>OU538834.1:5000-5005000 GCA_912999785.1 Hydriomena furcata | reverse complement strand
AGTCGTAAAGTTTAAGGCTATTGAAACTAACGGGAAAATGCAAATATTTGATACACTTTCTTTTACTAACCCATTAGGAATCTATTATTTTCTATTATTGTAGAAAATAATAGATTCTCACAATTTAGAGGCTCACAAGCCTCTATCATTTCAAAGTGCGAGTATTCCCAAAGAGGAAGACGTCAGGCAGGCGGCCGGTTGTACAACGCTCTAAGCCACCTTATCTTATATCAGCAACATGTTTTTCTACTGATGTGTCGATCCCAAATGTAGTGGGATAAGGATGAAGTATGATAGTAACTTCGTTTGAAAAATTATTTACCATAGAGTCATGGTGGCATACGGCAGCCAGCAGCACGCGAAGACAGTGACAATGGTGACAGTCATCCGGAGGGTCCTGCGCCGAGCGCGTGCTAAAGGGCGCTGATCAGAACGTCGTAGTGTCACGCGACTGTTGTTTGATTGGTGATATTTTTCTGAAACAATATGAAAGATTGTATCAACTATTTCATTGATAAAGTCCCGTGTAAAAATATATAGTTAAGTGTATTAAAATCTAAAACCTGTGCTTACAAGTGAAGGAAAACATCGTGAGGAAACCAGTTAGTATTCTTCCACGTGTGGAATGAATGAATCTGAACAGATGATCTGAAGAGATGTCTACTTGAGAATAACAGTCGTATTACTATTTCATGTCCATTTTTCAAAAACGGACTGTTATTTTTATTGATGCTAAACGACGAAAAATAGTTTTTTTATGATTATGCATGTAAGCATGAGTTTACACATGCCTCTGACTGCCCCCTTTTGTCAACAATGATCTAAGCACCTGGAGATCTGAAAGAATGTCTACCGTGCTAGGGGTTTACAGTCGTGATACCATTTAACATTTAATTTTTCTTAAATGTATTATGTATGTATGTATTTACATTATTCGCCGAATATCGTGTTGGGAGGATACCAGCAGAAATTATTGCCAGGCAGTAAACCGCAGACAGCAAAAATTTCTCCGAAATAAGGGTTTACAAAATCTCTGTTACTTTTGTAATTTGGTTGAAATTATGAAGGATTATTAAACTTTTGTTTCCTAAATATATGACCTTACAGTATTTGAACTGTAAGGTCATTGGGTAAGTATTATTTTATGTTTTTCTTTATCGATATCATCTCCAACTCGTCTACATTACTATTTGAAGAGGTGAGATTGTATTTTTGTTTTGTGCCTTACAGCTCAGTTGGTAGTAACTCTGCCTTCTGCGCTGTTGTGGGTTCGATCCCCACCCAGGGTTCTATGTTTATGACGCAAATATTTGTGTCATAAACATAGATGTTTGTTCTGTGTCTATGTTTTTTTACCAAAAAAAAAGTATATAAGTATTCTATCAGTTATCTGGTTCCCATAGTAAAAGCTTTGCTTAGTTCGGGGCTAGATGGCGCTGTGTGTTAAGTCCGTAATTTTTTATTTATTTATTTATCTAAAAACTACTCGACCAATTTTAAAAATTATTTCACATGCCTAAAGCTATATTATCAGCGAGTAAAAAAGATTTAGAAAGCATAACATTTTATATGTTGTTTTATATAAGTGGGTTCCAACAGAAGTCTCGTTCGTCCTCCGACCTACGCGAGTTTCTAACTACCTACACCTTTTATAATTAACTAGCGACCCGTTCCGGCTTCGCA
Organism: Hydriomena furcata; assembly: GCA_912999785.1. Taxonomy (NCBI): domain Eukaryota; kingdom Metazoa; phylum Arthropoda; class Insecta; order Lepidoptera; family Geometridae; genus Hydriomena; species Hydriomena furcata. The sequence goes on along the minus strand of OU538834.1, from coordinate 5,003,317 downwards.
CGGGTGCAAAGCTGATACCAAAATATATTACAGAATGTCTTTGTATACTCGTTCACAGCATTTAAAATTTAAAAAAAAAAGTCGCGCTGATTTGAAATCTTAAAATTATCAGCGGTTCTCTAATATATTAAGCATGTTATTATACATATAAACCTTCCTCCTGAATCACTCTATCAATTAAAAAAAACCGCATCAAAATCCGTTGTGTAGTTTTAAAGATATAAGCAAACATACATACAAACATACATACAGACGCGGGAAGCGGAAAGCGACTTTGCTTTATACTATGTAGTGATAAGGGTAGGACGAGTTAACCACAAGAAGTCGGGAACCCCGAGCCGGTACTTTTGAATACAGGCTTTAGTCATAAATAGTTTTGACCGGTTTGAGTTGTGTCTGTGATAATATAGCTTAGGTTAGTAGATAGTCTTCATGACATATTACAAAACCACAGAGACCAGATTTTTATTGTAACAAATTGATCTGTTAGTCAATTATTATTATTATTTTTTATAAGTGCTGAGTCTTCCCGGATAAGACGGAAAAAGTGTTAAAACTGCATTATCTTGAAAAGAAACTGTCTTCTATCAAACTTAAAAAGAAACTGTCCTTCATTTATGTAGCTAGATTATCTAACAAAATATATAAAAATAAACTGTTTAGATACTAATAGTTTTGATTCAAAACGAAACTAGTGTTTTTGAAGAGCCAACATTGGAAAATAAATTGAGAAAAGTTTCACCAATCGTGTTCTGTCTATAATTTATCTAGATTAAATCCATACGTGATCTTTGACATAAAAAACAAAACTGTATGTTTTGCGGTTATTGAGAAAAAACGATTCAGCATTCATCAAAAATAAATTTTACTCGTCTTAATGAATTATATTTATATTATAAAGAACAATGTAAATATAGAAGATATTTGCATATTATTGTTGTCCTAAGAAGTTTTGATAGTTTTGATAGCTTTATAACTTAATGAATCTTATCGTGATGGAAGAAGCCGTGAATTCTAATATGCTTGTTATAAAATTCATTGAGAAAGTTCACATCATTTGTGTTTTGAAATACTTATCTGTTGGTTTTACGTACACTTATTTGTATTGGAAATAAGATGTGTATTTTATTAAATTAACCTACTCAAAAAGTAGGTATCGGAGGAGGATCGATCTAGATCCTATTCTCGATTCTCATAAAACAATTTTCCGGTATGAATAGTGAATAGTGAATGGTTTGCTTCGAAAAGGCTTCACCGACTTCAAAGACTTGAAGGGGCGCTGATTTGATTTCTGTTCTGTGTTTATTGAAAAAAGTTTGAATTGAATATACCTACTATTTTTTGTTTTAAATAGATAGGTATGCAAAAGTTAAAGTCGCACTGGCATTTAACTCCAGATATTTCTTAGTTAGCTTAGCTTTCTGGCATAATCTCCAGAATTCGGTATTTCTCAATTCAGTGACAAGTTTGTTGATAAATTTTTGAAAGACAAATTGTTTTAGGACTAACAAGGTACTACTAAAGTCGGACAGCTTTTCCAAATGAGGTTATACTCTTGTTGTAAATTGAGTAGTTTATTTTTGTTAAAGCTCTCTTTGGAGTATTAAAATAAATTCTCTGTAAAGAAGGAGATGACACACAGACAACACAAAAACTTACCACTGCTTCTAAAAAGTTGAAATTTGAAGTATATCTTTTAGTACTAAAATAAAAAAAAATAGGTCAAGACTGTAATCCCTAAGTACGGTAGACATCCTCTCAGATCTCCAGGCGCTTAGATACTTTGAAGATGTCTAGTGGGGGTTGTCAAAGGCATGTCCAAACATTATACTATTTGCACTACTAAAATAGGAATTCGAAAATGATAAAATCAATGATGAAAGGGTGCAGCATGTTCATCTTTTGAAGATAATTTCACTATGCAATACACTAAAGTCTCACCTGAATTCTCCCTTGAATTCTTTGATATCTCGTAAAAGATGCACAGGTAACACACCGAAATCACCATCAGTGGAAGAAAATACATTGCGCATAAACAGAAGACATTGTATGCCAGCTCGTGGTTCTGGTTTGTGAAAGCCTCGAAAGAGACGCACTGCTCGAAGCCAGGAATGTTTGGGTGTTCCATTACGCGGAAGACTAAGCTCTGTAACAAAATAAAATAATTATAACATATAAAGTAGAGGTGGGCGTTACAAACCATATATACGAAATCTATATATTGGTACAGTATCTGATATCCGTATACTGGCTCTAGATATTAGTAGGTACTTAAAAAAGGAATAAGAATGCAGCAAAAAGTATGAAGGGAAGTTCTATCATAATATACATTTTACTGCTTATATGCATTCACTCCAAATATAGTTTTATAAATAGTATAATATCAATTCGCATCGATGCGAATCAGTGTTACAATACAATATCGTATGAATCACGTATATTCACAATATCTATTTAGTGAAATATATATAGTTTTGAAATCCGATTTTGAAAATCGATATCTGATTCAGATACGATTATCAAAAAAAGCTATATTACCCAGTCCTAATATAAAAACTGTTCAGAGTTCAGTTGGTGGTAACTGCCTTCTGAGCTATAGGTTTGTGGGTTCTATAAATCTCTATAGATGGTTTGTGTCTGTGTGTTATTTAATAAATATAAAACGCGTCACGTTGTTTGTCCGCGATGGCGATGGATTTTTGTAGATTTTTGCAGGTGCCTATCGTACAGGCTATCTCAGTCTAGTTTAGGCACCTGAGGCTGTAATACATTAATTTTAATAATTATTTACATTTTAAAATCAGTGCATGATTATTAGTTTTAATAATGTATCAATTCAGTGTTTTTAATTATTCATGCTCAAATAAATTATTATTATTATTATTATTATTATTACTTGTATTAAAACCCGGATAAAAAGTTGCGAAATTTTTGTATGTTTTTATGAATTGAATGAAACTTCAAGTTTCGAACAGACATAGAGCCTAATGTATTAGCATCCTACGTATTATAAATATACAAGTTTGTGATAATGTTTGGATTTTTGTGCCTCATTCACGCTCAAACTTAGAATATACATAGCTTATGTCACAGGATTCTTTTGTTCAGGTACCAAGTAAGTGAAGCCGCGGACAGAAGCTAGTAACTATATAAAATACATACAAACCTGTGGCAGACTGCACAACAAAGCGACAGCCCACGCCATACTCAGCATCATCCTGCTTCTCTTTCTTGCAACAGGTAGTCTCAGGGGGTATATAATTGCGAAAAACCTGCAAAATAAATTATCATAAACATAAAATAAAAATATGAATATATAGCATTAAGGAAAGGATCATTAAAAAAAATCATTAAAAAAAAAGGTAGACCCCAAGCCGTGTTTGTTGCCTGATTCTTCTAGGCTTGGTCGCGTAGCTTCACCTAGTTCCTAAGACGTTTCAAAGTGATCCTTGTAATTTTATTGAAATAAATGATTTTTTGAATTTGACTTTTGAGAAGTTTACAAAATAAAAAGTAAACCGACGAAATGTTTCGAGCAATCAAAAAGTCAAGAGACAATATTAGTTTTTTAAGTTTTATGAAGGAACATTTTAATCCTTCACACAATAGAAAAACCGGCCAAGTGCTAGTCGGACTCGCGCACGAATGGGTTCCGTACCATTATATATAAAAAACGGCAAAAAACAGGTTTGTGGTATGGGAGCCCTACTTAAATATTTATTTTATTCTGTTTTTAGTGTTTGTTATTATAGCGGCAACAGAAATACATCATCTGTGAAAATTTCAACTGTCTAGCTATCACGGTTCATGAGATACAGCTCTGTGACAGACAGACGGACAGACAGACGGACAGACAGACAGACAGACAGACAGACAGACAGACAGACAGACAGACAGACAGACAGACAGACAGACAGCGAAGTCTTAGTAATAGGTCCCGTTTTTACCCTTTGGGTACGGAAATCATCAATACATCCACTTCACCCCAACGCTGGATTTTCCTACCAAACCTACCAAAAAAAACATATAAATCGGTCAAGCCGTTTCGGAGGAGTTTTGTTACAAACACTGTGACTGAATTTAATATGTTAAAAAGATATTTGAGCTTTGAAATATTTATCTGTATTTTTAGGCAGATTGCCTGGTTTAATGAGAGGTGCTTCTAAACGTTAAATCCTTTATTTGATGGGTATAATTAATTCTACAATTCGTTGGTCGTTGCTTAATTTGTTTTATACTGCTCGTTTACGGTAACTACATGGAACAATATTTCAAGAAGAAAGTTCATATTTTACAAGCTTTTTTTGAATTAGCAATGAATGTATGTATGTATGTATGTATGTATGTAACCATGTTTGTTAAGGTGGAATCTTGCAACTCAATTTTGAAGCAGTTATCCCCATCCGATTGAGCTTTTATTTCGCATACTTATGTAACTTCGGTGACAGTGAGCTGATCTGATGATGGAGTCAGAAACTGTTCAACAGACAACAAAATGGAACTCCTTAGTGAATACTTCGATTGAGTAAAATCTTTTCAAGTTCCGATGACAATGTTATATGATGTGACAGGTGATAGCGCGCTGGTGCGTTGTATATTTAAGTGGGGCTCCCATACAAGTAGCGTGTAGATATATAATAGTTAATAGAATAGATAATAGAATGGAACCCTTCGTGCGCAAATCCGACTCGTACTTGGCCGGTTTTTTTATAAATACACACTTATATTACATTACGAGTAGGTATAACACCCAGAAATCTATGTTCACACAAATGTTTGTCCTAGGTAGGGATCGAAGCTACAACCTACAGCGCAGAAGGCAAAGCCACTACCAAAAGCGCTGTGAGACCATTCAATCTAATGTTGTACTGCTATATGTATCACAGCTATCCATCCATTATGTAAAAGTCTATCCTTACCTATCTAGAGATATGCAGACGAGGACGTTGGAAGAAAGGTAGAGTCCAAACGCTCTCAGTACAAGGAAGAATTTACAGGCCATGTTTCCTGCCAGCCAGGCATTGGTCGTCCGCCAACCGATCTGTGAACAAACAAATTCAAATAAACGGTTTAATATTGAAAAAAATATTATAACGACGATATAAACAACATAGAATAGAGTATTTATCTATCTATTAGGTTAAGCAAAGGTTTTGTAACAGGCGATATTTATTTATTAATCTATAGATATAATAAAACTGTAGAAGAGTTCAATTCTGTACATTGAATATAAACTAAATACTCCTAGCCTAAGGGTATTCATACAAGTAACACAGGCCAAAAAAAAACATTTTGAATTTTTTGTCTGTCTGTCTGTCTGTTGTCTGGCTTTCACGCAAAAACTACTGGACGGATTTTGATGAAAGTTTTTTTGTTATATAGCTATTAGTCCTCGGCAACATATCGGCTATAATATGAAACTATCTGTCGACCAGCGAAGCGGGCACGGGTCAGCTAGTTATTTATATTTAAATAGACAAAACGGGAAATCATTAGTTGTGGTCAATATCTAGAGGTATAACGCATCACAACTGTCACTAATCAAAACGGACCATAGACAAATAATTGTATTTAAATAAATTTATTTGGTATGCTTAGTTATTGAGTGCCAAAATTGAAAATGACCAAAGCCAGGGTAGGCACCACAACTGGGTTTATGATATCAAGCAAAAACTGATTTTCAATGGCCCAAACATATTAGAGTCCAAATGTTTCACTTGACGCTAAATCATCTAGAGCCTTACAAATTGTACAATATAATTTGAACCTAAATTAGTGATGCATAGATTTCAAATTTAAGTGAAAACTAGTGGAAACCCTAGCGACATCGATCATGCAAAGTTATTTTTAAACGGACATCAACCCAGCTGCACCTAAGGAATTGTATTTTGAGAATACATTTTTTAGTGCATCCCTACACATCAAAGGGAACATACACCCTCCGAACTTGCAAGTTTTTAGAACCAGCGGCTTAGGTATGTGCGTTAAGGTGATAAGTGATTTTTTTGACTTTTTGTATTGCCTGGGTCTACCAGGATAAGACGGAAAAAGTAATAAAACTGCATTATCTTGAAAACCATCAAATTTAAAAAGAAACTGTCTGTAATTTACTTAGCTAGTATGATTATCTAACGAATTATATAAAAATGAACTGCTTAGCTATTCATAGTTTTGATTAAAAACTAAACTAGTGTTTTTGAAGAGCCAACTTTGGAAAATAAATCTATCGAGAAAAGTTTCACCAATCGTGTTTCTGTCTGTAATTTATCTAGATTACATCCTAAAGTTATCTTTGTCATAAAAAACAAAACTGTATGTTTTGCAAATTATATTGTACAATTTGTAAGGCTCTAGATGATTCAGCGTCAAGTGAACATTTGGACTCATATTATGTTTGGGCCATTGAAAATCAGTTTTTGCTTGATATCATAAACCCAGTTGTGGTGCCTACCCTGGCTTTGGTTATGGTGGTACCTGGAGATCTGAGAGGATTACAGTTAATGTGATCATAATTTTGTGCGTTCGGAAAGACCGATTTAACTTTGCGTTATTAGAGCTATATTTATGTAATTTTGTATAACGCAATAATACTTTATCTTTGTTGTTACTGAGCATATTAACAGTTTTAATGATTCTAAGCTTACAAATAAATATGTTGTTATACAGATAACGGGCAATTCCAACAATATTTGCATAACCTACTTTATATCTTTTATGACACTTAATGCTTATGGTACAAGTATTGTTCGTTATAGATTATTTTTAAAGTTTTTATTTCATGATAACCAACATTTATGAACTATACTGATTATAAAGTACCACATGATAGACTAAGTATTAATTAGGTACTGTTACATCTAGACATAGACTAAATACCTAACTATAAAATAAATTAGGTACTTTAAAAATCTAGACTAGAAAACGATCTAGAAAACGGGACCCTATTACTAAGACTTGCTTCCCGTCTGTCTGTCTGTCTGTCTGTCTGTCTGTCTATCACAAGGTATCTCATAAACCGTAATAGCTAGACAGTTAAAATTTTCAGAGATGGTGTATTTCTGATACCGCTATAACAACAAATACTAAAAACTAAATATTAATTGGAGCTCCCATACAACAAACGTGATTTTTTTCTAGTTTTTTAAAGATAATGGCAAGGAACCCTTCGTGCGCGAGCCCGACTCATACTTCGCCGGTTTTTTTTTTGTTTATTTCTTCTGATTTCTCATAGTAATCAGGAAACTTCAAATAACAAGACCCAAAAAAAAAATCGATCTGAAGACTTGCTCTGTCTGTTTGTTTAATCAGATTTTAATCAAAAACTACTGATTTGATTTACATGGAAACTATATTATCAGACAGCTTTAGGTCCCAGGAGTGTCCGGAGAGACAGATAAGAATAACAGAAGAAATAAGAAATCAGATTATGAGAGAAAAAGTATTTGTTCGTAGTAACTATGTAATTATGTCATGTCTATCGAAGTCTCACGGGTACAGCTAGTTCATAAAGCTTGTCACTTCAGGGCACTGACCTCTATTATATGTATAATAGAGGTCAATGCTTCAGGGTGAGTTTCCACCTAAACGGAACTGTGCGGAGCGAACCAATGACAGCGCTCGAATATTCAAGTTTGAAAATGTCAAGCGCTGTGATTTGTCCGCTTCGCATAACTCACTCACTCATAGTGACAACAGCATCCTGAAGACTAGCGGATAGATATTCGTCGCCGCTATGGAAATGCTCTGTGCTGAGAGTGATCTAATAGGGAATCGATTTGTTTCCCCTAAATCATCACTATCGGCTCAAATAATGTTAGTATGAACTATAGATTTGTGTAAAAATAAAATTGATGTATGTTGAGTAAATCCTGGATATTTAGTATTCTGAAATAAATGTTTTATATTTTATTTATTTATAACTCTGTGTAGATGGAAATTAGCATTCAGGGTAGTTAAACGTTACCACCAAGAACCATGTCAAGGATCGGTAACAAGTAAACAAGACTATGTACAAGTCTTGTTTAACTAGACTTAACTTGATCGCTGAGCTAAGTCTATATCTACATGCACATGTTATCTGTTAAGCTACTATTCGTAGCACTGACGAAAATTTTGTCCCACAACATGACTCGCAACGCTCAATCTAATCTACGTGAAACTGCAACGTTCATTCATTCATTTAGTTCATTCATTTAGAGTCCTTTCAGTAACTTGCCACTTCTATTCAAGTAAATCCTCTCGGGTACAGGTGGTCGGGCACTGATGACAGGACAAAAAGCGGAGCATATTTTGGGGGCGCCGCACTCACACTGGACTTTCTTATGGCGGCCACATACGTAGCGGTATACCTGAACGGTATACCGGAACTTAAGGCTTGTGCAAGTATACCGAAGCGTGTGTGTGACAAAACTTGCACAAGTTTCCTGACTTGCACAAGTCTGGTAGGCAGATCAAAACTACGATCTGTATACCGGCGCAAACAAGTTTGTGCATGTATGCATGAGCGTGTGTGTCGGAACGCTTCAGTCGCACGCGCGCCAGTGCTTCGGTCGGTTGTGTTGTGTGACTTGTATGTGTTTATTTATTATTATTTATTTTATTTATATTTATTTATTTTTATTTTTATTAAATTTTTTTTTTTTTTATTTATTTATTTAGGTTGGTGTGGGAATACTTATTTCTTTTCAGTAACCATTCTTTACACCATACAGAACGTTTCTTCTTACACTTCTCTTTTTTCTTAATAGCTAGCACCTAACCAACAATAGCCAAAACGTCATCATTTGTGGGTGTCACTTTAGATAGAACCGGTGGCATATTTCACAAAATACTTAGTGCACAACACGACTTCTTCGGTTTGTCACAGGCGCAGAACTGAGACCGCACAGGCATACTTGAATCGTGTGTGGTCACTATGGACGTTAGGTATACTTGCACAAGCCTTAAGTTCCGGTATACCGTTCAGGTATACCGCTACGTATGTGGCCGCCATTACACTGCAAATTTGCACAGTGTCCCGCAACATTTTACATGACAACATGTTGTAGAATATGTTGCTCTATTTATCCCGTAGTGTAACCGATGCAAAATGTGGGAATGTGCCTAATGTAAGGTTTTGAAGTGCCTCAGACCAACCCCTTCAGTCATCTTCAAAGATCTGAGCGCCTGGAGATCTGAGAGGATGGCTACCGTACTTGGGGATTACAGTAGTGATCGTATTTTTTTTTACCTAGTCTTTATAATACCTTTTCGCGAATGTAGGGCTATTTTGTAAAAACATGATTATCATGTTATGATTTTCATACCAAAATTATTGGTACTAAATGCCATAATACCTACGCTTTTTATGCTGTTTATGCACTTACTCTCCCAATACAATACCAATACCTAACAATACAATACAATACCTACGCAGAAGCGTAGGTATAGGTGCACAAACAGTGAATAGTTACTATGAAAAGTGTACAGATTAGGTATTCTCTAACATTAGGTATTGCATTCAACATCTTAACATGTTAATCGTGTTTCTACAAAATAGCCCGGCAGGAGTTGAGAATAGTTCGTTTTAAAACAGGGATTTAAATAAAAGAAGATTTATTTTAAAAATGAAGAAATATTTAGGCATTCTCGTGTGGGAAATTAGGTAGAGTCACAAATTTAGTGCTAAGTTTTGGCTCGAGGTTTGAGTAACAAATCATGTCTTGACCTTGACCGGTTATGACAAGAGACAAGACAAATTAGACAATGGAGGCGATTCCGTTGTGTCCAAGCTAAAAGTAAAATTTCGTAAAAAAACGATCGATCTTATTCCTTTTACATTAAAATCTAAATAAGAGTCACATCAAAATGAAAGTCCTAAAACTTGGGATATTTTAGCCGTTTCAACACCATCATCTTCATCATCATCACCGTCATCTTAGTCAACACCAATTTACATGCGATTAAATTTAGCTTGACGTTTCTAAATCGATTACGAAAATTGAAAATTTATTCAAAAGTTTTAGAACGGTCACTTTAAGACGCTGCCAGTCGACGATTATTTTTGTTCGAAACGAAAAAAGAAATACTTGTGAACAAGCCACATCTCCTATTTTATAATGTATAGTATATGTGAATAAAGATGTACCCATCTTTAATCACTTCGATAAATAATCCTACCGACCGCTGCAATGACGACAAACACACGTTAGCGCGTGGTCCGCCTTAGCTTTTCGAATAAATTAATGATATAAATTATGTATAATTACTTATCAAAAATCTATCCTAATAGATATCTAGATCTACATATTACCTATCTTTAACAATAAATCACAAGTTGATTTTAATAGTAGGTATATAAAATATTTCGATCATAAATTCTAAAACGAAAAATTCTAAAAAGTTTCTGCTATTATGTTTTCAGCTTAATATAAATCTAGATAGGAACCCAAAGTAATATACTTATAAAAATAGGAGATGTGGCTTGTTCAGAAGTATTACTTTTTTCGTTTCGAAAAAGAGCAATCAGCGACTGGGAGCCCCTTAAGGTTACGCTATTTTAAACTTTAACTTAAAAGAAATAAGATTGATAGTTTTTAGGAATTTTAACTTAAGCGGACACAACAGAATCGCCTCCAATATTGCTGCATGAATATTTAGGCTAAAGGCCAATTTACACAATGTATACAAGTTGCTGGACCATTACAATTAATTAAATGCAAATTCAGCAATTGCACCAAAAGCGGCGACGGGCTTGCAACCTGTCACGTATGGAATGAAAATTAAAATAAAACAATTAAATTCCTAAAAATCAAAAGAATTTTTTGGAAAAAAGTAGCCTATATCCGTCCCAAAACTTCAAACTATCTCTATACAAAGTTTCATCACAATCGGCATGGCGGTGATAACGTCACAGACAGTCAGACAGATAGACGGCCAGACAGAGAGTTACTTTCGCATTTATAATATTAGTATAGATAGTGTAGATTTATTTGTCTCACTTTCAAAAATTGTAGGTAAGTAGTACTTAAAAGTCGTAAGTTGTAGGTACTACTAATTAATTATGAGTAACACGGGAACAATCCCTCAGTTCATACATACGCTTACGAAAAATTTATTGTTAATTTACTTTATAACCGACTAGCCGACCCGTGACAGACGTTGTCCTCTCAAATTTCAATAATCGAATAGAAAAGACTGAATGTTTTTAGTCTGTGTCAGATTTGTTGCACACCAGCGCCATCTATACAGAGATCATCCCTTTTGTGGGTTTTTATAGTTTGTAGGATGTTTTTGTGTGTTTTTCATATTTTAAAGTAGTTTATTATTTATTTGGGCATTATATCTACATCTACAGCAAATTTCAACTTAATCCGTTTTGTCGTTTAGGCCTGATTAAGGAACAAACATACATACAAACTGACAAACTTTCGCATTTATAATATTATATTATAGGATAACTTAAGCCACTCACTAAGGGAACCAGTTCAATCGTCATCACTTAGTACGCTCTAGAGGCCTGAAAAGTAAATAGCTTTTACAAGTATGTACTTCTCTGAATTATTGTAATATGAAAAATTTGCACTTAGAAATAAGTATGTTCGGAGATAATAATATTTTTTCCTTTTGAACTAGGGTTTGTGTTTTTCGTTCATAACTTTCTTAACTCACATTTAAAAAAAATATATGAAGCCATCTAGTTTTTACATTTTACTTGCAATTTGTGTATGTATATAACTATGTAACTAAGTAACTATGTATGTTAAGGTGGAATCTTGCAACTCAGTTTTAAAGCAGTTATCCTCAACCGATTGAGCTGAAATTTCGCATACTTATGTAACTTCGGTGACAATGCAATAATATGGTGACAGTGAGCTGATCTGATGATGGAGTCAAGAGCTGTTCAACAGACACTCACAACGGAACTCCTTAGTATATACTTTGATTGATTAAAACTTTGCATACTTGTCAAGATCCGTTGACAATGTTATATGATGTGACAGGTGCTCGATGGTTTTAATGATTTTACAAATAAAGCTTGTCATTGAAAAATATTTTTCAACAGAAAAACTAATTTGATGGCTTTGTTATTAATAAGTTCAAGAAGTTTAACAGTTGAGACTTTTGTCTAGACATACCTATATGAATCACTGACATAAAAAAAATAATATAGATTTCCTATGAATGGAACCATTATCGATTATCTAAATACATAAACCTCTTGCGTTACTAACTGACTGACTGACTGACTGATCTATCAACTCATAGCCTGACTCATAGACACTGATCCTATTAAGGCGTATTCCTTTTGGTATGTAGGGGTGCACTATGAAAAGAATTCCCAAAATTGAACCTTTTAAAGGGTGCAGCGGGGGTTGTAGTCGGTTTGAAAATAACTACGTGAACGAAATCGCGGGGATTTCCACAAGTCGTCCATATATTTTTTCTAGAGCAATTTCGTGTTTACCACATTACTTATTTACTCTGTAGTATGAAAGGCCTCGTAACCATTTCCTTATTAAGTGCTTGTGGTGTTCATGTTAGTGCGTGGATAGATACAATTTTGTTGTGTGTACATCGTTAAGATTGTGATAATGTTTTTAGAGTTCCGAACCTGAAAAGAAAAAACGAAATCGTAGAATCACATCGTTGTTCGTCTGATCTTCTGATTTGTTGTTGGCTGGCCTCACAGCTTAGTTGGTAGTAACTCTGCCTTCTACGCTGTAGGTTGTGGGTTCGATCCCCACCCAGGGCAAATATTTGTGTGATGAACATAGATGTTTGTTCTGTGTCTGGGTGTTACTATGTATAATATGTATGTATTTACAAAAAAAAAAAAGTTTATAAGTATTCTATCAGTTATCTGGTTCCCATAGTACAAGCTTTGCTTAGTTTGGGGCTAGATGGTGTTGTGTGTAAAGTCCGCCAATATTTATTATTATTATTTATTATATTATCTTTTTTATCAGAAACGCGTAGAGATATCAAGTTGAAATTAATATCAAATGCTAAAGTCGTCGATTCATTAAAGCTGTTAAAATGCTTATTAACAAAGGAATAAAAAAATGGCTATTATGTCGAATATTTTGCTCATTTGCAAGTTAATTTAAACCTACAAGGTACATTTCGTTGGGTTGGAACCCCTGCGTGCATCAATGGATTTTTCTGTTCGAAAATTTATATGCGCATCAAAAACACTTGCTTACAACGGTGAAGAAAAACATCGTGAGGAAACCAGTGTTGTGCAAAATGTGTACATGTGCCAAATATAATGTTTGGACGTGCCTCTGACTACCCCCACTAGACATCTTCAATGGAGCCTAAGCGTCTGGAGATCTGAGAGGATGTCTACCGTACTTGGGGATTACAGTCGTGATCCTATTTATTATTTATTTTTTTATAAATGTTTCTCAAAACTAAAAGAACCGACAAAAATCTTCGACACCTAAATTCCGGGAAGGACGAACAAACCTACAAATGTATAAGGAACTCCCGGTGCGCGAGTCATACTAGCACTAATCCGGTTTTTTGTCTCAGCTGTTTTACTGTAAATGTAGGTCTTACCTCAAGAGGTATAACAATGAAGGTGACCATCATATCAGCGACCACCAAATGCGTCATGAGTAGATTCACCCTCGATTTCCGCCGTCGAGAACGCATTAATGCAAAAAACACCGCCATATTCCCCAACGCACCAATCACAAGCAACGCACTATAAACTCCTACCACCATCTCGTGACCCGGCGCGAGAACCGTCATATCCTCAGAGTCAGTGAAGTTCGTTATCACATCCATGGCGAAGTAATCCCAGAAATTTTCGTTCACTAGCGGTTTGGTGGGTTCGACATTTTGCTGCATTTTAGGTTTATAATAACAAATATTTTTGTCACACACATTTTTTGCACCGTTATTTCATGTTTTGAACTCAAAACTTTATTAATTGAATCAAAAAGCACTTACTTTCCGAACAGATTGATATTCACAACAGGTTTCATTATTGTTTAAACTTTCACTATAAAGCAATTTCCGTTTAGTATCATTTAGTAGCAGTATCAATGAACTTTCGCGGTAGCGTCTACGGCGTAGCAGCTACGCGAGTGCTCTTCGTAGCGCTGTACATCGTTGTGACGCTACGAATCACGGAACGATCATGAATGAATGAAACAGCCTCCCACGGTTTCATGGTAACATGTCTGATTACATTAACATTTAGTCCAGCGGCGATGGTCTTGCAACCTTTCACATATGAAGTGCTAATTAGTGCAAAATGTGGGCAAGTGCCAAATGTGGGGATTACAGTCGTGACCCTATTTCATTTGTTTTTTCATTTGTTTTATTATATTCTTGTCAAGGAACTTGCCAGCAAGTCTCATCACAAAAAATACAGTTGCGAAGAGTAATTTATGAAAAAAGTCAAATGATGGTATGTCTAAATAATAGTGTATGTATGGTAGGTTTTATTTTCTCTGTTCATAAATATTTGTATTCGTGTGAACGTGTGGTATTCAATAAAGTGTTATCTATCTATCTATCTATCTGTACCGACGGTAGTCTAACTATAAAAATACGAGCTGTGATTTTCCAAACAATAAATAAAATCTTGTTATTTAGTTTACAGATAACGTTTATAATCTCAACCCTAAATAAACAAATTTCTGAGGTCTGGGTGCTCTCTTCAGACTTCCCGAGGACATAGACAATTTTGCGGCAAAGACAAAATATTCTGCTCATAATAGTTTTTTTTTTTTTTTTAACCTATTTCGTCCCACGGCTGGGCAAAGGTCTCCCCCAAATCCTTCCAAACATCTCTATCTTTTGAGTTCTCATAATAGTTACAAATATGTAATCTAATGTATACATTCTTTGTGTATATTTGGTAGGTATGCGAATAGGTTTTTTATACCCCTAAGTTTTAGAATGGCGTAAAGTTCGGAACAAACTGAAAGTGATTTTTATTATTGAATTTGACATGACAACGTCTATCGAGACAGCTAGTGTCTTTCAAAATAAAAAATCAAAATTCAAAAAGCGTTTATTCATTGAAATCACTTGGATCATCACTACATAGTATAAAGCAAAGTCGCTTCCTGCTTCCCACGTCTGTATGTATGCTTATATCTTTAAAACTATACAATGGATTTTGATGCGGTTTTTTTAATAGATAGAGTGATTCAGGAGGAAGGTTTATATGTATTAAACCCGTGCAAAGCCGGGGCGGGTCGCTAGTTTAGAATATAATTAATTATATTTTGTTCCAATTATAATGAGGTTTAGTGAAGTGGCCGTGAATTGGTTTCAAATCGTTTTAAATATAGTAACAACTCTATTAGTCCTAAATGAATATTATAACTTAAATGGGACCAACTTGGGACTATTCTATCCATAATAGAAAATATAGAAATCACCATCATATTTTTGAAAATTACTTTTAATTTGAATAGGTACAAGTCACATTTATATAGCTTTTTTTACTTCTTATGTACATTTTACTTTTTACTCTTATTTTATATTTAGGAACTGTTGTAACCAAATTCTCATGTAAGTGATTTTTTAAATCTTTTTTGAGAATAAATATCTATGAACTGATAAAAGAACCTCTTCATTTTTGTCGGTTAAAAAACGGTCCCTAATCATTTAGGACCGGGGCCGAGGAAACCATACGAATAAAAAGATCAAATTTATTATACGACCTTGATGGTGCGATGGGCGAGTGCTGACGGCACGTGTTGGTTCGGTCCTCGCGAAAATGCAAATAAGGCGATACATGAAATTTTTGACTTTTTGTATGGGCTGAATCTACCCGGATAAGACGGAAAAAGTGATAAAACTTCATTATCTTGAAAACCATCAAATTTAAAAAGAAACCGTCTGTAATTTACTTAGCTAGTATGATTATCTAACGAATTATATAAAAATGAACTGTTTAGTTATTCATAGTGTTGATTAAAAACGAAACTAGTGTTTTTGAAGAGCCAACTTCGGAAAATAAATCTATCGAGAAAAGTTTCACCAATCGTGTTTCTGTCTGTAATTTATCTAGATTAAATCCTTAAGTTATCTTTGTCGTAAAAAACAAAACTGTATGTTTAGCGGTTATTGAGAAAAAACGATTCTGCAATCTTCAAAAACATTTATTAAAGAAGACAGAATATTTTCTTGACACAATTGTGTGACACAATTTGTGCACAATTGTTGACAATTTGGCAAAAGACGAGGTCAACTCTTAACCGACGAGTATATAAAAGAAATGTAAATGAAGCAAAATAAGTATGTCATATTTTATGTATGTACATATATTAAGGGTATTGCGTACTCGTAGCATCTGATACAAGGAGTCCTAATGTGGGGTCAGAACTACGAGAAATGTTGGATCTTATTGAATTACTAGCTTCCGCTCACAGCTTCAATCACCACGTTCCTAGATAAAAAGTATCCTATTTGTTATTACAGGACATAAGCTTCATCCAAATCCATTTGGTCGAGATTGAGGCACAATCATCAAAAATCCTCACAAAGCACACGCCGAGCGTTTGCATTGCAATAAAGCGGTTTTTGGTTACGGTATACCGTAACCTTTTCGGGGTATGAAACCCTAAAAAAATGTGCAATTATAGCCGGAAATACAAACGGATGGGTGGTAACCAACGATGTGCTCGGGATTTTACATTATCTACGATACGATTATCGAGCATAAGACGAAACAAATGTCACGGTATATAGTTTATCGGTTCGCGAGTAGACCCCCGGATCTACTCGCGAACCGATAAACGTCTTATGCTCGATAATCGTATCGTAGATAATGTAAAATCCCGAGCACATCGTTGGTTACCACCCATCCGTTTGTATTTCCGGCTATCATTGCACATTTTATCAGGCTATCATTGACATTTGTTTCGTTGTCACGTGTTGAATGCTTAGAGCAACACGGGCTTCCTACGGAAGGGAGTAGCCATTCGCCGCGGTCCCCTCTATCAAGGTACAAGCCCAATTGGGCATACACATTTTATAAAACGTGTCAATGTGTGAGTCATCTGTACATGAATTATTAGTGTACTAGCTGACCCGTGCCCGCTTCGCTGGTCGACAGATAGTTTCACATCTGGTATTCCACTCTTCAAAATAAATTGTAGCCTATATGTTGCCGAGGACTAATAAGTATATAACAAAAAAAGTTTCATTAAAGTCCGTCCAGTAGTTTTTGCGTGAAAGCCAGACAGCAGACAGACAGACAGATAAAAATTTCAAAATGTTTTTTTTTGGCTTGTGTTACTTGTATAAAAGCCTCTAGGAGTATTTTTTTTAGTTTTCATTCAATGTACAGAATTGAACTCTTCTACAGTTTTATTATATGTATAGATTGTTGGATTGTTTATGTGTTAACGTCATCATTACAGTCAGTTGGCAGTATTGTTTTTGCATGTAAGTGTGCGGAACTGCACTTGTGTGCACATTTCACCCCGCAACAAACGCTAGAACTATTTTAAGAGTAAAATCTATCGCTAAGACTACTCCCTTCCGTAGGAAGCCCATGTTGCTCTAAGGTGGAATGCTATTTCAAAATGTGGACATGTGCCGAATGCACACGCAATGCATAAATATTATTCGAAATTCATTTATCGCAAAAATCTAATCTTCATGCATTGAATTCCGCCATACAATCTTATCATGCCACTATCATTTTTAATCAGTTAATTCAATTATCAGTACGAATAATTATTGTGTATCATCGGCATGTATCGTCATTCGTCGATAAACATTGATACAAACCAATTTTAGGATAAGGTGCCGTGATTTTGTATCACATGTATCAATTTAGAAACAAAAAATACATATAACTGTAAATTCAGTGAGAAGCAAAAAGTGTTGTGGATATCGAGTGTAGTGAAGAAAAGTGTAGATAAATAATGCAAAGGTAAAGTTATTTACAGAAAGAAATAACTTCTATTACATATTACTATACATAAATTACGCGTCACGTTGTTTATCCACGACCTAAACTACTTAACCGATTTTAATCAAACTTTGCACACCGTGTGCTGTTTGATCCAACTTATAGTCGCAATATTATTTCAAACTGTTGACACAGCAATGCGTGGCCGGGTCAGCTTGTACCTTTTATATTACAGAATATTTACTATACAACCCTGTATTAAGAGAAGTCTCCCAAATACTGAAGAAACGAACCTATCTTTACCAATACTCGTAGTGAAAACCCAAAAAAAACAAAAGCCTATAAAAATGGCAATGCAACAGGGAATTGACAACGCAAATAAACTGAATTCTAAGTAAAAATGTACTATTTCCATTCTTTCCATGAAGTTGATTTAATTTGCTATTTTTATATTCGTTTGGTTTTTTTATCTGAACATCCAGTTTCAGTTTCTTGATTAGTCTGAATATACCCGATATCTAGACTGTTTACCGAACTTTAAATAGCTCAATTGTTTCTTGTGTATTTTGTAATACTCTGTAAAGGTTAAGTTAAGTATCGTCTGCCATAAAAGTGGTTTTATTTAAAACATCCTCATAAATAAGGGTTCTGATCTCTTATATGTACTGTAAACAAATTGCTTCGTAATTAGTAATTACCTACTGGTCCGATTTCAATGTGTTTATAAAGTTTATATCTTTCTTTGTATAAAAAGGCGCAATGTGTTTTGTCGGTTGTCTATATTCTTTCAAACTTGGTCGGTTATTCCTATAACAAGAGTATTTCAAGGCCTAAATTTTAATATTATTTGGGTCCAAGCTCGGAATCTGAAAAGTTAGTTGTAGGATAATATTGGCATGTAAGTAATTACCTATTTTTTGGTCCTTAACCACAGATTAAGGAAAAAGAAGAGACACGGTAAATTAACTGTAAGAATTTTTTGGGTTCATGTGAATTGAGTTGTTCGGGAAGTTATTGAGAAAATATTATATTATGTTGGAGATTATTATACCTATTGAGACGAGTAATAAATGGTTTTTGATGAATGCATAATCATTTTTTCTCAATAACCGCAAAACATACAGATTTGTTTTTTTATGACAAAGATAACTTAAGGATATAATCTAGTTAAATTACAGACAGAAACACGATTAGTGAAACTTTTCTCGATAGATTTATTTTCCAAACATGGCTCTTCAAAAACACTAGTTTCGTTTTTAATCAAAACTATGAATAGCTAAACAGTTCATTTTTATATAATTCGTTAGATAATCATACTAGCAAAGTAAATTATAAACAGTTTCTTTTTAAATTTGATGGTTTTCAAGATAATGCAGTTTTATCACTTTTTCCGTCTTACCCGGGTAGACTCAGCCCATACAAAAAGTCAAAAATTTCACTTATTACCATAATAATCTATTATGTTGGCAATTGTTAAAGCATCTTGCCTAGAATCGAACTAATTTTTATTAATACTGACTTCGATTAGTTCTCATCCGTAAATTCAATTGCCTTTGGGTAAATACAGAATGTATTTAAACTCCTGTAAACTAAAACTTGATATTCAGACCCGGCATCTCAACTTTGGCTTTGATATTAAGTTGTAACTTAAGCTTTATCTTATCTACATCTCTGCCTTCTATCTGTTATATATCTACTTATAAACTCACAGTACTAAATGAAAATGACCACTAATATATTTATTAATAACTAGCTGACCCGTGCTCGCTTCGCTGGCTATTCCAATCTTCAAAATAAATTATAGCCTATATGTTGCCGAGGATTAATAACTACATAACAAAAATGTTTCATCAAAATCCGTCCAGTAGTTTTTGCGTGAAAGCCGGACAACAGACAGACAGACAGACAAATTTCAAAATGTTTTTTTTGGCTTATGTTACTTGTATAAAAACCACTAGGAGTATTTTTTAGTTTTTATTCAATGTACGGAAGAACTGTTCTACAGTTTTATTATATACTAGCGACCCGCCCCGGCTTCGCACGGGTAGCATGTTATTATACATATAAACCTTCCTCCTGAATCACTCTATCTATTAAAAAAAACCGCATCAAAATCCGTTGTGTACTTTTAAAGATGCAAACATACAAACAAACAACATACATACATACATACAGACGCGGGAAGCGGAAAGCGACTTTGCTTTATACTATGTAGTGATATATATATAGAATATAGATATAGATGTATAGATTTCTAATCTCTTTGTCTATAATGTGTAGAATGGCTATTATTATCCTACAATTTCTAAATAATTAAACGTTTGTTCATCGTTTCGGATATAGGTACAAAAGATAGACATCCATCAGAATGAAGCAATTCTGTTTACGCTAATAGTATTATTGGAGCTATTATGTCTTCAGTTTCCAAGAGTAGTCCTAATCCTATCTTAATAATATTATAAATACGAAAGTTTGTGAGTAATTGAGTGTGTGTGTGCGTGTGTATGTTACTCTTTCACGCAAAAACTACTGAACGGATTAAAATGAAACTTCACAGTAATATAGCATAGATATCATAAATAACACATCGGCTACTTTTATCCAGGAACCACCCGTGAAAAGCCGAGGCGAACAGCTTGTAATATTATAAATGCCAAAGTTTGTATGTTTGTACCTCAATCGGGACTAAAGGACAAAACGGATTAAGATTAAATTTTCTGTAGATGTAAATATAATGCCCGAATAAATAACATCCCCGAAATGATAAAACGCATAAGGGATGAATTTTGGCGATTTTGGTATGGATGAGTCGTCAAAGAAACGTGCGTTACTCTATGCGATTATTGAAATTTGGACAGGGCGACGTCTGCCGCGGGTCTTCTGCTACTGTATAAAATAAATAAATATTGCCTGAATACATTTGTTATAAAAGTTTATTAAAAGCTTTAATGAAACCCATAAAGGGTTATTAAGCCAACCGCTATTTAATTCAAAATTGCAAAGTAAAATTAAATTTTTTATCGAAGTTAATACAACAAAGCGTTGTGTAAAATTTATTTATCAATATCAATTAACATACATACTTTGCAAGTTAAATAAAAGCTTGTTAAAAAGCCGCGTTTAATCTAAGTCACAAAATAAAAGCTGGAACTTATTTGTCTAGAATTGATGATGGAGGTGTAGTGAACATTTATCTACAACTTCAATATTAAAAGCCAAACTTTTGAATTTTCCAATAATCATTTTTATCCAAACAAAAGTCCAAAACAGTTTGGACTTCGTAAAATTTAGTTCTAAACCAATGAATCGAATTTCATCAATGATGAATTTTTAATTGCCATAAACAGTATCTACATCTCCATAGGGTTCCATCATCCAAATGCTTGGATTGGAGGCGTTAAATAATCTGATGGATGGCAAAATAGCCAGATCAAGAGGGTCAGAACTTTGCTGACAGCCAACAGCAAACGAAATAACATTTCATATAATTATACAGCTTATAAAATAGCCGTGTTGGCCGAGTGAGAAGTATCTCGAATTTCCATTTGAAAGTCGTTCATTTGTTCCATTTGAAATTTTGAATATTATCACGTACTTTAAGACGCTGCCAGTCGACGATTATTTTTGTTCGAAACGAAAAAAGAAATACTTGTGAACAAGCCACATCTCCTATTTTATAATGTATAAAGATGTACCCATCTTTAATCACTTCGATAAATAATCCTACCGACCGCTGCAATGATGACAAACACACGTCCGCGCGTGGTCCGCCTTAGCTTTTCGAATAAATTAATGATATAAATTATGTATAATTACTTATCAAAAATCTATCCTAATAGAAATCTAGATCTACATATTACCTATCTTTAACAATAAATCACAAGTTGATTTTATTAGTAGGTATATAAAATATTTCGATCATAAATTCTAAAACGTATCATTTTGAAATAATATTTTTATCGTGAAAAGTTTCTGCTATTATGTTTTCAGCTTAATAGAAATCTAGGTAAGATCCTGAAGTAATATACTTATAAAAATAGGAGATGTGGCTTGTTCAGAAGTATTTCTTTTTTCGTTTCGGAAAAGAGCAATCAGCGACTGGCAGCCTCTTAAAAACTGTGAAGGAAAATATCATAGGAAAACTAGTTAGTATTAGTATTTTTTTATAAGCGGTAATGGGCTTGTATCCTGTCATTCCCTCTGATTGTAGATAGCTTCAATGATCTAAGGTCTAGATCTGATATCGAATATCTGAGAGAATGTCTACCGTATGTACTTGGGGGTCACTGTCTAGGTCGTATTTTTTAATCTTTTTTTATAATTGTACAGCATTTATTAAATTCGTAAGGGGTTATCGACTGCGATTCAATCTTAATCCTTTATAAACTTTGACAGGTAAAAATAAATTGGAAATATGATCCCGCACGTGAACGAAGCTAAGAACGAATTTGAGGAAGAGGATTTGCAATATGCAAAAGAACAGGCGAAGCGTACGTATAATTAATTCACCATTTCTATATTAAAACGGTAAAAAAAGTTTGGCGATTTAAAAGTTAATTTTAGCAGTGCAATCTACTTTTTAGGGTTCCGTATCCAAAGGGTAAAATTGGAACCCTATTACTAAGACTTCGCTGTCCGTCCGTCTGTCTGTCTGTCCATCCGTCCGTCTGTCTGTCACAGGGCTGTATCTCATGAACCGTGATAGTTAGACAGTTAAAGTTTTCACAGATTATGTATTTCTACATAATCATGTTTTTTTGCCGTTTTTATTGATAATGGTATGGAACCCTTCGTGCGCGAGACCGACTTGCACTTGGCCGGTTTTTTCTTACGCTTAACCCCTCAAGGGAAAATACAAACCTTAGGGCGTGCAGCAGCGTTTGTTTGTACTTAGATTGTTTTAAAATACTCGTAACTTCAGGCTTACGATACCGGAGAGCTTTCTTTGAACATTCACAGCTCAGTTGGTAGTAACTCTGTCTTCTGCGCTGTAGGTTGTGGGTTCGATCCCCACCCAGGGCAAATATTTGTGTGATGAACATAGATGTTTGTTCTGTGTCTGGGTGTTACTATGTATAATAAGTATGTATTTACAAAAAAAAAAAAAAAGTATATAAGTATTCTATCAGTTATCTGGTTCCCATAGTACAAGCTTTGCTTAGTTTGGGGCTAGATGGCGCTGTGTGTAAAGTCCGCCAATATTTATTTATTATTTATTAGTTTCGACTTGTTTACAACAAAATATCTAAACAAACTTACGTAATTGAATTATGAAGGTACTAAGTAGGCACTTGATTTGTTGCTATACTTGACGTTCTTTGTTCTTGGTTTGAACAAGAAGATTCAATGAACTGATACATTTTAGATAGACTCGTAACCAATCCTGTTTGGAAATCAGGTAGATTATACTTAGAGGCACATTTATATGCCTAAGACATTGCCCTCTTATATCAATAGATGTGACAGCACAGGACTTATTTGAAATGACTTATAATCACAACGATTTTGTTCTTTCGCAGATGTAAAATGGTATCACCAAGTATTACTGAACAGACCACTAAAAGTTGCCATAGCGCTTATAGCTGTCGCAATAGTTGTTCCAATCCTAATTTACCAGCTCGCTTTCTTCTCAGCTAGCAGAGTTGACACCGCTGATGGGTTTTCTTTTGGTTCATGTCTCATACCAAGAGTGTCCAGACTACCTTGTGGGTTGAGAGATAGTACAGAGCAGGAATGCCATCAGCATTGCTGCTATGATTCGGCTAATAACATGTGCTTCCATCGATTCCCCTCCCGATTCTCTTATCTCATGGATCAGCAATGGGCAGAAGACATTTACCTCAGACCAAGGGTGTCCACTGTCCCATTCAACTCTCAAAGCAGTTTGACGAACATTAGACTCTCTTTAGACGAAGTTTCGTCGTCTCATTTGACGATAACCTATTACGACTCAGCCATTTTTTCCTTCACTGGAAGAAGGATCGAAACTAAAGATTATGATGTGCATATCACTTCGCCAGAACTGCACTTGGAAGTAAACTCTACAGGAAGAACCATATTTAATACTGTCAGAGGACCGCTGATAGCTTCAGAAAATATATGGGAGATTGCTTTTAAACTGACTGATGAAACTATGTATGGGTTTGGAGAGATACCTATAAAGGGAGAGACAGTGAAAATCATTTACAGTCGTAAAGATGGAATGAATTCTATACCATTGATATTTGCTAAAACCAATACTACATACCATGGGTTGCTGATTGATGCAGTAGATCCAACAGAGGTAACATTTCAGTATGACAATGTGATAGCTATCAGGAGTATTACAAACTTCGGACTGAAGTTTCACGTGTTTGTTGGACCGAAGCCGGTTGATATCATGAACGATGTCCGGAAATTGATAGGATTTAATAACAAGCTGCAGTATTGGATGTTAGGAGCCCATGTTTGCAGGTAAAAACATTTTATTTTTTGGATGAAATTTTATTATGCTGTTGGTCTCTGAGACCTATGTCAGCGTAACCTGACCATAAATATAATTATTGGAGGATATTTTACACAGCGCCATCCAGCCACAAACTAATTAAATCGTGTACTATGAGAACCAGATTACTAATACAAAGATCTTCTTATTTTATTTATCGTGATCTTTTATGATTCATCTGTGAGTGTGCTAAATGCTTTGTACCTACTTGATAAATGTCGGCCGTGTTGGCCGAGTGGGGATGTACCTCGACTTTCAATCTGAAGGTCGTGGGTTCGAATCCCGGCGTGCATCAATGACTTTTTCTTTTCGAAAAATGTATATGCGTATCAAAACACATTCTCAAAACGGTGAAGGAAAACATCGTGAGGAAACCAGTTAGTGTTCTTATAAGCTGCGATGGGCCTGCAACCTGTCACGTGCGGAATGCTAACTACTGCAAAATGTGAATATGTGCTAAATATAATGTTTGGACGTGCCTCTGACTATCCCTACTAGACATCTTCAAAAGATCTAAGCGTCTGGAGATCTGAGAGAATGTCTACATTACTTGGGGATGACAGTCGTGATCCTAATTATTATATTTTATTTATGATAAATTTTAATTTGAACAGCCACTTAGCAAATATAATATAATTCTACTTAATTATAAATAAGTAGAATTTATTCTTCAGCGGTGAGATGCCTATCAAAGACATAAATTACATTCGAACAAATCCAGTTTCTCTGGCTCTTTCTCAACAAATTCATCATAAGTATTATAAATTACAATTTGTAAATTAACACAAAATAAATGATTATTGTGGCTCTTATTTCGATCATTTACAGTGATCTTCAAGACAAGTTGAGTAGACAGATAAAAACTTTGGAGCTTAGCTCGTCTCGCTATATCTTGCTCAAAGACATCGGTTAGTAAATATATTAAAAAAAGATTGCGAGCAATTTTTATTGCTTTTTTTATGCAAAAAGATATGCGCGGTCATATATCTCTTTACCTCCCATTCGGATGATTTTTCTATAATAGTGTAGGTAGAGAAGTATAAGGAAGTTAAGGAGGCGGCACTGGAGAGAAACAGATATTTATAGTACTCTTTTAATAAAGAAACCTCTCTTACTTTTTTAGTTACCTTTGAAATTTTAAAGTAGGTATTTTTTAAAGTTACAGGTAGGTACTTATTTGTAGTCAGTTGTAGAAATTTATTAAATCTTTTTCCCCAGTGAATACAACGAAATGCTAAATAGTACCGACGAACTGAACAGTTTCATCCAAGAGGCAGCCACGCAAAGTTTACCATTCGAAAGCCACTGTGTAATGCCCATTGTATTCAAGGACGCATGCGAAATGGAGCCAATTGCGTTTATAAATGAGGGTGCTGATATATTGCACAATGCTGGAAAACGGTTTATTCCACATGTTTCACCGTACGTAAGTACTTACCGGACGAGGGGGGCTCTTGGTACGCTACACATAGTGGCTATGTGGATATTATTTATAATAAATGAGCCCAGTCTTAAGCATGAGAATAAGAAATAATAAATAATAATAAATATGATGAATTAATTTACTTGGGAGAGCTTAGGTATTACTTACCTGAACTGTAAGTACTCGTATCTCAGGCGAAAAATATTAACGTAACACAATAACATAACCAACACAGTACGTTATAACGCAATAATGATGATAATGTACCATCAAATTCAAATTCAAATTAAAAAATCATTTATTTCAATAAACTCACAAATTTCACTTTGAAACGTCTCAGGAACTAGGTGAAGCTACGCCTGTTCCTCGCGACCAAGCCTAGAAGAATCAGGCAACAAACACGGCTTAGGGTCTACCTTTTTTTTCAATGATCCTTTCCTTAATGCTATGTAGAGCTCCAGTGTGGTGCCGATCGAACACTGTCATCCTAACGATCAAGTGTTGGTGATATTAGGCAAGACTTCTTGACCTAAGCTGCCCTCTTCGCTATGATTCCAATCGTTGCGTTATGATCTGCACTTACGTGTAATCTAATCACGCTTGTGATGATGATTTTCTACATCTTGAAATTGTATTTAAATTACTGGTTCTAAATGCATAGCACAATCCCTATCGCTTGATAACATAGATATAGTTGTTTGAGAACAATCGGTATTTTAATAAAACGTTTTTTAATTAAAACCCCACGTTTTCGATGAGCTGATTGCTTTTGGTAGTATAATTTCTAGTGCTTCAAACCGAAGCCTATCGTTATCTGGTAATTTCATTACCTACTTCATGAAATTAAACAATCCTATCAATAATCTAAAATTCTAAAACTCTTGCGTTACTGACTGATCTATCAACGAACAGACCACTCGTTCTTGAAACTTGAAATTTTTAGGGTGCACTAAAAATTCAAAAAGCCGTGTTGGCCTACCTACCTACCTCGACTTTCAATTTGAAGATCGTGGGTACGAATCCCGGCGTGCATCAATGGATTTTCTGTCCGAAAAAAACGAAACGGTGAAGGAAAACATCGCGAGGAAACCAGTTAGTATTCTTATAAGCGGCGATGGGCTTGCAAAATGTGGGCACGTGCTAAATAGAATGTTTGGACGTGCCTCTGACTACCCCCACTAGACATCTTCAAAGGATCTAAGCGCCTGGATTACAGTCGTTACCCTATTTTTCTTTTTTTTTATTTATTCTCGAATTTCAACCTTTAGGGGGTGCAGCAGCGGTTGCAATCTGTATAAAAATAAATTCACGTGAACGAAGTCGCGAGGGTTTTCTTATTCACTCTGATCAAAATCTCGCATTCACAGAACACTCTGCTTCCTTGACACCATAGTTATACATTTTTGGTACTCGCGCATGTAATCAAAGGTTTCCCACTTTCCAGATACGTTACGAAACAAATGAGTTATTAATAGAAAATGAATACAATGATACAGAAACCCGCAGTGAAAATTGTAGTTCCATTGTTGACGCTTATGAGGATTATATGCTGAAGGATTACAAATACAATGGCCCTTATAAAGGTTCAGTAGGAAGTTATGACGTTGTGTATCCAAACTACCAGAATATTACTGGGGAGCTAATGGAACAGTTATGGAGTTATACTATGAATATAGATGGAATTGTGTTAGAAAACAGTTGGCCATTAGACGAAGCGGAGAAGTTTGTGAATGAAACGAAATATTACCTGCCGTATTTTAGCCAGGTAAGTAATTAGTTACAAGTTTCGCACTTTAAAAGGCAATTTTTTTAACTTTAAACGAAGTTATATTCGAAGAATTCCGAAGTAGGATAGGAATCCTTTATTATTTTGCTATTTTGTATAATTTCAAAGAATGTTATTTCAGTAGCATGTTATTTCGAAATCAATTTCATCGTGTTAGGTACATAACTTCACAATTGTTTCTCAGAGTTGATGGAAATTTAGAAATAATGAAAATTTTAATGATATGAAAACCTTTCTTCTTTGAACATGTTAGGTAGGTATTTACCGTTCTTATAAATTATTATTTGTTTTCAGCAATTTGAAGAAGCGTTTAGCCTCACACCTCCCTGGAATGCCACTGACGGTAATGGAGAAAAACATCTTTATAAACACAACCAATACGGCAACCACTTTGCGAGCGCCTTTGAGAAAGTGAAGGCTGTAAATACTTGGGTTTCCAGCCACTGGATGAATGGAAACGTATTTTTAAACAGACAAAACATTGCTACATCATGGACTAACTTGCAAAACGAACTAACCAACGCAGCCTTGGGAGGTGTATCCGGACAATGGCATTGGTCCACTCCAATTTGCGGAGACACGGACAACTTCAACTCGGAAACTCATCGAGACCTTTGCGTAAAATGGTACATGGCAGCTACCTATTTCCCCATGATTAAAATCCATTCAGAGGGAGACGCTAGGGATCCGTTATCTTTTCAAGGCACTCATAGAAGTATCATGATCAACGCATTAAAAACCAGAATGATTCTAGCACCTTATTTCTACACAACTCTACAAAATGGTCCGCTGCTGAGGCCTATGTTTTACCAGTTCCCGGAGACGGACGTTTTGAAGGATATAACGAGTCAGTTCAGTGTGGGGGAAGATTTACTTATAGTGCCGAATTTGCAGCCGGACCAGGCTATGATTCATATGAGAATGCCTCCAGGGACGTGGTATGAGCTGTGGAGTGGATTGAGGGTGGATGGGGCGGACGGAGAAGCTGTCACAATGGCTACAACAGAAGCCGACTTCTTTACAGCTATACGAGGTGGAGCTATTGTTGTTCTTCAGAAGGTAAGCTAATATAACTTGATAATAAATAAATTCTGGTGGACATTTTACACGCCACGCTACTAAGCAAAGTTTGTAGGTAGGTACTATGGAAACTAGGTAGGTAACTAATAGAATTACTTTCTTAATTTATTATTATACTAGCGACCCGCCCCGGCTTCGCACGGATAGCATGTTATTATACATATAAACCTTCCTCCTGAATCACTCTATCTATTAAAAAAAACTGCATCAAAATCCGTTGTGTAGTTTTAAAGATATAAGCAAACATACATACATACAGACGCGGGAAGCGGAAAGCGACTTTGCTTTATAGGTACTATGTAGTGATTATCTACCAACGGAACTGTGAGGTTATACTACTTAAAGAACAAGCTCAACTCTTCCTCAAAATATTATTTTCGGAGGTTATTTATAAGATTTAATTCTGCTACATTTATTTTACATTTTCCTTTCAGGATGTGAAACAAACGGCGGAACAAACCCGCTCTGAATCCGATATTTCACTAACAATCGCTTTGAACTGTGAAGGTAAAGAACAGAGTAGAGAAAATAATACCACGTGTCTAGCTGAAGGAGAACTTTATATCATGGAAAATGTGACCGTGAAATTCTCTGCAGACATTGCACGATTAACTGTATCGACTAATGGGAATATGACCTCTATTTGCGAAGCAACAGATACTATAATGCCATCTGTAAAAGAAGTAAACATTTACGGTCTAAATGATACATTGAACAACTACGATCATATGCGACGAGTAGATGCCGCTATAGATTTATGCAAACTTGATGACGGTGATATTTTATTTGAGTTTACGAGTTAACACGTTCGCGGGCGTTACCATTATGTGTGCGACTCTATATAGCATAGGTTGTACATTGCCTTTTGTCACCAAACATCAAACATTTAGTTTGCTTCGTGACACAACGCTAGTGGATGTAGGTACTTATACGTCGATAGACTCTATGCCCCCTAGTATCAATTCTGCTGAAAACACAACGTATTCATGTAATTATAACAAAAATATAATTTTTATCAAACATTTTTTTTTATTTAAATAGAAATACGGCCAATTACCGCGTTTTTCCTTGTTTTGTTGATGTTTCGAGATCTGCCGTTGATCGCGGTTGCGGACGATGCTTGATGAAGAGCATCTGAATTGTCTCGAAACGTCAGCAATACAAGAAAAAACGTGGTAATTAGCCGTATTTCTATGTAATATGATTAACAACCACGACACTTTTAATTCTATTTATTAAATTATAAGTTACGTAAGGCAATCGCACCAATTCGTAGAAGAACAGATTTAACAGTTATTCATTAACAAAAACATACAAATAAATTCGTCCTAGTATTATTAGAATGTTTCTAGACTAGACTATAAATAAAATAATTATGTGTTTTAAGAAGCAATAGTAGTTTTATTTCACTCATTATTCCCGATGCGATGATTCTTGCTATTGGCTAAAGTTCAAACTATATTTAGTCTCATTCTAATCTTAGAACAAACTATCTCGTGAACAAATTGAATATCGAAAATAATGAACTTAGGAATTCACTCTTA
The DNA here is from genome assembly GCA_912999785.1 of Hydriomena furcata. NCBI lineage: Eukaryota > Metazoa > Arthropoda > Insecta > Lepidoptera > Geometridae > Hydriomena > Hydriomena furcata. The sequence continues at coordinate 4,973,131 of OU538834.1, read as the reverse complement.
TTACAAAGAAAATGATTATTCATTTTAAATAAGCTTTTAAGCATTAAAAAACGAGGACAAGGATTTATTTACAAGGATGTTGATCGATAAGCCCGTAATTTAATCGGTATAACCAAATCCTTCAAACCGGAACACAACAATGCTGCTTTAGCGGCAAAAATAGGGACCTGTTAGGTATAATAGGTGGTGACTACCCTGAAAAGTCCCTAGCAAGGAAGTAATTTTATCCTAACTACCTATGTAGGTACATCTTTGTTAAGCCTGAATAGCAACACTAAAAAGTTCTAAAACAAATATTGGAATATTACGTAATATAAATAACTACAATACCTACTAGGCTTATTTACTTATATCAACATAAAGACGTAAACATTCAGTAACAGTTAATCATCAATGATGCAATAAGTAATCATTGCTAGATCAGTGTCCGACTTGTGTATCTATACGACCCTTTTATCATTGCACAAAATGTAAACAAAATATACTTTTCTAATATTTTAATAGAATGTATTCTTCATTATAAAGCAATTTGTGATAAATATGATGAGTAGGTAAACACCAAAATGATATTTACACAAAGTTTGAATGAGTAAAACTCTCGTGCTCGTCTTTACAAATTATTGTTTGCTCAAGCAAAATAATAGATAACACATTTATTTCCATTGCGGGGGATACAATACAAACAGATTACATAGGTATTAAATTGACCCCATATCGACCCGAGATAACTGTATAAAGCAAATAACAAAACAACTCATTCCATTACCAACGTCCACGTCGTGAAGTGCCGCTTTTAAACGTAACTCTAATGAAAACAGACGCAATCGAAGAGAGACCAGCAGAACCAAATAAAAATCCAGCACGAAACTTTGCGAACCCGGGAGCCAGAATGCCGAACATCAAAGTCTTCACCGGGACTTCCCACCCCGACATCGCGAAGAAAATAGCATTGCGGCTCGGTATCGAATTGGGCAGAGCCACAACTAAAACCTTCAGCAATAAGGAGACGAACGTGGAAATCGGAGAGTCAGTAAGAGGAGAAGATGTTTACATCGTGCAGAGTGGCTGCGGCGACATCAACGACAACCTCATGGAGCTATTCATTATGATCAACGCCTGCAAAATAGCGTCAGCTTCAAGAGTTACCGCCGTTATTCCTTGCTTCCCGTACTCCAGACAAGACAAGAGGGAAAAGAGCCGAGCGCCAATCACAGCCAAGCTGCTCGCAAATCTAGTCTCAGTCGCCGGAGCTAATCACGTCATAACAATAGATCTGCACGCTTCACAGATACAAGGATTCTTCAATATCCCCGTTGACAATCTATATGCGGAACCGGCCATCACAAAGTGGATCAAAGAAAACATTCCTGAATGGAAGAGCCTAGTGATGGTTTCACCCGATGCGGGAGGAGTGAAGAGGATGACTGCTATAGCAGATAGACTGGATATAGATTTTGCAATTATTCATAAGGAAAGACAAAGGGCAAACGAAGGTGACTCGACCGTACTAGTCGGGGACGTGAAAGACAGAGTTGTGATAATGGTGGACGACTTAGCGGACACTTGCGATACAATAGTCAAAGGTGCAGCGAGTTTGAGGGAAGCAGGCGCGAGGAAGATCTACGCGATATGCACGCACGGAATATTCGCAGGAAACGCCATTGATAAGATAAATGCTTCGTGTTTGGAAGCGTTGGTTGTCACAAACACCATACCGCAGGAGAAGAATTTGAGACTATGTTCGAAACTGCAAACTATTGACATTTCAGTTATGCTAGCGGAGGCTATACGGCGCACGCATTACGCGGAATCTGTTTCTTATTTGTTCACAAATGTACCGTACTGATTTAACTGAACAACACAACGATTTAGTTTAGATACTTATTAGAATAGACCGCTTTGGCACACTTGGTTGCAAGTGAATTCTATATGTTTTGTTTAATAAAAATACAATATGTCAAAGATACATATTTTATGGCAGCTGGCCCCTCTAGAAGAGCTAGAAGACGGGTCGGTCACTGATAAAAAAGATTTTTCCATCTTTTCTTACTTTAGGCAATGTCACCAATAACGATAAGACTTCACTACTAATGTAAGATACTCATATCATATGTTTAAAACCACGATTTAAACAATACAGTCTAGGATTTTCGTTTCATTACCTAATGATAAAATCGCATTACCTTGAAAAACATCAAACATAGGTAATAAAAAAACTGTCTAATATTTATGTAGCTAGGGCTAACGAATTAATATAAAAATTAACTGTTCAGCTATTCATAGTAGGGTATTGAGTAAAAACGTAGTGTTTTGGAAAATAAATCTATCAAGAAAAGTTTCACCAAACGTGTTTAATTCTTTAAATCCTAAGTTGCGGTTATTGAGAAAAAACTGTTTTGCATTAATCAAAAAAAGATATAGGTAGGTACCTCATCTTAAATTATTTTGTCAATGGTGTCTCTTTCGGTGTCTCCTACTCGATTTATAGAGGGACTCGAGTAGTTGAATGAACTTTTCTAGAACTTGTGGTGCCATCTTTTGACAGATATTGGAAACACACTAATCAGCTGTCGCCTGTCAAACAGAGGACCACGTAAACAAAACTGCCTGCACTTTGTCCTACTCGTTAAATGTGTGTTCTGTGTCCGAAACATAACATCAGAACGATCAAGGCTAGGGAATTATTTGTTTGTTTTGTTTTTAAACTTTGAGGATACTCAATTGACCGGTCGGATTTCCATTCGTCAAGGTCAGTTCACCTACATTGTTTATCTTTACCTAATTAATAATTACAACTAGAGACAAACTAGGACAGTGAACAAGTTCATAAGTAGGTACCTACCTACATAGTTGCCGTAATGAACATAATAGGTAGGTAGGTTTGAGTTCAGTTCATTAGCTGCCACTATTACCGTCTCTATTGCCTGTTAGGCCTGTAGCAACCGTAAAGAAATTTGCTCCCTACTTATTAGCACTCAGGAATAGTGTTGCTTTCCATAAATAAAGTAAACTCATAGACACCGCATTGATATCGAAATAACCGAGAAAAAAAAACAAAAATAGTGACGAACTTTTCAACTTCATAATTCGGCACTTTTAAAATCAGTTTGCAATGAATTTTTTTTTTCTGTTTGTTGGCCATTTTACTATTACCGATCGAACATTATTATTAAACACAAACAAAGTTGCGGGGTAAGCGAATCAGCTAGTAGGAACCCACCTACCTACTATAATCAAAGTAATTACGGGCACTTACGTATAATAACGAATATGATACAAGCAGGGGGTTTAATTCAAGTTTCCTAAGCAGCGCGTGTAAATACCTAACTACCTATAAGTTGGCTGGCGTCATGGCAACATAGGCTGATTAGGATAGGGCTGCCATCCGTCCGGGTTTCCCCGGATTTGTCCTAGTTTAGAGGGCGTCCGGGGAGCGTCCGGGCGGAGTTTCATTTGTAGTCCGGGTTTAAAATTTGGCCACCCGCGACACAAGCACTGTGCCGGAATTGTGAAATCAACTTTTCGATTAAGAGAGCCGTTTGTGAAATATGAAAGCGTTGGGAAGCGTGAAAAAAATCTTAAAATTAAAAAAAAACCTGTTAACATGTCCGGGTTCTGGGCTCTAAAATCCGGGGTTTTCACGCGTCTTGTCCTGGTTGCCAAATTTTAGAGATTAGGAGCAACAATCCTATCACTTTGCGGTTTGTAAGGGCAATGGCTGTTATAAATACCTATATTGTGTTATATCGGGTGTATTAATTCACTGAAATGTGACGCCACAGTACACTTACCCTTACCAATGGCAAAATTGCTTCACATTGATGGTCTGAATATCTCGTTTTTCGATATTTTTATTTACACCTGTATAATTATCTAGCTGAGAACATTTCGAGGTCAGCGTAATCTAGCTGTAGGAAAACTTTAATTTCAGGGTTCCGAAGTCTGAGAAGAAGCCCTAATAGTTTGGCCAGTCAGAAAGGTCAAAATGGTATTGAAGGCGGCACTATACCAAGCCAATCCCAGCCCTCCATCAAGAGCTGTGCGAATGGTCATCGACATTCTTGGCATAGATGTGGAACTTAAGGAATTGAACCCCATATTGAGGGAGCAAGATACACCTGAGTTGGTTCAAGTAAGTTAAGTTTAATTAAGTTAAGTTGAGTTGTAAAAATTCTTGATGCATTTTTTGGCAGAATTTGCTGATAAATAACCATTTGCAAGAAATTGTATTTAATATAGACATTTACCTTTCGAAAACAATTGCCCAACATACTTTAAAACCATTCAAAATCGAAATATCTTATGGAGAAGTCGGACCACTTTCACGTGTTTTTTAAAACGTCTGCAGAACAAAATGATATTTTTTTATCCTGAAACCAAGGGTATTGCCAGTTTCTAATATTATTTTTCTGTCATATTAACGTCAAACTTGTCAAAATAGAAACTTGTGTAGAAACTCACAGTAAAAAATCTATTTGAAACTACCCTACTACAGAACGAATATGGTGCGTTGTCGGCTCCCAGTGAACAAACGTGAAAACGCATATGGCGCGTTGCCGGAGCTGAATGGGTTAAACAAACGTTGTCACTAGAGCTTTTGCAGTTTACAATTTATAAAAAAAACTAGCCGACCCGTGACAGACGTTGTTCTGTCAAATTTCATTAATCGAAAAGAAAAGACTGAATGTTATTAGTCTGTGATGACAGATTTGTTGCACAGCAGCGCCATCTATACAGACATCATCCCTTTTGCGTTTTTTTATCGTTTTGGGGATGTTTTTTTATATTTTAAAGTAGTCTATTATTTATTCGGGCATTATATCTACATCTACAGCAAATTTTAACTTTATCTGTTTTGTCGTTTAGGTTAGGCCTGATTGTGGAACAAACATACATATAAACTCACAAACGTTCACATTTATAATATTATAGGTTACTCATACATCTTTTTGAACACTCTACCCGCATATAGCGTTAGCAAAAATGAATATACTTACTTCAATGCTACATTTACAGTTCGCTTCGCGGTCAAAGCTTTTACTTTTTCCTCCTACTTTAGTACTTACCTAGTTACATTTTACAGAAAAATCCAATGAGAACTATACCGCTATTCGAGGAAGGAGAATTCAATTTAGCTGATAGGTAAGTTACTATGAATTCAAATAGACAATTTGAATTCAAGGGACAATACCCTGGGAACAAGATAACTGCTTTGAACTCTTGAACTGTGGAACTACTTACAAACTCAGGGAAGTGTTTAGGACAATACATAATCATAAGTAAGTTGGCATAGAAGCCGTTTGATCGCGGGCCCAGGTGCTTGGATGTTAATTACATCTATAGGTAATATTATAAATGCGAAAGTAACTCAATCTGTCTTTGACGTTCATCATCAACATGACCAAACCGCTAGGCCGATTGCGATGAAATTTCATATAGAGATAGTTTAAAGACTTGAGACGAACATAAGCTACTTTTATCAAAAAATATTCTTTAGTCCATTTTGTTCATTTCCAATGTTTTACGATACTTAAATCGATTTCCTGAATCAACGCGTCGCGTGTAAAAGTTAGTTTCATATATCTTTGTTGGATTTCAGCCACGCTATCATGCTGTACCTCATGGAAACAAACGGAAAGAAGGAACACTCGAAATTGTACCCTACAGATAAAAAGAAGCGAGCTACCGTTGTCCAGAGGCTATTCTTTGATTGTGGAGTGCTTTTTCCTAGTTTACAGATTGTTATGGTAAGAAAAGTACCTAACTGATTATTGTGACGCGTGTTATCAAATCACACGCATAACGGACCAAAAGAGTCCAAAAGTTCGAGATAAAAAAAAAATATTGTATGTGGTATTTTTTCCTCAAATTTAAATGGGACCACACGGGGAGCACCAGCTTTCAAATGAAAAAAGAATCATCAAAATCGGTTCATGAAGTCGGTTAAAAATAAATAGGCTCACTATTGTAATACCCTAGCATGGTAGACAATCCTCTTAGTTCTCCAGTCAGGGACTAGTCAGAGGCACATCGCATCATTAGTGTGACATCTGGCCAATGCACATTTTTGTATTACTTAACATACTCTACAAATGACAGGTCGCCACTTAAAAATACCTAATACTTAACTAGTTTTTTCGCGATGAAGGTATGTAACCTAAAGGTGTGACCAGACATAGCGAGGCAATCGAGCGCAGCAGCCGCGAGCTAACACACAGTCTAAACTAGTCACGCGTCTAACTTGTGTCCTGCGAATGCCGCGCAGTGTCTGGTCACACCTATAACCTTTTGCGTACTACGTTGATTTGATGAGCAGTGAAAAAAATAACGATTAGATTTTTTTTTAGTAATAGGTTGATCTAGTACCTTGACATAAGAGATATCCTGAGAATCGCCTTTTAACAGGCTTCTTTTCTGTATTCAACAGGCGCAAACATACAGCGGTAGACTGGGAGAAATGACAACGGCCATGATCCGACGCATCGAACGCGCCTACGCTATGCTGGAAGTTTATCTTTCGCAGTCATTCTACGTAGCTGGCGATGAAATGACCATTGCCGACTTAAGCATTCTCAGTACAATGTCTACTTTAGACGGAATCTGTCCTGTTGACGAGAAAAGGTTATTAAAACGTGATATTAGAGCAGCTTTGAAGCATAACTTTAAAGATAATTAAAAAGCGGAGATGTGTAAAATCAAGCAAATTTAATCGTTTGAAAATTACATCAGTAGGTACCTAGGTACGATCGGAGGATCTCGACTTACGTAAAATTATCCGTTTGGTTGCGCGGCAGACCATTTTCGACCTTACGCAGTGACACAAAATCATTTTTGCGATCCAAACAAGATCTGTCGACCGTAGGTAGAGAGGTACTGTAAGTGATCTCCGCGCTGTTCGATTGATTGAATTTACACTTTCCCCGTGCTTAGTTTAGATTCGACATAGATCAGATGGAAAACTGCTTGGAAATTTCACAATAATTATTAAAATCAGTGATAAATGATGAAATATTAAGGGTAATTTATTTTAGTGTGTAGAGGTGACTGAAACGTGTTTGAAATTAACTTTAGTTGAAGTACGTTTGAAAATAACTTCACATAAACGAGTAGCGAGAGTCGCCACTAGCTAGATAAATGAACATAAGATTTTTTCAGATTTCCAAAACTGAAACAATGGATAATCAAAATGAACGAGAAAGACGTGTGCAAAAGGATCAACAAGCCAGGCAGCGAAGAACATGTGTGGGGATTGAAAGCACTAATGGAGAACACTAAACATAGTCTCAGGTCAAAACTATGATGAGAATGCTACCTACTGCTTTTTGAGAATAATTACGTACATCATACTCACTTCCGCGCAAGTGGTAAACGCTGCATACTCACTTCTCACTTCCATGCAATGCCGCGAAAGCGAGTTGAAAATAAATAAGGGGTTAGAACATAAATGCCCGTTTTATGAAAGCCTGGTTTCTGTGTCACACAATGTAGTTAATTTACTTGTTCGCAATACGCAAATACGTGAAATAATCCAGTTTTATAAAATGAGTATTCACATTCACAAATGTTACTAGTAAAATAGTTATACAATTGTTGTAATTTTTATTGAAACTCCGAGATATGGCAATTATTTTAACAAATCAGGGTGCACAAACATATTCTATTTACAGTATTGTACCGACGCAGAAAGCAATACAAAATAACAAAACGGTGTACGAATCACAGGTTTTTCCATTTATTTTTGTTAACCAAAAGAGAAATGCAAAGAATTTACAATCCAGTAACGTCTAATGCTACCAAGTGGATAACTTTAATGAGAAAAAAATTAATGATTACACATTTTAAACATTTCCTATAAGTCTTGTAGTCTTTATAACGCCCGGACTTACTCTGAACATTTATAGCACTTAATAATAAAGTACACATGCATTACTCAAACACCGACCTCGAAGTGTCCCACTCAGTCAAATCAGCACATATACTATTATACCGATATAGTGTGACAGACAAACGTCTAATGGAATCTTATTGAAGACATTCACACTAACTCAAATAATCACTTTCATCCAATTTGATAGTCGTTTTTGGGCGTTACTGTAGCACGTTAGTCTTAATGTTAACACGACGGCCGTGCTTCCATTAGCCGTCTTCCTTGGGGGGTGTGAACCATCCTGAAACAAATTACATTACAAAATGACGTAACTCTTCGATGACGTCCCTAGGCTCTCGACAAAATACTACTAGTACATAATTAATTAGGATTTTTTTGACTGATATGCAAAATATTAGAACAATCGATAAAAAATATCCCGAAATGATTTTAATATGATTTTCAAATTAATCACTGTATCAGCATGGTGTCGATAACTGACATTTGTGTTGTTTATATTCATACTGGTGGCGATTATGTTGTGTCCACGCTAAACCTAAATTTCCTAAAAACTATTGCTCCTATTCCTTTACGTTAAAGTCTAAATAAGAGTCTGAATAAAAGCATTAGTTTTTAGGAATTTTAGGTTTAGCGTGGACACAACAGAATCGCCACCATTAATAACTTACTTGTCAGTCATGTTGTCTTTGCCAATGATGAATGAGACAGTGTGTTACTATTGTATGGGTTAACTTGGGATTCAATTCGTTAGAGATAAATAATTTATTAATTTTACTCGAATAAAACAAAAGTAATTTAACAGCATTTCTGAGCTGTAGCAGATTACAAGTTATCAATATCCAGAGCGTAAGAAATTGTATGATATGTATAAATGGTTGGGAATGTTTTAAATGTGAAAAACACTGACCATTTTTTTCATGTATCTGCACAAGACATTTGAAGCTTTGTTGTGCACGCGCAAGGCTGTACTGTGACTGTGACACCACCTTGGTAGCGCCGAACTGAATACGAGCCTTTCCTTTGACAAGGGTCGCTGCAATTTGCATTATGACCGCTTCGACGGTGTATGCGGACGACCAGCCCTGTTTGGTTAGCAGCTCCATGCATATCGCGCCGCCGACTAACACGTAGCCACCTGGAAAGTTCAGTTTACTCATTATGGCCCTGTATGTCGACGATTCCTTATTTTCGAAACGAAAAAAGAAATATTTCTAAATAAGCCACATCTCTATTTTTATAATGTATAGTATATGTGAATAAAGATGTACCCATCTTTAATCACTTCGATAAATAATCCTACCGACCGCTGCACGTGGTACTGATCCATGGGCGGCGCGTGGTCCGCCTTTGCTTTTCGAATAAATTAATGATATAAATTATGTATAATTACTTATCAAAAACCTATTCTAGTAGAAATCTAGATCAACATATTACCTATCTTTAACAATAAATCACAAGTTAATTTTAATAGTAGGTATCAAAGTATTTCGATCATAAATTCTAAAACATATTATTTTGAAATAATATCTTTATCGTGAAAAGTTTCTGCTATTATGTTTTCAGCTTAATAGAAATCTAGGTAGGAACCTGAAGTAATATATTTATAAAAATAGGAGATGTGGCTTGTTCAGAAGTATTTCTTTTTTCGTTTCGAAAAAGAGCTATCGACATACAGGGCCTTAAATCTACACTCGAAATTACACTATAATTACGTTTAAAACAAAACCGACTTCATGTTGTTATAAGTCATTTTTCTCCCTTGGAGGTGGTATTTTTTTACAATTTACATCAAATGAAGGAATTCTGATGTAACTACTTAAAAAAAATACAACCGACTTGAGAAACTCTTTTCTTGAATTCGATTAATAAACGGAGTTTCTTTTCTCTTGAGAGAATGGGGGAGACCTTTGCCCAGTTAGTGGGCATGTTATGTTATGTATGGGGACTCTCTTTTCCGCATTTGGACTATCGGTTGATCCATTATGCGTAGTGAGTGAGCCAGCTACATCTGTAGTCAACATAGCTCCTCCACAGCACAGAAGCCTCCTGGCGTCTTCACAGGCTTCGAGAAGACAGCAGTGGGACAACATTAGGTTAAATAAAAACGAAATGGAATAATTTAAAGTAATATTCACTTCTAACCTAACTGCCCAGGAGGATAATGTCATGAGGGTGTATGTACGAGTATGTATTATCAGTTAATTTTGCTTATACTGTAGCCTATACGGTTGGATGGATTTTGATAAACGGAGGTCATTGGACTCTGCTTGATCACGAGAATGAGAATCTATACTATCTAAACTAATCTATACTAATATTATAAATGCCTGTTTGTCTGTTGTCAAACCACAGCGGTTGGAAGTACATAGTACATAGGCTACTTATTTTTCTAAATAAATATTACGAATGAAGGTGGTATTCTTTAAATTCAACAGCTGTGGTATTGAAAATAAGCAGGTGATGTTCGATTTTTACCTGCATTGTAGACTTGAAGTAAAAGCTACTTCAAATCGACATGGTTATATCCATAGAAGGATTCAACTTACCAGATATAATAGGATAGACAACACGCACGAATGGTGGTTCAAATGGGTAGGTTTCTTTGAAGATAATGTTTAGCAGGATCGAGTCTTTGCCTTCCTTTTCCTTCAGCAGTAATAGATCATTGTGAAGAGGGCTGTCCGGGTCGACGGATCGAAGTCTGATGTTCCACTCATAGAGTGAATCATTTACTAGTTCTGTGGAAAAAATAAATACTATGAGTTAGGGAAAACCTTCGCTACTTTGTTTGTGTGGTTTTTGATTCAAACTTTGATGTCCCATTTCAATCTCGTAAGTATTTGAACGTGTCTCTGACTACTCTCCTTAGACATCTTCTAGGATCTGAGAGAATGTCTACGATACTTGGATTACAGTCATAATTCAATTTTATTTTGATAATATTAACAATTATATACGATTTTGACCGTACGAGAGTAATTTATTGATTCTTACGGGGATTCTCTTGTTAAGAGTTTTTCGAGCTTCAGCTTCGAAGTCTCCGCATTAGAATAGGCCATTAGCTCACACAAACTTACTTCGCTAAAAACTTACAAATACAGGACCTCAAAACGCGAGTTGAACTCGGCGTATGTACGCCAGAGTTTGCCTGCCTGGTAAATAATATTGTTTTTAAAAATCACCCCCTTTTATTCCCCTAGCATGTTTAGTACTAACACACGAGCTAGTATAAGCATTTTAGAAATGAAAATTCGAAATTAGTCCGCGTTGGCTCAGCTAAAAAGGTTAATTTTTTTGTTTGCTTGCATAAGGGTGGGTTTCCACTGATGCAAAGCTGTGAGGAGTGGACCAATCACAGTGTTGTTGAACCAAATTTTGAACGCTGTGATTGGTTCGCTCCGCACAGCTCCGCGTCAGTGGAAACTCAACTATAAAGGTCTTACTAACATAATATGGCACATTTTAAGCTTACCTCCTCATTTTGAGAACCGCAAATTATTTTTAAGCGAAAGTTAAAGACTATCTAGAAGCTCTTCATCATGAGCACCACCCACGTTCCTTAGTAGACAGGCGGAGTAGCTCTTGTAACTTACCAATGGAATACATGTTCTTTTTGAAAGAGCCAGATCGGTAGATGTCCCGCAGCTCTTTCATGAGTCTGTCCGTGGCCTGCAGGCTGCCCGATACGCTGCCTGCCAGGTAATCTTGCCGTTGGTTTTGCCGGAGCCGTTCTAGTGTCGCTATGTGTTCAGTTTCCATGTCATCCTGGAAATTTAAGAATAATAATGATTAATGTTTATTCATTAAATACATTACTACTTACTATACTACTCTCCATACTAACCTATATCTTTTATATTAGCGCGACAAGTAAGCAAACGCAGTAAAAGGCGAGCGTGTTTTTTAGTTCTGCCAAAGATACGAATAAACTACGGCAAAAACTTGATCAGTTTTGAAGGCCGCAAAAACTTATAATAAGCATCATTAATAAAAAATATTGACTCATTTACTACAATTTAAATCTAAATTGTAACACGATATTTTTGAAAATTACTTTAAATTTAATATTTACATGTCACATTTAGCTAGGTACTTTTCACTTTTAACTTATATTTTAGTTACTGTTATATGACCAAATCTCATGTAACTGTGAGTGATTTTTTAATCTTTATTGAGAATAAATATCGATGAACTGAACTGATTAAATAAAAATAGGATCACAACTGTAATCCATGTCTAAATAGAAGTAATCAGAAGCACGCCCAAACATTATGTTTGGCACAACTTACACAAATATTGTAATCTAGTTAACTCGACTGAATTATGGCAGCGTAAAGATATTATGAAAGCAACATCGCACAAAGCAGTATTACTCGCGTGTTCGTATAGCGTTGTCACTTTCGCTCAAGTAATACTGCTTTAGTCTTACTTTAAAGATTGTAGTACGGCCCAAGCTAATTGACAGTCTAAAATTATAGGCGTCCTTATTCTTTGAACTATAATAAAGGTACTGCTATTTATATTTTTAGTGCAGTTAATTGAGTTTATCTTAGCTGAGTAATTCAACCACAGTAACCGACATTGACACCGACACTCCTTTATATTCCACGGATGTGTCCACTTACAATAACTAGTAGATCTACACAATAGAACTGCAGGCTTAAAATGCCTTCAAATGCATGAAGTGATAAAGACCTGTGTAAAAACCTATAGTTACAACCCGGTCACAATATCTGTGCACCTGACCTCGTGACGTCATATCGGCGGTCTCTCTCTCTATCTCATACCGTACTGTCGCACCGGGGAGTGCGTGGAGAGGTGACAGGGGAAGCGGGAGGAGGCGCCGCATTCCAGCGAGGTGCACAGATATTCTGACCAGGTTGTATGTCTACTAATCTCGAAGGTATTATTGGTGGTGTTTCAAACAACCCCATCAAGCTCAAAGCTAAGCAAAACTTGTACTATCGATACCAAAAGCTCAGTGATGTAACCGATTTCAACAACTATTGGTCTTTTGACAGTTACACAGTAACCATTTGACAGTTGAATACGGTTTTTAGGGTTCCGTACCCAAAGGGTAAAAACGGGACCCTATTACTAAGACTTCGCTGTCCGTCTGTCCGTCTGTCTGTCACAGGGCTATATCTCATGAACCGTGAAAGCTAGATAGTTGAAATTTTCACAGATTATGTCTTTCTGTTGCTGCTATAACAACAAATACTAAAAACAGAATAAAACCAATATTTAAGGATTTTTTTGCCGTTATTTATAGATAATGGTACGGAACCCTATGTGCGCGAGTCCGACTCGCACTTGACCGGTTTTTTTTTATTTCTTTGATTTTCTTTATTTATACCTTGTTGCTGCGCCCAGCATCGTCAACCATCTCTAGTGGCAAGTCCTCCTCCCCTTCAGATTCATCCTCCTCCCCGCCCATGTCTTCGTCCTCTGTGCCCGACTCGCCTCCATTTGAAGTGACGCTTGGTACTCTAAAATTACAATACACTTCGATTTAAAACAAGTCCATTTGAAGTCACGCTTGGTACTCTAAAATTACAATACACTTCGATTTAAAACAAGTCCATTTGAAGTCACGCTTGGTACTCTAAAATTACAACACACATCTATTTAAAACAAGTAACACGCAAGAAATCGTAACATAGCCATCATCTCCTTGCCCTTATTCCACTTCATGTGGGGTCGGTATAACATGTAGAAAAAAACACTTAGAAGGAATTGGCTGAGACGATTCTGAAAATTATTACACTAAAAGGAAACAGCATTATAATTTATAACCGAGTGCTATAATGGCTATTTTTCTTATGCGGATAAAAAAAATTTGTGTGAAACCGTATCCCTAAATATACGAAATATACATGTCCCTAGAATACTATTAACAATTACGTTAAAAAAACTTAAAATAAAACTGACGAAAATGACGTTTTTTAAGTTTTATAAAGGTACTTTTAGTCCTACATGAATATGATTTAAAAAGAACCTACTTGACAACTATTCTATACACAATAGAAAAAACCTACGTAATCGGATAACCAGGTAAAAAGATAAACGCATACATAAAAAAAGCAACAAAAAAGAAAAACCTCCTCTTTTTTGGTAGGTTATAAAAAGACAGTCGCCATCATGAGCCATTTAATCTTCACGCGATTGGGCAAAGTACTGTCTGTCTGCTACTTCCGTCAAATATTTCATCATAGACAATTATTATTGTTCGTTTATTTCAAGTGGCATCAGTTTAACGAGACGTGACTAAAAACCTTGCGTTGCATTTTCTGCAATTTTTGCAACCTATTGCGACCTTACACAGATCTCGGAAGGAAGTCATGCCAAGGCCGAAGCACCGGTCGAACATATATTGCATTGATTCATTAACTTCTGACCTAGAATAAATTTAATGATTGCTGGTATGATATTCACGACCGGAAAAAGCAACTAGGAAATAGGTGTGTAGGGAACACTCCTACTCGAGGTTTACTCGTGGGTTTTTTATTACGCGCACGGAATCATGAGATGCGTTCTCACGTGCGATTACAGTTATGAGCCCCTTTCTTGTTCTTCCATACTATTACTTTGTACATAGGAATATACTTTTTTATTCTACAGAACCCTGGTTGAAGATGCTCGTATAAAGATAATTGATTTCCAATAAAAAACCAGTGAGACTATTCTAAAAGCCATATTTCTCCAGTTTATAAACTAGCATGAAACGGACGCTGGCAGAATTATGATAATTTGAGCAGTAGCCAAAAAAAGAAATGAACTGATTTATGGATAAGAAGTTTTATTACCTGAATTGGGGCGCTGGGTGCACAGGTAATGATAACGAATCTAAATCTGGAGGCTCTGGCACGCCGTGTAACCTGCATAGCTCCCGCAGCAATATGCCAACCTGGAAACAAAAAAAAAACTCTGTCAAAGCGACTAGAATTGATTTTACAGTGTAATGACCGACGGGTCGGGACGACGGGATTACGATGCAGGAAAATCGCAGTATGACCCTTCTGTTACGTCATGCTAGCTGTTACATGTGTACGGTGGTGCATGTATATAATTGCCACTTAGTGCGCCGAACTTTACAAGTGATCCTACATTATGTTATTTGAGATTCAACCATTTACGTAACGCCATCTATTGAATCGGAAAGAAACTAGCGGTCAATAACTATAACATGTTTATAAATTGACCAATTAAACCCATGAGAACAATGCAGTCCACAAAAACATGTACTAAGCAAATGATTACTTTATTTGCTTAGAAGTTCATTGTACCAACCAAACATTTGTATGGTTTGCAACACAGGTTAATATGCAATGTTATGTACAATGCAAATAAATGAACAATACATAAACTAGGTATGTATGCGATAATAGATAATATGGCTAGGAGCAATGAACTGTTATGTAAAATATGATATTTTAAACCCATATAAATGATCAGCTCATAGATTTTATTCAATGATAAGCGTGAAAGAAAACCTAGCGACCTCACTGAACCATATGAATAAATCAATAAATAGTTCTATTTATTATGATACAGCAGCCGTGAAAATTACATTGAATATGAACAGTAAGTATCATCATCGGGTAATGTATGTAGGTATGTAGTTATAGAAAAACGCTAAATCATAACATTTTTCAGTAAAAATCTTATAAAACATAGGATTAGCACATCCTGCTGTTTTGAGTGTAGTTGGCTTGTTCACGTTATCATAACTAAGATAATATAAATTATCTTAGCTATATTGACTTCTAAAGCCTTCGCTGTGTAACACCTTCAGTCCGACATGTGCTTTCCAATCAATAGTAATTCTAGCTCTATTACCAGTGTCTTGTAACGTAAGTTGAAGGCATCCAATCTTCCTGTTCCAATACAATACAATTCTAAAATGAAAATACATACCTGATTTATAACATGATTGTCCCTGCCTTGTGTGTTTGTGAGAATGGTGACTGCATTTGTCACTAATGGATCTTCACCGTCAGCGAACCACACTGGGGGTGTTGTCGGGTAGGTTTCCTAGACAAGCAATGACCAGAATAAATAAGATTTGTTTAAAACTGCACCTACAATACTGATTCCACCATTGCAATGACTGAATACAAAGAATTCATAGTAGAAGTGTTGTAAGATGTAAGTAGTAGAATTTGTTGTAAGATAAAACCCAAACTTCCTGTTTTATTAACTACAAGCTGACCCGTCCGCGTTCCCGTTCTTTTCTTTGCTATAAACCTCACGGAGCCCGAGATCTTTCCAACGAATGCAAAACCGTGATAATCGGTTTGTGCGTTCTGGAGTTATAGCGTCAGGAAGGAAAACCCGACCTATTTTTATATTATAGACTAGCTGTCCGGCCCGGCTTTACATGTGTAATAAGGAGGTTATAGACAAATTTTTATACAATAATAAGTTACATTATTACTCTAGTTTTTTTTATATAAAATATGTTATTTACTGTAGCTGTTGTAGCTTTTCATAAGTAAAAGTTATTTTTAAATTAGTACTGCAGTTTTTTAGTTTATCAGGTACCTACCAACAAAAATAGAAATTTTGACCTCTTTATAAAGTAGTGTAGACAATATCTCAAATTATTTTACTTTTGTAACAAATAACAGAAGGTATTTGTTAACAATGCAATCAGTAAATAAACATGAATGTATTTAGCAAACATAGATATTATGTTTTTACCAACACAGAGTGATCTATTGTGGACTATGACATTGTAACAACAAAAAATCAATAGAAAAAGCAGGTAGAGGATGACTAAGAACCTTTTGTCCCCAAAAACAAGCCTGCATACCGTTAGCCACACAAAACAGATGTTAGTCTCTCTATAAAATAGCTGTAATGATTCACGAATGCAGCGAGACTGGTTCTCAAAGTAATGATCGATACCATTCGTCACGGCCCGCGCGATCAATGAACAGATGATTATGGCATTGATAGACGCGGTGTGCACACCGAAACCAAACTTGTGAACCCTAGAGAAATCATGAAAACGTAAGGTACACGACGGAGAAATGTAAATTTGACTTCCGTAAACCATTGTTGACAGCCCTGCCCTCATCAACAACGCAACGACCCTTTGTCCCAAGTCAAGTCAATCAATAAATGCATCTCGAAATTGGAACCAAAGCTCCCACGATATGCCAGTTAATTAAAAACATTATCTTACCGTAATATTTGCGTGGATTTCGTATTTCTTTGCATTCCTGCCAACGAATCTGCAGGTCAGTTCGTCGACACTGGCTGACATTATCTGAAACCGTTCATGTTGTTTGTCGAACACTTTTACTAGAGTTTTTATTTCTAACTTCAGTGTATTTAAACAAGCCATTAGTGTTACTCAACACGAATCTAAACTAAATAATTACTAAATACGATAATATACATGAGAATGAAATCTACGTTCACTCTGAAACCAAGCAAAATGGCGGAACGCAATGGCGGAAATTAAAGTGTCATCGATTAGTGACAGAGGGCGCTGCCGCCGAGTTAATTATTTTTTATTTTTCCATTTCTGGCAGGCTAAAGTCGTTTTGCTATACCTCCTAACTTCTAATTATAAATCGAATTTTTAACTTGGCTACAAAACTAATTATTATTTAAATTAGTTATGTATTATATTAATAAAAATAACTATATTCGAGATAAAGAGGTGAGCGTTGAAGCTGCTACACAGTTTTTAACTTTTATGGTTTCATTGTAACAATGGTCTTTGGTATCACAGAGTTTCTCAACGTGGACTCCGCTAGGGCACTACAATCTATTAATAATAGATTAAAAACCTGTACAATTCGTAAAGTACACCTGTGTACTAATGTTCTAAATAAACGTTGATTGATTGACTAATCAGTCTAACGGTTCTTATTTTAAAAGTATCTGGGGGCACGGTAGTGCCCCCGCCAAGTCAAGCAATAAAGCGGCACGGCTGTACCATCCTTTTCTCGAAGTAGTTCAGGCCATTTTCGACCCCCTATAACTTCGTTGCGGATAAAACTAGAAGCCTGAATTTTCAGTAACCAAGCAGTCACTATATAAACACGGTATATTTCAAATTTCATTCAATTCGAACCAGTAGTTTAAGAATTATAACTAGTCAAAGTTTCCTATTTTGTCACTCACTCACTCACTGACTGACTGACTGACTGACTGACCGATCATCAAAAGTTTAAGGCACTGCATTTCTAGCAGACATAGAAGCTTCAAATTTGAAACACAATTAGTGTTTAGTATAAAAATCCTAAAAAACCTGCCAAGTGCGAGCCGGATTCGCGCACGTCGAGTTCCGTACCAATATCTACAAAACACGTTTGTTGTATGGGGGCCCCACTTAAATATTTATTTTATTCTGTTATTAGTATTTGTTGTTATAGCAGCAACAGAAATACATCATCTGTGAAAATTCCAACTGTCTAGCTATCATGGTTCATGAGATACAGCCCTGTGATAGACAGACGGACAGACAAACCGACAGACAGACAGACAGACAGACGGACAGACGGACAGACGTACAGATGGACAGACGGACGGACGGACCGTGGAGTATTAGTAACAGGGTTCCGTTTTTACTCTTTAGGTACGGAACCCTAAAAAGTAAGTTGCGTTGCGAGACTTGGCTTTTTTTACAAGTTATGTTTTTGATGGCATATTCATTACATCAAAGTTTCTAAAGAGATTAATAGGTAACCCATTTTTGATTCTCAATTATTTGACTCCAAGTGAAATATTAATATCATATACAAGACTCTTCGAAATAAATTAGAAATAAATAAACAAGTTAAAAAGATCATGTATCTTTTGATCAATAGTCGATCGACATTTTTATGAACTTGATCAAAAGTTAATAAATACAGTGTGTTTCTTGAAATCTAGATACAACTCTATAACCCCTTTGGTACGTTTACTTTGACGAACTCCATAGACTTGCTGCTAACCACAGACTATTGTAACTAAAACTTCTACAAAAAAACATAGGTATTTAGTAGTGGGTAGGAACCGCCATCTTTTTAATTTAAACTATGAAATCCAGGTCTTATTAATACACGGTAACTCATATTAGGGTCCTAGACCCGGTTGTGGTGCCTACCCCGGTTTTGGTCATTTTCAATTTTGACAGTCAATAACTAAGCATAGTTGATCAAAACCGGGTTAGGCCAAAGGCATCACAACCGGGTCTTAGACCATAAATATAGTCCGTTACGAACCTTTGCGTAACATAAGAGCTAAGTAAATACCTACTCTATTACAAGCGTTTATTTGAAAATGTACGCAAACATAATTTAAATGATTGTATTATTGACACGCAAGTAGAAGAAGAAGATTTGAAAATTAAAATATTTTATATTTTTTTATATGTTGATAAAGTGCACTCAAAGAGTGCTCTCACCCTACTTATTTTCTACGAAATCTGTTCGCCGCCGTTGCAATATAATTGAGTATTTAACCTATTAACTCTTGTTCTTACTTGATCATGATAATGTCGTATCCTAAACAGAAAAATGTATGCTGCCTCAAAGCTACAACAATAATTCAACATCGAATCATCGTTGTAAAAAAATATTCGAAAAGTCGATTGGTAACCATGGTATAAATGCAGCGGTAGTACATCCATGGGCCGCTTTACTGTAACGTCTTGTAATGACATTGACGATATCTCGTAATGACATTGACATTAGACGTAGATATTGTCATTTTCATTCAGGTTAGGTTTATTAAGAATTTGTTTATTTGTTTACATTAAGATAAACCATATTGTTATATTTCACCAACCTTTCGTTTCTTCTTTCTTCACATTCTTCAGAATTATTTGATAAAATGAAATAGGCTAAGATGGAGGGAAGTGCAAGTGCTCGAAGAAGTTATCACAAACATAAACGTTCCGTATCTCGAGACAGAGAACGCCGCAAGCAACGAAGAATAAGCCCTGGTCTCAGCTTATCAAAAGTTAGCATTGAATTCAGTTTTGAGAATTACAAACGCGATTTAAACAAAATCATCCTCTATAGCAGTGAAAGTAATACAGTTGTTAACAATCTAGATGATTTTTGGGTGTTTCTGAAGAAATATGAAGCTACAATGAAAAAGGCTGGTAAACCAATATTACCTGATGAAAAAGAACCTTCAAACTCTACAAAGTTCAACTGTATTAATTTTACAACTGTTATGAAGTATGTGGATACTGTACATGAAGATAGAGGAGGCAGAAGGCTTGACCCTGAGTTGTTTCAAGCATTTTTGAATATTGTATCTGTTTACATAGATTTTAAGAATAAAGAAAAGTTCGAGAAGCTTAAGAAACTTAGACAAGCCCAGAGAGACCTTCCAGTAGCTAAATTTCGGTAAGTTTCTACCCATAAATAAAAGAAAAGTCCTAAGATTGTTCTCAAATGTATTTTACTCTAAAGTTTATTTTCTTATGCAGAAATGAAATCGTAACAGCAGTTCAAAATGAGAGAGTAGTCATTGTTGCTGGTGATACAGGATGTGGGAAGTCAACGCAGGTTCCTCAGTACCTTCATGAGGCTGGGTTTCAAAACATTGGTAAGATAGAACTATAGATTTTTTGCATGTCAATACTTCAACTATGATTGTATTTTGTAAATTTTTTATTATTGTGATATGAATTTAATATTTTTATGTCTGCCAAATGTAAGTTTTGTACGTGTCCTGAGTCTACCCCCTTTTGATAGCTTCAATGATCAGAGGGCCTCGAGATCTGAGAGAATGTCTACTTAACTCTGCCTTCTGCGCTGTAGTTGTGGTTTCAATCCCCACCCAGGGTAAACATTTGTGTGATGAACATAGATGTTTGTTCTGTGTCTGGGTGTTAATATGAATACTAAGTATGTATTTACAAAAAAAAAGTATATTATGTATTCTATCAGTTATCTGGTTCCCATAGTACAAGCTTTTCTTAGTTTGGGGCTAGATGGCGCTGTGTGTAAATTAAAACAATATTTTTTTTATTATACCTGGGCAGTTCAGTCATGATCCTATTTTATTTTTGTTTATAGCATGCACCCAACCGAGAAGAATTGCATGCGTCTCTCTTTCAAAACGCGTCGCGTACGAAACTCTGACGCAGTTTGAAACCAAAATTGGCTATCAAATCAGATTTGAGAAGAGCAAAACTGCTGATACAAAAATATGTTTCATCACCGAAGGCCTTTTATTGAGACAGGTCAGTAGATCTGAATCTGTGGGTTAAGATTCAATTGGATTACAAACATCAAAACATCCACACTTTTGGATGTATTTAACAAACCAATTATAATCCTCAATCATTGTT
Source organism: Hydriomena furcata (assembly GCA_912999785.1). Taxonomy (NCBI): domain Eukaryota; kingdom Metazoa; phylum Arthropoda; class Insecta; order Lepidoptera; family Geometridae; genus Hydriomena; species Hydriomena furcata. The sequence goes on along the minus strand of OU538834.1, from coordinate 4,951,937 downwards.
TATTTCCAGATGTCCTCTGAAAATCTGCCTGACTATGACGTCATAATTCTCGACGAGATTCACGAACGTCACTTAATGGGGGACTTTCTGTTAGGCGTCCTAAAGTGCCTTATACACAGTCGTACCGATATAAAGCTAGTGCTCATGTCGGCTACGATAAATATAAAGTTGTTTGAAGATTACTTCGCGGCGGAGTCGGCTGTTGTTATTCAGGTAAACACCGATGTAGTGACTAGTATGTGATCCCGCCTTTTGATCCGAAGGTACTGAATTCAAATGTGGTGGAGCGCAAAATATTTTTGCATGCTGAAATGTTGATAAAAACGGCGATTAAATCGGCATAGCCAAAAACCAAAATTCAAAAGCATTGTGATGTCCTTGGAAATTTTGTCGTTTAAACCTTTTAAGGCGCTCCCAGTCGACGATTGTTTTTGTTCGAAACGAAAAAAGAAATACTTGTGAACAAGCCACATCTCCTATTTTATAATGTATAGTATATGTGAATAAAGATGTACCCATCTTTAATCACTTCGATAAATAATCCTACCGACCGCTGCAATGACAACAAACACACGTCGGCGCGTGGTCCGCCTTAGCTTTTCGAATAAATTAATGATATAAATTATGTATAATTACTTATCAAAAATCTATTCTAATAGAAATCTAGATCTACATATTACCTATCTTTAACAATAAATCACAAGTTGATTTTAATAGTAGGTATATAAAATATTTCGATCATAAATTCTAAAACGTATCATTTTGAAATAATATCTTTATCGTGAAAAGTTTCTGCTATTATGTTTTCAGCTTAATAGAAATCTAGGTAGGAACCTGAAGTAATATACTTATAAAAATAGGAGATGTGGCTTGTTCAGAAGTATTTCTTTTTTCGTTTCGAAAAAGAGCAATCAGCGACTGGGAGCCCCTTAAGGGGTCACCACAATTTTGTTTAATCTAATATTATCGAAATCGCTTATAATAGCTTCTTATAACTGCTATTATACGGAAAAGTTTCCTTATAGTCGAAAGGTTACACAATTAGATTTCTAGCATCAGTTTGCATAAAAATAAAAATAGGAGATGTGGCTTGTTCAGAAGTATTTCTTTTTTCGTTTCGAAAAAGAGCAATCGTCGCCATACAGGGCCTTAAAGTATGTTTATTTGACTAATCAGGTGCCAGGACGTCTATACCCAATAGAGTTGAATTACAAGCCAGTGTTCATAGATGAGAAGCCGACCAGAGATGATAGATTAGATCCACAGCCATATGTCCAGATCATGCAGCTTATTGACAGCAAATACCCAAGTAAGTTATAACTATGTTCATTAATATTAATACCATAATAGTCACATACATAGTTCTGACCCCACACTATTCCCTGTGGGTATCAGAAAATACGAGCAAACCGGTGTACCACGACACCCAGACCTCCAATTGTCGGCTCGAACTGTCAAAAAGCCATTGTCTTTTGACAGTTACACAATGGGAATTGGAGAGTTGAAACTGATTACAATTGTCAGTGAGCTTTTGACCCCTTACATATCGACTCCAGGGCTCCACGACGTAACGCAAAGGGTATATGTCAACGAAAAAAAAAAATTGAGGGTTCATGACTTGTATTTTGTTCATGACTTGTAGGCTTTAATTTATGTCTTTCAAAGTGCACTATAACAGCACTATAACAGCTTTAAAAACCCAAAACCGAAAAACATAGCAAGTGTTCCACAAGTCAAGTTTGGGAACCTCTGCCTTAAACTAACCTCTTGATTATTTTTCAGAGAACGAAAGAGGCGATCTCTTGATATTTATGTCGGGCGTACAAGAGATTACGGCTATATGCGATGCAGCGCAACAATACGCCGAGAAAACAAAGAATTGGATAGTTTTACCACTACACAGTGGACTGTCTTTAGGGGAACAAGATAAGGTATTTTAAAAACTCTTTTAGACCACTCAAAATCATATTTAAAAAGTCATTATGTTTTAATAAAATTAACAAGGATCACTTTGAAGCGGAGAAGCGACCAAGCCTAGAAGAATCAGACAACAAACACGGCTTGGTGCAAATCATATTTTTCTTCAATATTTTCGTTATTTTTTTGTAAATGCTACTGAATGCTAACTACTGCAAAATTTGGGCATGTGTCAAATGTAATGAATCACCTGAAGACCTATCAGGATGTCTAATGTACTGGGAATTACAGTCGTGATCCTTTTCCTCATGAATCATGGTGTGTTTCAGGTATTCGACTACCCACCGGAAGGTGTCAGAAAATGCATAGTATCAACTAATATCGCTGAAACGTCTGTAACGATTGATGGTATTCGTTTTGTGGTCGATTCTGGCAAGGTATGATTTACACAAGTATGTATTTTACTTCCCATGTTTTAAGAGTCACGGGTTTTGACCAATAAACCAGGATACACATCTATACTAATATCCTAATAATATTATAAATGCGAAAGTTTGTGATAAGGCTGCTATGTTTGTTCCCTAATCAAAAATGAACGACAAAACGGATTAAGATGAAAATTGCTGTAGTATGTAGATAAAAAATCAGAATAAATAAAGGGGGAACTTAAAATCCGAAAAACAACGCCTAAATGATAAAAAAAACGCAAAAGGATGATTTTGGTATAGATGGCGTTGGTGTGCAACAAATCTGACATCACAGACTAAAAACGTTTAGTCGTCATAGCAAAGCAGTTTTGACTAAATTCGTAATTTATCAGTACAAAGTTTGTAGGGCAAAAATTGAAAGTTGCTGAAATTGCTTTTTCCTATACGATTATTAAAATTTGACAGGACTGTCACGGGTTGGCTTGTAATAAATTTAAAAAAAAAATGATTTTTGTTTATTTTTTGTATATTTGTTAGTAATGGATATACAAAAAACTATTTGATCTGATATTTTTTTTGAATTATTTCACCTATCAAATGCTACATTATCAACTTTTTTTAATTTTAAGGTTAAAGAAATGAGTTACGATTCAACAACAAAAATGCAACGGTTGAAGAAGTTTTGGATCTCCAAAGCTAGCGCTGACCAGAGAAAGGGTCGCGCCGGTAGAACAGGTAATAAAAATATTTTTGTAGTCACCACATAGATGACATCCTTTCAGATCAATTTTAAGAATTCCTTCAACTATCACAAGTTACATTTTCATATTTCATTACAAAAAAACCGGCCTAGTGCGTGTCGGACTCGCGCACGAAGGGTTCTGTAACATTATCTAACAAAAACCGACAAAAAAACATGTTTTGTTGTATGGGAGCCCCCCTTAAATATTTATTTTATTCTGTTTTTAGTATTTGTTGTTCTAGCAGCAACAGAAATACATAATTTGTGAAAATTTCAACCGTCTATCTTTCACGGTTCATGAGATACAGCCCTGTGACAGACAGACGGACAGACGGAAAGCGAAGTCTTAGTAATAGGTTCCCGTTTTTACCCTTTGGGTACGGAACCCTAAAAATTATGAAAGAACCACAAGATAATTGCAATAATGTAAGCTATCAAAAATTTTGCCTACAATCTTCATTAGCTTTTTCCTGCGATTCAGAGTGTATTTACTGATTCAAATTCAACTCGATTTTATCATAAAACATTCAAAATATCAATCATAAAGCGATACAAAGTTCGCCGAGTTAGCTTATATTAGTATAGATTAGTACACCCGTGCGAAATCGGGGCGGACAGCTAGTAAATAAATAAACGAAATACCTTTTAATTTTGTCTTTTAATAGTGTTTTTCGTTATATTTCAGGTCCCGGCGTATGCTATCGAATTTACTCCGATAAGCAGTTCACCGAAATGACATCGTTCAGCACTCCGGAGGTGTCGAGAGTTCCTCTTGCCTCACTGTTACTGCTGATGAGTTCGTTGGGAGTTAATGATGTGAGGAGATTTCCTTTTCTTGATGCACCACCCGAGGAAGGTGTTGAGAATGCGATACTGGAGTTGAAACAACACGTAAGTTATTAATACAAAGTTTTTAGATAATGACTAGCCAACCCGTGACATACGTTTTCCTGTCAAATTTCAATAATCGAATAGAAAAGACTGAATGTTTAATTGTTTGTTTGTTTGCTTGCATCGAATAGGCTCCGAAACTACTGGACCGATTTCAAAAAATCTTTTACCATTAGAATCCGACATTATCCCTAATAAACATAGGCTAAAGAGGGATCCGTATGAAAATTTCGATAATGTAACCCAACGTGTGAAAAAAAAACCTTATATTGCGTTTGCTGCAGAAATTATTGACAATAGCGCAAAGTGATGTACTACAGTTTTATAGAAGACATCAATATCTACAAAAAAGTCTATAATACCATTTGTCTAACTCTTAGGGATCCCTATTAAAACTTCGATAATGTAACCCAAGGTATAAAAAAAATTGCCATAAAATCATTATTACACCCGTGCGACGCCGGGGCGGACTGCAGTTTCTAATATCTTCAAAATTGCAGGGTGCTCTAACATTCAACGAAAAGCTTACTTCATTAGGACGGGCCTTATCGAACCTTCCAGTAGAAGTATCATTGGCTAAAGCGTTGGTAGTGGGGGCAGCGACTTTGCCTCCCCACAAGCGAGACTCTGCTTTGGCGCTGGCCGCTGCTTTAGGAATACGGTCTATCTATACTACAAGAGCGCATCGCGACTTTGAATGTGAGGTAAGTACTGTATACTTCACACAATTTGTATTCGGATATATACCTGTCGTTTAAATAAAATATTAAGCTTCTAGAATTTGAAAAAAATATAAAAATATCAAATGTAATTAAGTTCAGTTTCAATATGAAAAAGAGATCTTATTATCACGTCTTATTAATATTATAGATCCGAAAGTTGTAAGGATGTTTGGTTTGTATGTTTGTATGTTTGGATGTTTGTGGTTCAATCACGACCAAACGGATGTAGATGTAATTATTTATCTAGATTAAATCCTTAGTTATCTTTGTCATAAAAAACAAAACTGTATTTTTTGCGATTATTGAGAAAAAACGATTCTGCATTCATCAAAAACATTTATTACTCGTCTTAATTGATTACAGAACTCTAGAAAACCCGAAGAATCGGATCACGGTGACCCTTTAACCCTTCTATCATTATACTGCGCTTGGTTGACGGTTAAAGCTGAAAATCGCGGCGGTCGAGCGTGGTGCACTCGACGTGGAATTGAGGAGCAGAGACTCTATGAGCTGACCAAACTTGCTGCACAACTAAGAGGCTTATTACAAGTGGGTATTACTGGTAAGCCGTGTTGGCCGAGTGGGAGGTACCTAGACTTTCAATCTGAAGATCATGTGTTCAAATCCCGGCTGTGCATCAATGGATTTTATCTATTCCAAAAAAATATATGCATTAATACGTGCTTATAACGGCGAAGGAAAACATCGTGAGGAAAACAATTAGTATTCTTATAAGCGGCGATGGGCTTGCAACCTGTCACGTACGGAATCCTAACTGCTGGAAAATGTGGGCATGTGCCAAATATAATGTATGGACGTGCCCCTAACTACCCCACTAGACATCTTCTAAGGATCTAAGTCCCTGGAGATCTGTGAGGATGTCTACCGTACTTGGGGATAACATGGCGGTGATCCATTTTTATTTTTGTTTACAAAGGCTTTTTCAACAGAAAACTTAAATTGAACTTTTATTGGTTGTACCCTCAAACTGTCCAGAACAAAACAACAGAAGTACTCGTATATGAATGTTTTAATAACACCTAACGCATAGATAAACGCGCTTCAGGCGCATGAATGCCGCCAGCTATGAAAATCCCTAGCAAGCACTATTCACAGCCTCACAGCTCAGTTGGTAGTAACTCTGCCTTCAGCGCTGTAAGTTGTGGGTTCGATCCCCACCCAGAGCTCTGTTAGAGCTCTGTGTCTGGGATTAGTATGTATCATATGTATGTTCATATGTATATCATATGTATGTATCATATGTTTGTAAATACAAAAAAAAAACTATATAAGTATTCTATCAGTTATCTAGTTTCCATAGTACAAGCTTTGCTTAGTTTGGGGCTAGATGGCGATGTGTAAAATGTCCACCAATATTTATTATTTATTTATTATTATTATTCAATACAGGATATATATTTTTTTGAGTGTTTAATTTTATTATCTTCAAAATGCAAATTTATGATTGCAGATGAATAATATGATGGAGACGATAGAACCAGAGGCAATGACATCGGCAGAACGAGCTATGAGGCACGGTCAGCTAAAACAACTGAAGGATATGAGAAGGTGAAGATCTTAAGGGGCTCCCAGTCGACGATTGCTCTTTTTCGAAACGAAAAAAGAAATACTTCTGAACAAGCCACATCTCCTATTTTTCTAAGTATATTACTTCAGGTTCCTACCTAGATTTCTATTAAGCTGAAAACATAATAGCAGAAACTTTTCACGATAAAGATATTATTTCAAAATGATACGTTTTAGAATTTATGATCGAAATATTTTATATACCTACTATTAAAATCAACTTGTGATTTATTGTTAAAGATAGGTATTATGTAGATCTAGATTTCTATTAGAATAGATTTTTGATAAGTAATTATACATAATTTATATCATTAATTTATTCGAAAAGCTAAGGCGGACCACGCGCCGACGTGTGTTTGTCGTCATTGCAGCGGTCGGTAGGATTATTTATCGAAGTGATTAAAGATGGGTACATCTTTATTCACATATACTATACATTATAAAATAGGAAATGTGGCTTGTTCACAAGTATTTATTTTTTCGTTTCGAACAAAAATAATCGTCGGCTGGGAGCGCCTTAAATGTTTTTTTCAAATGTCAATTTTAAATGTGGTAATTAGTCGAATTTTTATGATAAAATTATATTTAACTTAATCAAAAAAACCTTTCATACATAAATTCCATAATACATTACTAGATTCTGCATGTAGCTTCGCTCACGTGGTACCTGGATGATAGCTATGTATATTTCAAGTTTCATCCAAATCCGATTGGCTGTTCGGGAGTCATTATGACGCAAACATCCAAACATCTTAACACAAACTTTCGAATTTATAATATTAGTAGGATACCTCCTGTTTATTCCAGATCTTTCAAACTAATACTTATTCCACATTATTACAACAACAACATTACTCACGTAAATGATAAATTATGAGGACATTTAATGGTCCACTCACCATGAAGAAGATTCTCTAGATGAATCGAAACATTGTCGGTGTCCTCACTGACAATTTATCATTTACGTGAGTAATTCCCGTTGTTGTAATAATGTGAAGTACAACTCACGAAAGTTTTGAAAGTGAAATAATACTTGTTCCATTCTATATAGTTATTACACTAGCAGTCCGCCCCGGCGTCGCACGGGTGTAATAATCATTTTATGGCTATTTTTTTTACACCTTGGGTTACATTATCGAAGTTTTAATACGGATCCCTAATAGTTAGACATATGATATTACAGACTTTTTCGTAGATATTGATTTCCTCTATAAAACTGTAGTACATTACCTTGCTCTATTAATAATTTCTGCAACAAACGCAATATAAGATTTTTTTTCACACGCTTGGTTACATTATCGAAGTTTTTGAAAATAATCTATAGCCTATGTTCATCAGGGATAATGTAGGATTCTAATGGTAATATAATTTTTGAAATCGGTCATGTAGTTTCAGAGCCTATTCAATGCAAACAAACAAACAAACAATCAAATCTTTCCATAGATGTATCTCTATATTTCTCTATAATAAGATATTACCTTTTCAGAAAATACAAACAAAAAGCTGCTGAAGAGTCTAAACGCAAGAAACGACTCAAGGTAGACTCGTGGGAGCTCGTTGATGAGAATAAAAATGATGATGACGTCATGGATATAAAAGATATTGAATTTAGAATGACCAATGACGCGTCGAGGATTCAAGCGCTGATATCTGGTGCGAGCGCGTCTAGTGGACGAGATTTGATTATGTTGAAGGTATAATAAACCTACTAATATTATCCGAAAGTTTGTTAGGATGTTTGTGCCTCAATCACGACCAAACAGATTTGGAAATTATGTGATTAAAAGCACAAAAACATCCAAACTTTACATTTTCAAAGATCTGAGCGTGGGGATTTTATCCGTGATAATTTTTTTTTGGCAGTCAGGGGCTAGTCAGATTTACAAGTATTACTGTGAAACTAGTAATTTCCTTTAATATAATGTTTTTTTTTTTTTCAGATAGTATTGTGCCGCGCATTGTACCCACAAGTGGCAGTTGCTGATGAGTTCAACCATTGCAAGGTAAGCAAATGTGACAATAATAATTATGTTGTTTCCACAAAAAAAAAATGTGGCAATTCTATTATTTCCACAAAAGAACTAAAAAACTAAAACGCAGTAAATAAATGCTAACGTACAGAATTATAGCTACTGCAAACAGTATTCAAATATAATGATTGGTCGTGTCTCTGACTACCTCTTTTGGTATTGATTGCAGCGGTGTGCTTAAAATTAAATGAAATAGGATCACGACTGTAATCCCCAAGTATGGTAGACATCATCTGTGATCTCTAGGCGCACAGATCCTTGAAGATTTATAAAAGCCTGCCAAACATGGCCACTTTTTTTAGGGTTCCGTACCTAAAGGGTAAAAACGGGATCCTATTACTAAGACTTCGCTGCCCGTCTGTCTGTCACAGGGCTGTATCTCATGAACCGTGATAGCTACACAGTTGACATTTTCACAGATGATGTATTTCTGTCGCCGCTATAACAACAAAATACTAAAAACAGAATAAAATAAATATTTTAGTGGGGCTCCCGAACAACAAACGTATTTTTTTGTTTTTTTTAGATTATGGTGCGGAACCCATCGTGCGCGAGTCCGACTCGCACTTGGCCAGTTATTTTATATTTCTACCCGTTACAGGTTGCATGCCTGTCGCCGCTTGCTTGTGTACTAACTTGCTTCCACACGATGTTTTCCTGGATTTGTCTAAATACAGTGGTTTTGTTGATTGTTAGTTGGATGGCTCGATATTTTAACATGACATGTTGTTTACCCACTCAGCGAGCGTATGGGGGACGCCATAGTTTGCTAGTGCCATGTTTATACTGGTGAACGTTGTTTTATCAAAGGCTCCTTACATATCTATGAATGAGGCCAGAGTTAGTTGTTTGTTCACAAGTCTGTCTCCAATGCGGGAGACCACGTCTAAATACAGTACTAAATATAGCCCCGGATTTATAAAAGCTTGTTTTGAAAAAATATATATTTTATGTCAGTAAACTTATTCTTAATTCAGTCCGTAGCAGAACAACTGTACCACACTTGGAGCAAACCTTTCGTGTTCTTACATCCAACTTCGTACTTCGGCAAGCAACCCAGGGTGCTACAACTAACTGAACAGGATATCCACACGTGCCCGCACTATAAAGGCAAACTTGTTTTGTCGCATTGTCACTCAATACTTTGCTATCTGTGAGTATAATAACACACATTTATTTTGTTTTTTTTTTATTTTCAATTTATTAAATTTTTTGTAAAACTTTTTTATGGACCCCAAATGTTGTCTGAATAAAACAATTTTTTTTATTTTTTCTTTTTATTTTTTATTAGCTTCAACTGTAACAAACTATACATCTTTTCATATACATTTATATTTTTTTAAATAGAATCACTACTGTAAATCCCTAAGCACGGTAGGCATCCTTACAGATCATCAGGTGCTGAGATCCGTGAAGAAGTCTAATGGGGTAATCAGAGGCACGTTCAAATATTACATTTGTCATTTATTTGATCATTATGAATTTTTTCAGTAATAATGAATTTTCTTTTGTAGGAAAACATATTCGTAATAAAAAAATATATATAATGAAAATACCCTATTTTCGAGAGCATACCTTATTTGTGGTCATTTTAACAACATTTTAATTTTCAAATAAACGGTTTATATTGATAAAAATACTGGGGTAGACACCACAACTGAGTCTTTGACCCTATTGCTATTGTATTTGGGTATACAGTCATGATCCTGTATTTAATTTTGACATATTTTACAGATCCCTTTTAGAAACAACTAAACCTTACATTGTGAATTCAATGAGGATGCCAGCCGCCCAGACACTGTTGTTACTAGCCCACTCCATCGATACTAATATAGGATTTTCAAGGTTAGTGATTTTAGTATTGACTGGCCGCACAGCTCAGTTGGTAGTAACTCTGCCTTCTGCGCTGTAGGTTTTGGGTTCGTTCCCCACCCAGGGCATATATTTGTGTAATAAACATACTTAGATGTTTGTTCTGTGTCTGTGTGATAATATGTATAATACTAGCGACCCGCCCCGGCTTCGCACGGGTGCAAAGCTGATACCAAAATATATTACAGAATGTCTTTGTATACTCGTTAACAGCATTTATTTTTTACATTTTTACTTATTTACTATGTTATTATACATATAAATCTATTACATTTACTACTATTACTAAAAAAAAACTTGAGAGGTGTCAAGGGACACCCGGATGGAACGAAGTTCTCACAAAATAACGTGGGACAAGGGAAGGGGAATCAACTTTGACTTCGATTTCGACTTCGACTTCGACCTCGACCTCGACCTCGACCTCGACCTCGACCTCCACCTCCATCTCGACCTCCACTTCCACCTCGACCTCGACCTCGACACAATTAATAGATATATATATAAATAGATATACTATAGCAAAAAAGTGTCGTGACAACTTTTCGTGACAACTTTTCGTAAGAATTTTTTCCGTCTAGCCCCCTTTCACAACGCGCGATAAGGAACTTCGTTCCAAAAACCGCATCAAAATCCGTTGTGTAGTTTTAAAGATATAAGCATACATACAGACGCGGGAAGCGGGAAGCGACTTTGCTTTATACTATGTAGTCAAGTGTGTATTTACAAAAAAAAGTATATAAGTATTCTATTAGTTATCTGGTTCCCGTATTAGTTTGGGTTTAGATGGAGCTGTGTGTAAAGTACGCCAATATTTATTTATTTACAAGCTGACGAAATTCGCGGGAATTTCGTATCGCTTTAAAATTAACAAATGTTCCCGTTCCCGTTCCCGTTGCCGTATTATCAAACCTAATAAAGCTCAAATTGACTCTACGTTTTAGTAGTTAGAAAACTTTTGTATGGGAAAAAGAAAGGGCTGTTTTTAGGGGTTTTCCGGCAATTATTCGAATTTTTCTTACCTTTTAAACCTTCCCTAGACCTCCACGAACATTTCAAAACCAAGATAAGATAAATCTGTTCAGCCGTTCTCGAGCTTTAGCGAGACTAACGAACAGCAATTGATTTTGATGTATATAGATTTATTTAGTATTGACTTTCCTAGTCCTAAGACACTAGAATAGCTCATACAAACTTCCGCCTCACAGTTTTAGTTGATAGTACCTCTGCTTTCTGCACTGCAGATAGCGGTTTCGATTCTTATTTTAGAGTTTTAGGACACAGCTAGGTATGTTCCCATCCAAAAAGATTAATTTGATAAACATAGATGTTTGTTCTATATTATAACTAGCTGACCCGTGCCCGCTTCGCTGTGCGTAAGACATTTCTAATACCATCGTGGACTTTTTTGTAGACGTTTTTAAGGTATACAATACTGTAGTACATTATTTTGATATATCTCGTGGGGTTCAGCCAGCATTTGCAATGTAAGCGCAAAAAAATGTGTTTATTTACGACATCACATTAGAAACCTCTAAAATTATCAGTGTTTCTCTACTATATTATGCATGTATTATACATATAAACCTTCTTCTTGAATCACTCTATTTATAAAACAAAACCGCATCAAAATCCGTTGTGTAGTTTTAAAGATATAAGCAAACATACATACATACATATTACATATTACATACAGACGCGGGAAGCGGAAAGCGACTTTGCTTTATACTATGTAGTGATTTGTAAAATAAAATAATATAAATAGGGTCACGACTGTAATCCCCAAGTACGGTAGACATCCTCTCAGACGCTTAGATCCTTCGAAGATGTCTAGTGGGGGTAGTAAGAGGCACGTCCAAACATTATATTTGCCCACATTTTGCAGTTATTAGCATTCCATACGTGACAGGTTGCAAGCCCATCGCCGCTTATAAGAATATTAACTGGTTTCCTCACGATGTTTTCTTTCACGTTTACATTTTTCGAACAGAAAAATCCATTGAAGCACGCCGGGTTTCGAACTCAACCTATCAGTTTGGATAATGTAGTTATTTTACTTACAGGATAGTTTGTGATTCCTGGCTGCTTCTCGAGTTTCCATACCCTGATGATGGCGTAAACTTACTTCTGAAAGCAACAAAACTTCGTGAGCGGTGGGACGCTCTTATCAATCGACGTCTTGATGGTAACGGAATTTACAAGCTTTTATTAACTTGCCTTAATAGTTTATAGTAGGGGAGATGCTAAATATGGATTTTCTCGGGCGTCATAGGGATCTGTTGGATTTTAAAGATTAGATAAAAGGAAGAAAGAAAGTTATATGTTGTATGCCTCACAAATGATGGGGGGAGCGTCACTAGATTTTTTGTTTTGTTTGTATGTACGGGTCAAATCATGCACTTAATTGAATTTTATACCAGTTCAAATTCCCAAATAAATCCAAAACTAAGGACCAAATATATTAAGGTGGGCTTTAAATACCTGTGTATCGATGACAATATAATAAAATCACAGTGAAAGGGAGCTGATTTATAAAAAAAAAATTCAAGGAACATTAAAACCATGTTGGTTAATTTATTTATTTAATTAGAACGGATAAACCACTTACACTAATTAATTAAGATTTAACATTTAAAATAATCAAATTACGAACTAAAACACAGATAGGTATATAAAATGTTGAATATTGTAAAAGTGCATAAATAACATTAACAAGTAAATTAAATTATAAATAGAATCAGGAAGTCAAAACATTGGTATAAAGTCATAGTTAAAATATTAGTTAAAGTTAAAGCAAGCTGATCTGATAATGGAGTCATTAGCTGTTCAAGAAAACTCCTTAGTTCAATTGTGTTATAACTTTGCATACCTTTCAAGTTCTGATGACATTGTTATATTATATGACAGGTGTGAAGTTCGAAGGTTCAAAGGATTTTGCAAAGCTTGTTTTAAAAAAATATAATTTTTCATTTGAATACTTATTTTTATTTATTTTCAGATGCAAATCCCAGCAAATCCGTGGAAACTGAACTGGAAAAGCAGAAAACGCCTCTCAACTACGAAGAACTGCAGTACGAGTTGTCCTGCGATATATCCTCATACATGAACAGCCAAGTTTACTACTCCATTAAAAGATTACTGCCTGGAGATCTGAAGGTGTGTTAGGAGTTCTGTGTTAGGAGAGGTTCGATTCCCGCGCCGGGACAAATGTTTGCGTAATTAGCAAATATTTGTTCCGGGTCTGGGTGTTATACGTGTTAGAAACATGTGTGGAGTAAGGACTGTGTATGAGGAAGAAAAAAAAACCGACCAAGTGCGTTTCGGGTCACGCGCAATGTAGGGTTACGTAGTTTATACAGCTAACAGCGATAAAATAAATAATTTTCAAGGGTATTTGTACAAAAAAAAAAATCTTCTTCAAGTACATTTTATCAGGTTTGTCTTGTAGACTATGAAACCCTAAAAAAAGCTGTAGCAAACACCTATGTTTATCACAAAAATGATTTTTCGGGGTGGGAATCGAACCTACATCGTAGAAGGCAGAGCTACCACCAACAGATTTGTCATTATTAACTTATCATATAAGTGAGATTATGAACTACATAATTTATATTCTACAATTCTAGGTAATTTACTATGGCGGCGAAGAAGTGCATCCGAGTATAGACCCTAACCCGTTTGAGGAAGGTTTCGAATGCCGTGCCAATGAGAAGAAGGGAGGAGTTCATGTTACGGACAATGTTGTTTTTAATTGGTGAGTATTTTAATGATATGACTAGCCAAACTACCTTCCAAAAAACACTTGACATAGGACTTCAGACTTTTCAAGGATTCCGTACCCAAAGGGTAAAAACGGGACCCTATTACTAAGACTTCACTGTCGGTCTGTTTGTCCGCCTGTCCGTCTGTCTGTCGCAGGGCTGTATCTCATGAACCGTGATAGCTAGACAGTTGTCAATTTTCACAGATGATGTATTTCTGTTGCCGCTATAACAACAAATACCAAAAACAGAATAAAAGAAATATTTAAGTTGGGCTCCCATACAACAAACGTGTTTTTTGCCGTTTTTTATAGATAGAATGGTACGGAACCATTCTATCTATAAAAAAATTTCTAAATCTAATTTATTTTTTCAGAAATGTATTTACTAACTATCTTTTACCCGCAACTTCATCTGTGTAGATTCAAGAAAGCGATTTTTAACTACTTATTTGTAAAATTTTGAAAATCCTGAAACATTTGTGAAAAAAGTCTAATCCTATAGTCCGTCCCAAAACTTTAAACTATGTACCTACCTTTATATGGAATTTCATCACATTATGGCCAGCAGTTTGGGTGTGATATCTACGTCACAGACAAACTGAGTTACTTTGGCATTTATAATATTATCACTACATATTATAAAGCAAAGTCGCTTTCCGCTTCCCGCGTCTGTATGTAATATGTATGTAATATGTATGTATGTTTGCTTATATCTTTAAAACTACACAACGGATTTTGATGCGGTTTTTTTTAATAGATAGAGTGATTCAGGAGGAAGGTTTATATGTATAATAACATGCTACCCGTGCGAAGCCGGGGCGGGTCGCTAGTTATTGATATAGTTTTGTATAGAATAGATATAAAGGTTGGCGACTGATTGTAAAACACTTCAAGCCAAAACCTTCTTTACAATCTTATTTATAAAGGCGCATTTAGTTTAACTATCTTTGTTTCAGCGTCGTAGATACAGATTGGAGTTACAGCATCTACCAAGAAACCTACAACCTACCATGGACTTGCCCCAACTGCGAGTTAACCGTCTGCCTATCCCCAATAGAACGGCTCCAGCACAAAACATTTACATGCTCATCAAAAACGGTCAAGAAAGAAGAGATTGAGAAGCCACGGGAAAATAGACCTAATGCCAAAGATTATAAGTGCGAGAGTTGTGGAACGACGCTGTATTTAACGCCGGTTGAGATACTGAGGCACAAGAAGAGTTGTAAGATGAAATAAATATTTGAAGAGGTATGTGTCCATTTTATTAGGGTTCCGTTCCCAAAGGGTAAAACGGGATCCTATTACTAAGACTTCGCTGTCCGTCTGTCCGTCTGTCTGTCACAAGGCTGTATCTCATGAACCGTGATAGCTAGACAGTTGAAATTTTCACAGATTATGTATTTTTGACTAAAAATAGAATAAAATAAATATTTAAGTGGGGCTCCCATACAACAAACGTGATTTTTTTGTCGTTTTTTATAGATGTTGTACGGAACCCTTCGTGCGCAAGGCTGACTCGCACTTGGCCGGTTTTTTTCTAACTAGCTGACCCGTGCCCGCTTCGCTGGTCGACAGATAGTTTCACATCTGGTATTCCAATCTTCAAAATAAATTATAGCCTATATGTTGCCGAGGACTAATAGCTACATAACAAAAAAGTTTCATCAAAATCCGTCCAGTAGTTTTTGCGTGAAAGTCGGACAACAGACAGACAGACAAAAATTTCAAAATGTTTTTTTTTTTTGCTTGTGTTACTTGTATAAATGCCCCTAGGAGTATTTTTTTTAGTTTTTATTCAATGTATAGAATTGAACTCTTCTACAGTTTTATTATATGTATAGATAACTGTCCACCCTGGCTTCGCACGGGTGTACTAATGAAGATTTTGCCATTTTTTTGGTATATTATAGCAATTTTTGTAGGGATCTTTAATTTACGAAAATCCTAATCTTATATATAAAATTCTCGTGTCACAATCACAATGTTAGTTACCTTACTCCTCCGAAACGGCTTTACCGATTTTTACCAAATTTTATATGCATATTCAGTAGGTCTGAGAATCAGCTACTATCTATTTTTCATACCCCTAAGTGATCGGGAAAAGCGGAAAGTGCTTTTTTCAGTGGGATTAATGACATTTGACAGGACAACGTCTGTCGGGACAGCTAGTAATATTATAAATGCGAAAGTTTGTGATAAGGCTATGTTTGTTTCCTAATCAATTTACTGTAGTAGATAAAAAATCAGAATAAATAAAATGGTCTTCCTTTGTTTTCACTTGGATGTCTTTTCTGGGACATCTGTATTAGGGTCACTCACACGGCAATGCTCCAACGCAGCCAACACACAGCTTATCGTTCAAATGAGGGTTTAAAACCGTGTTCTGAAGATCAATATAACAATAACAAGACAACTTCCGATTAGCTCGTTTGTCACTCAAATTCATAAAAATTGTAGTATTGTATATGTATTAAACCCGTGCGAAGCCGGGGCGGGTCGCTAGTGTATGTATAAAATAAAGTTGACTAATATCTGTAAGTTCTGTTATGTAGAGATTTTTGTTTGTAATATTGTTACACCTACTGGATGGACACATGGGTGGTCCAATTTTTATAATATAACCAATAAAATATCGATGTGGTTGTACATTTTAAATAGAATGTACTCTATTTATTAAACTTCTTTTTTTGAAATGCTATCACCCCTTCTATTTTATCGTATTTATGTCCCACTAGAAACACTATATACTTACAGAAATATACATTTTATTACACTAATAATGGGCGTCCAGAAGTTAAACTCCCTTGCAATTGCAATACATATAGTCTATTTCAACCTCAACCTGGTTATCACTATCGAAAGGGAAGTATACAAATTATAGTCATTTGAATGATGCAAGATTAAACAAGGACAAGGTTTATAAGGAAAACATTTGTAGTTTTCTGAAAGTGTTTTTATCTATGCGACTATTGAAATTTGGACAGAACAAAGTCTGTCACGGGTCGGCTAGTCACTACATAGTATAAAGCAAAGTCGCTTCCCGCTTCCCGCGTCTGTATGTATGCTTATATCTTTAAAACTACACAACGGATTTTGATGCGGTTTTTTTAATAGATAGAGTGATTCAGGAGGAAGGTTTATATGTATTAAACCCGTGCGAAGCCGGGACGGGTCGCTAGTATATTATAATGCTTATGTTACTCGCTGATAATGTAGCTTTTGATAGGTGAAAGATTTTTTCAAATTGGTTTAGTAATTTTTTAGTTATCCATTTCAAACAAAAATACAAATTTTTCCTTGTTCTAATATTGGTGTAGATTATACGAGTACATTATACATTAGTGGCAATTCTTTTGTGACTACAATCTAGTTAAAGTTTCGTAAAAAAACGATCACCATTATAATATCCATATACAAAAAATACGTTATACCCACTTATCACACTATATTGTCCTGACAATATTGTCCACACAATATTTGTCCTGAGAAACGAACACGTAATTACACGCCACCGATGTCATACCACTTATTTTACCATACTACTTCAAATTATGTGAGCTAATTTCGTACACAATGTACCTACATAAGGTATTATGTTAAGCTCGTGACCCGCCCGCAAGCGATCGCGATTCACGTTTATTCACATTGTAACGCACATTCAACTGAGCTTTCTCACGAGATGAAATAAATAATCTGCCAAGTGCGAACCGGATTCGCAAAATCAGGGCCCTTACTCTGCAAAACGATTATTAAAACGATTTGATAGTGCTCAAATAGCTAACGATACTTAATAGCGACTCTTCTTCTTCTACGCCTTATCCCACGTCGTCGTGGGGTCGGCACAAGGTGTACATGTTGCCAATGGATTCGGCTTGGGGTGTTTTGCAACCAGCCGCCTGCCTGACGTCAACCCTGCTAACAGGCGCGGATCCAGCCCTCAAAAAAGATTTAGGTCACAGTCACGAAAGACCCCCCCCCCCCGTCAGCTGGCTGTGGTCATGATGGTCATGACATGCCTGACACCCATTATGGGCACTTTCAACTCTTATTAAAATTGTGACGTCACAAGACTATTAGGGTTGTGGGCCCCACATTTTGCAGTAATTAGCATTCCATATGTTGCATGTTGACAGGTTGCAAGCCCATGGCCTCTATGATCTCTTGTAACCTACTGGGAATGGAATGACCCATTTTTAAGGTTTCGAGTCCTGCAAGAAACCCTTATAGTTTCGCTATGTCCGTCCATACGTCTGTCCGCAGCTTAGCTTAGTGCTAATTTAGCATATATTATTATTTGTATTTGGCATATTAGTAATGTGAACAAAGTCGTAGAATAAATATTTTTTTTAGGGTATTTCCCCTACACATAAAGTGGGGATGTTTTTTTGGGTATCGTTAGATAGGTCTTTAAAAAGTATGGAGGATTTGTGAAAACAACTTGTCGATTATGAGCTCCGTTTGTGAAATATAAGGCTTTAAAGTGCCAATTTTTGTTAGTAACGTGTGTAATAGGGGGGAGTAATTGAGTTTGAAGTTGTTAAGTTAAGTTGTTTGAGTTTGAATAACGAACTTAAAAGGAAAACTATCACAGCTAAGTCGGCGTTACAAATTTTCAAGTAATAGACGTAATAGTCGATCGACTTATAAAATGTATTCGAAGAAGAAATAATCAATTTTTTTTAGTAAAAATACCATTGAAAATTACTTATTTTAACGTTGTTAGCTACGAAACCCTACATAGCGCGTGACCCGACACGCACTTGGCCGGTTTTGTTAAGATTTAGAAACGCGTTTCAGTTTCCTTGGACAAATGCATTATAAGTAATGCACGGACATCCTGGCCAGACCAAAATTAAAGGTACCACCATAACCAGATTAAATAGTGACTCAAGCGAACAAATTGATTTGCAAATCACAGTGTTCCCCAAAGACACGTTGCCGTCACACGTGGGAACCCTTCGGCAGGGACCGAATAACCGAAAAATTAAGATACCTCTATTTATCGATATGACGTCATACCGATAAATTCCGGTATTCCATATATTTCAATACCTAAAAATATAACGGTACCGAAAAGCTTCTACCGAAATTCATAGTGGTATACTAAAGGTTGAATAACGATACCGCAATTTCTACCCAAATATTATAGGTTTTCTCACTCCCCCGCGCGGCGGGGAGCGGCGGCGGCGGCGGTCGGTGCATCAAACGACTTACTACGTTTGTTTTGTTGTGTTGTGTCAGTTTCAGTTGTGTGTGATGCGACATACGAACTATACCTATAGCGAACTGCAAATTCAAAATCGAACTCAAAATTTCATTACTTAGATGATAGGTCTGTTCCCTACCTACGTAGTAGGTACTGTATCTACCTCTACCTAGTAGGTATTGTCGGCGGATCTTAGTTTAGTTAGGTAAGTATCTACCTACCTACGTAAAGATAGCTGTTTGGTTGCGCGGCAGACAATTTTTGACCTTATCCAGTGACACATAACCATTCTTGCTGTGACACGGCACGTAGGTAGGTAGGTACCTACTGACCTTACCTGCCTCACTATGTTTTGTACCTATTGAATGTAGGTACCTGCCTACCTCGGTACCTACCCACCTAGGTAGGTAGGTACCTACCTACAGTTCTGCCAGCGGGTCTAGGCATTCGTGTAGTTAGCTGTGTGTACGCAGAAATGGTTTTGTGTCAGTGACACAAAACCATGATAAGGTCGAAAATTGTCTGCCGCGCAACCAAACAGCTCACTTCACAGATGCCAAGATCCACCAACCCGGGTCAGCCGGCTTATTTCGTAAAAACTATGTTTATCATGTTATGGCTTTCAATGAAGTTTAGGTGGGACATATAAATTGGAATTCTCATAAATTTTAGAGAATACCTACC
Organism: Hydriomena furcata; assembly: GCA_912999785.1. Taxonomy (NCBI): domain Eukaryota; kingdom Metazoa; phylum Arthropoda; class Insecta; order Lepidoptera; family Geometridae; genus Hydriomena; species Hydriomena furcata. Next base: position 4,932,098 of record OU538834.1, on the reverse strand, counting down.
TACCTATTTCACCTAAACTGCATTGAAAGCCGTATAGAGTAGGTAGTACCTATGTACTTTACTTACTATTAAAGTATAAATATTATGTGGTATGTGGTAGGTAAGTATAGGTTACCTAATACCTACCTATAATTAAAAATTTATAATAGGTAGATATTTGTTTGACCCACCCACCTATGCACTGTTGCGTAGTGAAGGGTAAGACTAGGAATAGATGCCTCACTGTTGTGCGTGTGTAGTGAAGGGTAAGACTGGGAATAGATGCCTCACTTTTCGAAGTTTATATCGTATTTACTTACCTATCTACATATATAAAAATTTTGCTTTACCTACTGACTGACTGATCTATCAACACACAGCCTAAACCGAAACTTAAAATTTCTTCAGCGCTGTAGGTTGTGCGTTCAATCCCAACCCGGGGCAAATATTTGTGTGATGAACATAGATATTTGTTCTGTGTCTGGGTGTTAGTACCTAACTATATCTATCATAATTATTTATGTACCTACTTAAGTATAAAATTATTTACCTAAGTATTCTATCAGTTAACTAGTTCCCATAGTACAAGCTTTGCTTAGTTTAGGGCTAGATGGCGATGTGTAAAATGTCCAACAATATATATCTATTTATTTATTTATTTATTAGTTTAACATAAATCTATTTGTTATTATAATAACTGCCACAGATGACTAACTCCATCAAAATAAGTATAAATAAATATATGGACGGGCAGAAAACTGTATTAATTTGTGGGAAATGGTATGTGGGTTTTATTTATTTCTTCTCAATGTGTATAACCTTTTTTTAGGTAGAAAAAGACGTCTGTCATCAGATGTTTTTTGCGGCTTGGATGTTGGAATGTCGCAGAGTATTTTGCCGACAGTTAGCAAACGCAAAAAAGCAGATCATAGACGAGTTTCTAATTCATCTGATGAAGGATCGCCATCAGCCCCAGTGTCCCCTGTATATGAATCTGATTTACATTTGAAGAACTGTATGCCGTCGCCGAAAAAAGAAAAAGAGAAACCAGGAACTGAATGTGTTTTCGAATGCGATGATTGTGTCAGAGAAAATAAAATTGATAAGGGAAGTTATCATTTCTGTCACATGCTCTTGGATGAGCTACAATTTGTACGTCCATGTATGCGAAACATGGCGTATAGGCATATCTTAAAGATTGTTGACGCAGTAAAAGGGCAACATAAAATGGGCGAAGAAATCCAAGTAACTTATCCACCTTTTAAACACTAGATGTACAACAAAATTGATTAAAAATAAAAAAACTATGCAAATTTTAAACATGTATTAATGTTATCTTTATTACTTATTTTATATTTCCTACTAATATTATAAATGCGAAAGTTTGTGTAGATGGATGGATGTTTGTTACTGTGCAGTCGGCGGATCTAGGCACTCGTGAAGTTAGCCGTAGAAACGCACAAATGGTTATTATGTCACTGTATAAAGTCGAAAATTGTCTGCCGCGCATCCAAACGGCTAACATCACCAGTGCCTAGATCCGCCGACTGCACAGTAACAAACATCCATCCTACAACTACTTCAACTACTAAACAGACAGATTTGGTTGAAATTTGGTTTATAGATAGACTATGACCGGGTATAGATAAAAATTGTCCTATATTTAAATACAGGTCATAATCTAATACGCTAATCAGTAATTAATTGTTCTGTTGGCAACGTTCTACAATTAGAATTTCCAAAAAAATAAACAATTAAAACAATTTCGCTCTTATTCCTTTACAATAAAGTCTAAATTTGAGTAATCTCAAAATTTTAAATTTGGAATTATTTTTTTTCGTTTATTTCTGATGAACGAAATAAATAAGAAAATCAAAATTTCACTTTACTTTTATTGACTAGATTTACGTAAAAAAATAGTTAAATTACTTAAAACTAGCCTACGTTTTAAAACTGTCATCCTGAGGTTACGCAAATTTAGACTTTAACGTAAAGGAATAAGAGCGATGGTGTTTTAGGATTCCGAAATTTTTTTATGGGCACAATAGAATCGCCACCTACTTTAATTTAAATTTTATCATAAAGAAATAAAAGAGAAGTTATGTGTATTTATTAGGTAAATACCTACCTGCCGGTAATTTATTTTCCCGACATTTCGATTATGTTACTTACCTACAAATAATTACAATAGCCATGGTCGCGAGCAGACGTCATAGTCGGGAAAATAAATTAAAGGTAGGTACTTAATTACGTGATAAAGACCCGTGTCAAAATCTATAGTTAAAGGTAGGTAGGTACCTACCTACTGTGCGTGAACGCGTGCGCAACAGAACAGAACAAACAAAGTTTTATTAACCTGTGTGTCGCTCGATTGACAAAGACGTGTGTGTGCGTTCACAACAAACGAACTCGCTCTGAGTTTTGCCCCTCACGCGCCCTCCCCCCCCCCTCCTCCCTTCTCTCATAGCCGACGAACGACACTCAAGATTTTTTCGATACCGTTATTCCATACCGGTATAATTTCGGTATGGCCCAACCGCTATCGAATAACGGTACCGTTATATTTTTGCGGTACCAATACCGTTAACCTCTACCGCTTTCAGTCCCTGCCCTTCGGCAACACGTCTGCAATTACCAGGGACGGTAATTATATCAATTGCCGCTCTGTCAATTGGGTCTCGCACGAAAACGTGAGCTTTTTGCGCCTTTAGAAATACGTCCCCTGGGAAATGGCTTGCGAAGTTGCGACTCAATGGTCAGGAATGCCTGCTTGTTTGCGAGGATATAGTAGAATAGATGGAGATGGTAGAGGATATAGTCCTAGACACAATTTTTACGCCATGAGGGGTTGTCTTTTGGAAGTTTTTTCAAGTACCTACTTTTTTACATCCAAGTTGAAGAATGTTTATTCGACCAATTTAAAAGTCTAGAGACGATGTTAGTTTTATGAAGTGTCATGAGTCCTATATAAATAAAATTATGATGGGATCAATTTCGGCCTATTCTCTAAGAAAAGGAACCAAATTGGATCTCCTATGATAAACGAAGTCATACATAAAAATGTATTCAAATTCAATTTTTTTTTATTTCAATAAAATCACAAGGATCACTTTGAAACGTCTTAGAAACTAGGAGAAGCTACGCCGATTCCACGCGACCAAGCCTAGAAGAATCAGGCAACAAACACGGCTTGGGGTCTACCTTTTTTTTTGATGATCCTTTCCTTTCTTTAAGTTTGTTTGTAAAATCACATCCAACCTACTTTAAAAAACGTGGCGATGTGATAACTCGGCAAAAAAGGCCTAAATTTAAAAAAATACTCTATAACCACCAGTGCCATAAGGATATTTATAAGAGAAATAGTTATAACATATGCATCACAATCTACAATAAATTACCGGAAGAATTAAAAGAACTAAATGGAAATATGTTTAGGAAAAAGTTAAGTGGTTGGCTAATTGAAGAATGTTTTTACAGTGTGAAAGATTATTTGGAAAATTGAATTGTAACTTATTGGCTTATACCTAATTCTAATTAACTCACAAAACATTTGCACGCCTGCGTGCAGGCTGAATACAATCTACCATAATAGTTTTAAGATCTGACATGTAAAATAATAATGTATTCTTGCAAATAAATGATTTGATTTGATTTGATTTGATTTGATTAATACTATGTAGAGCTCCAGTGTGGTGCCAATCGAACAAGGTGAAGTCTCAAACATTAATTAAATTATACACGTCGAATTGAGAACTTCCTTTTTTCGTTGGTCGAAATACTTGTAGATAACTCCGACTATATTCTGTGCTCTACTCTAATTCCTCACATTCTGAATAGTTTTGGTTTATGCTTGTAACCGCTTTAAAATGTGACTACTATATTAATGTAGGTACCTACGTAGTATCATAGTAGTACGTCCTGTCAAGATATAATAAGCTATAATGGCTAGCTTCTCATCTGTCTTGGATGCACTAAATCAGATGGTAGGTACCTACAACCCGGTCACAATATCTGTGCACCTGACCTCGTGACGTCATATCACGGGCGAGGCGGTAGAGAGAGAGAGCGGGAGAGGCGCCGCATTCCAGCGAAGTGCACAGATATTCTGACCGGGTTGTAGGTATCGGTGAGGCACGGGGAATTTCTAAGGCTTAGCTTAGGTCAACCTATAGGGGGATTTTGAAATGCTTTAAACGAGATACTCGGTAGTAGCTGTAGAACAGATTTTGATGGTAACTTCTTCTTGCCTTTATCCTACTTCACGAGGGTTTGTTACCTACAACATGTAGAAAAATGACAAGGATTTGGCTAAAAATATTTTGATGGTAATTGTAACATCTTAAAGTTAAGCATCCTAGGAGTGATCGGAGGTAGGTATAACATTTTTTTCTGAGTTAAACCTACATACTCGTAAGTATATACGTAAATAAACGCGTACGTATATCACGCCTGTTTCCCGCAGGGATATGGCGTTGTCACTTTCGCACCGTGTGTTGTATTGTTTTAATATTGCTTGTGACTTTGTAGTATCCCTAAAAAATACCAAATGAAAAATCCAAACCTAAATGATTAAGAATGGCCTTGTTACCTTTATGAATCATCAGCACTGTGTAGTATAAGCCAGGTCATGGATTGATCTCGAGTTACTTCGAGCTGGGCGGTCGACGTCTGAGCGACTTAGATTGAAAAACTCCGTGACTTCCCCTTTTGAGCGGTGAAATGAAATGTCTACTTTGCTGTGTTATTTTAGGTATCTTCTCGTACCTACTAAGAAAGTCGGAAGTAAGAGGTTGTAGAACTTTTTTATCGATTCAGATCCTTCAACCGCCAAAAGCTGCTTATTTAAATATTGACCAAACAATCTTTACGTTGAAATATATGGGCATATACATATATGTCAAATATAATGTCCAGATTTTCTGAGGTTAATAAAGGACTTTGGGATTACAGTCGTGATCCAATTGTTCTTTAGAGCTTAACCTAGATTACCTATACAATGGTCACGAGCATTAAGTACCTACCTACAAATTAAATTAGAGACAGGTATTTTTAAAAGTAGTTAAGTACTAGGTACCTACCTAAAGTTTGTGCTTGTTTTCTTGAGAATTGTCGTGGCACGGCAGACGCGATGTATGGCCCAATAAAGCAGTAAATCTTGCAAGGATCGCGTTCACGCGGATCGTGAGCGATCTAACGCGAGGCTGACTCCTTGCTGGCTTTATTTCATTTGGCTGGGGCACGATGATCATTTTCTCCCAGTGATTTACAAAGCAATTTCTTTTGTTTGAAGTTTTCTGTCAATCTTTTAAAACAAAATACGTCCTGTATAAAAACATGTGGTTCGCTTTGCTCGCCTTGAACACTGATATTATTGTATGATTTTCGTTTAAAAAAGAGTTAGAGAAAAAAAAACCTTAGTATAGGTTTAGTTCGTAAAAATAACCTCACACACAAAAATGTTAGGCATCTCTTGGTAAGTTTTTATGAGAAAACCAAATTAGGACCCACCGTCCGAAGTTTCAATGATTCCTGTCCAGCAGGGAGCAGGCCAGGACAAGGCGTGAGTGCGGTGCCCATGGTCACACGACATCGCTAATTCCTTATTACCGAGCATCGGGCTACATTGATCCGCTCTCGATACAATAGTGGCTAGTGTTGGACAGTCACGAAGATAGCTTTATGATTCTGGATTAGGTTTCTTCGACTCTGCTTTGGCCCGTTAATATTATCACGATCGTTGGGTATAAAAATATTGAAAATACTCAAACATACCGATTTGTCCGATATTTGTTTAGTTAGATCGTTCTCCATTGGTTTATTTTGCTGTTTATTTACCATAGGCTTATTTATTTGCTTAAACAAAGGACAGCTCTATAATAATGTCATATAATACCATGTGTCCCTAGTGTGTCCGCATTCTTCCCTGCTGCAACTTCAGTCAAATAACTTACTGCAGGTATCGTCTTTTTACTAATCTTATTTATTCTTATAGGGCTCAGTGCTTAGACTAACTTGTGTCAAAAGCTAGTTTCTTTTCTCCACATAACTCCCATTCTTGTCTATCACGTTCCATCTGTCGTATCTAGAAAGCTAAGGCCGCGCGGTCGTGCGATTTGTCGTCCGCGATGCTATCGAGGCCGTAATTCGGCCGCGACTGCCGTGCGTGTTTCTCAACGCTATTGCACTTTGCTGTGATTGAGGCACACTGAGTATAGCAGTACCTATTAGTCAATTCAATTGCATTAGCTGTGAGTATGCACTAGTGGCCAACTCTAGTTATTGTTTTGGCCACCGTCTTGCCTAAAATCCCGAAACACGAAAGTTCTCATTTGTACCACTTGTCATCAATCCAATTTAGTGACTGCATTGAAGGTTTCTATACAAGCTAAACACACATACAACCGTATTATGATTTTAGGAGATTCCATGTCGATTTCTCAGCTGTAGGTCATCTACATAAAAATATTTAAAAGATCGAAAACAATAAAAAGGAGTAGGCACTAACAGTGGTTGACTAGTTAGGCAGACAAATAGACCACTATTGGCCGGTTATATTCAAAACACGAGCCGTAACATCTTTGATAAATAGGTCTAATCTGCAAAAAAATTTCTTGATGGATAGCCTAAAGCAGGTCTCAATTTAAATTTGAAAATGCGTGCAAAAATGTAATTCAGAAAAAATAAGACTCTCGAACCATACTTGCATTTTCGTTTCCATAAATTCTTCACAGATCTGAATAAATGAATTTATTTGGCGACGCACCCCACTTACGTGCTACCTGAAATTCTTTTAAATTAACATTCCTGCCGAACTCAAAATCACCTATCAAATCCCACAAATCACCTAATAAAATCGATCTTAAATTCGGTAGGAGGACCTAAAGGCTAGCTTGGAGCCATAATTTACCAGCAGTTCCAAATTAAGCGTTTGGCTCGTGTCAATCGATCACAAATTCACAATAATTCGCATGGTTCGAATTTTTGGAATCGATTTGAATGTCTGGAGTTCTTAGCACGAGATAAAGTTCTCATAGCATATCAATCAGGCCTCTTGGCGATACCTGCCTGTCACGCACTTCTGGGTATGCAATGAATTCGATGGTAATTTGAAGTATTTTGGTATTTAAGAATTCGATATTGTATTCAGGAATATTGTTCGCTATTTCGATAAGCAGGGAACTTGAGGACGATGTCAAAAGGTATTTATAGCAATAAAATCATAAGAACCGCTTTGAAACTTCTGAGGAGCTAATTGACGCCTGTTTTTCGCGACCAAGTCTCAGCTCAGACCCAGGACTCCTTGAGAGCAAGTTATCGTAATTAAATTCTACCTACATCTTATCTATCTATATGGGTATCTTTGTCCGTTGTAGTATTCAGAAAAACGAAGTCTATGTTAGATCCAGACTCGTTAACAAGATACCTGAGTCAAATTCAAATTCAAAAATAATTTATTTCAATAAAATCATAAGGATCACTTTGAAACGTCTTAGGAACTAGGTGAAGCTACGCCGATTTCACGCGACGAAGCCTGGAAGAATCAGGCAACAAACACGGCTTGGGGTCTACTTTTTTTAGGGTTCCGTACCCAAAGGGTAAAATCGGAACCCTATTACTAAGACTTCGCTGTCCGTCTGTCCGTCTGTCCGTCTGTCCGTCTATCTGTCTGTCACAGGGCTGTATCTCATGAACCATGATAGCTAGACAGTTGAAATTTCACAGATTATGTATTTCTATTGCTGCTCGAACAACAAATACTAAAAACAGAATAAAATAAATATTTAAGGGGGGCTCCCATACAACAAACTTGATTTTTGCATTCCAGCGCCATCTAGTTTCATTTGATGTTACTACGTATTATAGGTACTTTTCGCGGTCTCATGCGACCGCTCGGGGTTTGAGAGGTAAGATGAAAGAGGTTTGCGATTCCGCTGGCAGGTGGCGCTATTTTACCACTATCGGTAAAGTAAGTCGGTAAATAGGTGGTACTTCACATGATCGAATAAAAAGTTTGAAATTGAATTATTGAATTCATGTAGTTAGGTAAATAGGTACCTAGGTAGATATTATTAATTTCCAATTAATTTCGAGTTCGAATCCTGGCCGTGCATCAATGGATATTTCTGTTCGAAAAATGTACCTATATGCGCGTTACACGTGTTTATAACAGTGAAGGAAAACATCGTGAGGAAACCTGTTAGTATTCTTGAAAGCGGCGACGGGATTGCAACCTGTCACGTGTGGAATGCTAACTACGTAGTTAGGTAAATAGGTAGGTTACGAGATATTATGAATTATTTTTTATGTTTCTAGGGTTCCGTATCTAAAGGGTAAAAAACGGGACTACTAAGACACCGCTGTCCGTCTGTCTGTTACCAGGCTGTATCTCGTGAATCGTAATAGCTAGACAGTTGAAATTTTCACAGATGATGTATTTCTCTAAAATCAGCATAAAATAAATATTTAAGTGAGACTCCCGTACAACAAACGTGATTTTTTTGCCGTTTTGATAATAGTACGGAACCCTTCGTGCGCGAGTCCGACTCGCACTTGTTTTTAATGATTCTTTCCTTAATGCTATTTAGAGCTCCAGTGAGGTGCCGATTGAACAAGGTGAAGGCTCAAACAAGAATAATTATTAAAAGTACTACTCTAAGTCTTTCTCCCAGTGCAACACCCGCCTGAGTACAAGTCCGAGCACCCACAGATAGCGACGTTCGTGAGCGATGGCTGCACAGATAACAATTGCTTTGTTTCGCTGTAAAATTCGAAAATTAACATCATTTGCCAACGCCCGATCGTGGCAGTGATACCGACGCTAGCGACTAATGTTTAAGTTGTGCTTTGCTAACTATAAGACCCTACAAGTACCTAACTATCTATGTAGGGTTGTCTTCTGGGCATCAAATTAAGACAAATTAGCAGTATATGCTTATTACTCGTAGCTAATACATTTTGACCTACTACAATGTCTTTTTTTTAACACCCGAAGCAAAACGGTGCTATAAGTTGAATGTGTTAATCTGTATCTGTTTGTGGCATCGTAGCTCCTAAACGAATGGACCGATTTTTATACGGTTTTTTTTGTTTGAAAGCTAAGGCAATAAATTGTTGAAAAGATGTTGAAGCAACTTCTACTGATCTGAAATGAAAAATGTAATAGAATAGGATCACGACTGTAATCCCCAAGTACGATAGACATACTCTTAGATCTTTGAAGATGTCTAAAAGGGGTAGTCAGATGCACATCCAAACATTACGTTTGACACAATACCTACATTTTTCAGTAGTTAGCATTCCATACGTGACAGGTTGCAAGCCCATCGACGCTATATATGATAGTGTACTACTGGTCTGATCGATTCAAAATCCTAATGCCGGGTTCCCACGGCCCGCATTTTCACGCGCCAGACTGCGCCAAGGCAGACGGACGCGCCGTGGAAACGATGTATCCGTGGTGGCCCGTGCTCGGAACGCTCTGTACGCGACGCGCAGGACGCACACAGGCGGAGCGTCATACGGCGCGGCCCGTCGTTTTACGCGCCGTGGGACCCCGGCTTTTAAATACTTATTAAAAGACGGGGTTTTTTTATAATAATTTATATGTAGTTGGGCTAGCCCTATGTAATAAGGTGTTTCGTTTTAATAGTCGCCAAGATGCTGTTGTTTGATGTAATTCCAATTTATGAAACGGCACGCTCAATGAGTTTTCGCTATCTGAAATTACTAAGGTGTGAACTTTTCGCTTATAGAACTACGTTAGGCGCTTTTTAATGAATTCTAAAGTTGAATACGAACAGTAGAAGCCCGGATCTCTACTTGATATAAAATAATTAGTTAAAGAAACTAAAAAACACGCTTTTATAGTACTACACTAAAAAGCTTACTATGCAGAATGTGCCCAATATAATGTTACATACAAGATGTCTACCATACTTGGGAATTACAATCGTGATCCTATTTAATTATTTTTTTACACTAAAAAGCAATTGAAATACAAAGTTTGATGTTCATGCTATAAGTCGTTGAGGAGTTCCATCGTGAAGAACTGATCCTGGCTACACCATCAGATTGATATCATATTATTGTCATCAGAACTACACACAACTGCCAAATTTTGATAATGATCCAATAAAAAGAATTTGGTGAAATTCGATTTAAATGATTTTCTTAGTTTGTTACAGGTGAAGCTTTTATCTGTTTAAAAAAAACCTGCCAAGTGCGAGTGGGACTCGCACACGAAGGGATCCGTTCCATTATCAATAATAAACGGAAAAAAACACGTTTGTTATATAAGAGCCCCATTTAAATATTTATTTTATTCTGTTTTTAGTATCTGTTGTTGTAGCGGAAACAAAAATACATCAAATTGTGAAAATTTCAACTGTCTAGCTATCACGGTTCATACGATACAGCCTGGTGTCAGTGGTTTCAGACAGACGGACAGATAGACGGACAGACAGACGTACAAATGGACAGCGAAATCTTAGTAATAGGGTTCCATTTTTGCCCTTTGGGTACGGAACCCTAAAAATTATGTCGCAACTAAGAGAAGCAAACAACTTTTTCTCAATAGCAAAATTCTTCTGTTGAATTTCTTACAAAAATACAAAATGTCCAGATCAACTTTTCTTACACCAATTATTTAGTATAATGCAATTATATTCCAATTATTTGGAAATTGTAATGCAATTATATTTCTACAATATTCATTGAACATTACAATGGATATGACAAGGGATGACAATGGGACCTCCCAAGTGCAAAAGCTGAGGTGACTTACTGTTTGAAAAATTATTGCTTAGCAAAAAGGAACTCTTTTCCCTAGAAATACGAGCTATGACGCCGCCTGGTTAAATTACAAAAGACAGTGGCGCCAAGTCCTGAGTTTTGTACAAAATATTAGAATTTTACGCTATTTTGCTTCTGTGCATCAAATTTCGACAGGCAAACTAGCTTCCGTCCGCGTCTTTGCTCGTGTGGTACCTGCAAATGACAAACACCCTATTATGCTATTCCAGGACATAATTTCTATACCTATGTAGGTATAGGTGCATAAATAGTGAATAGTTACTATGAAAAGTGTACAGATTAGGTATTCTCTAACATTAGGTATTGCATTCAACATCATAACATGATATTCATGTTTTTTACAAAATAGCCCTGCAGTTAAGGCGCTCCCAGTCGACGATTGTTTTTGTTCGAAAAGAAAAAATAAATACTTGTGAACAAGCCACATCTCCTATTTTATAATGTATAGTATCTGTGAATAAAGATGTACCCATCTTTAATCACTTCGATAAATAATCCTACCGACCGCTGCAATGGCGACAAACACACGTCGGAGCGTGGTCCGCCTTAGCTTTTCGAATAAATTAATAATATAAATTATGTATAACTTATCAAAAATCTATTCTAATAGAAATCTAGATCTACATATTACCTATCTTTAACAATAAATCACAAGTTGATTTTAATAGTAGGTATATAAAATATTTCGATCATAAATACTAAAACGTATCATTTTGAAATAATATCTTTATCGTGAAAAGTTTCTGCTATTATGTTTTCAGCTTAATAGAAATCTAGGTAGGAACCTGAAGTAATATACTTATAAAAATAGGAGATGTGGCTTGTTCAGAAGTATTTCTTTTTTCGTTTCGAAAAAGAGCAATCAGCGACTGGCAGCCTCTTAAGGCGTGATTGAGCCACAAACATAATAACAAAATTTCGCCAATTTATAAAACTACTTACTACTTTTTCACCAGCTACCGCCCGCGACTCCGCTCGCTTGGCAAGCTTGTTATTTCAGGGCATAGGCTATGTGTATTTCAAGTCATCCAAATCCGTTTGGTTTGGGCGTGATTGCGGCACAAACAGGTTCGATCCATAGATACCAGCAGATAGAACTGAAACTGCAGTTAACAAGCGGTTTCACAGGAACCTCATCAGATTTAATGAGTATTTGAAAGAACAGGGCTTGGGCTCCTAAATGAGTGTACTGTTGACAAAAAAAACATACCAGTTTACTTATAAATTTTTTGTAGGTCCTATTATCCTATTATATCTAACTACTCCTATTTATATTATAAATGCGAACGTTTGTGAGTTTGTATGTATGTTTGTTCCTCAATCATGCCTAAACGACAAAACGGATTCAGCTGAAATTGGCTGTAGATGTAGATATAATGCCCGAATAAATAATAGACTACTTTATATGAAAAGCATCCCCAAAACGATAAAAAACGCAAAAGGGATTATTTCTGTATAGATGGCGCTGGTGTGCAACAAATCTGACATCACAGACTAAAAAAAACAGTCTATTCGATTATTGAAATTTGACAGGACAACGTCTGTCACGGGTCGGCTAGTCTAATCTAACTGTTGAAATGCGACCATGAAAAAGCAATATTTAGACATAATAAAAGATACCTATCGGAGGTGCCTAGTGAATTTAAGATAAAAAAAAACTAGGACCTGTGTACATTCATAAGAATAAAGAGGAGTTACGGATTTTTGACACTACGTTGCACCAGCATTTTGCGTTCCATTGCATATAAGTATAATAAAAAATAAACTACGCGTTTAAACTATTTTTTTTACGGACGTTACCGAGCAATTAGCAGCTAAGTACAGTCTGCGCCAATCGCGGCAAGTCTCGATACGCAAATTGCCCCGTGGCTGTTTACAGACCCCCCCCCCCCTCCTTCCCTCGAGGACAATTACCCTCCGGGGAGGCTTTCCCATACTTGTATTTTCAGTTAAGGCAGTTTGGTGCCCTGTCTTTTAATTTGTGGTAATTCATGTAGAGATAGATGGTTGATTGACGAACCCTTGTATTCAGGAACGATACTGTGAGAACACGCACCCACAGTGGACGAAATCTTTTTTCATAAACATCGCTTTATGTGTTCTGCGACACTTCAGAGTGTGACTAGAGGCACACTGTGTGCCTATAACCAAAGTTGAGCTCTAGAGGCGCACGATAGTGTGTGCCATAGTGTCGCACAACACATAAAGCGATGTTTATGAAAAAAGATTTCGTCCACTGTGGGTGCGTGTTCTCACAGTGCCGTTCCTGAATACGAAGGATTGTGTCTCAAGAGCTTGAGACATCTTCATCATATTGATCACGACTGTAATCCCCAAGTACGGTAGACATTCTCTCAGATCTCCAGGTGCGAAGATCCTTGAATATCTAAAGATAGTCAGAGGCACGCCAAACATTACTCTGGAACATGCCCACATTTTGCAGTAGCTTGAGACTTGGCAAAGCTTGACTTGGGAGGGTGTTTTAAAAATAATATCATGTGAAAGTCATGAAAACTATTGTTTTTTAGTTTTCGAGTTATGAATAATGCGAAGAAATGCGTGATTAAAAAAAAAACCGTCCAAGTGCGAGTAGGACTCGCGCACGAAGGTTTCCGTATCATTATCTATAAAAACAGCAAACAAATCACGTTTGTTGTATGAGAGCCGCCCTTAAATATTTATTTATTCTGTTTTTAGTATTGTTATAGCAGCAACAGAAATACATAATATGTGAAAATTTCAACTGTCTAGCTATCACGGTTCATAAGATACAGCCCTGTGACAGACCAGACAGACGGACAGACGGACAGACGAACAGCGAAGTCTTAGTAATAGGGTTCCGTTTTTACCCTTTAGGTACCCTAAAAATAGTCATGGCATATATATATTATACGTGCCTCTGACTACCCCTTTTAAACATCGTCAAGGATTATTTTTCAAATCTTCTTGATTGATTTCGTGCTTTTTGTCTGAAGGACCCGAGTAAAAATCAACAGTTTCTTCAAGAATCTGAGCGCCTGGAGATTTGAAAGGTTATATACCGTACTTGGGTTTACTGTCGTGAATCGTGATTCTATTTTTTTGTTTATTCTTATGAACAGGACATGATGAGCCTTGATATTTTTAAGTGATACAAACGAATACCCAATTTTACTTCTACATTGTACCAAATTGGTGCAAGAAAGGCGAAATCAGTGTAAATTATGCAAGCACCCGTCGGCGAGTAATATTAAACAAGTTTGAGCGTTCTCACGGTAAAAGAGTACAACTTTTTGGAAAACAGCATCCTTTTCGGCCGAACATTTCCGATGTAAGACAGACTTGCGAAGCTAATGAGTCTGTATCATGACAATGAAATTAGTTTAGTACCTACCTGTCTGTAACTTTAAGTATCACTACATAGTATAAAGCAAAGTCGCTTTCCGCTTCCCGCGTCTGTATGTAATATGTATGTATGTATGTTTGCTTATATCTTTAAAACTACACAACGGATTTTGATGCGGTTTTTTTTTATAAATAGAGTGATTCAAGAGGAAGGTTTATATGTATAATACATGCATAATATAGTAGAGAAACACTGATAATTTTAGAGGTTTCTAATGTGATGTCGTAAATAAACACATTTTTTTGCGCTTACATTGCAAATGCTGGCTGAACCCCACGAGATATATCAAAATAATGTACTACAGTATTGTAGACCTTAAAAACGTCTACAAAAAAGTCCACGATGGTATTAGAAATGTCTTACGCACAGCGAAGCGGGCACAGGTCAGCTAGTTTAATATAAAATGAAGTATTGTAGATATAGGACATTTAGACCATCCCCATCTAATCCCAAATCTATCCTTAATCTAGTCTACTATATATTTACAATACAGGTAAATTTTTTTTTTTTATAAATCACATAACACCCAGACAACAAATATCCATGCGTATAACACATGTTTGTACCGAGTGGAAATCAAATCCACAACATACAGCGCAGGAGAGAGCAAGCCCATTGCCGCTTATAAGCATAAGCATAGGTTTCTCACTATATTTTCCTTTGCCGATTGGTGCATTTTTCGAATAGAAAAATCCATTCGTCTAAACCCACGACCCATTAACAATTCGCAACTTTTAGATTGATACAAGAGCTCTCTTTAGCTGTAATTAGCAATTTTTCATAACTCGATTTGTTCAGCTTTTGACCGAGCAGTATAAAGTATTTATAGTCGCTTGTGGGCGTTGCTGGTGCGATGCGGGTTGATGAAGAATGTGACCGACGACCGTCCAGAGACGGGAATGCGATGCGTCGCGCGATAGCCTCGCCTCGGGGCGCTAAGACATCGAGCTTTTTGTCTTAAACTGAGATCACATTATCGGGCTTCAACGGACATACGTGCTTTGTATCACTGTATGACTACTAAGACTATTTATAACGGGTTTATTAAGACTATTTCCGAAAACTAAAGGCACTAGCATACCCCTACTATCTTTAGTCAAAACCAAATGACTTCATTCTGAAGAATGTTCAACTTATGACTATGTTTGTATCGATCGATGACAAAATGTTGATTCTCAGAAATACAGGCATTACTGAACTGAATTCAAAATAAAAAAAACTATTTTCATTAAGACAACTTGATTTTAGAAAAGGGCCAAATTATGAAGTTAATTTTTCCACTTTTCTTGTCGGTGATTCTCGATTAAGATAGATTGTCTAGACATACAGATTCAGTTTTCATAGACAGTAGCAGTACATATAACGAACTTAAAAGGAAAACTATCACGGCTACGCATGCGTTACAAGTTTTCGAGTAATAGACGTAATAGTCGACCAACTTATAAAATGTAATCAATTTTTTTGTACAAATACCATTGAAAATTACTTATTATAACGTTTTTAGCTGTGTAAACTACGAAACCCTACATTGCGCGTGACCCGACACGCACTTGGCCGGTTTTTTTTATAAATAATGGTACGAAATTCTTCGTGCGTGAGTCCGACTCGCACTTGGCCGGTTTTTATTATAAGCGTCTTTTAGCACGCGTGCATTTCTGGAATCAAAAGCAAAGTTATTTTGTTAATTTCATAATGATATAGAGCAACAGGCTATTGTGAATAGCCCCCATATGCCTCTTCAGAATGTTGCAATAGAACAACCATATTTTATTTTTTTCGTGGATAAAATAATAAATAAATAGACTTTGTTTTAATTGGTTTTAAAGCCTACCAACTTAAGAGAAATAATGACAGCGGAATTTTTATTTATCCAAATTAACTCAAATATCCGTTATACAAATAAAATACTTACCTACTTAAATATTTGTGTGAAATATCTTACCTTTAAGGTGATAAGTGAAATTTTTGACATTTTGTATGGGCTGAGTCTACCCGGATAAGACGGAAAAAGTGATAAAAATGCATTATCTCCAAAACCATCAAATTTAAAAAGAAACTGTCTGTAATTTATTTAGCTAGTATGATTATCTTACGAATTATATAAAAATAAACAGTTTACCTATTCATAGCTTTGATTAAAAACGAAACTCGTGTTTTTGAAGAGCCAACTTTGGAAAATAAATCTATCGAGAAAAGTTTCATCAATCGTGTTTCTGTCTGTAATTTATCTAGATTATATCCTTAAGTTATCTTTGTCATGAAAAACAAAACTGTATGTTTTGCGGTTATTGAGAAAAAACGATTCTTCATTTATCAAAAACATTTATTACTCGCCTTAAGAAAGTTTATTTAAGGATTCGTGCATTTTTAAAAGCGGTAGTTAATTCGTGTTTTATGGAGCGTTACTTAAAAAAGTTACTTGACCTATCATTGAAATAAAATGTCCAATAATAAAACTTTAACAACGATGCGAGCCTATTGAGCAGACCATTTACAATTCATGTTTGTTTAAAAAAACCTTTTATTAAAATTTACAAAAAGTATTTATTAATGTCTTAAATAAACTCAAACGACACATTTTATTGAAATTTGTTTAAGGCTCTCCCAGTCGACGATTGTTTTTGTTCGAAACGAAAAAATAAATACTTGTGAACAAGCCACATCTCCTATTTTATAATGTATAGTATATGTGAATAAAGATGTACCCATCTTTAATCACTTGATAAATAATCCTACCGACCGCTGCAATGACGACAAACACACGTCGGCGCGTGGTCCGCCTTAGCTTTTCGAATAAATTAATGATATAAATTATGTATAATTACTTATCAAAAATCTATCCTAATAGAATTCTAGATCTACATATTACCTATCTTTAACAATAAATCACAAGTTGATTTTAATAGTAGGTATATAAAATATTTCGATCATAAATTCTAAAACGTATAATTTTGAAATAATATCTTTATCGTGAAAAGTTTCTGCTATTATGTTTTCAGCTTAATAGAAATCTAGGTAGGAACCTGAAGTAATATACTTATAAAAATAGGAGATGTGGCTTGTTCAGAAGTATTTCTTTTTTCGTTTCGAAAAAGAGCAATTGTCGACTGGGAGCCCCTTAAGTTGTAACCATATTAATCCACCTTTTAATCAATTTATTGATTACGTTATCATTACTATAATACACGGGATTAATTTGTTTCGCCTCATTAGTAAATGTATCAGTTGAATGATTTTTTTAATACTTCCATAAAACGTATGGTAAAACAGACCATACTTACTGACTGATTGAAAGACTTTCGTATAGTTTTAATTTAAAGGGTAAGATACTTTTTGTTTGATTAAATGTGCGAATGATTTTATTAAATAAAAATGCTCTAAAAATACATTACTTCAATTTCGAATACATAACTTGTTATTGCACAAATACAACCGAAACAATAGAAAATTGTGGCCACCGTACTCAGGAAAATAAGCCACACAACCTTGCCGCCAATTTAGACAGTCCACAATAATTGCTACCACTTTGGGAATCGTAAATCATACCCCTAATTATTTATACCGAAATTAAATGCGATGTTTTTTTTTCTATGTCCGCCATATAGCACGCTAGAAATTCGCTTATTTATAAAAAAAAACCGGCCAAGTGCGAGTCGGACTCGCACACGAAGGGTTCCGTACCATTATCTATAAAAACGGCAAAAAAATCATGTTTGTTGTATGGGAGCCCCCTTAAATATTTATTTTATTTTGTTTTTAGTATTTGTTGTTATAGTGGCAACAGAAATATATCATCTGTGAAAATTTCAACTGTCTAGCTATCACGGTTCATGAGATACAGCCTTGTGACAGACAGACGGACAGACAGAAGGACAGACAGACGGACAGCGAAGTCTTAGTAATAGGGTCCCGTTTTTACCCTTTGGGTACGGAACCCTAAAAAACGCATCGAGTTGTTGATTTTTTGAATACAATCTTTTTATTATGCTACTATTTTTTAATAATTGTAATTTTTGGTTCATCCGTTTTTATTAAAGTAACATAAATAAAGACAAATTGTTTTACCTATTTATGTTGTTATTATATAATACCTAGGTTTGTATTACAAGGAATACTTAGGAAGTCCTGCTTCGCTGTTTATTAGTGCATTAAAAAAAAGAAAAAAGACTCGAGAAAAATAACAAAGTTAAAAAAATAATCATGAGCTCATTGTGGACTTGTCAACAAAAAGATTATACCGATTATGTATGAGTTGTTAAATCACACTATAAAAATAATAATAAATTTAAAGTATTATGTTTGTTTGTTATTCAATCACGACTATTCACGACGTAACAGCTGAACCGATTTAGAGAAATCCTAATCCTAATATCCTAATAATATTATAAATGTGAAAGTTTGTGAGTTTGTATGTATGTTTGTTCCTCAATCAGGCCTAAACGACAAAACGGATTAAGTTGAATTTTGCTGTAGATGTAGATATAATGCCCGAATAAACAATAGACTACTTTAAAATATGAAAAACATACAAACAAACGCAAAAGGGATGATTTCTGTATAGATGGCGCTGGTGTGCAACAAATCTGACATCACAGACTAAAAACATTCAGTCTTTTCTATTCGATTATTGAAATTTGACAGGACAACGTCTGTCACGGGTCGGCTAGTTTGGTATAAAAAAAAACCGGCCAAGTGCGAGTCGGACTCGCGCACGAAGGGTTCCGTACTATTATCAAAACGGCAAAAAAATCACGTTTGTTGTACGGGAGTCTCACTTAAATATTTATTTTATGCTGATTTTAGAGAAATACATCATCTGTGAAAATTTCAACTGTCTAGCTATCACGGTTCACGAGATACAGCCTGGTAACAGACAGACGGACAGCGGTGTCTTAGTAGTCCCGTTTTTTACCCTTTACATACGGAACCCTAGAAACATAAAAAATAATTCATAATATCTCGTAACCTACCTATTTACCTAACTACGTAGTTAGCATTCCACACGTGACAGGTTGCAATCCCGTCGCCGCTTTCAAGAATACTAACAGGTTTCCTCACGATGTTTTCCTTCACTGTTATAAACACGTGTAACGCGCATATAGGTACATTTTTCGAACAGAAATATCCATTGATGCACGGCCAGGATTCGAACTCGAAATTAATTGGAAATTAATAATATCTACCTAGGTACCTATTTACCTAACTACATGAATTCAATAATTCAATTTCAAACTTTTTATTCGATCATGTGAAGTACCACCTATTTACCGACTTACTTTACCGATAGTGGTAAAATAGCGCCACCTGCCAGCGGAATCGCAAACCTCTTTCATCTTACCTCTCAAACCCCGAGCGGTCGCATGAAAACCGCGAAAAGTACCTATAATACGTAGTAACATCAAATGAAACTAGATGGCGCTGGAATGCAAAAATCAAGTTTGTTGTATGGGAGCCCCCCTTAAATATTTATTTTATTCTGTTTTTAGTATTTGTTGTTCGAGCAGCAATAGAAATACATAATCTGTGAAAATTTCAACTGTCTAGCTATCATGGTTCATGAGATGCAGCCCTGTGACAGACAGACGGACAGACGAACAGACGGACAGCGAAGTCTTAGTAATAGGGTTCCGATTTTACCCTTTGGGTACGGAACCCTAAAAAGAACCACAACTCTAATACCCAAGTATGGTAGACATCCTCTCAGATCTCCAGTCGTTTAGTTAAATCCTCGAATATGTCTAAAAGGGTTAGTCAGAGGCATTTGATAGGTGTATGCAGATATGAACTGGGTTGAAAGGTTATGAGAGTATGTCTAGGTCGTACCTACTAATAGAGATTTTTTTATGTATGAGCCTATTTTCTTTTATGAATTGTTATTGGGATGTTACTTCAAAACGTCCACTTTATCGGCGCAAGCGCATCGACACGTACGCAGTTATCGGCCAATCGCGAGGGAGGGAGGATACCGCGGACGTTGCGTTTTGAAAAAGAACACCGGTTTTCCATTCGTTACGACTACGACTTATCTCAGATTTTAATAGGCACTTGTCATCATAGCGTATATTACGAAATGTGGAAGATGGGTATTCTCCAGGCAGACGCTCTGATCCTTGAACATGTCTAAAGCCCTTCCTTCCCATTTAGATATCTTCAAGGAACTAAACCTCCCGAAACTAAAAGATCACAAAATGCATCAAGCACTCGCTCTTTATAAATAAAGAGAAAAAAAAAAAAAAAAAAAAAAAAGATAAATAACCTATGAGTAGGTGCTGATAATGCTGGGGCCACATTATCGGGCTATGGCCATTCGCGTTGTGTGACAGGTGTAGCCATATGATTCGTCACGGCCATAGCCATATAATTCGTAGAAAAAAACAGCCAAGTGCGAGTCGGACTCGCGCACGAAGGGTTCCGTACCATTATTTATAAAAAACGGTAAAAAAATCACGTTTGTTGTATGGGAGCCAAGCTATTATGTTTTCAGCTTAATAGAAATCTAGGTAGGAACCTGAAGTAATATACTTATAAAAATAGGAGATGTGGCTTGTTCAGAAGTATTTCTTTTTTCTTTTCGAAAAAGAGCAATCGTCGACTGGGAGCCCCTTAAAGCGGCAGCAGAATACATCATCTGTGAAAATTTCAACTGTCTAGCTAGCTATCACGGTTCATGAGATACAGCCTTGTGACAGACAGACGGACAGACGGACAGTGAAGTCAAAGTAATAGGGTCCCGTTTTTACCCTTTGGGTACGGAACCCTAAAAAAGGTATAAAACGTTAATAATAAAACCTAAAATTCGCCGCATCCTGACAATGTAGCCACAGCACTAGATAAACAAAAATTACGGCTCATTAACTATATATCATTTAAAAATACAGCTTTAGTAGATACCTATACCGACGTATACCTACTCTATTTATCATTTATTTTTATGAAACTTATTATTGTTAGTATAAGTCACTTTAAAAAGGCTGGGCCGATTTGGTAATATTTTCTTAAACATTCGTACCGTCTAAAGAAAAGTTGAAATATAGCCCTGAAAAATAACAAGAAATATATAATAGTTTAGTATTTAGATTTCCGATGAAACTACCTAAAAAGTTGTTGTAAAAACAGGTAAAATACCTACATAAAAAATATAATTTTTACCTAATCTTTCCATTAATCAGAATTCACGCATCGGAGGCAGCTGATGATTAATATAGCAGTTTATGTATTTAACGTCTATTTCTTATCGTATTACTGTTCATATAAGCACGAAAACACTTCGAACTTCCAATTATTGTCGTGACCAAGTGTGACAGGTGGAGGCGTGACAATGGTGACTTCGCTCGTGGTAGTGGCAATCGCGTGCTTCGTATACTACTACTGTATACGGACATTTAATTACTGGAGTAAAAAAAACGTGGCAGGACCAAAGCCAGTGCCGTGTTTCGGTAATTTGCTAGAAAGCACCATCCGCAGAAAACATATCGGGATCGTATACAAAGAAATATACGACGCATATCCGAAGGAAAAAATAATTGGAATATTTCGGATGACATCTCCAGCGGTTATCATACGGGACTTGGACATCATAAAAAACATTCTAATCAAAGATTTCGACGCGTTCCCTGATAGAGGAGTAGCGTTCAGCAAGGAGGGGTTAGGAGACAACTTGTTCCATTGCGACAGTGATACTTGGCTAGTGCTTAGGAAGAAATTAACTCCAGTCTTCACTTCTGGGAAAATAAAAAACCTCTTTATCGGTATAAATGAGCAAAGTGAACAATTTGTTGACTATTTAGAAAACGTTACACTGAAGAAACATGAACAAGAACTTCATCAACACTTCCAGAAATATACCATGTCCACAATAATTGCAGCGTCTTTTGGTCTAAGTGTTGATCTGTTCAACGATGAAAGCGGAGTCATCGAGCGAGCTGCACACTATTCTTTCAAATCAACTTTCGCTGCTGAAGCGGACATGCTGTTTCCAAACATATTGAAAAAAGCCAACGTGTCCCTCTATAATTATGATGTAAACAGATTTAGTTACGAAGTCGTCAAGATGGCGATACAAAAAAAGAATGGTGTTCCATCTGATAGAAATGATGTTATTGATATGATGCTCGCTTTAAGAAACGAAGGTAGAATTACAGCTTCAAAAAGATATGAACACGATAAAGATGTAACTATGGAGATCACAGAGCACGTGATGGCAGGACAAGTGTTTATCTTCTTCATCGCTGGATTTGGCAATAACGCTCTTACATTATCGTATACGTTCTTCCATTTAGCGCAACACCCAGAGGCCCAAGAGAAGCTATTCAAAGAAATCATTGAGGTTCTTGCGGCTCATGATGGAAAATTAACATACGATTCTATAAAAGAAATGACGTATTTGGATCAAGTTTTTGCTGAAACTCTAAGACTGAATCCACTGACCAATTCAATACAGAGACTAGCGACACGCAGCTACAAGATACCAGATAGTGATGTGGTTATTGATAAAGGAACCACAGTTATAATATCGCCATATGCGATTCACCGAGATGGAAGTAACTACCATGATCCTGATAGGTTTGACCCTGAAAGATTTTCTCCGGATAATTGTCGTAACAGACATAACTGTGCGTACATTCCGTTTGGTGTTGGTCCAAGGTCATGCATCGGTAAGTTATTTCATGTTTATTACTGAAGTATTTATGATATGGGATTAAGGCTCTCCCAGTCGACGATTGTTTTTGTTCGAAACGAAAAAAGAAATACTTCTGAACAAGCCACATCTCTTATTTTATAATGTATAGTATCATCACTACATAGTATAAAGCAAAGTCGCTTTCCGCTTCCCGCGTATGTATGTATGTTTGCTTATATCTTTAAAACTACACAACGGATTTTGATGCGGTTTTTTTTAATAGATAGAGTGATTCGGGAGGAAGGTTTATATGTATAATCCCACCAAAAACATTCTGTAAAAAACTAGCCAAGTCTCGATGGAGCTGCTTGTTTATCTCTAAAAAGTAATGAAATCTAGACAAAGTCGTGTCAAGTCTGAGGTTCTTTACTGCGATTTCTTTATTATTATAGAATGTTGTGTGACTTGGCCGTTGAACATTCTTTATCCGTTAGTGGGTACAAGTCAATTTTGTTTACACGTAATGTTATATCTGTTGTAACTACCTATGTTTGTTAAGCAAGATAATAGCCAATACAGGTATTGGTAATTGAACGCTAGTGTCTTATTTTAGGCTGTTGTTGATCGTGCAACACATGCATTCAGCATTGACAATGCTGACTTCTGCTGTCTTCTTTTTGGAGCGTCAAATCGACCATCGATCTAAAATAAAATAGACGTATTTTTTATACTGTTTGTTTCAGGCTCGCCTTTACATAAGTATTATTGAAATACGCAGCTTTATCAAGCCTACAATTGACTGGTTATTGAATCAACGTTTTCTAAGTGGCAATTATCCATCGTTAATGGGAGCGGTTCTGGCGACAGATTGGTGCAATGGTGTCATGGAGCACCTGGTTTTGTACCCTTGTGTACTCTTCAACGGCCAAGTCACATAACATTCTATAATAATAAAGAAATCGCAGTAAAGAACCTCAGACTTGACACGACTTTGTCTAGATTTCATTACTTTTTAGAGATAAACAAGCAGCTCCATCGAGACTTGGCTAGTTTTTTACAGAATGTTTTTGGTGGGATTTCACTTCTTTTTGTAGAAACGTGGGCTTATTGATTTATTTTATTAGATTTTCTTATTTGACACAGTTTTTTTCTTTTTATGAGTAGTTTACAGTCAGCGCCATCTAGCGACGTATGCGGGTATCACCGCCACTCTTAGTCCAATGCATTATATTTTGATCAAATTTTGAGCGAAATTATTAATATTTTAGTTTATTTAATTTGTTAATTTGTTTATTCAATTTGTGTAATGTTCGAGTAGAATAAAGTTAATCGTTCGACTATTTCTTCTTGTAAACTTGTAAGAATAAGTAAGTATAAAAGCCAGTCTAGTCTTATCCAGAGTTTTCCTTTAATTTTATTGCGTACTAGCAGTCCGCCCCGGCGTCGCACGGATGTAATAATGATATTATAGGTAATTTTTTTACACCTTGGGTTACATTATCGAATTTTTCATAAGGATCCCTAATAAAACATTTAGTATCGCAGACTTTTTTTGTAGATATTGATGTCCTCTTTAAAACTGTAGTACATCACTTTGCTCTATCGTCAACAATTTCCGCAGAGTACGCGATATAAGGATTTTTTTGGATTTTTTTCACACGTTGGGTTACATTATCGAAGTTTTCATACGGATCCCTAATAGTTAGACATAGGGTATTACATACTTTTTTGTAGATATTGATGTCTTCTTTAAAACTGTAGTACATTACTTTGCTCTATTGTCAATAATTTCCGCAGCAAACGCAATGTAAGGATTTTTTTTTAAGTTTTTCACACTTTGGATTACTTTATCGATGTTTTTATACGGATCCCTAATATTTTTGAAAATATACTATAGCTTATGTTCATCAGGGATAATGTAGGATTCTAATGGTGAAAGAATTTTTCAAATCGGTCCAGTAGTAAAATATTTTTTGTAAAGGCGGTATGTCGATTTCTAATAGTTTGGTTAGGCTCTTGTGTTTTCTTATCATGGTCACCAGGTACTCCAGATCTTCGATTATTCTAGTTTTTAAGGTTTTCCCTTTATGTGGCCATTAAACCCTAACTCTGTACCAAATTTCAGCTCTCTGAGTTTATGGGAAGTACTAATTCTATTCTGATGATCATGAGTGAGTGAGTGAGTGAGTGAGTGAGTGAGTGTCTGTCTAAAATGCGAAACTTTGCTTTCGCTTAACTTCGTAACTAAATGACCTACAGACTTGAAATTTTGGATTTTAAGTATGTGATTATGGCTTACTGGATGACGAAAATTTCAGCGTTCTGGTCTTATCCAGAGGTTCTCAAATAGGGGCCTGAAAATGCGGCGAAATGGTTCCAGTAAAGGATGGTACGGCAGTGTTTGCTTCGCGCTCGACTTGGCGGGGGCACTGCCGTGCCCCCAAATAACATGCTACCAGTGCGAAGCCGGGGCGGGTCGCTAGTATATGTGAATAAAGATATACCCATCTTTAATCACTTCGATAAATAATCCTACCGACCGCTGCAATGATTACAAACACTCGTCGGCGCGTGGTCCGCCTTAGCTTTTCGAATAAATTAATGATATAAATTATGTATAACTACTTATCAAAAATCTATTCTAATAGAAATCTAGATCTACATATTACCTATCTTTAACAATAAATCACAAGTTGATTTTAATAGTAGGTATATAAAATATTTCGATCATAAATTCTAAAACGTATCATTTTGAAATATCTTTATCGTGAAAAGTTTCTGCTATTATGTTTTCAGCTTAATAGAAATCTAGGTAGGAACCTGAAGTAATATACTTATAAAAATAGGAGATGTGGCTTGTTCAGAAGTATTTCTTTTTTCGTTTCGAAAAAGAGCAATCGTCGACTGGGAGCCCCTTAATTAAAAAAATTACTGAATAAATTACTACAACTGAATACATTTAGAATACATTAACCTTAGAGTGCACCAAAGAAACATGAAGAAAAACCCTCTACTGATCTGACGATAATAAATACGATTAAATGAGGGTAACGATCTACAATCTTACTTTTTTTAATGTTTTCTTGGTATATGAGATATATGTGATTCATTTTTAAATGTATTATCTATCTATTAGATAAGATGAGAAGATACTCGTATCTTATAAGAATCTTGGTCCTGACTGATTGCCTGACAAACATACAATGCAAAACCGCAGAAATGTGTTTTAATTTTAGTAGGGGTGTACTAAGAAATGAATTTATGTCAGTAGTAGATTCTTAAAATTTTATGTCAACAGTCTATTTCTTAAAAATCAATCTAATAGTCTAATTAAGAAAAAAATTATATGCGCATCAGAAACACGTGCTCAAAACGGTGAAGGAAAACATCGTGAGGAAACCAGTTAGTATTCTTATAAGCGGCGATGGGCTTGCAACCTGTCACGTATGGAATGCTACTGCAAAATTTGGGCATGTGCCTAATATAATGTTTGGACGTGCCTTTGTCTACCCCCACTAGACATCCTCAAATGATCTAAGCGTCTAGGTCTGTTCACTAATATTTATTTATTTTGATGATCTTATCACAATTTTCACAATAACAAAACATCTGATAACTCAATTACTATTAAAATGTGATATGTTTTTGTTATAGGTCGTCAACTTGCAAAACATCAATACGCTGTAGCTGTTGTAAATGTGTTGCGCAAGTTCAAAGCAGAACCTTCAATGAAGACAAAGAAAATTGAAGATTACGACCCGATGAGAACTCTCATTGCGACAAAAGGAGGGATTTTTGTGAACTTTGTTCCTAGAAATTGAACTGAAAGCAAACTTTTTTAGTTAAATTTCTAGGAACAGAATTTTAATAGTCACTACATCTGCTAGGTAAAGCTACGCCTGTTCCTCGCGACCAAGCAATCATTCGTTTGCACCTGCATTCTGAAAAAAAGCATTTTAAAACTTTTTTTTTGTCATAAAGTCAACTAAAAAGGCCTGTACTTCCTGCAGTGAGTGTTAATAGGTCGTAATTGATTTCCAACGGCCACCCGCGTTGTCCCTATATTTAGCTTCCAGACAATCTTGCTCTAGCAAGATTATGGATTTGGAATTTTTATTGCCTGTGAACCAATAAACATGAAATGTATAGTCGGTGAACTCAAATACGTAGTTTTTTTTACACACATCTCTATCTAGCCCCAAACTAAGCAAGACTTATACTATGGAAAGTAGATTACTGATAGAATAGGTACATATAATACATTATAACACCTAAACATAGAACAAACATCCATTTTTATCACACAAAAGTTGTCCCGGGTGGGAATCAAACCCACAATCTACAGCGCAGAGGGCAGAGTTACTACTAACTGAGCTGTGAGGCTAGTCAACTGAAATGCCTAGGTTTATTGGATATTGAGGGTAGATCTATATCGCACGAAAATTTGGAGTTGATGCTAACCTGCGCAAGTCAGTTTTTACTAATAAAAACAAAACATAGAGTCAACCTCTTTACAATGACTGTTGTAAAAGCGAGCAATAACTCACGGTTTCACGAATAAGCAACCGCCTCCCTCGTTAGCGTTCCAAGTTCAAATTTTAAATTCATCTCGAGTCATTTGCCGATTGCGCTGCGCGGGACACATGACGTCATTAGTCAAGGGAAAAGCTCTGTACAGTAGGTTTTGATACTTTAACATTATAATTCCAGATTTCCACAAGTCATTGTGAATGATATTTTGTATGAATAAATAAATTATTATTATATTTTTTCGTTTCAATAACTTAGTAGAACTATTAACTGTTAATTTATGTGTATCGTATTATGTGTATACCAGCTATTCATACCTACCAGGGCATAGAAAGACACATATTTTACTAAAATAAGATTTCAACATAGATCTTTTAAAAAAAGAAAAGAACACCAAGATGTACAAAGAACTTTTAAAAGAAGCTGGACATCAAATACTCAACAAAATATCTAAAGAATACTGTACACGACACTCAACTACACGAAAATCTATCTTAGATCATGTGACCACCAAGTTGAAAAATGATAAATTCCACATAGCAGTCATAGAATCTTCAATGTCTGACCATAAACAAATTTTCGTAGAATTGAAAAAAACTAAAACTCCAGACAAAATTCAACACAGGTATGAAGCCATAGATTACACTAAACTATATACTGCAGTCGAAGAAACCGGAATAAATGAATCTAATAACGACTACACAGTATTAGAAAACAACATAAAGTCTTGCCTAGATAACTGCAAAGTAACAAAGACCAAAATACTAAATCCACCTCAAAAAGACTGGATAAACCAAGAAATAGTACATGGAATTCATCGAAGAAACTATCTGTGGACCGAACTAAAAAATAACCCGGATTGTGAAACGATAGAAAAGCAGTTTAAAACCCTGAGAGACGATGTTAAAAAATTGATACAAAATACCAAAGACAGTTACTACTATAATCAATTTATACAATATACAAACAAACCAAAAAAGTTGTGGAAACTAATAAACACTTTGGCAGGTGACAAGATCAGGCAAGGCTGTGCGTGTTCAAAATTAATACTTGACTCTAAGCATATAACTAATACAAAAGATATCTGTAACGAATTTAACCGCTATTTTTCAACCATAGGCTACCAATTAGCTAATGATATACCAAAAATATTCCATAATAACTATACACCAGCCCTTCCTCATACCGTTCATCCACCAGAACTAACTTCGCTACAACCATGTACCACCGATGAAATTATCAAAATTATTATGAAACTCGACCCAAATTCCAGCGCTGGCCTTGACGGAATCAATACAAAAGCTATCAAATGTATAAAAAACCTAATATCAAATGGTTTAACCAAATGCTTCAACCAACTCATGCTAAATGGTGAATTTCCAAATTCTTTAAAAATAGCAAAGGTAACACCTATTTACAAATCAGGACCAAAGACTGACCCAGGAAACTATAGGCCAATTTCAGTTTTACCTATACTGTCAAAAATACTTGAAAAAATTTTATACAACAGACTGGAAAAATACTTAGATTCAATTAACTACATCTTTGAGCGTCAATATGGATTTCGTCCCAGGAGTAATACCCTTACAGCTACAATAGATTTAGTCACTAAAATAAAATCTAACATAGATCGAAAAAATATAGCACTCGGTATTTTTATTGATTTGAAAAAAGCTTTCGATACCGTTAGTCATGAATTGCTACTGAAGAAACTAGAGTGTATAGGGATAAACGGTACCGCTCTTAGAATGTTTCGTTCTTATTTAACAAATAGATTGCAAGCGGTTAAAATAGATCATACTCAAAGTGATACATTACCTATAACATGCGGGGTCCCACAAGGCTCAATTCTCGGACCACTTCTATTTCTGACCTACATTAACAACATAAGCGAGCTGAGTTTGCACGGCCATTTAACCCTATACGCTGATGACACATGTTTATTCTATTTCGGACCAACAATAGAAGACATAATTTCTAAGGCTCAAACAGATTTAAACGTCTTATCTTCCTGGTTCCAGCACAACCTACTGACTATCAACACTTCAAAAACTTGCTATGTAATTTTTAAAGCAAAAAATAAAATCATTCCCCTTGACACAACTCTAAAAATTGACAATGTGATATTACAGGAAAAGCATTGCGAAAAATATCTTGGCCTTAGAATGGATAGCTATTTGACGTGGAACACACAGATTGAACATACCAGAACTAAATTGGCATCACTCATTGGCTCACTTCGACAAACTACTCGGTGTGTTCCACGTCGAATACGACACACCATTTATAACACTCTAGTAAAACCACACCTACTTTATTTGATAGAAGTATGGGGCAGCGCTGCTAAGACAAAACTAGATAAACTTCAAATTGTACAAAACAAAATAATAAAAACACTATTTAATTACCACTATCTTACCCCAACTAGTCAAATATACCACGAAACAAAAATAATGTCTGTGAAACAATTATACATCTACAATACATGCATATTGGTTCGAAAAATATTGAATGGCACACTCCATACTAACCTATCCTTCATAAAATCCAAACAAATAACCAAGCGGAATACGCGACGAGCAAGTTGGCTTGTCCTACCCAAGGCCAGAACAAATCACGGTAAAAGAATGTTTACTTTTGAAGGCGCACAGCTGTATAATAAACTACCGTCAATTATAAAAAATGTAAGCTCGTTCAATGCATTTAAATTAAAACTTACTCAACATATAACTCAATCATGTACTTACTTAAAACAATAACTTTAAATGCATTGTATGAGTGCAAAAGTGAAGCAATGTTTAGCCAGTGAGTTGTAATACTTTAGTAATATAGTTCAATGTGTTTAGCTATCTAGTTTAGGACACTGAATGTAGTTTTGAGCGACGTTTGTTAATTATTTACCCTAATATTATGTTTCTCATGTAAGTGACTGTAATGTCTTTTTTGAGAATAAATTTCTTTAAACCTAAATAAAGCAAGCAACAAGAGGTGAAGGTATGATTATTTCTTTATTGACTTGATCTTCTTTAAAAATAAGTAACTATTTATTGAAATTCTTGAATATAGGTGAAAATCTGTAAGCTTACCTTACTCACAATCACAAGTTGTCTTGCAGGTACAGTAAGTACCCCTTGGTACCTCGTTATGGTACCTGATATTGGTACCTACCCTTGGTATTGGTACCTAGGATTGCGAAAAGTTCAAGACCTCTCGCACCACCAAAAGTAAAAGCTCGCAGTGTCGCTGGCTGGCGCGACATGACGAATGGCCGCGTTCCAAATTTAAAATCTGCCGCGTAACGCTCGCCTCTAATGGCATTGTTTATGGATAGAAACCTGCCAGTGACTTACGAATTTGCACGCATCGACAGAACTAATTCATTTTGCCATCATTTTGGTGTTGGTTTAAATGGTGCTTGTAATTTTTAAGTGCTTTTCACTGAAAAAGCATTTTGTTTTTCAGGACATTATCAAATCAAGGGGTCATCTATAAAGTACCTACGTCACACTAATTTCGCGATTTTTGACACGACAGTTTTTTTGTGACGTCACATATTTTGCAATTTACATCTAGAAATTGTTGAATTACAAATTAGTTTTATTTCATTTTAATTGACAAAATCTTGTCACACTATTTCACATTTCGTCGATCCCCCCCCCCTACCCCCTTAACGTGTGACGTACTTTATGGATGGTCCCTAACGAGACTCTCTATTTTCGAATTCGATGACAGCTTTGACAGCGCACAATTTAAATATCAAGATGGTTGAATGTCAAAACTAAATTAGATTACAGTGCAGTTTGAAATCAACTTCATGAAAACAACAAAGACATGACAGGATGTAGAAATGCAGTTTAGTATAGGTACCTGTTCTACAAAGGTACTTAGGTACCTACTCGTACGTAATATACGAGTGGATGAGTATAATATAAATGAAACAGTCTAGAGGAAGCCAGTTTGATTACCGTACTTGGATTTACTCTGAACTCATCAAAGACATTCTACTGTAAAGGCGTGGGTAGATAGGCAAGTTCTACTTATACCTAGATCTCAACCTAAGTAAAACAAAGTCTAGATTTTATTACAAACTAGCCGACCCTTATCAGACTTTGTCCTGCTCAAATTTGAGTAATACATAGAAAAAAAAACATTTAAGTACCTATAGGAAACTTATCATTTAGAGGTTGTTTTTCGGATTATAAGTTCCCCTTCTGTTTATCTGATATTTATCTACATACTACAGCAAATTTCATCTTAATCAATTTGGTCGTTTAGGTTTGATTCGGGTACAAACATGTATACCTATAAACTCACAAACTTTCGCTTTTATAATAAGTAAGTATTATTAGCATAACATAAGGAGATAATTAAATCAATAATACATACCTAAGTACCTGCCACTTGAGTAGTACTTACTACCTAGTAGTAGAGTCCATTTTATATAGGTATGTCGTATTGATATCCCCTCATATCTCCAGGAGTTGAATGTCCTAAAAAAACATTAGGATGTTTTTTATCTAGGAACCATGCAAGCGAAGCCGATAACCGATAGCCTCACAAAGGTTAGCTAGAAGAAAATGCTAACTAGCATTAAGTTCGCCTCTGTACCTACCTACATGTTTTTGTATTGTGCAATAAATAATGTTCCTTGCTAATAAAGGGTGAAATCCTAGCATTTTTTTAAATCTTTATTTCTTAGATAGTGTTTAATCAAAAATGATGCCGCCCTCGAAATTACACACAAATTACACAAAAAATTAATCTATCTCCTACGTCTACCTATTTTAACTAGTTTTAATAAAGCTTTGGCTTCGATGAGGGTAAAGCCAAAACATCATTGCACCTACCCATAAAAAAATTAAAATCATAGCATTCGTTTATGAACGCAGCCTTACCTCCAAGTAGATGTCAGTTTTATTCCCAGCGGGGTTCACGTGCGTTGTATGCAGTCCGCCAAACAGACGGACAGACGAATTAAGAGTTCATGTTATATGCATGGATCATTCAGGTGCCTTCAACCGATTTTGATAGAGAACAAATTAATGCTCTTTGATTTGTGAATTAGATTCTGTTTTCACTGACTACGCTGAGTCCAAGAGTAGGATTGCTGAACATAGGCCCAACATTTTAGGGCGAGTTTCGTCCTATGCGGAACTGTCCGAAGCTGTGAGAGCCAATGACAGCGTTCAAATATTGGAGTTTGATAATGTCAAGCGCCGTCATTGGTCCACTCCGCACAGTTCCGCATAGATGAAAACTCACCTTTACAAGAGCGGCCGATGTTGTACAGCCTAGGCCAACCTCTTCCATTTTTTTTGCATGGACATAGGAACTCTATGCAGTTAGAGCCGTCATAAAATAACTAGGACTACTTAAGACCTTAAAATTCATAAATAAATGTAACTGGTCTCTTTATTCATTTACGACCCGCCCCGGCTTCGCACGGGTAGCATGTTATTATACATATAAACCTTCCTCCTGAATCACTCTATATATTAAAAAAAAACCGCATCAAAATCCGTTGTGTAGTTTTAAAGATATAAGCAAACATACATACATTCATACATACAGACGCGGGAAGCGGAAAGCGACTTTGCTTTATAATATGTAGTGATGATAGATTTTCAACTGATGAAGATGAAGATTCTCAATTTGACGTGTAAAAGTACTCTTTTAGTTTTTTGTTGATTGCCTAGTGATCCGATTTAGATGATATTTTTATATTGTGTAGAGAATAGTCCCAAGTTAGTCCAATTTAAATTATATTCATGTAAGAAAGACTAATAGTTCCTTCATAAACTTAAAAAAAAAACACAATAACGTCTCATAACTTTTTGATTATTAGAAACATTGACGTCGGTTTTCTTTTTAGTGTATGAAACGCAATGATTTAAATAAAACTTAGGTATATCTTGAAAGCTGCTGCAATAGTAATGCCAAACTGAATAAAAATATAAAACGCGTTAAAGTTTAATATTTTGTTGAAATCTTATTATCCTACGTCGATGTGTTGGAGTGTCAATTGTCCAGTCAAATGTGCACAGTCACACTTATAATATCTAATAATAAATCAACATGTGTGAGGTTTGTGTGTGACATGTTTACGCGACATTACCTACCCTTACAACAGGGGTTGCTTACAAGTTATTACTTACCTCGAAAACAACAAAAAAATATCTCTATTCAATTCGTCGGGTTTTTAATTATTTCTAAGCAATTTTCGCTATCTTATTTAGGTATTTCCAGAAGGTTATATACTTACTAAAACATATTAGGACGTCCTAAAACGCGCTCAGAATTTTAGAAATTAGTAAGTAGGTAGTACCTACCTGTACTGTATTTATACATAATTAGCTTTTACCTGCGACTACGTCCGCGTAGATACAGGATATCAATTTGAACGAATATATCGTAAAATGTTGAAATTCCTGAAAAACTAAATATTTTTTTGGAAATATAAGTAGCCTATGGGATTTTCATTCCAAGACTTTAATTTAAATGATCTCTGTATTAAATTTCATGATAATCGACCAGTTTGGCCGTGATAACGTCACAGACAGACAGACAGAGTTACTTTCGCATTTATATTATGTATTAGATATACTCGGCGCCTACTTTACTTGAAGAGCAAACTATTTTGTAAAAACTAAATTTTTCCCAAAAATAAATAAACATAATTCAAAAAAGCCAACCTTTCCTACCCCTAAAAATCACTAGCTACCTACTTACTTTTAGAAATGCACCTCTAAACAACTGCCCTCATAACTACCCTCTTCACTTATTTTATACCCTTTTCCCTCACATTTGCATTCCATTTCATTTGGACCGACCCTAGGACATTTTATTTGCCTTTTACTGTCTTTTTATTTTTATTATTTTAGGGGTAGCTAGTTTGTTTTTTGGGTTTATGAGTGTGCTGAAGTGGTTAAGTAATTTCTTCTTTTTCTTATATAAACTGGCTTCATAGCATCACAACTCAAGGTAGTGGCTTGGACTTCTGCACTGTTTTTAATGTTCTCATTTGCACTCGGGGACATGTCGCAGGGATATTATATTGGACATTATAGGTAGGTTTGTATGTCCCGCGCGACGTGTCGTCCGTCCGTCGCGTCGCCGTGATACATAGATACATAGAATTCGGGTCTGACTATCGAGAGACACGTAGATAGCGACTGTGCTTTGACAAAAAGTTGCCAGATGGTAAGGAATCGTCGGGATTGTCCCGATATTTCATGAAATGCAAAATACAAATTGTCTCAACAAATTTTAGTTCGTAATATTTATTTGTACCGACAATTATCGCAGATTACCTTGCCTTGCGACACCTACAAATGTAGGTGTCGCCTGCGATGTCGGGCGACGACTAGCGCGACAGTGACAATGTCGCAGGACAAAATGTCAACTAGAGCCATTGTGGCCGACCTTGGTAGGATTCAACCTTTTTGGTAGAATGCGTTGCTATGACAACTCAATGTTATCGGTCTAAGATGTCTAATTTTTTGCACATCAGCGCCTTCTATACCAAAATCATCCTTTTTGCGTTTTTTTTTATCATTTAGGGGTTGTTTTCCGTTTATCGTTTTGTCATTTGCCAGCTGTCACGCTGAAATGCGAATCGAAGGAACTTACCATCCTATTTAGGTCTCGTTACCTAAAATTGTAAAGATAAGAGGAGCAAATAAAAATTACCGCAGAGCTATAAACCCTCTGCTCTGAGACTGAAAGCCACTCTACAGATGAACATTACCTACCAACACATCTGTCCAAATGTGAGGAACAGACGGCATCAGAAGTTATAAGAAGTTTTCCAAATTTTAATAATATTTTGAATCTACATTATTTTACAGACAACGTCGTAAGTTCTGAGTTTTCGAATATAAAAATTATTTTGAAATTCAGATCTGATAAATTTGACATTGAAATCAGTAAGCTTCAGTACCTACCTCATGATATCAACCTTTGTACCAATTTTACCTTATTTTTTGCTGTTAAAAAGTATAAATTCCATTATTCATGATGAAAATGGTAGGTAGGGGAATGGAGCTCACTGGGCGCACCAAAAAAAAAATTGTTAGTACCTACATTAGAGATAAGGCTGTTGAAAATCGGGCAAGCAGTCTTAATCCTGTACCTCCTGTACCTCCTGTACCTCCTGTACTACTGTACTGAGTTCGAGATATTAGAATTTAGAACAATACACACACATTATGTAATACATAGGTACAGTAAACACGCTCTGCTAATACCTACCTACAGACACAATTAATATTCATCAAACCTTTATCTAGCTGTCTATCCCTCGTATTCAAGAACGACACTATGAGAACACGCACCCATAGTGGACGAAATCTTTTTTCATAAACATCACTTTATGTGTTGTGCACTGCATAGTGTGACTAGAGGCACATTGTCGTGTGCCTCTAGCCAAAATTGAGCTCTAAAGGCACACGGTAGCGTGCGTCATAGTGTCGTTCTTGAATACGAGGGTAAGTCTACCTATTATGTGCAACATACCTAGTTAGGTACCTATTTGTGGTTAGAGGTAGGTAGATAAATGTGCAAGTAGGTAATATTGTAACCTGTTGATATCACCCACGGGTCTTTATGACCTCGCGTAAAACTTTATGTCGTAGTACATACCTATTTAATGTTTACTTAAGTAAGGTACCGCTTAGTAAGTTTACATATTCGCCTTATTATTTCCACTTTCTTTGTAAAGAAGTACCTACCTGTCTACCTGTTATTTTTTTGTACTATAAATTTTAATACAGGGCTTAGTTTGCGTCTGTCCGTACGTCTGTCTGTCACAAGGCTATATCTCATGAACCGTGATAACTAGACAGTTGACATTTTCACAGATCATGTATTTCTGTTGCCGCTTTAACAACAAACTTACTGAGTAAAATAAATATTTAATGAGGCCCATCATGCGTGTGATACACTTTTTATTTGTTACTTACTGTTTGTTTATAACTTTATTATTTTGCAATGCCTATTAAGCTATTTCAAAAGTTTACACGTGGTACGCGTTTGGATGTGCCTCTGACTAAGCCCTTTAGACATCTTCAAGGATCTGAGAGGATGTTTACCGTATTTGGGAATTGAAGTCGTGATTCTAATTAATTTTTTTTATTTTGCAAACATTTCAAAATCTACAATTTAACACGTTAAATTTTCCCAATCAAATTGAATAGTCTACACGTAAAAGTTCCTCTACCGAGCCCAAAAATCATTTTCGAATTTCAATATTATTCGTTCAATCTATGTCACTTTATCAGTCTTCGACTTAAAATTAACTTTAAAAAGGGTTTTTAGAATTAATAATAATATTACGGTATAATCGTTAATATTTTTTTTTACTGACACCAAATTTTGATTTAAAAGGAATTAAACAAACATTTTTTTTTATTAAATTCAGCTTTTTCATTTTTACAATCTTGGGAAAACTTAAAAAAAAGTAAAAAAAATATACTATTTACTCGTATACAATACGGAGGTTGTGTTGGTGACCTATTATAATATAACATTAGTAGAACCTCTGTGTTGGTTTGGTACTTAGACATATTTTTTTTTATGATCCGATTCCGAAACGAGCGATTAATAAAGCAGATTTTCACCGAAAACTCTTCGTTTTACAAAGTTTGTTTGCTAGTTAATTGGAGCACTCGTTTCCGCCATTTAAAAGTTTGTATACCGGAGAGCAGAGAGGTAAAGGTATGTTATTATTTTTGAATTAAATGATTTTCGGGAATGGGGATTACTGTTCCGAAATTATATCGATATAATAGGTATAGGTAGGTATGTAACTGTGTAGGTAGGTACCTACCTCTTAATAATTATTGATAGGTCAAGATAATAGATAGAAGATAGATAGATAGATAGAAAATACTTTATTGCACACCATAAAAAAGAAATAAAACATACATAATAAGACCTAGATACAAGTACCTACCTACGTATAGGTGACTGGATAGTTTATAATTAGACTTTAATTAGGTACCTAACAACACACACGTATCTATTCCTAGGTATATAAGATAGTAGGTATATAAGCAACTCTACTTGAATAAAAAATAATAATTAAGTTCATTAGGTACTTATACCTATATATAAAAAAGTTTAAAATCGACAAAGAGATTTTATGAAGGTAAGTATCTAACCTAATAAAAGCCTGAGATGAAAATGCAATGTAGAGTAGGTATAGGTACCTACCTAGACCTACCTATAACATTAGTTTTTTTAGAGAGAAGTTATTAAAGAGTAGAAGTTATAAGAAGTTGAAACATAGTTCAACGTCGTAGATATCCTATTCAAACTCCTTGTACCTGCAGGAATAATGAACATATTGGACATGCAACACCATTATGTTGTCACCTTTGCAAGAGACAACGGCGGGCGTCGGCCCCGTTGCGTCTCAATCAATAGTTCCGCGCAAACTCGCCTCTCACGAGACATTACAGCACCGGCTGAGCCTCATTTTACAAAAAAGCTGTCACAGACATAATACATTTAAAAAAACTAAAAAGAAAGCCGACGTAAATGTTCCAACCAATCGAAAAGTCAAGGCACGATATTTGATTTTTAAGTTTTATGAAGGAACTATTAGTCCTACATGAATATCATTGAAATGGAACCAACTTGGGAATATTCTCTACCCATTAGAAAAAAGAAAAAAATCATCGAAATCGGATAACCAGGTAAAAATATCATTACATAAAAAAAGCAACGAAAAAAAATACATAAGTAGGTCAAATTTTCCTCTTTTTCGTTGGCTAAAAAGCTGTCACACACAGATAAAACTAAAAGAGAAATAGGTAAAGAATTTAGAACTTTCAAGCTCCGGTTCTACGCTGTAAGGGCGTGGCTCGACCAATCACAATTGTCACGCGTTGCGACACAGTGACAATTCCCACCAATAGCGCAGTGGTACGCGTGGGTGGTTGACATTTTTAACCAACCGACGACAGCCCGCCCACGTATCACTGTTTCTATGAATGTTTGGGAGTTTCCAGATAAAGATAAAGATAGTTTATTTGCTTGAACACATGGTAGGTTACACGGATGTTAATAATATTTTAGATTCAATTATGTTTTACTAAGATTAGAACGCAAATGTTATAGTAAACTAAAATTAATATTGTATTCTCATCAACGTCAAAAAATTTAAAAGTAATGATAGTAACAGGCTTAGGTACTAAAATACTGTGATGTCAAAATGTATCTGTCATAAAATCGGTAATAATAAAAATAGAATTTGTTGATTATTAATGGTTTCAATTCAGTCCTAAATTGTCGTCAAGATCTTTAATGATTTAGGTACTACCTAGTACCTACTTATAAATTTTTTCAAGGAATTCAAGGATTGAATTAAAACGCGCTGTGAATCTCATTGAAGTAAATGTTGAGTTGAGTTGAGATCTCAAAGGCCCGTAACTTGGCTTACTAGCGCTTACCAGTTTTAGCATAATTAACCAGAGTTGAAATTTTCCACCTAGGTTGCCACAACTAGGAAATACCTAGTAAGAAACTTTGTATTAGACCTTCCTTATTTTCTATATTAAAGTAGGTAATTAATGGAACTTCATCAAAAGTAGCAGCTGACCCAACTATTTGGACAACTTCAAGAATCCAAGCGCCTTGCGCCTTGCGCCGTTCTGAGGAGTATGTACCGTAGGTATACTTTGAGATTACAGTCGTGATTCGATTTTTTTTAAAGTTTTTATTATACCTACTTAGGTAGGTACCCTTATTTTCTATAGGTATAAAACAAGTTTTTTTTTAATATTAAACAAGAATATATCCAATCCATGCGTCTTGTAAGCATTTGACTAACACAATTTATATTAAATGAATTTAGCATTAGTAGTCTGACAAAGTCAGTCAATCAAACACAGCTACCTACTCATTATACAAGTATTAGTTGCGTGCGTCCATTCAAAGCGTGCCTCCAGATATTAAAGAAATTAGAATAATCGTTATCTCGGCACGAGCTTCTGAAAATCGATATTTTATTCGATTTCGCCTCTGGCTTCCGTGCGGTCAAAATG
Organism: Hydriomena furcata; assembly: GCA_912999785.1. Classification (NCBI taxonomy): domain Eukaryota; kingdom Metazoa; phylum Arthropoda; class Insecta; order Lepidoptera; family Geometridae; genus Hydriomena; species Hydriomena furcata. Next base: position 4,892,725 of record OU538834.1, on the reverse strand, counting down.
ACCCCGAGACGCCAGACTTGCAATTTTAGCTGACGTCGCACGTCAGAGGGTTAGATTAGTGGCTACTTGTTTTTTTAAATAAATTTATAACCTAAATTGCTAGAGTATGTATTACTAAACTAAGAATGTGTCCGATAAATCTTTTCATATTGTCTCTACTTAAGCGGCTACTTGTGATGAAGTTTCATTAATTAATGAAAGTTACCTAGGTAGGTACCTATATCATATTTACCTATTACATATATATATATTTTTTATTTAGTACCTAGTTACGTGTTTTTATCCCTCCAGCTAGACCAAGGTTTTCAGCAATTTAGATAAATTTTGCATATTCCGTCCAGTTGCTTGTTGTCATAATAGGTCAAGGTTAGGTAGGTACCTAGGTACTTAAATACCTATAAAATTACCTGAGGTCTTTGTTCTAGTTTCTGATATATTCAGCTTATGCTATGACAGACAGACGGACCGAACATCGAAGTCGCCCCAAAGAGTTCCATTTGGTATAACAAAATAAATAGGATCACGTCTGTACCTAATCCCCATGTGTTTTGATGCTCATATAAATTTTTCTAACAGAAAAATCCATTGATACACGCCCAGATTCGAACCTACGATCTTCAGATTGAAAATCGAGGTACCTCCCACTCGGTCAACACGGCTAGAACGGCCATTAGGTACACTATCAAACAAAAGTTCTTGATGATGGAATTTCCAATATTCGCCTCCGGTTAAGTACCTACCTACAGTGGGAATCTCGTGTCCAAAATATTTTAAATTCAAATAACCTGTTGTGATCAAATGATGCGCATTCATTTATTCAGTTCAGATAATTTTTTTAAAGTAGCGAAATTTCTGGCATCAAGATGAATAAAAATATAAAACCTATGTAAATAAAAATAGTTAGGTAGGGCCTAACCTAACAATTTTTAAATTTTGTGTTTTTTTTGCACAATAATAATTAAACTTTCAAGTGCAGCAAAGCAGCCCTAATTGCGTATGCTTACAGACTTTGTTCTGTCCAAATTTAAATAATCGCATAGAAAATAGCAATTTCAGGCAACTTAATTTTTTTTCTTGAAACAAGGTTTCTTGATAAAATAAATTACGAATTTTGGAAGAATGCGTATCATTCAGTAGTTAAAACTAATGTCAGTTTTTTTGATAAAGAAAAAAGAGTACCTAGGTTAGTGACCTTACTACTAACCTTACCACTGACCTTACTACTGACCTTACTACTTACTAACTATGACAACTGAATGTTTTCAGTCTGAGACTGAGATGTCTAATTTTTTGCACACCAGCGCCATCTGTACCAAAATCATTCTTTTTGCGTTTTTTGTTATTTAGGGGTTGTTTTTCGGATTATAAGTACTTTACTTACTTTATTCTGATTTTTTATTTACATAGGTAGGTACTACAGCAAATTCCATCTTATTTCGTTTTGTTGTATGATTGAGACACAAACATACAAACATCCAGACAAACTTTCGCATTTCTAATATTATTATTAGGATAGAAGTGAAATAAGCTCTTCAAACGCTAAATAAATAAAGTACTTACCTAATTTATGACAGTTACCTACTTATTAGTTTCAGTTTAAGCTGAGATATTTATATCTGCTTATCTCACAATAATAAAAACTGGCCAAATGCGTGTTGAACCACGCGCAATGTAGGGTTTCGTAGTTTACACAGCTAACAACGTTATAATAAGTAATTTTAACGCTATTTGTACAAAAAAGATTAGTACCAACTAAGAAAATGTATTTTCTAAGTTGCTCGACGCTCGTTCCTGTTAATTTCGTTAAATGTACTACTACTGTGAATTTTATCGCACCTCCAAAACTAATCTTTTAGCTAGTAGGGGTTGGGGGTCAGAGTCAAGTGACTCTAAGGGTTTCTTATAGACGAAACACTAAAAACAAAATTACATAATGACTGTCCTCAAGATACAGATAGCGTGCAATATGGCAGCGGTGGCGCTCGCGGCGAATTCCAAATTCATAAAACATATTCCGAATTCGATTGTTCGGATCTGTTGGCACCCGCGGGCGGTTGTCGCGTGATCAATCGACCTCTTTCAAACAATGAGGAGGCGGATCAAGCATGGCAACAAAAAGTTTCGTGCTTTATTGTTATTTTATGCGGTTATTTTTTAAAATAATATGGGGAATGGGGAAATACAATTGTTTTCAAAATTTTTGTTCAAAATTTTTTTTTTTAGATATAGTCACACTCGCTCTAGAACATTATGGTCTCATTCAACGGAAATAACCTCCCCTACAACCCCCTGCAGGAATAGGTCGAATAACCAGTAAACCTGTAGGTATAATAGTGTACCTACCTATATAGATAGGTACACCTACATCCATTCAAATTGCCGATCTGACCGTTCATAATAATACTGGCTGGCTGGTTCTTTAGGAAGCTACACGCTCATTAGCGAAAAAAAAGTTCTAGAAAGCCCATTTCAAAGTTTTCGAATTCAAATTTGGAATCTCTAAAGATGTGTCTACACTGTCATGTAGAGTAGAGCTACCTGACTAGGTACCTACATAATAAATAATATTAACGTCTCGTATGTATTTTTGTTTTGCTATTATCTAAGTGTAGTGTTTGTTCTTGTATATTTTGGTAAGTATGTTGGTACGGCCAACATCAAAAGTTTCAAAATGGTAACTTTTGATTTGGTAACTTATGATAATGTTGAGAATATTTTATAGATAGGTACCTAAAATACTGTAGGTAAAAAACTGTGTAAATGAATAAATAAATAAATATTGGCGGACTTTTCACATAGCGCCATCTAGACGTAAACTAAGCAAAGCTTATGGAAACCAGATAACTGGTAGAATATAACTATAAATTTTGACAAAGGTCTTTATCAGTAATTACCTATAAAAAAAATTGACTATGTTACAATAGCTAGTCAAAATCTATCATTATGTCAACTTATCACAATAGTTTGAAAAATAACTGGTAGAATACTTATATAAGTACATATTATACTTATGATACATTATAACACCCAGATACAGAACAAAAATCTATGTTCATCACATAAATGTTTGTCTCTGGTGGGAATCGAACCCACAACCAACAGTGCAGAAGGCAGAGCTACTACCAATTGAGCTGTGAGGCCAGTGTATGTACTGTACCTACCTAACCTACTTATCTATTGAAAAACTATTTTACTTATTGCATGGTCTATAATATATCCGTAGGTAGGTAGTTTAAAATAATGTGAACGCTGCCTTATGTTGCGTGACGTTTCTTTTTAAAACATAGAGCGCTCGTTCTTTTTGCGAATTAGAAGTGTTCTCTTTTCAAAACAAATTGCTGACAAGCGGGACTATTCGAGTTCTTATTTTGAATACGGTAACCGCGTCTTTAATTTAGTATAGCATTTTTGAATTCGAGTTTTATTTCGGGAGATAATTATCTACCTACGTAGAAATTACGATTTTATTAATAGACATATCATGTTATGTACAAATATGGTTGGTGAGATTTTTATTGATTTTAACTAGGTAAGTACCTAAGTACCTACTGCTTTTGATAAAAATTTACACGTTTCTACTTTTATTTCTTCTAGTCTATGTTTATCGGGAGTATTTGTGTGAATAGTTGATTTTCCTGTCAAATTTTCTTTCTTTTAGATATGTTAAAATATATATTATTTCAACGGAGAGTTTCCAGATGTACTTAGTAACAAATCTACGCGACCAAAACCTCTACGATATGGGAGCGTGTTGTAGCTTACGAGTTACGACTCGTAACTCGTAAGCTACGGCGCGATGCGCGTGATCGCTACACCTACACTACCCACAATTAAAGAGTCTATTCCTTGATCTAATTATACTATACTTATATACTATACTTATACTAATATTATAAATGCGAAAGTAACTTTATCTGTCTGTCTGTGACGTTATCACGTCGAAACCGCTGGGCCGATTGTCATGAAATTTCATGAAGTAGAGAAAGTTTAAAGTCTTGGAATTAACATAGGCTACGGTTTTCCTATAATAATATACTGTTTTTCAGGAATTTCCACAAAGCGAACCATATACCATAAGAAATTCAATTACTGTTCACTCATTTAAAGTAAATTTGAAAATACACTTGATCAATTTGCAAATCTCTTCTATTTATATAGGCGGTCGTTCCTTGTCTGTGTTTTGGAATGTCATTTATATTTAAAATATAATTTGTAACTATTATGGTTCTTGTATTATCACTACCTAGTATAAAGCAAAGTCGCTTTCCGCTTCCCGCGCCTGTATGTATGTATGTTTGCTTATATCTTTAAAACTACACAACGGATTTTGATGCGGTTTTTTTTTAATAGATAGAGTGATTCAGGAGGAAGGTTTATATGTATAATAACATGCTACCCGTGCGAAGCCGGGGCGGGTCGCTTGTTTTTCATAAAAATCACTTTATGTGTTGTGCGACACTGCATAGTGTGACATTGTCGTGTGCCTCTAGCCAAAGTTGAGCTCTAAAGGCACACGGTAGCGTGCGCCATAGTGCCGCTCAACACATAAAGTGATGATTATGAAAAAAGATTTCCTCCACTGTGGGTGCGTGTTCTCATAGTGTCGTTCTTGAATACGAGGGAGTGTCGCTTATTCAGAGGCGCATACAATATTATATAGGTAAAGTAATGCCTATGGCATTGACACGATAGTATCCTAATATCCTAATCCTAATAATATTATAAATGCGAAAGTTTTTGAGTTTATAAGTATGTTTGTTCCTTAATCAGGCCTAAACGACAAAACAGATTAAGTTGAAATTTGCTGTAGATGTAGATATAATGCCCGAATAAATAATAGACTACTTTAAAAAATGAAAAACATCCTCAAAACGATAAAAAACTCAAAATGGATGATTTCTGTATAAATGGCGCTCGTGTGCAACAAATCTGACATGACAGACTAAAAACATTCAACCTCGTATTCAAGAACGACACTATGAGAACACGCACCCACAGTGGACGAAATCTTTTTTCATAAAAATCACTTTATGTGTTGTGCGACACTGCATAGTGTGACTAGAGGCACATTGTCGTGTGCCTCTAGCCAAAGTTGAGCTCTAAAGGCACACGGTAGCGTGCGCCATAGTGCCGCTCAACACAAAAAGTGATGTTTATGAAAAATGATTTCGTCCACTGTGGGTGCGTGTTCTCCTATTGTCGTTCTTGAATACGAGGGTAAGTCTTTTCTATTCGATTATTGAAATTTGACAGGACAACGTCTGTCACGGGTCGGCTAGCAGTGGTATAATTATAGCGTCAATAGCTGTAGTTACCTACTAGATGCATTCGATGGCTAGAAGTGCCCGTCTAAACAAAATAAACAATTAACTGTTATTATGGTCCCTTGTAATGGAATAAAGCTCGATAATGGAAAGTTTAAAAATTAACTAGAGCCTAGCACGCGACGTCACGCCGACTGACAGCGAAATGTCGCGTGACGTGACGTGACACGGTGAAATGTCACCAGGTGACACAATAGTGATCGAGTAAAGTTCACGGTGGACGCACGTGTGCCATGTGGTACTAGTAGGCAAGTTGATATTCAAAGCAAAAGAACATTGGGCAGGTACATTACTTTAATAGGATTTTTAATGTATTAATTTGTAATTAGATTATTTCTAATCTTACCAATAATACCTCCTCTGCCTCAGAAAGTAAAGAAGAAACAATTATTTACTTAAGTACCGGATACCGGATTTGTAGGAAAAACAGTATTTCTATAAATCCATATCTTTGTTTGTTTGTGGGTTAATCACGCATAAACAACCAAGATTTGGATGAAACTTGAAATATTATACATAATCTGTGTCCTGGAATACTAATAGCCTACTTTTTATCTAGGTATCACGAGAGCGAAGCTACGGGCGGATACTACCTAGTGGCTAGTGCTAGTGGCCTCACAGCTCAGTTGGTAGTAGCTCTGCCTTCTACGCTGTAGGTTGTGGGTTCGATCCCCATCCAGGACAAATATTTGTGTGATGAACATAGATGTTTGTTCTGTGTCTGGGTGTTACTATGTATAATAAGTATGTATTTAAAAAAAAATAAAAAAAAAGTATATAAGTATTCTATCAATTATCTGGTTCCCATAGTACAAGCTTTGCTTAGTTTGGGGCTAGATGGCGCTGTGTGTAAAGTCCGCCAATATTTATTATATTTTATTTATTATTTGATATACGAAAATTAGAGTAAATGTTAGAGTGACTGTTTTTTAATTGAGATAGTTTTGATATCTAACTAACGATTTTCGTAATGTGATTTAGTTCGGTTTAAAGACTTTATTCTCATAAGAACATAATACAGTTCACTTAAAATGAGACATTAGTATTACTTAAATAAATAGTATTAAGTACTTAAAATAGTTACCTCAACCAAATATTTTAGTCACCATGTAAATATATTGTTGATAACATACAATTAATATGACACGTGAATGTGTAAAATATGTAAAATAAAATAGAAAAACAATTACACTATCCTATTTTTAGAACTGTAACCTGTTTACGATATTTTAGTCTTACGCTAATTTAGACTTTATCTTCAACGGAATAAGATCGATCAAAATTTCCTCAATTTTAGTCATTTCGTGGTGACAACAGTTGGCCACCACTATTTATCTTTTTGAACCTATAAGGAAGTCGAAAATAAAATATCGTGTTTATGATTTGTTTTGAATTTTTATTACAATATTAATTATCGTTTGGCAAAAGGAAGTAATAATAGAAGTACAATACAGTATAATACAAATATTTGTTCTTACAAGTAGAATGTAATACTTTTTGGTTCTTAAATTACAATATCCTTGATTACTGACTAACATTTTAACTCTTAAACAACCATTTAGTATCATTTGAAAGGGTATATATACAAGAATGAAAAATGATTTTATAAATTAGCACCAAAATATATAGATTTGAAACTATTGAATAAGAAAGTTATAATAAATGCTTATAAATAGGTACTAACATTATTATTATGAAAAGCTTTGCATATTATTAATTAAAGTATATTTTCATATTATTTACAATGATTATTGCACACTTTACAACTATGGAATGTTGGAAAAACTATACAATTATAATAATCTATAGGTACAATTTACTCTATTTGTTTTCTATTCCTACAACATTATTTAATTTTGTCTAAAGTTAATGCACAATTACAGCTTAAAGTATATCATGCTTTTTGAATGACAATAAAGTTAAGTACCTAGGTACTTTATTATATCAATTTTATAATATATTGTACTTTCGAGACATACAATCTCGAGTGATCTGCTGAACATTCCTTGAGAATTGTAAGGTACTGATACGCAGAATTTATCCTAACCTAATTAAACATTTGGTAAAACTAAGAAAATCACAAATGCACTAAAATCAACCATCTCTAGAAGTCTTTACGGCACCAATTCGCGTGAACCGGTCACGAGCTAATATGAACACCTCTACCGTTCTGCCTTCGCGAGATATGGGCTTCGTAGTGAATATTTCTTTTAGTCCTTGAGAAGAAAGCGGCGGCACAGCCAGACACCGAGCAGCGGTGTAAGGATTGCGCGTGGACGGCTTCACAATGATGCTTCAGGCCAGACAGGTCCTTGAAACTTTCTCTACAGCCCCGACATGGGTAGCATCCGTCTTTATTCGGTCGCGGCGCTTCGTCTTCCACGCAGTAGTTGAGCTTTTTTATCATCGGTGGTGAGAAGTTCTGAGACTGGCAACCAAAGGCGTTTAAGTTCGGAGGGAGGAAGCTTAAAGGAATGGGTGGGAAATTTGGCAGCATTCCGAATGGAGTGAACAGGAATGGATGTTGAGCAAACATGTCTCGGTTGTTCAAGTACGCTTCAGGAAGCAAGGGTGGGTAAGGAGAGCCGAAAGGTAGTTGGTTTAAAGTCTTTAGCTTATCAGATTCCTTTGCTCTGTAGTAGCTGTGCGAATCTATGTATGGGACGGCTCGCTCTACCTCGTCATATCTTGAGATAAGTTCCATTTGTTCTCGTAGTTTATCCAAGATTCTTGATGACTGATCTGATATTCTTACGTCTTCGGATATCTTTCTGTGAAGATTGACGTTGGCACTGTGTCTGTCTCTACTGCGTCGTGAAGTAAATGCAGCTCTGCAGCCGTCCGCTGAGCATTTGTACATGAGTTTTAAATGTGTATTTTGGTAGTGAGACTTCAAAATGTAGGTGTTCTGGAATAGTTTACCACAAACAGTGCATTTGTGTGGACTCTCGTGGTCCATAGGAACATCTGCGGAGCTGACGAAGAAACCACTGTCAAAGTGGCCGTAGATCTGACCTTGGTTTTCTTCCTGAGTGTAGTCATAGCTAGATACCGACGATGAAGGCGATCTGTCAGAGTAATCTATTGATTCATTCATCGACAAGTTGCAAGGCCCCAAAGTCTGACTATCTATCCTTCTGGGAATGTGTGGAAAATCACCTCTTGACAAACTTTCTAATCGTTTCAGAGCGTTTTCTGAAGAAAAATGTTCTTCATTTGGTGTACTGGTGCTATTGTAGGTTGGTGGTCTCTCAGTGACTTCAATCGGCTCTTCCTTCACCCGCAAGTCTTGAGCATTCTCATCACTCGGTTCTTCTTTTATTTTAGGAACTTCATTATTATTTTTTGTTTCGGCGCTTTTAATGTGTGCCACTGTAAAGTTGTTATCGCTAGGAGGATCAATCTCTCGTTTCACTCTCTTGAGGTCAATTGCAGTTTCTTCACCATCTTCTTGGTGACTTTGTACTTCACTACTTCCATTCTCGGAAACATAATTGTTTTGAAGTCGAGTAGGATTAAGATTCTTACGTTTCCGTTTTAAAACTTCAGGACTAGTAGTTCCTTCCTTTCGGTGCTCTAACTCGTTGTTGTCACTGACACTTCTCTGATCGTAATCCGTTTCGGAATCTTCAACGGATCCAGTGGATTTGTTGAGGTTTGAGTAGTAATCACTAGTGTCTATGTGTTCGCCGTCATCATCATCGTCATCACCAGCTACAACAACGATTCCATCATCTTCATCTGATTCGCCTTGTTGGTCATCTTTGTTTTCAGTTGAATCTGATTCTCGTCTCAATGGGTGTGATTGGTCATATGGTGAAAATCCCATATGCATGTTGTTTTTGTAGTCTAACGGCATGTTTGATGAGAAATGTCTCATGTTTTGTGAGGAGTTCATAATAGGGTATGATCCAAACGCGTGCATAGGGTTCATAACTGGTGGCAACCCTAGTCCTGCAGCATGAGGAGGGATCAGAACGGGATGACCTTGGTTACTTCTACCGTCGTGTGGGGATATTTTCCTTCGCATATGCGGCGAGTGCAGTTTCGGGTTTGGATTAGCACTATGTCTGTTCCTCGATCTTCTGGAACTAAACATCATACTGCATCCTTCGACTGTGCATTTGTGCATTTCACGTAGATGAACGGCCGAAAAGTGAATTTTGAGCGCTCCTTTATCGCAAAAAGTTTTGAGACACACGTTGCATTGGACCCTTTTTTTACCCGTGGCAGGGTTGATGAAATGTGTGCCTAGATTGAGGGGCAGTTGAGTTGCTCCCCATTGTCTTTTCGGTGGGCTCATGCATTTTCCGAGCATCATGCTTCTGTGGTTTGCAGCAGGCTCCGTGTAGGCATCTTTGCTAAGGTTCAGAACGCTTTCATCCTCAGATCTAGATTCTTCTGATCTTCCTTTGCTCATTACATTGTTGGATTTTTTTTCGGGATGCTCAGCAGGCTTTGCTGACATTTGCGGCAGTAACGCTTGAAGAGAAGCTAGACCCATAGGATTTTGACTCAGAGCAGCGACCATTACCGCTGAGTGGTTGAACGATGACGGTAAGGACATAGGTGGCATAGGGAGGTTTCCAGGTAACGGGAAATTGAAGAACTGACTTCGCATCAAATCCATTGTAGCCTTTTCTGCAGGGCCCAAGTCGAAGGGTTTTCTTTCATCTCTCTCCTTGTTTTCACTTGCTTTATTCTTTCTGAAGTCAAAAGGTTGCATATTTTGAAGATGGTTAAGTGGTGAAGAGTTGACTGGGCTAGTTGCTGACAGAGGGCTAGACGAGGTAGATAATCGGATGTCACTGTAACTTGGTGACGCTTCTGCTGAAGATACTCTAGTTTTTGGAGAGTTGTTCCTGACAGGTGAGGTTCTGTTAGGTGAAACCGCCTCTTTTTTTACCGATACTCTATCTTCTCGGTGTCTCTCTCTGTCGTGAATACTCTTTAAATGTTCGTAGTGTTGTCTAGCTTCCATCATGTGCTGGAGGTACTTCAAAGATTCGTCAGGCCTGGCATCTTTACCAGACTGTTCCATCAGACGTCTAAACTCTATTTCCAGGTTGGTTTGTTCTGCTGATTCTGTGTAGCTTTTCTTTTCCTCGTAGTCGATACCAGGTGGGGAAGGTAGGCCATTCTTCTTGTAGATGGGAAGGAGGGAGGTTTTGTGGAGAGCCCTGGCTTCTTGCAGTTTGAGGATCTGTTGTAGAGCCATGTTGTGCTCTGCACCGCGCCCACTCCATCTCTCCGCGCTACTGGTTTGCGATTCCTGAAACAAGGAAAGATTTCCTATTTGAATGTTGCAATTTTTTTGTTTTTCAGCCCAGTGGTTAAGACTACGTTGATAGATCTGTTAGTCAGTCAGCGAGAGTTTTATATATTTCGAGTCAAAGACTAAGTCAAAAGCTATTTATTTCAATAAAATCACAAACTTCACTATGAACATCTTAGAAGCTACGTTTGTTACTCGCAACAAAGCTTAAAAGAATTAGCGAACAGACACGGATTGGTGCCTATTATATTTTTGATTATTCTTTCGCTGTCATTGTAGAACTCCCGTATCTTGTCGAGCGAACAAGATGAAAGCTTATTTGAATAGTTTAACTATAAAAGATTGTCATAGTATAGAGAGCTCATAATAATGCATTTCATACACTACCCATGACAATGTGTTAGACTAGCAGTAATACATTGTCATAGTGTTACTTCACAAGTAAACATTTGTAGATATTTATATTAATAGCATGGTGCAAATTGCAATAGTGTCATTACTATGAGTGAGCAGCATTAGCACCTACAAGTAAATTACCCATGTTTATAATGTGCATTTAACGAGTAACCCGTTTGTTACCGAGATCTGATGAAACTGTCCTTAATGACAAACTACAAACATAGCCCCAATTCTTCCACAAGGATAAACCATAACATACAATCTTACTAAACACGATTTAACTAAATTAGGGGTTTGATATAAGCAACTAAATTAAATGTTGGCCATCAAATTCTGTACGAATACAACTCGAAGGATTGGATAATCTTTAGTCTAGAGTCTAACCATGGGTTGCCCAAATGGCTCTCCAAAATATAAGGTACAGTAACCACACTTTGCGTTTTCAAAGGCTAATATCAAATTAATTCTCAGAACGCAGAGCAAATTGTGTAAAATTGTGTGAAATGACGGTTTTGAGTCAAGAATAGAAAAGTGGTTTGGTGTCGCGTGTTTCGAACGATTTCATTTCGAAACGAAATTACTATTCATTTAGCTGGTCGGGGTGATCTCGCTATGTCAAACTTAAATTCGACTCAATTTAGGCACTTATGTTGGTAATGAACAAAAAAACTGGAATTGGAATAGAGCGATTTAGCTTTGTAATTAAGTTTCTTGAGTTTTACTGTGATAAAATCGAAATCAGTAATTACTAGAGAAACAATGATGAAATACTCAGAACAAACATCTACCTAAGTATGTGTAAGAGTAGAGGCCAGTAGATAATAAGTAGGTATAAGACGTATATACTTAGTACTTTATACGTTTTTATATATCTTACCCCAATTCAAAGAAATCCTGCTAATATAACTCGAAAGTTTGTGGAAATTAATATTTGTGGTTTAATTACGTCGTCGTAAATGATTTTTGGAATAAACATAGGTATAACTTTTGTACTGGAATAGCGTTATTATTCATTATATTGGTCCAACGCGAGCGGAGACGCGGGTGGAAATAGTATACGAATAAAAGAAAAACGAATTAAACTTGTGAACAAAAACTTCGATAAAATCTCAACTCTTATTTGAAAAATACCACCGGCACCCGCCCCCTCTTGATACAATCTTTTGATTATGGCTGTTTAAAACAGTTTGTCACTCGATTATACCGTGTAACCGATGGGGCTGCCATACAATTACCCCATTTCTCGGGAAAATTAAATTGTCGTTTGGGACCCGGCGCGTCAGCGGCAATTTTACGTAAAACTCGGCAATTATATAAAATATTTTGTTTCTAATGCCACAAAATGGATAAACATGGGATAATAAAGTGTCGTTTAAGAAAAATATACGTCTGGGATACGGAGTCAGTCGGCGTAATTGCATGTTATATGCTTGAATTTGTTGTAAAGCTGCTTTTTGTGACTGTACCTAATTGAGTGAAAAGGATTGTAAGTGGAAAAGAAGCGCTTTGTTTTGATGTTTCTAAACGTATCACTTACATTAATTATTGAGTCAGAGAGATTACGAGCATATGGTTACCCAATGAGTAAGTAATTTAATAATGATAGTCCCGGCAAACCTTATCTAGTAAAAAATATCGTCGATCCGTGTAGATGTCTACAATAATACTTGGGGATTACAGTCATGATCTTATTTCATTTAATTTTTACTGCCAAACCAAAAATGTTAAATAAAAATCTATCCGATGAATATTTAGGTATGTCAGGAATATTTAGGTGTCAATAAAAAATTTTCGCGCAAAATGATAAAGTTTATCATAAGACAAGTTGAGTGACTGATGAACTTTCCAATTCTAAAATAAGGTTTATTGTAATGGGAAAAGATTACATTTTCGTATGGCAAGGTATAAAGCGCATTTGACCCACGCCTACCGGCAGAGTAATGAACAAGCGAACGTATTTCGTGGCTTTTTTTTACGAAATTAGGGTTGACACTTCATTTATGAATAAAATTGTCAAAAGTTAAAAGAGAGCGCAATAAAACATTTTTGTTATTAAAAATCTAAGAGACTTTTTCGTCATCATCATAATTTCGGACGTAAATAGTCCACTGCTGAACATAGGCTAATAGATTTTCGGTGACCGATCTTATGCGACCAGCAACCTTTATCAAGTGGTTCTGGAGATTTTAAAACGTATTGAAAATTTAATTTTTTTCGTGCCTTTGAAATTATTTAAGTATATTCTATAGTTTGGGACTAAATGGCGCCATTCGATAAATTATTTTCACTAATATTTATTTATAAAACTCAGATATTTTTAGAATAAACAAAAAACACTCTTAACGAAAAAATCATTGAAAATCCAGCTCCATTTATAAACACAGTTCAAAGCACCAGTATTTGGCAACCCTCATTCGATGACTTTTTATTGCAAAAAGCACCTTACAACGTCGTATTAAGGTTTTGTTTCGGAAACCATGTATTTTTTTCAGAAATGTCCATTTCTCGATTATCGTTTTTCGCCGTCTCGATGTCGTGACATGCCATATTGTTCAACGCATGATACATGAAGTAAGTAAACAGGTTTGTGTACAGTCAAGCGAAAAATGCAATGCGTTTTGCTTAATGACCATTGAACGCGAGCTTCGACTCTTGTGGGAAATATTTAATTTATACCGGAGCTCGGTGCAATTGTTTGGTCAAAAGTTTTTTGAAGTTTGAAAACACGTTCAAGTGCAATGTTTTATTTAAAATAGTTTACTGAGAAAAAATATTAAACAAGGCAGGAAGATATATAAGTAGGTTAAATATTTTAATTAATAAATATTGGTGGAACAAACAGCGCCATCTAACCCCAAACTAAGCAAAGCTTGTACTATAGGAACCAGAAAACTGATATAATACTTCCATACTTTTTTTGTAAATACACACTTATAATCAATATTAACAAATAGGTATGAATTTCTTACAATAAAAAGTAAGTTAGTACTGACTTAAACCTTAAGCAACAAAAACTGTGAATTGCAACTAAGCTTAATAGCCTATTTTTTTATATTAAACATTTTTTTTTTAAGAACACTGTCTTTTTTCCCAATTTCTGGGAAAATGTTGCCATAAAGGTTTCAGTTCAGTTTTCTTTGCCATAGTCCGAGCAAGTTTAAAGTTAATATGAACGCTATGTGTCCGATGTCCGAGGCTTATAATTAGGTTCACAGAGGGGCCGTAACTAGATAACGCGTGACGGCTGTGGTGTATAGATATGAACCACGTCATATTGTACCTGTGAGTGTATAGGCCTGAATTACTACGGAATAGGTACCTACATTGTTGCATGGTGATGATAATTATTTTTAAGTAGGTACCTTATTTTAAGTTGTGCTTTAGTTGTAGTAAAATTGCGCCTTTGAATTAATATCTGATGGATCTTTAGACTTCGTCGTTTTACTCGTTTAACTGATTAGTAGTTTCTTTGAATATTTTCAACTAGATTTTAAAATAAGTAACAGTCTAACATTATTAAAAATAGTTGGAAACATTACCTAATAACTCCCAGTAGGGTAAGCGCACCGATATCGTCCAACTACAATATCAATGAATGAAAATGGCGCTTTCACCGAATTTTACGGTATAAAAAAATCAATAAAACATACGATTATATTTGTAATGTACGTCTGTCTGTCAACATCAAACAAAGCGATTGTATCAATATTTGTCGTTCGTTTAACAATGGCGGATCATGCCGTGTGGGTGGGCATTTCGTGTATGTCTATTAATTTAATTATCATTTAAGCCATGAATCAGTCTTCTGGTAGAAAGCTGAGTGGCCTGATTTGGTGAACGATAAACAGATGATGAATCTTCAATGTTATTTGATGCTTATTAAGGAGAGCATCGAAAATCTATGATTTGTCTATCTGAGATATTTACATAGATAAAACCAGCCAAGTGCGAGTCGGACTCGAGCACGAAGGGTTCCGTACCATTATCTATAAAAAACGCCAATAAACACGTTTGTTGTATGAGAGCCCCACTTAAATATTTATTTTATTCTGTTTTTAGTATTTGTTGTTATAGCGGCAACGGAAATACATCATCTGTGAAATTTTCAACTGTCTAGCTATCACGGTTCATGAGATACAACCCTGTGACAAACAGACGGACAGCGAAGTCTTAGTAATAGGGTCCCGTTTTTACCCTTTGGGTACGGAACACACTCAAAGAAAAGATAAAAAAAAATTACATTGAAATCTTACGACACTTGGAACTAAAATTAATATAAGAATTGTAAAAATAAAAAATGTACAAACGTGGTTTGCAACCGCCCGATTGGCCAAACGATATTTACACCTCAGTTATTTATTCAATGTTCAAAATAATCATTTTAATCACTTTAACTTTAGCACGTGGAAACTCAATTTATTTAATAAACTTGAATATTAGCAATAAACTTAAACACTATACTCTATAGCCATTTCCTCCGAGATCGACCATTACGCCAAATTGTTGGTCGTACACAATTATTACAGAGACACTGTAATCTGTCCACGTTTCCAATTAACCGTTAAAGGGGCTTTGATACAATTTAGATGACGCAACCAGAGCTTAAAAAAAACTGGCCAAGTGCAAGTCGGACTCGCGCACGAAGGGTTCCGTACCATTATATATAAAAAACACGTTTGTTCTAAGGGAGCCCCGCTTAAATATTAATTTTATTTTGTTTTTAGTATTTGTGGTTATAGCGGCAAAAAATACATTATCTGTGAAAATTTCAACCGGTTCATGAGATACAGCCTTGTGCTAGACTGACGGACAGCGAAGTCATAGTTATAGGGTCCCGTTTTTACCCTTTGGGTACGGAACCCTAAAAATCATTGGACATTTGAAGCGAGAAACTATTCGACAGCCCTATAATGCATTATTACAACAACGGGAAATTACTCACGTAAATGATAAATTGTCAATGAGGACACCGACAATGTTTCGATTCATCTAGAGAATCTTCTTCAGGGTGAGTGGACCATAACGCGCGCGCTACCCTGCTCGCATTGCCGTCAATTTCCCGTTGTTGTAATAATGTGTAGTACAACTCACGAAAGTTTTGAAAGTGAAATAGCCCTATAATGTTAGTTTCTAGCCATATTTGTGCAGGACATTTGTGAGCAAAAATACCGTGAGTTTTACTATCAAAGCTTGACCCTGAAATTTGCCTAAATTCTTAACCCCTCGCACGTTCAAGTGACCCAACGCTTTTCTCTAAGCTGTATTAACCCAAGATCAACTTAATATAATAATATAGTAGTGTGGACATGTATGCCTCTTCCACAGCTTATCTTAATCTCCGCATAAGCCTCTTGGCGGCATTAAATAATAATTGGATGAGCCAATTGATCGGAGATTTCAGGGGACGTTATTTATTAGCTGGGATGACAAGGTTCCATTAAGTATTAAGAGAAAATATAAACTCTTAACATATTTAATTATAAAAAATAAAAATAAATAGGATCACGATTGTAATCCCCAAGTACGGTAGACATCCTCTCAGATCTCCAGACGCTTAGATCCTTTGAAGATGTCTAGTGGGGGTAGTCAGAGGTACGTGCCCACATTTTGCTGTAGTTAGCATTCTATACGTGACAGATTGCAAGCCCATCGCCGCTTTTAAGAATACTAACTGGTTTCCTCACGATGTTTTCCTTCACCGTTTTGAGCACGTTTTTTTGATGCGCTTATTTAATTATTTACGCACAATTTCAAAGACCTTGAGAAATGACGGTCAATCAATAGTAATTGTAGGTACATGTCAAAATCTAGTCTTAAAAATAAACAAGAAAAGAATAATCCTATATCAATTTACATAGGTAGGTACTATCTTAGAACAGCGTCTATTTTACACGCTTTATTTAGTGTGAACTTTAGTAGTATGTGTGCAAACTACTAAATAAAAATAGTTTATACCATACCTACTTTAAAAAGCTTATTTTATTCACGCAAAACAGTGAATAAAAAGGCCTTTTATTCACTGTTTTGTTTTTATTCACTATTTTGGTGTTTGAATTTGGAACACAAAATATATCCGGTCTCTATTTCAATGCTTACACAAACTCCTTGCGCTGAGATTCGAAATTCAAAACTCTTTGGTGCAAATAAATTCTCGAGATTTGATTGGTCGATATTTGCGACAAGGAGTTTGGCATTAGATTAAATAAATATTCTCGTAGTCATGGTATAAAGTATAGTATGCAACTCCTGAATAAAGTACGAATTTATATCGAGGGCCATGAATCACTCGCGTCGTTCAGGATTCTAACAGTTGAATCACTCGCTGCGCTCGTGATTCAATCATTAGAATCCTTCACTTGCTCGTGACTCATCTACGGCCCTCGCTTTAAATCCGTCCTTTATTCACTAGTTGCATAATATACTATTTTCCGTTATGAACTAGTTTTTACGCTATGTTGGAGATAGCTTAGGTTTTTTAGCCCAACAAAAACATTGGGTTTAAGATGCAAATCATAGTAGAGTTATTAAAAATCCTACCAACCGATAGTATCGAATTATTTAGTTGTATAAAACACTAGCAGACCCGCGACAGACGTTGTCCTGTCCGAATTTCGATAATCGCATAGAGTAACGCGTTCACACCAACGCTATCTAATACAAAATTATCCCTTATCCCTTATGATTTATTCGGACATTATATCTACATCCACGGCAAATTTCATCTTAATCCGTTTTGTTGCTTAGGTCTGATTGAGGCACAAACATACAAACAAACAAAAACTTTCGTATTTATAATAATATTAGGATTAGGTTTAATAAATGTACTTGAGATGTCAAAACAAGTTTAATAAATGCAAAAATTACCTTGCAATAATCGTCTTCCCACCAGCGTTTTACAAACTGAGTCAAATTATTCAAATGATTATCACTGTATGCACTCATATTGCACTTGTTCACATAACAGTCCAATTAAAAGATGTGATATGTGATAATGAGCACTTCAGAACGCGCGTGAAAAAATGTAAATTTGGGTCAAAACTTGATATAATTTTGAAGAATATGGAGCAGGCGTGAAGCGTCTTGTCGGTAAGATTAGACTTCCACAACTAATCCAGATTATCCGGTGACACAAGTGTTAAACCCTAAAGAAGCCGCAAAGGGTGGGGGTAGGTGCGAACCCTACCCATAGGCCCTACCTGGACAAACAATGTAAAAAAACCGGCTAAGTGCGAGTTGGTGTCGCGCACGAAGGGTTCCGTACCATTAATTATAAAAAACGGCAAAAAAAACATGTTTTATGGGAGCACTACTTAAATATTTATTTTATTCGGTTTTTAGTAGGTATTTGTTGTTATAGCGGCAACAGAAATACATCATCTGTGAAAATTTCAAGCTATCACGGTTCATGAGATCCAGCCTTGTGACAGACAGACAGACAGCGAAGTCTTAGTAATACGGTCCCGTTTTTACCCTTTGGGTACAGAATTCTAAAAATTTCCTGTCTCAACATCACGTACTAAAGAGGCACCTACCGAAGGTCGCAATAGGTAAGAGAAAGATCAGGTATAAGTAAGACAATAGGCTGTAATTGAGCTATGATCTACTGGCTATAATCCCGAAACCCAGGTGACGTTTGGATTGTTCTAAGGCATTAACATTATTAGGGATATTGCCGCTTTATTGTACTTGATAAATTACTGACACGTGCCGTTGTTAGCTAATCTTTGTTTATTTATCACTACTAAAGTTTATGTTGATTTTGAATTTTAAGGAGGATTTTACATAAGAAAATACAGTTACCTACTGACATGAAAAATATACGTCAATATTCTTTTTTTATTGAAAAGCTTATAGATCGTTGCGTCAGTCAAATGTTACAAATAAATGATATCAGGCTAACTAACTTCAGATAATGTATGATAGTGTTTGATTGACTATGTGATTTTGATAAAAATATGAACTAACTTTTAAGAAATGTATACAAAAATTATCCGGCAAAAAACACAACACTACTTATTTATAAATATTTTATTTATCTTGTGTGATTTAAGAATGTACTTACTAAGACTATAGTTACTCGTATATTAACAACTGGTACAAAATAACCTTCTTACATCATTCTGTAGGTACTTTTTTCCATTCCAAGAATAATTTCGCATACCAATTCTTTAGGTATTCTCCAAGAACATGTTGGTTCATTCTGTAGCAATTTTCAGAACAATACAAAAAATCCAAGGTGTTTGAACAATGCCCAAAATGACAGGTTTACGCGAAAGCGGATCGGTACTTTTGAAGTTGACCGTATGTGAGACACATAGACAATAACATTTTATTGTGCCGCACGGACGACAATAGGTGTTGTTACCCTACAGATAAGGGGTTTGCCAAAAGGTTGGAAATTGTTATTCAATGTTTTCGGAAGACTTTTTAATGTATTTTAAAAGACATACCTATGTGTTTTGTTAAGTTTTGCAAGAATTTTTACTTGAATGACTGTTGCCTGGAATTCTTTCTGCTTTATCTTGAAATTATAAAAAACATGAACTTTTACATGTGACTCGTATGGTACATATTTATGGTGCCAAATAAAAAGTACCTACATAATTTGTATTGTATTGTAATGGTAAGGTATTGTTGCTAGCTTTATGCAATTAGTTTTAGCCCTACGCAATTGGAACACAAACATCTTAACTTAAACGCAAGACAAAAAAAATCTTTTTTTCTCTCTTCAATTTTAAACAGTTTTTTCGAGTGAAATCAAGAGACGCAACTAGTTATTAATAATCATAGGATTTTAATAATGAAATGTTTAGAGCAAGTACAGTAGACATTCTCCCAGATCTCCAGACGCTTAGATCCTTTGAAGATGTTTAGTGGGGGTAGTCAGAGGCACGTCCTAACATTATATTTGACTGATGTGACAGGTTGCAAGCCCATCGCCGCTGAAATAAAATATGGGTACGATTCTACCATCGGTTTCGTCCAACGGCGTCCCTAGCAATTTCTGTTACAAAATTCAAATAATGTTAATTTGATTGCTATTATGTATCCAAAACAGCAATTATATGTAAAATCAATAGGTACCTTTTACTGACCTCAAACCAATACATACCTATGGTAAATAGTTGCGTAAATATACGTAAATACATAAATTGTATGTGATTTTGTAACGGCTGCGAATAATATTATAGGTACTTGTTTTGGCAAATGCACCCGAGCTTTCAAGTGGTAGAATGCGTTTCATGATTGCAGTCCTGAAATATATTATACTTAATTCCGAATGAATCTCGGAATTGTTCGTATTTAAGGTACATACTGGCCTCACAGCTCAATTGGCAGTAGCTCTGCCTTCTAAGCTGTTAGTTCTGGGTTCAATCCCCACCCAGCATAAACATTTGTGTGATGAGCATAGATGTTTGTACTGTGTAGTAGGAGTATGTATTTACAAAAATTCTATCAGTTATCCGGCTACATAGCTTAGTTTGGGGCTAGATGACTTTGTGTAAAGTTCACTAATAATTATTTATTTACACTGGACTGAAAATTTCGGAAGCTTGAAACCTTTCATTGGTTATGATTAACTTGACATTTCCAGCTGGCTCGCTTTTAAATTCAACAACGTAGAAACTGGTGTAAGTACCTTCAAGTACACTCGCCGCCATAACTCGTAAGCTATCACTCCACCCATCACGCACTCTGTCTGCACACATCAGATAGGCCCCGCCCGCGGCCGAATGCAAGTTTGCACCTAATAATTTTCCAACGCAATTATAATTTAAGCTTTGCGTTTGCAAATCCTTTAATTTATAAGGTTGCTAACAATATATCAAAGCTTTGAAGCTGTTTTGAAATTACCTTCATATTCACAAAATTACAGCAGCTGACGTTTCATACAAAACCATGTATGATGGTGCCATTCAAATAGTCTTTAGATAGGGAATATGGAAATCTCAACAAAACCAAATTCTATATTTTCTTCATAAAACATTACTTAAATGTCACATCGAGCACTGTTTTATCGACTAATTTGTACGTAATCGACAATAACTGGCCTCACAGCTCAGTTGGTAATAACTCTGCCTTCTGCGCTGTAGGTTGTGGGTTCGATCGATCGATATTTTTTGTTCTGTGTCTGGGTGTTAATATGTATAATAAGTAAGTATTTACAAAAAAATATATGTATCCTATCTGTTACCTGGTTCCCATAGTACAAGCTTTGCTTAGTTTGGGGCTAGATGGCGCTGTGTGTAAAGTCCACCAAAATTTATTTATTTATTTAATAACAATCTTACTGCCTTGTATTAGAAACAATTAATCTTCAGTTTGTCTTAAATATTAGTAGGTTATGGGATTGGAGACGTGACTATGAAATGTTGAGTAGGCGGTACGTTTTCGTCAATCGCTACGTCGCCAGCATGATTGATTACCGAATTGATTGATCGGTTGATATTTTGACGGCCACTTTTTTGCGCGACTGTTCCTTAGAAGCTTAATTGGTTTTTAGGCTTTGAACAGTGTTTTATCTTGATGACATTGAATTAGATTTGTTGTAATTTCCGGTGAGTACATATTCCATCTTTGATTAATCATGTTCAAACCAAAACTTATTACACACATGGTACCTTCGCCGCGTGATCGTACAGACGTAAAAGGTTGAACGGTTTGTCATCTATACATATGTATAAATAAAATTTAAGTCTGTCTGTGATTTCGAAATAACTGTATTTTTTCAAGTGCATATAGTAATTTTCATGATTTAGTCACAAACAAATTTTTTTAATTTTTGTTTGTCTGCCTCTCTTTTTGTTCGAGCTAATATCTTTAACGACTGAACCGATTTGAATGGGACTTTCACTGGATGATACATGAGTTTATAGGGCGACATGTACTTTTTATTACGAATTTTCCGGATAGGACAAGGAGGTAATATCGACTCCCACGCGAACGATTTCGCGGGTACAGCTAGTCAAAAATACATTTTTAAGCTATATTTTTATGCCACTAAAATCTACTTAGTACAAAAAATCAGTAAATAAGTAATTAGCAAAACTTATGTGTCTTGTTGAAAGCCCTTTGTTGCTATAGGTACTTGTTGTTACCCGTTGTGATTATATACGAGTATACGAGTGTATTTTTTTATTTTAATGTTAAGCTACGAGCATTATTTTCAGTTCTACTGCCGTAGCAGCGTAGCGCGTTGGTCTACGACGTAGACAGTCAGTGACATAGAAAACACGTATTCACGTAGACGTAAGCTCCGTATCCGGGATTCAAACGAACAATCTCGGATCGATTGACTGTCGTCACTGTCATCCCCAACGGTAGCCATCCTCTTAGATCTCCAGGCGCTTAGATCCTTTGAAGGTGTCTAGAAGGGGTAGTTAGAGGCATGTCCAAACATTATATTTGGCATATGCTCACATTTTGCAGTAGTTAGCATTCCACATGTGATAGGTTGCAAGCCCATCACCGCTTTATAAGAATACTAACTGGTTCCCTCACGATGTTTTCCTTCACCGTTTTGAGCACGTGTTTTTGATGCGCATATAAATCTCTGTTTTCGTCGGATAATAAAGTACTTACGCATATTCCACTCCTCAACCGAGGTAAGTAGTTATATAGCAAACTTGTTGATTTGTGTTGAAAATCCACGAATTGATACGAGTTGTTAAACAACATTCATAATTATAGGTTTGATTCGGTTTACATAGATTTATGAAATGTATGTCGGTTTGTAAATTAAATTATTTTGTATGTGCTTCAGGCCAAATTAACGGAACTGTTTAGTGGAACATTAATTTAATTAAACAAGATTGAAATACGAGTATATTGACCACAAAACAAAATGTTTAAGAACCGCATTCGGCAGCTGCGGTGTGCGACTAGTAGGTACCTATCTAGAGGCCTCAAAATACTATTTACTAATAATATATTTACTTATATTATAAGAAGAAAAGATTTGTATCTTTGTTACGAATAAAATAAAAAAAATAATAATTAAAAATTAGAATGGTACATGATATCTGAGTAACATAGGCTATATTCAAATTCAAATTCAAAAATAATTTATTTCAATAAAATCACAAGGATCACTTTGAAACGTCTTAGGAACTAGGTTAGGAAAAAAAATAGTTTACACGAATATAATTTAAATGGGACTTTTCTCTACACTACACAGTAGAAAAACAAAATATTGAAATCGAATCACCAGGTACAACACAGTACATTTCGAATTAAGAACTTCTTCTTTTATTCGGCTAAAAATAGGACACAAACCGACAAAAGTGAAAAGCTGCATTGGTTCTTTACTCCAAAAATAGATGGCGCTACTAGGACGCAGTGATGTGTAAAATGTAGAATAAAAAATACAACTAGGTCAATTAAAGATATTAGCTTTAAGATTTTGATTTTGATGTAGTAGGTACAAATAATTAAAGCTTACAAATAATAATTTAAACTACAGATAGGCATCTATATATAGTTTATAGATAGCATAAAGTAGATTCTGAGATGGGTAGGTAAGTAGGTAGGTAAAGTAAACAGTTCATTGACCTTGAACCAGCTTGACCTTCTAAGTATCGATTTTCTGTAGGAGTTGGTCTAGGATAAGAGTGATGGACGACGTAAAAGAGGATTTTTTTTGTAGATGCTATTTTGTCTTAGGTCTATCATCACCAATATTTGATCGCCTTATCTATTCGTTTTATCATATTTTTCATACATTGTGTTGTCATAAGTTCTTAATAATGAAAATTTAATTTAGAATCGCGGGGAGGATTCGGAAGGCAGTCGCGATCTATTTTTTTTATTATGCAAGCAACGGTATAATTGAAAAATATTTACAAATAATAACATAATGAGTAGATAATGATTATGTTTTTTTATACAGAAAAGAAAACCTTATGATTTATTTTTAGGTTAACTTTTAAACTGGCACAAAGCCAACTAACTGAAATTTCTACGAATAATAAGTAATAATGTTAAAAATACAATAAAACGTTTTATAGTCTGGAAATAAAATTTGTGGCCTAAAATATATCTATCTATTCGTAGAATATTGAATTTTGGCAAATTTCGCGGTTGTGTAATTCAACATTCAATTAGAAATTTTAAAGGAATCTCCGAAAAAAATCGGTGGAATATACGTAAAATATAAGGTAACCGATCTTTATCGATTTCACTTTCAAAACTTTTGTGAAAAACGAAAATAACGGGAAATTGCTCACGTAAAGAATAAATTGTCGATGAAGCCACCATGTTTCATTATCGACTTTGATTTTCCCGATATCACCCTAAATCGCGTCGTTTTGCCCTAAAATTAGTGAAATTCCTATAAGTGGAAACACTGCAATCCTCGTACCTTAGAAAACTTACATATTATAACCACTCAAGGTAAACAAAACCCGAGTGTTCCTGAAGTATCAGTCTGGAACCCAATCTGCCTAATGGGTTGCGCAAACTATGCATTTCGCTGATGATCCTCGATTTATTTCAATAATCCACCTTGCCCGTAATGGCTGGGAAGGGCCACAAATATTATATTGCATTAGCGGCCTTAGGGCGTCCTCATATTTTGTCGAAGGAAAAGTCGGATTTTTTCAAACTTGTGTTATTTTTGTCAGGGGAATAAAACTCTTAACTATGGATTTTGACTTAGGTCTTTATAACCTTCAAACTTGTATTTTTTTGTCAGGGGAATATCTCGTAACTATGGATTTTGACATAGGTCTTTATAACCTTTAATTCATTTTCTCGAAGTTTCAACTTTGGTACAATAGCAGCGGTCGGTTGACTCCAAAATCAATAATTATGTGTAAGTACCTACTAATCATCACGATAATGTAAAAAATAATAAAGCTCATGTTTATATCGTGTAGATGTTTTTGTATAGATTCGCTGTGAGCTGCTTTCATAACCTTCTTATTTATTAAAAAAATGCTAAATATATCCAGATTATGGCTACTATAGTTACTGAACCAAAAGAACAAACATACATACCCGATAAACATTACCTACCTACCTACTCCCCTTGGGCAGTCGGGTTAAAACAACACTTAATAAATAATTAAAATTTCGTTATGCCACAAATATAATATCTTCATCACAATAATATTTGTCCTGGGTTAGAAAAAACTTGCAACTTATTGAGGAAAGTAGAGCTACCAACTGAGTCAGTGAGAGCACTATCTCGAAAGTTTTCTATATTGAAACGAAAAAACTATAAGGCCCTACTTACTTACTAGGCCCTTGTTTCCAAATTTTATCAAGTAGGTGTATCAAGTATCATGTTAGCCAGACAAGTGTAAAGTCTCCCTTAGTTACTGCTATCTAATCTATGCCTATGGCGATGACGAAAGCTCGAACTCCCTACTTAGGTTGATGCAAGAGGTGTAAGGATTGAATTAGCTGACGTTTAGGCCCTTGGTTAGTAGGAAATCGGTTTAAAATTATAAGGTGTTATGTTTTTCAAAGATCCAGTACTACCTACGAGTTATGCAACAAGCCTCATCGTAAAGTAGGTTCATATTGAGTAGAGATCATTTCACTTTGTTCGGCTCACCGCTCTACTTAGCATTTATAAAAAGAATCATCCAAAAAATGATAGGCACCAAGCCGTGTTGTGTTTTTCGTCTACTTCTTATAGAATTGGTCGCGAGGAAGGCGAAGCTTCAACTAATCTTAAGACCATCCTAAGACGTTCGAAAGTGATTCTTATGATTTTATTAAAATTTATATTTTTTGACTTTCAACTTGATCATGGCATTTAAATAAGGTAAGAAACGAAATAAAACAGGATTTTATATAAATACCTAAATTTATACTTATTTTGCAAAATATAGTCCTGCTGACAAAAATAGGATAAAAACAGTAGCATATTATATTCTAGCCTAACTAAAAATCTTTCCTAAAATTTCTCTTAGATTCAGCTCAATTCTAAAATCCAAGTATTTGTAGACAGCTTTATGAAATTTAAGTTAAACATTTTTAAAAGTGCTTTAACTTAAAAGCTTTGGTTTGGCAAATTTATTAACAGTGATAGATAACTATGATAAAATGAAATAATATTTGAATTTCCAAAAAAATAGTCTTGATACCGAGCTAAGAAAGTAGTAAGTAGAAGCAAAAAAGCTTTATTTTCAAAACTTTGCGCAGTAACTGGGTGATTACCTCAACTAGTAGATGCCTTGACAGTTGAGTTGATACTCGACTCAAACCCACATTATATTCAAAAGCACCTAACAATTTCAGCATGTCTTGGCCGGCGGCGCCCGCGGCAGCGGCGCTGCGATCGGCGGCAGTTCGCGGAACTAATGGCGTCACGCTCGCGGCGCGCGCGCATCCAGACATCTGCTGTTTGACGGGAGTAGTAGGAAACGTCGTGATTTATAGTTGGTATTATGTTGAGATTCAATTTATGATTATGTTTGGTTGATGGGATGAAGATAGAAAAGAGCTTACGACGACAGCTTGAACCGGCCGAGGTTCCTAAGGTATCTTATAAACCAATAATTATCTTTACTAATGTATAATACATATTGAACACAGTGGAATAATTTAAACTATCAACATTGACACCTTGCTATTATCAATCTTCCAACGTACATAAGTGTGCCTATGACTAAAATTATTAATTTTATTGGCTCTTTTACTAAGTGGTAGTCTATTATAATATTACCTGCCTATATATTTCAAAAATACTAATTTTAAAAAGAAGAAAATAAAAAAACCGTAATTATGTAAAAATAAATACCTACCTAAAATAGTTTAACTATACTAATGTACTATAATGTACTTACTATAAAAACGATACTAAGAAGCTTTATGTTGATGAAACAAAAACTGTTAAAGTAAGCGCTTTTTCACTTTGTGTGTACCCTCACACGCCCTTTACTCGAAAAAATCACAAATTGTATAAAATACTAACTATACTACTAAAATACTATATAAATATAGGTACTATGAGGAGAGGAATGATGGTTAGTAAAATAATATAATCCAAACCATTTATGCATCATGCACTTTTCTACATTACACAGTAGTACCTACCTACATAAACATTATAAACTTAAAATGTTATCAACTTATTACTCAAGTGAAATTTGAACCCACACCTTCCACGCGTTAATCGTTTTCGCGATTGAGCTCAATCCCTACTCGACGAAATAACTGTAGTATATTTAATAAAACTGCCCGAAACACCTGATAAAATCTTTGAGATGTGGCAGTTTATCATAAAAATATTATTTGCTTTACTGGTGTAACTAAAAAAAATAGAATTTTTATGTAATATATTTTTTATGGTACTAAATAACAAACTAGTAAAGGCACTAGCTAGAAGTAACATGTCATATTTATTTCCAATTAGCGCTTGATTCCATCTCAGTTACCTCAATTTAAAAATTACTCGTTAAAAAATATAAATCGCACCAAAGCTATAAAATTGCAAAGGATAAGTTATTCTTTTTCTTATTCGAGCGAGTAAAATATGTTGCATTCAGACTATTGAAATTAATTTTATAATAATAAGGCCTTATTATGTTAACGAGGCCTAATGAAAACCATTAAAAGCTTTTATTACACGATTCTATTCAGAGCCTCCGCAGTGCTCAATGAAAAACCATAAATATCCAACTAACCTGAATCATGAATGCTTCTGGCAGGTGTCTTCCTCACAAACAAACATCAAACGACACTCAGCATCACTTCACAGTACATTTCACATCTAACGCTATACATACACACGTACGAGGCACAATATATCGAGATCGTGTGGATCATACGCAACGTTAACACGACCGTCTAACAGTCTGTGAGACCGGACACTGGGCTTCAGCCGCCACAGAGCGGGATGAAAGATACGCGGGGGGACATGCATGCTGAAGGATGCCAAAGGAGCCGGCCAGATGCGACAGGACTCCGGAGAAAAGAGACGACTACACACCGTGACATTTGAAAACTGTGTCTTTACAGCACCTTTTTTGATATTTTCAAGACATCGCCTCTAAAACCAGCGACGTAAGGTTGAAAACCCAATGGACATAATTAGACATACGCCGTTCTTGTCGTGAAAAGCAAATGTCCTCTAATGTGTCGCGCAATTCGGGCGCTAGCTTTAAAACTAAGTCGGGTAGAGACCAGTATTGCGCGCGCTCTCTATGTCGCTTCAGCCGTCTGGTGGCAAAAGTGTGTGTCGCGTTTTGTCGCTTTTGGTGCTGAAGCGCGGGCGTGCGAGCGGGACGGGGACATGCGGCGTATGGGGTGGGAGGAAGACGGGGAGGTGTCACCACGAGCGCTTTTTAGGGACAAGTCGGATGAGCAAAAGCACTGCGGTGCTGTGGATTTGTGTGACGTTTTTGCGCAGATGTCGGTTTTTCAGTGGCGCACTTGTGCAATATACATTACTAATGGGGAAGGAATGCTAAATACTTGCTGAAGGTTCTCTTCGCATTAAGCTGAATGAATAACTAATTGTGTTGAGAGGTTCTAGTGCCCAAGAGCTTAAATGTTAATGAGCCTGCAATTTATTTTATGACTCTAATAAACTTATATAAAACTCGCAATAGCAAAATGTATATGTATATTTTTTTACTACGGACTATCAAAATACTATAATTCTCCTAAAATCGGCTCAATATTTTCTTTAGCACGACAACAAAGCAAATCCATTTTAAAAATCACTTGTCCTCTGTCACTTGTCAACCCGAGAGGTTAATGCGAGCAAAAAATTAGAAAAAGTGACTTTTCTTCAACAAAAGTTTTTTCTTTTATCCTATTTCGACACAATGCGGTAGCGCCACCGCGCAATTATTGGACAATGACTCGACAATGAGGATTGTGACATTTTTTGGCTTGTCACGGTTTTGCCCACAGGGCTCGCATTTGTGTCGCTTGAGATGAATCCGTAAATCTTAATGTTGCTATTTTTTTTGTGCTCGTACAATGGTAATGTCACTGGCCACCCACTTCGATGTACGAGCGTGAAATTAGCTATGGGATTAGTTGTCGGCATCCAATTACAATTGTTCGGTGTTCTTGATATTATGAAAATTTTACATTTTACTTTTTATTGTTATTTTAGCATGCTTATAGGTACGTTGCGATGGAATATGGAATAATAGACGTAGGTATGGACTGCTAATTACTGCAAAGTTTAGGCATGTACTAAAAATTTACTAACTACCTCTTTTAGATATCTTCAAGGATCTGAACGCCTGAAAATCTGAGAAGACGTTTACCGTACATTACAGTCGTGATCTTACTTAAGGTTAAATTTTATTTTTCACATTTTTTTCCAAATATAAGTACTTATTTATAGATACTTATTAAGGTTTTTATACCTACTTCGTATTTTTATAAATTTTCAATATTGATAAAGAGATTTACCTACAGTTTGCAGCATTTTGGTGACTTGTTGCGTCTTAAAGCAACATAATATTCTTAACTCAACGTTGGTTTCCATAATGTAATTTTAATAGCTAAGACAAGTGCTTTACAAAATACCATAGAGTCGGTTTATTACAACAATCACCATTGTTTCGTAGTTTTGACTGATGTCTACTAATGACCACAGATTATCGCGGTTCGTTTTTATAAATGTTTTTTTTATTTACCTACATAATGTTATGTAACTTATGATGCCTACGGTATGTTTTTATTTTAAACTAGATGAATTTAATGAACTAGGCAATTAAAGGTTCATGATTTACAAAACCTGGTATCTATTAATACTTTATATTTATTATGATTTTCTTGTAAAGATTTGTTTATAATAATGTTTAAAAAATATATAATATATTAAGCTAATTATTTAATTACAGAAATAATATACAAAATACATGATTTCAAAGCACAGAAGAAACATTTAAACTATTAGGTACATACTTAAAAAAGTTTAATTATAAACCAAACACATCTCTATCGCAACATCTGCATTTATAAAAGCAGCAAATTAGACCCAGCGTTTTCAATCGAAGGACGGACAGGACACGCAATAAAATGCATAACAATGTTTTCTAACTCACAAAAAAGCCGTCACCTGTCGTGTCATTTGGTCCCAATAAATGAACCGCCAAAGAAAACACAAAATATAAAAAAAAATACTGCCTAGGAGTGACCGAATATCGCTTGACAGTTCGACTTGTGCCCCTATGCCGCCTTTAGCAAAACAATCGAATTCCAACACTATTGTTAGCTCCATAACGTTCATTTTGATAAGTTTGTAAGTTTTTTTTGGGCGTCCGTTGTGACTGACGAAAATTTACGATGTGAATACGAATCGGCGAAATAAAATTCTGCCTTGACTTCATTAGTTGTGTTTTTGTTACAAAAGGCCCGCGTTGTCATGTAATAATAGAGGTACGGTCCCTTTAGATATTTATGATACCTTCCGAATCTATCAACATTTTGGAAACCTATGTTTAATTCCGTAATTGCAATGGTTTTGAAAACACAAAACAAAAACTGCAAAGCATTTGATAAAGTTGTAAAAGAAAGATAAACTGGCGTAAGTCGAAAATTTACAGATATTTTCTTACAGCAGTGTCTTCTTTGGATAACAAAATTGAAAATGGGTTGTTTGTAAAATTACAACTTATTGTCTATAAAAGTGTGGTGATTTAAACACAATATTAATGGTTTTTAGGTAGCTATGTTAATTCAAGTAGGTAATAGGTTTTAGGTATAAATCTGAAAGTTTATATTTATAGCCCAATCACGCACTAACGACCGCCCAAACAGTGGAGCTCAGCTCAGTTGGTAGTAACTCTGCCTTCTGCGCTGTAGGTTGTGGGTTCGATCCCCACCCAGGGCAAATATTTGTGTGATGAACATAGATGTTTGTTCTGTGTCTGGGTGTTAATATGTATAATAAGTATGTATTTACAAAAAAAAAAAAAAAAGTATTTAAGTATTCTAACAGTTATTTGGTTCCCATAGTACAAGATTTGCTTAGTTTGGGGCTAGATGGCGCTGTGTGTAAAGTCCGCCAATATTTATTTTATTTATAATTATTTATGTTATGCCATAATACCTACGTTTTTTATGCTGTTTAGGCACCTATACCTACGCTTCCAATACAATACCTACGCAGAAGTGTAGGTGGTGCATAAACTGTGCATAGTTACTATGAAAAGTGTACAGATTAGGTATTCTCTAACATTAGGTTATTGCATTCAACATCATAACATGATAATCATGTTTTTACAAAATAGCCCTGCTGATTTGGATGAAACTTGGAATATACATAGCTTATGTCTTGGAATAGCATATAGGAAACCTTTTATTCAAGTACAATACAGGCTAAACCGAGGGCGGAAGCAAGTATATTCATAGTCAGATATTGCGAAAGTTGGCATCTCTATTACTCCAATTATAAATAGACACCAACAATTTAATCTCTTCAACTTAAAAAGCTTTTAGATTAATTTACGAGTATTAACAAAAGCGGTATTTAATTGAGACATCACAATTCAATTGTTCAATTCAATTGTCGTGTTATCTTTATCTAGACCAATTAAGTGCTATTTGCTGTTATCAGTTGTTTCAGTCTGAGACGAATTTAAACTATCACTCACTAACGTCATTGGTTCGATAAAGAAGATTATATAAAAAAACCGGCCAAGTGCGAGTCGAACTCGCGCAAGAAGGGTTCCGTACCATTATCTATAAAAACGGCAAAAAAATCATGTTTGTTGTATGGGAACCCCCCTTAAATATTTATTTTATTCTGTTTTTAGTATTTGTTGTTAGAGCAGCAACAGAAATACATAATCTGTAAAAATTTTAACTGTCTAGCTATCACGGTTCATGAGATACAGCCCTGTGACAGACAGACGGACAGACAGACAGACGGACAGCGAAGACTTAGTAATAGGGTTCCGTTTTTACCCTTTGGGTACGGAACCCTAAAAACTAGAGTGTTTGTCATAGGTATATTAAATTATTCTAGTAAGAATGTCCATACCAATACGACTCAATGTTTTTCGGTGATGTCGATTTGTTGCACACCAGTTTGCAACATATCTGCTCGTCCCGGCTTCGCACGGGTGGTACCTGGATAAAAAGTAGCCTATTTGTTTTTCTAATGTCTATGCTATATTACTGTAAAGTTTAATTTTAATCCGTTCTTCCTTACTATATTGTTAGCAGTTTTCTTATCGGACCCAGAATGAAGAGTCAGAGTGGGGGTCACCCCTGCAAAAGCCAGACGCACACTTGGTTCGGGACAGTTGTTCGTTGGCGTTCGAGGCGTTTACATCACTTAGGTTATCGTTGTCACAAGTCGTGACGCATTAGCTTTATTTCTTGTAGAGAGTTATCAATGTTTTGCAGTGTAAATTCATGTAAAGTTATGATTGTGTCGTTTGTTCCATTTTGGTTGTGTTTTTAGTTGAATTACATAAATTCTGTTCAGTAAATTGAGTTTAGTTACGGTTGTGTTTTCTTTTATTTCTGATGTTTTCTTATATCAGAAGTGGGATACAGAGCCAAAAATAAGGCCCACAAGTATACACCAAAACGGAACAAAACTACCCGCAATTCGAGAAAATTTCCAAGTTTTATTTTTGTTCTAAATTTTGGTTGTAAACCTTCACGTAAGTACATTTTTTATGTGAAATACCGCGAAGTACATCACGTGATCGTTCAAAGCATCGCTCGAAAGGAGGCTCTCATGTCCGTGCGCCTTTCTGTTTACGAGGTTTGTCGTGCTACCGATCACAAAGCGGATCGTACAAGGTCAGGTTCGACAAGCTTTTCTTATGCCACGACGCAACTATGGCATGTTCGCGAGATAGGTCCCAATCACGATCATTGATTGTTGATTGCCGTCACGCCGGAGGCGTAGGGAGGTCGATTATATTATCGTTGCTCATATAGGTCGCAACACTATCAACAGTGTCATCACGACTACCTGATTTTTTGGTGAATTTATAATTCTAATGAAAGCGATATGCGCTTTGCTTATCTACCTAAGAAGTCTCGTACAACCCCACGTTCAAGTTTCAGGTCTTAAGAGGGACGCCAAGGTTTGGTTAGCTGAGATGATCATAATGCCCGCACATGGTCTATAGTTAAGCGTGAGTTAACGCCACTTTGTCCTAGTAAACATATCCAACATGGTAAGCCCTATAAGCTGTAACTCTGAAACGTTTTCTAGTAACAATGAAAAATACCCTCTT
Source organism: Hydriomena furcata (assembly GCA_912999785.1). Taxonomy (NCBI): domain Eukaryota; kingdom Metazoa; phylum Arthropoda; class Insecta; order Lepidoptera; family Geometridae; genus Hydriomena; species Hydriomena furcata. The sequence continues at coordinate 4,859,549 of OU538834.1, read as the reverse complement.
TTTGTGATTTTCTTTTGTTTGGTCGTGTTTTTAGAGTAAATAACGCGAAATAAATAGATCGCTTCGATCCCGATCGCGTGAGCATTGTTTGCGATGTCCACGACATTGGCGTTCACGTAGCCCGCACTCACGTGGTTGGTGTTCGCGCAGTTTTTCGCAAGGCTACATCCCACGGCGTACATAATGTTGTAGTTCTGATTCCAGACGTGCTGTTATTTACGCTCGCCGTGAACGTAGCAGGTCGTGAGGGTATACACCGCAATGAGTAGCGAAACTTCGTTGTCAATCGGGCAACATCTGATTGCGAATGAAAGATGAACAAAGGACGGCCGAACGGCTAGTGGAAAACCAGGCACAACAGGACGATGTTGATAACATAGACAGCTGTTTTTCTGTGTGTTCTACGATTGTGTGATCGTGTGTACATGATTTTGTTTTTGTCTTCAGGTATGCTATGTCAAGTGAAGTTTGACTCCAGTATGCGAGGGCCTCACCGAGTCGTTAAGGCTCTAAGCTGTGCGGTTGCAAAGTTGATGGTGCCGTCGCGGGGCGTGTGATGCCTCGAGTCGCGCGCTGCAGGCCTGAGCTGCCTACAGTCTTCGAGTCGCGCGCTGCGTGCCTGGGCTGCCTGCAGTCTTCGGGTCTGCGCTAGTCGCAATACCCGTGCGTTCGTCGCTGCGCTAGTCGCAATAACCGTGCGTTCGTCGCTGCGCTAGTCGCAATACCCGTGCGTTCGTCGCTGCGCTAGTCGCAATACCCGTGCGTTCGTCGCTGCGTTAGTCGCAATACCCGTGCGTTCGTCGCTGCGCTAGTCGCAATACCCGTGCGTTCGTCGCTGCGTTAGTCGCAATATCCGTGCGTTCGTCGCTGCGTTAGTCGCAATATCCGTGCGTTCGTCGCTGCGCTAGTCGCAATAACCGTGCGTTCGTCGCTGCGCTAGTCGCAATACCCGTGCGTTCGTCGCTGCGTTAGTCGCAATATCCGTGCGTTCGTCGCTGCGCTAGTCGCAATACCCGTGCGTTCGTCGCTGCGTTAGTCGCAATATCCGTGCGTTCGTCGCTGCGTTAGTCGCAATAACCATGCGTTAGTCGCTGCGCTTGTCGCGTAGTCGGCCAGACGTGTTTGTTGCGTTATGTTGCAGGTGGTCCTAACCTCACTGGATGCTGTCATTGAGAGGAGGCTACTGCCAAGCAGAGGGTGCCGAAGGTCTACGCAGGCTGCAGTGCAGTACGTAGTGCCTTGGCAAGGCGAGTGGTGCCCGGAGACGTGCGACGCGTTCTTCGATTGTGAGTACCACACCTCTTATGTTGACCGAAACTTCACATATAGCTTTGTTGGTTACTATCCTATTCCATATACGTACCTCGTAGGCAAACAAATTCCCCTCATTTTATTAGTATGCCCCTAGCATAGGTAGGTAAGAAAATTAATAGCTCTCATTCGAATACTAAATCTTTACTCTACATGTCTTTCATAATTAAGGCTCGAGTTAGTGGATAGTGATTGGCAACGTTGTATGTGATGGGTTGAATAAGACGGCTTGTCGCAGACCATTTATGAGTGAACAGATGGGTGAACCATTTAAGCGCTTAGATGGGTGTTAACAGTTACCAAAGGCGGTAACTGGGCGATTACTAAAGGTGGTAATCGCGGCAGGTCGATACACAAAAGTGTGTTGGCCTGGGTCCATTGGTTGGACAGACTCATGTGTTGAGTGGGACGCTGCGGCGTCGGGTGCTCTTCAAAAGCTGCTGGCGTCCACGGAGCGGATGCAGCCGGTGAGGAAGACGTCGTGATATCCAGGAGATTGCGTAAAAGGGCCCTGTTTAATTATTATTTTGAGACGTCTCATTCTAATGTTAAGCTTGCAAGGTTTGAATGGTAGCTGATGTGATGACGGACAAATTAAATGAATGAGATGAGCCGGTGAATGAATGTCATTTTATGAGTCGAAGTATGAATTAAATTAATGATGTGCGAGATGAGCTGGTGAAATAATGCGTTCTTTTTTTGTGTTGAGTAAACTTGGTTTTTCTTACGATGGTTTGTATGCACGCTCACGATCGTAATGCGAAACTGATTTAGCTCTTTTATTGTTATTCAGCTTGGTAACGATGTTTTCTATTACAGAAGATGATCAACCCGCTGATGACATTCCAGATCGCGATAAAGCGGTCGAGGACGCCGCGTAGTCAGGAGAGGCCGTGTTAGCAGTTTTCTTATCGGACCCAGAATGAAGAGTCAGAGTGGGGGTCACCCCTGCAAAAGCCAGACGCACACTTGGTTCGGGACAGTTGTTCGTTGGCGTTCGAGGCGTTTACATCACTTAGGTTATCGTTGTCACAAGTCGTGACGCATTAGCTTTATTTCTTGTAGAGAGTTATCAATGTTTTGCAGTGTAAATTCATGTAAAGTTATGATTGTGTCGTTTGTTCCATTTTGGTTGTGTTTTTAGTTGAATTACATAAATTCTGTTCAGTAAATTGAGTTTAGTTACGGTTGTGTTTTCTTTTATTTCTGATGTTTTCTTATAATATATTAAATATCTCAAAAGCCCAAAACTCGGCTAAAGCGGGGTTTGTCACTAGTTCTGCATACACAGAAAACTAGGTAACTCGACTGGCCTCACAGTTGGTAGTAGCTCTGCTTTCTGCGCTGAAGTTGGTGGGTTCGATTCCCGCAAAGAACAAACATTTGTGAGATGTTTTGTGTCTGGGTGTAATGTATAATGTAATGTATTTACAAAAAAAGGAATATAAGTATTCTATAACCTATTTGGTTCTAATAGTACCTACAAGCTTGAGGCTAGATGGCGCTGTGTGAAATATTTATTTTATTTTACTGAAAAATGTTCAAAAAATAACAAAAGAATATGGTGTTCACTTTGAGAGCTCTGTTCCCTTAAACCACTAGATTGCTATTACCAACGTAATAATAACAATGAGCTTCGCAATCACAAACAATTGAGTTTGAATCATGAAAGTGTTATCTGCGTGTTGCAATCTAGGCCTTTATTTAGCCACTGTAATTGCGAATCAATCTTTGTTCAATCATTTTTAATCAAGGATAAATACAACTTTTTTTTAATACTATTATGGCGAACAGTTTTAATTGATAAAGCTTTAAGGGGCTCCCAGTCGACGATTGCTCTTTTTCGAAACGAAAAAAGAAATACTTCTGAACAAGCCACATCTCCAATTTTTATAAGTATATTACTTCAGGTTCCTACCTAGATTTCTATTAAGCTGAAAACATAATAGCAGAAACTTTTCACGATAAAGATATTATTTCAAAATGATACGTTTTAGAATTTATGATCGAAATATTTTATATACCTACTATTAAAATCAACTTGTGATTTATTGATAAAGATAGGTAATATGTAGATCTAGATTTCTATTAGAATAGATTTTTGATAAGTAATTATACATAATTTATATCATTAATTTATTCGGAAAGCTAAGGCGGACCACGCGCCGAAGTGTGTTTGTCGTCATTGCAGCGGTCGGTAGGATTATTTATCGAAGTGATTAAAGATGGGTACATCTTTATTCACATATACTATACATTATAAAATAGGAAATGTGGCTTGTTCACAAGTATTTCTTTTTTCGTTTCGAACAAAAATAATCGTCGACTGGGTGCGCCTTAAGGGGCTCCCAGTCGCTGATTGCTCTTTTTCGAAACGAAAAAAGAAATACTTCTGAACAAGCCACATCTCCTATTTTTATAAGTATATTACTTCAGGTTCCTACCTAGATTTCTATTAAGCTGAAAACATAATAGCAGAAACTTTTCACGATAAAGATATTATTTCAAAATGATACGTTTTAGAATTTATGATCGAAATATTTTATATACCTACTATTAAAATCAACTTGTGATTTATTGTTAAAGATAGGTAATATGTAGATCTAGATTTCTATTAGAATAGATTTTTAATAAGTAATTATACATAATTTATATCTTTAATTTATTCGAAAAGCTAAGGCGGACCACGCGCCGACGTGTGTTTGTCGTCATTGCAGCGGTCGGTAGGATTATTTATCGAAGTGATTAAAGATGGGTACATCTTTATTCACATATACTATACATTATAAAATAGGAGATGTGGCTTGTTTACAAGTATTTATGTTTTCGTTTCGAACAAAAACTATCGTCGACTGGGAGCGCCTTAAGAAAGCATTTAATTTATCTTCTTCTAATGAAAGTTTGTGTGGATGTGTATGTTTGTGGTAATCACGTCGTAACGCAACGTATTTGGATGAAACTTAGAACATTCATAGCTTAGGTATGTCCAGGAGTAACAAATAGGATATTTTATACAGGTAGGTAGATATTACGCAAGCAAAACTGCGTGTATAGTGTATACTAGTATGCAATAAATAATCGAAAAATAACATTGAGGATTTTTAAATACGTCTGGAAACAACGTCTGGGAAATTTTATGGATAAATCTCTTGAAAATGAATTGCGAAGATCATTTTCTTTGTCATTGTCATTGACAATACACTCGACAATAAAAATACGGTAGCAAATATTAGAAAAGCTAAGAAATAAAGAATGAGAGATAGGTATTACAATAAAGAACAGATGGCGTCAAGTTTTTTAAAATTTTAAGGGTGTAATAAACTCGTAATAATGACCGAGATTTAGATCTTTTAAACGTTTTAGGGGTTTAGGAACACAATTAAAAATGCCCTTTTAGAATAGTTGAACTCAGAAATTACGTGAATGATTACTGTGCTGCATAGCAACCGTCATATGACGGTCGTTGTATCAAGAAAACCAGACAGCAACACCAAAACCGAAACAGCAACTCATAATCGAATACAAATCGTATAACGATCGACATATTTCAATAGGTTTTTATCAACCCACAATTAATAATCCGTAAAAATCATTAACAAGCGAGACAAGAGAACAAAAGTCGCCGTCCTTTGTGGCATGTCGATGAAAAAATAAACGAATGAGGTTGGAGTAACCCCGCGGTGCGCAGGCGCATCGGTGTTCCACTAAACCTACACGGGATGTGTCGACGGGCATGCCCGTGTGATATCGCCGCGGTAAGCGAATCGGCGCAGATCCTTTTAATATAATTCTATGAGAAATATGATTGATAAAGATTAGTCTTTAATAGAAATGAGTGTATTTTAGTAATAGGTTGGTATGAGAAGTTATGTTCGTGGTTGCCTGTTTCTTCTAGACCATGGTCGCGAGGAACAGGCGTAGCTTCACCTAGCTCCTAAGAAGTTTCAAAGTGATTTTATTAAAATAATATACCTTATGACTTTGAAAAGTTTCCTTTAAATGCGAGAAAGATACGACATAAGTATGGGATATAGTAGGATTTTTATAGTCATAATGAAGCTATCGAAAATTATGATGTGAAATAATTTTTCATTACAAAATACATGAAACGAATCGCTCTTGAATAAATAAATTAAAGAAATTGCTTTCACATGATGAAGTGCCTTATCAAAATAAAATAAAGCGACTCTAATAGATTAACAGTCGGGCGCCGGATCACGGCGTTCGACACTGCCTGATGGCTACCACCCGCTGGCTCCGTACCTGGTGACAGCATCCAATGTCGTATCACATCATGCAACATGCTGTATAGTACAGGCTGTGTCATATTTAGTCAGGTATATTAAAAAAATATTGGTAAAATTCGGCATTGGCATCGCAAAAACTAGACGCTAACCCGAAAACACATTCGCTACAGGAATAAAGGCTTATTTTGTTTTAATACACAGATGTGTAGATACTCACACTAATATTATAAAAGAGAAAAAAAATTGTCTGTAATAAATAAACTAAAAAAATGACAACTAATTTTACAAGTTTTTTTACCTATCATAAGCAACATTATTATTAACGTAGGTTATGTTTTATACGACAAAAAAATATAGTTACCCTCGAGTATCCACAAAAATTATTGCAATAAGTTACCTAAGATATCTAAAATTTGCTTATATTCTTGATTAGTAGAAAGAGTTATACCCCCGTATTCAGGAACGACACTATGAGAAGTGAGAACACGCACCCACAGTGGACGAAATCTTTTTTCATAAACATCACTTTATGTGTTGAGCGACACTATGGCGCCCTCTACCGTGTGCCTCTAGAGCTCAACTTTGGCTAGAGGTACACGACAGTGTGCCTCTAGTCACACTATGCAGTGTCGCACAACACATGAAGTGATGTTTATGAAAAAGATTTCGTCCACTGTGGGTGCGTGTTCTCACAGTGTCGTTCCTGAATACGGGGGTGAGAAATCCGAATAATTATTCAGTTTTTTTTTCACTTTCAAAACTTTCGTGAACAAACTTTTTTGCTACACATTATTACAACATTATTATTTACGTGAGTAATTTCCCGTTGTTGTAATAATGAATTATTCAGTTGTTATAATTATTTATTTGTGTTAAAAATATTCAAAATTTTGTTTTGACTTAAAACTCCAGAACACCTTGTATTGCGATTGCAATTTAATGGTGATCATTCGGGATCTTTATTGCTTCATTATTTTTGTCAATGTTATTTAAAAGTACCGTGATCATTTCTATCACCATATCATAATCTTTATATGGCACATGTGGTGATTGTTTAAACCAATTCTTAAAAAAAAGAAAGAACGCGTAACCACACAATGCTACTTTTTTTAAGGCTGTGTATAAAAATGAATCTATTTTTTTGGTCACGGCATCACGCGTCAATGGCTGGACCAATTTTGCTAATTCTTTTTTATTGTGTTTGTTATTGTCAGAAGAAGGATCTTAAACTTTTGGAAAATCCAGCGTTAAATAGTCGGGTAATTTCTGTTAAAATTTGACTGGACAACGTCTGTCGGGACAGCTAGTATTTTATAAAAAAACGCTCTCAACGTTTTGTCAGTATTTCTAAAGCAGTAAAAATCCAATCCATTAATGATCTCGATAATTAATTACCAAAACAATCTTCAATTTTCGCAGAACACCACGTAAACAGTGAGGGTTCCGCAAGGTACGCGTCTTGGGCCTGCGTGTCTCCTCGCCCGTAACGACTTCCCTGTATTTATGCGCTTTTGTCACGACACCGGCCAATTGGACGTCCTGATAATTTACTGTAACGTGACGACATTAATATAGGGCTGAGTGTGCGGTCACACCGCTGTCATTACTATTATGGTGTTAGAAATGCTTTGGGTATCGAGTAACGCTAACGAAATGGTATTCGGAAACTCCCGAGTTACTCGTTGTTGTTGATGGATCTGACTTATGCTATAACTAAAATGTCTATATGCTGTATCTCATGAACCGTGATAGCTAGAAAGTTTAAATTTTCACAGATATTTCTGTTGCCGCTATAACAAAAAATACTAAAAACAGAATAAAATTAATATTTATGTGGGGCTCCCATACAACAAACGTGTTTTATTTGCAGTTCTTTATAGATAATGGTACGGAAACCTTTGTGTGCGAGTCTAACTCGCTCTTGGCCGGTTTTATTTATCCAATTAATCTGTTGCCATCTATTTTCAATGACATGGAATTGACTTCTTTATCTATTTGTTTTTTTATATACTAGTATTTAGTGCAATTCTAGCACTTAGGTACTAGTTTTCTCATTACATACAGTGCGGTGTGACCGGCGCCTTAGGCAGAGTTGATTTAGTACCTTTTAATAATCCATTTCGTCCCTTGCTGCGACAATATTTCCTGTCAACATTTATTGGCTATTTATTTCGTTGAATCTTTAATTGAAAGATTTTTTTCTGTCTTATTGTAGCTTGTACCAGTTATCGTATATCTGATGTTCTGTTATGTGGACTTTTAATCAACACTTTGCGTGCTTCAAAAATTTATGTTTATTATTTTTTTATATTGCTTTGGGATTTTGAAACTTTTACGTTTTTACGAATCTCAGTGATGGTGAACTTTGACCTTGATATTTTTTTTAGAACAGTTTACTTTTTAGGGTTTCGAAATAAAACGGCGAAAACGTACCCCATCTATCACGGCTGATTGTTTTATTAAATAATCACTACATAGTATAAAGCAAAGTCGCTTTCCGCTTCCCGCGTCTGTATGTATGTATGTATGTTTGCTTATATCTTTAAAACTACACAACGGATTTTGATGCGGTTTTTTTAATAGATAGAGTGATTCAGTTTTAGCGGTTTTTTTAATAGATGTGGAAGGTTTATATGTATAATAACATACTACCCGTGCGAAGCCGGGGCGGGTCGCTAGTAATAAATAAATGCGATGTATTTTAATTTTAATTCATTTTCTTGTCTTTGTCTGGGCAAATTTTAAGTCCATATTTCCAGCTTAGGAAATATTCTGAGCCATTTATATTAATAAACAGTTCTACACGTTATCCCAAACTGGTTTACGAATCGAATAAATCATCGACTCAAAATGACTTCTCCGTATCGTCAGGACACGTAAGGTACAATCGCCCAATCTCGTTATCAGTATTACGATCTCACGAACTTATTTCGAGGTGTATCACCTTTAAAATACATGTGGGATGGCCGCGTCTTTACTTGTTTCCAGACTCATGGTATGCTGGCAAAGACATACAACGGACTTTACTCACTGAAGATCGATTGATGGTCGGCCGGGGTACAAGCCCACGACCTTCAAACTGAAAGTCAAGGTACCTATTCCCAATTAGGAACTATAAGTCCCAATTAGGAGTTTTTTAAGAGTTTTTTTTTAAATGGGTAACCAATGTAAATTGAGTTTTATCACAATATTTGTATTAATTCTCGTCTTAATTTTTTTTTTACTTTTGATTAGTTGCGCGAGGACTGTCAGTCAGAAAATCAGTATTGCAGAAGTTTTATATGTTTAGTAGGTTGTATTGCTTGTACTCTCAAATCTCCCCCATAAACGAGATTCATCTCTGCTTTTGTTTAAACGTAGGTAATAAGCTTACCTAAGAGTGCGTTTATATTAGGCATGGGGAACATATTTTAGTGCTTGATATACTAATTTTAAATTTTGCGATTAGATTATTTTATATTTTAGAAATGGAGCGAGTTTAGGAGTGAAAATGAGTGTTAAAGTTCTTGTAGAATGTAGAAGTGTAACGTAGATGACCATTTAAGTTTTTCTACTAAACGACAAAAAATATTGACATTTGTATGTGCCAGCAAAGTAAAAACGAGTTACTTATTGCCTGAGTTCAATATGGCTTATACTGCTAACTTAGTTCCTTTACATCTTCTCATGACTGTAATCTTTAAGCAATTCAAAAATCAGCTGTTAGGGTCAAACTAGTACAAACTAAATGAATTTGCTGTTATAGGTATGTTGATGTCAATCATCTTGTATCAATAAGCTAGGGCTGGTACCAAATATCTGATTTATTAAAGTTTAGTACTTAAATATATCTGATTATTTCATCAATAACATTTCTCCTTTTTAGGGTTCCGTACCCATAGGGTTAAAACGGGACTCTATTACTAAGACTTTGTTGTCCATCTGTCTGTCACAGGGCTGTATCTCATGAACCGTGATAGCTAGACAGTTGAAATTTTCATAGTTGATGTATTTCTGTTGCCGCTATAACAACATATACTAAAAATAGAATACAATAAATATTTAGGGGGGCTCCCATACAACAAACGTTTTTTTTGCCGTTTTTTTATAGTTAATGGTACAGAACCCTTCGTGCGCGAGTCCGAATCTTTAAGAATTAGTATTCTTAAAGATATTTTACACCCCCTTTCGGTTTACTATAATAGTTACGGCTGTAAAACCTGGAAGGTAGTATTTGTGAGACCTGGTGCTTGAAAACACAAGTACGACCCTAGGAACTACCAAGCTTCTCCAACGCACTATCCCAGTGGATAAGCCCTACAACCCATGATATATGACCAAGCAACCAGTCTCCGGTAATAGCAGGGCGGTGCCCCGATATTCGGGACGACCCATGCCGTATTGGACACAGAAATAAATTAAATAAACTTGTGTCTAATAATTAAGGCCGAACAGTGGAATTTTGATTAATCGACAGCGGCTTTAAATGATTCAGTGTTCGGGGAAGTTGACAGTGTTTATTTTAAACAATGTTTTGTTGTTTTTAGGGTTCCGTACCCGAAGGGTAAAAACGGGACCCTATTACTAAGACTTCGCTGTCCGTCTGTATGTCACAAGGCTGTATCTTATGAACCGTGATAGCTAGACAGTTGACCTTTATACAGATAATGTATTTCTGTTGCCGCTATAACAATAAATACTAAAAATATAATAAAATAATATTGTAGCTCCCATACAACAAACGTGTTTTTTTTTTTTGCCGTTTTTTGTAGATAATACAGAACCCTTTGTGCGCGAGTCCAACTCGCACTTGGCCTTTTTTATTATTATTTCTACTTTAATATTTAAAGCTTCTTTATGATTAAATTAGCAATGACTTTTTATTTATTTATTAACTTTATTGCACTTAAAATTAAATTTTGAAGGGCGGGGTTTTTGCCGAGGTATTTTATTCCAGCAAACCCAAGTGGTAGTAGGTTATATGACTTGATGGCAAAATAAACCTTCCTACTAACGTATTTAATTAGTGTAGATTACTAGATCTATCTACGAGTATGTACTTACCTAAGTACCCAAATTTATTAAAATTGGATCTGCCGTTACGACGTGCTAGAGTAACAAACAAATATCCAAACTTTTGTATTTATTAATATTAAGTATGATTAACTCTTAGTTGATCGTTTTATCATGTCCATTATGGGGCCGAGATGAGAATAGGGTCGAAACGGGAGTAAACGTAGGTAAGACTTTTCGCGTAGGATTGTTAATATAACAGTCGTAAAGTTTTTTTTTTTTTATTGTTAGTGTACATTATTATAAATAGTGTACTCTCATAATACTACAATCTAGCCATATGGCAGGCTAAAGAGTAGTTTCACTTTGACCTAAATTGCTATGATATTGTTATTAAACTAAGAATGTGTCCACTAATCTTACTGTCTCTAATTAAGGGGAAGACACTTTGTTTTTGTGTTCTATAAACGTAGTATTCTATAGTCGTAAAGTGTCTGCAGAAATAATAATTAGGTAAATCTGCGATAAAAATGTTTTTAAAATTACTGTGTTTTTCTTTAGGGCAATTATTCTGGTATGTGCCCATGTGAATAGTACTAAATACCTACTGTTCTGGGGGCACGGTCGTACTTCTCCAAGACGAGTCAAGCAAAACGCTAGGGCTATACCTACCTTTTCTCAAAACACTTCGTCGTATTTTTGAACCCTCATAACTTGAGATTAATATTGCTTTAGGAGCTTGTGGTACGGACCCTGGGCGGGAATTGAACAACAGCAATTTTTTTAACCGACGACATTAGAAGAGGTTCTCATCTTCGTCAAAAAAAACGCCTCAATTTTGTCTCTTGGCTTTTCGATTTGTCGAAACATTTTCGTCGGTTTTCTATTTGGTTTTTTTAATGTTATTATATTCAGGATTGTATATGTATGTAACCTTTTCCATTTCCGATACATAGATTAAAAGGCAGGTGATAACGACCATTTGATACAAATAAAAGTGTGGGCAGATGGCGCCACGGGTTCAGTTCATATAGCACAAGGTGAGATCCCACAATCCAAGCTTATCGTTCATCATCTTTAACACCACTTCACAGGTAGAGTAGTATTGTCTAGACACTTCGTATCACACACATATAAACCTAGAATGAACGAAAGGCGATGGACACTCTAATTTTACTACACTAGTTTTAATTACATGCAAAATGTAGGCATGTGCTAAATGTGATGGTTGGACGTGCCTAGCAAGCTCTTTAGCTATCTTCAAGGATCACCGTGCTAGAGGATTGCTGTTATGAGCCTATTAACTTTTTTATGGTTCTCTAAATCCGATAAAAAACGGAATCCTTAAAGAATCACTGTCGTGTACTCGTATATCTGTCTTTGAATCGTTCACAGTAAATTTTCTCATAATTTACTAGACAAAAATAGTTAAAATTTGGGGTAAACTGGAATTAAAAAAAACTTTTGTTATGTATTTCATGTGACATATCTAATGAAAGGCTTATTATGGGATAAGTAGTATTTTTTCAATAGTTTTTCTCTTTTTGGTTTATCAAGTTCATTTTAGTAAATATGATGCTTCTGTAAACCAGGCTGCTCTATACTCCTGACGAAGGACGTTGGCTGCGTCGGGCCGGGCGAAACATCAACCATTTTAATTATGTTCGGGACACCATTAACAATAAATCTGTTGTTCCTGTACACACACACAGTCACATACACATGCTCACAGTCATACAAGTAGAGTGGGTCTACTACTCCTATCCAAGATATACTTCCAGATTGGTTTTATTCTTATCAAAATCTAGTTCTAATGATTGAATTCATAAGGAATTGAGGCAACTCTTCCAATATTGTAGGCATAAAAATGTAATATAGGTATGTATTTACAAAAAAATATGTAGAAGTGTTCTATAATTAATCTGGTTCCCATAGCACAAGTCTTGCCTAAGGCTAGACTACATATTATAGTAGACTAGCGACCCGCCCCGGCTTCGCACGGGTAGCATGTTATTATACATATAAACCTTCCTCCTGAAACACTCTATCTATTAAAAAAAACCGCATCAAAATCCGTTGTGTAGTTTTAAAGATATAAGCAAACATACATACATACATACATACAGACGCGGGAAGCGGAAAGCGACTTTGCTTTATACTATGTAGTGATAACAACAAATCAAGCAAAATTCAGAAAATTTTAGACAGAAACACGATTGGTAAAACTTTTCTCGATAGATTTATTTTCCAAAGTTGGCTCTTCCAAAACACTAATTTAGTTTTTACTCAAAACTATGAATATCTGTACATTTCATTTTTATATAATTCGTTAGATAATCATACTAGCTAAGTAAATTATAGACAGTTTTTTTTTTAGTTTGATGGTTCAAGATAATGCGGTTTTATCATGCGGTCTTATCCGAGTAGACTCAGCTCATAAAGTTAAAGTAATACTGCTTTAGTCTTACTTTAGAGATTGTAGTACGACCCCAGAGAGATGATGACCTACGAGTAGATACATCACAGCAACCCATCTCACCCTTCACACACACACCCACATTAATCGATATCTCGATACTTTTAATCGAGAATCGATCTTCTCGGCCCGATTTACGAGTAATTATAATTTTCGATTCACAGTCGTAAAGATTCCTGTGACTAATTTGCTAATTATTAAAGGCGGGAATAATTAAATGACCAAGCTTTATAGATGTTGTTCTACAACATGACTATAAATAAATAAGTACCCATTCTATGCCATATTACTACGGAACCCTCGGTGCGCAAGTCAGACTACTACTGGTCCGGTTTTTTTTACTCAATAATACTCAACCGTTATCGGAAAATTTTGTTATTAAATTTGACGTATTCCTAATTAAATAAATAAATATATTACAGCGTCGTCTAGACCCAAACTAAGCAAAGCTTATACTATGGAAATTAGATAAATGATAAATTAAGTTTTTTTTAATACATACATGATACTTTATAACACCCAGACACCGAACCAACATCTAAGATTACACATCACATTATTATCACATAAATATTCATCCTGGGTGGGGATCGAACCCACAACCTACAGCGCAGAAGGCAGAGCCACTACCAACTGAGCTGTAAAGGCAGTCAATACATAAATACGTAATATTCTGCCGTGGGGATCAAACCCGTACCTCGTTCGTCTCATCTGGACACTGGTCCACACCGCGCCGGCTTTATCAGCGGTCTCCAATCCAGTGAAAGCTCCGAAAGGTTGTACACCTTTTCTATTTACTTCTATTGTTATTGTTATCTTATTCAATTTGAAATCTTGCATAATATATTGGTGAAACAGCTGTTTATAAGGAAGCTGTAAAAAAACTAACTGGCCGAGTTTGAATCTCGACTTTCAATCCAAAGATTTCAAACCCCGGCCCTGAATAAACGTTTTTTTTTTTTCGAAAAAATATATTACTCTAAACGGTGAACGGTGACGAAAACTATTGAAAACTACTTTTCTTCATGGTAGGAGGTTCTAACTAGTACCTACCCATGGCGGCCATGGGCTTTCAACCTGTCACGTATGAAATGTTAACTACTGCACAATGTTTGCATGGGCTAAATGTGCCTTCAGACATTTTCAAGGATCTTGTTTCTTGGAGATGTGAAAAGATGTCTACCGTACTTGGGGATTACAGTCGTGATATTTATAGTATTTCATTTTCATTTCAGTATTATGTAGCGGTAAAATCTCCTCAAAGAGATAGATCATCCAATCGGACACTTACATTCACGAGTACATAGAAACTGTCAAATATTCTGCGTTACCAGTCCATCAATTTCAATACAAAATGACTCATCGAACCAGAAATGTTTATCACGACATCTATTGGACTCTAATTGCGTGATATAGGATCAATATACCAGTATCTCAATCACACCCCTTCAAAGCAATTTCAACTCTACGTTCAAAAACTTTACGTTGAATATTGTATGGAGGTGGAGGGTAGAGTCGGCAAAGTTGACACGATAATTTCTAGTTAGACTATCAATATGACATTTCGCTGCTCTGATAACCTTATTCTATCCATCAAGTATCGACCACTACTGACCTAAAGACACTATAAGCACCGACCTGTCATTTGATAGGCATTCTGCAGTTATCAAATGCAAATTGTAATAAATGGGTCGTTTCCTAGTAATATTAATTAGTGTGATCTGTGCATTGTTGATAAGCAATTCTGCGTTTTAAAAATAATTTACTTGTTTTAATTTTTAAAACGGTTTTGGAACTGTATTCGGTCCCTTTTTATTAATATTTGTTATGTTGATTGTAGGTACTTTAACCTATCTATCTATATTAATTTTATTTTATTTTGTAGGTACATAAGGTTGTAGGTTTATGTTTTCAATTCACGCCGTTTTGTAATTTCTAAGACTATAGACTATTCAAAAATCTTTGTGCTAAGGCTGGTCATAATAAAAATCACAGTATTCACTACAATTGTATAAACATAGTAATGTTGCTCTTCTAAAAATACTGTGATTTTTATTGTAATAATTGCATCAAACTTACGTAACAATACAAAAATAAATATACTTAAATATAAGTTATCCCAGCGGTGTCTTCACATACATAAACAGACAAAAGGACAAAACTTCAATAGATATCCTTTTGTACATAATCACAATTCGGGGTAAAACATGGCGGCTCAATAGAAACATAATCCACATCCTAAATATGACAAAGAAGTAATTGGATTACTGAGCACTTAATATCTCCTTTCTAATGGTATCTGAGGGATTATTTGTCATTCGTTTATAAAATAAACTTATCAAAAAACAATCTTATTGCAACTAAAACAGAGTGCAATTTTGTTAATAGTTTTGGTGGTGCATCCGACGTTTTGGGGGTAGAGGAAGTTGGGTACAAACGGGCGACAAAAAAATATCACCGGGCGGAAAAGATGTCATATTAAGAAACATGTCAATCATATTTTTATGAGGCTTTCAATACAGACGGTTGTTCACTTGCGTAATTTTTTTCTATATTTCATGCACCGTTTGAGTTTGAAGTTTTTGTCGATCCTTTTTGAAGGGTCCGTGTATTCGCTGTTAGTGATTATTCTGTTATGAAAAAGGTACTTACACTTACGTACTTGATACGAGTGGTTGTACAAATATTGGGTTTGATTTCCTGTATTGCTAATTTTATTGCATGTTGAATACGAGTAGCCAATTTGTTTAAATAAGGTTTTTCTGTTCCTTTTGCTATTTATTGTGTAGCTTGTTTGATTCAATGGTCAGTTTGGGCAGCGGTTGTTCAACTTATTGAACAAATACAATAAACATGTTTTAAAAACTTAATATGATATTAATAATAATTGTAAATGTTATCTCCTTTAGTGATACAAAGATTATAGCAAAAACATATTTAATATAAAAAAAAGTTTGACAAGGCTTGTTGTCAATTAGGAATTTTTAACCTCTATTTAATAAACAAACTTAAATGTATGTAGCATATTTGACAATTAATGTCGATTAGGACACAACTTTTAACCACAAACCTGACTTCCTCTATTCTTTCAGCCAAAAAGAACAGTAAACGCTCGAGTCACAAGAAATGACGGCACAACAGAAGTGAGGAAGTGCAGTACAGTCAGCGACAGCGGCACGTGAAAGTGATTAGCACTGCACAGAGGAGCTTTGTCGCGCACAGTGCTGCCTTGTGCTGGAGGAATGGGGGAGACTAGTATAATAAATAAAAATTGAACACCCAGGTCTTGATAATACAAATATTTACTGTGGCTTAAGTAGCGACAGAAACCAGAAAAAAATATCTGCAAGAAACTCTTGCCTAGAGCGTAATCCAAAATGTTTTTTTTACCCAATAACGGCTGAATATAAGTAAGTCCACCCGTTTAAAAATACCCGTCCATAACGTAAGCAT
The DNA here is from genome assembly GCA_912999785.1 of Hydriomena furcata. Taxonomy (NCBI): domain Eukaryota; kingdom Metazoa; phylum Arthropoda; class Insecta; order Lepidoptera; family Geometridae; genus Hydriomena; species Hydriomena furcata. Next base: position 4,843,070 of record OU538834.1, on the reverse strand, counting down.
CATGGTATGGGCTAATAGATTACGATTCGAAATAATTTTATACTCTTTAATTAGTTGTTCAATGTTTTTTTTAGCATTTGGGTCTTATGTTATTACGACACCACTATTTGCTTACATTTGTAATTTCAACTAGCCCAACCTCCCCTAGACAGCGGCGATGTCGCGTGCGATCGAATTTCAAGCACAACGGCTCTTTGTCCTCCAACAACAGAGCCAAGAACAAAAACAGCGTGTTAGCGGCACTTCGCGATGCAATTCACCGGACCCTCTTGCTAATTACCCTCTTTTTTACCACCAACTTACCCGAACCTCCCATTTGAACCGACAAACTCAAAATCGCAGATCTATTTAAACTGGTGGTTGCGTTCGGTGGCCAGTTTATCGTGATCTTTGAATGCAATAAAGGTTTTTGATAGGAGGGGTCGTGGTTGATTGGTTGGTGTTCAGTGCCAAATTTTCTGAAACCACTGGTAATTGCAAGACAATGCGATGCGAGTCATAAACGTTTGACGTGGCTATGCGAAGGTGCCAGTGAGTCAGTCAGCTCACTTGACGCCATATCGTGTTGTTAATTTCACTATTTAGTCATGTATTTCACGAAAAAGAGACAAGCCTTCATAAAAAAAACGGTACCTAACTCGAAACCTCGACTATCAATCGGCCAGGCAATCAATTTTTTCTTATAAAAAAATGTCTATGCTCATTATAACGTGTTGAAACGGCGAAGGAAAACATCGTGAAGAAACCAGTTAATGTTCTTTTAAGCGGCTCTTGAAACTTATCAATTTTGAAATGCAGAATGTAAGTGCCAAATGAAATGTTTGGTCGTGCCTCTGTCTATCCCATTAGATATATTTTAGGATCTGAGCTGACTTATTAGATAGCCTTGCCTGATTCTTCTACGCTTAGTCACGAGGAACAGGCGTAGTTTTATGTAGTTTCTAAGACGTTTCAAATCAATCCTTGTGTTTTTTAGGGTTCCGTACCCAAAGGGTAAAATCGGAACCCTATTACTAAGACTTCGCTGTCCGTCTGTCTGTCTGTCTGTCCGTCTGTCTGTCACAGGGCTGTATCTCATGAACCATGATAGCTAGACAGTTGAAATTTTCACAGATTATGTATTTTGGTTGCTGCTATAACAACAAATACTAAAAACAGAATAAAATAAATATATAAGGGGGGCTCCCATACAACAAACGTGATTTTTTTGCCGCTGTTATAGATAATGGTACGGAACCCTTCGTGCGCGAGTCCGACTCGCACTTGGCCGGTTTTTTTTTACCTTGTGACTTTGACTTTGACATAAAAAGAAAATTCAGAAAAGTCGCAATTTTTGCTTTACTTTTTTGCGATTCGCTGCAAATTTTCTCTTCGTAGAAATGGTACAAAGAAGCGCTTGTGTGTACGGTCGCTTAAACATACTCGTAGTCCGAGTAATGGGGTAATGGGGAGTTGTATCTCAATAATTTCGTGTCATGTAAGCCTTGCCGGGACTGGGTAGCGCTACCCGTTCCCATGGCATTCCGCAAGGACAGGACAAGACGTGATTATTGCCAGAGATTGTGGGTGCAGAAGGGCTATTTTTCGCTACAACTTTGCCTACTTTACTGATTTTCCAAGAGTAGGCACCTAGGTACATCTGCTCTATCTCACGAATGCGGGTGAGCTGTACTTGTAGTTGTGATGTGTATAGATTTATGCTTTTGTGTGTGTGACTGCGGATCGGACGATACTGAACGCTACACACAATTAAGACCAACCCGCCTTCGTGAGATACAACACTGTATGTCTTCACTAGAGCATATAGAAACGTTCAAGTGCAAATAGTTATTCTAGCATGTTAAAGGTGATATTTAGGTATTTTTTTAATTCATTATATTTAAAATATAAGTTCTTGCAGTAAAAAAGTAAAGCTGTGAAATCGCTTGAAAACGTAGTTTTTCTAAATACCTCGGAATATGGTATCAAGTTAAAAGAAGGTACATTTATCTTATAATACTTACGACTATATTACCAAATATTTTTAAAATACACAAAAAAATTGGCGCTATCTAAATACCGTATCAAACATCAAAATCACTAACCGTGTCAGTCGGAGGCGTCTCCGAGATGCTTATCCAAATATAACATGACTATATAATATGAATAGTAACATTAATAAATAATGTCTCATTTGCACCTCCCAGCTCAATGATTACGCGATCCTTGCGAATATGAAGGCGCGGCGGGCACGTAAATAAGAATAGGCAAAGAGAGCAATCTACGCAAAAGGAGCATGATGCTAAAAAGTAGCTGTCAAGGGCCGGTCACGACCGTGCCCTCGCGTACGTGTATTATGAAAAAATGTTGTGCTATTAGTATCGGGGAGATGGGCCGTGCCAATTGTAAACTACTATGTCTCCTGCGTGACCCGTATGTCTCCTGTGTGACTTGGTTCGCGTAAAACTAAAATTTTCTTTCATAAATAATAAGGCTCACTTTTTTATTATGTACCTATACTGTGCTTGGAAAATTATGTGTATACGAGCCAATTGTAAGCAACCTTCCCATATGTCCCCTGTGTGACTTGGTCCGCATTAGTTCGCTCAGTGTCTCATAGACGTAGAAGGGTTAATCAGAGGCTGGTTCAAAAATTACATTTGGCAGTAATTTATTTGGTAATTTTCTTTCATTACAGTTGAAAAACGGTAGTTAAGTATTGTTATTTAGCTCAGTTGTAAACATTGTTTTTTTACCTAAAAAATAAATAATAATAATTCGATTCTTAATTATCTAGGTGGCTATTTATATTCGGTAAGTAATAACCGAAAAAAAAACATACGATTCAACTGAAATAAAGGCTTGAGTTTCGTAACGAAATGTAAATTTCACAAACATTGTGAGTTGGGTCTAAATGGTAGCTGAGATGACCAAAATAAGCTCAATAGCTCTAATAATATTGAAGTGTGAAGAAACCATAATTGTATGGGAAGCTGGCTCAACGCACGACGGTCCCATGTCATCTTCAGCCATAAAGATTATTATACAAAATTTATCGGTACGTCATAATTTTTATGATTATCGGTACGTCATGACGTGTCCGAGCCGCAAGTAAGAAGATTAATTTATATTGGTAAATGTAAATGTTGAAGTTTTAACTGTATAAACCGAGTGTTGATTTTAGGAGGTAATAAAAACCACGGTAAAATTAGCTCGGAGGAACTGTGTTAGATTGCTCGAATAGTTTTTAGGTTTCCGTACCCAAAGGGTAAAAACGGGACCCTATTACTAAGACTTCGCTGTCCGTCTGCCGTCTGTCCGTCTGTCTGTCACAGGGCTATATCTCATGAACCGTGATAGCTATAACAACAAATACTAAAAACAGAATAAAATAAATATCTATGGGAGGCTCCCATACAACAAACGTAATTTTTGCATTTCTAGCGACATCTAGTTTAATTTGATGTTACTATAGATTGTTTAGATTGTTAAGTCGGTAAAGCAGCTAGGCGCTACATTACCGACACAGCAAGATGGCAACAATGTGACCGTGTGCCGTTTTGTATAGATAATAGTACGGAACCCTTAGTGCGCGAGTCCGACTCGCACTTGGTCGGTTTTTATTGTAATAAGTATTTCGAGCTCCCGTAAATAAGCGGTAATTAAAATATTGACAGTCTGATGTTCATTATTATAAAACCCGGAAAATAACACTGAAAGATCTCTTTACAGAAATATTTAAAAACCATTTAATTTAATACTGTTACCTTTTACCCACGACTTTGTCCGCGTAGATTCAAGATTTTGTCGAATTTATCGTTGAAATTGCTGAAAATAAAATAAAAAAATTGGGGAAAAAGTAGCCAATGCCCGTCCTAAGACTTCAAACTATCACTATATTAAATTTCATCATAATCAGCATAGGCGTTTGACTGTGATATTTGTATATACTCTTAATAACATCCAACGACAATGAATTTGTATGTGTATCTATAATATGCGGTAAAGTAATGGACAACGACCAAATAGTCCCGAAGTCTCCTGTTCTGTTGAAGGGCTTATTACAATCGGAAAAACATTATTGAACGTTTAAAGTTTAAACCAACACCGGTATTTAAGAAGTTGATCTTAGTAGCTCTGGTTTCTACAAAGCGTTTGCAGTTATATTATGGTCGTAATTAACCTGTAAATGCTTTGCAATGAGCTGGCATAGGTACATAAATATGTAAATTTGTCTTGTAGACTAACACTTCGACGAAGTTTTGCCTTCGATGTATACATTAGCACGAGCGCTTGCGAGATTCCAATGAATCTTTCTCAGAAAACCTCTTAAATATCATTTCTATTTTAAATAAAATAACGTAACACTTCATTACGGACGTTAAAACACGTCTACCGCTTTTTGGAAATGCAAAACTGCTATGTTTTGTACCGTCGACGAGGTTACATTAAGTACTAGTAGACGTCAGGTGGTTGGGACGGTCCGGTCACGATTCTTTGACCGATGTCTAGCTGAAACGCTCGCACTATTCCTACTCTACATGCAAACTGAAATCAGCTCTATCCTCATCACTGTACAGCTGAATTTCCCGTGATAAAGCTAAAAGCATCCGCGTCAAAAGCGCAAGTGATTATCGACGTTAAACTTTAATCGTTAGGGTTGGTTTTTGCTTGTAGTTTTATTGTAAAACTATGCGTTAGTTAATGCTCTACCTATGATCGTAATAAGTAGATGGTGTGTTGAAAAATTATCGGTGCGATCAGAGGCGCAATGGACGCGTGACTTTTTTGCCTGTTTGTTATTAAGTTTGAAAGTTTGGAGGTAGAGTTTTATGGAATAGACACGTACAAAAAAAAACCGGCTAAGCGCGAGTCGGACTCGCGCACGAAGGGTTCCGTACCATTATCTATCAAAAACAGCAAAAAATACGTTTGTTGTATGGGAGCCGCACTTATGTATATATTTTATTCTGTTTTTAGTATTTGTTGTTATAGCGGTAACAGAAATAAATAATCTGTGAAAATTTCATCTGTCTAGCTAACACGGTTCATGAGATACAGTCCTGTGACAGACAGACGGACAGCGAAGTTTTAGTAATAGGGTCCCGTTTTTACCCTTTGGGTACGGAACCCTAAAAACAAACATACCTTGAAAATTATCGAGTATGGCATTAAATAGGAACGACATGAGATTATAAGTTTATTTTGTTTTAACATATCTCTGATAGCTAAATAACAGTGACATAACAATATTGACAGCAAAAGTGGTCACTACTCAGCTATATGCTGCAACAGTAATTTGCATTAAAATAGCACGATTTGTCCTTAGTGAATTAGTCATTTTCTGTTGATGATGATTGGATGATTATTTATTCAATTATCAAAGTACTATTATAAAAACCGGCCAAGTGCGAGTCGGACTTGTGCACCAAGGGTTCCTTATCAATATCTATAAAAAACGTCAAAAAATTCACGTTGTTGTATGGGAGCCCCACTAAAATATTTATTTTGTTGTTTTTAGTATTTGTTGTTATAGCGGCAACAGAAATACATAATCTGTGAAAAAATCAACTGTCTAGCAAAAAACATCGTGAGGAAACCAGTTAGTATTCTTATAAGCGGCGATGGGCTTGCAACCGGTCACGTATGGAATGCTAACTACTGCAAAATGTGGGCATCTCCAAATATAATGTATGGACATGCCTCTGACTAGCCCCACTAGACATCTTCAAAGGATCTAAGCGTCTGGAGATCTGAGAAGATGTCTACCGTACTTGGGGATTACAGTCGTGATCCTATTTTTTTTTATTATAATATTTATTGCAATTTGTTTATCTCTTCTTGTAAGTTTGTATCAGTGTTTATAACAAGTTTTTAATACCCGCTGCGAAGTAATAAATGTAAAGCAAATGCAAAGTCGCCATCAAAATGTCATCAATGTTTCGGTAAATAAATGACAGGTTACATAAAATAATATTGATGCCCATCAAAACGTTAACGGATCTGCGGATTAGTACCTAACAAAGTGGACTGGGTGAGTAGCAACGAATTGAAAAAAAAATAGGATCACGACTGTAATCCCCAAGTACGGTAGACATCCTCTCAGATCTCCAGACGCTTAAATCCTTTAAAGATGTCTAGTGGGGGGTCCAGAGGCACGTCCAATCATTATATTTGGCACATGCCCACATTTTGCAGTAGTTAGCATTCCATACGTGACTGGTTGCAAGCCCATCGACGCTTATAAGAATACTAACTGGTTTCCTCACGATGTTTTCCTTTAACGTTTTAAGCACGTGTTTTTGATGCGCATATAAATTTCTCGTACAGAAAAATCCATTGATGCACGCCGGGATTCGAACCCACGACCTTCAGATTGAAAGTCGAGGTACCTCCCACTCGGTCAACACGGCTTAACGAAATGAATTTATTTAGTGTTAGTGTTCAGTACGTTGTTAGGTAACAAAATGGACTAGGTATATTGTATCAAAGTTGACAAGGTAATATTACTCGTAGTATGTAAACATTTTTAAAATTTCATATCGTTTCATTATATAAAGTGGAAATTCACGGAGATGTCTTTGCCCAGCAGTGGGACAGTCATGTCTAATAAAAAAAACTTATCATAGCATTACCTAATACCTCGGTTCATTTTTTTTTACATATAAAATCGTTATTTGTACATTTTCACAAAATGTCAAATTGCTCGTCTGAAGGTCTTAAGTTCGAATCCCGGACGAGTATCAATGAATTTTTCTGTTTGAATATATTAATTACTAGCAACCCGCCCCGGCTTCGCACGGTAGCATGTTATTATACATATAAACCTTCCTCCTGAATCACTCTATCTATTAAAAAAAACCGCATCAAAATCCGTTGTGTAGTTTTAAAGATATAAGCAAACATACATACATACAGACGCGGGAAGCGGAAAGCGACTTTGCTTTATACTATGTAGTGATATAACTTAATTATTTTTTTATGCCCCAAGGAGAGCGGAAGCTATATTTTGTTAAATAAATCACCGAAACGCCAGTAATAGCCTAAATGGTCAAACATCACAGCAAATCATAATAAATTATTTAAATAAACTCATTTAATTTAAGAAGCAGTTCTGTGATTTGTCATTCAAATAAAACCATATATTCTAGTGCCATGTCGCCTTAGTGGGAGGTAAGTTTACTTTCGAACAGACGGCCGTGCATCTATTGATTTTTCTATTCGAACATTTATGCGCATTAATTACATTTCAAAACGGTAAAGAAAACCAGGTAGCATTTTTATAAGCTGCGATGATTTTGCATTTGACGTAAGTATGGAAAATATCTTAATAATATTATAAATGTGAAAGTTTGTGAGTTTGTATGTATGTTTGTGCCACAATCAGGCATATACAACAAAATGGTATAAGTTAAAATTTGCTGTAGATGTAGATATAATGCCCGAATAAAACATAGACTACTTTAAAATATGAAAAACATCCCCAAAATGATTAAAAAACGCAAAAGGGATGATTTCGGTATAGATGGCGCTGGTGTGCAACCAATCTGACATCACAGACTAAAAACATTCAGTCTTTTTATTATTGATATTTGACAGGACAACGTCTGTCACGGGTCGGCTAGTCAAATGTGAAACACTTACTTAGTTCCATGGCTTCGCTCGCATTTTTCTTTTTTTTTATCTATTTGATAATAATATGAAAAGGTAAATACAGGTTTAAAAGTATCATATACCTAATAAAACAGTCAAGCAAAAAAAAACAATATTTTTTATCTAGTTGATATTTAAAAAATATATTATACAAGTTGAAACTATCATAATATATAAAATAAAATCATTAAAATCGGAATACAAATAATCTGTAGACGCTCTTTACAAAGTCGCATTATAAATCATTCGTGACTGCGCAGGCGCAACGCAGCGTGCAAATTGATGTCACGAGCTCCATACAGGACACTGATGGCTAATTAGACGGATGCCATTCATCATCAGAACAGGTCCTGGTCAGAGGTCTCGCAGGTGTTTGTTTCAAACTGTAACTATGAATATTTTTTATAACATGATTTCTAATTTTGTTCTCGTAATCGGTACATCTTGTTGCAAAATTATATGGTTATGTAATATGTAGGCTCATATACCTAACTTGTTACCACCCGCGGCTTCATATGTAAGTATGGGTCCTAGATAAAAAGTAGGTATCCTATGTTTAAATCTAGGCTTTCTAATCTCTTTCACGCAGTAACGGAGCAACCGATAATGATTTTTTACATACTTAGAAATACCTACACATAATATCAAAACGTGCCATGAACTAAGTATTACACTTTCAAAACTTTCGTGAGTGGTAGATAGGTACCATATACTGTCAAAAACGGGAATTACTTTTTACGTAAGTAATTTCATTACTATATAATACTTAGTTCACGGCACGTAGAGTTTACCACGCGAGCAAAGCCGCTATATAGAAGCTAGTAAGTAAAATATATAGTCCCGACAGACAGATAATAGCTGTCCCGACAGAAGTTGTCCTGTCAAATTTCAATAATCCCACTGAAAAAAAAACTTTCAGTTTTTCCCAAACTTTACGCCACCCTTTTCATTTAGGGGTATAAAAAATACCCTACGACCTATTCTTAGAAATACTGAATATACACATAAGAAAACGAGAATTTTATATATTAGCAAGATTAAGATGAGTTTTACATATATACATATATAAAATAAACATATATAAAATAAAGTCGTGTTAGTTACACTATTCATAACTCAAGAACGGCTGAACCGATTTGGCTGAAAATTGGTGGGGAGGTTGCTTAGAACCAGGATACGGACATAGGATACTTTTTATAACGGGAACGGGAACGGGAACTTAACACAACATTAGTTAATTCTAAAGCGATACGAAGTTCGCTGGGTCAGCTTGTAATGTAAATAAAAGTCTAGGCTTAAAACTGATCAAAATATCATCTTGTAGGCAATTTCTATTTGCTCTGACTGTTTGAAAACTATCACGCACGTCCGCAAGTCCCAACCATAAATCACAGAGGATCATGAACATGGCAATTTTCTTGTTCAAACTAACCATTAGTGTAATGACATATCTTGGTACTTGGTCTGATCAGAACTGTTTTATACATTCAGAACTGTTTGAACTAAGTCGGAGTAAACAGATTGGGTAAGAAGTGGTAAATATTTCAATGATATTCTTTTGAGAAAATTTCAAATATATAGAATAATATAGAATAATTATTGAAAGTACCAAAAGGAATTTATTAAAAAAAGACAATGCTTAGGTCCCTATTTATAAAAAAAAATATCTATAATAGTTGTAAAAAAACGAAAGGAGATAATTTTAAGTATAATACCTAGCTAATAAGCAGATTATTTTTAATACGAAAATTAACATCTCTACAACGTAAATTCCAATCCTCCCGAGAATCTTTTTTAGGGTTCCGTACCCAAAGGGTAAAAAAGGACCCTATTACTAAGACCTCGCTGTCCGTCTGTCCGTCTGTCCGTCTGTCTGTCACAGGGCTGTATCTCATGAACCGTTATAACTATACAGTTGAAATTTTCACAGATGATGTATTTCAGTTGTCGCTATAACAACAAATACTTAAAACAGAATAAAATAAATATTTAAGTGGTATTTTGCCGTTTTTTTTTAATAATGGTACGGAACCCTTCGTGCGCGCGTCCGACTCGCACTTGGCCGGTTTTATTTATAAAAAAACTTTACTGTAATATTTTATTAAAATTGCTTGTCTGGTATACGAAGAAAACTGAAAAATAATTAGACTTGAAGTGTTCTTTGTTATTTGGGTAATAAAACCCTAACTTTAAACTAGGTTTATAAAGTTGGGCTACGAGTTTACAGAATAAATGTTTGTTTTTTAAATTATTTAGTGAATATTAATTACATGGCACATTTAACCTCTATAATGCGATGTGACGCCTCAGCCAGCGAATAAACTACCAAACATTCCTAACAAGCGCTAACCGTCATATGGCAACCGAAATAACGATTTTTTGCTTAAAATTGCATCTCGTTAGACGACCTATTAAGAAGAGTAATACATTTTTTTGAAGCAGAATCGTTTTATCTCAATAACCGCAAACACAGTTTTGTTTTTTATGGCAAATATAACTTATGGATTTAATCTAGATAAATTATAGACAGAAACACGATTGGTGAAACTTAGATAGATTTATTTTCCAAAGTTGGCTCTTCCAAAACATTAATTTAGTTTTTACTCTAAAGTATGAATAGCTAAACATTTCATTTTTATATAATTCGTTAGATAATCATAGCTACCTAAACCATAGACAGTTTTTTTTAAATTGGATGGTTTTCAAGATATTGGCGGTTTTTTCACAGCCCATACAAAGCATACAGCATATTTTTTTTTTAAAAATAGTAACCAATTTCAAATAAAAATGTTTATTCATTAAAATCACTGGGATCACTTAAAATCTTCATAAAATTTAATTCAATATGATTTAGTAATGCGTTTTAAAACGCGGTGTGCATAGGCACTTATGGTGTGTTTTTTTGACTAAAATGTAGGTACGGCCGTCATAAACGTCACTGTATTTTTACCAAAGCCCAAACTTGAGTCCGAGAAACTTTACATCAGCATTATCTTGTCACTTACTAAACACACATGCTAACAAGGAGTCATCACAGTCGGCTGGCTGAAGCATTTTGACGCCGTCATTTTGACAGGTCTCCCGGACCACCTTCTCCAGAGGGTTAATGTGTCGAATATAACCTTTATTACAACGAGATAAGAGTTTTTTACTAGTCTTTATAAAAGCCGTGACGGATAGTAACTTGATGAATCCCTTTATGCTATTATACCTAAGATATGTTCATCTGTAATGTGTTCTCTATGACCCAGATAATAAGGGTGGGTTTCGTGTGACAGTATGGAAGCGAGTTGAGATGTTATGATCCGAGTTCAATGGTCATGAAGAATATAAAGATGTCAGACGGTGTATCGAATGACACACGGTTAGAAATTTGAATATATCTTGCTGAGAAGAAATTTCACTATTTTTGACAGGTTTGACAGGAGGCACGTAGGTCTGGCGAACGTCACACGCGACAGACAGATAGACAATGACACGCTTTTTGTTAGTATAACACTTGAATGCCATTCGTTTTATGTGGAATGATGGATGTATGGAACTTGTGGTTAGATAAATGTTTTTGGATTATCTTTATGATAATATATTCAATAACAATAAATCTTAACTTGATAAAGTCATAACAAATATAATCGCAGTTTTTAGTTTTAATATTTGGGTTTTTTTTCAATTCTGAAATAATTTTAAAAGTTAGTCTAGGAATACAAAACGTGAATATATTTTGTTGTTTCAACGTATACACTTCTGGATCCTCATAACATTTCAAAATCACTATCGATCGGTTCCAACGATCAAATTATCGATCCCCTAACTCGGTAATCAAATAAACGACAGTCACGTCCCTACGAGATAAAACCACGTAGGTGTTTGAATCCGTTCACACGACAATAACTGATCAATCCTAAGAGGCTCCCAGTCGCTGATTGCTCTTTTTCGAAACGAAAAAAGAAATACTTCTGAACAAGCCACATCTCCTATTTTTATAAGTATATTACTTCAGGTTCCTACCTAGATTTCTATTTAGCTGAAAACATAATAGCAGAAACTTTTCACGATAAAAATATTATTTCAAAATTATACGTTTTAGAATTTATGATCGAAATATTTTATATACCTACTATTAAAATCAACTTGTGATTTATTGTTAAAGATAGGTAATATGTATATCTAGATTTCTATTAGAATAGATTTTTGATAAGTAATTATACATAATTTATATCATTAATTTATTCGAAAAGCTAAGGCGGACCACGCTCCGACGTGTGTTTGTCGTCATTGCAGCGGTCGGTAGGATTATTTATCGAAGTGATTAAAGATGGGTACATCTTTATTCACACATACTATACATTATAAAATAGGAGATGTGGCTTGTTCACAAGTATTTATTTTTTTGTTTCGAACAAAAACAATCGTCGACTGGCCTTAAATAAAGACGGATAATTCAAAAAAAGAAAAAAAAACTTATTTACCTCCAAGTAGGTCCTCTCACATCGCTCAAATCTTAAAGGATCAGAGGTATCTACATAATTATGTCCAAACATTATGACACATGCACACATTTTGCAGTACTAAGTTAGCATTCAACCAGGTTGCAACCCATTGCCGCTTTTAGGAATACTTGCATGTTTGCTTACATAACTGAAATTTGTTATTTAGATATAATAAGACCTAGAAATCTTTTATCCAGGTACCAAGGGAGCAAAGCCGTAGGTCTACTAAAAGGCCTACTAAAAATACTGACACCTCTATTTTTTACTTACACCTAGGTATTACAGAATCATACTTCTAGGTACTTTATAGAACGTACTTTTGCCAGTAGCTTAAATGTTATATCACAGACATAGGCTATGTAAGTTTCATCCAAATCCGTTTGATCCTTTGGACGTGATTGAGCTACAAACATACAAGCATCCTCACATACTTTGAATTAATACTTATTTCTTATTTAGTTTATCGACTTGTTGTGTCGCCACATCGCGTCCAGGCCCCGACTGAAAACCAGCGTCGCACCGCGCTTCGCCTATTCCATAGGTTCGGTGCTGTGCGGCTCAATGCTGAGACGGGGACCTATTTGCCCCCACATGGCACAATTTGCTGTTCACTGTTTTTTGTTCTCTTTATTCATTATTTGTGTTGTGCTTTTGGAGCAAATAAATGTTTTTTCTTTCTTTCTTTCTTTCTACTTTCGAAGTTACTCCCATAATATTAGTATTGCCATGTGAACGGTCACGTAGGTGTTCGTTTCTCAACATTTGACATTCCGGCGCGCGTCTAAATTGTAGGTTCGGCTTGTAACCAACTTGTAACGTTTTTCTCACACGATTCGAGAGCAAATAACTGGGTGCTGATGATATGGCGATATCGCTTCACGAGTACCTACTCCTCGAGGTGTGGACTACTGGCACACACGGGCCGAAAGTATTCACAACACTATGGTTAGTAAAAATAACAAAGATACCATTTTTTTATTATCACTGATATATATCCCGTGGCCAAGTGGGATGTACCTCGACTTTCAATCTGAAGGTCGTAGGTTCGAATCCCGGCGTGCATCAATGGATTTTTCTGTTCTAAAATTTATATGCGCATCAAAAACACGTGCTTACAACGGTGAAGGAAAACATCGTGAGGAAACCAGTTAGTGTTCTTATAAGCGGCAATGGGCTTGCAACCTGTCACATATGGAATGCTAACTACTGCAAAATGTGGGTATGTGCCAAATATAATGTTTGGACGTGCCTCTGACTACCCCCACTAGACATCTTCAAAGGACTTAGATCCTTAAAATCCTTAAAATCTCCTTCAATATCCTTAGATCCTCGTCTGGAGATCTAAGAGGATGTCTACCGTATTTGGGGATTACAGTCGTGATCCTATTTTTCATTTTTCATTTTTTTTAAACTTTGTCCAGTCATCATCTTCTTTTGATTTTGACTATTACTACTAACTACTTATAAAACAGTTTAAATTGCTTCCACATGGATGACTAAAACATATCCATAGAAGGAACTTATCTTAATTAAATTTCGCAGTACAAGCCTTGACAGACAATACTGGTTCATGTGTTTAAATCTCTTCACTACATAGTATAAAGCAGTCGCTTTCCGCTTCCCGCGTCTGTATGTAATATGTATGTATGTATGTATGTTTGCTTATATTTTTAAAACTACACAACGGATTTTGATGCGGTTTTTTTTAATAGATAGAGTAATTCAGGAGGAAGGTTGATATGTATAATACATGCATAATATAGTAGAGAAACACTGATAATTTTAGAGGTTTCTAATGTGATGTCGTAAATAAACACATTTTTGTGCGCTTACATTGCAAATGCTGGCTGAACCCCACGAGATATATCAAAATAATGTACTACAGTATTGTACACCTTAAAAACGTCTACAAAAAAGTCCACGATGGTATTAGAAATGTCTTACGCACAGCGAAGCGGGCACGGGTCAGCTAGTAAATACTATAAGCTGTAACATGTTACAGTTTATTTTAATATGTTCTCTAGTTTAAGAGTAGGTAGTAATACAAACTTCAGCTCAAAGTCACTCACAGTTATAAATTCATAGTATCAGCTGCCGTTGCCGTCCTTCAATTAGGTATTTAATTAATAAAAAGCTATAATCAACCTAAGTGGTATGGTATATAACTGGATAGCAAGATCAGCTAGTAACGCCTTTCAACAGCTGACAATTTACATTAAGTTTGGAAACATCTGGATGGTTCCCAATGCTTAAACAGTGAAAAAAAAAAAATCGCGACTGTAATCCCCATGTACAGTAGACATCTTCTCAGATCTCTAAGCACTCCAATCTCTGAAGATGTCTAAAGGGGGATGTGCACGTCCCCTTAAGGCGCTCCCAGTCGACGATTGTTTTTGTTCAAAACGAAAAAATAGGTACTTGTGAACAAGCCACATCTCCTATTTTATAATGTATAGTATATGTGAATAAAGATGTACCCATCTTTAATCACTTCGATAAATAATCCTACCGACCGCTGCAATGACGACAAACACACGTCGGCGCGTGGTCCGCCTTAGCTTTTCGAATAAATTAATGATATAAATTATGTATAATTACTTATCAAAAATCTACTCTAATAGAAATCTAGATCTACATATTACCTATCTTTAACAATAAATCACAAGTTGATGTGAATAGTAGGTATATAAAATATTTCGATCATAAATTCTAAAACGTATCATTTTGAAATAATATCTTTATCGTAAAAAGTTTCTGCTATTATGTTTTCAGCTTAATAGAAATCTAGGTAGGAACCTGAAGTGATATACTTATAAAAATAGGAGATGTGGCTTGTTCAGAAGTATTTCTTTTTTCGTTTTATAAAAGAGCAATCAGCGACTGGGAGCCTCTTAAGACATCTTCTCGAGCCTGAGCGCTGGGAGATCTTAGAGGATGTCTACCGTACTTGGGGATTACAGTCGTGATCCTTTTTCATTTAATTTCAAGTCAGGATCGAGTTGGGGTCACCATCTTCTGAAATGACTACCTAATTTTATGTTGCTTTTTCTAAGCAGCTGTGTAACTCGAATAAAGTATAGACCTGTTCGCACTATCATAGCTACAACCAATTTTCGCTTCTCATATTGGTAGCGAGTAAGTACCCACCCGATTGTATCATGATTTCGAAATTGAATTGAGCCTTGTTCCACAACAGTTCACATCTCTTTCTCTCATCACACAGAAGAAAGGGAGAGCACGTCTTCGAGCGTAAAAATTAGAAATTTTCTAGTGTCAATTTCGCTAGGTCGTGCGCTATCTAAGTGTCAATTTTCAATCTTAACCCTTCAGTAGTCGGGATCGGTCGGTATTGTGGAAAAATCTCTGCGATGCAATTGCGCATCCTTTGTGGCACATTCCGGAGTTGATTGCGTATGTAATCATTTGTGGTCGTGTCTTTTGTTTTCGCTGATTATGGGAAAATAATCTTATTACTGGATTACTGGATAGTCTATGAAGTAATGTTGCTTCCAACATAGATAACAAGTTTAAGTGGCTAAGTGTATCCATAAGTGATTCAGCACAGCATTACCTATAAGAATTTTGGGAACGTTTTTAGATAATAATTAACTTTTAAGGTACATAAGAATAATATTTGAATAAAAACATAATTTAAGAGTACTACAATGTAATGTACAGTAAACCTATCCTATAATATATTAAGACTGAAAATGAAAAAAAAAAGTATTTCTGAGAAAACAAGAAGACTAGAATGGCTAAGACAAGTAGTTACTTTGTTTTGTTTATATACAATGAAGACGTAAACGTATAGTTTATGCCTATAAAATGTAATAAGTGTGAGTTGAGTTTACTACGAGTTTACTACTATAAATTGTTAGATAGAATTTTCAATGCAACATATTTATTAAAAATATAAAACAATGTTGGGAGAATTAAAATGGTTTTGCTTTATTTTCTTACGTAGAGCAATACAAGGTTGGAGATAAAAAAAAAAGTAATTTGAACTTGAAATCAGTGGCTATTGTCTCGTCATCTTTCGCGAATAAAACACAGGGACTGTATGATAGTCAATGGAAAACGTGAGTACAGTGATGTACAAAACATTGAAACACCTAATTGATATTTCGTATAAACGATAATTTTGTGTGTTTGTATTTTTATATAGACAAATGTAATTTTTTTGGTAATTATACCAACTCAAAAGAAAAGGATATATAGCATATTTATCATTATATCTAGATATAACCTGACAAACTGATCAAATAAAAATGATTAAATAAATAAATAAAAAATCCGAAGTAGCTTTGTAATATTTTTTATTTCAAACACTTTTATTCTCCCCTGTATTCGCCGATCACGATGTCCACGTAATGACAGCGCGTACGTGCGCCAATCGGCGGATACCGCACGTCGCGAAGTCGCAGCGTCCACGCACCGTGCGCAAACACGCCACTTGTGTACGCAATTGTACTGTAATGACAAAACGTAGGACCGTACGTGAGCAAATCTGTGGGCAAATTGAGACGACTGTACGCTACTGTCTTTGATTGTGTGATTTGGCTGTAGATCATAGCGTGCGTAATGGGTTATCTCGATATGTAAGAGGTTTACAAAATTATCTTTGGAATTACAATGACTGGGATAATTTCACCGTACTATTATTCTACCGACTGAAACAATCTATATGAAGTGAAGAACATTATCTTTAAATAATAATAAAAATCATTTCAAACTTACACAATAGTTTTCTAAAAGGTACTACAAGTACCTATTAATTCAGGTTTGCAAAAATTTGAGTCTCATTTATGTCACTTAACTAAAATCATAGACTTTACTAGACTAGTAGTTTGAGATGCAGATCCAATGAATCTACCTACTGCTGTGTAATTAGCCTTATTTATATTTAAAATAAATTGTTTATCATCATCATCATGACTGCTGGGTATGAATTCAGACTTCTTGTGTGTAGAATTAAAACTATCGTGGTTGTTAATCATTTTAAATAGAAATACGGCTAATTTTAATTTCTTGTGTGTACTTCCCAATTGTTCCAACATCAACATTGTTTCCGGTTACGTTTAATTAAACGTATACAATATTACTCCGATCCGGTCCACTTTGATCACACAAACCACCCTAAGCTAATTGTGCATCCGATTAAGTGACATACCAGAAGCCATTCAACCATAACCAATGCCGAAATCAGTGACGCGTGACAATTCCTCTAACGCAATTGCACAGACCTTCTCAATATGCATTGTTCAGAAACAAGTTATAAAACAGATAGGACACTTTTTGATCGAAAAAGTGTAAATAGAATGAAGATATAGTGTAAAATTTTGGGGAAACAGCTATTAATATAATATGCACAAGGCGTTCATTATGCAAAAAAGAGCAATTAGGACTATGGTGCGCATTCCCCAATGGGAATCTTGCAAAGACTACTATGTCAGTCTAAATATTTTGACCGTACCTAGTTTATACATTTTAGTGCTTCTAAAAGACGTAGTAAATAACCCATTAAAATATGAAACTGTAGAACAAAGGGAAAAACGTTTAAATACAAGACGTAAAGATCTTGAGGCATATGTCCGAGATTGAATGTTGCAATACATGGCTCCCGGTATCAAGCTGTTAAATTATTTAATTCACTTCCTACTGACATGAAAACTATCGATAGTTCTAAAATATTTCAATCAAAACTCACAAAGCTTTTGTTGAGAGGGTGTTTTTATACAATTCAGGAATTTATTATGACATGTGATAATTTTATATAATTATGGGATTTAATTTTTATTGTATTTACATTTTTGATATGAAATTTAATGTCATGACTGATTATTTTAATGTTTTTTTTTTATATATTTATTTCTATTGTGTTATTTTTAATTTTATGTGTTATTTCAAATACGATTATATAATTGTTTGTGAATAAATAAATAAATAAAATAAATATATTTCACTAGGAAATACCCTCGTGACTTCGTTTACGTGAAATTATTTTCAAACACTTCTTTATCTTTTTTCTCTTTTTACTTGTCGAATTTCAGGTATTCCTTTCTTAGTGCACCTTTATACACAAATACACCCTTTAAATTTAAATTTTCTAGGACTAGTGGTTTAGTGCACAATGCACATGCATAGTCTTCACCCCATACCAGGACGGCCAGATCAGGACGGGATCCAGACGGGGATAGACGCACTAAATTAGTTAAGTAGTTTATGTCTTTTCAAAATGTATGTTAACAAGTGAAAAAACTGATCCAGCTGCTCCTTTGCAAGCTACGTCCCGGGGCAAGTTTGTGCAAATATTTGCTAACTGATTAAAAGTCAAAGTCCTGTGCCACCGCACGGAAACAATGCTCTGATCTAAATATTAGTGCGGATCACACGCGCGAGCGATCACAGGATCACGGGCCGTTTGTGCCGCGCGCCGGTGGAGGGTTAAGACGACAACATGATTTGTTTATGGTAACATTTATGAGGATTCCTGATCGCTGGTGTGGAAGGTATCTATTTAAGATACCTTGCATGAATGAATTGATTATATAAAATAAATAAATAAAACCGTCCAAGTGTGAGTCGGATTCACGCACGAAGGGTTCCGTACCATTATCTATAAAAACGGCAAAAACACGTTTTTCTATGGGAAGCCCCACTAAAATATTTATTTTATTCTGTATTTAGTTGTTATAGCAGCAACATAAATACATCATCTTAAAAAAATTCAACTATCTATCTATCACGGTTAATGAGATACAGCCCTGTGACAGACAGACGGACAGACGGATAGACGGACAGACGGACAGACGGACAGACGGACAGACGGACAGACGGATAGCGAAGTCTTAGTAATAGAGTCCCGTTTTTACCCTTTGGGTACGGAACCCTAAAAAAGAAAACAAACAAAAATAATCAAGAAGAGATTTCTACAAAAATTAATGATTTTAGTAGCGATCTCTTTCAGATAATTTAATGGAGAGGAATATAATATATATTTTGATTATTAGACTATTAACATATATGTAGAGGTATAAATATGAATCTATGTGTATATTCTGCTATTAACATTGCCCAACTATAAGGGTTTAATGACCTACTGAACCCTAAAAAACAGAAAGGTATTTCTTGTGACTACGTAATTTGTTGAAAATAAATAAAATGTTATATACATATTTCACATAGCCATAGATTATTTTCGTTGACACACAGTATTATTAAGATTTATGTTCCAAGAAAAATTCAATATGGAGGCACCTTTTGGCGGTAAAAGGCAGTTTAACCCCCATTTAGGGGATCTTCTTTAATTTGTTTGCACCCCGCAGTCAAATGCAAAGTTATTATGGTGGGTTTATCTTTCAAAGTTACGCACATTTGCGCGTAGGTAAATATTTTCACTTGTATTACTGTTTTTGTGATGAAACTTTTCCCATTTAGACAAAAGTTTAACCAAAGATCCAGGCAATCAAGTTGATGTAAAAATAATAATACCTACATACCTAGTTTGAAAACAGGGAAGGAAAACTTCGCGAGGAAACCAGTTAGTATTCTTATAAGCGGCGATGGGCTTGCAACTTGTGTAGGTACAATGCTAACTACTGCAAACTGTGGGTATTGTGTCAAACATAATGTTTGGACGTAGCTCTGACCACCCCCTTTAGACATCTTCAAGGATCTAAGTGCCTGGAAATATGAGTATGTCTATTTGTCTATATCAACGGTCAACGGTCAACGGTTTTTGTCAACAGCCATCGATTGATACCAATTCGATGGTGTGTCACATAGATATTAATATGCAATTTTTATGGCTTTTCAATCAATTTCAACTTTAATTCAATATAATAGTGGATATTTCCACACCATCTAGCCCTTATTGGTACCAGATAACTAGTAGAAAACTTAAATACTTTTTTTGTAATTATTAAATGGTAAAATTGTTTGATAAAATTCCAAATAGAAATTGAACGATAGATGTAAATGTACACCAGACATTAATGACTGCGCTTCGGACAATGCATCTGCCACTCACCCTCTGCACCCTCGGACATCCCTGATCAACTGAATACGAACAATGCTATTGTCTTTAATTGCAACAAATGTTAATACGTATGTTACTGAGGGATACTGTTTAGGGTAAGGTATCCTATTATCCTAATAATATTATAAATGCGAAAGTTTGTGATAAGGCTGATATGTTTGTTCCCTAATCAAAAATAAACGACAAAACGGATTAAGATTAAATAAAAAATGTATATAAAAATCAGAATAAATAAAGGGGGAACTAATAATCCGAAAAACCACCCCTAAATGATAAAAAACGCAAAACTGATGATTTTAGTATAGATGGCGCGATGGTTTAGTATAGTGTGCAACAAATCTGACATCACAGACTAAAAACACTTAGTCGTCATAGCAACGCAGTTTTGACTAATGAATGCTACGCATTCTACCAAAATTCGTATTTATTTGTATCAGTACAAGGTTTTTAGGGAAAAAATTGGAAGTGCCTGATTTTTTTTTCTATACGATTATTAAAATTTGACAGAACAACGTTTGTCACGGGTCGGCTCGTTAGGAATATATTCAAACTGGGGCGGGTTACCTTGCTGACGGGCGACGAGCAGACTATAACCGCGCGGCGTAAATCGCTGTAGTGTGTACTTTAGTAGTACACACTAGTTTTCCTTTTTGACGATAGTTTCCAGTACCCACTTAAAATTTGAAAAAATATTAAAATTTCGAAAGGAAAACGGCTTGGTCAACATGTCTGTCGCGTGTCAGACTAGTATCTTTATATTTTAATTAAGTACTATAAGTTTTTCACGGCGATTGGTTATTAGCTACAGCTTAAAAGAAATTGAAAAATAGTAATTTATTTTTTCGTTCGCTATTTTCTTTTTAGATCTTAGCTCTTCTTTTCTTCCGCAATTTTCTATGCGATTATAGAAATTGGGAAAGAAAAAACGTGTGTCGCAGTTCAGCTAGTATATTTATTATTCTGATTAAGTGCTATAAGATTATCACGTCGATTGGTTATTAGCTACAGCCTACTTAAATAAACTGTATCAAATTATTTACGCGATTAAAATGGCGCCTTTCGGTCAACAAGCTTCGAAGATTTTATTGAGTCAGATGTCGTGGTGTTATCATTAAATAAATAAATATTGGTGAACATTTCACACAGCGCCATCTAGCCCCAAACTAAGCAAAGCTTGTACTATGGGAACCAGATAGCTGATTGGATACTTATATGTATATGTTTCTTTTTTGATCTAAATACTGCTTATTATACATACTAGCTGACCCGTGCCCGCTTCGCTGTGCGTAAGACATTTCTAATAAAATCGTGGACTTTTTTGTAGACGTTTTTAAGGTGTACAATACTGTAGTACATTATTTTGATATATCTCGTGGGGTTCAGCCAGCATTTGCAATGTAAGCGCAAAAAAATGTGTTTATTTACGACATCACATTAGAAACCTCTAAAATTATCAGTGTTTCTCTACTATATTATGCATGTATTATACATATAAACCTTCCTCCTGAATCACTCTATCTATTAAATATAAAGCGTGTAAAAAACCGCATCAAAATCCGTTGTGTAGTTTTAAAGATATAAGCAAACATACATACATACATACGCGGGAAGCGGAAAGCGACTTTGCTTTATACAATGTAGTGATAGTGATTAACACCCAGGCACAGAACAAACATCTATGTTCATCACTTATCACCCAAATGTTTATCCCGGGTGGGGATCGAACCCACAACCTAAAGCGCAGAAGGCAGAGCTAATACCAACTGGGCTGCGAGGCCAGTCAAGGATTTTAACAATCGGTAAAGATACTGACTTTCACACAATGAAAGTATTAAATACTAGCAGTCCGCCCCGGCGTCGCACGAGTGTACTAATGATTTGATAGCTATTTTTTTTTGCAGTTAGTCTACGCATTTTCTCCCGTTTCAAAATACTAACAACGCCAAACATAATTTTTGGCATTTTTGACAAGAACTCGTATTCAAGAACATCCCGTGTAGGAATTCTCACTGCAAAGTTTCCGATTTCTCACAGTGTCGGTTAAGTGTCGTTCCTGAATACGGGGGTGAGCATGAGCACCCAGAAATCGGAGAGTTGTCTAACGTACCTACTTAGGGATTACAGTCATAATCCTATTTCATTTTATTTTTCAAAATACTAATTTTCAGTTTTGCATCAACTGGTTCTTTAATTTTATTGTCTTTGCAAAACTATAGACATAGACAGGTAGGTACATACTAGCTGATCCGTGCCCGCTTCCCTGGGAGACAGATAGTTTCACATCTGGTATTCCAATCAAAATAAATTATAGCCTATATGTTGCCGTGGACTAATAGCTACATACCAAAAAGTTTCATCAAAATCCGTCCCGTAGGTTTTGCGTGAAAGCCGGACAACAGATAGACAGACAGACAAAAATTGCAAAATATTTTTTTTTGCTTGTGTTACTTGTATGGGCCCCTAGTTTTTATTCAAGGTACAAAATTGAACTCTTCTACAGTTTTATTATATGTATAGATTAGGCCTTGCTCCTTAGCAAACCGGTTGCGAGGAATTTATTGTTTATTACGCTTTTTAATGCATATACAGAGTCGGTATTAAAACAATGATCATAAGCCGACGGGCTCTTTATTGATCCGAGGTATTTCGCAACTGTTTCTTTGTTTATTTTCTTTGCAAAATGTTTCGAGGAGTAAGAATTGATTTCTAATTTCGAGAAAACAGTAGCTATTTTTTTTTATAATAAAACCGTATTTATTTCACTACAAGATATACAAATAGTTATTGCGTCGTACTTTGAGAATTTTTTTATTAAAAACTAGCTGATAATACAACAAAAAAGAAGTGGCGAAGTCGCGTAGCAACACATTCAGCGATTCATTTTTATATTAAAGATGTAGGTATTTAAAAAAAAAAAAATTTTGCAACCCATTCGTTGAATTCGAGGTAAGACTTCAAAATATAACAGCTTGATTTCTTACTAGTCTAGGCAGTATAGCCCCTTATACGTTAATCATCCCTTATACGTTTTTTTATCATTTTGGGGATGCTTTTCGAGCATTATTATCTAGGTACATCAGCAAATTTAATTTTAATCCGTTTTGTCTTTTATTTTTGATTAGGGAAGAAACAAAGCAACCTTTATAATATTATAAGGATAGGTGCTATCCTAATCACTACATAGTATAAAGCAAAGTCGCTTCCCGCTTCCCGCGTCTGTATGTATGCTTATATCTTTTAAACTACACAACACTGTTTAGCTATTTATAGTTTTGATTAAAAACGAAACTAGTGTTTTTGAAAAGCTGAGTTAAGTGAAAAGTTTGACCAATCGTGTTATTGTCCATAAAATATATCTAGATTATGTCCTTAACTTATTTTTGAAACAAAACTTTATGTTTTGCGGTTATTGAGAAAAAACGATTCTGCATTCATCAAAAACATTGATTACTCGTCTTAATACCTGTCTATCTATTCCAACTTTATTACTTTTGTTACTTTGTATGTTCCCAGCAAGTCATCGAATAGACCGATCAACCTAGCGGATCCACGAGAAAGTAATAAAAAAGCGCACTCCCCTAGAGTCTCGATAAAAGATTTTAGCGCCGGAGGGGGAGGAGATTAAACGAGTGATACTTTGTCTTTTTAAACGGTCGCAGTTTTTGTGAAGCTGTCGGAAGCTGGGGAATTACTGGATGTGTTTTTTTGCGGGTTCCGTACTTTCTGAGGAGATTTAATAGAAAAGTGGGGGTTAGAGCAAAGATTAGGTACTACTCAATAGCTATTGCTGGAGGTGAAGTAAGCGCATTTTTGAAATTATAAATGAATAGATTGTTTGTAAATGAATTTTGGTTGTTTGTTTTTCTTCTATGCGTTCTCAATTATATACCTACAACTAGCAAACGCGGTCACACGTTGCTGTGTCAACAGTTTACAATAAAATAATATTGCGACTATAAATTGAGATGTAAGCTATCCTATCTTTAAAGTTGTATCAAACTGCTTGAAACTGTGGTAAATTGTTGTGTGCGCAATGCATGCCGACCACAACTATACCTATAAATTGAATTCGAACCGTCACAATAATTTATTTATCATAGAAAGAAACGCTCCACAACGTACATCCCTATAACAATTATTCGTCGCGTAAAAAGATAAAAAAGCTTTTCCTCTTAACTTCCACTTAGACAAACAATTGATAAATTAACAAGATTGTCGACATCGTGTCCCCTTGCGATTTTCCCGAAAAATAAAAATAGGGGAGACAAGATCACAGATCAACTATATCACTGTGTATTTGAATTTATTTAAAAATGAGCCTTATTTGTACTATATTAAGATAGAGAGAAAGGTTTTGTTTTATTGTTCTTCTCATTAAGTCTCCAACCATACAAAAGTTAAATATTTATCTCAAAGCTCTTTGAATTCATGAATTGAATTTACTTTTACTATCAATCAGCTGAATGGAAAGTTTTGGCGAGTTTTTAATCAAATACAAGTATATCGAAGTGAAAATTTCCTACGTAATTGGTAGCTGTCTACTATTTTATTCTATGTTACGAGACCCGAGCGTACCTCGCTGTGACAGATTAGTCGGTAATATCCTCAAATTGATATCTCAAGAGGAAAAAATCCCTTTTTGCCCCTTGAACTTTGAAATATTGCCAGTCATTGCCGTGATAGAATGTATTTTGTCTCGTATTTTATGTCTTGGTAATTTTTTTGCAATTTCGACGATGTTCGTATTTATGTCTTTTGATGAGAGTTTTTAATTTGTTGTTGAAAAAATGAAAGTAATACTTTGTCAACACTAAATATAGCTGTAGCTACCTATTAAATACTTTATTGTTAAAATTGATGTGTATATTGGTATAAAATTCAAAACCCACTTAGTCGAATGAGGAATAAGCAACGAGTAGTAGAATAATTACGTTTAAAAAACTAAAAACAAAATCGACTTCATGTTTTGTTTATAAATAAAAATTGTCGGCGCGGAGGGGGGACCCTCCGCGAGATCTAGGAGCCATACCCCGGCTAGCCCTCCACTCGGTGTATGCCAATGAAAGAAGGGCAAGGTCTATAGTTGAAAACCACTATCAATGCCCATAAATTTTGAAGGTTTCTCTTGATTTTCCTGGGATCCCATCATCAGATGCTGACTTGGTGGTAATGGGACCACCTCGGAAGTTTAATTAATAAAAAATATTTGTAAATCCGTCCACAAATGCCGAAGTAATCGCGTAACAACCAAACAAAATAAAATAAAAATCAACATACAGGCGAATTGATAACATCCTCCTTTTTGAAGTCGGTTAAAAATGGTAATTGAGTTTCTACTACGAAATGTTTTCCCTCGTATATTTCTTCGAATAGAAAAATCTATTGAAGCACATCACATTGGAAATCACGACTTTCGAATTGAAAGTCGACCCTTCGCCTAACACGGCTACCTACCATCAATTTATGCATAATACAATCGACTTCAGTAGCATACCTAGCTTGTTAGTCCTAAAACAATTTGTCTTTCACTCACAAACAACAGGATACCTAATTGCGACAAGGTATTGCCTCCAACACTAAATCTATTCGGGTAATAAATAAAGCGAGGCGTAGGCGAACACGGAGGCAATCTATGCAATGTCTTTTATAACCTGACTATAGCGAAGAACCAGCAGGCTTAGCATAAGCAGAAAGATCCTTCTACAGAAGAATAGACAAATAAGTTTTCTTAAACGTCAGAAATACAAGAAAACGGACTCGCGCACGAAGGGTTCCGTACCATTATCTATAAAAACCCCACGCATGGGAGCCCCACTTAAATATATATTTTATATTGTTTCTGTTATAGCAACAACAGTAATACATAATCTGTGAAATTTTAACTGTCTAGCTATCACGGTTCATGAGATACATACAGCCCTGTGACAGACAGACAGACAGACAGACGGACAGCGAAGTCTTAGTAATAAGGTTCCGTTTTTACCCTTTGGGTACGGAACCCTAAAAATGTAGTAATTAGCCATATTTATAGTTAAAATTAGTCACACGATAGTTTTAATTCTATAATAAGTTTTCTGTTGAAAAATATTTTTTCAAGACAAGTTTTTGTAAAATCCTCCTTCGAGCTAGAAATCAGAGCAGCGCGCTATCACCTGTCACATAATATTATATTGTCATTGGAACTTGACAGGTATGAAAAGTGGTTACTCAATCGAATTATTTGCTAAGGAGTTCCGTTGTGAGTATTCGTTGAACAGCTCTGACTCCATCATCAGATTAGCTCGCTGTCACCATATCATTGTATTGTCACCAGAACTAAAGGTACATACATGCAAAATTTCAGCTCAATCGGATATCAACAAACGGTTGCAAATTTTTACGGAATGCTTACAAACAAGTCTACGAACAGAGCAAAATAAAAGCTTGTAGAAAGTTGTAACTACTGTGTGAGCATGGCAATCGCAAGAATGAACGTGTAAAATTATATTTTTAAACTCCAATCAAAACTTCACGTATACGGCGATAAATTCAACTTCTGTCTACTCATTCGTCGACAAATCGTGTTCTGGGATAAATATGCTAGGCATGCTATGCAGGAGGGTGATATAAGGAGAGAATAGATTGATTGGAACAGAATTTTGAGTTCTTGATTGGTTTGCCATATTTGACCATGTAGCGGTGATTGCCCGTTGAGGCCATGAGCTGAAAGTTTGAACCACGGGGAAGGTAAGGTGAATGTGAAGGAAAACATCACGAAGAAAAAAGTTAGTATTCTTATAAGGCGCCATAGGATTGCAACCATGGAATGCTACTACAAAATTTGGAAATATTTCAAATGTAATGTTTGGAAAAAAATCTATGACTAACCAAATTAGACATCTTCAAGAATCTGAATAGATGTCTACCGTACTCGGAAATTACAGTCGTAGTTTATTTATTTTACACACGATATTTAAATAAGCCCTTGATAATCGTTGTGAAACTAAATGCATAATTATGTACAATTTGTTAATTTTATAATTATTTTATAATAACTACAACGACACAAAGTTACAGGTAGATTATTATCGCCGCTAATAAAATACTTCAATTACAAGAAGTAAATTAATAATAAAAATATAATACACGTATTGAAAGGATGTGACCTATCTGATAATCAGACCGCGACTTGTTGCACAGCATATTTAGAAAAGTTGGTCCACCCAAATAATTAAGGATCATTAAAGTAAATGGTAGACCCCAAGCCGTGTTTGTTGCCTGATTCTTTTAAGCTTGGTCGCGTGGAATCGGCGTAGCTTCACCTAGTTCCTAAGACGTTTCAAAGTGATCCTTGTGATTTTATTGAAATAAATGATTTTTGAATTTGAATTTGACTATTTTATCGAAAACGTAAGCCCAAATGCCAAAACTGACCCTTTTACTATACACAAAGTGACAGTTTTGACTTTTGGACGAAACGTTAAGATAGTGGTTTGTGCTCCCACGAACCTCTAGGGAGGGAGTCCCTACAGGCGCAGAGGTGATACTGCGACGTGGCGCGTCCCCAGGTTGCGGATAGGGGTTAACCGGTGTACCAATAGCGCTCGTGCGAGCGATGTTGGCACACCGGCGCGGACAAAACACGAAGATAGGGAGGTCGAGGGAAGGAGGGCTTCTCCGCGCGTCCCTTTGACTGAGCAAAGGGCGCAGTGGATGAAGTCGGGCAGAGGAAAGGAGTTCCTACTCTGCCGGGAGGGTGGGCAGGCTTGGTAGCCGCCCAACACCGCTCTTTTAAGAGCGGTGAAGACGTAGGGGGTAGGGGACCCAGTTGGGCCTGCCCTGACAGGTAGGTGTCGGGTTGTCGTAGACTTCCCGACATCACCTGCCCCTATTTATAGGGGCGTAGAGAGAGGAGGCGGACTTGCCCGTCGGGGAGACCGGAGCGCCACGCCGGTCAGGCCCCGTGCGGGTAAGGGAGAGGACGTAAACCTCTTTAAAAAATACACAGGAAGACAACCTCTTTAAAAAATTACACCTGGGGGAGATCGGTGTTCCCCACCCGATCTGGACCCGTGGGGGCGGTGAGGCCTCGGTCCCGCTCTGACAGGTGGGTGCTGGGTTGTGGGACAACCCGGCGACACCTGCCCTCCTAGCGGGGGCGGAGAGAGGAAGAAAACCTCTATAAAAAATTACGGGATGGAGGCGGCGGTTTGGCTGCCGTTACTAGCGACCTTCGTTAGTAGCGGCAGACTTCCGCGGCCTGCCCCAGGAGGGGCGAGAGGAAGAAAACCTCGGGTAAAAAATAACGGGATGGAGGCCGCGGTTTGGCTGCCGATACCAGCGACCTTCGTCGGTAGCGGCAGACTTCCGCAGCCTGCCCCATGAGGGGCGTGAGGTAGCCCCTACCAAAGGGGACTTTCGGGTCCGTGGGTGGTCGGAACAGGGGTTCCGGCTGCTCGTAAGCGGATCCGGGATGGCGGCGGTACTCTTTGGCAAGTACCGTCGTGAGCCCCGCGTACGCATGCGCGTATGCGGGTTCCGGGCGTGGCTGTGGGTGCCATTGCCGGGACAGTGCTCTTGGCAAAATGCGAGAGGGGCACCGGTGCGTTCCGTAGGAGATCCCGGAGCCCCTTGACATGCATTGAGGCCGGCCAACGTGGTGGTTTTAGTCGGTACGAGTCCGACATACCCTTCTTTTTCCCCTGAAAAAGAAGGGACCCATGAGGGTTTCCCCACGTAAAAAAAAAAAAAAAAAAAAAAAAAAAGTGGTTTGTGCTCAGGCCACAGAACCTACAGTAGTATTTGTTTGTAAAGTAGTTCACAGTAGTTCGACCTTTTTACATCTTTTACTAAACGATTTAAAGTCCAGAAAACGTATTTGTTTTAATGTGAGAGAGGAAATAATTGACAACATTTACTAGTGTGCGTGTTTTGATTTTATTGTCAAATTGAACGATCAATGACAACATCCAATTCGTAGGTATGTGTAGAGAAACGATTTTTATAAGTATATTTTAATATATCATGAAGAGATTTATTTTCTTGGGTTCAAATAAAAGCAACTATAACAACTTGTATTAACTGTATGGAATGAGCCAGCTATTCTCTTTTAACCGAATCCCACAAGTTCATAGCACGCGCGAACTTAACCACCAATTATGAAAGAACCGTATCACCACTTCCTGCTCATATCTATAGTTCTAAGTGGACAGGCCAAGTTACATCGGCTGGGCATTGCGAAAATATTAGGTGAACGCTGTTTTTGTTTGACAAGAGATGCTTCGTTTCGAAATGTAAAGATAATAGATAGTTAGGTATGTTTCGTAAGACGCTACTAAATAATAGTAGCGTTTGTCAGAATTGAGATGGATCACGCAAGCTTGTACGCGAGCAGTTGAAATAGTTGTTGTCACGTGTCAAAAGTCATGTCCCTTT
The DNA here is from genome assembly GCA_912999785.1 of Hydriomena furcata. NCBI lineage: Eukaryota > Metazoa > Arthropoda > Insecta > Lepidoptera > Geometridae > Hydriomena > Hydriomena furcata. Next base: position 4,813,496 of record OU538834.1, on the reverse strand, counting down.
CCCCAGTTATTTGCCACACCAATACTTCTATTTTCATTGACTAGATATTTTGTAACGGCCAGGATATGATACAATAGATAGAGGCAGAATAAGTGAGACAGATTCATTACGAGTAGGTATGTTAAAATAAACCTCCTATCAACTTCTGCTTGCCTGGTACTTTTAAATAAAATTACAACTAGGTATGACACCTTGACCTTACGGAGGAGCAGACCGATAAGCTTGAACGTCTCCAAAATTTCTGCATTAGATTCATTTTTGGATTACGAAAATTTGACCATGTGACGCCTTTTCGCTCTATGCTTAAGTGGCTTCCTATTCGTCTTCGTCGTAACTTGCATACTCTTTCCCTTCTATATACTATTTATATATACTATTTTCTATGTTCAATTCCTCCTCCCCTAACTATCTCAAAGAAAGGTTTGAGTATCTTCACTCTTCCAACACTCTTTCTTTAAGGTCATCAGAAAACCTGTCTCTTAAAACACCAGTGCACAGCAGTTCCTTCTATGATAAGTCCTTCACAATCCAAGCTGTGCGTCTATGGAACAGTCTGCCGGTAGACATCAGACGTTCATCTTCGCTGCACACTTTCAAGAAGAAGATAAAACTATTTTATCTCAATGATCCTCCTTTATAACCCTTTTTGTAGTTTTATTATTATTATTATTATATTTCTCTTAACATAATATTGTAACATTGTGTATATTTATATATATATTTCTATTTGTGTAGGTATATATATTGTAAGTTTATAAGTATTCATATTATATCATAGTATTCATAGGTTCTTTTTATGCTTATCATAGGTATTATGATGGTCATAAATTTTGTTGCTTGTACACTGCCTTCCACTGTTTACTTTGCTCACTACTTTCCATCCTTAGGTTGCCTGGAAGAAATCGCTTTTTAGTGATAAGGCCGCCCATTGTACGTAATTCTAAAATTATTTTTTAATGTTTTGCTTGTTTATTTCTGGTGTACAATAAAGTATTATCTATCTATCTATCTATCTATCTATCTATGACTGTATAGAAATAATAACAATAATATAAATAAATATTGGCGGACTTTGAACACTGCGTCATCTAGCTCCAAACTAAGCAAAGCTTGTACTATGGGAACCAGATAACTGATAGATAACTTGCTCTGCTTACTCGCACTTGCCGGTTTTTTAATATTTTGAATACTTTTGTTTAAAATATAATACTAGTAGAAACACACGAAATCACGTAAAGGTCTATTAAAATATACCTCAATCCCTACTGTACCCCCTTAGGGGTGATACTGCACCCCGGTGCATCAGGAATTCCTTTCTTAGAATACCCCTACATCAAAAGGAATACACCATAAAATAAATACATCCACAAAACGCGGAATAAAACATTATTTTCACGTGACTGTCTCTACCATTTGATTGATACGGAGGGTCGTTTGACTTCCGGTTCAATTTTCAATTTTCACGTTTCCGATGTCAGCCAGCTGTGACGTGCGATTCGAAATGCTGATATTGAAAAATTGTGCGGTCGGCGAATGTCAAAGGGGTTGATTTTACAATTCATTGTTTTGTGAATTTATTTTCAGCATTTTGTTTGCAGTGAATTTTTGCAATTTGGTGTTACATAGCTGAATAAAATAAAATGAAGAATTGGATTCACATCATGTTTATTTTTTAGGGTTCCGTAAACAAAGGGTAAAAACGGGACCCTATTACTAAGACTTCGCTGTCCGTCTATTTGTCACAGGGTTGTATCACACGAACCGTGATAGCTAGACTGTTGAAATTTTCAGATGATGTGTTTCTGTTGCCGCTATAACAACTAAAAACAGAATAAAATAAATATTTATGTGAGGCTCCCAAAAAAGCGAGTCTGACTCGCATTTGGCCGGTTTTTAATTTTTTTTTTTTAAATCTCTTATGGAAGTCTAAAGATGATTTCAAATTAACTTTTATACGATATGTCAAACGCTAGCGATGAAATCCCTAAACTCATCTTTTGAAGTCGACATAGGTTTTTGACATGAAACTTGGTGATATAAAAATAATAAAATTATTTATTATCTTCTCACGCATCTTTACATTTTCGAACAACATTACCATATTTTAATAAAATTACGTAATTGCTAACGGAAAGTTTGTTCTTCTCATCAGTTGACATACACGTACCTATTAGTAAAGTGACGGTTAATATACAACCTTTTCAAAGTAACCTTTCCTCGCATGCTCTGCGTCTTCATTGAGAACGTGAGATTTTCACACTGCGATAAGGTTGCATGCGGCTGGTATCGCGGAGGTCGGTAAAAGTTGTTTGGCATCCACATCCGAAGAACAACATCGTGACACTGAAGTTGGGTAACAAGTTAGAGGAGTTAAGAGATTCTGTAAAGCGTTAGAAAGATTTTTTCTATTTTATTTGTTGGTGTTTGCGTGGTCGCACGTAATTATAACGGTGAAGGAAAACATCGCGAGGAAACCAGTTTGTATACTTGTAAGCGGTGACGGGCTTGCAACCTGTCACGTGTGAAAAATGTAATGTTTGGACGTGTCTGACACGAGGACCTGAGCACCTGGAGATCTAAGAGGACGTCTACCGTACTTGGGACTACTGTACAGTCGTGATCCTATTTAAGGCGCTCCCAGTCGACGATTGTTTTTGTTCGAAACGAAAAAAGAAATACTTGTGAACAACCCACATCTCCTATTTTATAATGTATAGTATATGTGAATAAAGATGTACCCATCTTTAATCACTTCGATAAATAATCCTACCGACCGCTGCAATGACGACAAACACACGTCGGCGCGTGGTCCGCCTTAGCTTTTCGAATAAATTAATGATATAAATTATGTATAATTACTTATCAAAAATCTATTCTAATAGAAATCTAGATCTACATATTACCTATCTTTAACAATAAATCATATGTTGATTTTAATAGTAGGTATATAAAATATTTCGATCATAAATTCTAAAACGTATCATTTTAAAATAATATCTTTATCGTGAAAAGTTTCTGCTATTATGTTTTCAGCTTAATAGAAATCTAGGTAGGAACCTGAAGTAATATACTTATAAAAATAGGAGATGTGGCTTGTTCAGAAGTATTTCTTTTTTCGTTTCGAAAAAGAGCAATCGTCGACTGGGAGCCCCTTAATATGTTGGTCACTTTCGACCGATGGAGTAACCAGATCATGGCAAAAGCAAAAAGTATTACGGCTAGGAAAAAGTAAAATAGAGAAGCATGCATTTTTGTATTTATTTTTCCGCGACTTCACTCGCGTGTTGCTTATAATACCCGAATAAAAAGTATCATATTTGTTTTTTCTATATCTATGTTCATTCCAAGTTTCATCCCAATTCGTTTGGTCGTTTCGGTGTGTTTCAGGCACAAATATCCTCTAAACTTTCGTAGGTATTTATATTATTATTATGAAAAATGATAAGATAATTTACTTTTTTACTACACACACATATCTACCTGCCTAAACTCACACAAGTTGATACTTCAAACACATACTTATTTTATTTCACCTCAATATTTCCCAAACTACGACACGACACAGATGTAAGTTTCGAAAGTAGATGCCAATATGTCAGAGGATGTTTTTTATCCAATTTCTCTTGCCTTAAATCTATATTCAATAGTGACCTCTTGATAGACAAGCTTCCAAACAGGTAGACACATTAATTTAGCCATCACAAATCATGCGCATAGTTGTGATCACAACATTAATTATGGCGTTGACTCCAAATTAATTGCTGATGTTCTCTGCTCAAAAATGTGTGCCTACACTTCGACCTTTTTCCTAACTTATTTAAATAACAAGAATAACTGTGAATTGTTTTTGAATTTGTTTTTCTATAATTAGTATTATATTAACTGCTGCAAAATGTGGGCATATGCCAAACGTAATGTTTGGACGTGGACCTTCACTAGACATCTTCAAAGGATATAAGAAGATATCTGAGAGGATGTCTACCGTATTTGGGGATTCGTCGTGATCCTCATTATTCAATTAGGTAATGATTAAAAAATCTTATTTTTATTTTTAACTAGCTGACCCGTGCCCGCTTCGCTGTACGTAAGACATTTCTAATTGTGATAAATTTGGAAGGGTATAGCAATATGGCTATGTTATGGCTTGGATGGAGATTTTCAAGGTGTACAATATACTGTAGGACATTAGTTTGATATATCTCGTAGGGTTCAGACAGCGTTTGCAATGTAAGCGAAAAAAAATGTGTATACGACATCAAATTAGAAACCTCTAAAATGATCAGTGTTTCTCTACTATATTAGGCATGTTTTACATAACAACATTTATTTTTCTATGAAAATAACCGCATCGAAATTCATTTTTCATCGAAAAATCTAAATCTAAGCATACATACGGACAGACGGACAGGCAGACGGCGAGAAGCGACTTTATTTTATACTATGTAGTGATGAATCTACATATTACAAATACATTTAGATCATCATCATTCGTCATTTTCTTATTTTTTTCCTACTTAATGTATGCCTGTTTGAAGTCGACCCTCTTTGGGAATGTATTTGAAATGTAATACAAATACAATTATTATATATTTTTATATAATTTGAATTCGATACCATACTCGTAGACATTTGTTAAAATTTTGAGAAGGTAGGTTCTCGATAATGATTTTTTAAAATACAACTTTTGTTTAAAACATTAGTTTTTAAATGAACGGTTGTTTGATAACTTATTGTTTTTGGACTTATATAGGTAAGTATGTCTTTAAAGTATGATGTGATTAAAACCCCAATTGCTTGCTTTTTCCAACTATCATAATTATTACAGAAAACCAGAGCTTTACCGAAATTCCACCCCATCAACACACGTCAAATATTGTATTAGCAGAACCAGTCTCATTCATAAAGAGGGTAATAATATGATCCTGCAAAAGCTAGAGGGGAGAGCTGCGGTGACATGGAGTAGCCGGAGGCATAATATCAACTGTCATACGCAAATGTATAAAGCGCTTGGATCATCGACCACATAGCCCAATAGACACCTAATGGCTTCGTTTCTTGAAACGAACCAATCTGTTAAATCGTTGAGGTATAATAAATAAATAAATATTGGTAGACATTATGAAGCCGTGATGGCCGAGTGGGATGTACCTCGACTTTCAATCTGGATTTTTCTGAACGAAAATTTATATGCGCATCAAAAACACGTGCTTACAACGGTGAAGGAAAACATCGCGAGGAAACCAGTAAGTGTTCTTATAAGCGGCGATGGGCTTGCAACCTGTCACGTATGGAATGCTAACTACTGCAAAATGTGAACTACTGTAAAAAATATAATGTTTGGACGTACCTCTGACTACCCCCACTAGACATCTTCAAAGGATTTAAGCGTCTGAAGATCTGAGAGGATGTCTACCGTACTTGGGGATTACAGTCGTGATCCTATATATTTTTATTTTTTATTATCACACAGCGCCTTCTAGCACGAAGAAAAGCTTGTACTATGAGAACTAGATAACTTAGAGAATACTTATATAGTTTTTTTTGTAAATACATACATTATGATACTTTATAACACCCAAACACAGATATCTATATTTATCACACAAAAATTATTAGTGTGATAAATATAGATATCTGTATAATATCCTAGGTGGGGATTGAACCCATAACCTACAGCGCTGAAGGCATAGCTACTACCAATTTTGAGCTGTGAGGCCAGTCATAGTATGCGAGATAATTATGATGTGTTATTTTATTGTACAGGGAAGCCTATTCCTGGTTTGTTGTAGATAAATATCTTATTTTAGTCATCTAAACCGACTAGATGTTTACGGGTCACGGAAGCGGTCGGAACTAGAGTATATTTCGCGCTTGGTGTTACTCAGGTATATCTGCCGTATTAGTCTAATATGTTGTGAGACAATGTTCGCCTTGCATGAGGAGTCTATAGGCTGTGTGGATTAATAAAAGTGATTTGTAAATCAAGTTTTGCTAAAGGACACTGATACGCTGAAAACTCTCGCAGAGTTTTAAAATTATCGACTTTAAAGTACCTAATAATGATAGAAGGATAAATAATATTTATTTTATAACAAGATATCTAGATATACTCGTAAATAAAATTACAAAAAAATATATAAAACCAAGAGACAGAAGCGGTGGTTGCGAGGGGCCAAAATGTCCCTAACTCAGCATTAGCAGCATAAATATTATGTCAATTATTATTATAATAAATGTTATTTGAATATTAGGTCGGTAACGCTCACCTAAGTCTCATCAAATGTATATAAAGACGTAAAAAAACTCTAAACGATATTTTTTTCTCTTAAAAGTAGCATCAGTAAATTACATAGTACATTGAAGATCAAAACAGCATTTGTCTGATCTCCAAGTCATACGTGCCTACTGGGGACGCTTGTTCGAAAACTAAATACGTTTACGTTCAGCCATTCAAAAATAAACCTTATCCCTTTGACATAAGAGATAGTAACATCAATGAGAAAGTGGTCAGCCATTAAAACGATATTGTTGTCCAGGGAAATTGTAATTCCACAAAAGAAGACCTGTTGCGAACTTTATAAAGACTATTTTATGGTGGAATGAAAACATCTATCAGTGAACGTCAACTTATTCTCATAGTTATGCGAAAGTGAATCTAATAGGTAAGGGAATAAGGCGGATGAAGGCTTGCGTCCTACGCTTGTCGTATTCGTAACGCGATATCCGCGCCCTAGGTGCTTCGGTGTTGGGTCGTGGTTTTGTGATTTAAATATTTTAAATGCTGCTTCAAATCATTTTAATTATGGTCATGAAAACTGTTTAGTAAAACCAGGATTTCCTAACAGCAGCCACCATATTATTATTGAAAAATAAACCATCGTTTATGAGCTGATGGATATGAGCTGTTTTGGCTGAGTGGGAGGTAGGTACCTCTACTTTCAATATGAAGTGTTCGAATCCCGGTGCATCAGTGGATTTTTCAGTTCGAATAAATTCCCTATACCGTGTGCTCAGAAACTACAAGTACCATTAAAACAATGGTTTCAACTATACATTGACCTACAATTCTAGATAATGGCATTAAGGGTATAAACACACTATGCCAAAGATACGTGACTGAAGTTCATCGCAATTGCTATATGTATTTACTATAACGCGACGTAATTTCGGCAGTGTGTCGTTAGTAATTCAAATAGCCGACCCTTAATGTCATTATCTAGGATTCTAGATCAATGTATAGTTGAAACCATTATAGAACATGGGCTAACCGCATGAACAACTGTCGTATCGGCAACGCATCGTCCAAATGCCAAAACGGTCACTTTTTAGAACAGGGGGGTTAGCATGAACAACTATCGTATCGACAACATATCGTCCAAATGCCAAAACGGACACTTTTACAACTCAAAAAGTGTTTTCACAGTTTACATCCATAGTTTTGTTCCGCTCTTTTTATGTACCTAGTTGAATCTTAAGAAACCGTACTTTAGGAGTCGTACAAAAGGCTGAAAACCGGGGTCACACTCGTTGATTAATGGTCTTCTTTTTGTTCATTTGTCTTGCGCTACTTATTTAGACATTAATTTGTGTTATAACGAGCGAGGCTTTGTTTCGTAATCCGAACTTGAGATGCTGGTTCTCGTTTAATTGAGGCACTTTTAAAGTATATTGAGATTGCTTGCGAGTCATCTATATCTATTATCTACTACTAGCCGACCCGTGACAAACGTTGTTCTGTCAATTTTTTTTGTAATAACAATAGGAAAAGCAATTTCAGACAGCTTCCAATTTTTTCCCTACAAACCTTGTACTGATAAAATAAATTACCGACTTGTCTTCAAATCATTCTTAAGGGGCTCCCAGTCGACGATTGCTCTTTTTCGAAACGAAAAAAGAAATACTTCTGAACAAGCCACATCTCCTATTTTTATAAGTATATTACTTCAGGTTCCTACCTAGATTTCTATTAAGCTGAAAACATAATAGCAGAAACTTTTCACGATAAAGATATTATATCAAAATGATACGTTTTAGAATTTATGATCGAAATATTTTATATACCTACTATCAAAATCAACTTGTGATTTATTGTTAAAGATAGGTAATATGTAGATCTAGATTTCTATTAGAATAGATTTTTGATAAGTAATTATACATAATTTATATCATTAATTTTTTCGAAAAACTAAGGCGGACCACGCGCCGACGTGTGTTTGTCGTTTGCGGTCGGTAGGATTATTTATCGAAGTGATTAAAGATGGGTACTTACATCTTTATTCACATATACTATACATTATAAAATAGGAGATGTGGCTTGTTCAGAAGTATTTCTTTTTTCGTTTCGAACAAAAATAATCGTCGACTGGGAGCGCCTTAAGGACGCTTTTCAACTGACGAAAAATACCTAGTCTTGATGTTTCGGTACCACGGTAGGTCTTGTAGGTTTTGTTACCCACGAGGAAACCTACTGTGGGATCAGGAATATTTATGTGTTATTTATTGCAGTAACATAATACTTATTTAGCCATCTGGATAGCCCTGAAAATTCCAAAAACACTCATAAGAGACCACCCACAGTGCATCAATAAAAGCTCCGTTTATGACGTCGATAATAACGCTTGTTTATACGGCGGTCAAGATTGTTGTCAACTACAGTGGCTGCATGTGCATGTTTCTATTTTGGTAGTGTTTGGATAATGTATTATGGGGGACTTCACTTTTAGCTATTTGGGAAAGAAGCTCTGCCTTTTGTTTTCTTTCTCTCTTGATTTGTTGCGTTTTGATGTGTACCTAATCTCGGTGGAATTTTAACCAGTAAAGCTTAGATTATTAACATATTATTATGTAGATAAAGGAAAATAACACAGTGTTTTGTATAATTTTATAAATGTTTTTTATTAAAATGTGAATCGTAGTTTTGACGAAAAACTCGATTTACCATGTCAATCTGTTCAGGACAATCTGTTAAGTTAAGTAACACATATTTTACAAATACTTACATTGGCTAAATTGCTATAATAATTTTATCATAGCCACAGACGCCATAAATAAAAGAATAATATAACTTTAACAGCATTTTCATTTAAAGATCTCAAAATTTTAAGCCTCATTTTTAGGGTTCCGTACCCAAATGGTAAAAACGGGACCCTATACCCTAAGACTTCGCTGTCTGCCTGTCTGTCTGTCCGTCCGTCTGTCACAGGGCTGTATCTCATGAACCGTGATAGCTAGATAGTTGAAATTTTTACAGATTATGTATTTCTGTTGCTGCTCTAACAAAAAATACTTAAAACAGAATAAAATAAATTTAAGGGGGGCTCCCATACAACAAACATGTTTTTTTTTGCCGTTTTTATAGATAATGGTACGGAACCCTTCGTGCGCGAGTCCGACTCGCACAAGTTCAATTTCTACTCTTTTCTCTGCACAAATATATCTACCAGATTATCGTTCGATTTCTACTGCTTATTTGATTCTACATTTTTTAATTACTCAACTCAGAATTAAAACACAAAACATTGCTTTTACAAAATCTCCTGTTCATCTTTATTGAATGAAATGAAAATAGTCCAGGAATCTGTGGACAGCTTATGATCCTCACAAGCACGCATGACAGAAATAGTCGAGCGTCTGTTTGTATTTCATATTAACATGGTTTATTGAACTCTGAAAATCTTCGGATTTCAATCTAGAAGTGCAACACATTTATTAGAAAGAAACTATAAACTTTATAACATATTTCTAAATAAATATTGTCAAGATATCACAAAACAATTTAGTTATATACTAGCTGACCCGTGCCCGCTTCGCTGGGGGACAGATAGTTTCACATCTAATATTCAAATCTTAAAAATAAATTATGCTATCAAAAACATAACTTGTAAAAAAAGCCAAGTCTCGCAACGCAACTCAGTTCTTCTACCGTAAAAAGTTGTGAGATCCATGTAATACCAAGTCGGTTAATTTAATCAGTCCCTACTTTAAGGGTCCTTCTGTCTTAAGTTATTACGTAAAGGTTAGCTAATTACGTAATAACATAAGGCAGAAGGACCCTTAAAGTAGGGAAATATACCGAGTTTATACTATGCCTGCTTGGTTACTGAAAAGGCTTCTAGTTTTATCCACAACGAAGTTATAGGGGGTCGAAAATGGCCTGAACTGCTTCGAGAAAAGGATGGTACGGCCGTGCCGCTTTTTGCTAGACTTGGCGGGGGCACTGCCGTGCCCCCAGATAGCCCATATATGTTGCCGAGGACTAATAGCTACATAACATAAAAAGTTTCATCAAATCCGTCCAGTAGTTTTTGCATGAAAGCCGGACAACACACAGACAGACAGACAGACAAAAATTTCAAAATGTTTTTTTTTGTTTTGTGTTACTTGTATAAAGGCCCCTAGGAGTATTTTTTTTAGTTTTTATTCAATGTACAGATTTGAACTCTTCTACAGTTTACTGCAACTGTATTTTTCCATATTTTATATGTAACTAGCCGACCTGTGACAGACGTTGTCCTGTCAATTTTTAATAATCGCATAGGAAAAAGCTATTTCAGGCAACTTCTAATTATTTCCTTACAAACCTTGTACTGATAAAATAAATTACGAATTTTGGTAGTATGCGTATCATTCATTATTCAAAACTGCGTTGTTATGACGACTAAATGTTTTTAGTCTGTGATGTCAGAGTTTGTGCACACCAACGCTATCTAAACCAAAATCATCCTTTTTGCGTTTTTTTATCGTTTAAGGGTGGTTTTTCGGATTTTAAGTACCCCCTTTATGAATTCTGATTTTTTATCTACATATTACAGCAAGTTTCATCTTAATCCGTTTTGTCGTTTATTTTTGATTTGGGAACAAACATAGCAGCCTTATCACACGCTTTCGCATTTATAATATTATTAGGATAAAGCAATGTCAACAAAGTCATAAAAACAATAAAAGGCACTAGTTGTCCACCCCGGTTTCGCACAGATTATGTGATAATGAAAATTGTTAGTAAATTTTTGATACTTTAGGTTACACTACTGCAATTTAAGTGGGCATCTAAATGTTTTGTGATAATAAAATATGTATTGTTACTCGCTAATAGTGCTTTTAATAAGTTAAAGAATTTTGATGATTGATCTAGTAGTTTTTAGGGTTCCGTACCCAAAGGGTAAAAACGGGACCCTATTACTAATACTTCGCTGTCCGTCCGTTCGTCTGTCTGTTACAGGGCTTTATCTCATGAACCGTGATAGCTAGACAGTTGAAAATTTCACAAATTATGTATATCTGTTGCCGCTATAACAACAAATACATAATATAAAAACATAATAAAATAAATATTTAAGTGGGGCTCCCCTACAACAAACGTGTTTTTTTTGCCGTTTCTTATAGATAATGGTACGGAACCCTTCGTGTGCGAGTCCAACTCGCACTTGGCCGGTTGTTTAGTTTATCTATTACAAACAAATTTGACCTCTTTATATTATTTATATTAATGTAAATAGTGTAGATTTGTATAGATGAGACGGCCATTGCTAAACCATAAGCTTTCTCCATAAAATGCCATGTCGTACAGACTTTCAATAAACATCACATTTACCTATCAATTCATTATTTGAGAGTCACCATTTGAGAACCATTATTCCACCTATTAATACTACAGCAGATCACTACATAGTATAAAGCAAAGTCGCTTTCCGCTTCCCGCGTATGTATGTATCTATGTTTGCTTATATCTTTAAAACTACACAACGGATTTTGATGCGGTTTTTTTAATAGATAGAGTGATTCAGGAGGAAGGTTTATATGTATAATACATGCATAATATAGTAGAGAAACACTGATAATTTTAGAGGTTTCTAATGTGATGTCGTAAATTAACACATTTTTTTGCGCTTACATTGCAAATGCTGGCTGAACCCCACGAGATATATCAAAATATTGAACTACAGTATTGTATACCTTAAAAACGTCTACAAAAAAGTCCACGATGGTATTAGAAATGTCTTACGCACAGCGAAGCGGGCACGGGTCAGCTAGTAATGAATAAAAGCCCTTTTAATTTTACAATCGTCACGCGTATCAAAGAAGTAATGAACAAAATAATTGCTTTTCAGGATAGCTGTCTTTACGATGTCCCTATAATGGTCGTTTTACTGCAGCTACCTGTAGTCATCTGTCAAGCATGTACATAAATAAAATGTTCTGTTGTACTTTTGTCAGTATTTAATACATGATAAAAGCTTTTACGCACGTCAGTCAGTCAGTTTACGTCAGGGGTTATTTGACGTACATTTGATGGTCACTGTACCTCGATTTCAATAATGACCTTGAAATGGATAACCAAAACAGAACTAATGACATAACAAGCAAGCAAAAAATAGTCACTAGGTTTTTAGAGTTGTCAGTCTGATTTATAAACCTAAAACGAACGTTAAATGATCAAGTTTTTTTTTTTTTTTTTTTTTTTTTTGTTTTTAATAATAACTAACTGTTTTAATGACAGACGTTGTCCTGTCAAATTTCAATAATCCCACGGAAAAAGACACTTTAATTTTTTTAGAACTTTATGCCACCCTTATCACTAAGGGGCATAAAAAATACCCTACGACCTATTCTCATAGCTCCCAAATATACACAAAAAAAACATAAAAATCGGTCAAGCCGTTTCGGAGGAATTTGGTTACAAACACTGTGACACGAGAATTTTATATATAAGAATGATGAATAAGCTTTTTTTTATAGAGTGCAATGTTTGACCGAATCGAAGTTACCTCGACGTTAGTAGATTTAAGCGGTGATGGACTTGCAAACTGTCACGTATGGAATGCTAACTACTGCAAAAGTAGACATGTGCCAAGTAATACGTTTAGACGTGCCTCTGACTACCTATTTAGACATCTGTCAAGGATCTGAGAAAATGTCTACCGTTTTTGTATTTTTGACTTCCTCTGCCATTACTTTCATTGCAACTGGTGCCATTTTAATATTTTTTTTTTAGTAAAAATGTATTAACCTTTATTTTTCTTTATATGCACAAAACCACAGACTAAAGCGAGTATAGAATAGACAACAGCCGGCCACTAAAATCTTTAATCACTCCACCATGATCAATCGACTAATCGAAATCGGGAAATAGCTTTTTCATAGCCGGTAGCCGAGAACAGCGATAACAAATAACAAGAGAACGCACCGCACCACCTCTGATCTTTCATTCTGATCTTGTCACAGTAATGTTTATAGTTCATAAGTTCGTAGCAAAATAAGTTCGTTGAAGAAGATCTGGTGAAATAAAAGACAGCATAAACAAAGCATAGGATACATGCTATGATGCGATTTTTAAACACTAGGCTTAAATAACTTTTTGTAGTTACTTTTATGAATGTGCACATGTAAACCAGTGCAAAACCGGGGCGGATTGCTAGTAGATATTTAAATGAAAAAATATAAAAAACTGATGTGTAACTGACGAAGTTATTAGGCCGTCATCATGCCTCCGTCATGGCTTAACGACTTTTTTTAAGCCGGAACTGTAATCTAAACATGCTTACCAAAGCACCAAAGCTCTCAGCTGATAATTTGATAATGCCACTTGCGGTCAACTATCAATTTTTTGAGCGATGCGTAGGAGAGTAACATCACAAGAAAGTGATTATTTGAAATATGCTTTTACACTATTCGCAGGATCAAATAAATTTTGAAATGTGTTTTTGCTGGTAGCTATTGTACTTTACGCAAGAACGAATAATGTATATCTATAATAGTGTAACCTTTACGCGTCGTCAGCAATAGGTTGTAAGCATTTGCAACCGGAGATGATGTATTTGAACCTTATTTGTTCCCAACTAAGATTCATAGCGCAGTATGGTTGGGATCTAGCAGTAAATATAACTAGGTGCACTCAGAAAAGGGACAACAAAAAAGGGCTTCTGATCAAACAAGCAACTTGTACATACATTTTTTTCTTGATGAAGCCTTTGCCTTGTTCGATCGCCACCATACTGGAGCTATACATAACCCGTAGAATTTACGAAAAGAATCATTGAACAAAAATAAACATGTTTCTGCCTGATTATTCTAGGCTTTGTCGCGGGGAACAGGCGTAGCTCACCTAGTCAGTTTTGTCCCAAACTAGGATTTGCTGTGTCGAGGGTATTAGAAACGATGAATACCACGAAACCAAAGCATCCAGACCAGGAATAAATATTTGCAAATATTCTCAGTCAAAATATTTCTCCAGTCAGCCGAGATCGTCAAAATGGCATAGAGACATCTAGTCCTATAGCCAGCAGAATCTCACTCTAAACTTGTTATAAATATCCGTCTCAGTTTTACGAGCACAATCGACTTTTATGATTTTATTGCGGTCGAGCTGTCAACTTCTGGGAAATGTCAGAGATGGTGCATGTCATTAGTGATTGTAAAACAGATGACAGTGTAGTAACGAGCCGATTAATTATACAGTTTATAGTACAATTGAGTACAGTGGCTTTAGTCGTAGGAATCTGCTATTAAAGCCAGATAATTGTCACTAAATTTATTGGTTTACTTGTAATAAAGGAGCAAATAATGGTAGAGATTTTGTTGTCCGCGCTAAAACTTAAAATTTCTAAAAACGATCGCTCTTATTCCTTTACGTTAAAGTATAAATTAGCGTAACCTTGAAATGACAGTCCTAAAACTTAGGATACTTTAGCCATTTCTCTATTTTATTTCGCATATTTGTCATGTGTCATCTTAGTCAACATCAATTTACATGTTGATTAAATTTGGCATGACATTTTTAAATCACTTAAGAAAATCGTAAATTTATTTAAAATTATGCTAAGAATTAGAACTGTCACTTTGATGTTACGCTAATTTAGACTTTAACTTAATTTGAGGAATAAGAGCGAGTGTTTTTAGGAATTTTAGGTTTAGCGTGGTAACATAACAGAATCGTGGCGAATGTAAGATTTTGGATAAATAAAGAAAAATAATATTAGTTCTAGACTGTAAACTCAAAATCTTTGAAAATGGTTTATGAGGATTGTCAAAAGCACGTCCTTATATCACATTTGGAAATCAAATATTTAATTTGTAAACATTCTGTACGCGACACTTCGATCGAAGATGCGACAGGTTACACACCGCTTTTATGAATACTAACTGATTTTCTCATGATGTTTTCAACATGTGACCGTTTAGTATTATTATTTATTTTATTATGAGACTAGATTAGTAGGTACATTTATAACGATACAAATGACGTGCTTTACGCAGAAGTTTCTGTCGAATGTGGTGACTGAATCAAGCGTGCCAAATTAGGCTAATTTGAAAATTTACATGATAAGAGAAACCGACTTTGCTTTGATCCGGATCCTACGAAGTATTTTGTTTGTGTGATTCTGTGCCATCGATAGATTATTAGTATTCTACTGGGGGGTTAGCATGAGCCAGTATCGTATCAATACGATAGTGGTTCGTGCTCAGGCCACTGTTTATTGAGCAAATATTATGCCTAAACTGCTATGACCTTCAATAGTTTTAATTTTAGCGCCGTTTCATATTTGCAAACAAATGTCTAAGAATGTTTTTTTCTTACACACTTTCATGTGTCAAAAGATGAAATTCTCATCACCTACGGTCACCTATCCCCTTGTTACAAAAAAGTAGGTAATACACTAAAAATATTACGCTTGTGAGACCTTTAGATTCTCGTTGATCTTTAGAGGTCAGAGAGGTACGTCCAAACATGTTACATGTCAGCCTTTAGCACTACACACGTGCAACAGTATAACATATTCCAGATTAAAGTATCTAAGTGCCAATCTAAATGTAGCTTAGCCCTTGAACACTATGAAATATTTGAACAATTCAGCGTTGTTGTAACATAGCGTGCAGGTAATTATCCACCTTGACGTATCTGTACTTGATACTCGATTGCTGTAAAATAGCTTCAAATAACCGGAGGTTTGTATATCACTAACAATCTGGAACATATGATGAAGATTATTTTGCTATGCCTAATACAACCGAAATTCCAACAGAACGTTACCGATATTTCGTTTTAAATATTATTGTACTAGCGACCCGCCCCGGCTTTGCACGGGTAGCATGTTATTATACATATAAACCTTCCTCCTGAATCACTCTATCTATTTAAAAAAACCGCATCAAAATCCGTTGTGTAGTTTTAAAGATATAAGCAAACATACATACAGACGCGGGAAGCGGAAAGCGACTTTGCTTTATACTATGTAGTGATGTTTAATAGTTTGATGTTTGTGTGAGATAATGGTTCAGAATCTTTAGATAGATTGTCCCGACAGACGTTGTCCTGTCAAATTTCAATAAGCCCGAACTTTACGCCACCCTTATTACTTAGGGGTTTAAAAATACCTTACGAACTATTCTCTGACTTATGTAATAATATACCTATATTAGAATATACCTACAAAAAAAAACAACACAACTGTGTCAAGAATTTTATATATTAGAAGATAACAATCGAGCATTGACAACGGACAACGTTCGCTTATAAAACAAAGATTTTACCTTTTTCTAGGTCAAAAGCATCAATAGTATTAAACCTTTTCTAAATATATAAAATCTCTTGCGTTACTGACTGACTGATCTATCAAAACACAGTCTAAACCTTGAATTGATAGGGGTGCACTAAGAAAGGATATCCCGAAATTCAACCTCACCACCTGAAGGGTTGAATTTCGGGGATTAAAGTATGTTTGAAAATAATGAAAATAATAGCATTCTTATAAGCGGCGATGGGCTTGCAACCTGTCACATATGGAATACTGCTACTGAAAAATGTGGACATGTGCCAAATATAATATTTGGACGTGCATCTGACTACCCGAACTAGACATCTTCAAAGGATCTAAGCGTCTGGAGATCTGAGAGGATGTCTACCGTACTTGGGGATTACAGTCGTGATCCTGTTTATTTTATTTTTAAAATAATTTTACATGAAGAGTCGCGAGTGTTTCCACTATAAATAAATCTCTAATCGGAACAGCAAACAATATTCCCAATCCAAATTCACACCTTCTAATCTAAAATCTGTGTTTGAATAAATATCAATTACTATGAACAATTACAACACTTTGTCGCGCCCACGCGGCCTAAAGTCGCAGGCTGAGTCACGATAGTGTCGCAATGAAGACTCTTTACATTAAACGATATTCATTTATTTGTTTATTTCTTACCCAACCCCCATACAACAAACGTATTTTTTGCCGTTGTTTATAAATAAGGAACCCTTCGTGCGCGAGTCCTACTCGCACTTTTTTTGTGCCAAACCGTTCAATTCTACATCATTTCAGGTAACATGCCTGAAATGCTTTTCATATGATATTCCGCTTCTATATACCTTTAACACAAAACATCTGACCTCAAAACAAGCAAAACTTGTGAACCAGATATCTGATTAAATACTGACATACTTTTTTGTAAATCACTCTACATACTTAATAATTACATTATAAATAACACCAAGAACAATTATCTATGTTCATTACACAAATGTTTAACTTGGGTTGGAATCGAACCTACATCTACAGACGGCAGCACTACAACCAACTGAGCTGTGTCTACCACCAGTCAAAATGTAACAACCAGTGTATTAAGTAGATAACTCTTACACTATAAGAAAAATCACAACTGCTAAGAAATGTTTAAAGAATAAATTGCAAATCTATGTATTATATGTATGTATTTACAAAAAAAAAGTATTTAAGTATTCTATCAGTCATCTAGTTTCCATAGTACAAGCTTTGCTTAGTTTGGGGCTAGACAGCGCTGTGTATGTCCACCAATATTTATATTTATTTATTTATATTGTTTAATCATCAATATCGCAAGGATCGCAATGTCCAAGCGATATCGTATCGGTATCCGTAAAATCGACCAACTTCTCAAGCCCAACACGCCGCTTGTCGTCTTGTCGCGTTGGCGCAGAGTGTGGGATCACAGATAAGCATCTAATTACCTATTTGTGAGATTCGGATTTTGCCGACGTGGTAAATGGAAGTGACGAAAGCTAGTCACCAAAGTATTATATATATATATTTATAAGTAGATAAGTAATTTAAGTAAATAATTAAAGGGCTCCCAGTCGACGATTGCTCTTTTTCGAAACGAAAAAAGAAATACTTCTGAACAAGCCACATCTCCTATTTTTATAAGTATATTACTTCAGGTTTACCTAGATTTATATTAAGCTGAAATATGTTTTATATAGCAGAAACTTTTCACGATAAAGATATTATTTCAAAATGATACGTTTTAGAATTTATGATCGAAATATTTTATAAACCTACTATTAAAATCAACTTGTGATTTATTGTTAAAGATAGGTAACTAATATGTAGATCTAGATTTCTAATAGAATAGATTTTTGATAAGTAATTATACAATATTTATATCATTAATTTATTCGAAAAGCAAAGGCGGACCACGCGCCGACGTGTATTTGTCGTCATTGCAGCGGTCGGTAGGATTATTTATCGAAGTGATTAAAGATGGGTACATCTTTATTCACATATACTATACATTATAAAATAGGAGATGTGGCTTGTTCAGAAGTATTTCTTTTTTCGTTTCGAACAAAAACAATCGTCGACTGGGAGCGACTTAGGTGTAATGTGCCTGTAATCTAAGTTGCTCAAAATTTTTTTTTAATCTATTTATTATTATGAAGTGGTAAATTGTACTTACAAGAGTGGAAAAGTGCAAAAATGCGGTAAATTATTCATAATTTAGGTGATGAACCTGATGAAATCATCTTTCTGCTCTAATCGGTTATTGATAGATAGATTATATCTTTATTGTACACCATATCAAAAATACATAAAAAAACAGGACATAAAACAAACAATAAAAAAAATAGTGAACAATGTCTTATCACTAAAATCGATCTTTTCCAGGCAACTACACCGACACCGACAGGATAGAAATGGAAATGACAGGATAGACAAAAAAAATCGAAATCTTTAGTATAATTTTACGTTTTTGTTTTTGTTATGACGGACAGACAGACGGACAGCGAAGTCTTAGTAATAGGGTCCCGTTTTTACCCTTTGGGTAAGGAACCCTAAGAACGGAAACTTTAGTGTATGCTTGTTTAATGTTTTCTTCGATTCTAAAACTTGCGATTAACCGCAGTGCGTGCTAAGCCTAAAAGTGCCATATCTGAAGGCCCCTCGACTCAGATAGTTCGTTTGTTTAACGCCTCGCAGCGACAACGACAATATCTTTTCGATCGACATTTGTTTATACTATAAACACTACTGTCATAACACGCCCAACTCTATATTACCGCTAAACGAAGGCTTTACAACCTTATCCTCATATATATAAGGTTCAGTTTCAATTTTGAGAATGGTAGTAGAGTTGTGGACAACGTGAGGACATCGATGTTATGAAAAGAGGTCGAAGACTCCAAAGAAGTGTGTTTAATGTGAGAAAATGATCTTCAGAAATGTGTTATTGTAAGAGAATTCTTTGGATAGTCAACCAGTTCGTCATACTTTTTCGATTTATGGAAATAACTCTGACACACTTGTCTGCACGTCACTTTAAGCTCATACTTATATATCTGGGACGCACTTAGTGATGGGTAAGAGTGTTGTTGGCGTTTACTATACTTTTTTTTTGGACATGCATCATAATAATTATTATTCGTATGCAGTACCTAATAATCTGACAATTGTGATGAAGTCACAAATGTTAAACTGACAGATTAAGGTAGAAACGTATAGTTATGACCATTTTAAGTCGCTACTCATAATTTCCTCAATAGATTTAAACTGAATTAAAACTATTTTCATGTTACATTTATTTATTTCACAGCTCAGTTGGTAGTAGCTCTGCCTTCTGCGCTGTAGGTTCTGGGTTTGATCCCCACCCAGGGCAAATATTTGTGTGATAAACATAGATATTTGTTCTGTGTCTGGGTGTTAATAAGTTATAATACGTATGTATTTACAAAAAAAAAAGTATATAAGTATTCTATCAGTTATCTGGTTTCCATAGTACAAGCTTTGCTTAGTTTGGGGCAAGATGGCGCTGTGTGTAAAGTTCGCAAATATTTATTTACTTATTTATTTATATTATAATGAATTATTATAGTGGATTATTAGTTGTGTGGTAATTCGAAGCCTCTATAGAAAATCGGGATGCGTCAATTCTTGATTTCTTTAAAGTACACCTTATTAATAAGCAAGTCGTTAATTATATTATGCAGTTTAATAGATATCACACCTTATAAACCTACACCCTTCATAACTCTTATATACGACAAAATAATTACCTAGTTGTGGCTATAAATCACGGGTAATCACAACAAGTACTTAAGGTGACATGAAGGTAGAACGACTGACTTCCGGTAAAGTTGTCCACCGGAAACGCCACGCCGCCGGAAGTTGTATACAAAGTGCGAGCCTTCGCGTGCCGCGACGGATACGATCGCGGGGTGGGGGGGTAAGTAGGGGTTGTAATTTATAGCATGAAACGACCTAGAAGTTTCAGGTTACCTATTTTGTGAATTCAATTGTAGATACTGAAATACATATCTATGACTCTCTCTGATCTTTATTTTTTTAATTTTAAGGATTTGGGCGAAGCGAGCTCATTCAAGCTGACATTTCTAGTTCTCAATTCTTGTAGTTATGAGCATAAAGAAACATCAAATTTCGATTAAAACCCCTATTTTTTCACCCTTAAAAATGGTATTTTTTCCTCAAATTTGAATGGGACCACAGGGGAAGCACCAGCTTTTAAAATAAAAAAGCATTATCAAAATCGGTTCACCCAGTCGAAAGTTCTGAGGAAATAAACATAAAAAAACAGTCGAATTGAGAACCTCCTCCTTTTTTTGAAGTCGGTTAAAAAGATGAGTTGCGCTTATAGATAGATTAGATAGGCCTTTGCCTTTGGCCATAAAATAATCAGTAACTCACAAGTTCGGCGATAACATCAGGGTCACTGGCAATACTCTAGGTTCAGCTGGGCGGCTGCCATGATGCTTATCAGTATTGCAATTGTCGCTGGCATGATATATCTGCAGTTTGCATGTTCCCCCTGTATCATGGGTGAAAACTGTATTATGAAAATAATAGCCAGCTAAAATGCTTTCAATTTGCGTAATTTGCTTCTTGCGATAGCCTGTTTTAGTCTCATTATAAAAAATACTCGTAAGAAAATTGTTATAAATAAAATAAATAAATAAATATTGGCGGACTTTACACACAGCGCCATCTAGCCCCAAACTAAGCAAAGCTTGTACTATGGGAACTAGATAACTGATAGAATACTTATATACTTTTTTTTTTTTTTTTTTTTATAAATACATACTTACTATACATATTAAGAGGCTGCCAGTCGCTGATTGCTCTTTTTCGAAACGAAAAAAGAAATACTTCTGAACAAGCCACATCTCCTATTTTTATAAGTATATTACTTCAGGTTCCTACCTACATTTCTATTAAGCTGAAAACATAATAGCAGAAACTTTTCACGATAAAAATATTATTTCAAAATGATACGTTTTAGAATTTATGATCGAAATATTTTATATACCTACTATTAAAATCAACTTGTGATTTATTGTTAAAGATAGGTAATATGTAGATCTACAATTCTATTAGAATAGATTTTTGATAAGTAATTATACATAATTTATATCATTAATTTATTCGAAAAGCTAAGGCGGACCACGCTCCGACGTGTGTTTGTCGTCATTGCAGCGGTCGGTAGGATTATTTATCGAAGTGATTAAAGATGGGTACATCTTTATTCACATATACTATACATTATAAAATAGGAGATGTGGCTTGTTCACAAGTATTTCTTTTTTCGTTTCGAACAAAAATAATCGTCGACTGGCAGCGTCTTAACACCCAGACACAGAACAAACATCTATGTGCATCACACAAATATTTGCCCTGGGTGGGGATCGAACCCACAACCTACAGCGCAGAAGGCAGAGTTACTACCAACTGAGCTGTGAGGCCAGAGTGTGTTATAATGTTTAAATTATGTCAAGTTATACTCTATGGCAGATTCCCGGTTTCTATACTATACTGGCTAGTATCGGTAAGATAACGGAGTTGCAGGTAGGTATTATTGAGTCTCGAAAATCTTTAGCTAGTAACAATTTATGGATCATTTATGGACATTATATTTGGCACATACCCACATTTTGCAGTAGTTAGCATTCCATACGTGACAGGTTGCAAGCCCATCAATGTTTAAATTATGTCAAGTTATACTCTATGGCGGATGCCTGGTTTCTATACCTACTAAACTTGGTGGTATTGGTACGATATCGAAGTTTTATTATTTTGTTTCTTAAGTTTTAATAAAAAATAAGGATCTCTAAAGATACCATCAGACACCAATTATTAGGCAAATATCAAGTAATAAAACACTTTTCACTTACGCCAAGTAATTTTTAGCCATAAATATCTTTGCGAAAAGAAAAAGCAATTTATGTAGGTACTGCCGTGATTCAAACCCTCGACCTTCGGAATGAAAATGAAACTGCCTACCAACTATGAATATCCCAACATCTGCTAAAAGTATGTTCCTACTCCTCATCATATAATTTTATTGCATACAGAAAAATGATTTGACCTGAAAGTACCTATAAATGCAATTGCCTGATGGTAATAAACATTACTATCAGTGCAATATAGTTGTCAATAATTGCTTCTCTACAATGTTTAAGTGCCTATGTCACCACATTGTAGCAAGCGTTTATGTAATAATATAATAAAGTCATCCATATAAGTGCGGTTGACACCGTTGCCACATACATTTTTTTATGTAAAATTGTCACCAATCAACCTACAATGTACGTTGTACACATACATAAAGCTAGCAATTTATTCCACGAATGTAAAACATCTAGACATAATTATCAGGATATAATAATGTCATTTATATAAGTGCGGTTGACATCGTTACATATATTTATGTAAGATTGTCACCAATCACCTACAATGTACACATACATAAAGCCAGCAATTTATTCCACGAATATAAAATATCTAGACATACATTATTATCACAAAACACCTAGAGAACATGTGGTTGATGTACGTCGTGAATTCTTTATTTATCCAAACAAATGACTGCCACATGACGCGACTGGAAAATGACAAGGCCTTAATTCACCACTCCAGCCAGACCCCTGACTTATTGTGCCAAGTTTCTGAACCTTCTGAGACTGAGAAGGACGAGGGGCGAGGGGTAGGTCAGGTTAGAATGGCGACGGCAAGAATAAGCTTGTGACACAATAAACATTGTTATATTTATTTGTTTTCAATTACATGGCAGATGTGTTAAATGCCTACAGTGCTGTTGCTTGTGGTGGTATTATTCCATTTATAGCATTTTGAAGCTAATAGTCATCATCATCAGTTACATAAAGTCCTGCTGGACTAAGGCCTCACCATCAATTTCTAGAACATACTACAGAAACATTGTAGGAACCTATTTAGTAAAATTTGGGAACAAGGAGATCACAAAAAAAAATACCATAACCAAAGGTCTATGTTTTCATCCAGGTCGCTTTAGAAGTGTGATTGAAGCAGAAACCCCTCGACAAGCTTTCGCATTAATATTTGTAAGATTTTCAGTGTTTATCATGTTTTTAAATTTTGTTACTGTTTTAAATGGATCACAACATGACTAAAATTTGTGCGATGAACATAGATGTTTGTTCTATGTCTGGGTGTTATAATGTTATGATAAGTATGTAGTATTTACAAAAAAAAGAATTAAAATATTAAAAAAAAACACGCTTAGATCTTTTCAATATGTCTAGTGGGGGTAGTCAGAGGTACGTCCAAACATTATATTTGGCACATGCCCACATTTTGCAGTAGTTAGCATTCCATACGTGAAAGATTGCAAGCCCATCGCCGGAGCCGCTAAATATTGTTGAATATTCTATTAATAATTTGGTTCCATAGTAAGAGAGAGAGCTTTGCTTAGTTTGACGCTAGATGGCGCTGTGTAAAATGTCCAAAAATATTTATTTATTTATTTATTAATACATATTCTTACCAGTTAAAACGTGTAGGTACTAGCCGTATCTATACACTTGTTCGTTCTCACACGCCTTTCATTCAGAATTCGTTACAAATACCAATATGGAATGTAAGAACAGTCGCTAAACATAACCAAACATGTATTTCCGTGGGACTGTCATAACTTCAAAGAGTACAGTAGTGATGGGACAAACGTATTGAATAGATAACTACTATTTATACGTTGATGGTCATCGCATATATTTTTGAATTGAACATTCTGTTCATTCCTACTCCTGTAAGAATTTGAGAATTAATTCAATTTTAAAAGAACCTTACTTATATACTTTATTGAATTTATTCCTAGCTAGTTAAAAGTAATTTTCAAGAAATAAAAACCTTAGGGATTAAATCATTCCAATTTTTTGTCAATATTTTTTTATTTTTCTTATTATCGTGATATGTAGACATAACTATAGATTTTGACACGGGTCTTTATGACGTAATTGGTGTCGCGATAGACTATCTCAGTGCGTGGATACAGTCAGAGGGTGTGTCGTAATGTGAACATAGACATTTCTATTTCTGAAGACCAAGTGAGGGTAGTTTCTTCAACTGCCTCCGCTTCTCGACGGTAGCTCCGAGTACTCCAGTCTGCCCGCGACCATGGCTATTGTAACATAGTCGAAACGTGATAAAGACCCGTGTCAAAATCTATAGTTAATATTTTTTTTCATCCTATCAGGAATGACTCAAAGTTCCATGAATATTGCGTCGAGCAGCGTATACGAGGTTTATTTACGGACGGTTTTCCCAACACTACGCCTAGACGGTAGGGTAGGTATTTGTTTGCACTAACATTATCAACACTTAGTGAGCACATGATGTCCGATCATTAGCTGTACAGACGCACAGACGGACAGACACGGCCTATTTAATTATACCTTCGTGATGGACGAGTTTGGATCGAGCTGATTTGTTTAGAGTACTTTAGCGCATGCTAAGTGTCAATCACTGAGACAATACGTAGAGTTTTCGGAAATGACTCATGATCTTACCTTGATGGTGATAATTATATGTTTTGATCTGTTTCAATGCCAGTTCTTAGAATGTGGAAGGTTGCTCTGTATTGTTTTGGCATTGAAAAGTCATTAAAATGACAGCAAAAAGATATAGTTTATGATCTAAGTCAGCAGAGCCGGATTACCTATAAGGCAGTGTAGTCTATAGTCTTAGGGCCCGGCATCGGTTAGGGGACTTGCGCATCGAGGAAAAAGAAGAGGCCCTGAGAAGGCATACTTACATTTTAAACGAATTTTATGGAATTTTTTGGTAGAGTTCAACTTGAACTTGTGAGTTCATGAAGAACCCCAAAACTAAAGTATATAAAGTACCAAACGCCCTTAAATAAGTGCCGTGCGATCGTAAAATTCATAAGCAGCTATTTTCATATTTTCGAGAGGCAATTTACAACTTTTATCGGACACAATCAACGGATAATGGCGGCAATCATCAACATTTCCGTGTCAACACACGAAAAAATAACAAATGACATTCGCTTATCCGTAGATCTTTACGCGCGGAGGGCGGAGCCGGTGCGCTCTATTTTGTTTTGAAGAGTTTTAATAGGGGTAATAGAAAAACTACAATTTATTTTCGTCGATTTGAATAAACACGAAGGGGAAAATGTTTTTTTTATAGATGTGGGAAATAGATCGTTGCTGTCACAGACGTAAGCAAATCCGTATTTGTCTTTTTGCATGTAAGAAAGTTGGTAATATCGTAACGAACAGCAGATTAGAATACGTTTAGTATACAATTATATTACATCAATGGAAATATTTTATTGTGTCGAAATATTAATATTCTTTTCATCCCACCATCGCGGAAAGAGTATTTTTGCTCTTCAATATCTGAGTGCAAAAGCCGTTTTTATTCTCTAGAGGATAAAGTAAATTGAATTTAGAACATCGTGTGCAAAAAGTTTGTGAATTAAAAAAATCATTAAACCTATTTAAGTACTGCTACCTCTATGGTGCCGAATATATCATACAACTTTTTTTTAATTTGTTAAAAACTCAGACTCGGAACCTTCTTGGTGTTCTTTTTTCAATTTGCTTTGTACGCGGTTCTTTACGCGGCATTTTTTCACGTCATTATTATGATTATTCTGTAATACTTACCTGTCATAATGTAGTAGTTAATACCTAAACTGAAATAAAAGTACCTATCTTGTGATTGTAAACGTTTTTTTTTTTGCATTTAGTCATTTCCTCGCTGAGGTGAAATGAAAAGTTACGTGTTGCACTCGAGTGCAAAGATTTTTCACCTCTTGCTCTTTTGATTCCCCCGCTAACGCTCAGGATTCTATCCTTCGCTGGCTCGGTCATCAAAATTGAATACGCGGTTAAAAAGCAACTTTGCACTCTTGTATAACAATAGTTATTTGTGAGCGTTAGCGAGGGAATCAAAAGAGCACGAGGTGAAAAATCTTTGCACTCGAGTGCAACACGTAACTTTTCATTCCACCTCAGCGAGGAAATGACTAAATGCAAAAAAAAAAACGTTTACAATCTCAAGATAGGTACTTTTATTTCAGTTTAGGTATTAACTACTACATTATGACAGGTAAGTATTACAGAATAATCTTAATAATGACGTGAAAAAATGCCGAGTAAAGAATCGCGTACAAAGCAAATTGAAAAAAGAACACCAAGAAGGTTCAGAGTCTGAGTTTTTAACAAATTAAAAAAAAGTTGTATGATATATTCGGCACCATAGAGGTAGCAGTAAATAGGTTTAATGATTTTTTTAATTCACAACTGTGCACACGATGTTCTAAATTCAATTTACTTTATCCTCTAGAAAATAAAAACGGCTTTTGCACTCAGATATTGAAGAGCAAAAATACTCTTTCCGAGATGGTGGGATGAAAATAACTATTTGACCGTAGATTCACCTTTGGCGGCGGAGCGGTAGGTACCTACATAAAATATAAATCTATCCTTTCAAAGATTCCTTAAAATTGAAAATATAGACGTACATTTGGATGTAACGCTCTGCCGTGGAGGTGAGTAGCAGTCAAGGGAATGGTAGATACTACTTATTTAATTAGTAGAAATATCTAAGATTTCGCTCTCGACCACCAAACAATTTTCTAAGGATTTATAAGCTGTTGTTCTCTGAGACCTATAACATTACCGGACTATAACCACGTGAATTAATAAGTAAATATATAAATATTGGTGGACATTATCATACAGCGCCATCTAACCCCAAACTAAGCAAAGCTTGTATTATGAGAACTAGGATAACTGATAGAATACTTATATACTTTTTTTTGTAAATACATAATGATACATAATAACACCCAGACACAGAACAAACATCTATGTTCATCACACAAATATTTGTCCTGTCCACACAAATATTGAACCCACAACCTATAGCTCAGAAGGTAGAGTTACTACCAACTGAGCTGTGAGGCCAGTCAGAAATATCTAAGATTTCGTTCTCGACCACCAAACAATTTTCTAATTACCTAGAATAGACCTATAACATTACCGGACTATAACCACGTGAATGAGGTTGTCATTGGACCTATTTATTTAAAAATCGCGTCACCACGCCCCTACTATCACACCACAAACAACCCCTACTTATGCGACGAAATTGAGTGCGAAGCCGTATCTTACTGCCGATCACCACGACAACAGTGTCGGTTTACAAAGCACGTTATTGCATGTAATTGTAGCTATAAAATGGATAATCTAGTTGCTTTCCTGCTTGCCGCACGCTATGCCATGAAAAGTAGCCTTTAATTTTCCGGGCTGTGTGGGAGGTGCGTCAAATAGAATAAAATATCAAGATTGTACACCAAAAGTTATAAAAAATACACAAAAAAGTGTGTGAGTCAGTGTGACAACGTCGCTTTCAATTGTCTTTGTCTTCATGAGTTCGAATCCCGGTCGTGCTCCAATGGATTTTACCATACGAAAATGTATATGCCCACCATGACATTAAAAAGCTGGACAAATGCGAGTTGGACTCACGCACCAAGGGTTTCGTACAAACTTTTTATAGCTTTTCTTGTAATCTATAGGTAAAGAACTATTTTCTGTTTTTTTTTTCAAAATTTTTAGTCTTGTAATTTCTGTGATACCTAAGTTGAGGGAGGAGGGTAATGAAGAAACGGACTGACACACGAGTGATCCTATAAGGGTTCCGCTTTATCCTCTGAGGTACGGAACCCTAAAAACGGTGAAGAAAAACTTAGTGAGAAGATTAGTGAACTTATTAGCGTCGATAGGCTGACCTATCAGGTAAGGAATGCTAAATACTGCAATGTGTGTGTTGACATCTGCAAAGATGTAAGCACATAGATATCTGCCATGTCTGGGGATAATAGTCGCGACACTATTTATTTTTAATAGCTGCATCCTGCAGTTTTATCAGCGTAAATATTTATATCTGAATAAATAATAGCTTATTAAAACACTCAAAGATAATGAAGCCATTTTAGTAAAATATTTTTAGATTAAAAACTACATCAAAATAAACAAATCCCAAACAAGCCCGGACCTCCTTATAATTTCGGCGTAAATTTATATTTATTATAGGTAACACTATGTAATATGAGCTTAATAGAGATTTTTCTTTTAATTATATGATAGTAAATTACGTGAAACAAGAATGGTAGGTATCATTATTTACTGAACTCAATATTTACAATTAGGATTATTTGCAGCAATATAAGTAGGTTTCCTATGTTTATTTACCAATTTTTTTATAACGTAAAGAAGAAAATTGCTAAAGAAGGCCTGCTAATTTGAAAAGCTATTAATAACGAAGCCACTTTGAACAAATTGCTAAGTGTACTTAATAGTACCTCTCTAGGTACATTATAATACCTGATAATTTTATTCCGTACAGAATACCATACAATGTAAACGATTATCACCACACAACAGTACCTAGAGTTTACAATGAACGCGTAAGTATCTGACATAATATAAAAAAGTGTCACCAACCATCGCTGAAATGACATCCTTGATTATTCACGCCATAATACATTCTGCCCTGCTATTGGCTGACGCGGAAATTTGTCGCCCATTTGTCACCAAACGCCGACCAATCAGAGCGCCTGCTTTGAAATAGAAGCTGAATTGAAAATGTCACCGCGTGTCGGTCGCTTTGCACTGTCTTTTGTTCTATTGTGTTCTCAATTTGAATTGTGTGCTTCAATCATGGCGTAAAATGTAGGTGCAAGAAGTTTTATGGGTATGATGTTGAGTACAGATTATGACAACCGTCTAAAATTGAACGTTGTGTCAAAAGAGGGTCGAATAATGTTATCGATTTTTACACTCATCACGCCGAATGAAACAACAAAAAGGACACAATTTCGCCCCAAATCAAGCGTGACTTTTAACAAAGGGCATCGCGTACGGTCTGCGCAATCGTTTATAACCCGGCCGAATTAAAATGCTATAACTAAATATACTATAACTGAGACATTTGAGAGGATTTACAAAATGGTCGGGTAGCAGCCCAGTGTGCCGATTGCCCCAGGTCGGTGGAAATAACATGGCTGTATCATTGTTATACAAAAGAGCAGCTGTTCTCTTCCCCGAGGGTAAAAAAGACGTTTTGTGTGTTTTTTACGATACGGTGTGTATAGGCCCTTTTAGCGGTCACCGGGACAGGCATACGCCTCCTGTTTGTACATTTTGATACAATGTGAGCTTTTATAAATAATGGTATTGGTTTTTATTTGGGCAATTAAAAAGGAATACCCAGGCTTGACCGAAAAATGGATTCTATATTTAAAATTGTAATGAGAATTTAAGTGATTTAAAAAGTTTCTTACATTAAAAAATAATAGAATAAAAATAACCTACCACACTAACGTTTGAGTTATCTCTTGACTCCCATCATTCTAATATTATTTCCATCGCGATTACAGCCTACTTTTTTATTTTCGTTAAATTCCTTTCACAGCTCTAATCATAGACTGCAGGACAAAATAAAACTATTAATTTCAATAAATCTCCTAATAATTGTACCTATTTTTTCAGAGTATAAAAAAAAAAAAAAAAAATTATGATTTACTCATCACAAATCTTTGTACCTATTTCTTTTTGGAGTCTTGAAATCCTAGCCTCCCATAACATAATAGTACCTACCTAGTGGACATTTCTTTATTATCTTTTCAAATCATCATCGCTTGGGTAATCTTACATTCTGCGAAATAGGTAACTTAAATTATGTTTTTGAAAATATATCGTCATCTCTCACTTGTGACATGTAAAATAATGTCTACATCCAATTATTATTATGAATGCAGATTACGAGCTATAAATAAAACCCCTAAGGTAACGTAAAGCACCCAATCCGCCATCTTGGCATTCGCCATATTGAATAATCTTTTTATGAAAGAGGTAAGTGCATTAATAATCCCTTTTAAAGGGTCTGAGAAGGGACATGGCAGATGCGTTCCGAGTAGCCTAGGGTGAAGTGCTTGAGTGTTGTGATTATCAGTCTTGCGAAATTGTGTGATATACTACCTATGAAGGTATCCAAAGCATACTGCGATAGTATTATTTAGGAATTTAAGTTTCAGTTTTGTTTGAACGTGAATCGAATGGAGTGCGTCGCGTTAAGTCTGTACCAGAAAATTTGAGTAAAAACGTGCATGTGATAATGGAAAAAGAATACATACTCTGATAAAAGGACATATTAATACTGGACTCTGTAATAGTAAGTAGATGGAAGATTTTATTTTTGACTGGCTAGCTTTTTCCAGCGGCTTTTTTGCGTGATACGACGCCAGTATAAAAAGTAAATTATACAAGTAAGTATGGCTTATTTATAAGTATTCTAAATTTCATCTAAATCCTAGTATACCTAGTGGTTTGGGCGTGATAGATTTACAAACTTCCAAAAATCCTCACAAACTTTTGAGTTTATATTAGTAAGATTTGTGAATATTACACATTATTACAACAACGGGAAACTACTCACGTAAATGATAAATTGTCAATGAGGACACCGACAATGTTTCGATTCATCTAGAGAATCTTCTTCAGGGTGAGTGGACCATAACGCGCGCGCTACCCTGCTCGCATCAGTGCGAGACGGCAATGCACATTGCACAATGCAAACATTGTCGGTGTCCTCATTGACAATTTATCATTTACGTGAGTAATTTCCCGTTGTTGTAATAATGTGTAGTACAACTCACGAAAGTTTTGAAAGTGAAATTGTGAATATTAGTTGGAATTTAATCGAAAACAACGTGCAGACTCTGAAAGAATTTAGCTGTTACTTTTTGGAAAAGCTTTTTCAACAAAAGCGATAGAAAGAAAAAGTTCGCAATCTCTCTAACTTTCGCCCACCGACAATCCCTTAAATAGGTCACTCTCCTTATTTGGGGGCAGTAGGGCGCGCACACAAACACATTTTACATGACTATAGTGATATATCTACTCGTAGCTACAGATGTAGCGCAGATGTGATCCCGTGAGGGAGTGATACAGTTGTAAAGAAAAATTGTAGACAATGTATCATAAAATTTATTAGTTTTTCTGAATTAAGTATTTTTTGCTGATACATCATTTGTTTTTAGTAATTTGTTGATTGATGTTATTAGGGTGCGCTTGGGATATGACCTTATTTGTGCAAATAAAAAAACGTAGGTATGTCTGCTTTGGTGTTTGTTAGGCGAACAAACAATGAAATATATCTAGACTCCCTAGTACGGTTGACATCCACTAAGATCTCGTGGTGTTCAGGTCCATGATGATGACAGGTAGCCACAACATCAAATTTGGCACATGTCAACATTTTGCAGTTGCATTCCAGAAGTGACAGATTACGAGCCAAAGGATGAAAGGTGTTAAAATACCATCACTTTTGTTTCCAACTGTCCATAGCTGTCATTACGATTTCTCCCAGATTTATGTGCGGGCTCGCGCAGCTGAAAGTTTGATGTGGGTGCGTTGACGGTGCCAACCCTTCGACCGACAACCGAGAACAATGACCGTTTATGTGCCTATGTACCCCTAGATCATGCACATTATGTATACGGAGTATACAGTTTCTTCATTCGTTTTACAAGCTTTCCAACAATAAAAAAAATACTCTTTTACTCTGCAAGTAACTTTAAATTCGCGGTTTAACTAGTTGAACTATGCATACTCGTATATAATACATGTACCTACATATACAGGTGTACAATAAAGTATTATCTATCTATCTATCTATCTATACATTTACAAAATGATGAATTTATGAAAATAACTATGAATTTTGCGAAAGTTTCTAAAGAGAACCTACCCTAGGTTGAATCAATCATACTGTAATGATAGAACCAATTTGGATGAAACTTGAATTGAATCGTGTGACCTGGAATATCAAAGTCAAAAATAAAAAAACAAAAAAGTCTTTATTTCTATGCAACATCAAATTCAATACATAAGGATCACTTTGAAACGTTTTAGGAGCTTTTATATGGAAATTCTTTATACACCAAAATAGGTATCTATGATTAGCCCCACAAATTTCTAAGCATTGTCCATAAAAACACCTGGTCGATTAATATAGTCGATATTAGTTATATAGTCGACTAGCGACCCGCCCCGGCTTCGCACGGGTAGCATGTTATTATACATATAAACCTTCCTCCTGAATCACTCTATCTATTAAAAAACCCGCATCAAAATCCGTTGTGTAGTTTTAAAGATATAAGCAAACATACATACGCGGGAAGCGGAAAGCGACTTTGCTTTATACTATGTAGTGATTTATATATTAGAAAGAAAGAAAGAATAAATTTATTTTGTGTCAACATAATCTCTTAAAACTAAACAAAAACATACATATTGGGAACATTGACAACAAAATTGGTCACCACTCAGCTATATGCTGCAACAGCATATAGACGAGTGGTGATAATAATAACATTCTAATTGGAACATATACATAAACCTAGAGTCTACATTTTATCTAGGTATCATGCGAGCGATCTAGGTATTAGCCATGGATGGCTTCTACTTACAACTTCCAAACTTACTTCAAGTACGGTCTCCTCAATCGAATGATCTACAATTAGAGTGGTGTGACTGGTGTGCGAACAGTTTCAGACAATCACGATCTCCCCGCCCTCGCTGCTCCGCTTCATATCGAGATATTGGATGCTTCTCCAAGTTATAGACTTCTGATCCTCGATTTGCAACCAGGGTTAGGCAGGAAACTCACGCACCTAATATAAGACGGAGGGGTCGCTATGTTAGAAGATAATAATAAAAATCATCATAATCTTATTTGCAACAAAAATATCATTTTATTTCTAGCAACTAATGATTTAATGACAAAAAAAATACACGTTGAGTTACATTAATGAATTTTAAATAGAAATACGGCTAATTACCACGTTTTTTCTAGTATTGCTGACGTTTCCTATAGCCGTATTTCTATTTAAAATGACGATACGACAACGATACGACGACGACAACCACGATAGTTTTAATTCTACATTAATGAAGTTTTAGAATGGTTTCCTATTTTTTTTTAATAAGTACCGCCTCTCGCCACTGCCCTCTAAGTAACATAGATATAATGTAGCATTCTAATGTTAAAATAATTGTTGAAATCGGTCTAGTAGTTTTTGAGTTTATTCGTTACAAACATACAAAAATACAAATGATTACTCTTTATAATTAGTATAGATAGATATCAAACAGGCACCCTTACCACAAGCTCTTAAAGTAATACCTAGTTATTATAATATTACTATTCGCGGTGTGAATGTGACAAAGCTAATTGTCAATAGCCAAATTAATTGGAGTTTACTTTATAATACCTTCTGACAACCCGGATGTTTTATTAACCGACTTTATCAAGCAATGCTTTATGCGGTCAATAAAGTTGTTTATTGTAAATAATAAAGGAAGACAGTTAGTTTTTAGTAAAGATCTTCAGAGATTTAGGATGACTACCAGCTGTAACCGTGCGTGAATTCGTTCGCCTGGAACCAATTAATTTTCTTTCATAATTTTATTTCTAGATAACGTAGTACTGATTAAACCTTAGATCACTCTTAAGACCTTTAATTACTAGATATTTCAACTAATATGAAACATTTTTAGCACTTTTCAAATAAATAGTGGTCTTGAAAACAAAGTAGAAAAAAAAAACATTTTTGATCGATTTGTAATTTTGTTGACCATTTTGTGTTTGCAAAAAATGGAAGACCGATTTACAGACTTAAATATTACCTACAGATTTTTATTAGGTACTATTTAGTTGTAATTATAGATACCTATTCCTCAAAGAAGACTGTTTTCCTTTGTTAAACTTGAATCCAAGACAAGATCTCTCCGACCATAGACACACTTTTTTATGAACGTAACGACAGAAATTTATTACTGAAATAAATACACCATTCATCTCAAGACTTGCGCCCGTTCAAATTCGGCACGCACAAAACACCTAATATCATCATTAATGATTGCAGGCTAATGCCCAATGATTAATGATAGGTTTATTGTCTTTAACGAGAGATATCGAGCACGATTTCTTAATTCGGTAATTAGATGTGAAGCAACCGTCGCTTTTTGGCTGAGCGATTGCTCCAAATGGTACTGTGGATACAAGTTTTAACTATAAAGATGCAAGTGGATACAAGTGTTTGGAAACTTGAACTTGGTTATCATTGTCATCTATATAGTTCGACTTCTTTCTATTGTGTTATACTAAAGTACCTTCCTACATTTACTGCACTAAAAATGTCCCTTTCTTATACTACATAAACTAGTAGAAACCCTCGCGACTTCATTCACATGAAGTTATTTTCAAACCCTCACTGCACCCCTTAAATTTCGGGAATTCCTATTTTGGTCCACCAAAATAAATAAATACATCTTCCAAATTTCTAGGTTTTTTTTTTATAAATTTCCAGTCGTTGATAGATCAGTCAGTTAGTTAGTCAATAACGCAATAGTTTTATATAATTTAGAAAAAGAAACAAGGCGAAAATTTGCGTTTTGAAAATGGAAAAGAAATAATTAGAAATTTAATTATTTACTCGTATTTTCTATTTTTGGAACGAAGTTCCTTATCGCGCGTTGTGAAAGGAGGCTAGACGGAAAAAATTCTTACGAAAAGTTGTCACGACACTTTTTTGCTATAGTATATGTATTGATATATATATCTATTAATTGTGTCGAGGTCGAGGTGGAAGTGGAGGTCGAGATGGAGGTGGAGGTCGAGGTCGAGGTCGAGATGGAGGTGGAGGTCGAGGTCGAGGTGGAGGTCGATGTGGAGGTCGAGGTAAGGTCGAGGTCAAGGTCGAGGTCAAGGTCGAGGTCGTTGTCGAGGTCGAGGTCGAGGTCGAGGGCGAGGTCGAAGTCGAAGTCAAAGTCAAAGTTGATTCCCCTTCCCTTGTCCCACGTTATTTTGTGTTCAGTACAACATAACTGTAAACTAATAAACGACTTATTGTGCAAGTAGGAGATTACCAAAACATCATTAGTTGGTAGGTGGTATCTACTTAGGAAGGTAGGTATTTACCTATTTATTTGCTTTGCGTTTGTTTCTCATCTAACTAGCTAGATTAACAAAAATTGAGCCTACTGATTAAGTTTATATTACATTATATTTGATAATAATAAAAAACATATTATTTTAACTTAAAAGAAATAAAATTTTATTACAATTCCTTCACTAATTAATCGAAAAGAACTTCGTTCCATCCGGGTGTCCCTTGACACCTCTCAAGTTTTTAATATGTTGTTAGTGGCATCACCAATGGAAAAAATGAAATTGACAAAGTTGCATAATAGACTTTCTACATAAGGGCAGGGTAGTAGCATTATGTCTTCAGACATATATTCATCTCCGCTTTGACGTTTTAAGTAATAATAAGTGGGTGTTTCGTATATTTCAAACACATTCATATAAATTACTCAATTATAAACCCTGTAATTAGCTGCAAACAACTTTTTATAATCAATCTAAAAATGGAAAGTACAGTTAGTCATAGAAATATGTACCTGCATGAATAAAAATTACGGATTGAAAATAATGAGCATGTTAAACAAGTGAGGCGTGTGAGGTGCGACGGTCATCGATGAGGGCTATGAAACAAGCGAGCTTAATAAGACAGAAGTCATGGATACACTGGTTACTAGGCCTTAGTGTATCCTAGTGACTAGGGGATATTATGTACCACAACATGATGGGCAACACTCAATCTACGTGATACTGCAACGTTGCAGAGTGTCCCACAACGTGCATCGCCACATTTAACGAAACGCGCTGGCGACATTTCTATAATCACTGAGTAGCGTAGCCTACTTATAAAACATTCTATAATATTATCCCCGAAACATTCCCTACAATTTTCCCGTAGCGTATTCGTGACTTTATCTAGGCAAACGTGAATTAAGTCGTGCGACCGAAAAACTGGTTTTGGTAAAATTGTCTGCCGCGTAGCCAAACGATTAACTTCCCGTTTACCTAGATATATGCTAACCGTACGGGTTTTCAAAGTTTGTTTTAGGCTTGGAAAACCCTGAAGTGCCCTAAAAAGCTCTTAAATATTTCTAAACGACAACGTAGGTAAGAGTACTGAAATAGTAAGCAGGTATATTGATTCGATATTTCATACATTTATGTTTGTAAAACCAGTTGGTATATGTGATACACTGATGGTACTTGATATACACGTGTATATGTTTTATGTCGCTTCTTTCATGGACTGAGATGGACAAGTTGCGTATGTCGAAGATCGTGACAGTTGCTCAGAAGCGATCGTGTGAATTTGATAGTGAAATATTATGTTTGGACTTGTCGTAACTACTCGTAGTAAGGTAGCGTTGGTGAAAAAGATTGTTCATTACAATAGCTTCCTTGCATTGTTGAGTTTACCTAGATATAGAGATATATCGGGGGGCACGACAGTGCCCCCGCCAAGTCGATATAGATGTAGAGATAGAGATTATAGAGATCTGTTGAGTGAGTTCTTTTACTAATGTCAAGTCAATGAGAAAATTGCAATCAGTCTTTTATAAAACGTGAGGTGAAGGACAACAAAAAATAAAATTATGCGTGAAAATTAAATTAATTAGGATCCTTTATTCTTTAGTAATATTTATATTAATAATATTATAATAATTAATAATGTTTATTTTATAAATGCGGCATTCGATTATGGGATTATTCCCAGTTGTCACAATTTTGGATGTGACTGGGAATATTCGGTGCAGATGCTTATTTCCACATACTTGCAAACATGACATTGGTTTATTTAAAGAAATATTCCTACTCTTCCCCTGTGGAGTTTTTATCAAGGTGACAGCTGGAAATAAGCATTTGTGCCGTGCCCAGTTTTTACGTAAAGACTTATAATAACACAAATTAACCTTCAAATTCAAATTCAAATTCAAAAATAATTTATTTCAATAAAATCACAAGGATTACTTTGAAACGTCTTAGGAGCTAAGTGAAGCTACGCCGATTCCTCGCAACCAAGCCTCGAAGAATCAGGCAACAAACACGGCTTGGGGTCTACCTTTTTTTCAATAATCCTTTCCTTAATGATATGTAGAGCTCCAGTGTGGTGCCGATCGAACAAGGTGAAGGCTAAAACAAGAATACTTCTACTTCATCTGTTGACGGTACAAACCTTCACGCTATCATTGCTGCCGAAATTCAAAGTCTCTGGGTGTCTTGAGATCATCATTATGGCCAAGCAGTAGGGGGCAGAGTCGTGTGGCAAATATTTTTAATTATTGTAATGTACCTACGTGCTTTCTAATCACGAACGTGTCGAAACTATGGTGAATTAGGTAGCTTTGCATGTGAAAAATACCTACCTTGTAAACCTGCTTTTAACCGCGATAAGTCAAAACAGATAGATTGATGTTTCGAAACTATAAGTTTACCCAAAAACTATCGAGTGGGGTCGAACCTACACCTTACCCCTTGATGCGGGGGTGTGTTCAACGCTAAACCAATAATGGCACACACTTACACCATCAAAATGACGGTTTTGTCTGTCAGAATCTAATGGCATGCATATGGAACTGAGCTGTGTTTTGTAGTTCTATTAACCGAACTACTGGGATATTTTTCTGATTAGTTCTGTCAAATAAAAATAAAAACCGGCCAAGTGCGAGTCGGACTCGCGCACGAAGGTTCCGTACCATTAACTAATAAAAAACGGCAAAAAAATCACGTTTGTTGTATGGGAGCCCCACTTAAATATTTATTTTATTCTGTTTTTAGTATTTGTTGTTACAGCGGCTATAGAAATACATCATCTGTGTCTAGCTATCACGGTTCATGAGATACAGCCTTGTGATAGACAGCGAAGTTTTAGTAATAGGGTCGTTTATCCTAAAACCCTAAAATCATGATTTTAGCACTAACATGTAAATCACGCCAAACGCGGCCTAAATTAAAGTTAGTCAATGTGTGATGCGCCTAATAACAACATCGTCTAAACAGGGTACTATAAAATAGGGGTTTTATAATTTCAATATTTGCTCAGAAATTTCCAAGGAATATCTAAACAAATACAACCCTTCGTCTCCGAAGGGACCAGATTAATTACATCGGCTGTAAAATATTAATGAAGCAGTCTGATACGGACATGTTCCTGGCCTTCGGGGTATCTAAGGCGCTGTGACCGTTATATTACGGCCAAAAAAACATAGAACCAAATATTTTTAGGTCAAGTAAGTTTTTTAAAAATACGAGTCATAAGGTTATTGGGTTTATATATTTCTGATACTTTTCGTGTACCTACCTACACTACTATTTACTACATTACAATCAAAAAGAATTTTAGAGTGATTTACAATTATGACCGTCTAAAAACGGTGATCACTTTTTAATAAACTATCTGCTTTGCTGAAAGCATGTGGGTTTTAATAACTTAATGAGCTATTCTATCTCGGATTACGAAGTTCAAGAGATGGAATTCTGAATTATTTGATAGGTTCAAAATAAATTAGATTTAAATTTCTATAGGTAAATAATTATTGATTGGTTACTTACTGGAATGTCCAAGAACGACTTTAGATATTTACTAAAAGGGACGACTACTTTTAGATGTGTGTATTTTATTACTTCTGTGATCTCGTGTGGCAAATCTAAGGTGAGCTAAGTATTCGCTGTTGATATTTATGCCAAGTCCTTGCCATTCCAGAAGCTTCCAAAACGTCCTAAACAGACCTCGGACCGAGATAGTGATGTTGTTGTACAAGCACTTTAGTACTTCAAGCTGTAGTCAATGCGACAACGCTGAAGAAATCACGGCATTGCCCTGGTTTCGACCGAATCGAAGACTTTTCGTAGACCACAAACGTTATTGTTAGGTATTTGTGATCTACAAAAAATCCGGCTTAGTAGTGGCTTCATGGCGGCTAAGAACAAAGGTATATACTCTGTTTGCTGTCCTGCTAGTTCATAATAAATGTGGTCTACAGTAGGTACTAAAGACAACTCGAAACCCGGCTTGTTCAGTAAACATTTTCAGTTTTATTGATCACCATGTCCGACATGCAATTGTTTCCATAAAAAGCAACGTCATAAATGTTTAAAAATCAAATTCCCGCTCCGCGCGCAATTTTGTCAAAATTCAAGCATTAATATCAATATGTGGAGCAAAAAAGGCCCGTAATATCCCCAGGGTCCCTTAGTCCCTTTATTTATCAAGCCCGGCCTTTAACCCTTTCATCGTTACGCGAATTAAATTTCTTTTGCCGTCATTTCCCGTGCATTATCTCGGTTAAAATCATAATGGTGGGCCACAATAGCGGGCCGTTTGGGCCCCAACTTCATTAATGTTGCCTAAAGAATTTTATTAAAATGTTGCGTCGGAAGCTTAGCGCACGTGAGGATTGAATTATTTATATCCTTTGGGGTATTTACTTTGTTACATTATTTACTTTTTTTGAGGATAGTAGCGCTTCTAATGATGGGGCCAGTCTGAGGAAGTACCTACCTACTTACCACCTATTTCTGCAGCAAAGCTAAAAGTGATAAGTGAAATTTTTGACCTTTTTGTATGGGCTGAGTGTACCCGGATAAGACGGAAAAAGTGATAAAGCTGCATTATCTTGAAAAGCATCCAATTTAAAAAGAAACTTAGTAATTGACTTAGTATGATTATCTAACGAATTATATAAAAATGAACTGATTAGATATTCATAGTTTTGATTAAAAACGAAACTAGTGTTTTTGAAGAGCCATATTAGGAAAATAAATCTATCGAGAAAAGTTTCACCAATCGTGTTTCTGTCTGTAATTAATCTAGATTAGATCCTTAAGTTATGTCATAAAAAAACAAAACGGTATGTTTTGCGGTTATTGAGAAAAAACGATTCTGCATGCATCAAAAACATTTATTTCTCGTCTTAATGTGTTCCGGTTTGAATGATATTACTGGCACATTAAGTTCAGGTTGGCAAATGCAAGGCAGTACATCGTAGGGTTCGTGACTTGCGTGACAGAGATTTCTTATAAGCGATAGTTGATGCTTAGCAGCTTGGCCATCTGCTTTCTTCGAAGTCAGAAATAGTATAGTTTTAGAACATGTACAATTGTACATGTACAACATTACTTCTTTGTGACCAAGTTTGCAAAACAATAAAAAATCTTTTGAAATTGATTACATTACATGGTTACGAACGCGTTCTAAATAATTATGATTGCAGGAGTCAAGCGTTTTATACTGTATTATTTATGCGTATTATTTATTTTTTTACAAGACTACTACAGAAATTTCAAAATATTGTACCAAAGCGATACAGTATCAATGAATCAAAAGGTTACTAATTTCTACAAAGAAATTTGCATGACCTCAAAAGAAAATATTCTTTATGTTATTTTTTTTTTTTTTTTTTTTTTTTATTAACCTATTTCGTCCCACTGCTGGGCAAAGGTCTCCCCCAAATCCTTCCAAACATCTCTATCTTTTGAGTTCTCCCACCATGCGCTATCGAAGGAGTCGAGATCATCCCTGTTGTTTTTACACTTCCAAAATTCGAAACGATAAAGTTTTCGAAACGCAAACAAAATCAGTATAAAACGCTTATGAGACTTAAATAATGCATACCGAGACAACTTGCGAGAAGCCGGCCAAATGGCGACGGGCATTATAATAATGACTTTGCTCAACAACAGGCGATTTTTTCTTCAAAACTTGCATTAAGGTACACGCTACAAAAGAGAGATTATTGTACACTCCAATTTTTATATCTTTTGTAATCTGGCAATATTTAAATAATAAAAAATACGTAAATAATCAAAGTCAGTTTCTTTTTTACCTTTAGGTATGAGTAAAATGTATCCATACGCCAAGTGTAATGTTTGGACGTGTCTCTGATTATCTCTTTTAGTTATCTTTAAGATCTAGGATATTGGGACAGTGATCCTATTTTATTTTAAGTATCAGAGTGGGTTTTTGTGAGCCCCATAAGCTCTTTTATACTAAGTAAGTAGGTAAGTATAAGTAATGACTATGTCACTCATTTGGCTAAGGTCTTCTATTCAATAAAGCAGTGTGTATTATACCGTCATAACGTCAACATCTCAGTAGGCTTCATTCTTACACAACATTGGCGACGAGGATGCTATACATTTTCTCACCTTTAGAAAGAACAATTTTAACTCCCAAAAACGCAATCATCCAGTGACGCTTTTATTTACTCAGTAAAAGACCACTCCCAAGAGACTTCTTAATTAAAGATTCAGTTGTCCTAAGTTTGATCAAAATAATTAAAAAATAATCACGCTCAACATCCCCAAGCCTCTCGAAGTAACATTCAACCCTTGGAACAATTCCCAAAGAAAATGCTTTTGTTTAAATACTTGAGATGATTCGTCCAACTGTACCGTGTCTAGGACCCTCTTAAAGCTTGTACACAATGTATCAAATGTCGCGATAAGCTGCAGTTGCTTAGCATGAGGACGAAAACAATCTGTATGTGAAAAATTTACTAAAAAATATAAAAATAAATAGGATCACGACTGTAATCACCAAGTACGGTAGAGATCCTCTCAGATTTCCAGGCGCTTAGATTCTTTAAGATATCTAGAGGGGGTAGTCAGAGGCACATCCAAACATTACATTTGGCACAAACCACATTTTACAGTAGTTAGCATTCCATACGGTATCCTTCACACCGTTTTTAACGCGTGTTTTGACTTTACTCAATCAATTAATTTGGTTGCTTTGTCAAATACTAAAAAAAATATGCTTTACAAAACAGTATGCAAAGTTTTTATAAGGTTAAGGTTAAGCTAACTAGGTACTTACCTACC
Organism: Hydriomena furcata; assembly: GCA_912999785.1. Lineage (NCBI taxonomy): Eukaryota > Metazoa > Arthropoda > Insecta > Lepidoptera > Geometridae > Hydriomena > Hydriomena furcata. Next base: position 4,771,140 of record OU538834.1, on the reverse strand, counting down.
AAATTTTTTTTCTAATTTTTTGAATGTGTACTTAGATGTTTTATTTACTGAAAACTACTAATTAATTTTGTATTGTATTATTTTTTTATGTTTTATTCACTATCATTGGTATTTTGTCTATGTTTATCAAAATATACTAATTTCATTTCAAGATAAAAACAATGAAAATATTGTACAAGCAACAGCTAAAAGGGTACTCGTAGATGAATACCGCTGTCGTGTACAAGAGCCGAAATCTCCCCAAACTCCCCCGATCGTAAGCCACCTTTCACAATATTTGCATAACTCATTACGCTATATTCATATTTAATTAGAATATTTCCTACTTTCGAAGTAAACTGCTGGTTGCTGTTGCTGAATAAGATACTTCAGCTATTTTCAGATATACTTCAGGTTTGGTTTAGATGATGAAGCTTTGTTGGCCGAGTGGGTTCCGCAGCTTTTGATTCAAAGATCGTAGGTTTGGGTTTCGGCCGTGCATTCATTGAATTTACATTTGTATTAAAATTACTTTACTAGTTAACATTAGTTATCCTTTCATACGTGACAAATTGCAGCTTGTCGCCGTTTATAAGAATTCTTACTGGTTTCCTCTCTCTGTGTTCTTTAGTTTGAAAAAATCCATTGATGATCGGTTAGATTTGAACCCACAACTTTCGAATAAAAAATCAAGGTATCTCCCAGTCAGCCAACACAATTTTTGTGTTATATAAGCACGTATTATATTGATGTTAAATTCTTCACATAAATATAGAAATTAGACCAAATAAAATATGACGTAAACTAGTTTTGATATCTGAAAAGCTTTGTTTGCCTTGTTGACACTTGTCCTAAAAATTCAGATATTTTGAAACGGAATGAATTGCGTGGTAAATTGCGAAAAAAAATTGTCTGGTAGAGATCGCTGATTAGCGATAAGACCGCCCACTGTTCAGCATAGTATTTTGCTTTGTGCTTATTTCTTTGTTTTTTTTTGGTGTGCAATAAAGTATTTTTATTTTCTTTCTATATAAATACATATGACCAAATTTAAAAAAATCTTGATCGACTTTTTTCTCTCCTCTTTCGTCATTTACGCGAATACCCCATCTTCCCCAATATCCGGCCTACTTGAAATCGATTGCCATTTAATTTGCTACCAGTCTCCTTGAGCTGATGCTTCAACGGAACTCTAATGGCTGTGCAAACTAATGGTTTTGTGAGTTTTACGTTTTAATTTGCTGATTTTGTTTGAACTCAATTTGTGTCTGTTTTATAAATGAGTATTACCTTATTCCTTAGTCATTCCTTAGCTTTCTCCTGCGGCTTTGCTCGAGTGGTATCTGAATAAAAGTATACTTTAAGCTATATAAAGACAATAGTAAATCTTGGTGGACATTACCACACAGCGCCATCTAGCCTCAAACTAAGATAAGCTTGTGCTATGGGAACTAGAAAAGTGATAAAATACTTATATACTTTTTTTTTTAATACATAATATACATTATAACATCCAGAGACAGCAAACATCTATGTTCATCACGAGATGCGGATGGAACCCACAACCTAGAGCGCTACAAGCTACAGAAGACAGAGTTACTACCAATTGAGCTGTGAGTCCAGTCAATTACCTATAAGTATAATATATACCTATTACTGAAACGTCTCTTTCTGAAGTTCCTTTTATAATCTATTTTCTTTTGCTGCAAGGTGTAAACTTATTAAATTAGGTACTAAGTTATAAAATTCAAATTCAAAAATCATTTATTTCAATAAAATCACAAGGATCACTTTGAAACGTCTTAGGAACTAGGTGAAGCTACGCCGATTCCACGCGACCAAGCCTAGAAGAATCAGGCAACAAACACGGCTTGGGGTCTACCTTTTTTTTTTATGATCCTTTCCTTAATGCTATGTAGAGCTCCAGTGTGGTGGCAATCGAACAAGGTGAAGGTATAACACGGCTATGTAAAACTAGGATTTGTAAATAGTAAGTTCAAGTACAAGTTTGGACAGACATAGAGCTGTAATAACCCCTCGTGTAGACAAAGTGCACTTATACGCTCTAGGATTACAAAATGGCAGTATCGAACCTTCCAACTATTTGCACGAACTGCCAATCACCAAACTAGTCCCTAAATCTGTGGGGTAAGGTCGAAATTTGGGTGGTGTGCTGTTGATAGGGATATTTGAATAGATGGAAAGTGGATAGATATAGAGCGGCGTTGCCCGTGGACGTATTGACAAGTGCACTTAGCGCGGGAATTATGTTGTGCAACGTTTGCGTATTGTGGATGGCGTTCTGCATGTCATAGAAGTTTGTTTTAAATGATTCCAAAGTGATTTACGCTGGCAAGCGCTTCGCTTCGATATACTGTCCGTATTTGCTATGGATGGATGAAAAAATAACCTAGAGTAAGTCAAAAGTGTTTATATAACCTTGTGTTTATAGAGTAGATAATTACCAGTGTATTATGTTTTGGTGTTACCATCAGCGTACCTACCGCCAACGCCTCAGTAAATAGATGACTTAAAAAAAATTACGATAATGAGTTAGAGGCATGTCCAAACATTACAATACTGCCCATATTTTGCAGTAGATAATATTCCATACGTGTGAGTTTGCAAGCCAACCACCGCTTGTACAAACTGGTTAACATAACTGGGTAACAATATGAATATAACAATCCATTGATGCGCTGCCGAGGTTTAAATTCATGTTCTTTATACATTCGTAGCTTCACCTAGTTTCCAAGACATTTCAAAGTGATCCTTGTGATTTTACTAAAATAGGTAAATACTTTTGAGACTTTGCGGATTGAAAGTCAGACCTCCCACAACACGGATTAGTTAGGTTGATTCATATTTTGCATAAAACCATCCATGATGACACAACGATGTCCATGAATCCAATTTCAGCAGGGGCGTGCCATGGGAATGATGGAATTACACCCCATAATGTTTGTGATCCAGCTTGCCATCCCGTGTGGGGGCACACATGGGGTGTGGGATTTAGCTGCGATTATGTTTTTGGATAACATGAGGGCTCTATTTTAATTTAAAGAGCCATTTTAAAAATTGGACGATCTATAAATATATTTTTCTATTCTACCTATATCCGTTATAGACTCTTTAACGGCTGGATCGATTTTTTTATGTTTGTAGAAGTCCAGGCAAAGTTTATAGGGGTGTAATACTTAGATATTGAAACGGTGTTTTTTCTATTTATACAAAACATCATTTACAAGACATTTTTTCACGTAATTTAAACAGGATAAAACATCTACCAGATTTATTCCGAGTAATCCATCATTAAACTCGGATGGGTTGATGTGTAATCCAGGATCAACGTAGTGATCCATCTTAGACTTTTGATAATCATAGAGTGGTTTACTGTGTGATTGAGTCAATTTACTGTGAAAGTGATATTTTTTTCTGAAGATTTGAAAGCTGAAAAACGATCCCAGCCGCTTGGCTGGGCAAGAAGGTTTGCTTAAACCTTCTTGTTTATTTTAATAATTGGTGGTTAAATGATAGTTGACTTAATTCGGTATTATTTGAAAAAGACAATAGGATCAAATTTGCCAGCTACTGCGAAAATAATGACAGACGAATATCAGTGTGATGAAGTTAGCACTATACCACTCCACCATAAAGTTTTATATATTCTACAGGGGAAAAAACTGTCTTATATAGATAATTCCTAAAATAATCCCTGTGACGCACTTGTTCAAAGCGAGTGACGTTGGTTTGGCCTCTTGTGACTTAACCGCGGGTAATTTTAACCCGACAGTGGCGCCACGGGTTTTAAGATCATATGTCATAAATTCATTGATGTACTGAGTGAACTGATTGGAATTCAGATGGCGTATATTTTCACATTATTCATCGCATATTTAGTTCTTTATAGAGTTTTTTTTTGTACGAAATTTGTAGGAAAATAAGTCCACTAGAATGATGTCATGAAAATGTAGGCATGTGTCAAATTTTATATTTGGACGTGGACTCTTTGGTCTTCTTCAGGGATTTGAGCGTCTGGTGATCTGAGAGGATGTCTGCTGAATTGGGTATTAAGTGCAGTCGTGATCTCATTATATTTTTTTAAATATTTTCGAGCTGTTAAATAGCTATTAATTTTCAAGAAACGGTACTAAGTAAAATTTAACTTAGTTGGTACATTAAACTACTTAGGTGGTCCATTATTATAGTTCTTAGTTTCAAAGCAGTAAACTGAAGATTTCCTTTTACTACACATTACGAGTACCTACATTGTTATTTTAAAAAGCACCAACATACATTCATACCACTAATCTGTTGAGTCTAAGCAGCAAACATTCACCGGTGGTCTGAGGCGACCGTGTCTAAACAACATTAGTCCTTTATAAAAATCTACGCGTAAAAAGGCATAAGTCGCACTATTATTCAACCAGTTACGACCTTTTTCGTTGGGAGTTGGAAAGTTTAAAGGAGTTTACACATGAGCGGCGCGGCAAAGGTTGACTGTGTGTTAGACTGATTAGTGGTAGGTTGGGACCTCCGCTGCGTGGCGCTATGTTCTGTCATTGGCATAGCTTTTAACCTTTTTTGGTTGAAGTCACGTGATAATGGATGTCATTGTTCGACAGAGCTTGCTGTCAAAAAGCGGGAAAGCGCGTATTAAAAAATAAAAATAAATTCAAATCGGATCGTAGTCATCGTCTCAGATCTCCATGTGCTAAAGGTGGTATTCAGAGGCACGTCCATAAATATATATTGCAGAAGCTAGCATTATATATGTGACAGGTCGCAAACCTTTCGCCGCTTAAAATAATATTTTTGTTTTTCCTTCTCTCTTTTTTTTAAACAGAAATAAACCTACGAGCTGGATACATGGCTGTCTTTACTTATTATTTTTCTTTAGTTGTTCTATCTAAAATATTGTACCTAACCATATTCACAAAAAAAACTTTTTCTGTATGTTAAAAAGCTGCTAAAATAACAAACCTCCTTCGATACATCCACAAGGAGTTCTATTTTTATTCGCGTTTCTGTTTCTAAAGTACATATATGTACCTACCTACTCAGCCGTGTTTCTTTCGGTCACAAGCAAAAAGTATTTTATCTCGAGTCGTTATGTCAACATTGACCCAGCGAACTCCGGTAGCTTTTAAAAAGTTTGCCCCAAGCCCGCTAATAGATGTCCCGACACAGAAACGCAAACTTTGAATTTAGAACGTAAAAATCATTCAAGTCGGCACGGTAAAGATTTTTTTTCGGTTCGCGACTTTATGTAACATTCTATAGAAAAAAAAAATAGGACCACGACTGTAATCCCCAAGTAAGGTATACAACTATACATACTCTTAGATCTCAAAGCGCATAAATACTTGAAGATGTACAGAGGAACGAACCAAACATTACGTTTTGGCACAAAACCCATATTTTGCAGTATTTCGCATTCCATACGCGACAGGTTTAGGGTCACCGATTTTAGTTTTCCGTACCCAAAGGGTAAAAACAGGACCCTATTACTAAGACTTCGCTGTCCGTCTGTCTGTCACAGGGCTGTATCTCATGAACCGTGATAGCTAGACAGTTGAAATTTTCACAGATGATGTATTTCTGTTGACGCTATAACAACAAATACTAAAAACAGAATAAAATAAATATTTATGTGGGGTTGCCATACAACAAACGTGTTTTATTGATGATTTTTTATAGATGATACGGAACCCTTCGTGTGAGTGAGTCCGACTCGCACTTGACTGTTTTTTGAATAATGTTACATCACTACATAGTATAAAGCAAAGTCGCTTTCCGCTTCCCGCGTCTGTATGTCTGTATGTATGTTTGCTTATATCTTTAAAACTACACAACGGATTTTGATGCGGTTTTTTTTAATAGATAGAGTGATTCAGGAGGAAGGTTTATATGTATAATAACATGCTACCCGTGCGAAGCCGGGGCGGGTCGCTAGTCTTTAGTATAAAGTTACAAATTCATGAGGAACACGTGACGTGCAAGTCAGGTAAGATGTCATAGTATGACTGGCTGAAATGTAGCACAACAGCGTACTATGTAGACATGTGACGCGTAACGTGAAGTGAGTCTATTAGATTGTTTCCGTTCAAAATACAAACGAAGTTGCAAGTCAAACTTAACATCAAAATGACATATTCTCATTCTCAACGATCATGTAAGAGATAAAAGATAACTTCTCAGATCTCCAGGCGCTTAGATCCTTGAAGATATCTAATGGTAGTCAGATGTATATCCAAACATTACATTTGGCACGTGAAGCGTGTTACTTGATAGAGCGTGTGTGTTTGGGTTGAGTTCTTCTGCTAACACGAATCTCAGTCATATTATTTACATTTTAAAATACATATCACTACATAGTATAAAGCAAAGTCGCTTTCCGCTTCCCGCGTCTATATGTTTGCTTATATCTTTAAAACTACACAACGGATTTTGATGCGGTTTTTTTAATAGATAGAGTGATTCAGGAGGAAGGTTTATATGTATAATAACATGCTACCCGTGCGAAGCCGGGGCGGGTCGCTAGTAAGAAAATAAAATTAATAATATTGAATAAAATATGTGGCACAATTGTTAGATTTTTCAAATTAATATATATTTGAGTATTCAGTTGTCATCCCATACAAAACACGCTCTTATAGTTATTTTGTGCTAAAACATATTTGCATACGATTCGACCTTATTAAACTCGTAGCTAAGGAAATTTTCTGAGCTTCGCGTAGTGCTACTGTCCAAAATAAGAATGAATAGATCGTAAATTATTTCTCACAATTCTCACGGAGCCATGTGAAAATAAAATAACTCATTACACTAGCTACAACTTAATTTAGACGCGATTTTTGATAGGTACACTGTCTACTGGATCGCTGGTGTATTAAAAATATAAAACATAATTATACGCACAACGCCATCTAGCCCCAAATTAAGCAAAATTTGTACTATGGGACCCAGATAAATGTGAATCAAGTGTAGCGTGTGCTGCTTTTTGAATTTGTGCTGAAGCTCTTTAGTTATTTTTTTATTGTTGTACGTACTAGTAGTACTTTTAATTATTATTCTTGTTTGAGCCTTCACTTTGTTCGATCGGCACCACACTGGAGCTCTAAATAGCATTAAGGAAAGGATCATTAAAAAAAGGTAGACCCCAAGCCGTGTTTGTTGCCGGATTCTTCTAGGCTTGGTCGCGAGGAATCGGCGTAGCTTCACCTACTTCCTAAGACGTTTTAAAATGATCCCTGTGATTTTATTGAAATAAATGATTTTTGAATAATTTGAATTTGATGTGTTTGCGAGAGTTTAGAAGACAGTAGCCCTAACGTGCAGCATCTTCACCAAAATCATGTTTAGGAAATTGAATGATTATCTTTATAGCGGTTGTGGTACGTTCTTTTAATTTATAATGCATTGTTTTGTCGCTATTAGATCTGTCATTCTCATAATTACAGTTTCTAAATAGAGGTTACTTAGAAACAAGGTAACAAAATACTTGTGTAAAATACTTCGTCACTTTGGGAAACTTTAATTAGTCTAAAAAAATCTCTAACACTCACACTCACGCATATTGCGTGAGTGTGAGTGTCTCGTAAAATTTTCGTTACGAAATTTCTGGGTTCGGTCTCCACGCTCAAGGCACGCGATAGAAGCTATGCAATAGCTTAAAAATTATTTTACGATGGGTTTCGTTTATCTACATGTAAATTTTTCTTAGTGATTATAATTTAGGTAACCCGAAAACTCATTTTTAAATTTATTTATTCTATTCTATTTATTTTTTATATTAAGGTAGGTAATCATAAAGAATCTGAATAATTACGTTTTAAAAACTAAAAAGAAAACCGACGAAAATGGTTTGTCCAACCAATTGAAAAGTCGAGAGACGATATTCGTTTTATAAGTTTTGTGAAGGAACTATATTAGTTCTACATAAATACACAATAAATAAAACATACAATTGGATAGGTCATACATAAAAAAGTAACAAAATAAAAATATAATATTATAGGTAGGCATCGTGTTGAGAACCTCTTTTTTTCGTCAGTTAAAAATAATACCATTTCATAAATCCGACTCTACATTTCAAAAATATCAAGCTCCATGAACCCTGGCAAGTGCATTCTGACATTTCAAATTAAAACAACCCCGATAGACGTGATGAAAAGAACAAAAAATGCTCATTTGTAAATAAGGGGTCCGTTGGCTTCGGTCACGAGTTTCATATCAAGTCGAATAGTTATTTACATTAATTTATTGAAATATCAAAAAAAACGTAATACCCACTAGTTAACCTAATTTATACTTGCGAAAGTAAGTAAGTACTTCTATAATGCGAAAGTCGGCGAAATCGCCACTGGGCCATTGTAATGAAATTTCATATGGATATAGTTTAAAGTCTTGGAATGAACATTCCAATTTTTTACCACCGTTTTCTTTTGATTTCTAGGAATTTTAATGTTTTATGGTAAAGTTGTCAATAATCGATATGCTTAATCTACGCGAACGAAATCGCGGGTTAAAGCTAGGTTAGAAAAAACTTATTAAGTAAAAGTAAAAACATGTTTTAGAAAAAGTTATTTTGGGTTTTGAAAACCAAATACTTTTTTTTGCCGTCAGTAAAAGTGTGATCGAAGCTACTTAGTTAAACGGTGACATGATTCAGATACATTCCTATTTTTCTTAGTTTATAGACCTAAAGAGATAGGTAGGTATATAACCAAAATAAAAGGCATATAAATTAATACTGTATATTGGATAACATAAAATCACCCCTCGACAATATCGCTCAAAAAAGTCCCACCCTTTTAATCAGTTCAACCCCCGTAATGAAATCTGGGACGCCATTAAGGGATTAAAAATAATAACTACCCCCGGAGGGTGGTGATTGGGCGCGATGGTCAAGGGTCTACGTTTTAATGAACTATTGATATGGTATTTTGTTACTAGAGATTCAGATCGATACAAAGAACAAGAAGATATCGTATAATATGTTTAACTAGTAGAAACCCTCGCGACTTTATTCACGTAAAGTTATTTTCAAACAGACTTCAACCCTTGCTGCACCTTAGGGATACTTAGGCGTTGAATTTCGAGAATTCCATAATTAGTGCACCCCAGCAAACTTAAAATAAATATAAACTCTACAAATTTCAAGTTTCTAGGGCCTATGGTTTTAGTCAGTCATTAACGCAAGCGTTTTATACATTTAGATAAACTCGTGTTTAACACCTGACAAACACATCATCATCTTCATAATCATCTCAGCCGATCGACGTCCACTGCTGAACATAGGCCTCCCGCAAAAATAGCCACAATGCCTTGTCCTGCGCTGCCTCTATCCAGCGATTTCCAACAAATACAGTCCTATCTAAGATTCCCTGAGTTATGCATTGGTATCATAGCATCACAACACCCAGACCTGAAACAGATCCTGACAATATTTGACCATAGTATCGTGTATCGTCATAGTGTAGCCGTTAATGTCGTCAATAATCATTCTTGTATGTACAGTGTACAGTACGGCCGGCGAATCTCGGCTTACATGAAATTAGCGGTTTAGCTACGCGACAGACAATTTTCGACCTTATGCAGTGACACAAAATCATTTATGCGGTCACACGGCTAACTTCACGTTAGCCAAGATCCGACGACCGTATAAGTGTAATATTTTTATTTTTATCAAGGAAAATTTCTTCAACTCTGCAAAAGCAAACTCACAACATTTTTACTGCAGTTTTTGTCAGCGTTTCGTCACTTCAAATAAAAAGGTTTTGTTAGTGCTTCGCTGAACTCGATTTTACCGCTTTTTGGGAATTGCGACTCTATCATGTGCGAAATAGAGGGTAGTTTTGTGTGTTGTGCATTTTATGGTCAGTGGTAAAAATCCGGTGAATCACTTTGACGCATAAAAGTCACGAATTAAAAAGGACAACAACTGACAAAGGAGCCATTTTGCATGGGGCTGTGACAGTCTTCCTTGTGATGCCGCCGTAGAGCTATGAATCTCGAAGAATTGTGATATGAAAACTTCATCTAAACTTAGTACTCTGACAGTATTGAGATTACCAAAATGTTAAGCGATGAGTTTTTAACCCGTTACGTATGGACTAATTAGCTAACTAGTCCAAAATGTGGACATGTGCCAAATGTTTGGACGTGTCACTAAAACACAACTTTCAATCCCGTTGTTAGAAGTTAAACTATCTAGTTCAAAACAATTGTTTTTAAATTAAAAAAAAACAACTGTTTGTATACGGTATGATTTCCTGAATTATTATTTTTTAAATAAAAATTATTGAAAAAAAAACCTGGAAAACCATGACTCTACGTCCTCTCATTATTTTATTGCGTCGCTCTTATCCATTTCCAATACCAATTCTAAACCCTTTCACTTCTATAAAAATGCATCAGTACCTTCTTTGTACAGCAGAGTGTAAATTCGGGCCCTGAGTGTCGCCGCCGTCGTTTTAACACTGCAGCTCTAATTGGACACTTAAGCTGCTACAGCCGTTATAGGGTTAAAACAGTTTTTATCCGACGTTTTGAAAGACCGGCACGAAGGGTTAATACCCGGTGATACAGTTTTAAATCGTTTATGGCGTTTGAGGATTTTCCCAGGAGCTGAGGTTTTAAAGTGTGAAGTGTCACTTTTTCAAGAAATGATAATATAACCGACATGTGCGTGTCGAACACCTTCAAAATTCAAAATTAGTCACTTCACGGCAAGTTATAACTGAGTAAATATGCCAAACATGCTTTCATAAAAAAAAATTTGCTCTAAAACTGACATAACGTCGGAACTTTTTAAAATCTCTATAGTATATTTTTAGTTTTTTTTTTAGCATTTTTAGGAAATAATATGAGCCGAAAATTCCTTGAAAATATATGCTTGTATCTCGATACTCGATCCAGTTTAAGTAGGTAACTATACCTACTATTTCAAAATGTTAACAATGGTCTGCAATTTATTGTTGTAATAGAATTGATGGGTTGGAAGTGCCACACGCACTTTCCGTCAGTGTCATGAAGGAAATAAGGGAGCGCGTTTATATGTAAAGCGAGTGTTTTTGTGCGCAGATCGTCTTGATCATCCTCTACCACTATCTTAGTTTAAGTTTACTTACCTTAAAATAACAAAGCGAACAAGCAAAAGCAAGCAGATAATATTTATTTTATTCCAAAAAAAGAGAATGGGTTCGCTAAACACCCAAAATATCAGTCAAAATAACTTACAACAGACTATTTTTTCCAATAGATTGTGAATAACATAAAAGATGACAATGCTACAATGATCTATTGCGTATTGTGCCATTATGGATCAATTTGCGTCGTTTAGAACGTGATAACTAGACCATCACATTCTTTACGACAATACAAAATTGGACAACAGTCACTACTGCAGTACTGCATAAACTAATTTAAACTTTATTTAGTAAATGTTAAAGTGGATTTTTCAATGTGAACATTTCGGGTTGAAGTAACATCGAATGACAAAATCGTTATCACAAGTTTTCGTGCAGTGATAATGAGTAAACATACGGGTTTTTAAATTAACGTGTGCGTGATATTGTCGTATGTCTCTTGTGTTGATACAATGTTGTGGGTGATTGTACTGATTGTGAAATCACGATTGTTGACGGTCTTGTGACCATACTCAAAGTCTTACAGCTTAGTTGATAACTCTGCCTTCTGCGCTGTAGGTTGCGAGTTCGATTCCCACCAAGGAAACACGTTTGTTTGATGATTATAGATGTTTATTAGCGTCTGGGTGTTATGTTTGATAAGTATGTATTTACAAAACAAACATATTATAAATATTCTATCAGTTATCTGCTTCCCATAATGCAAGCTTTGCTTAGTTTGGGGTTTGATGGCACTATGTCTACCAATACTCAAAATAAAAAAAGAAATACAACGCCTTATCCCTCTTTACTCCCTAGCTATAGATGACTAAATATATGATGATAAAATAATACATAAGTATTGACGGACTTTACACACAACACCATCTAGCCTCAAACTAAGCAAAGCTTGTGCTATGGGAACCAGATAACTGATAGAATACTTATTTACTTTTTTTTTGTAAATACATACACAATATAGATAGTAACACCCAGACACAGAACAAACATCTATGTTCATCACACAAATGTTTGCCCTGGGTGGGGATCAAACCCACAACCTACAGCGTAGAAGGCAGAGTTACTACCAACTAAGCTTGTTGTCGCAAACGAGCTATGCCTACAAACCGTTAATAGGTAACGTTATATGGCGTCCAATTTGCACCATGGATAATGAACCTCGTTAGTTGATAGAGTATGCATGCATAATTGCAGGATCGCATTGTGTGGTTATACCTACCCCAAAGACACCCTTGTTAATAACATATATAATTCACTTTTACCTAAACGGTTTGTGTGAATTCTATCACTGGAAAGTGGATAAAACTCTTTTCTTTTGATAAAAAAATTACCGAATGTAATGTTTGGACGTGCCTCTGACTATCCCCTATGTTCCTGGAGATCTGACTGGGATTACAGTCGTGATCATATTTATTTATTTTCTAAGCTTTGGTTATAAAATGTAATTTATTTTATTCAAGTTATATTCTATATTTGTACAAAATTTAATCGAAGCGTCAGTAGTCACATCCAAACTTTCTTAATTTTTTTTATTTTTCCAGTAGTTTTTAGGGTTCCGTACCCAAAGGGTATAAACGGGACCCTATTACTCAGACTTCGCTGTCCGTCTGTCTGTTCGTCTGTCCGTCTGTCTGTCACAGATGATGCATTTCTGCTGCCGCTATAACAACAAATACCAAAAACAGAATAAAATAAATATATAAGTGCCCCCATCCCATACAATAAACGTGATTTTTTTGCTGTTTTTTATAGATAATGGTACGGAACCCTTAGTGCACGAGTCCGACTCGCACTTGGCCGGTTTTTTAGTTTATCCGCTACAAACAAAAATACATAAATGAAAATTTTACCTTATTATAATGGCAGAGTAAATTCGTTTAAAACTTAACTTTATAATAATTCTGTAACGGTATCGCGGTTGTCAAGGAGCTTGCTAATTTGTTTCACAAGTTTAGGGTGACGTGTTTTGGGAGGGAAGGGTTTACTACCCTGCCGTTGATAATGTATCTATAGGTATACTTCACATAATAATTTAATAAAGCGTGTGCGATGCGATGTTAAAGTTATCCTACACGGGCCTATGAACTATTCTACAAAAAAAAATGAATCACGACTGTAATCTCCAAGAAGACAAGATCTCCAGAAGGTGAGATCATTGAGCACAACATGAGCAAACATTACATTCGACACATGCCCACATCTTGCAGTAGTTATCGTATGTAGTACTATTAATTTTCTTAAACTATCGTGATTAGTAGACATAACTATAGATGTTTACACAGGTCATTAAGGCCCTGTATGTCGACGATTGCTCTCTTTCGAAACGAAAAAAGAAATACTTCTGAACAAGCCACATCTCTATTTTTATAATGTATAGTATATGTGAATAAAGATGTACCCATCTTTAATCACTTCGATAAATAATCCTACTGACCGCTGCACGTAGTACTGATCCATGGGCGGCGCGTGGTCCACCTTTGCTTTTCAAATAAATTAATGATATAAATTATGTATAATTATTTATCAAAAACCTATTCTAGTAGAATTCTAGATCTACATATTACCTATCTTTAACAATAAATCACAAGTTGATCTTAATAGTAGGTATCAAAGTATTTCGATCATAAATTCTAAAACGTATCATTTTGAAATAGCATCTTTATCGTGAAAAGTTTCTGCTATTATGTTTTCAGCTTAATAGAAATCTAGGTAGGAACCTGAAGTAATATATTTATAAAAATAGGAGATGTGGCTTGTTCAGAAGTATTTCTTTTTTCGTTTCGAAAAAGAGCAATCGTCGACATACAGGGCCTTAACACGTAATTATCTTTAATTTATTACCCTTTTATTTATTTAATTGTTCCGACAGACGTTGTCCTATGAAATTTTAATAGTCCCACAGAAAAAAGTACTTTCAGTTTCCCGAACTTTATGCCACCCTTACCTAGGGTTTTAAAAATACCCTACGATCTATTCTCATACCTACCAAATATATATAAAACATAAAAATCGGTCATGCTGTTTCGGAGGAGTTTACTTATAAGCGCGAGAATTTTACATAATAGAGATATTTTTTTTTGAATGGTTGTTACGTGATATTCTCTATGATATTTTACGTAACCACACCATGAATGAAGATTATTAATCGCTCGCAAAACGCCTTCAGGCCTTAACATTACCATCGTAAAAATTACACCTAATAATGAAACAGATCACAAAAGATTGCAAAACCGTGTTTTTGAGACATCACAAAGTGCCATAATTCACAGTTTGCGTGTCAACAACCGATAACAGTCCTATGTCATGACCAGTTCTGTTTGACCCCCTTTTCTGTAGAACCTATATAACTTCCATGGGGATATACGATGATAAAGAATCTTGACAGGTCAACGCGTTCTGGTTTTTGTTAATGGAAGTGGTATGTTACAAGTGATGATATTGTAAGGTGTATTTGATGAGAGCGCCGTTTTGTTATTTTGTGAGTAGAGTTGTTTATTCGATCATCAAACACAGATTCTTTCTAGATCACTCTGCTTCATAAAAAAATAAATATTGGTGGAAATTTCGCACAGCGCCGTCTAGCTACAAACTAAGCTAACTACTATGGGAACTAGATAACTGATAGAATACCTACTTATATATAACTTTTTTTTATTATTACATACACAAGAATCTAGTGTATGTATTTACAAAAAATATTACAAAACAGTTTATAATTATAATATATCTTCTATTGACTATGTTAAAATAGGCAAAACGTGTCGGGAAAATAAATTAATGGTAAGAAGTGATAAAGATGAAAACCAGTGTAAAAATCAATAGTTATTTTGTACTAATCACAAGATAGTTTAAAAAATAATCAAAAGATACTACACAATAGAAAAAATATCCAGATCGAATCGCCAAGTAAAAATAGATACTTATATAAAAAAATTACAAAAAAATCACTTGTCTTAATTGCGAACCACTTTTTTTCGTCGGTTAAAAAGTTGAATCTCTGAAGATCTAGAATGCAACCTAGATTATAGGGTTTTCATTTCAGCAACCGACAAAACTTGCCAAAACATAATTTCCCTAACAGATACCGGATATGGTACCCTGGGAAACTCCAGCTGGTAACTTTGATAGCACACCCCTTTTGAATGAAGACATTTTGCAAATTTCACGTCAAAGATCTTTATCTATGTTTCTAGGAGGATTAAATAGCAAAGTAAGTTACTATGATAATTCGTTAAGCGATTCGATAAGCCTCGATAAGCTGTTTTACAAGCGATGATAAAACAAATTAGAGCTGTCTATTCAATAAAACTAAAAAGATACCGTAAACAATATTTCGACCAATCGAGAAATCAAGAGACGATATTATTATTTTTAAGTTTTATACATAAAACACAATTTTAATGGGACCGACTTTCGACTATTCTCTACACAATAAAAAATATCACCAGGTAAAAAAATATGCGCGGTCATACATAAAAAAAACATCAATCTCAAACCTCCTTTTTTCGGTGGTTAAAAAATACAACTAATAGGTACAAGAATATCACTGACTGATAATTTTAATAGCAACTCAGCCGAATCAAAAAGCTTCTGATCAGAGTGCATAGTAGGTACACAATGAAGACCTTCTCCATCTCATATTTACGGAGACAAAACGACTTGATTAATAATCACCCCCTTTATCACCCCCTATTTAATAACCACGGTAATTGAGATGTTTGCATAGAAATCAGGGGTCGCATCCGTTCAACCCTTATTTGAGCAAGGATTCATATTTAGTCATCCGAAATTATGCTGAGACCGAGGTCCTGAGATTTTGAATTAATGGGGTGCTGTAGATCAATATTGTAGAAACGTTGTTTTGTTTATAAAGGTGCGGCTCGATTGCACGCGACAGAGTTACTACTCGCGATCCGAAACGAAGTTTCGTAACAATATTCGTATCAAAGTTGTAGTTCGTTTCGACTATTGTTTGTATTGATTTGCAAGTGGCTCCTCGAGAACACATTCTATTCAATAAATGAGTATTTAGAATTGCCAATTATTTAAATTATTTTATTATGAAAATGATTATAATCAATGTGATATATTGTAATGAAATTGTTTTTATTATTAAGCATTATTGCATTTTTATTGTAATATACTGTAACTTGGTGTTATGAATAAATTATTTGTATTTGTATTTGTATTTGTAAGTAGGATAACGAACATCAATGATTGTCAAAAGTAATTACAGTCGTTCCATCGTTTAAACTATAGTTTCGATGTAACTTTGATACGAATATTGTTACGATATTTCGTTTTCGGTTCGCGAGTTAACCCCTAGACTATCAAACATCGAGCACACAGCTTGCACTCGGTACATTGGTCTCTGAGACCTATGTCAGCGTTGCCTGAGCATAGCGAGCGCAGAAAGCGCGGCGGCCGAGAAAAAAAATTAGGGCAACCAGCTCAAGGGCATCACTTAGGTACGAACTTTGGCTTGGCCGTGGCAGTAAAGAGGTTTTTTGATAGGTTTTTGCTTCAACTTTCCACAAAGGTTTTTACACGGGTCTCTTATTACATATTATCATTAATTTGTTTTCCCGTCGATATAATAGTACGTTATAAAGACCCGTAAAAAATCAATAGAATTATGACATGTGTAGCTATAGCTACTAATCACGAAAGTTTCAAAAACAATAACGCCTTGGTATTGCCTTCTGAGCGAGTGTATGATAGTTTCCGCTCGATGTCGAGACGTACTTTACGTATACAAGTTAATCATGGTTGTTGTCAAAATTTTGTCATTATGTACATTTTACATGTAGTGAAGCCGCTTGCCTGACGTCATTCGGATATAATAATATAGAATTAAAACTATCGTGGTTGTTACTCATTTTAACTATAAATACGGCTAATTACCACGTTTCTTGTTGTATAGTCTTATTGTCTACGGCGAATACTCGCCAATCTGCCGTTGATCGCGGTTGCGGACGATGCTCATGATGAAGAGCATCTGAATTGTCTCGAAACTTCAGCAATACAACAAGAAACGTGGTAATTAGCTATAATAATATAGCTTGTTTGTATAAAGCTTGCAAGCTGCGAGTAAAATAATTATCAAAAATCTTCATAATGCAACAGTGAATCAATATTCTCGTAGTAAGTAGTACTACACCTTGAAGTTATTTAATCATTGTAAATAATAATTTCAATTAAGTACTGTCAAACTGTGAGGTAACCGTTGTAGCGCCAGCAAAACAGTTTGTACAACTTTTAAAAGAATCTTACTAATAAATCTGAAAGTTTGTGAGGATATTTGTATGTTGGGATGTTTGTAGCTCAATAAACGACCTGCGAATGGACGAAACTGTTTTCGATGAATCTAAAAATGATAGCTTATATCCTGGAATGTGTCTGAATGGAGAGCTCCTGTTTTTCCTACGTAGCTATCTTAAATCACGTTCTACAATTTTTTGGATGACGACATCTAATTCATACAATTTTCAACTAAATATACGGCTTTGTTGGACTTGAATTCAAAACTAGAGCTCTCCGACCATACACACACTCCTGGAATAGCAAATAGGCTACTTTTTATCGAGGTTCCACGAAAATAAGCCCAAAAAATAGTTTTAAGCAAAAGCACACCGGGTTTTTTAACGCGCCGTCGGTCGGTCGACGCGTTATCTAAACGTCTGGAGATCTGAGACGATGTCTACCGTACTTGGGGATTACAGTCGTGATCCTATTAATATATTTTTATAAATTTGTTGAATAGAAAAATCCATTGATTTAAATGGTTCGGCCGGGATTCGAAACCACTTTCGGATTGAAAGTCGAAGTACCGCCCACTCGGCCAACATAGCTTTATTTACCGACCGTTCAACGAAATCTTAAGGCGTGTTCACACGAGGCGCTCATCACGCGCGTTGCGTGATCCCGATCGACTCAAGCAGCTGTCATTAAAAACAACGCCGATGGTACACTTAATGGAAAACGTTTAAACAAAATATTAAAAGTTGACGTTTGAAATTAGAAACAATTCTATCTCTGTCATTATGATCTGTTAGTTTAGGTGACTAGTTCATCACGCAAGAGATTTAAAAAAAATATAGGTAAGTTTTTATTTTCGACATTTTGCTTTTAAGCGTTTTTTAATTACTATGTCAAATGAATAAATAAATAAGATTATTAGGAGTGGCTAATAAACTTTATGATTACAAAAAAAATAAAAATAAATAGATTCATGACGTATCCGTAAGGAAGTACCTACTAAGTATTTAATATTTAATTAATGCCCAGCTATCCTCTCAGTTTATTTATTAACCGACTTCAAAAAGGAGGAGGTTCTCAATTGGTCTGTTTTTTATAGGTCTTTTATAGGGTAAGTAGGTACATGGGTCTTGTTAGGCCATAGCAATACAAATTTAAAAAATAATAATATTAAAAATTAAAAATGTATAATTAGTATTAAATATATTTATATTTATGTATATATATATATATATATATATTATATAGCCGAGCCGTGACAGATTTTGTCCTGTGTAGTCATAACTGATGTCAGATTTTTTGCATACCAGCGCCATCTATACCAAAATCATCCATTTTGCATTTTTTTATCATTTTGGGAATGTTTTTCGAATCATAAAACACCTATGTTTTATTAATAAATCTACATCTACACCAAATTTCGTCGTCGTTTAGACCTGATTGATGCACAAACATACAAACAAACTTACAAACTTTCGCATTTATAATATTATTAGGATTAGGATAGTTATTTAGTTTAGTCGGCCTCATTCACAGAAATATATTTTTAAATAAAACAGGGTTGTAAACCCCACTATATAAATTACATAGTTTCAATCTAGTGTACCCTAGGTTTTATAACTATGTAAGTAAAGTTGGCAGCTAGTCACGATGGACCCGTATAGAGGCATTATCTGCAAATTGTTTTGTTGCTAATAATAATGTACTCGTAGCTATATACAATATACAATGTTTCATGTAATGAGACTTTATGGTTTGACAGAAAGGTATATTAGTACCCACATAAGGTGCTTTTGGTTTTGTGTGAATGTATGAGGTTGGGAACCACAGATCATGCAAACATTTCGGTTCGAATCTGCACCACCGTTTGGCTCTCCACGCCATCAAGATAAAAATCGTTGATCGAGTATATCCGTATGTTTGGTAGTTTTTTGTGACTTCTATAGCCATCACTAGCAGTACGCCCTGGCTTAGCACGAGTGTGAGTGCAATTTTTTGATACCTTCGGTTACATTATTTATTGTAAATTTCGTAGGAATCTCTATTTTTTTTAATATGGCTTAAGTTACTTACTATAACTACTTATAACAAGAACATAATTGCATTTATACATAAGAGAAGTTCAGAATAAAAAAAGGCTTATTATAAGTTACTGATAATGGAGCTTTAAAAGGGTAAAAGTTTTTTTTTAATTTTTTTAGTCGCATTTTAGTTTTGTCTTTTATTTGTAGGTACCGGACCTACAAATAAAATACAAAACCACACATTTTTCCAGTTTATAATAGTAGTGTAGAAACATATTTTATTTTATTCTTTAGAAATAATTATTTAATTCAGAGAAAAATTGCAACAGGAACAAAAAATACTTTCGCGTTTGCAGAGTGGCACAAAATTTAATTTACTAGTTAAAAAATGCCAATAGAAACCCCAAACGACCAACAACAGTGTACAAAATCCGACACAATACAAACAAAACCCTATAAAAGTCAAATTACCACTTTAGCGTTTTTCAAAACTACATAGTGTACTTCACAAGTCGAAAGATGCATAAAAGGCTGTCATTTCAACCCACCACGTTATTAGCCTCTCACAACCCTAGCAATTTTAAAACTATTCCACGACGTATAGAAATAAAAACTAAAGCGTCAAGTGCGAGTGGAGCTTGGGCCAAGGGTTCCGTTTGTGCACTATTTGTAACGCAAAAGTAGGCTTGCGACCATGGCCGTTGTAACATGACACGTTAGGAAAATAAATTAAAGGTGATAAAGACACGTGCCAAAATCAAAAGTTATGTGTAGCTACTAATTAGGATAGTTTAAAAAATAATAATGCATAAGTTATCGCACAAGGAAGTAAATATCAACAATGTCAAATCAAAAGGTCAATAAAATGTCTGAGGAGCTGATGTGAAGAGAAGAAGAATACTTTAAACACAATTACATAGCAAGAGTCTTTTTGACTAAACTAACTTAATATTTCCTGATTTGGTAAACCATTAAATAATGCATTGTTTTTCCTTTATATATTTGTGGTTACCAATGGACCAATTTAGTAACTAAAGAATATAAAAAAGACTCTACCTAATTCATTTTTATACTTTTGAACCACTAGACTAATTGGATAATTGAAGTGTTCTAACGTCTATGACAAATAAACCGTTTTACTTTTATAACGGAACCCGAAAATCCACATCCACCCACTTTTAATTCAGTCTTCGGCGATGACATTTGACACAATAGCTGGAGTATTCAAGGGTTAACAAAAGGGCTGTGAACGGACGATTTTGAAGGGTTAATTGCTATGGGTGCATGTTCAATGTACATACGACAGAAAAAGTTCGATCCAATATGGCGGGTTAGGGTGACAGTTGTATTTAAATGGCTGTTCTAAATTCAAAAATACTGATAGCAGCTGAATAAATTGCGAGCGGCCATCTTTGAACACAGATTTATCGAGGAATTTGTTGTGATATATTTTTTAGCTAAAATATTGTGTGACTTTTCTTTATTACTTACTAATTTAAGCTAGTGCCCTAAGTTGGTAAAAATAGGCATCATTTTAATACCTACTTATTGTAGGTAGTTATGTACCTAATATTAATAATAGTTGCCGCAGTATTTAGTACTATTTTGTTATTTCATGATGACACAAGTTTTATACATTCTAAAGTTTCGATGTTTATTTGTTATTCAATGACGTCGTAACGGCTGAACCGATTTTAATGAAATGTGGAACATAGATAGATTATAACTTGAATTATAACATAAAATATATCTGGGTTCTTTGTGAGTAAAGCCACATTCGGAATCTAGTTCATACTTTTTATATCTTTCAGACTTTCCCATACGTTCTGACTTTATCATCTTCGTAGATGGTCTAAACTTTTCATTTTATGATAATAAATAGTGACAGAAGTCGTTGAATAAGATTTAAACAATGACATGTTCTGGGCTACAATAGGTAGCTCAATTGACCGGAAGTTCTTAATCATTGCGTATTTATCGACCATATTGTTAACATCGCGTTTAAATAATCGCGTGATCATACGAGCATTATCGATAATTCCAGTCGAAAATTAGCCCGAATTCGTATTGCGGTTCTCGATTCGCAATTAGTGGTCGAAATTCGGTTGTTGGTACGTCATTTGGACGGTATTGTTGGCTGCGGTTTTGGCGTATGTCGCAGTTGTCGCCTGTTGTCGCTCGTGCGGTGAAAGCCTTATTCAAAGCTCATGTTCAGTGCGGTTTACAGCTTAACATAATATTGAAATTGCATCACATGTATGTTGGCTTATTTCGTAAAAATCTATGATTATTTTATTATGGCTTTGTTTGCAGCTGTTATTTCTTGCATTTCACTGTTTTGTTAACAGTAACCCATTGTTGTAATAAAACACGCAAACATCAACGCATTCTATAATCATTTATATATTTTTAACAATAAACGTGAGAAAACCGTCCAAAAAAATTAGTAAGTATTTATCTTAAAAACTTCATTAGTATCAAAGGGCGCCGCGATTAGGCTGCGCGCACGCTAAGTTATGGTTGTAACGAGAAAATGAACGGGACGGTGCGACGCGACGCGGTGCGATTACACGACCGATGTGCGGTAATTTTCCGTTAAATTTGCATAATTGCACGATAACAGGTGACAGCCGCGGGCGTGAGTCCCGGCGACGGACACAGCTCTTGCTGAACAGTTTGTACACTTTTACCTATTGATACAGGAATTCGAACAATGTGCAGAGGCGAAGGGTTTGCAACCTGTCACGTGTGAAAAACTTACTACTGCAAAATGTGGGTATTGTGCTAAACGTAATGTTTGGCCACTGACTACTCCCTTTAGACATCTTCAAGGATCTAAGTGCCTTGAAATCTGAGAGTATAGTATGTCTACCGTACTTGGGGACCGGCCTCACAGCTCAGTTGGTAACTTGGTAGTAACTCTGCCTTCTGCGCTGTAGGTTGTTTAATATGTTTAGTAAGTATGTATTAACAAAAAAAAAGTAAGTATATAAGTATTCTATCAGTTATCTGGTTCCCGTTTGGCTGCGCAACAGATAATTGCATAATGCATATATTAAACCATTTTTGCAGTCACACGACTAACATCACGGATGACTAGATACGCTGACTGTACCGTATGTGACTGTAAGGTATTATTTATTTTGTTTTTTTTTTCTGGCAATAGTTAGTTCTTGATTGACATAGTCTGATCAGATTACGATAACTATACACGGGTATGTTTGATAGAGATGGTCATGATGGCGGATATGTATCGGCATAAGAAGTGATAGGGGCGAATTCGGTCACAAATTTTCACGTCATAAATCATGATCTTTATGTAAATATTTGTTCCGGGTCTAGTGTTTTTAGGGTTCCGTACCCAAAGGGTAAAAACGGGACCCTATTACTAAGACTTCGCTGTCCGTCTGTCTGTCCGTCTGCCTGTCACAGGGCTGTATCTCATGAACCGTGAAGGCTAGACAGTTAAATTTTCAGAGATGATGTACTTTCTGTTTTTGCTACAACAACAAAACCAAAAAACAGAATAAAATAAATATTTAAGTGGGGCTCCCATACAAAAAACGTGTTTTTTTGCCGTTTTTTAATATATAATGGTACGGAACCCTTCGTGCGCTAGCCCGACTCGCACTTGGCCGATTTTTTAATCGTTATTAACATATTTTATCTGTGTGATTTTTGTGCTTCATTCATAAATAAAGTACCTAAGTCGTTATCACCAATTGTATTTATGCAGTCACTTGAACGAGTGAAAGTTTTGTATGAAACAACCAAGCCGTTTAAAATACCCTGTGGTATTCCCGAGTGACAATTACCGACACATTTCACCAAAGTGTTTGTAATTCAATTAACGGGCGATTAATCAATTTACGCTGATTAATGCGGCTCGTTAATATTGTCGCGTTTGCATATTTCATGAGTGTGTTCGCGGCCTTATGGCGTATGCAATTTTTATGAATGTATGTATTAAATGCATGAACCTGCATACAGTATTGTTTTTTTTTGCCCTTTACTCGTACTATCATACTCATTCTTTAAGTACTTTTAGATAATAAACTGTTAAATAAATGTAAAAAGTACGGTAGACATCCTCTCAGATCTCCAGACGCTTAGATCCTTTGAAAATGTCTAGCGGGGGTAGTCAGAGGCACGTCTAAACATTATATTTGGCACATGCCCATATTTAGCAGTAGTTAGCATTCCATACCTGACAGGTTGCAAGCCCATCGCCGCTTATAAAAGCACTAACTGGTTTCCTTACGATGGTTTCCTTCACCGTTTTGAGCACGTGTTTTTGTTGCGTATATATAAATTTTTCGAACAGAAAAATCCATTGATGCACGCCGGGATTCGAACCCACGACCTTCAGATTGAAAGTCGGGGAACTTCCCACTCGGCACACGGCTAAAAAATGACTTACCTACGAGATTTGCCTATTGATTGGTTAAAACTAAACGTATGCGGTAGGTAGGTAAGAGGACAAACACATACATAGATCTACTAAAATTGCCATTGAGATTTTCTCCGATGGACGTCTTTGAATAAATAAATTACAATTAGTTTTTTAGGGTTCCGTACCCAAAGGGTAAAAACGGGACCCTATTACTACAACTTCGCTATCCGTCTGTCTGTCACAGGGCTGTATCTCATGAACCGTGATAGCTAGATAGTTGAAATTTTCACAGATTATGTATTATATATAGCAACAAATACTAAAAACAGAATAAAATCAATATTTAAGGGGGGCTCCCATGCAACGAACGTGATTTTTTTTCCGTTATTACGGAACCCTTTGGCGCGAGTCCGACTCGCACTTAGCCGGTTTACAGGCGTTTACTCTACTAATATTATAAATCCAAATGTTTGTATGTTTGTGGTATAATCACGTCCAAACGACCGAACGGATTTATATGAGACTTAAAATATACATAGCCTATATTCTGAAATAGCATAAAGGTTACTTTTTATTCTACCACATAAGCAAAACTGTGGGCTGGAAGCTAGTTTTCTATAAATACAACGTAGTTGCCCTTACTGCCCCATTTTAAATGACCCTGTATATTACTCTACTTAGCTTATTAAAGGCGAATCATCTGCCAGTTGTCTGGAATAAAATGCGTTTGACCTTTAATTTTCTATGATAATTATTGCATGTAAGTAGGTACCTAAGAGGGTCGAGCTGTAAAAAGCACGCTCAGCAGGCTGATATGATGCTGAATATCGCTTATACTCGTAAGAAGTATTTCACTTTCAAAACTTTCGTGAGTTGTACTACACATTATTACAACAACGGGAAATTACTCACGTAAATGATAAATTGTCAATGAGGACACCGACAATGTTTCGATTCATCTAGAGAATCTTCTTCAGGGTGAGTGGACCATAACGCGCGCGCTACCCTGCTCGCATTGCCGTCTCGCACTGATCGAAACATTGTCGGTGTCCTCATTGACAATTTATCATTTACGTGAGTAATTTCCCGTTGTTGTAATAATGTGTCGTAAGAAGTAGATTACTGGCATATCTTAGCAAATATATGCCTCAGGGACGCCATCGTTGAGTAAAGTTGAACGTGAATTTGACTACTCCGTTGAGACATCTTCAAAGATCTGAGTGTATGGAGATGTATGTATGGAGATAATGTTTACCGTACTTGGGGATTATAGTTGTGATCATATTTCTATTTCATCGTAGAGTGAGATTTATGTTTTGATTTGAGTTACATACACACACATTACACATACAGCATGGTTATCTGACTCGTTTGATTTTAAATCTTTTATATATAAAAACGAATTACTGTTCGTTAGTCTCGCTAAAACTCAAAAACGGCTTGACCATTGAAATATAGTTTTTTTTTGTTTTGTTCGCTTGAATACAGGGGTGGTTTAAAAATAAAGAACAATGGGATAAGTTATCTAAAAATTGAAAATTCGGGAAAAATTTAAAGTGCTTTTTTTATGGGATTATTGAAATTTGACAGGAACACGTCTGTTGCGGGTCAGCTAGTGGTTAATAAAAAAAACAGGTTATTCTGCTTTTAAGTAGTATAAATATTATATTAACTAGTACCTACCTACTACAAAAGTCTGATATACTAAAACGTTTCCCTACGTAAATGTAGCACTAACACGATGAGACACCATATCGATGTATCAGTAATAATTGACGGCAGGTGTAGTATTCCATTAAACAAAACGATGGGAAATTCACGTTGTCATTCACGTGCTTGATCCCCCTCTATTGTGTACCTGGTTGTCATTACTAGTAAAGCTACAGGATGATTCGTTAGTAAACTCAGCCGCAGCGACCTTGCGCTTGCCACAATTTTGTAACGCTGACATAAGTCTCAGAGACGAACAAGATGTAAATACCTACGTCTAAAAATAAAGAGAAAAAAAGGAAAACACCTCTGTGGGTACCTACTTCAGTTTTTATTTAACGTTGTCGTTTTTTTTTATTTTCATGAATGTAATTTTGTTTTTATAAATATTGTCATAAATAGTGAAAGAGAAAATACCTAGGTACAAGAAAATATTATGAAAAACATGTAACTTAATAAATAACAAATAAGCTTAAATAAAAATGAAATCATTTTGCTTCGTTACTGCACCTTCAAATTAAAATATCATAAACTGCGTTTGGATTATTCCAATTCCGAACACCTTGTGTGTTGTCATAAGGCGTATTTCACACGAGCCCTGGTACGCGACATCGCGACACCGTGCAATTAATCAGTGTCGCGCGTCGCACTGTCGCTACAAATTGCCCTATTGTGCCTCAAATTGGCTTAGCTGGCTTTAGCAGGTGATTTCACGGTACATTATTACTCGCTGTACTATTTTACGACATTTGTGCGACGATTGTTGTTGTAAAAGAGACTTTTTGTTTGGAACGATGTCACTTCTTATTTTAGTTTCCTGTTCAGACTTTTAGTACCTACTTTACATGTTGGAAGCGATAAAAAATAAAAGTATTTTATACGTTATTCCAAGAAATAAGCTTAGATAAGACCGCACATTGTTCAGCATAGTTTTTTTTTGTGTATGTTTATTATTTATTTGTTTTTTTTATGGTGTGCAATAAAGTATTTTCTATCTATCTATCTATGTATTCTTCAAGTTCCATCCAAATCAGATCAGCCGTTTGCGCGTGTTTGGGGCACTAACATCCAAACATACCTACAAACATTTGGTATGTACCAATTTTCAGATAAGAAGCTAGGTAGAAAATAAATAAATAGGATTACGACTTTAATCCCCAAATACGATAGACATCCTTTCAGATCTCCAGATCCTTGAATACCTAGGTATATCTAAAGGGGGTAGGTAATCAGTAGCACTTCAAAATTAGGTATACATTTGTCACAGGGTTGCAAACCGACACGTTTAGATATAATTCTAATTAGTTTCCTCATAATGTTTTCCATTACCGTTTTTTTTTCTTAACTTCTTCTAATTTCTAACCCACATTCTTCGCATTGAAAGGCAAGCCACCTTCCACACAGCTCTCATGGCTAAACCTACTAATGCAAAGCACTTCAGCTTGAGCTCCCTATCTTGAGCTAACCCTTTCGACCCCGCTAATAAAGCGAGCAATTTTGCTCGCACTCTTTTTCCTCCTTTTTCATTTGCCTCAATCAAATTCTCCGAGGGGGCGATTATTGACGAAATGTTTGGTCGTGCGATCAAGCGAGAATTACCAAAATGGCCGCCACTTGATTAGAGGCTGAGCATTTAATTGCATTGTGAGGGGTTGCGGACGCGGATAACTGAGATTCTATATGACATGAGTGCAAAATGTGGGCATGCTTGGACGTGCCTCTTTAGACATCTCTAAAGATCTAAGCGCGTGAAGATAGTTTGTCTACCGTCGTTACTCGGGTATAATAGTCGTTGAAAGCAAGACAAATATTTGTTCCGCGGTGGAAATCTAATTGTCTTGACAGTTACACAATGGGAATTTGACAGTTCAAGCCGATTACGATTAAACACTGGTAATTTTATTGTACTCTTTGTACGTAGCTCATTAGCTTAAACAATAACCCTCGTATTCAAGAACGACACTATGAGAACACGCACCCACAGTGGACGAAATCTTTTTTCATAAACATCACTTTATGTGTTGAGCGGCACTATGGCGCACGCTACCGTGTGCCTCTAGAGCTCAACTTTGGCTAGAGGCACACGACAATGTGCCTCTAGTCACACTATGCAGTGTCGCACAACACATAAAGTGATTTTTATGAAAAAAGATTTCGTCCACTGTGGGTGCGTGTTCTCATAGTGTCGTTCTTGAATACAAGGGTTAGGCCCGGTGGTCTGATCTATTACGTCTTAGATCCTAGATGCTTAAAGTAGTCAGAATCAATTCTTTATTATTTGCTTTTGTCGACTTATTATTAATTATCATTCGTCATTAGTCTTGGAACTGAAAGCTCCTTGCAAACATTTCGCGAGAAACAATCTTCCGGGAATTTATCGCGTCATGCATGTTTCGGTTATCGAACGTGATCTGTGTTGACAGTTACTAGAATGGCAACATCAATTTATTTTATAGTGAGTAGGTATACTTATCATAAGTATAGTAGGTTATTTTGTTCCCATAGTACACGCTTTGTTTAGTTGGAGTAATATTATTATTTTTATGCAATTTAAACCTACCTTCTTTCCTAATGCGATTCGAACGCAAACTTTATATAAAAAGTAAAATGAAAAAGCGAGTTCAATACTTACCTACTGACTATTATAATAAATAAACTATTCGTAAACGATAAGTGAGCAGTGTTTCTTTGGATGATTATGAGAGATCCCACATTTTTTATGTAAACTTTATACGTATTAAAACACCCTATCAAACGCACATGGCAACATTACTACATCTGTCAGGCGCGCCCGCCGCGATTTAAAAAAGAAACGCGCAGCTTACATTACGTTCCGTTGATACACATTTGAAAATAGCCCAGATTTAAATGAACTCTGTTGGTGACGGTAGAGTAAAGAAAGAAAGGTCTTGAATATCTGGTGTTGATATCGCCTCTCCAGATTCGAAAGAACTATGTTGGCGAAGGTGGGGTAAAGAAATAAAGGTCTTGAATATCTGATGTTGATATCGGCTGCGTCGGCAGCGCCGCGGGCGGCAGATGACCGCAACATGATTTATGACGGGGTACACTCGAACGCATTTACATTCGTAAATGTGATCTCTGTAATTATGCGCCTTGTCTCGGCCACGGGCGGTTTGGGTCCTCAACGGCTTTGGGAATGTGTGAGTCAACCGCCTAAAGACTTCTGTGTTACGAACCGTAAAAATCAGTAGATAAATTATTAAGGATTCTAATACGTCGCTGACAGCAGGTACTACCTTATTATTAAAAACGTAGCTGTTTTTTTATAAATGACAGTCAAACGATGACTTTTAACACTCAAGCATTAATTTTCCCAGACTCAAAGGCACATCAATAAAGAAACCAATTTCAACCATATTGTTTGTTAAAAATTCGATTATGTCCGGTGTCCCGATGACAAAACAATACAAAAAACATAAATAAAGAGCACAATGTGGTGATAGGGTCGCATCCTTCGATTAAATGAGGATATAACGGAACGTTTTCAAACATGTTCGAAACTTAAATAAACTTTTTTCTGGCGCTACATTTAGAAAAAAGAATCTCGTTTATTTTTCTGCGCTGCGATGAACGAGGCGTGACATTTGAAATTTTCGGTGTTGTCAGCACACAAAAAAGGGGAAAATAGTAAGGGACTAGTGTTATTGGGAATTATTAATGCGACTAACGGATCCTTTGTGATGCAAGGGGATGTTATTATTCACGTGTCATCATTGCATATTGAAATGATCATTGATCATTGAATAAGTTTTATAAAGATCAGATTTTATAGCTTCAGTATTTAAAAAAAATAAATAATAATAATTGGTATGCGACTTTAATCCCCAAGTACGGTAGACATCCTCTCAGATGTCAAGGCGTCAGATCTTTTAAGTTGTCTAAAGGGGTTAGTCCGAGGCACGTCCAAATATTACATTTGCCACATGCTCACATTTTGCAGTAGTTAGCATTATGTCACGTAAATAAATATTAATTGGTCAATGCCTAATGGTTCTGCACTCTACAGTGAAATAAATTTGCAAACATCTTTGAATTTAGTGCATAAATTTTCACTATGTACCAACTAAATAATAAAATGTTATGTTTCAAAAAACCGGCCAATTGCGAGTTGGACTTACGCATGAAGGGTTCCGTACCACGTAAAAACACGTTTGGTGTATGAAAGCCCCACTTAAATATTTATTTTATTCTGTTTTTAGTATTTGTTGTTATAGCGGCAACAGAAAAACATAATCTGTGAAAACTTCAACTGTCTAACTATCACGGTTCATGAGATACAGCCATGTGACAG
Organism: Hydriomena furcata; assembly: GCA_912999785.1. Lineage (NCBI taxonomy): Eukaryota > Metazoa > Arthropoda > Insecta > Lepidoptera > Geometridae > Hydriomena > Hydriomena furcata. Next base: position 4,741,308 of record OU538834.1, on the reverse strand, counting down.
GCAGACGGACAGGCGGACAGACAGACGGACAACGAAGTCTTAGTAACAGGGTCCCATTTTTACCCTTTGGGTACGGAACCCTAAAAATTACCAATTGTCCATAATGGCAATTTTTTGACCAGTACAAAACCCTTTTGGGTTCTTTATCGCGTCATTACAGTTAAACATTATGATTTAGTACGCGCCACGCGTGCGTTCCGCTCAGGTGGCTTTTGGACGCATCTGCTTATTGTTAATAACCTATTGTTGGCGGCCATAAAACGTGCGTGGTGTTGGAGTAGAAATAAACATCTGAGCGCGTGATAGATTTTTTAAACTTACCTACATATTGTACCTACACTAAGGTACTTTCACCTATCCTACTAATATTATAAATGCGAAAGTTTGTGAGTGAGTGAGTGTGGTGTGTCTGTTTGTTACTCTTTCACGCAAAAACTTCTAAACGGATTAAAATGGAACTTTGAAGTAATATAGCCTATACATCAGAATAACACATAAGCTCCTTTTTATCCAGGTACCACGCGGGCGAAGCTGGGGCGAGCAGCTAGTATTATTATAAACTTGCATCGGGCTTGCCATACCATTACTACTTTTAGGCATAAGGTAGAGTTTAGTACGGTACAGTAGGAAACTAAGTATTATGACTATTGAGGAACTTACAAAATACTAACTGGTTTTTAGTCTGACGTCCTAATCAAAAGTGTATTGATTGCCAATCTAAATTGTTAGTTTATTTGCCACTGCTTATTTCCGCTGCAGGCAACACAGTGTGTACCTACGAGACACTGTGCTTTTAACGGGAGGTTCATACTAATATTCTATGCTACGGTTCATATCTCTACAGAGGTGTTCAATAATCTCACTCCTAGGTGTACGGTGCATTGGTATTGGTATAGCATCTGTAACGGTGTGCTTTTTTAATCCAGTTGGATTTGATAACTGGTCGTGTTGTTTTATGGATCGATGTACCTACAAGCAGATGCTTCGATTTTGGGGTTGCCAAAATAAAATACTGGCGATTTAAAAATGGAATATAAGTAAATCGCATTAGTAATATGTATCAAAAATAGCACATTGATGTGATTTACAGCCGGCAAAAGTTTCACTTCGAGTCTGGTTTTTTATTTCAACTTTTAATCCATAGCTAGCTTCCAACCGTGGCTTCACTCACATAGTAACATAATAAATTATCATAAGTAGGTATACCTGATACCATTTTACATCATGAATTAGGTATCTATCACTCGTAGGTATTCAAGAACGACACTATGAGAACACGCACCCACAGTGGAAGAAATCTTTTTTCATAAAAATCACTTTATGTGTTGTGTGACACGTGCCTCTAGCCAAAGTTGAGCTCTAAAGACACACGGTAGCGTGCGCCATAGTGCCGCTCAACACATAAAGTGATAAATATGAAAAAAGATTTCGTCCACACGAGGGTGAGGCAATTTTTCTCTAACTTGCACACTACTATTATAAATTGGCACAACGGATCAAAATTGCCATCCAGCGTGGCAATGCGACCAGTATCTTGGATACGCTTTCAACTAGTAGTGATCTGGATCAGTTACCTATAGACTGTTTAATAATAAATGAATATTGGTGGACATAATCACACAGCGCCATCTAGCCCTAAACTATGGGAACTAGATAACTGATAGAATACAAAATATACTTTTGGAACGAAGTTCCTTATCGCGCGTTGTGAAAGGAGGCTAGACGGAAAAAATTCTTACGAAAAGTTGTCACGACACTTTTTTGCTATAGTATTTAGATATATATATTAATACATATATGTATTAATATATATATCTATTAATTGTGTCGAGGTCGAGGTGGAAGTGGAGGTCGAGATGGAGGTGGAGGTCGAGGTCGAGGTCGAGGTCGAGGTCGAGGTGGAGGTGGAGGTCGAGGTCGAGGTCGAGGTCGAGGTCGAGGTGGAGGTCGAGGTCGAGGTGGAAGTGGAGGTCGAGATGGAGGTGGAGGTCGAGGTCGAGGTCGAGGTCGAGGTCGAGGTCGAGGTCGAGGTCGAGGTGGAGGTCGATGTGGAGGTCGAGGTCGAGGTCGAGGTCGAGGTCGAGGTCGAGGTCGAGGTCGAGGTCGAGGTCGAGGTCGAGGTCGAGGTCGAGGTCGAGGTCGAGGTCGAGGTCGAGGTCGAGGTCGAGGTCGAAGTCGAAGTCGAAGTCAAAGTCAAAGTTGATTCCCCTTCCCTTGTCCCACGTTATTTTGTGTTCAGTACAACATAACTGTAAACTAATAAACGACTTATTGTGCAAGTAGGAGATTACCAAAACATCATTAGTTGGTTAGATGGTATCTACTTAGGAAGGTAGGTACTTACCTATTTATTTGCTTTGCGTTTGTTTCTCATCTAACTAGCTAGATTAACAAAAATTGAGCCTACTGATTAAGTTTATATTACATTATATTTGATAATAATAAAAAACATATTATTTTAACTTAAAAGAAATAAAATTTTATTACAATTCCTTCACTAATTAATCGAAAAGAACTTCGTTCCATCCGGGTTTTTTGTAAATACATACATATGATACATAATACATAATAACACCCAGACATAGAACACAAACATCTATGTTCATCACACAAATATTAATTGTCCTGGTGCTATCGAACCCACAAACAACCTACACCGCAGAAGTTTGAGCTACTACCAACTGAGCTGAATGGTCATTAGATGGCTCAACTGGTTCTTATGTATTTTGTAAATATCTATACTAATATTATAAAGAGGAAAGATTTGATTGTTTGTTTGTTTGTTTGCATCGAATAGGCTCCAAAAACTACTGGACCGATTTGAAAAATTCTTTCACCATTAGAATCCTACATTATCCCTGATGAACATAGGCTATAGTATATTTTCAAAAACGTTAGGGATCCCTATTAAAATTTCGATAATGTAACCCAAGGTGTAAAAAAAATTGCCATAAAATCATTATTACACCCGTGCGACGCCGGGGCGGACTGCTAGTTCTGTAATATAATTAGTATTAGATGTTAATTTGTTTCTAAAAGAAATGTTACATAATAAGTAAGTAGTTGTAATAAATAACTTGCAAGTATCCTTACAATCATCGCTACCTAAAAGTAATTTACATTCTTCGGATACGATTTGAGACGGACTGTAAGTAGGTAATTGTTACTAACCTACCGTACGTAAAGTTAGTAAGTACGTAATCTAAATAAGTGCGGGCTGATAGCAAGTAGCAGCAATCATTACTGATTGGTAGAGTCACTGCAATGAATCCAGCAATAAAATAAAATAGACTGACGGCTGTGGGCTGCCCCATGCGTTTAGTTCCGCAAGCCGACGTCTTCGCGTCGCCACCGTCCTGGCTCGAACTACCTACTTGATGCCCTAGCTAAGTAATTGCACAGCTTTCATTATTTCCCGAATTTTACAATTTTCTGCGAAACTTTCTTTTTTAGGGTTCCGTACCCAAAGGGTAAAAACGGGACCTTATTACTAAGACCTCGCTGTCCGTCTGTCTGTCACAGGGCTGTATCTCATGAACCGTGATAGCTAGACAGTTGAAATTTTCACAGATTATGTATTTCTATTGCAGCTATTACAACAACTATAAACAGAATAAAATAAATATTTATGGGGGGCTCCCATACAAAAAACGTGATTTTAAGGCGTTTTTATGGATAATGGTACGGAAGCCTACGTGCGCGAGTCCGACTCGTACTTAGCCGGTTTTTTTTATTTTTACAAGCTTTCATTTAACTTGCAATGTATGTATGTATGTACCTACTATGTTTAATTTATTCGGTGGAATCTTGCAACTCAATTTTGAAGCAGTTATCCCCAACCGATTGAGCTGAAATTTTGCACTAGGTACCTACTTATGTAACTTCGGTGACAATGCAATAATATGGTGACAGCGGACGGATCCGATAATGGGGTCAGGAGCTGTTCTATGGACACTCAATGGAAATCCTTAGTAAATAGGTACTAAGTAGGTACTACGATTGAGTAAAAACTTTGAGTTTTTGTCAAGTTCCGATGACAATGCTATATGATGTGACAAGTGATAGCGCGTTCGTGCTCGATGCTTTGAATGATTTTACAAAAGCTTGTCATAAAATATTTTCAACACTAAACTTATTTCTTTCATGAACCTTTTCCTGATAATATAACAAACACAAAAAAAAGATAGCAAAATCGGTGCAGCCGTTCACGCGTGATGCAGTCACGTGATGAAATAGGGATTCATTTTTGTATTAACAGTGAATTTGTTTTTTTTTCACGTAGGTAGGTATTACCTACGCAAATATGGCACCTAGGTAGGTGCAAATATTTTTGTTGAAAGCCTTTCAGGTATTGTACCTACAATGTACGAGCGTAGTATATATGCCTCTAAAAGATTCCCAAAGCGGTTGTATTATGCAGTCTACGGTAACTACCGCTTCCAGAAACTTTATTGGACCGTCTACGAAAGCCTTCGAAATTCAAACAGTTTCGTTTAGCATTTTATGTATCCTGCCATCAACCTGCAAAGAGTTCGAAACTAAAATTCCAAATTCAAATCATTATTCCAGTTAGTAGGATAAGTAGGTTTAATCACAAAACTGTTCCAACTTATTTTTAATTATTTTTAGATGCGATTTCATATTAGGTCCTAAGGCATGAAACAAAATATTACATTCCTGTTACAACCTATTACTTGATATACCTACACTTGACATTTGATATACCTACCTAACACCTAATCAATCACCTCTAGGCAACATCCAAATTCAAAGTGCCTACCTACTTAGTTAATTACCTACAGTCAGAGTACAATTACCTAGCTAGTTACAAAAGAGACTGACAACTGACTTCGACCTCTACATAGGACTAGGACGATACCCATTTTACATGCATTTATTTTTAAGTTTGAAAAACGAAGCTAAAACTTTGTTTATAATCATTGTCCGAAGCTTTCAAAATTCATAAATAAATATTGGTAGATTTCACACATCGTCCTCTATCCAAGCAACGCTTGTGCTATGAGAACCAGATTACTGAAAGAACACTTAAACAGTTTTTTTTTCTAATTCGATACATTATAACAGACACAGAACAACCATCCATGTTCATCACAAAAATGTTTGTCCCAGGTGGGAATTGAACCCACAACCTACAGCACAGAAAGCAGAGTTACCACCAACTGAGCTGTGAATAACAGCCAGAGTACAATCACCTACAAAAGAGTAAATGCGACATACTGTACCTAACGGTCGGTATACTTTTCAATTCATGCATTTATTTTTAAGTTCGAAAAAATGTAAGCAAAACTTTGTTTACAATCATTGTCCAAATTCATTCCAGCCAAGACAGGAGAACGAACCCAATCTGTCCTGTCCCAGCTATTTTTACGTGCGAATTCGGTAAGGTCGGGCGAGGTGCCGCGATCAATACCTTCTCCCCCCTCCCCGCCGCGTCCCGGTCACCCCTGTGTCCCGGGTCACACTTCTAGAAAAAACGATTAGCAACTAAGTAGGTAGGTAGCTACAGATGAAAGAGGTCGGAGTCTTATCTTAATCCTTTTACGGATAAGAGCGAGAGATGATGAATTAGGTCTTAAATAGTAATATTACACTAAAGCTCTCTAGCTCGTTCTTTTATACAGAGAATTTTCAAATGATGTTTATTCCTAATTAGATAACTAGGTATGTGGGGGAGACTTAACTAGGTAGGTAGGTAGGTACTCATATTTCAATGTGCAATGAAGCAATAACATCTAAGTAGGTATGTGTCAAAATAAATACTAAATATGAGTTTACGAGTTGTAAGATATTTAGAAGAGCCTATCTTTTTAGGGTTCCGTACCCAAAGGGTAAAAACGGGACCCTATTAGGTACTAAGACTTCGCTGTCCGTCTGTCTGTCCGTCTGTCTGTCACTGGGCTGTATCTTATAACCCTGATAGTTACAGTTGAAATTTTCACAAATTATGTATTTCTGTTGCTGCTTTAACAACAAATTCTAAAAACAGAATAAAATAAATATTTAAGGGGGTCTCTCATACAACAAACATGATTTTTTTGCAGTTTTTTTAGATAATGGTAACGGAACCCTTCGTGCGCGAGTCCAACTCGCACTTGGCCGGTTTTTTTATACTATTCTACCTAGCCTATTTCTGGTCTCTTTAGACCACCAGAACGCAAATTAAAATGCATATGTATTCAAGTCTAGTGATATGGGCATGCTACACTTGTGATAAAAAGTGTTACCCAAAACGTGTGACATAAAATAGAATAGGTAGCGTGCTCTGAATTTATTTTTAAATTGAAACAAGCCCCGCCCCCTATGTGACAATTTCAACCAATAGGCGATGTCGCAACAACGCCTGCGACATTATCCACCAATGAGAAGCGTCGTCCGTGCCCAATGACATTCTGGTGACAACGGGACATTGTTAGGTCAACGCCCGGAACGTTCATGTGGTTGACGGTGGTGTACTTTCAACCTTACTGTCTTCGGAATAAGGTAGATGTTAGCAGTGATAGAATATTTGCTGCCAAAATAAAATATATTTTTTCTAGTCTAAATATTAGCCTAGGATTTTGCTTTGTTTTAAACACTAAATAATTGGAAGTAGTGAATAAAGTGTATAATTATTATAAAATCGTTAGATACCGTTAGATTTAGACCTAGGTATAGGTATAAGATTTTTTTCAGATGTAGTTAATAGGTACTTTATAGGTATCTAGGTATCTAGTTGCTTTCTATATCTAAGTGACGTCGGTAATTTTTGGAAAACCCTAGGTAGGTATAATGAAAAGCTAAAGCTACTAAACGAAATAGATAAATAAACATCAAAAACTCCCCATTTCAGGGCTAAAATGCAAACACGCAGAACTGAACCGGAAGTGGTAATACAGCCTGTGGCGCTATCGGCACCGGAAGCGACGAGCCGCGGGCGACGATACAATCGCGGATCATCCTGTCAAAATGCAAAACGCAATATTTACTGGCCGGTAGGTACCTACCTACCTAAGTAGTTGGTTTTATTTTAAAAATAAGTTTTCTGTTGAAAAATATTTTTCAATGACAACGATTAGGGTTTTGTAAAATTAACCATCGAGCAACAGCGCGCTATACTGTCACATCATATAACTTTGTCATCGGAACTTGACAAGAATGCAAAGTTTTTACTCAATCGAAGTATTTACTAAGGAGTTCCGCTGTAAGGGTTTGTTGAACAGCTCCTGACTCCATCGTTAGATCAGTTCGCTATCATATTATTGCATTGTCACCGAAGTTACATAAGTACCTATGCGAAATTTCAGCTCAATCGGTTAGGGATAACTGCTTCAAAATTGAGTTGCAAGATTCCACCTAAACATTCTTGTTTGAGCCTTCACCTTGTTCGATTGGCACCACACTGGAGCTCTACATAGCATTAAGGAAAGTTTCATAAAAAAAAAGGTAGACCCCAAGCCGTGTTTGTTGCCTGATTCTTCTAGGCTTGGTCGCGTGGAATCGGCGTAGCTTCACCTAGTTCCTAAGACGTTTCAAAGTGATCCTTGTGATTTTATTGAAATAAATGATTTTTGAATTTGAATTTGAATTTGATAGTTACCTACTTACATACATTGCAAGTTCAATAAAAGCTTGTAATAAATTAGGTACTTACCCTATTTTCAATTATAATATTTGTATTAAAATCTAGGTAAGTAGGTAAATACTAAATACCCTATATAAATACTATTTTTTAAACAAGACTAGCTTTTACCCGAGACTTCGTCACCGTATATTCCGGAAACCGATTTTCTCGTAAACATTGAAATTCCTGATAAATTAGAACAGCTGCAATGAAGAAAAATCACTGACCGACTGAAAAAAAAATAGAGTTTTGTAAATAAAAAAAAAATAAAAAAAAAAAAATCATTTTATTTCGAGCAACTTCGACTCATAAATGGCACATTACACATTTTCTTATCTACATAAAAAATATAAAAAACATAATAAAATAGAATAATTAAACAACGCAAAATCTAGGGAGGTTAGGCCAATTCTACTAGGGACATAATTTAATAATAGCTTTATTTTCCTCTTTTCTTATATACTCGCAAGATAATTTACTATATAAATTAAATTAAATTAAATTAAATTGTATTTTATTTCAGACAAAAAAAAAAAAAAAACAACATCCATAAACTAAACTAACTTACACTAGACACAATAAAATAAACAGGAATTATAACAGTGTGACCATTGATAAAACCCACCCAGAGAAAATAAATGTCATAGAGTAAATTATTGTTATAGAATTAAAACAATCGTGGTTGTTACTCATTTTAACTACAAATACGGCTAATTACCACGTTTCTTGTTGTATTGCTGACGTTTCGAGACAATTCAGATGCTCATTATTATGAGCATCGCCCGCGACGAGTATTCGCCGATCTGCCGTTGATCGCGGTCGCGTCAATACAACAAGAAACGTGGTAATTAGAAATATTTGTAGTTAAAATAAATTATTGTTGTTATTTTTATCAATAATAAATATTAATATGGCAATAAAACAACATTATGTTTATAAAAAAAATATATTGATCGACAAAATATTTCTTCTTTTTCAAATTCAGAAGACAGTGTGGACAGTCATCCAGCCGACACCCTATTCAACCACCACAATAAAACCCTCACAATATATCCCAATTGAGCCATAAGCCATGAGCCATCTAGCCATAAAACTGTTGTCATGCCAATTATCTCATTTTATGTCTCTGGATTTTTTCAAAAACTTAATTAGAAGACGCCGCACGACACAATAATTCTTCAATTAATTCCAAATTGCAGCTGTAAAGTTAAAACCATCTTGAAAAGGTCCCGCTACCCTCTCCCCGTTGCGCAGAGTAACAGAGATTTGATGGTTTGTATTGATTGAGACGGGTCTGCGTTTGCTGGTCTTCGTTTGGGCAAAGGAGTGTAAAGATTTCTGGGAATTTTGTGTTTGGTATGGAGCCGACTGGACTAAGGTCCTGTAATTATTTAAAAATCGAAATAGATTAGCTATAAATAAATGTTTATTCACAAGAAGTATTTACATAAATTGAATTAGATTTAGGTAGGTACTGTATGTTTCATAAATACGTGTAAAAAACGAAAAATTTACGAAAATGTATCGACCAATCGAAAAGTCAAGGGACGTTAATGATATTCGTTTTTAAGGTTTCGTACCCAAAGGGTAAAAACGGGACTCTATTACTAAGACTTCGCATGTATCTCATGAACCGTGATAGCTAGATAGCTAGACAGATGATGTAAGTATATCTGTTGTCGCTATAACAACAAATAGGTACTAAAAATAGAATAAAATAAATATTTAAGTGAGGCTCCCATACAACAAAAAAAAATGGCGTTTTTTATAATGGTACGGAACCCTTCGTGCGCGAGTCCGACTCGCACTTGGCCGATTTTTTTAAGTTTTATGTAGAGACTGTGAGCCCTACATGAATAAATTTATAAAATGACCAATTTGGGACTATTATTTACACAATAGAAAACATCATCAGAATTGGATCACCCAGGTAGGTACAAAGATATGCGTGATCATACACAAAAAATATACATGTCAAATAGATAACCTCTTCTTTTTTCATTGGTTAAAAAGGACTGTATTCCTAAAGCATGGTAGACATCCTATCTGACTTTAGTCCAGTCGGTTTCAGTCCAATCTGTTTTGATGTCTAACTAGATAAATTCAGAAACTCCAATCAGATTATTAATGAAGTCATTCATAATTTATGTTCTAACTGGAAAACTTTAGTGTATAGTTTGTTATCAAAATCAGTCTGAATTTATCTGGCGTCTGTAATCCCCGACTCAAAAAATTATAGATTTCTTGATTAGTACCTACCAGGTATTGTTTTTTTTTTATAAAATATTAAAAAATAAATAAATAGGATCACGACTGTAATCCCCAAGTACGGTAGACATACTCTCAGATCTCCAGGTGCTTGGATCCTCGAAGTATTCTAGAGGGGGTATTCAGAAGCATATTCAAATATTATATTTGGCACATGCCCACATTTTGCAGTAGTTAGCATTCCATACGTGACAAGTTGCAAGCCCATCGCCGCTTATAAGAATAATAACCAGTTTCCTTCACCGTTTTAGCACATGTTTTTGATGCATTTAATTTTTTCAAACAGAAAAATCCATTTATGCATGTAGAGATTCGAACCCACGACCTTCAGATTAAAAGTCGAGGTACCTCACACTTCGCCAACACGGCTTAATATATTAAATATTTTTTAAATTACACAAAGTTTAGTTGGAAGAAAATGTTAATTTAAAACAGACCTATCCTCATAATATATATAAATATGGTAGTTCTAGCATTACGTTCGCCTTTTATATACATGTTTTTTTATTTATATATCTTAAGTATAAATCTATATTTTTAAGTTTCTCATGCCAACATATTAGCAGTCAAAAGTTACTTAATAAAAAAGTATTTAGAGGGTAGGTCTGTTTTAAATAAAGATCTAATATTAAAAAAAGTAAAAGATAATAAAATTGTTGTTGCCATATGCCGCTACGACAGATTTTTCCAATTAAAATACAGTTTGACAGCCTCTCGAAGTCATTTCATGCAAAATTAACATGCCGACCTTTTTTTGTCATTATACGTGTGAGGACGACGAACTTTTATTTTGCCTTTTTTGCCAACGGTCCTTGAACGAAACAGTTTGGTGACAGATAAAACCAACTTAATACAGCAGCTACAAAACCGTCTGCCAAACAATATTAGACTTTATAAGATAAGAAATAAGATATATAAGATAGAATAAGAAATAAACAAAACAAGTTTTGGCGCAAAAAACAGTAAGAAAATCAGCAATGTCATCGCTTCAAAACGAATGTTAGAAAAATTGAAGCCAAAATTCTTTACAATGGATTTTTTACCTTTCGATAAATAATGTCATGGAGGTGTGACATAATAAAAACAGGCGTTAGACATCTTTAAAAAAAATCTCATGAATCCAATTTATTCTTATTATATATTTTTTTATCAAGAAGGTACACATATTTTGGAACAAATTTTAACAAGTTTCTTCTATATGAATTTATATCGAACTACTTGAAATTTGATAAGTAGGCATGTGCGTAGACTTCCTTCTATACCCTATATACTCCTAATTTACCCCTTATTGTATGTACATACCTATTATCAACTTATTAATAATATTTTTTTTGTTCAAACTACTTTATATTTTGTTTTATCTGATAAAATCTATAGGTAGGTACAACGCAACTGGACTAAAAAGATAATTATATGTTTCAGGGTTCCAAGTCATATGTTTTTGGAGATCGCTCTCCTTCATAAAATACATTATTATTCCTTCAAAGGGCTTACCTGAGATATTAACAACAATGACAACTCATCCATAGAAATCACGTGTCAAGAAAAAAAATCAATCACAGCCTTTGAGTTGGTCCGCCGAACTCTAATCAACGTCATTAACTCGCGATAATTGCTGGGCCCTAGAACGACAATAGCCCAGTGACAGGGCTGTATTTAGGACGCTTCAAAATGGGGTAAGAGAACGAATAGGCGAGAAAATACTTCTTGTTTGGCAGAAATGCGCTTTAAGTTAGGAAAACGGCTGGAAACTCAATATATAAAATTAAAAAGTCTAAATTCTAGTTGAAATTGAAGATTCAACTTTATTGATGTAGAATAATTATTGCTGGTTCGAATTTTTATAATTTTGTAATCAAGGCATTTCTCGATTTTATTTCGAAAAATCGAAATGCATTTATAAATCTTTTTCAATTCTAAACTTAATTCTACTTAGTTTTCAACACCGTTGATCATTGCATACAGTTTACGTAGATAGCTCGTGTACGGTTCATACAACGTACAGAATTGCAACCACTGCATTTCCGTGCAATAGCGTGGAATCCGGGCGGCCGCGATCAGTCCGCATACAACCAGCGACCCATTAACAACTTTCTAAATTGTGTATAATAAATCGTGTATCAAATTAACTTAAATCTTTATATTTGATGTCCAACCCATACATCAATGGTCCTTCGAGCCGCCGAAGGCGGGACTGAAATCGTGAAGTGCATTTTGTGATTTTTGTGCCCAGTCTGGATTGCCACAGGACAAAGCATTGGTCTGTAGGTGAGACAGCAGTCTTCGGTGAGTCAGTAATTAACTACTCTCTACAAAGCTATTTTATACAACCATCGCTACAACATGGATGATATCTTAGCAAATCAACAGCAAATCATGGCAGCGATGGAACAACTCCTTACCAACTTTAAAAAGGATGGTTCTGAGCGCAGAACCTCAATGTACATCAAAAAACGGCTCAGCACATTAGAGTCGTATTGGCAAGAGTTTCAGTGCAATCACATAAAATTGTGCGAATTTGACGATAAATCTGGAGAATACTTCGCAACAAACGCATATAAGCGAACTTCAGATTTTTACATTGATACACGTGCATATATACAAAAATATATACCCTTTGACGCAAAACCAGAGGAAAAACATCTTCTATGCCCGGCTACACCCCTAGCAACTGGGGGGCAATCAACGCCACGTGCCGTGACACCAGAAGAAACGCAGCAGCGACCACCGTCCGGTTTCCAAGCTCCACGCAGCAGCAGCGGGCAAGGAACTAGCAGCAAGCTAGATGAAATGCTAAGAAAGCAGCAAAGTAACTTTAAAGCATTCGTCAGGACGATAGATTCAATAAGCTTTGAAAACTACGCCAGCAGGTGGGAATTCGAAGACGCATTAAAGTCAGTGCAGAACCGTTGGTCGGTTATTGACTCCTTACATTGGGAAATTGATAGCGAGCTCTACGAAGATAATCTCGAGTATGAGCAAAGCTACAATAGGTATGAACAGCAGTTCAATAGTACAAAGAAGTCGCTCATTGAAAAAATGTGGTCTCAACATCATCGAGAAAAGTCGACGCCGCAAATGGATATACCTACTTTCAGCGGGAACTATCAACAGTGGGTGTCCTTCAAGGATTTATTTGTAGAGGCAGTGCACAGTAATAAGTCTCTATCGAACGCCCAAAAGATGCAGTTCCTCAAAAGCAAGCTCAAGGGCGAAGCAGAAAAATTGGTACAACATTTACCAATTAGCTCTGAGAACTACGAAGTGAGTTGGGATATTCTCCTACGTCGCTACAATAACTTAAAGTTAATATTCAACAGCCATATGAATACCTTAACTAATTTACCTACATTGCAACAGCAATCGGCAGCAGCTATCAAAAAGGTTTATGATACCACCAACGAGTGCCTTAACGCAATAAAGGCCCTAGGAATTGACACAAGTACCTGGGACCCACTCGTCGTTTACATGATTTCCAATAAATTAGATGCGGACACGCATATTAACTACGTTGAATCATTGAAAAACCCAAAGGATCTACCTACTCTACAGGATTTATTAGATTTTCTGGAGCTGAAATTTTTCTCACTAGAATCATCTAAGCGAAAGCCCGAGACAAAAATTCAGCAACAAGATGCATCGACTAACAAGAAAACTCATTTCTTTAAATCATTCACCAGCCATAAATTCAATCAAAATCAAACTTCTCATAACTCAAACGATAAATTCCAAAACCAAGTTACGAAATGCGCAGTTTGTAATATGAACAATCATTACAAGCTTTTCCAATGCGAAACATTCCTCGAAATGCCGCCTCAATTGAGACAGAAAACCGTCGAAAAACTATCCTTGTGCAAAAACTGCCTTATGTCTCATCGCAATAAGAAGTGTTTCTCGAACAAAAGGTGCCAGGAGTGCGAAGGAGAGCACAATACTTTATTGCACAACGCTTCGACAGGCAGGGTTCGAATTTCTTCACAAACACAACCATGTGAAACTAACAATTCTCAGCAAAGTCAGCAAAAGGGTACACATGTTTTACAAGGGGAGGAAGGGGAAATTCTTCTAGCAACTGCGTTGGTGAACGTGACCAAAGCCGATGGTACACATCTAACTTTACGAGCATTAGTCGATCAAGGTTCACAAACATCCTTGATTACCGAAAATGCAGCACAAATTCTGGGCATCAAACGCAAGAGATGCCAAGGCATAATATTTGGAGTAGGAGCCAAGGAAATGATCTGCAAAGGGATCATTGGCATTTCTCTATCGTCACTTTATATTGATTGCGAAATCAACATTGAAGTATTTGTCATGAAACATGTAGTCAATAACTTACCAAACCAAACGTTCGTGAAACCAACATGGCCTCATTTGGAAAACATTCAATTAGCAGATCCTGAGTTTTTCAGAAGCCGATCAGTAGACCTTCTACTAGGTGCAGACGTTTATGCGGAAATAATATTAGGAGGTGTCATCAGACATAATCCATCCATGCCAGTAGCACAACAGACGCGTTTTGGCTGGATCTTATGCGGCAGTGCTAACGTCACAAAATCGTATCACTGCAACGTGGTTTTGACCGATGAGAATGACCTGAACAGATTTTGGTCTATCGAAGATATTGTCGATCAAAACAACATGTCTACCGAAGACTTGGAATGCTTACAGCTTTACAAAAACACAACGGAGCGCCAATCAGATGGTAGATACATCGTACGCCTACCATTACATTCCGACGCAGATGAAAAATTAGGGAAATCAAGGCCAAAAGCATTGGCACAGTTCTATCAATTAGAACGAAAATTTAAAAAGTACGAAAACGTCGCAAATGCATACAAATCGTTCATGCATGAATACCAAGAATTAGGTCACATGCGCACATCGACAGGTGACGGTAACAAGAAACCCGGCTATTACATGCCGCATCACTGTGTGCACCGTGCTGACTCGACTACAACAGCGTTGAGAGTCGTATTTAATACATCGGGAATGACGACGCGCGGATACAGTTTAAATGATGTCATGTACAAGGGCCCAAATCTGCAAAAAGACCTACTCTTTTTGGTACTCAAATGGAGACAGTACAAATATGCATATATTAGTGAGGAAATGAAGCACCCGCTAATAATACCTCATTCATGCCATTTTACCGAGATGCTCATCGACCACGCCCACAAACAAACATTTCACGGTGGAGTTCGTCTGACACTTTCCTGGTTAAGACAGGAATATTGGATCGTAGGGGGAAACAGAGCTGTCAAAAAACGCCTACAGCAATGCGTCACTTGTAAAAGACACAAGCCAATTATGCAACATCAACTGATGGGTGACCTACCAACTGCAAGAACGAATCCCACAAGGCCCTTTCACCACACAGGAGTTGACTTTACTGGTTTTATTGATGTAAAATCAAGTAAAGGACGAGGCATGAAATCGTCTAAGGGATATGTGTCAGTTTTTGTATGCATGGTTACAAAAGCTATTCATCTTGAGCTTGTGTCGGACTTATCATCGTCGACTTTTCTGGCAGCCCTGAAAAGATTTTCTGCAAGAAGAGGTACCCCGCGACACATTTATTGCGACAACGGAACAAACTTCGTTGGAGCAAACAAGATTCTAAACAAAGAATTTGTGGAATTAAAATCTCTACTATCAGATGAGTTCTTAAGCGAAACAAATGAAATGAAAATAGAATTCCACTTCTTGGCGCCTGCATGGCCCTCCGCGGGTGGTCTGTGGGAATCAGGAGTCAAGAGTTTAAAGTACCACTTACGTAGAGTAGTCGGAGAACAGAAGCTTACGTACGAAGAATTTACGACTCTTCTTTCACAGCTAGAAGCTTGTCTAAACTCTAGACCTTTATGCGCATTAAGTGAAGATACAGATGACATTGACTTTCTTACCCCATCTCACTTTCTAGCAAGTGGTCCAGTTTTAACTATTTATGAAACTGAAAAGGATGAGCGAACAAGATGGCAACTGACGCAAAAAATCTTTCAAGACATATGGAAAAGATGGCGCACAGAATATCTCACGCAGCTACTAGCCAGAAGCAAATGGCGAGAAGCACGACCTAATATAAAACTGGATGACATTGTCATCATACATGATGCCAATTTACCAGCAGGCAAATGGATTCTAGGTAGAGTAATCGAACTTCACCCCGGAAAAGACAACAATGTCCGGGTGGTCAGCATCAAGACAAAAAGTGGCGTTATCAAAAGACCGATAGTCAAGGTCTCAATTCTACCTATCAACGATCAAGTCAGCAAGACATTAACAGATCAAAAGAAACAAGAAAGCTCAACAAAGCCAACACGAACGAAAAAATCCCTTATCACGTCATGCATCAATTTAATGACTATGATTTTCATGTTGATAATGATATGTTCAACGACTCTAGTCTACACAGCATACAATATCACGACAATGCAAAGTAACAACAGCATTTACTTTGACAAATTTTCAGACATGCGAATCATACAAGACAAGTGGAAACTTATTGTATACTACGACATGAATCCATACTGGAAAGGTATAACTTTACTAACTGCATACAATAAGCATTTAGAAGAATTATGCTCGAAATTCGAAGAGAGGAAATCCCATTGCGATATCATACTAACGCAATTACGTCACGGGTTCTCAGAACTAGCGTACTACAATGGCATACTACAACAAAGCGATAAGCACGCGCGCACGAGACGAGGACTTATAGACGGCGTGGGAAACATTGCAAACAGCCTATTCGGCGTTTTAGATAGCCGCTTTGCAAAGCAATACGAGAAGGATATTTCTATGCTCAAGCGCGACCAAAAACATTTAGCACTCTTGTGGCGAAATCAGACCTCAGTTATTGAAGCGGAAAATAATTTACTCAAAAGAGTTGAAGCATCAATGGAAGAACAGCATAATGTATTCAACAAGCACTTGATTGAATTAGAACAAACAGCAGTCAAGCTAAACGATGAAATTGTCAGGATGGACAGCATCAACGAGTTCTTGATGTCTAGTATGATCGCCAACAGCATACTAACCAGTCTCAAAAACATTCAAGACACTTTGTTAGAGACTATCTCGAACTATAAAGATTTCAACGTCCATCTACTTACACCAGTGCAGCTCCGTGAAGAACTCAACATAATTTCTGGACAATTGTCTAAGGACTTAGCGCTGCCTATAAACAACATCCAGGTAGATCTAGCAAAGATCTACAAAATTCTAAAGGTTAGAGCCAGAATGTCTTCGCAATACTTTATCTTCGAAATACAGATTCCGTTAGTCAATAGAGATAGATACGAATTATATAAAACGTACCCAATTCCTCAGCAAGTAAAAGGTGAGTACGCCGTCGTAAGCATAGCACCTATAGCGGCCTTTCTTGCAATCAACATTGAAAAGGATACCTACATCCCAATTTCGGAGATCGAGCTATCGCAAAGATGCATTAAGCTGGAAAAATCTCAACACTTATGCGAATTACAGAAGCCGGTGTACCAGAAAGCATCTGGAGACAATCTTTGCATCAAAGATAACAAAAACAATCAATGTAAAACTACAATAAGCACGTGTCAACCCATCTGGACGGAGCTTATCAATGTAAATACTTTCATGATCACCTGTTGCGGTCAATGCACTGCAAGATTTATCTGTGGCTATCAAGTTACACAGGAACGACTAACAGGTGTCAACATTATCGCACTAGGAAACGACTGC
The DNA here is from genome assembly GCA_912999785.1 of Hydriomena furcata. Taxonomy (NCBI): domain Eukaryota; kingdom Metazoa; phylum Arthropoda; class Insecta; order Lepidoptera; family Geometridae; genus Hydriomena; species Hydriomena furcata. Next base: position 4,723,700 of record OU538834.1, on the reverse strand, counting down.
GTCATCAAGGGCGAGTCATTCACTATAATGCCACATAAGCAACACTCTAGCACACTGAATACAGAGCCAGACATACTTACAATAGAGATCGCACCCGTTAATCACATCATAAATCTTACGATACCGATCAGCCATTTCAATGAAAGCAAAGGCGACATTAAAGGTTCGATCGAGCGCATCAACGAGCGCATCGCAGAGATCAAAGAAGCAGCGGATCATTTCGATCAAAACGACGAGATGTCCTCTCACGACGTTCACCAATACGTCGCCATCTACGTAGTGGCAGCAGCAGCGCTGGTGTGCGCCGCGCTCGTCTGGTGGCGAGCGCGCCGCGCCACCGCCACTCTCGGCAGCAGCACGGTGGGCACGCAGCCCACTCCCGCTGTTAGAGCGGTCTCATCTGGTGTATATAGTGAGATAAATAAGTGTAGTGTCAAAAGTGATGTGTGTAATAAAAGTGAAAGTGCGTGCGCGAAATCCTACAATGTGAAGTGCGAAAGGTCTAGCAAGGACTCTGCTACATCGCCTACGTTCGATAGAATAAGATTCATAAACGATCGCGATTGATGTCGGTATCATACTGCGCCTACTAATAAAGATTGTTCCATCATCTTATATCACGATATCATAATCGCTAGCTAACAAAATCATCTCACTTCATATACTTTCTCTCGCGCCCCGGAACATGTACGGTTCATACAACGTACAGAATTGCAACCACTGCATTTCCGTGCAATAGCGTGGAATCCGGGCGGCCGCGATCAGTCCGCATACAACCAGCGACCCATTAACAACTTTCTAAATTGTGTATAATAAATCGTGTATCAAATTAACTTAAATCTTTATATTTGATGTCCAACCCATACAGCTCGATTAATCCAAATCACTATCAGTCGGATGCGTCTCAAAGACGCAGGCATTTCATTTTCTTGAATGGAAGAAAAGTTTTTTTGTTAAAAATGAATTTATTTAGAACAAAAAACATTGGTAGGTTTAAATACAAACAAATGCTTCTGAATAGTTCCGGCATTGGCTTTGGCAATGAGAGAAATACACTGCCCTGTACCCCTTCACTGACTACGTGCACACCACAGCGTACGACCAAGTTCCCTCGTGTCCAGTGTCATATAGTGTCACAAAAAGTGTACTTTTGAAACATCATCGTGGTTGATGAAGAAAGCGGGTCTTTTGTACCATGTTGCGTATCATCGCGGCCCAGGATGTGTGATGTCGGCCTTTCAAATGATTTTTAGTTAATGATTCTGGATGTGGGGTTTCATTAGATACCTGGTATTTAAATGAACTGAAAAAATGAATTAATGTTTGGTCGCAGAGTCGATTTTTCTCAATAACCGCAAAACAAACAGTTTTGTTTTTATGACAAAAATAACTTAAAGATTTAATTTTGGGATAAAAAATAGACTATGTTCGTCCCAAGACTTTAAATCTCTACTTAAATGAAATTTTATCACAATCGGCTCAGTGGTTTGCCCGTTATAACGTCACAGACAGTCAAACTTCTTCGTTAAAATACTTATGAAAGTGCACGACAAAAAGGATAGGTAGGTAAAGTAAATGAAAATTAACTCGTACTTAGATATTTTTAATGGTATTAATTTTTACTAGTACCTATATAAGGTACCTACAAAACCTATTAGCCCATTTTTGGGCAAAGGTCTAGAAATGTATTCAAATAACTTTAAAAAGTTTAGTATGTTATTATTCAACAATAAATTTTTTTTAATAAGTATTTAATTGACATTAAATTTCAAAGGAGTTCACAAACCTCGCGATTTGAAAAAGGAACGAAACATGTGAAATTACAAATCGGTAACCGTTTAACCGCCACCCACATGAGCCAAATTACTCAGATAATTTATCGTTCGAATTGACCGAGCAGAGCGCATCGCCTCAGAAATTGTTCCTTCTCAAGACTTGACCAATGGACGTGATAGATCTGTAACCAATATGATCTATTTTATATTAAAAGATACGTCATGATTTTGAGATTGTGTGCGTCAATCTAAAAAATCGACAAAAAACCTGCTTGTGTTATAAATACCTACCTATATATCGCTGTATTTACAAAAAATATACTGATAAATGAAATGAAATAATTTTATATATTGTAAATACTTAGTGGTAAAAGTATAACGTTATATGAAAAATCTACCAATATTTATTAAGACAGAAAGAATCACGCACGAAGTTACAAAGTCTACGGCGCTGCGTCTAGGAGACTCGTAAATCGCGAATCCTACTTGCCTATAACCAAATAAATAAATATTTTTAGATATTTCAAACATCGCCACCAAGCTACAAACTAGGCAAAGCTTGTACTATGGGAACAAGATATAATTATGTTAAAATAATACAAAAATGAGTTCATTGAGTTGACATTCGTCTCCCATTTTGACTTATCAAAGGGACTAAAGTTACTATTTATTCTGTGCCCAAATTAACCGTCTCGGACATACGGACGTCGATGTCAACTTGTCACTCTGTCACGCTTTAAAAGCTCCGAGCGGGACTTTAACCCGGTGTTGGGTGACAAGCTTTAGCGTAGGTAGGTACGATTTGTTTTTCATAATTTTCTGCTATTTTATTGTATCGTTTGGTATCAAATAAACCGTTAAAAAAATTAAGAACACTTTTTTTTTATTAAACATAAAACTAATGTTCAGAAAATATTTTCCATTATCTCATTAACATTAATTTTATCGTCATTTCTGTTAATTATTTCAATTTAATTATCTTATTTCTTTATAAAATAGGTAATCCTTTATATCAGAGCAATTCTCTTTGACCAACTTTTTCAGCATCATTTCAAGAAATCTCTATTAAAACATTATCAATAAATGTGCAGACAATGAATAATATTTAAATAATAGAAAAGTAATTTTATTCATCACACCATAAACAAATTCCAATCATGCGGCAGCCTATCCGTCACCCGTAGCCTGTGCCAGTGGGATTAAAAAGTAAAAATTAAAAAGTATAAAAGCACAAAGGTTGCGCCGGCGCCCGCGCCCCGCTGGCAAACTGCTCTTTAAACGCCCTCCCCGCTGGCTCGACGGACAGCTTCGGATACAGGATGGTGCGATTTACAGTCTACACTACACAGACTACATAGAAGGATGCACACACAGGGTAGATCTAGGCAAAAGTTAGCCACGTGACCGCGAAAATGGTTTTTCGTCATTGCATATGGTTGAAATTTGATCTTTACCTATTAGATTACTTATTCGATTTTAAGTATGTATTTACAAAAAAAAGTATATCACTTAAGTATTCTATTAGTTGTCTGGTTCCATAGTTCACGTTTTGCTTAGTTTGGGGCTAGACTACATTGTGTATAATGTCCACTTATATTTATTTATTTAGATTACAGGAAAACCTATAAGAAGTTTGTACAGAACGCTTGTTGCAAGAGTCCGAGTCGCACTTTTCCGGTTTTGCAATGCGGTTTTATTAATTACAAAATTTTCATGATAAAGTTTGGTGTGGTTCAATTTTGGTTTTAATTTTACTATTTCTGAAAACTTTGTTATATTAACATCTCAAAATTTCCGTCACTTTTCAAACACAAAGTTCGTAGTGAAGTCTTGATGAATAGACCAAAATTATTTATATATTGCTCATTCTTTTATTTTTTGATCTTCTTCGCCTTATCCCACGTCTTCGTGGGATCAGCACAACTTCTAGATGTTGCCAATGGATTTAGCTTGGGGCGTTTTACAAACGGCCGCCTGCCTGACGTCAACCCTTCCTGGGAATGCTTGCTGGTGGTGCACTTTGCACACATAAACACTTTTATTTTTTATCATCCTGTATATATCCTAAACCGATTAAGTAGAACCTATCCTATCCCACAACCTTGTATTTTGGCTCGCCGTTTTTGTCACTGATGAAGAAATACCATTGTTGGGCGCGGCATCGATTTGTTACAGGTGACACGGAATCGAGTTATTGGATAATCGTTTCAAATAATCGACCCATAATCGATTACCTAACTTTTGTTGGCGGCGCTTTGTGTTTTTGGGTTTTGAAAGGACTTTTCTTTTGTAATAATTTATTAAAAAATGTCGTCGCCGGTCCTATATTATGAATTATGGAACCTAAGGACCATCGATAGGTACAACTTTATTTTTTATTTGTGTAGTCTAATCTAATTTAAGAATATTTTTTATAACCAAGCTAAATTTTTGTAACACTTTTTGTTTAATTTAATTATAACAGCGCACCTTTAAGTAAATTAAGACGGGTAAAGATAATTAAATAATAACTATGATTTATTATTATTTAAAAGTAATCTTTAACTAGTAGGTATGTCATGGAAAAGAAATTGGTAATTTTCTTAAACGACGTCCGGAAATGATTTGGAAAACAAAGCACTCGGTTGACCACGCCTGCTGAAGTATGAGCGCATACGCATACTGTTCCCACGTTCATGTAGGGTGACAAAGTATTTGGAATTCAATGATACTTTTTTAAGAGTTTGAATTCTAACTTCATCTATTCCAACATGGATACATTAAATTATTTCATTCAGAGAAATATATTTATGACATTTTAGCATCAATCATTAATATTATTGGTGAAAAATAACTTCAGTCGAGATAAATAAAACGCTCTAAACTTGTTTATTCTGAGCCTGGAGCCTGTGTATATCAATTTATTTATGTACTAATCAGACACGGTTAGACGTAGGTACTTAGAGATAAATAGATAAAAAACAAATACTTTACTGGATAGTGGACAGCTTAAAAGTAATTTACATAAGCGGCCTTTATTAAAGAAATATTTTTAGAGAATAAACATTAGAAGAACGAAATATCTGGATATAACAAAAGGTACACAGTTTGTGCATTCTTGCAATGGTAAAACACAAAAACGACAATTAATATTTAATAACAAGGACGGATTTTTTTCGTAATTATGAATATTTGTCACTTTCAACAGCATCGGTCCGCTTGACTGTGTAAAAGATAATGCTTGTAGGTAGATTTTTTTTGTGTTTTTCTAATCGATTTCTGTGTATCACAAAACCATAGACACCCTAGCAGGGAGCCGGTATAACGCGATGGGCGTCACAGAGACTCCTCTCGATTATTGAACCCCACATCGGTTATTATTTAGCAGCTTTGACATTAGCACGACAGACCGCGTTTAAAAACACTTTGAAATATTTTAATAATTTTGAGATACCTGTATTTTTGTATGATATTCGATCTCGGTTGCTATAAGATCATCAATATATGAGTATTGTGGCACCTACGCATAGTTTGTAATCCCCACGAAGTGTGGAGCATTAACTATGACTAGATCTATATTAAACTAATATTATAAATGCGAAAGTAACTCTGTCTGTCTGTTATTATCTGTAGGTATGTCTGTCTGTATGTGACGTTATCACGGCAATTAATGAAATTTAATACAAAGATAGTTTATTGTCTTGAGATGAACATATGCTACTTTTTTCTAAATTTTTCTTTTAATTTTCTGGAATATCTATTTAAAGATAAAGTCTTAAGAGGCTGCCAGTCGCTGATTGCTCTTTTTCGAAACGAAAAAAGAAATACTTCTGAACAAGCCACATCTCCTATTTTTATAAGTATAATACTTCAGGTTCCTACTTAGATTTCTATTAAGCTGAAAACATAATAGCAGAAACTTTTCACGATAAAAATATTATTTCAAAATGATACGTTTTAGAATTTATGATCGAAATATTTTATATACCTACTATTAAAATCAACTTGTGATTTATTGTTAAAGATAGGTAATATGTAGATCTACAATTCTATTAGAATAGATTTTTGATAAGTAATTATACATAATTTATATCATTAATTTATTCGAAAAGCTAAGGCGGACCACGCGCGGACGTGTGTTTGTCGTCATTGCAGCGGTCGGTAGGATTATTTATCGAAGTGATTAAAGATGGGTACATCTTTATTCACATATACTATACATTATAAAATAGGAGATGTGGCTTGTTCACAAGTATTTCTTTTTTCGTTTCGAACAAAAATAATCGTCGACTGGCAGCGTCTTAAAAAAACATTTTTTTTTAATCTATGCGGACGAACTTTCAGTTAAAAGCCAGTAGGTTTAAATAACCGTTTGGTCTTCAATCGTTTCGATGAAGAAGGCTATTTTTATTTATTATTCAAACGTAGATAATTCGAGAATAACTTTATAATTTTTATCTTGAAATATGTTGTCATTCCACGCACAGACGTGGTCACGAGCTATAATTATTATAATTTAAATATTAAATATGGCGGAACACTTACCTACCAGCGGACGTAAAACATTGATTCCTCTAATACATCGTTATCAAGTGCCGCTATATTGGGATGGGTTGTCGTGCGGTTTACCTAGCTCAACAGTTTATGGATGAGACATAAAGAAAAACTATTTTCTACTCAGTAGTTTACACAATCTTATTTATATTGTTTTTTTGGAACATCTCTTTTTAGGGATACTTCTCAATATGGTTTTCTGAAAGAACGTATTATAGAATGACTTCTGCCCTTTTATTGAACAAAGTGGTGAACAGATACACATCCCAGCTCTATGAATACGAGGTATACGTGGTACTAAAGAACGAATGAGAAACTTATACCATACAGGGCATAATTATTGAGAAAACTCACTTAACTGTAAAAACAACTATAGAATGAAAAAGTGAAAGTCAGGCCTCTCAAACCAGGCTTAGTCGACATTGTGTATGCGCAAGTGTATAAATAACTTAGTGGCATATTCGAAAAAAAAACATGAATCCAGATAAACATATCTGATTGTAGGTACCTACCTACCAGGCGATTACTTTTATGACACTTTACTATAAGAAACACAGAATAGCCAGACGACCAGATAGCCAGATGATGTAAAAAAATTGAAAATTCTGAAACAACAGGTAAATGCGTTATCTTTACATATAAAAAAGAATCCCTATTTTCCTTGATCACGCGTGAACGGCTGGAACAATTTTGCTAATTCTTTTTTTGTTGTAATCGTTAGTATCAGGAGAAGATTCATATGAAATGAATTTGACAGGAGAACTAAAGCAGTATATCGGGACAGCTAGTATATGATCAAAAGTGACATATATTAATTCTCCTAGGACTATACGAAGTCTTCATTTTAAGGTTTTTAGACAGACTTCAGAATACAAAGGTATTTTATAATTTTCCTGTTTTATTTGACATTTGCTTTGGACTTGAGCAATTTCCAATAAATACCTACTGTATGACTAAACAATCCCCAACTCGGTCCCTCAATCGGTTTGTAAAAGACTCGTAGTTTACTTTAGACGCAGAATGGGATGGTCGCTTCCAGCAGCGTCGCGCTATCATCGTACAAGCGCGGAACGCACGTCTATTTATTTATTTTTACCGAAATAGAATTTGAACGGTTGTCGAGTGCGTCCGTTTTATAGAGCACAGTGAGCAATTTCACTGGAATCCAACGCGTGGTTTATGTCTTAATGTAGTCGTTGGTTACACGCATGCTTTACTGAAAACATGTTTTTTTCGCGAAGGACGCGTGACTAATCCAATGATAGGTAAGATAAACATCGTGAGGAAATCAGTTGGTATATTTTGTGGCGATTACTTTCAACCTCACGTTGAAGCCGCGGATATAGGTACTAGAGGACAAATAAATAAAAATAAATAAATATTGGCTGACTTTACACACAGCGCCATCTAGCCCAAACTAAGCAAAGCTTGTACTATATGAACCAGATAACTGATAGAATACTTATATACTTTTTTTGTAAATATGTTCATCACACAAATATTTGCCCTAGGTGGGATCGAACCCACAACCTACAGCGCAGAAGGCAGAGTTACTACCAACTGAGCTGTGAGACCAGTCAAATGCGTCTAGGGGACAATGTTGTGGAATTTTTTATAGGCGATACTACTCAGTGTTTATAGAAATGTCACCCGCGTCACGTAAAATGTTGTGAGACAAAAAGTCCCCTAGACAGAGTATGCTTGGCTTGACTACTGCAAAAAATGGACAAGTAACGTGTGAAAAAGTTACTAATTACCTACCCATTTTCAAAATAGGTTATAATCTATCTATATTACAAAATTTCATTCAAAACGGTTCAGCCGTTACCACAAGTTTCATTCACAAACAAACATCCAATCTTTCGCACTTATATTAGTGAGATTCTTTACCATCCTTAGTTGTTCTTATCTATACTCGTACCTTAGTGCCTGTGTACAACGCGTTTTTAGGGTTCCGTACCCAAAGGGTTTTTACGGGACCCTGTTACTAAGACTTCGCTGTCCGTCTATCTGTCCGTCTGTCTGCCACATAGCTGTATATCATGAACCGTGATAGCTAGACAGTTGAAATTTTCACAGATTATGTATTTCTGTTGCCGCTATAACAACAAATACTAAAAATATTTAAGTGGGGCTCCCATACAACAAACGAGATTTCGTGCCCTTCGAACCCTTCGTGCGCGAATCCGACTTGCACTTGGCCGGTTTTTTTTATACACGCTGTCGACGCGTGTTTTAGCGCTACAGACGCGCGTCGACGGACGGCGCGTTTAAAAAACGCGGTGTGTACAGGCCCTAGACAAACAACGTCACAGTATCTGGGTCGCAGTAAGTTAACTTCATACAACGAACTAAAGCCGGCCGTAAAGCTCTCTGCCGTTTATCTAGCCGAATTAGCCGACAGTAAATCCTTCGAAAGCCGGCTTTTAGTTTAAGCAGCGGGTTAACCGACGCGGCGAAGCGTTGAATGGAAAGTCAATTCCACGGTTATCGCTGTCTGATAGAAGTCTCTGAAAAATGATGCTGGTAAAACTTCTGAATTTAAATGTTCAGAGTCACATACGATCATCATTTGTTTTAATTCAATTGTTCGATTAGTAACAAATGATTACGCATCCGCTATATTCACCATAACTCAAAAACTACAATAAATCGTACAGTACATGGCGTGATTTGGGTAAGTACCTATAAGGGTACTTCTTCTCTTTCATTGAATTCCCCCTTGACATGAGGTTTTAATATATTTTCAACTTAGGTACCTGTCACGATGCTAACTACTGCTGCTGCTAAATATGGGCATGTGCCAAATGTAGTCATAGGACTTTATGTAATATTCGACCCTTTAGATATTAAAAGATATTGAAAGATCGCACCTGGAGTTCTGAGAGATGTCTACTATACTCAGGACTTTTTTTTGTGTGACGCGGATCAAACGGAACGCGATAGCTCTTATGTCGTTTTACTGTCGCATAGTTACGTCGGTTTGGACATAGCTTTTCACAGTGCGCGGATGTTTGTGGTGACCTACTGGATGGATAAAAGATTGATCCATGAAAACTGTGTTCTACCAGTGATATTGATTTTATTGAGCTGCCATCTTTGATTTATTCACCATATTCAGTATAAGCCTAAAGGTACGCGTCGGTAGTATACCCACTGCGTTTAATGCGGAACAGTGGACGCACTTGTGTGACTTTCGTTACAAAGAATACTAGGATCCGTTTAAATGCGATGCGATGCGTACGATACCGACCTGTGGATGCGTAGTGCGTACCTTAAGACGCCGAGTTCAGTAAAGAAATAGATCTCAAAAATATATTTTCGATACTTTGTCCATGGCATATTAAGGTAAGGTTGCGCTAAAAGACTATTCGATCTTGCTCGTCTTTTTCCTAGGGGTATAAAAACATAAATATACCTAATTTAATGAATAGTTTTTTTTATCAAACCACAAACCAATTTTGGAATGAATTGTCGTAAGTTTTGCTACTTTTTGTCTGTCTCTAGTCAAAATAATTAAAAATTCAATGCTCCTTTAGTTTAGCTACCAACTGAGTACAGTATGATACGGTCGACGGATCTTGGCTTATGTAAAGTTAGAAGTGTGACTGCAAAAATGGTTTTGTGTCACTGCATAAAAAAATCGTCGACCGTATACCGATATCGACGTCGAAAATCGTCTGCAGCCAAACTACTCACTTCACGTAAGCCAAGATCTTTTTTGACAAGATCTGTGTAGGTACTGTACTTAGGTAGCAATTTATTTAGTAGGTTTATATCGCACGAATACCGATCAACACCAACTTCGTTATATAATAAGACCTACAATACAAACAGCAATTACTATCTACCTACCGGTGTGATCATTAGTCTAGGCCAAAACGAAACACCAACCTTAACCTTACTAGATACTTCAGTCTTTTTATGACCCATTGGAGTAAAATTATCATCGCTTGTCACACGACAGTCTATTGTTTCATTTGCATGAAACCATAATCGTTCATATTATGCAGATTTTATATCTATTTTTAACCGTGCTTTCGCCATCGTGTCATCCCAAAATAGCTTCTATTCCAAAGCAGTAAGTGCTTTGTGAATGGTAAAGTTAATCTTGTTCTCAAAATGCGGTGACCTCTTTTCACTTGTAAAAAACTGTCATTGTGACTGTTACTTATGTAAATAACAATTGCCGTAATAGTCCTAGATTGTTTTGATAATTTGTTAGACCAGAAGAAACCTAATTACCTACTCGTTGCGTGAAATAACGATAGAAGAGATGTTTTCTTAGGTATTCTTAAAGGTAATTTGCTCACCAATTACTCGACTTCATTTTGATAAATATATATTTGGACGTGCTTCTGACTACCCCCACTAGACATCTACAAAGGATCTAAGCGTCTGAAGATCTGAGAGGATGTCTACCGTACTTGGGGATTTACAGTCGTGATCCTATTTATTATTTATTATACCTACTTTATTTGGTCAAGATTTGGTTAAAATATGAATACACAATCCCTGTAGAAATATTTATTTTCTGTGGTCAAAAATTATATTATTTCAAGAGCTACAAAATTGACATTCCCAGGCTGTCCTAAGGCATAAAAAACAATCTCATTTCTCATAAAATCCATTTAATTTTTAATCATCAGCTGACAACTGTCACCTCCCAGCGCAGGCCAAAATAATACGATACGGCCCGGAGTCAATTTAATTTGGCTCCCAGACGAAAAAAGAGGACGAAAACATAAAGCGGCTGTCCCCGCCTATGTTCCAAGGATTCTATAAATCCGACGGTCAATTATTAACTTTTTTCGGTACCATGTCTGTTCATCATGAAATTTGCCAGTGGCTATATCTGCGACAACGCTTGGTCGTGTTGGGTTCTGAGAGGTTGGTGGGAATGAAACGTCTAAGTACAAATATCAAAAAGTTAATGGCTAATATAGGGTTAATAATATATAGCTCACTGTAGACTCGCTGTAGAAGCTATAGTACTAGATATAATATATAGCTTTTGATAAGTGAAACTTTTTTTAAATTGGTCCAATAGTTTTTTGGTTTATCCGGTACAAACAAAATACAAACTTTACCTCATTTTAGGGTTTCGTATTCTACAAGAAACCCTTAAAGTTTTGCCACATCCGTCAGTCCGTCCGTCCGTCTGTCTGCAGCTTAGCGCAGAGACAATTTTTTTAAGGGTGAGGTACCCTACTCCTAAAGTTGTGATGTTATATTTTTTCTCGCGTACCCCTAAAAAATTCACGGTAGTAGTACATTATTATAACGAACTTAAAAGAAAAACTATCACAGCTAAGTAGGCGTTACAAGTTTTCGAGTAATAAACGTAATAGTCGACCAACTTATTAAATTAACTTTGAGAAGTAATCAAAAAAATGTAGTATAAATACCATTGATAATTACTTAATATACTTATACATACTTATAAGCTGTGTAAACTACGAATCCCTACATTATGCGTAACCGAACACGAATTGGCCCGTTTTTTTAATAGTAGTGTAGATGGGTTTTTTGTTTACCTACATCCTGAAAATCCTTATTTTGTCCCAATATTCATCGAAAATCTGTTTTTCCTTACTTGTTTTACCTTCTATTTTTAGCTCCATAACTTGTTAGCTTTTCTAAAACAGAACGTCACCGGATACAACGTCACGTCGGTTTGAGATGTTTTTGAAATTCGAACGTCTCACAATTACTGTTTACAATGGCGGGCACGCGCGTTGGCGCCAAAACTGGTGTCGCCGTCCTGGTGGCAAAGTGACAATGTTGCCAGCACCCAAAATAGACATACCTACAGCAACGGATTCTATTACATGGCAATAATTTATGAGGTAAGTAATACCTAGGTGGAATTACACAGAGTACCTACAGTTTAGTTCATAGAACAGGCATAGTACCTATATAATTATTTATCTACACTAATGTTGTAACATTCTACTTATGTTTCCAATACTTGACTTATAATTACTACTGTTATAGCGCAGACAACAAAACACTCAATTTAAGCAATTTCACATGATGGTATAATATCCACATCGATATCGTAAAATCTCATTATAACATCAATAAAACGCGACCAATATTAACCTGGCGAGCCTTATGTCAAAATCCTCATACAAGTTGTATAAAATGTTGATATTAGGCTGGCTTTTGAAAACAGTTGGGTTATACGTGAAACTACTAAACTTACATACACAAAACTCTTTGGTAAGATCTTGTGCCAATTAAATAAAAAAAAAAAACAGCGCGCGCTCGCTCCTGATTGGCCCTGCGCGCGCAGCTGCTTATTGGTTAGATTTTAATGGCGGCAAGTTCACTGTGACAATACAATACACGTACGCGTGAATTTAATGTTTCGCAATGTGTTTTGTTTTTAAAATACAAATTAAAAGTTAAAAATGGATAGCGACGTTAGTGAAGATAAAGTAGTGTATGTAACTGCATATAACACGGGTATTAAAACACTCGTTACTATTATGAAACTCGCTTCGCTCGTTTCATAAACTCACACTCGTGTTTTAATACCCTTCCTTATATGACAGTTACATAAAGTACTATAATTTATTACTTATAATTATTTAATTTATTACTAATATTAGTCTGTAATGTTCATTTTAGCACTAAGTTTATGAATAAAAATGTATTTATTTACGCTTTTACCCGCGACTTCGTCCACATAGAATCAGGAAATAGATTTTTAACAATATTAGGTATCGTAAAACATTGAAATTTCTGAAAATAAAAGAACATTTTGGGAAAAAAGTAGCCTATATCCGTCACAAGACTTTCAATTATCTCTATATGAAATTTTATCAGAAACGGCCTAGCGGCTTGGCCGTGATAATGTCACAGACAGACAGACAGAGTTACTTTCGCATTTATAATACTAGTTAGTACCTATGGATTAAAATGTAATGTTCATCTTAGCACTAAGTTTATGAAAAAAAGAGTTTTTTTTTTTTTTTTATAACACCGCTGTTTTAATACTGTTTTACCTATAATACTTACCTATTTAGTAACAAATCGAATTAGAAAAAAAAATCTGAGTAGTTCAATTCAAAAAGAGAACGACGGTAATGTTACCGTCAGAAAAATAAATATTATACAGGATGCTGTGCAAATTCTGCGTGACTGCAGGTAAAATACAATTGGAATTGTTATTGTTTCTCTGATAGTTTAGTAGTAACTTCCTGTAAAATAGACTCCGGTCTTATTTATTGAAACTAACGTCCAATATAGGGTTTACCAGCAAAACTCATTCACGAAAATGTTCAGACTATCATAAAAAATAATAATTTATAAATATGTTTCGGGTCAGTTTTTTTTTAAACAAAAAAAAAACAAAGTTTCAAACTTACATCATTTTGACTTTACATCAGTTTACACGATGGAACGACCGTAATTACTTTGACAATCATCGATGTTCGTAATCCCACTTACAAATCAGTTCAAACTATAGTTGAAATGATGTAACTTAGAAACGAATATTGTTACGAAATTTCGTTTTCAGTTCGCGAGTTGACCCCGTGTGGGCTGTTTTGTAAAAACATGATTATCATGTTATGATGATACTCATACCAATATTTATTGGCATTGAATGCCATAACATCTAATCATGATTCTACAAAATAGCTTCACTGGTCTTGTATATTGAAATTAACGTTTAACATAGGGTTCACCAGCACAAATCATTAAAAAAATATATATTGTAATTCTTGAAAAAAGTTTATAACAAAGATGTTTTGGATGAGTTTTGGTATTCGGAATAAAACGAATTAAATAATTATTTTAGTTTTCCCGTTCTTAGGCAATTATGCAAATTTTTATTATGTATTTTGACAATAAGGTATAGTATAGTAATAATACACAGTAAAATAATCAGAATGTAAACTTGAAAATTTGAATTGAAAATTACGATTTAAATAATTTATTAAGATTTTAATAAAATCTCTATAATCATCAAACACCGTACAAATAATTTATATTTGCAATTCAGTTCAAATTCTGGTTTCAATAATAAATAAAACACACAAGAAAATTTTACATAATTTTTTATTGAACACTAAAGCTTACCTGCAAGAGATCGCTTTTAGCGATAAGACCGCCCAGTTTCAAACTTTTATTAGAAGTTTTTGTGCCAAATATTATGTTAAGACATGCTACTGAACCCATAAGCGTCTGGAAATCAGATCCGAGAGGATGACTACCTTAGGTACTTGGGGAATCCAATTTTTACCTTTTTTTAAGAGACATAACCTACTGAATCCACTCTACTTGTCTTATGTCGGTGCGCCTTAGCTGTCACATCTTATACCTATAGTGCCATTTAAGTAATAAAATTTACAGCTTAATTACGCTCTGATTGCAGAGACCAGGTAAAATTTGCATTTAATGAACACAGAATCAGATGTCAACGATAATTATTATTCGTATATTGTAGAATTATTGAGTCAAAGGGAATTTTAGGTCAATGCTTTTAATTATAAAATGAATTACGTTTGAAAAACTAAAAACATAACCGAATTCATGATAATGTCAAATACAAAATTTCATGACTTATTTTCACTTTTAGAGGTGGTATTTTTTCCTCAATTTTTAATGGGACCAAACGGAAAGGATATCCTCACAACCAAATAATGATTTTTACAAATCGGACACCTAATAAATGACAGAGTTCTGAAAAAAAAGCTAAGGTTTCCGTACCATTCTATAAACACGGCAAAAAATCACGTTTCTTGTATGGGAGCCCCATTTAAATAATTATTTATATTTTGTTTTTAGTATTTGATGGCGGCAACAAAAATACATCTGTGAAAATTAAAAAACTGTCTAGCTAACGGTTCATGAGATACAGCCTTGTGACAGGCAGACGGACAGACGGATAGCGAAGTCTAACCCTCGTATTCAAGAACGACACTATGAAAACACGCACCCACAGTGGACGAAATCTTTTTTCATAAACATCACTTTAGCGGCACTATGGCGCACGCTACCGTGTGCCTTTAGAGCTCAACTTTGAGAGAGGACACTTGACAAGAGGCACACGACAATGTGCCTCTAGTCACACTATGCAGTGTCGCACAACACAGAAAGTTATTTTATGAAAAAAGATTTCGTCCACTGTGGGTGCGTGTTCTCATAGTGTCGTTCTTGAATACGAGGGTTAGTAATATATACCCTTTGGGTACGAAACCCTAAAAAAATATAACAAAATGGAGAACCTCCTTCTTATTGTATATCGTCCTGGAATATATTTTAGGATATTTATACAGGTACCACGAGCCAAGCCGCTGGCGGAAGTTAGTGTAGTGATATAAGTATGTGACCGTGTGACGATGACTATCGGAAACATCGTGACATGATGACAGTCACCTCTCCCACCATTGTTATACCATCTACATCTACATTAATATCACGGTATGAAGACATACCTAATTAATGAGAAAAAAAAATGTATTTTTGTATGTGTGTTGTAATGGATAAACTAAATAAATACTAATGGTCTGCGCACACTGGCGGACGGCGCAGTAGAGGATTTAAATTTTACCTTATTTCGATTGGATAACTATTAAATTCGATTGATAAATTTCTGCCTCCGTCTGGTATACTGGTTATAATACTGGTTCAATTTAAATAGGTAAGTTTTCTGTTGAAAAATATTTTTCAATGACAAGCTTTTGTACGAGTATAATCATTTAAACCATCGAGCACCATTAGCGCGCTATTTCCTGTCACAACATTTGACATTGTCATCGGAACTTGATAAGAATGCAAACTGAGGAGTTCCATTGTAAGTGTCCCACTGGTCGTGCAAAATGTATACCTAAGTATTCTATCACTACATAGTATAAAGCAAAGTCGCTTTCCGCTTCCCGCGTATGTATGTATGTATGTTTGCTTATATCTTTAAAACTACACAACGGATTTTGATGCGGGTTTTTTTAATAGATAGAGTGATTCAGGAGGAAGGTTTATATGTATAACTAGCGACCCGCCCGGGCTTCGCACGGGTGCAATGCTGATAGGTACTAAATATACTACAGAATGTCTTTATATAAAACGTTTTTTTTTTCACAGCTTACATTAGATGATTTCTGTTTTTCTCAAACGTTCGCGACCGGCCGAACTGCGCGCTTGACGCCTAGCTGCTAGGCCGGTCGCGAACGTTCGAGAATGTTCGAGTTACACGTGTTATTGTGAGTCAACCATAAAAGATAGACATATGCTGTCGTGGGATATTTTTTATATAATTTTAAGGAGAACATTTCCCTCATACATAATTTCTGTGTAGCTTTAACCATTAAGGTTGCACACGCGACGGAAGCTTAAAATATGGAGCAACTTCTCCCGTTTTCCCAACATTTCCTTTTACTGCTCTGCTCCTATTGATTGTAGAGTGATGAAAAGTATACTATAACCAGCTCAGGAGTATGAAAAATAATTGTACCAAGTTTCGTTAAAATCCGTCGAGTAGTTTTTGTTTCTATAACGGTTATACAGACAGACAGACAGACAGACAGACAGACAGACAGACAAAAAATTTACTGATTGCATTTTTGGCACCAGTATCGAACCCTAATCACCCCCTGAGGTTATGAGGCTGATGAGGTTAGCGTGGTATGGGCATGTTATGAGGAGGGAAGAAAGTCATGTAACAAGAAGAATGATAGGAATGAATGTGGATGGATGTAGACGTAGAGGTAGGCCAAAGAAAAGATGGATGGACTGTGTGAAAGATGATATGAGTAAGAAAGGAGTGAATGATGAGATGACGGATGATAGAGGGAAATGGAAGAAGTACACATGTTGTGCCGACCCCACTTAAGTGGGATAAGGGCAGGAAGATGATGAGGTATCTGGTTCCCATTGTACTAGCTTTGCTTAGTTTGGGGCTTGATGGTGCTGTGTGAAATGTCCACCAATATTAGGAGTAATAAATGTTTTTGAAGAATGCAGAATAGTTTTTTCGCAATGACCGCAAAACATACAAGTTTGTATGTTTTGCGGACAGAAACACGATTGGTAAAACTTTTCTCGGTAGATTTATTTTCCAAAGTTAGCTCTTCAAAAACACTAGTTTCGTTTTTAATCAAAACTATGAATAGCTAAACAGTTCATTTTTATATAATTCGTTAAATAATCATACTAGCTAAGTAAATTACAGACACTTTCTTTTTAAATTTGATGGTTTTCAAGATAATGCAGTTTTATCACTTTCACTTTTTTATCACTTTTTCCGTCTTATCCGGGTAGATTCAGCCCATACAAAAAGTCAAAAATTTCAAGTATCGCCTTAATTTATAAGACAACGTTAAGTCGCGTCAATCAGTGACAAGTAACATATTACAAGATTGGGTTCCCGCGGTTCGCTAATTGTTGTACGAGATCCACCATTGTTGTCTTATCTAGATCCGCGGTGACGCTTTGAGTTCCGTGTTCTTTGATGTAAATAGATTTTTTGCTGTCATTTTTTGTATAGTAAAAGTGTCCGTTTTGGCATTTGGACGATATGTTGACGATACGATACTGGTTCATGCTAACCCCCTTGTATTCTATTAATTTATAGGCTCAATATTACTGTCCGTTGGCCGAAAGCTGTTGGTACTTGTTGGCTGGAAGGTACCTCGACTTTCAACCCCTAGACTTGATTATGCGCATTGATTCGTTCCCAAAACGATGAAGGAAAACAACGTGGAATGCTAACTACTACTGCAAAATATGGCCACGTAATGTATGGACGCGCCTACTACGCCATTCATACCTAGATGTCTGGGGGGAGCGCACTTGGGTATACTATGGCTGGCCTCACAGCTCAGTTGGTAGTAGCTCTGCCTTCTGAGCTGTAGGTTGTGGGTTCGATCCCCACCCGGGATAAACATTTGTGTGATGAACATAGATGTTTGTTCTGTGTCTGGGTGTTATGTATAATAAGTATGTATTTATAACAAAAACGAAAATCAGTTATCTGGTTCTCATAGTACAAGCTTTGCTTAGTTTGGGGCTAGATGGCGCTTTGTGTAATATAGTCGTTATACTATTTTTTACTGATTTTCACAATGCAAGCGTTCAAATTAAAGTTTGAACCCTCAAAGTTGCCCTTGAGTATACAAATTGCCTCTTGTCCCACATATCCACATTTTAAAATAAAGCGAATTTTCCATTTCAAAAAACTCGGAATCTAATTAACCGAGGGGCTCTTAATTAGTGTCCATTGTAACACGACAAGAACCGGCAATTTGGTATAGCCTCCTTGGTTGATACACACTGGTTTTAAGTTTGACCAGCATTTTATATTGTTACACATAATTTATACACCAGTGTGTATAAATTTTTATTCATTGTTTTTTTCGCCTGGCCTCATAGCTCAGTTAGTAGGACAAACATTTGTGTGATGAATGTTTGTTCTGCGTTGGGTGATAATTTATTTAGAAAAAAAGTAACTATAGGTACTACCTAAATTCTATCAGTAATTTAGTTATTGTACAAGCTTTACTAGTTCTGGGCTATATATAGAATGTCCAAGAATATTTTTTTAATTCTCCGAAAAGACTGTATTAACAAAAAAAGTATTTATGTAATTATAGGAGTAGGAGCCGTGTTGGCCGAGTGGGAGGTACCTCGACTTTCAATCTGAAGGTTGTGGGTTCGAATCCCGGCGTGCATCAATGGATTTTTCTGTTCGAACAATTTATATGCGCATCAAAAACACGTGCTCAAACGGTAAAGGAAAACATCGTGAGGAAACCAGTTAGTATTCTTATAAGCGGCGATGGGCTTGCAACCTGTCACGTATGGAATGCTAACTACTGCAAAATGTGGGCATGTGCCAAATATAATGTTTGGACGTGCCTCTGTCTACTCCCACTAGACATCTTCAAAGGATCTAAGCGTCTGGAGATCTGAGAGGATGTCTACCGTACTTGGGGATTACAATCGTGATCCTATTTTTTTTTTCTTTTTTTATGTGTAGGTAATCTGGTTCTCATAGTACAAGCTTTGTTTTGGCTCTGTGTAAAATGCCCTCCAATATTTATTAATTTCTCCAAAGAGACTTTAAAAAATATATAAAAGTGGTCAATCCATCACGGGCTCGTGGCAGATGTTCTCTACAACCGTGAATCCCCGTAATGTTTGGGCAACAAATCAAAACAAGGCTTTAAAAACGTTTAACTAAATCATCGTTTTCTCCAAAATGGTTTCGTTTTAGATAATTATATGCTTCTGAAAGTCTCTCTTTCATTCCGTGGAACTAATCAACTGTCCCTTCGTGTTTCAAAGCCGATTGTAGGTAATTTTTATATCCAGTAATAATTTCTAATTTTAGGTACCTATTTTTAAGGTTACGTACCCAAAGGGTAAAAACGGGACCCTATTACTAAGACTTCGCCGTCTGTCTGTCCGTCTGTCTATCACAGGGCTGTATCTCATGAACCGTGATAGCTAGACGGTTGAAATTTTCACAGATCATCTGTTCTCATTCTCTGTCTGCTCATATTTTGCAGTAGTTAGCATTCCATACGTGACAGGTTTCAAGCCCATCGCCGCATATGAGAATACTAAAATGAAAATAATTGAGTAACAAACCAATAAACAAACATCCAAACTTTCGCATATATAATAATGATAAAGCGATGACAAAACTAGGTCTTCTCTTCAATCCCGTAATAATGATGTCTGTATTTTGATGGATGTTTTCATGTGATAATTGAAGTGGAACGGAATGCAATTTGTTTTTGATTGTATTGTTAGATACTATTGTTTTATTTGGCGTTTGATTTTTAGGATTCCGTACCCATAGGGTAAAACGGGACCCTTTTACAAAGACTTCGCTGTCCGTCTGTCTGTCTGTCTGTCACAGGGCTGTATCTCATGAACCGTGATAGTTAGACAGTTGAAATTTTCACAGATGATGTATTTCTGTTGCCGCTATAACAACAAATACTAAAAACAGAATAAACTAAATAAGTAAGTGGGGCTCCCATACAAAAAACGTGTTTTTTTGCCGTTTATGTTAGATGATGGTACGGAACCCTTAGTGCGCGAGTCCGACTCGCACTTGGCACATTTTTTTTTACATTTTGTTTATTTTGATTAACTTACTTGAGCAATGGAATGCAATAAAATATTTACTATAGCAAAATGTTTGGACGTACCTCTGATTACCCTCCTATTTCAAGGACCAAGGAAGGGAATGGAGATCTGAGAGGATGTCTACTTATTACTGATTATTTTGTCATGAAGTTTTTGTATATGTAGCTGGCTTAGTTGTCTAAGCAACTTTCAGTGCGGACCAGATGGGTGACCGCTAGTGGTATTAACAAGTGCTTCTATACATCGGATGTTTAGATGTGATCATTGGTCGGCCTTAACTCCATCACCAGTGTTGGCCACTAACTCATACAATCGTACTTACTTCTCCATAGTTTATGGTCCCAAAAAGTTTTTAGTTCAATATTACCATAACCCAATAAATACAGGTAAAGTGGTCGCATATCAGCAACTTAATTTGCATTCTGTCCCTGATCTGGAGTGCCAGCACCAGTTTTTACGTTATCGAGATACGAGTGAGTGTAGTAAAATGTAGTTATGTAGTTAGTTTACGGTAAACGGTAGATACGTCGTCTGTCGTCAGCATTTTGACGGTAATGAGGTGTTTTCATTATCAATATAAAAAATATACCAACTGACTCAATAGATGGCGCTGATGTTAAAAACACAACTTAAAAAAAGAAGAATAAGAGAGGTTGTTTTACCATGCCTATCTTCCTGCCTGGTGATCCGATTTCGATGGTTTTTTTTTCTATTGCGTAGAGAATAGTTCCAAGTTGATCCCATTTATTAATCAAATAACTAATAGTTTCTTCACTAACTTAAAAAAACCGGCCAAGTGCGAGTCGAACTCGCGCACGAAGGGTTCCGTGCCATTATCTATAAAAACAGCAAAAAAATCATGTTTGTTGTATGGGTATTAAATATTTATTTTATTCTGTTTTTAGTATTTGTTGTTAGCAGCAACCGAAATACATAATCTGTGACAATTTCAACTGTCTAGCTATCACGGTTCATAAGATACAGCCCTGTGACAGACAGATGGACGGACGGACGGATGGACAGACAGACAGACAGACAGACAGACAGACAGACAGACAGACAGACAGACAGACAGACGGACGTTCAGCGAAGTCTTAGTAATAGGGTTCCGATTTTACCCTTTGGGTACGGAACCCTAAAAACGAATATCGTCTCTGACTTTTCGATTGGTCAAAACATTTTTGTCGGTTATCTTTTTAGTTTTTTTGTGCATTGAATTCGCTAACGATATGATAATGTCAAAACTTATGCTAAGGTCGTAGGCACTTAGCGCGACGATACCAGAAACGTGACAATCCTGACATTCTATCCATCTTGTCACTTGCCTGATACGAAGCTGAAAGTTATGTTTTACTCATCACTAAATATTCTAACTGAACACGGAGGTAGGAATTGGTAGGGTATGGAATTTTATCGATATCGATAGTTTTATTCAACAAGCAATTGGCAACGAGTTCAAGGGTATTACTTAGGTAAGGAGTTCGACTTGGCGTTTTATTTGAGAAGGGCACTGATGGTCCAAAAACGGAGAGACGAGATTTTATCAGTCTCCGCAGGCTTAGAGTCATTATGTGTGTGAGCTCGATGAAAGGATCACTCGTTAGCGGAGGTAATTTCGTCATCAAGATTACCAAGGATATGACTCTGTCTTAGGATATATCGATAATATCAAGAGTCCTACTACTTAATCAATAAATTAATCTTTATGCTCCTTAATTTGAGGCATTTCTATTAATTTTACGAAGAGCATCTGAATTATCTCGTAAAGTCAGCAATACAAAGTAAAACGTGGTAATTAGGCGTATTTCTGGTTAATATGGTAACATTATTATTATTATGATTATTTGTATTAAAACTGGTAAGTAAGTAATCAAAATTTCTGTTTTGACAGTTACTCAAAAAATTAAAGATGATATTATCGAAATGCACATCGCTTCACTATGTCACGACATCAATTAGCAAGACGTTGACTTACTTACACCCGATAGCCGGACTCACGCAAGGCATAAACTCGATAACGGCGACACCAGCACGCAACTGTCGATAGTCGATAAAATTATGTGAAATTTATCGATAAGCTGTCTCCGGTGCATCCTTATTTAAATTCTATATAGTCTAATTGGAGATGATTACAAAAGTCTAGTAGTCCAAATGATACTGGCTCGATTGGCAAATGACAAACCAACATATTACTACGAAACACATCTAGGTATAATTTAGGTGCGTCTTTTAAACACTGTGAGTCAAATTGGCCTAATTGGAGTTTGATCAGTTTTCGATCCGAAGATGTCGTAGTTTCGAAATTTGGTTTTATTTTTCCTCAAAACTATGTAGGGAAACATAATGAGGAAACCATTAAAAATGTACTTATTTCCCAATAAGGTATGGTAGATGACATATTCAGATCTTTACTCTTAGATCCTTGAAGATTCCAAAAAGAGTATTCAGAGGCACGTCCAAACATTTTGAAAACACTACACATTTTGCAGTTTGCATTTTAGGAAACTATTTTGCATGGCGTATGCCAAATATAAAATTGGACGTGCCTCTCACTACCCGACATGACATTTACATAGATCTAACTAGCCTACCCGTGACAGACGTTGTCCTGACAAATTTTAATAATCGAATAGAAAAGACTGAATTTTGAGATGCTGAGTTTTTAGTCTGTGTCGTCAGATTTGTTGCACACCATCTATACAGAAATCATCCCTTTTGCGTTTATTTATCGTTTTGGGGATGTTTTTCATATTTTAAAGTAGTCTATTATTTATACACCTACAGCAAATTTCAACTTAATCAGTTTTGTCGTTTAGGCCTGATTGAGGAACAAACATACTAACAAACTCACAAACTTTCGCATTTATAATATTATTAGGATAGCCTTGACTACCATGCATTGGGGTAAGTGTGTCTGTTTGTTTCGTTATGTTTCTTTTATGTTCGCAGCTGCTTACAGGTCTAATTAGTTTAACAAACCACAAAAATCTTAACAACCACGGTCTGAATGACCGTGCATAAAAATCATGAGCATAAAAATATTAATAGCTACCCTCGCCAAGTGATCCGAAGACGATACCGTCATTGGCGTGGGGTCATAACGAGCCCCTGCTTTGTATTTAGTTACTAGCTGTCCCGACAGGAGTCTTGTCAAATTTGCAATTTACGTTTTTCAAAAATTTTACAAAAAAAAAAATAGGATCACGACTGTAATCCCCATATACGGTAGACATCCTCTCAGATCTCCAGACGCTTAGATCCCTTGAAGATGTCTAGATGCCTAGTCAGAGGCACGTACAAACATTATATTTGGCACATGCCCACATTTTGCAGTAGTTAGCATTCCATACGTGACAGGTTGCAAGCCTATCGCCGCCTATAAGAATACTAACTGGTTTCCTCACGATGTTTTCCTTCACCGTTTTGAGCACGTGTTTTTGCGCATATAAATTTATTTTTCGAACAGATAAATCCATTGATGAACGCCGGGATTCGAACCTACGACCTTCAGATTGAAAGTCGAGACACCCACTCGGCCAACACTGCTACTAAAATTTTAACAATTATTGTTTTTAGGGTTCCGTACCCAAAAGGTAAAAACGGGGCCCTATTACTAAGACTTCGCTGTCCGTCTGTCTGTCCGTCTGTATGTCCGTCTGTCTGTCACAGGGCTGTATCTATTTTCACAGATTATGTATTTCTGTTGCTGCTCTAACACTAAGAACAATATAAAATAAATATTTAAGAGGGGCTCTCATACAACAAACATTATTTTTTTGCCGTTTTCATAGATAATGGTACGGAACCCTTCGTGCGCGAGTCCGACTCGCACTTGGCCGGTTTTTTTATTTTATAATAAAAATATTAAATTGTTACTTATTTAGGTACAAGGTGGTAGAAATAATAATATTACAATCATTATAAGTAAGCTTTTGAATAAGTATGCGTATGCGCTCATCTCGAAGTTCCGACTTTGAACAGATGCAGTCCTACGTTATTAGTAAACTAAACACCTGCCCGTTACATCTGTCGTTTTATTGTCAGAATTTCAAAAAAACGGGTTAAAAAACTACTATCAATCTCAAAATGCGGAATTATATGGTACTTCAATATTAAGGTCCGGTGTGGATTTTACCGATACTTAAATTAACACGTATTTTACTGACGGCCGTCAACCCGTTAACCGTCACCGTTTTACATCAAACCTCATCCTAATCCTAATCCTAATAATATTATAAATGCGAAAGTTTGTGAGTTTGTATGTATGTTTGTTCCTCAATCAGGCCTAAACGACAAAACGGATTAAGCTAAAACTTGCTGTAAATGTAGTAAGATATATTGTCCGAATAAATAATGGAATACTTAAAAAAATTAAAAACATCCCCAAAACGATAGAAAAACTCAAAAGGGATGATTTCTGTATAGATGGCGCTGGTGTGCAACAAATCTGATATCACAGACTAGAAACATTCAGTCTTTTCTATTCGATTATTGAAATTTGACAGGAAAACGTCTGTCACGGATCGGCTAGTACTATTATATCCCTAATATTATAAATCCTAAAGTTTGTGAGGATGTTTGGATGTTTGTGCCTCAATCACACCCTGACGACTGGACAGATTTGGATGAAACTTAGTATACACATGATCTAATTTTTAAAAGCCGCGGCCGGAAGCTAGTGCGTAAAGCAACAGCTGATACTGCTAAAACGCTGATATATACCTAATTTATATACAACTAGCTGACCCGTGCCCGCTTCGCTGTGCGTAAGTCATTTCTAATACCATCGTGGACTTTTTTGTAGACGTTTTTAAGGTGTACAATACTGTAGTACTTCTTGTGGGGTTCAGCCAGCATTTGCAATGTAAGCGCAAAAAAATGTGTTTATTTACGACATCACATTAGAAACCTCTAAAATTATCAGTGTTTCTCTACTATATTATGCATGTATTATACATATAAACCTTCCTCCTGAATTACTCTATCTATTAAAAAAACCGCATCAAAATCCGTTGTGTAGTTTTAAAGATATAATCAAACATACATACATACATATTACATACAGACGCGGGAAGCGGAAAGCGACTTTGCTTTATACTATGTAGTGATTATTACTTGTACCGATTGCATTTACAAATAAAAAAGATGAATATTAAAAAAAAAACATTGTGGGTGATTTGATTTTATTTATAAACTAGCTGTTCCGACAGACGTTATCCTGTCAAATTTCAATAGTCCTGTAGAAAAAAGCACTTTTAGTTTTTCCAGAATTTTACAATTTTATGATGGATTTTCCAAAATTTCCTTTCATACAAACCTTGTCCTTATAATAAGAAACATAAAAAAATGAATCATCTAATTTGGTGCAGTCGTTTGAAAGTTATGCGCGTACATACATTTCTCCTCGAGATAGGTGCAAATCTCAAATATATGGGACGTCCTTTAAAGATGCTATTTGAACACAGCTCATCAATGCTATGACATCGCTCACCGTTTAAACACAATTCAAAAGCTACGCTAGATCTAACAAGTACCCCAAACTTTTACCACGTTGTGTGATTGATGACAATACCTAGTAGAATAGCTATGCATCAATTACGTCCATTCAAAACATATTTATAGAGAATTAAAACACTATCAACGGAACAATGAAAACAGCCACAAAGAAAGACAAAGAGGCCCGCGGTACACTCGGCCAAATAAATGCCAGCCCATTTACAAGAGTGTAAGATATGACGTGATATAGATCACTCAGTGTAATAAATAAATAAATAACATAAGAAAAATTACAGCGTAAAGCGAATGTTACCGGAGGCGCTCCGTCTTCGGTAGGTTAGTGTGGATATGTCGAAATGTTTTATTTTTATTTGTGACTGGTATTATCTCTGCCTTCTGTGCTGTAGGTTGTCGATTGACCGTGACAAACCTTTGTGTGATAAACATAGATGTTTCTTCTTTGTCTGGGTGTTATGTTATAGATAGATAGATAGATAGATAACACTTTATTGATTACCACACGTTCACACGAATACAAATATTTATGAACAGAAGTAAAATAAATAACACTATGCTTAAAGGTAATACAATGGGCGGCCTTATCGCTAAAAGCGATCTCTACCAGGCAACCTTAGAATGGACTGGAATGAACATATAAAGAGAAGGGGCATGTTGGTGCGGCTTTAAATATATACAAGTAGATACAAAATTAAATATAAAAATAATAAATAAAACATATACATATATAACAAAAATAAAAATAAATAAAACAATAATAAAAATAAAATAACAAAACTGAAGAATACAAATTCCATAAAAACTACGTAAATATTTAAAATATGACATAATAACACACATTACATAATATACCTATACAAAAATACTAAAGATGAGCAAATATAGGTAGTGCCAAAACATACTATAAAATACATACTAAATACCTATTTACACAAAATACAAACGTTTCAAGAAGAGCAATTAGACAGATAATGGTTGAAGACTAGGTTTTTAAAGATTGACAGGGACTTTGCTTTTCTGATACTAACAGGTAATGCGTTCCATAGGCGAACAGCTTGGACTGTAAAAGATTTTTCATAGAAGGTAGAGGAGTGTATAGGAGCTTTAAGTTGAAAGGTGTCAGTGGATCGTAGGGATCGTGGATTAGAAAGGTACAGGAACTGAAATCGTTCCTTAAGGTAAGCAGGAGTCAGGGGAGAAAAAAGAATATTATAGAGGAGGTTAAGAACGTGAGCATTCCGGCGGAAGCGGATTGGCAACCACTTGAGTTTCGTACGAAATTCTGATATTCGATCATAATGTTATAATGTATCATAAGTATGTATTTACAAAGTAAAAGTATATATGTATATTAGTATTCTAACAGTAATCTAATTTCCATAGTACAAGTTCCATGTCTCGAATACTACGAGTGCTACGACGCTACGAGTTCGTAGCACTTGTGTAGTATTTTTATATATTAACAAAAAAAAATGGTAGAAAATTAGGATTTGACTTGTTCAAAATCGGTTACATATTATTTTTCAAACTATCGTGATAAGTAGACATAACTATAGATTTTGACACGACACGAAACGTCGGGAAAGTAAATTAAAGGTAATTATGTGATAAAGACCCGTGTCAAAATCTATAGTTACGGTTACATATTATCATTATATCCTATATCGTTAATTAACTAGAAGAATATGCTAATATCTTTTTCATTAATTAAAATATCGAATTACAAATATTTTATCGATTTAACATAGCAAACATAAGCTCATTATAAAACATTGTAAAAAAAACTGGCCATTGACTGTGTAACTCCCGGGCATGCTAAATACCTTTCAAATTTCCAGTCGCTCAGATTCTTGAAAATGTGTAAAGGGTAGTCAAAAGGATCTAAGCGCCTTAAGATCTAAGAGTATGTCTACCGTATTTGGGGATTATATTCATACAACATTCTTAGAGTTAATTTATTCTGTCAAACATTTGGAACATTTTTTAATCTTCAAACATTTGGAATATCCATATAATGATAGCGTGCTAGCGCCAGCAAGGGAGCGACAGGGACGGATGATTTAGAAACCCCTCGGGAGGAGCGCGACGCGACCCGGTATTAATATTGTGACTCTTCACAGTACATGTTGTATAACCAAACAAAACACTGACACACTAGTCTATACTAATATTATAAAGAGAAAAGTTTTGATTTTTTGTTTTTTTGTTTTTTTGTATGTTTGTAATGAATAAACTCAAAAACTACTGAACCGATTTCAAAAATTCTTTCACCATTACCAAGCTACATTATCTTTGAGTAACATAGGCTATTTTTTGTTTTGAAAACGTAATAAATTCTTTATAAGAATGACGATAGTTTGAAGCAAGGTGTAAAAAATTGCTAAAAATTTTGCTTTCTTCGTGTGCGCTACAAAAACGATTGAACGGGAATTGTAACGGAAACGGGAATGGGAACGGGAACAGGAACGGGAACGGGAATGGGAACGGGAACGGAAGACAACATTTGTTAATTCTAAAGCGATACGAAGTTCGCGGGGTCAGCTTGTTTAATATAAAAAAAAAGAACAAGGTAGAGACGGTTGAAGAAAAAAATATAAGAAAAGTGAGTTTCCACCTTCTCGGAGCTGTGCGGCGCTGTGCAAAACTGTGTACCAATGAGAGCGCTTAAATATTCGAGTCATTTTCAAAAAAAATGTACATGTTCAAAATCGTGAGCAAACTGTTTTGTGACATACCTGTATTTTTATACACATGTGAGTCACATTTATTGTAAAGGAGAGTTTACATGAAACTATGTCCGGCAGGTAGCAAAATTGTAGGTTTAATGACACATGTTGGAATAAACAAATTAAACATTTATTCTAGATATATTTTGTTTGTTTGTGTCCAAAACTATATTTATTTTTACTCTTTTTTTAAATTTGTAATCTTTTCTAGCATGAAAACCATTCTTCTGCTGCTCCTCCTCAAAGTACTTCTTCACATTTATCTCCATTTAAACTCATTATTATCTTCTTCCATCTTAATATCCTTTCCGAAGCGTAGATTATTTCGGTATTTGTCATTTAAGTATAATCTCATTAGCTTTCTTCACTTCTTCTTCCACTTCGTTTTGTATATCGAGTACATTTGCTCTTTTCTTAATATTAAAAAAAATCTTCCTCTCTTCTTGCAATCCTGGATAATTTATATGTATTATCTTTGCAAAATCAAAAAATCTAAATCAAAATAGCGTTTATTCATTGAAATCACTTGGATCATTTAGAATCGTCAAATTTAGTTAAGTTTAATTTAATTAGTTTAATTTTGTTCATTGTTTGTGTTTTTTTAAGTCGTTGTACTTATTTTTAATACAAAATGAATCTTAATTATTATTGATAGAGCGAGTTGGAGCAGTCCTTTGGGATTTTGTTATAAAAAGCGTACACATTGCCCTTGAAATGATTTCTTAGTTTTAGTGAGCCTAGTCGTGGGAACAGCGAGTTTATCTTTATTTCTAGTATTTGCATCATGATTATCGCTATTTTTCTTAAACAAACTAATATTTTTACGAACATTCATTAGATTTTCATAAATGTACTGGCTAGTACCTAGCCATTATATTTATTTCTTTAAACTTATTTTGCAGTGATTCTCTGGGGCCCATGTTGTAAATTGCTCGAACAGCTCTCTTCTGCAACACAAATATGGTGTTTACGTCTGCAGCACTCCCCCACAACAATATGCCATAAGACATAATGCTATGAAAGTAGCTGAAGTAGACTAGTCTAGCTGTATCTACGTCTGTAAAAAGACGTATCTTTTTGACTGCGTATGCCGCAGAGCTAAGTCTCTTCGACAATTTATGTATGTGTGGGGCCCCATTGAAGTTTTTTATCTACAGTAATTCCCAAAAACATAATGGTGTCCATGAGATCTACATGTTCGTTTTTGATTTTTATATCAACATTTACTTGTCAACAAAACTAAGTGTATTCGGTTTATACTACCGAATGTTAAATTCGGTAGTATAAACCGAATGCACTTAGTTTTTTTTTTTTCATTTAATAATAGGTTATTGACATTAAACCAATTTACAACTTTAGAGATTGCATTATTTACATCGTCAAAGTAATTCTGTCGTCGCTTCAGTTTAAATAAAAGTGAAGTGTCATCAGCAAACAGTACAATCTCGTGATCATCCCTGATAAGAGAGGGTAGATCATTTATATAAATGAAGAACATGAATGGTCCTAGTATTGATCCTTGTGGCACACCCATTGTTGCTACTGACCCCGGTGAACGCTTTCCATTTACGTCAACTCTTTGTATTCTGCCACTTAAGTAAGAAGTAAGAAGGTCTACAGCGACACCCTTTATGCCATAGTGGTGTAGTTTTCTGATTAATGTATCATGATGTACACAATAAAAAGCCTTGGATAAATCACAAAAAATACCTAAAGCATCGCGAGTCTTCCCAGGCATCAAAAATATGGGATATCACTACCGCTAATTCACTCATTTCTTCGGATTGGATTCTCCTTCACAACTTCTTGGAATTTCAAAGTTAATGACTTTATTAGGGTTCCTATTCTCTTTTTGGATTACATCATTCATACTTGTATTCTTGTTTATGTTTTTCCTATTACTTTTCCCTATTTATTTACTCTTAACTTTCTTTGTTTTTTTAATTATTTTTTCATCATTATTTTCATAATTGTCTATTTTCACATCACTTATATCGCTATGTGTCTTTAATCTTTAAATTGACGTAGCCTATATTCTTTAAAAATTGTTTAGTTTTATTATCAGTGGTTGTAAACATAAACATGTGTTATTGTAAACATGTGCTAAGATTTCCGTAAGGTTTCTTCTAAGTAATAAATAAAAAGGATCACGACTGTAATCCCATTCTGTAATCGCATTTATAATATTATTAGGATAGTAAGGAACCCTTCGTGCGCGAGTCTAACTCACACTTGGCCGTTTTTTTGTTTTTCTAAAAATAAGACAATAATAATTAGTACTTAAGAGGCTGCCAGTCGCTGATTGCTCTTTTTCGAAACGAAAAAAGAAATACTTCTGAACAAGCCACATCTCCTATTTTTATAAGTATATTACTTCAGATTCCTACCTAGATTTCTATTAAGCTGAAAACATAATAGCAGAAACTTTTCATGATAAAGATATTATTTCAAAATGATACGTTTTAGAATTTATGATCGAAATATTTTATATACAGACCTACTATTAAAATCAACTTGTGATTTATTGTTAAAGATAGGTAATATGTAGATCTAGATTTCTATTAGGATAGATTTTTGATAAGTAATTATACATAATTTATATCATTAATTTATTCGAAAAGCTAAGGCGGACCACGCGCGGACGTGTGTTTGTCATCATTGCAGCGGTCGGTAGGATTATTTATCGAAGTGATTAAAGATGGGTACATCTTTATTCACATATACTATACATTATAAAATAGGAGATGTGGCTTGTTCACAAGTATTTCTTTTTTCGTTTCGAACAAAAATAATCGTCGACTGGCAGCGTCTTAATACTCTACCGGAACAACACGCTCGGATCATGATTTATGGTGGTTTTATTTAATAAGTAAAACAAAACAACAGTTGGGAGAATCAAAAAGAAAATACTAAGAAATATGACATCGACAATATTATTATTTATTATTATTTCGTTATTCTAAGACAACGCGGCGTGGCGACGCTGAAGTGTCGCACGTCTGTAAGAACCCTTACTAATTTAACTGAAATAGTTAAAACACAGGTACTTGGCTATCTTGCTCTATTTAGGAATTCTTAACTGCAATGTTGTTGACGTTATAATAAAGGGTCGGTGTCATTTTGATACGAAACTTTCAACTAATACACGTTTATATGTAAAGGCAATAACGTATCAAACTGTTTTTAAATAAATATCAGAATGATCTATTTACCGTAAATGTCTGACTTATTTATTAGTGAAATGTCATTTATGAACATAACACCGGACTAAAATATATTTGTTATTAAATTTTCAGACAGTGTAAACGTACCTTAATATTCACATAGATCATTTAAGTCATGAAATGTGACTCACATGTTTAGCATTTTTGTGAAAAACATAACCTCGATAACCAAAAATATCAGAATAACTTGTAGTAGAGATAATTACGATACATACTTAGAACTTGTATTAATAGGACAACGCTATGAAAATAATTGAAAATGAAGTATCATTTTATTTTCTTTGGAAATGCACTGTGATTCACATGTTTTTATTTTATACAAATTGCAGTGGCGTTTCGTCACATCTAATAAACTGACACTAAATCCAAATTGCGGAGATTTTGGCGGGAACAGCATTGAGCAAAGTGTTGCCAGATATCAAAAATGATCTTCGAGTAGTAGAAATGGTACAAATAGCTACGAAATTGACCGTGACATACTCTGAGTGACTCACATGTTAAGAATCTCGGACAAATTTAAAATATAGTTTTTTATTGCTAAAGCACCGCGTAGAATAATATTATTATGGATAAATAATAAGAAATATATTTATTATATTAGTTAGATAGTTAAAAAGTTTAACAGAGAACACATTAGAACTTTATGATGATTCAAAACTATTAGAGTGTATAAAAGACATTTCTGTTGTAATGGAACGTGAAAGGTGGCAAAACAAAAAAATGTTTATAAAATACTATTCACATGTAATTATGCTCTAATTTCTATAAAATCTTGAAGAGGGAAGTTCATATTTATGGAAAAGATTGCCCGAATTGAAAAATATTCAACACTGATTCCGTAAAAAATATTGATATTAGTCGGACATTTATTTGTTTGAAATGTACAGTTTTTTTGAAAATGTCTGATTCGAGTTTGAAAATGTCGAGCGCTGTTTTTGATCCGTTCCGCACAGAAAATCACCCTAAATCACCAGTGTTCGTGTCCGAGCCGGCTCGGAGCCTTTAGTCTGTAGACGGACCCGGACGGGAAACGGATTTCAAACAAAATGTACGTAAGGTTTCAAATCAGTGCCCCGTCCGGGTCCCCATACACGGCATGTCCTGGGCACGGCGCGGTCTAATATAAATCTACCCTAATCCTTGGTCTCGCTGTCTGCCGTCTGCAGTAAACGATTGAATGCGATGTCAAGCTGACAATGTTTCTAAAGATCACAGAATTAAGAAAAAAACAATGCAAGATAATTTATTTTAATTTAAAGTATTTATCATAATTAAAAGGAAACTCTTCCTTAAAACCTTTATCAAAATAATAGGTTATTCGCACTTAATACACTCTATTTTTAAGTATTTTTTTGCAATTTTACCTCAGTTTGTACACCGTTCTCCAAGACGGTCAAGGTAAAAAGTGTTTTATATAGTCACGTACATACATACTTATTATTGTTGTACAATAAAACATTTTCATTAATTAATTCACTCATGATTTGTCTGAAACATACGCATATACAAAACAATTTTGATCACTCCTTTCCTATTGCGCTTGGGCACTGTCGCCTTGCACCTCCAGCTAAATTGGTACCGAAATTCCAAATTCAAATTTCGAATGCCCTCTAGCGGTTTCCTTTTAAGTTAGTAATTCGTCATGGTGATTTGGGACCGTTTCATTATTGCAAGCCTTTGATACTTGATTGGTATGATACTGTTTTAAATGGGTAGTCATAGTCATATTTCAGTTATAGTTGGGAAAGGTCGTGGTGCTTCTCATTCTAGTTATAGGATTATGTATGTATGGGGACTCCCTCTCCCGCATTTAGGTTATAGGATTATGGCCTTTATTGTTATCATTTTAAAGCTCATGTAATCTAAATACTTATATAAAACTTTTAATATATAAGCAGCGATGGGCTTGCAACCTATCACGTATGATGCTAACTACTAAAAAATGTGGGTATGGTGACAAACGTAATGTTTAGACGTGCCTCTGACTACCTCCTTTAGATCCTACCATACTTGGGGATTACAGTCGTGATTCTATTTCATTTAATTTCATTGGTAGGTACATTCCACATACAGTATGGTCGTTGCTTGTAGCTTGTTTAGCTTTCAAATGGTAGATACCAATAAAAAAAAAAACTTGAGAGGTGTCAAGGGACACCCGGATGGAACGAAGTTCTCACAAAATAACGTGGGACAAGGGAAGGGGAATCAACTTTGACTTCGACTTCGACTTCGACTTCGACCTCGACCTCGACCTCGACCTCGACCTCGACCTCTACTTCGACTTCGACCTCGACCTCGACCTCGACTTCGACCTCGACCTCGACCTCGACCTCGACCTCGACCTCGACCTCGACCTCGACCTCGACCTCGACCTCGACCTCGACCTCCGCCTCCATCTCGACCTCCACTTCCACCTCGACCTCGACCTCGACACAATTAATAGATATATATATTAATAGATATACTATAGCCAAAAAGTGTCGTGATAACTTTTCGTGACAACTTTTCGTGACAACTTTTCGTAAGAATTTTTTCCGTCTAGCCCCCTTTCACAACGCGTGATAAGGAACTTCGTTCCAAAAGAAAAAACATAGCCAGCATAACCAAAATACATGTTATAAATTCATATTTCATCCAAATGAATGAATTTTAATGTAATAACACCTTTCGTATTCAAATCGAATCTAAGTAATGTTGCTCCCGCGGCTATGACATTTTCTTTCCATAGAATTTATAATTTAATAGCTACTGATTTTGTTACTTTAAACCACCATTTTATTAAGAGCTTTCTCGTCATTGAAAACGTGAACAAATAGATGTCGGAAGAAACTGGGCATGTAAAGAGATCTTAAAAGTTTCGGCACAAATGACTATATTTAAGTGTTTAGCCTATTTCGAAAGAATTTGAAAGACGTTAGCAATTAGAGAATTAGGGCTAAAGACAGAATGCGTTTAAGGGTACTTTCATCACCATACACAAAAACTTAATGATTCACGAACAAAAAACATCACACAATTTGACTGTATAATAGTTTAGGTTCGTATCTTAAGGTGTTAAGTGAAATTTTTGACGTTTTGTATGGGCTGAGTCTACATGGATTAGACGGAAAAAGTGATAAAACTGCATTATCTCGAAAACCATCATATTTAAAAAAAAACTGTCTGTAATTTACTTAGCTAGTAAAATTATCTAACGAATTATATAAAAATGAACTGTTTAGCTATTCATAGCTTTGATTAAAAACGAAACTAGAGTTTTTGACGAGCCAACTTTGGAAAATAAATTTATCGAGAAAAGTTTCACCAATCGTGTTTCTGTCTGTAATTTATCTAGATTATATCCTTAAGTTATCTTTGTCATGAAACACAAAACTGTATGTTTTGCGGTTATTGAGAAAAAAACGATTCTGCATTCATCATAAACATTTATTACTCGCCTTAAAGATCTGAATAAAATCTCATCTAAATCTCAAGAGTTTAAAATTGAAAATAAGACACAATGAACAAAACCTATTAATTTTTATTCTATTTATCTTTCAAATTCAAATACTTAGAACACAATTTTCGCATGGTCTAAGGATTTTCGCTTCTAAGCTAAGTGCGTTTATTTCTTAGTTTGGGGTTAGATGGCGCTGCATAAAGTTGTATGAACATTAAATTTATACGTAGATTATTGCATGCCTTTAAGTGAATTGGCATTATATGTATGGGAATAGGCATCTTTATAAGCGCTCGTATAGGTATTATAAGTGATTAGAAAATTTAGAAGAAGAGTGCTCAACCTTACGTAATAAATGCTTTTGATGAATGCAGAATCGTTTTTTCTCAATAACCGCAAAACATAGTTTTGTTTTTTTATGCCAAACTTATGGATATAATCTAGATAAATTACAGACAGAAACACAATTGGTGAATTTTTTCACGATTTATTTTCCAAAGTTGGCTCTTCAAAAACACTAGTTTCGTTTTAACCAAAACTATGAATATCTAAATTTCTAAATTTCATTTTTATATAATTCGTTAGATAATCATACTAGCTAAGTAAATTACAGACATTTCTTTTTAAATTTGTTGTTTTTCAAGATAATGCAGTTTTATACCTTTTTCCGTCTTATCCGGGTAGACTCAGCCCACACAAAAAGTCAAAAAATTCACTTATCACCTTATATCAGAAAAATCTACAGAATACTAAAAACAAAGTCCCCAAATTTTTAAATCGGTTAAAAAGGATACTGGGTTGTTAAATAACGTAACATTGCCTAATTCGGAAAAGGGG
This sequence comes from Hydriomena furcata, assembly GCA_912999785.1. Taxonomy (NCBI): domain Eukaryota; kingdom Metazoa; phylum Arthropoda; class Insecta; order Lepidoptera; family Geometridae; genus Hydriomena; species Hydriomena furcata. The sequence goes on along the minus strand of OU538834.1, from coordinate 4,687,543 downwards.
ACTGCATCGGCAACCCGTCGCGCTTTATTTCATTAAAAAACAAGCTGTTATTTCCCGAGGGGGTGGAAAGTCGCGAATTTCATAATTTAATATATTTACCGGTTGCAGGTTCGATATAATTAGATAGAGACGTGATTTGGTACGGGAAGGCGGAATTAATATCAATGTTCTTTGTTCTTACGTATAGTGCTGAAGGAGTTGTCGATGATTCGTTTTCATATCGATATAATTTAATCGTAGATATGTCACAACTGCATAATGATTTAACACCATGGCAGACAGATTCTTGAGTGGGCAACGTAGGATGTCTCCCTACTAGGTAAAATGACGATCGGTATAAGCCGGACAAGATACGACGCTCTGAAAATTAATTAATGGAGGAGGCCTAATATTTATCAATGATCGTTTTAAGGCTGTGATACGACGCTCTAGAAATTATTTATAGAAGGAGGCTTAATATAAACCAATGAACGTCCTAAGACTGTGATGATGATTTTCAGAACCATGGATATGTTATGTTTGTTGAAGTACGAGGTGATTTATTTTAGTCGCTGTTGGTAGAGCTGAAAATGCGTTTTTTTTTTTATGCATAATATTAGTAGGATATTATTATATATTATTATAGGATATTACTAGGTTTTTATGTCTATGAACGACTACATTTTAAACTTTTCACTAAATTATTTCATAATAATTTTATCGATATCGATAAATTAAACTTTGACGTCTCCCTAAATGTAAGAAAATGAAGACAAATGCTTACTCGACTAGGGGGTTCCGTTCGATCTCAGACGGATGACAAACAATCTATGACACACATAATTTTGTTGCTTCCTTCGTTATTTAGTCATGAAACGGGGGAGCTTGTCAAATAAAATACAGTGTAAATTATTTACAGTCATTGTTTTTACATGTTAACAAGGAAATAACCTAGGACCTATAGGAAAATACTAAACGGAAGTTGTTGACAACAAATTAATGAATAATATTGACATTTCAACTAGTGCCATCTAGCCCCAAAATAAGCAAACCTTACTATGAAATCTAGATAACTGATTGAATACTCATATTTTTTCCCTTTTTACTCATCTAAGTTCATCACACAAATGTTTGTCCTCGGTAAGGATCAAAAATTCTACAAATATGTATGTTGACATTTTGTGTTTTCAACATAGATTTGTGTTCTACGAGTATGTCATCATTCTGCCCTCATCCTACTCAAGTGGGGTCGGCACAACATGTGTACTTCTTCCATTTCCCTCTATCAGCCGTCATCTCATCACTCGCTTCTCTCATACCCATGTCATCTTTCACACAATTCGATGTATGAGTGTTATACCTAGATAAAAGATTTGCTTGCCATTTCTAAAATATGCCATTGAAATAATATTCAATCCAGCACTTCACCTTCGAAGCTATTAAAATAAGTGTTAATGAAGTGAGGCAGTGCCAGGCACTAGAGTCACCGGCGCCCGCCCCTAATCGTCCGATTAAACAACTTTGTCCTAGCCATAGGCTCGAGAATTGTGATAGAGCTGAAAAATGTATAGAAGTGCTGAAAAGACTAGACATACAGACGACCTCCTACCAATCCTGGGGGTTTACTTGAAAGGATATATCAAGACAAACGTCAAATCATATCCGGCTATGGTTTGAGTGATGGAACGACCGATATCTCGAGCAAGCCAAGTCGAGCAATAAAATTGACAAAAGTGACAAGTAATGTATAGAAGTGCTAAAAAGACTAGGCATACAGACGACCTCCGACCAATCCTGGGGGTTTACTTGAAAGGATATATCAAGACAAACGTCAAATCATATCCGGCTATGGTTTGAGTGATGGAACGACCGATATCTCGAGCAAGCCAAGTCGAGCAATAAAATTGACAAAAGTGACAAGTGTCATCATGCATTCTACTACAACTACTACTACTACTTTTTGAGGGCTAAAAATAATATAATGCCTAGCATAAATGAACGCGGTCAACAATATTATAAATTAATAGAATTCGTACTGTAATTTTCAAATACGTTACAAGTCATCTCATATCTTAGCTTAAAATATACGATATTAGTCTCAAACTATTAAAAACTAAATTTACGCAAGCAACATTACAATAAAAACAAAACAACCAGTCTATTTCGGAGTAAATCTATGGTAAGCTAATAAAAGCTACACTCAAACTGAGGACAAATATAACAAATATAACGCCCATTGAGCTACTTGTTTAAATCAGGTATTTTTGCCTATTATGTTAATAACTATGTCAATTTACCTAACTACCTAATTCTTCAGCAAGGCAGCTTTATCGCGATCTAATTTGATTTGTAATTCATTTATGAAGCGGTTGTTTTAGTTACCATATCAACTTAGAGTTTTTTGACAACGATTTATCGCGTCGGTCTCAACGTACCTTTACTACCGTAGTTTTGCTGTCCCTGTAAGTTCGCTCGATTCTATTACTAAAGTTTGACGAGTTCGCCAGCTGTTCCAATCGACTGTCGATCTTGATTTGATTGCACACACTTATAGTTGGTTTGATGACGTCACACTTTTGTATAGGTACCTTGACGTCGTAAATACCGCGCCCGACTCACCTTCACACTGCTCTATCACACTGGTGTTACGGTTAGGAAATAATTTACTTAGGTATAGTACCAGTAAATATTATTTCTTTAAATTAAATAGAATCATAACTGTAATCCTTATGTTGGTACGGTAGACATCATCTCAGATCTCCAGTCACTAGGGTCGTGGCACGTTTAAACCAAACTAATCAAATTAATGGTAATTTGCCAAAATATAGGTAGTTTTTTGATGTCTAAATAACGGACTCAGATTAATCTAAAAATAAAACAGTTCTCCTTTGTTTAAACTTTTTTATTCGGTAAAATTTGACTATGTTGTGTGGTCTAAGTATTGACAATACGTGAGGTCTATCTGACCTTATTGACTTTTACATAATACCTGGTTTTGAACACTAGGTACTTACTTGTACAGGTGGTCTGGCACAGACGTGACTCAATAGCTAAGTCAGTTCATAAGCAAATTGCAACAAAACACAAGATTGGATCTTTCTTCCCAAACGAATGAAACTATAAAGTAATTATTATAAAAGTATTTACTACGTTTGTTTGGATTTAGGAAAGAGTACCTGTAGACCTTCTGGTTTATTTCGTAAAAGTCTATGATTATCTTGATATGGTTTTCAATGCAGTTTAAGTACCTATACCTACATAGATTCTATAATAGTTATAATGAAATTGGTATTCTCTAAAATGTATGATATGGCTGTAAAGATCATAGATTTTTTATAAAATAATCCAGCTGTAGTATATCTATGTTACACAATTTTTAACGACGTTGCACAATAACAAAAAATACTCACAAGTGTAAATATCGAAGTGTGCCAGTTATTTTCTATAAACTGTGCCTCGTAAAAGAATGAAATGTCAACCTCATTAAGTTAATTTCTTGTCATAGTCACTTTATTCACATTAAGACCATAATTAAGATCTAAGGACTTAATATCGCTTAAATAGTTTTTTTTTTATTGCCCGTCGCTTACAAATTCAAAATTACATTTTATAAATATATTTTGTTTTGTATTGTTGATTTATATAATCGAATTATTGTAAAATTGAAGTGATGTTCTCGTAGTTTTTATAAGTTTTATGAAAAGACTGCTAATTTCTTTTAAATTAAATTTATTCAGGACCTCTTTTGCGCTAAATACCATTAAAAATAACTACTTATTATTGAATTCGGTAAACAATTGGTCCATACACAAAAACAAGAAATTAAAACCGAAATCAGAACAGTGCCAGTGGGATAAAATCGGTTATACTACATGTTAAAATTACTGTTGGCCAAATCTGGCCAAAGGACAACCTTGTTCCCAGACAGGTGACCACTCGCCACAAAACACATAAAAACAAGAAACTAAAACCCAATTGAGCTGGTAAAAAGAGGCTCTACGTGTTTAAATTACTATTGGCCAAATCTGCAAAGGACAACCTTGTTCCCAGACAGGTGACCACTCGCCACAAAACACATAAAAACAAGAAACTAAAACCCAATTGAGCTGGTAAAAAGAGGCTCTACGTGTTTAAATTACTATTGGCCAAATCTGCAAAGGACAACCTTGTTCCCAGACAGGTGACAACTCGCCACAAAACGTCAAATTCCCCTCACCATCCCGGACCTCTTCAGCATGACAAAAACCAAAATATTCCCAACAATTACTATCGAGTGTCAGACGAAATGACATTCATTTCTTATTTAAGAACCTCATAAAACAACATTACGACTCGAGCACTATACTTACACACAGTTCGTTCCCAATTATTGGCCGTAACCGCGGGTTCGATTCCCGTCGATAATTATTGTGCTCTAAACATGGATGGAAGCATAAATTACGTTGACGTTTCGTCTTCTATTTGGTTGTTTCGTTGATTGGCAATGTCGCCTTCCAGGGTAGCAATCATGGTATATGAAATGTCATGGAACTTGGTTTAATTACCTGCGAACATTCTCAAGAAAATATAAGAGAGAATTACGGCAATGCTCACTGGAATGCTAGTGGTTCGCCCCGACCCGCAGGGCTATTTTGTAAAAACATGATTATCATGTTATGGTACTGAATGCCATAATACCTACGCTTTTTATGCTGTTTAATCACCCATACCTACGCTCCCAATACAATACCTACGCTGAGCGTAGGTATAGGTGCATGAACTGTGAGTTACATGAATATAATTTTATGATGTTGAATGCAATACCTAATATTAGAGAATACATAATCTGTACACTTTTCATAGTATCTATTCACTGTTTATGCATCTATACCTACGCTTCTGCGTAGGTATTGTATTAGAAGCGTAGGTATAGGTGCCTAAACAGCATAAAAAGCGTAGGTATTATGGCATTCAGTATTAATAAATATTGGTATGAATATCATCACATGATCATAGGTCATGAGTCATGAGGTCATAACATGATAATAATGTTATTACAAAATAGCCCCACTGTAGGGCTATATTGTAAAAACATGATATTTATACCAATAGTTTAGAATTTAGCAACTATTGAGTATTGAGTCTGTTTGCATTTTTTGCGTTTGCTAAGACGCAAAAGGTGCGGGTTCAATTCCTTTTTTCAGGGTATAGTCAGGTTTCAGATACCATAGTATTCTAGTTCTTTTTTTATGTATCATGAAAAAGCTTAGTAAACATTTTTATCTCAAAAAATCTAAAAATACTTTACAATCTATGACTTTTTCAAACAAAAATGTCAGCAGTAGATGGTAATTAGCCGTATTTCTATTTAAAAATATTTGACTATAAATATACAAGGACGAGTACAAAACACGATACAAAATATGTAAAAAGTAATTAAGTGCGATCGAAATCCAAACCCGTCTAGAGATTTAATAGATGTACCTCACACTATATTAACGCGACTTGCAGACACATATCATAACCAATGGAAAAGGCTGAAAAAAAAACTGTTCAAGTGCGAGTCGGACTCACGCACGAAGGGTTCCGTACCATTAAATATAAAAACGGCAAAATAATCACGTTTGTATGGGAGCCCCACATAAATATTTATTTAATTTTGTTTTTCGGCAACAAAAATACATCATTTAATTTTGTGAAAATTTCAACTGTCTAACTTCAGATGGACAGACAGACAGACGGACAGCGAAGTCTTAGTAATAGGGTCCCGTTTTTACTCTTTGGGTGCGGAACCCTAAAAAGACTCCAGCCAGTATTATGTAGGTACTTAATTGTATCTACGTATGTGACGGTCTACCGCCGCGATGTAACGACAATGATATAATGTTTTTTTTTAATGACAATAATGAATGCATGACTCGACACTAGCGACACCTACGAGGGCTATAGTGATGTACAATTATGAAAGGTTTGTTTTATCGATAAAAAAAATTGTAACAAGATAGTTTGACCTGTCATAATTGAATGAAAATGTCTGATGCTAATTTCACATGGAAAGTGTTTTATTAAAAATCATAAATCAGAAATTCGATAAATGTCTATCTTGGATAAGCCTGTTTGTGGGTTCTTTGATTTAATTACACCTAGTATTAGTGCTATTCAGATTATGTTTTTTAGGCAAGCTTAGGTTACATATTTTTTGCAGTACATACCTACCAATTTATAATGTTGTTTCTGCTTTTCATACTTTTATCAGTTAATAAATAAATATAGTAATAACAAAAACTTAATTCATTAACTTAGTGCTAAGATTAATATAATATTACGGATTAGTATCTAATTATAAGTAATAATTTACACAATGCCTGAACTAGGAAAAACCTGTATCTCAGGCGATGTTGTGAGCTTAATAATATTGGTACTGAAACTTTCTCATCGATACCATCACAATGCCCATCACTAAACTGCACCTGTGTGAGTACGCTCGACGCACGCGCACCCGTTCATTAGGTCTCTGCGCGTGATTGTCATTTGGCCCCGCCCCCCGCGCGCTGCTAACAATTATTATAATTTCTATGATTACGTACGTGCTACATACGGAATGTCCGTGTCTGTCTTTGGCACTGTTACTCACGTGAGTTCTTATACATTTATTACCTCTGTTATAATGACAGATCTGGCAATGTGACTGAAAAATCGAGCTTAAACACATTAAAGCTTTGACAGGATTTGGAAACGACGTTTTTAGGGTTCCGTACCCAAAGGGTAAAAACAGTAAAAAACTTCGCTGTCCGTCTGTCTGTCACAGGGCTGTATTTCATGAACCATAATAGCTAGACAGTTGAAATTTTCACAGATTATGTATTTCTGTTGCTACTCTAACAACAAATACTAAAAACAGAATAAAATAAATATTTAAGGGGGGCCATACCCATACAACAAACATGTTTTTTTTTGCCGTTTTTATAGATAATGGTACGGAACCCTTCGTGCGCGAGTCCGACTCGCACTTGGCCGGTTTTTATTATTTATTAGGGTCAGTGTGATGTTGTCAGTTCGAATATACTTATAGGTTTCCTTATTTACGGTAACCTATTGACAAATCAAACTCGACTACTTTTCTTTACCAAAGTACCTACCTAGGTTGGTACTAGGTACCTACTATGATTAAAGTGCTTTTTTGAATAATGATTACACAGATTAATCAGCCAAATGTTAAAAAACTACCGTTACTAATGTTCTTGCCACTGAAATAAATTCCATCTTGCCATAGAAAATTGAACTCAAACACACTGCTTTTAAAATCAACTTTCCCTCGCAACAAAATAAACCAAGAAAACTGTCCCCATTTGTCGCAACGGTAGGCGTGGTGATCCACAAAGATTTAGATTGACACAACCATCTCTAGGCACTTAAAATCGTTCTTATTTTAAGTTGCCTAAGGACGAATTTGGCTTAAAACGACGATGAATGAAGTATGGTGTATGTGAAAGGTGGTCAAAGCAATTTGGCTGATCGCCATTAGAGTACCAACGTATCAGTACATGTCATTATGTAGCTCACTGTCCGTGAATAAAAATAGTGTAGGGAGCCGTTCAAGACTGCGAAAGACCAATCCGATATTTTCTCACAAATTAAAAATAACTTACTATGCTGCTACTAAGTACCTACTTTACTATCGGCAATGAATTATCTGCATAGCATCTACGAAAAGGATCATCGAAAAAATGTTAGGCATCAAGCCGTGTTTGTTACCTGATTCTCCTAGATTTAGCTACACCTAGTTCTTGCCGTGTTGGCCGAGTGGACTTTCAATCTGAAGGTCGTGGGTTCGAATCCCGGCGTGCTTCAATGGATTTTTCTGTTCGAAAATTTATATGCGCACCAAAAACACGTGCTCAAAACGGTGAAGGAAAACATCGTGAGGAAACCAGTTAGTATTCTTATAAGCGGCGATGGGCTTGCAACCTGTCACGTATGGAATGCTAACTACTGCAAAATGTGGGCATGTGCCAAATATAATGTTTGGACGTGCCTCTGACTACCCCCACTAGACGTCTGGAGATCTGAGAGGATGTCTAACGTATTTGGGGATTACAGTCGTGATCCTATTTATTTATTTTTATTTAGTTCTTAAAACTTTTTTTGCTTGATCGATTTTGGAAAGTTAGGTACTTACTTATTTATGGTGCTGTGTATTTCGCTGACACCTAAAACTACCTTAAATGCGTAATCTCTCGTAATCTCTCTTCACGCAAAATGCGTGAAGAGGCTATCGATGTGTGAATTACATTAGGTATGTACCTTTCAAAACAAGACCAAGATGAAAGATCGGTCTACCGTCTTACGCCACACTAGAACAAAATCATAGTTGTGTAACATAATGGGCCCGCTTTGTTCTTTTGTCTCATGTTCGTGAGGTGTCATTGAGTGGAAGATGGGTCACGGTGAAATCTTTACAATCAAGCTGTCTTTGAGCCTCTGGCTTTGACTGCGGTACAATGACTGGCCTTAATTGTGTTTTGTTTTAATCAGAGGTCTGATAGACGTCCGTTTTAGACCATACCTCGGTGTGGTGGGCGAGACTGAAAAGCACGAGGTGCTTCTAATATGTTTACTATAAGTGCTCTTGGCGAAGCTTAACTAGCTCTTCTAAATAAAACAGTTTTTTTTACCTTGCACTGACATATACATGTATGTATGTGGAACAATCTAGAACCAGCTGCCTAGCTTGAAGACACGAGAAATTGATTTGTCTACGAAAAAATAGACAAGAATTAAATTTGGAAGAAGAATCGAGGTAAACGTGAAATTTTGGTTGAGGCAAGTTAAGAAATAACTTTTTTTGTTCATTCTTGCAATTACAATGCTCAAAAAGTAGAAAAGTCGCTGCTTTTAACAAAAAAAAATATGTTTTTATCAATGCTTCTGTATAATAAACTTGTCTCGGTCATCAAACTAGCCGTGCAGTTGATAAAGTATTCTTAGCACAAACCCTAACCCAATATTACCTCAAATGAGTCAAATGACCTTACCTCAGTCACTACCAATGCACCCATTCTCAAACAAATCGATACGAAATTGCTTTGACATTTTATGTGGCGCAAATGTCACGCGTTTGCGACACGGACACGGAATAACTTAGTTAAGGTTTAGTTATGGTATTCAATTGAGTTTGATTTGTATAGCCCTACTGCCAAGAATGGGCGAGGCCTTGGCATTTTGGTGGGTTACTGTTGGACTATGCAAGTAGGACATCGAGACATATCATGATACTCTGGTGGACCTATTGGTCTGTTCGCTATTTGCCCTCTTTCTGGTTTTGCCCACAATTTCTAAATCCATACCTACAAATGGTCCACGAGACCACAAGGAACCACTAGGGCTTTTTAGGGTTCTGTACCCAAAGGGTAAAATCGGAACCCTATTACTAAGACTTCGCTGTCCGTCTGTCCGTCTGTCCGTCACAGGGCTGTATCTCATGAACCGTGATATCTAGACAGTTGAAATTTTCGCAGATTATGTATTTCGGTTGCTGCTATAACAACAAATACTAAAAACAGAATAAAATAAATATTTAAGGGGGGAGGGGGTATGGGAGCCATACAACAAACGTGATTTTTTGCCGTTTTTATAGATAATGGTACGGAACCCTTAGTGCGCGAGTCCGACTCGCACTTGGCCGGTTTTTTCTTTATTGTTTCAGTATATTCGTCCTTCGTAAATATTTTCACTCATTAAATAGGCAATGCATAGGCAATGTTTATTGTTGCTTGCCAACACTGAAAAACGACTTCATTAATATATTCCGAGTTTTTTTGTTATAAACAATATACACGTAGCTCCATTGAAGTGTTTTATTAAATTTTAAAAATATAAGATTAATTTGTAAAATTTAATTAAACGATGTAAAGTCTAGATAAAAAAACAGAAACCGGGTAACATCTAGGTACAAATAAAATACGCCTACGCTTTGCGACACATCACATGTCAAAACTACCCACTCAATCACAACGCAGCCCACGTATATATAATATAAAAAATATATATATACAAGTAAAGTACGTATACGTACGTAGAGTACACGTAGTACATGTCGTCGGTACCTCTAATAACCATTTACCTCGCCAGCCTCGGGGTGCGCGCGCAGCTGATTGATGCCTTTATAATTATGCGAAGGGAAATATCATTTGCATGGCTTTAATATCAGTTATGTGTGTAAGTACTGTTAAAACATGCGTGAATAAAGTGTTTTATGTCAACGGACGCAGTAATTTACATGGTTTACGTCGTCATTGGGCCGTCGGATTTCAGGTTTTGTTGAGAATTGGGTGTCGATGGTCGTGAGAAGTCGAAAGAGTTAATGATACTTGGCTACATTCAACCTTGTACGATAAACATAATATAGGTAGATATAGGTATAGTAAAAGTAGGTAAGTAATAGGTACTTAGCAGGTAATTTTAATTTTCACCATCGTAATTTTCTGTTTTAGAAAGTGCGAATATAGATGAAAAATGGGAAATGCATTATTATTATTATTATCTTAATAAAATATAGTAAAAAAACACGCTATATATTTTTTTTGTATTGTCATCGATCCTTAATAACTATGCAAAGTTTCAAATTAATCCGACGTTTTGAAGTAGGTCAAAATCACGTTCAAAGATTCCGTTACATACATACAACCCAAGCTTAAAAAGCGTGTTAAAAATTCGAATTCAAATCTAGCATTTAAAAGATACCATTAACTAAGGTAGGTATTATGATTCTATACATCTATGTATCTATATCTATACTTCTATACTAATATTATAAGGAGGAAAGATTTGATTATTTGTTTGTTTGTTTGTTTGTTTGCATCGAATAGGCTCCGATCCGAAACTACTGGACCGATTTCAAAAATTCTTTCGCCATTAGAATCCTACATTATCCCTGATGAACATAGGCTATAGAATATTTTTATAAATGTTAGGGATCCGTATGAAAACTTCGATAATGTAACCCAAGGTGTAAAAAAATTACCCATAAAATTATTATTACACCCGTGCGACGCCGGGGCGGACTGCTAGTACTTAATAAATTAATAGGCAATTTTGGTGGCATGGTAAGCTGAGGATGCAAGAGGGTTCGATCCTCGGCGAGACAAATGTTTGCATGATCTGCAAATATTTGATCCGGGTCTGGGTAATGGTACCATAGTACTCGTGGTTTTATAAGCCAACGACGTAATGTGGGGTATTAGTTTTAAGTGCTGGGTTTATTTATTTTAATAAAAATGTTCGGTGAAACATTTTGAATTTGGAGCTTTGACAAAAAGAGCCAATTTTAAATCTTTCAAAATATATTACTGTAGTAAAGTTATAAGTAAAACGTATAGCTATATAAAAGCTTTCGTATATATTTAGAAAAAATCATCAAAACGACTAAATTAAATCCTAAATATTTTAAATTTAATCGAAAGCAGTGTGTGAAAATATATACAGGATCACGACTGTAATCCCCAAGTACGGTAGACATCTCTCAGATCTCTCTCAGATCTCCAGACACTTAGATCCTTTGAATATGTCTAGTGGGGATAGTCAGAGGCACGTCCAAACATTATATTCTCACATGCTCATATTTTGCAGTAGTTAGCATTCCATACGTGACAGGTTGCAAGCCCATCGCCGCTTATGAGAATACTAAAATGAAAATAATTGAGTAACAAACCAATAAACAAACATCCAAACTTTCGCATATATAATAATGATAAAGCGATGACAAAACTAGGTCTTCTCTTCAATCCCGTAATAATGATGTCTGTATTTTGATGGATGTTTTCATGTGATAATTGAAGTGGAACGGAATGCAATTTGTTTTTGATTGTATTATTAGATACTATTGTTTTATTTGGCGTTTGATTTTTAGGATTCTGTACTCATAGGGTAAAACGGGACCCTTTTACAAAGACTTCGCTGTCCGTCTGTCTGTCTGTCTGTCACAGGGCTGTATCTCATGAACCGTGGTAGTTAGACAGTTGACATTTTTACAGAAGATGTAGTTCTGTTGCCGCTATAACAACAAATACTAAAAACAGAATAAAATAAATATAAACGTGGGGCTCCCATACAACGAACGTTATTTTTTTTTAGATAATGGCACGGAACCCTTCTCGCACTTGACCAGTTTTTATTTAGATACGAATGCCGTATTAATCTATTTTTAACACCGGGCTTTGATAAATTAGAATAGAAATGGCAATAGTTGGACGTGCCTAGTCCACATAATATCCTATCCTATAACCTTAAGCGAAAGTTTGTGGGTTTGTTTGTATGTTTGTGCATTAATCAGACTTAACGACAAAACAGATTAAGGTGAAACTTGCTGTAGATGTAGATAGTGCTAGAATAAAACATATTAAAAGCAAAAGGGACGATTTGAGTATAGGTGGCGCTGCTGTGCAAAAAATCTGACATCAGTGTTGACATCAACCGTCATAGAAACATCCGTTACCAAATAAATAAATATTGGTGTAAACACAGCGCCATCTAGCCCCAAACTATTTTACTATGGGAACCTGATAACTAATACACTCTTTCCTCAACTACACAACATAATCCCGTCGGATTTAGCCTCGTTGGATTTGTCTTGAAGAGCTCTAAGATTATAAAAGCTTGTTTAAAAAATAAAATAAAAATAAAACTTATTTTCTCTTCAAATCTTCAAGCCAGGCTCGACGATAGTGTTGTTACTAAAAATAGAATATTCCAAAATAAAACGGTGCGATCCATAGCTGCACTATTCATAGGCTGTACACACACGGCCCGGGGCGGAAATTCGCGCGTTTCGATTATTCATAAAGCGAAGGTGTCGACGCGTAGTTTGCTATCGACGCGGAACCTTTTTAGTGCATAACTTTTTGTTATATTTGAATAAAACTCCATGTTTGTTTAATGCAATAGTTCGTTCAGCTTTACATGGTAGCGCTGAACCATATTTTAGGTTATTTCATTTCATACATAAATATGTTTGGTATAAGATGATGTAGGTTTAATGTGATTGGGTGTAGGTAATGAGTGTTTTTTTAAATTTTATTTTAATTTATGTGTTTACACACCAAAATAATATTAGGCACCTTACCAACCTACTTAGCGTGGTCTAACCTCTTATAATCGAGCGTAATAATTATTTATTTCCCCTCATATTTATCATACTGTCTTTATTTTTACATAAAAACTTAATAAAATCTTTTTTTTATATATTTCCCTTTACTCATTAAAACTAAACAATACAAGCTTAGTGCTTTTACACAATTGACATACTTAATATCATCATCAGTGATTATGTAACTCGTTTCATTTGTATTAAGTAACTGACATCCTACTTACGGCCTTAAGGCGCTCCCAGTCGACGATTATTTTTGTTCGAAACGAAAAAATAAATACTTGTGAACAAGCCACATCTCCTATTTTATAATGTATAGTATATGTGAATAAAGATGTACCCATCTTTAATCACTTCGATACATAATCCTACCGCCCGCTGCAATGACGACAAACACACGTCGGCGCGTGGTCCGCCTTAGCTTTTCGAATAAATTAATGATATAAATTATGTATAATTACTTATCAAAAATCTATTCTAATAGAAATCTAGATCTACATATTACCTATCTTATTATTTATTATTTCTGTGTAACAGACGTCTGGTACGAAATAAATTATTATTATTGAAAAATATATATATATATTCAAAATAATAGTTTATTTATCAAAAAACGCAACGCAACTTATAAAAAAATGTGTCACGGCTTTATTTTCTGAGCGTAACAAGTACTAAAGTGTAACTAAATAAATCTAACGAATCGGTCACATTGAACCTCCTTTCCCAATCCGCAAATTAACAACACCAAACCTAACAAGGCACCTTTTTCGAGTAAATTCAATCTTTAGGTACGCTCGGGGACTATAAATTACGTACCGATTCTTGTATAAACTTTTTAAATGTAATCAAACTTTAGCCACATTTTAAAAATCGTTTTATTTTTTAATTTTCGTCGTTTGAGTTTTTTCGTAAAATCAATCTTTAGATATGCTCGATACTATGAAAGACTTCGGTCGAAACTTATTAATGTAAACAAACTTTAGCCACATTTTAAAAATATTTTTTCTCATTATGTACTATATGGATATATATTATGGATTTGACTATAACACGATGTAATTTACATGCAAAAAAAATCCTCAAAAATTATCCAGTAGCGTGCTTTTTACATCACGTGATATCTGTGGTAAGTACATAAAAAGACAACTGTTTTTAGTCAAGTTTATGAAGAGGAAAACACTAAAGTTACCTAAGTTGCAAGTCCAAAGTCTCACTGTACTTTTGGTACGCAAAAAGAAGTCCCTAACCGCAAATCTAACAACCAATCAACTTCGTTTGCAATTTCTGAGAAATGAATTCGCATGTCATAATGTCATCGGCACATCGGCACCGTTCCGGCAAATCTTGACAATTACTCGTTACGGTTGTATTATAACTTGGGCAATATGTGGTTTGACTAGTTCCAAGCAGGTTAATTGATTTGGGGGAAACTTTTGTGAGAACACGGTCTCCGTGGCGAAGTAACGCCGAAGAGAATTACCCTCGTATTCAAGAACGACACTATGAGAACACGCACCCATAGTGGACGAAATCTTTTTTCATAAAAATTACTTTATGTGTTGTGCGACACTGCATAGTGTGACTAGAGGCAATGTCGTGTGCCTCTAGCCAAAGTTGAGCTCTAGAAGCACACGGTAGTGTGCGCCATAGTGCCGCTCAACACATAAAGTGATGTTTATGAAAAAAGATTTCGTCCACTGTGGGTGCGTGTTCTCATAGTGTCGTTCTTGAATACGAGGGTTAGGAACGTCTTGATTTTAGTTTGGCAATGACAAACACCATGATTTTTATTCATTCGGTATGAGCAGAGAAGAAAATCATGTAACGAGATGAATGTAAATGAATGTAGACGTAGATGTAGGCTAAAAAATGGATGGACTGTGTGAAAGATGATATGGGTAAAAAAGGAGTAAGTGATGAGATGACGGCTGATGGAGAGAAACGGAAGAAGAACACAAATGTTGTGCCCCACTTAAGTGGGGTAAGAGCAGGAAGCTAATGACAATCTTCGGTTTATCTTGACGTCAAACTGCCATAGATACCTATATTGCCTATATCCTCGTAAAAGCATATTGATGCAGCCAAAAAAATTACAAGACGTTCAGTCTGCAGGAGCATCAACCACTTTTCCTAATCCCGTAAAACGTAAGACTGGTCAAAATCCACTTCTCCGGACGGACTGCCGCGGGATAAGTTTAGCGAACTTTTTTATCCCACAAGAATAGTAAAAGCTTGTCGTTTATATGTAGATATCGACTACCATATCTGGAAAGCCATAGCTCATGAAATGAGACTCTATATTGTAAACCTTCACCATCTTCACCATCATCACCCTACCCTCTGCACCTGCTAGGCTGCCATTTGCTACGATTCTGTCTAAATCCGGCTACATAACCTCGTAAGGCCCAGGGCATTTTCTCATTTACTCGAAATTACGACCCAGCGGTCTTTCCGAAAGAACTACACGAAAATTGTGACTCCAGCCCAGCAGATTATTTGCTGGGCAGGAGTGACCATGTTTATTCAGTACCTGAAAGATTGTGGGCCTTACGAGAATAACAATATCAACTATCGTGCTGCTGGACTGCCGATGCTCATAACCAAGTTACTTTCAAACATAACTAGCAAACGCATTACTATACCGACTAGCCACTTTAACTACAACATCAACTTTTTAACCTTTTTCAACAAACACTTCAAATTTTCAATCGTGCTGTGTATTGACAGGACACTCTCGAATAACACGTCGTTTTTTAGCTTTTAGGGTTCTGTACCAAATTCGGAAACGGAAGCTTTAAACCGGAAAAAACTGGAAATATCTAATAATTTAAAGAACAATGCCCAAAAATGTATGGACACCGTCCCCACCCTTGTAGCACTTTAAAACCTATGTTAACCGAAGGGCCATGGTCATTTTATCATTTTATTGTATGACAGCGAAACAGAAATGTGCATCCGAAAAAAGTTATATCGACATGAAGAAACCGGAATCAGTCACAATAATAATTATGTTTCCGATCACGATGCTTTTCTTTTTACTGTGGGATGGTTTCGTTCGGAGTTTTCAAACAACTCTTTAGAATTAAATGCTGACTCCCGCTCGGGAACAACTCACGGAGCAGAAAAAAGTTCATAAATAATTCTGCTGAATATTGGTTTTGTAAGGTTACCATTGACGTTTTTTTTAGGAGATTTCAAATAAAATACCTTATTAATTACAAATAAAACCTTTATTCGGTATTTTGAGTATCTATTACAATATTGTCCCAGGCACTGGCTGGCCCAACGAAATTCTCTAAACGCCTTCCAATCCCAAAGTACCAAACGATGCTGACGACATGCGCGCAGGCACCAACTGTCCTCATACCCGTCAAACATGAGCAGTAATATGCCTGAATAGCGTTTATTCCCTGTGCGTTATTCAGTATTAAATACGTATAATAGGTCGCATTAGACCTATGTCTTGATAAAATTCGACCCCTTAGAAGAGTGCAATCTTCCGTGTCTATACCGTATTGATTCATAATTGGGCTTGGAGTTGCACAAACCTCTATGTTATAGACGCTATGTTATATCTATGTTATAAATTGTTACTGATTCCGTATTCTTCATGTCGATATAACTTTTTTCGGAAGCATATTTCAGTTTCGCCGTCGTACAATAAAATGATAAGATGGTTATGGCCCTTCGATTAACATAGGTTTTAAAGTGCTACAAGGGTGGGGACGTTTTGAACATTGTTCTTTTCCTCAATAATAATTAGTCCTTTTCAAAAATTTATTAACTATACCTAGGTGGTATTGAAAAATATTTAACACATCCTAAAAAATATCCCCAATTTGATAATTTCAAGGTTTTTCTATTGTCTTTTTTTAGATATGGGCTATAGTTGCGTCATTTAAATGTGGCAATTAAACTTTTTTCAGACTAAACATGTTAGTAACAATAACAAAGACCACAGCGCAAAACGGTACGCAAAAAAGGCTGATATAGTTTTTAATAAGACTACAGGTAATTTTAATCATCCAACGGAACCCACTAGCTTTCAATCCAACTCGCACATGATTGATTAGTTTTTTCCTCGTCCGGCGCACACTTTGATCACGGTGATTTGACAATAAGCGCGGGCGCATGTTTGACACAAGCGCTCGCATCGGAGAAATCTCCATTAACGACAAGCGTGGAAAAAATTGACCACAAAAGACTGAATCGTCAATCGCAAGGGTGCTGGCTACTAATGGGAAACTAGACGCGGAATAGGGAAGGGTGTGGAGATGACTTTGCACTGTCAAACAAAAGAGTAGCTACGTAGCTAGAAAGTAGCTAGAGATTCTAGCTACTTTGCTAGCTCTTCTGTCAGAAGAGAGCTGGAGAGTAAAACTAACTGGATGGAGAGAATCGAGACTTTGCGAGAACTCCTAACAAGATAAGGTCAAAGACAGTATTCTTACTGTCTTTGACGAAGTTTTTGAGAAGAAGAAAGAAAGTTTTGGTCATTTTCAATTTTTGCAGTCTAAGCATAGTAAACAAACTTGTTTAATTTAAATTCTATAGTTAAGACGCTGCCAGTCGACGATTATTTTTGTTCGAAACGAAAAAAGAAATACTTGTGAACAAGCCACATCTCCTATTTTATAATGTATATAATGTATATGTGAATAAAGATGTACCCATCTTTAATCACTTCGATAAATAATCCTACCGACCGCTGCAATGATGACAAACACACGTCAGCGCGTGGTCCGCCTTAGCTTTTCGAATAAATTAATGATATAAATTATGTATAATTACTTATCAAAAATCTATCCTAATAGAAATCTAGATCTACATATTACCTATCTTTAACAATAAATCACAAGTTGATTTTAATAGTAGGTATATAAAATATTTCGATCATAAATTCTAAAACGTATCATTTTGAAATAATATTTTTATCGTGAAAAGTTTCTGCTATTATGTTTTCAGCTTAATAGAAATCTAGGTAGGAACCTGAAGTAATCACTACATAGTATAAAGCAAAGTCGCTTTCCGCTTCCCGCGTCTGTATGTAATATGTATGTATGTATGTATGTATGTTTGCTTAAATCTTTAAAACTACACAACGGATTTTGATATGGTTTTTTTTTAATAGATAGAGTGATTCAGGAGGAAGGTTTATATGTATAATACATGCATAATATAGTAGAGAAACACTGATAATTTTAGAGGTTTCTAATGTGATGTCGTAAATAAACACATTTTTTTGCGCTTACATTGCAAATGCTGGCTGAACCCCACGAGATATATCAAAATAATGTACTACAGTATTGTAAACCTTAAAAACGTCTACAAAAAAGATCCACGATGGTATTAGAAATATCTTACGCACAGCGAAGCGGGCAGGGGTCAGCTAGTATACTTATAAAATTAGGAGATGTGGCTTGTTCAGAAGTATTTCTTTTTTCGTTTCGAAAAAGAGCAATCAGCGACTGGCAGCCTCTTAATACAATTCTTTGTCTGAGGTCCGTTTTGATTAGTGACAGTTGTGATGCGTTATATACTTGATTGACCACTCCAAAATATTTCTCGTTTTGTGTGTTTAGATATGAATAATTAATAAATAAATATTGCCTCTTACAAAACCTTTACATAACATGAGAGATAGATAAATTCTCCTTTCTATATGGTTTAAAAATCGTCGTATTAATCATTTTTTCAATATAAACCGTTTGAAAATTAAAATGTTGTTAAAATGCCCACAACCCTATCTTCTTACTTAACAGGTCGTAATGTTAGACTAATTTACTGAAAAAAAAATGAGAGGATGTCTACCGTACTTGGGGATTACAGTCGTGACCCTATTATTATTATTTATTTTTTTTACTAGCTCCAGGTATCTTGGTCAATGCCGATCTATTAGAAACGTAAATTTCGAAACCTCTCCACAACTTTACAAATCTATCAAGCATCGGTGTTAGCCTAATGAACTTCCAAATGGAAGCTGCTATCAATGCCAATCAGATCCACATTTATCGAGACCATCGCTAATGGTAGCATTTCATAATGTGCTGTTAAAAGGCCGTTTTGTTTCCCATGGTGCTCTTGAAAGGATACAACAAAAAAACACAAATTATATTCAACGGAGTTCATTTGGATTAAACTTACAGATCGGTATGTACTTCAAGCTAGAATACAAATACTAAACAAATTACATTTACTATTTACCTACTGTATTGTTCCACCTACTCCAACTGAGCTAATCGGAAATTTTGATAGTTTATGTAATCGAAAACGGATATGTAGATCGAATGTAGGTAATATTCATATTGTTGTATATGTACATAATCTTTATATTAAACACGTAGCGATCTAGTATAGATACAAAATATACAACCTTTTAGCGCCAACTTTTATGACGATTAATGGCCTGCGCACATTGGCGGACGGGTCGGCAGAGGATTTTAAATGTATTAATTGAATTTAATGATTATCCAATCGAAATAAGGTACCTATATATTTTAATCATCAGCCAATGTGCGGAGGCCATAACTTAAGGATTTTATTATGTAAACATGACAACTTTGTCGACCTTATCCTAATTAGATTGACAAATAAAATAAACTAATAAATAAACAGAATAACGGTAGTATAGTTCAGTTTCATTTTAGTAAGTTTAGATGTATTACCCAAATTACCACCATTAGGAAGGTACTCTTATTTTGATAAACTTCACAGTAAAGTAACACAAAATAACATAAAAGCATATGTAAAGTTATACAAATATAGAGCCTGGGGCATCCCGGCGGATCCCAGTTCTCATTACGGCGGCAACCATACATCATAGTCACTCGGTGCAAGTCATCGCCACGGTTCCGTCATCCTGTCTGCCGTTGACGGGTGAGTGTGGAGACTTCTTCTTTTTCACCGACCGAGGGAGAGACCGAAGGGTAATGTTTTCTGCTTTGATTCACATTGTAGCCTCAACTTAATTCATTGATTCATCTTGACAGGTGGACTTCTTCAAGCTCCTCAAAGCTGCAGACTTCTGGCTTCAGAACACTAAAAAACTGATTCTAGATAGTGTGATTTCGTCGTATATGGTCATGAAATCCAAAATAGCGACTAAATACCACCATTTTGATTTCCGGTGAAGCAAATAAAAACCGGCCAAGTGCGAGTCGAACTCGCGCACGAAGGGTTCCGTACCATTATCTATAAAAACGGCAAAAAAATCATGTTTGTTGTATGGGAGCCCCCCTTAAATATTTATTTTATTCTGTTTTTAGTATTTGTTGTTAGAGCAGCCACAGAAATACATAATCTGTGAAAATTTCAACTGTCTAGCTATCACGGTTCATGAGATACAGCCCTGTGACAGACAGACAGACAGACGGACAGCGAAGTCTTAGTAATAGGGTTCCGTTTTTACCCTTTGGGTACGGAACCCTAAAAAACGATGAAACGAGCCTAGCCTAAATAAAAAATGTGTTTGACTTAATTTATTAATATTTATAAATATTATTCTCAAACAAAGTTTAAGTTTATGTAGGCACAGTTGTAAGGATGTATCATAGATGTTACATTACTGAAAAGTAAAGCCATCTCCACACTTCCTTCGCCGCAAACGACAAAGGAATCAAAGCGGTGGCTTTTATAAGAATTATCATAACTACCGTCCTCTCCCGAATCCGATCGCCACCCCCTAATTAAAAGGACTTCTACCATTCGGGGTAGTGGAAAAACTACAATATCATTCAGGGAGAACAGTGAAATATGGAACTGTAAAAATAGACAGTCATTGCTGCGATTCTGTTTATATGTATTGATAATGAGGTATTGATAGTTTGACTTTGTAACTATATTAACCTGCATACCAAGAGGTATGTATTTTTTTTTGTAACGAACACACACACACAAACAGCGTATACAAAAATCCATTGATGCACGCCGGGATTCGAACCCACGACCTTCAGATTGAAATTCGAAGTACCTCCCACTTGACCAACACGGCTTTTTCATATTTATTATTATATTTATTTATATAAGAATATTTTTTGCGCAAATGTAGTATTATGTTTTATTAATATTACTATGTATGTACTACAAAATTCAAGTTAAATTTGTTTCAAACATATCTGTTTTTAGAGTGAATTAAAATCTCGTTTACATTTCGTATTCTGCGTTTAACCTACTCTCTAATAGCAAGAGTGTAAAGCTTAAAACGAACGGATTGATAAAATTATGGTAAAATTAATATCTCCGACAGGCCCACCCAAAACTTCTTTCATTACGTAAGTAATCTTAGTTTGATAACTATTCTGTTTCACATCATTAGGCGCATCATTTGTCAAGGATTCCATTAGCTAGCGACTCGTATTAGAAGCGTAAAAAGAGGACGATATTGAAGATTTTCCTTTATAATCATAATAAAATAAATAAATTTTGGTAGACTTTGCACACAACGTCATCTAGCCGCAAACTAAGCTATATAATACTTAAGTACTGTTTTTTTTGTAAATTCATACTCATTATACATATTATTATTAACATCCAGGCACAGAAAAACATCTATGTTCATCACACAAAAAAATATCTTGGCTGGGAATTGAACCAACAAGGCAGAGCTACTGCCAACTGAACTGTGAGTCCAGTCAAGTAGTACCTAGTAGTACTTCGAAGTATTTTGTTTTGGGTTTCTTATATGAATTAATTAACAACGAAATTTACCGCATCTACAGTACTCAAGTACAGTAGACATCCTCTTCTCTTCGATCTCCAGGCGCTTAGATCCATAATAAATTGCAAGTCCATCGCTGCTTATAAGGATACTAACTGGTTTTCTGCGCATATTATCTATACATCTTTTCAAAGAGAAAAATCTATGGATACTCAGCGGGAATTTCAACTCGCGACCATCGGACTAAAAGTCAAGTTGACTACCACATGTGAGAAAAACGTGAAAACATTCCTATAATAATTATGGTATTGTGTATCAATTTAAACAGAGATAGATAATAGAACAGCTAAGCAAGTAACAAAAATAGTAGGTAACTACTTAATTCATTCCTCATATATTTCCTTCAAGCAAGATAAATAGATGCGTAAAAGAACCTCCATCAAAATTGAGATCCTGTTACGTCATCACTTCCAAGCCACGGCATAGTGAAAAAGACATTATTCCAAATTTGAACTGCAATTTATCAACTTTTGGTCTGCCTTTTGACCCACCGTGTTATGACAAGATGAAATATATCTCGCGATGATATTTGAATTTGGAATTCTATTTCTTTTTTTTCGGAGGGTTGCGACAACAGCCAGTGTTAAGCCTCAAATAGTGATGTGACATCCGGTGCACAATGTATCGATGAGTGATGGTAGTCGAAAGTCGGTCTTATTCTTATTGTCCGTCAATTTTTCATTTTATCAAACTTTGTTACAATAGAGGTGGCTACTGCATGTCATCTTCCATCTTAAAAAAGTTATGTGTCATCTTTTAACTCAGTTTATATTCGCTCTTTTTAGAATGAAATGTTTTTTTTAAAGATCAAGGTTAACCTATGAACACATGAGATAGATTTAACAATAAGGAAATCATATAACATGAAAATTTATGCCTAGGTTATTGAATTCAACGTAGAACCGATATCACGCAAGTTGACGATATAATAATATTTCTGGGCCAAGTTATTGTTGCAAGGCGATTAACTTTATGGTGCTTATTAAATCAATAAGTGGATGAAAAATTTTGAATACTACCATATACGAGTAATTGAATTGAATCTATTGGTTTTCATATTTAATATTAGGTGTTTGTATTTATAAACACAAATTTTAAATATATGAGCTGAGCGGATGTCTACCATACCTCCTTGGGAATTACCATTTTCCTATGTCGTAGATTTCAAAAACTACCTTTATCTACCTACCATAATACAACAAGCAAACGATCATAATATATAAACTTATTATTGAAATGACGTGATCATCTTTGTTACAAAAGAGTTTGCTACTTGTATTTTAATAATGTCATCCTCTTTGTTATTAAAGAGTTTACTATAAAAAGCTATTGTTTTTTATGTGAGTGTGAAAAGGTAAGTCCATTACTTGGACCAGAGTTTCAACGGCTAAATACAAAGGGAACCGCGATCGTTTGCGGCGTGGCCTTCGTTGCTCAGGATGACATTCACAAAAACAATACAAACGCCAGTCAAAGCTGAAATGACAGACAATTCAATGCTTGTGATATCATTGGAATTCACACATGCCTTGCCTACCTACTCAAATAACAGACCGATGTTGTGCAAAAATAATGGAAACAATCGAAAATGTTAAACTAGGTATAAGTTTTGGGCAATAAAGTGCATTTTGATTGCAATTTATTTTAAATAAAATTAAATAGGATCACGATTGTAGGTAAACCCTAAGTACGATAGACATTACATACGTGACAGGTTACAAGCCCATCATCGCTTTTGATAAGAGTACTAACTGGTTTCCTCACGATGTTCGATGTTCGCCGCGGATTCGGACAGCACGGTTTTTGTGCATATTTTGTTATATATTTTATAATTTGTCTGAACACGAAAGCATACAACACAAACTCGTGAAATAAAAATCGAAATTGTAATTTCCTGGCAACGTCTGATCGAGGGACAACAATTTGCGGTCGAACCGGCTGATTACTAATACGAAAACCTTACTTTTCCAATCCACCCAAAATCGACTTTATATCAAGTCACTAAGAGTTATTTTCTATTGTAAATGAGACGGTAAGTTGTGGCTTTTTTGGGTTCAGATAGTCAAAATTCGTCACGTCCGAAGACATCTGTCGCCAGTAATCGAATTGGTTCGATTCGATCATCGGTTGCACAATTCGATGCGATGACAATACAACCGATGTTTTGATGATTATACATAATCATGTTGCTCGAATGCCAAATTGGTTTCGACTTGATGACATTCCGATTATAGAAATCAATTGTTATTTTTGGAGTTGGTTGAGTTTTTATTGCTTACATTTTTTATAGGTAAAAACTTGAAAGGTGTTCTGAGTCATCGATAAAATTGACATTTTATTTTGTCTTCACTAAATATGTGACTTTAGAAGATTCAACAAGGATCTGAAAAAAAAAACCAAAAGTTACATACATCGTTCTGAACCCACACTAAACTCACTCCATGTGTCTTGGGTACCTATCAGACCCTCATCTTACACTTTTATTATAAATGCAAAAGTAACTTTGTCTGTCTGTCTGTCTGTCTGCCTGTGATATTGATGAAATTTCGTATAGAGATAGTTTGAAGTCTTGGGACGGACCGTGGGTTCTTTTGTCCCTGAATTTTCTTTATTTTCAGGAATCAGTCGATCTTGACGTCTTTATCGAAGTCGAGGGAAAAAGCTAGTGAACTTATATTCGAAGATACGACATACGATTTATATGGTGTAAGTTCTTATATACTCGTAGTATAAGATATAAGTAACTATATGTTAATACTTACCTACTTTTAATGCCTTACACAATCAAATGCTATTATATTAAGCGACAAGAGTTGTAGGTTAGTAACCATTTAATATTAAGTTGTTTCTACTCCTACTTTAAATAATAAAAACAATTTAACAGGCAATTTGAACCGCCCTACAATCCATTAAGTAAATAAAGCCGCGTTCTCATTGCGCAAGTAATTGGCACCCTCTCTTGATTAATAAGCCGCAAAGAGACTGACGATGTAAAGTGAGCCTTATCATACTGAACTTAGTTATGACATGGCTTGTTACTTACTGTATTTTGTGGACTGTTGGCGCTGATCATCTAAAAGAAAGAAGAAAGAAAGAATACATTTATTTTGTGTCAACATATCTCTTAAAACTAAATAACAATGACATTATTGACAGCAAATTTGGTCACAATAGCCCATCTACACTCAAGTCTTGGTGAGACTTCTTACGAATGGAAGGTAACTCAACTTTCAATCTGAAGGTGCGTTCAAAAACTGATATCCTAGACCATCAATGTATTTTTCTGTTCGTTTTTATATGAGCACTAGCGACCCGCCCCGGCTTCGCATGGGTAGCATGTTATTATGCATATAAACCTTCCTCCTGAATCACTCTATCTATTAAAAAAAACCGCATCGAAATCCGTTGTGTAGTTTTAAAGATATAAGCAACCATACATACAGACGCGGGAAGCGGAAAGCGACTTTGCTTTATACTATGTAGTGATTAACACGTGCTTACAACGTTGAAGGAAACATCGTGAGTATTTTTGTAAGCACCAATGGGCTTGCAACCTGGCAATGTAATGTTTGGACGTGCCTTTTACTAACTCTTTTAGGCAACTTCAAGGATCTGAGCGCTTGGAGATTTGAGAGGATGTCTTCTGTACTTGGGGTTTACAGTTGTGATCTTATTTTAGGTGAAAGTACGTGTAAAAGTACTCGCGCTTCTCAGATTTTTTCGGGAGTTTTCGCCGTGGGTGTGGATCTACCAGGACATCAGTCGATTATTCTTGACAGACATTACGATGACCACCGTTTATGATACTCGTAATTTTAGATAATATAATTTATGCTCTCTTATGTTGACTATAAGTTTGAATATCGCTTGCGAATTCACAGATTCGATCACAATACCTTCAAAGTGAGTTCTCTGTGAGTAACTGCTATACATTATTCTGTGTCCCCTCTGTTGATTAATAAGCCGCAAATTGAATGAAGCCTCTTTGACAGCGTCAATTTTCTCGTCGGTTACGGACCCCTAAAAATCCACTTTGAGTCAATTTGAAAATTTCATCGACCCCGACATGGCACCTCACATCTATTTTACGATGTAAATTGTCAAAGTGGAATAAAGATGCGTTTATATGGTGTTCATTTTGAATATGCCCATTAATTTAGAACCGTCGTTATTTCATGCAATTTGCATTATTTAGACGCAGGGAATACGAATGATATTTTGGCTTACAGAGACTCCTTAGTCCTTAGTTAATAATTATATTATTTGCTGTATTAGATAATATTTAAACCAAGTTTAAGCGTTATTTTTTGAATGAAGACTTACAAAATTTTATTTTTATAGAGTTGTAAGAAGAAAACTATAATTAAATAAAACTAATAGTAAAAAGAAAACTATAGTCAGGTTTCTAAAATTTATAGGATAACATAAACTTAAAAAAATCGAAAACATCATCAACTTCTGATAACAATTTGAATAACGACAAAAAACTAGAATGACATAATTAGGTAAACATTAATGTTATTGTAATATATATATTACTCACTTATCTCAGTGTCACTTATGTATCTAACCGTCGTATTCAAGAACGACACTATGAGAACACGCACCCACAGTGGACGAAATCTGTTTTCATAAAAATCACTTTATGTGTTGAGCGGCACTATGGCGCACGCTACCGTGTGCCTTTAGAGCTCAACTTTGGCTAGAGGCACACGACAATGTGCCTCTAGTCACACTATGCAGTGTCGTACAACACATAAAGTGATTTTTATGAAAAAAGATTTCGTCCACTGTGGGTGCGTGTTCTCATAGTGTCGTTCTTGAATACGAGGGTCAGTGTTGTGTGTTCAAAACGTATTTTTACACAGATTCCTTTATTAAAAAAATTAAACGCTTATTGTAATCACCCCACTGTCTACATGTAGCCCCGCGCTACAGTTTTGCATGGGCCGGATCGTCTCATACGTCAAATTGTCACAACCGACGTTGATCGATAGATGCACCTGCTGCACAACCCTACGCCTTGAACGATGAGAAAAATGTGATTTATTCACTGTGGAGTTTATAAAGGGGAGGTTTAAAGGAAGTGTACCTAACTAAATCTATATCAGTACGAGTTGGTATAAAAAAAACTTTATTTCCCTTGGTCACGCCATATCTTAAGAACGACTGCAACAAATTGAATAATATTTTTTTATTGTGTTCGTTATTTTTGGAAAATCCAGTGTAAAATTGTAAAATTCAGTTTAGTGCTTTTCTATGGAATTATTGAACTTTGACATGATGTATGTCGGAACAGCTAGTCATTGAAATAAAAAGGAAAATATAAAGATCACACGGTACGGTAGACATCCTCTCAGATCTTAAGGATGAGTTCGACCTACGCGAAGGTGTGCTCATTGGACATACTCCACACAGCTTCGCACATCTCCGCATGGAAACACACCCAGTATTAGCTTTCCATACGTGCAAGGTTGCAAGCCCGTCGCCGCTTATAAGAATGCCGGTTAGCTATCGATGAGCACGTGTTAATATTTTTTTAATAAATAAATGTCGAACTGTTGATCCGATTTAAGTAGGTACATAAAAAAACTGAATGAGGTTGGCAAAATTTAAATCTAGATATCAAAGCAGCCTTATTTAGAAGAAGCTAAATTAGTTTTATTATGATGATAAGTAAGAATTGGATCAAAGGTATCAGCCGTCGACGCTGCCCATTGAATCTGAATTTTTTATTGACACAAAAATATGACACATACTCGTGTCGATGACGCTACAGTTTCTATTGTCAACTTATTTCTTGACTATTGAAAATACAACTACATTTTATCAATAATATTTCTTATTCTGTAGGTCTCAGAGTTTATTTTTGTTTGTACTTTCAAAGAAAGCATGTGTTGATGCATAGATTTCGATATTCTTTTCGTTTGGATTAAGACCACCCAATATAAAAATATCATTTTGATTGAAATTAGACTAGTTACGAGAACGTTACATATTTTTAGCCGACGAAGAAAGGAGGTTCTCGTTTGCTTTCTTCGATAATATATGGTCTCGCATATCTTTTTACCAGAAGAACCGATTTTTAACGGTTTACACCTTGTTTACACACCTGTATAATATTACTAGCGACCCGCCCCGGCTTCGCACGGGTAGCATGTTATTATACTTAAAAACCTTCCTCCTGAATCACTCTATCTATTAAAAAACACCGCATCAAAATCCGTTGTGTAGTTTTAAAGATATAAGCAAACATACATACAGACATACAGACGCGGGAAGCGGAAAGCGACTTTGCTTTATACTATGTAGTGATATTGGTTAAGTTAGGTATAAAATGTTTCCTGAATCGATCTTATATAGATGTAGCGTAAGTAGGTATATCGATATTTTCCCTCCATTCTTCTCCATTGAATGACAGCGCTCGAATTAAAAAGACAATACTAAATCAACTTCAAATGTCAACTCGGTCCCCAATACCATCAGCCAGTATATCTTGACCCATAAGATTCCAAGATTCTATCTAAACTACACTTGAAAGACGAATTAAAGTAAGTAGACTGAAAGTTCTGGTTGGCTGGTTAGTTCCATGACTAGCAATATTTCTGTCGCCGCTCCACTCACTTGTAATGATAACATTAAATTTATCTCAGAAAGCAATCTCATGACAAGATCATTATTATCTTGGAGATTCCTTTTATGATTTAAATAAGAACGAAGTGAGGAAGTTTTCATAGTATCTTTGAATTCTATACATTTGGAAATATCCACTTTTTCATTACGTTCTATTCGGATAAGGGGCAAACCCATTGCCGCCTTCGATAATCTTTCATATAAAATTCTCGTATCAAATTTTTATGTATATTTGGGAGGTATGAGAATAGGTTGTAGGGTATTTTTTTTACCTTTAAGTGATAAGGGTGGCATAAAGTTCGGGAAAAACTAAAAGTGCTTTTTTTGGTGGGATTATTGAAATTTGACAGGACAACGTCTGTGAGGACAGCTATTTTTTAATATATAAAACTTTTGCGTTACTGACTGTCTGACTGATCTATCCACACACATACTTGGCCACTGGTTTTAGAAACTTAAAATTTGGAAGATGCATTTCTTGTGGTGTATAGAGGTGCACTATGAAAGGAATTCTACCCCTAAGGGTGCAGTGGGGTGATGGTTGAAGTCTGTTTGAAAATAGCTTCATGTAAACGAAGACGCCAGGGTTTCCATCAGTACCTAAGTAGTAAAATAATTGGAGATGAGTTTTATGGTGTGTACTTAATAACGGGTAATAAATGTTTTTGATGAATGCGGAATCGTTTTTTCTCTAACAGAAATTACAGACAGAAACACGATTGGTGAAACTTTACTCGATAGATTTATTTTCCAAAGTTGGCTCTTCAAAAACACTAGTTTCGTTTTTAATCAAAACTATGAATAGCTAAACAGTTTATTTTTATATAATTCGTTAGGTAATTATACTAGCTAAATCAATTACACACAGTTTCTTTTTAAGTTTGATGGTTTTCAAGATAATGCAGTTTTATCACTTTTTCCGTCTTATCCGGGTAGGCTCAACCCATACAAAACGTCAAAAATTTCACTTATCACCTTAAGGGCTAGGTATATAATTTGTCAATGGCCTCATAAAATAAAACATTTTAAAACCTCTTTCTTTTGTAGTAACTATCTAAAAAATTTAATCCATCCACGCCAATATCCAGGCATCCCTCGAGATTCCCGTAATGCAAGACACGATTCCTTACGCGGACCGTATATTGAGACATAAATTTTTCATTTCGCCCGAGGCTACTTGTGATAACCTACTTGACCAGAACATCCCCGGGGATGCATAAAAGACTTCTCTTGTATAAGGAATCGCATATTTCATATCGTAGTGATGGGCATTGGTATCGATTTAGATGATTGAGGGTCTAGCTTTTATGATATTCTTATTCATGGATGGCGGAGTAGTGACTACTTTGTAGGTATTGTTAGTCGACTAGGGCAAATTGGCGATTTCATGTTTATGCGATATCTTAAGACCTTTTTGCCACGTTACTCCGATCTACGTGAAATTGGAAAAAAATATTGGTTGGTAGCTTCTAACGGTATATGGTCAATTAAAAACATTGCCGATATATGCGATAATCTAAGGTATAGACTAAAATGTTGGTTACATTTGTCGTTTTCCATCAAAAACGAAATGGAACTCTTTTCTATTAGTTATTTTTTAAGAGCTTACAGTGAGTAGGTACCTACTTAGTAGTTCTAGCCTACTTATTGTACATACCTAGTTATATGTAAATGCGAATATCAGCTGAGAGATTGTTGATTGTATCGTACAATGATTTGCTGAATTATTTTGCGTATGCTGTCAAAAAAGCAAAAAAACTTGAGAGGTGTCAAGGGACACCCGGATGGAACGAAGTTCTCACAAAATAACGTGGGACAAGGTAAGGGGAATCAACTTTGACTTCGACTTCGACTTCGACTTCGACCTCGACCTCGACTTCGACTTCGACTTCGACTTCGACTTCGACCTCGACCTCGACCTCGACCTCGACCTCGACCTCGACCTCGACCTCGACCTCGACCTCGACCTCGACCTTGACCTCGACCTCGACCTCCACCTCGACCTCGACCTCGACCTCGACCTCGACCTCGACCTCCACCTCCATCTCGACCTCGACCTCGACCTCGACCTCCACCTCGACACAATTAATAGATATATATATTAATAGATATACTATAGCAAAAAAGTGTCGTGACAACTTTTCGTAAGAATTTTTTCCGTCTAGCCCCCTTTCACAACGCGCGATAAGGAATTTCGTTCCAATAATTTTAATAATGATCGTAGAAATCACACCCGCACCTTATGTAGGTATTAACTGTGTTCTACATAGTCGTTTAACTTTTTGAAAACTAATATTCCGAGTAAGTTTCATGGTTGAAAAATCTGATGAGACTCGTTGCTCGAGTGTGTTTGAAAAAAAAAAATATAATTAATTTTATCTTCGATACTCCTCAAGCACATCACTATTAAACCACGTTCCGTTCACACCCCCAAATATATCGTGTCGCACAAAGGGCTGTTCCGGACACAATAATAAATATTTTGACGATAACACGTAAATATCCTTCCTTTATGAATAACAAAACGCTTATATGCCACCGGCCAAGGGTAATTTCTTACATTTTTATGGTCATTTCGTTTTTATAAATCGCATACTATTTATAAGAAAAGGGGTCTCGCGATTTTTTATACGGTCGTAAAGTATTCTCGACTAGGGGAGTGAAATTTATATTGAGGTGTGAAATTTGAGTGGTTGCGGTTCTATTTCTAGATGCATGCATTATTTAGTAGTGAGTGACAAATCGCACTAATATCCTTAGGGCCTGTTTCATCATCTGCAAGTAAAGTGTTGATTAGTTACTTTCCAGTTAGCGCTAAATTAATGTATGAAAGTGTCAAAACTATCAAATGTCAAATGGTACGTTCGTTTTTGGTAATCGCCGAGTAGCTTACTTAGGACTTTACTTGAAGATGGTGAAACAAGCCCCTACAATTATAAATGTGAATACAATTATAAATGTGTAAATACACCATTTGTTGGTTTCATCGTGAGGAAACCAGTTAGTGTTCTTATTAGCGGCGATAGGCTTGTAACCTGTCACGTATGGAATGCTAACTACTGCAAAATGCGGGCATGTGCTAAATATAATGTTTGGACGTGCGTCTGTCTACCCCCACTAAACATCTTCAAAGGATCTAAGCGTCTGGAGATCTGAGAGAATGTCTACCGTACTTGGGGATTTCAGTCGTGATCCTATCTTTCTTTTCCATACCAACAAGCATACCTGCTAATTTTGTACTTAGTAAGTTATATAGAAAGAATATATTTCATTTTCAAATTCCCATAATTCATTACTAAATATTTGCATCCGCCGTAAACCAAAACACGTATAAATTCCTCCCCTTCGCCACTAAAAAATGTGAACACCATAAAATGATGGATGTCAAGAAATAAAGCAAAATGAATTGAAAACTTTGATCCTTTGGCTTTTTGTACCACCTCAGCCACGCCCCCCTTTTTGAGTTGATGACGCGGGTTTCACAAACCAGAGCATGTAGATCCCAGGAGTTACACAACCAACATAAACTGCGGTGTATAAAAAAGCCATGGCACGGTCCATTTTATAGTGGAGAGGGGTCATAATTGGCCAGTCTCGTTAAAAAATTTTTAATCAGCCTACAAACTTTTATGAGCGTCCCGTGAAAAGGTTTCTTTGTTAAAGTCAATGGCAATTATGATTTTTAATTGTCGAGTGTTGCTGAAGTTATGGGAAGTATCCGTCTACTAATTTTCAGAGGGAACTCCAGGATAAGTAATTTTTTGCAAGTACTTTTTTTTCTCTATTGTGGGATCCACATTCCTATTTACATTGAATAAAAACTTATTTCATTTATGTAACAAAAAATCTTTACGTTTGAAGCAGAAAGAAATGTAATGTCAGTGAGAAATTATAATGTCAGTGAAAACAATTGAAGAGAAATGGAAGTTGGTTTTTGATACAGGAAAAAAATATATATATTTTAAAATCTTTTTTCGTGATATTTTGATTACTGTGAGCACCATGGTCCCCACATCTATTGATAAAATAACCTGGCAAGTGTGAGTCAGACTCATGCACCGAGTGGTCCATACAAAGATGTATGTGTGTTAAAAATTTAGAATGCTACGCCACCGATGTCGTCGTATGAGAGAAATAAAACGCTTTAACAACACTTTTCATACAAAGGTATTTTCCTATCCTATCATTCCTAAATTTACTACATTTATGATAAAATATGTCGGTCTATGCAACTTATAACTTTATTACAATATATTATATCGGTATTTTCATATTTTTTACTTCTGAAAAAACCTGTCAGGACTTTTATTTCAATAAAGCTAATTCGACTCAATGATGAAAGGAAAATTGGCAATATCATTTCACTTTTAAAAACGTACGAAAGTATAAATGTACGAAAGTATGACATGAAAGGACTAATCTGCTAAGTAGCCCTTTTAAGCCATCATCAAAAGGGTCAATCGTCCAAAGAGTCTATGGATGCTTTTCAATAAAGTCTATCGCCTTTGATCTATAGTAAAATTACAGGGCAACGATACCTACACCTGGAATAATATCGTCAAAGATATAAAAATGCAATGCTGTTTGTCGGTACTTATCATTTGAAAAGCATTTTTGTAAATATTCATAATAGTCTAAATAAGTTCTTAAAGAAAAATTTTAAAAGGGAAAACTGTTTTTGTATTGGATTATTAATATTTGGACCAGGATAACGTCTGTCTGTACTCAACGTTTTGTAGTTTTTTGTTAATTAGAACGAGTTTTTGTAGCGTAGGTAAATTACTTACGTAGGTATGTTTACCTACCTACAACTATCCTAATATTATTATCACTACATAGTATAAAGCAAAGTCGCTCTCCGCTTCCCGCGTCTGTATGTCTGTATGTATGTTTGCTTATATCTTTAAAACTACACAACGGATTTTGATGCGGTTTTTTTTAATAGGTAGACTGATTCAGGAGGAAGGTTTATATGTATAATACATGCATAATATAGTAGAGAAACACTGATAATTTTAGAGGTTTCTAATGTGATGTCGTAAATAAACACATTTTTTTGCGCTTACATTGCAAATGCTGGCTGAACCCCACGAGATATATCAAAATAATGTACTACAGTATTGTACACCTTAAAAACGTCTACAAAAAAGTCAACGATGGTATTAGAAATGTCTTACGCACAGCGAAGCGGGCACGGGTCAGCTAGTAAATTATAAATGCGAAATTAAACGGATTAAGATGAAATTTGCATAATGGATGATTTTGGTATTAAAAAAATCTGACATCCTTGTTGACATTAATCGTCATAACGTACGTTTCTCTATGCGATTATCGAAATTATCGCGGATAGCAGACCCGCGACAGACGTTTGTCCTATCCAAATTGTGTATAAATATTATAGAGAAATAAATAAATGATACCTAGAGAAAGTAAAAGTGTGTAATATAGAAGGATGTGCCAACATAGAAACTATTAAACAAATATTCTATCCATAACTCATCAATACCAGCAACAAATAAGTATCCACTTCCTGGTCACCTACTTTCCGTGTCCAAACACATCACATAACGTAAAGGAACTAACTGTAAATTAATACATATTAAATGCTGCGTATATACAGATTGCGGCACACGTAATGCAATCACGCGATGCCACTAGTTACCTACTAACTGAATTATTGTGGAATATGTATGACAAAATAAATTTTTGTGTCAACAGACCTCACGCGAGCCTGTCCACACTTGTTTACGGTAAGACCTGTAGCCCTAATTGTGTAAAGGTGTGACCAGACATAGCGAGGCAGCCACGCTACGTTTGAACGGCAGCCGCGAGCTACCTGCCGCGCGCAAACGATGTTATTGTTCGTTCGCACGGCAAACTTGTGTCCTGCAAATGCCGCTCTATGTTTGGTCACATCTTTAGGTTAATGGTAATGCACTGATTAGTTGATGGTACAGTTGTGGTATAAAGTTCAACCTGTGCTTTATTGGACAGGTCGTGTGTTGTGAAGGGAGAGCGGCGATGCATGACATAACATCGGCATCGGTTTGTATCGCTCCATAATAGTAATGAGTTTTATCGCATTAATTAGGGCTGGATTGTTCTAATTATTTTTAAATAAGAATCTTAAAACACCTACAAAAAATACCCTACGACATATTCTCAAACCGACTGATTATACACAAAAAAAATAATAAAAATCGGTCAAGCTGTTTCGGAGGAGTTTGATTAAAAGCATCTAAAAAACCGTCGATCAGAAGGTTGTGAGTTTGAATCCTTAAAACAGTGAACAAAATCATCGTGTTAATACCATTTAGTTTTCTTATAAGCGGCGAAGGGCTTGCGATTCGTCACGCATGGAATGCTAGCTACTGCAAAATGTGGGCATGTGTCAAATCTAATATTTGGACGTGCCTCTAACTACCCCTTTAGACACTCTTGTAAAGATCTCTATTCTGTCTATTTTTTTATAAAACACTAGCTGACCCGTGCCCGCTTCGCTGTACGTAAGACAT
The DNA here is from genome assembly GCA_912999785.1 of Hydriomena furcata. NCBI lineage: Eukaryota > Metazoa > Arthropoda > Insecta > Lepidoptera > Geometridae > Hydriomena > Hydriomena furcata. The sequence continues at coordinate 4,652,577 of OU538834.1, read as the reverse complement.
TTCTAATTGTGATAAATTTGGAAGGGTATAGCTATATGGCTATGGTATGGCTTGGATGGAGATTTTTAAGGTGTATAATATACTGTCCAGTCTGCCCGCGACCATGGCTATTGTTACACAGCCGAAACGTCGGGAAAATAAATTAAAGGTAATTACGTGATAAACACCTGTGTTAAAATCTTTAGTTTTGGCTACTAATTCCGTGTAACGTTCAACAGACTGTGAAAGAAGACGCAGACGAGAAAATAGTCGCGACGGATTCTTGTTTGTTTTTTAGTATTTTGTTTTGCAGAGTAGCCCCTCTTCCAAACTTTACACCAAATAAACTTGTGTCCACTCAACGATACAACGTTAACTTTGCAAAAAAAGCGGATATTTTATAACTCACTAAATCCCAGTGATATAAATTTAACAACAAATTTTTAACCCCTGTTTTTTTATCTAGTCCTTATGCCGTTGCTGTAGAGTTGAAATTGGCTTAGCAAGTGCTTAGTCAGAAGTAAAGCTGTTATTGTTTTTTCGGTAAAAGGCTTTGACAGTTCGCAGTAAGGTCGGCAAAACGGTAGGCTTCACAATTTCGATGAAGAAAAAGATAATTTGTATCGGTTTTTGTCAAATGTCAACTTCTGTGGTCGCCTCCGTTTATGTTTTTGCTGGTTTTTAGGGTTTCGTACCCAAAGAGTAAAAATGGGACCCTATTACTAAGACTCGCTGTCCGTCTGTCTGTCACAGTCCTGTATCTCATGACCTGTGATAGCTAGAAAGTTGTAATTTTCACAGATGATGTACTTCTGTTGCCGCTATGACAACAAATACAAAAAAACAATAAAATTAATATTTAAGTGGGGCTCTCATACAATAAACGTGTTTTATTGCCGTTTTTATAGATAATGGTTCGGAACCCTTTCGTGCGCGAGTAGACTCGCACTTGGCCGGTTTTTAATCCTGCGTTTAGACTGAATTAATTAAGATAAAAAAATACCACACACCAATTTTTTAATTATTTTTATCCTTGATGGCATAAGAACTGGTAGTAACAATTTTGATGTTACAAGATTGAAAAGTCAATAAACATTATACTTTAGTTTTCAACCGACAAAAAAAGAATCTTAATTCTTTCTTATTTAATTATTCTTAATTTGTCGCATATCTTTTTAATTGGTGTTCCGATTTCAATGATTTTTTTTTTTACTTAGGACTAATTTTGAATTATTCTCTACACAAAAGAATTATACAATAACTAGCTGACCCGTGACCGCTTCGCTGGGGGACAGATAGTTTCACATCTGGTATTCCAATCTTCAAAATAAATTAAAGCCAGACAACAGACAGACAGACAGACAAAAATTTCAAAATGTTTTTTTTGGCTTGTGTTACTTGTATGAAGACCCCTAGGAGTATTTTTTTTAGTTTTTATTCAATGTACAGAATTGAACTCTTCTACAGTTTTATTATATGTATAGATATAGATGTATAGATATAACGTAAAAAACTAATATCGTCTTTTGACTTTTCGATTGGTCGAAACATTTTCCTCTGTTTTCATTTTAGTTTTTAAAACTAAATTATTAAATACTATTTTAGCTACTACGTAAGTTTTTTCATTGAATTATCCATATTACGTTTTTAGGGTTCCGTACCTAAAGGCTGAAAACGGGACCCTATTACTAAGATTTCAGTGTCCGTCTATCCGTCACATGGCTATATCTCATGAACCGTGATAGCTAGACAGTTGAAATTTTCACGTGATTTATTTCTGTTTCCGCTATAACAACAAACAATAAAAACGAAATAAAATAAATATATAAGTAGGTCTCTCGCGTTTTATATAGATAATGGAATGGAACCCTTCGTGCGCGAGTTCGACTCGCACTTGGCCAGTTTTTATAATATCTTTTAATTATAATTCAATAGAACTTTATAAGGTATTTTCTAACAATTCCAATAAACATTCCTCACAGGTTACAGAGCACCGTCACAGAATAACTTTTAGTAAGTATGGCTACGTGTACATCCACCCCATTAATTAGAAAACACTTTTTGAACTTTTTACTACGCGATTCGCTAGAAGAGCAACATCAAAGCCTTTGAACTGTGTTTATCACGTATGGACTTATATTGGAACACAAAAGGGACAGAACTCTCATGAATTCCGACAGTGGAAAATAAATATAGGTCCATTGGACCTATAAGCTACCGTAAAGTACCTGTAGACATACTGGATGGTGATGTAGACGTACGGTAGACATACTCTCAGATCCAATACGCAAGACGTCTAAAGGGGGTTGTCCGAGGCATGTCCAAACATTACATTTGACACAATATCCACATTTTTCAGTTGCACATCTTGTACCTATTGTTTTATTTGTTATTTACTTACCTATTTATACAAGATAGTATCTACGTATGTATTTGTTGAAAATACCAAAGCATGGTCTTAATATTTTTTAGATATCCTGATTGATTTAATCTACGCCATTTCAATTTGGTCACATCAGAAACCGGTGTAATTAAAACATTTTATTACGTTATCTGTGTTCCGGCTCGCTTGTTTTAATTGATAAGTTATTTAAGCATGTGTATTTAAGCACATCTTATGTTTTAAGAATACTTTATATTCAAAAACCTGAATTATTGAGAAACTAGTGTTAAGGTTACAAGCGAAGCAAAATAATAACAATTATAAAATATATTTAAGACATTTATTAATCAAAATACTCATAATTTATTTTGCTTTTATTTTTCGTCCGTATAGATTGAGAAAATCTATTTTCGACGACTTTATCGTAAAACATTGCAATTCCTGAAAATAAATTACATCAGATCTCATCATTGTTAATAATATTGTACTTTTAAAAACGCAAAAAACCATTTATTATTATTATTATTAAAAAAACAGTTTTGAGAAAAAAGTAGCCTATGTTTATCCCAAGACTTTGTTAGGATGTATAATAAGTATGTATTTACAAAAAAAAAAAAAAAAGTATCAGTTATCTGGTTTCCATAGTACAAGCTTTGCTTATTTTGGGGCTAGATGGCGCTGTGTGTAAAGTCCGCTAATATTTATTTATTTATTTTATCACTGTATGAAATTTTATCACAGTCACTCCACTCATTAGATATACTTACTTTCGCATTTTTAATATTTATTAGTGTACTTATATATAAAAAACAGTTTTTTTTTCAAATTCTTGTATCATATCTTCTATTTTATGTTCTAAGCACACGAGAAAGTAAAGTATGACATAACGCTAGGGACAAAGAATGTTAATTGTAAGAAGCGCTTTGATACGCTTTGTAAACAAGGGGAGTTTTTTAATTTGATCCTTATACCGATGAAGTATTTAGGGGGGTAAAATTAAAACTTTGTTTACATTCTGTCACGTATGTGAAGGTAAATATGAGACTTGGGGAATTGGGAATTGTTTTTAATTTAGTATGTTTTTTGGTATCTTTCATTTCGAAGGTCGTGGGTTCGAATACTGGCGTGCATCAATGGATTTTTCTGTTTGAAAAAAATTATATGCGCATCAAAAACACGTGCTCAAAACGGTGATGGAAAAACTAATTAGTATTTTAATAATCTCTATTCTAACTACTGCAAATGAAAAACTAATCCAAACATTATGTGGGCATGTGCCTTAATGTTTGGACGTGCCTCTGACTACCCCCCTTAGACATCTTCAAAGAATCTAAGCATCTAGAGATCTGAGAGGATATCTACCGTACCTACTTGGGGATTACAGTCGTGATCCTGTTTATTTTTTATTTATTTGGTATGTTTTATCACTATTATCACAGAACATTTGATGTCAAAAAAAGACGTGTGGCACTCGGAGACTGCCGCGGTAAAGCTATTGCATAACATTTTTTATCAACTTATGTATTTATAATTATTTATTTATTTATTTTATTTATCCTTTTTTCGAAGAGGGGGATTAGGCATGCGCAGTAACGCCGATACAACCAATGCCACCTATTGGCGAGTTGCTAAACTAAAGAGACAAGCGTGATATTTCAAAAAGTCATTAAAAGTTCTGCTATTCATCGATAGATGTCAAAATCTTTAACCTACCTATTTACCTAACTACGTAGTTAGCATTCCACACGTAACAGGTTGCAAGCCCGTCGTCGCTTTCAAGAATACTAACAGGTTTCCTCACGATGTTTTCCTTCACCGTTATAAGCACGTGTAACGCGCATATACATTTTTCGAACAGAAATATCCATTGATGCACGGCCAGGATTCGATATTTACCTAACTACATGAATTCAATAATTCAATTTCAAACTTTTTAGTCGATCATGTCTGTGAAGTACCACCTATTTACCGATAGTGGTAAAATAGCGCCATTTGCCAGCGGAATTGCGAACCTCTCAAACCCCGAGCTTTCGCATGAGACCGCGAAAAGCACCTATAATAACGTAGTATCATCAAATGAAACTAGATGGCGCTGGAATGCGAAAATCACTCTAGAGTCCGCGCCACCACTCAAGTCCGCTAGACGCGGCGTCGCAATCGCCTATTATAATGATGCCAGTAAGATAGCCATAATTTACCCCTTACACTAAAAGGGAGGGCGAACTAATGTTTACATGACTTATATGCTCTTTGGTTTACATTTTAAAACTATTTACTACTAGCAGTTCACTTCGACTTCGCACAGTTGTAGTAATGAAGAATATAGGCAATTTTTTTATTTCTTTGGTTATATTATTGCTATTTTCGTGGGATCTCTATTTATTTTTATTTATTCTACTTACGATTATAATTTTAGACAGACAACGGAAGAGACTTTGTGTTATACTATGTAGTGATGTTATTCGCTCCTAATGAAGATTTTGATAGATTAAATATTTTTTTAAATTGGTCCTATATTTTTTCAGTTTATCCGGTACAAACAAAAATATAAAACTAGAAATTTTATCTCTTTGTAATAGTAGTGTAGTTATGTAGGAAAACAATGAAATCAACCTAGTTTCACGATATAGGTAAATTTTATTAAATTATTTTTATACAATAATTATGGTCTTCATCATTTATTACTTGCATTCCAGACATATCACTGTCACTTGTCTCTTGAAATCATCGACTACATAGCCCAGAAGACACCGCATGCAAGGCGAACACTGTCATCCAAAACATCAGGCTTATACGGCCGATAAAAAATACCGCGCGTCAAACCTGCAGTAGTACCGACCACTTCCTTGACCCGTGCACATCTCGTCTGTTTATGCTAAAAAACCATTACCACAAGCTCAAGTTACACTGGTTATTTTCCTTGTCGAAAGTCAATAGTGTTGTACCACTCCTCAATAATTGATGATCGATAAACCTACATAGTAGTAACAACAACAGTTGGACCTAACTAGTAAACTACTTATTGCCAACTAGCTTCCGTCCGCGGCTTCGCACGCGTTGTACCTACATGGATATGAAGTAACCTATTTGCTATTCGCATTTATAATATTATCGCTTTAGAATTAACAAATGTTGTCTTAAGTTCCCGTTCCCGTTCCCGTATTATCAAACCTAATAAAGCTCAAATGGACTCTACGTTTTTGTATGGGAAAAAGAAAAGGCCTGTTTTTAGGGTTTTCCCGGCAATAATTCGATTTTTTTTTTCACCTTTTAATCCTTTATAGACCTCCACGAACATTTCAAGACCAAGATAAAATAAATCCGTTCAGCCGTTCTTGAGTTTTAGCGAGACTAACGAACAGCAATTGATTATATAGATCAAAAACACGTGTTTTAAACGGTGAAGGAAAACATCGTGAGGAAACCAGTAGTTAGTATTTTTATAAGCGGCCATGGGTTTGCAACCTGTCACGTATGGACTGCTAACTACTGCAAAATGTGGGTATGTGCCAAATATAATATTTGGACGTGCCTCTGACTGCTATCGACAACTCATGACAACACTTCCCATCCCTAGTGAATCACGTCATCTTGAATCGGCCAATCAGAATGCATTTTTTCCCACTCCCCCCCTTCCCCATACCTCACTGACTTGACAGAGTTGTTTGTTTGAAAAAATAAAGCCATTAGGCGTCTATTAGGCTATGCAGTCGATGCTTGAAATTCACTGCCATGATCAGAATCAGTGTCGCTATCACTGGCTGTTGATATTATGAATTATGAATCTTTCTATTTCTTCATCTACCAGTCCATCATTTTTGAAATATTACAATTATTTTTGAAGTGCTTGCTGCCACTCTTCCTTCTTTCGTAATTCGAGATACCGTTTTCTCTGAAACACCTAAAATACAAAATAATTTAATTAGTGTTTTAATTTAGTCATATTTTACCTATTGTTAGAAAAAAACTAATACTCTGGTATCCCTAAAATTTACCTGTCATGGCAGCGACTCTTTTTTGTATATTATTTAAAGGGATCAAAACGTCTTTATTCCTCTGCTCTAACTCACAAAACTCTTTTACTTTAGGAATCATTTCACGAGCTGCACTTTTCACCACTTTACGCGACATATTCACGCAGATTTCAAGAAAATATTGGGAAAAACCATGGACGCTAATTTCATCGAGCACTCTGACATGAGATAAAATGGCGTTGTCAAATTTAGTTCTGGTTTTCGTCGCAGGACATGAGTGGTGGCGAGGACTCTAAGCAGGCATGACATGAGTCATAGGGATGTAATATTGATTGAAAAAAATCGATTAATTAATAATCGATTTTTTGTCCCTACAAATAAATCGATTTTCCAAAAAATCGAATTATATGGAAATAATAATCAATGGTTCGGTTTGCGTTCGGAGACAAGACCGATGAGTCGGTTTCCGTTTGGGAGGCGACTATATGTAGGTTCACGTCCGGGAAAATGGCCAACGAACGATTCGGTTCGCGTTCGGAAAACTTAGTTTACAAAAATCGATTTATATGTGTAATTTACATAATCGATTTTTTAAAAATCGATTTTTTGAAATCCAAAAAGAGAAATCTCTAACACACTCACACTCACGCATATTGCGTGAGTGTGAGTGTCTCGTAAAATTTTGTGTAAATTTTCGTTACGAAATTTCTGGATTCGGTCTCCACGCTCAAGGCCCGCGATAGAAGCTATGCAATAGCTTAAAAGTTTTCAGGATGAAACCAAAAGAAATATGTCTAAAATTATTATATCAAATTAAAAATTATAGACCAATAGTGCAGTTAAATAGGATATCATTAATGTTATCAGGGTAAGTAGGTAAAGGATTTGATGACAGTATCTTAGTTACTGAACAAAGTAGTATATCTCGTTGTATGGTACGGAACCCTCATATCGCGGGCCCGACTCACTGACCTATTTTCCTGTAGGTAAATAATAAAAAATATACGAGTAAGTATTCACATTTAAATTTATCGGAATTAAACACTAGATTTCTCTTCCCGTTCTAAGATCTTCATAATAAGCCAAAATACATTTTTACATCACAAATAGAATAAAATGGTTTTCAAAAATGTACGATGACAAACTGTAAAAGTAAACGATATAAAACGTTTTACACGTGTACGGTTCAACGGCCGAGCTAATTCGGGTACTTCCTTGGCGTAATGCTGAAGTACATACGCAGCTATTTTGGATTACGATTACTGAGACGAAAGAAGGGTACTATCTAACCATAATATCCAAATAGAGGTGGCAATGATGACGACCATTTGACCAATTTGTAGAATCCGGTAGTGAATTTAAAAGGTAATAGGCAATAGAAATTTGGTACAGTCAGAAACGCAGTCACAATAGACACATCGGTGGCAAGCTATTATAATGCTAGATACAATTATTATATTCAAACAAACTGCCCTGACAGACGTCCTGTCATATTTCAAATTTAAAAAATTATCTTATTTTACAATTTTATGTTAGACTAGCTGACCAGTGCCCGCTTCGCTGGTCGACAGAGAGTTTCACATCTGGTATTCCCATCTTCAAAATAAATTATAGCCTATATGTTGCCGAGGACTAATAGCTACATAATAAAAAAAGTTTCATCAAAATCCGTCCAGTAGTTTTTGCGTGAAAGCCAGACAACAGACAGACAGACAGACAGACAGACAGACAGACAAAAATTCCAAAATTGTATTTTTTGGCTTGTGTTACTTGTATGAAGACCCCTAGGAGTATTTTTTTTAGTTTTTATTCAATGTACAGAATTGAACTCTTCTATAGTTTTATTATATGTATAGATTTTCCAAAATATTCTTTTATAATATTTTGTCAGGAGCAGGTTCTTCTGATATTAACAAACATATCAAAAAAAGAGAATTAGCAAAATCGGTCTATTGATAGTGATAGTGATTTATTTTTATCTATAGGTATAGACTATCGACTACATAGCCTAATAGACGCCTAATGGCTTCATTTCTTCAAACAAACAACTCTGTCAAGTCAGTGAGGTATGAGGTACGGGGGGAGTGGGAAAAAATGCATTCTGATTGGCAGATTCAAGATGACGTGATTCACTAGGGATGGGAAGTGTTGTCATGAGTTGTCGATAGCAGTCAGAGTCCAAATATTATATTTGGCACATACCCACATTTTGCAGTAGTTAGCAGTCCATTCGTGACAGGTTGCAAGCCCATCGCCGCTTATAAAAATACTAACTACTGGTTTCCTCACGATGCGATGTTTTCCTTCACCGTTTTAAACACGTGTTTTTCATATATATATATGTATAAAAATCAATTGCTGTTCGTTGGTCTCGCTAAAACTCGAGAACGGCTAAACGGATTTATAAGTAGTTTTACTAGTTAGGTCCAACTGTTGTTGTTACTTCTATGTGGGTTTATCGATCATCAATTATTGAGTAGTGATACAACACTATTGACTTTCGACAAGGAAAATAACCAGTCTAACTTGAGCTTGTGGTAATGGTTTTTTAGCATAAACAGACGAGATGTGCACGGGTCAAGGAAGTGGTCGGTACTACTGCAGGTTTGACGCGCGGTATTTTTTATCGGCCGTATAAGCCTGATGTTTTGGATGAGAGTGTTCGCCTTGCATGCGGTGTCTTCTGGGCTATGTAGTCGATGGTATAGACAGATAGATTGATTGACATTTAATTGACTTATCTTATTAGTCAGCACTGCCAGCCAGTGTAGCAATGTCACCAGAATCTTCGAGAAACATCTGATTAGTAGTAAGGAACTTTTCTCTGGTGTTCAAACTAGGCGTGCTACACAATAACTGGATATGGATTTCCGATCAATCGCTGACTTTCCTAGAAGTTGACATTTGATGTAGGTAACTAAAATACATTATAACCGAAATTTACATCATATATTGTTGATATCGGAGACCACCGTTCACAAAACATCTTATAATATTAACGAGCGTCCCAATTGACGTTTGGGTGGTCTACTCATAAACCTGGATAGAGAGTGAAGTCTGGGACAGTGTTGTTGTGTAAATATAGCTTTACGAGCTATTTGATAACTTGTTTGGAGGTCGGTTAAGTCATGGTCACAAATAGTTACAATAAACGATAAGCCGCGCTACGGCGTTCGATACTAGACATTGTCATCAAAAAATTATTTTAAAATAATCTTCTCTTATGTCAATAATATAAAAATAAATCGCTGAATGTGTTGCTAAGCGCAAATCTCGAGAGCAGCTGAACCGATTTCGCAAATTCTTTTTTTGTTGTAAGTATTCGTTATTATCAGGAGAAGGTTCTTATGGAAAAAAATGAATTTAACAGGACAACGTCTGTCGGGACAGCTAGTCACTACATAGTATAAAGCAAAGTCGCTTTCCGCTTCCCGCGTCTGTATGTATGTATGTTTGCTTATATCTTTAAAACTACACAACGGATTTTGATGCGGTTTTTTTAAATAGAAATAGAGGAAGGTTTATATGTATAACTAGTGACCCGCCCGGGCTTCGCACGGGTGCAATGTCGATACTAAATATACTACAGAATGTCTTTATATAAAACTTTTTTTTTACAGCTTTTTTAGATAATTTCTTTTTTTCTCGAACGTTCGTGACCGGCCAAACTGCGCGCTTGCCGCCTAGTTGCTAGGCCGGTCGCGAACGTTAGAGAATGTTCGTTTTACGAAGCTACTCGCTAGGTGCCTCGCTAGCCTCTAGGTTCGCGACCTTATATACAAAAATAATCCTTAGAGCATGATTCAGTATTAACGCGCGTTATGATTATTAGCGTATTTCATGTATAACTTTGGTGTTTCTATACCGATTTCTATGATTCTTTTTTATGGAATAGTTATCAATGTTAACTTTTTTAATTAGGAATGTCTGAGTGAGAGTTTTATAAACGTAAGAGTAGACAAATATAATCAGAAAGCTTCGAACTGCTAAGCTATCGGGAGTTACACGTGCTATTGTGAATCAACTATAAAAGATAGACATATATGCTGTGGTGGGATATTTTTTATATAATTTTAAGGAGAACATTTCCGTCATTCATCATTTCTGTGTAGCTTTAACCATTAAAGTTGCACACGCGACGGAAGCCTAAAAAATGGAGTAACTTCTCCCGTTTTCCCAACATTTCCTTTCACTGCTCTGCTCCTATTGATTGTAGCGTGATGAAAAGTATACTATAACCAGCTCAGGAGTATGAAAAATAATTGTACCAAGTTTCGTTAAAATCCGTCGAGTAGTTTTTGTTTCTATAACGGTTATACAGACAGACAGACAGACAGACAGACAGACAGACAGACAAAAATTTTACTGATTGCATTTTTGGCATCAGTATCGATCCCTAATCACCCCCTGATAGTTATTTTGGAAATATATTTAATGTACAGAATTGACCTCTCTACAGATTTATTATAAGTATAGATAGATAACATGCTACCCGTGCGAAGCCGGGGCGGGTCGCTAGTTAAAAATAAAATTAAAATATATACACGACGCACGACTGTAATGTTATTCCCAAGTACGCAACATCTTCCCAGTTACTTGAAGGTCTAATGCATGTAGCTTAGTTATACATTTTGGCACGAGTGACATGCCCACATTTTGCAGTAGTCAATTTCCGTACGAGGCAAGCCCATATAAAACCTAATGTCCACTGACTATAGTCAATGAAGAATTGACTCTTGTGAGCTATAGGAAATGTCACTCAAAATGTCACCCTCAAAATGAAACTCAAAATTGGCTATAACAATAGAATAGAACAGAATAAACTTTATTTGTAACAATATAACATACATAGTTGGGTACACAGTAAAAAGTAAAACATATTATAATAAAACGCAAAAAAAAAGATTAAGAAGAAACCATAAATTAAAGATATTGTTACAAAATAGTCCCTCCCTAGTTCATCAATGTAGATCGTGAACAATCTACGCTGATCTTCCACTAGAGCCGTTTTGTGACCGAAATAACTTAATAAAATGTAGGTAGGTACTATACGGACATGTTTTAAAAAAATCTAACAAAATATTAGCTAATATCAGCTATCAGAACCTATTTATTTTCCTCTGAGGATATTTTTTTTTCATACATTTCTCTTCGTCGCTTTACTCTTCGTGTGTGGTCTATCGTTCGGGATGTTACTCATAGATTGAGGTTACTCTATTTTATGAGTTTAGTGGTATTGTTCCTGCACTTAATGTACAGAAGAGAATACCACTTCTAAGATTCAGTAAGTAACTGTAATGTTTCCTATGGTAATATTGTGTTTTCAAATGTCTACATAAGCTTAAACTACTGGTTTATTTTTATTTGATACCTAGCTTCCGTCTGTAGTTCTATTCGCGTAATACCAAGAATTTTTTTTATTTCGATCTGAAAATTTTATTATTTTACTAAATTACATCGAAATTTTACAATCGTTATGACTTTATCAAACAAACAAACATCCAAATTCGCTTTTATAATATTAGGTTCATTATTGTGACAACACTAATGAACCTATTACTTTTATTATTTATTTAAAAAAGATATAACTAAATTAATTAAAAAAACGTAGGTCCCAATAGGAAAAAAAACTAAATAATATCTAACTAATTGTAACATTTATCTAATATTTATGGTAATTCTATCAAAAAATAACTTTTATTTACGAGTCATCATTTTCGCACTTACAAACTTTTTAGGAGAATGTCTATGGCCTGCTTCTTGTTAGCGTTTTTTATTCGTCTTTAAATCTGTTACACGTTGTCTTCCTCATTCGGAAAGTAAACACAAAACACGTGTCTCGAAACAAAAGTCTAATTTTGTCACTTGTATAATGTCCCGTTCATCTTTGCGTCAATAAACAGCTCTGAGATATTTCAGTCTGTCCGTCCGTTTTGTATACGTTACGACACAACCTCACAGAGACACCCGACGACAGCCTATCAATCTTACAATAAATACCAGAACACACAATAAATTTTATCGTCACATTAAAACTGTAATATACAAATAAAAACAGATCTAACGAACATATTCTTTGTTTTCATTATATGTGACTTTTAGTAGAAGACAAACTATTTTACGATGTGTTTTAATGTGTTTTTCACACTTTTTTTAATAGTAACATGTGTTACTGTTGGCAACACTGATTCGTTATGACATTATTCGAGGCGAATAGTATCATTTTTAATATGTGAACGTGTAAAGTTTTGAATTTTCATCAAACTGATCATAAAGCTATGAACACAACATATGCTATCAGGACAAAACTTAGCTCATACTGACCCTTGGAAACTGATGAGAGTGTCCGATAAATATGCAAGTGTTGCAAGATTGAGCTTCGAAGGGAGAGATACATTTTTTTTTTTTTTTTGCATGATCTTCTAATATTTGTACCATCGGTTGGTATGTTATAATATAGGAAGTTTTTTTACCGTTTTCAGCACTTGTTAATGCTCATAATATATTATTATTTTTCGAATAGAAAAATATTTATCCATTTTTTTATTATCTACCTACCTACTGGCAGGTACATCGGCATAACTATTTAGTATTCAGATACGATTCAACAAAAAAATCTAAAGAATCATATCTATTTTATGTTTTTCTAACATTAGTTCGAAAACTTTTTTTAAATATTTTAACCCGTCATGTGCTCACTCCTATAACCATGCATCAAACAAAGCAGGTTCGCTTTGACAAAAAGTTAATAACGCAATAAAAAAAACCGGCCAAGTGCGAGTCGAACTCGCGCACGAAGGGTTCCGTACCATTATCTATAAAAACGGCAAAAAAAACATGTTTGTTTTAAGGGGGGCCCCTTAAATATTTATTTTATTCTGTTTTTAGTATTTGTTGTTAGAGCAGCAACAGAAATACATAATCTGTGAAAATTTCAACTGTCAATATTAGTTTTAATTTAAGAAATTTGATTTGAAGTTGCGAATTAGTACCAATTCCAAACGATCTGCCTAGACAAAGATGCTACATAAAGTCTAATTAAAACCAAGATTTTTGGGATACGGACAAACAGTAGCAAAAAATAATAATGGAAAAGTTACGACGAGTTTTATTATTGTTTAGTTACGCTGTGACATGATGCTCGTTCATTTTTAGGGTTCCATACCCAAAGGGTAAACGGGACCCTATTACTAAGACTTCGCTGTCCGTCTGTCCGTCTGTCTGTCACAGGGCTGTATCTCATGAACCGTGATAGCTAGATAGTTGAAATTTTCACAGATTATGTATTTCTGTTGCTGGTATAGCAAAAAACAGAATAAAATCAATATTTAAGTGGGGCTCCCATACAACAAACGTGTTTATTGCCGTTTTTTTATTGATAACTAGCTGACCCGTGCCCGCTTCGCTGTGCGTAAGACATTTCTAATACAATCGTGGACTTTTTTGTAGACGTTTTTAAGGTGTACAATACTGTAGTACATTATTTTGATATATCTCGTGGGGTTCAGCCAGCATATTATGCATGTATTATACATATAAACCTTCCTCCTGAATCACTCTATCTATTAAAAAAAACCGCATCAAAATCCGTTGTGTAGTTTTAAAGATATAAGCAAACATACATACATACGCGGGAAGCGGAAAGCGACTTTGCTTTATACTATGTAGTGATGGTACGGATCTCTTCATGCGCGAGTCTGACTCGCACTTGGCCGGTTTTTTACAAAATAGCCCTGCAGTACAGGCATAAACACAGTTTAAATTGAACTGGCAATTTACCAAACTGTTAAATGTGAAATGGATTGGGGCGACAGAGCTTGTAAGCTTTAATCAACATACAATTAAAAATTTGCCGCATATCATTTACTAGCGACCCGCCCCGGCTTCGCACGGGTAGCATGTTATTATACATATAAACCTTCCTCCTGAATCACTCTATCTATTAAAAAAAACCGCATCAAAATCCGTTGTGTAGTTTTAAAGATATAAGCAAACATACATACAGACATACAGACACGGGAAGCGGAAAGCGACTTTGCTTTATACTATGTAGTGATAACCGACTTCAAAAAGGAGGAGGTTCTCAATTCGCCTGTATGTGTTTTTTTGTGTATGTTACGTGATTACTCCGGCGTTTGTACTTCCGAGATGGTCCCATTACCACCAAGTCAGCATCTGATGATGGGATCCTAGGGGAATCGAGAGAAACCTTCAAAATGTATGGGCATTGATAGTGGTTTTCAACTATAGACCTTACCCTTCTTTCATTGGCATACACCGCGTGGAGGGCTAGCCGGGGTAGTGATCCAAGATCTCGCGGAGGGGGGAGAAATTGTAGTGTGGGGGACACTACAATTTTTATTTATAAACATGAAGTCGGTTTCGTTCTTAGTACTTAAACGTAATTTTTGAAAACTGGTTGTATAAGTATATGTATAAATGACTTTTGACTCATTATTCTATAATACCTCCTTATAGTTTGTTTTATGATGATGAATTTATCATAGTTTTATATGAGTTAGTATTCTTATAAGCGCCGATGGGCTTGAAACCTGTGTTACTGCAAAATGTGGGCATGCGCCAAATATAATGTTAGGATGTGCCTCTGACTACCCCCACTAGACATCTTCAAAGGATCTAAGCGTCTGGAGATCTGAGAGGATGTCTACCATACTTGGGGATTACAGTCGTGATCCTATTTATTTATTTTATTTATATGATGCATGTATTATTTATGAAATTTGGTTATAATTAAAAACACATTATTTTCACAGCTCAATCATGATAACTAAACAATTTACCATTAATTGTTTCCAATTTGTCTCCACTCCACATTATAAATTGGCACAAACGTGACTGTTGAAAATCTAGATTTATTGTGATGACGATCAATTGGAATTCACTGACGAAAATGATCTAAAATTATGCGAACTAGGTAGAAAACAACAATACAAGTTTCCCACTGGATCATAAAATCACCGCGTGCGACAGCTCACACATAACAACGTAGGTATCCAATGGCTCCCTATTTTTGTATTTATAGACCTATAAACTTTACTTGTCACTCATCATGAATTTATGCCCTGTCCGTCCCAAATGCGGTTTCTTCCGCTGACGAATTTCCTCGTGTCAACGTGTTCAGTAAACAATTCTGGTCCATTTGCTGTCGCTCATCCGCGAAACGTTCTAGAAACAAAGGATTTTGTCTTCTCGTTTAACATAAACAAAGTCTAATTTCCTGGTCTTGTCTTTGATTCTCGTTCCGCGTCCGTTTATCCCATCTTTCGCTTACACTACACTGAACTTTCGACTTAAATAGAATGGACTCAAGCTTCAGAATTGATTGAATAGTGTTGGTTGTTATGGTGTTTTGGTGGGTGGTGTGGGTAAATCGTGCAGGCGGCGCCGTCGATGTCGTCGGGACGCCACCGGTCGTACAAACAATTGAAGCGCGTCGAGGAAGGATGCTTAGCACTTGCACCTCTAATTATATCCACGGAACACGCTGTGGAAACAAACACGCCTGTTCGATCACAAGACCAATTTGCTTCGATTTTTGTCTCGATTACAATGCATTTTGATAATTGATGCGGATTGTTTATATCTGATTCGAAAGCTTTTCATTGGAATGGATAGAATTTCTACGTGTTAATTAGACAAAACAAAAAATAAAGAATTTAATTTCCCGCATTAAGACGAGTAATAAATGTTTTTGATGAATGCGGAATCGTTTTTTCTCAATAACCGCAAAACATACAGTTTTGATTTTTATAACAAAGATAAGTTAAGGATATAATCTAGATAAATTACAGACAGAAACACGATTGGTGAAACTTTTCTCGATAGATTTATTTTCCAAAGTTGGCTCTTCAAAAACACTAGTTTCCTTTTTAATCAAAACTATGAATAGCTAAACAGTTTATTTTTATATGATTCGTTAGATAATCATACTAGCTAAATAAATTACAAACAGTTTCTTTTTATTTCTGATGGTTTCCAAGATAATGCAGTTTTATCACTTTTTCCGTCTTATCCGGGTAGACTCAGCCCATACAAAACGTCAAAAATTTCACTTATCACCTTAAAGTAGAATTTAAACATAGCCAAATCATCTTTCTTACATATTGCGTCAACTCTACATTAAGTGGGAAAAGGTGAAGATAATGAATAATTAGAATTTCAATAAAAATAATAAGTAAAAAATCTGTTTCAATTAACACAAAAGAAATGACACAAAGCAAGATAAGTTCATTTGCTTCGTGAAACTAAACACAAATTACCAAAGGCATACCTCAAAAGCTTTTAAAACCTAAAATAGATACAGCGTCTACGCAGAAGTGTCTCCGGGAAAAAAGTTTTAAATGTTTTAAACTGCTCTTTCCTAGAATGGGATTGAGGACAATGTCTGTTTATGTTTTACGCAGATGTCACGCTTGACGGATGGGATCTGTGAAGATTATTCTTTCAGGTGCCTTCGCAAAGTATGAGATGCGTGTTTTATGTCGGTATGTTTGGCAGGAATAGGTAATAGTAGTCATTATTAATTAAAAAAAAAATATCTTATTATTGCAATAATCTCTAAAAGCATGTTAGACATCTTGGATATTTAGGCGCATTCTTCCTCGATCAATGAAAATGCCTCCGCAAATTCTGATTTCCATTAGCATTTTTATTTTATTAAATTCAAAGGTCTATGAATGTATTTAATTATTTTTTTCATAATTCCCAAGTATTAGACATAAATCATTTCAGATCTTTGATGTCTAAAGGGGGTAGTCCGAGGACAAACATTACAGCGTTCTACATGTGACAGGTTGTAAGACTGTGGCCGCTATAATAGGAGTGATAAGATAAAATGACTCCATACTCCATACATCACAGACTTTCAAACTTTGCGTTTCTCAATGTTTTCCTTCACCGTTCGAGAACGCCAGGCCACCGGCGACGTTGTCACGCTGCCAACCGATCTGTCACTCGCTCGTTTGTTTACTAATCGCCGGCATTAATGGATTTTGTCATTCGGATCACTAGCCGTTTGATGTGGCTCTTGTTTACATTGGAAAAGACAAATTGCACGGGTTAGTGCGGATGTTATGCTACGAGTATAAAAAGAATAAAATCTATTCTATTCGAAACTCTTTTGATGCTGCAGTTATTAATTTTTCAAGAGAATGTTTTCTGGGAATTCATGCCAAAATATTGCTTGCTATCCATTATATTTTCAGGACAAGGTTTTTTCAGAACACTCGATGTCAATATGATCTTTGAAATTTAGAGATATTGCGAAAAAATAGAGGGTACAAAGAATATCTGAAATAAATCATACCCAATCGTACTCCAATAGTATGTTTTTATTGTTACCTATGTGGTGTGTAATAAAGCGTTTTCTATCTACTACTCAATCAGTTGCTTTGAGCCTTCCTTCCATATTTTATTATTATTTCCTTACTAGCCGACCCGTGACAGACGTTGTCCTGTCAAATTTCAATAATCGAATAGAAAAGACTGAAAGTTTTTAGTCTGTTATGTCAGATTTGTTGCACACCAGCGCCAACTATACAGAAATCATAGTTTTTTGCGTTCTTTAATTTTAATCAACTTAATTCGTTTTGTCGTTTAGGCCTGATTGAGCAACAAACATACATACAAACTCACAAACTTTCACATTTATAATATTACTAGCGACCCGCCCCGGATTCTCACGGGTAGCATGTTATTATACATATAAACCTTCCTCCTGAATCACTCTATCTATTAAAAAAAACCGCATCAAAATCCGTTGTGTAGTTTTAAAGATATAAGCAAACATACATACATACATACAGACGCGGGAAGCGGAAAGCGACTTTGCTTTATACTATGTAGTGATTAGGATTAACAAATACTTGCAGTTAAGTTACTAAAAACATGCGTTGGCCGTTTTTTTAGCCTAAGATTGACAGCCAAAATGTGTGTCCCGTTAAAACAGCACGATAAAACTTTAACTACATTCTATTTCGATATAATGACATTGTTCCGATTCGAAGACATTCGGCGCCAATGTTTAGGCTGGTGAGCGCTAGGGTTAAATCAGTCACCTTGATTTATTTTACTAGATACCTACTCTATAACTGAAAATGCCCGCGTCATTGTTTGCGAGTATTCATACAAACTTTGACGTTCCATTTTAATCCTTTAGGGTTTAGTAAAATTATATTTAAATTATCAATCCATGTCTATTGTATTTGTCAAATACGGGTCTATAGTAGGTACTTACAATGAATTAGTCATGAATACGGACTCATGATATGTACTACGGACACGGCGGAGTGCAGCGCCATCTAGCAGCATTATACACTAACGGTGCTATTAATAAAAAAATACTTATCCAAAGATCATCTGAGGTTACACCAAGACTTGTTAATACCAGCTTAATGTAAGCAACTCCATTTCTAATCTTGTTTATTAATATTGAATTCGACTAGTCCAAACGTAAGCGTTGGACTAAATTTAATCCTGCGCTAGTCTACGTTTATTAATGAATGGGTTTAGTAAAATTATATTTAAATTATCAATCCTATTATATCAATGTCTATTGTATTTGTCAAATACGGGCTATAGTAGGTACTTACAAGTGAATTAGTCATGAATACGGACTCATGATATGTAATTTTGTTTATCTTCATTATCCTTTGGATTCCGCATTTGGATTTAAATGCAAAACATGCACATTACATTTATATACATCTCACAAAAAAATCAAATACGTAAACAGTGGGACTTGGGAGATATTAGATTTCTAAAGTTTCCATAGAATTTCTATGGAAATAGGGTTGTCAAATTTCAAACACTTATTTTCAATTATTTTTTTTAGTTAAAATTTAATAATTCTATACCGATTTCATGAAGAAGTAAGATCTATTTTGTTCATTATTGTAATGAATACATGAGAAAAAACATCGAAGGTGATGTGCATTTTTTGTAAACGACACGTAAGTATTATTTATAATGAATATTAAAGGCGACTTGCGATTACGTTTATTTTATCCGTTACCCGACGAATTGATACTGCCACCAACAGCGACAACAGTAGCGCCCTCCCCCTCTACATCCTTGTTGGCGTTGTTGTTTAATATTCATTGTGATGTGCAATGTATGATTAAAATATATGATTAATAGAATTTCCTATTATATTTTTAACTCTGACGTGAAAGGAGTCGAAAAAAATCATAACATTTAATTTTACATCGAAAAAAGTAGTAAATTAGGAGTCAAAGTTATCCAAGAAATATTACAGTAAAAAAAGTGACAACCCTAACCTCAAAATTTAAAATTAAATAACTCAATCACGCCTGATTTTTTTTTTATAATATAGTGGACTATAAATAATGTTAAACTTTTCTCGTTTAAATAAAATGCGGAATCAATGGGACTCACCAAAAAAAAAAAATTGAAATTTCGAAAAAATAATTATTTTCGTTCTGATTTGCGTTTTTTTTTTTACTTTTTTTATCTGAATTAGTAAGTTTAACAGCTTTTCATAAGATCACATTATAAAAATTGCTAAATTGATTATTTCAAGCGAAATAATACAATTCTTTGATTTCTATGGAGTTTTCTCGAGTTTCTAAATAATTCCAAAACTAAACATAAAAAGATTATGGTTACTTCCCAGAAGTTTTAGTTCTTTCCTAGATCTATAGGATGAAGTGATTAAATATACATGACCACAATTGAGGCAAAATTTCACAGTGTGCTACGGACACGGCGGAGTGCAGCGCCATCTAGCAGCATTATACACTTACAGTCTATAAGTACAGTAAGTTTCGGTTTTAGTTCAGTTTAGCTTTACTCGTCGTAGTGTCAACACGCTTACCTAGGAACCTTTCACGCGTTTCGTCCGTTTTATCACCATAAGTTTCAGGTCCACGATGTTTGGAAGTAGAGACGATAGGTCATCACTATCCAACTATATACAAATTTTCACCGAAATCGGTTTAGTCGTTATGACATAACAAACAAACAACATCCTAACTTCGCATTTATAATATTAGTGGGTGACCGATTTATCCGTTCTTTTGTTTACTGGTATTCGCGTCTGTTTCGTTTGCGTAGAAATGCTAGTTTACAAGCTTTTCTAGGACACTACTCGTATATCAATCAGTGTCATGCGAATCAGCCGATTCGGATTCAAAGCCTGGTTACAGACAATTATCTATTCAAATCATAATTTACGTGTCTGCTATTACTTAAACCTAATAACGATCACAATAGTAGTTGAGCAATAAATAAAATGCAAAGCAGGTTAGTTATAGTTGTCACAGAAGCTTTTCATGTTTCTAAACGTCACAATAAAATTGAATATAAAATCCAATCCATTTCCCTTCCAATTATAAACACCCCAAGCTATTCTCAGCTTAATTTGTATCAACCATAAGGTTGCAAATCGAATGTAGTTCCAGAACGGAAGTCCCCATTTCTCACTTTAGTCGTTTCATGTTTGTCACAGCTGTGATTGAAATCAATTAACGTTCTTGTTTTACAAAATGTAATGGCGTATTAAATGGTTTGAACTAAATGTTGACAAGTTGATTTAAATGGGGCGTTCGAGTTTGATTTCATTTTGTGGTTATTGTTCGAGATTAATGATATGTGACAACGTCGTTAGTTATCGAGATATGTACGGCCCAATCTCTTATGGCATTTTAAAGACTGGGTACTTACCTGACCCAAAATAAATTGTTCTTCTTGCGTGTCAATGATTGCGTAGATGTGTTAATGTTAATGAGTGCGTCCCCTGTGCAGGTGGTAAGGCACAAGGGACAACTGAGAAGGTGGGTCATAGTCTGAATGGGAGCTCCGCAGTCGTATTGCGTTTTATTTGGATCTCGCTAGCCCCATCTGCATATGATTAATGATTCTGCAAAATGAATTAATGGCATGGTATTAAACAGGTGATAACTATTGGAAATATGAACTACAGTTTTGTGTTATTGTGGAGTATATTATATAGGTAGGTACTTACTACCAGCCGTGTTGGCCGAGTGGAGGGTACTTCGACTTTCAATCTGAAGGTCGTGGGTTCGAATCCAGGAGTGCATCAATGGATTTTTCTGTTAGAAAAAATTATATGCGCATGAAAAACATGTGCTCGAAACGGTGAAGGAAAACATCCTGAGGAAACTAGTTAGTATTCTTATAAGCGGCGATGGGCTTGCAACCTGTCACGTATGGAATGATAACTACTGCAAAATGTGGGCATGTGCCAAATATAAAGTTTGGACGTGCCTCTGACTAATCCCACTAGATATCTTCAAAGGATCCAAGCGCCTGGAGATCTGAGAGGATGTCTACCGTACTTTGGGGATTACAGTCGTGATCCTATTTATTTATTTTAGGTACTTACTTAAGAGATGTATTATGGGTTAAGTGTTCAATGTGCCTACATACTTATTTATAATGGTTACTATTTTTTATGGTATATTTTTGATAATTATATACCTATACCTATATCAATGAATCATGAAGTAGTAAGTATTTACAAAAAAAATACTTACTTACATAAAGTATACTATCAGTAATCTGGTTCCTTCGCATGCTTTGCTTCATTTGGGGTTAGATGGCGCTATGTGAAATATCTACAAATATTTATTATTTCAATCAATTGAATTAAATTAAATATAAAATGCGATTCATTTCCCTACTAATTATAAATACCCCAAGCTAATTGGTTAATGAACCAAATTCAAATTCAAATATCATTTATTTCGATAAAATCACATGGATCACTTTGAAACGTCTTAGGAACTAGGTGAAGCTACGCCGATTCCACGCGACCAAGCCTAGAAGAATCAGGCAAAAACCTCGGCTTGGGGTCTACCTTTTTTTTAATGATCTTTTCCTTAATGCTATGTAGAGCTCCAGTGTGGTGCCAATCGAACAAGGTGAATGCTCAAACAAGAATAATAATTAAAAGTAGGTACTACTCAACCAACTCGTAGTATCATTTCAGTTTCCATCGATCGATACTGTTGGCCGTATTTAGTTAGTACACGAAGGAAACAGGAATAGAAAGATTCAAAATAAACGATGACGGCTTTACAAGCAATGATACATTGCATACCACGAATCACAATCGACTCACCTCAATCAAGCAATTGACAGATAAGGAAATATCACTCATTCATCTGTTTCAAGGGGCGTCCCACGTCAATGACCCTACGTAAGGTTAAAACAAATCTATAATTAGTGAGCTCTTGCTCTGGTTTGTGTCGTGGTCGCTGTAAAAATTAATGTAAACAAATACTCGCTCTCACGCCGGGGTGGGCTGACACCCGAACCGTTTTAGATGGCCATCTCTGTAAACTAAATCGTGAATTTCAGATCTATGAGTCATGATTTTTTTCTGGTTTACGATTGTCCGAGAGAAGAATGGAAGGAGAAGAAGGCTATGAATGGCCAGAGACAAATAAAAGAGATGATAGCTGTCGTGTCGTATAAGTTAGTCAGGATGGCGGCGCTGGATAAGAACAGGTGAAGGAAGATGCATCAATAATCGTGACAAAAAAAAAATAGGATCACGACTGTAATCCCCAAGTACGGTAGACATCCTCTCAGATATCCAGACTCTTAGATCCTTTTGAAGATGTTTAGTGGGGGTAGTCAGAGGCACGTCCAAACATTATATTTGGCAAATGCCCACATTTTGCAGAAGTTAGCATTCCATATGTGACAGGTTGCAAGCCAATCGCCGCTTATAAGAATACTAACTGGTTTCTTAACGATGTTTTCCTTCACCGTTTTGAGCACATGTTTTTGATGCGCATATACATTTTTCGAACAGAAAAATCCATTGATGCACGCCGGAATTCGAACCCACGACCTTCAGATTCAAAGTCGAGGTACCAGGCCAACACGGCTACACTACTAGCAGGTGACATTGTCAAGAGTATCGTTTTGTGTTTCTTCTAAAAACATATTATAACGTCAAGAAAAGTAGTGAAAGTAATGATTGTTTTACATTCAAATAGCAGGCTTCAGCGATTAATTGAAATGCACATATGAAAAATAAAACTCATTTGTCTTCACACAGTCGGTTTAAAAACGGAAGTTTACGCAACAAAGCCATGCAGAAACAATTTATTCAACGGTTCGTAAGGAACAGTTCACGCATGGCGGCTGCCGAAGAAAGTGTTTATATCACAGTGCGTGTTTATTTGCACTGAAGTGTAAGTAGGGGTATTCAATATTGTCGTACCTGCAGGGCTATTTTGTAAAAACATGATTATCATGTTATGGTACTGAATGCCATAATACCTACGCTTTTTATGCTGTTTAGGCACCCATACCTACGCTTCCAATACAATACCTACACTGAACCGTAGGTATAGGTGCATAAACTGTGAATAGTTACTATGACAAGTGTACAGATTAGGTATTGCATTCAACATCATAACATGATATTCATGTTTTTTACAAAATAGCCTTGCTGCACAATATAGATAACTAGCTGCTCGCCCCGGCTTCGCACGGGTGGTACCTGGATAAAAAGTCTACCGATTTTGTGCAAACTTCACATAAACCATCTACTAAATAGTCCGAACAAAGCCTAAACATTTGGTTTGGATAGGTGAGCCCGTTCTTGAGTTATAAAATTACAACGAAAAGTGGCATTGATTTTTATACATATAGATTACTGCAAAATGTGGGCATGGGATGTAATTTTTGGACGTTTAATTACCCCCTTTTGGTATGTTCAAGGATGAAAGTGTTTATAGGACAGTGCGTGTTTATTTGCACTGTAGTCTAAGTAGGTACTCGATATTGTCGCTAGACGGACATTTTTACCTGCACCATATAAATCGGGCGATTAATACCTACTGCTAATTACTGCAAAATGTGGGAATGGCATGTAATGTTTGGACGTATCTCTGACTAAACCCTTTTGCTATAGTCAAGGATCTGAGCGCCTGGAGATCTATC
Source organism: Hydriomena furcata (assembly GCA_912999785.1). NCBI lineage: Eukaryota > Metazoa > Arthropoda > Insecta > Lepidoptera > Geometridae > Hydriomena > Hydriomena furcata. The sequence goes on along the minus strand of OU538834.1, from coordinate 4,628,280 downwards.
GAAATATCTATAGATATATTATAGATCTTTAGAACTAATATCGTAATCTTTCGATCGGTAGAAACATTTTCTACGGTTTTCTTTTTAGTTGCCTGGCCTCACAGCTCTATTGGTAGTAACTCTGCCTTCTGCGCTGTAGTGGGTTCGATTCCCACCCTGCATAAACATTTGTGGGATGAACATAGATGTTTGTTCTGTGACACCCAGAAAATTTTAAATAGAAATACGGCTAATTACCACGTTTTTACTTGTATTGCTGACGTTTCGAGACAATTCAGATGCTCTTCATCATGAGCAACGCCCGCGACCGCGATCAACGGCAGATCGGCGAATACCCAGAAAATGTTATAGTATCTGGTTCCCATAGTACAAGCTTTGTTGGAGATAGATGGCGTTGTGTAAAAATGTCCACCAATATTTATTTATTTAGTTACTAGCGACCCACCCCGGCTTCGCACGGGTAGCATGTTATTATACATATAAACCTTCCTCCTGAATCACTCTATCTATTAAAAAAAACCGCATCAAAATCCGTTGTGTAGTTTTAAAGATATAAGCAAACATACATACATACGCGGGAAGCGAAAAGCGACTGCTTTATACTATGTAGTGATATATACATATAAACCTTCCTCATGAATCACTCTATCTATTTAAAAAAACCGCATCAAAATCCGTTGTGTAGTTTTAAAGATATAAGCAAACATACATACATACGCGGGAAGCGAAAAGCGACTTTGCTTTATACTATGTAGTGATAGTGATAAAACGTAATTATAAAGTAGGTACTTAAACGTGTGTCGTGTATGTCAAGTCAACGTTCCCTTATAAACCACTGCGCCACATTGACAATATTCCCAGTAAACTCATTATACGACATACGACCGGCGAGGGCGGGACGTCGTTCTGGCGAATTTCCCGAATTCCCCATAAAACGGGACATTCCTCATAAAGCGGGACAAGTGTCCCGTTAAATGTCTCGCGTGTGGCCACCGGATACACATGAATGGGACTTTGTCAATGGGTGATGCAATGGATTATGAGTATTTAAACAGAACTGCGGCTTTCGTTTTAAGCTGACAGTATGTATGCAGGACACATTGCGATTATTTTCAGAGTGCACAAACTTCTATTTGCAACTTTATAAATTCTGTTTAGTTTATTTATTTTTATCAACATAGGATCATTGTGTTGGCCTCGCAGTTCAGTTGGTAGTAGCTCTGCCTTCTGCGCTGTAGGTTGTGGGTTCGATCCCCACCCAGGGCAAATATTTGTGTGATAAACATTGATGTTTGTTCTGTGCCTGGGTCTTAATATGTATATTAAGTATGTATTTACAAAAAGTATGTAAGTATTCTATCAGTTATCTGGTTCCCATAGTACAAGCGATGGCAATGTGTGTAAAGAAAAAAAAAATACAGTACTTTTTTTTTCTTTTTTTTTTCGTACAGAAAATTATACAAAAATGTATTTATGTTTGTCAGTACATTAACCCTACAGCAGTAGTATATGTACTGACAAACAGTGTTGAGGCTGGCCCGGACTCTTTATGATGGATGGGGCATTCCTTCAAAATGTAAGAAGAGTGAAACTTTCAATCTGAAGGTCGTAGGTCGAATCTATTCCAAAAAGGGTGAAGAAAACCTGTTATTAGGTATTATTATTACTATCTTATAAGCGACGACAGGCTACCTGTCACGTATAGAATGCTAATTCCTGCAAAATTAGACAAATATTATATTTGGACGTGCCTCTGGCTTCCCCTCTTAGATATCTGCAAGGATCTGAGCGCCAGACTTGAGAAATACAGCCGTAATATTTTGAACTTGATCCCATGACATAAGATCTAAAATCACGCACTTTGTTGTAAGTACTCCTGAAAACTCTAAATTAAATATCATGCAAATTTAAAACCTACGTATATAACATTAAGAATCAAAATTCTGTTTCACGGTCACTTCGAATTGTCGTCACTCCACCTGTCTAATTGCAGTAATTGGTTTTTTTTTATAACGAACCGTCACGGTGGAGATGTCCACGGTTAACGAATCTAGATTGTTATCTCGATAATTGGGTTTAGGGGAAGACTATGCCTTTGACTGGCCTCACAGCTCAGTTGGTAGTAATTCTGCCTTCTGCGCTGTAGGTTGTGGGTTCGATCACCACCAGAACTATTTTTTAAAATATGATTTTCAACTCTTTTCAGAGTGCTTACCCGTTCAACCCACAATTTTTCATCCCAATATTATTTTTCCCCGTTCAACCCAAAACATATGCTCCGTTCTACCCAATCCAAAAATCGAAGTCACAGTTTATTCTAAACAGTACAGACACCGTAATATTTATAAAAAATCGAACTTAATGAAATGATTGCTTATTGCCTAATGTTAGAGAATACCTAATCTGTAAACTTTCATGTTCACTGTTTATGCACGCTTCTGCGTAGGTATTGTATTGGAAGCGTAGGTATAGGTAAAGGTGCCTAAATAGCATAAAAAGCGTAGGTATTATGGCATTCAGTACCAATAAATATTGGTATGAATATCATAACATGATAATCATGTTTTATTTACAAATTAGCCCCACAGGACAAACATCTGTGTGATGAACATAGGATATATTCTGTTTCTGGGTGTTATTAGGTTTATTTTATTTAAATCTTTTTTTGTATTTTTTGTTAGACATTAAGTTAATTTTATATGTTAGGTTATAGTGCATAGGAAAAATATATTTATGTATATTATAATAGGTACTTAGATATGTATTAACAAAAATAAAGTATATTAGTATTCTATCAGATATCTTGCTCCCATAGTACTAGCGGCTAGATGGCGCTATATGTAAAGTTTGCAAATATTTATTTATTTTTAACTTAAAATATTACTTAGTTTAAAAATAAAAAAAATAACAATAAACGGTTACTTTGGGATTTTAAAAACGTTATTTTGATCTTACTTTCAATTAGTATTCGAAATCATACCAATTTTATGTAAATTTTATAAATAATATAATTATAAAGTAGGTTTAATTTATAAAAATAGAGTTTAATACCAGTATTCTTTTGACTATTCATTTGTAAATTTTAACATCTACCATTTTCTTCAATGGTTCGTAACCATGATAATCTTAGAGGAGACCTTTAGATGAATCGATATTGACCATAATTGCAATAAAATAAATCGGTTACACTCTATGAGGTTATAAACATCAACGACTTAGAATAAAAAATAAAATACGACTGTAATTCCCAAGTTCAGTAGACATCCTCTCAGAACTCAAGGCACTTAGATCCTATGAAGATGTCTAGAGGGAGTAGTCAGAGTTACGTCCAAACATTATATTTGGCACATGCTTACATTTTGCAGTAGTTAGCATTCCATACGTGACAGGTTGCAAGTCCATCGCCGCTTATAAGAATACTAACTGGTTTCCTAACGATGTTTTCCTTCACCGTTTTGAGTTTTGAACCGCATATAAATTTTTGGAAAAGAAAAATCCATTGATGCAAGCCGGGCTTCGAACCCACGACCTTTAAAATGAAATTCGAGGTACCTCCCACTCGGCCAAAACGGCTAGAATACCAAGTTTCTAATACCTTAGTGCTTTCGAGGTTGTGTATCAGTGTGGTCTTGCACCATTAAAATTAAATTATGACCAACATCTTTAAGTGGTAGCCATGAACTTACGAACCTCATCTTGTTCCATAACTTTGGTTTATCTCAAATCGTAAAAACAATTCCTTTCAATCCTACTAATTGCTTGCAATTGAAACTCCCACCATTAATATTTAATTGGCTGCAGTGACGTCATTATCACCAACATAGTCTGTCCAAAATCTAACCAAAAACTAGTGACCGACCGACAGGTCGGTTTTGGTTTCTGTTTCGACCAGTTTCGGCCAAGAAAACTAGTTTCGGCCTTTGTTTCGGTTTCGGCCGATACTCGAGTGTTCGTGCGTCGTTCGGCGAACTTCGACATAAAAAAAAATTATATATGTGTTACGTACTTTAATGATTGTCCTTTTATTTAATGTAACTCTATTTAACTGTCGGTATACTTAAATAGAATATTCAAATAAATGTATAAAAAATTTAAATACACTAGATTTTAGTAAGTATGCAATAGAAATTAAAAATATATTTAAGTAGGTTTCGGTTTCGGTTTCGGCTGAAACTGAGAGCGAGGCCGAAAGTTCGGTTTCGGTTTCCGCTGAAGAACTGGTTTAGGTCGGACACTACCAAAAACGCTTCAGTGATTTGAGTGACACATTTAATTACACAAATTATCATTTAATTACAGACTTTGTATCGGAATTGCCGGCTAGAGGTCAACCGAGGTCAACACACTGTCATTTTCGACTTTAATTATTTTCTCACAATTCGTATGACATCACATTCTTCTGTCTTGTTTATCTGAACATCTGAATAAAAATTACATTATTAAGTAGGCACCTATTATTGTTGATAAGTTTGTATGAGCTGGTGCCAAATCTAGAACCGGGGTTTTTTGGCTGCCCAAATGCTGTCGTTGTTGTGATTGCAACACATAAAAATAAATAAGCTCACAACTGTCAGATGATCTTAAAAATATCTGAGTGGGTGTAGTAAGAGGCACGTCCCTACATATTTGACCCATGCCTACATTTTTCAATAGTTAGCATTCCAAACTTGACCGTATGCGATGTTTTGCTTGGTCGTTTTGAGAACGTGTTCATGCGCAAATTTGTCGAATATAACATCCTAAATATACAGCCGAGATTCAAACACACGATCTTTGGAATGAACGTCAAGGTACCTCCCACTACGTAAATGCTGCTCAATACAACTCGAACTCATCAATCTTTGTGAAAAAGCTGGTGTCGAAAGATGAAACTTTGTTGTAATAATCACTCGATCACTTAAAGAAATCTGTTCTACATCTTCTGAAGTGTTCAGATTGGGATCTTGCCAATGCCATTCTTTTATGATAATGGACTTCTTACAATAAGGTTGCAGAATCGTTATAATTATGGCCCATCTAAAACTGAGGTTTCGTCACACAAGTCGACATCGCTGTCTTTTATTTTCATGAAGTATCCTCTTTATTGCTATCCACTTCACGAAGACCTTTTGTATTACCATCAGCTTCTTCAATCTCTTCATTGTCTTGATAATTGAGAGGTCTTTTGTTATTGGTCTTATGATTTATCGGGTGTTCTAACTCCGTTGTCGTGTCGTGATTTTTAGGAGTTCGTTTTGCGTAAGTTTCAAGTCGTGATTTTGTTTTGCAGAGTAATTTGTTAAACGATGGGAATGATATTTAGAAGCAATCCGTCTGGAAATTACATAATTCATTTGGTAAGATTGCTTATTTTGTTAATAGGTTAAGGATTTATATAGGGTTTAACGGAGTATGGCGAAAAGGAGTTGGAATAGGTACCTATATTAATATCGAAGACATTTAGTAAACATTGTCATTCTCCAAATAGTTTCGACTAATTAAGGCAACAAAGGAGCCGGTACTTTATAAATGCCGCCTTGTAATGCGTTTAGCGTATTACCGATTTGAATTAACTACTTACATCGAAATACCTACCAAAACATTCTGACTATTACCTACCTATAAACTAGAAGAAAATAACACGTCATTGCAATTTAAACAAGAAACATCACGTTGTTCACCGTTTATTAAATTCACCAATTAACACTAAGTACACCGACTCTAGTAAAAAGATTAAACGAATAGTTTAAAAACGGTCACATCTGAAACTAGACAACTGTCACATATCTGTACGTACGAATTTAATCGCGGCGGCTCCCTTTGTGGTTGCATTATCCAAGATGGCGGGCGGGGATCAAAGGGGCCGCGTGTGTGAGGCGTCCGCGGTGAAATGTCACCACGGTCGATCAATTAACGGTTATACCGTCTTTAATTCGATATTGATATCGGAATAACACAAACGGACAAGATGGAATGACCGTAGCTTATTTCATTTTTTGTTTGGCTGGAGTATAAAGACGCAGCGAGTAATGCTTTGAGAGATCGATTTATATAAAAATATATGTGGTTTGAATATTTTTCGGTGTGTTGATTTGTATGTAATTTTTACTTTCCACATGATAAAAGATTTAGAATCTTACCGCAGAAATACCAGGATATAGGTAGAGTAATGATAGAAGCTGTTAGAAGAGATGATAGAATATTTTCAAGATAAAAACAAATTAATTTATTTGGTATTTCTTTCATAGGTACTATGATTATACTGTCAATGTTATGTCATTGTAAAGAAAGTGTAAGCATATAAGGGTTAAATCTCTATTCTCTTGTGCCAAAAGCCATATCCAAAAAATAACTGTCTCTAGGAAACTAGGCTTAATTGGTGTCCGATGTAAACATTAATAGCCTTACCGAATCGTTACTGATATCTTTCCGAGTTGTCGTGATGAACTGAACTATTAGTTTTTATAGTATGTTATTGAAACATCTATATTGGTGCAGCTTTTGATTATTTTATTATCAAAAAAAAGATAAAAATTAAGAGCTTAGAATTTTTCATGATGACATATGAGTAGCCAAAAAAGCCGTGTTGACCGAGTGGGGAAGTACCTACCTCGACTTTCAATTCGAAGGTCGTGGGTTAGTATTCTTATAAGCGGCGATGGGCTTGCAACCTGTCACGCATGGAATGCTAACCTCTGCAAAATGTGGGCAAGTGCCAAATATAATGTCTGATGTCTGACTACCCTCTTTAGACATCATCATCATCATCAAGGATTTTAAGCACCTGGAGATCTGAAAGGTTGTCTACCGTAATGGGGATTACATCGTGATCCATTTTTTTTCCTATGAGTAGGTAAGTATTCTAAAAGTCCTCTCTTTGTAAATGTGTCCTTATTTTTTCATCTCTTATCTCTGACAACATCAGGCGCGGCGAGGAAGTACTGTTGATCTCCATATAAACCAACACTTTTGTATGGGTAAAATGCGATGCAATCAATTCTAGGATAGACGCGGCCGCAATACATACAAATAGATGGCAATTTCTTTGACATAAAGACGTAAATCGCATTTACAGCTTTATGTCGTTAATAATTAGGTCTTTGCCGCTTTTCACAAAATCTTTGAAAATAATTATCTACACCTCAAGAATGTAATCAATCTATGAGTTGTATTACCAGTGTAATGTGTTGTATATAAAATGAACTTAATCATATCTTGGAATAGAAACAGCAACAAAACTAATTCGTTATTGATGGCGTCAGAGATTACGGGAGTCATGCGCGGGACGAACTTATCTATAGGTACCAGTTTAATTAAGACTGTGCAATGTGCATTTATACGGTACGATATTTTTTACTGTTTACTAGCCGACCCGTGACGTTGATTTTAAGTTTCTAGTAGCAATGGTTTAGGCTTTGTTGATATATCAGTCAGTTACCGCAAGATTTTGATATACGAGTATTTAGATGAAGCTGTTGGCAATGATGGTACAGATCATCGGTAAGCCAAAATTAACATCAATCGTCTTTATACATAATGTTATCCAAATAATATTAAAAATGCGAAAGTTTGTGAGTTTGTATGTATGTTTGTTCCTCAATCAGGCCTAAACGACAAAACGGATTAAGTTGAAATTTGCTATAAATGTAGATATAATGCTCGATTAAATAATAGATTACTTTAAAAAATGAAAAACATCCCCAAAACGATAAAAATACTCAAAAGGGATGATTTCTGTATAGATGGCGCTGGTGTGCAACAAATTTGATATCACAGACTAAAAACATTCAGTGTTTTCTATTCGATTATGTAAATTTGACAGGACAACGTCTGTCACGGGTCGGCTAGTAGGACATAAAAACACACGACTACCTACTGAGTGGGTCAAACAGGCATGACGTGGAGTAGCGCTAGTTTTCGTACAGAAAAAAAAAGTCTTAGCGCAGCTTTTGTCGTATCGTCGCGTACAAAAGTAACATCTTCCGAGAGACAGATACGAATGTACATTCACAGTCCAGTTATAGACCGCTACACAATACGGTGTCCATTGGACATCGGGTAACAGAGCGGCAAGATTTAATGACCGCGACTGTCCGGCGTTACACATGAGGCGTGTTTCGACATCGCCCGACACTAGCCGCTCCAGTAACATCTTGTGAAATTTCTGTGACGAACTCGCAATTACTTGGCAGGTAAGCGTCTACCTGAAAAAATCTGGTGAAAGTCGCGTATTTACGTTTTTTTATAACTATAGATTTTGACACGGGTCTAAAATAAAATAAATAGGATCACGACTGCAATCCCCAAGTATGGTAGACATCTTCTCAGATCTTCAGACGCTTAGATCCTTTGATGATGTCTAGTGGGGGTCGTCAGAGGCACGTCCAAACATTATATTCGGCACATGCCCACATTTTGCAGTAGTTAGCATTCCATACGTGACAGGTTGCAAGCCCATCGCCGCTTATAAGAACACTAACTGGTTTCCTCACGATGTCTTTATCACGTAATTACCTTTAATTTACTTTCCCGACGTTTCGACTATGTTACAATATCCATGGTCGCGGGAAGACTGGAGTACTCGGAGCTACAGTCGAGAAGCGGAGGCAGTTGAAGAAACTACCCTCACTTGGTCTTCAGAAATAGAAATATCCATGTTCATATTACGACACACCACACTGACTGTATCCACGCACTGAGATGGTCTATCGCGACACCCACACATAGTGACCACAGGATTCCATGAAGAAGAGAGTCTAAAGCCGTCTTCGTGATTAAAATTTGGGTACTTTTTAATTCCAATAGCTTTCCGAACAATTTATTCCTCTTGTTATTTTTTATATTGTTGTACTTTACATACAACGCCATCTAGCCTGAAACTAAGCAAGGCTTGCAATGAACCAGACAACTGATAATATATATAATACCTACTGTTTTATAAATACATACCTAATAAACAAATTACCAGTCGTAATAATATAAATGCGAAAGTTTGTGAGTTAGTTTGTGCCTCAATCAGGTCTAAATGGCAGAACGGATTAAGATGAAATTTTATGTAGATGTAGATATAGTGCCCGAATAAGAAATAGACTACTTTAAAATGCAAAAAACATTCACAAAATGATAAAAAACGCATAAGGTATGATTTTGGTATAGATGGCGCTGGTGTGCAAAAAATCTGACATTCGTGTTGACATCAGTCGTCATATCATCTCACATTACTCTATACGATTATCGAAATTTGGTCAGGACAACGTCTGTAGCGGGTCTGCTAGTATAAGTATATACTCTTGGTCAATAACCTGCATATTTCAAAACTACCTATCATACTTGTAGGAGCTACTGAATTGATGACAATGGCATTTACATTTACGACATACAATTACGATTCAGCGTTAACAGTAATTTTAATCAATATTAAAAAGCACTAAACTTCACTGGCCTGTCACTTATCATAGTAATTTATCGAAATTGTGAAATAAATGTGAAATTGATCAATGGATGTGATAAAAATTATTCATTTCAATATTTAAGGTGACTGTTAAATTTATGACAGCTCGCATTTTTTGTACTCGGTCGTATTCTGTGGCCGCACACTAAGAATAGTGCAAACGCACACATTGAAGCTACTTCACACTTCATTTACCAAGACTAAATAACTAGTCTTGATACTTGAAAATATTTGGTGCAATAGGTATGTCATATTTGTATAGGTAGGTATGTACTTAATAATTTTATAGGTTGCACTTGACAAAAAGAAAATAAATATAGAAAAAATTAATATATATTATAAGACAGGTTACAAATCGTAAAGTGCTACTACACAGTTACTAATATTTGACTGTGCAAAAAATATTTGTTAGGTACCTACTAATAAAATACATTATGACAAAACGGTAAGTATCGTTTTTTTACAAGCTCTTATTTAACTTGCAGTTTATGTACATATTTATGTATGTATGTTTGATAAGGTGGAATCTTGCAACTTAATTTTAAGCAGTTATCCCCAATCGATTGAGCTTAAATTTTGCATACATAATATGGTGACAGCGAGTTGATCTGATGATGGAGTCAGGAGCTGTTCAACGGAACCCTTCACTAAATAGTCGAATTGAGGCAAAACTTTGCATACCTATCAATCTCAATGACAATGTAAAATTATGGTACTAGCGAGCTGGTCTGATGATGGAGGTCGGATGTAGCCATCGGAACTCCTCAACTACACAACATAACCACGTCACGTTTGGGCTCGTTATTTTTATCTTGACGAGAACTAGAGCACTAGACATTACAAAAGCTTGATTTAAAAAATATATTTTTAATAAAAAAACTTATTGTCATCTAAAATCGATGACGGCACCGTCAACGTTTCGAGTACCACTCACAGAAAGTTTTGAAAGTGAAATACTGATAAAATATGTAGGTATGCTTTTGAATATTGTGTGCGAGCTATGATCTCGAAGATCCATAGACCGCGCGTAGCGAGGGTCAACAAGTTCTGGAATTAAACAGTTATTGTAAAACTTTACTAAATAACCCTCCATAATATTTTCTTTCCAGAAAAATCAAATATGAATTTGTAAAAAGAGATGATCAGCTCTTTTTAAAAATTCATATTTTTCATTGTATTTGTACTAAATGACATCACAAACCTGCAATACTTTTTAAGACCTATCCAAAGACATGGAGAGTATGCGAGAAAAAAAAACATCTGAAAATATGTATTTATTTCTACCACATTGTCGGCGTGACTAATGTATATTCATGCCAAATTACAGCTTTCTAGTACTAAGAGTATCTGAGCTAAGCTGCGGACGAATGGACGAAAATGGCAAAACTATAAGGGTTTTTTGTAAACTACGAAACACTAAAGAGCACTTTCAGTATTTCGAATTAAACAATTTTTCAGAACACTCTATTATTTTTTTAAATATTTAATTATTTGCATCATGTACTTAAACTTAAGTATATGCCATCAAAAACAACTTGTAAAAATAAAAATAAAAGGCCAATTCTCGCAACGCAACTCAGTTTCTTTTTTTGTCTTTTTTTTGTTGGAACTATGCTCGTTTGTGTAAACTTAACTTGTGAGATATTGTATAAGTAGCCTAAGATGACCAGAGATAATCTGTCGATGTCAGTCTCTCTTCCCTGTTCGCTTGTTACGGCTGGTCGTGTTCTATATCTCTACAATAAAGAATCCATATATATCACACAGATCGTGTATAATTTAACCAAAAACCCATCAGTTCTTCTATCGTAAAAAGTTGAGAGATTTCAATGTCTGTCTGTCTGTCTAAAAAATGGCCTGAACTGCTTCGAGAAAAGGATGGTACGACTGTGCCGCCTTTTTGCTTGACTTGGCGGGGGCACTACCGTGCCCCCAGATAAACCTTGCTTTGATAATAACAAATACCGACCTTTTTAGAAGGTTCAACATTTTTGGTTCAATGCTTATCGTATCATTCGTCAGTCATTCATCAGTCGTCAAAATTGATTAATGCTAGATTTGTTGCACACCAGCACTCGGAGTCTTTTTATAGTTTTGAGGATGTTTTTTAATTAAAAATAGCCTATTTATAAGCTAGAGGTTACATCGACAGCAAATTTCAATTTCATCCGTTTAGTCGTTTAGGTCTGATTGAGGTACAAACATCCAAACATACTTAACATCCGCACAAACTTTTAGATTTATAATATTAAAGGTAGATAAATAATAATTATAAATTATGTTCATAATCTGAAATTTATGTAATTTTTCTAAATCCAATTATAGATAAAGTATCATTTTTTTCCATCCATGTATAAAAAAACACGCTTGGTAATATAGGGTAGATCGGGTCTAAACGATACAGGTAAGGATCATGGTACCTTAGAACTTTCATTTCAAAACAGAAATGTATCAAATCAACATTTAATTTTATATTTATTTAATAGGACTAATTAGGGACACTTCAAAAACCACAGCAAAAGACGTTGTCCAGAAAGTATTATCACTAAAATGGAAATAGGCCGGGCTCATCCAAAGATTACAAAATGAGAGCTGATCTAAAACAATTATGAATTGGGACCCAATACATAAAAAACGAAGAAGAGGAAGGCCTGCTATGCGATGGGATGATGACATCGTGAAAGTAGCAGGCAAAACATGGAGCAGAGCCGCTAGAGATCGGGAAAAATGGATAGAGCTGGAGGAGGCTTTTACCGCTGAAAGCGGTCCTTACACATAATTTTATATACCTATGCATAGATACATATCTAAGTTAATTTTATATTGTGCAAGGAAATAAAAGCTTTTATTATTTATTATTAATTAGGGACACAACCAGGTTCACATTTTCCTGAAATTTAATATTTTTATTAAAATAACAATCAAATACGAAACATCGGCTTATTTCGATTTTGCTCCGACGCGACGTATGCAAAAAGGTAAAACCGTATACTATTATCATATTGTTTTGAAACCAAACTCGATGAAACGCATCTTCTACAAAAAAAAACCATCCAGCTCTTTCAACAAATCATGCATTGTACCTAACCTTCATCTGTGTGGCTTGCACTAAATTCTTCAAGGCAATATATTATACAAATGTTATCATTAGTTTTGCATGTCCAGTATTTTACCCCGGTATTCCATTATGTAAGACCTCCTCTAAATTCGAAGAAAAATGTGACGTGGACGTGCTTCCCCGAGCGCGTCTGAGCGCTAACTGACGTGCCGACTTGAGGTGAATGTGAGTTTTGTATGGAAAAAATGTATGGAGAAGTTTTATTGCATTTTATATTGTTCATAAATGAAAAAGTAAATTATTTGAAAACAAGATAATGCCACGCGGTATAGAGAAATATAAAATCTACAATTTCGTATTATTTTCAAATAAAAATATGCTGTGGGTCTAAAGATATTGGTACCTAACCAGACCCCATTTTTCGACATTTTCAGCGGTTCTTGCGACGGTAAAAACGTATTTTTTTGAAAATATTGTATAGAACTGGCCAGTTTTTATTATCTACTATTAAAGATGAATATATTATCAGTAATTTTGTATCATTATATCCTCACAATTGTGATTCCTGGTTTTTAAATCGGTACCTGAAAATCATTGAAATACGTGTGTAAGTGTGAGCCGGGCCTTAAGACGAGTAATTATTTTTTGATGAATGCGGAATTCTTTTTCTACATAATCGCAAAGCATACGGTTTGTTTTTATGACAAAGATAAGTTATGGAAACACGATTGATGAAACTTTTCTTGATAGATTTATTTTCCAAAGTTGGCTCTTTCAAAACATTAATTTTGTTTTTACTCAAAACTATGAATAGCTAATTTTTATAAAATTTGTTAAATAATCATACTAGCTAAATAAATGAAAGACAGTTTTTTTAAGTTTGATAGTTTTCTAGTTAAGTTTTATCACTTTTTCCGTCTTATCCGGGTAGACTAAGCCAATACAAAAAAAATATTCAAGCGTCACCTTAAATGCGCATGCGCATGAGGTCATGCTGTCCAGGAAAATGCCATCGCGACACTTAATAATCTACTTCGTGATAGGTAAGTTACGTTATTATTCTGTAAGTGGTTTACGAGTCTTCTTGGAGGAAACATGACAGTTGTTCTTGTATAGGATGTCCCAAAAAGTAATGTCAAGCGGAAGTCTATAGAAGTAACAGAATAAACCTATAAAAAATAAAGGATAAGTGACTTTTATTTTTACATCACCCTCAAAAATATAGGAAACATTATGGATATAAAAAATTGCATTCAATATTTTCGAGATTTTTTTTGTCCAAACACACACACATAGTACACAAAAACTCGCGGAATATACACAATTCGGGTGCTCTACCTCTGCACTTCCGGTTCACCCTATTTATTGAGACACCCTACTTTATACGAGAAGATGCACAAATTTATGAATCAGTTAGGTATCATCTGAACTCAATGCTTCGTTTATATTTAATTAAAGAAATAATAATTTTCTAAGCTAAAAAATCTTACGAGAACATCCATCAACTGTCCAAATCTTAAAAAAATAAAATTAACTACCAAAGTACTGTCAAGGGCAAAGTCATCAAAAGCGTTCAGTGCTTCCGCATCAATATATCGATAAGTACAGTCGCGTCACTATCAGCCACACGATCGCATCGCAGACTATAATTCAGGCGACTGTCATTGCCATCGACCACATAGCCCAATAGACGCCTAATGGCTTCATTTCTTATTATTATTAACTACAGTACTTACTTACTTAGATACTATGTACTTGTCTTAAACATTTATTGCAACCATATATGGGAGAAGACACTGACTTCTGTAACACAGGTCTACGTACCTAGCTCAGGAGTCAGGGACTTCATAGGAACTTTGTTACCTTTTTTTTTAATGACAATAAACATTATTATTATTATTATTTCTTCAAACAAACAATTCTGTCATAACGTCGAGGTGTGCAGGTCAGGGGGAGCGGTAAAAGGTTGGATTGATAGGTATGCAAAGTTTTATCTCAATCCGACTAATTACTGAGGAGTTCCGTTAAACAGCTCCTGACTCCATCATAAGAACAGCTCGCTTGACCATATTATTGCATTGTCACCAAAGTTACATAACTATGCCAAAATTCAGCCTAATCGGTGAAGATTAACTGCTTCAAAATTGAGTTGCAAGATTCCACTTTAAGAAACATAGTTACATACATTGCAAGTTAAATAAATGCACTCTGATTGGCCAGTTCAATGTCATAGCCCGCCGCGGAGCGCGTCGTGAACCGCGCTCGGAGGTTTACAAAGGATCTGTAGCCCATATGTGTTGTCTGACAGTCTTCGCCTTGCACGAGGAGTCTATCTAGGTGGTCGATGGCTATAATTCAGGTGACTGTCACTGCGCAGCCCTGATTATATTGCTGCACAATCGTGACGTGACGTCAGAGTGGAATGCAGGCGCTATCAATAGGCTTCCTGGGTTTTCAAGTGTCAGCTGTGGGAATTATGGATCACTGGACAACTATTATTAAGCAATTTTATTATTTATTATTATTTATTTATTATTATTTATTATATTTTATTATTAGCAAAGTTTGTCGGTTTTTGACTTGACAAAGTAAACAGATGTTATTGATGTTTATCAAAAGTTTAGTGCATCACTAGTGAAGTTAAAAAAAAGTCACCTTTTGACGAGTATCGTATGCGGAGCTGAGCGAAGCGGACCGTGAATTGACCAATACAGTGCTCGAAATAGTTTACCCAAACATTTCGAGCGCTATGATTGGTCACTCCACGACCCGCTCCGCTCCATAATGAAAACTCACGTTTAAGGTCAGATCTTAGCTCTCATTTGAACATTACTTATTTATATGCATCGACATCGGTAATATCATAGACAAATTCTCAGTCCTTTCTATATACCTATGTCAAAAGCTTCTCTACAAAACAAAGAACCCAAGGCTCATAATTTGAACACTTATATCATTTTGTCGACACGGGTCAGTTCATCGACAAGCTCCCAGCCCTAAGGAGGCGGTACTGCCGGCATATGAACGTGTCGCCAATTACCTTCCACGGAGTATTGACTCAGCCGAAACTAAGCTCTCATCATTTACATAATAACACCTTGTGCTCTGAATGTGGTGTTCCAAGTTAAGAGATATTTGTTTTATTAATTTAGTTTAATAACATAACTATATTCAAATTTAAATTCAAAAATCATTTATTTCAATAAAATCACAAACATCACTTTGAAATGTCTTAGGAACTAGGTGAAGCTACGCCGATTCCACGCGACCAAGCCTAGAAGAATCAGGAATAAACACGGCTTGGGGTCTACCTTTTTTTAATAATCCTTTCTTTATATAACACTAGCGACCCGCCCCGGCTTCGCACGGGTAGCATGTTATTATACATATAAACCTTCCTCCTGAATCACTCTACCTATTAAAACCGCATCAAAATCCGTTGTGTAGTTTTAAAGATATAAGCAAACATACATACATACGCGGGAAGCGAAAAGCGACTTTGCTTTATACTATGTAGTGAAGATCATAGTGTGTATGTATGTGTGCGAGGGATTCTTGCGTTTATTGCGTACCCATCTTTTTTTATTGCAATTACTAAAAATACGTAAGCGAGAGAAATAACTAGTTGAAACTCATCAGAATTAGACTCGAAAAATGAAAATCAGGAGAAAACTAATATTTTTTGTACATATCTCTCATAAATCTGTGTACTGTTATAGTATTGAACAGTATTTGCGAGTTGTTTAAATTATCGTGACTTTTAATTGTTTCTTTATTCGCGTTTTATTGCTTAAGTTTATACATTGGACCATAACCTTGAATATCCAATTCTAAGCCAAGTTTTCCTTTAAAACGTTCACCCGAAACATTAGACGTTACATAGATTTGTACTTCGATAGAGGTCAATTGGACGCATTGTTTCGTTTTCCTGTATTATAATGGCTTTGATATTCTATTGCGTTGTATGTTTTTATGATGGTAGTTACGAATGTTCATCCACACTGCCGAGCTTGTCCACCTGCTTAGGGGTTAATTATATATTATACTAGCGACCCGCCCCGGCTTCTCACGGGTAGCATGTTATTATACATATAAACCTTCCTCCTGAATCACTCTATCTATTAAAAAAAACCGCATCAAAATCCGTTGTGTAGTTTTAAAGATATAAGCAAACATACATACATACATATTACATACAGACGCGGGAAGCGGAAAGCGACTTTGCTTTATACTATGTAGTGATTATATATACATATATTGATACTAATTATATTTTGTTTACTATGATAATAATAATTTTAATTTTGCTATGTCCTAATAGGACCTATGTACTGATACTAATACTACTTACTCTATGCATACGACCTATACCAACTATACTGTACTGTATACTGTACATTATGCAAATAAAAAATAAAATAATTTCAGGAATTTATTTCTATAGTGTAGTGATGGCGCGTTTCATATATTTGACACTTCGCGCCCGTAATCGCAAACGCGCTAGGCTCGGCAGTGTGGACGCACAACACTTGCAGTTTATTCTCCTTGAAGATATTTGGTTAGGTATTTATAAAAGGTTAGAAGGAATCTCTCAAAAAATCATCGTAAGTACTTTGTTTTGAATAACATGTTGTTTTTATGCAGGTCCATAACCGGATATTGATTCATTATTTACCTTTTACCTTGTAGATCTAGGTACCAATAGGTAGGTAAAGCTTTGGTGTAAATAAAGTGTAGGTATGTGTAAGGATCCTTCTCAACAAATGTTGCCAGTGCATACCTACGCTCGCGCTTTCTTCCTTGTCCCGACGTCGTTGGCTCATACAAAATAAAGCTCAGGCCTCATTCTTTGGTTTGGACAGCTGCTCCTCATCATTAAAACTGAAACCCTCGCGACTTTGTGTACGTAAAGTTATTTTCAATCAGACCTCAACCCTTGCCCGGGAGTTTCAGACATTCCTATCTTAATGCATAGACACCAAAAGGCCATACCTACACCCTCCAAATTTCAAGTTTCTAGGACCAGTGTGTTTCAATAGATCAGTCAGTCAGTCAATCAGTAACGCAAGAGTTTTACCTATATATTCAGACTAGCTGCTCGCCCCGGCTTCGCACGGGTAGTACCTGGATAGTACGGGCCGTGGCCCGGCATAAGCTATATTACTATAAAGTTTAATTTTAATCCGTTCAGTAGTTTTTGCGCGAAAGTGTAACAAATACACACACACACTCGCAAACTTTCTCATTTTTAATATTAAAGTAGGATGTTGTACCATTTTTTGCTAGATTCAACCGATTATCTCCGCTCATCTTGGAAATTAACCTACTAGATGTTATTTTAGTTATTTTAATTGAATCAATTAAAAAGATTAAATCACATTTCATATTACAACTATCACCTATTAGCACCAATGTCAATGGAAAGTGTTAATGAAATCATTTATTTTATTTAAAATAATTTGTCTATATAATTGCACAATTTAAATAAATTGCCATCATCTGTGACATTCAATTTGCCATTTATTTAAACGAGTTTTGTAGTTTTTTATCTGAGTAATTAAAACACGACAATCTTTAGAGATCTTGGATGGCTAGACTGTTTAGGTTCCGTACATTCGATATAATACAATTACCTAGGTAGGTCTTATCTCTCTGTAAGTGAAAATCTTAAAACAAAAAAGTAAAGAACTCCTTATCTTTATCTTTATCTTTATCCTATGTAAAGTATCAAGATCATAATTCCATAATTATATTTAGTTAATAATATAAATTTTAATAGCAGAAATGTTTTAAAATTCATATTCAAAACAATATTTATTTATTGGAAATCATTAGAATCATTTAGAATCATTATAAAATCTAATCTTATGTATTTTTTTACAGTTTAATAATCCAGCAAATTTTTATTTCTGTCTTTACTATTCTTATCCAACGCCTAATATATTTTTTGTCTCCAGATAAGATCGGCGCAGGCGCAGGGCACAATGGCGCGGTAATTGACAAACCATGACTGGAGACTCAAGGCTTCATGAGGGATTCCGACAGATTCCGTGGATAGTCTTGTGTGATGAATTGTCTTCGGAATTGCTGACTTGCGCTTATATTATCCTAATAATAATATAAATGCGAAAGTTTGTAAGAATGTTTGTTGTATTTTTTAAGAAATTTCTTCGCTTCTTTTGCTTCGCTACTAATAAAAAACATAGTGAGAATTGACAAACATAAAGTAAACGACAAATTCAAATGATAGTGTACCTACAAAAACTTACTCTATGTAACTGTGTTATTAACAATTATAGTTGTAACTACGTACAAAAAAGTAGTATTTCCACTTTATTGAGTTGCATGTACGATTGTACGTCTCACAGACCAATTACATTTGAACAACCTTCGACACCCTTATCAACACACATCATTAAAATTTGATACGTCTGTGATGCCTTCCGTCATATCTACACCTAAGTATGATCACCATCAGAAATAGCTGGACAATTGATATCTTCAAATTCATCCAGGTATTTAGTTACAATAGGCTCTCAAACAACTAAAGTGAATAAATATAAATCTCATCTAAAATGCTGACAGACGTCCTGTCAAGTTTCAATAATCCCACAGAAAAACTTATGGGAATACAAAATATTAATGTTCTTATACCTATTCCTATACACAAAAAAAAACATGAAAATCGGTCAAGCCGTTTCGGAAGAGTTTGGTTACAAGCAGAGAATTTTACATCTTATTTATAAAATTGAATCCCTATTTTCCTTGATCATAGCATCACGCGTGAACGGCTGGACCGATTTTGCTAATTATTTTTTTGTTGTATTCGTTCGTAAAATTGCAAGTTTGATATGACTACGTCTGTCGGAACAGCTAGAATACGATATTTATTAATGCGACTGTACACACACAGGTACACTTCCGTCATTGATTGGCGACCTCACCATCGATTATTTAGATGTCACGATCCGGTAGAATCACGACTGTAAAGTTCATGGTCGTTTGTAATAGAGCTTTGGGTGTCCAAGTGCCTTTATTATGGTATTTAGTTTGTGTTCGGGGCGATTAGTTTTATTTTATTACTTGATGTTGAATCACTAAATTAAAGTAGATAAAACTTGCTTACTAAGTTTGCTCATTCCTTCGTATATACCTACGAGTAAGAGGGTTCGGAGTAGAAATACGGCTCATTTTCACATTTTTTTTTTGTAATGCTGACGTTTCGAGACAATCAGGGGGGTTAGCATGAACCACTATCGTATCGATAACGTTTCGTTCAAATGCCAAAACTGACACTTATACTATACAAAAAGTGTAATTTTTGACATTTGAACGATACGAACGGTTGTCGATACGATAGTGGTTCGTGCTCAGGCCACAGATGCTCTATGAGCCTTCACCTTGTTCGATTGGCACTGGAGCTCTATATAGCATTAAGGAAAAGATCATTAAAAAAAAGGTAGACCCCAAGCCGTGTTTGTTGTCTGATTCTTCTAGGCTTGGTCGCGTCGAATCGGCGTAGCTTCACCTAGTTCCTTCCTACGTTTCGTAAAGTAGATGAAACGTCAGTAAATAAATAAATAATATATGGTAATTAGCCATGTTTCTATTTCAAATGGCAGAATAGTGGTATTCCAATATTTTTCTCCTAAATGTCTCATAGATTTTTCAGATCTTCCAACAATTTTGCAACCAACATTTTTATGAACGGGTGCATTGTCGTGCAAAAGCAGCAAGCACTCCTTGCGTTCACCTTCCTATTTTTTTTTCTTTGATGGTATCTTTTTATTTCTCCAGTAAAATGGCATAGTATCGCCCTGTGATAATCTAGACCTTATTATTCGTAGACATATGTGTGATTCTGGTAAAGGTGGTAGACCACTGAAGTCTCTACTTTTCATTCTCTTTTTATTGGTGACATATTTTTAGAACCTACATATATTTCAAACTACAACCATGTAAAGAAAACTGATGTATTTATGTAGGTAGCTTATGACAATGACCAATGTAGAAATTAAACTACACCTTTACCTTTATGTGTACCAAGATAAATAATATAAATATTATAGCGTATTTACACCAGACACCTACTTCCGTCTCCATAATAGAACTTCGCTATGCAATAACAGTGTTGTCCATTAAAAACAAGTTAATTTAGGTCTGACTGACACATTCGTAATAAGTCTACAAAGCGGTAAAAATAGCGGAATAAAGACGAGTGCTCACTGACTGACAGTTCTTTTGTGATGACCATAGTGACCATTAATCATGCTTTTTTGTCACTAACATGGCGAAGTTATCTGTGTTGGGTGCCAGCATACAGTCACAGAAGAAATACCACTTATTCCAAACAGAAGTTTCACTCAGTGATACTTTAATCTTGGTTTTCTCAACCGTTAGACAATATCCGAGGAGATATCCCATAAGGTTAATCTCTGACAGTATATAGCGACAAAAATAATATCAGTCAGTGTGACACAAGTTTTTGAATTTTACCAATTTGTTCAGCTAGTTGAAGTTTTCGTAGGAAAACTTACTAACATTGTAAATCCGAAAGTTTGTGAGGGTGTTTGTTTCGCACGTCCAGAAATAATGTATAAGATACTTTTTATACAGATAACTCATGAGCAAAGCCACAGGCGGAAGCTAGTCTATGTATAAATTAGCTTGAAACGCGAGCAATTTTGCAAGTCACTGAATGTATTTTAAATAATACTCTACGATACAGAGTTATTTTAAGCGATTGCAAATAGCTTGCATCAGAGCAAATTAACTCTAAAGCCATCTTAATAAAGCTTACTTTACAATACAAGCTTGTCATAAGTGACACGGGCAAAGTAGAGTCACCACCAGTACGACCCATAATTAGTTTTGAAATTGGATGTTAGCTATGGACAAAAAATCCCAAAGCCGCGAACATCAGTGATTATGTTCTAACAAAATTTTCGTTTTGGGATTTTTCATGATTGGATTTGACAAATCACCATGGACAGGACAGGTAAATTGGCTCGATAAAGTTTCTTAATACCGGTTACAGCGGTGAATGTAATTTTGAACCTTACGTTGAAGAAACCATTGGTGTTTGGTCATCTTCGTTATTTTACGGCCGTCTTGTGACATGAATAGCTTATAAGCCAAGGTATGTGTTTAGTTATAAACTAAATTTAATTTGGCCAAATGATAGGTTTGGCGTGATTTTATATGAAATCGCTTATTGAAATTTACATCGTGTGAATTTGTTTGATTTAGCATTTTATTACCGAGGACGACAGGCTTGAGTCATCAGTTATAATCGTTCCTATACAAATAAATAAATAAATATTGGCGGACTTTACACACAGCGCTATCTAGCCCCAAACTAAGCAAAGCTTGTACTATGGGAACCAGAGAACTGATAGAATACTTAAATACTTATTTTTTTTTTGTAAATACATACTTATACTTATTATACATAATAACACCCAGACACAGAACAAACATCTATGTTCATCACACAAAATGTTTGCCCTGGGTGGGGATCGAACCCACAAACTACAGCGCAGAAGGCAGAGTTATTACCAACTGAGCTGTGATGTGAGGCCAGTTGGAATCCCAGTGAATCTTTATATCACTATCGTTCTGATTAAAATATCTACTTGATTTGATTATAATAGAAGTTGTTATTATTTATAATCCAAGATTACTTAAAAACTCTCATCCAGCAAACACAAAAATGCTCAAGATTTTTTATTTATTTTGGGGCTTTCAATTCTCATTTTCAGAATTAATGGATATTTGTCACTTTAAAAAAATAATCATCTGAAATGAGAATTAATCAAAAGTAAAATAACAAGTAGACGCGTGAACTGCAGCAAACGTTCGCAAGTTTATTTTTTTTAATATGATAAATACGATATTTATTAATTTCAATTTCGTGTTTTCTATACATACATGTTATACATACCGAAACCGGATGAATTGTCGGTTCGTTCGTAGTCTGTTATGTTAGTTTTGTCCTACTAATTAGTTCTATTTGACTAGGAGACTTCGCGTCGCTCTATCTCAAATCTACTAAAACCAGGAAATTGTTTCGAATACTGGACCTAACAGGGGTTGTGTAAATCTAATTAAATATGTACTATAAATTATAAATACCATCTCGACGTACTATATAATAATAATAATAATTTAATTACATACAGATGACTAATTACGTTTAATTTTATATATTATTTATTTAATTACTTGTTTATTGTGTAGACCCCGTTTGGGTAAAATAAATATAGTACGTCTAAATATAGTACGGGTAATTAATATAGGGTTGTGCGAAATTACCCGTAGGTACTATATTACTCGTGTTATATCAACTTAAAGCAGTGTTACCCCCGTATTCAGGAACGACACTGTGAGAACACGCACACTATCGTGTGCCTATAACCAAAGTTGAGCTCTAGAGGCGCACGATAGTGTGCGCCATAGTATCGCACAACACAATAAAGTGATGTTTATGAAAAAAGATTTCGTCCACTGTGGGTGCGTGTTCTCACAGTGTCGTTCTTGAATACGAGTGTAAGACTAGTGGGAGGTACTTTGACTTTCAATGCAAAGGTCGCTGATTCGAAACTCGGCCGTGCAATAATCGATTTTTCTCTTTAAAGAAACCGTAGTAGGTGTTTTTATAAGCGGCGATGGGATTGCAACCTATCACGTATCGAATACTAACTACTGTAATACATAATTGGGAGTATTATATGTTAAATGTTTGGACGTGCTCCTAGAATGCTTCTAATTGGAAATGTCAAAAACTTTTTTTTTTACTTTTTTAACTATGTTTATAAAGTTGCTTAATTTTCGGTAATCTTATATTTATTTATTTTTGTTTTTGTTAATCCTGTCCATCCAAAGGTTGTCTGTAAGAGATCGCTTTTAGCGATAAGGCCATTGTACATTTATGTTTGTGGTTACTACAATTTTTTTTTGTGATACCTACTCAGAATATCAATGCAATTTTTATCGCTCGTGTAGAATTTAAAGCTTGAAATGAAATGAATTTCATTCTATTTTGCTGTCTACATCATTGAAGTCTAGATTGAAGAAGAGTAAAAATGTCTGTCAACTTGACGATCGTTGGTGGAAGGTAAAATCGTTTATTATGGGTGAGACAAGTCTCGGAGGCGCCATTATGCGAAGTGTTCTGAACAAGACGTCAATGAGATTTAAATATCTTCATGGCATCCATTTTATTCCGTGGCTACGAACTTTAACATAGACCTTACAAAAGCCGTTTTAGAAAAGAAGTTCTTACTCCTAAGTAAAATACCTGATATAATACCGGAATAAGATACCTGAAGTAATATACTTATAAAAATAGGAGATGTGGCTTGTTCAGAAGTATTTCTTTTTTCGTTTCGAAAAAGAGCAATCAGCGACCCAATCATTCTTTTCTAAAACGGCTTTTGTAAGGTCTATGTTAAAGTTCGTAGCCACGGAATAAAATGGATTGGGTCGCTGATTGCTCTTTTTCGAAACGAAAAAAGAAATACTTCTGAACAAGCCACATCTCCTATTTTTATAAGTATATTACTTCAGGTTCCTACCTAGATTTCTATTAAGCTGAAAACATAATAGCAGAAACTTTTCACGATAAAGATATTATTTCAAAATGATACGTTTTAGAATTTATGATCGAAATATTTTATATACCTACTATTAAAATCAACTTGTGATTTATTGTTAAAGATAGGTAATATGTAGATCTAGATTTCTATTAGAATAGATTTTTGATAAGTAATTATACATAATTTATATCATTAATTTATTCGAAAAGCTAAAGCGGACCACGCTCCGACGTGTGTTTGTCGTCATTGCAGCGGTCGGTAGGATTATTTATCGAAGTGATTAAAGATGGGTACATCTTTATTCACATATACTATACATTATAAAATAGGAGATGTGGCTTGTTCACAAGTATTTATTTTTTCGTTTCGAACAAAAACAATCGTCGACTGGGAGCGCCTTAAACTAAATACCTAATGATAGTGTAGATAAGAAATATGCTTAGGATGTGCTGAATCTTATTAGGATTTCGAAGTTTGAGGTCTCATAACACATAGGTACTAATAATTTTTAAAACTAGAACAAACTACCTATGCCAGATGCATTAATATAAAAAATTTCAAAGTTTGTATATTTTAAAAGCTTTTATTTAACTTGCGAAAACTTAAAATCTCGGAACGATTTTCTTGAAATGTATTATGCATTTTTAGGGACGATAAATCGATCTAGCTAGGTTTAATTTTTAGTTATTAGTCGTTTTATCTGTGTTTTCAGGCAATTAAATATTATGCAAAGCTCGTTCATCTAGGTACTGATAATGATTCGTGCTCGCTACACAGTATAGTTTATCCCGAAAAATGTTCAGGTTAGAATCTGAAACTTCGCGAAGCCTCGTTTCAGATTCTTCGAGGAAAAATACAAAACATTTTTTTTTCGCTTTTTCTCTCGTGACGTTTATTTTCACAAACTGACGTTCTAATTCTAATTGAAGGTAACACTCTAAATTTCGAAACTAAATGATCAAAAAAGGTTTTCGTCGTGCACATTCTCCCGGGTTTGTTTTTACCCTTTTTCGTTAACGTTTGTATGAAAAACTTTTTATTCCTTCGCTTGTTCTATGGCCCCAAACATTTGAGTCAAGGAACAATTCCCCGGCACTCCACTGTACTGTCAATCGTATCATTAAGGCGATGTCAGCCGCGGGTCGCATATCAACCAATACACTTCATTAGCCACTTGGTGGGCCCGCCACAGACTAATGAATACAGCTGAATCAATAAAAGGGTTGCATTGTTTTTAATAATCATCAACAAATATATCCGCTGAATAAGAAGCTATAGGAAGCTCAGAGCAGTAAAGGAAAACATGGTAAGGAAACAAGTTCTATTATGAAATCTTATTAAAAGCGATGGCAAATGTTAACTAAGTACCTACCTGAAAATGTGGGTATGTTTAGTGTTAGGACTTACAGACTTACATTCTGACTACCCTAAGACATTTTTATGGATCTGAGGACCTGGAGATGTGAAAGAATGTTTACCATGCTTGAAAATGACAGTTTTGGTGTTATTAATATTTTTTTATCAAATATTTGCAGATCGTGCAAACATTTTGATTCTCAGTTGGGCACACACCATCGTCATCAAAGTTACAAATATTTACTAGAATTAGGAAAGTCTACATTGGGCCGCGCTGCTTAGCAGGTTTTTTTTTTAAATTCAATGATGTATTTTTTTGTTTTAAAGAATAGTATCTGAATTGTTTCGAAAATTCAGCAATACAAGCAGAAACGTGGTAATTAGCCGTATTTATAGTTATAATGAGTAACAACCACGATAGTTTTAATTCTATATTTTTTTTCACATAAATAATTTTATTTGAATTATGTGACCCAGCTGCAGCGTAAACACTGCGGCCTGCGGCTGAACTTACGTGAGACACATTCTGATGTTCGGCGTTTCGTCCCCTTAACTGGATGCGAGATTGATGTATAATGGTTGGAATTAAGCTTCGCGGCCTTCGGGAAGAAGACGGATTGCATCAAATGTGCAGGTAATTATAGGCGTATCGCGTATTATCGGCACTAGACTTATGGCCGTCTAACAAAACTTCAAGTTCACGCTTTATCTCTACGGGCGATGTCATTTTGTATAAAAATGCTGATTTATTTACACAATACATCTATCATCAAGTATCCTAATAGGTATTATATGAATCATCATCATCTTCCTGCCCTTATCCCACTTAGTCGGCACAACATGTGTACTTCTTCCATTTCCCTCTATCATCCGTCATCTCATCATTCACTCCTTTCTGACTCATACCATCTTTCACACAGTCCATCCATCTTTTCTTTGGCCTACCTCTACGTCTACATCCATTCATTCATTTCTAACATTCTTCTCTAGTAGGTGACTAATAATAGGTATTATATGAATAAAAAATAAAAATTGTACCTACTGAAAATATTTACAAAAAGATCATACACCTAACATTTAAAAATAAAATGCCAAATTTACTAAAATGTGCCAAATTTCAAAAGGAACTAAGCCTGGAGATCTACCATAGAGGATGTCTACCGTACTTGGGGATTACAGTCGTAATCCTGTTAATGTATTTAATGCTGTGTTAAAATCCGGTGTGGTTAGTGGCATTAACAGTATTATTACGTGTCAATCGAAATCTAACTTTACAATGATTTCCTCTCAAAATGTTAAACTAGTTAGTATTTTTTCAAATGTTACAAGTAGGTCAGCATGATACTCGTAGGAAGTATTATCTGGGGGCACGGCAGTGCCCCCGCCAATGCAAGCAAAAAAGCGGCACGGCCGTACCATGCTTTTCTCGAAGCAGTTCATTACTATTTTCATCAAATGACTCGCGGCACATTTATATCCTAAGAAAAATAATAAAACTGGATTTGTCATCTTCACACATCTGTTTCAAACGTAGAAATTATAAATATTCGTTTTACATCTTTACGACTTGTTTCATGGTTCATAAATAATTAAATTAAATTATTTCGTAGCTAGGTCGATGTCACTGAAATGGCAGAATTATTATTTAATTTGTCGTTTACAGAGATATATATTGTCAGGTTGCCGGCTACTGTTTATAATAACATTTTACGTTTTATAGATTTGGATATAGTAAAGATCAACTGGCAAGGCTATTATACAATATACAGGTTGTCCCAAAACTCAACGATAACCTGGTACCGGGCGAGAGGCCAAGTATACTGGTATAGTTCTGGAAAAGTTAAGTGGTTGGCTAATTAAAGAATGTTTTTACAGTGTGAAAGAGTATTTGGAAAATTGAATTGTAACCTAATGAGTAATATTTTTTTTTTTTTTTTTATTTTTTTTTTTTTTAAACTATCGTGATTAGTAGATATAAGATAGACTGTAGTTGTGGCCGTTCATACATTGGGCAAACAAAAAGAACTATAGCCGAACGTGTCAAAGAACATATTGCAGCTGTCAAAAATCGCCAGGTAAATAAGTCAGCGATCGCAGAGCACTTAGTAGATTCGGGACCGTCTCACTGGATTGAACTACATGACCCAAAAGTTCTGTCTAGTGAACGCCATTATTATAAGAGAATAGTTCGGGAAGCTATTGAAATCAAAAAGTACTCAAATTTCAATCGTGAAGACGGCTATAGACTCTCTAATTCTTGGAATCCTGTGGTCACTATGTGTGGGCGTCGTGACAGACCATCTAAGTGCGTAGATACGGTTAGTGTGGTGTGTCGTAACTCGAACATGGACATTTCTATTTCTGAAGACCAAGTGAGGGTAGTTTCGTCAACTGCCTCCGCTTCTCGACGGTAGCACCGTGTTCTCCAGTCTGCCCGCGACCATGGCTATTGTAACATAGCCGAAACGTCGGGAAAATAAATTAAAGGTAAAAACGTGATAAACACCCGTGTTAAAATCAATAGTTATGTCTAATGAGTAATATTTAATTCTAATTATATGACTCACAAAACATTTGCACGCCTGCGTGCAGGCTGAATACAATCTACCATAATAGTTTTAAGATCTGACATGTAAAATAATGTTGTATTCTTGCAAATAAACGATTTGATTTGATTTGATTTGAAAAAAAAAAGAAGAAAAAAAAAAAAAAAAAAGTTATCCACGATAATTTGCACGATTGGCGTTCCGGAGGCAAGTGAAATGGTTTTTTTCTTATTTTTTCTAGAACTGATATAACTTGACCTCTTGCCCGGTACTAAGCTATCGTTTGGGGACTTCCTGTATTATATAAGTTTTTGTTCATAAAAGAAAAGTCTTATAGCTAATAGAAAACGAATAGTGATGTCTTAGCTACAATTATGTTATATCGAAATGACATGTATTTATTGATAAACCAAAAACTGTCCACCTTTCACATCTAGTCAATTAAATGGAGGTATCAATGCTTTACCAACAAGTTTTTTTTACTTCTGCATATATTTTTATTGATGCTTCGTTTATCTTTTGACAGTTCATTATAACACTTTCTGTGACCTGACGAGCAAACGTCAAACACTAAAAATTTATTCAGAATCGTGAGTAATAATCGTTCAATATCTTAATATTGCATATTCAACATTGAAGTAAAAAAATGGTGTGCTCTCACACTGGACCGCTTCGGCCGTCTATCAACGTATGACGTACTGGGAATTGTGATTTGCCTTTCTGCTTTGGGATTTAGAACTCTTTGTATGTTACAAAAAGGCTTACGATGATTGAATTAGAATGTTGTTGGTATGTCGGGATGTCAAAGCGTCGCGAACGAGCGCCGACGCGGGACAGTATCGTGCTGAGAGTAATCTCTGCCGTCCCCGCGGTAGTGATGTGTTTGAACAGGTGTCAATTATCGATATATTGATTTATCGATGAAATGTTCATCAAACAAAAATACGCGTTACACATCTATTTATTAAAAAAAATAGGCAAAATTCCTGCATTTTTAAGGCAATAGTTTAGGTATAAGCATAGTTATGCATAAGTTAAGGTAATAGGAGGAAAGAAAGAAAGCCATGTTTTAGTCGAGAATTAATGAGTATGATGGATACAGGAGGTATGGACTGTATGAAAGAAGACTTGGGTAAGAAAGTTGATCTACATGGGATACTTAAGGACACTCTTTACTCGAATGATAAGAGACTTAGTGGAATAGGGGCAGGTAGATGTGTTTGTAGAAATTTTATCCTTTAAAGATAAAAATGTAGCACGACCGTTCTTCCACAATATACCTAATTGAAAACTTCGAATAATAAATGAATGTGCATTCAAAAAATGCATTACTACAAAATAACATAAAACATAATACTTTGACACGTTTCATCGATATCGATAAAAGCGAGTGCTGTGACAACATCATTAGAGTCGCCACAGGGTGCTCGGGTCAGAGAGTCGAGACAATCTGTCAGGCGAAAGAATCACACACGAGTCCAGCTCTCATACCGCCGTCCTATTAATCATATTCCAATGGTTTTTTACCATTTTCAAACGTATGCTCTCTTGGATAATGGCTACTATTCTGACGCCGATTTCACAAATTACAAACCTTCTTTTAGTTACACCACTTATTGCTTCGCAATAGAGTTCAGAATTAAGATCTGTATCTGAGCAAGCGGTTAAAATATCTTTTAGACAATACTTGTCGTTTGATTGGAGATGTCATGTTCAGAGATGTAATCTTGGCGCATTTTCTCTGACGGGGTCATATTGTACCATGTTTTTCAATTGCATTTGACATAGATGTGCCGATTCGAATTTCAATTTAGATCAACTATCTATTCGATTAGTCTGCGGATTTCTAAATGTTTTTATTTATTTCGTAATTCGTATTCGTTTTAATGTGATTGGGTTACAAAGAGCCCACAAATTTAGACTATAAATCTCTACTATATCGACTGCAATTATTATGACAATAAAATTTAAAAAACACTACAAAAAGCTCATTAGTCAAAAATTTCATCAGTTATCTTTGCTTGGTTCGGATCTAGATAACGCTGTCACGTATGGAAAGCTAACTACTGCAAAATGTGGGCATGAGCCTCTGACTACCCCCACTAGACATCTTCAAAGGATTCAAGCGTCTGCGGAGATCTGAGAGGATGTCTACCGTACTTGGGGATTACAGTCGTGATCCCTTTTTTTTATACGCCTTTAATAGTTAGTCAGAACTTTTATCAATTAAAAAATAAAAAGACTTAGCTGCAAAATTAACAATGCCCTAATCAAACAGCTGATAATCCATCACAAAAACTTTAAATCTAGTTAAAATAGTTCCGACATCATTATTAAATTCAAACACTTCATTAAATAACTATTACGTCTCATTAAAAGCGTCATTGGCTTCTTACAACTCTTAAAAAGCGTTCGTGACAATTCCATAATAGGTGTACGATTAAAAACAGACGCATCTGCTAAAGCGCCATCTTCTGTGTATCTGACAAAAACTCCATAGCCTTTAAAACTTCGGAATAAGACTCAAATTTACATAAATATCGTAAACTACTGTTAAAATATTTGGAAAATATGGAACGTGCTCTTGACATACTTTTGTTTGGACAGTTTTAACGCCCGAGGCGTTAGATTGTGGGTGATATTGATAACATTACGAATTAAAATAATGAATGATACCTTTTTTATGAGACTGAGACAAAGTTGGGTGATAAATCAGAAGTTTAAGCTGACTATTCAACTACAGCCTTTGTAACGAAATAAATAGAAGTGCCGGTAGAGTATTTAGCCAATTTGTGATAAATGAATCATTTGTACTATATTGTTTCTTATTCACCAATAGTCCGTTTTTGCTTTGCTGCACGAATAAAAAAGAAAATATAAAAGGAAATAAAACTTTTTTATTTTAACATCGTTTAATGTTCCAATTGTAGCCTAATTTACTTGTAACGAAAACTGTGAATTCAGAAAACATTCTTTAAAGAAATCATTGAAATCGGATCAATATTAGGCATTGTAAAACATCAAAATCAAACAGTGCAGTATTCGTAACTTTTTGACATATTGAACTGTGATCCGTGAATATTCCTTTATTCGAAGACCATCACTCGAAGGAGATGATTTCCATCTGCGTTTTGATGTTGTTGAATCCTTTTATTTTGATTACTCCATCTCTCTACTCAGTTACTAGATAGGTTACTCGATAGGACTGATAATTCACAGAATATTGTGATGTCCCGACAAACTGACTAACAATGTCATTTCAATGTTTACAGCTAGAAGAGTCCCACTTTTTTATTTCCTAATCTTGAGTCGATCTTGAAGCATCACACAAGATCGATGCACCACACATGACCCATGGTTCAATCCATCCGTTTTCAAGATTACCATCTGACGCGGCTATCACTGTGGGTACAAGATTTTACTTCTAATTGTGACATCATTGTTTCAATTCATCAGTTTCATGTGTCGACCTTCGTGTGTCGTGATATTCGGGCGTGCCTAGAGGTAGGAAATGTTAGAAATGAACTGATGAATCGATCAAATTACTTCATAATATGTATCTACTGAAGCTAGACGAGCTAGCCGAGAAGGGTTGAATCAAAATATACAGCTGCTCGTATTCATTGTAAAAGGGTTCGTCCTAGGAAGTTTAGCCTATTTCTGCTGCTAGCCTGTTTCCAATTAAAGGCACAACAAGATTAAGGCGCTCCCTGTCGACGATTGTTTTTGTTCGAAATGAAAAAATAAATACTTGTGAACAAGCCACATCTCCTATTTTATAATGTATAGTATATGTGAATAAAGATGTACCCATCTTTAATCACTTCGATAAATAATCCTATCGACCGCTGCAATGACGACAAACACACGTCGCGTGGTCCGCCTTAGCTTTTCGAATAAATTAATGATATAAATTATGTATAATTACTTATCAAAAATCTATTCTAATAGAAATCTAGATCTACATATTACCTATCTTTAACAATAAATCACAAGTTGATTTTATTAGTAGGTATATAAAATATTTCGATCATAAATTCTAAAACGTATCATTTTGAAATAATATCTTTATCGTGAAAAGTTTCTGCTATTATGTTTTCAGCTTAATATAAATCTAGGTAGGAACCTGAAGTAATATACTTATAAAAATAGGAGATGTGGCTTGTTCAGAAGTATTTCTTTTTTCGTTTCGAAAAAGAGCAATCAGCGACTGGGAGCCCCTTAACATCTCTGTACGGACGCAAGAAAGTGCAATATGCATCGTAGAGCATGATTTATAATTGATTTCTTTGTTTATATATTGTGATGGTATCTTGTTTTGCCATAAAAAGGTAATAAAAAACCGGCCAAGTGCGAGTCGGACTCGCGCACGAAGGGTTCCGTACGTATTATCTATAAAAAACGGCAAAAAACGACGTTTGTTGTATAGGAGCCCCACTTAAATATTTATTTTATTCTGTTTTTTATTTGTTGTTGTAGCAACAACAGAAGTACATCATCTGTGAAAATTTCAACTGTCTAGCTATCACGGTTCATGAGATACAGCCTTGTGACAGACAGACGGACAGCAAAGTCTTAGTAATAGGGTCCCGTTTTTACCCTTTGGGTACGGAACCCTAAAAACCGTATCTTTAATTATTAGCAGGATAAGTAAAATAATAGACTAGGTTTAATAGAATTATGTTATTCATTGTCTCACGATAACAAAATTATTTTTTTAGTCGCTATAAACTTGAATTGCATAAAAATCAGGACATTTCCATCAGTTTTATATGAATATATTATATATATAAAAATCAATGCCACTTTTCGTTGTAATTTTATAACTCAAGAACGGGCTCACCTATACAAACCAAATGTTTAGGCTTTGTTCGGACTATTTAGAAGATGGTTTATGTGAAGTTTGTACAAAATCGGTAGACTTTTTATCCAGGTACCACCCGAGCGAAGCCGGGGCGAGCAGCTAGTAGGTTTCTAAATATTAAATGTGACCTGTGATATCAAATAGATTGATTTACATTGACCTGTCTAATCATACTAAGTTCTGTGAAGGCGTGTGTGTCCCTGCCAATCCACTGCGCCGTGAGAAGCCATCAATTGATTTCATATTAAACATTATTCATTAACTGCTTTTTGTTCGCACTTGTACTATCTATGGCATCATTTACCTTCGCGTTTTGTTCACATTTGTATCCGGTTGTATCACTTACCTTCAGTCTTAGCTACTTTAAAGTACTAGTGGACTCAGAACTAACTTCGTGGAGTGACTATAAATAACATGTTGTTCCCGTGCTTGTCTTCATTGGCACGAAAAGTGGAGTCTAGTGACGAATAACTCGTTGTTCCCGCGACTTTGTCTCCTCACGATGTTTTCCTTCGCCGTTTTGAGCACGTGTTTTTGATGAGCATATAAATTTTTCGAACAGAAAAATCCATTGATATTAGATTAATTGGCATGTTAAATGTAATCTTTTGACGTACCTCCCTAAGTCATTTTCAGGGATCTAAGAGGATGTCAACCGTAGTACCTACTTAGAGATCAAAGTTGTGAGATTATTTTTGTAACTTTACAAATCAAATCGAAAATAGAAATAGCTTCATTACCAAATTTGCATAACACAAATATTCCCAACTTAAAACAATGCTACATTTAAAAGTACAAAATCCCTTTCTTATCTCCATCTGTCTTCATTGTCGACATCAACGAAATCTGGAATGTCGCAAGAGGCCGTGTGAATCCGCAGCGAGCCGTTGCCTAAGAAAAAATGCTATGACAATGACAAATCTCAATTTTAAAACTGGGTTCCGTACAGAGTTGGTCATTTGATGACCAAGTTCATAGCTAGCATTCACTATCTGCGCTATTCACTACTATCGGTATCTTATTTCATTAATTATTTTTATGGTGATACTTAACATCTTTCGTTTTTGTATTAGTGGATAAAATTGGTTTTAGGAGCTATTTTCGAATGATAAATATTTTTTATCAATCGTGTGAGCCTATAATTTAAATGAATGTTATATATGCCATATAATCAAAACATTTACAAAAAAATAGTTAAAAAAAAAATATTTAATAAAAAATATTAAATATTTTATCTAATTTTGCTGCTGATCTCTAAAAATGACCAATAATTCACTTTGCTCTTATTAAGAGATGGATCAATTTGTAAAATTGTCTTGCTTTGGGCAATCGTTGGACAGTTATGAAACGAATTGCGCAAACGCATTACTTTTACTATGAGCATCACTCACGCGACCTCTCTGTCACAGTCACCGGATTTTATTGTGGCACATTGCTCATGTCAAGTCGATTGTGACAAGTGACTACAACAATCTTTTGCCTGTTGAGTAACCATTAAACCCTACCCCAAGTTTAACCATGGTCATGGTCAATGTACTTATACTGAGGGCCACACTCATCGAAATCCTAAAAACAGTCCTCTTTTTCGGCCAATTTAATGCCCCAGACCAGTGTTACCAACCCAAAGCAATTACTGACATTCCATGATATCAACATTAATTTCATCGAAATCGCATTTGATTGAGTAAACCTCCAATTGGCTTGAGTAATGTGTAATGACTTAACATACAGTTTTCTATCTCACGAAGGCGAGTGAGCAGTACTTGTAATTGTGATGTGTAAGATGTGTGTTGCTTCGTCTGTATTACATTAAAGTCATGGTCGCGGGCAGACTGGAGTGCTAGGAGCTTTTCAAATCATCAACGCACACCTTCAGTCATGCTGAAGGGAATATTCAATATGTGCTCTTGGAGTTCTTCAAATCATCAACACATACCGTCATGCTGAAGGGAATATCAAATGTGTGCTTTCGGAGTACTTCAAATCATCAACACATATTTTCATGCTGAAGGGAATATTCAATATGTGCTCTAGGATTTCTTCAAATCATTAACTTAAACCTGAAGTCATGCTGAAGGGAATATTCAATGTGTGCTTTCGGAGTTCTTCAAATCATCAACACATATTTTCATGCTGAAGGGAATATTCAATATGTGCTCTAGGATTTCTTCAAATCATTAACTTAAACCTGAAGTCATGCTGAAGGGAATATTCAATGTGTGCTTTCGGAGTTCTTCAAATCATGAACACATATTATTTTCATGCTGAAGGGAATATTCAACATGTGCTCTAGGATTTCTTCAAATCATTAACTTAAACCTGAAGTAATGCTGAAGGGAATATTCAACATGTGCTCTCGGATTTCCTCAAATCATCAACATATACCTACAGTCATGCTGAACGGAATACTCAATGTGTGCTCTCGGAGTACTTCAAATCAAATCAAAAATAATTTATTTCAATAAAATCACAAGGATCACTTTGAAACGTCTTAGGAACTAGGTGAAATAACGCCGATTCCTCGCGACCAAGCCTAGAAGAATCAGGCAACAAACACGGCTTGGGGTCCACCTTATTTTTCAATGATCCTTTCCTTAATGCTATGTAGAGCTCCAGTGTGGTGCCGATCAAACAAGGTGAAGCCTCAAACATATATAATCATCAACATTTACCTGCAGTCATGCTGCAGGAAATATTCAATGTGTGCTCTCGGAGTTCTTCAAATCATCAACACATACCGTCATGCTGAAGAGAATATTCAATGTATCGTATAAGACATTGTCTCAAGCAATCTTGCGGTGGCGGCAGGACACAGAGATGTTTATTCGACGGTCATACCTCACTTGCGGTCAGGGAATTGCTCCGGCATGTAAGTAATTTTCTAAGACCGACGACCGTAGGTCTTAGAAATATGGATACTAGAAAAGGCAGGCAGCAAGAGTAGGAATTGTTATTTTGACAAGTTAGCTTTTTGTTTTTATTATAAGTATGGGGTGTGGATTTAGTCAAGTCAGTACTGACTGGCCTCACAGCTTAGTTGGTAGTAACACTGCCTTCTACGCTGTAGGTTGTGGGTTAGATCCCCACCCAGGGCAAACATTTGTGTGATTAACATAGATGTTTGTTCTGTGTCTGGGTGTTACTATGTATATTATGTATGTATTTACAAAAAAAAAAGTAAATAAGTATTCTATCAGTTATCTGCTTCCCATAGTACAAGCTTTGCTTAGTTTGGGGCTAGATAGTGTTGTGTGTAAAGTCCGCCAATATTTATTATTTATTTATTCGTTATCAAATAATAACGTTTTTAAATCTATACAAAAAGCGACTTCATATAATCTCCTGAAATGTGGGCAAGGGGTTAGTTTGAGGCACGTCATACATTTGGCACATGCCCACATTTTGCAGTGATAAGCATTCCATACGTGACAGGCTGCAAACCCGCTGCCGCTATTGTTTCTACTGAATATTTTGAATAGGTTTGGTGGATTAGCCAGAATAATATTTTATAAATTGTTTTTTGTTTTTTTTCTTGTTATTTGTATTTATTACAAACTTGCTATTTATCCAAAAGTTAGGGTGCTAAAAAATCCTGACGGATAGCTTGACTGACATGTGTCCGAATACAAGGGTCGACGTGTCATACCGTGACGCCTCTATTAGGGAATCAACTCTTCCAGTGTGACATCTATAGAATATTAAAACAGAAACAATGTTAAACAATTCCTTTTATTGTGCCGATTATCTGAATCTGATCGAAAACTGAAAAAAAACCGAAGCATCCCATTTTCTCTTTAAATACATAAAATACATATTATTCTCCAATCATGATAGATATCCCGTCAGATCTATAGGCGCACATATCTTTGAAAATATCTAAGGGTAGTTACATCATACATCAACACATACCGTTTGACTTTGAATATAAAGGGTGTAAAATAAATAAATAAATATTGGTGGACATTTCACACAGCGCCATCTAGCCCCAGACTAAGCAAAGCTTGTACTATAAGAACCAGATAACTGATAGAATACATTATATGTATACGTTTTTTTTATTGTAAATTCATACTTATTATACATAAAGGCATTACTATAGGTATACATATTACATTATCGTGCATAAAAATCTATGCCCACAGTTTTCGGGAGGAACACTGTTAAATAGTTATAATCAATAAACAATTTTATTATATCATCACAACGATATGTATTCTACTCGTAATTCACTACCATAATCCCAAAAATGCCCAACAAAATAGGTAATCACCAACCAGCAATCAAATAAAAGAAAAACAAAGCATTATTTGTGGCAATAATGATTGGCATTGCCATTATCTTGCATTACACGTATAAGCTCTCCCGCATGATCTGGGATTACGGCACCTATCGGGGGTCAGGGTTCGACGTTAATTACTGTTTGTGACCTTTTGTGGATCGCGACGAATAAACTCGATCACAATATTAAGATACGTACCTACCTCGCAACCTTCGAAGAATTCGACGTTATGTAGGTACGAGACTACGAGTATGTATTATTGTAATGTTTATTTTGTACCTAGGTACACCGATGGCTGGTCCAATTTATATGATTTTTTCTTTATTATAGATTTCAGAAATATTTCCGAAATAACATAACGCTTAAAAATTTAGATACATTATCATAACTTAACTTAGGGAATTTGTCAAAACATTAATTATATTGATTATTTATTAAATCGAAAAGTTATTCAGGTATTCGTATCTACATAAATAATTACATTGATTATTTTTAAATTGAAAAATTGTTAAAGTATTCGTGCATAATGTAGATATATTTTTTTCATTTTGGCAAATAAAAAACATTTTTACTTATAAATTATTATTTTTTTTAGTTTTTAGGACGTAAACACAGACATCTTACAAGACGCTCGTTTACGAGCTTAAAATAATGGCCGAAAAACAAATTATCTCAAATTAAAATCTGGCGAAAGAAAAACTCTTTGTTTTATGTAGAAACTACTATTATTTCCAGAATGCCACAATACTACAATTGCCGAATTATATCTGTGTACGACCACACGAACCGCAATCAATGTCCACTTGAGTGGCACGTGACACGCTCCCTTATGCCCAACTAATTACGCCGATATACTTGACGGCGACTGTGAGACAGTAGGGGAGGATAAGAATGTGTCTGAGCTTCTCGGGGAATCAAAGGACAAACGTAGAAAGTCCTTTTCTTACCACTATCCAATATATCCACTGGTGCCAAAATATTTGTAGGTATATTAACTAGCTGAATGGAGTTCGGGTACCTACTCTTTGTCAATATAGTGTTTTTGAAATGAAAAAAAAAATGGAATAGAATACAGTTGACACCGATCACAGATCTTCAGGCACCCAGATCCTTTAACATGCCTAACGGGACAGCCCGTCTAAGCATTACATTTGGCACATGCCCACATTTTGCAGTATTTAACATTCCATAAGACATGTTGCATGTCCATCGCCGTGTTTGCACATGATTATAATCTACCTAAGTGTAGTAGATCTTTCCAGATGAATTTACATATGCCAAAATGCCACCACTTACTATATAGACTGTGTCGATGAACAAAACTGTATGATTTCATACCCAATGTTTCGTTTCTAGAGTTTGTACGAGTAATTATGTAATCGCTTCGATCGACCTTGGTATTACGAGTAAGTGTAAGTTGTTATTCATCTATAACCGTTATAGACCTCAAACTAATATTAATTTCATTGATATTATTACTGCTAAATTGATTGAGAGGCCTATTTTAAATTTTGCACTATCATAGTTTTTTATAGTTTGTTCGGAAAAGATCAGACAGATACAAATCCTGATGATAATGTCACGAAAGCTCATTAGGAGCTTATCACTCTCATAATATCGAGTGGTCGTGATTACTGTTGTCACCGACTAGTATATTAATATTGGACAAGTGTCGTATTATCGCGACATCACTGCAATCAGTTTAGATGAGTGGACATTTTGACACGTGAAGCTTTCCCAGGATACGCGGTTTGAATCTACACGTATGAGGTAATGAGGTATTTTTTTTATTTTTGTTTGTACCGGACAAACTAAAAAAATCTAGATCAAATTAAAAAATTCTTCGGCCTATCAAAAGCTAAGTTATCAGCGAGTAACATTACTATATTTTATTATTAAAAACTTACTGATCCTCAGGAAAATTGCAATAATGTAAGTACTCGTTGTATTTGCCTATTATCTTCATTAGTACACCACACAACCGGGGCAGACTGCTAACTAAACTTGAAATATAGCATATGTCTTGAAATACCTATTGTGATAATCTTTATTCAGGGACCACGCAAGCAAAGCCGCGAACAGAAACTACGATAAGAAATAAATCTAACTAGCTTTTACGGAGCATGCAATACATAGCCGCTGAATTGATAGCCTCCTTCTTTATTTGAAGTTGGTTAAGAATCCACGAAAACAAACAATACTCCAAATGCTTCCGCTAATATCCTAAGAAAGAATGATGGATCAGCTGTTCGCAATGGTATACGACAGTTAATAATCACACCCCCTCGCTATAATCTAAAATGCGTGGTTTATGTTAGAAGAGGTAGCGAAATAATACAGCAATTCTGAAATAAGTACATTTACCTACCAAGTTTTGGAAAAGAAAGAAATACCCGCAAGACTGTCCCCTATACAATCTAATATACACTGACATCTTCTCAGATCTTCAACGGCTCAGTGGCCTGAGCACGAACTACTATCGTATCGATAACGTATCGTCCAAATGTCAAAACTAACACTTTTTGTATAGTTAAAGTGTCAGTTTTGACATTTGGACGATACGTTGTCGATACAATACTGGTTCATGCTAACCCTCCTGATCTATTTTTGATATGCCATGTGCAAACACCAAATTAGGTTACAATTTTAAATGGAACAGGTTGAAAGAATTAAAGATTTTGTATTATTTTATTTTTGGTTGCAAGACCATCGCATTAATAAAAAAATAAAAAATAGGATCACGACTGTAATCCCCTAATACGGCAGACATCTTCTCAGATCTCCAGCTTAGATTCTTTGAAGATGTCTAGTGGGGGTAGTCAGAGGCACGTTTAAACATTATATTTGGCACATGCCCACATTTTTCATTCCATACCATTCCATACGTGACAGGTTGCACCTGTCACGTATGGAATGCTAACTAGCCCATCGCAATAGTTTTAAATATGAAATACGGAACCCTAAAAAGTTAAGGCACTAGGCCAACAACTCTATATAAATTGACACACATTAGGTACTGTGCCTTTGGCCCGAGAGTATGTTTTTTTTAATCCTCCTAGGGCCTAGGCCAAGAGAGATCTTTTACAGCTTGAATTCCATTGGCCTGAAACTTGCACCAAACAAAATATAACATCGTGTTGAAAGTGTTGACTATTTGGTTGTCACGCTAAATTAATATTACTTCCCTTCATGAGGATAATTAGAAATGTCACTTTGCCACTCCGTCAACCTGGTAAGGGCTCTAACTCGAATAACCCAAAAACGCCTGATCTTAGAGAAAACAAATCTTAATATATAAAAATTACGCGTCACGTTGTTTGTCCGCGATGTACTCCTAAACTATTTAACCGATTTTAATCAAACTTTGCACACCGTGTGCAGTTTGATCCAACTTGAAAGATAGGATAGCGTACATCTCAATTTAATATTATTTTATTGCAAACTGTTGACACAGCAACGCGTGGCCGAGTCTGCTAGTAAACTCTATTTTTTCTTAAGACCATTAAATTTAAAAAAATATAATTATAATTATTCCACATAAATATTCCATCGCCAAAATAAATAAAACAAGATTTTTTTTTAAAGAGCCTACTTGTCTCTGAATGCATAATAAATAAACACAAGAATTCAACATGTGTCTACAATTAAATACATACCTACGATGACGACATTCCAATTATTAATTATCAATTTTTTGCGAAACAAAGACATAGTTTTTTGTATAATAGATTTGTTTGTAAACGTAGTGTATAATATAAATGTTCTAAAATACCAATAAACCAACGCGGCGTTATCAGAGACTATAACCACGTGCTATCATTTCCTCCTAAAAGCCGGTCCATTACAAAGTTCCTTCAAAGTACCGAGAATCTTATCTTACAATGACCATTTCATTTATTTTAGGAGACACAGGAGTCATACCACCTGCACTCGAGATTGTGGATGGAGCTTTTAGAAGCATCAATAGATTGTGGCACTTTAGATTTCTACCATTCAATAACCAACCCTATAATGATGAGATTAAAGACCAAAGTGGAAAGCAAAGGCAATGTTGCTGACAAATCTCACAATGCTTATGAAAACAAGACCTCACCAGAGAAAAGTAAACCTTAAGTCACTAAAGACAACGCTGAGTATCGCACCAATGAAGACGATATAGAAGATGTGGTTGAAATGAAACACAAAAATAATCTTTTAGTCGATGTAGATAGAGTTGATTTTGGAATGGACGGTGATGGATCTTTCCTGGCGCCACGCTTTGTCATGCTGATACCATCTATATCCGGTGCAGTTTCGGGATGAAAATATTTTTACTTATCTTAAGTGGTTGTATCTGCTTATTAATTAGCTTTAGAGGGTACACGTAAGAGCT
This sequence comes from Hydriomena furcata, assembly GCA_912999785.1. Taxonomy (NCBI): domain Eukaryota; kingdom Metazoa; phylum Arthropoda; class Insecta; order Lepidoptera; family Geometridae; genus Hydriomena; species Hydriomena furcata. The sequence goes on along the minus strand of OU538834.1, from coordinate 4,586,778 downwards.
GTCAAATCAAACACTTTGTCGGTGTTTGGTCATCTTCAAAGTCTTTAAGCAGTAATAGACGATGATTCTATAAAAGTTCGATAGATTTTAATGGTATTGTCAAAGTGATGTGTTGAAGAAAAAAATACTATAAACAGAAGGCAGTTTCTAGTCTATCTATGTTGGAGATAAAACTGTATGATAACACCCAACTATCACAGGTACGTATAGTTCAGACTAGGATTCTTTAAGTAAGTTCGTTTAAGTTTTAGGCCAACCTCATAAATTTACGAATTTGAATCCGACATCTTAGGATTTCCTTCGTGGTTAGGTATATATATGTATAAGAAACTACTAGTAATTTAGTTAAATTCAAATTCTAAATTCACCCGACCGAGTTCGAACCCTCACTCCCCGAGTTTCTGCGATTCACTTGGCCTCAGTCGGAATCGTCCCCAAGATACGGCATGCCCACGTTGAAGATCCGTTGTACCTTATAGGAATTAGCTCTAAGAGAATTTAATAGCTTATTGACCTTGCTCATATTTAATTAAACTCACAAGTAAATCTTTGAAGAAAATGTGCGCGGTGTGACTGATTCCAAAACATTACAAACCATAAAATATAGACGAGCGCGGTGGCAGCCGGGCGCAATGGTTACCGTTTTACAACTCGTGGAAAGTCGGTATATAGTATGTAATACCTGGTTTACATTCAATTGCAGAGGGAGGTGGGCAAGGAAGTGGGCAGTACGAGTATGCTACTATTTCCTGATAGTAAATCAAGTACCTACTAATCATGTGATCATGTGACATTAATCACGTTGTGACAGGTGATGGACAAAGACGCAAAACGTAAACATTCGTCACGATAACAAATAAATAAACAAATAAATATTGGCGGACGTTACACACAGGGCCAACTCAACTCTCAACTCCTGTAAAGTCTCCTCGTCATCTTGTGTCCTGGACGTATAAATATGTATAAATTTGAAACATGGGATGAATATTCTTTATCACAGTACCTATCTGTATAAAAATAAATTGTATGAAAAATTATCACTTGGGAACAGTTCGACTGATTTGACTGTTTTTGTAGTGTTCGTAATAATAAAAAAAATAAATTATCGATGGTTTGTCACGAATAATAAAGACGCAGCTTTTTACATCAACAATAATCAGATCTACAACTGACCCAGGAAACGTTTTACAACTAGGAAAGTACAACGCAGCACACCAATTACGATGGTATCACCAAATCAGCAAGTCAGGTGACCGTTAAGACAATCATCAGCTACTTCAACTTCCTGCATTATACGCAGAGATAATACATAGAAATTGTATATTAAAGTCACCTCATAAATATGGATATGTCTCGGTCTGTGACCACGGCTACAGATAGTTTGATAGTTCCTACACGCTTGCACAATCTTTGGTGTGGATGGGCCTTATATTTTATAGTACAACAGGGAAAGGTATGGGGCTACCTTGAATAATTAAAAAGTTGCACCGGAAGAACCTGACTACATCCTTTAGCTGTGTCTTCTGTGTGTCTTAAGTTCCGATACAGTAAAGAGGCAGTTTCTTTTTGATACAGCGTTGTCGTCATATCATCGACCACACAGCTTATAGACTCCTCATGCAAGGCAAACCCTTTCGCCTTTACACATCAGGCTTAAGGTGTGTCCAGACATTGAGCGGCAATCGAGCGCGGCAGCCACGCTGTGTTTGGACGACAGACGCGCAAACTCAACAAACGTCCTTATATAAATCACAATTCAAATATAGGAACAACATAGGTACCCAAACTAGGTTAAACCTGTATGATGGCATACCTAGGTCCTCCGCCAGTCAGTGGTTCAGGTGAATTCACATTTTAAGATTGTATTGATTGATATAAGACACCGAGCGCGATTCACGACGCGCCCCGCGGCGGGCTATGACATTGAGCCGGTCAAACATAACGCATTTTTTTCCGCTCCCCCTGACCCGCTCACTATAACGTTTTGACAAAATTATTAGTTTATTATAGTATAACAACTGACCACATCTGATACACCTCTTCCCTTCGTACTTAAAAAATGTACCGCTTTTATAAACGCCTGTGTTGACGTATGGTTTGGTATGACGATTGGAGTCCCTACTCCAATCCTTCCTTATCCACGTCTGAGGCGTAGCACAAGCCACAGCGACTAACAGAAAAAGTGAAGGCGGCTCACCACACACTGTTCAAACACATTGGCGGCAACACCGGGATAAAGGCATAGTCTATGTTTTGTGTGTGTATTTAGACTGGACTCACAGCTCAGTTGGTAGTAACTCTGCCTTCTGTACTGTAGGTTGTGGGTTCGATCCCCACCCAGAGCAAATATTTGTGTGATAGACATAGATGTTTGTTCTGTGTCTGGGTGTTAATATGAATAATAAGTATGTATTTACAAAAAAAAGTATATAAGTATTCTATCAGTTATCTGGTTACCATAGTACAAGCTTTGCTTAGTTTGGGGCTAGATAGCGCTGTGTGTAAAGCCCGCTAATATTTATTTATTTATATATGTGTGGTATAGCTTGCTATGTAAGTGTAATTTGTTTTTTATATGTACATTTTCCCCTCTTAATTATTGCTAAAAGTAGCGCTTATTATGAGTGTCTTGTAAGAAATAGTTCAGAATAAACTGGCATCACACTATCTAGATACAAACCAGCTTTTTTCAATCAATATATGCTTTGAAATTACTTCTAAAGTTTTCTTATCAATGCAAGTTACTGGTTAGCGTAGTAGTACCACCAGCGTAGCAGTCTACAGGTGCCTTTCTGTATGACGCGACAGTGGCGACAAATGAACGCGACTACCGCAACGCAACCCGAAGAAAAGCCAAGTAAACCACAACGGACCAAGCCAAATATCAATTTTCGCTACCTTTATAATGTACTTAACTAGGGTATATTAAAAAAAATACTTTATGTTTGATCCATGCCCACATTTTGCAGTAGTTAGCATTCCATACGTGACAGGTTGCAAGCCATAGATTATCATTTTAAAGATTATCATTTCACTTGGAAATCACGTCATACGTTTGATATTTCGTGACCGCGCCCGCCACCGCGCCCGCGAGTCAACGTGTATAAGCACTTAGGAGCTAGGTGAAGCTACGCCGATTCCACGCGACCAAGCCTAGAAGAATCAGGCAACAAACACGGTTTGGGGTCTACCTTTTTTTATTTAATGATCCTTTCCTTAATGCTATGTAGAGCTCCAGTGTGATGCCAATCGAACAAGGTGAAGGCTCAAACAAGTACGATACTCGTATTCGTAACGACTGTCGCGACTCACAGAAATCCAACTTTTACCGGCACGCGGTAAGGTCGTTTCGCAATGAGGAAGGGCGCAGATCGCTGATAGGTGCGGATCCACGGAAGGAAACCGAGGAAGTTACCTAACCCACGTCACGCCATTTTAGGGTTACGAGCTGATTTATTTATTTATTTTTATTTATTTATTTATTTATTATGGGTATCCAACAGTGATAACACAGTACAATGTAAAATAAAATATAGGGTAACTTAAATCTATGCGTATCACTAATTACAGAATACCACAGCATGCGTTAAAATAATTAAGCCTAAAAATGCAAAATTGAAGTACAAGGTGAGCATGGTAGATTAGATTGTAAACAAGAAGAAATAGTTAAATTAAATTGAAAAAAAGAGTATTATAGTAGAGAAAAAAATTGAAGAACAAAAAAATTAATAATTTTAAAGAATATGTGTAAAAATTTTTACGTTTCTGCACGACAGTTGCTAAAAAAACTAAATAGAATCACTACTGTAATTCCCAAGTACGGTAGACATTCTCTCAGATCTCCAGACGCTTAGATCCTTTGAAGATGTCTAGTGGGGGTAGTCAGAGGCACGTCCAAACATTCTATTTGGCACATGCCCACATTTTGCAGTAGCTAGCATTCCATACCTGACAGGTTGCAAGCCCAACGCCGCTTATAAGAACACTAACTGGTTTCCTCACGATGTTTTCCTGCGTGATGTGTGCTTTTGATGCGCATATAAATTTTTTGAACAGAAAAATCCATTGATGCACGCCGGAATTCGAACCCACGACCTTCAGATTGAAAGTCGAGGTACATCCCACTCGGCCGACACGGCACGGCACGTCAGTTGCTGCAATATGAATTTTGCAGTAAGGTAGGACAATGTAAGCAACCAAATAGGTTCATGTAATTCCCAAGTATCTACGACATCTCTATCAGATGTTCAGGCGCTCAGTGGCCTGAGTACGAACCACTTTTTGTATAGTAAAAGTATCAGTTTTGGCATTTGGACGATACGTTTTCGATATGATAGTAGTTCATGCTAACCCTTTTAAAAAACTTTTCAAAACAACTAATATGACACATTATTACAACAACGCGAGACAATGCGAGCAGGGTAGCGCGCGCGTTTAATGGTCCACTCACCCTGAAGAAGATTCTCTAGATGAATCGAAACATTGTCGGTGTCCTCATTGACAATTTATCATATACGTGAGTAATTTCCCGTTGTTGTAATAATGTGTAGTACAACTCACGAAAGTTTTGAAAGTGAAACAAATATGACACTTTCAGAATTTCAAAATTGTTTGGTTTATTTTGTCTCTAATTATTGTTATTCATTTATCATAGTACTAGCCGACCGGTGACAGACGTTGTCCTGTCCAAATTTCGATAATCGCATAGAGCAATTCGATAAAGCATGTTGCTATGACGACTGATGTCAACACGGATGCCAGATATTTTGCTCACCAGCGCCATCTATACGAAAATCATCTCTTATGCGTATTTTTTATCTTTTTACGGATGTTTTTCGGATTTTAAAGAAGTTCGGGCATTATATCTACATCTACAGCAAATTTCAATTTAATCCGTTTTTTCGTTTAGGCCTGATTGAGGAACAAACACACAACCCGGTCACAATATCTGTGCACCTCGCTGGAATGCGGCGCCTCTCCCGCTCTCTCTCTCTCTCCCGCCTCGCCCGTGGTCATGACGTCACGAGGTCAGGTGCACAGATATTGTGACCGGGTTGTACATACAAACTCACAAACTTTCGCATTTATAGGTAATATCCTAGTTGCGTAATCTCATTGACTCCCGTCTCCACCTACCTCAACACTGTGAGAACTGATTTTACGACCTCATCCAGAGTTCGAGTATAAACATTTTTCATCCTACATGCTTCATTATCGTACAAAAGGAACAAAAAGACTTTTAATGGCATCTTGATAATTACTTCGCGGGTCCATTATTGCTCTAGTATTAAAGCGGTATGGCAAAGATACAATGTTGGTAACGTACTTGACCGGTGCCTAAAAGCTTGCAACTTACATGGTACAGATTTTAAATAAAGTTTATATTAGGACTTCAAAAAGACGCGTCCGTCCAGGGTGATGCAAACTTACAAAACTAAACTATGTATGGTCTTTGGAGCATTTTTCCTGGATGCTTGGTCTGATCAAGTGGGTTGTAGTACACGCAAAATTCAACTTTATTGTAGGTAGGAATATGCCAATAGTTAGGTATATGAGTACATAAATAAACCTGGGGTTTATGATGATAAGTGTATGGTGTACGTACACCGATGACTTTTATCTTTTAACTCGTGTTTTGTAGGTTTGTTTGTAGATGCAATCATTTGGTAGAGGATAAAGTTATTGACCTGAAATATATTTTTTTTATACCAACATCAAAATCAAAACTTATCAAAATCAAAACGATACTTCGCAAATCGCAAGTAAAGTGACACGTTAAATTAAGTAAAAGAGTAAAAACTTTATGTCCACTAATTAAAATAAAAAATGGGATCACGACTGTAATCCCAAAGTACGGTAGACATCCTCTCAGATCTCCAGACGTTTAGATCCTATGAAGATGTCTAGTGGGGGTAGTCAGAGTCACGTCCAAACATTATATTTGGCACATGCCCGTCATCTCATCACTCACTCCTTTCTTACCCATGTCATCTTTCACACAGTCCATCCATCTTTTCTTTGGCCTACCTCTACGTCTATATCTATCCACATTAATTCCTATCATTCTTCACCTTAAAAATCAAACTGCAAATGCTATATCACTACATAGTATAAAGCAAAGTCGCTTTCCGCTTCCCGCGTCTGTATGTATGTTTGCTTATATCTTTAAAACTACACAACGGATTTTGATGCGGTTTTTTTTAATAGATAGAGTGATTCAGGAGGAAGGTTTATATGTATAATAACATGCTACCCGTGCGAAGCCGGGGAGGGTAGCTAGTTATGCTATATAACTGGCCTCACAGCTCAGTTGGTAGAAGCTCTGCCTTCTGCGCTGTAGGTTGTGGGTTCGATCCAGGACATAATATATTTGTGTGATGAACATAGATGTTTGTTCTGTGTCTGGGTGTTATTATGTATCGTATGTATTTACAAAAAAAAGTATATAAGTATTCTATCAGTTATCTAGTTCTCATAGTACAAGCTTTGCTTAGTTTGGGGCTAGATGGCGCTGTGTGACAAAGTCCATCAATAGTTATTTAAAAAAAAAATCCATTGATGCAAGCCGGGATTCGAACCCACGACCTTCAGATTGAAAGTCGAGGTATCACTCCCACTCGGCCAACACGGCTTTTTTATATTTATTTATTATTTATTTATATTATTTGCTGCGCTTAGTGTGTACGCAGCCTTATTTTCCAGGCTTTAAAGGTTTTATCGGGTACTCGTTGGCGTGTCGTTAGCGACTGTCATCGGTTTATGACGATCATGAGCGTACTTTACGGCTGAATGAGTCTATTGTAAACTAGGCTTTAATAACGGCGCCGTTCAATCACAAAAATAATGATCACATCTGTTTACTTGTTCTTTCTTGGTTGGTCTTAAGCCACCATCATTGACATAAACGGAACACATAGTTAAAATTGAGTGAAGATTCATATTATTAAACAATGATGTTAGCAAATAAATTATATTTTTCGATTCTAAATCGTATGGTAACAACAGTACGCTGTCAGATTGTTTTTTTTTTTATTTCTAAACTGTCTTTTTAAACGGAGGAGGCTCTCATTTCAAATCTATTTTATAAAAAAAGTGAAATAAGATTACCTACAACCCTTAGCACTGTAGAGCTGTAGAAATCCTCTCAGACAAAGAAGTCTAAAGGAAGTAGTCAGAGACACGTCCAAACATTAAATCTGGCACACGCCTATTTCTTGCAGGAGTTAGCATACCATACGTGACAGGTTCTGTCCATTGCCGTAGCTTATATGGAATCTATACCTTTACTCAACGCTCTATAGTGTTGAGTTCGGGTATACCATAAAAATATTTACCGCCTTTTTGAGGATTTTAAAATATACCCGACTGCAACATACGTTTTGGGGATACTTTAAAAATATGAACCGTCGTGTTAAGGATTTCAAAATATACCCGACCGCAACATCCGTTTGGGGTAGGTATCAGATAAAGGGACGTGTATTTTATAGGTTAGGTTAGGTTAGTATACTAAATCTGAATGTATACCCGATATAAACACGCGACAGTGACGTCACAAATGTTAGATAAAGGAACGCTTTATTGAAATGATTTTAGTTTACTGGTTTTGAAAATATACCCGACGGCAACGCGGTCTCTGACGTCATGAGAGTTGTGTGAAGGTATAGTTTTCATATATGCATCGCCGTAGTATATTTTATGTTTTCTAGAATTCTGTTACAAAAATGTTATTATACCTTCACTCGAACACGTTCCACTTGTTGCGATCTCGGTTGTTTTTTAATTTAAAAGGCATAATTATCGTATTAGCATATTCTTGTGACGGTGACTGGTGACAACGGATGGGAACGCGCCGCTCCGCTGGTCTGCAAGACATTTCATTTGTTTTATGAACCACAGAACAACTGCACCATTGTCAAAAAACAAATGTCATAGTTTTAATTTATTAGAAGGTATTTGGTTTTTTTTCACATCTAATTGTTATCATCACTACATAGTATAAAATAAAGTCGCTTCCCGCCGTCTGTCTGTATGTATGCTTAGATCTTTAAAACTACACAACGGATTTTGATGCGGGTTTTTTTAATAGATAGAGTGATTCAAGAGGAAGGTTTATATGTAAAATACATGCATAATATAGTCGAGAAACACTGATAATTTTAGAGGTTTCTAATGTGATGTCGTAAATAAACACATTTTTTGCGTTTACATTGCAAACGCTGGCTAAACCCTACGAGATATTATATCGATAATAGGAGATGTGGCTTGTTCAGAAGTATTTCTTTTTTCGTTTCGAAAAAGAGCAATCGTCGACATACAGGGCCTTAAAAATCTCCATCCAAGCCATACCATAGCCATATAGCCATACCCATCTAAATGTATCAAAAATAGAAATATCTTACGTACAGCGAAGCGGGCACGGGTCAGCTAGTCTTAAATATATAAAATTTAATCCCTATTTCCCTTGGTCATAGCATCAGGCGTGAACGGCTGGACCGATTTAGCAATTTTTTTTTTGTTGTTATTGTTAGAGTCAAAAGAAGGTTCTTATAGAAAAAAAAAATAATTTGACAGGACAACGTCTGTCGAGACAGCTGGTACTTATATATTACAGAATATTTACAAAATAGACAAGAACCAGTCGAGCTATCTAAAGACCGTTGCAAGTGATCAACTGATCCAGATAACTAACAGTCGGAAGCGTTCCTAAGATACTGGTGACATTGCCATGCTGGAGAGCAATGCTGATCCGTTGTAATAAAGAACTACATCCAACATACAATATTTACGTACTTAAATCTAAATAATATAAAACTCATCAACGCACAACCTAAACCACCGGTTTTAGAAACATTAAATTTGGTGTGTAGGGTTGCACAAAGAAATGAATTCCTGAATTACAGGGGTTGAAGTGTATTTAAAAATAATTCAAAAGAATTTTAGTACTCAGGTATAGCATTCGTGATCCAATTTCATGTAATTTTTCTAGATTTGTGAGCGACCATCGGACGTTACCAAAGTGATACAAAATATCTTCAAAGACCAAGTAAGTATGTTAGCCACTTATAAGAAAAAAAACTTGTTCAGAACCATGCACCGTGCATTTAACCTTTCGCTAACCAGCGATGCAATCGGCCCCCATACATTTTAATTAAATCAAATCAGGTGAGCTGAACTAATGAATTCAGTTCTCTGCGACACACTAATCACGATGTAATTGTGTGACCGTTTTAATGCTAATGTACCCACTGGACGTATCGTCTTCCCCTCAGTAAAGTCTCGCTTTTTGTGTTGTGAGAATTTTCAATGACAATTAAGTTTTTATGATGACTGATTGTTTTGTGTTGGTCTAGTGGGACTTTAATTACCAAGGTCAAAATTCAAATGCAACGATGGATTTTTTCAAAAATACACAAAAAAAAACCGGCCAAGTGCGAGTCGTACTCGCGCACGAAGAGTTCCATACCATTATTAGAAAAACGGCAAAAAAGTCACGTTTGTTGTATGGGAGCCCCACTTAAATATTTATTTTATTCTGTTTTTAGTATTTGTTGTTAGAGCAGCAACAGAAATACCTACATCATTTGTGAAAGTTTCAACTGTCTAGCTATCACGGTTCATGAAATACAGCCTTGTGACAGACAGACGGACAGACGGACAGCGAAGTCTTAGTAATAGGGTCCCGTTTATACCCTTTGGGTACGGAACCCTAAAAACTGAGGGTCACGTGATGTTTGGACGTCCAAACCTCACCACTGACTACTCTAAAACAGACACTCGTTACGTTAGTGTTAGCATGTGTGTTCGATATAGGTATCATCTTCATGCTTCATGCCATCATCTTCTGGCTTCCTGAGTGGTTGGCCACTCAGGAAGCCAGAAGATGATGGCCTATAGCCTTAATGAGCAAGCTTACAGGTAATCGTAGTCAGCGATATATTTGACATTAAAACATGGCAGACGCCATAACTAAGTTAGCCGTGTTGGCCGAGTGGGATGTACCCCGACTTTCAATCTGAAGGTCGTGGGTTCGAATCCCGGCATGCATCAATGGATGTTTCTGTTCGAAAATTTATATGCACATCTAAAACACGTGCTTACAACGGTGAAGGAAAACATCATGAGGAAACCGGTTAGTGTTCTTATAAGCGGCCATGGGCTTGCAACCTGCCACGTATGGAATGCTAACTACTGCAAAATGTGGGCATGTGCCAAATATAATGATTGGACGTGCCTCTGACTACCCCCACTAGACATCTTCAAAGGATCTAAGCGTCTGGAGATCTGAGAGGATGTCTACCGTACTTGGGGATTACAGTCGTGATCCTATTTTTTTTTTTTTTATTAGATGCCATAACTTCTTACCTATTGACCTAAAATTTACAAAGTAATGTCTAAGGGTGCTCATACAAGACCAGCTACTCATAAGATTGAATTTGTCAAAGGTTCTATGACTAATTCCTACGCACTCTGCAATACTTCTATTATAATATTAAACATCAGCTTTGTGAGAACCAAGACCAAACAAAATTAACAGAACTGCTCCGGGCGATATTTTTCTTGGCCATAAATCCACCTATTACTTATATTTCGCGGTGCCATGATAAATACAGGCCAAGTATTATTTACGACATATTTGATCAGATAGAGGCGACTGTCCACTTGTTTTCGGACCGCTTTGGGCCCAAATTGGACCAGTAAATCATGGGGAAATCTCCGATGCCTTGATGAGTTACAATATTTTGTTAGTTTGTGTTGATAAAAATTTGTGTTTGATCATCACAAAAAATCTGTAGAAGTATGCTATTTTAGTAATAAAAATACACCTAACTAATCGAAATCACGGCATATATTTGAAAAAATTATTCACCATTTGAAAGGTACATTATTCCGGATGGACGTAGTCTTCTTTTAAGAAGCTTTTATTTAACTTGCAATGTATCGCGAATGTTTCCACTAGTTATACTCGTACCTACTGCCGATAATTCAGTTAAAGGTGTGACCAGACATAGCGCGGCAATCAAGCGAGGCAGTCGCGAGCTACCGGGAGCAGTCTAAACTAGTCACGCGGAAACTTGTGTCCTGCAAATGCCGCGCTCGAATGCCGCGCAATGTCTGGTCACACCTTTAGCCGTATGCTACGTGTATGTGGGGGTTGAACACCTTAATCGATAAAGAAAATTTGTAACCATTAATACCAATCATAGGTAGAAATAACAGCAGCACCCTCGCCCTAAGACAATGCGAGTAATGAGCCTGTCAATATTGCTTAACGCACGACATTGTGGTGTCGGCTGTTGGTGGCAGAGTCCTTTGTCCATCAATAACGTAATTAATTTATATTTATCTGAGAGGTTGCAATATCACTAATGCGTGGTGGATAAAACAAAAGGTGAAATTTTATTCCATCCTAAATAAAAAAAACAAGCCAAGTACGAGTCGGACTCGCGCACGAAGGGTTTCCGTACCATTATCAATAAAAACGGCAAAAAAAATCATGCCTGTTGTATGGGAGCCTCCCTTAAATATTTATTTTATTCTGTTTTTAGTATTTGTTGTTATAGCGACAACAGAAATACATAATCTCTGAAAATTTCAACTGTCTAGCTATCACGTTTCATGAGATACAGCCCTGTGACAGACAGACGGACAGACGGACAGACGGACAGCGAAGTCTTAGTAATAGGGTCCCGTTTTTACCCTTTGGGTACGGAACCCTAAAAAACATCCTTTTTACATGTAGGAGAGGTACCCTTATAAACATGTTTTTATGCGTTTATTTTACCTCTTTGTCGTCGTGACTAATAATAATTCATGCTAAATTACAGCTTTTCTAGCACACTGAGCTAAACTGTGGACGGACGGACGTGGTGAAACTATAAGGGTTTCTTGTAAACTACTAAACCCTAAAAAGCGTAGAAAATATAGGTAACATTTTGTATCGAATTTTGTATTTTTTTTTATTATTTATATAGGTTCCTTAGGGTTTCTTATTAATTTTAAAAAAACTTATGATAATAGGTAGGTACCATACAAAAATAAATTGTGAGTTGTGACACAACATGTTGATGTGTGATTTTTATCCATATTTTGTTATTATTCTATTTTTACTACACATGATTTCAGGGTCAAAAATAAACTAAGTTAAGCAACAATGACCCTAAAACTTTTTTCAATAATCATAAGGAGTGTATTTTAAAGCACATAACTCCTTATTTTAATACAAACAATGCAGTAAAGTCCGTCTGTCAAAATATCCATCGAAAGTTTAGTCAAAGGGATCTCATTTGGGGAGCGGCGAGAGGAACAATACCCGTAATTTTCGTACAACATTGATTGATAGCCAATCCCAGTTGATGTGTCAAACATTCTGACAGTGGAAATGGATGGAACTTATTTTGATATTCTTCAGTCCAACTAAGGGTAGATTTATATTAGACCGGGCTGTGCCCGGGGCGTGCCGCGTACGTGGCCCGGACGGGGCACGGATTTGAAACGCTACATACATTTTGTACGAAAGAGTTGATATTAAACAGTGCCAATCTACCCTAACTAAAGGCTCCGGCCCGGCCCGGACACGGTCCGGCCTAATATAAATCTAATTAAAAATATGGAGCAGAAAAAAAACATACGACTGTCTTCCGCGACTAGCGCTCGAATTTCAAATTCAAATGCAAAATTCAAAAATCATTTATTTCAATAAAATCACAAGGATCACTTTGAAACGTCTTAGGAACTAGGTGAAGCTACGCCGATTCCATGCGACCAAGCTTAAAGAAAGCTTAAAGAATCAGGCAACAAACACGGCTTGGGGTCTACCTTTTTTTAATGATCCTTTCCTTAATGCTATGTAGAGCTCCAGTGTGATGCTAATCGAACAAGGTGAAGGCTCAAACAAGAATAATAATTAAAAGTATTATTCAAGTACAATAAACTACTACTACTACTACTACTATATACGCGTACTATACCAGAATGTAGTCTAAGTGACATAGTTTTAAGCTAAGTATTCCAAGTTTCATCCAAATACGTTTAGTCGTTTGGGCGTAATTGAGCTACAAACATCCAAACAACTTCACAAACTGTCGAATTTATATTATTAGTAAGATATTTGTCATGTTTTTAGATCAACCAAACAATTTTTTTCGTAAAATTCTCTGATAATGTATGTATACCTTCTATCATTCTACCATTATTGTTATCTTGTTTTTATTCATAGCACCTACTCGTATTTATCAGTATGCGTTGTTGCTTTAATTGACAGACATTTATTAAAAAACCCCAATGATATGATGAAATTAATCAAATAAATAACAAGAAAGATACTCGTACCATTGAAAGTGTAAAAATCCGACGATATTAAGATAAATTGTGTTTATCATTTAAATAGATGAGAATAAATGTTATGAGACGGCCATCAAATCTTTAATGATCTATTGTTATGCTAAGTTTGTCAACATGATGGTCATTATGTAGATTATACTCGTGGCCTTTTCGTTATTAGGTACAGTAATTTTATATTAATTTTTGAAACTTATCTTAATGGAACCATACCTTGAGCTAAATATAATTAACAAGATGTTTCATATTAATTAATCTACAGTAAGTACTAATTATAATGAAATAAAAGTTTTTTAGATTTTTTGTTAGTAATGGATAAACTAAAAAACCGGCCAAGTGCGAGTCAGGCTCGTGCATGAAGGGTTCCGTACCATTATATATAAAAAATGCCAAAAAAACACGTTTGGTGTATGGGAGACCCACTTAAATATTTATTTTATTGTGTTTTTAGTATTTGTTGTTATAGTGGTGTTATACATCATTTGTGAAAATGTTAACTGTCTAGCTATCACGGTTCATGAAATACAGCCCTGTGACAGACAGACGGATAGCGAAGTCTTAGTAATAGGGTCCCGTTTTTACCCTTTGGGTACGGAACCCTAAAAACGCCTGTGCCAATTTTAAAAATTATTTCACCTATCAAAAACTACATTATCAGCGAGTAATATAGGTCAAATTTTATTTCAAAAAAACTAGAGATCCTCACGAAAATTGTAATAATATAACCTAAAGTATAACAATAGCCTATAATCTTCATTAGTACTACCGTCCAAAGTCTGCTAGTTTTCAAAATTTTGTTTGAATCGAGGAAGGCTTTTAAAAAAGACATAAAATGTAGTAAGTTTTTATTCAATTCATAAAATAACACAATACTGTAAGCGAAGCGAAAACATAACCCGAAACTGAGCCACTGAACACACTTTGGCAAAAAGAACAATTGTGTGTTGCCTACACAAAGGTCACAAATAACTGTACAGCTCGTAAACTAGATGCCGCATTAACCATAACGAATAAAGGCACTAAAAGCACGTCTGGTCCCTTGAAATAGCGTCTCCTGCGAAGTGAAGAACGTCACTAAATAGCCAGTTGAACAGTTTACAACGTGTTTCAGGGCACATATAGAAACGCGTTCTATCGGTGAATAAAAAATATATATTTTTTTAATATTTATCTGATACTAGCCGACCCGTGACAGACGTTGTCCTGTCAAGTTTCAATAATCGAATAGAAAAGACTGAATGTTTTTAATCTGTGACGTCAGATTTGTTGCACACCAGCGCCATCTATACAGAAATAATCCCTTTTGCGTATTTTTATTGTTTTTCATTTTTTAAAGTAGTCTATTATTTATTCGGGCATTATATCTACATCTACAGCAAATTTCAACTTAATCCATTTTGTCATTTAGGCCTGATTGAGGAACAAACATACATACAAACTCACAAACTTTCGCATTTATAATATATCTGATATATCAATATTTTTTTCATCCCGCCATCTCGGAAAGAGTATTTTTGCTCTTCAATATCTGAGTGCAAAAGCCGTTTTTATTCTCTAGAGGATAAAGTCAATTGAATTTAGAACATCGTGTGCACTAAGTTTGTGAATTAAAAAAATCATTAAACCTATTTAATGCTACCTCTATGGTGCCGAATATATCATACAACTTTTTTTTAATTTGTTAAAAACTCAGACTCGGAACCTTCTTGGTGTTCTTTTTTCAATTTGCTTTGTACGCGGTTCTTTACGCGGCATTTTTTCACGTCATTATTAAGATTATTCTGTAATACTTACCTGTCATAATGTAGTAGTTAATACCTAAACTGAAATAAAAGTACCTATCTTGTGATTGTAAACGTTTTTTTTTTTGCATTTAGTCATATCCTCGCTGAGGTGGAATGAAAAGTTACGTGTTGCACTCGAGTGCAAAGATTTTTCACCTCGTGCTCTTTTGATTCCCTCGCTAACGCTCAGGATTAAATTTTAGAATCCTTCGCTTGCTCGGTCATCAAAATTGAACACGCGGTTAAAAAGCAACTTTGCACTCTTGTATAACAAATAACTATTATTAAACACTAGCTGCTCGCCCCGGCATTGCACGGGTGGCACCTGGATAAAAAGTAGCCTATGTGTTATTCTGATGTTTAAGCTATATCACTGTTCAGTCGTTTTTACGTGAAAGAGTAATAAACACATACACACACACATTGCATTTATAATATTATAAAGAAGTAGGATAAACAAAATGTTCAATGGTCATAGATTAAATTTTCAAGTTAGTATTTTTACATGGTGTGACAAATTTTAAAATGTTATCTCATCTTATAGTTCAACAAGCGCCTGCAAATTTAAAAGAGATGTCCATCAATCTTGGTGATTTGCATTGTTAGCCTATTTTTTTATATTACGGTCACTATTGTGGCGGTGACCGCTTTTTAGGAATGTATTTCTTAAAAGCACGTCTGGTCCCTTAGGGCAGTTTCAGCTGTCAATGCGAAAATTTAAGCTCGCCACACCCATGCACTCCGAGGGTCGACCTTTATGCCTTTTGTGAGAGCCCTTTTTCCTCGAGTTGTGGAAGGTAACTTTGATTGAGATTTTGGATTCTTTCTTTGCTATTATTTTTATTTTTGGGACAAAGGATAGTTTTCGTAAAACTAGGTCGTTTTGGAATAAGGCCAGGTCAAAAGACTACTCTAAATCGACGAACATGCATGAGGATAGTGATGAGAGTGAATGAAGCAAAAGAAGTATCGAGCAAGTGTGTTATATAACAAGGTATGGACTCTGCCTACCCCTCTGGGGTTTATTATCTTATGTATGTATAATTTGTGTGCGAAAACTGACTTTATTCCCTACGCTGGTTTTAACGTCCTGTGACAAGTTGTTGATTAACAGAATATTCCAAAGTAGTTTATCTATTTCTTACTCTTTTGACATCAATGTATCGTTATTAACTGACTTCTGAATAAAAAACAAAATTAATAATCTTAAAAAAACCCACGATAACTGTCGTGGGTTTTTTCAAAATTTGTATATGTAATTGAAAAAGGATAAATAATTTAAAAACCCCCGACTTAGATTATGTGACGAGAGATAATTAACGTAAAAAACTTTAATATAAGTTGATTAGATCTCTCATAGAGTCGCACATATGAACAGTATTCGTTTTCATAGCACTTCCCTACGTACCTATTTGGTTCTCAAAAATGTAAATGTGGCAATAACATAGATATTCATATTCAACTCCTATGAACTTAATAAGAAACGCAAGAAAATCGGTTGTGGTTGTGGGTGCGATTCTCACCCTGGGCAAATATTTGTGTGATGAACATAGATGTTTTTTCTGTGTCTGGGTGTTAAAATGAATAATAATAATGTATTTACAAAAAAAAATGCCTGATTAAATGTTTTTAACAAAGAACAAATATCATCTAATTTAAAGTCGTTTTGTACGAAAAACCTTTTATTACAATTTCCAAGATAGAGAGAGCTTGTGCAATGACTAAGGACACAATTGCTATTAAATCCTACTAATATTATAAATGAGAAAGTTTGTGAGTGTGTGTTTTTAACTCTTTTACGCAAAAACTACTGAACGGATTAAAATGAAACTTTACAGTATTATTATAGCATAAACATCAGAATAATACAAAGGCTACTTTTTATCCAGGTATCATCCGTGCGAAGCCGGGGCGAGCAGCTAGTACATACATCAAACCATTTTCAAAAGACATTTCAACATCAGTCATTTTAGATCATTCAAAACTTAATGAAAGCGTCCATATTCATACCAACCCATTCAATTCATTTACAAAGAACATTTTAAACACATGTTTACAAAACATACGTTCAAACTAATCTTTCCGAATGTTACTAACATCTTGTGACCATTCATCTTGTTATAACGACAATGTCTTGATGTATTTTATCACATTTAGCCCGTAGAAATATTTGGTGCTAGCGTCCAGTCTTGCTAGGCCTCTTTGGGTGATCACACTGCTGATAAATTCAATGTTTAAGTTCATTTTAGGTGTCTGGTTAAACTGGTTCGTTGTTGCCGTGACCGTAGTGTTAACGTTCTTATTTCTCATCTGTCAATTTGCCTTCTATTTTGGTGGGGTGTATGAAAGCTTTCGTTTTAACCACAGCTTCAAACTGAATAGCTAAGGTCTCTCCTTGCAAAAGTTAAAAACGACATGACATATTGAATGACATAACACTGCATATAAAGTGCATCGATCCTCGATTTTCTTTCAAAACCCCGTGTCGGGACAAATGTATGCATAATTTGCAAATATTTGTCTGATGGGACCACCATAGTACTCGTAGTTTTTGATACACACGATACAGGAAATCCTAGCGTGGAATCAGGACTATGTTGAGTGTTATTATTATAATTCAAATCAAAATAACAATTAAATACATGGTAAATGTACCAGGTATGGTTCAAACATTTAAATCGTATGGCAGCTCCAGAGAACATTTTTTGTTGTTATTTCTTTCTGCTAATATACAAAAAAGTATCTAAGTAACTTCTGTGATAGTGATCTGTAGCTATTTTGTAAAAACATGATTAATAACCCCACAGCTCTTTTAACATGTTTGGTTTCATACCCAATGCACAAAATGTTTGACGTTATAAAACAGAACTCGATTCGACACGCACGCACCAAAAAGTGAAACTAACAATGGAGGAAACCAGCTGTTTTCACCCACACTGTGATTTTAACTGCGCGTGTCGCTAGTGTTTTGTCATCATTATTTTTGGCTTTTAATAATGAGTATTGACAGCATCAACGTGTTGTGTTTTAGTTTAGTACTCTGTTGGTTTAAGGTTGATATTATAGAGGGCATCCGACAGACTTGATTATTTAATTTTTATGGCGGAATTGTTTAGTTTGGCTTATTTTTGACATACCGTCAAATAACAACATAAGAACATAAAAATAAGCTTTTAAAATTAAAACTAGATTCTGGGGGATCAGCATGAACCACTATAGTATCGATATCGACGACGTATCTTCCAAATGTCAAAACTGACACTTTTTGTATTGTAAAAGCTTTCTATACTCTTAAATAAAATTTTCATTGACATCTTCAAACATCAATATTGCATTTTTTTCTGTAAACTGTAAACTGTCAAATTTTAAACCAGGTATCAATAAGATAAAGTCCTAAAGTAATATCAGAACAATATTACTCACGGTGCGAAAGTGACAACGCTGTACTAGTTCGTATTGCGTTGTCTGTTTCGCCACTGTAATATCCTAGTAATATTATAAATGCGAAAGTTTGTGAGTTTGTATATATATTTGTTCCCTAATCAAACCTAAATAACAAAACGGATTAAGATGAAATTTGCTGTAGTATGTAGATAAAAAATAAGAATAACAAAAGGGGGAACTTTAATCCAAAAAATAACCCATATAATATGATAAAAAAAACGCAAAAAGGATAATTTTGGTACAGATGGCGCTGGTGTGCAACAAATCTGACATAACAGAAAACATTCAGTCTTTTCTATTCGATTATTGAAATATGACAAGACAACGTCTGTCACGGGTCGCCTTGTTGTTTTCATACATTGTACAGCTCCTTGCAAAGTTTCTTTAAAATTGTTTCTACCAAGCTATCTTATACTTGGTACTAGTCATTGAATATAGATATTAGGTATATTATTAACCTATACTCGTATTATAAAAGTAAAATGAAGATATACAATATTTTCAAACAAAAGAAAGATATTTTTGTAATCGTTTGGAGACCTACCTACTTACTACGACGTGACCACAAATCTTTTCAGAAGGTGCCATTACGAGATTATTAATTGGGCGTAAACCCCCTGAGATTAGGGTCTGCCTTCTGCTACAGATTCAACTTCATTCCTCCACCTTAGCACCGGTTTTTGACGTTATCGAACTTTGAGTAAGTGCCTATGATGTTAATCGTGCACCGTAGTGTATATATAATTAGTATATTTGCAGAGACAGAGTGACTATACAAATATAAAGTTTAATAAACCTTGAAAAAAATATTTCAGATAGAACCAGTGAACTTTTAGAGTGACTATACAATTATTCTTGATAATATATATAATAATAATATAATGTTTGGCCGTTCCTCTGACTATCCCCACTAGACATCTTCGAAGCATCAAAACGCTAGGAGATCTTAGAGGATGTCGTGATCCTGTTTATTCTTTTAGATCTACTTACCAAATACGGTATTTACTAGGAACGACTTAAAACTATCGGGACCTGTCCAAAAACTCCTCAATTTCTTTGTTCAATATGTAGAATGCCTTCTCAATTACACCGACCGCAAATAATACGTTTGTTGCGGCTTCAATTAAACCATTTTAACTGCGGTTTTGGGTTTTTGGGTAGGATTTATTAATCGTTTTATATTTTAGTGCAAATTTCATTATTTTTACAAGGTAACAAATTCTCGTTCAATTGTAGACACAAGCTGCACATCATTGGCCTTACTGCTCAGATCTCATTGCTTTGTCCACCAATATTTATTTATTTTATTATATTCACGGTACCATTCCATGTAATACCATGTAATAACATTCCATGTGTACCTATATAGAGATGATTTTAGTCTTTCTGAGCAGCGCATCACATCCTTTTTTCTTTATTTCAATAACAAAATTAATTAGGGTCACAGACATGGTTTTTTATGCCTACCCCGGTTTTAATCATTTTCAATTTTGGCAATCAATAACTAAGCATAGCAAACAAACTTGTTTAAAATCTATAGTTACTACAATTATTTGTGTACGGTCCGTTTTGAATAGCGACTATTTTTATTAAAATTAAAATGTTGTTAAAATGGCCACAACCAGCGCTCTCACCCTACTTGCCAATACACAAAATATAGTTTAAATATAACATTTCACTACAATACCTTTTCTTGTGATAAAAGGAAGAAATATCAGAAGGATATTTATACTTTACTGACCATTACAAACTTTTTTCTCTATTTTAATAAGGATAATGATTACTTGCCAGTACATCCAACGCTTTTGATTAAAAACTCTTTTAATTTCAAAGCGTGGGGCAACATACCGTTTTTGGTCCTATTAAGGGGCCGACATTACCTGGACTGAGACGACTGGGACCCACCCTTAATCCCTATAATTATCCCGAAGGTGATTGATAGCCGGGGATTCTGTACCGTCAAATGAGAATCTAATCATGTTTTATAGGTTCTATAGTGTTGTGAGATTTCATTGTATGAACGTGGTAGGTAATAAAATGTACAATATTTTTTTGTTTTTTTGTTTTTGTAGGTAAGTACGTGTGAGCTAAGCTAACTCATAAGTGTGAAATACAATACAATTACAATACATTATTTAAAATGTATACATATTTTGACTAGCCTCGCAGCTCTGTCTGGTTAATATGTAGGTATATTAAGTATGTAATTACAAAAAAAAATATGTTAGTATTCTATCAGCAGTTATCTGGTACCCATAGTACAACCTTTGCTTAGTTTGGGGCTACATGGCGCTGTGTGTAAAGTTCGACAATATATTTTTTTTTATCTAAGCCCACATCGCATTTACGAGTCAATAAGGTAAACAAGTAAGTAAATTGCATTTCACATGTTATATTTATTTTAAACAAAGAACATAATACCTGTATAATGTAAGTGTGCATGCAACTCTTAACCATCGATGTCTTTACATAATAAACCATAATGCAGTGGGGCTATTTTGTAAAAACTATGATTATTAAGTTATGATATTCATACCAATACGATTGGTACTGAATTCGATAATACCTTTAAGCATTGTAAAATTTTGCCAGTTCATACTCAAACTCATTATTTATTAATGAAAGAACAATTTTTTAACGAATCACTTTTAAATATAATTGAACACCCGGTATACACTCGGACTATTTCTAGGAATCTGTATTGTACGCCGCGCGCAGGCAATGTCTATGGCGAGCGAACAACCAGTTATCTTGTCCCTCGACTTATCAATACGTTGCCTTCCGACTTACGTAACAATTTGACACCTAAAAATATCAAAATTAAGTTAAAAAGATATTTCATGAGTTTGATTTAACTCATGATTCATTTTACACATTACACACGTTAGGTAGGTTAGTTTAGTTTATAAGGTAAATGCCTAGCTCCCAAGTTTCGTAACAATTTTTATTTTGTTTTTATTTTTTGTTTACTTGTTTAGTTGTAGCTACTTTCTTACTTACTTCTTGAGTGATGTGATCTCGCGTAGCACTGCATAAACCTTAGTGGTTTTTAGATGCTATTATATAAGCAAATATTATGTAATAAATGTTAAAATGGTAAATAAATAAAAAAAAAAAAAAAAACCTACGCTTTTTAAACAGCTTAGGCACCTATACCTACGCTTCCAATGCCAGTAGATGCTAGTATAAAAAGCGTAGGTATTATGGCAGTCAGTATCAACAATATTGGTATGAATAAAATAACATGATAATGATAGTTTTTACAAAATAGCCCCCAGTTTTTGCAATCAAAACCACCAGAAAATTGCCTACATGGCTTCGAGCTAGATGACTTTAAAAAAAAAATTAAATTAAAAATTTTAGAACTTTTCTTTTAGATTGTCACCAGTCACAATAAGCGCCAAACCGCAAATTTTCATACAAAAATCTTGTCCCACTATCACCATCTCTCACTTGTGGACTCTGCTCATCAAGAAAAAAGCTCGATCTATAGTAATATTTCGTGATATTTTTTTATCAAGCTCTTATTCTACCGTTCACTAATAGCTACCCCTGATTTTGGCTGCGGGTTCAGCCCCTAAATAAGAATACGGATGATTAGGAACGCCTATTGCTTAAGATGCTATTAAAGCCATGTAATTTTATTAAATTGCTACCAATTTATCTATGATAGAAAGGTATTGGCCCGGCCTACAACAACTTACTGACCCACCTATAAATTAAAAAAAACATTATTAATTGGTAATCACGACAAGATAAGACTATTCACAAAAACTGAAACTGGATATTTAGATGCATTTTGATTCATTGTCACCGAAAAAAAAGTGGTAACTACCTACTTATGATTTCAGTTTCTGATAGTAGTATAAATAAATCCGATATTTAATGACAATAATTTCGAGATCCGGTCAGAAGGCTAGGTATAGTAATACAATACAGATTCATTATAATTATTTCAATAATCGAAATGTATTTTTTTTAGAGATGACTTCTTTTTATTTACATTAATAATCTAAACATCTAATACATTAGATATTACAGAATATTTACAAAATACACAAGATCCAGTTGAGCTATCAAGTTTATATCCTGTAACTATCCTGATATTCCAAGTTTTTACTAATATTTTTTTATCTTGTACTGACATCAAATAGAAGTTACTTTCATCGAAATTCACGTCTTACAAAATTGATTGAGTGAACTAGAAATTTTCTTGTATAATGGTTATAGATAGTGTAAGTGAGATCGAATCTCAAACTAAATGAGCAAGACTGAAAACTAACTTTTGAAACACCTACGAGTATAACTATAATACGTCTATTTATTGATATAGCTCATAATAGTCGCGAAATTGGTTCATCATTTACGAAGACCACATTTTTTTTTCTGGCAATCATTTGAACAATAATTGCACAAATATTCGAAACATCCAAAATTGCTCGATTGTCTATGGAACAAAAAACACTTTATAATCGATTTTTTGTATAAAAAAAACAAGGGCATAATTACGGTCACAAGCGGTTAGCGAGGCGGGACAATTAGATTTTGACGGGTCCCTGATAAATGGTGTCCGTGGCAAAGGAGAGGAGCAGCCATTTTCAAAGTGGTTTTAGAAAAATGTAATACATAGTATTCAAGGTCAAATTAACAACAATGTAAAGCATCATAGATAAAATTAAAGATAACGTAATAAATTTTTTTATATTATTAAAGCTAAAAACTTTAAAAATCTATTTGCATCTAAAATATTACTTCGAATACAAGTTTATTACACAATATTTACTATAAAGACTATCTGCAGATCGTTGCAAACGGTTTATTATTTAGCTCACTCAACTGATATTATTTAGATCACTATAATTTGAAAACGCTGTTGGCATTTTCTTCATTTTCTTTATTAAGATTATTTAAATGATGAAAAAAATGATGGCTGACAAGAAATTAAAACCAGAGATACTAAATTACTGGGCACTTTAATTTCTTACCTAGTTTTTTTAGGGTTCCGTACCCAAAGGGTAAAATCGGAACCCTATTACTAAAACTTCGCTGTCCGTCTGTCCGTCTGTCCGTCTGTCCGTCTGTCCGTCTGTCCGTCTGTCTGTCACAGGGCTGTATCTCATGAACCATGATAGCTAGACAGTTGAAATTTTCACAGATTATGTATTTCTATTGCTGCTCGAACAACAAATACTAAAAACAGAATAAAATAAATATTTAAGGGGGGCTCCCATACAACAAACTTGATTTTTGCATTCCAGCGCCATCTAGTTTCATTTGATGTTACTACGTATTATAGGTACTTTTCGCGGTCTCATGCGACCGCTCGGGGTTTGAGAGGTAAGATGAAAGAGGTTTGCGATTCCGCTGGCAGGTGGCGCTATTTTACCACTATCGGTAAAGTAAGTCGGTAAATAGGTGGTAGGTACTTCACATGATCGAATAAAAAGTTTGAAATTGAATTATTGAATTCATGTAGTTAGGTAAATAGGTACCTAGGTAGATATTATTAATTTCCAATTAATTTCGAGTTCGAATCCTGGCCGTGCATCAATGGATATTTCTGTTCGAAAAATGTACCTATATGCGCGTTACACGTGTTTATAACAGTGAAGGAAAACATCGTGAGGAAACCTGTTAGTATTCTTGAAAGCGGCGACGGGATTGCAACCTGTCACGTGTGGAATGCTAACTACGTAGTTAGGTAAATAGGTAGGTTACGAGATATTATGAATTATTTTTTATGTTTCTAGGGTTCCGTATCTAAAGGGTAAAAAACGGGACTACTAAGACACCGCTGTCCGTCTGTCTGTTACCAGGCTGTATCTCGTGAACCGTGATAGCTAGACAGTTGAAATTTTCACAGATGATGTATTTCTCTAAAATCAGCATAAAATAAATATAAGTGAGACTCCCGTACAACAAACGTGATTTTTTTGCCGTTTTGATAATAGTACGGAACCCTTCGTGCGCGAGTCCGACTCGCACTTGACCGGTTTTTTTATAACCTATATCGTCCCACTGCTGGGCAAAGGTCCTCAAAATTCTTCCATCTCCTTGATACTACGAGAACTCCATGCTCTCTCGAATGCGTCAAAGTAATCTCTCCAATTTTATTATGATATTTTTATATGTAAAGAATGTTTGACCGCTCTTCTCCATTTCTATTCCGTAAATGGTCTACTAACCATGCGACCCTTATGATTAAAACGATCGATTCTCTAACCGCGAATTATCAAATTTCTTTGCCCTAGCATTATCACATAAGTCCAAATGTCTTGAGGTACCGTTTACCATCAACCAGCGATCACGGAGCCCCATAAACCACAACTCTGCCATTTATAAAGATGGTAGGGTTGAAGCGAAGGGGTCTTTGTAAAATGGTAGGGTAAAACTTGAACGATTAAGAGAAAATTGCAAAAGATTACAGGCTCGTCGTAATCCACGGATCAGATGTAATTATTATTCTAAGTTTAAATGTAGGTATTAATTAGAGCAGTGATTTAGGTGAACAATTTGGTGGATTTCTCGAAATGTAAAATAATCGGAGTTATTAAAATGAAATGGGGCAAAGAAACTAAAGCATATCACGGTTTGAAGATGGATGTCTCAAAATTGCACCATATTTCTACATACAAGCACAATTTAAACTTTTTTATTTTATATATTATTTTCGATCAAATCCCTCAAAAAAAGATCACAGTAGCTTACACTATTTTAAGGTTCCGTACCCAAAGAGTTATAACGGGACCCTATTACTAAGACTTCGCTTACCGTCTGACTGTCCGTCTGTCTGTCACAGGGCTGTATCTCATAAACCGTGATAGCTAGACAGTTGAAAGAACAATGTTCAAAACGTCCCCACCCTTGTAGCACTTTAAAACCTATGTTAATCGAAGGGCCATAACCATCTTATCATTTTATTGTACGACGGCGAAACTGAAATATGCTTCCGAAAAAAGTTATATCGACATGAAGAATACGGAATCAGTAACAATTTATTGTGTCGTTTATTATACTTTTTCGACATGATGTAACCATACCTACTACAATATAATTACATTTTGGTAAGTTTTTGAGAGCAGTATAGAATGGTTATAATAAGAGCCGCACGCGCAGCATTGAGGCGATAAACGGGAGATTTAAACGCGACTTTAAAATGTTCAGGAACGTGGTATTCAATAAATCACTTCCTCACTTCTTCACTGACTTCCGGATTGCTGGAGCGCTTATCAACACCTTCAGGGAGCCTTTTCATGATAGTGTCTACGCCACAGAGTTCGTAGAACGAATCAGTCACAGAATTCATATCAACAATGACTTGGGCAACTACGTTGTTGCAGAAAATGTTAACAGGCAGCGGGTTGCGTTCAGGACATTGACTGACGAGTCCATAAATATGCCGTTCCCTGAATTGTCAAACGAAGATATTATTTTGTTTAGCTTGGGGACATATCATCTAAAACTGGCAGCTTCCTATGTCAGCGAACATTTACGTGGCGGCGTCTATAACATAGAGGTTTGTGCAACTCCAAGCCCAATTATGAATCAATACGGTATAGACACGGAAGATTGCACTCTTCTAAGGGGTCGAATTTTATCAAGACATAGGTCTAATGCGACCTATTATACGTATTTAATACTGAATAACGCACAGGGAATAAACGCTATTCAGGCATATTACTGCTCATGTTTGACGGGTATGAGGACAGTTGGTGCCTGCGCGCATGTCGTCAGCATCGTTTGGTACTTTGGGATTGGAAGGCGTTTAGAGAATTTCGTTGGGCCAGCCAGTACCTGGGACAATATTGTAATAGATACTCAAAATACCGAATAAAGGTTTTATTTGTAATTAATAAGGTATTTTATTTGAAATCTCCTAAAAAAAACGTCAATGGTAACCTTACAAAACCAATATTCAGCAGAATTATTTATGAACTTTTTTCTGCTCCGTGAGTTGTTCCCGAGCGGGAGTCAGCATTTAATTCTAAAGAGTTGTTTGAAAACTCCGAACGAAACCATCCCACAGTAAAAAGAAAAGCATCGTGATCGGAAACATAATTATTATTGTGACTGATTCCGGTTTCTTCATGTCGATATAACTTTTTTCGGATGCACATTTCTGTTTCGCTGTCATACAATAAAATGATAAAATGACCATGGCCCTTCGGTTAACATAGGTTTTAAAGTGCTACAAGGGTGGGGACGGTGTCCATACATTTTTGGGCATTGTTCTTTTCACAGATGATGTACTTCTAATGGTACGGAACCCTGCGTCCGCGAGTTTTTTTTTAAATGCCAATGTATTTTAAACCATTGATTATTTTAATCGCAATTTTTTGTCAAAGCTTCACTTTTTGAAATTACTCCTCGCTATAGCTTGTCGTCAACTTTTCCGTGGTATTCTTTTACCAGGACAAGTCCAACATGTTATTCTCAGTTTCTAAACTTTTTATTAAAGCCAGTAACGACTACTCACATCAAAAATAAGTCTTAGACTAAGTAAAGTCGTGTTCAATGACCACGTTACATTGATAAATCACCTAGCAGTCCAATCACCCGCACTTGAAACGTAGCTGACATTTCAAACCCTTATGTTTTAACTTAGCAGGAACTATCTGCTTTTTTTGTAAATTTCCTTTACTTTTATAATAATTATGGTGTCAGACACCTCACTATCGATTCTTAATAATTAGCTTCCACGCGAGCCTTAACTTACGTGGCTCACGGATTAAAGTTTTTTATGTTTTAATCCAAATTATAATCTGTTTAACAAATTAACACACATTCGCATTTATAATATTAGATGAAAAAGTTATTGAATGTATCTGTCATTTCGATACCATAATTTCGTGGTTTTTATTTTCTTAAACAACAAAACATAAAGCCAACATTCGATGTTGGATGCCAACACGTTTTTTTTACTGTAGCTGTTTATGTCAGATGACATTATTTCGTGCAAACGGCCCCTTAAATCTCTCGTGTAGGCAATTCTCTGTCAACGGCCTTTATTTAAATAAACACATACAATTTCTCCCCTTTCCTACTTTTTCCATCTTCCAACTAACCATTAAAACTTTTTCAATTGCGTTCTAAATCCTACAGGATGGTGTCAGTTTTTACCTCCGCTAAGACACATAATTACAAGAACTATGAATAATTCAAATGATCGTACTGCAGAACGGTCACAGAACGCTGCCACTAGCGGTCACCACACAGTCGCTTGAGATTTCAAATTATACTTTTATTACTACCTACCTACCTACGTACTTGATGGTAATAGAGATTGGAGATAAGGCGTCTTGTCGGGCTGTGGAAAATTACATAGACAGACACAGTTGTTGACAAAAACATAGAAGTCGAGGGCATAGTACTCCACCAAAAAGAGGTTTTCACTAAGATTTAAACATTGTTTAGAAGTACTTGAAAGTGAGTAAGGTCGAACATTTAATTAGAATAATTAATCTCTCACTATGTACCTATATAAAATCAAATCTAAAGACAAAGTAGAAAATATATAACCTCTAGGCAACAATCAAAAAACAAAAATGGCTTAAAAAAAGTTAAATCGTTTTCAAACTATATTCATGAATTCCGGAATAATATTTATGACGTTTCGTCCCAAGGGCGTCCTACAGGTTGAGTCATAAGGCGAAATATTTGACATTCCGTCACCGCCCATAGAGAATGATGGTTGTGGTCGGTTTGCGTGGAGACGAAGATTTTTTCAGTTTTAATAAGAGTAAGTGGTAATTTGTTTGAGTCTGAGGCGAGAGCTTGAGTTTGACGAATCAAACTCACCCTGATGAAGATTCTCTAGATGAATCGACACACTGTCGGTGTCTTTATTGACAACTAACTGACCCGTGCCCGCTTCGCTGGGCGACAGATAGTTTCACATCTGGTATTCCAATCTTCAAAATAAATTATAGCCTATATGTTGCCGAGGACTAAATAATAGCTATATAACAAAAATGTTTCATCAAAATCCGTTCAGTAGTTTTTGCGTAAAGCCAGACAACAGACAGACAGGCAAAAATTTCAAAATGTTTTTTTTTTGGCTTGTGTTACTTGTATAAAGGCCTCTAGGAGTATTTTTTTAGTTTTTATTCAATGTATAGAATTGAACTCTTCTACAGTTTTATTATATGTATAGAATAGATGTATAGATTATTTTTTATACGTGACTAATTTGTCGTTTTTACATTATGTGCAGTACCACTCACGAAATTTTTGAAAGTGAAAGAGTAAGTTGGGGTTTTTCAAACTCCTATAAATTTACCGCATACCTACAACAAAGATTAAAACTTATTCAACATGAGTTAGCACTCGTAATATTGTTAAATATTTTTTGCTACCTTTCTCCATGTAACTCTATCCTTCCAAAGCCCATATCCCCTCGGCTATGACCATACATTTGCATAATAACACACACACACACACTTTTTAGAGCTCGCCTTAGGGTGAACTGACCAATTTTGAGACAAATTATTTCCTTTGTTGTATTGGATTATTTGAATTATAGAAATACTTAAACTATTTTTTATATAGAAGTGTTAGGTACGAAGGCGCAGAATAGATTTTGAC
Source organism: Hydriomena furcata (assembly GCA_912999785.1). Taxonomy (NCBI): domain Eukaryota; kingdom Metazoa; phylum Arthropoda; class Insecta; order Lepidoptera; family Geometridae; genus Hydriomena; species Hydriomena furcata. Next base: position 4,557,628 of record OU538834.1, on the reverse strand, counting down.
TATAGATATAAAAAAAATAGGATCACGACTTTATTACTCAAGTAAGGTAGACATCTTCTCAGATCTCCAGGCGCTTAGATCCTTTGAAGTTTTCTAGATGGGGTAGGCAGAGACACGTTCAAACATTATACTTGGCACCTGCCCACTTTTTGCATCAGCAAGCATTCCTCAGATAAAAGTGGATCTTAAGCACATAGTATGTTTTAGTGGACTACTACAGGTTGATGATAATGATGATGATAATTATTATTTTACAAAGTAAAGGTGCTTTCTTTGACTGGTTATTATAGCTAACTGAAAAATGAATGCACACACTAGTATTTCCAGCAATCACTCTTACGTCACAACAGGAAGGCGATCCAATTAAGACGTATTAATTTACGCACTCCAGTAAATTGTCGGCGCAAGCACTGTGAAGTAATAAAAAAACGAAGATACTCCGTTACACATATCGGTGTAGTCATCAACCAACGACAGCTTTTGCAACTTGTGAAGCAACCGCTGGCAACCGTGACGGCTGACACTGTCCGACAACGCTACATTTACCCCATTATTAATTAAAATACGTCCTTATTTCGAATGAAATAGAGTAGAGTTTGTATTTTGCTGCTAGTTTATGGCCAGTATTGTCCGCACCGTAACCTGCTGAAGAAAAAGCAGACGAAGATAATCACGTAGTTGCACTTGCGAAGTGATTGTATACGATTATGTATTTTTGTAAAGCGCTGTATAAACTTTGTAGGATTGTTTTCATTATGACAAAGTTATCTAAGAACTGAGAATATAATACTTTTGTTATTAGCACTAACCACTATTACTATCTATTTTATTTTTATAATTTTAGGAAAACTTACAGCTAACACATGAATATAACACAGAGAAAATAATACATGTATCTACAAGGTAGATATGTATCTCTAACGGCTAATTACAAGTTTCCACACATTAAATATAAGAAAGAATAACTGAGACATAAGTAAAATAACAATTGATAATGTATAAAGAAACTACAACTACATAGTATAAAGCAAAGTCGCTTCCCGCTTCCCGCGTCTGTATGTATGTATGTATGTATGTATGTATGTATGTATGTATGTATGCTTATATCTTTAAAACTACACAACGGATTTTGATGCGGTTTTTTTTAATAGATATAGTGATTCAGGAGGAAGGTTTATATGTATAATAACATGCTACCCGTGCGAAGCCGGGGCGGGTCGCTAGTACTACATATAAGCATAATTATCTACTTGTTATGTTAAGTTTTTGATGGGTTTGTTTACATTTTACTATAGAACAACTTAGAAATTAGTGTTGCAATTAAGTAACTACCTACCTATTCATTTATTTAAGTTATAAACTTATAAAATTAGTTTTTCATGTTTCGCCAGTATTCTAAATTTTATTTAAGTAAAACTAATGTCTCATATTAAGTGAATAGTGTTATTATGTTCTAATGAGAATAAAGTCCTTTAAAATAAAAAACCGGCCAAGTGCGAGTCGGACTCGCGCACGAAGGGTTCCGTACCAGTACCATTATCTATAAAAACGGCAAAAAAATCATGTTTGTTGTATGGGAGCCCCCCTTAAATATTGATTTTATTCTGTTTTTAGTATTTGTTGTTAGAGCAGCAACAGAAATACATAATCTGTGAAAATTTCATCTGTCTAGCTATCACGTTTCATGAGATACAGCCTTGTGACAGACAGACGGACAGACAGACAGCGAAGTCTTAGTAATAGGGTCCCGTTTTTACCCTTTGGGTACGGAACCCTAAAAACCGAAAATGTCAGACATTTAAAAGACATTTTTGGCCAAAATCTATTAAAAAATTATAAATCGATAGATTACATCGCAACATTACTTACAATACTCATGCTCAACTAACAATTTAAGGTAGTATTTACGTATCCACACAGATAAAGGTAAACTATTATTCAATTGGTCTGTTTTGACATGGTCTTTGGTATGTGTTTCATTTCATCTATGTCTTCGAACCTAAGGTACTAAGGCATGGCAACTTTCCGTGGCATGCCGCCGTGTCTTTTCATGTCACGGCGACACAACTTTTCATGGTGAAAGACGCCGCACCACATACATGGGGACACGGCCTAACAACAGAAACAATGCTTAGCTCGTCTTTTGTTTGCTCGAAGACACCTATTGTTGCAGTCACCTACCGGAAAATTACAGAGATACGTTATTTACTACGTTCTATGTGTACATACCTAATAATGAACGTGCCTATTGTGTGCTTGTAGGAGATTACAGCGAGCCCATTGGGTAGTCGTCAATTAGGCGACGAACTCATAAAGTGTGACAATATTGCAATTGTAGAGTTGATACTGATTCCTCATTCGCGATATGTGAACAGTATACCACACCTACTTCTAGGAAGTGATTTCGGTTGTCTTATCACTAAATAATTGGTAAAAATCATAAAAATAAGCGTATTTTGATCATCATAATTTTCTTCTCATTTTCTCACTTAATGAGGAGTTGGCACAACGTTGCGAAGAAGATGCGTCCATCGTCTTTGGGGTGACGTCAGAAAAAAGACGTTTAAAAAAAGTGTATTTTGGTGTTTTTAAAATAATATAAGTTTATGGTTCAAAAACGTGACGCAGTACCACGCATGCATGAGTGAGTTATACGTCAACAAATTTTTAGTTAAACAAGTGTTTAAAACTCAGTTTTTTCAAAAATATTTATTTAATACATATAATATAAAACAAATAATATAAAAGAAAAAAAATGTGTCTTTTCTTTGTTTGTAATAGATACAAGGTAAACTAAAAAACTACTTTTTAATTAGAGATCTCCACAAAAATGAAATAAGGCAACCTAAGGCTTTAAAAATTGCCTATACCTAATCTCCACTAGACCCGTGCGCAGCCGGGGCGGGCAGCCAGTATAAAATAATCAAGCATTTTTCCTAGTCAAAAGAAGCTAAGCAAAAAAGTGACAGTTAGATTTTACAACTCCTCATAATTAGACGTAGAATTTCAACAATTTGAATTCCCAGAGAGGAGAATAGGTATTTTTTTGACTACATCGAATCAACAGATTAACTGGACAAAACGCAATTGACTGGTCCGTCAAGTTTTACTTTCTAGTAATCGGCAGATCTTGAGCTAATTGGCGTTACTTTGACATGTGGATTGCACAACGCGATTTCTAAAAATTAGACAAAAAAATTAACCGTTGCTTTTAACAAAATGTTTGGTGTTTATGTAAAAAAAATACTATGTCTCTATTAAATACTTACTCCTTTAAAAAGTTGTTTTTGTAGAGCTGCTTGCCCCTTATGTCTGTATTGTAGATCAAAGTCTGAAAAAATGGTATTAGTATATTGATTCTTTCTTTATTTGATCTTGAAATAAGATCAGAATCATCTTAGAGCTTTCTCAGTTTTTTAGGGTTCCGTACCCAAAGGATAAAAACGGGACCCTATTACTAAGACTTCGCTGTCCGTCTGCCTGTCCGTCTGTCTGTCACAGGGTTGTATCTCATAAACCGTGATAGCTAAAAAGTTGAAATTTTCACAAATTATGTATTTTTGTTGCCGCTATAACAACAAATAAAACTTAAAACAGAATAAAATAAATATTTACGTGGGACTCCCATACAACAAACGTGATTTTGCCATTTTTATACATAATGGTACGAAACCCTTCGTGCGCGAGTCCAACTCGCACCTGGCCGGTTTCTTTTATATCTCCAAATATCAAATTAAAAGATTCCAAAAGTTTTTTTTAACAGACGTTAGTTAATAAAACGCTTTAGATACGCACTATTACATTGAGTTTTAATCGAGAAGTATCGATCGAATACGCTACCTAATTGCCCCAGCTCCAATTCCAATACAATTTTTTGTCGTATCTCGTCGCATTCTGGCTATTCAAAACACTTATCAATTTTGTTAGCAGTTAAAGTAAACGTAGACATTTAATTTTACAAGTATTCCTTCGAATAAACGACATAAATGGCCTAGTTCCATATTTTATTTGAGATTAACTAACTCTAATAAAACATAGGTGTGTGCCGTGATAATAAACCGTGCTAAAATCAAATGGTGTACATTTCACTCTGTCCCATATAACCCAAAACCAAGCAAAAGTTGTATTATGGCCTTGCTAGCTTGTTGTTCCTATTTTATTGTACCTACTATAGTGCAATAAAGTAGGTATTCTAGCTAGTAATCTAATTATACCTCTGCATATTATTTATAAGAGCTTTCGGTAGTCGATTTAAATATTATTTTTTTACAATCTCTATTAATTAAAAGATGCAAATAGTGTAGACTAATAATTAGTAAGACTTCATTTTGACGTAATCTAAACATGGGCCCATTATTAATTACCTTAGCTTTTTTATCTTGATTGCTTGCTTGCAACTTGTCACGTATGGAAAGCTAACTATTGAGGTATGTGCCAAATGTAGGTAATGTTCGACCGTGCCTCCGACTACCACGTTTAGACATCTTCAATGATCTGAACGCCTAGAGATTTGAGAGGATGTCAACCGGCCCTTAGAATTACAGTCGTTATCCTTGTTGGAGCCAGACTTTTGTATTTCCTCTTTTTAGTGCAGCCTCTTTACTAGCAGCGAGCCTTGTGAACGAAAAAGCAAGGCAACGTCAGTTATGCTGTGACGTTTGGAAAAAAGGGGTCTGAGAAAAAGTTGAGAGCAAAACTAGAAGTTCGGTGATAAACAATTATTTCTTCCCCCGGTGCCCTCTGGAGAAGAGTGAACAAGGTGAGCTGTTTTGTTTTGGAGTTGCACTGAAAAAGGGATTTAGAAAAGTCTGGACATAGAGAGAAGGGCTCAAACAATCCTATTTAAATTTCATTTCAAAATAAAAATACCAGTATGAAAATGTTGAACGTAACTGATCAACTGACTATAATTATGAGTTTGTATAGTTCATATATCCCTCAAGCCGACAAACCTCCGCGTATATAAACCGATTTGTACGATGTAATAAAAGTCCAAATGTTGAAAGCTCGCTATAAAAGCATATCTACATACATACATACATTATACTTGACCGATGACGGAACCAGCTGAGAGCCATTTCAATTAATGGATTTGTCATCGCAATTAATTTTATGGGAATTAATATGCGAGCGGCGAACGCAAAGAGGCTTTTAGGGTTCTGTAGGAAAAACTTCAGGAACATCATTTGGTATTGGTGTGACTGCTTCAATATAAAATACAGACTGATGTAATGACTGAGATATTTAAGAAAAATACTTGTAATCTGAATAATAAACTACTTATTGATTGACTGTAGTATCTGGTCTCACAGCTCAGTGGGTAGTAGCTCTGCCCTTTGGGATGTAGGTTGTGGATTCGATTTCCACTCAGGATAAACATTTGTGAGATGAACATAGGTATTTGTTTTGTGTCTAAGTATTAGTTTAAAATGTAAAAAAAAAAATCCTAACTTTTCCTGTTTTAATATATCGTATTTTTTGTATAAATAGATTTGCGTTATCATGATTTTAATAACATAAGATTTCATTTTTATTAGCGAATAAAAAAAGACGAGAAAGTGAAAATGGCAAAGAAGTTTTTTTATCTCCCTGAAATGCAAAATTCTGGTCTGTTTTGGACCTTCTATTTTATATAACGCGACTGGACCCTAAGCATAAGAGTTCGTCTCAGCAATTTTTCAAATAAATTGACATAAAAATGATGTCTGGAGGTCTTCGAGCAGTGACGGAGAATTGATTGACAAATTGCGTGACTAATCCAGAATAGGTGGATTTCTTTTGAGTGTTGTGCGTTTGGTGTAGTCTGTGCGATGGGCCACGAAATCAGAAGCTTAAAAATAAAATAAATTATAATTATTGGTGAACATTTCACACATCTACCATACTGATATACTACTACTGAATACTATATATTTTTTTGTAAATACCTTACTTATGATGCATATAACACCCAGATAAAGAATACTTTTAAAAAACTTATGAATCAATCTGCCGCATGCCGTGTCAATCAAGCCGTGTTGGTCGAGTTCGGCCGAGGCCGAGGGTTCGAATCCCGGCGTGCATCAATGGATTTTTCTGTTCGAAAAATTTATATGCGCATCAAAAACACGTGCTCAAAACGGTGAAGGAAAACATCGTGAGGAAACCAGTTAGTATTCTTATAAGTGGCGATGGGCTTGCAACCTGTCACGTATGGAATGCTAACTACTGCAAAATGTGGGCAAAATGTGCAAAATGTGTGCCAAATATAATGTTTGGACGTACCTCTGACTACCCCCAGTAGACATCATCAAAGGATCTAAGCGCCTGGAGATCTGAGGGGATGTCTACCGTATTTGGGGATTACAGTCGTGATCCTATTTATTTATTATTTATTTTTATCAATCTGCATGTTTTTTATTATGAATAAGTATCTAGTAAAATAGGTACCTTTTATAAAGAAACGTATGCTATTCTTAATATATTAACCCCTTTTGAAACTTTGTCCAGTCGTCTATCTTACGATGTCAATATGGCTCTCCGCAAAAGCTTTAGTTGAAAAAGCGCGTCTACTTCAGCTTTAACAATCGCATGTTCCGTTGCCTCTATGAGTCGTACACTCTTAGTTAACGCTAGAAGTTCTCACGACAGATCAGACCGATTATCGAATCGTGTTCATTATAAGCCAATCTGTTTTATTGGAGCCGACTTTGATCGGTTATGTCAATTTCTTTATATCGATTAAGTATTTGAGTCTGACTGATTTCCTTTTGTTTATGTTTTTCTAATATACAGGTTTATATGATGTGAAACCATATAACCATAAAAACAATGTTTTTAACTGAACCAAAACAAAAACGCTCATACATACAGTGCCATTGAAGTCTTTTTATTTTGACAGTTTCCACCAGTAAATTTTTGACAGAAAAGTATAGTAAAGATGGGGATGGAATGTTTTAGAACGTAAGAAGCACTTTCAATGTATGCAAACAAGGCAAGTAAAGTGATTTCACTTCTTCATCAATGTCAACAACGCTGAAGTCAAGTCAAAGATCATGTAACGACATTGACATTCCAACTTCAAACACTGACAACACCGACGCTACCAAACATCTTTTAATTTATTTAATTTGCGTCTCTAATTATACACAACGGACATTGAACGTGATTCCTCGCGACGCCTCTGGCTTACAAGGTAGTCTTTTGTACTATCCTCATCTACTGTCAGACGTGTGTTTTTCTCGGTAACCTTCCCATACATCACTGTAAACTAAACTCCGATAGATCACTATAATACCCCTCAACTATCTCCTGAGACACTGACCGCGGGGGGCGGGGTAATCCTAGATAGACCAGACGTGGACCACCATTATCGAAGACCAGTAATCAGTCGTAATCATACATCGAATGGTTTTTCGTCGTGACGCGTTTTTTGTCGAATTATTTTGTAATAGTTTTTTGTTATTTTATCAATGGATTTCTGATTCAATGTCAGAGATCGTCGTACGTTCGATTGACATCAAATTATATGTGATTATGGCTCGCTGTAATAAAACACGTATAGGTAACGAGATAAAAAGGTCCGAGTGATGTCGGCATCCTGGTCCAATAGTCCATTCCTATTTGTACTTGCGCCATAATTAGCTATCATTATCAAATAGTCAAGGGAGAATATTATTGTAATGAGCATACGTGTACGTGATATTTGGATTAATAGGGCTGAAATATCGACCTCAAGCCGTGCAACCTTTTTTATTTTAACATAGGTTTGTATTTTAAGACGCTGGGAGATTTTATAAAAAACAAGCTAACCCGGCGAACTTCGTATCGCTTTAGAATTAACACCCGTTCCCGTTCCCGTTAAAAAATCAAAAAATACAGACAATAGTTTATTCAAACTTTTTAAATAGTTTACACAAAATACATTTCTGAACGCATGCATAAATGTCAATCATTACTTACAGTATTTGACAGGATGGACAACAAATGTTTGACATGTACTAAACCCATGAACATTTATTGAAAGTTATTTATCTTTCATAATTATGTATTCGTCGAGTTTTCATTGTTTTTAAGATGTATTCTGCTATTCGGGGCGGAGACAAATCCAACGAATCAAAAACCATGAAAATTGGTCCAGCAGATCTCGAGTTATAAGTGTTGTAACAAACCCGTCTTTCTTTTATATATTAAGACTTAATAAATATGACAACTGTTACAACGAAAATGGCGTAAGTTTTAGTCAAAAAACGTAGTAGAATTTCTTCAAAAGACCGAACCAGCATTTTAATGTCAGAAATATTTGTAGTGGTCGTGACATCAAAATATTGTGTAAAAGCAAAATGATGCAAAGGGTAGGTCTCGGAATTTAGGTCTATAAGACCTTAAGAAAGATGTCTTAGGTAAGGTAAGATGTTCCACGCAACCTTTACAACAGATTATTGATAAAAACCAGCTGCAGAACGTACCGTATTGAAATTCTATTCACAAAAGTCCAGAATCTACATCAATAGGCAATTGTAATAATACAAGCCGCGAGGAGGAGTAATCGCAAGCGAACAATCGCTATTGTGGTGAGCAGCCGCCGGCTAAACTGTCACTAGTACTAGGAGGCAATACTTGAATTGCTGGTAATGCTAGATTTGAATGGCGACATTGGTGGCTAGGAAATGTTATAACGTTTCAATGCGCTTTGGTAATTATGACACATCGCCGATCACCTCATCTGTTTTTCAATAGATAGATAGATTGGTAGATAGATATAAAAACACTGTATTGTACACCACATAAAAGTAACAACATATTATTATCTAATCTACACTATTATATAAAAAGGTAAAATTTGTATTTTTGTGTTTGTTTGTAATGGATAAAATATAAATACTAGAAAACTTTTGAAAATTCTTACAGTTATCAAAAAATATATTTTCAAAAAAATTAGAGATCCCCACGTAAATTGCAAAAATGTAACCTAAGGTTTGATGCCTCATATGGTTAAATCATTAATAATTAGAACACAGATTCAAACCTAATTTAAGATGCTAACCTAGAGTATTCTACGAATAATATCATTAAGTATATTTGTAGGTTTTTTTTAAGTGTCGAAGTTATGTTTACGATTCAGTCACGATATTTAAATAATTTGGTTTAATTTATATTAATATAAATATGAATCGCTGAATGTGTTGCTAAGCGCAAATCTCGAGAGTAGCTGAACCGATTTCGCTAATTCTTTTTTGTTGTATTCGTTATTATCAAGAGAAGGTTCATATGGAAAAAAAATGAATTTGACAGGACAACGTCTGTCAGGAATAAATATAGTTCGTGACCTAATAGTACATATACTACTTTTATACATGTATTACAAGCAAAACAACAAACTTAATAACATAATACACAACTTATTACCGAACAATCTTTTGGCAAATAACAAAAACAATAAGAATAAGCAAAAAGTGAAAACGTCTCACGTACGAGCAAACATCGTTCGCCCGTTGGCGGTTCCGTTCTGTACTCATTGATTGGACCTTCTCAGGTAAGGGTGCGTTCTCATTTCACAAGATTTGCTACATGCCTCTGTCTACCCCTACGAGACATCTTCTAGTATCTGAGCGCTTGGAGATCTGAAAGGATGTCTAACGCAACGATGCAGTCGTTAAACTATTTGTTTTTCTTAGGTGCATACGAGTATATAAATCACGCCTGTTTCCCAGGGGGGTAGGCAGAGATCACGGATTTCCACTTGTTATACTTTTTGTTTTGCTTTTCTCTTTTGAATTACCTCGAGGATTTAAAATTTCGAAATAGAGACGATTTCTAACTTAATACAAAGTAAACTGAAGTGTTTTTTTTTTTTGCAAATGCAAAAAAAAAACATTTACACGTAAGTGTTTCATGAGGATTGGAGGTTGTTAAAAATTTAGCAACTTTTAATGAATACTTGACGTTTAGTTTGATAACATAATAAACTGTAGCGTAAAACGTAACTAATTATTTACTATTGAACTGTATTTTTGCGTTTACTCATGGCATGCCATACCTACCCGATATGTTACCTACAATATATTTTATTTGTCTCTCAGCAAATATATTATTTTTTCTCACTAAGAAAGAACCCTTACTGTACTAAGTGTGTTATCGGAGAAGGGACCAAAACTTCTTAAGGGACTTTCTAGGGTAAGGGAGAAGGGGGAAATTAGTGGCGCTTCATTGGAACGCAATTAAAAGACGTACTTCCAGGAAGTGATACGGAGTTTGGGGACTTAACGGACTTTCAGTAGGGACAGTTGTGTTTGGTTCATTACGCTCAAACAGTCATTAGAAGGAAAAGTGAGGAAAAATTGGTCAGTGAGATAGTAAGTCTGTGGAAAAGATACTAAAATAGACCTTATTTTTGTTTCTTCATCGCGACTGTTATGTCCAAGCATAGGTAAACATCCAATTGGAACACAGATTCAAACATAATTTAGATGCTTTATTCTTTAAGCGTCAGGATATTTTAGAATCTAGAGCATTCTACGAATAATATAAATACGTATGTTTGTAGTTTTTTTCAAATGTCGGAGTTATGTTTATGATTCTGTCACGATAATGAAATAATTTGGTTTAATTTATATAAAAATGATTCACATCCTCAAAAACATCCTCTGAAGTTACCAGATCAAATCCCTACACATGTCTAAGGGGTGGGCAGAGTAACGTCCAAACATTACATCAATATGTGTATTTATTTCAATGTGTTCAAACAAATGTCAATAAAAGGACTCATGCGCGACCATCAATCATTATTATAGTATAAACTCCCGCGCGCAGCTTTGTCCACATGAAAACCGAATAATTATATTAGTTTTTTATATTATTTTAAGAGTCAAGCTGTATTTTTCAGTGTTCTTTGTTTTTGTCATTGCTATGACACTCAAAGCACTGTAAGAAACGATTGTTGTTTCTTTTTATTGCAAAAAAATCTAATTATGTAAGAAATTTGCTTATAACTTGTCAACACTACAACACTAATATCAAAAGTTTAAAAATACAATTCCTAAACGGAATTTCACACTTTAAATTTGTAAAAAAAGGTCATTATACTACACACTAATATCAAAAATTTTAAAATTCAATTCCTGAACGGAATTTCACACTTTAAGTTTGCAAAAATAGATATTTTTACCACTTCAAAGCATGCGACAGTCGATTCCCTCACATACCTAATAACGTATTCAAACAACATAATCTTGCGGGGAAGGCGTAATGATAGCAATCTGCGAGCAATAAATCCTTAATGGCCTATCGCTTGTCCACCGCACTTGTGGGTGATACAGTACTCCAGAGGCTATGAAGGAAATCGATATAAGAACGAGTTAGTTCACATAAGCATGAATCACACAGTCGGTCGGTACTACGCTAGACGAAAATTGAATTTGAAAAAAAAAAATTTGATTAAATTTTTTTTGATAGAATTTATAAAAAACATTACATAAAAATAAAAAATAAAATAAAATAAATAATAGGGGTAGCCACTGGGTAGACTGCAAAATGTGGGCATGTGCCAAAAATAATGTTTGGACGTGCCTCTGACTAACTCCACTAGACATATTCAAAGGATCTAAGCGCTTGGAGATCTGAGAGGATGTCTACTGTACTTGGGAATTACAGTCGTGATCCTATTTTTTATTTTTTTTACAAAGTAGGTACTTGCAATGTATTTTTTTGTAATGTAACTAATTCAATTTTCTTTTTAGTTGAGAAGAGGATAAATAACATCTAAGAATATTAGAGCCAATAGATTATTTTTATTTATTGACACTTAGGTAGATATCTAAATTAATTAGACCGGTCACTCTTGAACCTGAGTAATAATTTTTATTACCAATTTAACTGGACCACTTTTATTCAATAATTTAATAAAATATACAGTCATTGAATTGGTAACATCCTTATCGCACGCATTCTAAAAAGCACTATTTATGTAATATATAATATACCAACAATAGCACTAGCAGTTATGGAATGTTTTTTTTTATAAACACAAAATTATAGTAAAAAGTCAAAAGATTTTTCCTGACTTCTGTTAAATTTCTGCTTATAAAACGTTTTCATATCGTTCCTCAGAATAAGCCCAGATAGCGTAGGCTGTAGCCTCTAGGCTTCGGTGCCGATACTCGAGTAAACTTTCACCATGTGTCCACCGCTTAAGATACCTCAGATTTATTCTGTACCCGCCTTATAGTTTCAAAGATCAGACGCTGATAAACTTGTCACACTTCGAAGTGTTTCTCAAGGACTCTGTCAATTACAGATATTGAATTTTATATGCATTTAACACGTGCTCAAACGGTAAAGGAAAACATGGTGAGGAAACCAGTTATAGTATTCTTATAAGCGGCAACGGGCAACCTGTCACGTATGGAATGCTGGTGAGAAATGCCACATGTAATGTTTGGAGAAGCCTCTGACTACCTCCTTGAGGCCCCTTTAAGGATCTCAGCGCCTGGAGATCTGAGAGGATGCCTGAAAAATTATTTTTAATCTGATGCTGAACCTTTTTAACACGTTCGTAGCCGTCATTGATGAAAATTAGTAGCTATTGGATAACCAAGGGTCCATCTTCAAGGGGCAAGAACCAATCTTCATTCTCTTTAAACATTTTTACTTCGGTAAATAAAATATCTGATAATAAATGATGAAAACGATATACTTATTTTACAAATTGCGATTCGCAAAAAACACAACTCTGTTAAGCTCTAATAATAGCGATTGTCGATAAAAATTCCTGAAAATTCCCCAAGCACGAACTACAATCGTATCGACATCGTATCGTCCAAATATCGTAACTGACACTTTTTGTATTGTAAAAATGAAGCACTGGTCATGCTGTAATCATAGAAACAAAGGCGTCGCCTAAAATACCGTTTCGCTCGATACAATCGGCCAGCGTGTCAAGATTGCAGTGAGATTCCTACGGAATTCCTGGCACTTCGGTGAATCCGGACACTTCGTAAGTAAGCTACGGTGAATGCCGGCAGCATACCTAACACATTTCCGAATACCGGTCATTCTGAAAATTTCCGTTGTCGTTAGTTATATCATATCAGACCAGGCTGATTGCCCAAAAATTGATCTTCAACCGTTGATTTTTATTGCCACAGATGTCATACTAACTATCAAAGAATAATTCACTTTATTCCAAGATTATAAAGTAGTTACTTTATACATTGGAATTGTCTAAATTTGATGAAAATCACCGGTAAAGATCTATTTTTAGGCAATAAGCCAGCAGACCTCCGCGAGGTAGAACAAAAACTTTTTGAAAGTTCAACATGGTAAATATTATTTTAATCATATTTGGTATTGTATTAAAAGATTTAAAAAAGAGTAGGGCATGTATTTAAAGTCGTAGTGAAGAGAATTTTGAGAAGTAATTCAAGTTTAAACTATTTTTTTTGTACCCAAGTTTAAATAAATCTATAACTAGGTTGGAGCCTTCTTTTTAGTAATAAATGCTTGTTATAAAAGAGCTCGCTCTAAGAATTAATATCTAAGCAATATCTATGAAATAATGTCTAATATCAGTGGGGATAGGAGCATGATAAAAATACATTCAATTATGACGAGAGTGACGAGACAAGACAAAATTAAATCTCAATCAAGCAAAAGAAAAACGTAGATAATTGCATACGTATAAATTCGTATAGCAGAAAGGGTCGATCTGTCTATCACAAGTTGTAATTACCTTTCTCAGAGCAGCCGGCGAATTCTCTGTGTCACGCCATATGTCCTGAAGAAGGGCGGATTGAGGGGCATTCCAAAAGCATTTACAACTTTTAAAATTCTACTTTACGTTACGATTACGTTACTGCATCAACTTCAAACCAAACGCTCGACTCGTGGCATTAAGCATGGAGAGGCGTGAATTACGTTAATTTCAGAGATAGAAGTCTTACACCTTAGGTATAGTTTGTTTTCGGCTAAGTTAAGCATATGTACTAGGTAGGTATCTAATCATAGTACATATTCACATTAAAGTAAAGAATAAATTATAGGATCGAAACTGTAACCCGTAGGACTTCTTTAAGATCTATGTCGCTCAGATCATCATTCGAGATATATAAGGGGGGTGGTCAGATGCACGCCCAAACACATTTTGCGGCAGTTAGCATTCCATACGTGATAGGTTAAAATCACTACCCATTCGGCCAACACGGCTCTTTCAAATTAAAGAAACCATGATATTCATAATAGTCATCATCTGGCTAACCATTGGCGAACCCTAAAGGCCATGCCTGCAACATAATTAACTTGAAACCGATTTGATTATTTATATAACTGTATCCACTCCAGTTTTAGTAATAGAGCACTAAGCTTTATCTCAGAGTAAAGTTCTCAGAAAAATAACAGCATCACAAATGAGGTCATCAACCACCTGAGAAAAACAGCAGGATTTCTCTGTCATCGCACAGTCACGTAGCAAATAGCAAAGTGATTTATACAGTGATATGTCATCCGTAATCCGGCCCTGTGTCATACCCCTTAATGTCTGAAGGACACGCTTCTCGCGATGCTACGAGTATAAGGCGTAGATCTTGTGGAAATTTGTTGTATAAAAATAAACCTAGCAAGTCTGAGTCTTATCCACACACCGAGGGTTCTATACAGGTTCGTAAATTTGGTCCATCATTTTTGGTACCTTAACCAAAAATGATCAATCAATTTTTACAATGTTTTCATACTTGTTGGTTTGGATAATCGATGTTTTTTTTATCGCTTTATTTATAACTAGCTGTTGCCCGCGACTTCATCCGCGCGGCGATTAAGTTAGCCTATATCCTTCTTTAGAATACAATCTATCTCCTTGCCAAATTTTATGGAAATCTGATCAACGATAAGTCCGTGAAGAGGTAACAGGTAAATAGAGTTGTTTTCGCATATATATACATTTGTAACTAAGTAAGGATTCTAACTTGATGTACTTGTTCTAAACTTTTGAATATTCAGACAAAAACCGCTTCGCTTATCGCTTCAGCTACAGCCTGTGCGTACCTTATCTCAAGTGTGGAAAAGTATTTCCTCGATTTTCGCCAACAACACGCACTGGGTTCCAAAGTACATGTCGTGTTGGGATCAATTGTGTGGAAGTGCCCTCAGTTACGGTTCATAAGTATCTTGGTCGACTCTTGAGATCTTTTGAATTCCCGTTCTATTTAAGAGCAGAATGGACCGAATCAATGACCGATTTCCAGTCATGCTGACATACACACATCGTTGCTGACCGTGCTGACGTACCACAACAGACAGCACCGATGACGATCAGCATGACTGCAAAAGCATAAAGACATTATGATGCTCCATCTGAATTAATCTTAATTTGCATTGCAATTTTGACATATAAATTTGTATTGTTTTTATTTTATTTTTTAACCGACTTCAAAAAGGAGGAGGTCCTCAATTCACCTGTATTTTTTTTTGTATATTCTGTTTTAATGTATGTCCGTTATGTTTATTGAATTTATATTAATTGTTTGTGATTTTTATGTGTTTAATATGGATTTATATCTTTAAAAAATGAATTATAATAATAAAAGGGATGAATTTTTTGAATTTGTACGTATCCTGAATCACGACAATTATTTGTAAATAAGTTTTTTTCAAATATATTTTTAAATCAAGCTTTTATAAATTCTAGGACTCTAGTACTCGTCAAGACAAATCCAATGAACTCAAACACGACGTGGTTATGATGTGTATTTAGGCAATTCCTATGGCTACATTCGAGCTCCATCATCAGACCAGCTGGCTAATACCATATTTTTTTAAAATCTATCACCATTTGGAAGATACATTATTTCGTATGGACATAAGCAATGGGACGATGAAGCCGCGCACAGGAGCTAGTCAGACACAAACGTGACTTGTCAGTCGTCTAGATAAAGCGCAGATGGTAGTAACAACACAATAATATTGCGGTAACGTTTAACAAGATTCGTGACGATTCGTTGTCGATATGAGTTAATAGCAAGCAGCTTTTAAATAACAATAATATTACACGCCTACCGCTATTAACGCTAATCTCGTGATCTTTCTCAGGGATGGGCTTAGCGTGGTATACGTCCTTTCAAGGCTGTGCCTAATCGAGTTGTAATGAGTCATGGTATGGACTTTCAAGAACTTTTAAGATTTTTTTTTTCATTTTTTTTTTGTCGTACCTTACAAGCAACGCCATCTAGCCCCAAACTAAGCAAATCTTGTACTGTGGGAACCAGATAACTGATAGAATACTTATGTATATATCCATTTTTATTTGTAAGTACATACTTATTATACATAGTAACACCCAGACACAGAACAAACATCTATGTTCATCACACAAATGTTTGCCCTGGGTGGGGATCGAACCCACAACCTACAGCGTAAAAGGCAGAGTTACTACCAACTAAGCTGTGAGGTCAGTCTTATTTGCATCTGTGATTCTAGAGTTGGAAATTCAATCGCTCTACAGTTTTTACAACTTTTGCAGTACATTGTTCTGAATAAAAAAAACCAGCCGAGTGTACCAATGTAGGGTTTTGTAGTTGACACAGATAACAACGTTATAATAAGTAATTTTAGATAGAACTGAGAAATTCGTAGCATACGGGCACTTTTATTTAGGTATTTTAGAATTCGGAACTAACCGGTATATACTTATACGATAGATAGTTACTATTTCATTTCTAGTTAGGTACCAAGCATTGTTGTAGTGGTCCTAAAAAACTCATACTTACTAGTTTGGTTCCATTAGCTTTGAAATTTTAGATAAATAATACTAAGTGTGTTCCAAAGTGATTTTCATAAAGTTGCGCGAGTATATCACCACTCGCGAGTAGAGGTGGGTCGTACTCGTGTTATCAAATACCAAAATACCACATTCTATAAATACCAGGTTGATAAACCAGGTTTTAAATTCTAATACTCTAAATCCCGCCCACCTTCTAGGCGATGAATTAAAAAGAAATTTCAAAGTATCTGGTACGTATTTTTTTACGCCTAAACCTGGTAGTATTTTGGCACCACCTTTACTCGCGATTGATCGTATAGCCAAGGGAAATCCATATTCTCCAAGCATCAAATGATTTTAATCACCTTTCGACCACTAAAAGGGCAGCGGAGTGAAATGTAGAGAATAGCGGCCTGCGGCCGTCGCGCCCACGCCGAGATGAGCTTATACGTCTCCTGTCAGTAGTGAATACGATACGATAAGGCACAATGGAGATACGACGGCTTTTCGGTCAAAAGTACGCAAAATTTAGCAACAAATACCTAAAATATTCTTCAGATCAAAGATGACTAATCATTTTATCAGATCGACAAATGACGAACTGAGTATTCGTCGATCTGCCGTTGTTCGCGGTCGCGGACTGCTCGTGATGAAGTGCATCTGATTCGTCTCGAACCGTCAGCAATACAAGAAAAATGTTGGAAATTAGCCGTATTTCTATTTAAAATGATTAATAACCACGATAGTTTTAATTCTATGACCTATCTTATTAATAGAAAAGTAATTATTTTCAACCAATATTACTATATTATCTAACTAAAACGAATACTACTGTACTATTGACACGTGTTTACCATAAGTATATTATTATTTCCAAATATATAGTTTTATTAAAGCAATGCTAGATTTGTACTTGCTCGACAGTATTGGATTCTTGGATTTAAAAATTAAAATACCTTATTAAACTGCAAAATGGTTTTCAGCACAACGAAGACTGAGCAGCTACAAAAGAAGCTTCATCTTCGACGCACATCAAGGCAATGCCTAAGTCCTGCTTCTTTACATTGAAGAGTTTGGCTAGGTTAGGTTTAGAAATGCACAAACACCTTTGATTGTGAATTCCGCTTCGTGTGAAGTAGCCTTAAACCCGCAAGCGAACCTTACGCGGATGCGGCCCAACCTAATAATTTCCTAATGTCATGCGCTGCGCAGGGAATTATTGTTTTCTATAACAATAATACCGCGATCAAAGTGCAGATTAAGCGGGGGCACTTACTGACATATTGCATTCTATTGTGCCTAACTGGGTCACTACAGTTGTGCCATCTAGTGGAGGATTCTTCTTCAGTTTGGCAAGACAAAGCGCTTTCTGAGGCGATAAAAAGAGTCTTCAAAAGTTTGATGAGTTACTATAGTGTTACCAACTGTATACTACACTATTATCTGTTGACGTAGGTGTGGGAAGACAAACATTCTTTTTTTTCTGAATTTTCTTCAAGACTTTCGTACAATATTTGTTGAAAACCTTCCTTGTGCTTTATTAGGACTTATTACCGATGTATGTAAAAACACAGTGCTGCACGTTTGTACCTAATCTCACACTTGAAAAAAATCAGTCGGTTACATCGGCAACCTAAATCCCATCAGTCATCGGACCAACAAAATCACGAATGTAATTACTCAGCCGGCTGCACTGAGGTAGCAAATAGCTCCTATTATGATTCTGAAGTGAACATCATTCGGTGAGACGTGATAGTGCAGGGTGCTTGCAATGTTGTCATGTAAACGGGTCAGCCACTTAATCCTACACCACCTGATCCGGCTGAGTTGCCACATCGTGCAATAAACTAGAAAGGTTTGCTAGTTTTAACGTATTTAAATATCTAGCGAATTCTTCTCACTAAAGACTACACGATGTAGCTGGTAATGGCTTCGATTTTGATAGTAGAATCCGATTGCGATTTATCAGCAATAGCTTACTCTCTCCTTGGCCGTCCACTGTCGGCCGTCGGCGATTAACAGACATTTAAATTTGACGTAAGAGAAGATGGCAAACAGCACTGTTGCAGACTTAAAAACCTCCACGAATCTTGTAATAATATCACAGTGGGGATATGTCGGTTGTGTCTATTTTATTTATTAAGCTATTGCATAGCTTCTATCGCGGGCCTTGAGCGTGGAGACCGAATCCAGAAATTTCGTAACGAAAATTTACACAAAATTTTACGAGACACTCACACTCACGCAATATGCGTGAGTGTGAGTGTTAGAGATTTCTCTTTTTGGATTTCAAAAAATCGATTTTTAAAAAATCGATTATGTAAATTACACATATAAATCGATTTTTGTAAACTAAGTTTTCCGAACGCGAACCGAATCGTTCGTTGGCCATTTTCCCGGACGTGAACCTACATATAGTCGCCTCCCAAACGGAAACCGACTCATCGGTCTTGTCTCCGAACGCAAACCGAACCATTGATCGTTTTTCCGAACGTGATCCGACCAATAGTCGCTTCACAAACGGGAACCGACCCATCGATCGTCTCTCCGAAAGCGATCCGAACCATATAATTAGATTTTTTGGAAAATCGATTTATTTGTAGGGACAAAAAATCGATTATTAATTAATAGATTTTTTTCAATCAATATTACATCCCTATGACTCATGTCATGCCTGCTTAGAGTCCTCGCCACCACTCATGTCCTGCGACGAAAACCAAAACTAAATTTGACAGCAACGCCATCTTATCTCATGTCAGAGTGCTCTATGAAATTAGCGTCCATGGTTTTTCCCAATATTTTCTTGAAATCTGCGTGAAATTGTCGCGTAAAGTGGTGAAAAGTGCAGCTCGTGAAATGATTCTTATAGTAAAAGAGTTTTGTGAGTTGGAGCAGAGGAATAAAGACGTTTTGATCCCTTTAAATAATATACAAAAAAGAGTCGCTGCCATGACAGGTAAATTTTAGGGATACCAGAGTATAAGTTTTTGTCTAACAATAGGCGAAATATGACTATAAATTAAAACACTAATTAAATTATTTTGTATTTTAGGTGTTTCAGAGAAAACGGTAACTCGAATTACGAAAGAAGGAAGAGTGGCAGCAAGCACTTCAAAAAGAATTGTAATATTTAAAAAATGATGGACTGGTAGATGAAGAAATAGAAAGATTCTTAATATCAACAGCCAGTGATAGCGACACTGATTCTGATCATGGCAGTGAATTATTTCAAGAGACAACTGACAGCGATATGTCTGGAATGCAAGTAATAAATGATGAAGACCATAATTATGTATTGTATAAAAATAATTTAATAAAATTTAAACCTATATCGTGAAACTAGGTTCATTTCATTGTTTCCCTACATAACTACACTACTATTACAAAGAGGTAAAATTTCTAGTTTTATATTTTTGTTTGTACCGGATAAATAATCAAAAGCTTCATTAGGAGCGAACATCACTACATAGTATAAAACAAAGTCTCTTCCGCTGTCTGTCTAGCCTAGAATGTAATCTTACAGAAATAGAAATAAAATTATAATCGTAAGTACAATAAATAAAAAAAAATAGAGATCCCACGAAAATAGCAATAATGTAACCAAAGAAATAAAAAAATTGCCTATATTCTTCATTATTACAACCGTGCGAAGTCGAAGTGAACTGCTAGTAGTAAATAGTTTTAAAATGTAAACATTAGTTCGCCCTCCCTTTTAGTGTAAGGGGTAAATTATGGCTATCTTACTGGCATCATTATAATAGGCGATTGCGACGCCGCGTCTAGCGGACTTGAGTGGTGGCGCGGACTCTTAGAGTGATTTTCGCATTCCAGCGCCATCTAGTTTCATTTGATGATACTACGTTATTATAGGTGCTTTTCGCGGTCTCATGCGAAAGCTCGGGGTTTGAGAGGTTCGCAATTCCGCTGGCAGGTGGCGCTATTTTACCACTATCGGTAAATAGGTGGTACTTCACAGACATGATCGACTAAAAAGTTTGAAATTGAATTATTGAATTCATGTAGTTAGGTAAATATCGAATCCTGGCCGTGCATCAATGGATATTTCTGTTCGAAAAATGTATATACGCGTTACACGTGCTTATAACGGTGAAGGAAAACATCGTGAGGAAACCTGTTAGTATTCTTGAAAGCGACGACGGGCTTGCAACCTGTTACGTGTGGAATGCTAACTACGTAGTTAGGTAAATAGGTAGGTTAAAGATTTTGACATCTATCGATGAATAGCAGAACTTTTAATGACTTTTTGAAATATCACGCTTGTCTCTTTAGTTTAGCAACTCGCCAATAGGTGGCATTGGTTGTATCGGCGTTACTGCGCATGCCTAATCCCCCTCTTCCCCCGCAATCTAGGGATGTAAAAAAAAAAAAAAAAAAAAATTTTTCTTTTTCTTTTCTTATCGGTCACCACGCTCAAAAAGTTGAATATCAAAGAAAAACAAAGGAAAAAAGGATAAATAAAATAAATAATTATAAATACATAAGTTGATAAAAAATGTTATGCAATAGCTTTACCGCGGCAGTCTCCGAGTGCCACACGTCTTTTTTTTCTTATAATTAGACACACTGTCACTACTGACTAAGGGTAGATTTATATTAGACCGGACCGTGCACCGTGCGTGCCGTGCCCAGGCCAGGCCAGAGTCTTTAGTTAGTAGACGGGTCCGGGCGGAACACGGATCAGGCACTGTTTAATATAAATTGCTTCATACAAAATATAGGAAACGTTTCAAATCCGTGCCCCGTCTATACCCCGTCCGGGCCACGTACACGGCATGCCCAGTGCATGGCCCGGTCTAATATAAATCTACCTTTATACTGACATAAAAAATGATGTATCCTTTGATAGTTCAGCCGAACAGTGTGGTATCGAATACGGGGTCTAATGATGCTGGTTGGCAAGTTTTGCAATGTAGTTAAAAGGTAACTGTAATCAGTTTGACAAATAGAAGCAATTTTGTTCAAGACGCTACAATCATTGTTCCATAAACCGGGGTGCTTTTCTTAGACGATCGTTTGTAAACTATTAGTAATACTGGTGTTTTTTTGCTCACCCCGGAGGCAGAAATACGGTCAGTAATCTAATAGAGATATGGATTCCTTTAATATTCATGACAAAATAACTAACAGTTAGTATCCTTATAAGCGACCTGTCACGCATGGAATGCTAACTACTGCAAAATGTAGGCATGTGCCAATTATAATGTTTGAACGTGCCTCTGACTACCCCCACTTTCAAAGGATCTAAGCGTCTGGAGATCTGAGAGGACGTCTACCGTACTTGTGGATCTATATTTTTTTTTAAATAACTAATTTTATAAGTAAATAAATGATCTTTCTAAGACAATTTTTAAAGCGATTTCGTAAAACCATACTTTTACAATTCATTTATAGACATCATTCAAATTCAAATTCAAATTCAAAAATCATTTATTTCAATAAAATCACAAGGATCACTTTGAAACGTCTTAGGAACTAGGTGAAGCTACGCCGATTCCACGCGACCAAGCCTAGAAGAATCAGGCAACAAACGCGGCTTGGGGTCTACCTTTTTTTTTAATGATCCTTTCCTTAATGCTATGTAGAGCTCCAGTGTGGTGCCAATCGAACAAGGTGAAGGCTCAAACAAGAATAATAATTAAAAGTACCTACTACTCATGTACGTACAACAATAAAAAAATAACTAAAGAGCTTCAGCACAAATTCAAAAAGCAAAACACATTATTATAGTTGGAGGTTTTCAATCACTACGTATTATCAATGTACACAATACACACACCTTGTTTGTGAGTGAGTGATGAATTAGATTTTATCACAGAGTCACGCCATATTAGCCGATTTTTATAATTTTTATCTGACATATACTAATGTGGTCCTGGTTTAACCAACTATTTATACCAACCAGTTATGAAGGTAAGAAAGCAGACTCTATAATACCATATATAATATATGGAATATACCATAGACTAGGTTCTAGTCTATGGTATATTCCTGGCAACATTAGCACGAACAGGCATGGCATTACCAAGTACCTCACATTATTGTATTTAACAATATCTAAATGCTAGCATTGTCTTCGGGATTAGACACGGGATCAGGCCCTGAGGTTTGAGCGCGTAGGTGGGACATAGATTAATATTAAAATGGGGTTTATGCCTACGAGCTAGGCAGACTGTTCGAAATATAAAGGTCTATTCGGATGAGGTATGAGCGGAAAGCACTGTACATGTCTGCAATTCTGATAGGTATATGTACGCGCAAGATAAGCGAGAAGGTCTCAAATACTTTTGTTAGACACTAGCTGACCCGTGCCCGCTTCGCTGTGCGTAAGACATTTCTAATACCATCGTTGACTTTTTTTAGACGTTTTTAAGGTGTAAAATACTGTAGTACATTATTTTGATATATCTCGTGGGGTTCAGCCAGCATTTGCAATGTAAGCGCAAAAAAATGTGTTTATTTACGACATCACATTAGAAACCTCTAAAATTATCAGTGTTTCTCTACTATATAATGCATGTATTATACATATAAACCTTCCTCTTGAATCACTCTATTTATTAAAAAAAACCGCATCAAAATCCGTTGTGTAGTTTTAAAGATATAAGCAAACATACATACATACGCGGGAAGCGGAAAGCGACTTTGCTTTATACTATGTAGTGATGATGACATGAGACAAGTATTCATTTGCTAACTAGTGAAAACCCGCGTGATTTCGATGACGTTTAGTTATTTTCAGAGACATCAGAGCGGATTTCAGGAGTTCCTTTCTCAGGATATTATATAGACCAGTCAAACAGTCAGTAACGCAAGAATTTTATGTTTTTCGATTTAGCACGTACATTATCCTAATAATATTACAAATGTGAAAGTTTGTGAGTTTGTATGTATGTTTGTGCCTCAATCAGGCCTAAACGACAAAACGGATTAAGTTGAAATTTGCTGTAGATTTAGATATAATTCCCGAATAAAACATAGACTACTTTAAAATACGAAAAACATCCCCAAAACGATAAAAAAACGCAAAAGGTATGATTTGGGTATAGATGGCGCTGGTGTGTTACAAATCTGACATCACAGACTATAAATATTCAGTCTTTTCTGGACAGGACAACGTCTGTCACGGGTCGGCTAGTTAACAATATATGAAGTTTTTTTTATCTTTTCAAAACAAAAATAAATAATCTTTCTATTTTTTGTATTGTTCGTACAAAATTAGGATTCGTTTTTTTTTTTCTCAATCCACTTATTTACTAGGATT
The DNA here is from genome assembly GCA_912999785.1 of Hydriomena furcata. Taxonomy (NCBI): domain Eukaryota; kingdom Metazoa; phylum Arthropoda; class Insecta; order Lepidoptera; family Geometridae; genus Hydriomena; species Hydriomena furcata. The sequence goes on along the minus strand of OU538834.1, from coordinate 4,533,617 downwards.
GATATATCTACACTAATAAAAGCGTGGTACACATCTGTGCAACTCATCTTTGTAGCTCACCTAGTCACACTTATAGTCGTAGGGCGGAAACGACGCCTAGGGCGGGTCAAAACAGTCTCCTAGAACGATCATTTTGTTGAGATAACAATATGAGATTAATTTGGTTGTACATCCTATTCTTGATGCCATTTATAATTTGAAATAGTTCTTGCTTGAGGGAGATGTACAACAAAGTGGAGAGGATTGTAATACAAGTACCTAAGTAATGTATGAGCTGGTGATGAAGTTTTTACGATAATCTATACTAATATTAAAAAGAGGAAAGATTTGATGAACATAGGCTATAGAATATTTTCAAAAACTTTAGGGATCCGTACGAAAACTTCGGTAATGTAACCCAACGTGTGAAAAACATACCAAAAAAATCTTATATCGCGTACGCTGCAAAAATTATTGACAATGGAGCAAAGTGATGTACTACAGTTTTATAGAGGACATCAATAACTACAAAAAAAACACCATGTATTTAACTATTAGGGATCTGTATGAAAACTTCGATAATGTAATCCAAGATGTAAAAAAAATACCCTTAAAATCATTATTACACCCGTGCGACGCCGGGGCGGACTGCTAGTACCTAATATTTTGAGTGATCTTAAAGAGACGAGAGTTATGGCAAACAAAAAATGGTAATACTAAGTAAGATAAATTATTTAAAATATGGGTTTTTTTGTCATTGACTTTGTTTCAATCGACTCCGGTCAATATTTAGAGTTATTCAATAGAAAAATAAATAAATAAAATAGGTATATTATTTTATTTTAATAACTTAGTTGATTTTAAAGTTAGAACACATAACAGATTTACACTTAACCAAGTGAAGGGCGTAACGAGCGAAAGTTACTTCTAAATACCTTTTCTTTGTCAAAAATCTACTTATCCCCGCAATCGGTTGTCTACCCTTTGATATTTCAGTCGTACCTAATACAATTACTGAGCACGTACGACATCTAATAAAATAGCAAAAGAAAAGGTCATTCGACACTTGAGCCCTGAAGGGCCGCTCAGTATTCGTCTCACTCACCCTTGCTTCAAAGAAAAGGCAAACACTTGAGGACCCAAAATAGAGAACGTATTGAGTCGCGAAATAATATAAGGGTGAAGTGCGAAAAAATCCAATAATATGAGTATGGAGTCGAAAAAGTGTGATATACAATCATTTAAGTCGGATACCTAGTACATTATCTACGTATTTAAAAAACTTAAGAACACTAAATATGATTCAATGCCGAAAGATCAGCCGTTTACCATTACACTGCATCTTTTACAAGTTTTTTTTAGTTAAAATACATATTCTGATCATAACGTATTCCCACAGAGTTAAAAAGGTTTGTCATTTCGCTCCTTGCAGAATTTAATTAAATATTATCCAGAACGTAATATTCACTTTATTTATAAACAAAAACAGATGTTCAGCGGTGGATGTAGGTAGTCTTAGGTAACGATGACTAAAGGACTATTAGTATATAGTACATATTATATTTTATACTATCCAGACATGTATGGAATGCTGTGGGGTCTAGGAAAATATTTACATATTATTTTATAATAAAAACCAACAATTAGTTTTTGTAAGTAATGTATTGTAGCAACTCTATATATCTCTACAATCAAGTGGACAATAGGGTGACCACAGGTGCTGGGAACTTCCGCAAACTTTTCAAATATTTGCTTTAGCGGCTTTCCCGTGGATTTGTCCGTCAGTTTTCCGCCCTAAACTATAAAGCTCTGAATGCCTAAATAAATGTGACCATGATATTACAACCGTAAAATTCGTATGATTCTAACTTTAGTAACTTTAGTGACACTAGCGATCATTGATAGGTATCAATTCGGAAATCACGCTATAAACATTGCTTAATTTTTGTTGATTGATAAACGACTAGGCAAGACACTACAAGGGCTTCGGTTACAGTATAGCGGTAAAAATGCTTTTCCAGTGGTGAATCACTACATAGTATAAAATAAAGTCGCTTTCTCTGTCCCTACGCAACGGATTTTGATGCGGTTTTATTTTTAATAGATAGAGTGATTCAAGAGGAAGGTTTATATGTATAATACATGCATAATATAGTAGAGAAACACTGATAATTTTAGAGGTTTCTAATGTGATGTCGTAAATAAACACATTTTTTTACGCTTACATTGCAAACGCTGGCTGCCCCACGAGATATATCAAAATAATGTACTATACAGTAATTGTACACCTTAAAAACGTCTACAAAAAAGTCCGCGATGTTATTTTACGCACAGAAAAGCGGGCACGGGTCAGCTAGTAATGTATATTATGGTCGCAATAAGACGGTACCCGCTACAATACAAAACTAAAGTCTGACCGTACAATTTATTTAACCACAGATCAAGTATGCTTTGACACAACAAAAAGGGAAAAAGGTGGAACATCTTTTTGTTGAAATATTTGTTCGGGATCAGAAGGTTTGAAAGTGAAAGGGTTTTGATAATAAAATATGAATAGACGTTCAGTTGTTTTGTTTTTGGAAAATTCTGTAGGGGAGACAGTGTAAACTTTGGTGGTTGGGTTTGCATCGTCGAGTCGTCCAGCTCGTAATAAAAAAATTAAAAAAACTAATTCAGTTTATTTTCATATTTTCCTCGAATCTGCTTTTCTCCAAGTTGAGTTATACATAACATGGTATACTATACATATATCAATAATAAACAAACAACAGTCGTTTCTCTGTAGTTTATTGTTATTGTCTATACAAAAAACATTTCTAAGGAGAGCAATAAAAATTATAAATACAAAAAAAATACAAATGTCAAAATCTTTAAATGTTATGCCGAATAGGTTAAAATATTTAAAAACTCGCCAAATAAACATTTATATTGCTTGTAACTCCATCAATATCAAATTATATTCTTAAAATACAACACAAAACAGATTATTACGGCACGACAAACAAACGAAATCTAGCCAATTCTTAGACATTCAGTCTCGCAAAATGAAATGAAATGAAATACATTCATTTGACACAAACACATAATTAGGTAGGTACACATTACAAGAAGAAGAAAGGTAGGTACATAAAAAAACAGACTACCTAATGGGTGGGTCAAACAGGCCCCATCACAGCTTTATGCTGTTCCACATGCATAAACCATGACGTGGAGTAGCGCTGGTTTTCAGACAGAGCCAGTTAAGTGTGGGTTAAGGCGATACTTCAAATTTTTGACTTTTTGTATGGGCAGAATCTAGCCGGATAAGACGGAAAAAGTGATAGAACTGTAATATCTTGAAAACCATCAAATTTAAAAAGAAACTGTCTGTAATTTACTTAGCTAGTATGATAATCCAACGAATTATATAAAAAATAACTGTTTTGATATTCATAGTGTTGATTAAAAACGAAACTAGTGTTTTTGGAAAGCCAACTTTGGAAAATAAATCTATCGAGAAAAGATTCACCAATCGTGTTTCTGTCTGTAATTTATCTAGATTAAATCATTAAGTTATCTATGTCGTAAAAAACACAACTGTATGTTTTGCGGTTATCTAGAAAAAAACGATTCTGCATTCTTCAAAAACATTTATTACTCGTCTTAAGGTCATAATTATGTTCAGCTTATCAATTTTGCATCATTAGAAGCCACAATGGCATTGATGAACAAGCACTATAAATATTTGCAACATAATGATGCGTAAAAAATTACGATCACGATGCAAGTCCATCAAGCGAATGAAAAAAGGCAAATGCATCAAATTGTCAAATTATCATTCCCAATATCTGCGTGAAAATCATGATTTATCTGACCTTAGTATCGATTTCCTAGTTCACTTCGCGTGTAAGGCCACTGTTCACTAAAGCGTTCTAATCGTTGCTGAAGATCAATGATATCGTTTCAAGGCACAACTGGCACATAAATCATCACGACTGTAATTCCTAAGTACAGTAGATATACACTCAGATCTCAAGGCGCTTAGATCCTTGAAAATGTCTTAAGAGGGTAGAGTCAGAGATACGTCTCAACATTATGTTTGGCACAATACCCATATTACTGTATCACCAGTACTGAGTACTGTTTAAATTCCAAAAAATAAAGAAACAGTCACTGATCGACTGAATTTTTAAACATAAGTAATACTCGAAATCATCTCCTACCTGGAGATGATTTCGAGTATTACCTTTCCTATTCTTGAAAATGCCAAGTTTGGGTACACCTACTATCGTGCCTTATTTAATTTTTACAAGCTTTTATTTAACTTGCAATGTATGTATGTAACTATGTTTGATAAGGTGGAATCTTGCAACTCAATTTTGAAGCAGTTATCTCCAACCGATTGAGCTGAAATTTTGCATACATAGATAACTTCGGTGACATATAATAACATGGCGACAGCAAGAAGTCAGGAGCTGTTCAACAGACACTCACAACGGAACTCATTAGTAAATACTCTGATTGAGTAAAAACTTTGTATTCTTGTCAAGTTCCAATAACAATGTTATATTATGTGATAGGTGCTCGATGGTTTAAATGATTTTACAAAAGCTTGTCATTGATAAATATTTTTTAACAGAAAACTTTTTAAACACAAACCTATTATCAAGTATATTATTAAGGTGATAAGTGAAAAAACGAAACAAGTGTTTTTGAAGAGCCAACTTTGGAAAATAAAACTATCGAGAAAAGTTTCACCAATCGTGTTTATGTCTTTAATTTATCTAGATTAAATCCTTAAGTTATCTTTGTCATAAAAAACAAAACTGTATGTTTTGCGGTTAACGAGAAAAAACGATTCTGCATTCATCAAAAACATGTATTACTCTTAAGCTTTAGTAGACGCCATTCCACGTTTAAAATAACATTGAATACAAGCTCCCATTAGGCCAAATCGATTATCCAGCACATAAAGACGCTTTAGATGACACCGTCCCGCATTTAAGTAGCATTGAATACAAGCTACCATTAGGCAAAATCGATTTCCTAGTATGCGCAGGCGCAAGTAACGTCGCAAATTGGACAAAAACTCAAACGTGCACAATTAGCAGTGAGATAAAGCACTTGTTGTAATAATCGTGGGAGACCACTTCTTGCATGACGGTCTAAGGCATAGCCTTTACGGAGTTTTGATGTAACACTGTTTTCTTAGGGTTCCGTACCCAAAGGGCAAAAACGGGACCCTATTACTAAGACTTCGTTGTCCGTCTGTCTGTCAGGGCTGTATCTCATGAACCAAGATAGCTAGACAGTTGAAATTTTCACAGATGATGTATATCTGTTGCCGCTATAACAAGAAATACTAAAAACAGAATAAAATAAATATTTAAGTGGAGCTCCCATACAACAAACGTGTTTTTGTCATTTTTTATAGAAGCGCGAGTCCAACTCGCACTTGGCCTGTTTTTCTTATGGCTCAAGCCGGCTGGTTGCAGCAAGCAATCTCTAATAACAAGCGATAATCGTTGGAAGGCAGTCAACGCTTTCGTGTCAAAAACAAAATTAATGTTGCCCATAATAACCGATGGCCGAAACTGAATTCTCACGGCGCGCCCATTTCGTGTGGCGCATAACAAATTTGTCACATTAAGTCAATTGGAGTTGATAACATGGCAACAGCGACAGAGAGGTATCAGCAGTCTTATTGCGTAAGCTCACTGGTAATCGTAATCGACTTAAACTTTCAAATTCCCATGTGTAACTGTCAAAAGACAATGAGTGTCAGTTGAAACCGATTTAAAGGGTGAGCTTCCACCTACGCGGAGCTATACGGAGCTGCGCTAAGCTGTGCGAAGCGGACCAATTACAGCGCTCGACATTTTCAAACTCGAGCGATTTGAGCGCTGTCATTGGTCCGCTTTGCATAGCTCCGCACGGCTCTGCATAGGTCGAAACTCACCCTTATTGTGTAAGCTCACTGGTAATCATAATCAGCTTCAACTGTCAAATTTCCATTGAGTAACTGTCAAAGAGAATGTGATGACAGTTGAACCCGATTCTATGGCTGCAAGTAAGTACTAGTGCGAAACAGTTTGAAACATCGATATCGATAATATTCCGTTTAGAGCTCTTTTGTAATTTGAAGGTATAGGTTATCGCTATATTTTTAGAATTTTATGTGTTGAGCGAAATTTGTGACAGAAAAATGTAGAAACACCATCAAAAAGCCAATAAAAAATTATGAAAAGCTTTAAAAAATTCCAATCAAATTTTGTATATCTTCCAATCAAGTTCTTGATCTAAACTATGTCTTATTGCAAACACCGTTAGAGGTCAATTACCTAGTCGTAATATTTTATTATTTATTTTATTTAAAACATAACAACATCTGTCTGTCGGCAACCATAAATTCGCACATAAACAATCACTACTAAACAATTAAGAAGCTATTAATATTCATTTATGATAAATTTTAACCTGTCTTAGATCGATAAGTTATTGGCCACTGGTTACTAGGTATATCGATATGACAATGTATCGTTAAATTTATCGATTAGTACAACACCACTAAAAATTTATATTGATAGTATTAGTATATTACCATTGAGATATCAAAGGTCAAACTAATTCACTAAAGGTCCACAGGTCGGTATCGTACACAACGCATTTGATAATGTATCAGCGATTAACATAGACCATATTCTATTTGCTAAAAATTTAAAATCCCCGTGATAATTGCAATAATGTAACCTAAGGTATCAAATATTTGCCAATAATCTTCATATATATATGCGCATCAAAAACACGTGCTCAAAACGGTGAAGGAAAACATCGTGAGGAAACCAGTTAGTATTCTTATAAGCGGCGATGGGCTTGCAACCTGTCACGTATGGAATGCTAACTACTGCAAAATGTGGGCATGTGCCAAATATAACCACATCTTCAAAGGATCTAAGCGTCTAGAGATCTGAGAGGATGTCTACTGTACTTGGGGATTACAGTCGTTTTTTATTTATAATTAAAATGTGCGAACTTTAGTCTCATTCAAAAAACAAAATTAGCTAATATTTATGAACTAAAGCTTTTTATTGTTAAGATCTGCGAGATGGGTGAAGACATTTTGTCTAAGTATTAGCAATTCTAGTTTTTTTTTTCAAATATAATTTTATTGTGTATATTCGAGACAAAATAATGAGTTTTATTCAGCTTTAATGCATATTTTGATGACTAAAACGATTGTGAGAGTATACACTCAAAAAAAAAATAGACGGTATTCGTTTGACCTTTTATAACTTTTATAACGAAGAACTATCTTATATAATTATCTACATTTCAAAAACTAGGCGAGGATTTCTTATAAAGAATTAATAATAAATAATTTTAAAAAGGTTTTGATCAATCAAAAAATCGAGTGACTCAATAGTTTTTTAAATTTTATGAACAAACTGTTAGCTAACTATTAGTTCAAAAAATCGGATCACCAGGTAATAAATAAAAAAACTCATACATAAAAATATATAATAATAAATAAATAAATAATAAAAATTGTTTTATTCAGACAACATTGTCCATAAAAGTTTATACAAAAAAAATAAAAATGAATTGATAATAAAAAACAACACAATTACATAAAAACATCTTCAACAATTACACACACCATATTACACCAATTAGGCATATAATATACCTAATTGGTATTATAAATCTGTTCATTGAATGGATTCATGAGAACCGTCATCCAGTACCTCTACTGATTACTGTCCTGCCGACCCGCCAAGATCCTAAGTAGACTGTTTGGGGCTACCCAGTATTCTATGTCTTTGACATGAGTATCTGCAAACTATAAAAAATACGTGTTAAGGGGCTCCCAGTCGACGATTGCTCATTTTCGAAACGAAAAAAGAAATACTTCTGAACAAGCCACATCTCCTATTTTTACTCCTATTTTAACTTTTTACGATAAAGATATTATTTCAAAATGATACGTTTTAGAATTTATGATCGAAATATTTTATATACCTACTATTAAAATCAACTTGTGATTTATTGTTAAAGATAGGTAATATGTAGATCTAGATTTCTATTAGAATAGATTTTTGATAAGTAATTATACATAATTTATATCATTAATTTATTCGAAAAGCTAAGGCGGACCACGCGCCGACGTGTGTTTGTCGTCATTGCAGCGGTCGGTATTATTATTTATCGAAGTGATTAAAGATGGGTACATCTTTATTTAAGACGGAAAAAGTGATAAAACTGCATTATCTTGAAAACCATCAAATTTAAAAAGAAAGTGTCTGTAATTTACTTAGCTAGTATGATTATTTAACGAATTTTATGAAAATGAACTGTTTAGCTATTCATAGTTTTGATTAAAAAAGAAACTAGTGTTTTGAATAGCTAACTTTGGAAAATAAATCTATCGAGAAAAGTTGCACCAATCGTGTTTCTGTCTGTAATTTATCTAGATTATATCCTTAAGTTATCTTTTTCATAGAAAACAAACATGTATGTTTTGCGGTTATTGCGAAAAAACGATTCTGCATTCTTCAAAAACATTTATTACTCCTCTTAAATTGAGAACCTCCTTTTTTCAAACCAAAAATCAAACCAGCTGTTCTCTAGCACAGATGAAGTTGAGTCATAGAGAATCTACGGTGACTTTTGATTGTGAAGCCTGATTGTTTATTAGTTCTTGCAAATACGATTATGCATGGATGGCTTGATGACTATGGGAAAATGTTTTTTACGCCGCCTCTGCGGTTAAACAATTACATACTTTGAATAAACACTTAACACGTGTGTGTTTAATTGACATGTTTTCGTCTTTTGGTAATTCCAAAGGTCACAAATTATCTGACACTTTTTAGGGTTCCGTACCCAAGGGGTAAAAACTACGACTACTAAAACTTCGCTGTCCGTCTGTCTGTCTGTCTGTCACAGGGCTGTATCTCATAAACCGTGATAGCTAGATAGTTGAAATTTTCACAGATGATGTATTTCTGTTACCGCTATAACAACAAATACTAAAAGACAGAATAAAATGAATATTTAAGTAGGGCTCCCATGCAACAAAAGTGTTTTTTTTTTAGTCCGACTCGCACTTGGCCGGTTTTTTTATTTCTAACCGACTTATCAAAAGGAGGAGTTTCTCAATACACATAATATAATAAAACAATATTATAATAATCAACCAACCTACTTACCCTATTTAAAAGACATTTTTTAGGTCTTCAAAACTCATTTGCAATTTTATTAGTCAAAATCAAAGTCAAAGTCAAAGTCAAAAGATATGTTTTTAATAAAATAACAAGGATCACTTTTAAACGTGCTAGGAACTAGGTGAAGCTAAGCTAAGCTAGCTTGTTCCTCGCGACCAAGTCTAGAAGAATCAGAATAAAAACATGGCTTTAATTTTATGGCTTCTATGGCTTTTATTCGGGTCCTGACCGGGTAGATTCTCCCGCCAGAATATGCTTGGTCGGGATATGAGTGATAGCTTTCAATTACATACATACCGATTGTACCTATATTGTGCTTATATTTTATAAATTTTAACGTACCTAGTTCTTAAGACAAAGATACTAACAAAAAATGGATATGTCTGAATTAATAAATGTTTTTTTTTTTTTTTTTTTTTTTAATTTATCTTTTATATCCTCTGTACCTACTCCGGCATATATAAATAGGATCTCGACTGTGAAAAATTTATATGCGCATCAAAAACACGTGCTCAAAACGGTGAAGGAAAACATCGTGAGGAAACCAGTTAGTATTCTTATAAGCGGCGATGAGCTTGCTACCTGTCATGTCACGTATGGAATGCTTACTACTGTAAAATGTGGGCATGTGCCAAATATAATGTTTGGACGTGCTTCTGACTATCCCCACTAGACATCTTCAAAGGATCTAAGCGCCTGGAGATCTGAGAGAATGTCTACCGTAGGTACTTGGATTACTGTAATCCAATCGAAACTGCAATCCAAGTACGGTAGACATTTTCTCAGATCTCCAGGCGCTTAGATCCTTTGAAGATGTCGATGTGTTTCGTACAGAAAAATCCATTAATGCACGCCGGGATTCGAAACCACGTCCTTCAGATTGAAAGTCGAGGTACCTCCCACTCGGCCAACACGGCTTGAAAAATATTACCTCAAAGAGTAAAAAGTCGGTTTTGTTTGTAGTTTTTAAACATAATTAAACGACTTAATATTTTTCGTTTAAGAGGCTGCCAGTCGCTGATTGCTCTTTTTCGAAACGAAAAAAGAAATACTTCTGAACAAGCCACATCTCCTATTTTTATAAGTATATTACTTCAGGTTCCTACCTAGATTTCTATTAAGCTGAAAACATAATAGCAGAAACTTTTCACGATAAAGATATTATTTCAAAATGATACGTTTTAGAATTTATGATCGAAATATTTTATATACCTACTATTAAAATCAACTTGTGATTTATTGTTAAAGATAGGTAATATGTAGATCTAGATTTCTATTAGAATAGATTTTTGATAAGTAATTATACATAATTTATATCATTAATTTATTCGAAAAGCTAAGGCGGACCACTCGCGGACGTGTGTTTGTCATCATTGCAGCAGTCGGTAGGATTATTTATCGAAGTGATTAAAGATGGGTACATCTTTATTCACATATACTATACATTATAAAATAGGAGATGTGGCTTGTTCACAAGTATTTCTTTTTTCGTTTCGAACAAAAATAATCGTCGACTGGCAGCGTCTTAAGCAGTTAGCAATACGAATAATAATTATATTCTACGTGACTATTGCAACACTGTACTTAATCAGATGATATCGGTTAAAGTCGTTAAGATGAAGCACCACCCACTAGTCGCTGTAGAGCTAAACATTACGATTTATTGGCGAGTTGATGTCAGATAACAATAAATATTCATTCAGCTCTACATTGATTACTACGATTGGGAAATAGGTCAATTAGTAACGAAATACTTTGGCCAAAAATTGCCACATAATCTTTAGTTATCCTTGACAACGTTTTAATAAAAAGGGTTTTTATCACGTTGATATTGAATTCTCCTTTTTTAATGTCGGCACAACATGCTGACAAACACATTGCGAAGAGGATTTAGTATATGTTTTACAAGTTTTTCCCGATGTTTCGACTATATTGCAATAGCCATGCGGTAGTCTGCCCGCGCCTACACCCGATTTTGATGAAATTTGGTAAATAGATAGATTGTGGATTGATAATAAATGTTTTCCATCAATAAATTTGTTGTGATAATTACGTTTAAATAACTAAAAACAAAACCGACTTCATGTTGTTTTAAATATAAGTCCAATACAAAATTTCATCATTTATTTTTTTTAACTTTAGGGTTTGTATTTTTTCTCAAATTTACACACCAAGATTTTTTTTCCAAATCTATCATCAATATTTAACGAAGTTCTGAGTTAACAAAAATAAAAACCGGCCAAGTGCGAGTCGGACTCGCGGAGCCCCACTTAAATAATTATTTTATTCTATTTTTAGTATATGTTGTTATAGCGGCAACAGAAATACATAATCTGTTAAAATTTCAACTGTCTAGTTATCACAGTTCATGAGATACACAGCCTGGTTACAGACAGACGGACAGCGGAGTCTTAGTAATCCCGTTTTTACTTTTTGGTTACGGAACCCTAAAAACTACAACTTGAGAACCTCCTCCTTTATTGATGTCGGTTAAAAACCATGCAAACAAATTTTCGGGAGCTTGCAATAGTCACTACATAGTATAAAGCAAAGTCGCTTTCCGCTTCCCGCGTCTGTATGTAATAGGTATGTATGTATGTTTGCTTATATCTTTAAAACTACACAACGGATTTTGATGCGGTTTTAATAAATAGAGTGATTCAAGAGGAAGGTTTATATGTATAATACATGCATAATATAGTAGAGAAACACTGATAATTTTAGAGGTTTCTAATGTGATGTCGTAAATAAACACATTTTTTTGCGCTTACATTGCAAATGCTGGCTGAACCCCACGAGATATATCAAAATAATGTACTACAGTATTGTACACCTTAAAAACGTCTACAAAAAAGTCCACGATGGTATTAGAAATGTCTTACGCACAGCGAAGCGGGCACGGGTCAGCAAGTTATAAATAAAAGTCCTTGATAACCCAAATCAAATTCTACAACAAAAACGCTTCCTAGGACATAACATCTGATCTTTCGGCAACAATAGCAGTATGTCATGCCGGGCCCACATTAGCGTTTAATGGCGTGACCACGACTTATTAGGCTGTCATAGTTCAAGGCTTAGGAGACCGTGCACAATTGGTGGTGATTCGCTGCGACTGCGCAGGCCTTATGCGATTTTGTGAATGAAAAACGTCTTTCAGGAAGTTAGTTTTTAGGGTTCCGTACCCAAAGGGTAAAAACGAGACCCTATTACTAAGACTTCGCTGTCCGTCTGTCTGTCACAGGGCTGTATCTCATGAACCGTGATAGCTAGACAGTTTAAATTTTCACAGATTATATATTTCTGTTGCTGCGCTAACAACAAATACTAAAAACAGAATAAAATAAATATTTAATGGGGGCTCCCATACAACAAACATGATTTTTTTGCCGTTTTTATAGGGTTCCTTCGTGCGCGACTCGTCTCGCACTTGGCCGGTTTTATTTATACATATTTTTTTTATTTTCCTTATGAACCTTCTCCTGATAATAACGAACACAACAAAAAGAATTAGCGAAATCGGTTCAGCTGCTCTCGAGATTTGCGCTTAGCATCGCTTAATGTAATCTTTAAAGATAGAGCTTTGGTATAGATGGCGCTCTTGTGCAAAAAATCTGACATCAGTGTTGACATCAGTCGTCATGTCTATGCGATTATTAAAATTTGGACAAGACAACGTCTGTCGGGACAGATAGTCTCGTATAAAATATAGGTAGGTAATACAAAATAAAAAAAATAAAAAAATAGGATCACGACTGTAATCCCCAAGTACGGTAGACATCCTCTCAGATCTCCAGACGCTTAGATCCTTTCAAGATGTCTAGTGGGGGTAGTCAGAGGCACGTCCAAACATTATATTTGGCACATGCCCACATCTTGCAGTAGTTAGCATTCCATACGTGACAGGTTTCAAGCCCATCGCCGCTTATAAGAATACTAACTGGTTTCCTCACGATGTTTTCCTTCACCGTTTTGAGCACGTGTTTTTGATGCGCATATAAATTTTTCGAACACAAAAATCCATTGATGCACGCCGGGATTCGAACCAACGACCTTCAATATTAAATTAACCTAATACAAGTTATCATACAAAAAATATTTTGTTGTATGTGACAGTACTGTTAGCATGGTATGGTCATACAGCGATATAGTCAGTAGAGTTCTTTACTGTACTAATACTGTCCTGGGGGCAGATTGAGACAATTACAAGTGATTGTGCCCGTCGGTCGCAATGTGCGACTTACGGTGGGATTTTTTGTTGTGATGTGATTTATGCCCAAATTGCTCCGATTCGCGTGATGGTATGACACAAATGCGTAGATCATTTTTAGGGTTCCGTACCCAAAGGGTAAACACGGAACCCTATTACTAAGACTTCGCTGTCCGTCTGTCTGTCCGTCTGTCTGTCCGTCTGTCTGTCCGTCTGTCTGTCCGTCTGTCTGTCTGTCACAGGGCTGTATCTCATGAACCGTGATAGCCAGACAGTTGAAATTTTCACAGATTATGTATTTCTGTGGCTGTTCTAACAACAAATACTAAAAACAGAATAAAACAAATATTAAAGGGGGGCTCCCATACAACAAACATGATTTTTTTGCCATTTTTATAGATAATGGTACGGAACCCTTCGTGCGCGAGTCCGACTCGCCCTTGGCCGGTTTTTGAGATTTGACGATTAGATTAAGTTGACGGCGATTAGATAGATTATCGCATTAGATGTGAAACTTTATTTTATGTAACATTTTTATACTTTCTCATAGTTGACAAACATAAAAAGAATTAGGATCACGACTGTAATACCCAAGTACGGTAGACATCCTCTCAGATCTTCAGGAGATTCTTATCGCCTGAAGATCTTATAGAATGCTAACTACTGCAAAATGTGGGCATGTGCCAAATATAATGTTTGGACGTGCCTTTGACTACACTAGATATCTTCAAAGGATTAAATCCTTCGCCCCTTATAAGACTTATATACTAACTGGTTTCTTCACGATGTTTTCCTTCACTGTTTTAAGCAGGTGTTTTTGATGCGCATATAAATTTTTCGAACGTAAAATTCATTGATGCACGCCGGAATTCGAACCAACGACCTTCAGATTGAAAGTTGAGGTACCTCCTACTCGGCCAACACGGTCACTATCACGACTGTAATCCCCAAATGCGGTAGACACTGTAGACAGCATCTACTCTGATCTTCAGGCGCTGAGATACTTGAAGATATCTAAAGGGGATAGTCAGAAGCACGTCTTAACAGTAAATTTGTAACATTCCCACATTTTGCATTAGCATTTCATACGTGACAGGTTGCAAGCCCATCGCCGCTATAATATAACAAAACTTTATAAGAACTTTTGAAAACCTCGCTTTGATATTGCAATGACAATTACCATGCCTCGTTTGCACAACCCGCTGAGTCAGCGAATGTGGGCTCAACGCCACTTGACTCGGCCGTGTCAACGCGCCCACACAATTGATATTGTCGCCATAACCCACCATCTATGATATAAAGCCTTCATTTATTTTATGGATGTGTAAACGCGCATTGAATAGATTTGCAATGGGTTGTACTCGTGTTTTCAAGCACCAGGTCTCACAAATATCACCTTCAATAAATACCAGATTAATAATCCAGGTTTTAATTAAGATACTGCTTAAGTTTTGAAGACATTGCGCCCCAAATCAACTGAGCCAGCATAGCCAGTTGAGAGTATAAAAATATTTTCAAGTACGCCTAAGAACCGTGACGTCATACCTGGTTCGTATTTATAACCTGGTCGAGTAAATACACACCACCTCTATTGCAATGTCAAAGTCAACGTTTATGCAACGCGCTGAGTCAGCAAATAATCGACGATAAACTTGACCGCGTCATCGTACCTAGGTGATTTTGACCCTTAATTACCTGTGTTTTTAAATTTCAGTAGGTATAACATTGACCTGTAGATGGAAGAATCTATTGTTTTCAGATAAAATGGTGCTAATTTCTTTAACAATCGTTAAAACGTAATTGGGCTATTTGACAAGATTTTAAAAACCATTTTAGTTTATTTTAGTAGTGACTGTGGAACCCATCCAACAATATTATTTTTAATTCTGTAAAAAAAAATTAAATATTGACAGTTTATAAAACCCACAAAAACGTTTCTTTAAGCAAATGGCATCGCACTAGTTTCTGTGGCGTCACATGCTTGTTAACAAGTAAAAAAACGTCAAGTTTTTAAGGCAGGCTTAAGACATATTGACAAGCATGTTACGTCATCGTCGATTGGACCACCGTTCACCGCCATCCTGATCGTTTAGTGTTACGTGACTGACTTTTAAAAATAGATAATTTTGATTATGGATTTTTAAATAAGTTATTGTCTATTTTCAAGTTAATTTACTCCATAACGCTTTTTAAAGGCATAATTTACATAGATTACTACTATCAACAACACTTTATTTTTCATACTGTCAAATAGCCTGATTGACATGCGTTTTGAGAAAGATTCCGTTCTCTTTATTTTTATTTGTCATTATTTTTAATAAAAAAAAAACATCGACAGTCATAACAAAGGATTAAAAAATGCAAGCTCAAACATTATTTCGCTTGATAATTTTATCTCTATTATCTTTATTTAAAAAAAAAACAAAAATAAAAACATCGACTGTCTTAATATTATTAAAAGAATTTCATTCTAATCATATCTGTGTGCGTAAACTTTTGTATCTTAGGTTAAAATATGGATCTTGTGTCTGCAATAAATGAATATTATTATTATTATTATTATTATTATTATTAAAAGATGCAAGTAAGCAAGCTCAACCATTAATTCGCCTGATAATTTTATCTCAATGAATGGCCACACCGCGCCATCGTCTAAATCCAGGATTATCTGATAGTTCATTGCAATGATAATGGCGGGCTCCTTGTACGGCGGTGCATACAAAGTTTATCAAGAAATAGCTTTTGCCCGCGACTTTGTCCGCGTAGATCTTCGACGATTTTGAAGTAATACATTGAGCTTTCTGAAAATCAAAATAATTTTAGTGAAAAAAAAGTAGCCTGTGTCCCAAGACTTTAAACTATATGAAATTTCATCACAATCGGTGATAACGTCACAGACAGACAGAGTTACTTTCGCATTTATATCGCACTAGTAAAACGCCGTTGACTT
The DNA here is from genome assembly GCA_912999785.1 of Hydriomena furcata. Classification (NCBI taxonomy): domain Eukaryota; kingdom Metazoa; phylum Arthropoda; class Insecta; order Lepidoptera; family Geometridae; genus Hydriomena; species Hydriomena furcata. The sequence goes on along the minus strand of OU538834.1, from coordinate 4,517,278 downwards.
AGTTCGCGTTCATTTCTTAAGACCAACTTTACTTAAGTATCTACCTACGAAATATTGACATTTATAAGAGTTGAATTTATGGCATTTTGTCTTATTGTCTTTTGAATTTATTACATAAAACTTTATGTGATATAGGTGTATGTATTATACTTACTTGTACCTGAAACAAAAGCCTTTTATCTATACTTCTTTACTAATACTAGCTGCCCCGACAGACGTTGTCCTGTCAATTGTCAATAATCCCACAGAAAAAAGCACTTTCCGTTCTTCCCGATCTTTACGCCATCCTTATCACTTAGGGGTATGAAAAATAGATAGTAGCCGATTCTCAGACCTACTGAATATGCATGTAAAATTTGGTAAAAATCGGTAAAGCCGTTTCGGAGGAGTAAGGTAACTAACATTGTGACACGAGAATTTTATATATAAGATTATAAAGAGGAAAGATTTGTATTTTTATATTTTATGTGTGTCTGTGTTTGTAACGTAGCTCAAAAACTACTGGTACCGATTTCAAAAATTCTTTCACCATTTAAATGCTACAATATCTCTGATTAATATAGGCTATGCTATGATAGGCTATGATTAATATTATTAATTACAGGAAAAAAATAAAGATTCTCACTAAAACTAAAATAGTGTAACCCAAGGTGTAAAAAAAAATGCCATAAAATCTTTAGTGCTAGTTTCGGACTGCTAGTTTATATAAATAAGAACTTAGAAGCGATTCTATCATTGCACCGCGCTTCGGAAGGCGGAGGTTTCTGCGCTTGTCCTGCTGCCCTATTTTGTACCTAAGTCCACTGGTAATCGTAACTGGCTTCAACTGTACCATAGTGTACAGTGTTTTGACAGGTACATATTGGAAATGTTCCAGATGAAGCCGATTACAATCAATAAGGTAATAACAGTGGTTTGTAATACTGCTAATGTACGGCTGGGGCGCATGTTTGGCCACTCGACCTTCCGGATTCTTTGGACTAGGTCTTTGGTCTGGGACTAGGTTCATACACAGTGATAGCTTTCTGTCGCTGTAATCTTCTTCTTCTATCTTCTAATACATAACATTCTCATGTCACAGTGTTTGTAACCAATCTCCTTCGATCGATTGACCGATTTTTATGTCGGAGAATAAATATAGGTCGTAAATTATTTTTATATCCCTAAGTAAAAGGAATCATTTTTTTTTTGATAGTTTTTTTCTTGTTGTTATTTTTTTATAATATGACACTAAAAAATTCACCCATCTACCACCTATCCCCATGTATCTTTACTATCATCCACAAATGTGCAATTATCTGTGTGATTATTGAATTTTGACAGGATAGCGTCTATCGGGCCAACTAGTCTATAAAATAATAAAGGCAAGTTTTGATTGTCATTCAGTCAGTGAAGCATCAATTTTATGTATATATATTAATACTGAATTGTGTAGGTTGTGAGTCATTGCAATAATAGCCTGTCGCTGAATCTCATTACACGACAACTTAACAGTAAATTGAAATCGAGATTGTTTTAGATAGGTACAACGTAATGAGGTACTGGGAACTTTAACAATCCCGGAATAAATAAATGAATCAGTCAAGTGTGAGTAGGTATGTTTTGCTCAATCAGTGTTCAGTTCCGATTGACAACCACACTACTTAGAGGCAGTTTTAAGACCAAATCGATGTTTAGTTATCCGGTTTTAAAATCCGTTTAATACATTAATATATAAGTGACTAGCCGATCCGTGACAGACGTTGTTCTGTCAAATTTCAATAATTGATTGACAGCAAAATCCCCTTTTACAAAATGATCCACCATTTATTGAATTCATTTGTTACAAAAAATGTGATAAATGAAGAACCGCTCTACCGATTTTGTGCAAACTTCACATAAACCATCTACTAAATAGTCCGAACAAAGCATAAACATTTGGTTTGGATAGGTGATCCCGTTCTTGAGTTATAAAATTAAAACGAAAAGTGGCATTGTTTTTTATATATATTGATAAATACAAGTGGAAATTATCACTCAACGCCATCTAGCCCCAAACTAAGCAAACCTATACTACTATGTACTATGAACAGAGAATTGTTCCAAAAAAAAGATAGGTACAAATAAGTATTCTATCAGTTATCTGGTTTTTATAGTACCTACAAGCTTTGTTTAGTTTGAGGCTAGATGGCACTGTATAAAATGTTCACCAATATATATTTTTTTATATACGGAAGTGAAACCTCTTGAATGTTTACTAAAAAATTATAAATAAATAAAATAAAAAAAACTATTGGACTGGATTGTCTCAAAAAGCGAAAGCATTATATTTGGGTTCTCTACGCCACATTATTAATGCAATTCACTCTATCATGGCCTAATCTCTTGATCTTCATTCAAATCACCATCTATAAATACATGCAGCACTGGTTTCTAACCCTGGCGAATAATTTACGAGTCTGTAATAACAAATGTTAAAATATCTTGTGATATTTATGAAGAGGTCAAGCAACGACCAGGTGGACCAATGACAACCTGTCGATTTATTGACCGAAAAAAAAGAGGAGGTTATTAATTCGACAATATATTTTTTTTTGTAAGTATATTTTGTACCTGGTCCGATCATCCATCCGATTTCGATGTTTTTTAGGGTTACGTACCCAAAGGGTAAAAACGGGACCCTATTACTAAGACTTCGCTGTCCGTCTGTCTGTCACAGGGCTGTATCTCATGAACCGTGATAGCTAGACAGATTAAATTTTCACAGATTATGTATTTCTATTGCTGCTATAACAACAAATACTAAAAACAGAATAAAATAAATATTTAAGTGGGGCTCCCATACAACAAACGTGTTTGACGGGAACCCTTCGTGCGCGAGTCCGACTTGCACTTGCCCGGTTTTATTTCATTAGTGCACAAATATTTAATCGTAATTATTTGTGCACTAATGAACGATTGACGTGTTCGATATACTCGTTAACAACTCGATAGTTTTAAAAACTCTTGCTGATGGCACAAGCCTTGAAGACTCTCACTTAAAAAACAATAGACAGACGGAGACATACTTTACGCAATTCAACTTTTGATCGATAGCATAGATTTTGGAGTTGCGAAATCAGAACTCTGTCATTAGTAGATGTTACCGAAATACGAGATGAATCATTGCAGTCTTTGTTTCACTGTTTGTTTTTATAGTGATGAGGTAAGTATCGATACAGAATCTGTCGATAGATCCATAGCAGTTCATAGTTCATATATTGATAACAAATAAGTTACAGGTCACAAAATATTAATTACATAATGAAAATATCATTCACAATTTACTAGCTTCCAAATATATCAGTAATAACATCAAAATTAAATAACTAGGTACATTTAAAGTCATGAATGTCATTATAGATTGAGCTATCAGTCACTTCTTTAAGTTAAACTTGAAGGATGATAAGGATTATGCGCTGGTGATAGAAGTCTTCTTGATGATTCTTGATGATCGATTCTTTAATATTCGATGGTAGTCGCTCTGCCTTTTGCACTCTAGATATGTATGATGAATATTAGATGTTTGTTTTGTATAAATAGATTAAATATAAATATGTATGTACAAAAACAAGTATTCTGTCAGACAACTAGTTCACTTGCTTGGGGCTACATGGCGTTGTGTGAAAGGTTCACCAATATTTATTATGATTGTTCAGTTTTCATTAAAATTTATGGTCAATCTGAATTGAAAGTCTGTTATGCTATAATGTTCGGCAGTATATCCCTAACCCTAGGTTCAATGAGAGATGAAATTGATGATTCAGTCACTAATAATTTTATGTTTGATTTTGACCCAAGGTTACACTGGATATATAGAACATGTGCATGGTATGGGCATATTATGAGGACGGTAGAGGGTGAGGAGGAGAATGTCATGTGCCCCGGATTTGGGGGGGGGCAAGCTGGGGCCCATGCCCCGGGCGGCAAGTTCAGGGGGCGGCAAATTCACAATTAACAGACGAATTGACAATTACCATTTAATTTTAGGGGGTCAAAAACTGAAAAATACCGCCCCTCCCAGGTAAAAATAAATACAAGTGGGCGGGGGCGGCATTTTTCAGTTTTTGCTCCCCCCCCCCCCCCCCCCCCCCCCACCTAAAAAATATTGAAGATCCGGGGCTGTGTGTCGTGAAGAATGTTAGGTATGAATATAGATGGATGTAGAAGTAGAGGTAGGCCAAAGAAAAGATGAATGGTTTGGGTTAGGTTAGGTAGGGTGACATGGGCAAGAAAGGAGTGAGTGATGATAGAGGTAGGAGATACGACGAGTGATGATAGAGGGAAATGGAAGAAGAACACATACTGTGCTACTTCAGTTAAGTAGGATAGTGGCCGGAAGATGATGATAAGTTTTCACTGACAAAATAAAATGCTTATCTCGTTATCTATACTAAATTATACATTTGTATTCTTGTATGTTTAACAAATAAACTCAAAAACTACTGGACCGATTTTCAAAATTCTTTCACCAATAGAATGCTACATTATCTCTGAGTAACATAGTTTATATTTATTACTAGAAAAAATTAAGGATCCCTACTAAAACTTCAATAATGTAACCCAAGGTTTAAAAAAATGGCATAAAATCATTATTTTACACCCGTGCGAGGCAGGGGCGTACTGCTAGTCATCACTAAAAATGTTTAGTTTTTAGGGTTCCGTACCCAAAAGGTCAAATCGGAACCCTATTACTAAGACTTCGCTGTCCGTCTGTCCGTCTGTCTGACACAGGGCAGTATCTCATGAACCGTGATAGCTAGACAGTTGAAATTTTCACAGATTATGTATTTCTACTGTCGCTATAACAACAAATACTAATTTCCGTGGGGCTCCCATACAACAAAAATGTTTTTTGCCGTTTTTTTATAGATAATGGTACGGAACCCTACGTGCGCGAGTCCGACTCGCACTTGGCCGGTTTTTTCGTAATGTTCACGTGTACCATCTAATTAGAGACTGGTGCTGATCAGTCGTAAATGAAGTAGATCGAGGGTGTGGAAAATAGCTTCTTTTGGTTAATGAAAGGCGATATCGTAACATCAAAAAAAAATCAGAGACGTGCTAATGAACTAACCCAGTTACTAATTTGGTGGGTTTGCAGTAACAGTTTATTCATTATTAGAGATTGCAATATGCAGTATGTTTCATCTAATACATCTACATTAACACTAATAATCTATACTAATATAGTAAATGTGAAAGTAACTCTGTCTGTATGTACGTTATCACGGCCAAACCGCTGCTGGACCGATTGTAATGAAATTTAGGACATAGGCTACGTACTTTCCAAAATATTCTTTAGATTTTCAAGATATTTTTTTTACGATAAAGTCAACAAAAAATTATTTCCTAAATCTACGCGAACGATGTCGTGGGTACAGTGGGTAAAAGCTATTAATTATTATAAAGAGATATTTTAGCATTACAAGTTAGCCGACACTGGATTTTCCTGTGACAACACTAGGAAACCCAGCGTCATCAACAATCATCACAAACATCAGATTCAGAGTAATTAAATAATTATAAGTAATGAGCTTTTAATAAATTATTGCTTCCATTGCACGGACTACCAACATTTTTGACGATTTTTTATAGTTAATCATACAAAATTTTTACATATACTCAATTACTGTAGAAAGGCTATATTTTCATATTCATCTGAAAAAAAGGTTAAGAGCAAGTTCCGATCCATTATCTATAAAACTATGACAAAAAAAAACACGTTTGTTGTATTGGAGCCCCTTAAATATTTATTTTATTCTATTTTTAGTATTTGTTGTTATAGCGGCAGCAAAAATACATAATCTGTGAAAATTTCAACTGTGTAGCTATCACGGTTCATGAGATAAAGCCCTGTGGCAGACAGACGGACAGCAAGTAATAGGGACAGTTAGTAATAGGGTACCCTTTGGGTACAGAACCCTAAAAACGATTTACCTACGAAAGAATAGACAAAACATTTGCACGTAGATTATAACATAATAATTGACTCGAAGACTCCAAGTTACCTACTGATTAGATCTTTGAATGACTATATCGGAAAACACAGGCAAAGTAAGTTGTCATGATGTCGTGACAATGTCACATGGGTTCGTGGAAAAGACGTACCTAAACATATTATTTTCCTCAGAGTAAATCACTACTGATTTGTTCCTGGTATAACTGACATTTGCCCATTGTTTAATAGAATTATCATAGTGAACAAGATTTATGAGGTAATCCTATTATTTAATTAAATATAGGTGTGGTATGGAAATGCCATTTCGTGATTTTATTATTTTCCTTTGAGCATTTGATAATTTAAATTGTCCTTATACAATCATAGCAAATAAAATACACATTTAATTAAGATATTTCCTGGACGTAGAAAAGATGATAAAATGTTTTTTTATCATCAGAAGTCGGTCCAGTTATTTTTATTGTTGGCTTTTAAAATATATTTCATAATTAACTATTACTTACATAAACTGCGAAATGTTATGTTCTGGTCGTCTGAGACTAGTCAAAATATTTGGCCGCGGATGGACAAGACCAGTTTAGGACAGAGCTGGATGGCAAAAAAAGGGAGGCCTATGCTCAGGTTAAGAGTAGCAGTATTACTTATGGAGAAGTACTTCCATTAGTAGGTACTCTTAATTATTATTCTTGTTTGAGCCTTCACCTTGTTCGATTGGCACCACACTGGAGCTCTACATAGCATTAAGGAAAGGATCATTAACAAAAAGGTAGACCTCAAGCCGTGTTCGTTGCCTGATTCTTCTAGGCTTGGTCGCGAGGAATCGGCGTAGCTTCACCTAGTTCCTAAGACGTTTCAAAGTGATTCTTGTGATTTTATTGAAATAAATGATTTTTTAAATTTGAATTTGAATTTGAATAAATTCTGCCGTCGAGCAGCATTGCTGTATTCCAGTTTGAAGATATGGTTGTCTGTGAAATTATAGGCACCTGTGTGTCTCAAGTAGGTGAACGCAACGCAGAGCATAGTAGAGTGATTGTGATCCATGAGTTAGTGGTATGTTATAGGCGAGAGTAGATTCCACATACAGTATAGTCTCTGACAGTTCTGCCTTCAAGAGGACAAATAAACGAAAAGTGGATGATGTAACGTTCAAATAAAACGTAGCTATCTAGTTGCTGTCTCTAAATTCCGGTTAGAAGGTATTACTAGACTACTACCCACTGAACTAAACTGTCTTATTGTGACACATCAGTCATCACCAAATTTTATTACAATACTAAAAACATCTCGCAATCCCAACATTTGATGACCAAATTAGTGAATCGGCCTTCACTGTAATAGTGAAACATAATAAGAACGCTAATGTGACCGCAATGTCGCGATTTGGATGTCGCAGATGAGCATGAAGGCTGCACCGCTGCATGTGACGTCACGCCTTGATTACCTGATTGTCAGCTAGGAGTAGGGCTGACCAGTAAACTCAATTTTAAAGACATTTATTTCAATAAAATCACAAGGATCGCTTTGAAACGTCTTAGGAGCTAGGTGAAACTACACCTGTTCTTCGCTATCAAGCCTAAAAGAATCAGGCAACAAACATGGCTTCTGGTCTATCGTTCTTTTGAATTATCCTTTCCTTAATGCTATGTAGAGCTCCATTGTGGTGCCGATCGATTAATGTAAAGGCTCAAACAAGAATAACAATAATAAAAACATAAAGCAGCTTGCTTGACATGGGATGAAGAACTCAAGTAGGCTCAGGACTGGGTACACGGTGTGGTAGACGTCCTCATAGGTTTCCGGGAACTTAATCCTTGAAGATGTTTAAGGAAGAATGAGATACAGAGGCAGTTACAAACATTCAATTTGGCACATGCTCACTTTTTACAGTTGTAGGTCCAAATTGCTTCAAATTTAATACAGATTTTCTTACAACTTTCCTTTACCAGTGAGAAGCTATGCGCATAATACTCCAAATGTCAAAAATCCATTAAGACGAGTAATAAATGTTTTTGATGAATGCAGAATCGTATTTTCTCAATAACCGCAAAACATACAGTTTTGCTTTTTATGACAAAGTTAACTTATGGATATAATCTAGATAAATTACAGACAGAAACACGATTGGTGAAACTTTTCTCGATAGATTTATTTTCCAAAGTTAGCTCTTCAAAAACACTAGTTTCGTTTTTAACCAAAACTATGAATATCTAAACAGTTCATTTTTATATAATTCGTTAGATAATCATACTAACTAAATAAATTATAGACAGTTTCTTTTTAAATTTGATAGTTTTCAAGATAATGCAGTTTTATCACTTTTTCCGTCTTATCCGGGTAGACTCAGCCCATACAATATGTCAAAAATTTCACTTATCACCTTAAGGCACAACTGGTATTTGAATCCTATAGGAAGGCTGAATCACCCAAGACTTGCAGAGATTTATGAAAAAAGTCACAATTAGCTACTCGTATCTTGTTAGACTGTATTGGTTATCAATTCATAATAAAATCATGCTGGAAGTTTATCCTCCACAGCTTTTAGGAAGTTGAATAAATAAGTCGTTTACAGTTTCACTAGTAAATGAACAAAACCTTACAAGTAAACATAACAGAATAATATAAGTCTTGGCTGGTACAATGACTGGTACCTTTAGGAGGGGAGGATTTTAAATGATTTTTAGAATTACCAGTTTGGTGGCAGCCCTGCCGTCTGATGTGCGACCTTGGGCACAGTCACGACGTTGACAAAACCATCACGGATTTGTTTAATTTTAGTGGAAAACCGCCGTGTCGTGATCACCTTAATCAACCATTGGATTAGCCACTACGAATTGTTTGGTACAAGTTACTACTTACCTACCAACATTATATTAGCCCTACAGCTCGATATCATCTCCAACTCATCTACATTACTATTTGAAGAGGTAAAATTGTATTTTTATTTTGTTTGTTTTGTGCCTCACAGCTCAGTTGGTAATAACTCTGCCTTCTGCGCTGTAGGTTATGGGTTTGGTCCCCACCCAGGGCAAATATTTGTGTGATGAACATAGATGTTCTGTGTCTAAGAGTTATTATGTATCATAATGTATGTACATATTCACAAAAAATAAATAAATATAATAATCGCATACAGTTACGCACTCTGCTATGACGACTGATGTCAGATTTTTTCACACCAATCTATACCAAAATCATCACTTTTGCGTTTTTTTATCATTTTGGGGATGTTTTTCTTATTTTAAAGTAGACTATTTTTTATTTGGACATTATATCTAACATCTACAGCAAATTTCACCTTAATCCGTTTTGTCGTTTAGGCCTGATTGAGGCACATACAAACAAACTCACAAACTTTCGCATTTATAATATTACAAGGATGGAATTGTTGGTACATAATCTTATGAATTGTACCACAATATCAATACTACCAATGTAGGTATTATTAAAATCCAATTGGTACGTGCATGCATGGTTATGCAAATCTTGGTCTTAATTGACGTGGCCTTTATGTTTGTCGCATGACATTTCCTATCACGTCATCTTAAGATACCCTATGATCATTAAAAATCTTGGCTAAGGACCTTAACCAAGTCTTAAAACATTTATTTTCTTGTATGGAAAAAATCAACCCGGATAAAACGAAAATGTGAAAAAAAACAATATTTAAAAAATTATCTCTATCTCCAATTTAGGTAAGGAATAAGGACTATGATTATTGTCTTGTCTGCTATAACATTTTTTTTATTTGGGAGCTAAATCTAAAACTTTTTATTACTAAAACCCTTTTGCCTTTTGCAAATATTAAGAAAAATACGATCAAAATGACTACCTCAGCTTCAAAAGGACAAACTTTTACCTTAAGGCGCTCCCAGTCGATGATTGTTTTTGTTCGAAACGAAAAAAGAAATACTTGTGAACAAGCCACATCTCCTATTTTATAATGTATAGTATATGTGAATAAAGATGTACCCATCTTTAATCACTTCGATAAATAATCCTACCGACCGCTGCAATGACGACAAACACACGTCCGCGCGTGGTCCGCCTTAGCTTTTCGAATAAATTAATGATATAAATTATGTATAATTACTTATCAAAAATCTATTCTAATAGAAATCTAGATTGACATATTACCTATCTTTAACAATAAATCACAAGTTGATTTTAATAGTAGGTATATAAAATATTTCGATATTTTGAAATAATATCTTTATCGTGAAAAGTTTCTGCTATTATGTTTTCAGCTTAATATAAATCTAGGTAGGAACCTAAAGTAATATACTTATAAAAATAGGAGATGTAGCTTGTTCAGAAGTATTTCTTTTTTCGTTTCGAAAAAGAGCAATCGTCGACTGGTAGCCCCTTAAGCCAAAGTATAAAGCCACTTACGACACTCACAAATACCAAATTCTTGCAACGTCTTCCTGTACGAGTCGTGTGTTCTATACTTGTTAATAATAAACAGAACACGTTGGTACCTAGGACATGCTTTTAGGCTAATAGGCTCAGCCACCACTAGGCCAACTAGGTTCTCTCTTGTGTTATATAACACTCTAATTCATAAAAGACTTTCACTTGGTCATTCTCAGCTACTTTTTTTATAATAATTACTTTAGGACAGTCAACTGCATAAGATGACCCTTCCCGAATTTACAAACTTTATTATAGGAGTTGATGACAATTTTGAATCAGTTTTATTGCCAAACTTTAAGTATTCATAACATTTTGATGGTTAGCGACAAAAAAAACTATCAATCTACCACTCATAAAACCCTTTTGAAACTTTGCCTATCATCTACTTTTGATGTTGACTGTACGAGTATTAAAGACAGCTATACAATACCTACTCGTTATAATATAATTAAATACAATCACACACAATCACAAAGAAAAACTCATTAAATTAATTTCAATTAGAAACAGTCGCGTTGATAGCCTCATCAAAAAATACGACATTTTTGTGTGAAGTTAAAATATTTGATCGTATCTAAACACACTTCGGTGGATTTCTGTGTCAGTTTTACAACTGGATTAACATAATGATAAGCTATAAAATATGCCTTTTATTGCTGGTGCCGTAAGAAATGATGACCGTCATATTATGTTATAATGGCTGCAATAACGGAGACTAAACAAAAGTCCGGTTTTATTTCAGATACCTCACATCATGAGACGTCTCGAGAATACGGATTTTTTATGGCTAAATTCAAATATCCCGCCCCAGTAGAGTATCTACTCATTGCATTGAATCATGCACAACATATTGATCATTTGGTGCAACACTGACGCAATTGTAATTTTTGGCAAAATTGAGTTAATTAAAAAATATCGGTATCAAAAAATGGGCAGAAATGTCGAAAATCTACATTTATATCAAAACTAGCCTTACGTGCTGTAAAGGCGCATTTTAAGTAGTTACGTGGAAAGAGTCTTTACGCAAATGAGTCTAAAAAGATAGATGTAAGGAATAAGAGTGTAGTAAGGTTTTTATAATAGCACTTGAAGGCAGAATGAGCAGATGGCCACGCTGAAAGTATGTGACGTTGTGTCATCAAAAGCGAAATTTCTTACGGAAGTTCATGAAACGCATAAATTAATAACAAAACCTTCTTAGATCATTCAAATCCATAGAAAAGTTATCATTAGAACACTTTATAAAAATGTAAAATGGTGTTTTTGGTTTTCCTAATGAAAAATTTAAAATCCTGTTATTTTTGTTCTTTTGATCACTTGTCCCATTGTAACATTCATAAAAGACATTGCCCACCTTCACCGATAAAAAAAATAAAATAAATAGGATCACGACTGTAATCCCCAAGTATGGTAGACATCCTTTCAGATCTTCAGACGCTTAGATCCTTTGAAGATGTCTAGTGGGGGTAGTCAGAGGCACGTCCAAACTTAATATTTGGCACATGCCCACATTTTGCAGTAGTTAGCATTCCATACGTGACAGGTTGCAAGTCGATCGCCGCTTTTAAGAACACTAACTGGTTTCCTCACGATGTTTTCCTTCCCCGTTGTATGCACGTGTTTTTGATGGGCATATAAATTTTCGAACAGAAAAATCCATTGATGCACGCCGGGATTCAAACCCACGACCTTCAGATTGAAAGTCGAGGTATATCCCACTCTGCCAACACGGCTTTTACCGATATATATGTATATTCATATTATATATATTATATATTCACCGATATAAAACGGTGGTCATTATTATGAAGTTGTCCGTTTCTCAGGCAACAAATATTTATATTTTAATTTGTATTTTAATTTAAGAAAATTAGTTTGATAATCAACGCTTCGTTGTGACTTCATCTTCTGTGAATCAGTTGATTCTTGATTTAATCGTGAAGCTAATTTTCAAGTTACGTTTTATGGTTTTTATCTTCATAATCATGACCTAATCAGTGTAATGAAGAAGCTCATAGTAGCGCTCAGTAGTCTCATAACCACAGATTTCCGACATCGGCCATTAAAACAACGATACATTAGGCTCGTTATAGTAAGGAGTTAGTAGTTATGTTTCAAATTTTTACTGTGTAACTGTGTGCGATGAAAATAAAATGATGTTAGTCTGTGAGTGCGAGATAAGTGAAAAATACAATCTACTAAAAATACCAGGGTCAACCTTTTTAGGGTTCCGTACCTAAAGGGTAAAAACAGGGCTATTACTAAGACTTCGCTGTCCGTCTGTCTGTAACAGGACTTTATCTCATGAAAAGTATCTCGTGATAGCTAGACAGTTGAATTTTTCACAGATTATGTATTTCTGTTGCCGCTATAACAACAAATACTAAAAACAGAATAAAATAATTTATAGAACCCTTCGTGCGCGAGTCGTACTCACACTTGGCCGGTTTTTTAAATTATTCTTCTTCGCCCTATCCCACGTCCTCCTGGGGTTGGCAGAACATCTAGATGTTGTCAATAGATTTGGCTTACCAGGATCAACCAGGAAGCCATTATTAACTAGCTTTTGCCTTTTCGGCTTCGCTTGCGTAGTATCTAGATAAAAAGTAGCCAGGACATAATGCTGCGTATTTCAAGTTTCATCTAAATCCGTTTGGGCGTGATTGAGCCACAAACATACAACCAACGTCACAAACTGTCGGATCTATAATATTAGTAGGATATTGAATTGAATGAAGTGGAAACTACATAAATAAACCCAGCAAAATTCCAAGCTTTTTCCCGGAAAATAACATTTTTCAGACGATGTATGTGATTTCTAAGACCTATGTCAGCGTTATCGGACTATAGAAGCAGCTATCGTCAAATCCTACTAATATTATAAATGCCAAATTTTGTGAGTGAGTGTGTGTGTGTGTTTGTTACTACGCAAAAACTACTGAACGGATCAAAATGAAACTTTACTAGCTTATACATCAGAATTACACATAGGCTACTTTTTTATCCAGGTACCACCCATGCGAAGCCGGGGCGATAGCCGGAGTGATGTAATAAAGCGTAAAAACGTCAAACGTGAATTGTTCTATGAAAGCATAGAAAATGATTTTTGCATTCCATACTTCATCTGTCATCACATCACATTATATCTTGTATACCGGCTTATAAAAAAAATCGTTTATGATACGAGTTCAATACCCAGTCCAGCTACTGTGGGAACTGGGCTTACGGCTTTTTGTGACACGGCGGCAGGCGCCAGCAGACACAATGTATGGTGTGAGTCACAGACTGAGACAGTTCTTGTGTGTAACCAGAGACAAGTAAAAACTAAACTAAACTTCTCTTTACTAGTCACTGCTGGCTTATCTACACATATAATAAAACTGTAGAAAAGTTCAATTCTGTACATTGAATAAAAACTAAAAAAAAACTGCTAGGGCCTTTATACAAATAACTCAAGCCAAAAAAAAACATTTTGTAATTTTTGTCTGTCTGTCTGTCTGTTGTCCGGCTTTCACGCAAAAACTACTGGACGGATTTTGATGAAACTTTTTTTGTTATGTAGCTATTAGTTCTCGGCAACAGATAGGCTATAATTTATTTTGAAGATTGGAATACCAGATGTGAAACTATCTGTCCCCCAGCGAAGCGGGCACGGGTCAGCTAGTTGTAAATAAATAACAATCGAATAAACAAAAAATGTATTATGTTTTTAACTTTTTTTTTAATTTCTTCTTTTTTCACATTTTCACGCATTGTCATCATTTTTGAGTAAGTCCAAATTTTAAGTAAGTCTAACTCATTAGGAAGTTAGTTTAAAATAAAACACAAAATTCCTACCTAGACATACAAGTTAATAAAAACATGGTAAAAAATAATAAAAAATAAAATCGATCTTGACTCGGTGAATTGAATTGCCAGGTTTCAAATTTAGACAAAAGCAATTTCATACTAACTTTTAAAGAATCGTTCACTTTTTTCCAAGATTAAAAATTAAGTTAAACTCACACTTGTTTGGCTTTTTTTGTTTAAAAACGCTCCTCACCTCTGCACCGCACCATTGAAGGTCGTTTGACAATAAACAGTTTAGATAGAAGTTCCAATCCCAGATACGTGACTCGATCTCGATAGAAATTGTTTAATGACTTGTCGATTCGATAGATGCTATCGATAACGTATGAGGTATTGAATCAGGAAATTGGGTACATCCTCTATTAAGTAAAGTACTTATTAAGAATTAAGTACTTTGTAATGAGAAAGGAAAATTACCCTTTAAGCTTCTGTGCTAGGTTTTACGAGTAGGTAATGAATATATTATATTTAATCTAGCTCCCACTCGTTTTTGCGTAGTTGGGAGCTAGATAAAAACCGGCCAAGTGTGAGTTGGACTCGCGCATGAACACGATTCATGAGATACAGTCTTGTGACAGACAGACAGACGGACAGCGGAGTCTTAGTAACAGGGTCCCGTATTTATATTTTGAGTACGGAATCCTAAAATGGCTAGGTATATTCCAAGTTTGAGCGTGACTGAGGAACAATCTTCAAAACATACAAACATCTTCGCAAGCTTAATTTCTTACTAAATATTATAAAGATATACTTGTAATTAAGATTAAGGTAGAAATATACAACAGATTATTACTTATACCTACGAATACAAATGATTACGCATATTCGGTATCATATTTTAAGATCTAGACGTTGTCCTGTCAAATTTCAACAATCTCACAGAAAAAGCACTTCCAGCTTTTCCCGAACTTTACGCCATCCTTACCACTTATTTAAGTGAAACTTAGTAATAGGGTCCCGTTTTTCCCTTTGGGTACGGAACCCTAAAAATACCTTACGACCAATTCTCAGACTTACCTATACTAATATATACATATAATATACACAAAAAGTTTAATATTAAAGTCAAGCCGTTTCGGAGAAGTTTGGTTACAAACACATTATTTTCTGATGAATTTTGTGAAATTCGGATTAATGCTTTTGTTTATTTTGTGTTCCGGTTGTTCCGATGTTTAATTTTTTTTTTGTTTGATATTTTAGTTTATATTAAAATTTATTGTTAGAAATCATCTATACTTATAATAAATCTGTAGAGAGGTCAATTCTGTACATGAAATATATTTCCAAAATAACTATCAGGGGGTGATTAGGGATCGATACTGATGCCAAAAATGCAATCAGTAAAATTTTTGTCTGTCTGTCTGTCTGTATAACCGTTATAGAAACAAAAACTACTCGGCGGATTTTAACGAAACTTGGTACAATTATTTTTCATACTCCTGAGCTGGTTATAGTATACTTTTCATCACGCTACAATCAAAAGGAGCAGAGCAGTGAAGGGAAATGTTGGGAAAACGGGAGAAGTTACTCCATTTTTTAAGCTTCCGTCGCGTGTGCAACTTTAATGGTTAAAGCTACACATAAATCATGTATGACGGAAATGTTCTCCTTAAAATTATATAAAAAATATCCTACGACAGCATATGTCTATCTTTTATGGTTGACTTACAATAACACGTGTAACTCCCGATAGCTTAGCAGTTCGAAGCTTTCTGATTATATGTGTCTACTCTTACGTTTATAACACTCTCAGTCATCCCTCATTAAAAAAGTTAACATTATTAACTATTACATAAAAAAAGAATCATAGAAATCGTGTGTATACTACGCAGCCGGACCCACCGTGGATAAGGGTTAATTTTAATGCAGTTACAAATCTATGGAATTGTACGAATTGTACTCCAAAAATCAGCAATTGTACTGGAAGGGGTCAAAAAAAGCTGTGAAAAAAAACGTTTTATATAAAGACATTCTGTAGTATATTTAGTATCAGCATTGCACCCGTGCGAAGCCCGGGCGGGTCGCTAGTTTTAAATATAATACGGCTAATTCAACTTGTATTGTTGACGTTTCGAGACAATTTCTATAATTTAGTCCCAACATATTGATTACTATTTAATTATCCATATGCGGCTTCGATCACGTGGTACTAGACTTCTATTTACTTACTTCTATACTACATAATAAATGTACAATACTAAGCATATCCCAAGTTTCATTCTAAGTCGTTCGGTCGTGATTTAGGCACAATCTTTGATACTATTCCGTGTGGCACTTATCACTAGCCTTGTTTAGTTAAAAAAATATGTCCAAACCTCAAAAAAAGAAGTACAAAAAACGTCACAAAGCGAAACGCCGTGTCCCATCGTGTCCAAGTGGGAAATCAACGAATTTAATAGCAGACCCCCGCTGGTACGACCATGTTAGATTGATGGGCGATACAGCCGACCTTATCTCTACGCGCAGATGACGAGGTTTTTTTACCACGGAACCTTAAGTGAGAATTGTCTTCTGTATATAATTGGATTTTTATCTAGAGGAGATTGAAACATGGAGTGACTTGATTTTTTGACGCACGTCTTCTGATTGGACGAAATAAACTGTACACCATACAATGTGGTGGACACCTGGTACATTTGCGTTGATTTTTATTGGGCATGCGAATGCCAATGTTGTCTTTGAACGTACCTCTGACTACCTCTTCAGACATTAAGGATCTTATTGCCTAGAGATTTGATAGGATGCCTAAACATCTAGATAGATACTATTAATTGCTATACATTTACACAGTTACATACAATAGATACAGAATAATTTGGCACCTATAAGTCTCTGCCATTATTCTCAGAATGAACTGAAATGAACAGATAAAAGGCATAAAAAACCAGTGAGAGACTATTTTCCATATTTTACCTACCTATATGTTTGTTAATAATTATTGTTACGTATAGTGCAATCTAATAGTCATAAACATGTTATTTCACAGCTATTTTTATTTTAATTCCAAAAACTCATAATACAGAACCGAATACCAACCGACCACTTAAATCTACGAAACAATAATTCAGCTTATCGATTTATTGCTAGAATCAGAATTAGATCTTTTACGAGGCCGCGCTATAAAATTATCCTTCCGATTCTCGAAAAAATAAAACAAAGCGCGCTAACTAGCTGCGATTATACACATTTGGCGTTTATTGCCGTGCCGCAAAGCCGTTTATTGTGTGGCAATAGTTGAATAGATACAATTTGTTGGTCATTTGTCATATATCGGGTCAGAGGGTGCTATTCGTCGTCTGTTAATCAACGGACTGACGGACGAGATGATCAATTGTGATACGAGAATCGAGTTGAACGTCTTTCTTTGGAGTTTTTTGACCTGTGTTATACCGAAATACTTGCATGGGTAAGTACGTTTGATTGATGGTAAAGTCAGTGACTTTGTGGTGTCAAAGTCACTGAAATATGGCCAAGCTTCAATATTTAGGGACGTGCAAATGTGAAACGAAAAAAAAAACTAAACCTTTGTATTACAGAGATTTGATAGTTTTACAGTTTCTTTTCGGTGAAGTAAAACTAGCATAAACCAGTTAGTATGTTATACGTAACCAGTTATACGTAAGCGGCGATGGGCTTGCAACCTGTCACGCATGGAATGCGAACTACTGCAAAATGTGGGCATGTGCCAAATATAATGTTTACACGTGCCTCTGACTCCCCCACTATTCGAAGGATCTAAGCACCTGAAGATCTGTGATGTCTACCGTACTTGGGGATTTAGAAGTTCGGTTTTAGCACAAGCTTATCTAAATACCATCAGTTAGGTACCTACTTCGATGGATACATGTCATGACATGTAATAATGTATTCGCCATGCAAATTACTATTTAGTTACAAACATTTGTTCGACGTGCGAACGTCCTCGTTTGTGCATAGGACGTGCACGACCGTTTCTGATTGTTTCCATTACTGCAGTCCTAGAATAAGCATCCGATAAAACGATTTGTCTACGGGAGAGTAAATAGTCGTATTCTATAATGCAATAGTCGTCAAAATGCGGTCCGCGAAGAAGCAAGCGTCGTCGATCACGTAACGCTATATGTTTATACTTACTACTTTATACGGCTTCTCCCGCGTGGTACCTGGATAAAAAGTAGCCAATGTGTTATTCTGATGTATAAGCTATAATATTGTAAAGTTTCATCTAAATCCATTCAGTAGTTTTTGCGTGGAAGAGTAATAAACACACACCCACTCACAAACTTTCTCATTTATAATATTAGTAGGATTTTTACGTCTTACTAGATGAATGAATGAGCCTAAAAGTTTCTGCACTTTATTCCTTCGACTTAAAGTTCATATTTAAGTAGTGCGGTTTGGATCCCCGCTCCGGGACATAGTATTTGATCTGTAAATATTATGTTCAGGGTTGTGGTACCATGGACTTGATGTTTTTGATACAAAGCAGGAAATCCTAGTGTGGAGTCAGAACTAATGTAAGTTACTATTGGATGTTTATTTATTTAGATACATTTTCGTTACGAGTAGCATTTGACAGACTGCAATCCTAATGCTAACTGCTTTCCTTCGAAGCTTTCCTTTACCAGCTAACCTTTTTACTCGGCCGCAACGTCTTGTGCATTCGTCATAGTTATTGGTCTCTGAGACCTATGACCGTCTCTAAGACCAGCGTTGCCAAAAAAAATATTAAAATATGTATTCTTCTGTCAGTGGAAACAGATCCGATTAGTCACAAGCGCAATCGGGTATTTGTAAAACGAATGCTATTTGAAGTTCACGACTCGCAATAATTATCCTACCGGACACAGGTTATCTACAGCATGATTCGCGAACGACGTCACTGAAACAACTGAATCACGATGTATATGACTAAACTTATCTTCTCATGGTATAGAGCGGGAACCTAGACTAGGATACCAACCAAGTTTCGCTTTTGTCTTATCCTAAATCAGGTCATAAACAGATTAGGGTTTTTTTAGTTTTAGTACCTACCTAATTAATTTTAATTGCAGCATTTATGTGGGAAAAAATAAATATAGCAGCAGCAGAAATACATAATATGTGAAAATTACAACTGTCTAGCTATCACGTGTTCATGTTCATGAGATACAGCCCTGTGACAGACAGACGGACAGCGAAGTCTTAGTAATAGGGTCCCGATTTTACCCTTTACGAAACCCTAAAAATAGAGAAGATAAAAAACAATATTTGTATATAATGGTAATATTGTCCCGGTCTCCTACACTAAAATAAATTGTATTGTAATCATCTATAAATAGAAATCGCGTAGTAACCGTGATTAACAAAACTAATAATCGTGAGATCTCTGAATGAAAGGTTATCGGTTAGGCAGTAGGCAGAAACTGGTATGCTAATTTAACAATACTCGTAGGTAATGTTTACTACGATTCCATAGTTGTATCAATTTGCTATGATGCGGTGGATGTCATATGACGGTATGTAGCTTTGAAAATTTCCCGAAAAACAAAAGCCCTATGACAATTTCCTGAAAATAAAAAATAACAGACAATTAATCAAAACAAACAATTGTTTGTTTTGATTAATCAATTTCTCGAAAAACATACGGGTAATTGTTTTTCGAGAAATTGTATTCGGGGAATTGTTTTCGAGAAATTGTATTCGGGCAATTGTTTTTCGAGAAACGAAATTGGTAAATTATCGAGCACGACTGCATCACGATTGTAGGTACTTTCCTAGTTGTCATCCTCTCAGATCTTCTAGATCTTTACAAACTTTATCACTTCTATTTATTGAAATGGAATAAGTATTTATTATTTCTTAATTTTATTCCCACCTATGACAGATACTACAATTAACATTCAATGACTCACGTAATTCTGAATACCTTGTGATAATCGTCACGTTTCTCGAAACGTACGATTTGTACTATTACATTTTATTACACGTATACCTGCCGACTTACTAATTGTTTCCTGTTACTGATATATTTTAATTAGACGCGATTGACCGATTTTGTTGATTACCGTGAACTTGGGAACGGATTTATGGAAGTTTAAAACAGATAGCTCACTCCACACTCCAATCACTACTACTAAACTACTAAAAGTCTCGCACAAACCAGTAATTCCTTCCATCTCGTCGACTATCTCGTTTAACAACTATTGGGCTTATTATTACCTACTTGAACTAAAACATCTATGTGTAGGTAATTCATGTAAAAGATTTGGATGATGATGATAAGATTTGATGCTTCGCTTTTGTGAACTCGTCAATACCTCTCAAAAGCTCTCACAGCGGCAAGTCTCGCTTTGACGAGGGTTCAAAAATGCAACATAATGTATACTTTATATAATTTTTACTCGCCAAGCTACATGCAGTTTTTGCAATTTATAAAAAGCTATAATTAAATATGTAATTTTTTTATAACGTTTTATACATTTTATTTCTGTTTTACGGTAAAGGTGCCAATCTCAGTACCTCAGGACTCAAAGTTTTTATGTGAAAGCTCATGTGGCAATTGAGCTAGCTGTTTCCTGCTATGCTCTGGTTTAATTGACTAGTGACAGGGCACTTGATTGTAATTGCATTATTTAATGATAGAAGATTTATAAAAGATTGCCGCTTTGATGTTTTTGAATGTTTTGTGAGACAAATGAACTGATCCGGATTTGGAGACGTTTGAAACGCAAAAGAAGCGTGCTCAATCCTTATTGCGCGGGACAAATTATGGTTTCAAATATTTATTATCTTTAGGTATTATGTAGTTGATATTAATAAGGGTAGGTTACCACAGTATATTTCGAGCGCTGTGTTTGGCCAATTCACGGTCCGCTCCGCACTGCACAGCTCCGCTTCAGTGGAAACCCACCCTTAGTGTGACCAAAACTGTGCATACAATACCAGTTAGAATGTTATTAGAATCGCCAAGAAGTCAGACTCAAAATATCAACTATGAATTAAACAACTTTAATGTCAAACATACCCAGTGATACATAAGAGTACCTAGGGGGAAATTATAAAAAAAAATATATTCAAATATTAGGAGGGTTACCTATTGGTTTACAATTAGGGAAATTGGTTCCTCGGAGTAATTTTCTGAAAAGCAAATTAAAATAATTATTAAAATTGTCACAAAAAGTACCAGGAGAACAGAAACCACAAAGACGTGTATAAAAGCTGCATAGATTGTCGCTGATAAATCCAGCTAAGACGACGTCCAGTCAGTCACTATACATAAATTATGTGGTCTGTCTGCCGTATGGTAATCTTCTCAAGATCTCCAGAGATTTAGCACGGTTTTTGACCGGTGGTGTCCGAATAATCGAAGATACAGGATGTCCCGTATTCAAAAAACAGATTCTAGATCCTAACATTAAATTATATTTCTTTACTACTGCCTGTAGCTTTGCTTTTGGTACTTACCCGGATAAAAAGTATCCTATGTTTCAATTTAAATATTAATCTATTTATATACCAAATTTCATCCAAATCGCTTACGACGTGATTAAATAAGAAACATACATTCAAACTTTCGCATTTATAACGTAATTGCGTAAAATTTAATTCCAAAAGTAACCCTTTTTCTTAGTATTTGCCTATCGATTCATTAAAAACTGATAGTTGAACACACTGTATATTTAGGGGTAGTTTGCCCCGGAAAGGGGGACGCGCAATGCATTCCGATAATACACGTATATATCAAAGACAAGTGTTTTATTCAGGAGTTGTAATGTAGGCGAAAGAAGACAGTGATGTATTTATTGCTATCTTGCTGTCTTGTGGGACTTTTTGCTGAAAAAAGAGAGGAGTAAAAAAATACTTTAAATATTGACAAACTAGCAGTCCGCTCCGTCGCACGGGTGTAATAATGAGTGTACGGGTAATTTTTCTACACCTTGGGTTACATTATCGAAGTTTTCATACGGATTTCTAACGTTTTTGAAATTATTCAATAGCCTATGTTCATCAGGGATAATGTAGGATTATAGTGCTAAAATAATTTTTCATATCGGTCCAGTAGTTTTGGAGCCTATTATATGCAAACAAAGAAACAAACAATCAAATTAGTATTATTATTAGTATGGAGGACCGTGAGAACGACACTGTGGCGCGGCCCACAAGGCAAAAGGACCATAGGAAGACCTCTGACACGCTGGGAAGACGAAATCAAAAGTATAGCCGGCCCACTCTGGAGTCAAGTCGCACAGGACAGAGACAAATGGAGATCTTTGGGGGAGGCCTTCAGCCACAAAGGGGTTCTTGCAGATTAGGTTAAATAATAATAAG
Source organism: Hydriomena furcata (assembly GCA_912999785.1). Classification (NCBI taxonomy): domain Eukaryota; kingdom Metazoa; phylum Arthropoda; class Insecta; order Lepidoptera; family Geometridae; genus Hydriomena; species Hydriomena furcata. The sequence goes on along the minus strand of OU538834.1, from coordinate 4,494,744 downwards.
TTGTAGTAATTAAGTTAAGTTGTTAGTAGTTAAATTTAAAAAGAAAGAAAAAAAAGATACTTAAACTATGAAACCTGCAGGAAATAAAGGCTTTTTTATTTTATTTTATTTAATTATTATTAGTATAGATAACCTCTGGCCTCATAGCAGTTGGTAGTAACTCTGCCTTCTGCACTGAAGGTTGTGGGTACAATTCCCACCCAGGGCAAATATTTGTGTGATAAACATTGATGTCTGTTCTGTCTGGGTGTTAATATGTATAAGTATATATTTTCAAAAATAAAAGTATATAAGTATTGTTATCAGTTATCTAGCTTTGTTTTGTTTTTGGGGCTAGATGGCGCTGTGTATAAAGTCCGCCAATATTTATTTAACCTACATAATATTTTTTATATTCATATTGCACTGACATCAGAAATGTATTTAACTACATCATGTCTACACACATTACATGTCTAGTCCAAACATTACATTTGGAATATGCCCACATACTTATATCGTTCCATACGTGAAAAGTGTAAGCCCATCACCGCTTATAAGAAAACTGACTGGATTCCTTGCGATGTTTTCCTCCACCGTTTCGAACACGTTCGCATCTTTTTTATTCACATTAGTTACAAAATAAATAAAAGAATCGGGGTTAAGTGTTCAAAATAAAAGAATTCCGTTCCCGTTCCCGTTCCCGTTTCAAAATCATTTTGTAGCGCACACGAAGAAAGCAAAATTTTTGGCAATTTTTTACACCTTGCTTCAAACTATCATCATTCTTATAAAGAATTTAAAACTTTTTCAAAATAAAAAATAGCCTATGTTACTCAGGGTTAGCTTGGTAATGGTGAAATAATTTTTGAAATCGGTTCAGTAGTTTTTGAGTTTATCCATTACAAACATACAAAAAAACATAAAAACATAAAAACAAAAAAACAAAAAATCAAAACTTTCTCTTTATAATATTATATTTATTATATATCTATATTATATTTATTATAAAGAGAAAAGATTATATTATTGGTATAGACTAGCAGTCCACCCGAGCGTCGCACGGGTGTAATAATGATTTTTTGGGTATTTTTTTTACATCTTGGGTTACAATATCAAAGTTTTCATGAAGGTCCCTAATAGATAGACTTATAGTATTATTGACTTTTTTGTACATATTGAGGTTTTCTATAAAACTGTAGTATATCACTTTGCTCTATTGTCCATAATTTCCGCAGCAAACGCGATGTAAGGTTTTTTTCTAATTTTTTCATACGTTGGGTTACATTATCGAAGTTTTCATACGGAACCCTAACATTTTTGAAAATATTCTATAGCCTATGTTTATCAGGGATAATGTAGGATTCTAATGGTGAAAGAATTTTTCAGATCGGTCCAGTAATTTCGGAGCCTATTCGATACAAACAAACAAACAAATCTTTCCTCTTCATAATATTAGTATACTTAGAAGTATAGATTCACTTCCTCACCTTTAGTTCCACGTTTCTAAAACAGTGAAGTGCATAAGTGATTGTTGTCAACAGATTTATCGATGATCCACAACTTTATTATTTTTGTTGTGAAATCGATCAGAATATAAAAAATACAAGAATGCCGCAGGCCTGACTGATGCGACGCAAATAGAAAACACATTCTGGTACGGAACACTTAGTAATTTATTTGACCGCTGTATGACGTATTTATATCGATATTGAATCGAGAGTCGTAAAGTTTTACACGATATTTTGATGAGGTGACGCCACTGTCGTAAACTTTCAGGACGGTCAATCTCTAATGGATTTTAATCTTGTTTTTCGATAGTTTCAATACTACTCGATTTTTATCACTCACTATTAATTTATTCTGAAGTAAGCAGTATAAAATATAAAAACCATTCTCTGTTCTGTAAAGCCACCTTAGTTTTAGGATGATAAAGATCGAATAAAGATTTAAGTAACACTAATGTCTCATTTTTTAAGTGAACTGTATTATGTTCTTATGAGAATAAAGTCTTTAAACCGGAAGATACACCGGTAAAAAAAATATTGCTGTAATCCCCAAGCATGGTAAATAACATCTCAGATTTCGCATTCAGATTCTTGAAGATATCCGAGAAAGATGGTCAGAAGTATATACAAACATAACTTATTGGTTTCCTAAAGGTGTTTTCCTTCGCAGTTTTGGGCAAGTGTTGTGCATATTTTATCGAATAGAAAAATCCATTTAAATATTACCGGCATTGTTAAATTAGCCATAAACTCAACTATTTCAATCTTGCCAAGAATATATTAATTATATTGTTCAGTATCTACATGTAATAGAGACACAGCGTTGGTATTCATCCAAAATACAACAACTGAATCCAGGGATAAAGTCCGCGATTATTTCCTTAAAACGGACACTGACATTTATAGTCCGTTTAAAGGAACAGCGTACGAGAATTTCACAATAAAAAATCATAGTTTCTGATACTCTACCCAGAGAATTCTGCTGCATTGTTAGAACTATGTTATATGTAGGTAGTTGTGACTATCGGGTGTGTAATTGTGTATATATTATAACGTATCCTACTAATATTATGAATGCGAAAGTTTGTGATAAGGCTGCTATGTTTGTTCCGTGATCTAAAATAATCGACAAAACGGATTAGGATTAAATTTGCTGTAGTATGTAGATAAAAAATCAGAATAAATAAAGGGGGAACTTATAATTCGAAAAACCATCCCTAAATGATAGAAAAACGCAAAAAGGATGTTTTTGGTATAGATTGGTGTTGGTGTGCAACAAATCTGACATCTCAGACTAAAAACATTTAGTCGCCATAGCAACGCAGTTTTGACTAATTAATGATACGCATTCTACCAAAATTCGTAATTTAATTTATCAGTACAAGGTTTGTAGGGAAAAAATTAGAAGGTGCCTGCAATAGCTTTTTCCTATGAGATAATTACAAAAAAAAATTGACAGAACAACGTTTGTCACGGGTCGGCTAGTTTTATATATACTCTTGCACACCACGTACACAACATAGTTTTTGGTAACAGTAATGTTAAGATGTACATTATAGTACGATACATTTCATTACATCTTTCCATATAAATCGTCAGGAGACCTCACACGACAGTTATAATATACATTTTTACATCTTCGTATCTGATACAGTTTTTTTTTTTTTTATAGATCTTAATACATCTCAATACATAGGGAAAGATACATTATATTACCTGTTGTGTGTGTGATACATTAAGATAATTAAAAGCTATACATCCCGGGATGTAATGTACATTAATATACATTATAGCTGCCGTGTGTTAAGCCCTTAACATGCAGCGATTACAGTTACGGCTCGGTAGTGAGTACCCGGTTTAATACCACAGCACTTGACATCTAACAACTGTATTGTATGTCGCGTCACTGCCATACAACGGCAGTCTTATAACGGCCACAGATTTTAAGCTAATCAGAACTTGCCGGCGATTATCGTCAATCAAACATTGAAACAACAACGAAAGCGGACATTTCTGAAACGCTCCGACGTTCCAAGAACCGCTTATTTTCATGGCTTAAAATATTTTATAAATACGTTATTGGCATGTTCCAACCGGACTGTTGACTTGTTCGACGTGAAAGAATGGAAACTTTTCGGCTACTTATCAAACACCTACGCATAAAATATTTGAGATGACTGAAAAGGCATGCGGAAAAATTAGACTATTAATGATATGTTTGAGTAACAACTAACTAACAAACATTGAAACGGGACATGGACATTTCACACAGCTCCAAACTAAACAAATCTTGTACTATGGGAGCTAGATAACTGATAGAATATCTACATAAAGGTTTCAAATTTGTATAAATAAATAGTTACTTCAAATACATTACAACATCCAGAAACATAACAAACATAATTGTATGTTCATCACACAAATGTTTTGTTCTAGGAGAGGATCGAACCATTCTGCAGCCTGCAGCATACTACCTGTGAAGCTAAAGCTGGTGAAGACAAAAGTTAATTGTTAGTATTTGTAAAAACATAACGAACACACACACACTACTTAAAAAACACTATATAAAACAGCGTAGTTTGCATGTTTAGGTATTACTTTAGTTTATTATTTGGTTGCTATTTTACGAGTAGTATTGCAAAACGCCTACAGGGACATAACGTGTAATCTACCTATCTATCTGTCTATCTAATACCTATAAGCGAGCAATTCTTGCATACTCGTATATACGAGTATATAATCTGAATGTCGGAAACGGCTCCAACGATTTTCATTAAATTTAGTATGCGTGAGGTTTCGGGGGCGATAAACCGATCTAGCTAGGTTTCATTTTTAGAAAACGTCGTTTTATTCATGTTTTCAGGCAAAGCTCGGTTATCCAGGTACTTAGATATAATTTAGCTTTACGTGAAGTTTTCTGTAAGTGAATTTGTAATTCGTATGAGAAAATAAACATTCTCAACCGTAAACTGTAGACGGCAAAACTAACTAAGAACAGAGATAAAAATAAATAAATAAATAAATATTGGTAGACATTTCAAACAGCCCCAAACTAAGCAAAGCTTGTACTATGGGAACCAGATAACTGATAGAATACTTATATACGTTTTTTGTTGAAAATACATACATATTATACATATTAACACCCAGACACAGAACAAACATCTATGTTCATCACACAAATGTTTATCCCGAGCGGGAATCGAACCCACAACCTACAGCGCAGAAGGCAGAGCTACTACCAAATGAGCTGTGAGGCCAGTCAAAAAAAGAAAAAAAAAAGTCAGAGATAAAGATGATTGAATTTGTTTTATATCCAGCCATATTTTAATACCCATAGACGTCCATGGACGTCCGATGTCGAGTGGCACATAAACGTCTCGTATCGACATGGCCGCGATACAGCACTTGGCTCGTGCTCAAATTGATATTGAATTTATTTTCAATTTTAACGCGCCCTCCTTAGCTGGGCAGAGTAGGCTTGTGTGTAGAGATTACAGTCGACTTCTAAGTATTTGTTAACTTGTTATGGAAAGTTAGGTATCCCAACATAGGTATCTAATTTATTTATTTAATTAGAACGGATAAACGACTTACATATTTACACACTAGCTGACCCGTGCCCGCTTCGCTGGGGGACAGATAGTTTCACATCTGGTATTCCAATCATAAAAATAAATTATAGCCTATATGTTGCCGAGGACTAATAACTATAGTTTTTGCGTGAAAGCCGGACAACAGACAGACAGACAGACAGACAAAAAAATCAAAATGTTTTTTTTTTGCTTGTGTTACTTGTAAAGGCCCCTAGGTGTATTTTTTTAGTTTTTATTCAATGTACAGAATTGAACTCTTCTACAGTTTTATTATATGTAAAGAAAAGATATGTAAAGATAAACAAGCTTTGCTTAGTTTGGGGCTAGATGGCGCTGTGTGTAAAGTCTAAGACTAATTAATTAAAATTTAACATTTAACATTATCAAAATCGTCTTTTGACATTTCGATTTGTCGATTTTATTTCTTTTACACAAATAGAATTTCCTGTTAAAATCGGTTTAAAAAAATAAAAATAAATACTTACCTAATACTTGTTTATGAATCTGTAATATTTGGCTACTGAAATAAACTATTTTAATTTTTATTTACGTAAGTATACAACATAGTTTAATATTATTTCGGAGTATCAGGTACTCTGTATTCCCAGTACTCTGCGCAGTTGACAGTGAACAGGCGCCACCGCGGGTATGATATGAACGTCAAGCGCTATTTCTGTTACGACTGTGGCGCGCCCGATCCACCGCGCACCATCTCTTCTCAAGCAATTTGTGGAGACCAAGCTTTCGTGGGAAATTGTGTGACGTTTTCTCGTCCAAAATATCTTACTATCTCAATACGAACGTCTTTGCCCAATGTGTTATGTTTTTGCCCAGTGATGACAAATGGGACAAAGATGTAGTTTCTATCGATGGATCTTAAGAAAGCTTGAGGTCGCTTAGCAAACTAGGGATAAGCTATGTGGCTATCCGAAAGTTTTTGAGTCATTACGCCCAACGACCGAACGGATTTGTATAAAACTTGTAATAAACTTAGATTATATCCTAAAATAGCGTGTAGGATACATTTTATCTAGATACAAGGCTAGTGAAGCCACGGACGGCAGCTAGTAATTGACATTTCATAGACTGCGGCGTGGTGGATTATTTTTATGCAGCATGGTCATCCTAGCCCCACCTCTTAGCCACAGAGATTGTCCTGTAAACAAGTACGCCGGTGTTTGTACAGATTTTAAATATCTATTTTAGATTAAGGTTAAACTTACCTACGGAGTCGGCGTTTAATATAAGCTGTTGTAAAACTAGAATTTTGTAGTTTTATCATTACGGCTTCATAGGATTCTTTATTTTTATTTTCACCCAAGACAAATATTTGTGTGATGAACATTGATGTTTGTTGTGTGTCTAGGTGTTATAATGTATCATAGGTTTTTTTTACAAAAAAAACTGGCCAAGTGCGTTTTGGATCACGCGCTATGTAGGGGTTCGTAGTTGACACAGCTAACAACGTTATAATAATGTAATTTTCAATGGTATTTGTACTAAAAAATGATTATTTCTTCTTCGAATACATTTTATAAGTTGGTCGACTATTACGTCTATTACTCGAAAACTTGTAACGCCTACTTAGCTGTGATAGTTTACCTTTTAAGTTCGTTATATATGTACTACTACCGTGAATTTTTTCACGCTAAGCTGCAGACAGACGTACGGACGGACGAACATGGCGAAACTATATATTTCTTGTTGACTGGAACCCTAAAAAGGATAAAAGTATTCTATCAGTTATCTAGTTTCCATAGTACAAAGTTTAGGACTAGATTGTGCTATGTGATAATGTTTACCAATATTTATTTATATAGGTAACCTCAAATAGTCCTATAAAATAATGTATCATTGTGATCAGAAGTTGCATATAAAGTGTTTGAAAATATCTGCTAAAGATAAATATCAATACCTACATTTTCTTGAAATAAAATGGATCATTCAAATGAAATGCAATTTGTAGACGAATTGTGGCTGTCACACGTCATTCTTTCGCATTTACTGTGACGCCGATCCAGCTTCCAATGGTACGGGGTGTATACCACCACTGTAGGAGAGGTTCCGTCAAAAATTGCTGTAGAAATTGATCTTTTTTCTCGCTTTTTTTATTAAAAATGAGATAGTTTTGATGTTACTTATTTATTGTTTAATCATGTCTTAGCGGCTAAAACAAGCTGCATCGTCGCGACCAAGCCTAGAATAATTAGGCAACAATCACAGGACTGGTGCCTATAATAAGTGTAGTGCCGATAAGGTGCAGCTGAATTAGATCAAATTGTAAGAATATAAAGATGTTCTAACTGACCCTTAAATTATGTAACAAAACGCTTCATCATCTAAACTTCTAAAGGCAGCACACATTCAAAAATGTCACCCGTTTTACAGACCCCTAAACCCATAAAATTCACGCCAGTCAAACGGCAATAGATCCAGTAGGTACATACGTCAAAAATATCACTTCCGCGTGTCAGGGCGCCTCTAATGCTCGTTGAATTTTACATGCGAATGCTTCACAGGCGGTAATGTGACAAGCGACAACCCTAGTGTTTACAAAATGGGTTTGAATATTTAGTCCGCTATTTATTTTACAGTGCGGTAAGTCTGCGTGAGGGAAATAATAGTGGTAATTCTGTTGTCTCGGCAAAGTGACTAACATTTAGTCAAATATTTTCATTCTTATTATGTCATGTTAACATCAAAATTAGCCTAAACCTTAGTCTCTAAGGTTAGGATGGTTTTGATAAAATCTACGATATTCGTAATGTGATTTAGGAACGTCAAACTAAATTTAGTTAACATGTCAAAATTGGTGTTACTATGACACTTGTATTTGTTAAATATTCGAAATTAAATAGAAATAAACCGGACCAGTGCGAGTTTGACTAAGACATATGCCAAATGTACGGTATGCATATTTGAATTTCTGTGTGCCAGGAAATCTGAGAGAATGTCTACCGTCCTCTTGAGATCCTATTTAATTTCTTCCTACGAATATTTAAGGACCAGCATCATTCACATCCACACAAAATCAACTTAGTCACACACCTATCATGCCATTACCTCACATTACTCTTAAGAATGCAGTTCCTACCGTGAGAGCGGACCCCTACTATCGGCCCTAGCAAATCCAGTTGCCGAGTGAGACCGTCAATTACGTTATCTACTGTTGCCTGCGACTAGAGTTCGCACTTTCCAGTAATTTAGGAATCGGTGAGTAAGATGAAGATTACATAGGCGCTGTCTTTTTTTTATAAGCCCTCTGAGCTGTGGGAGACACGTAGTACATACGACATATCGAAGAACTTACATAAATAATAGTACCTATACTATTATTTATCGAAATGCTCACTGTTTACCATTCGACTACAGATATGACGATTCTGCGGCGATCCTAATTGCCACTATAAAGGCTATAAAGGTGTTCAATGGAAGATACCTTCACGAAGCTTAGGTTATTGGAAACTAGCGACCCGCCCCGGCTTCGCACGGGTTTAATACATAAAAACCTTCCTCCTGAATCACCCTATATATAAAAAAAAACTGCATCAAAAATAAAGATATAAGCATACATACAGACGCGGGAAGCGGGAAGCTACTTTGCTTTATATTATGTAGTGATTGATTGCTTATTAATTTACCAATAGGTTGAAAACAATAAGTTAAAACTCACTTGTAAATTCGATTTATGCCACGTTTCCGCATTACTAAACATCGGCATTTTACAACATATTGTCAGCGAATAAATAATATCCAAAATAGTGATAACATTTTCACGAATTTTCCTATTAGATAGGTATGATTTTTTCAATTTACCTACGCCCTTTATACATCTTTAAGAATCTGAGTGCAAGCACTCCTTGACCAAGCCTTGAGATCTGATAGAATGTTTACCTGTGTACTTGGAGATGACAGTTGTCATCATATTTTATATATCTAGTAAGTAAGACTAAGTAAAATATTTCATATTATTTTTGAAAATATTGTATACACAAAACATCTGTTGTAATCTAAAACAATCAGACAAAAACAGCTCAATAAAAAACAGATAATCGTAAAAGAAACTGACATGGGGCGCAGATCCCATAGATGGTATGTGTAAGTCGAAAACGACAATAATGTTACGGTTATGGCGAATGTAAGGGGGAATGGGGCTGTCTCCTTGTATGATAGCTTTTTGGTAGATCACGGGTGGGGTTTATGGGTGAATTAACTGATATTCTACCAGATATATACGAGTATGTCGTGTAGCGATCATGGCTGGAATAATTCTGGTACGAGTTTTAGGGTGGAAATTGTACCACAAAATATATGACATCTTCCACACTTAATTCTCAAGCAAACATTCATTGAATGAACTTTAGCCTCTGCCTGAGACCTACCGAGCTTGGGTAGTTACCAAATGTAGTGTTTGGGTGTTAAACATCTTCAAGTATTTGAGCGGGTAGAGATCTGAAAAGATGCCTATCATGGTATTATATATATGTACTACGAGTTTCACCAAATGTCCAACTTGACAGCTAAATAAAATAAACCTTCTCCTATGATCACTAAATTATTTTTGACAGTTATATCACGCATATGCGTTTGAAAAGCGGATGTATAATGATTGGTCCAAATCCTCGGACAGATGAGCTCAAAAACCGATCTCTGGTCTGCGAAGTCTGCGAAGCATGAATTTTGCAATAATTGCTGTCAATCTCTACTTTTTTAGGGTTCCTAATAACAAAATAAAATAAATATTTAAGTGAGGCTCCCATACAACAAACGTGTGTTTTTGATAATGGTACGGAACCCTTCGTGCGTGAGTCTGACTCGCACTTGGCCGGTTTTTTTATATTACGTACTCGTAGGTAGGTCGTCTTAACGGGGTATGACGGGGTGAAACTAATTTGAACCATAGTCGTAACGAAACTACAATGTTGCGTATTGCGCTAATGAATAAGACAGTACCATACCTAAATTGAGTCCGCTCGAGTATAAATGGATCGTCAACTCTGTCAAAAATACTGTTGTGACTTGATAGATGTTTGGAATTTAACACGCTTCCAAAATAACGCCCAACTTAATCGAAACATGACCTAAGTCGCTATTACGAATTGGGAACGAATTACTGGAACTGGAAGCACCTAGTGCAAGCGTTTCTCGTATCAGTATAATTATGATCGTTCCGATCGTCTCTAAAGAGATGGACAAAAGCACAACTTACATTCGGCATATGCCCACACTTTTACAGTAATTAACATTTTATAAACGAGATTTGGAATTCACTCTCACAACCTTCGATATATTTTCTAAGTCAAAAGCTAAAGCAGTGAGCAATCACCTCGACATTTATAAGTACACGAATATAATTAAAGTTAACTGTCGAGTATCTATGATGGATCACTGCATGTACACAGGTCAAATTCAGACCATTGGAATTTTTGGATAAGTACACCAGCTAAGGTGATCAGCCATGGACTTATAAGTGGCATTTTGTCAGCTATTAACCCAGTAAGAGAATAATCACCATTCACCAACTAACATTAGAATGCTTACTTTTATTCCATAGCGAGATTCGAATCCGAACCTCCCAATAAATACGAGGAATGATTCCCCTAAGAGGCTATTTTTAGGGTTCCGTACCCAAAGGGTAAAAACGGGACCCTATTACTAAGACTTCGCTGTCCGTCTGTCCGTCTGTCCGTCTGTCTGTCACAGGGCTGTATCTCATGAACCGTGAAAGCTAGACAGTTGAAATTTTCACAGATGATGTATTTCCGTTGTCGCTATAACAACAAATACTAAAAACATTAATAAAATAAATATCTAAGAGGGGCTTCCATACAATAAACGTGTTTTTTTGCCGTTTTTTATAGATAATGGTACGGAACCCTTCGTGCGCGATTCCGACTCGCACTTGGCCGGTTTTTATTTACTATTGGAGCCAGAACAAGAAGATAGTCATGCTGCCAATCGTCAACCATATACCTAAGAACAAAACACTACCTTGTAGGTTGTAGGTCACGAGTAACAAAAATGCCCTACGATGCCATACGTCCCGATACTAAGCCTCATGTATCTGTAATTTCATCAGCGGTCATACCGTTTAAACTGTACCACAGTAAAGTCAAAATCAAAAAGTATTTGTTTCAATATAATTACGTTTAAAAAACTAAAAACAAAACCGACTTCATGTTTATAAATAAAAAATGTAGTGGGGAACCTCGGAAGGCTTTCAAATAAAAAAAAAAAATTTGTAAATCCGTCCACAAACGCCTGAGTAATCGCGTAACATACACACAAAAAAACAACATACAGGCGTATTGATAACCTCCTTTCTGAAGTCGGTTTAAAATCACAAGAAACACTTTGAAACGTCATAGGAGCTAGATGAATCTCCGCGTTTTCCTCGCGACCAAGCCTAGAAAAAACAAGCAACTAATACGACCTTCTATTGGTTAGTGGCAGAAATACTCGTAAATATAGTAGCATAACCAAACGAAGCCCTTCACAAGCGTCTAGTAACTTGACGTGCTTACAGTACATACAGAATTTTCACAAACTTTCACACAATTTCCTTGAACCAAAACCCAAAGAGTATAAATCCCAAACAGAATAGACAACGCCGTAAAAACCCGTAATGGTTGGCATCCCCAGACACTTGACGTCTCAATTGTCTTTGATCACAAATACGTGAATTATTCATTGTATGACGACGGGTGCCGGCGCGACAAAGATCAAGGGTACAGAGGTAGTAAAGTTTCCTCTGCACCACAAACTACCTAACTTTTTTTGCATTATGTGCTCACGTTGTTATTTATATCTGTGTTGGCCAATTGAAAGGTACCTCGACTTTTATTTCAAAGGTTCAAATCCCGACCTGCATCAATGGATTTTTCTGTTCGAAAATATTGTATGCGCATCAAAAACACAGCTCTATACGGTGAAGGAAAACATCGTGAGGAAACCAGTTAGTATTCTTATAAACGGCGATGAGTTTGCAAACTGACACGTATGGAATGCTAACTACTGCAAAATGTCGGCATGTGCTAAATATAATGTTTAGACGTAACTCTGACTACCCCCACCAGATATCTTCAAAGGATCTAAGCGCCTGGAGATCTGAGAGGATGTTACCTTGTTACCTCACCTTACTTGGGGATTACATAACCCTTTTTTTTATCAATACATTGTTTTAACTATACAAATAACATATAATCAGACGATGATGATATATTGTTGTGCAACTGTTTCGAATTACAGAACATTTGCTATTTCAGTTAAATTAGTTAAAGATAGTAAAATCCTTGCAACAGTTGACTGTTGCAATACTAGGAATACTAGGAATATAGACCAGTAGGAAATTATCTTATTATTTTTAACTAATTTAGCAGAAGTACACTGTTTTCAGCAAACCAAAACAATTTTCTGCGTAGCGTACGATAAATAAGCTGCATCTGTTCAATGTACACCTATTCTTCTTCTCATACGTCTATCTGACACTGGATATACAATGTAGGGGTATTTTAGTAATTACGCATGTTCTAAATAAAAAAGAACAGGCCAAGTGCAAGTCGGACTCGCGCACGAAGGGTTCCGTTATCTATAAAAAACGCCAAAAACACGTTTGTTGTTGGGAGCCCCACTTAAGGCGAGTAATAAATGTTTTTGATGAATGCAGAATCGTTTTTTCTCAATAACCGCAAAACATACAGTTTTTTAACAAAGATAACTTAAGGATATAATCTAGATAAATATAATTAGTATCTGTTCTTATAGCGACAACAGAAATACATAATCTCTGAAATTTTCAGCTGTCTAGCTATCACGGTTCATGAGATACAGCCCTGTGACAGACAGACGGACAGCGAAGTTTTAGTAATAGGGTTCCGTTTTTACCCCTTATTACGGAACGCTAAAAACGAGTGATGCTGCTCTTAAAATCGAAATTGCTCGCCTCTGACTACCCCTTTCAAGGATCTAAGCGCTTGGAGTTCTGAAAGGATGTCTACCGTGTTTGGGGATTACAGTCGTGATTAGTAATTTGTTATGAGACTATCTTCTACTTAAATGTGATTCTCATATTATAAGTAGGTAGTTACTTTAAAGATTGTATCATATAATTATAGCTACTGGAGCCTACTTGAAACAGCATTAGCCTACCGGATCCAAGTCAATGTAAAACATAGAGATTCGGGCAAAACATAATTATGAACAGTTATTTTCGGATGGTTTCAATGAAACTTGTAACGCTCGCTTTGGGCTAGTAATTTTCCCGGCGTTTGAACTCCTTTCAGAATTCTTAAGAAGATTAAAAGAATCATTAAGAATTCTCACTTGAACGTTTGTACATTTGCAAGGGACAGGAGATTAAAGTGGGCCCTTTGGCGTTCTGTTGACTCGAGAAAATCTAATGTTCGTATTTTCCGCCTGTTATGCTTTGGAATCAAGACGCGGCGGCAAATAACAGCTAACATATTGCTGCAAAGGAAATTTTACCTTAATGTCACGTATGTAATTGCTGCTTGGTACGTTTTTGCTACGACCATCATTATCTTCCTGCCCTTATCCCACTTAAGCGGGGTCGGCACAACATGTGTACTTCTTCCATTTCCCTCTATCAGGCGTCATCTTATCACTCACTCCTTTCTTACCCATATCATCTTTCAAAAAGTCCATCCATATTTTCTTTGGCCTACTTCTACGAAAAAAAAAATATAATATATCCTTCGTATATAACCTTCGTACTATCAATCAGAATTTTATATTTATTTTTTGATTGGACGTAAAGTAAGAGTTCCTTCGTAAAACTATAAAAGATCTCATGACATTACAATTGGTTGAAACATTTTCGTTTTATTTTATTTTGAAAACATAATTATAATAGTCCAGGCTACTTTTAATGCGTGTACCACGCGAGTGAAGTGGGCTGTTTTAGCCAAGTTAGTCAACTAGCCCATTAAAACCCAGTAACCATTAACTTCTAGTGATTGCAGAGAAACATTTCTCCGCATAATTAACCAAATAAAAAATATTGCTGGACAATATCACACAGCGCCATCTAGCCCCAGACTAACCTGTACTATGGGAACTTTTTAACAGATAGAATACTATTTTTCAAACTATCGTGATTAGTAGACATAACTATTGATTTTGACACGGGTCTTATATAGCTAAGTGGTGACCAATTTTGTTGTCAATGTTGCCAATATGTATGTTTTTTGTTTAGTTTTAAGAGATTATGTTGACACAAAATAAATTTATTCTTTCTTTCTTTCTTTCTTTATCACGTAATTACCTTTAATTTACTTTCCCGACGTTTCGGCTATGTTACAATGTACAATAGCCATGGTCGCGGGCAGGCTATTGTAACATAGCCGAAACGTCGGGAAAGTAAATTAAAGATAATTACGTGATAAAGACCCGTGGCAAAATCTATAGTTATGATAGAATACTTTTATACTTTTTTAGGTTTCTTTGTAAATAAATACTAACACCCAAACACAGAACAAAAGTCTTTGTTCATCACACAAATATTTTGTCCTGGTGGGGATCGAACCCACAACCCACAGCGCAGAAGGTGAGCTGTGAGGCCAGTCAAATGAGGGAACTATTCGGCAATTCTTCAATGGGATTTAAAATCGAAACAAGATTTAAATATCAACTTTTTAATCTAATTTAAAATAGGTACTGCGCTGTTGTATCTCAACAAACCCCCATTGACCATATAGCCCAATAGACGCCTAGTTAAAAAAACCTAGCTAAAGTTACTACCAACTGAGCTGTGAGGCCAGTCTACCAGTACTAATTACCTCACAACATTACACAAGATAATATAATTTTTGCTCTCCCCTAGCTACGAGCACCTACGCACCCTGGGGGCTTTCCTTTGTATTTTGTCAAATCTTAATTAAGAACACTTTGTGTGTGTCTGTACATCTTCTGTAATCTCAAGTCTCGGCTTATCTTTGAAGATGCTGTGCAAATCTTTAGCCTTTTTGATGAGATAAGCGAGTAATTATTAAAACAAGCTATATTTAATGAATGCGTAATTTGAGCTGATCCCTACAGTGTGTAATAAGACAACTCGCGAAAACTGAAAAATATGTTCAGATCATGCATTACAGTAATAACCGAAAAAATAAGGCAAAAGTGCTAGAAGAAAATGTCAGTTTCATAATTTACCATCAATGAATCAATGGATTTTTCTGATGGATGATGAATGGTAAAACATGGGCTTGTTCTAAATGTAATAGTAGGACGTGCCTCTGATCACCTCTTAGATAGATTAACGTATCTGAACACCAGGCGATCTGAGTCGATGTCTACTGTGTTTGGGAATTATAGCCGTGACCCAATTTGTTTTTTCTTTCATTGATATAAATAATGTTTGAATTATTAATACAAGATTTTCCGCAACTTTTCGCTTTAACAAAAAAACAATCAGCTGGATAAGATAGAAGGTTTCATTTCAGTTCTGAAAGTCTAATCTAACATTACTATTTTATATAGAAGAAAAAATTTGTATTATTGTTACCTACTTATATATATTACCTACCAGATAAACTAAAAAACTCCTAACCAATTTTAAAAACTATTTTAATTATCAAAAGCATCACAACATCATCGAGTAACATAGGCTATATTTTATAAAAAAAAAAATATTGTACCTAATTGTAATTGTTATTGTAATTGTAATGTAACCTAAGATATCAAAAACTTGCCTACACCCGGGCGAAGGCGGTATAGACAGCTAGTAAGCAATTTAATACGGCGCTACGAACACACGTAGCTCCATCTATTACCAGCCTCTGTAAACCTCAAAAGCTCGCAGGAACAGTCTACTAAATTATTATTCTAATCCCATGCAACACAAATCTCATAACCAAACAGAGGGATGTAACCGCATAGTTTGTCAAGCCCTAATTAATAAAATAGCGTTCCTCTCCCCGAGGCCTTGTCTTTGCAATTTAGTTTGTAGTAGGCAACTTTGGCATGATGTGATTTAGTTGAACGTCTTTAGAAATGAACGCCAATTTTAGGCCTTATATGAATTAGTATGTAACTCGTGTATAGATTTTATGTTATTAAAAGATTATGAGAAAACACGGGAGTTACTCACGTAAAAATATGTCGATGAAGTTTCACGTACGCAAGCTGACCTAGGGGCTATATGTTTAAAATTCATTTTTATCTCATTCTAATAGTTTTGGTAATTGTGAATAAAAATAATGGTATTTTATAAAAGCGTGAAAAAGATTTAACAAAAATAAGACTCTGTAATCCCCAAATATGGTAGACATCCTCTCAGATCTCCAGTTGATGAATCCTTGTAGATGTCTAAAGAGGGTAGTGAGAGGCGCGTCCAAACATTACATTATTTTAGTACCTACCCACACTTTGCAGAAGTAATAATTCTATATACACACTGGTGTAAATGGTTCCCTCAAGATGTTTTCCTTCACTGCATTAGAGATTGGTTCAAGCATAAAGACAACGCTATTTTCCAACGTTTTTATCAAAATAGGACGAACCTAAATTGGCAAGCTTACAATTATGTCGATCCAGCAACATAGACGTAAGTTGAAACGTGGTAATTAACCGTATTTTATTTAAAAGATGTAAGAACATAAATATTAGCTCAATCAAAAAAAACCTCAACTCGATCAATCACAGCACGCAATTAAAAATATCTCAAACAAATGACATGTTAAGTTCCAACAAAGCGTTTTGTCAAATTTTAACAGCATGTTATTAAGCGCTGGGATGGTTGTAATGGCGTCAATTTTTTACAGTCAACCTGGAAGGAATCAGCGCATAAGCACTTGCACACTAGAATGTTCGAGAACGAGAATCCATCCTATCCTAATCCTAATAATATTATAAATATGAAAGTTTGTGAGTTTGTATGTATGTTTGTTCCTCAATCAGGCCTAAACGACAAAACGGATTAAGTTGAAATACATTAAAAAAACGATAAAAAAACGCAAAAGGGATGATTTCTGTATAGATGGCGCTGGTGTCCAACAAATCTGACATCACAGACAGCACTAAAAACATTCAGTCTTTTCTATTTGATTATTGAAATTTGACGGGACAACGTTTGTCACGGGTCAGCTAGTCTTTTATAAGTATCTTTTATTTCTGGGTCTTATTTGACCCACGCGCCTATGTAACAACGAAACGCTCAAACGATGAAGGAAAACATCACGAGAATATTATCTTCGTATTTTAATAAGCTGTGAAGAGCTTACAACCTATCATATAACTAATGCATAGTGTGGGTATGTGTCAAAATAATGTAATGATAAGACGTGCCTCTAACTACTTCCATATGACATTTTCAATTATAAGAGCATCTTGAGATTTCGAAACGTTACATGTATGTCCAGTATGGGAATCTAACCCACAACCTAGCATAAAGCAGATACTGAGCTGTGAGGCCAGACGTTTCCTAAGACGTTTCAAAGTGATCCTTGTGATTTCATTGAAATCACCTTTAACTTTGACTGAGAGGATACATTTCAATTCTCAATTTGTAAATACTGTGTTACCTACATACGACAATACTTGTAGGTATAGACCTAGAGCTTTGTTGTCCTGGGAGTGAAGTAGATAAGGGAGCTAGATACTTCGACATTCATTATTAAGCATGTGGGTTCGTATCTTCGAATCAAGTCCTAGCATTCATGGATGTTTCTAATCTATGTGAAAAAACGGTGAAGAAAAGATCATTTAGAAGTTATTTATTATCAATATATTACACCTACGTATTAATCCTACTATCCTATCCTAACTATAATATAATAAATGCGAAAGTTTGTGAGTGAGTGTGAGTATGCGTGTGTGTGTTTGTTACTCTTTCACGCAAAAACTATTGAACGGATTTAAATGAAACTTTACAGTAATATAGTTTATACATCAGAATAACACATATACTAATTTTTATTCAGGTACCACCCGTGAGAAGCCAGGCGAGCAGCTAGTAATTTTATAAATCCGAAAGTTGATTCGATGTTTGTGCCTTAATCACGCCCAAACTATCAAACGGATTTAGATGCAACTTAGAATATAGATACCTTATTATTTCTTGGAACAACATATAGGATACTTTTTTCAAACTATGGTGATTATTACACGTACCCGCGACCATGGCTATTGTAAAATTGTCGAAACGTCGGGAAATTAAATTAAACGTACGTGAGAAACCGCGGGTGGAAACTAGTATATAAAATATGTAAAAAGGCCTTATTATATTATATCTACCTTCTATTCTGTTTGAATGTTTATTAATATTTTGGCCGTCGCCCTACAATTAAATCATAATATTACATGACAATTAGTTGGCATTCCCACGGCAATGGACATGCAACTTAATAACAGCTTTTGATTTAGGAAGATTTTTCATTTTTACCGCTGGAGGTCATAGTGACGTCATGCTAACATGAATGCCCAACGCTCATTAAAGGTTTACACCTCAAGTTTAGGGAAAATAGACTTTATAGAGGAACTTAAGAGAGACTACTCCAGCGAGGTGTAAACTTATAATGAACGAGTTGTAGAGCTGTTACGGTTCTTTTGATTTAGTTAGATAATGGTTATGTTTGTTGTTTAGTTGAAAGAACACTAACTAAAGTTTTTTTATGTGATAGATAAAACACTGATACATCTTTTCATGACATATTTTTTTTTAGTTGGTTACTCAGTACTTAGTTCTTTTTAATTAAAAAATGACTTTAAAATACCATATTTTTTACGGTAGATAAGTAACATTCGCATTAAGTGATAGCGCGCTGGTCTTATGATAGAGCTCTAAGGTTCGAAGGATTTTAGAAAACCTTGTTTTAAGAAAATATTTTTTAACTGATTGTTTTTATAATAAACTGAATCTTTATTCATTGGTTAGTCCTTCAAGTTATGCATTTATTAGTTTGGTTTAAGTGACAACGCGCTGGTCTGATGATGGAGCTCTAAGGTTCGAAGGATTTTAAAAAACCTTGTTTTGAGAAACTATTTTTTATCAATTTTTTTTTTATAAACTGAATCAATTGAAGTCATTCAAATTATGCATTGGTTATATATCTAATTTTGATAAAGGTAAAAATAATTGTTTTGAATCTACTAATCTATTCAAAATAATGTGGGTCAAATGATTGGCGTTTTCTTCTTGGCAATTAGGTATTTGTTACGAAAAATGGACAAGGACAACCTTTATGCAGTTAAACAAACGTTTTTTTTTTATTTACTAATCTGGAATTCAATCACTAATTTTGGTTTCCTCGCGATGTTTTAGAAAGAAGTTTTATCTACCTAATATGAATTTGATTATTATTTTGATGAAAGTTTAAGCTTACTCATCTTATTAAGTACCAACTATTACCTAATGACACACTTATCTTCTTATAAATATATTTAAAATAGCTTTCTTTGAAGAGTCCACCGGTAGTAGACCTACTGGTATGTATTAACTTGTTTATAAATTTATTCATTGCTTTAAATTGTGTGTCAAAATTAGATTCAATTAGATATTTATTCGTTCGGTTTTTTTGATGCGGATAGACATCTCCGTCATTCCTGCATAATCTGTTCGAACTAAATATATTTATAACTCGTTAGTCACTACATAGTATAAAGCAAAGTCGCTTTCCGCTTCCCGCGTATGTATGTTTGCTTATATCTTTAAAACTACACAACGGATTTTGATGCGGTTTTTTTTATAGATAGAGTGATTCAGGAGGAAGGTTTATATGTATAATAACATGCTACCCGTGCGAAGCCGGGGCGGGTCGCTAGTAAGTTATAAATAAAAACATATTACCAAAAAACCACTGTGAGTAAAGCAATAACAGAGAACAAAAAAATGGGTAGGCAGATGCTTATTATGTTTCCGGTCGAATAACTCGCAACAAAACATCGTAACTTTAACTTCAGCATTGTTACTTTATAAGCCGTAACCAGATAATCTGCTCGCTAATTCGACTCACCACTCACCAAACTACTAAGACGGAAATAAAAACAATAGTACATTTTACCTCAATGAGTTTATTGCGCCAGAACAATAAATGAAGCTGATCATTATAACGTTTACTTTCAACATCGATTACGAATCTACACGATATCATACCGTACGCCAAGTCCATTAATATTTATAATATTCGAGTCAGTATTGCACTTGCTTCACAAAACCCCAACTCAATACCAAAGCGGTACACTATCCCTAATAACTTACAGTTCGTGGGATCGATAATTACGATAATATTTGTCTAAATATCACAAGAAAATACAAAACGAAATACGAAATAGAATTAACACAAATTAATATTATTAACAATTAAATATACAAGAGTCTATGTCGCTCACAAGTTTTATGGATTGAGTTCACCAAGTCGAGCGAGAGTAGCGGCTGCGTCATGACACCGGGACGTGGTGCTGGTACATTTGCTCCTGGCGCTCGCAGAGAGACGTCATCTTCTTGAATGATTCAGAGGTCTCTCGAAAAAGCATCTTGGCATCGTCCCGGGGGCGACCGTGAGCCGCGTCTAGTCTCCCCGGAGAAATAACTGGAGGCGACGACGCCGACATCGGAGACAAAGATTCCCGAACCGATTGAGCCCCCGCCGGCGCTCCATACGGTCCACCCACCTGAGGCACTCCATTACCCATCAGAAATGGATTCGTAAAAAAACCTCTCTCGCCAAACTGTGGGAACAAACCCGACTGCAGCGCGGTCAAGTTCCTACTATAAAACTTCATAGTTTCAGTAACGTAGCTAGGAACTTGAGATGGGTCATCGTTCCCGCCGTATCGCAAGCTTTCAAGCGTCGATGCGAGCCCTTTGATGTCGGAATACAACTTGTTCAAAAGCTCCGCGTTCACTTCAAAAGGGGCCCTCGGGTCTCGAGAGTCGGGCGAGTTTGTGGACAATAATCGCCGATGCAAATCTACGTTTGAGCTGTGTCGGTCTCGACTCCGCCGAGAAGGGAAGGCGGCATCGCAGCCGCTCACGTCGCAAGGATGAAGGAGCTTCAAGTGATCGTTCCTGTAGTGCATTCGCAAAGTGAAGTGGTTTTGAAATACTTTCCCGCAGGCGGTACAACGATCGGGGTTTTCATCGTCAATTGGGATTTCGAGATCGTTGAGGTCGTCGTTCTTGTCGCTGCTGGCGGAGGGTGACCGAGCGCGAGCTAATCGCTCCTCGATAGCGTGCAAGTCACTCCCGCTGTCGCTCGGCGTGTAGAGATCGGAACGCAATCTCAATCCTTCCCGGATGACGCTCGGTGCACTAGATTCGTCGTCGGATTCACTCTCGGCTTTGACTCGCGTCATCGATTCCGTGTCCACAGTAGCTTCTTCGCCGTTCTGAAAGGGCTTCCATTTTTCAGGTTTTTGTTTTTTGAGAGATAAAGGCTCTTCGTCGGCACGACTGGATCCGGGAGTCGAAAGGTTTCTAAATAAATCTCCGTGAAATTCCTCATCGGATGCGTTGTATTCGTTGTTTTGCGAGCATCGTGTGGGGTTGCCGCTCTTTCGCTTACGTTTATTTGGAACTAGTGAAGTTTTATCCTCCGAGGCGGTGGGGTCAGTACGGGCGCTGGCAGTCTCGGATCGCTCAGCAGTAGATTTGGTATCGTCTTTATTTTTATTTACACTTAAATCTTCGGGTTCATCGACGTAGTTTAGTCTTTTGGCTACCAAGGATTCACTTCTATCTTCACTTTGTTCTTTGATTTCATCGTCAGAAATATCATCATTATAATCACTAAAGTTGTTAGATTCCTCCTCGTGGTTGGGAGCAGGCTTCACAAGATCAAGGGCTCTGCGGGACGGCTCTTGGGGTGGTGGCATATTTCTATACATCTTTTCAATTTCACTGAAGTTGCGGAGATCGTCAAGCGGCACTCGCGGAGGCATTGGAGTAAGGCTCGATGCATGTGACATAGAAGGCGGCAACCGCCCTGTTAGCTCGGGGGGCAGCAACGAAGGCGGTGGAAGTGGCAGCCGCGCCAGCGCTGGCAGCAGCGGGAACGGCTGAGCAGATCTGCCATCGTGTGCGGATATCTTACGTCTCACATGTGGAGAATGCAGCTTTGGATTAGGATTAGCACTATGCCGGTTGCGCGAACGTCGTGAACTAAACATCATAGTGCATCCCTCTACTGTACACTTGTGCATCTCTCGCAGGTGAACCGCCGAAAAGTGAATCTTCAGTGCACCCTTATCACAAAAAGTCTTCAGGCAGACGTTGCACTGCACTCTCTTCTTGCCGGTCGCGGGGTTGATGAACTGGACGCCGAGGCCGAGAGGCCAGGGCGCCGGCGGCGGGTCGCGCCTGTCGTGGTAGTCGGGCGACCGGCGCTCGTCGCTCTTCTCATCGTCTCGGCCGCTAAAGCTGGCGCCAAGTTTTCTGAAGTCAAAATGGGGCGCGGGCTGGCTCACTCGGGGCATCATAAAATAGTCCAGGCCAGCCGGTAAGCCGGGAACCGCACCGAACTCTTTGCGGTCCATCACGTCACTGTCATAATATTGGTAGAGCGCGTATTGCGAAGCGGGTGGCGCACGACGCGGCCGCTTTGCGACTGAGGACGTGCGACACAGGTGACCGCGCGCGGGCGGCGCGCGACACCAAGGCGCGGGAGGCGGGGGGTTGGGGGTGCGGGGTAGCGGGGGAGGGAGGGGGGAACGGGCGCAGGTGGGAGGAGCCCACGCTGGGCGGAGCGGATCGATGCTCGGTGGGGACAGACGACAATCGCGCTCGCACCGACCACTGTAAACACTCGAGAGCTAAGCATGCCGTTACGTAACTAGCCACACACGGCCTGTCGACTACAGCGCTGCAGTACCTACATGACTCGGTTAGATGTAAGCCAGACAGGATCTCATTTCCGCCGGGGCTTCTTATTTTAAACATGTTACTTCCTATTAACTAGGTCTATTTCCTCAACCACTTGACGCCCCCGCCACGTTTGAAATACACAAAAACATTTTTATCTACGATCAAAGAAATCTTACTTTACCTCATAGAATATCTACCAGAGAGTATTTCTAAGAATAGACCAAATCAACTCTGCTAAAATAGTTTTCCTCTCGCCGACTCATTTCGCAGTTGATTTACCTGTGAATATCCGCCATTGCTTCCAAGAAGCTAGCTGGTAGCTATGTTATGTATAGAAGTAGGTACTCTATAATTAACACCTCCACATTTGAAAACATATTTTAATATTTGGTAATAAAAGTTCTAGTTTTTCAAATGTCGTCTCCAGATATAAAATATGTTTAAGTACCTACCTAGTATATTCCCTATTATAGACACCGGACTACTGATACCTACTTGTGAATTAGGACCAAATATTAATACAAGTAGGTACCTACCTATGTAGGTACTCGTAGGTGTAAATACTTAGAACATCTTTACCAACTAACTTAACTTCCCTATCTATGAACCATAACAGGTACCGATTAGGTAAATTTTGTTTTGTTTTAAAAAAAATTACGAAGAAACTTGCACTGTAGGATATTTACTTGTGTTTACATAACACACTATATAGTTCACACATACTCACATATAAGTCTACATAGATATCTACATTGAAGTAATATTTTTTTGAATAAAACCATCCCTTTGTTGTAATAATTATCAAACATAAAAT
Source organism: Hydriomena furcata (assembly GCA_912999785.1). NCBI lineage: Eukaryota > Metazoa > Arthropoda > Insecta > Lepidoptera > Geometridae > Hydriomena > Hydriomena furcata. Next base: position 4,471,029 of record OU538834.1, on the reverse strand, counting down.
GTTGACACAACTACGAGCTTTATAGAGTAGATATAATAATACTTTTGAAAAAACATTATTCAAATTATCATTTGAAATTAAACAGAAGCAGAACACGTTACGCCATCTATTGTAAAAAACCTGAGTAATATTTCGACTCAACCAATCTTTAAATCTAGCTAATGTTTGATAAAATTATTTATAAACACTTGAATATTTTTCAGGCCGTTTTGGCCGAGTGGGATGCACCTCGACTATCAATCTGAAGGTTCGAATCCCGGCGTGCATCAATAGATTTTTCAGTTCGAAAATTTATATGCGCAACATAAACACGTGCTTACAACGGTGAAGGAAAACATCGTGAGGAAACCAGTTAGTGTTCTTATGCTAACTACTGCAAAATGTGGGCATGTGTCAAATATAATGTTTGGACGTGCCTGTGACTACCCCCACTATACATCTTCAAAGGATCTAATAAGCGTCTGGAGATCTGAGAGAATGTCTACCGTACTAGGGGATTACAGTCGTGATCCTATTTATTTTATTTTATTTATACTATAACTATTTAAATTCAAAGAAAGAATATCAGAACTGTTAGACTGAAAACTTTTTTTTATTAATAACCTCCGATCGGTATCTGTCAAGTGGATTGGCCTGTTGCCTGTCGTATCGCACGTACACGATTATTCTCAACTCGGAAACTGTTACAATTACAGACTATCGGTACCCATAGCGTAAACAAAATGTTTGGTGTAAGTAAAAAGCGATAATTTTTCAATCTACACAAAATTACTAAATTACACAAATACCACGTCTTAGTATCTACTTTACCTACTTTTTACTCATACACAGACACAGGCAAGTTTTATACGAGTAAATTATAGATTATAGCTGATAAAATAAACTTTTGAATTTCAACAAATAAGTTCGATGATTTTTAAGCGGTATGTAGGGGTAGGTACTTTATTAATGCCAAGGAGTGTTTATACGTTTTCTAGTTTGTAGCGGCGATGGGCTTGCAACCTATCACATATGGAATGCTAACTAAGTAATCAAATAATCTAAGCGCCTGGAGATCTGAGAAGATGTCTACCGTACTTGGGGATTACAGTCGTGATCATATATTTTTTTTAGTTAGTCCTTTCACATAGCAACAGAACAAGGTTTAATTATGATTTTTGTATTGAAGTAGTAGTTAATGAACCTTGAGATTTTACCCGCATACAAAGCAGTGTTTGCTTTATTTAGGGCATAAAAACTTTATAAATAAAATGCTGTCTTAATGTACCACCAGTGACCGCTTGGTGTAATGGATCGTGCTGTTCCATAAAAAAAATGGAAATTGGTTAACTTAAATTTGATAAAAATGATGTATGTCTATCCGCTATCAGCTTACAACATGTTCTACGCCCCAGGCACCGATATTAAACTCTCAGTTTCGCGGCGCGTAACATAAACACGATCTCTTTTTGTCCTAAGTGATCTGGCTCTGGTCAACGTTGATTTTTATATCGGACTTGGGGGATTTCACACAAGAACACGAGTTTTTTGATAGAAAAAAACAGTTTTTTAATGTATTTGCATATTAGGTATATTGTAGTAGGTAGGTATTGTCAAAACCGTGAGTCAATACAACAAAACATCATCAAAATATGGTGGAGTTTGGGATGGCAGTTTCTAAAGCCAAGAAAATGTAGAGCTTAAATCGATACTAGTGGCGCCATCTAGTAGAAAGAATAGAAATAATAAAAGATTTTTTTATATTCGATTAATTTATTTAGTTGTCAATTCCAAAGAGTCGTTGACCGAGTGAGAGAGATATTCCGGGAGGGTTCTTTTTTATCAAAAATGTATACCAAAAAACCAGTTAGTATTTCTTATAAGCGGCGATGGAATTGCAACCTGTCACGTGTGGAATGCTAACTACAGCAAAATGAGATTATGTGTCTAATGTAATGTACGGACGTGCCTCTGACTACCCCTTTTGAACACCTTCAACGAACAGATCCGAGAGGTCTACTATACTTGGGGAAAACAGTTGGGATTAATTTGAATTAAAAAATCTTTTTGGAAAAATATATTGAAAGATCCATGTACCTACTTGGTTGGTGCGTACCTATTCGTTTCTTCATGATAATTGAAACAAAAATAACAAATGAGCTATTAAACTAAAAAATACCTTTGTATATTCCAAGCAAATATAGGGCGCATAATAAAACCATATTATTATTTTTAATTGAAATTCTTATTCACTTTCAAACCCATAAAGTGTAACGAACACTTTAAACTATGCTAATAAATAAACCTAACCCAGATTCACCCATAAATATTACAATTTATACTAACTATAATGTGTAAGTTCCTTAATTCTTGCGGCCGACATATTTATTTTAAAAGCCCGCATTTTGTTTGGATAAAACATATTTTTGGATACACTTGCACACGACACTGAAGTGTACGAGTAATAGTGAGCCCTCGGTACACTTGCTGCCAAATAAAAGTGTAGCCACGTGCTGGAAATGTATCAAAATAGATTCTACTTATAATACTGGAGACGTTGATATAGCCACCAAAGATAGCAGGTTATTTTATTTATTTTTATTTTATTTTCTTTGGAAAACAAACAGTACTTAAAAACTAAGAACTATACTAAAAAACCGCGAGCCAAGTGCGAGTCGGGCTCGCGCACAAAAGTTTTCTTACCATTATCTATAAAAAACGGCAAAAAAAACACGTTTATTGTATGGAAAGCCCCACTTAAATATTTATTTTTTTCTGTTTTTAGTATTTGTTGTTATAGCGACATCAGAAATACATCATCTGTGAATTTCAACTGTCTAGCTATAACGGTTCATGAGATACAGCCCTGTGACAAACAGACGGACAGCGAAGTCTTAGTAATAGGGTCCCGTTTTTACCATTTGGGTACGGAACCCTAAATTAAACGTTTTCGCATATTGCATCAACGTAAGCTTGATTATTGATATATATATTTATAAAAAATAAAAGAAAAGAAATAAGGCTGGAATAAAGAATAAGGCTGGTTAATGGTTATACCTAGTAAAGAGCGATACCCCGTCTCTAGCCGATCGGTAAGTATCAAATATCATATCCCGAGTAGTTCGTCCAATGAATACATAACACTTTCGTATGCACGGTCGGGTAAGCTTGCGTGCAGCGCGTATCCGGACGATGGCTGCGGACGGAAACTGAAAAACAAATGAAAAAACAGCTGAAAAACAGTTTTGGCGTGGTATCGTGTGTGATGTCATTATCGATTTCTTTTTGTTAGCTGTATATTGTTTTTGGTGGCATTGATATTATAAAATGGTAACATACATTTAAAATAGTAAGTAAATTGTTTTAGGTTATTAAACAGTGTGGTTAGGATCAGTAACATTTTCTAAATCGACAGAAACATTTTATGAATCTGGGGAAAAATTGCTCTTCTTCGAGCCTATCAGTGTACAAAGACGTAAAAAAACTGGCCAAGTGCGAGTCGGACTCGCGCACGAAGGGTTCCGTACCATTATCTATAAAAAACGGCAAAAAAAACTTAAAATTTATTCTGTTTTTAGTATTTGTTGTTATAGCGGCAACAGAAATACATCATATGTGAAAGTGTCAACTGTCTAGCTATCACGGTTCATGAGATATACAACCTTGTGACAGACAGACAGACGGACAGCGAAGTCTTAGTAATAGGGTCCCGTTTTTACCCTTTGGGTATGGAATCGTAAAAAAAAATGATCCTAGAAGTAATTTCAAGGGTTAAAGGCTTTTTTGACCAAGAATATATAAATATGGCAATATTTCCCCAGTTTTTATTCCTAAAGATATTCAAGTTGTTTTTGACTGATATTAGATAAAATATCGATGTAGTTATTTTACAAAATATCGCTTTTATTTGATTAAATAAAGTCGAAATACCAACGTTGCTAAACAGAGCGTGTCTTGCTTAGATCAGATACCGTTCCGTCGCATCCTTGACAGAATTTAATAAGTATCCTGCATGATACCTACTGTAATTTATAATCACGCATAGATTAGTATACCCTTGGCGAAAATATATAAACAAATCTGTTTGTTCGTCAGTTTTGGTAGGTAGGTACGGTGAGGTAAAAGGCGCTATCACAGCCTCAAGAGACTTCCGCTCTACGCGAAGGTTATTCTTGGTTACCCAATAACATATTTAACTAATCTATTTTTTTCATCTAGGGTGAGAGCGCTGGTTTTGGCCATTTGAACAACATTTTAATTTGCAAATAAACGGTTTATATTGAAAAAATGATTAAACGACAATTTTAAACAACATAGAATAAAGTATTTATCTATCTCTTAGAAAACGGACCATAGACAAGAAATTGTATTAACTATAGATTTTAAACAAGTTTGTTTGCTATGCATTGACTGCCAAAATTTTAAATGACCAAAACCGGGGTAGACACCAAATCGGGTCTTGAACCTATATATAATTATATTTCTTTTGGGTTATATTTCCTTGCCATTTATATTTCTTTTGGATAACAAGTCATAAGGAGAAGTGGATTCAATGGTGTCTGCTGTGTATATAACCTGCTGTCATTTAAAACACGTCGACTGCCCGACCGCGCGTCAATCATCGCGGTAGGTTCAATGTGTGAATCGCCTTAGATTTAAGACTAGGTATAAATTTATTTGATGAATGCAGAATAGTTTTTTCTTTAACAGCAAAATATACAGTTTTGTTTTTATTACAAAGATAACTTAAGGATTTAATAAACACAGAAACACGATTGGTGTAAAAACTCAATAGATTTTTTTTCTAATGTTCTAAAAACGCTATTTACGTTTTTACTTAAAACTATGAATAGCTGAACAGTTTATTTTAATATAATTCGTTAGATAATCATACTAGTTCTACTACTAGGTACTACCTAGTTTAAAGACAGTTTATTTTTAAGTTTGATGGTTTTCAAGATAATTCGGTTTTATCACCCGGGTATTTTATCATGTCCGGGTAGATTCAGCCCATACAAAAAAACCAAAAAATTTCAAGAATCACCTTAAACATACTGTGTAGAATGTAGAATGTAGTCGTGTCACTCCATCTAGCGAGTTTAAGCCGCATAGTGGTATAGTATTAACAAACAAAGACATCTAGAGATGCAAGAGCTAGTATGCACCTTCTAGGTTTATATAAACCTGGTCAATGTCTATAAATCACACACGTACAATTAACTAGATATTTATAAGGTACCTAACCTCGGCAGAAGATCGCGTGCGCGTTACTGGGTTATTGCGCAAGCGCATCGCTTCAGTGCGCAAGCGGGCCGCCTGAATCACTTCCTCTGTACACACGTCCTCGCCTTGTAAGATGTGTGTTCCCCTTGAGCTCGTCTCTCTCCCTTGTATTTAATAAGGTATTTTATGATCGATTTAGTATGTTTTGTTTCTTAAAATAATTACATTGCTCCAAAAATTTTGCTTAAAGTGATAATATCTACACCTATTGATACTTATCTTGAGGAAACAGGAGGAAAACTGTGGACAAGAATCACAAACGTAAGAGAAAAGTGGAGAGAATTGGAGGAGGCCTATGCCAAAGGGCACACAGATAGCAGGTTTGCTGATAAAACTTGACCAACTGTGCAAAAGTTGTCCGGTTCATTCGAGGGTAGCTGAAATATTTGCGTGGGGACATTTATTTCAAACATACTTACCCTCGTATTCAAGAACGACACTATGAGAACACGCACCCACAGTGGACGAAATCTTTTTTCATAAAAATCACTTTATGTGTTGTGCAACACTGCATAGTGTGACTAGAGGCACATTGTCGTGTGCCTCTAGCCAAAGTTGAGCTCTAAAGGCACACGGTAGCGTGCACCATAGTGCCGCTCAACACATAAAGTGATGTTTATGAAAAAAGATTTCGTCCGCTGTGGGTGCGTGTTCTCATAGTGTCGTTCTTGAATACGAGGGTTAAACTCCTGTTACTTTTAATTTTGATTATTCCTTTCTTAGCGCACCCCTACACACCAAAAGGAATACCACCTCAAAATTTCAAGTTTCAGAACCAGTGGTTTTGCTTGTGCGTTGATAGATCAGTATTTAGTAACGCAAGAGTTTTATATGTTTAAATTTGTGATAAATAAGAAATGGTCTTAACTAAAGATTTTGACACGGGTATTTATCTTTGCAACGTGTAGATAGATAACCAGACTGTATGAAGAGCTAAGGTCAGAACATTGTATGGTTTCCACAACCGAACAAGGTTACTTGCTTAGATTGTTACAACTATCACCTTTTCCATACCTGGGAATGAATGATTATAACATTTATAACATACTAGCGACCCGCCCCGGCTTCGCACGGGTAGCATGTTATTATACATATAAACCTTCCTCCTGAATCACTCTATCTATTAAAAAAAACCGCATCAAAATCCGTTGTGTAGTTTTAAAGATATAAGCAAACATACATACATACATATTACATACAGACGCGGGAAGCGGAAAGCGACTTTGCTTCAAATCAAATCAAGTGAAGTTACCTAGTCAAAGATAATGCCGTTTATAAATTATGATTAGGTAATTAGAAATAAGAAAAGTAAATAGGCCCACGACTGTAATCATCAAGTACAATAGACATCCTTTTAGATCTCCAGGCGTTTAGATCCTTATGTGTCTTATTAGGTGTTAATAGGCAGTAATAGGCACGTATAAACTAACTTATTCTTATTTACACATTCAATAAGTTACAATAGCCATGGTCGCGGGCAGACTTCTGTCTGCCATGACCATGGCCATGGCTATTGTAACATAGTCAAAACGTCGGGAAAGTAAATTAAAGGTAATTACGTGATAAAGACCCGTGTCAAAATCTTTAGTTATGTCTACTAATCACGATAGTTTGAAAAAAGAAATGGTCTGGTCGCAACAGGAACGCACCAACATCACGACGAAATCCGCGATGTATCATTGCTTTTACTTGTAGCATCCGCAGGGGCGTACCAGTCCGAATGCCGTGTCGGCTCGCGAATTACCTAATAAATTATTGTACTTTTAAACAACACACCGTCATTACATTTATAACTTTATCTTGATAGCGCTAAAGTTGAAAATGGTAAATAGCGTAATGTTGTTTCATTGTGTCCTGTCATTATGTTTGGAGGTCCAGCAGAGGATGCGGTTTCGTTGCCACTGCTTCGGTTTTAATAGTCTATGCGTAAATTAGGCAGGCATAGTCTTGGTAAGCCAAGAGACAGCACACAAGGACTAGGCTCGTTGCTGATCATCGGCCAATTAGGTAGAACATCAAAACCGTAAAAGATCTGGATGTGAAATCGCAATAATACCTAGCAGAGAACTATTTCAATTTGCCCAATTTGTCGTTAATGGCTGACATCTTGAACTCAATCTCTAAAGCTGGTCACTGGCCAGAGTTTGTAAGTCAAAACCCTCTTCAGTTGACTACCTCGATGGCGTATTGAGTGAGGAGACAAGAGGTATGAGTTAAAGAATACGGAGGTGAGAGGAATACATTTTTGCAAGATCTGCAAATTCATTTATTACGTTTAGGTGTGGCTGTTTTCGAAGTTTCGTATCTTGTTCTTATTTGTAAATTAAATGTAATCGGTATAATAACACATAATTAAAATACTCATAGATAACACCCAAATATACCTTGTAATAATACCCTTAAGTAAGGACTGTCGAAAGCAAATCCACCGTGAAAATTTATCGTTTCTGCTCATAGTTTTTAAGAGCTTTGCGTCGTAAAAGCACTACTAGCGCCATCTAGGGAAAGGGCAATGTCCACCACAAGCAAAGATTTATTATTTTGCTAGCAATGTTATTAAACTTGTGTCTTATATGAGTATCTACATGTCTCTCTTATAAGACATAATTCAAAAGGACTCGGTTGGGTTTCTTAACGGTTTTGATGACATTCTCTTTGCCAACTGTTATTATCATCGATTGAACCCAACAATTTTTTTAAACATATTGCATTATATGTAATTATATTTAATAAAACGAATAATATCTACCTACTAATTCGTGTGATTATTTGTTATTCGATTAGAGTTAGAACATATAAACGTTGTCTTCTAACATCAGTTTGTTTATAAGACTAACCACCAGTTTGTATGCTAATAAATATTGAACAGAATAAGTTAGCTTCAAGTGGAAACAAGCCTAACCTTCCAGTCAATTAAAAGCGTGCCAGTCACCGGTGTCATTTGTCAGTCGCACTGTCAGTGACTTGTGATTCTGTGACTCTCTCATTAGACTGCATCATTGTGGAGTCATTCTCAGATACTCGCAGAAGTCAAAAGATTAATGGTTCATGTTGCGTTCAAAATTACTGATTTGAAAGATTTGCAACAAACCATACAAACTTTTTAACCGACGCAAAAAGAGGAGGTTCTTCGACATGTACCTCTATATTTTTTTTGTTGTTTAGATTTTTTATGTATGACAGATATATTTTTCACCTGGTTATTCAATTTCGATGATTTGTTTATATTGTAGAGAATAGTCTCAAGTAAATCCCATTTAAATTATATTCATGTAGGACTAATAATTCCTTTATGAAACTTAAAAAACGAATATTCCCTTGAATTTTCGAATGGTTGAAAAGTTTTCGTCGGTTTTTTTAAAGTTTTTGAACGTATCAGCTTCATAGTTATTTGGGATTTGCATTCATTTTATTGATGGCATTGATTCTGACACCCACAAACTACATACTTAGATTTTTTAGCAACCTGTCCCACTGGGCAAATGTCTCCCCCAATCTCTTCCAAGCTTTGCGGTCTATAGCTTCGTCCCACCAGCCAGTCTGGAATATGTCGAGGTCTTCACGTCAGCGTCTTCGCGGCCTTCCTCGGCGTCGTCTCCCATCTTCAGGCACCCACTGCGTGACGATCCTAGCCCATCTGGATTCATCCGACTGACGTGACCCGCCCATTCCCACTTCAGCCTGACAGAATTTTCTCCGATGCCAGCAATTCCTGTTTTACTAAACTACCATTATACCTTTAGCTACATGATATCATTGGATAGGTATTGAAATAGACTTGGAATCTGCATTAAAGAAACGTAACATAACTTTACATTTTTTGTTTTATTTCAGTTTGTGTTAAAACATCATGCATGTGCGATTTTTGGAGTTTACTCCTTAAGAATCTAATAGAATAAAAGAAGAAAAATCTAGAAGAATAAAATTTGATATAAGGCGCCCGGTATGAAAAAAATGTGAGTAGTAAAATCTACTGAACGCATGACCTCGTTACGTTTTTGGTGCGCAACTTTCTAATTTGGTGTGAGCAGTGCGGCTAGATCGTGGGTAGTGTAGGTGTACCCTTACTTTGCCTATACTTTATAATGGTTTCTCTCACTCTTACTGATGGCAAAACATCTTATAGTGGGGGAACGCTCTACGCACGATCTGGTAAACTCCAGTCGTGCGTCGGAGCTGACACACACAATTTTTTTTGCTCTCAAGTGTACATTTTAAAAGGAATAAATACACCCTCCAAATTTCAAGTTTCTTGGACCTATTTAATTTAGTTCAAGACCATTAATATAGGCAAATGACGTTAGAGTTTTATGATTTTAGCAAAAATGACTTCCCTATCCATTAACAGGTAGGTATAAGGAAGAATGTCTTTAAGGGTGGCCAACAGCTCGTAATAAGCGTTTTAATGACGAACATTATGCAAATGCATTAAGGGTATCACCCTCTTTGCGATCGGATTTGGATGCGGTCTAAGTCACTGAACATTCAAAGCAAAATATCGATTCATCTTTAAATTCTAAGGTTTCATTTATTTTATAACTATAGATTTTAACACAGGTGTTTATCACGTAATTACCTTTAATTTATTAATAGTATATTCCAAAACCTTTACTAATATATTACAAAATACACAAGAACCAGTTGAGAAGAACATAAAGTACAATAAACAATTTGAATTTGAATTTGAGCCATCCAAAGATCGTTGCAAACAGTCTAAAGGTAGCTAAACTGATCCAGATAACTATCAGTCGAAAGCGTTCCGAAGATACTGGCGGCATTGCTACGCCTGGACGACAATGCTTTATTTTAAGTTTTACTAGGATAGTTTTCCATCGTTCCAAAACAGTACAGATCTGTTTAATACCCACCATTGCTGCCACATCAACCCGTTTGTAAGTTGAAAAATCTATTTACTTTTTCAACCGACAAAAAAGGAGGTTCTCAATTCGTCGCGTATATTTTTTTATATGTATGACCGAACATATCTTTTTACCTGGTGATCCTCTTTTGCTTTTTTTATTTTGTAGAGAACAGTCCCATTCAAAATGTATTTATATAGGACAAATATTCATAAAACTCAAAAACGTTATATCGTCTCTTGACTATTCGATTGCGTGAATACTTTTCGTTCGTTTTCTTTTATGTGTTTAAATCGTTATTGTTCCTTAACCATTAACTAGCTATAATATTGACCAATAATGTTCAAATAATGATTCGAAAATCATCGGATATAATCGCTACAACTCAAGACTTGATCAAGTATTATTAAACTATCTTCGTAAAGCATTTTAGCACTAATGCTTTGGCACTCAGAAATTATGAAATGCTTCCGTCTTGAGTCTCCACAGCGTGACTAATGTTAGTAATGGGGACCTAGGGACATCTTATCTTTCACGGGTAAAAAATCCGTTATTATTCTTGTATGCTTCATTTTTTTGGACGGCACCTATCATGTGAGCACACTCCTCAAACACCTACATAAGTTTTATTGCATCTAATTTCAAAATGTGTCAAATGTAATGTGTAAACTGTGAACTGTGCCTCTGACTACACCCTTTAGACATCTTCGATGTTCTGAACGCCTGGAGATCTGAGTGGATGTCTACCGTATTTACATACAGGATGCAGTCGTGATCCTAAATCTATTTATTTCAATCAGTTGAAAAACAAATGCGTTTAGTAAAGAATTATAAATAACAATATGTATAAGATAAGATAGGATAATATATAAAAATTTCCATGTCTAACCTGCTTTCCGAAGCATAAAAACACTCTTTATGGACACGACAAAGAATGCTTATCACAAAACAATGCAACTTATTTCTAATATGATATAACTTACAAGTATAGAGGTTTACTTATCCCTGCCCTTCTTACTTCATCGTTAAAAAGAAAAACCCTCCCCTACGAATACATTATGAGCCTTTGTTACAAATCTATGGTTAAACACACCATTGTTAGTGACGTGTCACAAACTGTCAACAGCTTTGTTCAACAAGTTGTTAACGACTTGTCAATTTGACAGCTACCGGAAAAGCTTTTTCTATTATGACCTTTTGACATTAAGACCTATTATAATAAGTACTAGCGACCCGCCCCGGCTTCGCACGGGTAGCATGTTATTATACATATAAACCTTCCTCCTGAATCACTTTATCTATTAAAAAAAACCGCATCAAAATCCGTTGTGTAGTTTTAAAGATATAAGCAAACATACATACATACATACAGACGCGGGAAGCGGAAAGCGACTTTGCTTTATACTATGTAGTGATAATAATAAGTTTATTAAAGAACCAAAACTTAAAAAAACAGTAAGTACTTAGAAATATTGCTAGGTGTAAAATAATAATTGGTAGGTACTATTAAATACAATGTTATTCAAAGAGAAAAATGACGGTACATGTACAGTTTAAAAACCATTACCTCCCGTGCTAGTTTTAAACTGTGTTACGGCAAGGTAGATTATGATTGTACAGGTTGCTTGGGTATTAAATAAAACATCTCGAATGATACATATAATCAAACGTGTGCTTCGCTCGCAGGCTTTGCTTGGAGTGCCCCGATCAACGCTCGGTATTCATTCGTATTCACTCGGCTAGCCTCGGGAATCGAAGACGTTATCATCACTTTAATATTCCGTATACACTACATCTACCTTTTACAAAAAGAAAATGAAATAATAATTCTAGTAACAACCTGGTAACAATAATAATTAATTCTAGTTACATCAGATCATTTAAGTACAATATTTCAATCGTTAGGTAAGACTAATGTATATCATTAAATATGTAATTTTAATTAAATTAACTTTAACATATGATTTATTTAGTTGTTACATAAACATTTCTAAAATAGTATTTATTAATATCTGTGTAACCTACATTGTGTTCAAGCAAATAAACTATCTTTATCTCTATCAGACTTTCCACTTGCCTTCAACCCTTTTTTAATTAACTATATTTCTACATAGTGTTTTTCCATTAGCTTCATTTTCTAATACCACATCACTTCCTTCATCGCATCATTGCATGTTATTGCTAATTTATTTTCTTCAATTGCATCTTTGATGACTTTTCCGTCGTCACCTATCCTTCTTCTTTCTTTTAAATCTTCATCTCTGCATCCATATCCTTCGTTTCAAGATCTGCATGTGTGTCACTGCTCACTGTAGGCGTACTCGCAACGTTCAATTGATCAGAGTGAATGAAGCAAAAGAAGTGTCAGGATTGTAGCAAGTGGAAAGCCGTTGTCTCTGCCTACCTCTTTAGTAAACAGGCGTGATTTTATGAAAGTATGCATAATATTATAATAATAATATTACTATTATGTATTATATCAATAATATTATTTCTTTGTTTATTTCAAAGGCAAGCAAACATACCTTTAAAAATTTTCTAAAGTGATTTCATAACATGCATCTTATCATAGTTCTTTACTAATTGCAATTACCTCATCATGACTGTACTGTACAGACTCCATGATAATTCTTGCACGCGGTTTTTAATTAGGCCCAAATATTACCTCGAAAGGTTTATGATTACTTACCAAATTATTAGTAGCAAATATTATTATGCCATAGACGATTACATGAATGATAGAAATCTTGTAAATTCTAATTGTAATTAGTTATGTTTTATTATTTTAAATGTGCCTAATTATTTCCGTGTGTGACTGTTGTCTTTTTAAAAATATTATTATTATTTTTTGTAATTTTTATTAGGTATATCATTTAATTACATTTCATATTGCATGACTTCACATAGGCAGAATACATTTGTTTCATAATTATCTAATACCTTTAAACGGGCAATTCTAATCTGAATCTCGGTTACGGCTCCAACGATGTTCGTGAAATTTAGTATGCGGGCGATACATCGATCTAGCTAGGTTTCATTTTTAGAAAACGTCCGTATTTCCGGGCAATGAAATATTGTCCTAGTCATCCAGGTAGATGTAATTAATTAACATCTTCTACACCTGTGTTTCAAGCAATGAATTCAAGCTTTGACTTTGACCTTTGACTTTGACTTTGACTTTGACTTTGACTTTGACTTTGACTTTGACTTTGACTTTGACTTTGACTTTGACTTTGACTTTGACTTTGACTTTGACTTTGACTTTGACTTTGACTTTGACTTTGACTTTGACTTTGACTTTGACTTTGACTTTGACTTTGACTTTGACTTTGACTTTGACTTTGACTTTGACTTTGACTTTGACTTTGACTTTGACTTTGACTTTGACTTTGACTTTGACTTTGACTTTGACTTTGACTTTGACTTTGACTTTGACTTTGACTTTGACTTTGACTTTGCAGTCAAAACCAATTTCTTTTTCTGTTTAGCAATACCAATTTTCGCGATCAGAAGACTTTTATTACCATTATACAATAATTCTTGGCCCACGGGGCTACCCATTCTTGACAAGAACAGCCCCTAACCCGACAGGACTAGCATCAGCGTAAACTTGTGTCTTATCATTAGAATCATAGTATCCTAATGTCTTAAGAGCATTGCTGGGCAGGCATTTTCCTCGACGTTCCTCGTTTTTCCCTGTCTCCTCCCTGAATAATGATGTTTTTAATATTTCGACCATACAATCTATGCGGACCATTGTATGCCTCTATGTTATGTTTTTCTCCAAAAACTAATTAGTTTATGATTTAGAAGCCTTCTAAAATCACAAAATTTTACCAGTTTTATCGCCCTCTTCAGACGTCCATAAAACCAATTTGACGAATGTAAAATAATAAAAGAAAAACATACAGGCAAAGCAAAATCTTTCTCTTTATTATTCTTGAAAAAAATATTAAAATCGATTTAGTTTTGAAGGAGAAAACAGGAGAATACGAAATAGCGATTTCATCATTAAGAATTTAATTGGGTCCGAGGTGCCGTTGTCTCTATCACCATTCATACGTTTATACATGTCATATCGGGCACAGCGCAACAGCAATAGATTTTTTAAATACCTAAGTACCTTTTTTTTTTCTATTTCAATTTTTTCTATATGTATACCTTTACGTGAAGCTCTCACGATGACCAAATAAGTTTATTTGTTTGACCCTACTATATAAGCATTTTCTCTTATTCGAAAGAACGGGTAATAACTACTAATACTTTTTTGATTCTCTCATCATGTTGGGCGTCGTCGCTTACATAAATAACGATGTCGTCAATAAAATTTACCATGTTTTCGCATGGCAACAAAATTAATTCCAATATTATTATTATTATTTTTTAATAGTATTCTCGAGTCAACTAATAAACACCGAACACTGTCAAGCCTTTACTACAAATAAAGGTGATTATAATGTCTACCCTCACTAAGCCGATGAAATGCATTTTTTCCTTGGCTAATTTTTCCACCAACAAATCAAATCTTGAGCTTCAAGCTCAAGATTTTTTGAACATGTTACATGTTCTTGTAACTATTTTTTTTTTAGGATTTTCTACACAGAACTTGGTACTCATAGATCTCATTTCTTTTGTCGATTTCGTTGACATAAGAAGAACATACATAAGTTATAATTAACTTGGCTATCATTTCACATTTATGTTTTTGATGGAATATCTGTATATTTTATTTTTTATTTTATTTTTGTTTTTCAGGTACATACTTACAGCTTTTTATCTTTATCAAATACCTTTATGGTCGCAATATGTACATAAACTTACATAACACGACGTAAATGGTTAAAAACACCAAATAAAATATTTTATTTAAATACAAGTTAGGTACCTTCACAGATACATAATATATGTGTAATGAAACGACTTTGTCGTTAATCCGACCCGTTGGATAGTAAGCCTTATTTGTTTATTTTGATCTCGACAGTCTAACATAGACGCGTACCTACACTTTGGCAACGTTTCAAATCTTTAAATGATGCCAGCTAATGAATAATTGCAGGTCTCATCAATAACTATCAGAACCACTGTTTATTACACCGCTCGTACTCGACGCGGGTCAAATAACGTTGGTCCTTAACTTATTAAGTTAACTTTTTGAACTTTTTCTTTTGTATACTCCCAATAACCTACCTTGATGCCAAATATCAGGTTTCTAGGTCATCTGGAAGTAAGTTAGGTTTTTGATCTATAAAAGTCAGTGAGTGTGCGAGTCAGTTGTAAAAATACGGATTTTTAAACGTTATTAAGTCAATAACTGTTTGAGCTACATTTAAGCACATCAAAGTCGACATTTTGATGGGGAAAACTATAATAATAGTAAATCCCCTTGTTCAGATTTCTCTAAACTATTTCATATTTAGATAGGTACCGTTTGACAATTTTATCAAACTATAATTTTACCTTTCGTTCAGATTTCTCTAAACTATACCATATTTAGATACCGTTTGACAATTTTATCAAACTATAATTTTACCTTTCGTTCAGATTTCTCTAAACTATACCATATTTAGATACCGTTTGACAATTTTATCAAACTATAATTTTACTTTTCGTTCAGATTTCTTAAACTATACCATATTTACATACCTTTTGACAATTTTGTCAAATTATAATTTTACCTTTCGCTTAGATTTCTCTAAACCATACCGTTTGTCAATTTGTCAAACTTTAATATTACCTTCTGTTTAGATTTCTCTAAACCATACCATTAGATACCGTTTGTCAATTTGGCAAACTATCATTTCCATTCAGATTTATTTAAACCATACCATAAATGTATTTAGATACCGTTTGTCAATTATGTCAAACTATCATTTCTTATTTTCGATTTTACAGGTACCGTTTGGTAATCCAAACTACCTCTTTTATCCAGTGATACCCCAATTAGTTTTTTGGAAACCGACAAATACAGGTGTTCGTTAAATGATTGTAACCAAAACAAATGCATAATGTATTATTTCACTTTGGATGGATGGATGGTCTATTTAAAGACAATGATAATAGTAATTATATTATATAAACGTTCCAATATTTTCTTAATATTGGGTTGAGTATTTCCAAATGAAATAAAATTAATCGTGACAAAACTATAAATAGTTTTGTTATATAACTTAAAAGTTATGGTTACAAATCGTTTAATATATTTTGTCGGAGACTCAAACCTGAGGTACCACTGTATCTATGTACATTGTACACATCTCGTTTTTCTATGCAGGCATAATAAAATGCCCACTCGTAGGTACCAACCAACGCGAAAACAGTAATTGCCTTCTTACAATATCAGACTAGGATACATACTTACTAAGTTTACTGCCTATCAAAGAAGGTAGGTGTGAATAAACGATATGAAATTCTAATGCAAAATGTATGATAACAAGTCGACCAGAAGGTAGTATGGAGGCGATAAATGCGCTCCTCTCACCTACTAGTCCGATAAGCTAGTAGAATCATTATAAAATGCACCTTAGAAA
This sequence comes from Hydriomena furcata, assembly GCA_912999785.1. Taxonomy (NCBI): domain Eukaryota; kingdom Metazoa; phylum Arthropoda; class Insecta; order Lepidoptera; family Geometridae; genus Hydriomena; species Hydriomena furcata. The sequence goes on along the minus strand of OU538834.1, from coordinate 4,454,381 downwards.
GATAATAATTAGGTACATTATCTTAGATTTTCGTTTTAGGTACATTAACTTTGATTTTTGTTCGTATTTTATTTGTAATAACAATCTAGTAAGTTTCCCATCTTTTATTTGTAAGACAAAACAGTTTCGACTCGTTGATCTACCTTTTTTTTTGTGTTTTATTTTTTGTTTACTTACGTAAATAGTTGTAACCTGGCACGGTCGCCACTTGTACAGGTTGCTTGGGTATTAAATAAAACATCTCGAATGATACATATAATCAAACGTGTGCTTCGCTCGCAGGCTTTGCTTGGAGTGCCCCGATCAACGCTCGGTATTCATTCGTATTCACTCGGCTAGCCTCGGGAATCGAAGACGTTATCATCACTTTAATATTCCGTATACACTACAATGATGACAAAGTTATTTTTTATCGCACCAGATCAAACTCTTTGGTTGGAAAAGTGACTTTGACAGATAAAATTGCTAGGAAAAGGAAATACAGTGGATAGTAACAGTTGTTGTCAGTTGAGAGACTGTTATAAAATATTACATTGAATGAATTAAATAATTATTATCTAATTTTAGGTACAAAAATTACGAGTTTTTTTTTTGCGGACTTTGCACACAGCACCGTCTAACCCCAAACTTAGCAAAGCTTGTACTATGGGAACCAGATAACTGATAGAATACTTTTTTTAATAAATTATTATTATACATATTAACACCCAGACACAGAACAAACATCTATGTCCATCACACAAATGATTATCCTGGGTGGGAATCGAACCTACAAACTACAGCGCGTAAGACCAGATCCTACTATGAGTACCTATGTATGTATGATGAGTAGGAAAAACCAGTATACGAGGTCATAAGTTCGTTATTTTTAAATTATTTTATCTTAGATAAAGAGTTTATCTTACCTCCGACTACCCTGTGGCTAACTTAACCCTCCAAACGCATGAGGGAAAAAAACGAGGGGAGCTTTTAAGCTCGGAAAAAATAATAACGCGGACTTATCGCATTTTTCTACGGATTCTTACATAAATAATGATAAAGGGAAATTAAATCAAAGTCTTATTACGATATTAAAAGTTTCGAAGGCGTTTTTTTAATGTCTTTGGCGTCGTTAGGGACGCATAATTCAGTCAATTTGGTAAATGGAACGGCGACGGTCGACGATGTGTTTTAGGGTTGGGTTTTGGCCGGACGAGTAGATTATAATCATCATCATCGTCATCATCTTTACTCCAATGACAAGTATTTTTTACTTAAAAGGAGATCTCATCATTGTTCATAATATTATACTTTTGGAAACGCAATAAAAACATTTATTATTTATTATTATTATCATTTATTATCTGCAGGCCAACTCATATACATATACATATTTTGTATTTACAAATTAATTCACGGGATAAAATATAATATAAAGGGTAAAACCTTATATTATTATCAAAACATATTTTTAAAATATAAAGCGAGTCTTTACAGTTTTTAAATTGGCTCTAGTTTAAAATGGTAAAAATCTTACGTAACCTTTTGATATATTTTACTTTATTAAATATTATTTTTGATTATTATTTTATTATATGTAGTAGGTAGGTAGGTATGTGTTGTTTATGGCAGATATTAATACACGTCATGGAAAAAAAAACTGAAAAAACTATCCGGCTCTTTTCAATGAGTTTGGGAATGTGTTTAGTATTTCCCAACCCTTACTTTTGTTAGACAGTGGCTATTAGAGGGTTGTTCGGTTGTTTTAATAATATTTTTTCGGTATTAAACGCATTTATTAATTAGAGTGTGTGGCGTTTATAAGCTTTGTGATTTATTGTGTTTATGTCTTTCAATAAACTTGTTAAGTAGAGCTACGAGTAGTACGCAATTTATTAACTATGGCATGTGTTAAATGTAATGTTTTGACGTGCCTCTGACTACCCAAAAAGCCGTGTTGGCCGTGTGGGAGGTACCTCGACTTTCAATCTGAAGGTCGTGGGTTCGAATCCCGGCGTGCATCAATGGATTTTTCTGTTCGAAAAATGTATATGTATTGATCACCTATATTATTTTGTATATTTTTGTAAATATGAACAGATTTTTTTTATAAGATCTCATAAAAAACCCACTGAGTAGAGTAATCTATATCCTTTCATACAAGACTGCGTTAACCTGTACTACTGGCCACAAATTCAAACCGAGGAAAAAACTATTGGAATATAAACTGTTCTATAGCGACCACGCTAGACCATAGATATGTATGGATTTGGCAACAGAAGCGCCCTCTATCAATAGTTGAGCACAATACCCGACGCGCGCCGGTCATGCGTCTTGTCTTACGAACCGCGCCCCTAATATCATGACGTAGTTTGTAACTGGAATGAACGGGTTTGATCCTTGATATACTTAGAGCAAGGATGCCATGAAACAACAAGATATCAGCCCAAAATTAGTCTTAGTGAAGTTTTATTTAAACAGTAAAGTAAAATGTGACATCTTCAAGGCTCTGAGCACCTGGAGATATTATGAGATCGTATCTACCGTACTTGGGGATTACAGTCGTGATACTTTTTTTTTGTTGTTATAAAACACAAGTGTGAATGAGACCGTTGGAAGAGATGACCTCGGCGTACGACCTAAGACCGAATAGGTGACGTTTTGGGATAAGGCTCCTAAACCAAGCATAAAACCGGCCAAGTGCGAGTCGGACTCACGCACGATGGATTCCGTACCATTGTCTATAAAAACGGAACAAAAACACGTTTGTTGCATGGGAGCTCCGCTTACATATTTATTTTATTCTGTTTTTAGTATTTGTTGTTATAGCTTTAACAGAAATACATAATCTGTGAAAATTTCAACTGTCTAGCTATTACGGTTCATGAGATACAGCCCTGTGACAGACAGACGGACAGACGGACAGACGGACAGCAAAGTCTTAGTAATAGGGTCCCGTTTTTACCCTTTGGGTACGGAACCCTAAAAAGTGAATGCAGCAGTGAAGTGAATGTCACATCACAATGGCAAGTATAAAGCTGCGATTAACCAACCCTTTAGGATGTGATTTTATGTATGCAATCCTTTGCGTAGATGGCATGATCTATTAGTTAATTTTACTGTTTCCCTTGTAGCGTGATACCTAGTAAATATTATGCAATATCATCCTTCTAGGACATGTATTTTTGAAACGGAAAACGGAACTACCTTTTCAAACTCGATAGTTAATTGACACCAGCTTTACGATCTACTTTCTGATCCTTAAAATGTTTAAATCAACCTCTATATTTTGAGTGAAGTGCATTATTTTTACTTTCCTCACACTGACATCAGACTGATATTATTTCCATTCCATTGCTTTCATATAGATTATTCTCCTCAAATTACCCTCAGTATACGACGACTGAATGTATAATTTACCAAAGTATCAAAACACGCCGCGCCACCTACCCCACCGGTCAACCATTTGGGAAATCTGCACGGAGAATTCTGTTTAATTTATTCCCGTGAATATTCTTAAACTATCGGTTTTGTGGTCACTGCGGCTGTTCTGCCTTTATTTATGCTTCTGGATGCCGCCTCCAGCCGAATTAGTGGCCCGCGGGAATCGCTATTGGTTTATCTTGCTGGTGTTTTCGATTGCTCCAAATAGTGATAATAAATCGACGAGAATTTGTTGAAAGTACTATTTTATATGGCTCGTTCTGGTTCAACGGATCAGTATTGACATTCAGTGTAGTAAAGTCGCCAGCGTTTTGGAGAAGCTATTGACTGGTTTCTGGATGTAAAGCAGTTGACTGATATTCAAGTCAGTTTTTGTGTATTTTGTATTTTTTTTGGGACACTGTCACTTTTATCTCATATTTACTTGGCAAAAATAGTAGGGTATAAGATTATTACTGTTGTTTTCACAACCGACGTAGTACTTGAAGAGCCAAAATAGCCCACCCCTTGTAAATAATACAATATTATTAGTCCCAGGATTGTGTATGGTTCTATTATAGTCATGAAAGTTTTCAAATAGTCGGAATCAACAGAGTGACACTTCTTTTGGTTCTTTTCAGGGTTGCTCCCCACAGGACTTGAAAATCTAATTCTTTACTTGGTTCGAGGCATAACTGGCATAAGTCCTTTCCTGACTAGGTATTAACATATCAATAAATATTCATACAATATCAACGCATTCAATTACATAAGCATAAAACATACTATTTTAAAATATGTCATTAAGGGCAAAACAGTCTTGTTCTCAGTCCTAAGAATCTTTATAGACCCCAAGGACTGCTAAATAATTCCGTCGTAGAACTTGTCTCACGAGCACTAAACACGTTGGTAAATGCGGGTCAGTAAGAATGGCTATTTACCACTAATAAGAAAACTCCTTGGGCATTAAGCACGCACAAACCCTTGGGAATGAATCACATGTTTTATTCACACCTTGGCCCTTTGCTGTGTCGTGGACATGCGGTCGAAAATGATACGACAAAGTATACACAGAGAAGAATAAAATAGAGTATAGAAAATAAGCAAAAACCTTCAAAGCAGCTGATTAATTAAAAACATATACCCAGATACCAAAAAAGTACCCATTCTCGATCGCAATCTTTGCCAGGAAAATAGGTATATTATAAAAAGGTTAGAAGAAACGTTTGTGGCTATAACAAACTACTCGTATGGTCAAATTTGAAAAAAATACTTTGACCAATAGGAAAACACTTTATCCCTGAGTGCTGTAATTCTTGTTCTGATAAAATTTAATTTTCGTGGAAAAAACCTCAAAACGCAACTAGTGATTATAACAAAAAAAATAGTAGGTTCCAAACAGTTCCTAACCAACAGTTAGGTACTAAAAATATGTACCTAAGGGTCTGTTTCACCATCTTCAAGTAAAGTTCTAAGTAAGCTACTCGGTGATTACCAAAAACGAACACGTACCATTTGACATTTGATAGTTTTGACACTTTAGCGCTAACTGGCAAGTAAACTAATCAACACTTTACTTGAAGATTATGAAATTATAATTTACTAGCTGACCCGTGCCCGCTTCGCTGTGCGTAAGACATTTCTAATACCATCGTTGACTTTTTTGTAGACATTTTTAAGGTGTACAATACTGTAGTACATTATTTTGATAAATCTCTTGGGGTTCAGTCAGCATTTGCAATGTAAGCGCAAAAAAATGTGTTTATTTACGACATCACATTAGAAACCTCTAAAATTATCAGTGTTTCTCTACTATATTATGCATGTATTATACATATAAACCTTCCTCTTGAATCACTCTATTTATTAAAAAAAACCGCATCAAAATCCGTTGTGTAGTTTTAAAGATATAAGCAAACATACATACATACATACATACATATTACATACAGACGCGGGAAGCGGAAAGCGACTTTGCTTTATACTATGTAGTGATAGTGATAGTGATAGTGATGACAGTTAACCCTACATATCTGCCACACACTATACAGCACATACTCAATTTATGGGACATTATGGCAGAATTAAATAGTACCTACAATCTACCTATCCTACATGGCACTCATAGTAACATGACTGTTTCATTTCTCTCACATTTATTTACCAAATTTCCAGACAGTCATGCTAAACATTGTTAATTAAATTTTAAAGCAGTCTGAAAAGTTGTGATAGTAACTTACTTATGTGTTCACGAGATAATAAGCTGGCTAAGTCGATATTAGTCGAATAGGATTTCGCATTTCGAGACGTCTGCGAATGGTTTGAGCGAAGTTGAACAAGTTCATTTTACTACCACGGATGGGACTACTTGATGATTTTGTATTCCGAGACAACGGTCACCTTGTTCGATCGGCACCACACTGGAGCTCATAGCATTAAGGAAAGGATCATTGAAAAAAAAAGGTAGACCCCAAACCGTGTTTGTTGCTTTTAGGCTTGGTCGCGAGGAATCGGCGTAGCATCACCTAGTTCCTAAGTTGTTTCAAAGTGATCCTTGTGATTTTATTGAAATAACTGATTTATGAATTTGAATTTTGAAACGTTTTTGCTTAAAATAATAGATTTCATTTTTTTTACTGATTTTAATATTTTTTTTCTTGTATATACGCAGAAAGCAGAACTACTGCCAACTGGCTTATAAATCTATGTAAAAATGTAAATAAATGAAAACTAATTTACTTTTGTGCCAAATAAGTACCTATCAGAAGTACTTACTCGTAGGCTTTCTTAATTTTTTACCGAGGTGATGTCCAACTTGATTTTGAGTATTGTGTTTAAAAAAATCTTACATTGTTGTAAGTACCAAAGTAATCGTTCGACATTTCATAAAACTAGTGATGTAGATATTTCGATTCTCAATCATAAATTCTGGAGTTTCAATGTTCCCCAACGCAAAGTCCTTAATTAGAATCCACATCAAACCCATGTCAAAGGACGCTGGACATATTTGTCCGCTAGATGGCGCCCTGAGGCAGTCGGGATCAATCGCAAAATCGCAATGATACAAACATTTCGATTAAACCAACCAACACCGCAGAATACTCCAACAGTTACTATAAAGCAAAGACACAGAATAAACACCAGTTAGTAAACGAAATGATGGAATAAGTAATGGTTGGTAGATCCAAACCGGTAAATATTGACCCAATTTTATCGGTTTATCACACAGAATGGTCAGATCGCCCGAGGCTATTTGAACTTGATTTAAATTAATCTTTGTTTCAATGTTTATCTGGATTTTATGAAAATTTAAATTATTTTCCGAACGGTGGCCAATCATCTGGTTTCAAATTTCTCAAATAAAATTTGCGATCTTTTAGAGTAACGTAAATGTGTCATTTTTTAGGGTTCCCAAAGGGTAAAAACGGGACCCTATTACAAAGACTTCGCTGTCCGTCTGTCTGTCACAGGGCTGTATCTCATGAACCGTGATAGCTAGACAGTTGAAATTTTCACATTTATGTATTTCTATTGACACTATAACAAAAATTACTAAAAACAGAATAAAATAAATATTTAAGTGGGGCCCTCATACAACAAACGTGTTTTTTTGCCGTTTTTTTATAGATAATGGTACGAAACCCTTCGTGCGCGAGTTCGTTTTTTTTAATGATTTCACACCTGTATATAACTTTTCTGCACGTAATCAATTAGATTTATTTCTAGCCTATTCAAAAAAATAGGATCACGACTATAATGTAGACATCCTCTTAAATCTTCAGGCGCTTAGATTCTTTAAAGATGTCTAGAGTAGGTAGTCAGAGGTACGTCCAAATATTATACCTGGAACATGCCCACATTTTGCAGTAGTTAGCATTCCATACGTGACAGGTTGCAAGCCCATCGCCGCTTATAATTCCTCACATTCGAAACCACGATCAAAAATAAGCCACCCACTATGACTTATGACACAAATATTGAAACTAACCAGAATAAATCAACACGAAAACAATCCCTTCTGGCCAACTCATCTCGAAACGACGTAGCATAAGTAACTACCCCCAAGAGCAGCATACAATTCTTATGCATAATACCTACCTCTCATAGGTGCCCGACCGCGTATATATCCTCGACCAAATCGTTCGTGAATACATTGTTCCCACTTCTAACATATAAATTATATGACCTGCCACGATGCGCGATGAATAAATGTATGAGAGGCAAATTGATATTACAGAGGCTCGTATGTTAGACTTTGGCTTTTTACGCCACTTTTTCCACCCTGAAATTGGCTTTTTATGCGGCGAGATATTTGTGACTGAAATGTGTAAATTGCCGTAATGAATACAGCAGGCTCCTTTAATGGCCGCTTTGGTGATGTCGTTGGTATTTTTTGCGACTCTATGTCTCCTAAATTGTTATATTGAAATTTATGATATGAATATTCAGTGTTGTCCGAGTGGGAGGTATCTCGACTTTCAATGGTCGTGGTTCGAGTCCTGGCGAGAAAAAAACAGTAATGCGCGGATTTTTCTATTGAAAAAAAATGCTTATTTTAACACTCGCTCAAAACGGTGGAGGATAACATCGTGAGGAAATCGTTTAGAATTTTTATAAGCGGCAATGTGCAAAACTGTGGCTTTTGCGAAAAGTGGACATGTGCCAAATATTTGGACGTTTCTCTGACTACCCCCTGTAGACACCTTCAAAGATCTGGAGATCAGAGAGGATGTTTACCATATTTGGGAATTATAGTCGTTTTTCATAAATTTATCAAAATCTAAGAATTAAATTACGTACCTACAGGAGTTTTTACTTTAATAAAATGTAAATAGTAACGTTTAAATAACATTTTCAATTTTAACCCGAACGTGTTTTCAGAAGCTACATGTGGCACTTTTAACCCTTTGATGCCCGTAATTATTTCCGATGAGTGAGCACAATACCTACCGCTACGCGAACTAACATTATTGACGTAGACAGGAAGCTACGAAAATGCGTAGAGGCAAACATACAATTAAATTTTAAAGTGACAATTACTTTTAATCCCTACTTCGCCGTCGCCGACTATCAGATACATTAATAATGAAAATATAGCACACAATGATTATATTCGTAGCATAGTTAGCGTAGAGGTCGCTACGAAATTCGTAGATAATGCTACGAAACAAAATTTCTAAATATTAAATTTGCCTCAGGATTGGTGATATCCAGATAGATCTAGATCATGCATACGTTGTTGGTTCAGTTTAATTGAACCAAATATCACTTATAATAAGTAGGATTTAAATTCATGTATTATGTATGACTGCTGATCATAGGGCCGTGCCATGTTGGACGAGTCGGATGTACCTCGACTTTGAATTTGAATGCACGCCGGGATTCGAACCCAGGATGGTTCGAATCCTGGCGTGCATCAATGGATTTATCTGTTCGAAAAATTTATATGCGCATCAAAAACACGTGCTTACAACGGTGAAGAAAAACATCGTGAGGAAACCAGTTAGTGTTCTTATAAGCGGCGATGGGCTTGCAACCTGTCAAAACGTATTCAAAATGATCAACAACCAAAAAATAAAACATAAATAAATAGGATCACGACTGTGATCCCCAAGTACCTACGGTAGACATTCTCTCGGATCTCCAGGCGCTCAGATCTTTGAAGATGTCTAAGGGGGTTAGTCAGAGGTACGTTCAAACACCACATTCGGCACATGCCCACATTTTGCAGTGACATTCCACACGTAACAGATTGCAAGCCTGTCGCCGCTTACAGAATACTAACTGGTTTCCTCACGATGTTTTCCTTCACCGTTATAAGAACGTATTAATGCATATAAATTTTTCGAATAATCAAATCCATTGGTACACATTATTTTAATTCTAGAACATCTATTTGTTTCTTACCTTAATGTTTTGGAATCTGCAGTTGAAGCGTGTATGTACGATTCCGCATTAGGGTCAGTAAGCAGTGGTTGACCGCACGTCGAACAAAGAACAGCTTAAAGAGTGCCTTATAGATGACCTGTTTAGTTTTACTGGAGACTACTGTGTTTTATTTATTGGTTCAGTCAATATCAAGTAACAAAGGTCCACTTGCGAACCGAAAACGAAATTTCGTAACAATATTCGTTTTAAAGTTACATAGTTTCGTTCGACTAATAGTTTGAACGAGATGAAACGACCGTATCACTTTTGACAATTATCAACGTTTGTAATCTTCACTACATAGTATTTATAAAGCAAAGTCGCTTTCCGCTTCCCGCGTCTGTATGTAATATGTATGTATGTATGTATGTATGTTTGCTTATATCTTTAAAACTACACAACGGATTTTGATGCGGTTTTTTTTAATAGATAGAGTGATTCAAGAGGAAGGTTTATATGTATAATACATGCATAATATAGTAGAGAAACACTGATAATTTTAGAGGTTTCTAATGTGATGTCGTAAATAAACACATTTTTTTTTCTACAATAAAGTCCGCGATGGTATTAGAAATGTCTTACGCACAGCGAAGCGGGCACGGGTCAGCTAGTACATAATAAAACAACTAGGCGCGTGACCCGACGCGCAATGTAGGGTTTTATAGTTGACACAGCTAACAACGTTATAATAAGTAATTTTCAATGGTATTTGTACCAAAAAAATCTTCGAATACATTTTATAGGTTGGTCGATTATTACGTCTATTACTCGAAAACTTATAACGCCTACTTAGCCGTGATAGTTTTTCTTTTAAGTTCGTTGTATGTACTACTACCGTGAATTTTTTCACTCCTCCAAACCCAATAATTTAGATTTTAGAGGGGGGGACTCGTTTTTAACAAAAATTGGCTCTTTAAAGCTTAATAGTTCACAAACGGATCTCTTAATCGAAGAGTTGTTTTTACAAACCCTTCATATTTTTTAGACCTATCTAACGGTACCCCACACTATTTGGTACGCAAGAAAAAAAAACATCCCCACTTTAAGTGTAGGGGAGGTACCCTAAAAAAATTTCAAGTTTTTCAAGATTTTATTCTACAACTTTGTTGACATTACTAATATTGCTATACTATACATGCCAAATTACTACAGCTTTCTAGCACTAAGCGTCTCTAAGCTAAGCTGCGGACGGACGGACGGACGGACATGGCGAAACTATAAGGGTTTCTTATAGACTCGAAACCCTAAAAATCGAACTATAGTCGAAACGAATATTGTTACGTTTCGATAATTCCCCCAAAGGGTAAAAACGGGACCCTATTACTAAGACTTCGCTGTCCGTCTGTCTGTCTGTCCGTCTGTCTGTCTGTCTATCACAGGGCTGTATCTCATGAACCGTGATAGCTAGACAGTTGAAATTTTCACAGATTACGTATTTCTGTTGCTGCTCTAACAACAAATACTAAAAACAGAATAAAATAAATATTTAAGGGGGGCTCCTATACAACAAACATGTTTTTTTATGACGTTTTATAGATTATGGTACGGAACCCTTCATGCGCGTGTCCTACTCGCATTTGGCCGGTTTTTTTTTATTATGACTACTTTCCATTTACTTCTTGCATTTTCGATGTTTGTTTTCAAATAGACTTCAAACCCCGCTGCATTGATTGCATTGAAGTTTCTAAAGTCTATGGTTTACGCAGTATGTTGACAGATCAGTCAGTCAGTCACGAAAAGGTTTTATATATCTACAAATCAGTATTTGTTTAATATCTTGGCATATTTTTGAGTTTTGCAATGTAAACACGTCATCTTTTAAATTATAAATATCACAAAGGAGCATTATACATAATGGCCTTTCAATAAAATAATCAACAATGGCGATAAACCACAGATAATGCAAACATGGGCTCTCACCGCGAGTGTTAACATCTCAATTGATGCATTCAACCCATTCATTCGTCGTGGAGGCAGTCTATGTAGCTAGCAGCTGGATCACTTAATACTTCGGCACTTTAGTTTGAGAAGTATGTGAAAAACAATTAAAACATGCGAAAAAAAACGTGACCACACTTTCTAAGTTGTAGGAGTCTGGAGTTCTATAAGGGTGTTTAAGTATACGCACTTAGGGACAGCAGTTGTGAAACTATTCATATTTCACTTATAAAAAAAATATATAAATAAAAGCTAAAAACTAAAGCTATGTAAAATGTAACTTGTATTATAGGAACCAAATAACTGATAGTATACATTTTTTTAAATACATACTTACACTAGATTTCTACCTGCAGTCCCGCACAAAAGTAGCAAAATATATATCACTCTCTGACCCATAAACTACATTCATAAAATCACGTAGATCCGTTGCCGCCTCAAAAAAAGGAAAACCAACTAACACAATAAATAAATATATAAATATTGGTGAACATTATCACACAGCGCCATCTAGCCCCAAACTAAGCAAAGCTTGTACTATGAGAACTAGATACTGATAGAATACTTATATACTTTTTTTTGTCAATACATACATTTGATACATAATAACACCCAGACACAGAAAAAATATCTATGTTCATCACACAAATATTTGTCTTGGGTGGGGATCGAACCCACAACCTACAGCGCAGAAGGCAGAGCTACTACCAACTGAGCTGTGAGGCCAGTATAGTAGATTAGATAAATATTAACATCGTTCTACGTTGCGATGGATTGTACCAGCCTAAGTTGAATAAGCTGTACTGTATTTCATTCAAAGTATGAACGAATGATTTGCGAGGGCGTATCGGGAGATCGGTTGTCGCAGGGTGCAATTATAGGGCCTTTATGCAAATTCATTATGATATGTGGCGTCGGTTGTGAGAAACAAGGTTTGTTGGCGGGTACTTTTTTACTTTTTAACTGGTATTCCAAAGGTTAAAACACGTTTGACGACCGCGATAGCGTGGTTGGCCGTTAGAGGTGCAGATTCATTCCCGAGGCGAGATAAATATTTGCAAGATAGGTACCTTAGTTTCTGACTCAGGCAATCTATGGGAACCAGAACTATGTATATGATAGTTGGTTGTTGTCATTTTTTTATATTTTATGATGATAATATACTTTTTTGTGCATGCAATTGATTTCAATAAAAAAAAATCATCTGATAATGAAGTTTTCATCATAACGTCAAACTGAGGGTAAAGCCTTTTTTTGACCTTTGACAGTCAAATCACCTTGACAAAATATGACGTCGTGTTCATTTTTGCAAGTATTAACTCGATAAAATTCTTTTGCAATCTCTAGCGAAGACCATCGTCAACAAGATTGTTTTTTGGAACCCTAAAAATCATAAAAACCATTAAACCCGACATCATAAACGAAACCCGGCGAAGATTCGTACAAAATTTACTCAACACTCCAACTTCAAATCATTTTAACCCTTCTTTTAAAAGCGGCATTTTCGACCCCACCGTATAAAATTACCGTTCACCCTTCGCTGTAAAATCTCAAAAAACTCCCTGAAGACATCTCGAAGACAGTCAAGGACATCATTCATGATGAAAAAGTTAATTTTCACGGGGCACAAGCTCATTTACATATTTTTGTGTACAATGTTCAATTATTTGAGTGCGCGTTACGACTCACTTTTGTTGCGGAACCCTAATAATGGTCCTTTGGGCCTCGTTCCGGATAGGGAACCCTTTCTGGGAATTAATTTTTCTTAGCCAATTAGCGAGCAATGTTAAGAGGATGCTAGCTATTGATCTGCATCTTTATGTTGTTACTCGGAGTCAAAGGTCGTTTCAGCTTCACTTGCTTTTTATTCGAGGGTTTATTAGCTACCCGTACGGATATTGTTATGGTGAACAAGTATCCGTCCCTAATAAATACTGTAGTCACTCAAGTTTGTTTCGAAAAGCGGTGGCCGTAACTTGCCAACAGTAAAATAACATAAACATTTTTGAATACAAGCTAACCCTACAGATTTTGTCTTGTTTAAATTTTAATAATCCTATAAAAAAGCACAATTTTTCCCATCTTTTTTCGTCGTTTGATAATCAAATTTTGTTCTTCTCTGAGCTAGATACAAGTAGTTCCAAGATACGAGTATATCCGCTAACATCATCATTTACAATGTCACACAGATTTGTCACACCAAGTGCCCCATAAAATTACTAGCTCCCATTATACTAGGATGAGTATAACAACAAGAGCCGTCTCGGCCCTATTACACGCAATTTCGTCGTACATCATAGCCGTTGAGAATTTATAATGGATATTGACTTTTAATATGAGAGCCGGGATCGTGTATACCTTTCTAATGAGGGTAGTTAGAGGCACGTCTAAACATAAGACTTGGTATACGTACCCACGTATTCCATACGTGACAGGTTGATATGAAAATAAATTCGCGCGTTTTCACTAATGTATAAAAAACTTTCATTAAATACTTCAAGTAATGTACAAAAACATGGTCCTTTATACTCCGAAAGCTTTACATTCTGAAGCCCTTAAAGGCTGAAAAGGTCTTTTTGACCCAAAGCAGACACTCTATTTGAGACTCTACGACCCACTCAGACATCATTCAAGACAACACGTATACATTTTAATAAATGTATCTCCAGTGAATGGAGCTTTTTATCAAGAGAGCCTTACATTATGTAAAAAATATACAAATTAAGTGTAGGTGGCTGTATGGGCCGGGAGCGGGAATAAATGAATGTTCGCGAACCGTGTACTTTAGGGTTAAGTATACAAATTGTATAGAATAAGATGTTACTTGATAGATTGAGATGGAAATTCGCATAGCATGGTTTTCAAATATTGGTTATCTTCTATGAAACCAATCTGAAGGTCGTGGGTTCGAATCCCGGCGTGCATCAATGGATTTTTCTGTTCGAAAATTTATATGCGCAACAAAAACACGTTGAAGAAAAACATCGTGAGAAAACCAGTTAGTGTTCTTATAAGCGGCGATGGGCTTGCAACCTGTCACGTATGGAGTGCTAACTACTGCAAAATGTGGGCATGTGCCAAATATAATGTTTGGACGAGCCTCTGGCTACCCCCACTGGACATCTTCAAAGGATCTAAGCGCCTTAAGATCTGAGAGGATGTCTACCGTACTTGGGGATTACAGTTGTGATCCTATTTTATTTATTTTTCTATGAAATCAACTAATAAATAGAAAATTACTTATTGCCCAAGAACAAAACTTGTTGTTCATCATCATGATCTTTCTGCTCTTATCCCACTATAAGTCGGGTCGGCACAGCATGTACATACGCCACCTTGATGCTAGTTAGAATTTTCATCACATTCAACTTTTTTTTGCCAGATATTTTTTATACATAAAAAAACGGGTTCGGTTCCCAAAAGAGTCACGTTTGCATTTTCCATACATCTTCCACTCGCCAAATTCGGATATAGATATTGACATTTCCTGAAATTGGAAATAAACGAATACAACGTGTTCCGTACTTTATTAGTTTATAGTAGGTAGGTACTTAACCCGTAAGGGAAGAAAAAAACACAATAAGGAACAAAACTCGCAAATAATATTTAAAAAAAACTCACTATTTTCAAATCAGCTGTTTTTATAAGCACCAGTTGGTCGATTGTGTTAAAATTGTTTGCAAATTTTAACTGAGTAATTTTTTGTATGCCCACAAAATGTGGGCATGTCTCAAATGGATGGCTTAGACGTGCCTCTGACTACACAAACTGCTGAACATCTTCCTTGAGAGTATGTCTACTGTACATGGGAATTAAAGTCGTGATTCTATATATCCTAATTTCTTTTTTATTGAATAGGTAATGTAAAACTTTCTTAAGTTGTAGATGGTTAGATAGATGATAGATGAAAATTCTTAATTGCACAATACAAGAAGATGTACATAAGCGAACTTAATGCTAGTTAGCATCTTCTTCTAGCTAACCTTTGTGTAATTTGGAAAGGGAATGGTAGAGCTTTGAGAAGAGGTTGTTCTCAACGAGGTGAATGGTCCTAGTTTTAAGCTAGAAATAGTTACACATTATTACAACAACGGGAAATTACTCACGTAAATGATAAATTGTCAATGAGGACACCGACAATGTTTCGATTCATCTAGAGAATCTTCTTCAGGGTGAGTGGACCATAACGCGCGCGCTACCCTGCTCGCATTGCATTGCATTGTGCGAGACGGCAATGCGAGCAGGGTAGCGCGCGCGTTATGGTCCACTCACCCTGAAGAAGATTCTCTAGATGAATCGAAACATTGTCGGTGTCCTCATTGACAATTTATCATTTACGTGAGTAATTTCCCGTTGTTGTAATAATGTGTAGTACAACTCACGAAAGTTTTGAAACTAGAAATAGTTGTACGTACATTACGTTCATGTTGCAAACTAGCTCAAACAATAGTTTTATTGTCTATTTCAATGGTTATGTGTATTAATGTGTTGTATGAGTATAATATAATTGACTGGCCTCACAGCTCAGTTGGTAGTAGCTCTGACTTCTGCGCTGTAGGTTGTGGGTTCGATCCCCACCCGGGATAAACATTTGTGTGATGAACATACATGTTTGTTCTGTGTCTGGGTGTTATGTATAATAAGTATGTATTTACAACAAAAAAACGTATATAAGTATTCTATCAGTTATCTGGTTCCCATAGTACAAGCTTTGCTTAGTTTGGGGCTAGATGGCGCTGCGTGAAATGTCCACCAATATTTATTTATATTTATTTATTTAATCTATATGTATAAAAGAAAGTCGTGTTAGTTACACTATTTATAACTCAAGAACGGCTGAACCGATTTGGCTGAAAATTGGTGGTCAGGTGGCTTAAAACCAGGAGACGGAAAAAGAATACTTTTTATAACGAGAACGGGAACGGGATACGAAGTTCGCCGGGTTAGCTTGTAAATAAATAAAAATGAAATAAAATAAGCGATAATGCATAATGAAACACGGTATATAGGAAGTATAGAAACAATGTTATGCAGTTTAAAAACCCTGAAGTTCTGACTGGCTAAGGCCCGGGTTTTTACGGAACAAAGGCATTTGGATCTGTACAATAAAAGGAGCTCCCGCCCCCTGACCCGCACCCGGCGTAAGATGCGCCTGGGGCCTTCGCTTACCTATATTATATCGGACGTCGTCTATGACGGCTTTTTAATACTAGCTGCTCGCTCCGGCTTCGCACGTCGTACCTGTATAAAAAGTAGCCTATGTGTTATTCTGATGTATAAGCTGAATTACTGTAAAGTTTCATTTAAATCCGTTCAGTAGTTTTTGCGTAAAAGAGTAGCTACATCTATAAATTCATCCGCACAAACTTTCGCATTTCTAATATTAGTAGGAAGTAGGATGATACTAAGTTTTTTTAATACTAGCTGCTCGCTCCGGTTTCGCGTGGGTGTACTAATGAAGATTGTAGGCCAATGTTTGATACCTTTACATTATTGCAATATTCGTGAGAAGCTTCAGCTGATAATGTGTCTTGATAGGTGGAAGAATTTTTTAAATCAGTTCGGTAGTTTTTTAGTAATGTGCATACATTTTTAGAACAATCGATTGATGCAAAGGAGCAAAACCTTTTATTTAAAAAAAATAGATAAACAATAGCTTGCGGCTTCGCTCGCATGATACCTAGATAAGTTTCATCCAAAAACTTTTGGTCGTATAACCGTGATTGAGGCACAAACATTCAAATATCCTTACAAACTTTCGGTTTTATAATATGTCTAGGATTACAGCTTACTAAAGTTCGAATAATCTCATTTTCCAATACATAAATGCCCAAAGGTACTTATGTTAATGTATATTTCTACCTCTAAGCTCCGTCCAAGAAAGCCGCCTCCACTCCGCCCAAGCATTAAAGTTTTCATACCCACTCATTACTTCAATAAAAAACTTGCCTTCCCCCCATTGGTGGAAAGTGTCACGATGGGCGTGGCGTAAGGCTTTGTCGCCAAGGGGCGTGGCAGAGAGAGACAACGTAGTTTTGTCACTGCACAGCTGTAAAAAGCCTTGGGTTGGGCGGGCGGCTGTCTTGAAATAAAAGGTTTGGGTATGTGTTCGGATTATATGAGAGAAAAGGTTTTATATGTGAACTCATAAAATTGATAAGTACCTACATTGATAGTTACACGTGACTCAACATCTATCTATGTTTACGAACCCTTGTCATTTGTAATGTAGGTACTTGTGCAAGTAACAATTTTAATGGCCTTACAGCTCAGCGGGGTGATTTTGTAAAAACATGATTATCATGTTATGGTACTGAATGCCATAATACCTACGCTTTTTATGCTGTTTAAGCACCTATACCTACGCTTCCAATACAATACCTACGCAGAAGCGTAGGTATAGGTGCATAAACTTTGCATAGTTACTATGAAAAGTGTACAGATTAGGTATTCTCTAACATTAGGTATTGCATTCAACATCATAACATGATATTCATGTTTTTTACAAAATCACCCCGCTGTTTGTAGATGCTCTGCCTTCTGCGCTGTAGGTTGCGGGTACGATCCCCACCCAGGGCAAACATTTGTGTGATGAACATAGATGTTTGTTTTGTATCTGTGTGTTATATTATGTACGCCATATGCAAATAATTACAAAAACAATGTATATAAATATTTTATTAATTATCTAGTATCCATAGTACAAGCTTTACTTAGGTTGGGGCTAGGTAGCGCTGTGTGAAATGACAACCAATATTTATTATTTAAAGGCACAAGGATAGGTTCCTCGTTTCCTATTACTGAATATTCCAAAAGGTGTCTGGAAGAGATCGCTCATAAACCATGATACTCCAATCACACTAATATTATAAAACTAAACTGTGAGATACTCTGGTAGATAGATAATTAATGGAATCATAATGCTCGCTTATTTGTATCAGAATTACCTTTTCATAAGGCCACAATTTATAACCACGAACAAAGGCATCTAATTCACTTACGTTTTTACCAAATAAAACTGAAATAAACATAAAATTGGCAACATAACCGCCCAAGACCGTAAAAGGGGGTGCCCCCTATTTTGGGTTGGGGTAAAAGGGGGAAGGGGGCAAAAAGCTCAAGTGCAGGAGGCTGTATCGATCGTGCGACCGGCGACATGGCCGGGTCACAGCGTTAGGATGCGAGCTTAGTGCTGGAATAAGCGGAATGGGAGCGGATAAGACTGGTACGGAGTGAATATAGCTGGGAAAAGTTGGTACTGAACTAACTATCAGTAATCTGGTTCCGATAGTATCTACAAGCTTTGATTAGTTTAGGGCTAGATGGCGCTGTGTGGTATGTACATTAATATATATTTATTTTAACTCTTTACCGGATATCGAGTAAAAGTACTAAATGTGGGCGTGTTCCCAATGAAATGACGGACGTGCCTCTGACTATCTCCATTAAGCCTTTAGACTTTAAGGATCTAAGCACTTTGATATAAATATTGTAATTATCATTGAAAATATATAAGTTTTGACTTCCTTTCTGCCCATACTGAATTGGATGAAAAATAAGTGAATATTTGCTAGTAGAACATACTTATATGAAGACATAATTATTATCCTCAGTTTAAGATCTAAATTGCAACATATATTCTGGCATAAACATACCAATATTATCTTACCTTATCTTGCAGTCGGGCATAACGCCACCTCAATCACCTGCAATCCAAAATAATCAAAACACAAAGACAGAGTAAACCTAATAAAATTTTATCAACACCCAACGACAATAAAATAGACTCGGTCCCCAAAGAGCATAACGCAATAAGAGGTACAAATGAAATATTAAGTCAAAATTGGAATATCTACAGGGACACTGCAAAGTGTCTGGTAAATCATTCAGGCCGCGTTCGCGCGAACGGAATTAATATCAGTTTTCTTCGTCTCGGCGGCAATTACACTGTTGTCCGTATCACTGCCGACGATTAACAAAGAGTAAGCGGCAATTGGGGTACAGACGGGACACAGCTATTTTCTTCTTTAGGTCTGCATCATAAGGTTGACTGACAGAGATTGCGCTTATAGCGAAGATGACGCATATTGTTCATCACTACATAGTACGAGTATAAAACAAAGTCGCTTTCTCTGTCCCTATATCCCTATGTATGTTTAAATCTTTAAAACTACGCAACGGATTTTGATGCGTTTTTTTTAATAGATAGAGTGATTCAAGAGGAAGGTTTAAATGTATAATACATGCATAATATAGTAGAGAAACACTGATAATTTTAGAGGTTTCTAATGTGATGTCGTAAATAAACACATTTTTTTGCGCTTACATTGCAAACGCTGGCTGAACCCCACGAGATATATCAAAATAATGTACTACAGTATTGTACACCTTAAAAACGTCTACAAAAACGTCTACGCGATGGTATTAGAAATATCGCACAGCGAAGCGGGCACGGGTCAGCTAGTACTACTATAAGTGTTAAATTGTTCTGTATATACTGTAAGTATTTGTCCACACCTACTAAGAAGATCGAGGTAGGTTGATCTTCTTAGATCATTTTTTAGATTGAAGATGTCATATGGGAGTAGTCAGAGGCACATCCAAACATTATATTTTGCGAACGCCCACATTTTGCATAGTTATCATTTCGTGACAGGATGCGAGCCCATCGTCGGATACAAGAATGTTATTTAGTTTCTTCATGTTTTCCTTTACCGTTTTGAGGAAGTGTTTATGCGTGTGTTTCAATTAGAATTTTTCATTTCAAAATAGTAAAATTATTTTATGCATGGCCGGAATCCTCCTCCACGAAGCTAACACAGCCAATCTACCTCTATCCCGACCCCAACTAATCTTTGTCTGTATCGCCCGTCCCTCAAGAGAGCCTAATTTGACTCGCGACAACCAGCCGATTAAATTTTAATATTTGAAACGAACGTTCGAGACGCCATGATGGGGACGCGAGGGCGAGCTGTCTTTGTTTTCCTTTGTTTTTATTACCTCGCTTTTTTGTACGATTTAGAAGCAAAATATTGGTTAAAATTATTAGCACGTTACTTTTACATACGGAAATTTGATATTATTAAAATAAATAAATAAATATTGGTTTTATTATTATAGTTAATCTGTGCGACTATAATAATAATGAAATCGCAGTAAGGAACCTCAGACTTGGCACGACTTTGTCTAGATTTCATGATTTTTGAGACAAGCAGCTCCATCGAGACTTGGCTAGTTTTTTACAGAATGTTTTTGGTGGGATACATTTTTACAATTTGTGCCAATTTTTAACTTTTTAAATAGTAGTGTAAAAGTGTAATGTAACCTACTTCAAGTTATATGTGTAGAAAAATAATAGTTCGAATTTCGAATTAAAAAATATTGCTTTATTTTTTTAAGCCTTTCTGAAACGAGTTCGATACTCGAGTTTAAGTACTGAGAGTTTCTAATTCAAACTCGATCCAATTACCAGCCAGCAATATTTCGCGCATTAACTGCAATACCAAAGAGTTGTTTACCAGGAGTTTCGTACCGAGCTCCGTAATAAAGAATGCCAATCGGGGGACCTCCCTGGGGAGGGGGCTTGACCTCTCAGAAGGGGTGATCGGATGCGAATAGATTTACTGCTCTCCCAATTAGGTAAATAGCTGACGTATTTTACTTTAAAGTTATAGTACATCTTAGCCGTGTTGGTTGAGTGGAAGATGCCTTGACTTTCGATCCGAAGGTCGTGGGCATTAATCCCGGCCGTGTATCAATGAAAAAAAAAAAAAAAGCATTAACACGTGCTCATAACTGTTAACGAAGAAATACACTACGACTACGAAGAAATTTAAACAGATGACTTATGGATACTACAGGATAAATATAACACAATATTTACCAAATACACTTGTCATCTAAAGCTCGTTGCAATCAGTTTTTATGTAACTCAACTGGTCCATATCACCAGTTAAATTCGTCAACACTTTTATTCCAACACGCTTCAATACGCTCTGAATCAAAATGTAATTTTGACGTCAAAATTAAAATTTGGTCGTGAAATTAAAAAAAAATTACATTGCCTCCCCCTTATTATAGAGTCGTTTAAAAATACATAAAGTTTGCCCTGAATTAAGTAGTTTCAATTGCCTGTAGATGCACTTTTACATACAGTCAGCAACATATTGCGTTTGTCACAATCACGCGCTAACGGCTGGACATATTTGGATGAAACTTGAATATAGGTATCTTGTGCCCTGGCATAGCATAAATACAGAATAAGACTGCTCGTTCAAAGCATCGTTATGGGTAATAAATAATACATAATTATTTTCCAAAGTTGGCTCTTCAAAAACACTAGCTTCGTTTTATTCAAAACTATGAATAGCTAAACAGTTCATTTTTATATAATTCTTTAGATAGTCATACTAGCTAAGTAAATTACAGACAGTTTCTTTTTAAATTTGATGGTTTTGAAGTTCAGTTTTATCACTTTTTCCGTCTAACCCGGGTAGACTCAGAGAAAGCCATAGATTTCACTTATCACCTTAAAGATATTTTATTTTTACTAAGGGCATTGATAAGGATAGGTATACTTAATTATGTCTTCAGTTTTCGGGAGTAGGCTAAAAACATGATAAAAGCTACATTTTATCCAAGAACCCACCAAACTCACACTCCAGTATTATATAAATAACAAATATGCCGCTGACTGTACATTTGTAGAATCTTTTTGCATTATTTTGTCGCAACTTTCGAACAGGACCATGTTTGTTTCATTGTCCATAATAAGTTAAAAAAAGGTTTTCCACAAAATAAGGTGGTTTGGCATGCGATGCGTAACCGCGGGCAGACAAAAAAAAACAAAAACTTATCCTACAGGCGTAAAACAGGGAGCCACTGTAATCATTTAATTTGGTCACAATCAAGGTTACAATATCTTGATATTTGATAAACTTTTCATAAATTAAAAAATAGCCCACGCTATTCATCCTTTTGAAGGTGATCTGATGAACATATTAAAACTTATAAATATAAATACAGCTAACCACGTTTTTAGGGTTATTTCTTGTATTGCTGACGTTTCGAGACATTGCAGATGCTCTTCACTTACAATTTCTTAGTTTTAATTCTATATTGAAACTTGATTGTTTTAAATTTAATGTAAATTAATCACAATTAAATTTTTTTCGTAATACAGGATTTATTCTAGTGTGGGTATCACTGTCAATCTTTTGATTAATTTTGACACTCCATGTAAAACGGTAATTTACTAGGTAGCTACAATTATTTTTCTGTAAAATAACTTGAATGTGGTGTGTAATAAATGTTTTTCAATTTATTTTTTTAACAATAGAGAATACTGTTAAACCATCAAAATATTTTTCTCATTATATTAAGATAGTTTTAAGCAAGGGACTTTAACTAAAGTATCAAAATCCTCCGTACTGATATACAAGTGCCTAAAACACAGGCAAGCAATAATGTTTATTGAAATACGGCCATTATTTTAATAGGACATCCGGTGCCGAATGCTTCGAGACCCTGCCTTAATGCCACCATCCACTGAGCGCCAAATCCCAAACATTAGAATAATAAGCGATTCAAAATCAACGGTTTAACCCAATCTGTTCCATAATTAAAGGGGCATAAACGCTAATTTCGTATGCTAATTTGCAGGTGTGTGGATGCTTTGTTGGCTACTTGTGCAATACCACTCACTTTCATTCATTAAAGGAACACAAGGCTATTGTTTTGCATGCATTAGTGAGAAAGAGTTTCTTACACGCAACTCTCATAATTGGGAGCTCAAATAAGAAGCACAAAGCTAATACGTGTTTTGAATACTGTAATTCTGTAGGTACGATACCTTTTTTCGTAAATTAAATATTTTTTAATGATGGAACATTTCTAAGTTTTCTCAAAACTACGAGATTAGTAGAGAGTTAGAGTTAGAGAGAATAGTATTGGCTAAAACTCAGTCAAGTTTAGAAGCTCCTTTGAATAAAAACAGCAACTCTTACCTCATCTTTGGAAACTTCAATGACATAAAATTTATCATCAAACTAGCTGTACCCTGCGCGCGTTGCTACATCACCAAATCAGAAACCTTCGTGGGTCCATGCATAACAACTTTCCTAAAGATCATCACATAATCAAATGCATAGTTTACGATTCTATAAAGAACATACAGACATTTTAACTATAAATACGGCTAATTACCACGTTTTTTTCTTGTATTGCTGACGTTTCGAGACATTTCAGGTGCTCTTCATGATGACATACAGATAAATATGAATTTATATATATAAATAGATTATACGTCAACTTACAAAATTATATTTGCCAACTGATATATTCTGACTACACTCACCCTCGTATTCAAGAACGACACTATGAGAACACGCACCCACAGTGGACGAAATCTTTTTTCATAAAAATCACTTTATGTGTTGTGCGTTACTGCATAGTGTGACTAGAGGCACATTGTCGTGTGCCTCTAGCCAAAGTTGAGCTCTAAAGGCACACGGTAGCGTGCGCCATAGTGCCGCTCAACACATAAAGTGATGTTTATGAAAAAAGATTTCGTCCACTGTGGGTGCGTGTTCTCATAGTGTCGTTCTTGAATACGAGGGTAAATGTACTGAAAGTGTGGTAAGGACTTTTGAAAGTTTTCAAATTCCGACAATTCCAATCTTTAGTGAAACTAAAGTAGCTCCTAGTGGAATTCCCCAAATCCCCAGACGTATCCGAGATCCCCTTCTTACGGGCATCACCTTCCCTTTGTTGTAACATCTGACACACAGTCTCATAGTTTAGTAAACTATAAATAAAATAAATAAATTGTACTGATATTATAAATCCGAAAGTTTGTTAGGATAATTGGATGTTTGTGCCTCAATCATGCCCAAACGACTAAACGGATTTGTATAAAACTTGGAATATTCATAGCCTATGCCTTAGACTAACAAGAAAAAATATGATATACGGTCGTGGGTGATTATTATAATTTTTTTTATTATTTATGAGGGTAATTGAGGGTTGACGTCATGCAGGCGTCCGATTGTAAAACATAAGCCAAATCCTCTTCGCAACATGTAGTGCCGACCCCACGTTAAGTGGGAAAAGGAGAAGAAAATGATAATGATGATGGTCGTGCTGATCCTGATAAAGAGCATCTGAATTGTTTCGAAACGTCAGCTATACAAGATAAAAAAGTGGTAATTAGCCGATACGATAGTTTCTAATTCAAAATAGTTATTTTATTATCAGGAACATCTAATTCTTCTATTAGCCCTAAGAACACTGGAAAAAGCGACTCAGTTTAATACTAAATGCATTCTCCAGTATTCATATAGTTTTAAATCACATGTAGGATGTAGGCAACTACTTTTGTTCACTAAAATAAATATTGTTTTAATTTTTATCCAGGATCCGAGCGCCGAGCGAAATTTGAGAGGATGTCTACCGTACTTGGGGATTACAGTCGTGATCCTATTTCTTTTCATTTTCCTTATTTTAATGTATTCAAGAACGACACTATGAGAACACACACACTCAGTGGACGAAATCTTTTTTCATAAAAATCACTTGATGTGTTGTGCGACACTGCATAGTGTGACTAGAGGCACATTGTCGTGTGCCTCTAGCCAAAGTTCAGCTCTAAAGGCACACGGTAGCGTGCGCCATAGTGTCGCTCAAAACATAAAGTGATGTTTATGACAAAAGATTTCGTCCACTGTGGGTGCGTGTTCTCATAGTGTCGTTCTTGAATACGAGGGTAAGTTTTCCTACTATTTTAACCCTAACCCCCGCTACCTTCCACCACGTACATGTCACACGTCATTTCGGCCGTCGCATTTCATCACGAGGGGACATATTGACCCCCGACATTCGCAAGTGCCCATTATTTTTCCTCGCCATAAAGGTTATGGTAATACCATAGAGGGTAACCAGTGTTACCACTACGGGATGGGGTTGTACGACAGATGTTATCGCTATTTTTCCACACTTTAAGGTAATTTGAGAGTGCCGTGAATGGGAACTGCTAGTTTAATGAAATCCCCAAGTACGGTAGACATCCTCTCAGATTTCCAGACGCTTAATCCTTTGAAGATATCTAGTGGGGGTAATCAGAGGTACGTCCAAACATTAAATTTGGCACATGTCTACATTTTGCAGTATTTAGCATTCCATACGTGACAGGTTGCAAGCCCATCGCCGCTGTTATGTTAGAAGTTTGGTAGTCAAACAAAACTGTGACCGAAAAGGCCAGTTTGAGTGAAGAGGATTGAATGACGCTAAATATCAAAAATCTTTTTAAATGTTAAGAAGGAAAAGTGACTGTATTTCTAAGAATGGTAGACTCTGTACTCTTAGCGCTCAGATACCCACCATAATATATCGCAATTCCAACCACATCTTTTCAATCTTCTAGGCAAAGACTCACACGGGATTTTTTCGGACTTTCGCGAAAGTGGTTAACCCGAGGACGGGGTTGAACCCACACCGGTTTAAATCCGATTTTGATAACAATTTGAGTATTTCTTATAAACTCTTTGTATTTTTCCTCACAGCGGCGATGGGCTTGCAACGCTAGGAATGCTAACTACTGCAAAATGTGGGCATGTGCCAAATATAATGTTTGGACGTGCCTCTGACTACCCCCACTAGACATCTTCAAAAGGATCTAAGCGTCTGGAGATCTGAGAGGATGTCTACCGTACTACCGGGGATTACAGTCGTGATCCTGTTTATTTTATTTTATTATTTTACCGTCTTGTATTAACAAATCCATTGATCAATAAGTACTCGTATTATGAGTACCTATAGATGTATTATGCCTATAATAACATCAAATCATACTTCAGGCGACTGCCCCTCGGGCTAGGTGAGTTCTCGCAAGTATTGTACAAACTTATCTCTTGCATAATGGATTCGCCCTGATAGGTTTCCGTAAGTGATTGATAGCGGCCGTCCTTGTGTGTACTCCTGTTAATGTTGCCTCTTGGATTCGGCACCAATATGTAACAATTTTTTTTTAATACTACTTGAAGGTAGGTATCGTCGCCCTGTTTAACAAAACACTAACTTTTAATGCACTAACTAACGTAGAATGCATTAGAAGAATGCCCTACAATGCATTAACTTGCAAACTGAAGCATATGCCTCAGCAACACTAAACTAAGCAACGCTTATATGTTATGAAAACCAGAAAACCATAAAAAAATACTTTTTGATTTAAAAAACATTTTAAAACACTCAGATACCGAATAAACTTTAATGTTCATCACAAAAATATCTGTCAAATTTCAAACCAATATAAATTTGTCAAACATCACCTCTTTCGCTAAGTTGTCTCTTTGTTATGTTCCATTATTATGGAACAAACCGAATAAAACATTTTTTCATTTCTTTCTTATTATGCTAGCAATCAATTTTATAAGATTACTTCAACACTGGACATTTCATAACTATAGATTTTTACACGGGTCTCTATCGCATACCCTTAATTTATTTTACCGACGTTTCGACTATGTTACAATAGCCCTGGCTTTTCAGGGCGGGCAGATTCCTTGGACATTTCATGCTTATGGAATCCAAAAAAAATGAGAAAATATTATTCTGTTGGTTCACGTAGTGTTGTAAAGCTTCTGTATCGAATGCGAAAATGAATACAGCAAATCAATCTGATCAAAACTACATCTCCATTAAAATATATCAGTACTCATGCGATGACGGATCGCCGCCGCTTTGTTGTGGTAATGCTGGCAGCTCCAGTGTTGCCAACAGACGGAAACTTTTTAATGTAACGTCACGTCGGGTCCCGGGGGCTTCCCAAATGATATAACGTATCATACATAATGTTATAAATTTAAAAGTTTGTGTGGATGTTTCGATGTTTGTGGCTTATGAAACTTGGAATTACATTCCAAAGGTTGTCTGGAAAAGATCGCTCTCAAAAATCTTCCATTGTACTCCAATATTACTTAATTTGTTGTAATTTTTATTTTGTTATTGTTATGTGGTGTGCAAATCTATCTATACATATACAGCTGGAATAGCATAAATAGAATATTTTATATTTAAGTATCAGAACCGCGTTTTATAGCAAAACCGCGGGCGGAAGCTAATTATGTATAATAAATAAATAAATAAATATTGGCGGACTTTACACACAGCGCCATCTAGCCCCAAACTAAGCAAAGCTTGTACTATGGGAACCAGATAACTGATAGAATACTTATATACTTTTTTTTTTTTTTTTGTAAATACATACTTATTATACATAGTAACACCCAGACACAGAACAAACATCTATGTTCATCACACAAATATTTGCCCTGGGTGGGGATCGAACCCACAACCTACAGCGCAGAAGGCAGAGTTACTACCAACTGAGCTATGCCTTGGAGTTACGCATATGAAAATATGAAAGTGTATAAGTTGGTGGGCATTTTCTTATTTGATATTGTGATAAAACAAACGGCACTGGGGCTTGCAACCTGTCACAAATAGGAATGCTAACTACTACAAAATGTAAGTATGTGCCAAAGAATTGAAATTTAAATTAAAAAATGAAAATTATTATAATCAATGCGATATATTGTAATGAATTTGTTTTTATTATTAAGCATTATAATTCATCATATTTTTATTGTAATATACTGTACCTAACTGACCTGTAACTTGGTGTTATGAATAAATTATTTGTATTTGTATTTTGTATTTGTAAAGTTAAAGTTTGGACTTGCCTCTGGCTTTCCTAGATATTCAAGGATCTAGGCACCATATCTGCGAGTTTGTCTACCGTACTTGGGAATTACAGTCGTGATTCTATTTCGTTTTCATAGTTTTGGGCTCAAATTCCACTCATAATGTTTTGGGTCATAATGTCGCAAAAACAAACAACAAAAATAAATGTTATGATTGAGCAGCTTTCTATACAAAATTCGTCACTTCTTATCGGAAACAGGCAACTTCCCTTTACTACAATCTACACGTCACGGCTTGCAATGATGAATGGTCGCAGAAGGGAGACTGCAAAGCGATTTGGTGCCGGAAAACTTGCAAATTAATGCTCACGCCTCTGCTTCGTTAGGCTGACGAAGTGACATCTGTTATTTAAAGTGATCCTTTTCATTTCGTTGAAATAAATACCTTTTTAACTTTGACTTTGACTTTGACTTTGACTTTGACATTACCCGACAACAGTAAGCTGTTAAATTTTATAAATAAACGTTTATTAATTGAAATGACTCGGATTATTTTGATAAAATGTTTGATTTAATTTACTAACAGTTTAATACTAGAAAATGAAGCATTTGTAATGTACTACCTTATATGTACGACATTGTTTTTAGGCGATCATAAAATGCTCAAATTCTATAAAAGTTTTTATTTAACTTGCAATGTATATAAAATATAAAATATCCCATAAAATATCCTAAGCGAATAAACTCTAAGTAAGAATGCGAAGTTAATCCGCAAAATGGGTTTCGAATAAGCCATTCAAATTCAATACAATTGAAAAATTGACACCGAAAGCAACAAACAAAAAACCGAACCGCAACATGCAAAACAGATTCCCAAAGTCAATTTCCAAATTGCCCGGCGACTATAAAGTCAACCCTCCTTAATCCAATCACACCCCGTCCTTGTCAACATTTTGTTTCCTCTTTTGCTTAACCCACCGTTCGAACAAGACCCCCTCAACCAACTGCCACCAATTCTTAACCTATGTATCACAAGAGTCAAGCTAGGCCAACATAAACTGGTAGCATAACATAAAGGAATCAGCAGCGACACCAAAAAGACTCAAATCGTTTCACAAAAAAAGAACACAAGAAGAAAATAATCCATTAGTTGGTTGGCGCGCAAATGCCTCGGTCGTTAAGGGGATACACCACGCGAAAAAGATCAAAAAGCATTCGTATTCCAACACGGGGATTCTATTATTTCGAGCAGTCAAAGCTGGGGTTCGGAATTTAAAATGTACTTAAATTCAATTCCTATTTCCGTTCCGTTTTGAAAATGTTTTTCTTTTTAATTTTCATTCGGGTCCATGGCGAGCTTGTTTTCGTCCATTCATAGTTAACGTGAGTGATCTTTTGTAGGTGCTCTCTGTGAAATTGGAGCGGGCAGTGTTTTTCCCTTTTTGCGAGATCAAAATTGCCTTTCTGTCGCGGTACCTCTATTCGTCTTTTTGACTTGCCAAACTTGTCTATCTATTCACGATTTATTCATACGAACTCTTTATGCCTCGCAGCTCAGTTGGTAGTAACTCTGCTTTCGGCGCTGTAGGGTTTCGATCCCCACCCAGGATAAACATTTGTTTGACGAACATAGATGTTTGTTCTGTGTCTATGTGTTAATATATTGTTAGCAGTTTTTTCATCGGACACAGAATGGAGAATTGCCGCCTATAAAAGCCAGGCGCACACTTGGTTCGGGGGCAGTTGTTCGTTGGCGTTCGAGGCGTAAACATCACTTAGGTTATCATTGTCACAAGTCGTGACGCATTAGCTTTATTTCTTGTCGAGAGATATCAATGTTTTGCAGTGTAAATTCATGTAAAGTTATGATTGTGTCGTTTGTTCCATTTTGGTTGTTTTTAGTTGAATTACATAAATTCTGTTCAGTAAATTGAGTTTGGTTACAGTGTGTTTTCCTTTATCTTTAATCCATTTCTGATGTTTCTTATATCAGAAGTGGGATAAAGAGCCAAAAATAAGGCCCACAAGTATACACCAAAACGGAACAAAACTACCCGCGATTCAAGAAAATTTTCAAGTTTTATTTTTGTTCTAAATTTTGGTTGTAAACCTTCACGTAAGTACATTTTTATTATTTCTTATGTGAAATACCGCGAAGTACATCACGTGATCGATCAAAGCATCGCTCGAAAGGAGGCTCTCATGTCCGTGCTCCTTTCTGTTTGCGAGGTTTGTCGTGCTACCGATCACAAAGCGGATCGTACAAGGTCAGGCTCGACAAGCTTTTCTTATGCCACGACGCAACTATGGCATATTCGCGAGATAGGTCCCAATCACGATCATTGAGTGTTGATTGCCGTCACGCCGGAGGCGTATGGAGGTCGATTATATTATCGTTGCTCATATAGGTCGTAACACTATCAACAGTGTCATCACGACTACCTGATTTTTAATTCTAATGAAAGCGATATGCGCTTTGCTTATCTACCTAAGAAGTCTCGTACAACCCCACATTCAAGTTTCAGGTCTTAAGAGGGACGCCAAGATTTGGTTAGCTGAGATAATCATAATGCCCGCACATGGTCTATATTTAAGCGTGAGTTAACGCCACTTTGTCCTAGTAAACATATCCAACATGGTAAGCCCTATAAGCTGTAACTCTGAAACGTTTTCTAGTAACGATGAAAAATCGGAATACCCTCTTTTTGTGATTTTCTTTTGTTTGGTCGTGTTTTTAGAGTAAATAACGCGAAATAAATAGATCGCTTCGATCCCGATCGCGTGAGCATTGTTTGCGATGTCCACGACATTGGCGTTCACGTAGCCCGCACTCACGTGGTTGGTGTTCGCGCAGTTTTTCGCAAGGCTACATCCCACGGCGTACATAATGTTGTAGTTCTGATTCCAGCCGTGCTGTTATTCACGCTCGCCGTGAACGTAGCAGGTCGTGAGGGTATACACCGCAATGAGTAGCGAGACTTCGTTGTCAATCGGGCAACATCTGATTGCGAATGAAAGATGAACAAAGGACGGCCGAACGGCTAGTGGAAAACCAGGCACAACAGGATGATGTTGTTAACATAGACAGCTGTTTTTCTGTGTGTTCTACGATTGTGTGATCGTGTGTACATGATTTTGTTTTTGTCTTCAGGTATGCTATGTCAAGTGAAGTTTGACTCCAGTATGCGAGGGCCTCACCGAGTCGTTAAGGCTCTAAGCTGTGCGGCTGCAAAGTTGATGGTGCCGTCGCGGGGCGTGTGATGCCTCGAGTCGCGCGCTGCAGGCCTGAGCAGCCTACAGTCTTCGAGTCGCGCGCTGCGTGCCTGGGCTGCCTGCAGTCTTCGGGTCTGCGTTGGTCGCAGTGCCCATGCGTTTGTCGCATAGTCGGGCTGACCGTGTGGTCCTAACCTCACCGGATGCTGTCATAGAGAAGAGGCTACTGCCAAGCAGAGGATGCCGAAAGTCTACGCAGGCTGCAGCGCAGTACGCAGTACCTTGGCGAGGCGAGTGGTGCCCGGAGACGTGCGCCGCGTTCTTCGATTGTGAGTACCACACCTCTTATGTTGACCGAAACTTCACATATAGCTTTGTTGGTTACTATCCTATTCCATATACGTACCTCGTAGGCAAATAAATTCCCCTCATTTTATTAGTATGCCCCTAGCATAGGTAGGTAAGAAAATTAATAGCTCTCATTCGAATACTAAATCTTTACTTTACATATCTTTCATTGGCTAGGCTCGAGTTAGTGGATAGTGATTGGCAACGTTGTATGTGATGGGTTTAATAAGACGGCTTGCAGCAGACCATTTAGCATAGCGCTTGGATGGGTGAACCATTTAAGCGCTTAGATGGGTGTTAACAGTTACCAAAGGCGGTAACTGGGCGATTACTAAAGGTGGTAATCGGCAGGTCGATACACAAAAGTGTGTTGGCCTGGGTCCATTGGTTGGACAGACTCATGTGTTGAGTGTTGGCCTGGGTCCATTGGTTGGACAGACTCGTGTGTCGAGTGGGACGCTGCGGCATCGGGTGCTCTTCAAAAGCTGCTGGCGTCCACGGAGCGGATGCAGCTGGTGATGAAGACGTCGTGATGTCCTGAAGTTTGCGTAAAAGGGCCCTGTTTAATTATTATTTTGAGACGTCTCATTCTAATGTTAAGCTTGCAAGGTTTGAATGGTAGCTGATGTGATGACGGACAAATTAAATGAATGAGATAAATATGAGCTGATGAATGGATGTCATTTTATGAGTCGAAGTATGAATTAAATGAATGATAGTGCAAGATGAGCTGGTGAAATAATGCGTTCTTTTTTATGTGTTGAGTAAACTTGGTTTTGCTTACGATGGTTTGTGTGCACGCTCACGATCGTAATGCGAAACTGATTTAGCTCTTTTATGGTTATTCAGCTTGGTAACGATGTTTTCTATTACAGAAGATCATCAACCCGCTGATGACATTCCAGATTGCGATAAAGCGGTCGAGGACGCCGCGTAGTCAGGAGAGGCCGTGTTAGCAGTTTTTTCATCGGACACAGAATGGAGAATTGCCGCCTATAAAAGCCAGGCGCACACTTGGTTCGGGGGCAGTTGTTCGTTGGCGTTCGAGGCGTAAACATCACTTAGGTTATCATTGTCACAAGTCGTGACGCATTAGCTTTATTTCTTGTCGAGAGATATCAATGTTTTGCAGTGTAAATTCATGTAAAGTTATGATTGTGTCGTTTGTTCCATTTTGGTTGTTTTTAGTTGAATTACATAAATTCTGTTCAGTAAATTGAGTTTGGTTACAGTGTGTTTTCCTTTATCTTTAATCCATTTCTGATGTTTCTTATAATATAATATGTATGTATTTACAAAAAAAAAGTATTTTATCAGGTATCTGGTTTCCTAGTTTGGGGCTGTGTAAAAATGTCCACCAATATGTAATATTTATTTATTCTAAAAGCTTAGTTTCGATGATAACCTAACTGATTTAAAAAGTAATTTTCACAGCTCGAAGCTATCAAATACTTTAAACTTCACTCGCCCCCTCGTTTTGCCGTGAAATGTGGCTTCAACATGGCTCGTGACATACATCCTAATAGTTTTATTGGGGGAATGTTTACTGAGGGCGACTTACAAGAGTCACTTACAAAATAGCTGTGAGTGGTTTTGAAGTTCGCGAAATACCTTTCTAAATCTATTAAAGTGGTTGTATTTATTTAGGTTGTACTTACTGGTTTTTTACGTTTATCAACGTTGAATAACGACTATAGTTATATTTAGGTATAGGATCTCAATAGAATAATGATTTTAATACTTTTTTATACTCCACCTCCTTACTTCTATATTCTATATATATATATATATATATTATTTACTATATATAGGTTGCCTGGAAGAAATCGCTTTTTAGTGATAAGGCCGCCCATTGTACGTAATTCTAAAATTATTTTTTAATGTTTTTGCTTGTTTATTTCTGGTGTACAATAAAGTACAATATTTTACCTAATAGCGTTTCATTTCTTACTTGTAAATAACTTGTATGAGTTAATAATTTTCCGTTCTACAAAGGAAAACTAGGTAGGTGACTTCTTAAATTTACGTTACGAAGTTTTCCTCAAATAACTCTCTGTAAGCCTAATCTCACGGAAACCATTCCAAAAACATCACTTAAGAAATTTCCCCTCGACCGGAACCGGACGAATCCGGTTTTCAATTGAATTTCATGTCAGGGACGTGTCACACGCGTTACATTAGCCACGAGGTCAAGATTCTTGGAAGATCGTAAATCGTGTGTTATTAGATAGGCTTTTGAGGAAGGGCAGAAAACGGTGGTAAATTGTTTGAACTTTGATAAATTTTGGACTCGAAGGGGATAGATAGATAGAAAATTATTTATTGCACAATACAAGAACATGTTCATAGGCATTAGCATTCCACACGTGACAGGTTGCAGGCTCGTCGCCGCTTACAAGAATACTAACTGGTTTCCTCACGATGTTTTCCATCACCGTATAAGCACGTGCGCATATATTCTAAATTATACACCTGTAAAGACATAATTCCTAAATCAGTAGGATCAGCCGCTCGAAAAATAAATATTTTAAAACCTATGAAGAATAGTGATATAAATTGATTTTAAAAACAAATTCCACAAAACATTTTCATAAAAAGAATCAATTTATAACCGCTAATAATTTGACAAAAATTGATCATAAATTCATTAAAACGACACGACGATGACGTTTACCTTAGCAGCAATAAATTCAAATGTGCCTTCTTTATTAAAAAAAACACCTACCAATCATATTAAAAAGGCAATCAAACTTGATCTTTATTTCTATTAAGCTAAGGTTAAAACTAGCTTAAAAGTTTGGTGAATTGAGGAGGGTAAGCTACCGAGTTTTGTATCACGTCTAAGGATTCATCTTCGCGACAGGAAGCCAATAAAGTAATGCTCGAATAACATTTATTTATACTTATATTATAAAGAGGAAAGATATGTATTTTCAAAAATTATTTCGCCATTAGAATGCTACATTATCTCTGAGTAACATAGTCACTAGGAAAAATAAAACTCCCTACTAAAAATTGCAATAAAATAATTGGTACCTACACCTGTGCGACGTCGGATTTTGTGAATTCCTTTCTAAGTCCCTCCACATTAAAATAAATACACTCTAAATTTTATTTTATTTCTGTGTTTTAGCTTTGATAGATCAGTCAGTCAGTCAGTTTTTCAGTCAATCAGTCAGTAAGTAACGCAAGAGTTTTGTCATAAAATAAACCATAAGTCAGCGATACCACATGCTTTTACAGAAGCCACCCAACTCCTGTCAATGTTCCCGGGAATCCCGCAAATGTCCCGTGGTTTCTCTGTAAATTTCCACCGTTTAAACTTTTCGCAGATAATATTTCACTTTTATGTACCAACCCGCGTTAATTTTATTAACTGGATTCGCCCAACACGAAGATTCCTTTAAGAAATTGACTGAAGATGATCATTGGGCAGGTTGTTTTTTTGTTTTATGATAATAACAATCGCTTCTCTTGTCTAAATTGTAGATATCATCTCAAAACTTGACCTGTTGACGGGTTGCTTTATTGTGTCACGAGTTTATTCACAAACACATTTCTGTGGTTTGCTTGTCTGCTAAATATGAGACCCGGGCCCTTTGCAAAAAATGCAATTTTCAAGTACAAAAGTTATTTAATAAATAAAAAGTTTACAATAGAACTATAACTAAAACCGGTTCAAATCGGTCAATGTAAGAATCCGAAGTGAAGGAATGTCAATTCGCGTTTAGCAAACTCATTCACCCCTCACGAAACCGGAAAATATAATATTCAGCGAATCGACACAACGCCATCTAGCGTTCAAACTTCTCGAAGGTTGTCTACGAATATTATGTTGGAATAACTTTCGTCTTGTTTGGAAGTTTGTCTTTGTATTTGTAGCGGAATTCTTTTGTGGGCATAAATTAATTTTCGTGACGCATTTCATTCTTTTTATTGTTCTTTGATTGCGAATGTTTGTCAACGTTGGTATTTAAAAGTTAAATAAGAGAAAGAAAATATTTTTGCAATGCAACCACAGAGTTTGATGTAATATAATTTGTCATAGTTTATAGGAAGACACTGCCTTATTTCTGTAATACCTACAGTTTAATACTGAACTAACAATAAGGTCAGAATTGTAACTTTTTTTCTGAAAATCATCTTCTAGATACAAATTGTGATAATAATAATGTCAGTCTAATGTTCTAATACTGACAGTGACACTTTAACAATGCGAGAAAATTATTCGACTAAAAATATAGGTAACTGCATATTTTAGAAATGAATAAAACGACAACACCGAATATTTTAAATATATTTTATTCAAAAACAAAAGTATCAATAAATACCTTTGCCCACTGGATTCCAGTGTAGTAGGTGGCTTTTAACTACCCCTTGAATATGGGAAATAGTATTATGTGTCGTTTTAAGTTTTTTTTGTGTATACGTGTAACGACCCTATTTGTTGTCTGAATAAAACAAAGTTTAATTTAACTATTATTATTAGTATTAAATTATTTGTTTTTACCACTATCACAATACGAGAGCCAGTTGGCGCCAACGCGACATCCGGCGCACACCACCGCGTCATTTCCGCTTCCGCCGGACGCGGCCAGCCCGAGCATTGCGAATAAATCGGTCGACTAATTCGTACTGCATGCTTTATTTATTTATCTAACACTACACCAATAGCTTAACGAGCTCAGAATGTGTTTTAATCAGATGGAGACGGTATGATTCTATAAAAAAAACAGATTGGCTTAATTTAGTATTGATTTTTGAGTTTCAGCCATACTCATGATCAGCAAATATTTGACAACACAGAAGTTAATAAAATAATTACTGAAAATGTTTCGAACAATCGAAAAGTGTAGAAGATATTCGTTTTGAAGTTTTAGGAAGGAACTATTAGTCCTACATAAATACATACAATTTAAATTGGACTAACTTTGGACTATTCTCTACCCTATTATTTTTCAAATCAAATCAAATCAAATCAAAATCATTTATTTGCAACTATAAAGGTACAACTATAACTAATTTATTCCTAGGTACCTACAATTAATTATGATGTACCTAAGTACTTAGATACAACATAGAAGAGTACTAACTAATTGATGTAAACGGGTTTGGGCAGGTACTTAATTAAGCAAGTTGCAAAATGGTCCCAACTCAGAATATGCAGGTTATAATAACCTACGCTGATCTTCCGTTGGGGCCTTGAGAACCATGGTTAAAAAAAGAAATAATAGATAAGAGTGGACGTGTTTACACTAGTTATGAAGTTAAACTAAAATTAACAACAAAAATGGTACGTAAAAAAATAAAAAAATACTAAATATAGTTCTAAAATATAATCCTAAAGAAAACCTACACTCCAGTAAAAGAACATAAAAGAAAACAATAATCACAAAAAAGTATTTTTAACGAGTTTATAAAATAAGTACCTAAATTAATATGTCATTTTTCAAACTATCGTGATTAGAAAGCATAACTATAGATTTTTAGACGGGTGTTTATCACGTATCATGGTCGTAGCAGTCCGCCCACGACCTAGCTATTGTAACTACCGAAACGTTGGGAAAATAAATTAAGGTGTAAGTGAAATTTTTGACGTTTTGTATTGGCTGAGTCTACCCGGATAAGACGGTAAAAGTGATAAAACTGCATTATCTTGAAAAACATCAAATAAAAAAACTTGTCTATAATTTAGGTAGCTAGTATGATTATCTAACGTTTTTGAAGAGCCAACTTTGGAAAATAAATCTATCGAGAAAAGTTTCACCAATCGTGTTTCTGTCTTTAATTTATCTAGATTAAATCCTTTAGTTATCTTTGTCATAAAAAACAAAGCTGTATGTTTTGCGGTTATTGAGAAAAAACGATTCTGCATTCATCAAAAACATTTATTACTCGTCTTAAAGGTAATTACGTGATAAACACCCGTGTAAAAATCTATAGTTATATTCTCTACACTGTGCTATACACTAGCGGGAATAGTCCAAAGTTGTGTATCTACACAATAAAAAAATAACACCAAGTATCACCAGATTACTGAGCATGGACTTCATAAACAATTTTCTTCTTACATCAAACCCTACACTTCAGGGAAAGACAGAGTTTATGAATGTTGATTACAAACAGAAGAATCACAGACTCGGAAATCTCGCTCCCAAAAGACAAAAGTTCATCAAGAAAACGAAATAAGATGTCGTTACTTCCTCGTTTGTGCAAAGACATTCCATCAGCAGGGTGTAGAATACGCATTAAGTGTGGCTCGTGTCCCCTGACCCGCGTTTGCGGAGAAGGCTAATGAACCGGCTGTATTGGCAGGGAGTGACCAACTGGATACAAAGAAATACTTGTTTTTGGAAGTGCCGTTTGGTTGGCCTCGCACCTCAATTGGTACTCTTCCTTCTGAAGGTTTCATTCTCGCCCAGGGCAATTAATGTTTCTGTGATGAACATAGATGTTTGTTCAGTGTCTGGGAGTTATAAGGAATATAAATAAATTATGATCAGTGTTATAAAGAACACATTGAAAATAAAATTACCTACATCTAAGTATTCTATCAGTAACCTAGTTCATATTGTACAAGCTTTGCTTACTTAGGGACAAGATGGCGCTCTGTGACATAGCCACTAATTTACTAGCGACCCAACATAGAAAAAAGCACCAGAATTTATAAATTTTCCGATCGATTTTCCAATATTTTTCCTTCTTATAAATCAGCCAAAGTGGTTGAACCGTTCTTAAGTGATCATGATCTCATACATGCACCAATTGATTTTATTTTCCTATATAGATTTATTCCATTTTAGTTCCTAGAAAATTGCTTATAATAATGATACAGCTCCGCACTTTCACCACGACACGATCAATCGATCAACTTTGATGTGCTGTAACAACACAAATTGACAACGACTCATTAAACAATGAATGGTTCGAAATCACCTGATGCAATGATTTGGAACAAAGCCTCTTTAGTAAAACCCTTTCATTTATCTAGAGACTTCACAATCGATTTCAATATCGATTCGATATCATCCGTATCTCTAAACTAAGGAATATATCTCTAGGACATACTCGTCACTCGTACCAAAATTATTGGTTTATATTTTAAATGCTAAAATTTGTGAGGAGATTGTTTATATTTTTTGTCTGAGCCTTCACCTTGTCTAATCGGTACCACACTAGAATTCTCCAAAGTATTTACGTAAAAAGTGATTTGCACCAAGCCGTGTTTGGTGCCTGTTTTGGTCGCAACTTTTTATTTAAAAAAATACCTTTTGTCTTGACTTGTCTATGTCTTATTTACTTATTTGTAATCAGCAAACATGGAAGATGAAGCTGGTTATGATTGCTGCAGAAGACAGACACGGTGCCGTGGTAGGCGAGTGCCAGTCACAGACGCAAGAGGTGCTAGGTTGATCCACGCTGCGGCGAAAATTTACCTATGCATGATTTGCAAATATATTTTATGGGTCTAGATCATGCAATATAAGTACCTACTAGTAGTTTCTAGTACCCACGACACAAGACATCCTAATGTGGAGACTGGAGATTATGAATATAATATACCTTTTTTTTTTCGTTTAAGTTTGTTTTTAATGAATCTTTTCAAAAACACATCCAGGGGATCCTGGTCTGTGTGTCGGGAGACTGCGGACATTGGTTAATTACGCGCGATAGTCGGAGGCTCCTACGAGAGAATGATTGCCACGCGGTAACGACGCTCTTGGACTTATACTGTCTTTGTTCAGCCATAAGAGCAGCGATTGACCTCCTATTCAAACTTTGCTAGTAGGTACGCAGAGCTGTGTGGAGCGGACCAATGACAGCGCTCAAATATTCGAGTTTGAAAATGTGCGCTTTGTTTGGTCCGCTTCGCACAACTGCGTGTAGATGGCGCCCATTACATGCTATTTAAACGTAACGTTCTAGATAATTTGATTTCTGTATCATGTCATCAGTCATGACAGGGAGAATGGAATAAAAGTGTAATGGACGCTTAAAAAAACAAAACGTAAAACTATACACTGAAATTAAAAATAAAGGCGTGTCATTATAGAAAAATCTTGAAAAGTTTGGATTGGATATGCTAGACTTATAAATTAAATAATAATAACAACAGTCATAAACACCATGGATTTAAACATAGTAGGTAAGTATACGTTTTATTAAAAAAAAAATATATTTTTTTTCAGTTTGT
Organism: Hydriomena furcata; assembly: GCA_912999785.1. Classification (NCBI taxonomy): domain Eukaryota; kingdom Metazoa; phylum Arthropoda; class Insecta; order Lepidoptera; family Geometridae; genus Hydriomena; species Hydriomena furcata. The sequence continues at coordinate 4,414,661 of OU538834.1, read as the reverse complement.
GTGACCAAACACGCCATTTTAACTATAAATAAGACTAATTACCACGTTTTTTTTTCTTGTATTGCTGACGTTTCGAGACAATTCAGATGCCCTTCATCATAAGCATCATGGCATTAGCCGTATTTATAGTTAAAATGAGTAACAACCATGATAGTTTTAATTCTAAAACACGCCATCTTCCTTCACAGGGGCTACCGCTATTTATTATAGCTGTTCTTATTCCAATCGCTTATTTCATAGCCGTGTGAAACTAAGCACGTACCTACTCAGTAATGTCATTCGGCTCTGCACAACAACTTGTTTATGGCGTTTCGTTGTTCGCACACTAACTATTTTCACCCCATATGTTTACCTACCTGCACCTAATTATACTTATGCCTAGGTATATCTGTATTTCACTCAAAATCCAGCATTTTTTCCGGGTTCTTTATGTATAATGGTTATATTCGTGGTAATCTATTTAAGACCTAGTAGTCATCAAGTAAGTCATCTTCAAGGATCTGAGCGTTTAGATATTTGTACAGACGTGATCCTTTCTATTTTTTTCTATAATATTTTATAAATTACCCTCAATGGACCTCGTAAGAACATCTTATTGTATTCATTGATATTTTCTTTTATTTCCACTTTTCTATTTATGCCGACGTCTCGACTATCATAAGTTACAACAATCTTTATCACGGTAAGACGCACCATACGATTCGTCGATTCAAAAATTATATTATCAAGTTTTCATTCAGTTACCTACCTAAATGATCATGTCTTATGATACAAACAGATCATAATTACAATCATTGAAATTTTTACAATAAAAATGTCCGTATTGTATTGCGAAAATCTTGCAAAAAGCACCAATTTTGCGTAAAAAGCCATTAACAAAACAAACATCATTAATCGCGAACTCAAAGCATCCATTCTGAAAATCATTAAATGCCGAAACTTTTCCCTCAGGCAGCGAACAACAGACCAGGTATCGAACGACAGCATTATTATCCCCTTCGGTACAAGCGAGTGACAAACTCATAAACATTTGTCACTGGACGGACCGTCCAAGTAATTGCAACCCGCCATTACCGAACAACCAGACAACGGAGACCTGCAATGAAGACAACTGCAGCACGAATTGCAAGAGATCACGCTGGAGAAAGGGTCCTGGTAGCATGGTTGGCGTATTACTTATTGGTGCCCCGAAACGTTTAACCGATCCTGTTCTAAATTTGAACAAATAATTTACGAACGGTCACTCTTGGCATCGCTTTAAGTCTAGGGTTGTCACTAGTAAAGCTGAGAGCATTAAAAATAACAAAAGTTAATAACAATCGATTTAGCACTTAGATACAATACCAACCACCTCATTTTTAACTGCCTTCAAAAAAAGCAGGATCAATTCAGCTGCTTTTAATTTTCTAAATAATGTTCCAGCAAATTGTAAATAGATTTTTTTATTCTGATCTTTCTAAATGTTCTTTCCTATGGTTGGTCTCATATAAATGTAATCTATGAAGATTTACCTAGTAGTTTTCTTTAAATAAATTAAAACAATCTGCACTTCATTATTTTTCTATCAACGACCTAATACCGATTTGATCCTATGTTTTAATCGCAATATTTATATAATCTTCCTGCTAGCCCTACAACCTCGATGAGTAATTACGGCGATGTCCCACAGTCGCGGCCGCGGGCAGTATTGATGAGCGCACGCCCGTCACCAACAAAACGAGTGAACATTTCACCCGCACCTCCTTTGAACGAACGAAAACAGTGGACTGAATTGATCAACCACAAACACAAAAAAAAACATATAGGCTCACGACTGTAATCCTCAAGCACGGTTCATCCTCTCAAGTGCTCACTTAGAAGATGTTTAAAAGGGTAGTAAAGGCATGTTACGTTTGGCTCATAATCACTTTTCACATTAATTGGCATTCCACATAAGACAGTTTGCAAACCCAAGAACACCAACTGGTTTCGCAAAATTTCCCTTACCATTTTCATATTACAGAGTTATTCTGCGCTTTATTTCGTAGATTGAAGTCCGAGTTTAGTTTATCCACTAAATTTCTGTTAGCCGGTAAGATATGATCGTTGAAAATACATACATTAAATCACGCCTGTTTCCCAGAGGGGTAGGCAGAGACCACGGCTTTCCACTTGAATATTTACTATCTCTTTTGCGTAATTCACTCTCATCATCACATTTTTCATACTTTTCTGTTTAAGATAAATATCCTAGCTCTTATGATATACTAGCTGACCCGTGCCCGCTTCGCTGTGCGTAAGACATTTCTAATACCATCGTGGACTTTTTTGTAGACGTTTTTAAGGTGTACAATACTGTAGTACATTATTTTGATATATCTCGTGGGGTTCAGCCAGCATTTGCAATGTAAGCGCAAAAAAATGTGTTTATTTACGACATCACATTAGAAACCTCTAAAATTATCAGTGTTTCTCTACTATATTATGCATGTATTATACATATAAACCTTCCTCCTGAATCACTCTATCTATTAAAAAAAACCGCATCAAAATCCGTTGTGTAGTTTTAAAGATATAAGCAAACATACATACATACATACATATTACATACCTACAGACGCGGGAAGCGAAAAGCGACTTTGCTTTATACTATGTAGTGATGAAAAATACAGGACACAGCCAGTCCATTCATTTTATTGTGCCGATGCGTCCAATATTATGATGATCACAATGCAAAACCAAAAAATACTGCTACCCTCATAATCTGATAATTCATACAATTTACCCCTCTTAAGTCGTTTAGATAATAGTGATTTCATTTAAAGTAGAAAACAGTTACATGGAATTTGGGTATAAATATTTATGAAGCCTTTCGGACGTTCGTTATATGACCTTGATTAAAAATAATAAACAGGCCAAGTGCGTGTCGCGTCACGCGCAATGTAGGGTTTCGAAGTTTACACAGATAACAACCTTATAAAGGGCTTCTGTCTTATGTTATTACGTAATTAGCTAAACTTTACGTAATAACTTAAGACAGAATGACCCTTAAAGTAGGGACTGAATAAATTAACCGACTTGGTATTACATTGATCTCACAACTTTTTACGGTAGAAGAACTGAGTTGCGTTGCGAGACTTGACTTTTTTTACAAGTTATGTTTTTGATGGCTTTACATTGTCACCGAAGTTACATAAGTATGCGAAATTTCGGCTCATCGGCTGCTTCAAAATTGAGTTTAAGATTCCACCTTAAACATAGTTACATACATACATACATTGCAGGTTAAATAAAAGCTTGTAAAAATGACAAAAGTCGAACATTGACCAAACAAAACTTTGCGCAACATCACCTCATAAACTAATAAACAAAGATTCCAAAGTTACAAGAATCACTGCGGTGGTCGCTCCGAGATAATTAATGTTAGGTCGATGTTAGGACCCCTTCCTTTCTCTTCGGTGACCACAACGTCTTAGACATCAGGCTCATGACTCTGATTAAAATACATGGATATCTATATATGTATATATAAATCAATACTACTTTTCGTTGTAATTTTATAACTCAAGAACGGGCTCACCTATCCAAACCAAATGTTTCGGCTTTGTTCGGACTATTTAGTAGATGGTTTATGTGAAGTTTGCACAAAAACGGTAGACTTTTTATCCAGGAACCACCAGTGCGAAGCCGGGGCGAGCAGCTAGTTATCTATATATACTTATATCTATCTATTGCAATGCGTTCTCACAAACTCGAGAGCTCGACTGATTTAGCGGATTTTTTTTTTGTTTCGTAATTATCAAGACAAAGGAGTTATACTTACATTAACAGGGAAGCTGATGAAATTGATAACGGACAACGAACTGAAACCTGATCCTAATGGGACAAGGTATGTAACGAAAAAATACGGAACCCTAAAAATAGAAAATTTGTTAGAAAAGTAGTGAAATTCGGGAAAAACTGAAAATGCTTTTATTTATATACATATATGAAAGGACAAGACAACGTCATCTAGTATTAAAATAGTTAGCACATGCACATTTGCGTCTAAACGCTAGCGGTGCTAATACCAGCTTAATGTAAGCAACTCCATTTCTAATCCTTGTTTATTTAATATTGAATTCGACTAGTCCAAACGTAAGCGTTGGACTAAATTTAATCCTGCGCTAGTCTACGTTTATTAATGAGACGGTAGGAGATCGAGAGGATGTCTACCGTACTTGGAAATTACAATCGTGATCAAATTTTATTTTTATATCAGAGATAAAGCTACACATTATTTCAAAGAGCTCAAAGGAATTTGTACAGAGTGTTCACAAAACAGAGTGTCGCAATTAGTCAATAGGGGAAGACCGGTTATTTTGCGTTGGCAGTGCTATTTCGTCCCGTACTTATTAGCCCCACTGTCCCCAACTTATTTATTAGACCCTTAACACCCTTTGTAGATGGATCACCTAATTTAACATTAGGACCTTAAGGTGCTTACAACCATCTTAATTTTCCTTGTAAGAGATGTTTGTTTGGCTATTAAAGGAAATTAAATTGATGGCAAGTATTCTTCATAGATAACTACCCTCCACCTGCTTTGCTCGCGTGGTACCTGGATAAAAAGTATCCTATTTGCTATTCCAGGATATATGACCAACTGAACTGCGAGGCCAGGGTATACCTCTGGCTCTGGGTAGTAACTCTGCCTTCTGCGCTGTAGGTTGTGGGCTCGATCCCCACCCAGGACAAATATTTGTGTGATGAACATAGACGTTTGTTCTGTGTGTGGGTGTTAGTATGTATTTACAAAAAAAAACTATACTATACTACTACTATACTACTATATAAGTATTCATCTAGTTGCCATAGTACAAGCTTTGCTTAGTTTGGGTCTAGATGGCGCTTTGTGATAATGCCCACTACCAATGTATATTGCAAGTTACATACAAATCTGTTTGTTGCAAATATCTCCATAAACATTCGGACTTATAAAAATCGTATTAGTAAGATTTAAGTTGTTTGCAACAACGCTGGTTAAAAAAGCAGCTTATCTCATCGTTTAAACCTTTTTTGCACTTTTATCTAAAAGCCTACATTTCCAAAATCATATTTTAACTTAAAGATTTATAAAAAAGTTTTTATTTGTGGCATTATAGTATCGGACATAACATAGAGAGACAATTAAACGGAAATGATAAATAGAGGATTATAAATTAATAAACTACATTTAAAACGCAAAAGAAACGTGTCTTACCCAATGTGTCACAGCGCCATCTATGTGATGACGTCACAAAATGTTATCCAACTCAGCTTGATATCGTGTTTGGCTAAAACAGTCGCCAAAAATAAAAACAAACGAATAATTTTGTCACCATCCGCAAATAAATATCGTTTTATTTATCGCCGACACGAGACTAAGGTACGGGGCGGGGTAATTACTCGGAAGACATGGAGGCTCCCTGTGGAGTGAGGATCACGCACGTCTTACTAACAATATTCCTATAAAGGGTGCTGCTTACATCCTCAAACAGTTTTTTTTTTCCTCCTCGATACTGGGCCCCTAGGGTGAATTCCACCTAAGCGGAGCTATGCGAAGCTGTGCGGACCAATGACAGCGCTCAAGTATTCGAGTTTGAAAATGTCAAGCGCTGTGTGCTGCTCCGTACAGCTTCGCGTAGAAACTCATCGTTACTCTACAAAACGATTTGGACATTTTCGTCAACAGTGACGTGCAGTGCTCCGATTTGTTCGGCCAAACAACGTCATCTATAGTAATAGAATGATGTCAATCGACTAAGTAATGTCGGTCGTTCGTCTCTCAAAATATAATCGGAAACGATGTGACGTTTGTCCCGATATACCGTTGATCGTTTTGAAGCGTAGACCCTAGATGTTTACATACATACAGAGTGAATTTACTTTATCAATGGTTGAGTATGGTAATGGACTATCAATATATTTACCAGATCTAGATAAATTAGACCCAAAATCAAATCATTACTCTATATTCTGACTTACATTGACACCGAAGGCGCGTACAAAGCGCAAATCTTCCTCATCTATCAGACTAATCTACGCGGACGGGTGCGCCTGCGCATAAATCCGTGCGCGGCCGCTGCGTAAACCACTCGCGACTACAAGGATGCCCACTCAACCAGGGTTGTAGTAAGGGTTCCCCCCCCCCCCCAAAATAAGATCACGACTGTAACTCCCAAGTAAGGGAGACCTTTTCAGCCCCCGTTTTACCCTGCCAAAAATACAGCTCTGTAGTCACATGATGCAGACCAAGCCCAATAACACGGTATTTTATTTATACACTGTGGTAAACTAGCTTCCACCTGTGACTATGATCGTGATACTTATACAAAAGTATCCTGCATGAGATATCAGGACATAAGCTATGTATATTATTAAGTTTTTATGAAATCCGTTTGATGGTTTCAACACATTCAAACATACAACGTATTATAACTTTCGATTTACAATATCAGTAGGATTATGGCTGAGCCCCCACACCTATCAACTGAATACCTGCCTGTAATGTTGCGGTGTCCTACAAGGATGGCCACTCAGGCCGAGATACAGGGTTTATCAGGCGACAATACCGCCGATACCGAGATTCATTGTTATCGGATCAACACTTTTGTTTACTTAATGTTAAGAGGATATTGATGGGGATATACGGTGTCCGAGCATAGGCTGGGCGACTACTTAAGTTAATACTTAAGTAGATAAATGTCTACGGCACCTCAAAGAACTTTTACTTTATCTAAGTATATCTGCAATACTTAATTTTATAAATTGCGAAAGTTATTTTGTCTGTCTGAGTGTGACGTTATCACGGCCAAACCGATAGGCCGATTGTGAAATTTTATATAGAGATAGTTTAAAATCTTAGGACGGACCGAGGCTACTTTTTTCCAAACAAAATCTTTTGATTTTTATGAATTTCAATGTTTTACTAATAAACTCTTAAAAAATCGATTTTGTGAATCGACGCGAACGAAGTTGCGGGCAAAAGCTAGTAGAAAATATTTTTAAAAGACTTTAATAGAATGCTCCTGGATTTCACAATTTTCCTGGTAACTTTATTTTTTCCCTAAAACCTTGTTTTTCAATTGATCTTTATTAATAGGTATTAGATTTTTTATGTAAGTACTTAATTAAAATTATTTTGTTATTTTATTTTACAAAAATGAATCCCACAAATAGCTGCCTTTTTCAAGTGATCTTTCATATCATTTTTTTTCAGATTCAATGAAATCAAACCCTCAAACAATGGATACGCGCGCGAAATTTTGCAGTAGGGTGACAATATTTCTCGTGGCCGCCCGCGTTATCGAATTACGATTTACGATGTTGGGGATATCTGTCGATGCTCATGTCCGTGGCTTTTTATCTTTTTACATTGTCCGGCAGAAATATTTGTCGCCCAAAGATATTTATTATGAGATTGGGTGACCGCGCGACAAACTCGGCTTAAATTTTATTTTGTTTGTAAAGTCGTGTTTGTGCGATTTATATGAAACATGTGGTGTTGGAGATTTACTTAAATCTTTCCAAGAAAATGTTTGTTTTCAAATTATCTTTTTTGACGATCTATCGCTTACTTCGATGCGCTAATAAAACCCAAAAAATAATAATAATATAGGAATACTTGTAATCCTCAATTTTGGTAATTTTGCTGTTTTAAATTGGTTTTCGGTAATTTTACCTACTAACTGATTTTAGCATTACTATTACGAACATGTGCCAAATGTAATGTTTGGACGTGCCGCTGACCAACCCTTTTGGACATCATCAAGGACTTAAGTGCCTGGAGTTCTGAGAAGATGTTTACCGTACTTGGGAAAACAGTCGTGATACTATTAATTAATCAATTGTAGGTATAAGCGGCGATGGGCATACAATCAGTCACGTATGGAATGCTAACTTCTGCAAAATGTGGGCATAAGCTAAATGTTTGGACATTCCTTTTAGACATGTTCAAGGTTCAATGAGATCTTAGAGCATATATATCGTACTTGGGGATTACAGTCGAGATCCAATTTCATATCGTTCTTAATAAAAACGTGTCCTATTTTTCTTACAACATCAGCATTAAACGCCAAGTGCTATCCAAACGTACAACGGTCGTTCTGAATAACTCAAACTAAATCATGGAAATAACCTAAAAGCTCCCGCAATCATAACGTTATTTTACGAGAAAATATTGTCGTTAGCGTAAATGTTTCAGGTGTGACGTAGCAGGGTTGTATGTCCCGTAAGTTTGCACCAGGGCTGAACTAGCCGCTATTACATTTGTTATTGTTTGAGCTATCGTGACTAGTGCACATAATAATTATTTTTGACACGAGTCTTTATCACGTACCTATACTTAACCTTTCATTAAATTTCATTGGAAAAATAAATTTATTGCAATACCTAGGTACCTACGTGATATAAACTCCTTACAGAATGAATAGTTATCACACTTTATTATCAATGCAATTGTTTTGATGCTTGTTTGTCTGCTTTTTTACTTCTCTATCTCTGTCTATCTACAACACGGCTTTGTAATTCTTTATTTTAGTATGTCTTTAGTATTATTTAATTTAATTGGGAATGACAGTCGTGCTCTTATTTCAATGTCTTCATATTTTATATATATAATTTAGATATGTAATTCTTTCCATTTATTTATTTTATTGTTATTACTGCAAAAAGTAGGCATGTTTCGGTACATGAGCTTAATGTGATGTTTGGACATGCCTCGGACTAACCCGTTTTGACATTTCCAAAGATCTGAGTGTCTGAAGTTCTGAGAGCAGGTTTATCGTACTTGGGGTGTACTTTTTTTTCATTTTTATGTCCGCAGCTCTCAATTCGTCGCTGTGTTCGGCCATCAATAGTAACGGTCGCCCCGCGAGACTCGTAGTCGCGGTAAAATCATTCCTTGGGCAAAATATCAATAAAATACAAACGCGTGCACTCCGGTGGGAGCCGTTCGCATTGCGAACGAATTACAAATGGCCTCAAACACTGCCCTGCCCTTTTGATGGGACACTTTATTTTTTCCAAGCGCTCATAGATTTCGAATTTTACCCACTTATTTAAGTTAGGTGGTTTCGTGCCATGTGATAAACTGTGATGTCCGCTCATGGACACATGCCTTCTCCATAATTGCCACGACGTGATTCATGATTTGACAATTAGGTACTGCTAGGAAATTTTACAGACAAAATATATTATACCTTTTTTATCAATTCTTCAAAATGTTTTTAACTTAAGATCAGAACTTCTTTGTACCTTCTATCATAATGGTCTAACAATAAATTATGTACTATTTTACAGATTAATATTATTAACTTTTTCATTTTATCTAAGACGTCGGAGAACTAATTTTAACAATGTTAAACAGTTTTCTCTGTTCAACTTCTGAACCAAACCTGTGTAAACTTTTTATGGGTTTTCGATTGAAAATAAAATAAATTCACATTACTCGTAATTATTGAGAGACCACAATCGATAGCCACTCAATAGCTTCATTGAAAGCACGTACTCGTACCTCACTAAATTGAGGGACAGTGCCCTCTTCGACCTCTCTACTGGGTATTTATTGGGCGTAATTAAAAAGAAAACAGACAAAAGGCTCGCAGCTGACTGAAACGTGATCTGAACATTTGAGTTTTAGTGATGTAATCATGTGTAATAGCACTTATCGATTATCTTTAACGTTATTTTTATGAGTATCTTTACAAGTATACAACTTGTTTGATAATCGTTAAACAAAGCCTACCTATGTGTTTTTCTGATGTACAAGCTATATTACTATAAAGTTTCATCTAAATCCGTTCAGTAGTTTTTGCGTGAAAGAGTAACAAGCATACATCCATACATTCATCCATCCTCAAACTTTCGCATTAATAATATTAGTAGGATTTTCTATTATGATTTATACAGCGTCAAGAGAAACTTTCTACCACTTACGGAACGCATAAGAAAAGAACATGTTATGCAAATGCAGCCCTGAGTTGCATTTATTCTGACATAATACTTTATAAAAAAAATATTGTTGCCCACTAATATCTAAGGAAATATCGACAAAACTTATCAACAAACACAGACAACACTAATGAAAGAATACAAGTCGGTCGTGCAAAAGGACTTTTATCAGTCGCGACCGATACGAATACTCCTAGATTCCGAGACGTAATTTATTGCCACCCTACTTCGCCAACTTTATTTGTACATCTATTTTCTACCCTACCGTTTATGGCATATGAAACATTTTCCCTTGCATTTCGAATCCAAATTCTGTTCTAACTTATTGCCGCGTTACTTCGGACCTTATTGCAAAGGCATAAAGCTGAAAATGATTTTTCGTTAAATAATATACTGAACCCTTTTCGTGAAAAGTGTTTGACAAATAACTTTTGGGCACTCTGTTAAACGATAGCAGTTGACCAAAGATTGATGTATTTTTTACCGTTTGATTAAACTTCGGTTGTGTATGTATCAATATCAATTGATGTGTGAAAATCACCATCATCAGATAAGCCTATTAGAAAGACCAAAACCAGTTTATTTTATGTTCGGGTTAAATGTTGGCATGTGCAAAATTTAATGTTTGGACGTGCTTTTGATTATTCTCTCTCTAGTCATCTTCTAGGATCTTAGTGCTTAGATTAGAGTGTCTACCGTACTTGGGGATTACTGTCGTATTCCTATTTCATTTCAAGTTCTGTGTCTGGGTGTTATAACGTGTTATTATAAGTTAGGTAGGTACCTAGTTACTTTATTACAAAATCTAGTTCCCACAGTACAAGCTTTGCTTAATTTGGACTAGATGGCGCTTTGTGAAATGTCCACCAATATTTATTTACTTATGAAATTAATTAACTCGTTTGGCTGGAATGATTCCATTAAACTGACCGACCCTAAAAACATTCCTCCTACGCAGTCGGATGAAAGAGTTTGACAAGAAGAGAGAGAGAAATAGTAAGTACGCTATGGTGGTGTCAGAGAGGGAGAGAGTACACTATATCACCTACTTTCTTTTGGTTTACGGGCTGGATGCCGTGTCGCGTCAGCGCGATGTCGCGAGATACGGCTGAAATACAGTCGGCAGCCGCGACAAAGCGAGCCATTAACCGATATGACACGACTATAAAGTAGCCTTCACTGTGGGACGATGACGTGGAGCATGCTGTGAAAGTTGCTTCACTTGCAGGGTAGGTATGAGCTTGAGCACCCTAGTGTTCGTCCACACTGCCGAACCTAGCGCGGTGGCGGCGACGGGCGCAAGCATCAAACATATCAATCGCGCCTTTGCAACCATACTGCACACACGACACATCGCGTGTATGAACACACGCATAGAAGCCTAGACAACATTATGTCTACTGAAGAATGGACATATTACGTTTAGATGCGAATTCAGTAGATTGACCTCTTCTGTAAACAAAACGTTTAGAATGATGATTTCTTCATTCCGTCAGAGGCATGTCCAAGAACGCATTCTTATTATTCTCGAGCGATATTGGGTTTGCAACCTGTCACTTATGGAGTACCAACTACTGCAATAAGAATTGCCAATGGCAGTTGTCATTATGGACGTGCCTCTTAGGTACCACTTATAAACATTTTCAAGTAACTGCGAACTGGAGACGAATGAAAAGGAAAATGATAAGCTGGAAAGAAAAAATATAGAAGTTTTACGTAGAATACAGGAAAAAAGGGTCCTATTAACAACGATTGAGAAAAGAAGAGGGAAGATGGTTGGCCACCATATACGGCATGACAGAATAAGTCATGCCGTACGGCCACGAATAAGTTACATGAGCCAGTTAAAGGAAAAAAATAGCTGTGTCGTATAAGGAAGTTAAGGAGGCGGCACTGGAGAGAAACAGGTGGAGCGAGCTGCATCAATTACACCGACAAGAGCACAGCTCTTAAGTTAGAAGAAGAAGAACCTATTCGTTCCTATCTGAGAAGATGTCCACCATGCTTTGGATTGGGATTAAAGTTGTGGACTTATTATCCTATAGTAGAGCAGCATTCAGTCCGTTGCGCAGGCGTAACAATATTTCGCGGCGTGAACGCATTACGAGCGATCATTCCGCATTATATTGAGTTCGCGCCGTGTGTTCGCGGCTGCGGGTATCGAACCCGCGACTGCCAGAGATGTGAACTAGGGATGCGAAAATCGACATCCGGTTACGTTTTACGGATAATCACCCTTTAAAGCACAAACGGGTTTCACGACGATTGATTCGTATCCAACTCGTTAGCCTTATTATAATATGATTTTCCAAACATTAGAAAAATGATTTTTCTACTTCTATTCGACACAAAAAAGAAGGAGGTTCTTAGTCAGCTACTGACTTGTTTTTATGTATAGGTATATACCGGTTACTCCTTAGTGAGTTTTTTTATATTTTGTAGAGGTCGATTTTTAGGTATACCTAAGTTTTCCTGTAACATAAAAATTCTAAAACTACATTATATATTATCTTGTCTTAACAATCTAATGAAACATTTTTTTCAAAGAACTGATTAAAATAAATAATTAGGAGGTATAAATACCGCAATATAAAAACTCTATACAAGCTCTATTTTTTAAAAAAAATTATGCAGATTCCGATTCCGTAAATCATTGAAATCACATCACTAGTCCAGCATACTGCACCGACAGAGGCCATCATAACATATTAAATTGTCTTTATGGAGAATATTTTTATTATTTATGTCGACATTAACGTAACCATGATAAGCGATTTTATCTCAATCTTGCATCTAGTCAAAGCATGGCTTGTCGGCCATTTTGTATGAAATATAGGTACATTATATAAATAACATAAAATATAAGTAGGTAGGTATTATTAGGTAGTTTTACGAAACTACCTAATAATACCTACCTACTTATATTTTATGTTATTTATATAATGTAATGTAATGTGCGTAAGAACTGTAAAACTTTGTAAAAAAAGTTATCTTCATTATATTCAAAAGTGCGCTATTGCAGTTTGGAAATTTGAAGTACCTACCAAATAAGCTTAATTTTCAACCAACGTAAAAAGATGGTTACCCTATCAAGGCCATTTTATTCCATTCCATGTGTGTTTCTAATGTAAACCGCGCATATCTTTTCACCACGTAATCCACTACTTTCCATCCTCAGGTTGACTGGAAGAAAACTCGACAACGAACAAGAACAAGACGGTTTAGCGAAAAGGTCGCCCATTGTCCGTAATTAAAAAATGTAAGTAGGTATTATCTAACTATCCAATATGGATGATATTTGTGTAGAGTTAAGTAGGACTAATAGTTTCTTCATTAGACTTGACATTTCGATTGGTTGAAACATTTCCTTAGTAAACTTAGTAAGAAACACAAAGTAAGGAAGTAGATATTATATTTGGTACCTATTTATTATCTCACTATTGACAAAATTGGCGTTCCCCAAAATATGTGACCAATAATGAACTCAATAAAAAACCTTCCAAAACATTGAACCCACATAAATTTTACCGATGACCAACTAGGTAGACTCATCGCTAAATACCTCACATCATTATAAATTCCATACAATGTATGCAAATCTGTAATGCGACGACAAAGATTATTCTAAGAAACTGTATAATTCCTTTGTTGGGACGAAACATTCCAATAAAATGTCGCCATAAAGTCCTTAGTCCCCATAAAATGAGTAAGTTAGTGAGAAATGAAATATGACGGTTCGATGTTTCGCGGAAACATACTTTGTCGCCAGATTTCGCGATGATGACAATAATTACGCCTACAAAATCAAAGTATTAAAAACCTTTGATCGACCAAGTGTGTCTTTTCGTGTCATAAACACACGAGGTGCAAATCAAATCAAGTAGCATTTTAACTATAAATACGGCTAATTATAATAGTATATTCGCCAATCTGCCGTTGTCTATGATGAAGAGCATCTGAATTGTCTCAAAACGTTAGCAATACAAGAAATAACGTGGTTATTAGCTGTATTTATAGTTAAAATGAATAACAAACAAAAGTACCTTTTACAAAAGTTTTTGAAATATGTGGTGAAAAGCTTAGTACAGATTAGGTTTAACTATGTTTATTCAAAACAGAACTAACTTTATTAAAATCTGCTACGTAATAAAACGATTAACTATTACTTTCCTCATTCGTTGTCATATTAATATTGAGGGGAAATAAAAACATTTTATATTCTAGTCAAATTCAAATTCAAAAAACATTTATTTCAATAAAATCACAAGGATCACTTTGAAACATCTTAGGAACTAGGTGAAGCTACGCCGATTCCTCGCGACCAAGCCTAGAAGAATTAGGCAACAAACACGGCTTGGGGTCTACCTTTTTTTTAATGATCCTTTCAATAATAGTAGAAAGTCAGATAGAGAGAGAGAGAGAGAAAGATAAAATAGACTCTACTAAAAAACTTGGTAAGCATAAGCTACTACTATTTATTTTTATTTCATTAAACTAATAATCACTAGGATGAATACCAAGTAGGTACCCACCTACCTATCTCACGGCTTCACCCAATAGAGAAGATTTACATAACGACAATAATCCCAAAATTAATTAGCAAATACACTAAAACTACCCAAATCCCCATTTCAAACAATAACTATTAACATATCCCGGACAATCCAAACAATTCCCAAATTAATTTAAAGTCACGGGACAGCCGGGACACCGGGTATAAATATTAATACTTCAGCCCGGGGTGGCACGGAGGCAGACCTTCATCAGAGGGGCCAGACCGCTAGACTAGGCTATCTGTAGTATTTTTAATCGTTACTCAAAAAAAAAATACTTTTTCATCCCACCATCTCGGAAAGAGTATTTTTGAGTGCAAAAGCCGTTTTTATTCTCTAGAGGATAAAGTAAATTGAATTTAGAACATCGTGTGCACTAAGTTTGTGAATTAAAAAAATCATTAAACCTATTTACTGCTACCTCTATGGTGCCGAATATATCGTACAACTTTTTTTTAATTTGTTAAAAACTCAGACTCTTCTTCTGTTCTTACTCTTCTTGGTGTTCTTTTTTCAATTTGCTTTGTACGCGGTTCTTTACGCGGCATTTTTTCACGTCATTATTAAGATTATTCTGTAATACTTACCTGTCATAATGTAGTAGTTAATACCTAAACTGAAATAAAAGTACCTATCTTGTGATTGTAAACGTTTTTTTTTTGCATTTAGTCATTTCCTCGCTGAGGTGGAATGAAAAGTTACGTGTTGCACTCGAGTGCAAAGATTTTTCACCTCGTGCTCTTTTGATTCCTTCGCTTGCTCGGTCATCAAAATTTAACACGCGGTTAAAAAGCAACTTTGCACTCTTGTATAACAAATAACTATTGTTTTAGTGTAATTTATCGCTTTGAAAACAGTGAAAAAAACATCGTGAAGAAACCACTTAGTATTCTTAAAGCGGCGATGGGCTTGCTACATGTCACGTATGGAATGCTAACTACTGCAAAATGTGGGTATATCTCAAATGCAAGGTTTGATTGTGTCTCTGATTACTCGCATTAGACATCTTCAAGGTTCTGAGCGCCTGGAGATCTAACCGTACTCGAGGAGTACAGTCGTGGTTTGTATTATTTTATTTTTAGCTTTTTAGCGAAAAATTACACTCAAAGAAAATCACATACTATAGGTAACATACAAACGAGAAGATACCTACAATGTTTTTTAAGTACCGAATCCAGTTTTACGTGTTTGTAAAGGCCTTTTTCCATGTATTTTAGTAGAACTGTGCCCCATTCCTTTCCCTTCTTTGTCCCTGGCTTCGTCCGAACCCGTATCATATCTCCGGTGATGAATAAGTAATATAACGGTTATGTTATTAAGGCGAAGTGAAAATTATCAATTTCCCGAACGGGGCTCGTCTCGGGACGACCCTTGACTTTGGGCCTGTTTGATTTGGTAGGGTTGTACCATCGGGAAACTGACTATGTTTCCTTTGACACCACGTGAAATAACTCATTTACCTAGGAAGTTATAACAGATTAATAATTCTTTGATTATTAATCTGTCAGCAGATCATCAGTAATGAGTATTTAATGTTGTGAGTTTGTTTTTTTTCAAAAAACTGCTGGACCAATTTTGAAAATTCTTTCACCACCAAAAGCTCCTCGTACATTATCAAAGAGTAACATAGGCAATATTTTTTTGTTAATGTTTGTTTGCTGTGGCTCTATATGACAGACTACCTACTGAAAATAATAATCCAAGAAATACATCGCGCATAAGTTTGTTAGAATTTCTTACTAGCTAAATTTCTTTACTTATTAAGCTCAGAATGTTGTGAAACACAATGAATATCCTACCAAAAATAATAAACCTTACCTACCACAAATTAAACGTGGCAGCCCTAATTTCACCCCTTTCCCGTCATACACACACGACATAAAAGCAATTCTGCAAATTATTATTGACATGTTAATAGAGTCGGTATGTCGTTGTGACCACTTTACTGTAGTTTGTGTTTACGAGACCCTATGTGATGGGACTTAGTAAATAGGACTTATGGTGCAAATAAAGGGTTAAGTAACCTTTAGTGCCTTGAGATTGGTCTGTTTTAAGTTAGTTTAGGCAGTTTAGAGGATGATTATGCAAGTAAATTTATATTGAAGATATTATAATGAAATTAAATAGGATGACGTCTCTGGAATTTCAAATAACTCGAATATAATAAACATAATAATATATAATTATATATATTTTTTTAATATTGGTGGACATTTACACAGTACACAGTGCCATTTAGCCCCAAACTAAGCAAAGCTCGTACTATGGGAACAAGATTACTTATATACTTTACTTATCCTCTCAGATCTCCTTGGTACATTCCAGGATCTGAGTGATCCTGGAATGTACCAAAGCCTAATGCAAAATCTATACTAATAATACAAATGCGAAAGTAACTGTCTGTCTGTCTTTACGTTATCACGGCCAAACCGACCGATTAGTTTGAAACTTCATACAGAGATAGTTAGTAGTCTTGGGACGGACATAGACTACCTACATTTTCTTCCAAATTTTTCTACCGATTTTCACTTTTTAGGGTTCCGTACCCAAAAGGGTAAAAACGGGACCCTATTACTAAGACTTCGCTGTCCGTCTGTCTGTCTGTCTGTCCGTCTGTCTGTCACAGGGCTGTATCTCATGAACCATGATAGCTAGACAGTTGAAATTTTCACAGATTATGTATTTCTGTTGCTGCTCTAACAACAAATACTAAACAGAATAAAATAAATATTTAAGGGGGGCTCTCATACAACAAACATGATTTTTTTGCCGTTTTTATAGATAATGGTACAGAACCCTCGACTCGGAATTGGCCGGTTTTTTTAGGATAGGGTCGTCAAAAATCTATTTCTTGAATCTACGCGGACAAAGTTGCAGGTAAAAGCTAGTTCATAATAAAAATATAAAAATTCATGAAATTGAGGTTTTTTTATACGGAAGCAGGTACACAGTAACCCTTTATCCCACCGCAAACACGCTCCCAATTAGCTGAGCTCATTCTCTTATTAGATCCGAGTCCCGGGCAAAGACTGCCATATACCCCGCTAAAGTAGGCTCCTTACTTCAAAAATAACCTTACAAGTAAACTAACTGCTCAGTAAAAACCATAATTAATGTTTTCAACTACTTTCAACCATTACCTTACGACTATTTTTAGGGTTCCGTACCCAATGGGTAAAAACGGGACCCTATTACTAAGACTTCGCTGTCTGTCCGTCTGTCTGTCACAGGGCTGTATCTCATGAACCGTAATAGCTAGACAGTTGAAATTTTCACAGAATATGTATTTCTGTTGCTGCTATAACAACAAATACTAAAAGCAGAAAAAAAAAATATTAGGGTGGCTCTCGTACAACAACGTGATTTTTTTGCCGTCTTGATAATAGTACGGAACCCTTCGTAAACGAGTCCGACTCGCACTTGGCCAGTTTTTATTTCCATGTTTTTCGTTAAAACTAGGTCTACACTTTATTCTTACATTATAACCTAGGTACCTATTATTTTGTGAAAGTATTAATATGACTAACGTAGTTAAGGACATCAGACTTTAGATTAGAGCACAACACAGTCAAATTTCCATTGTGTAACAACTGTCAAAACACAGTGGTTTTTTTTACAGTTGAAGTCGAGTACGGTTACCACAGTTCTTACGTTCATTATGTTAGTACTTAGTAGTAATATCTTTTACAGAATTTTTGTGATAAATTGCAACATTAGAGAGCTGGTGCTCCTTCTACAGAACAGCTCGTCCGCGGTAATTCCTCAGACGGTAATGAATTCTGCCTCGAGACATCTCCTGTTAGCATTACGTAATATTGCATCTGTCGCAACCCCTTCCAGTAGGGTGGACAGGAATGCCAGCGAAATAGTAGATGCGAAAAAGATGCGAAAAGATTAGACATACAATTTTTTTGTAAACTGGCTACTGTGAGGTACCTCGACTTTCAATCTGAAGGTCGCGGGTTCGAATCCAGGCGTGCATCAATGGATTTTTCAGTTCGATAAATTTATATGCGCATCAAAAACACGTGCTCACAACGGTGAAGGAAAACATCGTGAGGAAACCAGTTAGTGTTCTTATAAGCGGCGATGGGCTTGCAACCTGTCACGAATGAAATGCTAACTACTGCAAAATGTGGGCATGTGCCAAATATAATGTCTGGACGTGCCTCTGACTATCTTCAAAGGATCTAAGCGTCTGAAGATCTGAGAAATTGTCTACCATACTTGGGGATTACAGTCGTGATCCTATTTTTATTTATGTGATCAGCTATAGCTTAAAAGTGACAACTATCAAAGAGCAAGACCTAGTAGGTATATTTCAAACAAGTTTATTAATAGGTACGCATAGGTATATACCAAACCTGACATCTAATTCACATCCTATCTAAATCAACTGTACTTACTTAAAATGTATTGTTTCCGTACATTTTATTTAGTTAGCATAGTCTGTCCCGCTGCTGGACAAAAGCTGTCCCGTCACCTTATTTCATATTTTCGGTCCATGACATCATTTGCCACACATGATAAGTTATGCAGATCCCTTTCTTATATACTTATATAAAAAAAATAGGGACGTCTAAATTTTTAGCGACGTCAAGTTGATTTAGCAAAGTTTAGCAAAATGCAATAACAGAATCAACACTACTAATATCCTCAGAGATACCTACGCTGTATTACGTAACACGATTTACACATCATTATAATTTTTTGTCCTTTTCTCACTTCATGTAGGGTTGGCACAATAAGCACAACATGTTGCAAAATGATTTGGCTGACGTCAACCCAAACACTACACAAAAAAAACTAAAAACATCATACAACCATTCAAAGCCAATCAGTAAGTACCTTAATACCTACTCTAAAGGCACTTTAACGGTTTTAATCACAATAACCATAACATAAACATTTCAAGAGGTCATAAATGATGGTCACTGTAGTGCTTGTGACTCTATAAATAATTCACTTCATCAATACATATTGTGCTACGCGGTGAGTTTAACGCGCACAAAGTATAATAATGAATCTCTTTGCGGTCAGTGAATCTGTTTACTTGTGTCAATGTTTACTTGTTTATTAACTTTTGGATAGCCGTACTGACTCTACCTAGCGCTATCAGTGAAAAAATAAATAAATAGGATCACGACTGTAATCCCCAAGTACGGTAGACATACTCTCAGATCTCAAGATAGTTAAATCCTTGAATATGTCTAAAGGGTCAAAGGCACTCCAAACATTGCATTTGGCATGCCAAAGTGTGTTTTGCAGTAGTTAGTGATCCACTTGTGACAGGTTGCAAGACTTTCGCCGCTTATGATAATACAAGCGGGGTTTCTTACGATATTTCTATTCACAGTTTTGAACACTTGTTAATCAGTATTTTTTTTTGTAATAGAATAATCTATTCATGCACGGTTAGCCTACGAACCCCCAACCTTCAGATTGAAAGTCGAGGCAAGTCCCACGAGTCCAAAACGACTCTTATGAATCCATCGCACTATAAGATCTTTATAAATACTTTCCTGTTCCTTGCAACAGATCTACATTTGAATGCAAATCACAAAACAGTTCAGCATTTGCATTCGGGGCAAACGATTAGTTGCCGAATCCCGCCAAAATGATTTAAGCCGACACGAGCCCTCAGGCTCGCCAGACGAGACATTTAATTACCCAGTAATTTATCGCCCCATTTATCCGACCACTCTAGCCCCAACATTAAAAACTTAAAAAAACAAATCTATCCCCCTTGATTACAAGCTGTCACGTCGTAGGATTTTTTCTAAGCCCTCCATTCTAATTAGTCACGTTGGTTTTGAAGAAGAGCCTCTAGCCTCGAACATCCATTTTCTTGAACGCGCTCTGTAATTGGCCCCCACCTCGGATGTTGCCAGCCGCAAAATTTATTGCTTAATTACCTCAAGAAAACTCGTCGTACGGCCATCCGCCGACAGATGTTTTTTACGCGCGGAAAAACAAAAACGGCTTAAGAATGACATTAATTAATTCTTAATGAAATTCATCTTCACCCTCAGCTTGTTTTAAATTAAACGCTCGATTTATTGCTTGTACAATTTGTCGGTCGCACCCCGAATAATTGTACCAAAGCCGTTTGTTATTACATTTATTGGTGACAAGTTGCGCGGACACCTCGTAAAATTGACAAATGACGTCTAAAATACTATATTAAAATACAAGGTACAGACATTTTGTTATTCTTCCAACAAGAAATTGTAAACTAGCCAGAAACACATTACAAAAAAAGAGTTAGGAACTCATCAGTATTTCCTTTGGTAGTGATCGTCGACGGCCGTTTGAAACAGAGGATTCGGATCGTCGTATCTGAGATAACTATCATCAGATCTGACATTATCTTGGTAAGATTTCTGAGGGATGTTGCTGTAGCTATCACCGCTATCATGGTACTGGTGGCTGTTGATCAAGTTTCTATTCCCATCCCTATTAGGATTTACAATAGCATTTCTTATCTTGTCTTCCTTCTG
Organism: Hydriomena furcata; assembly: GCA_912999785.1. Classification (NCBI taxonomy): domain Eukaryota; kingdom Metazoa; phylum Arthropoda; class Insecta; order Lepidoptera; family Geometridae; genus Hydriomena; species Hydriomena furcata. Next base: position 4,393,657 of record OU538834.1, on the reverse strand, counting down.
AGGTAGGATGGGGGTCGGGGTCACTTTGTCCTCAATCTTTTTATCTTTAGCAGCGGTTCCGGCCGGAAGGAGATCTCTATAGTTCCTTTCTTCCTTCCTCAGCGGAGAATACGGGTATCTGTTCCTAAATCTGTAGTCGTAGCGGCCGTTCCTAGAGTTAATATCATCTTGCCTGTACGGGTCAATAGAGTACCGGTATCTCAAATCAACACTTGGAGGAGTTCGGACAACTTCAGGAAGATGTGCATAGTAAATTATCCTTTTCGGTTTCCTAGGGATATAGTTGTCGTATGGTTCATCGTATCTGTCGACTCGTGGACCATTCATAGGCCCCATGACGGGGAAGTATCGCCTTCTATCATACGTATCGTAGTAAGGATCGCGTCGGTACATCTCATCAGCGATAGGGTAGTAACGCTCATCGTAGAGCGGGCGTCGTGTATCTTCAGGATAGAAAATAGCCTGTCTTGGATAAACTGGCTTGTAGTTCGATCGTTCGTCTTCAGGTCGGACGAATTCGGTTCTGAGTTCGTCGACTCTTGTCGCTCTTTTTATAGATTCCTTGTCGTTACGAGATTCTGAAGCTTCCAAGCCTTTGTTTTGGGTGACAAAGTTTACTCGCGGCATTCTAGAGTTGATGAGATCTCCTGAAGGCTGTGGGGGGGTTAGGATGTCGCCTGACTGGGAGTCGTGGCCGGGGTACGGTAGCTTTATCCAGTTTTCGTTTGAAGCTCTCGCTCCTCGACCTGTGGGTTTATCTGTCACTCGTTCTGTTGTTTGGTATAATGGTAGAGCTTCTTTGACATCGTTGGTGATAGATATCTTCGTCGTGGGGTCGTCTTCAGGAGGTTGAGGACCAGGGATCCATGGAGCGGGGTTTATTTGCTGCCTGTCAGAATGGAGATTGTAAAACTTTTCCTCTTCAATGACCCCTCGACGATCTCGGACGGGGTCTGATTCTACGTTCACCTGCTGAAATTGAATAAAGGTTATATTAAGATGATTTTAACTTTTTGTATGGGCTGAGTCTACCCGGATAAGACGGAAAAAGTGATAAAACTGCATTATCTTGAAAACCATCAAATTTAAAAAGAAACTGTCTGTAATTTACTTAGCTAGTATGATTATCTAACGAATTATATAAAAATGAACTGTTTCTAAAGATATTCATAGTTTTGGTTAAAACCAAAACTAGTGTTTAAGTTATCTTTGTCATAAAAAAACAAAACTATGTTTTGCGGTTATTGAGAAAAAACGATTCTGCATTCATCAAAAACATTTATTACTCGTCTTAATTAAGACTCAGAATACCTTTGAACGCTCTGGAGTTTTCCCAAAAACAGCTCCAGAAAATTAAAGAATCTCAAATATCTAAATATACAACTGACTGACTGACTGATCTACCAACGCACAGCCTAAAACGCTGGTCTTAGAAACATGAAATTTGAAGGGTGTATTCTTTTGGTATATAAGGGTGCACTAAAAAAAGTATTCCTCAAATTCAACAGTGGGGTGCAACGGGGGTTGAAGTCTCTTTGAAATACCTTCACGTGAACGAAGTCGCGAGAGTTACTAGTGCTTAATAAAATTGTACGAGTATTTCGAAATGAAATTATACCAGAACATTCTTTTAATAAGACTAAGATATTACTAAGAAACAATTTTCTAAGTTCTTTTTTACAAAGTCTGCTGTTATTTCAACATTGATACAGAAATTACGTGCAATTCACGTGTTCTGTCTCTCTTCTGGTCTCTTCTAGGTCAAAGTGGGGTAATTTGACGAATTGTTTCCAGTTTACAAACACATAAATAAATGTACCTATATATTTTCTTTCTTCCTTTCTCTCTTTTTTTACCTCTCTTCTTACCTCGGTGTGCTCTTCGTAGCCATGTTGCAGAGCTTGCAGGTCCAAGCATAGCACGGTGCGGATGAAAAACAACCAAAGAATCGCTTTGAAACTCTTCATATTGATGACGTACTCAAGTGCTGTAAAAACATGGCAATGAATAATAATAAAAATATTAATTTTACAAAAATAGTAATAATTAATAGGTAATTGCGGCGAATACTCTGACAACTCTCCTAAAACATCTTCAAGGGTCTGAGCGCATATTGTTTTCTTTCTTTTTTCCAGTCCGACTTGCTTTTCTGCCATTTGGAAAATCGGGTCATTACCTAGGACTATATAAGTACCGTACTATTTGATATTTGTTATAATAATATTGTCTAGATTTCTCCAACGTTGACTCTACACTACCAAAAACATTTTCACCACAATAGAACTTAAAACAAATAATTTTCGCCAAATCCTCATTATGTTCATTAGCGAGCAGTGACCGCTGCCGGAAGTGATGGAATCAACGGAAGCTGTCAGCTGGACCGTGAATATCGGGCCTAAACTGAATGACAACCTCGGTGTCGCTTTTACCGAATTCAACATAATTATTATGATGTTGCTCAAATATAATAGAGCATCGCTGTAATTCACACGACGACCTATAAAGTGTGCTGGACGAATGACTAAAACAATTGACAAAATAACACACTACGGGAACCACTAAATAAAAAATCTGAAAGCAGTAGCGCAAAATCGCTGATAATTTTAATCATAATCAATTTCAACTCTCATAACCTAAAAACCAAGTTGTGTTTTGACAGTTACACAATAGAACATTGACTGTTGAAGCCGATAACGATTACTTACCGTTCAGTTAGTGAGGCAATAGCCCCCCAAGAACCGTGACACCCTACTTCCCAAGATCTATAAAAATCCTCGAAAAGTACCTGTCGACCATACTCATCAAGATTGTAAGAACCTTTAGAGATCGAAAGTTTCTTTTGTATCTTCTGTCTGTGTTTGTGTCAAATAAACTCATTTAATTTCATTTCATTTTAAAAGTGGAGCTGATTCCCTCTGCTCTCTGAATGCCCTTTATAACAAACTTTTATTGAAATACAGAATGGTTATGCAAATTATGCAAAAACCAAACTGGCCACCGAAGCACAAAAGTCATTTTGAAAGACCAAGTAAGTACCAACAACAAAAGATTCAAATCCCACGCGGTCAACGCCAGTTTTAGTCATACACTCCCCTGACTTCCGATTCAGACTTGAACATCATTCGAGATAACCATAGAGCTACAACTTGAAAGATAGACTACTACCCAATAGCTGACTAAACATGCAACACAAAAAAACCGGCCAAGTGCGAGTCGGACTCGCGCACGAAGGGTTCTTTACCATAATCTATACAAAACGGGGAAAAAAACACGTTTGTTGTATGGGAGCCCCACTTATATATTTGTTTTATTCTGTTTTTAGTATTTGTTGTTATAGCGGCGACAGAAATACATCAATACCCTGTGACAGCCAGACGGACAGACGGACAGCGAAGTCTTAGTAATAGGGTTTCGTTTTTACCCTTTGGGTACGGAACCCTAAAAACATAGGTAATCGAACACAATATCCTTGGATCGAAAGTCGAGGTACCTCTCGAGTAGTACACAACTAAAAGAAGTCTATCAAAACCATCAAAGGCGCACAATAGACCAGAATGTCCCACGGGTTCGGCGATAGTTGGTTCCGCTCCACAAATATCGACAATTGTCTATTTACTATAAATCGCCGTTATCTACGATTGTTGTGCCTATTGAAAGCTTGTGATAGGCGTATGACCTAGTTATAGGATCAGGTGCAATCAATGGACTAGGTGGGACCAAATAAAACGTTAACCTTCACACTCCCAGTATGCTGTTTCTTTTTTGGTCGGACCATCTGAAAAGTCCGTGGTAATTTACGGAACTAACTATTAAATTAACTAGGCGCCGTCGTTGCAGACCCCGGAGGAGATGGTGGGACGATCTTGACTGCCATTGGATTGACTAGCGTATTAACTGGAGATCGAGAGGTGTGGAAAGAAGGGAGGGAGGCTTTTGTCCTGCAGTTGGACGATATGGGTTAAAATAAATAATAAATCAATTCATTTTTACGTAAGCCTACAGCGCTTAGCTTAAAAGCACCCGAGATGACTACAAATTAATAGACAAAAAATACATTTTAATGTAGAATGTAGCGCTGTGGACGTGAATTTTTGTTCTAGGACTCTAGGTCTAAAGATACGGGTAACGAGTTAAAGAAAATTCCTTAAATTAAAAAGTTGAGAAATAGCTATTGAGGGGCAGAGCGACTCTTTAGACACAGGGTGTCAAAAAGAAGTAATTAATCCTTCATTTTCTTTCATCTCAGTCATTGGTATTGGTAGCTGTGTAGGTGTCTACTTGTGTTTTTAGTTTTTGGGAGTACATACTAAATACACCCAATATAGCCATCTGTACGTAGGTAGGTAGTGCAATTTCTTTATGTATTGTAGGCATTTAAATCTTTCAACGGGAAGTTCCGTAGCGTTTTTCAGAAGTTTATTTTAACCCCATAAAAGACCCATTTACTTTTTCTTATCGAAATGTTTCTTGACCTCAGTCGCCAAGTTTAATGCTACGTTTTATATAACGCTAAGTTTTGTAACTATGCTAGCTTGATTGTGGAGCAGGGGGAGCTGTGCGGGGCCTACCAATTACGATTCGAAAATTTCGAGCGCTGTTTGGTCCGCTCTGCACATCTTCGCGTAGGTAGAGTGGCACGTAGGAGAAACTCACCCAAATATATGGGCCGCTGGATGGCAGTAAAGTGGATAAGTCTATGGATTGATGAGTGAATACCTCGTGTATTGTTGAACCATGGTTTTCGCTGTTACCCTAATTAGTCGCTTACTAAAAAAGTTCGCGCCATCCTGATCGTAATAATATTATTAATGCGAAAGTTTCTGAGTTTGTATGTTTGGGCCTCAATCAGGCCTCAAGTTGCTGTAGATGTAGATATAATGCCAAAATAAAAAATTGAATATGTTATGAATACAAAAAAAAACTCCAAAATGATTAAAAAACGCATAAGGGCGCATTTTGGTATAGATGGTGCTGGTGTGCAAAAAATCTGACATCCGTGTTGACATCAGTCGTCATAGCAACGTGTGTTACTCTATGCGATTATCGAAATTTGGACAGGACAACGTCTGTCGCGGTCTGTCGCGGGTCTACTAGTATAGACATATAGGGACAAGTATTTGCAGATCATGATCGGACGGATCGGGACCGCACTTCTTGCGTCTTAGTGGGAAACTCGTCCACCCCGCCAACAAGACCGTCAAAACGAATCTGACAGGAACAACCCCAGCTACCTACTACACTAGGAATGCTGAACTAATTCGCTAAATGAAAGTAGGTTGGTACGCTAATAAACCGATACTGAATAGATTCCGGGGCTGACCCCGGATTTTCAAACACAACGTCATTCGATCCATATATAATAATCCTATCCTAATCCTAATAATATTATAAATGTGAAAGTTTGTGAGTTTGTATGTATGTTTGTTCCTCAATCAGGCCTAAACGACAAAACGGATTGAGTTGAAATTGGCTGTAGATGTAATACTGCCCGAATAAATAATAGACTACTTACTTCAAAATATGAAAAACATCCCCAAAATGATAAAGTACGCAAAAGGGATGATTTTTGTATAGATGGCGCTGGTGTGCAACAAATCTAAACAACACAAGACTAAAAACATTCAGTATTTTCTATTCGATTATTGAAATTTGACAGGACAACGTCTGTCTCGGGTCGGCTAGTAATATAATAATAAAAATCGGCCTTGGATAATTTAGATGCATAAATGAATAAAAAATCTTACCTTCTCATAATCCTGCCTGCAGTGACCTGTCACCACGGAGTTCCGGCCAGCAATGACAAGTGGCGGTAGTAAATCCCGCCAGCCGTCACGCGGTCTGAGCGTATTGTCCGTCCATACAATCGATGCACAATCTGTGTCTGTGTCCATACACTGATTGTAATCTCAATAAAAGAGCGATTATTTTTTCATATTTTTTTTAAACATGATTTCGGTAAAGATAAGTGCAGTGAGCCTTGAACCCGATGCGGGTTTAAATTCAACAGTTTGAATTTTTCAAGATTATATTATTGCACATAAAGATTATTTTATCTTTTTCACTTTCAAATATTTCGTGGACTAACCGGACTCAACACCATAGGCTAGATATGGTGTAAGAGTCCGTTAGTCGGGAGGACATTAAGAAACCGACATGGTCGGATACCGACATGGTCAGATCCCGACAAAGTTTCCCTAAAAAATAGAATAAAAAAAGAAAAAAATATTTATATATATTTCGTGAGTTACCTAACTTATAACGAAAATTCTCTAGATGAATCGAAACATTGTCGGTGTTCTCATCAACATTTTATTTTCTAGGTAAGTAATTCCTGTTTTGACATGATGTGTGTTTTATCTTTATTTTTACCAAAATAAATAAGATCTAATATATTACAGAATACTTACAAAATAATCAAGAACCTGTTGAGTTATCTAAAGACTTATCAGTACTTACTTGCTCACCAATTTTTATTTGAGACAGTGTCTGTGTAGGTACCAAACATCGACTACATAGCCCAGAAGACACCGCATGCAAGGCGAACACTGTCATCCAAAACATCAGGCTTATACGGCCGATAAAAAATACCGCGCGTCAAACCTGCAGTAGTACCGACCACTTCCTTGACCCGTGCACATCTCGTCTGTTTATGCTACAAAACCATTACCACAAGCTCAAGTTACACTGGTTATTTTCCTTGTCGATAGTCAATAGTGTTGTACCACTACTCAATAATTGATGATCGATAAACCTACATAGTAGTAACAACAACAGTTGGACCTAACTAGTAAAACTACTTATTGCCAACTAGCTTCCGTCCGCGGCTTCGCTCGCGTTGTTCCTACATGGAAGTAACCTATTTGCTATTCGCATTTATAATATTATCGCTTTAGATTTAACAAATGTTGTCTTAAGTTCCCGTTCCCGTTCGCGTTCGCGTTCCCGATCCCGATCCCGAACCCGATCCCGATCCCGATCCAAATCCCGATCCCGATCCCGATCCCGATCCCGACCCCGATCCCGTGTTTAAAACGGTGGAAACCAGTCGCATCGCGAGGAAACCAGTAGTTAGTATTGTTATAAGCGGCGATGGGCTTGCAACCTGTCACGTATGGACTGCTAACTACTACCCCAAAATGTGGGTATGTGCCGAATATAATATTTGGACGTGCCTCTGACTGCTATCGCCAACTCATGACAACACTTCCCATCCCTAGTGAATCACGTCATCTTGAACCGGCCAATCAGAATGCATTTTTTCCCACTCCCCCCGTACCTCATACCTCACTGACTTGACAGAGTTGTTTGTTTGAAGAAATGAAGCCATTAGGCGTCTATTAGGCTATGTAGTCGATGGTACCAAACGATTCGGCCAGCGATGAATCTATAATGTAGTGGAAATGGAAACACGCTCGATAACTGTAAATCTGTGTTCAGTTAGCGCTTTTCCATATTATACAAAATCAGAGTGACATTTTCTCACAAAACTACACATATTACTTTGAATCATCATAGGACCACTCTTTTTTAGGTTGGTCGCAGATGACCGAGCCAGCCCGTTCTATTGTTCGTAGTGATCATCTAGTTCACTGCTGTCTCCTATCTTCTAACTAGGGACAACGATTATTGTCTACAATAGTCAATACAGTTGTTATATGGTATATTATGTTTTTTTTGTGTTCCATATGTACAGTTGTTATATATCTCACGAAGCCGGGTTGGTCTTAATTGTGTGGGTAGCACTCATTATCGATTGAGCCGCAGTCACGCACGCAAAAGCACATCTATTCACATCACAAATACAAGTACTACTCACTCTCACCCGCCTTTGTGAAATAGAACAACTGCACTTATGGAGCACAAAAAAACATCAACAGATTCTCTCGTCATCACCGTTTCATAGGACGCCGCTTATTTGTCTATGTCAAGCTAACATACTTTGTCATTCAGTACTATAAATAAACTAAGCGCGAAGGATTGAGAGCGACAAATATGTGTGACGACCTACAATGGAAATAAAATCACTACTTTCAAACAAGAGCGATATCTTGGAAAGCGACGTAAAGGAAATAATTCAAATTATCATTGACCCTGAACTACCTATCCAATAACAAATTGTCAGACATTTACTGAAAAAATCGTGGAATGGAAATGACATGGACATAGCCACATGCATTATTCGGACTTGAATCTGACTACACCTGTCGACATCCTTAAAGATGTAAGCGCCTAGAGCTCTGAGAGGATGTCTACCATGCTTGATGCTTTAGAGACCGAGACAGTTGAGACATTTTTTTCTGTCAAAGTAAATGCGAGTCTTTCTAAGTATACACGATAATCATGATGATGAGTTTATGAACAGGGAGGCATCGAGAAGCATTTTTCTAATAAAACAAACAAGTAATTTGTGAGTATATATAAAACTTTAATACTATTATTGTTCACTTTAAAATAATCCATTTCAAAAGTAAATGCACTTCTGTAGACGCCACAGTAACCATAAATAACAGAAAACAAACAAAAATGTGCTGTATTAATAAGAAAATAAGAACGTTCGTTTGGAACTATTATAAATAAGGCATCGTGGTTAGCACTAAATTACGCGAAAGCTATCAAGAATCAATTAAATACTATCATTGAAGTTGTGATTCAATCTTGATACAATTTAAGTTAAATTTTTAATACGTTAAATTGTTTGAAGACCAAAATCAAGACCATTTCAAGAACGCTAAAGCCGGGTACTCACTAGCGAGCCGTAACTTTTACCATGTGGTGTACGTCTGCCCTAGTATTTGAATACACGGTAACTGATGTAACCAGATAACTAAAGTTACCAAACAACTAAAATTACCAGATAACAAAAGTTACCAGATAACAAAAGTTACCAGATAACAAAAGTTACCAGATAACTAAAACTACCAGATAACTAAACTACCAGATAACTATAGTTACCAGAAACTAAAGTTACCAGATAACTAGTTGACGTACATACCATGATTTTTGATGTAGAACCTATCGCGATGGGGGGAGTTCTTGACGCGTTCGATTTAATCTTCAAACACTAGTGCTATATGAATTAGTTAGTCTATTTACTCCTGGGCCATTGCCGCGGGACCGGCGGGCTCATTGCCACCACGTTTCTTGGAGCCGGAGACTATGTCGTCGATTCGGAGGAGAAGGATCGCTGTCTCTACTGCCGTTTTGTACACCTGGAATTTAAAATTATCATGTCAGCATGTATATTGCAATGTAGGATATTTACGTTTTAGAAACTAATAATTACGTTTAAAAAACTAAAAAAAAAACCGACGAAAATGTTTCAACCAATCGAAAAGTCAAGGGACTATAATTATTCGTTTTTTTTTTTAGTTTTTTAAAGAAAATATTAGTCCTATTCTCTACACAATAGAAACTAAATTATCAAAATCGGATCACCAGGTAAAAATATAATTATGGCGCAGTCATACATAAATAAATATCATGTCGAATTAAGAACCTCCTCTTTTTACGTCGGTAAATAAGAATACCGGTGAAAATGTCTTGATCAATCGAAAAGACTCGAAGTTTAGCTTGGTGTCAACAGAATTGACACTTATATTAGTTTCTTTATATTACTATAATTTCAATTGGACCAACTTCTACACTACACGAAAGAAACAAAATCGTCAAAACTAAATCACTAAAGATATGAATGAACATGATCTGTCATACACTAAAAAGAAGGAACGAATTGAGAGCCTCCTATTTCCATCAGTTGATAATGAAGATATCAACAGACAAGATATATCTGATTTAGTGGTACTGAAATAAACATTTCTTTATTTAATTTAAAAGCCGTGTTGGCCGATTGGGAGGTACCTCGACTTTCAATCTTTCAATCGTGGGTTCGAATCCCGGCGTGCATCAATGGATTTTTCTGTTCGAAAGATTTATATGCGCATCAAAAACACGTGCTCAAAACGGTGAAGGAAAACATCGTGAGGAAACCAGTTAGTATTCTTATAAGCGGCGATGGGCTTGCAACCTGTCACGTATGAAATGCTAACTACTGCAAAATGTGGGCATGTGCCAAATATGATGTTTGGACGTGCCTCTGACTACCCCCACTAGACATCTTCAAAGGATCTAAGCGCCTGGAGATCTGAGGGGATGTCTACCGTACTTGGGGATTACAGTCGTGATCCTATTTTTTTTTTTTGTTTTCATTTGTTTTGAATATTAATTACCTGCAGTTTGACAGCAAGGGGCTCCCAAATACCCTTCTTGGCCATGTCCACAATCTCGCCAGTTTCACCATCGATGCCAAAGGAGTTGGCGCCGGCCGCATGTTTTGCTCTCAGTGCGGTTAGCGTGCGGATTGTGTTAGCGCCGCAGTTCTGAGCGAGAGTACGTGGGATGATTTCTGAAAACGGAATATCGTTTAAAACGAGTAATAAATGTTTTTGATGAATGCAGAATCGTTTTTTCTCAATAACCGCAAAACATACAGTTTTGTTTTTTATGACAAAGATAACTTAAGGATTTAATCTAGATAAATTAAAGACAGAAACACGATTGGTGAAACTTTTCTCGATAGATTTATTTTCCAAAGTTGGCTCTTCAAAAACACTAGTTTCGTTTTTAATCAAAACTATGAATAGCTAAATAGTTCATTTTTATATAATTCGTTAGATAAGCATTATGCCTAAATTAATGTCAATTTTTTTTTTTAATTTGATGGTTTTCAAGGTAATGCAGTTTTATCACTTTTTACGTCTTATCCGGGTAGACTCAGCCCATACAAAACATCTAAAATTTCACTTATCACCTTAATTAGACAGGTAAACAAACCACGGCCAAAAACTAAAAACCAAAATACAACTCACTGGTTCTTATACAACGTTTCTCAACATATCAAATCTGTTTTATTTATATGTATACTAGTACGACCAATTTTGCATTTATTATGTTTAAATATTTTATTGGTGTATCCGGTTATCGTGATAGAAGTAATTTTTCCGTGATTCCAGAAATTAACCTCCGCATACATAAAATCCCACGAAATTCGCTCTCTTTATAATATTAGGTAGGTAAATCAGAATTTTCTCCCTAAAATACAATTTTGGTCTTTAACATCCAGTAATTAGTATGAAAATAACTAGAACGAAATTGTGACGGTTACCGCTAGTATATTTTATATTTTAGGTTAAGGCCCTGTATGTTGACGATTGCTCTTTTTCGAAAAGAAAAAATAAATACTTCTGAACAAGCCACATCTCCTATTTTTATAAATATATTACTTCAGGTTCCTACTTAGATTTCTATTAAGCTGAAAACATAATAGCAGAAACTTTTCACGATAAAAATATTATTTCGAAATGATACTTTTTAGAATTTATGATCGAAATATTTTGATACCTACTATTAAGATCAACTTGTGATTTATTGTTAAAGATAGGTAATATGTAGATTTAGATTTCTATTAGAATAGATTTTTGATAAGTAATTATACATAATTTATATCATTAATTTATTCGAAAAGCAAAGGCGGACCACGCGACGACGTGTGTTTGTCGTCATTGCAGCGGTCGGTAGGATTATTTATCGAAGTGATTAAAGATGGGTACATCTTTATTCACATATACTATACATTATAAAATAGGAGATGTGGCTTGTTCAGAAGTTTTTCATTTTTCGTTTCGAAAAAGAGCAATCGTCGACATACAGGGCCTTAACTGCTAGAGAATGCCTTTGCATTAAGTCAGTCTTTTTGTATTTAATTTTTAATTGCAATGTAAGTATTAATAATTACATTATTATTATAAAATATAAAGAAATAAATAGGTTTACCAAGTGCCTGTGCGACCGCGCGGTAAGGTGTGTTGTGGGCTGCGTTCGCTGTTAGAGCCTGAGAGACAGCCATCTCCACGGCGCCACCGCCAGCAAGTAAACGCGGGTTCAATACCTAAAATAAAAAATAGTAATTAATTATCTACACCGACAATAAAATAAGTTTAGAATAAATCTAGATAGGAGGTCAGTGCCGGATAAAGCCGACGCGGGGCCCGTAGCAAATGTAAACACGGGTTGAGTTATATTGCCTATTGAAATTTATTATATTATATATTCATACTGTCGCAATCATGTTCACTGTCTTCTACGACATCTATATATTTATATAATTTGATATTGATAACACTAGGCAATTAGGTGCATTCATCGACTACATAGCCTAATAGACGCCTAATGGCTTCATTTCTTCAAACAAACAACTCTGTCAAGTCAGTGAGGTATGAGGTACGGGGGGAGTGGGAAAAAATGCATTCTGATTGGCCGGTTCAAGATGACGTGATTCACTAGGGATGGGAAGTGTTGTCATGAGTTGTCGATAGCAGTCAGAGGCACGTCCAAATATTATATTCGGCACATACCCACATTTTGCAGTAGTTAGCAGTCCATACGTGACAGGTTGCAAGCCCATCGCCGCTTATAACAATCGGGATCGGGATCGGGATCGGGATCGGGATCGGGATCGGGATCGGGATCGGGATCGGGATCGGGATCGGGATCGGGATCGGGATCGGGATCGGGATCGGGTTCGGGATCGGGATCGGGATCGGGCAATAAGTAGTTTTACTAGTTAGGTCCAACTGTTGTTGTTACTACTATGTAGGTTTATCGATCATCAATTATTGAGTAGTGGTACAACACTATTGACTATCGACAAGGAAAATAACCAGTGTAACTTGATGGTAATGGTTTTTTAGCATAAACAGACGAGATGTAGTCGATGGGTGCACTGGTATTAGATGCATGATTATCTACAAAATACGGTATGAATTTTCCCCGGCAAACTTTGACTTTGTTTGAAATTTTGTTTTTTTTTGGGCACAGGAGCGGGGCCCGAAGCTTTTTCTGCCTCCTGCTACATGGCTAATCCGGCACTGTAGGAGGTAGATAAATGAATGAATGAAAATTCTTAAAAAATAAAAAAAAAACAATGACATGTGTAATGGGCGATCTTATTGTCAAACTCAAAATATTTATTTCAATCACAAGGATCACTTTGAAACGTCTTAGGAGCTAGGTGAAGAACTCCTGTTGCTAAAAAGCGATCTCTTCCAAACTACCTTAGGATGGAGTGAATGGAAGATTGGATAAACTCACCAAGTTCTTAGCCACATGCAGAGCGTCCTGCAAATTCCTCTCGATTTCGTTGAGTACATCCTTTGAGGCGCCTCTCAGTAGAATAGTGCAGGCTTTAGGATTCTTGCATTCGGTGACGAAGGTGAAATATTCATCGCCGAACTTCTTGATCTCGAATCTACCAGCACCGGTACCGACATCGGATTCCTTGAGCTCCTCCGTGCGGTTGACGATAGTAGCGCCGCAAGCGCGTGCCAGGCGGTTGTTGTCGGTTTTACGTAATCTAGAAACATTGAGCGAAATACATACACACATACATAAAATCACGTCCATTTCCTAGAGGGGGAGGCAAAAACCACGGCTTTCCACTAGCTACAATCCCGAGGTACCTGTTTTGTTTGACAATCTTTCTTCATTCATTCTCTCTGCCATATGCCCAACAAAAGACCGAATTGATATAATATACAAAAAAAAATTGGTCACAATCCCCAAGTACCGTAGAAAACCTCTCAGATTTCTCTCCAGGCGCATGTCTAAAAAGCCCATTGAAAGCCCACAGTTTGATAAGTATTGCATACTAGCCTGCGGCTGCACTTGCGAGGTACCTGGATAAAAAGTACCCTATATGCTATGCAACATCCATGTTTCATCCAAATCCGTTTGGTCGTTCGGCCGTGATTGAGCCACAAAATTTTACGTCTACAGTGCTATATCCTTCGTTCAAGTATATTTCTTGTCTATTTGTTCGTAGACAGATCGATTTCTCGGGTCAACAAGCTAGGCCTGCAGATTCGTTTACTCATATTTATGTAGTGCTTACCTGCGGATAGCTGTGATGCCGGCCTTCAGTAGGTAGTGTTGCGCCAGATCTGAAACTCCCTTCTCCGTGAACACGATGTCGGGCTTCACGGCGATAATTTCCTCGCATTGACGCTGAACATGCTCTTCTTCTAGCTGAAGCAGCTTTGTGAAGTCCTGGAACGAAATCAGAGGAACTATTAATTTTTGAAATTATAATTGGTTTATTTATTATCTGCCTGGCAAATTTTTGATACCTTGGGTACATTATTACATTATTGCAATTTTCGTGTGTAGATGCACGTGGTATATTTTTTTTGTATGCGTAAGGCTCGGGAGCGCTCAGTATCTGTCCGCACACAAAAACGCGTGTCTATACACAACACAACTACAAGCACTGCTCACCCGTCTTCGTGAGATAAAACAACTATAGGTACTATAATTTTCTAGTATAGTTTAGCTAGTAATACTCTAGGTCTAGTCTTGTAAATGAAAATCTCAATTTCACGGTGTTTGTGGTCGCAATCCGCCGAAACGGGTCGACCGACTTTTGAATTTTCTTATGTTTATTTGGTAGGTATGAAATAAGGTCGTAAAGTATAATTTCATGCCGCTTTTTGGAAAATCCAGCGTAAAGTTCGTGAAAAACTGTGTTTGTGAGATTATTGAAATTTGACAGGACGTCTGTCGGGATACAAGTATCTTCAAAAATATTACCTGATCTCCGAGAATCTCAACATTGGTCTGACTCTCGCCCTGCTTGTATTCCAAGTTGCAGTCCAGTAACACAATGCGAGGGTTTTCAATGAAACGCCTCATCTTAGGGTGTGTTACATCTTTGTTGATCATCACTCCATTGAGTACTTTGGACTCTTCGATTGTACCGCCGGGAATCTTTTCAATTTTCGCGTAGCTGAAAGATGCCAATATATAAGAAGCTACAAAAACTGTGACGTAACAGAATTTATAAATTAATATTGGTAGATATTATAAACAACTACGCAAAGCTAACTATGGGAACCAGATACATATATTTATGTCTCACATAACACCCAAACACAGAACAAATGTAATCCATGTCTATGACACAAAACAAATGTTTGTTCTGGATGGGGATCGAGTCCACAACCTACAGTGCAGAAGGCAGAGCTACCTACCAACAGAGCTGTGAGGCCAGTCAAGTAAATAGGTAAGTCTAAACTGTTAATCCCCAAGCATAGTAAACATCCTCCAAGATACTTCCAATGATCAAAACATTACAATTGGCAGTTACCCACTTTTTGCAGATGTTGGTATTCCTATTCCATAGGTGATAGGTTTTACTAAGAATACTAACTGGAAGTTAGTATTCTATTTTACTAAGAATACTCGCCGGTCGCCCACCTTTGTTTCGGTCGCCGAAGAACCGAGTTGCCGGCGACAGTGCGAAATAGCTCTTAGTAAAGGTAGATGCAATTATTGAGAACTCACTTCTTGATGTCAACTTCAATTCTGCCGCTGTCGTTAATTGTGACTGTGTTGACAGCATCCAGAGAGATGTCAACGGCTAGATCGGCCCAGCGGCCAATGTATTTGGTTCCTACACAGGAGCGGATCTGAAATATAAAAGTTTGTGACAACCTTGGTTGTGTGGTGGACAGGTACCCAGCTGAGACAAAAGAGATGATGGTTCAATCCCTATGGCGGGACTAATATAATACATAGAATTTGATACACAATCTATTAACATAAATTTGTTTCTAAAAAATTTAATTCTGGTCTAGACTTGTAGTTTCTAATAAAACCGGCGACTCGCGCACGAAGGGTTCCGTACTATTATCTATACAAAACGGCAAAAAAAACACATTTGTTGTACGGGAGCTCCACTTAAATATTTATTTTATGCTGTTTTTAGTATTTGTTGTTAAATTTTAACTGTCTAGCTATCATGGTTTATGAGATACAGCTCTGTGACAGACAGACGGACAGAAGTCTTAGTAATAGGGTCCCTTTTTTACCCTTTGGGTACGGAACCCTAATAAGAGACATAAGCGACGCAGGGAAACCAAGTGTGGGCTCAAAATTATTATGTATGACAATTAAAAAAGGCTAAATAGTTTTATGAAATTCTGCAGTTGCGTCTGAATTCATTCAATTATTTCAAATAATTTTCTTTCATTTAAGGCCCGGCTCACACCCACACACGTATTTCAATGATTTTCAGGTACCGATTTAAAAACCAGGAATCACAGTTGTGAGGATATAATGATACAAAATTACTGATAATATATTCATCTTTAATAGTAGATAATAAAAACTGGCCAGTTCTATACAACATTTTCAAAAAAATACGTTTTTACCGTCGCAAGAACCGCTGAAAATGTCGAAAAATGGGGTCTGGTTAGGTACCAATATCTTTAGACCCACAGCATATTTTTATTTGAAAATAATACGAAATTGTAGATTTTATATTTCTCTATACCGCGTGGCATTATCTTGTTTTCAAATAATTTACTTTTTCATTTATGAACAATATAAAATGCAATAAAACTTCTCCATACATTTTTTCCATACAAAACTCACATTCACCTCAAGTCGGCACGTCAGTTAGCGCTCAGACGCGCTCGGGGAAGCACGTCCACGTCACATTTTTCTTCGAATTTAGAGGAGGTCTTACATAATGGAATACCGGGGTAAAATACTGGACATGCAAAACTAATGATAACATTTGTATAATATATTGCCTTGAAGAATTTAGTGCAAGCCACACAGATGAAGGTTAGGTACAATGCATGGTTTGTTGAAAGAGTTGGATGGTTTTATTTTGTAGAAGATGCGTTTCATCGAGTTTGGTTTCGAAACAATATGATAATAGTATACGGTTTTACCTTTTTGCATACGTCGCGTCGGAGCAAAATCGAAATAAGCCGATGTTTCGTATTTGATTGTTATTTTAATAAAAATATTAAATTTCAGGAAAATGTGAACCTGGTTGTGTCCCTAATTAATAATAAATAATAAAAGCTTCTATTTCCTTGCACAATATAAAATTAACTTAAATATGTATCTATGCATAGGTATATAAAATTATGTGTAAGGACCGCTTTCAGCGGTAAAAGCCTCCTCCAGCTCTATCCATTTTTCCCGATCTCTAGCGGCTCTGCTCCATGTTTTGCCTGCTACTTTCACGATGTCATCATCCCATCGCATAGCAGACCTTCCTCTTCTTCGTTTTTTATGTATTGGGTCCCAATTCATAATTGTTTTAGATCACCTCTCATTTTGTAATCTTTGTATGTGCCCGGCCTATTTCCATTTTAGTGATAATACTTTCTGGACAACGTCTTTTGCTGTGGTTTTTGAAGTGTCCCTAATTAGTCCTATTAAATAAATATAAATGTTGATTTGATACATTTCTGTTTTGAAATGAAAGTTCTAAGGTACCATGATCCTTACCTGTATCGCTTAGACCCAATCTACCCTATATTACCAAGCGTGTTTTTTTATACATGGATGGAAAAAAATGATACTTTATCTATAATTGGATTTAGAAAAATTACATAAATTTCAGATTATGAATATAATTTATAATTATTATTTATCTACCTTTAATATTATAAATCTAAAAGTTTGTGCGGATGTTAAGTATGTTTGGATGTTTGTACCTCAATCAGACCTAAACGACTAAACGGATGAAATTGAAATTTGCTGTCGATGTAAATATACCTCTACCTTATAAATAGGCTATTTTTAATTAAAAAACATCCTCAAAACTATAAAAAGACTCCGAGTGCTGGTGTGCAACAAATCTAGCATTAATCAATTTTGACGACTGATGAATGACTGACGAATGATACGATACGCATTGAACCAAAAATGTTGAACCTTCTAAAAAGGTCGGTATTTGTTATTATCAAAGCAAGGTTTATCTGGGGGCACGGTAGTGCCCCCGCCAAGTCAAGCAAAAAAGCGGCACAGTCGTACCATCCTTTTCTCGAAGCAGTTCAGGCCATTTTTTAGACAGACAGACAGACATTGAAATCTCACAACTTTTTACGATAGAAGAACTGATGGGTTTTTGGTTAAATTATACATATACACGATCTGGGTGATATATATGGATTCTTTATTGTAGAGATATAGAACACGACCAGCCGTAACAAGCGAACAGGGAAGAGAGACTGACATCGACAGATTATCTCTGGTCATCTTAGGCTACTTATGCAATATCTCACAAGTTAAGTTTACTACACACGAGCATAGTTCCAACAAAAAAAAGACAAAAAAAGAAACTGAGTTGCGTTGCGAGAATTGGCTTTTTATTTTTATTTTTACAAGTTGTTTTTGATGGCATATACTTAAGTTTAAGTACATGATGCAAATAATTAAATAGTTAAAAAAAAATAGTGTCCTGAAAAATTGTTTAATTCTAAATACTGAAAGTGCTCTTTAGTGTTTCATAGTTCACAAAAAACCCTTATAGTTTTGCCATTTTCGTCCATTCGTCCGCAGCTTAGCTCAGATATTCTTAGTACTGGAAAGCTGTAATTTGGCATGAATATACATTAGTCACGCCGACAATGTGGTAGAAATAAATACATATTTTCAGATGTTTTTTTTCTCGCATACTCCTCATGTCTTTGGATAGGTCTTAAAAAGTATTGCAGGTTTGTGATGTCATTTAGTACAAATACAATGGAAAATATGAATTTTTAAAAAGAGTTGGTCATCTCTTTTTACAAATTCATATTTGATTTTTCTGGAAAGAAAATATTATGGAGGGTTATTTAGTAAAGTTTTACAATAACTGTTTAATTCCAGAACTTGTTGACCCTCGCTACGCGCGGTCTATGGATCTTCGAGATCATAGCTCGCACACAATATTCAAAAGCATACCTACATATTTTATCAGTATTTCACTTTCAAAACTTTCTGTGAGTGGTACTCGAAACGTTGGCGGTGCCGTCATCGATTTTAGATGACAATAAGTTTTTTTATTAAAAATATATTTTTTAAATCAAGCTTTTGTAATGTCTTCTGCTCTAGTTCTCGTCAAGATAAAAATAACGAGCCCAAACGCGACGTGGTTATGTTGTGTAGTTGAGGAGTTCCGATGGCTACATCCGACCTCCATCATCAGACCAGCTCGCTAGTACCATAATTTTACATTGTCATTGAGATTGATAGGTATGCAAAGTTTTGCCTCAATTCGACTATTTTGTGAAGGGTTCCGTTGAACAGCTCCTGACTCCATCATCAGATCAACTCGCTGTCACCATATTATGTATGCAAAATTTCAGCTCAATCGATTGGGGATAACTGCTTAAAATTAAGTTGCAAGATTCCACCTTATCAAACATACATACATAAATATGTACATAAACTGCAAGTTAAATAAGAGCTTGTAAAAAAATGATACTTACCGTTTTGTCATAATGTATTTTATTAGTAGGTACCTAACAAATATTTTTTGCACAGTCAAATATTAGTAACTGTGTAGTAGCACTTTACGATTTGTAACCTGTCTTATAATATATATTAATTTTTTCTATATTTATTTTCTTTTTGTCAAGTGCAACCTATAAAATTATTAAGTACATACCTACCTATACAAATATGACATACCTATTGCACCAAATATTTTCAAGTATCAAGACTAGTTATTTAGTCTTGGTAAATGAAGTGTGAAGTAGCTTCAATGTGTGCGTTTGCACTATTCTTAGTGTGCGGCCACAGAATACGACCGAGTACAAAAAATGCGAGCTGTCATAAATTTAACAGTCACCTTAATTTGATTACCTATATTTTATAGTGCCTGACATCTATGTTATATACAATTTACTTACAACTTCCCTCAGCTTCTCTCTATCATTCAAGTCAACTGGCACTGAGATCTTGTCTTGCAGTAATTTGACAGCATCCTCAAGTGCCTGACGATACTCTTGGATGATGACGGTTGGGTGGATATTTTGTGTCAGGAAAGGTTCAGCCACGGCCAGCATCTCACCAGCAAGTACAATTACTGAAGTGGTACCATCACCAACCTAGAATGGTAAAAATAATGTTGCTGTATTTCAATAAGATGGAATGAACAAGTAATGTGTTACAGTAAGTGAACAAATTATGAAAAAAAAATTATAAAATATAGGATCTTCTTTTTTTGCACTTAATGTGGGGTCGGCAAAACATGTCGACAAACACATTGCGAAAAGGATTTTAATTTATGTACAACCGGCAGCCTGCCTGACGTTAACCCTTTTTGGGAATAAAGCAATGGACAAAGGAAGTTATGATTTATGTTAGTAGATGTGAAAATGTAATGGAGAACCAAAACCTGTATACAAATATTAGATATTTTGTAACAATATAAATAACAAATAAAGTTCGGTTGTATTAGTTCTTTTTCATTGATGTATTAGGGAAAAAATCGAGAAAATTATAACCTCTTCATCTTGAGTCCTGGCGATTTCGATCATGAATTTTGCGGCCGGGTGTTGCACTGTGATCTCTCGAAGAATAGCATTGCCGTCGTTGGTCATCACGATTCCACCCATGGGATCCATCAGCATTTTCAACATAGCTTGCGGGCCAAGGCATGTTCGAATAATGTCCGCTATCGTCTAAAATACACATAACATACACAATTTTACCACTGAATATCGTCAGTTACACAGAAAATAACATCTTTGTACTGTTTTATGGCCGTTCTTACCTTTCCAGCGTTTATATTATCCAGTTGAACCTTCCGGCCGGACTCACGTTTTGTGTTTTGGCCTGCAATGATATCACCATTGAATAAAACTCTAGATTTTTCAATAACAATCACGTTTACAAACACAATACTTACTCAGGACTAAAATTGGCTGCTGGCTAAACATATTGATGGATTTTCAAGCGAATTATTTTCGGAATCACACAATTTCTTCGAGAAAAACGAATTTCAAGAGATTCACTGATATCGCGTGGTGACTGGTGTTGTCATGCTCAATATAATTTTATATTTGGGAGAATTTGAATGTAAGTCTTAGACGTTATAAAATTATGAATATAAACAGATATATTATTTATATAAAGTACATTTTACATTAAATAAATTACTTAAGCTTTACACTCTATAAATGTTATATCGCATCTGATTTGATTTTAGTAAATGTTAAAAAAATATTAAAAATAAGACTAAAGACTTTCTACCACTTGACTATTTACAGGTAGTACTTATTTTTATTTAATGGCAACATAAATGAGTGAATGTCAGAATATACTTTTTCAATCTTGTTTGTTTTTCTTTTGTTCTCAATCTCAACTCTCAACCAATCATTGTTCTCAACATTGTCTATTCTTTGGCTATAGAGAAAAACAACCTTTGCAGACCTCACTCTCACTCAGCCAGAGATGGGCACTTACCCGGTAAAAATCATTTTTACCCATTCATTCCTATTTATACCCATTTATACCGGGTAAAAATGATTACATCTTTTTTTTTTACTTTTTTGACACTTATCTAATTATGGATCACGATTTTCATATTTTCATTAGTTTAGATCTTTCGAAGATGTCTAGTGGGGGTAGTCAGAGGCACGTCCAAACATTATATTTGGTACATGCCCATATTTTGCAGTAGTTAGCATTCCAAACGTGACAGGTTGCAAGCCCATCGCCGCTTATAAGAATATAACTGGTTAATACTAATTAGTTATGGTGTTTTCTTGTTATTATTTTTTACTTTGGATTATAATTATTCAGACTTTAGCGTAAAGAAATAAGAGCGGTCGTTTTCAGGAATTTTAGGTTTAGCGTGGAGACAACAGAATCTCCACCAATGTAACAAAATTAAACCTAATACAAATTCCATAAAAAAATATCGAAATTCTATCTATTTTGATTATTCATATTATGCATGGTTGTATAGATTGTTTGTCCTGCCACTTTGACGTGTAATCTATAAAAAACCGGCCAAGTGCGAGTCGGACTCACGCACGAAGGGTTCCGTACTATTATCAAAACGGCAAAAAAATTACGTTTGTTGTACGGAAGTCCCACTTAAATATTTATTATATGCTGTTTTTAGAGAAATACATCATCTGTGAAAATTTCAACAGTCTAGCTATCACGGTTCATGAGATACAGCCCTGTGACAGACAGACGGACAGACAGACGGACAGACGGACAGGCGGACAGACGGACAGACGGACAGAAAGACAGACGGACAAACGGACAGACAGATGGGCGATGGGCTTGCAACCTGTCACGTTTGGAATGCTAACTACTGCAAAATGTGGGCATGTACCAAATATGTTTGGACGTGCCTCTAACTACCCCCACTAGACATCTGCGCCTGATGCGTGATCCATAATTAGTTAAGTGTCAAATAAGTAAAAAAAAAAAGATGCAATAATTTTTACCCGATATAAATTGGGTATAAATAGGAATGAATGGGTAAGAATGACGTCATTCTTACCCATTCATTCCTATTTATACCCAACCATTCTTACCCATTCATTCCTATTTATACCCAGTTTATATCGGGTAAAAATGACGTCATTCTTACCCATTCATTCCTATTTATACCCAATTTAAATCGGTTATTATTTATATTTTATTAATATCGGTACTTTGAGGTTTAATCTATAATAAGTAATCTAAAAATAACTTAAACAAGTAGTATTTCATATAAGCACATACGGTGCTATTAATAAAAATTTACTAATCCAAAGATCATCTGAGGTTACAGCAAGACTTGTTAATACCAGCCTAAAGTTGTAATAACTTCAGAGTAAAATAGTTATTAATAAACTCGGCGAAGTGTTGGACTAACAATACATTCCTTGCACCGGGATTATATGGCAACACACTTGATTTAAAAGTAAAAAGAGTGAGTCGGTGAGTGAACTCAATGCTTTATGATGACATATGGACAGTGACAAACAACGTTTTGAATGACAGTTGCCTATGGTATAAAAGTAAACAAACAACTATGAAAACTTTGATAAAAATTAATTAAATTTCAAAATGAACTGAAAACGCATTCGCTTTATTAAGAAAAGGTAAATAATGTTATCATCTATCACTTTTACAGCTTGACTGTTATGGTAAGTATAATGAATGCTACCGTAGGTATCATTTACAATATAATTGTTTGTTTCAGCAATTATTTCGCATAGTTCTGAGAGAGTATCCTCCAATAATTGAAATCAAATCATTGGACACTAATACAAACTGGACAAAAAACAAAGCATGGTGCGTGAAAGTGCACGAAAAGTAAGTTTAACTAGGTTTTTCTAACAAAGCATGGTGCGTGAAAGTGCACGAAAAGTAAGTTTAACTAGGTTTTTCTTTAAGTACTGAGTAAGTACCTAACCTATCTTAGTACCTACGAATTAAAATATTTGTTACAAGTATACCACTTATTTCAGGTTTAATGAGTTATATAAATGATCTCAATAGTTAAACTTATGTTAAACTAACTTACTTTGACTATGTTTTTAAAACTACCTAAAATATTAATTTTTAATCTATTTGTTATTTGCAGGACCAGAATGAACATGCTCGAAGCTTGATAAGCCACAGAAAATATGAAGAGCACAAGCGAAGGATGATATTTTCATATACTTACTCACACTAATCACAGTTCTGAATTCTATAAAAAAAAATCTATGGTAGGATCCAAACAATGTGTACAAATAAAGAAAATGTCATAAGCCTGATGTTTTTTATTTAAAATTAATGTGCTTAGGTATAACATGGAAGTACAAGAAAATAATATAAAAGTCTGTCATTCAATTCTGATTGCTCAAATAATTTTATTGTTGTTTCAAACAACATTCATTATTATATTCTTGAGTCATGTGAGCTGCCTTGCACATTTATGCCACAAAAGGTATTCATGATCTCCAAATTAGCACCTGACACAACCTGGAACAATAAAATATATATGACTTTAATTTTATGGTAGGAAACCTATGTTTGAATAAATTATAATTATGTACCAAAGCTTACGTAGTAGGTACTGAAACCTCAGAATACAGAAGAAGTTCTTTCTGTATTCTGAGACTGAAACCTTACCTGTAAATTTATTGACATGTATCCTGTCTTGTTTATGCAGTGTTGTCCAATACCATCTGCAATTTTTGGGATTCTAATATGTGTGCAATATAGCTCCTATCATTTGTCTGAAGCCACACAATTAATAAAAACCAGCAATCACATATGTTCCAGTCCAAGGCATTTTTATCCATTGAGCCCTTTGCTTAAAAAAGTGCTAAACCAACTTGTTTGCATGCAAGTGAAATTGTTGGCTGGCTCCTCCCGCTTGATAATTTACTGCATCATCTTGAATCTGTATTCATCTCTTCATCTTGAAAGTCTTCAAACGAATTCTTACGAATTTTGATAAATTTTACACGCCTCACTAATAGATTCAACCTTTTCTATTTCTTCTTACTCTCAAATCATCAATTAATCCATCTTATTTGCACAGAAATGAATGAGTAAATAAAACAAACACTATTGGATACGCAACTTTAAAACACAATTTTAGGTTAGGAAAGACTGTGGCGCAGGTTGTCTAAGCTTACTCTGACTTATATGCTCTTTGACTCTGACGTAAAATTGTTGTAATAGGAATGAATGGGTAAGAATGACGTCATTCTTACCCATTCATTCCTATTTATACCCAATCATTCTTACCCATTCATTAAATAGGAATGAATGGGTAAGAATGACGTCATTCTTACCCATTCATTCCTGTTTATACCCAATTTATATCGGGTAAAAATGACGTCATTCTTACCCATTCATTCCTATTTATACCCAATTTATATCGGGTAAAAATGATTGCATCTTTTTTTTTACTTTTTTGACACTTAACTAATTATGGATCACGATTTTCATATTTTCATTAGTTTAGATCTTTCGAAAATGTCTAGTGGGGGTAGTCAGAGGCACGTCCAAACATTATATTTGGTACATGCCCACATTTTGCAGTAGTTAGCATTCCAAACGTGACAGGTTGCAAGCCCATCGCCCATCTGTCCGTCCGTCTGTCTGTCTGTCTGTCTGTCCGTCTGTCTGTCCGTCTGTCTGTCTGCAGGTCTGTCTGTCCGTCTGCAGGTCTGTCTGTCCGTCTGCCTGTCCGTCTGTCTATCCGACTGTCTGTCCGACTGTCTATCCGTCTGTCTGTCCGTCTGTCTGTCTGTCTGTCCCTCTGTCTGTCCGTCTTTCTCTCCGTCTGTCTGTCACAGGGCTGTATGATCTCATGAACCGTGATAGCTAGACTGTTGAAATTTTCACAGATGATGTATTTCTCTAAAAACAGCATAAAATAAATATTTAAGTGGGACTTCCGTACAACAAACGTGATTTTTTGCCGTTTTGATAATAGTACGGAACCCTTCGTGCGTGAGTCTGACTCGCACTTGGCCGGTTTTTTATAGATTACACGTCAAAGTGGCAGGACAAACAATCTACACAACCATGCATAATATGAATAATCAAAATAGATATAATTTCGGTAATATTTTATGGAATTTGTATTAAGTTTAATTTTATTACATGTGTGGAGATTCTGTTGTCTCCACGCTAAACTTAAAATTCCTAAAAACGACCGCTCTTATTTATTTACTAAAGTCTGAATAATTATAATCCAAATTAAAAAATTACAAGAAAACACCATAATTAATTAGTATTAACCAGTTAGTATTCTTATAAGCGGCGATGGGCTTGCAACCTGTCACGTTTGGAATGCTAACTACTGCAAAATGTGGGCATGTACCAAATATAATGTTTGGACGTACCTCTGACTACCCCCACTAGACATCTTCGAAAGATCTAAACTAATGAAAATATGAAAATCGTGATCCATAATTAGATAAGTGTCAAAAAAGTAAAAAAAAAAGATGTAATCATTTTAACCCGGTATAAATGGGTATAAATAGGAATGAATGGGTAAAAATTATTTTTACCGGGTAAGTGCCCATCTCTGTTACTGCCAAAATCAGCTGCCAGCAGAGATGGGCACTTACCCGGTAAAAATCATTTTTACCCATTCATTCCTATTTATACCCATTTATACCGGGTAAAAATGATTACTTACATCTTTTTTTTTTACTTTTTTGACACTTAACTAATTATGGATCACGATTTTCATATTTTCATTAGTTTAGATCTTTCGAAGATGTCTAGTGGGGGTAGTCAGAGGCACGTCCAAACAGTATATTTGGTACATGCCCATATTTTGCAGTAGTTAGCATTCCAAACGTGACAGGTTGCAAGCCCATCGCCCATCTGTCTGTCCGTTTGTCCGTCTGTCTTTCTGTCCGTCTGTCCGCCTGTCCGTCTGTCCGTCTGAATGACGTCATTCTTACCCATTCATTCCTATTTATACCCAACCATTCTTACCCATTCATTCCTATTTATATCCAATTTATATCGGGTAAAAATGACGTCATTCTTACCCATTCATTCCTATTTATACCCAATTTAAATCGGTTATTATTTATATTTTATTAATATCGGTACTTTGAGGTTTAATCTATAATAAGTAATCTAAAAATAACTTAAACACGTAGTATTTGATATAAGCGCATACGGTGCTATTAATAAAAATTTACTAATCCAAAGATCATCTGAGGTTACAGCAAGACTTGTTAATACCAGCCTAAAGTTGTAATAACTTCAGAGTAAAATAGTTATTAATAAACTCGGCGAAGTGTTGGACTAACAATACATTCCTTGCACCGGGATTATATGGCAACACACTTGATTTAAAAGTAAAAAGAGTGAGTCGGTGAGTGAACTCAATGCTTTATGATGACATATGGACAGTGACAAATAGCCATGCGCAGAATATATCCTTAAAGTGAAAAGATATATATGTGTCTTTTCATCTCAGTGAAGTATATCACTCATCTAGTTCAATAGTTCATCTAGTTAATTTAGTTCATCTAGTCCAATAGTTCGTTTAGTTCATCTAGTCCAATAGTTCGTTTAGTTCATCTAGTCCAATAGTTCGTTTAGTTCATCTAGTTCAGTTTGTCGCTTAGTTTATGCATTGAACTATCGTAATTTGCATTCATCTAGTTTATGTGGTCAACAGAGATGATTTTGTTAGGTGTTCTTTTATCTTTCCTAATTCATCGAACTAAAATAAATAAATAATAAATAGAATCGCGACTGTAATCCCCAAGTACGGTAGGTAGAGTAGACATCCTCCCAGATCTCCAGACGCTTAAATTTCTGTAGATGTGTAAAGGTTAGTCAGAGGCGTGTCCAAACAGATAAGTAGGTAGGTAATTAAGTAATTATGGTATGATTAGTGTTCAATGTAATTTTGGTGGTTTATCGCCACAAATGTAGATGTTCCTGTACTAGGCTCAGTGTACCTACTACTTTGAAACTCTGTTTGATAGGTATTAGTATAGTTGGTATGTTCCAATAGCGAAAACCATACCACACAACCAGTGTAACAATACAATTTTCAAATGACGTGTATACGAAACTCACCCATAATATTTAAATTTTAATATCTTCATCTCGTTTACGCGCATGAAAGTTAGCGCGCTAGAGAGGGATGCCATTATTATTTTATGGTTCGGCACAGTAGGCACACACACATCACACACATCTTCGCGGCGAGTGTTGTCGTACTTCTCTTAAACTCATGTTATCTCTATCTATCTAGTTCGCGTATATCAGCGTGTAGTTCGCGAATGAAATGAAGTACTGAAGTACTTCAATTGAAGGAGATATAGTGAATGAATGAAGGAATACAGGTGAAGTAGTCCAATTGAAGGATTCATTCGCGAACTACACAAGGCTAGTGACAAACAACGTTTTGAATGACAGTTGCCTATGGTATAAAAGTAAACAAACAACTATGAAAACTTTGATAAAAATTAATTAAATTTCAAAATGAACTGAAAACGCATTCGCTTTATTAAGAAAAGGTAAATAATGTTATCATCTATCACTTTTACAGCTTGACTGTTATGGTAAGTATAATGAATGCTACCGTAGTTATCATTTACAATATAATTGTTTGTTTCAGCAATTATTTCGCATAGTTCTGAGAGAGTATCCTCCAATAATTGAAATCAAATCATTGGACACAAATACAAACTGGACAAAAAACAAAGCATGGTGCGTGAAAGTGCACGAAAAGTAAGTTTAACTAGGTTTTTCTTTAAGTACTGAGTAAGTACCTACCTAACCTATCTATCTTAGTACCTACGAATTAAAATATTTGTTACAAGTATACCACTTATTTCAGGTTTAATGAGTTATATAAATGATCTCAATAGTTAAACTTATGTTAAACTAACTTACTTTGACTATGTTTTTAAAACTACCTAAAATATTAATTTTTAATCTATTTGTTATTTGCAGGACCAGAATAAACATGCTCGAAGCTTGATAAGCCACAGAAAATATGAAGAGCACAAGCGAAGGATGATATTTTCATATACTTACTCACACTACTCACAGTTCTGAATTCTATAAAAAAAATTCTATGGTTGGATCCAAACAATGTGTACAAATAAAGAAAATGTCATAAGCCTGATGTTTTTTATTTAAAATTAATGTGCTTAGGTATAACATGGAAGTACAAGAAAATAATATAAAAGTCTGTCATTCAATTCTGATTGCTCAAATAATTTTATTGTTGTTTCAAACAACATTCATTATTATATTCTTGAGTCATGTGAGCTGCCTTGCACATTTATGCCACAAAAGGTATTCATGATCTCCAAATTAGCACCTGACACAACCTGGAACAATAAAATATATATGACTTTAATTTTATGGTAGGAAACCTATGTTTGAATAAATTATAATTATGTACCAAAGCTTACGTAGTAGGTACTGAAACCTTACCTGTAAATTTATTGAACTGTATCCTGTCTTGTTTATGCAGTGTTGTCCAATACCATCTGCAATTTTTGGGATTCTAATATGTGTGCAATATAGCTCCTATCATTTGTCTGAAGCCACACAATTAATAAAAACCAGCAATCACATATGTTCCAGTCCAAGGCATTTTTATCCATTGAGCCCTTTGCTTAAAAAAGTGCTAAACCAACTTGTTTGCATGCAAGTGAAATTGTTGGCTGGCTCCTCCCGCTTGATAATTTACTGCATCATCTTGAATCTGTATTCATCTCTTCATCTTGAAAGTCTTCAAACGAATTCTTACGAATTTTGATAAATTTTACACGCCTCACTAATAGATTCAACCTTTTCTATTTCTTCTTACTCTCAAATCATCAATTAATCCATCTTATTTGCACAGAAATGAATGAGTAAATAAAACAAACACTATTGGATACGCAACTTTAAAACACAATTTTAGGTTAGGAAAGACTGTGGCGCAGGTTGTCTAAGCTTACTCTGAGACTCTGACGACTTATATGCTCTTTGACTCTGACGTAAAATTGGGTATAAATAGGAATGAATGGGTAAGAATGACGTCATTCTTACCCATTCATTAAATAGGAATGAATGGGTAAGAATGACGTCATTCTTACCCATTCATTCCTATTTATACCCAATCATTCTTACCCATTAATTCCTGTTTATACCCAATTTATATCGGGTAAAAATGACGTCATTCTTACCCATTCATTCCTATTTATACCCAATTTATATCGGGTAAAAATGATTGCATCTTTTTTTTTACTTTTTTGACACTTAACTAATTATGGATCACGATTTTCATATTTTCATTAGTTTAGATCTTTCGAAAATGTCTAGTGGGGGTAGTCAGAGGCACGTCCAAACATTATATTTTGTACATGCCCACATTTTGCAGTAGTTAGCATTCCAAACGTGACAGGTTGCAAGCCCATCGCCCATCTGTCCGTCCGTCTGTCTGTCTGTCCGTCTGTCTGTCTGCAGGTCTGTCTGTCCGTCTGCAGGTCTGTCTGTCCGTCTGCCTGTCCGTCTGTCTGTCCGACTGTCTGTCCGACTGTCTATCCGTCTGTCTGTCCGTCTGTCTGTCTGTCTGTCCGTCTGTCTGTCCGTCTTTCTCTCCGTCTGTCTGTCACAGGGCTGTATCTCATGAACCGTGATAGCTAGACTGTTGAAATTTTCACAGATGATGTATTTCTCTAAAAACAGCATAAAATAAATATTTAAGTGGGACTTCCGTACAACAAACGTGATTTTTTGCCGTTTTGATAATAGTACGGAACCCTTCGTGCGTGAGTCTGACTCGCACTTGGCCGGTTTTTTATAGATTACACGTCAAAGTGGCAGGACAAACAATCTACACAACCATGCATAATATGAATAATCAAAATAGATATAATTTCGGTAATATTTTATGGAATTTGTATTAAGTTTAATTTTATTACATGTGTGGAGATTCTGTTGTCTCCACGCTAAACTTAAAATTCCTAAAAACGACCGCTCTTATTTATTTACTAAAGTCTGAATAATTATAATCCAAATTAAAAAATTACAAGAAAACACCATAATTAATTAGTATTAACCAGTTAGTATTCTTATAAGCGGCGATGGGCTTGCAACCTGTCACGTTTGGAATGCTAACTACTGCAAAATGTGGGCATGTACCAAATATAATGTTTGGACGTACCTCTGACTACCCCCACTAGACATCTTCGAAAGATCTAAACTAATGAAAATATGAAAATCGTGATCCATAATTAGATAAGTGTCAAAAAAGTAAAAAAAAAGATGTAATCATTTTTACCCGGTATAAATGGGTATAAATAGGAATGAATGGGTAAAAATTATTTTTACCGGGTAAGTGCCCATCTCTGCACTCAGCTTGTTTTTTTTTATTATTTTCTTGGAGTAGGAATGAGAATGAGGAATCTGATTTATTGCTTCTAATTGAAAACTTTTCTGTGCAAATTCGTATTAGCTAAAGAATATGAAGTAGTGCATATTATCGGTTTTGTTCAGTGTTCAATAAAATTAATGAAGACCAGCATTCGCCCCGTCATCGTCATCACGGGTAAAAATAAAATATGATAACTTTATAAACCAAGTTAGTCACTAATCCACAAAAGCGCCATCTATGGAGCATTCCCAAAATCTAGTTAGCAGAGGTATGGTGTGTGTGTGGTGTGGGTTCTTGGTTTGAGCGAGAGGATGTAAAATTCCTGAGATCATCTCAAGATCAGATTACTTCATTAGTTTTTGGTACTAGTACTACCTATGCAGGGATCAGATAAACCTATACATACAATCAATTATATGAATCCGTAGGTAGGTACCCCTACTTATGGATTACAGTTACAGTCGTTACAATATTTTTTTTAAATATGAAATGAAATAAAATGACTTTGTCGTTTTATTGTTTTATTGAAGTAGGTAGGATAATTATTAGTACGTTTTTACTAACTAAATTATTAGGTAAATATTTAATTTTAGGTAGCTAGATACCTACACAGTTACACAATTGAATATTTATAATCCTAATTTAAATAAATAAATATACCAACATAGGTAATATTATTAATTAATATTGGTGAACTTTATATACAGCGCCATCTAGCCCCAAACTAAGCAAAGCTTATACTATGGGAACCAGATAATAATTGATAGAATACTTTATTTGTAAATACATAGGTACTTTTAATATGTATATTAAAACAACAAATGTTTGCCCTTGGTGAGAATTGAACTCACAACCTACAGTGCAGAAGGCAGAGTTACTACCAACGGAGCTGTAAGGCCAGTCAATCAGGGAGGTTAGCATGCTAACTACATTGCTACATAGCTACTATAAATATTAAAGGAAGTCGTGTTAGTTACACTATTTAAGGGGCTCCCAGTCGACGATTGCTCTTTTTCGAAACGATAAAAGAAATACTTCTGAACAAGCTACATCTCCTATTTTTATAAGTATATTACTTCAGGTTCCTACCTAGATTTTTATTAAGCTGAAAACATAATAGCAGAAACTTTTCACGATAAAGATATTATTTCAAAATGATACGTTTTAGAATTTATGATCGAAATATTTTATATACCAATACTATTAAAATCAACTTGTGATTTATTGTTAAAGATAGGTAATATTTAGATCTAGATTTCTATTAGAATAGATTTTTGATAAGTAATTATACATAATTTATATCATTAATTTATTCGAAAAGCTAAGGTGGACCACGCGCCGACGTGTGTTTGTCGTCATTGCAGCGGTCGGTAGGATTATTTATCGAAGTGATTAAAGATGGGTACATCTTTATTCACATATAGGTACTATACATTATAAAATAGGAGATGTGGCTTGTTCAGAAGAATTTCTTTTTTCGTTTCGAACAAAAACAATCGTCGACTGGGAGCGCCTTAAAACTCAAGAACGGCTGAACCGATTTAGCTGAAAATGAGTGGGAAGGTAGCTTAGAACCAGGAGACGGACATAGGATATTTTTTATAACAGGGAACGGGGACGGGATCAGGAACAGGAACGGGAACGAGAACTTAACACAACATTTGTTATTCCAAAGCAATACGAAGTTCGCCGGGTTAGCTTGTTATAATAATTATGTTACATTGTCGATACGACACATAGCATTAACATTCATGCATTAACCATGACTGTAATCCCCAAGTACGGTGCACATCCTCTCAGATCTCTAGGAGCTTAGATCCTTTGAAGATGTCTAGAGCTGGCAATCAGAGGCACGTCCAAACATTATATTTGGCACATGCCCACATTTTGCAGTAGTTAGCATTCCATACGTGACAAGTTGCAATAGCCCATCGCCGCTTTCAAGAATACTAACTGGTTTCCTCACGATGTTTTACTTCACCATTTTACACGTGTTTATGCGCATATAAATTTTTCAAACAGATAAATTTATTGATGTATGCCGTGATTCGAATCCACGACCTTCGAAATGAAAGTCGTGGTACCTTCCACTCGGCCAACACAGCTTCTCTTTTTAATAATTGTAAGTAGGTAGGTATATCCCTACCTAGTAATATAAAGGTACAATTTGAGATAATTAAATTATTTAACAACATGTAGTAATTACATACGAGTACAATTTAGTAGGGAGAGACCGCTGGTTGTGGGCACTTTAACAACATTTTAATCTTCAACTAAACAAAACCAAATCAAATCAGACCATAGATAAAAAAAAATAACTATAGATTTTAAACAAGTTTGTTTGCTATGCTTAGTTATTGACTACACCAAAATTGAAAATGCCCAAAGCCGGGGTAGGCACACACAACCTTGTCTATGAACCCACATTAGTAAAACTTTTTTTATTTTAGGTATGACTGTTTTTGTATCGATACTAATAGACGATTATTTTTTGTAATAAAGGCTAAGGGTTTTAATAATGGCAATAGTTAGATACAGTTGAATACATGACTAGCATTAACAGGTAGTTCCTATGTAATAGGTGGTAAAGTGAGATAAGGATAGTTTTTAGCAATATTTACAGATATGCTAGTGACTAGAAAAGCATCACATCAATAATTATTGTATAGATATGCAAGATAATTTAATCTATAATATCATCATCATCAATATCTGAACATTCCGCCTTCGTATCCTCATCCTTACTGACTTTCTCCTTACCATCTTGAGCAGTGTGAACGTCATCATACACGCGTTTCAGATTCCTCATTATATACGAAGTTCCATTCACTTTGCCATTAGAATCAAAGTACTTTTCGGCGCCTTCTGTCGAATTATTGTTCCGAACTGGCACGGAAAAAGCCGAGACGTGCCGAGATCTCTGCCCAAAATCTCTGCCCAGACGCTTATCCAAGACAGATTCTTCAGTTCGTACTTCCGGAGTCAAATTAGCGTCTGCTTCCATGCGCTTCCTGTCATAAATATGCCCTGAGACGCGTAGATCGATGAAAAAGTTGAGAGGATCGACTCCAAACTGAGGGTTATAAAGAGGAGGGTACCACATCGGCGGAGGCGGGGGTAGAATCAGATTCGGCTGAGGAATGTTATCATGAAGGCTGCGTCCAACGCACGGCGATGGTTTAGGCAGTTCTTCAGTTCCAACGTCTACGAAGGAGGATTGTCTGCCTGGAGGTCCTGGGCTGTTAGATTTAGGATGCTCTAGCTTCGGCGACAAGATACGCGGAGACGGCTCGCGTACGCGCGGATGTTTGTCCACA
This sequence comes from Hydriomena furcata, assembly GCA_912999785.1. Taxonomy (NCBI): domain Eukaryota; kingdom Metazoa; phylum Arthropoda; class Insecta; order Lepidoptera; family Geometridae; genus Hydriomena; species Hydriomena furcata. The sequence goes on along the minus strand of OU538834.1, from coordinate 4,359,637 downwards.
GTTAGTTCCAGTGGAACTTCCGGCCGCGTTTCAACCTCTTTCTTCTCTTCTTCTTGCTTCGGCCAGTCTCGTCGCCATTCCTCGTTCTCAGCAAAGTATTTGTGTGTGCGGCGTTTGAAACGACGCTGGTAATGAGGTGGTCGGCATCCGTGGCGTGCATTGACAAAAGACCTCAGCATTTCACTAAAGAAGAACGCATGAGGTTGGAGAGGAAGCGCGCTGTACAGATACGGGGGAGTAGCCGCTAGAAGTCTCGACACAAGTTCCGTGTTCCTCAACTCACGAAGTTGGGTTTTGGCTGGATTTTCGGGAACAGTTTTTTCCTCTTGAACAGACATCTGGAACAAAGAAGAGTCCATTACAATCTAAATCAATCTGCAAATGACGAGCAAGAACCCTTCGGGAGTTGGACTCTTGATGTGAATGGGATGCGGTGCGAGTGAATGGGGTGTCATGTTGGGAACTTTACACCGCACGATTTTTATATTTTTAACTCTTTGCTTTTAAAACCTTCGCTTCAGATGTAGCATGTACCTACCTACCTAAACAATATTTTCAAAGCTTTCTAGGTATCTACATACTTCCTTCTAAATTACAAATGCGAATGTTTATTTTATGAGTAGGTATGTCTGGATTTCTTTATGTTTATGTTTTAATCACACCATAACGGCTGAACCGATTTGAATTAAAGTTAACTAATAACTAGTTTAAATATTAATTACCTGACATTTAAGACATTTAAGTAAGCGTTTTTGAATGGGGCCAGTATTATCATTCCTGTATGGAATGGTATGCATTCCATACAGGAACAACATACCTCAATGATAACAGATTACTATACTATCTACAACTACATAGAAACTAAACTAATGGGAATCATTTCCCTTATGTCCCGTTGTCGGAACTATGGAGAAAGAACAAAAAAATCAAGGTGACTAAGTAAGTATATCTACCTATGTACTTTCAAAATTGCAAAAAGGATAACGGACAAGTTCCTATTCAAAATTGATTCCAAACTTCTACCTAAATGATTTTAGTTGTCGAGTTTGAGACCAAAACTTCTGCAGGTACGACTTTGAGTTTAGCAGTAAAATCGTAGCATATAAAGAGCAACGCATCTCGTCGGGTGATTACTGAGAGAACAATGCGGCGCACGCCATTATCTGAGTGGAAGGAAGTACTGCACAAGTGCACGGATTTATCTCTCACTTTGAAGACGGTGGTGGCTGGAAACTGGATTTACCGAAACTGTTGTTAGATGACAGCTGTATGGTGGGAGGTACTTTGACTTTCAAGACGAAGGTTGTGGGCTCAAACCACAGCCGTACATCAATGAAATTTTATGAAACCAGTAAGTTGTCTTAAAAACGACGACGGGCTTGTAACCTGTCACTTATGGAATGCTAGCTACTTCGGGCATGTGCCAAATGTACCTAATATTTGGACGTGTCTCTGACCATCCCTTTTAACATCTTTAAAGATCTGAAAGGATGTCTACCAGTACAATCGTGATCTTTGAAATCTTTTATTTTTTAATTTCAGTTTCATGATTACCTGTATAAGTAGATAGCGACTTCAAAGTTATAACATTCAACATTTAAGAACAACGAGTAATTTGGTAGTTATTGAAGTGAGCTAACAATTTGGAAAGCAAATCATTTCCAGTTGAAATCCAATTTGTGCCCTGCAAAGCTTACACACAAAAACATGCCTTTCAATTTTATATTCAAAACAAGGTGGTGCATCATACCACTATACCACGCTATACGATGCAGTCTGTCGACATCGATTTTTCAGCTCACCGCTGTTTTATTGGCAATATTCGAATGACGTGTACCCGCGCTCCATCACGGCCGGATTCGCTTTACGGCTTTATTTTTTCGACGAAAAAGAATTTTGTAATTCTTTATTTTCGGCAGGGAAATGAATGCTTTGCCGAACTCGTTGCAAAATTGTTGCACTCTTCAAAAACTTTCCAAAGCCCAACGTACTCGTATATTTTTTTTTTGTCTGGAGAACAAGCCAGCATGTTTTGGAAGCAAAAAGAATTTACTCGTAGTTGGTATGATAGGTAATTTAAAATTAGAACAAACATGACATCTGTATAGTTCCTTAACCAAGATAATTCGGCCTCCTTTGATTTAATAAAGCCAGTTGTAACCACGAAGGTATCGCACAAACGACTAAGTACACACCTATAGGTATACAAAGTATGAGCTACTAGGTAGGTACGTAGATTGTATTAGTATGGGATCCCTCAATGATAGGAATTAAATGTATTACCATATCAGTGAGTTTGAAGTGAAAGCGATACATTGGATTTGTGTCACAATAACGAGAGGGTGGTCGGAGGTGGTGGGTGGTAGAAAGTTTAGGGTTGTCAAGTCGAATAGTAGTTTTACTTTAATATTGCAGGTACTGTTATATAGGTATAGGTACTGGAATATTTACGTACCACGTTAAAATATATTTGGTGTCATTAGAATTTGCTGAAATGCCCAAAGAATAAGTCAAAGTCAAAAAGCGTTTATTCATTGAAATGACTAGGATCATTTTAAGAATCGTCATAAAATTTAGTTTAATTTAATTCATTGTTTGTTTTTACGACTTTGTGCCTACATAATGTTTCGTACAAAAGGAAAATAATAACTTTAAGCCTACAATTGCTGTAAATTATTGTGTTTTAGACAATAATTGCAAAAATACCCAGATAGTACGCGCGTGCCAACCCTAAACCACAATAAATTCAGAGTGGCGTATCTCTATTCAAACAGTTGATGCGGAGCGTGAAGCAAATCTTACGTTCGCGACGGGCAAACATGAACACCCTTTATAACGTCTGGGGATGTACTTTTAAAGCGCTGTGACGTTACGGAATGCCGAAATAATTGTCATTTAAATGGGCTTTTTGACAAGATTTTAAAAACCATTTTAGATTATTCAGTAGTGACTATGGAACCCATAAAACAATATTATTTGAAATTCTGATAAGTATTGGCCCTCAAAATTTAAATTAAATATCGTCAATTTAAATAACAGGCAAAAACGCTTCTTTATGCAAATGGCGTCGCACTAGTTTCTGTGACGTCACATGTTTGTCAAGAAATAAACGTCAAGTTTTTCAAGGCAGGCGATGACATATTGACAAGCATGTTACGTCATCGTCGATTCGACCAATCCTGAACGTTTTGTGACACGTGAATGGCGTTTAAAAATAGATAATTTTAATTATGGGTTTTTTAATAAATCATTGTTTATTTTCAAGTTATTTTACTCCATAACGCTGTATGAAAGCATAATTTACATAGATTACTATCAACAACACTTTATTTTTCATACTGTCAAATTTCCTATTGTCATTTAAATTGTTCTGAGTATTTCTTTTAATTGAGGTGATTGGCAATACCGAAGAGGTCTCTACCTAGCAGTGGGATGAAAAAGGTTGAACAGAATTTCTGTGTCAGATTTATAGTTCTAGAAATAGATAAAAAATAATTGTAGAAAAATGTTGTAAACAATAGTTAACATTCTTACAATGGTAAATGATGATATATGTGTAAAATAGACGATAAATAGATAGTCCGCTCAGATACCAACTAACAAAATAAAAAATAAAATCGAAAAGAAAACTAACAATCGAAAATTCGATTTTATGTAGGTAATGCCCATATGATTAAGTAAATAAACTTTAGAAGACATGTGAAACACCGCGGCCTTTTTAAAGCAAATTAGTGTATTAGTATGAATAAACACAGTGTAAAATAATAATGAAGTTTGAAGGCATTTACTTCATTTTATACAAAGGGACACGAGCCTACGAGAATCGTAGAGCATCTACGGATGTCGTAGCACAAACACGACCACAAAAAAGCAGATCAATATCTGGATGTGCCTTTTCATGCCGGTTTCCTGAAAGGTATCGAACTGATGAAAAATCAAAAACGGAACGTTTCGACGGACGAGTTTTTTTTTAATTATTGGAAATGTGGCAACTGAAGCTTGAAATTGGAGACTGATGGTTCGGTTACATTATTATGCGGGTTTTTTAACAGTTTTTGCATTTGACCAATTATATTATTGACAGGCTTTTTATGATACTTTTAAAGTTATTTACTAATTTCTTTATTAATTAATGGAACAGATTATATTATCAACTTTGTCACAAGCTTGTCTAGAATTTTAAATCCCATTCTATCACAAGCACACCGCAAAAACGTTACCACGCTGCTGTTAAAATACATAAAAAATTCAATTAGGCGGCAAAACCGCCGCCAATGTGCGGATTCTTTCCACACCAGATTTAGCACTCTCACGATTCACATTTACGCCAGTTTGAGCCTTATGTGGTGCATTTTTAAGGTAAAGTGGTTTTAAAATGGTAAATGCCGTTTTCGAGGTGTTACGCATCATACGGCAACGAACGTTAATTTCCATATTAAAACCGTCACAAAGGAAGCAGATTCAAAAACCACATCGTCGTCGGGGGGTGGTTTCAGATCGTAAAAAAATTGGATGCGGCAATGCAGTTTAGTTAGTTCTGGCGCCCGCTGCATTCGAACTTCTAAGCTCCTTATTTAAATTGATTGAACTATATCATCATTCACAATCTTAGAAAAAGCATCGTAACTAGTTTGTATTTTTATGAATACAGAACTATTTTTTTCGTAAGCGCTCGTTATACATAATATTGAATTAAATTGACATCCTTGATGGGTATCAAATTTTGCAAAAAAATAACTTACTACACCTTATTATTATTATTTTTTTTGTTATGTATGTATTTTTTTGTGCATTGACGTATTTTTTTGGAAAAATCTCAACTAAAGAATGTTTTGTAAAGCACAGTTCTCGTAGAAACTAGAACTTTTAGATCATCATTCATTGAGTACCGCATCTAAAACACCGTTACCTTCCAACATCTCAGCTCAAACAATATTGCGCTCAGATACCGGGCTGGGTATGATAATCGCGTCAAAACGCACGTGAAGTGCCGCCGGTGGGGGGTTCCCCCTTAAGGGGAGGGGGGTGCTAAGCCGATGACGGCTTTAAAACGTACCCGATTATCCGACCGAGTGTACTTTTGTACGAGCTATGATTTATTGCGGTCTACCGACTTTCAGTCTTAATGAATTAGGATTAAATTATGGTAGAATACCTTGCCTAAAGGTAATTGAAGCGGTATTGGATTGAACGAGTTTGATAAAAACAGTAATCGGCCAATCCAGAATATACCCTAATACAAAGATAAACTTTACCTAGTCAATCTAATTTCTATCTAATATTATAAGAATCAGAGTATTTAAAGTCATGTCTGACTGATTTAAAAACAACGTACAGGTAAGACCTTTTTTATGATTCTATGTCAATAGGAGGTACGCTTTAGGTTTAGATATACTGGCGAGTGAGCCAAATACCTATGCTGCATACACACGAGTACTTTTTTAGAGATATAGGTGTAACTACCTCACTGTCTACCTTTTTAAAAATTTTATCATTCCGTAAAGAAATAGCATCGACCATTTTGTAAAAATTTTGAATTAGATGAAAATCGTGCTATTCTTTTTCACACTTTATATTAAAGTTTTTTTTTAATAATTAAAATAAACTTTTATAACAGTAGTATCTACCTAACTGAAGATCAAATTCAGAGCTTCATTGTGTAAGCAAATCAAAAAAATATTACATACCTCATACGTCCAATAACTGGTATACCTATTACCTAACCTTTACATTTTGTTGGTTACTCTGTTTAAAGGATTACGGAACCCTCAAAGCAACGGCCATAACACACCTCACGGAGTTTGTATCAAATAAAAATAAAAATCTGCAACCGCATCCGTTTGTTTGATGACTGACATGGGCTTTCAGGTGAAAGCACCTGAAAGCCCATGTCAGTCATCAGTGCGGTTTTTTATAGTGCGCAGTTTTTTCCGTCACCAATTTTTACGTAAAAATGAGCTATCCTCTAAATAGCATTCAATCGCAAATTGAGATGTTCATTTTTTAAAATGAATAAAGTATTCCAATTTCAAAACATTATAACATATTTAAAAAATATTTTACAAGCAAAGGGAGTGTGGTAGATTTCCGGTGTAGATCTGTAGACATTCGTTCCGGGTTAGGATTTCATGGTACCATGGTACTTATAGTTTCAGATATCCTAGTGTATTGATTACTTGACTTGTGTATAATAAGTATATATTTACAAAAAAAAATAGCATATATAACTACTAGTTATCTGGTTCCCATAGTACAAACTTTGTTTAGTTTGGGACTAGATGGCGATGTGTGTAAAGTCCGCCAATATTTATTTATATTTTATATTGTATCAATGTGTTTGATATTATTTATTTATCTTTTCATATTTACTCCTAAGCTCACCAACAAAGATTATCATGTTTCCGATGTATGGCTTTATTCTACGAACGTACAAAAGAATGCATCGCGATAATGAAACCCGGAATCACGGTACACTAATCAACCAGCTCGCTCAACCAGAAATCTGAATGTAGTCAATTTCCTAACGAGATCTGTGCCTCGATAGCGCAGGGAAAGAACGAATGAGCGAATGTAATGACGCTTGAATGAACGATCGGGCTCGTTTCGGGTATCCGCTGACATAGGGAAATGAGTTTCGAGTTAAAAACTAAATATCATAATACTGAACAAACTGAATGCACAGTAAACTCATCCTACTTTTATTTATGTAGGTTCACAAGACTAAAAAAAACATCACAGCCAAAACTATGTTCAAGAAATTAAGTGTTTATTGGTCATAATCATCATACAAGTTAGACCCTGTCTTCTGGCAAAGTGTGAGCTATGTCCCAGGTATAACAAGAAATACAACTATTTATCTACTACGAATAGGAGTAAAACTATTATTTGCTTCTAATTAATTATCTTGTTTAATTACTGTCTCCCGCCAAGAGGGGGTTTAATGTGACATCAAATTACATTGTAACATCTTCACTGCTTCATCAAAGACGCTTATAACGACCGTCGAATTCATAATTAAAGCTTCATACGATAACTCCTAACCAGTGTTTCTCGTGCGCTATGACGATGATAATGGCACTGCATTTACTTACTTAATAGCTAATGTACCTATCTACTACAAGCTACTCTCACTCAGTAGTAGTAGAATTTTATGCTGACAAGAATAACTTGAAAGTTTTTAAAATAAACTATTGCTATCAATCAAAACGGATACTTTTTTTTATCGAAACACTAGCTGCTCGCCTCGGCTTCGCACGGATGGTACCAGGATAAAAAGTAACCTATGTGTTATTTTAATGTATAAACTATATTAACGTAAAGTTTATTTTTAATCCGTTCGGTAGTTTTTGCGTGAAAGAGCAACAAACACACACAAACACTCATAAACTTACGCATTTATAATATAATTAGGATTTCCTATCTATTACTCGTTTGCATAAATTGAAATCTATACTTATAATAAATCTGTAGAGAGGTCAATTCTGTACATGAAATATATTTCCAAAATAACTATCAGGGGATGATTAGGGATCGATACTGATGCCAAAAATGCAATCAGTAAATTTTTTGTCTGTCTGTCTGTCTGTCTGTCTGTCTGTCTGTCTGTCTGTCTGTCTGTATAACCGTTATAGAAACAAAAACTACTGGACGGATTTTAATGAAACTTGGTACAATTATTTTTCATACTCCTGAGCTGGTTATAGTATACTTTTCATCACGCTACAATCAATAGGAGCAGAGCAGTGAAGGGAAATGTTGGGAAAACGGGAGTAGTTACTGCATTTCTTAAGCTTCCGTCGCGTGTACAACCTTATTGGTTAAAGCTACACAGAAATCATGTATGACGGAAATGTTCTCCTTAAAATTATATAAAAAATATCCCACGACAGCATATGTTTATCTTTTATGGTTGACTCACAATAACACGTGTAACTCCCGATAGCTTAGCAGTTCGAAGCTTTCTGATTATATTTGTCTACTCTTACGTTTATAACACTCTCAGTCATCCCTAATTAAAAAAGTTTACATTATTAACTATTCCATAAAAAAGAATCATAGAAATCGGTATAGAAACACCAAAGTTATACATGAAATACGCTAATAATAAGCCATCGCGCGTGAATACTGAATCATGCTATAAGGATTATTTTTGTATTTAAGGTCGCGGACGCTCAGGCAGGCGGCTTGCTTAGCGCCTAGGAGGCTAGCGAGTCACCTAGCGAGTAGCTTCGTAAAACGAACATTCTCGAACGTTCGCGACCGGCCTAGCAGCTAGGCGTCAAGCATGCGTCAAGCGCGCAGTGCGGCCGGTCGCGAACGTTCGAGAATCGGTCGCCGCGCTCGACGCGTCTCGCGGCCGAAGGTATAAAAAGGCGGGGCGTCCGAGCGCGAACTTCATACAATTTTAAACTTTTTTTTAGTTTTTAGTAAAGTACCTACCACCTATTTACCGACATACTTTACCGATACTGGTAAAATAGCGCCACCTGCCAGCGGAATTGCAAACATCTTTCATCATTGGTTTACCTCTCAAACCCCGAGCGGTCGCATGAGACCGCGAAAAGTACCTATAATAACGCAGTAACATCAAATGAAACTAGATGGCGCTAGAATGCAAAAATCACGTTTGTTGTATGGGAGCCCCCCTTAAGGCGCTCTTTAAATAAAAATAAACTCTATATTGGGCGTGACTATCCCAAGTTTTGGCGCGAAATCGCGATACGCGCCGTGCTGACATCGCCGCGGATTACTAATAATGTTACTACGTAACAGATACATCACTTCACCGCAGAACGACAAATACCTACGCTTTATTTACCTAAACTTTCTAGATGTCAAACGACGCAAGGAAATATGAGCTTAACTGCTTTGACTCAACGGCGTTTCAAGTGCACAGCGGGCGATGACGTCTGCCAGTATTAAATTACCTTAGGGTTGACCCAATAAAAATGTTTCATTTTTTTATAAAATGGTCAATTTGTTTTTTTTTAAAATAGCTAAATAAATAAAAGTGTAGTAAGCGGTGTTGGTCGAGTAGGAGGTACCTCGACTTTTAATTTTAAGGTCGTGGGTTCGAATCCCAGCGTGCATCAAGAGATTTTTTGTAAGAAATAAAATCCAGTTAGTCCTTCTTCCTACTAATATTATAAATGCGAAAGTTTGTGAGTTTGTTCGTATGTTTATGCCTCAATCAGGCCAAAACAACAAAACGGATTAAAAAGAAATTTGCTGTAGATGTAGGTTTATTGCTCGAATAAATTATAGACTACTTTAAAATAAGAAAAACATTCCCAAAATGATAAACAAAACGCACAAAAGGTATGATTTTGGTATAGATGGATCTGGTGTGCAAAATCTGACATTAGTCTTCATAGCAACGTGCGTTACTCTATGCGATTATTAAAATTTTGACAGGATTATTTTTTTTCTGTCGCGGGTCTGCTATAGGCAATACGCTAAAAAGTTCTTATTTCTTCAAGTTATACGCGAGTGAAACCGCAGGGTACAGCTAGTAAATTAATAAAATAAATAAGTCTTAAAGTCACATACGAGTCCAATTTTTATTAGAACTCTTATGTTGTGACCGCCGCGGTGAAAATCAAACTAGCCCCTATTACATCACAGTCAAACACTCGTCCTCCACGCCACAGAGGTCGTCTAAACTAAACGACCCCTTCGTTTAGTTTAAAAAAGGTAGATTTAAAAGCAATATACCATTTTTAAAAGGTTTCATCTTCATTAAATACTCTTTTGTATGCATTGCAGGCATAGATGGTACGGATAAAAGCACCTACTTTGAAAACCTTCACTGAGTCTTATTTCATAGCCTTCATATTATTTCCTCCCTCTGCTACCTCATAATAATAAAAACGTTATCGTATCGCTACACAATGCCATGCTGTCTTTTACATTCCGTCAAAGCACATGACATGAAGCTACTAAAGTAACTACAAGATGTATTTTCATACCAAAGTATTCATATTTTATTCATTTAAATATACTTATATAAACACACAAACGTGAAACAATAAATTGCTTATATTTTTTCAACGGATTTTCGTTGTAAAATTCTAATGATTCTTAATTGCAATTGTAGCTTAAATATGCTTTGAAATTTGTAGGATGCTTTAACAATATATCGTCGAAAAATCTTTGCATGGATCTTGATTAAGTTTCATGGGGATTATATTTCATAGTTTTTTTTTTATAATTTACAAAAAATAACTCAGTAAACCCGTGTTGGCCTAGTGGGAGGTACCTCGACTTTCAATCTGAAGGTCGTTGGATCGAATCCCGGCGTGCATCAATGGATTTTTCTGTTCGTAAAATTTATATGCTTATCAAAAACACGTGCTCAAAACGGTAAAGGAAAACATCGTGAGGAAACCAGTTAGTATTCTTATAAGCGGCGATGGGCTTGCAACCTGTCACGTATGGAATGCTAACTACTGCAAAATGTGGGTATGTGCCAAATATAATGTTTGGACGTGCCTCTGACTACCCCCACTAGACATCTTCAAAGGAGCTAAGCGTCTGGAGATTTGAGAGGATATCTACCGTACTTGGGGATTACAGTCGTGATCCTATTTATTTTATTTTTACAAAGAATAATAATTACGTATAATCTACAATATAAAAATGCCGCATTCATTTCTCGCACATCCGTGATACCGCTTTTCAGTAGCGGTATCGTGGTTTCTTTGTGTCGTAGGCAATAAAGGCAATGCTACGCTTCTACCATGCTACGGTGCTACGGAGACGTAGCAATGTAATATCGTTTTTAAGTATTTCGTGCAAAGAAATTGCTCAAAGCTACCTAGCATCTAATATTTTGAGTAAAATTTTCATAATATTGAATTGTCTGGTTATTTAACAAAAGTCTCAAGTAAGTAATCCATCCAACTGTAAATCGTCTCTTCAGGGTCAATAATTAATCAAATTCCATTTAGTTTTCATACTTTTTCATGTTTTATTTTTTATCGCTCAACATCCAATTTACCTCCCTCCAATTACCTCTCTGTCAGAATACCTGTCAGAGTGACAGTTGACTTTGCTCAAAAACCAAGCATAGAACCAAACGTGTATTCTACCTACGATAAGCGTACCACTGAACAAGTACTTTACTTGTATATTTTAGTATGCCGTTACACAACTCATTGTTATTGCGATTAATTTATCACTCTCTATGATTGTTCTATCATGGACAATCAAAATATCATAGACTAGGAAACCCTCACGACTTCGTTCATGTGAAATTATTTTCAAACAGACTTTAATACCCGCTTCACCCCCTTAAAAGGAATACACCCTCTTTTCACGTTTTTAGGCCAAGTAGTTTAATGATGTGTGTTGATAAGATCAGTCATTAACACAACAGTTACGAGTATATATTCTTCTTAGACAGAACTCAAATGTGCCATTTTTGTAGGATTTTATAACCAACTAGCTTCTCGAACCTCCTTTGCACGGGTGGTACCTGGATAAAAAGTCTACCGATTTTGTGCAAACTTCACATAAACCATCTACTAAATATTCCGAACAAAGCCTAAACATTTGGTTTGAATAGGTGAGCCCGTTCTTGAGTTATAAAATTACAACGAAAAGTGGCATTGATTTTTAAATATATAGATAAAAAATTATATATTTTACATAAGTAAATGAATCACTTTTTTTCTAAAAAAAAAAAAAAAATCTGTTGACGCGTTGGGAGTATTACGCTTCAATCCATGATGTCAATAAAGGCAGCTACATGCAAACCCACTCGTGTATTCAAATCGACGCATGTCGCGATTCGATTACATTTCCTGATTTGGAATATTTTCTTTTTTTGTTTGTTTTGAAAATGGAATGTCCCTTTGCAGTATGCAAGGAGGTTGTATTCTTGTGTGAAGTAAGTAAACAGGTTTGTCGTTATGTTTTACATTACTTTTAGGTACTATAGTTTCTTAGATAGACTTATCTACAACTATTATTTGATGGGTAATTTTTTACACCTTGGGTTACATTATCCCTGATTTTTTCTAGTAATTAATATAGCCTATGTTTAACAAGGATAATGTAGAATTCTAATGGTAAAAACATTTTTCAAATCGGTCCAGTACTTTCCTCATTATAATACTACTATTATAGACTAATAGACTAATTCTCATCTACATATAGTAGATATTCGCTCTGATCTCCTAGCGCAGATCCTTGAAACTACCTTAAGGACTGGAGATTATCCTCTAGTTTGTTAGGAAATGAGTTTCCATTCTCCATTCACATTTATATTCACTCCATTATAAGGTTGCATAAAAGAGATCGCTTTTTAGCGATAAAATCGATGCACAGTTATGTTCTAGTTCACATTTCTGTCATTGTCTTATTGGTGTACGATAAGGCATTTTTCGTCCGTGAAACTTCTGACAACGTGAAAGTCCACGAGACTGGATAGGATTCTAACATACCTACCTACCCAACGAAATTAAATGAATTACCTACCGTAAAGTCCCCTTACCATATGACTACGGCAAATCTAATGAGCAAACAGAGCAGGATTGAGTCTTCGTTTACTTTGCCGCAAGCTTTTGCATGTAATTACGGAGTTTATTAATACTTAGATCTAGATTATACTTATAACTCGTGCGTAACTGAATGACAGATCAATCAACGCACAGCCTGAACCACTGGTCTTACCCTCGTATTCAAGAACGACACTATGAGAACACGCACCCACAGTGGACGAAATCTTTTTTCATAAACATCACTTTATGTGTTGAGCGGCACTATGGCGCACGCTACCGTGTGCTTTTAGAGCTCAACTTTGGTTAGAGGCACACGACAATGTGCCTCTAGTCATACTATGCAGTGTCGCACAACACATAAAGTGATTTTTATGAAAAAATATTTCGTCCACTGTGGGTGCGTGTTCTCATAGTGTCGTTCTTGAATACGAGGGTTAGAAACTTGAAATGTTGATAGTTATAAAATAAAGTAAACCTAGAATCTAATTTAGACGACATAGAAAGCCTAACTTGTCCAACGAATAGGCCCTAACTTATCCAATAATGGCAAACCGTTATTCTGCCTTTAAGTCGTATAAAAACACCAAACCAACCGAATTTGCAAAGTATGCTGCAAAGATTGAATCCACAAATTAGGCCTCACTGGAGTAGTAACACTGCCTTCTGCACTGTATTATTATTCCCACTAAGGACAAGCATTTGTGAGATGAGAATAGATATTTATTCTGGGGTATGAGTGTTAATACATTAGTATTATAAGTATGTATTTACAAAAAAATATATTCTATCAGTAATCTAGTTCTCATAACACAAACTTTGCTCAGTTTTGGGCAAGGTGACGCTGAATATTAATTTATTTAATCTTGCGTTACTAAGGTTGTCCCTCAATTCAAAACACCTACAGTAAAGACACGTACTCGATTAGAAACAGTTTTAGTTCGTATGAATAAAGCCACGTATACAATGGCAGTGCGCCTTGACAATAGCGGCGCGAGGGAAGCCAGCTGAAAGGTTTATTGTTTACGCGGGCGGATGACGCGCGTGTCCGCGCCTTTACAACGGATCCGACTGCTGTGTGGATATGAATAAACCACTAGAAATGGCTACAAGCTGAGCTTTTTCTCATCTAAGCTTGATCGCAAAGAAAGATTGAAAATTTACCTAGCTATTAGTATTAGATAATTAAAATTATATTACTATGTGCATATGGAATAAACCGTTAGAAATAACAGGAATAGTTTTTTCTCTTCTAGGCTTGGTAGCGAAAAAGATGAGGAAATTCACCTAGCTACAAGATAATTCAAATTATGCCTGTAATTTGAACGAATAAATCAAAAATTATTTTTCAAAATATCGTGATTAGTAGACATAAATAAATATAAGTTAATAAAACAGTATTATATTCGGACAAAAAATAGAAACTAAACATGTTCACGACTGTATTTCATGAGCATAGCATTTTAGAGGGTGGCTACATCCACTTTCTACGACTTACCTACGGGTATTAATATCCTCAAAGTTGTCTAAGTTGCAAACTCATCGCTGTTATAAGAATACTAAGTCAGAATGGGTTATTTCACCGTGTTACGCATTTTTCGAATAGACAAGAAGAATCAAAAGATAATTTAATGCCAACACGGCTATAATTTAAAATGAAAAGTTTAATATCTAGCTGTTTTGGCTCTCTGTTAATCATTACGTAGATACCTATAGATTTACTCATCATAACAAATACCGAACCAATACACGCGGTATCAACTTGTTATTAGCTGAAAAAAGTGATAGGCTATAAGAATAAGTTGTAGTGTCACTTCTAGCAGTTCCATACCCTGTGTAAAATCACAGAACACCACATAATGAGTGACAGCGGGAAGCCTTCTCCGCACCCGACGGATGGAAATGAACGCGATGATATTATCTGTGGGAATTCAAAAGATAATGCTTGGAAAAATGCATGTTTGAAAATGGTATACGGATTTCATAGCACCTTCATAGAACTTTCTAGCATATTGTATTCGTTTATTATTTTTTATTTGATCAACTATTGTTTTGTCATGAACACATTTAAGTACAAAACGTATATGGTAGTATTATTAGTATTCTTGTAAGCGGCGACGGGTTTTTTTTTTTTTTTTTTTTTTAAATTTATTAAACGTAAGAAAAAAAAGGGCTTTCTCGCTTTGCGACCACACCGCCCAATCGGAGGCGACGGGCTTGAAACCTGTCACATGTGGAATCCAAATTACTGCAAAATACGGGCATGTGCTAAATGTAATGTTTGGATGTATCTCTGACTAACCTTTTTGGACAATGGGTTATGTAATACTAAGTAATATGCCATATCTTTTCAAAAGTGATTCTCTTCGAAACAATTTTAGTAAAAAAACTGTGGGACATATTTGCATACAAAACATCTCATCCATCTTTACTTCACTACATAGTATAAAGCAAAGTCGCTTTCCGCTTCCCGCGTCTGTATGTAATATGTATATGTATGTATGTATGTATGTTTGCTTATATCTTTAAAACTACACAACGGATTTTGATGCGGTTTTTTTAATAGATAGAGTGATTCAGGAGGAAGGTTTATATGTATAATAACATGCTACCCGTGCGAAGCCGGGGCGGGTCGCTAGTTTTTAATATATGCGTTTACAAAAAAATTGCTCGAACACTGCTTGTTGTCGATGGTACATTTAAAAAAAGTTGTTAGACTAAGTATTGTTTGATAAGGGTGCTATTTTTTAAATCTTTAATCACAAAACTCTAATAGTAGGTATCTACCTACCCTATTCAAAACCCTTTGAATCAAATCGTCCAGTAGCTTCCAGTCCGTCTTTTAACTGAATTAGCCGTCGTTCAAACAATAGACAATGCCTTCAGATCTCATCAAATATCTCGGGTAGATCTTAATCCACCCTCGGCACCACCCCGCCCGTAGCTAATAACGTGATGGTTGGATTTCGTACTGGGGTAGTGAAAACGCTAGACTCGACGTTTTATTGACATCAACGTTTTGTATATGTTCATGTGCAAATATACCATTAGTATAAATGGCATTGGGCACGTATGGAATGCTAATGACGCTAATGGATCTGCCTCTGACTGCCCAATATGAAGTCTATGAACATCTTCAAGGACCTAAACGCCCGAAGATCTGAGAGTATGTCTACCGTACTTGGGGATTACAGTTGCTATTCAATTTTATTTTTAAGTTTTTAAAAAAAAATATCAAATTTATTATAATTATTTGACTTAAGATAACCAAATGAAGGTTGAATTTAATTTAAAGCTTTTTAAAAAAAATACTCGTATATTAATTTGATGTTCTAAACTTTCACGCGATTTTAAGTCACCAATGTGAAAGCACCGCAAGGAAGCAAAGATATACGTATACCTATAAGTACAAAGATATTAGGATTGTCCTTGCCGGCGGCTACGGAGCCAAGTGGATGTCCAACAGACATACTGTGTATGATTAATGTTATCTGTGACAATGGATGAAGTTTCTTGAATATAATTATCTTTAAGTAATTGCGTAGTAACTTCAGAAGTTCAGAACCATGTTCTTCCACTAAAAGAAACTTAGGTATCTTATTCGTATATGATCGAAAATTTTCGTTGTTTTGTCATAAAGACATATTCAGCACATTAATTACGTTCTAAAAACTAATAAGTTTTTTTTTATAATTTTTTATAATAAAGCTTCTATAAATTCTTTAGTACTTTGAAGACAAATCTAACGAACCCAAACACGACGTGGTTATGTTGTGTAATTGAGAAGTTCCTATGGCTACATTCGAGCTCCCTCATCAGACCAGCTCGCTTATGACATTGTCATTGGATATTGATAGGTATGCTCAGATTTTTTTATATCCGACTATATACTGAGGAGTTCCTTTAAACAGCTCCTGACTCCATCATCAGATCAGCTCGCTGTCACCATATTATTGCATTGTCACCGAAGTTACATAAGTATGCAAAATTTCAACGGTTGAAGATAAATGCTTCAAAATTGAGTTGCAAGATTCCACCTTAACAAACATGCAAGTTAAAAAGAAAACCCGGAGAAAATGTTTTGGCCAATCGAAAAGTCAAGTGACGATATTGATAGTCTATTGATAGTCCTAGGAACTTAAATACAATTTAAATAGCATAAACTTTGAACTATTTTCTACACAATAGAAAAAAAATCAGTCATAAATAAAAACAGCAAAAAAACATGTAATAATAACTTAACAACTAAACAAAACACAAATAAGAAAAGTTGAGATAATAATGGGTTTTCAACTGGTGAAATGAGAACCTTCTTCTGTTTTCCCAAACTTTTTACTGAATACCAAAAAAGTATCGTCTTACTTGTTGCTTAGATCGTAACAAGAAAATGATCAACCCTTCTCTCTGCGTACAATTTATTGCCGCCATAAATATTAAAAACTTGCGCCGTAAATCTCCGCGATATTAATAAAAGCAGCATGTGCTGAGGCAATATTCTTGTAAACACTTCTTTGATCGAGGATTTATTGTGGTACAGGTGTATTCTACCTGTGTCCTGTGAAGTAATTGAACTGGGTACTTTTCCACGTGTCAAAGTAGTATGGTATAATGATTGGCCGAAGGATAACCTTTAAAAAAGAAGAGGATGACATTTGGAATACATACTGTACTGTTTTAAACGTAATGTGGGTCTTTCTTTCGCAAATAAAAATGTGATCTTCGCGTTAACTACATTGAATATATCTATAGTTCTATTCTACACACACTTATGCCAGCAGATTTAGCAAATGTAGTAGATGAATAGCATCTACCTAAAATGCGTTAGTCTCGCAAAAACTAGAAAATAGCTTGACTGACTGATTCGGCAGATTTTTCTTGTGTTCGTAATTATCTGGACACAAAAGAAAAAGTTGAATAATAGTAAAATTCTGGAAAAAGTGAAATTACAATTTTAATGGGACTATGAAAAATGGACAAAACATCGTCCCGAAAGACTCTGTTTTGTTCGAATTCAGTCGGTGATAAAAAACGATTTCTAATAGCATTTTTTTTTAAAGTACCCTTACAATTATTCATAACCAAGGGATTATAACCGCGCACTGCTTTCAACGAGACAAACAAAAAATCAAACCCTAAATTTTGAGATGACAAAAGAAGCCATTAGACTGACTTTGCGGGTGGTCAAAAATTAATACTTAGTAATCACAAATAACAACTAGAGGTGATACTCAAAATGAGGTAAATGAGCTTTTTGAGCGTGTGTTTTACACATCCGAAAAAAACATCTATCAACAAATGAATTTACGGTAGTAACTAGGTAATATTTCTGTACACGAGTCATTGCAATGGTCCAATGGTTACTGATGGTTAAACAATTAGAATGCGATTGATCAACCTTAACCGATAACTTAATGTCGGGTAACCATCACATCATTTGCTTTCAATCGCTTACTTTCTTTTGTAAACTATGAATTGGTCGTTTCAATGTCAACCATGTTAGTAAACCAATTGTACCATTGACAAATCATGTCAATTGGAATTGACCGTCTCATTTAAATCAAACCTACAGATGCAAAAGACCTCGAGGGTGATCTTTTTATTATTATGATGATTATTTTATCGGCACATCGTTAAAAAGGAGTTGCGTTTCTACGTTATCGCTTAATCCTTGGTAATCTCTATGGAAATCAGAGGAAAACCGACTTTTGATAAATTAGCGCTATTCTTTCGAAGACGACGGACGCGACGCCGACGGGACGCCATTAATCCGCGGGAACAATAGGTACCTATGGCGGGAAGATGGCGGACCGTTTTATTGAGACATATCCGGTGGCGGAAAGGATTAATTTTCGTTTATTAATTCCCTTGTTTATCTTTTAAAACTTTTGGTGGAGGGTTCTGTTTATTGCTAAGAATTGGTTTCGTAACAGACACCATATTTAAAGAATATCTTGCATATATTTAATAAGTAAATATTATTAGATTAGGTACAGCTTGATGAAATGAACATGAAATGAAAAACATTTTAGACAGAATAGACAAAACAAAATGGATTATGAAACATTGTCATGGTTATTCTACCTATGAAACTAACTACCTATATATCTGGATCAGTTAAGACTGTTTGCAATGGTCTTTTGTATTTGTTTTTGAAATTAATTGTAAACGGTACCTATTATACTACCTATTATAAGTTATGTATTAATTTATATTAGGTTTAGGTACTTTGATAGACACAGCTTCTTTAGATATCCAATAAAAAACAGCCGTCAACTAAACATCTATACCAAAACTCACATCTTAATCATACTCGTAATTACGTATTGTATTAAATATGCCGTGTTGGCCGAGTGGGAGGTACCTCGACTTTCAATCTGAAGGTCATGGGTTCGAATCCCAGCGTGCATCAATGGATTTAAAAACACGTGCTCAAAACGGTGAAGGAAAACATCGTGAGGAAACCAGTTAGTATTCTTATAAGCGGCGATGGGCTTGCAACCTGTCACGAATGGAATGCTAACTACTGCAAAATGTGGGCATGTGCCAAATATAATATTTGGACGTGCCTCTGACTACCCCCACTAGACATCTTCAAAGGATCTAAGCGTGTGGAGATCTGATAGGATGTCTACTGTACTTAAGGATTACAGTCGTGATCCTATTTATTTATTTTTATTTATTAAATATGCATGTCATATTTTCAATGAAAATCTATCTTCATAGGAATGTTTCAATTTCCATCCCCCTGCTATACCAACATCCATAATTCCAAGGTAAGCCACAAAGTTACCCATCAAATCTCAATTCAAAGTTTTATTTGTTCAAAAGACATCTTGCCAAGAAGGGGAATGGTACCTTCTAATTAAAGCCACTCTCCGAGGTTTTATTGAAGCTAAATTGTTTTTTAAACAAGCTCTTTTTGATGCAAATGCGAATTTAACAAGCATTATTGTTTCGGAAATTATGAGCACAAGACAGATTTAAGGTTTGACAGGATTCATGATATGTTACTCTACGTCACTAGCTGTTTACAAATATATACATGAAATACTTAATATAATAAATAAAAAAAATTACGCGGTAGGCATATTATTAGATATGAGCAAAGCTTATGACAGAGTAAAATACGACATTTTACTAGACAAATTACACGGTATAGGAGTAAGAGGTGTTGTACATGATTGGTTTTTGTCATACCTAACTAACCGTATACAACAAGTAGAAATTGATCACTTTAATAATGAGACAGGAGAAATTACGAAAGTTAGATCACAAAAAATAGATATAACTCAATCCATTCCACAAGGTAGCGTCCTTGGTTGTGTATTATTTCTTATATATATAAATGATTTGCCTAACATTATTAATAGTCATTGTACTCTATTTGCAGATGACATATCGGTGGTCATTCCATTTAAAAATAACAACGATAATAACCTTAATGACCATCTTGACGCTGTTGTCTTAAAAATTTTTGAATGGTTGCATGACCATAATCTCCTAGTCAATTTAAAAAAAACTAAAATAATGCAGTTTAAATCATACCAAAAACAACCCTTAGCTATTGATTATGATTTTCAAAACACTAAAATAGAATCCGTAAATACTTATTCATTATTAGGAATAAATATAGATAGCAATATTAATTGGAAAGAACACATTAAAAAAGTAGCATCAAAACTATCACGATTTACTTACGCACTGCATGAGTTAAAAAAGAACACCAATAAAAAAACTGCAACCTGTGCATATTATGCATGCGCACGCTTGGCTTCACTATGGCATAGTACTCTGGGGTAACAGCACAGATATTAATAACATATTTATATTGCAAAAAAGATGTCTAAGAATAATTTTAAATTTAGATTCTATGGAAAGCTGTAGACCACATTTTATAAACGAAAAAATACTTACTTTGACTTGCATTTATATATATGAAATAAGTGTTTTTGTAAAAAATAATATAAACCTCTTCCCACAATACTCACGACCTCTAGGCCTCAGACCAGACTCAACGTTGCAAATGGTAAATTGTGGACCATATGCAATGTGCGTTAAAATATATAATAAAATCCCCCCCATTATAAAAAATGAAAATAGGCCCCATATTTTTAAAAATGTTCTGAAAAAATACTTAGTTAAGAATAGTTTTTACTCATTGAACGAGTTCCTAGATGAAACATGATTGTTTTTTAGATAGGTATTAGTTTTAAGTTTTTAATTTTGTGTAATTAACGCGCCTAGCGGTTTAATTTAAAATATTGTTGTGCCCTTACAGGGTTTATGTTTGAAACTACCTACATTACCTACACCATTGTAACAACATAAAGTACAATAAACAATTTGAATTTGAATTTGAATTTGAATTTGAATTTGTTTACCTAAGTTATATCGGCTTAAAAATTTCGTGTTCGTTCCAAAATCAATTCTCTTCTACCGTTTAAAAAAATTATAAAA
This sequence comes from Hydriomena furcata, assembly GCA_912999785.1. NCBI lineage: Eukaryota > Metazoa > Arthropoda > Insecta > Lepidoptera > Geometridae > Hydriomena > Hydriomena furcata. Next base: position 4,338,680 of record OU538834.1, on the reverse strand, counting down.
TAAATGTCGATGTTTTAGATTAATTAGCTAGGAACAAATTCTAGTTACATTTTAACTAACATTTGACGCCGGTAAATGTAACAGAAGCCACGTCCAGCCGCTTTTCAGAAATATGATAATCAATCCTATCAAAGCCCATTTTATTGTAAAACATGATAAACAGCAACTTGAATAACCATTCTAACCCTTTGAAACAGTCGAAATCACACAAGTGACCTCAAACTTCAAACCGACAGCTGTCACATTCCGAACACGACACCACACAATTACATTGTCAGCTTAACAAGGAGTGGACACATTTTATTGAATAAAATTATTGGGTATAGAACAAAAGCCGCTAAAAAGTGCGGAGGGGTGAACGGTGGCAACCCCACAGTAATAATGATATTAGTTCGTAACCTCATATTAAGTGTGTGGGGACGACTCTTGTAGTGTAAGAGCAAATGGTCCCAACAACAGGTTTCTGGCTCCATACTTTACTTTTAGCAAACACCTTTACATAAAACGAGGTAGAATAAAAAATCCTTAAAAGAGTTTAAATTTGAAAAAGGTTCTGAGTTGGTGGGATTAGAAAATGTACTGGCCATCCTAGAGCGGAAAAATTGTACTCGTAGGTTCGCCGTTGATTCCCTGGAGTTGTAGCAGGCTGCTGACGCGATATGTGGATGCTCTAGCGGTTCCCATGTCTCATCAACCTCCTGGACACCGGGCGCGGTGATAACGACATCGGTTATCGGTGATGAAAACATATTTCTACCTTTGAAGTAGAAACTTTAGAACCATAAACCATTTATACCTACCTAGTGTGTATCTAGAAGTGTTTAGGTCATTAAATAATACAAAGGTAACCCATACACCTACACCTTTGATTTTTGTATTTGTGCTTCAATCAATTATAGTGCCACCTATAATACGGCTAAGCCAATTGGATGAAATGCGAAAAAATATAGTTTGCGACCCAGAATAGCACAAAGGCTAAGTAACTAAGTAATAGAAATGCACACGAACTCCTCAACTAAACAAGTGAAACTGCTTGTAAAGTAATATGTTCACGAATATTTCGAAGACCGCGATGTGTCAGAGGGGGACAAATGTCCGCTAAATGCCACAGACGTGGTAATTTCTCGTAACGACTGCGATTTGTCGCGGTATTATTGAGGCGACGAAATGTCGTGCGGTCGAAAATTAGTATTGTTTTTAAGGTTGACAGCAGATAGGCGGTTGTATTTGTAAAATACCCCAAGCCAAATTCTTCTTTAACATGTTTTACGAAAGTAATGAGTGGAAAAGAATGCTGATATTTATGTGCTGGGATCAAATAGTCTAGATACATTAGGGTGTCATAACATTTACCTGACAATGGTGGTTCGTGCTTACAAAATTAGTTCATTTTACGCACTATAGAGGCGCTGTACAAATCTCATACAAATTTTGACATTAGCTTTCGTATCACACTTGTCGATAGCTATCCATGCTTGCCCTACTGATGTTTGTTCTGTGTCTAGGTGTTATAAATAATAACACCAATATTACTTGTATGCGAGTACAATTATTATAGAAGGTTAAATGTGTATTTTTGTTTGCTAAAAACTACAATAAAACAAAACAATCATAGTCATAGCTAAGTGTGTTACTCTATGCGATTATCTAAATTTGGACAGGAAAATGTCAGTCGCGGGTCTGCTAGTCTATACATATGTGATAGACGCCATGGACTTTAAAATTCTCCCTATGGTGCATTGCATGATTAACAGATCAGGGTCGCGTGGAATACAATTAACTGCCTTCCCATGCGATCTGCGACGAAGGGGAGTTTTAATTCGGTCAATGCAATCACATTTTTACTGTTCTTCTTTATTAAGTCCAACATAAAATACCCATTGGCCTACTCACTGATTCGCTACAAAAGCTGAACCGATATGTGCTCTAAAAAATCATGCATAGATTTAGACAACTTTAAGTCGGTCGTGAGTCGTGGATTTGAAGCCCGATTTTTTTTACTCAATAGATTTTTTATTTCATTTTCAAAACACAAATAAAACTGCTTGTAGAAGATAGTGAACTTTTGAATGCCCACCTACGTCTTTGTTGCAATATAAAAATCAATATCAAGTATTATATCCACTCAAAAATATTATTTAAAACAACCACTCTTCGAAATGAGAAAAAAAATTTAATAAAAAGTAATAAAAACACAAATGAGGAGCTTTCAATCATCCGCTGACAACGCCGCGAGGGGGTGGGGTGGGGGCAAGGGGGGGGAGCTGACGTCACATGAGATTAAAAACTTTGACGCGCTCTCCCACGGAAATTAGCATTTTCGTCCCAGACCATATTTGCATACCGGACAAATTTTTGGCTTTTGTTATTTTTACCGTTGGGAATTGCCATTGCGATTAGGTATAAAGTCACAGCGACTTAGATAATTATAGTAGAACCAGTAAATATACCGATAACGATATTTTTTGCCATAACGTAAAATATTAAATATCGTAGGTTAGATATTAGGTATTACAAGCAGATTAGGTCTTAGGTATTAAACAAATATTACTTATCTGTTTGTTTACCCTTATAGGCATCACCACAATTTAGTTCCACGAGTTTAAATGACATCTCAAATAAGCACACCGTATTATATACGTTTGGCGAGTAGGCAAGTTTTTTCAATACCTCAAAAATTGGCATAAAAACACACCTTATTACAATGTAGCAGTGTTTTGAGACAAAATAGAATTGAGGTATTATAAATGAAGATAACCCAATACTATTTTAACAATCAGTATCTTGAGAAACCAATTTCTTGCTTGCAACTTTTCTGCTACGCCGTAGCTTCGTAGGCACTTCGTAGATCTCTTCTACGGTGTTGCTTTCGTAGGAATCCGTAGCCCTATTTTCCTATTGAAAGCTCAGTGATAATCGTAGTCGGTTTTAACTGTCAAAGTCCCATTTTGACTATTACACAATAGTAATTTGACAGTTGAAGCCGATTACTATATAATCAGTGAGTATAATCAGTACACAATAAGGATGACTCTATTTATGCTAACCTATATAAGACGAGTAATAAATGTTTTTGATGAATGCAGAATCGTTTTTTCTCAATAACCGCAAAACATACAGTTTTGTTTTTTAGTACAAAGATAACTTATGGATATAATCTAAATAAATTACAGACAGAAACACGATTGGTGAAACTTTTATCGATAGATTTATTTTCCAAAGTTGGCTCTTCAAAAACACTAGTATCGTTTTTAATCAAAACTTTGAATAGCTAAACTGTTCATTTTTATATAATTCGTTAGATAATCATTTTAACTAAATAAATTACAGACAGTTTCTTTTTAAATTTGATGGTTTTCAAGATAATGCAGTTATATCACTTTTTCCATCTTATCCGGGTAGACTCAGCCCATACAAAAAGAAAAAAAAATCACTTATCATCTTAAATAAATTTTCCTAAAACTTCCTCAGTTATAGATATCTTTAAACGACCTAAAACTCTTATTAATTTATTTTTTTATAATAAAATACCAATCTGCTAAGCTTCATGTATTAATTACCTACCTGTCTCTCTTTTAACAAAGCTAGTCGATTTTAAAAGGCACTACATTATTCAGCGATTGAAAAAGCCTAATTGTAAAATGAGAACCGACGTTGACATTGTAAAAGTAAAAAAAAATAAAAAAGTTCCCTGGAGACTTGGGAAAAGCGTAAAAGAATCGTGTTTCATTTTAAAAGTAGCTTCACCGAACCGATATTCTTTTCCATTATACTTTGTTGTTAGAAAATTTCAAAGATTAAAATATTTGAATGAAATATCTTATATATCTATGTTTAGGAAAAAGTACTTAAACAATACATCCTCTTAGATCTACTATCAAACTTTTATTAAAAAACCAATGAAAATATTTCGACCATCAAAAAGAACCGATATTCGTTTTTAGGGTTCCGTACCCAAAGGGTAAAAACGGGACCCTATTACTAAGACTTCGCTGTCCGTCTGTTCGTCGGTCCATCTGTCTGTCACAGGGCTGTATCTCATGAACCGTGATAGCTAGACGGTTTAAATTTTCACAGATGATATTTCGGTTACCGCTGTAACAACAAATACTAAAAACCTAAATATCTAATGGGGTTTTTTTGCCGTTTTTTATAGTGCGGAACCCTTCGTGCGCGAGTCCGACTCCCATTTGGCTGGCTTTTTTAATTTTTATGAAGTTTCAAGAATAAGTTCTTACTATAATTTAAATGGGACCAACTTCGGACTACTTATTCTAACAATTAAAATAAAAACATTAAAATCGGATCACCAGTTAAAAAGATATGCGCGTCGAATTGAAAACATCCTTTTTTATCGGTTGATAAACTTACGGTTACAGGTACCAATAAGTTAACATAGAATCACGTCTATTTTCCGAAGGGTTAGGCAGAGAACACGGCTTTACTATTTTATTATATTACACAGTAATCGAACCGCCCTACTAGTCACGCTAACCACTACGTCTCGAGCGCTCACCGCAGCTGTCACTTAATAATTTAATTGTGCATTTCCCTCCCTTTCCACGGCCCTACGTATTCACCAATTGAAGTTTTAAGTTTTTATTAAAAACGTTCAGGATATCAGGATATTGATTTGTACTTATATTTATATTGACTATTTAAGTATATCCCGAAATACGGTAGACATACACTCAGATCGATGGCGCTTATATCCTTGAATCGTCTTATCGTAGTTAGAGGCACGTCTCAACATTGCATTTGACACATGCCCACATTCTGCAGTAGTGAACGTTCCACACGTGACAGGTTGCAAGCCCATCGCCACTTAATGTAAAATGTAAAATTTAATACACAGTATTGTAGAACCCATATTTTATTACAAAAACATGTTCAGAAGACCGTAAATATAATTTCACAAGTTTCATAAATATATTGTTAGTTTTGTTCATCTGTAAAAAAACACAGTATGTTTATGATTTACTGCACAATTAATGAACAGGTTTTGATGGGAACTAAAACATCTAATAGCTTACGTTCCAATGAGTTTATTTTTTCTTTATCTAGATATCAAATTATGAAAGCAAAACGTATTCTTTCCGCGCGAATAAAGTCGCGAAAGAGTACAGTCATTAAGAATGTTTAGAGTACCTCTCCAAAACCTAAGCGTATTTTTTGGTTTAGACTTTTTAGGTCTTGGCAGTGTTTTTAGGCGTCGGCGTCGCGTCTATTCCTACAGCACTCTGCTGTGGTATTCAATTCTTTTCTAATTTTACCTCGGCTTAGGCCGAGAGGAAACGGTTTTCATATAAATGCTAGCTAAAACCTACCTTCAGTGATTTTAAGTATTAGGTAGTAATAGTATTAGTAAGTATTAGGTGTGATACCAGACGAACAACCGGTATTGTAAAAAGTTTTTTATGTACCTATAACGACAACGTTATAACGACAACCGTTTAGCCCCGAACTATGTTTTAGTACCTACACTAGGCATTGACCGATAGACGAATTGAAACGATAGAAAATCCAACCGAAATCTACAAAAATATTAAAAATAAACTAAACCATTAATCCAAATAATTACGATCCAAAAACTTCAAAAAGAAAACTGACGAAAATGTTTCAACCAATCGAAAAGTCAAGAGACGATATACATTTTTTAAGTTTTATAACAGTATTTCTCCTACATAAATGGGAAAAACTTTTAACCATTTTCTACAATGTGCATAGTGTCTACACAATAGAAAACAAATCCAAATCAGATCGACAATCAACAAGATATGCGTGGTCATAGCAAAAAGCTATAAACAAATAATAAAATATACGCATCGAATCGAGAGTCTCCTTTTTCGTGGGTTGAAAATTACATAAACTTACCTCGTGCGTCGTCTGCCAACAAAACACTCCACTTGTAAACAGACTAGTGTGCTCCTGACGGCAGTCAGTCGCTCACTGAACTTCGAAGCCTATCTCATGCCGCCCAGTGCGGGTAGGCGGGGCTTTGGGTAGGCGTGGTTATCCGAGCCACTCAGATGCTTTTCAGGAGTTCTTTTCTTGATGTAACAAGACGAAGAGTGGTCAGGGGGAAAGTAGGCTGCCCAGATAATGCTAGTGCTAAGTTGGTACCTACCGAGATAAGTTTCTCGGATAATATAATCTCGGTGACGAGATTAAGATGATAGGTAGATAGGTACTTGTAGATAGGATTGTAGATTCCTGCTACGGTTGCTACGAATATTTTGTAGAAATTTGTTGGAGTGCACTGTGTGGAATTTTACCTCAATCGCGGTCGCCTATATTTTATCCGTCCATCGTATAGATCCAAATCAGAAATAAAACATTTGTAAAGGAAGCATGCCTTTTTTATGTTTAGTTTTAAAGTTATTAAAGAATATGCTGACGTCAGCAAAAAATAATATTATTTCTATTTTCCAAAATAATAACATTATATACTCTATTTAATTATTTACTATTGTAACGACATAATACCTAACTCCATACGAAGTTTAAGTGTTGTATCTACGATACACAAAGAGAAACAGCATTTTTTTGTATTTACACTAAATTTTGTTTATCTTCATAATCCTTTGGATTCCGCATTTGGATTTAAATGCAAAACATGCACATTACATTTATATACATCTCACAAAAAAATCAAATACGTAAACAGTGGGACTTGGAAGATATTACATTTCTAAAGTTTCCATAGAATTTCTATGGAAATAGGGTTGTCAAATTTCAAACACTTATTTTCAATTATTTTTTTTAGTTAAAATTTAATAATTCTATACAGATTTCATGAAGAAGTAAGATCTATTTTGTTCATTATGGATAAGCTCTGAAACTACTAAATGAATATAATAAAAAAACTGGACAAGTTCGAGTTTAACTCGTGCACCGAAGGTTCCGTACAGAGTTAATGTAAATGACAGTTTGTAATCGCAATAAATAAATTTAGTGATGTACAGTGAACAGCTGCTGTCCTTCATCGAAGAAAGTATACAATACAATGTATTATTGTAATGAATACATGAGAAAAGACATCGAAGGTGATGTGCATTTTTTGTAAACGACACGTAAGTATTATTTAAAATGAATATTAAAGGCGACTTGCGATTACGTTTATTTTATCCGTTACCCGACGAATTGATACTGCCACCAACAGCGACAACAGTAGCGCCCTCCCCCTCTACATCCTTGTTGGCGTTGTTGTTTAATATTCATTGTGATGTGCAATGTATGATTAAAATATATGATTAATAGAATTTCCTATTATATTTTTAACTCTGACGTGAAAGGAGTCGAAAAAAATCATAACATTTAATTTTACATCGAAAAAAGTAGTAAATTAGGAGTCAAAGTTATCTAAGAAATATTACAGTAAAAAAAGTGACAACCCTAACCTCAAAATTTAAAATTAAATAACTCTGGAGTCCCGCATCAATCACGCCTGTTTATTTTTTAATAATATAGAGGACTATAATGTTAAACTTTTCTCGTTTAAATAAAATGCGGAATCAATGGGACTCACCAAAAAAAAAAATTTTGAAATTTCGAAAAAATAATTATTTTCGTTCTGATTTGCGTTTTTTTTTACTTTTTTTATCTGAATTAGTAAGTTTAACAGCTTTTCATAAGATCCCATTATAAAAATTGCTAAATTGATTATTTCAAGCGAAATAATACAATTCTTTGATTTCTATGGAGTTTTCTCGAGTTTCTAAATAATTCCAAAACTAAACATAAAAAGATTATGGTTACTTCCCAGAAGTTTTAGTTCTTTCCTAGATCTATAGGATGAAGTGATTAAATATACATGACCACAATTGAGGCAAAATTTCACAGTGTGGAGTGCTGTGAATTCAAATTCAAATTCAAAAATCATTTATTTCAATAAAATCACAAAGATCACTTTGAAACGTCTTAGGAACTAGGTGAAGCTAAGCCGATTCCACGCGACCAAGCCTAGAAGAATCATGCAACAAACACGGCTTGGGGAATACCTTTTTTTTAATGATCCTTTTCTTAATGCTACGTAGAGCTCCAGTGTGGTGCCAATCGAACAAGGTTTATCACCTTAAACGTATAATAAGTAAAAATGTTTTATTATTGAAAAATATTAGGTACTTTCGTTACTCACGTACTGGAAGGTAATGTTTGTCAACTTTTCTTTAATTTTCTTGAACAACTATGTTTTTAGTACTAGCTATCTATTGAATACCTAGGTAATAAAAGTGAATTTAACCACGTTGGAAAGGGCAATACTTTTCTGAAATACTATTACAAAAAATCTTGGCTTCTAATGCGCATTTACCTTTTAATGAATAAAAGTCTTTTATTAATTTAAAGGTATGTAAATAAAAACCTACTAACCTAAGAGCTGTCTATAATTTGAGGCGTAAACTATATTGGCACAGGGTGGTTGTGTAGTTTGTAACGCATAAATAAATAAAATAAAACCGGCCAAGTGCGAGTCGGACTCACGCACGAAGGGTTCCGTACTATTATCTATAAAAACGGCAAAAAAATCACGTTTGTTGTATGGGAGCCCCCCTTAAATATTCATTTTATTCTGTTTTTAGTATTTGTTGTTATAGCAGCAACAGAAATACATAATCTGTGAAAATTTCAACTGTCTAGCTATCACGGTTCATGAGATACAGCCCTGTGACAGACAGACGGACGGATAGACAGACAGACAGACAGACGGACAGATAGACAGACGGACAGCGAAGTCTTAGTAATAGGGTCCCGTTTTTACCCTTTGGGTACGAAACCCTAAAAAATAGAGATCGTCACGAATATTGCAATAATGTAACCAATAAGGTATCAAAACTTTGCCTCAACAGAAAAAACTATTTCTTCAGACCAAGCATCAACCATCACCAAACTTGATCGATTAACACCAAAAAAGTTAAAGTATTTTTTCTGTACTAACTTTTATAATAACTTCTTAATAACTTTTTCCTACTTTATGTCTAACTAGCGACCCGCCCCGGCTTCGCACGGGTGCAAAGCTGATTCCTATAAACCTTCCTCCTGAATCACTCTATCTATTAAAAAAAACCGCATCAAAATCCGTTGTGTAGTTTTAAAGATATAAGCATACATACAGACGCGGGAAGCGGGAAGCGACTTTGCTTTGTACTATGTAGTGAAGTTTGAAGCTGAGTAGCTAATAATCACCCGAGTCTAGGCGTCTCACCTAGTAAAAAATTTGGAGCCCTCCTATTTTTGGACCTAGGACCTCGGCGCCCAGGGCCCCGAACCCTTTGCACCCCCGGCCTCTGGTAGAGACGGCCCTGCCTATACTTATTATGTTATCGGTACTCTAGTGCAAGTTTTGAAAAGTAGGTAACCATGTAGCTAGATACCTACAGGTAGATACCTAGCCTACTTGTCATACTAGCCTACTATCATCATTAACACAATCACTTCACATGTTTGAAATACATTTCTGAACATTGACCTCTATCCACATAGACCGCCTACTTATATGCGATACTACGGCTTAGATAATACCTACCTCCTAAATACTACCTAGAGACTAGGGAAAAATATACATTGTCCTGAAAACCAGCGCTGCTCCACCTTCAAGCATGGGGAACAGCAGATGGAGCCTGTTTGACCCACGCAGTAGGTAGTATGTATTTTTATGTACCTATCTTTCTTCTTCTTGTTATGTGTACCTATTTATCTGTGAGCGAGTAAAATAAATGATTTCATATAAAAAAAATTGTTGCAAATAAAAAAAAATCACCTGTTTATAATTAGCAGCGCCATCTAGTTTTGATTGCTGGAACAAATTAATGTTGCACGGGACTGCGTAATGAACCTATTACTGTCAAACTTGTTTTACCAGTTTGTTTAGTTTACTATGTACTCGTAAACCCTGAATATAATTGTATAGTAACGAGTAGGATATTGTACTACCAGAGTTCTTCTATCTAGTCTCTGGTACTACTGACGGTTAAATACCGGGCATGGTTTTACTGATTGATTACAACAATAATAAGCGGCGTATATTTTTTTACTACATTATTAATGGTCCTTTTTTGCATAATTAAAAAAAAAAGATTATAGGTACCTATTAAACAAAAATTGGGCGGGCGCCACTGTATGCTCAGAGCCCCCGCTGTGTAGGTACTACCTAGGTACCTACATAATACCGGATCTGCAGGCTTAGGTTAGGTATTCCTTAAAAATCTAACTTCATTACCACAGATTTAGAATTTAGAGAATGGCACCATCGAATGCCATCATGGTAGGTAGGTACCCTACCTGCCTAACTACATTAGTAGAGTGATTTATTATTTATAGGTACCTCTACTTACTAAGAAAGTGGTATTCTTCAAATTATTCGAAGCTGTGGTAATGAAAATCGACGGGTGAAGTGAAGATAGATCGATTTTTAGGGAATAATATGTTGTATACCTACGTAGGTAGGTACCTACCTACTTACCTGCGCCGGCCGCGCTACGAAGCCCGACAGTCTTACTTTATACAAGCCATATTGAAACCTACTACTACGCATGAAAGCTTATTTTATATTTTAGTCTACTTCGGTTATAGGGATACGAAATTATAACACAAGACTTTTTTTTACTGAACAGCTCCTGACTGGAGATTTTTATTGAACAGACAAACAAACAGACAGAGAAGAAAGTAGTTATACATAAAAACGTGGTAATAAAATAACCACGACCATTTCGTTATTAGACTCGGTGAATCAACAAAAAAATCATTTATCCATTTACAGAGCCATCTGTTGTTAAAAAAACACAGAGACTAAATAGTACAACTAACTAGGGCATCGAAATAGAGGTAAATTCGATGGCGTCTCTTGTTTGATTGACCGACCATTCTCTTGGCAGTGGACGGAACGGAACGCGACACAGCTACCAATCAATAATAGTTCCTATTCGGCCCAAAGACATGCGCAGATGGCGACACTTTAGCAATTTAGAAGTCAAAATAGAACGTAATAAAACAAAGTAATAAGTATAATAAAATTGTTGGTTCATTTTATTACTAGATAAAATAACCAACATAAAAAAATACCCTGAATTAGCTGTCGAAAAATAAATCAAATCAATTAAAGAGCAGATAAAATAAAATGTAATTGTTATGACTCGTTCTAGGCAAGCAAGAGCATGCGAAATAACGAAATCGAGGTCGCTGAACACCGCCATCTTGCGTTTTCTCTATCAACTTGACTTCTAGGTGGTTTGCTAGCTGCAGTAATTTTGCGTTTTTGGTGTTCATTGTGATTGTGAAGAAGTAAAGATAATGAAATTCAAACTAAACATAGTTTAGACTCCTTCCGTAAGTACATGTGGAGAAGATAACTTCATTATTCTGACAAAAAATTAGGAGAAAAGTTCCAAAAAATGAGGCTTCATGGAGTCGCCTTGGCGTCCCTCAGCCCGCGTAATGTCCATCAATGATCCCAAACTTTGTAGTATTTTTAACTTATGATATTAAAGCTAAATATAATCGGAATCTATTATCAATTTCAGGGCAAAATGTTCCGAATAAAATAATATACAAGGCTAAAGTGAAACGATCACGATGTCCGAGCCGAAGCAAGTGAAAGTAGACAACTGGGGGATCTATTTCCTCCAACGGTTAAAGCATTTTTTCAACCGAACCGACTATTGCGATTTGACGCTCCAGTTCCAAGACAATGCTCAGTTGAAGGTACACCGTCTGGTTCTCAGCGCTTGCACCGAGTACTTCGAGCTGTTGGAGAGAACATGTGAGATGTACGAAGATTGCTTGGTGATGCCGGACGACCTACAGGCAGACGTAGTTGTGCCTATTGTCAACTTCATGTACACTGGCCAACTAGAATTCAGGATGGAAATACTTGAAAGGCTACACGCAACTTCGGAAATAATGAACATGCCCGTGTTGACAAAACTACTTGACTCTCATCGACCCAAAAACAAGCTTGGTCAAAGTTATTCAAAACGCCCATCTAAACAGCAAAGTGTAACAATTAAACTTCCTACAGCAGAAGTCGCGCCTGCAGTAGCTACTCCAGTTGCTGCTGCTCCTAAACGTACATTTGGGAAAGCGTTTGAGAAAAGCACACCAAATGTTCAACCAACATTCAGAGATAAGAAATATTTTCAGCCTGTGAAGCCTTCAACGTCAATGAATGTGACCAACGGTGGGTTTGCATATCATCCTACATCTCAAGTCCCATTAGAAGCAATTGCCAAAGTAAAACCACAAAGGTTTATAGCAGGTGAACCTCGTCCCACGAGATATGAATTACCCGAGGAATTGGATAAGGACAATCTCTTTGAAAACTCATTTTGTAACATATCTTACACTTCCCAGCCATTGATGGTTCATCCTGATACCACAAAACAGTATGCCAAACGTCCAAGACAAGAGAAAGGACAAGCATCCACTTCAAAAAAATCAAAAGCATCTACCCTGGATATAGTGGAATGTAAAAAAATAACAAGGGAACAAGAAGAGATCTTTTTCGAGGAATCTGAGTCATCCATGATTTCTGATGAAACTCAGATGTTCAGACCAACTTTTGTCAATGTAAAAACAGAATCTTCCAGTGACCCAAATAAACTTTTTGATCAACTGCTAGATCAAAATGAAGAGCAGGGGGGAAAAGTGACCATTGAAACTACAAAAAATAACAAAGCTGGTGCAAATTTGGACCATGCTAAAATAATAAGTGAGGTTCTTAAGAAATACCCTCATTTGGTGAAGAGCAACAAAAATATCAAGTTGAAAATTTTCAATAATCCTACTCCAAGCAAAGCGGCCACTAAAAAACAAAAAGTATCTCCACAGCCAATAACGGAGAAACCACAGAATAATAAAATCAATGATGCTATTTCTGATTTTACATATGAAACTGATGTATTGGATTCTAAGCAAGCAGCGAGATTGATTGCTCAAGGAGCTGAAAATATAGATGGCCCGTGGATATGTCTCATTTGTGGCACACCTGGTAGAGCATTGCATTTTACCAGCTACTTTAAATTCAGGCGTCATTTAGTAGATGTTCACAACGAAAAGCCAGTCTTAAACATCTGTGAATACTGTGGGCAACGAATGTCCAAAAGGAATCATTTGTTATACCATATGTACACCAAGCATGGTGTAGAACCTCCATCAACATATAACTTCCCAAAGTGCTCACAATGCAACTATATTGCCCTTACAGAAGCATTACTGGTCAAACACAAGCTATCCCATACAGAAAACAAAAATTTCCGTTGTAATGTGTGTCCTGCATCATTTCATTCATCAAATCAACTATTGATTCACATACAAAGCACTGGACACAAATATATTGCTGACAGAAAACACAGCCATCAGTGTATCTACTGTCTGAGAGTATTCATACGCGAGAATAATCTGTATGCACATTTGAAAACGCATCATAAAATAGATGCTGTAAAAGATGGTATTATTGATGAATCTGATGATGAATCAAAGGATGACTTGAAGGAGATTAAAAATGAACAAGAACAAAATGATGATGATAGTCACTTGGAATATCACATTCAGCAAAAACCTGATGGCAATATACAACTTATTCAGAAAAGATCAGTGGAGTCGAAAATAACAACACCTTCTAAACAAAAGATTTTGAATTCAGAGCTCTCATCTGAAAATCCATTACCGGCTCCTAGACCAAAAGTCGCAAAAATAGTTCACAACATGCATAATATGGATCATGATCAAGATGTAATAGCTACTTTTAATGAGAATGATGAAGAAATTGTAGTGATTGATAATAATGAGTATATTATGAGTGGTAATCGACTTATCCTCAGAAAAGCAACTAAAGAACCATCAGAAGAATACATTTTGTCTGATCTGATAGATGAGAAGTCACAGTCAAGTCTTCAATCAGCAATGGAACCTTCAACATCCATTGATTATACCACTATACTTAACTCTAGTGATAATATCCAACAAGCTAACATCATTCTTAAAGATACTGAAGGCTTATCTGAATCTATTCCAATTTATGTCTCTAATGATGAAGAATATAAAGCATTGATGTCATCAAACCATAATATAATTTTTGATTCAAGTGATTCAAACAAAACTCTGACAGTCTTGACAACGCCTGATGCTGCCACACTAGACAATGCAAGCATAAATTTGGACAGCACTCAAAATAATGACATGATGATAATTCATGAAGAATACCCTCTGAATGTTTCTCAAGCTGTAGCTACAGATAGTTCTAATATTGTAGTTGTATACAGTCAACATGTGGATGATTCAACTAAAGGGTATCAACTTCTTACCACACAAGCATTAGGGCCACAGTATGCTCAGTCTTCTGCAATTCTAACCCAGAATTATGAGACAGTTAGCACATCTTCTCCAGTAATGAGTGCACATATACTGGACTCGCAAGTAGCAACATGGCAAGATGATGACATCCATCAAAACATAGACAACCAACACAATGGTGCAAATGCAGTTCACGCTGATGAAGTTCCACAAGAAGAATCTATGCAAGATATGAATGATCTTCCCCAAGTACAGTTAATTGCTACTACTTCTGAACCAGCCCACTTCAATCAAAATGAACCAGAATTGATGCAGAATTCACAAAATATGTCCATGGAAATAGATGCTCCTTTAGTTGATGAAAAAGAGGGAAAAAATGAAAATGCAGAAGATGTAAAAGACTTTGATGAAGATGAAATTTTAAAACAACCAGATTCCCAGGAAATAGGGGTTCCTGTTTCAGAAAATGTTTCAAAGGATGAGGAAAAACCAGAAGTTGAAATTGTTGATGAACAGAGTCCCAATGCAAATGAAAATGTTATAAACTTGAACTTGGGTTTGAATATTGAAAACAACACAGATGAAAACATAAGTCTGGATGTTCAGAATTCTGACACAAATGAAAATATCATAAGTATAGACGGGCAGAATTCTGATACTAATGAAACTCTGAATATTCATGAAACCATAACAGAAATGAACATTGTTACAGGTAGTGAAGCAGTCTGCACTAATAATGAATTGTGTGCAACTGATACAGTTGAGCATATTCAGGTCTTGACTTCTGAGTGGACAGAAGAGAACTCGGAAACTAATTCACAAGACTTTGTTAAGGAAACAAGTATTCATACCGAATCTGAAACCAATTCTGAAGAGATAGAAGAAACAGTGGAAAATATTCAGCAAGAACTGAAAAATCAAATGCTTCAAACAAAAATACTAGAGGATAGTGTTGCCTCAACAAATTCACCAACACGAGAAAAAGATGAATCAAATACTAGTAAGGCTGCCCCGCAGGTGAAGATATCTTCTCTTTTGAATGATTGGGATGATAATGATGATTCTCAAGAAGACAATGATATGGATGAGAGTTTATCTGAACCAATTGAAGCCAGTGCACCAACTGGCATTCAATATATTGATATTATCCCTGAAAAGAAAAAACAATTAGTAACTGATAATGTTTCATCAGAAATTGCCACAATGCCCCATGAAGATGATGAAGTAATAGAAAACACAGATCAAGAGACTAATAAGTCTGAAAACGAAGAAGTTGAAGATAAGCCCGATATTAAGAGTTTGGTTAGCGATTGGGATGATGATGAAGAAGAAAATAAGGTATGATTATCACTTGCTTGATACATTATGTTTAGGTACTGTACAGGTAAGGCTGTGACGTACAGGATATTTTTTTTTAATTTATGGAATATCTCTACCTTAAACCACTGCCAGGTCTGCAGAATAAACCCTTTGCAATCCAATTCACCAAAGGCGTCTGCGATCTGCTACGAAAATAATAAAATTATCTTGTATGTAAGCCTGGTTGTATACATCTTATTTTTGTGACACTATACAGCGAAAATTCTTATTTCACCGCACGTTCAACCGAACAGCTAGAGTAATCATTCTACCATAGTCTGTGGTGATGATTCTGAGAAAAACCTATCTGAGATGTCTTATTTGGGATGATAATATGCAAAAGCGCGGTACTGGTAGCATTTCAAATAATCCAAGTTGCAGAAACTTGCAACTTGGATTTGTTTCAGGCTAAAATATAGCCTACATAAATATTATGGCACAATAAAGTTTAAAAATTTAATTTATTTATACAACTTATACTTATTAGTTTTTACTAAATAAAAGTATATTTTGATAGATTTATGGGAGTAGTGTGCTTGGTCAAGTATCAAACCTGTTTGGTACATATAATATAAAGTAGGAATTATACGACATAATCTATTATTTACTAATCAATAGGTTTTAAGGAACCTTGCATTATATAGATTGTATTCTCACTGCTATAGATTTAACTCTGCCTTTAAAGTGAAAATGATTGTACTGTTAGTTCTACTACCCAGTCTTGTATGATCAGCAGGGCTATTTTGTAAAAAACATGAATATCATGTTATGATGTTGAATGCAATACCTAATGTTAAGAGAATACCTAATCTGTACACTTTTCACAGTTTATGCACCTATACTTACGCTTCAGCGTAGGTATTGTATTGGAAGCGTAGGTATGGGTGCCTAAACAACATAAAAAGCGTAGGTATTATGGCATTCAGTACCATAACATGATAATCATGTTTTTACAAAATAGCCCCACAGGGTTGGACTGTGCACATAGACTGCAATAAATTTTAAATCATAGAATCGAAACTATTGTTGTTATTAATCAATTTAAATAGAAATAAGTCTAATGACCATGTTTATCTTGTATTGCTGATGTTTCGAGACAATTCAGATGAGTCTCTCGAAACGTCAGCAATACAAGATATTAATGTGGTAAATAATTTTCAATCATAAAAAAAAACTGACTTCAAATTTAAGGAATTTTGTTTATTGTATCATGGAAAATATTAATCAGTTCTTTTCACCAAGAGTTATCTGAAAAATGTTTTGACTTATTTGTGATAGGATGAGGTATTTTTTTAAGTTTTATTGAATGCAGGACTAATAAGTGATCCATCATAGATTAAATTTAAATGGCGAAAAACCATTGAAATAGGACCAACCTTTACTGAGTCATCTGTTTACAAAAAAAAATCCTTTATTTGAAGTCAGTAAAAATATTTATTGGTGTTTGAAAATGAACAGTTTTCCCTCCTAGGGTAGTAGGTAGGCTATTCAGAAAATAATTAGGTGCTTAGTGAATTTTACACTGTATTACTCTCTCGCGCTTAGATGTAGCAACTTCTAAATTATGATATTTGTAGTGTATACCTATCTTATCCGATGTATGTTGAAAATAAATGAGAAAAGTATCAAAATATTGTGTTATTTTATATGACAAAACAGAAACAACTAAGTAATGAAACAAAAATATAAGTTTCATAACACAAGTTTTTACTGTTACAACTCTGATTGGGTAATTAGGAAAATGACTAATGCATTATGTACCAAGTAAAAAGTAATAGTGGAAGTCTGAATAATACAAACATGCAATGGGCTTTTTATTTATTTAGATGATCACAGTCATTATCATGAAAAACTAAATTATTACAGGCATAAGTACATACATTATCAATAATACATGTTTAGTTATTATATCAATGAATAAAAGTAGGTACAAATTATATTATATATGCCTACCTACATATTTGTGAGACCTATGTAGGTAACAAGTACCTACCTACATACATTTTATAGCCAAGTGTACATGAAAAAAAAGATAAAAGATTAAATGCAAGAATAAATACTCATAGATTTACAGTTAGCTAATGCAACTATGAGGACAAAAATAAGAAATCAGGCTTCCAAACTTATTTTTGAACTAAATGTTATGCTTTCATCTACTCGCTGAATTGCTGACTCATTTAGAAAGAGTGAGATGATAACATTACAATAAAAAAATGTATGAAAATCACAGTAGTGCTAATGTAATTGTACCTTACACCTTAGTCAAACATACAAAATTAATCTCTATGGTTGTGTACAAAACTTAGCAATTCATTCATAATAATTTCAAAGAATCATTGTCATAAAGTTGAATTTAGTTGTCTTACCAAGATGGTTTGTTAAAAGAACACTAAAAATTTATTTGATATAATAAATAGATATTTTCAAGTTATGTGTGATAAAAAATTAGTGCTTGTAATCTTTGCTTTCATTTTTAAAGATTCACACACAAATATAACGATAAACACCCAACTAAATAAAACATGTCACAGTTGTTATTACACAACATTAAAATGACAAACAATATGTACAAAATAAATTACAATATTTACATAAAATTATTCATAACTTTATTGTCTATTCGGATATCGAGACAAGTACATATTTTACCATGTAGGAGAGAAAAACGAAACCAACAAGCACAAATAGGTTTGTCAGGAGGGATTGAAGGTTGGACTGTTCCGAAGAGACTTCCACTTCAGAGGTTGTGGCGCCACCTTGCAGCATAGCTTCCTGGCGCTCTTTCAATAGCTTCTCAATCTCCTCCACATACTCTGGAAATAACTCGCAAAACATTTTATTTTTAATGTTGATCTCCAATGATTCCGAGGCCAAACATCTCTTTTGGTAATCAGAAGTTTCTATAGAACCTAGTGTAGGAGTTTTCTCTAGCATGAAGCTAAGCAATCCAGTCAGTATTGTTGAAATTGACCATGCTGGATTCCACGTATCGGGATGGAAGTCCGTGATGCTAAGGCACAACCGTGTGTTCGTTTTGAACCTTCCGTTTGGAGTAATCATGTAAATTGAAGGCGGTTTGAATGGAAACTCTCTAGGAAATATAATTTTTCCATGGTAATATCCGCCATCGTAGGGACTCTTTTCCGGGCCCTTTACAACATAATGCCATTCTAGAATGTTGGAAGGTACTGGCTCTGCTGTTACATATGGTACGGGATCGTTTTTGAGCCGAAGATAGTCTTGCTTCAGTCTGCTAGTAGCTCCAGTCACTTTTGTTTTTGACATGGTGTGGTGTACCATACAAGGTTTTGTTGCAAATATCTTTCACACTTCGAGTTTACACCAGCTAAAATGAAAACGATTGGTTTGATTGCTTTTGAAAAATAAGTAAATCTCGGAAACTAACTAAATATGCATTACTTGATACTTGCTTTGCTTTTGCTTTGATTGATTGATCCATTCAGTCGTTTCGTTCGTTCGTTAACGTCATCCATCTGTCAATCAATACCAGTCCATACTTTAGTAACCCCACAGACTATATTTTATTAGTGCGTGCTAATCAAAAAACATAGAAGAGATTCCATGGTGCTAAACTCTGTGGAGCTATCTTGAACTGAACCTGAACTGCTACCTATCTTGTCAGTTGTCACTGCTTGACACTTGCTTTGTTGTTGTTAAAAAATGAAAGCTTAACACCAAGTCACCCATCAGACCCACAGACAACTAAAGTCTTGAAAAATATGAGGAAAGTTATAATGACTTTCCGTGAATTATTGTGGGTGTAGGTAGTTATTGCATGCATTTTGGTCTGACTGACTAGTTAAGACGTTTACACGTCGTATATTACACATACCTACCCACTCGTGTTCAGAATTCGAGACATAATTGGTTGTGGAGAGAAAATGGCTTTGAAAGAGGCCTTCCCTGTTTTCAGCCCACATAATTTCTTTACTATAATGTTGATGATGTAAATCACAACATCTAGTCGAGATGTATATTCGTTACATGTACCTAATTCATGCTGAAATTCAGACCTGTATAATAATGCAGTCATCAAAATATCAGGCTATTTTAACCCTTAATCAAATGGAATACTTTTTGTGAGATAAATAAAAACTGAGATCGGTTCTTAGGTGAATTTTGCGAGTAGATTTCAAATCTTATGATAAAAACTTGGAAAAGTGGGGGGAAAGGGGGGTTTTGCGGTGGGAAATAGTTTCCCCTTGTTCATAACGGCATTGCAAAATATCACCAAGTGGGAAATTATTTCCCATTATCCGGTATAGGTTACGAGTTTTTCAAGAATTTTAGTACTGTTTTTATACTAGCTCCTCACCCTGCTTTGTTTTATATTTTATGAATACTAAATGTAAAATTAAAAATTCTAACATGAAATTGCAAAATTAAACAATAATGTTAGGGTTACAATGGGTTTAATGAGAAAAATACAAAAATACAAATACCTAATAATAAAAAACTTAATTATGAAAATCTCTATGACGCAAATTAGACGATCTCTATGACATAGCGAGTGAAGGTACCTATTTCAATTATTGAGATGAACTCGTGTGAAATTCTTTGAAACAATTCTTAGCACACAGAGGTACTTTACACGTAGTGCATTCTATTTTGGTCCTTTGTTCTCTCTTCTTTGTACTGCAGAATCTACACCTTTTGTAAGTGCTGATTTCATCTGGCAAGTGTATGCCCACATTCAATAAACGAATTTCATCCGGAACACCGAAGACACCGCCTTTCTTGTTTTTAAAAACTGTTCCTTGTTGTCTTGCTTGTATTTTCCGAGTAGTGTAATTGTCTATAAGTGCACGTGCTAAGCGCAACCTGAAATCACGATGTCCATGCAACGTTGCAACATGTGTGTAGTTGTAGGTAATAAATGCGTTTATGATTGACGCATCAAACAAGAAGAACAGAAGTCTCATCCAAAATTTTCTTGATTTGCGACTAATTGGGTACGAAGACCTGAAATGGTCGAACAAATCAACGCCACCCATACTAAGAGTATAAGTAGCAATTGCTTTTGGACAAAGAATTTCTCTTCTAGAGCCATCCTTTTGCGTTCTTTTCACGAACATAACATCTCGTGGCTGATGTGCTGTGGAGAGTACTGCTACTTCTTTGGTATCAAACCACTTGACGGCTGTGATTGGCTCAGCTGTGACAGCTGCAAAGTTGTGTTTTTCTAGTCTCAATGCTTTCGGTTGTTTTTTCTTTATCATATCAGGGAGATCTTTTCTGTTACTTCTAACTGTTCCTACGCTATAAATTTTCTTTTCATACAGGTCTTCCAAAAGGTTGCAGCTGGTAAAGAAATTATCAAAGGCTATTAGGGTATTACTAGGTACATTATTGCAGAGCTTCATCACCACATTATAGCCAAGTCCTTCATTCTCAATATTGTCGCCTTTTCCAGTATATATATCAAATTGATATAAATATCCGGTTTTTGCATCGCACCTGGCCCAAACTTTAAAACCTCTCTTAATAGGTTTTTTGGGCATATATTGCTTTAATGAACTACGGCCCTTAAATTTCACCATACTTTCGTCAATCGATTGCACAGCTGAGTTATGGGCTTCATTCTGATATACGTTATTCAGTTCTGTAATCAGAGGTCTCACTTTGTACAATTTATCGTACTCCGAAGACCCTCTTGGTGGTTCCATTGAATTATCATTCAAATGTAAGTTTTCCGTAATTTTTTTAAATCTTACCAGCGGAAAAGCATGGGCGATTTCATTGTTAGAGTAAAATGGGTCTGTTGACCAATATAACTCCATGTCTGGGAGAGGATTTAAGCCCATCAGCACAAGAACTCCTAAATACGCCTTAATGTCTTGTTCAGTAACAGGTATCCAATTATGACTATTTTTTTGACGAGCATATCTATTTGTTTGTTCCACTATTATCAGAATCACTTTATCAGGAAAAAACCTCGCGAAAACAGTCAGTGGTGTAGTTTTGTGAGTGTCACTTACCATGGGTTGAAATAGCTTTTCAAAGATAGGAACATCATGGGCTAAGTCTACTGTTTTCCATTCTCTTGGTTGAGAGCGATCCCTAAGTACCACATTGTGATCTTGTTGATCATCTTCCAAAAAGTCGTCTATTGGATTGTTATCTAGAAAATAGTTGTCTAATCTGGCAATTGTAGCTTCTTGTTCAATTGGTGCACTAATAGGAGATACAACATCTTCTTGCGGAATTTCAAGATATACTGCCTGAGGACTGCCTTGATTTTCATTTTCTTGTACTTCGAATTCGCTATTGTAAGTATCTTGGTCAAAATTTAAATCATCTGATGTGGTAATGCCAGCGGTGTTAGTTGTGTTGTCAAATTGATGATTTAAAACTGACAATAATGATTCTGTAGTCTGTATAACGGGTTCATCTTGTATATTCACATCATTATAATCATCTCCCACGCCAAAAATTTCTTCAAGTCGCTGTTCTATCACGTAATCGTCGGGTTGATTCAAGTAGGTATCGGGAATAGAGTTAACACTATTGGCATAGCAAGTGTCGTCTTCAGAATCAGATCCAGATAAATCGGATATATCAGCCAAGTTATCGACAGCTTCTTCGAGATTCTTCTTGGTAAGTACTTTTGGCTTCTTTTTGGCATTCATTTTTCAAAGTTGCTAGGGATATAAAATAATATAAATCAAAAAGGAACTAAAATAGTAAACAGTAAACATATTCTGTTCAATGAACTGACGCACATTTTTTATATAGTTAAAGTTTTTTTTGAAGACAGGGACAGACAAAGGGAAATTATTTCCCACTAATTAAAGATGAAAATTCTCCAAGAAATCTAATGGTTTTCACGGTTCTTTTTCAGCTAAACGTTCGGAAAATAAGTCTAGTTTAGTTTATTATAACGTGTACTCACTTACCAGATTTTTTTTTCAAAAAACTTTCTAAAATTCGTAACAAAGCAAGTATTTTCGCGGAAAAATCACAAATTGTGAGTTTGGCTTTGACATACGACGTCAGGTTATCAACTTCTTGACAAATGTTGCCATTAATCAGTAAAAAATATATCCAAGATTATTTTTCTCTATGGTTGGCACGGCTAAGTCTTGTCATTTAAAAAAAAAAACCGAATTTGTTAAGTCGGACGAAGTGGGAAATAATTTCCCCTCATTTGATTAAGGCTAAGTTCAGATGAACGCGCGGCGACGCGCGGTTGACTCAGCGCCCGGTTTAAGATATATTACAAATCAATGTTGTCGTGTACATGACCGCGCGTCGCCGCGCGTGCCCGCGCGCACCGCCATGCACCGCGCGCAAGATCTTGAACCGCGTGTGACCGCGCGGCGACGCGCGGTTTAAGACCTACAATCCTGTATCGACGTGTTCAGTTGACCCGCGCGGTTTGAGGCGGTCGGACGCACAGAGCCATAAAAATGGAAGACGAAATATGTATAGATTTACTAATTGACGAAATTGAAAAAAAAGAAGCGATTTGGAATATTAACTCGAAGCAGTATTCTGATAGAATAATAAAAAGAAGGTCTTGGGAAGAATTAGTATTAATTTTCTGTGTCCATGATGATTCAGAAGAAAAAAAGAAAAACGTGGGTAAGTTATACATTCGTTTTATTTTTTTATTATTTTATTCATTAAATCATATTTTCTTGCCAATCTAATGCACCCTCACTTACGAAGTAATTTGTTAATGTAGTTCGAACTTTATCTGCGTCATGGATTGCTCGCCCACTGTTGGATCGGCTCATATTAAGCAATGGCGCTGGGTTCATGTCTTCTTTATTTACACCATCTCTTGTTCTAACAAAGTTGTGTAAAACGCAAATGGCTTTTACTATATCATTTGCAAAGTCTATCTTGACGTCTATAGGCCGGTGTAAAATTCGCCATTTGGCACACATTATGCCAAATGTACATTCAACGTATCTTCGTGCTAGAGTAAGGCGATAATTAAAAATTCTTTTTTCTTTTGACAAAAATTTACCTCCATGTGGTCTCATCAGATTTTTTGTCATGGCGAAAGCTTCGTCAGCCACAATTACATATGGTAATTTATGGAAATCATTCTCATTATTTGTAATAGATATTGGTTCAGGGATATCCAAAGAGTTTTCTGTCAGTTTTTTGAATAACGATGTTTCTTTAAATACACCCGAGTCACTGTCTTTGCCATAAGCTCCAACGTCGATCCATATAAAACAATAGTTTGCATCACACAGAGCCATTAAAACCAACGAAAAGAAGTGTTTATAATTGTAATACATTGATCCTGAATTTGGTGGCTGAACTAAACGAATATGTTTGCCATCTAAAGCACCGATACAATTTGGAAAAAAAGCTTTGGTTTTAAATACTTCAGCTATTTGTATCCACTTCTCTTTGTTTGGTGGATTCATGACGATCGCTTTTAAATTTCTCCATAAAACTTGGCATACATGCTGAATTACAGCCGACAACGTTGATTTCCCTATTTTATAATTATATTGTAACTCTGCTAGGGAACAACCAGTGGCTAGGTATCTGTAATAAAAAATATAAAAATGTATTATTTCTTTTACAGGGTCAATTTTACAGAAAAAGTGGAAAAATTTACGAGATACTTATGTTAAAGAAATTAAAAAAAGAAAATTGAAATCCGGTTCGGCAGCGTCAAATAAGACTTCTACATTTTCCTATTTTCAAAGATTATCATTTCTCAAACCGGTTATCAATAAAAACATAACAGACAATAGCTTAGACACCGAAGAAACACCAGCAAACGATGATTTAAATAGCATCAACAACAGTGTTTCCCCGACAGAAAATGTGCCACGAAAGAAATACAAACTTCATCCAGCCGACGAGCATTTTGCAAACATTTTAGAAAAAAGTTTAAATAAGAAGAACCAGACAGAAAAGAAAGAAGAAGATGATGAAGATAAACTATTTTGTCTTTCATTAGTTAACGAAATAAAAAAGGTTCCTAATCATAGGCGATTAAAGTTGAAAATTGAAATGTATAATTTATTAGAACGATACCAGTCTGGTCAAACTCATGAAGGAAAGCCTACTTCACGGGCTCCATCGGCCTTACATCAATATAATAGTAAACCGGAACGACAGCTAAGTAGCTATCCATTGACTACCGGTTCTCAGTATACTGACAGTTTGAGGTACTCTGCCCCAGGATCTTCAACACAATATGGCTATACCACTGCTTCCTACACTTCACCTGCCTCAAATGTATCACAAGTGACATCACCTGATTCATACTCGTATGAAGACTCTCAAGAATTGGACTTGTTCAATGAAACAGGCGAATAATCTAAATATGTGATAGCTGATTCGTATTAGTTGATTGTTTAGATTATTTTATAATTTAGATTTTAAAGTTCCTATGTTACATTTTAAGGTTGTTTCATTACCAAAATTGTAATTCTATGTGATAATAATATTTTTTTTTTAATTCTATGTGATAGTAATATGTGATTCTATGACTGATAAATAAATAATAATTATTTTTAGACAAAAATTAGGAATAACATTACATAAGTGGTCTTATCTGTGAATGGTATATGATTATACATTACGATAGTGTGTAGTGTGATCGTGATACTATGTTGTATGTACTTAAATTGTAAAGACACGATGACGTAATGTAGTCTGCATATTGTTGATTTTAAAATAAAAAGTTACTTACCTTAATGTTACTATCAGTTTTTCTTTTGGTGATATGCAATATCTTACAGCACCATCGGCAGGTTGCAAATCCTTTTCAATGCAGTCATACAAAAAGTCAAAGGATGCAATCGACATCCTAAAGTAGTTGAAAAATCGATCTTCGTGTAGTCTTAGTGTGGGATATAAAGTCACAAACAGACTTAAAGAAAGTCTTTGACTCAAAATAGGGTGCACCCAGTATCGTCTTTGCTTCCGACGGCGACGTCGCATTCTGCGGTATAAAATCCACAAGCAAATTGCCTCCTCCACGTCCATTGTCACTGAATGTTCACGCTAGACTGCCGCGTGTAAGCCGCCGCCATCTGAACAGCAGTCCCGCGCGGCAGCGCGCGTCGCCGCGCGCTCATCTGAACTTAGCCGGGTTAAGGAACATAAAATAAAACAACAATAGTTTTCATTCTATAAAACCATTGGACATACCAGAAAATTACCCTAGCCTCAGTCAACATATTAAGAGTTAAGAGAGATGGTTTTGACTTTGAATAAATTTAAATTTATTCAGATAAAATAATACATTAATAACAATTTTATGTACATAAATCACTTACAATCATAAAACTTATACAATAAAATACATACATTAGAGTTGATCAGACAATGGTATGTAACAGTTATACCATGATTAAAATGTACTAAACAATCAGTTACTTACATAAACACTACCACATAGGCAAAAAGTCAAGTCAATTTTTGGCGGTACAGACATTTTGATGCCATTGGATAGATTTTAAATTCACGCGTCAAACTGCAGTTCAGATTCAAGGATATCTACTAATTACAAGCCAGTATTCAAATAATAGTAACAGCGCTTAAGTCTGTTTTCCCGCCAACAACGCTCAAATCGTCATTCCGCCATACTGCGTGTGAAAAAAGCAAAAATGACTTGAGCGGTGTTGTTAGATAAGAGACGATATGTAATTTAAATTAGGAGCAGTAGGTATTTTTATGACAGTGGAAATATCATGTTTTTATAGTATAGATAGAGTATGAATTATAATCATTATATTCATGTAGCAGTTTTATGTACATATTCAACTTTTTATAGAATTTTGGAATTACCTATCATCAATGGAAAAAACTCTAGTAACAAAATTATATAGAAAATGTTCACAACAAGTTCTATATCTATATTGATTATTTTCAGTATCTTCATTTGGTGTCTGGCCCTGTTTCATCATTTGGTGTGTTGGAATTGGAGCTGGTACTGCTGGGATTATCAGGATTGTTTGCAGCACTAGCCTGTAGCTTAAAATCTTTGCGCACTTTCAGTACTTGATGGATCTCTTCAACAAACTCTGGGAATAACTCGCAGAATATTTTATTTTTTATATTGAATTCCAACGATTCTGCAGCCATCTGTAGCTTTGTTTTATTAGAAGAATCCGTTCCACCTCCTGTAGGCGTATTTTCCAACATAAAGCTGAGTAGTCCAGTAAGTATGGTGGATATAGTCCAGGCAGGGTTCCATGACTCAGGATGATAGTCCGTGATGCTCAGGCACAGTTTTGTGTCTGTTGCAAACCTTCCATTAGGAGTAATCATGTAAATAGAAGGCGGTTCAAAAGGAAAATTTATTGGAAATATTATTTTTCCATGGTAGTATCCGCCTTCGTAAGGACTATTTTCAGGTCCTTCTAAAATATAATGCCACTCAAATATATTGGAGGGTAGTGGCTCTGCTGTAACGTATGGCACTGGATCCGTTTTCAGTCTCATATAGTCTTGTTTCAGTCGATTTGTGGCTACGACGGTAGCTTTATTCACTGGCGGCGCACTGTGGATCGAAAATCGACTTTCAAAGACATAGGCGAAAAAAAAAAATTTGGTCGGTTTTTTGCTTGAAACGGCTTCCATTAATCATTAATATGCCTAAATATATCATGATATACAATTTGGTGGGAAAATTGTCGAGTTATAATTTTTTTTACGAAAAAAATGTATGAAAAGCATATAAAAAATCCAGATATCTCCGGAAGTGCAAAGATAACCGTTATATCCTTGCATACAGTTATAGTACCAACTATTATTGATTTTTTGGCATACAACATATAACACGAACTACTGCACATTTTGAAAAAAAAAATATCAAAAAATTTAATTTATTTTTGATCTCTCTCAAGTGAAGACTTAAGGAAATCGGTTAAAAAAAGGTCCCCATCGGCAAATTGTATGCTATAAATAATAACAGACATGTGTTTTCTTGTTTGGCTGACGTTGAAATACCAAAAAACAAAGCTCAATAGCAAATTCAATTTAGGAACTATTTTTAATGTTATTTAACTACCTAATTAATTAGATTAGGTTTTGTCAGACCGCTTATTGTTCAAATTTCAAGCAATGTATTAACAATGATCGGTAGTTAGCAAAAGACAGGTAGCTTATGTACAAAGTTACAAACATACCTTACTTAGATTATTTATTACCTACCTAAATGCATAAACCTGCACCGGAAATATTTAACAATGAGCGGTAGTTAACAAAAGACAGGTAGCTTAGGTACAAAAATACCTTACTTAGGTTATTTATTACCTAATTAAGTGCATAAAACTGCACCGGAAATATTTTTTACTTCAGTGTATTCTGATATTCTGAACTATTTACTAGTGAACATCTCTCAGTTTTTTAATCATTAAAATGGAAAGTTTAAGCACTAACTTAGATTTGGTTGTTGTTCTTCAAGGTGCAGGTTCGCTACAAAATCATGAAGTTCTGTACGAGGCAGTATTATCTCGTCTAGGTATCACCTTTCTAATGAAGATAAGGTTACTCTGGAAGAGTTTTGTCGAAGATTTTCACGAGCTGCTTCACAGAGATGGAAAAATTGCGGCAGAAACACAAGAGCATTCAGAAAAGATTATGAAGATTGGCTTCAAGCAAATGTTGATTGGCCAAGCTGCGTTCAAACTAGTCTTCTCACCCAGGGACCAAGTGAAGAAAGATCGATTACCGAA
Source organism: Hydriomena furcata (assembly GCA_912999785.1). Classification (NCBI taxonomy): domain Eukaryota; kingdom Metazoa; phylum Arthropoda; class Insecta; order Lepidoptera; family Geometridae; genus Hydriomena; species Hydriomena furcata. The sequence continues at coordinate 4,310,352 of OU538834.1, read as the reverse complement.
GACTTTACCACCGCGGAACCTTCATCGTCATCATCAGTTGGAACGATGACTAAAAGACCTCGGAAACCTTTCGAAGATCTAGGCAACAAGCAGAAGAAAAGGAGGTCGGAAGAGTACACAGGTATGGACCCCATTGAGTTGACGAATTCAGCTGCAGTACTCTTAAAAGAAAATGGTCGTGAGGACATTGCATCCGTCATCGAATATATGTTGAAAACCCCAGAAGCTGCTGCGAAAATCAGTGACTTCATAAAAAGACCGAAATGTCATGTTTCATTTACGGCAGAAAAAACTTTGGGGTTGCTCCTGTCTTTAAAGCTTACAAAGTGGCAGTACATAACTTTAAGGGAATCGGCCATTCGAGAAGGTGCTATTGATATTTACCCGTCTTACTAAAAGGTGCAACAGGCAAAATTGCAATGTTATCCTCCGAAGCAATTAATAACAGTGACAGATTCCTCAGCAAAGATTACTTTACAAGGATTACTGGATTTAACAGTAAGGAGGATCCTTGAAAGTTTCCCAAACAAAATACAGGACCAACAGTTGACATTGATATCGAAGTGGGGATTTGATGGTGCATCTAACCAAAGCCTGTACAAGCAGAAAATAGACAGTGAGCAAGATGACTCAAGCATATTTATGACATCTCTCGTCCCTCTAAAGCTAACAAACGGTGATGAAACCCTATGGAAAAATCCAAAGCCCTGCTCAACATCATATTGTCGTACAGTGGAGTTTAGTTTTGTGAAAGAAAGTGAAGAATTAGTCATTGAAAAAAAAGGCAAACATGGATGACGAAATTAAGGCTTTACTCCCCACAGAATGTAAAAAAAATATGGTGAATCATAAACTGATGATGACGATGATTGATGGCAAAGTATGTACTTATCTTTCTGAAGCTAAGTCACACGCTGCGTGCTATCTGTGCTTAGCTAAGCCCACTGAAATGAATAATTTAGGTACAGTTTCATTGAAGCCTGTATCCTCTGATGCATTAGAATTAGGGTTATCTACATTGCATGCACGTATTAATTGTATGGAATGCCTTCTTCATATATCATACCGACTCGATTTTAAAAAGTGGGCTGCGAGAGGAAATGAGCACAAAGAAATGTTGGAAGCAAGAAAAAAATATATCTAGGACAAATTTAAAAACGAGCTCAATCTTCTTATCGTTATTGTTAAGCAAGGATCTGGAACCACAAATGACGGAAACACGGCAAGAAGATTTTTTGAGTTTCCAGACAAAACTGCAGCCATCTGTGGGCTGGACGAAGAGTTAGTCCGCAGATTTGCTGTAATTCTGCAGGCAATAACATCAGGGGAACTGATTGATGTAATCAAATTTAAAGATTTCGCTTTCGATAACATTAAAAATAGTTCCTAAATTGAATTTGCTATTGAGCTTTGTTTTTTGGTATTTCAACGTCAGCCAAACAAGAAAACACGTGTCTGTTATTATTTATAGCATACAATTTGCCGATGGGGACCTTTTTTTAACCGATTTCCTTAAGTCTTCACTTGAGAGAGATCAAAAATAAATTAAATTTTTTGATATTTTTTTTTTCAAAATGTGCAGTAGTTCGAGTTATATGTTGTATGCCAAAAAATCAATAATAGTTGGTACTATAACTGTATGCAAGGATATAACGGTTATCTTTGCACTTCCGGAGATATCTGGATTTTTTATATGCTTTTCATACATTTTTTTCGTAAAAAAAATTATAACTCGACAATTTTCCCACCAAATTGTATATCATGATATATTTAGGCATATTAATGATTAATGGAAGCCGTTTCAAGCAAAAAACCGACCAAAATTTTTTTTTTCGCCTATGTCTTTGAAAGTCGATTTTCGATCCACAGTGCGGCGGCACCATGGCAGTTGGCACCAAAGAGCATATAAGTGGTTGGCACTTTGGTTGGCACTTGGGAGGATACTGCCTCGAAATCTCTGCAGGAACTATCAACACCGCAGCGATCCAGCGAATGAATACCTACATAGTGCTTTTATTGTATTTATGAATCCGTCGGACCGAAAGAAGCTTTCACAATAAACTTAAAGATTACCTTATTAGCATGTCCAAACAATGGGTTTTTTTGTTTTTACACCCATTTTCTCGGAATTGATTGAATGACGTGCGCCAATGAAGTCTATGCTCTTTGGAAGTCACTGGCAGTGTCACATGCAGTGACAGTGACTCACTTCACTGCATGTGTCATGTCAATTCATGACATGTCCACTGTTCACGTCATGTCAGAATAATAATGAATTATTTTGTAGTAGTTGACGTTGTCTTGAGCGGATATTTTAAAAATTTCAAGAAAGAGAAAATTTTAAATGAATATTAGTGATCTTTGTCCGGATCATGATTATGGGCAAGATATTATTTCTGGCGATTTGTCAGGAGCAAAAAATAAATATGGAGCCAGTAGAGTGAGTTTACGAAGTTGTGAAAGTATCGGATCTGACATGGAAGGAATTGAGGAGAGAAAAGCGATTAAGAGGAGTAGAGATGTTGATGATACTTGGACTACAGTAAGTAGATCTGGTAAGCGCACTGCACGAGTGGAGACGTGGGCCCCGGGAGAAAAAATAGAAATTAATATAATTTGTCGTGGCATTTTGCCTAAGCAATTTCGGCTAGCTAAATATCTTAAGGAAGAGAACATTCAGGACGTAATTAAGGTTAAATATATTAACCAAGGAAAAGCTATGATCCAATTCAGTAATGAAAAGAGTGCGGTGAAATTACTTAACAACAGATATTTTAACGAAAATGGACTCAATTGCCAAAAGACCAATGAAGTAAACCAATCTTATGGAGTGATTAAAAACATCGATTTGGACCTAACAGAAGAAGAAATTATTGAAAACCTGAACAGCGACTTGGAAATCCTAGGAGTTAAAAGACTTAGACGGAAAAATAGATATAATGACGAATGGGAAAATAGTGAGGCAATCCGGATTTGCTTTCAGGGTCCATCACTGCCTCCTCACATCAAAATATTTGATATGATTTTTAGCATTAGTCCGTATATCTTCCCGGTGACTCAATGCTCGCAGTGCTGGAGATTTGGTCATAGTATTAAAATGTGTCCATCCAATAGAGTGATTTGTCCCAAATGTAGCCAAAATCACGTAAATTGCGAAACAACTTCTTTCAAATGCAATAACTGCGGAGGCAAACATATGGCTTTGGCTAAAATATGCCCTACCTACACAAAAGAGAAAAAGATTAGAGATCTGATGGCAGAATCGAATTGCTCTTACAAGAGAGCTAGTACTCTATGCTCACCTACTTCACCACCTGCTCCTCCACTAAGCGAACATGATTTCCCGACTTTACCAACAAAAAATGATCAACTCGAGCAGTCCGATTTCAGAGTATCCCCTTCCACCTCTGATACATTCGCACGAATTACACAAGGTAAATTAACGCCTAAAAAGAGACAAATTATAAAAAAGAAGAAGGATTCAAATAAAACAGACTCGGAATATAAAACACACTCAGATGATAGCGAACCTGAGAGTAAAAAACCGACGAGAAGAGCAGGAAATTCAGAACAATCCTCATCATGGTCAATTCTTTTTAAAAAATTAAAAGAAAAGATCTTTGAGAATAATTTATCACTAACAGAGAAGATAAGCGAGTGCCTAAACATTTTAGTAAAAGAAATTATATCCATAGCTGTGCAATATTGTTCTGACTTCCCCGGTTTCAGCTTTTTAACCAAGTATGGATAATAAAAAATCTCACACTACAGTAAACCTACTTCAGTGGAATGCTCAAAGTATTCGACCTAAGCTATCAGAACTTGAATGCCTTTTAAACCAAGAAAAGATCCATATTGCAATAATAAGTGAGACTTGGCTCGACCCGGACAATAGCTTTCATTTAAGTGGATATAACATCTTCCGGAAAGACCGTGATGATGGTCATGGCGGAGTTGCGATTCTGACCCATTGGTCCATAAAAGCACAAAGATGTCATTTTGAAATTTTCAACGATTATATTGAAATAGTCTACATTAAAATTCAAAATTGCAACAACCTGGAAAATATTATTTCTGTTTACTGCCCTCCAAATGGTAACACTTCAATAAGGGACTGGGATTATTTATTTTCTCAGTTCAGTCAGAAATCAGTCATTGCCGGAGACTTCAATGGACATCACACCAACTGGTCTTCTAAATTAGATATGAGAGGTAGACAATTATTTGACTCGGCTCTAGACAGTAGCTTTGTCACTTTAAATGATGGAAGTGCAACTCGGATCAAATTAGTTAATGGATCTATTCAAAAGACAGCACCTGACGTGACTTTCGTTTCTTCAGATATTGCACTTCATTTTAACTGGAGAACCATGAACGAATCTCTCGGTAGCGATCATGTAATGATAAAATTGAATATTGATGTAATCCCATTTAATAATGGTGAATCCCGAAGACAGTACAAGAAAGCTGATTGGTCTAAATACAAACAGAAAATAGAGGAAGATCTAAGGGGCTTTAATTTTTCATCAGACAACCAAACTGCGTATGACAACTTCATAGATATTATGAATCAGGCCGCTGACGAAAATATACCAGTTAGTAAGATAAATTCAAATCCTACAAAGCCATCTAAATTTAATCCGAAGCCGTATTGGTCTCAAGAGTTGTCTAAACATGTTGCTGAGAGAAGATTGGCTTTAGTAAAATTCAGAAGAAACCCTACCCCGGACAATCTTAGTATTTTACAAGAGAAAATAAGTTATGCGCAGTCAGCGATACGACGAGCGAAGAAAAAATCTTGGCAAAATTTTTGTGACAGCATTGACAACACGACTTCTTCAAGTGAGATGTGGTCTCGCATGCGTTGGCTTAAAGGTTATAGATCATACAATTCATATACTTTAGATAAAGGGAAGGCAGAAGATTTACTATGCAGTTTGGCGCCAGACTATGTTCCTCCGGCCAGACCTTCTTTTGTTTCAAATAATTCTCACTTATGCTCCTTAGTTTCGGTAAAAGAACTTGATAACTGCATTAAGCGTTCAGATACTGCGCCTGGAGCTGATAATATTTCATATTCAATGATTCGTAATCTTCCGGTTGTAGGTAAACTAGCACTAGTGGACTTATATAATAGATTTTTGTCTGCGAGTTTTGTTCCTAAACAATGGAAACAGTCAAATATTATTCCTGTACCAAAGCCAGGGCAAGGAAATCAGTTATCAGGAGGTATTAGACCAATAGCTTTACTTGCGTGTCCCTGTAAGGTATTTCATACCATAATAACTCGTAGACTCGATTGGTTTTTAGAAAAGAATGATCTTTTTTCTATGGAAACAATTGGGTTCAGAAGAGCTCGATCTTGTTTAGATAACCTATCTAGAATAGTGTCCCGGGTTCAGATCGGATTCACGAATGGTCTTCCTACGGTCGGCTGCTTTGTGGACATTGAGGGCGCTTATAATAATGTTAATATTTCTAGCCTTTTGCATATTTTAGACAGCCTTGGGGTGGGAGCTTCTTTATGCAATTATTTGTGGGAGTTTCTACATGAAAGAATTCTTACTATTAAGTTCTTCTGCCACAATCTTGGGGATTCACTTAGTCGATCTACAGGGATGGGCATAGCTCAGGGGGACCCATTGTCCCCTCTGTTATTTAATGTAGCAACTATTAAGATCTGCCATAACATCCATCTTCCAGTATTTATTTCTCAATATGCCGATGACTTTGTTCTATATAGCTCAAACAGAGACATTGCAGTTGCTATAACCGATACTCAAATTGCTTTGAATAAGTTCTGCAAACTCATTGAAGTACTTGGATTAAGCATCTCTTACAGGAAAACAAAAATGTGTGTGTTCAACAGAGGCAGGCGAAGTAATAACATTAGTTTGACTATAAATGAAACCAATATAATAGAAGAGGTAGATAGTGTAAGATACCTCGGTTTGTGGCTGGACAGAAGTTTGAAGTGGGGTAGGCATATTAACGAAATTTGTAGTAAAGTTAGTAGATTTATAAATGTAATTAAAGTTCTGGCGGGGGGAAATTGGGGGATTCATCCAACACACCTCAGACGGTTATACATTTCAATAATTCGAAGTAGATTAGACTATTGTAGCTTTCTCTATGATAATAGTGCAAAAAGTCATATAAGGAAACTAGACATCCTACAGAACCAGGCTATGCGTGTTATAGGAGGGTTTATTAAAAGTACTCCCATACACGTCATGGAAAGTGAGTTATGCTTACCGCCATTAAACATCCGTAGATACTACCTTGCAGGCAAATATTGGTTGCGGGCTAGATCTTTTGAAAACAACTTAACTATCAAGGTAATAGAACAATTAACTAACCTTTGTGATCATTATTATTGGAGTCGTAAGAAATTGCCTATGCTGTCAATTGTTCATAAAGAGCTTAATAATAATTCTATTTATTCAACGAGTAAGCTACTTTTACATTCGTTGGATACATGGATCACTCATTTTGATTTGTCGGAAAGTATCAAAACCAACATTGAAGGTGTAAATATTGCCAAAAAGTTACTTAATGCGGTAGCTTTAAAAAATCATTGCATTTCGTTTCTAAATCAAATGTATAATACGTTTTATAAAATTTATACGGATGGTTCTAAGGATGAGTCTGGATCAGGGGCTGCGTTTTATGACCCTCAGGCAGAATTAAGTACTAAATTCAAAATAAAAAGCGATTGTATATCCGTGATGCATACGGAACTGGTAGCCATTTCGGAATCTTTATCATATGTTCTGTCAGTGAATCACAATAGATTTGTTATTTTATCAGACTCAAAAAGTGCACTCTTACATGTGTCTCGGTTGACCTCAAGTTGTCGGGGTCTTCCGATAGCCTACACTATTTTAGATACCATATACAAAATTCTCGCGTCTAATAAATCTATTGTGATTCAGTGGATACCGTCTCACATTGGAATCACAGGCAACGAGGAGGCAGATCGAGCAGCGCGACAAGCCATATGCGACGGCATACCTTACAGTTACATACCATCTCATTCTGAAGTATTATATAAAGTCAAAAAGATATGCCGTCAAATATGGGACGAATATTTTAATGAACGCTCACGTATTAAAGGAATCTGGTACAAGACGATCCAATGCGAACCTCCTCGTCTCCCGTGGTTCGAGAGGCTAAGCGCAGAAAGGAAATTAATTGTTGGATTACTTCGACTGCGTGCCGGACACATTCCGTCAAATAAATTCAAATTTTTAATGAAAGTATCAAACACTCCAAATTGTATAGATTGCGGTATTTTGGAAGATGTACATCACGTCCTGACGGAATGTGTACGGAATGCGGCTCTACGACAAAATTCTCAGTTGGTTGGAAATAATATAGGCACATGTAATAGTATTTTGGCCTCGCCGCTATCTGTCGAGGCCAAAATACTATATAGATTATATATCTCATCGCTGGAACGGGATAGATAGGTTTGGATTTTATAAATATTTTTGTTATGTTATTAGGTAGGTTTTTTAATTAATGTACAATTACCTACGTAGTTAATAATAGAGTTGTGGTGTTTAGTTTGTTTTTACTGGGGTGACATAGTCGTTGTCGACCAAAGCCCCATTAAATAAATAAAGATTTAAAAAAAAAAAAAAAAAATATTTTGTAGAAAAATAAGCCTTATGAGGCTCCCAGTCGCTGATTGCTCTTTTTCGAAACGAAAAAAGAAATACTTCTGAACAAGCCACATCTCCTATTTTTATAAGTATATTACTAAGAGCAAGGCCTATGGACTTAAAGTGAATCCGACCAAAACGCAGGCCATTATTTTGGGGAGCTCTCGCACTAATAAAAATAAATTGGTCTACACTCTACACTTTCTAAAATAAATTTTGACAATGTTACTGTGCATTTCTCTCAATTTGTAAAAAACTTAGGTGTTCACATGGACAGTAGTATGTCATGGGGTCCACAGCTTGAGTCTATTAGTCGTAGGGTATTTGCTTCTGCGTGTTCGCTTAGGAGGCTGCGTAACTTTCTTCCCATAGCTACTAAAATTGCGCTTGCACAATCTCTTCTTCTCCCTATCCTTGACTATGCTGATTCATGTTTTCTTGATTTATCGGAAGAACAGCTTAATAAATTGGAACGCCTTCAGAATGTTGCTATCAGATTAATTTATGGGCTTCGAAAATATGACCACATTTCAGAATATCGTGCTCAGCTGAAATGGCTTCCCATTCGTCTTCGCCGGAATACTCATATCCTTTCACTTCTTTTCAACATCCTTCGTAATCCTTCCACTCCATGTTATTTGAAGGACCGATTCGAGTTTCTTCATTCCTCAAATTCCCGTACTCTTCGATCCTCAAAAAACCTCCTTCTAAAAACCCCAGTGCATAGAACCGGGTTTTATGCTGATTCCTTTTCCGTCCAAGCAGTTCGTTTATGGAATGCGTTACCGTTATCTGTAAGGCAGTCTCCCTCACTAGCCACACTTAAAAATCGAACCAAACAATTTTATTTGTCTGAACAGTTATCAAGCGTCGTTCATTAGTTTGTTGCATGTTTTATTTATATATAATTATATTGACGTGACAACGTCTTAAATTAGGTTGCGGCTCGGAGTCACTCATGAAAAAGTGTAACGCCCGCTCACGTCTGTTACGATGAGTCACCGAACGAGAGAGAGGCCCGCCGGACCATTTACATTTTGTCACGTAAAATCTTCGCCCGTAAAACCGACTTTACAGGCAACCAATTTTTTTTATATGAGTATTTAGTTATATAGGTATGTATTTATTTAAATTTACTATATATATATTATGGATTATGTATCACAGATTCTATATTTATATAGGGATATATGTACTTAATATAAATATTTCTATATTCGTATGTTTTTAGGTATATAATTATTTACTTGATTAAGTACATTTATAATAAATATTTTTAGTAGTGCACCTCGACCAATCTTCCATTCTTCGTTATATTCATTCCATCCTAAGGTTGTCTGGAAGAGATCGCTTTTGAGCGATAAGACCGCCCATTGTACAGTGTTTCTTCTAGTTTAAGTTTATATCTTTATTATTTTGTTTTAATGGTGTACAATAAAGCATTTTCATTCATTCATTCATTCATTACTTCAGGTTCCTACCTAGATTTCTATTAAGCTGAAAACATAATAGCAGAAACTTTTCACGATAAAGATATTGGTGGCGATTCTGTTGTGTCCAAGCTAAACTTAAAATTTCGTAAAAAAACGATCGATCTTATTCCTTTTATAATAAAGTCTAAATTAGAGTCACATCAAAATGACAGTCCTAAAAATTGGGATATTTTAGCCGTTTCTCTATTTTATTTCGCATATTTGACACAACCAGGTGTCATCTTAGTCAACACCAATTTACATGTTTAAATTTAGCTTGACGTTTTCTAAATCTATTACAAAAATCGTGAATTTATTTAAAACTATTCTGTTTTAGAACTGTCACTTTAAGGTTACGCTATTTTAAACTTTAACTTAAAAGAAATAAGTTCGATAGTTTTTAGGAATTTTAACTTAAGAGGCTGCCAGTCACTGATTGCTCTTTTTCGAAACGAAAAAAGAAATACTTCTGAACAAGCCACATCTCCTATTTTTATAAGTATATTACTTCAGGTTCTTACCTAGATTTCTATTAAGCTGAAAACATAATAGCAGAAACTTTTCACGATAAAGATGTTATTTCAAAATGATACGTTTTAGAATTTATGATCGAAATATTTTATATACCTACTATTAAAATCAACTTGTGATTTATTGTTAAGGATAGGTAATATGTAGATCTAGATTTCTATTAGAATAGATTTTTGATAAGTAATTATACATAATTTATATCATTAATTTATTCGAAAAGCTAAGGCGGACCACGCGCCGACGTGTGTTTGTCGTCATTGCAGCGGTCGGTAGGATTATTTATCGAAGTGATTAAAGATGGGTACATCTTTATTCACATATACTATACATTATAAAATAGGAGATGTGGCTTGTTCACAAGTATTTCTTTTTTCGTTTCGAACAAAAACAATCGTCGACTGGGAGCGCCTTAAGGCCCTGTATGTCGACGATAGCTCTTTTTCGAAACGAAATAAGAAATACTTCTGAACAAGCCACATCTCTATTTTTATAACTAGCGACCCGCCCCGGCTTCGCACGGGTGCAAAGCTGATACCAAAATATATTACAGAATGTCTTTGTATACTCGATAACAGCATTTAAAATTTAAAAAAAAAAGTCGCGCTGATTTGAAATCTTAAAATTATCAGTGGTTCTCTAATATATTAAGCATGTTATTATACATATAAACCTTCCTCCTAAATCACTCTATCTATTAAAAATCACTACATCACTACTAGTATCACTACATAGTATAAAGCAAAGTCGCTTTCCGCTTCCCGCGTCTGTATGTCTGTATGTATGTTTGCTTATATCTTTAAAACTACACAACGGATTTTGATGCGGTTTTTTTTAATAGATAGAGTGATTCAGGAGGAAGGTTTATATGTATAATCACATGCTACCCGTGCGAAGCCGGGGCGGGTCGCTAGTATATTTATAAAAATAGGAGATGTGGCTTGTTCAGAAGTATTTCTTTTTTCGTTCCGAAAAAGAGCAATCGTCGACATACAGGGCCTTATTACATCGTTCTGGTGACGGTTCATACGGCCCTAAACCGAGGTTTAACACACACGAGCATAATAATATATATATATATTATTTTTAATTTACTATAGTTTGTCATAAAATATTTGTATTTTATCACTAAAATTTTAATTGTTTATGGATATAAGGTAGTATATGTTTTGCATGGCGCATGATCTTTTTGAGATGAGATTTCTCTATTTTTTTTCCTAAATAATAGGTTAGGTAGGTTTTAAGTAAAATAATAATTCTAAAACGTATCATTTTGAAATAACATCTTTATCGTGAAAAGTTTCTGCTATTATGTTTTCAGCTTAATAGAAATCTAGGTAAGAACCTGAAGTAATATACTTATAAAAATAGGAGATGTGGCTTGTTCACAAGTATTTCTTTTTTCGTTTCGAACAAAAACAATCGTCGACTGGGAGCGCCTTAAGGCCCTGTATGTCGACGATAGCTCTTTTTCGAAACGAAATAAGAAATACTTCTGAACAAGCCACATCTCTATTTTTATAACTAGCGACCCGCCCCGGCTTCGCACGGGTGCAAAGCTGATACCAAAATATATTACAGAATGTCTTTGTATACTCGATAACAGCATTTAAAATTTAAAAAAAAAAGTCGCGCTGATTTGAAATCTTAAAATTATCAGTGGTTCTCTAATATATTAAGCATGTTATTATACATATAAACCTTCCTCCTAAATCACTCTATCTATTAAAAATCACTACATCACTACTAGTATCACTACATAGTATAAAGCAAAGTCGCTTTCCGCTTCCCGCGTCTGTATGTCTGTATGTATGTTTGCTTATATCTTTAAAACTACACAACGGATTTTGATGCGGTTTTTTTTAATAGATAGAGTGATTCAGGAGGAAGGTTTATATGTATAATCACATGCTACCCGTGCGAAGCCGGGGCGGGTCGCTAGTATATTTATAAAAATAGGAGATGTGGCTTGTTCAGAAGTATTTCTTTTTTCGTTCCGAAAAAGAGCAATCGTCGACATACAGGGCCTTATTACATCGTTCTGGTGACGGTTCATACGGCCCTAAACCGAGGTTTAACACACACGAGCATAATAATATATATATATATTATTTTTAATTTACTATAGTTTGTCATAAAATATTTGTATTTTATCACTAAAATTTTAATTGTTTATGGATATAAGGTAGTATATGTTTTGCATGGCGCATGATCTTTTTGAGATGAGATTTCTCTATTTTTTTTCCTAAATAATAGGTTAGGTAGGTTTTAAGTAAAATAATAATAATGGGTAGGTAAGGTTGCTTGCAACGAGGCAAGTAAATAAAAAAACCTAAATAACAAGAATAAACTTTATTTCAAATCATATTTATGTATATTTCAATCTCAACAACTAACTCCTAACTTTATCCTAAAAGCTCTCGATCTATTCCCAGTACTAGTTCCTCTCACCTCTCTACTCTAAGTTGTACATTATGGACTTTTGGTGGAAGTAGGTACCTACATTGTCCGTGTACCTTGTTGCATACCTACTCATAACCTATGTCGGTACCAAAATCACGTTCATTCACGCGTATTCGCTTTCGATTTGACCAGTCAGTCAACAACTACTTCAAATACCTTAAAGATATAGACTGTTGTGTGATAGCAATGTAATAATGAATGCGACAAGCTGCCGTCACGTCTGTGCACTACAGATCGACCTTTGCCAGCAACCCTATTACTAATAATCGTAATCAACTTCTTATCAGTTGATACTCGTTGATAATTTTAATCGGATTTGATTAAAATTATCAACGAGTACACAATAAGACTGCAGGGCCCGATTCGATCGACAGCATACAAATTCTCAGAAAAATATATGTAAAGTTCTTTATAAAATAGTGATTAAGTGCCGCAATTGAGCAGCATATTTCTAATCTCGTGGTTGAGTTGCTTCAGAGTATCTTCGCTCGGGTTGTCTTGCCGGATGAGTCGGTCCCGTTGAGCTATTAGTTCATTCAGACGTTCACTCATCGGGTTTCGAGGGGCATTTCTGTAAATAAAGTTTGATATAAACTAAGACAGTGATGGTTGTATCGCTATACAGGTAACTTAACTAAGACGATATGTTAGAAACTACTGCGCCACGAACGCTTCGAACGAATAAATCTTACGCAATTTTTACTTTTTAGGGTTTAACGTTTTTAGGGTTCCGTGTCTCAAAAGGAAAAAAGGAAACCCTTATAAGATCATTCGTGTTACATACTTTTGATCACAGGAAAATCCTGTGATCAAAAGTATGTTTCGGCGGAGTTAAGGGGAAGAGGAATAGAGGGGGACGGACAGAAACACGGTAAATATAAGAAGTTTTTACCGAACCCTCTCGGTGCGTGAGTCCAACTCGCACTTGTCTGGTTGTTTTTTTTTATAAGAATATTTTCGCGATTAAAATAAAAAAAAAGAATAAAAACTCACTTCAGGTCATTAAACATATCCATTCCGTCTGGTCCCAACGTACCTGAAAAATAATATTTATTAGTTTGGAGCCTCTTTCACAATCTTTTAGTGTAGTAAGTAGGCTAATCGCCGGTTAAATTAATTGAGCTGCTAAAGCCATTTTTTTTCTCATTCGTCAATAATGCAAAAGATAGTACGTTTTACGTTTAGTAGTTAGGGTACTTACTGATCATAGAATGCGAGTCCAAGCCAGGCGTATTCGCCAGAATGTCCACATAGAAGTCATCCTTCAACTTTTTCATGTCCACTGGATTATTCGAGTCACCTTCGTTACGGTCCACGATTGTGTCCAAACTGGCAAAAAACAAATAAGTAAGTACATCAAACATCAATATAATAACTTACATCAAACATCTATCTATATCACTACATAGTATAAAGCAAAGTCGCTTCCCGCTTCCCGCGTCTGTATGTATGCTTATATCTTTAAAACTACTCAACGGATTTTGATGCGGTTTTTTTTAATAGATAGAGTGATTCAGGTGGAAGGTTTATATGTATTAAACCCGTGCGAAGCCGGGGCGGGTCGCTAGTAAATATATATAAAATAAAGTCGAGCTTGTAACAACACTTATAACTCGAGAACGGCTGAACCGATTTGGCTGAAAATTGGTGGGGAGTGGGGAGGTAGCTTAGAGCCAGGAGAAGGACATAGGATACTTTTTAGAACGGGAACGGGAACTTAACACAACATTTGTTAATTTTAAAGCGATACGAAGTTCGCCGGGTCAGCTTGTAATAAATAATGTTAACACACAACACCCCCCAGTAACCAGGGGTTAAAGACTCACCCCATCTCTCCCAATTGTCGCCTATCTTGCTTGAGCTGAGTGAGCATCTGTTAATTTTAAAGCGATACGAAGTTCGCCGGGTCAGCTTGTAATAAATAATGTTAACACACAACACCCCCCAGTAACCAGGGGTTAAAGACTCACCCCATCTCTCCCAATTGTCGCCTATCTTGCTTGAGCTGAGTGAGCATCTGTTAATTTTAAAGCGATACGAAGTTCGCCGGGTCAGCTTGTAATAAATAATGTTAACACACAACACCCCCCAGTAACCAGGGGTTAAAGACTCACCCCATCTCTCCCAATTGTCGCCTATCTTGCTTGAGCTGAGTGAGCATCTGTTAATTTTAAAGCGATACGAAGTTCGCCGGGTCAGCTTGTAATAAATAATGTTAACACACAACACCCCCCAGTAACCAGGGGTTAAAGACTCACCCCATCTCTCCCAATTGTCGCCTATCTTGCTTGAGCTGAGTGAGCATCTGTTAATTTTAAAGCGATACGAAGTTCGCCGGGTCAGCTTGTAATAAATAATGTTAACACACAACACCCCCCAGTAACCAGGGGTTAAAGACTCACCCCATCTCTCCCAATTGTCGCCTATCTTGCTTGAGCTGAGTGAGCATCTGTTTCCGGGTGTTCAGCTTTATAAGATGCAATTCTCTAACTGCTCGACCCCATTGCTCCTTGAAGAACGACTTTGATTGCACCGCACTGTCCAGTTTTTCTTCCAGACATCGCTGTTAAAACAAATTCTCAATTTTTATTTTTTATCTTTATCGGCTATTCTGCTGATATGCTGCCTACCTCGTTTTTTTTTTAAATTTAAAACGAGTGTATTCTAAATGGTTTAAGTGCAACATTATATTTAACAATAACAAAACTGTGAATCCTAGGTTATTTAAATAAATAATAAGGTTTTATTCGATCTATGATTGTCTGGAATAGATCGCTTTTTAGCTATGGACGTTCATTGTACAGTTTTAATCTAGTTTCTGTCATTATTTTTCTGGTGTACAATAAAGCATTTTCATTCATTCATTCGTTCATTTGACTGAGTGAGCTAGTGACCAACTGGTGACGTGAATATTTAGGTAGCCTAAATACCTCTGTCATGGGCATCGACCACACAGCCTGTAGACTCCCTCATGCAAGGCGAACACTTTCAAACAACACATTAGGCTTATATGATATAAGACGCCGAGCGCGATTCACGACGCGCCCCGCGATGGGCCGTGACATTGAACCGGCCAATCAGAATGCATTTTTTACCGCTCCCTCTGACCCGCACACCTCAACGATTTGACTGAATTATTTGTATAAATGAAGCCATTAGGCGTCTATTGGGCTATGTAGTCGATGGTCATGGGTAACTGACTTTATTGATGTGTAATGAGTTATTTTTCAAACTATCGTGAATAGTAGACATAATTATAGATTTTTAGACGAGTTTTTATCGCGTATTCCCTTTAATTTATAACGTCTGTTATATAAATTAAAGGTGATTGATAAAGACCCGTTTAAAAATCTATAGTCGTATACCCGAATGAGTTTACTGTATTCGAAGTAATAAATATTATCAGTTGAATGTTATATTTTCTTACCAATTCCTGTATGAGACTAGCAGTTTGATCTTTCGTCAGTCCTGAGTATTTGCATTCGGCCTCCTTTTCATTGTTCTTTAAATTGTTCTGCAATACAAATAACTACTGCAAAATGTGGCATGTGGCAAATATAATGTTTGGACGTGCCTCTGACTACCCTCACTAGACATCTTCAAAGGATCTAACCCTCATATTCAATAACGACACTATGAGAACACGCACCCACAGTGGACGAAATCTTTTTTCATAAAAATCACTTTATGTGTTGTGCGACACTGCATAGTATGACTAGAGGCACATTGCCTCTAGCCAAAGTTGAGATCTAAAGGCACACGGTATCGTGCGCCATAGTGCCGCTCAACACATAAAGTGATGTTTATGAAAAAGATTTCGTCCACTGTGGGTGCGTGTTTTCATAGTGTCGTTCTTAAATATGAGGGTAAGCGTCTGGAGATCTGAATGGATGTCTACCGTACTAGGGGATTACAGTCGTGATTATGTCGTGATATTTTTTTACACAAATAACTTGTTAAAGATACCAAAGAAAAAGTAGTAGTTAATCAAGCTATGGTGGCTGAGTAAGATTTTCAATCCAAAGGTCGTGGGTTCGAATCCTAGCCGTGCCACCGCGCAAAAAATTATATGCGCCGTATTTATAACGTGTAAATACGTTTTCATATAACAATGAATCAAACAATCATGCATGGGTTTCCCTAATTTATTATTTTTATAGGCGGCGATGGGCTTGCAACCTGACACGTATGGAGTATGAGCACGTGCCTCTGACTACCCCCTTTAGGCATCATCAAGGATCTGAGCGCCCGAATATCTGAGAGGAGTCTATTTTCGGACAATATTTAAACATTTTTATTCGCCTGGAGATCTGAAACGATGTCTACCGTACTTGGGGCTTACATTCTTGATTTATTCGCCGATCTACCGTTAATCGTGGTCGCGGGCGATACTCATGATGAAAAGCATCTGAATTGTCTCGAAACGTCAGCAATCCTAATAATATTAAAAATGTGAAAGTTTGTGAGTTTGTATGTATGTTTGTTGCTCAATCAGGCCTAAACGACAAAACGGACTAAGTTGAAATTTGCTGTAGATGTAGATATAATGCCCGAATAAATAATAGATCACTTTAAAATATGAAAAACATCCTAAAACGATTAAAAAAAACGCAAAAGGGATGATTTCTGTATAGATGGCGCTGGTGTGCAACAAATCTGACATCACAGACTAAATTAAATTACTAATTTGACAGGACAACGTCTGTCACGGGTCGGCTAGTACAATATAAAATGTGGTAATTAGCCTTATTTCTATTAAACATATTTGAACATTTTGATAAAGAAGTATTTATACCTTTAAAACATCAATTTGTTTCTCCAACTGCTGCACTTTCATATCCAACTCTTCGATGCTCATGTCCTTGAGTTTGAGTCGATGGTTCATATCATCCTCCATTTTCTGAGACGCTTCCCTCAACTCTTGGTATTTCGCTGTGTAGTGCGCTTCTAATGCCTTCTTTGCGTCCAGCAACTGAAATGTAGAAGACACTTTTTAATAATATTATTGTATACTTTTGCCAGCCGTTTCAATCATAATAAAAACAAAAAACCCAACGGTTAAAAGAAATTAACAAAAAAAATTGCTATACTATACCCTCTTTTTTTGGGGATGGGGTGCGACATATTTAAAAATTTAGACGAATCCAACGATATCTCATTTGTTGTAATAATAAAAGTCGTTTGGGTTGTAGAGCGTGCCAAACAAATGGAGATACATACATACATTCGAAACACATTACCCTCCTTCTGGCGCAATCGGGTAAAGAGTGCCAATATGCTATTTCAGGAGATAGGCTACGTTTGTAAACTAAGTAAACGGTTTTTAGGGTTCCGTACCCAAAGGGTAAAAACGGGACCCTATTACTAAGACTTCGCTGTCCGTCTGTCTGTCACAGGGCTGTATCTCATGAACCGTGATAGCTAGACAGTTGAAATTTTCACAGATTATGTATTTTTATTGTTGCTATAACAACAAATACTAATAACAACATAAAATAAATATTTATTGGGGCACCCATACAACAAACGTGTATTTTTGCCATTTTTTATAGATAACGGTACGGAATCTTTCGTGCGCGAGTCCGACTCGCACTTGGCCGGATTTTTATAGATAACGGTACGGAACCCTTCGTGCGCGAGTCCGACTCGCACTTGGCCGGTTTTTTTATTTATTTATTCTGTTGCTCGTTAGGTTCAAAATAGTGTAACCTACCTTTTTCTCTCTCTCCGTGTTCCGATATCCCCTCAGTCTGAAGTCATCGGTAGCCCTGCTAAGGTCAGCTGCGAGGTTTCGACATTGCTCTATACCTTTGCTGAGTTTCAATTCTAGCTCGATACGCTTCTTACTCCATTCCTTTGACAGCAGGTCTAGGTGGTAGTCTTCTTTGCGTTTCAACTAAAATTGCATAAACAAACAATGTAAAAAAAAAATCAATCTATAATAATATTATTAATGCAAACGTAATTCTGTATGTCGTCTGTCGGTCTGTCTGTGACGAGCTCTGGCAATGAAAATCAGCGGTTGAAGATCGATTTTTACGCAATAAGCCAGCCGACTCGCTAACCTGGATTTTAAACAACTGTTGTTGCTTCTCCTTCCAATCTTCCAGCTCCTCAACGAACCTCTGCATTATTTGGTCGCGATCTTCTGGTGGTATTGCTAACTTTACTCTTTCTAGAAAGAAAGAAAAAGAAAATATGAATACCCAGGGGCCTTCACCTAAGTTAAAATTATAGTTCAGTTTAGTTTAAAATACTCGTGTTGTAGTAGAGTAAATATAAATATTAAAAAAAACCGGCCAAGTGCGAGTCGGACTCGCGCACGAAGGGTTCCGTACCATTATCTATAAAAACGGCAAAAAAAAAAACATGTTTGTTGTATGGAAGCCCCCCTTAAATATTTATTTTATTCTGTTTTTAGTATTTGTTGTTATAGCGGCAACAAAAATATATCATATGTGAAAATTTCAACTGTCTAGCTATCACGGTTCATGAGATACAGCCCTGTGACAGACAGACGGACAGACGGACAGCGAAGTCTTAGTAATAGGGTCCCGTTTTTACCCTTTGGGTACGGAACCCTAAAAAATGAAGATCATGTTTTTTTTATCTTGTGGTGATTACTTTTATTAGGTAGTTAGGGGCCATCCATAAATTACGTCAACGAGTGTGACATTGTGGTCAAGGGGAGACGAGGGTTTCTACAAATGTGACCACCTATGTCAAAAATAAGGGGGGGATTTATAATATCTTATATTGTACCTTTTTATTATTCTTGTTTGTGCCTTCACCCTAATCGATTGGCACCACACTGGAGCTCTACATAGCATTAAGGAAAGGATCATTAAAAAAAAGGTAGACCCCCAAGCCGTGTTTGTTGCCTGATTCTTCTAGGCGTGGTCGCGTGGAATCGACGTAGCTTCACCTAGTTAGACGTTACAAAGTGATCCTTGTGATTTTATTGAAATAAATGATTTTTGAATTTGAATTGAATTTAGTTTACCTTTTTCCTGACAGACACAAGTGTCACTTTTGCTTCCTTCAAGTTTTACAGGTTCCCTGAAAATTCAATACCAGACTATTAAGGCGAGTAGATATAATTAGGTTTATATACAGTCGTGGTCAACTAATTAGGGACATGCAAGATGGAGCGGGCCGTTCCATCTGGTGTCGGTTTTTAACAGCGTATCAAAGGTAGCTCGAAACGATCAAACACTGGAAGACACGCGCGCTTAGTTGATATGATTCAAATATTTGGAGCGCGTTCCGACGCACGCTCGGCGCGGTCATTCATGACACGCGCGCACCGCGCGCCAGGAGCACGAAGTCGATACGCGGCTTCAACCGTGCGTTGGCATTTGCGCAATCAACGAAACATAAATCACAGAATAAAGGCCCCAAGTATAAACATAAAAGTTACAAATTTATGCAGTCGCAAGGATTTGAACCACATGCATACTGCACGCAGTCTGAACGTTACAACCGCCGGACCCATTTCAATTGCTTACGTAATCAGCGAAAACAACCCACAGTATTATTTGTCGAGCTACAATCACCATGAGTCACTGGATGTCTATCAACCAATACCTACTCGTAGTTGCCTGGTATTACCTATATTATTTCATGAGCTATATACTTGGTCGAATACTTTTGCTGTGAGGATATTAACGGGCGCAGTTTGACCATTCCGCCATCAGCCACTTAGTATTTAACTAGTAACATGAAGAATTAATTACTCGTGTATTTACAAGTTTGTAAAGTATATTGATGGGTCGTCTATCAATTAGGTGACGGAGATTTTGGTTCGTTTTTTAGGGTTCCGTACCCAAAGGGTAAAACGGGACCCTATTACTAAGACTTCGCTGTCCGTCTGTCTGCCTGTCACAGGGCTGTATCTCAAAAACCATGATTACTAGAAAGTTGAAGTTTACCCAGAATGTGTAGTTCTGTTGCCGCTATAACGACATATACTAAAAACCGAATAAAATAAATATTTAAGTAGGGCTCCCATACAACAAACGTGTTTTTTTTGCCGTTTTTTAAAGTTAGTGGTACGGAGCCCATCGTGCGCGAATCCGCTTCGCACTTGGCCGAAGAAGGCGATTCCATACGCACATACTTATTTTCAGAAGCAAAGTTTTTGCCCGGTGAAACAATTCTAAACGTTTCAACATCCGTCTCACTCCCGCACATGGCTCCCTGCATAGGTCTGTCTCGCTCACACTGCACTTGTAATCGCTAGTCGTGGGCCTGTTACGAGATAGGAGGAATTAAGAAATAGATTCCTAACATACATACCTGTCTTCAGTTGCAAAGTTTTTGCCCGGTGAAACGATTCTAGAAGCATCCACGTCTGTCTCACTCTCCCGCATAGCTCTGTCTCGCTCGCACTGCACTTGCATATCGCTAGTCGTGGGTCTGTTGCGAGAGAGAAGCAACTTCTCCTGGCTCTGGGCGAAGGAATCGCACATTTTCTTTATGAGTTCCGCTACTTCGTTCGTTTGGAGGATAGCATCGCCCGATGCGTTTTTGTATCTGAAATTATAAAGGAATATTGTGGTAAGTAGAGATAACTATAGATTTTAAATATACGGAAAAATAAATTGAGTGTGGACATAATCACACAGCGCCATCCAACCCCAAACTAAGCAAAGCTTGTACTATGGGAATCTGATAACTGGTGGAATACACAGATAATCTATATACCTATATAAAAATCAATTGCTGTTCGTTAGTCTCGCTAAAACTTGAGAACGGCTGAACGGATTTATCTTATCTTGGTCTTGAAATGTTCGTGGAGGTCTAGGGAAAGTTTAAAAGGTGAGAAAAATTCGAATAATTGCCGGGAAAACCCTAAAAACAGACCTTTTCTTTTTCCCATACAAAAGTTTTCTAACTAAAACGTAGAGTCAATTTGAGCTTTATTAGGTTTGATAATACGGTAACGGGAACTTAAGACAACATTTGTTAATTCTAAAGCGATACGAAGTTCGCGGGGTCAGCTTGTGTTTTATAAATATTTACATAGATGTATCAATAATATTGGTCTTGGGTGGGAGTCGAACCCACAACACACAGCACAGAAGCCATAACTACTATCAACTAATCTGTAAGGCCGGTATGTACCTTGCAGTATTTATAGCAGATATATTAGTATAAGCCACACCGCCTAGATCCTGATCTAGATTTGTACAACTTCCGCTTTTGCAGTCCAAAACTTGCTTCTCAATTGGTTCCTTCTTTCGATCGCTCGCTAACTGAGTAGCGCTGCGAGCAGTTAGATTGGTTTGCTTCTGGGAAAAGAAGGAAAAAATTATAAGAGTGAGAATTATAAGCATTTTATATGATTCCATCACAACAAAATGATAGAAAGGTAGGTAAGTAAGTGTAGTTCCTATTGCACAAGCTCACTGATAATCGTAATCGCCCTTGACTTTTGACGAATGATTACGATTCCTAGAAAGTTTGTGATGTTCCCTAATCTATGTTTGTTCCCTAATCTATACATATAATAAAACTGTAGAAGAGTTCAATTCTGTACATTGAATAAAAACTAAAAAAAATACTCCTAGGGGTCTTCATACAAGTAACACAAGCCAAAAAATACAATTTTGGAATTTTTGTCTGTCTGTCTGTCTGTCTGTTGTCTGGCTTTCACGCAAAAACTACTGGACGGATTTTGATTAAACTTTTTTTGTTATGTAGCTATTAGTCCTCGGCAACATATAGGCTATAATTTATTTTGAAGATGGGAATACTAGATGTGAAACTCTCTGTCGACCAGCGAAGCGGGCACTGGTCAGCTAGTCAAAAATAAATGACAAAACGGATTAAGATAAAATTTGCTGTAGTATGTAGAAAAAAAATCAGATTAAATATAGGAGAACTTATAATCCGAAAAATAACCCCTAAATGATAAAAAAACGCAAAAAGGATGATTTTGGTATAGATGGCGTTGGTGTGCAACAAATCTGACATCACAAACTAAAAACATTTAGTCGTCATATCAACGCAGTTTTGTCTAATGAATGATACGCATTCTACCAAAATTCGTAATTTATTTTATCAGTACAAGGTAGGGAAAAAATTGAAAGCTGCCTGAAATAGCTTTACCCTATGTGATTATTACTAAAAAAAATACAGAACAATGTTTGTCACGGGACGGCTAGTATTTTCTATACTTTCCTCCAAAACCTTGCAGTTCACCATTGCATGATTGCACCAATGACAGCGCTCAAATATTCGAGTTTGATAATGTCAAGCGCTGCCATTGGTCCGTTCCGCACAGCTCCGCGTAGATGGAAACTGACCCTTATGTATGAATCATTAAAAAAACCCAGTAAAATAAATAAATAAACCAAATTCAAATACAAGTACCTGTGCAATGTTTTCCTTGACACCAACATACTTCAAACTCATCTCGACATCGACATACGCCCGTCTCCCTTCCTCCTTCATAACTTCGTCGCATCGCAATATAAAGCATCGCTCGTGAATAGTCAACGCTCGATCTTCGTTGCAGAATTTACTGAGGAAATCTGATGTGTCCTCTGTGGGGATCAGTTTACGGAGATCCATGCTGCAAATGCCTGGAAAAATAGATATAAATAGGGCCTGAAACCTGCCACGTATGGAATGCTAACTATTGCAAAATGTGGGCATGGGCCAAATGTAATAGGTGAATTCTTGATACCTAAATTAATTAAACAAATAATAATAATAATAATAATAAAATTTGGCCCACATTACTTTCTAATAATGCAGCTCTTCTTAAATTATTTTTTTTTTTAACCAAAACATACAGGTTTTTTTTACTGCTTATTATATCAGTGTAGAAGTGTAGACAAATAAATATTACCAATATCGTTATCACCAGCGCATATCCTGGCCACCATATGAGCGCATTCTGCGAAATACCGCCCAATAGTCTTCAAGTCGGAGACCAAACGGAGCGATGTGCGTTGGTTGAATTGAGCTGAGACACCTACACTGGAAGGAGTGGCACCCACTCTGAAAATTAAATAAAAAATAAAAATAATAGGATCAACTACTCAATTGGTAGCCTTCTGCGCTGTAGGTGGTGAGTTTGATTCCCACCTGGGACAAACATTTTGTGTGATGAATATAATTTAATTATCTATGTATTATAAGTATTTTTTACATAGTTTGGGACTAGAAATGGCACTGTGTGAAATGTCCACTAATATTTATTTATTATTATTAACACCCGCCGCCTCCCCCTATGAGGTAAATTCCTTAGTGCACCCCTACTTTGTGTCCCAGTATATTTTGTATTCTAAAACTTGTGATAAAATCGAAAAGTGCAACAAACCTGTCAGTCATAATGTTGTGAGTAAAAACCGAGTATTTGACGTAGCAATCAATCTCTTTCGATGCAACATTATCAGGCAGCAACTGAAATCAATAACACAAGCTTTTATTAAGTATTTGTTTATTAAAAGATTAATCAATCAATTTATAACCCCTAAAACCCGGGTCTTTTGAGCCGAATCTAATATTCCGTCAATCAATCATCACAACTAAAATTAGTTGCCTCAAAACAAAAAATATGTTATTTATCGGCAAAGTTTTTGAAGAAACTATATTATGTTCCTGTGATACATTATTGCCACATTGATCAAAATGTATTTCAAAAACATTTTTCAGAAAATGGAAGGAAACTCCACGTGAATGAACGCCTTTTTGTCGCCTGGAAGAGATCGATCTTAGCGATAAGGCCGCCCATTGTCACACTGATTTATGAATAGTACAGATTTTTTTGTATTATTATAGTGTAGGTACTATACCGATTTATTCTATCTCACTAGGTAGCCTGCTAGGTTGTAACAAAAAAATACCAAATCCAAGTTTTCCACAGCGCCAATAATAAAGCTGAGTATGAACAAGTGCTTTCCGTTGCCGATTCGAATGAGACCTTCGTCGCAAAGCAGCTTCGGTTGGAGGTCGGGCGAGGATGCGCTCTTCTTACTCTCTGCTATATATTCATCTGAAATTATATAATTCTATCTAGGTATCTGCCAAATGTAATGTTTGGACGTGCCTAGGACGTGACCCCCTTTAGGCATATTCCAGGATCTGAGCACTTGGAGATCAGAGAGGATGTTACTGTGCTTGTGGATAGACAGTTGTGATCTTATTTTTTTTTTAAATAGGTATCTTCTTTTTCTTCATCTGTAGATGTTAAAACTAGATTTAGAGTAACTTTGACCTTTATTCTTTCACAGGTAGAATAATCATGACTAATGTTGAAATAACTTACCCAATGATAGAAGCATGTTTCTGACTGCAGGTTGATTGCTGGTAGAGTATTTTGGATATGCAATCTCATTGCTATGAAACATACGTAGCTCATTTCTCTGGAATGAAATAAACTTTAATCATATTCTTGTATTATATAGGAACACAACTGTAATTGATAAGTACAGTAGATATACTCTCAGATCTCCAGATGCTTAGATCCTTGAAGATGTCTAAAAAAGGTATTCAGAGTGATTACAATAACTAACTATTTTTTATTTTAGTGTTCTTGTGGCTAGTTGGTGCTGTGTGAAGTGTCCACCAATATTTATTAGTTATTTTATTATCAATCTTACAGGTGTAGGGGTGTTGGTCCTGTCTTCAATTGAGAGACACAGCATAAGCTGTGGATGGCAGCATTTGCCTTCAGACTTGACTCCCAACAGCCTGTGCCATGAATGTTTGATCTGAAATCAAACAAGTGGTTAGCTACACATTGGTCCTTTCCCTATCAGTCTCAAGGCTAAAAGAGCCCTATTTCTCAACCTGATGATTGGACCATAGCAGTATAACTAATGAATATACTAGTTTGGTTTTACAGAAATACAAACTATTGTGATTAGAAGACATAACTATTTTTACTTGGGTTACCTTTAATTAATTTATTAACTTTAACAATGGGAAAATAAATAAATTATGTGATATAGACCTGTATTTCAATCTTTAGTTATTTTACGAAGTGTAAGAGAGACAGATAATGATGCTACTTTTAAAATCATCCATTTCATTTTAATTTTTTATATATTTCTGATAACTATTATGACTTGGCGTATTACCAGTCTCCAGTTTGAAGTCGACTTACAGGACAACTGTATACTGTATACTTAGCAGTTGAAACTTACATCTACAATCTTATTGGAGGGGCACGGCTGGGCACCCAGAAGACTGAGCAACAGGTAGCCAACTTTATCCTTTCTACCTTGTGTGCCCATTGTAAATACCTCCACCTTGACTGGCACATTCTGGACTCGGAGACTGAAAAGTGAAATGATAAAAGCTGCTTACAAAAGTTTTAATAACAAACTATGTAGAATTTATAAGTTTTTCACTTTCTGTTTTTAGAGATGAATATTATTAAATATCACTATTTTTATTTATCTCTGATGACCCCCCTGAAAATAATCCAGCCGGCGACTATGGCTGATTAGTGTAACAGCTTTAGATGGTTTGTTATAACCATTATAATTTAACAGAGATGATACAAAATAAATGCAATATGTAAAATTCAAATAAAGTTTTGTTTACCTACGAAATCTTCTTTTATCAGCTTCCCAAACTAGTTCGGCATCGAATACAGGAGCGTGAGACGGCACCACTGGATCAGTCTCCAACATATAACCATTGAGAGACCCACTGACTACGAATGGAGTCTTTAGGAAACCAAAACCCAGCCCTGAAAAATAATAAGGTAGGTAGACGCAAAACGTACCTATAAACTGATTTTTGTTGGTAAAAATTCCTGGCCCAGATATTCTTGGTGCAAAGCGTTTTACCTTCTTTAACGTGTAGAACAATTTGAATGTTAGGTCCTCGAAGATCATCCATGAATTCAAACAATTATTTGTATGTGTAAAGTAAAAAGAAAAATGAAATGAAACTGTAACCGTAAACAAACTTTCGTTCGTTCGATCTAAAATCAAATTTGATTCACGTCTGTCATGCATGAATAATTGGTTTGATTGATGTTACAGACATTAGACATAGACATTGACATACAATCTCTACAATGCTAGTTTTTTTTTTCATTCTTTTGGATTTTAGAATTTTATTGAATGTAATTTGATTCTGGTAATCAAAATGCATGTCAATGTTGCCATGCAATGGTTTTTCATTTTAGTCAAATGCACCATCTAGTGTCAAGTGGCAATTTGTTTAGGGTCGATAACCTTACACCTTACATTCAGTAAGTAGCTCCTTTGGTCGTGGATTCGATGCTCACTACCTGGTACCAGAATTTTTATTTATTAACCCTTTCAACTCCGGCGAAAAAAATAAAATGTTCAAGAATACCCACTTCGTATTTTTGGTGATTCCGTACCTAAATAAGCATATAAATCGATTAGTTTAATTAGTTTTACTGTAAAACGACTGTAACACATGAAAAAACCATAACCGTATATGTTGCGTTGGTGGCTCACAGCAACAAAAGTTATTCACCAGGTCCGACGACGCGCCTTTTGCGGTGAGGTTTAGGATGATGTTATACAATATGTACTTCCTAACACAACTATGATTAGAAATAGGCCGCTACCGCCCGCGGATTTACTCACATGGTACCTCGATTAAAATTGTCCTATATGTTATTCGAGGGCATAAGGACACATCTAAATATGTGCACAAACTTTCTAAATTAAATCTTTAGTAGGATATACCATATTAGCTAAATAATTACTTACTGGGTCCTATTATGGGTCACTTATTTCTTATTTAGAGATTTAATCAATCATCAAAATAATAAAGATACCTATGTATGTACTTACCGACTTAGTTTAACTTACTTCGATCGAAAACAATGGTGGTAGAATACCATCCAGAATATTTTTATTGCTGGGAGCCAATAAACGCACGGTTTGAGTTGTAAAAATTCTTGATGCATTTTTTGGCAGAATTTGCCGATAAATAACCATTTGCAAGAAATTGTATTTAATATAGACATTTACCTTTCGAAAACAGTTGCCCAACACACTTTAGAACCATTCAAAATCGAAATATCTTATGGAGAAGACGGACCACTTTCACGTGTTTTTTAAAACGTCTGCAGAACAAAATGATATTTTTTTATCCTGAAACCAAGGGTATTGCCAGTTTCTAATATTATTTTTCTGTCATATTAACGTCAAACTTGTCAAAATATGTAGAAACTCACAGTAAAAAATCTATTTGAAACTACCCTACTACAGAACGAATATGGTGCGTTGTCGGCTCCCAGTGAACAAACGTGAAAACGCATATGGCGCGTTGCCGGAGCTGAATGGGTTAAAACGTCTGCAGAACAAAATGATATTTTTTTCTCTTGAAACCAAGGGTATTGCCAGTTTCTAATATTATTTTTCTGTCATATTAACGTCAAACTTGTCAAAATATGTAGAAACTCACAGTAAAAAATCTATTTGAAACTACCCTACTCACTGACCTCTATTATACAATAGAGGTCAGTGACCCTACTACAGAACGAATATGGTGCGTTGTCGGCTCCCAGTGAACAAACGTGAAAAAGCGTATGGCGCGTTGCCGGAGTTGAATGGGTTAAAGAGATTAGCAACCAAATACTTAGCATGTATTTGTATGATAGACATACAAACATTCCTGCATTATCAATTATCATTTTTGTGCTGTTTTTGCTGCTACACAATAATGCTAAATGCAAGTGCAAGTGCAGAGCACAGTAAGGAAAGATAGTTTTGGTAGAACAAAGCTATTTTTCAAAGTAACATTAGAATAAAATAGTTAGGTATCTACATCGATCTGTACATATCCTATTACATTATCACCATCTACGTATTATTCTTGCACCATACCGAAATACTTTCAGATTCAGATTTGGAAAAATCCAAATAATTTTATTATGGGTGTCACCAGTTCACCACCCTCTGTATTTTTCATTCAGTGAATCCGGAAGTAGGTAGGTACCCCAATTCCTTTCCTTCCTCCTTTCGTACCTCTACATCCCATTGATGAGTTGACAAGAACACCGAATTAGGTATTAAGATAATTTCATGATATTTAATTTATATCTAAGATATAATTACATAAATCAAAATGTATTCCTCCCTTTGGACTATTTATGTTATTGGCATATCTATTGACTTATCTGTTTTCTGTCGGAATCGGAAATGTAAATTGAATGAATGTAAGTTCAAAAACACACCAAAAAATCAAAACAAACAGTAAACCCCAAAACGAACAGTTTGGCTGTATTTGCATGTATTTGTACCAGGAAAATAAATACTAATGATTATTAACATACTTATGTCTGGTCTAGATTGAAATATTTTCTGCCATGAAGAAATTCATTAGCGAATACAAAGCTACAAAAAGTAAATCGGAAACGGATTCTGCTACAAGGTGAGAAAATCGTTGACTGTTTCATTCATTTCTTTCTATGATTCAGCAGCAACAAGTACCTAGTACCTACCCTAAACTTTTGTGGAAAATTGTGGAACGCACGCAAGGTGATCGGGTATTATGTAGGCACGGTTGACGAGTTGCCTGTGACCGCGGTAAAGTTTACCGGGTAAACTAGACAGACTAGCTAGACTTGAACGAGGCGCGAAGCGCGTCGACCGCCTCGCGACTCCCGCTAGTGAAGTGGATCACCGAACCGAGACGAAAAGTAATTTGTACAAAAAACCAAATTCAACTCATTGCGAATGCCGCGTTGTTCGTGATGTTTTGTCTGACCGCATAATATATCGGTGGTCATTGTTGCTAGCAGTTTTTTACGACGAGCGGACGTAATTCGCCGGTCATGTTCCGCGTGCTCCTTGCATCGTCGAACTTTCCGTTTTAGTTGAAAATGTTACTTTTGTAAACACTTTTCTATACTTGCTAAGTGCAGGCGGCTTGTGTATTGTGCTTGACATACAGAACGAAAAGTGGATTCATCGCAGGACATGGGAGTTTTCAAATGGTTGCGCCGGTAAGTACTTTCCTACCTGTTTAAATTAAGTAGGTACGAACCTACCTACCCACTGTAAGTCGGCGCCTGTTTTGTTTGCCTGCTTATTTGTGGCAATGATTTTACTTTCCATAAAGTTGTCTTGTTTTGGATGACAGATGGCACTTTGGGTAGATTACTATAATTTTTTTTTTTATAAAAATAAAATCTATTTATGTAAGAAGCTACAAGAAGTCAAGTATGGTAGAGGTAGGTAGCTACCTTACTTGATCTCCTATTTAATTTTACATTGATACTACCTAGGTACTTACCTACCTACTTGTGTTGCTTGGAATATAACATTGTAGGTAGGTACCTAATTCATATTGAAGCATTATACCCACTTACCACATTACATCCTCTTCCATGGAACCTACTCACTGAAACATCCAAACGCCTTGGCTATCTCATTTACAACATGCCATTTTTAAAAGTGCATCAAAGGCCGGAATAAATGATAAAAGAACTTTCACACAATTATTAGCTTATGATATAAATTAAATAGGGATCACAACTGTTATCCCCAAATAAGGTAGATATCTCAGATCTTTGAAGATGTCTTTAGGGGGTGATGTGTCCACATTTTCCAGTAGTTCGCATTCATATATGTGACAGGTTGCAAGTCCATCGCCACCGATATTTAGCATAGTTTATTATGTGCCTATATTTTAATTCCAACAATAGATAAACATACCAACATGACGTAATTTAGGCAGAGCTTTAAAAATGTTTAATCATCAGAGTTGTAAACTCTTTTCAAATCAATTTGAATAGTGACTAACAATCAAGCATTGTTGGTGATCAATGTATTGTGCATATTGGTGCACTTCTATCATTCCTAAATACTTTTAATGATGTAATCTAATCTAGGTACCTACTTGTGAATCTGTGATTGGGCATTCATCTACCCTCAAGGATATCAATGTATGTTATCTATCAATCAGATAGGTAGAGGATATATATGATGGATACAATTTTTGCATATTGATCCACAACAAAGTGAACTGATTTACCTACATTCTTTAGATTTTCTATGCTGTACAAAATGACATAGATGAATGTTTCTCCTGATGCACGGACTCCTTGTATGGTCTTTTTAGAACATTAAAACTTTTTTATTTAAAAAAAGAGGAGCTTCCCAACTTACATTTTTTTTATGGCAATTATCTTCAGCAAATAATGACCCCCTTCCTCATTGCTATCTACCTACCTACATACACTCAGTACAATGAAATGTGTTAGGATGAGTAATTATTCAAAGAAACTAAAAACTAGACAAAAAGCAAAAATACAAAATTAAATATTTTTTGGCCATCCTATTAGACTTTGTATTGTTCATGTCACTATCAACATCAAGAGAAATCCATAAGAAATAAATAGTCATCATCATCATCTTCTCCTTGTCCATATCTCACTTCATGTTGTAACATATTTTTCTTTTCCACTCCTATCATCCATCATCTCAGTATTCACTCCTTTCTTACTCATATTATCATCTTTTCTACTAGCTGCTTAGATATACACGAAAAACATTACCTTCCTTTTGAGCAGTCAGGTAAAAACATTGGAATTCTATTTTCCTTTCGTGTCTGGACATTCAAATGATCGAATACATTACGCTATGAATGCACGTTCGTACTTTCGGAAGTAATTTTATTCGCACGACTTCGGAACTATTTCGCTAGCCAACAAAAGAATACAAAATCGCTTCGTCGTGATTGATGCCTCCATTCTATTAATTAGGTTGGCACCAAAGAGCACTATAGAGTCTGATCGTTTTAACTCTGCAATCTCTAAAATTTTATTGAAATTTCACTTTCACTAAATCAATAAAACACTACTCTATATTCTAGCTAAAGTTACACCTACCTACCTACCTGTGTATTGTGTATCTAAAAAAACTGCGCTAATACTAATTGGCTAACTTAAATTTTACCGATGCTTCAATGACGTACCTAGTAAGTATCTACATTACATACTATTCCAGGACGTAAGCTATGGTAAATTCTAGGTTTCCAGGTGTGATTGAACCACAAACACTCAAACATCCTCACAAACTTTCGGATGTATGTATATAGGTATATTACTACGAGCTTTTACCTGCGACTTTGTCCGCGTAGATTTAGAGTTTTAAGTGTTATTCACTGATTCGATTCTACTTTATCGTAAAACATGGAATTTCCTGAAAACCTAAAGAAAATTTCACGTCTCAAAACTTTATTTAAACTATCTCTGTATGAAATTACGTCACAGCGGACGAGAGTTACTTTCGCATTTATAATATTAGTATGGTATAGATTATGATATTAGTAAGATGTTACGCGGGCGGAGCCGCGGTTGGATCCAATATAATGTTTCGATTACTTTAATACAAAATCATTAGGTACTTTTAGGTCACTTCAAAATGTATGATTATCTTTATGTAAAGCTTTCGAGGTTAATTAATGAAGTTGCGTAAGATATTGTTTGTATATGCCTTTCCATCACACTTCCTGATGTTTAAGTAGGTATCTTTAATAAATAATAATCATGTCATCAATCTTATCACTTCACATCGGAAATGTAAGAGGGATCTTGACATTTTATCTTTAACTGAACTATTGGCTAACTACGAGTAACAGTATCTTTTGTTCAGGAGTTTCTATAGTGTCTCTTTAATATGTATAGTGAATAGATGCCTACTAGGTAGATAGGCAGTGGCGGATTTACCACTAGGCTGAGTAGGCTGGAGCCTAGGGCGGCAGAATTTAGACGGCGGCAAATTTGGGTTTATTTTTGCAAACATCACTATTTATTTTATCGTCCCACTGCAGGACAGGTACCTCCCTCCTACAGGAATCACCACTTTAACCTAAATCGTTGGATTGTAATTTCCGGGGTGGGGTGGGGGTGGGGGGGGGGGTTCAAATTCAATAGCCTACTGGCGGCAAATGTGTAAGTCCGCCACTGTAGATAGCCAAGGTAGATTAGGCTACATAGCTTACGAGTACGAACTACGTACGAGTACTTTTCTATGTCTATGTACATATTGTACGTAAGTTCGTACTCGTATGAGCTAATGGCGAACTCTGATTTCATAGTTTTTAAGCCATCCGAAGGCCTTTGTCAAGACTTAACGACAGCGTTTCATTAGTCACAGACTCTCAATGCACAAAGCCATCTTGTAATCAGTGACTAAATTAGTTTTTTTTAATAAAACAAGCTTTTATATTCCTAGAGCTCGTCAAGACAAATCCAACGAGTCCAAACACGACGGGGTTATGTTGTGTAGTTGAGGAGTTCCTATGGGTACATTCGAACTCCTTCATCAGACTAGCTAGTATCATAATATTACATTGTCATTTGAGATTGAGAAGTATGCGAAGTTTGAACTCAGACTATTTTACTGAGGAGTTCCGTTAAACAGCTCCTGACTCCATCATCACACCAGCTCGCTAGTACCATAATATTACATTGTCATTTGAGATTGATAGGTATGCGAAGTTTTAACTCAATGAGACTATTTACTGAGGAGTTCCGTTGAACAGCTCCTGACTCCATCATCAGATCAGCTTGCTGTCACCATATTATTGCATTGTCACCTACATAATTATGCAAAATTTCAGCTCAATCGGTTGGGGATAACTGCTTCAAAATTGAGTTGCAAAAACCCTGCAGGTCATTCCTGATCGGTACGACTTGCCAGTAATGAAGGCTTTTATTCGGGTCCTGACCAGGTAGATTCTCCCGCCAGAATATGCTTGATTGGGATACGAGTGAAAGCTTTCAATTACACTACCTACCTATTGTACCTATATTATGCTTACATTAATTATTAACATAGTTTTTAAGACAATAATACTAACAAAAAATGGACCACTGTATGTCTGATTTAATAAATGAATTTAATTTTTTTTTTTTAATTTAATTTAAAATTCCACCTTAACAAAACTTACATTTACATACATACATTTCAAGTTAAATAAAAGCTTGTAAGAGTCGTGTTACAATTAAATCCATATTTATTTATGATTATTAAGATACTATACGAAAGTTATCGACCGAGTAGGATTTAATAGGAATAATTCTAATAGCTCCCGACCGCGGTTTCGCTTGCTTTATATCCAGATAAAAAAAGTCTAACCTAATGTACCTACCTATTATTTCGTCATAAATATCCAATTTGCATTATAAACTGTTAGATTTTACTGATTGATTGAAAAACAAAAATAAAAACTTTCGGATTTAAATACTAATAGTAGGATTGAATTTGTCAGAGGTTCATCGTCTTACTAGGTACCTATATCTATCTGGGAACAGTTTTTAGAAGCCAATCGAATTGCTAATCGGTAAAAGTGTATCGAAGTTCCAGTACCCGTTCATTTGTCATGATTATGAATAGTTTTTTCCTTAGTAAAAAACGTGGGTCTTCGATCATTGTTACCAACGATTGGCAACGATACAATGAGAACACCTCATTTTGAACCTTACTTCTACGACATAAGATTCAAGGCTTCAGCGCATGAATAATGTGACATTCGAGTCAAAAGTTAGTGCTTACACGAGCTTGCACTTTCTTACTTTTTTAATTGTCGACCGATTTCACCGGGCGCTTTTAGTAACTTTTAAGATTTGTATCTGGTTGATTCTTTGTTTTTACTGTCTGCCATTTACTACAGAGTGATTGTAATCTGAACTGAAATATTACCGGATATTTTATTTTCTATTGTTGAGTTAGTCATTGCTTAAGTAACGCTTTTTTGTAGTCAGCCAAAATGTTAATAAAGCATTCATAATCGAACTAACTCGCTTCTCTATGGGAAATCAAACAAAGTTCTTTCATAATCGAAACAGTTAATGCAACTCTGTAAAATCTCAAACAATGCTCCCCAGTTGGGGCCCTTTATTTATTGCTCTTCCAGTAGGTATTACAAAGAACTCTTGCCTTTACTTATGCAAGATAATGCGCAATTCACAATGATTTGTTCAAACCTTTAAAGACCGCGGCGTACTTCGCCCAAACCTTCAAATTCATCCAATATCTAGAACTTCTAGAGGACACTATAAAGGATGTCCTACAATACGTATATCTTGTCCTGGAAGAAACCTTTGTTTATTTTGCAAGCCTGTTTTATTGAAAAGGTTCAAACACAGCAATTTGGAGGCAATATTCCGTAAAGGCCGACAAGTGGACCATGTCTCTGACCCGCCACTGCGACCGACGACGACACTCCCACGGTTTAGTCGTTTTGCCCGAACGGACATCAGACAGTAAATAGTTTATGGCTTTGTATAGCCTTTCTCAACTATTTGTTGGAAAGTGCAAGGTTAAAATAATCATGTGAATGTATCAACCGTTTTTCCAATGTAGTGAAATCTTTAGTTTCGGTTTGCCAATGTTTTGTTCTGCTTTTTATCCCAGCTAGAAATTGTTTTGATCATTTGTCTTAATTTAGCAACCAACGTTCTATTAAGTTCTTAATCCAATAATGGATCTTCAGACAGATAGGATGGAACTTTCATCAACTAAAACGTTTCTATCATTATTTGCAGGGAGCGTGTGACCGTGACAACCCATCACAGCGTTACGCCCGGTGCTTCTACCTCGGAGCAGCCATTCACCCAGCTGAGCGCTAGCGCCACACAAACGGGAACAATACGCACAGAAGAATACAAACGCGACCTAGCAGAGTTCCAAGCCAGGCGATCTACCGGCAACAAAGAACTGCCCGACACACCGGAAAAACTCAAAAGATGCGGTCGACACTCCCTTCCCGTATCTTGCACGGATTGCGCGTCAGATCACGACAACACATTCAACTACGAAAAGAAATCCGCCGTCAAATACAAAAAGAACAAGCGCTCGCGAAGTATCACACCAGAAAAGATCTATGAAGGCGTTCCCAACATACAGTTCCTTTTTCAAAACCAGGTGTTTATGCCCGGCCATTACCAGACCTCCTTCTCCGAACCGCAGAAGTCGAAGCACCAATCGCGGCGAAGTATTTGCCGATCGCCCGACTTTATAGTGCAAAAGCACATTGACTTTAAAGAAAACGAGCGAGTAGATTCTCCACCGGTGTTTTACAAGAACAACTCGTTGCCTTTCGATGTTAAGGATTTCTTGGAAGGTTCTAGATGTGAGGAAGAGGAGGTGGATGGTTTGCAAGCAGCTGGAAACGTGCACGTGTCTAGTCATGATGCAAATAAAGATGAGAGCGCCGGCGATAAGCTATGGGAGGTGATGAGCGAGCTCAATCATTTGGATCAGTGGGCAGATGAACAGTTACTGCCTAAATCGCCGAACACTAGCAGATCTGATGACAGTAAAGTAAGTTTATTTGGTTACTTTGATCGTATGTTGAAATAGAGTAACACAAGAAAAGTCTGTCACGCAAAAGGTGTGGGTTCGACCCTCGCATTGGGAAAAATATTAGCATGATCCTAAAAAAAATTGTTTCGGCAATACACACATGTTATGTACTTATGTTATAAGACTCCAGGACTAAGTGTGTTTATTTATTAATTCCAGAGTGATACAAGCGCCTATGGCTTACCAATAGCAAGCGCGAGAAATCTCGATATAAATTCCGACAAGGGGAAGATATGGAATCATGGGAGGTGGGGCGTCATTCCCGTGCAAATAAAGAAGCTGACCACAGTTACTATCGAACACGTTCGGAAGAAGCGAAGTATTGAAATCAATATTTTGAGGTAAGATATTTGTTTCATACTGGGGATTTTCTTTTAATGATGGCATAATAAGATTTTTTTTTATTCTTGAAGACAAAACAAGCCGATGGCCATGCTGTATGTGGCATGTACCATCGCCAATAACTCGTAGATCACGTATACAAAAATTGTACCCTACGATGTACTGCCTTACGTTGCTAGCTTAAGGGGCTCCCAGTCGCTGATTGCTCTTTTTCGAAACGAAAAAAGAAATACTTCTGAACAAGCCACATCTCCTATTTTTATAAGTATATTACTTCAGGTTCCTACCTAGATTTCTATTAAGCTGAAAACATAATAGCAGAAACATTTCACGATAAAGATATTATTTCAAAATGATACGTTTTAGAATTTATGATCGAAATATTTTATATACCTACTATTAAAATCAACTTGTGATTTATTGTTAAAGATAGGTAATTTGTAGATCTAGATTTCTATTAGAATAGATTTTTGATAAGTAATTATACATAATTTATATCATTAACTTATTCGAAAAGCTAAGGCGGACCACGCGCCCACGTGTGTTTGTCGTCATTGCAGCGGTCGGTAGGATTATTTATCGAAGTGATTAAAGATGGGTACATCTTTAATTCACATATACTATACATTATAAAATAGGAGATGTGGCTTGTTCACAACTATTTATTTTTTCGTTTCGAACAAAAACAATCGTCGACTGGGAGCGCCTTAAGCCATACAGGTGTTGCTGTTGATCATGTGCAAAGCCGTATTAAACCAGGCTCACATAATTGGAGCGCTTTTGGAAAAATAAAACAAAATTTAGTGCAAAATAAAAATGTGACGTCATCGACATACTCGTTCATCTGAGAGTGTTTAAATTTTTTGGTTGTACTGTTGCCAACGTCCATACCACGTTGAATACACCGGTTCTCGTCCGATCACCGAAGTTAAAGCAACGTCGGGCGCGGTCAGTACTTGGATGGGTGACCGCCTGGGAACACCGCGTGATGTTGGCTTTTTGATGTTTTTTCTTACTTGCCAATAAGTGTTATGGTCTTCGCACATGGTGTGGGACAGCCAAGTGAGCAGTAATCCTCTCCTTCCGAAGTATGTTGGTTGAGAATAGCTACGAAATAATTTTACAAATTTAATAGGGAATGTGACGTCATAAACCTGAGAGTGTTGAGTTTATTTGGTTGCGCTGTGGCCAACGTCCATACCACGTTGAAAACACCGGTTCTCGTCCGATCACCGAAGTTAAGCAACGTCGGGCGCGGTCAGTACTTGGATGGGTGACCGCCTGGGAACACCGCGTGATGTTGGCTTTTTGCTGTTCTTTTTTTTTATTTTGGACCAAAAAACTACAAAATAATCTGTTTATTGTTTTATTAGTTAAAAAATATTGGGTACTAATAAAATTATCAAAATAAGTACTACATAAAAAAACAATATTTGGAAATGTTTGATACTAAATAAAGTGTCGAATCCTGCGTGACCTCTATGAACCAATCAAATAACTAATTTGATAGAACTGAACAGCAGCTTGTTCGTTGCCTTATCGCCCATTTGCTCTCAAAACTGTAAATGTAAACCTTGTATTATAAACTAGATGGCGCTGCTTTATCAACTTTTTTTACAGGCAATTTACAATAATGTTACCTGTACAATTATGCTAAAAGTAGTACATAGCGTAGTGAGTAATGATGATATCATAAAATACATAATATTTAAATAGGCAACCTGACGTCATAAATCTGAGTGTTGAGTTTATTTGGTTGTGCTTTCGCCAACGTCCATACCACGTTGAAAACACCGGTTCTCGTCCGATCACCGAAGTTAAGCAACGTCGGGCGCGGTCAGTACTTGGATGGGTGACCGCCTGGGAACACCGCGTGATGTTGGCTTTTTGCTATGTTTTGGTCCCTGAAATTAACACAATTTTTTTTTTACATTGTTCTGAAAATAACTTTTTATAATATCTTTCCCATCAATACATCAGAAAACAACAATGTGCAAAACGTAGAAACAAATTTCCTTTTCGGATATGGAGTGAGAAACGGCACCTGCTAATTCTGAATTTTAAATATAAGGCAGATGGTGACTCGCTGTTCACTAAACGGGCCCCCAAATAAAATAAATAAATAAATAAAAGTCATTTATTTCAGGCACATTTAGGCCCATATCACACGGTAATAATACAAAATAAAATACATTAGAAAAACTAAATAGAATAGAAATAGAAATTTCATGGGTAGGTACTTATGTAAAGTAAGTAACTACCCCACACGTCACTTCCTATTTTCGTCCATATGGACGGAAATCCAATGTTTGTAAATTGGGTTGGGCAGATAGTCATACACAGCCCTCAGGATGCTATTGTTAGAGCGACTTAGCCTATTCCAGAAAGCCGCTATACGAGATCTTATTATTGAAAAGAAGTCAGGTACTCCCGCATCAGAGAACATAGTCGACGCACTGCAATATCTCGGTAGCCTCATAAGGGCCCGGAACGCATTATTATATTGGACCCTTATGATGTTGAGGGATTTTCTGGTGTAGTTTGACCAAAGCTGGCATGTATACATACCTAGACAGTATGCCTTAAATAGGGTGTTTTTTACGTCCGGGTTGCAGTTTGCGAAGCGGCGTGCGAGCATGTTACCCCTGACTGCGAGAGCCCTCCTCTCCCTTTCAATGTCATTGTCATCTTTCATTGACTCCGTCAGTAAGTGCCCTAAGTACTTGAACTGCTTAACCATTTGAATGGTCGAACCGTTCATATGCACCTCATGCACTTTTTCTGGACCTCTTCCCGACCTAAATACCATCATTTCCGTTTTCGCCACATTATACTTTAGCCCGTGATCAATAGCATATTGCTCACAGATTAAAAGTAGCTTTCTCAGTCCTTTGATCGACCAAAGGTGCCGCCAATCAAAGGAAGCAATGAGCAAGGCTTGTGTTATGATCTTAGCAGGCTTCTACTATGATGATTGATAGTTAAACACTTCTTCCAATTACAAAGAAAGTAAACGTCCCAAAAAGATTGAATAAAAGTGGCATTCCAAACTTGATTATAGTTAGTTTATCATTATAACACTTCCGATGAACGGCACATTCTCCATTGATTAGTACTGTTACGTCATGTCATCACCATACCCCCGAGTGTTGAGTTTATTTGGTTGATCTGTCGCCAACGTCCATACCACGTTGAAAACACCGGTTCTCGTCCGATCACCGAAGTTAAGCAACGTCGGGCGCGGTCAGTACTTGGATGGGTGACCGCCTGGGAACACCGCGTGATGTTGGCTTTTGTATTTTGTTTTGTTGTTATTTCTTATTTTTTATGACCATCGCACATGGTGTGAAGATGGTAAGCAGAAGTAATACTTTCTTCCAAAGTAATAGTACAAAATAATCTGTTTGTTTTTTTACTCGTTGCAAAACTATTGGAAATTTATAAAATACAAAACAAAATAAAATAACTACCATAATATGAACCAAAAATATAATTGAACGATTTTGTTTTAATATCATATTTTTATACAAACATTAATTAATGAAAATAGACGCGTCGAACAGAGATCTTCCATTTTTCGTTGGTTGAAAATTGGATAATAAATAAACCTCACATGCGACACGCAAGAGTATGTCTCATCATAACCTCATGGTTTATAAGGGAATAAAATTGTTTCGTTGTTGACTATTTTATCCTAAGTACAGAAGATTTTTAAATAACTTTTGACATGAGTTCCTCAAGATTTCTCTGATAATCTCTTGATTTAAATGTGACGTCATAAACCTGAGAGAGTTGAGTTTATTTAATTGTGCTTTCGCCAACGTCCATACCACGTTGAAAACACCGGTTCTCGTCCGATCACCGAAGTTAAGCAACGTCGGGCGCGGTCAGTACTTGGATGGGTGACCGCCTGGGAACACCGCGTGATGTTGGCTTTTTGCTGTAGAAACATCAATCACTAATAAATAATTTGTTTCAGGAAATGTCGCCATCCGAATATTATACTTTTGATGGGGATTTATCCTGATATCAACAATAATGTCCACATTATTTGCGAAAGATGCGTGGATTCTCTATTCGGCATACTTCATGTTCAGGTAATATAATTGTGAAGACAGAAAAATGCTTGGTTTTTCGCTATATCGGTATCGGATCAATACATTTTATACTAACTTCCACCCGCGGTTTCGCTCGCGTGGTACTTGGACAAAAAGTATTTTTACTATTCCGGGACATAAGCTTCAAGTTTCAACCAAATCCGTTTGGGCGTGATTGAGCCACTAACATCTTTAAAAAACTTGAGAGTTGTCAAGGGACACCCGGATGGAACG
Source organism: Hydriomena furcata (assembly GCA_912999785.1). NCBI lineage: Eukaryota > Metazoa > Arthropoda > Insecta > Lepidoptera > Geometridae > Hydriomena > Hydriomena furcata. Next base: position 4,270,222 of record OU538834.1, on the reverse strand, counting down.
AAGTTCTCACAAAATAACGTGGGACAAGGGAAGGGGAATCAACTTTGACTTCGACTTCGACTTCGACTTCGACCTCGACCTCGACCTCGACCTCGACCTCGACCTCGACCTCGACCTCCACCTCCATCTCCATCTCGTCCTCCACTTCCACCTCGACCTCGACCTCGACACAATTAATAGATATATATATTAATAGATATACTATAGCAAAAAAGTGTCGTGACAACTTTTCGTGACAACTTTTCGTAAGAATTTTTTCCGTCTAGCCCCCTTTCACAACGCGCGTTAAGGAACTTCGTTCCAAAAATATAGAATTTTTAGTATAAGTAAGATGTTACAGTATGAAATGTATGGATCTATTAAACGAAATAAAGTGTGTGTGTTCTTTTCCAGGGTCGAATTTTAAGCGCCCAAACAGCCGTCCAATACACGCTAGACATCGCGAACGCCTTAGTATTCCTTCAAATGCAAGGATTCATTCACACTCAGCTGAACAGCATGAGTATCATGATAACAAGCCACGACTCCGCCAAGTTGGCCGATTTGGGACCGTGTGTCAATGTTAATAAAGACGATAAACGCTTGGAGCGAATTAACAAAGATTACGAAGCATACGCAACTGAGCCACAGTATGTGAATATTGAAGGTAAGGTTTTGTTACAAATCTTTTAATAAGTGCAATTGGTTATTCCGTTCTTATTGAAGTACTAGCGACCCGCCCCGGCTTCGCACGGGTTTAATACGTATAAACCTTCCTCCTGAATCACTCTATCTATTAAAAAAGAACCGCATCAAAATCCGTTGTGTAGTTTTAAAGATATAAGCATACATACAGACGCGAGAAGCGGGAAGCGACTTTGCTTTATACTATGTAGTGAAGATACATAATTTGATTTGAAGGGTATATAATAGTAATAGGTATTATAAAATATAATATTTTACAAAATACTTGTTTGAAGCATTATGAGTAGATATTTCTACAAGTTTATGATTCATACTGTTTCTTCCAACTAATGAAAATATTGCTACATTGATAGACACCATTTATGGTGTTATTTGAAGGCAATAAAAACATTTAGCTACATGCTTGCCAACGTCCATACCACGTTGAATACACCGGTTCTCGTCCGATCACCGAAGTTAAGCAACGTCGGGCGCGGTCAGTACTTGGATGGGTGACCGCCTGGGAACACCGCGTGCGTGATGTTGGCTTTTTGGCTGTATTTTTCTTACTTGCCAATAAATGTTATGTTCTTCGCACATGGTGTGGGACAGCCAAGTGAGCAGTAATCCTCTCCTTCCGAAGTATGTTGGTTGAGAATAGCTATGAAATAATTTTACAAATTTAATAGGGAATGTGACGTCATAAACCTGAGAGTGTTGAGTTTATTTGGTTATGCTTTCGCCAACGTCCATACCACGTTGAAAACACCGGTTCTCGTCTGATCACCGAAGTTAAGCAACGTCGGGCGCGGTCAGTACTTGGATGGGTGACCGCCTGGGAACACCGCGTGCGTGATGTTGGCTTTTTGGCTGTATTTTTCTTACTTGCCAATAAATGTTATGTTCTTCGCACATGGTGTGGGACAGCCAAGTGAGCAGTAATCCTCTCCTTCCGAAGTATGTTGGTTGAGAATAGCTATGAAATAATTTTACAAATTTAATAGGGAATGTGACGTCATAAACCTGAGAGTGTTGAGTTTATTTGGTTATGCTTTCGCCAACGTCCATACCACGTTGAAAACACCGGTTCTCGTCCGATCACCGAAGTTAAGCAACGTCGGGCGCGGTCAGTACTTGGATGGGTGACCGCCTGGGAACACCGCGTGATGTTGGCTTTTTGCTATTTTTTTTAATTTTGGACCAAAATGCTACAAAATAATCTGTTTTTTATATTAGTTACAAAATTATTAAAATAAATACTACATAGTATGTATCTATATAATAAAAAGCAATATTTGAAAATGCTTGATGCTAAATTATGTTTCGAATCGTGCGTGACCTCTATGAGCTCATCAAATAACTATATTTGATAGAACTGACTGAACAGCAGCTCGGTTGCCCTAGCGTTTTGCTCTCAAAATTGTACACCTAGTATAAACTAGATGGCGCTGCTTTATCAACAGAGGCAATTTTACAATAATGTTACCTGTAAAATGATGTTAAAAGTAGCACATAGTGTGTAATGAAGATATTTCAAAATACATAATATATTTAAATAGAGATCGTGCGTCAGAAACCTAGTATTGAGTTTATTTGGTTGTGCTGTTGCCAACGTCCATACCACGTTGAAAACACCGGTTCTCGTCCGATCACCGAAGTTAAGCAACGTCGGGCGCGGTCAGTACTTGGATGGGTGACCGCCTGGGAACACCGCGTGATGTTGGCTTTTTGCTATTTTTTTTGTAGTTGATACTGTTTATTTCTACTACGAGTATTTATAAAATATCAAAAGTGTGTTTGTTGGTACTTAAGCTGTCTTTCTTTTACGCTGCAAGCCTACAACGGAGCAACGAATCTACATGATGTTTTGCATAGACATAGGAGTGTACCTAGAGCCTAGATTTTAATCGAATACCACGCGTGCAAATCTGCAGGCAGAAGCTAGTTATAAAATATTTTCAGATAAGTGCGAATCTAAGACTTCCGAAAGTGAGCCATTGCTGTCGGCAAATCCATCAGAAACTTACTTGAAGACGCACGCAGTGTCAAAACCGTACGAAGATTTCCAGAACTCGGAGCTGTACCGTTGGCAAGCTCCGGAGATGTTTGTGCCCGATGAGTTTGGTATGGTGCAGCCGTGCTCGAGGAGCGATGCTTATTCGCTCGCACTCATTCTCTGGGAGAGTTGCAATGGTAATGTTAATTCATTATATCATAAATCAACAACTAATAATATAAAACGGGTTTACGACTTTAAATCCCGACCATAATACCAATGGCAGAAATCCTCTCAGATTCTTGAAGATGGCTAAATGGGTAGTCGGGCACTTCCAAAGATTACATTTGGCAGATGTTCACATTTTGCGCCGTAGTTAGCATTCAACTAGTAATTATGGCACTTAGTAGTTTTCAAGTTATCAAACATAAATCAGTTCAATATGTTTTTAAATTATATTTGTGATTTCCTTGCTAACTAATATTAAAGGTCGATGCGATAGTTTGAAATGGTTTAGATTTAGATTGGACGTTTGGGTGAACCTATACACCACACAATTAGATTGACTTTGCCAGATTATAGACATGTTTTAAATATCATTTGTATGCCTATTTAAAACAATAAATCCGATTGTTTCAGCCTCCATACCATTTAAAATACTAACCTACAAGAAGCTACAAGAACAGTACACACTCTGGGAAACAGGCATGCCGCTACCACAAGACGGTACATACCCTGGCTGTCTGCTGTCTCTACTACAATCAGGCCTAAATATAAAAAGAGGCGATAGAATCGACCTTGAAACCTTCCAGCAAACTCTTCAAACTGTGAAGGTATAATCATAAATTCGGTTATGCATTCGCCAACGTCCATACCACGTTGAAAACACCGGTTCTCGTCCGATCACCGAAGTTAAGCAACGTCGGGCGCGGTCAGTACTTGGATGGGTGACCGCCTGGGAACACCGCGTGATGTTGGCTTTTTGCACATTATGATTATTGTTTTTGCCTTTATTATTTTCTCTTTTCGTATTTTCCTTCATATTTGTTTTGATTTTAGCGTGACATAGACGACATTGGTTACATTATTATTCCGGCAAGGCTTCAAAACAAGAAATCTACATTTAGCACGTGCGTTTGGGATACAACATCACCGACAGATTCCGACTGCCAAAGTCCTCAAAACATCAAGCACAAAGCTGTTATTCATAACACAAAAGAGACAGAAGATAGCTCGACAGAGAGCAGCGAGAAAGAGACAAAAAGCGATGTCACACCTCTCTACGAAACTATCAATAAAAACTATTCAAGTGAGACGTATTCTGTGGCTCAAAAGTGCATTATACCCGATGATGATAACACTGATTACATATCAGTGGCACGATACGATCTGCTGCCCGAAAAGGATTTTTCTAGCGCCTGTTCAACTCCAATAGCGAAGTTACGCGCGAGGATCAAAGACATAGATACGCCAGGCGCGCTACATAGAAGCGATTCAACAGAATACTGTAGCATTCTAAGCCCAAACCGTACAATCAATTTGGGACTCAATGACGATAGCAATAAAGACCAAAGCTACGAGAGACCCACCGCGAAACTAAGCCGAAGTTTCACGCCGAAATCGTACAAACCTTTGCATATAAAGGTGCCAGAATACAATTTGGACTCTATCAAGCCGCTGCTTAAGGACCAAAATAGCGCGGAGAAGTCGTCATACAATTTCGATATAAAGAACTACAGTTTACCGTCGACGCCTATAGCTAGAAGTAATAAATTGAGAAAAAATGCATGGCTCTCTGGAGAACTGGCTACACCTGAGAAAAATCCCATAAAGCCTAAACATACTGCTTCTGCATCACCAATAAAAGAAGGTAACTAGATTGCTTGATTTCAATATTGGGCCCTTGAGCTTTCTAGCGATTAATCGATTTTGACGTCATAATATAATTTGGATCAAGTTAATCGTATGAACTGTCGTCGCAAAGTCCATACTAAAGTGGTACATGCATGTCATATTTTTGCAAGCTTACTACTTATTTTATAACAAGCGATGACGTCATAATTCTGATGTTAATCAAATTATTCAGTTGAGCTGTCGCCAACGTCCATACCACGTTGAAAACACCGGTTCTCGTCCGATCACCGAAGTTAAGCAACGTCGGGCGCGGTCAGTACTTGGATGGGTGACCGCCTGGGAACACCGCGTGATGTTGGCTTTTTGCATTTTTTGCAGGTCATTATCATAATGTTCAGCCGCGAGCGGAAAGTCCGGAAACTCAACCGAAGTCTTCCAGTTGTTCGCCGGAGATTCGAGCTAGTTCGGAGAATAATACTGCAACACATTATCAAGGCAGCACAGAGCATTCACCTGCTAGCATTGATACCGTTAGAGACAGTGTTACTGAGCACAAGAGGTAATTTATTTAGAAATTGGTATAAAAATATAACATAATTTAATATTTTTTCATATGCAAGTCTAAGGGATATAATTACATAATTAGGCTATTTTAGAGTTTAAAATTAAAATAACTTGTCTTCAAATAAGTCTTAGGGAAATGTACTTTGAGACAACCAAGGGAGTAAAGAATCAGCGCCCTCTTCCGAAAAAAAACGTAGAATGTTCAAGACACATAGGAGCAAGAAGATCTGCTTCAGGTATTTCTCAATAAAGACCACTGAAGTACATAGTAGAATTTAAAAAAATACATTCGTAATGTAAAATTAATTTTTCGAACCAAATATCTTGTTCGTTGTTATGCAATTTAGAAGCATTGTCTGTTCACAGAACTGATCCTACCCAAGACCTCACGCCAGAAACCGACGACACTCACGAACGCACGTGGTCCTTCAAATCCTCATTGGATCGCAACAATCCTAAGTACAAAGTCGACGAAGAAGCCCTAGCGAGTATGAGCGTAAAACCGCTGGTCGCTATACACGAGAGGTGGATTTACGAAGCTAATAGAAAGTCTGGACGGTCCATGTCACTGCCTGAAGATAACAGGTATTATTCTATTTTACTCACCTAGTTACATTAAGTAGAGCAAAGTAATGGCGTCATTTTTACGAATCCGTGGATGAATTTTAACTTGTATGTTGCCAACGTCCATACCACGTTGAATACACCGGTTCTCGTCCGATCACCGAAGTTAAGCAACGTCGGGCGCGGTCAGTACTTGGATGGGTGACCGCCTGGGAACACCGCGTGATGTTGGCTTTTTGCTGTTTTTTTTCTTAATTGCCAATAAATGTTATGTTCTTCGCAAATGGTGTGGGACAGCCAAGTGAGCAGTAATCCTCTCCTTCCGAAGTATGTTGGTTGAGAATAGCTACGAAATAATTTTACAAATTTAATAGGGAATGTGACGTCATAAACCTGAGAGTGTTGAGTTTATTTGGTTATGCTTTCGCCAACGTCCATACCACGTTGAAAACACCGGTTCTCGTCCGATCACCGAAGTTAAGCAACGTCGGGCGCGGTCAGTACTTGGATGGGTGACCGCCTGGGAACACCGCGTGATGTTGACTTTTTGCATTTTTTTGATTACTTCTGTTTGAACTAATCAGTTTTGTTTCACTAGTTATAAAATTATTGGATACGTTTAATTTTACATAAAAGTGGTTAAGTTTGTTGTATGAGAGCCCCACTTAAATATTTATTTTGTTCTTTTTTTAGTATTTGTTGTTATAGCGGCAACAGAAATACATCATCTGTGAAAATTTCAACTGTCTAGCTTTTACGGTTCATGAGATACTGACCTGTAACAGACAGACGGACAGTGAAGTCTTAGTAATAGGGTCCCGTTTTTACCCTTTGGGTACGGAACCCTAAAAATGAATCCCTATTAGCCTTGGTCACGGAATCACGCGTGAACGTTTGGACCGATTTAGTTAATTTCATTTTTGTTGTAGTCTTTATAATAAAGAGGTTCAGGAGAAGGTTTTTATAAAAGAAAATTTTGGAAAATTATAATTTGACAGGACAATGTGTGTCGGGACAGCTAGTACTAAATAAATGTTGAATCGTGCCCTCTATGAATAAATCAAATAACTGTGTTTGGTAGAATAGTGTAGCTTATTCATTGCTTGTCCATGTGCTCTCCAAATTGTGCACCTTGTTTAAGCTAGGTGGCGCTGCTATATCAACGTTTTTACAGGCTATTTTATATTAATGTTACAAGTACAATAATTATTTTATAGCACTATTTTAGTCTGTAAATATTTTACAAAATACACCTAATTTAATAGAGAAAACGTGACGTCATAAACCTGAGAGTGCTTAGAGCATTAAACCAGACCGGAGACGACACGCGCAATAATTCCTATGCAAAAAATTCTGCGGCTTTCAGCGGGGGGTGAGGTAACACACATAGATTTTTCTATCACGTCGCTATAAACGCACACAACATTATTATCGCACATAATCTTAAACTACACGCACACAATCGCATACTCACACAGTCTCACACGTAATGATGTCTGTCAGTATACAACACAATTGCAGCGATAGTGAAATATGCTAGTGCATGACATTATCGATATTCGACTATCGATGAATTCTAAAGTTTACCAGAAACACTTGATTATTTTTATCCAATTGCCGAAAGAGCGGAGGGTAATAATTTCTGAATGTGTAATTCATTGGTTTTACCTGTAGTGTCAGAATAAAGGGTTTTAATAACAAATACACTACATGTGGGTAATTCCATGTGACGGGTGTTACAGATTATTAATCATACACCTCTGCTTGAGAAAAACTATTTATTTGTTCTCCTCGTTTTATAAAGCTTGAGATATTCTAAGATAACCCCTCATTAGCTATTAAAATTAATGTATTAGCTATTAGAAGATTGTTATGAATGCAAAGCAAATAATTATAAAAACAAAATACATGGTTTAACAATTTTATTTGTCACGTAGTAGGTACATACAATGTAAGGACTGTAGGGGATCAGTGTCTCCATATGAAAATTAAGGATTACCGTGTTGCCAGGGTGAAAATTCGGTGTTTTACGGTGTGTCAGTTAAAAATTTACCGTAATTACCGTGTAATGTTTAAGTGTATGGTAAAATTGGTAAATAAGTAGATAAAAAACAAAAAAGGGAATTTAAAAGCAATAATAATTAAATTACAATCAAAATTTAATTTTTAATACCTACTTATTATTAATTGTTACATGTTTCTAATTTTTTGTAATGAATTTAAACCTACTTACTTATAAAAAACTAGTCCCTAATCCGAATCTAAGACGACAATTTCTTTTTCGTAAATAGAAGCATTCATTTTGCTGGTCATTTCTTTAGTGGGCATGAAATCAACACAGGTTTTTCCTCTTCTTTTTATCGACTGTTGGGCGAAAAGATTTCCTTTTATTGTCTTCGTTAACAGCTTATTTCTTTTTTTTGTTTTGATGTAGTTGACATGACTAAAAATCGGTGCTGAGTGTTGCCATCTAAAATTTTGTGTTTTAAAAAGTAACGTTTCGTTACACGTAATCAAAAAAATATCAAAAATGCGAAAAGTTATTCATCACCTTATTACGGTAGAATTACGACACGGTAATGCACGTTTACCGTTGACCGTAGATTATGTCAGATTACGGTGCATCTACGGTAATTACCGTGTATCCATAAGACACTGTAGGGGATAGTAAGAACAGCCACCGTAAGAACAAGATTTTACGTCTACTTTTTAACTTAAGAAAAGTTTTTTTTTCCTTTTGGAACATAATTTACAACACAAGTCAATATCACAGACAAAAATTAAACTATCCACATTTATAAAGGGTGTCCCAACAAGAGCGCAATTTTTAAATTTTAAATAAAACAGATATTTAAAAAAAAGTCGTGAAACTTTATTATATCGTAAAGTAGACAGAATGAGGTTATGTATGGAACAATATATCGTGCAGATGGCCGCCGCGGCTTTGCTGGCATGCACGCGATCTTTTAATGAAATTTTCAATGACCGTTTTGCATAAATGCTGCGGTATTTCATTAATGCAGCGTCCAATTTCCTCTTTTAAGGCTTGAGTCGTCGTCGGCTTATTCGCGTAAACCATCGACTTCAAAAAACCCCAAAGAAAAAAATCTAATGGTGTTAAATCGCACGATCTAGGCGGCCAATTCTGATCTCCAAAACGCGAAATAACACGACCGGGAAATGACTGATGCAGCAATTGAATTGTTTCTCTGGCTGTATGACATGTAGCATAAAAAAAGATACAATTCTATTGATTTTTGAAGTGAATCAGCTTTGTGTATACATGCCTAATACAATTTTGTGGGTCACTTTTTTTAGACAAATAAGTAATTCTAACATTAGTATATTTTTGTGTTACAAGTTTTGCTAATTCGATATTGTGAACAATGAAATCATTATCAAAGTAGTGACCCCCGATGTTAGGAAAGCATTGCTTGCCAATAAAGTATTCCATTACTTTATTTGTGACTTTCTGCGTCGAACAAGAGCGACTAACTTTTTTGTCAGGAGTTAAATGTTTCCGGATTTGCACTTCACAAAGACGACAAATTTCAATCACTTCCGTCGAAGCGTACTTCAGACCACCTCTACTTTTTTGATACGCTAAACTTTTCTCATTTGGTTGACCATATAGGCCTTTTATACATGTGCTGCACTTAATTTTTTTAGTAATTGAAAATACTACAAAACCTGCAATATATTCAACAACTTTCTCGCCAAAAGGTGACAAGTATGTTTGTGCCTCTATTTCTGTAATCATGTCAGTCTCTTCTGAGGGATTGTCCGTTAAAGGTATTTCTAATTCCTTTTGTTGCGAGCTAGAATTAATTTTTTCGATCGCGGACGTACAATTGAGAATTGAAATTTTTTCTAGTGGTATACAGTTTGTACCCCTTTCATTCCGGATTAATTCAGTATGGACTAACAATTTTTTATATATAGCTTCAAATTGACGAGCAGTTGGATTATCTGAATAACCGCCGTGGCTTCTAACAACCGAAAAAAAAATCTCTATATGATCCTGGCTTATTTTGTGCAGGGGTAAGTATGTCATTTGTGCATTAGGACCCAAAACTAAGTTTTCAAATAGGCGTTTTGCACTCTCTATGCACACAAGAAATCCAAGAAAACCTGTGTAACGAGGGGACTTCAAAAGATTGACTCTCTTTGTGATTTTTTGACGGTTTTGAACGTCAGTCTCCAAATTCAAAAGAACTGCTTTTGCTTCGTCTAATTTCGCAAAAGCAGTTTCATAATTTTTCGGATTTAAAGCCTGCTTAAGTCCATCGCCCCAAGTTTTACAATCAAGGATGTCAAATAAATCATTAATCAATTTTAAAAATTCTGCTGTCACAAGGACGTTGTCATTATCGAGCATGGGCAACTTCATCTCATTTTTACAAAATATCAATGCATCGGCCACACTTGTGCTGAAAAGCTGGGCTGCTAGTCGAACGTTCATGATTTTTGTTTTAAAAAAAATGTGGTTTGCTTTTAATTTGTTTGCCAAGTAAAATAGTTCCTGTTCCTGTAATTCGTGCAATCTTTGAATTATAGACCACTGAATATTATCTGCTGAGTTTGGTTTGGAAAAGAACTTGTAGTGCTCTAATGAATTTCGCACAAGCTTGAGCATATGGCAGGGATCTAAAAAGAAGAAGCATTGTTGTCCTGTTCGTGGATCCAGAATTGTGGTTTGTAAATTTTTAACGTCCAAACAGCAGCCTAGCTCTTCAGCCATAGCGAGATTTGCTTTAGTACCGTCGCAAGTCAAAGCTTTGATCTCTACACCAGTTTCATGGACTAAAAAGAAAGCTTGTGTCACAAGTCGCGCTTTCAGACTAGCATTCATGCCTTTTATTAAAAAGTACGCAATGGGTAACTTCCACGTAGTATTTATTCCAACTAACAAAAATACTAAAGCGTCAGTTGCCTCTTCAGAATTATCTGAAATAAAATCAAATCCAAGGTTAACGTAACCGTAATGGCTTTGAGTGCTTGATATATACTCCGCAGATTTTTTTATTTTCATTTCGTCAAAAACCAAACTACAATATATTTTCTTCTCAGGATTACACTCAGCTCTTAGTTTCAATGCAACCAACGCTTCTTTAGTAAAACCTGGCTGCCCGTCGATAGAACTGTACCATCTTGTAAGGGTTCTTGGTGCAGGTAAACATGTCCCAAACGTTTTTCGCACGTACCTATAGGCTTTGGGCGAATAGAAATGTAGGGTTAAAGCGAAACATCTAAGTTCAGCAGAGTATTTGGTTGTTGGGATTTTTCCTGTTTTGCTTTTAATTAACTGTCTCTTAAGAAGTTCTCTCTCTTCTACACCAATCTTGTCTAAAACTTGACGCTCTTCTTTATCTATCAAAGATTTATCTGAAAGGGTGTTTAATATTTCTTGCAGTCCTGCAACTTTTTTTTTTAAATAACTTTTTTGCGACTGAAGTCTTTTTATTTGCTTATTTTTCATCTGTAGCTGTTTCTTTAATTTTATTTTTCTTGGCGTATCTTGTAATTGTGGATTGACAGTTGAAGCGGTTGCAATACAAATGTTGTGTTCCGGTAGTTGGGTCTTTAGCTTGCTAGTTTCACCTTCTTCAGTTTGAACTGGTTGAGGAGTTTTCAATTTTTTTCTTGTAGGTTCTTGTTCATCTTCGGATTTTTCGCAAGGTTGAGACTGAAACGAACGACAAAAATAGCCTGTAAACCCTCGCACTACTTTAAAATCAGCAGGTCATAATATATTTTATGCAGACATAGTCGTAAGCAAGTAAATGAAAATTACCTCTGATAATAATTTCAAAGTTGGGATGGAGTCCTGTTTCAATCTTCTCTTGTTATTTGACTGTGTCATGAAACAGGAAGTTACGAAATGTGCGGAGCAAATTGTGCTCGTTCGTTTAGGAGTCCATGTTTCATGGTTCCCACATGCTTTAACCCACACAGATCGAATCCCAATATCCTTTGGAAATCTGTAAGAAAAAGAATAACGAAATTTTATTAAAACTGCTAATTTATCATGGTATGTCCAAATATATTTTTCATATTTAAAAAAATATTTGTCATACTTCAACCTAAGTTTCTTGGGGGAAGTTTCAATTTCATGGATAGATTCATTTTTCAAATTATCATCCACTAATAAAAATCACCCAGCATAAGAAAATGATATCGATATTTGAGATTGTGCTGTCCCATCACTAAATTTGTTGAGGTGCTGCCAGATTCTTTAAGTTGAAACTGATATTTTTTGGTAAAGTGTCGACCGAAAATATAATTCAACTAAAAAGCACTAAAAAGTGTAACAATAATCGAAAACATGCATAATAAATTAACTAATAAAAGTATTTTCTAAAAATCTTTGCTTTTTTGAAATGTATCCATATAAATGCGGTGATATTGCAGTATTTCCCTAAAAATCACACGAATCTATAACAATCATTATTGGTTCATTACAATAGGCAATATTTAATATTGATTGTAAAATAAAATATTCAGTTTTAGTATTAACTTAACTACGAAACTTGCTCCAAAAATTCCAAAATATTAACACTGTATAACTTACTGGCAACACCTTAGTACAGACGAATATTTTTCTATTTTTGCTAATTAACTGCATTTTTAAATAGTATTTGGACAAAATAATACTTACAGATGAAATGTAATATTATCCTTTTGTAGGTTTGAGGTTTGTGACCTGTTTTTGCACCAAAAAACACTGCAACTCGGCATTTTCACCGGAGCTTATTCTGCGCGCATTGCAATCTGACAACTGGCGGCCGACGCGCAAAAAATAGTTTTATATAACGGGTATGATCGCCGCTCTCGTACCTTTGGCAGAGGGGTACGCCTATGAGTGTCGTCTCCGGTCTGGTTTAATGCTCTAAGTGAGAGTGTTATGTTTATTGGCTTTGGCTTTCGCCAACGTCCATACCACGTTGAAAACACCGGTTCTCGTCCGATCACCGAAGTTAAGCAACGTCGGGCGCGGTCAGTACTTGGATGGGTGACCGCCTGGGAACACCGCGTGATGTTGGCTTTTTGCTGTTTTTTTTCTTAATTGCCAATAAATGTTATGTTCTTCGCAAATGGTGTGGGACAGCCAAGTGAGCAGTAATCCTCTCCTTCCGAAGTATGTTGGTTGAGAATAGCTACGAAATAATTTTACAAATTTAATAGGGAATGTGACGTCATAAACCTGAGAGTGTTGAGTTTATTTGGTTGTGCTGTTGCCAACGTCCATACCACGTTGAAAACACCGGTTCTCGTCCGATCACCGAAGTTAAGCAACGTCGGGCGCGGTCAGTACTTGGATGGGTGACCGCCTGGGAACACCGCGTGATGTTGGCTTTTTGCATTTTGTTTTCTGACAATTTTTTTGCATGATTCTTTTCCAGTTTCAGGAATCAAGTATCAGCTTTGAAGCCAGCCTCTCATTGTGTGGACACTCTTCAGAAATCTCTACCGCAACTAAACATGAAGAAACCGAATAAATCGTTCCGTATACCGGCTTCCTCTAACAGCAACGGTAAAATGTCCTTGTTATGTGAAAATTTTGTTATATTTGTTTAATATTGAGGTGTCGGTGTTGTCGTGCTCCTAACATGCTTTATTCCTAGTGATACACTACGAGTATCTTATATTGTTGCATTTTGAGTTACCCAAAGATGCAAACATATTGTCATTAATAAGCTGCAATCCTCTTATTTGTTTAACTAATTCAACTTTCTTTACTAAAACATATATCAATAACAATTATAATAAATTGATTTTTAACATGCATGCAGCTTTTTATTGGGCATCATAACCAATCATCAAAATTCCGGTAAGTTTATTTAACTGTTTTTTAAATAGCAATGAAAACTAAGGTTACTATTCAAGAAGTTTTTAAATCGCAATTAAAACATTATATTCTTATCTTCAGGAAATACCTAAATTATAATATGCATGAATCTAATTTACTAGACATTTATTTCTTCTGGAACGCATCTTTTGTTTCTTCTACTGTAGTCTGTAGTACAGCTTCAAGCCATTCAGGAAGGTAAATATTTTACAATAGTGTTTTCATATTTCAGGGGGACATTATGAGCAATTTTGTCAAGCACGAGACTCGATAGCTAAAGGATTGCATTTCAATGCGCGCGATCCCGAACGTTACCACACGTGGAGTAAGGATTTGGATAAAGGGTGAGTGAAAGGGAGAATAGATCAATCCATCTCATTCGTACGTGACGTCACAGAGCAGATAAAGTTGTAAAATTTGGAGTAAGCTTTCGCCAACGTCCATACCACGTTGAAAACACCGGTTCTCGTCCGATCACCGAAGTTAAGCAACGTCGGGCGCGGTCAGTACTTGGATGGGTGACCGCCTGGGAACACCGCGTGATGTTGGCTTTTTGCTGTTTTTTGTCGTACTTTTTGAAAAAAACAATAATTATGATCTTCGCACATGGTGTGGTGCGGTGCGGGCCATCTAAGCAGTTATTCTTTTCTTACGAAGTATGTTAGAGTAATCTGATGGTTAAAAATAGCACAATAAAGTGTGTAATGATTTTACAAAATACATAATTTAATAGGGAACGTGACGTCATAAACCTGAGAGTGTTGAGTTTATTTGGTTTAGCTGTTGCCAACGTCCATACCACGTTGAATACACCGGTTCTCGTCCGATCACCGAAGTTAAGCAACGTCGGGCGTGGTCAGTACTTGGATGGGTGACCGCCTGGGAACACCGCGTGATGTTGGCTTTTTGTTATTTGTTTTTATTGTTTAATTTCATTTTAAGGGGCTCCTAGTCAACGATTGCTCTTTTTCGAAACGAAATAAGAAATACTTCTGAACAAGCCACATCTCCTATTTTTATAAGTATACTAGCGACCCGCCCCGGCTTCGCACGGGTAGCATGTTATTATACATATAAACCTTCCTCCTGAATCACTCTATCTATTAAAAAAAACCGCATCAAAATCCGTTGTAGTTTTAAAGATATAAGCAAACATACATACATACGCGGGAAGCGACTTTGCTTTATACTATGTAGTGATTACTTCAGGTTCCTACCTAGATTTCTATTAAGGGGCTCCCAGTCGACGATTGCTCTTTTTCGAAACGAAAAAAGAAATACTTCTGAACAAGCCACATCTCCTATTTTTATAAGTATATTACTTCAGGTTCCTACCTAGATTTCTATTAAGCTGAAAACATAATAGCAGAAACTTTTCACGATAAAGATATTATTTCAAAATGATACGTTTTAGAATTTATGATCGAAATATTTTATATACCTACTATTAAAATCAACTTGTGATTTATTGTTAAAGATAGGTAATATGTAGATCTAGATTTCTATTAGAATAGATTTTTGATAAGTAATTATGCATAATTTATATCATTAATTTATTCGAAAAGCTAATGCGGACCACGCGCCGACGTGTGTTTGTCGTCATTGCAGCGGTCGGTAGGATTATTTATCGAAGTGATTAAAGATGGGTACATCTTTATTCACATATACTATACATTATAAAATAGGAGATGTGGCTTCTTCACAAGTATTTCTTTTTTCGTTTCGAACAAATACAATCGTCGACTGGGAGCGCCTTAAGCTGAAAACATAATAGCAGAAACTTTTCACGATAAAGATATTATTTCAAAATGATACGTTTTAGAATTTATGATCGAAATATTTGATATACCTACCTACTATTAAAATCAACTTGTGATTTATTGTTAAAGATAGGTAACATGTAGATCTAGATTTCTATTAGAATAGATTTTTGATAAGTAATTATACATAATTTATATCATTAATTTATTCGAAAAGCTAAGGCGGACCACGCGCCGACGTGTTTTTGTCGTCATTGCAGCGGTCGGTAGGATTATTTATCGAAGTGATTAAAGATGGGTACTTCTTTATTCACATATACTATCACTACATAGTATAAAGCAAAGTCGCTTTCCGCTTCCCGCGTCTGTATGTATGTATGTATGTTTGCTTATATCTTTAAAACTACACAACGGATTTTGATGCGGTTTTTTTAATAGATAGAGTGATTCAGGAGGAAGGTTTATATGTATAATAACATGCTACCCGTGCGAAGCCGGGGCGGGTCGCTAGTACATTATAAAATAGGAGATGTGGCTTGTTCAGAAGTATTTCTTTTTTCGTTTCGAACAAAAATAATCGTCGACTGGGAGCTCCTTAACTTCCTAAGCTGTCCACTTCTATTTTCCTTAAAGATAAGATGATATTTCTTTTTATAGATTTATTTTTAATAAGCCAATAAAACTCTATCGTCAGTAATATCTCTCCTGTGTTTATTACAGTACCAAAACAGACGACAGAACCGAGCCCAAGATCGACCAAGCAACCGACACCCGAGGCATCGAAGAATTCATCAGGGACCTCATCCGAAAAGAGTTTCAACATTTACTCCATGAAATTGACGATGCATCCACAGTCACTTCACACAGACACGAGGACCTACTCAACAAAGGCGTAGCTAACATCATGGAATCATTGAACGACGAAGAGAAAACTAACAGAAAAGAACCAATTAAATTCTCCAGAGTCAAAATAAATGGGAACAATAAACCGTTATTGCAAATAACTTTTAACCGTTGCGGGGATAATAGTCTTCAAGTGTTGGATAACTGTGTGAATGTCACGATTTGTGATGGAAGGGATTCGAGTAACCAGAAACTGAATGTGTCAATGGAAGATACATTGACTGAGGATGTTCAGATCAACGCGCTGAAACGATGCCAGGCTTTTAATGCTATCCAGGTGAGTGGGGTGTTTATGATACTCATTATTCAGGGTATGTATTCATACATAACGTATAGGGTGTGGCGTAAAGAGTGGATAATCTTTAACCTACGGATAGGGGGCATCATAACTGTTCAGGAAAATTACCCAGTAAAAGTCTCACAGTTTTGGCACCCACACATACTGCGAATTTGCATCGCATCGCAAATATCTGCGAGCTGTCATCCAAATCGTATAAAAGAGAAGATATATATATATATTCCTGCGTGCGGGCGTCGTATCGCATCGCATCGCAGTATAGTGTGGAAGCCCTGAGTATATTATTTCTTGTTATAAAAATTCGAAGTAGGTAAATTATCACGGTTTATGCAGTCATTTCATTCAAAATATTTTTTTTTTTTAAAGTTGGACAGCAATAAATCACAGCCCAGAATAGCAAATTATTGTGATAGCTTTGTCAATAATTTGGAGTATAAAACTCCAAATATTTTAGACATATTTTGCGATGTCAAAATTAGACTTACCTACGACACCTAAATTATTCTGTTGCCTCTAACAATACTTGATGCGAGTACCTATTAGTATTTTTTCAAATAAATAGGATCACGACTGTAATCCCCAAGTACGGTAAAAATCCTCTCAGATCACCAGACGCTTAGATCCTTCGAAGATGACTAGTGGGGTTAGTCAGAGGCTCGTGACAGGTTGCAAGCCCATCGCCGCTTATAAGAATACTAACTGGTTTCCTCACGATGTTTTCCTTCACCGTTTTGAGCGCGTGTTTTTAATGCGCATATAAATTTTTCGAACAGAAAAATCCATTGATGCACGCCGGGGTTCTAACCCTTCAGATTGAAAGTTGAGGTACCCTCCCACTCGGCGACTTTTATACTTGTTTTGACAAATTATATAATCATATTTACAGGAAGCTAGAAGCACTGAGGATCTGTACATAGACGACGACTTATCAACTCACATGAACGAAAACTTCGGCGGCAAAGTAAAACTAATACCGTTACACGGCTCGCTTCACGAGATACTCTGCGAGAAGGAAGACGATTGCTGCCTTATCAAAGTCAAGCAAGAGAATGGGTGTGACACTATATATTTCAGGTGTGACAACTCTTGACGCTATCTACACTTACCTACGAAGAAACAAAACAAAAATGTACATACAACACAAACACCAACACATATACACACACATGCACACACTTACACTTGTACCCATTCTAGTTTATATTTGTTTAGTTGCAAAAGATAAGTCTGGTTCTTTAATTAGTCCTAAGGACAGATCCTGAAATGCGCGATACAGCTTAATACTAATGCATATTTCAGTGTTCATATAGTTATTAGTAACTAGCTTATACCCGCGACTTCGTCCGCGTAGATTCAGGAAATCTATCTTTGACGAATATCGAAAAAAAAAACTTTCATGACAAAAAAAGTAGCCTATGTCCGTCCCAAGACTATTAAATTTAATCACAATCGGTCCAGCGGTTTTGCCGTTATATCATCACAGAAAGACAGAGTTACTTACTTTCGCATTTATAATATTAGTATTGATGTACTAACGTTCACTAAAATAAATAAAATATCTATTTCAGGTGTGACAACTCTGACACGGAATCACGTGACGCGATCGACGGCTGCGCTCTCGATAGTGATACCGTTGTATTCAAACGGAGCATATCGTTGATCGAAGAAAGGATCCAGCGCATCGTTCCCAAAGAAAAACGACCACAAATCCCCATAATCACAAGAAAAGTCAAGAAGGAGGATGTGATAGTACGACCGAAATCGGAAATCTTCCCACCAATTAAACGCGAAACCAGATTCTTAAGTAACAGCAGTCCATCTTTAGCAATGAACGATGAGGTTGAGGTGAATATAGAGAATGTGATGAGTTACCAGGATTCATCGTCGGATGAATGTATTAGTAAAGGTCAGGATAATGACGATTTTGAGCTACTCGAGAAGAAGATTGAGGAAGATATGGCAAGTAACTTGACAGCGGGTTGTGGGTGTTTGGAGAAGATATCAGAAGAGAATCTGTCTGTTTTGAATGAGGAAACCGCTGATTCATGAAGTTCCTATTATGCAGGCGTGCTATTCTTTAAAGACTAGTTCATGTCATGTTAGAACTACACAATCATATGGCCTTAGTAGGCTCTTTACTAGGAACTAGTACATATTTTAGATTCGTTACGATGATGTAGTCTGTTGATGGGATGGTACTTTGACGAGGGTGTAATTCTTTTGGTTGTTGCCAATTACAATTATCCTACGCCGAAAGTACAAAATATGTTAACTTGTTAGTATTTGATGCTAATATATGTCTGACAAGCCTATACAAACTGCAATCTAATCGTTATGAAAGCGTAAAGCTGGGTACTCACTGCAAAATTGTTGTAACTGTATCCAATAAGCGTGTGTACAAGGTGTCCGAGTCGTCGAGGTCACTTTTTATTCTCGGAGACAGCAAATTGACCTATCACAGCGCAAAAATTCTTGGGTCAATAATTTGAGCAATATGATTGGTCAATTCACGGTCCGCTCTGTATCAGTGGAAACTTTCCATTGGAAATACACCCTGAGACGTCCAGAGCGAAAGACCGTATCATGTGTTTCGTTACTGTATCTGTTTGGTTACAGTTACAGCTCGCTAACAAGTTCCCAGTTTATTAAGTTTCTCAATCATAGTCGACAATAACATTACTTTATAAAAGTTTTTAGGGCTTATATAACGCTTGAACTGCAGCTTGTATGCAGGCAGTTCGTAGTAATTATCTCCTCTTTTAGAATACTATTATGATTATAACTAACATCGTCCGCATTTTCCAGAATCCAAAGATCGAGTTTTCATAGATTACCTTACGAGAGTTTTAGATTAGTTGCCGTTTTTATTTTATAAGTTTTTTAGTTTTATCAAGGCTATGTGATTTTATAGAATAAGTGGCACTTACATTCCACTGTTGTGATTTTTTAGTATTAATGAGCACTTAAGTATTTTCTTCTCATAATACTCGCACTGTTTATTTAAACATTGTGTCTTTTACAGATTTTAAAACAGCTAACCAAATTAGATTATTGGTTGATGCTAAACTAAACTTCTATCTAATATACTTTATCAAGTTGATTTTAAACATTTTTACATGCTGTTTAGAAATTCATATATTTTTAAACTTGTTATAGACGCGTGGTTGATTAGATTTAACTGTTAAATAAAATAAATAGTTTAATAAAAATATTTTATTTATACAAGTACCATCTGTCTTTGACAGTATTAACAGCAAAAAAAGTAAATAAAAGAATGGCATCATGTTAATAGCATCTGTGGCACTGAAGGAATTGGATTGTGTATCCTTGATCTGACCGCAATTAGATTGTATAACATATTCAAATCAAACAAACGTCTTATTATCACTTCCATTATATGAAAAGTCATGGGTCCACAATCCATTTTCCCGATGGCACATAAAAACATTTTGTGCTAACAATAGAAATAAATGGCGGATTAAAAAATAATGGCACCAAGATACATACAATATTAAGAGAATACTGTGCTGAAGGAATTGGGTTGTATGTTCTCTCAATTGGATCATAAATATCAACTCATTTTTGTTTCAAGAGTTTACAACCCGTTTCCCCGATGGTACGTAATAACATTACATTGTGATTAGCAGTTGAAAAGTTATGCTACGCATTGGAAGACTTATCAATTTTAAATTTAGTTCATTTGTACCGAAAAATAGTATATTATGCAACTAGTGAATAAAGGACGGATTTAAAGCGAGGGCCGTAGATGAGTCACGAGCAAGTGAAGGATTCAAATGATTGAATCACGAGCGCAGCGAGTGATTCAACTGTTAGAATCCTGAACGACGCGAGTGATTCATGGCCCTCGATATAAATTCGTACTTTATTCAGGAGTTGCATACTATACTTTATACCATGACTACGAGAATATTTATTTAATCTAATGCCAAACTCCTTGTCGCAAATATCGACCAAACAAATCTCGAGAATTTATTTGCACCAAAGAGTTTTGAATTAGGAATCTCAGCGCAAGGAGTTTGTGTAAGCATTGAAATAGAGACCGGATATATTTTGTGTTCCAAATTCAAACACCAAAATAGTGAATAAAAACAAAACAGTGAATAAAAGGCCTTTTTATTCACTGTTTTGCGTGAATAAAATAAGCTTTTTAAAGTAGGTATGGTATAAAATTATGATTACATATTTCATCACTCACTCACTCCTAATGAAGAGTTCAGAATATTATTTATCCACCAATAGACTCAACTTACTAATTACTTCTAAGTACATTGTTTATAGATTATTGTAGATGGAAGCATTTACAAGACCCCCTTGTAAATGCTTCCATCGCGCCTCGTTTAGTCTTATAGCTTACCGTTGTAACATCTAACAGTTATAATGTTGTGTTTAAACACTTGGCTGACCAGACATTCATTTCTAAAAGTTCAGCAGGGTCTGAGTGCCTACAAGTAGGATTGTAGGGCCTACATGATTCAAAGGGCACATTACCACTAAGCTATCGTAGCCTGCTACAGGCCTCACGCAGAGTTACCGATGACAGTTTTTGAAACAATAAAATTGTGATATTAAAAAATTAATGCCTAGAATAATCAGAACTGGCGACATTATTACTCGTTTTAGCTTTTATTATCATGTAGCGTTTTTCTGGTTGGATTATAATTCCGCTTCCCGCGTCTGTATGTAATATGTATGTATGTATGTATGTTTGCTTATATCTTTAAAACTACACAACGGATTTTGATGCGGTTTTTTTAAATAAATAGAGTGATTCAAGAGGAAGGTTTATATGTATAATACATGCATAATATAGTAGAGAAACACTGATAATTTTAGAGGTTTCTAATGTGATGTCGTAAATAAACACATTTTTTTGCGCTTACATTTAAAAACGTCTACAAAAAAGTCGACGATGGTATTAGAAATGTCTTACGCACAGCGAAGCGGGCACGGGTCAGCTAGTTGACAATAAAAACGCCTTAACATCTTAAAAAATTCTCGCCGCATAATAACATCTGTCAGCCAAGCTTATTACTAGAACTTTCCCGTTTTACGAGTTCTTTTCTGTGACCTTCATAACAACCGCCTTGACCTCCGTGTAATTCTTGATGCCGTATGGTCCGTTCTCTCGTCCCACGCCGGATTGCTTGAAGCCACCGAAGGGTATCTGGTTGCCGAATACGTTGTAATCGTTCACCCACACTGTGCCGGCGCGGATCCTCTGAAATATAATGGATAATTACAAACACTGATCGAATGTCAAATGGAATTGAATTTGAAATTTATTGAGTAAAAATTAAATTATACTAAATCAAAAAAGAAAAGGCTACCTATGAAGATAAGTATGAAGTTATTTCTAAACAAACTTCAAGCCCACTGCACCTTTTTATGGGAAGAGTTCTATCTTAGTTTACCTACTTCATAAATTCAAATTCAAATTTCATTTATTTCAATTAAATCTCAAGGATCACTTTGAAACGTCTTAGGAACTAGGTGAAGATAATAAAAAAGATGATGACTCGAAGACTGGCCTCATAGCTACTGACCAACTGTGGTAGTAATTCTGCCTTCTGTGCTGTAGATGTGGGTTCGACTCCCACCATGGACAAACATTTGTGTGATGAGCATAGTTGTATTATATGTACCAAAAGTAAAAGTTTATGCTTCTAGGACTTCAGATAATAATTCAGGAAGGTTAATTGGTTATGCTAGTTACCTGAACAAGATAGTTAGCCTTGTCGAGGTCCTTAGTGAATATGGCGGCTGCTAACCCATACACGGAGTTGTTCGCGCGTTCTACCACCTCATCCAGTTCAGAGAACCTGATAATGCTCTGAACGGGGCCGAAGATCTGAAATCAACAATTTAGAAAATTACTTGCTAACCCAAAGAGAAATTAGGCTTATTCATTACTAGCTACCCTGCCCGGTTTTGCACGGGTGTACTAGTAAAGAATATAGGCAAACTTTAGATACCTTAGGTTGTTGCAACTTTGGTGGGTATCTCTAATTTTTTTAAATAAAATATAGCCTATTATATGTTACTCGCTGATAATGTAGCTTTTGATATTTATAAATTGGTCTAACAGTTTTTTAGTTTATCCATTACAAAAAAAATTACCTCTTTATAATATTAGTGTACATATTCACGCTTTTGATTCTAGGATAGTAGAACCCTACTATCCTAGAATCTTTACTATTCTTGATTATTTGATAAAATTATTTGCTAATCCAAAGAGAAATTGGGCGTAACTTTTAAGTAACAAAGAAAGTCTATTAGAAAAACCGGCCAAGTGCGAGTCAGACTCGCGCACGAAGGGAGAAAATTTCAACTGTCTAGCTATCATGAGATACAGCCCTGTGACAGACGGACAGCGAAGTCTTCGTAATAGGGTCTCGTTTTTTCCCTTTAAGTACGGAACCTTAAAAACCAGTGGTAAGTAACAGGCAGAATTTAGACCATTCTCTTGTGTACTTTCTCTCAAGTGAATACCTCTTCTTTGGCGATGTCCATGTTGTCATCGACATTGCTGAAGACTGTTGGCTGCACGAAGTACCCCTGGTCTCCGTGTCTAGCGCCACCGGCCACTAGTTTAGCTCCTTGTTCCTTACCGCGGTTGATCAGACCGAGGATTTTGCCATGTTGCTCTGCGTCAATCTGCAAAAAAGTAATGAAAATCAGTGCTGCATCAACTCTCGCATATAGCTGAGTGGTGACCAATTTTGTTGTCAATAATAATAATAATAAATATTGGTGGACATTTTACACATCGCCATCTAGCCCCAAACTAAGCAAAGCTTGTACTATGGGAACTAGATAACTGATAGAATACTTATATACTTTTTTTTTTAATACATACATATGATACATACTAACACATTGTCAATGTTGCTAGTGTGTATGTAATTTTTTGTTAAGTTTTAAGAGATTATGTTGATGCAAAATAAATTTATTCTTTCTTTCCAATGGTAATTATAAGTATAGATTTTATTTAGACTCAATATTTTGGTTTTGAAAAAAGGCCAGGTCAAGATTACTCTATATGATGAGAGTGAATGAAGCAAAATATGTATGTCAGGATCGTAGGAAGTGGAAAGCCGTGATCGCTGCCTACCCCTCTGGGGAACAGGCGTGATTTTATGTATGTATGTATGTGTATTTTGGTTTGTTTATTATACAGATTTAAGTGTCCATGTAAAGAATAACGGTGAAAGAAAACATCGCGAGGAAACCAGTTAGTATTCTTGTAAGCGGCGAATGTAATGTTTGGACGTGCCTCTGACTAACCCATTTAGACATCTTCATGGATCTGAGCGCCTGGAGATCTGAGAGAATATGTCTACCATACTTGGGGATTACAATTGTGCGTAATCCTATATATTTTTTTTAAGAAATCATAGTGGAATAACACTTTACCTAATAAACTTGTTTTGGGCAGTTTGTATCTCATTTTTGGTTTGGAAATATCATAACAGGGCTACTGACTTCAGTGCCAGCTTACCTGAGGCCCCGACTCAACATCAGCTCTGAAGGGGTCACCAACAATCCTCTTCTTGGCTCTCTCCGCTGATAATTCCACAAACTTGTCGTAGATCTTGTCCTGTACGAATGTGCGGGACCCTGTAAACAAAAACAGGTGTTGGGTAAGAAACTAACCGTAATCCCCAAGTACGGTAGATATAATCTCAGATCTCTAGATGCTCAGATCCTTGAAGACATACATTTGACACATTGGGTAAGAGATATAATATTTCATTTTATACTTAACTAGCGACCCGCCCCGGCTTCGCACGGGTAGCATGTTATTATACATATAAACCTTCCTCCTGAATCACTCTATCTATTAAAAAAAACCGCATCAAAATCCGTTGTGTAGTTTTAAAGATATAAGCAAACATACATACGCGGGAAGCGGAAAGCGACTTTGCTTTATACTATGTAGTGAAGGACTAGCCGACCAGACGTTGTCCTGTCAAATTTCAATAATCGAATAGAATAGACTGAATGTTTAGTCTGTGATATCTGATTTGTTGCACACCAGCGCCATCTATACCAAAATCATCCCTTTTGCGTTTTTTATATCATTTTGTAGATGTTTTTCATGTTTTTTATCTACAGTAAATTTCATATTAATTTAAGCCTGATTGTGGCACAAACATACATACAAACTCACAAACTTTCACATTTATAATATTATTATAATGTATGAAGACCACTTTATAATTTGGTGTTTTCCCAAAATCATGTTTCCTGCATGAAAATAGTTTTTTTTTTACTTTGGACTCAGTTCAGATTATTGCTAGTAGCATTGCCATTAAGACGCTGCCAGTCGACGATTATTTTTGTTCGAAACGAAAAAAGAAATACTTGTGAACAAGCCACATCTCTTATTTTATAATGTATAGTATATGTGAATAAAGATGTACCCATCTTTAATCACTTCGATAAATAATCCTACCGACCGCTGCAATGATGACAAACACACGTCCGCGCGTGGTCCGCCTTAGCTTTTCGAATAAATTAATGATATAAATTATGTATAATTACTTATCAAAAATCAATTCTAATAGAAATCTAGATCTACATATTACCTATCTTTAACAATAAATCACAACATGTTGATTTTAATAGTAGATATATAAAATATTTCTATCATAAATTCTAAAACGTATCATTTTGAAATAATATCTTTATCGTGAAAAGTTTCTGCTATTATGTTTTCAGCTTAATAGAAATCTAGGTAGGAACCTGAAGTAATATACTTATAAAAATAGGAGATGTGGCTTGTTCAGAAGTATTTCTTTTTTCGTTTCGAAAAAGAGCAATAAGCGACTGGCAGCCTCTTATGGACTTTCGAAAAAAAAAATGACTATTCTAAACGATACAATAGCAGTCACAAGTTGACCATTCTTTAGGAAGCAAATTTGTTTTGATTTTCAGGAGTTGTCTAGACTAACTATTGCTTATATAATTTTCAGTTAATTTCAAAGTATTTTTCGGGTAAAATGCATAGAATAATCATACCAGCAGTGCAACATTGTCCCATGTTGTAGAAGAGTGCCGTGTGAGCAGCTTCCACCGCCTTCTCAAGATCCACATCATCCAAGATGATGTTGGGAGACTTTCCACCAAGCTCCAAGGTTATACGCTTCAGAGTTCCAGCTGCGTTGCGTTGGATCAGCTTACCCACTTCGGTTGAACCTGTTAATAATCAAAAATGGGTAATTAAACCAAATCGAAATGCGCAAGTCAGTAAACATTATAATTCAACTGCCCAAATCCCATTGTGTTTAGATATAGTTGCATAGTGATAACTTTTTTTTATGTTTTTTTCTTGACTTTTAATTATTATTCTTGTTTGAGCCTTCACCTTGTTCGATCGGCACCACACTGGAGCTCTACATAGGAAAAATAAAATGAAATTAAATATGATCACGACTGTAATCTCCAATTAGGTACGACAGACGTCCTCTCAGATCTCCAGGTGCTCATATCTTTGAAAATGTCAAAAGTGGTTTGTCAGGAGGACGTAAAATATTAAATTTACATATCCACATTTTGCAGTAGCGAAATGAACTCACCAGTAAACGCTATTTTATCTACATCGGGATGATCGACTAGTGCCGCGCCCGCGTCTCCGTACCCTGGCAGCATGTTCACCACGCCTGGGGGGAAACCGGCTTCCTAGAAAACACAAACACATAATGCTGAAAAAAACCCCTTCACCTTGTTCGATTGGCATCACACTGGAGCTCTACATAGCTTTAAGGAAAGGATCATTAAAAAAAAGGTAGACCCCAAGCCGTATTTGTTGCCTGATTCTTCTAGGCTTGGTTGCGTGGAATCGGCGTTGCTTCACCTAGTTCCTAAGACGTTTCAAAGTGATCCTTGTGATTTTATTTATATTTTATTAAATGATTTTTGAATTTGAATTTGAATTTTGAATCACCTAATATCACCAGTGAGCATTATACACAATAAGGCTTATACTCGTACCTTCACGAGTTGGGCAAGATATAGTGCTGTGAGTGAGGTCTGCTCAGCCGGCTTCATGACCAGTGTACAACCGCTAGCTAAAGCAGGCCCAAGCTTCCAAGCGGCCATCAGCAGAGGGAAGTTCCACGGGATGATTTGACCGCATACTCCTGCAAATTATAATATGCTGTTAATACTATGTTATGCAGCAAAATGTTATAAAGCTGTGATGGGGCTTATTTGACCCCACGCAGTAGGTAGTCTTTATTTTTATCAAGGTTCCGTACTGAAAGGGTAAAAACGGGACCCTATTACTAAGACTTCGCTGTGCGTTTGTCTGTCACAGGGCTGTATCTCATGACCTAGATAGTTGAAATAATCACAGATGATGTATTTCTGTTGCCGCTATAACTAAAAACAGAATAAAATAAATATTTAAGTGGGGCTCTCATACAACAAACGTGTTTTTTTTGCCGTTTTTTATAGACATTATATAGTTTTTTTTACGACTCGCACTTGGCCGGTTTTTTTACCTATTTTTCTTGTTATGCGTACCTATTTATCTGTGTGTGTGTATCAAATAGTATTTCATTTATTATGCTATCATAGCTACACAATTTGCTCAATGCTGAGTGACGACCAATTTTTCACGATTTACCTATAGGTACCTGTTGTAATACAAAGTCAAAGTCAAAGTATATTTATTGCTGAATCACATGTACAAAGATGTTAATAATTATAATTTTGTGGTATCAATGTATTCTACCCTATTAAGGGTGTGCAATATTTATGTTTACAATGGGTGATAAGGTAATCGGTACTTATTACAAAATAAAATAATATAATATAATACAAACTAAAAAAAAAAAAAAAAAAACAAGTTTAAGTAATGTAATATTTATGAGACAAAATAAACTATTTTATTCTAATAAATAGCCGGACCTTGATCTCCATGCGCTAATGGGAGGTGTCCCAATTTTTCACGATTTACCTATAGGTACCTGTTGTAATACAAGTTTAAGTAATGTAATATTTATGAGACAAAATAAACTATTTTATTCTAATAAATAGCCGGACCTTGATCTCCATGCACTAATGGGAGGTGTCCCAATTTTCGATCTGAATATCGAGGGTTCCATCGTTATGCACAAACAAGTAAACACGTCTTCGAAACGGGAAGGAAAACGTAAAACGTAACATTTATAAATAAATAGGATTATGACTGTATTACCCGAGTACGGTAAACATCCTCATAGATCCTTGAAGATATATAATGGCAGTCAGAAGCACGTCCAATATTACATTTTCAAATTCCACTAACTATCTAGTACCTACATGTTGTAATAATCATAATCATAATCTTAGAGATAACGTGGTCAATGCCGTCGAAGGCCAACAGTATTAACCTTTATAAAAATAGCGATTTCCCTTCTATTTATTGTGTAGAGTGTGGGCATCTGGGCATATATGAAATGTACCTACTTTAAGATGTTTTTTATGGTTTAGGTTCTAATATTACCTACTAGCTGACCCGTGCCCGCTTCGCTGTGCGTAAGACATTTCTAATACCATCGTTGACTTTTTTGTAGACGTTTTTAAGGTGTACAATACTGTAGTACATTATTTTGATATATCTCGTGGGGTTCAGCCAGCATTTGCAATGTAAGCGCAAAAAATGTGTTTATTTACGACATCACATTAGAAACCTCTAAAATTATCAGTGTTTCTCTACTATATTATGCATGTATTATACATATAAACCTTCCTCTTGAATCACTCTATTTATTAAAAAAAACCGCATCAAAATCCGTTGTGTAGTTTTAAAGATATAAGCAAACATACATATATACATACATACATATTACATACAGACGCGGGAAGCGGAAAGCGACTTTGCTTTATACTATGTAGTGATGTTCTAACCGTATCGTTGCTGAAGTTACCTCGTATATAAGCATTGTTAATTTTTTTATCGAAATCCATTAAACATTTTGAATAAAATATATGATTAAAATACTCATTAATAAAACCTCGGACTCGCGCACGAAGGGTTCCATACCATTAACTATAAAAAACGGCAAAAAATCACGTTTGTTGTATGGGGTGCTCCCATACAAAAAACTTAAATATTTATTTCATTCTGTTTTTAGTATTTGTTGTTATAGCGGCAACAAAAAACATCATCTGTGAAAATTTCAACTTTGAGATACAGCCCTGTGAACGACAGACGGACAGACGGACAGACAGGCAGACGGACAGCGAAGTCTTAGTAATAGATTCCCGTTTTTACCCTTTGGGTAAGGAACCCTAAAAACCGAATTATCGGTATTGAACTAGGTACACACAAATTTAAATAGATAACTTTACATTTTCAATGAATTAACGTTTTTTGGTTTTGGCGTGAAAATTGAGAGTGGCGCCTGTGACGGAAAAGATGAGGAGCAATATGGTGTGGGTATGTTGTTGGAAGAATGTCATATAACGAGAAGAATGTTAGGTATGAATATATAGATAGACAAGCTGACCCGGCAAACTTCGTATCGCTTTAGAATTAACAAATGCTGTGTTAAGTTCCCGTTCCCGTTCTAAAAAGTATCCTATGTCCTTCTCCTGGCTCTAAGCTACCTCCCCACTCCCCACCAATTTTCAGTTTCACCAAATCGGTTCAGCCGTTCCAGAGTTATAAATAGTATGTAACTAGACTTTCTTTTATATACCTATATAGATGTAGAAGTAGAGGTAAGCCAAAGAAATGATGCATGGACTGAGTGTATGATGAGATAACGACTGATAGAGGGAAATGGAAAAATAACACATGTTGTGCCGACCCCACTAAGGGATAAGGGCAGAAAGATAATGCGCCGATCTGCCGTTGATCGCGGTCGCGGGCGTTGCTCATGATGAAGAGCATCTGAATTGTCTCGAAACGTCAGCAATACAAGTAAAAACGTGGTAATTAGCCGTATTTCTATTTAAAATATGATAATATGTGTTTGCGAAGACAAGCGATTAGGGGAGTATGGAAGAAATTAAACATGTGCTGACCCCACTTGAGTGGGATCAGGGCAGATGCTGATTTGATGAAATTACATACCCACAGGCTCGTGCCTAGTATATGCAAAGTAGGGTCCGTCAGCTGGGGTCACAATCCCGTGGTTCTTATCCGCCCATCCTGCGTAGTAGCGTAGGTTCTTTATAACCGCATTCAGATCGCCGTAGTAGGCCGCTGTGTAGGGTTTCCCGTTGTCAAGCGTTTCCAGACTCTGTGTTGGAGAGGGTAGAGATAATTTTTGAATGTCGTTCATTTTATACTATAGGTACAGTACATACGGCTAGCAGATCTGCAAACTTAAAGTTAG
This sequence comes from Hydriomena furcata, assembly GCA_912999785.1. NCBI lineage: Eukaryota > Metazoa > Arthropoda > Insecta > Lepidoptera > Geometridae > Hydriomena > Hydriomena furcata. Next base: position 4,240,419 of record OU538834.1, on the reverse strand, counting down.
CTAGTTGGCGCGGCAGACAATTTTTAACCTTATGCAGTGTCACAAAACCATTTTTGCGGTCCTACCTAAGTAAATAAATACATAATAAAAGACATATACTTATACTTTTTACAATATCAAAAATTAGTTTTGTTTTCCATGTACACTATCACAACGACCCTATGGCATACAGATATGAAACATTAATTAGTTGTATAAATTCATAAATTTTAGTTTGATATACACAACACTAGCTTCCGCCCGTTGCTTTGCTCTCGTGGTAGGTAGGTACCTGGCTAAAAATAATCCTATATGCTATTCTAGAAAATAAGCTATTTATATTCCAAGGTTGACATAATACACTTCATTTTATCAGTTCTATTTACACACACATATATAAATATCTTCAGATTATGTAATCTTGAAAGATGTGTTTATACCACTTACATAATCATCATCAACGGAACTGTGTGCAATTTACTCGGCACTTCCAAGCTGTTTTTTTTTGTCTTATCTTATAATCTGATTATTTTTTATTTTGCTATCACTACATAGTATAAAGCAAAGTCGCTTTCCGCTTCCCGCGTCTGTATGTAATATGTATGTATGGCTGTATGTATGTTTGCTTGCTTATATCTTTAAAACTACACAACGGATTTTGATGCGGTTTTTTTTAATAAACAGAGTGATTCAAGAGGAAGGTTTATATGTATAATACATGCATAATATAGTAGAGAAACACTGATAATTTTAGAGGTTTCTAATGTGATGTCGTAAATAAACTCATTTTTTTGCGCTTACATTGCAAATGCTGGCTGAACCCCACGAGATATATCAAAATAATGTACTACAGTATTGTACACCTTAAAAACGTCTACAAAAAAGTCAACGATGGTATTAGAAATGTCTTACGCACAGCGAAGCGGGCACGGGTCAGCTAGTAAATAATATATCTACAATTTACATACTAGTATTCATAAAATGAATACGAACTTCCGGTTCGACAACTGTCAACTAAAGAGTGTAAACCAGTGCTACGAAGTTAAAAAATAAAAAAATAGTGAAAAACCCATCATCTCACCAAAAAAAGTGCTAATAGTTGAACTCAAGCAGTACGGAACGGAAAGTGTTTTACGATACAAAAGTGGAAAATTAGAGTGGAAATAAACACAAAAGTGCCAAATAAAGTGCCGAAAATACAGAAACAAAATCGATACTACCCACTTTACAATAAAAATAAATAATTCTGTCATTTCTACATTTCTACCAAGCAAACGTTTCCGCTAAACGCATTGACAGTGACACACTAAGTCACTGTCAAAGTCAAGTAGCAGTTGACGCGGCGAAAAGTGTTGCCAACATAAAACGAGTGTTGCCATAGTAAGGGAAAAGCTACCAAATAGTAGAAACCAAAATGGAAAAAAAGCTAGAGCTTTTCATGGAAAAAATGACTCTAAATATGGACACCAGAATGAATGAAATTAAAGAAGAATTTAAAAAACATACAACTGCGCTAACTGAAAGTTTTTCTAAAAGCTTGGCATCAACAATGGAAGAAAAATTAAAACCATTAATGGAAGAGAACCAAGTACTCAAGACTGAAGTCACCACACTAAAGAACAAAGTTCATAACATAGAGAGGGAGGTGAGGAAAAATAATATAATACTCCATGGAATTGAAGAAACGGAAAATAATAACACCCAGCTCCTGCAGTTGGTACTAGACACGCTTAACAACGTAGAGAAGGAAGGAACAGAAAACTTTGATAAATGGGAAATAAGCGAGGTCCGCAGACTGGGGATCAAAATTGCCAATAAACGCAGACCCATACTTATAAAACTTACGCTAGCTTGGAGGAAAATAGAGATCCTTAGGAATAACAAAAAGTTTCCAGAAAACACATATGCCACGGATGATTTTCCTAAAGAAATCCTACAAATTAGGAAGGATCTAAAGATTAAGCAACAAGAAGAACTAAATAAAGGATGTATTCCTTTATTTAGTTCTTCTTGTTGCTTAATCTTAAATAAACACAAAAGTGCCAAATAAAGTGCCGAAAATACAGAAACAAAATCGATACTACCCACTTTACAATAAAAATAAATAATTCTGTCATTTCTACATTTCTACCAAGCAAACGTTTCCGCTAAACGCATTGACAGTGACACACTAAGTCACTGTCAAAGTCAAGTAGCAGTTGACGCGGCGAAAAGTGTTGCCAACATAAAACGAGTGTTGCCATAGTAAGGGAAAAGCTACCAAATAGTAGAAACCAAAATGGAAAAAAAGCTAGAGCTTTTGATGGAAAAAATGACTCTAAATATGGACACCAGAATGAATGAAATTAAAGAAGAATTTAAAAAACATACAACTGCGCTAACTGAAAGTTTTTCTAAAAGCTTGGCATCAACAATGGAAGAAAAATTAAAACCATTAATGGAAGAGAACCAAGTACTCAAGACTGAAGTCACCACACTAAAGAACAAAGTTCATAACATAGAGAGGGAGGTGAGGAAAAATAATATAATACTCCATGGAATTGAAGAAACGGAAAATAATAACACCCAGCTCCTGCAGTTGGTACTAGACACGCTTAACAACGTAGAGAAGGAAGGAACAGAAAACTTTGATAAATGGGAAATAAGCGAGGTCCGCAGACTGGGGATCAAAATTGCCAATAAACGCAGACCCATACTTATAAAACTTACGCTAGCTTGGAGGAAAATAGAGATCCTTAGGAATAACAAAAAGTTTCCAGAAAACACATATGCCACGGATGATTTTCCTAAAGAAATCCTACAAATTAGGAAGGATCTAAAGATTAAGCAACAAGAAGAACTAAATAAAGGAATACAAGCTATCATTCGCTATGACAAACTAATTATTAAAAGTACAACAACAAAGGCAAATGAGAAAAGGAAGCGGTCACCATCAAAAACACCAACCCATTCAAACACTGGGGACAAAATGAGGCAAATGGCACCAAATAAAATTAATAAAACCAACGCCTTTGAATACATGAACCGACCGCGAACAAATTCAGTACCTGAAACATCCAAGCAATAGCAATCAGCACACAACAACCTCCGGAAGTTACACAATGAAAAAACAACTAAAACACAAAACAACAACACCAAATACCTTTCCCCAAGCCGGACAGCGGTCACCGTGGGGAAATATGCCCGCAACCCTTCAGTGAATGAAACACCACTACCACTACAACTTGATCAAGATCAAAAACAACAACAACAACCGAAACAATTCATAAGACACAAAAAAGAAAATTACAATAAATTATACATTACAACCCTAAATGTAAAAACATTAATGACACAAGAACGACAAACAGAACTGGAACAAGCATTAGAAACAATAAACTGGGATATACTGGGAATCTGTGAGGTCCGAAGAATGGGAGAAGAAATCTTAGAGATCCCAAACAAATATGTACTGTACTACAAAGGGGAGAAAAGTGGCAGCTATGGAGTTGGATTCTTAGTAAAAGCAAACCTAAAAGATAATATCGAAGAATTCATCGGAAAATCAGAAAGAATTGTAATACTAAATATAAAACTACCTGGATTTCAAGAAAAATGGTCAATTATACAAATATATGCACCACATGAACATAAGGCATCTGAAGAAAAAGACAAATTTTACGATGAACTAACCACAGCAATGCAAGACACTCATAGAAACAAAATTGTCATGGGAGACTTTAATAGTCAAATAGGTGACATAATCCAAAATGAAGAGAAAGTGAGAGGCATACATAGTTGCGGAAAAAGAAATGACAATGGAAAACGATTAATTAACTTTGCAAATGAACATAATCTAGTCATCACTAACAGCCTCTTCAAAAAACAACCTAAGAGAAAGTGGACTTGGAGATCCCCCGATGGCAAAACTCACAACGAATTAGACTTCATACTTACCAACAAAGCAAAAACTTTCCTTGATGTAGACGTGGTAAATACATTTAACTTCAATACAGATCACCGACTAGTTAGAGGAACTCTCTTGAGTAAAGAACCCAAAAAAGCAAGAAGACCTACGCAACATCTAAATGGCTGCATGCAAATTCCTGAAGATATCTTAAAAAAGCAAGAACTGCACATACAGCACAAAATGAATGAAGTTAGCACCGCATCAACCCAAGAAAAGTACAATATGTTTGAAAATGAAATAAAACAGTTAAACGAGAAATTCTCGATTAAATCAAAGGAACAGGACAAGATTGGTGAAGAAGCTAGAAATCTACTTTTAACTCGAAAAACCCTACTCACAAACCGTAAGAAATACAAAAAAGAAATAACAGAAACCAGCAAACAAATAACTAAAAGCATTAGGAAATTCAGAAAAGAAACAAGAACTAAAACTATCTTAGAATATGTCAGGAAAACCGGAGGTATAAGAAAAGCTGAGAAAAAACTACGTGAGAACACAACCTGGATACCAAACATGAAGGACAAATCAGGATCATCAACTGCCAATAGAGAATCCATTCTGAAAACTGCAACAAATTTCTACAAAGACCTGTATAATGACGAAATAGGAACTGCAACAGAGGACTTACAACTAAAAACACGACATTACGAAAGCCAAGAAGAACGAGTGCCTCCTTTCACTACTAGCGAAATCAATAAAGCAATCTCAACGCAGAAAGACAACAAAGCCCCAGGAGATGATAAAATAAACAATGAGATTCTCAAAGGAACTAAAAGTATTATCCTCGTGCCAATGACCAACATCTTTAATGAAATCTTAGAAAAAGAATACATACCAAAACAGTGGTCACAATCAACCATAACTTTAATTCATAAAAAAGGGGACAAGAACCAAATTGAAAACTATCGACCAATAAGTCTGACCTCCAATATTTATAAAATTTTCTCCAAGGTTATGCTGGGCAGAATAACTAAAATATTAGATGAAAACCAAACAAGAGAGCAAGCTGGATTCAGAAGTAACTTCTCAACAATGGACCACATTCACACAATAAAACAAATTATCGAAAAATGTAATGAATACAACAAAGTTTACTACTTGGGTTTTGTAGACTATAACAAAGCGTTTGATTCCATTAAACATGAACGTCTATGGGATGCACTGAAACAACAAGGAGTACAAATTAAATACGTCAGAATAATAAAACAAATATATATTAATAGCTCAGCAAAAATAAGATTGGAAAGGGATGGAGAAGAATTTCCGATTAAAAAAGGAGTAAGACAGGGAGACCCCTTATCACCAAAATTGTTTTCAGCCATTTTAGAACAAATTTTCCGTAACCTAAACTGGGACACATATGGCTTAAATGTGAATGGAGTACAACTAAATCATCTTAGGTTTGCCGATGATCTTATATTGATAACGAATAATCCAGAAACACTTGAAAAAATGCTACAACAGCTAACAGAAGAGAGTACAAAGGTGGGCCTAAGTATGAATACACAAAAAACCAAATTAATGACAAACAGCAGTAAAATCATAATAAAAGTCGACAACGAAGTCATAGAATATGTAGAAGAGTATACATACCTTGGGCAAATCATATCACCAGCACATCAAATGTCCAAAGAAGTGGATCAAAGAATCATTAACTCATGGAAACGATATTGGTCATTAAAAGAAATTATGAAAAATAAGGAAATTCCAATTAGTGCAAAGAGGAAAGTTTTTGATAGTTGCATCTTGCCTTGTTTAGCATATGGGTGCCAGACATGGTCACTAACAAAAACGAATGTTAATAAAATAAAAGTTTGTCAACACAGCATGGAGAGAAGCATGATCAACATCAAAAGGGCAGACAGGAACACCCTTAAATCTATAAGGAAACAAACAAAAGTGAAAGAAGTAACAGAATACATGAAAAGGATAAAGTGGCGTTGGACTGGGCACATGATGAGAGACAAAAGAGAGAAATGGTCAAAAGATATAACAGAATGGTATCCCCGGGATGGGAACAGAGCAAGAGGCAGACAAAAAAAAGCGATGGGAAGACGACCTCAAAGAAATAGCAGGACCAACCTGGCGAAGAACAGCCAAAAATCGAAATGAGTGGAAGTCACTGGAGGAGGCCTATGTCGAAAGACAAGCTGAGGCGTAACTGTGTATACTAGCATGAAATGTAAATTAATTAGTACATAAATCAGCAATAAAGGCTATTATTATTATTATTATTATTCATAAAATGAAAAACTAAATAGATTCACGACTGTATTCACCAAGTACACATTACATGTAATATAATAGCATTACATGTATCTAATAGTTTGAAAAATAATTGAACAACCAAATGTTTCAGATTTAAAGTCAAGGTGAGGAGTTTACTTTAATATATTGCTTACCGCCAAATAAACTCTGTCCCTCTCAATGAGATCAGCCAGCTTGTTTATTAGGAAGCCCCGTTGAGATGCATCCATTGTCCTCCATGGTGACCCCAACCTGTAAAAATAGATGATTATTTAAGCTGTATTATGAAGACTTGGTTTATATCCAGATTCCATCACCAACACTGGGGGTCAACACTGACTGAGTGCTAAATATAATTAGCATGGATTCCCAAAGAGGGTTTACATCAGGCAGCAAGATGTAAAATACCCCCAGCCGAATCTTGTAGGTGGAAAAAAAATATGTTGTGCCCACCTCACATGAATAAATGACTGGGATGAGATGATGATTTGGAAGACTTGACTTTGCGGTAATGATATATCAATTTTATTTTAGCAAAACCTTTGACTACTCTGACTTACAATGGGAAACTAGGCTTACTTGAAGGCCTCCTTAGCAGCTTGTACAGCTTTGTCTACATCAGCTTTTCCAGCTTGCTGGACATCAGCTATCACTTTGCCAGTGGCAGGGTTCTCCGACGGGAATGTCTTGCCATCTGAAGACTTCACCCATTCATTGTTGATGAAGAGCTGTATGATTAAAATTAAGATGTTATTGTTTATATGAGGACAGCGTCGTGGGCTGCGTTTTAACTAAGTTGTTTTCATAACTTATTATTATTAACCATTATTACATAATATACCTAGCTGTTTGTTGTTCCAATAAATAAATAGAATGAAAATTATCAGGTAACTTTACTAACTTTTTGATTTTATTTATGATTCAGCATTTTAAAACATGGAAAAATAATAATGTGGGCTGCCTAAGTTTAGCTTAGCTAGCTACGATTGTATACAAAAAGTATATATCACCTGTATTTACATTCTTCGTAATAAAACCTCCTACTGTAAAAGTTTTATGTTTAACTCACCCCGGTATAAAGTACTTCTGGATTAAGTTTCGGTGCTGGAGCAGCAGAGGAAAATTTAAATTTCTGCACTCTAGATATTTTATGCAAGTTGCGAAGCATTTTGCGGGATAATTTATCAGATAACTCCGTACAAAAATAATAGACTGATTGATTTGATTGACCGGCCAAACCGGTTTTATAAACGAGTTACGATTAGGGATCATCATCATCGAGGTATCGTTCATAAACATCGATGTTAACATCGATGTATCGCCGATACATCGTTCATGTTCGGCATAAACATCGACATCGTTGATCGTTAGGGATGCAACATCGCTCTTAAAAACATCGATGTATAATAACATCGATGTTCAAACAAAAACATCGATGTTAAAAAAACATCAGTCATAAGAACGATGCATCGATGTTTTGTCGATGTTTTGTTTTTACCTTACGATTCATTGGTAACAAGAAATATCTTAATATATATAAATCTCCTGTCACGATGTTTGTCCGCGATGGATTCCTAAACTACATAACCGATTTTAAATTAAATTGGCACACCGTGAGCAGTCTGGTCCAACTTGAGATATAGGATAGCTTAGATCTTTAAATAACATCGATGTTTTTGTTTGAACATCGATGTTATTATACATCGATGTTTTTAAGAGCGATGTTGCATCCCTAGTTACGATTTCGTTTTCGTAGCTTAGTCTAAGGTAGGGATGTAAAAAAAAACGATTATTAATTTAATCGATTATTTTTTGATAAAAATCGATTTTTGGATTTCAAAAAATCGATTTTTAGATAATCGATTATGGGAATTACTCATAAAAATCGATTTTTGTAAACTGAACTTTTGAACCGTTCGTTGGCCATTTTCCCGTACGTTAACCGACCAATAGTCGCCTTCCAAACGGAAACCGACCCATCGGTCTTGTCTCCGAACGCAAACCGAACCATTGATCGTTTTTCCGAACGTGATCCGACCAATAGTCGCCTCACAAACGGGAACCGACCCATCAATCGTCTCTCCGAACGCGATCCGAACCGTTGATCGTTTTCCCGAACGTGAACTGACCAATGGTTCTCTCTACGAACGCGAACCGACCGACCTATCGGTCCGTCTGTCTCCCCGAACGCGAACCGATCTATAGCATTGCGGCACCGGTACTACAAACCTAATTTAGGCACTTTAAATTAAATTAAATTTTTACATGAAATTCTACCTACTATAACATGGTAAAATAGAAATATATATAAATCTCCTGTCACGATGTTTGTCCGCGATGGATTCCTAAACTACATAACCGATTTTAAATTAAATTGGCACACCGTGAGCAGTCTGGTCCAACTTGAGATATAGGATAGCTTAGATCTTTAAATAACATCGATGTTTTTGTTTGAACATCGATGTTATTATACATCGATGTTTTTAAGAGCGATGTTGCATCCCTAGTTACGATTTCGTTTTCGTAGCTTAGTCTAAGGTAGGGATGTAAAAAAAAACGATTATTAATTTAATCGATTATTTTTTGATAAAAATCGATTTTTGGATTTCAAAAAATCGATTTTTAGATAATCGATTATGGGAATTACTCATAAAAATCGATTTTTGTAAACTGAACTTTTGAACCGTTCGTTGGCCATTTTCCCGTACGTTAACCGACCAATAGTCGCCTTCCAAACGGAAACCGACCCATCGGTCTTGTCTCCGAACGCAAACCGAACCATTGATCGTTTTTCCGAACGTGATCCGACCAATAGTCGCCTCACAAACGGGAACCGACCCATCAATCGTCTCTCCGAACGCGATCCGAACCGTTGATCGTTTTCCCGAACGTGAACTGACCAATGGTTCTCTCTACGAACGCGAACCGACCGACCTATCGGTCCGTCTGTCTCCCCGAACGCGAACCGATCTATAGCATTGCGGCACCGGTACTACAAACCTAATTTAGGCACTTTAAATTAAATTAAATTTTTACATGAAATTCTACCTACTATAACATGGTAAAATAGACATAAATTATATTTGATATCTTACAGATATTCAATCATTTATAAAATATAAATTAATTGATTTATTTCATAGATCCCATGTCTATGGTAGTAATCAACTGTCAATGACACTTGTCAAAAGCTAAATTTTCAATGTTGTAGTCCAATTGGCGCGAATTGTTTGATTTGATTGTGCTTTGACTTTGAGGCTTTGCTTGCTTTACCTTTATTATTGTGTTTACCTGAATTTCTTTCAAAGTTCCAACAGTTTTTTCTCAGTTTCACTGATTGAAAATATTCACATTTTACAGTGGTTTCTTACATTTTATAAAAATGTCTTCTACATCATCATCTACATTTGACAAAACTGTGAAAATCGTTTATTTAGATGAATGATCTAATTTAGGTAGGTAGATAAGCGAAGTACAAATGATGAGTACGTAGGTACGTGGGTAGTAATACATAGGCTCCTATTTGTTAAGGTAGGTAGGTACTTACCTCGCGTACGAAATCAATTTTTCAAATCGCAGGAAAAAAATCGATTTTTCCCGAAAAATCGATTATTATTTCCATATAAATCGATTTTTGGGAAATCGATTAATTTGTAGGGGGAAAAATCGATTATTAATTAATCGATTTTTTTCACTCAATATTACATCCCTAGTCTAAAGCAAGTACTCTGTGTATAGAGCAAAGAGCATCGTATAGAGGCAGTGCAAGTACCTACGTTTTACTATAGTTTTTTTGATGGGTCGCCATCTAACACGTCAGCGTCATTGTCTTTTGACGTCATGTATTGTCAATGTCATGCAATCCATGCCAGCCAATGCCAAACAAACAAAAACAGCTGGCTGGCTGGGATAGACAAAGAGCAAGCTGATTTGTATTTTGGTTGGTTTTATTTGTTTGTAAAATGGATAGGAACCCAAAATTAATCCAATATATTACCAAAAAATACTCTGGTGTTATCAATGTTTTGGACAGCCAAATAACGAGAAATTTATACGAGTCAAACATAGAAACCAGGTATGTTTTTCGCACATCTTCCTTTACATAAACAATTGTGATATTGCTCTCGTTTTCTGAAATAATACCTTTCAACCAACAGCAGGCTTTACGTGCGTACGTATAAAGATTTAAGCATATGTACTAGAAGTTTAAAATATGTCCATTTACTTTGCTAATCCAAAGGTCAACATTTATCAAATAGGATTATTTTCCGGCTTTAAGTATGAGTCAGCGAGTAGCTATACTTACATTAAAATTTTGTTATAAAATATTATTTTTTCAGGCCAGCAAAACGAAATGGGCTTTGGTGTTGTGCCTTATTGCCTACAGTGTTAATTCTCTTCAACATACTGTACAAAGTATCACCAATTTACAGTTTGGTGGCTTACATCTCATTGGGTCTTCTTTTTTACTGCATATTGTTTATAATCTTTATGTCAGTGTCATGTTTGGTGCTGAAGGAATCTATCTATGGAGGTTGCATTGCATCAAGCCTTGTATCGGCTCTGCTCCTATACACATTTTTACGACAAGGTTATATTATATTCTTATTTTAAAATTATCATCATTAAAATATAATTACAATATCCTATGTTTATATCCAGGTCTTAAATCTACTTGAAAATCACATTTAATTGAAGTTTGGCTCAGCTGTTACAACATGATTTATTTACCAACAAATATTTTAACTAACTTAAGTGCCGTATGTTTATATTTGGACTGTCCCCTTTCAAGAAAGCCTGGAAATCTAAAATCTACCAGTCTCTTAGAATTGTTGTGATTCTAATTTAATATGTACAATATTGCTTTCAGATCTCACATTTTCCCTTCTATTCTCTCTACCGACCATCTTCATATTCAGTTTGTTATTAAGGATGTCTCTTTTGCAATTACCTAAAACATTCACCATAGGTGAAGCTATGATTGTGGTTCAAAGCATTGTTTTGTATGGGTTAATGACAGTGGCAAAAGTACTGTGGGCTGTAGAAGAGAAAGATGAAGATATACAGTTTATACATAGCATTGTGAATGTAAGTATCTCTATTAATAAAGTTACAAAAAAATAATACACCCATATTTTTTGCATATTCAGGATATTCTTAATTCCTCCTAGTTCCTAGTTTTGTAAAATAAAATTTATAATCCTTTAGAAATGGGGTGACATTTCTAAAGTTTCATAAATACATTGAATACTGAATCTTATTGATAACCACAGCAGTTTTAAAATTGCTTTTCAGACAGTGTTATCAACAGTGGGATTAATTGTTACAGCGTTGTATGCAATGACAGAAAAACAGAGAAATCTAGGAAACCTCGGATATGTTATCGCTGGAGCGGCAACATTTGCACTTATTATGCTACATTCCATATTAGGGGCAGACTGCTTGCTGAGAATAATAAATTATGTTTTCTTTTATGAAAACAGGGTAAGTGTTTATTTTTTTATCAATTACTTTGACAAACTAACATCTCTGATTTAATAGTTCTAACTGCAACGTAAAACATACATGTACATAATAATCAGCAAAAAAAAAAATTTAAATTAGGATAGTAACTCTGCCTTCTGCTCTGTGGTTTATAGGTTCGATTTCCACTCAGGGCAAATATTTGTGTGATGAATATATGTAGATGTTTGTTTTGTGGATGTTACAAAGTATTAAGTTAAAAACTTGAGAGGTGTCAAGGGACACCCGGATGGAACGAAGTTCTCACAAAATAACGTGGGACAAGGGAAGGGGAATCAACTTTGACTTCGACTTCGACCTCGACCTCGACCTCCACCTCCACCTCGACCTCGACCTCGACCTCCACTTCCACCTCGACCTCGACCTCGACACAATTAATATATGACTTAATAGATAATAATTATTAATTATATGACAGCCTCACAGCTCAGTTGGTAGTAACTCTGCCTTCAGCGCTGTAGGTTGTGGGTTCGATCCCCACCCAGAGCAAATATTTATGTGATGAACATAGATGTTTGTTCTGTGTCTGGGTGTTAGTATGTATCTTAAGTATTTATTTACAAAAAAAAAGTATTTAAGTATTATATCAGTTATCTAGTTCCCATAGTACAAGCTTTGCTTAGTTTGGGGCTAGATGGCGATGTGTAAAATGTCCACCAATATTTATTATTATTATTTATATATTAATAGATATACTATAGCAAAAAAGTGTCGTGCAACTTTTCGTGACAACTTTTCGTAAGAATTTTTTCCGTCTAGCCCCCTTTCACAACGCGCGATAAGGAACTTCGTTCCAAAAATATATTTATGTATTCTATTAGTTATTTGCTTATTTGGTACCCATAGTACAAGCTTTATTTAGTCTGTGAGCTAGATGGCACTGTGTGTGAAATGTCAACTAATTTCTAACCATTCCTAACTAAGGTTGACGTCAGGCAGGCGGCTGGTTATAAATCATCCCAAGCCGACCCCACATGAAGTGGGATAAGGGCAAGATGATTATGATTTATCTGACTAATTTAAAATCTTTTACAGGCCCAACTAGTACTATTCTGGCTGTTCCTCGTCATAATATCAGTGATAGTACTGAGCATGAGAACAAAGCTCGCCGTCAAAGCTAGTACAGTGACTCGCAAGTCGTTCCACTTGCTTGCGTCAGTCGTATTTATGACGGGAATCTTAATTGACCTGCATCTGATGATGCTGGCCGCTGGAATCGGTTTGGGACTAGTGATTTTAGTTGAGGTAAGAGTGTAGAAAATAAATAAATAAAAAAAACGAGTGTTTTAATTGCATTCAAATAGTTGGGTACATTGTGAAATTGTGATACACTGATTCCTGAAGTTTTTAAAACATCCTCACAGCTCAGTTGGTAGTAACTCTGCCTTCTGCGCTGTAGGTTGTGGGTTCGATCCCCAAACAGGGCAAATATTTGTGTGATGAACATAGATGTTTGTTCTGTGTCTGGGTGTTACTATGTATAATAAGTATGTATTTACAAAAAAAAAAGTACTTATATAAGTATTCTATCAGTTATCTGGTTCTCATAGTACAAGCTTTGCTTAGTTTGGGGCTAGATGGCGTTGTGTGTAAAGTCCGCCAATATTTATTTTATATTTATAACTTTATAAATTTCAACAAATTAAAATGATACACATATAGGTACGATGAAATCCTACTATTTAGCTATTTAAATTATTTTCAGGCGTTACGGAAGTCTGGGATTGAGCCGATAAGTTCGGTTCTACAATCTGCTTTTCTGGTGTACTGTGATGAGAAGGTTAGTACACAAGTCTGCATCTCCAAATTCCAAAGTTACTTAGCATATAAAATTATGTAAGTTTGAGCTAATATCCAACTCTGATGACGAAGTTTCTGAGCCATAAAGGCCTTTATCATGGTTAGCGACTGTTGTAGCTGGTCTACCCTGAGCTCTCCGACCGAAGCACAGAAGCTCAGCTGTTCATATACCACAAGCCACATTTTTGTGCTTATAATGGTGATGGAAAACATCGTGAGGAAACCAGTTAGTATTCTTGTAAGCGGCGACGGGCTTATTCACATGTACCTACATAAGTTCTCTGAAATAAATATATTTTTAGGACTGTGGTACCTTCGCTATGACTCCTGTATATCTGTACTGCGGCCTAGCGTGTCCCCTACTGCTGGTGCCGCGCGCGGATCCCCTTGAGCTGCTGAGTGGCGTGCTGGCCATCGGAGTAGGGGACACCGCGGCCAGCTGGTTCGGATCGCGGTACGGGTTTAATAAATGGGCAGGTTGGTATTGTTTTTAACCAACAGTTTTATTGTGTAAGCTCATTGGTAATCGTAATCGGATGCAACTGTTTAATTTCCATTGAGTATCCGTCAAAAAACAATAAATAAATAAAATAAATAAATATTGATGGACACTATCACACAGCGCACTATGGGAAGTAGATAACTGATAGAATAAACATAACTTTTTTTTTGTAAATACATACATAATAATACATTACATTATAACACCCAGACACAGAATAGAGTATACAGTATTTTAAAGTTGATGACGATTATCATTGAGCTTTCGCAATGGGGCTGCTAGTCGCGCCTTTGCTTGCGCTCGCGTTTTAAACGTATAGTAACAATTCCATAATTTTTTAGATACCAACAAATCAGTGGAAGGAACAACATTCAACATTTTGTCGCAATTGTCGACAGTGTACGCGCTACAATTGTTCAGTAAGAAATATTTTGTTTGTTCAGAGATTCATTTAAAAACAATAGACCCAATAATGTATATGTCATTTCCAAGCATGGTAGACGTCCTTTCAAATCATTGACGATAGAAGGGTAACAGAGGCACTTTCAACCATTACTAAAAGTATTTTCTTTAAGGGGCTGTATGTCGAGCGTCTTAAGCATTTTTAACATGCATTTGTTTTTATTAGTCTACCTACGAACTTCGAATTGATAGTCACGTAGTAGTAGTAATAAAGCTAACAGCGCAATATTCTCTTAAAAGTTGAGTCTAAATAGTGTTTTTCTTTGCAGATTTAATAAATTCTCCGAATGCAATGCTGCGGACAGCAGTTGCGGCCACCATATCAGGACTTGTTGAAGCGAAGACGGAACAAGTCGACAATCTAGTTTTGCCTCTAGTGACATTATTTGCATTTCAGATCACATGGTTCCTATGTTAGAACAGATTCGAATGGTAGACATATTAGTATCGATTTTAAAGTCACAAATGAATTGTTTGGTGACCTAGCTTAGTGACCCGATAAATTGATTTGTGAATCAAAAATAGGATCACGTCTGTAATCCCCAAGTACGGTAGACATACACTCAAATCCTTGAAGATGTCTAAAGGGGGTAGTCAGAGGCACGTTCAAACATCACGTTTGGCACAATACCCACATTTTGCAGTAGTTAGCATTTCATACGAGACAGCCCTCCACCGCTTATAAGAATACTAACTGGTTTCCTTCACAGTTTTGGGCACGTTTAGAAATAACTTCTTTCATTCTTTCTTGCGATTTACATGCTCAAAAAAATAGCTGCTTTTGACACAGTTTTTTTTTAATACTTCTGTAAAATAAACTTTTCTCGGGTCATCATGCTAGGCTAGTTTATCAGGGTGCCATATTTAAATTATTTACATTCAGTGAAGTAAAGTATCATAAAATAGTTTTGTATTTTTATACTTTTGTACGAATTCTTAAATGTCCCTATTTATTAATGTTAAATTTTTTACCAAAAAGTTATTTGTAAATTTCTTATTTAAGTTTTATAATAAAATTATTTTATTCATAAAGATTTGTTTAAGTACTGGTTTTAACAAAATAATTAATTAGGTTTTCACTGTATTCATAAGTAATTTAGAACATAATTATCCTGATACATATACAGTACAGCTATTTCCAGAAGCGTATAGAACTCTTTTCCGAATTCTTTGATTTATTTATTTTCTATTTAATTCTGTAATCACATCAGTCTTTTGATTGTGTTCATCTGTTATTATCCTGATTATCCATCAAAATATCATTCACTTTTCACTTCCCTTTCGATTTCACTATTGTTCACTTTCTCTGTTTTATTTTCATCTTTATCTTCTAATTTTATTACCTTACAATTATTGCTTACTTCACTATAATTTTTCTTACTCTTTATTAGTTTCCGTTTTTTCTTCACTCCTTTACATTTCGATTTGAATACTTTCTCTAAAGCGATCAAATCTCTTCTATTTATAGTCCAATCTAAAAGTTCTTTATTGGTTTTAGTTGGGTTTTCATCTTCAGAGTATTGTGGTATTTCAAGTTCTATTATTTTCATCACTTTTTCCAGTATTTCATCTACATAGTAACTTATGATCAGATCTGCTTTATTGTCCTGAAAAAAAAAAATGAAATAGGTAGCATCATGGCTGTGATCCTCAAGTATGGTAGAATCTCCTGGCACTCAGATCTTCGAAAATGATTAAGAGCGGAGAGCACTTCCAAATATTACATTTTGCAGTCTTGAGCATAAAATAAGATTTTATTAAAGTAAGGTACTTCAAATAGGCTACTGGAGCCAACATTACTATGCTAGTACGCACTTGATTTTCAAAAGATTGTAAGCCTTACTTACATGTTTTGTAGGTTGCAAATTGCATATCACTAGCTTCCCTCCAAACTTGAGTGTTTCTAACGGTAGATTTCCGCTTGGAATGATTTGGAGTGTTGTTCCCAGGCATATGCTCAAGTCTGCAATGCTGGAATTATAAAAGTAAGTGTTTAGTAGCATGGAACAAAATATGACAGAGACCTTTGTGCTGATATAAATTGCATAAATGATAGATAATTTATTTGTTCTGTATATGTTAAAGGTAACATTGTTTTTGTGATGTAGTAGTTAGAAAATAGCTTAATAATTGGGGGCGCCACTGAACGCACGAAGTCCCGAAGCGAAACACTAACTTAAGATTTACATACTGTGTAGGTAGACAATTAGGTATTGGGTAGGTACTTTGTCTCTTTTCCTATTTAGTAGATAGGTGGGTAAATCATATTTCCTATGTAACCTGGCCTGGAGATATGCTGTAGAAATCAAATAAAAAAATAAACATTATATCACCTTGAGTGCCATTCAGACATCAACAAGTCGTATTCAGGCAATGCGTGTTCCCAGTCCAGTATGGCGTCATACAGCTTGCCTCGACACGGCCTACCGGTGATTTGGAATGCTATACACGGAGCACCAAGCGTTTTCTTGCCTACAGTTTCAGCAGGATTATGCCGTACAAACTGTCTGTAAAATTACAAATATAATTCAAATACAAATGTTTTCAATTATTGCATTCAATTAAACTCAAGTAATTTAGGACCAACGGAAAGATAAGTAAATTAATATTTGATTAACAGTTTTAGAAATTAGACAGAGATAAGTTTGCATTAAGCTATCAATATTTTTTCTGTAAGATGAGACAATTAGAAACTTATATAGAAACTCGTAATAACTAAAAACTCATCGACATCTACAAAGCATATATTAAAATACATATTGCTAATTAAAAGGCTAGTATTAATCTCCTTTTAAAAAGCTGCACCTAGCTTTTTAAAGCTAGACTTCATGAAAATTTGGTATCAAAAGCTTTGCTGCCGTCCGATGACTAAAAGGCCGTAACGTTGGGAAAGTAAATTAAGGTAATTACATGATAAAGACCCGTGTCAAAATCAAATGTTACTTAACAGCCTTTTAGTCATCGGACGGCAGTTTGTATGAATGAAATCTCTTTACCTTTTACACACATTGCATTCATCTACATACATATTTCCATGTAGCTCTGCCAAATATTTCCTAGGTAATCCCGACTTCAAATGAAGTCCGTCTATGTTCTGACTTATTATGTACTGTACTTTCTTGCATTCTACCAGTTTCTTTAATATCATGTGGGTTTTGGTAGGTAATGCATTGTTGAATGACACATCCATAGTAGGTTTCCTTCCTTCTCTTTCTAAAGTCCAGACACCATTAGGGCTCCTGGGAAAAACAAAAGTAGCTTATCTATATATATAAAAATCAATTGCTGTTCGTTAGTCTCGCTAAAACTCAAGAACGGCTCAACTGAAAATGTTTGTGGAGGTCTAGGGAAGGTTTAAAAGGTAAGAAAAATTCGAATAATTGCCAGGGAAACCCTAAAACAGCCCTTTTCTTTTTCCCATACAATTTTTTAACTAAAACGTAGAGTCAATTTGAGCTTTAGGTTTGATAATACGGTAACGGGAACATATTTTGTTAATTCTAAAGCGATATGAAGTTCGCGGGGTCAGCTTGTTAATAATAATAATAAAAAAATCTTTTAAATGGCCTCTTGCCTGTTTGTTTCAGCTCCACTAACGCCCTAATGAAGACCCAGGTCTTAGATCAATGAATCCGTGAAATAATAATAAAAAAGCCTTTTACTAATCTATTGAATAACCTAAGTAATCTAAGGTTGCTGGGAGAAATTTGGTGCGGGCTGCATAAGATGTGATGTCGAAGCCCATTTGGACCACGGAGATTGGTGCGTACGATTGAGACATGTGCACCACGGCTCCGAAGGTCCGGATTTAACTCGGTTCGATGTCGGGGCTCGGAATACCCTGTAGACGACTTGGGACTTACGACCTCTCATGAGGTCCAAAAATGTTTGCTCTATTTATATTAGACCTAAGCTATTAGAAAAATCTGATAATCTGCAAATTAATTATGCATTCATAATAGTAGGTACCTACCTAAAATCAGGGATTCCAGCAGAGGTGCTGATGCCTGCTCCCGTGTGAACCACCACATGCTTGCTTTGGCTTATAAGGTCCGCTAATATTTTGCATTTTTCATCCAACTCATTGGGAAGCTCAAACTTCTGCAAAAGTAAACAGTTGCTTGTGATTGTGAGTGCTTCTGCCAGTTTGTAAATAAAAAAAATATTGAATGAAACTTACCTCTGGAATACCCAGAACCCCTTTGTGTTCATAGGGCGATAAACCGTCCGCATAATTACAAGACATTTAGATGCTTGCAGTCTATTATAATGGAAAATTACACATAGAATCGCGGCGAAAAATATGCTACTTATATGCTCTTTGAATACCACCACAAAAACATACCAAAATCAAAAAAACTACCATAACTACCACTAATTTTGTAATTTTCATAGACCAACCACAGACACCACACGACCACAGAAAACATATATAAACACCACAGCATATAAAATATAATGCGCGTATAGTACGCACTAATGCGATTCGATTACTAAACTAACAAACAAAATAAAATATTTGAAATATTATTATTATGTTGCAAGCTAATCAGACGCGTAACTAACGCGTATGAGAAATTGAGAATCGATTAAAATCGGTCTGCTAGTCTATTATCACATCACATCACTTACGTTTTGATTTGATTCGGTTTGTTTTGTTTGGTTAGTTTGCTTTGTTTGCTGTGCTAAGCTTTGCTTGCTTCGTTTCTGTCTTCTGTCTTGTCTATCGTACGTATGTACCTAATCGTACGTAGCGTTAGCGTAGACTTGGCGTAGACTAGTATAGTAGACGTACCTACCTTGTTTCTTGTTTGTTGGCATCGATTTGATTTTTACTGAAGGAAGATTACCGTTGATTCTAGTGATTTAACTACAGTTTCCTTTTTTCTCTTTCAACATAAAACGTCAATATGAATCGCAGGAGGGGTCATGAGGAAGAAGATGGTTACGGTATGTAGTTCTAGGATTATTTAAAAATTTTAGGTTATGTCCTATTTATCGGTTTTTACTACTTTACGTTGTGTGTGTTTAATCCTTCTTTTCTTTATTTTAGAACGTTTGCATCGCAAAAGGCGCCGCGTTTCGGAGAACCAAGAGATTGAGGATAGATTAGAATCCCTCATTTTGAGGGTTGGAGAAAAGAGCAGTTCAAGTTTGGAAAGTAACCTGGAGGGCCTAGCTAGCGTTCTAGAAGCTGATTTGAGCACCTTTCGAGTGAAAATCCTTCGTATACTGACTGACTGCGCTATTCGAATGCCGGAAAAATGTACTATCTATGCTACTCTGGTCGGTTTACTCAACGCTAAGAACTATAACTTTGGTGGTGAATTTGTGGAGTACATCGTAAAGACATTCAAAGAAAACTTGAAGATTGGAAAGTGGAATGCTGCTCGCTACTGCCTTAGGTTCATATCTGATTTGGTTAACTGCCATGTTTTGGCTGCATCATCATTACTTACTCTGTTGGAAACTTTAGTTGACTGCGCCAATGAGGATAATGTTCCACAGGTTCGGAGAGATTGGTTTGTGTTTGCAGTTCTATCAGCGCTGCCTTGGGTTGGTCGTGAGTTGTATGAAAAGAAGGAATCTCAATTAGACCACCTCCTTGTTACAATTGAGGTGTTTTTAAACAAACGCAGTAAGAAACACTGGCCAGCATTGAAAGTCTGGTCAGCTGACACACCTCATTTGCAGGAAGAATACTTGGATTGTCTGTCTGCTCAGATAAGGAAGTTAAAACAGGACAATTGGTCTGAAAAGCATATCCCAAGGCCCTATTTGGCCTTTGACTCTATTCTTTGTGAAGCTTTGCAGCATACTCTTCCTGCTATTCAGGTACTTATGGATAATGTAGTGATTACATAGATTACCCTGGTATGTGTAGTACCTAGATATGAAGTAGCCTATTTGCTATTCTAGGGCATAGGCTATCTATATTCCAAGTTCAAATCCGTTAGGTTGTTTGGACATGATTTAGGCACAAACAGATACATTAATGCCCTGTTTATAAGAATGTTACTAATCAATTTCTATTAAATTTCAGCCACCACCCCACAATGACAATGACACATACCCCATGCCAAGAGTAATCTTCCGTATGTTTGACTACACGGACTGCCCTGATGGCCCTGTCCTGCCCGGTGCCCATTCCATTGAGAGATTCCTCATTGAAGAACACTTACACAATATTTTGGAAGCTCATCATCTAGAGAGAAAGGAATGCGCAGCCCAACTGATATGCTTTCCATACAAAGCAAAAATACCTTTAGAATATTGCATCGTAGAGGTCATATTTGCAGAGCTCTTCAACTTGCCCAGGCCAAGATATCTGGAGATATGTTATGGCTCGATCCTGATTGAGCTGTGTAAGCTGCAGCCTTCTACAATGCCTCAAGTGCTGGCTCAAGCTACAGAGATATTGTTTATGAGGATTGATACTATGAATGTGGCTTGCTTTGATAGGTAAGAATCCTATAGTCTAGTCACCTGCAATAAAATGTATTTAGTTTTAAATACAGATGTTATTCTATGAATCCCGGTGTGCATGAATGGATTTTTCTGTTTGGAAAATTTATATACGCATCAAAACGCGTGCTCAAAACGGTGAAGGAAAACATCGTAAGGAAACCAGTTAGTATTCGTATAAGCGGCGATGTGCATGTGCCAAATATTATACTCGGACGTGTCTCTGACTACCTCCTCAAGACATCTTTTTATATTGTAAGATGTCTGTAAGACATTAAAAAAATAATGTAGAAAACATTTGCAAATTAAAATGTTTACCTATAAAATCTATACTAAAGAGTCTATACACAATTTTCCATTGATGTATGCTGATTAGTTGTTGATGTATTGTGTATGTGTTTCTAAAGTCAGAATGACTTTAACCTAAAATAACTTGATCTTCACCATAATTGCTATTAAAAATAAGGTTTTTGTGAACTTGAATATTCCTTAATTGATGGATAAAAGTATGAATGTTCGTAGCAGACCATCAATCATTCCTACCCTCTATAATTCCCACCTTGTATTACAGATTTGTGAACTGGTTCTCATACCATCTGAGCAACTTCCAATACCGCTGGTCTTGGGAGGACTGGGAGGGTTGCACTCAATTGGATGCTGATCACCCTAAGCCTCGTTTCATCAGAGAGGTGCTTGGAAAATGCCTAAGGTATCTAGTTGTTTTGACTACCATGCCAAATATTACTTTGCTGCAACACTTTTATGTTTTAAAGAACAAGGAACTATTGCAGTTGTTTATTTATAACTAGCTCCCGCCCACGCTCGCGTCGTACCTGGATAAAAAGTATCCTATTAGTTATTCTAGGACATAAAGCTATGTTATGCTATGCTATGTTATAGTCCAAGTTTCATCCAAATATGTTAAATCCTAATGTGATTGAAGAACAAACTTCCTCACAGTCTTTGATATCAAGATTGACATGGAAGGTGTTTGTTTTCTTATATGATTAAGATTTTTTTAAATTATTTTTGCTTTGACCTTTATAATATTGTAGGTATTAGAAACTATGATAACTACTAGTACCTGAATACAGAATCCAAAGATTTATTTAATTTCTTATTTAATTACTTTCCAGACTAGCCTACCACCAGAGAATCAAAGATATCACGCCGGAAGCTTTTGCATCTCTGGTGCCTCCGAAGCCTGAGCCAATCTACAAATACTCTATGGAAGGGGCAGGTAAGGATCCAGTCATTGTTAGGCTCTGATAATTTAAGATGGTGAAGTCACTATTATCAAGGAAAAAATCAGTGTGATGACAATGGGGTAACAATATTTTTGCTGCTAAAATATTCTCCTGATTTATGAGAAAATCGAGAGAAACTAGGAACTTAGAGATATCGCGAATGCAGTTTTAAAAAGACTAATAGTCAAATAACCAGTAAAAAAAAAATAGATTTATTTATTAAAAATACTCGTATGTCTCTTAGTCTAAACTT
Source organism: Hydriomena furcata (assembly GCA_912999785.1). NCBI lineage: Eukaryota > Metazoa > Arthropoda > Insecta > Lepidoptera > Geometridae > Hydriomena > Hydriomena furcata. The sequence continues at coordinate 4,217,992 of OU538834.1, read as the reverse complement.
ATCTAGATAAAAGAAATATTTACACATCGGTAACAATCGAAGGTACTGTGCATTGAGCTTTCATCTTTCTGGGTATAAATGCCTCTTTCTTATTTGTATCATGACTTCACTGTTATAAAGTTTCGTAAAACTACAGTAATGAGTATTAGGACTACACTGCGCAAAAGTAGAACTGGTTGGACTAACTTCTTTTTCTTTGTTCTTAACCTGCGCCAATAAGTAAAGATTCCTAGGCGTCCGCGTCTATCATAATCTCCTGCCAGCTGTGAGTTTTGTGCGTGCTACAGGCATGTGTCTGTCTGTACACGTTCGTTCGGCACCGATTGACATTTCTGTTCATTGGCGCAGGTTATAGGATAGATCAGTCTATTCCATGGCCATTAATTCTAGGAAACTGTAGGGATGGTCGTTATATTCATCATAACTGACGTCTGCATGCCTTTGACTCCTACTCTCTTCCTCATTATTAAACGGTGAATAATCACTATCTTCGTTTTCCTCTTCATCGTATTGATCGTAGTTTGTTTCATTGTCATTTTTCTTTCCTTCTAAAGAATCAAGAAAGTCTTCTAAGTCATCGTCGATTTGCACGAATCGTTCTTGTTTCTCACTCCCTTCACCTAATATCTCGCTTGTTTTGTTGTCATGTGATAGTCCTGCTACTGTATAACCGCCGAAAATTTGCGCGAAAATATCAGATTCTGTTGTTGCCTGCCCTGTAGTAGTCGTGACAACCTCTGATACCTCGATTGAATCGCTAAACATATTCGGATCCTCAGTTGTTGTAACATTCATATGTTTCTTCTTTTTGCACTTGGTTTTGTTCTTCACGGTCGCATACGGGGTAGCCACTACAACTTCTCTTTTTACTTCTTGGGTTTCGACAACTTCATTGCTATTTTCGTTAGACTCTGTATTAGCACCGAATATAAACTCACTGTGGTCTTTTGATTCTTCATTTTCTTGTTCGTTGCTCTCATCCGAGTCATCTAGTTCCGTCTCATCTGTTCCAGATGGATAATCGTGTTCATCAGCGTGATTTTCAGTGAGTTGTGTTGGTTCTGGCGTTACAGGTATGACTTCTAGTAACATTTCGGTAGTGCTGCTTATTTCCATTGCATTTGAATTGTAAGCGAGATCTATATGCTCCTTTTTGTGATGATCTTCACCTACGTTTTTAGGAGTAGATGAATTATATCCTTGGAAGTTCGAGCCTTTCCTTCTTTGCTGGAATTTATCGCCGGATTGTCTCGTTTTATTATTTTCCATGGCTGACAAGCTCCATTTGTCGTGGTTGACAGACGTGCCTTTTTGCATCAACGTCGATATTCTAAACCTATAGTTACTCCTTGTGGTAGCAACTGGCTGTTCCGTTTCTGGGATGGGAGTTGGTGTAGTCAGTTTTGTTGTTGTCGTTTGTTTGGTAGTTGTGGTCAAGGGTCGAGATGTAGTTGTTGGTCTAGCAGTAGTGGATGTTGCGTTTGTAACCCATATACTGACAGGAGTGGTTGTAGTGTCATTTTGGATCTTGGACTTGGATTGCCAACCTGACTTGACCTGACCTGTCCCAGTAGCAGCCGAGCTTGCTTGCGGAGACAAATCTTGCATCGGTCTTTTCGGGCGAGGTTTATCTGTTGTTGTCGTTGTTGATGGTGTGGTTGTCGTAGTAGTAGTGGTAACACGTTTATGCTTCTTCAACTTCTCTGGTTTCGTGAATTTAGGAGGCGGCCGCGTTCGCTTCGCCTTCCGAGGCATCATCGTTGTCCTCTCTTGCTTTTTCACTTCTGTCGTGGTAGCTATGGTTTCAGTGGTGGTTGGTTCTGTAACCGTAGTGGTCGGCTCAAATGGTGTTGTATTTTCAGTAATATTTTTCGTTTCCTGCGAGACCATTGGAGTGGTTTTGACAAATGCGCTCAAAAGATTATTAGCCCAATGCATTGAGTCACTTTCTTCGATAGACTGGCTCTGTGCAGTAATTATGTCGGGTGTGCTCGTAGTTGTTCGTTGGGATTTTATAAGTTCGTGTTTTTTCGAAGGTTTCGTTTTATTAAGGTTCTTATGTTGAACTGGTTTCTGTTTTCCGCTTCCAGCTTTTTCGTTTGTCTCGGAAGAGCTAGTAGTATTGTCTGCATAGTTCGCAGCCATGGGTCGGAACGCGTCGGAAAGAGGATCTGGGTCGGAAAATAGTTGGATGTCGACGACTTGCGGACTTGGTCGAAAGTCTACCGGCCTGGTTTTCATTGGTTTTGAATGTGAATGAGGGTGATGGTTCTGATGGTACTTCAGCGGTGGCATCGGTTTGAATGGTTTCTTGTCCATGGTAACGAACACTCCAGGCGGAGCGTTGAAAACTGGAGGCCGCACATGCTCTGGGAAATAGCTGATTTTCGTCGGAGGTGGTTTATGATGAGGAGGTTTCGGATGAGGCTTGAACGCCGTCACAATCTCTGGTTCTTTCGTAGTTATCTCAGATACATTTAATTTATTGGTTACTTCCATTGTTATATTCAGTGGCTGGGTAGGAGGTGTTGGTAGTATGCCCGGTCTCGTGGTTTTCACTACGTTAGTAGGTTGATATCTATAGTCCGTTTGTGGTACATACGGATTCTTTTTCTTTACATCTTGTTCTCTGTAATGATGCTGCTGAGTGTATTGCAAAGGAGGTTGAACCTTAGATTTAACGTCATAATGATATTTGGTTTGTGGAGGTGGGTACGGGTGCTTTGCTTTAACATCATCGAGGAAATGTTGTACTTGCTGAGAAAATGGAATTTCCGTCGAATCTAGGTGTACAGGGGGTAGTACAGGGTACTGCGTCTTTGTCTTATCAGAATCTGCGTACTCAGGCTGGACTTGTGGTGTTGTTAATGGAATCTTCAGCTTACCATCAGAATCAGAACTGTGGAATTGAATTTTCGGTGGCGAAAATTGAATTTTTAACTTATCAGAATCCGTGTAATGATGCTCGGCTTGGGAGACAGACGGCGGCGGGCCTAGAGGAGGTCTTGAATACTTGTAAGTCATAGGCTTGTGAGGGTATGGGCTTGGCTTTTTATGTTGATAGTGTTCAGTCTGAGCACCTGTATGCCCTACTTTAGAATGTTGCGGCCTAGGGTAGCCTTGAGGGCCTTGAGCTTGAGGGCCTTGAGGACCTTGAGGGCCTTGTGGGTAAGGATTTGGCTTGTGGCGGGGTGGCTCATCATACCGATCTTCATCAGAAGAAAACAGCGATAAAAAGAATCTATCTAGACCTTGGGGTTGATAGTTCTTACGGCTCTGATAGTGCTGCGTTGGAACAATGTTTTTATGGAACCATACAGCCCTTTGCTGTCTTGGCGAATAGGATACAGGAGGTTGGGTGTACTGTGGTTGTTCCACAGGAGTGCCCTCTCGAACTGTGAAGGTTCTAACAGGGTTGTCATATGGTTTCTTATGTTGCTTCGGTGCCTGGGAATTCACTGAGAATGTCAGTTCATAATGATATTTCCCAATGATTTCCGCATCTCTTTGCCTCACACGCCTCACTGACCAGAAAGCCTTGACTCCTTCCATGCATTTTTCATCATTACACTTTTCCTTCGAACTTTTATCTTCTGTGAAGCGGTAGTATCCGTCTGTCTCTTCCAACAGTCGACCTTTCGACATGATGGCAATGTCGCCCTGTGTAGCCGGTTCCTCAATGTCGAGTCTATCAAACGGTGCAGCTTTGATCTTCTCCCATAAATTGTGATCGTCGATTTCCTTAGACGCGTGAAGCTCTAACTTACTGTCTGGGGAATAGACGCTGCCTTTGGCTATGAGTTGGTCTATCTTGTCCCTAACTAGGGTTAGATACACGCTGTGACGTAATGCGTCTTCCCAGTAATGCGCGGGAACTGCGTCTGAGGGCGGAACCTCAGTCGCTATTTCTTCTTGAAGACTTTCCACAGGTCCATCCTTCTTCTGCCCGTGCCAGTCATTGAGCGGAATTGGTGTTGGCTTAAAGTTCTCATCGGCTGTCGCCCTTCCTTTGTGTACCTGTAATCACAAAAAAATACACTGAGCAAAAATGTATGCACTCGAGACTTATATCGATACAAATGTATTGTCGCATGTAGCAATAACCTAGTCTATGGGAGTAAATAAGTAATTGTTAAGATATACCGTATAGGCACAGGCACATCATATATCAGTTCCAACAGTACATCATATACTGAAATGAATAATAATTATCACTGTAATGTGGTATAAAAAATATGGATGTATGCGTTTGAAAGTAAAATGGCGGTAGCGGGAAAGTGGCGGTGGCGTGCTAAGCTCGCGTGCGGCCAGCCATCCCCTTCGAGTTTCCAATCGAATAGTTTCAATAGTCCAACCTGCAGCAGAATGTTTTCCCAAAAGGTATTTGTTACATGTATATATTTGGGCAGTGAAGATACATTTGGGAAAGACATTGTCTAAAAGATAAATTATACAGCTTACTTAGAGACATGTTGTGCCTAACAATGCATAATAGATGTTTGGACTGTACTTGACAATATTTAGTTACACGGAGTTGCGATTATAAATCATAACAATTTATTATTCAATATCTTCTCAAGGTGTTATGTCTTGCGATTTCAAAGGGGAACATCGAGTTCGCTTTTGGCAATATCTTTGTACTCCAAAACAATAACATAGAATTGTTTATCATCTCCATCGTGATCTAGACCCACTTGGGCGCGTACCGTGGTATTTATCGCATGTAATATCTAGTAAGATTCTCTAACAATAGATCGCTTATCGGAATTAATGATGCCGAGAATAGTACATCTGTTAACTGGTTGTGTTACTTTCATAGAACTCTTATTTTGAGAGGTCCATTAGGCTGTAGGTTGTGGGTTCGATCCCCACCCAGGACAAATATTTGTGTGATGAATATAGAAGTTTGTTCTGTGTCTGGGTGTTATTATGTATCATATATATTTACAAGAAAAAGTATATAAGTATTCTATGAGTTATCTAGTTCCCATAGTACAAGCTTTGCTTAGTTTGGTGCTAGATGGCGCTGTAGTATAATGTCCACCAATATTTATTTTATTTATTCCTCGGTCGGGGCGATACTTTCAAACTTCCTCTCATATGCTCATTTCTTATTTTACCCGGATGGACTTACCTGTCGCTTTGGTGACTTATCGATATACAAACAATACGATTTATAGTTTTGTAGATTTTTCGTTTATGATTAAGGGTCATTCGCGGATCGCATATTTGTCTTTGTGACCTGTCGCCATTTCAGTGACATTTCGGTTTCATTACGAAGTTCAAATGTTCCATCTTTAAAACTACACAACGGATTTCGATGCGGTTTTTTTAATAGATAGAGTGATTCAGGAGGAAGGTTTATAGGAATCAGCTTTGCACCTTTTTGCTAGTTTACTATAATATAGTTAATGGAACAAAAGCAATAATCAACAGATTCCCAAGCTTTGTAATGTGTAAATGATGTACTGGTATTACCTATTCATACAAAATGTTGCATTCTTTCATACTGTACTCCACGAAAGATTGGTCACACAGTAGAGTTATCAGAGTAATAAACAACTCTAGGTTATGGAGTGCGGCTATGGTATGAACTTGACTGTATAATTGTGATATAATACATAATACCACCCAGACACAAACAAACATCTATGTTTATTACCAACTAGCTGCTCGCCCCGGCTTCGCATGGGCGTGCTAATAAAGATTATAGGTAATTTTGATACCTTAAGTTTCATTATTGCAATTTTCGTGGGAGCTCTATTATTTTTTATTAAAAATACTATGTGGTTTATGTTATACGCTTATAATGCAGTTTTTTATTTGGTGAAAGTATTTTTAAAATTGGTCCAGTTATTTTGTAGATATACCTACAAAATAACCAATATAGATATACCTAATATCTATTACAAACATAAAAAAAAAACATTTCTTTGTCTCTATAATATTAGCATAGATAGATAAATATAACGCTATACTTCAGCTATTCGTGCTTTACATGCGTTTCATAGCTTCCACATTATTATGTGGTTTCGCTCCACTTAGACATTTTTCATGGGAAAATCTCATCATTCTAAACACAACCAAACTACAAGGTCGTTATTTGATGTGTTGATTGTTATTGTGTCTATTTAATGATAATTAATTTTATTTTGATTACAAATGATAAACTTTTAAGCTTTTTTAAAAACTAACCTGTTAAACTTTGAGCGGTAATTTAACGTTTTTTTTTTTTTTTTTTTTTTTTTTTTTCCGGTAAGTAGATAAAATTACTGCAAAATATCGAATTATTTTGATTGTATTCCTCTACGAGTGTCATCGTAAGCCATAACCACAAAATTCATACCCCAAATAAATGAATAGTCTACATAAAATATATCTACGAGTAGTAGGCAATAAAACAAAAGTAATAATTAAAATAGGTACTCACAATTAATGCTAAGAAAACGCATAGCAATGCGGATCTCATCTTTAGCACAGATTCACGCCACTGCAAGTCTTTGCCACTGAACTATTAGAAAACTTTTAGTTTTTTTTTTTTAATTTTATTTTATAAACGCGTGCAACGACCACATCGCGTAAGGCAGACTGACAGTCGGACTAAGTGTGAATCCCACCCCTCGGTTGCGATCGGTGATCGGAGGTGGTTTCAGGCGGGCTGGTGAAATGACTGTTCAGAAAACTGAAAAGTTTCCAGATATAGATTAGTTTGATATGACATGACACGTGTACTTTCCCAGGAGGCATCCTAATAATATTATAAATGTGAAAGTTTGTGAGTTTTTATGTATGTTTGTGCCTCAATCAGGCCTAAACGGAAAACGGATTAAGTTAAAATTGGCTTTAGATAGAAATGCCCAATGCCTGAATAAAACACAGACTACTTTCAAATATGAAAAACACCCCCAAAATTATAACAAAATGCAAAGGGGATGATTATGGTTTAGATGGCGCTGGTGTGCAAAAGACTTGACATCACTGTCTTTTCTATTCGATTATTGAAATTTGACAGGACAACGTCTGTCACGGGTCGACTATAAATATTTATGATAATTATGTTTAAAAAACTTAAAAGAAATCATTTTGCAATAGTTAGCATTCCATACGTGATACTCGTATGCTATACGTCCGTCGCCGCTTATAAGAATGCTAACTGGTTTCCTCACGATTTTTTCCTTCGGATAGACAACTCAAAAATCATTGTCGATTTTTGGAAGATAGATCTTATTAACGTATTTTTTTATGCAATACCTGCTGCATGTTACAAATTAACAAATTATATACATTTAAAACAGTGGTACAAACAAACAGTAATCAATCTCATGTAGGAAATGGGCCTTTTTGCAGTATCGTAGTCGTGGAATAAAATTTTCATTTATCACATAAAATTAAAACGTTACCTACCATTTCCTGCTTTGTTTATTTACGTAAACCTACAATTTGAACACAGTCCAACACATAATAACACGCAAACAAACACATAATGTTTATTATGTTTTTGATACATACATTTACAAAAATGGCTTATCATGCAATGTCTAACTTCCATTCCTATTCCTTCCTTCCTATTGTCCTTTTCCTGACATCAACGATTCAGATATCTGGGGTGATGTCTACCAAGCATAAACCACCACACCAGTACAGAATGAAATATGCAGACGACGTAATCCCCAAGAACAGTTGAGATCCCTAAAGATGTCTAAAGGGATCAGCCCCTTTAAGGGCTTTTCCAAAGGCATTTTTTACATGTCCACATTTTGAAGTGGTTATTCAATATAACAAACTAACATGAATAAATAGTCCGGTAATAACATAGGTGCTACAATAACACGTAATAGAAAGTGCGTGTTTTTTTCTGTAGTAATATTGTTAGTTACTTCAGCTGTAATTTACGATTATATTATTATTTAATATAAGGTAGTATTTTGTCGTGTTGGAATATCTATTAGATATAGTTGACTTTTATTCTAAATATATTGGGTTATTAAATTCTAAAAACATATACGCTATAACACGTACAAAATAGTGAAGGAAAACATCGAAAATTGAATGGAGACGGGCATTAGGCAAATCATCATAAAGTTAACCTTAAAATGGAAGTCTCCCCTTAATGTGTTGGTGAACAGCTAAGTTACTAAGATAGGGATCAGATCAGATAGGTTAGCAGCAGTATCTTCATTTCACGGCGATTACCGAACAATGGCATAGGAAGGCATGCAATGCATTGCGAAGCAGGAAACAAACGCAACACACATCCTTTATCTAATGTGTTTTGGATAAATCTGTATCTTTTAAACCTATTTTCTATGGTTGAAAACGATCAACGGACAAATTTCACATTGTTTCCGAATATATTTTGTAAGATGGAACGACCGACATCACTTTTGACAATTGATATCATACATTCTACTATGGCAGACGTAGTGTGCGGTTTGGCTGAATATATCAGAGCTCGTCAAATCGCTTTGATAATGTCGAAATCGCTTTGCAGAGTAAGGGCCCTGATTTTGTACTAATGATATATTGAATATCTGTAAAGTTTTTGTGAAGAATATCCGTTGGTTTGCCGTCGGAAAGCAGACGCGGCCGTTGCTCATGATTATCATAATCCTATAATCTGCTCAATCTATTAAACATTTTATAAATGCGAAAGTTTTTAAGTTTGTATGTTTTATTGTTTGCGTTTCAATCACGCTGTAACAGCTGAGCCGAGTTTTAAGAAAACCTAAAACAGATAAGTATAGTTCGCGATCAGAAATAGCATAAACACCTAACACGTTTCTGTGAAGCTAGTAAGAAAATATATGTGTATATATTCGTAAAATCTGATCTAACACGCTTGTGGTTTTATTGCTAACAGCTAGTCTCCACTTTCTGTTAAAGTTTTAACGAACTAGATGCAAGCAATTGAATTACTCGCTAATAATATTAATACTTCGAATTATGAGTATGATGCGCATATTGATGAGTATTGATACGCGCGAACCGGCCGTGCCGTTCGCTGATATGCGTTTTGAAAACTAAAAAGAAAACCGACTTAAATTTTCTATCAATCAAAAAGTCAAGAGACAATATTCGTTGTTTAAGTTAAGTTTTTTTTTTGTTCTCTTTATTCATTAATTGTGTTGTGCTTTTGGAGCAAATAAATGTTTTTTCTTTCTTTCTAAGTTTTAAATACAATTTAAGTAATAAATACAATTTAAAAAGAACCAACCAACTTTGATTATCTAATAAAAAAATCCAAAACGGATCACCAGGTAAAAATATCCTAATCGGATCACCACGTAAAAATGACCTAATCGGATCACCACGTAAAAATTTTCTAATCGGATCACCACGTAAAAATGTCCTAATCGGATCACCACGTAAAAATGTCCTAATCGGATCACCACGTAAAAATGTCCTAATCAGATCACCATGTAAAAATATCCTAATCGGACCACCAGGTAAAAATATATATGCGTCGAGTTGAGAAACTCCTTTATTCGTCGGTTGAAAATAGTATATTATGCAACTAGTGAATAAAGGACGGATTTAAAGCGAGGGCCGTAGATGAGTCACGAGCAAGTGAAGGATTCTAATGATTGAACTGCTAGATTCAACTGTTAGAATCCTGAACGACGCGAGTGATTCATGGCCCTCGATATAAATTCGTACTTTATTCAGGAGTTGCATACTATACTTTATACCATGACTACGAGAATATTTATTTAATCTAATGCCAAACTCCTTGTCGCAAATATCGACCATCAAATCTCGAGAATTTATTTGCACCAAAGAGTTTTGGATTTCGAATCTCAGCGCAAGGAGTTTGTGTAAGCATTGAAATAGAGACCGGATATATTTTGTGTTCCAAATTCAAACACCAAAATAGTGAATAAAAATAAAACAGTGAATAAAAGGCCTTTTTATTCACTGTTTTGCGTGAATAAAATAAGCTTTTTAAAGTAGGTATGGTATAATAGTATATTATGCAACTAGTGAATAAAGGACGGATTTAAAGCGAGGGCCGTAGATGAGTCACGAGCAAGTGAAGGATTCTAATGATTGAATCACGAGCGCAGCGAGTGATTCAACTGTTAGAATCCTGAACGACGCGAGTGTTTACGCGAGAGTGTTGACGCGAGAGTTTATATCGAGGGCCATGGCCCTCGATATAAATTCGTACTTTATTCAGGAGTTGCATACTATACTTTATACCATGACTACGAGAATATTTATTTAATCTAATGCCAAACTCCTTGTCGCAAATATCGACCAATCAAATCTCGAGAATTTATTTGCACCAAAGAGTTTTGAATTTCGAATCTCAGCGCAAGGAGTTTGTGTAAGCATTGAAATAGAGACCGGATATATTTTGTGTTCCAAATTCAAACACCAAAATAGTGAATAAAAACAAAACAGTGAATAAAAGGCCTTTTTATTCACTGTTTTGCGTGAATAAAATAAGCTTTTTAAAGTAGGTATGGTATAAACAATTTTCTTCCACGCAGAAATACCGAGCGAATGAAATTGCATTCGCGTGCTACTTTCAATCTCGTGGACGTGCGTGGTTTTTATGCGTACTCCTGTTCACGGAACGCGATAGTGGTGGTAGACGGAGAGATGTTGGTGGAAAATCATCATCATGTAAAAGTTAAAATGGCACCTTTATTGAGAAAAAAGCAGGCGGGTATTCAGCCATTGGAACCTCGCAAAATGAAACAAATTGGTATAATGTTATTTTTTTATATGTAATTTTTCTTAAATTCTTTTAAAACTCGATCATGAAATTCGTGTGACGTATTTATGGAGGGCCTCTAAAAAAGTATTCAAGTTTGGTAGACTCTCAAATATCCAAATATTCAAAGTTTTTGAACATATGTTATTTATGTAGGTTAGTATTAGTAGTCAGGTAGCACTATTCTAATTACTCGATTGTATTAGTATGTAATTTTTTGCAAACCTATTGCTCTCGGTCTGTCTCCTACCTGCCTACCTAAGGATCTTGGACTACTGTAATGAAGGGAATCTACAATCGACGATGCAATGGATATTTGATCTAAATAAAATTGGCCATATACATATATCCCACTAATAGGGAAAAAACTATATAACTATGTAAAATCAAAATATTCCGTGTTTCAGAAATGTTTTTTTGCACTTCAGAGGTGTAATGTTTTAATTGTCGCTAGTTTGTGTCGCAATACTAAACAGAACGTATCAAATTTTTTTCTGGCTCTTTGACTACATTTCCTCATTACAGTCATTGTACGATAAAAATCGGCATTTTAAACTTTATACAACTGTCAATTAAACCTAAATTGCTTTAATATTTTATTGATTTATTAAATTCAAATATTCATTCCTGCATTTCCAAATCGGACGAATTAATTTACATCGCATACTCATTGACATGAGATGGTTTGTAATATCATGCGCGGATAAATGGAAATCCGCTTTCCATAATTATTTCAATTGTTTTTTTATATCTACACACAATCACATCTCTACAATCTTTGTACTATCACACAAGACGTTTTTCGATCTCTGGGTACTCATACCCTTCGAATATCTAGGAATAGCTAGGAGGTCATCAAAAACAAGTCCAAACATTATCATCATCATTTCATCCGTAGGACTTCTAATATGTTTAGAAGTCCTACGGATGAAACACAGTCGTGATCCCATTTTATTTCATTTCAAAATAAATAAATATTTCAGTCATAGGCTGAAACTACTAGCTAATGCAAAAAAATACATTTACTCTCTGATCTCAGGGCGCCTAGATATTTGAATATGTCTAAAGGGGGTGGTTAGAGGCACGTCCAAACATTACATTTGGCGCATGCCCACATTTTGCAGTAATGCACTATGATCAAACTCCGGTATTTAGTAAAATACTATAATTTCAAATAGTCTTTATTCATTGAAATCATATTTGAATCGTCCTAAATATAGTACAACACTCTCTTTTCTACCAAGCATAATAAAACCACGGTTATTCTAGATCTTTTAGGTTTTAGAACTAAAAGTAAGGTACACTTCAGTCTTAACTGATGTTATAACAGATTAGAGTACAGTAGGCGAACTAGAATTTGCGCAACCACTCCGGTATTGTTCTGTCTCGCTATCTCTCTTTGAATCTACATTAATTGTAGCAATTAATGCTCTTTACTCCATTACGCCTTAGTGCTATTGTTTGTTTGGGAATTTGGTACTGTGAAGAAAATGGGTCTTTGATTTGTTATCATTTGTCAAGTATTTATTGCATAAGTATGAACAGATTGTAGAATAAAATTTATTATTTCAAAGTTTTATTAAACTTTTTTGATAAAAAAGCTATGTACAATTTCTTGTCGATAGTTTTGCAATCTGTAAAGTATGGCATGATGATCACTGCATAAAAATGGCATGTTTCAAATGTTATGTATAGGACATGCCTCTGATTACCCTCTTAGATTACCCTCTTAGACATCATAAAGTATGTCTACCATTCATGAGAATAATAAAAAAAATTAAGTCCCATCAGTGACTAATACTTATACTAATTTGATATCTAATTTCAATGTTTTGAAAATGCAAGCAAAAATTATCTTACCTTTGAACATTCTCCGTTTCCTCCAGCATCCCTCCCGGGAACAGAAGCCGCGCATCAGTTGGTGGTATGCGTGAGGAACAAGTGTACCCCCGAGGAGGCCCTGAACGTCCTCCGGGAGCTCCCGAATCCGCTAAGAGATGGGGAGCAGCCGGTAACAGCGCAAGCGGCCCCCCATAACCCCCTGAAAATTGATGTATTTGTGCAAACCTTACTCAACCTGGGAAGCAAGAGTATATCGCACAGTTTCGCCGCTATATCCAAGTTTCATTACGTGTTTAAGGTGAGTTCTCATTGTCTTTGCTGTAAACAATTGTGAGTTTCTTTCAAATAGGGGCAGTTAAAATACGTCGTAAGATCTTGTGATCTAAAATTTGTGAGTTTGTATGTATGTTTGTTCCTCAATCAGGCCTCAACGACAAAACAGATTAAATTGAAACGTGCTGTAGATGTAGATATAATGCCCTAATAAATAAAAGACTATTTAAAAATATGAAAAAAATCCCCAAAACGATGAAAAAACGCAAAAGGGATGATTTCTGTATAGATGGCGCTGGTGTGCAACAAATCTGACATGACAGACTAAAAACATTCAGTCTTTTCTATTCGATTATTGAAATTTGACAGGACAACGTCTGTAACGGGTCGGCTAGTATTAAATAAATGCGAAAGTTTGTGATGTTTAGATGTTTGTGCCTCAATCACGCCTACATTTTATTCCAAAAAACTCCACAAAATTAAAAAAGAAAGGAAAAGGGATGATTAGGATAGCGCATAAAATCTTTGTTTACTCTTAAAAATCATAAGACAGCAAACATGACATTTGTCAGTTTTGGAGACTTTTTTTTCGCTTACACTCTCTTAATCAAAAATGTTGTACCCACAAAGTAGGTACCTATTCGTAATTATCAGGACAGGAAAATAAATGTGCTTGAAAATTCAAAAATTATCTTATGCGAGATCCATTTTTTTTTTCCTTTTAAAATCGGATACCCGCATCATTTTCTTCTCTTTTTCCCATTTAATGTGGGGTCGGCATATTGTCAACATGTTGCAAGGAAGGATTTGGCTATGTTATGTTTTCCGACCGGGGCCGCCTGTCTGACGTCAATCTTACTTGGAACCCCTAATGACTGATCATGTAATTTGTAGATCCTGGCGGAGTCCGAGGAGGCCCAGATTTGCATCCTGCGTAACGTGTGGGAGCTCTGGCAGCGCCACCCACAAATGGTGTGCGTTCTCGTCGACAAGATGTTGAAAACGCAAATTGTGGAATGCAGCGCAGTCGCCACCTGGTTGTTCTCTAAGGAAATGGCGCCTTACTTCACCAACGGATACCTGTGGGAGCTGTTACATCTGACCGTGGATAAGATGAACAAACACGTGTCTAAACTCAGTGAGTGAGAATAGAAAAAAAATCCGGCCAAGTGCGAGTCAGACTCGCGCACGAAGGGTTCCGTAACATTATCTATAAAAACGTCAAAAAATCATGTTTGTTGTATGGGAGCCCCCCTTAAATATTTATATTATTCTGTTTTTAGTATTTGTTGTTAGAGCAGCAACAAAAATACATAATCTGTGAAAATTTATCACGGTTCATGAGATACAGCCTTGTGACAGACACGACGGACTGACGGACAGCGAAGTCTTAGTAATAGGGTCCCGTTTTTACTCTTTGGGTACGGAACCCTAAAAATAGGATTACGACTGCAATCCCCAAGTACGGTAGACATACTATCAAATCTCCAGGCTTCACCATTTTGTTCTCCGTTTCCGACTTAATGTGGGGTAGGCACTACATTCCCTATTTTTAATTGCAATAAATTGCTTTTCAGGCGCTGAACTGCAAGAGGCGAGAGAGGCGTTAGCGAGGGCCGACTCGAGCAGTTCCGACTCTGAAGACGAAACTAACACCAAGAAGAAGAAGGATCAGGATAAACCTACTGAAGAGGTATAGAATTAAAACTATCGTGGTTGTTATTTTTTTTTACTTTTCACGTGTGTGACTGTTGGGTTTTATTTTGTTTCTCACATAGTACCTTATTTACAGAAATATATGAATCCTAATAATATTATAAATGCGAAAGTTTGTGATAAGGCTTAGGCTAGAACAAACATAAGGCTTAGGCTAGAACACGGATTAAGATAAAATTAGCTGTATAAATAATGTTGATAAAAAAAATCTGAATAAATAAAGGGGGAACTTATAATCCGAAAAACAACCCCTAAATAATAAAAAAAACGCAAAATTGATGATTTTGGTATAGATGGCGTTGGTGTGCAAAAAATCTGACATCACAGACTAAATACATTTAGTCGTCATAGCAACGCAGTTTTGACCAATGAATGATACGCATTCTACCAAAATTCGTAATTTATTTTATTAGTACAAGGTTTGTAGGGAAAAATTTGAAGTTTCCTAAAATGGCTTTTTCCTATGCAATTATATTACAGAATATTTACAAAATACACGAGAACCAATTGAACTATCTAAAGACTGTTGCAGACAGTCTATAGGTAGCTCAACTGAGAGATCCAGATCACTACATTTATTATTATTACTATTATTCATTGTCTGATTTGATACCTACGTTAAACTTTTTAAGAATGACCTAGCTTAATCCTAACAACGTTGTTCTCATATGAGTGACTTTTTTTTGAGAATAAATTTACTAAACCTAACCTAGCGAATTGAGAACCTCCTCCTTTTTGAAGTCGGTTAAAACGCATTAAATGTAATCCATATTTTGTTTCAGGCGGTAGAACGAATGGAAGAGCGATTAGAGGCGGCCCACATGGACCAGAAGCGTTTGTTTCTGATCGTGTTTCAACGTTTCATAATGATTCTGTCGGAGCATTTGGTGCGATGTGATACAGACGCGAGGGAGGCTGAGACTCACTGGTACAATGCGACCGTGGGCCGACTGCGCCAAGTGTTTCTCTGTGTGAGTATTGGACCGCTATTTGAGTCCAATTGCGCCAGATAAATAAATAATTTATGTTAATACAAGCTACCCGCGGCTTCATCTGCGTAGCTTCAGGAAATCGATTTTTGAAGACTTTATTGTAAAACATTGAAATTCCTGAAAATTAAAAGAACTTTTTGGGAATCAAGGTTAGTATGTCAGTCCTAAGACTTTAAATTTAAACTATCTTTATAATATTTTATCGCAATCGGGAATTTGGCCGTGATAACGTCACAGACAGTCAGACAGAGTTATTTTTACACTCAGGCACTACGGACCCTTGAATATATCTGATGGTAATAAACTCTTAAACTTTACATTTCTCCTATGCATTTCAGCATGAAGCATTTCATATGTGACAGGTTCCAAGCCTTTCGCCGGTTATAAGAATACACTAACTAGTACAAATCTCTCACGATATTTCCCTTCGCCGTTTTTTTTTTTTTTTTTTTTTTTTTTTTTTTTTTTTTTTTTTTTTTTTCGGAAAAAAAAAATCGACAAATAATCGATATACCTTGTACTATGAATAATATCTATAATATAAAAATAAGTCGGGTTTTCCTTCCTGACGCTATAACTCCACGGCTTCCTGACGCTATAACCGATTTCCACGGTTTTGCATTCGTTGGAAAGGTCTCGGGCTCCGTGAGGTTTATAGCAAATAAAATTCAGGAAAAATTTCAAGAGAAAAGCAGGAAAACAGGAACGGGAACGGGAACGGGAACTTAACACAGCATTTGTTAATTCTAAAGCGATACGAAGTTCGCCGGGTCAGCTTGTTGACGTATATATTTACTCTGTTACAGCATCACGAACAAGTCCAGAAGTACAGCAGCACATTAGAAACCCTGCTATTCACGCAAGACCTGGATCCTCACATCTTGGACGTCTTCCACCAGTTTGTAGCTCTGACAGCCTAACACTTGGTTTTACAGCCATCGGGGGTGTTACTCATACGATAAGTTGCAGGCCTAGCTTATTGATCCGAGAAATTGATTTGTTTATGAAAGAATAGACTATAATTAAATTTGAACGTAATATAATAGCGCCCTAGACGTGAAATTTTGGAGGAAAGTTAAGAAAAACCTTTTTTTTGTTTATTCTTGCAATTTTCATGCTCAAAATGTGGAAAATCGCTGCATTAACACAAAAAATTATGTCAATACTTTCGTAAAATAAACTTTTCTTGGTTCTTCAAACTAGGCTTGCTGAATGCTAGCTTGAATGACTTCGTGGGGATATTTTAGGGTGACATGCTTGTGAAAGCAATATGGAATGGAACATTTTAAACCAAAATAGAGTATTACTTCCATTAAAATATAAACATTGTGTCGGAAACAATTCAAAATGTATGTGGTATGTGAGAGCAATCTATGATTTTAACAAATTTAATAATTTTCGTTCATGAATAGAAAAGTACTAAAATATTGAATAGTTATCTCGATGAGTTTTAGCAAACAAAAACAAACATTATTTTAATAGTGCCTACAAACTCTGGCCCACAGGTTGGGATTATGAAACAAATGGATACATTTCTATTATAATCCCCGCCGCGAGGTGATCCTTGAAATGGTGGAGTTTATGAGCATAATGAATTATTTTAAGTTTTATAATGACTATCAGCTCTTGCCCGCCGGTAGGGATTTTGGAACAATATAAAAGAGCCAGCTGTAGGAATTTTATTAAAATATATATTTTTTAATAGTGTCTTACGTAGCAACTCGTTTCATTGTCCCTACCGGTAGGCAAGAGCTGGTGGGGATTATGAAACATCCGATATAATTAGGTTTAAGAAACGAATAATAGGTAAGTCTCAAATACGCATATTTATTTACCTACAACTATTATTAATTATATACTCGTAAGACTGGGCGCTTCAGCAACTACGCTAGGGTAGATTAGTGAGCGCGTTATGAATTAAGTATTTCATGTAAATAAAATATGATGATGTTCAAAATATATTTTATTTAAAAACAAATCCTCAAAACAAACAAAAGATACAATACATACACAAGTACAAGGAAAATTCAATCATACTGCTTTCATTATAAGGTTCATTTCAAGTACTGCAAAAGTTCTTCAACATCTTTCTTAGAGCCGAGATAGCAAGGTGCTCGTTCGTGGATGGATGTAGGCACAACGTCTAGGATAGGTATTTTGCCGTTTGACGCCAAACCGCCTGCTTCAGTGACTATGAAGGACATCGGGATGCATTCGTAGAGTAGACGAAGCTGAAATATTAAATAAACGGTCATTTTAACTAGTTGCCATGGTTTAAGTAGTTTATTGAGGTTTTCTTTTAATAAAAAATACAATCTGAAATAGGTTTTGTCTTTTGTAATCTATGTAGAATAGGAAGAAGGTAGAAGGAATATTTCAGTCATCTTAAGGTTAAAAATTATTATCAAATTGACCAACCATTTTTGTTTAAAAATACGATAGATAACCCTTAAAATGAGCTAAAGTGGGCCATCATAATTATGATAAAATTCGCCTCGATTCAAAGTTCGTGAGTTCGAAACTGATTAATTATCTTGTGTTTTTTAAAGGCTGTGGAAATTTCTTAGGGAGTGATCACAACATGCCGATAATAATATTTAAACGTGTCTCTAACTAGACTTGTGAAAGCACTATGGAATGGAACATTTTAAGCAAAAAAATAAAGTAAATTATAAACTAAATACTTCCATTAAAATATAAACATTGTGTCGGAAACAATTCAAAATGTATGTGGTATGTGCGAGTAATCTATTATTTTAACAAATTTAATAAGTTTCGGTAGACAACAGCATCAAATTCTTAATATTCTAGAGTCATGGGACATCTAGCATAGAATAGTCGTGAACCTATTTTTATATTTAACCAATCTTCAATTTTATGCTTATCCCATTAACTTGTTACTCGATTAAAACAGTGTGCAATAAATCGTTTAACCGTATATGCTTACTTTTCCGTTTGGCGCAGATTTAGTAGCAGGATACATGAAAATACCGCCATATTTGATGGTCCTATGCACGTCAGCGACCATGGAGCCCACATATCGGGCTCCGTAAGCTTTCCCCGTCTTAGGCTGCTTCTTGTCATCTATGTAGCTCTTCAGGCCGGTTTCCCATTCAGCTGCGTAACCTGGATGAACGAAACTAGTCACACAGACGTAGGTACCTACCTATATCATTAATTTATCTACTAAGTAGGTAGGTATTCGTATGTAGCTCTTCCTTTACGGGTATATAAAGAAGTACACAGGTGCTATACAATGTAAATTAACTTTTGTCATAAGCATAGGCACATCTTAGCATAAAAAAACATACGATTTTAAGGAAGATTTATATTAGACCGGGCCGGACCAGAGCCTTTAGCTAGTAGACGGGCTCGGACGGGACATGGATCAGGCACTGTTTATTATAAACTATGTATAATAATGTATGTAACGTTTCAAATCCGTGCCCCATCCGGGCCACGTACACGGCACGCCCCGGTCTAATATAAATCTACCCTTACTTTATCTCGACGACTGACAGGTCATCTTTTTAATCCGTAGTAGGTAGCAGTTTTTTGTTGTATGAATACCTAGGTAGGTAGTTACGTAAAATCCAACCTACCTTCATTGATCGAGTATATATTCCCCTTCTCCGGTATCTTCATATTAGGGTCAGTCAGTATGAACTCTCCGATAGAGGGGTCGTACATGAACCCGTTGACCCCCTTTCCTTTGCCGAGCGATAGCACCATCATTGTGGCGGAGCCGTAGAGTGCGTAGCCAGCTGCGACAAGTTCACGGCCGGGTTGCAGCGCATCGGATTCTACGGGCTCGCCTTTGGATTTCTTTCTGAAAATACCAGTAATAAAATGTTTAAAGTATTCGGGGGGCTGGGGCCAAATCGTCTAGGACCTAGACATCACTAGTGAAGTGATAAATGCGCATTATCATAGACAAATCGATGGTTGTTGTATATATTTTAATGGCAACACTGTCTTAGGGGGAATGTTAAAACCTGTTCAATAATAATGCTGGGGCCACATTATCGAGCTTTATTGTGAAATATTCGTGATTTGTGATAGGTAGGTATCTACTCGGCCTACTCCATGATCTTTGCTCAACCTACAAGCTGATTGCCAGTAGGTTGGGAGACCGAGATACCAAGTGGCCTCTTAATATATTATGCGGCTTTATTTTTGTGAAGCTTCATCCTAGGAAACACAAAATATTTTATATAGATACGAATAGAATTTTAGGTACCTGAAAATAGCAAAGATTGAGCCAACTGATACAAGGCAGTCTATGTTGGATGATCCATCGAGAGGGTCGAAACATACGACGTATTTACCGCGTCTTTCTGTTTCCACCTGAGAAAAATAGAATTCACTAGTCAATGCAAAGAAAATATACCTATGATCGCGTCACAGAGCATTTGTAAGTCAAAATATTGTTAAGTGGTAGGTGAAATTTTAATATGTACTAGGTACCTACCTCACATAACGGAAAGTATGCATTTAATTATAATTAGACCAACGTTTCAGATAATGGATGCAACCTTTTGTCTTGCTTTGTTATCTCTGGATATATATCTGTCTGACCTGTTGTGCATGAGATAATTGTTTTATTTGTCTACCAACAAGTTATTAAAGATAAATTTGTAGGTTCAAAGGGATGATCTTACTTGAAATAGTCTTTGCACTTTAGGTAAGTAGATTACCACTTTTATCATTAAATAGGTACTCATGACTGTTTTTTGTTTTCGAGTATCAAATCAAAGCTGATTACATGTTCAGCTCTTATCTGTTATGTATGTATAATATTGTATAGCTTATTATATTTACCTAGCTTCATACAGTGTAGAAATTACAGTTCTAGTCACTATTTTACTAGATTAGATGGTTATCGATTGGTATCTTTGTGTTGTGTACGCTATGTATCGTGATTTGCGAGGCGATATACCTACCTCGCCTCGCAAATCACGATACGATCACGATACGATCACGATAGAATGCCTACGTACGAATTACTAAGAGAAAGTATGTAACTAAACAGAATAACTTCTTAGGAATATTCTGAGCTAATACCTAATTCAAAAGGCCTATATAAACTTACTACGCGACTACATTTGTAAGATTAAATTCAGTAGGTACCTAGGTACTCCACTCAGGGATAAAATCACCGATGCCGGTGGTCTGGTGGCAGAACCATGATACGAGTAAACATAGGTTACCTGTATAGCAGTAGGGTTTTCTTCAGATACGAGAAGGGCGGAAGTGAAAGATGACATGAGCATGTTGATAAACAGGTCATTTGAGAGAACGTCCAGTTTCTTCACCTGCTCGCCTTGGACATTTGTGTCGCCAGAGATACCGTGTCTGAAACACATTTAAATTTATTTTTATACAAGACCGGTCAAGTGTGTGTAAACTCGCGCACATCATATATGTAGATACCTACTGTATGTAGGTATTTATAAAAATACAAAAATTGTGATTTGTACAAATTAAATAAATTACTATAGAAAGAAAACTAGGTGATAAACCGGTAGGTGAGGTGTGTTCGGTTTGTGTACCTAGACCTACCTACTAAAATATAAAAAAAATAATAAATATCGAGATCACACAATACGCTTTCCACCACTACACTAATTAAAACAACATTTTGCACACGCATTTTTTCAATTTTAAATATAGTTGCAGTACTTAGTAGGTACTAAGTAGGTACCTACCTAGGTATTTATAGGAAGGAAAGCGGGACTTACAACTTAGCGATACCGGCTTTCCTGACCGCCGACTGAATAGCCTTGACTGCGGTCTGTATAGAGTTCAGCAGCTGGGTCAAATCACCTGTTGCTGTTGGCGCTGTTCTTTGCTGAGCTAGGACCCACCGGGTCAGCGTCATAGCGTTCACATCGAACGCTGGGCCTTGCTGAGACATTTTCACTTAATTTATTGTTTTAATGATTTAAACAGCGACAAATAAGCACCGCTAGCTCAGCTGCCGGCCGGCGGGTTACTGGTTACTGGTTTGGCGTTTGGGGCTTGTTGAGTTGGAGGTGCGGCGCGGCCCGAAGGTCATGCATTCACGTTTGGTTTATCATTGTTTACTGTTGGTTGGTAAGTTTCGATATTATGATCATGTAATGCAAACTTAATATTTTGTATTATTTATCTAAACAATTGTATGTACCTACCTAAGTAGGTTTATTTATGATCACTATATACCTTACCTATGTATCTACCTATAATATTTTATTTTTTGGTACTAATTTAATTACCTACATGATTTTTTGTAAATAGGTCGTAATAGGTATATATTTTTGAATAAAAAAAGTTAGCGACTTTATTAAAAAATATATATAAGTAGCTACCGTCATATAAAACAAGTTTAGTATTTTCTATGATTACATAAATGCTCTTTGTGATTACCTATGAGCTTCATCATCAGATCAGCTCATTGTCTTCATAGATTACATTGTAATCAGAGCTTGCCACGGTTTTCTCTGCTTTCATTAGTCTAGTAGCTTGGACGTCAAGGTCAAGCTATTTGATTAGAATCTCTAATCATTATTTATTGCCTGTTTGAATTTCCCGCTCAGTGCTGCCAACGTAAACATCGATACAATATTTAATCGATGTACGTCGATTCAATGTATGTAGGTGCGTCAAGCACTACTGTCTTTGACGCGGCGGCCATTTTATTTCAAAAATTCAAAATAGTAAATAAAAAAACGTAAACATGGCACCGAAGTTGAAATTTGCGGAAGGTATTTTAGCACTAATATACAATTCAAACGTACAATTATTGTACTATTACATTGCCAGAGAACTTTGAATGTAGCACTATTGTAATTAATGCATTTTTTTTTATTGTAGGTGAAAAAGTGTTGTGTTTTCATGGACCGCTAATTTACGAAGCAAAATGCCTGAAAAGTTCTGTTACAAAAGACAAACACGTCCGCTATCTGATACATTACGCCGGATGGAACAAGAAGTGAGTAATTCATTTATATTTATCCATACAACTTTGTACTTGAAAAAAAAACTAACCAATTTTTGTTGCCACTTGTTTCCAGTTGGGATGAATGGGTCCCAGAAAGCCGTGTGTTAAAGTACAATGAAGCCAATGTTCAGAGGCAGAAGGAAGTACAAAGAGCCCATACCGCGCAACCAGCTAAAACTAAGAAGAGTAAGCATCAATGCAAGTCTGCTCACCATAATTTATTTTACCTGTAACAGTTAATTCTTCCCTGAATAGTGCTCATGGTACCTTTGTAAATTGTAATGACTGTCCTAAATTATAATAATATTTTTCAGACTTCATTATAAATATGGATTACAGTATATAACTTAAAGTCTACAGATCTATCCAGTTTATATATTTCTCTGAACATTACTCATTTTAAAAAAACTTTAATTAATTTTTGCTATGTTGACACAGTTATGATGTGTTTATCTTATAGCTCCAGCAAAAGGCCGTAAGTCCGAAGCAGCAGTCGTCACCACGCCTGCAACCACTCCAGCACGAGAGGAGTCCAGGGCTTCCACACCTGCTGGTAAGACTAGGGACTGGCCTAAGGCTATATGGCTATATATAGCTAAGGTGGTAGTTATTAGCTCTGGCTTAATTCTTAATTGAATAAAATATAATGATTATGTCTGTTTTTCTGTGTCTGGGCGTTGTTAGTATGTATTTACTAAATTAAAGTATTCTATCAGTTATTAGATAAGTTGAATGTCTACCAATATTAAGGAAAGAGAACATTGTGATTTGAGGAAATTGGTTCTAGAACCTTACTGTTTTCTTTACCATTGATCATTATCCTAACAATTTGAATAACAGTACCGCAGTTCTACTCCACTAGTGGGGTAATATCACCTTATACTAATATGTATAGTTTTGGGAATTATACTACAGATTGTCAAAGTCTGGACTTAGGCTTGGATGAAGAATTTGTTTATTTATTTATCATCTAAATTCATTCTTTTATTTTTCCAGGCAAAGAACCTGAAGTTACTACACCTGCTCCAGCCAAAGCTGCTAAAACTCAGAGCAAAGATGCACCGACCGACTCTGGCTCTGACCAACCCAAGTATGTAGTATTTAATAGTTTCTTACTTTGATTTTTCTTGAAACTAACTAGAATAATTGTCTTGGTTTTGTGTGCTAACCTGGCTGGGAATCTCAAATCAAAAGCAAGAGGTGCAGAAGACTCACCCTCATATTCAAAAACGACACTATGAGAACACGCACCCACAGAGGACGAAATCTTTTTTCATAAACGTCACTTTATGTGTTGAGCTACACTATGGTGCACGCTACCGTGTGCCTTTAGAGCTCAACTTTGGGTAGAGGTACATGACAATGTGCCTCTAGTCACACTATGCAGTGTCGCACAACTCATAAAGTGATTTTTATGAAAAAAGATTTCATCCACTGTGGGTGCGTGTTCTCATAGTGTCGTTCTTGAATACGAGGGTTATTGTGTAAGCTTACTGATAATGGTAATTGGCCTGTCAATGTGTAACTGTCTAAAGACCATGGTATTTTGACAGTTGCAGCCAATTAGGGTTATAAGTGAGCTCACGCAATGGGCTGCAACTCTGCTCAGGCCCAGCTCAGTTGGTCTTGCCTTTTTTATACTTCTTCTTTTATTGTTTTTTTGAAATATTCCTTGACGACTCCGTAGTATTATTGCCTGAATTGCATTATTTCGTCATAATTATAACATGTTATGTTATAAATTGTTTTCATCTCCACTATAATAAAATATAAACTTTTATGAATATGTGGTGAATTGGAAATAATTAGTCATTAAAAAGCTAATTGCATTAATATTATACACATGTACATGTCACTAATGGAGTAGCGCCTATGGCAGGATCTAATCTTTTTTTTTCTATACCTATTTATTTAATACTAGCAAACTCGTGACAGACTTTGACATGTCTTGTGTGGTCAAAACTGATGTCAGATTTTTTGTACACCAGCGCCATCTATACCTTAATCATCATTTTGGGATATAAACCACTCTATGTTAGGCCTGATTAATTTTCAAACATAGAAACAGTCTCACAAACTTTCGCATTTATAATATTATTAAGATTTGGATGTGAACACAAAATAAGCATGTCTTGTAAGTATAAATGTATGCTAATCTTTGCACTATTGTAAAACATTATTCACCTTTCATGTATGTCCTATTATGAATCTTCTGTTCAAAAAGTTTACTTAATCTTCTTTGTTCACTGGTTATTTTATCATCAACTAGGTTCTCGGTACCACCACCACTCCTCAAGAGCATCTCAGACACAAATAATCATAGTAACAAAACGTAAAACACGCTTTTATTGTTCTGCACTAAAAAGTAATTTAATGTGTTTACATTGTTTGAGGAGCTGATCCTGGTTGCATCATCAGATTGAATCATATTATTGTATTGTCATCAGATCTACACACAACTGCTAAATTTAATAATGATCCAACGACTACAAGTTGGTTAAATTCGATTTTACAGATTTTCTTACATAGTTACAGATGAAAATATTAAAAGCGTGTTAAAATAATACAAAGAATTTAAAATGTCATAAATATCAGACAAAATAAATGTTGATACCACTAGGGTCTCTACTATTACTAAACGCTATTTCCTCTGTGTTACAGAAAGAAACGCGGCCGCCTCGACCAGTCGATAGAATCCGAAGAGCAATACCTAGCAAAGGTAGAAGTCAAGATCAAAATTCCAGAAGAGCTCAAAGTGTGGCTGGTCGACGACTGGGACGTCATAACCCGGCAACAAAAACTTGCATTACTTCCTGCCAAACTAACAGTCACTCAGATCGTCGACAACTACTTAGCTTTCAAAAAGTCAAGCAAAACTCACAACGCAGCCAAAGAATCCGTTCTCGTCGACATAACAGAAGGCATAAAGGAGTATTTCAATGTTACATTGGGCTCGCAGCTGTTGTACAAGTTCGAAAGGCCGCAGTACAGTGAGATTTTGCAAGAGTACCCCGACACGTCGATGTCCAAAATATACGGGTCGATACATCTGTTGCGTTTGTTTCCCAAAATGGGGCCGATGCTGGCATACACGGCCTTGGACGAGAAATCGCTGCAACTCGTTTTGACGCACATACAGGACTTTTTGAAGTACATGGTCACTAATAGATCGACCTTATTTAATTTGCAAGATTATGGCAACGCTACGCCTGAATATCACAGAAAAGTGCAGTAATTTATATACTTAGCTAATTTTAGTTGTAAGTGTATTTTAGATTAAATAAAATGTTTATGGCATGATCTTAGTTGCTTTTTTTATTTAGCAACATTGTTGAGTATTAATAAATTGCGAATAAATTAGGTACAGTTAAAACATGCTTGGTTTTATTTTTGGGCTTAGATACTGTGATACGTGTATAAATATTCGCATGTTATAAATACTTTTGGCTACGGCATTTATTGTGTTTTTCAAGTCTTATGCCCGGATTTACGAAAATAGTCGACCAATCTAGGACACCAGTCTGTAGTGAAAACTAAACTTTATTGTCTCAATCCATTCTTAGGTTCCCATGTAATCTAGAATGAGCTTTTGATGTAGTTAGCTTGACTTCTATGTGCCTATGTTATGAAGTAAGTATATTATCTACACAATAGTTATCTATTACTAGTTTCTTATTTTAAGGTAGGTACTTAGAAGCATAACTTTACCTGTTGATAACCTACATTATACGATATTGATGTTGTATTTGTGTTTGATTAAAAATCCTGTCTAAGATCTAACGTGTGAATAAAAATACGATTTGCGATGCCTTGGCGCTCCCTTGAATGGTTTGTTTTTAATTACAAATTACAGCAAAGTACGGTCACGGCACTTGACACAGTTATGACAGTGAGTCACCGGCGAATGCGGAGAAAAACTCGACTGCCCCATACATAAGTCGTATGGCCCTGATTGATCATGATACAGTACCTAGGTGATACACCGTACATGTTGAGTCTGCGTGTCTATTTATTTGACTGGTAGGTATTACAGCTCATTGGTAGTAGCTCTGCCTTCTGCGAGACCTTCCTAGGTTGTGGGATTCGATTCCTATCCAGGACATTAGCGTGATGATCATAGAAGTCCTTAGAAGTTGTGTTTGTTGCGTAACAATTTTCTGTAAACTTTTTTGGATTTAAAGCTAAATCGAAAAATTACATTTAGGAAGCCATTTCGAATAATTTATCTAGAAAAGTTTTATTTACCAATCATGTTTCTGTTTTTAATTTGGATAAATTAAACACTAAAGTTACCTTTTGCAAATATAGAAAAAAAAAACACGTAAAATGAAAAAAATAATACATAATTACTCGTAAAACCCATCTCGTAAAAAGTTGATATCAAGTGAGATTGGAAAATTTTGAAACATCGGCGCAGGATGTGCATTCTTGATGAATCATATGAATATTTATTTACAAGAATACATATTTTAGTTACTTGTGCACAGGCCGACTTTATCATGTTTGTATCATTACGTGACTGGTCATAACCAACACGAAAATAAACTTGATAAAGCCCTACAAGGTCCCAGAGCATATGGTCAATATGCTATAGCTACCGTGACAATGCCTATTTAGGTAGCGGTAGATTATTGTTCTACGGAATATCACTGAACATTATTATGTTATAATCGCACGGTGCAATACCGTAGTACTTGCAAGACAAGTGGTCAATAATCAGGGTCTGCCAGTGCCCATAAATGGTGGTAAAGTATGGCGCCGAGGCGACACCGTTGCAGTGTTACAACACTGAGTTATTGTAGGTACGAATGGAACTGATTACTCCTGTAGATGGAAGATTGATGTAATCTCGAGATGAAGTATTGCTGATGCAAACGAGATTTGACTTCTTTATGCGGGAAAATGTCTAGATTTGCCTTGACCCCTTCATCAATCTAAGAGGTCTACCATTCTTGGAGATCGTGCGACTCTATTTTTATATTACCCGACTGCCCAGATGGTAGGTACCTAAGTAATATTTTTCGGATGTGCCTAGTACCTACATCTGACGATCTGTTTAGAACAGCTAAACAAGCTGCATATATTCGCAAGCGCTTTATCCTTTTTCCACGCTGGTTCTTTTACCTACGGTCATTGATCCCTTTCAGAGTCACTATACCTCCATCTGGATGAGCTAATGTAGGATGACCAAGAAATTACGTCTTGATCACGAAATTAAATATATGTATAGCCGCTATGGCTACATTATAGTTTTGACAGATGTTTTCATACAATACTACAGTAGGTAGGTACCTACTTGTATGCCTCTTGAACTACTTCGGAACTTCGAAAATTTTCGAAGGCAAATGTCCTAATTTGACGAACGTTTTGATATTCTTTTCTCCAGATCAGATATAAAAACACTCCTTTGTCACATCCATTACTTTTGATTTAGGTAGGTACTTACGTTATTTTATTTTATTCTGTTCAATTGAAACCAAGGCTTGTCTCGAGTCTCGACTGAATTTTTATGTTGATACAGTTTTCATGTTCTTTCTTCCAAGGCTTCAAACCGGTTTCTTCGACCTTTACTAAATACATTATTTAGAGTTTAATGTGCAAGATATCATCATCGTATCGCTTTCGCCTTCATACATTGTTTAGACGACTTTATGGACAAGAAAAAATATCCCAGTAGTTCTGTGCTCAGGTTTTTTTTAGGTCACAGAACTAGTGAGAGAAAATTTCCGAGTACAGTGGACCCCCGATAATCCGGCCCCTGTCTAATCCGGCGCCTCCTGTAATCCGACATGACTTTGTTTAATTATAACATATAGAATCTTATCATTGGATTGGATATGTAATTTGTCGGATTACAAGGTATTCTTTTGTAAAAAAAAACCGGCTATAGGGGGTCTTAGGCAGTGCTCTATAATCCGACAAATTCGATAGTCCGACACTGCCCTGTATAATGTTTGTCGGATTACCAGAGGTCCACTGTAGTTGATTAACAGAACTGCTGGAAATGGTCTCCGAGGGGGAGCTAAGAGCTATGATTAACTACTAAAAAAAATACAATCACGACTTTAATTCCCAAGTAGTTATGGTAGAGAAATAAATCTCCAGTCGCTAAGATCTATGAAAATGTCTAAAGGAATATGAAAAAAAGGAAAATGTCTGATGAAGAGAGGTAGTTGGAAGCACGTTCAAACATTTAGCAGTCGTTATCATTCCATACATGATAGGTTGCAAGCTCATCGCCGCTACATTGCATGTGTAAACATGATCTGGAAATAAGTACCTACTTGTTCTGGGTAGACTAAACCTCGCATCGACACGAAGAAGATAAATTCCATGCTGCTCTATAAAACAAAACGAAGACGTTTCGAACTCTGACGAAACCGGAGTTATTTCAGGCATTTTAGAACGCGCACAAAAATAACCGCGCATGCAACAGTTCACATTCGCATACTCTCGGCATTGATTTATAAAATTAACTTTGACGTCCCCTTATTATTTTTCAAACTATAGTACTGTACTATCCTATACATAATTCAATTTTTATTTCATTCAAAGTCAAAAGGTATTTATTTTGTTAAAATCACAAGGATCACTTCGAAATTTCTTAGAAGCTAGGTGAAACTACTCCTGTTCCTTGCGACCAAGCCTCGAAGAATCAGGCAACAAACACGGCTTGGTCTATCTATGGCCTATCATTTATTTCCAATGATCTTTTCCCTAATGTTATGTAGAGCTCTAATGTGATGCCGATCGAACAAGGTGAAGGCACAAACACGAAAAATAAAGGCACTAACCAGGTACCTAAGTACAATAATAAAAAAAATAAAGAGCTTCAGCAAAAGTTCTAAAGGCAGCACACGTTAAACTTGATTTAGAAATAAAATCATGACATACTAAGCTCCCAGAGATTTGATAGTTTTTTTTACAGCAGCGATATTTCTTATAACTTGACGCACATTTCCTGGTACTCGTATGATGATAACTTGATGACTTTTTTCGAGTTCCTTATTTTGTGAAATCATTTTACTAAATGTTGATTCATCGAAGACATGCCTTGGATATCCGTAAAGTGAAAAATTGTCGAGTCTTTTTATTTTGAAGGACATGAAAATAGGTCAATGTCACCCGATTAGTGGTAATACAAGGTAAATAAATATGATACAGTTCTCCAAGAAATATAACGACTCGGTAGGTAATACCAAAACAGTAAGCATATTTATGACATCAGAAACATGAAAATGAACTTCGTGCTCAGGTGCTTAGGTAAGTATTCATTCATGGTCACTAGCTCCCTCCCCTCCTAAGTTCCTATAGCATGTTAAAAGAGGGGATACTTTTATATCTTGCAATTTTTGAAATGAAACCTTACGTCTTCATTATCAGGATAAAATATATGTGAACGTTGATATTTATCATTTTGGTCAGAGGACCGCAAACGGCTTTTTCTCATTAATAAGCCGTTATTTCGACAAAAATGTGCGATTACATGGTAGGAGATATAACAGCAGGCATTGGATCTGGTATTTAAAACAGCGAATTAAATCTAGGTACCTATACAGGAACCCTGTTATTATAAAAGCCGGTTTACCGTGCACAAAGGCTCATCTTCGGTATTAGGTTTCTCTCTCTTTCCTATTTCTATGCTTTGAAGAAACGATTTTCGACTTAGGCCTAGCAGGCTTGCCAGGTTAGCAAGCCTGGCGCCGGAAGCCGACACGGCTCGTAAAATGTGGTTATAACAGCAGCGAGACGCGAAGAAGTATGAACTCAAAGCACATTCAACAACGAATGCCGGCTTTAATTCATAATCAAAGGGCTTATTCCTAAATAAAGCATCGGAAAATACTTTTAATTGTCTCTCAGCGGGTGTTCATACCCAGTCTGTGCTTTCGGTTCATAAGCTGCATTTCACCTTTATTACTTAGATGTATATCTAATTACAATGTTACAATTTAACGTACAAACTACGTCCGTGGTTACAGATAAACTGGAGCTGTCCATATCTGAACATACCGTATAGTAGATACTATGAAGGTACGTGAACTAAGTATGGTGCTGTAAATAAACCATCTGGGTCAGCTGTTTACTTAAATGACACGCACTGTTGACTCATCAGGTGGATGAACATGTTTCGAAATAACGTCGATATCTTACATCTGAAGTAGGCATGCTTGTGACATTTTTTTTTATCATATTCTAAGGATGCGATTCCACTGATGACGACGCGGAACTGGGCGGAGTTGAGCGTGATCTGGTTTAAACAAAGTTAAATAAACCCCCGCTCCACTGGCGTTGAATTTTGGTAATTTATTATCTTTCTTAGTGCACCCCATACACCAAAAAAAATAACTCCTCCAAATTTCAAGTCATTTCAATTTCAGTCAGTCAGCCAATAACGCAAAAGTTTATTGTATTTAGATGTATCTACATAATTATTTGCTACAAAAATAACACCTCATTTAGCTCTGAAATCGAATAAAGGATAATTAGTAAGAATTGGTTGAGTTCTTGTGAGTTGAATGTGTAACAAGGTAGTCTGTGGTTTTAAATGTTAAATGAGAAGTTAAGCACGTAGAGATGTTTTGATGACGACCTCGGTGGCGTTGTGAGCGAGCGCTCGATTGAGGCGCGAGAGGTGCTGGTTTGAATCTCGCTGCGGGATAAATGTTTGCATCATTTGCAAGTATTTTTTCCTCGTTGCTGTGGAACAATAGTTTCTTCATACTCGTAGTTTCTTACAAGGCAAAACCATTTAGATGATTTTATATAAGGAAAGTAGGTTACCGTACTCAACAGCTAAGAAAATATTCGTAATTTAGGTAGGTAAATGGGTATTTACTAAATTTTGTGGCCGAAACAGTGATTTAAAATAAGCTGAAAAAATGTCCCTAGATTCCACCAACCGAAAGAAATAGAAAAACTATCTTGTCTACTACATTGTGTTTGAGTTTGAAGTACATCAATATTTCCCACGAACTTTTATGAAATACTGGCTTGAGAGTCGGCTGGAAAAACTAAGCAACCCGTGTTTATCAGGTCAAGTCCTTATCTAAGTATAACATAAGCTATGAGTATAACATTCCTTAAAATCTCAAGAACCATGTGAAGTCTTTAAACTAAATTAATTTGCTCTGGTTCCTCGCGACCATGAAGATTCTAGTCTTTGGTTTGGCTGTAGAGTTTGGTAGATGAATGAAATCAAATCGCATGAGAAGAATGGTAGACCGTAGCTGTCTTCCTCATGTTAAGAGTATGTCAAGTGTAGGTAATTATCTTTCTTAAATATAATGAATAATAGTTTAATAGGTATAAGTATTCTTTATTTTTCTGTCGTCGAAAAAACGAGATGATGAGACGCGCATATATTTTACCTGATAATCAAGTTTGGATGATTTTTTCTAGTATGCAGAGAATAAATAGTCCAAAGTGAGTTACATTTAAATTGTATTCATGTAGGACTAATATATGCTCAAAAAAACTAATATCGTCTATATTCAATAGACGATTTCATTTGGCCGAAACGTTTTCATCGATTTTCTTTACAATTTGTAAAACGTAATTATTGAGTATAATAATTGTTATTATGTTTATGTTTGTGTTTGTGAGCTGACCTGACTGACCTGGTCAGTCTGCATAAACATGTCATGTTTATGCAGCAGCTTTTAAGCTGAGACTGCACCTTTTTGGCCAACGCAGCACAGTAAGATTCTTCCTCTGTTCTTGTTGTTAAATGTGTCTTTTGTGTCTTATGTCTGTGTTTGTGTCAATGCATTTCATTTAATTTATTTTACGCGACCTGTAATCAAAAACTTGTAATTTTGTGAAGGATTTTTCCCCATGAACCGACCAAGTATGCTGGCGGGGTGAGGCGGCAAGACCCATCACCTTTCGCGGCGGTAAGGCGACACCGAGTGAACTCCCGCGTTTCTTGCCAGTCGCACCACAGCACGCGTCGACTCGACATGTAAGTAACCAAGTGTTCTAGTGTCAGTGGAATAAGTGATTTTTTTTTAAATAATTTCAAGGTGCATTGATCTGGTCTTCGGTAAGTAGGGTGCGTTTTCAGTGCAGTGAGAATAGTGCGGTTATTAATTGATTGAACTTTAGCGCTTTTCGGGTCAAGATCTTTTTCTTCGACATGATCGAAATTTTTCTTTTTGATAAAGCTAATTTGATATATCTAGATTATAGGACAAATACAACGCTGCTTTACTCTATATTATTTAGGTTACTTATATAGATTAATGTGACTGCTGGCAGTTATTTTACGCTTATAGATTACGAAAGAAATGTCAGCAATTTTGCAATGATACCTCGTTTCTATTTTTGAATATCGCGGTGCTCGGTTACATTTTGGGCCAGCCAATAGAAACGTTCTATTCTGAAGTTTTCTCGCGGTTTTGGCAGGCTGCCAGTGTTTAGCCAATGGCGGGAGCGCGGGATGTGGGGGCGGCTAACGCATGCGCTTGCGCCGGTCACTAGTTAACTCTTTTTTTTAGCAGCTTTTTTATATTTAGACGAGGTATGAATTTTCAGACTAGTGTTTGCTCTATATAATTTCACCCGCTATATAGGTAGACCCCAGTTGGCCTAGTGGGAGATATTTCAGCCTTTAGTCTGAAGGTCGTGAGATCGAATCTCGGCTTAGTTAGTAGGTATTAATGGTTTTTTTCTATTCAAAAATGTAGGTACCTAGGTATAAGCGAAATGATACGTGTTCAAAATGCTGTAGGAAAAATCGTGTGAAAATCAGTTAGTATTCGTACAAACGGCGATGGGCTTGCAACCTGTCACGTATGGAATGCTAACATACTCAAAGTCAAAATGAGCTATGTGAAGCTACGCTTGTTCCTCGGGACCTTACCTACTGCAAAATATGGGCACGTGCCAAATGTAATCTTTGGATCTCCTTCTGACTACTCCCCTTAGACATCTTCAAAGATCTAAGCGATCTGAAAATCTTAGATCAGGATTACAGTCGTGAGACAATTTTTATTTAGACTTTACTACAAATTCTTATACTTACTTTCATTATCATTACTTAGGTCTGAAATCAGTAGGTACCTACCTAGCTTCATAATAATTGGTGTAATAATGTAGGTAGGTACGGGTATGTAGATTAGTTAGATATATAATTAATAGCAAAATGTATGTCGTTATAATGTTGACAGTTCGAAATAAGTAGCGGAAAATTGAGACCGAGCTGATTGTAAAGAAAACCAAGGTTGTGACTAATTTAAATTTCAATAATTATTGGCACGCTACCCGAATTGCTTTCATTCAAAATACTAGCTTCCTCCCGCGGTCACAAACGCGAAAACTACTTTTTAGCATATATAAGACTCAGCAGGGATAACGTATTTTTTCTTTTAGATCAATGTGTTTTAGAATCGGATCAGCAGTTCCGGAAATTACCTCATACATTCAAACTTACAAAGAATTCATAAATAGGATTGCAATTGTTTATCTCAATTACCTACGGGAGCCATCTTCTCAGATCTTCAGGCGCTCAGATTCTTGAAGATGCAGTGGGGGCAGTTAGAGTAACGCCCAAACATTACATTTATTCATGGCCACATATTTGCAACACAGAACATAGAAGAGATCCTAGAATAACATCTGGATCCCTTACGATGTTTTCCTTCACCGTTTCAAGCACGCGTCAATGCTTAAAAAATAGAATGGAAAAATCCATTGATGCTCAGTCAGGATTCGAACCCACGACCTTTGGATTGAAAGTCGAGTGTTTATCATTTTGGGGAAGATATGAAACTAAATATGTTTGTTCAGAAAAGAGAACATCCGGTTAGAAAATGAAAAAGGAGACTTTTCTTTGATGCATTAAGAAATTGTTTCCTGTGTAGTGTACCTTAGACACAGTTCCAGTTTGGTAGTCATTATAGACATTAGACATAGAGATAAATAGAAATACTTAGTCATAGACAACAATTTATTTGCTACTTACGCAACTAAAATAAAAAAATGGTACATAACTAGTACTTTTTCTTGAAAAAATTATATGAATTAAACCTAATAAATTAAAAAAAAAAAAAAAAAAAAAAGCTGCTGTGTTGAGCTCGCCAAAACTCAACGCGTCTGACGTCACTAAACATTAAGCTAAAACAATAGTTTGATAAATGCGTAATTGTCTTGCAAACAATGCATTTATTAGTATATTCATCGAGCCACATTGCTTTTGTGATGGTCAAACTTGGACAGAAAAATCAATGGTCGAAACATGACGAAACTTCAGATGGAGACGAACATTTTGCCGCTAGTATTTTAAACGCAAAAGTTAGATTTTTTTTATTCAGTCACGTCTTAAGCGGATTTAGATGAAATTTGTAATATAGATAGTTTATGATCTGGATTTAGGTAGGATACCTTTAGAACCAGTTGAAAGCAGTATTGAGTTACCAATATATCCATTATACTTATAAATTCACAATAAGTATTTTTATTACTTTGTTATACTGATAATACTGTATGGCCTTGAAATGCCAGAAATACAATACATTAAAGACTGAATCTTCTTCACCGTAGCTAATCAGATTAATAAAAAAATACACAGTTCTTTATTACCTAATTAATTTTCCCGACGTTTCGCTTATGTAATAATAGTCATGGTCGCGGGCAGACTATTGTAATAACATCAAAACGTCAGGCAAATAACTTAAAGTTAAAAAAGTCTCTTGTAAATAATAATAGATACGTCTATTAATCACGATTGACTGAAAAATAAATAATTACGTTTAAAAAATTAAAAGAAAACTGACGAAAATGCATTGACCAATCGAAAAGTCACGGGACGGTGGTTTAATAAGTTTTTTGAAGCAACTATTAGTAGTTACATAAATATAAATTAAATGGGAAGCAATATATACATGTCGAATTATGAACCTCTTCTTTTTTCGCCGGTTAAAGCAAGCAAGTGTTATAAGCAGTTTTGTAGCAAAACAAAGAGAATGCGTTGTGGAATGCGTTTATTTGATCCGCAAATATGCAAACGTTTACCTACTTGATGGCTCACGATCGCACAACGGACTGATAATAAATTAAAACGATATCCGTACTAAAACATAACAAATTCTTATGTGAAATTCTTCTGAATACTATCTCATTGCCTAAATTTATTGATAGCAGTTAAATAATGCTAACTACTGCAAAATGTGCGAAATACAGCGTGTATGACAAATACCTGATGTCTCACTCTTTAGGTACATAACATACCTACCTATGCACCTCATATTAATAAATTTTATTTCATGATTAAGTAGGTATTCGCTTGTGCCTGTAAACATTATAGTAAACTAATAAATTACGGTGACATCTATCGGGGAACAAAGTTCTTTCAGTGAGCATCTTGTAAAGTTTATAAGAGTATATCATATCCACGATGAGAATAGTGTTAAAAGATGAACACAAAGCTTTTTTTCTTTATTTCTACAATACATGAGCTCAAGGTATTCAAGGAATGCTCGAACGATGACCGCGGGCCCCTTGAAAATGATCGCGAAATGACTCATTCGAGGAATGCTTTTCCTTTGATTCATCGGCACCGCGAGTTGCTATACGGGTTCTGACAGTTTGCACAACAAAACGGTGTGACGATTACTTTGGAGTCACCATTCAAAATTATGGGGTCAACTTTGTGAATAACACAATAATGCACCTTTAAAACGCCTGGAGATCAGAAGAAACTGATTATTTTGCTTCAGTGGTCAGACCCTTATTGACAGTTGGCACATGTTAAAATGATTGTAATTAATTAAATTTCAAGATTCTGGCAACTTCAATTATTACCTACAAGACCAAGATTGTCAACTATTTCACCTGGCTACTGGATAATTACAAGGTAACAAGGTGACGGACGAATGAGCTGCTAAACCGTAACGTGACAATGACAGTTACTAGACCACAACAGGATCGCCTTACAGGATTTGAAGTGGTCCCCAAGACCACTAATTACCAACACAGAAACTGCCAATAGAAACAGGAACCAGTTAATTTGATAGCAAATGTATAAAACAAGTAGGGCCTACAAAAAATGCTTACCTAGGCTTGAAACGGCAGGCATATTAACATTGTTTCTAGTGTGTTTTCATGTTTTGAGTAGGTATAGGTACGTCGACTTTTGTTAGGAGTGGAAACAAGACAACTGACACGGTTTTTTTTTTTTAACAAATAACATCATCAAAAAAGTTAATGTTCGAAATTCAAGGAGAAACTAGCTAGCAAAAAAAGTTTATGGTCGATGTTTAAAAAAATATTAAAAAGCTACGAAATTCTATGGTGCCAGTAACAGGATAATGCTTTGATGCAGTGTAAAGGTGCATGCAGATTTGCGGTTTGTTTGTAACCAATATTGTCGTTCAACAAGTCTTTTGTCTCAAGTCTCAACGTTGAAAGCACCAATAGTAGGTGATTGCATCGACTATTCCGTCAAGCTGTGCACAGCTTGGGCGGAATTTATATAAAACATGATTTGTATCTAATAAATAAAATAAATAAAATTTGTATCTCTCTGTAATATATGTAAGATAGGTAATATGTAGATCTAGATTTCTATTAGAATAGATTTTTGATAAGTAATTATACATAATTTATATCATTAATTTATTCGAAAAGCTAAGGCGGACCACGCGCCGACGTGTGTTTGTCGTCATTGCAGCAAAAGCTATCGTCGACTGGGACTTTTCGAATAAATTAATGATATAAATTATGTATAATTACTTATCAAAAATCTATTCTAATATAAATCTAGATCTACATATTACCTATCTTTAACAATAAATCACAAGTTGATTTTAATAGTAGGTATATAAAATATTACGATCATAAATTCTAAAACGTATCATTTTGAAATAATATATTTATCGTGAAAAGTTTCTGCTATTATGTTTTCAGCTTAATAGAAATCTAGGTAGGAACCTGAAGTAATATACTTATAAAAATAGGAGATGTGGCTTGTTCAGATGTATTTCTTTTTTCGTTTCGAAAGAAAAGAGCAATCGTCGACTGGGAGCCCCTTAAGCTTGAACATAAAAGGTTTTACTGTCATCTAAAAGTAATTTTAGTCTAGGGACCTATGTACCTACTCTTTTGTAGACAAAACCAATGTAAAGTGCTTAAGCTAGGCCACAATCATAATTATACAGTTAAACTCAACGATAAGAAAAAGTAATTGGGCTTTTAGATCGTTCCAATAAGTAATATTACGCAGAAAGTAACAGTATCTAGCTACCTATCTAGTTCTCATGTTTATGTTGTTTGCAATTAGACTTCTCAGCTTAGAGATAAAAAAACGTACAAGTTAGTTCTCACTGCACTGCAATTTGGTAGTTTTTGTAAACGTACCAAAGTCCGAATCGGAACTTTTAATCGAGATCAATGCACTTAATGTTCCATAAATAGCTCACACCGACCCCACGTTTAAGAATCCATTGGGTAAATAAAGGCAACTATGTTTTACGTTGTTATGATTGAAAAGTCTTGTTTAAAAAAATAACATTGTCCCATATAAAAGACTTAAACGCGCGCCGTCTTGTACACTGAATGTAAAAAAACATTCAATTTGAGATTACCTATAATTTGTTGTTATTTTTCCCCGTTTCCTAAATAATTAAAAACCATCTAATTATAGGTAGGTAATTAATCATTAATCGTATATTTTTTTTGGTAAAAATTTGACGCGCCCCCTCTCCTACGTGGATAGTACGTAGAGTGCAAAATATACCTGCCTTGTAATTTTTATTAAATTGTTCTTATTAATTTAGAAACAATATTTTTGCTTATTATCAAAGCCTTCTTAGGAAGATCTTCCTTAGAAGAGCGTAAAAAAAACAAGATTGGTGTTGATGGTATTCAGTGTTTACAACAATGAATTTCTTTTTCAGATTTTCACCTAGGGGATAGACAAAACAATCAACCAAAATGGACGCGATCAAGAAGAAGATGCAAGCGATGAAGCTGGAGAAGGACAACGCGCTTGACCGCGCCGCCATGTGCGAGCAGCAGGGCAAGGACGCCAGCCTCCGCGCCGAGAAGGTAGAATGATTGAAACTTACAGTAGCCAGTAGTAAGACTAATTTTACATAATAAAAAAAAAGCCAAAATCAAAATGACATAAAGCAAAAAGAGCGGCGCCTTTATAGTAATGCTAAAGTTTACTTCTATTTTTTATGAATCTTTATCAGTGTCAAGTCATTTGAATACGATTATTTATCTGTAGGAGTCTAGGAGTACCTACAATCCGATGTTGTACTATATTTCTCGTCTCGTTTCGTAGCACAGAGCCTTGACCACAGGTGACGTAATGTCAAGGCTATGACCATGTATGAGTACTATGAGTACCTTATTCATTGGTACTTCAGCAACGAAGTCTCTCCGAAACGTCGGAATATTGCGAGTTAAAAAAACTATAGACCTTTTGTCTATAGTTTTTGTGTTTTTTAACAGTTTTCAGTTATCGAAAGAAAACGTTATTTACGTTCGAATGAAGCAAAAGTTGTTATTACTTACATAGGTACCTACTTATCTGCTTACTCACAAGTATTTATATACATTAAAGTAGTTACCTATTACCTATACCTAGATACAAATGGAGTATTTAGCAATATAGCTTCGGCATCTATGGGTCTTTTCAAGGAGGGTAATTTATTCCAAATCAAAGTAATGAGCACTATGATTTGTTCTATAAATCTTATCTTTTTTTATGAAAGTTATTAGAGCAGAAGAGATCCATTATAAAACAGCATTATCATAGAAAAGTGCAGCTTTTCCTATAATTAAACACTCAGCCCATAATGAAGTTATTAAAACCACTAGCCTGATTTTACTTCGTATAAATGTAAATGAACCAGTTAAACCAAATTCAAAGTGTATTTTAGTGTGATATCTGATAATTTTATTGAGCTGATTTTAAGAATGTTTTAAAACTCTTTAATCTAGACCAGTAGGTATCTGTTTCCGAATACGAGAAAACTATTTGAACTCTGTCACCAAGGTTATATCGTAATAACTCAAATTGTAATAACAATGGTAGCCAAAGAAGTGTTTTTTTTTTTAAATATGAAAATATGTTTATCTTAAGATCAGAGCTATTATCACGAACAATTGATAAAATGAACTTATTTTATTTCAATATAGTTCAGTTACTTTGGCATGAAGTCTTGTTATTTTGAATTATCGCTTAGCTGAACGAAATTCCCCCTTATTACCCTATCTATATCAAACTTCTTGGTGCTAATACTTTTTATTGTGATCGTAGGCCGAGGAAGAGGCGAGGCAGCTCCAGAAGAAGATCCAGACCATTGAGAACGACCTCGACCAGACCCAGGAGGCACTCATGCAGGTCAACGCCAAGCTTGAGGAGAAGGAGAAGGCTCTGCAGAACGTGAGTACTCATAGACTGTATTTTCAACAACAATTTCTTATATCCCTACAAACATCATCATCTGAAACATCCTCTTACAACATGCAGAAAATGTAGAAGGATTTATCTTGGGAGTTTTTACAACCGGCCGCCTGCCTGACGTCAACCTTCTTCGGGAATACTTGCTGGTTAAATGTAGCATTTCGTCGTTGTCGCCAGCGGAAGCAGAACATGGTCCATAAATACACATACATACATAATTATTGTTGTTTGTTTACAAACAATGGGTAGATATTAGTAACATCTATTCTGTCAACTTTGACATGTCTAATTAGTTGTGAACTTGGGTATCGTTTGTGTGGTAGGTCCAGTTACATAAATTCCTAATTTAAAAACCTTTTTAGCAGTTACTTTTTTTAAGTTCCTAGATGGAAAACTAAACAGAGAATCAACATTTATTTATGTTCTGTATATTTATCCGACTGACAAGTTTAGTAATTTTAATGAGTTTTGTGTTTGAGGTTGAATATCATTGAAACATTTCCGATTGCTTTTAAAGTGTCTTTCTCTCAAGGGTCTCTTGCACAGACTCCGAGATAAAAGTTATTTATTGTCTCCTAATGGCGCTTTAAGTGCCTAATGGGCCCCATGTTTCTAGCTCAATTTGTCCTTCAAAGTCGTTTTGGAACTGCTGCTTATGATTCAACATTTATATTTTATATCACCTGTGCAAATAATAGGTAACCAAATTACTCCATAATGTTCATAATATTGTGTACCAAAAGAATAACTCCGCTTAAAATGATGAAAAACAAATCAATTCAATATAAATTATTAAAAGATTTACGAGGCCTACCTAGACCTCGTAAATTTAGTACTCTGGGTATTTACTTAATTAGGTAAAAAAACAGTCGAATAAAACATTAGCTATCATCATCATCATCTTTCTGCCCTTATCCCACTTAAGTGGGGTCGGCACAACATGTGTACTTCTGCCATTTCCCTCTATCAGCCGTCATCTCATCACTCACTCCTTTCTTACCCATTTCAACTTTCACACAGTCCATCCATCTTTTATTTGGCCTACCTGTACGTCTACATCGATAAAAAAAACATAGAGATAAATTAAGAATAGAATATGTGTAAGTATCGAAACAATTGTTCGATCGAGCCAAAACCTTGGCGTATTGG
The DNA here is from genome assembly GCA_912999785.1 of Hydriomena furcata. Classification (NCBI taxonomy): domain Eukaryota; kingdom Metazoa; phylum Arthropoda; class Insecta; order Lepidoptera; family Geometridae; genus Hydriomena; species Hydriomena furcata. The sequence continues at coordinate 4,176,902 of OU538834.1, read as the reverse complement.
CAGGCTAACCGCTGCGTCATGGAAATTGTATTGTAAAACTAGCTGACCCGACAGAATTTCAATTTATAAAAGAACTAACCCAAATTAACATTCCTATAAGTAATCACATATATAATGCTAACTACTGCAAAATGTGGCATGTGCCGAACATAATATTTGGACGTGCCTATGACTACCCTCACGATTACAGTCTGATCAATTTTTTTTGAATCAGATGATTTTGGCAGAACAAACAAACAAAACAAAAACTTATATATAAAAACATACTCGTATCCATCGTGCTATGTAATCGTATGAACCATGCCTACATAGGTCTTGAGTTTATTAAAATATCCCATTAAAAAACATTGTTTTCCGAATTTTGTAATTAGGTATTTAGCAACTTTTCCAACTATTCTGTCCCTAAAAATCTTATTTAGACGCACATTTTTTTGCTGCAACGCAAAACTGCTTGACTTGACTGCAAGCAAAAGCTCCCATTCAAACAATGTTATAAGTCTAAGTGTTATTTCTTTGGCAACAAACTGTCGGTGTATTCCACCTATAAATTACTGTTATAAAAGAATGAAGTAAATCGGAACATTCTCAGTTGCTTCATTGTTTATATTATTACTTGACGTCACGTTATTGCCGGGAACTGTTCATACCAGACTACCAGTGAACCCACGTACGCTGCGCTGTAGGGGGCTTTGGGCTATTTTCAGCGGCCGACACCTAATATGGGCCCGCTGCCCGGAGTCACGTATAAATAGATCCGGGAACGAGATCGCGTCAGCAGCCAGCTTGGAAACTTTGCTACGGAACTTTCCAAAACTAACCAAGTTTTAAACTTAGCTAATGAGTTGTCTAAAAACAGTTAAAATGATAAATAATTTGTAGAAAACGACAAAGAAAACAATAAGTAGGTAATAATTGTAAGATCAAACTTAACATGAATAAAATAAATGAATCGAACGCGGTCTATAAACAAAAGCATTCGAAATTTCGCGGGTTTAAATATTTGACAGTTGCACGATGCACTGTTGCCTTCGGTCGGTAAAGCAGTAAAAAAACAAAGATGGCCGCTGCAAAGTAGTGACTGCAGCGCCACTATTTTGTTCCCAAGTGACAGCTAGTCAATATGGCCGCCGGCGCTGCGCGGCCGGACGGAGCGCGCCGAGAGTAGTGATGTCCGCGTCCGCGCCCCACGCCCACGGGCGCACCCCCGTGCGGCGCAGGGGGCATCAACACCACCCGCGACTCCGCGGGGACCGCACCCCTGCCACCCCTAGTACACCCCCTAAATCACAACTCGCAAAACAAGTGACCTTACAAACAGACGGTGTTGTGCCTTGTGTCAATAGTGTCAGTGAATCTCAAGAAGTGACAAGGACGAATAGTGACGATGCACTTTCGAATCGAAACACAATCGATGTCGATGATAGTTCGAATATTGAAGATGAAATCGAGACAAATAATAATAGTGTTAAGGACACGGATTCCTTAGAGTCCGACGATGATTTTTCGTTCAGAGAAGAGCGGTCGGCAGGAGACGGTGCAGAATTTACGTTTGCTCCACCGGAGACGATATCTGATGATGACCCTGAGACTGCAGAACTGGCTAAACTTAGATGTACTAGCGAATGCACAGAAGTTCTTGCAGAGAGGGAAAGTAGACGAAGGAGAAGATGTGCGGATTACCCGGGTCTGGCGTTTGGCAGTTCTATATTTTCTTCGGATACGATGATGAAGTTTGCGTTGATCAAAAATGAGTTGCAGAATATCAAGAACACAGCATTAAGAAGGGTAATGTCCTTAGTTATTTAAGCTAACGGCTGTGTGAGTGAAGGTGGCGTGGGCCAAATGCGCACAGAACTATTTTTAATCGCATTCCGTCGGGAAAGTGTTGATGCTCCGCAGAGCACACACGGGCGGCACATAGCTCGCGTGGCGATCAGCTGAGCCACATTATTTCGTTTGACATGTTTACTCGCACGATCGCTCACACAGCCGATAGATGTCGTTGGTATCGATAGGGTCACGTGGCCCTGCACGCTAGCCCTTGCCCTTTTCGAAACTAAAACCTGATGTCTGAGAAATAAAGTTTATTTTTCCTTTTACGCGTTTGACGTTACTAAGGTGTCGTCACTTTACATGCAAAGTAATTGTCAACAAAGTAGAAAGATGTACTTACATAAGTACCGACTTTTATATGACTTTACTCTAGTTCACTATCTCAGAACATCGACTAATCTATTTCTAAACATCTCGATCTTACGAGAACTACCTACCTAGGTAGGTAGGTAAACGTTATGGACGCAGCAAGATCACAAGTAATGTAATGTAGACTATCGACCCACACTGAGTTTGCATTATCTACAATTGCTCGCATTGTTACGAGTAGGTAGGTACATACACACCACATTTCTTATGAGTTGGCTACCTAGGTGTTCAACTTTCTAAATTAACACGAAGTAGTGTTGTGCTATTGTCTCATTTAGATTTACTAACTAACAATTAAAAATTACTTATATTGCCTTAACTTGTTCCATTATAAAATTGTCAATTTTCTAGTTCAATTCCATTTCATGTCGGCTCATAAACAATTAATTGATTACGAACTAAATATTTTTAGTGCTTACCTACAGTTTAAAATTTTATAAAGAAACATGAGATTGCAGCAAGCGAAAATCTACAAAACAATGAAACCCTTAACTCAAATTAAAATTGATTGGTGGCCAAAAATATTCATTAACTACCTACGAGTAGGGTAAATACAAAGTAGGTTAGGCATGTAGGTACTACTAAAATGCTAATTTTTGCAGTACACACGTAAAAATAAAACAAAACACCTGAGTAAGCTGAAGCATATTTTTGTTCAATATTAACCAGGTATTGATAAAACTAATCACTTGATTGCCCAACTGTTTCAAATGCTTTATGAAAGCGATATTGCTAAACTGTAACTCATATCATTATATCCGTATAGGTACCTACTGACTGATGTTACGTTTTAGTGCGGATGTTATTCACGCCTAATTTTGTGTTTGTTTTGTTTAGGGTTACACATACACGTAAGTTTATATCACGCACACACTTATATTTTTTAATACTCGTACGCACGGGTTAGAGGTCGTCATAACTGAAAAACATGGTCATAAAAATAAAAGTGATAAGTGATTAGTATTCAAAATAGACCCGTCACAACATATAATTGATTCATCTACACAACATGATGTAGACATTAAACGCAACGTGTCAAAAAATCTTCTGTTTCAAAACCTTAGATCAAAGATTCGGCAAAATTAGATACAAGTAGGTTAAAACACGACACACTTTCAAGAAACAAATTGGTCAGCTATTAAACAGAACAGCATGAAAATCTGAAAAAGTGTATTTTACGAATAATTATTTTATAAATGTGGCAGGCGAAGCAAGTGCTAGTATTGAAACTGAAATAGCTGCTACAGTGCCACTTCAGACATAAGATTCTATAATGTATGCTGCGCCGGTAACCGTTCAAAATCGATTTGCAAATTTAGCAATTGTTCTATTGCAAATTTATTCTCGGATTCCATACCTTGTGGTTTAGATTTCAACGTCTAAGCATAAATATTGTATAAGTATTGGTTATTTTGTATGAGGTATCAGTTTTGTTGAAAATAATAATAAGAATGATAAGTCTTAACTATAGATTTTTGCACGGATCTTTATCACGATTCAGTCTGCCCGCGATCATGGTTATTGTATCATAGTCGAAATTTCAGCAAAATAAATTTATGGTAATTACGTGATAAAGACCTATGTATATATAGTTATGTCTATTAATCACTATAGTTTGAAAAATAATAATATTTCTTATTATAATCATGAAACAAAAAGGTACAAAAAGGAAAAAAATATATCTCTGCTTATGAAATCTTTTTATTATAAGAAAAGTTAACATCCATCCATGATGATGAAAATCGTAATTCATCAACACGTATGTCGCCAGATGTCCTTATACGGGTAGGTACGAGTGTGCACTTCCAAAGGCTTATTATTAATTGGTGTCACACGTTATGTGTATTGATTATTGAAATGTAGTATTCGGACATGACCATGTTTGTGTAGTGTCAGCCTTCAGTCTGGCCACATGGCCGTCTGAGATTTATTTGCAAGGTAGATGTGGAACTAGACTCGAATGTTCTATTACTGCTACATAGATTTTTTTAGCAACCGCATTGGCCGACTTTATATTTAGTATCCAAACTAATAGGTGTTTTCAAATCCATAGACCTCGTAGATAAGATACCTACTCTACAACCTGTGTGTACAAAGATAGCGGAGTTCTTAATATGCGTCAGCTCTTCTTATGATGTGTCTCAGAGTAAACCTTTTTGATCTTTTTGACCTTGTTGCACTTAGGTACATATTGTTAGTAACAATATGTGTGTAACAATTTGTTTCGCACATATTGTTTTACTTTAAATAAACCTTATATAGATATATATAAATGAATTGCTGTTGTTGGTCTGGCTAAAACTCAGAAAAGGACTTACCGTTGTGTTCGTAATTACCTGGACAAGTTTTATAGTGGAAAAGTTCCAAAAATAGAAAAAAAATATATGTAGTTAGTGGTATATGGACAAGACGTCTGTCGGGACAGCTAGTATTTAAATATTTATTGCATTTTAGTAATAATATTTTAATAGAAACATCGTGGATTATATTATTACATATTGCATAACAATTCGTCAAAATGCATAAATACCTACCTAATAGACAAAGCCAACAAGCATGCCTCAAATACCAAGGTCAATAAAATGTGTTCACAAATGTCTGTTCGGATGAAAAATGAATCGACAGAGGTGACTGAACAGTTAATAAATAGCTTGCGGTTACAAAACACAAAATCTATTGTAAAAAAAGAGAACAAAAAAAAACGGATTCTGCTTCGGAAATCACTAGACCCATAATAGAAAGAACTAGTTCGCTTAATTTAATTACCAGCCACAGGTCATTCATCATCATCATAATCGGCGAATGACATCTATCTTGAGACATTAGCCTAATTAAATGCCACGATGAACTTTCCAACGAAATCTGATTAAAAATCGCAATATAGCATAATTCTAACATTTTTTCCATTTGGATAAATTATTCAATCATACTCGTTCACACTTCATTGGTCGAACGTCTTCTGCTTTACCGACATGGCTGGTTTTTTCCTTTTGCTGTGAAGTGGCTATGTAAAGCATCAGAATTTAAAACAGGTATTCAACTCTGCATACTTTCTAAGTGACGTCATAATAAATTCGGTGGTTCTTGAATTTGTGCTTGGCTCAGTGACTCGATGACTTGTCGTACAAAGGTGGAATTCATGATTGGATTACTCGAAGAAACTCTAGATGGCGTTAGCAGGCTCATTCCACATTCGCTCATACGAAAAACGAAAAATATACTTTATTTCATATTTACACTAATTATTAAATTATTCAAATAAACTTTGTTTCGACGGCGCACTTAACACTGTAATTGGTATTTGGATAAAGTTCCCATGCGTTACATTTGTAACATTGTTGGTAATAGCTCTTCACAAAATTTGAATTCTACTTCCGTAGTCTACATTGTGTAGGGTCATTGTAGCGTTTCGCCCATCCTACATTTTGGGCTTCTTTCTAACCTTCGCATTGATGTGACCCTACAGGATGTAGTTTACATTAAACATGCACAGGTGGAGCCACTCGCCCCTGCAGTCTGCCCAAGTGCTTATCTCAATACGTACGTGTGACGTTTGCGTCGTGTCCCACTGTCAAAGTCACTCGTGGAATGTTAAATAAAGTGAAATAAAATTCGTAGTTCATTGTTAATTATTAATATAATTCTAACGAGTTTCCGCAACTAGTATCAATACAGAAACACGATCAATCAGTGCAGTTTGTGTGTCGTGAATCGAAGCTCATAAGTTTGGTGGCGGCCATTTTATTCGCCGGCTGTTCGTTTGAGCCGAGCCCATCTCAGCGATACGGAGCACGAGCCGAGCCACCGCCAGTCAGTTCAGTTGGCATTTTCGCGACTAGGGCGAAGGTGTCTCTCGATTTTATAGTTTAGGAAGTCCATTTAAACTCAAAAGTGCATCAAAATGACGACAAATATGCAGCAAGGAACGATCCTGGACGTTCTCAAGAAGAAAATGCGTCAAACTAAAGAGGAAATGGAGAAATATAAGGACGAATGCGAGGAGTATCACAAACGTTTACAAGTTGAAATTATGCGGAGAGAAGAAGTAAGGAAACGTGTTTTGTATCCGTGCTTTGTGAAATATTAAACAAATGTTTTAGCGTGTTCCCGTGTTCATGAATGTAGGGTTAAATAAGTGGAAGTTATCAGCGCTTGTACTATCTACCTATAGTGAGTAATGTCCGGCCATACTTAGGTGTGCAGGCAACGTACGCATATTCACGTCCCTTTCGGATTCATCTCGCCTCTATCTCTTAGAAAGAGATAGCGTGTAATAATTATTTCCATTGGATACCTCGTTCTCTAAAACGAATTTAGTGTTGTTCCCAAAAAGTGTTATTTCGATAATCCAAATTCTCGCCTTGTGAATGTTTTCTTTAAATGCTTCTTAGAATTCCTCGGTACGTGGACTTATGCCGGTTTGTGTTACACGTAACAGGTTTGGTTGCGTTGGAGGTCGTGTACCGGTCTTTTGTGGCACATGTAGAGCGTACAGGAATCGTGTAGCTTAGCAGCCAGTACATTCCTGTAGTACGGACGTCCTCGAAGGATCACTGGCGCCGCAAGGCGTGTCCGACTGCTCGCCGTTATCGTCACATGACGTAACTCTACTCGCTTCATACCACGGCTTATTAACACCTGCAAAAATACATTTGACATAGGCAACACTTATATTTCGTTTGCCAGTCTCCAGTAACTAAATTGAATCATTACTCACTGTAATGAGTGGAGAAAACTATGCCATGTTCAGGGTATCTTGAAAAACATCGCATGCCTTATCTCCTTAAGTGTATCAGTGACGATAAGAGTCTCCTATTTCGTGGTAGATAACGCGAAAGTTGAAATTGTGGTAATTGTTGTAATGTTCCTGACATAAATGTTGATCATGACACAAATATTTGCACCGAAACATCTGTCTTAGATGAGTCTTCAATTGTAGAAGTACCTACATGTAACATTACTTTTGGGTAGATTGTGGGCGTGTATCAACATTGGGAGCCAACATGTTTGAACAGTGATTGTTGAGGTCAACTCTAAACTTGTCATTTATAGTCTCAGGAAACAGTTATCCACTCTACTATGTGTATAACATTAAATATATAAACGTTTTATTAAACTTGAAATGTATGCCAATTCCAAACTCGTGTCTGACATATTTTATAAACATATCGTGGAAGAATAATTTTATTATGATAGATATCTATCTATCTAAATTAGATTTTATTGTTTTGGTTTCAATAAGAAACGTGACTGCACGCGTTATTAAAATGTAAACAGCGGTCCATTTAGCTGACAAACCTTGCTCTGTAAATGGAAAGCAATATCCATGACAATATTGGACCTCACCAGTATTACTTTTTTGGTAATTTACAGCCCGGGGAGGTGTGCGCCATCAAAATTTACCGTGCGTTCGCGTGACCGCATTGTGTTACAATTTATTGGAATAGGGCTCGCTTTTGTGTGTGACCATTCAAACGAACAATGCTCCTGCCCTAGCCGAACCCACAAATTCCAACAATGTGAATCTTCCGGCGAAAGTACAGGTGCAACAAAAGCACACCGGTATCACAGCTATATTTGAAAATGGAGAAATTTTAACCAAAACTTTGATTGAGAATTGTTCATGTCCTCGAGATACAGGTCTATGACCTGACATAAGAGGTTTAACTCTTGAAAAACCGTCTCTAAACATAAATTCGAATTATGGTCCAAGTTCAAGGTGATTACGCGCAGACGCTATAAATCGTTGTCTAAAAAAATTGACAAAAACTTAACCATTTACTCTAATGAAACATTTGCTAGAGAGTCGATAAATCGTTCTAGCATTGGTTGAAATAATTGCGATAGAAAGAGGGTATAGAGCTAATTGGCTATTCCCGTCACTACTATTAATAGCAACCACGCACCGCCGACGACACAGGATAAAAGGACCAGAAACTGGGACTCAGCGCAAGGACACGTGATGTCATAAACATGTGTGACATCGTGAATATAAATAACTAGCAAAATGCTCCTAGCTTCTGCATTCATACCACGTAATTTACAGACGTTAAACAATGTCCTCAGAGTCGCAGCACTCAGTGCTTAGCATGATGTTTTCCCCTGCTCGCGTCGATCGTGTAAAGTAAATATCGATAAAATAACGGTATCCTAATGCATTGCGCACATCACTAATTTTCGGTCAACCGCCCCGGGCATTACCTACCTGTTTGGTGTCCATCTAACTTCTTTTTTCAACGACCATTTTTATTTCACCCATTACATAGAATACATTCTTTCATATTTCCTTTTTTAGAGAAAAAAATAATGCGTTGGGTTCTTTTTGGTCCATTGACTGTATAAATCGTTGTTTCTTGTAGACGTTTTTACATCGTTTCTTCGATAGCATGACCATATGAGTTGTTTTCATGGCGCGTTTAACGATTCCAATTTTACGCTCACGATCTGAGACCTCAATATGTTCGGTCGTTCTCCTTTGTATCGACATGCTTAGGGCTATGAGTAAATTAGTGTGCTTATTAACAGGCCACATTGTGAGAGTGCTAAACCGTTGTGATTCTAAAATATTCCAGCAGACGGTTTTAATTAGTAGGTGTTTATGACAAGCACTTTTTATGAGACTGTGACACGTTGTGTGTAGATACCTATAGCTAAATTATTTTATTCGCTTTTCGATACATAGACCAGACACTAAACACAGAAACGAAATGAATGATGCTATCACACTTTTAAAATTCCGAAACTAGGAGTTATTCTAGAAGTATTCGTTTTTACCTTACTATAGAAACTGTGTTTTTATTGTTAGAAGCTAACCGAACATTCTTTCTTCCTAGGCTGAGTCCGAAGTTGCTGCTCTCAACAGACGTATCCAGCTGTTGGAAGAGGACCTCGAAAGGTCTGAGGAGCGTCTCGCCACCGCCACCGCTAAGCTTTCCGAAGCTAGCCAGGCTGCCGATGAGTCTGAACGGTGAGTCCACGCCAATTAGGAAAAGATTAGTCTTCACACGGATATTTATCTTTACGGTAATGTTAGGAAGACTGTCTACTCCAGACTATACGTTGCAGTAAATTGACAGCTTGTAACCAAAGATACTGATTGACTCCTTTAGAGTCAGAACCAATATGTTGGAGTTTATTGTGTCTGAAATCAAACATACTTTTAACGTTTTTGTTATTCTACAGTTTGTTATAGATTAAACGTAAACAATAAATTATTTTATACAAAATCAGCTCTTAAATAAAATAAAATATGAGCAGGTTAATTAAAATACAATAGACTTCGTTCTTTAGCCAATAACTCGGTTGTGAACAGGTTTAACACATTACACAAAAGCAAATAATAAAGGGTGTAACAGCTTTTTAAGGAATCAAGAATCGATAAAACTGTTCATAAACTACCTATAATTTCACTAATAAATTACGTTAGCACAATTCAAAACTTGTACTTGAAATAAATATGATGCACTATGCAAATGCAATGAAAACCACATCGTTAATGTAAACAAGTGTAATACTATTACTGATCGACCTTAATAAAACAGAAACTGTAAAATGATGATTAAGAATAGTAACTAATGATATCCCGTGTTGCAGTACATTTACCGTTAGTCAAGTTTATAACAATACCTACTTAAGAAGTTACGATAAAACGAAGACTACGTAAGATAGTAATTTATCCTCTATTTTATGTTGAATTTGAAGACTTTCCAAAGTGAAAATTCTCAATGAGTAATCATTGTCATCAATCATCGATGGTCAATAAAAGTTAAATGAATATTTCGTATGCCCTAGTCCAATCGGGAACTTAATTGACAATACTCAAATGTCTTATTTGAATTCCTTCCGTTTTATACTATTTTAGCCTACTCGGAGGTGTACGATGAACAGTACATTAGACAACCATCAAACTGTGATGAGTAGGCGTGACATTGAGACTGTCCTATATTATGTGGCTTCTTCAAATTCAACGCACAAATTGGATTATAATACTTCACACTGTTCTGATTATTACATATATTATTTTAGTCTATATTTTATTTGTTGTGCATGAACGTTTTTTTGTGTATTATAAATGCCCTTAACCACCATATTCTAAGACCTAAAAGCCTATTATTTTCTATATAACATAATTTTATTCGTTCAATTACTTCTCTTGTTTCAAAACAGTCAAGACATCATTAAAATTCTTTCTCTGCAAAATAATACGTCTCCTAGAAATTATGATTTATTGTTTTGTAAGATGAAAGACTTATTCACCATTTCCCATTAGATTAGTCATAATAATGTATCATAGATATCGCAAGTAATAACTCCCAGTTGCATTGTGTTGGGAGGTATCGACTAGCAGTATCGATAGTTTTTATCGTTGTTATAACACGCATGTGTTTGACCCCGCACTAACCAGAATACGCAAGGCGTTGGAGAACCGAACCAATATGGAGGATGATCGCGTCGCCATCTTGGAGGCCCAGCTGTCTCAAGCCAAACTCATCGCCGAGGAGTCAGACAAGAAATACGAAGAGGTGAAAGAAAACTCCTTCATGACGTCATTTATAACAACTCACTACTTTACTACGCCTGCGTGAATCTAGCTGCATTAAAAAAATATTATAAAGAATGCGTCGCTTTAGTCGATTCATTACCATAACATACAGTTATCCTAGTTGAAGTGGGAGAAAGATTTGTGGCTCTTTTCACGCGCGCTTAGTTACGTAGTAACAGTAGCTCGTGATATTATGCAGACCTATATTCGCTAAGTACCTACCTACAGATTTCGTCATGCCAGAGTTTATTAATACGCTAGGGTCTGTGAACCGTTCCATTGTTTGAACAGTTGATATCGAACCTACTGATTTAGAATGTAGGTAGGCACCTACTGTAATTATTGATCGCCATAAGTTGTCGGCAATAGCAGCATGCAATAAGGTCTTTGTAATGTCACGAACTGCACATGGATTTATAACTTTCTTTAAAACCTGATAGCCCGGTTTTTAATCGAATTTGTCGTTTTTAAATGTCAAAAAAACTGGATTATTTCGTTTGAAAAACTTGCGAAACATTGCAAAAGTGACTTTTAAAAGAAATTAGCACATAATGATTCACGGATAAAGGTTGTGCAATGTTTCGAATGTTTAATTTCATGTTTACAGAAGCAAAATTAAAAGATGTTCTCTTTTAGTTTCGTTTCTCTTAAGTTCATTTATTTGAAACCAGTGGTATAATACGTAAATTATCCAAGATACATTTGTCAGAGCTCGAATGTCTTAAAGAAAAGAGGCTTGTAGTACTACTGGTTTCAAAAGTCTCTCTCCACAGCGTTCCAGAAGAAACCGGTCGCTTTGTGTGTTTCTTCGCGTGTTCGTTCCTTGCATGTCTTCTATCGGGCCACCCTTGAGTAGGCTCCATCTTCGTTCCTGTGAAAACAGGCGTAAAATGTCATATACACAGGCGTGATTGTCATACTAAAGTTGTCATTCGATGCAGTGCCCGCAAGGTGCTCGAGAACAGGTCGTTGGCCGATGAGGAGCGTATGGACGCCCTTGAGAACCAGCTCAAGGAAGCCAGATTCCTTGCTGAGGAAGCCGACAAGAAATACGATGAGGTCTTTATAATGGAGTGTCGATGTCGTTTGGTTTGCCCGCTTTTCAGTACGATGCATTCTTTAACCTTTACTTGACATTGTGGGTATGGCTATGTTGGTTGTCATTTTACCTGAGAATTAAACTCGACTCTTCCCTTCCACTTTCACTTAATGCCGTTTTAAGCAATCTGATAGTCTCAGACACGTATATTCTTTTAAGTAATGCTTAAAGTTAACATTTTCCAGTCGAATTTCAAAGCATTTAATTTTGAAGAACATACCCGTTAATTGCTTAAAACATCTGACAGTTATATGGATGAGAGGAGTAGGTCAACTGATTCTCCAAGCAGCTACAAAAACGCAAATGTCACTTGTTATGTAAAGTGTGTGTCGTACTTTCATTTCTAATTTCTAGAGTGTCCGCATCCGGAAAGCGGATCTCTACTATCCTAAGACGTACTCCCTACTGGCATGTCTAAACAACTCGGAATGTCTTAAAAACTTATCTCCCCTAATGACTGAACGTTTCGTTGAACTTCCCACTAATTTGATTCTAAAATGGAATTTGATGTTTTAACTAACAATAATCTCCCCCAGTTTGATCATAAAATGGATTTCGATGTGTCAACTAACCGTAATCTCCCCCATTATAAATTGTGTGAGCTTCAGAATTATGATTTTAATAACTATGTCTTTGTTACCGAGTGCAACAATGATTCTCAAATGATACGACTTATATAATCTCTAAGATTAGATATCACCGTTCGTCACCAATGAAACATCGTACACGAACAGGTGGTTACAATAATAATGTCCTAATTCCCCTGACATATGACCCTGCGCAGTGAAGGCAGTCGTAAAAGTCAGCGTCCCTAGATGGAGTCACAGGCCCGGCTTGATCGCCTTATACGGCAACCAGTCTCCTTGTTACATAAGTCCGAGCCTTATCGAGGGTTGTACTTACTTGTAGCTAGCACATTGTATGAACAGTCGAGTGATTATGCAGTTTTGTAACGCGGTGCGTGTGTCCAGGTCGCTCGTAAGCTGGCCATGGTGGAGGCTGACCTGGAGCGCGCAGAGGAGCGCGCCGAAACCGGCGAATCGTAGGTTCCAAGTTTTCAAGCGATCTGCCATAGGAGCACCGCTCGCTCGGCTCGCTATTGACCCTCGCGGTGTACGCGAAGTTCCGAGAAAGCGAACGCTTGTCGGACAATAACGATCCTTAGAGCGGTGTTCCCAAGGCTTGGTTTTGTATTTCGCCACCGTTCTGCATGGTTGTTCATTTGCATTCTTAACATTGCCGCACAGTAACCCGATTTATCGGCATAGGTATTTCTAACTTAGGCTCTTTTTGGTTTTTTTTTGCATGTTCGATTCTAGGTCGTCGTGCAGCACTACGCCAGATTATTTTTTATTTTTAGTTGCATATGCCATTAATCGAGCATTTTCTGTTCAGAAACCCTTCTGGACCGATGATGTTTTTTAGTTGTAAGTTCAAGAGTAGCGGCACTCACGGTGCGCAGTAAGTGCCGGTACTCTGCTACTGTCAGACTAAAACAAGGGTTGCCCCATCTCATGGATATTTCTTACGTTAACTATCATGTCCATGTGTCGACTAAACTTCCGTCCTCTATGTGTGTACTTGGCTATAGGCTAGGTTGTCAGGAAATATGTGTGGTATAGGGCAATTTTCGTTTTCAGATATGCACCGCATTACACCAGAACTACTGGCCGTATGCGTGCCGCACATATGCATCCGCACACATCACATAACGAATACGATAATGCACTAGATAGCACTTAGATAATAATAATTTTTCATTGCAAAAAAAGTAATTTTATAGAACTAAAATGTTTTGGGACAACCCTTCGTTTATTTTTAGTTGTTAGAGTTCTGACGCCGCTCTCGACACGCCAGCTTTTGCCTTTTTGCTGTGGATTTGCTTTATGTGCTTTTTGAGATTTTTCTAGGTTCTCCTACATCTCCAAAAGTACCTTCACATCATTTAGTACCAGCACTAAAGTATTTCATCCATCCATCTCAAAACCATTGTGTTTGAAAACATGTGTGGTCTACTGTGAAATGTAGACTACAAGACATGGACACAACCCGAGACGAGTCATCATACTATCGTACATCATTCCAAGTATACCTGTATCAAAAGTACTACTCAATAATATTTTGCCATCATCCTCATAAACTTGCTCTTGAATGAGCTGACTCGTAAAATCTCATTCACTATCATTTATTTTGTGAATTTAAATAACCTTAATTCTGAGATTCACTCAAACCTAGTTATCCCTTCATCCGAATCCGTTCCTTCACAACCCGTTGCACAGTATACAACAGCAGTAGTCAAACTCTTTGCACTGCACCAAAGCGAGCGATCGAGAGCGGCGTAAGGACGTAGCGCGGCACACACACGTGTGCCGCGGCAGTAGCGTGTTGTGTGTGTGTTTGTGTGTGTGCGAACTAACGCGCGGCCGGCGTCAGGTGGCGAGAAAGCTGGTTCTCATGGAACAGGATCTGGAGAGGGCCGAGGAGCGGGCTGAGCAGAGCGACTGGTAAGTCTCTTTACTCTGTCACTAGAGACAAACACACTCATCTTATAGACTATATAAAAAGTTAATGCATTTATTATTATAGTATTCTCTAACATCACTTACCGTGATATAAAAATTCCTAATAAAATATTGCGTTAGATAACTACGAAGATCCTTAAATTAAGATTATAAAAAAGTGATTTGTCTTTAGTAACATTTACAAAACTGAGTAATAAAGAGCTGTTGAAACCACAAAACGGACTACACAATCTTTATTATTCAGCTTCATTAACGGAATTTATCAATGAAACTGATGAATTCACTTCAATGGTATTATGCGAATGTATCAGTGAAATCGAGAAAGTTTCATCTTGCATTGTAATTACAAATGCAACGATCATCTTACGAATGAGTAACTTTGCTGATACACACTGATTATCGCATAGTTGCGTTGCTACGACATGAATATTAATTGATATTTGCAACAGAAAATTAAAAATTATGAATATAATAATGCGTATGATTATAAGACTAGGTATAAAATAAAGATCCAACTAACAGGATGTCAAGTGGTTATCCCTGACCGTTTTATACCTAGCTTGGCACTTACTGCTACCTGTTTATGAACTGTGTCTCTGATCAAATATGACTGTCTCTTTCTTTCGAAGAGTAGCCAAGCTTTGAGTTGTACCTAAGATAAATTCATATTACTGTCGTGGCAACGTAAATTGCATGCATACTTAAATATTTTATTTAAACTATAACCACGTTTAATTGTTAGCTTTATGTTTTCGGCTCGTTTTATTGTTAATGCACTTTTGACTTATTATAAATAAGCTGTCTAACATTTAACATAGGTCGATTTGCACAATTAAATATGAATTTCATAAACGGGTGGATTATATCAAAATAAATTGAAATTTGAATTGGTTTATTACAAACATAATATTCATTTATTCAGTACCTACGGAATATTTATGTAAGTATTTTGATTATTGCAATAACTGATGATAATCTATCAACTGGACGATTATTGATAAATAGATTTTAAATTTTTACGCAAGAATGTTGCGCAAATCGACCTTTCGTATTGAACAGTATCATTTATTAAATGACTCCCCTTGTCCGAATGTCAGTCATGGGTCAAATTGACCGTTAAATTGTTATTGATTGAAAGCCCTTTAGTTTTCGAGTAGTACAGAATGTTCAATCGCATACCAAGCAATTAAATTGGGTACGAATGTTCTTACCTTCAGCAATCAATTCCATGTCTCACAGATTTGATACTGTATTGATCTTATTCAAATTAAATGTTAATTTGTTTTGAAATTTATCACATTTGAAAGGTCATTTAGAAGACCATCATACTAGAAGACCAACATTCTTACACTGTTTTTCAGTAGAAATTGATTGTTTTTATTTTCACAATTTTCCAGCAAAATCGTCGAGCTTGAGGAGGAACTCCGTGTCGTTGGTAACAACCTGAAGTCCCTGGAAGTCTCTGAGGAGAAGGTATGCGTCAACCATTTCTATTTTAGTACATTACAGAATAAAAAAAAAAAAAAGGTTTTCTAAACGACCACGTATGTATGTATGATGTCTGTTGACCAAAAAAGATGTTGAGAATGATGCACCAACCTTTATTGAGAATTCCCAACCGAATTTGGCGTAGGATGTAGAATCGTTTCCAGATAAGTCTAGTAGAGAACTCGCCTGAATAGATCTGTGTAATCAACTGTCCAATTCTACACAGGCCAACCAACGCGAAGAGGAGTACAAAAACCAAATCAAAACCCTCACCACCCGCCTAAAGGAGGTGTGAATTGTCGAGAGATAACTCGCGTGGTTTTGTACGCTTGTCTAACAGCATTCTGCGCACATACTTGAAACCTATGCCTCATTTACGCATTTACAAATAAGTAAAGAGGCATAGACAGTAGAATATTCTGTGACTGCAGTGTTTTCTATCGTTTTCTGGCTGTTGTGTCCCCTTAACTTCCAATGTAACATAGTTTTACAGTAACAGAGCTGTCGTAATTACGAGGTACAAACTCGCGACAGAGCTGTTTGCATGAACTCAATTTTCCGTTTTCGTTGTTGTGTTTATTTTTTATTTTTCGTTAACAAAATAATCACAGGCGACGCAAAGAGAAGAGACATATGAGGGGCGAGTTAAACTCCTGGACAGACAACTCAGAGAGGTAAAAGTTGACAGGCGGAGCGGCGAACCAGTAGATAGAGATTGGTTACGGTTGTAGATCCATGTTCATCGCCATTCTGTGTTTTGGGGATAGTGTTGTGCCTCGGCGATGTATCGATTCGGAGCTCGTTATATATATATCATGCGATCTTGAATTGATTTATTGCAAGGGGCATGGCTTCTCGTAAATAAGCTACGTCCGTTGGTGTAGGTCCCTATAGTGTCGTGCTGGAGGCGGTTGGTGCTTCATCTATATATTTATGAAGTCTATCTATTCTTTCTTTACCTGTGTAATAATTGTTTCTTTTATGTATATTGCCAGTCGTGTTGTGAATGTACGCATTGTGTTGTTCCAAGCTTTGGTCATTTAAATACGTGTTCCGTATCACGTGTCCTAAGTATGTTAATACGAGTATACTGTCTGAATTGTTTATCGAACACTAGACTACTATTATTAATGTAACCTACAAAAGTATGAAGACGAGTATTTTAATGTCGTAATCGAAATAACGTCTAATGTTTCTTAGTGATAATCCCTGGTCTATATTGTCCAAAAAGTTTACTACTTGGATGTAGAACAAATAGATGATCATGCCGTGCATGTAACAAAGCACGAAATATCTACACTACGATGCACTGCCTTGCATTCATCAACTTGAGGTATACAGGTGTTAAGCCTCATTTCCCTGTGAATTCACCGGCAACCATACCCTCAAACCGGAACAGAGCAATGCTTCTTTTAACGGCAGCATTAGTTACGGTGGTATTACCTACTTCCCCGGATCAGTCCCACTGCTCTTATATCATGTCCCGTGTGAACCAAATTTTGTAAATATATTTACCGATTTACACGCCCATCTGAGGTATAGTGCTAGCTTTTTAGTAAGCAGCTCAAAACATTTATTGGGCTAATCTCCCCCCTCCCCTGTGTTTATTTCTAGTATCATTTTTGACTATATCCTTTACAATTAGCACTTGCTGTTATCACTTTCATCCCTGCCTTCCCTGTATTTTTCTGGTGTATAAACCAGTGCGTACATTCATAATACAAGGCGCATGTGCGCTTGCCGTGAGTAATGGCTCTGTGTGGCTAGGCGATGGCGACCCGCGATCACGTCGAAGATAAGATCCACAGTCTCTCGCAGAAACTGACGCAAGTAAGTTGTGCTCACTCTATTGGGGCTTTGGTCGCTATTATTACCAACACAGTCAAATTTCAATAAAATATCTAGTCTAGTTGATAATTTTATATTTTGAATTATTAATTTAAAATAACTTACTGTTTTAGACACTCAAAAAGACCATAGGGCTTGTCTGAAGTGTATAAAGTTTATATAGGTACGTATTTTGTACTAACTTACTGTATCTATGACATGGAAACAAGCAATACTTACCTACATGACAAAATCTTGCATTATTCTGTTGCACGTTACAACTGAAATGTTGTAGGGATGTACTGTACTGTGTACAGACCCCGCGAGAATTTATATCGATACAGAAAATCACAGAAAATCTGTCACAAAAAAGTTTTGATAAAAATGAAGAAATTTAAAATAAACCACCAAGCGACTGAAGTCCCGTATTTTTCTTATTATATTCACAATCATCATTTCGTTATGTATTTTGTTATATCTGGGTAATGGTTAATATGGTTATCATTAGTTTTGTAGTGTCACTACACTGCACTTAGCGGCTTTCGGTGAAGGTAAATGCATGCGTGTTTTGCTTTAAATGTTTAACGATTTAGTTTGATATTTTACTAAAAAATAAACTTTTTTGTTAAATAATTTTGTTTGATTTTTAAAACTAGTCTTGAAAGATCATAATTGTAAATATGTTGAGATTAAACTCGCTGTATAATAAAAAAAGTTGCATGTCTATTTATTTTTTTAAAGTTGTCTCTTTTCTGTCAGTAACTAAATACATACCATAATAGTTGTTATGTTCGAATGTTGTTTAAGAAGCATAATATCAGAACGAATTACCTTTATTTTAATTAAAAAGAAAGACAGAAAAAAGGCTGCTTACACAAGTGCATAAACTAAAATGTTGATGTATATTTTCAGGCTGAAGCTCGCGCTGAATTTGCTGAGCGCTCTGTGCAGAAACTCCAGAAGGAGGTCGACAGGCTTGAAGGTAATATTCCATTTTTACTTTTACAAAAAAATATAACATTGAAGAAAATGTATACAAACAAGGCAAAAAACAGAAAGAAACTTATATATTTTGATAATAATGCAACTTTCTGAATAGATTTCAAGGTCCAGTTATTTTACAACGTACAGCAATGGTATTCGTATAGGTCTCTGAAGTCAAGTATAACAGTTTGAATAACCAAGGCTTAAACATAACGCACAAATCATCAGCCTTCATTGGAACGCTGTACTATAGATTTGAGAGCTTTCTTTTCTATCATTTTACGCTATGATTTGAAGCTTAATTTTTTCTTTATTTCACTGTAACAGTCTTTTATATTGATGGTCTGACAAGCTTACAGAACAATTTTGGATTTGTTTTCATACGTATAAACAATTTTATTTTTAAAATTTTATTTTTTTATTTAGTTTACTTATGTTTTTCATATGAATCCAAATCTGAATTCTGTGAACTATAGTCATGATTTTGTTAGCATGTATTTTTAAATGTCGTCCCACTAGATTGCTCGATCCTTTGATGTTTTTTTTATTATTTTTTAATGTTATCGCATGGTTTTTTTTATTAATGTTGTTTTGCCTGTGCTATTCGATTCAAATATTTTTAATAACACTGAAGTTTTTCAACCCATTTATAAATAATGCGAGATATTCTGTATCTCGTTGAAGAACTCGGTTTAATAGTAATAATGATTCGTTTAATTTGATCGTTACGATTAATTGATAGAATGTAAAACAGAAATTGGTTGAATCTCGGATTCGTAATCGGGTTTAAACTATTTGGATCGAATAGTGTGTTGTTGTGTGTGAGACTGACCGCGGCCCCGTCCCCCCTTGCAGACGATCTGGTGTCCGAGCGCGAAAAGAGCAAACTTCTGCAGGAGGAAATGGAGGCCACTCTCCACGACATCCAGAATATGTGAACGCCCGTACCCACTCCCGACACTCTCGCCCGCTCGACTCCTTCACTTATCGATATGTCACAACACTAGCGTCTTAGGGTGGCCATGCGTCACCCAACAAATATGACATTCCGAGTTTCCCATATAAAAATCTAAGAAATAAGATTTCGAAATTTTGTAAGCGATGAACGAGGCGAGCGGGCGACTAGATGTTCTTAGTTTTAGAGTAATTGCCAGCCGCTTTTATAATGTAACGTCAAAATCGAGTGTTCACTATGACAACACTGCCATGTGCAATTTTTTTTATTTTGGTACACAAATTAACTGATGTTTTCCGTATAATTATCGAGAATTAATGTATTGTCCTCATTTTTTAGTCATTATTTAACAAGCGTGTCTGTTTATATCGATTTTGATAGATATGATGTATGCAGCTTTATAGCACTTTTAGTTTAGGACAATAATGTCAACATTCCAATTTGGGGACCAAGATATGCTTTGCATTTCGTAACTCAAAGATAAAAGACATTTAGCACTATAATAATTTTAAAATTGCACATTATTTTTGCATAGTTAGTTTTTTTTTCCATTTTGTTATAATATGTCGGCTGATTCGGTATTATTTAATTTTCATATTCACAAACGGTTTACATGCAATGAGAGTGCAGTCTGTATGCAATAATGAACTCTTTATTTACTTATAATATTAGAAGAGATTAGATATTTTTATTTAATGAGTGATGACAACAAAATAATGATATTTATTAGAATATGCTTACAATGAAGTATTCCATTTTCTACTTTGTTCGAGTACCTACCCTGTCTTATGATTTTTCTCGTGTCATGATTTGAGTTTGTTGTTATTTATTTAAATTATTGAATCCACCTTTCCACCGCTGTAGATTCGTTTCGCGTTATGTTTCGATACTATTATTGCTGGCAGTTATTTGTCGGTGTGTGTGTTGCCATGCGTCGCCACGTGCAGCCTCGTGACGCCACGCAACGGCACGGCATGCTTCATGCGTGTGACGAATGTAGTGTGCTTTTGCAAACAACAAACTAACTACCTTCTATACGAAAAATTACGATCGATCGATAGAAATTCGTCTTTTTTTATGTTGTCGATTAATAAACGGTAGATAAGTATGTTCGTGAAGAATAAATTAATGATTTTAAGATTATTCTAACAAGTGTTTATAAAATATAATATTATTATTTTTAACCAGCGTGTGTTCATTTACTAATGCGTGTTCCCTTCATCTCCTCGCTAATTCCGTACGTCGATTCTATCAGCTATCATGTCATTGAAAATATCATTCATAAATTAAATTCGACAAAGACAAGTTCCCATTCCGTTTGAGACGAAATCGAGCGCGCGTCGACTGTACATAACAGCACCGAAGCACTGGGCATGGCATCATCGGTCCCCGCGTGGCGTGCTAACGCATGCGTCCCGAGGCTCTCGAGAGAGCGAGCGCTCACTCCGCCGCCGCCCGCAGATGACCTGATCGGGGAGACCGAGAGGTTCAACGACATCGGGGACGACATCGACGACTCCTTCGTGGAGCTCATCCCCGGAGTGGACCCGAACATTCGCCAAGTGGAGGCCGCCAGGAAGGAGTACGAGCGTCTGCATCCGAAGGAACCTACCCCTCCGCCGAAGGAGCCCACTCCTCCCCCGAAAGAACCCACCCCCCCTCCACCCCCCGTAGAAGCCCCTCCCGCGCCGGTCGAAGGCGATCCCGCAGTCGCGGCGCCTCCCGCGGATGGCGTCGTCCCTGTAGACGGGGTCGTCCCTCCCGTGGAAGGAGCCGTTCCTCCCGTAGATGGCGCCGTTCCCCCAGCAGAGGGAGCTCCGGTCCCTGCCGATGGAACCGTTCCAGCTCCAGTGGAGGGTGTCGTACCACCTGTAGAGGGGGCGGTTCCTCCGGTAGAAGGTGCGGCACCGGCCACACCTGCCGAAGGTGCGGTTCCTGTTGAGGGAGCGGTGGCAGCTCCACCTGCAGATGGGGCCGTTCCTGCTGTTCCAGCAGAAGGAGCGGTTCCTGCCCCCCCTGCAGATGGAGCAGCCCCACCTCCCCCCCCTCCAGTAGAAGGAGCTCCCGCTGCCCCTCCAGCTGACGCGGCTGCCCCTCCCCCTGCTCCTGCTGACGCCCCTGCCCCTGCCCCCGCGGCAGATGCGGCCCCTGCCCCCGCCCCTGCCGCAGATCCTGCTCCCGCCGCCGCCCCTGCCCCTGCCCCCGAAGCCGCGCCAGCTCCGGCCGAAGCCGCTCCTCCCTCGTAAACGAACCGCGGTGACCCTTAAAGACATTCGAATCAATTTTTATATACCGATGTTATATTTTTATCTCAATAAATAATGCGAAACATAGCTGATGGAATGGTTTCGAACGTGTGAAGTGCATGCGGAGACCGGATCCGACTAAACGATACGAGTCTTGTTACCTACCGGTTCTGACAGCGACGGTCCCGGTTCGCAGACGACCTGATCGCCGGCAAGGAGTTGTTCCACGAGATCGGGGGCGAGCTGGACTGCGCGTTTGACGATCTCGGCCTGCAGGCGGAGGCTCCGACCGGCTCTCGCATGTGCGACCGATGCACTTGCTGTCACTGAACGCTGCTACTAGCCGCAAAATTGCATTTACTTGTATCTAGTCATTGAAAAGGAGCCCAGAACCTTACCCAAACAACACAAACACCTACCCAAGTTAATGACTGAAGATTACCTGATTCAGAATCCATACAAAACATAAGCTTTCTAACCGAAACCGCATGCTAGACTAAATTAAAAGAAAAAAAAAAATCTAAACACATCTGATTTATTTCGCAACGCAATGCGAGCTAAGGTACGAGGCATGGCTTCAGAATAACCGGATCGTAACATGTAAGCATTTAATTTTTTAATTTACTTCTTAAACATTTAACTGCTGTTGCGTTTGCAGACGATTCTTCTATTTTCATAGAACAAGAGCTAAGGAGTATTCATCCATTTGGTCATTTTATAAAAACTGACATAGACGCGTAGTTTTCCTCTACGCATCAGACTTTCATAAAATTATTTTTGGCCAATCTAGTAAAAACAACCCATGCTAGTAAAAAATGCAGTATTTTTCTGATATTTTTACAAAGGTCTGCAAACGCAATTCACGCTACAGCACTAACTTGCGAGACTTGACTCGGAGGAAAATGTTTAGGAAATGAGATAGTAGATTTCACTGCCAGATGGCGCCACTGCTTATGGCTTATTTTATCAAAGCATCGCACACAACTACTGCGCTTGCTAAATCAAAACACAATTCACTTTATAGATGATTGTAAATAAACAAAGAACTAAATACCTACTGATCGTGCTGAAAATAAGCATAATTTGAGAACAATAATTTTAATTCAGAAGATTGAAAAGAACACGGCATCCTACTTTCTGGTCTGATGTCTAGCTGATGTTTAGCAATAGAATAAAAGAAGAATTGATCCATACAACAAAAAAATCTTGGTGTATGGGGTCATAAGTTCCTGCGAAAAAATACTTGCTCTAATACTATTGGTAGCAGCAACGGACTTGCAATTTTAATAAATACAACCATTTGAAGTGGCGCCATTTGTCTATAAAAAAGTTTAATACAGTAGTCTTGAAATACTTTATTTTTTATCAATTCTTTAACTTTGTGTAAATGTGCAGACGAGCTCGTCGCCGAGAAGGAGAAGTACAAGGACATCGGAGACGACCTCGACACCGCCTTCGTCGAGCTCATCCTTAAGGAATAAGCCATTCTCGCTCCCAAGGAATATGCCACACTCATTCCCAAGGAGTAAGCCCCACGTCGGGTACTGTGGGTCATTCCATCTATCCGCGCGATTCACAAGAAATAGTTTTATCTATAATTTTATACTCTTGGTTTACGAACCATAGCTTTATGGCGTATTTATTTCAAGTAATATAAATTTAATTTATTAACTATGTCGTTGTTTTACTTCCAACCCCATTCAATTTAGAATATTTCATTTACTACATTACACCTGAACTTAGGATTCTTGGTAGTAGGTAATCCAATTCGATATTTCTGGCTCTGCAGTTATATCTTTAAGAACGGTTGACTCAAAAACCACATTCATTGATTTGTAATCTGTCGTAGACCGTTAGATATATACATAATTCAACATATTGATCACTTTGGCAAACATACTTGTAAAACAGGGCCTTGTAGGTCAGTGACTATTTTAATGTTGCTACACATGTAGGTAGGTACCTACTCGTGCCTTTCAATTGTGACAAAAAATAGTAAAACCGCAAAAGCGTAGTGCTGAAAACTTCGGAGCCACAAAAATCAGGTTGGACAGAGTACCTACCCAATTAATAATGACGAGTAGGTTATGTTTATATTATACTCACAAATTGCCTACCATGAGTAGGTAGGTACCTATGTAGGTACATGCACGCTTGATATTATGTATAGATACGTAGATGCTTTTTAGTTGGGCACTCTATTAAAATAGCAGCAAGCTTGGTTATGTCATATAGCTGCAAAGAAGCCTGGAATGTTGATGAAATTGTGCAGTGTTTTTACATAACTCTTAAATATTTATAATTCCTAAGTGGCGACTCTTATCGATCTGTCATGTGACCAACGTAATCCGAATTAACCACATCCACTTTTGGCCATCCTCACTAGATGGGACAAAGCCATTGAAGAGAATGCCTCTAAGAGATAACTTCCTACCTATAGGTCTTCTAATCAAAGTCTTATTAAAAGAAGTTATTTTATTATGACTTTTACTAACCCACTAACATTACACACAGATGAAGTGGTGGAGGAGCGCAGTAAATACAAGTCAATTGCAGAAGAAGTCGACCAGACGTTTGCAGATATGTCCGGCTACTAGCGGCCATATTGTCTACGGCCGCCATCTTGGAGGAAAAGGCTGGAAAGTGTGCTGATTGCTTCTTCGCTCTTGGATGAATGAAACACAAGCTTGGAACATTTTTTTAAAGAATACTGCCTTAGAACTTGAGATGTGAGAATGGTGTCATTTGTGAATATCTTGTATCCTACTTATGTAAATAATCTATTCGGAATAAACAGCTCCATTGTCTATAATTTTCGCCAATTTGAAGATAATGGCGGTAAGTAGGTATACCTACTTGACGAATGCTATGCTGATCAGCGTGTAGTAGGTAAATTATTATCGACTATGTAAAATTAAAAACTAGCGATGGATGATGACTTTGATATTAAATCGCTATTGATAGATGTTTATAAATGAGGTGTAAGTAGATATGATTGCAATATTTGTGCAAATTGAAAATGATTATTTGTTTAAATCAAAATCTATTCAATTGACCAACCCATTCGAGGCTCATTCAACGCATGTAAGGTTAACCTACAGACTAAAACGAAAGCACCTAGGCACTTCCTAGTCTGTAGGTATTTTAGGTGTAATCCAAGCCGGCCATTTCAATATTTTATTAAATTGCATTAAGATTTGATATTTATGTTCGCCTTAGTCATTTTAGTCAAATATACCTAAACTTAGGTACAGATATTTGAAACATTATGTTGCTATTAAAAAAACATAAGAAAGTAAACAACTATAATTTTAATTCGTCCTACTTTTATATGAACTTTGTATCCGAATAGAGATTAGATTTTCTACAAAATTTTTATTACATGTAGGTATTATTCTGTAATAAGTACATTGTACCTACTTACTTATCTACATTATTGTGTATTTAACAAAAACATTCCAATATCTCTCTATACTTCTTCAATTTCGTAGTAATAGTGCTTTAACTAGCTTCGGTCTTACAACGCTTTATGTGATGTTTGATGACTTTCTTGAGAATAAATTTCTAATTTAAGTATTCCTTTGTTTTTTTTATCAGAACCCCTTCAAGATGTTGGTAATGGCATTTCTGGCGTAAAGACTTTTTTAGAGACTGTCACTTCATCACTAGTAAAAAAGTGTCTTAGGTATCTTATAAATGTAAGCAGTCCGCCCCGGCTTTGTACGGGTGTACTAAATAAGATTAAAGCAATTTGTTGATGCCTTAGGTTACATTATTTAAATTTTCGTAGGGAACTCTAATTTGTTTGAAAATAAATATAGCCTAGGTATATATAATATGATATATACTCGCTGATACGTCGAATATTTTTTTAATTGGTCCAGTAGTTTTTTAGTTTATCCGGTAGGTACAATCAAAAATACAAATTTTTATCTCTTTAGATTTGACTAGTGTAGAATCAGTTAGTATGGTGGCTTTGCAATCTAGGTAGGTACAGTCGTTAACAAAGCTTGATTGCAACTAGAAATATTTTTCACTTGATGATAAGTAGGTAGGTAGAGGTATTTACTTGTCAATAGTTTGCTGGTTTTAAATAAATAGAAGTTGACTGATATTGATTGCAACAAAACTTACATTATCGAGGTACTGAGTACCTGAACATCTGAGAGTGTAAGGATGTCCAGTCCACTATGCTGATTTGTACCTAGTGTGTCTCACAATTCAGTCATAAGGTGATAAGTTAAATTTTTGACGTTTTGTATGGGCTGAGTCTACCCGGATAAGACGGAAAAGGTGATAAAACTGCATTATCTCGAAAACCATCAAATTTAAAAAGAAAATGTCTGTAATTTATTTAGCTAGTATGATTATCTAACGAATTATATAAAAATGAACTGTTTAGCTATTCATAGTTTTGATTAAAAACGAAACTAGTGTTTTTGAAGAGCCAACTTTGGAAAATAAATCTATCTAGAAAAGTTTCATCAATCGTGATTCTGTCTGTAATTTATCTAGATTATATCCTTAAGTTATCTTTGTCATAAAAAAACAAGACTATGTTTAGCGGTTATTGAGAAAAAACGATTCTGCATTCATCAAACACATTAATTACTCGCCATAACAAAATAGATTTAAAAATATTTAAATGCTGAAAGCGAAAAAAAAATATGAAATCGTAAAGGAAGCTGTATGAAAAGCTCTTAAGGGGCTCCCAGTCGCTGTTTGCTCTTTTTCGAAACGAAAAAAAGAAATACTTCTGAACAAGCCACATCTCCTATTTTTTAAGTATATTACTTCAGGTTCCTACCTAGATTTCTATTAAGCTGAAAACATAATAGCAGAAACTTTTCACGATAAAGATATTATTTCAAAATGATACGTTTTAGAATTTATGATCGAAATATTTTATATACCTACTATTAAAATCAACTTGTGATTTATTGTTAAAGATAGGTAATATGTAGATCTAGATTTTTATTAGAATAGATTTTTGATAAGTAATTATACATAATTTATATCATTAATTTATTCGAAAAGCTAAGGCGGACCACGCGCCGACGTGTGTTTGTCATTGCAGCGGTCGGTAGGATTATTTATCGAAGTGATTAAAGATGGGTACATCTTTATTCACATATACTATACATTATAAAATAGGAGATGTGGCTTGTTCAAAAGTATTTATTTTTTCGTTTCGAACAAAAATAATCGTCGACTGGGAGCGCCTTAAAAGTTTTAAGTTCTTATAAATATGTTTTCAGCCACGAACTGATCTAGGCACTTAATGACCTAAATACCTACTGAACCCTAATTAATTAAAACTATGCGCTCTATACACCGTTTATCCGTTGAAAGCTAAACGATGTTATGATGATGTCAGATTATCAAGATCTCTAAATATAGGGATGGTAACTTCAACGGATCGACTTTCAACGGAATTTGATGAAATGCCTAAATGTAATGTATGAAAATGAAACGTAGAATAAAGAAACCTACCTATCACGATTAATTACAAGTAGGTACCTAATCAGTAGACATCTCTCTATCTTGAGGGTCTCAGATCTTTGATCCTTGATAGAGCGTAGTCAGAGGCACGAAAAAAAACATTGTATTTGGCACTTTACTAACTCGCCACTAAATTACTGGTTTTCTCATAATTTTCTCACGATGTTTCTCTTCACTGATTTGAGCACGTGTTCACGCACCTTTAAGTTATGTGGACTAGAACGTAGGAACCTATAATACCTAAGATAAATTAAAATTTTGGGGTTGTGGTTGCTAAAATGGTTAATATCCTGACAATTTTCTCATTATCTTAGGTTTTTTTTCTTGCTTGGTCTTCCTGCATTAGTTTAGTGACCAGGTCAAGGTGTGGTGACCCTGAAAGAGGCCGATGACCGGTGGTGAACGCCAGTATGTTAAAATAATTAAAGTCCTTTCATAGGTATGTCATGTCTTTGAATTTGTTACGATCTAGGACATGTCCGTTTTACGGTACGATGATTTCTTCACTGTTTGGGCAATAGTTATTTGCAATTTTCTTATGGAAAATCCTTTGATACGCGTCCGGGCTTCGGGCATTTGAATCGGAAGAAAGGTCACCAACACAACACCATCAGCGAAATGATTTACCTACTCTGTGAACAATATTAGTTAGGTAGGTAGGTACTTAGTTGTTTTGGGGTAGTTAATTTGAACACTGCAAGACTGTCTTGCATTATGCACTTGCATCCGCTTCGGCGGCATTGACTGATGTTTTGATAGCATCGACCTGCGATCGACGCGATTTCACGGCTGCGAGCTCCGTTCGCGAAAAGTGCGCGCGCGCCGCGTGCGCGAAAGTGACGGCCGCTGGCGCACAGTTGCGATTGTGGATGAGGAATCCTGGATTTTTGGCACCCAAAATAGTCGGGCGGGCGCGCGGTCCGGTGCCGAGGGCGGGCGGCGCGCAGTGCGTGTCGCTCCGCCGTGTGAACAGCCCGCCCGTGAGGTGAGTCCGCGCGCCAGCTGCCAGCTTGGATACTCCACGAGCCTGTTCCGGACCTGGACGGATCCCAAGGATTGTGTGATTCAGTGACGCGTGTGGAGTATCCAAGCTACTGGACGCTCCAGGTTATCGGTGATATCGTGTTATGCGCTTATTTGGTTGCTAAACGTTCTCGTAGATTTAAAGATGTGGTGTTCGAAACGGCAGCGTTGAAGTACCTATCACCCGAACACCTGATAAGGTGTTGAGGTGTTCGGGTGTGATATGGTGTGGAAGTGGTCGTTGAGGCGAGAGCGCGCGCGGGTGTGGCTCGGGTTTCAGCGCGCGCGCGTCCTCGCTGAAAATAGTGGACGCCCACACGACTCCCGCGCCGATACTTGTAACCTATTTGCGGCATACGAACATCAGTATTTATTTAGCGAGATGAGGAAACTCGTCTCAATTTTTATTTAGACTGAGACGTGGCCCATATCTCACGTATTTAGGCCGGCGCGGCGCTGCGCACGGTCACTAAAATGCGACCGGTTTCTTATTTCAACATAGATGTTTTTAGGTACTTTGTTACACGACTTACATTACATTTTATATTAGGTACCTAGGTACATTTACACAATTCACACAAACGCCAACCAGTTGGTGATTTTTGAAACTTTAAAATGAATTGAATCATTAGCAAATATTTGAATTAACGGATTTGAAGTCATAATATACTAAAAAATTAGACATATAAAGCCATACCTACCTACCTAGACACTCGAAAACTCACAACCTAGGAATGTTGGCACGCTATCAAAGAACCACCTTTAACATACCTACGAGCTCGGGTAACTGAAATATTCAGAGCAGAGCTAGAGAGAACTCGTTAAAATTTAGATAACTTTCCACTTCCTGGACGTTGTGAAGTACCTACCTCAGCCCGACTATTAAATGAAACTTGTCTTTATGGTAGTAATTTTATGAAAAAAGCTAAATGACTCGACAGACGTTGTCGTGTTTAAATTTCAATAGGAAATTACATAAAAAAAGCACTTTCAGTTTTTCAAAAATTTTCAAATTTTCCGTGTACTTTTTGTCATTTTCTCCCGTGATGATCCAAAGTGATGATCATACAAGTATTTAATTCTGAAAATTACTTAGTCTTAAATTCATTACCTATGTTTGATGGCGACGAACATTGGCAGGCATTCTAAATCTTTTGAATCGTGTACCTACTTGAATTTATATCGAACATCTACAAAAATTACAGAATGAGAATAGTTTTTAGATATTCGATTTTTATAAACTAAACTCGACGTTAACTTTTTTTTATCAAATATTCTTGGGGTAGTCAGGCTAGGAAGTATAACACTAATCAATAAAAACTTCCATGAGTATGAACGATTCCCTAACATCAAATCTAACTAACGTCAATGGATAACCAACACAAAATAAAATGTCCCTCTACGAAGTCTACGATAACTACGGCGTAGAGCCTTGATTGATGGTATCTACTAGATTGACATTGGCTTCATGCAATTTGCAACTTATTGAAGGATAATTATATAGAAATAGCCTTATAATATAACAACAAAGGAAGTCCTGAGCGTTTGAAAATTCGCTTGAATGATTTTATTTGTCAACCAGTTTATTGACTTGAGTAATTAAACATCAAAAAGAGCAAAAAAAAAACTCCCTGAAATACATCAGTTATTTAATATTTTGATAGCGTTATAATTACTCAGTTTTTCAAACTTCACTACCAAAACTTATTGGTTTCTACTTGGTTTCTACTTGTTACTATCTACTACGGCAAAGAGAACATTCTTCTGAATGTAGAAATGACGATTTGTACTAATTTAGAAATAGGTACTTGTCAATATAAATTTGCTTTCATATCAGACCTACCCAAAACTACGAGTTCATCTGATTTTGCGATCATTTTTCAGGATCTCGAATCATTAGACACGTAACCCCAATTGATTGTATATTTAGCGCAACAGCTGTAGTGTTAAAAAGTCTGAAAACACGTTTATTTCTGAACAATATATCGGTAAGACTTGTCAGCCCGCCAGGAATACACGTCATAGAAACGTTATTTTCGCCGGCTACACCAGAATTTCGGTTACAGTTAGAAATTTTACTGCCATTTTATAGTTCACATGAAACAGTATGTTTAGGCTTTATTTTATGAAAGAAACTTTATGGCTGAACCTAATAATAATTGGGGTTATTCGAGAGATTGCGTTTACAACATCGTAAGATTTTTTTCTTATGTTTACTTAGGTGTTTCTTGTACGACATGGATTTGATGCTAACAAGCAAATAATACTTATTTAAAAAAATTGAGAATTGATTGATAAAAGTACTTAATTAGTTTTTTTTTGCGAAACAGCATTTCTCGATACCCAAACTGTTTAGGATGACTATAGATACTATAAGAATAGATTTTCAAGGAATAGAAGAGTGACCCGTGATCTTCTTACTATCACGGATACACTGGCTTTGTAACAAACTACACACAACGGATGTAGCTCTTAGAATACGTTATTAAGTAGGTAGGTATATATACATAGCCACGAGTATAAAAACAAAAAATAAGCTTAATTCAATTTGAGAGATTCTTATGTTAGTTATTTCCGGCCATACAAAATCCATCAAATGTAAACAAATAGATTAAGTTTAGTCGATGCTCTCATTAGCCGGCGTCGGCGGCAAGTTAAAAATATTTCGGTATTGGTTATGAAAGTTTACATTGCGTTTTCATGAATTTTTGCGAATAGTTTCATAAATAACTGAGTTGTTCAAGGTCGTGTGATACTAAGAATGGCGATCTCGGTGGCGTGGCGTCCATCTGAGACGCAAGTGGTTCGATTCCATGACATGAGTTACAAAAATTTGTTCCCGGTCTGGGTGTTGTGGTACTAGTACTCGCTGTTTCTGATACGCACGCCACAGCGAATCCTAGTGTGGTGATGTGGTCCTAGTACGTAACTTCCACTATAAAATAGAAACCGTAATAACAATGTGGGATAAAATTGCATTTAATAACTTTCTGCACAATTACTGGCCTCGTAGCTCAGTTGGTAGTAGCTCAGTCTTCTGAGCTGTAGGTTATTGGTGCGATTGGGAACAACAAACAAATGTGTGTTGTCTGGATGAATGGGCATTTCTGGACTGACCCGATTTAAGTATATATTTAAAAAAAAGGAGATATATAGTATTCTATCAATTATCTGATTCCCATAGTACAAGCTTTTGAAATGTACACCAATATTTATATTTATCATTTATTTAATCAGAAGAACAAACAACAAGGCATCTACATTTCTGTTTCAAACAACATTAAACTACGCCCGAAAGTTGTGATTGAATTACGTTGATCCCGAGTCCCTCCGAGGCTGCGGATATTAAGACGTCACTTCACCAGAGCCTTCGAAGTAAATTGAAGAGAAGGAATTTTATTAAAATAAATAAAATAAAAATAAAACAAATAGGATCACGACTGTAATCTCCAAGTACGGTAGACATACTCTCAGATCTCCAGACGCTTAGATCCTTTGAAGATGGCTAGTGGAGGTAGTCAGAGGTACGTCCAAACATTATATTTGGCACATGCCCACGTTTTGAAGTAGTTAGCATTCCATACCTGACAGGTTGCAAGCCCATCGCCGTTTATAAGAATACTAACTGGTTTCCTTACGATGTGTTCCTTCACCGTTTGAGCACGTGTTTTTTTATTTATTTTTATTATTTTTGTCATTTATAAATTGGCAATAATTATATAATTTATAATTTTGCATGCAAATAAATGATTGATTATGATTCTGATATATATCAGTACCTGGATGACCGAGATTTGATCGGTATTTCATTGCCTGAAAACACGAATAAAACGACGTTATATGTAAACTAGCTGCTCGCCCCGGCTTCGCATGGGTGGTACCTGGATAAAAAGTCTACCGGTTTTGTGCAAACTTCACATAAACCATCTACTAAATAGTCCGAACAAAGCCTAAACATTTGGTTTGGATAGGTGAGCCCGTTCTTGAGTTATGAAATTACAACGAAAAGTGGCATTGATTTTTATATATAGATATACAAGAATTGCTCGTTTAAAGCTATTCGATTCAGATACTACAAGTTGACTACCATTTGGTGGTATGGTACTATAATTCTTATTCTAAAAGAATCATTTTACTTCATAAAGAAGGAAAACAGTTGCCTAGTTATTGACGTCTGATTACATTAGAATAGATCAACTAGCTTCATCTAGACTAGACATCTTTCTCTTTTTGTTATCTCAACCTGACCTAGAAGTGTGACTAAGATAGACCTAGTGATATAACGAATAACCGATGAGCACATACAACTATTTACACAAAAAAAAAATATAGGATCACGACTGTCATCCCCAAGTACGGTAGACATCATCCTCTCAGATCTCCAGGTGTTCAGATCCTTGAGGATGTCTAAAGAGATTAGTCGGAGGTCTGTCCAAACATAACATCTGGCACATGCTCACATTTTGCAGTAGTTAGCATTCCACACGTGACAGTTTGTAAGCTCGTCGCCTCTTACAAGAATACTAACGGTTTCCTCACGATGTTTTCCTTCACCGTTATAAGCACCAAGCGTTATATTTACCTAGGTAGCTCAATTCGAAAATGGGAAAACTGCTCGTAGCTGTGACGAAGCTGACCTTAAAAATGATTATGTTGAAGCTTGAACCGGTATAACAAACTCAATTATGCATCTCCCCATTGGCAGTGAGCCATGTCCAGCGCTAATATAACTTTCAGTTTATAAAATTGGAATATGCTGCTAGGAATAAAGGAATAAGTTTCGTTTGATGCCGCAACCCACAAAGCGAGAGCAACATACAAATAAACGGCTTCATTATTAGAAGTCAACTGTTGGCTTTATTAATGAAAATAATAAAGAAAAATAACATACAGGCGAATTGAGAACTCTCCTTTTTGAAGTCAGTTCAGTTGGTAGTAACTCTGCCTTCCGCGCTGTAGGTTGTGGGTTCGATCCCCACGCAGGGCAAACATTTGTGTGATGAACATAGATGTTTGTTCTGTGTCTGGGTGTTACTATGTATAATAAGTATGTATTTATAAAAAAAAAATAGTATATACGTATTCTATCAGTTATCTGGTTCCCATAGTACAAGCTTTGCTTAGTTTGGGGCTAGATGGCGTTGTGTGTAAAGTCCGCCTATATTTAAAAATAGAAATAGGGTCACGAGTACGTCTGTAATCCCCAAGTAATGCCGTAAAATATTGAGTTTTCCGTTGAAAACTATTTTTTAGGCGTACCTACTACCTATTTCGTCCATATATTTGTAAATGTCATAAAATTTGCAATACCTTAAAATCTGACAAAGATTAAAGAAAATTATTTACCTAAATTAAAGACAGTAAGATTGTTTAATAAATTATGTAAAAATATTTGAAGAACTTTTTTGGATTTAGAGTTAGAACAAAAAAAAGTAGTTTTTACAAACCGTTTTCCAATCTCTCTTGAAATATTTCACTAATCGTATCTGTCTTTAATTTGGGTAGATCATTTTAAAACCCTAAAGTTATTTATGCCGTTAATCAAAGCTATACCTATTCTAGGAATGCTTTCTGAGAAAAATACGATAGTAACAAAAAAATAATGAAATCCACACTATAATCTATATAATACAGGATTTAAAAATACTTCCACTAGAAAAAACGTAGAGATTATGATGTCGATACCAGAATAGTCATATGTACTCGTACTCAATCCAAACAAGTGATTTTGTGAGCTTTCTTTTTACACCCTTTAGAATCTAAAGCTAAGTTAGATGAACGAAGAGTTACCCTCGTATTCAAGAACGACACTATCAGAACACGCACCCACAGTGGACGAAATCTTTTTTCATAAACATCACTTTATGTGTTGAGCGGCACTATGGTGCACGCTACCGTGTGCCTCTAGAGCTCAACTTTGGCTAGAGGCACACGACAATGTGCCTCTAGTCACACTATGCAGTGACGCACAACACAAAAAGTGATTTTTAAGAAAAAAGATTTCGTTCACTGTCGGTGCGTGTTCTCATAGTGTCGTTCTTGAATACGAGGGTTAGTTAGTTGTTTTTGGGGTTTGTTCACTAATCAAATTATAATTTCAGTTTTGCATTCCAGGCCGTAACTGGCGTATTTTCCGACCGAAGAAGTAAAGACACAAAGCCGCCACCATGGACGCGATCAAGAAGAAGATGCAAGCGATGAAGCTGGAGAAGGACAATGCCATGGACAAGGCAGATACCAGCGAAGGGCAAGCCAGGGATGCCAACCTCCGCGCCGACAAGGTACAGTGAGCGTCGATAACTGTTGACCCCCTTGCAAAATACTAATATTTTTACTATTAGAATAATTTTAATTTTAGATTTTATTTTGCTATGTCCTAACAGGATCCATGTACTAATACCAATACTACTTACCCTATCATAAGACCTATACCTACTATGTATTGTACATGATGCAAATAAATAAATAAATAAATAAAATACGAAAAAGTTTGCTGTAACAATTTGTAGGAGAAAACGGCAGCCATCATTTTTTTTGCCATTTTCTTATACAAATTGACTACAGATACTTTTAACAAATTGACTACAGAGTTTTTTCTTGACATCTGTAAAATAAGTCTTAAGAAATGGCCATGTGAGAGCTATTTTTTTTCCTTTATCCAGTTTGTATTTGCCGTACAGATAAATAAAACCCCGTAAACATAGAAAATCAGACTCTGCAAGGCTTCCATGTATTTTCTAGAACGAATTAGCAGAAACCTTTTTTATTCTAGGTTAACGAGGAAGTCCGGGAACTCCAGAAGAAGCTTACCCAAGTAGAAGAGGACCTGACCCTCAACAAGAACAAGCTCGACCAGGCCAACAAGGACTTGGAAGAGAAGGAGAAACTCCTTACTTCCACAGAGGCTGATGTCGCCGCCATGAACAGGAAGGTTCAGCAGATTGAGGAGGATCTGGAGAAGTCTGAGGAGAGGTCCGGAACTGCTCAGCAGAAGCTTCTCGAAGCCCAGCAGTCCGCTGATGAGAACAACCGGTCAGTATCTAAATATAACTCTTGCGTTACTGTCTGACTGACTGATCTATCAAACCACTGGTTCTAGAAATTAGGAATTTGGAGGGTGTTATTAGAAATTCCACCTCTATGGGTATAGCGGGAGTTGAAGTCTGTTTAAAAATAACTGAAGTGAACTGAACTGAACATATGAATTGTTGCTAACCTTACCCCAAGAATAGTTCTACACTAGGCCAACAAGAACAACAACTACTTTACTAAAATAGTTCGTTTGTTGCAGTATGTGCAAAGTGTTGGAGAACAGAGCACAACAAGACGAGGAGCGCATGGACCAGCTCACCAACCAGCTGAAGGAGGCCCGTCTCCTGGCTGAGGACGCCGACGGCAAGTCTGATGAGGTAATGGCTCACAGCTCAGTTGGTAGTAACTCTAGCTTCTGCGCTGTAGGTTGTGGATTCTCACCAAGGACAAACATTTATGTGATGAACACAGATGTTTGTTCTGTGTCTGGGTCTTATATTTATTTTCAAAAAAGTATTTATGTAATTCTATCTGGTTCAATTAGCTTTAAGTAAAGTTTATATAAAACTTTCTGGAAAATATACTAACTTTAAATTTTCAAACTGTTTAGAATAGATAATTTTTTTTCAATTGCTCTAAAAATAGGTAAGTAAATAAGTATTATAAATCAATTCACGTTCTATAAAACGTTTTTTTACTTTAGAAATAAATAATTTATGCTCCAAGGATCTCAAGCTGGTTTCATCAACTTAAAATTAATTAAAACTGTTGAATTAATTAAGAGCTGCTATGTTCTTGGAAATATCAAGGTAACTAATAACTATTTGTTAAGTACTACGGTTTCCTAGCTAAAAAGCAATTGATTTGCCGTAACTTGAGGCGTAGTTGGTTCGTTTATTGCAAAACAATCAATATGGTTATGTAAAGTTCAGCCCTTTTCCATTTCGATAGTAATAATAAACAGCCTTCGGCCATCAATATTGGCTCCCACTCATTCGATAACTCCAACTAGCTAAAGCACTTATAGGAATACTAGCTTTCGCCCACTGCTTCGCTCGCGTGGTACTTGGATTAAAAATATTCTCTACTAGCAGTCGGGCGGACTGCGAGTGTAATAATGATTTTATGGGTATTTTTTTACACCTTGGGTTACATTATCAAAGTTTTCATACGGATCCCTGATATTTTTGAAAATATTCTATAGCCTATGTTCATCAGGGATAATGTAGGATTCTAATGGTGAAAGAATTTTTCAAATCGGTCCAGTAGTTTCGGAGCCCATTCGATGCAAACAAATAAACAAACAATCAAATCTTTCCTCTTTAATATTAGTATAGATATTATTCCAGGACACAAGCTACGTATATTTCAGGTTTAATCCAAATCTGTTTGGTCATTTAGGCCTGATTGAGGAATAAAAAACATCCATTCCCACAAACTTTCATTTTCATAATATTTGTAGGATTTCTCACGAAGAATATGATTTTTAGCAGGAATTTTGAGAGCAGCAAGTACACTTGACTGAAAATACATTACCATTTTGTTTTCTTATACTTTAGGTAAGTCTAAAACATAACTTGTGATTCTCCAGGTATCCCGCAAACTGGCCTTCGTTGAAGACGAGCTCGAAGTCGCTGAGGACCGTGTCAAGGGTGGAGACGCCAAGATCTCAGAACTTGAGGAGGAACTCAAGGTAATTATTGCTTCTCAATATATTGCTTCTCAATATTTCAGCAAAATATATTTGTACTAAGGATATACAAGAAACTTGTGTTTCTTTTA
This sequence comes from Hydriomena furcata, assembly GCA_912999785.1. Classification (NCBI taxonomy): domain Eukaryota; kingdom Metazoa; phylum Arthropoda; class Insecta; order Lepidoptera; family Geometridae; genus Hydriomena; species Hydriomena furcata. The sequence continues at coordinate 4,139,698 of OU538834.1, read as the reverse complement.
TTTATGGCGTCCGTTACTAGAGTTGTCGCGTATGGAATATGTGACGTTGTAGCCCTTGCACAATTTATGTTCTGTAGTCGTGACGGGTTTTGGGCACAAGGCGCCACGGCCGATGGTGAAGTTCACAATATTAATTCCCTTTAACTGGCAATTGTGAGATATTGACAATAAGAACCACAAAAGAGTACTCTTCGAATAGTTTTTATTGATATATTAACTTAACATTCTCCGTTCAGGTCGTAGGTAACTCCCTCAAATCCCTGGAAGTATCCGAGGAGAAGGCCAACCAGCGCGTAGAAGAATTCAAAAAGCAGCTGAAGACCCTCACCGGAAAACTGAAGGAAGCCGAAGCACGCGCTGAATTCGCCGAGAAGACTGTCAAGAAACTGCAGAAGGAGGTCGACAGGCTCGAAGGTACGTCTTTGCGGAACACCGGCATCACATGAACGAGTAACACGCGGTTGAAGATCTGGTTTTCCAAGAAGCAGCGACATCAAACCAAATTCATTTTTGTCTTTCATTGAAATCACAGAAGTAATTATTATGATTGGCAATTGCAACAACAGCATGGATCGTCTTCGAGGCACTTTATAATGCAGTGACTGATTACAAGAAGCAGTAGTGAAGAATGCATCACGGTTATGTACAGAATAACAGTTGTCACTTCAACGACAAAACTATACTTGTGGGAGCATACCTTGCTGACGCGTGGCTCAATCTTAAAGCTCATTTGCAAGAAATAACAGTTCTTCTTCAGAGTTAATTACATTCATAAAATAAAACCCAAAACAATATTTTAAAGACTCTACCACACGGATTCATGCACAATTATTAATTAATTCATATAAATATATTATAATTTATCGACAACTATCACGTATTGGAATAATAACTTCTCTAAAGCTTTCTAAAAATCTAAAAAGGGCCAGTAACAACTTAATCTACGCTTTTTAATTTACTGTCTAATAACGAAATTTTCCAGACACATTATTCAGCGAGAAGGAGAAATACAAGGCGATATGCGATGACTTGGACGGCACCTTCGCCGAGCTGACAGGATATTAACCCTACCTTAACGCAATTAGTTTAAGCCATCTTTTTGTACCGAAAAACACCCTCCCCACCAGTATCATTATTACAGACTTTGATATCATTTCTGTTGGTTCATTTACTTGGCAACGGTGGCTGTATACGGCTTAGACCAGTCCCATTAACATTTACCAGGACACCCTCGCGACTTCGTTCACATGAAGTTATTTTCGCACCCCCTTAGCGGTTGCATTTTGAGAATTCCGTACACACGTAAGGAATACGCCTTCCAAATTTAAAGTTTCAAGGACTGAAAAGGCTGTGCGTTGATATATCAGTCAGTAACGCAAGAGTTTTATATTTAGATACTGGCGAGTGAAACCAGCTAAAACTGTGCGGGAAACTTGCCAAAAGGGCATACATTGGTGGCGATTCTGTTGTGTCCACGCTTAAGTTAAAATTCCTAAAAACTATCGATCTTATTTCTTTTAAGTTAAAGTTTAAAATAGCGTAACCTCAAAGTGACAGTTCTAAAACATAGAATAGTTTTGAATAAATTTACGATTTTTGTAATAGATTTAGAAACGTCAAGCTAAATTTAATCAACATGTAAATTGGTGTTGACTAAGATGACACTTGGTTGTGTCAAATATGCGAAATAAAATAGAAAAACGGCTAAAATATACCAAGTTTTAGGACTGTCATTTTGATGTGACTCTAATTAAGACTTTAATATAAAAGGAATAAGATCGATCGTTTTTATACGAAATTTTAAGTTTAGCTTGGACACAACAGAATCGCCACCATTGTAGAGCCAAAGGCGTGCAGCCGTATACAGCTATTGTGAATGAACCCTTTATCCTCGACCATCAAATGCAACATCATCAGTCTTTTCAGTAGTAACCTTAAGACGCTGCCAGTCGACGATTATTTTTGTTCGAAACGAAAAAAGAAATACTTGTGAACAAGCCACATCTATCTATCATTTTATAATGTATAGTATATGTGAATAAAGATGTACCCATCTTTAATCACTTCGATAAATAATCCTACCGACCGCTGCAATGATGACAAACACACGTCCGCGCGTGGTCCGCCTTAGCTTTTCGAATAAATTAATGATATAAATTATGTATAATTACTTATCAAAAATCTATCCTAATAGAAATCTAGATCTACATATTACCTATCTTTAACAATAAATCACAAGTTGATTTTAATAGTAGGTATATAAAATATTTCGATCATAAATTCTAAAACGTATCATTTTGAAATAATATTTTTATCGTGAAAAGTTTCTGCTATTATGTTTTCAGCTTAATAGAAATCTAGGTAGGTACCTGAAGTAATATACTTATAAAAATAGGAGATGTGTCTTGTTCAGAAGTATTTCTTTTTTCGTTTCGAAAAAGAGCAATCAGCGACTGGCAGCCTCTTAATCCATAACCCTTTATCCATATTCAGGGATTTGTCACTAAGGAGTTGTAGACACTTAAAGCTACGTGTCCACTGTCGGGCTGGATTGCAACGGTGCATTGTGTTAAATAAATTGGCACTTTCATTTTTGCTTTCACACGCAACGGTGGATACCTATGTTTTCAGTACAGCTGGACATCCTTAGTAATCGTACCTTTTAGGGACAAGCCAGACAGAAGAAATGTACCTTTGATGTAGGTACTTTCATTCAAAGACGTATAGAAGCGTTGTGATTGCGACCCAAAATATTTCTATAGAAGAGACGGGGCGCGGGCGCGAACGCGACGCATTTACGTCAGCGCTGTTTTACGACGCGTCCTCGTCTTACGTCTCTTCTATCTGGCTAGCCCCTTAGACTAGTTGCAATCGCTGGATTAATAAGTTGCTGACAAATCCAAAAGTTTAAGCGATTTTGGACTTCACTCAGCGATTGTCACTTGTCGGGAGGACCTCGCTTTCTGTGTTGTGATTAATAATGTCTTTCGCTTTGCTGCTACCGTCGTGGACGATTGCTTTAAAGGTACTTCTTGTTCTTTTTAATAAGTAGTATTAATGTTTTAATGCAACTTCGATTTTAAAGCCACTCGCTTGCGCTATAAACAAAAAATAAATATCAGTTTTTTTTAACAAATCATTAAACAATTATCATAATTTTATCTAGAGTAGTTCTTTAAAAATTAAGGTAAACTTAACCTCCGTATCCTACAAAGCGGCAACTTAATAAATAATCTACATGAAGTTTTGTAGCCATTAGAAGTTGTAGAGAATGTTTTAAGTCGTGACAAGGTAAGCTAATCTCTGTTTCTACCCTCCACAGATGAGCTCGGAATCAACAAGGACAGATACAAGAGTTTGGCCGACGAGATGGACTCCACCTTCGCCGAGCTGGCGGGCTACTAAACACCTGGCTACTCGCACTCCACATTCAACACACACTCTACAAACACGCCACACACACGCAGCCAGCCTGCCACCAACACAACGACACTTCACAAATACGTTTGTACACGTGATGTAATAATATTTATTAATTATGTAAATTTATTTACGATTTTCAATAAAATTTAATTTATAACGAACGTATTATTTTATTTGGTTATTTTATGTTTAAACGAAAAAATGCAGTTAAAGTTTTAAAGCATCAATCATAAAGTTAAGAGTTTAATCTCAATCTAATCAGAAAAGACACAAAAACACTTTTAAATATTGCGCCAATGCAGAAACAAGACCTTGTTAACTACTCGTAAATTTTCGTAGAATAAATGAACTGAAAAAATAAATGACACATTTAGAAAATTGATACATCTCATTTCCTTAAATAAAGTGGCACTGTCGAAATTAGTCATCGGAGATTTAGGGCGTTATTAATCGACGGCCGGAAACACGTAGTATCCGAGCTGTCAAATGACGTCTTTCCGGCCCAAGATGGCCGTTGCCGCCGCACGCATGCGCGAGGACGCGGACAGCACGCATGCGCGACTACCCTCCGCCGCTCAATCGATAGTGCAATGTTGAAACAGCCTGTTGGCTAGCGCGTTTTTTTCTCCCGATTTTTAATAAATTAAAGGAGTTTCGCGTAAAACTGTAAAGGAAAATCGCCACAGTGTCTGTGTCAAGCAGCGTATTGCCCGGGGCCATCGTGAGGAAGATGCTGACCCCACGCGATGTCGATATATCGCCAGTCGAGACATGTAAGTAACAATATTTTACTTTATCATGGATCCCAATTACGCATAATTTATATGGGACTCAGTATCATCATCTAAAGGATGCTCAATGAGGGTTAATATAGTACTTAGTCAAAATGAAATTGTTTTTATCATCAAATGCGCAATTTCATAATACTAACTTAGATGGAATGAAAATAATTACGATGTAGATGGGATGTTTAGAATTGATAATGAAGTGGCCTATGCGTGTCATACCTTTGTCGTTTCTGTTTATGATATTTAATCAAGATAATATGAATGAATACCAAGATTGAAACAGACTTTATTACCTAATTGTATACATTTTTGTACGTCTCTGGCATCTCAATAAGATTTTCACTATCTATCAGGGTCGCATGATTATCCAGAAGTTATTGTTAGAGGTCGCCAAAATACATACATGCGAGTACTTATGATAAACCTAGGTAAAACAGGTATTTATATACAGGTTTTTATAAATAGTGACCGATACGCCTGAAATCAATATAATTGCTTAAGTTCGACATTTTCCAACCTCGAGAAAAACATTGGGCTCTTCAAACGCCCTGAAGTAACCTTCTTATTTCACAACTAGCTGCCCACCCTAGCTTCGCACGGGTGTACTTATGAAGATTATAGGCAAATTTTTAATACCTTAGGTTATATTATTGCAATTTTCTTTTCTATTTCTTCTTTTTTTATTAAATCTAAAAAAAAATAGGATCACGACTGTTATCCCCAAGTACGGCAGACATCCTCTTAGATCTTCAGAGGCTTAGATTCTTTGAAGATGTCTAGTGGTGGTAGTCAGAGGCACGTTCAAACATTAAATTTGGCACATGCCCACATTTTGCAGTAGTCAGCATTCCATACGTGACAGGTTGCAAGCCCATCGCCGCTTATAAGAATACCAACTAACTGGTTTCCTCACGATGTTTTTCTTCATTGTTTTGAGCACGTGTTTTGATGCGCATATGAATTATTCGAACAGAAAAATCCATTGATGCACGCCGGGATTCGAACCCACGACCTTAAGATTGAAAGTCTAGGTACCTCCCACTCGCCCAACACGGCTTTTATAACTCTAACTTAAACAAAATATAGCTAATGTAACTCGCTGATAATATAGCTTTAGATTTTTAAAATTGGTCCATTAGTTTTTAATTTATCCAGTACAAACAAAAATACAAAAAAAAAACATTTTTTTCCTCATAATATAAGTGTAGACAATGTAATTCAAAAATAACTTTATGTATAAAATATACGTAGATTAAAACCAGAGGCACTCGAGATAACAAGAGGAACATGGAATACTATATTGTTTTGCTATTGTTACCTTTAATAATTAAAATAATATTTACCAGGTTACTTTAATAACAAATCAAATATTTTGTTTAATCTATTCCTTTGTTTTGTTTATGGTCCTTCAGCTTGCCGTTTATAAAAATGCCCGTCATGTCAGTAGTACCATTGACTGGTACCATTGATGGCACAATTTATACACTCTGTATCCTTAGTACCTTTAAAAAAAAGTAAAGGTGTCACCTGGACTAGTTTTGTGATAGATGCTGGATTAAATGGTTTTTTTTGTATACATTACTTAATGAATGTATACATTAATCTACTAATAATTATTCAATACAATATTTTGACCCTTATTACCACAACGCGATTCCAGATTGTTTTTTTATTTTATAAAAGTAAAATATTTCAGATTGGACCTTGTGCTGTCATTTGAAAATCTTGTTACGAGTATACATATATCAAAATATTGGAATAAAATAAAATCGGCTAAGTGCGAGTCGGAGTCGCGCACGAAGGGTTCCGTACAAAAAAAGGCAAAAAAAAACACGTTTGTTGTATGCCCCCCTTAAATATCTATTTTATTCTGTTTTTAGTAGGTATTTGTTGTTATAGCATCAACAGAAATAATAATCTGTGAAAATTTCAACTGTCTAGCATCACGGTTCATGAGATACATCCCTGTGACAGACAGACAGACAGACGGAAAGCGAAGTCTTAGTAATAGGGTCCCGTTACCCTTTGGGTTCGGAACCCTAAAAAGGTACATCTAAAAATCAAATTAATCTCTCAAACATGAACCAAGATACCTAAACAATATTTATAAATACATACCTACACGATATATTCGTACGTGTACCTACTTCCCAGTAATTGGATTGGAGAAGCTTCGAGAATTTCAGTTTAGATAGACATTTAGTAGATGTTTAACCTTTAAACGAGTTATGACAAGGTAGTATTTTCGCGTATGTCGTTCCAAATAAATTAGAATTTTATGACTTTAAACGTATCTAAAGAGTATATAAAACTTCTATGAGTTTGAAATACAAAAAACAGGCCCAGTGCGAGTCGGACTCGTACACGAAGGGTTCCGTACATTGTCTATAAAAAACGGCAAAAAAACACTTTTGTTGTATGGAAGCCCTACTTAAATATTTATTGTATTCTGTTTTTAGTTTTTGTTGTTATAGCGGCAACAGAAATACATCATCTATGAAAATTTCAACTCTCTACCTACCACTGTATGATAATGGCTATGCAAGAAATAATAAAGGACTTTGCGACTTTTGTTTTTTTTTTCGATTATCTATACATATAATAAACTGTAGAAGAGTTCAATTCTGTACATTGAATAAAAACTAAAAAAAATACCCGTAGGGGCCTTTATACAAGTAACACAAACCAAAAAAAAACATTTAGAAATTTTTGTCTGTCTGTCTGTCTGTCTGTTGTCAGGCTTTCACACAAAAACTACTGGACAGATTTTGATGAAACTTTTTTTTTTTTGTTATATAGCTATTAGTCTTCGGCAACATATAGGCTATAATTTATTTTGAAGATTGCAATACCAGATGTAAAACTATCTGTCCCCCAGCGAAGCGGGCACGGGTCAGCTAGTTATCGATAAAATGCATGGATAGTCATCCAGTTTAATTTTCGGGAGTAGTTCTAAGCTTATACAGCATAGGTTGGTACCTTCCTAGGTAACCTACTTACATAGGTAGCAGTAATGCATACTAATGCATAGTAGCTACCAGTACTCTTAACGCGAAGTAGTTACTTTAGTATTTTTCCAAGTCACAATGAGTTTTATTTACGACTTGTTTATGGCTGCCTTGGGTTAATAGAAGTCGTTATGTTACTCTGGTGAGAGAACTATTTTATAAATAAAATAAAAAAAATACTATCACGACTGTAATCCCCAAGTACGGCAGACATCCTCTTAGATCTCCAGGCACTTAGATCCATTGAAGATGTCTAGTGGGGGTAGTCAGAGGCACGTCCAAACATTATATTTGACACATGCCCACATTTTTCTGTAGTTAGCATTCCATAAGTGACAGGTTGCAAGCCCATCGCCGCTTATAATAATACTAACTGATTTCCTCACGATGTTTTCGTACACCGTTTTGAGCACGTGTTTTTGATGCGCATATACATTTTTCGAACAGAAAAATCCATTGATGCACGCCGGGATTCGAACTCACGACCTTCAGAATGAAAGTTGAGGTATCTCCCACTCGGCCAATACGGCTTTTATAAATCATAAATAAATAAAGCATATAAGACATAAGCTATGTATGTTCCAAGTTTCATCAAATCTGTTCAGTCGTTTGGGCGTTAATGAGGCACAAACATTCAAAAATACAATTATTATTATCTATCTTCATAAACTAGGTATCGGATTTATAATATTAGTAGGATTAGGTATTTGTGTTCCAGCAAATAAATGTATAAATGTAAAAAACCGGCCAAGTGCTTGTAGGACTTACGCACGAAGGGTTCCTTACCATTATCTATAAAAACGGCAAAAAAACACGTTTCTTGTATGCCCCACTTAAATGTTTGTTATTTTCTGTTTTTAGTATTTGTTGTTATAGAGGCAACAGAAATACATCGTCTGTAAAAATTTCAGACAAATTTCCTTGTACCTTGTACAGATAGACGGACGGACAGACGGACAGCGAAGTCTTAGTAATAGGGTCCCGTTTTTACCCTTTGGGTACGGAACCCTAAAAATAAGTAGAAAAAATGTGATGTTTCATTTAAATCAATACCAGGGACAAATGACGTGCTACGGCCCACGTAAAGGCATAAATGAACAGCTGCTACGCCGTAGACAGCGCCTACGACAGTGCTACGTGATTTGCGTATTTAAGGTGCCTGTTAAATTTATGACAGCTCGCATTTTTTGTACTCGGTCGTATTCTGTGGCCGCACACTAAGAATAGTGCAAACGCACACATTGAAGCTACTTCACACTTCATTTACCAAGACTAAATAACTAGTCTTGATACTTGAAAATATTTGGTGCAATAGGTCATATTTGTATAGGTAGGTATGTACTTATAATTTTATAGGTTGCACTTGACAAAAAGAAAATAAATATAGAAAAAATTAATATATATTATAAGACAGGTTACAAATCGTAAAGTGCTACTACACAGTTACTAATATTTGACTGTGCAAAAAATATTTGTTAGGTACCTACTAATAAAATACATTATGACAAAACGGTAAGTATCGTTTTTTTACAAGCTCTTATTTAACTTGCAGTTTATGTACATATTTATGTATGTATGTTTGATAAGGTGGAATCTTGCAACTTAATTTTAAGCAGTTATCCCCAATCGATTGAGCTGAAATTTTGCATACATAATATGGTGACAGCGAGTTGATCTGATGATGGAGTCAGGAGCTGTTCAACGGAACCCTTCACTAAATAGTCGAATTGAGGCAAAACTTTGCATACCTATCAATCTCAATGACAATGTAAAATTATGGTACTAGCGAGCTGGTCTGATGATGGAGGTCGGATGTAGCCATCGGAACTCCTCAACTACACAACATAACCACGTCGCGTTTGGGCTCGTTATTTTTATCTTGACGAGAACTAGAGCACTAGACATTACAAAAGCTTGATTTAAAAAATATATTTTTAATAAAAAAACTTATTGTCATCTAAAATCGATGACGGCACCGTCAACATTTCGAGTACCACTCACAGAAAGTTTGAAAGTGAAATACTGATAAAATATGTAGGTATGCTTTTGAATATTGTGTGCGAGCTATGATCTCGAAGATCCATAGACCGCGCGTAGCGAGGGTCAACAAGTTCTGGAATTAAACAGTTATTGTAAAACTTTACTAAATAACCCTCCATAATATTTTCTTTCCAGAAAAATCAAATATGAATTTGTAAAAAGAGATGACCAGCTCTTTTTAAAAATTTATATTTTCCATTGTATTTGTACTAAATGACATCACAAACCTGCAATACTTTTTAAGACCTATCCAAAGACATGGAGAGTATGCGAGAAAAAAAAACATCTGAAAATATGTATTTATTTCTACCACATTGTCGGCGTGACTAATGTATATTCATGCCAAATTACAGCTTTCTAGTACTAAGAGTATCTGAGCTAAGCTGCGGACGAATGGACGAAAATGGCAAAACTATAAGGGTTTTTTGTAAACTACGAAACACTAAAGAGCACTTTCAGTATTTAGAATTAAACAATTTTTCAGGACACTTTATTTTTCTTAAGTATATGCCATCAAAAACAACTTGTAAAAATAAAAATAAAAAGCCAATTCTCGCAACGCAACTTAGTTTATTTTTTTGTCTTTTTTTTGTTGGAACTATGCTCGTGTGTAGTAAACTTAACTTGTGAGATATTGTATAAGTAGCCTAAGATGACCAGAGATAATCTGTCGATGTCAGTCTCTCTTCCCTGTTCGCTTGTTACGGCTGGTCGTGTTCTATATCTCTACAATAAAGAATCCATATATATCACCCAGATCGTGTATAATTTAACCAAAAACCCATCAGTTCTCTCTCTCTATCGTAAAAAGTTGTGAGATTTCAATGTCTGTCTGTCTGTCTAAAAAATGGCCTGAACTGCTTCGAGAAAAGGATGGTACGACTGTGCCGCTTTTTTGCTTGACTTGGCGGGGGCACTACCGTGCCCCAAGATAAACCTTGCTTTGATAATAACAAATACTGACCTTTTTAGAAGGTTCAACATTTTTGGTTCAATGCGTATCGTATCATTCGTCAGTCATTCATCAGTCGTCAAAATTGATTAATGCTAGATTTGTTGCACACCAGCACTCGGAGTCTTTTTATAGTTTTGAGGGTGTTTTTTAATTAAAAATAGCCTATTTATAAGCTAGAGGTATATTTACATCGACAGCAAATTTCAATTTCATCCGTTTAGTCGTTTAGGTCTGATTGAGGTACAAACATCCAAACATACTTAACATCCGCACAAACTTTAAGATTTATAATATTATAGGTAGATAAATAATAATTATAAATTATATTCATAATCTGAAATTTATGTAATTTTTCTAAATCCAATTATAGATAAAGTATCATTTTTTTCCATCCATGTATAAAAAAACACGCTTGGTAATATAGGGTAGATCGGGTCTAAACGATACTGGTAAGGATCATGGTACCTTAGAACTTTCATTTCAAAACAGAAATGTATCAAATCAACATTTATATTTATTTAATAGGACTAATTAGGGACACTTCAAAAACCACAGCAAAAGACGTTGTCCAGAAAGTATTATCACTAAAATGGAAATAGGCCGGGCACATCCAAAGATTACAAAATGAGAGGTGATCTAAAACAATTATGAATTGGGACCCAATACATAAAAAACGAAGAAGAGGAAGGCCTGCTATGCGATGGGATGATGACATCGTGAAAGTAGCAGGCAAAACATGGAGCAGAGCCGCTAGAGATCGGGAAAAATGGATAGAGCTGGCGGAGGCTTTTACCGCTGAAAGCGGTCCTTACACATAATTTTATATACCTATGCATAGATACATATTTAAGTTAATTTTATATTGTGCAAGGAAATAAAAGCTTTTATTATTTATTATTAATTAGGGACACAACCAGGTTCACATTTTCCTGAAATTTAATATTTTTATTAAAATAACAATCAAATACGAAACATCGGCTTATTTCGATTTTGCTCCGACGCGACGTATGCAAAAAGGTAAAACCGTATACTATTATCATATTGTTTCGAAACCAAACTCGATGAAACGCATCTTCTACAAAAAAAACCATCCAACTCTTTCAACAAATCATGCATTGTACCTAACCTTCATCTGTGTGGCTTGCACTAAATTCTTCAAGGCAATATATTATACAAATGTTATCATTAGTTTTGCATGTCCAGTATTTTACCCCGGTATTCCATTATGTAAGACCTCCTCTAAATTCGAAGAAAAATGTGACGTGGACGTGCTTCCCCGAGCGCGTCTGAGCGCTAACTGACGTGCCGACTTGAGGTGAATGTGAGTTTTGTATGGAAAAAATGTATGGAGAAGTTTTATTGCATTTTATATTGTTCATAAATGAAAAAGTAAATTATTTGAAAACAAGATAATGCCACGCGGTATAGAGAAATATAAAATCTACAATTTCGTATTATTTTCAAATAAAAATATGCTGTGGGTCTAAAGATATTGGTACCTAACCAGACCCCATTTTTCGACATTTTCAGCGGTTCTTGCGACGGTAAAAACGTATTTTTTTGAAAATATTGTATAGAACTGGCCAGTTTTTATTATCTACTATTAAAGATGAATATATTATCAGTAATTTTGTATCATTATATCCTCACAATTGTGATTCCTGGTTTTTAAATCGGTACCTGAAAATCATTGAAATACGTGTGTAAGTGTGAGCCGGGCCTTAATTCAACTCTGAAAAAATACAAAATACTGTTTCATGAAGATAAAAAAGTAGCTTCAGCAAGCGGTTTCTATCGCGTGGTTCCATAAAAAAAGTAGCATAGTTTGGTGTTTTTCTTACTAGTCTAGTCTTGATTATACTCAGCTGGATAAATACATCTCTCGGACTGCGGATTTTGGAAGAAAGAAAATACATTTATTGACATAAGGTTAACATTATCCCTTAGGGTTTATAAGAGTGTAATAAAAGTAAACATAAACTTGCAGACATAATGAAATGGGTTATGTTTTATGCGGGACACAAGCTTTATTTGTTTTCAAAATTACTTACTGACAGATAAATAAATATAATAATAATATTGGTTGACATTTTACACAGCGCTGTCTAGCGTAAACTAAGCAAAGCTTGTACTATGGGTACTAGATAACTAATATAATACCTATAGTATATAAGTTTTTTTGTAAAAATAAATTGAATTTGCTTTATTAGCAGTAAATAAAAACCGGCCAACTGCGAATGACTCACGCACGAAGGGTCCGTACCATTATCTATAAAAACGGCAATAAAATCATGTTTGTTGTATGGGAGCCCCCCTTAAATATTTATTTTATTCTGTTTTTAGTATTTGTTGTTATAGCAGCCACAGAAATACATAATTTGTGAAAATGTCAACTGTCTAGCTATCACGGTTCATGAGATACAGCCCTGACAGACAGACGGACAGACAGACGGACAGACAGACGGACAGACGGACAGCGAAGTCTTAGAAATATGGTTCCGTTTTTACCCTTTGGGTACGGAACCCTAAAAATGATATTTTTCTGATGCTAGTCCCTAAGCATCCATTTAGTTATTCAGGAGCATAGATCCTAGCACAGATTACATAGTAATACAATCCAAGTGAGGATATTTATTAGAGTCACGTCCAAACATTTACATTTTGACGTGCATACAAATTATGTAGACTTTGTTCAGTCAAGTTGAAATCGTTTTTATACTGTAAAATTTTAAAGAATCAGCAATATAAGAGTACGTTATTTGTGTTGATAAGTGTTTTTTTTTACTTTTTGTATGGGTAGAGTCTACCCGGATAAGACGGAAAAAGTGATAAAACTGCATTATCTTCAAAACCATCAAATTTTAAAAGAAACTGTCTGTAATTTATTTAGCATGTATGATTATCTAACGAATTATATAAAAATGAACTGTCTAGCTAATCATAGTTTTGATTAAAAACGAAAACCGTGTTTTTGAAGAGCCAACTTTGGAAAACAAATCCATCGAGAAAAGTTTCACCAATCGTATTTCTGTCTGTAATTTATTTAGATTATATACTTATGTTATCTTTGTCATAAAAACAAAACTGTATGTTTTGCGGTTATTGAGAAAAACGATTCTGCATTCATCAAAAACATTTATTACTCGTCTTAAATGATGTATTTATAAATAATAAGGTTTAAACGCGATAAATACCCGTTAGTAATATTGAAAGCTGTTCGAAAATGTCTGCCTTATTATACTCGTAATTAGCATTATAATTGGGAAATATTTTAACATAATTTTGTACACTGTACGTCGTAATTTTAACACATTTTATATTTATCGCTTGATTGTGTTATCATTCTAAACAACTAATTAGCCTTTGGTGTTTCCCAGAGGCAAAGATTAATTGTCAAAAAGAGCGCTCCCCCATAAACAGGTTTCTTATCGTAGCGTGAAAGAATGAACATACTTATATTATAGGCAATAGCTTTCTCGTTGGTATCCGATAAAAAATATTCCTTTCAATCCAGGCCATAATCTATTTAATACCAAATTTCATCGAAATTGGTTCAGTCGTTCCGACGTGATTAAGTGACAGATAAACATCTACTCTTTCGTATTTATAGTATAGCTTCTGGTTGTGACGCACGTATGTTAACCCGGAAATTACCCACCCCTATGTCACTCTTTTTTTTTTTTTTTTTTTATAAATATGGGTGGACATTTTACACATCGCCATCTAGCCCCAAACTAAGCAAAGCTTGTACTATGGGAACCAGATAACTGATAGAATACTTATATACTTTTTTTTTTGTAAATACATACATATGATACATACTAACACCCAGACACAGAGCAAACATCTATGTTCATCACATTGGCCTATGAATTATCTCTATGCAAAAAATCATATAGAATCGTGGGTTGTTACGATGCTGCGTGAAAGAAGGACAAACCAACAAACATTCAAATAACTGATTTTGACTCGGGTCATCACATTTTACCTTTACACACATCTGCCCGCGACATGGCTATTGTAACATAGTCGAAACGTCGTGAAGATGAAAGGTTGCGTGACGTAAAAAGACCAGTGTCAAAATAATTTTTAATCTTTTACGGTGCTATTAATAAAAATTTACTTATCCAAAGATCATCTGAGGTTACACCAAGACTTGTTAATACCAGCTTAATGTAAGCAACTCCATTTCTAATCCTTGTTTATTAATATTGAATTCGACTAGTCCAAACGTAAGCGTTGGACTAAATTTAATCCTGCGCTAGTCTACGTTTATTAATGAGACGGTTAATGTAACTGCTACGCCTTGGTCATTCATGGTCACGTGAACAAAAGCGACAACTTAGTCACAGTGGAAAAGACATTTTGTAACATTTTCACACAACAATTCGCTGGAGAAGTTTACGAGGCGAACTGGTACACAACTTTTCCATTTAGCTCGTATTCAACAGCGCGGGTTCCAACTGATAATTGGTTTTACAAAGTTATTATTACCAAAGCGGTGACCGATATATAACGGCTGTAATATTGCAGCAGTGAACGTAATTTTGAACCTGGTGTCAAAGGGATAATCGACCACTGTCACGTCTTAAGGATAACGGCCATTATAATGATAAAGACTCACTCGTCTTTCCTCTTAATTAAAACGTAAAGCCTACACAGTATTATAAGAAATAAATAAATATAAATAAATATTGGAGGACTTTACACACAGCGCCATCTAGCCCCAAACTAAGCAAAGCTTGTACTATGGGAACTAGATAACTGATAGAATACTTATATATATATATATTTTTTTTTTGTAAATACATACTTATTATACATATTAACACCCAGACACAGAACAAACATCTATGTTCATCACACAAATTTTGCCCTGGGTGGGGATAGAACCAACAACCTACAGCGCAGAAGGCAGAGTTACTACCAACTGAGCTGTGAGGAACACAAGCGGTCCGCCCCGGCTTCACATGGGTGTGTGTACTAATGTCTTTTTTTATACCTTTGGTTACATTTTTGCTATTTATGTAGGGATCTCTAATTTTTATGAAAATAAAATATAGTTTTTGTTACCTGCTGATAATGAAGCTTTTGATAAATGAAAGAATTATTAGAACAAACGTGCAAAAATGCTTTTTTGTCTCTATATAATATTATTAAGGATCACTCAGCGCCACACAGCGCCATCTTGCACCAAACTAAGCAAAGCTTGTACTATGGGAACTAGATAACTGATAGAATACTTATATACGTTTTTTTGTTGTAAATACATACTTATTAAGTGTAGGTATAGGTAAAGTACGGCCTCCCACATCTTTCCTAGATGTTTTATTCAGTGTAGGTAGATTTTTTAATCACTTACGGGAGAAACTGTACCTTCTGAGGCATTAATTTAAATTGAGTTGACTTCCCAGAACTTATAACATCCTCTCAACCTGCTGATTAAGTCGTTGTACTTTCATCGTTTTGAGCGCGTATTATGGCGCTCCATGTCGACGATTGCTCTTTTTCGATTAGAAAAAAAAAAAACTTCTGAACAAGCCACGTCTCCAATTTTTACAAATATATTACTTCAGAAACTTTTCACGATAAAGATATTTTTTTCAAAATGATACATTTTAGAATATATCATCGAAATACTTTGATACCTACTATTAAGATCTTGTAATTTATTGTTAAAGATAGGTAATATGTACAGATTCGCACTAAGATAGTTTTTTGATAAGAATTAATCTTGTCAGTTGACAAGATGGAGAGATTTCTCTAAGTCGTTTCTGCCGCGGTTTTAGGCCCTCACAAAAATAGTTTATCTTATCTTATACTAGTTGCCCGCCAAACATAATTTTTTTGTTCTCTTTATAATAACTAGTATAGATAAGTCGAGGTTTTATATTATCTTAGACCGTGTTGGCTTAGTGGAAGGTGTCACTAGGCCAACACGATTCAGCAAGAAAAAAAGTTTGTAGGTAAATTCAAAAAGCTGTCTGCCGTTGTCCCACTTTGTGATAATGGATTATTTATTACACGACTCCAACTACAATATTCGCTTCAGGAGGCCTACACTTCGGAGACGACGGATTAATGTCGTGGGGATTTGATGAGTAGCACAAATAGAACGTCTTAAACCCTGGATATAAAAAAAAGCTGACATTTTTATAGTACCTATAAATTGCCTTTTGCTCGGTACAAGATGCTTGTCATCAGATTGTTGAGGCTTGGTCACTACTCAATAGGATTAGGTTCTTAAATCTTGTTTATGTCTGCATTGTTTTATCTTTTCTTTTTATATTAGTTTTAGCTTCTCTATTTTTTTTTTTTATATTTTAAACTCCTGTTGTCCTTGGGTCGGAAACAATTTTTACTTCTGAATTTTCAGACCTCAATTGTGTTTTGTACATGTGTATTTAAGTTCAAATAAATTAATAAATAATTGGCAATAACCAGTATCTTGGGAACGCTTCCGACTGGTAATGATCCACCTGTTTGCAATGGTCTTTAGATGGCTCAAATGGTTCATTTGCATTTTGTAAATATTCTGTAATACATTAGTATTGAATACAAAATATTAACAATCTATACATCATATCTATCATACTAGATATGATAAGTGTAGAAGAGTTTAATTCTGCAAATTGAATATAAACAAAAAAAAATACTCCTGGAGGCCTTTATACAAGTGATACAAGTGTCTGTCTGTCTCTCGTCCGGCTTTCACGCAAAAACTACTTGACGGATTTTGATGATACTTTTTTTTTATGTAGCTATTAGTTCTCGGCAATTTAGCTATAATTTCTTTTGAAGATTGGAATACCAGATGTGAAACTATCTGTCCCCCAGCGAAGCGGGCACGGGTCAGCTAGTAATAAAATAGAAATGAATACTACTAACGAATAGCTACTGTAAACTGACAGTAGGTAATTACAAACATTAGGTCATAAGTCTTGGTGCACGCGGTCGCTTTTGCGTCAGGTAACATAATACGGTAAGCGAAACTGGCGACATGAAGGCTAGACTTTAGGTTTTTAGTCGGATAACGTGACCTGTTATGCAAACCGTAAGTTACCAGAAACAAAAGACTTAAGCCACAGCTAGCTTAAATTACCCTAACGAATTCGGTAAATATTTTTTTATTGACTACGACTTTGAGCGAAAGGTTATAGAAAAATTAGCGTTAAGTAGGTGTGGGCAGAAACAGAAATATAAACCAAAAGGGTCGAAAAACTTGAGTTAATACGGAAGCACCCAGATTTTACCTAATTAATAAAATACCACGAATTAAAAAATGAATTAAGTTTGAGAACAATCAACATCATCGTCATCTTGTTGCCCCTATCCCATTTCATGTGGTGTACAACATCTAGAAAAATATTTTGTAAAAGAATTTGTCATGAAGTGTTTTACAACAAGCCGCCTGTATGACGTCAACCCTCTCAGTTTGAAAATAATAATGATAAAATATAACGAGTCTTTGAGAACAGAACAATAACATATACTACGGCTTTAATAAAAATATGGGGACCAACTACCAACGCCACTTTATCTTTCTCTTTTTGAAAATAATTAAATATTTTCATAAAGATACCAGCTTTCAACCTATTTTCTACTGAAAAAATATTATATTCAGTGATGAAACCTTGTGCCTATGTTTGAAAACGTTATGATAAAAATAATCTGTGTGCCTAGTTGGTAAAAGGTACTATTGACAAAAGAGATCCTTTTCTAATCCAGGTTTATCACCACTGACCTGACGTAGCCTGAACATAGAAAAATATTATGGGGAAATTGGGTAGTCTCTTGAATAAGATCGATTTTGGACTCTTTTAAATTTGTCCCTTGCGCTTTACATAGGTATATTATATTTTCGATAGGATATAGGCTTTTCTCATGCAATCGAATTTTGGTTGTCAGGTGGCAAGGACTATTTGTAACTCATTTGACTATGCTAAGTATAGTAACTTGGCTGTAATTTCGATATTTTTTGTATATTTAGTTCATTTAAATACGGACGCACGTATCTCGTACGATACACATAAGGTACCTTTTCTTATACTAAAAACATTTATAAGTAGGATTGTAAGGGATAAAAGGTGCATGTGGGCTTGTGGAGTTGAAACCTTGCACGTAGGCAGAGTATATACCTACCTACCTACCTACACGCAGTTTTGTATTTACGGATGAGCTGGGTATAATACGTGACTCTACCAGTTTCAATGGACGTGCCGGATTCTAACGCAGACACTTTTACATTGAATTTCGGGAGAAATTTTGCGTTTACTACTTTGGTATTTATTTTATCACTACATAGTATAAAGCAAAGTCGCTTTCCGCTTCCCGCGTCTGTATGTCTGTATGTATGTTTGCTTATATCTTTAAAACTACACAACTGATTTTGATGCGGTTTTTTTTAATAAACAGAGTGATTCAAGAGGAAGGTTTATATGTATAATACATGCATAATATAGTAGAGAAACACTGATAATTTTAGAGGTTTCTAATGTGATGTCGTAAATAAACACATTTTTTTGCGCTTACATTGCAAATGCTGGCTGAACCCCACGAGATATATCAAAATAATGTACTACAGTATTGTACACCTTAAAAACGTCTACAAAAAAGTCAACGATGGTATTAGAAATGTCTTACGCACAGCGAAGCGGGCACGGGTCAGCTAGTAAGTCTATAAGTATAAAGATACTGTATACCCTATGACCTAAAAGCGTAATTTTCTGAAGTTGCGATTGTTTTAAAACAAAGCACGAATCATTATCGTATGGTAATAGTTAATAAACGATACCTTTACCATACGATAATGCCGCCATTGGACTATGCATAGTTTCAGAATTGGATATTATTTATTCACCTTTTTTAGATCAAAGTTTATATCGTATCTGGGTTTATATATAAATAAAAGATGGGTCAAAGAATTTAATGAGAATCTTATTATTTATACCTAGCAATAATACCTTTTTGGTCCCGAGAAGACTAAACAAATCATAACTCTAAGGAAAACATGGCAAGTTGAAGACTTTACGTAATAAATTGATCATTTGCATCATTCACATGATTGATGATGATAGGTCTCCCTACATGTATCTACTTGTGATAGATAGATTTCCCTACATGTACTTGTTTCTGTCACGTGTAAGATAATGAACGCACCTCGTGCCAAGATCAGCTAAGGAGGTAGTTAGAAGTAAATAACTAGAACAATAAATAAATGAATATGAATATTACGTTAGGCACATGCCCACAGTTTGCAAAAGTGAGCATTTCATACGTTCAGTACATTCAGAATATTGACTTTTCTTACGATGTTTTCCCTGCCAATGCGCACATATTTTAAAACTAGCTGACCAGTGCCCGCTTCGCTGGTCGACAGATAGTTTCACATCTGGTATTCCCATCTTCAAAATAAATTATAGCCTATATGTTGCCGAGGACTAATAGCTACATAACAAAAAAAGTTTCATCAAAATCCGTCCAGTAGTTTTTGCGTGAAAGCCAGACAACAGACAGACAGACAGACAGACAAAAATTTCAAAATGTAATTTTTTGGCTTGTGTTACTTGTATGAAGATCCCTAGGAGTATTTTTTTTAGTTTTTATTTAATGTACAGAATTGAACTCTTCTACAGTTTTATTATATGTATAGAATAGATAAATAATCCATTGATACTGAAATTTAACCCCCGAACTTCACGAATTTCGAGGCACCACTAAGCCAATAAGGCTGTAGTATTATGTTTCAGAGACATTACTAACAAACCCATGTCTCTAGGTTGTCCATCAGGTTTTATTATGTCAGACGGCGTGGGAAGGTACATACTCGTATACGAGTACGATTCTATTTTTGGCGGCAATAACGTCTTTTGTACTTTTATCTTGTCTCTTTTGTTTGATTTACAATGGAAATAATATTATCTAATACCTTTAAACGAGCAATTCTTGTCTATACTAATATTATAAAGAGGAAAGATTTGATTGCTTGTTTGTTTGCATCGAATAGGCTCCGAAACTACTGGACCGATTTGAAAAAATCTTTCACCATTATACATTATCATACTACATTATCCCTGATGAACATAGGCTTTATAGTATTTTCAAAAACGTTAAGGATCCGTATGAAAACTTCGATAATGTAACCCAACGTAACGTGAAAAAAATCCTAAAAAATCCTTATATCGCGTACGCTGCCGAAATTGTTGACAATAGATCAAAGTGATCAACATCTACAAAAAAGTCTGCGATACCATTTGTCAAACTATTAGGGATCCGTATGAAAACTTCGATAATGTAACCCAAGGTGTATAAAAAATACCCATAATATCATTATTACACCCGTGCGACGTCAGGGCGGACTGCTAGTATATATATAATCTAAATCTCGGAAACGGCTCTAACGATTTCATGAAATTTAGTATGCAGGGTAAATCGATTTTATAAGTTTTATTTTTAGGAAACGTCGTTTTATCCTTGTTTTCAGGCAATGAAATAATGAGCAAAGCTCGATCATCCAGGTACTGATTATTACGAGAGATCAACATACGAGTATAATAAACCTTACGCTATAAATCAGAACACCCATGCTTTTTTGTGAAAAATAAGTACCTATAGTAGGTATATTCAGGAGATTTATCAGATTTATTTCTAAAATAAAAATAAAAAGCCGTGGTGGCCGAGTGGGAGGTACCTCAACTTTAAATCTGAAGGTCGTGGGTTCGAATCCCGGCGTGCATCAACGGATTTTTCTGTTCGAAAAATTTATATGCGCATCAAAAAAAGGAAAACATAGTGAGGAAACCAGTTAGTATTCTTATAAGCGGCGATGGGCTTGCAACCTGTCACGTATGGAATGCTTACTACTGCAAAATGTGGGCATGTGCCAAATATAATGTTTGGACGTGCCTTTGACTACCCTCACTAGACATCTTCAAAGGATCTTAACGTCTGGAGATCTGAGATCTCTCCGGTACTTGGTTTTTTTTTTAAATCAATTTCTCCAATTTCTCCTCCTTTAGTTTGAACTCGGTCAAGACTAGAATTCCGCCATTTTTCACGGCATCCAATCTCGCTAAATTGCGTCTCATCCAATCGTAATAACTTTAATTTCGACCGCTTACTCAGAGCTAAATGTATACCTATTGAAACAAGTATTTAAAAACAACTTTCCTAGAGGCCGCGGGCGAAACCTTTTAATAAATCTTGAAAACATCTTGCTATAAATCTCGGAAACGTTCTTAGACTGGCAATTTAGTTGGGTGACACCTAACAACTTAATTTTATCGGTGGTTACCGATATACCGTCACCATCAACAGCATATCAGTATGTTTATACGAATAATGAAAGAGCCTAAACACATTATTAAAAAAATATATAACAATTATTTCTTACGCTTGTAATTCTTAAGCAATGGTCCTGTCCTGGCAGAGCCACGTTCAAACATTTCAATATCTATTTTTTGCAGTAGTTTTACTATTCCACACGTGACAGGTCAAAAATACAAACCTATCGCCAGAATTTAAAACTTCGTATCGAAATTAAAAAAAAAAAGGAATTTAAACTATTTAATAAAAAAACAATCAAAGATGTCCTATTAGAAGAAAATACTACCGCAATCAATTGCAATAAGGATTATTCCCACCAATCAGTTTATTTCGAACTGATTTTTGCTATTTGTTGCTCAAAATTGCCCGTGCACGAACACATTTATCTTAAAGAATATTTTTCGAGTGCCCTTGTCCCTTGCCCTTCACGTTGCCTTCAGCATCGCTCTCGCACCAATCATTACTTGAACTTGGTATAAGTAGTTGGTGTAAAATCGATCAAGTGTGTGTGAGTCGGGCGAGTGCAACCACACAACGATCTATGACTCTTTTACGAGTAGGTACTAGGCATGTTAATATAGGTATATGTATTAATCTTTGTTTAGAGTTCCGTATCCAAAGGGTAAAAATGGGACCCTATTACTAAGAATTCGCTGTCCGTCTGTCTGTCACAGGGCTGTATCTCATGAACCGCGATAGCTAGATAGTTGAAATTTTCACAGATGATGTATTTCTGTTGCTGCTATAACAACAAATACTAAAAACAGAATAAAATAAATATTTACGTGTGGCTTCCATACAAAAAACGTGTTTTTTTGCCGTTTTATACCGATACTAGCTGACCCGTGCCCGCTTCGCTGTGCGTAAGACATTTCTAATACCATCGTTGACTTTTTTGTAGACGTTTTTAAGGTATACAATACTGTAGTACATTATTTTGATATATCTCGTGGGGTTCAGCCAGCATTTGCAATGTAAGCGCAAAAAAATGTGTTTATTTACGACATCACATTAGAAACCTCTAAAATTATCAGTGTTTCTCTACTATATTATGCATGTATTATACATATAAACCTTCCTCTTGAATCATTCTATTTATAAAAAAAAACCGCATCAAAATCCGTTGTGTAGTTTTAAAGATATAAGCAAACATACATACATACATATTACATATTACATACAGACGCGGGAAGCGGAAAGCGACTTTGCTTTATACTATGTAGTGAAGTACGGAATCCTTCGTGCGCGAGCGAGTCCGACTCGCACTTGGCCGGTTTTTTTTAATCTTGAAGGTTTTTCTACCTGGGACTCATAGTTTTTCGCACCATTTATCCATTTTAAACAAAAGTTTTTCTCTAAACACACTAATAACCTCCCTACACAATTCATAAATCTTTGTTTATGTATTTATTCTTGTTTCTATAGAATTTTGTTTATATTATACGCTTTATGAATTTTAAATTTCTGTCTCTCTTTGTTTTATCGAAAGTTTTATATTTTCCATTCGAGATACAGAACTCTAAAATAGCTTTTGCTGCGATACTAAAGCTTCTCTTAGTCATAAAATGTTATCAAATTTGCTTTATCCAGAAAGTTATAGCCCTGTTTAAGCAAAGATTTTGCTCCACTGATACACTTCGTTTTGGCATTTCACCAACTAAATAAAGATTCAAAATTGTAAATTAATTATTTCCGCGCAAAAATAGATCTTTTTTTGGGTTCCGTACCCAAAGAGTAAACACGGGACCCTATTACTAAGACTTCGCTGTCCGTCTGTCTGTCCGTCTATCACAGGGCTCTATCTCATGAACCGTGATAGCTAGACAGTTGAAATTTTTACAGATGAATATAAAAACTAAACTGAAATACTAAAAACTGTATAAAATAAATATTTAAGTGAGGCTCCCATGCAACAAACGTGATTTTTTTTGTAGTTTTTTATAGATAATGGTACGGAACCCTTCGTGCGCGAGTCCGACTCGCACTTGGAAGGTTTTTGTCATATTTTTCTATAAATCCAATATCCACACGGTCCAAGGATCGTATTTATATATTAGTTTTATTTCTGAGCAGAAAATATAATAGAAGTATAAGTATGTTTTGTCCGGTCTCAAGCTATTATCATTTTCAATCGTGCTTACACGTCTTAGCAATTTTCCCGAACAGATGCTCTATTCGAGATTGATGTTATTAAAGGGCTCCCTCCCAGTCGACGATTGCTCTTTTTCGAAACGAAAAAAGAAATACTTCTGAACAAGCCACATCTCCTATTTTTATAAGTATATTACTTCAGGTTCCTACCCAGATTTCTATTAAGCTGAAAACATAATAGCAGAAACTTTTCACGATAAAGATATTATTTCAAAATAATACTTTTTAGAATTTATGATCGAAATATTTTATATACCTACTATTAAAATCAACTTGTGATTTATTGTTAACTAGCGACCCGCCCCGGCTTCGCACGGGTTTAATACATATAAACCTTCCTCCTGAATCACTCTATCTATTAAAAAAAACCGCATCAAAATCCGTTGTGTAGTTTTAAAGATATAAGCAAACATACATACATACAGACGCGGGAAGCGGAAAGCGACTGCTTTATACTATGTAGTGATGACAATAACACAGTTGCCTTAAAATGAGACATCAGTTTTACTTAAATAAAATATTCTAACTTAAGTAAATTTAGTATTCTTATAAGCGGTGATGGGCTTGCAACCTGTCACGTATAGAATGCTAGCTACTGCATGTTTGGACGTGCCTCTTTTATATATCTTCAAGGATCTGAGAATATAAAAGACTTAGAGATTAGAGAAGATGGTGGAAGTCCCTACTTTAAGGGTCCTTCTGTCTTAAGTTATTACTTAAAGGTTAGCTAATTACGTAATAACATAAGTCAGAAGGACCCTTAAAGTAGGGACTGAATAAATTAACCGACTTGGTATTACATGGATCTCACAACTTTTTACGGTAGAAGAACTGAGTTGCGTTGCGAGACTTGGCTTTTTTTACAAGTTATGTTTTTGATGACATCTCATTTATTTTTGTAGAGCCCTACTTTTTAGGGTTCCGTACCTAAAGAGTAAAAACGGAACCGTGTTACTAATACTCCACTGTCCGTTCGTCCGTCTGTCCGTCTGTCCGTCTGTCTGTCTGTCTGTCGGTCTGTCGGTCTGTCGGTCTGTCGGTCTGTCGGTCTGTCGGTCTGTCCGTCTGTCTATCACAGGGCTGTATCTCATGAACCATGATAGCTAGACAGTTGAAATTTTCACAGATTATGTATTTCTGTTGCCGCTATAATAACAAACGGGGCGGGTCGCTAGTATGAGAATAAAGTCTATAAAACAGAACTGGTTTCGTTATGATGTTTTTATTTCCATTTTGAGCACGTGTTAATTGCTCATGTTAATATATTAATAGAAAAATCTATAGTGCACAGCCAGCATTCGAAACCATGACCTAGAGCGAAAGTCGAGGTACCTCCCACTCGGCCAACACAGCTTTCATAATCAGTAAACATGTAAATAGCAAAATCATAATCACCAACAGAACGTGCATGCATATGCGGCGTGCTCGTCTACCATAAAGAATAAAATGAATTTCGCGTAAGCTCATATTGTGTTACACGACATGTATTCGTATGCATAAGAATCAAAGTTTAAATGGAAAATATTGTTGTAATGTACGCGGATAATAGAATTTCTTGGGTAAGTACTTACCTATTCATTCACTTCATTCAGAATCAAGTGAAGTCATAAAAGTATTCTATTGATAAATATCAGTCGATTCTTTTCAAGAAATCTTGGTCTTTTGTATTGGTATGAAAGCGATAGAAAAAAATAATACCACCATTGCACACCTAGATTAAATATTCAAATCATATCAAAAAATGTTTACCTATTTCAGTACCTAACCAACATTCAGCAAAACTTACAACTAGAAAAAAACAATAAATTGTTGTATAAGGCCAACACGTAGCGTAACTCCTGACAGAGCGCTGGCCTAGAAGAACATATATCTTAGTTAAAGTAACATTTTATATACAAAGTAATATATAGAGTATCATAAACAGAGTAATTATATCTACTCTCTTGGGTTACGATGTTTTCTTATTGATTTTTACGAAATTCTCCCGTACATTTTCCCTGTAACAATTCCGAATATCAAACAGGCAACGTTCCCCCATTATCCACTTTTCAATCAGAGTGTCCAATCCATCCCGTCAGTGAGAGGGAAGACTAATGTAATGAGATTGGTTCCATCAGAGGTGAGCACTCCCCAGTTTGCTTTGCACAATCTATAGTTTCTACTTTCTACTCTGTCAACACGTAATATGGTCCATTGTTGTTTAAAAATATATTGCTTCGACTGATGACATGGTTTTCTATTTCACGCGTTATCTCCAGGTGGTAAGGTCGAATATCGTTTGTGGTTTTCCCGGTTCTAGAGATAGGGGTCGATTGGCTTGTCTCACCTTGCTCCAAGGTTGTCTCGACGGGATTTGATGCGATATCTACTAAATAAAGGGGCGGGAGGGTTATCAAACACGGGTAAGGCCTCAATCTTTTATACAAGTTAAGACATAAAGACTTTTCATTTTCAACTTTCTTGTCCAGTTAGTATTCTTCAAAAACTACGCGCGACAACAGGCTTGCAACCTGTCAGGTGTCGAATGCTAACTACTGCTAAACGTAGGCACGTGCCAAATGTGATGTTTGGACGTGCTTCTGACTAACCCCTCTAGACATCTTCAAGGATCTGAGCGCCTAGAGATCTGAGAGGATGTCTATCGTACTTGAGGATTACTGTCGTGATCCTATTTTTATATAATGTAAGTTACTGAGGTATGGAATCAGAAAGTTTTACCTACATCAAAGTATAATAGATGCATATCGAATCAGCCAATATCAAGGTACCGATTTAGTTGGCCATGAACTAGATTTCGCGTTTATCGCTTGGGTCCAGTCAGACAACAATGGACTTGAACATTTAGACTCTTACTAAAACTTCTAAATAACACTGAAACTAAACACACTAGACTTCTGTTATAAACATGTATCGCGCTTTTGTATGTTCCGGTCTACAACTCACGAGGGGCGATAATTATTTTCCGTGTCGTCTGAACGGTGAGGTAGTTCGGTCCTTTGGTACCTAATTAGTGTAACGATTGGGCCGATAAATTATTACATTATTCACGTTGGATTTTGCTTTCGAAAGAACTGAAGAGTTTTTGAGCGCGGTGAAAGAAATTTCATAAGAATTTAGGTTATCTTTTAAAAATCATACGCATGTAAACTGACACTATGGTGTTTTAACTATCTCTGTCCTTGTCATAAAGAAGGAAAAAGATTTTTTTTCTTTCATAATTATTTCCAAACTTTTGTGATTAGAGTAGACATAGCTATAGATTTTTACACGGGTCTTTATCAGTATTCTTTCTTTTTTTTACTTTTTGTTGGTATAACTAAACCATCGTTTCACTTGAGAGATGATGTAAAATTCGTAAGTATAAATAACATAACATGGATCTACTGTACTATTTTTAGCTAGTTTAGTAGGTAAACAATTTTACGCGCGTCTGACTGACTTTAGTCAGCATGCATCGTTCACTAAAATAGAATGCCTACCTAGTTATATCAAAAGATTATTCTTTCACAGTCTCACAGATTAATAATCTTTAATAAGCTTTAATAAGCCCCAAAATAGTACTTACCAATACTATACTACTTACTTTATATAAAGTAATTTTTGTAATGAAAGTAACATAGGTAGAAACAAACGAAAATAACCATAAAAATGGGATTTCCTAGATTTAGAACGTGGTATTTGTTCACAGCTGGCGAATGGCACAGCGCCACGTTCTGGGTGTTCGTGTGCGGAGCCGCCGTGCTGGTGGTGTCGATGCTGGCCGCGCTGGCCTGCTGGCTGTCCCGCCGCAGGAACTCGCTGGCGCATAAGTTAGGTCAGTAAACGTTCCAACTTCGGGTTAGTCTCTATCTACGCGAATCTGTGAGGAGCAGACCAATGACAGCGCTCAAATATTCGAGTTTCACCATGTCGAGCGCTGTGTTTGGTTCGCTTCGCACAGCTTAGCGCAGCTCCGTAGATGGATATTCACCCTTATACCTTCGATAATCGAGAATAGGTTACGCAGTCACACATGTAAAAGCGTGTATCTAAACACATCAGAGTTACAAGTACTGCTTGCTCACCTTCGTGAGATAAAACAACTATATCCGTATAGTGCTAGACCTATCAGCATTTGTGTCCCGAGTTTAAATTTTTTATCTTATAAATTTACAAAAAAAAATAACTTTTGTACAAACCTACCCTATTGCCAAAGCCCGTAGAGGCACTACGACCAAAGAGCACTCCTGCAAATGAGGATGCTAATTGCATAAAAGTGCCCACTTCACAATTTAAAAGCTTTTCTTTCTCGAAAGCGAAGTGGTTTCGAGGCATTTTATACATTAATGGTTACTTTCAATATAAACTTTGGTCAAAGTCAAAGTCAAAGTATATTTATTGCTGAGATGTTTATAATATAATTTCGTGGTATCGATATATTCTACCCTCTTAATGGTGTGCAGTATTTATGTTTACCTACAGTATTTCATAAAGAAAAAGGTAATAAAAAATACTAATAATTAAATTAAAAAGAAATTCGTCAATAAAATCATAAAAACTACCTACAGAAAATGAGACTGAGATCGATCTATAAAGTCGAGTAAATCAGCGGGTGAAAATCTTTTTTTTACGAAACAAGCCTGCTTACCTTGCGGTAGGCATAGGAATATACCTAGTGCGTATAATTTACTACGTGTTTAATGTGCAGGAAGCAAACGCGGTCCAGACAAAGCGCTGGTTTTCCAGCCACCGCGTCGCGCCACTGCGGTCCGGTCGCCCGGCTCGGCCACTCACTACCTGCGCAAGTCGCCCTCGCCGACCGCGCCCACTGCACCCAACGCACCCAACGCACACACGCCGCAGCCGATGCCAACTCCGCAACAGCAACAACCACCGACGCCGCATAACCCAGTAAGTAGCCACCCTGCACTGTCGTATCGTCCAAATGTCAAAGTCAAAATGTATTTATTTCAATAAATTTACAACACTGACCTCCATTATACTTGTATAATAGAGGTCAGTGATTTACAAGGATCACTTCGAAACGTCTTATGAGATAGGTGAAGTTACGCCTGTTCCTCGCGACCAAGCCTAAAAGAATCAGCCAACAAACACGGCTTGAGGCCTCGCATTTTTTGAATGGTCTCTTCTTTAATGCCATGTAGAGCTCCAGTGTGGTGCCGATCGAACAAGGTGAAGGCCCAAACAAAAATAAGATTTTCTCCAATTGCACTCAGATTAAACATTCACATTCATACACACACTCACTCACACACACACACACACTCACACACACACACACACACACACACACACAAACACATAAACATTTGTCCTTAGATTTTACTTTTATCTTTATATTTTTCTTGTATTTATCTTATCGTTAAGAACATTTCTGTGTATAGGAGGCGGGCGTTGAGACTGCTACACAGTTTTTCTAACTTTTGCGGTTCTCATCGTTCTATTGTAAACTATTTCCTTTGTACTCTGTTCTAAATTCTAAATAAATAAAAATAAAAAAAAATTAAAAGTACTAACCAAGTACGTACAACAATAAAAAATTAACCAAAGAACTTCAGCAAAAGTTGTAAAGTCAGCCGACACCTATACAATAAGTGTCAGTTTTGGAGATTTGGGCGATACGATAGTGATACGTGCTAACCACCCTGGATCTACAAGTAACAGCTTATAGCGCAGTCACCATATGGCAAGAGTTAGTCCTATAGAAAAGGCACGATCAATCATATATGGTCATTGGTCATACTGAAAGAATCTATTCACAATCAATTACACCATTCAATACTCGTATATTCCCGAAAACTACAAAAACAGATCACAATACCCACTTTTCTATGAAAGCAGCTCCTATTGGTATTCATGATACGTGATCGTTACACACAAACGCATAGCAATAATACAGTAAATATCTAATAAACGTAGATACTTAGGTTATAATCGACCACTTCTCAGATATTGCCGATCACTTTAGTATCGTACCTATTTATTCAGTGGTATCGTTCACAACACGTCCTGCTAACGTTATTAGGATATCGATTATGCTTTTGTGAATGGTTTTATCACAAGTATTCAAACATTACCTACTGGTACCTACTGTTTTTAGAGATGTGTGTTCTGCGGATGTTTTCTCATGCAGGTGTTAACAATTGATTTTGAGTACCTTTGAAAATATCAAATAGCATACCGAATTCCACCTGGTTGAATTTAGAATTTCCTAAATGCACCGCCCTACACAATCAAATGGAATACATCAACAATCACCGATACACCATCGAAATTTCAAGTGTATAGGACCAGTAGTTTAGGCTGTACGTTGATAGATCAGTCAGTCAGTCAGTTACGCAGGAGTTTTTAAATAATTATGCTAATTCTAAGTCTTGTCTCCAGCCGTCGATCCACACGAGCCCGAGTACGCCAACAGGCCCGGAGCCAGCTCCGCTGAGCAAGGAGCTCGCCGATGCCAACGCCACTGAGAAGACTAACAAGCCAGTTGAACCAGAAACCAATGATGGACGCCTTGGAGACCTGCACTTTAAGCTGCGGTGAGTCTTCTTACTTTGCTTTGAACATCCAGATCTACTTATCTGCTTGAGCCTGTTGGACTTGGGCTGAATTGAGACGCTTTAGTTATTATTATTTTTATTCGAACTAATTTTAGAGCTAGGGTAACGCAGGAGAGTTTGTTGTTTTATTTCTGCGCATCTGACATTTTATCTGCTCCGCATACACCTCTTACAGTCACCTCTTACTTATTCGGTATAAATAATAAAAGTATAAAAAAATCTCTTTTCTATAGGCTTTTACTTTTTGGTCAGTCCTATTCCTAATATCTCCTAATATATCACACTAATAAAACCAAATGCGGAATATATTTTTTTAGCGTCGACATTGTTTAACTGAATTGTAAATAATTGAGTGTTTATCTACTATTTTACTACGACGTAAAATTTGTTTATAATCTTTACTAGTAAACTTGTGCGAAGCCAGGCCGGACTGTTAGTATTATTATACGTACCTACATACATGCATTATCTAACCGCAACTCACGTGCAGGTTCAGTCAGTATATAATACAGTGTGTATATACTTTACAACCTAGATACCCTACAATTGAGTCGGGAAACACGAAGGAAATCGATACGCGCCAGCGTCGTCCTTTGTCCCGCAAACCGATTGCACTAGTGCTGTAAGTACCTAAAATGGAATGTACGAGTATATTCCACCAACTTAAAGAAAAAAAATAGGATCACGACTGTAATCCTCAAGTACGGTAGACATTCTCTCAGATCTCCAGACGCTTAGATCCTTTGAAGACGTCTAGTGGTGTAGTCAGAGGCACGTCCAAACATTATATTTGGCATACGCCCACATTTTGCAGTAATTAGCATTCCATACGTGACTTAAAGAAAAGAAGGGTCTATTTTCAAGGTCTATAAGATACTACTCGTGAGAGGTACTACACATAATGACAAAACGGGAAACAATATGAATAAAACAAATAGAAACAAATACGTAAGTAATTTCCCGTTTTGTCATGTCCAGTTGACATGTCAAATATTGTCACATACATAGATTACTACAAGCTATGTAAAGCCGGGGTCCCACGGCGCGTAAAACGACGGGCCGCGCCGGATGACGCTCCGCCTGTGTGCGTCCGGCGCGTCGCGTACAGAGCGTTCCGAGCACGGGCCACCACGGAAGCATCGTTCCCACGGCGCGTCCGTCCGCCTTGGCGTGGTCTGGCGCGTGAAAACGCGGGCCGTGGGACCCCGGCATTAGCCGAGTAGGAGGTACATCGTCTTTCAACCTGAAGGTCGTGAATACGAATCCGGCCGAGAATCAATGAATTTTTCTGTTAAAAAAATGTCCATGCGCATTAAGGTGTGAAGGAAAATATCGTAGGGAAATCAGTTAGGATTTTTATAAGCGACGCGATGGGCTTGTAACCTGCCGTATGAAATGCTAATAACTACTGCAAAATGTATTTATGTGCCAGATGTAAGGTTTGGACTAGTCCTTTTAGACTAGACTAGACTAGTTATGTTCAAAGATCTGAGCGCCTGAGTCGATGTCTACCGTACTTGGGGGTTATAGTCGTGATCCTATTTCATGTTTTTTATGCATATACTCATAGCTATTAACGTTACACGAAGAACTAAAGAAGCTTATTCCGCTCTTATATCTGTTTATACCTATCGACAAGATACAACACTAGCTTAGTTCCTATTCAATATGAAGTACTTATGTATAGTATAGATAGAGTGAACTTTTGTTCGATGCTTGAGTTACGTTCCAACATTGTTCAGGGTATGACGACGGAAACTTCAGTTGAATCTGAATTGGAGTTGAAGGACATTTGATATTAGTTGTTTCTAAGTATCTTAAATAATCATCATCATGGAATTTTTTATCCAGCCGTAGTGCCTCGACTAACAATGGTTCGAATGAGTTCGAAGCCTGCTGTGAATATATGGATTTTTCTATTTGAAAAATGTGAATTATGTTTACGTAGGACACTATTGGTCCTTCGTACAACTAAAAAAAATTAATATCGTCCCTTGACTTTTCGATTGGTTGAAAACATTTTCTCTGTTTTCTAATATTTTGTTTTTTAAAAATGGAAAACATAGCGCGGAATCCAATTAGTATTCGTCGTGATGATCCTATTTCATTTCTTTTTTCGTGTTCAAAGTTGATTCGAATTTTATTATTGAAAATTCGAAATTTAAATATAGTGTCAATTGAGTACCTTAAAGATTATTTGATGGTTACACGAGTTATTAAACCTCTTTTGAGGTTAAACACAAGACATTAGCGTCTAGTGTGGCCAATAAAACGAATAGCATTTTTATAGCCGCTCCAAAGAATGCTATAAACTCTGTCCGGAGCCGTTGGGTACAAATTGTAAGTCACTTTCAAGAAAATAATGGATGTAAGGGTTGTCATGCGAAAATAATGCGGGTACCGTTCGAGGAGTAACCTTCTACAGATATTGACATGCGACCAACTGTTTGTCTCTACATATAGAAAGCAGCCATGTTGGTTTTGACATGTCACGATGAGCCTTCAAAAAATTAGGCCCGGCTTCGCACGTGTGCTAATATTATAGGCCAATTTTTTATATCCTATGTTACATTTTTGTAAGTTTCGTAGTGTCTTCAACTTTTTTTTCAAATTAAATAAAGCCTCTGTTACTTTTTGTTAATGTAGCTTTTGATAGGTAAAAGTATTTTTAAAATTGGATAATAATAGAATTTGTAATTTTAAGGTGATATTTTGATTTTTTTCATATTTGTACAAGCAGAGTTTACTCGGATAATAAGACAGCAAATGGATAAACCGCATTATCACTGAAAAAAAGAAATAATACAATATAATAATATTATGTTTATGTGACCAAATAAAAAGAAATTAACAATGGTTATCATGATGCTCCACATATAACTTCACTCGTTCCTTTGCTACTAAAAGGTAAAGAAAACACTGTTTTTTTGGCACTACATCTTTCATAGACTATGTTTGTACAACGTAATGCCGGGGTCCCACGGCCTGCGTTTTCACGCGCCAGACCGTGCCAAGGCGGACGGACGCGCCGTGGGAACGATGCATCCGTGGTGGCCCGTGCTCGGAACGCTCTGTACGCGACGCGCCGGACGCACACAGGTGGAGCGTCATCCGGCGCGGCCCGTGGTTTTACGCGCCGTGGGACCCCGGCTTTACAAGCCCTTTACACCAGTAGGTTCTCAAATATGTTAAATCACAAAGGAAAATGCTTGTAAATGCTGTATGTCAAAAGCTTTGTAAACATTTTAGTACTTAGATTTACTTTGAGAGCTATTTTGGGCTGTGTTCCTAAGCGTCATACACAACATAATGATGTAAAGTGTAGTAGCTTTATTAAACTCCTAGCTGTCGGCCCTAGCTTCGTAAGGGTGTACTAATGAATATAACATACTAATGAATATAATAATTTGATACATGGTTACACTATTCCTATTTTCATTAAATTCTCTATTTTTTTTTAAATAAAATATGGCCCTAAGTTACTCGCTGATAATGTAGCTTTTAAGGTGATAAGTGAAATTTTTGACGTTTTGTATGGGCTGAGTCTACCCGGATAAGACGGAAAAAGTGATAAATAAGCATTATCTCGAAAACCATCAAATTTAAAAAGAAACTATCTGTAATTTATTTAGCTAGTAGATTATCTTACGAATTATATAAAAATAAACTGTTTAGCTATTCATAGCTTTGATTAAAAACGAAACTTGTGTTTTTGAAGAGCCAACTTTGGAAAATAAATCTATCGAGAAAAGTTTCACCAATCGTGTTTCTGTCTGTAATTTATCTAGATTATATCCTTAAGTTATCTTTGTCATGAAAAACAAAACTGTATGTTTCGCGGTTATTGAGAAAAAACGATTCTGCATTCATCAAAAACATTTATTACTCGCCTTAATAGGTGAAATAAATTTAAATTTGGTCCAGTAGTTTTTTAGTTTATTTTTAACAAACGAAAATACAAACATACTTATACCTTTTTACACTTTTTACGGGTAGAATAAATAACTGATGGTAGTCAGAAAAAGATGAAAGAGAGTAGAGGAAAAAACGGTGGCAACTCGGAGAGAGAAATGGAAAAAGTAAAAGGTGATTGTAAATTTTGAAAATACGAATAATATCAATAAATGAGTATTTAGAATGTTTTATTTCATGCAAGCAGTAATGAGACAAAGAATTAGCTCTAGAAGATTGGGTACATCCAAGGTATCTACTTAAAGTATGGATATGTCAAGCGATCTTATGTAACTTCTGTAGGTATTCCAGACTTGAAAATCTTGGAAGGAAAGTTTAATGTATTCAAATTACCGATTAGGTACTAGGTACCTGTTACGTGCTCCAGTGCCGAATAGCGTGGCCTGATTCCCGGTTTACGTCAGCTATCGATTAGGTCATAGACACGTACTAAACCGCTATTAGGTAGTACTTTAGACTAGACTATTTTGCCTTCGCACGTAATCTCAATTCTAGGGTGTAAAATAGGAATCGTAGCGCTCGTGCGTAAGTTCATTGGTAAACGTAATCGACTTCAACTGTCAAATTCTGATTGTGTAACAGATTACGCTATGGGGCGGCTATCATCTCTCGAATCTTAAAGTTGTGATGTGAATTTGAATGTAAAAACTGACGAGCATTAGTCTCCTAACTAAGCAAACGCGTGTACGCGTGTACGCTTGTACTATGAAAAAGCAATAACTGATTTATTATTGTATACTTTTTTTGTAAATAGGTACAATTACATACTTATAATATATTATAACACCCAGACACAGAACAAAAAATATTTTCAACCTACAGCACAAAAGACAGAGTTATAACCAACTTATCTGTGAGGCCGGTCATGATTTAAAAATCATGAGCTCACAATCATGCCTTCAGCATCATGCTCGTGCCTTCATTCTCATTCTTTGCATAGCGCATAAACTACGAAGAAAATAGGTTCGCTCCTTGTACGCAAAGCAGAAGGTATGTGCGAAAAGACTCGGTTTTCACATTTAAAAACATGTAGACATTTTTTTCACGTAGGTATATTTGCTACAATATGTCGGGTCTCTCCTGAGGGCAAAGTGAGCGGGATTTATGCTCACAATTTTGCATATTTGACGCCTGCCCACAGCTTTACCCTCGCTAACATCGTAAATTTTTCACAATTTCGCTACGAGGATGCTCCTTAGAGACCTATATATAAATGCGACCTTAGATATTCTAGTATTCTAGCTCTTTACTGTATTTTTATATGTTGGAAAGGTAAGGGCGTAGTTTCATTAAGGTTATGTGGTCTTATTTTAGCTCTTCGCTCCGAGATTTTTCCGCCCGTAACGAGTACACCAGCAGCCTTTACTCAGTAGATTGAAACCACTTCACGTATTGAACTTCACTAACACGCTTTTACCGATGCGATCCGGTTTACGGAAATCATAATGAAGTTCGAGCATCATTCAGTGCAGAGCTTTGAAGCACATAAACACATAAAAAAAAAGGTAGACCCCAAGCCGTGTTTGTTGCCTGATTCTTCTAGGCTTGGTCGCGTGGAATCGGCGTAGCTTCACCTATTTCCTAAGACGTTTCAAAGTGATCCTTGTGATTTTATTGAAATAAATGATTTTTGAATTTGAATTTGAATAAATAATCGATTTGAGCCACCGAATTTTTATTACATCCACCGAAATCCGGAGGTTCTTTATTTGACGCATATCTTTTTACCTGGTGATTTGGTGACCAATTTGGATATTTTTTTTTTCTATTGACTTTATACACTTTAGAAAATCGTCTAATGTTGGTCCCATTTCATTTTTATGTACCTATGTCTCATGATTGCTTCATAAAACTTAAAAACGAATATCGTCTCTTGACTTTTCGATTAGTCGAAACATTTTCATCAGTTTTCTTTCGTTAGTTTTTAAAACGGTTATACTTTTGTTGGGGCTATGTTTGGTTGTAGATAGATACATTGCTGCCAGCATAGTTGCCTGTAGCTGTTGGGGGTCTTGACCTCGTTTGCAGCAATGTATAGCGAAACACAGCTTTTTTTAGACACCATATCTAGCTACAAACGGTATCTCTCTCTCTACAATCGGTTTAGAGTGGAATTTAATAAGATCTTCCTATCTTACTTAACGGATTAAGAGTCGACTGATTCGTTTGATATAGGTATAAAATATATATATTTGAGGGTCTAGACGCTTTCCGTTTTTAGGTTTCCGTACCCAAAGGGAACGGAGACTCCGCTGTCTGTCTGTTACAAGGCTGAATCTCATGAACCGTGATAGTTAGACAGTTAAACTTTTCATAGATGATGTATTTCTGTTGCCGCTATAACAACAAATACTGAAAACAAAATAAAATAAATATTTAAGTGGGGCTCATACAACAAGCTTGATTTTTTTGCCGTGTTTACTTTAGACCTACTTTCAATACGATTTCCTGATAGCTCTTTATTAGTATCGGTATAATATAGGTTTGATCGTCTATAAGGCTTTATTGCTTTTGTCGACGGTAGGGGGCATGTAGAGCATTGTGACGAGAGTTACTGATATAACAATGGAAAAACTCTAGTTAGATTGGGTTATCGTGTACGAAGGGCGAGGAAAATATAGATCGGAGTTATAATTTAGGTCAGTGACCTCATTTGATGTTCACAGCGGTCTTTGGGTCAACTATTTATTGTACATTTTGTAAATAATGTGAGCTTTCTTAGATGTTATATTAATTATGTAAATAAAGGCTTATATAAGAAAATAAAAGGTAGGTATATGGGGTGTAAAACTGAAACTTAATACGAACCATGTACATTATCGATAAAAAAATCTAATCAAATTAAAAGTGATAAATCTTTAACTTTAACATGTTTATTATATTTCAAAATGCCGATTACTGAACTACGAGTAAATTGCAAATGAATTGAAATCAAAAGCAAATAATTTTATTACCTACTTTCATTCACGGGGTTTTGGAAAATGACGAAATTATAAGTTTAAAACAACTTTTGTAACAGGTCTGAACATTTAGTTATGCTAGATTTACAGTCTCGCCTCGTGCTTCGTCTCGTGTCTCGGCTCGCATCTCGCGTGATCGATAGTAAAGGAGAGAAGCGCGAGGCGAGCCTCGACCGACATTCACACTCTCGTCTCGTGGTTCGCCTCGCACCTTGTCTCGCGACTCGTACGCGAGTGTAAATCTAGTATTACGGTTTTCGGGAGTAGTCTTAT
This sequence comes from Hydriomena furcata, assembly GCA_912999785.1. NCBI lineage: Eukaryota > Metazoa > Arthropoda > Insecta > Lepidoptera > Geometridae > Hydriomena > Hydriomena furcata. The sequence goes on along the minus strand of OU538834.1, from coordinate 4,102,243 downwards.
TACACCCTGGCTCAATTATTTATTCAAAGTCAGAGAGCATTATTAGTCAAACACACCCACGTGACTTTAGCTCTATAGACATTATTTTACACTGAACTTTGATTCAACCTTGACTCTAATGTCAAGAAGGTAATCAACCTCTCACTAGATTGGTCTTATATTTGCACGACTTATCACATATTATTCCAAACATGATAGCTGATAATTAGGGTAGATAGAGGCACGTCCAAACATTACACTTGGAACATACCTGTGGGTATGTTTTGCAGTAATTGGCATTTCATACGTGACAAGTATAAAACCCGTCGCCACTTATAATTCTACCCTCATTAGACATCTTCAAGGATCTAAGCGCCTGGAGATCTAACAGAATGCCTACCGTACTTGGGGATTACAGTCGTGACCCTATTTAATTTTTATGCATATTTACTCGTAGCTATTACGTCACATGACGAACTATAATTGAAAACTTTGTTGCAGATATGAGAACGAGAAAAACGCTCTGGTGGTGTCTGTGGTGTCCTGCCAGGGTCTGCCAGGCCGCGAGCCAGCGGGCCCCGACCCCTACGTCAAGCTGCAACTTCTGCCCGACAAACAGCACAAGGTCAAGACCAGGTCAGTGTGATGAATGAATACCCTTTAGAACGAAACCCCTCCTCGGAGGGGGACGATTACGGGGTTTTCCACTCATATACTTATGATAATATAATTTAACTAGCTTTTACTCGCGTCTTGGTCCACGTAGATTCAGCAAATCGACGACTGTATCGTAAAACATTGAAATCGTTCAAATAAAAGAAAAATAAGTAGTTTATGTCCGTCCCAAGACTTCCAACTATTTCAATTATGAAATTTCATCAAGGCGACTCAGCGGTTTGGCCTTAATAACGACAGACAAAGTTACTTTCACATTTATAATATTAAGTTTAGATAATAATTGGTGGACATTTTACAGTTTCCACAGCATCATCTAGCCGCAAACTAAGCTTATACTATGTGAACTAGATAACTGATAGAAAGCTTGTTAATAGGTACATGTACATGCTTATTGTTATACTCAGATACAGAGCAAACATCTATGCCTATTACTCAAATGTTCAATTCTCAGTCAGGCACTCGCCCACCACGCTACCGAGGTCGTATTAAATTACTGCGTTTCCTGTAAATACTACGAATAGGAAACCTTTGAATCTCTCAACAACTAAAACTAATGGCTCCCTCTGTGTTTAAAGTAGCACAAACTCGAAACTAGTCCAACGTGCCAACAGGCTATGAATGAATAAATGAAATTTTTTTATTGTACACCTTAACACAAAACAATAATAATAACAGAAACTTAAACCAGGCCAAACACTGTACTGGCTGTCTTATCGCTAAAAAGCGATCTCTTCCAGACAACCTTATGATGGAGTGAATATAACAATGAATGGAAGATTGGTCGGGGTGCATTTATAAACAATATTTAATCAATCATAAATATTTAAATAAATATAATATTACAGCTAATTAATATTATAATAATTAATTAGGCTAGTACAGTATCAGGCCGTAAATATTACACATCGAGTTTATTGGAGGCTTTTTGACAATTGGAATAAAATGCATGTATGTGCAAATATCTTTAATTTGTATACTTTGTTATACCCAATAATAAGACAACAAAAATTCGCAGTGTGAGCTTTAATCAGATAATTTTAGGTGTATATTCCATAGAATACTAAGGTTTCTTCTTAAAAAAATTGGCAATGCTTCTCATTGTGCGCTGCCAAATGTTCCTTCGAGTATATGTTGGTCTGAAGTCAAATGTATTTATCCTACCGAATATTTTAGTACCTCTACCTACCTTAAACATATGTAAAACAAGCTAACCCGGCGAACTTTGTATCGCTTTAGATTCAACAAATGTTTTGTTAAGTTCCCGTTCCTGTTCCTGTTTCCGTTATAAAAAGTATCCAATGTCCGTCTCCTGGTTCTAAGCTACCCCCGCCAATTTTCAGCCAAATTGGTTCAGCCGTTCTTGAGTTATAAATAGTGTAACTAACACGACTTTCTTTTATATATATAGACTAGCTGACCCGTGCCCGCTTTGCTGGGCGACAGACATTTCTAAATGTGATTATTTGGTATTGGTATGGCTTAAATTTAAGATAGGTATCCGCGGATATACTCAAGTGGTCCCACTGCCGGCCCCGTGAGTATAGTAATTGGTAGCCACGATTTTAGTATCCCGCAACTTTTATATTAGTACTTATGACTTACCCATTAAGGAGTAAACCCGCTGCAGAGCATGCACAAATATAAATAATGTTTGCGCCTATTATTATATAGGTAGGTTAGTAGTAGTTAGGTAGGTACACATGTGCTGCTATCTGTCGAGTTTTTTATGAATTAATGTATAATTCGTAATTCTTTTTTAGGGTTCCGTACCCAAAGGGTAAAACGGGACCCTAATACTAAGACTTCGCTGTCCGTCTGTCCGTCTGGTAGTCACAGAGCTGTATCTCATGAACCGTGATAGCTAGACAGCTGAAATTTTCATAAATGATGTATTTTTGTTGCCGCTATAACAACAAATACTAAAAACAGAATAAAATAAATATTTAAGTTGGGCTCCCATACAACAAACGTGTTTTTTGCCGTTTTTTTATAGATAATGGTACGGAACCCTTCGTGCGCGAGTCCGACTCGCACTTGGCCGGTTTTATTTTATTCCCTTTCATTCGATTGTCGACAGCATGTTGACCAACTTTGCCTAAAGCAGTATATTAATATCTCTTATAGATTACCCAAACCCAGACCGCTATAGTTCCACATCTGGTATTCCGATCTTCCAAAATTATAGTCTATAAGTTGCCTAGGACTAATAGCTATATAACAAAAAAAGTTTCATCAAAATCCGTTCAGTAGTTTTTGCGTGAAAGCCTGACAACAGACAGACAGACAGACAGACAGACAAAAATTTCAAAATGTTTTTTTTTTGGCTTGTGTTACTTGTATGAAGACCCCTAGGAGTATTTTTTTTTCGTTTTTATTCAATGTACAGAATTGAACTCTTCTACAGCTTTATTATATGTATAGATTATAAAAATATGTTTTTTATGAATCTAAATATATAAAACTTTTTCATTACTGACTGGCTGATCTATCAACGCGTTGATAGATCAGCCATAAAGATAAAGACTCTTAGAGGTCATAGAGGTAGATAAAGGTCTTAGAAACTTGAAATTTGGAGGGTGTTTGTGTGTGTGTCCTTTTGGTATTTAGGGGTGCAGTAAGAAAGGAATTCCCGAAGTTCATCCCCTAAAGGCGTGCAGCAAGGGTTGAAGTCTGTTGCTTCACTCGTCACTTCACAACGGAATCAAGAGTGTTTCCACTAGTGTATTATGTACTAATATTACAATAATGTGTTACAGGGTTGTCCGCAAGACCCGCTGCCCAGTCTACGATGAGGATTTTACGTTCTACGGCCTCGCTCCGCACCAACTCTCCTCTATCACCCTTCACTTCGTTGTGCTCAGCTTTGACAGGTATATACAGCCCCCTTACCACAAACCCTTAAAGTAATATTAAAATTCGTGGTTCTAAAGTGACCACGCTATACGAACATACAAGGTAATAATAACAAGAGAGAACTCTATTTTCTACCCGGTAGTTTTCTAAAAACATAGGCATACAATCTTTTATCAAATAGTTTTACCAAGCGGTTCCATTACTAAGAAAATATTTGCGCATTTTTTGTTTAAGATTTAATTACGAAGTTGCTTTTTTTGTGCGGTTGAGAAATTACTAAAGTTTACCTAGCGGTAGCCGTTAAAGTGCCGTAGCAGGCATGCATGCTACGATGTAGCGCTACTGCTACGACTAGTGCTACGAAAGGTTCTAGAGTACTCAGTATTCTATCGAAGTAGGAGTTTAGGCATCTTTTACAGATTTCGGAGTAAAAGTGTGTTTATGTTTCCAGATATTCCCGTGATGAGATAATCGGAGAGGTGGTGTCCCCGCTCTCTAGCTTGCAACTCCACAGCGGAGAAGCCATGGCGCTATGCAGAGAGGTCCAACCACGCAGTCTCAAAGTAACTATGCTATATTATTCATCAATAAAATGTATTCTACACTAATAATATAATGGACCTCGATTTTCAATCTGAAGGTCGTGGGTTCGAATCCCGGCGTGCATAAATGGATTTTCTGTTCGAAAAAAATATATGCGCATTACAAACACGTACTCAAAACGGTGAAGGAAACATCGTAAGGAAACCAGTTATTATTCTTATATGTGGCGATACTTGCAACCTGACACGTATGGAATGCTAACTACTGCAAAATGCCCACATTTTGCAGTGGTTAGCATTATTATTTGGCACATGCGTGCCAAATATAATGTTTGGACGTGCCTCTGACTATCCCCTCTAGAAATCTTCAAAAGATCTAAGCGTCTGGAGATCTGAGAGGATGTCTACCGTACTTGGGGATTACAGTCGTAATCCTATTATTAATTTAATGGTAAAAAAATATATATTTGTATGTTTGTTATTTTGGATAAACTAAAAAACTACGACCAATGTTAAAAATTCTTTCACCTATCAAAAGCTACATTATCAGAAAGAAAGAAAGAAAGAAAGAAAGAAAGAAAGAAAGAAAGAAAGAAAGAATAAATTTATTTTGTGTCAACATAATCTCTTAAAACTAAACAAAACACATACATATTGGCAACATTGACAACAAAATTGGTCACCACTCAGCTATATATAGCTATATATCAGCGAGTAACAAAGGTCATATTTTTGTTTTAATTAGAGATCCCCACAAAATTTTGCAAAATGTAGCCTAAGGTATTAAAAATTTGCCTATTATCTTTATTGGTGCAACTGTGCTGAGACAGGCAGCTAGTGTTGTATATGAACGTATCCATGCTTATGGCATGTTTTCCCAGCACGCTAGTCACGTGATGATGCAGTGTGTAATTATAATGCGTGATCATGTGAACAAAATGCACGCGAGGCCTCGTGAATCACATTGCATTTACGTCAAAGTATAATTTGACACGAAATCAAGTTCAAATTGTTTACACAGAAATATGTATGTACAATGTTTTACTTTGTATATACCTAGTTTATTTACATTTCTATAGTGTATATTTAAATATTTTCAAAAAGAACCGGTTATTAAACCGTTTTTAGGGTTCCGTACCCAAAGGGTAAAAACGGGACCCCATTACTAAGACTTCGCTGTCCGTCTGTCTGTCACAGGGCTGTATCTCATGAACCGTGATAGCTAGACAGTTTAAATTTTCACAGATGATGTATTTCTGTTGATGCTATAACAACAAATACTAAAAACAGCATAAAATAAATAAAGTGTAATAAAGTGGGGCTCCAGTACAACAAACGTGTTTTTTTACCGTTTTGTATAGATAATAGTATGGAACCCTTCATGCGCGAGTCTAACTCGCAATTGGCCTTTTACTATTTTTTGAGCAAAACCGACGAAAATGTTTCGACCAATCGAAATTCGAGAGACCATTTCGTTTTTCAAGGGACTATTCTCTACACTACACAATATAAATAAAATCGCACGGACGCAGAAACGGACAGACACACGATCACACGAGTGATTCTATAAGAGTTCCATATTTTCCTCCCTGAGGCACGGGACCCTAAAAATAAAAATACGTCGAAATGAGAACCTCTTTTATTCGTTGGTTGAAAACATAATTAATGACTTTACCCTACAGATGCGCAGCGTAGGCCGTGGCGAAGTTCTGGTCTCTCTCTGCTGGCAACCAGCGGCCTTACGTCTTACCGTGGTACTACTCAAAGCACGCAACCTGCCCAAGATGGATGTCACTGGACTCGCAGACCCGTCAGTATACTTTTTTAATAACTTATTAATATCAAAGTCAAATGGATCACTTTTATTCATATTCATTTATTTATTGCTCCAGTTGGTTACAATGGTCTTAAGGTAACACAGAGTTTCTCAACGTGGACACCGCTAAGGGTTAATAAAAAATAAATTATAGTTTAAAAAAACTAAAAAAACACGCTTTTATTGCTAATCGAACTAAAAACTAGAAAATAATTTTCGATGACAGAGTTTAATATAACTGTAGTAGAAGAAGAAACAATCAATCATAATGAATCACCTCAAAACAAAATTATAATAAAATTTAAGTTATTAACACAATTCAATTCAGATTAAAAAGCGTGGGGTGCATTTTACTGCAGTTCATAACTATCCTCTCATAGATAGTTGCCAATAAAATGATTGTAATATTTAAAAATATCAAGCACCCCACGCTTTTTACTCTGAATTGAATTATTGTGTTAATAACTTAAATTTTATTATAATTTTGTTTTGAGGTGATTCATTATGATTGATTGTTTCTTCTTCTACTACAGTTATATTAAACTCTGTCATCGAAAATTATTTTCTAGTTTTTAGTTCGATTAGCAATAAAAGCGTGTTTTTTTAGTTTTTTTAAACTATAATTTATTTTTCATTTTTTAGTCTATGCCAAACTCATAAATTGGGCAATTAATTAATTATTTAGATTAATTAATTAATTGCCCAATTTATGAGTTTGGCATAGACTAAAAAATTAAAAATGCTTGGTGGTCACTTGTACACCACATGAAGTATTTGTTTAAGTCAAGTCACATTTTTAGATAGCACGGCAAGTACGACAATTTCAAACGAATTTTTTTTTTAAATATCTATTCCAAAATCACTTTCAAGTAATTGATTTCGTTCAATGGCAAGGACGGTGAAAGTAATGACGTAGCTAGATAGTAATTAGCCAGACTAGGTATATTAAATTGGCAAGTTAATATTAAGTAGGCTTTGCTAGTAGAATTTCAGTAGGTGTTGCGAGTAGAATTTCAGTAGGCGCTGCAACAGGATCTACAAAAGAATTTATCCTGGCGGTCCTATTAAGGATAATGGGAAACTAATATTAAATTATTGCATTGTCATCGATCTTTGACAGGTGCGCAAAGTTTGCATTAAATCTGATCGTTCAAAGTAGGACAAAATCGAACTCAAAGGGGTCGGTTACATACATACATACATACAGGTGAAGCTAATATAAAGCGTGTAAAAAAAAATAACTCTGAAACGTCTTAGGAGCTAGGTGAAGCTACGCCTGTTCTTCGCGACCAAGCCTCAAAGAATCAGGCAACAATCCTTTCCGTAAATGCTATGTTAATCTGTGGTACTGAATAAGGTGAAGGCAACAAGAAAAGTAATAAAAAATACTAAAATAGTACACAATAAAAAAAAAACATAAGAACAAAAATCACCAGGATCAGGATCACTAAACGTAGGAGATAGGTGAAGCAACATACATACAAGCTAAGTAAAAAATTATGAACAATTCAATCAATGAACTTAGGAATGTGTATTAATCAGTCTACTTACTTCCAAGGAAAAGTTTTCTCTTTTGCTATCATTTGTGAATTTTTTTTTCAAGATTTGATCCGCACATACTACTTCTAATAACAAGCAATTTTTGTTTGAACAGAACTTTGTCTTTATCCAAATCTTCTCTCCACAGGTACGTAAAGATGTACCTACTGTACAACGGTCAACGCATTGCGAAGAAGAAAACACACGTAAAGAAGCGCACCCTGAACCCAGTTTTCAACGAGTCATTCGTCTTCGAAGTGCCGGCTGCCCCCAACTTTACCCTCGATCACGTGTCTCTTGAACTGCTGGTTTTGGACTGGGACCGCCTCACTAAGAACGAGGTGAGTAGCGAGGTAACTTTTTGCACCTTTTTTTAAATCTATCAAAGCTTGCTGCTCACAAATCAATGCTTAGCGCAGAATAATATTTTTTGATAAATGCCTGCGCAATGGGCTATTTGACAAGATTTTGAAAACCATTCTAGATTGTTCAGTAGTAACTGTGGAACCCATAAAAAAATATTATTTTGAATTCTGTTAAGTATTGGCCCTAAAAATGTAAATTAAATATTGGCAATTTAATTAACCCGCAAAAACGCTTCCTTAGGAAATGGCGTCGCACTAGTTTCTGTAAAGTTACATGCTTGTCAACAAATAAACAAACGTCAAGTTTTTCAAGGCAGACGATGTCATATTGACAAGCATGTTACGTCATCGTCGATTCGACCAATCCTGACCGTTTTGTGTCACGTGACTGACGTTTAAAAACAGATAATTTTAATTATGGGTTTTTTAATAAATCATTGTTTATTTTCAAGTTATTTTACTCCATAACGCTTTATGAAGGCATAATTTACATAGATTACTGTCAACAACACTTTATTTTTCATACTGTCAAAAATAGCCTATTACAAAACATTATTTTTCAATGTACATACGAGTATAAAAAAAAAATGCTTCAACCAGTTAGCTTTTTTAGTTTGAGTCAATGCTTTCAAGCCGATTTTCCTACTGCTATTACAATAAAAGCCACCAGCTTTAGCTAAAAAAAGCTCTTTCCAAAAACATATTTTTCAACATAAAACTTATAAAATAACTTGTTTGGGCAAAACTTTAGTTGCCTAGTTCACAATCACTTACTATTTGCATGCGATTATAATAATTGCCAGTGGATTGTTCCATTCTGAATTTCTTGAGAGCTACAGCAAGAAATTCATGTTGTGTTATTATATTTGATGTGTTTTTCAGTAATATTGCTGGTTATTAAGCCATTTGTTTCCCAAAAATTAAGTAAGAATAGATTAATTCATACTTAGGTACTTTACTTCCGCCTTAGTGATTAACTTCTTGCCTTATCCCACTAAGTGTGGGTGGTTGTGTTAACAATAAAAAAACAGACAAGACGGACAGCGAAGTCTTAGTAATAAGGTCCCGTTTTTACCCTTTGGTGACGGAACCCTAAAAAGTATGTAATTATTGGTTTAAACAAATCATAAAATTGAGCGATTATTTATTTTTGAATGGTCCATTTTTTTACCATTTTTCATTTTTCATTTTTCTACCAAAAAAAATGCAAAATGTGGGCATGTGCCAAATATAATGTTTGGACGTGCCTACTGTCTATTGGGGGGGGGGGGTAGTCAGAGACACGTCAATCATCGTGTTTTTTTTTTTTTTAATTAATATTTCTACCAATTCACCACCAGCTTTTCTCTTCCAGGTGATTGGTCGACTGGAGCTGGGAGCGAACGGTTCGGGCTCCGCGCGGCATCACTGGCACGAAGTGCAAGCCGCGCCACGTCGCCAGATCGCCGACTGGCACAAACTGAAGGAGTAGGAAGGAAAAATATGGCTGGGATGAATGCTTGCTAGTGAACGTCTAGCACTGGCATTCAATCATACTCTTTTGAAATACTTGGTTTTTCCAATTAAAATAATAATTAAATGAAATAGGATCCTCTAGATCTCCAGATGCTCAAATCTTTGACATATACCTAAAAGGAGGTAGTCAGAGACGCGTCGAAGAGTATATTAGGGATACAAAATATCGGCACAATATCATGAAACAATGCGCTGTTGTATTTTACACAGAGCAAAATGACATCTGGCCCTCTAATATTGGTTTTCGCTGATGGTATTGAAAACTGACATAATTTTTAAGTGCGGTGCCCGCCCGGGGAAGTACCACCGTTCTGCATACTTCTGCCGTACTTAAAGGTTCGTTGCCCTGTCGATGTTTACGATCTGTGCCATCTTTTTAATCGGCATTAAGAGTGACAGTCTCTTGAGTCACCTTATGAGAAGTGGCAGTCTCTTGAGTTACCTTGAGGCTTGAAGAGCAGAATAGCCGTCAATCACACTTGCGCGAAACCGCATCAAACCGTGTCCGAAGTGTATGTCGTCTTAAAATTACGAAATATATTTTTATGTCCACAAAATAAAGTCCATTTTAAGTTTGACTTTGAGGGGTCAGTGATATAGTTGAGCTTATGTGACTTTATTCATTGGACATGATAATTTGGAAATGAATTTTAGATGATTAAAAACCTTCGTACTGGGTTTATCGCAAAGGCAATGTTTTCTTGCATGTTTTTGCTTTGATGTTTCCACCGAGAAAGGATATCGATGTTTTGGAAATCTTACACGTGCGTTTTCAAGACTATGAGCTAGGTCTAGAATATATTGTAGAAAAACTCTACACCGGTCCCTATTCAGACTTATATCTGTCATAGTTCACTGAAATCGTTTCGTATAATGACAACAGAGGCCCGTATTTAATGACTGACTTCGGGTTCCAAACTGGACTTTACTATATATTTTTCGAGCTTTACTAAAATCTGCTCACAATTATACTCTTGGGGCTCGAGTTTTGTTCTGAATATGGGCCTTGGTTAATTTCACAGACGTTCAAGTATTTGTGCTTGTAGACCCTCGCCGATCTGTTCAGCTCGTGTTATTACATATATTATGGGAATTAAATCCGCGGAACACGCAACTGCTTCGCGGGGTATTGCAGATAGGTGGCGGGCTTTATAGGTTGGGTGGAGTCGGTAGGCGCCTCTACTAGTTCGTCTAATGCGAAAATAACCAATATCGGTAGACCTTGTCAGCTCGACTTCACGTGTAACGCCATGGCCGTGATATAACTGTGACCGCGATGTCAATCTAAACATCATAAGAAATGTTTTTTGTCATTCGCGTTTACGAGAAGCCTCATGGTGTCACCTGCGAGCCTAATTACTTAATCGGTAAAAACGTGTAAGAAACGCACTAATAATTTATTGGTGTAAAAGCATTGCCTATCAGACTATGGTGGGAGGGCACCAGAATTTCGTCCTGATGCAATCAATATTACAATGGACCTCTGTTAGAAATACACATCTAAAATGCCCTATAAACACAATTTACAAAACGCTAATAATCTAACAATACTTTTAAATAGAATAGCATTTTTGTATAGCATATAGAAATTATATCTTCTATGAGTAGTTTCAATTGAACTTACACTTTCTATAATTGAAAAGAATATGCCTGTGCCAGACGTTCCTAGTAGGTATGTGGTAACTGGTCTCCATACACTATACAATTGGTTATGTTATCCCTAACCTGTTACACATCATTGATTATTATTTCCAACAACAGATGTGTTCTTTTTAACCTTATCCACATTATTTTATTTTGTCAAGTTTCATTGTAATCCAAATTATTTTCACTTATTATTATCGCACGGGTAACGTAATGAATGGCTAAGCCGCGAAACAGGCTTGGTTACACCGTTGGTAGTGCTAATTTGTAATTAAAATCTTCATCGTTAGATAGAGTGAATTTTGTCATCATCATTTCAACGCACAGTATTTAAATTCCCTCGTCCCTTTGCGAATACATTTACTTACCTATGTGTAGAACTTGAATGTTGCAACATCTAGCAAGTCGTGTTTAATGTAGACGATAATCATTTGAAGCGAGAGTGTCGTTTTAAATCCTAAAAGTATTAGACGATGACTCTATTTAAAGTTATAAATTTTTACTACGAAAGATAAATATACCTGCCTCCCCTGAAAGTGACACGGGGTACGTTCTAAAGAGTGGCAGTTGGTATCTATGTACTCTCTCTTCAATGTATTTTAATTCTCTACATATCTAAATGTAAGACACTATGTAAATGTAGCATTTAATATTTTAAGTGGACGTATCAAATAATATGAGATAGTTTTCGTTAAATCAATAAACGTTAGTATATAAATTACAAAAACTGTATTTCAAAAACTTCACAAGAAGCATACAAGAACAAGAATAACTTATAAACACTTAGGTATATATTTTTATTACATAGATAGGTATATATAACTTTTATTCATGCTCACCCATAATTTTCTAACGTAGATAACAGAAACTTTTAGCGTTGTTGATGCTATAAAGAATATAAGATTTGCTGGATAAGTCAAAAGGTTTTTGGATGAGATAGCATCGGCAATAAATGTCGAAATAATCGTAATTGTAATACTCATTTAGAATAGCTATGTATAGATATTGGATAGAGAACGACAGATTATTTTATACAACAGTATGTAACCTTAGATTTAAATAAAGCTCATGAAGCTAAGCTTGTCTCTCTATTAGTGTCACGTGAGTCGATAGATGGCGCTTTCACTGTTGATCTCACTTGATCAAAACATACGAATACCACTTTTGCTCATAGCCGATGATCTCATTGTATTGTGAAATAATTCTAATCACTTTTCATATATGTAAGTAGAGACAGTAGTTTTAGGAGAGGTAACGAATTTTGACGGCTCTGCTTAAAAGCATCAACTCTATTCATTGCAAAACGGTTATGGTGACGATATATATTCGGAGATGTATTTATATTTTCGTTTTAATAATATATATAACTTTAATAATATTTATATAGATACCTTCCTTAACCTTCAAATCAGTAGACAATGTAAATAAATACATCGCTTTGGTGATCGATATATGCTTTTCATTCTAATTGTTAAAATAAGAAAGTTAAATTAGATTATACATATTGTCTCCGTTTAAAAAAAAACTCGTGTTTTTGTATTTCTTAATGGTAAATGTTCCGTGAGTGTAGTAGATGCAAAGCACAAGCAAGTACCTTACAAAACCAAAACCATGTCTTATGAAGGAGCTCTTACATAATCATATAAACAAAGTTGAAATACAAAATACAACTCGATTTTTAGCACAAAATACTTCAACTAGCTAAACAGGGAATACAGTTTTGAATGACAATTCGAATCTTACGCCAGATCAGAAAATGTATAATGTAAGAGTATCCGAACATTTACCATGTCAATATTTTGTAATTACGTATTTGAAGACATTGAACGAATATCGACATTATGAAGATGTATGTTTAACCTGACACAAACAATGGACTATGGAGTAAATAATATTCCGCAGTGTCTTCAAATATGTAGATAGTCATAAATAAATTGTACCAGCATATAATTCACACAGACAGATTTGTAATATAACGGAATTTTAGTGAATAAAAATATTGACTGGTGCTTTCACAATAATTGTTAGTTTTATTTGTGAACCTACTCTGAATAACCATGTTATCATTATAATACCATCTTCTATAAATTATATAAAATAGTGGGCTATGGTCAAGTCTGAGATCCTATAGTATGAGATCCACGCCAAATTAGCAAAAAAATACGACTTTTTATTAAATAATTTATATTACGCGAGAAATTCAGCAGTCTATTTTACTTTAAATTTATTTTTTTGTTTTGGGTTAGGAAGAGCTGGAGAGAAATTAAACGAAATTTTTAATTCAATTGTATATTTTGATATCAAATCTTATTACAATACTTAAACTAACACAGCTTAACTAAAAAAGTACATAAAAAAATCAGTAAACACGGCGCATTTCTTCCTTTTTTGTCAAAGAATGAAATAAACAGTTTTACAATTTGATAGAATATCTAAATCTAAAAAAATGTCATGTTATCGTGCCTTTTCGTGCTCATACTTCATAATCATAACATATATCAAATCTGGCAATAAAATATAAAAAAATAATCAAAATACAAAATTCTAGCAAAAAAAATGCAAACGCAATTTTTAATTTTATATTTAACGAATAATCAGCTACTAAATTGTCTGTCCGCGATCTTATTAATATTTCATATCTTCCTCATCTAGATTAATTTCTGCGCATCCTTTGACTATCCAAAAACATCCAGTAAACATTTATCTAACATCCAAATTTTATTAGATAACACATCGAAAACATCAAAATTCCTCAACATATTCTAAAACATTAACCTTCCTAATCAAAACATAATTTTACATCAATTCAATAACTTTCAATCTTGAAACATTTAAATTACATGCACATTCATATTGTCGTTTTAATACAATCCCTACATGGACGTCTCTTTGATTTTATCTAGCTATACATTGATTGCTATCTAGAGTAACTTTTATATTTTTTATGTAACTATTAATATTAGTTTTCAACTTTAAAGATTTCTGAGGATTTATTCAAATTTTTCTCAATTCATTTTTGGTATAAGCGATAAAATATTTTTCGATATTTAATTATTAAGAAATTGTTTACAAACAAGTTGAATGATTATTAGATTCTTAAATATTTGATATCAAAATCTCTAGACAGCAAACACAGACTTCGAACACAACTTACATAAGACGACACAAACGATTTTTAGGCAAGGCAGATGTGCGCACAGTGAGACTACTACTAAACAATTCTATGACTATTAGCGTTATTGCTAGTAAAAGTAAGATATGAATAGTTAATCCCGATATGTTAGAACTGTAGTAGATAGCTCTTGGTCCGAAGTTAAAATTTTGATACAAAATTCTTACGCGTAACGAACTATTAATGAAAATTACTTCGATAAACAAGTGGAAATTATTTCGTACCGTTAGTTTATTTGATTATCTATTCATTTTATATAAAAGGGCACAATTGTATGTAAACGGATTTGCACTAGGGAATGTATTAGGTCCCTTACTATTTATTTTGTATGTAAATACGGTTAATATTCTTCGGTCCCTTGAAGATATAGATTAACAAGTTAAGTTATTATAATTCTTAGATATACTGATATTAGAGTTGTAAATTACTTATTGGTAACTGTCCTTAATATTTGCGACATAGCTTATCAAGTGCATGCACTTTACATAAATACAGCAATAAATAGTGCATTGAGTAACAGAGAGCTAGGATGTACGAGATATTAGGCGAATGTAAACATTAAAATGGTGAATACGACTTTGGAGAATTCACGAATCATTCTGGTAAATTCCAAAGACAAAGTGCACAAACTTGATAAGCTAGTAAAAAGTTAGTAAAGAGTAAACATGTCAAATAGTCTGAGTACAAATCTTTAAATAATATTTACAACTACTAAATGCATCTACATAACGCTGTGATAGAGTAGACATAGAGGCAAGATCTATTCGACATAATCATATCGATTTCCTATTATAGAAGAATACTGGAAAGCGGCAAGTTTTCCTACTAGTGTTTATAAATGTCAAGTTTATATATTCGGATTATTCGGCTTGATAAGCACTAAACAAATATCATTGAGTATTATATTAAAATTATTATTCATGTAAATATTAAGTCCAAACGGCATTCGTATTATTTCATAATGACCGTATTATGTTCTTTATGCCGTATTTGAGTAGAAACAGAAAGACATAGTTGTTTCTTAGACCGTGTTTAAGTATCATCAGATAAAAGTAAAACACTTTTGTTTACATAAGGTAATCCCCCCACGTCTATAAGTGAACGTTACCATAAACAAGTGGCGCTTAAATTTTATATTAATGTGGTGCGCCTTTGATGATATAAATCTCTTGCTTGTTAATGCACACATTTGAATGTGTAGGTTTTATAAATAAAAGTAAGCAGATACAAAGAAAGTACATCGTGCTAAAATATTTACAGCTTAATTATTATCTTTGATTCTTATTATAAAATGCAATCTCCATTTGTGGAGATAACGATTAGTGATCCCATAGTCGGCAAGGTAGACTTGACTATTCTACCTTGACTGGCTACTAAGGTTTTCAGGGATTTGGTAAGGACTTTGGGCCGTTTTATGACATTCTGGCTGACACGAAAGAACCTCTCTTTGTTTACGCTTTTTCCACCGATAGGGGACAGGTTTCGTGGTAACGGATAATTGGTATAGTTTACGTAAATACGTAATAATATTTCCATATTAAAATGATTCTTCAAATTCATTGAAGCAGAGTTAAAAATTACGTTACAGATTTGATATGACAGTTTGATACATCTTTTTAAAGATTTAACCCGATGGTATTGTCAAACACCCTTTCTGAATAAATTGGACACGTATTTTGCTTTATCCCATCGCACTACCTATACCTACCCAGCGCCTACACATGTCTCCAAAAACCCATAGTAGGCTAGGTCTACGTAGTTAAATTTGTGGAAATTTTCACAACAGACTCGTGTCAAAGTTGGAATATCCATCTACAAACAGCTTTGTCATTCCCACTATCCAGTAGTCACAAGATCACGACGGGCCCTACGGACGGATTACCTTACATATTATAGGAGGCCTCTGTCAAGTTCCTTGCGGAGCATACGAGCTAGTTTGAGGACATCCTCGTTAACTTGCCCGGCGAATAAAGCGTCGAGTAACTCCCCTCTAGATGCCAATGCAAACACTCCTGCAAGGCGCGAGACGGATTTATCCGAGAGATGGCGCTCTACTACAGATCTGAAATATAAGAGGAAAATATCATTAAATTTATTTCTAGTAGCTAATTCTGGGACGGCAATTTTAAACCGCTATTGGGCCTTCATCATGGCTTAATCCTGGCCAAGAAACATTGCACATCTTAAATGATCTACGAGTATGATTATATATGACAAAGGTTAGCTGCAGGAGCCCTCGGGCAAAGTAGAGCGACGATCTGCGAAAACTAGTAGCTGGTCAAAAATTTATGAGAAGAGCCGAAGACCGAGCTCAAAAGCAAGTCTTGGGACCTATGTTCAGTGGAATGCTATAGATTGATGATAATGATGATCATGTTGATGAAGTTAGCTGCGCCACAATCGCTTCAAAATATTATTGAGGATATCTGTATTTTATACCTCTTTTCCTTAACTATAAATACATATTTACGTAAGCCGTTCGGTATTCAATGTATTGAGGTTGTATTGTATTGAGTAGGATAAGACATGCTCTGTCTCTTTAAATTCCTGTGTGAATTTGTGGAGTTTCTTTGAGTGCGCTTAGGAACTCTTTGGTAATGATTTAGTGACACGAGAGTTAGTTAATTCATAGTAAAAAAATTGCGTTGGCCGAATGGGAGGAGGTACCTCGACTTTCAATCTGAAGGTCGTTGGTTCGAATCCCGGCGTGCATCAATGGATTTTTCTGTTCGAAAAATTTATATGCGCATCAAAAACACGTGCTCAAAACGGTGAAGGAAAACATCGTGAGGAAACCAGTTAGTGTTCTTAAAAGCGGCGATGGGCTTGCAACCTGTCACGTATGGAATGCTAACTACTGCAAAATGTGGGCATGTGCCAAATATAATGTTTGGACGTGCCTCTGACTACCCCCACTAGACATCTTCAAAGGATCTAAGCGTCTGGAGATTTGAGAGGATGTCTACCGTACTTAGGGATTACAGTCGTGATCCTATTTTTTTTTGCTCTTACTTGAGTGATTGATGGGATTCGCGTAAAGCATCCTGGAGGAAGCCGCGATCGTACGAAAAGTCCACTTCGCAGAACGAAACCACAGCCATCAGCACCGTCTGAAATTATAATGTTTGAAATAAAACCACGGATAATTGGTTCATCTTTTTTATTTGCACCGAAAGAACTACCAGGTCAAACACGGAAATTATTCCAAGAATTGAAGCAGGAGTTGCTTTAATGATACCTCTATGTGCGAAACTACCAAGGATTGGATCGTGCAAGGAAAATACAGACGTGAGCTGAAAGACAGTGAAGCAAATATCACTCCTCAAACTAGTTATTAATAGTTTGTAAGCGTGTTCATTGGGGCCGAAGAGGAACAGTGTGCATAAAATATCCGCCCCCTTTTCGCCAAGCCACGCCAGACGAATTAAACAATATTAATTATTATCTATGTGATATAATTGCAAGCAATTCAATACTTCACAAACTGAAATCTAGAATAATGAAACATGTTTATTGCGTGGAACTCACATGGAACTTGGATCTGAATGCAGCCAGTTGGCGCTCATCAGCTGGTGACAGCTGGCCATGCCGCCGAAGCACACCTAACTTCACGGCAGATTTGATTACGTGCTTCACTAGCTTCTCGGCTTCTCGCTTCTCGACGCGCTCGCGTAGCACTGTCAAGAACTGAAATGGGAGAAAAATGTGCTTTATCTTCTTAAAAAGTTTTACTCTGAGTTTGAGTTATTGAACTTACGACGTACGTAATCACAGCAACCACGTTTAATCGCCTATTGTAAGCTTTTGCCTTCGATTTAAGCGTATTGATTATTTATGTAGTATATATAGTATGTAGTTATATATTTTTTATTTGTTAGTTTATATTACATTTTCTTTTTTTTTATCGTACACGGTTTGTCCACAAATGTATTATGGCCTCTCATTAGCCTCAAAGTTTTGCTGGTAGAAAACTCTTTTAGGGTTAAGCTCGCCTTTGTACATGTTCTTTGTAATGTCATAATTGTTTATGTTTTCTGTGTACAATAAAGTATTTAAAAGTATTTGAAAGATTTTGTAAGATTAAATCTTCTCAGTCAGCAAACTCAGTATGGTTTTCCAAAAAAAGAGCGAGTTGGTTCAAAGTTAAAATGTTTGTCGTGGATATCATCACCTACGGTTATCGAGTTTTGAGTTATTTATATCATGTTCGTATCCGTTTTATCCGTACGATGCTTCCACTTTATAATTCGTTTTGTAACTAAACAGGGATATTATCTTTTAACGGAAGTTATAAAATAAAGCGTCATAAAAATTATAGTTTAGTCGTATTTTTAGTTAATATGCTTCTGTAGACAAGTTCCATACGATATGTCTACAGAGGAGATCACTGTTCGCTTTTATATTTAATGTCTTCATTAAATACATATAAGGTATTTAAATACAAGGTGCAAATCGATCCTTTGAAGAAAGTTACCTGATCGAAGAGTTTGGCTGCATGCTCGTCTAACACGAGAGCCCTGGCGCTGGCGGTACCGCCGACCCTGGAGAGGAACTTCTTCTGCGCGCGCAGAGAAATGTCGCGGGCGCACCACGTGCCGCCCTCCATTGCTGGAACAAGATTGTATATTATTTAAAACAGTTACAAAAGTTTACCGACTATTCGTATTATAATTCTATTTATAGCCATTCGTGTCTCATGGCTGGGCAAAACTAATTCAATCGTTTTGAGTGTGTGCTGAAATGATGGGTATTGTTTTTTGTCCCCTAAGGGAAGTATCACGTTAACTTTAGTAAGGTCAACTAATTTCATTTTTCTTAGCTTTTTATTGCAGAAATAAAATCATAGAAAACATACCTAAATTATTATTCTTATTTAGTTCGTCGCAGTCGTTGCTTTAATACTTTATGTAGCCTCAGTAGAAGTCGGTCATAACTATTAATGTGGACCATAATGTTTACTATCTCAATTGGCTAGTTGTATCAATTTCGCTTGCATGTATGAACAATGAAACAATTGCGCTTTCAATTGAAACTCTGTAAACTGGGACGCGGGTTATTGTTTCAACACTTATTACTTTTGCTTTATTGCTTTATTTAGCGGCTCTATTTTTTGGTAGCAATCATCTTCTGCCATATAAAGCATTCTAGACCAACAAATTTCTTTATAGAATGAGTTATTTCTAAAGTAGAAAGGTTTCGGTAGTCGCATAGACAATTTGCGAATCCTTTTACGCTAACTTCGTTCAAGATCCATCGTACGAAATTAAACTTCTATTCTACGTATCACGTACACACGGACCTCCTACACGAGCTGTTAAATCTCCATTTAGGGCTAGCTCTATGACATTTTGACGTTGATCGGAGACAAAGAAATTTATGATGAAGGAGAACAACATTGACATACTTGAAGTCGAGGTGAGCAGTTTTACAAGATTTTTAATGTTTCTGACGACCTTACTTGCCACTACGATCGAACCTAGCATGAACCACGTCACAGTAATTTCTTTAAATAAGGTTAAAGTTCTTAAGAAATGAAGTAACTACGCTCTTCAAAGGTGAATTCTTAAAATGTTATTTATCGTTATGAATCGGGATTAATTTACACTAATAAAGTCGGTTATTACAAGTATTAAGTTGGAGTTCATGGTATTTTAACAAGAGCATAATAAGTATGTTTTGATTTCTCTACTGAATGTTGGACAGAACCCTTTTTAATTATGCCAGGGATGAATAAAAACCCTCGATTGAATGGGCAAGTAGGTATCCACTTATGCAGCTTATCAGAAGTATAAAAATAATATTTTATGCGCGGTACGAGATGATATTAAATATTATTAAATATGGGAAATAAAAGTATATATCTCATAGTCATAAGTGCATTTACAATAACAGTTTACTACTAGTAATCCTAGGTAATCGTATCGATGGGTAATAATGATTCTTCAAGTAGGTATGTGTGATAAGTTGAAATTTTGGTAGAGAAAAGTAATTACCTTAAAAGCAGAATATTCTCTTCTTAAATCCTCTCTGTCGCACTCAGTTGATTATTAATCTATCCTAGGTTTGATAAGTCTTTTTCTAAATAAAGGCGTCACGCGTCTGTAACGATACTAATAAAGTTTTTTTTATTAGAACAGGTAAGTACCTACTCGTATTGTATGATAGAGTATTATCGAACTTTAACCCGAAAGAAAAGCAAGTCATAAAACGTTTTAGTGAAACGGGACGAGCAAAAGTGTCTGAGTCCAGACCACAATTCAGCTCAGAAAATGGCGATGGAATTAGATGTATACAAAAAAACTACACTACAATCATATCTTTAGATTCTCAACCTTCAAAAAATAACGATGACGGTCAGGTCAAACCCAGACCTCACCGTAAAGTGAAACATGAATAACGACTAATTAATGACATCCCTAACGTGAAGGTCGACTGAAAATTGTAATTGCATTCTACTGTAAAAATTTTGATACGAGTAGTTTCACCAGTGGAATTTGACGTTTGTTAATAAAATAAGTTATTTTTTTATGACTTGTATATAAACATAGGGTACTTTTTGTTCCGAGAAACAATCTTTAAAGGATCAAAGTGGGACGCCAAAGTTAAGTAAACGCGAGCTAAGTAGCGGGAATATACCACTCAGACTACAGAGTCGTTCCCGTCCCGTTGTTTCGCGATAAAACCTTTTATAAAATATCCAGTCATGGTGGTCGTTTTCAGGTATTGTGAAAAACCTTTAATGTCGATGTATTTTGACCTTGGAGTTCAAGCCAAAGATTCTTTGATAGCCGTCTGCTATATAGTTATTTGTTAAAGGTTAATTTCTTATTCATCAACGCTGACTCAACTTTTTTTAATATATGGCAAAAGTATTTGTTAAATAGTCATGTATTTATATTATGGCCTATTACTATGCGCAATACATTAATACCTTTGTTTTACCGAGTTAGTGTCATTTTCGATGGAGAATCTCAATCAAGTATATTCTTTACTCTTCTCTTTTACAGTATGAGGTAGGCATTCGTGATGATCTCTGAAGAGCTTAGTAACAAGTACATTTTTCTTACGACTTTTAGGTGTAAACAACTGAAAACATACAAAATTGCAGGTGAAATATTGATTCAGAGACCCCCTTTACCTTTACGACTGCTAAGCACGAACGGTAGAATTTACGACAGTACGTGGGGGCTAGGAACCTCAATTTTGATGTTTTGTTGGTGTACGCCCTATTTACACACTCGCATTGTTTGTATGGGCGTGGTATGTTTTTAATTTGTTGGTGTGCCTGACTTTTGGATGTATGAAAAAGCTCATAAAGCTCTTAAATCCGACAATATAATACGTGAGACGTAAGACAAAAGTTCTACCGTTTTATATTATTATCTGAAGACTTCAGTGGCGTGGTGGACGAGTGCCCGACCGAAACAAAAGAGCGTGCGATCGCGGCGGGATAAGTCAGCACTAATTTTATGGATTTCATCGTATATTTAAGACTACCCTCTTTAAGCATGTTCAAGTTTCCGAGCGCTTGGAGATCTAAGAGGATGTCTACCGTACTTGGGGGATTATAATCGAGATCATATTTCCTTTTTTTAAGACTATCACTTTAAAGTCGTGGATAAAATGATCATCGAAAGTGTTTTGGTATATGTGTATACAGGTATCATTAAATATCATTACAGGTATCGTAATCGTTAGATACTGGATCAAACGACGCCTACTACTTTAAGACGAGTAATAATTTTTTTTGATTAATGCAGAATCGTTTTTCTCATTAACCACAAAACATATAGTTTTCAATTTTTCAATTTTCAATTTTTTTTCAATTATTTATTCAAAAACAATAGTTACTTTACAGTTTACACCAATTTGTAAATATCTTAAAACTAGAACTGAGTAACTTATAACAACAATAAAAATAATAATAATTATATGATAAACAATTAATAATTTTGTTTTTTATGACAAGAAAACTTAAGGATTTTAAGGGTTTTCAAGATAATGCGGTTTTATCCGCCACTCCACTCCAAGATCCAGATCGTCTAATCCGGGTAGACTCAGCCTATACAAAAAAACTAAAATTTTCAGCATCACCTTAAAAGCTTTTTGTTAAACTGTTTCAAAGGTGAAGACTTCATTTTGGCTCACGTTTGCGGCATCAATCATCTAATGGAAATCTGATAAAAACTAGGCTCGGGTGGAATTGCTCATGAACCTTCAGGGTCCGGAACATTGACATTGCCCGTCTCGTCCCTGGCTGAGACCTACGCACATTTGGCTACCTTCCAAGGCTGTATAGTTCCCGGCTGTCGTTTTGTCAATTTGTTAACAAAAATAAAAAAGCCATATACGGCAGATATGTTCTCAGATATTCAGGCCATCAGATTCTTGAAGATGTCAAAGGAGGTAGTCAAGATATTACAAGGAGATTAAACAATTAGTATAGAGTGTGCTGCTTTTTAAATTTGTGCTGAAGCTCTTTAGTTATTTTTTTTATTGTTATACGTACTTGTACGTATTATTATTCTTGTTTGAGCCTTCACCTTGTTCGATCGGCACCACACTGGAGCTCTACATAGCATTAAGGAAAGGATCATTGATCCTTTCTTCCTGATCATCAAAAAAAAGGTAGACACCAAGCCGTGTTTGTTGCCTGATTCTTCTAGGCTTGGTCGCGAGGAACAGGCGTAGCTTCACCTAGTTCCTAAGACGTTCCAAAGTGATCCTTGTGATTATATTGAAATAAATAATTTTTTAAATTAAATTTGTATTTGAATTAGCAAAGATCGAATCCCATAAAAACTGAAAGAAAATATTGTAAAGAGAAATTCAAAAGCTAGCTATCGGTATTTCGGTATATCTTCGTATAATCCTTGTGAAATAAATTAAATTTGATATTTTTTTAATGTTTATTGAATTGGCAGCATCAGGGTCTACCGCTGTCATTGTGCCATACCAATAGCCGAGAGCTGTAAGCTTCGTTTTATACGGCCCTGTGGCCCTGCACGCGATATGGTAATATGCCGCTATCTGGTTCCGTCGGAAGGTGTACTCGTGGTAGAGTTAAGTGCCTGATGACTTAGCTCGCTTTTGCGATTTTTTTATGTTGCTGGGATATATAATATAAATAAATATTGGTGGGCATTTCATACAGCGCCATCTAGCCTCAAACCACTACTGTAATCCCAAAGTACGGTAGACATCATCTCAGATGGTTGACAGAGACATGTCCAAATATTAATTACATTTAGCATATGCCCACTTTCCGTGAAGGGTGCTAGCCTAACAACACGTATTATACATATACAATGTGTTGTTTTCCGTCACCGTTTTGAGCAAGAATAAGAACATTTTATTTCTATATCTGTTAAACATTTAATCAAATGAATGAAACATTAGATCAAACATTTTCCAACCCATCCCCGGGGGTGAGGTCCGGCACGAAACCATTTTTACCCGTCAAAATTGAACAAAACATAGCGTGGTTGAATGCGTCCATTACGTCGACCTTCGCGAACCCACAAAATTGCTCCCATGGGACATCGTTAATAACAGGTAAAGCAGGATAAATATTTATTCTGCTAACCCTAATCTAAATAGTTGATAACAGTGAATAGTTTTCAGTAGCTAACATGAAAACGAATTCATCGAGCACAAACACGACGAAATTATGTCATGCAGCTAAGAAGTTCAGACCAGCTCGCTGTCGCTCGCTGTACTTCGTTGTCATCGGAACTTAACAGGTATGCGAAGTTTTAACTCAATTATACTATTTAGTGAGGAGTTCATCAACTGACTTCATTAGAACAGCTCACTGTAACTATATTATTACATTGTCACCCAAGTACAAAGATATGTCAAATTGCAAAGAAAAACATGATGTGCTGACTCTACATCAAGTGAGATAAGAGCAGGGAGTTGGTGATGATGATACGATGATATAGGTAATCACACATTTGTTAGACTGGACATTTATCTAAATTACCAACGTATTTTGATATCGAAGCGAGCAAAGGTGTTCAAGGTTTTCCCGGCATAATGTTATAATGATAAATGATGGAGCATAAATTTGATGTATTCTGGAAGATACTAACTGATATCATAATATGAAGGCGTGTACAGCGTGATATTATCTACTTAGTTAACAGGTAATATGGTCAGAAATAAGCGACAATATTCACGCAATTTATGTCCGGATTACACGAGGTAAGTTTCTCAAAATAGCACAGTAAGCTAGCATGCTAGTAACTCTGGCTTTATGTGTACAGAACTAGAAATGTTCTGGATGAAAGCTTTTCGATTCTTTCTTGGGAAGCTTTGTAATTTCCTGTCTTCCTGGTAAATTTTGGTGAAATACAAACAAACAAACTTTTTTACTAACTTTTGCCGGCATTTATTTTCATACACAATGAGACACTGACAGATAAAAATTGGCGGTAACACAAAAATAATGACGTTTCTTCTCGTCTTCTTTCCATAACATAAAATTTAAACTAAATAATAAAAGAAAAAGGTTTTCGTCGTGCACATTCTAGTTCTGTACAATTTTCAAGGCTAGTAAGCTTACTGACAGCTACTACATTCTGACTAGCTAGTCAGAATGCTAGTAATCTGGTTTAAGGATGAGTGTCCACGTATACGGATCTGCGGAACGGACCAATGAGAGCGTTCAAATATTCGAGTTTGAAAATATCGAGCGCTGGTCCGCTCCGCACAGCTTCGTTTAGCTCCGCATAGGTCGAAACTCACTCTAAGAGAAACGTTTGATCACTCCACAAAACTAATCTTTAGATACATCGATGAGTGAATTCATTATAAGATAACCGGCTACATTGCCACTTAAATAATTTCCATTGCCTAATCAATCTAGGCATTTAGCTATCAGTTATGCATCTGAAAGTTAGGATCCGAAACGAATGGACGAGACGAGATATTATTACGAAAAATAGATAAAGCGAAAGCAAAATTCCTCAGATTTTCAACGTATGCAGCGAAATCAACCTTGGAACATATTACTTTTCAGCGTCAAATATTCAGCACTTCACTCGAGCTTTATAAAAACTTTTGCGCATTGATTCAATCAGCGCCCGAAATAATGCGCTCGATGTTTGTTAGGATTTTAATCGAATCGGTATCCAAACATAACTCTAAAATCCAGCTTAATTGCTAATATATTAGGTTTTCATTAAGAACATTAAGAATTCTCGTTTTGAAAACAATTCTGAGTTGCTACACTTATACTCTGAAATTATTTTTGACGAAATTGCTCTCAGCTTTAAATTATTTTCTATAACTTCTCAAAAATCCCTAAAATCATACGAGACTTAAGGGGCGATGTGGGGAGTGGGGGGGGAGATGTGGCTTGTTCAGAAGTATTTCTTTTTTCGTTTCGAACAAAAACAATCGTCGACTGGGAGCGCCTTAATGCAAATCGTCGTAAGCGTCCTCCGGGAATGTCTAAATAATATTTTACTCGTGAGGATAATGTTTATTTTTCAAAATTCTTACTTCTTATTTTGAAATACTAAATGCATAGTGTGTTTACCTATAAGTAATTATGAAGCATAATACATTGTACTACATTGTACCTAAATTATATATGGCTTATTTTACGAGTATCTTTGCAAATGTACGGGTATGTATTACTTTACAAGACAAGTAATGCCTCATTTCACGGCTGAGTAACAGTAAACACAAAGCAATTAAAGCGTTCGAGCCATTCTAGTAATACGGCTATCCCGCGGACTGCCTTAATGACTAGACCAGAAGCAGTTACCGTTATAGCACTTTTAACGATACCTTTTACTCTGCTTGGTAAAGGCCCTATACTATAAGGGATATAGTATTAAAAAAGTATATGTTTATCATTATTATCTTAAAAAAAGCTGTGTTGGCCGAGTGGTAGGTACCTCGACTTTCAATGTGAAGGTCGTGGGTTCGAATCCCGGCGTGAATCAATGAATTTTTCTGTTTGAAAAAATTATATGCGCATCAAAAACACGTGCTCAAAACGGTGAAGGAAAACATCGTGGGGAATCCAGTTAGTATTCTTATAAGCGGCGATGGGCTTGCAACCTGTCACGTATGGAATGCTAACTACTGCAAAATGTGGGCATGTGCCAAATATAATGTTTGGACGTGCTTCTTTCTGACCTTGATCCTTTGAAGATATCTAGTGGGGGTACCCACTAGATATCTTCAAAGGATCTAAGCGTCTGGAGATCTGAGACGATGTCTACCGTACTTGGGGATTACAGTCGTGATCCTATATATTTTTTTTTTTAACCTATATTTTTATCATTATTGTCTTTATGCAAAATCTGAAGATAATATAAGCAAAATGTTGACATGTGCCAAAATGTAATGTTCGGACATATCCGTTACACATCTCCAAGGATCTGAGCGCTTGGAGATCTGAGAGGATGTCTACCGTAATTATGATTACAGTCATGATCCTATTTCATTTTATTTAAGCTCGAAATGTTGCCAACCCTGGAAGGTATCCTTTTACTCGTACCAACCCTATAGATATCAGATTGCAGGATCGGGAGCAACGACCACTGGCATGTTACGCAATTAAGAAGGATCTCTTGATAATTGAGAGAACTGGTTCTGAGTATGATTGATGTGGTACGTCTGTAACTATGGCTAGTACATTGTCACGAGCAGCTGCTGAAGCCCTGGTTTTCTACGAATGGTTCGTCGTAATATAGCGGTTATAGTTATCAGCTTCATTCCAAGATCCGTACGAGCAATTGTATGTATCCGTAGCGATGTTACTGTTAGGCCGTATTTCAGTCAGTTAGGAATCCTCACGCTGCCCTGTATCGCAATCTATCAAGTGGCCACATACGTGAGAACAAACCTAGACTCATATGTGTTACACAGCCAGGTACATGAGCACAACACGCGCAACCGTCACAACATCAGACCGAAATCTCGGAGGCTAGCGAAATCATCGAAGTTCACTCACGTCATGGGCCCTGCTGTATACAATAAACTGCCAAAGAATATTACCGAGGCCAATACATTATTATGCTTCAAAATAAAACTTAAACGCAGCCAGCGTTTAGCAATCTTTCTATTCATATGACGAGTTGTTAAATGATTAAATTATTATGTATTTCAAATTATTCAAAATGTCAATCTTTATTATAGAATATTATTAAAAAATAATAATATTATTTACTACAATTATTAGTAGTATCTTATAGTAACTACAATTAGTATGTAGTACCTGTAGGAAGTACTTACTTAGTATGTAAGTAATAAAACTGTTATTTTATGACGTGTAAAGGTGTTTACCAATAAATGACTATTATTGACTATTATTGATCATTTGCAGTTGGATCAGGCAAGATCCAAGACACAATTGTTTATTTTTGCTAAAATATCTTAAAAGATCAAATCTATGCTTGGCAATTCCTCATGGTCCGGTAACGCTGACGTCCAGCATACAAAAGTTGGCAATCACACGAGTGAAACCGTGAGCAGAGGCTAGTAATTCACAAGTAAGACTGATTCACCGAACACTATAAACGTACGACCAATATAAACGGCCTCATTGAATAATAAAACAGCTATCGACCTAAATCATTTCGGTAACCTTTATTGTAAAAAAGCCATCAAGCTTTAAAACTTTAACAATTTACTGAAGGAGTATCGTTTATCTCGCTAAATAATTTATGCTTTTCTCGTATAATAAATTGAAAGGGAAAGTTTTAAGAAAGCCTATGGACCATAAATGATTCACAAGCTTTGCCTCGAGGTAGGTCCGGGGGTTGCTTTTTTGCGTTATCGCTTTTTCCAGCTTGGAAACCATTTTACAAAAGAGGCTTGGCTGAAAAAATAGCCTATTTTCTGCGGATTGCCGGGGATTCTGGCAAAAGTAAAGCCCGTAAGATGAGCGGAGATTTTAATGATATCAAGAGATCGTATTTAATTGGAATCACACTGCGGATCATACTATGTATGTATATATTATGGTAGATATTCTAGTCAAAACTTTACTAACTAAATACAGATATACCTTCTCGAATTATGGCATATTAGCTTCCTAGATAAAAAAAAGATAAAAACCGGCCAAGTGCGAGTCGGACTCGCGCACGAAGGGTTCCGTACCATTATCTATAAAAAACGGCAAAAAATCCCGTTTGTTGTATGGGAGCCCCCCTTAAATATTTATTTTATTCTGTTTTTGTATTTGTTGTTATAGCAGCAACTGAAATACATAATCTGTGAAAATTTCAACTGTCTAGCTATCACGGTTCATGAGATACAGCCCTGTGACAGACAGACGGACGGACGGACAGACAGACAGACGGACAGCGAAGTCTTAGGGTTCCGATTTTACCCTTTGGGTACGGAACCCTAAAAAGTGGCCTATTTTCTATTCCATATACATACATTCCAAGTTTCATCATCAAGGCGTGGTTGAGGTACAAACATCCACACAAACTTTTGCGTTTAAATATTATTAAGATTAAGATTTCACCGCCCTGCAAATGCATTAATCAACGTTGCTTTATCAAACGGGCTCTCTGCCAGACACGAACATGAATATTCATGACTCAAATAAGTCATAATCCTGCTACATAGCGTATTTCTGAATTGCGACCCCCCAAGAGAGGGTTAAAGAGTAGGTGATAGTTAAATTGAGATTTTAGATCTTTAAATAAGTAAATATCAATTGCCGATTCGGCAGATTTTTTTGTAACTGTCAAGGTTTTTAGGAAAACAGAAAAGTTACACGATTTTATTTTAAATTTTGGCAAATTTAAAAGTAGTTTTATCTATGAAATTCATATGGATTTTAAATAGAAATACGGCTAATTACCACGTTTTTCCTTGTATTGCTGACGTTTCGAGACAATTCAGATGCTCTTCATCATGAGCATCGCCCGCGAAAATGATTAACAACCACGATAGTTTTAATTCTATCATATGGATTTTTTTAAATTTGAACAAGATTTAGTCTGTTGGATCAACTAGTATATAAAAACAATAGTTAAGGTTACTATTGTGTGCTTATTAGACCCACACTAGGTTATAATTTAAGCTTAGTTTGTTTGTAATAAAGTTATATAAGTATAAGTTTAATATAAGTTAATTTAATATAAGCCAATATAAGTTTTTTAGTTTGCTGGTACTTTTTTAAAATTCAACGTAATTCTATTATTTCGCTTGTTTGTTTAGCAATATACGCATACCGGAGAAGGCTCATCACGTAAATATGGATGAAATTGGGGCACTACGCTATGTCCACAGCGTAGGAAATCCTATGCATTATATATACTGGGTGTCGGCAAGTTGCGTGTAACACGCCACTATCGATCTACGCGTGTCTATCCTGTCCACTCTACTTGCTAAGCTATCTTTAGTTTAAAGATTTCATAGAAATGTGGAAATCGACAGGGTATGTGTATCGATTTGAGTGTTTTTAGAGTTCCGTACCCAAAGGGTAATAACCGGCCAAGCGCGAGTCGGATTCGCGCACGAAGGGTTCCGTACTATTATCAAAACGGCAAAAATATCACGTTTGTTGTACCGGAGCCCCACTTAAATATTTATTGTATGCTGTTTTTAGTATTTGTTGTTATAGCGGCAATAGAAATACATAATCTGTGAAAATTTCAACTGCCTAGCTATCGCGGTTCATGAGATACAGCCCTGTGACAGACAGACGGACAGACGGACAGACGGACAGACGGACAGACGCACAGACGGACAGACGGACAGACGGACAGACGGACAGACGGACAGACGGACAGACGGACAGACGGACAGACGGACAGACGGACAGACGGACAGACGGACAGACGGACAGACGGACAGACGGACAGACGGACAGACGGACAGACGGACAGACGGACAGACGGACAGACGGACAGACGGACAGACGGACAGACGGACAGACGTACAGATGGACAGACGGACGAACGGACAGTGGAGTTAATACTCCACTTACTGTTACTAATGTGTTACTAATGTAACAGGGTTCCGTTTTTACTCTATAGGTACGGAACCCTCTATCTACAAAAATAAATGAGATGCCATCAAAAACATAACTTGTAAAAAAAGCCAAGTCTCGCAACGCAACTCAGTTCTTCTACCGTAAAAAGTTGTGAGATCCATGTAATACCAAGTCGGTTAATTTATTCAGTCCCTACTTTAAGGGTCCATCTGACTTATGTTATTACATAATTAGCTAACCTTTACGTAATAACTTAAGACAGAAGGACCCTTAAAATAGGGACTGAATAAATTAACCGACTTGGTATTACATGGATCTCACAACTTTTTACGGTAGAAGAACTGAGTTGCGTTGCGAGACTTGGCTTTTTTTACAAGTTATGGTTTTGATGGCATTCATATTTTCAGGATTAGTTACTTGACTCTACAATTACACACAATATCATAGCGCACAATGAAAATAATTATAAAAAACTTTAGGTACTTAATAACTGATGTTAGGTAGGTATTAAATTATGAAAAGTACTAGACTGAGTCTATAAAGTAGGTAATGTATCTAAATGGTAATTTTGTCCCCAAAAGGGTAATGTTATCTCATTTTTTTCATGAAAATGATGGCAATCATGTCATATTTTTAGTTCGGGTTCGAATATGAGAAAACTATTCAGTGTTCATAAACCGTAAAAATTGATGATCTTATTTCAAAATAGCTTATAGCTAGGTACCTATACTAAGACACCTAATTATCATCACTACATAGTATAAATATAAAGCAAAGTCGCTTTCCGCTTCTCGCGTCTGTATGTAATATGTAGGTATGTATGTAAGTATGTATGTTTGCTTATATCTTTAAAACTACACAACGGATTTTGATGCGGTTTTTTTTTATAAATAGAGTGATTCAAAAGGAAGGTTTATATGTATAATACATGCATAATATAGTAGAGAAACACTGATAATTTTAGAGGTTTCTAATGTGATGTCGTAAATAAACACATTTTTTTGCGCTTACATTGCAAATGCTGGCTGAACCCCACGAGATATATCAAAATAATGTACTACAGTATTGTACACCTTAAAAACGTCTACAAAAAAGTCAGCGATGGTATTAGAAATGTCTTACGCACAGCGAAGCGGGCACGGGTCAGCTAGTAGAACATATTTTATTATGTAAAACAGCTATCATAATGCAGATATTTTTCGATTTTTAGATAGTTGATAGTTCTAAGCGTCAAGAGATTTGAAATGATGTCTACAATACTTGCGGCTTACGGCCGGAATCCAATTTTTTTACAGAAGTAGCCAATCAGCAGGGCTAACTTGTAAAAAACATGAATATCATGTTATGATGTTGAATGCAATCAATACCTAATGTTAGAGAATACCTAATCTGTACACTTTTCATAGTAACTATTCACAGTTTATGCACCTATACCTACGCTTCAGCGTAGGTATTGTATTAGAAGCGTAGGTATGAGTGCCTAAACAGCATAAAAAGCGTAGGTATTATGGTATTCAGTACCATAACATGATAATCATGTTTTTACAAAATAGCCCCACAGATCTGCATTTCCGATTTCTCGTTTCACTTCCCGCTACCTGTTAATAAAGCCGGACAAACTAAACAGAATGTAGTAGGAATTATAAGCACCATATTCGTAACCAGTATGCAGTATTCATCATCCATGCATCCATCCGATTTGATATTTATAGCATGTTGATAGATTGGTCTATTCCATTATAATGTGTATTGATTACACAGGTGCGGTATTCAGATTCTTGATATTTCATAACATTACATCATTTTAATGGATTTCTGTTTTAAAGGAGAAAGGCTTGTTTTTTTTTAAACATTTTTCTTGTAATTTATTGACTGATAGTTAAAATTACATGTAAGTACATGGGATACAATACAAATCTCTGCAAACGAAGCCACAAGGTTTTCCAGTGGTTTCTGATGATCTTGTTCAAACTATAGGTACTATAGCGATGCTGTTTTGAAACTATTTTAATAAGATAACTTTACGGGTTAAAGTTATATAAACCACTAGCCGACCCGTGACAGACGTTCTCCTGTCAAATTTCAATAATCGAATAGAAAAGACTGAATGTTTTTAGTCTGTGATGTCAGATTTGTTGCACACCAGCGCCATCTATACAGAAATCATCCCTTTAGCGTTTTTTATTGTTTTGGGGATGTTTTTCTTATTTTAAAGTAATTTATGTTTTATTCGGTATGTTATATTTTATTTTTCATTTTAATCTGTTTTGTCGTTTAGGCCTGATTGAGGCACAAACATACATACAAACTCACAAACTATCGCATTTATAATATTATTAAGATTAATGTATAAGGGTGAGGTCGGCAGATGTGTTGACGCACCTGGTATGACGATAATGTCAGGTTAACTCGTTACTTCTGTAAATTACCGGCTGCTAACAGCTCGCTTATGAATGTACT
Organism: Hydriomena furcata; assembly: GCA_912999785.1. Classification (NCBI taxonomy): domain Eukaryota; kingdom Metazoa; phylum Arthropoda; class Insecta; order Lepidoptera; family Geometridae; genus Hydriomena; species Hydriomena furcata. The sequence goes on along the minus strand of OU538834.1, from coordinate 4,069,707 downwards.
AGCTTCCGCCCGTGGCCTTGCTCGTGGTACTGTATAAAAGGATCCTATATCCTATTCCAGAAAATCGACTAAATTCCAAGTTTCATATAAGTCGGTTCGGTCGTTTGGACATGATTGACTACAAACATCATAAACTTTTGGATTTATAATATTAGTAAGATAGTAAGAGTAAGATATACGTATTTTTACAGACTGTAAGGCGATTAAGACGTAGAAAAACTACTATTTATAGTAATTATAAAGAAACGCAAAGAATAAAAATAACTGTGGCAGTCCGCGATGCGATTGAAAGACACTATCAGAGCAGGGACAGAGACCTTAATCAAGACACTCTTGAGACAGACAAACCCTCGTATTCAAGAACGACATTATGAGAACACGCACCCACAGTGGACGGAATATTTTTTCATAAAAATCACTTTGTGTTGTGCGACACTGCATAGTGTGACGAGAGTCACATTGTCGTGTGCCTCTAGCAAAAGTTGAGCTCTAAAGGCACACGGTAGCGTGCGCCATAGTGCCGCTCAACACATAAAGTGATGTTTATGAAAAAAGATTTCGTCCACTGTGGGTGCGTGTTCTCATAGTGTCGTTCTTGAATACGAGGGTAACTCTATTAAAATCGCGAAGACACTTGCGACATATCTCGTATACAAAGTTAGACCTTAGTTAAGACAGAATTGAGACGAGTTTATCTCAACCGCTCCGTAATCATTACACAGGGTCATTTAAAATGGGTTGCACAAAATGATACGGATTATTTTATGAGCCGACTCCTGAAACATTATTTACACGTTATTTTTCTCGGCGCGTCGTGAATTAGATGTCAAATAGAATATATAAAAATATGCCCGATTTTTTTACGAAGGTAGTTTCATACATGAAATCTTATTGTTTTTCTTTGTAGAAACCGCGTCGAAAATATAAATAGCGTTCTTACAGGGCTTGCACTGCTTGTAACACGTATAGAATGCTAACTACGTAGGTATGTGCCTTATGTAATGTTTGGACGTACCTCTGACTACCCCCTTCAGGCGGTCTTCAGGCGCGGTGAACCGTGGTTGGGGATTACAGTCGTGATTATATTTATTTATTTTTAATCCTTCTATTGTATGTCTCTTTAAAATGGGGGAATATAAACAGTCGGCTGAAGCTGCACCGCAGCTGGATCATATGGTAACCTTTACAATATCACCTATGTGTGAAATGTCATGTCGCTCGTTACTCAGCCCCGGAGAGAAGGCAGAGGGCACTCCTAATGAGGACTCGTCAGCTAACCCTGTTATTTTGTATGACCGTAGGTCTGACATAATATAATACGAACTAAACTATTTTTAACCGACTTTCATAAAAAGGAGGAGGTTCAGAATCAAAATACGTCATTTATTTACAGATTAAAAAAAACAAATAGATCTATATAGGTCTTCTCGTTTGGTCCCATTTAAATTTGAGCAAAAAATACCACCTATAAGGAACAATTTTGGTATTGGACATAAAACAAAACGAAGTCGTTTTTATTTTGAATAATAATTTTAATTTGGGACAGGCTAGAGAAGACGACTTTTTACGATCAGAATTGATTATTTATTAAGAGCAAAAAAGACCTAGGCCGCCTACTTCAAGGTGGACTATACGTAATTGACTAATAGTTTTAATAGCGCTGTTTTAGTCAATAAATCATTTTTATTTTATTTTTAGTTTCTCGGACTCCGTTTCATTATGACGACAACGAATTTAGCACTATTTTGACACCCTTATAAACTGAATGAGACTTTTCATAATTACAGTTTTTATTTAATCTTCGTGTACACGTTATATTGCAATAAATAAGAAACAAAAAATAGTTAATGTTTCATTCAAGCTAAATTGAAAAATTGCGCATAGACGTGCAGGTAATGGCATATTAACTTGGATAAGTACTGACCTACTTGCCATTTTTAAATTGCCACACCGATCTACTAAGCTTAGTTCATGGCAAATACCTTTTTAAATTTCATGAGAAACCTTTTTGGTTGCGCTGGAAATAATGGCAGAAAACAATTCCTAAAAATATTTTGGTTTATTTTAAACCAACTTTTGTTCCATTTGAATTGCCCTCGCTGAAAAAGCAACTTTAACTTTTAACGAAACAGTCTCAGAAACCTTTGATTAATAAAATTAACCTTTATTTGATTTTCTTTTATATTTCTCAGAAAAGGTACTTTTAATAAAACATAAAAACATCTGGCGCATCAACAAAGTTCACAGAAATTCATGAATCAAATTCATACTACGAGTAAATGAAGTTTCACAGTTATTTTGGTCACTAAGGAAACTTTATAAATTATTCTATAAAATCAATCTAAAAATAAACGCAAAAAAACTAAAATTAATACAGCAAGTATGTATTTGTTTTTGTGCAAAATTTACCCAGTTAAATTAGGTAAATAGGTAAATTTTTGCAATTATATTTGTCCTAGTTTAATTATAAAAGAAATATAATTTTAAAATGAAACTAGGTAAAATTTCCACAAAAACCAAATAGCAAATACGTACAGCTAAACGTAAGTTTTAAGATCAAGATACGCGCGTCAAAAATGGAATTAAATTCGTATTTTGCGATAATAAGTACTTAACTGGTCAAATATGGTCTTTTGGGAGTCGCTGACCAAGGCTGACAGTAGGTAACTAGCACACTGCCGTATCCTTGACATGACAACACATCGTAATGTGTCAAGGAAGTTATGTTGAGTACTTTATAGATTGCTTTCGTCAGCGTTCTAACTCCACCCTCGTCTATACTAATATTACAAAGATATTTTTTGTATGTTTTTTGTAATTAATTATCTACAAAACTACTAGACCGATTTTGTTAAATTCTTTCACAAATCAAAAGCTACATTATCAGCAGCAACATAGGCCATATTTTGTTTTAAAAAAAATAGAGATACACACGAAAATCTTAAAAATGTAACTCGTATGTAAATTAAAGCAAGTCACTTAAAAATACATAAAATTATTATTTTATTTTTATTATATTACACTATTACTATTAGCACACAAAACTTTATCAATAAGCGCTTTGAAAGGCTTATCATAATCTGTAGTTGAACTCATACCCGTACAATACGAAAAGGTTTCCATCCCAGCTTGGAATTGAAGAGTTAATATCTAATAATATAATATATAATATCTATAATATAATATATAATTTTAATATATAATAATAATATAAATAAAGTCTTGTGTATACAGCATTCTGTCTGTGGGTTGTCCACTATAGTATTTTTCATACATATATGTATGGATACGATGACACTTAGAATTTGTAGTTTCTGATAAGGAATTTATAGTTTTTGATAAGGATAAATGGAATAAGGACAAAAAGAAGAAACGGGCTTCTTAAAAGAAAGACTGCTAAAATATCCCTAGATATAGGCATCAAATAAATATAAGTAAAATAGGAAGTAAAACCTAGGAATGAAGAGTTGACACGTACTGTACGTGTTAACTCCTCATTATTATTTTATACGATTCCTAGACTTTACTTCCTCTGACACAATCATCTATGTAAATACTAGATATGATTATTTTTTTAATAAAAATGAACAAACCCTTATACATTCGTTTAGTATTCGGATTGGATAGCACATAAATTGCGTGGAACAAACCAAGCTAAGAAGATGAGAATATTTGGGAGATGAGTTGAATTTTTATGGTGAATTATATTTCAATAAGTATCATCATTTGGTGGAAAAAATACTTTACTTAAAGTACAATCAACTACGAGTAAAGTATTTTTATTTGGGTGTCAAAAATAAGAAATAAGTCTCACTTTGATCACGAATATGGGTTATGCATGCATTGCGAAATAGTCTGGTTATTTCAGTCTATCAAAATAGGCACCTGTATAAATCAAACGGAAATGGTGGACTAAATGGTGACAAACACAAAACCACGTGAAATTGTATACACGGGATGTCGTTAAATATCGGGTGGGCAAACTGCCAACACCGATTCTTGATACAATCATGATATTTTCACAATTCTTAGAAGCAACATGTAGCGCCCTTCTAACGAATGCAAAACAACAAAGAACAATCCATTAAATCCCATTGTTCCCAGTCTTGTGCTTTTCGCTTCTAGTTCTCCCCCTGCTTTGTTCAGGTCATCGGTCCACCTTACCCTGACTACCAGCTTAGTTGGTAGTAACTCTGCCTTCTACGCTGTAGGTTGTGGGTTCGATCCCCACCCAGGGCAAACATTTGTGTGATGAACATAGATGTTTGTTCTGTGTCTGGGTGTTACTATGTATAATATATGTATTTACAAAAAAAAAGTATTTAAGTATTCTATCAGTTATCTAGTTCCCATAGTACAAGCTTTGCTTAGTTTGGGGCTAGATAGTGTTGTGTAAAGAGAGAAAAAAAAAAAAAAAAAAAAAAAAAAATATACCACTTCCAGACCTAATATGCCGTCTAACAAGCCGCGCATATGAAGCAATGGCAATAATGGTTGCAAGATTTTTACCTCTTTATCTCTGTATTTATTATGGGATCAAGGAGAAATCCCAGTTCAATGTGCAACACTTTTAAAAAGTAAAAGAATACGGGGTGATAGTATGTAGTCTTAGATGATGGAGATCAAGCAGCTAATAAACTCCGATATTTAGCTCACCACTAAGTATCTAGGTGGTTCATGCAAACTCACTTTACAAACTATCTTGAAAATGCCCATTTTGCAAACTAGACGAAGAATCTTTTTATGAGGTTCCGTGTCAGTCACCCTATTACTGTTACCGGAAGTAGGAAACTCGTCATCGTGTCGTGTCATCGTGACCTTGAACCCCAACCCGCAGATGATGACCACCTATCCTAAAATGCTGAGCGGTAGGTTTATTTTCCGGAAGCAGGTTCTTTACACCTTTCATTTATGGTAGAGGGAAATATGAGAAAAAATCTCGTATTTCGTAACTAGTATTTAAAATTCCTTATGGGTTTCCATATTGAATTTTATTGTTAATTTACGATGTTGTTAATTTGGTTTTTATCGAAACTCATTGTATTTTTAATCAATTACGTAAAGCCCCAGAAAATTTGACGTAACGATGATTGATAGGGCTGTTGTGTTCGGCCAACCCTTAATCAAATATTTAACACAAAAAACGGTACAGTTCAATTTTTGAATTCAGTAAGGTACAAGTAAACTACTTATATATCTATGTATATAAAAACCAATGCCACTTTTCAATTTGGGGGCACGGCAGTGCCCCCGCCAAGTCGAGCGCGAAGCAAACACTGCCGTACCATCCTTTACTGGAACCATTTCGCCGCATTTTCAGGCCCCTATTTGAGAACCTCTGGATAAGACCAGAACGCTGAAATTTTCGTCATCCAGTAAGCCATAATCACATACTTAAAATCCAAAATTTCAAGTCTGTAGCTCATTTAGTTACGAAGTTAAGCGAAAGCAAAGTTTCGCATTTTAGACAGACACTCACTCACTCACTCACTCACTCACTCACTCACTCACTCACTCATGATCATCAGAATAGAACTAGTACTTCCCATAAACTCAGAGAGCTGAAATTTGGTACAGAGTTAGGGTTTAATGGCCACATAAAGGGAAAACCATAAAAACTAGGATAATCGAAGATCTGGAGTACCTGGTGACCCTGATAAGAATACACAAAAGCCTAACCAAACTATTAGAGATCGACATACCGCCTTTACAAAAAATATTCAACTACTGGACCGATTTGAAAAATTCTTTCACCATTAGAATCCTACATTATCCCTGATGAACATAGGCTATAGTATATTTTCAAAAATATTAGGGATCCGTATGAAAACATCGATAATGTAATCCAAAGTGTGAAAAAAATTAAAAAAAATCCTTATATTGCGTTTGCTGCGGAAATTATTGACAATAGAGCAAAGTAATGTACTACAGTTTTAAAGAGGACATCAATATCTACAAAAAAGTATGCAATACTATATGTCTAACTATTAGGGATCCGTATGAAAACTTCGATAATGTAACCCAACGTGTGAAAAAAACCCAAAAAATCCTTATTTCGCGTACTCTGCGGAAATTGTTGAAAATAGAGCAAAGTGATGTACTACAGTTTTAAAGAGGACATCAATATCTACAAAAAAAGTCTGCAATACTAAAAGTTTTATTAGGGATCCTTATGAAAAATTCGATAATGTAACCCAAGGTGTAAAAAAATTACCTATAATATCATTATTACATCCGTGCGACGCCGGGGCGGACTGCTAGTACGCAATAAAATTAAAGGAAAACTCTGGATAAGACTAGACTGGCTTTTATACTTACTTATACTTACAAGTTTACAAGAAGAAATAGTCGAACGATTAACTTTATTCTACTCGAACATTACACAAATTGAATAAACAAATTAACAAATTAAATAAACTAAAATATTAATTTCGCTCAAAATTAAGAGTGGCGGTGATACCCGCACACGTCGCTAGATGGCGCTGACTGTATTTTAAACGCGCTTACGATTTGTTTTTATAATAAAAAAACTACTCATAAAAATAAAAAAAACTGTGTCAAATAAGAAAATCTAATAAAATAAATCAATAAGCCCACGTTTCTACAAAAAGAAGTGAAATCCCACCAAAAACATTCTGTAAAAAACTAGCCAAGTCTCGATGGAGCTGCTTGTTTATCTCTAAAAAGTAATGAAATCTAGACAAAGTCGTGTCAAGTCTGAGGTTCTTTACTGCGATTTCTTTATTATTATAGAATGTTATGTGACTTGGCCGTTGAAGAGTACACAAGGGTACAAAACCAGGTGCTCCATGACACCATTGCACCAATCTGTCGCCAGAACCGCTACCCATTAACGATGGAAAATTGCCACTTAGAAAACGTTGATTCAATAACCAGTCAATTGTAGGATTAATAATACTTATGTAAAGGCGAGCCTGAAACAAACAGTATAAAAAATACGTCTATTTTATGTTAGATCGGTGGTCGATTTGACGCTCCAAAAAGAAGACAGCAGAAGTCAGCATTGTCAATGCTGAATGCATGTGTTGCACGATCAACAACAGCCTAAAATAAGACACTAGCGTCCAATTACCAATACCTGTATTGGCTATTATCTCGCTTAACAAACATAGGTAGTTACAACAGATATAACATTACGTGTAAACAAAATTGACTTGTACCCACTAACGTATAAAGAATTTTCAACGGCCAAGTCACACAACATTCTATAATAATAAAGAAATCGCAGTAAAGAACCTCAGACTTGACACGACTTTGTCTAGATTTCATTACTTTTTAGAGATAAACAAGCAGCTCCATCGAGACTTGGCTAGTTTTTTACAGAATGTTTTTGGTGGGATGTAATTTTATAACTCAAGAACGGGCTCATCTATCCAAACAAATGTTTAGGCTTTGTTCGGTCTATTTAGTAGATGGTTTATGTAAAGTTTGCACAAAATCGGTAGACTTTTTACCCGGGGCGAGCAGCTAGTTTAATATATTTTGAATACTTGTTCCTAATTTATTAATAACCAATCCAACTAATTTAGAAAAATAAATACGCATTTTTCTCATCATAATTAGAAAACTTCATAAAATAGCGGATTAAGATGATTCTGATAACTCAGAATATACTAACTATGCGCTCTACCTACCTCTGAACAATAGCTAGAGATAATTTTTTGAATACGTTCGTGAGAATGTTTGGATGTTCAATAACGCTGTAAAGCCTGAACTCATTTGCCTTAAAGTTTGGAACATAGTTATAGCTTCGTGACTATAAGCTTCTTAATCCGGGTACCAAACAAAGCCGAAGGCAGAACTAGTATAAGTAAGAGTAGATTCTTCAAACTGATGTATTGGCAACAAGCAATATCGTAAAGTGCTAGACTTCCACACGGAAGGTAATGACAACACATTATGAGCCTTGGCATTTATAGCATAGCTACTAATAGTGATGGGCCGATTCCAGAGGTCAACTCGCGAACCGAAAACGAAATTTCGTAACAATAATTCGTTTAGACTAAAGTCAGGATTTTAACAAGAACTAATAGATGACCGAATGTTCAGAAAAAGTTGACCGAACCGAATATTGGGCTGAATAGGTCGACAGTGCGCTTTGTCCCGACGCGGGAATCGAACCTCTTGCGTTTTCAAACGCTTTCCCACCACACCGCCGATGTCGTCGCATTATGTTTGATAACCTTGTCGAACATACCGAATATAAACTCGGCCCTCCCTATTTAATAGATGCAAGAATTGTTGTATACATTCTTCACAGAGTAATTATGACCGGAATTTATGAATTTATTGCTTCATAGTGAATTAATGTAGGTGCTTGTATTGAGATGGTATGCCTGTTTGTTTTTTTTTATAGTAAAGAAGTCTGGCATCTTTTTCCGCAATCTGTTTTTTCTCCCATGCACTTTTATAACATTTTGATAATGGCCGTATGAGCGGCGATGGGCTGTCACCTGTCACGTTTGGAATGCTAACTACTGCAAAATGTGTATTGTGCCAAACATAAGGTTTAGACGTGCATCTGACCCCCTTTAGACATCTTCAAGGATCTAAAAGCCTTGAGATCTAAGAGTATGTCCAATGTACTTAGGGATTACAGTCGTGATCCTATTTCATTTTCATTTTGATAATAAAGGTCATTTTCCAATGAAAGCTATTTGGAGAGACACGAGATATACCAAGATTATGTTTTACGAATACGGCTGCAAGAGAGCAACCGGCAAATAACATCGGATTAAATTATTGACCTGAATCTGTGGAAAATTTAATGACGGTTCTTGACCGTATTTGACTGAAAAGACAGCAAGGTAATGAGAATTTTCATTACCTTACATTTTGTATAAGAAAATCGAACCGTAAAATTGATACGCTCAGTAAAAAGTTTTTTTGGTAAAAATTTATCCTGTTGACCATACAAATAAAAATATGACACAGTTTTACACAGAAAAAATAATAGAAAATAATAAAAGAAAATAAAATAAAACTTACAAGTGGATACCATGTAGAAAACTTAAAATAAATGCAGCGGCAAAAACAAAGGATGCTCCTTCAGTTCCTGTAAAGAAAAAAAAATCAAACTTAAAAAATCATAAAAAACAATAAAAAAAAGACCATATAAATTATAAAAATAGGATCACGACTATAATCCCCAAGTTAAATGTTAATCAAAAAATATTATAGAAAACAAAATAAAACGCGTTTTTTGTTAGTACAAAATTATGAAAAAATAACCAAAACCAATTATTATAAATAATTAACTGAAAGAACGTCAAAAAAAGAAAATCTGAACAAAATAAATGTGCCTACCTCCATATTGAAAATAAAAATATACATGGTGTACAAAATAAGGTCGGTTACATTGTTGCGGTTATGCGTTTTCCTCGTTCTAAGTTTAAAATCGTTTTATCTCGAGGACAGCGGTGGCAGAATATAGCCGGACGCTATGGGAATAAAAGTAAAAAAAAAAACTCCCTGCGGCTTCGCACCACATGTGACACAGCGTGAATTGGTATTGTAGGGCTGTTAACAGTTTGATGCGAATGTTGGCTTTGTGATTATAATTTGGATCTTTGTCATATAAAACTTGGATTAGTTATTACTAAAGTAACGATTAATTTGTTTCACAAAATGAAAACGCGCTAAGGTTTAAAAATTGTTTTATAAATTAGTTTTTCGTAATTCGAAATTAGTTTTTGTAATTCGAGTTTTAAATATTCAATAACGTTATCAGATCTTACTCGACAATTAAACGATGTATTCGGAAGATGAGTTACAGGCATTTTCCACAATAAGTAAGTTACAGGCATTTTCCACAATATTAATTATATTGAAAAAAAGATTACCTTTTTTGTATAATTTACTCTTAGTTCGGTTAGTATTTTAGTTAACTTTCATAGACTCGCGTACAGTATAGAAATATAGCTTCTAAAAAAGTTTCGTCGTAGGCTGACGTTTTAGTAACATAACTTGTTCATTGCACACAAAACTAATCATAAAGCTATTCGTATTGGTAGGTACTGTAAAGTGGCAGCCCTAGCTCTAGAACTTGCATGTGGTATATAATATTGTGGACACAATTTCCGCATTAACGCCTCCTTGTACTGCAAAAGAATTGCAAGCAAAGTATTACGTTGGCAACATTGCTACAATTTAAAAATAGAATCTTTTTAAATCTGTATATTCGAACAACACATTAATAAATAGTTCGAAATTCAAGAATAAATCAAGAGTTAGCTACCATTCTAGTAAGTAGGTCAATTTGTGCAGATTTGGGTAGGCACATTGTATATCTTTGCCCTATTTTCGGGAGATCCAACCTTTTGTTACGTGTTTGGTTGTAGGATCACGTTGTTATTAAAATTGTTATTATTTTCTAGGTTGGATTTCTTGCATAAATACCTAAAGTATTCTTCTTCTTTTTATTTTGGCGTCTGTGGTTGATACCTAATGTATAAACTAAGTAGGTAAAGTATATGTGCCTATTGTCTTTTGTTTCTTACTAACGGAAACGTCTGCATCGTTTTTTTAGCAAATCTGTTTTTACATTACGGAATTATACTTACAACATAATATTAGTATGTACCTAACGTAGGTATATGATTCATACACAGTGGGTGTATGACATTGTAATAAGAAGGATTGGTTACTGTTACTACGTAGATATGTAATAACAAATAAGATAAAAAAACAACCGTTGGGGTTAGCAGGACCGAAACAGGAAGTCACTGTTGACCTTTCCGATCTTATAATTAGTTCTTAAAATAAAGAAATTTAGCTATCTGGGACGCCATTACGATATGAAGTGCTAAGACAATGTCTGTCTTTGTTCGCGTACTGACCGGAATGGAACACTTTAAGAACTATTCACCTCAGTAGTGCTTAGACGCAAGAGGTTCGATTACCGTGGTAGGACAAATGTTTGATATATGGTCCTGGTCTGACACAAGAAATCTTAGTAAGTGGTAACTGGATATGTATATTTACCTACTCTGATGTAAATTGAAAAAGGATTACGACTGTAATCCTCAAGTGCGGTAGACATCCTTACACATCTCTAGGCGCTCCGATCTATTTACATGTCAGAAGCACGTTCGAACATTATATTTTTTCCTCATAAAGATTTTTGCCCATATTTCGAATCCTTGCTTAGTACCTACCTACTTTAACTGCGTAACATTGTGCAAAATGGCCATATTGTACTAAACGTAATTTTAAATGTTACACTAATTTGAACTTTAATATGAACATAATAAGAACGTTGGCAGGCATTTATCATAGTTTTAGCAGAAACTGGTGCTACATCATATCACTACCTGGGGCCATTCCACAAGCTCCTAAAAATATCAAAACAATACCTATTACTCGCATTGCTAAAGTGACAACGCTCAACGCTATACGTATATATTGGCTATATTGGCTGGCCTCACAGCTCAGTTGGTAGTAGCTCTGCCTTCTGCGCTGTAGGTTGTGGGTTCGATCCCCACCCGGGATAAACATTTGTGTGATGAACATAGATGTTTGTTCTGTGTCTGGGTGTTATGTATAGTAAGTATGTATTTACAACAAAAACGTATATATGTATTCTATCAGTTATCTGGTTCCCATAGTACAAGCTTTGCTTAGTTTGGGGCTAGGTGGCGCTGTGTGATAATGTCCACCAATATAAAAAAAAAATATATATATACGTGTTTGTATTGCGTTGTCACTTTCGCACCGTGAGTAATATTGTTTTGATATTACTTTTGAGATTGTGGTACGTGCTAGAAATTCAATATTGTTCGAACTGGGAGCTAGTTTCCTGAAGAACGATTCGACTGAGTCACATTACCGGTTCAGTCTACCATGCGTGACCTAATCTTTGTTTGTTCTCTATCTACCTACAGTGACTAAGGAACATGTTGCTTAATAGATACCTACTGCAAAAATTATCCATAGAAGTCTTTTGAAATAATGCAAAACCTCACGACATTCTAACTAATTTTCATTGTAATTTGTTTTAGTTAATAACTGTTATGTAGGAAATATCTACAATGCGGTCATGAGAAACTTCTTTATTTTTATTACTCTATGTCTAGTCTATTCTATTATGATTGCTTTATAACTCTACGAATCCTGTGCAAGTAGATTCATTGTATTTGTAAATTGAAATTGTATTAAAAAATAGACATTTCACACCCGATTCTGAACGAACTATTTTCAGGTTTTCTTTTATGTCAAGAATACGTAGGTATTCCAACTACTATTTTTAGTACCGATTTCCTTTGTGAATAAAAGGAATACAGACCTATAAAGCGAAGAGCTTTCTATAAAAAATACTGTCAAAAAACTTCCTTTTACATTTTTAAATTGAGGTCGAACTTTCAGTTTTCTATAGAGCATTTTCTTCGTCCTATTTAATAGAACTTTTCCTCGGGCCAAAGAAGCATTTCCAAAGCTGTAACTGCACAAGATTTCAAAGAAAGTCACGTAGGAATACTGTGAATACTAAAAAAGTATTAATAAACTTTAGTAAAGAAAATATTAATGCACATTGCTCAGAGACAGAATTTACCCTGTATAACTACAAAGTTACATAAAATAATAAAGTTTGCTATATTTGGTTCTAGCAGTACCAGTAGTTGTACCACTTTTGTATGCGCCTCATCCAACCCGCCTTCGTGAAATCAAACAACGGTAACACAATAAAAACGATTCTTGCGTGAGTGTGGATGGGCTAGGCCCTAGCCTATAAGAAAGGAATCCCCAAAAACCAACCTCAAAAGTTTATTGTTCAGAGGACTAATGTTTCTTTGAAAATAACTTAACGCGAGAAAAGTCGCAGGGTTTCCTATTATATAAAAAAGGTAGACATCTAAATTACTCGGCCGCTGAATATGAAACACTCAAAGAAACGATGTGGGAAGGGAGGGTCGGAATGGGATTTCGCCAGGTGTCGCTTATGTGATTCCTTTGAACACGTGAAAATTGCGTCCCCTTTGACACATTTGAAAGGAATCGAGGCTCATTTATTTCACTGTAGTGTAATTAATTTTATCAAACGAACATAAAAGAAGGTTCTCAATTCAACGCGTATATTTTTTTTACCTGGTGGTCCACAATTGTGCACATGGACAAGCACATTGTGGCACAAGGGACGACCTCATTAACGCCACCGAGGATGGGGTGAAGGTCGCGAAATTTTACGCAAACATCATATCATTGACACGCAAGAAGAAGACCTGGTGACCACCAGGTCTTCTTTGAATTACATATTATTTTTTCTATTGTATAGTCCAAAGTTGGTACCATTTAAATTGTATGTAGGACTAATAGTTCCTTCATAAAACTTATCTGTGGTGACCATCGACTATGTAGTCGATGGTGGTGACTTTTCGATTGGTCAAAACATTTTCGTAAGTATTTTTTTAATTTTTATAATTATCTTGAATAGTTTAAAATATTTTAAATAGAAATACGGCTAATTACCACGTTTTTACTTGTATTGCTGACGTTTCGAGACAATTCAGATGCAACAATAAAAAATAAGCAACAATAAAAATAGATAATGAGATATCTATTGTTAAAGGATTTTAAAACAGATATAAATCTAAGGAGACTGAAATAAAATGGTTCATGTATAATTCAGATAAGCCCTTGTTAGTCCTTGTGGCGTTGTTAGGTAGCCTGAAGAATTCTTTCAGATTAAAATGAATATTTAATCCATCCCTTCCTTCCAAACTCATAAAAACTGATATCGAAGATAATTTTATTGTATAGAGGTATATCTGTTATTGTGAGTAAAAATTAAAATAAATAGACTAATCCCCAAGAATGGTAGCCGCTTAGATCTTTTGAGATTTCTAAAAGGAGTAGTCTGAGCCACGTGCAAAACTTACGTTTGGCACTTCCGCAGTATTCAGGTTACAAATCATAACCATTCTGTCAATCGCCACTTTATATTAACTGATTATCTTTGAAAAATCATAATTGATGCACGTCTGGGACTTGTACGTGTCGTTGACCTTCGGATCGAAAGTCGCGCGCTAAGCAATAAGCACGGTCTAGAAGAGAATATCCATTTAGAATAATAAATGTGTGCATTGCGGTTGTGCCTAGATACTTACTCGGTTATTTAGAGTAGGTATTCTCACAGCACCGAGTTCCGGTTCCGGAACAGTTCTCATGAATATTTTACATCTATTAACATGATCGGTTTGCATTCGAACGCTACTCTTTGTGTTCGTTTCGGTATAAAGGCAGCTTATAGTCATAACATGGGTGTGAGAATATTCAGTGTCCTCGAACCGGTCCCACGGTTCCGGTTTCTGAGTCTATATCGCAAATGCATTTGTAAATACAGATATTCAAGTGGATCGGTGCACATTGCATACCTAATTTGAATTGCAGCGTGGCTTTAATTGAGACTCACACAGCAGAAATCTGGTGTTTGCTGAAACGTTTTACTTATAGGTTAATTTTTTGTTTTGATTGGTTATCCCTGGATTTATATTTTTTATTTGAGAGGATGTCAACCAAGCTTGGGGATTACAGCCATGAGCCTGTTTCTTTATAAATATTAATATAGGCAAGAGACTAAACAAAAAAAACACGCATAAAAAAATACATGTAAGGTCTCCCGGAACTGTTTTACAATAAGCAAGGTAGTAAATAGCTTAAAGGATACCACAGATGTTGTGATACTATGACGGAAAATGATTAATTAAATAGTTATCTATATAAGATTTAGCTGCATTCCTATTTAGGACGTTATCCGTCGGTCTGATGTTGCCTTAATTGGGATAAGTCGCTCTTAATGAATAGATAGCACGTTTGCGGCTGATTGCTCCAGAAATTCTGATTGGTGTTGAAACAGTAGATAAGTCCTACTATCTAAGTATCTCATCACACTTTTTTTTTTTTTTTGCGGAAATTACTCAATGCGCCATCTAGCCCCAAAATAAGCAAAGCTTGTACTATGGGAACCAGATAACTGATAGAATACTTAGAAACTTTTTTTTTTGTAAATATATACTTATTATACATAGTAACACCCAGACACAGAACAAACATTTATGTTCATCACACAAATATTTGCCCTTGGGATTGAACCCACAACCTACAGCGCAGAAGGCAGAGTTACTACCAACTGAGCTGTGAGGCCAGACTAATTCTACTAATATTATAAATCCGAAAGTTTGCGAAGGTCTTTGGATGTTTAGGCTCAATCACACTCAAACGATCCAACAGATTTGGATAAATCTTGGAATACATACCCTACGCCATCGACTAGATGCCCTACGCCCTGGTGGCTTACCCTCGTATTCAAGAACGACACTATGAGAACTCGCACCCACAGTGGACGAAATATTTTTTCATAAACTTCACTTTATGTGTTGTGCGACACTGCATAGTATGACTAGATGTTTATGAAAAAAGATTTCGTCCACTGTGGGTGCGTGTTCTCATAGTGTCGTTCTTGAATACGAGGGTTAGTATGCATTATAGGCATTTTACCCAGCGAGAGAAACTGCTGGCAAATACTATTATAGAACAGAAACACTAAAAGTTAAATTATTTCTCGACTGTGTATTTTGTATTTGAACATGTTTTTAAAGGTATTAGTAGTAATTTGTTTCATTAGTTGTAAGTTGTAGACAATGGCTTATTTCGTAGTTAAAAAACGGAAACACTTCATTAGACACACCTACATAAAACTAAATGAATCATTTCCCCGGCTTTCGAGAGAGTAAAATCGTGGGAGAATAAAACAATAACTACGAGCTGCGACTGTAGATATTACAACAATTACGCTTACAGAATTACGTATGAGCTTTGAATATTAAGTTCTTTCATAACGGCACAAACTGATAAAGATTATTTTAAATAAGAATACGGCTAATTACTACGTTACATTTCGCGTTTCGAAACAATAAAGATGCTCTTCATCACGAGCATTACCCGCTACTGTGCTCTACGGTAGATCGGCGAATATTTTACCTAATATTATCGAACATTGACATCACAAAATATGTTTTATTTATTGTAATTGTTGTTTTTGTTATTTTTACTAATATTTTCAAAAAGTACAGGTTTGATGGCAGGGTAAACTTTAGAATTTGACTACCCCATCAGACATCTTTACTTGAGTGATTATCCTGCACTTGTACAAGCTCGTATATAACAAAACTAGCGACCCGCCCCGGCTTCGCACGGGTAGCATGTTATTATACATATAAACCTTCCTCCTGAATCACTCTATCTATTAAAAAAAACCGCATCAAAATCCGTTGTGTAATTTTAAAGATATAAGCAAACATACATACATACATACGCGGGAAGCGGAAAGCGACTTTGCTTTATACTATGTAGTGATAATTTGATCGCCCGATATTGAGGATTAGGTACAGTCTCGTGCAGAAAGCCATGACTTTTACAATGGTAGAAATGTGATTACACAAACCAAGAACAGTAACAAGAAAATCGCGACAATGAAGTGATCGAAAGGTTTCCGTACCAAACAAAACACAAAGAGAAAACGTCAAGAGGGAAAGGAACGAACGAAGTTATTTTTATATATGATAGTCATTACTCAGAGGATCCTGTTAGTGAGCATACGAGCTTGAAATATAATACAAGACATATTTTATTGGATCCTATCTATACTAATATTATAAAGAGGAAAGATTTGATTGTTTGTTTGTTTGTTTGTTTGTTTGTTTG
The DNA here is from genome assembly GCA_912999785.1 of Hydriomena furcata. Lineage (NCBI taxonomy): Eukaryota > Metazoa > Arthropoda > Insecta > Lepidoptera > Geometridae > Hydriomena > Hydriomena furcata. The sequence continues at coordinate 4,052,988 of OU538834.1, read as the reverse complement.
TATCGAATAGGCACCGAAACTACAGGACAGATTTGAAAAATTCTTTCACCATTAGACTCCTACATTATCCCTGATGAACATAGGCTATAGACTATTTTCAAAAATATTAGGGATCCGTATGATTCTTCGATAATGTAATCCAAAGTGTGAAAAAAATATATATATATATTGCGTTTGCTGCGGAAGTTATTGACAATAGAGCAAAGTGATGTACTACAGTTTTAAAGAAGACATCAATATCTACAAAAAAAGTCTGCGATACCAAATGTTTTATTAGGGATCCTTATGAAAAATTCGATAATGTAACCCAAGGTGTAAAAAAATTACCTATAATATCATTATTACACCCGTGCGACGCCGGGACGGACTGCTAGTTATGAATATTCAGGTGTTTCAAAGGAATTTCAAGCAATTCGTCGTCATAATGGTGTGTTACCTACCTCAGTACACATTTTGTCTGTATTCTTCTTTTGTCATTTATTGGCCATCTGTCAAAAACTGCTAATGTCAACTATTTACTGTAAAAGTACAGTGACAGTAACAGTGTAGGAGATAGTTAAATTTGTTATAGGCGATGGTACGTGCCTCATACATACAGCATGGTCAATAGATAGTTTTGAAAAAAAGAAAAAAAACCGAGATTTTTTTGCTTTATGTACAGATAGATAGATACTAAGAAAATATACAAAATTAATATGAACATTTGGAAACAAGATTTTCTTACTAATATTTTTGGAAGCTTTTAGCATTTTATTTTTCTAGGTTCGTAATAAAATCAAAGAATATAAAAGAAAATATAAACGGAATTACGCTAAGCTTCGCTTGGTAGAAAACGACAACCGTCATTTGATGTCTGTAATACAGCATAGATTCAATCTTACGTAAAAAATCATTTACTTTTAGCTCGTATAGCGGTCGCCGACTTATAGGAAATCAAACCTTAGTAGGTAATTCAAGGGCAAACGACACAAGAAAATCAACCAAAAAAATTGTGATCAAAAACAAGAAACATTTTTGAATTAAATAAGAAAACAACAAAAACGTTTAGACAAATATTGAAACAATAAAATATCCTGTCCTTGGATGTTTGTTTTTTTAAGCTACTTTTATGTACCTACCAGCTGCCACGCGATGTGGACTTAACCAAAATAAATAAGGGAACTTTATTATTCAAAAGCTGTTTACCGTCGGAAAAGGTTGACCCTCGCTCATTGTATCCTTTACAAAACTTTAAATTCACATCTAGTATACAAAGTTCTAAAGGAACTAGGCCAGGACTTAAAATTGAGGGCAGACGGGTATTATTCTATTTCCGTCGTGGGAAAAAAAGGAGTAAGTTGGGACAAACAGGGCTTTTGAATAACTCGGCCGAAGTATGTCTCGGACGGATGGAGCGGAACTCCTGCACTGTAACGAGATCCTCGCAGACAAAGGACGCTTGCGGTGACAATGCCAATATCGAATGTCTGCGTTGTATAACGCAACATTGTTTACTTTAGTAGAGATGTTTAATAGAAGAACGCCATCTAGCCCCAAGCCCAGTAAAGCTTGAGCTATGGGAACAAGAGAACTAATAAATAAGTTTTCTGTTAAAAAATATTTTTCAATGACAAGCTTTTGTAAAATCATTCAAACCACATGGAATTTGACAAGAATGCAAAGTTTTTACTCAATCAGATTATTAGATTATTTACTAAGAAGTACCATTATGAGTGTCTGTTGAACAGCTCCTGACTCCATCATCAGATCAGCTCGCTGTCACCATATTATTGCATTGTCACCGAAGTTACATAAATATGCAAAATTTCAGATCAATCGGTGCGGAATAACTGCTTCAAAATTGAGTTGCAAGATTCCACCTAACAAACATAGTCACATACATTGCAAGTTAAATAAAAGCTTGTAAAAAGATGCTCATCGCATAAATGTTTGTCTTGGGTGAGGATCGAACGGGCATATCCTTTTTTTGGACCAAATATAAGCATGGAAATTTGGACCTACCTTTGATTGACATTATTATTATTATTTTTTAATGTTGTAAATTTAATATTGCATGCCTTCATAGGCAGAGTACATTGGTTTAAATGGATAAATTAACATCTTCTATATTTAGTATTTCAATTCAAGCAATAAAGAGACTTTGATTGAGCGTACTTTGAATAGCAGCCGTGAGATGTGTACATCCACCTACTAAGAAACTATTACATCAATCTTTTGAATAATTATACAAATTATGTAGGTACTAGTAAAACTTCAAAACAACATTACGCAGATCACAACAACGTCATCATTAACAATAGCTGTTTATTTCGTGGTAATTGCTTCTAATTGTTAGACTTCCACCAATTTAACATTAATGAGGCAAAGAATAAAAAAAACCGGCCAAGTGCGAGTCGGAATCGCGCACGAAGGGTTCCGTACCATTATCTATAAAAACGGTAAAAAAATCATGTTTGTTGTATGGGAGCCCCCCTTAAATATTTATTTTATTCCGTTTTTAGGGTTCCGTACCCAAAGGGTAAAATCGGAACCCTATTACTAAGACTTCGCTGTCCGTCTGTCTGTCTGTCACAGGGCTGTATCTCATGAACCATGATAGCTAGACAGTTGAAATTTTCACTGATTATGTATTTCTATTGCTGCTCGAACAACAAATACTAAAAAAAGAATAAAATAAATATTTAAGGGGGGCTCCCATACAACAAACTTGATTTTAATATTCCAGCGCCATCTAGTTTCATTTGATGTTACTACGTATTATAGGTACTTTTCGCGGTCTCATGCGACTTCTCGGGGTTTGAGAGGTAAGATGAAAGAGGTTTGCGATTCCGCTGGCAGGTGGCGCTATTTTACCACTATCGGTAAAGTAAGTCGGTAAATAGTTTCAAATAGTTTGAAATTGAATTATTGAATTCATGTAGTTAGGTAAATAGGTACCTAGGTAGATATTATTAATTTCAAATTAATTTCGAGTTCGAATCCTGGCCGTGCATCAATGGATATTTCTGTTCGAAAAATGTACCTATATGCGCGTTACACGTGTTTATTAACAGTGAAGGAAAACATCGTGAGGAAACCTGTTAGTATTCTTGAAAGCGGCGACGGGCTTGCAACCTGTCACGTGTGGAATGCTAACTACGTAGTTAGGTAAATAGGTAGGTTACGAGATATTATGAATTATTTTTTATGTTTCTAGGGTTCCGTATCTAAAGGGTAAAAAACGGGACTACTAAGACACCACTGTCCGTCTGTCTGTTACCAGGCTGTATCTCGTGAACCGTGATAGCTAGACAGTTGAAATTTTCACAGATGATGTATTTCTCTAAAATCAGCATAAAATAAATATTTAAGTGAGACTCCCGTACAACAAACGTGATTTTTTTGCCGTTTTGATAATAGTACGGAACCCTTCGTGCGCGAGTCCGACTCGCACTTGGCCGGTTTTTAGTATTTGTTGCAGCAACAGAAATACATAATCTGTGAAAATTTCAACTGTCTAGCTATCACGGTTCATGAGATACAGCCCTGTGACAGACAGACGGACAGCGTAGTCTTAGTAATAGGGTTCCGATTTTACCCTTTGGGTACGGAGCCCTAAAAATGATGGCATAGGTTCATACACGACATATTATTTCAACGACCCTACGGTCAGTGCGTCATCAGCAAAATTGGCAAAAAAAGCCCTTGCAATATAGACCCTGCTCCCTTGACATAGAGTCGTCTGATTTGATGATCGTGCATGTAGAATAACCAATTAAAACCGCGCGCGAGCGCATCGTAACCGAATATAATGCCCGTTATGATTACTGTTACAGTTTGCAATAAATATGGTGAGTGGTCTGCAATATTAGTAAGTATCTACTTGGAGAACGTGTGTTCATCCCAACCTAATAAGTTCACTGTAATGGGCTATTTGACAAGATTTTAAAAACCATTTTAGATTATTCAGTAGTGACTATGGAACCCATAAAACAATATTATTTGAAATTCTGATAAGTATTGACCCTAATAATTTAAATTAAATATCGTCAATTTATATAACTCGCAAAAACGCTTCTTTATGCAAATGGCGTCGCACTAGTTTCTGTGACGTCACATGTTTGTCAACTAGTAAATAAACGTCAAGTTTTTCAAGGCAGGCGAAGACATATTGACAAGCATGCTACGTCACCGTCGAGTCGACCACCGTTTTCCACCATCCTAACCGTTTTGTGTCACGTGACTGGAGTTGAAAAATTTATAAATTTGATTATGGGTTTTTGAATAAATTATTGTTTATTTTCAAGTTATTTTACCCCATAACGCTTTTCGAAGGCATAATTTACATAGATTACTATCAACAACACTTTATTTTTCATACTGTCAAATAGCCTATTGTACCTATTCGACTTGAACTATCAAAATCCCGAAAACACCCGAGAAGCGTGAGTGTGGGTAGTGTCTCTTCTCGTTCTCGTATCTGTCTAAATTTGACAGATAATCTAGTTACCTTTAATGATATCCCAAGATGAAACATAACAACTATTTATATTTCGATAGCAATTAGCGATACGTGAAACTTTTATTTGGAAAAGAAACAACTACTCCAACTCGGTCTCTTCGAGTTTTAAAAGTTTATCAAGCGAGACTAATTCATCATCATCTAAAAATAAATAAATAGGATCACGACTGTAATACCCTAGTACGGTAGACATCCTCTCAGATCTCCAGACGCTTAGATCCTTTGAAGAGGTCTAGTGGGGGTAGTCAGAGGCACGTCCAAACATTATATTTGTCACATGCCCACATTTTGAAGTAGTTAGCATTTCATACGTGACAGGTTACAAGCCCATCGCCGCTTATAAGAACACTAACTGGTTTCCTCACGATGTTTTCCTTCACCGTTGTAAGCACGTGTTTTTGATGCGCATATAAATTTTCGAACAGAAAAATCCATTGATGCACGCCGGGATTCGAACCCACTATCTTCAGATTGAAAGTCGAGGTATATCCGACTCGGCCAACATCATCTGCATGCCCTTATTTCACTTAATTGGCTTCGGCATAACATGTTTCTTTCTTCCATACTCCCCTATCGCTCGTCATCGCAGTATTAACACCTTTCTTACCCATGTATTGTATAGCCCATCCATCTCTTCTGCGAGCGAGGGGTCATTATGCTTATGATAATCAAATTGCGAATCTCGATGAATATAGAAAAGACGGTTACGATAAAAAAAATATATGGAAACGAAGGTAACGGTCGCTTGAACCAGTCAGATCGCATGCCATCACAGCTGATGTTGATATGAGTCACGAACATAGTGATTGGAGGCACCTTTACTTTCATATCTGACTACAAATCTGTGTAAGAAACCATAGTAACTGCTTACAAAACTGTGCATTCACTCGTTGACTTTAAATGTATAAGGAGGATTGTGAAAGGTGTAAAATATAAAAGCTTAATTTCGAGCCTGCGTAATTATTTTGGTGGAAGCGTTTTAAATCAGTTTAAAAGGCAAATTCCTCGAATTATCGAATCTGCTATCAATAGACCCAATAGGTGTTTTATGACGCCTACTTATAAGATGTGCTAGTCTAAAGAAAGGTACCTCGAATTTAGTTTTTTTTGTTTGAAAAAAATATGTGCGATACACGCAAAGGTGAAGGAAAACATCATGAGGAAATTTATGGTTTATTCAGCACTAGCGACTCGCCCCGGCTTCGCACGGGTAGCATGTTATTATACATATAAACCTTCCTCCTGAATCACTCTATCTATTAAAAAAAACCGCATCAAAATCCGTTGTGTAGTTTTAAAGATATAAGCAAACATACATACATACGCGGGAAGCGGAAAGCGACTTTGCTTTATACTATGTAGTGATTCAGCACCGCAAGTATTGATCACATGTTGAATAAGAGGAAATGGTATGTACTGGGTGGTATCATAAACATGCTTCAGGTACTATAGCGTCCCAGTAATTGAGAAGAAAGTTGCAACTGGCGATAAATAAGAAAAGATATCCAATAATAAAGGTCCAGGCATCTAGTCGTGATTGTTGCTTGATTCATCTAGGCTTAGCTTCACAGACGTAACTTCACCTAGCCCCTAAAACGACGTTCCAAAATCTTTATGATTTAATTTCTTTTGTTTATGACTTCGTCTTTAAATGGACAATTACCTACCATATTCATAACACCATCAATCACACTGACTCAAACACCCGCTCACACCTACAAACACACGCACACAAACAGACACACACATACACACACACACACGCCTTCATACATACACTCATAGACACATAAGCACATTTTAATCTATATTATTGTTTCTACCCATTGTAATTTAAATGTTTTATTAGTTTTTTTACTACCCCACAAACAACACTAAAAATAGACCTCTAAGCAAGAGCGAAATCTCCTATGACAAATATTTTTTACTTTTAAGGAGATCTCATCATTGTTCACAATATTGCACTTTTGGAAAAGCAATAAAATCATTTATTATTATTATAAAATAAATAAATAAATAAATATTGGTGGACATTTTACACATCGCCATCTAGCCCCAAACTAAGCAAAGCTTGTACTATGGGAACTAGATAACTGATAGAATACTTAAATACTTTTTTTTTTTTTTTGTAAATAAATACTTAAGATACATACTAACACCCAGACACAGAACAAACATCTATGTTCATCACACAAATATTTGCTCTGGGTGGGGATCGAACCCACAACCTACAGCGCTGAAGGCAGAGTTACTACCAACCTCAAATGTAGTAATGATAGTAACTAAAGCGAATAAGGTAAATAACTACCTATATTAATTTACTAGCGACCCGCCCCGGCTTCGCACGGGTATCATGTTATTATACATATAAACCTTCCTCCTGAATCACTCTATCTATAAAAAAAACCGCATCAAAATCCGTTGTGTAGTTTTAAAGATATAAGCAAACATACATACATATTACATACAGACGCGGGAAGCGGAAAGCGACTTTGCTTTATACTATGTAGTGATTTACTAACCAGCTTCCGCATGCTGCTTCAAACGTATAATACTTACCCGGATAAAAATTCTACGTTTAAATTCAGGTCTATTTATATACTAAATTGTATCGTTATCGATTAAGCCGTTACGATCTTACGACGTCATTGATTAACAAACATCCGAACTTTCGCATTTATAATGTCTAGTAAGACTAGCTTTTGCCAGCTGCTTCACTCGCGTAATCTTTTAATATTCTACCAAACTCCTACGAAACTGCTTTTTGGTATTTGCCCTTTGGCGATTTGGTAGTATGAGAATAGGTCGTAGCGTATTTTTTATAAGTGATAAGATATAAAGTTCAGGAAAGTGAGAAAACTGAAAGTGCTTTTTTCTATGGAATTATTGAAATTTGACAGGACAACGGCTGACGGGACAGCTAGTAGGTACCTAGAGAAAAAGTAGCCTACATCCTATTCCAGGACATAGGATACGTATATTCCTAGTTTCTTTCAAATCCGTTTGGTCGTTTGGACGTGATTGAGCCACAAACATTCAACTACATTGTTTCTGATTTAAATTCACTTTAAACAATAGAGTCAATTATTTTTCAAAATATCGTGATTAGTAGACATAACTATAGATTTTGACACGGGTCTCTATCACGTGAATACCTTTTTAATTTATTTTCCGGACGATTGGCTTTCGACTCTCTTCTTCATGGAAGTGACTACAGGACACTATTGTGTGGGCGTCGCGATATACCATCTCAGTGCGTGGATACAGTCAGTGTTAACATTAACATTTCTATTTCTGAAGACCAAGTGAGGGTAGTTTCTCCAACTGCCTCCGCTTCTCGACGGTAGCTCCGAGTACTCCTGTCTGCCCGCGACCATGGTTATTGTACCATAGTCGAAACGTCGGAAAAATAAATTAATGGTAATCGATAAAGACCCGAGTCAAAATCTATAGTCATCTAAAGAGTCAGTTTAGTAAACTGACAAGTGAACTGACCTAAAACATCATTGTGTGGTCAGTGTATGGTTAAACTGTGTTTAAATATCTCAATGAGTCACATACAAGGTGACTAAACGTTTGGGTAGAAACAACTTATCTATGTCACTCGTATAAATGTGAACGTTTATGTCGATGTTTGTATGTTTATAGGAACATACACTGATTTTAATCCAAGTTGGTATAAGCCGCGGGGTTGTGTACTCGTCTAGTAACCCTCACTAACATAAATTCTTTGTACTCGTATACTATACTGGTCAGCTGCTTCTGTTTCAACACCGTATGAATTAAATTTAAAATGACGTGACGCTGGCAGAAATGTCCAAATAAAGACGATTGCCATTAAAAAAAAAAAGCCGCGGGCAGTAGCTTGTTCAATGTTCAGCCCGAGTTAAGTTACGCTAGCCAATCAAACTTTTTGTTTGAAAACTAAGATTGAGTTGGAAACATATTTCAGATTTCGTTATAAGAAAAAATTTAATATCATAAACTAGAAAGTTATAAGTAAGTATTAAAATTGTGCAAATCTTCGCTTCAGAGGTATGCTTAAGGGGCTCCCAGTCGCTGATTGCTCTTTTTCGAAACGAAAAAAGAAATACTTCTGAACAAGCCACATCTCCTATTTTTATAAGTATATTATTAGTTCCTACCTAGATTTCTATTAAGCTGAAAACATAATAGCAGAAACTTTTCACGATAATGATATTATTCCAAAATGATACGTTTTAGAATTTATGATCGAAATATTTTATATAGGTACCTTACCTACTATTAAAATCAACTTGTGATTTATTGTAAAAGATATTAGAATAGATTTTTGTTATGTAATTATACATAATTTATATCATTAATTTATTCGAAAAACTAAGGCGGACCACGCGCCGACGTGTGTTTGTCGTCATTGCAGCGGTCGGTAGGATTATTTATCGAAGTGATTAAAGATGGGTACATCTTTATTCACATATACTATACATTATAAAATAGGAGATGTGGCTTGTTCAGAAGTATTTCTTTTTTCGTTTCGAAAAAGAGCAATCGTCGACTGGGAGCGTCTTAAGCTGTGAAAGACGATAACTTTCGTTCACTAGCTCATCTTAATAGTAACATAAAGCTCATACTAAAATGTTTTATATTTTTGGATGTTTGTTGAATGGTCTTAATCAGAATAAAAACCGGCCAAGTACGAGTCGGACTCGCGCACAAAGGGTTAAAACGACAAAAAAAATCATGTTTGTTGTATGGGAGCCCCCCTTAAATATTTATTTTATTCTGTTTTTAGTATTTGTTGTTAGAGCAGCAACAGGAATACATAATCTGTGAAAATTTCAACTGTCTAGCTATCATGGTTCATGAATCATGAGATACAGGCCTGTGACAGACAGACGGACAGACAGACGGACAGCGAAGTCTTAGTAATAGGGTCCCGTTTTTACCCTTTGGGTACGGAACCCTAAAAACGGATTTGGATGAAACTTGGAATATACATAGCTTATATCCTGGAATAACAAATATCCAATCAGTCCTTTTTATCCAGTTACCGCGCGAGCGAAAGCTAGTATTATAAAGTTCGCAAGGATGTTTGGATGTTTCTGATTAAATCACGCCCAAACCACCAAACAGATTTGGATGAAACTAGAAATATAAATAGCCTATGTACTGGAATAGCACCTATATTTATAGGCTATTTTTTGTCCCGCTCCCACGTAAGCGAAGCGGTTGATAACGACAAGAAGATCCAGTAATACTAATTTTAAGATCTCTCGCCATCAGTAATTCATTAGTTATTCAAGTATTTACTTACAATTACAACCATTCATTATGAAATGCCGGCATCTTAGTACGTGATAATGAATGTATTATGTCCGCATAACATACGGACAAGGGACGGCGGCGGCGTTTTATTAATATTGATAACCGCACCTCACACGTTCCCCCATGGATTCATCATTTGGCTTTGTTTGCTAACAAATGAATTCCTTAAGTGATAATAAGTAGATAAACATATAAGATAGTGCCTTTACAACCTCGAGGATCTAAATAAGTAAGTATAAGTAGGTTTTTAGAGTTCCGTACCCAAAGGGTAAAAACGTCTGTTCGTCTGTATCTCATGAACCGTGATAGCTAGCCAGTTGAAATTTTCACATATTTAATGATGTATTTATTTTGCCGCTATAACAACAAATACTAAAAACAGAATTAAAAAAAGTATTTAAGTGGGCCTCCCATGATACAACAAACGCGATTTTTTTTGCCGTTTTTCATAGATAATGGTACGGAACCCTTTTAGCGCGATTCCGACTCGCACTTGGCCGGTATTTTATACTTCCACTTATTTGTGACACATTAAAATAAACAAACTAAAAATACAATACCTACCTACATTTCATAAGTTTAAAATACCTAATACAATTTTTAAATACCGTATCGTCTAGGTAAGATCCATAAAATCCATAAAGTTGATATTAATATTAAATGGCCTAAATTAATGTGATAACCAGTCATAAGTTAAAAAAACTAAACTAAATAAGTTAAAAGTTAATGCGCTGCCAGTTCCTAAAACCGCGGCAGAAACGACTAAGACAGTTAACAACGGCAAGCTCTAGATGGCGTATGCGTATCGTAAATATTATCGACAGTTTTTATGAGATCGCGTTGCTGGTACCTACGTAGGCAAGTAATAGGGGTAGCTTTAAATAACCAATAACTCCTCAATAACCATTTTCTCTTTGTCCGCCTTTGCTTTTCGAATAAATTAATGATATAAATTATGTATAATTACTTATCAAAAACCTATTCTAATAGAAATCTAGATCTACATATAACCTATCTTTAACAATAAATCACAAGTTGATCTTAATAGTAGGTATCAAAATATTTCGATCATAAATTCTATGAATTATTATTCTATGAATAATATTTTGAAATAATATCTTTATCGTGAAAAGTTTCTGCTATTATGTTTTCAGCTTAATAGAAATCTAGGTAGGAAACCTGAAGTAATATATTTATAAAAATAGGAGATGTGGCTTGTTCAGAAGTATTTCTTTTTTAGTTTCGAAAAAGAGCAATCGTCGACATACAGCCCCTTAAGTTCCATTAAATTAATAAATTCAATATACCTCATAGGTAAGAAATTACCAGAGATGAGGAATAATGTTCCAGGATAAAGTCTTTATTGGAATAAAATAATAAATTGCGATGAACAAACTCATTTCAGTTCCAAATATAAATCGGTCGAATATTTCGAGTGGTTGCGAAAATGTTAACTAACCTAGGAAGGTCGGGTCGGTATTCCAATTAAATAATTTTAGGGCGTAATGAACCGGGACTTATATCTCGGACTGACCTCACAGATCAGTTGGTACTCGTAGCTGCGCTGTAGGTTATGGGCTCAATTTCCGCCCAGAGATTCTTGCTGTAATTGACGGCGCAGAACCAACTGAGCTGTGTAAGGTCAGATAATCAACACACTATTTCCAAGTGCGAGTTGCACTCGCGCACGAAGGATTCCGTACCATTATCCATAAAAACGGCAAAAAAACACGTTTGTTGTATGGAAGCCTCACTTAAATATTTATTTTATTCTGTTTTTAGTAATTGTGTGTAATTGCAACAGAAATACATCATCTGTGAAAATTTCAACTTTCCAGCTATCGCGGTTCATGAGATACAGCCCTGTGACAGACAGAAAGACGGACAGCGAAGTCTTAGTAATAGGGTCCCGTATTTACCCTTTAGGTACGGAACTCTAAAAACTACTGGTCAATTTTTAAAATTCATTCACTTATCAAAAAGCTACATTATCAGCGACTAACTTAAGCAATATTGCTTCAAAAAAATTAGGGATCCGTACGAAAATTGCAATAATGTAACACAGTACACCCGTGCGAAGCCGGTACGGACTGCTAGTCATTTGATAGTCTCGCAACGAAATTCGGTGTTTTTCTATATTTTGTTGCTTCTATCTTGAATTCCATGAGCCAGCCAAGGGTTCATCTGGATCATCCTTCTCTTGCTTTCCTGGAATTTTATAGCGCATGGTAGTTACGAGTGTTGTTTATCTAATGTGTCGAACACACCCGACCCATTTTTGCGACGACTCGCGACGTGTTTTATGTTTCTTTGGGCTTACCAGGTAAGCACACTCGTGCCTTTCTAATTATGATTTTACATGTATTTTTTGGTAGGCGGTCAATAATACTAATATTATTAAGTCGAAATTTTGTGAAGACTTTTGGATGTTTGAGCGTCCAAACAACCTTAAAAAATAAGAATAGTAATAAATAGGATCACGACTGTAATCCCCAAGTACGGTAGACATCCTTTGAAGATGTCTAGTGGATGTCAGAGACACGACCAAACATTATATTTGGTATATGACCATATTTTACAGTAGTTAGCATTCCATACGTGACAGGTTGCAAGCTCATCGCCGCTTACGACCATAAGGATTTGAATAAAAAGAATCGTAATATAGATACATAGCTTACGTCCTGGAATTACAGGACAAATAATAAACATATCACGTGAGCGAAGCTGCGGGCGGAATCTAGTATAATGATTCTGGCTCTATCATATAATTTTATATAAATGATAGAGTCAGATGTTGAAGAACGTATTTCAGTCACATAAGCATATTTTTCCAGTTTCGTGTCACGTTCGAAATAGAAAACCGAAGCGATTGAGGTACCAGTGAGTACATTATGGTGGGTAACAGCTGACACACCTTTTTGGTGAACATTTCTTAATATTTCCTTAGAACCAAAATGTTATATAGACATAAACACTACTTCTAAAGAATCACCCTTTCGTACTTCCTTCGGTACGAAGTTCTTTCTTTGTGCAAGTACGTAAAGATCCCAACGTATTTTGTGTTGTAAAGTTAGAGGCAGTGGAGGCAGGTGCGAGGGCAGCTGGCCTGCCACATGTTTAACGGTCACATGGCGCGTGCGATCGAGCGCAGGGGACCTTTTTATAGCTCAACTTGGAGGTTACGATGAAGATATTTTAATGTTATGATCAGAAGTTGTAAAAAAGTTGAATTGTAGGAGTAAAATGAATAATGTATTCTGCTGAAACATACTTCAAAGGCACATACATACCTTCTACTTCTAATATTTTTTGTGGTGCAAGAAAATACATTGAGAGTTTCTCATCATATCTTCTAAACCAGAGGACCTACAAGCTCCTATGAAGGAGCGGTAGTTGATAGGATATATCGGTCAATAGATAACCTCCTTTAGCTTTCTTCTGTTATAGTGAGTACTTTTTCGCTATGTCATGTCGTCGAGGAGTTCCTATTTCACCATAGTATTACATTGTCATCAGAACTCGACAGGTATATCACTACATAGTATAAAGCAAAGTCGCTTTCCGCTTCCCGCGTATGTATGTTTGCTTATATCTTTAAAACTACACAACGGATTTTGATGCGGTTTTTTTTAATAAATAGAGTGATTCAAGAGGAAGGTTTATATGTATAATACATGCATAATATAGTAGAGAAACACTGATAATTTTAGAGGTTTCTAATGTGATGTCGTAATTAAACACATTTTTTTGCGCTTACATTGCAAATGCTGGCTGAACCCCACGAGATATAACAAAATAATGTACTACAGTAACACCTTAAAAACGTCTACAAAAAAGTCAACGATGGTATTAGAAATGTCTTACGCACAGCGAAGCGGGCACGGGTCAGCTAGTAAGTTTTAACTCAATTATCCATTTACTGAGGAGTTAGGTATTTCTGAATGCATCATCAGATCAGCTAGCTGTCACCGTATTATTGCATTATTACTGAAGTTACATTATATTTTGCTAGAGTGCGCGTACCTACTTAAGAGTTCAGTTGCAAGATTTGCTCAACACTACAGGTAAAAAAAGCTTGTGAAAATCCCTCTATCTCTGAATTAACACCTGAATAGAATCAAGCTTTCTGTTGCTACAAGGTCGAGTCCTTGGTAACTCCTGTATGTCGTGCCGGTTCGTGACGACTCTATCGATTTACAATCTGCCTCCGTACGACACTGAATGTGCCTTATCTCCTCGCATTAAGACTCATAATTAAGGACCCTGATACTGTCAACACCTTAATTAAATTGCCTCCAGTGACGAAGACAAAACGATTTACTAGGTAGACTTGACTTACACTTTTGGAAGTAATGAAGGGCAATCTTTGTGTAGGTAAAGTTTTAGTTGTCTTTAACAAATTGGATAGAAAATGTACCTCCTGATGGTTTGAGTGTAATTATTGAGGTAGGTAATAACTGTTGCTAGCTGCTAAGTTGGTTAAAAAATATTATAATTCGTTTTCACTAGGTAAGTTAATACGTGCAATGCGTCATGCGTCCTATTATTTTAGACTCAACATCTCTGATTCATACAATTCCTAGATGGTATTTATAAACACTAGGTAGATAGGTACAATGTAAGTTACCTAGTCCTAATCAGAGTTGGCTTTATGCCTACTTTGGTAGGTTCGAACTTACTTTTTTAGGGTTCCACACCCAAAAGGTAAAAATGGGACCCTATTCCTAAGACTTCGCTGTCCGCTTGTCTGTCACAGGGCTGTATCTTATGAACCGTGATAGCTAGACAGTGAAATTTTTACAGATGATGTATTTCTGTTGCTGCTATAAAACAAATACTAAAAACAGAATAAAGGGCTACCATACAACAAACGTGTTTTTTATAGATAACTAGCTGACCCGTGCCCGCTTCGCTGTGCGTAAGACATTTCTAATACCATCGTTGACTTTTTTGTAGACGTTTTTAAGGTGTACAATACTGTAGTACCTACATTATTTTTATATATCTCGTGGGGTTCAGCCAGCATTTGCAATGTAAGCGCAAAAAATGTGTTTATTTACGACATCACATTAGAAACCTCTAAAATTATCAGTGTTTCTCTAATATAATATGCATGTATTATACATATAAACCTTCCTCTTGAATTACTCTATTTATTAAAAAAAACCGCATCAAAATCCGTTGTGTAGTTTTAAAGATATAAGCAAACATACATACAGACGCGGGAAGCGGAAAGCGACTTTGCTTTATACTAGGTAGGTATGTAGTGATGGTACGAAACTGAAATTGAATGATATGAGCACAGTCACATCTGGATTATGTGTAAGGGGATTTTCTTCCTGTTCTATTCTTCCAGCTTTCCGAAATTTTCATCTATCTATTGATACACCACCATTACTTATCCGATATTGATTGAATCTGAATGTGGTAGGTACTTTCCCTGAGCTCGTTAGTGACTAACGAGGCGCAGAACGACCGGACTTTGGTTTCATATTCGATTTGGAAACACATTTTTTTATCAAAATCGAAGTGGTTTTTCCGTAAAACCTTTATTTCTTCTGTGACTTAAAAAAACTATATCCTAATGATTTTAAAAATATAGAGTCGGATTTTGTTTCATTTTTAAACCGTTAGGTATTTATTACGTACGTTTCTTATAGGTAGGTTATAATTAAATGGGAAACGTTAGACGTAAGTACCTAGGGAGGTACCTACCTACCTATGGCAATGGGCCTTTACCTAACCAAAGCAAGGGGGTAGGTAGAGCAACAGTTTGTAAAAGCCTTTGTATCTAGGTAGGTAGTACCTACTAGGTAATTACTACCTACTACCTAGGTACCTAATCAAATTCATCCTGTCGAGATTCGGAGGATTCACGAAGGATTTATCTCGGGGCAATGCCCTGTCTGCCCTTAAACTTTTAAATTCAATATTTTCTACTACGACTTACGACGATGTGGTGGGTTTACAAAAGTACCTATAAGGAAAAAATTATATTAAACTGCTTGTATCCACATAACTTGTCACAATAATGACTCAACGTGCGTAGGTTATTACATTTTTAAAGCTTGATGTTTAAAATAATCAATCTTAATGAATACCTACCGCGCCGGCTACCATTCCGTTTTTTAACTACGTACCTACCTACCTATTACCTATTTTAGCAAAGTAGCTATAAAGTTATAGCTAACTCAAAATAGGTACACTTTCTTGGATATAATTGTAGCTATAAATAATTTAATTTAATGTGTTTAACAGTGTTTTTATGTTAAAAAATTTATGCGGATTTTGTGATGAAGTATTTTCAATGATTTAGATTTAGATAATTAAAAACATAACTTACAGCTACTGGAGACATGGCACTCGTTCAGGACACATTGGTAGATGATCCAAGATTCCAGCTCAATCATCGTGGACGCCGTCATTTTCACAAAATAAATAAAAACCTCACGTCTTTAAAATCTAATTCTCGCTTCGTACTGAATGTTTTCACAAAAACCTTTCACCAAGCCAATATAAATAATTTATGAACACAGCCGGCTAACGATTTTCAGTCATAAACCGTAAAATTCAGTGAAAAAAATAATAAAACGCGCAATTCCTAGCCCGGATTTTTGTTTTGATGGGTTTACCCACGGTGTTCGAGTTGAATGAATGATTTGTTGGGCTTCCAAAGTGTGCGTATTGGCCCGCCCGACAGGAAGCCGGAAATCTAGGGTAGTGCTGCCACTTTAAGTTTCTACTTTCCCAAAATAATTCAGTAAAATACAATTTAATTTTTATAAAACAGTTTTGAACATTCAACCTATGTTGCTTTATAAAATAAATGATAACTCAACTGGAGTATTGATTATTCTCAAAAGTAAGTTAATTTTAGCTATATGAAGAATGCCTGGAATAGTTTCATTTGTACAAACCGGACAAGCTGATGCAATTCGTTCTTGAAAGAATCGCAGAAAGAATCGCAGCAGCTATATCTACTTATCATACCTATAAAATTCAGTCATAATAAATCATAAAAATGTTCTGAGTTATCGTGATCAATTATTCGTTGCAATTTACGTTGAAGGGTTTTCCGATTTGATGGCAACTTGCTTTTTGCTAGCAACATTATTTCCATAGACAACAGAGGTAACTAGTGTTGGACGTTTGTTATATTCAACTAATATAATAATGTATATTTTCTGGATTTCTTTATCCCAATCATTATTGTTTGAAAAACGCAAGGGGTAAGCAATTTGGTGACACTAAAAGAAATCAATAAAGAAACCTACATGCCATCAAAAACATAACTTGTAAAAAAAGCCAAGTCTCGCAACGCAACTCAGTTCTTCTACCGTAAAAGTAGTGAGATCCATGTAATACCAAGTCGGTTAATTTATTCAGTCCCTACTTTAAGGGTCCTTCTGTCTTAAGTTATTACGTAAAGGTTAGCTAATTACGTAATAACATAAGTCAGAAGGACCCTTAAAGTAGGGACTGAATAAATTAACCGACTTGGTATTACATGGATCTCACTACTTTTTACGGTAGAAGAACTGAGTTGCGTTGCGAGACTTGGCTTTTTTTACAAGTTATGTTTTTGATGGCATCTCATTTATTTTTGTAGATAGCCCTACTTTTTAGGGTTCCGTACCTAAAGAGTAAAAACGGAACCCTGATACTAATACTCCATTGTCCGTCCGTCGTCCGTCTGTCCATCTGCACGTCTGTCCGTCTGTCTGTCTGTCGGTCTGTCTATCCGTCTGTCTATCACAGGGCTGTATCTCATGAACCATGACAGCTAGACAGTTGAAATTTTCACAGATGATGTATTTCTGTTGCCGCTATAACAACAAATACTAAAAACAGAATAAAATAAATATTTAAGTGGGGCTCCCATACAACAAACATGATTTATAGATAATGGTACGGAACTCGACGAGCGCGAGTCCGACTCGCACTTGGCAGGTTTTTTTTGGGATTTTTACACTAAATACTAGTTGTGTTTCAAATTTGAAGCTTCTATGTCTGCTAGAAGTGCCTTAAACTTTTGATGATCGGTCAATCAGTCAGTCAGTGAGTGAGTGACAAAATAGGAAACTTTGACTAGTTATAATTCTTAAACTACTGGTTCAAATTGAATGAAATTTGAAATATACCGTGTTTATATAGTGGCTGCTTGGTTACTGAAAATTCAGTTCAGGCGCTCCCAGTCGACGATTGTTTTTGTTCGAAACGAAAAAATAAATACTTGTGAACGAGCCACATCTCCTATTTTATAATGTATAGTATATGTGAATAAAGATGTACCCATCTTTAATCACTTCGATAAATAATCCTACCGACCGCTGCAATGACGACAAAAACAATCGTCGACTGGGAGCGCCTTTGCAGCGTCATTGCAGCGGTCGGTAGGATTATTTATCGAAGTGATTAAAGATGGGTACATCTTTATTCACATATACTATACATTATAAAATAGGAGATGTGGCTCGTTCAGAAGTATTTCTTTTTTCGTTTCGAAAAAGAGCAATCAGCGACTGGGAGCCTCTTAAGTTAGTTCAAATCAACTTGGAAATCATAATTTAAACTACATCAACGATATGTAATGTTGAGCTCAGCACTATCAGTACTGTCACTATCAGTCAGACAGAAAACCGATTTGTAGCTAACTTCACTGGCAAGTTTCATTCGCGAAATGTTCGCTTCGGTTGTTTGCTTGCTTTGCTTTGCTTGGCTGTCCTGTCATTGAATTTTCACGAGTGCTTCGCATGGTAGAAAGTGTTGTTTGTATTTGTAAATATTGCAATTTAAAGTTACATTATTTTCATAAATTTTACTTTGATTTCGGTTGTTTTTTTTATTGTGAAAGTGTTATATAGATCAACAGTGCTTCAATACAACTTTATTACCCTCTATGGTAAGTTATACGGTTGTAAAACACCTGTTCTTGGATGTACCTATTATCTTTTATCATGCAAATGCCCATGTTATTATTTCGGTACGTGTCTGCTCGTGACGATATAATGTTGTGGGTTTTGTTGGTGGAATCTGATTTATACCATTTTGTATTGGTTTGCTGCGCTATTTCATTTAACCTTGAGAAAGCATCGGAGTGTCATCGTCTAATTCGGCCTTACGCCCCCAGCTGTTTTAAAGGTAACTTGGATTTTCTTTGTGCTTACACTTCACCAAAGTCGAATGCTTGTAGGTGGAAGACTGTTAGGTATGTGCAACTGTACTAATGTTTAAAGTACATTCTGTGGATAGTTATTCAGATAATGCTAGATTTTGCATCCTCTGGTTATTCAATACTTACCCGCGACGTAATCCAGGAAATAAAAAGAAAATTTTGGGAAAAAAAATTAGCCTATGTCCGTCCCCAATCTTCAAACTATCTCTAATTGAAATTTCATTACTATCGGCCCAGCAGTTTAGCCGTGATAATGTTACAGACAGAGTTACTTTTGCATTTATTATAGTGTATAGATATCAGGAAGTAACACTTGTGGTTTAATCGCTACAATAGTTTGATGCAACGCATGTTACTATTTATGTACTGTGTTCTTACACTATAAAACCTACTTATAAGATCTATGAGCCTAGATTATCCCAAATTTTACTTAGTATCCACCTATTTACTGTATGTCCTTGACATTTGTTTTATTATCAGATAAAATGTTATGGCAAGAACAGAATAATGTAACTTGAATTACCAACGCATTTCAAAATAAATTCACTTTTTATTTCACCAGATACAAAATTAGTAAAACATGGAAATCATTACAACATTATGCAAGTTTGCAACCGTTTCACAACCGGTGGTGTAAAATTGTTTTTATTTTTATAATATTTTTATACTACACTAAATATTTGTGGACATTTCACACAGCGCCATCTAGCTCCAACTCAATGAAAACAGTGACAAGACTCTATCCAATGTTATTGATTTTTTAAATTGGCTGAGGCTCATTATAGATGCCATCATCATTCTTCTTTCTTTCCCACATCAAGTGGGACAACATGTTGCGAAGAGGATTTGGCTTATGTTTTACAACCCGCCGCCAGCCTGACGTTAACCTTCTTTGGGATCTGTATAGATACCAGACGCACCAGTTAAAATCATAAATAATATTGTTTATTGTAAATATTTCTATCACAACAGCCGTTATAGGTGAAGACAAATTCAAATTCAAATTCAAAAATCATTTATTTCAATAAAATCACAAGGATCACTTTGAAACGTCTTAGGAACTAGGTGAAGCTACGCCGATTCCACGCGATAAAGCCTAGAAGAATCAGGCAACAAACACGGCTTGGGGTCTACCTTTTTTTTTATCCTTTCCAATGCCATGTAGCAAATACGTACAACAATAAAAAAAATAACTAAAGAGCTTCAGCACAAATTCAAAAAGCAAAACGACGACGAGAATAATAATCATGATTGCAATGAGTTTGTCAATGTTACATTTAATACTGATAATAGGTTTAATCAGGCAATGATTAGATGTTTATGTGACACATGATATTACAAATATATGTTAGTTTGTATATAGTTCAATCACCCTATGATAGCTGAACTTCGGAACAGATGCTTGCTAACTACCTGAAATCTAATATTAAAACTCTTTATTGACTGATCTATCAACGCACAGATTAAATCACAGGTCCTAAGAAACTTGAAATTTGAAGGGTGTATTCCGTTTGGTGTGTAAAGGCACTAAGAAAGAAATTCCCGTAATTCCAACCCCAATAGGGTGCAGCGAGGATTGAAAAAAAGTTTATGTGAAAAAAAAAACGCAAATGTTTCTACTAGTTAGGAATAAAAAATATATATTAAAAAAGAAATTAAAATTATCAGATTTCGTCTTGAGGCACTGAGTTATTTTGGATCAGCCAAAATAAAAATCAAGATTGCATAGTTCATAATACTGAACCATAGTTTACTCATGTGAGAATTTAAATGGAAGCCATTAAAAAATAAGTTGAATGGAACAATAACTTGTACATGCCAGCCAATCATAGCGACTTTCACCCACTTGGAAGGCATGTCGTGATTATACGATTTAGGGCCTGCGCACGTTGGCGGACGAAACGGCAGGGGAATTAAAATTTATCTATTGAATTTAACAGTTATACAATCGAAATATGGTAATATATTTCCTCGGCCTCAAAGTATCGCAAAACTGCGCTGCGAGCCTGCGATGCTCTTATAACTATCTATCTACTATCTCTTATACTATCCCCTGCCGTCCCGTCCGCCAATGTGCGCAGACTATTAGTAGACATAGCCAGTGTTAGAGTCTTGTAGACGTTTTTTAGGTGAGCCGTGTTGGCCGAGTCCCCACCTGTGCTACCTTGACTTTCCGAAGGTCGTGGGTTCGAGCTGCAGCCGTGCATCAATTAATTTTAATATACGAAAAATATATGCGCATTAACAGATCTCCAGTCGCTCAGATTCTTAAACATGTCTAAATGGGGTAGACAGAGGCACGTTCAAACATTACAGGCACATGCCCACATTTTGCAGTAGTTAGCACTCCACACGTGACAGGTTGGAAACCCGGCGCTGCTTACAAGAATAAACAGACATCTGTAAGGATCTGAGATAACTTTCTGAGACAATTAAACTCGACCTTCTGTCGTGTTCGTTGCCACTGATTTCCACAAAAATAATCTATACTAATATTATGAATGCGAAAGTAACTCTGTATGTCTATCTGTCTGACTGTAACGTTATCACTGCTAAACCGTGCCGACTGTGATTAAAGTTTATAGAGAGAATTTCAATATTTTACGACATCATCATCATCATCATTTCAGCTTCATGACGTCCACTGCTGAACATAGGCCTCCCCATAGATTTCCAGAACGACCTATCTTGCGCAGCCTGCACCAAACGGCTCTAGCTACCTTTATCAGATGGTCTTTCGATCTAGTGGGGGGCAGTCCTCTACTGCGATTTCCGGTGCGTGGCCTCCACTCGAGAACTTTTCTGCCCCAACGGCCGTCAGTTCTTCGAGCTATGTGCCCTGCCCACTGCCACTTCAACTTGCTAATGCTATGGGCTATATCGGTGACTTTAGTTCTTCTACGACATTGTCGTCAGAAATCGATTTGCTGAATCTACGCGCAATAAAAGCAAAGTCGCTGGTAAAAGCTAGTAAAGTATAAAGAAGAGTTTTTAAACAAGGATCCTTTGAACACGACCCGTCTCAGTCACAGACGATTAAACAAAATCGATACTCTGTTTCGCTGAATCGAGACTAGGGCGGTATTGTCGTTTTCGAACAAAAACCTTTGCTTTATTCGTAGCTTGTTATAATTTTCTCTCTCACATAGGTACCAATGTTTTATAATCGTTTTTCTAATCTTCCATTAATCTGCCAACATATCCATCAGGGTTTACAGATTTGCCCATTTGTTCTGGTAATATCCCAGGCAATATTATTTTGGTAATATTCAAACCTTTAGATATCTTCAAAGATCTGAGCGCTTGTAGCTCTGAGAGAATGTCTACCGTACTTGGGGATGACAGTCGTGATTCTATTTCTTTTTCTATATCTCAGTAGTTTGGTTAACAGAACTTCTACCACATAACAAGTAATTTCATCAAACAGGCTGGTTGAAACAGTTTTATCAAATTGGTATATTTGTGGGAAAAATTAATCAAAAATAAGTTGTCTAATGGCATGAAGAAATACGAATTTTCGTGTTTCTATTTGATCAAACTGCTTGATCGAATAATTCCAATGTCTATGGCCCACTTAACAAAACCAGGTCTCGCGTTCGCTTCATTTCCCGCTATAAGGAAGTTCCTATTACGCGTCTCAAAGGACTCAAATTACCACGCGTTCATAATGATCCCTTATTTCTTCAGTTTGAAGGTCGTGCCTTCGGATTGAAAGTCGAGGTACCTCTCACTGCAACACAGCTGCTGCTAATGTATGCAATCTCCAAAATGTCTACAACAATCGCTTACTCGCATAGATTGTTGATTATGAGAGGTTAATAGCCAACCACATGAGCAATCGAGGTCATTACTTCGCAAGCTCAAAATTTCATTAACCTATGACCTCTTTGCTCTAGTATTTTTGGAACGAAGTTCCTTATCGCGCGTTGTGAAAGGGGGCTAGACGGAAAAAATTCTTACGAAAAGTTGTCACGACACTTTTTTGCTATAGTATATCTATTAATATATATATCTATTAATTGTGTCGAGGTCGAGGTCGAGGTGGAAGTGGAGGTCGAGATGGAGGTGGAGGTCGAGGTCGAGGTCGAGGTCGAGGTCGAGGTGGAGGTCGTGGTCGAGGTCGAGGTGGAAGTGGAGGTCGAGATGGAGGTGGAGGTCGAGGTGGAGGTCGAGGTCGAGGTCGAAGTCGAAGTCAAAGTTGATTCCCCTTCCCTTGTCCCACGTTATTTTGTGAGAACTTCGTTCCATCCGGGTGTCCCTTGACACCTCTCAAGTTTTTAAACAGGGCAGGTCCTAAACCTACCGCCGTGACTTTATCACGCAAGGTTATAATTTCTTCTAAGCACGCGTGGTGGAATGCATCAACACATTTTGCAATAAGTAACATATTTACAACATACCCATATCTATGTGTATATAAATATTAATTAAAAGCAGTTCGTTGGTAAGCGCATTACTTAGGAACGGCTAGACCGATTCGGTTAATGTTCGTAATAGCCAAATGTTAATGCCAAATGAAAATGTTACCGAGAGACATGTCTAGTTCGAGTGTTTTTACACAATTTTTATTTTTAAAAGATGAATGTGATCACCGAGTAATAAACAGTATAAGTTATTGCATAGATAAAACACATAAATGCAGGAAACCGCTCAGTAAACCGCCGTCTTCGTTTCATCTAATTACTGGCTAGAAATCACGTTTTCCGTTTTTCTCGGATGTACATTTGCGTTTATGTAGATTTAAACATCGGCGCATGTAGGTGTCTAGTAGGGCGTGTAAAAACCGGGTTGTTTAGAAAAACCGGGTTTTTCGGTTTTTAATTTTCAATAACCGGTTAAACCGGTTAATCGGTTATTTTTCAAGTTTTTTATATAGGTGTCTTAGGACATAATAAAACCATACATTTTAATGAAAATTAACTTATTATTCAAATAAACAAGCACCAATTAAATTAACTTGTTAAATTTCAAAATATTTTGATGTACTCAAAACTCACCCTTACTCGAATAAAGTAATAAAGGCAAAAATATGATAAATCAGTCATAATAGTTAACAATAATACCTCATAATTCTTAGTTGTAACCTCAAAACTAACTTGATTCAAACTCTTCTGAGGCCCCTCCAATACCCCTTGAAAAGTACCTCATGTTTTAACACGGGTGTTTATCACGTAATTACCCTTAATTTATTTTCCCGACGTTTCGGCTATGTTCCAATAGCCATGGTCGCTGGCTGACTGGAGAACACGGTGCCACCGTCGAGAAGCGGAGGCAGTTGACGAAACTACCCTCACTTGGTCTTCAGAAATAGAAATGTCCATGTTCGTATTACGACACACCACACTAACTGTATCTACGCACTGAGATGGTCTGTCACGACGCGCACATATAGTAACCACAGGATTCCAAGAATTAAGAGTCTATAGCCGTCTTCACGATTTAAATTTGAGTACTTCTTGATTTCAATAGCTTCAGGGTGTCAGACAAAATTGGAAATGTTTTGAGGAGATTTTCAATTATGTCAGTTTTCACTCCGTTGTCTAAGGTGGCTAAGCAGTTACGGACTCCGAAGGATGTTGTACCTTTGCAGATGCCTAGACTGTAGTTGTGGCCGTTCATACATTGGGCAAACAAAAATAACTTTTGCCGAACGTGTCAAAGAACATATTGCAGCTGTCAAAAATTGCCAGGTAAACAAGTCAGCGATCGCAGAGCACTTAGTAGATTCGGGACCGTCTCACTGGATTGAACTACATGACCCAAAAGTTCTGTCTAGTGAACGCCATTATTATAAGATAATAGTTCAGGAAGCTATTGCAATCAAGAAGTACTCAAATTTCAATCGTGAAGACGGATATAGGTATATACTCTCTAATTCTTGGAATCCTGTGGTTACTATGTGTGGGCGTCGTGACAGACCATCACAGTGCGTAGATACAGTTAGTGTGGTGTGTCGTAATACGAACATGGACATTTCTATTTCTGAAGACCAAGTGAGGGTAGTTTCGTCAACTACCTCCGCTTCACGACGGTAGCACCGTGTTCTCCAGTCTGCCCGCGACCATGGCTATTGTAACATAGCCGAAACGTCGGGAAAATAAATTAAAGGTAATTACGTGATAAACATAAACACCCGTGTTAAATCTATAGTTATGTCTACTAATCACGATAGTTTGAAAAATAATACTTCATGTTTGCATCTTAAATCGATTTTTTGGAGTTTTCTCAATTCCTCAATTACCTGTGGTGGTTTCTAAATGTCACGAAAGTCAAAGAAACGTTACACAGTCGTTTAGAAGCTGTCGAGGAATGCTCAAGGTAGATCGCGAGATATCTTGAGTTGACAGTTTCTTCACTGAGGAAATATGTTGAGGAATCCTCGACATGAGGCAAACTCGAAGTCATTTTATTAACTACAACTACTAAAACACGGTTACGAGGTCGAGTCTAAGTGAAGATATTTCTAGGTAACAACTAAGAATATAGGAATAAGAATAATTAACTTTTTTAATTGGTAGTATTAAAACTTTATCTCGTACTCAAATCCTAATAATATTATAAATACGAAAGTTTGTGAAGATGTTTGTTTGTTTAAATATCAATCAGGCCTTAACGAAAAAACGTATTAAGATGAAATTAGCTGTAGATGTAGATTATAATGCCCGATTAAAACATAGGGTGGTTTATAATCCGAAAAATATTGCCAAAATGTTAAAAAAAAATGCAAAAATAATGAATTTGGAAAAAATCGAATATCCGGTTATTTTGCCAAAAAAACCGGTGAAAAAACCGACCTAAAATCAGTCGGTTAATCGGTTTTTCGGTTAATCGATTAATCGGTTTACATGCCCTAGTGTCTAGTAAGTACGCTAAATGCCCTATAAGGAGCGTCGTTTATCAGTACTCCTACATATTGTTTTGAATTAAATAAGCTATCAAGGTTGTCCTTACATACTCTGTGGTTGTTCATATAAAATGGTTTAACCACAAGCATCGACACGTCAAGCAAGATTAAATAGAATATCGGTAAAACAGGTGCAGTTGCTCAAAACACCTTATAATCATTCATACTTATTTCTGCCGCCAAGCAGCATTACTTTGTTCCGGTTTAAAGGGTATGGTTGCAGGACTTGCAGCTGAAATTACAGGCACGTGAGGCCTAACACCTGTATGCCTCGAGATGGCGGACAAAAGTCAGTAGGTACATTGTAGGGCGCGATTTGTGTATTCGTGATCTACGAGTTAGTGATTTGTTATAGGCGATGGTTAATGCTTAGCACGGCCATCTGCCTACAAGTGGTATAAAAATCACGCTCTTCAATATGTGTAGATGCTAGATTTTTGATGTTTTGTTGTCCAACCCTGACAGGGAACCCCACGAGACAAGACGCTGACGTATATATGACATATACTTTATACAAGTATGTCATACCGTCTGACCCCGACCAAACTACGTCAAATTACGGGAGTTGCAAACCTTTCGCGTAAATACAAGGCATTGTGAGAGAGACTGGTGTGAAGATTAACTGGCTATAGGTACATATTCCGATACGCAATCCAACCTCGTTATGCTATGACTTTCGTAGAGCACTGACAATGGATACGTTTTTATAGCGAACCGAATAGAACTCGAAAGGTTTTAATCAATTTCATATGCCCGGATCTATAAGTCTATGCTTAACAACTCGCTTAGCGACGTTCTTGTGCGTGGAAATGTCATCGATTGTCTTGGAAAGTTAAATTGATGCAGGCGGAATTTATCTCGATAACAGAATAGAAGGTTTTAATCAATTTCATATGCCCGTCTACTATAAGCTCATGCTTAATTTAAACGCACTTAGCGATGTTCATTTGTATGGAAATGTCATCGATCGTCTTTTAAAGTTAGGGTGATACAGACTGGAATTAATCTCAAAGGCAAGAACGAAGCCTTCCTCAACATTACAACATGTTCGATGGGTACATTATTACATAATGAATTCTAGCGTTATCGTTATGTTTCTATTGCAAATAAACAATAAATAATAAATATACTTACTCAAGAGAAACAGACCGAAAAAGTAAGTAACAACCTTCAATGTTGCTAATCTTGTAATCTCTACTTTTACTGGCATAATTGGATTTAATGTGATAATGTGCCAATTAGATCAGTGTTTCGTTTCATTATGTCCATTATTTCGTAAAGAGCAATCGGCTCGTAATGAAGATTTTTTTTCTTCTTAAGAATCTAATACGCTTGTATCTTCACAATTTGAACTAATAAGACCGATCCAGAAACCGAAATAATTCCAAGCACGTCTACTTTCTATGCAAAGTTTTCCTTAGAACTTTAATAGTAGAGGCTGTCTAGTTTGTTGACCTTAACTTTTTTATATTTTTATAAGGAAACGAGATACGCTTCCGTGTTGTTCCAAAGCTGTTGTTATTTTCAAACGCTCTGTAAATATTGAGTCATGCGATGGCTAGAGACATTCTGGCTGGCACTGCTTTATAGATAAGACATATCTCATATACATAGAATTTTACACGCGTATTTGAGTCAGAACTACAAGTATTCGCTTTGATTGTACGTCAGGTAGGCTAGGTAGCGTAGAGGCGTAATGCAGTAATAAATGCGTAATAAAAAATTATCTGATAAGACTGTCATATTGCAGTAAACTAAGATCAAAGTACTGTATGACGCACTAGGTATAAGCAAAGTATATAATTTTAGTAGTACTGTTAGTAAGTACATAATCTTGAAATAGGTCCAAAAAAATAGAGCATTACATTCATCAATTCATCATCGTACAAACTTGAGTGTGTAGTGTGTACCTACATATTTCTATGACTCAGTTATCAAGATAGCAATAGAAAAATGCTTTGTAAATTGCATTGTTTATTGTGGTGATTCTTGATACTGGATCTCCTTGCTCTACATGTTCTTTGATAAAATTAAATACTTTACTAGTTAGATATTCGAATAAGGAAGGATATAGAATAAGTTTTCTTTATACCCAATAGTTCTTTGTTCATTAATTCCTGCATCCTATATTTAGACTGATGGATTGAGCAGGTGGACATCCATCTCCGGTTCTCAGGTCTACAAAAAAGATATAAAACGTTTTATATCCTGCAGTTGTTTATTCAACGAAAATATGTATTTTTTATTCGAAATACACACCTGCTAAAACCCTTTTTAAAAAGCGGTGATAATATGCTTTACATCACGAGCCATGTGTTAAATACCAACACTGTACGCTAATTTAATTATGTGGTAAGCTTATTTGGTGACCAAACACTTAGTTTTACTATGTGACTATGGTAAATAGTCGCTACAGTGTCTTCTTATTTGCACATCAATCACGTTTATGTATATTGTTAGCTGCAGTATATTAAAGTTTAACGTTAAACATATTATGTTCATCGCCTTGTTCCAATTGATTATGTATTCTAATTAGCTTAAAGTACATGGAACGAACGCGTCATTCTCTCAAATAAATCGAAGCCAATATGTCAAGATCTCTGTCACCTTTACATCCTCAATCCTCATACGGCATCGTTAAAATGGACAGATATTTTAATCTATTTTGAATCGTGTGTGGGAGTGGTGACGGTTCATTATTCTCGGCTTATTCCTGGTTCAGATTCGTCATTTTGGTCACCGGTGAGTTTCTTGTAAACAATGTTCTCGTCCTTGTTAAATAACTTGAGTGTATTAATAATGTTTGTACCTATGTAGGTCTTGGCGTAGTTGGCAGTCGTATACGTTTTCAAATGTCGTGTTAACCTTTCTCGCCCTTTTGTGTAGGTTGGGAACATCCAGTTAATAAGTCAATTCTTTTGTTCCAGGGTAGTTGAGTCGTAATGGTAATGGAAGCCGACCCTATTTCCGGAAAACGCGCCGATGGTAAATAATGGCTTTTAAAATGTTTCTGTCCATAATGATTATTGGCATCAGTTCTTTTGACAAGTTCGATTGCTGGATTTTTGATCGAGTCATTGTATTGATTGTTTGTTACGTGTGTGTCCGGCCATGTGTATTTTATTCAGAGCTAGCTTACTTACGTTCTTAATTTTTTAATATTTCTTAATTGCTGAAAACGCTTTTCGGTAGGTCTCAATTGTTAACACTTTTGAGATATTTGTTTGATGATATAGATATTTTATTACAGAAATTAATTTATTGGCAGACTCAAACCTAGAATGTTTATGCATTTTCATTTATACGAGTAGCGTGACCTTACTGGCGTTATATATTTTACTACATTTTTACATATTTGAACGCCAATTTGTATAAGGTCGTGCACTAAATTTTTGCGAAAAACTTTTTATGCAATAGAATATTTAGAGATGTCTACCGTAGGTACTTGGGGATTACAGTCGTGATCCTATTCCGGTAATACACCTGCTTTAGGTTTTAAAATTAGTAATCCTATGTAAAAAAAAACTTATGGCTTCAGCAGATTGTCTGTTTCTCTTGCGTATAGGATGATATACCAATGTTAAATCCTTTGATGAATAAGTGACACAAACTATAAAATCCTATTCGGTTTACAAGCATATCCCACTTTCGCCCACGGAAAGTCGTTGCCCCAAATCCTACATCTGATGCCGTTAGGCTAAAAATATTACGTGTCTGTTATATTTCAGCGCTTGGCCTAAGTTACATGATTTTATCACTGTTCATTTTCTAGGAAAAAATATGTTTTCAAATTATTTCCATATGTTGTCTGGAAGAGATCGCTCCCAGCGATAAGACCGCCCATTGTACAACAATGTTGGTTTGTGTTACTTATTTTTTATGTTATTGTTATGTGTTGTGCAATAAAGTGTTTTCTATCTATCCATGTGCTTAACAGACTCATATGTACGATATAATATCGCACTGCTGTTTTTTTCGTTCCCTCGTGCATATGCGTACTCGTTTTCCAGAGTAAAGAGATTTTGAGAAGATTTTGTTATGTATTATCATCCGGGAATTTCACTATGACGTTGAAACCATTACCTACATCAGTCATCGATATGAAGTGGAAACTAATATTATTTATAATAATGATAGAACATTTACTCAATAATAATGTGAATTCCTATTAGTGAACGAATTTTCAGAATCGCATCAGTAGTTCCGGGGATTGCCTCCGACATCCAAACTTACGAATTCACAAAGAAAGTAGTATAGACAAACACATGGTTAAGAAAGGAGTGAGTGATGATAGAGGCTGATACAGGGAAATGGTAGAAGAATACATGTTGTGCCGACCCCACTTAAGGCCCTGTATGTCGACGATTGCTCTTTTTCGAAACGAAAAAAGAAATACTTCTGAACAAGCCACATCTCCTATTTTTATAAATATATTACTTCAGGTTCCTACCTAGATTTCTTTCTATTAAACTGAAAACATAATAGCAGAAACTTTTCACGATAAAGATATTATTTCAAAATGATACGTTTTAGAATTTATGATCGAAATACTTTGATACCTACTATTGATCAACTTGTGATTTATTGTTAAAGATAGGTAATATGTAGATCTAGATTTCTACTAGAATAGGTTTTTGATAAGTAATTATATACATAATTTATATTATTAATTTATTCGAAAAGCAAAGGCGGTCCACGCGCCGCCCATGGTCGGCGCGTGGACCGCCTTTGCTTTTGCCTTTGCCCCGTGTGTTTCTCGTAATTGCAGCGGTCGGTAGGATCATTTATCGAAGTGATTAAAGATGGGTACATCTTTATTCACTTAAACTATACATTACTAGCTGACCCGGCCACGCGTTGCTGTGGCTAAAGTTTTTGTTATATTACATTATAGTAAACAATCTAAGAGGAACAATAAGAGAACATCAGTCACGGAGTCCACTATGCTTTTTCACATAGATGGTATTATTTGTAAAAAAATATGGTGATCTCCTTATTTGACTTTCTACTACTATAACCCTTTAGTACAATGAAATTATTTACGAACAAAGACGAAAATGTTGATGTTGGTATACAAATTCACTGGATTGAGATTTGAAGGGGAAGTACGTTGAACACAATTAATTAAAATGTTCTTACACTTGATATTAAGCAGAAATCAATAGGTACAAAATAAAAATTTATCAGATTTATTATTTCCATTTAATTTTATAACAAATATAAGTATATTACAGTATAATACAGTAAATAACATGTGACGCTTAAACTCATGAATGAGGTAGGCTAGGCAGACAGTCTTAAACTTTTAAACATTAATATCTATTTTTTTGAATTATAAATACTTTCAATTTCAATTTAATTTAACACCAATCGGTGCACAATGTTTTTGGTTAACCTGTCTTTAGCTAACACAAATAGATTCGACGGTTTCCCAACACGTGAACACGCAACATATAGTTGCCCATGAGAAAAACATGGATTTTCCAAATCTAAACCACAAATGGACATTGTTTGACCTTGAGATTTATTTATAGACATGGCGAAAGCTAAACGAATTGGAAACTGTAGCCTTTTGAAGGGTATGGTAGAATCTGATGGTATCATCGGAATACGTGGCAGCAGGACCACTTTTCCTTTAAACTTCCCAGCCAAAATGGTTGCTTCAAGAATGTTTCCGGTGATCTTTTTGATGACCAAACGCGTACCGTTACATAATTGAGGTGGATTCAAATTACGGAGGAGAATAATAGGGGAACCAATCTTTAATCGAAGATTATGTGGTGGCATTCCAGGGATATCTAATGAATTTAAAAATTCAATCGGAAAATTTACACTTTCATTTTCATCAACAACAGTATCGATTGATTTAAAAGACATCAGATCGCCTGGTAACAACTGTTGTATCTGGAAGTTAATTTCGTCAACATCAACGTTTTTGGCTGTCAAAATCGCCCGTTGACTAAGCCATTCATGATTCAAATAATTATTCTGTATATCCGGGAAAATACTCTGAATCAATTCATTTTTATCCTGAACAACAGTGCAAAAATTGTCTGGTAGTTTAATGCATTGCGTATTTGGTTGCAGTTCTATTTTACCGTTCCCAATATCTAGTAGTTGTTCGGAAAATATTTGTGCTGATGGATCATTTTGCAATTGTACTCGCATATTTATGGTCAATCGAAGTGTTTCAACACTTCGCCATAAGAATGATTGTTTCAAACATGCATTAATCTCATCCGCGAAAGTAGAGCGAGGTATAACCGGTAAGGTCTGCCGGAAGTCACCAGACAAAAGTAAGATAGCACCACCGAAAAGTTTATTATTGCTGTTTAAATCTTGCATAGTTCTGTTTAATGCTTCAAGTGAATATTTGTGTGCCATTGTGCACTCATCCCAAATTATTATAGAACTTTTCCGCAACACTGCAGCTATTCCACTATTCTTTTTGATGTTACACATTGCATCTGGTTTATTATGAACGTCCAATGGCAGCTTGAATGTTGAATGTGCTGTTCGCCCACCATCCAGTAAAGTAGCCGCAATGCCTGACGATGCTACTGCTAATGCGATTTTTTGTTGCGACCGTATTTTGGCAAGAATCAACGATATTAAAAATGTCTTACCGGTTCCACCGGGTGCATCCAAGAAAAAAAAACCGCCTTGTTCAGCAGCAACAGCCAGCATAATCCGATCATAAATAATTTTTTGTTCTGCTGTCAGTAATGGTTCACTGTTCATGATAATTGTTGCTAAACTTCCATGGTCATATTGATGTTCTCGTTGTAAATCGGTATTGACTAAGTCGGTGGCTGGACGATTAGGTGATGGCATACCATAATGATTAAGTGGTAAATTTGAAATAAGAACACATAAATCCTCGATCAAGACCAATGCTTCATTGTACATCTCTGGTGTATAATCTATGTTTTGGCATTGATTTGTTTGTCTAATTCGGTGCAAGATGTCTTCTGTCATACAATTTTTATATTTTTCCCACAAAGTTTGTGCTTGCGAGGGATAACATGTCGTCAAAATAATTGCAAACAACTGACGAATGTTATTCGGTGTTGATGTCAACGCAGCATCAGCAAGCGTTAAGTCCCAATGGTTATCGTCTTCTAGCAATTGCAGTTCACGACATGCATCCTGGTATGTATTGAATACTCGACCATTAACTGTTCGTAAAAATTCAAAAGACGTTGGTCCGGGAACATTCACCAATAACAAACGTAAATAGAAGCACTCACGTTGCTTTGGATGTACCGTGTAAAGTCTCCCCAATGTCTTAGCTTTGAATATGCCTGTAATGGAAGGATGTGGTTTTCCTTGTTTCCGTGGCTCCCATTTTTTACTGGATTTGTTCCATGTGAAATAACGTGGAACATCACCATACACCAATGTCTTCGCGAATTGGCCAAAAACATCAGGTTTTTGACACAATGTAAAAAATTCAGTTAGAGTCGTTTTCGGAGCTTCGAACGCTCTTTGGAGAACATTTTCTTCAGTGAAGTATACACGTTGACCGTTTTCAAGATGTATTGCCAGATGTTGGACAGCAGGATCTCTTTCGTGGATGGGAAAGCTGAGAATATGCCAAATAGCTTCATTGCTGCTAATGTATCTGCCCATTTGGTATCGTGCTATTTCGTCATTTTTATTTATGTTTTGTACTTCAAATATGGCCAAATCACTGCCTTTGTTTACATATTTACAAATATACTTAATTGATTTAACAGAACTGCAAAGCTCAACATTGATATGAGCTTTGTAAGTTTTTGAAAGTAGTGGTGAGTATGGTACCACCCACTGATTATCAAACTCAACTTGATTTGGAAAGTTCGGCAGTCGCATTGTAAATGTGTGGCCACCATTCTCAGTACTTCTGCGGCGATACATTGGATAACCATCAATATCCGTGATCGTGTCATTCGTATGCGGCTTTGGGAAGTTTTTTTTACATTTTCCATTTTCCATGCACGGTGACGTCATGTTGAAAGCACCGCATGGCCCATGGATCATGTGTTTGGTGACAATATCAAATAATTCTTGATCAATTAATGGGTCTGGAATTTCGGCTGAAATTATTTGATCGATTTCTTCAGAACGGATTCTATCTTTAAGCCAAACCAAAATGTGGGCATGAGGCAAACCTCGCTTTTGCCACTCTATCGTATACAGCCAACAACGTGTGATACCAAAAATTGAATATTTAACAATAAAATCAATTAAGGATTTCAATTTTTGTTTAAACACACGTGCAGTTAAATCATGACGATGAATGGCTTGTTGTCCTGGCAATAGTAAAGTTTGTATCTCTTCCCAATTCGGATTACATGTGAATGTAATAAATAAATCCGGTCGGCCGTAATGACGTACGTAAGTCATCGCATCTTGTATGTATTCCTGCATGTTCCGTGGACTGCCGATGTAGCTTGAAGGTAAAATGAAAGCATTACCGATGTCATTGGGATTTAAATTTCCATCGATGTTTCCAGCAACAGCATCTCGTAAGTGAATATATTCTTCCGATCGTAGTTTTGCCTGGTTGAATCGAAGGAATCGCAAGCGTTCGCTTTCGACCTTAGCATACATATCAACAATGTATTGATGGAACAGCTGACGATATCGAAGGATATAATTGTCTTGATGTTGTCTAACCATTATTCGGTGTGCGTAGTAGTTCATTGAGCTAACTTTATTATTTCTGTAACCACCTAAAAAAATAAAAAATAAAATGCAATACGAAATTAAAATCTATACATACAGTAAGAAAGTAAATAGATAATTGTCAAATTTACCGGTATTTGGATCATACTGTTTGATATTAAGGTGATATTCATCTTGTCCTTGCCAAAATATCAATGGATATTGTAGTGCGTCATATGAACGGTGTAGATCCGAAATCGTACTGACAGTGTTGTCTCGCCGTGTAATTTTTATAGATCTTTTGTCAACTGGATCACCAACCATGATAACAGCAACCTCATCAACAGTTGGAGCGTTGAATCTACCAGCATGTTCACCTAATGGTACTTTGTCGGCTTTTATGACGATTTGATAATTGTCATTTTGCAGTCGTGGCGAAACTCTTTTGATCAATTGAATTAGTTGATTGTGATCTTCTAAAAAATTTTCCAATAATATCACAATTGCTCTTTCCTCTGCTTGTTCAATAAAATTATACAGGCACCGAGTCGTCACGCGCTCTTCACAATCGCCCATAAAATAAATTTGAAGAAATTTCGGATTGTTATCAGGCATTGGCATCAGTGATCCGATTTTATGGTACACCTGGCCTTGAATTTTGAATGTAGTTTCAAAATTACGTCCATCGGATGCACGATCGCAAATTTTAGTTGCCCCAAATGACGTCATTTGGAAGCAAGAATTAAATTTGCGTATCTTACGCAAAAATAATTTGGAATCATCTGAATTGCCAGTAAGAAGGGATAATAAAGGCTCCGGCGGAGCGGGTAGAGGTGACAGCACAACTTTTCCTGATGCGCAGCACATGCCGGCTGCTTCATTCCGAAATTTCAATGCCTGACAATATTGACATACTTTATCCATTCCACCGATAGCAATTTTTGAATGCGCTGAGTAGTTAATATCTGGTGCATATTCAAAGGCAAGCCGAACGAATGATGCACGTGTTAATGAGCGGCTGATCCGTTGCCTTTGTCGATCTAGTACTCGTACTGTAGCTATGTTTCGTTCTCGTGCCGCTCTTGTTCTCGTAATATTCTGTTGCAGACGTTCGTCACGCTGTTCTTGAGATTCTTGTGCACGACTTTCTGCAGTCCTGATGCTTTGAGCTGCATTTCTTGTTTCGATTTGTTCTGGTAATTGCTGAGCTCTTTCAACACGTTTGCGTCGTGACCCTTTGCTGCTCGCGTTGTTGAGGTTAGATTTTTTCGGTGGCATTTGACTGAAAATAATAATTTAATCGTTTAAATATTAGAAAGAGGAACTGAAAAACATGTTATCATAGCACATTGAAATAATAAGTGCAAAATAATTTTCAATGGAGGTTAAATAAAAATAATATAAAAAATTTTGTACAATTATTGAAAAAGTGTGGGGAGCTTTGTGCCATTTTCTCATTGATATATTAATTAACTTTTATAAAACTATGTGATATTACTTACATGTATAAATTGAAATTATTGTTCCTGTGCTCCTACTGTGGCTATGTCTCGTTCTCCTGCTGCTCTTGTTCTTATGATATTCTCTTGAAGACGTTCGTTACACTGTTCTTGAGATTCTTGTGCATGACCTTCTGCTGTCCTGATTCTTTGAGCTGGATTTCTTGATTCAATTTGTTCTGCCAACTGATGGGCTCTTTTAATACGTTTGCGTCGTGCCTCTCTGGTGCTCGCGTTGTTGAGGTTAGATTTTTTCCGTGGCATTTGACTGAAAATAATAAATTAATCGTTTAAATATTAGAAAAAAAAAATTGAAAATCATTCTAATTAACTTTTGTAATTATGTGATAATACTGACATGTACATATTTAAATTATAGAGTTTAAATAATAATTTCAATAAGAATTGAAATACTAATTTAATGGTTTAAATATAAGAAAAAAAATCTGAAAAACTTGTTATCATAGCACATTGAAATAATAAGTGCTAAATATTTTTTAATAGAGGTTAAATAAAAACAATAAAAAAAAATATTTGTACGACTATTGAAAAAGTGTAGGAAATTGTGTATCATTTTAGCATTGACATTTTAATTAAATTTTATAATTATGTGATAATACTTACATACATATATTCAAATTAAATTATAAAGTTTTGATCAATGAAGCACAAATAAGTAAAAAACAGGATTAATTTCACTGTATTATCTTCATTATAATATGAATTCAATTTACACTTCAGTCTAAGTAACACGTGGCCGGCTATGCTAACACCAAAAATTTAAAAAGTGGAAATAATTGAATTATACGGTATTTCGTTCACTACAAAATAAATTTAATTAATTGTATAGCGTCAACAACACGTGGTAATTATGCTGTTAAAATGTAGCTTATATGACACGTTCGTAGATTTACCATAGCAGCGCCATCTATTGATGACTTACTCAACCCAGTCGAAAGGTATCGACATCTCTTAAGATCCATAGCAGCGCCATCTATTGATGACTTACTCAACCCAGTCGAAAGGTATCGACATCTCTTAGAATCATTTGGAGTTAACAGATAATTGTGACTGTCAAATAATAACAGACAAATAATTAGCAATAAATTAAAATTGCGACTATAATTTGAGATTTAAACTATCCTATCTCTCAAGTTGGATCGAACTGCACATGGTGTGCGAATTTTATTATAATCGGTTAAGTGGTTTAGGAGTCCATTGAGGACAAACATTGTGACACGAGATTTATATATATTAAGATAAAATAGGAGATGTGGCTTGTTCAGAAGTATTTCTTTTTTCGTTTCGAAAAAGAGCAATCGTCGACATACAGGGCCTTAAGGGGGATAAGGGCAGGAAGACAAAGACAACCTTTTTTCCAAAAAGTGACACGGGCTCCGTGTCACATTAACCGTTTCAGTTCGCGTCACAACAAAGAATAGGCACTAAATATGTTACGGTAGCTGAACACCTCACTACAGCCTCACTGCCACCTCATTACTTTGTAATACAGTAGGAAAACAAAGAACTAGTCTTTGTTTTCCTACTGTATTACAAATATTCCGTCTAAACATATATTTACAGTTCAAAAACCAAATTTATGTCGATAACAAATTATAATAGACTAACTAACCCGACTAACTTCGTATCGCTTTAGTATGTTAATTTCCCGTTCCCGTTAAAAGTACCCTATAAAATCCCCATTTACAAAATGATTCGCCATTTATTGAATTCATTTGTTACAAAAAATGTGATAACTGAAGAACCGCTCGGTTCAAAATCGGTAGATTTTGTGCAAACCATCTACTAAATAGTCCGAACAAAGTCTAAACATTTGGTTTGGATAGGTGAGCCCGTTCTTGAGTTATAAAATTACAACGAAAAGTGGCATTGACTTTTATATATATAGATTTCTAGAGATATATTTGGGCAACCTGTCCACGAATGGACAAGACTGCTAAAACCGAGTTAGCAATCGCCACGCGATTCTTTTTAAATTTGACGATCGGCATGTTACTGACAAACTAACTGTCTGACATCGTAGCGGTTATATAAAATTGCTAGCAATTCAGGCTGTGACGGAGTATAAGGCCTCGAAAGAAAGAAAACGCATTTAAAATTCGCCAGACTAAGACATAATACAAAAACAGTGTATGTCTTGGACATCCACTGTTTGGAATAACATGGAGACAAGTCTGGACAGTAACAAAGTTCTTTGATGTTTTATCAGTGATCAATGCCAGCTTTTAACTGTTTTACTTTACGAAGTATCAAAGAGAATATTTCCTTTTTAATTCCATTTAGTTGAGGTGACCTTAAGTAGTCACTTATAGGAATGTGCAAATGTTTACATTAAAAACATTGACGATTCCGTTCGTATGGATAAGCTACTGATTATCATCGTTTTTGTGATTAATGTGACCTAATATTATTATGAATCATCATAACTCACTAAATTACGTACCCATTCGGAAACTAAAAGTAGGTTTAGTTTCCTGTCGTATAGTAAATAGGCCGATTCGCATTGATATCGTCAATGGTGGCCGTTTCGCTTCAACGATGCCTTTGTATTGTTTAGACATCAGATCAATTCACAATTGATTAGATGTCCCTAGAGCACTTGATTAATAGACTAGCATTTATTGCAAAAAAACACATTAACCCTTAAATGCATGATTTATTCTGACCTCTTGAAAAAAATATATCTTGTAGACTTGTACATTCTAATGCAGGGAGGCAAAAACACTATTCCAATTTTCACCTGCTACAAATTTCCGACAGTCAATGCTTTGTGAATGTCAAGATGGCATTTGACAGACGCGAAAGAAAAAAGGTGCTTAAAAAATATTGTAATGATAGTTGTAATTCTACAACAGTATGCGTTGCGCTCATAATAATGATTTGGTAGCCGTGTTAGTGGGAGGCTTTGGTCAACTCATCCCGCTGAAAACTTATCCCGCGGGATAAGTTGTCCACATTAATATTTTAATTATTTTTCTTTGGTCAACTCATCCCGCTTTAAAGAAAAGGTAAAATGTATTGTATTATTTGAAATATTTGTACATTCGTGAACAAAAGTGTTTGGGGAAAAAATGATACACCCATAGCTTGGTTAGACTGATATAATCAAAAATCACAGTCGTTTCATTTATAGAACTAAAAAAAAACAATAACTATTAAAATTACCCTTGATATTACACTGTAAAGTATTTAAACAATCAGAAATCACAGATTTAACTGTCAAAATCAAAAAATAAAACTTAAAGAATCAACAATCAGTCTTTGGATTAATAAGGATTTTCTTAAAACTAGTCATCAAATCTCAATCTTTTCATTAAAAGTTACGTACAAAAAATCTAAATATTCTAAAAAGAATATTTTAAATCAAGCTAAATAATTAACAACTAGTTTTTGGATTATAAATGATTTACTTAAAATTAGTTAAAATCACAGTCGTTTTATTTAGAAATCACGTATAAAAATGTAAATAGCCTAAAAAATTGTCTTAAAATTTCAAATAAAACTAAAAAGTTAACAATTAGTGTTTGGATTCATAAAGATTTACTTAAAACTAGTTAAAATCACACACTATGATTATAAGTGCCAAATAAAAAAATGCACGAATGTAAAAAAACTAACAATTAAAATCGAATAAATAATAATTAAAATCAACAAGATTACATATTTGGTATATATAAATTAAATAATAGATACTTAATTTCTTAGTTTTTCTAAACAATGTCCTACTGTGATTTGACCGGTGATTAATTGGTTTATGACATAGTCAATTTTTTTCTTGCTCTCTATAGTTTCAGGCAGTCTCTTCGAAATTTTGAAGCCGCTTGTAGATTTTCTTATAATGGAGGCGTAGAAATGTATATCTTTGCTTAAGCCCTCCAAAAATTGAGCAATATTCGGTTTTGATTTAATATATTTTTTGATGTGCCCGTTCCATATTTCTACAACATTATTTGTCTTATTCATTTGCTGGAATGTACACCAAGTGTCTGCGAGTGCCGAATTTTCGAGCCAAGTTTTCACGAAGTAGTCATTAAATTGTATGACGCAGTTGCTGTTGGGAGCTTCCTCCATCACATAGAGCCATCCTTCATCAATTAACTCGGGTGGGAGATGAGACAAAGCAGCACAGAGTTTTATATGGACTTTGCCTAACTGTGTTTTGCATACACCTAGCGCCTTAGCTTTACGCCAGAGACTGCGATAGAAGTGGAAATAGCAGCCCGTTATTTTCACACTCGGGAAGTTGCTTCGAATTTCCAGTATAGCTGGAACTTCAAAATCGACTGTGATGCCTCTCGGGTCCCACTCAGGTATTTGACTTTTTATTAGTTGAAATAACAGCTCGTACGTGGACATTTTCTTATCAGGTAACAGGGCGTATATAACTGGAATGACATTAAGATATTCTTGACTGCTTTCGAGTTCAGCGTGAATAGTGTACAATTGATAGAATGGCTTTGGGCAAACTTTGAATGTACCATCCATGTAAAATTTCTTACAAATTGCCATGTATTTTTTCAATTCATTATCAGCAAATATCAGGATACGGTTTTTCCCGTGTGCGTAATCAGCAAATAACATCTTTTC
Source organism: Hydriomena furcata (assembly GCA_912999785.1). NCBI lineage: Eukaryota > Metazoa > Arthropoda > Insecta > Lepidoptera > Geometridae > Hydriomena > Hydriomena furcata. The sequence continues at coordinate 4,012,345 of OU538834.1, read as the reverse complement.
AAATTTTTTTGGCACTTCAACATCTTTAACTTTTGCAAAAGTTAATTTTCTTGCTCCTATTGATTTATTTCTTTTTCTATACAGCATTTTTTGTACACTATTTAGAGCCGGCAACTTCTTTATTAGATCCAAACCACGATCTTCCAAAGAAGCCATATTTTCCTCAAATATTTTTGAGACAGGATCGGACAAATTCTCCTGTACAGCCTTTGAGCACTTCTCCATTTGCATTTTTATCTCAACTTCTGCTATAGTTAAGGGTTCATGACTATGATTTGTTTCATTCATTATCACATTAAAATCGGAGTTAGTTTTTATCGTCGCAGAGCATGTTTTCATTTTCGCACACCGCCACAAGATTGATTTGTCATTATTTTGTCTTTTAATAACATATTCGTAACCATGTCTTGTTATTAACTTTTTGGAACCTCTTTGAGTAGTACTTATATTCAGAGATAGATTGCCACGTGAAGTTGAAGGGCTATCTTCATACATTTTGATGGTTGATTCTAAGGGGAAAATAATAAGCATTAAAAATTATTACTACATTTAAAATTCAGTACTTAAATAATTTACTGGGAGAGAATGCTTTAAGGTATTCAGTTCAAAAGGCCAATGCCAACTATTGGCATGATTTACTTTTTTTTCTTTCGCCAGTAATGAAACTTAGGTTATATGTTAGAGAATAATACGAGAAATCAATAGCAAAAAGAATCAGGCCGATCAACCGTAACCGAACGAAAATTGTATAGGAAAGTATTGCTAGTATCTTTTTGTCAGGCGTTAACTATTTTTCTTATATTATAATTAAATACGTGATATTTTGAGGTTTGCATTGATAAAATAGATTAAGTTGGTTGTGACTGTTATATTTTTTTTCTCATAGGCAGTTTTTTATTACTAAAACTAGTAAAAAAAATTGATAAACGGATCGAATGCATAGGTACGTGTTAGTGGGTACGCGTTAGTGTTGCGATAACGATCATTGACCCGACTGCTACTGCGAACCGAAACATACATGTTAACCATGGTAACAATAGGTATGATACGCTAAGCGACAGCAATTTGGAACGTTGCACGTAATAAGTACGAAGCACGAGCGTACACTGGTTGACAGTAGTCCATGACCGCTATTGCAACATTATTTTACACACATATGTTTTAGTACTTAATTAATACAAAACCAGCAAAGGAAAAATATAACAGTAACAACCTACTTAATCTGTAACCCAACCACTAAAACGAGTCGACGAGGCGACGTATGCGGAAGCGGGGTACGCGGAATGACTCATTAGAGTTGCCGAGTAGTATTTAACAATGGAAAACTTAAAATATCACACACGGAGTATTTTTATTTAAGAAAAATAACGCCTGATAAAAAACAATAGCAATCTACTAAACACTCTCTAACTCGGTTCGGTTACGGTTAGTAGACCTAGTTCCTTTTGCTATTGATTTCTCATACAGCCCTCAAACATATGGCCTAAGTTTCACTTTTGGTGAAAAGAAAAAAAAATATGCCAGCAAAAACAAAGAAAAGTTAATAAAAAATAAGTACAAAAACTAAAACTATCTAAAAAACATCTTAAATATTAAATTTACTCACCCAAGGAACGAACGAATTGAAAGCACTTATAACTTCTATCAATATGTATTTAACTGTCCACAAAAAAATATAAGACATTCAATCACTTTAACACCTAGACACGGGCAATGCAACTACGAAAAAATAGAAAGATGCGCTCAACCCTTCCTATTGTGATAAATTTCTTGTCTGTGATTGGCTGGAGGCAGGTAGTCGTATTCGCATAACCCGATAACTTGACCTTGAACTGTCCTTTACTCAAGCAATAGATAAAATACAATTTGTACGTTTGTGGTTGCGTTGTTGTGTTTGTAAATGTAACACATAAATTATATGCACCAGGAAATCATTGTATTTAATCATTAGTTCTAGATACACGAGAATAATAATTGTCATTATTTTTGAATTTGAAGTTAAAGCCCTAATGCGCCTAAACCACTTTTTATCATGTCTGTACAAGACGTAAAATATATCAGCGGGATGAGTTGTCCAATTCAAAAATTGCACTAGGACAACTCATCCCGCGGGATGAGATCGAGCGGGATGAGTTGACCAAAGCCTCGTGGTGGTATGTTGCAGTTTTACGTCAATATGCATTTAAGGGTTAATAGATTAAACATCTTATCTAATCTAATCTAACTAATACTATAAAAAGAAAGTGCTTATTTTATAAGTTTGAATGTGTCATGCGTAAATCTCCGGGACCACGACACCTATTTGAAAAACATTATTTCGGATAGACATAGGCTACTTTTTATGAGGATAACACGCGGGCGAAGCCGCGCACAGAAGCTAGTAATTAATAAAGTCAGTGTAGCATCCAATTCTCATACATTGGGTAAACGTCGAAGTTATATCATAGTACAGTCAAAGTCCTAATAGTAGTTTTGATTTGTAAAAAGAATTCAATTTCCGATCCATTCCTTTATTGCTTGCCTGTCAATAAAGACTTGTAGGAAAGAAATAAATACCGAATTCAATAGTCTTCGTGCTGCAGTTCAATAAGGAAGTTGTACCAATAGGAAAAATGATTCGAGCAATGATGCCTTTTTCGTGATTTATCTATTATTGTATTCTTATGCAAGTCTGTGTCATCGTGAATGTAGGTCTTTTCGTCAGCTCTGTTGATGCTACTTTTTGTGGGTGAGACAGACTTGATTATACGATATTAGATTGTGATTCGACTAATTCGCAGCTCGTTGGTGCAAGTCGCGATAAGTAGCCTTAACGGCCCTTTTGTTATGATCTATTCCCGTCTAATACCAAAAAACTAATACCAATGGTATTTCTTTTTTGCCCTAATGAATATTCTATTCCTAACGAATACCACTCATAAACTAATACCAAAATAAGTTAAACTGATGAGATAGTACAGTCAGTAATAAAAATGTTTTTATGTGGTAGGATTATTTCAATCAAAATCAGTCTTAACAAAACAAACTAATATTTAGTAGGAAAACATTTGGTTCATTTATTTAATAACTCAGACAATCAGACACACGTAATACATAAAGTACTTTCATACCTATCTAAAAACAAAGCTTTTACAACAAATCACAATGATTAATTTTTTAGTCTTCAAAATGCAACAATTGTAGAATATCACAAACGATCAACGATTATTAATATTATTATTTTTAAGTATTTATTAACTAAAATTATAAAATATCAACTTTTATCGTATCTACAACAGCATTTTTTTTTAAAGTATGAAAAATATAGAAAAACTATTATAAAATATCAGAAAATTAACTTCTACTTAATAAAAAAATAATCTTCGTTTTGGCATGACAATCATATGTAATAATTAACTTAGAGTCTAACTTTTATAAAATATTTGAAAATAAACTTATATTATGAAAAAATAATCAACTTCTTGACAGTAAATTTTTTTGGCAACTTTTTCACCTATGCTTTCATTACTCGTAACTAAAAATGTTGGAATTAAGTGAATTCGTAAAGTTTTGTATTAAATATTAAATTATTAGATAGCAGAATAAATTGTTATTGTGACTGTACCAAAAGTTATGTTTTGGTATTCGTTGGGAATAGAATTGGTACTTCATTTCAATATTTATAATTTGGTATTCGTTAGGAATAGAATAATAATTAGGGCAATAAATAAATACCATTGGTATTAGTTTTTTGGTATTAGACGGGAATAGATCTTTGTTATTTAAGTTTTTATGATATTACATGGTAATAACAGTAATAATAGTCCTCAAGAAAGTAGCACAGTACACTTGATATTTCACTGCTTAATGGAGTGGAGGATATACCTTTTGGCATTGAAGAAAATGTCCCTTGCGACATTGAAAATCTTTGTACTTTTTCGTTGTTTCTCCTTCAGCGCGGCTTCACGTAAAATGACGTCACGCGATACAATGTTTCGTCAAATCCTTATCCCGAAATAAATCACAAATCCCAACGCGTATTCCGAAATAATAACGGAATCATCGCGTTTGAAAATAGACCTTGCGGCCTACGCATTTAATGTAGTTTTGACTTTGTCATTGCAGAAAGAGTGCATGGATTGAAGGCGCGGGCGGGCGGTGACATCAGCGGTATCAGTCCAGAACGTTCTGTCAGCAACTTGGATCTCAACATGCCGTTCACGACGCCTTCGAACTTGGTCCTCACGCCTGCACCGGAATGTAAGTTTTATTTCTAGCGTTATAGAACTAAAAATGAACGCATAAAGTATTTTAAAGAGACACCTTATCAACATTAAAACTTGGAGCTATAATGCTGTAAGACGCCTTCAATATAGTTCCTCAAGTCTATACTAGATTGTTAGTTTTATCATAAACTAGCTGACCCGTGCCCGCTTCGCTGTGCGTAAGACATTTCTAATACCATCGCGGACTTTATTGTAGAAAAAAAAAAAGTGTTTATTTACGACATCACATTAGAAACCTCTAAAATTATCAGTGTTTTTCTACTATATTATGCATGTATTATACATAAAAACCTTCCTCTTGAATCACTCTATCTATTAAAAAAAACCGCATCAAAATCCGTTGTGTAGCTTTAAAAATATAAGCATACATACATATACATATACAGACGCGGGAAGCGGGAAGCCGGAAGCGACTTTGCTTTATACTATGTAGTGATGCCATACAATAACTACCTACAACTCATTTTGAGGTGCAGAATGGATTTAGATGAAATTTAATATTGAGATGCTAAGGGTCTAAAGATTAGTAAAGTTGATTGAATATATCTTACTACTCTAGAAGCTATTTATTTTATGTCGTAAATTAAAATTGAAGATTTGACCACAAACTAGGATCCGCGTACAATTGCGGTTTAAAAAAGCGCTTTTGACACTTTCGATCTATCTCTGCTCTATAATTTTATCTTACCGCAGGCAGTATCTTTATTTTCTTGGGGACCATGAACCTAAAGACGCATAGGTCTCTCAATAGACCGATTTCATGTTACATGGGGTTGGTTAAAGCAGGCGTTATACTGTTCATCGTGGCATTTCTTGCGAAATATTGTTATATTTAATGGTTTTTAGGGTTCCGTATCCAAACAGTAAAATCGGAACCCTATTACTAAGACTTAGCTGTCTGTACGTCCGTCCGTCTGTCTGTCACAGGGCTGTATCTCATGAACCGTGATAGCTAGACAGTTGAAATTTTCACAGATTATGTATTTCTGTTGCTGCTATAACAACAAATACTAAAAACAGTATAAAATAAATATTTAAGGGGTTCTCCCATACAACAAACATGATTTTTTTGCCGTTTTTATAGATAATGATACGGAACCCTTTGTGCGTGAGTCCGACTCGCACTTGGCTGGTTTTTTTATATTATATGGTGAATCGTGTGCATTATGCACGTGCTCAAAACGGTGAAGGAAAACATCGTTTGATGTGAGGAGTCCAATTAGTATTATAGGTACTATAAGAGGCGATGAGCTGGCAACCTGACCCGTAAAATACCTCGTAACTACTGTAAAATGAGCCAAATGTAGTGATTAGACGTGCCTCCGACTACCTTCTTTAGACATCTTCAAGGATCAAGGATAACAGTCGTGTTCCTATATCTTCTTCATTTTTATTTCGTCAGATGATGATGCAGTAAAACTTACCTTTCCTCACCAGGTCGCAAGCTATCTCGTGGCATTTCTCGCGCTACAGACAACGAGGGGCTTGTATGGGCATTACGGAGCAACACAGACCCTGAACCTAACACACTGAGCTCAGACCACATACTTCTATTGCCAGATATATCAGTCTATCCGCCCGATTTCAGGTAAGCATACATTACATACAATCAGGTACACGCGTGAATGGGAGCTTGCGAACGGCTTCGGGTTAACGTATTTCGATTTTATCCTCTCACCACACTTAGCACGTTGCTCATTGGTCCTTTTCAGGGCCGCTAATACCCCAACCTGGTCATTGACCAGTATAAAAAGAACTAGTGACCTGACAAGCAAGCGACGTGTTCTGACCAAAAATGTGATGTTTTTGGAGAAAGGATAAAAACCCAAAACCGACGCACATGTACTATTCGGGAAACTTGTGTACACTTTTTGACTCCACGCCAAACTTTTCCGTACTTAATAGTAGTAACAAGACAGATTAAGCATTTGTTAGTATGCGCTTGTTCATGTTGACATTGGTGCCGATGGTGGTGTGAATGCCATCTCGTTCTGTTTCGTGTAGAGTAAAAAAGACAGCAACCATTTTAGAGATGTGACAATAGTTTTTAGTTTACCTTGTTGCCAATAGAATAGACATCAATATTATACAACTAAATTGAGGTGGCGCCTAAAAGAGTACAATGCGATTAGTTCAAGGTACCAAGGCCGGTAACGTGGAAGAATCAAACAATCCTCACAGTCACAGTCAACGTAACAATACAATGTTCATAGAACAAAATGTGTAGGAACCTATAACTCCTTGCGAAGGGGCTCATTGGGGATAGTACTACCACCATACATATTGCTGTGTTCTGGTATAGTTGGCGGTGAAATTATAGGCACATGAGGCATAAGGCAATACATCGTATGGCGCGTTTTGCATGTTAGTGACCGAGATAGTGTTTTGTTATACTCGATGGTTGATGCTTAGCAGTGTGTCAGATGCCAGTTCTGCTTCCTTCTTTTCTCAAAATAATTATAAATTTTCATCCAATTGTCAGGCAACACATCAGTTGGTATTATCTGCAGAACATGCAAACATGTCGCACCTCGGAGTTCAAACTCGAACCTCTTGCGTCTCGTCCAACACGCCACCGAGTCTAAATTGTCTAAAACTCCTCTAACACGCTTTTTAGGGTTCCCAATGGTAAACACGGGACCCTATTACCAAGACTTCGCTGTCCGTCTGTCCGTCGCAAGGCTGTATGTCATGAACTGTGGTAGCTAGACAGTTGAAATTTTAACAGATGGTGTATTTCTGTTGCCACTATAACAACGAATACTAAAAACAGAATAAAATAAATATTTAAGGGGACCAAACGTGGTTTTTTTTTGCCGTTTTTTTATAGATAATGGTACGGAACCCTTCGTGCGCGAGTTGGCACACTTGGCCGGTTTTTTTATTCATAATAAATCTACTTCTCAGTTTTTCAAAGCGTAGGTATCATACATCATACTTCATACTTCATACTTTCGAAATCCAATTGAATATTCATCGGCGGGTCTTTGCCCCTATGTTTGTCGCATTATATGCTCGTATTTCACCAAGTGCGAGTCGGCAGAAAGCCAATGTTATTGTACATACACACGCTAGCGACGTTTGCCGTGGAACGTGGAACCGAGCTTGTGTATTTACTGAAGAAAACTGTAAACATAATGTCAGAACGTCCACTTTATTATGATTAGTTTTAGTTTTTTAGGGTTCCGTACCCAAAGGGTAAAAACGGGACCCTATTACTAAGACTTCGCTGTCCGTCTGTCTGTCACAGGCTGTATCTCATGAACCGTGATAGCTAAACAGTTGAAATTTTCACAGATTATGTATTTCTGTTGCCGCTATAACAACAAATACTAAAAACAGAATATAATAAATATTCAAGTCAAGTCACAACAAACGTGTTTTTTCCGTTTTTTATAGATGGTACGGAATCCTTCGTGCGCGAGTCCGACTCGCAATGTTTTTTGTTGTTTATTGTTAGAGGCAGACATTGGTGGATGGTTTACGCTAGTTTAGACTTTAATTTGAACAGAATAAGATCGTATATGTATATGACTACAATTTAATCAGTTTGTCTAGACAACAGAATTTCCACCAGTGCAAATGTCAACCTAATTTGTCTACTCCAGATAACTACTGCGAAATGTGGGTATTGTGCCAAACATAATTTTTGCACGTGTCTCTGACTACGACCTTTAGACAAATTTAATAATCTAAGCGCCTTGAGATCTGAGAATATGTCCCGTACTTGGGAATTACAGTCAGTTGTGATTTCTATAATTTTGAAAAAAGTAGTGGGTACCTAATCTATTTATTTTCCATCAAAAATATAAGCTATACCTTCCAGAACATTCTTGGAAAAGGATCTTCTCGAGACCGCCACCCTGGTGACCTTAGAATCCGCGAACATCCTGAACTGGTGGCGCCACGGCCGAGTGCCCGGTGCACCCAGACTCCTCCCACTAGCGACCTCGGGAGATGGGAACTGCTTACCGCACGCGGCTTCTCTCGCTGCTTATGGATTCCACGATAGACTGCTGGCATTGAGAACGAAGGTTCAGGCTTTGTTGTGCGGGGAGATGGGAGAAGCTGTGACTAGTGAGTGATTTTTGGATCAGTCATAACATAAGGCATTTCAAATCGCTTGTCTACGCAACTTTTGATCCAGGTGACCAAGCCTGTATGAATCGGGTAATAAAATAATGTTTCTCTATGATAAAGTTAAGTAGTAATCTTGAAACGTTTTAAGGGGCTGTATGTCGACGATTGCTCTTTTTCGATACTAAAAAAGAAATACTTCTGAACAAGCCCTATTTTTATAAGTATATTACTTCAGGTTCCTACCTAGATTTCTATTAAGCTGAAAACATAATAGCAGAAACTTTTCACGATAAAGATATTATTTCAAAATGATACGTTTTAGAATTTATGATCGAAATATTTTGATACCTACTATTAAAATCAACTTGTGATTTATTGTTAAAGATAGGTAATATGTAGATCTAGATTTCTATTAGAATAGATTTTTGATAAGTAATTATACATAATTTATATCATTAATTTATCCGAAAAGCAAAGGCGGACCACGCGCCGACGTGTGTTTGTCGTCATTACAGCGGTCGGTAGGATTATTTATCGAAGTGATTAAAGATGGGTACATCTTTATTCACTTAAACTATACATTATAAAATAGGAGATGTGGCTTGTTCAGAAGTATTGACTTTTGTGATTAGTACACATAAATATGAATAATGAACTGGTCTTTTACCATCTTTTGATTTTTACACGGGTCCTTATTTTTCCTACGTTTCGACTATGTTACAATGGATATGTCGCTGTCAGACTGATCAGTAATTGTTATCGTTGCTATCAGTACAAAAAAGCTAAAAATTTGGATTTTTTTTATTGACTGATGTGTAAATCGATTTGCAGGAGTATAATATACGTGTGTAAGCTATAAAACGAAAGCTATTTACATATAAATATTGTAAAAAAACTTCATAGATAAGATGATAATCAGTTTTTTGTGTCTCCTGAAAACCTCCCAAATAAATCCCATATATTAACCACGATATTTAAAAAAACAACCAATTTAGTTGTGCTAACTTTAATATCCCACCTACAGATGCGATAAAGCGTCGCTGGCGCTGGTCCGAAAGCCTATCCCTGCGTTCCGCCGGCCTGTCTCCCACTGAGAGCGAATGGGAGACAGAATGGAAGGACACAATCCACGCCGCATCGGCAGAACCGCATCGGCATACACCACCCGCAGCGCCGCATTATGCGGGCTTGGAGCAGCTGCACGTGTTCGCGTTGGCACACGTGATGCGACGACCGGTTATTGTCTTCGCTGATGTCGCTTTACGCGTAAGTTCGACGCTTTTGCGGAACCTCTCGCTTCGCTCGCGTGCCTGTCAGCAGTCTATGCTGCTTTACATCATTTACTTAGCAACATGGAGTTTTAAAGTGATATTAATTAGGGACAGTTTGCGCTCAGATTTTTTAAATGTCTAATAGAGTGAGTCAGAGGCACGTCCGAACTTAACATTTGGCATATGCTTTTCCTCAAGATGTTTTCATTGATCGTTTTGAATACAAAAAAGTTAAAAAAACCCATTCGTGCACGGGCGGGCTCGGAACCTACGAATATCTTTGAATTCCGCACTCGGCTATGACCGTTTTTTGATAAATATAAATTAAAAGTGAAAAGCACATGCTCTAAACGGTGAAGGAAAACATCGTGAGGAAACCAGTTAGTATTCTTATAAGCAACCTGTCACGTATGGAATGCTAACTACTGCAAAATGCGGGCATGTGCCAAATACGCATGAACGTGCCTCTGACTACCCCTACTAGACATCTTCAAAGGATCTAAGCGTCTGGAGATCTGAGAGAATGTCTACCATACTTGGGGATTACAGTCGTGATCCTGTTTATTTTTATAAATAAAAAAAAAACTAAAATCGCCCGTATCGTGGTACCTGGACAAAAACTTTCTTGCAATAGTTCCCTACTTATAGTTCTAAATTCAGCGAATCCCCTTCCAGGACCTAAAGGGTGATCCCGTAGCCCCCATTCCGTTCGGTGGCGTCTACTTACCCTTGGAACTGGAGCCCGAGTTGTGCAGTAAAGCGCCCATTCTGCTGGCGTACGATGCTGGCCATTTCTCTGCGCTGGTGCCTTGCGAGCCTCTGCCCACAGATGGCGCCAGGGTGCCATTGGAGGACCAGGCTGGCAACCCTATGCCGATCAGGTATAATAAATAAATATAAAGTGGTCGGACTCGCGCACGAAGGGTTCCGTACCATTATCTATAAAAAAGCAAAAAAATCACGTTTGTTGTATGGGAGCCCCTCTTAAATATTTATTTTATTCTGTTTTTAGTATTTGTTGTTATAGCAGCAACCGAAATACATAATCTGTGAAAATTTCAACTGTCTAGCTATCACGGTTCATGAGATAGGCCGTGTCCCCATGTATGTGGTGCGGCGTCTTTCAACATGAAATGTTGTGTCGTCGTGACATGAAAAGACACGGCGGCGTGCGACGGAAAGTTGCCATGCAAATCGTAAGTCACCTTTTGATCGCGTAAAAGGCACCATTTCAAGTCACGGCGACCATGAGAAAGCGCGATGCTGCGCCGCGGAAAATCACTGGCACGGCGTACCGCAGCAAATTTTTTTAGGGTTTCGTAGTCTACAAAAAACCCTTATAGTTTTGCCATGTCCGTCCATCCAACCGTCTGTCCGCAGCTTAAAAGCTGTAATTTCGCATGAATATACATACTCGTATTAGTCACGCCGACAAAGTGATAGAATAAAATCTTAAAAATCATTTTGTAAGGGTGGGTACATATAAAGTGGGTAAATGTTTTTTTTATTTCTCGTGTACTCCATGGGTGTCGTTTGATAGGTCTTTAAAAAATATTGTGAGTTTGTGAAAACATCTTTTCGATCAAGGGAGCCGTTTGTTAAATATTAAGCTTTAAAATGCAAATTTTTGTTGGAGTCGAGTGTCCTCCCCCCCCCCTCGAAAAGTTAAAGTATATGGCTACTATTGGCACTGATAGCCTCTGGGCTAAGCTGCGGACAGACGGACATGGTGAAACTATAAGGGTTTCTTGTAAACTACGAAACCCTACATTGCACGTGGCCCGACACGCACTTGGCCGGTTTTTCGTTGTTTTTCATTGATTTGAATAAAAAAATCGCTCGCTTAATGTAAAGCGGAGTAACTCAAAAAATTGATTTTTCGAGTTTTTTTAATAAAACGCATTATTTAGATGCAAATAATAAGTTGCGTTCAACAGGCGCTTCAAAGCAAGTCAATTGAACAAATAATAATATTGTCACTAATATTTTTTTAAGTCTTGTATTAAAAAATCTATTCACAATAATAATTATTTTATGAAATGATATTAACGGAAATTTCATTGACTATACCTTTATAACATTAAAATTGCCCAAACAAATGTATATTTTTGTATTTATCCTATAATATAGTGTACGGCGAATTCGCAAAACTTTAAACTTGAATTACCAAAAAGTTGAAATTTTGGATTACTTACTTCACTTTATTTATAAGCGTGCGAAAATGTCAACATAAAATTCTTTTGTTTCTTACCTTATAGTTAAACCTAGCATTTTCATGGCGCGCCATCGTGTCATGATTTACGACATGAAATGTCGACATTTACGCCTCGCATGGCATCTCTCCGTGGCAGGCCGCCATGACTTTTCAAGTTGCGGCGACGCGTATTTTCATATCACAACGACACAACTTTTCATGTTGAATGGCGCCGCACCACAGACATGGGGCCACAGCCTTACAGCCCTGTGACAGACAGACGGACGGACGGACGGACGGACAGACAGACAGACAGACAGCGAAGTCTTAGTAATAGGGTTTCGATTTTACCCTTTGGGTACGGAACCCTAAAAAAACTGTTCAAGTGTGAACCGGGTTTGTAAAATCAGATTTGGACAGACGTTGTCTTGTCTTGTCTCCTGACGGTTCATTCTAAATTTCAATAATTCCATAAAAAAAACCGGTTAAGTGCGAGTCGGACTCGCGTATAAAGAGTTTTTAGGGCGCATTAAAAACGCCAAAAAAACACGTTTATAGGAGCCCTCACTCATCACATCACAGACTAAAAACATTCAGTCTTTTCTATTCGATTATTGAAATTTGATATGACAACGTCTGGCACGGGTCGGCTAGTTTGACATATTTTTGAGCAGGTTTATTTATTTTTTTATCAATTTTCATAACATAAAATCTGCAAAATTTCAGATTTAACGTAGACCCAGGCCAGGATTTCCGCTGGGAGGCGGAACCCGACCAGAAAACAATCAACAATGTCCTACCCGATGAGTACCAGCGATCAGCTATGCTGGCTTTATACCTCGACCTTGAACGAGTCGAATGCATCTCCACCTCCCAAACACCCGATGACTTAAGGTACATATATATATTTTTTTGTATTCTTAGAGACGGGTTAGTCCAGAATTCCTCATTCCTCATTCCTCATAAATGGGTATTTCTGGTTGTTTTGAGCTATCAGCTATACTAACCTGTCAGTACTCGGTAGGACGCTTAAATAAATCAAACGAACCTTGGTCTATGTAGGTAGCTATATTTGCAAAAATATTAATTTGCCTAGGTCTCTGGCCAAAACGCTTCGATAGCGCGATTCAGGATCGGAATACTTTTAGTGGCGACATCTAGTTGTGAAATCGGAACTATATTCTACAAGTGAGAGCTTTAAACACTAGTCAAATGTCCTGAAGTCCCCATTGACGGCCCATTGATTGTATAATGGCAGACCCAGATAACTCTACTACTTTTTTTGTAAATACATTACACAGACCAAACATCTGTTTATTACACAAATGATTGTCCTTGGTGGGGATCGAAACCACAACCTAGAGTGCAGTAGGCAGAGTTACTGCCAACAAAAAACTATATACTACATATCTACAAAAAGTATTCTATCATTTAGTTCCCATAAACGCTTCGCTTAGCTTGGAACTAGATGGCGCTGAGTGATAATATCCACCAATATTTATATTTATTTATTAGGCTACGGGCTTGTAACCTGTCACGTGTGGAATGCTAACTGCTGAAAAATATTGGCTTGTGCCAAATGTAATGTTTGTATGTGCCTCGTGACTAACCCATTTAGACATCTTCAAGGATCTGAGAGGATGTCTACCGTACTTGGGATTTACAGTTATGATCATATTATTTTTATTTAAATCTAATTAACCCCTCTCCAGAAGATCACTCGACGCGCTATCAACGAAAAGTTCGAAGCAAATGAACTCCGTAGCCAAACAGTTCGGAAGCATCGGTAGGTCGATGAGCAGTAAATTGAAGAAGAACTTTGGATCGATGGCGAAGCTGACGGGAAAGGGTAGTCAGAGTAATCCTGAGGAGGGGATTATGAGGAGGCAATCGACTTGCGAGGTGCTTTGCTGCAAAGTGTTGGCGGCGAGAGCGCCGGTTCAGGAAGAGATGGTCAAGAATTATCTGAATGAGGCTTGGATTGGGTGAGTTTATTTCTTAAAACTGTGTTTATAAATGTTTTTGATGAACTAGCTGACCTGGCAGACTGCCTTTCCAAATTTTAAATAATCCCAAAAACCATTGTTTAAAAAAAAACGGTAAGTATAAAAAGTTTTACATTTTTTTCCCCGACGACCTGTCCTGATAATTATGAATAGGTACTTAAGAGGCTGCCAGTCGCTGATTGCTCTTTTTCGAAACTTAAAAAGAAATACTTTTGAACAAGCCACATCTCCTATTTTTATAAGTATATTACTTCAGGTTCCTACCTAGATTTCTATTAAGCTGAAAACATAATAGCAGAAACTTTTCACGATAAAAATATTATTTCAAAATGATACGTTTTAGAATTTATGATCGAAATATTTTATATACCTACTATTAAAATCAACTTGTGATTTATTGTTAAAGATAGGTAATATGTAGATCTAGATTTCTATTAGGATAGATTTTTGATAAGTAATTATACATAATTTATATCATTAATTTATTCGATAAGCTAAGGCGGACCACGCGCGGACGTGTGTTTGTCATCATTGCAGCGGTCGGTAGGATTATTTATCGAAGTGATTAAAGATGGGTACATCTTTATTCACATATACTATACATTATAAAATAGGAGATGTGGCTTGTTCACAAGTATTTCTTTTTTCGTTTCGAACAAAAATAATCGTCGACTGGCAGCGTCTTAACTACTTAGCACGTAATTTTTTTTATTCAGTCGTCAAAACGGACTAATGTCAGATTTAACTATAGATTTTGACACGGGTCTTTATCACCTATAATTACCTTTAAAATCTATATTTATGTCTACTAATCACGATAGTTTGAAAAATAATAATGTCAGATTTTTTCAATTTTTTTTATGCAACCTTTTTTTTTTAATTTTGGCGTGATTGAGATTACATTATAGAAACTTTCGCATTTAAATTATAGATCCATTTTTGATTGTTTTAGGTTACGATTGATATTAAGAAGTTCATTATCATTGAATTTCTCTAATTCCAGTTACACAACAGAACGAAACCGCAAAGAACAAGCCTCCCAGCCATCGCAACCTCGCTACGGCACCGGTCGCTCCCAGTTCTACGCAGAAGCTGATCGCGCTGCGCACGAAGTCGCGCGACAATCTGTCGCGCACAAGTCGCGACCGAATGACAGAACGTTGTACCTGTCAAAGTCAACGTTCTACGACGACCGTCCGCCGTCGCCCAAGCCGTGTCGAGCGCCGTTGTGTATGTACTACGGAAGTCCCGCTAATAATGATTATTGCTCGCGGTGTGCGAGGCTTCAGTGATTTTTCTTAAGTACACATTTGCGCTAAGTTCGTGCCTAACTTTCTAGGACGCACTTAGCTTGTTTACTAGTGTAGATTGGCCTTGCAGCTCAGTTGGTAGTAACTTTACCTTCTGCGCTGTTCGATTCCCATCAAGGACAAACATTTATGGGATGAACATAGATGTTTGTTCTGTCTCTGGGTGTTATATAATTGTATGTACATCTGGTTCATAAGTATTGTACGATGATAGATGGCGCAAAAATATCATAAATATTTCATCTTAATAGTTAAATGCGTCCTAGAAAAACAAGCATGTTTATGAGTTAATTTAATAGCTATCGAAAATTTTCTTTTAAGCGCGATTCGAAAACTTCGCTTAGAATAAGTCGAAAATGTGAGTTCGGTATACTGCTACTAAAATGAGTAGAAACGGCATCACGGCAACCGACTACATGTGAAAAGTGTTTGTTGACATGCAAGGCGTTTTGTGGAAAGGCACGTCCAAACGTCTCGTGTGATAATAATGTTTTTTTTTTGTATTAGTTTTGTTTTATACTGGTATTTTTATGACTTCCAAGATTGATATTATATTATGGAGTTGTCTGTAATGTGATGCACACAAAGTATTCGATATCTACCAATAATTTTACATGAGCATTCAAAAGAATCAAAATAAATACAACCGGCAAAAATTTATTACGGGGTGTTGAGACTACTCTATAAAACTGAAACTGGATAGTTGGACCTTGGATCTATCTGGGGGCACGGCAGTGCCCCCGCCAAGTCATCCATTCTACTTCATAATTTTGTCATTTATGACATCTGGCTGCCCGAGTGAAAGTAAAAATTTTGAAATTTGGTTTTAGTTAATTTGAGAATAATATTACCTCGGTGATAGACCATTGCCAGTATTCTTCAGATCAATACAAAAACAGTAATAAGTTAAATATCCTACTAAAGAATAAGCTATTTGACAGTATAAAAAATAAAGTGTTGTTTATAGTAATCTATGTAAATTATGCCTTCGAAAAGCGTTATGGAGTAAAATAAAAATAAACAATGATTTATTAAAAAGACCTATAAAAAAATGATCTATTTTTAAACGCCAGTTAAGTGACACAAAACGGTCAGGATTGGTCGAATCGACGATGACGATGCTTGTCAATATGTCATCGCCTGCCTTGAATAACTGTTTATTTGTTGACAAGCATGTAAGGTCACAGAAACTAGTGCGACGCCATTTGCATAAAAGCGTTTTTGCGGGTTATTTAAATTGTCGATATTTAATTTACATTTTTAGGGCCAATACTTAACAGAATTGAAAATTATATTTTTTTATGGGTTCCACATTCACTACTGAATAATCTAGAATGGTTTTCAAAATCTTGTCAAATAGCCCATTGAGGTTCTTTGTTTTCTGTACATGGTATCTTCAGTTTTCAGGAGTAATCTTAATACACTTAAAATGCATCACATTAGAGTCTTTATTAACAAAGCTAGAGTTAAGCATATTTTTGATTGTCTAGTTTGTAAGTTTTGGTGATAATTTAATTGTTATTTAGTCGATAGATTCACTTTTTTCCCCACCATCTAAACATAAGTTGCACCGCGCGATTTTTTATTATAAAACGCGTTTTCTAAATAACGCATAATATTATACAGAATCTGTGATAGAACAGATATAACTTCATTAGAATCATTTTAGTATTACAGGGGCAGTACCACAAGCTCAAAAGTAATATCAAAACAGTATTACTAGTGCAAAAGTGACAACGCAACACGAACTCGTATAGCGTTGTCACTTTCGCACTACAAGTAATATTGTTTTGATATTACTTTAGGATACCGCAAGGTATGGCCTCAGGTGTGTATATGACTATTTTAACATGTGCCAAAAGTGGCTTCTTTAATCTAAAATGAATGTTATAATGAAACAAATGTGTTCAAAATTTAGTGCCAGAATGGTGAATTTTGGACAATACGAGATGAGCTACAGGTTAATACTAATTTCGTACACATTTTGGTAAAAAAATAACAATAACTATAGATTTTTACACGTGTCGTTATCGCGTATCATCTTTTATTTTCCCAACGTTACAACTATGTTTGAATAGTGGTTACGGAAAGACTGGACATAGTCGATACATCGGAAAAATTAATTAAAGCTCAGTTGGTAGTAGCTCTGCCTTCTGCGCTGTAGGTTGTGGGTTCGATCCCCACCATCAAACATTTGTGTGATGAACATAGATGTTTGTACTGTGTCTGGGTGTTAATATGTATAATAAGTATGTATTCACAAAAAAAAAGTATTTAAGTATTCTATCAGTTCTCTGGTTCCCACAGTACAAGCTTTGCTTAGTTTGGGGCTAGATAGCACTGTGTGTAAAGTCCGCCAATACTTACATAAACTTACTTAATAAAGACACGTGTAAAAATTAATAGTTGTGTACTTATCACGATTGTATAAAAAATAAATTACAGAACACTCTTCCAAACTTAGTTTTCCATACACAGGGTTACGATCGCGATAAATATATTTTTATACTGAGTATGAATTTCCTTGTGGCTTCCTCCCGTCTTATGGAATTGTGATTTCTTGTAACTTAAAGATGTATTTTTAATCAGTCTACCTCACACAAGGCAGCAGAACTTAAAAGTTCGTATAATGAGAGTGATATATTTTTGGATTCAGGGTTAAATATCTAAATCATGCACTAAAATATATCGAGCTTGGAGTACCTAGTCTCCGTCCTTAATTTGCGTTGTCAAAGATTATATTTTTGACTTTCTAGTCCCGTATTATTAGAGTAAGTCTTAGCGTAGTCTTAAAAGTAATTTAAAACATGCTACTCCTTAAGTAGGACATAAACTCATTAGCACCGACCACATTACCAAATCTTGTAATATAAAGTGATTTTAAGAATATGGTAATTGTTACCCAATTTTATCCTACATATTCTTATAGAACCTTTGAAAGATCTGTAAACAAATTATGTAAAATACATGACAAGTTTAAATCATAGTGTGTAATTAATATTGTGTAAAGCGAAAAGATATTATATTTTTTCATGTTTAAAAATATACCGGCATATCATGTTTTTTTAGATATATATGATTAAAATGCTAATTTAATCGTTTTATTGTTCCTATTTTAGAAATAAACTGTAGATAGGTACTGTTTTACAAAACAAAAAAACTGAGGTATTCAAATAAATTATATTAGATATCTCTTTAAAAGCACATAATTCAATTAAATCAAATAAACAATACAAACTCGCATCGACATAACGCTTCTATATAGTTCTCAAGAGGATAATAGGATCTGGCAGAATATTCCACAGTATCATAAAAGACCATAGGATAAATCACTACATAGTATAAAGCAAAGTCGCTTTCCGCTTCCCGTCTGTATGTATGTTTGCTTATATCTTTAAAACTACACAACGGATTTTGATGCGGTTTTTTTAATAGATAGAGTGATTCAGGAGGAAGGTTTATATGTATAATAACATGCTTAATATATTAGAGAACCACTGATAATTTTAAGATTTCAAATCAGCGCGACTTTTTTTTTTAAATTTTAAATGCTGTTAACGAGTATACAAAGACATTCTGTAATATATTTTGGTATCAGCTTTGCACCCGTGCGAAGCCGGGCGGGTCGCTAGTAATAGATAATAGTAGAGAAGATCTAAACAAACGAATAGTCAAATATTAAGTAAATATGTTTCTAAAAAAGTAAATCCTCATCGTCCCAGTTATGAGGGTAGCAGACCGGCTTGTAATCCCCCGAGTCTGTTGTGGAGGACAGTGTTGATCCACAAGCGTACAGGATACTGGTCAGCTGTTCCGATGATCGCACATGGCGAGGAATGGTTAGGCGTTTGATTGCAGCTTCTAGAAGGTTCGAACTACTTGTAAGTTATTACACTATATCCTAATAATAATATAAATTCGAAAGTTTGTGAGGATGTCTGGATGTTTGTGGCTCAATCAGGACTAAACGGATTTGAATGAAACTTGGATTATACTCTTTGTCCAGATACTACGCGAGAGAAGCTGATGACAAAAGCTGGTTAATTCATATTTGAAATGGGTATTTATTGCATTATTACCTATATTATTATTTATCCCGAAATATCTATAAATATGTGTAAGGTACGGGTCGTAAAAGATGTAAATGCTACCTACTTGAAATAGGGTTTTAGTGTTACCATTAGATTCTCCACTCCCTACAGAGGCTATGATGCTTTCTTTACGCAATTTAGCCAACGCCTGGTTCCTAATTTTCTTCGCTTTCACCATTTTCAAACGGTGGAAGTCTTCCCTCTCCTGCAGATAAAGAAATGTCATAATCGAAGTTGAATTGAATCCCGGTCAGTATGAAAACTATAAACGATTATAGTCACCCTTTCGTCCATTTCCATCATGATGTAAGTTTCTGTGTTACGCAATTTGGGCATAATGACTTTCTCGATTCCGTTTACCTTCCTGAAAAATATCGGATGATGATTTTCCAGCAATTGAAGGCTCATCATCTCTTGCAAAAACATAGCGTAAAACATCTGCAGAATACCTATTTACCACTTAGATACATAATAATTATGCTTCTTTTTTGTTAAGGAGGTTCTTAAAACCTTCAAAAAACAGAAATATTTATCCATAAAAAGACTAGGTGTAGGTATCAAAATATGTTAAGCGCAACAAAGGGGTCTTTATCGTAAGACCCCTTTGTTGTGAAACCACTATGCCGAGAAAATGCAAGAGGCAAACTGACAGACGTACCTAAGAGTGACCTATATGGGCTTACATATACATAGTTTATTTTCCGAAGAACGGTAAAAACGTCACAGACCTCAACTTAGTTCGAATAGCCTCATCCAACAGAATACAAGTGTTCCTCAAAGACGCAAACTTGATCAGAATCCTGACTGCCTTTCGGAACGCCCTCTTGGCTTCACTGGTGCGATGACCGCCTGCGCCTAAGCCGGCGTATTGCAAAGCATCGCTCGCGCCTGTGTCTTCAACCGCTTGAAGCGAGACTGTGGACACGCCAGAGATGTTCTCTTGGATTCGCTGGACACGGACTTGAGCCTGTTTCAGAGGTGGAATTGAGCTGATGACGAAGTTTTATTTTTCTTTTTTAGGCGGGACCGAACTGTTTTTAGTTACTTATTTATCAATTGATAGATTTATTATTCAAAAAAAAATACAGACGTAGGTAGCTTAATAGTGTTAAAAACGATAAAATAAAAGTGTTCAAAACCATAAAAATCATCGTAAAAATTTTAGGTTCTGCTCTGCATATAGATACTTAAGTATTAAATACCTATAATTATTGACTTCTTTCGTCTTTCCTATGTATGAGTAGGTGTATGGCCGACTATGTAGGTATTGGGCTAGCCTGTTTCTCTAATGCCAACGCAGTAGTTTTTTGTGTTTTACACGTTAGTTTTGCTACTGCTAAACTGCTGTTTTAACGATTCCGTCACCTTGCTCCACACGTAATTACGCTAGTACCTAGATTTTTACCATCATCCGGTAGGTACGTATTTACATAGAAATCGGGCGTAGACACATCCCAAACACCACAGATTAAGCCGAAAAAGTTTCACCGCAATATGCTATATACCTACCTCTCCAATATTCTCCAGCACCATAGCATTACTCTCTCCGTTGGTAAACTTCACTGCGGCTAACGATATATACGCCTCCCTTAGCGTGTGTCCCAGTATGGCTTGCGTCGAAGCCAGTTCCGCCGCAGCCTGCCTACCCCTAAACCTTAGCGCCTCGACTTTACGCTTCAGCAGGGAGTAACCGCTGTTCACTTGCTCCTGCCTCCGTTTCATCTCTTTCAACATGAAGAGAGAAGCGGGGACTGGGTATCGATTTTCTGTATTCATTTTTGCAGCCGATTTTATTCTCAAGTGGATAAAGGCAAGCAAATTGAGAATTAATGCGAATTGGAGTTATATCATTGACAGATGACATTAAGTTTGACAGTAAAAAGTCAAGTGTAAAATAATAAGGATGAATTTCCTCCTGAAATAAGAGTTGCAATTTTTTACTTCTTAAAGAGTTTCAGAATTACCGAACAACTTTACTGTGGCACTAAACAATATATTTCAGGTAGGGAGAAAAATAAATTTTCGATGAGCCAGAACTATTGAACTAAGGCCACACTTGATTTATATTACATACCTACATTTGTAACACAGAAATGTTAATTTGACGGCAAAAATAGGTAGGGTAGTAGCAGTGCTCTAGATGAGCTCTTTCATAAAGAATAGTTCTTATAGAGATGCAATGTTACTAACATTTATTTATACAATTATAAAACATCGAAGCTGATAAAAATCTAATGTCTATTTATACACACAATAATGATTATTATACGGTAAAAACTACATTTCTTAAATGTACTAGATTAAAGCAGTCTCTCTTATAACTATTAAGTCTCACTCACATTGAGTACTGCCCCAATGATAAAATCATAGTCTCAGCTGTCCTGCCAATAATTATAGTTGCCAGCCGGAGGGGGGACGGGCATCGGGGGGGCATTGGGCGGGGGGCCGGCCCCACTGCTGTACGGGGAGCCTTGGGGGGATCCGTATCTAGGTCGGAACCACGGCCGGCTGTTGTATTGGTACTGGTTGCTGGCGTATGCGGCCAAGTTCTGCCCGGTTGCGTTTGGGTATGGGTTTTGGTTCGGTGGGTAAGCCATTGGCATAGTGGGTATGGTCGCAGCGGAGTAGTTAGGGACCGGGGTTGATGATGGCGAGTATGTCTGCGGAGTACTGCTAACGGGTGTACTCGGGTACGTGTTCGGCGTTTGGGTCGATCCATTGGTTGGGTAGCTCGGAGGCTGAGTCGTTGTTTGATTAGCATAGGGAATGTTAGTCGGTGTGGAGGTTCCGCCATTGGAACCGGGGTAGTTAGGAGTCACAGACGGATTCGGCTGCATCAACGTCTGCGTGGACGTACCATCTGTGGTAAAAGTCTGTGCAACAGTCGCGGGTATGTACCCTTCCTGAGATGAAGAAGTGATGTAGCTCGTTTGACCGTTCCCGTTCCCGCCTTCGCCCTCTGAACTGTTCCCGTTCCCGTTACCGTTCCCGTTCGGTGGGACGGTCGCGGCTGGAAGAGTGTATTGGACGGTGGGGTTCGTTGGCACTGTGATGCCGCTGTTCGCCGGGAGCATGTACTGTTGCGGCATCGTTGCGTACTGCGAGGTTGGTGTCATGAAGTTTTGGGGTAACAGTTGGTGGACCGATTGTTGTGCTTGCGGGTTGGTGAGCGGAGAGGCTGATTGCTGGACTATGGGTATAGTCCCCAGATGCTGTCCACCTGGCAGTTGCAGCTGATGTCCGGCCAGAGCTGCGTTGAGTTGCTGCGCAGACAACTGCGAGTTGAGGTTTAAACCTGGCATGTATTGTGGGTTGTGCTGCATATTCATTTGCATCAACGGCATATTATATTGGACGCCCCCGGGCACTCCTAACTGATTTGGCTGCATCACTGTCACATTCTGACCGGGCAGCATTTGTTGACCGATCAACCCTTGAGGTAATCCACCCTGCATCAAATTCTGGTTTGTTGGTATCATGTAAACTTGGCTGTTGTGTTGTCCCAGCATAGTGGGAGCTTGGTTGAGATTCAGCTGGTTTTGCAACACCGTCATTCCCTGGGGAACGGTGATCATTTGCACATTTTGATTCTGAACTTTACTGAGATCCTTCTGATCTTTGCTTTGAAGCTGGAGGCTGCGGTCGATTTGCCGGATGTACATCCCGGAGCCGTCTTGCGATAATCCGGTGCCGGATACGCTGAGAACAATAAGTAGAAGTTAGACTGAGAACACAAAAGAATATTTTTTTTTCGATGTAGTTTTTTGGATTGTAAGAATAGGCTGTGTGATCTACCACTGTTTCTTTAACACCTTGAAACTAAATAAAAAAAATAGTACTTCAAAATAAAGCTATCCTAGCTACTGAATAGTAATTCTGGATTCTTCTTCCTACTAACTAATACCAGTCATAAATTGTGTATTTTTTTTTTGCATTTATAACGTTTTTAGTTCCATCATGTCGTGTGAGTAAGATGAAACCAAGTTATTATAGTGAGTGACCTTGAAATAGCTTCAAGGCTTTTATTCGGGAACTACGAGGAAGAAGGCTAGTCTGAAATAAAATATATGCCCATCACTACATAGTATAAAGCAAAGTAGCTTTCCGCTTCCTGCGTCTGTATGTATGTATGTATGTTTGCTTATATCTTTAAAACTACACAACGGAATTTGATGCGGTTTTTTTTAATAGATAGAGTGATTCAGGAGGAAGGTTTATATGTATAATAACATGCTACCCGTGCGAAGCCGGGGCGGGTCGCTAGTTAAAGATAATTGCACATTTAGCGGACATAGGACAGCGGCTGTTTAAAAATTGAGATGAAATAGGATCACGACTCAGAGGACGTCTAAAAGAGTCATTACATTTAGGACATGCCTACATTTTGCAATAGTTAGCATTCCATCCTTAAAGATTGCAAACCCATTGCCTTCGGGTTGAAAGTCTGGGTACCTCTCCACACAGCAAACGCGGCAATTTTATTAACACGACACATTAAAGTTTCTGTTACGGACAAAATATAAATAAATAAATATAAGGCCTTACTTTGTCTGTTGCCCAGAGGACACGTGTATGATAGTTCCGTGAGATGGGTTTATCTTCATCCCCATACTGACCACCGTGCTGTCTCTAGCTGTAAAGTAAAAGTCACAATTGATAACATATAACAAGTTGTGAGTAAACGCTAGTGTATAATTCTTTAACGCTTTGAAATAATCTTGTAAATTAAAGATTAGAAATAATGCAGAAAGAATTATGGCTTGCGCACATAGGCGGACGGCAGCGCAGACGATTTAGAATGTTTAAATTGAATTAATGATTTATCCAATCGAAATAAGGCATACATTTCAATAGGTCGGCCGTCTGCCACTCTGCGCAGGCCCTAAAGCTTCTCTTACAACATGCATGTATGTATTGTATACGCTTGGCTTGCTTACGCTTACGCAAATTTACGCTATGCAATGCGACAAACTTCTACGCTTTAAAACATAATGGCAAAGAAATATATTAAAATTAATCCCTATTTCCCAAGGTCATAGCATCACGCGTAAACAGCTGGACCGTTTTTGTTGTTTCTTTTTTTCGTTGTATTCGTTCATCAGTATATTATCAGGAGAAGATTCCTATAAAAGAAAATTTTGGAAAATTGTAATTTGACAGGACTATGTCTGTCGGGACGGCTAGTCACTACATAGTATAAAGCAAAGTAGCTTTCCGCTTCCCGCGTCTGTATGTCTGTATGTATGTTTGCTTATATCTTTAAAACTACGCAACGGATTTTGATGCGGTTTTTTTTAATAGATAGAGTGATTCAGGAGGAAGGTTTATATGTATAATAATAACATGCTACCCGTGCGAAGCCGGGGCGGGTCGCTAGTGTAAAATAAAAAAAAAGTTTAAACAGCATGCCGGTAAAAGTTCGCAAAAGCTATCGAAAAATATATTATTAAGAATATATAAATGATGAGACAGGTACTCCAGTGCAAAATTAAGATACGCAAAGATAAATTATTCTTTTCATAGTTTTTTTTTTGCAAGTTTCGTTTGTATGAATTTAATACACATGGTGTTTAGTGGAAAATTTGAATGTATCGTATTGGAAAATTTAATTCGAATGCTTTAACTAAAATACACAAGTAACTATGGTTGTTTCTTGTGTATATTGTACATTTTCTGTATTATATAATTATTTACTTCTGTAAATAAAAAACTTATACTACAGTTTAAACGAGTAGAGACACAAATTATAACAGCGCTCGAACAGCAAAACTCATACCGCTCGCTGATAAAGCTGAAATAAGCTCAAAAAGCACGTGCATAAAATATTAAGAGGCCACTAAAATTAAATTACGAGTATGATCTAACTAAAGCGTAGAATACAATATTAGCAGGATCTCATGAGCTGGTGGCGGCGCGTCCGCTGTTATTTTACCTGTGGATTGAAGCTTAAACTAAGTGATTATTAATATATTAGTTCAGTTCATGACAAATTCCTTCTACGAACAGTATCTAAAGGAGTTTGAAGTGACAATGGATAAGTTCTGTAAGCAAATGAATAATTTAACCAATGAAGATGCAGCGGGCATTGAACTTGAAAGTATCTAATAGTCAATAGGTCAACAACGATATTATGTAAAACATGCTGGTCTGGATCTACTGCTTTAACCAATATAAGATACGACGTAAATTTTTAAGATGATTATTCCTAATAAAACAGTGCCGAACAGATTTATTAACAGCTTTCACCGTTATGGAACACGTACAATATTGTAGCATCGTACCTACGAGTATAAAAAACTCAAATTATTGCCCAGAGAGACTAAGTAGTAATCTTTATAACTACATAAGGATGTATGCTCGTACGCTTCCGGACCTGGTCAAGTTCTAAAATAAGGTTAAGATAATATTAAAACTGCCTACGAACTACAACACCGAAACTACAAAAAAATAAGCAAAAATTAACAGCTCCGCATTCAACTTGATGATTCAAGTTCCCGTCTCTCAGCATCAAATAGTGTAATCTAAGGACAATGAAAGCTAAAAACATGCATATATTCCGAAGAATCGTAGCGGATATTGTCGATGTTCACACCGCCAATGGTTACTTGCAAAACAGCGGTTGCCGCTTATTTTCCGCTACGCTTCGTCCGCTTGATGTAACATTCACTTGTGGAAAGCAAGTTATCCACAACGCGATATATTTTGAAAGGCGTTGGATTTATCTACAAGCGTAACTTATAAATTAGACTTACTTTTTTATGAAATGAGCATAATAAAGAAAAATATATCTGGTTTGGTTTCCTAGAACTAACGAAACGATGGTATGAATATATATATAAATGACAAAAAAACATGTTAGAAGATAATTGTGTAATCGTTCGTTAGTTCATTTTAGCGTCAATTGACAATCGCATCAATTAACGCTGCCAACGATCAATTCGTCCCGTCAGCGTGCATAAATGACGAACATTAACAATCGGAGTGATAGACGCCGAAACACGAAGACAGCGCTCCGTCTGAGGGACATTTTTCGTCTGGCAGACTCCAACTCATGCTAAAGCCCAACCAATAATTCGATACACGATATGACATCTAGCAAATGTCAAAACTAGTAATAATGTTGACAGTACTGTTTACGGGATTGTCAAATTAATCGTGAATTAATAATTATAACTCATTGTTATATGTTTATCTCATTCACCAGAATTAACCTTAACTGGCCTCACATCTCAGTTGGTTGTAACTCTGCTCTCTGCGCTGTAGGTATTGGATTCGATTCCCACCCAGTACAAACATTTGTGTGACGAACATGGATGTTTGTTCTGTGTCTGAATGTTATAATGTATCTTATGTAGTATGTATTTACAATAAATAAGTATAAAGGTATTATATCAGTTATCTGGTACCCATAGTACAAGCTTTGCTAGTTAGGGGCTAGATGGCGCTTTGTGATAATGTTTTTTTTGTTTATTTATTTAACTGTTTTTATTGTCAAAAAATGACAGCCTATTAACTGTCGTATAGTGTACCTAATTATTGGTTGGACCTGTTTACACACAGTTACAAGATATTTAAATATAATGTACAGAGAAAACAACGAATTCTTCAAAATACCTGCTCCAGCTGATGTCCAGGAACGGACGTCTCGGGATGTGCTCTTGTCCTGGCTAATCGACCTGCAGCATCCAATCGTTTCAGTTCACACAAAGATCTTCAAGTTTATTTTTTAAATACACACACAAATTAATTAATTACAACTTGAAATCTTATTTATTATTGAGGAAATTTTTTCAGTGCCCAAAAAGTATCTTCAACTATTTCACGCCTACACCAAATTTTTAAATTTGTTCATTCTCTTTACGACGCACTTAGCCGTATCGCGGAGTAGGGTTTTTTGAGGAATATAGTCATGTGTAACAGAATTAGAAGTTTTATATATTTCTTTTAAAGTTTCATCCGTAATGTGATTCAGAAAGTTTTCTAAATTGTAATTTAATCTTAAAATTTCTACGATAGCAAATATTTTTTAAATAATTCTCTAGAAATATCAAAATTATAATATACAAAATTTCTTGGTTGGAAAAATTGAGCTGTAAAATCAATGTCTTCTTTTGCGGTCATAATCTTGACCAACCGCTATCTGCTATAGCTAAGCTAGACTAGTATGGAGATCGACTAACATCTAATCTAACGTCATCTCTATACTTTGGTTAGCACTTACGAAAATATGCTAAAAACATAGACAAAAACTGAGTGCGCTGAAAGTAAAGTTTAGAATCGTTTTCGTAATGAGAAATGTTTTATAGTTTTTTTTTTTAAATAAAATTTAATTTTTAAAAATGTTAAGCATGATTCTTATTTTGAAAAACATACCCGGCTGGTGCTATCGGTCTCAGCTGCAGCTGATTAGGCGACCCATCCGATAGGCGCTTTTGACCCCTTGACTCTTGACTGCCAACACTTTTAGACGGGGTAGACGTATTCTGAAACATTTAAAACCACTTCTTACTATTCTGCAAAGGATAACTACTTAATAAGCTAGGTGAGTATAAAATTGCTATAAGAAAATTATTTTGCAAACAATGAGAAAACGGAACAACAAAAAGTCGAGCTAATAGAGTATGATTGGTCAATGATAGACATAGACTCAGCCAATCAGAGGCTTCAAAAACGCCTCATGAGATTCTATCCTTATCTTACTAATAATTATAAATCCGAAAGTTTGTGAGGATGTTTTGATGTTCGTACCTCAACCACAACTAAGTACATACCACAAAACGAATTTTGATGAAACTTGGAATATACATAGCGTATGCCATGGAACAGCAAATAGGCTACTTTTTATCCAGATACCACACGAGCGAAGCCGCGGGCGAAAGCTAGTTACTCATGTATGAGATAACTTGAATATATAAGGTATTAGCCCGACTTCTTGAATAGAAAAAAAAACTAGAAAACAACATAACTAATTAATAAAGACACATTCAGAACAAAAAAAAATGAAAGTTAAAGAATTGCGCCAGGAAATGATGTGAAGCAAAAGAACCATTAACCTGTGAACCAAAACATAAGCCGAAAGAAATGAACCGTGTACCGCCTTGTAATAATACAAAAGCATTAGTGAGAATCTAAACCTAATGGTGTATACTGACTGTGAACATTATCGTGTAGTGTAAAATCTAATAGGAAAACGAAAAACTATTCTTAAAACTATAATATAGAAACGAATATTTCAGACTGGATTACGCTGAAGTCACGCTCATCAATGAAGTCCAAACGCTGTCGTATTACGCTCATCGTTCGTGTAGACTTTTATCTATGGCATAACGCAATGGCAGATAAACCTGGTAATTCGGCGATTCATATTGTTATAACTTATAAATACAAATATGCAAAAATCAGGCGCTTATCCAGGGTACTCCTGAAAAAGAGAGAAGTGGGATGGTCATGGTATCATTAACGTTGGTCAATGTGTCATGACCATCCCGTTTTCTTTCTCTATTTTATTAACTAAGTATTCTTGCATCCAATACAATGAAATTTCTCTACAAATGAGTGGGAGAAAATGGAGTCATAAAATTAGGTTTAGTTTAATATGTTTTTTTAGGGTTCTGTTTTTCCTGTTAAGGTATGGGACTATAAAAGGAAAAAACAGAACTCTTATAGGATCACTCGTGTCTGATCGTCCGTCCCCCCTTCCCTCTTATCTCCGAAACTACCTACTTCTTTACCTATAGATTACAGACAAAACTATAAAATGTTTATACGGAACCCTCGTTGCGCAAGCACGACTCGCACTTGTCCAGTTTTTTTACATCTTACCTGGTATACTTTTTAACCACCCCTTTTTTTCAGGGCTGAATGCCTGAACCTGGGTCCATGTAAATTTTAAACGCCAAAATAAAATAGTTTCGATCGTCCCCCTCAAATACATCCATTCATCCCTATTCATTGAGATGTCTCACAATACACTCTCAGAATTGTCGAAATCGTCTTAACCTATGTTGCTACTTTATACTACATAATAATTATAGACATATTTTTTGTATATGTTACATTACATGTGTATGTTCGCAATCAGTATCCTCCACTGTGCTCACAGAGATCATTTGTGGCGATGACGCTTGCCCGGTGGATATTATATTGATCAATGATCCACTGCTTGCTATTGGCTGTAGGAAATTCAAAACATTTACAGTTTCCTGTTAAAATAATTAGTGATATAAGATGATAAGTCTGGTTGAACTTGCTTGCCGTATCATAGACTCTTTGTTATCCTACATTTGGTCAATCACTGTCAGTAAAAAAATCAGTAAGTCAAAGTCATGATCTTTTCATGTTTAAGTTCTAAGACATGTCGCTTGCAACACAATGTTTTCCTTCAGTAGTAATAGTGTACTTAAATTTTCCAAATTGATAAGCTATTGGTGCACAACCGTGATTCAAACCAACGATCTTCAGACTAGCACCACACCACATGTTCTCAATAAATAAGGGTATTCATTCATTCTACTCTTAAAAGAAAGAGTATTAGAGATGTTACGGAGACAAACAAAACTTTTCATTTAAAATACTAGACCATAAACAAATCTAGAAGGATTGTGATGTCTACCATGCTATTGGGTTAAGTTGCCTGTTAGTAGTTAGTAATTCTATTGACACCAATATACCTTTTGATTTAGCTGCATAATAGTGCCCGCTGCCTGCAGTTGCTGCAATTGGGCTGCAGAGAACGGAAGAGATGTCTGCTGCAAGCCACCTGCTGGGGCTATCTGTAATTCAAACCAAAATTGCAATTAGAAATATGTTATTAATAGAATAATTCCACCCCAAGACTTCCTAATATCACTTGATAATATGATATTGTAATAATTACTTACAGAAACATATTGTTGTTGCAGATTAGTCAATCCCTGTTGACTGGCAGCAAAGTCTTGGAGTTGCTGGTATGGGATCAGCATAGTTTGCGAGCCCGGCATTGTCCACTGCATCCCATCAGTACCTTGTATATGATACTTTACTTCTTTATCCCCTTTATCAGTGCTGTACAAGATTTTCTGCGATGAATTTGTACTTGGAGCTGCACAAACAACCGGGGTAGATGTTGCCGAGCTCACTGTAGTTGTATCAGAGGATGTAAGACTGGCTTGAGGTATCGTTAGTCCGTTAGGGAGTATCATAGACATAGACGAAGGCACCCCACTTAATCTCAGCTGAGTTACATTAACTGGTTGCATGCTTGATAGATCTATCATCTGTGTTCCAAAGTTATGCTGCTGTAGGCCAAGCTGTTGGGCTATGGGCAGGTTGAAGTTTGCATTCTGAACTTGCATCCCTGGTTGCACTATAGGTATAAGCTGTCCATTCTCCTGGTTCAGAACATACTGCTGCTGATGTTGTTGAGGAAGTAGTTGTAATACAGTCTGTTGCATGGGTTGGCGTACAGTCATGAGAGGAGTAGTGGCTGGGGCTACACTGACGACCGGAGGCATCATAGCCGGCGCTGCTGAAGTCATCGTGGGTGAAGAAGCAGCAGCTGTAACGACAGGAGGCGGCGCCGGCGGCGGAGCACTAGTAGTAGTCAGTGTCGGAGGGGGCACATTCAATGCCGGCGGAGGCCCCCCGGCCTGTGCCGCGCTCCATTGCGCCAACTCAGCACGTATCGTCTCAATCAGATTCTGCGCCAGAGATCTAGCAGCAGTCAAAGCTTCGGCACGAGTATGGTGCAAAGCAAGATGCAAAGGTTCCAGCTTGTCCACTTTTAACACCGCAACTACCCCTGTTTCCGAGCGAATATACTCTAAGTTGGTCCCATTCTGAAATTACCATGGAATTATAACTTTCAGTCACACAAGTAGAAATCGAAGATGAGAAATCGAATAATGAAACCGAAAATAACTTACTGGTCCAAGAATACGTCCTTTTATATCGAATGCGGTCGGCGCATTATCCAGACCGATGTACACTTTATCTACAAGTCCACCTGACATCATTTACACTGGTTTTTTTCAGTAATGTATTTATTTTTTAGCTTTTATTTTGCTAGCATCTTTTACAGAAAAGAAAGAGACACAAGAAAGACTGACATTTTGGATTTGGAAGGAATTAACCTGACAGTCAGCGTTTCCGAACAGATCGATAAAAAAGTAGACATTCTCGACTAATTTGCTATTTGAAATAAATTCGCACTGAGGCGGTGAGGTGGCAACATTAATCCAAAATTATCCTATACAACCAGTAATTCTAAGCGGCCAATTCAAATATTAGATTCGGTCAGACATTACTTTAAAATAGAGCACGGGGAGTTTGCAAGTGCACTGTACGGAACTTTTCGAAGAGAGTACCTAGAATACCTACATAATTATTTAATTATCAATAGATAGAATAACTAACATCGACTAACTTTAAATGGGATTGAAATAAAAGGCAGAAGTTTGTACTAGCAACCAAATATGAGGTTTAATTATAATAAAAAAATACTATCTCATCACAGAACCCAGCCATTATCCAACCTTTCTTCCATTGGTTTCGTAAAGTGTTGGCATCTCCGGAACTTCTCTAAAATTTCTCCCTGAAAAAAAAAATCATTTCCCTATATAGTTCTTGGTGATAGAGGAAAACGTAAGTAGGTAGGTCCTAAGTCCTACGTGGAATCAATAATACTACTTACGGGGCCAGTTTTCGTGATACATTCGCTGTAATAAGTGATTGCACTTGATCCAGTACCGTACAGTGGATATTTCAAATGCATCTGAAAGGATTTCAAAATTATGAGCAAACGAGCAAAGTGTCGAGCTTATACTGCCTGTTTGACCTTTTATTACATTTTTGTCAGCAGTGACTTCTAAGTTGCGAGGTTGAAACTGGTCGCGGACAAAGTTGGCATCGTATTCGGAGCAGTATTCAGCGACAGGCTGCGATGTGGCCAACTCTTCCATTACTTCGCCAAGCATTTGCTCCCAGAAGAAGTCCGTGAGCATGCGCTTTCGAATACCTGGGAAACGAAACTAAATGGGTATTTTGATTTGTCGATCTAAATTGATAGCAACTATAATCAATGAGCGCTACATACCTTCTCCATGCTTAGATTTCTTAGGCATTTGATAGCACTCGCGCATTTCGCTGCCTACCCCCGGAACTTCTCGGCCATCTTGCAAGATCCAGGGACGGCTAAAGTTCTTTCCTTTCCCGTAGGCAGATGGTTCTATGGGAGCTTTTGGATGGAGCTTGATGCGCTCGTAAGGTCGGATTTTCAACTCTGGCTCTTCGTTTATTGGCTCAGGAATGTCGGCTTGGACTTCTGCGTCAACTGTATCGGATTCCATGATCGTGATCTCAACACAGATATAAAAATATATATGAACAATAGAAATAACTATAATGCTTCAGTTTCCCCACACGGTGAGTAAAATAACAAAAAGTTAAAAAAATATTGGTTGTCTTGGTGACGTTATAGGAAAAAGGATTCAATGTATACAATTTTATTTCAATTAATATTAAGTCTTAAAGAAAAAAAAAGGAGGTCGTTTTTTATCGAACCTATTTTATACAATTCTATAATTCTCGTTCAGAAATTAATTCGTATAAACTCTAAGGCCAAAGGACATGGTTGTATCCCATCTCTACTGACATTGGCGTATGTTCCAAAATGACAGTGTTGGGGGTCATCGACAGTCGTCTGTCAGCTGGGTTTGGTTTGGGTTGTTTAGTAACGTCAGTCAACAAAAAGTGACCGACGATGGCTGAGGCCTACCAAATAGCTAAAAAACAGGACTTGCCCCCTCCGGGGGGCTACAAGCCTATTCCTTTCAAAAGGATACCTGCTAAAACTTTTTTTAGTGGTAAGTAAAGTGTTTTATCACTAAATTGTATGTACCTGTACATATTATGTAACCTAACTGTAGAGGTTAGTAGCGATTCCATTTGGGGCTGTTCACCGTGTCTCTGGACTTAAAACGTACCATTATAGAGTTCCAAAACGTATATAAAACCATGGGTATTGTTTAGGTATGCCTAGTCAGTCTATTTTGTTTGTTCACAACTCGAAATACAACCAAGTTTAAGTTGAACTCTATTCTTCGTGAATTGCCTAACTCAATGAATCCCATACGACCTCGGTGGCATGACGGATAAAAAGCTTGATATCATCATCATCTTCTCCTTTTTCCATTTAATGTGGGGTCGGCAAAACATGTTGCAAAGAGGATTTGACATGAGTTCTAGAACCGGCCACCTGCCAGACAACAAACCTCTTTGGAAATTAAAAGCTTGTCATATAACATGCAATTTTACAGGGTATACTATGTTTGCTGGCTACATCGGCATGACAGTAGGTGCCATATATCTCTACAACCTGAACTACAAACAAATCAAGCGCAATGAAATTGAGATGCGTTCAGCCAAAATGGCTATTTACCCAATGCTGCTTGCTGAGCGTGACCGGGAATTCCTGAAGCAAATCCGCAGGAACCGTGATGCTGAGGCTGAGCTCATGCGCGATGTTCCTGGATGGGAGGTAGTTATTTTTCATTGTATATTCTCCAAAGTTCTAAATAGATGCTTATTTTAAGATTGCTTTTTAAACGTTTCATCACTTACCAGATTTATGTTTACAAATGCACTATTATTTCAGTAAAATAAATGTTTATTAAGCTATGCTAAATAAATGAATCATAAGAAGTAAATATTTAGCCTAAATAAGATCACAACTGTACCTAATGGTCATGAACAGTAGAAATTCTCTCAGATCTTCAGGTGTTCAGATCATTGAAGATGTCTATAGGGCCTAGTCAGAGGCACATTCATATGTTAACAAATTCTTTTGGCCAAATTTAATTCACCAAAAAATTCAGGTCAATGGTAATAGTATATTAGTTCAAAATAATATTCCAAATTGATCAAAATTAATCACAACAATTTAAATTCTCATAAGTTTACTTCTTAAGTTCGTTCCTTTGATCCGCAGCCTAGCATTTCATGTGTTTTTGTATTTCAGGTTGGCACATACTATGGAGAGCGAGTCTACAAGCTGACCCCCCCAGACAAGCTCATTGAGCCCATCTTCCATGAGTTCTATGCTCACACTGACCCTCATGACTGGTTCCAGCGAGTCACTCTCAAACTGCGGTCTTAGATGGATACTGCAGACATTCTAAGTGGGTTCTATAGGCAGTTCTACAGTCAAAAACTTGTGATTGGCAAGTGCCGCAAGTGGTAGGATTATAGGCGACTACTTTCCAAATATGGCTGTCAATCAGTATGAATAGAATTGTCTGTATAGTGCCTGCAGGGTAATGTTTTTAAAGGCAGTTAATGCTTGGCTAGATTATGGTGGCAATGCTGTGTCTCACAAACTGACTAAAATTATGTAAAATGCGAACAAATTTTCTGTTTAAATTAGCCTAAACTTTATCATGGATAGTGTCTTTTAAAATATAAATTAGAAGCCATTTTCTATTTTATTTCGCATATTTAAAATCCAAGTGTCAATAGTCAACACCACATTACGAAAATCTTATCAAAACTATGTTAGGACTCTAAGATTAAGGCTAATTTAGACTGACGAACAGAGCAAGATGGATCTTATTTTATACAATTTAAGTTAGTTTGGTGAGAACAAAATTGCCACCTAAGTTTCACAAAACTCTAGGTTTACTAAAAGACTTTGAACATCTCTTTAGCTAAATGATATCCCTTGTTAGTGACTAATGATAATTTCATTAATAAAGGGTTGTACAAATAGAAGCGCTTAATTGATTTTATCCAATAAACTAATAAGTTTGTTTAGATTTATGCAGTATAATTTATTAAGTTTTTTTTTGGATTGCACTTACAATTAAATAACCAAGGCAGTATGTGTACTTATAAATTAATATTTTATTCACCAAAGTATAAAAAAACAACATAATTATTGTGAATCAGGAAACAGAAAATAAATGTGATACTTTTCAGGTACATGTTTATAAAACCAAACATTGAAAACACGCAAATAATATTCTTACAAGCTTGATAACTTCATTTTCTTTTTATGCAATACTAACTTCCGCCCGCGGTACGCTCGCGTGGTATCTGTATAAAAAGTATAATCTATTCCAGGACATATTTAAGCTATGTTCCAAGTTTCATCCAAATCTGATCAGTCGTTGGGCGTGATTGAGATCTAAACATACAAACCAAACATCCTAACAAACTTTCGGATTTATTATATTAGGATTATTAATAATTGTCATAATCAGCTTTTAATAAATGAATACTAATTTAAATGCATTTTTAGAATTGCATCTTGTCATGATTAGATTAAAGTAGTATTTTCTCAAACATCTGTCGCATAGATATTTTTTGTCTACATTTTTCTCAAGTTCGTGTGTGAGTTTCACGCGGTGAGAGTTTATACTAAAATTAATAATGATACAAGTGATATGTATATTGTACAACCAATTCAAACAAAAACCATATCTCATTACAAGCTTACTTGTAACTTTTAAGCCAGGTTACATTTCTTACAAACGTAATTATTCACTCAAAAATGATATATCTTAAGTGAAAACCCAAACCAGTTGTATTCTACTTTAACAAAGTGACAATACCCAAATAAATCACTACTAAATCCGGATCCCTTCCACTCTTATGAAGGGAGCCTAAAAAATCTTACTGAGCCTTCTTAAATACAACTTTAAGTTTTAACTTTGCATTTCTGAGTTTACGCATATGCATCATCACAAAGACCATTCCTGGGAATACAAGAATTAGTAGGTACACTCTTAGGAATGTAGGCATGTGGAAGGCAAAGTTCCATTCATTAGGCAGGGCTATTGAGAACCGTAAAGTTTCATCAAAGTATGGTATGTTTCGGAGGATAATGGTCGACTCGCATAGGATGCCGAGGGGGTAGAGAGGTATCCACATGGTATAGCGAAGCCAGGTCAGAATATAGATCTCCTTTTTAAAGAGCTGCGAAATGTAGAATGGGTATCTGAAAAAAGAAAAGATGATTTTTTTAAATTAAGTTTAGACTGATAACGGCTATCGACAAGTTGTCATTGCTAACGGCAAATGGGCGAGTGACAATGTTGATGATATGTTGCACATCGCCATCTACTGGTGAGTAGTGGAAGTTATAAGTCAAAAGATGGCGCAAGTGGAGAGCTAGCACGAATCACTATAAAGTCCAAATTATGTGAAAACTGACAGTATACTTATAATTACCTATATTTATTTCGTTGATACGGTAGTGATTCGGGGTTTAGTCTACTCTTGAAAACGATCAACCATATATGGGGACAAACGTTGCATCATTTCCTACTATATTTCAAAAGATGGAACGACTGACATTTGTACGTTTTCTAAGAGTGCGGTTTGGTCGAATATATCGGAGCACTGTCACTGTCGTTCGTTGATAATGTCGAAATCATTTTGCAGAAGGGCCCATAACAATGATCATCTTATACCTAATCGTTCCAGCTAGACAAAATACATTAATACTTGGGAATTTATTAGTACTAGTAACGTAAAAATCTTACCTGACTATCTCTATCGTGCTCCACAAGGCGAAAAGATAGAAAACAACCGGTTTCATCTGCATGCGCGGCTCTGCGTCAATCATCGTAAACAGAATGAACGCTCGTCCACTCACTTGCAAGAAGGGGACTAGAGCTGATCCCTGGAAACCAGAAAAGATTTTACAAAAAAAAAATTAATACAATTTGACTGGCCCCACAGCTCAGTTGGTAGTAGCTCTGCCTTCTGCACTTTGGGTTCAATCTCCACCCAGGACAAATATTTGTGTGATGAACAGATGTTTGTTCTGGTTTTGGATCATATTATGTACTTCCAAAAAAAAAATTATTATGTATGTAATTTCCAAAAAAATAATTATTTAAGTATTCTCTTTGTTATCTAGTTCCCATAGTACAAGCTTAGCTTGATTTGGGGCTAGATGACGCTTATTACCTTGTAAAACTAACAATTTAGGTCAAAGTGAAATTATTAATTAGCCTGCCATATGGCTAGATGGTAAAAATATTAGGGTACATTATTTATGACAATATACACAAAAAAAATGTCTCTCACCTTAGTATACCCGAAGAGTGGATGCATGACTTCTAAATACTGCATTAGTTGTAGGAACTTCATAGCCGGCCCGACATGAGTGTAAGTGTCCGGAACAGAGTCGAACCCCAACTTAAAGTATCTCACAGACATGACCGTGAGAATATACATGTAGCCGATGAATTGGAACATGTTATAGATCTTCAGGTAAACTAGTTTCAAGTCCTCTGTAAGAAAACAATGTTAAGCAGCCTTCATAAAAAACTGTTGCTATGCATATTTTTATTTTACATATTTTGACTGGATCACGACTGTAACTCCCCAAGCCTCTTAAAAATGATCACGACAAACGTCACATCGTTTCCTATTCATTATTATTACTTTTGCCAATTGACATCATACATTCTATGACAGATGACGACACTGTTAAATCGTTTCTTAGCCAAATCGCTTAGCTCTTTGAAGATGTATAAAAAAAATTTTTTTAGGTAATTAATAATTTACCTTTTATGTAGCCCATTTCCTTTTTGTGCAGTTCATCAAACATCCCCGGGTAGTCTTGCATGACGTCACGCGTCTCTTCCTCGCTGTCCTGTCCGTCCTCAGACTTCCACAAGTCAAAGTTAATCTGTAAAGTTAAAGTCTAAATGTATTTATTTCAATAAAATCACAAGGATCACTTTTAAACGTCATAGCTAGGTTAGCTACGCCTGTTTGTCGTACAAGCGTAAAAGAATCAGGCAACAAATTCGGCTTGAAGCCTAAGGTACATAAGTATGTCAGACAACTACATATTAAGAGGCTGCCAGTCGCTGATTGCTCTTTATCAAAACGAAAAAAGAAATACTTCTGAACAAGCCACATCTCCTATTTTTATAAGTATATTACTTCAGGTTCCTACCTAGATTTCTATTAAGCTGAAAACATAATAGCAGAAACTTTTCACGATAAAAATAATATTTCAAAATGATACGTTTTAGAATTTATGATCGAAATATTTTATATACCTACTATTAAAATCAACTTGTGATTTATTGTTAAAGATAGGTAATATGTAGATCTAGATTTCTATTAGGATAGATTTTTGATAAGTAATTATACATAATTTATTCGATAAGCTAAGGCGGACCACGCGCGGACGTGTTTGTCATCATTGCAGCGGTCGGTAGGATTATTTATCGAAGTGATTAAAGATGGGTACATCTTTACAAATACAAATACAAATACAAAATGTTTTTATTGCATTCAAATATAGGATTACATAATGTGATGCACTGGTTCCTGCTTTAGTTTTCACTGTGTTGCAGGAAGGCAGTAACCTCCCCAAAATATAACATACATTTTGCAACATTTGACAAATGTAGGTAAATATAAAAAATAAAAAAACAGTATAAACTTATAAGAACTTAAGCTAAACCTTATATAAACTTTATGTAAGTACTATACTTAACTATATTAAAAAAAAAAGATGTTTATAATAACAAGACAGTATAACTTAGGTAAGTATATTAAAATGTTAGTCTGTCTTATATAATGTATGTATGTGTGTTTATGCGTTTGTGTGTGTGTATGTGTGTGTGCGTTTGTATGTGTGTGTGGTTGTTTGTATCTTGTGAATTTGGAAGTGGTTGGATGATTATTTTATTATTCTATAATTTCGGCGAAAATAGCATGACAGTAACTGACGGCTTTATTCACATATACTATCTATACCTACATATAATAAAACTGTAGAAGAGTTCAATTCTGTACATTGAATAAAAAACAAAAAAAATACTCCTAGGGGTCTGTATACAAGTAACACAAGCCAAAAAAAACATTTTAAATTTTTGTCTGTCTGTCTGTTGTCTGGCTTTCACGCAAAAACTACTGGACGGATTTTGATGAAACATTTTTTGTTATATAGCTATTAGTCCTCGGCAACTTATAGGCTATAATTTTGGAAGATCGGTACCAGATGTGAAACTATCTGTCCCCCAGCGAAGCGGGCACGGGTCAGCTAGTACATTATAAAATAGGAGATGTGGCTTGTTCACAAGTATTTCTTTTTTCGTTTCGAACAAAAATAATCGTCGACTGGCAGCGTCTTAAGATGAATTTTATTATCATAATCATATTCAGCCAGACAGATTTGTTGTCATGTAATTTGAATAAATATTTATTTATTGTAATTCAATAATAATATTCACCATAATAGTTTTATTGAATTTTATGAGCCAAAATTTTGCTGTAAATATTTATTCCATGCCTGGGTTTTGTGTTACCATGGCATTTGTAGTTTCTGATACCCTTAACAATGAATCCCAGTCAAGACTGTATTTGTATGCTTTTGTTAGGTGTTTTTATATACTGGTGGACATCCAACAAAGTGTCATCTAGCCCCAAACTAAGCGAAGCTTGTACTATGGGGACCAGATTACTGATAGAATACTTATTTTTTTTGTAAATACATTATCACTACATAGTATAAAGCAAAGTCGCTTTCCGCTTCCCGCGTCTGTATGTATGTATGTTTGCTTATATCTTTAAAACTACACAACGGATTTTGATGCGGTTAAATAGATAGAGTGATTCAGGAGGAAGTTTTATATGTATAATAACATGCTACCCATGCGAAGCCGGGGCGGGTTGCTAGTTATGGATACATTATAACACCCAGACACAGAACAAACATCCATGTTCATTACACAAATGTTTGTCCTGGGTGGGGATAGAACCAACAATCTACAGTGCAGAAGGCAGAGTTACTACCAACTGAGCTGTGAGGTCAGTTCCTTGTTAAAAACTTAGCTTTCTTTCATATTTATGTTTTGGTGGGATTTATCTTACCTTAAGCCAAGCTGGTTTCTGGGGCTGGGCAGTTAGTCGGGGCCACCACAAGTCTCTCTTCTTATGCAGTGTTAGATCCACTCGATTGTCGAACACTCGTACTGTGATCACATTTTCTGTTGCATCCTGGAATAATGGTTAAATTACATTTTATTCAAATTTCATTTATTGAAAGATCATTTTATTATAGAGTTAAAACTATTGTGGTTGTGGAGTATTATTGAGTAGAGAATTTTAATGAATATTCGTCATCACAGACGCGGATGATGCTCAAGATGAAGAGCATCTGAAAAATCTGAATTGCCTTAAAAGTCAGCAATAAAAGATAAAACGTGGTAATTCGCTGTATTTCTATTTAAAATTATCGTTTTGTTATTGTTTTTTTACATTTAAAGTTTAAATTAGGACTCTGTCTACCCCCCTTCATATTCAAGGATCTGAGAAGATATCTATCAAGCAGGGGCAATTGTTAGTCTTCTTTATATAAACTAGTTGTCCCAACAGAAGCTGTCCTGTCAAATTTCAATAATCCCACAGAAAAAATCACTTACAGTTTTTCCTGAACTTCATGCTAGATTTTCCAAAAAGCAATATTCAATATACTTTACAACCTATTCTCATACCTACCAAATACATAATTTATAAAAATCCATAGAGCCGTTTCAAAGGAGTGCAACCACCAAACACCAGATTTTTATATATATAAGTTAGAGCAAGTAAAAAAAACTCACTATGATGCACTTGCAGGATTAAATCTCAAGACTTTCCAATTTACCTCCCTCTCAGCCAACACTGCTTTGTATATAGGGATAGTATGTAGGTATACTTATTTAGTTCCTTCCTTCAGATGAAACTAGCAACTATGAAATCTAACTATGTATATAACTATGAAAGCAAGAAGTACCAAGCCTTGATAATAAAATTGTATGTGTTTTAATTACATATATTATTATGGCTCAGGTGAGGTAGGTACTTATATTAATATATGAGAGCTATAATGGTGATTTCTTGATTTACAATGAAGATCAAAGTTCAATAACATGAACTTAACCCTTATTGTTGCAATACCTAAGTTGTATAGATATGTATATATTTTTTCTGCTCAGAAATATAAGCAGTGGTAATAGTTTCACATAACAAGAAGAAAAATAGGTACATAAAAATACTGCGTGGGTCAAACAGACCCCATCTCAGATTTATGCTGCTTCACATGCATGAACCATGAGATGGACCAGCACTAGCCAAAAAGAGCTAGTAGTAAAGTTATACATATAGTTGTCCCTTTCTTATGTACACTAATAATAGAAAGAGGAAATTTGTTTTTTGTATTTATTTTTTAATTCTTTTACATAGCAAGAGTTACATTATCAGCAAGTAACATAAGAAATATTTTACATAAAAAAAATTAGAGATCCTTACGAAAATTGCAATAATGTTGTTGTATAAATTTTTCAAAAATTATATCAAAAATTTGCCTGTAATCTTCATTAGTTGGTACAGCTTAAAGTAGCACTGCTGTAAGAAGTAATCTAGCCAGGGGCACTTTCAGAATAGTATCGCAATAATGATAGCTAGGAGCTCTTATCAGATTTCTTTAATCACCTCATGAAGATAACATAATGCGGCGATTGTAAGTATTAAAATACAAAGATAAAGACAAAGTGTATCGGTGTTACTACTTATTGAATCTACATACATACCGATTTTACAGAATGGAAGAGGTCTAGACTGAACTCGTATTCATTATAACCACGGGCTCCCGTTCCTTTTGCAGAGAATTTTATATTTTTATCCAGAATCGTCACATTTGGTGTGCTTACATTTTTCAAGTCAACTTTAAGAGTTATAACATTTACCGTTTGGGCCCAATACACAAATGGACTGGGGTTTACCATTTTATTTCATTTAAATTAATCGTAAAAATCAATATCATAAAAAAATGCACAAAATTTGTCCGCAAGGGAACAAGGAACCCAATTCATTCATGCGAGATGCGAGTTTGTGCTTGTGCCTGTCATAGGGATGTAAAAAAAACAATTATTAAATTAATCGATTATTTTTTGATAAAAATCGATTTGTTATAATCGATTTTTGGATTTCAAAAAATCGATTTAAAAAAAAAACGATTATGGAAATTACACATAAATCGATTTTTGTAAACTAAGTTTTCCGAACATGATCCGACCACGACCAATAGTCGCTTCACAAACGGGAACCGACCCATCGATCGTCTCTCCGAATGCGATCCGAACCGTTGATCGTTTTCCCCAACGTGAACTGCCGAACGCGAACCGACCGACCTATCGGTCCGTCTGTCCCCCGAACGCGAACCGATCTCTAGCATTGCGGCACTGGTACTACAAACCTAATTTAGGCACTTATTAAAAATACTAAATTAAATTTTTATATGAAATCCTACTTACTATAACATGGTAAAATAGACATAAATTAAATTTGATATCTTACAGATATTCCATCATTTAAAATATAAATGAATTGATTAACTATTTCATAAATCCCTTGTCTATGGTAGTAATCAATTACTGTCAATGTTACTTGTCAAAAGCTAAATTTTCAAACTTGTAGGCCAATTGGCGCGAATTGTTTGTTTTGATTGTGCTTTGACTTTGAGGCTTTGCTTGCTTTACCTTTACAATTGTGTTTACCTGAATTTCTTTTAGAGTTCCAACAGTTTTCTCTCAGTTTCACTCATTGGAAATATTCACATTTCACAGTAGTTTCCGACTTTTTATAAAAATGTCTTTTACATCATCATCTACATTTGGCAAAACTGTGAAAATCGTTTATTTAAATGAATGATCTAATTTAGGTAGGTAGATAAGCGAAGTAGAAATGATGGGTACGTAGGTACGTGGGTAGTAATATATAGGCTCCTATTTGATATGGTAGGTAGGTACTTACTAGGGTTCAGAACCGGGAAATCCCGGTACCGAAAGTACCGGGAATTCCCGGTTCTTTTGTCAGTAAAAAGGAACCGGTAAATCTAATTTGATTCCCGGTTCTTTCGGTACTTTCGGGAATTTTATTTTTATAACTCGGCGGGCCTCGCAGGATTCGCCACGTGCGAAAAGTAAGAAAAAAGTGTCGCGCGTTTGAATCCAAGGTAAGTATTACGTTGTTCCTCATACCAAACAATGGTGACAGAATGTAATTTACTTCAAATACGACGTATTATCATACTCCTAATATGATTTTTGTGATATTATAAACAAAACCACAGTAATTTTAGGGGCCGGTATCTTATCTTAGTCTATATCGTCCCACTGCAGGGCAAAGGCCTCCCTCCCTTCTTTTCACACCTTTCGATCTCCAGCTAAGTTGCGCCAGTCATTTAAATGACTGTCGAGATCGTCCTGCCATCTCCTCCGGAGTCTGCCTCGAAGGCGTGTAGTTTGTGGGGACTAATCGTTTGTTATTTTGGCCCAAAGATCGTCCGGCATGTGAGCGACATGCCCTGCTCAATCCCATTTGAGTTTGGCCGCTTTATGGGTGACGTCAACTATTTTTGTTTTGGAGCGTAGTATCGTGTTTCGTATGCGGTCTGTGAGTCTGACTCCTAAGATACTACGCTCCATGGCTCTTTGGCAAACCTCGAGTTGGTATCTCTCATGAGCTGTCGGGAACCAAGTCTGTGCACCGTACGTTAGAATTGGGAGAATGCACATGTCCATAAGTCTGCGCTTATTGCAGAGTGGCAGTTCGCCATTCATAAGATGTTTCATCGACCAGAAGCTTCTAGGCGTTTTCGGTGCGTCGAGCAACTTCGTTTTGTTGTGCCTGGAATGAAACTATCTGGCCGAGATACACATACTCATGGACATACTCAATCTCCACATTCTCCACGTACAATCTCCTCTTCGTGCCATTGGTCATCAGCTTGGTCTTGCTCATATTTATTCGGAGTCCCACATCTTGGTCGGCTTGCTTGGTTCAGTCCTTCAGAAAATATCGTCGTATCGTATCGACAATATCGTCGGCGAAGCGCAGGTTTGTTAGCCTGCTATCTCCGACGACGATGCCCTTCTCAGCCCATTTGGGCTTCAATCGCTTGAACACTTCTTCCAAAGTAGCTGTAAACAATTTAGGAGAAAGCGGGTCTCCCTTTTTCTAAGAGCTGGTTAAGGGAATGGAAATAATCCGTCGTGGAGAGGCCACGGCGGAAACCCGCTTGTTCTGGTGGTTGATGTAAATCGAGCTCACCGGATATTCGATTTTCGATAATTTTCATGAATAGTTTAAAAAGGTGTGCGATAAAACTGATGGGACGATAATTGCC
Organism: Hydriomena furcata; assembly: GCA_912999785.1. Classification (NCBI taxonomy): domain Eukaryota; kingdom Metazoa; phylum Arthropoda; class Insecta; order Lepidoptera; family Geometridae; genus Hydriomena; species Hydriomena furcata. The sequence goes on along the minus strand of OU538834.1, from coordinate 3,967,954 downwards.
AATGTCGGACTTTTCACCCTTTTTATGTATGAGTATAATGGTGGAGTGGCAGAAATTATGAGGAAAGGAACCGGTCTGAAGAATGTAGTTACAAAGGTTCGTAAGGTGTGGGAGTGGTACTGGTTCTCCGATTTTTAAGGCTTCGGTGGTAACACCATCTGCACCTGGGCTCTTGCTATATTTCATGCTGCCAAGCGCGCGATGAACCACTGGTCCTGTTATCGGCTCTATATCATTTTTCTGATATACATATTCATTCTTAATGTCTTTCTTAATGTAATTCTCGTCGATCTTAATTGTAGTTGACTTTTGAACCTTATCACTTGTTTTATAAATCAAAAACTGCCAAGAACCGAAAATACCGAAAGAACCGGGAAATCCCGGTACCGATTTAAAAAAGTACCGAAATTCCCGGTTCTTACAAAGAATACCGGTTCCGGAAACACTAGTACTTACCGCACGTACGAAAATTTTTTTTCAAATCGCAGGAGAAAAAAAAAATTTTTTTTCCAGAAAAATCGATTATTATTTCTGGAAAATCTATTTATTTGTAGGGGGGACAAAATCGATTATTAATTAATCGATTTTTTTCAATCAATATACATCCCTACCTGTCATCTGTCTGTCTGGACTGTCAAGTAATCGATATAGTAATTATTTCGTTCGGAAACAAAATTTCTCTCCTTTTTTCATCTGATAGTTTACACAGACAGTGCCGACCGATGCCTTGGATATGTACCCTCAAATATTTGACTATTTTTGAATAATTCATCATGCGATCCCATCGATCAAAATAACAAATAACAAACGACAAAATATAAACACCGCAATGTGTAGCTAAACAATGTAGAACAGTCACTGTGAATATTCTTTGTTTATGCCACAACTTCTGTCAAAAACACCTTTGATAGTGACATCTAGGAGTTAGACTTGGGACAGGACCTTGCTTTTTCTTGTGAATAGATTAGATTTATAATGTTCTATGGTTTAAGAGCAGGAGTAATCGTGTTCTGTCTGTGGTGACATGGGTGTTAAATTTCTAAAAAATCCATTGAAAATATAATTCTCCTGTAACATTTGTATTTTCTTTGATCTCAAGATGGTTTGAGTATTTTCGGACTACAAAATTTCTATAGTGACTCACATTGACAATTTGTACATTGTAAGTAAACAAATCCAAAATGTCCGTTCCGACTACTGGATTGAGCAAATTGAAAAAGAAACACATTCGTGTTAAACATCAAAAAGTGAAATTGTTTCGGGCAAATGAGCCGTTGCTGTCCGTTTTTATGTGGGGCGTGAATCACACGGTGAGTTCTTTGTACTAAGCATTTGATGTAATCATGGCGGAGCGTAATTCTACGTGATCTGATAATTTCCATTACCGCATACAAATTATGTCACAATTGTCACATCCTTCGACGCTGGTTTGTTGTGTTTCGTTCTGTTTACACTTAAAAAAAGTTTTGGTACACTAGCACTCACCTTTGAGTACATTTGGCACTTTGTCAAATTATTATTTTATTTGAATAGGTCTAAATCGGCTTGCCATTGAGTAGAAATAGACTTGATAGTCTTTGAGACAAAGGTACCTATTACTCTTGACTTGCCAAAATTTACCTCATGTTTCTGTTGAATATTGCAATGCCATGACTTGTCAAAAATTTTTAGGTGTAGGTACCTACTCAACAAATTATTTAGGTGTTTACCAAACTTTTGTGACAAATACACATAATATTAATTTTACAAGGTTCTTATTGCATCATGCATTTTAAACAATATTTCTAGATTGGATCTACACACATGGAATCTTCCCTGATAAATATTGTTGACATACAAATCCATAGACTTTTTTTTATTTTAATGCTATATTAAATAACAAGCTGACTACGGCCAAGTCACACAACAGTCTATAATAATAAAGAAATCGCAGTAAAGAACCTCAGACTTGACACGACTTTGTCTAGATTTCATTACTTTTTAGAGATAAACAAGCAGCTCCATCGAGACTTGGCTAGTTTTTTACAGAATGTTTTGGTCGGATTTAAATTACATGCTGTAAAGGGCAATATTATTCCATATTAAATGCAAAATATATTTAAATTGATGCTGTATTGCTTAAAATCGCTTTGTAAATAAGCCATTATTTCTCGTAAAAAGTAAAGGATAGAAATTGATTATTGTGGGTTATCCCTAAGAGATAAACATATACCATCGCCGACTTTTTTGTAGACCTTTTTAAGCTATACAATATATAGTACATTATTTTGATCTATCTCGTAGAGTTCAGCCAGCGTTTGCAATGTAAGCGCAAAAAAATGTGTTCATTTACGACTTCATATTAGAAATCTTAAAATTATCAGTGGTTCTCTAATATATTAAGCATGTTATTATACATATAAACCTTCCTCCTGAATCACTCTAATCTATTAAAAAAAACCGCATCAAAATCCGTTGTGTAGTTTTAAAGATATAAGCATACATACAGACATACATACAGACGCGGGAAGCGACTTTGCTTTATACTATGTAGTGATATCACCCTGTTACATAGTCTTGACTGCACACTAGAATTCCCTGTTTTGTAAGTATCAAAAACTATGAGTACCATGGTACATCCCATGAAACAATTTGTCCCACAGCTGGGCTCAAACCATCTCCTGCATCTCAGCCAGACCCACCATGTCACCGAGGATGTCAATTATTATTTTTAAACTGACCTTTCAGCTAAGTTGGTAGTAGCCCTGCCTTCTGCCCCATAGGTTGTGGGTTCTATCCTCACCCACAACAAATATTTGTGTGATGAGCATTGATGTTTGTTCTATGGGTGTTCCTGGGTGTTCTATTACATCTTATATATGTACTTAAAAAAAAAATCTATCAGTTATCTAGTCCTCATAGTTTTAGGCTAGACATCGCTGTGTGTTATGTCCACCAATATTTATTTATTAATTAAATACTCTTTTCAGATAAATGAACTAAGCCATGTTTCAATACCAGTCATGCTTCTCCCAGATGACTTTAGAGCTTACTCCAAGCTCAAAGTGGACAACCATTTGTTTAACAAGTGAGTATTCTTTTATTTTTGGAATATGATAAAATGTAGCCCATATTATGCCCACACTGTCACAAAGTCAGAGTCAAAAAGTATTTATTTCAATTAAATAATAAGGATCACTTTGAAACGTAAATTATTATTTTCCAATTAGAAAAAAATATAATGAAACAAAAACTTATTGAAATAACTATATGCCCATCACAAACACATGTAAAATTAAATTCTGTTGTCTATTATTTATCAAGCAGTTTTTCCTTTGGCAGAAAGACTGACTAGTGATGTTTTATAGGTTCAGATTTTCCCTTTTGCGTTTCTCATACATGATTGTTTCATGTTTTTCGATTCTCATACATGATTGTTTCAGAGAGAACATGCCGTCTCATTTCAAGGTGAAGGAATACTGTCCTCTGGTGTTCAGGAATCTGAGGGAAAGGTTCGGAATAGACGACATTGACTACAAAGAGTCGCTCACAAGGTATTTAGAAAATAATGTGAAATTAGGCCGTGTTTGTGCAGAAAACAGGTTGCCGGCGCTTATAAGTTGCGACAAAAGTATAATTTGCGTTTCCTTTATAATTGCAAGCTTTTGTTTGAGAATGCGCGCCGGCATTCTTTCTATGTTTATGCGGCCCGAGCTCACTTATTACGGCACGAGTGATGCTATAACATTTTTCTTGGACCTATTGGATATTTATTTACGTTTATTTTCGCCCCCCAAATGATTATCTCGCCTCCATTCCCACATCCCGTCCTGGTCCTTAGGTTTAGAAAGCCAGATAACTACCTATGTCCGCGGGCAGCGAAAAGGCATAGTACGCTTCGGAGATCTGCCACCGCGCCCTCCGGTGTTGGCAACATGAAAAACGAAACTCACCAAGAGAGCATATTCTTCGACGCGAGCGCATTCGTCAAACGTGGCTTGACGATAAAACGACTGAGGTCAGCGGAGTTTTTCTCAGCTGTACGATTTTTTTGGTTTTATATTTATTTTTTATCATTTATTTTTTGGAATAACTGTATGTAGTGTGCCTTTCGAAACTGACACGGCAATCATTATCACAGTCACCGGAGTCGTTTTTCTTGTGTCCGGTTCACACCAGTTCAGACGGTTATCGAGACAGGGCGATCGATAGGACGCTTTCATTGGTCAGAGCTAACGTCATACTATTCGGGGCATCCCTAGAAACAAATCATATGAGGATCTTGACTGCGAGACCGACCATTGTCTATTTAGCGTCAAGAATTGTCTATTATCTCTTTACAGCGCACTTAGCGTTGTCATTTGTCGGTCATTAACTCATTAGTATTTTATGCCCACATGAAGTGAGATGAATGATGATAGTTATCAGTATTTTTTTTTAATGCGATTGAGGCTTTTCGTTTTAGAGCATGAAATTAATACATACTTGAAAATAATGATTTCTATGGATATTTTTTTATGTCAATCGAATAAAAGTAGCAAAGTTTTTTTTAGCTACACTATAATGCCCGGAGCAATAGACAAAATTGGGGATAAAAAAGTCTTACTCTCACTGGCCTATGATTTTTACGCTTTTGGTGTTACGGTCAACATCATGATCAATAAAATGCGTTTTGTTCTTTGCCCTGTCTCAGTTTTGACACTGTGTGTACACATCATAACCGAGATGTTTTATTAAAATATTTTTGATTGGTTTGGTTTTCGTCCCAATTGTCGAGTCACCTCGTTTATTAATACGGTCTTGAATTTCCCGATCCCTGATTGACCATGGCCTCTGTTGACTCCATTCACGTTTATCCCACATGCTTCCACCTAATATATCCTACTTTAATTATGTATTTATATGTATACACTAACACGTGCACAGTGCACAAAACACTGGCATGATTGTGCACTAACTAACGTAAGGTGTTTTTTTTCTATTGGGTTTGTGCTAAAATGACCTTGGTTTCAAGGTCATGTTATTAACTTTACAGTTTATGTCTTGGTGCAGCGGAAATGAATTTTATTTTGCATTATTGATGAGGAAAATAGATTTTCTGAATTGACGTTACTACAAATAAATCTAGTATTTATAACCTACAGATAATAGTGAAAAAACTAGCTTAGGTAATATAGACTAGGCTGTAAAGATATGATTCTATTGTTTCCATAATGTATTGTTTGTCCACGGCTGACTCATATGATTTACATAGTATTTTATCGTTCTAAGTGCATATTTAGGACACCTGTCCCACCGCAGTATATTTAAAGTGCTTGTAAACGTTTAACGAATTTCAGAACAAGTATTATATTTATTTTATTAGTATATACCTAACTAGCCGTCGCTAAATGGAAAAAAAATAATGAAATAAGATCACGACTGAAATCTCCAAGTATTGTAGACATCCTCTCAGATCTCCAAGCATTTTTAGATCTTTTAAGATGTCTAAAGGGGTTAGTCAGAGACACGTCCAAACATTACATTTGGCACATGTCCACATCTTGCAGTAGTTAGCATTCTACATGTGACAGGTTGCAAGCCCGTCGCCAAATGGAAAATGTATTGGTAAAAACCTCCTTTTAGTTACGTACTTTTTCGTATTACGGCAAAATCACCAGAATAATTATAGGTACCGTGTTTATTTTTAAGTCGGTATCCTTTGGTAAAGGAGGTCTTATAGCTTGTATCGAATTTGAAAACTTCAAAACAGATTTTAGGACATATTCTCACACTATAAATGCCGATAATAAAATTAGCATGATAATAAATGGGCCTGCAAATATTACGTTCCTATTCAAATGTAAATATGCCGTGGACGTTATTAATTTGTTTGAAGACTAGTATGTTTCCCGGGCTTCGCTTTTTATTAACCTGATACGAGTACTATCCATATTATAAAGAAGTATAATGTGTTTGTGACTTTCTCAGAAACTACTGATCCGATTCCAAAAAATACTTCTCTGTTGGAAAACTATGCTATCCCTGAGTGCAATAGACCACGAGTATATTTTTATATCGTGGGTGCAGCCGTTATAAATTAATTCATTCAGGTCCATGCGAGATTGATTGTTTCCATCTCTCAATCAATATCGACTAGTCACTACATAGTATAAAGCAAAGTCGCTTTCCGCTTCCCGCGTCTGTATGTCTGTATGTATGTTTGCTTATATCTTTAAAACTACACAACGGATTTTGATGCGGTTTTTTTTAATAGATAGAGTGATTCAGGAGGAAGGTTTATATGTATAATAACATGCTACCCGTGCGAAGCCGGGGCGGGTCGCTAGTTCGTATATAAAAAAACCGGCCAAATCCTAGTCCATTATCCGTTTACACACACTATAAATAAACGATAATAAAATTAGCATGATAATAAATAGGCCTGCAAATATTACGTTCCGCACGGGAGCCCCACTTAAATATATTTATTTTATTCTGTTCTTATTATTTGTTGTTAGCGGCAACAGAAATACATAATCTGTGAAAATTTCAACTGTCTAGCTATAACGGTTCATGAGATACAGCCTTGTGGCAGGCGGACAGCGAAGACTTAGTAATAATGCCCCGTTTTTACCCTCTGCGTACGGAGCCCTAAAAATGAGAACAAAACAAAACAAACACCCAAACTTCACTTTGTTATGTTATAGTAGGATATCAAAAGATCTTATTTATGTCCATCGTAGGTTTATGCGACGTAGAAACACCACTTTGCCACTAAAAAAATTCATAGCCTCTTTTGAATGCGTAATATTTCTTGTATCTCGCATTTTTATGGAATAATACATATACCTTATGATACTAAACACTTTTATTGACTTTGATGCGTATCTTGTCGAGTAATAATATTCGCGTCTTGTGAATTTATATTTATGAAAATGTAAATGTAAAAAAATCCCTATTTTCCTTGGTCACGACATAACGCGTGAACGGCTGGAACGATTTTCCTAATTCTTTTTTTGTTGTGTTTGTTATTGTCAGGAGAAGGTTACAATGAAAGAAAAAAGTAAGAAAATTTTGCGGAAAATTGTGAAATTCGGGAAAAACTGAAAGTTGCTTTTTCTATGGGGTTATCTTCTTCTTGCGTGTCAGTGATACAATCATTTAAGTCGGGATTGTATCATTGTGTCGGAAGAATTAGCCAGCCTAGACCCTGCGTTACCGGGCCTAGCTGTTACCAGAATGCACCACGTGGAGGTTTCTTCCGGGTTATTAAAAGTTGTCAGGACAATGTCTGTCGGGACAGCTAGTCGTAGGATAAATATGTCCTAGGATTGTCTATTGGTCGTATTTAAATCAGTTTTACACTTATACTCGTAAATCAGTTGAAAGACATCACAGCTCGGTTAGTAGTAAATCTGCCTGCTGCGCTGTAGGGTTCGATTCCCAGGACAAATATTTGTATGAATACAATAATCGTTATAATACCGTTATCTGAAGGTCTAAACGCAATCGTAGGCGAATTGTAATTATGATTCTTGCAAATTGGTCTTTTTTAGTACAATTGCTTAGTTTGGGGCTACCGTGCCACACTGTCAGTTCATTGTGAATAACGTATGATATTCACAAAATAACCTGAAAAACTGAATTGCGTATGAAAATCAAAGTAGGTATATTTAGTTTAATAGTTAGAATCGATTTCTTAAACACGCTTTATGAGTCTCTTAATAACCGCGGCATGTTACCTACTCATTAGTGGCAATTCTGTTGCCATGGCAAACTGACAATTTAACAAAATGTAAAAGAGCTCTTATTCTGTTCACGTTAAAGGTCTAAATTATATACACAGTGGCAATCGTATGAACGCATAAAAGACGAACAAACAAATATTCATTTAGATATATTAGAAGATATTGGTATGAACGGGTAAATATACAAGTTTTCTATTTTTTTTATTACTTGAGCAAGGTTATTCTTGCCACATCATCCGTTAAAAATACTGCAGATCGTATTTTGGTGTGGTACTACCAAGCCTGACCCATAGTAGTTAAGGGTTAATTTAAATGCAGTTACAAAGATAAGGAATTGTACGAATTTTACACTTAAAATCAAAAATTGTACTAGAAGGGGTCCCGAGATATTTACGTTTGAATGGGGTCAGGCCAGGAAGTATCTTAATTGTCGGATGATCGTTCGTTAAGAGATATACAGAGGTCCAGAATACTTCCCAAATAAAATATAGTTTAAAAAAAACTAAAAGAACACGCTAAAAACGAACTAAAAACTAGAAAATAATTTTTGATGGCGAAGAGTTTAATATAACTGTAGTAGAAGATAAACAATCAATCATATTGAATCACCTCAAAACAAAATTATAGTAAAATTTAAGTTATTAACACAATAATTCAATTCAGAGTAAAAAGAGTGGAATGTACGTATGCAAGTTTTAAATTAATCAGACTTCTGGAAACCGGTGAAAATTATGCTCAAAGATTCCATTATATACATACACTAGCTGACCCGTGCCCGCTTCGCTGTGCGTAAGACATTTCTAATACCATCGTTGACTTTTTTATAGACGCTTTTAAGGTGTACAATACCGTAGTACATTATTTTGATATATCTCGTGGGGTTCAGCCAGCATTTGCAATGTAAGCGCAAAAAAATGTGTTTATTTACGACATCACAATAGAAACCTCTAAAATGATCAGTGTTTCTCTACTATATTATGCATGTATTATACATATAAACCTTCCTCTTGAATCACTCTATTTATTAAAAAAAACCGCATCAAAATCCGTTGTGTAGTTTTAAAGATATAAGCAAACATACATACATATTACATACAGACGCGGGAAGCGGAAAGCTACTTTGCTTTATACTATGTAGTGATACATACATACATACATACAGGACGAGCTAATATAAGCGTGTTAAAGAGGAAGTTCTCAAATCAATTCTCAATTGTTATTAACCGGGCATTATAAGGGAAGATTTATATTTGACCGGCGCGTGTCGTGTATGTGGCCCGGACGAGGCACGGATTTTAACCGTTACATACATTTTGTATGAAGCAGTTTATATTAAACAGTGTCTGATCCGTGTCCCGTCCGGGCCCGTCTACTAACTAAAGGCTCCGGCCTGGCCCAGACACGGCTCGCCCCGGACACTGCCCGGTCTATTATAAATCTACCCTAATGCATATTGCATACAAAAGTGTTAAAGTAGCCGCAACAGTTTTTAGGGTTCCGTACCCAAAGGGTAAAAACGGGACCCTATTATTAAGACTTCGCTGTCCGTCTGTCTGTCTGTCTGTCTGTCCGTCCGTCCGTCCGTCCGTCTGTCTGTCACAGGGCTGTATCTCATGAGTCGTAATAGCTAGGCAATTGAAATTTTCACAGATTATGTATTTCTGCTCTAACAACAAATACTAAAAACAGATAAATATTTAAGGGACAAACAAGAAACATGATTTTTTTGTCGTTTTTGTATATAATGGTACGGAACCCTTTGTGAGCGAGTCCGACTCGCACTTGGCCGGTTTTTTATTTTATATACATAAAGCAGAACAAACGGTTGACCATGCTGTATGTAGCATGCACCATCGCCTATTTACTTAGATCAAGAAAACACAACGATGTTTTTTGTTTGTCATGCGCCGGTAATTTCATTGGCAATGGCAACCACCTTTAAAAAAATATAGGTATGGTGGTGGTACTCTCTTGGAACTGCTTTTTCACAAGGAATTCTACTACTCTTACCACTCTTAACTTACTCGTAAATATAATAAGAAAAAAAAAATGAAAATAGTATCACGACTTGCGTTGCGTTTCCAGCCCCAAACTAAGCAAAGCTTGTACTATGGGAACCAGATAACTGATAGGATACTTAAGTACTTTTTTTTTGTAAATACATACTTATTATACATATTAAACACCCAGACAGACAGAATAAACATCTATGTTTATCACGCAAATATTTGCCCTGGGTGGGGATCGAACCTACAACCTACAGCGCAGAAGGCAGAGTTACTACCAACTGAGCTGTGAGGCCAGTCAAATAGTATAATGTAGCTATGTTTGTCTGCAGATCTCAACCAATCCCCGACGATTCATCCGGCAAGTCCGGTGCCAAGTTCTACCAGAGCTACGACCGGCTGTTCATACTGAAGACCCTGACTTCTGAGGAGGTGGAGCGAATGCACTCCTTCCTCAAACACTACCACCCGGTGAGTCATTCTAATGTACCGTGTACATGTCGGAAGATGTGTTGCAAAATGTTCGCAGTGTGAATAAAAAAATAAAATAAAAAAAAATAGGAAATAAAAATAAATCACGACTGTATCCCCAATTACGGTAGACATTCTCTCAGATCTTCAGACGCTTAGATCCTTTGAAGATGTCTAGTGGGGGTAGTCAGAGGCACGTCCAAACATTATATTTGGCACATGCCCACATTTTGCAGTAGTTAGCATTCCATACGTGACAGGTTGCAAGCCCATCGCCGCTTATAAGAATACTAACTGGTTAGTTAGTTGTGGGGACTCCCTTTACCACATTTAGACTCAAAGTTGGTCCGTTATGCGTGGGGTCTATATATACTAACTGGTTGCCTCACGATGTTTTCCTTCACCGTTTTGAGCACGTACGTGTTTTTTTTAATGCGCATATAAATATATCGGACAGAAAAATCCATTGATGCACGCCGGGATTCGAACCCACGACCTTCGAAATGAAAGTCGGGGTACCTCCCACTCGGCCAACACGGCTTAACCATAGAAAATGGTTGGTTGGTTGCCTATCTATATATACCATAGATACTTAGTAAGACAAATTAATAAAGTCAACTCCAAGAATCGCTCCTCATTTCACAATCGTTTACCAAGAATTTGGTGTAAATACTTATTTACGAACAATAAATGTTTGTGACTCAATATTTAAAATATAAAATGCTTTGTTTGTTTGATGCTAAATAAATAAAACTCAAAAATGTCTCTGATAGTGTTATCATATTGACATTTTATCAATTTAAATGTTAACGTACGATATAGTGACTGGGAATTAGATATTTATATCTTATCGTGTGATTACGCACCTTCTGTGTATTTGTTACCTATATTTACTATTAAAAACATACATAAAAAACATATATGAAAATATATAATGAAATCACGACTGTAAAGTGTAAACGCTAAAACAATTTGTTTATATGTTTTTAAAATTATTTATTTATTTATTTATTTAATACTTTATTGCACAAATATATATAAACAGTTGCACAAAAAGGTGGGCTTAATGCTAAAAGCATTTTCTGCCAGCCAACCTCAAAGGTAACAAAATGGTTGGCGTGCTAAAAAATACGTGACAAAATCAAACAAATTTAACAATATAACTAACCTAACATTTCCTAAAGTATAAAAATAACAATAGTCAAAATAATATAAATAAACAATATCAATACTTACATATACTACAAAAATATTAATAGATAATAAACTTAATAAAAACAATAAGATAATAAATATTGGTTTACACATACTACTGATTTATTTACTATTACTTAGCAGCAAATGTTCATAAACAAGTTTTTTAAATATAGGTTTAGTAGGAGCCTTCTTTATTTTAATTGGGAGAGAATTCCAAAGACCTACAGCTGTAACCTCAAAAGAATTGCCACGGAAAGATGTTGAGTGCTTAGGAGTAGCCAGAAGGAGAGTGTCCGTGGATCTTAGGTTACGGTCGTGGGAGTCCGAGAGGAAAGAAAATTGACTTTTTAGGTATTGGGGAGAGTAGGGATCTTTGAGGATTGAAAACAGAAGACATAAAATTCTCTTATTTCTCCTTTCACGGATGGGGAGCCACTTGAGTTTAGAGCGAAACTCGGAAACATGATCGTACTTACGAAGACCGTAAATGAACTTAATACAAGTGTTGAGTAATCGATCTAGTTTGTTGAGAAGGTCTTGGTTAAGGTCTAGGAAAGAAACATCCGCATAATCGATTATGGGTAGGAGAAGGGAATTGACTAAGGTTATTTTGGTTGAAATCGGGAGAAAATTTTTAAAACGAATGATTGAGTGAAGTGTAGCAAAAAATTTACGGGATATTTCTTTAACCTGTGCTGACCAGCTAAGGTTAGTATCAACAAGGATACCAAGATTTTTGACCACTGGTGAAAAAGGAATGATACAGCCATTATATACTAGGGGAGAAAGAGAGGTTAAATCAATTTTAGCAAGCCGGCGAGTACTTCCAATGACAATTGCCTGGGACTTATTCGGGTTAACTTGAATGCCGTAATTCTCGGACCAGGTGTTTAGTTTGAGAAGATCAGAATTAAGAGCAGCTAATGCGGCATTCAAGTTATTAGTTTCAGAGTGAGAGTAAAGTTGCAGATCGTCGGCGTAATAATGATAATTGCAGTTAAACTTAGTAGAAAGCAAATTTATAAATAATGAAAAAAGTAAAGGTGATAAGATTCCCCCTTGAGGAACCCCGGCACTTAGCTCACACCAATCAGAGTAATGCTGACCACTGCGAACAGATTGCCGGCGACCCGTTAGGTAAGAAGAAAACCATTGAATGGCAGTTGACGAGAAATTAAGATGGCTAAGGGTTGCGAGAAGCAAATCGTGATCAACGACATTGAAAGCATTGCTAAAATCGATCAATACCAAAACAGTAACCTGAGATTGCTCCATGGCAGATCGGATATCCTCAGTGACTTTAAGTAAGGCCGTTGCAGTACTATGACCAACTCTAAAGCCCGACTGAAATGGGTTCAATAAGTCTCCATTGGTTAGGTACTCGGTTACTTGCTTGTGGACGACCGACTCAATTACTTTAGACAGAAAAGGAAGTATTGAAATGGGGCGAAATTCATTAGGAAAAAGGGGGTTGGAAATTTTAGGTAAAGGGAGTACATGGGCTTTACGCCATTGATCCGGGAACTGCCCAGATGAGAGCGAAAAATTAATTATGTGCACAACTGAGGGTAGAATGTGATCAATTAAGCGCATAACCATAATGCGGCCGATATCGTCACACCCAACTGCTTTTGATTTAAGAGTGTTCACAATTTTTCTTACAAAGTCATGAGAAACGTGGCGGAATTCAAATTTAGTAATATTCGGTCGAGGTAAGCCTTTAATTTCTAAAAGCGTATCAAATTTTATGTTAGGACTAATTTTATCAGTGGAAGTGAAGTGAATGTTAAGGTCATTAAGATTCAATGAAATTGAGGAATCGACACATTTGGATTTACCAAGACCGAGAGACTTTAAAAACTTCCAGAGACCGGCGGGGGTAGACAGTTCTATTTGGTCCGCGATAAACTTGCGCTTGCACCTACGACAAATTTGGTTACATCGGTTTCTAAATGTTTTATATAAAACCCAATTATTATCTGAGCGGTCTTTTTTGTATTTGCGAAACGCACGGTCGCGCCTCGACATGGCCTTACGCATAGTGTCGTTGATCCAGGGGGTAGGACGGTGTTTTATTTTAACAGGGTGCACAGGTGCGTGGATATCAAAGATATTAATGATTTTACTAGCCAAGAACTCAACCTTCTCATCAGCAGTCTGAAGAGCCTCAATATCCTCCCAGCTAGTACTCAATGCATGACTTTCAAATTTAGTGCCATCAATACCAACAAGGTTCCGCTGATTCAGAATGATCGGTCTCTGTTTAGGGATTTTTATTTTAATAGACGCAAACAATAGATCATGATGAGAGAATGCTGGCGCTGATAATTGACCATGAGTAGCAATAAGGTCAGTGTCAGAGCAGATAATCAGATCAATGAGAGTGTCACTCGAAGAGGTGTGGTGAGTGGGGGATAACTCCAATACATTGAGGTTCGAGGACTCAATCATGGCACACAGCCTCCTAGCACGAGGTTTCATATCCAGCATACAAGAGTTAAAATCACCCATGATAAGGACACGACTATAGTCTGATGAGATAGATTCCAGTACACATTCAAGGTTGGTATGTTCAATAGTTGGAGGGACATAAATAACACCGAGCGCAAATTTAACACCCACATCAATCTCGATGAAAAGGAACTCAGGAGAAGAAGAGTAGAGAGATGGTGACTGGGAAATGATTTTGAATGGAATGTGACTTTTTAAGTATAAGAATATTTAAGAGCCGTGTTGGCCGAGTGGGAGGTAATACTAACTGGTTTCCTCACGATTCTTTCCTTCACCGTTTTGATTCGACCTTCAGATTGAGTATTTTTATATGCGGCGATAGGCTTGCAACCTGTCACGTATGGAATGCTAACTACTGCAAAATGTGGGCATGTGCCAAATATAATGTTTAGATGTACCTCTGACTACCTCCACTACACATCTTCAAAGGATCTAAGAGTCCAGATCTGAGAGGATGTCTACCGTACTTGGGGATTACAGTAGTGATCCTATTTTATTTTTTTTCACTTGTATGTAATCGCGAGGATTTCTACTATATTGCTCTAAAAAGGCCTAACTAAGCCTTAGGATAAAATTATATATTATATACCTTACTAGCGACCCGCCCCGGCTTCGCACGGGTAGCATGATATTATACATATAAACCTTCCTCCTGAATCACTCTATCTATTAATAAAAACCGCATCAAAATCCGTTGTGTAGTTTTAAAGATATAAGCAAACATACATACATACGCGGGAAGCGGAAAGCGACTTTGCTTTATACTTATTACTAGCGACCCGCCCCGGCTTCGCACGGGTAGCATGTTATTATACATATAAACCTTCCTCCTGAATCACTCTATCTATTAAAAAAAACTGCATCAAAATCCGTTGTGTAGTTTTAAAGATATAAGCAAACATACATACAGACATACAGACGCGGGAAGCGGAAAGCGACTTTGCTTTATACTATGTAGTTATGATTATTATTATGTTGCTGATAAAGTTGAATTTACAGTATATCGTGGAACGTCACGGAAAAACCCTCCTGCCACAGTACCTGGGCATGTACCGGCTGACCGTCGACGGCATCGAACACTATCTAGTCGCAACACGGAATGTATTCTCCAACCATCTCAATATACACAGGTAAAATATTTCTATTAGTACAATAAACACACATTATACTTCTCTTTTTAGGCTGGGTTTTGTTATAATAATAATAATTGATGGACATTTCACACAGCGCCGTCTAGTCCCAAACTAGGCAAAGCTTTTTTTGTATCATACATACAAACAGATGGAAAGAGCTGCATCAATTACACCAACAAGGGCACAGTTCTTAAGTTAGAAGAAAAGAAGACATACTCTACTAATATTTTATAACACCAAGACACATACAAACATTTACGAGTATGTTCATGTTCATCACACAATATAACTACTAGTAATTTCTTGGTCAGTCATTAAACTGTGGTTAAAAGTGAAAACTTCAGTACTTTCATACATAAATAGCAATCTATACTATGCCTGAACTAGGAAGAACCTGTATCTCGGGAAAAAAAAGGATAACTTAACTAAGTGTATAAAAGCACTGAAGTTTTCACTTTTAGCCATAGTTTAATGACAGACTGACCAAGAAATTACTAGTGGTATCTGCCTTCTGCGCAGAGGCCTAGACAAATATTTGTGTGATGAACATAAACATAGGTAGCAACCTATAATTAGATATTAATCTATAATGTTTATGTTAGCACTAAGTTTCCCAAGTGCGTTAACTGTTAAAAGCCTGAGTTT
This sequence comes from Hydriomena furcata, assembly GCA_912999785.1. Lineage (NCBI taxonomy): Eukaryota > Metazoa > Arthropoda > Insecta > Lepidoptera > Geometridae > Hydriomena > Hydriomena furcata. The sequence goes on along the minus strand of OU538834.1, from coordinate 3,952,282 downwards.
CGATAGTTACACTTTGCACAACTCCCATTACACAATGTGAATAAAAAAAAAATATTATTAATATTACAGAAAGTTTGACCTAAAAGGCTCAACGGTTGACCGGGAGGCGTCCGAGAAGGAATTGGAAAAGGAACTGCCCACTCTAAAAGACAACGATTTTATAAAGCAGGGCTTCCGTATCGATATTGGCGATGCTGCTAAAGACAAGCTGCTAGAAACACTCACTGCTGATGTAGAGGTTCGTATAAGCTTCCCACATATCCACGATAGAGGGAATCTCAGTGTCAAGACTGTATGTCACTGTTAGTTCATTGGTCACACTTGTTGGTTCTCCAATCATGTTAGAAACATAAAGGGAGCTATAATCTCCAGGCGGTCTTTTCCTTAGTTATTCCAAGACCGACCGAAAGAAATATACCGATTTGTCCCCACAAACAAGGCGCCGTCAAGGCCGATCCTGGAGGAGATGGCGGGACGATCTCGACAGTCATTTAAATGACTGGCGAAATAGAACTAGCTGGAGATCGAAAAGTGTGGAGAGAAGGGAGGGATAAAGGCCGTCCTGCAGTGGGACGACATGGGTTAAAAAAAACCGGCCAAGTGCGAGTCGGACTCGCGCACGAAGGGTTCCGTACCATTATCTATAAAAACGGCAAAAAAATCATGTTTGTTGTATGGAGCCCCCCTTAAATATTTATTTTATTCTGTTTTTAGTATTTGTTGTTAGAGCAGCCACATAAATACATAATCTGTGAAAATTTCAACTGTCTAGCTATCACAGTTCATGAGATACAGCCCTGTGACAGACAGACAGACGGACAGCGAAGTCTTAGTAATAGGGTTCCGATTTTACCCTACGGGTACGGAACCCTAATAAAAAAATAAAAATATAAAAAATCCAAGGTGACGGAAGATTTACTAAGTTTACTCGTAAATCTTCTCGTGAAATTGTCCATTCGAGCTGATCAAGCTATTGTCCATTAATAAAATTGTCCCTTTGGGAAATTGTCCATTCCGCCAATCGTCATTCGGCCAATTGTTTTTTGAGAAATTGTCATTTAAGAATTTTTTTTTGTACTTTTTGACCTCATAAAACTACTTACTAAACAAGCATTATTTTAATTTCCAGTTCCTAACAAAACTCCATCTAATGGATTACTCTCTGCTACTCGGTGTGCACGAATGTGGTCGAGGCGAGGCAGAGGCGGAGGCGGCGAGGCAGCGCGACGCTGAGGCAGATTCGGCCTCGGCTGAAACAGATTCTGACAGTGACACTGACAACCGACATCACGGTGACAGGTACCTGCATTATTTAACTCATTACGTGGGGTTGAAGCTTAGAGCGAGTAACAAGATCAAATAAATTATTAAGGCGCTCCCAGTCGACGATTATTTTTGTTCGAAACGAAAAAAGAAATACTTGTGAACAAGCCACATCTCCTATTTTATAATGTATAGTATATGTGAATAAAGATGTACCCATCTTTAATCACTTCGATAAATAATCCTACCGACCGCTGCAATGACGACAAACACACGTCGGCGTGTGGTCCGCCTTTGTTTTTCGAATAAATTAATGATATAAATTATGTATAATTACTTATCAAAAATTTATTCTAATAGAAATCTAGATCTACATATTACCTATCTTTAACAATAAATCACAATTTGATTTTAATAGTAGGTATATAAGATATTTCGATCATAAATTCTAAAACGTATCATTTTGAAATAATATCTAAAGTTAGTAGAAAAGTTTCTGCTATTATGTTTTCAGCTTAATAGAAATCTAGGTAGGAACCTGAAGTAATATACTTATAAAAATAGGAGATGTGGCTTGTTCAGAAGTATTTCTTTTTTCGTTTCGAAAAAGAGCAATCAGCGACTGGGAGCCCCTTAAGAGTAATCATATCAATGTTAATGTTTACTCTATTTTCTGTATCTCTTTTATATTTATTTGTCGCTTTGGTATTATACTGTAATGGCAATGTAAATATGTAAATAATAAATAAATAAATAAATAAACATTGCTATGCCCCACTTTTGGGGAGGAGGGTGTCATATTTAAAAAGTATATAGCCTATGTCACTACCACAATTGAGACGAATCTAACGACACGTCATGTCGTTTGGGCTGTAGAGCGTGCCGATACATACATACGCACGAAAAATATTACCCACCTTCTGGTGCAGTCGGGTAAAAATCGAACTCCACTCCCGCTGTTTTTCATGGAATTTAGACAATACCAATTTCAATAGTAAGTATTGTAGAATCTTGGAGAGTAAATGATTATTTGCTGCTTCTACCAAATGCAGTGGCGGATTTACCACTAGGCTGAGTAGTGAGTAGGCTGGATCCTAGGGCGGCTGATTTTAGGGGGCGGCAAATTTGGGTTTATTTTTTCAAACATCACTATTTATTTTAGCCTTTATCGTCCCACTGCAGGACAGATGCATCCCTCCTAAAGGAATAACCACTTTTAACTAAATCGTTGGATTGTAAAAATAATCTCTGTAATCAAATAAATAGCCTACTGGCGGCAAATGTGTTGACCACCACTGACCAAATGAGCTGTGAGGTCAGTTTTGTTTTACTCTAGAAATACCCGTGAAATATCACCGATGTGTTCTGATGTTTGTCTACTTGCAGATGGGGTTACAACACGCCCCCGGACAGTCCGCGGGGGTTCGCGCGACAGTCCTCACTACGCTACGAGGGCATCATTCCTGAGCTAGATATCTACGCCATACCCAGTCAAGATGGTGTGTTATTCATTCAAATTTTACTAAAATAAAAATTGTATATCACACTAGCCGACCCGTGACAGACGTTGTCCTGTCAAATTTCAATAATCGAATAGGAAAGACTAAATGTTTTTAGTCTGTGATGTCAGATTTGTTGCACAGCAGCGCCATCTATACCAAAAATCATCCCTTTTGGCTTTTTTATCGTTTTGGGGATGTTTTTCATATTTTAAAGTAGTCTATTAATTTATTCGGGTATCATATCTACATCTACAGCAAAATTCAACTTAATCCGTTTTGTCGTTTAGGCCTGATTGAGGAACAAACATACATACAAACTCACAAACTTTCACATTTATAATATTATTAGGATTATTACCGATTACCCAAAAAAGAGAAGGTTCTCATTTTTATTTTGTTACGGCATTTAGAGATAATGAATTTTTGTGTCCTGGCCTCTGTACCCTAATGTGCTGATCTTTTTCGTATGATTGCTAATTCATATTCTTCATTTCTAGTTACTACTTTGGTAGTTAATTAGAATACATAATAAAATCAAAGATAATAATTTTATTTTGAATTTTTTTATTTCAATAAATAAAGGTGGATTACGAACGCAGCCTAGCGTACCTTTTATCCATGTACCATATAAAAAAAACCGGCCAATTGCGAGTCGGACTCGCACATGAAGGGTTCCGTACCATTAACTATAAAAAACGCCAAAAAAAAAACACGTTTGTTGTATGGGAAACCTACATAAATATTTATATTATTCTGTATTTGTTGTTATAGCGGCAACAGAAATATATAATCTGTGAAAATTTCAACTGTCTAGCTATCACGGTTCATGAGATATAGCCCTGTGACAGACAGACGGACAGCGAAGTCTTAGTAATAGGGTCCCGTTTTTTCCCTTTGGGTATGAAACCCTAAAAACACTTATCAATATGATAGAGTTTTCTCACTATAAGTATGTAATATTTTAAAAGATTATTTTATTGTTTGCAGGTACTCCAAAGAAAGAAATATATTTTGTCGCCCTTATCGATGTGCTGACACATTATGGAGTTAAAAAGCAGGTAATGTTTTCACAACTATTGAATTTTTTTATAACATACTTATATGTATTTTCGAATATTTTCGTGAAGTTCGTATGATCAGTATTATACTGTGCTGTACAAAGCTGATGAAAAACTTAAAAATAAGATATTGAAATGTTGAACTACACATGATCACAGCAGCAATTTACAACTACATATTAAGATAGAGAATGTGTTATGGGATGACGTTTGTTACATGTGATCATGCGTAGTTAAAGCTTATTTATTTGGCTTCAATTGTCTATGCTATAATGCTTTTACAATTATTTGACGTTTCCTTCAATTACTTTTTCTAAATGCATGCTCAATCCTTCGCGAAATCGTGCCGCAAACAGCTGGTATGGGTAAGAATGGTTTTCGCTTGCGATTTCATCACTTAGATATTTACTGTCTTATGATGAGTAGTGGTATTTATAAAGGAACGCAACCTGGGACCTTACCTCAAGCTCTTAAAGTAATATTTAAACAGTACTACCAGTAACCCAAAGTGATAACACCATAAGAGTTTGTATAGCGTTGTCACTTTCGCATCACGAGTAGTACTGTTTTAATTTTAATTTAAAACTTGTGGTAAGTGGGCTGTTCTGGTTAAATTACACGCACACCATTTAGGAGTTCCGTAGTCCACCAATCATTATCGACACCTCGATTATGTAAGGTTTATCAATTTGCTAAACCAAATTGCTTTGTCATTATAATTAAATACATATCACACAGAACCATCTAAACTAAACACAATCGGGAAAAAACAAGATGTATAATTCTATATGGAATCTAAAGGGTGTCCCAACAAGAGCGCAATTTTTAAATTTTAAATAAAACACAGATATTTAAAAAAAAGTCGTGAAACTTTATTATATCGTAAAGTAGACAGAATGAGGTTATGTATGGAACAATATATCGTGCAGATGGCCGCCGCGGCTTTGCTGGCATGCACGCGATCTTTTAATGAAATGTTCAATGACCGTTTTGCATAAATGCTGCGGTATTTCATTAATGCAGCGTCCAATTTCCTCTTTTAAGGCTTGAGTCGTCGTCGGCTTATTCGCGTAAACCATCGACTTCAAAAAACCCCAAAGAAAAAAATCTAATGGTGTTAAATCGCACGATCTAGGCGGCCAATTCTGATCTCCAAAACGCGAAATAACACGACCGGGAAATGACTGATGCAGCAATTGAATTGTTTCTCTGGCTGTATGACATGTAGCGCCGTCTTGTTGGAACCACATGCCCTCCACATTCATTTCTTCAATTCTAGGCAAGAAAAAACTGGTTATCATTTCACGATACCGAACACCATTGACTTTTTTTTTTGTCAATTTCACAACAATTTTTTTTATTTTGACAATTTCACAATGATAATGCGTTGTTCATTCGTGTAGCGCTCCATTTTTACTAACCTCGTACCTTCTACTAGCAAACAATAACAATTGTTCAAATGTCAAACAATGACACTTCGAATGTTGCCAGATTTAAAAATTGCGTTCTTGTTGGGACACCCTTTATATATATAGAAATCAATTGCTGTTCGTTAGTCTCGCTAAAACTCGAGAACGGCTGAACGGATATATCTTATCTTGGTCTTGAAATGTTCGTGGAGGTCTAGGGAAGGTTTAAAAGGTGAGAAAAAATCGAATAATTGCCGGAAAAACAATAAAAACAGCCCTTTTCTTTTTCCCATACAAAAGTTTTCTAACTAAAACGTAGAGTCAATTTGAGCTTTATTGCTATTGTATAAAGTTCACTGTTGTGTATGCAATGTAGGCGTGTTCCTAAGAACGGGAACGGGAACTTCATACAACATTTTTGTCAATTGCGATACGAAGTTCGCCGGGTCAGCTTGTATATTATAAATATCGGAAATTAGGCCTCTTGCGTCTCAGTCGGGCCTGCAGTAAACAATAAGTCAAAGTCAAAAGGTTCAATAAAATCACAAGGATCACTTTGAAACGTTCTAGGAGCTAAATAAATAAATTACTGATAGAATACATATACTTTTTTTTGTAAATACATTCTCATGAAAAACATTATAACACCCAGACACACAATAAAATAAATAAACAATAAAAATTAATTAAATAAATAAACTTTCGTGTTTCAGGCGGCGAAAGCGGCGAAGACGGTGAAGTACGGCAGCAACGTAGACGGCATATCCACATGCGACCCCGAGCAGTACGGAAAGCGGTTCATCGAGTTCGTAGCTAAGGCTATTGAGGGCAACTAGGGTGTGGGCAATTGGCAATTGGCGCAGATTGGTTGGCAACTGGTGCGTTATGGGCAACTGTGGGATGTGTGGGGCCGTCCGTTTGCTTACTGCCTGCTTTTCGAATGGTTCTTTTACCGACGGCCTTTTTCATCGCCACGCCTCGGGTCAATGACTTTATGGTGACAACTGTCACGTGAGTGGTTAAATGTTTGAAGCGGGCTTCATAATTACATGCGGATAATGAACCGCTTGTTATTGATGAATTATAAATCAATTAAATTAAACAGTCTCGATTCAAAGTCGTAAGGATGTAACTTTTGTAATAATCATGTTTATGAAAATAATTTTCGCAAAAATATTTTTCTTGATTATTCGGAAAACTTGCAAGTACCATAATGTGGTCAAAAATATGATCACAATATATTAGATTCCTATTCTATCCTTGTTATCTAAAAACACATCGAAAGGCTGGTGTCCATTTGGTCAAAAGATGGGAATTCGTTAACGTATTTACATTTAACTCAATTATTTCAAAAGAAAAAGTTGTTATGGAACATGAAACTATTCGAAAGTCAGACGATAAGCTGGGTTTTTTCTTCGACTTCGCTCGTGTCGAGTCTCGAATAATTCGCTGGTATCCGCAATTATTGCTTCGAACATTCGAGAAGCGTTCAAACGGATGGCTTTTTATACGCGACGCTTCTTTTAAACAATTCTGTAGTAACGGGGCTGCAATTCTGAAGGCTAATTTCCGGTATCTTTATTATAAATACCATCCGTATTCGTTACGGATGGTAGCAAAAATAACCTAGCGTAAGTCGTTCATAGAAAACTTTTTGCAGATTAATTACAGTCAATTGCGCTCGCAGATTGTTCAAGTTAAAATTAACTTGAGAAATAAAAATTATCCTACCGATGCCGGTATATTATCAGATATCAGGTATAAAATGCTACTGGGATACGAAGAACGGAGATACTTAAGTATTATATTACTTAGCATACTTCCTAAAAGTAACGTTAAGGCAACTAGATTCAAAGTCAAATTATTTATTTCAATAAAATCACAAGGATCACTTTAAAACGACTTAGGAGTTAGGTGAATCTACGCCTGTTCCTCGCAACCACACTTAGAAAAATCAGGCAACAAACCCGGCATGGTCCCTATATTTTTTTCGCTAATCCGTTTCGTAAATGCTATGTAGAGCTCCAGTAAGAAAAATAACAAAATGACTTTCACCTTTCCTATACGCATTAGTGTTAGAACGAGACAAATATATTTTTATCAGACAGTCGTTGTCTCTAGATTTTCCCCGATATTGGACAGTGGTCTCATCTCCCTGAATTATCTAGATTCTAGATTGATTAAATTCCACGCGTTTCTCTATTTAGGAAAGGAGGTTACAGGGTGTCGTAGGTTCCATATCAGACGATAGTTTTGTTTTTGAAAGATGCGTCGCGTTTTTGTTACGCTTGTGGGCCGGTGACTACTAAAGCTTAAGAGTAATTATCAACCAAAAGGATACGTCCACGGTTACGCTGGTTTGGTCGACACCGGCCCCAAGACTCCGTATGTTAGTATATAAGCCTTTAAAATGCAAATAAAAATTTCATGTTAACGTAGACAAAGGGTTCATAGTTTGATATTAGCGTAATATTGGCGAAACTGTCGGTCGTTTTAGAACGTTGTCTTTTACTATAATGTTGCTATTGGGATTCCGTCAACTTAACTGATGGCTCGCTGAAAAGCTACTCATAGACATGAGCCAATCGGAAATAAAAAACGGCACTGAAGCGCAAAATACGAAATTGCGATCTACATTGTACGTTTTTTGGTTTAGATCACAACATGTACGTGACTGTATGCAAAACAAAACGGGTGGTAAATAGCTAGTACAATGAGACATGTTTTTGTACTTGTTATCTGTGACGTCACGCATGCGTGCGCCGTTAAGTGGTCGGCGTTATACGTCAATAATTCAGTATCTTATTATAATATTCGTTTCGGATGCGAATCGCGTTAGTTTTTGTATTACACGTTTTTTACTGTCAAAGACAAAAGAAAGCTGTGAAAAAAGGTTACGGAAAATTCTGATTTATCATTAGGTAGTAAGAGTCAGTTTTGAATGACGGCTTTTGTTTACGAATCAAAGTCAAATCAAGTGTTTGCTGTAGTGAAACCGACTCTATTACCTTGAGATAAATCACAATTATTTCTGGACACGTTTTAAAGTATACGTTCACACCATGTTCGTCTTTGTAGCGGACCAATAATATAACACCAATAACTTAATTATATTCTCAAACAAATTCTATGTGTTGATGGATTTTGAACTTTATCAGTACCTGTATAAAGTTCAAAACTGCAGTATGGGCCTGTTCAGTGTGTCTAAAGACGATTATAGTAATCTGTCTTCTCAAAAGATGGTAATTAAAACGAAAGCACTTTGTACTTGATGGAAGTGACAAAGCTATCAACAAACGGTGTCAATCGCGTCTTCATATTTTTTGAATGAATTCGTTTGTCACTTGTCTCATAAAGTGGGGCAGAAAAGAAACAATTCACGGTGTGCGTTTTCAACTTTGCATCCAAACGTTTCCACGGCCTGTGGACAAAAAGGCCATCCAAATAGTAATCAAGATTACCACGCATCTTCGGCGCGCAGTAACAATATTGATGACGCTCGCGTTTTCGCTGTACGCTGTTGGATGGCCTTTTGTCTAAAGCTGATTTTCACACACGATTTTGCCTTGAACTGATAAGCACTGCCTGTGGTTTTCAATCGTTACTAGCCTTATATTCAGCTATCGTAGTTAAATTATATAAAACGTTGATATCATTACATAAGAGTTCGTGTTATAACTATAAGAGTATTGAAAACTTTTTGGATGGCGTCGAATTTTCTACATAATGGTCGGGCACTTTCTATCATAATGTCGCAATTGTACTAGGGGACATTTGTTGACAGGGGACATGTCCGGGGACATTTTCCGCGACATGTGCATGTCCTCTAGTGCAGTTGCGCCTTAAAGATCCATTTCCACGTAAAGCCTGTGCAGACGGAGACTATTGTCCGCGTTGTCAAAAGTTGAAACACTAAGTTCGTTGGGTGCGTTATGCGATGCTGTTCCTAAGTGACATATTTTGAGATAATTTTGCCCTTCGCAGACAAAAGTCAGTCTGCCTGTGCGAATAATTAAAGTTATGTCGCCTCTTATCGCCTGTAGACTGTTTGGGGAAAATTCTACGGGATCCAAATAGATTTAATCGTTAATTCGGCCGCCAAATTGTCAAATTATTACAATGTATACTTGTTTAATATCGGCTGTACACTTGTATTGCCTTTATCCATGTTTATAAAGTTATACGCGTTGTTAAATTATTAAATCAGCTTGTTATTATAAGATTTTGAAAAAAAAATATTGGATAAAAACGCTAAAGAAATACTGTACTCACTAGATAGGCCTTTCAATACAAATGGTTTGATTTGACAGAATGGAAACGACTATGTCCACTAGACAGCTACGTCATCATAGCAACTATTTGTGACAAGAATATTTTGCAGGAGTCGTTATGTTCAAATCACAGTCATGGTATTAATACGCTTTCTGGGTCAACCACTTACAATGTTTCTACTATCTCGAGCATAATTATCGAAAGAAATAAAAATGTAGCTACACATTTCTCGACTAGTCTGCCCACTTCAACGTAGAATACCATGACTGTAACCATACTGTCACATGTCATGGCCGTATGTACGGGATCATAACCCGGTGATTTTAATTAAAAGATGATGGTGAGTACTGTAATATCAGAGCTGTTTATTGATAATACAAAAGACATACAATGATATCTGTAGGTATCATTGAAAAACAACGCCGTTCGATGTTCGATTTCTGTTATTCAAAATTGAAGAAACATTCTAACGCGTCAAGGATTTTTGCCCGATTGGCAAGACCAGTGGATTATCAAACTACCCTCATTTTGACAACAGAAAACGAACAGCCTATAACTTGTACCTACCCATACTAGTTCGCTTAGTTTCTGTCTAGCATAGCATTTTGAAAATAATACCTACTATGTTATAAGATTTTGTTATTTATTATTCTATTTCGAATAAGACTTCTATTGTTACAAGTCTAAAGCCTACATTCGAGGCGTCAATTAAAGTAAACGGGCATTTTATGATTCCGTAAAGAATGTCTTGAAAGAGGCCAATATAATGAATGTTTGCGTTAATTCAATACCTACTCTAGTGTTTTCACAAAAGAAGTCCCGCGGCAATTTAGTGGAACTAAGTAATGACATTAGCCTACATCTATATACATAATATGTCAATCAATTTATCTACGACTACCTGCTATTGGTAAAAAAAAATGTGGCATGGTATAAAACATTTTTATTACAAGTCAAGATTTGCATCTCAAAAAATATAAATATTATTTTACGTAGTGTTAGATATTAGCAATATTTAATTGAAGTAATCAATCGAAGTTATATAATGACATACAAAATTGGGATAAGCTATAGTTTTTCAATGTTCGCCCATCGGGACGGGATGTTCAGAATATCAGGACACAATTACAAAAAGTCTTTATTTTGGGATAATTGTCGGGACACTTTTGTATTTTGTCGGGAATCATGAAATGTCGGGACAATCCCGACCATCTGGCAACCCTCATTTTGTCTCACGATGACAGCGCTGCGTCTAGGGGACTTCTTTCGTGAAAAGCACTCTAGGTGTGGCCATTTGTTATGTATTTTGAAAATAAAATGCCGGCCAATTACATGGATATCCTTTTTAGAGGTTTTGTACTTTTGTTATATTTAGGTTCCTTAGTATTTACTAAATTAAACGATTCCCGATTCTTTGTCGTTCTCAATAGGTATATTGATCATGTCGGTTCTTCTCGCTTGCATAGTCGCAAAGAACTTTAAAAAAAATATTACCTAGAAGCACGAACCACTAATATAAAATGGTTGAAAATCGTTTTTACAGTCAAAAATTATTCTACTATTCTATGGTAAAGGAACAAATTTTGACTACCGTAGGTAGGCGGATCTTGGCAACCGTGATGTTAGCCGTTTAGCTGCGCAGCAGGCAAGTTTCAACCTTAAGCAGTTGCACAAAACCATTTTTGCGGTCACACACACTGCTAATTTCACGTTTGCTTAGATGCGCCGACCGCATTGTACGTAGTGTATTTACATATACTGTAGTGGTTCGTGCTAGAGGTATGTACTTACCTAATTTAGGTACAATTTGCTTGAGATTTTGTCCTGACCGCTTCTCGTAAAATGGACCCACTAACTTGATTTGGTGAGAGGCCCCTTCAAATGTTTATATCAGTATTTAGGGCTACGTTCAGTTCGCCTTCTATTAGAAATTATTTCTAAGTTTATTTTTTTTTCTTTTGGATGTAATTTTTTTAGCAGTCTCGACAATGGATATGCTTTTTGTTGGCTTTATCGTGGCAAACTGAATCAGCTGTAGTAGCAGTTGCTACTAAACACACCCCTAGTTGACTAATACAATTTAAATGATTGTGAATAGTATTTTACGAACTGTATTGAGACAATCGAATGATGTTGTTTTGTTGCCATTGTACAAGTCTGTATGACACAGTAAAGGTGTTAACTCTTCTATGCAGTTCCATAGGTCCTGAACACAACTCGAATAGTTATGAACAATGTATTCGATTGGAAGTTGTACTATTTTCAGTGTCTTAGACCTGATTACAAGGAAACTGTTGTATTGATAAAAACAGTAAGCGTCACCCATGAGTATGTATAGAAAAAATACAAATGAGTTTTCTATTTTCCTTGTAAAAAAATATTCAAAATTAAATAGAAAAAAAATCAAACGTTAAAATATTTGAATTTTGATCTTCATACATGTAAGGGGTAACCAGTCGGTGACGTTTACTGAATTACTTCGCGTTTAAGAGTTACGTCTTTATTGCAGTAGATAATGATAATTTTGTAGTGTTTATTATTTCTTGTTTTTTTTGTTATACGGTGACGGAAGCGGAGGCCCCGGTGTCGCGGCATATTTATTATAACGATAGCTTTGCTAAATCTTATCCATATACGGCGTGTAAGCAACTCGGTTGAAATGTTAATTCTCTAGTCTACAACTCTTGTAAAGACAAAATGTATGAAAAATATTAAAACTTAATTTTTTTATTCGGTTTATAAAGTTTCTGCAATGGGTCTTTTATTTAATCCTGTCGTCCTGAAGTAAGTAATCTACTAAAGCGGTGTGTACAGACATACATACATACCCGGTAATATTATACTTTAGTAAAATCTAGAAACAAAGTTGACACGACATGAGTTTTTGAGGGAAGTTTTGACCAAATATAGACAATACTGTGAGCTATTTACCCCAGCAAAATGTTGGCTTTGATCAGGATTTGGTTTCGTATTATTGTGATCGAATATTTAAATTCGAGTGTCCAGAGGTAAAAAAGATATATTAATACACGTAATAAGAAATTACCACTTAGGTACTATACTGTTTTTTGATGGCCAAGGAATGCTGTCGTGCTATTTTGCACATGAGGATTATTGGATTATCAATCATCTAGTGGCATGTATGGCTTCCGTAAATTAATCGGTTTGCAAAAATGCACAATCATACTCTTCGCTCATTATAATTAGTTTAGGGCTAGATGGCGCTGTGTGAAATTACCACCTTTTTTAGGGTTCCGTACCCAAAGGGTAAAATCGGAACCCTATTACTAAGACTTCGCTGTCCGTCTGTCTGTCTGTCTGTCACAGGGCTGTATCTCATGAACCATGATAGCTAGACAGTTGAAATTTTCACAGATTATGTATTTCTATTGCTGCTCGAACAACAAATACTAAAAACAGAATAAAATAAATATTTAAGGGGGGCTCCCATACAACAAACGTGATTTTCGCATTCTAGCGCCATCTAGTTTCATTTGATGTTGCTACGTATTATAGGTACTTTTCGCGGTCTCATGCGACCGCTCGGGGTTTGAGAGGTAAGATGAAAGAGGTTTGCGATTCCGCTGGCAGGTGGCGCTATTTTACCACTATCGGTAAAGTAAGTCGGTAAATAGGTGGTACTTCACATGATCGAATAAAAAGTTTGAAATTGAATTATTGAATTCATGTAGTTAGGTAAATAGGTACCTAGGTAGATATTATTAATTTCGAGTTCGAATCCTGGCCGTGCATCAATGGATATTTCTGTTCGAAAAATGTACCTATATGCGCGTTACACGTGTTTATAACCAGGGACCGAATAACCGAAAAATTAAGATACCTCTATTTATCGATATGACGTCATACCGATAAATTCCGGTATTCCATATATTTCAATACCTAAAAATATAACGGTACCGAAAAGCTTCTACCGAAATTCATAGTGGTATACTAAAGGTTGAATAACGATACCGCAATTTCTACCCAAATAGTATAGGTTTTCTCACTCCCCCGCGCGGCGGGGAGCGGCGGCGGCGGCGGTCGGTGCATCAAACGACTTACTACGTTTGTTTTGTTGTGTTGTGTCAGTTTCAGTTGTGTGTGATGCGACATACGAACTATACCTATAGCGAACTGCAAATTCAAAATCGAACTCAAAATTTCATTACTTAGATGATAGGTCTGTTCCCTACCTACGTAGTAGGTACTGTATCTACCTCTACCTAGTAGGTATTGTCGGCGGATCTTAGTTTAGTTAGGTAAGTATCTACCTACCTACGTAAAGATAGCTGTTTGGTTGCGCGGCAGACAATTTTTGACCTTATCCAGTGACACATAACCATTCTTGCTGTGACACGGCACGTAGGTAGGTAGGTACCTACTGACCTTACCTGCCTCACTATGTTTTGTACCTATTGAATGTAGGTACCTGCCTACCTCGGTACCTACCCACCTAGGTAGGTAGGTACCTACCTACAGTTCTGCCAGCGGGCCTAGGCATTCGTGTAGTTAGCTGTGTGTACGCAGAAATGGTTTTGTGTCAGTGACACAAAACCATGATAAGGTCGAAAATTGTCTGCCGCGCAACCAAACAGCTCACTTCACAGATGCCAAGATCCACCAACCCGGGTCAGCCGGCTTATTTCGTAAAAACTATGTTTATCATATTATGGCTTTCAATGAAGTTTAGGTGGGACATATAAATTGGAATTCTCATAAATTTTAGAGAATACCTACCTACCTATTTCACCTAAACTGCATTGAAAGCCGTATAGAGTAGGTAGTACCTATGTACTTTACTTACTATTAAAGTATAAATATTATGTGGTATGTGGTAGGTAAGTATAGGTTACCTAATACCTACCTATAATTAAAAATTTATAATAGGTAGATATTTGTTTGACCCACCCACCTATGCACTGTTGCGTAGTGAAGGGTAAGACTAGGAATAGATGCCTCACTGTTGTGCGTGTGTAGTGAAGGGTAAGACTGGGAATAGATGCCTCACTTTTCGAAGTTTATATCGTATTTACTTACCTATCTACATATATAAAAATTTTGCTTTACCTACTGACTGACTGATCTATCAACACACAGCCTAAACCGAAACTTAAAATTTCTTCAGCGCTGTAGGTTGTGCGTTCAATCCCAACCCGGGGCAAATATTTGTGTGATGAACATAGATATTTGTTCTGTGTCTGGGTGTTAGTACCTAACTATATCTATCATAATTATTTATGTACCTACTTAAGTATAAAATTATTTACCTAAGTATTCTATCAGTTAACTAGTTCCCATAGTACAAGCTTTGCTTAGTTTAGGGCTAGATGGCGATGTGTAAAATGTCCAACAATATATATCTATTTATTTATTTATTTATTAGTTTAACATAAATCTATTTGTTATTATAATAACTGCCACAGATGACTAACTCCATCAAAATAAGTATAAATAAATATATGGACGGGCAGAAAACTGTATTAATTTGTGGGAAATGGTATGTGGGTTTTATTTATTTCTTCTCAATGTGTATAACCTTTTTTTAGGTAGAAAAAGACGTCTGTCATCAGATGTTTTTTGCGGCTTGGATGTTGGAATGTCGCAGAGTATTTTGCCGACAGTTAGCAAACGCAAAAAAGCAGATCATAGACGAGTTTCTAATTCATCTGATGAAGGATCGCCATCAGCCCCAGTGTCCCCTGTATATGAATCTGATTTACATTTGAAGAACTGTATGCCGTCGCCGAAAAAAGAAAAAGAGAAACCAGGAACTGAATGTGTTTTCGAATGCGATGATTGTGTCAGAGAAAATAAAATTGATAAGGGAAGTTATCATTTCTGTCACATGCTCTTGGATGAGCTACAATTTGTACGTCCATGTATGCGAAACATGGCGTATAGGCATATCTTAAAGATTGTTGACGCAGTAAAAGGGCAACATAAAATGGGCGAAGAAATCCAAGTAACTTATCCACCTTTTAAACACTAGATGTACAACAAAATTGATTAAAAATAAAAAAACTATGCAAATTTTAAACATGTATTAATGTTATCTTTATTACTTATTTTATATTTCCTACTAATATTATAAATGCGAAAGTTTGTGTAGATGGATGGATGTTTGTTACTGTGCAGTCGGCGGATCTAGGCACTCGTGAAGTTAGCCGTAGAAACGCACAAATGGTTATTATGTCACTGTATAAAGTCGAAAATTGTCTGCCGCGCATCCAAACGGCTAACATCACCAGTGCCTAGATCCGCCGACTGCACTGTAACAAACATCCATCCTACAACTACTTCAACTACTAAACAGACAGATTTGGTTTATAGATAGACTATGACCGGGTATAGATAAAAATTGTCCTATATTTAAATACAGGTCATAATCTAATACGCTAATCAGTAATTAATTGTTCTGTTGGCAACGTTCTACAATTAGAATTTCCAAAAAAATAAACAATTAAAACAATTTCGCTCTTATTCCTTTACAATAAAGTCTAAATTTGAGTAATCTCAAAATTTTAAATTTGGAATTATTTTTTTTCGTTTATTTCTGATGAACGAAATAAATAAGAAAATCAAAATTTCACTTTACTTTTATTGACTAGATTTACGTAAAAAAATAGTTAAATTACTTAAAACTAGCCTACGTTTTAAAACTGTCATCCTGAGGTTACGCAAATTTAGACTTTAACGTAAAGGAATAAGAGCGATGGTGTTTTAGGATTCCGAAATTTTTTTATGGGCACAATAGAATCGCCACCTACTTTAATTTAAATTTTATCATAAAGAAATAAAAGAGAAGTTATGTGTATTTATTATGTAAATACCTACCTGCCGGTAATTTATTTTCCCGACATTTCGATTATGTTACTTACCTACAAATAATTACAATAGCCATGGTCGCGAGCAGACGTCATAGTCGGGAAAATAAATTAAAGGTAGGTACCTACTTAATTACGTGATAAAGACCCGTGTCAAAATCTATAGTTAAAGGTAGGTAGGTACCTACCTACTGTGCGTGAACGCGTGCGCAACAGAACAGAACAAACAAAGTTTTATTAACCTGTGTGTCGCTCGATTGACAAAGACGTGTGTGTGCGTTCACAACAAACGAACTCGCTCTGAGTTTTGCCCCTCACGCGCCCTCCCCCCCCCTCCTCCCTTCTCTCATAGCCGACGAACGACACTCAAGATTTTTTCGATACCGTTATTCCATACCGGTATAATTTCGGTATGGCCCAACCGCTATCGAATAACGGTACCGTTATATTTTTGCGGTACCAATACCGTTAACCTCTACCGCTTTCAGTCCCTGCGGCTAACATCACCAGTGCCTAGATCCGCCGACTGCACAGTAACAAACATCCATCCTACAACTACTTCAACTACTAAACAGACAGATTTGGTTGAAATTTGGTTTATAGATAGACTATGACCGGGTATAGATAAAAATTGTCCTATATTTAAATACAGGTCATAATCTAATACGCTAATCAGTAATTAATTGTTCTGTTGGCAACGTTCTACAATTAGAATTTCCAAAAAAATAAACAATTAAAACAATTTCGCTCTTATTCCTTTACAATAAAGTCTAAATTTGAGTAATCTCAAAATTTTAAATTTGGAATTATTTTTTTTCGTTTATTTCTGATGAACGAAATAAATAAGAAAATCAAAATTTCATTTTACTTTTATTGACTAGATTTACGTAAAAAAATAGTTAAATTACTTAAAACTAGCCTACGTTTTAAAACTGTCATCCTGAGGTTACGCAAATTTAGACTTTAACGTAAAGGAATAAGAGCGATGGTGTTTTAGGATTCCGAAATTTTTTTATGGGCACAATAGAATCGCCACCTACTTTAATTTAAATTTTATCATAAAGAAATAAAAGAGAAGTTATGTGTATTTATTAGGTAAATACCTACCTGCCGGTAATTTATTTTCCCGACATTTCGATTATGTTACTTACCTACAAATAATTACAATAGCCATGGTCGCGAGCAGACGTCATAGTCGGGAAAATAAATTAAAGGTAGGTACTTAATTACGTGATAAAGACCCGTGTCAAAATCTATAGTTAAAGGTAGGTAGGTACCTACCTACTGTGCGTGAACGCGTGCGCAACAGAACAGAACAAACAAAGTTTTATTAACCTGTGTGTCGCTCGATTGACAAAGACGTGTGTGTGCGTTCACAACAAACGAACTCGCTCTGAGTTTTGCCCCTCACGCGCCCTCCCCCCCCCTCCTCCCTTCTCTCATAGCCGACGAACGACACTCAAGATTTTTTCGATACCGTTATTCCATACCGGTATAATTTCGGTATGGCCCAACCGCTATCGAATAACGGTACCGTTATATTTTTGCGGTACCAATACCGTTAACCTCTACCGCTTTCAGTCCCTGTTTATAACAGTGAAGGAAAACATCGTGAGGAAACCTGTTAGTATTCTTGAAAGCGGCGACGGGATTGCAACCTGTCACGTGTGGAATGCTAACTACGTAGTTAGGTAAATAGGTAGGTTACGAGATATTATGAATTATTTTTTATGTTTCTAGGGTTCCGTATCTAAAGGGTAAAAAACGGGACTACTAAGACACCGCTGTCCGTCTGTCTGTTACCAGGCTGTATCTCGTGAACCGTGATAGCTAGACAGTTGAAATTTTCACAGATGATGTATTTCTCTAAAATCAGCATAAAATAAATATTTAAGTGAGACTCCCGTACAACAAACGTGATTTTTTTGCCGTTTTGATAATAGTACGGAACCCTTCGTGCGCGTGTCCGACTCGCACTTGGCCGGTTTTTAAACTTTTAACATAAAATTGCCCCCATCATACGCTAAACATTTAGAGGCAGAGTTGAAACAAGGTGAAGATAAAATAAAGACATCAAAATAGATTAAAAATATTTTATTATAAACACCCTCATCCATAATCTTACAGTAACCTAGTCCATCCGTGTCTTGACGTGCTTCTCTGTGATCTTGTCTTTCTCGATGATGTAGACCACAGCGCCCCAACCAGAGATTGCGTCTCGGTCGGCCGCGTTTACCAGAGCCTAGTAGACAAACAATTTTATTGAAATGCATTGTGAAGAAAGAATGAAAATAAAAAACATTTGCATTTATTCAACAAACAAAAAAAATATATGAAAAATTATAATATATAAAAACGATTTGTTTTTATTCTTGACAACTCTGCTTTTATGCTTGATCTAAAAATAAGGTAAGCTTCTATTTCATAAATCAAGCTTTTAAGAAAAAGAAATCTAGAATTGTTAAAAACATAAAATTTACTAAAACTAATATATAACATGATGGGGTTAAAATCTTTTGCAAGATAACTGTTTACCTGTGAAATAGTTTCAAACAGCTCATCTGGCTTGAGGTTCGGCTCCCAAAGTGCTTCACACATACCATACAGCTGTTCCGAGCATGTGCCTGATACTACAAAATCTTCAGGTTCATTGGGGCAGCCAATCTGTAAATAACAGAATTATTTAAAACTGGTATTAATATTAAGCAGAAAATGCTCTTATTGCCACAGTATGAATTCTTTTGTTACACTAGTTTCCAGTAAATCCTTTTGCAACATGTTATTATGGTTCCGTATCCAAAAGAGTAAAAATGGGACCCTATTACTAAGACTCTGCTGTCATCTGTCTTAATCATAGTTAACATTTCGTTATGTTCATAACCATGTTAGTTTTAAAAGTTGCCCGGAGCGCAATGATGAGAGAAGACTTAAAACAGTTTGTGGAGGTTAATTGGCTTGATGTGGGCCTGTTTCAGGGCGTGTTAGCGGCTCCGACATCGGATGCGGCTAACATGCTCTACAGGTCCATATCAGGGCTGGTTAATCTAGATATGGTGTAGAGTACGTTAGTCGGGAGGACATTATGGAACCGACATGGTCGGATACCGACAATTGTTCCTTAAAAAATAGAATAAAAAAAGAAAAAAAAAAGTTGTATCAATGTATAAGTGCCAAATCTGTCAGCACCAAACTGCACTAAACACTATTTAGACATCAGCATTATTGCTGTCTCTATATGAAACAGAAGGAGATGCTGATGGATGCTGTGTTTGATGTTTAGTTTTAGTTTAGTTTGGCACTATTACCACAAAAATTGTAGAACGCAAAATGGATGGCACAAAACTCTTACCAGATCCATATTGCACACATAGGGCTGGTTGGTGTAGGGATCCAGACCAGCAATAACAGGCTCAATGAAGTAAGGGCCGAAGCGCTTCTCGTACAGCAAGTTGGAGAGCATAGCAGAGAATGTCTTAGGTCTCATTATTCTGTTTTCTTTCAGCTCATAAAGGTTCATCCTGGAATAGACAGGTTCATGTATTAGATTCTTCTTTTTTGGAATCCATATACAACAGCATTAAATTTCTAAGATGGTATAACAACTGATTTGGCTTGTGTAGAATTTCACACCCTGTTGCACATTTTAGAGGATATTTTGGGATTCCAATAGTTATTAGACTGATTTACCAAGTAGGTATACTAACTTTCAAGATAGATGATATAAAATTTTATAACTCCTGGATATGAATACTTGTATTAAAGTCAGAAGACATGGCCCCACAATAGTTATTCCTTGTGTTGAAAACCCTAGAAACCAAACTAGACTCAACTGCTGCATCAAACCACAATCTCAGCAGAGCTGGGCAATCCCCAGTCACGCCAGACGTTATAGATGACGCCTGTTGTGAACTCACCTGAACTTAAGTCTCTGAAACACTGTCTGCGTGTCTGTGGCAAGACCGGGAAGACCAACATACAGCATAGGTCCCATTTGATACACTTTTGGGAAGTTGGTAGCCACTGTCTGAGCCTGGATGCCGTAGCGTTTGTCTGAGGCTATCGCAACGCAGTCCTGGCCCTTCATAGCCACCACCGCTCCTCCATTGTACGCCAAAATAGACTGAAAACATTGTTTTACATCTAAGTATTTTATGTGACGAATAGCTTCTGGAAATGTGTAGGAAAGCGGGGTTTAATTGAATTTGCTGGTGAATTACAACTAAAACGGTCAGTTTTGACAAGTATGTAAAGGAAAACGAACCAACAAAGCGTGTATGTATTATTTTGGAATACGAAACTGCATTGTAATGTTCATGATGCTACCATAACATAACCAATTTAACAGGGTTCAAACTGAATTCTGAATGCTAGATAGCCTAGGCTACTATAGTAAACTTACCATTATTCAATAATTCAAATGTTTTTTGCCTGAAATAATTCGTAAATTCAATTTAGTCTCGCTAAATAAATCGTAAACCGAAAAATGAAAATTCATCCGGCGGTGACAATTCAATATAATTTATAAATGTTCATTCCGTTCCGTTCGATGGTTTAACAAAGATAATAAAGTGAGCGGAACAAAACGACCGAGACCAACGGCTGACACTCCGTTATGTTTGTCAATGTCATGACTGGAAAGTGTACATTTGATAAACAACGTGTGTAATTAGTGTCTGTGGTGTGGTAGGCATAAATGCTGCTGACTACGTGACTACCCGCTTTAGACGTTTGAAGGATTTAGGCGTTTGTATATCCATGGATGTTGATGTTTACCGCTTTTTAGGTTTTTACTTTAGTCAAAAAAATCCTTCTTTATTATTAAATACCTACTTAGGTACATAGATTCATTCATAAAATAAAACCATATTTTTATTTTAGGTAGGTATCTAATATAATAGGTAAATAGGTAGGAACTCTACTATGTGTACTTGTTCTTTATTAGTTGATTAAGTTCGTTTGCGTACGTGTCCAAACGTGAGGTCATATTGAAGCCCCAGTGGTCCTTGACTTGACGGCACAAATTGAGATCCAATTCAATTATCATCAGACCATCCTTGTCTCTCGACAGACTTGGAGTTCTGCATCCTGTTGGAGCTGTGGCATAACTAGACCCGTAAAAGTTGCGGGATATTATACTGCCATCTTTCTTCTTGAATTTTTCAGTTCCGACCCTGTTTATGCTACAGGTGTAATAGCTGTTTGCGACAGCAGCATTCCGTGCCTCTATACCCCAGAAGGACTCTCCGAATTCAGTGATTGTAGCTGCCGGATTGAAGACTATTTCAGCACCATTCTGGGCAAACATCAGCCAGTTCAGTGCATGATGCCGACCGTAGCAGATGTTCACTGCAATTTTAGCAAACTTCGTCTCAAAGACTGGATGGCCGGTGTTGCCAGGGGCGTAAAATGACGTCTCGCTGAAACTACCCACGCTTGGCAGATGGTTCTTCCTGTGTTTTCCAAGGATCTGGCCTTTCTCGTCGATTACCACCGCAGTATTCCACCAAGTTCCGTTGTCATTCTCCAGGATTGGAGAGATAACGACCATGTTAAATTTCTTCGCTAATTTGCTGAGAAATTTTGTGCTTGGTCCGTCTGAAGCTGATTCGGCGAATTCTGCCCATTCTTTTTTCTGTCCGGTGCATAAAAAGAACGGCATCGGCCACGTTTCCTGCAGGCAGATAATATTGACGCCCTCAGTCGCTGCCGCCTTTATTATCGTCTCCAATTTATCGTAAACAGCTTCCCGTTGTGCATTGATAGGCTTATCAGTCGTCAGTACAATTTCGTGTTGGACTAGCCCTATGCGGACAATCCTTGGTTCCCTCGACTCTTTTGCTGCTGTGAAGGAATATGCTGAAACTTGGAAATTGTTATATTTGCCCGACGTCATTGTAGATTCCTTCAATTTCACTTCACAATGATCTTCTCTCCCATAGTAGATTCTATTGAATTGTTTCATCTGCTCTTCTTTGAAGTTCCGCTTGATTATTTGGTCGAAAGATTCCACGGTCTCATCCATTTTTAAACAAGCAAGACACACGATGATTGATTTGAAACAATTTAATTTATTCGACGAGCTATTCTCGTTGAGTTTCGTAACCTGTTTGCGTGTTGGTACTATTTACTTATAAATTATGTAAACCTATACCTTTATATACCTACATCGTGTTATGTTTATTTAAATGGTGTTTATCATGCCGGCCGGTTGACTTTATCTTGCTAGTATTGACACTTTTGAGTCACAAATAAGTTTTTTGTCGACATTATTTTTAAAAAGATGCTTTTGTAAAATCCATGGCTATTGATATTGTTCTATAACTCGCCAAAACAAACTCAAGGAGCGCAACAAGAGAGAATTGGTGGTGGTGGTGTGTACCTATGAACTAGGTATCTACGTAGAGCTCCTATAGGTTAGGTACCTAGTACCTACCCACCTACAGTAGAATTCTTACTGTATAATTACTCTACGGTATCTCTACGCTAGGTACATTAAACTACACAGGTTTGGCTTAGAATCTAAAACTATGCTTTTTATACATAATATAGGTAGATAAGTAGTAAAATAAGATAGGTACCTATTTGCACTTAGTGAAACCAATGTAACTATAGATACCTAGGTAGGTACTGACCTAATTGACGATATTGGTTTGGATTTAACCGCAAATCTCAATAGTGGTTGTAACAAAATACTATAGGTGAGGTAAACCTGATAAATTGATAATATCAGAATACAACACATTTTACATATCAAAATTATCATAAAATACCTAAGTACATATTATTAAATTAAACAAATATAAAAATAATATATAAAATACAAGTCCGCCCCGGCTTCGCCTGGGTAGATGAACCCATGTGAACTGCCTACTGCCTTGCCTACTAGGTTCTAATGAAGATTATATTTAAGCAAAATTTAATACCTAGTTTATTGCAAATGCTGTGAGGACTGAGGATGTCTATTTCTTTTTAAAATAAAATATGGCTAAAATATTGATCGCTGATAATGTAGCGTTTGATAAATGAGATAATTTTTAAAATGTTTATCCAGTAGTTTTTTA
Organism: Hydriomena furcata; assembly: GCA_912999785.1. NCBI lineage: Eukaryota > Metazoa > Arthropoda > Insecta > Lepidoptera > Geometridae > Hydriomena > Hydriomena furcata. Next base: position 3,928,893 of record OU538834.1, on the reverse strand, counting down.
TTTTATCTATTACTAGCTGACCCGTGCCCGCTTCGCTGTGCGTAAGACATTTCTAATACCATCGTGGACTTTTTTGTAGACGTTTTTAAGGTGTACAATACTGTAGTACATTATTTGGGGTTCAGCCAGCATTTGCAATGTAAGCGCAAAAATATGTGTTTATTTACGACATCACATTAGAAACCTCTAAAATTATCAGTGTTTCTCTACTATATTAAGCATGTATTATACATATAAACTTTCCTCCTGAATCACTCTATCTATTAAAAAAAACCGCATCAAATCCGTTGTGTAGTTTTAAAGATATAAGCAAACATACATACAGACACACATACAGACGCGGGAAGCGGAAAGCGACTTTGCTTTATACTATGTAGTGATGTACAAACATAAATATTTAAACACAATTTTAACATCTTTATACCAAAAAGTGTAAGTATATAAACTGCTAAAACACTAATAAATTGTTGATCGTTTCAAACCCGTGACCTTTCATCAGCCTAAAAAGTCGTCAATAGTTTTATCAAAACAAATTTATCGAAAAACTTTTTACAATGTTTCGATCATTGACATCGAAACAGATACCTACACACAGAAAGCAATTATTTCACGCGTCCCTAACAGTCACGTAGGCAAATATTGATAAGCCAAATATTTTTCTCTCTCTGTACATCAAGAGTATTATCATAGGTCGAAGGCCACAGCTTCGCCGGACCACACAGAGATAAACACATCAAGTAGATGCATCGACTCTGCATAGGGTATTTAAGCGGCAGGAGCCACCAAGAGGGGACAGTCGCCTCTGATCCTTTCTGACGCACGCATCAACCATGGACAACGAAACACAGAGCCTCGAGTCTATCGTCAACAACAGCCTTAATGGGCGAGACCTCGATGAATTCAACAGGATCTACTATGGTAGGAAGAACCATCACGAAGTTGTCATTAAAGACTCCTCAATCGCAGCAGCCAAGGATGCCGACTTCGAGATCGCTGCGTACGCTTTCCCAGCTAAGAAGGAACAGACCAGACCGCCCAGGATAGTCAAGGTTGGGATCATCCAACACTCGATTGCTGCTCCTACTGATCGCCCTATCAATGAGCAAAAGAAAGCCATCTTCGACAAAGTCAAGAAGATAATTGACGTTGCGGGTCAAGAAGGGGTCAACATTCTCTGCTTCCAAGAGCTATGGAACATGCCTTTCGCTTTCTGCACGAGGGAGAAGCAGCCGTGGTGTGAGTTTGCCGAGTCTGCCGAAGACGGTGCCACTACAAGGTTCCTAAAAGAACTGGCCATTAAATACGCCATGGTAATCGTCTCCTCTATCCTTGAAAGGGACGAGAAACACGCTGAAATTCTCTGGAACACCGCTGTGGTTATCAGCGATACCGGAAACGTTATCGGCAAGCATAGAAAAAACCACATTCCTCGAGTGGGAGACTTCAACGAATCAAACTATTACATGGAAGGGAACACCGGCCACCCAGTCTTTGCAACCCGTTACGGTAAGATCGCTGTGAATATTTGCTTCGGTCGTCACCATGTCCTCAACTGGATGATGTTCGGGCAGAACGGAGCGGAGATCGTCTTCAATCCATCCGCGACTATCGCTGCTGAGGCTGGCAGTGAGTACATGTGGAACATCGAGGCTAGGAACGCTGCCATCACTAACTGCTACTTCACGGCTGCGATCAACCGCGTTGGATTTGAGGAGTTCCCCAACGAGTTCACGTCAGCTGACGGCAAGCCTGCGCATAAGGACCTGGGTCTTTTCTACGGATCCAGCTACTTCAGTGGCCCGGACGGAGTGAGATGCCCTGGTCTCTCCCGCACGAAGGATGGTCTTCTGATAAGCGTGATGGACCTGAACCAGAACAGACAGATCAAAGACCGTCGCTGCTACTACATGACGCAGAGGCTGGATATGTATGTAGACAGCCTGAAGAAGGTTTTGGATCTGGAGTTCCAGCCACAGGTTGTCCATGAGAACGATAAGACCAAGTGAGATCAAAGCTTCGGATACAAAATACCCAGCTTCTGATGTGCTTGCTATCCCAACTTTTAAGGCAAAATGTTGCTTAAAGATAATATTGTATCTAGCTTCTATGAAGTACCTATTGTGTACCTACTGATGGAGTAGGTATAATCTTAGGTATTTATCATAGCATTAGAAGTTCTACCTCAATACGCTTACAAAATATAGCAATTACTTGCAGACAGACAAGACTAGGACCTATTCTTACCGCTATTAACGCTAGTAATAAAGATTTTTGCTACATATTTCTGGCTTTAATATATATAGGATTTTATTCTCAAGAAACCTGGGATAGTTATATTTGTGTAGCGTTTAAATTAGTAACTATTGTAGGTAATAATAGCTTATCTTTTCATTAACGAAGTTATTTCAGTATTAATGAGATCAATCTGTATAAGCAAATCAATTAGAGTCAGCCTTAGTTTAATCTTATCTGGGTAATAAAACCAGAAAAACAAACCACCTAAGACGAATTAACTAGGGTTATCTAAGTACCTACTCTAGAAATTCTAGCAGGGGCTCAAAAGGCCTCAAAAGGCCTCAAAGAGCTCTAAATTGTTTCGCTCTATCATTTTCGAATCAAGCAAACTTAGGCACGAACGATTTGTCTAACAGAACAATTTATTTTGCATTGAATTATAACATGGATTTAAATGCATTTAGAAAAGTAGCTCAACAGGTTGCTCAGTAGGTAACTAGGAATCTCGTTAATATGTAGGACGGCGCCATAATAGCCACTTCTTGTCTGAAGGACATCGATTGTGTTGTGTGACTAGAAATATTGATGGGTAGGTAGGTATTTAAAAGAGTTTGGCAAATAAATTAGTCAATTTGGTAATTATATCAATAAGTAGTAGCAGGTAGCAAATCAAGCAATTGCTTGATTGGCAGCACGTCTTGGAGGGCACCAAAATCAGCACCAAAAAAAATATTTGCTAGCACAGGAAAGATCCCCATCTTTCCTGTGCTAGCACCAGGCACGGGAGATTCACGGGAGATTCCAGATTTACTGCTGCTAGGAGCTCCTACCGGGCACAAGGGCGTGGATTGCTTAGGGCTTAAAGTAGTCTTAATCCGGCACTGGGTATAGGTACCTCGGTATGAATGAACTAATGGTGTTTTAGTATTAAGCTCCCTAATCCAACGGCCCCAGAAAACTGACTTTTTATTGTAGGTATGTTAGGCAACCGTTATAGCTAAGGCTGCCGGGAAGTTAGGATCAACTGAGATTTATTTCAATTTCTGAGCAATGAATAAAATCTTTAAATACTAGGTACCTACTACCTAGGTACTATAAGGCGTAAAGAACCTGAAAGCTACGACACTTTCAAAGTTATAATTCCGCTGTTCAGTAATTTTCTCACTCGCCGAGAGATGTCGCTAATGTGTTGCTCTCAGCGATTGTCGCACCATCTAGTCTCTACAACTGCAAACTTAAACGTACCTTTTTAGTATACTCTATCATCTTAGAAAAAAGGTTGATTTTTGTTTGTGACGGTTGGAAGTAAGTAAGTTGGTAGAGCCACTACTTTCTAGAGCACTTGTGAAGTTGCAGTCCGTGACATCCATTATGATAATGATGTCTTTGCTGCAGGGCTGTGTCGTGAAATAGTACATCCCATTTTTGCGTAAGTACCTAACTACCTTCCAACTGAAAGATTTTTCATCCATACCTAACTAATTGTTTGGTTTTTGTTAGATTTGGAGTTTAATTAATGTGCTCTGCGCAAAAATAAGTACCTACCTATAATTTTTAAGTACCTATTATGCAGAAAAATAATTCTACCTATAAAAATTTGGTCGATTATCGGGGTAATTTGGGTACCTACTTACCTAAATTTGGTAAGTAATGATGAATGAATGAATGAACAATAATCGTAATTCTCTTCTGTCTTCATACTTTCTGTATCCATGTCTATTAAAAAATGCACATTAAAGAAAAAACAACCAACCCTAGAACGTAACTGGGTTGCGTGTAGTGTCACTCCCTGACGGAAGTCACGGGCGAGCTCGCGACTTCTACGCGCGATGTGCCTAAAGTGCACTTTTTCTGTGTTTATCGCTTTGCCATTTCAGGGGGGTGACAGGGTGACACCTTAGAATATAATTATTTAACTAAATTATAATAGGGGATGGAGTTATTCGCCAAGTAAGGTCATTCTTAGACATATACCTAAGGTTGACAAATATGACCTCAAACAAAAGAAAAGATCGTAGGTACGCTAGAAATATGTCAACGAAACTAACTTTGGAAAACTTACGAGGTCTGATGAATGGTAGATGGTCTAAACTCCACACGTAGGTACTTATATGTATACTACTACCTATTAGTATGTAGGTACCTACGTTCATTCCATTTTTAAATAATTACTTACATACGTAAAAGTTTTATTAAATTATTCTAGCTGTTACAGGGACGATTTTATAAGGTAGTCCGGTCTTGCCTTGCCCTAACACGGTCCGATCTTTTCCTTGCCATTCTGAATAATTATGCTCTGTTTGATAATTCATTCAAGAAATTAAACCTCTGAATTTTTGCATCAGTGCAGATGACATTGCGTTTTATAAGAGTAACTAGAGGCAATACAATATAATAATTTCTAAGACTCTAGGTTTTCTGAAAAATAGTCCGATCTTACCAGAGAGCACCTTATCAGATTATTTTTATCACGTTGAACGAATATTAAAAATATTTTACACCATCTTTAAATCTAAATTATTTTAGCGTTTCTGCTCTTGGATACGAAGCTCTAGGATAATATTTTTTTTTCTAGATTCCCTCCATGTTTGACAAGTGTCGCTTCGTTCAAAAACTGTATTCGTCGATCGACAACGACAATAGTTCGCAACCGATTCCATCGACACATGCTCCGTTTTCATTTCCGCTGCACTCTGCGCGGTTTTTGAGACCATTGTATAAAAAGTTTCACTATTACACGAACTTGATTTGACCAAGGACAGGGAAAGAAGTGGAGAATTAACTCACCTTTAGGTTTTTATTTACCTTTAAGTATCAAGAGTTTTGTTTGACATAAATATTTTTGAAAGCGTGTCACAGCAAAGTAAAGTACTTATAAAACTTTTTGAATAGAATAAACACCAAAAGTTACCCGAATAAAATGTTACGACAGACTATTGTTTTGGTAGTAATCAAAATATGGCAGACATCCTCTACAAGATAGAGAACCTCCTTATGTCGTACAAGCTACAACATTTAGAGCAAAGGAGTTTCAATGTATTTTCAAATGCCACTCGCGGACGCCAAATTGAAAAGCACACTCCAAAACCCCTTTAGTGTCATGTGAGGACTACACAATGCACCCTACGTGGGGAGTATCACGAGAATTTTATCCGTTAAAAATGTCATCAGACGAGTTTTCCGGGAATTGATTTAAACGTACTCGTTCGTATGAGTATGTTTGAGTTTTAGATTTAGGGTTTATACAGTGGCGGACTTACACATTTGCCGCCGGTAGGCTATTGAAAGTGGTAGGTAAATCCGACACACTGGGTTTATATATGGAAGTTACTACTTACTGCATAATGTGTGTAGGTATTGTACCAACGCCGTAATGTTTGGACGCGTCCCTGACCACCTTTAGACATCTTCAAGGATCTAACTAGTCTATCGATCTAGTTTAGCCATTTAAAAATATTGGTTCTTTATTCTTTCGTTATTCTGTTGGTGTCAGACTAAACAGCGGCGGGATCAGATAACAGAGGCGGATTTACCATCAGGCTGAGTAGGCTGAAGCCTAGGGCGGCAGATTTTAGGGGCGGCAAATTTAGGTTAATTTTTTCAAACATCTTATTTATTTTATCCTTTATCGTCCCACTGACTGCAGGACAGATGCCTCCCTCCCTTCCTTTCACACATCTCGATCTCTAGCTAAATTTGGCCAATCACTTGATTTTGCTAAATGTCTTACAGGAATTAACAAAGAACATTTATTTACTGTTATTAGGTCCACGCACACCATTCAACATTTCACCACTTAAAATAGCTCGGTGCAATAGCCTACTGGCAAATGTGTAAACTTTTAATTATTATTCTTGTTTGAGCCTTCACCTTGTTCGATTGGCACTACACTGGAGCTCTACATAGCGTTATGGAAAGGATCATTAAAAAAAAGTTAGACCCCAAGCCGTGTTTGTTGCCTGATTCTTCTAGGCTTGGTCGCGTGGAATCGGCGTAACTTCACCTAGTTCCTAAGACGTTTCAAAGTGATCCTTGTGATTTTATTGAAATAAATAATTTTTGAATTTGAATTTGAATCGGCCACTGTGTGATATCCAGATGTAAAGTACTTACAGGAAACTCTGTGACTGTGTTATTTTTGTCAAAGCAATGTGCATCTACGCAATTCAATTCAATAATTCATGGTTGCCGTATGACGCGGGCGCGATCCATCATAGTCTGTTATTGAATTACGACCCCTGGCCCTGGCTTGAGCCAACCCATACGATTGCTACTAATGGTAATTATGGCACTTTCATTACGTGTTTGCATTGTGTAAATAGTATCACGACTGTAATCCCCAAATAAGGATAGCCTAGTCCTAGATATACCTAGTCTCAGATCTCAATGCGCTTAGAACCTTGAAGTTAGAATTAAAACGTGTTTTAAACATTTTAACTATAAATACGGCTAAATACCACGTTATTTCATGTATTGCTGACGTTTCGAGACAATTAGATGCTCTTCATCATGAGCATCGCCCGCGACCGCGACCAACGGCAGATCATCGAATACTCTAAATGTACATCAATACAAGAAATACCTACCGTGGTAATTAGCCTTAGCCGTATTATAGTTTTTATAATTAAGTTCCTTGAAGATGTCCAAAGGGGATAGTCAGAACATCCAAACATTACGTTTGGCACAATACTCGCATTATGCAGTAGTTAGCATTCCATACGTGATAGGTTGCCAGCCCATCGCCGCATTTAATAAAACTAATTGGTTTCCTCACGATGTTTTCCTTCATAGTTTTGAGCATTTGTTTTAGTGTGAAAAATCCTATGATGTACGGCCGGGATTAGAACCTACGACCTTCAGATTGAAAGTCGAGGTACCTAGATTTACTCGTATTTCCATTCTAGTTAGAGTTGCTTTTGATCTCTTCGGGTGCACCGTATCTGCTGCAGTGTACGGTGTAGTATGAGAATGGCCTAATGTCACAAACAATTTGGTAAATGGATTGCGTTTGCGTAATTTTAATTGTCTACTACTCCCCGCGATGACGTATAGGTCCCATGGGAGTGATCAAATTTACACTGCACTATAGTCCTTGCCAAATAAGATGGCAAAAGCGGTCATTCACCGACCTTTACTATGTTAACGTAAAATCAAATAAATGTATCGCTAATTCTGTCGCTCACCATACAAACCTAACGAAAACGGGTATCGCTAAGAGTCTCGTGGTACGTTAGTAGTCTGGTGGTCTAGACATTGCATGAGTTGCAAACATTTTCGCCTACCTGCTGCAGTGTAATTAAAATTTAGGGGCTAGATTCTCTACCTACCTAATTATTTGAATGAATGAAATGGGTAAGTAGCAAATAATTTATAAGGAAAGTTAAACAATATACACGTTTTTTTTTAATTGTTCTGGTTTATTCATTAAAAATATTACAACATTAATTTTAATATTTTTGGATACATACAAATTTATTCAATAGAAGGTATGTAGGTAGATAGGCGGGTGCTCAGGTAACTAATTAAGAATATAGGTAGGTGTGTACGTACGTACCTACACACCAACTTATATACTTAGTAAGGATTACGAACATTCCTACCTACGCAAGTAGGAATTTACGTACGTACATCCACTCGTAAACTAGCGCTTTATAGTTCAAAATTTGCAAACTAGTTACTTGAAAATTCTGAACTATCACTATCGCTGTCACTGTCAGTTAGGCGAATTATAAATTCATCTGTAGTTCGATCTATTGTTTGGTCGAGGCCTCTCATTTTTATTTCTATTTTTTTTACATGCTCAACGCAATTAGCCCACGTATTATTGGTAACTTGGGATATACCATCCTCCAAAAGTTTTTTTACGTCCTCAAATTTGAAGGTGGTATTATGTCTAGCCACATATCCTTTTATATTTGCCCAAATCAACTCAATAGGGTTCAATTCACAGTGATAAGGCGGCAGCCTCAACACTGTCACCCCCTTTTCTTCGGCCATCTTGTCTATGACATAGGATTGATATTCGTGTTTTATCTCTTTTACTTTTTGCATTAATTGTGCTTTTACTTCCTTCTCTTCAAATCTGATATTTTTTGATTGCAGCCAATTTTGTATGTCAGCTTTTTTCCACGACATTGACGGCGTTTTCTCCACACGCCTGAAATCAAAATGTTTATTTGAATGTAAAATCTCAGTTTTTGGAAATGGAATATCTAATTGGGGAAACAGTAGTATCTATTGTAAATATTGTAATATATAGATATACCTCGAATGATAGCTGGCATTGTCCAAAACAATTACATCGTTCGGTTGCATTTTTGACAGTACTTTTGCAAACCATTCTTCAAAATGCTCAGCGTCCATGTTCTCATGGTAGTCACCAGACTTCTTGGCTTCAAATACCCATTTGCAATCTTCTAAAAAGCCGTCTTCATTACCAACATGGACCACAATCAACCTCTTGCCCTTTGTAGTTGGGTCTTTGGCTCCGGTTGACAGACCTTCTAAGAATGCCTGCTTTGCAGATTTAACCGTTTGGTCTGTCCACGCTTTTCCCACTGTGTGTCCTGTAAACAACAAACAGGTAGGTATAGGTGGGAATATAGGTTTATATTGTGAGAAAATACGGAATAGTTGCAAGAAAAATAGTGAAACAATCTTTATTCAAGAATATTTAATAATAAAGTGATAGGTATAGGTACCTGCGTTCACCCAAGTCTCATCAGTATAAAAAATTCGTCGGTTTTGGCGTCTAAATTCTTGTATTTGTTTTAAATACTTGAGTCGCCAAATAACAATGTCATTGCGATCAATTAAAATACTACTGCGATTTTTCTTCGTGTACTTGAAGTTCAAATCAATAAGTATGCGTCTCAATGACGTCATACTCAGTGTTGGAAGTGAGTCGTCGTCATTCACTGTTTGTAAAATTTTTTTTAGTGTTGGTAACTCTCCTTCCATGTAAAACCCATGGACGATTCTTCGTATCGCCGTCTTATCGAAGTCGTCAACTTTCTGAAGTATATTCGGTTTGTTTCTCTTCGCATCAGGTTCAGTTATTTTATGAGTATCTCTATATTCACTCAAAACGCGATAGACAGATCTTTCACTCACTCCAGATATTTCACATGTTTGTTTGACGAGGTCATGATTTAATACGGGTTTATCTTCCGCCTGTTTGCTCTGAACATATTTAAATATATTTATAATCATGAGCCGTTCACCACTGGAAAGGATCGCCTGTTTTCGCTTTTTTTGCGGCGAAGAAAAGGGTATTGCTTCCGAAACCGCATTAGGTTGGAATATATTACGACGACGGCGGCGACGGTGGCTCTGTACACTGTCATCACCAGTTGAACTGGAAGACGGTCCAGGCACTGGCTCCATGGATTTTGCCAAAAACAATAACAAACCAACAGTAACAAAAAACAATAACAAACCAACAGTAACAAAAAACAATAACAAGCCAACAGTAACAAAAAACAATAACAAACCACAACAAAAATAACAAACTCAATTTATAGCACCCCAAAACGACCGAACGCAAGCGAACTCCGAAGCGGAATGAGAAAACAAAATGGCGATCGGGCCGGGCCGCGCCGACGACGCCCGCCGCGCGTGCCGAAAGTCGCGCACACCTGACGCGAGCGATGAGTGAATGAAAATGTACACAACCCACAAATTTGGATTTTTTGGTGTTATACAATTATTTGATTGCTAATTAAGCATAAAATAATAGATCTGAACAATTTTGTATCGTAAATGTTCTCGATACTTAAATTCTAATGATATACAAAAATACTATGTTTTTCTCAGACATGTGCATATAATTTGGTACTCTCAACCATAAAATTATAAATAGTTTTAATAAATAACGCCGGTTTTAAATACATTTCGTATTTTAAAACCATTAAATACGTGGATAGAATATTACAAACATAAAATTTCAAACGGTATGTTTCCCCGATTCCGTATAATTTTTGGGTTGTACGCCGTTTTACCGCGGCTGTCTTGTAGGTAATGTACCACGAGACTCTAGCGATACCCGTTTTCGTTAAGTTTGTATGGTGAGCGACAGAATTAGCGATACATTTATTTGATTTTACGTTAACGTAGTAAAGGTCGGTGAATGACCGCTTTTGCCATGTTATTTGGCAAAGACTATATAGACTTTTATAAAAGTCAATTCACGCACCCTGCTAGAAAGTAACCTATATTTTTGATATTTCAGGATGCAAATGCAAAAGAATGAATGAGATTATAAAAAAATAAACAATTTTAGACATTCAATCCGTTTATTTATAGGCTAGCTTGGAAGCTCTGCTTATTGCCTAAAAATCGATTTTCATCCGCTGATTTTGATTTAGACTTTAATACCAATATCCATAGAAACTATTATAGAATCTTGGAAAAGAATGAATGATACTTTAACCATAGGTATTAAAAAAAAAAAATTGAAAGCTGTGACAATGACAATGAATGAAAACCAGCGGGGGATTGCCTGGTTAAATTTAATACTTCGGTAGAGAGTATTATTATTATTTTTCTATTTGTTTTAGGATTAGAATAGCTTTATTCAAAAAATACTTATTTTTTTCCGAAAAACTTTACTTACAGTCATATCAGGTACGTTGGAGAGGACAGACTCCTATCCTCTCCTCCTTTTTAGGGTTCCGTACCCAAAGGATAAAAACGGGATCCTATTACCTAGACTACGCTGTCCGTCTGTCCGTCTGTATGTCAAAGGGCTGTATCTCATGAACCGTGCGTGACAGCTAGACAGTTAAAATTTTCACAGATGTATTTCTTTTGCCGCTATAACAACAAATACTAAAAACAAAATAAATTTAATATTTAAGTGGGGCTCCCATACAACAAACGTGATTTTTTGCAATTTTTCGTGCGCGAGTCCGAATCGCACTTGGCCGGTTTTTTATTTCTCTTCACCTTATATCTCCCACTTCTCGTGATGTCGGCACAACATGTAGACCTCGTGACCAAGCATATGCAATACTTCGAAAGTGGATATTCTAGAACCAGAGACAATGTAAAGTCTTACCATAACGCTTTTTTCCCATAAATAATTTTTCAGTGCTGCTCCATAGGGAGGCAAAGGTTACGACATTTGGCACGAGGTCACGACCTTTGCATATTAAAGGCCAGGAACTATATAAAACTGTGCATTTTCATTTTATGAGGGTGACATTTTCAGTACATTTCTGTTATTGCCAGATGTTGGTTTGTTCCGATTGTTCCGAATTCAAATCTAATTATATGGGCTTGCGATCTGTCATGTATGGAATTATAACTACTGCAAAATGTGGGCATGTATCAAATGAAATGTTTGAACTGCTTTTAGACATAACTATAGATTTTGACACGGGTCGTTATCACGTAATCACTACATACCTACATAGTATAAAGCAAAGTCGCTTTCCGCTTCCCGCGTATGTATGTATGTTTGCTTATATCTTTAAAACTACACAACGGATTTTGATGCGGTTTTTTTTAATAGATAGAGTGATTCAGGAGGAAGGTTTATATGTATAATAACATGCTACCCGTGCGAAGCCGGGGCGGGTCGCTAGTTACCTTTAATTTACTTTCCCGATGTTTTTTTTTGCTCTTAGACATCTTCAGGGATCTGATCGCCTGGAGTTTTGAAAGGATGACAGTCGTGATACTATTTTCTATTTGATTTGAATTTCCAAATTCAATAAAGCGGTCATATCAGTTTTCCTACAAGTTGTTTTTATTAGAAAAAAAAATGTAACCTAGCAATTTACTAAAGCTGTCTGGAAGAGATAGCTTTTTAGTGATAAGCCCATTGTAGGTAGTTTTGCTCTAGTGCAAGTTTCTGCCATTGTTTTTTTTCATTATTGGACTAAGGCATTTTCATTCATCCATCCATATTATTAAAACCGTTAAAGGCAGCTTAGGATCATTAGTTTAAAGTTGAAAATGATGATGATGACAACTTAAGTGGTAGGTTGAAGATATGCTTTCCTAGATATTATTTCGAATCTTGTAATCTTGATTTACCTAATTCTGAAACACCGCCGCGATAATCCTCCATCATTTTATTTCAACTTAACAAAACTCAAATTATCTTCATAAATCGCAATATTATGGTAACCACCATCACTTTGTACCATTAACTTAGAATTTGAACTGTAAAATACAGAACCACAGTATGCTGATCCCTCTCTAAATCTCCTAACCCCTGAACGACAACTGCCAAAAGATTTTACAAAGGGTACGAAAGGTCTTGTTCATCTGGCAGACCTAATAATTCTCAAAAATATTGCCTCTGACCGAGCCATTGTAAAATAAACCATAGGTATATAAAAATAAGGTTCAACAACAAAGATGGAATTTGCACTTTTGTGAATCAAGTAATGAAACCACCCTTTTCCAGTTCCAAGATAATTAAGGGCACCTGCGACAAATTCAAGACAAGGAAAGTTTTGTATACCTACTGGTTTATTACTGGGTTATAAGAAGCTACATCTATGCCACCCTATTTATTGAACTTATTTTCAGGAAATTAATGTAACAGACTGGATAAAATAAATAACTTTTACAAATAATGTGTATCTATCTATAAAACACTGGTAAAATAAAAGATTTACAAATTGCTTCCTCACGCGGTTTAGTTGGCATTGTAAATGAATAGAAAGTATCCTTTATTTTATTTACTTTCTTTCTATACATAGTTATGTTAAGCCGTTATATTTTAAACCACAAACATCCAACATATAAGCAGGAATCAAGCAATGTAATGTTTGGACGTGCCTCTGACTACCCCCTTAATGCATATTTAAGGATCTGATTTAAGGAGCCTTGAAATCTGAGAGGATTTCTACTACATTTGAGGATTATACTCGCACTATGGCTCTACTGAAAATCAGCGCTGCATCAACTCTCGCTGTTGCAGCATATAGCTGAGTGGTGACCAATTTTGTTGTCAATGTTGCCAATATGTATGTTTTTTGTTTAGTTTTAAGAGATTATGTTGACACAAAATAAATTTATTCTTTCTTTCTTTCTTTCTAATTGTCATCCTATTAAAAAAAACAAGAATCAAGCGTTTTTAAAATTATTTTTTAGTAAGATATGAAACAAGCCAATAGTGTCAATTCTGTTGGCACCAAACTAAACTTAAAACGATTTAGACCTCTAAAATTATTGCTCTCTTTTACTCTATACGAAACAGAAGGAGATGGATGCCGTTAAGTTTAGTTTTAGTTTAGTCTGGCACCAAAAGAATCGGCATCAATGTCTCATAGGTTTATAATTCTTCATAGTACACAAAATACTTGTAGCCTAATAAAACAACTTTGGCATAACCTCATGAACAACAAAATGCATTTACGCAAGAAAATTAACATCTATTCAAAATACCGCCTTATCCAATTGTACACAAAGGGGTAAGGGGGTTGTGAACAAATCGACAACTCGACTGTGAATATCTGAGTGGGAACGACTTATAAAAAACACAAAATAACACTTTCTACAAGGGAGCCGACGCCAGGGGAGAATACAAGCATAGTTGGTAGATATGTATTTTGCTGATATGTAGAGTAGAGGTCTTCTAAGCTGAAACTTCGCGAACGAATTTCGCAATCCTAGATTGAATGATTCAGAAAGAGTTAACAATTTTGTTTTGGTGAGTTCGGCTTTATATTGTTAAATTTCTCTTTTGTAACTGTCAAAAGACAATGGAAATTTGACAACTGAAGCCCATTATACCTATGTGATAAACCCTCGTATCCAAGAACGACACTATGAGAACACGCACCCACAGTGGACGAAATCTTTTTTCATAAAAATCACTTTATGTGTTGAGCGGCACTATGGCGCACGCTATCGTGTGCCTTTAGAGCTCAGCTTTGGCTAGAGGCACACGACAATGTGCCTCTAGTCACACTATGCAGTGTCGCACAACACATAAAGTGATTTTTATGAAAAAAGATTTCGTTTACAAACCCGTGTAAAAGTTATTCATAAATCTATAAAAAAACATTATTAACTCAGGAACAAAGTGCTATTTATTTGGAATAAGTTAAAGCACCAATGAAACCCTCTTTGACTCGACAATGAAGAAAACTCTCCTTAATTCGACAATGAAAACTGACAGAAGGAAAACTCCACATAAAAATAAACTGAATAAAAAGAACTTCCTACGGCATCGTTGACTCACGCCGTGGACATTTTCGTCAGCCTTCCCGGGAAAATGTCAACTGGTTGCGAGTTGTGTACAAGTTCTTGATACTTGCGTTATTTATACAAGAGGCGTAGGGGCTAGTGCCCGGCTGAGACGCAAGGACACAAATATTTGCATGACCGTCAAATATTTCCGGGTCAGAGTGTTGTAGTATACACAAGACACAGGAAATCTTATTCCAAGGTCAGGCAAATGTTTGTGTGTGTTTGTTTCCGTAAACAGTCTGATAAAGAGCTCCTACTCAAGACAATTTTTTATAATTCCACTTCAGGGTCAAACATTAATAGCTGATAATAATTAGGCGTGTGGTTAAAAGGGTAGGTTCAGATAAAAATAAAAAACCGGCCAAGTGCGAGTCGGACTCGCGCACGAAGGGTTCCGTACTATTATCAAAACGGCAAAAAAATCACGTTTGTTGTACGGGAGTCTCACTTAAATATTTATTTTATGCTGATTTTAGAGAAATACATCATCTGTGAAAATTTCAACTGTCTAGCTATCACGGTTCACGAGATACAGCCTGGTAACAGACAGACGGACAGCGGTGTCTTAGTAGTCCCGTTTTTTACCCTTTAGATACGGAACCCTAGAAACATAAAAAAAGACGTGTGGCACTCGGAGACTGCCGCGGTAAAGCTATTGCATAACATTTTTTATCAACTTATGTATTTATAATTATTTATTTATTTATTTTATTTATCCTTTTTTCCTTTGTTTTTCTTTGATATTCAACTTTTTGAGCGTGGTGACCGATAAGAAAAGAAAAAGAAAAAAAAAAAATTTTTTTTTTTTTTTTAACGCCGATACAACCAATGCCACCTATTGGCGAGTTGCTAAACTAAAGAGACAAGCGTGATATTTCAAAAAGTCATTAAAAGTTCTGCTATTCATCGATAGATGTCAAAATCTTTAACCTACCTATTTACCTAACTACGTAGTTAGCATTCCACACGTAACAGGTTGCAAGCCCGTCGTCGCTTTCAAGAATACTAACAGGTTTCCTCACGATGTTTTCCTTCGCCGTTATAAGCACGTTTAACGCGCATATACATTTTTTGAACAGAAATATCCATTGATGCACGGCCAGGATTCGATATTTACCTAACTACATGAATTCAATAATTCAATTTCAAACTTTTTAGTCGATCATGTCTGTGAAGTACCACCTATTTACCGATAGTGGTAAAATAGCGCCACCTGCCAGCGGAATTGCGAACCTCTCAAACCCCGAGCTTTCGCATGAGACCGCGAAAAGCACCTATAATAACGTAGTATCATCAAATGAAACTAGATGGCGCTGGAATGCGAAAATCACTCTAAGCAGGCATGACATGAGTCATAGGGATGTAATATTGATTGAAAAAAATCTATTAATTAATAATCGATTTTTTGTCCCTACAAATAAATCGATTTTCCAAAAAATCGAATTATATGGTTCGGATCGCTTTCGGAGAGACGATCGATGGGTCGGTTCCCGTTTGTGAAGCGACTATTGGTCGGATCACGTTCGGAAAAACGATCAATGGTTCGGTTTGCGTTCGGAGACAAGACCGATGAGTCGGTTTCCGTTTGGGAGGCGACTATATGTAGGTTCACGTCCGGGAAAATGGCCAACGAACGATTCGGTTCGCGTTCGGAAAACTTAGTTTACAAAAATCGATTTATATGTGTAATTTACATAATCGATTTTTTAAAAATCGATTTTTTGAAATCCAAAAAGAGAAATCTCTAACACTCACACTCACGCATATTGCGTGAGTGTGAGTGTCTCGTAAAATTTTGCGTAAATTTTCGTTACGAAATTTCTGGATTCGGTCTCCACGCTCAAGGCCCGCGATAGAAGCTATGCAATAGCTTAAAAATAATTCATAATATCTCGTAACCTACCTATTTACCTAACTACGTAGTTAGCATTCCACACGTGACAGGTTGCAATCCCGTCGCCGCTTTCAAGAATACTAACAGGTTTCCTCACGATGTTTTCCTTCACTGTTATAAACACGTGTAACGCGCATATAGGTACATTTTTCGAACAGAAATATCCATTGATGCACGGCCAGGATTCGAACTCGAAATTAATTGGAAATTTATAATATCTACCTAGGTACCTATTTACCTAACTACATGAATTCAATAATTCAATTTCAAACTTTTTATTCGATCATGTGAAGTACCACCTATTTACCGACTTACTTTACCGATAGTGGTAAAATAGCGCCACCTGCCAGCGGAATCGCAAACCTCTTTCATCTTACCTTTCATCGTACCTATAATACGTAGTAACATCAAATGAAACTAGATGGCGCTGGAATGCAAAAATCAAGTTTGTTGTATGGGAGCCCCCCTTAAATATTTATTTTATTCTGTTTTTAGTATTTGTTGTTCGAGCAGCAATAGAAATACATAATCTGTGAAAATTTCAGCTGTCTAGCTATCATGGTTCATGAGATACAGCCCTGTGACAGACAGACGGACAGACGGACAGCGAAGTCTTAGTAATAGGGTTCCGATTTTACCCTTTGGGTACGGAACCCTAAAAACTAGTATTTTTTGAAGTTGGTCGAAAGCCAATTTTAAAACAACCTTATTCGGGCAAGTATCAAAACTCAACAGCCAACTCCACACGATGCAAAAACTCCCCGAACAATAATCACGAAAGTAAGCGATACGAATAAAAATATCACCCCCTCCCTCAGGGTAAGATTTAACATATCTAATGCGGTTTGCGTGTACCTACCTACCACCCGACGGTAATCGTTTTAAGACGTCTCGTTTGAACAGGTAGAT
Organism: Hydriomena furcata; assembly: GCA_912999785.1. NCBI lineage: Eukaryota > Metazoa > Arthropoda > Insecta > Lepidoptera > Geometridae > Hydriomena > Hydriomena furcata. The sequence goes on along the minus strand of OU538834.1, from coordinate 3,911,645 downwards.
GTAGGTTTTTTATATCGAGACGCGAGGATTGGCAGGGATGAGATTTGTGTAATGTTATGCTTGGAAAATGTATTAAGAATCTTGACATTTTATCGGAATGTACTAGAGAGTTGATACTTGTACTCATAGATAATATTATTAAAAGCCGTGAGCCGTGTTGGCCGAGTGGGAGAACTTTCAATCCGAAGGTTGTGAGTTTAAATCCTGGCCGATGCAACAATGCAATGAAAGAAAGAGAGAAAGAAAATATTTTTTTTGGCCCACAATAAGCACAACAAAATTATTAAGAGAGAACAATAACACAGGTACAATGGACAGCCGATTCTGCCATGTGGGGGCAAATAGGTCCCCACAAATAGGTCTCAACATTGAGTCGCACAGCACCGAACCTAGGGAGTAGGCGAAGAGCGGTGCGACGCTGATCTTCAGTCACGATAGATCGATAAATCGATGCTGCTTTTTGAATTTGTGCTGAAGCTCTTTAGTTATTTTTTTTGTTATTGTACGTACTTGTGTAGTACTTTTAATTATTATTCTTGTTTGAGCCTTCACCTGGTTCGATCGGCACAACACTGGAGCTCTACACAGCATTAAGGAAAGGATCATTGAAAAAAAGGTAGACCCGTGTTTGTTGCCTCATTCTTCTAGGCTTGGGCGCGAGGAATCGGCGTAGCTTCACCTAGTTCCTAAGACGTTTCAAAGTGTTCCTTGTGATTTTATTGAAATATATGATTTGATAAACTAGTGCGTGTACTAAAAAAAAAACACTATCATTGTGCAACTATCAGTTCAGAGGTGTAAGCCAAAGAAGAAACGAGAAATTTAAAGGTCCTTGTGTTGGAATTGCTTGCTAATCGCACGTGAATATGCACCCCATTACACTAAACTTGACGTTAAAAGCATTTCAAGACTAAGTCGAGGGCGGAATAAGTGATACATTCATTTGTGGACAATAGCAGGTGCAGCATGCTCTTAAGTAATTGGCCTAGAGGTAGGGTTGTCTATGGAACACACAGTTTTACCATAGATTTTATATTTTTACCAAAGGTAGACCATAGATTATTCACCATAGACTTACTGCCCGTCACGGGTTTGCACGGGTGTAATATTGAAGATTACAGGCAATTTTTTGATACCTTAGGTTACATTATTGTAGTTTTCGTAAGGATCTCTATTTTTTTAAATAAAATATAGACTATGTTACTCATTGATAATGTAGCTTGTGATAAGTGAAAGAATTAAAAAAATTGGTTAAGTAGTTTTTTAATTTATCCAAATAGGAAATGGATAACGACTGTAATCCAAAAGAACGGTAGACATCCTCTTAGATCTCTAGGCGTCCAGATCCTTGAACATATCTAAAGGGGGTAGTCAGAGGCACGTTCAAACATAACATTTGGCACAAGCCCATTGCCGCTTATAAGAACGCAAAAAAAACCCTATTTATGATAGTAGTGTAGATTTTAAACCGTTGCCAGCCCTGATGCTCTTGTCTCGGGTGTGGTTAAGTCGCCATCAATGGGGCTTCCATCACAATGAGTGGCGCCTGCATTATTTACAAATGAGCTAAACCAGCAATTGCAATATATTGTGTCCCTTTCCAATCTATACCTTCAAAGTGAGTTAGAACGAGACAGTTGAAGGTATAGTCCATGGTCTGATTACCGTGTTTATGATGATACATTTGCATTCATAGACATCTACGAGCTGTTAAACTTCCTGGTTGATTGCAGGAATTTTGATGGCCAAGATATGCACACAATCGAATGCTGAGAGGGAATCTATAATTCATGGTCCAACTTCAGGATATACCATCAGCTACATCATTTCTTTCCAAAATAATCAGACTGCTTTAAATTCGAAAATTAAATGAAAATATGAAAGGAAAAAGGTCAAACGACTGTTATTCCCAGTAATGAGTAAAGTAGACATCCACTAAGTTCTCCAAGCGCTCGCCAAAAGTCAGAGACGGATCGACGGACGTGTCTCTGACACGTCCAACACAGACGGACGTGTCTCTGACACGTCCAAATAAATTATTTGGACGTGTCAGAGACACGTCCAAATAATTTATTTGGCACCTGCCCACATTTTGCAGTAGTTAGCATTCCATACATGCTTTTTATAAAAACACATACGATTTTTATCTATTAAAAAAATAGAAGGCCAAGATGTCACAATGTTTTATATTCCTATTTAAAATAAGTACCTATAATTTTTGAAAAAAAAAAAACACTTTTATTGTCAATAAAAAAGCTCATCAAATTTCGACTAAAACAACGATTGCAAAAATTTGCATAGCTCCATTATTATCTATCTTATTCTGAACCTTATTACATAGACATAAGAATGATAGTTTGTTAAATTGGCCTGTGTCCGTTCAAACTATGATGACATGTGCCCCTGGCTAACCCGAGGAATTTCATTAGAAGGTCCGCGATGAGATGCCGCGCTATTGTCCATTGAGTTATAGCCGTTGGACGCACGCCATCCGATGTCGCCAAGCAACTGAGAATGCAGATATTCTACAATATTACAGTCACTTCAGTTTGTATGTTCTGCAGTTATTACTTTAATATTACAGCGCAATTTTCATGTAGTAAGAAATACTAAAGGTACAGGGTACATAGTACATATTATGACGTCACCCCTACCAAATTACTGAAAACTAATTTGCTTAATTCTGAAGGATGTTAAATTTGTGACTGTTTTAGTAATGATTAAAAAAAAACGAATTTTATGTTTTTAGAAATCCTATGATAATGGCAATCCTAACAGGCAATAATAAAATCCGAAGAAACAAAAAAAATACTATTTTCATTCAGGCAACCTGAATTTGGAAAAGTGCAAAATTCAGAAATAAAAATTCGCCAATTTTTTTTAGTTTTTAAGTTAAGCTGCATGGTCTGAATCTGAACATCCAGTTTAAGTTTTTGGGAATAGTCTTAATTCAGGGTGTACGTGGGTATGTACGTATCAGTTAATAATTAATTTTGTGACAGTCAATTGTCAATTCAATTTGACAGTTGAAGCCGATTACGATATAACTAACTATAGACCTTTAATTTATTACGGTAATCAGTGAGCATACGCAATAGAGGGTGCTGGATCCCATAGTACAAGTATAGTCTAGGAATGTACCTACAAACTTTACTTAGTATTTTTTTAAGTTTTATAAAATAACTAATAATCACTACATAGTATAAAGCAAAGTCGCTTTCCGCTTCCCGCGTATGTATGTTTGCTTATATCTTTAAAACTACACAACGGATTTTGATGCGGTTTTTTAATAGATCTATCTATTAAAAAACCGCATCAAAATCCGAGGAGGAGGAAATCTTTCAGGAGGAAGGTTTATATGTATAATACATGCATAATATAGTAGAGAAACACTGATAATTTTAGAGGTTTCTAATGTGATGTCGTAAATAAACACATTTTTTTGCGCTTACATTGCAAATGCTGGCTGAACCCCACGAGATATATCAAAATAATGTACTACAGTATTGTACACCTTAAAAACGTCTACAAAAAAGTCCACGATGGTATTAGAAAAGTCTTACGCACAGCGAAGCGGGCACGGGTCAGCTAGTTTATAAATAAATAGGATCGTGACCGTAATCCCCAAGTACGGTAGACAGACATCCTTTCAGATATCCAGGTCGTTAGATTCTTTTGAATATATTTAGAGGGGGTAGTCAAAGGTGCGTCCAAACATTTTTTTGTTTTTAATTTATCATAAAAATAAATAATCATCTATGATTGAACTTAATTGGGAATTACAGTCGTGATCCTATTTACTTATTTATATACAAACAAATAAACTATATTTGTTATGGTAAGTTTTCAAAAATGCCAAAAGACAAAGAACTGTTAGCAGCATGATGCGGTCGGACCAATTGGCCGCAGGATTGTCTAATTGTTTGAAATATGCGCTTAAAGTAAGGAATCTATAGTGTCTATGGTGCCGAGTTTAGATTCAAATATTGGTGGGAATCAAATAAAACTGACCCATTAGGTATTGAACTAAAGCAGGTGTCAGTGCAATAAAAACAATTTGTACCTATTTGCGAAAGAACATTGAGTTTTACACACAGTTTTAATAACTAGGTACTGAAGTTATCATCGTTCTTTCTATTAATATTATACCTTACTAGCAGTCCGCCCCGGCGTCGCACGGGTGTAATAATACTGTAATGTGTAATAATAATAATACTGATTTTATTGGTATTTTTTTACACCTTGGGTTACATTATCGAAGTTTTCATACGGATCCCTAACGTTTTTGAAAATATTCTATAGCCTATGTTCATCAGGGATAATGTAGCATTCAAATGGTGAAATAATTTTATAAATCAGTGCAGTAATTTCGGAGCCTATTAGATGCAAACAAACAAACAAACAATCAAATCGTTCCTCTTGTTACGCAAAGCTAACGTATGGATATAGCTGAGCTAGGCTCGACCTGTCCCAAGCGCGGTACAAGGTGCATCGGACTCACGAGGCGCATCGTCAGCGGGAACGTGGTCGCTTGACGTCAATCGCGCGTTTCACGGAAATTACATAGTTTTATATTCTCATTCTTTGTTCAAACTTCGAACTTGTTTCATCTAAGATAATTAATTTGTAATCCTTTTACTTTCGATTAAATTTAGATTTAAAATAAAAGTATTTTTTTAAAAGCTACCCTAGGCAGCGGCCTACGTATTTGGCGCAGCCGGTAGGATACTTGATTAATCTTAATCTCACGAGATCTCATCTCGCAAGTAAAAAAGAACCTACTAGTGTCGCTGTTCGAGGGTGAATCTAGAAATCGATTCTGCTACGAGACGACGAGAAATGCTGTAAGTCCTTGAATCTTTCAAGTCCTTTCTTTATCCTTACTATAATCCTTTCTTTAGTGCATTTTTATATTTTATATGTGTGTGTATTTCATTTATTGTGTGTTAGCATAAAAATCCAAGATTTTCCATCCGAGAGAATCACGGTATATTAGATTAGGTAGCAGTAGATTATCTAGAAGTAAACTCAGTGTAATTGACGAGCATAGAGATTTAGAAGATAATATGGCTAATCCAATTGATACGATTTATAAGAATCTAAGACTTGTGCCGGAATTCGATGGAAATCCGCATATTCTTACAAGGTTTATTAATCTTTGTGACCAACTTGTAGTGGCTCATTTTTCAACAGAGCCAGGTAAGGAATTAGTTAATTTAGCACTTATAAACGGGATTCTGAATAAAGTGTCGGGGTCCGCGGCTAGGCTGATTAATTCAAATGGGATACCAGAAACCTGGCAGGGTATTAGAAGCGCGTTAATTAACAATTTCGCAGACCATCGTGACGAGACCGCTCTGTATAGTGATTTATCCTTAGAGAGTCAAGGATCAAGTACCCCGCAAGAGTTTTACGAACGGTGCCAAAATTTGTTTAGCACCATAATGACGTATGTCTCACTTCATGAGACGGTAGCGACTACCATACAGGCAAAACGTGTCCTGTACCAAAAGTTAACCCTTCAGGCTTATTTACGAGGTCTCAAGGACCCACTTGGATCTAGGATACGTTGTATGCGACCCGAGTCTATGGAGAAAGCCCTGGAATTTATCCAGGAAGAGCTCAACACTTTATACATGCAAGAGCGTAGTGGTGGTTCATCTATTAGTAGAAAGGATTGGCAGCAGCCGACCTCTAACGCATCGAAGTTCAATCTCCCTCTTAATAACTTCACTCCTAGACTGACTAACGGACATGGATTTAGACCAATGAATCAACAAATGTTTAACATGCCCGGTCCATCAAGACCGAACCCCATGCAGGCTCATCCTAACCAAGGTTGGAGGCCTAACCCCATGTCCCAATCGCAACCACCACGTGGGCCAACTCGCACTCAGCAGATGTTCCGTGCCCCTCCACAGAATTATAACCCACAGAGTAATGCATTTAGAATGCCCTATAGACCTCAGCCACAGCAACCACAAAATTATGGCAATGCCCCGCGTCCTACTCCAATGAGTGGTGTTAGTAATTATGTTGAAAGACGTTTACCGACATTTGCGTTGACAGGACATGACTGGCGAAAGCACGGGAATCCACCCCCGACTAACTATTTTAAGACACGCGAAGTTAACTTCAACGAATCTGACGGATACGATAGTAACTACTATTACTGTGACGACTATGACGGCTATCCTGAGTACTACCAGGACTACTATTCTTGTGAACAATATCCTGATTATTACCCATGTGATCAGTATTCCTATCCAGAACCACCGGTGGTAGAGGAAGTGCCAGCTGATGAAAATTTTCAACAGGATTCGAAGTTAGAAAAGCCAAGATAGAAGTAAATTTTCATATCCAAAGGCAACTAGGCTATATTCAAATAGCGAATCCTCCTCTTAAGTTTTTAATCGATACAGGCGCTAATCAATCTTTTATCAGCCCTGATGCTGTAGAGAGATATTTCCGTCACATTCCTTTAAATTACGATCCCTTTGAAGTGACAAATGTGCACGCGACTAGTAAGAACGATTATTCAATTACGTTGCCTTGTTTTAAGAGGGGGCTATTAGCTAGAAAAAAATCGGATTTCACCCGCGCCCTTGCGTCCCCCGAATCGCGTAGTACCACGAGCTGCCGCCGGCCGCCACGGCGCGCCGCGGCCCGCTCGCGCTGTACGCGGCTCTACCACAAAATAAATAAAGTAGCTTGACGCACTATTTGTAGGTACCTAATAAATATTCTGTTGACCATATTTATATTAGTACACCTATTTGTCTGTTTATCTGCCTACAACGAAAACAGAAAAAATGTATACCTAAATAAAATTTTATTATTACCACAGAATACTAAAGGACCATAAAAAGTTATAATACTAATAAAATAAATAGGATCACAACTGTAATCCCAAAGAACGGTATTCAAACTCTCAGATCTCAAGACGCTTAGATCCTTGAAGATGTCTAAAAGGGGTAGTCAGAGACACGTCCAAACATTAAATTTGGCACGATACCCATATTTTGCAGTATTTAGCATTCAATACGTCACAGGTTGCAAGCCTATCGCCGCTTATAAGAATACCTACTAAGTGGTTTCCGCACGATGTTTTCCTTCACCGTTTTGAGTAGGTACGTGTATGCGCTATAACTTTTTCGAACAGTTGAACAATTAATTGATGCACGGCCTAGATTCGAACTCACTACCTTCCGATGAAAATTCGAGGCACCTCCCACTCGACCAACATGGCCAACTATAAATTTATCAAAATCAAAATTTTCGAACAAACAAAATTACCTTACTGTTTTATAAATGTTTCATCGAATATTTATTTGGCAGTTTCACCATTTACCCTTTATCAAAATAGCACATAATGCTCAAAAACGGTAATATCCGAACTTATTATTTTGACGAATAGCATATTATTTTATGTACTATTCGAATAAAAAAAACCATTGGCCACTCACGATCTTCAGATGGAAAGTTGAGGTACCTTTCACTCCACCAACACAGCCAACTACAAATTTACCAAAATCAAATTTTCGAACAAACAATAATTTTATTATTCTGCTGTTGCTTGGCCGATAAATATTTCATCGAATATTTTTTTGGCAGTTCAACCATTTGCCCTATATGAATATAACACATATATGCTCAAAAACGGTATGCAATATCCGAAATAAATAAATCAAAATCGTGAGAAAGGACTTTCGATATTCGAATGAAGAAATACAAATAAAACTTAAATATGCGTTTCTTTAATTGTATCGAAAAGCATAAATATTAAATGTCAAGTAATTATGAAAATGATAATTTATTTTTCATACAAACTTTAGCACCCCTTTCATAATGCAGTTCCCAGTTTTAGGGACCAGTGGCTTGACTGTGCGGTGCGTTGATATTCAGTCAGTCAGTCAGTCAGTAACGTAAGAGTTTTATAAAAGGTGGTGAGGTTCAATTATTGAAAACCCATGCCTGATTTTTTTTTTTATTAGTTATAGCGTCGTCGTTGTATAGATAGTTATAATCACGACAGTAACTGTTTATAATCATAGTTTTCCCTTACCTTCTACTAGTTTGAATCAATTGGGATTCATTTTCATTTGTTTTCTTCTTTGATCTAACAATAAACCAGTAATATGATATTTGTGAATTTTTAATTGTCTAATAAAATAACTTTTGTACCAATTGTAATGAATATTTTCGACGAAATGAAAATCCTACAAAATTATTTTCGGTCAAACGTGAAAATAATCACAACTATGTGAAATAATCACAACTGTAATTTGTTATGAAAGTTTTCTCTTACCTTTCATTTGTTTCGAAATCGAGGATCGATAGGTATTCATTTTCATATATTTTCTACTTTGATCTAAAAATAAACACAATATCGACCGAGAGGATGCTTTATAAACAAGTAGGTAGGTACAATATAATCTTGGTAGGTACGCTCGTTTTCTAAAATTTTGCATAGCTAATAATTAGTGATCGGACATTTGGGTGCATATTTACCTAAAGTTCATTTAGTCTATTTCCGGCAAAAGCTAAGAAAGTATGAAAGCGGCTTCAAATTTGTAATTTATGTATATTTTTCTGTCTCACTCACTCAGAGTAACTTCACACTCGTTTGGATATACATAAGCTGTTTGTCTGGTCGCTAACTACCCCTTTCAATAAAATAATACTATTTCTACAAAGCGCCATCTATATTAGCCAATAAATAACTTGAGGTAAGTAAATCCAATTATTACAGTTTTTGCATACTAATTACAAACTAGTAACTACTATCCATTGATCCCCGAAACGCGGGATTTTTTTAAAGAAGTGCTCTCCATACTAGTATAGCCAATCCGCAAAGTTTAGATAAATAAACATCAGAATATCCGACCACTAGCAATAATATCAGTAGAAACTCCCGCGACTTTGTTCACGTGAAGTTATAATCTAGCAAGCTTCGCTGCACTGCACCGCTGGTTGTATTTGGAGAATTTATTTCTTAGTGCGTAAGGCAGGTACCTACCTACCTACTAAAAAGGAATAAACCCTCAAAATTTAAAGTTTTTGGAATCAGTCGCTTAGACTGCGCGGTGCGTTGATATGTCAGTCAGTCAGTCAGTAGGTAACGTAAGAGTTATATATAAGTACTAGCAGACCCGCGATTGACGAAAGACGAAGTTCTGACAAAACAGTTCAGAAATGCGTTGCTATGACAACTAAATGTTTTCAGTCTGAGATGATTTAGATGAAGCCGTGTTGGCCGAGTGGGAGGTACCTACCTCGACTTTTTCGGTCGTGGGTTCGAACCCCGGCGTGCATCAATGGATTTTCTCTGTTAGTGAAGGATAAGCTCTGAACATCAGTCGTATTTAAAGAATACCTACCTTTTTCATAGTACCTACTCACCTACCTAATATTATAGAATGTATGTAGGTATCCTATTCTCTAAATTAGAATGGTGTTCAGAGCTCTGGCAATGAATAGGATTATTACGAAATAAGCCTGCAGGTTGGTAGGTACCTACCTATAGGTACCTACCAACCTAAATGAAATTATCCGTGTGTCGCTCGCGAATGAATCTTTCAAATACACAAAGTACCTACCTACCTACCTACTTCAGTTATGTTTGACATTTGGTAGATTGGTAGGTAGGTACCTACCTAGATTAGGTAGGTACCAACACTAAACCACAACTAGACATAAAAACGACATACCTACTATTACCTACTTACCATACTATAACTACCTACCTAGGTCTATCTATCTATCTGATACCAATAATTCAATTTTCATACAATTGTGCGAGATGTTTTTATTGTTGTAGGTACCTACCTACCTACCTAGGTACTTACCTAAACCTAAGTCACATCACGTTCTCGTTGCTAGTAAAAAATATGAGGCGTAGATTAGGTTCAATGCGTTTCCCACGGCTTTTGTAATTTTTTTTTGTTTGATTTTTTACCCATGGTTAAGTTTAAAATTACGAAACCGCTCTGGAGAAAAGTAGCACAGGTCCGTCTAGCAACGCGGATCGCCGCGGAATGAGTATGACTGCGAAGCAAAATACGCGAATAGCAAGAAAAAAGAGTGCGGCATGAAGTTACCGATGCTCGGAATTAAATAGCGTAAGCGACATTTAGAAAAAAATTAATTATGTAAAAGAAATGGCTTTAAAAAAAAAACTGCTAAACTATTCAATTTATAATTTATTTAGCAATATTTATGATAAATATCATATTGAATTGCCTTATGGTTTAGGATATTTTTGGGCAATTCTTGATTTTCAGAGATGTGTTTGGCATTTTTTCTTAACAAGGTTTTTATTAAATTTTTATTTTTGATAAAATAATTTTGACGCTTATATACCTGAGAATCTTCCATATAAATTTCAATTCCATACATCATTCACGATAAAAATTATTTGGGCTTCAACCATTGCAAATTTGGTTGTTGCTCAGCCTTAATGAATTTAACGACCCGAATGACATGACTTTATATATATATAAATTTCATAACTATTTTGACGGACTTTTAGGCTTTGATTTACTTGACGTATGGGACTCTAACATTAATCTAAAAAATAAGTTACTGATGACTCGTAATACGCAGATACCTATTCAGATGTACGACTCTAGAAACGTTAATTTATATGAAGAAATTATTCCAGCTAACTCTACGAAGATAGTTAGGTTACCGATAAACACACTAGACGGTGAAGTTCTGATAGAGAACCAGACGATTTGTAATTGCCTTATTTCAGATTGTATAACGACGGTCCAGAATAACCGAGGCTGGGTAGAGATTACTAACCCGACTTCTAATGATGTTATATTTTCTATGGATCGTCCTGTAGAAGCTGAAATATTTAATATTGAATGTGACAGTACTGAAATTTTATCAGACCTCGAAAAGGATGTTTTATCTCGACTTCGGACAGATCATCTTAATCCGGAAGAACTTGCTAATTTACGACGTTTATGTGCAAACTACGCGGACGTGTTTTATCTTGAGGGTGAACCACTTACATTCACCAACAAGATCAAACATAAAATTAGGACTAATGATGAAATTCCAGTACATACTAAGAGTTATCGCTATCCTTACGTTCACAGACAAGAGGTCAGAGATCAAATCAATAAGATGCTTGACCAAAATATTATAAGACCTTCAGAATCTGCATGGAGCTCTCCGATTTGGATTGTACCCAAAAAGGCAGATGCTTCAGGTAAAGTTAAATGGCGTCTTGTCGTGGATTTCAGGAAAGTTAACGAGAAAACGATTGATGATAAATATCCAATTCCGAACATAACAGACGTACTAGACAAACTAGGCAAATGCCAATATTTCACGACTCTTGATTTGGCCAGTGGATTCTACCAAGTAGAAATGGACCCTTCCGATGTTCATAAAACAGGGTTCAATGTAGAGAATGGGCATTACGAGTTTTTAAGGATGCCAATGGGCCTCAAAAACTCACCATCAACCTTCCAGCGTGTGATGGATAATGTCCTGAGAGGACTCCAGAATGAAATCTGCCTAGTCTATCTCGATGACATAATTATTTTTAGTACTTCCCTTCAGGAACACATTATTAACTTGGACAAGGTTTTCAGCAGATTGAGAGAATCGAACTTCAAAATTCAAATGGATAAATCTGAATTTTTGAAGTTAGAAACTGAATTTTTAGGTCATGTAATTTGTAAAGAAGGTGTAAAACCTAACCCTAATAAAATTAAAGCAATTGAAAATTACCCTATTCCAAAGACTACCACTGAAATCAAACATTTTCTCGGGTTACTCGGTTATTACAGGAAATTTATTCCAGATTTCGCTCGTATTACCAAGCCACTAACTCAATGTTTAAAGAAAGGTTCTAAAATCAAGCTAGACCAAAACTACACCAACTGTTTCGAACATTGTAAGACGCTCTTAACAAATGACCCGATCTTACAATATCCAGATTTTACGCGAGAGTTCATCTTAACTACAGATGCATCTAACGTAGCTATAGGTGCCATTTTATCTCAAGGCACAAAGAGTTCAAATAAACCGATCGCATACGCATCGCGAACTCTCAATTCAAGTGAATTAAATTACAGCACAATCGAAAAGGAGCTTTTGGCTATTGTTTGGGCAACTAAATACTTTAGACCTTATCTTTATGGACGAAAGTTTCTAATCCTAACTGACCATAGACCTTTACAATGGGTAGTGAATATAAAAGATCCTAGCTCACGACTTACAAGATGGCGTTTGAAACTTAGCGAATATGATTATAGAGTCGAATACCTACAAGGTAAGTGCAACACAAATGCTGATGCACTATCGCGTATTGAGATTAATAACGAAGAGCTCATGTCAATTGCAGTAAATCCATCTGAGACTAATCCCGCGTTGGACGAGTCTAGAACTATAACAGCTACTGAAACTGAAGCTGGTTCTAGAACCGCCACTGTTCACACGAATAATGAAAGCCCCATCTTGGAAGTACCAATTACTGATGACCCTTTAAATAAATTCACGAAACAGCTTATATTTAATGTGGTAGGTGACATTAAAGGACGACCAATGGTCACCAAGCCTTTCGAGACGCACACACGTACTACAGTCCAAATATCTGAATCTAATGTAGAGGAAGATGTTATAAGTGCAATCAAAGAGTACGTCCACCCTAAGATAAAGACCGGACTACTAATAAACCCCTATTTGGCTATGTACACTATTATACCTATTATACAGAAAACCTTTAAAAATTCGGCTATGAATCTTACACTGACTAAGACTGAATTAGAAAACGTTAGGGAATATTTGAGACAGCAGGAAATTATAAACAAGTATCACGATGGCAAGACAAACCATCGCGGTATCAATGAATGTTATTTAGCGTTATCCCATAGATATTATTGGCCAAAAATGAGAGAGCAAATTAGTAAATTCATAAATGAATGTACTATCTGTGGTCAAGCGAAATATGATCGCAGCCCGATAAAACAACAATTTAAAGTGGTACCACCCGCTACTAAGCCATTTGAACTGGTCCATTTAGATCTATTGACTATTCAAAGCGAGAAATTCATTACAATCGTAGACGCATTCTCCAAATATGCACAAGCATATCACTTAAGAGACGGCACTGCCGTAAGTGTAGTACAAGCTTTATTACATTTTTGTACTCATCACGGAATACCTATCACTATAGTAACCGATAACGGAACCGAATTTACAAATCAGCTTGTGGCAGAATTTATGAAGATGCATAAGATCCAGCATCATAGAGTTGCTCCTCATACACCAAATGAGAACGGTATAGTTGAGAGATTCCACTCAACGATACTGGAACATCTCCGTATTTTAAAATTAGGTCAGAAAAACGAATCTGTAATTAATTTAATGCCCTACGCCCTTTTGGCATATAATAGTAGTATTCATAGTTTTACAAGGTGCAAGCCAATAGATGTAGTTACAGGACATTATGATCCTCGTGATCCTTTCGACGTAGATCTCTCAGCTCACTTACTACAACAGTACATGACCAACCACAAAGACAAGATGACTAAAGCTTATAACGCGATTCATGACATGTGTAGCACGACTCGTAAAGACCTTACAGATAACCGAAACAAGGAACGAGAACCAGAGGCTGAATACTCTCCCGAGCAACAGATTTTCGTTAAAAATCCGTTTGCTTCTAGACAAAAGTTAGCCCCTCGTTTTACTCATGACGTCGTAATGGCAGACCTCCCTATTCATATTTACACTAAGAAAAAGCGAGGTCCCATTGCCAAATCTAGGTTGAAGCGTCTCCCTAAAAGCGCCCAATTGTTACAGGATCCTTCTTATAATACACCTGCTCCTGGCACCAGCTCTGATGCAGGAGATAAAACTTGAAAGTCTCGATGACGGGCCTGGCATTTTACCTTTTAAGTTAGGCTCAGCTAAACTCGTTTCCCACTACCATTCCTTTCTACAAAATGTAAATCTCCAAGACTTGCAAGATAAAGTAAATTCAGTAGATAATCAGATAGATAACTTTAGCTCTCATTTAAATAATCAAACAAATTCATTATTTGAACCTTACATAGATTATTTGAAGAAAAAGCTTGCAGGTGTACTTAATCAATTAGAAACATTTGAGATAAAGCGTGTAAAAAGAGGACTCGTAGATGGTCTCGGATCGGTAGTTAAGAGTATCACGGGTAATCTTGATTATACAGATGCATTGCATTATAATAATGCTATTCAATCTTTAGAAGAGAACGAGAATAAATTAGTAACCGAATTAAACAATCATGTTAGTTTATCTAAAAATTGGACTTCTCAATATTCAAAAATTTTAGATAGTGTTGTAGAAAATCAGAATCAGATTGAAATATTAGTGGATAAAATAAAACAAGTAGAAATTTCTAAGGACTATGACCTAGTAAAGTATGCGCATTTAGTTCAAATCCTTAGGATTTTAACAGATAACGTAGATTCTATCTCTCAAGAAATACTTAAATTACAGGATGTTCTTGCTTTTATTAGGGCTTCCACAGCTCATCATTCGGTATTAAAATTAGATATGATTCGCGATATTATTCGCAAATTAAAATTACTATATGGAAGTGAAAAAGTTTTAGATTTAGACATTAGAGAATATTTTGATATAATTAGGTTAGGCTTTTATTACGTAGGAAATGAGATAGTTATAGTATATAAATTTCCGATCATCCTCTCATCCACATATGATATGTATAAATTATCTATTATTTCCAATAAGAAGCACGAGATCCTTATCCCTCCTTTCCCATACCTAGTTATCCATGAGAAAGATTTCAAGTACATTGAGGCTGAATGCCCGAAGACCAGTAAATGGTACATTTGCGACGAGAAAAGGAACTCGCAGAATCGATCACCAGATGACTGCATCCAGAAACTTATATCTATGCAGCAGCGGGACGAGACATGCAGCCCTACCACCATCACCTTAACTAAACCAGCGTATGAAGAACTCGACGAGAAACATTACAGCATCAGCTTCCCTGTTTCTACGAAAGTACATCTATCCTGTGGGCAAGATCTCTACAAGACTTTTCAAGGCAGCTATCTCGCTATAATTCCTCAGAAATGCTATTTGGAAACTCAAGATTTCACGATATCCAACGCCAACGATCGTTTGAAAGGACAAGCGATCAAGATAATGGACCTACCCGAGAGTGACCTCGTGACATCATCTTCAGCTCCAGCATTCAAATTGAACTCTATCAACTTGGACCACCTTCATGCTACCAATAAGAAAATCTCGCTACAATCGCCACTTCATCTTCAAAAGGACATCGACTACAGTTTATACCACACAACAATTCCTATGTACGGGGTTATAACCAGTGCATTCATTAGCAACTAACTCATTAGCTACCTACTATACAGAAGATATGGACCTAATCGGAACAAGGATTCGCACCAAATTTCTGAAGCAAGCCAAGCTGAACTACAAGGAGTCTATTCTCTTCCAATCAACAAAAGGGTTGATCCCAACCAACCCCCAGCTCAATTTACGACAAGCTTCAATACTCGCTGTTCTTCGGGGGGAGGTGTTACGCAAAGCTAACGTATGGATATAGCTGAGCTAGGCTCGACCTGTCCCAAGCGCGGTACAAGGTGCATCGGACTCACGAGGCGCATCGTCAGCGGGAACGTGGTCGCTTGACGTCAATCGCGCGTTTCACGGAAATTACATAGTTTTATATTCTCATTCTTTGTTCAAACTTCGAACTTGTTTCATCTAAGATAATTAATTTGTAATCCTTTTACTTTCGATTAAATTTAGATTTAAAATAAAAGTATTTTTTTAAAAGCTACCCTAGGCAGCGGCCTACGTATTTCTCTATATAATATTAGTATATATAACTTGTTCCGAAATGAACAATTATTATTATTTATTATTTTATTTTAATTGAAACATGTTACTATGGTTATCTCCTCTCAGGTTTGTCCACGGTATAAAAAAGTATATTCTCTATCTATGCTACATTTATGGTATAGCACTGACATTCAAACACTGACACTCAGTTGGTAACTCTGCCTTCTGCGCTGTTGGTTGTGGGTTTGATATCCACCCGGGAAATTCTGTATGGTTGTTATAATGTATCATAAGTATTTAAAAAAATGTATGTAACTATTCTATCTGTAAACAGGTTTCCATATTCCATTTAGCTCCGAGATGGCGATGTGTGAAATGTCCACCGATATTTATTTATTTATTTTTATAAAAAAAATCTTTCTAATTATGTACCTACAATCTCAGCGTTTTCAACCAAAGATGTACTACCATACTGCTTGGGAAGCTTTATCGCCTCTTATTCCATGGTTCAGTCTGCCGTCCCTATCACATAATGATATATTATGACGTCCACTTCTGAAACATTATCACAACTAATTTGTTTATCTCCAGACGCTGCGCTGGTAAATTTATTACCACTTACTGGTCACGTGGTACTTTGAAGTCTTATCTAGTACTTTTGGATTTGAAAATTAATTTGTTGTAAGTAGAAATTATATTTGGATATCTTTTTGTTTACGTTTGTACAATTTGGCTCGATATCGATATTTTTTTTCTTAAATTATCATCTTCCTGCCCTTATCCCACTTAAGTGGGGTCGGCACAACATGTTTACTTCTTCCATTTCCCTCTATCAGCCGTCATCTCATCACTCACTCCTTTCTTACCCATATCATCTTTCACACAGTCAAAGATATCTATATATTTCTTTATAAACAAATGGTTCTAATTAAACAAGTAGAAAAAAAACAACACATTATTTTGCTCTGAGTAGGTACCGACCTAGGTACCTACTGTATTAAACTCACAGGTTACAGATTTACCTCTCTGAGCCCTATATTTTTGATTTCCATAAAGAACAATCGTGTCCTACGAGTCATAAGCATAATTTTCTTGCTTTGTTAAGAAAATAAAAACTTTGCTCTGTCTGACTCATGACGTAGAGCCTCTGATTTTTCGTAGTTTCCACCTAGGTTACACCTTCCCCATACCCCACATTCTAAACATATAAGCTGTTATATACAGGGAGGGTTCAAAGGTTACACCAATGGCACGCTCGCAAGCAACCGGACCGGAACCAACTTCCGGTATTTTTAGGGTTCTTTATAATTATTTCACGCACTGCATTGCATATGCCTGTGAGTTCCGCCAGGTGGCTAAAATGAAGCGTAGGGGTATAATTTGGCACCTTTTCAACCCTCCGCATTTAGATTTTGTAGCTAACAGAAAATTTCATAAATGCCCGACAGTACAGAGAACTAGACGCGCGCTATTTACGAAAGAAAGTATTTTTTAATTTTCCATGTGGAAAAGGATCATTGAAAAAAATGTAAGGCACCAAGCCTCGTTGTCTGATTCCTCTAGGCTTGGTCTCGAGGAATAGGCGTAGCTTCATCTAGGTCCTAAGACGTTTCATAGTGATCCTTATGATTTTATTGAAATAAATGCCTTTGACTTTGACCGACAGGGAATAAAATCATTGCTCCAACATTTGCTTCATAATGAAAATGATTAGCACACTACAACTACAGACTACACTACACAGATGTCCGGAACGATTCCAATCGAGCCCGCGGTGTCCATAAATTAGGCAGGAGCTCGTACAATTTGTCCGCTAATCCCACGTCGATGGGGGATTATCCCGGCGATTGCGGGTAATCCCACAACATTCAATCTGACCGCTATTTACTGAGGGCTGGTCACCCTAGCTGCGCCTAGCCCATCGGTCTTATCGAACTTTTGTTGGATTTGCCCACTCAGTTCTTACAGACACTTAAGGTGATAAGTGAAATTTTTGATGTTTTGTATGGGCTGAGTTTATCCGGATACAGATACATACGGATACAGACGAAGAAAGTGATAAAACTGCATTATCTCGAAAACCATCAAATTTAAAAAGAAACTGTCTGTAATTTACTTAGCTAGTAAGATTATCTAACGAATTATATAAAAATGAACTGTTTAGCTATTCATAGCTTTGATTAAAAACGAAACTAGTGTTTTTGAAGAGCCAACTTTGGAAAATAAATTTATCGAGAAAAGTTTCACCAATCGTGTTTCTGTCTCTAAATTTTATCCTTAAGTTATCTTTGCCATGAAAAACAAAACTGTATGTTTTGCGGTTATTGAGAAAAAACGATTCTGCATTCATCATAAACATTTATTACTCGCCCTAATAGATACTCTCTTGTAGAAAATGACGTAGAGTCTTGACTAATTCTAAATCCCGGAAATGCCTTTACAAATATTATACTTTCATTCCGAAGGACGTGGTTTCGAATCCCGACCGGGCATCGATGGACTTTTCTGTTCGAATAATTGATACCATACACATATACATTAGGTACCTACATTTTACAACATTGTGATCAAAGCAGTAAAGACAAACATCGTAAGGATAACAGTATTCTTATAAATGTACTAGCTGTCCCGACAGACGTTGTCCTGTCAAATGTCAATAATCCCACAGAAAAAAGCACTTTTCGTTTTTCCCGATCTTTACGCCACCCTTATCACTAAGGGGTATGAAAAATAGATGTTGGTCGATTCTCAGACCTACTCAATATGCTCACAAAATTTCATGAGAATCGGTCAAGCCGTTTCGGAGGAGTACGGTAACTAACATTGTGACATGGAAATTTTATATATTAGAAGATGGAATGCGTTAACTGCCTACTTCAAAATGTGGGCATGTACCAAATACAATTCGGAAGTACCTATATCTTTCCCCTTTATTCATCTTCAAGGATCTGAGCGCCTGGAAATCTGTTAGGCTGTATATCGCAAGTACTTGGGGAGTAAAGTCGTGATCCTATTTAATTAATTTTCAGATAATTCATTATTTGGATTCCAAGCGTGCAAAGCCGCGGGCAGAAGTTGGTACATAAAAGAAATAGGTCCCTACACCCTACGGCTAAATCATTTAAACGCCGTAAATTGATAAAGTCCTTATTAATCGTGAGAATTAAACAAGTCCAACGTGGGTCGGAGTTCAGCTTGATTTATTCGTGTACCGGGATTAATACCAGCTGTATCCTGGCAAATCCCTGCACTAGTCTTTGTTTCCAGGAATTATGTGTCCACATACCATTTTAATATAAATATTGGTGGACATCACACACAGCGTCATCTGTTCGCAAACTATTCCCCATATTCTTAGTTGTAACTTCGACTCTACTTGACTCAAATTCTTTCGGGGCCTCTCGAAAAGTACCTCATGTTTGGTATGTTGATATGATATCGTCTATTGATATTTTAAAGGTCAATCAAAAATATGGGGTATACCCATATTTTTAGTTGTAACCTTGAAATATATCCACCTAGACTCCACCTCGAAACCGTGTTTTGGTAGTTTTAGTTGATAAGAGTACCTCTAGATGTACCTAGACTAGACATTTCTCGACAGCTTCCGAACGATTGGCGAAATATTGAACGATAAGTAGTAAAATTATAAGAAATGTAATCTTGTTTCCATACTATGACTAGAGGTACAAGTAAGGTATCCTTGCCTGTACAACTAAAAATATGGGGTATACCCATATCCATAGTCATAGTATGGAAACAAGATTACATTTCTTATAATTTTACTACTTATCTCTTTGATATCATTTCTTATCCTTCTGCCAACCCTCTCTCATCTACTAAACTCTCGTGTATTATAAAACCATCAACTTCTACCGACTGTTTTTTATACAAACGTCCCCTTTCCCTGTTCAGTAGCCTAAACGAATTATGAACTCAAAACTCACAGAAGAAAAGAAAAAGAACCACCTAAATGAACCGTTGACAGGCGCAATTGGTTAAAACCTCCGAAGACATTGTCGTTGTCGTAAAGCAATAATTTAAACCTCCCCCTCTCGGCTGAAACCCGAGATTTTACTCGGATAACCATTCGTAACCCCTTATCTGGAAGTTTCTTAGATTGTTGAACGGTGTGGATAGACGGTTGTTTTACAAGTACCTATTATTGATGGAATTTTCACGGTACTCTTGGTGAGTGGGAGGAACGAACAAAAATTACATTTGAAAGATTGCAAGCCCATTATATGGTAAGATGAGAAATAAAAGACTTCTTCGAAATAAGAGTAAGAGTGACAATGCAACTTCAACACACTAAATGTTTGTCCTATTTGGGAACTGAAGGAGTGCAAATAAGGAAGATGGAAGGCATCCAAAGCTTGCCTGGACGAGATCGCTCTTAGCGATAAGGCCAATTGTTACACTGATTTAATTAAAGTTTTTGTGTCCTTTTTTTTGTATTTTTTTGTAATGGGCTATTTACAAGATTTTAAAAACCATTTTAGATTATTCAGTAGTGACTATGGAACCCATAAAACAATATTAATAGAAATTCTGATAAATATTGGCCCTAAAAAATTTAAATTACTATCAACAACACTTTATTTTTCATACTGTCAAATAGCCTATTATGATGTACAATAAAGATATGTAGGTAGGTATACTTTTCTATTTTACATCACTATAGGAGATGTACCTAGGGATTGGTAACGTTTCTAAGCTTGACAAGAATGTATTTCCATTCCAAGTTTCCGCTAATCAAAGAAACCAAACGAAAATCTGCGAAGCAAAGACCGCCGCAGACCGCGGTGTTAAGCAAATAACTTCTCGTTCCTAATTGAGGCAGATAGGTGTGCCAGTAATTATCGGTGTAACAAGCACCCTTGGGACTTGCGAGCTGCGACAGACCCTTTCGCCAGCTGCCGGGTGAAAAACGAACTGAGATAACGAAAGTTGGAGCTTGGCAATCGTTAAATCACGCCTGAA
This sequence comes from Hydriomena furcata, assembly GCA_912999785.1. Classification (NCBI taxonomy): domain Eukaryota; kingdom Metazoa; phylum Arthropoda; class Insecta; order Lepidoptera; family Geometridae; genus Hydriomena; species Hydriomena furcata. Next base: position 3,890,824 of record OU538834.1, on the reverse strand, counting down.
AGTTTGAGACGGTTTGGAATCTTGAATACGACTGGAGCAGAAGCAAACAATATTCAGTACGTACTATTTATTACGTATTATTCTTACGGCACCACACTGAAGCTCTACATAGCATTGGAAAGGAAAGGAAGAAAATAATCATTGAAACATCATTGATACTCGTAGGCCCTAATGATGTATTTCTGTTGTCTCTATAACAACAAATACTAAAAACCGAATAAAATAAATATTTAAGTGGGGCTCCTATACAACAAACGTGTTTTTTTTGCCGTTTTTTATAACGGTACGGAACCCTTCGTGCGGGAGTTCGACTCGCACTTGACCGGTTTTATTTGATAATTATTACTATTATCTGTTTTCATTGCATAAATAGATCAAAATGTGACGATACCCTTTACTTTGGAGTCAGCAAACAAACAGACCGATAATCACTCCTAGGCAAACATCTCTTGTCTCAAGGAATTCTACTATTTATTGAGCTCCTGAATGTCAACTAACCAAATAACCGTACAAATCACCCACCATTATCCTTTGACCTTCTTAAAATATCCCGGATTCTCCTCTTTACTCCATATTTGTAGGAACCGGGGGGAGAGTGGAAGGTCAGGCTAGGATGGTAATGACAAATTACACGGTAGGGGAGTTAAACAAATTAATCACGGAGTCCAATTTGGTGGAAAACAATGTGGGGTGAGCCGCCGGTGGAATGATAGTATTTTGTTATTGTGAGGTGCGTTGTAGTTGTTGAAGCTTAAATTACTAAAATACCACTAATGTTATTATAATTCAATGAAAGAGCTGTGTTGGCCGAAGGTACCCTTGACTTGCTATTTGAAGGTCTAACTATAGATTTTTACACGGGTCTTATCACGAAATTACAATTAATTTATTTTTGCGATGGTAATTACGTGATAAAGATTAAGACCACGATAGTTTGAAAAATAATATTTGAAGGTCGTGGGTTCTTTTCTATTCGAAAAATAACACTCGCTATAGCGGCGAAGAAAAACATCGTGAGGAAACCAGTTAGTATATAAGCGGCGATGGGCTGCAACCTGACACGTATGGAATGCTAACTACTGCAAATTGTGGGCATGTGCCAAATTTAATGTTTGGACGTGCCTCTGACTACCTAGACATCTTCAAAGGATCTTAGCGACTGGAGATCAATTTTGATCAAAACCATAGAAATGTATGGAACAACAGATTTATAAGCCCTTCTTATCTTTGTCGTCAACGAGAGACCTCCGCATAAGATGTTCCACACTTTTCAATTAAGTACTATGGCGTGCGTGGAGTTAAATTAATTAGAGTTTCCGGTTACATCATGTTCTACACGAGCTTAGCTATAAAAAGCCGTGACACTTTTGCATTAAACTTAGGACGTGCCTCTGTCTACCCCAATTTATCTTTAAGGATTTGAACGCACAACTAACCAGTTCTTACTATCTATTGAGGGGCTATCTTTCGCTTATAATAGTAATTAATATTTATTTATTTATTTGCATCATGTACAATACATAATAGGTATATGTTTGATGAATAAGGTAAGTAGTATTAGTTTTAGTACATGGGTCCTATTAGGACATAGCAAAAAAAAAAATCAATAATTAAAATTATTATTATCATAGTAAAAAAAATATAATTATGTAAAGCAAGTATACCCAAAGAGGATTGTATTGAGTATTCCCAAGCTAAATTCACCTACAACATGATTTTTACGGAGAAAAATATATTGTTCCACATGAAGTGGGATAAGGGCTAGGAGATGATGAAGGTTTTTATTATTTTTATTTATTTATCATTTACACAAAAAGAAAATATAAAAAAGAAAATTAAAAATAGCACTAAAAAACCTCAGAGGTTTAAAACTTGTGCTATCACGAGTCACATTGCTTATAGGTAAGTACATACACATTAAAAACTTTATACACATTTAAATAAAGAACAGAATATTATATACATTTAGCGGCAGAAAATTATGATGAACTTACACAAATATTTAGTAATGATTTTTTAACTTGACTTTAATATTACTAGGTGTTAAACTGTCGCAAATATCGGTAGATAAGTTATTAATGAGCCGAGGAACTAGAAAACCAGTTGTTCGCTCACCATACGCATTATTTGCGACCAGCGTACGAAGCCGCTTCCTAGAAACGGCCCGAGTGCATATAGGTGGTCAAATGGTGATTCTGTATAAATTTTTTTGTTGCTAAATTTTCATTGCCCAATGAAACAGGGAAGGCCCAAGTAAGTACAATTAGCTAAGTGCCGCAGTAATGACAGATTAGCGCACAGCTCGCCACCTGAGCTGGGCGATCCAAGCGAGCTATAACTCACCCGACCGCCCGCGCTGGGTGTAATTCACCCGGATCGCGCCCAATAAATTCGTCACTGTGATTAGCGGCTGCTTTGGGAGGAGTAGGCTTTTACCTTCCAACACTATTTACTGTTCCAATACTGTCATGTGTGTGCTAAATGTGATGTTTGGAACGTGCTTTCTGACCACTGCTCTCTTTTATAAATTTTCATTTACTTGTGCATCATCAATGCCCCATGTAATTTTCGCTAATCCATCTCCATCCAAAGGTTGTCTGGTAGAGATCGCTGATTAGCGATAAGACCGCCCATTGTTCTGCGTAGTATTTTTTTGTTGTGTATGCTTATTATTTATTTGTTTTTTTTATAGTGTAATAAAGTATTTTCTATCTTCTATCTATCTACCTCCTTACATCTTCAACGAAGCCGTGGATTTACTACCTGGCTGAGTAAGCTGGAGCCATCGACTACATTGCCCAATTTTGTGGGCGGCAGATTTGGGTTAATTTTTTCAAACATCTTATTTATTTTAGCCTTTATCGTCTCTTTGCAGACAGATGCCTCCCTCCTTTCCTTTCACACATCTCGATCTCTTATTACACTACATGTATTTACTGTTATTAGGTCCAAGCACACCATTCAACATTACACCACTTAAAATTATTAACCATTGTCTTCAAGGATCTAAGCGCCTGGAGATCTGAGAGTAGGTATGTCTACCGTACTTTCATTTCATTTAATTTCTCTATTTACTCTGCACCTTCCGACTGTTTGTAATAGTAAAAAATACTCTCGAGCTTTCAGTTGGTAGTAACTCTGCCTTCTGCGCTGTAGGTTGTGGGTTCATTCCCACCCAGGGCAAATATTTGTGTGATGAACATAGATGTTTGTTCTGTGTCTGAGTGTATAATCAGTATGTATTTACAAAAAGAAAACAAATAAGTATTCTATCAATTATCTGGTTCCCATAGTACAAACTTTGCTTAGTTTGGGGTTAGATGGCGCTGCGTGTCCGCCAATATAAATATATTTATTTATTTATTCATACATAAAATCCATGACATATGGCATACGGCTTTCCACTTGCTACGGTCCTGACATACTTGTATCTCTTTTGCTTAATTCGCTGTCATCACATTCCTCATGTAAACTTACTTTAGAGTAAAGAGAATTATGATTAAAATTCCAATCAAAATACATTTTAATGTTATTAATTCAACAATTCTATTAAAAAAAAGTACATTAAAAGGTCATATTCAATGCATTATTTCCAGAGGTCTTCTTACTTTTGATAATGATATCATCAACTGTATTCATCCTTTTCGGTTGTGGAATATAACTTTTACGCTTGCTGAATGATGGTATTTGGATATTCTTCGAAGCTAAGCAAAGCGTCTGCGCTCCGCTACTATTAAAAGCTCTCTTAGGAATCTTGCTCTGTCTTGCTTTTATTTCTTGAGCTTGATTTTGACTCAAATCAATAGAGCACTTCCTCTGAGGTCTATCGATTGTGATCTCTAAATACGGCTTCCCAGAGCTCAATTTCAGTCCTCCTCGACTCCTGCTGTTTTTGACAACTTTTTGATTCGATATCGGTGTTATTTTACTATCAAGCTTAGTCAGTGATACTGCTGTTTTGGTTGACTTTTCTTTTGACTTTATAATACGTTTGGTATGCACTTTGCTTGAACAACACTTCACATAGCAATCTTCGTTTGCATCTGTTATTACTGCAACAGTTTCTTCTCCTGTCTTCTGCGTTTCCTTATCATTTCGTTTGTTTTCGGCTATTTTAGTTTTATTGCGTTCTTTCAATATCGTGACGGTTTTGGTCGGTTCAAGCTCCTGAGCTGTTAAACTGTCCGTTATGTTATTACTGTTTTTGTCAGGTATACAGCTAAATACTTCTCGACTTGTCGAAGATTTTTGAGCTTCGGCATTATTCACGGACATTTTGACTACAGAGTTATTTCTAGGATGGATCGGTCTTTCGTTGACAGCTCTAGCAACGTCCTGAGAATGAAACTGTGAGCTATGATAAGATCTAACAGTTTTGTCAATAGCAGGTTTTGATGAAACGATTGAGATTCGAGTCTCGAGACTGCAAGACTTGGGTCGAGGTTGTTGAACCAAGGACACTCCCTCGTGCTGTTTGCTACATTTTGTTGTTACTTTGTGTTTGCTTTCGTTAATATTTCCTTTACACATTATTGTTTCTTTGGAGCCAAATTTTGGAGAACACTGAGTACTCTCTGAGATGCAGGTATACTTCTTACCTTTATTTCCTTGTCCTTTTCCAACATAAAGATAAACGTTGTTCTTTCTCCTTTTTTTAATTCTCACACACAACAAGTAGCATAGTGTCGGGATGCACCAGGCCACTTCAAGTATAATGATGACTGAAATCACTTTAATTTTTTTCGAAGACAGATCTACAGGGATTCCAGCTATAGTTGTCTTCTTAATAATGTGAGGCTCTTCACCGTACAGATCTATGACAGTGTCGATGAGATTTCTTGTCTTGTTAACTAACGCAAGAACACTACCCAACGCAGGATAAAACTTTTCGTCATTGAGATGTGGAATAACCTCTCTGGTCAACCAGTTCTGAAACCTTGTCTCAAACTGGCTCTGCTCTTCTAGTGTACTGTTTTCAATACAGTGCGTTGCTGCATTGTAATACTTCATCAGAGATTCGTTGTTTGAGGAATAAAGTGGTATCAAAGATTCGTTTTTCAGTGGCACAAACATTGACGCTGCATCCTCGTTCCAGTTGATGCTAGGAACGGGTATAGATAGTCTGGTATCCCTCTTTTCGAAATAAGCAAGGCTGTCACACGGGTCATTGACTCCTTTAGAAGCAGGGGACCTTAAGAAGGAGGCTACATTAATCGATACAGAGTTTAGCAAATTGGTATTAGGACTTCGCCAGGCCTTACCATCGGTGTTCAAACTCTGTTTTATTTCATCATATAGCTGGAAAAGTTTAATTGCGTCTTCTTGTGCTACTGTTCCACCGTAGTAAGCGAATTTTGTGATTGGGAGCACCCAGGCTTTGAGGTAGCCTCCTATGGCGTCTGAGAGAGCTGTATTCATGATGCTGTCTGTTTCAGGATTGTTAGCTTCGGATTTTACTGAAGAGTAGCTGGATTTGAAATAGCCCAGCATTAAATTTATAAAGTCTTCGTTTGTATTGATGAGGGTCGGAGGTGGTATCATCGCCTGGAAGTGTCTTCTGGCACGTAGGAGCCCTATCTCTGTTGCACTCCATCGTTTCTTTGTCATATCAGAGGGAGAAAACAATACTGTTCCGACATTCAAGTTTTCATATTCGTTAGCAGCCACTTCACATAAAAACGCGAATATAAATACGTAAGCGTTCATTTTGGAATAATTGTAAAATGATAACAAATAAAATGTTTACGAAATACGCAACTTGCAACTTGAATGACAGTTTTACTATTATTGACCGTCATGTCAGAAACTAAAAGACTTTTTTGGTTGTTTTTGGTTCAGAAGAAGGTTGGATTTTGGAAGGAAATGTTAAAACTCATTCTAAATGTTAAAACTTCGAAAGTTTGTGGGGATGTTTGTATGTTTGTTGCTCGATCACGCCCAAACGGATTTGCATGAAACTTGAAATATACATACCTAGCTTGTATCCTGGCATAGCATGTAAGATACTTTATCCAGAATATGATGAAGAATTATAAAACACTTTTGGGACGCAACAATGCATACCTGGTGGTATGCTTCATTGTTGCGTCCCATACTCATTATTATTTTCATATTCTACTCATGACGCTGACTAAAGCGTCAGCACAACATGTATTTTTCTTCCATTTCCCTCTATCAGCCGTCATCTCATTACTCACTTCTCTCTCACCCATGTCATCTTTCACACAGTTCATCTATCTTTTCATTGGCCTACCTCTACTTTAACATCCTTCGTTCCTAGCATTATTCTCGTTACATGACCTTCTTTCCTCCTTATAACATGCCACTACGCCAACCTATTGCTCCTCATCTATTCTGTCTCAGACGTTATACAAACTTCTTCTGATAAACTCAATCCATACTAATGTAGCCAATAGAATAAGTTCTGATAATCATACATGTCATTTGTTCGCGGATCTCCGCTATACGTCACCGTGTTCAGGTGTGGGGGACATAAATCAAGTTATGGCCCCCTCACCGAATAATTAAAACAAGATTCCAAATTAGAGGATTACCAGATTATTAAGGAAGCGTGTGTGTTATTTGAAAATAAATAGGTAGACTCGTATTTGGCTACTTTCGAAGATCGAGCCTATTGTTATGGTAAATGCATTTATTCATATAAATGGTTAGTCCTGTCATTTAGGTAGTTAAAATATTTATTACTAGCCGACCCGTGACTAACGTTGTTCTGACAAATATTTTTGTAATAATCACATAGGAAAAAGCAATTTCAGGCAGCTTCCAATTTTTTTCCTACAAACCTTGTACTGATAAAATAAATTAAGAAGTATAGATAGAAATATAGATCACAGACTAAATGTTTTTAGTCTGTGATGTCAGATTTGTTGCACACCAACGCCATCTATACCAAAATCATCCTTTTTGCGTTTTTTAATAATTTAGGGGTTGTTTGTCGGATTATAAGTTCCCCCTTTATTTATTCAGATTTTTAATCTACATACTACAGCAAATTTAATCTTTATCCGTTTTGTCGTTTATTTTTGATTAGGGAACAAACATAGCAGCCTTATCATAAACTTTCGCATTTATAATATTATTAGGATTGTTTCTATTGCAAAAGTCCTACTGGCAAATTATAGCACGGCAACCCCGTATAAGATTAACATTGTCACGTAAAATTCAGAGAGTGTAGCCACACTTACATACATATATACGAGTAGGTAGAATTCATCTTTAGTTTTCTCTGAAGGAAGATGAAGTGAGTTCTTTTGAGTAAATAAATATCTTAATACGAAAGCATTGAAATAACTTGAGGATTTAGCCACAATAATTTGATACTAAAGCCGAAAAAAATCTTTCCTTAAATTTTCGAACTTAAAATGTCGCATATCAATCATCAAGATGAACTCAAGGTTTTTTGATGTGGTAGGTATTCTGTAATTAGTGATACGCCTATGCGTATTACTAATTACAAAATTCGAACTTAAATATATATATTTAAGTTACCCTATATTTTATTTTACATTGTACTGTGTTATCACTGTTGGGTACCCATAATAAATAAATAAAATCTATAATTTTAAGAGATAGTAGGTACTTCTCGTAGATACCTACCTATGTTCGACAGGAGATAATAATTTCGTTAAACCGTGTTAGTTGTAATCACTGGGATTCCCTAATGACGTGTGTAACGGAATATTGTTGTGGATTTACTGAAGTAAAGGCTTTGTCATAATGAAGTGCGAGTACTTATGAGTAGTGCTTCTCTTGGACGGTAATACCCGGTTTTATATTGAATATGTTTTCTGTTAAAATATATTTTTCAATTACAAGCTTTTGTAAAATCATTTGAACCATCGAGCACCAGCGCTCTATCATCTGTCACATCATAATATAACATTTCATCGGAACTTAACAAGTATGCAATGTTTTTACTCAATCGAAGTATTTATTGGAGTTCCATTGTGAGTGTCTGTTGAACAGCTCCTGACTCCATCATCAGATCAGCTCAATGTCACCATATTATTGCATTATTATATAAGTATGCGAAATTTCAGCTCGTAAAATACGTTTGAAATTTGTCATTGCGGCTTATTACGTAAAAATCGATCTTCATCCGGTGATTTTAATTGCCAGGAGCTTAAAGTTTTGTCCATCTTAGAATAGAGTAAATGATTTTAAATATAATAGTCTCATTGGTGTTCTCAAAGTTCGAAAGCTTTGGCTATGAAATTAGCGGGTGAAGATCGATTTTTAGGCAATAAGCCAGCTGGTAAAAAACTTGGTATTTACGTATTTATATCTCTTTACTGAGAATTGGGGGGGAGGTCTTTACCCAGCAGTGGGGCATAGAGAGCTAAGGAAGCTCGTCAATTGCGCTAGTTAGCCAAAAAAAATCGTAGCTCGACTTTTTAACGTGATTTCTACCGTACTTGAGGATTACAGTCGTCATCCTGTATAAGTATTTTGTTAATACGAGTAATTTCGTGGTCTATTGTGTAAGCGCCCTTACGGTCTCTTATCATGGGTGTCTATCAAATGCATATCGCTTCTAAAGACGTTATTGAGAGACCAATTAATATGATATTCATGATGTTGTGTTAAAATATAATTCGTTTTGTATGTTGTCTTGCTTACAAAGGATCATATTGTATAACTTTTTGACCTATGGAAAGTGTTCCGTTGGAAGAGGAAGATCTTGGCGTATTTTTTTGAACCAAATTGGTGACATTTTGGAAAAAGCTACTACAAGCTCTTAAACATATATTAAAACAGTGACTTTAAGAGCTTGTGTTAAGGGGGTAGGTCAAGAGTAGGTACTCTAAACCGAATAGTATGCATGAGAATTGTGATGAGAGTGAATTAAACAAAAGAGATAGATATGTCAGGATTGTAACAAGTGGAAAGCCGTATTCTCTGCCTACCCCTCTGTGGAAACAGGTGTGATTTTATTTATGTATAATATATTACATTATCAAAATTATTCGTATTTGGGATACAATTCAACATAAACGTATTTACCGATGCCAGAATAAAAAAAGAATAAAAATAAATAGACATAGACATAGACATAGACATAGACAATTATTTATTTACTTCTTTAGCACACAACACAACATAACATAAAAAGGAAATAAAAATAAAATAAAAAACAGTTTAAACTTACATCTAACATAGGTACACTTAAAAAAAACAAGGAGAGAAAGTAAAAAAAACTAAATTACAAAAAAAAAAAGAAAACAAACATTATAAAATAAATATATGCTATGCTCTGTGCTACAGCAGCAAAAGGGTCTCGGCTCAGCATTATGCTTTCCTATACGAAGGATTATGCTTTCCTATATAAATAGGATCACGACTGTAATCCCCAAGTACTTTAAACATCCTTTCGGATCTCCAGGCACTCAGATCTAAGAAGATGTCTAAAGGGATTAGTCAGAGGCACGTCCAAACATTACATCTAGCACATGCCCACATTTTGCAGTACCTAGTTAGCAATCCACACGTGACAGGTTGTAAGCCCATCGCCGATTACAAGAATACTAACTGGTACTGGTTTCCTCACGATGTTTTCCTAAAATAATACAATTGAATATTTGCAAAACGCTCAATACTAAAGCCCCTGTTATTCTTGCGAAAATTATAAATAAATGAATAGTCGTTATCTGCCGCATAAAATATTGATGATCATCCCCATTAGCTCGAGCGCTTTTTACACAGACAAACAGAAGGTTCAACGTGGATTATATAGTATTGGTACTTACTAGACCAGGCTTACAGCTTTATTTATAAAGGAAGAAAAGCTATTATGGCTAGAGTACCTAGTCGTTGATCTGCCGATCGCAGTTGCGGACGATGCTCATGATGAGCATCTGAATTGTCTCAAAACGTCAGCAATACAGGAAAAAACGCGGCAAAAAAGCCGTATTTCTTTAAAACTATTATGGCTATTGACCAAGTGGGAAAAATATTAACACGTGCTCAAATAAGGTAAAGAAAAATGTGATTATCTTACAAAGACTGCTAACTACTGCAAAATGTAACGTTTGTTTGTGCATGCCTTCGACTCATTGATTTATCCTAAATCAATGCTTCGACTACCCTCTTAGACATCCTCATAATCTGCACTGCATTTCGGTTGACTTACGAGTTTGCGTTCACAGTGATCGTTACACAATACAAAATAAAATATTTAAAATACCTCGACACCGTAGGCGATAGGCGAGTGTGAATGGGAACCTAAGAGAGGAAGACCTCGGCGTATTTTCTTTGACCAAATTAGTGACGTTTTGCAAAAAGGCAAAGTCTAGAGTGACCTCTAAACCGACGAACAAGCACGAGGAATGTGATGAGAGTGAATGAAGCAAAAGAAGTATGTCAGGATCGTAGCAAGTGGAAAGCCGTGGTCTCTGCTCTGCCTACAACTCTGGAACACATCGACAAGTGTATGTTATGCCATTTCTTTTCATCAGTAGATCTGTGTCGCGCATCTTCACTAATCATAAAGCAGCCATAAGGTAAAAGCCGATAAATCTAAGACGCGGTTTATGAGTAATGGCTCGTGGTGTGCGCGCCCCCTAATTATGTCGGTGTAAAAATAATTATCTACGGAATATGTGTTTTGCGTAATGCCTTCCGGTATTGGGAATGAATAGTCGGTTTATTATGATAGTTGGTGATAAAAGGTAATGAGCTAATGAGTGTGTGTGGGAGTGGGACAGCAATAAAGGGATAAATGGATGGTTATGTTTTACGTGTGAATATTAAGACGCTCCCAGTCAACGATTGTTTTTGTTCGAAACGAAAAAATAAATACTTGTGAACAAGCCACATCTCCTATTTTATAATGTATAGTATATGTGAATAAAGATGTACCCATCTTTAATAACTTCGATAAATAATCTTACCGACCACTGCAATGACGACAAAAACACGCCGGCGCGTGGTCCGCCTTAGCTTTTCGAATAAATTAATAATATAAATTATGTATCATTACTTATCAAAAATCTATTCTAATAGAAATCTAGATCTACATATTACCTATCTTTAACAATAAATCACAAGTTGATTTTAATAGTAGGTATATAAAATATTTCGATCATAAATTCTAAAACATATCATTTTGAAATAATATCTTTATGGTGATAAGTTTCTGCTATTATGTTTTCAGCTTAATAGAAATCTAGGTAGGAACCTGAAGTAAAATACTTTTAAAAATAGGAGATGTGGCTTGTTCAGAAGTATTTCTTTTTTCGTTTCGAAAAAGAGCAATCAGCGACTGGAAGCCCCTTAAGCTGAAAATATTGCTGTCGTATTGTTTTTGGATTTTAAATTTTCTTCAAGTTTGAGTTTGATTTGAGGATTCTTTTTGCGCCTATTTAATATTAAATAGCAAAGTGTATAAAGTAAATTTACCTATGCTATGATCTTCATTAGTACACTTGTGCTAAGTTGGGGCGGACTGCTAATAAATAAATAAATAAAATATATAAAACCTTTTTTGGACCCTGTTACAATTAATCTTAGTTACTAGTTTGTTTATTAGCTAAATTATAGGTATATGCTTCTGTAATTAATATTACTTAGTAACTTAGTTCTAGTTGGGTAAAGGCCTCATCCAAAGATGCCTACTTCTCTCGATCCTGCGCTATCTTCCACCAATTTGAGATAAATATGTGCAACGAGCACACAATCTGTGTGGTAGATCATCATTCCCTGGGTCGTCATGTTCGTTTCCATGACTTCGAACGTGGGGTGTGGTGTGTTGGGGACAAATTGCACACTCCCGCGGGAAATCTGTGGTTATTAGCTGTCAATCATACCTATAACTAAAATGCGCACCCTCTATCGAGAAAAATATCGTGCTGTGATTTTCTTCTGTATTTGTGTGCGGTGTACGAAAAGATGTGGCTTGTAGAATAGCTGATAGGATATAGCTAAAGTCCCTAAAAGGACGAAACAACTAAAAAATAGGACTGTAATCCCCATGTAGGTACGGTAGACATACTCTCAGATCTTTAGGGGACTTCAATGGGGTAGTTAGAGGTACGTTCAAACATATGTATTGGTAATTTTAATAAATATTCTTATCTAAGCAAAAATAAAGATTTTGTTAAATAGTTAAATATTGATATTGATAATAGAATTAAAACTATCGTGATTGTTCTAGCAGTATAAGAAAAAATGGGTGATTCCACGTTTTTTCTTGTGTACCTATTTACAGTTAAAATAATATTGATAATGTTTATGTTACTGAATCTACTCACTATTTAAAACATTAAATTAAAACTATCTGACAAAACAATCTCTGGATATGATCAAAAATAAAAAGGATGACCGAAGACATTGACAGCAGCCAAGCCAAGTGTAAAGCCGTCGCCAGGAAATGAAAGCGCGATTCATTTCCACCAGCAATAATCCGAGCGCTATCTAGCGACCGTATCGAACCTTTTACCTCTTTGTTGGGGATAAATTCAATTTTTACGCTATTCAAAACTGAAATATTGATCGTAACGTTTCGTAACATGACTTTGATATCAATCTACACTTCACACTAATGAGGTAATATTTTTATTTTTGTATTTTTGGTTGTACCTGACAAACTAAATAAAATAAAAAACCGGCCAAGTGCGAGTCGGACTCGCGCACGAAGAGTTCCGTACCATTATCAATAAAAACGGCAAAAAAAATCACGTTTGTTGTATGGGAGCCGCACTTAAATATTTATTTTAATCCAAAAGAAAAAAAAACATCCCCAAAATGATAAAAAAACTCAAAAGGATGATTTTGGTATAGATGGCGCTGGTACGCAACAAATCTGACATCACAGACTAAAAACATTCAGTCTTTTCTATTCGATTATTGAAATCTACCAAGACGTCTGTCACGGGTCGGCTAGTAATATAACCCCTAGACAAATAACAATATGTAATATGTTCATGACACAAATGTTTGTCCCAAATCGACTAAAACATTAACATTCACTACTAAACAATCCAACAAAACTAAAATTGCTTTCCAAATACCATCACCAGACCTTTGTCAGGTGGGCCTTTACGTTTTTAAAGGTAAATCTTATTATGTTGGGCAGCGAACAGACAAACGAAATGAATACTTGATGCCACCCAAATGTCAGTGCAAATGGAATAACGTAGTATGGCTTCAGCAGATCAGTGTTCAATATTTTAGGCAAAGGCTGCTTCTGAAAGGTTAGTACGTATAGGTAGTTTTTGAACTCGTTTGTTATAACTAGTAGGTACATAATTAAATAGGTAGGTTTATAGAAGGCCTTTTTGAGGCGGAGTAAGTTCAAAAGTTCAAAGTTTATGTTATGGAACGGCTTATTCATTTCTACAGACTGGGTTCGTCCGTACCCTTTTTTGCTTGGCGTTATTTATTATTTTGGTTTTACATTTATTTCATGTATTGTGTACATTAAGGTCTTATAGGTAGGTATATAAATAAATATGGTATCAACATGAGTCCGGGCAGGGCATTGCAAAAGATCACTTAGCCTATAAAATTATAAAATGAAACAAAATAAAATAAAATTCTAAAATTAAAAAATATTAATTATAAAGGTTCATAACTACCTAAACTAATTATTTAAGTTAACTATTTTTGGGTTTTCGCAAAAAAGTATGCTTTACTATCGATAATGTAAGTACCTATAGTATCTACCTAGGTACCTACATCTCATGATAGGTACTTTTTGATTAGGTACTTAGATAAAGTTTTACAACTACAAGCATAGTGGAAAATTAGTTCAACTATTTTACAAATATGTATTATTTCACTCTTTTAGAAACTATTTATATTTCTAAACACTAAATCTTTTTTAAGGTTCCGTACCCACAGGGTAAAAACGGGACCCTATTACTAAGACTTCGCTGTCCGTCTGTCTGTTACAGGGCTGTATCTCATGAACCGTGATAGCTAAACAGTTGAAATTTTCACAGATGATGTATTTCTGTTGCTGCTATAACAACAAATACTAAAAACAGAATACAATACATATTTATCTGGGGCTCCCATACAACAAAAGTGTTTTTTTAGCGTTTTTTATAGATAATGTCACGGAACCCTTCGTGCGTGAGTCCGACTCGCACATAGCCTTTTCTTTGTTTTAATATTTGATTTAAATCGTTTCCATGACATGACTGTTATAAAAGTTTTCTTATCCAGAGTCATATTAGAAAATTTTCTGATTAGATTTTAGCTTCATTCCAAAACCTTACCAAAATCAGATTTACATTTGAATAAACAGTGTTAAAGAAGGTCATTCTCAACCACTGATTTACCAGCTGTGTGTCAATCATAAATACAGTTTTACAATAAAATAAACCAATTTCAACTTTTTCCCATCCTGTCACGTGGTAACCAGCTGCGAATTCGCGGTCTATTGATTTTATATTATTCACTATATAAAACAACTAGCAACCCGCCCCGGCTTCGCACGGGTAGCATGTTATTATACATATAAACCTTCCTCCTGAATCACTCTATCTATTAAAAAAACCGCATCAAAATCCGTTGCGTAGTTTTAAAGATATAAGCAAACATACATACAGACATACAGACGCGGGAAGCGGAAAGCGACTTTGCTTTATACTATGTAGTGATTAATTATTTTTAGTACAATGGTAAAATATTGTGTAGATACTCAATTATAAAAAATAAGAACGCAAAAAGTTAACTGGAGATGCAGGGATTTGAACCCTGGACTTTCAGCATGCGAAGCAGACACTCTACCACTGAGTTACATCCCCGGATGACAGATTGGTTGAAATAGTCAAACAGTATTCCACGCCCACATCCAAGCATATTGAACGTTCTTCAAAGATTTTGAATGAATACGATCAAGGTAAGAAGACGTAGTTGATTTTTAGATTATTCACTATTTACGGCTTATATAATGTTCATACATTAAACTAATAAAGTTAGTAAAAATTACATCACTATTACATAAGATATAGTACTTAAATAGTTTGATAATAAATATTGCGTTTTAACTACATACAAAAAAAATAGTACAAAATGGGGAACATAGAAACATAAGAAAGATCTCGAGATATTATAAAAAGTGTCAGATTAAACCTGTAAAATTAGCCGTCATATTAAATAAACGAGCAGGCAACACATCGACCTAAAAACCTCCTATAATTTCATAATTAAAAATGAATAAAGTTCATACAAAAGCTCGCGTTTCGCCTCAACAATAATAAAGCTTCGATAATCCGCGAGATGGCGCTGAACTACAATTAAATGTTTGCTATTTAAAACAACCAGGCGCTCCGCTGATACGATTATCAAGCCGAATTGTTTTTACAGTTTCCCTTTTAATTAACTAGAGAAAATATTCAGTTCTGCCATTCATATTCTAATTAGTTAGTTTTCATAATATGGAGTGTGTGATTGTTGGAAAACAAATACTTGCGTAAGAACAATAATGGCATCTACGTAGGTACCACCGGGAATCTGATTGTGTATTCTTTTGACTACACCCTTGAGTTTACATTTTAACATAATTAATAATAGAGAATTCATTAGTACGTTGGTACTCAAGCGCGCATGCCCTAATAGACTTGTGACGTCACAATTTTATTTTTGCATTTTTAATAGTGTAATTTTTAGAGTTCCGTAACGGTACTCGGTACCTCCCACTGACCAACACGGCCTTATAGAATAATTATTGGCACCTAAAGTATGTTGGTACCAAAAAGGCACCCTTAGAACTTAGTCTGTCTTAGTAACTTATTGTGAAACAAATAAATGTTTTTTCTTATTTTTTTTATTCTTAGTTGGGTAAACGTAACTGTAATTATAATTCACATCTATGACACGCATTTTAAACCATTGAATAGAACCAGCCGTCGGCAAAGTCGTACTTACCAGTACTGAGAGTAAAAATACCATACATAGAATATAGAACAGTTGCTCTAACATCTCACCCAAGAGCGTTCACCCTTGACCCCTAACCGTTGGTCATCTCAAGATATCTTCCCTCTCGCTCGCACAAGGGTAGTTCGGTGTATATGCGTCCTTGTTCAGTTGCGGTGCACGATCCTATCATGAGGCGTGGATCCGGGTATCCTCAGAATTGCAGCAGGTTACAAGGCACGAAAGTTGTGGAGACTCTTTAAAGGTACCTTCTTTTCGTTCTGAATGTTTTTTATTCGGTTGTCCGGTATCAGATTATCTTGTTAGTTCATACTATGTTAAATATAATTATATAAAAAAATTTACATTATCGTCTATAAAAAATTTAGTTGTGATGGAGGAGGAATCAAATTAATTGATGACGTACGAGTATGTAAAGAAAATTATTTATTTTAAAGTAAGTTTTTCCCGTGGTGTGTGGTGTGCTCAGGTGTTACTTCAATTTAGTTGTATATTGTCAAATCGAACAAGAGTATATTAATGAATTGACATAGACAACGACGTAGGCAGTTATTTATTCGCTGGTTTAACACACACACATGTAATTGAAAATGGTAGGTAAACACAAAAAACGCAAAAGAGTTTTGATTTAGTTAAATAAATTGAATCAAGAAAAATAAAATAAAACAACAGTAGTGCTGACTTTTAAGTAGTGAGTGAATAGTACACTATTTATATCAATTTGTATGAATTTGAAAAAGTAATGGAAATTATGACGTCTCATACATCCCGTTGATAAAACATCGTCAATTATATTAATAAGTATACCTACTTACCTACTATATTTTGTCCAGGTAACAACGGGGTCCGCAGGTGGCGGATAGTGGAACGGCCACTAGATATGGTGGTTTGCTGCGAATACTGAATAAGCAGTCCCCGACCAACAGCGGCAGGGTTAACAGGAAGCAGTGGGGAGTTTGGAGGGACCGGCTCACTTATAAAATACTGTATAGTTCCTATGACGACCTTGTGACATGGCGATCAAATGCCGCCAGTAAATAAGCATTCCCCTGATGCGGGGCAGCAGCCGTATCAGTACTGGCAGAAGGCCGAAGAATAGTTTTCCGGAAGGGTTTCTGACTGGATATTAGAGGACGGCACGCCGGACTCTGAACTGCGGTGCAGAAAGAAACGGGAACCTACTGCACAATAATTCCTACAAAAAGTAATGATGCAAGCACAAAGAAAAGATAGAAGAGGGAAGATGGTTGGCCACCTTATACGGCACGACAGTTTTATAAAGACTATAATGGAAGGGAAGATTAAAGGGAAGAGAGGAAGAGGAAGGCCACGAATAAGCTACATGAGCCAGATAAAGGAGAAAATAGCTGTCGTGTTGTATAAGGAAGTTAAAGAGACGGCACTGGAGAGAAATAGATGGAGAGAGCTGCATCAATTACACCGACAAGAGCACAGCTCTTAAGTTAGAAGAAGAACAACGAAGGTTGTCTGGAAATAATAGATTTTACCTATTCGACCGCCGATTCTACTCAATTACGAAATTATTTTATTTATTTTGGCAGAAGAAGGGCTGAAGCTAGAGATAAAATTAATGTTTTTCAATTTACGTACCGTGTCATACCGAAAGATGCACTACACAACATGCAACCTCTACACGAACCTTATGCTTAAGCTTACATTCTATGCACTTTCCTTGGAGCAAAGCAAAGCATCCCAAATAACTACGAGTACGGTAGCTTCGGTGCGGGTTCGATACCCGGGTGGGACAATTTGGCATCTACAATATGTAGATGGGTTGTTAGGTAGGTAACTCGTAGATTTTGACATCAATGATACAGATCATTTTAGTGTAAGGATCAGGGGCCGTACTACAAGGTCTTAAACTAATATTAAAACAATATTACTCGTGAAATTGACAACGATTTACGAATTGTTTTAATATTACTACAGAGTTTGTGGTCCCAGGACTATTACGTATGCGACTGTTGGGGTTTATTACAAGCTTTTATTTAACTTGCAATGTAATATGTATGTATGTAAATTTTTGACTTTTTGTATGGGCTGAATTTACCCGGATAAGACGGAAAAAGTGCTATAACTGCAATATCTTGAAAACCATCAAATTTAAAAAGAAACCGTCTGTAATTTATTTAGCTAGTGTGATTATCTAACGAATTATATAAAAATGAACTGTTTAGCTATTCATAGTTTTGATTAAAAACGAAACTAGGGTTTTTGAAGAGCCAACTTTGGTAAATAAATCTATCGAGAAAAGTTTCACCAATCGTGTTTCTGTCTGTAATTTATCTAGATTATATTCTTAAGTTATCTTTGTCATAAAAAAACAAAACTGTATGTTTTGCGGTTATTGAGAAAAAACGATTCTATATTCTTCAAAAACATTGATTACTCCTCTTAAGGCGCTCCCATTCGACGATTGTTTTTGTTCGAAACGAAAAAAGAAATACTTGTGAACAACACACATCTCCTATTTTATAATGTATAGTATATGTGAATAAAGATGTACCCATCTTTAATCACTTCGATAAATAATCCTACCGACCGCTGTAATGACGACAAACACACGTCAGCGCGTGGTCCGCCTTAGCTTTTTAAATAAATTAATGATATAAATTATGTATAATTACTTATCAAAAATCTATTCTAATAAAAATCTAGATCTACATATTACCTATCTTTAACAATAAATCACAAGTTGATTTTAATAGTAGGTATATAAAATATTTCGATCATAAATTCTAAAACGTATCATTTTGAAATAATATCTTTATCGTGAAAAGTTTCTGCTATTATGTTTTCAGCTTAATAGAAATCTAGGTAGGAACCTGAAGTAATATACTTATAAAAATAGGAGATGTGGCTTGTTCAGAAGTATTTCTTTTTTCGTTTCGAAAAAGAGCAATCGTCGACTGGGAGCCCCTTAACTATAGATTTTACATAAGTTTGCTAATATTGAAATTGACCAAAACCGGGTCTTTGAATCTAAATGGTTTTTCAGAGCAAGGGCCTGATGTAAAATGTCTTGGACAAAATCGCCGCTATGTTTCAACATTCTTTCCTAGAAATTCAGTGTTTTACTGACCCATATATGTTGTGTCATACATTTTTCTTGTAATTTCTTTCTGGACCACCTACATTACTAGCTTAGATATTTTATAAACAGAACTAATCAAGCAAAGCGCTTATTCTCAGAAATTTTGACTCTAACATGACCACTGGTCGGCTTGCTTTAAAGCATGTTTGTGAACAGGAAATAATTTGACGCTTTGTGTGGGCATGTTCCAAATGTCACGTTTGGACGTGGCTCTGACTTTCTCCTTTAGACATCTTCAAAGATCTGACCGCCTGAAGATCTGAGCGGATGTCTACTTGAGGATTACAGTCGTGATCAATTTCTATTTTTTTCTTTTACATTTATTTATTCATATTTATAAATTCATATTTATAAATTCATATTTTAAGACGGTGCCAACAGAATCGACACCAATATACTGTTTCTCTACACGTATATTCGTAGGGGTGCTCTTAGAAAGAAATTTCAGTAATTCAACCCTTATGAGGGTCTTTTGAAAAGTACTTAAAATTAAAAAGACTTAATTACTTCACGTAGTACTTCCTGAGCAATGCTTAAATTGTCATCTCTTCCCGTTTTAAAATATCACAGACGCTAGCAATAAAAATATTATTATTTAGTCACACCACACACCAGAGCCGCGATGTAATTTCGGATACATTAGCAGGTGTGTCGATGCGTGAAATTCGTTGTTACTACATGACATTAGCGACCGTTTGATTTATGGGTTCGATTCTCGGTTAAGAGCGTTTTGTTTTGCAAAAAATGTTAAAAGACCGAGAACAAGTTTTGTTTTTTTTCAAGGGTTTTGATGATTTTATGATTATTACAATCTTATTGGAAATCTTGTTAGAACTTTACGATGATCGAGTGAGGGAGGGCTCCACTAAAGTGGAGTGGAGGTGCGAATAAATTAATCAGTAGAATGAAGTCGTAAATGACAGTAAACGAAATGCCATCAAAAACATAACTTGTAAAATAAGCCAAGTCTCGCAGCGCAACTCAGTTCTTCTACCGTAAAAAGTTGTGAGATCCATGTAATACCAAGTCGGTTAATTTATTCAGTCCCTACTTTAAGGGTCCTTCTGTCTTAAGTTATTACGTAAAGGTTAGCTAATTACGTTTAGAAAACTAAACAGAATCAAAAAGTCAAGAGACGATATTTTTAAGTTTTACAAAGAACTAAGTCGTAAAAATAATTTAAATGGGACTATTATCTACATAATAGAAAAAAAAATATTTAAATCGAATCACGAATCATTGTTTATTTTCAAGTTATTTTACTCCATAACGCTTTATGAAGGCATAATTTACATAGATATCAACAACACTTTTTTCTTCATACTGTCAAATAGCCTATTGGAGCAATAAATAAATGAAAATGAAGTAAAACAAACATGTTTCTATCAGAATTCCAACTGGAATTTGCAAGTCTCTCGTAACGTACAGAGAGACGCGTTGTTTATTTTCGTAGTAGATTAGGCCGCTACAAAGGATAGTCGAGCCCATTTGTTCAAAGGAAATGATATACTACTCACTCGTGCGTGTGACGCCTCCTATTCATTTTACCAGTTTCTCTGCCGGAAAAATGCATTTTTTTTATTCCTATTTCCAATGTAATAAAGCTTATATTACTGTAGCAGAATATTGTGGAAAATGGAAAGTAGAGGCCACAGTAAACGACGTAAGAATAAAATATGACAGAAAAGTGGACCCCGGGAGCAATAAAATATCAATTTTTTACCTCCCCTCGAGTTTAGTGCGGCATAGTTTTACTGTAGTCGCGGAATACTTGATTTATTTGCTTGTCTGTAAATTTTTGTTGGAAAATCGAAGTTTTTTGATTTTACTGTGAGACTTTTGTTACAATAAATACAAAATGCACAAGAAATAGTAATGTTTTGATATACAAAAGTAGTTAAACAATATTCTTGAAAATTACGGAAAATTCTGCTGATTACCAACACTTACATTTTACAAAAACACGACTTTAATCCCCAAGACATAGTAGACATCTTCTCAGTCAAAGATGTCTGATGGTAGTCAGAGGCACGTCCAAACATTAAATTGAAAAGTAATAATAATAACAATATTAATAGGATCACGACTGTAATCCCCAAGTACGTTAGACATCTTCTTAGATCTCCAGACGCTTAGATCCTTTGAAGATGTCTAGTGGGGGTAGTCAGAGGCACGTCCAAACATTATATCTGGCTCATGCCCACATTTTGCAGTAGTTAGCATTCCATACGTGACAGGTTGCAAGCCCATCGCCGCTTATAAGAATACTAACTGGTTTCCTCACGATGTTTTCCTTCACCGTTTCAAGCACGGGTTTTTGATGCGCATATAAATGTTTCGAACTGAAAAATCCATGGATGCACGCCGGGATTCGAACCCACGACCTTCAAATTGAAAGTCTAGGGACCACTCGGCAAACACGGCTTAAAAAAAATAAAGTGTTTAAACAATGTATCTCAAAGCATAACCTGTTATACAGATCACAGCAAATGGTACAGCAAACATGCAGTATATCAACAGTAACGTCAATGAATAATTCAATTCGCGCAGAGCGAATCACACGCTACAATTAAAGAGACAAACAGGAATCAATTAACACGGGGCGCGGCGGGGTATTGACGGATTATTGCATTTGCATGTGCGGTACTGCTACGTCTGTACTATGTATCATGGATTGTGAATATCGGAAAGAAAGGAAGAAATAGGAGTTACTAGGTTTGGATAACATTGATTTTGAAATTAATCTTTTTCGAAAAAGTTTTTAAGACAATAACATTATATTTTATCCTTAAACATTGCTGACTGGCCTCACAGCTCAGTTGGTAGTTGCTCTGCCTTCTGCGCGGTAGGTTGTGGGTTCGATCCGGACTAATATTTGTGTGATGAACATAAATGTTTGTTCTGTGTCTGGGTGTTATTATGTATCATATGTATATATTTACAAAAAAAAAGTATATAAGTATTTTATCACTTATCTAGTTCTCATAGTACAAGCTTTGCTTAGTTTGGGGCTAGATGGCGCTGTGTGATAATGTCCACCAATATTTATATTTATTTATTTATTGCTTATGAAGCGATTCAAATCCATCTAAATTTTATAAGTACCTATATAAAAATCAATGACCGTGTGTTTGTCTAGAAAAAAAACTCGTAAATAGCTCGACCGATTTGACTGATTGTTTTTGTTGTGTTTGTAATTATCAAGACAAGACTTAAGGGGCTGTATGTCGACGATTGCTCTTTTTCGAAACGAAAAAAGAAATACTTCTGTACAAGCCACATCTCCAATTTTTATAAGTATATTACTTCAGGTTCCTACCTAGATTTCTATTAAGCTGAAAACATAATAGCAGAAACTTTTCACGATAAAGATATTATTTCAAAATGATACGTTTTAGAATTTATGATCGAAATATTTTATATACCTACTATTAAAATCAACTTGTGATTTATTGTTAAAGATAGGTAATATGTAGATCTAGATTTCTATTAGAATAGATTTTTGATAAGTAATTATACATAATTTATATGATTAATTTATTCGAAAAGCTAAGGCGGACCACGCGCCGACGTGTGCAGCGGTCGGTATGATTATTTATCGAAGTGATTAAAGATGGGTACATCTTTATTCACATATACTATACATTATAAAATAGGAGATGTGGCTTGTTCACAAGTATTTCTTTTTTCGTTTCGAACAAAAACAATCGTCGACAAGGAGCGCCTTAAGGGTGATACAGGGTTAACATACTATAGTATTTTATCTTAAGATACAATATCGCTCGCTATACAACTCTATCTTACGATACGAAAATATAAAATAAATATTATCTTCGTCGTGTGTAATGGTCTATTGAGTTGTATGGCGAGCGATATTGTATCTTAAGGTGATAAGTGAAAATTTTGACTTTTTGTATGTCTACCCGGATAAGAGGGAAAAAGTGATAAAACTGCATTATCTTGAAAACCATCAAATTTAAAAAGAAACTGTCTGTTATTTACTTAGCTAGTATGATTATCTAACGAATTATATAAAAATGAACAGTTTAGCTATTCATAGTTTTGAATAAAAACGAAACTAGTGTTTTTGAAGAGCCAACTTTGGAAAATAAATCTATCGAGAAAAGTTTCACCAATCGTGTTTCTGTCTGTAATTTATCTAGATTATATCCTTAAGTTATCTTTGTCATAAAAACAAAACTGTATGTTTTGCTGTTATTGAGAAAAAACGTTTCTGCATGTATCAAAAACATTAATTACTCGTCTTAAGATAAAATATTAGTATCTTAGCAGTGTGTATCTCCCTTTATAGGGAAAACTAATAGTGAAAGTAGCATGAAAATAGTATAATTTCTATGGTACCTATTATTATAATTTGGACAAGACAATGTCTGTCTGTTAGATTGTCTCTCGCTACGCCAACGACCTCAGAATATATTGACCGTAAAAATTAAAAATTATTTATTTATTTATTTAAAAAAAATTACGTGTTCAAAACGGTGAAGGAAAACATCGTGAGGAAAATTCAAATTCAAATTCAAAAATCATTTATTTCAATAAAATCACAAGGATCACTTTGAAACGTCTTAGGAACTAGGTGAAGCTACGCCGATTCCACGCGACCAAGCCTAGAAGAATCAGGCAACAAACACGGCTTGGGGTCTACCTTTTTTTTATGATCCTTTCCTTAATGCTATGTAGAGCTCCAGTGTGGTGCCAATCGAACAAGGTGAAGGCTCAAACAAGAATAATAATTAAAAGTACCTACTACTCAAGTACGTACAACAATAAAAAAATAACTAAAGAGCTTCAGCACAAATTCAAAAAGCAACACACGCTACACTTGATTTAGAATTAAAACTTACAGATAAAATAACTATTACCAAGTAATATAACCAGTTAGTATTCTTATAAAGCGGCGATGGGCTTGCAACCTGTCACGTATGGAATGCTAACTACTGCAAAATGTGGGCATGTGCCAAATATAATGTTTGGACGTGTCTCTGACTACCCCCACTAGACATCTTCAAAGGATCTAAGCGCCTGGAAATCTGAGAGGATGTCTACCGTACTTGGGGATTACAGAGGGTTTTTTTTTTAAATATGGACCCCCTTTTGTCGCGAACCTTATAAATCTCCATCTATTTTAAAAGATGTCAAATTCCGTGCAATTTAACAAGGATTTAATACGAATCCAATACCACAATACAAAGTAACATACAGTTCTCACGATCCATCTTATCAAATTATAATCCTAATTCACCCACACATTGTAAAACCATAAGGTACATTTATTTTGACCTATAAATGATGTGACTAGTCCCTTTGAAAAACAAAGTTCAATAGAATTTGTTTGGACTACTACATTTGCAACAAAAGTCTTTTGTGCCATACCAAAACATACTACAGTTACCTGCTATGCAATATTGAGCTTTATTCTTTTTTCTTTTAGAGTTAGGCATCAGGTTCAAAGGATGAATTGGAGCTAAGTTTGTAATATTGGTAATGTTTGACCATATTTTTGCGTTTTCAATTGTTTTGGTAGAATGCCGTGGGAATATGAAGGAGGATTGTTTTCATAGAAAGAGTAGTCTCTTAATGCGGACATGTCGGTTAGTTCATAACATAGTATTTAGTGAACTCACGGTGTGGGATTGGGTGAGTAGTCTTGATACTTGTCAACAGTTTAGAAGCTGACTAATACTAAGATATATTTCTGAATCTGAGCGCGTATTGTAGATTTGAGACCATGCATAGAGATAGCATCGTGAGCCATTTTTTTTGCATTATTATTGTTTTTAGGGTTCCGTACCCAAAGGGTAAAAACAGGACCTTATTACTAAGACTTCGCTGTCCGTCTGTTTGTCACAGGGCTGTATCTCATGAACCGTGATAGCTAAACAGTTGAAATTTTCTCAGATTATGTATTTCTGTTGCTGCTATAACAACAAATAAGTACTAAAAACAGAATAAAATAAATATACAAGAGGGGCTTTTTTTGTTTTGTTTATTTTTGACTTATGGGCTTACATTAGGTTATTTTTACTACTAAATCCATATCAGATAGAAACCTCAATTATGATCTTTATGAACTAAAAATATATAAAAACCATGTTCGTGGGGATCGATCCCGCACTCTTGGACCGTCGTCCACCACGCCACCGAGGACGTCAAGCTCTGCAAGTCCATCAAGCTCCTTAAAGTATCAAAACACTTATGGTTGCGCAAGCGCCGGCTGCGAGCACTTCAGCCTATTGTTCACCTCGCAGAATAAATACCAGTGTAGTGATATAGAACACTATTGTATTACTGCCATTGTTTGAGTTCTTCAACTGACTATTTAGTGGCGTTGCATTTTTGTTATGATCACTAAGTGTATGGTCAGTTTTTAGGGTTCCGTACCCAAAGGGTAAAAACGGGATCCTATTACTAAGACTTCGCTGTCCGTCTGTCTATCACAGGACTGTATCTCATGAACCGTGATAGCTAGACAGTTGAAATATTCACAAATTATATTTATATTTCTGTTGCTGCTCTAACATCAAATACTAAAAACAGAATAAAATAAATATTTAAGGGGGCTCCCAATAACAAACATGATTTTTTTGGAGTTTACTCCTTAAGAAACGATTTGAGTTATAAGGCCCGGTACGGAAATTTTATGAGGAGTAAAATCAAGTGTAACACGAAAAGTTGAGGCGTTACGTAGAAAGAGACAAACATATATATCTGTAGATAATAATTATGGCATCCCTCTCTAGCGCGCTAACTTTCAAGCGCGTAGGCGAGATGAAGATATTATTACCGAATAGCTGGAATATCGTTCACTATACTTTGACCTATGAAAGCAAGTTTCGAACACTTTAAAACTAGAGTAATAAGGTTGAGTTTCGTCTACACAATTTGAGAATTGTATTATGTTACATTGGTATTCCAATGTATTATTTAAATTGCTATACTTACAACACCAATGTAGAATAACAGGTAGTTTGTATACAAGGTATATAGTTTACCGGGTAGGTACCTACCCCGTGATAAGGACCTACTTATAGTTTACTAATCGATCGAAATTATTATGTAGGTAGTTTATAGATACATATTTCGTTTGGCAAAAATCGTCACGATCAATCTGAGAGGCAATGTTTTTGGAAATAAGTAGTAGAAAATAAGTAATTACTGCATTTTTTAAATCATACGTGCACCAAAATGCATCACAACACACAATCGACCGACCAACCAACACAATGGAAAAGAATTAGGGCCTAGGCCTATTAATCTTACCTAATCATTTTGAGGTAGGTAGGTAGGTACCTACTTGCCTATCAATATTAATGTAGTAGGTAAGAAAAAAGAGTTTTGTTAATACCTAAGTAGGTAGGTACCTACCTACCTACCGATATTGAGTGAGTAATAGATGTCGATACCGATACAAAAACCATTAATTGGATAGGTAGCAAACAAAAATAGTCAATAACACCCATCTTTAATTGCAATTGGAAGGTTACCTACCCTACCTACTTAAGTAAAATTTCTGTTTTCATGTTGAAGTAGATAACTACTAACCGTTTAAATCCAAACCAAATTAAGTAAGTAGGTAGGTACCTACCTAGTAAGTAGGTACACTGAGTGAGCCTAGTGCAGGAACATCTGTATGAACACAATTATTATTATTATTATTATTATTTATTTATATTATTTTTTTGTAACATACTTTATGTAATACGCTTTATTGAAGTAATATAAATAATCCGAATAATTACAGATATATGTTTGTTTCTCTTATCATTTTAGCAGATGCGTTCATTTACCCTTTTTTTCTATTCGATATATATCATAATTATCGTTCGTAAGGAGTAAACTCTAATCGTGCGTCGTAGCTGACACACACACTTTTTTTTTTGCCTTTTGTATAGATAATGGTACGGAAGTCTTCGTGCGCGAGTCCGACTCGCACTTGGCCGGTTTTATTATGACCGTGGGCGAGTGCCGAAGAAAGCTATGTTCGATTTCTGTGGTAGGACAAATGTTTCTATGGTCTGCCAATGTTGGTTACGTTTCTGGGTGTTATGTACTTAAGTTTATAAAACTTTCTTTATATTTACCAGTGGATTGCCAATAAAGTAAGTTTGCATTAAAAAAAAAGGATCACGCCTGTAATCCCCAAGTACCCCAAGTGGGGGTAGTCAGAGTCACGTCTAAACATTATATTTGGCACATGCCCACATTTTGCAGTAGTTAGCATTCCATACGTGACAGGTTGCAAGCCCATCGCCGCTTATAAGAATACTAACTGGTTTCCTCACGATGTTTTCCTACACCTCCTTTGTTTGAGCACGTGTTTTTTGATTAGCTAGTGAGTTTGTATTAGGTAGTGTTCAAGGCTTAACGACCTTTTTTAAAGCCGAGACTGACATTTACACTGACATCTGACATCTACGTGTTCTCCAAAACACGGAAAAGCTCAGCTGTTAATGCTACTAGCGGTCACCCATTGTTTTTTCGACTGCCCTGAAGGTTGCTCAGTTTAGAAAAGTTCGTGGCGTAGCTGACTTCCAATTTATCTTTAAAAATCTTTATACTTTACGAATTATAGCCTCTAGAGTCTAGAATAATCGGTCAGTATGATACTTAGTGGATGAATAAACCACCTACTTTTGCATAAAGTCGCTAAAAACAATACCCCAAAAAGGGGAAAACTCGAAACACTAATTAAAATTATACCAATCAAAAGAACTAATCAAGTGGAAGGAGTTGAATCCGCATGTTCGAGTACCAGGGGTGCAGACAAGTCAGAGGTAATCGCGCGATGTTTTTCATTACCCTCCCTCACAAACCGCGTCCATTGTCTGGTAACCACTGTCGGTATTTCTGTTGAAGACTGCGCATTGCACACTTTTGGAAAATGTTTTGAATAAAATTGACATCCAGAATATGAGACCTATGAGATGTTATAGGTATCCTAATAATATTACAAATGCGAAAGTTTGTCGCTGCTATGTTTGTTCCCTAATCAATTGCTGTAGTATATAATGTAGATAAAAAATCTGAATAAATAACGGAGGAACCTATAATCCGAAAAATAACCCCTAAATGATAAGCAAACGCAAAAAGGATGATTTTGGTATAGATGGCGTTGGTTTGTAACAAATCTGACATCACAGACTAAAAACATATAGTCGTAAACATAGCAACGCAGTTTTGACTGATGAATAATACGCATTGTATCAAAATTCTTAATTTATTTTATCAGTACAAGGTTTGTAGGGAAAAAATTGGAAGTTGCCTGAAACTGCTTTTTCCTATGCGATTATTAAAATTAGACAGGACAACGTCTGTCATGGGCTAGTAATACATAAAACTCTTGCGTTACTGACTGGCTGACTGATCTATCAACACAGCTAAAACTACTGGTCCTAGAAACGTTAAGGATGTGTTCCTATTGGTGTGAAGAGGTGCACTAAGAAAGGAATTCTATTGAACTCGCACCTCTTTTGTCTCTAATCGAAGTAGAATTTTGGACATTAGCTTCTCCAATTTTAATTCGATTAAATACTCGTATAAGAGTTTACTAAAAACGATGCAAAAACTAAAAGAAAATAAAATACGTGCAAAATAAAACAAAGTGTAAAACATAAAACAAGCAAGATCATACATTATAAAGTCCTGTCACTCGGTACCACTTAAATGTATAAAAAGTTGAAGCAGGTATCAATGACACTCGAAGACAGTTTTTGTCAGATGCTTGGTAACATTACACGTGTAATTTGACGACATAATTTAGCTTTAATAAAGTGGAATCTTGTCTTGTTACTTTTTATCGATACTTGTTACCTTGAAGTCGTTTTTGTTACCATGATGCTACTTGTTTATATTGACGAAATATGTTTGCAAATTATGCGTACAAGATTTTCTCATCAGTAAATTAATCTTAATATTGTCCTCTCAGACAAACATTTGTGTGATGAACATAGATTTCGGTTTTGTATCTGGGTCAATTAATTTATATACAAAAAAAACTACTCGAGCTTAAATAATAAACTCAATATATTGCTTCAAACAGGCTAGAATATAATACTTCTAGATAGTTTAACTGGAATTGACAAAAACGACGACTTTTTGCACTTAAGAGAAGTAATAAATGTTTTTAAAGAATGCAGAATCGTTTTTTCTCAATAACCACAAAACATACAGTTTTGTTTTTACGACAAAGATAACTTAAAGATTTAATCTAGATAAGTTACAGACAGAAACACGATTGGTGATACTTTTCTCTATAGATTTATTTTTCAAAGTTGGCTCTTCAAAAACACTAGTTTCGTTTTTAATCAAAACTATAAATAGCTAAACAGTTAATTTTTATACAATTCGTTAGATAGTCATACTAGCTAAGTAAATTACAGACGGTTTCTTTAATTTGATGGTTTTCAAGATAATGCAGTGTTATCACTTTTTCCATCTTATCCGGGTAGATTCAGCCCATACAAAAAGTCAAAAATTTCAAGTATCGCCTTAAATCAACTCTATTTTACATAGCCTGCAAACACGTTCAAACGTGAAAATTGTGTTGTGGGTCTAATGCATTGTCATTTTTGCGAGTCACTCACCGCCCAGAAAATAAAGTTTTCCGTACGATTAGGAAGGAGTTCAAAGTAAGAGTTTTGTCATCGAGGCATTGTGTCGAGATGGGTTCTCTTGTAATACCGGTTTTGTTTCGCATCAAGCATACCGCTGTATAACGGTATTGGCTTTTTTGTTTGACGAACTTTGAGGGATGATTGACTTTCATGTTTTTTATTGTTTAGATCGCTTTGAGTTTAATTGTTTAAACTGGATTTTATGACGAGTAATATTTTTTTATGAATCGTTTTTTCTCAATACTTATTCGAAAAACATAAAGTTTTATTTTTTATGACAAATAAAATAAAATAAAATAATCTAGATAAATTATAAACAGAAACACGATTGGTGATTTTTTTTCTCGATAGATTTATTTTCCAAAGTTGGCTCTTTAAAACACTACTTTCGTTTTTACTCTAAACTATGAATAGCAACAGTTCATTTTTAGGGTTCCGTACCCAAAGGGTAAAAACGGAACCCTATTACTAAGACTTCGCGGTCCGTCTGTCTGTCGGTCCGTCTGTCTGTCTGTCACAGGGCTGTATCTCATGAACCGTGATAGCCAGTTGAAATTTTCACAGATTATGTATTTCTGTGGCTGCTCTAACAACAAATACTAAAAACAGAATAAAATAAATATTTAAGGGGGGCTCCCATACAACAAACATGTTTTTTTTGCCGTTTTTATAGATAATGGTACGGAACCCTTCGTGCGCGAGTCCGACTCGCACTTGGCCGGTTTTTATATAATTCGTTAGATAATAATACTAGCTACATAAATGAAAGACAGTTTCTTTTTAAGTTTGATGGTTTTCAAGATAATGCGGTTTTATCACTTTTTCCGTCTTATCCGGGTAGACTCAGCCCATACAAGAAGCAAATATTACTTATATCACCTTAAATGCAGTTCATAATGTTCAATTCGCTCGCTCATTGCGTTCATCTTTTATTCAAATAAAATAAAAGCAGAGATCCATCATTTACAGGACATACCAAATCGGTGTTCAGGGTCCATTCTTTAATTAAAAGCAGCGCCCTGATGGATGGCGGCAGACACCATTAATTGATGGGAGTAGGTAGGTACTTTCTGGGAGTTTGTAATGTACAAGTAAGTGTTGTTCTGTTTTTTGACTGGCCTCACGGCTCAGTTGGTAGTAACTCTGAGTTCTGCGCTGTAGGTTATGGGTTAGATCCATCGACTACATTTGGGCTGTGTAGTCGATGGTTAGACCCCTACCAAGAGCAAATATTTGTGTGATGAAATAAGATGTTTGTTCTGTGTATGTATGTATTTACAAAAAAGTATCTAGTATTATTATTTTATCAGTAAACTGGTTCCCATGGTACAAGCTTTGCTTAGTTTAGGGCTAGATGGCGATGTGTGATAATGTTCATCAATATTATTGATTTGAAATTTTGACACGATTATTTTAATGATAGCTCCCGCTCGATATCAATCGAGCGAAGTGAGTCTTAAAAGCGCGTAAAAATAAACACAAATAAATTGAAGTAGGATGTGAAAGAAATAAAATAAAGGGAGGGCTTTTCTATTATAGTTTCAATATGACTTTAATATTTGTTCTAGGCCATATTTCTTTAAGATATTGTGACAAAAGAGATTATATTCGTTTTATTTGTCATTGTTTGTATGTGCGTAAGCTCGGGAGCGCTCAGTTTCAGTCACGCACACAAAAGCGTGTCTGCACACAAGCACTGCTCACCCGCCTTTGTGAGATAAACAACTGTATCAGTTTTGGGTTTCTCATTACTCTGTTACTATAATTCACTTAATTTTTTTTGACATTGCCTAAAATTATTACACAATTTAAATTTCTAACTTCAGGCCAGGAAATTTACAACCTTTTTGATTCTGATGTAAATCTCTTAATTTAAACAGTATTCTATGAGACAAAGTTATCTTTGAACCTACCTGCTTTCAGCCCTCACTTTTCCATACAAAAACACACAGACCCACATCTATTTTCGACTCTATGCCTTTGATAATAAAAGTAATTTTGCAATGTGGTTACAAGCTAAGGTGCACAATTTTATGTCACGAAACCCTCCTTGGAAATATTAATAAGGAGAATTAAGATTAAAATGATATTAAATTTTGATATTGTGTTGTGTTCGGATTATTCTCAAGGAAATTTTAATATGAGCTTCTTTCTCTCTTTGAGTTCGCTCTTTGTAGCTCGGGGGGTTGGTTAGAAGGTACCTACTTACCTGGATTAAAAACATAGACAATGTATGGTTTTACCTTAATAGAAAATCTAAGTTGCATGGTAGAATAGAATATAAATAAATAAATAAAAATAAATATTGGCGGACTTTACACACAGCGCCATCTAGCCCCAAACAAAGCAAAGCTTGTACAATGGGAACCAGATAACTGATAGAATACTTATATACGTTTTTTTTGTAAATACATACTTATTATACCTACATATTAACACCCAGACACAGAACAAACATCTATGTTCATCACACAAATGTTTGCCCTGGGTGGGGATCGAACCCACAACCTACAGCGCAGAAAGCAGAGTTACTACCAACTGAGCTGTGAGGTCAGTCATGATGATCAGATATGATGGAATATTATAATATGATATTTATTATTTACCTACATGAGATACATTATTTTTATCGTATGTAGGATAACGTGTCTTAATTATCCTGCTAATATTTTAAATCCGAAAGTTTGTATGTTTGCATGTTTGTTTCTCAATCACGATTTTACAGATTTCAATGAAACTTGGAACATACATAGCCTATGTTCTGGAATAGCATACTTTACTAAATATACCACTCGAGTATAACTAGTGTATTATAAAATTTTATTTAGTTTAAATATAATAAAATTAAATTTAGAGAAGCTGTTTTTCTTATTATAATAACTAGCGACCCGCCCCGGCTTCGCACGGGTAGCATGTTATTATACATATAAACCTTCCTCCTGAATCACTCTATCTATTAAAAAAAACCGCATCAAAATCCGTTGTGTAGTTTTAAAGATATAAGCAAACATACATACAGACATACAGACGCGGGAAGCGGAAAGCGACTTTGCTTTATACTATGTAGTGATAAATGATGTTAATGAAATAAAGCTTCTTATAATTAAAGATAGAACTTCTTCAGCAATAAGCCTTTGCTGAAATTCAACAATTGACAATCGCGATTGGACCCCTCTTCCCCAACAATTGCACATAACAAGCGTCTTGGAAACTCCACTGTCCAACGACATTCTTTGAATAATTAATTTTATGAAGGGTCACTTGTACCGCAGAATAAATTATAGTAGGTATGCCTGAACTTGTATCTTGACGTCTAAACTTTAGGAAATAAATCTTCAGTGCGAGACGGCAATGCGAGCAGGGTAGCGCGCGCGTTATGGTCCACTCACCCTGAAGAAGATTCTCTAGATGAATCGAAACATTGTCGGTGTCCTCATTGACAATTTATCATTTACGTGAGTAATTTCCCGTTGTTGTAATAATGTTTAGGAAATAAATCAGGATAGTAACCTACAGTTTTTATAAAACTAGAATACTCATTGTAATTTATATGAATTACTAGCTTTTAGCCGGGACTTCGTCCGCGTTGATTCAGAAAATCAATTTTCGCCGATTTATCGTAAATCATTGAAAATCCAACAGTTGCAAAAACAGTTGCAAAATACACGAGAAATAGAAGCAATCTAAAGTATTACTTCGTCAAATAAACTTTATAATTATTATTATAATAAATCATTACTTCTCGAAATATTTAAAGTTACTGCAGCATTCTGCATCTATATAATTTTCTATATTGATGTACCAACTTATTATTAATATGAAATCAAAAATCTTATTCTGTCAGTCGTCAAAATAAAACGTGCAAGATATAGGTACCCCGCGCACCAATCATTGCTAATCAAGTCCTATTGAGCGCGGGTTGCGAGTTTTTATGAAGCGCTTCAATTGATTTGAATGTTTGAGTCATGATGGAATTCTGAAGTAGTGCATTTCTTCAGTTATCTATCTACATAAGGCGATTGTTAAGTGAAGGGGAGATCCGGTTTGCATGGATAGGTTTGCAAAGTTAGTCATCAAAGATTTAAGATTAGACTAAAACAAAAAGTTAATTGACAAATGTTATTATGATATTAACGAATTTCTAAACGACAAATTTTAATTAGAAGGTTAGCAAGTCTCTGTCTCTGTCTCCATAATTTGCACACATGCCATGTTATCGGTAAAACATGTGACATATATTATGATATTTAAAAACTATGACAGTGCATGTAATGTAACATACACAATGTTTTAAGCAAATAATTTATCGTTATCTTTAAAAATTAATATAAACAACTAGTGGAACTGACAGACGTTGTCCTATCAGTATTCAGCACCACTGCGAAAATTTCATAGTAATCGGTCCAGTCGTTTAGAAGGAGTTCAGTGACATACTAAACGTACAGAAGAAAGTACACAAATATATTTAACTCTGCCTTCTGCAATGTAGATTGTGGGTTCGATCTCTACACAGGACAAATATATATGTGATGAACATTTATGTGTGTTCTATGATTTTCAATTATTAATTTTTAGGAAGGTGCTCCTTTCGACTCCTATACTTTTTCTATATTGCTTTATTTCTATTGTGAAAGTAGAGAATACTTCATAGTTGGTTCCATTAAACTATTAGTACCAGGTAACCGTGAGACTTATAGTTTAACTTTTCGATTGGTTGAAACATTTTCGTCGGTTTTTAAAACGTAAATATATTTTATTAAAGACAGGAATATTTTTGTTTTTTACAAATCATGCTATATCCAATTTCTGTCCTCACATTGGTCTTATTTCGCAAAAAAACAACTAAAGCGCTAAGCTATACCACCATCCATCTTACCAGAGGCATGACCATACTACAACTTGTGGACAACTGTTGTAACTCATACGCATTAGGTTTCCAATCTGACACTTTTACCTTGCGACAGTTTTACCCATTCGATATACATTACCGGTTTTATTAAACTTTAAAGCTGGTAAAAATACAAAACACGCAATGTATGTTGTATAAAGGAGAGCAAGGTAAAGTGGCACGTTGTTGACTGCACTATTAATCTGAAACTGGATTTTATTTATAGATTCCGCGGATGGCATTTGAGTAATTGAGCATTAAACTGGTTTGGTGCGAATGTTTATGTAATTAGTTGAGTTATAATTTTATAAATGTAGGCGTGTGCCAAATGTAATGTTTGGACGTATCTCTGAATAACCCCATTAGATATCTTCAAGGATCTAAAACGCCTGGGGATCTGAGAGAATGTATATTCCAGCCTCGGCTTCATTCGCGTGGTACCCTGATGTAAATTATTCTATGTTTCATTCTAGGTCATAATTTTATTTATCTATAAACCAAATTTTATCGCAAACGATTCAGCTGTTACGACGTGATTCATTAACAAACATACAAATATTACGTTTTTAATATTAATTGGAGTAATTTTAGCTATTCAGTTATCACCAACTTTTGAGACAGACATCGTAAAATGTTATGTAGGAGTAACACCATTAGTAAATTTTTCAAAGTTACCAAGTAATGTCCAGTTGTAAAAAAATTGCTATAATCAAATTAGAAAGACTCATCGCCTCACAGATCAGATTAACATTTCAATTTGAATTTTTGCGGTCACACGAGGAGACCCGGGCAATAGTACCCTCTAACCATTAATTGGGTTACCAAGAGGGTTATACCTCCAGGGAGTGAAGGGTTACTCCTAAGGGAGACAACCACAATTGATTGAGATGGATGTTGTCAGCGGACAAATTTGGAGACAACTTTTTCATCTTTTTACCCCAGCCTCCCTTCGACGCCATGTTTGCTATTGTTTTTTTAGGGTAGCGTTAATCAGTCCGTTATACTTACTAGCTAATTGTTTTTAACTTCTTGAGAGCTTTTTAGATTGTCTGTTTATAGCTTGATGGAAATTTTAAACTTTTTACTTTTTAATTAGCAAGTAATTTTTTTGGTCTCTAAAAAGTATTGTTGTTTTAATAGAACCGTAATGTCAATTTAAATTTCGAGAACATGGCAAACATTTTTGCATATTTAAATTGAAGGCGAGGTGTTGTTTTCGTTTGAATTGCCAACCTTCCAACTGTACCGTATACAACCTCTTTCCCAAGGAATAAATTGGTAACGGAACAATATCAAATGTAATGCAATGCCAATATTTATTCCCTCTCCGAACAATGTCCATAGATCTAGCCCTGATCGGCGCAGCGATAAGCCACGTAAGACTTTACATAAATACCTTGTGTAATCGCGATCACGCTTCTGTTGTCCCCACCCTCCCCTATGCTCTCCAAAATTTGAAAAGCGAACTGCAAATCGATTACTTTCCTCCACCATTGCGGACTTTGTTTTAGCATTGAAACTTATGTGGGTGTAAATCAAGCAATGTATATTGTAGTGATAGTAGAAATCGAGTTTAAAATGTAAATTTATTTGGCAGTGGTAGGGGAGAAGATGCGCGATAACCTGAGATAATCCTAGGATAAAATCTCATACGATTTGCCTCACTATGCGGTAGCATTCAGTTTTACATCTTGCAGGCCGCGGAATCAATATTGTCTTTACCGTTTTAGGTTCGAATAGAGAAATGGTTTATTTTAATGCTTTCACAAAAAAACAGTTAGTATTCTTATAAGCGGCGATGGGCTTGCAACCTGTCACGTATGGAATGCTAACTACTGCAAAATGTGGGCATGTGCCAAATATAATGTTTGGACGTGCCTCTGACTACCCCCACTAGATATCTTCAAAGGATCTAAGCGTCTGGAGATTTGAGAGGTTGTCTACCGTACTTGGGAATTTTTATAGTCGTGACCCTATAATTTTTTTTTATTTTTACAAAAATCTTTGTGTCCTGCTCTCACTGTTTTTAGGGTTTCGTAGTTTTGTATGCTAAAGCAGTCTACAGTTCTAATATGACGACGTGACACATGACATATACATTAAGTTCCTCCTCACGCTACGTTTCGTTGGAGGCTCTACTTATTTTGATAGTTTTTCAAAGAAACTGCTAAAGAGGAGACGTTAAGTATCCTGCTAGATCAGAATTTAGTGAAAAGGGGCATCAGTGTTCTTAGTTAGTTTATTAATAGGCTTTATGTCTCTGATACTTTATAGATACCTAATATCCCATAAAATAGTAATAAATGTTCCATCGACAAGACTTGACTGTGGTTATTTATCTTTAATCTATGATGTCCCTTTATTTTTCACTAGCGACCCTCCCCCGGCTTCGCACGGGTTTAATACATATAAACCTTCCTCCTGAATCACTCTATCTATTAAAAAAAACCGCATCAAAATCCGTTGTGTAGTTTTAAAGATATAAGCAAACATACATACATACGCAGGAAGCGGAAAGCGACTTTGCTTTATACTATGTAGTGACTAGCAATCCGCCACTTTTTCGCATGGGTATACTTATGAAGACTATAGATTATACGCAATTTTTTTGATAATAAATATTGCAATTTTCCTAAGATCTCTCATTTAAAAAAAAAGTTATGTACCTATCCTATGTTACTCGCTGTTATTGTAGCTTTTGATAAGAATTACTGAAATTGTTCCCGTAGTTAGTTAGTTTATCTGGTACTAACAAAAATACAAATATGACCTCTTTATAGTATTAGCGTAGATTACATAAAAACTTATATTTATATTTATAGTTTATGATTCTTTTTAGGTTCAATTTACCGCACCACCTTGACCAAAAAAAAACAGTGATATGTCAAACGAGCGACCAATTTCAAACAATTCAGGGTCCTTAGTCTGAAAAACGATTTCAGCATTATCGAAACGATTTGACTGTTCTTGATATATTCGGCCAAACCACACTCTTAGAAATCGTCGTCTGTTGTAGTAGAATGTATAATATCGATTGTTCCATCTTTCAAAATATAGTCGAAAACGACCCCAAGTAGCACAAATTGCTGGTTAGTTATTCACATTTGGTAACATTGTGAACTTCAAACATTATTATGCACTTATTAAGGTTCACTCGTGATCTTACAGCTGAATAGCCAGCTATAACTAATAGAGAGCAAGCTATAGACTATAGTATCGATGTGAACCGCGAGTCAGCTGTTAAACAGCAACTTTGTGTTACTTATACAATATTATCGTTGCTCGTTTTGAGTAGACCCCAGAGGTACATTTTCTCCGCTTCTTGGAATCTTTTTAGAAAACCGCATCTTTATCATGTTAGATACGATCTGATGTATAATAATTTCATTAGCAGCCAGCGGGGTGGTGTCAGCTGATCTATTTGTCAACCTCACACAGTTTAGGTAGGAGTTATCTGGACCTGGGAAAGGCTTTTGCTTTGATTGCCTTTTTGGAAGTGTAATTCGGAATGGGAGATAATTAGAGATGGAAATCATAATATCGAGCTCAATGTACTTAGGTGTTTGTTTATCAAAGTAAATAAACCAATATGGCTAGTCACCGATATGTTAATAAATTAAAACTCTCTTAATTTTCAGTATAATAGTGTAATAGTGTTTGCTGAGTGGGAGTTAAGTGTATCTTGACTTATTGCGAACGTGATCACATTCCAGACGCTTCAATGACATTTTTTGTTCGAAAATGTAAAATGTTATATCACTACATAGTATAAAGCAAAGTCGCTTTCCGCTTCCCGCGTCTGTATGTCTGTATGTATGTTTGCTTATATCTTTAAAACTACACAACGGATTTTGATGCGGTTTTTTTTAATAGATAGAGTGATTCAGGAGGAAGGTTTATATGTATAATAACATGCTACCCGTGCGAAGCCGGGGCGGGTCGCTAGTATATAATAAAATTATAATATAATAATATAAATAGTAAAATGTAATATAGGTATATATGTACATAGACATGGAGCTCAAAATAGTAAGGAAAACCAGTTATTCTTGGAACGTATGGAATAATGTAAAATGAGGGCTTTGCCAAATGTAATGATTGGTATACCTTTAGACATCTTCAAGGATCGCTTAGGGATGTCTACCGTACTTTGGGACTCGATGACTCAAGTTGTTATGTTTGTAATCATGCTCATCTGTGACAGGAGCCCCGAAAAATTTAGGACAGCAGCTCACTAAAATCCATCAGATACCACTTCAGTCAATGCTAAAACAAAGAAGATCAAAGTCGCGCCAATAGAAAACTTTTCCAATTTCCATCCCGAAAGCTCTCCAAAAGGATTTGCATGCGAAGTCCGGACAAAAGCTTGTATTTTGCAATATTTTCAATACCGCAGCATGGGTCCGCGCAACTTAGGGGTACCTCCATTGTCCCCGACTTTAATATCTGTGGGAATGGACATACCGACTCCATTTCGGTAATTTATCATTCTTAAACGAGTGGAGACTATCTGCTATTATCCTTAGCCGTGTTCCTTTGAAGGGCGAAGTCTTCGCCCTTTGTGCATACATGTTCAAATTAATGACGGATTCGGCAACTGGTTTGGTCCGAGGACCGGACCTTGCCGATGTCCGAAATTTATGAATTATTATCTACAAGGGTTCCCATAAAATCTATCGGCTCAAGGGTCAGTTGGGAAATAGTTGTGATTTATTAATAGGAATTCCTGTTACGCTGATTATGACATCGAAAAGTATACCGCGTGGAAAGCTTCTGTAATACATACAAGTACCTTATGTATACAAAACTATTTGTATCGTCTAATTTGTGCTTACTTTCGCAGTAGAAAGCTAGAAGTGAATTTGTGAAGCGCAAGTATGTATAAAAACCGTTAATTTTTACTTCTCACTTCCAAGCTCAGTGAAGTGGGCACAAAGGTAAATGATATATGCCTAGATATACCGGCAAGGTGAGAAATATTGCGAATGTATTTACCTACCTCGTAAGCTATGAATACAGTATCTATACATTTTCTTAACTTAGGCAGATTGGTTTTCTTATATCGGGTTTAAACTAGGCGAAAATTTAAGCCACAAGTAGCTACAACTACTTGCTACTAAGCAACTACTAACTACTACAACTACTAAGCTTGGTAAACACTTTCCTGAGTGAAAATTAAATTGATCCATCCTGAACGATGTTTAACTTATCACTGTTTTTGTATCAATGCCAAAAGACAATGACTAGACAATGACCAATGCAATTCAATAATGGCCGCTAATGAGTTGAATATAATAGTGAAAAATGTATATCTTCATTCAGATGTCGAAATTTTGAAAAAACACCAATCTGTAAAATTTAAAAATACCCTTTTTTTCGTGATAAAGTGATAATCGTTCAAGATCTGAATTTATCATTCCGGTTCGGGTGAAGTTTTAATACGCCCCATGTTATAGTTGCTCAAGTAACTACTGTTTAAATGATGTTAATTCAATCTTTACAAATAAACATCACAAAAGACTCAATAAAAAACAAGATGACCTGTCCAGCATCCCCTTAGGTGGTTCGGGTCATTTCGTAAAAATTTTACATTTTTATAGCCACGAGCCAAGCACGCTTTTGAAATATTGAGATGAATAAAATAGGGAATTGAAATTATGATGTTCAGGGGAAAGTGGACACGAGCCAGAATTTATAAAAAGTAGGGGATAGTAGAAGATACAGGGAATTTTTAATTAAGCACGAAAAGGTATTTTTATTATTAAATTTGAGGCATCTGAATTGTCTCGAAACGTCAGCAAAGTTGAAAAGCGGTAATTAGCAGTATTTCTATTTAAAATTTATGGGATTTGATTAAGGTATCTAGGACGAAGGATATATAATACACTAGCTGCTCGCCCCGGCTTCGCACGAGTGGTACCTGAATAAAAAGCTTTTAGCCTATGTGTTATTCTGATGTACACTGAGAAAAATTTCCTTATATACCTTCCGATTTTTGCCTTCCAAAACCAATTCCTTCCAAAATTGGGCCTTTTCCTTCCACCGTTTACCTTTCGAATCGGGGAACTACCAAATTCCTACCGAAATTTAGAAGGTAATGGATTTTATCCATCTGATACGGAAAAACATAAAGAAAGGAAATTTGTTGGAAGGCATTAACGAAGAGGGAATTTCCATCCAGCTAAATATTCCTACTAAATAAGGATGGATAATAATAATTCCTCCCAAAATCATCCTTTTAAAAGAGTGGGAAGTATTTGGCGGGAAAAGTATTACTACTATTCCGTCGGAAACAAAAGGATTAGCTGAATGGGTCAAAAGGAATTACCACCCAAGTTAGACGTGTAGAATTTGGGTGGAACATCATAAACAAAAGCCTTCCAAATTGGATGATAAAGTCCTTTCAAATTTATTGGAATTCTTATGTAGACAAGGTGTCAGAAGGAAAACGCAGTTAACCTTCCTATATTAAATAATATTTACCCTCTCAACTAGTGGGAAATAAAGTGACACTACTATTCCATCAGAAACGAAAGGATTAGCCAGGTTTGTTGAAAGGAATTACTATCCAAATTAGGTGTATCATATTTGAAAGGAATATCGCAAGGAACATCCTACTAGATTTGATAATAATATCCTCCCAAATCAATTATAATTTTTCGGTAGGAGCATTGTCAGAAGGAAAACGCAGATTAACTCTCTGATATTGAAGAATATTGAACCTCTTAACTAGTGGGAAATAAAGTGCCACTACTACTCCATCAGAAACGAAAGGATTAGCCAGGTTTGCTGAAAGGAAATACTATCCAAATTAGATGTATGACATTTGAAAGGAATTTCACAAGGAACATCCTCCTAAATTTGATGATAATATCCTCCCAAATCAAACACAATTTTTCGGTAGGAACAGTATCAGAAGGAAAACACAGATTAACCCTCTGATATTGAAAAATATTTACCTTCATAACTAGTGGGAAACAAAGTGACACTACTATTCCATCAGAAACGAAAGGATTAGCCAGGTTTACTGAAAGAAAATACTATCCAAATTAGATGTATCACATTTAAAAGGAATATCACAAGGAACTTCATCCTAAATTTGATGATAATATCCTCCCAGATCAAATATAATTTTTCGGTAGAAACAGTGTCAGAAGGAAAACGCAGATTAACCCTCTGATATTGAAGAATATTAACCTCTTAACTAGTGGGAAACAAAGTGGCACTACTAATCCATCAGAAACGAAAGGATTTGCCAGGTTTGTTGAAAGGAATTACTATCCAAATTAGATGTATCACATTTGAAAGGAATATCACAAGGAACATCCTCCTAAATTTGATGATAATATCCTCCCAAATCTATTATAATTTTTCAGTAGGAACAGTGTCGGAAGGAAAACGCAGATTAACCCTCTGATATTGAAGAATATTTACCCTCTTAACTAGTGGGAAACAAAGTGGCACTACTATTCCATCAGAAACGAAAGGATTAGCCAGGTTTGTTGAAAGGAAATAGGTAGGTACTATCCAAATTAGATGTATCACATTTGAAAGGAATATCACAAGGAACATCCTCCTAAATTTGATGATGATATCCTCCCAAATCTATTATAATTTTACAGTAGGAACAGTGTCGGAAGGAAAACGCAGACTAACCCTCTGATAATGAAGAATATTTACCCTCTTAACTAGTAGGAAATAAAGTGGCACTATTATTCCATTAAAAAAGAAAGGATTGGCCAGGCTTGCTGGAAAGAATTACCATAATAACCGGCCAAGTGCGAGTCGGACTCGCGCACGAAGGGTTCCGTACTATTATCAAAACGGCAAAAAAATCACGTTTGTTGTACTTAAATATTTATTTTATGCTGTTTTTAGAGAAATACATAATTTGTGAAAATTTCAACTGTCTAGCTATCACGGTTCACGAGATACATAGCCTGCATGGTGACAGACAGACGGACAGCGGTGTCTTAATAGTCCCGTTTTTTACCCTTTAGGTACGGAACCCTTAAAACATAAAAAATAATTCATAATATCTCGTAACCTACCTATTTACCTAACTACGTAGTAAGCATTCCACACGTGACAGGTTGCAAGCCCGTCGCCGCTTTCAAGAATACTAACAGGTTTCCTCACGATGTTTTCCTTCACCGTTATAAACACGTGTAACGCGCATATACATTTTTCGAACAGAAATATCCATTGATGCACGGCCAGGATTCGAACTCGAAATTAATTTGAAATTAATAATATCTACCTAGATACCTATTTACCTAACAACATGAATTCAACCTATTTACCGACTTACTTTACCGATAGTGGTAAAATAGCGCCACCTGCCAGCGGAATCGCAAACCTCTTTCATCTTACCTCTCAAACCCCGAGCAGTCGCATGAGACCGCGAAAAGTACCTATAATACGTAGTAACATCAAATGAAACTAGATGGCGCTAAAATGCGAAAATCACGTTTGTTGTATGGGAGCCCCCCTTAAATATTTATTTTATTCTGTTTTTAGTATTTGTTGTTAGAGTAGCGATAGAAATACATAATCTGTGAAAATTTGGGGACTTAACAATCCTAATATATTCATTGTACATGGTGGTCGGGTGACATGGCGAAGATAATTTTGAACGCTTTTAGACGGAAAAAATAAATATCCTTCTGAATTTACCTTCCGATATTTTGCCTACATCGAAGTGTTGCCATCTTCTCAGACACATAATCGCAGTTTAGAAAATAATGTAGCTAGCTAGACATATTTATGGTAGTAGTAAAAACCGTCACAAATACGGTTTGTAACGTAAGTAGGTACCTACCTATCATAAGCTTTCTTCCATTTTGACAATCCACATTAAATATAAAACAAAAACGGAAAATAGGTGATTTGAAATAAGATAATTTGGAACCAAGTAGGTTTTATCAATTAGTTACCTACAATACCTACCTTACACAATCATTGCTAAGAACTGTGTATATACCGGTGTTCGGATGACGACTATGGTCCTTTGCGAACTATAATTCCACCAAAACGTCCGGTTTCTGAGGTTTCGCAGATGGTATATTCTCGATTTCCTGAAACGAAGTCATTTGGTACCTAATCTAAGTTAGTATTCGTGGCCACAGTTGTTTGATTCTCGGAACCTAAGTCCACCTGACCAGTAATAACGTAACCGGAATTGGAAACCCAAATAATAGGTGCATTCTAAGAGTATATAGGTACAAATAATAAAGTGAGTAGATGATATATATACGAGAGATACTTAAATAATTCGGCTCAATTACTATCTTATTCTCAGAATAAATGTTTAGGGGAAAACATTTTGAAAAGTGTCTAATTTAGGGAGATTTTACGAGGAGTTCGGGGAAAATCAAAATCAGAGGTTGGCAGCACAGAGAAGACAGATTCAATTCATTTCATTCTTTTCTTGTGCGACCGCCGGGCGGCGCCCGCCGGTGGCCAGCAAAGAGCATATAAGTCATGGTGGCCAGCGTGAAAAACGAAACTAAATATTCCGGCGTGTAAGTTTAGTTTGAATTACGTGTGTTGATCGACTTCTGTCCGCATGTGCCTGCGGAATA
Organism: Hydriomena furcata; assembly: GCA_912999785.1. NCBI lineage: Eukaryota > Metazoa > Arthropoda > Insecta > Lepidoptera > Geometridae > Hydriomena > Hydriomena furcata. The sequence goes on along the minus strand of OU538834.1, from coordinate 3,846,700 downwards.
CCTACGGAATACCTACCTACTACTGGTTACTTTACTCAAGAAATTTCTTTTTGCTATGGCATCCCAAAAAGAACTGAAAGAATTACTCCAACGACTAGGCGCGACTGAAGTTATTGTTGGAAGTTTCATTGGTAAGTTATTTTATAATACTCCTTTACACTTTTGCATGTTCATCCCATCTATTTTAAAAACTGTAGGTAGGTACACTGATCACTGATTCTGATAGCTCATTCCACGGTCAGTGGGTAGTCACTCTTCAAAATCAACCATGCGTACAAGCAACTCTTATTAACACTTTTTGCCAAATTGCATACTGAAACAGTGGAGCCCCAAAGACTACCCACTGACCGATACTTCCCCAGGCGGCCCCTTGCAAAAGAGGCCTACCACTACAAAAGGTAGGTACACAGATAACTTATTTAGATAGTACTAGCTGACCTACCCGTGGCTGCACCCACATGGAGTATGTTACCTGTGGGTAACATACTCGCACCTGATTTTCTCGTCTTGTCATTCATTGACATAAAAAAACCTAATCAAATGCTTTTTAATTGTCACTAAATTTTTGATGTGTGAGTACCTATGTTTTGTGTTCATGCTATTACTTTTGGTAGGGCTGATTTTTGTTGATTCTGTTCAGTTTCAGTCCATTGTGTGTGCCTTTATCAACTTTATCAACTTGTATATACTGGTGTTGGTATTATGCTTACATGTAAGTTAATATCTTTCTAAATGATAATACAAATCTGTAAGGAGCTTGTCCTATTAGCTTTTAACCGACTTAAAAAAGGAAGAAGTTTTCTATTCAACTGTGCATGTGATTGAAAATTCTTTTATATAATTATGTAAGGGCATATTTTTGATGTGGTCCCTTTGTCATCTGGTCAGGATCTGATGGTGTAATCTTGAAGAAATCAAGGAACTTTTCAAATATTACTGGCACACCTATATCTATACTAATATTATAATGAGGAAAGATTTGATTGTTTGTTTGCATTGAATAGGTACCGAAACTACTGTTATAATCGTGAACATATTTTTATTCAATTATTAATATTTTTAATATTAAAATAATTAATAATATTTTTATCTTTAAATCGGTCCGGTAGTTCCTGAGATTTTTGAGTGCGTTCAAGCAAACAAACAAACTCTTCAGCTTTATTATATTAGTATAGATAATATTAGTATAGATTTATAAAGTTAATTTATAACCTTGCTTTTAAACAAAATTGACAATTCTAGGGCAACCGAAAGTACCCAATAGGTTTTGGGTCGATAACTTATATGTTAGTTCCTGTTGACCTAGAATCACGAAATTTAGCATAAAGCAATGTCGTACAGAAGGTTGTACTAAAAATTGTAAATTATGTACCTACTTACAAACAAAAAAAAAACGAATTTACAATAACAAACTTATTATTTGCGGTTGGTGCTATAGCAGTGTGTAGGAATCGAACCGCTTAAATTAAGTTTGTATTTTAAGCAAGTTATGATGTTAGATGCTTTCTCAATGTACCTACATGGTAATTACCTACAAGTTAAATAACCTATAAGTTTGTACGGAACCCTCGGTATGCAAATCTAACTCGCTCTTGGCCGTTTTTTATTTTCCTAGTTTAACCTAACTTGGTGTAAAAAAATATGGTCACCTGAGTGCCAAATTAAGAAAAAAACATGTTGTTTCATTGAGATTCTTTTTCTAAACATAAAACATATTTTTTCTGAACCGCCACAACATCCTCCACCCTCAGGTACCATATTATCCATTCATTACGCCACAGTCTGTATATAGGCTGTCCTGAAACAACATGTAATGTGCTTGATGTGTGATGATAATGTGCTTGATGTGTGATGATGTGGTTTTACTAGGGTAGCTTGTACCAAAACATTTCGCATCCAATAAACTTGTTGGACAATTTTATTGTTGAATAGCCAATTCATACTCAATAACTCAATCATTGTGTGAGCATTTGTGTTGTATTATTTTCCTTGGCTTGCTTTATATGTGGTTTGGTATTAACTTTTCAGATAATGGATATTCAAACATAGATCTAAAATATATCACAGATCACCTAAAGAGCTTGATACCGCAAATACTTCGCTTCATGGCTCATTGACAATGATCAAGAAATAGAAGAAAACATTCTCTGGGTTACTAACTTGTATTATTTTTTGGGTTAATTTTATTTATTTATAAGTACAAGCTTTTGACCTGGCCTCGCTAATATAAAAACGTTCATCATAATCGAGTGAATAGTTGAAGTAATTCACTCTGTCCGTCTCTTCTTAATCTGTACCTATGTGTTTTGCAGACTGCTGGTATTCACCCTCATCAAACAAAAACAAAAGATCTATATAATTGTAATAGTTCTTCGAAAAGTGGCGCTAGTTCTCTAAAAAGCAGCGATAGTATTACAAATACCGATAGTTCGGAAAAAAATACAGATAGCGCAGAAACAGCAAGTATCAGCGATGTATTAGATGTATCCCTTTTCGAACAAGAATTGGATGATTTAGACTTACGTGTACGGATTGCGGAAGACATAAATAATGTGAAAGACTATGACTCTAAAACAAATGACGTCACTAAAGTAAACTCGCAAACAGTCGTTGAAGTAATAACGCGTCAAAAAAACCCAATTTGGCTGCTGCTCAATAAAAGTTCTTTGGAAGGCAAAAGAATTGCAAATTCGTCAGAAGAAAGTGTACTTAATGCTCCCGAAATAAAAGAAGTGGCAAAAATTGTAGCACAGTATTTATTTGCAGAAGCAAATCCGCCTAAGCGTCAAGTACCTCCTAGCACCTGTATGTTCTGGTCCAAATACTTCGAAAATGTATTCCCAAACACTAATGCACACAGATTTTATTTTATGAAAAATGAAATATACCACACAAAAGATGGAAAACAAGTGAATAAAGGACGACCAATTGGTTCCTTGCACACACAACTAAGCTTACTTCGTAAAAAGCTGCTACTTAGTGACGATACAGCAAGGTTGCGTGCCAGTGCTACCTCCGAGATCAAATCAACACTCCAAAAAAGCACTCCACAGAAAATAAAAAGGGCGTCTTGTCACAGATCTTTGGCTAAAGAGAGCACATCAGGATACTTTCCGCCAGGTATATTTTTTTAAAATAGTTGTATATATTTGCTTAATATATTTATATAATCTAAATTTATATATATATATATATATAATCTAAATATATATATATATATATATATATATATATATATATAATATACTTAAATGTTACTGAGAATGTCCGAAACGGTCTGACATACGCAGTGAATGTTAAGATAGGTACACTGCGCTGCAGACATTCTCATTAACATATATTATGTTGTTATTTTATGTCAATAATAATTAACGATCTTTAAATTTTCATGTAATGTTATTATTATTTCTAGAATCTGACGAGGAAATTAAAAGTCAACTTGATAATTTGCGCAACAATATACCAACACATGTGTCTGCTGAACTTATTCAGGAATGGACAGAAACTCATAGTTATCGCATGAAAGAGTTGAAGGAAACGAAAGGAACACTTTGGGATTATTTTAAATCATATAAAGCTCTCCCAGCCCCTAATATTGGCCCATCTCTTGTGAGTTTAACAATGTTATATGCTTACAATACAACTCCGGAACTAGACAATTGTGTAGAAAACTGGACAGTAAAGTTGCCTCTCTTTTTCTTTTAGATCAAAACGGACTTCAAACTTCTCTTTAAAGAATCGGATCCAACTAGTAAACTTCAAGATTTTATGATTTCAAAGAGAACTGAAATGATAAAGTTAGCTAAGGAAGCCCAAAATAAATTGACTGCGCTTGTGCAAAGAGAGAAAATATCAATTTTTCTCTCCTTGGCAGAAGGTAAGTGCTATTAAATTATGCAGAGCACTAACTTACAAGTAATGAAATCCAAATTGTACATGTTTATTCGTAATTGTAAACTATTAAACACTTCTACCAATAATTGTTATTTAACATTTCGTAAATGAAACTTTGCTCCTACAGATTCGAGATCTTTCCGAGATTTGTTATGTTCTGTGTTTCTTCCAAACACGATTTCTTGCTTTTTGGCGAATGTGACAACCTTATTATGTGACCATAATAAGGTCGTATTATTTTTTTTATTTTAATTACTTACTTATATTTTTTTAGGAGATGATATAAAACAACAAACTACAGGATTACTACAGGACTACAAGTGAATAAAAATTGGAAGCCCACAAAAAGCAATGTGCTCGATGCTTTTATTTTCAAATCTGACTCAGAAGCGGATGTTGAAGACGGAATCGAAAAACTACGTTGTCACCTTGAACAGGTACAAAACAAGTTAAAATGGAAGAATACAATCCGCCTGCAGCCATTTGTCCTCGCGGTAGGTACTTCATGGACCGAAATTAATCAAACGCACATTGTACTAGACAAAGTAGTATATACTTTCTCCAGTGTTTTGGAGGCGGTGGAATCGTGTTTCCAGTTGTTTCATGCATTTCATGCTGAATACCCACTCGAATGTCACAACGTGTGGGAGTTTATTCAACAAGCTGTTTACGGTATATACACAATTTGACTGGAATCACCGTTCCATTGCTGAGTTGGCAGAACTACTTCATCTTTCGTTAAAACGGCTTTCTCGCAATGTCACGAAAAGAGTGTTAAATTGATATATCTTTCAATAATGTTAAGTTGTGGCCACTGTTTAGCTCGGTTTTCCGATGTAAATTCATTGATAATTCATTTGAAAAAAAATTGCAACAATCTCCCTATGTTAACGAATAGTCGTACAGGTTACAATTGTGGTCAAGGTTGTTTCGAAAAATTTGATTGTCGTTGGAGTAATTCTTTCTGTTCTTTTTGGGATGCCATAGCAAAAAGAATTACTTGAGTACCAACAAAGTAACCAAAGCATTGAGTAGATATTCCGCAGGCACACGCGGACAGAAGTCGATCAACACACGTAATTAATTTTAATTAATTTTAATTAATTATATTTTAATTAATGATTAGTTTAACTAGATATAAGCACTGTTACAGATCGTCTCATCTAAAATATTAATGTATAGTGGAGTGGGTGCCTCCTCTAAATGTGATTATTTCAAGATTATAGAGCGGGTGGCGGCCTGCCGGCGCACTGTGGGCTGTAAATGGAGCTTCATAGGCATTTCAATTGTTTTCGCTTTTTTTATTTTTTTTTATTATGATAAGCTTCTAATCTCTTCATTATAAAAAACATAAATCTGAAAATTTTGTATGGCGCCAAAGTAATAAATGCAAATATCTTCAAAACCGCTGTCTTAACCGTTATATCCTTACAGATTCTGTCTGATGTTATATCCTTACAGATTATGTAAGGATATAACGGTTAAGACAGCGGTTTTGAAGATATTTGCATTTATTACTTTGGTGCCATACAAAATTTTGAGATTTTTTTTTTATAATTTAGTTTAAATGATATCCCTCATATATATTTATGACTACTGAAGGGATTAGAAGCTTATCATAATAAAAAAAAAAAAAAAAAAGCGAAAACAATTTAAATGCCTATGAAGCTCTATTTACAGCCCACAGTGCGCCGGCAGGCCGCCACCCACCCGCTCCGCGACGCTTTTAAAGTAATTTGCACTTTAATTTTGTTCATTAATTTTGTTAGTTTGTTAGGATAAGGTAAATTAACATTAAATAAAAACCTTTATGAACAATTCATTGTTTTTATTAATATGCCATTCTTATATCACTTCAATATGTAAGCATTTTTTCCATTTCAGAAGTCTGCTTCCTTCTGGTCCATAATACCTCGTATAAAGAAGGTAAATGCCAAAGATAATTGGGTGATACACAAAGGTAATTGAAAGATTTTCCTCCTAATTTATGAGTTACCCAACTACGACGGAAAAATAACCAGTGGCTATATCAGCATTATAATATTTTTAATTTAGATGTGTTATCTTCTGAGAGTCACAGTGAATCCCCTAGTCCAGAAGGTAAATATCGAAGGTAATTTTAATAGAAAGGCAAATGAAGTATTTTCCTTCTAATTTATGAAATACTAACTACGTCGGAGGAAAATGATGTGTGCATTATCAGCATTAAGTTTGCCTTCGGTCACCGTTGACACGCAGCAGCGACAGGTAACAGAGTCGCCTATCGCTGCTGTGTGTCGTCAATGACGAAAGGCAACCCTTTATCCTTCTAAATTAGAAGGATAATGCTGATATACCTACCGCTATTTCCTCTGTCGTAGGTAGGTATTTCATAAATTAGAAGGAAAATACTAGAATTTCCTTCCTATTATACCCAATTACCTTCGGTATTTACCTTCTAGATTGTTAGATCTCCGATTCGCAGAAGGTAAACACTTCTTAGTTGGAAGGATAATGCTGATATACCCACCGCTTTTTCTTCCGTCGCAGGTAGGTATTTCATAAAGTAGAAGGAAAATACTGGAATTACCTTCCTACTATACCCAATAACCTTCCGTATTTGCCTTCTAGATTGGAAGGATCTCTGATTTGCAGAAGGTAAACGCTTCTTAATTGGTAGGATAATGGTGATATACCTACCGCTATTTCCTCTGTCGTAGGTAGGTATTTCATAAATTAGAAGGATAATACTAGAATTACCTACCTATTATACCCAATTACCTACGGTATTAGCCTTCTAGATTGGGTGGACCTCCGATTCGCAGAAGGTAAACACTTCTTAATTGGAAGGATAATTGTGATATACCTACCGCTATTTCCTCTGTCGTAGGTAGGTATTTCATAAATTAGAAGGAAAATACTAGAATTACCTACCTATTATACCCAATTACCTACAGTATTAGCCTTCTAGATTGGGTGGACCTCCGATTCGCAGAAGGTAAACACTTCTTAATTGGAAGGATAATTGTGATATACCTACCGCTATTTCCTCTGTCGTAGGTAGGTATTTCATAAATTAGAAGGAAAATACTAGAATTACCTACCTATTATACCCAATTACCTACAGTATTAGCCTTCTAGATTGGGTGGACCTCCGATTCGCAGAAGGTAAACACTTCTTAATTGGAAGGATAATTGTGATATACCTACCGCTTTTTCCTCTGTCGTAGGTAGGTATTTCATAAATTAGAAGGAAAACACTAGAATTACCTACCTATTATACCCAATTACCTACAGTATTAGCCTTCTAGATTGGGTGGACCTCCGAATCGCAGAAGGTAAACACTTCTTAATTGGAAGGATAATTGTGATATACCTACCGCTATTTCCTCTGTCGTAGGTAGGTATTTCATAAATTAGAAGGAAAATACTAGAATTACCTACCTATTATACCCAATTACCTACAGTATTAGCCTTCTAGATTGGGTGGACCTCCGATTCGCAGAAGGTAAACACTTCTTAATTGGAAGGATAATTGTGATATACCTACCGCTTTTTCCTCTGTCGTAGGTAGGTATTTCATAAATTAGAAGGAAAATACTAGAATTACCTACCTATTATACCCAATTACCTACAGTATTAGCCTTCTAGATTGGGTGGACCTCCGAATCGCAGAAGGTAAACACTTCTTAATTGGAAGGATAATTGTGATATACCTACCGCTATTTCCTCTGTCGTAGGTAGGTATTTCATAAATTAGAAGGAAAATACTAGAATTACCTACCTATTATACCCAATTACCTACAGTATTAGCCTTCTAGATTGGGTGGACCTCCGATTCGCAGAAGGTAAACACTTCTTAATTGGAAGGATAATTGTGATATACCTACCGCTTTTTCCTCTGTCGTAGGTAGGTATTTCATAAATTAGAAGGAAAATACTAGAATTACCTACCTATTATACCCAATTACCTACAGTATTAGCCTTCTACATTGGGTGGACCTCCGATTCGCAGAAGGTAAACACTTCTTAATTGGAAGGATAATGCTGATATACCTACCGCTTCTTCCTCCGTCGTAGGTAGGTAGTTCATAAATTAGAAGTTTAATTCTGGAAATACCTTCCTACTATACCCGAATACCTACGGTATTTACCTTCTAGATGTGGAAGGTCAATAAATTTTTCCGACCAATAACGTCTTCTAAATGTAGGAGGAAATTAATCCCATTAACCTTCCTTATTATTACCGTCTTTTCATATTACCTTCTATCTTGACTCAGCAGGAAAAAAATGGAAGGTAAGCATATTAGAAGGAAACAAGTCTCTTACCGTCCGTAATTTACCGTCCTTTATTTATCTTCCAATCAGGACATTTTTAGACGGTAAATTTTTTCAATTTAATCAGCCCAATTTGAAAGGTAAATTTCCTGCTGAGTCAAAAGGGATGGAAATACCTTCTGTATTTCAGAAGGTCTTTTTTCTCAGTGTATAAGCTATATTAATGTGAAGTTTCATTTTAATCCGTTCAGTAGTTTTTGCATGAAAGAGTGACAAAGACACACACCCACTCACAAACTTTCGCATTTTTAATATTAGTAGGATTTTACGAGTATTTGACTTTGAAGTATAGTAACATTGTTATTCATCTGTAGTTTGTGATACAAATAGAATAAATTGCTTTGTATTAAGTTGATATAATACCAAGCATAAAATAATCTAAAATTATAATGCAAAACCACGAACGGAACTCCGTTTTGCAGTAACGCATGATGCTAACCAATTCCACCCAGCTGAGACGCATCAAGTATCATTATAATGGGCAATTAGAACTATAAAAACATTACAGAAACCACTACAGGCTGACCCCCTCCGACGAACGCTATCAAAACCTCCGCCGTGTCTAATCCAACTGGTTATTCTAAGACGGGGTTGCTGTGTAGAAGGGTTATTTGTTTTCTGCCGTCACCTCTTAGAGCTGTTATACAAACAATGCATAAATAAGAAGACTTTTGTGAAGTTCCCATAGAGTTATTGTCAGTATGTCACCTTTGTGCCCTTTTGTCATTGTTTTTTGTGCTTCTATGTAGTTGCGGTATTAGGCAACCGTTGTCCAGGTATTATGTGGCTACTCTTTGATTTGTTGCCATACTATCTCGTTTTGTATGATTTTTCTTTGCTTAATTTTAATGTCTTGCGAAAATGTTATTATTTTACATAATAACGTTTCAAAACAACTAAAAAGAAAATCGACGAGTTCAGAGGCGGGGTTTTTTAAGTTTATATTGTATAAAAAGTTTTTGTAACATTACTAGTTAGGAAGTTGCGTTCCCAAAACAATTAGAAAACCGTCTCCAAAATTCTCGAAATTTCTCTTGCTGCGCTCGCGTCATACAAACGTCAATCATGTGGTACCACACAACAAGATGCCAGAGGTCGCCGATCATCATATTTTACAACTAAAACCAATACTTGACTACAACCGAACTACTTTCATAGAAAAATAGGCTTTATGACATCGCTGCACGGGGCAGTTTCACTTCACAAACTGTATATGTATTTTGTTCTGTTACTCCGTTACATCTCCCACTTTTTTGCCTCTAAACATTCATGTCATTCCGTCAAGTAAACAAGTCCATACAAAGGACTAGCTATCCCTTTTTTTGTCAATATCGGTGGCTGAATAGCAACAATGCCAGTGTTCTCATTATGAGTAATCTGAGTTGTTCAGGTGTTATAATTGTACTGAGTTGAGGTAATAATGGGCTTAGCGTGGTCGCAAATGAGGGGAGGGATATTCACTTTTAGATAATTAAATTCTTTATTAGATATTGGGCGGTAATATAATAGATAAAATCCTACTTCCTACTATCTTCTTACTAATAAATGCGAAAGTTTGTGAGTGAGTGAGCAGATGTGAGTGTTACTCTTTCACACAAAAACTACTGAACAGATTAAAAAGAAACCTTGCTAATATATCAGAATAACACATAGTCTACTTTTTATCCAGGTACCACGCGGACGAAGCCGCTGGCGAAAGCTAGTAACTCATAAAGTTCTTACAGTAATTTCCTTCTAATTTAAATTAAGTTAAGTAATTGCCTGTAAATTACCCATTTATTTACAAAATCAAGCCAATTTTCAAAATGGATTCCTAATACCGTATAAACGTACAAGCGATAATTTAGGAGTTAATCTAACTAAACTATCTTAACTGGATGTTCAATCTTAACCTGTGACCTCATAAATGAATAAGTTACATTAACTGTGGTTTAACCTTACCTATAACTTTAACCTATTCGTAATAACCATTTCACTAATAACTAATAACACTTCCAAAAACGCAGTAAACTGCGTTTTTGGAAGTCAAATCAGACTTACAAGTTACAAGTGCATAACATTTACGCTAATAATAATTTCCATCAGATACAAGTTTTCGGTTTACGTCGGTGTGGTTTTATAGTAAAGCGGCCCCGGCAAATGACGTTCGTAATGTATCTTCAAACCCACCCTATAATGGAATGGAAACCAATGTATCAAAAGAAGTTACTAACAAAAAAATAGAAGATTTTAAGTTACAATTGCTTTAAAAGACAAAAGAAGAATAGGAGTGTGTTTAAATAATAAATAAATAATTAATAAATATTGCCGGACTTGTCACACAACGGCATCTAGCCCCAAACTAAGCAAAGCTTGTACTATGGGAACCAGATAACTGATAGAATACGTATATACTTTTTTTTTTAAATATATACGTATATACATGTAACACACAGAAAACAGAACAAACATCTATGTTCATCACTCAAATGTTTGCCCTGGGTGGGGATCGAACCCACAACCTACAGCGCAGAAGGCAGAGTTACTACCAACTGAGCTGTGAGGCCTGTCGAACTGAAATGACGAAATGACGAACTAGATGGCATGGTGGTTGAGTGTCATGCCTATACTCAAAAAGTGCCGATGCGGTACATATTTTCCGAGTCCGTGCCAATCACAAAAAACCCAGACTGTGCCAATTGTTTTATTCTGAGCGCCTGAAGATCTAAGGTCTTTTATTTATATATATCTGACGTTTCTTATAAAATACGGCCGGTTTATCAAGTTTGCCGCTTTTCAGCAAACCATTAACTTGCATTCCATATGTGTAATAAATTCAATGGACGGTGTGTCTGTCCGTCTGTTCGGAGTGATCATTAATTTAAACGTGCTTGAATGGCTCGGCAAACGAATTCAGATGAATACTATTTAAGTTGTGCATTTTATTATACTTACTGTTTGGACTGTTATTGGCTGTTTGAATTTCGATTTAGTATCATAATAATAAATCCTAATATAATATTATCAATGTGAAAGTTTGTGAGTTTGTATGTATGTTTGTTCCTCAATCAGGCCTAAACGACTAAACGAATTAAGTTTAAATTTGATGTAGATGTAGATATAATGCCCGAATAAATAATAGACTACTTTAAAATATGAAAAACATCCCCAAAACGATAAAAAACGCAAAAGGGATGATTTCTGTATAGATGGCGCTGGTGTGCAACAAATCTGACATCACAGACTAAAAACATTCAGTCTTTTCTATTCGATTATTGAAATTTGACAGGAAAACGTCTGTCACGGGTCGGCTAGTATAATAATAAAAACTCTTCTCTTCTCTTTTTTCTCTCGTACTAACTTATGTATGTAAAGCAGAGATAAACAAAATAAATACATATTAGTGCACTTGATTACACAACGCCATCTAGCCCCAAACTAAGCAAAGTTTGTACTATTGGGATTAGATAACTGATATAATACTTTTTTTTGTAAATACATACTTATGATACAAATAACACTCAGACATAGTACATACATCCATGTTCATCACAAATGTTTGATCCGGAATCAAACCCTCAACCTACAGCGCAGAAGGCAGAGCCACCCAGGGCAAATATTTGTGTGATAAACATAGATGTTTGTTCTGTATCTGGGTGTTAATGTGTTTAAAAAGTATGTATTTACAAAAAAAATATATACGAGTATAAAATTCTATCAGTTATCTGGTTCCCATAGTATAAGCTTTGCTTAGTTTGAGAATAGATGGCGTTGTGTAAAAATGTCAATCAATATTTATTTATTTAATTAATACGTTTTTTGATGATTGTAATTAAGTAAGATAGTACCACGTGAGCGAAGCCGGGACTGAAAAATGGTCTGCTTGTATTAACAGGAGTTTTTTTCTTAATTAATTCTTGAAATAGATATCCGTATCGCCATATTTCAAATAAAACGTTGTGAATTACAATGAGAAAGACTAAGATAGTGACAACCCAGTCATTTAATAGACTCCTAACCTATAACTGCCGACCGGTCCAACAGACCCCGATGATTCATCTATCGCAATAATATACCTTTTTATGAAATCTCCTTTGTTTAACCCCTTTGTGTTCGCATAAAATTATTCATGGACACATTAACTTCTTGGTCGTGGAGGCCATTGTGATTTCTGCGTATGCAAATCTTTGTCCCGGAAGGACTGTGACTGATTGGATTTGGGTTCCCAGGACGGTCAACTAATGATGCTTAGGTGCGCGTATGTGGGAAAGGTGTGAATTTGTGACGTGGCAATATTTAGAAATAAAAACCGTTATTTTTAGTTTTTTTTTGTAGTTTCATCTCTTTTGGGATCGGTTTATGTTTTTTATATTTATTGTACGTTAATAATAATATTTTTTAAGCCGTTATTTCGCACATGAAATTTATAAAACATAAAAAATTTTTTGGTGTAAGTACGAGTACTAGCGACATCCAACACTTATGTATCGAAAATTGACATATTTCCTACAAAGCTGAATAAAAAAATCAAATTCAAATTCAAAGTCAAAAATCATTTATTTTAATAAAATCACAAGGATCACTTTGAAACGTCTTAGGAACTAGGTGAAGCTACGCCGATTCCACGCGACCAAGCCTAGAAGAATCAGGCAACAAACACGGCTTGGGGTCTACCTTTTTTTTTAATGATCCTTTCCTTAAAGCTATGTAGAGCTCCAGTGTGGTGCGATCAAATACGATCAGGACTGTAATCCCCAAGTACGGTAGACATCCTCTCAGCTCTCAAGGCGCTTAGATCCTTTGAAGATGTCTAGTCTAGTGAGAGGCACGTCCAAACATTACATTTGGCACTTGCTCACACTTTGCAGTAGTAAGCATTCCATAATACATTCAGTGAGTTAAAAAAACTTGAATTTTGATTGTTGTTTTCTTACATTTTCTAAAGTTAATTCGTATGAGTTAGTGACTAAATCTGGAAACGAAGTAACGAAGAAGCCACCGAAAGGCCTTTGTCATGGCTAATTTCTATTAAAGGCTATATAGTAATCTTTCTTATTACAAAACATTATCTTTCCATCTTCAGGTTGCTTGGAAGAAATATTTTTATTGATAAGACCACTTATTGTACGTAACTCGAAAATTATTTGTTTAATGTTTTACTTGTTTATTTCTGACTAGCGACCCGCCCCGGCTTCGCACGGGTAGCATGTTATTATACATATAAACCTTCCTCCTGAATCACTCTATCTATTAAAAAAAACCGCATCAAAATCCGTTGTGTAGTTTTAAAGATATAAGCAAACATACATACATACAAACAGACGCGGGAAGCGGAAAGCGACTTTGCTTTATACTATGTAGTGATGTACAATAAAGTATTATCTATCTATCTTTAAAGTTGAATTTATGTGCCTGAAATCGAATATCTCCAACATACACCTTTACACCAACACGGTTCATAAACTATACATAATTCGTGCACTTACATCAACATCAACATCAACACAGAAAAGCTGAATTTCTGATACCATAATCTGTCCCCAACCCTTCCCTTTAATAATGCATCGGCCATTAGTTAACCCACAGATGTTGGCCATCTTCTAATTCTGATTGCGAAGGATGAAAGGATTAAACCCGTTTCCACTTAACCACTTTTTGAGAATTAATTTTCAAACATCCTAAGGCGTCGACGCTTTTCCGATTGCTACGTGGTATATGTTTTTAGGGTTCCGTACCCAAAGGATAAAAACGGGACCCTATTACTAAGACTTCGCTGTCCATCTGTCCGTCTGTTCGTTTGTCCGTCTGTCTGTCACAGGGCTGTATCTCATGAACCGTGATAGCTAGACAGTTGAATTTTTCACAGATTATGTATTTCTGTTGCTGCTATAACAACAAATACTAAAAACAGAATAAAATAAATATTTAAGGGGGGCTCCCATACAACAAACGTGTTTTTTGACAGTGGCACGGAACCCTTCGTGCGAGAGTCCAACTTGCACTTGGCCGGTTTTTTTTAAAGAATATTTTGTAACGTCGCTTACTTAGGATGGTGTATGTTTTTGTTGGTAAATTCAATTACCCGTTGAATTGATGATCCTTTTTTGGTGATAATGAAATACAAATATAGCGAGTTTAAAGAGTTCTTAATACATTAAGGTGAAGCTTGAAATTTTAGTTTTTTTTGTATGGGCTGAGTCTAACCGGATAAGACGGAAAAAGTGATAAAAACGCATTATCTTGAAAACCATAAAACCAAAGAAACTGTCTTTTATTTATGTAGCTAGAATAATTATCAAATTATCTAAAGTATTTATTGATAGTTTTAAGTAAAAAATAAATTGGTGTTTTGAAAGAGCCAACTTTGGAAAATAAATCTATCGATAATTTTTTTACTAATCGTCTATAATTTATCTAGATTAAATCCTTAAGATATCTTTGTCATAAAAAAACAAAACTGTATGTTTTGCGGTTATTGAGAAAAAAACGATTCTACGTTCATGAAAAAAAATATTACTCGTCTTAAGACTTTGGTTAGGATTTTGTCTTAATTACTTTAAAGTGTTTGTGAACAGGACTGCAAGTCGTTATAAATAGATGTTCCGTTGTCCAAACTTAAAATAATAAAAAGAAAAAATATTATAGTAGACTTAGTAAAGCGTATGATTACGAAATCATTAGGCTTCACCGAAAAATCTTTCTACAAACTTAATTAATATTTGACGAAGCCGAGTGGTTTTTTGAAAGTGTCGCAGAAGGTGTCCGGACGCAGCTGGGACCGCTAATCTGCGTCGCACTTGTTAAATATTAACGCAGTCTAATTACACCCCCTTGCACCCCCACCCCTGCCCTCTAATGGCTTTTAAAACTGATTCCCGCCCTCTGAGGATGCGTATTTGATGACAACTCTCGTCGTTTTGCCGGGAACAAGGGCTGCGGTCTGTTCTTTCCTCTGAGATATTGAAGCACTTTTGTTTTCCATTACTGTTGGTACCTATGCCGCAGAATAATAAAGTTATAAGCTTCTTTCGTGTAACAAGAATCTTTTGTTCCTCCTCTAAAAGGTTCAGTGAAACTGTGACCTAATTGATAATCCACAAGACATAAAGTAAATTCAAACAAAATATTTTACTAAGCGAAAAATTATACCACCAAAAAGTAATTTATTGTTAAACATTATATTTTTTCTATAAGGTGAAAAAGTAAGACATAATAATGACCCGTTATTTTCGTCCTTAATTAGGCAGGATTTCAAACTTTATTTTGTAATTTACTAAAATTCTGACTGCACATTTATTAACCTCTTATACATTCTCTGTATATTTTTATCTGGTAATTTAAAAATAGTGCTGCATACTCTTTTATTCAATGAATCAATCGATAATTTGTCCCATCACGACAACAATCAACATAGTTTGTGTGAAACTTTCGCTTAGACCGTAAACGGTAGCTCCAGCCCCGACCATGCGAATTGCGAATCAGTTAACAAAGCTTGTAATTAATGATGTCACGACATTCGTTTATTTGTCCAACTGGCCATCCGGATTCTCTGCAAACAGGTCATTCTTACCTCAAATGGTACATTTAACGGCAGCAGCACCGCTAATGGTTAAACCTACAATTATTGTGCGCCATTACGTTTGTATCATCGGCCTTTTATTTTATTTTCTTTTCTTTAGGTCTTAGAGACCCCGCGCGGGAGTTTAGGGTTGATATCATTAATCTCTGGAGACGTATCGGACGGTCTTGACAAAAGTTTTGATTAACGGTAAGCAAATATGGGAACTTTTCTGTTGGTGTTGGATCCTGACAGTAATGTATGATGTTTTCTGGATGCTGTGCTTTTTATATTCCTAAGACGTCAGATTTGGTATTGATAGAAATAAATATATAAGAAGCCTACTGTTAGTATGTAGCTTTAAATTTGTTTATTTTTTTAAATTACATACCTATATGTAATCATCAAAACGTAATGTTATTATATCTTCAGGGTAATTTTATTATATGTGTTGTATATCGATATATGTGTTCGGTTTTATTACATAATTATTTTATCACATAAAGTAAATTTACGAAAAATGTTACTTGTGCTTTTAAATAAAAAATCTCTTACAAAATGGGGCCGGAAAATAAAACGCAGTTACGTTACGTAACAAGTTACAGTCGCTTGTTTTACTGACGCAGCAAACGTCACCGACATCTGTCAACCCGTGACATGTCTTATCTTTGCTAAAAAAACCCCAGAGGGTTGTAGAGTTGGTCAAGAGTCCGGCTTTTTATTTTTGTTTCTACATTTTTACCTGATTTTTCTAGTTTGTTTGTTCACGAGAAACAGTAGTAAATATATCTAGTTTGTTTTTTAGTTGTCTAGTAATGATCACAGTGATTCAAATATATCTTTCTAAGTACTTAGGTGATGTTGTACCTAATTAGTATAAAGTTGGCGTCTACGTTAATAGACTATGGCTTCGTAAACTTTGCAAAAGTAGCCGTATTACTATTTAAGAGTTGAAATTTAGTTTTGTCAATGTATTTTAAAAGATGTCATTCATGTTCATTTTGGGCATTTGAAAGAAGATGAAAGGCGATGGCCAATTCCAGTCATTTGGTTTTTGAAATACTGAGTTTATTGTAAGAAATTATTTGTTTGAACTGTTTTAGTTTGAGACCAATTTACTCCTAATTCAGACCATACTATATTACATTTTTGTGTTATTTCAAAAAACCGGTTAGTTATGAAAATAGTGAATTATATCATAAATAGTAGTAAAGATCTTTGTACTCTTACTACACAAACCCTCGCATTCAAGAACGACACTATGAGAACACGCACCCACAGTGGACGAAATCTTTTTTCATAAAAATCACTTTATGTGTTGTGCGACACTGCATGGTGTGACTAGAGGCACATTGTCGTGTGCCTCTAGCCAAAGTTGAGCTCTAAAGGCACACGGTAGTGTGCGCCATAGTGCCGCTCAACACATAAAGTGATGTTTATGAAAAAAGATTTCGTCCACTGTGCGTGCGTGTTCTCATAGTGTCGTTCTTAAATACGAGGGTAAATATTGCAGAAGTTCGGTGATCAAGACACTGTCCGACTTTTCGAAGAGAACAACTTTATAGATATTTCCTCCTATCTACCCTATAAGCCCCTGGGTGACATTCCACCCTCAGCAAGCCAAGACAATGTGCGAATCAAATGTATTTATGACTATGTAAATTGGTCCAATTCAGCTTGGAATTCGAAATTTCGCTAAAAGGTTGGGAAAATTTACTTTTTCCCGCGACAGATGTTTTTGAGTGGGCCGCTCTGATTGTCGGGTGTTGTTTTACTGTAAAGATTGACACTTTGGTTCTGACAACGACATTGATACCGGTAACAAACATAAGTACAGAAATACCCATATATATTCAATATGGGTTGTGTTGACGTAAAACATCCTGATGCTTTATGAATTAGACAGTACAGTAGGACTTTCGGTAAAGGTGAAGGTTTAATTTTGATTGGTAATTTTAATCGTGTTTTTTGATTTTAAGGCATCGATAACTACATATAAAAGATAGAAACATAACTTGAAATTAAATAGTATACTTATTGAACTTTTTATAAGGAAAACGGAAAAATATAAGTAAAAACCAAGTGTCTACGTTGAGAAGAACTAATTATTTTATAATGCCATAATACCAACTGGATCAATAAATATATTATATACTAGCTGACCCGTGCCCGCTTCGCTGAGCGCGCTGGTCGACAGATAGTTTCATATTATAGCCTATATGTTGCCGAGGACTAATAGCTATATAACAAAAAAACTTTCATCAAAATCCGTCCAGTAGTTTTTTGCGTGAAAGCAAGACAACAGACAGACAGACAGACAGACAAAAAATTCAAAATGTTTTTTTTTTGGCCTGTGTTACTTGTATGAAGACCCCTAGGAGTATTTTTTTTAGTTTATATTCAATGTACAGAATTGAACTCTTCTACAGTTTTATTATATGTATATACATATATAGAAGATGTATAGATAATGAATATGAAAACCAATTTCAGTGTGAATCATAAAAAAAAATACATTAAATATGGAACAATGACACTAGGTATGAAAGCTGGACTTTGAGCTTTCATACCTAGTGTCATCGTTCCATATTTAATGTATTTTTATTTTATGATCAAACCAAAAATATTAATTTTGTACAAACACTACATACCTAATTTTATATTATATATTTTATCCAACGTTCTTTATAAATTTCCTTTTCCGAAAAACCAGGAAAAAAAATAATAAACAAACTGTCTAATAAAAACTGTTATCCACCCTCCTATCAGGAGTGAGAGTGACAATATATCGGAAGTGCCCTCACATTGTTTTAGTGCGAATGACGACCCTAATGAAATTGACGACCGCAAGACGCAGATGCGAATGTTATTCGGGGATATATCTATGGATATGATACAAAAACTTTGGCTAATAGAACTTCAAGTCGTATGTGCTTCGGGTCGATGCCAAGTTTAAGGACGTATTCCTGAACTTTTGGACAGCAGGAATAGTCTACCAACGGTATAGGGAAGCGCCGCTAATGAAGAAAATGTCTTGGCTTTTTGTGTTTTTTTTTATAATATGTGTACCTATGTCTATAAATGTATCTATTAATATGAGCCTCAGTATTTGTATTTAACATTAGTGATGTTGCCTGAAATAAAGATATTATTATTATTATAATAGAAGCAACTGGACTTATAGAGATAGAGTAATATCGATTTAGGCTTACTGGCTACCTAAGCATATTGATAATGTAGACCAAAATATACGGATCTTTACCTATTAAACACAGAAGACACAATTTTTTTTTTCAAAATCTTCGACTATAATTTCAAATGCCAAAGTTTGATCGTAAGGAAACTAGTTAGAATTCTAGTAAGCGGCAATAGACTTGCAACCTATCTCGTATGGAATGCTAACTGCAAATCATGAGCGTAATTTTTGAATGTTTTCTGAATGTAATTTTTGGATGTAATCTGAAATTCGGTTGGTATCTACATTTTCTTAAAACAAATACAATTCAAGTTTCAGATTCTAGTTTGTCAAATTGATAAAAAAAACATAGGTAAATGAAAATTCAATAACATTTTGAACTCATATTTTATTTATTTTATTTTTGAATTTTAAGAAATTTACAGCTCAAATATTAACAGGAATACTCATGTATCATATAAATTTGTTTTTTTTTTATATTTACAAACTCCAGTTACAATCAATACGTAATTGTTTCCTTATCTTCAGGACTATCTTTATCTTCCTATCCCCTGTGAGTCTGTTGTCGATGAATTGGCGCGGACGTGAAAAAACAGTCTCTTTTTATCCGCACTTTTGGGGAATTGTGGACGTCTCGTGACGTAAACCCACTTATCGGCAATAACTTAAGGACGGTAGGGACGTAAGATAAGCGCTGGGTTTCAAAAAACGGCCACTGTCTTGCCAATCGAAATAGCGGTGGCCGATGTTTTCCGTTGAGGAATAACGTTTAACACGTGCATCTGAATAATAATAGTAAAATAAAAAATAAATAAATAGGATCACGACTGTAATCCCCAAGTACGGTAGACACAGCCTCTCAGATCTCCAGAAGCTTAGATCCTTTGAAGATGTCTAGGGGGGTTAGTCAGAGGCACGTCCAAACATTATATTTGGCACATGCCCACATTTTGCAGTAGTTAGCATTCCAAACGTGACAGGTTGCAAGCCCATCGCCGCTTATAAGAATACTAAATGGTTTCCTCACGATGTTTTCCTTCACCGTTTTGAGCACGTGTATTTGATGCGCATATAAATTTTTCAAACAGAAAAATCCATTGATGCACACCAGGATTCGAACCCACGACCTTCAGACATCTTCAAAGGATCTAAGCGTCTTGAGATTTGAGAGGTTGTGTCTACCGTACCTGGGGATTACAGTCGTGATCCTATAGAATAGATATATAATAGAATTGTTCATAGAGACTGTCCGGAGATAGTCACGTCAAACAGAAAGAAATAGAAGGAAATAATATCACAACTATAATCCCCAAGTACGGTAGACTAGATATCCTCTCCAGATCTCCATGAACTCAGATCTTTGAAGATGTCTTAAGGGGGTAGTCAGAGACATACAATTAACTGATTAGACACAGCCGGGATTAGAACCCACTACCTGGTACTTCCCACTCGGCTACATCTTCAAGGGGCTTCTTAGCACTAGGGGATTATAATCGTGATTCTATTTAATTTCATGTTTTAATAATTTAGAAAAAAATATTTTAAAGATCAGAGATGAATGGTATATTTAAATAAAATAAGCTCATTTAACATCAAAACTTCCATTAAAGTTGTTTACAAGCAACAGTATCAATCCAGCTCCTCTGTGCTGTCGATCCTCACACTGACCTGTCACTCTATACACTAAAGGATCCTTTGAAAGCCTTCGTGGCACAACCCTTTCTTTCCCACTTCGCAATCCACTGCTGGTTTTGTATCAGCGAGTGGTGTAACTCTGGTTGTAAACACGCAATGGGAGATGAACATCGCGTTAGTGTGGTGAGAATGCTGTGATGTGAGGCTGTCAATCACAATCAGGCGCGACCACCCGCGCGATTAGGCGCAGGTTAAGAAACTATGATGGTGTGGAGATCGATAACAACTAAAAGTATTTTATGGTTGAAACTGTATGAAAATAATTTATACATCTATACATATCTAAAACATATAATAAAACTGTAGAAGAGTTCAATTCTGTACATTGAATAATAAGTAAAAAAAATACTCCTAGGGGTCTTCATACAAGTAAAACAAGCCAAAAAAAAAAAAAAATTGAAATTTTTGTCTGTCTGTCTGTTGTCTGGCTTTCACGCAAAAACTACTGGACGGATTTTGATGAAACTTTTTTGTTGTATAGCTATTAGTCTTCGGCAACTTATAGGCTATAATTTTGGAAGATCGGAATACCAGATGTGGAACTATAGCGGTCTGGAGCCATACCATAGCCATACCTATCCAAAATAATCACATTTAGAAATATCTGTCACACAGCGAAGCGGGCACGGGTCAGCTAGTTGTATATAAAATAATATATAGGTATATATTTTTAGTCCATATCGATCCACTGCAGGTTAAAGACCTCCCTCCCTTCTTTCTACATTTTTCGATCTCCAGCTAAATATCGCCAGTCATTTAAATGAGTGTCGAGATCGTCCCGCCATCTCCTCCGGGGTCTGCCTTGACGGCACCTTGTTTGTGAGGACCAATCGGTAGTTATTTTGGCCCAAAGATCGTGGACATGGCATGCGAGGGACATGCCCAGCCCAATACCATCCCAAAAAATTACAGGTAAATATGTATTACCCGTGTAAAAATCAAGAGTTAAATTCTTGAATACAATTTCAGGTTTTGAACAGAAACAATCACTAAAAACTGAAGATAATGCGAATCGAGCATAGCGGAACTAACCCACCCAGCTACCCCTACGCTCTTAGTTAAAACAAAAACTGTCTGTTTTGTATCGATGCGAAACGACATAAAAAGTTATTTAGAAATCCTATGATAATGGCAATGCAAGAGGCAATAGAGGTGGTAATGACGATCACGAATGATTCAGTATCCAAAGTGGAAAGAAATTACGAAGTTGAAAATTATACTTATGAAAGTGTATGCATTTTTGAATAGAACAATGACGGCAAGGATTCAAACCCAACAACCATAGTCATACCTGCTATCTAGTCAAATCTAGATGTAGTCTGAAGTCAAGGTTCCTACTCAGCAAACACGGCTTTCAGATTGATTGGTTATAACTTTATTGTTCACCATAACAAAAATACACAACAGAAAATGACATAAACATAACAGTGTAAACAACGGGCGGCCTTATCGCTAATAGCGATCTCTTCCAGGCAACCTTTGGATGGACAGGATAGAACTTAACATAAAAAAGACGGTGGTGGTTTTCTTTTGAAGTAAATTTATTAATTATTTTACGGAAATGCTCCACGGCTTTTCTTGTTTCATCCACATCGTCTATGTGTACACGCACAGCGCGCCGTTTACTGGAGATCTGTCCATCTGTCTGCCTTTATCTGCATGCATCTCTCATCTTCGGCTCACAATACTAGGAAACAATATTCGCTTTTCTTATTACATTGTTTTGATACTCGGTACCTTTACGAATAATAATAATAAATAACATCCAATAGCCATCATATAGAAATATTATAGTGAACATATCACACAGCATCGCTCCAAACTAAGCAAATCTTGTACCATGGAAACCAGAATGTGGGACACGAACCAAAATGTAGCGCAGAAGGCAGAGTTACTACCAACTGAGCTATGAGACCAGTCATAGTTTAGCCATTTTAGAAGAGCTCGTCAAAGCGCTCCTAGCGTTAACAGATCGTCTCAGTACAGCAACCTTCAGCGTAGTCAATGGGTGGGTGACCGCTAGTAGTATTGACATGGAACACGTGCTTCGGTAAGCACATAAGAATATCATAAGATTTGGCCAGAGTTATAGGCATTACCTTATTTTTTTACTGAATATACCTACTCACCGATATCTACAGTTTCAGGGGCGTGCAACATTCGGCTCAAATCAATCGGCGCGATTCAGTGAAGGAGTTGGCGCTTCTCTCACCTATAACCGGCGACCCCGCGGGGTCGGGTCACGACCTGTGACCCCATTGGGCGACCTTTGCCACGCCCACCGCCTATACCTAACTGAAACATCGCTGAAAAGGATGGAACGAGGATACTCTAAATTAGCTAAGTACGATTACTGGTAATTAGCTACAGAGTAAAGCTGTTTGATAAGTTGTAGATTGGGTAACCTATTATTGTTACCTGTTTGGATTTATATTATTTTCGTATATTTAGCAAGTCACGTAGAAAGGAAACCTACAAACTCAAATTCAAATTCAAAAATCATTTATTTCAATAAAATCACAAGGATCTCTTTGAAACGTCTTAGGAACTAGGTGAAGCTACGCCGATTCCACGCGACCAAGCCTAGAAGAATCAGGCAATAAACACTGTTTGAGGTCTACCTTTTTTTTAATGATCCTTTCCTTAAAGTTATGTAGAGCTCCAGTGTGATGCCAATCGAACAAGGTGAAGGATCAAACAAGAATAATAATTAAAAGTACTACTCAGAGCGGCGACGGGCTTGTAACCTGTCACGTATGAAATGCTAACAACTGCAAAATGGGGGCATGTGTCAAATGTAATGTGTGGACGTGACTACTCCCTCTGGACATCTTGAAAGATCAGACCGCTTGGAGATCTGAGAGGAGCTCTAGTGTCTACCATACTTGGAGATTGTAGTCGTGATCCTATTGAATTGAATCTATTTTACTAAATGTCTTCTCATCGCGTACTTATCTCCCACCAAAAAAAACTACAAACCATCGCAGAGTTCTATAAAATATTAGATTCCTTATCTATTAATAGATCAGCTTGCACCATTACAACCATCATCAGTAGTTATAGGAACTGCTCAATCAGAAACGGGGTTGAGAATGACAATCAAGTCAAATTAAATCACAACCGTTAGACCACTGACAGCAATTACCGGTGGCGGCCACCGCCACGATACCGCAAAGTCGCCACAAAAGGAGCACGATGCGTGACCGACGGTTGGTGACATCTGACCTTACTGCACTGGTTGTACACCTGTTTGTGTTAGGTACAAGCATAATCTATATACGTCTTTATATTGTGGTACAAGTAAAAGTGGAGTAACGTTGGATGACGTCATTGCTAAAACATAAAATGATGTAAGAGAACCGTAGATACGTTTTTTTGTGGTTATTATCAAGTCATCAAATTCCAAGCAAACCTTGTATTATGAGAAGCATTACTGATACAATACTTAATAAATTAAATGAAATAGGATCATAAATTTCCAAGTACGATAAGTTTCTCAATTTTCTAACATAAAAATCTAATGAAGTGAAGGAAAACATCGTGAAGAAACCAGTTAGTATTCTTATAGGAGGCGATGGGCTAGCAGCCTGTCACGTATGGAATGCTAACTACTGCAAAATGTGGGCATGTGCCAAATGTAATGTTTGGACGTGCCTCTGACTACCCCCACTAGACATCTTCAAAAGATCTAAGCGTCTGGAGATTTGAGAGGATGTCTACCGTACTTGGGGATTATAAGTAGTGAGTGTTTTTTTTTTTTATCTAATGATGCACGGCCGTGATTCGAACCTAACATACCTCCCACTTTTTTGTATCTTTTAGTTGTGTGATAAGCATTGCAGCTTGTTATCTAAAAGGACGTTAGGTGAGTGAGGATTAGAAACGAATAGGCAAGCTGCTACGAGCGTTTCATGCTATCATGATGTAAGTTGGGACTCCCGGATTTCCGGAATCCCGGAATCCCGCGCTCAATCATGGCGATCATCACGCAAAGGCTACACCGTGTGCGAGGCAACATGTAGATTCCATCTGAAACAGGTACGAGTATCCTAATAATATTATAAATGCGAAAGTTTGTGATAAGGCTGCTGTGTTTGTTCCCTAATCATAAATAAACGACAAAACGGATGAAGAAGAAATTTGCTGTAGTATGTAGATAAAAAATCAGAATAAATAAAGGGGGACATATAATCCGAAAACAAACCCTAAATTATAAATTAATGCAAAAAGGATGATTTTGGTGTAGATAATGTGCAAAAAATTAGACATCTCAGACCGAAAACATTGAGTTGTCATAGCAATGCATTCTACCAAAAAGGTAAAATCCTACTAAGGTCGGTATTGGATTTTTTTTTCTGACAATTTGACTTCCGAATGATACGCACTCTACCAAAATACGTAATTTATTTTATCAGCATAAGGTTTTTAAGGAAAAAATTGGTAGTTTCCTGTAAGTGTTTTCTTCTGTGCGATAACTAAAATTTGGGCAGGACAAAGTCTGTTGCGGTCGGCTAGTTATAGATAAGTATCGCAAATCAACATTTATCTCTTCTTCTTGAACTTGTCCCATTTCAAGTGGGGTAGGCACGGCACAATATGAAGAAAAATTTTTTGCAAATGGATTTGTTTGGAGTGTTTTAGAACCGGCCGTCTGCTTGACGTCAACCCTCTTTGGGAATTCACATCTAAATAATATAAAATTACTGCGTTACTAACTGACTGATCTTTCAACACAGCCTAGAGTCTAGGCCCTAGACCATAGTCTAAGAATATTGAAATTTACAAAATAATAAAAAAACGCAAAAGGGATGATTTTGGTATTATATGTAATCTGACATCACAGACTAAAAACATTCAGTCTTTTCTATTTGATTATTGAAATTTGACAGGACAACGTCTGTCACGAGTCGGCTAGTATTATATATATTTTAACGTGAGTATGTTCTGCTCATTCCATAACTAACATGACAACCCTTACACAGGTGCTAACAATTAAGTATTGAGTTTTTATTCGCAGTTTATTCTTCCGTGATTTGTTTGTGGGAAATTTGTTCGCTTTTGATTTGTAATTATGACCAGGTGCATACTGATTGAATGACCACCCCTGTACTATCTACAGGACATGGGAATGTATGGGACATTCTGTATTATTTTTTAAATTTGTCTTCACTTCCGTTAACCTTTATATTTAGTGCTAATGCTAGGTTCGCTAAAATAAATGGCAGGTTATATCAATCACCGAAACATTTTCACCAAATTATTTTATAATATTTTCAGTAGCAATCCTCACTTTAACGTTTTTTTACTAATAAATATTAACATTATTTAAACACGTCTTAATAAATGTTTTTGATGAATGCAAAATCGTTTTTTCTCAATAACCGCAAAACAAACAGTTTTGTTTTTTATGAAAATGATAACTTAAGAAACACGATTGGTGAAACTTTTCTCGATAGATTTATTTTCCAAAGTTGGCATAGTTTCGTTTTTAATTAGAACTATGAATAGCTAAATACTAAATAGTTCAATTTTATATAATTCGTTAGTTCATACTAGCTAAGTAAATTATAGACAGTTTCTTTTTAAGTTTGATGGTTTTCAAGATAATGCAGTTTTATCACTTTTTCCGTCTTATCCGGGTAGACTCAGCCCATACAAGCAACCAAACATTTTTCATATCACCTTAAGCATAACTAGAAAATAATTGGTAAATCCCAATCAAACGTCTCGAAACGCCAGTAGGTACCTAATAATAAGTAGAAATTTTAAACGTGTTTTAATTTTATAAATTCTGATGTTGTTCCATTTTTTCCACTTATTTTGTATATATTTGTGTGCAATGTACATGTAGCTCTACATGTGAACTTTTTCTATATAAGATAACTTTAAAAAATTACGATAATGAAAAAAAATATAACCAGGCCTTTCAAAATGCACAATGCCAGTTGGGCGGTCTAAAGTCTGCTTACCTAAAGATGCCGGTCTACCGTCTGCTGATACACCTTCATACTTATTGTTTCTGTGTGCGTAAGCTCGAGAGCGCTCAGTATCAGTCACGCACACAAAAGCGCTTGTCTATACATATCACAACTACAAATACTGCTCACCAGCTTTCGTGAGATATAACAAATCTACCCGTCAACAAGTAATTCCCAGTTTCCAACGCGTGGGAGTAAACCCAAATCACAGATCGCGTGTGCAACTATGCACCTGTTGTAATCTGTACTTAACTGTTCATTATTCTGTGCTTGTGGTCCGGCACGCGATAGAACTCTCACACTACGGTGTAGGTTCACATGATTTTAGATTAATTAATAAAAAAAATATAGCATCACGACTATAATCCCCAAGTTCGGTAGACACCCTCTCAGGCGCTTAGCCTTGGAAATGTCTGTAGGAGTATTCGGAGGCACGCCCAAAAATTACACTGTAGGTAGTTAGCGTATCTACAGCCTATCGCCGTTTATAAGAATGCCGACTGTTTTTTTTACGTTTTATTTTACCGTTATGAGCACGTGTTAATGTACATAATAATTTTTCGAATAGAAAATTTCTTCAGGATTTGTGAACCCTTTGGTAATTGAAAGTCGAGGTACCTTTCACTGGTCTTTGTTGGAAGAATGATAAACACGACCCTAGCCTACATTTAAGAAGTATAAAACAAGTGCCTCCAACTGGCGTTCTGTGACGTTTACAGTTCGCTTCGCCATCTTACATCTAGAACTCCGTTTTACTTTGAACAATATACGTTTATTAATTTATTCTGTTTTTGGTGTATTGATTTCATTTCCTCAGCCTTTTTAGTCGAATTAAATACTATGTCATTAGTATTCAAAATTTATTTAATGACATAGTATTTAAATCGACCGCTGCTAGTGATTCTAATTAATTTCATGATTGGACCTTAGTAGTTCATGTATTTATATTATTACTTTATTACCAACCTGTGCGAATCCGCTAAAAAGTTTATAACCCTATAATGGGTTTTTGTTGAAGTAAAATGGCAAATGGATGTGACGTGCCAGTGTTACTGGCTGCCCAGGGTATCATGGTATAGTATCACCTTGTTTTTACCATGCATATTATGGTGTGTCCAAACACATGTGCGCGGCATCTACGCGCGGCATTAGCTGGACACAAGTTTTGAAGCGTGTCTAGACATATAAGTAAATGCCGCGCTATGTTTGGTCACACCTTTATGATTTTTCGGTAAGTGTTGAATAAAACAAAAAACTCAAAATCCTGATTGACATTTTTAATTTTATACATTTTCATACAGTCTCATACACACGACACTATTTTACATGCTTGTACAAGTTACCGCTGTACACGTTATTGCGAATAAATACCTTACATAATGCCTTACACATAATTTGGCAGGGAATATGTAAAGAAAAAACGATTTAAAATGCACTTCCGGCTTTTGTCCACCTGTTAGGTTTTTTTTTAAATACCAAAAGAGAAATCCAATATAACTATAAATTTATATTCATTTAGTTTCATTACTAAATTGTATTACTTGTTTTTGATGAAGTTTTTTACAAACATAACTATATCAGGAACAATTTAATAAATGCTTAGTGGAATAATGTGTCAATTTGTTTATATTTTATAGAAAACTATAGTAATTTGAGAAAACAGCAGTAAAAAAGTAGGATATATAAAATCATAAAATATTTTTTGTTTAATATAATCATGTTTAAGCCAGGAACTCTATCAAATGTTTATTATAAGTACATATTATAAATGTACTATTATTTACGTAAGTAATTACAAGAATAAGCACAACCAAAGTTTGATTGAGTTCTATTGAAATTAGAATATGGTATTTATGTACCTATTATATTTTTATTTCCTGGCTTAAAAACCAAACGCACCTACATCAGCTACAATGATAAATTCAAAACAAAAACTTTGATTAATATCTCTCTAATATCTCTATACACTACACACCAATTGCACGTCCAATGTACATTATTGCGATTCAATCCAAGATTGCTTTGCACACAACATGATTTCCCTAAAATTACACTGACTTCATGAACAAGATGTCACGAGAACTCCCAAGTCAATCGATACATAGTAGAATACAGCACTTACTCTAATCATTTACAGTAGTAAAAACATTTTATTTACATTAAATAATAAATCTACGCCTAAATATTTTTACAGAGGAACAAAATCTTGAACTACGAGTAATTGCAGGTTTATATTAAGTCACTGACTGAATGCTTAAATATTTTTAAGTCACTTTGTTTCACGGTGTCAATGACCCAACGTAAATCAGCCGTAACAGACCCCACACTTAATCGAATCTACGAATGTCTATTCTGCCTATTCTGGCACGGAACACGAGTCTTGGCCGCGGAGATTGAGGAGACTGTCTATCGTCAGGGTGTTCCTCTTTGGCTCGCTGGACGTCGTGGACGCGTCGAAGGATTCCTGTTCCGTCGTCTTAGGAGTGTAGAACGCCGATTCGAAGGTCGGCTCGGCTCTCTCGCTGTCTCTGCTCCGCGCTCCATAGTACTCTTCGCTCCCTTCAGTGTTCTCTTGGAACTCGCTCGATGACGTCACCGCGTCCTCGGGCTGGGGGACGTCGCGGGCGAATCTGAAGGGGTCGAAGCGCTGGCTCGGCAGATACGGCGGGAAGCCGTAAGGCGTGGATCAGGCCGCTGCCAGATGTCGCCACATCGTATGTCACATGGTCGCCATGTATGGCCAGGAGAACGAACTACCGGACAGCAGCATATCTCTTATAAGCGTCTCGATAGGTGTCTTTCCGACTAATCTGACGAAGAAGAGTTGTTCGATGACTTGTGAGCTGACGGTGCGGAGGGATGGTAGCCGGAGGAGCAGTTTTCCGAACCGCGTGGGCTGGTTGGGGTACTGGCTTCGACAGTACTCTTCTAGGGCGCACTGGGACTTTTCTTGTAGGCTCTCTATGTGTGGGACGTCTGATAGACCGCAAGCATCTGTAAGAGAAGAAACATTGATCAGAAAATTGCTAATAGATATTTATCTCGTTTAAAATTGACGATGGACGTGAAGCGACTACCTCGGTGCCTTGGTTGAGACGCAAGTGCGGGTTCGATCTCCACGGTAGGACAAATGTTTGCGTGCAAATATTTGTTCTGGGTCTAGGTGTTGCAGCTAAGGTATTCGTAGATTCTCATACCATCGACACGGATTACTAAAGTGGGGGAGTACTGGGTACTGGTATTCTCATAAAAAAAACTCAGACAGCATCCTAAGTAAGGTGTGACGTGTGAGTTAGTTTGGTAAGTTACCTAAAAATGTAGATAAGTATTGTTGTTAAGACATCCGTTTGAATTACTCATAGAAAACAATAATATATTGTGTAATGCTTGTAATAGGTAGGAAAATGTCGTAAACACGGCTTAGTATTTGTAAAGTGATAATTAGCACCTATACGTTAAATTATTAACCTAATAGCAAGTATTAAGTAAAGGTTATGGCATCATATCATCACCTCGGTGGACATTGCGGGTTTATAAGTGTTTTAAGACTATTTCTTAATAATATACTGATTCATAGACCTTACTTAGTATTATTATAAGCGGCTTGCAACCTGTCACATATAATATAACGCCAAACATAATATTTGAACGTGCCTCTGACATCTTTAGACATCTTCAAGGATCTAAAAGCCAAAGATCTGAAAGTATGTCTACAGTCGTGATTCTATTTTTTAGGGTTTCGTACCCAAAGGTTATAAACGGGACCCTATTACTAAGACTTTGCTGTCTGTCTGTCTGTCTGTCTGTCCGTCTGTCTGTCTGTCTGTCTGTCTGTCTGTCTGTCCGTCTGTCTGTCTGTCTGTCTGTCTGTCCGTCTATCTGTCTGTCTGTCTGTCTGTCTGTCCGTCTGTCTGTCTGTCCGTCCGTCTGTCTGTCACAGGGCTGTATCTCATGAACCGTGATAGCTAGACAGTTGAAATTTTCACAGATTGTGTATTTCTGTTGCTGCTCTAACAACAAATACTAAAAACAGAATAAAATAAATATTTAAGGAGGGCTCCCATACAACAAACGTGATTTTTTTGCAGTGTTTATAGATAATGGTACGGCACCCTTCATGCGCGAGTCCGACTCGCACTTGTCCGGTTTTTTTTTATTCTCCAACTCTATTAACATCGAAATCAACATTTACGTTGCCATCTTTAAGTAGGTTAATTTTTAATTACACGTTCAAGATGAACTGTCAGTTACAAAGTGGCGATGTGCTCAATGGAATTCTCAATGAATGAGCTTTCAATTGGAATCTATGTGATGACTGCATTTATGGGTTTGATTGAATGTGTCATTACCTGATTCGATGTAGGTTTTATTATTATGAAACTCTTTACAGTTATATCGGTAAATTAAATGGTGGCGATTCTGTTGTGTCCACGCTGTACCTAAAATTTCTAAAAAACGATCGCTCTTATTCCGGTTATGTTAAAGTCTAAATTAGAGTAACCTTTGACTAACCATTATAAACATCATGAAGGATCTAAGCACCTTGAGATCTGAGAGTATGTCTACCATACTTGGGGATTACAGTCGTGATCTTATTATTTATGATTATTTAATGCATGTAATGGATATTATGTATGTAATGGCTTATTGCTTAAAAATCAATCTTCATCCGCTGATTTTCATTCAATTTATTATTATTATTACGAATTACGAAAATAATGAGTACCTACCAACGAGTAAATATAAAGAAAGGCTCCCGGCAATAATCCTCAAATATGGTAATTATAATACCTTCTCTCAAGTTACTTAGACCCTTGAAGATGTCTAAGGCGAGTCAGGTTAGGTCTAAGGAAAGCAAATTCAAAAATTACACTTGGCACATGCTCAAACTTTCCAGTAGCTAGCATTCCATATATTTTGATTATAAACGATTGCAAATCCATTACCATAAATAGATCATCCTAAAAGTACACATGTTATGCCGACCCGTGAGATAAGTACAGGAAAATGATAAATAGATAGTAAAATTTCAAGGAAAACCATACACCCGTTTTCCTAATTACTCTCAGATTCTCTGTAATGACAGTTTGTTTATCATCATTTCCTTGTGCAACAATAAAAAATATTAATGTCTCACCGTCTTGGCAAATGTACCAAAAGTACCGCACGGGGGACTAATCGCATTAGGCGCCTGCAACCGTTCATGGGTTATTATGTTTATTCGTTTTTATTCCGGGGGTCGAAACGACCGGGGCAAGGATTCGCCTTTGTTGCGGGATATTAGGCGGATTAGGTAAGTAAAAAATAATTAAGAGCAGTCATAGAGCGAGTCTTATAGCTATTGTGTCCGAGGAAAACTTGAAAATATAAAAAAAATGTTTACGATTAACATAATATAATCCATAATGGTTCTTATGACCTTCAGCATCACAAGTTATAAAAAAAATATAGTTTGAAATGTCAGTGAAAGTGTCAAATATTTGAATGAAGCTTTTTTAAATTTAGCAGTTCTACTTTGCTTTTGAGTCATTGCCCTATAGTGATAGAGACAGTGTGAAATGTCAGTGTCAGTGTCAATATCAGAGATAGTACTACTTTGTTTTTGAGTCCTTTGATGAAAAATTCTGGGTTATTGGCCACCCATGATAGTGACATTCTACCATGTCCAAGGCTCACATATCTCTAACCTACATTTACATTCGACAAACGAACTTCATTAGTTTTAATTCGTCCACACGTCTTCTGGTGACGCCATCTGTAATTGTGGTCACTTGCTTCTAATTGTACATGCGATGCCACTAAACGGTGCCAGCTGCTTGAACGATAATTGATACGTATTACGATGCTTTTTAAATTTAAAATTGGGCTAGTTATGTTGATAACCTTTTTTATATTTCGTCAAATTTCTTAAATTTGACGAAATATAAAAAAGTTCTTCTTTTGAAGGTGTCTAAGAAAGAAAACTTTTTATCGTTGCGTTCTAAATTTGAAAAATGGAAAACCTTTTTATATCAATATATTTTTCGGTAACTTCTTTTTTTTATAACATTCTATATTTGAATTTTGTTATAAAAGGCCAACAATAGTTTTTACTGTTTTCAGGAAAACTCGTTGAATAATAAGTATTCTACTTATTATTTTATTGTAAAGCGGTTTTTACAATAACTTACTTTACTATTAAATATTTTTATGCTGTAACATTGTGGCAAAGTTCATAAAGTTTATAAATTAGTTTAAAAGGATGTGCGAGTAAAAGAAAGGATGTTGTGCGTTTGTTTTGTCAGCTGGATGATGATAGTTAATTTGTATTTCCTTGAAGAACTAATGAATGAGATGACCATTGTCTTTAAAATAGTTCTTGGTGGTGTTTTTACTCCCCATTATGAGTTGATGAGTCTGAATGTTGGGGTACCACAATACTATTTATGATACAAGAAATTCTAAAATGATGGTAGTACTATTAATTGTGTAGGTATCTATTCTTGTTTATTTCGTATTGTTCGTAGATGTTCTCAGTTATTTAAAAGGGATATCTGATAAGAACCAGTTCTTTATTACCTATTACTAATGCTACCAAAATTGGATTGATTGATTTTCGAAATATTTTTTTTAGGTTTGTGACATGAATGATTAATATTTTAGAGTAGGCACCACTTTTATACGAGTCTAAATGAATAAATCTATAATTAAGAGATATCGAACGACCTGGGAAAATTCTGTTTAAAAAAAAACAATGTTTTTATTATTATTATGTAAGTATTGAAAGAATGAATGATACGTTAACCCCTTGGCGATCAAATCGAAAGGTGTACGACAACGGTCTCAACGACCAAAGATCAGCTTTAGACGGCCAAATAGCAATTAACCCTTCGTTCGCCGGACATCGTAACAATGTAATATTGTTTAATTGAAACGACCCCGATGACCACATCTTATGGAAACAGCTGGTACAAACCTTGTAAATATCACATTTCAAATGTTATAAAGGAACTCTTCTATCTAAGATCATTAATACTTAATCTACTTGTGACGTATTTACGCGTTATGTGGAAGAATTGATTGTGGATGCTAATGCTCCTTATAAAGTGACATCTATGGATTGTTAGAATTAGACCTAAAATCGCTTGTGTTTGTTTAGCGAAGTACCTAGGCACAAAACTTTTTTATTCTTTGCTTAATAATTTTCGCTGTCTACTTAGTGATCGATACCCAGCTCGCCACAGATATCACAGAGAGCCGTCTTTCTCAAGTTATATCATACTTATTTTTGAGCATCTCTGATATATTTTAACTATAAATACTGCTAATTACCACGTTATTTATTGCATTGTTTTGAGACAATTCAGATGCTCTTCATCAAGAGCATCGCCTGCGACCGCGATCTACGGCAGATCGGCGAATACTCCGATCCAGCTGATCAATACTGAGCTATGTGATGGGTGCCGGTAAACATTGCTCTGAATGAGTATAATTGATCAAATGAACGGTACGAGACTACGCATGAATGGACACAATTATGAAACGTCTTGAGATAAATGAATTGCGAATTCCATAAGGACTTACGTCAACATTAAAGTAGTTCTTTATGAACCAGAGACAATAGTTTCTACACACTCGTATAACTAAATAAGAAGGAAAACATCGTGAGGAAACCAGTTAGTATTCTTATAAGCGGCGATGGGCTTGCTAGATATGAGAGTCTACCGTACTTGGGGATTAAAAACGTGACCCTTTTTTTTAACAAGTAGTCTCATTTAAATAAGTTCAAATTGGCCACGAGTCAAAAGCCCTTTATCCAAAAGCACAAAACACCCGCATAACGCGTTTAATAAGCGACAATTATTTTATTTTAATAAAAGATAAACGAACGAATGCGGGCTTCGATTCAACTCGGTCGATCAACACCCTTTGCTTTCTAATAGACCGTAATATTATGAGGTGTCTTTATAGAAAAAAAAACACTACTGTAATCCCCAAGTACGGTAAAATTTCGAGCATTCTGATTGGCCAAATAAATTCAAATTCAAAAATCTTTTATTTCAATAAAATCACATGAATCACATTGAAACGTCTTAGGAACTAGGCTACGCCGATTTCTCGCGACCAAGCCTAGAAGAATCAGGCAACAAGCACGGCTTGGGTCTACCTTTTTTTTCAATGATCCTTTCCTTAATTACTCCGCGTCGTCACATTCCCACACTTAGAAGAAAATGGTGATTTTTGTCTTTATACAAAAATCACAGCTGTAATTCCCAAGTACGGTAGACATCCGTACAGATCTCCAAGCACTCAGATCCTTGAAGATGTCTAAGGAGAAAGCTCGTCCTAACATTACATTTGGCACATGCAGTATGCATGTGCCAAAGGGTCATGTGTAAGGGTCTACTACTCGCGAACCGAAAGCGAATTTTTTGTATTCGTTTCAACCATGGTTTGAACTGATATGTATGATTAAGTGCTTTTTTGGCGTATGAGCAAGTTAAAACATATTGTTGATAAAGCGCTTTAAACAAGTGGCAAAATGTTACAGCCTTGTTCTTTATTTTTGAAAGTAAATGCACTTTGATTTAGGGCATTCCATTGGCGCCTGTTTCATAAACGATCATAAGGTACTTACTGCAACATCGATTTAAAGGTCAGATCTGTTGACACCACCATTAATACTGTTTGACTCAATCTCTCGTTAAAGTAACGTGATTGATGAAAAAGCATTTTTCGATTTGATGGGAAATAAGTTTTAACTGTATTAGGAACATTAAGACACTATAGCACTTAAATTTAACTCTAATGGAGCTAGGCAGGAGGTGGATACAGGGAAGTCCGGCAACGTCATGGTTGGCACAAAGGCCTGTACTCATCAGTGGGTAAACTCGAGCTGTGGATGATGATGAGCATTTAAATATTTAATATAATGTAGCTGCAAGTAAATTAATAGTAAGTCGTTAAATGGAAAAAAAGTTATAAAATTCAACAAAACCTTATTCAATGTTTGTAAAAAAAACTTCAATAGCGTCACAAAATCCATTTTCAAAATGTGAAGGCGTATGAGCAGATGTTTGCGCAAACTTGGGATGATCCGAAATGAATGAACGGAAAGAATGAACGGCATTAGACGGACAATGCAAAATGGGTATAAAGACCCTTTATGCCGACCGACGACCGAATCTTATTATAACTGACGCGTACATGAGTATCGACAATTGAAAATGCTTTTTTTTTAAATTTATAAGTCCGTATAGATTATTTAAAAAACTGGACAGTCATGTCTTGGATATAGACGACTAGCTGTTACCCGACTTCTTTGGCGTATATACATGAAAAGGATTTTTAACGACTTTATCGTAAAACAATAAAAATTCCGGAAAATCAAAAGATTTTTTTTGGAAAAAATGTAGCCCTGTTTCGTCTCAAAACTTTAAACTATCTTTGTATTCAATTTCATCACAATTGACAATGGTATTGCCGTGATAACTTCACAGACATACAGACAGAGTTACTTTCGCATTTATAATATTAGTATAGATGAAGCTGGTCATTATTGATAAACTTTGATAATTTACTTCAATCGCAAGATTATGTATCTCGGAAATCTAAACCTATAGTTTGATGAAGGTCTCGTCCTTAAAGTTCATTTTAGTGTTAGTATATTTGTACAGAAATTCGTAGCTTTCACAATGCTTCCTTAATAGAGTTTGCTAGCTTCGAGTTCATCTCACAACTCAAAACACGCTCTACATCACCGATTTAATCTTCAGCTTTACAATAATAAAATAATCTCGTAAGGAGATCGGAAACGGCGAAACAAATTTAGCAACCACAATAGGGCCCCGATGTTTGTCACCGTGATTCCAATCGGGACACCCTCTCTTATCGAGATGTGAGATGTTTATTTATAACTCGAGATTTGGATTTTGCAATGTGTTTTGTGCAGATTACGTTTTCAGTTGAAAAGAAACATTATGTGGATGTTAGAGTTCAACAGATTACGTGCTAATTGTACTTACGAGTACATAAATAAATCACGAAAAATGGTCTTTTGTTTAAAAGGGCAAGCTAAGCAAATGAGTGAGGAAATGTTGTTTATTGTAATGCAATGTAAGCAATTAAAAATATATGTGTTATAATTGGCGGTCTTATCGATCAGACGATTTCTTCCAGACGTCCTGCTTAACCTAAGGCAAAGAACTCCAACTTGTTCTGAAAACTCTTAATTTATTCCAGTTCAATCAGTTTGATAAGACAACATAATTAATATCATTTTCTATTAAACCTACACCTAATGAATAATGCATTTTACTCATTCATTTTGTTGCCTATATTATAAAGAATACCTCCGAGTTCATAAAAGTTTGATAACATTGAAAAGTAATAAATTCAAAAGATTTGATACAATGGAATCTATGGACACAAATTGGACGTCCATAAACACGTGTCCAAATCTCCAAGTAAAAAAAGAAACGGCCAGTTTCATCTACAAACGAAGAAACAGTTCGAAATTTAAAATATCAAAGTTCGTTCTTCTTTATGTCAAAAGGAATACGTTCAAAAATTGTTCGAAGGTTAACTTTTGCGGGGGAAATATTACAGTGTGTTCTAATGGTTCGAAACAGCATTAAATGGCGCGAAAAGTGAAAAAATGTGACATTCGTATTGTGTAGCGAAATTTTTAAATAAACACCTTTTGAGTGGGCGGGCGCGGGAGTATTTGTAAATAGGTTTTTGTTGTCGAAATGACAATGAGTTTTTTCATGTCATAGATTTTATAAAAGCCATCTGTGGAGGTGGCACGCTGTTGCCACGTGCCCTGTCGCAGTTTGTAACGTTCATTTTGTTTGGCATTCAATTATTAAATAGGTGAAAATTAGAACGCTTTGTGATAAAATAAATGTGTTTGTAAGAAGCTGATTTGAGTTGTAAACGATAAATAATTCATTGTAACAAGACTCTCATATACACAACTCTTCTATATTAAACACAGTTTATTTTGTCATTCAGAAAACTCTACGTAAACGCTCGCAAATTAAATCCAAAAGCAACAAAGATTCACGAATTGAATTAGAATTTACCTAAAACGGATTAACAGGAACAAATTCGAATAGAATACGCCAAGACTTATACGGCGCGAAACTTTATACTGTAAAGGTGCGTGCACACAATGCAGCGTTATCGCAAGATCTCGCGACATAAACAACGCCGCGGGTGGCGCTACCGACGCGCTTCCAAGCCTCTCTACTTTACGATGTTACAAAAATACTTGTTAGCTACTGAAGTTACGGGTGAGCCAGGAGATAGTTTGAAGTTATATTCGCGATAGAGCTAATTAAGAAACTGTTGATAGCTACAGAGTTGTATTAGGTTTAACAATAAAGATACTTTGAAAGTACAATAGACTAGAACTGAGCTTTTTTAGGAAGCATTATTATGTAAGTATGTATTTAGAAAAAAAAGTATATAGGTATTTTATCAGTTATCTAGTTCCAACAGTACAAGCTTTGCTTAGTTTGGGGCTAGATGGCGCTGTGTAGTAACGTTCACCAATATTTATTTGTTTAGACATTATGATACATAATACTCGTGAGTATTCTTTTCAGAAAATACCTATAGTTGATTATTATGCTTACAACTGAATAGGCAGACCTGTCAATACTACAAACTACACGGCCCCGGAAAATCATCTCAATTCACAAACAACAATGCGTTCAACTGGGTCACGGAGCCACGGAGCCGCGAACAGTGCCTCAAGTGTCAGAGTGTCGCCGAGTCGCCGATAGCGGGGTCCGAGTTCACTCGCATAATGGCGCTCTGTCCGACGTCAGTGTCACGCGTCACGGAATGCGGTCGTGCGGAATTCAGAGCTAGTGTGAAACTAGTTTTACTTTTACAGTGTGGTATTATGATGTAAGGCCTTTTTAAATCATTTATATATGATTTATACAGTCAGGTGGAGCTTTCTATTCACCTCTGAGTCTTAGCCTCTTTCTCTTCTAAGTCTTTCTTAGTCCGTCTGTTACAGGAAAGTCATGGTTTTATATGTTATGTTTTTTCATTAATTTGAGCAATAAACGAACATTTTTTAAACTGAAAAAACATGGGCATGCTTTGCTTAGGGTTTGAACTCACGACAATCCTATCAAAGGCTCTTAAAGATGATGAAGTGGCACAGTAATAATTTAAACTATGATATGTTGAGAATAGTACTGTCACCGTAGGTACATAGGTTTTAAGAAAAATAACTTCCTAACAAGGTTTTTTTTTCTAAGAGACGATAATATCCGAGTATAGTTATATTTTTTATTGCAAAATACAGTAACTGTATTATTATTTTTAAGTGATTAAATTTATAGCAAGTACCTACTATATATTCTGATAGTCATATTTTTTCTTTATTTGACATATTATTTCCTACTAGTTTTTGTATTCCATCCGCAATGTACACTCTCCTTTTCAATTGGAATGTGATTCACCGATTAATATCATTACTATAAAATAAAATGGATATAACCACATGGAATTCAAAAATTATGCAGTTTTCGAGCTCACACAGCGGGCGTGCGGACGTTTGATGGAAATTAGTTAATTACTTACAACATAATGATATTTTATGAGGTTTATTTATTCGCTAGAAGAAATTAAATTATTAACATATAATTTATTGAAATTATTTTGTTAATAATTTAATTAGTGACTATAACTTTAATAAAAACAGTTTTACAAATTGGTCAATTTGTGGAGATGAAAAAATATGTTTTTGATTTAGAATGATGAACTACGGCAAATTTAAATATTAGCCAACTTGTTAAAAAAACTACTTTTGTGAGGTATTGATACACAACATTTTCCGTATAAATACTTACCGTATAATATTTAGATTCATTTTATCATTAAATAATTTTATCATTAATTTATCATTAAATAATTCAAAATGATACGAATATCAAAATGATATCGCGACACACTAAATGATATTGAATATCAGAGCGATAGAAAAACATAGTGGTATAATCGCGAACACCGCTATAAATAGAGCTATCGCGCTCGCATAAAGTTTTAACAAGCGTTTTCGCATTACATGTACCAGCTATCTCGGTCGGGGTTATACAGACGAGACGACGGCCTACTGTGAAAAAGTTTTAACTTGATTCTATATTCATGATATAGGTAAGCAGTTTTTAAACAGATATTTTGTGACTAAAACATTCTTACTTGATTTATTTTCAGAATGTGAAAAAGGTAATTCACTTTAGAACATTTATGATTGATTTAAGGAATTGATTTACGACTTAAAGCAAAACGAGAAAATATTTAATAAAGATAAAATTTTAAGTACAGTTTGAGTTACCACAAACAGGATTGGAAAACACTCAACTCTATTATCCAGCTAGATTTGATGGCTTGTTGAATCGGGCGGTTTATAAAGAAAATCTTTCTACTTTCTGCACGTTGTGTGCTTGCAACGACGTACCATCGTCTTGATAACCGTAATGACGTCGTAAACTCGCCTCGAATTGCCAGAGCGAGATAGAAACAGTCGAGATACGCCACGGAACGCGGAAGAATTAGCAGTGAGCTAACGATGGAGTAAATCACCTGTTAGACCATCTTTAGAGTGGCGAGATTAAATTTGTGATGAATGTGTACATCCACGGGTGGTATCAAACTTTCTTCTGTTCTATGATTTATGGTTTACTGTATAAAGTTACCTTCAGAAATCAAAGTTTGTTGCACAGCCGTAATAAAACGATAACATTTTAGAGCTCTCGGTCATAAAAGCGGTTTTGTGACACGATCATCGTTGGTTTTTATATATAATACAATGCTTCTCGTTTCAAAACACATTAATATCTTAGAAAAAGATTAATAAAACATCTAAAAGTAGCTGGTTAAGTACCTAATTATCATTGTCTGTCATGTAATCTGCAGTAAATGAAAAGGAAATATATTGTAACACACAAGAGCATTATTTCCATATTTTTACGTTCATATTTAAAAGTCCATCAGTTAATTATTCCCCGTGCGGGCATCTGCTCATCTGGGCATGTTTCATTTGAATAACAAAGAGCACTGACCGCGCGGTGGAAAAAGATTGACATTTGAAACGAGAGGGCGCCTTTTGATATACTTTTTATAAGCACAGTAATCGGTAGAAAAACTAAAACAGGTTCTAAATCGTTTCATTACAACAATCGTAGGATAAACATGGATTAAATCGTGTTTTACAAACAGACTTTTGACCTCGGAAGCTGATCTTTTTTTGCAGAAACCTCACTACTAAGGTTTTCAATCAAACTCGTTATTATACTTCTTTACTATATTAATGTAACTAATATCAAAATATTGTTAGTTTATACTAGTAAAATAAAAGATCTTGATCAAATAATACATCAGATTAGTAAGAAACAACAAAACTACGTAGTCCTTATCTATTGTTTACCTGTGGTGTCAATATAGGTTAGATGAACAGACTTATTTTATCAAACAAGCACTTGCATACACTAAAAACAAAAACACTACTTCACAACACACGCCCGCAGCACTTTTTTGATGAATGAACATATCACAGCACCAAGCATTGACTGATGGGATCTCGAGGGTGAAGATACTACAAAGGCCCGATCTTTGCACTTTGACATTTCGCGGTTTAATCACGTACTAAGCAGCGTAGAGGGCGCTAGTGGCGCTCGGATCAGCGCACTTGACACTGTCGATACCTCTTGACAAAGTCACTTCGGCGGGATTTGATCGCTTGAAAGGCGTTAAAGCTCAAGTCATTGTGTTCGATCTTTATCGCGAGTCAGGTTAATCGGTGGAGTTTTGTTTATAACGTTGTTTTTTTTTTGTTGAGCTCGATTGATACAGAATATTGCCATCAGTTCATAAAATATGTTCATACCTGAATACGTAGAATTTCTCGCCCAATCATTTAATTGGTTTTTCGAGGTTTAGATTGGTAGTACGTACCAACATATTAAAATCTTTCATCCTTTTTCAAAGTCATACTACAAACCGGTCAGCAATCTCATGTAGCGTGACCAAGACAGAACCACTAACATATCAAAGGTACAAACGATTTATTATAGTATTTGAACATAATGCATAGTATTTATGCGTTTATGGAACAACATAAGGAAAAAGCAACTAATTTATTAATTCAATTGTGGCCTGATTAAACTTTTGCCTGCATTAATCCATACGTAGCGAACGTTCACCATACATTTGTACCGTCGTCGTCAGTTGCATTGTGACAGTAGATGCTTAGCATTTATCTGTACGTCTGTACACGGAACGGGAGGACGGCCACTGTCCGAGTTGGAAAACTAATGTGAGCTTCAGGGTTGTCACACATAAAAAAAAAATTACATTAGAAATAAAAACACTAAATTTATATAACATAGCCCTGTTTGCGAACTGAGATTGATTTCTTCTCTTATGTCATCGGTATCAGAAAATACGGTCAGCGTAGTAACCTGTAGCATAGGTATAAATGTATGCAGACTTAATTTTTAGGTTTCCGTATCAAATAACGGGACCCTATTACTAAGACTCCGTCTGTCCGTCTGTCACAAGGCTGTATCTCATGAACCGTGATAGCTAGATAGTTGAAATTCACAGATGATGTATTTCTGTTGCCGCTATAACAACAAATACTAAAAACAGAATAAAATAAAGATTTAAGTGGGGCTCCCATACAACAAACGTGATACTTTTAGCGTTTTTTATAGATAATGGCACGGAACTCATCGTGCGCGGGTCCAACTCGTACTTGGCCGGTTTTTGATGTAAATT
Source organism: Hydriomena furcata (assembly GCA_912999785.1). NCBI lineage: Eukaryota > Metazoa > Arthropoda > Insecta > Lepidoptera > Geometridae > Hydriomena > Hydriomena furcata. The sequence continues at coordinate 3,804,300 of OU538834.1, read as the reverse complement.
AGCAGAAAGTAAAAAAGCACAATTAAAATAATAATATTAAAATACTAATGATTTTTCATACAGAAGATTTCAACGCGCTATTTGCTACGGCGTAGCAGCTAGAGAAGAATTTATAAAAACACTAGCTCAGTGTTCCGCAAAGTGTGTACCGCGGCACACTGGTGTACCGTGGTTGTTAGTTGGTGTGCTTTGGAAAAATAAGGATATCTTATAAACGTATTTTTAGCAGCCCTGTCAACGATTACTCCAAATTTAGACCGTCTATGCTCAATTTAACAGGCTCATGTTTCGCATTAGATACCTTTTCTGCAATTTTTGTTGATTAATAACAAATATTATTTCGTTGATTAATAATAAATGTTGATAATATTACTTAAAAATTGATTTTTAATTTGTGGTGTACCTCAAAAAATTTCATTTTCCTATATGTACCTTGGACACAAAATGTTTGCGGAACACTGCACTAGCTTACTAGATTTCGTTCTCGTAAAATGATGTGTTGTTTCGAGAATAAAATAAATCCAATGCTTGCTTTGTGTAACACATTTAATGCTGTCTGTCAAATAAGTGTTCATGCCTTTTACACTTATTTTGGATAGATAAAACAAAAGGTCTGTCCATCAACCCTACACTGACGGGGTGAAATAAAGGCGCGCTCCGACGAATGGAGTGAAAAAATCCGGTTCAAAAAGCCACGACAGCATCGAACGATAGCAAAAACTCGCGCTATTGTAGACGTGATATACTGTAGAAGTGTGGACACGGCTTTGTTTTATTCTTTCATTGTTGGTGTGGATGTACCTTTAGATCGTCGAATCTTTAGGCGAACGTAAATAGACTTGAATGTTGTATGCAACTAAGAATAACATATTGTTGAAACAAAGAGTACTTAATAAAACTTAAGACGAGTAAAAAATATTTTGATGAATGCAGAATCGTTTTTTCTCAATAACCGCAAAACATACAGTTTTGTTTTTTATGACAAAGATAACTTAAGGATACAGTCTAGATAAATTCAAGACAGAAACACGATTGGTAAAACTTTCTCGATAGATTTATTTTCCAAAGTTGGCTCTTCAAAAACACTGGTTTCGTTTTTAATCAAAACTATGAATAGCTAAACAGTTAATTTTTATATAATTCGTTAGATAATCATACTAGCTAAGTAAATTACAGACAGTTTCTTTTTAAGTTTTATGGTTTTCAAGATAATGCAGCTTTATTACTTTTTCCGTCTTATCTGGGTAGACTCAGCCCATACAAAAAGTCAAAATTTTCATTTATCACCTTAAATATAAAAGTTTTGGCTATCTAACTTTTTTCATTTAAATAGCTAATTTGCTTTGTTTATTATTATAATTGATATAGATTATGCTATTTTTTTCTTTACAGTTTTATTAAAGTAGATAATGTATAGATAATACTATACTCAATATGAATAAAATATAGGTAACTCTGACAAGGCAATTAAAACTTATTAGAGAATAAACCGCGCTAATGCGAGAAAATCATGTATTAATAATCCTCTTTGTTCCACTTGTAAAATGATATAACACTGATAAAATCGATACGAGGGACATAACAATACATCTGGCCCGAGGGGCCCTCAGCTATACAGATCTTTTGTTGGTCGCGTGTCGAAATAGGACACCTCTGTACCACCATTGTGGTTTATTAAAAAACAGGGACAAAAATTACAATTGATTAAAAAAAGTTCAAAATTAATGAATGTGGAACGTGGCCCTCGTATTAAGAACTTTTAAGAGTCGACTCATAAAATTTTATCTTTTGATTTCTAACAACTGTCTACTTAAAATAAAAATAATAAGATCATCCCAGATATTCACGCACTCAGATCCTTAAAGATGTCTAAAAGGGGTAGTCAGAGGCACGTCTAAATATTACATTTGGCACACGGCCACATTTTGCATTTTATAAGTCTAATAATTAAAGCAAAAAAATATTTTTAGTAACATTAATACAAGACAAAACGTGATAATTAGCTGTATTTATTTATATTTAAAACATATACTATACTAAAAACAATAACCGACAAAAAAATAATAGCTAAATAACTTTAAATGGCAAATTAAAAAAGTTTCATAGCAAAAAGTCAAGCGTGTTAAACCGTGCACGTCATTGAATGCGGGTATATTAACAGGCCCTAATAGAATTGCAGCCGTGAAAAAAGAAAATGGCGGTACACCCCCGGCTATGGGGTGTCAGTGCGATTCAGCACTTTCACAGAATAAGCTTAAACGTTGAAAACCCAATTTGACGGCTCGATTAGCACACTTTTTTATTGTGCTGATTGATTTATTGTATCGTATAATGAGATTTTACAAGTGAGGGTTTTATGGGTCTGCGCTTTCTACCCGCGACTTCGTTTGCATAATTTCAGAGTAGGTATATGTACTGATTAGTGACTCTATTAAACTATGAAAAAAAAATTGGGATACAAAGTAGCCTATGTCCGTCCCAAGACTATAAGCTTTCTCTATATGAAATTTCATCACAATCGGCTCAGTGGTTTGGCCGTGGTAACGTCACAGACAGACTGACAGACAGACAGAATTACTTTCGTAATTATGATATTAGTATAGATTTTTATATTTCATTGCTATTCTATAAAGTTGTAAAAGTACGAGTAAGACTACACTAACTGCATCCCGCGGTTTTAGACGTGAAATTTTTTATCTGAATAAAGAGCATTATAATGAAGTTTTTCATTATTGAAAGAATTTTCAGAATCGGATCAGTAGTTCCGAAGATTATCTCCTATATCTAAACTCACAATACTATACTAGCTTCCACCGTCGGCTTTACTCGCGTGGTACCTACCAAGTACCTAGAGTAGTTTTTTTGCTATTCCAGTGTATTGGCTATGTAATTCCTAATCCGTTTGGTCGTTTGGGCGTGATTAAGACACAAACATTCAAACATCTTCACAAAATTACAGATTTATAGTAAAAGTTGTAGTAACGTTAATTAAGCCTTCTAACTAAGTCTTGCAAAGCTTTCGAACATAGAACTTGCTATTAAAAGTCATAGGATAACACAAAACGTGCTCATAAAAACGATTTCACTACAAGCCTCGAGTAACTGGCCCAGCAGCTCAGTTTGTAGTAACTCTACCTTCTGTGTTGTAGGCTGTGGATTCGATTCCCATCCGGGATAAACATTTGTATGACTAGCCGACCCGTGACAGACGTTGTCCTGTCAAATTTCAATAATCGAAAAGAAAAGACGGAATGTTTTTAGTTTGTGATGTCAGATTTGTTGCACAGCAGCGCCATCTATACAGAATCCCTTTTGCGCTTTTTATCGTTTTGGGGATGTTTTTCATATTTTAAAGTAGTCTATTATGTATTCGGGCGTTATATCTACATCTACAGCAAATTTCAACTTAATCAGTTTTGTCGTTTAGGCCTGATAGAGAGCTCAGTTGGTAGTAACTCTGCCTTCGGCGCTGTAGGTTGTGGGTTCGATTCCCACCCAGAGCAAATATTTGTGTGATGAACATAGATGTTTACTCTGTCTGGGTGTTAGTATGTATCATATGTATGTATTTACAAAAAAAAAAGTATATAAGTATTCTATCAGTTATCTGGTTCCCATAGTACAAGCTTTGCTTAGTTTGGGGCTAGATGGCGATGTGTAAAATGTCCACCAATATTTATTTATATATTTATTTATACAAACTCACAAACTTTCACATTTATAATATTATTAGGATTTGGATGAACACGAATGTTTGTTCTGTGTCACACTAATATTATGCGAAAGTAACTCTGTCTGTCTGTTTATCTGACAGTGACGTTATCACTGCCGATTTTGATGAAATTTCATATAGTGATAGCTTAAAGTCTATGGACGGACAAATGCTACTTTTTTACAAAAAAAAATCTTTTGATTTTCCGGAATTTCATATTAGATGTTAAAAATCGATTTTCTGATACCACCTAATTTACAAAAAAAAAAGTATAAAGTATTCTACCAGTTATCTAGTTCTCGTAGTACAAGCTTTGCTTAGCTTTAGGCTAGATAGCTAGCTTTAAGCTGTGTATAAAATGTCAACCATTATTCATTTAATCTGTAATTACCGCAGAAACTACATCAGTTTATGTACGCGATTGTACACGTATGAGACCGCGTCCAATTTGCGAAATTAATTTTGTAATGAGAGAACTTATTGACAGGATGTATCCGGCAAGGTAGCGCTGATTAATTTGATGACCCTGCTGATTTATTTTGACGTTATAAAACAGGTAAATATCAATAATCTCAACAAGATAAAACGAATTATTATAAAAACAAAACCCGACTACAACATTATAAACTAACAAAATTGATATGCTCCTATCTTTGAGGAAGGGGGCGCTATATTTAAAAATATATATTATATGTGACTCATATAATTAAGACGAATCCGACGACACCTCATATTTTGTAATCCGTCAAGTAGTTAGGTTTGTCGAGTGTGCCAAAGAAATTGACATACAACATACATACGCTTGAAAAACATTACCATCCTTCTGGCACAGTCGTAAAAAATGAAATAACATTTTCGAAGTTGATTTTCTTGAATATAAATAAAACTCTTGAGTTACTGACTGACTGATCTATCAACGCATAGCCTAAACCACTGAGTCCAGAATCGTGAAATTTGGTGGGTGTATTTCTTATGGTTTTTAAAGGTGCACTAAGGAAGTAATTCCCGAAATTCAAGCCCTAAGGGGGTGCAGCAGGAGTTTAAAAAATGGGTCGCAAAAGTTTCCACTAGACTTTAATATAAATACTTTGGACATAAATCATGTCAATCATTTCATGGAGTATGAGTTTGTATGTACTTAATTTATCATACATTTTAGTCAGGTTAGCTCTTTATAAATCCACAAAACAAGAATATATGGGTATAAAAATTACACTGTATACTTTTGCACTGCATCTTGTTAGCATTCCAAGTGACTAGTTGCAAGCCCATCGCCGCTATTACAATCTGTCTCGCAGGTTGGCACGTGCCTAAGATTCATCACCACACTGTTCTTTGTTTCCTGCTTTCCTGAATTGTAAATCGTCATGATTTGTTGCGTTGCAAACAAAACATGTTCGTACAAGAACAACTTTACTGTTAAAATATGTTTTGTCACCGGTAAAATATGGCAAAAACTAAACGACAAGGTATAGAATTAACTATCTTGGTTGTTAATCATTTTTAGGGTTCCGTACCCAAAGGGTAAAAACGGGACCCTATTACTAAGACTTCGCTGTCTGTCTGTCTGTCTGTCTGTCTATCTGTCTGTCTGTCCGTCTGTCTGTCACAGGGCTGTATCTCATGAACCGTGATAGCTAGACAGTTGAAATGTTCACAGATGATGTATTTCTGTTGCCGCTATAACAAAAAATACTAAAACCAATAAAATAAATATTTAAGTGGGGCTCCCATACAAAAACGTGATTTTTTTGCCGTTTTTTATAGATAATGGTACGGAACCGTTCGTGCGCGAGTTGACTCGCACTTGGCCGGTTTTTTTTAAGCTAAGCTACGTAGTATTATAATAAAAAATAAAGTTTGTGAGGATGTTTGTGCCTCAATCACGCCCAGATCACCGAGTGGATTCGGATGAAACTTGGAATATTGAAATATATAGCTTATGCCCTGGAATAACAAAGAAGATACTTTTTATCCAGTTACTACCCGAGCGGACCCGCGGGCGAAAGCTAGTATGCAAAAGTTTGTAAGTGTTTAAAGTGCTTGGAAATCTATAACTTGTTCTTGGCCTGGTATAGCATAGAGACATTTTGTCTGTGTATCACACAACTAAAGCCGTGACTTCAAAATATACAAAATATTACACAAAAAAACAGAATATTTGAGACATTTTTACTAGCTTATATTTAACTTGTTAACATGTTTAGGTGGAATCTTGTAACTCAATTTTGAAGCAGTTATCTTCAACCGATTGAGCTGAAATTTGGCATACCTATGTAACTTCGATGACAATGCAATAATATGGTGACAGCAAGCAGATCTGATGATGGAGTCAGGAGCTGTTCAACAGACACTCACAATATAAATCCTTAGTAAATACTTCGATTGAGTAAATCTTCAAAACTTTACATACTTGTCAAGTTTCGATGACAATGGTTGCGATTCTGTTGTGTCCAAGCTAAACATAAAATTTCGTAAAAAAACGATCGATCTTATTCCTTTTATATTAAAGTCTAAATTAGAGTCACATCAAAATGACAGTCCTAAAACTTGTGATATTTTAGCCGTTTCTCTATTTTATTTCGCATATTTGACACAACCAAGTGTCGTTTTTAGAAACGTCAAGCTAATAAATCTAAATCTATTACAAAAATCGTAAATTTATTCAAAACTATGCTATGTTTTAGAACTGTCACTTTGAGGTTACGCTATTTTAAACTTTAACTAAAAAGAAATAAGATCGATAGTTTTTAGGAATTTTAACTAGCGTGGACACAACTGAATCGCCACCAATGTTATATTATAGGACAGGTGATAGTGCGTTGGTGCTCGATGGTTTAAATGATTTTACAAAAGCATTGAATTATTTTTAAACATAAAACTTATTTAATTTCATTCCAATATACCTAATCAGCATTCTATGTAGATTAAGATAATTTGGTTCAGAACAATAAATTAAAAATCTCATAACAAAACACAATCTCTTTTATTTGAATTTAGATTTATTTTATCAGACTCCTAATAGTATTATAAATGTGAAAGTTTGTGTGTTTGTTAGTATGTCTTGTTTGTTAGTATACCTCAATCAGGCCTTAACGGCAAAACGGATTAAGATGAAATTTGCTGCAGATGTAGATATAGTGCCCAAATAAAACATAAGACTACTTTTAAATACGTAAAACATCCCCAAAATGATAAAAAAACGCATAAGGGATGATTTTGGTTTAAATGCAACAAATCTGTCGTTACAGCAACTTGCGTTTATCGAAATTTGGACAGGACAACGTCTGTCGCGGGTCTTCTAGTGGATATATATTTTTGACAGGCTTCACAGCTCAGTTCGTAGTAACTCTGCCTTCTATGCTGTAGGTAGAAATACCCGGGACAACAATACAAACATTTGTGTGATGAACATGGATGTTTGTTCTGTGTCTGGGTGTTATAATGTATCATAAGTATGTATTTATAGAAAGTGGCTAGATAGCCATGCGTGAAGTGTCCACCATTATTTATATATTGATTTTTAATGGACTCTAATCGGTACTACTATAATTCCTTGCGATCTCAGAGTCGTAGCTCCCTTGTAAATCGTGCGCGGCCGTACATTGTGCTCAATTCGGAGAGTTAATTGTTTTTAATTCCCTTGTTTTAATTCTTCTGGATCGCATCTAGCCTGTTTCTCTTAGCTTTCAAAGTATTTTAGGGTTAAAAACGGGACCCTATTACTAAGACTTCGCTGTCCGTCTGTCTGTCTGTCTGTCTGTCCGTCTGTCTGTCACAGGGCTGTATTTAATGAACCGTGATAGCTAGACAGATGAAATTTTCACAGATTGTGTATTTCTGTTGCTGCTATAACAACTAATACTAAAAACAGAATAAAATAAATATTTAAGGGGCGTCCCAAAAAAATACGTTTGTTGTAACAAACGTGATTTTTTGTTCATTTTTGTAGATGGTACGGAACACTTCGTGCCCTTCGTGCGTACAAGTAACGGCTATATTATACCAATTCTCAAGCGTTTATTTAGGTTAATAGTGCAATGTTTTCTATGCTTGTTTGTCTAAAATTTATACAAAATGGTAATTAAATAGACACTTTTGTCACTCGTTTAAGTTTGTTTCCTAAAGTAAGTGGAAAGTGTATAGTGTGAATTTTGATATTCGTAAGTGTTATGTTGTCGATAAATCAGAAAAAAAAACATTCTACCTTCACATAACTTAATCATGACCTCATACTAGCATTCCTTGTATCAGAAACTAGAGTACCAGGGTACCATAACATCCAGACATAAAAATATCAGCACATCATGCAAACACTTGTCCCGGCTCGGGGTTCGAACCCTCCGGAAGGTTCTGGAAGTTATCAAAACCGAAGTGAAATAGCTTTACAATCAACACTACTGTTTGTTCTGTGTCAGTACCGTGTATTGTAACTCTTTTAATTACGCCCACGGAGCGCTAATGGCATCGTGCGCAGGCGCCGATCACGAAGCTCCTTTTGTTCAATTGTACAGTCGCTGATGCTTTTTCAGGATAGCAGTTAGAAATATTCTAATTATCGATTTTCTCTAGAGAATTCTTCAAAAAATAAAAACTATGAACAAAATATTGTTCTAATACGAGTACCACAGTAAGTTATGTAATCTTCAGATCAAAATGTTGAAATAAAGTTAATGTTTCAATGTTTTTAGTTTGTCAATAAATGTTTCAAAACAGGGCACATATTTGTGTGATAAACATAGATGTTTGTTCTGTGTCTGGGTGTTAGTATTTATCATATGTATGTATTTACAAAAAAAAAACTACATAAGTATTCTATCAGTTATCTAGTTCCCATAGTACAAGCTTTGCTTAGTTTGGGGCTAGATGGCGCTGTGTAAAAATGTCCACTAATATTTATTTATTTATAATTCCTTTATTATTTAAAAATCCGATATTTAGTCCCTCTGTCCTCTAATCGATTAGCACTCACATTTATCACACCACGAAAAAACTAAAATTAATCTTAGCATTTGTCTCAATGACTGTACCGAATTCCTAATACAAATTCGGTTCGAAAAACTATTTAATTCGATCCGAATTTGAATTTGTGAAACTAAGACAGGTATCAACTCGGAAAAACTCAAATTAATTTACGCATTTGTCTCAATGACTGTACCATGTACAGAATTCGTATAGGAAAGCGTAGTGAGAAGGTAAAAGTATCCAGTATGTCGCCCTCATTTGGTTAATTCAGCTCCTGTGAGGCTCCTCAATTAAACAGGCACAAAAGGAAGTTTGGAGCGGAGGGAAATCACGACTCTCAAATTAACGAGGGAACTTTTTAATGAGCTTTTTTCGGTAATATTCGCTTTTTCATTACAATTCGGTGGACATTTTTAATTTTTATTTTTAGTGCAATATAAGATATACATTTTGATTGCAATTTGCATAAGTAGCGTACAAAATAAAATGTAAGGATTTTAGATGAATTATGCAGCGTCAGATGTAATGATTGACGTGCCTCTGACTACCCCCTTTAAACATCTTCAAGGATCTGAGAGCTTGGAGATCGATAAATATGTCTACCGTTCTTAGGGATTACAGTCGTGATCCTATTTCTTTATTTCTATATTAAAATGAATGCGCTTGGTTATAAAATAAGACAAGATAAAAAGGTAGGTATATAAATACCAGTCAATATTTAAATTTTGAGAGTAAATTTATGATTAGCACTCTATATTAATTTGTCCAAAAGCTTTCGCAATAATGAGAGCAACAACAAACAAATCCACAGAAACCGCAGGCACCCTGTTGACTTCACGGTGGTAACCCTAAAGGGAGCCACCCTCCGGTCTGAGAGACCGTAGTCTAACCGCGATGGTTGGGGTAATGATTGGGAAATGTAATGATATGATTGAAATGGTATGATTATTGTGCTTCTAAGGTTTTTAAGACGTTGTTTTTGCTTGAGATTTTACTAAGGTTTATATATTTTTACGGGATTTAATGATAGAGTAAATATTAATGAGTTTGACGGTTAATTATTTTATTTCAATTCTATAAAAAGGTATCTAATTAAACGTGTTTATGTATTTCATTGTTTTTCACGGTATTTTTCGTGATATATATTTTAATCTTTCAAATAATTTTTAAAATCTTAACTTAACAAAAATTATGGTAACATAAATTAATTCAAATATTGATATAGCGATAGCTAGAAATAGCTGTATAGCGAATACGCTGGGGTGACGAAAATTTTTCATTCTCGACGCCCTAACAAATTGTGAAATGTCAAAAAAGTAATCAAATTGTTCCGCAACCTCGCCGAACATGTATGCACTTTTTATCTGACATTCCCCTGGGGTTCGGATAATCGTATCTGCACACACGTCACTTGAGCCGCGACACGTTGAGTTGACACCCCTACGCCCCTGACCACCAATCAATAAAAAAAAAGAAACTTAATTTTGACAATGCAAAACCAATGTCAATGTCACTTTCCCTATCATTATAGGAATTTCAAAACGTATAATTTTAATAAAATGGGGTTTTATTAAGTATAGTAACTTATATCCACAATAAAAACCTTGGACCCGATCATCAGTAACCCTAAACCGCAGCTCGTGTCGAAACGACGTACGTCACTACGTCAAAAAGAAAATTATTGTTCTCCATTCAACGCTTATTACTCAGGAGACAAAAACTATGTGATTATTTTTCACAGAGTATTAATCGTGCACGTCAAACGGGTGATTAAGTTATAAATCCAGCGTAATTGCGGAGTGACAGATGTCGCTGTCGGCGCCGCCACTGAATGCGCGGGCGCACGTGTATCGTTATAATTTTGTTCCGATTAACTCCGCCTACGTTTTCACTGTTATTTTGATAGCGCATTGTGATGGAAATAAATTATTGGATTTTAAACGGTTTATAGGTTGTTGTGCGGGAAAATATTGAGATTTTTGTTGTAATGACTTCATTTAAAAACATCGAATTCAAATATAATATGTCGCGTTGCCAAATACTAGTAGTATTTAAAAGGTTTTTGATTTCGATGATTTAGTATCATCCCACACGCAGTGAGCCATACACCTACTTAAAAATATTTTGATAGTAATCTTTTGAATTAAATTCTACTATTTCACTAAAGTAATTTCTTATTCACGTCTATAATAGATAAGTCTGCCAACACCCATTTTTAAGTAAAGGTTAATAGAAAGCTTTGTTGTCTTTTCAACCAGTGCTCAAAATGAAAAACTAAAATTGTCATACGCTTTAATCCCAATCGGTGTAAAATATTAATGAATTCGTCCTTGTCTGCATATTCATGTGGTCACAGCTCGTTAGGTCGTTGGTCAGTATTAACAGTCTGTTGGGGTTGGGGGCCTATGCGACCGCCGACACCGACGGGTTGATTGAAGTTTGAACCGATTCATATTCAGTTTTGAATTTTAATAAATAGTTCACTAGCTGATTGTTTTTGTTTTTGACTCCACAAGAGATTTTTATCGCAGATCATAATGGAAAATCGGTATATTCATAAGCGCCGATTATTTCTTTCTAATATAAAATGATTCGTTCAGTAGCTTAATCTGTATTTACATTAATATATTGGTTTAAAACCAGGTTATGTAAAAAGATACCTGTGTATATTATATCTCGCTCTTCCGTAACAACATTTCTTAGAGACTGTTTAAAACATACTAACGATGTGCAAAAACTTTTAAAACAACACTTGACATACAATAAAACATACTGTCAAAGTGTCATCGCAACAAGTCAACAAAGTGCCATGATATGCCGTCAGTGGTATAACATGATACCCTCCGCTAATGAGCAAACATGATCAGAGAAACGGCAGTCGCCACCCAATCCCACGGTCTACTGCGCTCGTTTGTTCTGCAATATAGCTACTACACTTTCATTAGAGCAAGAGAGGATTCTATCTACTTGCTGTCTCGACAGACGTCCTGTCAAATTTTAATAATCCCACAGATAAACACTTTTAGTTTTTCTGAACTTTACGTCACACTAGAATTTTATCACTACATAGTATAAAGCAAAGTCGCTTTCCGCTTCCCGCGTATGTATGTATGTATGTATGTTTGCTTATATCTTTAAAACTACACAACGGATTATGATGCGTTTTTTTTAATAGATAGAGTGATTCAGGAGGAAGGTTTATATGTATAATAAAATGCTACCTGTGTGAAGCCGGGGCGGGTCGCTAGTATATTATATGAGTAAGTCTATAACACGCTCTATACTTTGAAGTATTAACACAATATAGCCTTGTCAACTTAAAGGTCACTACACTTTCATTAGATAAAGAGAGGATACAACATAGGTATTTAAAAATCTACGTGTAAGTATACAACCAGTTTCAGTTATTTATTCATTAGCGTTCATTAATTAATTCATTCGTGTCTGAAATATGTAATAAAAATAAAAATACCCTCCTTATGCTTTGATATATAAACAAATATTACGACCTTATTTTCTTTATAGGGTTTTATTGAAAAGTGCGAATATTCTTTGAATTAAAAAAGAATGGTTGCATTATTGAAGTGACTACTTGACGTCAAAATAACAATCACAGGTGACTAACTTCTGCCTAACTTAAAAAAACAGTCTTTAGAATATTCTAGGTCACTCACTATGGTAATTCCAAGTTTAATACATATAAATCAGCGTAACTCCCAACATTCTCACAGAGTTTCGAGAACAATAATTATATTACGGTATTTGCAATTGTCATAATAAAATCGCCACTTCTAACACCACTATAACTTACCCCTATAAATTTCGTAGTACGTTTACAAGTAAAGAAGACATTATAATAATAGTAACGGTTTGGCTTATTTACGATTGTTATAAATTCTAATCAAAAGACTACAGAATCATAGAATTAAAACTATCATGGTTGTTAATCATTATAAATATCTATCTTTCACGGGCGATGCTCATGATAAATAACTTCTGAATTGTCTCGAAACGTCAGCAAGACAAGTTGAAACGTGGTAACTAGCCGTATTTACGTTCAAAACTAGCGTCGACAGACGTTGTCCTGTCAAATTTAAATAATCCTATAGAAAAAATCACTTTTAGTTTTTTCCGTATTTTACAATATTACGGTTGATTTTATTTTTTATTTCATACAAACCTTGTTCTGATAATATAAACACGACTAAAAGATTATCCAATTTAGTACAGTCGTTCCGAAGTTATGCGCGTACAAACATTTCGCCGATTCATTTTTGTTTTTATTTATTTAAATGTCCCGACAAACGTTTTCTTGTCCAAACTTCAATAATTCCCTTTTTTTATTCTTCGCCATCTTTTTTCCACTTTAAACCTTGTCCTGGTAATTATGAACACAACAAAATATCATCTAGTCGTTTCTGAGTTATAGCTAGACTAACAACAGCAATTCATTTTTATATATAACTAGCTGCTCGCCCCGGCTTCGCACGGGTGGTACCTGGATAAAAAGTCTACCGAGTTTGACCATCTACTAAATAGTCCGAACAAAGCCTAAACATTTGGTTTGGATAGGTGAGTTCTTGAGTTATAAAATTACAACTTAAAGTGGCATTGATTTTTATATAAATATAAGATAAAAGATATAGATAGATAAAGACACTAAAGAAGTTTGACTTTGAAAAACATAACGATTTATCTCCCCTTTGTTTTACAAAATCCTTACACCGGGGTTATCGTGTCGTATCTTTATTCAGTTATCGTCTGCAGGGGATTGCTAATTATTCGCACCGGCGCTGCGAACGTCGCGAATAAGATTACCTTTAATTCCACTCTGATTCGGTTTAACGGTAAAGATTAGCGGTGTTATAGGCTACGAAGAATAGTATCTGGTTAGGCGATGGCGAATTGCTTACGTAGGCGCTAATCAGAACGTTTTGTAGCATAAAAAGAATCTGAAGGAGAGAACCGGGAATTTAAACTTGATGTACTAAAGTAGTGAAAATAATCGTAGGACAAACGTAATTAATAAATAAATAGAGCATGGATCTATTTCTTTGTAGCTTCGGTATTCGATATAAATGTATTGAAATGAGCATGACTTTCGTATAATTTCAAATCAGGACGTTAAAACAACCTCAAAAAGCACATTCTACGCTGAGGGCCGAAATAATTATAAGTCGTCATCCCCGACAGTTGGACAAACAGTCCCCTGAAGGGATTCACGTCTTTTTATCGGCGAGGGACCGCAAATTTCTATTTGCATATCTGTACGCTCATAAATCTCTGTTTCACTTATTAGCCCCTTTTCCCCTTTGGGGTCTCGCAGACCGATGTGGTGATGGAGGGTTAAATTTTTAGTATTTTGATTAGTTTGTGGCATGGAAAATCAAAAGGTCTAATCTACGAAGTGCAAAATATATCTACTAAATGTTGTACAGTAAGCCGATGTTTTTTTACATATTGTTGGTATTTGTGATTTTAAAACATTAAATAATTATGGAAATTCATAGTTGAACAGTAACTAGTATATTGTTGTTTTAGTAAGTCTAAAACAACAATATACATAGTAAACTCCGAATAAAATACAAAACAGCGTCTCACTGTAAAATAAAAATAACTACGTGAAAAATAAAAATAAAGTAATACTTACGATGTCCGTGTCGGTCGTTCGCACCCCCAAGTCGTAGCTCCAATTTGTTAGTGACAGGTAGATAACTAGTGAACTGGTTACTTTAGGTGAATTATGCTCAGAACAGAAAGAATGTGGTTAGTACATTGTTTTATTAAAAATTACCAACACCAAAAGTACATTGATGACTTTACCAGCTTGGGCATGAGGTCCTTCTGAGTCCTTATGCTCCAAGCTGATTGGTGAAAGAGCCAGTGATAATGAAAGAGCACCAAGAGTAACCAACCACCACCAAAACGTGCAAAAGCAAAATTAAAAAGTTGCAAATATGTAGCATGCCACAAAAGTCTCAAATAGCCGCGACTCCAATGTAAATTTTATGTTACACTAGCGACCCGTGACACACAACACTGATGCCAGATTTCTAGCACACACACAAAATCAATCATTATATTGGAGATGTTTTTCGTATTTTAAAGTAGTCTATGTTTTATTTGGGCATTAATAAACATCTACAGAATTTTCATTCTAATCCGTTTTGTTGTTTAGACCAGATTTGAGGCTCAAACATACAAACAAACTCACAAACTTTCACATTTAAAATATTATTAGGATTTCTATGAAACGTTTGAATTGAGATTCAAGTATTGATTTTTGACTACTACGAGTTTTATAAAAAAATGCTTGAATAACGAATCATGCTCAGTTGGTGTTCAAACATAGATCTTAGTATTTTCGCAACAAAATTATGTTAAATAGGGTTTTTTTTTGGCTCAACCTCTGATGTCTGTTTACTTTGCTTGAGAATGAGCTGGTTCCACATTTCTATTTTTTGTAAATAAAATATCTGTTTTAAAATCAATACTTGAATCTCGAGTCGGTTAGAATATAGTTTCAGAATCATCATCATGTTTATGTTCAGCCTTTAGTATCTCACTACTGGGCACTTTCTTTGCATGTATTTTTTGCTTACCAAGTACAAAAACATTCACACATTCTAGAATGTATAAAAATGGCATGATTATAAAAACATTTAGAATGTCAAAAGTAGTCCGATTATCATGCGGAAATTAAAAGAACAAGCTACCACATTCCACATAACTTTCCCCATAGTTACATAAACAAATAACTTGCAAATAACTAAGCATAGTTATGTTAATTAATTAAATCGATACAATATCGTATATCACTAGGTGACGCCCCCTGTTCCGCCTACGTCATGTCAGCTTTATCAGATCTGTAGGTATTGTAGACCCGACATTGCCGTAAAGGGTTAAGTTTGAAACCCTTATTGAAAAGATGCATCTCTTTATATAGATATTTACTTTAAAATATACAGAACATCTCTTACTAACTACTACGTAGAGTACTAATAGCTCCTTGAAAATATCTAAGGGAGTAGTTTTAGGCATGTCCAAACATTAAAGGCAGATATTCACTTTTTGTAGAGTGATGAGGTTAATTATACTTACCTACAGAATATTTTTTAAAAATCTTGCATAACATAATTATTTTGTTGGTAGATTTAATATAATTTTTAATCAACCTGCTCTCGATGCTTAGAAACAGATCTTTAAAAGTGGCAAAGAAAAAGATCAATTTCCACTTTTGCTGACAATAAAAAAGTAAATCCAATTCGCACAGTATTTCACGTCCCCCACACTATCCCACTAATACTATTTCTCCAGCAATTCGTACCAGAAGCTCATGAAACTTAAGAAAACTTGAACCATTTTCACAAGACCCTGCCCTATCATCAAAGGTCTATATTCCTGCAGCGTTATTTAGACTGGACAAGAAAAATCGAGTAAAAAATATTTAAATAAAAATGGACCTTATGTCATGGTAATAGGATACGGTGTGTATATCAATTTCCGAAATGGACTGGCGACGACCTCGCGTACGTGATGCGAATGACTATTGGTGGACCTTTTATTGTTATTGATTGACCGTATGACCACTTGAATGTGTGAGCTGCAGTCAACTGATACCTCCACAAGGGCGAAATACTCAACAGAAATAACCAATAAAAAGGACTCGACAACACATTATTTTGCTGCAATAAATAACTATGAATGAACGAATGATTGATTGAATGAATGAAATATTCATGACTGTCATCCTAAAGTACCTTCGGTAGCCGTCATCTGGTATATTTAGGCGTACCTATTACTATAAATTAAGTACTTTGTATATTTTGTTACAATAAGGTCCAAGTAATCCCAAGTAGTTAAAAATGGGTTAAAGAAGACATGGTATCGCAATATTCGAACGTTAAGAACGAAATAAACGAAAAGAAAGCGACGAAATTGTGCGCACTGTTAAAAAAGTCGTTCCCATTCTGGTATTTTTTTAGAGACCAATGGCGAATGTAGTCAAATAATTACAAATTCAAAGCTTTTTCACGAGTGAGACGGCACATCACCGATAATTTATTGGATTAATTGAGCAATAAAAATCTGGGAGAGCATCAGGAAGAAAGAGGGTGGAAACACTTCATTTCACGCGTTTTATAAAGAGGGACGCCTTGTGAAGTAAGTAAACTCAGAGTAAAAATCAAGAAGAAAGCATGAGTATGAACACACCGATGAAGTACTACTAAACTTCACACTGATAATTGGTACACTTGGTAACACTTGGTGCACTAATTGTGACTAAAGTAGGTATATAATATAAGTATCTTTTTAACAAAGAGGTATATACATATGTCATCATATTTTCCTAATTATTTTCTAATAAGGGCTGGAAGATAATGATGATTTTCTTGCGAAAGACCAACTTTATGATATATTCGTTTTACATTTAAATTAATTCCATAGAGTTATCGTTATCTTTGTATTTTCATCAAAATACCTAAATAGTACAAAACATATAGAAATGGCAAATGCAAAAAGTGAGAAGCCAAAAAATAAGAAGTTATTCCTATGACATTTATCAATAAATAGGCAGTGTTTTTTTGGGAAATTAATTAATTTATTTACTATTATGATATGCATACGTAACTTTAGCACAACTACAAATAATGAGTCCTCCACAGTTGGCTTAATATTACTCACAGCCTACAAAAGTGAGTCAAATAAATCTTTATACCGGAAATATTTTTTTGTTCGACAAAAATAGTTTCCTCTGTTTTGGCGTCGGAGGGGGACACACGACATTATGGGTATTTTCACTTAACCATTAATGTTGTGGTATTGCTGTTTTTAGTTTAATGTTCTCTTTTTGAAATATTGGCAATAGGGCGAGGTGATTTGTCATTTTGTTTTTAGTTCCGGTTTAGTTTTTGTTTTTACTTTTTAATTTGAGTTATTTTTGAGTGAAAAGAAAACAGTTGATATAGTATGGTGATACTTGAAGTTGTTCAATTTTTGCAACATCTAATACTACATTTTTCATCATAGCGGAGTAGACTCTGTCTATACATTAGCTTTGCCGTCCAGTATTTTGTAAAAACATGGTTATGGTACTGAATGCCATAATACCTACGCTTTTTATGCTGTTTAGGCACCCATACGCTTCCAATACAATATCTACGCAGAAGCGTATGTATAGGTCCTTAAACAGTAAATAGTTACTATGAAAAGTGTACAAATTAGGTTATTGACATTAGGACATTAGATATATGATATGATATATGATATATCTATATCTATATCTATATAGATATATATATATCATATGATATATGACATTAGGTTATTGCATTCAACATCACATGGATGTTGAATGCAATAACCTAATGTCATATGCAATAATCATGTTTTTACAAAATAGCCCTGCAGTTTGGCTATGCCGTTAGTATCTTGGGAACGCTTCTGAACTGTTGTGATCTGGATTAGTTGAGTTACCTATAGACTGTTTACAACAATCTTTAGATAGATCAACGGGTTATTGCGTATTTTGTAAATATTTATAATTTAGGCTATAGGCTATCAGTTTTAAGGTTTCCATTACATAGTAAATATAAATAAATATATAAATATTGACTTTACACACAACGCCATCTAGCCCCAAACTAAGCAAAGCTTGTACTATGGGAACCAGATAACTGATAGAATACTTATATACTTTTTTTTTTGTAAATACATACTTATTATACAAATTAACACCCAGACACAGAACAAACTATGTTCATCACACAAATATTTGCCCTAGGTGGGGATCGAACCCACAACCTACAGCGCAGAAGGCAGAGTTACTACCAACTGAGCTAAGAGGCCAGTCAAGTACAAGCATTACTTAGTTTAATATTCACCAATATTTAATTATTCTTATCAAAGTCCAGCGGAAGTGTATATTTATCATTTTTTAAGCAGTTCATAAATGTTTATAAGCAAATCTCCTTCAGGCGAGATAGCAGCCCTAAATCTCCCATTTACCATAAAGGATAGAGACAAATGGCCTGCCTATAGCCACTTCTTTATTCATTCCGGGGCCGAAGGAAATAAATCAGCCGGCTCTTGTCAATAGCATGGCTTACAAGATACTGCTCAAATGTCTAAGGAAATACTCAAAAAAATCAAATAAACGATTGTGTATTTCCTATTTTTAACCTACGAAAAAATGGACGTCATTCTATGTCACGTGTATTATAATTAACTAGCTCCCGTAACAGACGTTGTCCTGTCAAATTTCAATAGTTGATCGACAGCAAAATCCCCATTTACAAAATGATCCGCCATTTATTGAATTCATTTGTTACAAAAAATGTGATAAATGAAAAACCGCTCTACCGATTTTGTGCAAACTTCACATAAACCATCTACTAAATAGTCCGAACAAAGCCTAAACATTTGGTTTGGATAGGTGAGCCCGTTCTTGAGTTATAAAATTACAACGAAAAGTGGCATTGATTTTTATATATATACGAGTAGATTTACATTGAAAATACGAAACATAATAAATTGAAAAAAATGCAGATAAAAGATAAGTTGCTCTCGAGTGTTTTGAAATACATCTATTAGTTAACGAATAATTTCTAAGGTAGTTCACGAATTAACATAGAAAGCATTGAATTCTCGCACGCATTTTTATGAACTGTAGGATTTTACCACTGTTTGGTAGCGAATTGCATAATGTATTTTCAAATAAATAAAGCTAAATTCGGACATAAATGTCAGACCTCACAGATATCAACACAAAATTAAATTAAAATACAAATCAAAATGCACACGGAAAGGAATGTTAATGTTGAGATAATCGATGTTGAAAAAAAACGGTAAAAATTACACGTAAGTCGTACATTATATAGCGTGTTGACACTTGGTTGATAAAATATATTTAAACTCGTTTATAGTAAAGAGAAGCAGTTTGCTGCCAAAATAAACTTGAGAAACGCACAATATCTTCTTAATCTCGTCTTATATTATAAAATTCTCGTGTCTGTTTGTAATGAAACTCCTCTGAAACGGCTTGATAGATTTTTATGTTTTTTTGTGTATATTTGGTAGGTATGAGAATAGGTCAGGGTATTTTTTATACCCCTAAGTGATAATAGTAGCATAAAGTTCGGGAAATACTGAAAGTGCTTTTTTCTGTGGGATTATTGACATTTGACAGCTGATTGGACGATTCTAGTTTGATTCTTTTAGACTTGGTCGCAAGGAACGGGCGTCACCTTGCTGCTAAGACGTTTCAAAGTGATCCTTGTGATTTTATTGAGATAAATACCTTCTAACTTTGACTTTAATAGTTTTACTACGTGTTAACTTAAGTAAAAACTTGTTATTTTGTTAATAAACCACAGACTTCTTTTTAAACAAATTAAAAAACTACTAAAATTATAATGATGTAGTGAAACCTTACACCACATAATGTGTTAACATCTGATTAAAACACGAATACCATCCAATACTATATATCCCAACCATTGAAGTAGAGCTCTCCAAAATAACAGAACCCCATCAAAAATGGTGCATATTATAATGGTTTTCAAAAATTTATTGTCAATGTAAGGTGTTAATTTCTTTTTGACATCTCCATTAAACTGAAAATAAAGTTTATAGTGTGTTGTTTGCTTTTGATTAATTTTAATGAATTAATATCCTTAGTTTTATGATAATGAGCCAGTAATGATGTATTAAATGATCGTCACAGTTGAAATGGTCATCAATTTCGTGTAATTTGAGATTTATTTGAACATTGAATTATAATGATAAAACGAAATGTTAATATGACGATAACTTATTAGTTTATCGATTAGTTTAATATAGTTTTATCAGTACTTAAACAAGTGTCCTGACTTTTTGTGTTTTTGTTTTTATGATATGTACTAGCTGCTCGCCCCGACTTCGCACAGGTGGTACCTGGATAAAAAGTAGCCTAACTATGTGTTATTCTGATATATAAGATGTATGTTACTGTAAACTTTCATTTGTTTTTGCGTGAAAGACTAACAAACACATACAACCACTCACAAACTTTCGCATTTATAATATTAGTAGGTTGTTAGTCTGTGAGGTATTTATTTATAAATGTGCCTAGTTGCCTGCAATAAAGATTATATTAATATTATTATTATTGTTTGTTTAAGTTTTGTAACACAATTACTAGGGATTTATTTTTATTGTTTTTTAATTTATATTTGTGGAATGCTAACTACTGCAAAATGTGGGCATGTGCCAAATGTAATGTTTGGACGTGCCTCTGACTAAGCGCTTTAGATCTACTATCTACAAGGATCTGAGAGCCTGCAGATCCGAGAGGAGGTATACCGTACTTGGGGATTACAGTCGTGATCCTATTATTATTATAATTATTGTTTTTTTATCTTTATATCTACGTCTCTACCAAAATATTTTCTACAAAACCGAAACGTCACATTCATTATATTTGTTGGGAAAACGTGTTGTTTTCGCAATCTCTTACTGACCCCACTTGGGGTCATAAATAACCCCAAAGTAAAACACTCGCGTCCGTAAAAAGCGGGGTGCATAAGAAATAAGGCTTTTAGGAAAGTATTTTCACACTATTTGTTACTATAAGTGACTTTAAACATGCATGTGGTCATTTCTGTTGTGCACAAAGTTGCTGGATGGAAATCTCTTACTGCGCGATTAGTAAATGCAATGTTGGTCTCATTTATATGACTGAGTGTATATGAAAAGGCATGTTGGAGAATAGAAAATATTATCGTTACTTTTAAGACAACGAGTAGGTATATGCTACGAGTATAATGGTGGCGCAATGGTAACTACTGCAAAATGCGGGCAATGACAAACGTAATATTTGGACGTGCTTCTGTCTAACCTCATTAGATATCTTTAAGGATCTGAGTACCTGGAGATCTGAGAGGATGTCTACCGTACTTGGGGATGATAGTCTTGATCCTATTTTAAGGGTTCCGTATCCAAAGGGTAAAAACCTATTACTAAGACTTCGCTGTCCGTCTGTCTGGCACATCTCATCATACAGCCCGTATCTCATGAACCGTGATAGCTAGACAGTTGAAATTTTCACAGATGATGTATTTCTGTTGCCGCTATAACAACAAATACTAAAAACAGTATAAAATAAATATTTTAGTCGGGCTCCCATACAACAAACGTGTTTTTTGCCGTTTTTATAGATAATGGTACGGAACCCTTCGTGCGCGAGTCCGAATCGCACTTGGCCGGTTTTTTTTATTATACGTACTTTTGATTTATTTTTTATTCTCGTATGAAAATATCATAGAAAGTGGTACAAAACTGGTACGAAATTGGCATGCTCGGCGCAGAGTAGAAACATTTGCAGTAATGATGCTAGCTTTAATTGACTCGTTGTGAAATGCTACGGAGATCGTCCCTGGCTTGAACTCGCTTGGGACGAGTCACAGACGGAAGCGGCATAAAGCTGTTACTTTAAAAATGTGTATAATGTTTAAAAAAAACAACATTTTTGTGAGCTGTGGCCTGAGCACGAACCACTATCGTATCGACAACGTATCGTTCAAATGTCAAAACTGACACTTTTTGTATAGTAAAAGTGTCAGTGTCATTTTTGGCATTTGGACGATACGTTGTCGATACGATAGTGGTTCATGGTAACCCTCCTGTACAGTAGAAATTACTCACGTCATGAAAATAAATTAAAGCTTAATAAATTATAAAAGTGATAAAGAGCCATGTACATTTTTTATTTATTTATGTTTGATGTATCTCATACTGAATTTCACATTTATTTTTGATTTATCTCATATTTAGTGTGTGAACTTTCTATTAAGTGTAGAAATGGTTCATTCCCATAAAGAAAACCATCATTGAAATCAGACTAGCCGTTATAAAGTTATCGGTTTAAAAACACTAACAAAACATGCAATATCCGCCAATAGCCTCAGCATGTTTTTAAGTCGGTTGTAAACCCACCCAACTTATATTTCCCGCTGATTAGACTCACTTAATCTGACGTGAAACAAGTGTATTTTATGACAACAATAAATTAAAAATTCCCGCTACCCACTCGTGGCCTAAAACACTTGTTACAAAGAGCTTCTAGACAAGCGTGCCCGCCGCATGCCGGCTGGCCGACACAAATTTATAGGTAAAAGTTCGCGACCGACGAACCGGTCCGCGAACACCGCCCAAAACAAAAGCAACCTTAATCTTTTTTCACTAAGGTCCTGAATCCCAGGTGAAGCGACGAGCCTTATCGGATACTTTCTTAATTGTGCTCTTAAGCAGCGATCGTGGGAATGTTGACCTTATTACGTGATGGTAGGTTTCATTTTAAATTGATCCGTTTTCTCGGCCTTGCCGCCGGTAGATCTCTCTCACCTTAGTTCACGTGTGAATCTGCATTATGCTGCTATTTTGAATGGGTGCGTCAGGTGGATAGTTCCGTTCGCTTGTGTGTTGTTTTTAATTTGGCAGTGTGATGATGTAAGATAGATTGGGCGTGCAGCGTCTAATTCCTGAATGTAGCCGTATGATTACTCACATCGGGTCACGCCTTTTGGTTTTGTGTTGATTATTAAAATGGCATAGTCGAATCTATTGCGAGAAAGATCACGGTTATAAATAATACATAGAATACCATATACGTAGTATATAGGTTTTACAGTTTTTACCTACTTGTAATATTGGTGTTCAATTTAATATTTTATCATCGGTTGGGTAGCTCATTTCTTTGTCATGTTTATCTCAATCGGATAAGTCAGTGGTCTTAGTCGTCTTAATCTTAGTGACTAAGAAGAAACCAGTAATAAGAAAGGATGGGTCATAGATAGCTCGATCAAAGCAGACAGTAGTGTATTCAGAATATTAAGTCATAGATAGCTAGATCAAAGCAGACAGTAGTGTATTCAGAATATTAAATAAACATAACTTTTCTTACGACGGAAATTCAATAAGCTCTTTACAGAAAACTGTATCTCCATAATTAAATACATACAAATTCATACACAATAGCGGTTAATCGTGTCCTTACAGAGAGAGCTAATGTTTCTTCGTATCGCGTGACTGACGGACAGACGAGCACCGTAATACATATACGGAGACATTGATTTAATAGAAAACCAGTGTGAATGGATGCGCCTAGGCCCTAGATTATAGTTCAACTTACTCAATTTGATGAATGCTGCCCGTTAGATGAAGAAGGCTTGAATGTATGGAAGCGAATAATAATAATAATAATACCTGTATGAAGTCGGGTAATAAAATTTTAATGTTGTCGTAAATATTAATCCTGACGTGAATTTTAGAGTCAATATTATTTAATCATTATGGTCAGTTACTTTGTAAATAAACACAACGGTTAAATATTTATATTTTTAAGTTCAATAATTTAAAATTTGGCCAAAATGCTGATGTTTTAAAAATATAATCAAAATATAAACAAAGTCCAGTTAATGCTTGTATAAAAATAAAATCCTAAAAAGTAATGTGACATAAAAACGTATCAAGTTACAACAATATTGTACCCTCATTTCATCACGTGCTACATATAAAAATATTTCCTGGTAAGTAACTAAAGCTCCGCTCACACTAGACCGCCTTCGAGTAGAAATTACAGTCGTCATATTTCTATGAAATTGTTCTAAGAATTATGAAAAATACACGTTTTTCCTGGAAATACTAAAGTGTGATTTCGTCAAAGTGTTGAGTAATTATTGGCACGGCTCTACGTTTTTTTGTTAATTTATATTAACACACGACTCGCCACTTCCCGAAGAGGGTTGACATCAGGCAGGCAGCCAGTTGTAAAACATATGCCAAATCCTGCTGGTGCCGACCCCATATTAAGGTGATAAGAGAAATTTTTGATTTTTTGTATGGGCTGAGTCTACCCGGATAAAACGGCTAACTTTGGAAAATAAATCTATCCAGGTAAGTTTCACCAATCGTGTTTCTGTTTATAAATTGTGTAGATTATATCCTTAAGTTATCTTTGTCATAAAAAAATAAAACTGTATGTTTTGCGGATATTGAGAAAAAACGATTCTGCGTTCATCAAAAACATTTATTCATATTCATATTCATTTATTCATTTATTACTCGTCTTTTGTGGGAAAAGGAGAACAAAACGATGATGACACGACTCGCATAAACAAATGTTCAAACCCGTGCTCAGGGTCTTATTCTCGGAGGAAGCAAGTGCAGTAAATAATATAATTTTATTACATAACCGTGAGTCGGCTAATTACTGTGGGTACGGGCGCACGTCACTCGTACGATTTAACACCTGTCAGCGCAGGACAGACAGACAGACGCGGGCGGTCAGTGTGGGGCAAAGTACAAGTAAAAACTGGTACGCCATTTTGTTAAAACAAAATGTTTGTCTGAGTTGATGCGTCATTCAGAAAAATACATTTTGCCATGTCACGAGTTCTTGGTATTAAAAGGTTCATTGCGCCTAGTAAGGTATATAAAATACGTACAGGAGTCTACATTTAAAACTGTTAGTTTAGAGAAGTAAAAAGTTTATTATCAAAAGATAACAATAACGACAGATAGTAGGTAGTAGACGTTCACCGTTCGATAGCTTTTTATCAAAACGACGCCGATAGGCCGCCTACTTAGCCTAATGATGAGCTGATCCTTTTTGTCACAAACTTGTCATGTTTGGGTGGGCGAAGAGAAATTATTTCTTGTTGTTTTTTTTTCTCCTACTTAGTACTGATTTCATAGTCTTCCCTTCCAACCATCTCATGTATATCATTCTGTGTTTGTTGATTGTTCTTGTCACGCTTAATAAATGTTTTTAATAAGTGCTAAAAAATTGCAAGTTTCTTAGGTGCAGGCTCAAAACGTGTTAAAAGAAGCTTATTTAATCGCTGCCTCTTATGAACTAGACCACAAATGAAAACAAACAGCTATAAAATATGAGCTCTATGCTTTGATCGACAAAAAGGTAATCGTTGTTTTTTGGACAATTAAGTTTTATCTAGTGAGAGTTATCTAATTTTTATTATGTACTGATTTGTTAGTGATTATATTTAGTTTAAAATACCGGGGAGTAAGATTAGGTAAAAATAAAATACGATCTCGACTTTAATTCCCAAGTACGGTAGACATACTCTCAGATCTCAAGGCGCTTAGATCCTCGAAGAAATCTAAAGGCGGTAGTCAGAGGCACGTCCAAACAATACTTTTTGGCACAATACCCACATTTTGCAGTAGTTAGCTTATTCCATACATGACATGTTGTAAGCCCTTCGCTGTTAAATTAGGTCTTTATTTTTTCCACGGTGCTGTTCCTGGATTGTCAATTTTGTTAGGAATTAGATAAAATAACTAAGTAGGTATAGTTGTTCTATCTCACGAAGGCGGGTGAGCAGTACTTGGAGTTGTGATGTGTATAGTAACGTGCTTCTGTGTGCGTGACTATTCGGGCTATACTGAGCGCTACACACACAACCAAGACCAACCCGTCTTCGTGAGATAGAAGCACTATACCGTGTATAAATGTCCATTGTTCATCTATATTTATATGTATATGTTATACTAGCTGTCCTGACAGTCGTCCTGTCAAATTTCAATAATCACAAAAAAGCGTTTTCTGTTCTTCCCGATTTTTACAATTTTGCGGTGTATTTCCAAATATTTCTTTCATAAAAACCTTCTCTTTTACAAACACAACAGAAATAGCCGTTCACGCATACGGCTGTGACCAAAGGAAATAAGAATTAATTTTTAAAATACTACTAAAAATTGTTTAATCATTATTTCACCTATGAATAAGACAGAGAATGTAAGCAGAGGTTAATGGCGCTTCATGTTTCGATAAGAGCAGTAAAGTCGTCCATATTTGTCCCGTACAAGACGGTCGTGACAAATGCTTCGTCGATAGAGTACACAGGCAGAGAATAAATAGTACCAACCATTTGAAATACTGGCTACTACGAGGAAAGTAGGCGTATCTCCGTCGTAGTGTAGCCAGTATTGCCAGTAATTGCCCGTAATTGCCAGGAATTGCCATTGATAGTCTCGGAAAAAGACTATCAATGGCAACTGACACGTTTTAGAAACCAAAATGAAATATGTCGAAAATGTTTCGACTAATCTTAAAGTTTTATGAACATTTATGTTAATGTTGTTAAAATGGGTCCAACTTAGACTGTTATCTACAGTATAGTGTAGAGTCTACACAATATAAAAACAACATCAAAAGGATCAACGGGTAAAAAATGATTAGAATATAAATTTTTCATTAAATACTAAAAGTCGGTAGACTTGTACCTACTAGTACTCGGTGATTAATCCTTGGCGTAAGCTTTTCTCCCTTTTTTTCTTCAAAGGATAGCAAGAGAGAAAACTTACCTTTGCGTAAAAGCTCTGAAATTGAAATCCCGTGGTAGCATACACATTTTCGAAGCGCCAGAAAAATCCAAGTGTTTTTAACACTTTTAAAGGATAATAGAGTCTAATGCCAGTGTAATAAAACTCATTCTAAATTAAAAGCCGGTTCGGAGTGAGAAAGCTAGTAACGACTTGTACAAGAGCCGATATCGTGAATCGATAGATTAGATCGATATCTTACGGGTAACGTACGGCGCAGATAGGTTTAATCTCTGGTTTTCTAAAAAACTGTATCTGTTATTTCGACCGTAATATAACGCGAGGAGAGAAAGTAAAATAGCAAGTATGAACTAATATTAAAGCTGAGCGGTATCTACCAATCAAACCGCAAGTAGGTGACGTAATCTAGGATGATGCTATTTTTACACAATTCTATTGGTATTAATTATATTATATTCCTAAGACCAAGAAGAGTTATAAAAGTAATTGACGTTGGTCATATCTCCGCTACATCAGCGTCGTCATGACGGTTATCGCATCCTTAGAAACGAAAGTTAAAGTAACAAATTAAATTTAGCTGATAAATTGTTTGGTGGTAGATAAATAACGGGTTTTAGATTTTGTGTTTTGTACAGATAAGATAATGTGTCTTTTAATACAACAAATTGAAATACTGCCCTTGTCGCTTACGATTAGATTCTAAAGTTTTTACTTAAAGATAATATATTTTATTGGAATTATTAGTCAATATTTGATTATAAAACGTAACATATTCATAACGTATATTCGTAACGTATTCATTTTTTTGACAAATAGAAAAGTTAAAAGACTATATATAATGTTTAAGATTTTTAAAGGAACTGTCAGTCATACATGAATAAAGTTTAAATGGGACCAATTTGTGACTATTCTCTACGTACACTATACAATAGAAAAATAACATCAGGTAAAAAATATGCGCTAATAAAAGAAAATATATAAATACCTAAGAAAACTTTCTTTTTTCATCGGTTGAAAATAAAATTAACTATGACAGATCACGGCCGATGCTCATGAGAGCATCTGAATTGTCTCAAAACATCAGCAATACAAGAAAAAAAACCCGGCCAAGTGCGAGCCAGACTCGCACACGAAAGGTTCCTTACCATTATCTATAAAAAAACAGCAAAAAAACACGTTTATTGTATGAGAGCACTTATATATTTATTTTATTCAGTTTTTTGATGTTTTTAATTAAGATCCCCTTACTTTATAAGGTAAATGAAAAATCACCATACCATAAGATATTCTCAAAACGACCTACGTGCCCGAATAAGTCATTAGCGACGAAGAAAAACAAAAACTAATTACGCAAAATTATAAATTAAAATATCACAGCAACACGAAACTGATAACCAAAACGTGTTTCCCGAATTTTGAATTTCCAAAGGAATTTGACTCCTAATAATTTGAGAATAAGGGTTGTATTTGTGAAGTGTGTCGACGAGGGTGGTGGAAAACTGGTGTAACCTGATAAGAGTATAATTTGAATAATTACGCCACACGGCAATAAGTCTTTTGAAGATGAATGTGAGGAAGCTGCTTAAGAAATTCGCTTTGTAACAACAATGAAAGTGTAATTAATGAGTAATCTTTAATTAATAGGTAATCTGCTATCTATCTATCTATAAGATTATACTGTATGCTGAGAGCTTACTAATGAACTTATATACAAATGTTTCATAACGAAAACTTGGACAGGGAATGTGATAAACGTAATTTAAGATTTTTTCAGACAATTTTATGGCTCTTTTTCAACACTGCTTTAAGATTCTTTATATGTTGATCACCTTTTATTTGGTTTAAGTTTATTTCATTAAATTGTTCATTCATTCAATAGCTAAAAGTGATACAATACAAGTAAATAGTGTAATACGCTCAAAACAGACTACCCCAAAATTTGAGACAATTCAGTCTTCCGTCTCGCGCACGAAATCACAGACCACTCAAAAACAACAGACACCTCACTCATAGTTCCCCGTTTCATTGGACGTTGCATTGATCAAGTCACCGTGTCTTGCCATTGTCTTCCAGCCAAAGTTCGGACGATAAGACCCACAATGGATAGGTCCCAAGTCTGTTAACATGCGGATTTGAAAAGCCGGTTCAGTGAACAGAGCTTTGTTTCGTTTCTTGCGGTTTTGAGATAAGTTTTAAGTTGGTTCGTGAATGTCTATTGTGAATCATCTCTTAAGTATCTATCAAACAAGATACAATACATTTACATCTATAATAAAAACATGAACAAGGTATATTTTTTATGCTTTTATGTTGTATTATGATCTTTGTTTTTTAGGGTGCCGTACCTAAAGGCTAAAAACGGGACCCTATTACTAAGACTGCTGTCCGTCTGTCCGTCTGTCCGTCTGTCTGTCACAGGGCTGTATCTCATGAACCGTGATAGCTAGACAGTTGAAATTTTCCCAGATGATGCATTTCTGTCGCCGCTATAACAACAAATACTAAAAACTGAATAAGAATTTAAGTGGGGCTCCATACAACAATCGTGTTTTTTTCTTCGTGCGCGAGTCCGACTCGTACTTGGCTGGTTTTATATTTTTTATAACACTTTGATTCGGAGAACATGGTCAAAACACTATCTGTTAGGTCACGAATAAATGCACAATACACTGCCTTGCATCTACCAACTGGAACTGGAGACATAAAGGTGTTAAGCTTCATCATGACAAGAGCTTGTAATTTTACTGGCTTGGTGGCAGAAATAGACAAAACAGACAGAAAGCCCTTCACAAAAAGCTCTACATTTCTTTTATTCTATGCTGTTATGCCCTAAAAAGTGTAGTCTAGAGTCCTGTATACAGTCCAAAGAGAACAAAAATATTAGTGATAGGTACAAACGTACAAAAACCAAATGACAGAATAAACTAGTATTTATCTGGACCAATATACGAGTATTAATCAATTCGTCCGCACAAAACCCGAACGTTTAAACAGACATAGCACACAATTTTCACTAATGTGCTAATAGTGTAATGTTCAAATCATAATACACTACGTTGACATAAGCCCAACCATTTCGCGAATTAATGTTGAGCTGTACTAGGGTGCGTGAAGCCTCACTTTGTGCGCGTGTCCGACTCGCACTTGGCCGGTTTTTTTAAACCTAAAGTTGTAATATAAAAATCTCAGTTTAAATTAGCCTGATTGTTTAAGCGTTAAAATACTATGCTTATATATTTTTAAATAAGTAACTACTGTACCACAGTCATTTTATTATAATTATTTCTGATGTTTTTATTATGTTTATTCATTGTTTTTATATTTCAGTAATATTGGCAGCGCGCTTCCGTCTAGAACTAGGTAATATAGGTGTGATATATTCAGTGATAGATTCTGTGTAATATTAAAAAAAAACTTAGTGATTTTCCTCAACTTAGCACAATCAAATGTTTAGCGTAGTATGAATGAAAGGGATGACAACTGCAAAGTGCGGCGTTACGCAGTCAGCTACAGCTCATCCTTGGACCGGAAAGCGCTGACGGCTCCCCAGGGCGGTTTACATTAACACCGACATTACTGTTATCGTTTATATTCACAGGATTACAGCTGAACTATTGTTTTGCGACCTTAAGGCACGCCAACATAATTACACCCATCATAACCAAGGTGGTGAAGGGATCAATGAGCGTCGGACCTTTAGACTGTTTACTATCATAATTATAAACACTACTAGTTTTGAACTAGTGTGGTGAAAGAAATTATGAGCAACGCATAAAGCTGATTGATATTATTGAGTACGTATATATATAACTATAGATTTTAATACGGGTGTTTATCACGTAATTACCTTTAATTTATTTTCAGTTGTTAAAATCTATAGTTATGTCTACTAATCACGATAGTTTGAAAAAAAAATACGTATATATGTACAGAAAAAAATAATCTACCAATAATCTCTCTAATTCGGTTCCTATAGTACATGCTTTGCTTAGTCTGGGGCTCGATGGCGCTGTGTGAAAGGTCCACATTTTTTTTAATCGATCAATGATCTATTGATTGCACTGCAGTATGACCAAGAAAAACTTTTAAACCGAGAATATAAATCTAAAAATGTAATTTTTACGACAGAAAAAAAACTTTTCTCATCATTTATTTATTTAACTCTAAGATGAGAAAATATGACAGTGCGCTGTCGAAATGTCATTTTAATATATGCCAAAACAATTGACAGTTTAATGGTTACACACGGTAGTTGCAAAAGCCATTGTTTGCGGAGGTCGAAGAGCGCAGATTAGCTGACCCTTAATTGATACGCGTCTGTGTGGACGCACCTTAACTAACTGTAATGACTGTCGTTTAACGATCGCTATGAATAGTTTAACGGAAGGCTTTTCTGCAATGTGTTGCTTTGTTTTGATTTTGCTAAAGTTATTTTGTTATTTTATTTATTATACTTTATCATAAACAGTATGACGTTACAATATTTGGTGGTTGTAGAGCGTTTCGAACGTTTCTTCCCTCCCTAATTCAATAGTAATAAATGCTTTACATTTAATTGACTCCTTTTTGTATAGATCTACTCGTATCAAACTCAAAAGGCAGAAAGCATAACTGATTTTCCTTAAAATATTTAACAATTTAAATTTTAAAACAACCAAAATTAAAAGTAAAAAATAATGTCATGTTTAAAATATTCAGAAAAAATTGTAGAGAACAAATCTTTAATAAAACTAAGAATAAACATTGTTCTAAGAATAATACCTACTTTGGAATAGTAACTTTCAGGAAGATAAAGATTCATTTAATTAAAAAAAAAAAATGGGAAATATTTACGCAGGTCGCAGGTCTTTACACGCGTTGACTCAATAGGGTTGTCACAGTTAAAAACACCCTGTAAATAACGCAAGGGCTACCCAAAAACATCAAGGGGTTACCGATAGGTGACGCTTACAGTACAACGCCAAGACCATACAAACTCATCCAAACACACGGCACATTAAAATTCATCCGAGGACACTAAGGGCCCCGTAGCCGTAAGATCCGACGATAACCATTAGGATCCCTTAATTTGTTCGCAAGCCCTTCACCTATCCCTTCCGTATCCCTTACAGATCGTTAACGCGTGGATTAGGGAAGCTGGATGTGGTATGACGTTATCATAGAGTCGTCTAGATACAAAAGCGAAATCTTCAGCAACACAGACCCTCGTATTCAAAAACGACACATGAGAACACTCACCCACAGTGGACGCCCACTATGCAGTGTCCCACAACACATAAAGTGATTTTTATGAAAAAAGATTTCGTCCACTAAGGGTGCGTGTTCTCATAGTGACGTTCTTGAATATGAGGGTTAGTCACTTCACGAAAAACTGTCAAATGAAATAGTATCATGATTGTAATCCCAAGTACGTTAGACATCCTCTCAGACCTCCAGGCGCTCAGAGTCTTGAACATGTCTAAAGGCGGTAGTGAAAAGCGCGTCCAACCAAACATAACATTTAAAATAAGCCCACAAATTTGCGAAATACTGCTACTGCTATTTCAAATAGGATCGTATAGGCAAATTGATACTTAGCCTCACGCAGTGCTTCCAGATCCCAAAAGTAAAATTACAGTGGTGCCAGTTAAAAAATACAGGAGTTTCTAAAAAAATACAGCAGATTTCAAAATCGATTACAGCAAAATTACAGTAAATTTTGTTTAAATATTTATAGGAAAATAAGTTGCTTCATGTCTTTGTTTATCAATAAAAATTGCTATAATTTATTAGATAAATTAAACATAATATATTTATATACAAAAAAAACATTTATTATTTATTAAAAAAAAACATTTATGTTATTTACTTATTCCAGAACAATTTTCTCGTGATTTTCATAAATCTTTGCTGTCATCCTTGAAATCATTTTCTTAGTTGGATTAAAATTCACGCAATTTTCGGAAGTCCGCCGAATGGCTTGCTGAGCTAGCATGTTGCCTTTGATAGTATTTGTGACTAAACAATTTATCTGCTGTATTTTATCATTACAGTATACAGTAGAAAAGTCTGAAATACAGTAAATCTACTGTAATTACAGTGAATCTGGAAGCACTGGCCTCACGTTAGAAGGTCACGTAAGGATTTAAATTTTTTCAAAAAAAATATAGCCTTTACTCTTTGATAATGTAACTTTTGATGAGGTCTACTAGTTTTTAGTTTAAGTGACCTATGGTCGGTACTATTTGTTGTAAAGTAAAGAGTTTATTTATCCATTAGTCTTTCTCTCTTTTAGGTCGTTTTTGAAATATAATTAGGTCTCTTCCAGCGTTTTAGTTCCGAACTCCGAGTGTAATGTCGCTAAGCCCTTTAGTTTCGTGTTATATCTGCGGCGATATTCTAATGTTATTGTGGTACAGATTGAATATCTCGCTTGATTTGTGCGCTTTCTTGTTAGTTTGTACAATCACCCCTTTAATGACCCGTGGTCAGTTTTGCTGATAAAGTAAATGTATCTAAGTTACACCTTACACCCACCCGATAGATAAATATAGATGGTATATTACTAGGGTTATTCCAAAAATTCCCACAATCTAGAAAAAAACTCCAATTATCTCCATTGACCCCATTGAGTACCGGATAAACTAAAAACCGGTCAAGTACGAGTCAGTCTCGCGCACAAAAAAATATAAAAAACGCCAAAAAAAATCACGTTTGTTGTATGGGAGCCCCACTTAAATATTATTTCTACTCTGTTTTTATTTGTTATAGCTGCAGCAGAAATACATAATCTGTGAAAATTTCAACTGTCTAGCTATCACGGTTCATGAGATACAGCCTTGTGACGGACAGACGGACAGACAGACGGACAGCGAAGTCTTAGTAATAGGGTAATGTTTTTACCCTTTGGGGACGGAAACCTAAAAAACAAAGGAATAATTTTAAAAATTGTTTTACATATCAAAAGTTACATTATCAACATCACTACTTAGTATAAAGCAAAGTCTCTTTCCGCTTCCCGCGTATGTATGTATGTTTGCTTATATCTTTAAAACTACACAACGGATTTTGATGCGGTTTTTTTTAATAGATAGATAGAGTGATTCAGGAGGAAGGTTTATATGTATAATAACATGCTACCCGTGCGAAGCCGGGGCGGGTCGCTAGTAGGTTATATTTTATTTTTAAAAATTAAAGATATTCCCAGGAAAATTGCAATAAGGTATCAAACCTTAAAATCTTCATTAGTACGTAGTAGCACCCGTACGAAGCCGGGGCAGACTACTAGTCATGAGATAAATAGATAGGATTTATCAGACGTCGATCGACAGTTCACAATACATCAAATCGATATGCTCGATTTATATCTATTCGTCATTAGAGCAAGGATCGTTCGATGATCCATCGATTATTTTATTGACGGTCGATTGTCCAAAGCTATCACATCAATCGTTTCACGGTGACTGACGACATCGATCCACGTTTGCCGCACTTTATTTTAATTATAATGAAAATTTATGAAATCATTTATAATAAAATAAAATGTATTCTTAGGTTTAGTTTTTTATGACTGGTAACAAATAACAAAAGTTTCAGCAACTAACTTTTAAGTTTTTTAAATTTTTCTTTTTAAATTATAGGTTTGTTTATTATTTACTTTTTCTGTTTTTTGTTAGAAGTGTCTAATAAAAAGAAATCTTCATTATACAAGCTAACTCGGCGAACGTATCGCTTTAGAATTAACTCCCGTTCCCGTTAAAGTATCCTATGTTAATAGTACTCGTAAGTAAGTATCCTATGTTCGTCTCCTGGTTCTAAGCTACCTCTCCACCAATTTTCAGCCAAATCTGTTTAGCCGTTCTTAAATTATAAGTGTTGTAACAATTTATATATATAGATTACTTATTTTAAAAAAGTATTTCTCGACATGAAGTTCCAACTCCCTTAGTTTGCCTACTCACACATAATTCGGACCCTATTAAAAACTTAAGGGGTAGCAGCCATTAAAATATCGATCTTGCACTTGTTTGACCCAAACTAATAATAAAACCCTCTAAACTTGCATAATGCTTCACCAAAAAGTGTATAATGCAAGCTGACACGTAATTCAATTACCGGTCACCCCTCATTCAAACAAACATCCAAAAAGTTATACTGGGTATTGCGTATTTACATTTAACCTCCGCTTAGGCGACGTGTCAGAAGAAAAGAGTTGTAACTAGTAAAAAAACATTTTTTATTGTAAAAAATATATTATAATAATAATTTAAATTTAATATTTACATTGTTTATTTTTTAATTAATAAAAATCGCACTTGAAGAAAAATGTATGTATATAGGTAAGATTATTGTTTTTTTTTATTTTTTTAAATATACCTAGTAATATGTCTTGAGGTGTTTTTTTCAACTTTTCCACTTACGCTCTTTCGGTTCATTAGTCAAATAGAAGGGAAAGATTAGACCGCGGCGCGATAAACAACATCTGTGACCGCAACCCTCTCATTGTCTCGGTCGAATCGACCCTCGAGTGACAATGTTTTAGCTCTCGTATACCAAATCAATATCTACTTGATTCTGTTCCCAGTGGAATGGCTTTTTTTAATTTTGATCTCACTTTATCAAACATTATTCCTTATATTCAAACCGCATAGCATTTTAATATTGAACAAAACAGAATAAATTAATATTGTCCGTTGAAGCGATATCTGACAGAACTTTTAGTAAAATCAATTACCTACTTATTTTGATCGGCTTTGGCTTTCTGGATATTTTTTTCTAAATAAAACTTTAAACTATAATTAGAAAGTTACATAAACCAAAGAAGGTACAATATTGTAATATAAAAAAAAATAGATAGAAAAAATAATTGTGCTTTCTTATTATGCAATTTATATTTCAATGCTCAATTTCGGTTTGACGTTGGCCAAATCACTGGACCAAAATATATCCTTATATTTTGGACATAATTATTATATAAATATTATTTTAGAACAAACTTGTCACCACCATATTATAACAACAAATTTGTATTTTGTGACCTGGCAACAATGGTCAATAAAATATTCCAATATAAATAATGTTACGGTTGTTGAATTTAGTTTATAGGATTGTTTTATTCATATTTTTAAACCGCGTATGATTTAAAACGATTACAAATATAGCTGAATAAAGTTATAAAATGTTTCAAAGAAATTGTTTAGTTTACCGTTAAGACGTTTTGTATTAAGTAAAAGTCATGCCTACAATGGACAAAGGAGTTTTATGAAGGTATTTGCTACTTCGCGAAACATCACACCCACATTATTTGCAATCCCCTTATACAGAATTAACTTCTAATACAAAAGAGACGACACAATAATAAAATACCGACATATGCGTACCAAATCTGGCAACTTCTTGCATAATAGCAATAAAAAAATAACAAATATACGAAAATTGAAATTCCGTCGATTGGACCCTCGTCACAAACACGTGTCATGCAATGTCATCTTTAAATTTCAACAAAGAAAAATGAGCTTTATCTCATTCATACAAAGTTGCCATTTCCATGAACACGATTCCGAAAAAGTGATGACTGTTATGTCAACTGCAAAAGGTTGCAAGTGATTTTGTTGCAGTGAAACGTAAATTTCATCGGAAAATAAATAGGGTTGTATTTGATTTAATGGTTGGAACACAGAGTTGATGAATGGAAATATTAATCAGAGTGATAAGTGCGGGGTTACCGATTCTCCGTTTGTCTGTTTATCTGATTATTCGGTGACGCAAAAAGGTTAGATTGGTGGGGTAGGGTTAGTGTTCTTATCAGTTGCAGTCAAAACGTGGTTAGATAATTCTGCGTCCGCTTGAGCGGCTGTGGGGAAAGTTTGGAAACGCTTTTTGTTTTAGACATTTCATTTTTTACTGCGCAGTTAGTAAATTCTAGCTATTATAAAACCTCATGGCGCCATCTCGTAAAGATTACAGATTTATTGGTTTAGTCAATGTTTCAACGTAAATTATACAAAAAAACTAGCTAACACTTTGAGTCTATTTATAAAATGTGCGTGCTACTGACATGCCAATTTATTGCAGAACTTGATAGTCATACATAATTCATAAATCTCGCGAGTCCGAGCATCGCGTTTTCAAATACCGTATTTTACCTTTTGACCGTGATTTCTTACAAAACATGAGGAATTAATAGTGAGAATAAAAGTGACTGAACAAATTTTGCAAGTAAGGTCGCTTCAATGGATTTTGATTGGTTTTATTTCAACCAAGAGCGAGGTGAATTACCTTTGGTCGATTCGACAATGCCTCGAATTAGACATCGT
The DNA here is from genome assembly GCA_912999785.1 of Hydriomena furcata. Taxonomy (NCBI): domain Eukaryota; kingdom Metazoa; phylum Arthropoda; class Insecta; order Lepidoptera; family Geometridae; genus Hydriomena; species Hydriomena furcata. Next base: position 3,766,983 of record OU538834.1, on the reverse strand, counting down.
TCATGTAGATTTGATATGTCATTGAGCATCTTTACCATACGAGTATCATTACGGTTTTATCATTTTAGGTTCTAGGATACGTTGTGATGTCAGCTTCGTTATCACTTGTATCGTATGATGTTCTTTTTTAACTTCTGCAAGTTGTAAACATTTGTCAAATGTATTTGGACTGCCACTGACTACCCACTTCAGTCATCTTAGAAGGTTTGAGCGTTTTAGAGATCTGAGAGGATGTCTACCGCTAGGGATTACAGTTGTGAAGCTATTTAGTATATTTTAGCTTCGTTACTAAAATGTTGTTAAGTGTGTCCTAAAAGGATGAACTTCCTGCTTGGGGAAGCACTAATTTGATGCTAATTGTATTCCTAGTACAACCAAATAATAAGTTTTATATTTCACATAATATCAAAACGGCAAATTACTCACTTAAGAAATTTAGATTCATCTAGAAAATATTTATCAAGGCGAGTTTGATCCTGAGTTCACTCCCTTTCGCGTCTTCATCGACATTATATTTTTTACGTGAGTGTGTAGTGTGTTACTACACACTCACGTAAATCATGAAACTCTTATGCTCTGTGACGAAACTTTTGAAAATGAAATACAAGTAGGTAGCTCTATATTTGTTAAACTCTTCACATTTTTGATATTAGCTGTCTCGCGATACCATATTGTTGAAACTGGTCAGAGCCGGTAGAAACCGCTTATCCCTTTTGGATTTCACGATTTGCGTGGAAAATAATCTCGCAGAAGATATCGTTTAAATCATGGTCAGTACTGAATGACCAGCTATTGTTGTTCGATCGCAGATACTCCATAAGTCAGATATTGAGGAAGTAGATATGAATAAAGGTATCGTTGTATGTTATAAGTGTGGTCCAAAGGTTTATGGGCATGGCTTTGAGCGATACATTATTACAACGGTTACGGTTTTTAAGGTTCCGTACCCAAAGGGTAAAAACGTAACCCTATTACTAAGACTTCGCTGTCCGTCTGTCTGTCACAGGGCTGTATCTTATGAACCGTGATAGCTAGACAGTTGAAATTTTCACAGATTATGTATTTCTGTTGCTGATCTAACAACAAATACTAAAAACAAAACAAAATAAATATTTAAGGGGGGCTCCCATACAACAAACATGATTTTTTTGCTGTTTTTATAGATAATAGTACGGAACCTTCGTGCGCGAGTCCGAATCGCACTTGGCCGGTTTTTTAGGGATTTATGTGAATATATTCCCTTTTTAGGGTTTCGTAGTCTACAAGAAACCCATAAAGTTTCGCCATGTCCGTCCGTCTGTCCGTCCGTCCGTCTGTCCGCAGCTTAGCTCAGGTTTTTCAATTTTCTTTACATCTAATTTACAGTGCACCTTGAGAGGAATATAAATAAATATACATATTTAATATTATTATTAAACGTGTACATTAATAACGATTCTGGGGGGTTAGCATGAACCACTATCGTATCGACAACGTATCGTCCAAATGTCAAAACTGACACTTTTATTATACAAAAAGAGTCAGTTTTGACATTTGGACGATAGGTTGTCGATACGATAGTGGTTCATGCTCAGGCCACATTATCTTTTTAGAAGTCAGAATAATTTGATAGAAATACTGGTATAATATCTAAACTCAACCCTAAAAAACTCATACTAATGATTCTTGATATTACATTTATCTTTATATTAACTTCACCCTAAGGTTGTGTAGATGTGATCGCTTTTTAGCATTTAGACCGCTCATTGTATAGTTTTCCTCTAGTTTTAAGTTGCTATCATTGTTTTTTTTTAATATAGCATTTTATTCATTCATTCACTTATTCAAAGTTTGCCGTGTCCGTTATCAGTGTAACAATAAAGTAAGTACCGCATACATTTAAAGCTTGCTAAGAGATTCTTCCTTGCACCAACGCCTCGGCTAGCTGGCAAGGATCCCGACCGTCCGGCACTTTTCCAAAAACGTGACCAGTCCCACATCCACCATCACGATGTGTACCGTTATATACAGATATACTCCTTACTCCTATGTACACTTGCTATTGTTCGAACGGGATAGTTGTATTTCAAGACTTGTTTTATGTGTTAGGGTATTGAGACAGTGTTTTTGTAAATAGGGCTTATCTTTATGGCGATATCGAAAACTAACGAACTAAACTGTTAAATCAATCACTTACGAGCAGGTATCTCATATGCCACTTATACCGAATAGGCCGTTTATTTTTACCTAAAATCGGGAACGCAAATGACATAAATTACATTTGACATAAGACTAATACAGTCTCTATAAGGTGCTGTAAAATGATTAAATATTTACCATTTTTTTTTAAATCCAACAAATTCGATGGTTAATAGTATTGAATTCCCCAGAAACATTATTTTTTAACGAGATACTTGATAAGGAAACTTTCAATGAACATACATACATATCTACACGTGACTTGACGTAATTCGTTACCACAAGGTTTATTTCATAGTCATGTTTCACGGACCAGTTTTAAAAAAAAGTTGGACCAATAATACACTGTATAACAAACACGGTAAAGCTGATGCATAGCGGAGCTTTTGAGGTGCTCTGTACGCTATCGAAGCTTTTATAGAGGCTCTTAAATCTTATATTGTATTAGGCAATCAATGTTTGTAACTATGAGAACTATTATGTGGTATTTCAATGGAGATATATCTCTATAATCATATAATTGCGTTCATATTCACGTGATTGTATGCAATTTAGGGTGCTGATATGTTATTAAATACATTAAGTAGGCAAATTCAATTTATCACTAATTTAAAGTGCGTCTATTTATTATGCACTAGTTTATAAGTTAGGTAGCTCGCGTGTTACCTATCTGAATAAAAAGTATCATATATGCTACCCAGGACATAAGCTATATTCAAAGTTTTATCCAAGTCCGTTCAGTCGTTTGGGTGTGATTGAGCACAAACATAAAACATCATCATAAACTTTAAGATTTATAATATTAATTAAAATTACCGTTTTCAAGGTGTATTCTAAGGTTGTATCTGTGTGTAAATTTTTTGTACCACAAAATTAAAAAAATATTAAAATGATTATTAAAGTATGTTGTGGAATAAAGTATTATATCTAAACAAAATTTCTATCATAAAAGAGGTAACAGGTAGGCAATAACGATTAATATAACATACTATAATTAATTAGGTAACTATCAAAAAACAAAGCATAAAGCTCTACTAGAATAGAAATTCAAGCAGAAAATATCTATATGAACAAATCCACTGTTTCGTCTGAAATAAAATTACCTACGCTAGCCTAACCGCTGTATACCGAGAGAAACGTCAAACTTGACAGGTGACGTCATCTCACTATACGTCACCTACTCTACCTTTACAATAAAGCACATTAAATCGATCCACGGTAATCCAACGGTGCAGAGTTTCCAAACTATTATACCGGCGGGTGAAGTTGTAAGAGAAAGTTACCTAGCTCGGATAAAACTACATTTATTGGCGCTGCATATTCAACATACCCCCAGGCATACTCCACCGGCCACTTTAACGAGAGCCTGGTCTGTTCGGGTGTTCCGAAGCTGGTATAAAGAGGAAGGTGTCCGTATATGCTGGTCGCTCGTGACGTACCAGTAACTAGTTTTATATTCTGTTTAGTGTCCTGGTGACAGTGTTGTGGTACCTATCATACCAACTCATGCTTATCCAGAAGTCTGGGTTTTTGTTTAGAGGATGTTAGAGAGACAGTCGTGTAGGATAAAGTGTTTATTACTCTAATATATAATCTATTTAAGCTCATTTGTGAATGTAATAATAATGTTAGAAAAAATTGGATATCTACATTTTAAACGCGATTCAAATAATGATAAAATCAAATTTCTATTACGATTTTTTTGCTATTTATATAATATTGTATTGTTTTCGATCGTCGATCGATCGACCGTCTATCGTTATCGCGCATAGTTTAAGTCAAAAATGTTGCATTTTTGCAAATAAGGCAGGTTATCCCGTTGCATGTGACTGCTAGGTATTATTTTTAATGACCTTCAGAAAAATGAGGTCACCATTTCCGGCAATACTTTACGCAATTCGCAATTGATTGGCTAGTTAGATAATTTGACACGCGCGACACCTTCTTACTATGTTATTTTTGATATCTATCACTTCGAGACAGGTCCAAGAGTCAGATTGTTCTATCTCTAAGTTATTTGCAATGATCAGTCTGTTCTGTTGCTGTATGGCCTTGGTTTACTCCTCAAAACGATTTTGACAATACGATAGTGCTCTGATATATTCGGCCAAACCACACTCTTAGAAATCGTCGTAGTAGAATGTATGATGTCAATAATTGTTAAAAGTAAAGTAGGTCGTTCCATCATGTCGGAAATTATATGACGTTTCTCGCGATATATCGTTTATTGGTTTGCGTAGTAAACGCCCTAAGACGAACCACTATTGTATCGACAACGTTGATACCAAATGTCAAAACTGACACATAAGTATACCATACAATAACCCCTCCCCTGATGTCTATGCTACATACTAAATAGCAAATCCACACAAATCTATCCCCAGACTTTGTGACGACTGGTTTTGACAAAAGTGTCTGAGCTGTGACAAAAGTGATAGAAACTGTCGCGGTCGGTTCGGCGACGGCAGATTATCAGGAACAGGAGTTTCGTACGAGTTGGGCTTCAAAGTTGAGTCACACTGTATTTCGTTATATTATTCTCATTTTGCAATATGTGGAAGTGTGCCCAATGTGTTTGGACGGATCTCTGATCACCCTTTTAGACATTTTCAAGGTTCTGAGCGTCTGGAGATTTACCGTACTTGGGGATTGCAATCGTCCGATTTCATTCTATATTCTAATTCTATTTATTTTATGAAAGTATTTTGTTTTGTTGTACATGATTAGATACTTATAGTGATTCATTTGTTCACGGAAAGGGTCATTGTGCAGATGAAAGAACAATTTAGTAGTGGTGAAAGATTATAGAGCTACATAACAGATTATCGTAAAGTTATGCAAAAAAAGTTAATTCTTTCTCTGGTATGCTAGGGTTAGAGGTCGCGTATAAATTTAAGACATTTCTAATACCATCGTTGACTTTTTTGTAGACGTTTTTAAGGTGTACAATACTGTAGTACATTATTTTGATATATCTCGTGGAGTTCAGCCAGCATTTGCAATGTAAGCGCAAAAAAATGTGTTTATTTACGACATCACATTAGAAACCTCTAAAATTATCAGTGTTTCTCTACTATATTATGCATGTATTATACATATAAACCTTCCTCTTGAATCACTCTGTTTATTAAAAAAAACCGCATCAAAATCCGTTGTGTAGTTTTAAAGATATAAGCAAACATACATATAGACATACAGACGCGGGAAGCGGAAAGCGACTTTGCTTTATACTATGTAGTGATTAGTAGGTTTTCCATAATACTTTAAAAATTATATTTATTTTTCATTCTAAGATTACAGTTTATCGATTTTTTTTTGAAAAATGTTCTGGTATGTTTTTTACTCGAATGTGAACAAGGATCTGATTAATGTTTATAAATATTCAAATTCCTCAAAATAAGCGTACCTACAAAAAAATAGTTTTTAGTTTTTATAACGAAATTATTCTCCACAATGTTCCTTTAAACAAAATGTAAAATTTGCAATACTAACATTTTTTAAAGCCTAAATCCTTGACTAAAGCTATAAAGTAACAACTATTAAAATTAATTTACGAGGAACGAGTTATAAAATAATATGGAAGCATTAAAATTGTCGTTGACTTTTATAATGTAGTTAAAACTTGGAAGTTACACTACCTGATGTTGCCATCTTTACTCTGTTCCTAATATTGCTACCAAAAGTGATAATGTGCCAAATACAATGTTTGAACGTGCCCTAACCACCCTTTTAGCCATATAAAAGAACAAAATCATGATCTGATCTGGAATTAGATAGACTGCAGCTCTACATACTCGTAGTATTAAGGAAAGGTATATCGAAAATTATAGGCACATGCGCCGTGTTTGTCGCTTGATTCTTTTAAGCTTGGATGTGAGGAACAGGCGTAGCTTCACATAGCTCCTAAGACTTTTGAAAGTGCTCCATGTAATTTTATTTTTTCTTAGACTTTGAATTTGTACTCGTGCATTCGACACAAATTACATTATCCACGGGGATAAATGGTCTCGTCTCTTTCGCTCGAATCTTTAGCACCTCACGTCTCACCATTCTTCTAAATAAAGCGTATGCATGCATAACGTATGTACCTGTAACTGTACCTACTTCGACAAAATTAAAAAAATTTAAAAAAAAATTGAATTGTTGGTATAAGCTTTTTTTAGCTTGGCAACTCGAAGATCGAAACTTTCAGTTGAATCAAAATGTCAATATTTTTTCACGCTGTAAAAATATGTTTTTGTGGATCAAAATAAGATCTACTAGTACCTAAGTACGTACTTTACCGATAGGTATATTTTCATTTTTCCTTATACCTACCTAGTCGCCTAATCGCCGTTTCTAGAGATTTCATAGTACTAAATACTTACTTTACTGTTAAAAATCTGATAAAATTGTGATTAAAAACTTATTAATAAAGATATCTCCAGAGTTGATGTAAATAAATTAATGACTTATATGAATGAACTTTATTAAAAAAAAATTAATAAGTTTAGTTAAGGACTTAGTTTTTTGGGTTCATACCCTAATATATTATATTGATCCCACCCAGCTAAGAATAAAAATATACATATAAGATTTTTTTTAATGTTAATGTATCTTAATAATCTAAAGGGGAAATAAAAGGAGAACTTCAAAACAAATTAAACTAAAAAGTTAGTCATAATAATACGAACGTATATTCATAATTATGGATTAATACTATCTACATGAAATAAATAACGTTAGCGCGATTCTAACCGCGAAACAAGACCTAACCTAATATACATCAAATGTACATTATCACAATTGTCAGAGAACAATAAGTCGCGGACTCCCCGAAAATAACACCTATTCTACGATTATGATAGAATGGTCCTACCGAAGAGCGAGAGTTATTATCCTCACAGCCTATCTTACGCTTAAATACGCGGAAAAACAGTATATTCTACGCTTAAATACGCGAGAAAACGATGTAGCCTACGCTTAAATACGCGGGAAAAACGCCCAATTACTTGCTACGCATAAACACGCGCATCCCAAAACGCCCAGTGACAAACACATTCGCCACCAACACCAAGTTCGATCCATTCCTTTTTAAACTCAGCGTCAACCCCCCTGATCCGATTTCACCTTACTATCCCAGAATTTAAACGGAGACGATGTGCTCGCTTCCCCCATACGTGGACTACTAGTGTAGTTCGGAGGTAGTCGAGTTGGAGTTGATAAAAAACTCCCGTAAGATAAAGAGGAGTTGACGCCAAGTGACGTGTCCAATGTCGAATAGTACCCAGACGAAGCGGCGGAAGGCGGAGGCGCCGAAGGAGGAACTTGCACTTGCTGGACCCTCGTCACCTCCGCGTACGCATCCAAATGCGTCCTCACAAGAGTTACCAGCTGCATATAATTCGTAACAGAACTAAAGCACCCGGCGACTCTGTAAAGCAACAACCGCGCCTCCCCAAAAAGACTATCCAAAATTTTACCTGTCGTGAAGAGGACGATCGCCTTCAGGCAGGAGTACTCCGCGGAGTCCACATGGAGGGCTTTCAGCTTCTCCACCTGCTCTTGGAAGATCCTGATGTGGTCCATGAAGGCGACGACTCTGTCGGCCGCCATCGGTGACGCGTGCAGCCCCGCTGCTGCCAACAGCGGAGCCACATGCAAGGGCATGGAGCACTGGGAGGCGTTGAGCACAAATAGCTCGGACCAGACTAGTCTGAGCAGCGCGACTTGATCCGTCACTTGTAGATCAGGGAAGAAGGGTATATTTCTCGCCCATTCCACTGCTGAGAACAGCAATCTCGCTGCTAGTTCGCAGATGTTATCGATCCCCATGACGTTGGTTGGCTGGACGCACTGGCCGTATCGTGAGGTTGGGTAGGGTTCAGCTCGCAGTAGCAGCGAGATGTATGAGGAGAGGTAGGGATGGCTGTTGAGGCCGGTGGGGTCACCGTTGCCCAGCGCGAATTGGCCGGGTAAGGCGAGGCCGGACGGCTGCGTTGGTGGTACGCGGCCTCGTTGTACGGCTGGAACAATAGAAAATCATAATTAATTCAACATAATTATTTCTTAACTCTAGCTACGTAGGTATGTAGGCTACATAAATATCATTACTATAATAATACTGAGGAGTTCCTCTAGCTATGTAATATAAGGTGTGTAAGTACATTAAATATCTTAATTATGTATAATAATTCTGTGGAGTTTGAAGATAGTTTTAACGCTATTCAATTCTTTAATATTAAATGAGATGATAATAAATACTTCAACAACATTCGTTATTTATTAAGCAAAGTGTTCTTACAAAAAATACCTTGAAGATATCTCAACGTTGTCTCTCAATGTGCGATATTCGATAAAAAAACTTTAAAAATCTTCTTATATAAACTCCTCCGAAACGGCTTGACCGATTTTTATGTTTTTTTTGTGTAGATTTGGTAGGTATGAGAATAGGTCGTAGGTTATTTTTTATACCTCTAAGTGATAAACGCGGCATGAAGTTCGGGAAAAACTGAAAGTGCTTTATTCTGTGAGATTATTGAAATTTGACAGGACAACGTCTGTCGAGACAGCTAGTATTGTTATAAAAAGTATAGGATGTCATAGGAAGTAAGAGAAGAAATTTAAATAACAAAATTGTGCCTTGTATTACACAGACAGTAGTAAAACACAGATTCAATTGCACCTCACCGAGATAAAGGGGAGTACACAATATAATTCGGGTCATATAATTCCCGTAAAATAATTCCCCACATAAATTTCAATTAGCAACAACTTAATTATGTTATGATGGTAATAACACTTTATGGGAGATCTAACTCTCGTGTGCAAACTGCTTTATGCTACCGATTTGTGGTTGAATAAGAAATTTGTATAAATCTGGAAACGTATGAAAAGTTATATTTATAATAGCTAGATTGCGCTCTGGTTTTTAGTCGAGGCAATAGGTTTGACACCTGTCACATTATGAAATGCTAACTGCTACAAATATGCCAGATTTAATATTTGGACGTGCCTCTGACTACCTTTAGATATTTTCAAGGATCTGAGCGCTTAGGGATCTGAGAGTATAGCTACCGTACTTGGGGATTACAGTCGTGATCCTATTTCATTTCGGCAAAAGTTCTACAAAAATTAAACTAAAATAAAATCAATTATACTAAACTGTTTCTTCGGTTGTCTGGTATAGATCGCTGATCAACGATAAGACCGCTTATTGTACAGTACTTACCTATTTTTATTTTTTGTTTTTATGAATGCATACCCACTTATTTCTTTGTTTTGTTTTTAGTCAAAATCAATCAAAATCAAAAAAGCGTTTATTCATTGAAATCACTTGGATCATTTAGAATCGTCAAACATTGTCTGTAGATTACAGTGTGCTATAAAGTATTTTCTATATATAATTCTAAACGGAATAACGAAAACATTACACCTCCCTATCTCTCCGCTATCGGGTAAACACTTGCGAAGACTCGGAACTATATGATCAGATTTCTCTACCGTTTCACCGTCTATCAAAGCTATCAAGTTAAATGGCTGTAATGTCTTTTAAATTGGCCTCCGGCAAGTGTTGACCTTATAAGTTTGAGGTTTAATGGTCCAACTGATTGTAGAGTTTACTTCGTTACACAATTTCGCAGTTTTTGCTTGAAACCACGAAATTTACTATTTTAAACGAGAAACTCGTAAAAGAATTTTTAATTATTTGATTCGATAATCAAAGTATCCTTTTATATAATTGCTAATATATTTGTTACATCTACACTAAAATTATAAAGAAAAAAAAGTAATTTTGTATGTTTTTTGAATTAGTGAGAATAGAAATCACTACGAAAATGGCAATATTGCAACCTGGGTGTCAAAAATTTGCCTATATTTTGCCTTCATTAGTAAACACGTGCGAAGCCGGCGAGCAGCTAGTAAAATATAAAAACAAAACTTTTGCGTATACCATTTAGTTCAATGGTCTGCAACAATCGGATATACAAACAAAAAAATACCTGTTGTTTCACATCACAACGAGGCATTTCAAAGATCGTGACGCCACAAATCATCGGTACGAAGCGAGACGAATCGATGTGAACCGCGGAATCGAGTCTAATCGAGTAATCGTCGTCGCACGGACATTCGGATGTACCGCACCGCACTGGCCGGTAACAAACTCAATTTTTTTTAAACTTCGAATGCAATAAATCGACTTTCAAAGGTGGCGATTCTGTTGTGTCCACTCTAAAATTTAGGATTCCTAAACCACGATCGCTTTTATTCCTTTAACGTTAAAGTCTAAATTCGCGTAACCTCAAAATTTAAGTTCCTAAATATTGGATATTTTAAACATTTCTTTTTTTTATGCAAAAAAAAAAATAAGAAAGTAAAATTTCACTTTAGTCAACACCTTTTTACATGCTGACTTACGACCTCGATTTATTTAATTTTTCTACAAGAATTATGAATTCGTATTTGTATTCTTATGTTTGTACTACCGATCGGCACTGGCCACGAACACGGAACCAAACACTAAAATATCCGTAGCACGCGAAGAAGTTAAAAGTTTCAAACTTCGAACCTTTTTTACCGGCGAGAACGAATGCTTGCGCACGCGCGCTTTTTACTTTTTCTCCCCTTTGTCAACGCGGAGACAAGAAAATAAAAGCGTAAACAGGTTGCATTATTTTTTTTTCGCGTGACAAGTGCTCTGGAATTTTTGTCCTCTTTTTCCCAGCTGTGAGATCACGGCATATTTTTAACTTAGGGCAATAGACCCGGTCGTGGTGTCTACCCCGGCTTTGGGCATTATCAATTATTATTTTGGCAGTCTATAACTAAGCATAGCAAACACACATGTTTAAAGTCTATAGTTAATACAATTCTTTGTCAATGGTCCGTTTTGATTATTGACAATTGTGGTGCGTTATACCTCTAGATTGTTTGGCCACAACCAATGGTTAAATATGAATAATTTATAAATAAATATCGCCTGTTACAAAACCTTGGCTTAACCTAAGTGATAGATAAATACTCTATTCTTTGTTGTTTAAATATCGCCTATTTAATATTTTTTTCCGTTTATTTGAAAATTAAAATGTTGTTTAGGTGCCCACAACCTGCGCACTTGCCCTATATTGTTTATTTGTGTTGGCAACACTGACATTTACAAATACCAAGGTATCATCGAAACAATCATCGGAATAACACAGATTACAGGTTACATCAACAATTATTTGGCCTCACAGCTTAGTTGGTAGTAACTCTGCCTCCTGCGCTCTAGGTTGTGGGTTTGATCCCCACCCATGAGAAACATTTGTTTGACGAACATAGATGTTTGTTTTATGTCTGAATGTTATAATGTATTTTAAGTATCTATTTACAAAAAAAAAACCGCACTGAACCAGCGTGGTGGGATAATGGACCAAATCCCCCCACTAAGACGATGGGAAGGAAGAATCAGGGAGACCTTTGCCCAGCAGTAGTACAATATGGGTGAAAAATAAATATAGGTATTTAAGTAATTCTATCAGCAATCTGTTTCCCATAGTAGAAGCTTCGTTTAATTTGGGTCTAGATGGCGCTGTGTAAGAAATGTCCAACAATATTTGTTTATTATGTGTTGAACATAAATAAATGTTTGTTCTGTGTCTGGGTATTAGTACGAGTATGTATTTAAAAAAAAAGTGTTCTATAATTTTTCTAGTCCCCATATTCAAATTCAAAAATCATTTATTTCAATAAAACCACAAGGATCACTTTCAAACGTTTTAGGAACTAGGTGAAGCTACGCCGATTCCACGCGACCAAGCCTAGAAGAATCAGGCAACAAACACGGCTTAGGGTCTACCTTTTTTTTAATAGTACTTACTAGCTTTTCATAGTACAAGCTTTGCATAGTTTGGGGCTAGATGGCGCTGTGTGAAATGTCCAACCGTATTTATTTATTATTATTATCGGAATAAGATTACAGGTTACATCAACAATTCAATTAAAGTACATCAGTGGTATAATTCGCTTTGAATTAGAGTAATTGCAAGCGTGATTAGCTAGTTTCGAGGGAATGTAGGGCGAGTGTTCTCCCACGGGCCGCGAGCCGCCTTCGACACCTCACTAATAGCGCGTCATTACGATATCTCCCGATTAGTGATGGGCATCTACCCGGTAAAAATATTTTTTACCCGTTTATTCCCAATCCTCCAAATAAATTTCCTGTTTAAAAAGTTTTTGTTACCTATTTAATTATCCCTATTTTGTCATGTAGTTCCTATTTTTACCCTTTTATACCCAATCCTCCAAATTAATTTCCTGTTTAAGAAGTTTGTGTTACTAATTTTACTATTCCTATTTTGGCATGTAGTTCCTATTCTTTTTAAATTTCTGTCAAACATCTTTCAATGAAACTCTCATTTTGACGCGTAGAGCGTTGCTTTCTGCGTCACAGTTTTAACTTATGCATGTATCATCGTTTACATTTATGTACTGTACACTAGATGTTTAATGTCCCAAATAAAGATTATTTACTTTTAATTTAAATTAATACCCGGTAAAAAACTATCAAATCTTTTTTTTTTCGAGGCTTAATTAATTATCAAATTTTTTACTTGTAAGTAAGTTTTTATGGTGGATTATAACTATTTAGTAATAATACAAAGCGACGTTTAAAAGCATAAATAACAAAATGAAAGATAATAAGCTGGAAACTCGTACACTTCATTTTAGCGTTGTAATAGTTGTCTCAGGTGTCATTAAACCTCGTACCTGATTAGTTAGATTAGTTTTAAGTTATTCAAAGTTTGGGAATAAATGGGTATTTTCCCCGATTTTCTTTCCTAACCGGTCGTAAATTATTAAAAGTCAAAGTTCGGTAATAAATGGGTAATTTTTCCCGATTTTTTCCCATCTCTACTCACGATACATCTCGCCCGACTTCACTATCTCGCCCATCGATGACCGCTCGCAGCGACTCCGAACAAAGCGTTTGATCGATAACTAATTACAATTAAAATAAATTCTAAACACTTTCGTAACCCGTGCCATCGATTCTTTTCCCCATATTCTTAGTTGTAACTTCGACACTACCTTGACTCAAACTCTTTCGAGGGCCCTTGAACTTTCCTTCAAAAAGTACCTCATGATTGGTATCTTAAATTTATATTTTGGAGATTTAATATAAATTTACCAATTACGTCATTACATCATCAGTCCAAGAAGATTTTCATCAAACAAACCGTCACACGCATGCGTCGTGCAGAAGCTGTCGAGGAATGTCAAGGTACCTTGAATTGACAGTTCGGTTGACTGAGGAATGCTCGACTAGAGGCAAAACTCGATGTAATATTATCAACTCAAGCTACCAAAACACAGTTTCGAGGTCGAGTCGAGGTGATGATATTTCAAAGTGACAACTAAGAATATGAATGGAAATAAATGCAAAGTGGAGATTCCCGTAAAGTAGATGCCAGCTCCATTAGGCATCATTTGCATATGACTACGTCTCATTTTGGATTTCTCTCGTATTTCTTCACTTCGAATTAAATCGTTGGACACGGCGCATACTTCGGCGGATTAAGTGAAAATTATCAATGTTTATATTATCAGTGATAAATAAAATTGCTACCGGATAACGGTTTTTAATGTAGTTTTTGTGAATAAATAATTGTTACGAACATTGACAATTATTACAAACTAGCTTTTATCCACGACTTCGCCCGCGTAGATTCAGGATTTTTTCGTCAAAACATTGAAATTCCTGAAAATCTAAATTTTTTTTTGGAAAAAAGTAGCCTATATTTATTCCAAGACATTAAACTATCTCTATATGAAATTTCATGACAATCAGCCCAGCGGTTTGGCCGTGATAACGTCACAGACAGACAGAGTTACTTTGCATTTATAATATTAATAATAGATTAGTACCAAAACTTTATGGTTTGGCGTAAATATGTAATATGAATTAATAAGCAGCGAATCTATCTGGATAAACGGGTAATAACAGTAAAATACAATAATCTCTTATAAGTTGATGACATAAGGTTTTTTGTGCTTTTAATTTATGAATGTGATAAAACTTGAGTTTTACTCTCGGATAATTTTGATTATCATTCCAATCTTAACGATAATAGGTGAAAATGAGCTTTTTATGTTACACAAAGATTTTATAGCATAGTGCATACAGAAATACTAATTATATCTTTGAATTGCACTTTAAGAAGTTAGTTGTTTTTCTCGCTATAAACGAGAAAAGTAACTAACTTAAAGTGAAATTAGTTATACTCTCAAAAACATTTTTTACATGACCAATTTCCCGTTTTTAAACGGAAGTTTACTGAAAGTTTTTTTTTCTATGCGATTATTGAAATTTGGGCAGGACAAAGTCTGTCACAGGTCTGCTAGTTATGAATTATACTCATAGCACTAACTGCAGTTTGGGCGTAGTATTGGCATGCGTTTGCAAAAATATTCCATACTGTAATGGCACTTAAGAATTATCTAGAAGTTATTAGAATAAAATTCCTATGAAAATTGAAAATGAAATAGAATGACTGTAATCCACAGAGATCCTTGATTATATCTAAAGGGGGTAGTTACACATATACATTTGATAATGCCAGTAGTTAGCATTCCCTACGTGACAGGTTGCAAGCCCATGACCGCTTATAAGAATAACGGATATTTCGGTTTATCTCATAAAATACCATACAACCTCACAATGCTGATAACATCTTAACAAAACGGAAGAAATTGTCAAAGAAATGACATAAAGTTAAAAACATAAGGAAATTGCGAAAACATACTCAAACCAAAACACGTTTAACCCATTTACGTGGCGACTTGATTAAACGATCTATTTACTTGGCTTTTATTTATTGTAATTCAACTCACGTACAGAAAATCAAATGAAACAATTTGTCCGGGCTGCATACAAATTTGGACTTTAAGATGTGAGAGATAAGGTTCGAGATGTGCTAAAATACCAATTGCAGTGTAAATATTTGCTCTTGACACGGATTGTGGAGGAAATAATCTGTCGTATCGCGAGTTTGTTGATGCTGTGTACATTCGCACACTAAAGCTTTTGTGCTATAAATTCGCATTACTTAGTGTGCGTCCACACACTGCGAGACTAGCGCGGTTTGACGACGAGCGCGAGGTATCGAACATATGAAACGCGCCTTGCGTCCATAGTCTTATATGACTGTCCTCACAGCTCAGTTAGGTACATAGATGTTTTGTTATGTGTCTGGGTGTAAGTATTCTATCAGTGATCTGGTTCCCATAGTACAAGCTTTGCTTAGTTTGGGGCTAGATGGCAATGTGTAAAATGTCCACCAATATTTATTTATAATAGAGTAGTGGCGCGTTTTATAATGTTCGATACTTCGCGCCCGTCGCGTCGCAACCGCGCTAGGCTCGCAGTGTGGACGCACACTTGGATAGCAATGTGTTAAAATTATGGATATTTTATCTCCGCTTGTACAACACTAGCTTCCGTCCGCGGCTTCGCACACGTGGTGCCTAGATAAAAAGTAACTTATTTGCTTTCCACCTACCCATAGAACGTCCCAAAAAATTGTATGAGTCGAAAGAACAGGTAAATTTAGTGTTAATTTTTCAAAAATCTATTATTTCTAGACCTGGATTTAAACTCACGACCTTAGGATTGAAAGTCAAGGCACTAGGCTTTCACGGGTTTAGGCTACCCCCAGACATCTTCAAGGATCTGAGCGCCTGGATATCTGAGTATATTCATATCTACCGTACTTCTGGATTAGTTATGATACTAACCCTCGTATTCAAGAACGACACTATGAGAACACGCACCCACAGTGGACGAAATCTTTTTTCATAAACATCACTTTATGTGTTGTGCGACACTGCATAGTGTGACTAGAGGCACATTGTCGTGTGCCTCTAGCCAAAGTTGAGCTCTAAAGGCACACGGTAGCGTGCGTCATAGTGCCGCTCAACACATAAAGTGATGTTTATGAAAAAAGATTTCGTCCACTGTGGGTGCGTGTTCTCATAGTGTCGTTCTTGAATACGAGGGTCAGTCATTTTTTTTTAATTGCTCTATCCCCTAGCAAAGCAAAGCTTGTTCTATGGCTTGTTGTATACTTCTACTTAATACTACCTACTCGTACATTAAAGAGAGACAACATAAAAAATATCTATGTTCATCGCGCGGATATTAGTCCTGGGTGAGAATCGAGTCTACCTACAGCGCAGAAGACAGAGCTACTGCCAACTGGGGCCGTACCACAATCTCTAAAGTAAGATCTTAAAGTGTTAACGCGAAAGTGACAACGCTATACGAACACGTATGGCGTTGTCACTTTCGCACCGCGATTAATACTGCTTTAGTCTTACTTTAGAGTTTCTAGTACGGCCCCTGAGCTGTGAGGCCTGTATAACCATGTTATTAGTTGTCACAATGATTATAATATAAGGAAAACATTAATTTTAAGGCGAGTGTTCAAGGCAGCTATTTTGTTTCGCTCTATTTTACTTCATCTTTGCTCAATTAGGTATGACCATGTGCTAATTTTATCATTATAGTGTTTATTTATGCGAGGAGGACGATCGTCAGAATCGGATGTGCCTGGCCGCCTGGCAGCATCTTCGACAACGACGAAGACAAGTATTCCCAAAGAGTTTTGACGTCAGACAGGCAGACGGTTGTAAAACATAAGCCAAATCCTCTTCGCAACTTGCAACATGTTGTGCCGATCCCACTTTAAGTAAAAAAGGAGAAGAAAATTATGACGAATGTTTATCTTAAGCCCGTACCGAATTTGTACTCAATGAGGAATATCGACCCTTTGTATCGATTTTTTAAGGATTTTTACATTTGGTCACGCCATATGAATGCGACTGTCTAAAAATATACTATTATGTTTCAAATGAAATGAAATAACATAGGATCACGACTGTCATAGCCAAGTACGGTAGACATTCTCTCAGATCTCCAGGCGCTCGGATCCTAAACATGTTTAGGATCGGATAGGGGTAGTCAGAGGCACTTCCAAACATTAAATTTGGCACATGTCCACATTTTTCAGTAGTAAGTTTTTACATACAGGATGTAAAAACAGCCAGCAATAAATAAATGATATGATAATTTTTGAATAAATAAAAAATGTATAATAATTAAATAAAGTTATTCTAGAAATAAAGTATTGCAAATATTGAGAAAATACTAGACTATATACACTATTTCATTCTGGATTAGATAATTGTTATAGGAATACCTAGGGTGAGAGCGCTGGTTGTGACCACTTTAACAACATTTTGATTTTCAAATATACGGTTTATATTGAAAAAAATATTAAAACGACAATTTTTAAACAAAATAGAATAGAGTATTTATCTATCTCTTAGGTTAAGCAAAGTTTTTGTAACAGGCGATATTTAGGCTATGTATATTCAGGCTTGTTTAAGCCTTCACCTTGTCCTTACGGCACCACACTGGAGCTCTACATAGCATTAAAGAAAAAAAAAGGTAGACCCCAAGCCGTGTTTGTTGCCTGATTCTTTTAGGCTTGGTCGCGAGGAACAAGCGTAGCTTCACCTAGTTCCTAAGACGTTTGAAAGTGATCCTAGTGATTTTATTAAAATAAATGATTTTTGAATTTGAATTTTGGAAGAAGAACACATATTATGCCGATCCCACTTAAGTGGGATAAGAGCAGGAAGATGATGATAAAGTTGAGAGATATACCTCGTACGTACTAACTCGTGCCAAGGAAACAGTAAAATAGTCACGTGATCACATAATCTGTGTCATTACATTGTAAGTGCGCGAGTAACTCGAATGACGGTGCGTTAGCGCACAATAATAATTGTGATCATAAACTAACTAGAACTACGTTAATTGTTTAAACAGAAGCAATACAATCTGTACTTTACTCTACACTAATATTATAAATGCGAAAGTTACACTGTCTGTCTGTCTGTGACGTTATCACGGCCAAACCGAAAGACCGATTGTCATGAAATTTTATATAGAGATAGTTTTAAGTCTTGGGATGAACATAGGCTACTTTTTTTCCCAAAATTTACTTTTAATTTTTGGAATTTCAATATTTACAAAAAACGACGAAGTCGCGGGTCAAAGCTAGTCAAAGTATAAATTAAAATTGTACCTACAATCATTCCGATTGATTAATTTATTGAAAAAGGGACTCTACCTCAGTCCGTCAGTCACCTACGTTTTGCATGTTAATTTTTAAACGATGTAGATTATCGATAAACTATTACCGCGTTTCTAAGAAGAACCTACCTACGAGTATGTACGAGTATTTTTGGTTAACACGTGTTCAGTACAATAAAAGAAAAAAATGGGCAACCAGTTAGTATTTTATAAGCAGCGATGGGTTTGCGGCCTGTCACACTGTCACCTGTCAACCGTGTTGGCCGAGTGGGAGGTACCTCGACTTTTAATCTGATGGTCGTGGGTTCAAATTATTAATCCCGACTGCTGTCAAAAAGATACTAATTTTCTTTTCAAAAACACATCACGACGAATAAACACGATACTTTCCCGGCCAAAGACACAACTCTGACTATCAATACTTAGCTGTAGCTTTTACTATACGTACACGCATACACCTTAAATCACTGTATACATTCATTTAAGTTGATATATTTACCGTTCGCCTATTTATTTAAGTTGTTAGCTATCTGAGGTCCCAATAGAGTTGATAATCTGTTATTTATGTCATACATTTTTCAACGAGATCCAAGCACGCGACTACAACTCGACTAACAGCTGACAAACGACGGCGCCCTTAGCATTATTTTTTGATATCCAATCTTTCTTTTATAATTATTAACTTTCTAATATAAAAAAAACTACTGCAAATTGTGCCAAAAATAATGTTTGGACGTGCCTCTGATTACCTCCTTTTGATATCCAGGATCTAAGCGCCTTGAGATCTGAGAGTTTATCTACCGTACTTGAGGATTACAGTCGTGATCCTATTTCTAGTTATTCCTTATAAAAAAAGTAAATATCTATGTAGGTGTTCTATCAGTTATCTAGTTCCCATAGTACAAGCTTTGCTTAGTTTGGGGCTAGATGGTGCTGGTGATAATGTCTACCGATATTTATTTCTTAACCCGTTATAAGGTACACTACGAAACTAACAGTTACGGTGAAAAATTTCATAAAAACGCATGATCTTTGAAATTATCGACTAAGTACGTAAAAACGTACTGTAACAAACCTACGATGATTGTCTATTAAATTAACTTGAAATACGGGTTTTAACAAAGGTTTAAAAGGGAAAAACCCGATCAATACTTATTAAACCCTTCTCATAGGTGACTACGAGTCTACACATAATATAGAAAGCTTTACAATAATCAAAGATAAGTAAGGAATCTACCTGCCTACTAAAAATAAGATAAAAAACCGGCCAAGTGCGAGTCGGACTTGCGCACGAAGGGTTCCGTACCATTATCTATAAAAACGGCAAAAAAACATGTTTGTTGTATGGGAGCCCCCCTTAAATATATATTTTATTCTGTTTTTAGTATTTGCTGTTAGAGCAGCAACAGAAATACATAATCTGTGAAAATTTCAACTGTCTAGCTATCACGGTTCATGAGATACAGCCCTGTGACAGACAGACGGACAGACAGACAGACAGACGGACAGCGAAGTCTTAGTAATAGGGTTCCGATTCTACCCTTTGGGTACGGAACCCTAAAAAACAACTGGAGCTAAGCAAGTAAATTTTAGTGTTACTTATTTTAATGATTGCTTACTTTTTGGCTAATTTACGAGGTGATACCTATATATCTACGCTAGCAAATCACAAATAATTTACATCAAGTGAAAATGAAAGGAATGGTAATGATTTGCTCGTGATGTTGCCTCGTACAGCAAAATCAACAATACTAATTTATTGTAGAATTAACTACTGAGTGCTCTTTCTTTAAAAGTCAGGTCAAACTGTGAATTCTATGAATTCAAATACAAAAACTCACCGGAATATTATTATATTATACCTATATATATTATTATTGTACAAAATCAAATGAGTTTGACTGACCACGATAATGTTACTATATTAATTATAAGTGTACTTTAAGTATTTACTTACTAAAAAAAAAAGTATTCTATCTGTTAAGCTTTGCTTAGTTTGGGGCTAGATGGCGATGTGTGAAATTTCCACCAATATTTATTTATTTATTTTAATTTATTTATCTTTTATATAATAATAAATCCCTATTTTCCTTGGACCGATTTTGTTAATTATTTTTATGTTGTATTCGTTATTATCAGGAGGTTCTAGTAACAGATTTTTTTGACAGGACTACGTCTATCGTGGCAGCTAGTTATTTTATATTTACTCTGACTCACTAGGGATTTGATAGCACCAGAAACGAATGCCAAGGATACTGATAGTCGACAAACGACAAATAGTCGACTGTACTTTCTTTGTTGCTCTAACGGTTGTGTTTTGATATCGTTAGAAAAGTCGAAGTCTTACGACAGTGAGAAATATTGTTTTTAATGGAAATTTGTAATAGAAAGTTTTTTACGGCGGTGACAAATTGTGATAGCGATTATAAACCTTACATTGTATGTCTCTAGCCTTGGAATTTTAAGGCGTAAAATAATAACGTTTCATAAAACTCCGATCATACCAATCGAAAAGTCAAGACAATATTAGTTTTTAAGTTCTATGAAGTAACTATTAGTCCTACATTAATATAATTTAAATAGGACTAACTTGGGACTATTCTCTACACAATAGAAAAACATTCAAATCGTAAAGGTAAAAAGATATGCGTGGTCATATAAAAAAAATATATTATCATCGACTTAAAAACCTACTCCGTTTTTCGTCGGTTAATAAAAAAAAATATAAAACAGATTCTGACAGCGAGTTCTCAAAGAGGGTTGACGTTACTTAGGCGACCGGTTGTAAAACATAAGCTTAATCCTTCAAATCCTTTCGCACCACGGGAAGTGGGAAAAGGATAACAGAATGATGACAGACTCTGAACGCTCTTCTAATGAAAATGACAGTCTGATGTCAAGAATATATTTAACGAGTAATAGCTTAATTCAGTCTGTTATATCGTCAAAAGCTAATACGGCTTATAAATCTATTGTCATCTCTTCTTTATGACAAGAATATTATAAAAGCTGACAAATATTATGATTATGTCGTCGTAAGAAGAATTTGGGGAAAAAAAACCAGAAAATAATCACATCTGACAGCTATGTTGATGAAAATAATGTCAGTCTGATGACAGTATGACAGTGGGGAACGCAAAAATACTCTTTACTCATCTTTAATCATCCATATTTCCGTTTACCAGTCCCTATTCGTATATTGTAGTTTGCAACACCTAAACAACCTAAAGTACTATGTCTAAATTATTAAAAAAACTATATTATCAATGGGTAACATAGGTCAAATTTTATTTTTAGAAAAATTAGAGATCCCTTCAAAAATTACAAATATATAACCTAAAGTTTAAAAAATCTTTTTTAATACACTCGTGCGGAGCCGGGGCGGGCAACTAGTATAAGATAAAGCAAAATATGAACGGAATGCTAATAATGAAATGCATTTAAAAGAAAGTCGTAAAAGCAAACATAAATTAAGCCTCCCACTACGTTAAAACAAAAAAAACCTGCCAAGTGCGAGTCGGACTCGCGCACAAAGCGTTCCATACATAAAAAAACTGCAAAAAAATCACGTTTGTTGTGTAGGAGCCCTAAATATATATTTTATTCTGATTTTAAATTTGTTGTTATAACGGCAAAAATACTGTGTAAAATCGGTGTGAAATCTGTGAAAATTTCAACAGTCTAGCTTTCACGGTGAGATACAGCTTTGTTCTAGACAGACGGACAGCATAGTCTTAGTAATAGGGTCCAGTTTTTAACCTTTGGGTACGGAACCCTAAAAAGATTCAAAACCAAAAACCGGACGCGGAAGATAATACAATACTGTGAACAATTAAAGTTATGGCCGAGATAAAAGTATCTTAGGATAATAATATGCTAAAGATCGAATAATAAACCGATCGGAGGCACGTGCTAAGAATTAAGTGCATACCAGTACTTTATTAGCTGCTACGTGGGTTTTTGTAATTATCGATGTATTGAATGTCGCGTGGGAGTTATATTGTCGTATCCCAGTTGAAGCATCATTTAAATAGATCCTACGCGAATTTCACCGTAGTTACGACTAACTATATAATTTTTTTATAGGTTCATAGCCTATTTTCAACTAATTTGGCGACTGATCGCGAAAGTAGTTGAAAATACTAATCTACTTAATATAATAAGACTGTTCCAGAATAGTTATATTCGTTAAACTGGTATATATTGCGTTATTACCCTTTTAATAGAAAAAAGAGGAGGTTATCTCAGTTCGAGATGTATATTTTTTTTTTTGCTTATTTATGTATGACCGCGCATGCGCATATCTTTTTTCCTGTTGATTTTTTACTATTGTGTAGAGAATAGTCCCATTTCGGTCCCATTTAAATTATATTTATGTAGGAGTTCCTTCATAAATCTTTTCGGTTGACTCAAATAACTTTATATGCGTTTGAAACCGCGTGTAGAAGCTATTGTCGATAGCAAAGATTGCTTTGCGATATTCAAATAACATCCAATATATTATATCAATGAAAATCGTGCAAGAAACTATAATCTTGTCTGGAATTAAAATGAAACCACGAGTCAGTGACCACAACAACGTACGAGGAACGAAGGCTTGCGATAATCATAATATGCTAGCAGATATGTGATTAGCTGCGGGGTCACGGAACGGTCGGCGTTAGACAGAGAGGTCGTCTCCCCTCTCTTTCTGGCCAGGTCTTGCGTCTCCGGCAAACGACCGCAGGGCGCCTAAACCGCTATACTAAACTGTGACCTCACGAAATTCTCCGCACGATACCGTGGATGATTCACGTCTAATGATGGACGTACGGACATGAGATGCGGACGCTAGATGAATCCCGAGCGACAGGTCCCGACAGCCGAATACCTCCGAATACCTCCGCCATTATTACCAACTATCATTAATTTTATCAACCTATCACCGATATTAGCATGTTAAATTAGTTTTTGTTTTCAAAACCTGTGGAAAGCATTTGTGTTGTTAATTTGTGAGTATGATGGGAGCTTCGTCTGGCCATTAAACTGTCAACGAAATGTAAATATCCGCTTTGGAATCTATTATAAGCAAACTCGATAATGATAATGATCTTACACATGTCTATCAAGCGAATTAAACATTTTTGAAAGAGCGAACCTCGATTTCCATCGTGATCTTAAAATATAAAGTGAAACTATGAGACTTGATGCTAACAAATATATTATATGGTACGGTACAGAGGGCACGACCAGTCGGAACAGGTTTCCTGAGACTACTAGCGTAGTAACCAATATACATACAAACCGTGCATTACTCTCTCGAGTATTCGAGATTATACAGCGTTAGAGTCTGGGACTGTGAGAAAATTTCACCTGTACGGAACACTGACAATTTATCATTGCATATAATTTCGAATCGGATTATCCCGAGCTAAATCAAGGTAATGTTTTATCATTGAAGGTGGGAACTGTTGATGATTTAAATGTAATGTTACTCGGTGATATTTCTCGGGGTAACATAACACGTTGTGAGGAAATTAGCGTCGGAGCGAGCGAGTGCGTTCCGATAAATCATTCGTATAGTTCGTTAGGCACACGCCGACTGCTCCACAGGGGTCCACCTTCGATTCCCGAGCTGGCAAGTGGAACGCCATTGAGCCAACCCCCTTTAGAAGAATATTTTGACGTGCTATATAGTGAACCGTCGCGCTTCACTTGATGAATACCCGAGCTTACATTTCTCTATGGGTTACATTATTGACTTTCGAATTGATAGTATTTCATTAACTAGATAAAATTATTTGCACATAAACCACCGAAGCTTTATATGTTAATCATAAAGTCTGTTTAGTGTTTCCAAAATAAACTACCAATCAGATACGCGAATAACTATAAATATTTGTCGTCGGCAATCTGATGAATTAATTTGTTATATTCACATACCGAAAATCAAATGAAAAACTAGTTTGATCTGTATATTAAAACAAAGATATAAATAGTTGTGCCAACAGGTATACTGTTTTGAGCGAGCTTTGTATTATACTGACTTTTCGACGAAAATGAAGGCGTCCGTCAAATTTTAAAAGTTAATTATCTGAATACTTTTCCAGACGGTCATTCCGGTGATACATCATCCCAGTGGAAGAGTATAAATCACCCAGTGATTGATAGTGCTGTATATCTCACGCTCGTTCGCTAGCTCCTTTTTTAATCCGACACAAATGATTTTACACTTTGATTCGTTTTTGTTCATTTCGCTTTGGAAGTTTACGAGGCGACCAGATTCGATTTGTTCGCTCGATTTTGGGAGTCTTTTTCTGGACGTCTTAATAGTGTTTCTGATGGATCAGATACATTATGGTGATAAAATGCATTGTTGAGATCGGTGCCAGTGGTCTTTAATATGAAGGATGGCCTAATGAAGCTAAAAAATAGTCAGAACTTTTCTTTAGTGTACTATGTGGTTCGTGCTATCATCAACATGGAACATTATATTGTTCAACACAATATGTGAAATTCTATATTCCCTGGTCACAAAACTAATGTTTATAGTGAAAACCTATCAAATTTCTAACAGCAATTGAGGGTGACCCATCGTCGTATTTGAGCATTACCTGCCCCTAGCGCGGAACCTTTCCAAGCAGATTAGTGCCGTTTTCTATTGTAGTTGATCCCCGATTCACATGCAAATCGGTTGACAAAACGTGCGGAAATATAATTAGCTTATGACAGTAGCTGGAAGGTCGAGGGTCGTGCACCTTGGCCATGGCCATGCAAAAACTAAACCGGTCTATGTTGTCTTGGTTTTAATTAATGTTTTCGGACTTCTGACCGATGTCCGGCAAAGGGTTGGTAAAACGTTTTTTCGCGATCCGTGGGAACGCTACCGCGAGAAATCTGTCGATTGTATCTTAACGTTGGACGCGGCTAGTAAGCCTCGCTTTTCCCGGAATGTGAACCATTATACTCGGCCCTGGAGCGTCGTACGAAACATGTCACAGTTATTATGCTCACTAGAAACGATAATATCTCTGTGACGCAGCAGACAAAGTCGGTACGCACCGCCTCGAGTTATTCTGGTATTTCTAAGTGAGTATTCTGATTGTTGACACGATTAAGTCATTGGGTTCGTTTCTTGAATTCTAGTATTGCGGTTTGATTCCCAGCCACGCATCAATTACTATATATTTTTATACATTCAATTTATATACGCTATCAAGTACTCAAAACTATGAAGGAAAAAAATCGTAAGTAAACCAGTTAGTATTCCTAAGAAAGGCGGTGTGCTTGCAGTGTGTCTATAAATAACAAAAGGGTATGAACTGTTATGTATATTTGGATATACCTCTAGCTTTAGATATCTTAAAAATCTGACCACCTTGAGTACTGAGTAGATGTCTACCACGCTTGAAGATTAGATTTATGTTTTTTCGATTTCATTGTCTTTACTGGTCAAGTTCGTCATCGAAAAGAACGTTACATTTCTCACGGTTCGATCGATGTTTGGCAAACTAGACGGGCCTAATCCAAACAGACCCTTACGGTCAGTTGGTCAACAATGACCGCACCTGGTTCAAGACGCAAATTGACACCCTCCTCAAATGCGCCGAGCCAATTCCTTTGACGTCCTTTGTAGGATATAGGCGTGCATCGGGCTTTATTCTTTTACATAATAACTGATGCAAACATTGCAGTAATTTGCCCCTGGGAATGTTGGAAGATGATGACGTTTTTGACAGGTCTTGTGTGTTAACAATGCGCGCATTGTGCTGGTTGCGTTGTACAAAACGAGACAGTTTTGCGCTTGGATTAAGGCGGTACAATGCAAAGACTGTTATAGACCATGACGTATTGAGGTAACTAAGGCGAGCTTATTATTCTTAGTATCGTAGCCACGGTATTCGGCTCACCCTCATAATGTTTATAGGATCTGACTGTATTCCTCAAGTACGGTTATAGCCCGATAACGCTGACCTCGGTGTAAGTGACCAATCAGAAGAAACATCCGCCCAAAAAATTCAAGTACTGTAGACATCCTCTCAGATCTTCAGGCGCTTAGATTCTTGAAGATATCTTAAGGGGTTAGTCAGGGGTACGTCTCAACATTACACTACACAAACCTACATTTAATTTTGATGTTTGTGATTAGGTTAGAGTTGAAATATTCTTACTAATTCCTCATCCAATGTAACTAAAGCTGATTTCCACTCCAAATTTTTATCAGCATTTCCAATTTCCCTCCGAGCGAATCCATTAAAATTCACGAACCGAGGGGATGTCTGGTGCGATACCAGAATCTTTCTAAATGACCGGTCCAACACAAAAACTTATTAAGATACTCAAACAAAGAGTGATTGATGCGCGCTAAACAAAAGACCATCCCAAAGGTGTAAGGCTATTGTTCATCTAAAATGACGGGCGAAATTGACGGGTTTTGTTCGTTGATACTGCACTTATTAAATAAACCGGTCAGACTAATGTTGGTTAATTAATCAGTCGGCATGCGAACTTTGTTTTGCATTGCAATTATGGGAATTGCTTGTCTAGTCGCATTACTGGCAACATCTGGCATTAGTGATGGTGAACCGGTAATAATAAACGTATTGCCATTAAATATAACTGCGATTTTTCTTTTGAATATGACTTTCATTTCCATAAGCAACGAATTTGAAGAAATATCACATTTGTTGTATGGGAGCCGCACTTAGATATTTTTTTTTTCTGTTTTTAGTATTTGTTATTATAGCGGCAATAGTAATACATAATCTATGAAAATTTAAATTGTCTAGCTAACACGGTTCATGAGATACAGCCTTGTGACAGACAGACGGACGGACAGACGGACAGCGAAGTCTTAGTAATAAGGTGCCGTTTTTACCCTTTGGGTACGGAACCCTAAAATAAGACTATAGTTTGACCATGATAACATTTCATAACCCGAATAACCACGTCTCACACAAAAGACTATCTGTAACAGATCATGTCGTATCACAATTAAACGTATTACGTAGTAGTCGAATGGACCCTTTCAACCGCTAAAACGTTTTAGAAAACACCTCTCGGCGCAAAACAATGATACACAGAGCAAAAAATACAAAGAGCTCCACTTTATCCATCTTTGATATCTAAGGCGATTATAGAGCGACAAAGAATTAAGAATGAAACCTTTTTTCATATTTTTTTCTAGTAATCTGACTGGAGAAGTTTGCACCTTTTGTTTGTTGACAGCAAACAAATCGTTTGTTGTGCAAACGGGGTCGGGAAGACCTGGTGATGCTTAAGGGTTGAATGAGAGCAACGGGTTACTGGGTCCTTTCCGGTCTCTTGTGCCCTTTGCATTATCTCTTCGGAAGTGCGAAAGGACGGTTAATGACACAAAGGCGGGAGGTGTGAAAACCTTGTATTGTTCTGGGTCATCGTTGAGAGATAACATTTGACCGACTAGAGTTTAGAATGTTTAGTAAGTAATCTCTGATGTTTTGTATTACAGCTGACCCGCAGCTCAGTCGGTAGTACCTCTGCCTTCTGCACTAGTAGGTTTTGATATGAACATAGATGTTTGTTCTGTTTGGGTGTGATTTATGTATTAACAAAAAAATAAAATGAAATAGATTCAGACTTCTCTCCAGATCTTAAAGTGCTTAGATCCTTGAAGATGTCTAAATGGGGTCGACAGAGATTCGTCCAAACATAATGTTTGATACAATAACCATATTTTTGCAGTATTAACAAGTATATCTGAACGATTTCTTTAGTTATCTAGTTTCCAGCTTTGTTCCGTTTGTTAATATTTATTTGTTTATATTTTACTAGCGACCCGCCCCGGCTTCGCACGGGTTTAATACATATAAACCTTCCTCCTGAATCACTCTATCTATTAAAAAAAACCGCATCAAAATCCGTTGTGTAGTTTTAAAGATATAAGCATACATACAGACGCGGGAAGCGGGAAGCGACTTTGCTTTATACTATGTAGTGATGAGGAAATTAAAACGTGCTACGTGTATACTAAAATAATATTATATATGCGATTTTTTTTGAGTTCGTTTGTATATTTTTTGACGACAAAACGGATTAAGATGAAATTTGCTGTAGATTGATATTATGCCCGAATAAAACATAGACTATATAAGACCAAAACGTGGTAATTAGCCGTATTTCTATTTAAAAAAAAAAAAAAACATAGACTACTTTAAAAGACGAAAAACTTCCCCAAAATGATAAAAAAAAACGCAAAAGAGATCTAAAATCAATGTTGATTTCAGTCGACATAGCAACGTGCGTTTCTCTATTATTGAAATTTGGACAGGACGTCTGCCGCGGGTCTGCCAGTACTAACATAAAACTGACATTTCGTTATTAGTTGCGCCAAAAAATACGATTTGAATGTTAGGTCAAATATTGAGCCTAAAATTGTACATTTTCCTCAATAATACTCTTATTAGTTTTATGTCTTATCAATATCTATAATTATTCCGGCGAGATTATTGTCTAGGTTTTCCTGTTCGGCCGTCACGAAAAAAATAAATCTATGTTTTATTATGAGTACCTATTCTGTCCACTACAATCCTCAATAGAGAGCATAGAGCTCTGTAGATAAGCTGATAGACTTGGTAACGAAGAACAGGTTCAACTATAGTTAAAAACCATTCAAAATGTGGAGAAAATCAAAAAAGCTTTAATTAAAGGTTAAACGTAAACAACTAAACAGTTTGATCGTTCGTTGATCCCAAAGGTCACAAATAGGTGCCACAATTATTGTTATCTAAGCAAGCAGGGTTGCTAACTACTGCAAAATGTGGGCATGTGCCAAATAAAATGTTTGGACGTGCCTCTGACTACCCCCACTAGACATTTTCAAAGGATCTAAGCGTCTGTAGAGGATATCTACCGTACTTAGGGATTACAGTCGTGATCCTATTTCTTGTTTAACAACTTTTTTCATTTAGCTTAGTACGGTCGGGATTTGTTTATTTGACTGCTTTGTTTTCTCTCTTGGTAAAAACATACCTACAAAGTACCTACATTACATATACTTACATGGTTTTCAATAGGCTGTTAAAGTAGCATGTCATTTACGATTGTCGTCAAGGCACATTCTCTGTCAGCCTTGACCTAAGCCATCTTTTATTTTAAACGCATATTCTCATTTACGCACACCGTCAATTACGTCAAATACTTTACCGTCTGAAGCTTGGCCCTGACTAGCGCCGCGTACCTTTGCCCGTAAAAAAACAAAAAACCCGATGGATATCTATTTGGCAGGCTACTTCCACAAGGCTTATCCTTATTACTTCAATGTGATATAAGAGGACAGAAATACTTTTAAATCTGTCAAACTAGGTTTTGTTAACGCACAGAAGAATCAGTAAGTTGACACTAACTTAATAGTATTAAAACACGAATGTTCTTTTTCACTTTCAAAACTTTCGTGAGTTGTACTACACATTATTACAACAACGGGAAATTACTCACGTAAATGATAAATTGTCAATGAGGACACCGACAATGTTTCGATTCATCTAGAGAATCTTCTTCAGGGTGAGTGGACCATAACGCGCGCGCTACCCTGCTCGCATTGCCGTCTCGCACTCAGAGTTGAGTTGAGTTGAGTGCGAGACGGCAATGCGAGCAGGGTAGCGCGCGCGTTATGGTCCACTCACCCTGAAGAAGATTCTCTAGATGAATCGAAACATTGTCGGTGTCCTCATTGACAATTTATCATTTACGTGAGTAATTTCCCGTTGTTGTAATAACGAATGTTCTTATTTTTTTCACACTAAAGTTCAAATAAGCGTGACATTCGACTGACTACGCTCGAAATCCGATTTTAGCATTGGCAAGTTTTGACGCACATACTCAAAACGATGAAAGAAAACATCGTGACTAAACCAGTTAGCATTCTTATAAGCGACGATAAGCTTGCAACCTGTCCAAATATGGTGCAAAAGGGAAAACAGCTGCAACAAAAAGTGGACGTTTGCCAAATATTATATACGGAAAAGCCTCTGACTTCCCTCGTGCTGAGCTGTACACTTGTAGATCTGAGAGAATGTCTACCTGACGATTACAGCCATTCTTTTAGTTATGTTACGATGCGACGCTAGTGAGGCCGAACTCAAAATCATTAATTATATTTTCGTCATTATCAGTATTAGAACCGTCATCCATACCATCAATCAAAGCGCTGTCTTTAAAACAATAACGAGTATTAATTTCCCAGTAATAATAAGCTATTAAAGCTCATAACTTTATATTAGTCTGATAGTCAACAGTTACTCAAAGTTGCCCTTGGGCAGTTGTCCGACTAATGGCAGCGTAAGATTGATGATTTCACTAATTACACTTGTGACAATCATTGTATCTTAAGCTTTTTGTGGTAATACCGCACATACCAACATTGATGAATTCCTTAGCGATCCTACACTGACCACATAATCGCTCCTTGACAACGTAATGGCAACATATGGCAACATCTCTTATCCTATTTACGTAAACCGATGCTCATAACATATTACATACAACAACAAATCCTAGTACATATACCTACATTGTTGGTACCTTACGGTAATGTGTATCGACAACATACTTATGCATAGCATTGAAAGATATGCTGCGTTCTTTTGGTGTATCGATTTGCTCAGTTGCTCAACATTGTGGACCACAATAATTGCTTAAATTGACCGCGTAGGTGAATTTTACCAGTAGCAACGCTAGCAACAAAACCTCAGGACTATAAAACACACTTCAACTCCACGAGGCAATTACGCCGGCAATAACGTCGGAGCTTAATGCAGACAGAATAATATTAAAACTTATATTACATAGTACTTACAGAGTATGCGCAAAGTACCGGTGGACAAAAAAAGAAAACTTTAGTAACACAAAATGTCATACGGCTCAATAAGGCATTGTTAGTTACTACTACGTCAATTTTACAGCCAATTTTATTGTTAGTAAAATTTTCCTTTACAATTTCAAATTTGGCATATTTCTGGGTTCAACCCGTGAAGCCGGGTGCTCACTGGAGAACGGTAACTGTAATCGTTGCACGTTATTGTTACCAAAAACCATGGTATTGTGCGAGCCAATTATGACGCTCGTGAGCGAAGACCGCGTCATGCGTACACTAAAACTTGTCACTATATCTGTTTGGTTACAGTTACTGCTCGCTAGTGAACATCCGGCTTAAAAGACTTTACATATCGGATGTTTATGTGTGCAATCTCGTTTATAAAAACATGCCAAAGCACATCATAGTGGGTACCATGCCGATTCTCGTGCGGCTAATCGAATTTCTAATATTGCGATTAGATTTTTATTTAAATTCCAAATTACAGCTGCTAATCGTAATCGGCTTCAACTGTCAAATTCCCATTGTTCTAATATGAAAAGACAAACGAGCTTACACGCTGAAAACACGCGTAATATAAAGGTATTATTTGTAATGTTGTTGTAACTCACCTTCTCTCCTCATGCCCATTTTGAGGCATTTTCTGAGCCTGCAGAACTGGCACTGGTTCCTGTGGTGCTGGTCGATGGGGCAATTCCTATTTCCTCTACATGAGTAAGTCAGATTCCTTCTGACTGACCTCTTGAAAAAGGATTTGCAACCTGTGGAGCAGAAATTACAAAATAAATACTTTTATCTATTGCATCTATCACGAGTAATAACCGTAGCGGAGTGGGAGGTACCTCGACTTTCAATCCTATGTGTTCAAATCCCGGCCGTGCATCAAGGGATTTTTCGTACTTGTTCAAATGCTTAAGGCAGTGAAGGAAAACATTACAGTTAGTGTTCCCCGGCTACGATTGGCTTGCAACCTGTCACATATGGAATGTGCAACCTAATTACTGCAAAATATGGGCATGTGCCAAATGTGATTTTAAGATGTGCCTCTGACTACCTCTTTCAGGATCTGAGCGCTTAGAGATCTCAGTAGATGTCTACCGTACACTATTACTTTATTATTATCTGCTGTATAATTTATTTCGTAAACTTTATCACTGCCTACATCAACTTTATTAGATATAGATAAGGTTTCCGTTTGTTTGTTGTCTAGTTTATTTTATGTCTACATATTAATAGTAATTCTCTTCATCAATGGCTACTACGGAATGAAATCTGATAATTTGAATGGATGCGTCAAATAAAAACGAATTTATAAAACTGTTAAAAAACTAAGTTAACG
The DNA here is from genome assembly GCA_912999785.1 of Hydriomena furcata. NCBI lineage: Eukaryota > Metazoa > Arthropoda > Insecta > Lepidoptera > Geometridae > Hydriomena > Hydriomena furcata. Next base: position 3,734,514 of record OU538834.1, on the reverse strand, counting down.
ATCTTAAGACGGCTAAGCATAATCTTATGAATATATAATGAGAACATTATATTAAGAAACAATTTGGAAAAGGTTGGATTGACGTTTCTTTATCGCCACTATTCGATGTTGTGATGAAGAATTTATAAAAATTATATTTAAAAAAACCGGGCAAGTGCGAGTCGGAGTCGCGCACGAAGGGTTCCGTACCATTATCTATAAAACAGACGGATGGCGAGGGTACAGAACCCTAAAATCTAAAAAATATGCTTTTATAGTGCACTAAAAGCAATTGAATACGTATACAAAGTTTGCGGGCCATTAGCCGTTGAGGAGTTCTCTCATGCAGGGATGATCCTGACTGCATCATGATGTTTATATCTACACTATTACAACTGCCAAATATGATAGTGATTCAACTAATTTACGGTTGAGTAAATTCTATTTCTAATATTTCGTGTTAGTATTGTTAGCGTATTTTCTAAACACATGTTTTGTGTCGTGATCAATAGTTTGTCTTTATGTTTCCTTAATGTCATCATACCTAACGTAATTTTGATCTTAAAATCCAGTCAAAAACACAAAGTACCTTTAAGGTTTACGGAACCTTACCTAGTAAACGTAGGAATGTAAATTTTTCGACATTTTCTAGTGAGATTACCTACCTACCAATCAGATGGTTGTGAAATAAAAACATTCAAATAACATTATTATCTGAAGATCTCTATCAATTACAAGAAATACCCCAGATGTCATAACGTATAATCATTTATGGTAAGTTGTCACGATCAATATTTTCGTGTTGTGGCCTAAACTGCCACAAGTCTCATCTTTTTCTAATATATCGCTGTGATTGGTAACTTCTAGCCACGGGAGGCAATTATGGGGTCAACTTAATTTTGATTCCGGCATCCGAATCTAATACAAATAATGTATAAGCGCTTCTTACGGTGCGCGCACGCACTCCGCAGCTAAATCCGCCTTCCGAACTCAATCACGCTTAAACGACCCAACAGATTTGGATAAATCTTGAATTATACTCAAAATCAAAATCAAAAAAGCGTTTATTCATTGAAATCACTTGGATCATTTAGAATCGTCAAATTTAGTTAAGTTTAATTTAATTTAGTTTAATTTTACTATACATAGCCACTTTGGAATAGCATTTAAAGGCTTCTCTTCATTCAGGTACCATGCGAGTGAAACCGAGGGTGCAAGCTAGTAGTATAAGGGTATTTCCACTTGACAGTTCGGGGATTCGATCACGATGAAGCAAAATAAAATATTTTAACGTGTTGTTTCACTGGTTTCTTCTCGGTCAGGGTGACAGGGTCAGGCTTTAGGTCAATGATCAGCTTGAGGTATGGTGGCCTTGAAAAGAGTCAAAAACCGTTGGAGAAAGAACCAGTGTAAACCATGAACTGAAAGCGGTAGAGTACTTTTATGGTATCAGTACCATAAAAACATAACGATACCAATCCGATAGAGGCTGGGCTATACCGATATTTAACCGTTATAAAATTACGGTACCGAAAAAATATTGACACTAGCCTGTCACGTAGGAAATGACAGAGCGGGGGCGCGGTGATACATCAATGAAAACCTTATTTTTTTAGGTTTAGGTAGCGCTACAAATATTATACCGTTTTGTGTTTCGGTACCGCAAAATTTTTAGGTATCAAAATGTTTGAGTAACCGAAATATATCGATATGACGTCATACCGTTAAATATCGTAACGTAATCGTAACTATATCGTACTTTTTCGGTTATTCTGTCCCTGGTGTAAACCAGAGCCTTTGCAATTGGTAGCTTTAACCTGTGTAACATTGACACTTGCATGTTCCAAACCCATTTATCATAGCTTCATAAATTGTAATTGGACTACTTTAAACGCCAACAGAAGTATACGTTACGCAGTGAATTATTCAAGAAAATGTTACCGTAACTTGCATATTGACGGCTACGATCAACATAAATAAACTCTTGTTAATTAATGTATTCTAAACTGTTGTAACATCCATAAATATTTTATTAATATGATGATTAGCAGTTTCTTAGCATCTTTTTTTAGGGTTCCGTACCCAAAGGGTAAAAACGGGACCCTATTACTGAGACTTTGCTGTCCGTCTGTCTGTCTGTCACAGGGCTGTATCTCATGAACCGCGATAGCTAGGCAGTTAAAATTTTCACAGATTATGTATTTCTGTTGCCGCTATAACAACAAATACTAAAAACAGAATAAAATAAGTATTTAAGGGAGGCTCCCATACAGCAAACGTGATTTTTTTGCCGTTTTGATAATAGTACGGAACCCTTCGTGCGCGAGTCCGACTAGCACTTGGCCGGTTTTTTACTCTACACAAGTTTTAAAGATTTTTATTTATCAAACTCGAAGTTATATTATGTTTTCTGTTGAAAAAATATATTTTAAGACAAGCTTTTGTAAAATTCTCCTTCGAGCTAAAAATCAGAGCAACTTTATAGAAAAATCATCAAAATCGAAAAAATATTATAGAATTAAAACTACCGTGGTTGTTAATAATTTTAAATAGAAATACGGCTAATTAACCGTATAATTAATTAATGTGGTAATTAGCCGTATTTCTATTTGAAACGAAAAAATATTGGTACTTAAAAATATTTAAAATAAAATATAAATAAAAAAATATTTTATTTTTAACTAGCGACCCGCCCCGGCTTCGCACGGGTAGCATGTTATTATACATATAAACCTTCCTCCTGAATCACTCTATCTATTAAAAAAAACCGCATCAAAATCCGTTGTGTAGTTTTAAAGATATAAGCAAACATACATACATACATACGCGGGAAGCGGAAAGCGACTTTGCTTTATACAATGTAGTGATATAAAAAAAGAAAACTTGTAGAGAGTAAAAATATTTAGGGGCCATAATTAAAAAAAAAGTTAAAAAAATATACGTGTCAAATTGAGAACCTCCTATTTACGTCGGTTGAAAATACTGCACAGTTTTGATAACAAAGAGCTTCTCGATACCGTTATGTTGTGAGCACGTATATATAAGTGCTGGATAATTTAGCAGTAAGGCCTGTTGTAACTCTATGAAGGACCAGCACTAGTTTGGGCGTTATTGAACTGCTAGCGAGTATGTCCAAGCTACTTATAAGCCAAGTACCTACTTATAAAACAAAGAGCGAATTATAGCATCGCAAAAACATCACGGTCAAAAAAATTTTGCCTAAATTCATGTAGTTACCAATAGGTAATATCGTATATCGTATACTCGTATAAAAATGAATCGCTAAATGTGTTGCTAAGCGCGAAACTCGAGAACGGCTGAACCCATTTCGCTAATTTTTTTTTTGTTGTATTCGTTATTATCAGGAGAAGGTTCTTATGGAAAAAAATGAATTTGACAGGACAACGTCTTTCGGGACAGCTAGTGTAATGTTTATTGAAATTAAATAAGTTTATTTTGACAGAAGACCAAATAAGACAATAGAATATCACACTTTTACACTTTTATATTGCTTATAACTTTATTATTATAAATGCAAAAGTTTGGATTAGTTAGTTACTAAACCGCGTGGTAACTGCTGAACCGTTTTCAATGTGATTTGGTATATAAATGATCTGGATTGTAAAAAATAACTTTTCATCACAAAAAAAGGATTGATAATGTGTATGAATAAATACGTAAACCAAGCGGCGGGAGTGCACTAGTATTACATAAATGATAAGACGTGCATCAATCTATATCTATACTTATAATAAATCTGTAGAGAGGTCAATTCTGTACATGAAATATATTTCCAAAATAACTATCAGGGGGTGATTAGGGATCGATACTGATGCCAAAAATGCAATCAGTAATTTTTTTGTCTGTCTGTCTGTCTGTCTGTCTGTCTGTCTGTCTGTCTGTATAACCGTTATAGAAACAAAAACTACTCGACGGATTTTAACGAAACTTGGTACAATTATTTTTCATACTCCTGAGCTGGTTATAGTATACTTTTTATCACGCTGCAATCAATAGGAGCAGAGCAGTGAAGGAAAATGTTGGGAAAACGGGAGAAGTTACTCCATTTTTTAAGCTTCCGTCGCGTGTGCAACCTTAATGGTTAAAGCTACACAGAATTCATGTATGACGGAAATGTTCTCCTTAAAATTATATAAAAAATATTCCACGACAGCATATGTCTATCTTTTATGGTTGACTCACAATAACACGTGTAACTCCCGATAGCTTAGCAGTTCGAAGCTTTCTGATTATATTTGTCTACTCTTACGTTTATAACACTCTCAGTCATCCCTAATTAAAAACGCGAATGCACAGGCAGGCGGCTTGCTTGGCACCTAGAGGCTAGCGAGTCACCTAGCGAGTAGCTTCGTAAAACGAACATTCTCGAACGTTCGCGACCGGCCTAGCAGCTAGGCGTCAAACGCGCAGTTCGGCCGGTCGCGAACGTTCGAGAAAAAAAGAAATCATCAATAATTGTCTAATAACAAAAAAGCTGTGAAAAAAAAACGTTTTATATAAAGACATTCTGTAGTATATTTAGTATCAGCATTGCACCCGTGCGAAGCCCGGGCGGGTCACTAGTTTGCAATAAAATCCTTGCGATTTCAAAATAACAGGTAACCAAATTTTATTATTTAAATGCAGTAAAATATGCATAAAATCGGCATTTTACAATAATTATTGTAAAAATAAGCTGGGTTTAAACTCGTTTATTGATATTAAAATAGTTTAATATAAATTTATACGGACGATAATTTAGAATCAATAAGATAACTTTGGAATTTGAAAACATTATAGATTTAATTCAGAATGAACGAAGGAAGAACGAAAAAGACACAAAATAAATTTATTATTTCATTCTTTCTTTCTTTAAATGCGACCTCGGTGTATTTTCTTGGTGATATTTAAAAAAAACTAGCCAAGTGCGAGTCGGACTCGCGCACGAAGGGTTCCGTACCATTATCTATTAAAACGGCAAAAAAATCACGTTTGTGGTTTGTTAGCCCCATTTAAATATATATTTTATTCCGTTTTTAGTATTTTCCACGGCTCAAGATAAGCTGGTCTTTTATTCTGCTGCTCCATACGTTAGCGCCTCCAATGGGTCCCAATTACCACTATCGCTGGGAACATCAGACACCGCAAATTGTACTTGATAGCGAGCTGAGATCATTGACATCGGGTTTAAAGTGAAATCTAAGATGGTAAGGAAACTCTACTGATGATGAACGCTTTTCATAAAAGTAGGTACCTATTATCCAGAGGGTTGACGTCAGGTAGGCGGCCGGTTGTAAAACATACGTCGAATCCTCTTAGAAACATGTTGTGCCGACCCCACATTAAGTGGGAAAATGAGAAGAAAGGTAGACTCCAAGCCGTGTTTGTTGCCTGATTCTTCTAGGCTTGGTCTAGGAATCGGCGTAGCTTCACCTAGTTCCTAAGATGTTTCAAATTGGTCCTTGTGATTTTATTGAAATAAATGATTTTTGAATTTTAATTTAAATGATAATGATGACTTATACTCAAGTAGGTAAGGGGTTTAGTTCTCAGGTCTATAATAAACCTACTAGATACAGTTGTTCTATCTCACGTAGGCGGGTTCGAGCCGCAGTCACGCACACAGAAGCGCACTACATAACAACTACAAATACTACTCACCCACCTTCGTGAGATAGAAAAATCGGTCAAGTGCGGGTCGGTCTCACGCACGAAGGGTGATACGATTATCTATAAAAAACAGCAAAAAAAATACGTTTGTTGTATGGGGAGCCCAACTTTAATATTTATGTTATTTTGTTTTTAGTATTTGGCAACATAGCGGCAACATAAATACATCATCTGTGAAAATGTCAACAGTCTAGCTATAACGGTTCATGAGATACAGCCCTGTGACTGACAGAACAGCGAAGTCTTAGTAATAGGGTCCCGTTTTTACCCTTTGGGTACGGATCCCTAAAAACTGTAACATTAACGAAGGTATGCTTGATAAATGTAAAAGGTCTAATAATACCGACCAGTATCGGTAGTTACCGGTATATTATAGACCTAAGACTAAACCCTCTTAACCCCGTGAATATAGTTTTTACGATTGCAATTTAGCGATTTTAGAAGCTCAGGTATAATTTAGTAGCTGCTTAAGTAAATAATCCATTAAAATTTATCCATGTTATGTTTCGTAACATTAAATAGGCTAGATTATTTTTGCTAACAGATATCGCAAACGGATTATACCTTATCGGTACACAAAAACCATTTTCTATTTAAATATATAAATAAATAGGATCATGACTGTAATCCTTAAGTACGGTAGACATCCTCTCAGATTTCCAGACGCTTAGATCTTTTGAAGATGTCTAGTGAGGGTAGTTAGAGGCACGTCCAAACATTTTATTTGGCACATGCCTACATTTTGGTGTAGTTAGCATTCCATACGTGACAGGTTGCAAGTCCATCGCCGCTTATAAGAACACTAACTGGTTTCCTCACGATCGATGTTTTCCTTCATCGTTGTAAGCACGTGTTTTTGATGCGCATATAAATTTTCGAACAGAAAAATCCATTGATGCATGCCGGGATTCAAACCCATGACCTTCAGATTGAAAGCCAACCCACTCGGCCAACACGGCTTTATATTATTTATTTATATTTTTAGAATTAAGAAAATTTAATCAAGTCATCTATGTATGAACTAAATATGAAAATATGCCGTAAACGTCTCTCGAAGTATGTTTCAATAAATTATATCTCTCTCTCTCTCTCTCTCTTTCCCACAATCTCCAAGTGGAGATGTCTCAGGAGAGTCAAACGCATCCTGCATTTGTCAAATGCACAGCTATGACAGTCGCTGACATAAAACCTGTCAAAAGCGAACAGTGAAATGTTGAGACTGTAACTTTCTATACAAAGAATACTACGATCCGTTAAATGCGATACGTCCGATGCGTACGATACCGACCTGCGGACGCTTACCTTAAATCACTGCAATCATTGACAGACCGGTAATGACAGTAAGATTACAGGTGTTGACCGTCTCACTGACCCACATAATAACGTGACGTCATCAAACAACGTTTATCCGACATCCCCAATGTAACTGAACTACAAAGTCATTGAAACCATAACGGATGAGAGCGCATTTTATATTGGTTTGTTTTTATCATTAAACCTATAAAGCCCCTAAGTTACTCCTTTGGACTCCGATATCATAACATCCCCTTGACCGATTTAGTGACGATTACCAACAAAATTTGTTCAATCAGAATCACCTTTAGACCTTTAGACATCCAAGAATCTAAGGATCCGAGAGTAGTGTCTACCGTACTTGGGTATTACAGTCGTGACCCTATTTCATTTTATTTCAATTTTCATAGTATAATAATAACCTATTCACGTATTCTTCCAAGCGTTATGCAGATTGGAGTTATGCTCGGATCGGACAAACATACTTACATACTAACAAACGCCGATTGGTTAATTAATTCAAGTTGTTTCAGAGATAGTTGCTCAATCAATGAACAGGGTTTATAGAATAAATAGAATGTTTAATTATTATATACTTTGTAACTAAAGCAATTACCAAGTTACATAAATCTATTTATATAAAAATCAATGCCACTTTTCGTTGTAATTTTATAACTTAAGAACGGGCTCAACTATCAAAACCAAATGTTTAGGCTTTGTTTGGACTATTTAGTAGATGGTTTATGTGAAGTTTGCACAAAATCCGTAGACTTCTTATTCAGGTACCACCCGTGCGAAGCCGGGGCGAGCAGCTAATAAACTATAAAATTTTCGAAGTCAAGTGAGTAAATCTAAATAATATAAAAATCTCTTGCGTTTCTGACTGTCTGACTGATTTATCAACGAACAGCCTAAACTACTCATCCTAGAAACTTGAAATTTGGAGGATGCATTCCCATTGGCATTTAGGGGTGCATTACGAGAGGAATTTCCGAAACTCAACCCCTAAGCGGGTGCAGTGAGAGTTAGTTGACAATAAATTAACGTGAACAAAGTCAAGGGGGTTTCCAGTACTTACTAATGATATAGTAAAGTTGTATAGATGCCGGTCATTTGCATGAGTAGGTACATTTATTGACCATGCGGCCTTGCCGTTACTTAGGTACTGGCGATTTTATTTTGTAACACCTTAGTCACCTTAGTCACAAAACAACCAGCATAAAATGTGACACTAGGTCAAAGGACTATTAAGGCCATGTTCAGATGGAAAATTTTGAAGCGCGTTTTCGCGACTATACGTCCTGGTATTACATACAACCGATCACATGAGCGAGCGATAACGCGGCGCTCAGAGAAAGGCTTTCGCGCGTCGACGCGCGCTTTGATATAGTATGTAATATCCGTAGATTGTTCAGTTGAGCGCGCGCTACCATCGCGATTTTTTTTATTTTTTTTTTATTTTCAACTCTATCAAACAGACTGACGAGCACTTACAACGCGCGTTAGCGCTTGTCATCTGAACTCTTTGTAAATTTGACCGCGCGTTGGCGTGTGATAACGCACGTTACATGTGAAATTAGCCTTAGACGCATTTGCACTAGGGGATATGACGCAGAGACATATCGCCCGACATGTCGCGTCGCGTCGTTCCGACATGTAGAATACGTGTCGGACGACAATGTCACAGAACAAAATACATATATCCCCTAATACAATAGCGGCTTCAGGAGCTGTGCGGAGCGGACCAAACACAGCTCTTGACATTTTTAAACTCGAATATCTGAGCGCTGTCATTGGTCCACTCCGCGAAGCTTCGTACGGCTCCGGTTAGGTGGAAACTGATCACCTAAGCCATATTTGTTGGCCATAGTTGGCCATATTTCTGGTAGGTTAAAATAACTCAACAAGTTATTTGAACGATACCAGAAATATGGCTAGTGGGATATTAAATTAAACAAATATTGGAATAGTGAAATATTCAGCAGTTTATCGAATCAATAGTTCTGTCTTGGTCACTAACTAACTTCAATATAATTATAATCAACTTACGTACCTCTAATGATTACAGAGCCAAATGATTGATTGCAACATAATAATCTTAATAAATTGATTTATTTCTTATTCAATCTCAAGTTTCATATTGCATTGTTAGATTGATGTGATTAATGTGTCAAGAGTTGATGATAAGAACACTTTTGGTGTTGTCGCTACTGTCACATAATATAACATTGTCATCGGAACTTGACAAGTACGCAAAGTTTTTACATAATCGAAGTATTTACTAAGGAGTTTCGTTGTGTCTGTTGAACAGCTCCTAACTCCATCATCAGATCAGCTCGCTATCCATATTATTTTATTATCACCAAAATTAAAGGTGTATGCAAAATTTCAGCTCAATCGGATACCAACAAATGATCGAAAGTTGTTGTCCGGCAAATTTTGACGGACAACTTACTAACATGTTGTATGTTAGTCCATCAAAATATATGAACAATGCAAGTTAAAAAAAAGCTTGTATCAGTGGATGTTATGGTTTTACTTGCTTTTGTTTAATATAAGTTTTGTCCGTTTTAGAAAGGCAAAAAGAAAATACATGGTTGAATTAAAGATTATGGAAAATGTATTCAATAGATCTACTTTACGGTTACAATACGAATGTCAGGATTGTTTGTAAGTAGGTGTACTCAAGATACAGATAACAGTGGCTTGAGCACGAACAACTATCGTATCAAGTATCAACAATGTATCGTCCAAATGTCACAACTGACACTTTTTGTATAGTAAAAGTGTAAATTTTGGCGTTATGACTTTATTAGGACTTGTTTCATTAAAGACTGATCTACAGGCATCATAGCGAGTAATAATATTTTGCTCTTCGGTAATGATAATTATATGAATGAGAGAATTGTACGAAAAAAGGTTAATAATCGCGCTATAAACTAAAAATTAAATAGAGATTCACAAAACTATTTTTGGGTATCGATGATTTTATATACTTGGCTAATTGTGAAAGGTAATTTTTTATTTGAAAAATGATGAATATTGTAGGTAGATTCCGGCATACCCGTAGGTACGAAAGTGTATATTATAAATTGTTAATAAAACGGCTCGTTTACTTTTATAGTGTAAAAAAGCGTAAAATTTCGATTTACGACGTGACAAACACGGTACTCTTTAACAATATGGCGGGATCTAAATTTCCAAAATGGCCGTTAATGTCGTACGCTCCAATGTTTACCTTATTAAGGCGTAGCTCTAGTACTTGTTTAATTCACATAAATAACGTATTAAAAAGAGTCAAATTTTCATTAAAAGGCAGCATGAGTCAACGCGTACGAGCGGTTTATTGACAGGTTTAGTGGCGAGAAGAGAGCCACACACGCGCCGATCGTGGATTCAATTTAAAAAGTGGAATGAGATAAAAATAAATAAGTTCGGAGAGACACTTATGTTTAGAGGCGGTCGTAAAGATAGGGTTAACTGCCACAGTATCGCGGGACAAACATACCATAAACTGACCGGTTATAGTGGACGATAGTGACGCGCCTTATCGATACTCTCTGCGCGAACGCAGTTTTATATGCAAATTTGCATACGAATAAACTAATGATACTGCATTTAATTGCTGTTCGAATTTTTCATAAAGTTGAATCGGGAAAGTTTTCATAATTGTTATTAAATTTTTATTGCACTGCTTTTATGAATCGACTGGCTAGTTTAATTATATTAAAGAAGCTCTTATCTACTACTTAGCTCGTAATGATTTTAATAATAATATAGATACGTAATTCAGGGCGTTCACATTCCGAGGTTTATGTAAAATACATTTGTCCAAATGTAGAAATATTATCTAGTTGTATCAAGTCTAATAAGTCTAATCAAGTTTAGTTTAATATTTTTAAATAGCTTTTAAAGTAAAAATATCGACATAAAGATATCGATAATAAACAACCCTAAGCACAGGTGTCAAGCGCAATCACTATTGTCGCTCAGGACGCGAGCATTTAACTTAAAAGAAGTGACCTCTCATGGAACTTTGTCATCATAACACCTTATACAGCTGCAGTGCAAGTTACCGCGGTCACCTTCCAGTTTTATTTTGACATGGTTGTATTACAATCAGCGGGAGGTCCAACTGTTAATAAAGTGGATTTGTCGACATCAAAATAACACTTTATGGTCGCGACACTAATGCGGTTTATCGGTACACACTTAAAGCGGTAATCATATGGTGGGGTTAAGCTGAAATATATACAAGTTTAGTGTAGCTTATAAAACTTTTGGAAGTTATCAGTGACGTGTTGTATCGACTGTACGTTATGCAAATTGGGGATTTTTGAGATGGCTCGGAACGATAAATTTTCCTGAGCAGATAAGATGCTTAGGTTTTACTAGCTACTTACTCTGACTTAGTTTAGGTATATTGAACTTACTTAACATGGTTTAAATGGAAAATCCTTATTTAGTTTTAGTATTTTCTATACCCATAAGGGATATAGGAAGGGACTGACTAATAGAAGTAGATTTTTCTTTATAAATATACGATTTGTAGACTCCAGGATTTACCAGAATGATGCAAGTAGATAAATGCTTTAAATGCTTTAGATTACTAAGTGTAGTAGTCATGCTCTTAAAACTATGATTAACTCATTATTTTGTGAAGCTGTATATCTAATATAACCTAATTGACAAACAGCATGCAAGTTATTTCGTTATCAGCAACTTCTGAGACATTTGGGCTCTGATAAAATTGAGGTCGCGACCTCACTGGCGCCATCTATATTTATCGATAAAAACCATCGAGCATGCTCACTACACTAATTAAAAATAATGCTATGCAAAAAAAAAGAAATACCGGATGTTATTTTTGAACGTTTGTTTCCTTTGAGGAGCCGACTTTTGTGATATGATTTATTAAATAAGTAGCGCATAGTTCTGTTGTAAAAATAATGAGGTAGGTAAAACGAACGGTTTTGTAAACGAAACTTTAAAAAACTGGGCATATTTTTTTGTAAAAAGCTAAAATTGTGTTCGGAGCCGAACCACCTAAAACAGAATGACCATCAATAAATAAATAAATATTGGTGGAAATTTTACACATCGTTATCTAGCCCCAAACTAAGCAAAGCTTATGGGACTATGGGTGGATATAGGAACCAGATTACTGATAGAATACATAAATACTTTTTTTTTCTATTAACACAGAACAGACACAGAACAAACATCCATCGTTGCTGTCGGTACAAAAAGTCGTATGTAAAAACGTTAGGTTTTCAGGAGACACAAAAAAACTGATTATTATCTTATCTATGAAGTTTCTTTACAATATTTAAATGTAAATAGCTTTAGTTTTATAGCTTACATACGTTTATTATACTCCTGCAAATCGATTTACTACACATACAGCCAATATAAAAAATGGCAAAATTATGACATACGACTTTTTGTACTGACAGCAACGCCATGTTCATCACACAAATATTTGTCCCGGGTGGGAATCGAACCACAAAAGTGATACGACAAACAAAGGAACAACCTTCCGCTTCCAACCCCGATTTCAATTCTCGAGTTAACAAAACCTCCATATAAAATGAACGGGTACATTTTATCATATGTACAAAATAAAAACACACCATTTATAAAGATGGCACCTGCATCAAACTCTCAAAGGCAACCTGCAGGTTAGCTCTTAACCCGTCAGAGGTCAAGGCTGCGGTCTGCGGGGCCAGGCTCGGTAATGACGCTATCTTATGTCACTTGTTGTCACGGGTTAGCGGATTGTGATGCTGTTGACACCTAGGTCACTTTTAACAGACTGGAGTCTACAGGTACACAATCCGTCGGGGGTCAAGGCTGCGGTCTACGGGGCCAGGCGTAATGACAGCGCTATCTTATGTCACTTGTGTTACTTGGACTGTAGCTTTTGACACCTAGTGCAATTTTGAAAGAGGTATCGATTTGCTTTTAACCCGTCGGAGTCGAGACCAGGTGGACCTCTAGGACCGTTTAGTGATGTCAATATTATCAATAATGATGTCAACAAAGAACTTTAGAATTTTTAAGACTTAGGAATTAAAATACCGGGTATACTACCTAAACTATTACTAGAAATTAAGCTTGTGTTTTGACACACGAGCACTGTACATTATGAGCGAGGGCCTGAGTCACAAGAGCTGGGTTCAATCTTCGGTGGGACTAATATTTTCACGATCTGGGGCCATACCACACAGTCCTAAATTCATATCAAAACATACCTACCTATATAATTATTGCTTGTCAGGGTGTTGTGGTAATACTATCACAACACCCTAATAGAGTAATATTACACATAATTTGTGATATCCTGAAGCTGATAAATGTAGCGTTGGATTAAGACTTTGTTTAAGTGACTGTTGATTGTTTATTTATTTATTCAAGTCAAAAATAGCTTTAATCCCAAGTACCTAAGATACCTAATAGGGGTAGGCAGAGGTCCGAGACACTTAATAATAACACTTTGAATGAGGTAAAAAATAATGTAGAATTTAAATAGATATAATTCTCCTCGTAAATATAAAACTATAATAGTACTGACTGACAGACTAATAATCCACTCACAGCCTAAAACATGACTCCTAGAAATATAAAAATTGGATAGTATCTTTCTTTTATGGTGTAGGGGTGCACTAAGAAAGGATACCCCTAAACTTAACCCTTAAGAGGGCGCAACGAAAGGTGGTGGTTTCCACTAGTTTATTAACTTAAACAAGTAATTGAGTGGCCTGATTGATTGTTGCCAACAAGTTTAAATTAGTGAAAGAAACTTCTTATATTAGCACAATTTAAAGTCAATTAATTACTATGCTACAGATAAAAGCGTTAGGAGGTGGCCAATATAACGCTGTATCATTGTCTCCTTGACTGTACCTTATTTTGTCATTCATAAAAAATATAGGACCACGACTGTAATACCCAAGCACGGTAGACATCTTCTCAGATCTATCTAAGAATACCAACTGATGTTTTCCTTCACCGTTTTGAGTAGGTACGTATTAATGCGTACATATATTCTCTATTTTCTCGATGCAAACATCTAATGATTCACGGCAGGGATTCGCTCATAACATGACAAATATACTAACTACTAGTAGATATGGTAAGTAGATCATTGACGGGTTACCTATTTGATAGATTCAGAGTGTGATTCTTGAAGCTTTTTGAATTGTACCTGAAAGATACTAGTAGTAATTCGACCGACGGATTGGTCATTTCAGTGGCACTATAGTTGATAATTTGGTAAAAACAACTGTAAATGTAAACTGTAATACATAAATTTCATTTTTTGACACAGTGACACACCAAATCTTTTATGTAAAACCTACAAATCACCTAATCTTATTATTTTTTTCATTTTTAGCTTTAGTAATTCTTTCCGACTTTTATCTTATTTTGATATTTTCGTAGCATTGTTAAATTTTTGTTAAGCTCATTGATTTAATTTTTAATTTCATTTTTATTATTGGAACAATAACTAGCTCGTATTCCATAAAGTATCTAAAGCATTTAAATAATAATTATACGTTTATTCATGTAATAAAGTTTTGATAAAACACTAATTTATTATGAACCGTTTCTTCAAAATTTCGACGCCGGCCGTGAACACAAAGGAGCGTAACTCACAAAACAACAATTTCTGCGAATTTGCATAAAAGTGAAACACCCCTTATCTGTAGAAGCAGGCAGTTTGTGAAAACTTTTGTCTAATTGCATTCTGATTAGAAACCCGAGGGTAAGAGATTTTTGAGGTCAAAGGGGAGGGAACAACAGTTTTTATTTATTTTATGATGACCTGCTTAACACTAGAATGGTTGTAATGCAAACTTAAGCTTATTTGGCGTTCTGAGATTGTTTTATGGTCTGCACTATAAATATTTTTTTTTAATTATGTGGTAACAAAAATCTATAAAATAAACACATAGGCTAATAAAATGGTACCTACTCGTAGGTGCGATAATTTTCATGGTTTCTCTTAACATTTATGGATGTCCTTTTATGTATATTATGTAAATATTAACATTTTACTATTTAAGTTAAATTGGTCCTACTATGCGTTTTTCCGATTATTCTTATTTGAGAAAGAAATTCATGGCTTAAAAATCGTTAGCAGGATATGGGTACCTACTTAATCTAAGTATAAGTTAAAATATTATTCCAGCAAAATGAATTGTATTTTTAAGTTCTAAAAGTAACCAACCGTCTTTATTGACATAACTCAATGATTTGAAGTCTTAAGACGTACTTTAGTGCTTTACGTAGCTTTAGTGACCTCAACAAAGGTACGCACTACTGACCTACAAAACGTCATCTACCCAAATCGATCTAAAATCACATATCGCACGCGATTCCGCAATAAAGAGCACAAATCACTTTCACTTCACAGGTACGTACCCTCGCAGGTGAACTGGCCGTAGTGCTTCCCCGAGGACTTGTCTCCGCAGACCACGCACTCCACGTTCTGGCCCTTGTCAGTGGCCGAGGAGCCGCTTTGCGTCGACGCTGCCTGACTCGCGGGAGTCGAAGGCAGCAGGTCGTCTTCCCTCCAACTACTGCGGAAACCCAACTCCAAAGGCGGGAGGTCGGGGCCTCTTGGAGGGCATAGCCCCGGGCCCCCGACCCCGCCGTATACTAGCGCTCCGTGCGTGATGATGCCGGTTGCCGTGACAGGGCAAAAGCCGCGCGACGCGCTTGTGTGTCAAGGGTCGCGGTTCGGTCGCGACTGAGCTCGGGTCGGGCCAGGGCGCGCCGCTCCGCCATTGGCCCGGTGGCCCGCAGGGGCAGGGAGCGAAGGCCCCGCCACCTCGACACCGGCCCGTTCCCCCCACCCCGCGGAGGGGGGGTGAAAATCTTTCAGTGCCCGTGTACCGTCGCCAAGAAAAACCGATGGGCGTTTTATGTTTACATTTTGTATAGACGCGTGTATCATTGTTTATTGGCCGTTACCTTTTTTAGCATTGTAAGAGTGTGCTTTGATGCGTAGCTTTAGGATTTATATTGCAATGTAGTAAACTTTCTGCTTTACTTTATTATACCCGTTATAAACTGTCAGTTACAAATAAAACCGTTGATACAAACTCGAATCTACTCGAAAAAATCAGATGCTTCAAAATAATAACGGTAAAAGCTTTACCGACGAGATTTTCAGTGATGTTTTTGCCCACGGTACCTGAAAATTCTACTTTGTATCAACTGTCCCACCGCCTCCATATTTCTGCGCGGCTGATAGGCACTCTACTATACTTTTCTAGCTATCTACACCTACCTGATCGTGTTACTTACTATGACTGAGCGAAATAAAGGAACCTATTCGGAAAACTTTATTTAGATTTGGTACTTCATATGTTTGCACTGACATAAAGTTGATAAATAACATATTTTGTTAATTAGTTAGCTCTATTTAACGACTTCAATGATTATTAATAAGTAACTTTGTGTCAATACGCTTTGATAAATTGTAGATTAGCTTATTTTGAGTATTTTGATAATCTTTTGTACTAGACTAGAGGTAGGTACTATTTTAATAAACTATTGATTAGGTATGTAGATATGGAAATTGGGGTATTTTTATAAAAAGTGCAATTCTTTATATCCCGTCAATGTTGAGTTAGTAAGACCAATGGTAATGAATCTTATGAAAAATAAGTAAAAACTTTACATAGTACAAGAATACAGAGCATAACTAAAAAAATATTTAAGTAAATGGTAATAATGGCTATGTTCAATAATAAAGCAAGTTCTAAACTTAAAATAAATTACGACTTAATCCTTACTATACAGCATTATGACCTTAGGTCTCAATTACTGCTTCATTTAGTTCAAGCCGATCAATCATAAACAAATGGAACTAAACAGTCATTATTCATCGATAAATAAAGTCTTCAATTGATACAATCCACACAAATTTTCATTTTAGATGTAGATCGATCTAGATCGGTAGGCGGCGCGCGCAGGGGCGTGGCCTCGGCGCGGGAGGGGGGCGCCACTCCTGCGCACTTGTCAACATGACGTCGGCGTGAGCTGACGTGCCACTGTCTGACGCAAACTTCCAATTGAAAGCGCGCCGATGAGACGTCAGAAATTAATTTGACTTGTGAAGAGTACCATGACATTTGCATGATTCGATTTTGAAACTAGTCACGCTTTTTTATTATTTTATTGAAAAACTTCTACTTACATATTTAAGTAAGGTATAAACTTATTATATAAAGCTATAAATAACATGTTTTTTCGACACTATCGTCCTCGGTTTATTATTCAAAGCTACAAACTTGATTTTACCGAGCGGAGTCGGGTTGTATTTCTAGTACAGAACAAGGTATTTTCTCCTTGAGTGACTCCCATCTGAGCACCGAGCTCAGTAAAGACCCCAGATGCTCAGGGTTGGCACTAAATAAACATTTCTGGAAATTTTACCAAAATAAACTTATTACGATGCGGTATTGAGCTATCGATAAGAAAACTAATATTAGCAATATCTGTTTGTGTCTCCGTGGAAGGAATTTTAAATGCAAAAATCTTAATAAAATGTTGTTTTGTGACGTAATAAAATTATTCTAATATTATGTCACCAAACGACTCGTATTAAGTAATCGGCCATTATCTGCGAGATCCTACTAATATTATAAAACCGAAAGTTTGTAGGATGTTTGTATATTCGGATGTCTGTGCCTAAATCACAGATTTGCATGAAACTTGAATATAATATAGCCCTGGAATAGCATAATATAGGCAATTTTTTTGATATTATATTATCCTTAAATACATGTCATAATCTATTTACCCTTATAAATAGTATACGTACCCAATTTCTTACAATTCGATTTTGCAGTTAGGTACAACTTGAACAAACAAACATACATCCAAACTTTAGCATGAAGTCATGATATACCTACGTGAATGTAACTAAATCTCAAATTAATAAATAAATAATAATAATAATAAATAAATATTGGCGGACTTAACACACAACGCCATCTAGCCCCAAATTAAGCAAAGCTTGTACTATGGGAACCAGATAACTGATAGAATACTTACATATATTTTTTTGTAAATACATAGTAACACCCAGACAGAATAAACATGTTCATCACACAAATATTTGCCCTTTGTGGGGATCGAACCCACAACCTACAGCGCGGAAGGCAGAGTTACTACCAACTGAGCTGTGAGGCCTCATTATCATTCCTCTCTACCAAACTCTGCTACGAAATTCAGTATGTTATTCATTCCATTTGGAAAGGAATTTTACAACCAGCACCTCATCCCGGTTCCAACAAGAGTGATCACCTAAAAGTCCGGTGTCATGTCACCCCTGAGGTGTGCGGGGGTGAAGCGGGGGTGTCGAGGTGAGGGGGTGAAGGCGGGTCAGAGGTCGCGCCGCCCTGCCCCGCCCAGCACCTCACTACCCTTAAACAAAAATAAACTAAACTTGGTAGAGCATTCGCTTCTTAAGTAAGAACAGATCTATGTTACTTGACTGACTTGAAACTAGGTACTAGTACTATTACTAGGTACTTGGAGCGGCGATGGGCTTGCAACCTGTCACGTTTGGAATGCTAACTACTGCAAAAATTGGGCATGCGCCAAATATCATGTTTGGACGTGCCTCTGACTACCCCCACTAGACATATTCAAAGGAACTAAACGCCTGGAGATCTGAGAGGATGTCTACCGTACTTGAGTGTGAATTACAATCGTGATCCTATTTATTTTTACTTGGAACTAGTAACGTAAAAGTAAAATGCATTTAAACGTTTTAAGATTTAAGTAAGAAAGCATTAAAAAAGACGGTGGCGATTCTGTCGTCTCATACACTGACTAAAATTAAAGTAAATACGAAGGTTCTTATTCTGTCCACATTAAAGTTCAAATTAGCGTATATACCTTATTAAAATGTAGGATAGTCATATTATTATCAACATTGGCAGATTTGGCACTAATTATCATACCGTGAGGCAACATCAAAAAATCTAAAATATAAGCTCTTACGGTTTTGACTGACTGATCGACAACACACTGACCTCACAGCTCAGTTGGTAGTAACTCTGCCTTCTGCGTTGTAGGTGGTGGGTTTGATCTCCACCCAGGGCAAATATTTGTGTGATGAACATAGATGTTTGTTCTGTGTCATAATAAGTATGTATTTACAAAAATAATAGTATATTTAAGTATTCTATCAGTTATCTGGTTCCCATAGTACAAGCTTAGCTTAGTTTTGGGCTAGATGGCGCTGAGTGTAAAGTTCGCCAATATTTATATTTATTTTATTTACACATCCTAGTAGTAGGATGAACCACCATGAAGATGATGCCATCTTCATGGTGTAGGAGTGTACTAAAAAAACCGGCCAAGTGCGAGTCGGACTCGCGCACGAAGGGTTCCATACCATTTTCTATAAAAACGGCAAAAAAATCATGTTTGTTGTATGGGAGCCCCACTTAAATATTTATTTTATTCTGTTTTTAGTATTTGTTGTTAGAGCAGCAACAGAAATACATAAGCTGTGAAAATTTTAACTGTCTAGCTATCATGGTTCATGAGATACAGCCCTGTGACAGACAGACGGACAGCGAAATCTTAGTAATAGGGTCCCGTTTTCACCCTTTGGGGTACGGAACCCTAAAAAGGAATCTCCGAAACTAAACTTCAAGGAGGATGCAGCGATATTGAAGTCTGTTGGAAGATAGTTTCATGAATGAAATCGTTATTATTTCCACGAGTGTGATATGGCCTTAGCAGCAACCATCCGCGTATAAGACTTGGTTTCCACGTGATAGCCATGTTTAGCGGCAACCGTCGCCATTAACAAAAGACTATCGCTAGTCAGAATACCCTATGCACTACCTTAGGTCTGACAACTTGTGGCATACTAGTGACATACTTCCTAAGACGGGCCCCTTCACCGAAAAGTATTCTTAAAAGCTAGTAAATTGATGCCATCTTGAGCTACTTTCTATTGAACCTTAAATAATCGGCCAAGAGTGAACCGAGTTTGCAGAGTCAGGGCTTCGCACCAGAACTAAAATGCTGAGAAGCTGAGTTGGCCAATTGGGAGGTATTTTGACTTTCAATCAGAAGGTTGTGGGTTCGAATCAATAGATTTTTCTATTTGAAAATGTGTACCTTATCCTTACCTGTCAGAATGCTAACAAGTACTAAACTTGCAGTATACTGCAAGATGTTTGGAAGTGCCTTTGATTACCCCCTTTAGACATTTTAAAGGCTTGGAAATTAAAGTCGTAATACTATTTTTTATATAAAATTAAATCTCTGGTGCCGAAAGCTGTTTTAGATAGATAAACTCGCTGTTCCCACGACTAGGCTCACTAAAACTAAGAAATCATTTCAAGGGCAATGTGTACGTTTCTATAACAAAATCCCAAATGACATGCAAAAGCTATCTATTAGCAAATTTAAAAACTTAATTAAACGTAAACTATGTAAAAAGGCTTACTATAAAATATCTGATTATTTAGACGACAAAAAAGCCTGGGACTGCTCCAACTCGCTGTATCAATAATAATTAAGATTCATTTTGTATTAAAAATAAGTACAAAGACTTAAAAAAAAAATAACAAACAATGTACAAACTTAAACTAAATTAAACTTAACTAAATTTGACGATTCTAAATGATCCAAGTGATTTCAATGAATAAACGCTATTTTGATTTTAATTTTGATTTTGATTTTTAGAAAGGATATACTAGCAAATTTTTGTTTCAATGCGTAGTGAACTCCAAACAGCTGTATCCTCCTTTTGCCTCAAGATTTTCTCTGCCATAACTTCAAGCCATCCGCACCTATTCACAAAACTTATCTCAGTCTTATCATCGATCGCGGCCACGGTGTCTGTATGTCGTCTGGTCACCCCCCTCCCACCGCCCCCTCCCCTCCCTGCCCCCCACTTGGGTTGAGTAATTGGGAGCAGGTACTTTGGACGACGTTTTCACGGTTTTTTTCTTCTTTTGACTGACTTTTCCGCGCTGAAAAGGCTTTTTTAATAGGCTATTGAGTGGGGTTGGTTTGGTCTGCTTGAATACTTTTTCTCTACTTTTATTTTGACTTTGCAAGACTTTTATAAATAAACTAGCTTTCACCCGCGGCTTGTGTGGTACCTGGATAAAAAGTATACTATTTGTATTCCAAGATATAAAGCTATGTTTACTCCAAGTTGCATCTAAATCCGTTTGGTGTTTTGGGCGAATCTCTCCTCACAAATTTTATAATTTTTTAAAGAGAAACCATAGTGAGAATCATCGCATTGAGCAACATTTATATTATTAGTCTCACATTTTTTTTTTAAATTTTTGTTAACGTTTCACATATCTAGCTTACATCTAGCCCAAACTAAGCAAAGCTTGTACTATGGGAACCAGATTACTGTTAGAATACTTATACACTTTTTTTTGTAAATACATACATAACACCCAGACACAGAACAAACATCCATGTTTATCACACAAATGTTTGTCCCGAGTAGGAATTGAACCCACAACCTACAGTGCAGAGTGCAGTTACTACCTTCTGAGCTGTGAGGCTAACAAATTCAACAGTCAAGTGTGATTAAGAGAATAAAACCAACGAATAAACCACAAAAGAAGTGTCAACTGTAATGTTCAATCTATCAATCGTCGACTCAGGGCTTGAGTCATTGCCTTTCGACTTCGATACTAAAGTCACTTGCTGGAATGTATGTACAGACAGAAGCACAATCCTCACATATTGATAGTGAAACTGACATAAAAAAAATAGGATCATGACTGTAATCCCAAAGTAGACAGTAGTTAGATATCAGATCTCACTTCGTAAAAAAAACCGGCCAAGTGCGAGTCGGACTCGCGCACGAAGGGTTCCGTACCATTATCTATAAAAACGGCAAAAAATCATGTTTGTTGTATGGGAGCCCCCTTAAATATTTATTTTATTATTTTTAGTATTTGTTGATAGAGCAGCAACATAATCTGTGAAAATTTCAACTGTCTAGCTATCATGCTTCATGAGATACAGTGTATAAAAATGGGTATATTTTATTGTATGACTAACTTCTGTGCGCGGCTTTGCCCGCGTGGTACCCGAATAAATAGCCTATGTCCAACCGGAATAATGTACCTTTCAAATGGTGAAATAATTTTTCAGTAGGAGCTTACCCTTTCCACACATAGAAACATTTAAATTTTTTTTTCACTTTAATAAACATAGTTACATAGCTGCATACATACATACATTGCAAGTTAAATAAAAGCTTGTAAAAACTGACGTTGTGCGTTCTTTAGATTAGCATAAACTTTTACCCACATCATAATTGAAATCAGAGTAGGTACTTGCTTGCTGGCAGATTGTTTTGCCGAGCACAATGTGCACGTGCAAATCAAATCCAAATATAGACATCGTTTAGCTTAAAATATGCGTCGAGTTCTACATAAATCAATCAGAAGCCATCACAGTTTAGAAGATCGATTCGGTAATAAGAACAAAACGGCGGCCGTCACTGCTAAATCACTCGCCTTGTTGTGCGCTTGTTCGATTGTACTTAATACTTTGCTGGTTTGCGGGATAATTTATAACGTCTGGAGTGTGCGTATTCATTTCGAATTAGTTTGATTCGCAAAATAAACCATTTATGGTTTAAATAAATGGTTTCAATGGTATCTATTATCTTATCTATGTTAAACTAATAATATTATAAATGCGAGAGTTTGTGAGTTTGTATGTGCCTCAATCAGGCCTAAACGACAAAACATTAGATGTAGATATAATGCCCGAATAAAAATTAGACTTTTTTTATATAAGAAAAACGGGATGTTTTTCGTATTTAAAAACATGATAAAAAAACAAAAAAATCTGACATCAGTCGTCATAGCAACGTGCGTTACTCTATGCGATTATTGAAATTTGACAGGACAACGTCTGTCACGGGTGCTAACTAATAAGGTAACAACGCTATTTGGATCAGTCATTACTGATGATACTAAAGTTCGGTGCGGACAACCGGCCTCTTTTCATTTTGTGGGTGCCTTATCTATAGAAACAAAGAATAAAAATAAAATTATAACACAGTGTGGAAGTATTAAAAACATATTCAAGTCTAAAATCACGATGCCGGTCCATAATAACCTATTTCTTCAAAGATAAGAGAAGCAAGAGGGCATCAGGGGCTATCGTTCGTACTCTACCCTCACGCAGTATAAACATGCCTTTATAATGATTTATCTGCAAAAGCCACAGTTTCTTTGAAAACGACCAGCATTTATAATTACCAGGTTCCGCCAGCCGCTTCGCGACAATTAAAAAAAAAACTAAAAAGGAAATATTTCGACTTATCGAAAAGTCAAGAGACAATTATACGTTTAAAAAAAAATACGGAAAACATACCTTCTCTTACCCTTGAAGATATCTTATAAATAGAGAATAGTAGTACTATTCTCTACTATACTCGAAAAATTTGAAATCGGATCACCTAAAAAGATATGATGTTATATGATATGATGTGGTGTTCGTAAGCAAATATATCCGTGATAAAAGGATTGAAATACATTTCGTGGAGGTTATTTCATGCAAAAAATTACGTCCATAATATTATTACTAGCTTCCGCCCGCGGCTTTGCTTGCGTATTACTCGGATAAAAAGTATTTTATGTGCTACTTCAGAACATGAGCTATGTACGTTTCAAGTTTCATCTAAATCCGTTCAGTCGTTTGGGCGTAATTGAGCTACAAACATCCAAACATAAAAACATCCTCGCAGGATTATTTGCGTATGTAGCAGCAAAATTCTATAAGTGATTTGACGCACATAAATACCGGTATCTACTACAAACCGACGTCAATATGACGTTCATCGTGTTTTACAAAACAAGGTGTTAACAGCTACTTCCCGGTGACATAACATACGGTGGTGATAAGGAGAAAAATAATAAAGTTTAGCGTTCGTGGCGTACGAGCTTGCCTAGTCGATCACATCTGTTAATATGATCTTAACTTAGATGGGCATTTTGTAAGATCTTTTTAAAGACACCTAGAATTCCCTATGTCTTACAGGAACTGTGGAGTCACTGACGAGGTAAGCTTGACTGAGAAGCAAGAGTTGCGGCTTCGATGCCTGCAGCAACACAGACAAACAGTTGCATGATCATAGATTCATAGATAAATGATTGAATGATCTGCAAAAATTTTACCCAAGTTTAGGTGTTGTTGTGGCAACATTGTTAATCGTAGTTTCTGATACCCATGATACAGGGAATCCCACATTATTATAAAAGTATTTTCTCTCAATAATGGTACGAACTCGTATGTGCTTACAAGTTACGAGTACAACTATCCATTCAAACGACCGATAGCAAACGGTAAAAGTTCCGGTAACTGGCCAATATTTGCTTACATCCTGTATATTTAGCAGCTTACATCTCAAAGCGAGGTTCGCAGTAAAAGAGCCCTATAATCCAACCAGGGAAGCTCAACCTAGGGCCGCAAGAAAAGTCTTACTAAAAGTAACGACTACTTATTGCCTAATTTCCGATATTCACCCGTCGATGATCGATTCCGGTACGATTGGATGACGTCATTTCTTGCTCAGTATGTCAATTTGGCTTCAATGTTCATCACAGGTACCTACCATATGGCACCTTACCTACAAAAAGCATTTTGTACGGAGATACAGATGTGTCCTCATGTCAACTGCGTTACAGCATACCGGGATTAAATACGAGTGACAGCAAAATACTACAGATACGATACGACACTAAATCGTAGAATCAATACGGCAATTTACGCACTACAACACGACTGCACGCACTGAGGCAGATTTTGTACAATATTTAAAACAACCAAAGCAAGAAAAGTCAAAATAGAGTATGTTCTTCTGCTTCCAACTTAAGAGTTGTGCTGCACTGAGGCAGCTCTCTCCATCTGTTTTTCTCCAGCGCAGCCTCCTAGACTTCCTTATACGACACAACAGTAACTTTCTCCTTTTTCTGGCACATGAATAGTTTAATAATGGTTTTAATTCTTTTCCTCTCTTCCCTTCCATTATGGTTTTTATGAAACTGTCGTCGTTTTATATGGGCATCAAAACACGTGCTCAAAACGGTGAAGGAAAATCATCGTAAGGAAACCAGTAAGCATTCTTGTAAGCGGCGACGAGCTTGCAACCTGTCACGTATGGAATGCTATCTACTGCAAAATGAGGGCTCTGGACATCTTCAAGGATCTTAGCGCCTGGAGATCTGAGAGGATGTCTACCATACTTGTGAATTACAGTCGTGATCCTATTTTTTTTGTCGTGATTTATAAGGCCAACCATCTTCCCACTTCTGTTCTCAATCGTTGTAGGTATGTTGTAAAGCTATTTTTTACTACGACCGAACCCGCAGGCAGAAGCTAGCAGCCCTATAATCCGGTCAGAGAAGCGCAACCGTGCGCCGCTCGGCTGAGCCGTTGATTCGATTTCACGCACGGCCGCGCGCGACCGCCGATTTCAGCGCGGCCGATTTTATTGAACGTGGAAAAATCGGAAGGCAAATTTAGGTCGGCGTTGAGTTTTGTTGACGTGTTAAAAGGTTTAGGCATTGAAAAAAACTTATAGTTTTTTTGTAAAATTACTAAGTACCCAAAGGTATTCAAATAAAGGCTGACAATTTACCAGTGGTACCCACTATAATTAAGTTTACATCCTAAATATGCGTCCAACTGAGAAAAAAATACTCTTATGCAAGTATCTGTTCTGTTAGATACTCATTGGTAAAGAAAGTTATTCAAAATCATAGTCATTCACAGATGAAAAATCTTCTAAAGAACTTATTACACTCCAACGAATAAACCTTTAATTTAAGCGTTATAGACAAACTTTCTCATTATTACCACACTTGTAATATTGCAAACGTGTCATCCCCCGCTATCTAATAAAACCTCATAGTGAGCACGGCACCGTGACGCTTTGTTCAGAGGCGACCAATTGTGCAGAACCCCTGGCTGATCACTTAATTGACTACCGAGCGAGAGCTTTTCGGGACCAATACACATTTCAACTGTTCCATCTCATTGTAGCCCAACCATTACTGCATTACGTGCAATATTTCAAAGCTGTGGCGTAGTTGGCGAGCGATGGTTGACTGATGGGAAATTTCAGCGGCTGAAAGATTAAAGTGCAGTGGAAATCAGATTTGTATCATGTGATGAGATTGTGAAGATAGAGCTGCTTGATTGTCCGGCTAATTTACTTGAGCCGGATCGTCAAAAATAATAATTGACTTGATTGACGAGTACGTCATTGCTTCACACTAACTAACCAATTGATCGTGAACAGAAGCGATTTCCAATTGCAGTTGATGGGATCTAATGCAAGACAAGTACCTATGGCTGTGTCGTTTGCATAGCTCTGTAACTTGGGGTCAATCTGTGAGATCTGTAACTTGGGGTCAGTACTTCAATAGTATAGTTCAATAGTAAGTAGTAGTAGCTTTCATTTAAACAAGTAAAAATAAAAACAGAATAAGGGGGGTTAGCATGAACCACTATCGTTAAAGCGTCAGTTTTGGCATTGGACGATACGTTGTCGATACGATAGTGGCTCGTGCTCAGGCCACTGGGCCTGTTTATCATCTTCAAGTAAAGTGTTGAGTGTTGATTAGTTAGTTTCCAGTTAGCGCTAAATGTATGAAAGTGTCAAAACTATCAAATGTCAAATGGTACGTTCGTTTATAGTAATCGCTGAGTAACTTACTTAGGACTTTACTTGAAGATGGGGAAACAAGCCCTAAGAGCAATTTAATTAATTAATACCTTTTTATTAACAAAGATAATGTTGAAAGTTGTATCCGTAGCTTTATTTATTTATTTATTAAGGCAACGCCAACAGCACACATAATACACATTAAATACGTAAACATTTATGAAAAAGTATTATAGAATGTGAGCCAATTACAGGCATGTACATGTACAGCATTAATAATACGTAGCTTCTGCGAGTCCGGCTATTTCCAAGCATATGCAGTATTTAATGCCACTTAGATTGAGCGATTAAGCCGGGGATTGCAGGTTCCAAACGTAGGTATCTAAAGAGATCCCGATCATAGCACAATTGGATTTGTGAGTGATTCCTCAAGGGTCTGGGAAGAACGACACTTGTCATTCGGATATTATAGCGTTTCAAAGCCCGTGCTTTTGATCGCACAGGCAAACTGCCGAATGACACCTCTCACTCAGCACCCTTTAAATCAAACTCACATCTTGAGAGCGATAGGCTTGCAACCTGTCACGTATAGAATACTAACTACTGCAAAATTCGGGCATATGCCAAATATGATGTTTAGACGTTCTTCTGATTAACCCTATTACATTTATTGTAGGATCTGTGCTCCTGGAGATCCAGAGAACCTTCTTTTACTATTGTCTGACTAACCTGACTGACTGAAAATCAGAATTTCAGGTCGGATAAAAAAAATGTTTGCTTTGAAGATCAGAAAAAGTCTATAGGTATCATAATAATAGCAGGTTATCATATAATTCACTCGTGATCCTGTCGGATCGGATAAATGAACGGATCTCTTAATCGAAAAAAACCACTTTTCGATTAAGAGATCCGTTTGTGAAATATTAAAAAGTGCCAAAAAAAATCAGAGTCAAGTTGCTCCCCCTCCCCCTGCCCCTCTCCTAGCTAAACGATTAGTTTTGGAGGTGTGGATAAAATCACGGTATTAGTACATATAAGATCTGAGAAGATGTCTACCGCAGTTGGTGATTACAGTCGTGATTATATTTTTTTTTATTCAATACACAATACACCCTTTCTTAAATTTTTATCCTTTTCTTACTTTGACATTTAACCCGCATCTGGCACGTGGTTTAAGCGTTACGGAGATTAACACTTTTAACCCCATGGATGCTGCGTTATTTAACGAAAACCTGATCCTTATAAAAAAGTTCAATCATTAATTATTATTGATGTAAAATGACCTTGTTTTAAAGAATATGGTTCGGGTATTTCAACGATTAGGTGCATTCTTGTTATCGATGTATTTCGTTTATAAATGTGATTATTTGAATCGACAAAATAAAATAAATCACAAATTTAATCTAAGTCGGAAACCAAGACATGCATTTACAAAAGGAATTTATACATATTCAAATTTATTTATGCATTATTTAGTCACCACTGTTCGAGCGATTGAATTTTAAAACAAAGGCTAATAAATATTCAAAGGAGCTATTTTGTTTTTGGAATCAAACAGCCCCAGTTTGAAACACAAAAAACTTTCAACAATAAACCCAATCAGTTCAACTTCTCTAGAATGGTATTAATTTTCAATGAGATTATTTACAAATCCTCGAGTCTGACGTGAATCTCATCGGGAGATCTGGGGCGGATCCGTCAATATTGTCACAAAACATTTAAAAAACGTCTCGAGAATGTAAAAAGTCATGAATGCGGCCTAATTTTCGAACTCAATACGCACTTTGTGTGTAAGCATCGGGGCGTTATACAAATTATTACAAACAAAAAAAACGTAGGACGACCGTTAGCTTTTTACGTTTTTTTTTTCTTATTATTTATGGTGTAAAAATTGGGTTACTTAACGGGAGCGTTTGGGCCTATTGTGTGAATTTGTGTATCTTGAGGGATCGCACAAAAAGTTTGAAAAAACTCGATAAGTTGTGAGTTTTTTTGTGTGCAAATATGCGCGCGTGTGTAGGTTTATAGTTATAACGTTATTATAAGATTAGATAACTGTGAGTTATAAATGATTTTCTGTTTATAATAAATGATAGTTTTGATTTGAACTTGTAACTTTCCAATTACTGATTCGTATTTCAAAAACATTATATTAAAAATATGTAAGTTAGAATAAGAACAAAAAAAATACTAAATAGTTATTTTATTGTCACCTATTCTAGAATCTCAAAAGAACAACTAAAACAGTTTTTGCTACCATTGTACCTACTGGTATTTTTTTTATAAGATGGATATAGATCACATAAAGATAAAGCTATCGTACATAAGGGCGAACATTCTCAGCACCTACTGTATAAAACTGCCCTGACCACATACAATCCGTTTCGGACTTAAATCATTCATACAGCTTTGTGAATACCCAACAGAACACATAGACGGACACGCTTTTTTCATCCAAACTAGATTTCAACCGTTCCCTGTTCAAAAGAGCCCCAACTAAGAGGTCAGGGGTCACCATCGTCTTTTTCGTCAAAGAAAAAAGTCGTTACGAAAACCCGAACAGAAAAAAGACAACCAAAAAAGGGGCTTCTTGTAATATTGTGAATATTGATGAAGAAAGAAATCTGGTTTTCGTAATACTACTAGTTCGGACGCTCATTGAAACGCATGTGTGGTCCCACGGTTTGAGTTCACGTGTTCATATATGTTCTGGGAACCACTGATACTGTTACAAACCTGATTCTGCTCGCATTTTATCACCGAAACCGCCACTGAAGTTTTATCAGCGCTATTTCCAAGTAGAAAATTATACATTCACACACACGCCCATTTACATAGGCTTTAGATAAGCTTTCGGTGGAGATAAAACGTCTCCCTAAAAACTTTATAAAAGAAGACGCAACAAAATAAGGGTTACGATCTCGTTTTCTTTGGACAAAGAGCACGCGATGGATACAGAATCCTTGCGCACGATTCGTGCACCCTTTTGGAATAAAGGGATTGAAGATAAACGGGCACAATAGGGTTGGATCTCGAAGGTGGGTCGTATTGATCCCGGCACGCGTTGTAGGGTTAACGCGGGATGCTGCGCAGAGGCACGTGATAACGAGTTACTTTGGGATCTTTTGACACAGGGTTAATTTGAGGGATGTTTGGACACTTTTAAATGTATTTGTGTTTTATTGTGTGAAAGATGTAGTTGATTCAGAACAAGATTGAAAAAGCACGTACGATGCGTTAAAACTAAAACTTGTAAATGCTTTTTGGTATATGACACTTTGATAGATAAAATATGCGAAACAAAATAGATGAATAACAAAAAAAACTAAAACATTTGGCAAACATTTTGAAGTTTTTGCTCTAATTTGGCAATTAACAGTTATTTGACACATGCATGTCATAAACAATGTCAATTTTCTAAAATATTTGACATTTATTTGTTTTGTATGGTTTAGTTAGCACGCAGAGGAAACAAGTATTTTCGTGTCCGGTTGTTAATAGCTTATGTGATTTTTTGGTTTTAATTTTTGATATGTAATCTTAATTATGAATTTTTAATTAGAAAGTCCCGCAATAAAATAGTATCTGATAGATAAATTAATGTATCAAAGTTACAAAAAATTATATTTACAAAAAAAAAGTGTTTATGTATTCTATCAGTTATCTGGTTCCCATAGTACACGCTTTGCTTAGTTTGGGGCTAGATGGCGTTGTGTGTAAAATCCGCTAATATTTATTATTATTATTTACTAGCGACCCGGCCCGGCTTCGCACGGGTGCAAAGCTGATACCAAAATATATTACAGAATGTCTTTGTATACTCGTTAACAGCATGTATTTTTTACATTTTTACTTATTTACTATGTTAATATACACATAAATCTTCCTCCTGAATCACTCTATCTATTAAAAAACACCGCATCAAAATCCGTTGTGTAGTTTTAAAGATATAAGCATACATACAGACGCGGGAAGCGGGAAGCGACTTTGCTTTATACTATGTAGTGATAGTGATTTAGCTTCATTTTGCGTTATTTCAAGATCTTGTATGCATAAAATATCTTTTTTGATCGTTATATTCATTCACACCTCCATTCCATTTATATCATCAAAGTCATTCATTGCAATACCACTTCAAACAACTCCAGATACTGGCTTGACACCTCAAGGTAGGTCGATAATCTCCGAATGCTAAACCCACGCAAAACCACTTGACTACAAAAACTTCTGCAAAAACTGTGAGATTCTTTGCAAAAACTGTCGTAAATTTGTCAGTAAACCCTGCGACGGTGAAGAGTCAGTTTTTGTAAAACTAACCATATGGTACACAAAAAAAATAGATAGACAACCAACTGTACCTAATCCCCAAGTCTGTTATAGTAGGGGTACTCAGAGGCACGTCCTTATCCCACATAATTGGGGTCAGCACAACATGTGTTCTTCTTCTTGTACCTCCGTTAGATAAAAGTTTATACACCTATAGGCACGTCCGTTGTCACGTTCTTTAAGTAAATGCCAATATTTAGTAGTAAGTAGCATTCCATTCGTGACTGCAAGGCTATCGCTGCTTAATAAAACCACAATAATAAAGCCTAATTTACATTACGAAACTAGTGGGATGAAAGTATTTCCAAGATTAATTTCATCAACAATTTCACGTGTAGACGTCATGTTTTACAATGCATCGATTTCACGACACTGAAGCAATTTCGTGTCGCTCGCGATTTTTGGACAAAACTAGTGTCATGAAACTAATGTCATCGTATAAACACGACGCGAAATTAGTGTCGCGAACACGCACAATAACATCTGTATGACAACATTTTGCAATGCAAAATAAAGCTTTGATGTGCGCGGAGCCGTGAACACATAAATAATGTGAATTTCATGACACTATTATTTTGAATGACACTAGTTTCACAGGTAATGAAAGTAGTGTCATAAAATTATTTCATGACAAACATGTTTCGAAATGTAACAATTAATGTCTTGGAAATACTTTCATGCCACTAGTTTCGTTTTTCTCAATAACCGCAAAATATACAGTTCTGTTTTTTATGACAAAGATAACTTATGGATATAGGTAATCTTGATAAATTCAAGACAGAAACACGATTGGTGAAACTTTTCTCGCTAGATTTATTTTTCAAAGTTGGCTCTTCAAAAACACTAGTTACATTTGTAATCAAAACTATGAATAGCTAAACAGTTCATTTTTATATAATTCATTAGATAATCATAATAGCTAGCTAAATTATAGACAGTTACTTTTTAAGTTTGATGGTTTTCAAGATAATGCAGTTTTAACACTTTTCTGTCTTATCCGAGTAGACTCAGCCCATACAAAGCACAGGCACCTTTGACCATTCGTTACCGCAGATCTAATTACACTCATTTATATTCCGCCCTCGTTATAATTGTGTCGTATCAAAACATAAATAGGGCCATGTGACCTCACAATTACACTTTATTCTAATTATTGCAACGAGACGCAAATTACTGACCTCAAGATTGGTGTTAAGGTATGTACATCGAGAAGACGGCCACTAAACACATAAATAAATAAATAAATAAATAAATAAATATTGGTGGACATAACGACAACGCCATCTAGCCCCAAATTAAGCTTGTAATATAGGAACTAGATAATTGATAGAATACTTTATTTGTAAATACGTATTTATGATACATAACACCCAGACACAGCACAAACATCCATGTTCATCACACAATTGTTTGACCCGGGTGGGAATCGAAGTCACAACCTATAGCGCTACTGCGCTATAGGTTGCCTACTGGCAACTACTATCAACTGATCAGTGAGCTCAGTCATTAATGATACGAGTAGGTACTATAGGTACAATAATATATATTTGTATACCCGAGTATACTATTTATATTGGTAGTAATGATTGGTATAACAAAAGAAAACTTCTGCATATATATTATTCGATTTTCAACTAATTTCAACGATGATCGACACACGTTAGTTTAAAACAATATACTAAACTTCTAACCACGATAGTTCAAAAGTTTATTGTAACTAAAAACATAATTATTATTACTTAACGCAGCTTATAAAATCAATCTAAATATTACGCCGCGTAAGTTCAGATAATGCCCGCAAAACTAAAAATACGATTCGTATTTGCTACGGATGATAGCAAAAGTTACCCATACCCAGCGTAACGTAAGGAAATACTTGGTGTATAATGATAATATTTTTAAGTATCTATGTATATGTACATCACGGAGGTTCGTGATTAATAAATAACTTTCAAAATAAACATTAACAAAATTGACTTTATTATCTTATACAGTATGGCTGATCTTCAATATAAACGAACCTCTTTTTAGGGTTCCGTACCCAAAAGGTAAAAACGGGACCCTATTACTAAGACTTCGCTGTCCGTCTGTCCGTTGTCCGTCTATCCGTCTGTCTGTCACAGGGCTTTATCGCATGAACTGTAATAGCTAGACAGTTGAAATTTTCGCAGATTATGTATTTCTGTTGCTGCTATAACAATAAATAATAAAAACAGAATAAAATAAATATTTAAGTGGGGCTCCCATACAACAAACTTGTTTTTTTTATGACGTTTTTTATAGATTTTTTATAGTACTCGCACTTGGCCGGTTTTTTACCTTAATTTACTGAAGATTCTAACTAATTATTGGTACACTATCACTATCGTACCCTTAACTTTTAAACTACAAACCAAACTACAGTCAATCGCTGATGTAGACTGCGTTATCCTACCGATACCGCTCGGTATGATGTAGGAACCGGTCACTAATAAGCGTACACTGTAATATTACATTGTTCTTTGTTAATTGGAGCATTATCTATGGATACGCTTGAATACAATTGTATTGGTACTTGGTAGTCATTATTCATCTCACCTTCAGCTTAAATCGCAGCTGAAACAATGGATTTCAGTAACTTATCTACTTCCGTCTCGTAAACGCTACTCATTGGTACCTACAAATATAAATTACTAGCATAACCCCGGCGTTGCACGGGTGTAATAATGATTTTATAGCTTCTTTTTTTACACCTTGGGTTACATTATCGAAGTTTTAATAGGGATCCCTAATAGTTAGACATATAAAATTACAGACTTTTTTGGAGATATTGATGTTTTCTATAAAACTGTAATACATCACTTTGTTCTATTGTCAATAATTTCTGCAGCAAACGCAATATAAAGATTTTTATTGGATTTTTTTCCACACGTTGGGTTACATTATCGAAGTTTTCATACGGATCCCTAACGTTTTTGAAAATAATCTATAGCCTATGTTCATCAGGGATAATGTAGGATTCTAATAGTAAAATATTTTTTCAAATCGGTCCAGTAGTTTCTGAGCCTATTCGATGCAAACAAACAAACAATCAAATCTTTCCTCTTTATAATATTAGTAAAAGTAAATAATAACTTGGTAGGTAGTTTTCATATTTATTTTTAAAATATATATGAGTACCTAATTTGAAGAAAAAAATATGAAGCATAACCAGATAAGACATCATATAGACAGTATATATTATTTGAAAACTATCAAACATAAAAATAAAAAATATACAAAAACAAAGATAAAATAATGTGAAACGTTTTACCCACAAACACTTTTTTGGTTAAAAGTCAACTTAAAAATAAATCCATAGAGAAAAAAATTATCAAACATCGCTCTCATATTTAGATTATCAAAGTTATTAGAAGAATTGAAAAAAGACTGGCCTTACAGCTCAGTTGGTAGTACCTCTGCCTTCTGCGCTGTAGGTTGTGGGTTCGATACCCGCCCAGGGCATATATTTGTGTGATGAACATAGATCAAAAACACGTGCTCATAACGGTGTTAGTATTCTTATAAGCGGCGATGGGCTTGCAACCTGTCACGTATGGAATGCTAACTACTGCAATATGTGGGCATGTTCCAAATATAATGTTTGGACGTGCCTCTGACTACCCCCACTAGACATTTTTAAAGGACATAGCGTCTGAGCGAGATCTGTGAGGATGTCTACCGTACTTGGGGAATACAGTCGTGATCCTTGTTTTTTTTTATGAACATAGATGTTTGTTCTGTTTCTAGGTGTTAATATGTATTATAGGTATAAAAAAAGTTATAGACATATATTATATCAGTTATCTGGTTCCATTATTACAAACTTTGCTTAATTTGGGGCTAGATGGCGCTGTGTGAAATGTCCAGCAATTTTTTATTTTTTTTTATTTTTTTATTTATTTATCATAGAATCAACAGCACTTTGTGAATGTAACATAAAAAAACTTAACTAAACATACTGCCAATAACAGATTCTTACTTTTTAAACAAGGTTTTT
Organism: Hydriomena furcata; assembly: GCA_912999785.1. Taxonomy (NCBI): domain Eukaryota; kingdom Metazoa; phylum Arthropoda; class Insecta; order Lepidoptera; family Geometridae; genus Hydriomena; species Hydriomena furcata. The sequence continues at coordinate 3,699,526 of OU538834.1, read as the reverse complement.
TTTTTTTTATATATGTAGTTGCTTTGCTTTTACATGAATAAAAATAAAGATTATAAACTAGACAATGTGTCAGTAGTTGACGTATTATTATTAGAGCAATATTTATTTATTTATTTATTAAACCAGACTAATAAAAATATCTTTATCTTTAATATCTTTTGATTGAGAAAAACTAAAGGCAATAATAATATTTCGTAGCTTGCAGGGTTATCAGCAATATAAGATTTTTCATTATGATTTGTTCAAATCAAAAAGAGTTGAAATAAAATACATTCATTCATTACCATACTCCATCAAAACATCAGCCAAACAATAAAGCCATTGAAATCAGAACATTGGGCATATCAATTTCTTTATAGAAAAGCTTTACACGAACAGATACTCAAAATTGATCCTTACGTAGTTGTAATACGGGTGTTGAATTATCGTATGCTGTGAGCATATTTTCTGGAATTGGATACTTGAGCCAAATTAATAGCTTATCTGTGATCGGTTCGGTTATTATGTCACTCATTGCACGAGCTTCTGTACTCACCTTTTGTGGATATTTTAGGGTTGCCAAATACAACATAACATTTAAAACTTAATCTATCTTGGTTGTTAATTATTTTAACTAGAAATACAGCGAATTATTTATTTATTTGCATCATGTAAAATACATAGTAGGTATAGGTCTTATGAATAGGGTAAGTAGTATTAGTACATGGGTCCTGTTAGGACATAGAAAATAAAAATTAAAAATAAAAATTAGTATTAATATATTTGTATAACAATAGTATTATTATATTATATATACATAAATATATATTTTTAATATATATTACCACGTTTATTACGGTAGATCGGTAGATATACTCGGTATTCGCCGGTATTCGCGGTCGCGGGCAACGCTCATGATGAAGAGCATCTCAATTGTCTCGAAACGTCAGCATGAAAAAAAACGTGGTGATTAGACATATTTCTTGTTAAAACATAAAATTAGTTAGAAATGACAGAAAATCCTATACCTCACTCAACTCTAAATCCAAACCTGAAGTTAGCCTTTGGCTGCGTTCAGACAATTTTCGACCTTATGCAGTGCCACAAAAGTTTGACTACATCCAACCTTATTGTACCTTCTGTCCACGGACTTCCCAGTAGTTACCAACAGTAGCGAAATTCCTACCCCGTCTCGAGACGTTTGATTAGCAATTCTTGCATTTTTATTTTGCGTACAACCCTACCGTTGCCCGGGGGTGTAATGTACCCATCTATTGTGAGTAGCGGGTTATCTGCCATCTAGACTCGCGACTGTAATCACCGCGCCCTATCGACCGTATTAGGGGTCTTTTGTACCCACTGTGGGATTTTTGCTTCTAATTTGGATATACGATAGTAATTACAAATTTTGATTACCTACTAGTTATTGTGCACTATTCATACTTTCGGAAAATAAAAATAGGATCACGACTGTAATTCCCAAGTTCGGTAGACATTCTCTCAGATCTCAAGGCGCTTAGACCCTTGAAGATGTCTAAAGGGGGTAGTTAGAGGCACGTACATTATGTGTGGCACAATACCGATACACAATATATAGATAGCATTTCATACGTGATAGGTTGCAAGCCTATCGCCGCTTATAAGAATACTAACGTTTTCCTACACGGTTTATAGCAACAGTTTTTGCACGAACAGAAAAATCATGACTAGGATGCATGACTAGGATTTGAACCCACGGCTATCAGATTAAAAGTAGATGTACCTTCCACTCACTCAGATTTAACAAAAATGTTTGATTAAAAATAATATTCAGTAGCCAAAGTTAAATTGCATGGATCAATAATTCCCAACTAAGATTAAATTCAAAACTGTCACCTCTCAGATCATTGAAGAACGTAACAAAAATATTGATCTCCTTAGCCAGCTTTCAAACTTTAAATAAATGTTTTCTTTCATTTCATATTCATCGATGCGTTCACGGAACTAATCCATATCACTTCCGATAATTCCTCGCGACAATGATTATGTCCAGTCGTAAAAATAATTCAGAAATAAATTCACTCGTCATGGGAACGTCGCTGTCGTCATCTTCACGGTTTACCTAATAAGGGATTTGCTCTAAAAATGGACACAATAGCCTTGCATACAATAAATCGATACGCGAAAGTGACATATTTTGAATACGGAATGTCATATTTTTTTCGTTTTTAGGGTTTCGTAGTCTACAAAAAACCCTTATGGATTTTCCATGTCCGTCCGTCCGTCCGCAGCTTAGCTCAGAGACGATTAGTGCTAAAAAGCTGTAATTTGGCATGAAGAACAATATAAGTCACGCTGACAAAGTTGTAGACAATTTATTTTCGGTTATCGTTTCTACACCTAAGTGTAATCCTAAGTGTAACCTAAGTCTATTTGTAAAATATTAAGCTTTAAAGTGATAATTTTTTTTAGAGTTAGGTCCCCACCCTCCGTGCCAGCCAAACTAAAATTGTTGGAGGTAAAAAAAAATCACAGTGGTAGTACATAATAATGAATTTAAAAGAAAAACTATCACAGCTAAGTATGCCTAACAAGTTTACAAGTAATAGTCGATCAACTTTATTAATCAAAATGTAGTACAAATACCATTGAAAATTACCTTTACAACGTTGTTAGCTGTGTAAACTACGAAACCCGATATTGCGCGTGGTCTGACACGCACTTGGCCAGTTTTTTTTTTGCTAGCTTACGGCCAGTACCGTAATGTCTTCGAACGTTTTGAATAGAGAAGGGGGCTAGAGCAATTATATTTTGTGCCAGTAAAGAAAAAAGTTTGCGCAGTAAGGAGTTCGGACAATAGAGACCTTGCACGGACCCTGCACCTTGACTGCGGTCGTGTGCACTCTTTATTATTTGCCGGCGTGTTTTGCTTTCAAAATAGAACTTGCCAAAGATTGTTATCTTATAGAATTGGGCCTCTTTGGGTTTTACTTACGGCTGTTTTTGCAGGATAGTGACCAGCATATTATTCTTGGCTTGAGTTCTTGATAGTAATAAATTCAAATAGTGAATTTGTAAATTTTAGTTCTAGATAGATATGAGTAACTCGGATTCACTTTAGTAAACCTAGTTTGAACTTTGTTATAAGATATCCAAAAAAACATAATATTCTAAAGTTTCGTAAAATAACTGTAGTTAGGTAGGTACCTAATAGAAATTTATCTAAAAAAATAAAATTGGATCACTACTATACTGATCCCCAAGTACGGTAGACTGTAGACATATGCTCAGACCATCGAAACTGACTAAAGGGGTAATCAGAGTCACGTTCAAACATAATATTTGGCATATGCCCAAATTTTGCAGTATTTAGCATTCTATACGTGACAGGTTGCAAGCCTAACGCCGCTAGATTTATCTACCAATCTGTAATACTAACAAATAGCTGTCAATGTTTACTTTGACAGTCACTCGGCTCTGTCCACTAGCATTTTTTTGTCATAAACAAAATAACAAGACGTTAGTTAATAAAAAAAGTAACGACTTGTACTTGTGAAATAAAACTCACGGGGCGTGAGACAGTTTTTTTTTTAAATAAATGGAGCTTGTTAGTTGTCATTCCATTTTTTATCCCGTAACAATAAGTAGGCAAATTTGTACAACACGTTCGAAGTGGCTAAGAAAACTTTTTTTTTTATGTTTTGGAAAACGAAATTTCAAAAGCACAAAGCGTTTCGTAGCAGTAAAGCATGATTTTTTTAAGAATCAGTTCAAATTTTTTTACTGAGTTTAGTAAAGTGTAACATGTTTTTTTTTTTGCTTCACTTGGTAGTAACTGTGTCTTCTGCGCTGTAGGTTACAAAACAAAAGAAATTATGCATTCTATCAGTTATCTAGTTTTCATAGTACACATTTTACTTAATCTGGAGCCACTTTACAATCGCAAAAACAAAGTTGTGCTAGAAGTAGCGCAAAAAATTCAAAATACTCTCGATAAAAATGGTCGTAATCCTCTTCAGTTCTCCGATCACTCAGAAGATATCTAAAGAGCTAGTCAGAGGCACGAATAAACACGGGCACATGCCCACTTTTTGCAGTATTATCATACGTGATAAGTAAACTCATCGCTAAAACGACGTAACTTTGTCATTCAGTCATCCGACTTCTAAAAAACCTTGAATAAGATGAGGTATTTTAAGTGCAAATATTATCATATTAGGTACCAATACCGTACCTCTATCCATCAAGAGGGCAAGGGAAGCTATTGACACAAAATTTACGAGATTAATATTTACAGAAGAGGGATGGATATGACGGATTCGCGTACGAAGGGTTCCGTACCATTATCTATAAAAAACGGCAAAAAACAAGTTTGATGTATGGTAGCCTCACTTAATATTATAATTATTATATTCTGTTTTTAGTATTTGTTGTTAAAGCGTCAATAGAATTACATAATCTGTGAAAATGTCAACTGTCTAGCTATCACGGTTCATGAGATACAGCCCTGTGACAGACAGACGGACAGACGGACAGACGGACAGCGAAGTCTTAGTAATAGGGTCTCGTTTTTACCCTTTGGATACGGAACCCTAAAATGGCTGGTTTGTGTTAGAGAACAGAATCTACGTTGTTTCGATGCTAACATCCAAAAAATTCAATAGAACTAAGTTTTACTTTCATACCCAAAACTACCAAATTTGGAATTGAGCGTGATAAAAATTAGGTGATGTTTGGAACATTGGACGTTTCTCAGCCTAACCCCTTTAGGCATCTTAGAGGATCTGAGCGTCTGGAGATCTGAGAGGATGTCTATCGCACTTGAGGCTTATAGTCGTGATCCTATCCTTTTTCTATGTAGTATAGGGTCTTAACTTAAGGGGCTGCCAGTCGACGATTGCTCTTTTTCGGAACGAAAAAAGTAATACTTCTGAACAAGCCACATCTCCTATTTTTATAAGTATATTACTTCAGGTTCCTATCTAGATTTCTATTAAGCTGAAAACATAATAGCAGAAACTTTTCACGATAAAGATATTATTTCAAAATGATACGTTTTAGAATTTATGATCGAAATATTTTATATACCTACTATTAAAATCAACTTGTGATTTATTGTTAAAGATAGGTAATATGTAGATCTAGATTTCTATTAGGATAGATTTTTGATAAGTAATTATACATATTTTATATCATTTATTTATTCGAAAAGCTAAGGCGGATCACGCGCGGACGTGTGTTTGTCGTCATTGCAGCGGTCGGTAGGATTATTTATCGAAGTGATTAAAGATGGGTACATCTTTATTCACATATACTATACATTATAAAATAGGAGATGTGGCTTGTTCACAAGTATTTCTTTTTTCGTTTCGAACAAAAATAATCGTCGACTGGCAGCGTCTTAAGTATTTAAAACATTAAGAGGAAACCAGTTAGTATTTTTATAAATTACTATGGGATTATTCTATGCAACCTTTCACGTATGGAAAACGTGGGCTTATGCTAAATATATTTATCTCCGACTACATCATAATATCTATTATACATCTTTATGGATCTGAGCTCCTGGAGATCTTAGAGCATATCTACCCTACTTGGAGATTAAAGTCGTGATACAACTTTTGCAACTTCGAATAATATTAAATAGGAGATGCAATCTCTGATCCCAAAAATTAAGTGATCCAAAATATGCCAAAATAATCAGCGTTCCCAATCGGCTTAAATTTGGAAAGTCCACAAATCCTGCAGGAATAAAACCCTAATAATCCGTGTCCAGTCCCCTATCCCTTACGGAACTCCCGTTTCTCACGACCACCGTATAATTTCGCTATAAATAAAATTGCACTGTAAAATTTCTTGGACATTTTGAGATGTAGATCTATTGTATGGCGGCGGCTTATTATTTGAGGGTATTTTTGCGATAAAATAATAGAGTTGCCTTGTAGTCTGAACAAACATCCACTACCTAAATTCAGAATCACACTAATTTAAATGCGAAAGTTTGGATGATTGTTTGTTTATTTTTTATTCACGAATCGATTAAATTTTATATAATAGGTAGATTCAAATCTGGATTAAAATATCTAATACACGGAAAAATAATTAATTGTTGTATGAAAAAGTTTGATCTATTCCTGTCTAATTCCAAAAAGAAGTACAAAATCTATTCCCAACGAATACCAAAACATAACTTTAGGTACAGTCACAAAAACAAATTGTCTATCTAATAGTTTAATAGACGTATAACTTTGTAAAAAACAGGAATGGGATTCGAACCCACGACCTTCGAAATGTAGTAAATGTAGAAAACAATTATACTACTACTTAGGTTTATACCTAATATGATAATTAATACTTAACTACAATAATGTGTTGCTAAAAATCCAATGCAAAAATGTAAAGACCAAGTTCAAGACTGCTTTGAGTTAAATAAATAAAATAAAAAAATATATTAATAAATATTGGTGGACATTTCACACAGCGCCATCTAGCCCCAAACTAAGCAAAGCTTGTAAGCAAAGCTATGGGAACCAGATAACTGATAGAATACTTATATACGTTTTTTTTGTTGTAAATACATACTTATTAAACATATTAACACCCAGACCCAGAACAAACATATATGTTCATCACATAAATGTTTATCCCGGGTGGGGATCGATCCCACAACCTACAGTGCAGAAGGCAGAGCTACTACCAACTGAGCAGTGAGGCCAGTTCCTCGTTTTAAGAAGGAATTTTAAAAACTTTATAAAAAGCCTCTTCCATAGCACTCTAGCGGGTAAGGTCCATATGGATTGCAATCGCCAGTAGCGAGCTCGCTAGGGATACGCGATAATACTACTTGTGGGCAGGGAAATACGAATAATGCCATCGATATTTCAAATTATATGCAACTAGCTTCCGCCCGCGGCTTCTATCGCGTGTTATAGTAAGAGCACTTAGACTTTATGCAATTTCAAGTCACGAACTATGTTTATTCCCTTATTCCCTTCAATCTATTAGTGGCGATTGAGTAACAAATTCTTTATATAGGAACTAATGCATTCAAACACAGTTTTTACAAGCTTTTATTTAACTTGAAATGTATGTATGTAACTATGCTTGTTAAGGTGGAATCTTGCAACTCAATTTTGAAGCAGTTATCCCCGACCGATTGAGCTGAAATTTTGCATATTTATGGAGCTTCGGTGACAATGCAATAATATGGTAACAGCAAGCTGATCTGATGATGGAGTCAGGAGCTGTACAAAGAACACTCACATCTGAACTCCTTGCATACTTGTCAAGTTCCGATGACAATGTTATATGATGTGACAGGTGATAGCGCGCTGGTGCTCGATGGCGTAGGTAAATGATTGTACAAAAGATTTTCATCGAAAAAATATTCTCAACAGGAAACTTATTTTTTCATAATGCCATCCATTCTCTGTTCGATACCTACCTACCTAGTTACAGTAGGTTTTATTCATTCTATTTTTAAATTCAGTATCAACCTATTTGAATATCTTCGATTGAAGTGAGCGCGTTATGAAGATTCCTTCACTTCGAACTACTAATTCAAACCTCGAAAGGACAAGGATCAATAAAAATAAGAACCGTTTGCCAAAATTATGTCAAGATCAGGTGTTTTAAAAATAACAGTATTTCTGTTATCGCTTGCCTCAAAACGACCCAATAAATCAAGAAATCCCTTTCCCAAAATCAAATCCGATACGTCAATTCTCACTAATCCATCACATAAAAACAAACGACCACGTTTCCATAAAATGATAGCAAAAAATCACCATAAATTCGACATAATGCTACCTATTGTATATTCTGTGTTGTAGAGGACTAAATCCTTGGGTGCGGGGCATATTTTACCATCACGCTTTTATAGTAGACTAGTTGAGTAAACCTTTGGATATTTAGCTAAAGAACAATGGTTTATACTTACTCTCGTATTCAAGAACGACACTATGAGAACACGCACCCACCGTGGACGAAATCTGTTTTTCATAAAACACACCTTATGTGTTGTGCGACACTGGATAGTGTGACTAGAGGCACATTGTCGTGTGCCTCTAGCCAAAGTTGAGCTCTAAAGGCACAAGGTAGCGTGCGCCATAGTGCCGCTCAACACATAAAGTGATGTTTATGAAAAAGATTTCGTCCACTGTGGGTGCGTGTTCTCATAGTGTCGTTCTTGAATACGAGGGTCAGTGTTTTGTCTATACTTCTATACTAATAAGGTACCCAGGGTATTAAAAAATTACCCATAAAATCATTATGAAACCCGTGCGACGCCGGGGTGGACTCCTAAAGTAAATAAACTCTTAAAGTAAGTATGTAGGTAAATCTTTATTAATATATATGTATTGTAGTTTTTGATGAAACTACCCGTATTACAAAAAAACATCATTTTATAATTAAAAAAATCTTATTTTCGGGTGTAGGTACTAAGACAACTCCTACTCATGCTTACCCATATTGTGAAAATAAAACTGGTTCGTAATGATTCCTGAACGATACAGTACAACTTTTGTATCGATTCGAAATTATGAAAATAATTTTTTCAGAAGTAGGTATTATGATAATGGCCATTCTACAAGCAATAAAGAAGACAATAATGGCCGCTAAAGAACTTTATCCTAAGTAGATCAACATTAAATTCAACCAAATAAGTTTATTTGCTTGAATTTAATGTTGATTTACTTTTATTACATATTTGTTTACATTTTTGACACCCCCTGTTAAGGGGCTCCCAGTCGACGATTGCTCTTTTTCCAAACGAAAAATAAAATACTTCTGAACAAGCCACATCTCCTATTTTTATAAGTATATTACTTCAGGTTCCTACCTACATTTCTATTAAGCTGAAAACATAATAGCAGAAACTTTTCACGATAAAAATATTATTTCTAAATGATACGTTTTAGAATTTATGATCGAAATATTTTATATACCTACTATTAAAATCAACTTGTGATTTATTGTTAAAGATAGGTAATATGTAGATCTACAATTCTATTAGAATAGATTTTTGATAAGTAATTATACATAATTTATATCATTAATTTATTCGAAAAGCTAAGGCGGAGCACGCATCGCCCATGGCTCAGTCAGTAGTCAGTACCCCTGTGACTACTGTCAGAGACAGACGTGTGTTTGACGTCATTGCAGCGGTCGGAAAGATTATTTACGAATTGAAAAAAGATGGGTAATATTTCAAAAAAAAAAAAACAAAAAGAGATAATGGTTACGTACCCTAAGAAAACATGCTAAAAATATAAGAGAAATAAAACAGTAAGTAAACCTTCCTATTTTATCAATTTTACCTATCTACGTTATCTTTGATAATCTTGTGAAAAATATTAGGCAAAGAAAACAGTAAGTACTTACATAACTACATACTTTATCATACATACATACATTTATACATAAAATCACGCCTGTTTCCCAAAGGGGTAGGCAGAGATCACGGCTTTTCACTTGCTACGATCCTGACATACTTCTTTAGCATTCACTCTCATCACATTCCTCATGCATGCTCGTCGGTTTAGAGTACTCTTGACCCGGCTTTTTTTCAAAACGTTTCCAATATGGTCCAGGAAAATACGCCGAGGTCTTCCTCTTCCAACGCTCCCTTTCACACTCGCCTTATATACCTGTTTTGTCAATATCTTTCTTCATTCATTCTCTCCACATGCCCAAACCATCTAATCATCCCTTTCTCAATCCTCTTTCACTTCACAACGTTTTCTTGGATAAATTGTAGGGAAAAATTCTGGAAAAAATCTGGAACGACCAGTCGGATTTGCGTATAACTTTCTCGAAGGATGATAGTTCAGCATCATCACTAACACTTCTAACCATAGCAAAACCCGCAGTTGAACAAAATAGGTACGTATGAATAATAATATATTCAGCGGGTTATATAAATCCCAAGATTTTAGTAAGAATCGGTTCAATGATCCTGTCATTTTTGTTATATAATGTTCAAAGAACATGGCGCATACATAACAGACTACGTTTTGGTGGCTGATTGTGTTCTAATAGGTATATTACCTATTACCCGCCACTCTGTGACACAGAGCAGAGTCCCGCCAACCGCCGAACACGCAAGTTTTTAAAAAAAATTACTTTGACAGACAAAGAGTTTTTACTTCCTATTCTACCAAGGAGTATTAATGCCACCTGCTAATGTACCTGAATAATGTACCTACACTCGCTGCTTAAATACTAAACGGTCATATTTCAAAATTTCTGTTTTTTCAGGAGAGCCAATCAAAGTTTTAAAAAATTTTTTTTTTAATTTCTGAGAAATTTTTATTTTTATTAGTTATGAGTTTTGGATCACTAGAAGCGTAATTTTAAGCTGTATCTATCTATATTTTTCGTTTTGCTGTAACTTTAACCTATTGGCGTAAAATACCACATGTGTCCCTTTTGCATATAAAAAAATATTTAAACGTAAATTAAAGTTATCGATAAAAGGCCACATATTATACAAAGATAAGAGTTTTCTTTAGATTTTTCCTTCACTTCTTCGTCTGATGTAAAAAACCTATTAATAAAACAAATATTATACAATATCGAAAGCATGCTAATATTTTTTTTTGATAATACTAAAAATAATTCGCTATTTATTTAAAAAACCAAAAACTATTTTTATACAAAGTTATTGGGGCAAAATAAGAGGTAATTTAATGTTGATCTCTAAACTGAGTTCAACATTATTACTAGCTACACAAAAATAATAATAAAGTCACTATAAAGGCTTCATAAATCTATTTAACTACAAGTATATAAGTGTTTAATAATTAATAAAACTATATATTTTCTGCTAAATCTGTCTTTCTAAAAATCAATGAGTACCTAAATCACAACCCAGTTGTTATTAACTCAAACATATTAATCACTTCGTCATCTTTATAATTTCAGCCATAGAACATTCCATTGCTAAACATTAGCCTTCTTCGTAAAATCAATTCTAATGATCTATTTCGTGCAGTGTGCACCCAATGCCTCCCAGCAACCTTTATCAGGTCATCTTTCCATTCATTCTACCCAACGACCATCAGTTCTTTAAGCCATGTACCTACCCCGCTCACAGCCGCGTCAACTAGCTACTCCTCTTGGGTATGTCGGTGACTTTAGTTCGTATACGGATATAATAACATCTCCGTCTAACGCTTCTCTTCAAAGAAATCGCTTTCGTACACTGCTCCTGCACCCGGACTGACACGGTGGCGTTGTTGTACAAGCATTTCAACACTACAATGTATTGGTAGTCAATACGGCACCGCTGGAATAACCATAGCTTTACACAGGTTTCCACTGAATTAAATTATTTTTCGTAGTCTACAAACGCTAAACATAACGACCAATTATTAGATAGATTATTATCTCTATTAATAAGCTTATAAATTTAGCGTATTACATCGCTTTAAATTATGTTAATATTTTCTTAATAAGTTCTTTGATTATTTCAAATTTGTTTTATCTTGAATAGTAGGTACAGTAATTTCCAACAGTAAGAGATTCCAAGTCAAAAATGTCGCCATGTTTAATTTTTTTGACATAATAACCAAGAAATGGCATTTATGTCTTATAAATTATATTAGAATTCACGTCAAAATAATATTCTACGCAAACGCATTTCGAAATGTGGTACTTATGTATAAAAAGCAATATTTTAACGAACTAAAATTATTATTCAAAACAAACGCATTTGAAATGTGTATAGAAAACAATATTGTACTAATATACATTTTATATTCAAAGCCGACGCATTCTAAAATGTGGCACCTTTGTTTAATAAATAGTATTATACATACGTTTATTTTATACTCGATACGGACACATTCTAAAAAATGGCACTTTTGAATATAAATTTTAATTAAAAAACCGGTAGTTTTTTGAAATGTGGCCCTTTTGCATATAAGCTATGCGCGCTTCTGTCAAAAATCAAGTCGCAATTGATAAAATGGCAGTTAAGCTCTGAAGTTTGCCTGCAAAGTGCAAAAATGCTAAACAGACACTTGTATGTTTTAGTTATTTATAGTGCTATAATTAAAAGGATCAAATTTTTATTATATAAAATGACCATTTTAGATCACGTTTTTGCACTAAAAACGATTTTCACATTTTTTGATTTGTGACACTTTAGTATTTAAGCAGCGACCTGTACTACAGTAATTGTAAACGTCTACAAAAACGTCTGACTTCATCATCAGAACAGCTCGCTGTCACCATATTATTGTATTGTGACCAGAACTAAAAGATGCAAAATCTCAGCTCAATCGGAAATGGTCGAAAAATAACTTGCAATTATTGAAAGTTACAAAAAAACAAACAAACATTATACTAACAGTGCTAGTCGATAATAAAACTTGTACAAAAGGACAGTTTTTATTCTGGGAAAAATAAGTTGTGGATTTTTACCATCATATTAAAAATTATTCAAACGCTAGAGCTTGGGCTGCGACACAGATTGGAAAATAGTTATTACGAGCGGTGGACTACATGTTTCAAAGCGGCGTTGCCGCTCTGTGCTTTTGCGTCACGCGGCTACAGGCGACGTTGCCAGCTCTCCAAGCGGGAGAGAGCTTATGACAGTTATTGGGATTTCTGGATATATGCAATTTTCGTAAAATTGACTTCCCTTGACTTTTCGATTGGTCGATACATTTTTTTCGGTTTTTTTTTTAGTTTTTAACGTAGGGTGAGAGCGATGGTTGTGGGCACTATAACAACATTTTGAATTTCAAATAAACGGTTTATATTGAAAAACTGATTATAACGACGATTTTTAAACAACATAGAATAGCAAGGGTTTTTTAACAGCGATATTTATTTATTAATTATTCATATTTAAGTAAATAGACAAAACGGGAAATATTTAGTTGTGATCAATCAAATCTAGAGGTATAACGCATCACAACTATCACTAATCAAAACAAGCCATATACAAAGAATTGTATTAACTATAGATTTACTATATATATATATATACTACTATATACTATAGAGCCTACCCGGGCTGCGAGCGCCCGCACTGCGCCTGCGACAGTTACAGCCGCACCTTCAGCACCTGCATCTTTTCGCATGGACATTGGCCAAGAATACGATAACGTCACGCAACGCGCGAAGCCCCGAAGCCAATGCCACTGCCTCTCTGCTGACATTATCCGTGAAATTATAAGGGAGGAACTAGACAGGAAATTCACTTCACAAGTCAAAGACATTCAATCTAAATTGTCTATAATAGAAGTTTCTCTTCGATCTTACCCGTCGCGTACACCAGATGGAGCAGCTATCCCGTGCTGAAAATTTGGAGATACAGTGCATCCCAGATACAGTGCATCGCACTTTGATCGTAAATAAAAGTGCGTATTTCCGACCGAAGGTTTTTAAAAACGCGGGCGGGCGGTCTCTAGCCGATGACGTCACACCCCGTCACGACCGCGATCGCGACGCTCAGTTTTGTTTCGATCGTAATATCTTCTGAATGGAATGTCCGATTAATAAAAAAGCTGACCAATATCAGACATGATAACCATACCTTCGTATAAATCCTTATCCAAATAAATCATTTCATATTGAAAACTGTTTCAATACCAATATACCTATAACTTTTTGAATTACTCAAATCGGACATTCCATTCAGAAGATATTACGATCGACACAAAACTAAGCGCCGAGACCCGCGTCGCGGTCGCGGTCGTGACGATGTGACGTCATAGTGTAAGCGCTAATCTTAGAAATTCAAAAACCGGCCAAGTGCGAATCGGACTCGCGCACGAAGGGTTCCGTACCATTATCTATAAAAAACAGCAAATAAACACGTTTGTTGTATGGGAGCCCCATTTAGATATTTATTTTATTCTGTTTTTAGTATTTGTTGTTATAGCGGCAACCGAAATACATAATCTGTGAAAATTTTAACTGTCTAGCTATCACGGTTCATGAGATACAGCCCTGTGACAGACAGACAGACGGACAGACGGACAGCGAAGTCTTAGTAATAGGGTCCCGTTTTTACCCTTTGGGTACGGAACCCTAAAAAAGGGCTTCAACTTCTCGTCGTTATAAGTATAGGTACTGCCTATCATGTTTTACAATTCATTTTTGTTTGAGTTCCGGTGTAAAAACATGAAGATATGGTTTTGTTTAGGAAACAATCTAAAAAACCAATATAGCATTGAATACTGACCATTAATTAAAAATTTTTAGGAGTGACTACAATATTCACTTCATTCTGGGATGTTCCCAAAGATTCTCCGGAGAAAGCTGTGTTACTTATAAGGAAAACTGAAACTATTCAATGAAAACAAGCCTGGTGGAACAGCTGGATAATAGAAATTAGTTTGTAAACATGAAAATAAACCAGAATATTGATAACACTTTATTACTTCATTTCCTTTCTAATCACATAAAGTTATCATCGCTTCTCATGGTTTTTTACAGCCAGCTAAGTAGGTAGGTATACCGGATTGAGACAATGTAGGTTGTAGGGTTTTTTTTATCCAATCTAAGTTATGTTTCAGAGTATAATAGAAGCACAATAATATAACAATATCATACATATTATAAAAACACAAAAAGTCAGAGCTCTTTTTTCTTGGTGCTTCCCTATGTAGACTATTTTTGTTCAAAAGCCCGATGAATACATCCATAAACTTTCTATAGACCCGGAGCACATAATATGACTTGAAGTTTGTATGATTATAAATCGCAATAAAGTAAATTCCACTGCCTGCAAAGTGAACCCAGAAGACAGTGGAGCAGTACCACGCTGATTACGAGTTTCTTCTCCGCGACAGTGAATCCTTCGTCGACCTTCTGCGAGCCACGGGCTGCCCTCGACCGGCAGACAGTTGAGGCTGGCGGGACACCCAGCGCGTAACTCTTCTTCTGCTCGCTTGGCTTGTGAAACGGTCTCAATATTCGCGTCATTTATTTATGCTGACCGGTGTTGTATGTATGGCATTGGTTGACTCCGCCGCGCCAAGGATTTGCGTTTTGCACTGACTTTGACATAGGTACATATAAAATGCCGGCTCTGTTTACATAAACATTTGTTCTACTTTTTTTTTATGGAGTCTGTAGTCAGTGTTACCATATTTACCGTTCCGACTTGGCAAATAGAAAATAGAGTTGGACGAAATGCCCAGACAACATTTATTTGCTGTATTTATTTGGTTATTTCATTGATTGCATGTACACAAAGTTTTTGTCTTTGAAAACCCATAAAAAAACATCCTGATTTGCCGCGGCGCGCACCTGATTAACTGACATTGACATAACACATTCCAAGTTTTTATAGTTCATCTGTCAAATCGGCATGTACCTAGCGTACTGACCTCTATTGTATAGTAGAGGTCAGTGACCTAGCGAGTTGAGTAGTCACGTATGGAATGCGTAACTACTGCAAAATGTGGGCATGTGCCAAATATAATGTTTGGCCGTGCCTCTAACTACCCCCACCAGATAGTAAAGCCTATTACCAGCCTACGTAGGTACCAGAAACGCGATCTCATAAAAACTGTCGATAATATTTACGATAAGCATACGCCATCTAGAGCTTGCCGTTGTCAACTGTCAGTGTCGTTTCGGCCGCGGTTTTCAGAACTTACCGCGCCTTAAACTGTCACTTAAGAAATGTCTAACTACTGCAAAACGCGGGCATGTGCCATATGTTACATTTGGACGTGACTCTGACTACCGCCAGGGTATATCTGACTATCTTATATTACCTTCAAGGATCAAATTGGATGTCTGCAGTACTTAGGGATATTAGAAAAAAATACTGTTCTCCAGTGAAGCTTTTCCAAACCAAAACAAAGAATAGATTCAATAAATCCATTGTAGATACGTGTAATGGAAACAATCTTTACTTGATTTTCACCCTTTAGGTACAAGAGCAAGCCGTAAAACTTTATCACACAATAAGTCTTTAGGTAAACCCCCGTAACTGCCCCATGGATCAAGCAACGGCTTATGGTGAATAATCGAATCAACGAGTTAAATTCACCATCACAGATCCGTTGGTGGTGATTCTGCATTCGATGTAGGTTGGGTTCGTTTCCAACTCGGAACAAACATTTGCGTGATGAACATAGATGTTTGTTTTGGGTCGGGTGTTGTAATTTATTTCAAATATGTATTTACAAAGGAGGTTTATTAGAATTCTTCAGTTATCTAGTTCCCTAGTACAAGTTTTGCTTAGTTTGAGGCTAGATAGCGATGTGTAAAATGTCCACCAAATTTTTTTTATTTATTTATTTATTTATTTATTTATTTATTTATTTATTTATTTATTTATTTATTTATTTATTTATTTATTTATTTATTTATTTATTTATTTATTTATTTATTTATTTATTTATTTATTTATTTATTTATTTATTTATTTATTTATTTATTTATTTAAGTAACCTAGGATTCAAAGTTTTCTTATTGTTAAATATAAATATGTTAAAAATATAATGTTGCACTTAAACCAATTTGAATCCACATTATGTATTCCACTCGTTTTAAATTTTTACAAAGAGCGAGATAGGTAGTAGAACAGCAGAATAGCCGATAAAGATATAAGATGTAGAAAAAAGCAGTGTGTATGTGTGTGTTTGTGTGTGTGTGTGTGTGGTAATTCTGCATTCGATGTAGGTTGAGTTCGATTCCTACCCAGGACAAACGTTTGTATGTTTTGTGTCTGGGTGTTATAATGTATGTATATTCTATTAGTTATCTGGATCCCATAGTACAAGCTATGCTTAGTTTGGAGTTAGAAAAAATTGCATAAAGGCCACATTTTGAAATGTAAATTTATACTTTAGTTGCAAGCTCATCGCCGCTTAAAAGCATAGTGACTAGTTTCCTATCCCGTTTTGAGCAAGTGTCAATTAGTATTATAAATACGAATACATAAGTCCATTTAATTTATCATTATCAGTCGTAGGATGTCCAGATGTCAGAAAGTCGTGCCAAGTCTGAGGTCCTTACTGAGATTTTTTTATTATTATATTTAATGTTGTGTGACTTGGCCGTTGAACATTCTTTATACGTTAGTGGGTACAAGTCAATTTTGTTTACACGTAATGTTATGCTGAACCTGTTTAGTTTTATTACTTCACTACATAGTATAAAGCAAAGTCGCTTTCCGCTTCCCGCGTCTGTATGTATGTTTGCTTATATCTTTAAAACTACACAACGGATTTTGATGCGGTTTTTTTAATAGATAGAGTGATTCAGGAGGAAGGTTTATATGTATAATAACATGCTACCCGTGCGAAGCCGGGGCGGGTCGCTAGTAGTTATATATTTCAATCGAAATAAAACGGATACAGAGTTTTATATTTCCAATAATTTAGCCGTTACAGAGGGTTAAAATAAGGCGTTTTCTACCCCTTTACGCACACTTCATCATGGAAGCAAACAAACCGGTCACTTTATATTATGACCGCTATCAGTACCCTCCCCGAAAACGAAGAGTTTTACCCAAAAAAATGGGAAATTTTATCGTCAAAGAGGTCATCCATCAAAGCATGGGATTACATGTCCACGGTTTTCGTGAAATATCCGAATACGGTTAATCATTATACCCTGGAGGCCGAGATTGCTTTGGAAGAGGGATATTGTAATATTTATGTTCGATGATTGATTTCAGATATCGAGCAAAATAGTGCCTGTTTAGGAAATAAAGCAGCAATAGAAGCCGCTGGCGTCTTATATTTCAAACTAGCTTTTACCCGTAATTTCGTCCTCGTAGGTATATTTAGGTAATCGTTTTTTGACGACTTTATAGAAAAAAAGGAATTTCAAATTAAAAAAAAAATCTAAAAAAAGTATAAGATATGTCCGTCCTAAGACTTTAAACTATCTCTATATGAAAATTCATCACAGTCGGCCCAGCGGTTTTGCAGTGATAACGTCACAGACAGACAGAGTTACTTTCGCATTTATAATAATAGTATAGATTTCGAATACAGGATTTTAAAGTTATATTCGAATGTTAACCTTTGATGTCCAACGACTTTAGGAAATTATTCAGACAAACTTAAATATGGAACCATAAAACTAATCAACTAATCTAAACGGAAATTAGTTTCGAGTTCCAAGTCCAACCCATAAGAATCAAAACTCGATTGCAGTCAGTCCATATTGTCAATTCTAAGGTCAGTTCTGTTTTGTCCACACAGCACCTGCTTTTTGAATAATAATAGGATGACACTGCATTTCATTGCATAAATTGTAGTACAATGCCTCGTCCGGACAAAGCCGTGTTTTCTTAGGCAAGGGGACTTCGATATTCAAATTTTAGGGTCGCGCGATTTTGAATATTTACTTTTTTCGGACAATGCGTCCGTTCTCACGGGTCAAGCGGTGACCCGACCGGACAATGCAAGATCACTCCGAATTTTATAATTAATGTTCGGACATCGATTGTATGCTCGCGGATAATGGGTCCGCGAGTTGTATGAATAGTACTAGTTTGCAGAAAGTGGTATTTCTTGAATATTGATGAATTGCATGGGACTTTGCGAACCGTGGGGCAGTCTTGAGAACTAACACTTGTTGGGCCATTAATCTTTTAGTTGACCTTCCCGTTGGTCTTGGTTTGAACTGCACTGTGTGAATTTTATTTAAATTGACATTGAAAGTTGGCAAACTTGAGTTTTGTGTGATGAGTACCTAGTCGTTTCGTAACTCTACAAAATCCAAGATGGCGCTAGAAGACAGATGATTATTTAAAATAGAGAATTCATTAAAAAAGTGACGACAAAATAATGAAAACATCAGAAAGTCACAAAACTATTTTAAAAACATTTACACTTAATTTTCCGAAAGATTGAAACGGTACAGTTAGTGAACAAAACATCATTAGTGAACGGAAAGTTATTTGTCGGAAACTAGTGATTCTCCACAATTTATTTCGACAGATACAGTCGCGTGGATTTGGAATGAAAATAAATAGAATTCTATGGGTTTTTGGGGGTGGGTGTTTTAGGCGGCAGTAGAGTTGGGACTAGTAGCTACCGAATTTCATTTAGTCCTAAAACTGTGTGTGATTAAATATTTTCTTAATATTATTAGTTAGATAAAACTGTTCAAACTCTAGATTCGAAAATAATTCATTTTGTATAACTGTAATGCAATAAAAGCATTTTTTCATCTCTTATTTTTTGAATACGTATGTGTACTAGATATCTACCTAGATATATCTACATACTGTTTACATTTTTATCCAACCGATATCGACTTCTAAGAAAATGTTTGAATAACTAGCACGCAGCTTGTACCTACGCTACAATAAGATCCTCTTAGCTATCTCCCATCCACTCAAAAGAATCATCATAAAATTATTACCAGACACTTGTACCTTATCTAAAACACTTATAAATATCTTCACTCAAACATTTCGATAACATTCGAACCCTCTTCTATTCGACCGCCAAAAAACTACGGTAGCTGCCATTGGTAAAGATATTTATGGAAATCTAAATAACGATGAGCTTTTTTAATTGCAGTCGCTTTTTTAGTGGTATCTGTTTATTTTCGGGGCTGAGTGATTTGTTCGGCGGTAAATATTAGTTGCTATTTGCGCGTGAAATAGATAAACTTTTTAGTGTAAACATTTTTGTGAGCGACTGTAGTTTTGTAAAAAAATATTATCACGACTGTAGCCAATTCTCAAGTACGGTAGACATGAAGGCTTATGGGGGTAGTTAGAGGCACGTCTAAACATAACATTTTCATTCCCTCATTTTGCAGTAGTTAGCAATACATAGTTACGCCACAGGTTGTAAACCCATTGCCACTTACAAGAATACTAACTGGTTACAAGCCACTTCAAAAATATGTACGTTTAAAAAACAGGAAATTATCATTTCGGCGTTTTACATGTAACTCATAAAATACTAGACGTTTTTTGAATTGTATTTAGAAAATTGTTTATTCAAAATAATATATTAGTACTTTGTTAGGTAATTCAATATATAGTTCTGTTGGTAATAAACAGAATTTTTACAGATAACAAAATTTATCTTTCGAGTTTATTTTTCATACCTATATCACGTCAAAGAATTGAAATGAAATGAAATACATTTATTTAACACACACACATAAATAGGTAGGTACACATAACAAGAATATATTTATATAAAAACACAGACTACCTACTGCGTGGGTCAAACAGGTCCCATCTCAGCTTTATGCTGCTCCACATGCATGAACTATGGCGTGGAGTAGCGCTGGTGTAAGTAAGAAGACATTCTTTGCTTCGTCTCTGCTATTACAATTACAACCACAGTTTATTACTACAGCTATAAGACAGGGGCCAACCCTATTAACAGAACTTAAGGCTACATCCTCAGTGGTCAGTGTAAGGTGACACGTGCCCACGTGCTACTTCCGCACACATTCAGACCACATCCACTCAAGCTACGTTTACATAACGCTACTGTCCAATCAACCAGGGCCCGTACCATAAGCTCTTAAAGCAACATTAAAACAGCATTACTCGCGGTGCGAAAATGACAACGCTATACGAACTCGTATGGCGCATTATACTCATATTTTTATAATTAAAAAATAAATAGCATCACGACTGTAATCCCCTAGTACGGTACACATCCTCTCAGATCTCCTGTCACTCAGATCCTTGAAGATGTCTAAAAGGGTTAGTCAGATTCACGTCAAAACATTTGGCACAAGCCCACATTTTGCAGTTAGCATTCCACATGTTGCAAGCTCGTCGCCGCTTACAAAAAAATCGTATTGTCACTGTTTTAACATTACTTTAGAACTCGTGGTAAGGGGGAAGGTAGCGTAGTCCAACCGTCACCGGCGTCCGCCAGGTGATAGGCGATGATTACTTTACCTGTGTCGATGATAACAGGCACGAGTTGCACACAAGTACCTACCACCAGCACGTGCTGTCCAGAGCGTCGAATTACCGTAGGACTACAAGGCAAATAATACCTATTTATTACCAATTTATTTTTATTTATTTAGAATTATTATCATAACAGGTTTTTTTTAGACCTAAGGCGATGCTAAATCTATTTTATAAATATAAAGTATACACATTTTTATAAATATTTCGTTTCAATCTACGAGAGTTTCGGCAGATTATGGCAAAATAATGTCCAAACTGTTTTCAAATAGGATATTGAGCAAGTATACAGCGAATGACATGGCGGCAAACTTAAGTAATTTGGTCCTACAAAATGTTTTTGATTTATATATTTTCTTGTAACATTATTTATCCTAATAATATTATAAATGTGAAAGTTTGTGAGTTTGTATGTATGTTTGTTCCTCAATAAGGCCTAAACGACAAAACGGATTAAGTTGAAATTTACTGTAGATGTAGATATAATGCCCGAATAAATATTAGACTACTTTAAAATATGAAAAAATCCCCAAAATGATAATAAAACGCAAAAGGGATAATTTTAGTATAGATGGCGCTGGTGTGCAAAAAATCTGACATAAGTACGTGTTGACATCAGGCGTCATAGCATCATGCGTTACTCTATGCGATTAACAAAATTTGGACAGGACAACGTCTAGTTAGCTAGTTTATAATAATATAAAGCGTAAAGATAAGAGCGAAATCTTATGATGTTGGCGTATTGTGCAAAACATTTTGTTGAAGTTTACAAATTTAATCTAAATTGCTAAAAAAAACATAGCAATCCACTTAAAAATTCCCCGTTTCAAAACTGGGTCATTCCATACCACAAACAATAAAATGCACATAAAATTATATCACGACAAACAAAAACTTTTACTGAGAAATTAAAAATCCATAAGTAATAAAATGTGTTGTCTAAACAGGGACCGTAAAAAATCATTGCCTAAAGAAATTCCCTTTGCCTCATTTCTAAGACAATTCGTAGTCTACTTCCCGCCGTATTATTTCCATTTTTAGGGTTCCGTACCGTAAAAGCGGGATTCTATTACTAAGACTTCGCTGATCGTCTGTCTGTCCATCTGTCCGTATGCCTGTCACAGGGCTGTATCTCAAGAACCGTGATAGCTAGACCGTTGAAATTTTCACAGATGATGTATTTCTGTTGCCGCTATAACAGCAAACATTTTTTTTTGCAGTTTATTATAGTAAATGGTACGGAACACTTCGTGCGCGAGTCCGATTCGCACTCGGCCGGATTTTATTTTCAAAATAAAGAATATGGAATTGAGTTTTATGCCGGCACCAATAAGGTTTGAAATTTACTAGGTAGTTTATTTAATGTATGATGTAAAATAATAGCAAAAAGTGAGGGAGCAAGTATACGAAATGTGTTCCGTTCAAAACCACATTTAACTAGGGGTTAGCGTAAAATATGGGGATGAAATCGGACGTTTTATTTTTATAACTGAATTTATTTTTGTTTGTAGGTGTTTATATTATGATCCTATTGATAATAACATGTTTAAGTAATTTTATTACAGTTATGAAAAAGTGATACCAAGTTAATATAATACCTTTAGTTGTAGGCTACAACTAGAGTAATTTATTTTTTTATACTATTAACAAAAACAAGACAGTTTTTGAGCGACAAAACTTCCCAAACCACCAATATGTAGAGATTTTTTAATGTTTTTTATTAGTGGACATTTTACACACACATTTTAGCCCCAAACTAAGCAAAACTTGTAATATGGGAACTAGATAACTGATAAACTATATACTTTTTTCTTTAACACCCAGACAAAGAACATCTATGTTCATCACACAAATATTTGCCACGAGTGGGGATCGAACACACAACCTACACCGCTGAAAGTTTGTGAGTGAGTGAGTGTTTATTTATGGGAGTGTGTGTGTGTGTGTGTGTGTGTGTGTGTTTGTTACTCTTACACGCAAAAACTACTGAACGAATTAAAATGAAATTTTACAGTAATATAGCTTATAAATCAGAATAACACATAGGCTACTTTTTATCCAGGTACCACGCGTGCAAAACCGGGGCGAGCAGCTAGTACTCCATATTTTAAAAGCGTTCTCAACAGGGCGCAACTGTGAAATGCTTCATTGCATTAAATCAAGTTTCATGCGCAATATATCGCAGGCTCCGCGCCCAATGTCGCGGAACGCATCAAATCAGACTTGTAACGGAACGGAGCGTTCCATTTTTAAAATGTAATACAATTTATGGCTTACATGTTGGTATGCTTGTCGAGCGAATTTTTCGTCCCCAGCCGTGACCGATTTCTTCCCCGATTTTGCTAAAACTATGGTGAAACTGTATTTTTTGTTCAAGTTTGAATTTAAATCTTTTAACGGTAAAAATTGTATACCAACTTATTTGGGGAACATCGAGTAGGTACAAAATGAGAGCATCCAAAAAAATACATGATAACCTATAAAAAATACTTATTTGGTATGTTTGTTTGTAACGGATAAACTAAAAACTACACGACCAATTTTAAAAATTATTTAACCTATCATAAGCTACATTATCACCCAGAAATATAGGCTATGTTTTATATAAAAAAAAATTGAGATCCTCATGAAAATTGCAATAATGTAACCTAATGTAACAAAAATCTGCCTAATGCCTATCTGCCTAAAACCTAATGTAACTATAATCTTCAGTACACCGCACCCGTGCAAAGCAGAGTAAATTTATCTTAATATATATAAATTACGCGTCACGTTGTTTGTCCGCGATGGACTCCTAAACTACTTAACCGATTTTAATCAAACTTTGCACACCGTGTGCAGTTTGATCCAACTTGAAAGATAGTACGGCTAACATCTCAATTTATAGTCGCGATATCTGTTGACACAGCAACGCGTGGCCGAGTCTGCTAGTAAAAATATAAATTAAAAATGTTAAACCAAGTATTACTACGATAAAAAGTAACTATGATTTCTGTGACATATAAACTTTTTTAAAAGTTTGCAACCCTAAGTTATCTCGTTCCATTTTTAAAACGCTGCAGTAATATTTTTCAACAAGCGCGGCTGTAAGATAAGACGTACCACATTAACGGCACTTGGATGGCCACTGAAACAGATCTTTTTCAGTTTAATGGGTGATATTTCGTTCATGGGTGGGGTTAAAAGGTTAAAATCGACCAATAGCAGCGTCTTCGGTATTGTAAAGAAGCTAAAACGTGTGAGTGGGAGGAAAGATTCTATTCTTGGGTGCGTCTGTTTGGAGCTTTGTACTGGTGATGATAGAATAGGAACTAGTTCGCAACCAAGACCAGCTGGCTTATTTCATAAAAAATCTATGATTTTCGTAATTATGGCATAATCAGGCATTGAATGAAGTTTAGGTACATAGATTATATTAAATTGGTACTCTCTAAAATGTATGATAGCCATAGCCTATGTTGCCATAGTTTTATGAGAATAGATAAGGTACATAGATTATATTTGGGGGCACGGCAGTGCCCCCGCCAAGTCGAGCGCGAAGCAAACACTGCCGTACCATCCTTTACTGGAACCATTTCGCCGCATTTTCAGGCCCCTATTTGAGAACCTCTGGATAAGACCAGAACGCTGAAATTTTCGTCATCCAGTAAGCCATAATCACATACTTAAAATCCAAAATTTCAAGTCTGTAGGTCATTTAGTTACGAAGTTAAGCGCAAGCAAAGTTTCGCATTTTAGACAGACACTCACTCACTCACTCACTCACTCACTCACTCACTCATGATCATCAGAATAGAACTAGTACTTCCCATAAACTCAGAGAGCTGAAATTTGGTACAGAATTAGGGTTTAATGGCCACATAAAGGGAAAACCATAAAAACTAGGATAATCGAAGATCTGGAGTACCTGGTGACCCTGATAAGAAAACACAAAAGCCTAACCAAACTATTAGAGATCGACATACCGCCTTTACAAAAAATATTCAACTACTGGACCGATTTGAAAAATTCTTTCACCATTAGAATCCTACATTATCCCTGATGAACATAGGCTATAGTATATTTTCAAAAATATTAGGGATCCGTATGAAAACATCGATAATGTAATCCAAAGTGTGAAAAAATTAAAAAAAAATCCTTATATTGCGTTTGCTGCGGAAATTATTGACAATAGAGCAAAGTAATGTAGTACAGTTTTAAAGAGGACATCAATATCTACAAAAAAGTATGCAATACTATATGTCTAACTATTAGGGATCCGTATGAAAACTTCGATAATGTAACCCAACGTGTGAAAAAAACCCAAAAAAATCCTTATATCGCGTACTCTGCGGAAATTGTTGACAATAGAGCAAAGTGATGTACTACAGTTTTAAAGAGGACATCAATATCTACAAAAAAAGTCTGCGATACTAAAAGTTTTATTAGGGATCCTTATGAAAAATTCGATAATGTAACCCAAGGTGTAAAAAAATTACCTATAATATCATTATTACATCCGTGCGACGCCGGGGCGGACTGCTAGTACGCAATAAAATTAAAGGAAAACTCTGGTTAAGACTAGACTGGCTTTTATACTTACTTATACTTACAAGTTTACAAGAAGAAATAGTCGAACGATTAACTTTATTCTACTCGAACATTACACAAATTGAATAAACAAATTAACAAATTAACAAATTAAATAAACTAAAATATTAATTTCGCTCAAAATTAAGAGTGGCGGTGATACCCGCACACGTCGCTGGATGGCGCTGACTGTATTTTAAACGCGCTTACGATTTGTTTTATAATAAAAAAACTACTCATAAAAAGAAAAAAAACTGTGTCAAATAAGAAAATCTAATAAAATAAATCAATAAGCCCACGTTTCTACAAAAAGAAGTGAAATCCCACCAAAAACATTCTGTAAAAAACTAGCCAAGTCTCGATGGAGCTGCTTGTTTATCTCTAAAAAGTAATGAAATCTAGACAAAGTCGTGTCAAGTCTGAGGTTCTTTACTGAGATTTCTTTATTATTATAGAATGTTATGTGACTTGGCCGTTGAAGAGTACATAGGGGTACAAAACCAGGTGCTCCATGACACCTTTGCACCAATCTGTCGCCAGAACCGCTACCCATTAACGATGGAAAATTGCCACTTAGAAAACGTTGATTCAATAACCAGTCAATTGTAGGCTTAATAATACTTATGTAAAGGCGAGCCTGAAACAAACAGTATAAAAAATACGTCTATTTTATGTTAGATCGGTGGTCGATTTGACGCTCCAAAAAGAAGACAGCAGAAGTCAGCATTGTCAATGCTGAATGCATGTGTTGCACGATCAACAACAGCCTAAAATAAGACACTAGCGTCCAATTACCAATACCTGTATTGGCTATTATCTCGCTTAACAAACATAGGTAGTTACAACAGATATAACATTACGTGTAAACAAAATTGACTTGTACCCACTAACGTATAAAGAATGTTCAACGGCCAAGTCACACAACATTCTATAATAATAAAGAAATCGCAGTAAAGAACCTCAGACTTGACACGACTTTGTCTAGATTTCATTACTTTTTAGAGATAAACAAGCAGCTCCATCGAGACTTGGCTAGTTTTTTACAGAATGTTTTTGGTGGGATTGCTCTTTCCATATGTTAAAAAGCTAAAACGTTGCTAAAAAATCTTAAACTCTTAAAATAAAAGATGATAAAAACTTTTCGTAGCGAGCTTACATATTCGGTTTATTCCTGGCCACTGCACATGAAATAAATCCACATTGGGATTGCGGGCGGGTGTGGGATAACTTGAATAACTCTGCGTTTTAGTTTTTGGTCCTTTGCACTGTTGTTGGTGAGTCGTTTCTTAATTCAAATAGTAAAAAATAAAGCTCATGCGTTTGATATCTCCAAAGAGTTCGTAATTATAGGATTGCATAAAAAAGTAAAAATAGATTCGAAATTCAAAATTGTTTTAATAAATTAAAATAAATAGGAACACGACTGTATTCCCCAAATACGGTAGATGTCCAGACGCTTAGATCCTTTGAAGATGTCTAGTGGGGTTAGTCAGAGCGACGTCCAAACATTATATTTGGCACATGCCCACATTTTGCAGTAGTTAGCATTCCATACGTGACAGGTTGCAAGCCCATCGCCTTTATTAGAATTTTATTGTAAAGTAAGTCTTCTGTTGAAAAATATTTTTTCAATGCCAACATTTTGTAAAATCATTCAAACCATCGAGTACCAGCGCTATCACCTGTCACATAATATAACATTAAAATAAATAAAATAAATATTGGCGGACTTTACACACACCGCCATCTAGCCCCAAACTAAGCAAAGCTTGTACTATGGGAACCAGATAACTGATAGAATACTTATATACTTTTTTTTTTTGTAAATATATACATATTATACATAGTAACACCCAGACACAGAACAAACATCTATGTTCATCACACAAATATTTGCCCTGGGTGGGGATCGAACCCACAACCTACAGCGCAGAAGGCAGAGTTACTACCAACTGAGCTGTAAGGCCAATATACATTATCATCGGAACTTGACAAGAATGCAAAGTTTTTACTCAATCGAAGTATTTACTAAGGAGTTCCGTTGTGAATGACTGTTGAACAGCTCCTGACATCATCAGATCAGCTAGTTGTCACCAAATTATTGTATTGTCACCAGAACTAAAGGTGTAGTGCAAAATTTTAGTTCAATCGGTTGGGGATAACTGCTTCAAAATTGAGTTGCAAGATTTCGTAATTAAACATAGTTACATGCATAGTCATTATTAGTCACACATACAAGCTTGTAAAAATACTTACTTTAGGTAAGTATAAGTACTCACGTGTTAATAATATTACACCTATCATATTAAGTCTAGTGATTAATTTATTTATCTTTAGGCGATGTAATAATCACTTCATCACACGCTCCAGCCGAAACATATGCGACATTTTTTAAACTCACAAATTAGTACCAAAACAACAACCACCACACTACAACCCCAGAGTAATTTCAACTCTATATATAGCTGATAAGGTTTAATTTTATTTGTAAAGTTTTAGCCAAAGCTATGAAAATCAGATCTTTGGCTTTAAGATAAGTATCAGTGTAATTTCAACTCTATAACTAGCAATTAAGGTTTAATTTTATTTGTAAAGTTGTAGCAATATCTGTGAAAATCAAATCTTTGACTTTGAGATGTAAAATTATCGGTCTAAGGCAAGTTTTTGAATGGAATATTTTTGTCGTGATTTATGTAAAAATATATTTGATTTATTAATAAACAAAGTACAGAAGGGAGGAAGCGGAAGGTCAGGGTGAGTTCCGCCATTAGTCCTTAGTGTTTGTTTAGTTTTGTTCTAATGGCGGTGTCTGAATGATGGTTTGGGGTGAAGAGTCAGAATGCGTATGTTTGAAGTGGTGCAGTTGGGTATAATGATATGATTGGAATGTACCTTTTCTAAATTAAGACGTGGATGCTTCAGAGGTCCTGCAACTCTAAAGGTTGTCGGTTTGAATCCTAGCAACGTTTAAATAAACCGACGAAAAAAGTGGAGGTTCTCATTTCGACGTGTATATATTTTTTATGTATGAACGCCACGCATATCTCTCTAATTGGTGATCCGTTTTTGATAAAATCTATTGTGTAGAGAATGGTCCCAATTAAATTAAAACTCAAGTACATACGGCTAATTATCTACTTTCTTTATAAAACTTAATAAACGAATACCGTCTCTTGACTTTTGGATTGGTCAAAACATTGAAAAATGAAAATGAAAATTAATAAATATTTATTTCAACTATAAGAACAAGGAACTTATCTAAACATAAATAAATAGCTAAATTATCCTTTAAAGCGTCTTTATAGTAGGTACAGAACTTAAATAAAAGGTTGTCTGTGGTCCCCGCACTAGGCAAGCCTGTATCGCGGAAACCAGCCTACGATTAACGAGTTTACTTATTGACACAACAGTCTTTCTAAATCCTTACTAAAGTAGGTGTATTAAATAAATATTAAATAGTTCAACTAATTTTATATAAAATAAAATATAATAATAGTACAATATATAATAGTATAATACAATTATATATAATTAATAAACAGTAAAATAATATAAACATTTTCATCGGTTTTCTATTTACTTTTTGAAACGTAATTATTTGATAAGTTAAAAATGTCCGACGTGATTGTGTATCGCTGATAAAAGCATTTTGGTTAAATTACCATGCTCACAGACGCTATAAACATAAAAGAAGATTCAATTGTTTACGGAAACTCGACATTGACCAATTTATTAAAAGTCCATTGTATTATTTATGTCGATATTTGAATTTGAATATTAAATTTCTGTTTATTTACGTCAATAGCAAGAATAAATAAGGTTGGTAGGTAGGTACGATTTAATGTAAGTATCTGAGAATTGAATTAAAACTTTGCTTGGTTTTGATGTTTCTCATCAAATAATAATGAAATTATATACCAATATTATACCAATCCTAATCCCGAAGCCATTGTAACTAAGTAGACAAGACGGTAATAGAAAAGTACAATTTCGTTTTCCGTCTTTTGTGTGTGCGTTTCCGTTTGTTACGTAGGCTTCGATAAGGTCACCATGAATTATGGATTTCCAGGACTTTGGCTTCATTAAACATTCCATATATTTAACTATAAATACGACTAATCACTACATATCTTACATTGCTGACGTCGTGCTAAATTGTCTCGAAACGTCAGCAATACAAGAAATAAAGTGGTTATTAGCCGTATTTATTGCTAAAATGAATAACAACCACGATACAAATAATCTATAAGTAATTTAGCAAACTTTCGTGACTAAAATTTTAACACAATTCACTATTGATTTTTATTGCTATTTTAACATAGTCGAAACTTCGGGAAATCAAATTAAAAGTAATACGTGATAAAGACCCGTGTAAAAATCAGTAGATATATAGTATTATACAAGCTACTCGCCCCGGCTTCGCACGGGTGATACCTGAATATAAAGTAGCCTATGTGTTATTCTGATGTCGATGCTATATTACTGTAAAGTTTCATTTTAATCCGTTCAGCAGTTTTTGCGTGAAAGAGTAACAAACACACGCTCACTCACTCACTTACAAACTCTCGCATTTATAATATTTGTAGGATATATATGATAATTTAAATTTAATCTAATGGCCACCCTACAATTTGTAGTGCCGGCCGCAATAGTATTACATGTCAAGCAATCCTCTTACCCCATCGAGCTCCTTACGCTTGCCTTTGACCGCTGATTGTCTATGGCTTCCCGCACAACTTTGAGGAAATAGACTTGGGCTATTGTTCTTTTGTCAAATTGCGTTGTTATTTACTTTATTAAGCTTTCTGTTGAAAATATTTTTCAATGACAAGCTTTTATAAAATCATTTAACATTGCAATTTAAGATGTGATCTCTATTTATTTTGTAAAAAAATATAGCATAAGTTACTCACTGATAATGTAGCCTTTGATAAAAGAAAGAATTTTTAAAATCGTTTTAGTTTATTTGATACAAACGAAAATATAAATTTTATCTCATTTTAGTTGCGTAAAATGGCAATTTTTTATAAATGATATTATTCTGTTACAATCTTTACCCTATACTAATATTATTAATGCGAAAGTAACTCTGTCTGTCTGTGATGTTATCGGACAAAGGCCATAACGCTAGGCCGATTGTAATGAAATTTCATATAAAGATAGCATAATGTCTTGGGATGGACTTAAGCCACTTTTTTTTCAAAAAAACCTGTTGATTTTCATGAATTTCAAAGTTTTACGATAAAGTCATCAATAATCGATTTCCTGAATCTACGCGGTAGTTTTAAAATACAATTGAATAACGAACCAAAGACATCCGACGTCAATGCTGACAACATAATAACACTAATAAACTTACAATAACCCTGCAATGATCAAATGACCATTGTGGACCAACAAAAACTGTCGCATGCCATTTGTGGGTGGAAATAAAAAAAAACTGACCGCAGCTGGCAATAGTATTGAGATGTCATGTTTGTTACTTTTTGTGCTTCTAATATGTGTGTAATCACTCTTATTTCGTTGCAATAGAGTTCAATTTTCTTTCATTTTTGAAATTATATTTTTTTTAATTTTGTAAGGAATAAAAGGAACATTGGTCATTTCCATTATTACCGTATCTATTTCACGGTAATTTCTAAATCATTATCGTGTGAATGAGAGTAACATTAGTGACAATTAATTTTATGGGCATTTAGTAATTGTCGTGGAAAAAATGAATGTGGGTGGGTGACTGGAGGCACAAAGTAATTTATTGAGAGCATTTAGATTTGTTGCTGTTCATGTCCGAATGACAACCTATCGTTCCTTACCTCATAGTACGTAATAATATGAGACTTACAGTCACAGACCCAGTGTACTTTAATAAGACTATAGGCAAATAATTGATACATTAGATCTTTAAAACTGGTGCTGAAGCTCTTCTTCTACTAGAAGCTCTTCTTCATACTAGAACTCTACAAAGCATTAAGGATCATTGAAAAAATAATGGGCCCCAAGCCGTGTTTGTTGCCTGATTCTTCTAGGCTCGGTCGCGAGGAACAGGCGTAGCTTCACCTAGCTCCTAAGTTCAAAGTGATCCTTGTGATTTTATTGAAATAAATGTATTTTGAATTTTATTTTGATTTTCATTGATTCGTGACTTTTCGGAAATCCATTTCAAAATAATTAGATTTTAAAACCTATTTTATTATTATGTTGGTAAAAAAACTTATTGCATTCTAGGTAATTACGTTTTCACAGTTTCAAAGCATTTCTGAACAACGAACAAAAGGACGTCATCTGCGAATTCTACAAATTAAATTAATCTACGCTCTGATTTATTGCACCTGGATTAAATGGATTGTTCCTGGATGTTTTGCAACATTTTATTAAACGTTATTCAAAGTAGAATTTAAAAGAAAATCTACTTTTAACTAGAAATACGGCTAACTACCACGTTTTACCTTCTTTTTTGGTGGACATTATCACACAGCTCAGTTGGTAGTAACTCTGCCTTCTGCGCTGTAGGTTGTGGATTCGATATTGGCAAATATTTGTGTGATGAACATAGATGTTTGTTCTGTGTCTGGGTGTTACTATGTATAATAAGTATGTATTTACAAAAAAAAAGTATATAAGTATTCTATCAGTTATCTGGTTCCCATAGTACAAGCTTTGCTTAGTTTGGGGCTAGATGGCGCTGTGTGTAAAGTCCGCCAATATTTATTTATTTATTTATTTATTTTATACTTTTTTTGTAAATACATACTTATTAGTTATTTGTTATACAAGAGTGCAAAGTTGCTTTATAACCGCGTGTTCAATTTTGATGACCGAGCAAGCGAAGGATTGTAAAATTGAATCACGAGCGTAAAGAACAAAGCAAATTGAAAAAAAAAACACCAAGAAGGTTCCGAGTCTGAGTTTTTAACAAATTAAAAAAAAGTTGTATGATATATTCGGCACCATAGAGGTAGCAGTAAATAGGTTTAATGATTTTTTTAATTCACAAACTTAGTGCACACGATGTTCTAAATTCAATTTACTTTATCCTCTAGAGAATAAAAACGGCTTTTGCACTCAGATATTGAAGAGCAAAAATGCTCTTTCCGAGATGGTGGGATGAAAAATATATTATAACACCCAGACACAGAACAAACATATTATGTTCATAAATATATGTCCTGGGTGGGGATCGAACGCACAACCTACAGTACAGAAGGCAGAGTTACTACCAACTGAGCTGTGAGGCCAGTCAAAAAAAATTAAAAGAATAACTCAAATTAAAAAAAACAAAGGTCCAACTTTGACTCGTAACTAGTCATCAATCTAGTCATCAAACTAGTCATCGTAATAGTCAGGAAACAGAGTGAAATAAATAAAATCAATTGTTTTGAAATGCCAACATTCGAAATTCACAAACAATAGAATGTCGCATAATCTATTTCGAATTTTGTAATTGGAACACACGTGTTCTAATTACAAAATTCAAAACAAATCTATAGTTTCACACATTTACGCAATCCGTGGGAACCGTTGAACAGGTGGCGTTCGGAAACCAAATGCTTTGGTTGACATCGAACAAATCACGCGAACCAGGAAACGGGGTTCATAGGGGAAAAAAATGGACGCAAATTCCCATACAGCCGGTCGCCGAAGCTTATTGGGGTATAAAAATAATACCTACCTACTTATTGGTTGTGAGTGTGTATGGACAAAGTGGCTGACAGCAGCGCAATAGATTTAAAATTTATTAATTGAATTTAATCGCTTTCCAATCGAAATAAGGTATATATTTCAATGATAAATAAAAAATCCTCTACGCTGCCAATCTGCGCAAGCCATAACTATGCAAATTGTGCCAAATATAATGTTTAGACGAACCTCTAAACTGCCCTTTAGTCATCTTCAATGATCTGATAGCCTACCTAGAGATTTGAGAGGATGACAACTGTAGGTATTTAGGAATTACAGTCGTGATCTTATTTTTTTTTATTGTTTTTACTTATTGGTATTTTTATACGACGGCGGTCTTTCAAACTGTCTCATAAGGAATGCTATTGCAAAATGTGTGCATATGCCAAATATAATGATTAGACGTGCCATATCTTTAAAAGGATCTGAGCGTCTGGAGATCCGATAGAATGCCTATATTGCCTATTGTAATTGGGGATTACGGTCGTGATCCAAATTTCTTTCTATTTCTTCTCAGTGTATTTATGATTTAAAAAATTCCAATAAGAAATAACATCCTGAATAAGTTTCAGGAAATGTTTGGTGTCGCTGAAGGATAGAGGAATTCAGGCAAAATCTGCGGAATTCCGAGGGGCGGAACCACCTGTGATCGTTTCGACAATCGTCTTAACTTATACAGCGTGATTTGTTGGAGTTTTTGATTATTGATATTTTTTATTCTCTTTACCATAATACTTACAATGACATCATCATTTCATTGTCTTCAGGTCAGCACAAAATGTTGAAAAACATGTTGCAAAAGGATTTGACTTACGTTTACAATCGGCCGCCTGCCTGACGTCAACCCTCTTACAGTGACAATAAATAAAAAATAGGATTAAGACTGTAGTACTTCCTGTAGAACCTAATCCCCAAGTAGGATAAACATTCTCTTAGATCATCTAGCGCTTAGATCTTTGAAGATAAGCAATGAATATAAGGAGTAGTCAAAGGCAAAATATATAAATGCTCATTAACACAACATGCACAAAACGGTGAAGAAATGATAACTAACATCCTGTATATTGGAATGTGACCCCGTGTGAAAGCGCCATTTCTTCCAATAATGGGAACCGAACCAGGAAGTTAGTTTTTGTTTTTAAAACTGCACCAAAAATATAATGATTCCAACGATACGTATAATATGATTTTGTTGCGACATTTTTATCGCGGTCCTTAATTTTCCAGAATGAAATTTCATTGTACGTGTATAAAGATAGTATTCTAAAGGTTACTCATTACTCATTTTAACTATAAATACGGCTAATTACCATCGCGATCAACGGCTGATCGTTGCCCTGTCGTTGATCGCAGTCGCGGGCGATGCTCATGATGAAGAGCATCTGAATTGACTCGACACGTCAGCAATACAAGAAAAAACATGATAATTAGCCGTATTTATAGATAAAATTCTAAAAGTTATAATGTAGGTACTAAAACAAGTCACGTGATTTTAGGTAGAGAGGGGGTTAGTCTAAAACCTTACCAGGGGGTTAATAAAATGATAAAAAACATAACTTTATTAATTCTCTAATCGAATACAAAACCTTAAATGCCATCATAGCACTTCCACAAACAATGTATTATGTATCCCCCTATTTCTGTATCCTCCTACTTATTCCTCTTACCTCCTGCTCCCTCATCATCGAATTGTAAGCGTTAACTCTTAAATTCACCCGATTTGACACTCACATTATGCACTGATAGGATTTTCTACTACTTGACGATTCGATTGTCTGTGACTTAGCTGTATTCATAGCTCGTGTGGGGAATTTCGAGGGGAAATTCCAAAAATACGTTTTAAAACTAAATAGAAAACCGACAAAATGTTTCGGCCTATCGAAAAGTGTAGTCTTATAAGTCTAATGAGTTTTATGAAAACCTTATTAGTCCTACATGCATTTGAAATGGAACCAACTTTGGACTTTTCCCTCACATTAAAAAAAAACATTCACTGGTAAAAAGATAATATGCGGACATACATAAAGCAATAAAAAAAAATATGCGCGTCGAGAACTTATTTTTTCGTCGTTTGAAAAAAGAATCAATTGATCGATTGTAGGTAATCTATTTTGGCTGATGTCACAATATGTGTGATCCTAACTACTTACCTAAGCACATCCTAAGATAAGGTTTTTTTTTTTTGGCTTCGAACTCTGTAATTTTTTTTTTGTAGTTAAAAATTAGGGAAACATTGAGCAAACAAAAATACGCGAGATATAATGAGATAATTATGATCAGGAGAGTTTGTAAAATAGGTATGTAATTTAATACATAAGTTTAAGTTTCTGTTTTTTTTTTGTAAATGGTGTACAATAAAGTATTATCATTCATTCATTCACATCAAGAAACTTACCAACCTATAGATTCACATTATAACTCCAATTACGCATCCATGTTGTGCCTAAACACGCAGGCAGATTGGAGCAACCCCGTTAATTCACTGCCAACCTGTCAGCGCAAACAGACACCTAGGTACCACAAACGCTGTAGACTTGAGGCAATTGTAAGTCGTTGACGACCTCCAATTATTATTAAAAATAAAAAAAGAATACTAGGAGTACTATAATATTTATTTTATTATTATTTATGTTTTCAGTTATTTTTGTAGATACTGCCAGGAAGCATAAAAATTCAAGTAAAGATGACGATTTTTAGGGTTCCGTACCCAAAGGGTAAAAACGGAACCCTATTACTAAGACTTCGCTGTCCGTCTGTCTGTCCGTCTGTCTGTCTGTCACAGGGCTGTATCTCATGAACCGTGATAGCTAGACAGTTGAAATTTTCACAGATTATGTATTTCTGTGGCTGCTCTAACAACAAATACTAAAAACAGAATAAAACAAATATTTAAGGGGGGCTCCCATACAACAAACATGATTTTTTGCCATTTTTATAGATAATGGTGCGGAACCCTTCGTGCGCGAGTCCGACTCGCACTTGGCCGGTTTTAATTTTTATAAAAAAGTAACAAATTTTTATTTATGGGTAGTCTGGGTCGCCCTTGAACTAAACCAAAATGAATTAAAATCAGTTAACAATTACTATTATTTTCTAAATATAGTTGAATAGAGCAACTCCTTCTTTTGAATTCATTTAATTTATAAGAACCGTCATTGAAGTATATCTGAAAAAAAAAAAACATTATCAGCGGTATTCTCTAAATTCGAACGATGTATAGAGATATGGCAATGAAAATCGAAATCCGAAGATTGTTTTTACTTATTCCGTAAAATTAATATTAATTTTACCGCCTAATTTCTGATAAAAATTCGGAAAAAAAATTAAAAATTCCGTAAAAAAAAAAAAATTGGTTCATAAAACAGCAAGTTCACATATTTCGCAGTGAATTGTCACTAAGCACCAGCTAACTAATTGAACGAGCCGCGGTATCGTGTTCTGTGCATTGCAACATGAATGCAAATTGTTGTTTGCTTCGCGCGACTGATTAGTGTCATGGCGTACAAATTGTTTGATTAGAATCTGTCGTTTTATACACAAAGCATAAAGCAACTAGTATTATTTGGCTCTTTATTCTTTTAATAATTACTTAAAAATGTTTTTTTACTATTGTAAAGAATTGTCCAAAAATGGACACAAATTGTGTATATTCTCTAGTGTAGAGTCTCAGTTCTTTCATAAAACTTGAAAATGAATATCGTCACTTGACTTTTCGATTAGTTGAAACATTTTTGTCGGTTACAAAATCTTAAAACACCTAGATAATATATCGAATCCTGACTTTTCGATTTATCGAAACATTTTTGTATAATAGTATCATTTTATCTTTTCAGTAGTTCCTTCATTGCTGAAGATCGTGACCCCTTTGGTGCAACTTGTTAACTATTTTGTCTCCATCGTCGGTTTCTGTCCGCTGCCTGATGAAGAGCCGCGCTCATTGGTATCTCTTTAGAGGCTTAGAGCTTAATAGTATCATTTAAATTGTAGATATTTATGAAGAGCAGAGTTGTATAACTTAAAACACCTATATCGATTCTTGACTTTTCGATTGATCCAAACATTTTTGTGGGTTACAAAAACGTTTGGAGTGGAGTGTTTTAAGTTTTACAACGTTACTCTACAAAAATATCTACAATTTAAATGATACTATTCTCTAAACAATAGGAAACAATCATCAAAATCTGATCAACAAGTAAAATGATAGAAAGAAAGTCATACATAAAAAAATACTCGTCGAATTAAGAACCTCCTTTTTTCGTCAATAGAAAAGCTATTCTCGTTTACTGCATAAAGTTCTTAGATATCCACAAATTTAATTTTTTACCCTCAAAACACAGAGTCGGGAAACTTACCCAGGAGACGTCTTGTCACGCGTTATCTGCCTGATAAAGCGTTTCAATGACGCAGTAAAATATTGTGGTTATGATAACAGACATGATATACCTACTTTACTCACTGTGTTGTTTTTTGTGGAGTGATAAAATATTTTTATTGGCAGTTAAGATTCGGGGACGTTGATATGAGGCGGTCACACTAAATGTAACTTGAAGATATAAATAAAGGAGTATAGTGTGAGGCCATTTTCTCCCAGTCTCCCCCGACTTTCGATCCTAAGATCGTACTATGAGTAACTTGAGAAGAGATAAATAAGAGTCTAATATGAGACCATTTTTGCCCATTCTCCCTCTACTTTCGATCCTAAGGCAGTATACCTACGAGCAGACACAAGGTATATCTAGTCTGTGCTACGAGTAACTTGAGAAGAGATAAATAAGAGTCTAGTATGGGGTCATTTTCGCCCAGTCTCCCTCGACTTTCGATAAAGTCGTATATGAATACCGGCCGCATATATTTTGTTTAAAATTATAACACTTAAGTTAAAGACATTGATGGCAATTTTTTTGTTATGACAAACTGATTAAAATTTCGTAAGATATGATCGATTATAATTATTGTTTTTTTTATGCGTTTATTAAAATTACGCTAATTAGACATAATAAATGGAATAAGTACAATAGTATCTAATATATAAAATTTCCATGTCACAATGTTAGTTACCGTACTCCTCCGAAACGGCTTGACCGATTCTCATGAAATTTTGTGAGCATATTGAGTAGGTTTCATACCCCTAAGTGATAAGGGTGGCGTAAAGATCGGGAAAAACGGAAAGTGCTTTTTTCTGTGGGATTATTGACATTTGACAGGACAACGTCTGTCGGGACAGCTAGTTTTATATAATTTTAGTCGGTTTGTCCAGATAACAGAATTGCTGCCAGTTTCTTTGTATTTTTGATAATTTTTAAGATAAATGCGTTCTTAACACATTTTACGTCATATCCAGGCTTCACAGCTCAGTTGGCAGTAGGTCTGCTTTCTGTGCCCATGCCCACAACCATTTGTGGGTTCGATTCCCACCCAGGAAAATCAGTTGTGTGATAAACATAGATATTTGGTCTGTGTCTGGAAGTAATAATGTATTTATTGTCCACTTACATTTAAATTAGAAAAAATTTACCATAATTTAAATTAAATGGAATTAAAATTTAAATTAAACTAGCTGCACGCCCCGGCTTCGCATGGGTGGTAACTGGATAAAAAGTCTACCGATTTTGTGCAAACTTTACATAAACCATCAACTAAATAGTCCGAACAAAGACTAAACATTTGGTTTGGATAGGTGAGCCCGTTCTTGAGTTATAAAATTACAACGAAAAGTGGCATTGATTTTTATATATAAAATAGATTAAATAGGATCAAGACTGTAATCCCTAAGTATGGTAAACATCCTTTCAGATCTCCAGGCGCTCAGATGCGCGAAGATGTCTATAGAAGTAAGTCAAAGTTCCATTTAAATAGTATTAAATGGATTTCCAAGTACCTAGATACTTAGGAATTAATACAAATTCTATTTAGGTTTTCTTCACTAAATGGAAAAGCTGGTAATTGTTATTTAGAAGGCGTGGGTGTTCCACCAATGACGTCACACCGCGGGGTCGTGACCCCGCCAATGAAGCGGGGTCACGCCCTTATGTAATTGCGCGACCTCCTGAAAACATATAGATATATCCTTCGATAGGTATAGGATATGCCTCACAGCCCAGTTGGTAGTAACTCTGCCTTCCCCACCCAGGACGAATTTTTGTGTGATGAACATAGATTTTTGTTCTGTTTCTGAGTGTTGTGTATATATCTATAATATAAAAATGAATCGCAAAATGTGTTGGTAAGCGCATAACTCAACAACGCCTTTGGCCAATTCTTTTTTTTAAATGTTAGTTGAAGTTCAATTATGGTTTTTACGGTGTATACCCGGCCAAGTGCGAGTTGGACTCGCGCACGAAGGGTTCCTTACCATTATCTATAAAAAACGACAAAAAAACACGTTTCTTGTATGGAAACCCCACTTAAATATTTATTTTATTCAGTTTTTAGTATTTGTTGGTAGATCAGAAACAGAAATACATAATCTGTGAAAATTTCAACTGTCTAGCTATCACGGTTCATGAGATACAGCCCTGTGACGGACAGACGGACAGACGGACAGCGAAGTCTTAGTAATAGGGTCCCGTTTTTACCCTTTGGGTACGGAACCCTAATTAGGGGGTTATCTTCTGCCCTAGTTCAGTAGTTATTGAATTGTATCTTAAACTTGGACCCAACACCCAGGTGCAAATATTAGTGAAGATAAAGCGAACTTCCGTATCACAAGCTCGTTCTACGAGACTTGCGACCCGCGGGCCGTAGGGGGGCGGCGGCCGTATTGATTTTCAGCGCAGACATTTCTTGGTGTCCTGAAAATATGGCGAGGTTTGCCAGATAAAATCTTTCTTTGTGCGGTTGAAGAGGGTTTCGTATATAGGGGAAATAGGTGTAATAATAAAAAATCGTTAGTACCTTCGGAGTTACGATACGCAAGACTTCAGAGTAAATAAACGTTTGCTTTTTTTCGTAGTAAAGGGATTTGACTTTGACTACCTTAGACTACCCAGATAAATAAAGTGGAGGATTTAAATGTTTGTAGGTATAATATTATTTTTGTCTTTAATTTTAATAAATCAAATCTTAAAGTTATCCTTTCCATAAAATCAAACCTAGCAAAATATCAAGAAAAACGCGGTCAACAGACAAAAACAATTAGGTAAAGCCTTCTAAGAAATGGCTTAAAAATCATTTTTAAATAAGAACAACGTCTAATACCACTTTAGTAGATAAGATAGTTGTTTTCATGTTTTTTATTAGTCCTTATTGCATTTTAATCTTTTTATCTTCTTATTTCCTAACATCCAACGAGTACGTAATATCTGTTTGTTCATTAAACCACGTTCTTTGATTTTTCCTGTTTATTGATGTTTGCACGCAGTTTTTGCAACCCCCAACAAACAAACATACGAAACGGTTCTCATTAGGGCTGGATGAACCGCACACCCTCTCTGCTGCCTTTGATCTTGCCGATGAATGGAGTAGCCAGAGTTACCTACGTACGTACTTAGGTAGATGCTTAGGTATGTGGTGTGGTTTTTACATTGGAAAACGTAGTTTCATTTTTCTAATATAAATCCGAAAGTTTGTGAGGGGCTCAATCATGCCCGAATGGCCAAACGGATTTGATTGAAACATGGAATATACCTACACAGCTTATGTTGAAGAATAACAAATAGGATATCTACTTTTTATCCAGGTAGGTATTCCACGTGAACGAAGCTACGGGCGAAATTAAGCTAGTAACTATTAATAGACGAAAAACCACAGAGCTATTTAAATTGTTATGTAGATAGAGATTGAAAAGAAACTTACGTGAAAATACGTTTTAAATAAAGCTACGCATGAATGATGTAAAATAAATAAATAAAATAGGGTCATGCGTGACTGCATCATGGTAAACATCCTCACGATATTTCTCTTAACTGTTCTGAACACTTAATGCGCTTATAAAATAAAAATAAATATTTTTATGCAATTCAAAAGTGTTATTATGTACCTACGTAATTTTGACATAATTCTACCAAAAAATAAACCTTTTTTTGTAAAAAAAATGTTAGGTTTCAGCTTCATATGTAGAGTCTTTTGACGATAATATAGTAGACAAGTATTCTGAACCCTAAAAGCCTTTGTGTCCGAGTAATAGGCAATTGGGTTCCGTGGGGATAATCTGCAAGCGTTTTATCCGACGTCCCTTTCAGCGATGATCCGATCAAATGGCTTTGTCGTACCTTCTACGAGTACCTACCTACTTTAGTGATGTCCAGGTATATAGCTTCACTAAAGAATGAACTGCTTCTAAGCCCATTTTATTTATATATCGACTTATTTTAGCACAAAAAACTACACAGTTTTTTGAGAGGTAGTATAGCCAAAGAAAAGTAAAAATAATAGCCTTTATTTGAGAAATAATCAATTTAAGAAGGGAAATTTTTTATCACTTAATTTTTTTTGGTAATCACGTTGCATGTACAACAAAAAAATCAGTTTTCATCTTCATCACATTATGTCTTTACAAATCGAATCCACAATACATCTCAAAAAGCAGAGTAAAGATGATAAGTGAAAGTTTTGACTTTTTGTATGGGCTGAGTCTACCCTGATAAGACGGCAAAAGTGATAAAACTGCATTATCTTGAAAACCATCAAATTTAAAAAGAAACTGTCTGTAATTTACTTAGCTAGTATGATTATCTAACGAATTATATAAAAATGAACTGTTTAGCTATTCATAGTTTTGATTAAAAACGAAACTAGGGTTTTTGAAGAGCCAACTTTGGAAAATAAATCTATCAATAAAAGTTTCACCAATCGTGTTTCTGTCTGTAATTTATCTAGATTATATCCTTAAGTTATTTTTGTCATAAAAAACAAAACTGTATGTTTTGCGGTTATTGAGAAAAAACTATTCTGCATTCATCAAAAACATTTATTACTCGTCTTAAGCTGTGAGACCAGTCAAACTTAAGTTAACAAGCCTACGAGATTTCACTAAGCTACGAGAAACGTAGAACTTGCTACGAAAACAGGTTAGTTAGTTGTAGCACGCTCTAGGTTGTGGGTTCGGTTCCTATCCTACCACCAACGTTCGTGTGGTTAACGTTTTTGTCTAGATGCTGTAATGTAAATAAATATCCTAACTATGTATAGCTAAGTAGGCTTTACATTTTACGAGTAATCATTTTTCTAAGTTACTCGACGATTACTCGTAAACTAGAAGTAAACTTTTTAGCACAAATATCGTTGAAAATTACTTATATATGGTTTTTA
Source organism: Hydriomena furcata (assembly GCA_912999785.1). Taxonomy (NCBI): domain Eukaryota; kingdom Metazoa; phylum Arthropoda; class Insecta; order Lepidoptera; family Geometridae; genus Hydriomena; species Hydriomena furcata. The sequence continues at coordinate 3,657,189 of OU538834.1, read as the reverse complement.
TATTAAAGAAAAGCCGTGCTGTCCAAGTGGGAAGTACCTAGACTTTCAATCTGAAGGTCGCGGGTTCGAATCCTGGCGTGCATCAATGGATTTTTCTGTTCGAAAAATTTAAATGCGCATCAAAAACACGTGCTCAAAAGGGTGAAGGAAAACATCGTGAGGAAACCAGTTAGTATTCTTATAAGCGGCGATGGGCTTGCAACCTGTCACGTATGGAATGCTAACTACTGCAAAATGTGGGCATGTGCCAAATATAAAGTTTGGACGTGCCTCTGACTACCGCCACTAGACATCTTCAAAGGATCTAACCCTCGTATTCAAGAACGACACTATGAGAACACGCACCCACAGTGGATGAAATCTTTTTTCATAAAAATCACTTTATACGTTGTGCGACACTGCATAGTGTCGTGTGCCTCTAGCCAAAGTTGAGCTCTAAAGACACACGGTAGCGTGCGCCATAGTGCCGCTTAACACATAGAGTGATGTTTATGAAAAACGATTTCATCCACTGTGGGTGCGTATTCTCATAGTGTCGTTCTTGAATACGAGGGTAAGCGTCTGGAGATCTAAATGGATGTCTACCGTACTTGGGGTTACAGTCGTGATCCTATTTATTATTATTTTTTATTTATATTGAAGCTTTGCTTAGTTTTGAGCTATATTGATTATGCCTATTGCCTACTGACTTACTGACTGAAAATCAACATAGGTATTGTTCTAACTCTTACTAAACCGTAGAACCTTGAAACTTGGAATTGGAAATACAGTTTACAAATAATTTTTCCAAAATCCAAGATCCGCAGGGTTCGAACTAGCATCTCTGGTGTCTTATTGGCCCTCGCCTGACGGACCACTTCGGCCTCCAGCTATTATTTTCAAATTATCGTGATTAGTAAGCAAGCATGACTCTTGATTTTTACTCGGGTTTTTATCATGCACGTGTTACCTATTTAATTTGTTTTCACGACTATGTAACAAATTAGAGCCATTAGTCGCGCGCAGACTGAACAGAATATAAAGACAAAATCTTAAATAGTTACATAGCTACACATTATTACAACAACGGGAATTACTCACGTAAATTATAAATTGTCAATGAGAACACCGACAATGTTTCGATTCATCTAGAGAATCTTCTTCAGGGTGAGTGGACCATTAAACGCGCGCGCTACCCTGCTCGCATGCGACGACAATAACAGACGACAATGCGAGCAGGGTAGCGCGCGCGTTTAATGGTCCACTCACCCTGAAGAAGATTCTCTAGATGAATCGAAACATTGTCGGTGTTCTCATTGACAATTTATAATTTACGTGAGTAATTCCCGTTGTTGTAATAATGTGTAGTACAACTCACGAAAGTTTTGAAAGTGAAATAGTTACATAGCTATCTTGGAATGAAGGTGTTTCCTACCCATTATTCCAAAATTTCCAAGAGATAAAAAGTGTACCTATCCTATAAATATTTATTAGCATCCCCAAACGGCTATAAATTTCGTAAGTAAAGCATCGACTTCGGGTAAATAATGTGGAATTCCCCAGTCGCCCCTTTATGTCGGCGAGTGACCACACGGATAAGTTATAGCATACTGGCCGCTGTTCGCGGGTTTACTCGCGTTATTAAAAAATAATAATAATAAAAAAAAATAGAATCACGACTGCAATCCCCAAGTACAGCATCCTCTCAGATCATCAGGCGCTTAGATCCTTTGAAGATAACTAGTGGGGGTAGTCAGAGGCACGTCCAAACATTATATTTGGCACATGCCCACATTTTGCAGTAGTTAACATTTCATACGTGACAGGTTGCAAGCCCATCGCCGCTTAATATAAGAATACTGGTTTCCTCACGATGTTTTCCTTCACCGTTTTGAGATATGTCTACCGTAGTTGGGTTGGAGATTACAGTCGTGATCCTATTTCATTTTAATTATTTTTATTAAAAAACGTTGGAATAAGTAGGTACCTTTTAAACTAAGATACTACATACTTAATTATCGAATCAATATTATTAGATAGAACAAAATTTCCAGTCGAAGTCGATTTTTTTTTGTTATATAAAATAGTAATAATTATGAAGGCACAAAGTTATTCTCCTAAGAAATGAGAACAAATATTATCACCAGCGATAAGTGAAGACATATCTACCTATACCTAAGTAAACAGAGCACCATTTATTACTGATCATAAATAAGCATGTTTATCTACTGTACGATACACCAGCATATTTATGAAACAAGGTAGTTAGGTACATAAGGTACTAACGACAGCAAAGGTTTGGTAACAAAACTTTTTAGGTAAATAACAGGTATGAAAAATATTACTAGGTTAGTTATCTTTTAGTTCTTGGTATCGTTATCAACGCTCAAAAATGTAATAGGTAAGTAGGTACTTAGGTACCTTATTATACTTAAAATACTTTCGAAGCCGTGTTGGCCGAGTGGGAGGTACCTCGACTTTCAATCTGAAGGTCGTGGGTTCGAATCCCGGTGTGCATCAATGGATTTTTCTGTTCGAAAAATTTATATGCGCATCAAAAACACGTGCTCAAAACGGTGAAGGAAAACACCGTGAGGAAACCAGTTAGTATTCTTATAAGCGGCGATGGGCTTGCAACCTGTCACGTACGGAATGCTTACTACTGCAAAATGTGGGCATGTGCCAAATATAATGTTTGGACGTGCCTCTGACTACCCCCACTAGAAATCTTTAAAGGATCTAAGCGTCTGGAGATCTGAGAGGATGTCTACATTGTCTACCGTACTTGGGGATTACAGTCGTGATCCTTTGTGTGTATACTTTCGAAACTGTGATGGGAATCTTCTAGTTTTGATGGTGACCCTACTTATATACCTACCAACTCCATACACTCAGATCATGGGGATCATGGGTCGCCTGGAAATACTCGTCTCGTACGCAATGATGTACTTACATATATTATTATGTAGGTATTATCGTTATGAATATGATGCAAGACATAAACTTTATAAGAATATTGTCTTGAGCTCCGATAGTATTTAAATCTATTTATGTAGGTAGGTAGGTACCTTACCTACTACCCAAGGTGACTTTCATATAAGTAGATAAGAAAGCATCAAACTAAGACAAATTGAATCTGGAATTTATCAGTGGGCTTTGATGACATTCATCAATATTATATCGGCTTATTCTAGGTATCTACCATTTAGTGTAGTTAGGTATATGGCTTCCCAACGGATAATAGATATCACAGATCCTATCTTTTTAAACCAGCCATCTTGTGAGCACTGTCTCTTAACGTGGCAATATTCAAGATAACCTCATGATGAACTAAAAAATCTAATGCAATCAACCTTGGTAGCTCGGCTCGGCGAGACGCAAGAGGTGCGGGGTTGATCCTCAATCGCTGGCACAACTTATTATTTATTCCGAGTGACTCATTAGGGTACACAAAGAGCGAGTATGGGTATTAGGGTAGGTACCCAAAGAGGATCCTAGTGTGGGATAAAGGACTGTCATAAAAACAAGTAAAAATAATGCATGATGAAAGACTACAGCGGTTCTATCATCATCTACAACAAAACTCTTGCGTTACTGACTGACTGACTGATCCATCAACGCACAGCCTAAACCACTGGTCCCAGATCTCCCCAGGGTAAAGGGTGTAGGCATCCCTTTTGATGTGTCGGAGTTCACTATGAAAGGAATCCAGTGCAGCGGGGGTCGAAGTCTGCTTGAAAATAACTAAACGTGTACAAAATTGCGAGGGTTTTCACTTGTTAGCCAAAAGACCTTATCGCTGATCATACCCCAGCCTGGCCACTGACGCAGAAATAACCAGTAGGGTACCTAAACACTATAACCACACCGAGCTTCTATTGTAACATAGAACATGCCTTCCACTACCATTCTAGAAGGATAATACCTAAGTTATTCACAAAAACGTCACATTCTTTTCACTGCAATCCATTCCCAGTTCCGCACTCCAGAGTCTAACCCCGACTGGGATCAGCAATCAGCTCTTCGCTTTATATAGGTAACCCTCCCTGGCCCTTGAGGGTTAAACGATACACTAGGAGCCAGAAGTCATATGGTATCGTCCAGGTCATAGAAGCCGTATTGTATGATAAATGTTTTTATGTGCGACTCTTTGTGTGGTAATTTGTGGATTATTTATTTGTAACTAAGAAGGTTTGTACTCATATATTCTAAGTATGCTATGCACCTAGTGGCCAGCTTCGAATTACGTTTTAGGCCGTCCCAAGGTCCTTCATGACTTAAGGACTTAAAGCTGCTTATGATGGGCTTGCACCTTATCACGTATGGAATGCTAACTACAGCAAAATGTGGACAAGTGCCAAATGTAATGTTTGGAAGCGTCTATGAGTACTCCTTTTAGTTATACTCCAGGATCTTAACCTCTGCGGAAATCAGGGGGGCTAGCATAAACCACTATCGTATCGTCCAAATGCCAAACGATAGTGGTTCGTGCTCAGGGCACTGTTACCTAAGGATGTACCTATGTCATGCATGATCATATATTTTTCTTCATGTTTATTAGTGGCAGACGTAGTCGTTTTACGAGCTTCTGGTATACATTCAGTAACCATCAACTTTCTGTAAAAAAAAAAGTTTTTCAATACTTTATACAAACTTGCTAAGTGATAACGTACCTGGGATAAGTTAACGCTATGTTGTACATACCTTACATAGTACAATACCTACCGTATATTAATAATAGTACCTATACATATATTAATTAAACAATACAGACGCTCCACTTTAATAATCTTTAGGTAGGTATACATTAAAATACGACTTCTTTCACCTTATGATAAAAATTGGAACAAAAATACATACCAAACAGTGCTGAGAAAAATTATCAGTAAGTGTCAAAGAGTAGAGGCGGTAATACATTTTAAAAAATAACAAATTTATTACATTTCTATCACTTTATTAATATACATTACATTATCTATCAGACAATCAACAATGTTACATCGATAGATGTACAATAAGAAACAAAAAAAAAATACTACAAACAAATGACGTCATACATCTTTAAAAACTACTAAAAAATAAGCATTAGCGATCTCAAAATGACTGTAGAAGATTGCACGATTTACCTATTTTATAGCCAGTTCAAGTAACATGAGATTTTACAATCTTTAGTTGAGCGCTCCATGCTCAAGTACGTCAAATACTATAACGATAACAAATACTCAGACAACTCAAACTGGCAACGCAAGACAGGCGCTCGCCATTTGTATACCACAACACGTCCGCTTTGTTTCGCAGTCGCGTCAAAACTAAACTGTTGAATATCATCTGACTGCATCGTTTGCGTCAGCGGCAACTGTTTGGCCATTTCGCGTTGCTTGTCTGTATATTGTATTCATGTTTACATTTCGGCCGATTGTGTAAATCTTGTACGACGCAAAGGCTTACTTTAGTATAGAAGATCCAAATTATACAATTTTCATTTTTGTTCAATTTTCAATTTCAGTTTTGTTCATATGGGGATTCCAGAATTGCCCCAGTTTATGTAGTAAAACTATTCCTTATTATAAATATGTGCTGCCATCTATCGACTTGAGATCGCCAATTATAGAAACTGGGAATTATCACTACAGAATGCATGTCGACAACAACAAGACTCAATTCAGGGACGAGCGAAAATGGCCCAGCCCATGCCATAATAAACCATAATCCATTGCATTAAAGTTTATTTTACATCGCAAGCTGAACTTAAGCTGTATTTCACAGCAAAACAAAACGAGCTTTATCATGAAGACTTTGGACTAGTTATTGCATGGACCGAGATAAAGTCGCGATATCAGGCCTTATTACCGTGTTATAACAAATTCACAAACCAATAAGTACCTTCTAGTCTGTTCTGCTAAGTGATATAATAAAATGTGATAATAACAATGAATCTATAACAATTTCACACAATACATAATGTGATCTCTTCACGTCTGCAGACGGCATAGAATAATGAATTCTAATATACCGTGATAAGTTCATTTTTCAATTACAAGTGGCAAATACACTTCAATACAGATTTCAATTTAAATAGAGCTATATCACGCTGTATTATAATTAATTATGGCTTGTAAATCATGATTTTAGAATGATCATGTACAGTAAACATTTTAATTAACTTAGTAATAATCAGGGACTGAAAGCGGTAGAGGTTAACGGTATTGGTACCGCAAAAATATAACGGTACCGTTATTCGATAGCGGTTGGGCCATACCGAAATTATACCGGTATGGAATAACGGTATCGAAAAAATCTTGAGTGTCGTTCGTCGGCTATGAGAGAAGGGAGGAGGGGGGGGGGAGGGCGCGTGAGGGGCAAAACTCAGAGCGAGTTCGTTTGTTGTGAACGCACACACACGTCTTTGTCAATCGAGCGACACACAGGTTAATAAAACTTTGTTTGTTCTGTTCTGTTGCGCACGCGTTCACGCACAGTAGGTAGGTACCTACCTACCTTTAACTATAGATTTTGACACGGGTCTTTATCACGTAATTAAGTACCTACCTTTAATTTATTTTCCCGACTATGACGTCTGCTCGCGACCATGGCTATTGTAATTATTTGTAGGTAAGTAACATAATCGAAATGTCGGGAAAATAAATTACCGGCAGGTAGGTATTTACCTAATAAATACACATAACTTCTCTTTTATTGATAAAATTTAAATTAAAGTAGGTGGCGATTCTATTGTGCCCATAAAAAAATTTCGGAATCCTAAAACACCATCGCTCTTATTCCTTTACGTTAAAGTCTAAATTTGCGTAACCTCAGGATGACAGTTTTAAAACGTAGGCTAGTTTTAAGTAATTTAACTATTTTTTTACGTAAATCTAGTCAATAAAAGTAAAGTGAAATTTTGATTTTCTTATTTATTTCGTTCATCAGAAATAAACGAAAAAAAATAATTCCAAATTTAAAATTTTGAGATTACTCAAATTTAGACTTTATTGTAAAGGAATAAGAGCGAAATTGTTTTAATTGTTTATTTTTTTGGAAATTCTAATTGTAGAACGTTGCCAACAGAACAATTAATTACTGATTAGCGTATTAGATTATGACCTGTATTTAAATATAGGACAATTTTTATCTATACCCGGTCATAGTCTATCTATAAACCAAATTTCAACCAAATCTGTCTGTTTAGTAGTTGAAGTAGTTGTAGGATGGATGTTTGTTACTGTGCAGTCGGCGGATCTAGGCACTGGTGATGTTAGCCGTTTGGATGCGCGGCAGACAATTTTCGACTTTATACAGTGACATAATAACCATTTGTGCGTTTCTACGGCTAACTTCACGAGTGCCTAGATCCGCCGACTGCACAGTAACAAACATCCATCCATCTACACAAACTTTCGCATTTATAATATTAGTAGGAAATATAAAATAAGTAATAAAGATAACATTAATACATGTTTAAAATTTGCATAGTTTTTTTATTTTTAATCAATTTTGTTGTACATCTAGTGTTTAAAAGGTGGATAAGTTACTTGGATTTCTTCGCCCATTTTATGTTGCCCTTTTACTGCGTCAACAATCTTTAAGATATGCCTATACGCCATGTTTCGCATACATGGACGTACAAATTGTAGCTCATCCAAGAGCATGTGACAGAAATGATAACTTCCCTTATCAATTTTATTTTCTCTAACACAATCATCGCATTCGAAAACACATTCAGTTCCTGGTTTCTCTTTTTCTTTTTTCGGCGACGGCATACAGTTCTTCAAATGTAAATCAGATTCATATACAGGGGACACTGGGGCTGATGGCGATCCTTCATCAGATGAATTAGAAACTCGTCTATGATCTGCTTTTTTGCGTTTGCTAACTGTCGGCAAAATACTCTGCGACATTCCAACATCCAAGCCGCAAAAAACATCTGATGACAGACGTCTTTTTCTACCTAAAAAAAGGTTATACACATTGAGAAGAAATAAATAAAACCCACATACCATTTCCCACAAATTAATACAGTTTTCTGCCCGTCCATATATTTATTTATACTTATTTTGATGGAGTTAGTCATCTGTGGCAGTTATTATAATAACAAATAGATTTATGTAAAACTAATAAATAAATAAATAAATAAATAAATAGATATATATTGTTGGACATTTTACACATCGCCATCTAGCCCTAAACTAAGCAAAGCTTGTACTATGGGAACTAGTTAACTGATAGAATACTTAGGTAAATAATTTTATACTTAAGTAGGTACATAAATAATTATGATAGATATAGTTAGGTACTAACACCCAGACACAGAACAAATATCTATGTTCATCACACAAATATTTGCCCCGGGTTGGGATTGAACGCACAACCTACAGCGCTGAAGAAATTTTAAGTTTCGGTTTAGGCTGTGTGTTGATAGATCAGTCAGTCAGTAGGTAAAGCAAAATTTTTATATATGTAGATAGGTAAGTAAATACGATATAAACTTCGAAAAGTGAGGCATCTATTCCCAGTCTTACCCTTCACTACACACGCACAACAGTGAGGCATCTATTCCTAGTCTTACCCTTCACTACGCAACAGTGCATAGGTGGGTGGGTCAAACAAATATCTACCTATTATAAATTTTTAATTATAGGTAGGTATTAGGTAACCTATACTTACCTACCACATACCACATAATATTTATACTTTAATAGTAAGTAAAGTACATAGGTACTACCTACTCTATACGGCTTTCAATGCAGTTTAGGTGAAATAGGTAGGTAGGTATTCTCTAAAATTTATGAGAATTCCAATTTATATGTCCCACCTAAACTTCATTGAAAGCCATAACATGATAAACATAGTTTTTACGAAATAAGCCGGCTGACCCGGGTTGGTGGATCTTGGCATCTGTGAAGTGAGCTGTTTGGTTGCGCGGCAGACAATTTTCGACCTTATCATGGTTTTGTGTCACTGACACAAAACCATTTCTGCGTACACACAGCTAACTACACGAATGCCTAGACCCGCTGGCAGAACTGTAGGTAGGTACCTACCTACCTAGGTGGGTAGGTACCGAGGTAGGCAGGTACCTACATTCAATAGGTACAAAACATAGTGAGGCAGGTAAGGTCAGTAGGTACCTACCTACCTACGTGCCGTGTCACAGCAAGAATGGTTATGTGTCACTGGATAAGGTCAAAAATTGTCTGCCGCGCAACCAAACAGCTATCTTTACGTAGGTAGGTAGATACTTACCTAACTAAACTAAGATCCGCCGACAATACCTACTAGGTAGAGGTAGATACAGTACCTACTACGTAGGTAGGGAACAGACCTATCATCTAAGTAATGAAATTTTGAGTTCGATTTTGAATTTGCAGTTCGCTATAGGTATAGTTCGTATGTCGCATCACACACAACTGAAACTGACACAACACAACAAAACAAACGTAGTAAGTCGTTTGATGCACCGACCGCCGCCGCCGCCGCTCCCCGCCGCGCGGGGGAGTGAGAAAACCTATAATATTTGGGTAGAAATTGCGGTATCGTTATTCAACCTTTAGTATACCACTATGAATTTCGGTAGAAGCTTTTCGGTACCGTTATATTTTTAGGTATTGAAATATATGGAATACCGGAATTTATCGGTATGACGTCATATCGATAAATAGAGGTATCTTAATTTTTCGGTTATTCGGTCCCTGGTAATAATAGCTGCCTATTTTCAGAATTTACAGACCTAATGTCAAAAACCTTTATGAAATCTAGACTCGCAAGTGAATGCCTAGCTTTCTAGGACACATTTGGCGATGTTATTATAGTACAATACAAATTGAACCGCTAAGTGCGTCCAAGAGAGATAAGCACGGACTTATAGTTAGGCGCAGTCGGCCATTATACTTCTGAAGCTACCTTAATACACAAAACTGTAGCTGGTATATAAAATCGACATGAGAGTTCAGTGATTAAAATTATGATTTGAGACGGAAAGGTTTTATTTTTACAATAGAATACAAACTTAATAAGTGAATATTGTAACGGTCAATGGTAGCGTTTTGATTAGGCACCAACTAAAGCTAAAAATAAAGAAAACGGTTGTCATCCTCTTAGATCTCAGAGGCGTTAAGAACCAGATGTTTAAGGTGATAAGTGAAATTTTTGACGTTTTGTATGGGCTGAGTTTACCCGGATAAGACGGAGAAAGTGATAAAACTGCATTATCTCGAAAACCATCAAATTTAAAAAGAAACTGTCTGTAATTTACTTAGCTAGTAAGATTATCTAACGAATTATATAAAAATGAACTGTTTAGCTATTCATAGCTTTGATTAAAAACGAAACTAGTGTTTTTGAAGAGCCAACTTTGGAAACTAAATTTATCGAGAAAAGTTTCTTCAATCGTGTTTCTGTCTGTAATTTATCTAGATTATATCCTTAAGTTATCTTTGCCATGAAAAACAAAACTGTATGTTTTGCGGTTATTGATAAAAAACGATTCTGCATTCATCAAAAACATTTATTACTCGCCTTAAAGGTGGTCAGAAAGACGCACGCTCAGATATTGCAGTAGTTATGTTAACATAAGCTTGTGCCAAATCGAATTGCTACCATTGTCACATCTAGGATTTATCGTGTTTGCACCTATAGATGGCTTATCAGATCTTTGAGATGCAGATTTGAATATCTAAAACACCACAATTTAAAATACAGATTTGTACAATAACGAGAAGATTTCACAAACATTTATTTCAATATACAATCGATCCTAACCTTACATTTTAAGAGTACATTATGACTTGATCTATTATTCTTCCTTACCATTCCTTATTATTCCAAATATATCCTTAGATTTCTCGACTTTCTATGACAAAATGGTCACTTCCAGTTATTCAAACGTAAATATTAGGATCACCTAGACCATTGTTCACCAACAAATTAATATACAATTTTAATACACAAAAAAAACTTTTGCAAAACCCAACGGCTTACTTTGTCAGATTATTTAAATTTTTCGGAAATGAGCCACTTTTCCATTGTACGATTTATGTTGACATGTAGGTGATGCACCACAACAAACTCGCTACGCACGAATACGTGACGTCATAGATACACGTAGCTTCATAACGCCTTTACAATGTACATAGCCGTGGGTCAATTCTTGTACAGTGAAATAGAAAGGTACATGCAAACTGGCAAATTTACACGAAAACCATCGAAAAAGTAATAGGAAATTGCCATCATAAGCCAAATAAATACAACGCCTATTAGAATCATAGATCAACATATACAAGATCCTATGGCAACCACGATGCCATTTTGTCAAACAAAAGTAATATGATATAACGATTATCAGCATAATCAATATTAAGATAATACTTAAATCTAGTTTATTTACATTTTTGTTATCTCAGGTGAGGTACATTCAAGTATTCAATAATGTCATTCATTCCATACTTCTATTCATTTTATATACAAAAACATAATTATGAAAAAACATTGGAACAATAAAATGCTATTACTATAGAGATCATTTATAGTAAATAAAATTACACATAAAAATACTATAAAAACAGCAATTTGCGACAATGCAATGAATTTAAATACTGATTGATACAAGTGTCAATAAAAATTAAAAAAAAACATTAACACACAAATGCCGTGACTTTTAAAAAGTTTAGACTTGAAGCAAAACTTTTTAGCACATTTTGATTTTCTTATAACTATTCTCATACAACGTTACCTAGTTTAACTATTTCTCCAATGAAATGCAAGTTTACATATTAATCCTCTATGTGGCTATTTACAAGTACAAAGCACAAGCACTAGTCCTTGCTTGGTATGGAATACCTAATTCTAATCTTGACACGGCAGGGGGTGTGATAGGCATAATGTATAAAGTCATGTTTTTTTAATGTCATAAATAAAACCAAAAAACACGACAAAACACACACACTCACACCGGCACACCTACTTCAGACCAAGCCAAGAAAAAATACAATAATACATCACAATTAAAATTAGTAAACGTTAATGAAATTAGCTACCATATTAACATTAGTCTTTAGATTCCATGAGGTTATTTTTAACCCCAAATGAGGAGTCCTTAAGCCACAACGATCATCCCAGCTCAAACATTAATCTTTGTTCAATAAGATACATCATATTTACATAAAAATTGTACTATTTATTTGGTAAAAATGCAATATCAACCAAACCAGGAATAACAGACTTCTATCATGGCTTGAACGTGAGCGAAGCCTTCAACAAAGCTCTTGTATAGGATGATTACATTTAGATTACGATTACTGATTAGCAAATGCAAACGCACTTTGGCATTCGATTCGGCTGTATGCCACATGTTACATTACATTAGTATGTTCCACAACATGATTATAACACATTCTTGCATACAAGAGTACATTTTTGTTGTATAAAAACAACTTTACCACTAAATTATTCACAAAACTATCTATAATGTAACGATTATAGATAAAATGCGTACCAAACTACCAAATATGTTTTGGAGGCTTACTAGGCCACAAAATACTCATTGATATACATATATGCATGTGAATTAACATCAACATGAATGACATTTGACATTCCCTGTGTAAAAGTTTTTCGACATTCCCATGTCAAAAACGTGCTTATTTAATTAAACCTTAATCTGAGACACAATCACTGGAATACATTCTTAATTTCACATGCTTTAGCCATTAGGAGACACCCAAAAGCCGATTGTAGACATTGCAAAAAGTCCCAATGTCGTTTTTGATTGATCATCTAAAGTTATCACTACATCTTGATATTGATTGTTTGTGCCATAGCAGTAACCTTAAAAATATCAGCTTGATCAATCTACAATGTACACACACTAAATCACCATCACTTAATCACTGTTCACTTAAACTAATTTGTCAATTATCACTAAACCGTCACTGTCAAGTGTCAGTATGTCTTCCGACTGGTACCTCGAGGGTTGACCTTATTAGGTGTTATGATATTGTAGGAATTTATTGTTACTTTATAACTTTGTGCTGAAATACATAAAAAACATACATTGTTGACAGAGACCCTAAAATCATATTCAAAAATTTATACGAACCCAATGAAAAATTATAAATTAATCCGAAAAAACGGCATTTCATTACGGTGTTGGTAGTATTATGTCATCTATGGTAGATTATTTGTTTACCTTTTTACGAAAATTACCACAATATTAGCTTCTTTGCTGATGAGTCGGTTGTATTGTGTTCACAGTCAAAGCTTGACCAAACTTGTTGCAATGTCCAAATCTGAGTTATATCAATGAATCTACAACTACATACATACACCCAGCTTGTAGAGAAATGCAGTCATTTAAAAAAAGTAATGAAGAAACGTAGTATAAGTCTTCTTTAAAAAAGTGAATGCCTTAGAAAAAAACCCCTTATTAGATAACACTTCCTACAACAGCACAACACTAGTTTGTCACCCTCAGTGTCACTTTTCACGAATAAGGAGGTACTGACGGAAATCCCACGATCATTCGGGCTCAGCGTACATAAATGAGAACTTCACGTGGGAGTTGGGGGGGATCACACGCGCTTCGATCAGGCATTGGATGATCCAAGTGGTCGCTACCAGGGGTACGTTGTCTTGATTCGCTTTGTTCTGGACCTGGGAATTTAAAAATATTAACATTTACACCTCAAAACTAGTGTTAGTAGCTCTGCCTTCTGCGCTGTAGGTCACAACTTACAGGTTCAATTTCCAATGACAAACATTTGTATGATGCACATGTTTGTTCTTTGTCTGGGTGTTAAAAAAGCTAGTTTTGTACAATTGCTCTATAAAGCCATAGCTTACTGGAAGGTGTACTTTTTCCGTAGGTCGTGAGTTCGAATCCTGACCGTGCATCAAAGCATGTTTCTGATAAAACTGTTTGCATATCAACACTGCTAAATACAATGAAAGTAAACATTATGAATAAACCTATTAGTATTCTTACAAGCTGCTATGTCGATAGAGCGACACAGTTTTAATAACTACTGCAGTTATCACCATTCTTCTATAAAGATTGTACCTTGTTCCAAAATAAACTGCAAAGAGACAACCTTAGACATCTTTTATTTTCTAAGACATCTTCACGGGCCAACGCTAATGAAATTCAAAGCCTATTTTTCAACGCAAAAAAACCATTGTATTTTTGTATTACCTCATGGGGGCAGTCCCATTCCGTGACTAGGGCTATCGCACCGGCCATGTTCAGATCCTCCTCGTTGACAATTCGTGTGTTGGCGCCGGCTAACGTGCAGACTCGCTCCCAGAATTTGACGAAAGTATCTTGATCACCGCAGAACAGAATTAGCTTGTCTTTGAAGAAGTTCGCGTTGCGATTGCCAGAAGGCGGCACCTGTAATGATTTAAATTAGAATATAACATTATCATTAGCAATACTATAAAAAATAAATGAAATAGGAGACGTTCATCTTCGCTGCACACTTTCAAGAAGATAAAACTTTTATATCTCAATGATCCTTCTTTATAACCCTTTTTGTAGTTTTATTATTATGATTATTATATTTCTCTTAACATAATATTGTTTCATTTCTATTTGTGTAGGTATATATTGTCAGTTTTAAGTATTCATATTTTAAGTATTCATAGGTTCTTTATTAGGCTTATCATAGGTGTTAAGTCATAAATTTTGTTGCTTGCACACTGCCTTCCACTGTTACTTTGCTCACTACTTTCCATCTTCAGGTTGCCTGGAAGAAATTGCTTTTCAGTGATAAGGCCACCCATTGTACGTAATTCGAAAATTATTTTTTTAATGTTTTGCTTGTTTATATCTGGTGTACAATAAAGTATTATCTATCAAGTAGATATAATCTCATATTTCCAGGTGCTCTGATCCTTGTGTTAAATGTGCAATCTGTTCGGTCGTTTGGGCATGACTGAGGCACAAACATCCAAACATCCTCATGAACTTTCGGTTTTATAATTAGTAGGATTTATTGCACTCACCCAGCTAATGAACATTCCCTTCAGTATCGAATAGCCAGCCGGCAACGCGTACGAATCCTCGTCAACCAACGCGTTGTTCGCACAGCCCATGATGACCCACGCGTGGGTCAAAGCACGGATGTCCGTAGCCAGGCAGCAGATGTACTTGGCGGTGCGGCTCGGACGTGGCGCGATTAGCCGGCAGACTGAGTACTTGTTCTTGGGCACATCGTCGAAATGACTGGAAGGTAGACATTATAGACTTTATTATTTTTCAAACTATCGTGATTAGTAGACATAACGATAGATTTTGACACGGGTCTTTATCACGTCATTACCTTGTAATCCTATTGTAACATAGTCGAAACGTCGGGAAAGTAAATTAAAGGTAATAACGTGATAAAGACCTGTGTCAAAATCTATAGTTATTATAGACTTTGATTATACATAATATTTCATTATACCATTACAAAAATAATGATGCATTCAATCACAAAAATAGTAATTCATTTGAATGATAGCCGAATTGAATGGGGAATATAACCGTAAAACATAATAGAATCTGTCAATAAGACTGCTCCAATACAATGTACAAACAATAAAGAAAATCTGAAAAAAAAAATTATACTATTTCAGTACACAAACCAGGTTCAGAAAATATATGGAAATAGGTTCACTTGTGTGATAAAATAAAATTAGATTATATCGAACACGCTTACAAAAACTGATAACAAGAAGAACCTGTAGCCTGTTAGCTGTAGTTGAGAAGTAGAATACCTGACCTGACCTAGGTCATTGACCGATGATGAAAGCACCAGTGTGTAGATAACAGTGCGCCTCACCGAGTGAATATTGCTTCAAAGTACCAGGCTATTAGAAATGCAGAGGAGCCTTGACGTGTATTAGAATTCATGACCTGCAAACAACCCCGCCGCTCATCACCTATTCTTCTTTGGTTACCCTGCATTAGGTCAATGCCGATAGTGAAGAGTGAATTTTGTAGAAATCAAAGTACCAGGCGATCAGAAATGTGTAAGAAATGAGTCAATTGAATAAGTTTTACCTATGGACGGTTCCGCCACCGGCTTCCAATTGTTCCTTTAGGCGTTCCTTGTTGAAGGGCCGGTTACAAAACTCCAAGTCTTCAGTATCCGTCCCAGGCACGGAGTTAGCCTCGCTGTCTTCTTCCGATGAGTAGTGACGTGCCTCCTGGAATTACAACGAACACGAGGTAAAAATATGAGGGTCTGAATATTTATAAAAATCATAATATATTATAATTATAATTAATTATTAATTTCAACAATTTAACACATTTGGCAATTTTTTTTGTTGTGTTCGTATTAGTCAGGACAAGATTTGTATGGCTCATTTAATTTTCTTGCAAATCCACCGGATTGTTAAACTCGAAAAAGTAGTAATCTCTGAGATTATTTTATTTTTAACGTGTTTACACGTTTGTGAGAATGTTTGGATGTTTGTGCATCAATCACGCTCAAACGACTTAACGGATTTGGATGAAACTCAAAACATACATAGCCCTGGAATAACAAATAGGCTATTTATTTATCTATGCCGCGGACGTAATCTAGTATTCCCCTTATTCTAGCCGCACAAGAAACGTGTTAATACCTTATCGGTCTTCTCAATCTTTTCCTTTTGCAAATTTTCGCTGACTGCCTTGTCAGCTTTTTCATTTTTCTCCAATTTAGGTTGCCGTCTAGGTGCGTCAGCACATGTCAGCAGAAAGTGTAGGCCAGCAAAGATTTTGTTATCCGGGCCGCTGGGAATAGGGCCAAGCACGGACACGGTGTCCACGTCGTTCTCAAACTTGTTGAGTTTCGAGTTCTTCTTGCCGATGTTCTGTTTGGCTGCGCCTTTCAATTGAAGTGGACCGGCTGGAATGAGATGAATTGGTGTGTGAAAATAGAGAGGACATTTTTCTAAGGCGATGTGTTCTAGTTTCGGTTAACGACCGAGAAGAGAATAATGGTTAGAAACATAAACCAAATTACTCGAAATTTACCTTAAAACTTGTTAACGAATTCAGAATATGTTTTTTGTTTAGGTAACTAGTTTTTTCAAATAATTTAGAAAACTTTTCATTAATTTAATTAATTTGTGCCAAATGTAATGTTTGGACATGCCTCTGACTAGCCATTTAGACATCTTCAAGGTCTAAGCGCCTTTGACGCCTTTGCACGTCAGTACTCGAACCCACGACCTTCGAAATGAAAGTGGAGGTACCTCCCCACTCGGCCAACACGCCTTGTTTGTATTATTGTATTATGTCCTAACCTTTGACTCCATCCAGCTTCCTCGGCGTGCGCTGCACTTCTGGCTCCACACCTGCCACTTCCTCGATCCTGGTGGGAGGAGCAGAGTTGCTGCTTTCGCTTATGGAGCTGCTCTCGCTCGCGAGACGCGGCCGGCCCGCTGGTGTTTTGGCCGGTTTTACACCTGAAATGTATAGAAAATTGTAAAGCTATTGAATACCATTGTGATTTCATTTGTTTTTATATGGTAGTTTTGTACTAATATTATAAAGAGGAAAGATTTGATTGTTTGTTTGTTTGTTTGCATCGAATAGGCTCCGAAACTACTGAACCGATTTGAAAAATTATTTCACCATTAGAATCCTACATTATCCCTGATGAACATAGGCTATTGTATGTTTTCAAAAATGTTAGGGATCCGTATGAAAACTTCGATAATGTAACCCAAAGTGTGAAAAAAATTGCGAAAAAAATCCTTATATTAGAGCAATGTACTACAGTTTTATATAGAACATCAATATCTACAAAAAAGTTCTGGATACCATATGTCTAACTATTAGGGATCCCTATTAAAACTTCAATAATGTGTAAAAAAGGTGTAACAAAATTTGCCCTAAAATCATTATTACTCCCGTGCGACGCCGGGGCGAACTGCTAGTTTTCCATATTTCATCTAAATCCGTTTGATCGTTTGAGCATGATTGAGGCACAAACATCTGAACATCCTTGAAAACTATTGGATTTATAATATTAGTAGGATAAATAGATTACCTGACGTAGATGCTTTTGGACTCTTTGGTGAGTTGACCCTCTTTCTAGCACTGGAAGTTCCGCTCTTGTCACGGCTTCGCGCGCTGCGGGGACCCTGCGAATAAAGTTTGAGATAAATCACGTATTTTTATTCATTTCAGTGGCATTTTAAATTATTGCTAACTGTTGTCGGCCGAGTGTCGGGAGGTACCTTGACTTTCACGCCGAAGATTGTGGGTTTGACTACCAAGAAAAACATTTGTGACAAAAAATTTAAAAATTCTTTCACCAAACAAAAGCTACAATTTCAGCGATAAACATAAATCACTACATAGTATAAAGCAAAGTCGCTTTCCGCTTCCCGCGTCTGTATGTATGTATGTATGTATGTTTGCTTATATCTTTAAAACTACACAACGGATTTTGATGCGGTTTTTTTTAATAGATAGAGTGATTCAGGAGGAAGGTTTATATGTATAATAACATGCTACCCGTGCGAAGCCGGGGCGGGTCGCTAGTTGAATATAAACGAAAATTGCAATAATGTAGCCTAAGTATCACTAATGCGAGGGAGGGAAAAACACTTTAAGCAAAAATCTCTAGTTTATAAAATTTTACCTGTATGATATTATCCAAGTCCAATTCCCTATTATGACGTCTTGCCCGGGGTGTTGATGGAGCTGAAGGCCCCCGCTCTGGGGCAGAATCCTTCAGGGACTTGGCTTGATCTTCTGTAAGGTACAACTCGCTCGCTGTCACCATCACGTTTGCGTCTCTGAAAACAAGTTTAATTTCTAATATTAAATCAGTTAGATTGTGCGGATTGGATGTTTGTGGCTCAAATGAACAAACGGATTTTGATGACTCTTAGAATTTATGTCTAGGAATAGTTATGATACTTTATATGTTACATAATTGTTCTTAATATATTTTTTGAGTTACTAATCCAACTAGTATTATAAATCCGAAATTTTGTGTCTTAAGGTGATGTGTGAAATTTTAGACTTTTTGTGTGGGCTGAGTCTACTCGGATAAGACGGAAAAAGTAATAAATCTGCATTATCTTGAAAACCATCAAACTTAAAAAGAAACTGTCTGTAATTGACTTAGCTAGTATGATTATATAACGAATTATATAAAAATTAACTGTTTAGCTATTCATAGTTTTGATTAAAAACGAAACCAGTGTTTTTGTAGAGCCAACTTTGGAAAATAAATCTATCGAGAAATGTTTCGCCAATCGTGAATCTGTCTGTAATTTATCTAGACTATATCCTTAAATTATTTTTGTCATAAAAAACATAACTGTATGTTTTGCGGTTATTGAGAAAAAACTATTCTGCATTCATAAAAAACATTTATTACTCGTCTTAATCACGACCAAATGGATTTGAATGAAAATTTGAATATAAATAGCCTACCAACTTCCTCCCGTGACTTTGCTCGCGTGGTGCCTAGATAAAAAGTATCCAGGTCATAGGCTTAACATTATAATTGAACTCACCCATCAGTAATGCAGTTGTATGTAATAGTTCCACTATCATTCTCCTCAATACCCATAACCAACCCGGGCTCATAGTTCTGTTCCTCATCAACAACTGCATACACAGATTGCCCTTTTAGTGGTAACGTCTTTGTGTCCCCAAATATTATGAACTCATCCAGTAGCACCTAGAATAGAATAGACAATGTTTTCATTCAATGTCAAAGGAACCTCTATGAGGTAAATAATTTCCCCATTCATTTATTTAGAGTAGATAAGACAAAGCCAAAATATTAACTGATTATGAATAATATTATTATGGACATGCCTATGATTAAAAAATCTTAAAAGATCTGAGCGTGTGCAGATCTGAGAGGATGTCTACCGTACTTGGTGATTAGTTGTGAATGTTGTGATCCTTCATTTTATTTTATGAAGAATACTTACAGTAGTACTGGAAACAAAGGTTTTTTTACCATTATGATAGGAACTATTAGTACCCACAGACCAAACATTTTAGATCCGTGTGTGAATTTTTGGTTGGAAGTAGAAAACAACCCTAGACGAGTGCGTCCTCCTAGCTAGTATCACAAAAACTAGCACCGAAAAGAGAATAAAGTGAGTACAATAAAATAAATGTTACCATGCATATAAAATAAAAAAATAACAGACATACATCAAAATATTTACCTTGCTCTGCCCATCATCAAACTTGATCAGATACTTATTCGGCTCAGTGATCTCCAGAACTTTTCCTGAATAGTATCGCCTGTCTACCCACTTTGCAAGCACAACAGTATCTGGGGGATACCCTGGATACTCCATCTTTGGGGCTTTTGGTGTTTCAACTGGGGTCGCTGGCCTGGGAGAGGTCGGTCGTCGTTTTTGCTTCAACTTGCTAACAGACTTTGGTGTCGCTACAAGGTTAGGCAGTTTCTCTTCCTTCGGTGACTTCGGGGAACCCCCATTAGTGGGTAACATTTCAGGGGAATTCATTCCGTGCATGTACTCCGGCTCTTCGGGTTGAGTTGGTAGGATAGCTCGCTTGGTTTTGCTGGCGATGTGCCTTCGGCCGCGGACGCGGGATTTCTTAAGCGAACTTTTCGGGGTAGCCTTGTCGCATTTGTTCACTTCTTCGGGGCTAGCGTTGCCGTTTGAGGTCGCACTGTCGGAGAGACTAGCTTGGATGCCGACTGAGATCTTTTCCTCGTTTAGGGAGCGGTTTCCGTCGTCAGTTGTGTCTCGCACGTGATGAAATATGTCGTTTAGTTTCTTTATTAAGTTGTCGTAGCCCTTGACTGAGGTTGAAGGGTTCGAGACGGATTTGCGAGGAGGTTGTGGCACAACGAAGTTACCATCGCTAGTGCGGTTGCTGGATGTCGAAGTTGAACTGACGGTAGACGCGAACGAGGTCCTATTGGGAAGGTTGATCATTCCAACGCTCGAACTAGTGACGCTAGACGGCGAATTTGATACCGAAACATCAGCTAAGTACGGATCGACGGAGAACCTCTTCGAAATCCTCTGATATTCCCGACAAATATCCATCCCGACATCGTTGTCAGTCCTCACGATGTATAACGATAGAAACTCGTTATCCTCATTGTAGTTCACGTGGATATCGAACACGGGAATCTGAGGCGTATTGATAGGCAGCGAATGCCCATTTTGCAATGGCGAAATCGTTGAAGGCGTAGTGGTGTTGCTGGTACGAAACGACTCGATTTTGCCGCGTTTTCCTTTTCCATTCAGCAGTTTGACCATATCAGGGGTACTGTCACTGTCTTCAGCTAAGATCTTCGAAGCTTCGACCATTTCAGTGGGGGTCGAGGAGTTCCCGTTCGATAGTTTAGAGATCATTTTTGATGCTACACTTGGGACATGATCGGGGCTTTCTAAATTGATGGAACAAACGCTATCGGTAGACTCTTGATCTGTGGTCTTCCCAAACTCTTTCGGTATCGGTTGAGACAGTTTGCTCTGATCAGAATATTGGTATCCGTCGCTTATCGTTTGGCTGACTTTGCCCGGATCAAGGATTTCTTCCCTATCCTTCACAACGACTGGGTCACTGCTGTGGTTGACAGAGACAGGGCACTGGACATCTTCATCAGGGCTCGGTGATAATGCTAGATGGAATGTTTGAGAATCATCAAGTTCAGAGTTTTCTTCAATCGTTTCAGGTATTTCTTTGATAAAGTCCACGCTCGGTCGAGATGAGCTATCCGATGATATCACGATAATATCATCAGAAACTTTCCGGGGGGTGTTCCGAAAGGTTATATCAACACTTGCTGGTCGTGATAGCGTCTTTGGCGTTTTCGGTTTGGTGATTTCGGTGCTGTTACTACGTTTGAGTTTCCTGGGGCTGGATCTAACGGGAGTAAGGACCCGTGATGTCGATGGTAGCATCTCTTCGATCTTTCGTTTCCCTTCGTTGATTTCAGAGACTTCTTCATCAAGGGTTTGGGATGAGACTGGCTCGTCGAGATCGAGTTTTTGTATCTTTGCTGAGCTGTTGCTTGCCGGGTCGGAGAGTTTACGCTTCGGTTGGAGAGGCTGCTGTTCTTCATCTGTAAGGTTTTAGAATAATAATTATGTATTTATAATCCAGGTTATTTAGGCAGCATAGAGGTTTTTATCAAACCTTCTTACACTAATAGAGCCGTGTTGGCCGTGTGGTACATCGACTTGCAATCTGATGGTCGTGGTTTCAAATCTCGGCTGTGCATCAATGGATTTTTCTGTTCTAAAATTTGATATGCGCATTAAAACACGTGCTCGAAACGGATAAGGAAAACTTATCGTAAGGAAACCAGTTAGTATTCTTATAAACGGCAATGGTCTTGTAACCTGTCACGTATGAAATGCTTACTACTGCAAAATGTGGGTATTGTACCAAACGTAATGCTGCGACGTGTCTCTCGACTACCCCCTCTAGACATCTTCTAGGATTTAAGCGCCTTGAGATCTGAGAGTATGTCTACCGTACTTGGAGATTACAGTTATGATGATCCTATTTATTTTAATTTTTTTCCTAAGAACCTTCTGATAATAACGAATACAACAATAAAATAATTAGCGAAATCGGTTCAGCTGCTCTCGAGATTTGCACTTTAGCAACACATTCAGCAATTCATTAGAAATGACTGAATGTTTTTAGTCTGTAATGTCAGATTTGTTGCACACCAGCGCCATCTATACAGAAATCATCCCATTTGCGTTTTTTATCGTTTTGGGGATGTTTTTCATATTTTAAAGCAGTCTATTTTTTTTAATCCGTTTTGTCGTTTAGGCCTGATTAAGGAACAAACATACATACAAACTCACCAACTTTCACATTTATAATATTATTTATATTATAGATAATATAATTTATCTGTAAAATGTAGGTTCACCTGTTTGACCTGATTAAGTGTAATATATGAGTGTGATTCATATCATCTACTATTTTACTGTCTCTTGTATTTTCCCGGCTTTTTGACATAAAATTATATTCTGTTACATTATTTTCAGTTAAAAAAAAAACATTTTGTTCGTCAGAAACACACCTTTGTTAGAAGAACTGACATCATCAGTATCGCCACTAATCAGAATAGGCTGAAACACAAAAACATTACTAACATTATTTTTGTAATCAATGAAAAATAAATTAATAATTATAAAAAACGCCAACGTTTGTTGTATGGGAGGCCCACTTAAATATTTATTTTATTGTTTTTAGTATTTGTTGTTATAGCGGCAAGAAAAATACATCATCTGTGAATATTTCAACTGTCTAGCTATCAGAGTTCATGAAATACAGCCTTGTGACAGACAGACAGACGGTCAGGTAGACAGACAGCGTAGTAATAGGGTCCCGTTCCAAAAATTACTAGTTGAACACAATCATGGGGCCGTACTACAATCTCTAAAGCAAGACTAAATCAGTATTACTTTAAGAGCAAAAGAGACAACACTATAACATGTATGGCGTTGTCACTTTTGCACCGCAAGTAATACTGCTTTATACTTACTTTAGAGATTGTAGTATGTACCCTTTATCAATACAAAATAAATAAAACAAATTGCAAACTTTACAAGGCAATGTGATACTCACAATACACATTATTGCTAAAATAATAATTTGATGTTAGCTAGTAGTGGAGTGTTACCTCTAAATCTTCCTCGGGCTCATACACTGGACTTTCAGGGAACAAAGTTTGGGAGCTATCAGCTGGCATCGCAACTGGATTATCTGCATTTTCAGCTTCTGAAAAATAAATAAATTTATGTATTGAAAAACACTGAATTTAGGTTACTTACCAGTTACTTACATAATATACTTATTACCTTTACATAATAATAATAATAAATATTTGTGGACATTGTTACACATCGCCTTCTAGCCTCCTTCTACTATGGGAACTAGATACTTAATTGAATGCATATTTTTTTGTAAATACTCAAGATACATACTAACACCCAGACACAGAACAAACATCTATGTTCATCACACAAATATTTGACTTGGGTGGGGATCGAACCCACAACCTACAGCGCTGAAGGCAGGAGTTACTACCAACTGAGCTGTGAGGCCATCACTTATGTAGCTGTGCAATATGAATATTTATCTAATATCAAGTAATTTTTAAGAACTTTCAGGCAATGGACAAAGCTCTTAGACTGGCTTACAAAACAATTACAAAAAGTGTTTAGTAGTTAATTTTATTTAAAAAAATTATATGACTTGAACTTAAGACATTTTAAGAATTGTTGTTAACCGCCCATAATGTAGGTAAGTAAGTATACTTAATAAGTTTATGCAATAAGTAAGATCAAGTAATTCTTAAGATCTCATTGAAACAGAATCTTAGCTAAATTGTTTCAGGCCTGCAAAGTTTATGCATCAATATTACAGATATACAAAAAGTCCTGTAGATAACATGCTATTGTTCTACTAGCTTTAGAATATTACTTTTAGTTCTACCATAATCTTACTAAATAATTAAATCGAGTATGTATGAATAAAAAGGCAATGTATCCCAAAGTGTAGTTGTTACAAGTATAACCTAAAACAAGTCAGGTCTATGTATAGTATTTAAAGTTAGGATATTATTTGTTCAAGCTATGAACTGCTTGTCTCCTACTCAAGACTTATTTACAAAGATTTTATACAGGCGTAAGGCACAATCATCGGAAAACATCAATAAAAATATTGTTTGAAGCTAGATATAACCCATTCAAATCACGAGGTCACAGCCTGGATAATTTATTTAGATACGGGATAAGATTTCTTCAAACTATAGATTCTATATTTCTTTAATATAGAACAATGTATGCTTTAAAGTGCAGATAAAACCAAAGCGTAAAGAAATAAGACAAAATCAACGTTTATCGGTAGTCATAGTAGGTTTCTGTGAAGTAATCTCTTTCAACAATATTTTATTTAGTCGGGTTATTCAACTTGATGTCAATTTGGTTTGGTCAGTTTTATTCTGGTTTCAAAGACGTTTTACGATAAAAATGCACGTAGTACCTGTGTTTTGAAGAGCAGGGTCCATTTCACAGGGTTTTTTATTGAGCGATTCCATGTTTTGCAACGAAATTATAAGGAAATAAGACAAAACGCGCGCTTTAGCACTGAACCATCTGCCACTTATAGATGATCAAATTTAACCATTTCGTGGCACATTAGAAATGAACACAATGATTGATAATAACTAAAAAGGATTAAATAAACGAATTAAATGAACTACGGTACTGTGATACACAGAAAAAAATTATTTAATGTTGATTTTGCGAAAATTATTTAGTGGCATTGGCAAGCAAGACCGCTTGTTGATCCGGTCCGGGTTACCAGCTAAGAAATTTTAAAATCTACCATTCATGTTTTTTACATACAACAGTTTTTTCGTGAACACGGATTTTTTTAAATCTGTATATTAAAATACTACCTATTTAGTTGATTCTAGTCCTCGAGCTTGATTTCCAAAAAGCCATTCTCAACAGGCGCGCAGATCCTTGAATTTGGTCGAAGGTCAGAGGCATGTCCAAACATTACATTTGGAACATTATGCAGACTAAGCAGTAGTTATCATTCCATGCAAGCCTATCGCTGCTTAATACCTACCAATTAGTTTTCTTATAATGTTTTCCTTCTGTTTGAGCACGTGCGCGCGTGTGCATTTGCAAATCGTTTATAGATTTATCAAATAAAAACCAGATGTACCCTACCTACTGCCGAGATTCGAAACCATGAAATTCAGATTGAAAGTCACAAAAGGTAGCTTCTTCAGACATTGAATGACACAGTTTAGTGCGTTCGTTGATTGCCAGTCACGCTTTGATATAATAAAACGAACGATGTCATTAAAGGCTAGCGTGTTCTTACTTAAGGCAGAGACACACTTACGTG
This sequence comes from Hydriomena furcata, assembly GCA_912999785.1. Classification (NCBI taxonomy): domain Eukaryota; kingdom Metazoa; phylum Arthropoda; class Insecta; order Lepidoptera; family Geometridae; genus Hydriomena; species Hydriomena furcata. Next base: position 3,631,328 of record OU538834.1, on the reverse strand, counting down.
TCGTGTCGTGTCGTGGCGCGACACGCCACTAGCTAATCGCTTTCATACATTTAGTATGGTTAGAGACACATTTGGGTGTCGTGTCGTGTCGCAAACGCTGTCTTGCGATTGGCTAGTGGCGCGACACGTTGGCTAGTGGCGCGACACGCCGCGCCACGAACGACACGTAAGTGTGCCGTGCCGGCGCCATTATTAATATCTACCTAAATCGTACAGGTATTTAAAGTTCCAACTCTTATGTAGGTACAAGGTTTCTAGGTTTTGAATAGTACATAATAATAATATAACGTAAATATATACTCAGAATAGGTCGATTACATCACTAGGTTTATTCTGTAATGCTGTAATGCAAATAGTTATTTCAAGAATAAAATCCAGCTTGCGATAATAAAAATACTGACGCCCCTACCGTAAACTCACCCACCAACCTACGTACACACCAGTTGGGTGCCGCATAACATACGCTTGAAAAATTCACGTACCATGGACCATGGCACCCATCGTGAATGTCAGTATTGCAAAACCCTCAAGGCGCGGAGATTTGCAGGTATTCAAAATGTTTAGTAGGTATCAGGTTTACTTACTTGGGAGCGCACACCTTGTAGAAAACCTTGTCAAGTAAATATGTAGGTACCATTTCTAATTCAGTTCTTTTTAGCATATAAAACCATACTCAAAACACAGTTTGGTTCATAATTTTACGAAAGTCAGGAGATATTTGACATTGTATTAGATTTCAGTAAACATTAAAAAAAAAAAAACTTGAGAGGTGTCAAGGGACACCCGGATGGAACGAAGTTCTCACAAAATAACGTGGGACAAGGGAAGGGGAATCAACTTTGACTTCGACTTCGACTTCGACTTCGACTTCGACCTCGACCTCGACCTCGACTTCGACCTCGACCTCGACCTCGACCTCGACCTCGACCTCGACCTCGACCTCGACCTCGACCTCGACCTCGACCTCGACCTCGACCTCGACCTCGACCTCGACCTCGACCTCGACCTCGACCTCGACCTCGACCTCGACCTCGACCTCGACCTCGACCTCGACCTCGACCTCGACCTCGACCTCGACCTCGACCTCGACCTCGACCTCGACCTCGACCTCGACCTCGACCTCGACCTCGACCTCGACCTCGACCTCGACCTCGACCTCGACCTCGACCTCGACCTCGACCTCGACCTCGACCTCGACCTCGACCTCGACCTCGACCTCGACCTCCACCTCGACATAGACCTCGACCTAGTTAAGCTCTTATATAGGTACTACCTAAGCTCAATACTAGTCTGTGCGCGGCTTCGTCCGTGAGGTGCAAAGAGCATGTAGTGAGGTGCTCGGATAAAAAGTAGTCCATGTCCATCCAGTTAACCTTTTTCCAGATATCTTTCAATTAAAATACTATAAACGATACACTTTTCTAATAACTGCCACTAACTGCCTTTAATGTAGTAAAATACCTGGTTAATGGGTATGCAATGCAGGCAGGTTTCATTGCCTTCTCGTATGTGATATTTTTGTTGTTTCTAAAGTAACAAATCACTAAATATCTCAAAATAAAACCTATGTATAATTAAAAACAATTAATAATAAATGGAGCAATTCACATTAATTATAAGTTTGAGTGTGTGTTTAACTTTTATATATTTTGGTGATGAAGATAAGTTATAGTAGGTAGGTACTAGGTACCTATATGAAAATCAAGCATTTTCCATTTCCATTTAAAGTGAGCGAAGCAGCAGGCAGAAATTAGTATTGATATTTATATAACAACAAAACGCAGGAAATATTTAGGTACCTACCTAGGTACTTACTATAATACCAAGTAGGTATTATAGTAAGTGAAATTGTTACAAAATTGTTACAGCCGATTGTTACAAAATATAAGATCGAGGAATATTCTGCGGCGAGATAGTAGGTTCATGCGGTAATGGCCTAACCTCTCAGTATAGCTAGACAATTAATTAGCAATAGCACGTGATTAGCACGGCTGTATTTATTTTGTGGGTAGGCAGGGACCTACGTACCTACCTACGTTAGAGTCTATCGACCAACCACCAAAATATTTTAATGTAAAATGAACACCAGCGACGTTTTCCAGTTTGGCTCTAAAATATTTGTCAAAGAAACGAAGCGAGATGCCATAACGACTTTGCCGTTGGAACTCTCGTGGAAAATATTTTCGTAAGTATCTTTTTGTTAAATTCACACAATACCCCTATACCTACCTACCTACCTGTAGATAGTAAGTAAATAGGTATACAAGTTTAAATAGGTTTGCTAACTTTTTAAGGATTTTCAAAAAGGTACCTAGTAGGTACCTACCTACCTAGGTACCTTTTTGAAAATTCTTGTCTATTTTTATAAGCGGAGTAGTTATTAGGGGCCTATGTCCATACGATTGAGTAAAGTTAGCAAATCAACAAAAACCAGCCAAGTGCGAGTCGGACTCGTACACGAAGGGTTCCGTACTATTATCAAAACGGCATAAAAATCAAGTTTGTTGTACGGGAGCCCCACTTAAATATTTATTTTATGCTGTTTTTAGAGAAATACATCATCTGTAAAAAATTCTACTGTCTAGCTATAACGGTTCATGAGATACAGCATTGTGACAGACAGACGGACAGCGGAGTCTTTGTAGTCCCGTTTTTACCCTTTTGGTACGGAACCCTAAAAATGGTAAAGGCCTAATAGGTACCCAAGTAGTTAGGTAGGTACCTACCTATTTTAATGTTAAAAAATTACTTAGGTATTTAAGTAGCCTACTTACCTACCTACAATACAACTTCTGTTTTTCTTCTGTTCTATTAATTTTGATCGATGAGAATCGATCAAGATGCTTGATTTTCAGTTTTCGGGAGTGATCTTATTACACCCTGTTTACCTGTTTACTTTAGGTAGGTAAGGTAGGTACTTACTTTACAAATTTACTATGTAAAGCCGGGGTCCCATGGCGCGTAAAACGACGGGCCGCGCTGGATGACGCTCCGCCTGTGTGCGTCCGGCGCGTCGCGTACAGAGCGTTCCGAGCACTGGCCACCACGGATGCATCGTTCCCACGGCGCCGGCGCGTCCGTCCGCCTTGGCGCGGTCTGGCGCGTGAAAACGCGGGCCATGGGACCCCGGCATAAGATACATAAGGTGCGGTCGGCGGATCTAGACAAACGTGATCTTTTTACCGCAAGTGGGGATCGAAACAGCACCTTAGTTTGAGATCACAACATCACAAGTCGCTTTCCCCGTCTTTGCCTCGAGCCACTACCTATTATCCCCACAAATAGCTTTGGCGCGGCACTTGATGCAATCACGCATCACCGTGAGAAGTCATCAACCGGACGGCCTACACTACACATAATGTAGCTGCACCAGATGGGATAACCCGAATATCTGGGCAAAATAATTGAAAAGTAGGTAATTTTTGTATTATTATAATGTGTCGGGACAATTTGTAGGTATATTGCCGGAACTCACATGGAATGTCGGGACAATCCCGACGAATCCTGACCATCTGGCAACCCTAGTGCTACTGCTACTGCTCTTTGATCTGCTACGCTACGCTACGCCACGCGACGCGATTCACGTCATTTAATTTTCCAGTTATTTAGACGACGCATCCCTCCGTGTGGCATACAACCTACAAAAAACTTGGGCTCGAATTATTTCCGCCAACATGATGCTGAGGAGACGGCTGCATCGACTCCATCTGGAATTGCAGTTGGGACCAAATCTGGCCAGATTCCATAGGCAAAACAGAAGGATACAAAATAGGAGTTCTCGGAATAGTTATTTACTGCGAGGTGAAACAAGTGAGTGAGCTTCATTTCCATTTCGTAGTCTATCTACCGCCCACTAGGTAGGTAGGTACCTAGCTAGATAGGTAGGTACCTACCCACACCTAGCTCCTAGCTGCCTAGCTAGGAGTTATGCCGGAAACACACTTACGTGTCGTGGCGAGGCGCGACACGCCACTAGCCAATCGCAAGATAGCGTTTGCGACACGACACGACACCCAAATGTGTCTCTATCTCTAACCATACTAAATGTAGGTATGAAAGCGATTAGCTTGGCGTGTCGCGCCACGACACGACACATTTAAGTGTGTTTCCGGCTTTAGGTGTTGATACCAGTCATCATTTTCCTGCCCTGGACAATAGGTGTTTTCTTTCTTACCCATGATCTTTCACACAGTTCATCCATCTTTTCTTTGGCTTCGGGTAAGTAGGTACCTAACTACCTACCTATAGTTTTCCGGTTTCCCATTTATCCTCCTTAATTCCTGACATTCTTCTCGTCACTTTCACATGACGATTCTTCATGTATTGTAGATACAAATTAATAGATTACAGACGTAGTTACATAACTAGTTTAGGATAGGAAGGTAGATTATGTAGATACCTACGTGAGTACCTACCTTCCTACCTATCTGGATTTTTTTCTTTTTCAGTTTATTCTATGAAGAAATCGATCATGAAAACGAAGAGAAGCGGAGATGACATCGTTATTCATACTAAACGATTTAAAATATTTTAATTATCCGACCGACACTTGTCGGACAGATGACATTGACAACATGTAACTATAGTAGGTAGGAAGGTACCTACTTTTCCTTTTTTGTAAACAAAGTAATGTCAAGAAAAGTCAATGTCAAAGTGTAATTCCAGTAGTTCTCAAACATTTTGCAATAAAATTGTGAAAAATAGCCGACCTGTTGGTATGTAATTTAATTATGTATTACTAGCTGTGCCTCGCGGTTTCACTCGCATAAAACTTAAAGAAGTCACTAATAATAATTAGCCTAGAGAAATACATTCCAATTCAAAAATTGAAGCTGAACACGAATGACATAAAAAAAATCTCGATTGAAGGTAGGTACAATATATTTGGAGTCACTGATTTGTTGCTAGTTGTAGAAAAATAATTGGATGAAAAAATATTTGGCTTTTAATAGGTATAAATTTGTATCCCTTGGTATTGGTACGCGTGTCAATAATTCATCATGCCTACTAAACTAATACATGTAGTTACAGATGGCGGGATGGTCAAACTGCGCCTTTTAATTTCCTTACAGCAAATACAGATGGATTGAGCGATGATGGAGCGTATACAGCTGTGCAGCAATGAAATCCGCAATGAAATCCGTTCGTTTGTAGAGGTGAATCGCAGTGGTGCACATCATTCGCAGTTTCGATCCGTATAACGTATAGGTTTGGTAGGACCATGGGTGGTTGTAGGGTTGTTGAGTTGACCATGCGACGTTCTCTGTTAACAACGCGGCGTCCACCTGCAGAGCACCTATCGATAACGAGTTGACCCCGATGCGATCGACAAGATGATGCTGGTCGGGTGCCGGCCAGTGGCTCATAATGCACAATGAATAGTCTTTTCGCGGGATCGGATCATGAGCAGAGAAGCACTCTGTGCCTGCACCAGCAACGCTGGCGGGTTTCTTGTCGCCAGCCGAAACCGACTCCTAGCACAAATGACTTGTCTTCCCTGTCAGTCTGGGAAAAATTTAACAGCATGAGCAAAAGTAAAGAGATTTATGTTAGATTGCGTATTCGCATTTATATTATAAGGGAGAAATAAAATTGAAAAATTGGTTTCATCTACGACGGTCAAACGTCCTCGCACGGACTCCTACGGACGTCCTGCGCCAGAAGCAAACTTGACTGTTGTGTCAATAAACCTAACAGGTTTTTCCGATGCTAAAGCACAAATTCTTTCCGATCGCTTTATGGGCAAATGCGATGTTCTTTGCGTTCAGGAACACCACCGCGGCCCCTATAAGCAAAAGCAGGCGAAGCCTAACCAAAGCCGACGTTCTAAGAAGCTACAACCGAAACCTACAACGGAGCCACAAATACCTGGATTCAAACTAGCGATCTACAGGCCACACCGTTCGTATAAGTATGGTAGCGCTATATTTATAAGGCCCGACCTACCAGTGGAGCCCGTAGAATGCACTTACGCTAACTTTACCGAGATACTGACACTAGTGACCGGCAGCATTGCCATCACTTCAATTTATAAGCTGTGTGGGAAGCTCTTTAAACCCCCCCAAACGGATAGATCCTACGATGGTTATTCTAGGATTATTATAGGCGATTTCAATAGCCACAGTACCGTGTGGGGCTACAAGGATACGGAGGCTCCGTATCCTTGTAGCCCCACACATCTTTAATATTGACTCTGAGCTGAACAAATAGGTAGATACAGCTTTCAACTTTTCTTTTACTCTGCGCATTGCCTCAATCGCTTAGCAGGCGTGCAGTGCAGGTGCTCTCGTCTGTTGATGGAACTGTGTAATGACACAGTATTGGTCGGTGCCCCGTTTTTGGAATCTCTTGTCCAACTTCCTTGCGACACGCGTGGCTTATATTGTCACTGACGAAAAGTAGATCTGGATTATGCCAGGAATTAGTAGGCTTGCTGTAAAACGACCGTGGTAGCTTGTCGTTGTGCAGTAGCGTCAGATTCTTGTCTTTGGCCCACTGTTGAATTGCCGTGCCGCTAGACTCCGTATCCTTGTAGCCCCACACGGTACTGAGGCTATTGAAATCGCCTCTAATAATCTAAAAATAACCATCTTAGGACCTCTTCACGTGGGGGAATTTGAAGAGCTTACACTACAGCTCTACACTGTTTAGAGATCGAAGTGATAGCAAAGACGCCGGTGACTAATGTCAGTGTCTCGGTAAAGTTATCGTCATTGCATTCTACGGACTCCACTAGTAGGTCGTGTCTTGTAAATGCGAACAGTGTACCCTGTTAATCGCTAGTTTTAATCCAGGTTTTTGTGGCTCCATTGTACGTTTGACTCTCTGACTAGCCTCACAGTCACAGCTCAGTTGGTAGTAACTCTGCATTCTGTGCTGTAGGTTGTGGGTTCGATTCCCACCCAGAATAAACATTTGTGTGATTAACATTGATACGCAGTGTCAAGTGTCAGTGTTAGTGCACCTATTTGAATTTTTTAACACATTTATTTGCATATTCTATTTATACCGACAGCTAATAGAGTTAAATAAAATAAAAAGGTAATCTTAAAGTACCTACGAGTAGAGTGAAGTAAGCCGAAACTAGATTTTTTTTGGCCGACACCGAAACCTAAACCGAACTTTCGGCCGGTCACTACAATTTGATAAGCTTTAAAAATATAGATAGGTAATAGTTTTATTAACAAAAAAAGTGCCCAATGCTCCCCTACCTCCCTTACCACTGGTGTCTCTGCGCCTCTCGTTCAAGGTTCTTTAATAAATTTACCTTATCTTCTGACTTAAAACAAAACCCGTCGTAGGTCATCGTTTATCTAAAATTCTGATAACTAAACGAACTTAATTACTGCCAGTCAGTTCTACGTTCAGTTCATCTACCGCTTGACACTATGAAGGCCGTTCTCATCACATTCCTGATCGCCGCCATCGTGGTTGTGCAATGCAACCACCTGTTCCTAGGCACCAGTGTAAACCGGCCCCTAGTGCACCACCAAAACGTGGTGAAAAGTGCCAAGGTGTTTAGGAAGTCTATTGAAAACCTGTACTATATTCTGCCAACTTTGCCCGGGGTACAACGTGCGATTCAGGTGAGAACAGAATAGAACTAGGTACTTACCTACCTAGCAACCTATTATGACATAATTACGTTTAAAAATTTTAAAGTTACGTTCACACGCTCACGTTTAAACGTCCATTCATCTAGGCGTGCAGCAAGCCGCGTGTGCAGGGGCGGATTTTCAGTCCTAGCCGCTCTAGGCCCCGGGTCATGTGCCGCCCCTTTCTTAGCACCCATCATATAGACTAGATACATAGTTAATGAATTTATTTTATTGCCCACTTTTAACTGGCGAAAATAAATAAAAAATGGCCAAGTGCGTGCCACGCGCAATGTAGGGTTTCGTAGTTTACACAGCTATCAACGTTACATCGGTAACTTTCTACAATACTTGGACTAATAAGTTTACTTCTAGTTTACGAGTAATCGTCGAGCAACTTAGAAAATACATTAGTTTGTCGTGTACCTACATTAGTTGTCATTACATCTTAGTTTGTCGATGATTACTCGTAAATTTGTAAATCCTACATAGCCGTGATAATTTTCCTTTTAAATACGTTATGTGAAAAAATTCACGGTAGTAGTACACCGTGAATTTTTTCACACCTCCAAAACTAATCGTGGTATAAAACTGGTAGGGGGGAGGGGGGTACACACTTGACTCTAACAAAATTTTGCACTTTAAAGCTTAATATTTCACAAACGGATCCTTTAATCGAAAAGTTGTTTTCACAAACCCATACGGTGCTATTAATAAAAATTTACTTATCCAAAGATCATCTGAGGTTACACCAAGACTTGTTAATACCAGCTTAATGTAAGCAACTCCATTTCTAATCCTCGTTTATTAATATTGAATTCGACTAGTCCAAACGTAAGCGTTGGACTAAATTTAATCCTGCGCTAGTCTACGTTTATTAATGAGACGGATTATGTTTTTAAACACCTATCTAACGAGACCCCACACCTTAGGGTACGCGAGAAAAAAAATAACATCCCCATTCCCCACTTTAGGTGTAGGGGAGATACCCTAAATAAAATAGTTTTTCTAGATTTTATTCTACGACTTTGTTAACATTACTAATATGTATGCAAAATAATAGCTTTCTAGCACTGATAGTCTCTGAGCTAAGCTGCGGATGGACGGACGGACGGACGGACATGGCGAAACTATAACCGTCTCATTAATAAACGTAGACTAGCGCAGGATTAAATTTAGTCCAACGCTTACGTTTAGACTAGTCGAATTCAATATTAATAAACAAGGATTAGAAATGGAGTTGCTTACATTAGGCTGGTATTAACAAGTCTTGGTGTAACCTCAGATGATCTTTGGATAAGTAAATTTTTATTAATAGCACCGTAAGGGTTTCTTGTATTGTGACATAAGCTCGCGGGTCGCGACCCGGGTCATGTTTTTTCTTCAAACAAACAACTCTGTCAAGTCGGTGAGATAGACAGACAGACAGACAGACAGACAGTTACCTACGTTAGTGTTTATATTATTAGTAGGTATTGATACTGATGAGAGTCCCATGTTATTATTTTATATATTATTATATACCTACCTACCTAAGTACTTGTAAGTAGGTACTTACCTAAGTACTTATTAGTAGGTAGGTAGGTACATCGCGTATTATTAGTTATAACTATAGTTAGTTATATCACGTATGGAATGCTAACTAAGTAGGTACCTACCTACCTACTTAAAAATGAGGGCATATGCCTAATACAATGTTTGGACATGCCTCTAACTACCCCCTAAGAGCCTGGACATCTGAGAGGATACACAGTATAATAGGAATACCTAACCTTCTTAGGTATACAGACTATGGTGATAAGTTACTAAGTAGGTAGGTACCTACTTGTTTAGGTTCTCTACCTTTTCTGACCTCACATTTTTTTATTCTTTCACAGGGTATTCTGGTCGCAGACATGAAAGGCTCCGAAGCCTCGGCCAACATCACCCAGGGAGGCATCGGATACAACTTTGTAAACATCCGCATGAAAAGCGAAAGAGGACGGGGCCTCCATTATGATATTTACATATACGCTTAATAAACTTTTTTTTTTAATTTAGGTACGTAGGAACCTACCTATAAAATTACCGAGCAAGGAACAAAGAATAAAAAATCTAAAACCTAAATTAATTTACTTACCCACTTAGCAAAGAACACACATGCGTGAATTTTGCTATTCAGTTTCTGTCAGGCGTTAGTGTACATATGTTTATTATTGGATCAACTCTGAAATATGGCATTACATGTTATGATTATAATTTTCATGTATATGTACTGTAGGCATAATATAAATTTCATCCAAAATCTGGAGGTACCTACTCAATTACAACCTCTGGTGGCCCTATGTTTTTGTAAGCCCAAGTTATCTCAAATTGCAAAGACAACAAGCAAAACCCGGGAAGTAGATTCTTGAGATCAAGTACCTAGCATCCGGCTTCCATCTGCAGACCGGATGCGTCAATTTGACATCGTCGGCTAAGCTTGCTTGGTCCTTTTAGCGGACTTAACCTACTTTAGGACTCTACCTAACCAACACTCTAATCTGCAAACACTTAGGTCCATCGATCGGTTGTGACAAATCTTAGCTAATGTATCATGTAGGTACATACCTAAGGTATGATAATCATTACCACTAAGATGTGAGTGAATTGTATCTATTCATTGTCATCATCATCATCATGGGCTACGTTCAATGCTTGTAAGGCCAATACGGGAGCGGAAAAAACAACATTCAACATCATAGGTAGAGAGATGTAGGTAGGAGTAGTTACAATAACACGGATTCGAATAGGTAGGTACTATGTTCCTGCCTACTATGTTCTGTTGCGTCCAGTAACTCCAAATAGCTCCACCGATAGCTCGAGGCATGACGTCTAGTGTCACAGTGGACCTTAGCTGTGCCAAAATAAACGAATGAAGCTGATATCTTGTGACATACCGATAAACACCGCACACCGGCGCCGGCGGCCAGGGGACCATTCGATTTCACCACAATACAGCCGAACTACACAACACTGTAAGACTGTAACACCTTTGAGAGGTGATCTTACGCTTCTGCACGCCTAGAATGAAGATGTTTATTTTACAGAAGTAGGTATAGTGTGGTCTGTGGTGTTGTCAAATATGTGAATAGACAAAAATATAATGTATTTTTGTGTTAAAAATAACGATTTTTCTACTGTTTGTGTTTGCCATCGCGTTAATATTAATTGCTAAACTTGCCTCGACCATAATTAAATTTATCTTCACGTCTATGGAGCTATATTTTAATTTCAAATGTTATTCTTGTCTATTATTTCAGAGAATAATCAATATAATAAGCTAGGCCTACAGGCCACAGGGCTCCAGTGCTGAGGGAAAACTCTGTTCTCACTTAGACAACTAACGTTGGAACGTGGATTTTCCAATCAATTTTTATTGTGAATGTGAACTGCTTCGGGATTCTGGGATCAACAGATTTTATTCGGTTTGTAGATAAGTACTTGTTGATATTCTGTTTATCAAAAAATCAGATATTGTGGAGAGTGTGCATTTTGGAAGGAGATATGATATCACTTTTGCGCGCGTAGGGGCTGTCTTATTGCGTTAGTTCCCTGTTAGTTCGTTAGTTCGCAATTTAATTGGCTTCACTATCGAAAAAAATGTGTAACAAGCCATTCACACCAAAAGAGAGGAGGGTTTGATTGTCTAACCCTCGTATTCAAGACCGACACTATGAGAACACGCACCCACAGTGGACGAAATCTTTTTTCATAAAAATCACTTTATGTGTTGAGCGGCACTAATGGCGCACGCTACCTTGTGCCTTTAGAGCTCAACTTTGGCTAGAGGCACACGACAATGTGCCTCTAGTCAAACTATGCAGTGTCGCACAACACATAGTGATTTTTATGAAAAAAGATTTCGTCCACTGTGGGTGCGTGTTCTCATAGTGTCGTTCTTGAATACGAGGGTTAGTGCGTAGGGGCCAAGAAAATAATTTGGAAATTTCGATTTTTTCCCCTCTCGCGGGCTTTAGGAGGTTCATTTCGGTGTGATAGATACAGTACTCTCGGCATTTTACTGGAGAAAATTCTGTTTTATATACCGTGGAAAGTTTCAAAATGTTTTTCCAAAATATTCTGCTGAAGATAACTGCAGTTTATTGCAATGGACAGTTTGTATGAAATACAATTGGATTTATCCTACAATTTCTACAGAAAAAGAAAACATAAAAAAATAATTCGAACTGAATGCTTTGTGTTATTGCATTTTAAAAAGAGCTGAAAAATTCAGGTTGTAATTATAACTTTTCCTGAAAACTAAAAACTAACTATGTAGGTAGATAATGTAGATATTTACAAAATGTAGGTTGGTACTATGTATTCTATTAATTATCTGGTTACCATAGTACAAGCTTTGCTTTTCTTTTTTTGTTTATTCATATTTATACTAGCGCGATTTTATATATTATTTTACACCCGCGACTTCGTCCTCGTAGATTTAGGTAAGCGATTTTTTACGACTTTATTGTAAAACATTGAAACTCCTGAAAATAATATTAAAAAAAGTAGCTAAGTCGTCCCAAGACTTTAAACTATCTCCATATGAAGTTTCATCACAATCGGCCCAACGGTTGGCCGTGATAACGTCATAGACAGACACGACACACAGACAGACAGAGTTACTTTCGCATTTATAATATTGTATTTTTATAGATTGTGCAAAACTTACTCATATTACTTACTAGCGACCCGCCCCGGCTTCGCACGGGTGCAATCTATTAAAAAAACAGCACGGGTGTATCTATTAAAAAAACACCGCATCAAAATCCGTTGTGTAGTTTTAAAGATATAAGCATACATACAGAACAGACGCGGGAAGCGGGAAGCGACTTTGCTTTATACTATGTAGTGATTTCAAGTTAGTTAAATAGGATAGTACCTACAATGTTCCGACAATAGCCACAAGTCGGTAACAGGTAAGTATCAGGAACTTGTCTATATTAAGTTGGTAACTTAAATTGACTCTGCTATCAGTAAGAGATGGCGCAAACTGTTGGACATTCTAAACATCATTATGATAATAATTGAAGTTGGTAATAATAAATTTCTAATATTAGATATATAACATTTTTCCATTTTGTGATTTTTAGGGTTCCGTACCCAAAGTTTAAAAACGCGACCCTAAGCTATTACTAAAACATCGCTATGCATCTGACAGTATGTCCGTCTGTCTGTCACAGGGCTGTATCTCATGAACCGTGCTAGCTAGACAGTTAAAAATTTCACAGATGATGTATTTCTGTTGCCGCTATAACAACAAATACTAAAAACAGAATTAAATTATTGTTTAAGGTAAACGTTTTTTATAGAAAGTGGTACGGAACCATCCGTGCGTGAGTCCGACTTGCACTTGGCCGGTTTTTTGTTATGACCGCGTATCTTTTTACCTGGTGATCCGATTTAGATGATTTTTTTTCTATTTTGTAGAAAATAGTCAAAGTTGGTCCCATTTAAGTGTATTTATGTAGGACTATTTATGTATTTAATAGTACCTTCATAAAACTTAAAAAATTAATATCGTCTCTTGACTTTCAATTGGTTAAACATTTGTTTTTTTTTAGTTTTTAAAACATAATCACTAATAATCCCGCTTCCCGCGTCTGTATGTATGTCTGCTTATATCTTTAAAACTACACAACGGATTTTGATGCGGTTTTTTTTAATAGATAAAGTGATTCAGGAGGAAGGTTTATATGTATTAAACCCGTGCGAAGCTGGGGCGGGTCGCTAGTTATTATTATGTCTCAAACAAATCTCGGAAACAGCTTCAACGATTTTCGTGAAATTTAGTATTTCGTGGGCGATAAATCGATCTAGCTAGGTTTTATTTTTAGAAAACTTCGTTTTATCCATGTTTTCAGGCAATGAAATACCGAGCAAAGTTCGGTCATCCAGGTACATTACAATTATTTCCAATATTATTCCGACAGTGTGCGCTTGGCCTTTATCTGCCGACCTGTCAAAGTTGGATATTGTCCGTGGCACCTTGCTCCTCCGCCTGCTAATACCACACGGTTCGGCTTGTGTCAAATTATTATTCGCATTCGTAATCTCAGAGGATTTGACAGGAAGCTAAAAAAATATGTACGCACACAACGTTGAAGGAAAACATCGTGGGGAAAATCGCGGCTTAGTCAGCTACGCGTGTGTTATATCCTTTCTTGTGGATAAAGCCGCCAAAGCCACGGGTATGTAGCGATATTTTTATAAATGAAGGATTTATGCATTTGTATGAAATAGCTTAAAAAAAAACCAGCTAAGTGAGAGTCGAACTGGCGCACGAAGGGTTCCGTAAAAACGTATCCATAAAAACGCCAAAAAATCACGTTTGTTGTATGGGAGCCCCACTTGAATACTTATTTTATTCTGTTTTTAGTATTTGTTGTTATAGCAGCAACAGAAATACATCATCTGTGAAAATTTCAACTGTCCAGCTATCACGGTTCATGAGATTCAGCCCTGTGACACAGACAGACGGATAGCGAAGCCTTAGTAATAGGGTCCCTTTGGGTACGGAACCCTAACAAAAATAGGATCACGACTGTAATCACCAAATACGGTAGACATCCTCTCAGATGTCCAGACGCTTAGAGCCTTTGAAGATGTCTAGTGGGCTACAAACGAATTGAAAAGATCATCACTTTTTTTGATGACTTTTGATATGACATATCGTTGTCCCTATGGAAATAACGGGAATACAAAACAATAATAAACCTACCTTGGTTTTGGGCATTTTCAATTTTGGCAGTCAATAACTAAGCATAGCAAACAAACTTGTTTAAAATCTATAGTTAATACAATTATTAGTCTATGGTCCGGTTGACGATTTGATTGACCACAACTAATGATTTCCCGTTTTGTCTATTATTAATAAATAAATATAGCCTGTTAAAAAACCTTTGCATAAGCTAAGAAATCGATACATAGGTATTTTCTAAGTTGTTTAAAAATCGTCGTTTTAATCATTTTTCAAACCAATTATTTAAAAATTAAAATGTTGTTAAAATGCCTACAACCAGCGCTCTCACCCTACGATAGCTCATGGGAAAGCATAAATGAAAAATAATAGTATCACGACTGTATTCCCAAGTATCATTAAAAAAGGTAGACCCCAAGCCGTGTTTGTTGCCTGATTCTTCTAGGCTTGGTCGCGTGGAATCGGCGTAGCTTCACCTAGTTCCTAAGACGTTTCAAAGTGATCCTTGTGATTTTATTGAAATAAATGATTTTTGAATTTGAATTTGAAGTACGCTAGACATCTTCTCAAATCTCCAGGCACTTAGAGGGTCATCTCAGGGTTAGTTAGAGACACGTCCAACATTACATTTGGCACATGCCCGCATTTTTCATTAGTTAACATTATGAACTAAGTACCTACTGAAACAAAATTATAATACATGTAAACCTCGTGGATAAAAACATTCTTATCAATTAGAATGGAAACATTTCATTATCTTTGAAGAGTTTATCGGTAAGTTCAGTTATCATAAGTCAAAGTCAATA
Source organism: Hydriomena furcata (assembly GCA_912999785.1). NCBI lineage: Eukaryota > Metazoa > Arthropoda > Insecta > Lepidoptera > Geometridae > Hydriomena > Hydriomena furcata. Next base: position 3,616,206 of record OU538834.1, on the reverse strand, counting down.
TAATACATTCTTAATTTAACAACAGTGAGAACTACCATTTACATGTAAACAGCAAGAAATCAAAATAAACCTTGCGCACGAAAAGTTCTTACCGATATCTATCAAAATCGGCAAAAAATCACGTTTATTGTATGGGAGCCTTAAAATATTGATTTTATTCTGTAGTATTTTTTGGCATGTGCCAAATGTAATGTTTGGACGTGCCTCAGACTAAGCTCTTTAGACATCTTCATAGATCTGAGCACCAGGAGACATGAGAGGATGTCTACCGTACCTACTTGGGGGATCACAGATATTATAATCGCTAAATAAACGTACACATAAATAAGTTTTTTGTTAAACAATATTTTTCAATGACAAGCTTTTGTAAAATCAACCATCGTCACATCATTATAACATTTGTTTGTTTTTAATCGGAACTTGAAAAGAATGCAAAGTTTTAACTTAAGGGGCTGTATGTCGACGATTGCTCTTTTTCGAAACGAAAAAAGAAATACGACTTCTGAACAAGCCACATCTCCTATTTTTATAAATATATTACTTCAGGTTCCTACCTAGATTTCTATTAAGCTGAAAACATAATAGCAGAACATTTTCACGATAAAGATATTATTTCAAAATGATACGTTATAGAATTTATGATCGAAATATTTTGATACCTACTATTAAGATCAACTTGTGATTTATTGTTAAAGATAGGTAATATGTAGATCTAGATTTCTATTAGAATAGATTTTTGATAAGTAAGTAATTATACATAATTTATATCATTAATTTATTCGAAAAGCAAAGGCGGACCACGCGCCGACGTGTGTTTGTCGCCATTGCAGCGGTCGGTAGGATTATTTATCGAAGTGATTAAAGATGGGTACATCTTTATTCACATATACTATCCTAATAATATTATAATGCGAAAGTTTGTGAAAAGAAATGTAAGTTTGTTCCACAATCAGGCCTAAACGACAAAACAGATTAAGATGAAACTTGCTGTAGTATGTAGATAAAAAATCAGAATAAATAATAGGGTATCTTAAAATCCGAAAAATAACCCCTAAATGATAAAAAAACGCAAAAAAGATGATTTTGGTATAGATGGCGCTGGTGTGCAACAAATATGACATCAGAGACTAAAAACAATCAGTCAATAATCGAATACTGTATTCGATTATTGAAATTTGACAGGACAAAGTCTGTCACGGGTCGGCTAGTACATTATAAAATAGGAGATGTGGCTTGTTCAGAAGTATTTCTTTTTTCGTTTCGAAAGAGAGCAATCGTCAACATACAGGGCCTAGTATTTACTAAGAAGTTCCGTTGTGAGTGTCTGTTGAACAACCCCTGACACCATCATCAGATTAACTCACTGTCACAATTTTAATGCATCATGCAAGTTACATAAGTATGCCAAATTTCAGTTAAATCGGTTGAAGATAACTGCTTCCAAATTGAGTTGCAAGATTCCACCTTAACAAACATAGTTACATACATTGCAAGTTAAATAAAAGCTTGTAAAAACCTACTCGGTTATTTATCACTTACTTATACATATGTATACATACGTGTATTTTCATGAGTTCATTTTGCTGTCGTCTCCCAGACAAACTTAGTGCTTTTGTTCGTGTCATCTTTTTACGTAAAAATGTATTTTATAAATTCATACGTACCTAAACGTGCTAGACAGTTGTAACAAAACAATGCTTTCAGTCTGTGTATATAGTGCATCATATCATTTTATGTTATTTTGGGTTTTCAAGCTTTTTTTAATTTAGCTAGGGTTGAAGCGTAGTCGCATTCTATTGTAAAATATATTGGTGGACATTATCACTTAGCGCCATTTAGCCCTAAGCTAAGCAAAGCTTGTACTAAGGGAATTAGATAAATGATAGAATATGAATATACTTTTTTTTATAAATAAATACATTATAACATCCAGACAGAACGAACATCTATGTTCATCACACAATTATTTGTCCCGGGTAGGGATCTACAGCGCAGAAGGCAGAGCTACAATCAACTGAACTGTGAGGCCAGTCAGCATTATTGTCTCGACAAACTTACTAAAATATTGTAAACATTTTGTTAAAGTTTAAATTAAAGTGAACCTTAGAGTGACAGTCCTGAAATTAGAATAAATTATGTAATAGTTTTGCTTATTTTACGCATCCAAATGTCATTTAATCCATCAACACTATTTATAAGTTGACTAAATTTAAGTTGAAGTTTTTGAATCTTCATGACTGATCTATCAACGCACAGGCACAGCCTAAACCACTTTTCCTTGAAACTTGAAATTTGGAGGTGAATTCCTTTTGTTGTATAGAGGTGCATTAAGAAAGGAATTTCCGAAATATTACCCCTAAGTGGGTACAACGTGGGTTACAGCCTGTCTGAAAATAACTTTACGTGAATAAAGTTGCTGGAATTTTGACTAGATAAGTATTATTATGTACCTATGTTTATATCAATATTGTGTTTGGCTTACTTACACTTGAGGAAATTCTCAAACGTCAATCTCTTTTCATTGCCATAGCAATCAAAACAATGATTCCTATGCCGATGACCGGAAACAATAAAATTCACCAATCGAAACTATTTGCAGCAACATAAATGTTGTAAACAAACTGTAAACTGTTATTGTTGTTGGCAGCCCTGTTTCGCGACAGCGATGCCACCTTTTCACTTTGTGCAATCAGTTTTAGACTCTAAATCCAATGTATAAGACTTCAAATGGCTTATTACCACTCGTCGACATAGAGGTGGTGCGTTTTTACTCGACCAGGTTTTATAAACCAGGTTTAGGCGTAAAAATACCAGGTATGACGTCACGGTTCTGACGTGTATTTTATTTAAATACTTTAATGTATTTTTATATTTGAAAGTATACTTTGAATATTTATATTTAAAACCTGGTTTATCAACCTGGTATTTAAAGAAAGTGGTATTTGTAAGACCAGTCTAACAGTGAAATTTCGTGACAATATTCGATACAAAATTACATCGTTTCGACTATAGTAGGAACTGATTTGTAAGTAGGATTACGAACATGACATGACCTTACTTTTGACAAAGGTGATAATGTGAAATGTTTGGTTTTTTGTATGGGCTGAGTCTACTCATATAAGACGTAAATGTGATAAAACTGAATTATCTTAAAACCATCAAACTTAAGAAGAAACTGTCTATAATTTACTTAGCTAGTATGATTATCTAACGAATTATATAAAAATGAACTGTTTAGTTATTCAAAGGTTATGGTTTCATAGTTTTAATTAAAAACGAAACTAGTGTTTTTGAAGAGCCAACTTTGGAAAATAAATCTATCGAGAAAAGTTTCACCAATCGTGTTTCTGTCTATAATTTATCTAAATTATATCCTTAAGTTATCTTTGTAATAAAAAACAATACTGTACCTACGTTTTGCGGTTATTGAGAAAAAACGATTCTGCATTCATCAAAAACATTTATTACTCCTCTTAATGTCGTTCCATCGTTCAAACTATAGTCGAAACGATATAATTTTGAAACGAATATTGTCACGAAATTTCGTTTTCAGCTACCGCGTAGACCCCTGGTACTTGAAAACACTAGTACGACTCACCTCTAGCCGACAACTAACTACTATATTTTGCGATGCTGCCAACATCGTACCGAAAAGGAAATTAACTTTAGGGTCTGCGCAAATTTGGCACGTGTTTAATACGATAAGATCTGTTGCTTGTGGTCTAATGACCTTTTGTGGTCTCTACGTACATTCGCAGGCATTTTTAGTGAAAATACAGACTATGTATTTAATTGGCTTTAGATTCGGCGGCGAAAGTTGGTGGCGGGCCAATTTCGGACTGTAACTTAATTATTTGACTGGTAAGTAATACCTAACAATGCAATTCTAAAGCATCCATCTTAAGGCGAGTAATTATGTGTTTGATGAATGCAGAATCGTTTTTTCAAATAAACGCAAAACATACAGTTTTGTTTTTTATGACAAAGATAACTTAAGGATATAATCTAGATAAATTACAGACAGAATCACGATTGGTGAAACTTTTCTCGATAGATTTATTTTCCAAAGTTGGCTCTTCAAAAACACTAGTTTCGTTTTTAATCAAAACTATGAATAGCTAAACAGTTCTTTTTTATATAATTCGTTAGATAATCATACTCGCTGAATAAATAACAGACAGTTTCTTTTTAAATTTGATTGTTTTCGAGATAATGTAGTTTTATCACTTTTTCCGTCTTATCCGGGTAGATTCAGCCCATACAAAATGTCAAAAATTTTACTTATCACATTAATAATATTAGGAATACGAAAGTTTGTGAGGATGATTGTGCCTTAATCATGCCCAATCGACCAATGAATACCAGGTCACTGTGGAGTTCTAACTATTGTAAAATGTGGGCATGTGTCAAATGTACCTAATGTTTGGACGTGCCCCTTTAGACACCTGCAGGGCTATTTTGTAAAAACATGATTATCATGTTATGATGTTGAATGCAATACCTTATGTTAGAGAATACCTAATCTGTACACTTTTCATAGAAACTATTCACTGTTCATGCACCTATACCTACGCAGTAGCGTAGGTATTGTATTAGAAGCGATAGGTATAGGTGCCTAAACAGCATAAAAAGCGTAAGTATGGCATTCAGTACCAATAAATATGGGTATGAATATCATTACATGGTAATCATGTTTTTACAAAATAGCCTTACAGAGCTGGAGATCTACTTGGGGATTACAGTCGTGATATATATTTTTATTTAGATAGGTACTAGGTACCTACCAAGCGAGCAAAGGCGCGGTTGAAGCTAGTCATAACATAAAGGGAATTTTGAAAGTGACATAAATAATATTAGGGAACGTGGTATGGGCATGTCATGGGGGAAGAACGTCATGTTACGAGGGGAGAGGCACCATTCAAGCCGAAATACTCACATCCAAATATGGAATTTTAGGGGTTGGTAGATTAATTAAAATGTAGATGGATTATATGAAATACTGGTGGAAACCTTCCCAACGTCACGTGAAGTTATTTTTAGAGACTTCAAACTTCGGCTGCACCTCTATAGGAGTTGAATTTCGAGAATTTCTTTCATTATGCACCATTACACACTAAAAGGTCTATAATAAACCCTTCAAAATTGAAGTTTCTCAGTAGTTTAGGCTGTGCGTTGATAGATTAGTCAGTCAGTCAGTCAGTCAGTAAAGAATATATTTCTTATATATATTTTAATTGTGACATTACAGAACAGAACAAAGAGGCAAATAAGCGAGAATGGTAACAAAATGGTAACATGACAATATATACCTAAAAAAAAACCGATCACGTGCGAGTCGGACTCGCGCACGAAGGGTTCCGTACCATTCTATAAAAAAACGCCTAAAAACACGTATGTTGTATGGGAGCCCTACTATATATTTATATTTTTACACTGTTTTTGGTATTCCCTGTTATAGCGGCAACAGAAATACATAATCTGTGAAAATTTCAACTGTCCAGCTATCACGGTTCATGAAATACAGCCTTGTGAAAGACAAACGGACAAACGGACATCGAAGTAGTCGAAGACTTAGTAATAGAGTCCCGTTTTTACCCTTTGGTTACGGAACCCTAAAAAAATTGGTTACTTATACAACTAACGCAAGTAATAGCATAGAGCAATAAGCATAGAATAAATAAAGTAAAGAGAAAGTGTAGATGATTTAAGTATGTAAGAAAAGACACGGAAACAGCTGTGAGTGGGATAATAAACATGTTGTGACTTGTGACCCCACAAGAAGTGGGATCACGACTTAAGACGCGAGCATTTGATTTATTCTAAGAAGCAAGAAATACGAGAAGTCTCCGAATATCTTAACTTAAAGGATTAAAAGCGAGCGTAAATTCATTAAACGTTCTCTGTGAAATCGCGATAAAACCTGCTGCCACTTTTGTTTCAATCATTTGGAATTGTCAATTGTGAAATTCAATTTGATTTTACTCACTTTAGAACTATGGCACTCAAAGCGTGGGCATGTGCCAAATGTAATGGACGTCCCTATGACTATCCACTTTAGACATTTTTAATCTGAAGATCTGAGAATATTGGGAATTACTGTCGTCATCCTATATTTTTTAGAGTTAACGGTTGTTCAAAGTTATATATATGTGTAATTAATGAACAATGTATGAATATGACACTCATGAGTAAAAATGTTTGATCATGACAGTTACCTCAATGATGGCCAGCAACGAAAATTTAGTTTTCATCCCACCATCTCGAAAAGAGTATTTTTGCTCTTCAATATCTGAGTGCAAAATCCGTTTTTATTCTCTAGAGGATAAAGTAAATTGAATTTAGAACATCGTGTGCACTAAGTTAGTGAATTAAAAAAATCATTAAACCTATTTACTGCTACCTCTATGGTGCCGAATATATCATACAACTTTTTTTTAATTTGTTAAAAACTCAGACTCGGAACCTTCTTGGTGTTCTTTTTAGGGTTCCGTACCCAAAGGGTAAAATCGGAACCCTATTACTAAGACTTCGCTGTCCGTCTGTCTGTCCGTCTGTCCGTCTGTCCGTCTGTCCGTCTGTCCGTCTGTCCGTCTGTCCGTCTGTCCGTCTGTCTGTCTGTCACAGGGCTGTATCTCATGAACCATGATAGCTAGACAGTTGAAATTTTCACAGATTATGTATTTCTATTGCTGCTCGAACAACAAATACTAAAAACAGAATAAAATAAATATTTAAGGGGGGCTCCCATACAACAAACTTGATTTTTGCATTCCAGTGCCATCTAGTTTCATTTGACGTTACTACGTATTATAGGTACTTTTCGCGGTCTCATGTGACCGCTCGGGGTTTGAGAGGTAAGATGAAAGAGGTTTGCGATTCCGCTGGCAGGTGGCGCTATTTTACCACTATCGGTAAAGTAAGTCGGTAAATAGGTGGTACTTCACATGATCGAATAAAAAGTTTGAAATTGAATTATTGAATTCATGTAGTTAGGTAAATAGGTACCTAGGTAGATATTATTAATTTCCAATTAATTTCGAGTTCGAATCCTGGCCGTGCATCAATGGATATTTCTGTTCGAAAAATGTACCTATATGCGCGTTACACGTGTTTATAACAGTGAAGGAAAACATCGTGAGGAAACCTGTTAGTATTCTTGAAAGCGACGACGGGATTGCAACCTGTCACGTGTGGAATGCTAACTACGTAGTTAGGTAAATAGGTAGGTTACGAGATATTATGAATTATTTTTTATGTTTCTAGGGTTCCGTATCTAAAGGGTAAAAAACGGGACTACTAAGACACCGCTGTCCGTCTGTCTGTTACCAGGCTGTATCTCGTGAACCGTGATAGCTAGACAGTTGAAATTTTCACAGATGATGTATTTCTCTAAAATCAGCATAAAATAAATATTTAAGTGAGACTCCCGTACAACAAACGTGATTTTTTTGCCGTTTTGATAATAGTACGGAACCCTTCGTGCGCGAGTCCGACTCGCACTTGGCCGGTTTTTTCAATTTGCTTTGTACGCGGTTCTTTACGCGGCATTTTTTAATTATTAAGATTATTCTGTAATACTTACCTGTCATAATGTAGTAGTTAATACCTAAACTGAAATAAAAGTACCTATCTTGTGATTGTAAACGTTTTTTTTTGCATTTAGTCATTTCCTCGCTGAGGTGGAATGATAAGTTACGTGTTGCACTCGAGTGCAAAGATTTTTCACCTCGTGCTCTTTGATTCCCTCGCTAACGCTCAAAATTAACAAAAAATTTAACACGTGGTTAAAAAGCAACTTTGCACTCTTGTATAACAAATAACTATTTTAAGTGCATTAACGTGTGCATTAACGTTATAACAGTGAAGGAAAACATCGTGAGGAAACCAGTTAGTATTATTGTAGGCGGCGATGTTTTTGCAACCGTGTGGACGTAGACATCCTCTCAGATCTCCAAGCGTTCAGATCCTCGAAAATGTCTAAAGGGGTTAGTTAGAGGCACCTCCAAACTTTACATTTAGCACAATGCCCACATTTAGCATATTATCTTGGATAAAGATAAAGATATCATTTATTTGCTTGAATACAATGTAGGTTACACAGATGATAATAAATAATATTTTTGATTCAATTATGTTCTACTAAGATTAGCATGCAAATGTTATAGTGAGATAAAGTCAATATTGCATTTTAATTAATGTCAAAAAATTAAAAAGTATTAATAGTAACAGGCTCAATAGTTAAAATATGGTGATGTCAAAATTTGACATAAAATCGTTAATATTATAATAGCACTAGCCGACTCGTGACAGACGTTGTCCTGTCAAATTTCTTTAATTGATTGACAGTAAAATAAAAAAAAAAATGTGATAAATGAAGAACCGATTTTGTGCAAACTTCACATAAACTATCTACTAAACAGTCCGAACAAAGCATAAAGATTTGGTTTGGATAGGTGAGCCCGTTCTTGAGTTATAAAATTACAACGAAAAGTAGCATTGATTTTTATATTTATAGATTTGAAATTAATTAAGAATTTTCCAATACTACTATTGAAATATAGTAGTATTGGAAAATTCTTTTCCGTCGCTACACGCCGAATCATTTGCCAAAACATTAATTTATACGTTAATCAATAAAGGCTGGCGATAAGAATTCGGCTCCAATACAGCAAATTGCGCGTAAAATTAAGCTAACATCTGTGAGCGAGATCGCTCACAGATGTTAGGTGTAAATAACGCCAATAATTTCGGTTATTGCTAATACCGAAAAGTACCAACTTACTTGCAATATTTATGTACTAGCAGACCCGTGATAGACGTTGTCCTATCAAATTTCAATAATCGCATAGAGAAACGCACGTTGCTATGACGACTGATATCAGGTTTAGCACACCAGCGCCATCTCTACCAAAATCATTCCTTTTTGCATTTTTTTATCATTTTGGGGATGTTTTTCATATTTTAAAGCAGTCTATATTTTATTAGTTGTTATATTTTATATCTGGGGGCACGGTAGTGCCCCCGCCAAGTCAAACAATAAAGCGGCACGGCTGTACCATCCTTTTCTCGAAGCAGTTCAGGCCATTTTCAACCCCCTATAACTTCGTTGTGGATAAAACTAGAAGCCTGAATTTTCAGTAACCAAGCAGTCACTATATAAACACGGTATATTTCAAATTTCATTCAATTTGAACCATTAGTTTAAGAATGATAACTAGTCAAAGTTTCCTATTTTGTCACTCACGCACTCACTCACTCACTCACTGACTGACTGACTGACCGATCATCAAAAGTTTAAGGCACTTCTAGCAGACATAGAAGCTTCAAATTTGAAACACAATTAGTGTTTAGTGTAAAAATCCTAAAAAAACCTGCCAAGTGCGAGTCGGACTCGCGCACGTCGAGTTCCGTACCATTATCTATAAATCACGTTTGTTGTATGGGAGCCCCACTTAAATATTTATTTTATTCTGTTTTAAGTATTTTTTGTTATAGCGGCAACAGAAATACATCATCTGTGAAAATTTCAACTGTCTAGCTATCATGGTTCATGAGATACAGCCCTGTGATAGACAGACGGACAGACGGACAGACGTACAGATGGACAGACGGACGGACGGTCAGTGGAGTATTAGTAACAGAGTTCCGTTTTTACTCTTTAGGTACGGAACCCTAAAAAGTAGGGCTATCTACAAAAATAAATGAGATGCCATCAAAAACATAACTTGTACTGTACTTCTGACTTATGTTATTACGTAATTAGCTAACCTTTACGTAATAACTTAAGACAGAAGGACCCTTAAAGTAGGGACTAAATAAATTAACCGACTTGGTATTACATGGATCTCACAACTTTTTACGGTAGAAGAACCGAGTTGCGTTGCGAGACTTGGCTTTTTTTACAAGACTTTATTCTCATAAGAACATAATACAGTTCACTTAAAATGAGACATTAGTGTTACTTAAATAAATTAGACTTAAGTATTACTTAATTAAAATTTAAGCTAGTGGCGAAGCATGCAAAACATATATATATATATTTATTTATGAAATGAAATGAAATGAAATGAAATAGAGTTTATTTTGACACAGCACAACATAAACAGAAGACACAGAATTTATGGTGGTTACCTAGGTACCTACCTACTTACAAATAAAACAAACAAGTGATCTTAATATTATTAGTCTCCTGTGTTTGTGGGTGGTCAAAAAAGGCTCAGTCTCAGCTTAAAAGCCGCTACACATTATGTAATGCAGCAGCGCTGGTTTTCAGACCAAACCTAGGGATACGGGTGACCTCACGAACTAACCAGTACCATATTTAGATATAATTGCAATAAACACAGAAACAAGATAAAATCAAAAAATAATATAAAAATAAATAATCATTTATAAGATTATTACTCTCTTCTCCCTTTTACATAAGCGTTTAAGTTGTGGTCATAATATGTTGTTTTAATTGTTTTTTGTATATGTTTAGACTAACACATTCTTTGATACTGTTGGGTAGTTTGTTGTACATTTGAGTCCCTTGGAATAATAAGTTCATTCTTCCATACCTTTCTGTTCGGGGTGGACGCACGTAAAGTTTATTTTTACATCTTAGATTATATTTGTATTTTCTAACTTTTAGTTCTATACATTATTACAACAACGGGACGACAACAACTCACGTAAATGATAAATTGTCATAATAAAAAAATTAATAAATTAATAAATAATTGTAATAATGTGTAGTACAACTCACGAAAGTTTTGAAAGTGTTTTAGTTCTATGTTTGTTTGAATAGAGCTGCTTCTTTTGTTAGCTGTTTCTTTTGTTTTTGATGGCATATACAGTACTACTACAAACTTTAACTTAATCCGTTTTTCGTGTAGGCCTGATTGAGCCACAAACATACATACAAACTCACAAAATTTTACATTTATAATATTACTAGCTGACCCGTGACAGACGTTGTCCTGTCAAATTTCAATAATAGAATAAAAAATAATGTTTTTAGTCTGTGATGTCAGATTTGTTGCACACCAGCGCCATCTATACAGAAATCATCCCTTTAGCGTTTTTTATCGTTTTGGGTATGTTTTTCATATTTTAAAGTAGTCTATGTTATATTCGGGCATTATATTCATCTACAACAAATTTCAACTTAATCCGTTTTGCCGTTTAGGCCTGATTGAGACACAAAGACACATACAAACTCACAAACTTTCACATTTACAATATTATTAGGATATGATTAGGATTAGTATTGCAGATAAATACAGCAGTCGACAATTTTGGCTTCCTATTATTACATTCCCAATAAACCGTGTACGCATACGCAACAAGATGCAACAAGATGCATAACATTGTATTAACCGTTGACTATAAAACAAAGCACTAAATTACGAGAACCATCCACCACATAACTCAATAGACGCCTAATGGCTTAATTTCTTCAAATAAACAATTCTGCCAAACCTTGAGGTGTGCGGGACAGGGGGAGCGGTAATAATGCATTCTGATTGGCCGATTCAATGTCACAGCCCGCTGCGGAGCGCGTGAATCGCGCTCGGTGCACACTTACGTGTCGTGTCGTGGTGCGACACGCCACTAGCTAATCGCTTTCATACATTTAGTATGGTTAGAGACACATTTGGGTGTCGTATCGTGTCGCAAACGCTATCTTGCGTAATTATCTTCACACGTAAGTGTGTTTCCGGCATTATATCAGCAGTATAAAGGTGTACCCGCGGCAATCGAGCGCGGCATTCGCAGGACACAAGTTTGCCGCGTGACTAGTTTAAATATAAAGTTAAATGTGCGCGCGGCTGTCGTTCAAACCAAATGCCGCGCAATGTCTTGTCTAGTCACACCTTAAGCCTAACGTGTTGTGAGAAAGTTTTCGCCTTGCATGAGGAGTCTATAGACTGTGTGGTCGATGCAGGAAATCGTTATCAAGGCCTACCACGCGTAGGCGATAAGCCCAACTACCGAATTATCTGTGGCGTCCGCAGCTTATGTTATAGTAATTATCGTACGTGCCATGTCAATATTGCCAATCGGTAATTATCACCATATGTTTAGAACTATTTGACAAGTCCGGGACAAAATATTAGGCTCTACGATTTGAGCGACTCGTATGGAAAGTTTTTTGAATTAACCGACTTCATGTTAGTGGAAGTTTGACGGGGGTATATTCCCTATGACCAAAAATAGTTATTTGTTATACAAGAGTGCAAAGTTGCTTTTTAACCGCGTGTTCAATTTTGATGACCGAGCAAGCGAAGGATTCTAAAATTCTAAGATTCAAAATTAGAATCCTGAGCGTTAGCGAGGGAATCAAAAGAGCACGAGGTGAAAAATCTTTGCACTCGAGTGCAACACGTAACTTTTCATTCCACCTCAGCGAGGAAATGACTAAATGCAAAAAAAAAAACGTTTACAATCACAAGATAGGTACTTTTATTTCAGTTTAGGTATTAACTACTACATTATGACAGGTAAGTATTACAGAAAAATCTTAATAATGACGTGAAAAAATGCCGCGTAAAGAACCGCGTACAAAGCAAATTGAAAAAAGAACACCAAGAAGGTTCCGAGTCTGAGTTTTTAACAAATTAAAAAAGTAAATAGGTTTAATGATTTTTTTAATTCACAAACTTAGTACACACGATGTTCTAAATTCAATTTACTTTATCCTCTAGAGAATAAAAACGGCTTTTGCACTCAGATATTGATGAGCAAAAATACTCTTTCCGAGATGGTGGGATGAAAAATAATTTTTCAAATCTGTTCATACACATAACAAATACAACCAACTTGAGAACCACCTGCTTTTATGAAGTCGTTTAAGAATAAAATGACTTAAGGCCTGTTTCACCATCTTCAAGTAAGTAAGCTACTCGGCGATTACCAAAAACTAACGTACCATTTGACATTTGATAGTTTTGACACTTTCATACATTAATTTAGCGCTAACTGGAAAGTAACTAATCAACACTTTACTTGAAGATGATGGCGTTTGTGGACGGATTTACAAAATTATTTTTTTATTTGAAAGCCTATACTTTCGAGGTGGTCCAAGTCAGCATCATGATGGGATCCCAGAGAAATCGAGAGAAACCTTCAAAATGTATGATGATAGTGGTTTTCAACTATAGACCTTGCTCTTCTTTCATTGGCATAAACCGAGTGGAGGGCTAGCCGGGGTAGGGCTCCTAGAGGGGAAAGCCTCCCCCCACTACAATTTTTATTTATAAACATGAAGTCGGTTTTGTTTTTAGTTTTTGAAACGTAATTATTTTGTGGTATTATTTAAATTTGACAGAACAACGTCTTTCGGGACAGTTAGTAAAATAAATCGTACCTATATACACACCTAGCGAGATAGTAAAAACGATTGACGACGAACAAAACTTACAAGTCAGCCCAATTGCCAACAACGTGGACCTTACTCTACATCTATCTGTTGGTGACATTTGCAGCTTTCCACTTGAAATTGAAGAAACCTCCAATTAGCGTTGGACATTGACACGGCTATCGCAAAATTCGCAGTAATTGCAGGGGCCGTACCACAAGCTCAAAAGAAATATAAAAACCGGCCAAGTGCGACTCGAACTCGCGCACGTATGGTTCCGTACCATTATCTATAAAAACGGCAAAAAAAACATGTTTGTTGTATGAGAGGGAATTAAATATTTATTTTATTCTGTTTTTAGTATTTGTTGTTAGAGCAGCAACAGAAATACATAATCTGAAAATTTCAACTGTCTAGCTATCACGGTTCATGAGATACAGCCCTGTGACAGACAGACGGACGGACGAACAGACAGACAGACGGACAGCGAAGTCTTAGTAATAGGGTTCCGTTTTTACCCTTTGGGTACGGAACCCTAAAAACAATATTCTCCCTCTTCCTGTCCTTATCCCACTAAGAGCTGGAGTCGGCGCATCACGTGACGTGTACTTCTTCCATTTTCCTAATTTCCGATGACATACAGTTTGGTCGGCAGCGTCGATTGAAATAAAATATTCCTCATTAATTTTATTTGTATAGAACCACCTCCGAGTCTCTATTATATTACAAAACTAGCGACCCGCCCCGGCTTCGCACGGGTAGCATGTTATTATACATATAAACCTTCCTCCTGAATCACTTCTATCTATTAAAAAAAACCGCATCAAAATCCGTTGTGTAGTTTTAAAGATATAAGCAAACATACATACAGACATACAGACGCGGGAAGCGGAAAGCGACTTTGCTTTATACTATGTAGTGATAACGAAAAATTATTGAAATCGGTCCAGATGTAACTACGTAGTTTACCGGTGTTTAGGTAACATACAATTTTATGAGAAATTACCTAGGTATTTCGACTTTTTTAACGCAATACGATAGCCTGGTCCGACCTTTCTGAGAATTTCTGCTTTTGTTATCTTCTCATAGTTATTATCATTATTTATACCAGAGATGACAATAATAAGGCAATAAGTATTTCCAATGTAGGTAATTGAATAACCCAAGTACCTACAATGGAAATTTGGTTCAATGGTAGAATAGAATAATTTATTTTGTGACACAAAAAAATATTATTATTAAAACAGTACTTAGCAGGATAATTAAGTACCTGCCTAGTATTATAGAAAGATGGAAGTGAGTGAGTGACGGCTGATAGAGGGATATGAAAGAAAAACCTTAGGTAATTAGGTAATATAGAACTGCTCTCGAAAACTGTAGTTGGATGTTCAGATCATGCATATTAACCATCTTGTTATCACCAAAAAAAAAACAACAAAATTGCTAATTTTTCAACTGAATTTGGTTAGTAATTTTTCAGTTCATTAGAGGCTAATATTGCCTCCTCCTCCTCCTTGCTTGTAGATTTGCCATTATCATGTAATTTCTTAAAAAACAATTCTTCGTCATCACTACATAGTATAAAGCAAAGTCGCTTTCCGCTTCCCGCGTCTGTATGTCTGTATGTATGTTTGCTTATATCTTTAAAACTACACAACGGATTTTGATGCGGTTTTTTTAAATAAATAGAGTGATTCAAGAGAAAGCTTTATATGTATAATACATGCAAAATATAGTAGAGAAACACTGATAATTTTAGAGGTTTCTAATGTGATGTCGTAAATAAACACATTTTATTGCGCTTACATTGCAAATGCTGGCTGAACCCCACGAGATATATCAAAATAATGTACTACAGTATTGTACACCTTAAAAACGTCTACAAAAAAGTCAACGATGGTATTAGAAATGTCTTACGCACAGCGAAGCGGGCACGGGTCAGCTAGTTTAGTATATATTATAACATTGACTACTCGCTTTAAGGAAGTTTACACTTGTATATAGACGCGGGGGATCCCTGCTTCGGTTGTCTACTTAGGGTTAGGCTCAGTATCTAAATCTCGGAATCGGCTTCAACGATTTTCATGAAATTTAGTATGGGTTCCGGGGACGATAAATCGATCTAGCTAGGTTTCATTTTTAGAAAACGTAGTTTTATCCTTGTTTTCAGAGAATTAAATATCCAGCAATGCTCGGTTATCCAGGTATTGTACCTTAATTAAGTAGAGATGTATTTTGTAGGGATGTATTGGTGTTCTGTCGCGGAAGATCCGCGATAAAGTTTCCGTCAAGTGTGGCGCTAGCCTTAGAATTCGAATATTTGGCCAGATGTCATCATGCTCATGTCATATTGAACGACCTGTTGTTATATCTCTACATAAAGGTAGTTGGGATGTGTAGACTTTAGTGTGATGTAGAATTAGTGAAGACTTCGGGTTTGATTCGCAAAATAAAGGCACAAAGGGACAAGGGGGAAATATAGCTGGCCTCACAGCTCAGTTGGTAGTAACTCTGCCTTCTGCGCTGTAGGCTGTGGGTTCGATCCCCACCTAGGGCAAATATTTGTGTGATGAACATAGATGTTTGTTCTGTGTCTGGGTGTTAATATGAATAATAAGCATGTATTTACAAAAAAAAGTATATAAGTATTCTATCAGTTATCTAGTTCTCATAGTACAAGCTTTGCTTAGTTTGGGGCTAGATGTCGTTGTGTGTAAAGTCCGAAAATATTTATTTATTTATTTATTTAAATAGATATATGCTTTCGCTCAAAAACGTTTTAGAGTTTTATAAATTTAGATAAAACTCTAAAACGTTTTGAACGTTGTGCTAAATTGAATTCCATCATCAATCGGCTATATTTTAAAGCGATCTCATCCAATTCTGTAACAATATCAGCACTCGCGTAAATAGTTCAAGAGCTCTTGCTGGTGTTAATATGTATAAGTTTTTTTTAAATATATTTTTAAATCAAGCTTTTATAAATTCTAGGTCTCTAGTATTTCTAGTCGTCAAGACAAATGTAACGAGCAAAACACGACGCGGTTATGTTGTGTAGTTAGGCAGTTCCTATGGCTACATTCGAGCTCCATCATCAGACCAGCTCGCTAGTACCATAATTGTATATTGTCATTGGAGATTGATAGGTATGCTAAGTTTTATCTAATTCAGACTATTTACTGAGGAGTTCCATTGAACAGCTCTTGACTCCCATCATCAGATAAGCTCGCTGTCACCATATTATTGCATAGTCACCGAAGTTACGTAAGTATGCTCAAATGTCAGCTCAATCGGTTGAAGATAAATGCTTCAAAATTAAGTTGCAAGATTCCACCTTAACAAACATAGTTACATATACATTGCAAGTTAAATAAAGCTTTTAAAAATCAATAAATGATGGTGGACATTTCACACATAGCACTAAACAAAGCAAAGCTTGTACTAATGGGAACCAGATCACTGATAGAATACTTACTTACTTTTTTTTTGTAAATACCTACATATTTATGATACTATTCATTAATTTTCTTATGTAGGTAAGTATAGTTGTGTTAAGTTAGGTACTATTTACTTTTATTGACATAAAAAAATTGGATCACGATTATTTTTTAAAGTATGATAAACATCCTCTTAGGCCGCTCAGATCTTTGAGAGAGTCAAAAGCACGTTCAATAATTCCTTTTGGCACATACCTAAGTTTTGCAGTAGTTAGCATGACAAACGAAGTAAAACGCAATTGGCGAATATAATGTTACATACTGACGATACAATAGTTTCAATCCTGATGTTCAGGATTTTACAACCGTCGATAAACACTGACTAGGAACAACTAGTATGTAGCTACCTCGACTGTTCTTCAATCAAGTTTTAACGCGATATCGTAAAAAAGGCGTCGCCGACTCCCGCACGAGTACTTTGTACGTAGTAAATGCGATTATTGTACTTGTTTGAAATTTTGTTTTATCTGCGCAGCCCGGTCCGAGCTCGCGAATTTCGATTAAACCTACGAAGGTTTCTGGTACATTTATTCTTAAGTTAGTTTAGAAACGAGTTCTCAAGTTTATCATTTACCCTTACTGATGGTACTCGTTCGAGATTTTATTGCAATAATGGAGTCTCATTTCCTCAAAATGAAACCCTAGACTGAATATGTTTCAATAAATGTATACTCGTAGGCATCGATTTGGTATTAACATTTGTATAAAAACATTTTTTTATGAATTAGGACTCTGTAATCCCTACGTACGGTGGACATCCACTCAGATCTAAAAGGGGTTGTCAGAGGCACGTCCAAAATAGTAGGCAGGTACGTTTTCTTTATAAGATTATTCATTTTGTAAAGTCTTAGGTATAACCGGAAGTTTCGTAGCAATTTCCGGAAGTTTATTAGAACAAGCATGCGGCACACTGCCATGTACGAAACCCTGTCAAACATTTGACAAGTTGAACGCCAACTCTGTAAACTTACAATATTTAACCACTATTTAGGAAAAGTCTATTAGGTCTTTGCGGAGGGATGGTTTGAAAATTTTCCGGATAAATAAATTAGCTTTTTACTGTTTAAAGTGTGATTTTGGATTCAAATTTGAAATCAACAACTGTAATTAATTACGGACTATTCAGAAAATATAATTTTAGTGCATTTGCGCGCGGTCAAAAAATGGATGTGGCCGAGGTCCATCCCAGGCCTCGGTCCAGAAGTAGTTCTATGAGCGAAGAAGAGATGGCTGTGCAAGCCATTATTGATGAAAATAAACAATGTGACGAATCATTAGCTGAGGGAGAGAAGCGGCGGCCGCCCAAACGATTGAGAAATAATGATAGCAGCGACGAGCGACAATGTGTTGATGAGGAAGGATTTACTCTTGTGCAGAGAAAGGTACATCGGGGTGCGGATAGAAAATTGAGAGGAGCGACTGTAAGAGGTACCAATAAATTGATTACTAATTACTATGAAGTGTGCGTTTCGTCGTACAAATTGCTACCAAAACAAATTGGACTGGCAATGTTATTGAAGGCTGAAGGAATTACTAATGCGACGCAGATTAAATACAAAAGTCCCTACCGAGTGGTCATTAGCTTTGAAAACAAAGATGATGCAAACAAGTTAGTCGCGAATACAACTTTTATGGAGTCAGGATTCAGATGCTACTTGACGAGTGAAGTCGGCATTACTTATGGCGTGGTGAAATATTTGGAACTTGAAGTGAAAGAGGAGGATTTGATGGCGTCATTGCACAGTGATCAGAAGATAGTGTCTGTAAAAAGGTTGAATAGAATGTCGGAGGAAGGTGAATGGGTCAGTAGTGAAACCGTACGTTTCGGTTTCAATGGCTCTACTTTGCCTTCTTATGTGTTTGGATATGGTTGCAGATTTAAAGTAGATCCTTATACTTTTCCGGTAACGCAATGCGCCTCGTGCTGGAAGTATGGGCATTTGACACGGACATGTCCAACGAAAAAACCATTTTGTCCAAAATGTGGTAGAGGACACACAAACTGCGAGACGACAGAGTATCGATGCGTCAACTGTAAAGGCAAGCATATGGCCCTGAGTAAGTCGTGTCCTATTTATTTGAAGGAGAGGGAAATCAGATCCATAATGTGTCAAGAAAACTGCATTTATAAAGTGGCGTTATCAAAGTACTTAGAAAACAAAGCACGTAAGTTCGATCCACGGCCGAAAGATCCATCATCTTTCTTTATGTTTGGCGATGAACCTAGTACTAAGCGGTATGAGCCCGTCAGACCAACTATGTCTTACAGTCAAAGTGTTGGTGCAAAGAAGGTTATACAAACGGAGGCTTTAATACATCTAGATGAGGATGTTTTGCGACGGAATATGGACAGTGACGATGAATCGAATGATAGCAGTGAGGATAGTTCGCCAAGAAAAGGAGGAAAAAAGAAGAAAAATAGAAGGGAAAAAAGACGTGAAAAACGTATGTCTCGCACTGCCGAAGGCGTTCAGGAGGCAATGGAAGCGGCGTCACCGGCGGCACCAGTGCCTCCCACTGCGACGACAAGTGAGAAAAAAACATTTAGTAAGAATCAAAAGAATAATTCTAGTTTTGGTAATTTATTTACAAAAGTTAAAGACATTCTGTTTTCGAGGGAAAGTTTTGAAGAAAAAGTTAGCCAGGTGTTGAAATTACTGTTTGAGGAACTAATGTCTTTCATAGTCCAGATGATGAGTAGTGGAGATGTCATAACTAAACTATTAGGCCTGTTTCATGATGGATAACAACATCTCTAATGTTAACGAGGCCAGGGTATCGAGCCCTGTAGGTTCCGTTGCGCAATTTATAAATATTGCGCAATGGAACTCGCAGAGTTTGATGCCCAAAAAACAAGAGCTCGATCTTTTATTATGTAGAGAGAAAATAGGGATTTGCATACTAAGTGAAACATGGCTCGATTCCGATACTAGCTTGCGATTAGGTAACTATAATATCTTCAGAAAAGATAGAACAGATTCTTATGGAGGTGTAGCCATATTAGTTCATAGATCAATCAAAACTCAAATGTGTCCTATAGATATTAACAATGACGGTATAGAAATTTTATGTGTAAGAGTTTTTAACTGTAAGTATTTAGAGCAAGTTATATCAGTCTACTGCCCTTCAACTATAAGAACTTCACAATGTGATTGGGATAGTATTTTTTCAAAGTTTTCGTCGAAATCAATAGTTGCTGGTGATTTTAATGGTCATCATTCTACTTGGTCCTGTAAAAACGATACTAGAGGGTTGCAATTATTTGATTCATCTTTAGAGCATAATTATATATCACTTAATAGTGGGGAATTTACAAGGGTAAAATTTGTTAACGGTCATTTACAGGAATCGGCGCCGGATATTACATTTGTGACGTCTGATATAGCGGTTTATTTTAAATGGCTAGTAACACGGGAGAACTTAGGTAGTGATCATTTGATTATTAAATATTCTCTTCAATATCAGGACTCACGTAGGTTTGTAAAGCGCCGAAACTTTAAGCTTGCTAACTGGCGTGCATATCAAGAGATATTAAAAGATAGTTTTAAAGAAAATGTGGATGAGACTGACATTCAATTGAGTTATGATTTATTTATAGAAAAGGTAAATGACGCAGCTAGTAAGAGTATTCCTATGATTAAAAACTGTTCAGGACCTGTACAATCGTTTCAACCAAAACCATACTGGTGTCCAGCGATATCTTTAGCCATAGCTCAACGTCGCTTGGCCTTGAAAACGTTTAGACGCAATCCTACACCTAATAATCTTGATTATCTCAATGCAAAGATCGCTGAAGCGCAAAAAGTTCATAGACGAGCTAAATCAGCAAGTTGGCAACAATTTTGTGGAACTGTAGACGAAAGTATGT
This sequence comes from Hydriomena furcata, assembly GCA_912999785.1. Taxonomy (NCBI): domain Eukaryota; kingdom Metazoa; phylum Arthropoda; class Insecta; order Lepidoptera; family Geometridae; genus Hydriomena; species Hydriomena furcata. Next base: position 3,595,499 of record OU538834.1, on the reverse strand, counting down.
CAGCCTCAGATATGTGGCGTCGTATGCGCTGGATGAAAGGTCTACGTAGAGATTATGTGCGCGCTCCTCGTGATAAGAAAGAAGAACTTTTATGTAGCTTAGCTCCTGACTCTGTACAAACTTCACAACCAGTGTTTACTTCTAAAAACAATCTCTTAGATAAACTGTTTTCCTTTCAAGAGTTTGAAAGATGCTTAAAAAAGAAAGATACTACCCCCGGAGAAGACAATATTACCTATTCTATGATTTATAATCTTCCTCTGGTAGGCAAGTCATATCTACTTCGTATTTTCAATTTGATTTTTAAACATTCTTTGGTGCCTTTACAATGGCAGAACATTCAAATAGTTCCTATCCCCAAACCTAATGCCAACCCTAATGTAATACCTAAATTCAGACCTATATCTTTAATGTCATGTATCTGTAAAATATTTCATACGATGCTTTGTAAACGTATTGAATGGTTTGTAGAAAAACACAAAATTTTAGCACCTGTTACGAGTGGTTTTAGAAAATGTCAGTCCTGTATAGATTGCTTAGTCCGTCTCGTTACACAAATACAGATAGGGTTTTATAAAAATGAATCAACATTGGCAGTCTTCGTAGACGTAGAAAGTGCCTACAATAACGTATTGACGGATCAGCTTGTTATGTTGCTTGATAGTATCAATATAGGATCTCAAACATGTAGATATTTGTGGTCCTTTTTAAGTAGTAGAATTTTGAAAATCAAAGATGATGATGATGATGATTTCATCATGGCTAGATGGACTGGTAGAGGATTAGCACAAGGTGATCCTCTTTCACCCTTACTATTTAATATCGTTACACATCAAATTTGCACGGGGTATAATAATGTTAATGCGTTGCAGTACGCCGATGATTTTGTTTTTTACACACAAAATAAAAACTCTGATTTGAATGAGGCTTACCTTCAAAGAGCATTAAATACTGTTGTAAATAAATTGGCTGATTTAGGTTTAGAAGTATCTTCATCAAAAACACAATGTTGTAGTTTCAGGAAAGGAAGAAAATTGGATAGAATTAATCTTTCTATAAATAATAATAGTATAACAGCTGTAGCAAACATTAAATATTTGGGTATTTGGTTGGATAAGTCCTTATTGTGGAGTAAACACATAAATGAGACTCGTGATAAAACAATGAAAATTATAGGTCTTTTGAAAGTTTTATCTGGTGCTTCCTGGGGTTTACATCCTAAGCATGTGCGTCGATTATACATTGCCTTGATTCGTAGTAGAATAGATTATGGATGTTTTCTTTATGATGCCGCTGCAAAGACACATTTATCAAAGTTAGATAGAGTACAGAACATGGCAATGAGAGCGATCGGTGGATTTATCAGGACCACACCCATTCATGTTATGGAGTGTGAGTTGTGTGTACAGCCATTGCAGTTAAGACGTCTATACCTTGCCACTAAATATTGCCTTAAAGCTCAGTCATTTTATAATAACATTACTATCACTCTATTTGAAAAATTATTAAAGTTATGTCGAGAGAAGAAACCTTTAATTATATCTATTTATGAAGAAACTAAGCTAGACATTATTAAAACTGGTCCTCTTAATATGTTTTCATTGAATACATGGGTATCAAATATAAATTTAAATTTTATAGAGATTATGGTAGATGGAATAGAACAGGCAAAAAGTCAATATGATGCTAATATATTGAAGTCTCTTACTCTAGTTATGCTAAATGATAAATACGGGGACTTTTACAAATTGTTTACTGACGGGTCTAAAGTTGGTAACGGTGCAGGTGCGGCTTTCTACGATCCCAGTCACAATTTGAAGGAAAAATACAAAGTCATGTCTGAGTACAATACGATTATGTCAGTGGAGCTCTTTGCAATCTCAGAGGCAGTATCATATGCGGCAACTTTAGATGCAAGTAAAATAGTTATATTAACAGACAGTCGTAGTGCCTTACAGCATATCGCTCGATGCGCCTCTGGTGCTCGGGGTGCGTCTGTGGCGTATGCTATTCTAAATAAAGTATTGTTGCTCTTGGATAGTGGTGTAGATCTGAGATTGCAATGGATTCCTTCACACGTTGGTGTTCAGGGAAACGAGGAGGCTGATAGGTTGGCAAAAGAAGCAATTTCAGTAGGCGTAGAAACATATATTATATCCGAACATACAGAAGTGTTGTTAAAATATAAATATAAAATTTTTGAGAGGTGGAAAAAGTATTATTTTAATATTTCAGAATTAAAAGGAATTTGGTATAGAATAGTACAGTGTGAACCTCCTCGTATACCCTGGTTTGTAAATAGTAGTCTTAAGAGATGTCTGATTGTAACAGCTCATAGGCTGCGTTCTGGACGCATGCCTCTTGCTAAGTTTAATCATCTAATGAACATTTCTGACTCCCCCAACTGCGATACTTGCGGAGTCATAGAAGATGTTCACCATCTTCTGCTGGAATGTGTCCGGAGCCAGTCACTGAGATCTCACATGCATAATCAATATGATTTAAATCTTTTGAACATTGGTGTACTTCAAAGTGTCCTATCTGCCCCGCTGGCCGGGGAGGCTATGGCTCTTTTTAGATATGTTTATAATATAGTTAAGTCGTAGTAAATAGTTGCAAGTTGTAACAGGGCTGACATAATCGCTAAGCGATTCAAAGCCCTTTTTAAAAATAAAGATTTCAAAAAAAAAAAAAACCACTATTTAGTTTAAGAAACAAAAAAAAACTACTTCTACAGAGAATTTCTTACATTACTCCGAAATTCTTATAAACATATTTAAAGCAAAAATTTAAATAATGTTTCGACCAATCGAAAAGTCTAGAAACGTCTAGTTTTTTAAGTTTTATGAAGGAACTACATAAATACAATTTTTTTATTGGTTGTTCAGATCTAAAGATCGAGTTTATGTATCGAGATTTTGTAGTAGCTGTATCGTCAAGAAGTTAAAGAGTCGTCTTCGGGACAAGTCTTCCCGAGGGGAATACGTGACGTATTTAAATCTTTAAGGCATCGATTTCTTCCCGTGAGGATGGAACTCCGTGAAGGAATTCTGATGTATTGTTTGTCTTGAGATAAGCTTCGGCTTGTGGGAATTCGTTTGATTAAGTTATTATTGTGGAGATGTTTCTTAAAAATATACAGAAATCTGATCTTAAGATGCGAAGTCTTTTACTTAGCCTAGTCTATCCAAATAATAAGCACTTATCAACTTAAGTAACTTTTTTTTAACTATCGTGATTTGTTAAAACCCGTGTCAAATTCAATTGTTATAATTATAAGTATTAATCATCTAGTTAAAATATGTCCTGTTTTAGTTTCATCGCATAAAGATATTTCCGGTAAATTTAGTTTTCAGTGAAATAAATCAATTGAAAGTATTTACGAGTAGGGTAGATACGCCTGATGATATTAATCGAGCAATACTATTTTATTTTTTGCTATGTTACTTTATGCAGGCATATCATATATATTCGTATATAACGATAGTCTTGTATTACGTGTGTACTATTTACCTCCTTGTACTGTTGTTACTTACGTTTTAGGAACAAAATAAAGCTGACTTATACGTAAGAAATTTCATTATATTCTCTAAAAGTAAAATAAAATTAGGTAATAAAAGTAAGTAAAAAATGGAAGTAGCAAAATGTTTGTCAAACAAACGCAAAAGTACGTTGCGGTGCCACTAAAAAAGGTTCACGATCCGATTCCTTCAGTGTACAACAAAAAACTAGGTGGAGTCAGCGAAAAAAACCCCGGACAGCTGACTGTAGCTTTTCCGCGAGCTTTTCACATGCCGAAAATGGCGGGAAAAATGGCGACAAACCTCTCCGCTAACGAACCTCTTTGTTACACCTGCCTTGTCGAGAATTTAGGAAATACAGAACGTACTTTACCGTAGAGCGTCGGTTTTCTAAAAAAGCGTTCTCCGTTAATATAAAACAATCGGATGATTTATTTATTTATTTTTCAAACTATTGTGACACATATGATTATAAATTTATACGTAACATTAAAAGGTAATTAAATTAATTATCACTACATAGTATAAAGCAAAGTCGCTTTCCGCTTCCCGCGTCTGTATGTCTGTATGTATGTTTGCTTATATCTTTAAAACTACGCAACGGATTTTGATGCGGTTTTTTTTAATAGATAGAGTGATTCAGGAGGAAGGTTTATATGTATATCGGCGGGGGCCTATTTACTTCGTCTCCGTTTGACATAGTACCTAACTAATTTTCTTGGGCTGAGGGTAGGTGTCGGTTTCAATAACAAAACGATTATGGTCAATCTCTGTATTCTAGAATCAATGTAACAAAGCACCTATACTAAACTATTAGACTACGGAACGCGAGACAGTTTCTACGACTGCACTGTTCGACCGATGAAGGAAGACTGTCCTTTGTCCGGGTCCGGATCGCTCGTTCTCTCTCGTAGAGACTCGGATCGGGTGACTCGTAGACTCCGTCTAGCGCCGGTAGATGGCGCTGGCGTTCCGTAAATCAACTGTGTGACCGTATTCTTGTTTCGATTACGACACGGCCATCCTGCTACCACACGTCCCCGTGTGTTATTCTGAAACAATACAGTAGTGAGAGTATAATTTGCCCTCGGCTGTTCCTGACCTTATTTGAGTTAGTTTATTATGATTAGCCAGAGTCATGTACCATCGCATTAACGTATTAGCAACCAGTTATTATAAAACCTTCGTGTAAAACCTCTATCACCACAGCCTTCACCAGCTGACCAGCAATTTACCATTGCACATAGACGCGCATCCGTTAGGATCGCCGTGTGATCACCCGCTGACCCACACTACGGTCTTCAAGACCCCGACCTCCGCCAGAGCTAATCGCACACCGCGCACCCACGGACTACTTGAGTTGCCTCAAGAGACACCGATTTCTACCGGGCTACGGCTACGAAATAGCTACTGGTACGGTCGATTTTGTACGGCTGATAGAGTCTTACGCTTAGTCTATACTAATAAAATTAGACTTCCTCAACATGATCATCACTGACAATCACTTCCTCTGGTACATGACTTACTGGCATAACCCTTAATCTATCATGCGCGTATTTGTTAGTTCGTCTAGAGTTCAAAGCTTTCAACGTGTATCGATCAGCGTCCAATACCTCTATCACTCTAAACGAGTCCTTGTACTTAGGATCTAACTTAGTCTGATTTCGCTCTCGTTTGCTAACAAAACGAAATCACCGACTGAAAATGGTATGATCGCCGCTTTCGTGCTATCGAACTGTCCTTTATCATATTCAGCGGACCTTTGGATGTTATTTTAGCATTTTTTCGAACTTCATCTATGTCTACCTCAGTGTCAACGTCTTTATTCTTCAAAGACAGGGGTCTTACCACTTTACCGATTAATAGTTCAAGAGTCGATGCCTCAATAACTCGGTTCATGGTACTATTAATCGCTAGTTGAACATCACCTAAAGCGTCCTGCCAAGACTTATTGTCGCTAGTCTCTACGGCAGTTAACATTGATTTTAGAACAGTAGACTGAGAGTAGATTTGAGACAGTATCCCAAGGAATTATGACTTTTGGTATCGGATGCAGTTCAGCTTGAACCTTCCCAGAGTGGGACTTCGCAACCTTACAAATAACGCAACTGTCTACAAATTTCTTGACATACTGATTCATACCCGGGAACCAGTAAAATTCGAAAAGCTTTTACTAACTAACGAGCACTCAGCACCAGAATCGTAAAAAAAACAATACAGCTCACCTTTATGGTAGTGTTCCAGAAGACGTTGGTACGATGCAAACGTCCACACGCCTCTCGTTATGCGTCGCGCTTGTACCACCACCGCCGCCGCTCGCTTGGCCGCCGCCGCTCGTGCACCGTATAGCGATGTGGCCTGGTTTGCCACATTTGAAACAAACTAAAGGCTTTAATGCAGGCTGCTCAGCGGCTTGAGATGATGTCGAGTACGCAGCCTGTGGTCGTCCTTTATTGTCAATAGGTTTGCTTCTACACTCCGATTTCTTGTGACCTAGTTTTCCGCACGAGTAACATTTGAGGGTAGACATCTTGGTTCGTTTTGGATCAAACGGCTTTAATGGTTCATCAGGAGTAGCCGCTTTACGTTTCAGGTGCAAGAAAGCATGTAGTTCTTGTTGTAATTTGTCCCTAGTTGTAATATCGGTTGTAAAAGCCAATCGTTGCAATCTCGTATCAAACTGTGAAATGTGAGCTAAAACGGTAGCGACTGCAATCTGTTCTTTGTTCGAATCTTTCCAACGGTTAGATAGAGACGTAATTAACCGACTTGCATATGCTGCTAGCGTTTCCTTATCATTTGGTTTATCACCGTTTAAATTTATGAGGGTACCCGCTAAAGTCTCGGATGAAATAAATCTCGTTGTAAACAGTACCTTAAACTCGCTCCAAGTCATTCCTTGATACGCTATTTGTGATAGCCACGTCGATGCAGCTCCTTTTAGCGCCTTGCTAATCGCAACCACAAGTTGACCGCCGTTCAGTGGTTTTTCGGCAAAACACAAATCCGCCGTAGTACACCATGATCTCGCGTCCGTATCAGCTTTGTCCGGGTTGAACTCGGGCAAATCCACTCGATAACTCTCCTTAGGGGTTTGTAGGGCTTCAATCAGGGCTCGCATGTTTGAATTTTGGATTTCAAACATTTTACGCCAATGATGATGATCATTTTCTTCATTTTGAACCGACACTGATCCCACATCTGATATCGGCGGGGGCCTATTTACTTCGTCTCCGTTTGACATAGTACCTAACTAATTTTCTTGGGCTGAGGGTAGGTGTCGGTTTCAATAACAAAACGATTATGGTCAATCTCTGTATTCTAGAATCAATGTAACAAAGCACCTATACTAAACTATTAGACTACGGAACGCGAGACAGTTTCTACGACTGCACTGTTCGACCGATGAAGGAAGACTGTCCTTTGTCCGGGTCCGGATCGCTCGTTCTCTCTCGTAGAGACTCGGATCGGGTGACTCGTAGACTCCGTCTAGCGCCGGTAGATGGCGCTGGCGTTCCGTAAATCAACTGTGTGACCGTATTCTTGTTTCGATTACGACATGTATAATAACATGCTACCCGTGCGAAGCCGGGGCGGGTCGCTAGTGAAATAATAAAGGATAGAGTAGTAAAGACAGAGTAGTATAGCGTAATAAAGGATAAAGACTCGTGTAAAATTCTATAGTTATATTTATTTATTTAAAAAAAAGGTAAATTGATTGAATATGAAAAAGTTTCACGACTGTAATCCCCAAGCACGGTAGACATCCTCTCAGATCATCAGGCACTTAGATCCTTGAAGATGTCTGAAAGGGGTAGTCAGTGGCACACAGCTATGGCACATAATTATGATCGTGAAATTCAAGCACTTAGATTGGTCAATTCACGGTCCGCTCCACTCCGCGCTGCTCCGCGTCAGTGAAAATCCATCCTTATTCTGACATTTGGTTTATCAGAACACGATTGCTTTGACTATAGTTACGCAGAAGTACTTCCGCAATTCAATATAACTTCATTTCAATGCACAGTTGTTATTGTTCAAGACTTGTGTTTGGACTGTAGGCTAATAGAAATTCAGTGAATCTAGTATCGGAGTTTAGAAGTTTTGCCCGTACCTCCTACAAACTATAATTTCGATTAAAATAGGAATATAATTTAAATAACTATTCGTGGACATTTCACACTTTGCAATCTTGATCCAAATTAGGCTAAGTTTGTACTCTAAACTAGCTAGATAATTGATAGAAGATAATTGATAAATACATACTTATGATACATCATAACACACAGATACAGAAAAAACAAATATTTATTCTGGATCCCCATCCAGAATAAATATTTGTTTTCGAACCCACAACCTACAAGAGCCCTTTTACAATAATATAAATATTGTAACAACTTGTATTTTCCACGATTACCGTTACGGCAGTTATATGGTGGCTGCCGTTTCTTAAGAAACCGTAACCCAGACGGTTATAATGTGTTTATTTGGTGTGACATTTTGCGTTATTTTTTGGCGCCTGTTTTTTTTAGCTTGATTAAAATATTTCCGATAAGGATAAAAAACTTGGAGAAAAAATTACTGCGGTAGGTTGAACCGTTTGAAACTAAACTCGCTTGAAACTAGACTCTATTAGTCTATCTTATGTCAAATGTCAATTAATAGTTTCAATAATTTAATGGTAAAAAGCCATGTCAGCCTAGTGGTAGCTATCTCGACGTTCGAACCAAGGAACAAGGAAATATCGTATAAAGACCTGTTAGTATTATTTTGAGCGGCGATGGGTTTGCAACCTATGTCGTATTGAATGCTAACTACTGAAAATTTTGGGCATCTGACAAAAATTATGTTTGGACATGGCTCTGACTAGTCATCTTCAAATATGGAGATCTTAGTAAATGTCTACTGTACTTTGGGATTACTGTCGTGATATTTTTTTAATGGTTTCTAAGTTATAATGATTTGCGAACTATATTCAAACAGAATGAAGCGACATCGTCCAAAAGAGATGTTATCTCCTCAAACTTAGGGAATTAGGACGTATCTATCTCGCCCATCTCACAACTTGAAAGTTTACTGATAAAAAGGGTTACACGTCCTACTGGTATCCGTAGGTTGCTGACTTGTTAGAAAGATAAAGTTAAATAATATATATCTACAGATACTTATCTAAAACTTACCTACATTTCTGACAGACGCGGGCCGAAGACAAAGCTTGAGGAAATAAAGCTCAAAGTTCTGCGACAGAGTTGGAATGCTGTGTTTCTCCAAAGCCCTAATAGATGGCGCCACCAGTACCCAAAGTTATTTAATTAAGAGAAAGCTGATAAGTACCTCAACCTTTATTCCTGAAGAGACTAACCAAGTAGAAATTACTTTCTGTGAAATGTACCGGGAGTGGTTTTGGGTTGTCATTGATAACCTGTTTTTTTTTTTCGTAGAGGTTTATTTCGTAGCAAGCAGTCCGCTACGAGCCGTCGTAGCGCTGGTACGGTTCTACGGCGCCTCTACGCCGTCCGTGCGTACAAAAACAATGTGAAAACACCGGCGAATTAAATAAACACTCAAATAGTAAACAATTTCCGTACAAATCAACAGAAAATTTGTCGACCTCTCAAATTGTTGGAATCGGCGCGAAAACAGTGAAATGTAAATAGTGCCCGAAGCATTTCCGTCCCGAAATTACATGATTTTTGCGGAAGAAATATATTGGTGTTTTTGATGGTAAGCAATTTTCATATTCCAATGAGACTTTGAGTGTTTTTAGGGTTCCGTACCCAAAGGGTAAAAACGGGACCCTATTACTACGACTTCACTGTCAGTCTATCCGTCTGTCTGTCACAGGGCTGTAATGTATCTCATGAACCGCGATAGCTAAACTAGTTGCTGCTATAACAACAAATACTAAAAACAGAATAAAATTAATATTTAAGAAGGGCTCCCATACAACGAACCCTTGGCTACGTAACCGTACCTAACCTTGTACGAAACAGACTCGCACTTGGCCGGTTTTTTGTTATTTTGTAGTTGCTATTATTTAAAAGTACTCGTAGCTGTATAAGTACGCTACTTCGCGTGGAACGAATACTTTTTCTTTCATATTTAATTATCTAGATTCTAGATGATAAAAAATAAAAGGATCACGACTTTCATCCCCAAGTACGGTAGACATCCTCTCAGATCGTCGGAGGCGTTTAGATCTTTCGAAGATGTCTATTGGGGGTAGTCAGAGGCACGTCCAAACATTATATTTGGCACATGCCCACATTTTGCGGTAGTTAGCATTCCATATGTGACAGGTTGCAAGCCCAACGCTGTTTATAAGAATACTAACTGGTTATTTTTCAAACTATCGTGATTAGTACACATAATTACACGTAATTATCTTTATTTATTTTCCCGACGTTTCGGCTATATTACAATAGCCATGGCCGCGGGCAGACTGGAGAACGGTGCTACCGCCGAGAAGCGGAGGCAGTTGACGAAACTACTCTCACTTGGTCTTCAGAAATAGAAATGTCCATGTTCATATTACGACACACCACACTAACTGTATCGACGCACTGAGATGGTCTGTCACGACGCCCACACATAGTGACCACAGGATTCCATGAATTAGAGGGTCTATGGCCGTTTTCACGATTGAAATTTGAGTACTTCTTGATTTCAATAGCTTCCCGAACTATTCTCTTGTAATAATGGCGTTGTGACATGACATGTAATAATGACAGAACATAAATAAATTGAAGGTAATTACGTGATAAACACCCGTGTTAAAATCTATAGTCATATTTTTTTTATTTTTCTGTTTACTTACTGACTACCGCCGGCGGCTTTGCTCGTGAATCCAGAACCAGAACTATAGCAGAAAGTTGATTCTCAAGTTTTATATTTTGTCTAGTTTCAGTATTGCTTCAGGTAATTGAATCCCAGGTGCAGAAAGTTTCTGCGTTTACCTCAAGGAATGAAATTTTCTTGATGCATTTTTAAATTTACTCGAAGCTGGGGATCTAGAAATGTAGGTAGATATATGTACCTACAGATTTTTACTTATCAAGTACTAGCCGACCCGTGACAAACATTGTTCTGTCAATTTTTTTGTAATAATCACATAGGAAAAAGCTATTTCAGGCAGCTTTTCCCTACAAACCTTGTACTGATAAAATAAATTACGAATTTGTTTGAATGCGTATCATTCATTAGTCAAAACTGCGTTGCTATGGCGACTAAATGTTTTTAGTCTGTGATGTCAGATTTGTTGCACACCAACGCCATCTATACCAAAATCATCCTTTGCGTTTTTTTATCATTTAGGGGTTGTTTTTCGGTTTTTATTTCCCCCATTATTTATTCTGTTTTTTTATCCACGTACTACAGCAAATTTCATCTTAATCCGTTTTGTCGTTTATTTTTTATTAGGGAACAAACATAGCAGCCTTATCACAAACTTTAGCATTAATAATAATATTAGGATAGCAGTTTTGACTTAGTGAGAGATCTTTCAATCTAAAAGTAGGTCAAAACCAGCCTATGCATTGTGTAAACAATAAACATATTTCAGCCTTTAAAGCTTAAATCGCAGTGAGTTTCTGTGCTGTTTGTTTGTTTGTTTGAAAAGGTCTTTATTAAACATAAAATAATACAAATTAAATATAGACACAGTCTAGTCTAGTACATAATAACATAGTATTCGGATTTAGTAACTCTGCAGACTGTTAATCGCCTTTATGAGTTTTTTAATAAAATATATATTTATGACAGTATTTACTTTATAAATCTAACGTAAAAGTTATTTGCATTATGCTAACATTTAAATATTTTGTTTACATTTTATATTCTCTTTGTAAAGCGCACATTTTTAAACTATAAAGCTAATTAAACTATAAAGCTAATTTTAATATTAACAAGCTACTTTTTTATCAATATAGGAACTAATTCTAAGTGACTAACTAGTATCCGATATTGTCTGTATCCGAGTTTCTGTGCTAGTTATAGCATTAACAGAATACCTGTACTGATTAATTTCTCTATTCGAATGCAAATATCAATAATGTCACCAATGTAAATGTTTTTGATGAATGCAGAATAGTTTTTCTCAATAACCGCAAAACATACAGTTTTGTTTTATATAATTTAAGGATTTAATCTAGATAAATTAAAGACAGAAACACGATTGGTGAAACTTTTCTCGATAGATTTATTTTCCAAAGTTGGCTCTTCAAAAACACTAGTTTCGTTTTTAATCAAAACTATGAATAGCTAAACAGTTCATTTTTTATATAATTCGTTAGATAATCATACTAGCTACATAAAGACATTTTTTTTTAAATTTGATTGTTTTCAAGATATTGCAGTTTTATCACTTTTTCCGTCTTATCCGTTAGACTCAGCCCATACAAAACGTCAAAAATTTTACTTATCACCTGACTTTAAATTGTTCAGAAGTTGTACAAAAATACATAACACCATTTTTAACATTCATATTTACAACACAAATGGCACATACCGTATTATATAAATGCGTTGTTTATTCATAGAACGCAATAAAATAAATTGAATTGCCAAAATATACCAGTAAAAACGAGCTATCCGCAAATTGCATTCCCTAATTTATGAAAACCAATAATCTTTTAATCGGATTTTGTAATATTAATGTGTTTTTATAAAAACGAATTATACAACGACATAATTATACAAACATAAAATCACGCCTGTTTTCCAGAGGGATAGGCAGAGATCACGGCTTTTCACTTGGTACGATCCTGACATACCTTTTTTGCTTCATTTATTCTCACGACATTCTCATCGACAGATAGAAAGATGATAGATAGAAAACACTTTATTGCACACCACATAACAATAACATAAAAAAGAAATAACACAAACTAATATTGGAGTACAATGGGCGGTCTTATCGCTGGGAGCGATCTCTTCCAGACAAACTTTGGATGGACTGGACATATAGTGTACGATATACGACGGTGGTGCAGTCAAAAGCGTATACCTACATACATTTAAAACAAAAAAAACCTAAAATTATCATTAAAAACAAATTAAATAAAAATAAAAATACCTAATCTAACCTACTCAGAGGTATTTAAAAAGTGACCGAGCCTTTTGAAAATGATGTGATTTAGCAGCTCTGACATCAATTTAAGGCTGTATCTCATGAATCGTGATAGCTAGAAAGTTGATTTATTTACAGATGATGTATTTTTGTTGCTGCTATAACAACAAATACTAAAAACCAAATAAAATAAAAATATTTAAGTGGGGCTCCCATACAAAAAACATGTTTTTTTGTCGTTTTATAATGTACGGTACGGAACCTTCGTGCGCGAGTCCGACTCGCAATTGGCCGATTTTTCTTTATAGGTACTAAATTTAATCGAAATCGGTTCAATTATTTCGATGTGATTGTTTGTTGTTTGAAAAGGTCTTTATTGAACATAAAATAATACAAATTAATATATCTAAACACAGTCTAGTACATTACAACATAGTATTCGGATTTAGTAACTCTGCAGGCTTTTAATCGCCTTTATGAGTCTTTTCGATGTGATTGACTAACAAACAAATATCCAAGCTTTGGCATTTAAAATATTAGTGTGGCGACCTACTAATACTCGTAAATCGATATTACCAACAGTTAATAGTTACTGAAGTATCGCATCGGAAACTAGTACGTCTATTCGTAGGTACTCTTTCACTCAATAGGACTGTTTATTTTTATCACCATTGATGACATTGTTTTTGTTTAGTTTTATCCTGTCCATCCAAAGCTTGACTAAAAGAGATCGCTTTTAGCGATAAGGCTGATTATTACACTGTTTATATTATTAATTTTTGTGTCCGTTTTTTTATATACTTTTGATATGGTGAACTGTTAAGTGATAAGTTATATATTATAGTTAAGGTGATAAATGAAATTTTTGACATTTTGTATGGGCTGAGTCTCGGATAAGACGGAAAAAGTAATAAAACTGCATTATCTCGAAAACCATCAAATTTAAAAAGAAACTGTCTGTAACTTATTTAGATTATCTAACGAATTATATAAAATTTAACTGTTTAGCTATTCATCGTTTTGATTAAAAACGAAACTAGTGTTTTTGTAGAGCCAACTTTGGAAAATAAATCTATCGAGAAAAGTTTCACCAATCGTGATTCTGTCTGTAATTTATCTATACAGTTTTGTTTTTTATGACAAAAATAAAAATGTAATCTAGATAAATTATAGAAAGAAGATAAATTATAGAACGATTGGTGAAACTTTTTTCGATAGATTTATTTTCCAAAGTTAGCTCTTTCTTATAAGTCGACCATACAGAAAAACAAAAATTTTAGGCATCACCTTAAGGAACCACCTACAAAGCCATCACACCGTTTGGTTTTATTATTTGTTTATTTTCAAAATTGCCTACGCGACTTTAGTAAAAGAGTTGTAACAAAATTAAGTAAAATAAACATGGTAAAAAAGGTAATGGCAATAAAAGACAAATTTATATTCTCCAACACAAATGAGCTACGTAAAAAATTGCGATTTGATTAAAAAATGTTTACTCAGGCAACAAACGGATGTTCCCCTTTCAACGTTCAAATTAGGTTTTTTTTTCCGAAGAACCTCTTTCAATATAATTACTCAATTGGGTCAGATGAAAGGTTCTTTTTGCCTTGGATTTGGCAGCAGTCACACTGAAAGCATTGAAAACTCTCTGGTAAGAAGTTAGGCGATTTACATCGCAAATTCACAGGGGACATTTGTCCCGGGGACATTGTCCCCCGTCACTTATCGTGTCGGTCGATGTCACGCAGGAAATGTCTCGTGATATGTTCCTTAATGTGAATGCGGCGGCGGTATCTCGGCGAGATAAAAATCTTAAGCCTATGATTACATTATTTTTAATATGGAAAGCTAAAAGTACAATTAAACTTAAAATATTGAAAACGGAGAGATTACACTTAAAGCAGTAAAGTAAAAGTCAAATATACATTTGAAAAGAAGTTGGACAATCACAAAAATCATTTATACATTATAATAAAAGAGTAACTCAAAAAAGTCTATGCATATTTTTAGCAAAAACGTGTTTAGAAGACCTCAAAAAACAAGACTCAAAAACAAATCTGTCAATCAGTAAGTCACTCAGTCAATCAGTAACGCAAGAGTTTTATGTATTTATATACACAAATGTCAACCAGTTTTCTACGTGTTTGCTTCATTTTGACTTTGAATGGATCAGGTAGGCACTACGCTTCGGTTTTGCTAACAGGTGATAAAAAGGTTTCGTGTACCTTTAGATGCTGCAAAAATGGCTATTTCAATTTAAGAGGTAAATTGTAGTGGGAGATTTAGGCAGAGTAAGGCCACTTCCTGGACATTTTTGGAACCGTACCACAAGGTCAAAGTAATATCAAAACAATATGCTAAAGTGACGACTCTATAAGAGTTCGTATTGCGTTGTGACTTTTGCACCGTGAGTAATATTGTTTTGATATTACTTTAAGACGCTGTGGTATGGCCCTTAAATTTTATTTGTCAATGCTCACTTTAGGAATATACCTAGGTTTTTGTTACATGCGTGACAGATTGCTAGTCCATGGTCGTTATTATATATTAATTTATCTAGCCAAATATCCGAACATAATCTACGAGTAAGTACAGTCAGCCACATAATTAGCTGAACATAAATAAAGCTGCAATCGCACTAGGGGACATTTGTCCTGGGACATTGTCGTCCGACGTCGCCTAACATCGCAGGCGACATCTACGAGCCGCGGCACATATGCTATCTACGTAACCCTCGTCACGGGGAACATCGCCCAACAAGTCGATCGATATGTCTGCGACTTGTCCCTTGTGCAAATGTTAAATTCATGTAGTAACAGTAATGAACGATCGATCTAAGGGCAGCGTGATAGCAAAATTACCAGTGACAATAAACGGTCGAACATAACCAAACAAGTGTCCACGGTAACATTACCGGAACAACAAACCATCCGATATCGACCGGACGCGGTGCATAAAACAATTTACGCCGTTCAGGGGATCATTAGCCGGTACCGTTTATTTACTTAGCTGATGCTGAATAATTTTACACTGTGGGTAGTGGAAATCCTTTAAATATTGAATGCAAACTCTAATAGACATATTGAAATAGGTCGTTTATTTTATAATAAACTACCCGTGACCGCCGACCCGTGACAGACATTGTCCTGTCATATTTCAATAATCGAATAGAAAGGACTGAATGTTTTTAGTCTGTGATGTCAGATTTGTTGCACACCAGTGCCATCTTTACAGAAATCATACCTCATATCTTATAATAAATTGTACCCGTTTGATACCTAGGTACGAGTAACTTGGAACTCACCTCACGCTGACAGCTGTCAAATTTGTGTCAAATTAGCGAATTTTATTATTCATTTTAAAGTAATATAGTGTAGTAATTGTTATTAAAATAATGCCCATCTGATGCATCAATATAAATAAACAATTGAATATACGAGTACATTAGCACTTAGTTCGCTCATGTACAAGTTTTAGTCTTTATCTCATAATGATTAGGTATTATTCCGTAATGTTCGTATCACTTAGTTAATGAATACAGATTTATTTATTTAATACGTCCAGGGCCAATATTAGACTAAGCTCGTACATATTCTGGTTGGATGTAACAGATAATGAATTATTCAAATAAATAATAGTAAGCATTTCACTCAGCACCGGCTAGCATCAAACTAAGCCAAACTTGTACTATAGAAATCAAACAACTGATAGGATTTAAATAGATACTGTTTTTTTTTTAAATAAAAAATAGCGAATAGAATACATTCGACATTAATGCCGTGCGAGTAAAACCACGGATATACACTTTGGGTGAAATAAAGGGACATATTCAGTAACATGTTGCTCATCAACTACGTGAGTGTCTCAGGGACAATATTGTGAAACTTTTTACAGGCCATACTACTCAGTGCTTATAGAAATGTCGCCCGAGGTTTTTCTTGTCACGTAAAATGTTGCGGGACACTGTGGAACGTTGCAGCGGCACGCTACGGGACAAAATGTCCCCTAGTGTAACCGTAGATTTAATATTTGATTGGTTGTCGCGTAACTGAGACGCAGCTTAGAACTAAAGATGCTCTGGGAAATGAACAGTAAACTCGCGAAATAATAGTACGTAAGCTAAAACTCCACTTACAGCAGCAGTTAACTCACAAACTCCCGAGGCTATGGTTGCCAGTGATAATTATATTTTACCTGAAAATGAGTCTAAACTTCTATGCTTAAAATTCTATTTTTGCGCCAAATAAATGCACTAAATTGAGCACAGAAATAAAATTTAAAAAACACGTCTAAACAACGAAAAAAGATCACTACATTTACTACAATAGCTAAAAAAGTATTTTCGTAATTGTCATTTCATAGCACAAGTACCTACCATGTGTTTAGTAAAGGATGGCATTTTCTCTTGTTTCCATTGTAAAATTATAGATTGATTGTGGTTTAGACATGTTTATACTAGTATTTACTATGCTTGGTGTTATTATGACATGCTGTAGTGTATGTCCTTGTACGCGTGGATAAAGCCGCATTTGCACTAGGGGACATAATTTGTCCCGCGACATTGTCACATTTGTCACCCGACAAGTAAAATACAATGTCGCGGGACAAATGTCCCCTAGTGCAATTGCACGTATTTAACATATCGGGCGTCGTCGCGCGGGACATCGGCTGACATCGCAGATATCTTCGGCTCGCAGCACAGACGTTATCTACGTAATTCTCGACAGTCGAACGACACGAATTCAACGGGTCGGGCGACGTGACGCGGGACATGTTGGCCGACATGTGTAAACCGCAGATGCAGTTTAAATCTCCCTATAGGTATCTAGTGGTATTATATACATTGTCACAGTATGTCTGATGAAATTATTATGACAAGTTTTCAAAAATGTCCCAGTACACGTGGAATTATAATCTCCATATGTGACAGTGACAAGCAGACATTGTAAGTGTGTTCCACTCATTTTATATGGGCTATACATAATCCATGATGACTTTATAATATGACGATATTAAAGCTGTTCGTGTTCATAAAGCCTGATAGTCTGTAGGACTTGGCTAGCGGAAAGTTTAGCTTCAATCAACGGCTTAATCCGCGATTTACTGCGCCAAAGCTCCATTGTATAATATTCAATCGCGGAAAGCAACGAGATTGTACTTCACAGTGTATGGCTTTGCTACTCGTACTTTGGGTAGTAGAGACCCGCAGTCTTATTGCGTAAGCTCACTGGTAATCGTAATCGGCTTCAAATGAGACAATTGAACTTTGATTGTTGAAGCCAATTTCGATTATCAGTAAGCGTAGGAAATAGGGCTGCTATGTGAGATATGACAGTGAACATAGATTTTCATCAGTCACAGTGAATGGTGAGATAGATTTTTTGTATGAAGTTGCAATAAGCGCCTCTAGCGGTCATTTAAAGAAATAATAAGTTTTTTTTTTCAAATATATTTTTTAAATGAAGCTTTTATAAATTCTAGGGCTCTAGTAGTACCAATCAAAACAAATCAAAGGAACCCAAATACGACGTGGTTATGTTGTGTAGTTAGGGAGTTCCTATGGCTACGTTCGAGATCCATCATCAGACCAGCTCGCTAGTACCATAATTAAAAAAATAACTCAATCTGACTATCTACTGAGGAGTTCCGTTGAACAGCTCCTGACTCCATCATCAGATCAGCTCGCTATTGCCATATTATTGCATTGTCACCCAAGTTACATATGTATGCCAAATTTCAGCTCAATCGGTTGAAGATAACTGCTTCTTGAGTTGCAAGATTCCACCTTAACAAACATAGTTACATAGTTACATACATACATTGCAATTTAAATAGAAGCTTTTAAAAATGGATATGGTCACGTCTATCATACCCAAATACGGTAGAAATCCTCTCAGATTTTCTAGCTTTCACCGTGACAGGTGACAATCTATACTGTCATCTCGCACTTGAAGCTTAGATAGGTTTTGAATTGTATCGTTCTGATTTGTATCTAAATAATAAGTTGTAACTGACAATGGATTTTGAACTTTTTGAACGACCTCTCGTGGACGCATTCCCTTTTTACAAACGATTTTCATACGATAGAATTCCGTGGAATGATGAAACGCGATAGCATAGAATGAAATACATTTATTTGACATACATAGATAAATACGTGCACTACATATAACAAAAATAAGGTACATACATAATAAAACACAGATTACCTATGTGAGTCAAACAAGCCCCATCTCAGCTTTATGCTGCTCCATAAACCGTGAAGTAACAACACATACCTAGCCATGTTAGCTTGTTTATCAAAGTCATCGTTAAGAGTATCCTAGAGCTAAAGCATGAACTTAAAGTTTAGTGCAGACGGGCCTATTTGAAGTTTTGGAGTAACTTTTATAGTAGGTATATGTACGTTTTTAGAGTGGAAAGACTTTATGACCACATGCATGTGACAAGGCCTTTACTAATGAAAAATACTGTGATCCGCACCGAGTGAGCATTTTCGATGAATAAATGCCTATCTTCCGGCAAAGATGAATCGTTCCTACGTGACGCGACAAAATTCGTCGCGACAACTGAAAAATCGCTTCATAATAAATTGGAGTTATGAACTGGGCTACGCTATTTTTCACTGTAAAGTTATCGATGATTCAATGTTATAAATATAAAGATAAGTTCGTTATTTCAAACCGGCTGACGTTATTTTAACAGCAAACTTTTCGCGCTTTTATTTTTCGTTTGGAATGCAACTGAACTTACATGATAAGCAACTTTTTGAACCTTTGCATTGCACTAACAAGTTTAATAATTATAATAATATATTGGTAAAAATTTAAAATAGCGCCATCTAGTCCCAAACTAAGCAAAGCTGGTACTATGGGAACCAGATACTTTACACTTATTATACTTTTTTTCGTAAATACCTACATAATTTATAATACATTGTAACACCCAGACACGGAATAAAATTATTCTATGTTCATTACAAAAATGTTTGTCCTACTTGACAGTGAAGCCGCAAATACACAGGGGACATGTCGCGGAGCAAATGTCCCCTGTGTATTTGCGAACTACTTTGAAATACGAAAAACCTCCCCAAAATGATAAAAAAACACATCAGGGATGATTTTGGTATAGATGCGCTAGTGTGCAAAAAATCTGACATCCGTCGTTCACATCAGTCGTCATATCAACGTGCGTTACTCTATGCGATTATCGAAATTTGGACAGGACAACGTCTGTCGCGGATCTGCTAGTATTATAAATGCGAAAGTTTGTGAGTGGGTGTGTGTGTGTGTTTCTTACTCTTTCACGCAAAAACTACTGAACGGATTAAAATGAAGCTTTACAGTAAAATAGCTTATACATCAGAATAACACATAGGCTACTTTTTATCCAGGTACCACCCGTGCAAAGCTGGGGCAAGCAGCTAGTAATACTATATGGGTTCGTTATTTATGATTATGACAATGTAAGCTAACAATAAAACAATAAACAATTAAAATTTCAGTTACTTTGAAAAACATTTTCATAATATAAAATCGCCAGTAAGGTAATATACAAATTATTGTTGATTTATTCACTCATCAACATTTATTACTTCCGTCAACATAAAATGCCGTTTAATTAAAACCCTGAATCCAATTCAAATATACTTCTAAACCGAAAGAACCGGAAACATAAAAATGTGAGTATTAAAACGTACTCAAATAAATAATTTAGTACGCTTTCCCGTCCCTCTGATAAAAGTTTCATGGAAACGCTGAGCGAATGGTTTAGATACAGTTATGTTTACTTAGGTGTATCTGTGTAATAATGTTTGTTTTTGCTGAGCATTGAAAGTGGAAAATTGGTATAATACGATACCAGACGACTTTCGTAACGGGATCTGCAAATTGTTCCGGGTCCCGGGTATTCTCGTACCACTTAATAGGCTATTTGACAGTATAAAAATTAAAGTGTTGCTATGTAAACGCGTCAGGGGTTCAAGTCTATCTATAACTCGTGAAAAGTCTTGAGAGTTTCCACTTCTATCAAAATAAAATAACATGTTATTTTTGCCAAAATAGATAAATAGGATCACGACTGTAATCCCCAAGTACGGCAGACATCCTCTCAGATATCCATACGCTTAGATCCTTTGTAGATGTCTAGTGTGGGTAGTCAGAGGCACGTCCAAACATTATATTTGACACATGCCCACATTTTGCAGTAGTTAGCATTAAATACGTGACAGGTTGCAAGCCCATCGCCGCTTTTAGAATACTAACTGGTTTCCTCACGATGTTTTCCTTCACCGTTTTGAGCACGAGTTTTTGATGCGCATATAAATTTTTCGAATAGGAAAATCCATTGATGCACGCCGGGATTCTGTAACGAGTCAGGACTTCGTTCAAATTCGCAAAAATAGATATTGTCGAAGAATTTATTTAAATCTAAATTATTAATCATTATTTCGAAATTATCAATCATATTTAACCAGAGAGAGACTTATTGACTTATTAATTAAGTTAACTCAATTATGTCTCTTGTCACCTGTCAGTGTTAACAATGACATAAGAATAGTTCATCGATCGAGAATGGAAATCAGAAATTAATTATTCCAAGCACTCACTCGAATTTGGTTACTCAATCACTCAGTGTTACAGGAGTGTTTCATTCATTCAAATATAAACAAAAAATGAAGCTAGAAATGTAACATTTACGATAAGTTATCGTATGCCTGGTATCGAGTATGACGCTTTATAAGTATTATGTTGTTGTACCTATTACTGAGTAATGGTCAAATTAAAGTGGACATCGTCGCACCGCGCCGCAGGTGGCGAGATGAGGCATAGTACATAATATGACAAAGTCGTATTCTCCATTAAAAGTGAGAGATGGCGGGAGTCAAGAGCACAGGTCGCACAGTTATTACTCAATATTAGTCACTAACTATTATTTAAATATATTCGATACGAGTATATCTGATGCGAGTGTATTGGTGACGTCTCTAGTAAGCGTTGGAGCTGAGCACTTATTGGTTAGAAGAGATTTAATGGGAAGTTAAGATAAGCAGACGTGGGGAATTAAAAACGAAAAAATTCAGACTGGGACACGGGAGAATTGGGCTCTGAGCTTTCGCTGGGATAGGTCGTGTGTGCGCAGGGGAAACTATGTAATTGTTTAATTATATGGTCGCGATTTTAAGGGAAATTACCGGGATCTTGAGGGTTTAAAGGGACTCAATTTGTTGGTTGCTGGGTCGTTTAAAGAAAAAACTAGAAGCTTTCTATAATTTTATGTGTTCAAATAATTTAAGTTCAAATCTAAATGCTAAATTGCCGTAATTATAAATTAACTTGGGAGTTGGGTTTTGTCTAGAATATTTGATTCAATCGATGGGGAATAGAGTTTTGGGCTGTGTAGGAATTATCTACGTAGGTCCCTAGAGAAGTCTTTCTAGTACTTAAAGTTTGTGATTTAAAATTAGATAAAAGTTTATTGTTATAATTGAGTGTAATTCTATAGTTGATTTAAAGTACCTACCAGTTTAAATGGTTTTTATATGACTAGAAGGTTTCTCTCTACACACAATTGATACCTAACGGTGACAACTACATTGTGATTCTGGTTAGACCTCATTGATGTAAGGAGAGCCCAAAGTGTACAATCAGTGTCTCAAAAACGCAGATTTCAAGGAGTCTCGCGTCTAGGTGTGTGATGTAGTCCAGGAGTTCGTTTGAGAAGTTGTAGAAATATTGCGTCGAGAACGTTAAAAAAGGTTGGGACATCGTATTTTCGGTAAGTGGAAGAATTTGCTGATTTGTTTTTGTTGTTTTTATAACTTAATATCTACAGTAATATGTGATTTTGAATTGATTTGTCTTGAAACTTCTCTAAACTTTCCAAGTGTAACACGGCTTATTTTAATGGCCGCTTTGCAGTGTAGGTACACAATACTGATGTTAGGGAAAGACAGGAAACACTTTATTACTTCAAAAACAATTTACGAAATAGATCTCAATTAGATCTCTATTTATAATAGATTGAAGTTCTTCGCTATTTTATATATTTTATATTTTATTCAACTACATAAACTTGACTTGTTGTGAAGGAAGTGTCTAATCATCGCGTATATTTGTCTTCTGTTTTGGAGAGAGATAATTTGAGATTCTGTTTCAACATGAGACCTATAACGGGAAGTCCGATCAATGTGGACCTGACATACATCATAAAGTCCGAACAGTGAGGACCTAACATACATCGTATAGTCCGAGCAATGTGGACTTGATCTACAATCTTCATAAAGTCCGATGAATGTGGACTAAACGATCTTCAGAAAGTCTGTTCATTGTGGACTCGACAATTGGAATTTAAGTTATATGATTCGAGCAATGTGAATCTTTTGATACGACCTGAGCTGGTGATTGTGGAGATTAACTGGATCACAAATTATATCAACTATAATTTTAACAACGGAGAGTTGTTTATTAGACATTTACTTCATAATGGGCTTGAAGGTTCTATTTATTATGATTTATATTATGTACAAGTATTTATCAGACCTAAATAGGATGTTTTAGAACCGATTAAATCGATTCTTTAGCATCCGAAAGTAACCATTTATTTGAAGGCTTGACTAACACAGACACACTGACTTAGGTTGCTAAAAGATTATGCCCTCTTGACCCTTGCTTGACTGAATTGACCGACTGAACTTATGACACCAACAGTTAATATCATTCCCACCATATTAGATAGCGACCACCGATGGTGTGTCTAAGTCTATCTCTCGGAGGAACGGTGCCCAGTTCAGAGCTGATGAGCCGTACTGTCAGTTCGGGGAGGTGAACTGATCTAAGCCGAGTATATCACATTTTAGATTACTGACAAGCCTAACCAATTTATTATATATAAATATTTTATTCTTCGTTATTCCTTACTCTCAATATCAGCAAATCTTCTAGACTTTCCTCAATTGTATACTAATTTGTTATAGAATAGTAGATAAGTAGGTAGACAGTTTAATCATAATATCTTAAAAGAATCAGAGTTATTACCTTATCACAACGTACGATCCTAATCAATAAAAACTAGACGATCACTTGGCCAATTTAAATAGTTAAATCAGATCATAACAACTATTAGGATTAGTTCTAGTTAAGGATTAGTTTCTCATAATATAAGTTACATTAAATTAATATAATTATAATTATATTCAAAAATTTTAGTAGTAGGATGAAGTCGGGCGTGTAGCAGTTGTAGTATTTGATGTCGTAGTGTTTAGGATATTTCTTTAGGATAAATAGGATAGTTTAATTAGTTAGGGTAGGTAGTTTTTAAGGGGGGTGTTACGATTTGATGCCGTGATGACCAGGATATTTAATAGTATTTTTTAGATACAAGTTGTAATGTTTCTTTAATTATTTAAGTGCGGTTGAAACCGCACAATTTGTTGCCGTTAATGGATAGGATTTGATTAAACTGTATGCAATGGAAAGTTCGATCTAATTGAAGTTACTCTATTTATGCTTATACTCACTTAAATTTTATTAGTCTTTAAACTTAGTATTCATAAAAATGCTTTGAGCTTGCGAGAGAAAGAAATACACATTTGAATTAGAGAGAGACAGAGATACTGTGTTCAGAAACAGTAATAGATGTTTAGATGAGTTTTGGATTATCTAATTAAAAGATATTACTTAATATCTAGGTTCAAAATTTAAGTCCTAAAAGGTTTAAAAGTTTCACAGACGGGGGGTTGCTTGAATAGATCTGTAGCTATCTAGTATTCGTAATAAAATTAGTTATTTAATCTAAGGGGTTAAGTTGTCCTTAACTAATCATTAAAGATAAAGATATTTATTTCTCAACAAACGTCCTTAAATACATAGATAAACAAAGGTATTTCTTATATTAAATCACAATTCAAATATAGGAACAACATAGGTACCCAAACTAGGTTAAAACCTGTATGATGGCATACCTAGGTCCTCCGCCAGTCAGTGGTTCAGGTGAATTCACATTTTAAAATTGGTAGTGTCCACAGCTTATAGTTAGATTAAAGTATTATGAAATAACATTCAAGGAAAACAAAATTGTGTAAATGTAAAAGAAAACAAAACTAGAGAAAAATCAACTAAAAGAAAAAAGAGGTAAAAATGTATGTATGCGTGTGTAAATGTTTGTTTGAGTGAATGCGTTTATGTTTTGTTAAGTTTTATGTATGCACCAGTTGAAGTTAATAAAAGTCGTTATGCACGATTTATAGAATTGGATTAATAGTTACCTAATGCTATGACAGTATAGAGAGTGGACTCTCCGTCGTACTATAGTCTTGGTCAAGCAGCCAGTTTGTGAGTGTAGTTTTACATTTAAAGCTAGTCATGGGGTAATACTGTAAGGTTTTATTCAATTGATTGTAAAGGTACGGCCCTAAAAAGTATGAATGCCGTCGAGCGAAAGTAGTGTTACACCTTATCACATTACATACTCTTTTGTTGCTTCTTATTTTGTCTATTAAAGCAGGGTCAAAAACGGTTTTTTTATGTTGAGCAAGGATGACATGTAGTATAAATAATTTTCGAGTTGACATAAGTTTGCAGTCTCTGTAAAGAAGTTCTGTTCGGTAGCGGAATGGTTTCGATAACATGATCTTTAGTACCGAGCGTTGGGCTCTCTCGACTTTAATAAGATTCGTTTTGCAGGCACCTCCCCAAACTGAAATACAATAGCTTAGAATAGACTGTCATAAGGAGTAGTATACAGTTTTGAGAAGGTTAGCGGTAACGACAGGACGAAGGTTTTTAAAAAACCCAAATCAGTTTACGAAGACGTCCGGCAACTGCGTCAATTTGTGGTATCCAGTTTAACTGATTATTTACATATTTTACACACATTACATTTACTTATTATTCAATCAAAGAAAAGGATTATTGCAGCTAAAGATTATTATCTAGTGTCAATCATACGAAACCCATAAGTATAGTCAAAATAATGTAAATGTCTAAAACGAAACTTTTTACAAACAAGTAATGACATTTTTAGTCTTATCTACTCGATTTTACATACGTTGTAGGTAACATACCTACCAATAGAGGGTGACTTATTGATTTAACTTACACTTGCTTAAATCTGTTAGCTAGAAATATTGTTCTAAGTTGAATGGGAGAGCTCTAAATTAAATATTTACATAAATAGGTACAAATTAACTATTTTATTGCCATAGCAAGAGTTCAGTGTTCATTATTGGACGGTTCTTTGAAACAGTCAGAGTAGATATCAAAGTAGGTAGATATTTACGTAGGTAAAGATTTTTTAGAGTTAGATGGCTTGTTGAAATTCCATTTGGGACAGGTCCCAGGCCACTCGACACTTGTAGGAATGTTAATTGGTTCGCCACGTATTTTTTTGTAAGATACTGTTTAAGCACAAACAATCTCACGCTCAGTTAATCTCAGGATGAAGGGGAATTACCTTCCTAAATATTTTTGATGGCTAGAAGTGCTTACGAAAAAAATAAATAATGTATCGTGTATTTTAAAAAAAAGGTACTCGGTATACTTACTAGGCGATTGTGTTTCTATTTGACCCATAAATGTGTCTATGCAAATCTCAACCTTATAGACGTAGATAGGTATAAGTACGTTTAGAATTAGTTGATTCTGTGAGAACGGATAAACAAAAGTCAGCATTTTAGACAAGACGACAATGAACAAAGACTAACAATGGCTTCACTGTGAAATAAAATTATTACCAATTAGTTAATACAACGAATATTAGAATGTTTACATAGCGGGTTGATACAGAGGCTGGAAGTTGTGACACAGGTTACTAACAAGTAACAACGTAACAGATCCATCACTTCCCTGCAGAACGACAAATACCTTTAAGCTTTATAATTAGTTTGTACTTTAAAATATTATAAACTTAACTTTATTAACTAAACCTAAACTTTTTGCTGTCAAGTGACACAAGGAGGTATGAGTTTAACTGCTTTGATTTATCGGAAAGTTTCAAGTGCACAGCGGGTGATGACAGACATAGGCCGGTATGGGGATACCTTACGAGTTGACTCGATCAAGTTAAATACAGAAATGTTTTATAAATGATTTTATTTTATGGAATGGTCAATTTGAGTTTACCTTCCCTAACTTTGCATTTGTGAGTTTGATAGTGACAAATATTTTGAATCGAATAAAAAGGTTTGATCCAATAATCATGTGAGAAGTAAAGCGTGGACACTAAGAATTAAATGAAATTGATTTTAAATATATTATACAACTTGCTTCCAGGCCTTTCTTATTAGTTCAATGAAAGGTTTACTGTAAATACAATTTATAAATTTTATTATCCTTTTAATATTCTAATTTTAATCTTCACGTGCGGTGTTCCTCTATCACTTGTGTGTTATTATAGCAGGTACTTATTGCGCGACCTTAGGCGAGTGACGGAGGCTAGTTATGGGTGCATAACTGATTTGAAACTTCATCAGAATATTTATCACGTTCGCGTATATACGTTGTAAAGTTGTAAATACTGAAATAGTATTTTGTATATGGTCAGGTAAACATTTCAATTGAATTCATTTTATCATATAAAGACGTATAGTTTTATGCGTTTAAATAGAGGTAGTAGTAGTAGTAGGTTTAGCACTAGTTACTTCATTACGGAACATACTTATTGTTTGTAATCGATTGCAAACTGGTGGATAAGTCATGGGTTTGAATTCCGTACGTTTTATTTTGTTTTAGTTATTAGATTGTTATTTTTACGTTTCAATAATTAAGTATACTTAGGTATTACAGTAACTAGTTTCAAACGTAATATCAACACTCTTGCAATCGTCGAATTGTTGGGATATATACAAAATAAACAAAATATATATTTGATATAAAATTGAGAAATTTTAATTGAATGGATTGAAGTGCGAGAAAGGTGTGATTAGTAAACGAGAGGACTGAGAGGCCAAAAACTTACACACCGAATAAATTTAAAATAAATGTAAGAAATTACATCTTGAAACAGGCATTAACAAGTGCTAGTATTAGTGTTTGAGTTTAAATTAGGCGTAGAAGATCAAACAGTGATTGATCAATGGCATTTTAAAGTAAAATTAATACAGGTAAAGCGAACCCATTTAGTGTATGAAAACAAGGTTTGTGTTTATATGTAGGTATACCTACAGCGCATGGGTGGCTGTTGGATTATAATCATACACTATTATAGATATTTTAAAACTAATTACTTACGAATTGCATTACGAAAATAACTTTTATTATATGTAAATACAACTTATGGATCATGGAATAAGCAGTCTATTTAACTCAAAATTGTTCTATCTAAACACATTTTGTTTTGGGACAAGGTATATAGTGTTAGATGTACTTATGTAGAATTCAAAGTAATACAACCAGTAGATAAGAACACTAGGTAGATAGTCACATTTGGTATTTCCTTGGTTTTCTAAATTCCACGTTATGTTAGTTATATTTTATTGTCTAGGTATAACTATCATATTTCAATGGGAGAATTCATCAACTATTCGGTTATCAAGATTAAATTTAGCTAGGGCTACGTATAATTGTCATAAATGACACCGCCGTGAGCCTTTAATGAGGATGTTTTATCAAATTATTGTCACATTAATAAAACGGTAGATTACATTATATACTAATGTATTGCCTATGTCCAGGTATTATGATATAGCTAGGTGCGCTATACATACATTAGGTATTTAATCAAACAGTTGATATTAGGAAAATTAATATACCTATACCTATAACATGTAAATGTTTATTTATCTCATTGTTTTTCTAAAACAAAACAATTCTTTTAATTTATCAATGGTTAGGAATTTTAACTCATAAACGTTTAAAATACTTAATTTATTCATTTCATGGTTCTCCGGAAACAAATTCAATTTTATATTAGCATCGTCGTTGAAATTGATAAGGTAACAACAATGTGATAATTTTCAAGGTTCATAATGAAGAGATATTATAAACTATTACTTCGGATAAATCAAATTATTAATTAATGATTTTTACAATCATATTTTATTTAATAATCTTTGTTGATTATTTAACTTTGAATGCTTTGATGGTTAGATTTGATTGGATTAAATTATGCATTTGAGTTTTAGATTTGTTCATCATAACCGACTAGATTGAAATAAGGCATACCAACGAGTATGTTACTTCAGTGATTTGAAAAAAAAATAATAATAAAAAAAAAATGTTTAGTTAAGTTTGAGAATTTCTTATAGTTTTGAGATTTAATAACGTCTGTTTTAAAAAAAAAAAAAAAAAATTAAAATAATTTCAACTACATAACTAATTCATAATGATGGGTTAGTTATTGTAACTTACTTATATTGCTTTACATCATATTAACATAATTATTTATTTACAGGATGTCTAGTATTTACAGGGTGTAAAATAATATTGGATGTAAAAATAAAAATACAGAGATTATGGCTTTTCATACATAGTGGCGCAAAATTTTACTTTGAGTAACTACTCAATCTTGAAGAGCTTGACTTCACAAAGCAATGTTTGATCATCGCTTGTTTTTTGCTTCTTTGACAATAATGAAACGTTCTTATTGGAAATAAAATATTTGACTGGGTATGAAGTTTTCTTTATCCCTATCTAAATAATAAATTTATTAATTTCATAAAATGCTTTTTATTTACATATGGTAATCTGACATGTTCGGTAACTATACTGAAAAAGTATTCCTTCTTGAACCGAACTAAGGTACTCTTAATAAGGTAAAGATCTTGGAAAAGATTTTGGTAAAGGTAATGGTTTTTAAAGGTAACAAAATCATACAAAAGAAACTCAATTGAGTGTAATGTCAAATTAAATAAATCTTTTTTATACATGAAATCTTCGTGCTTTCAAGTTTACATATAGTTGGTGAATTGTCTGGTGGCGTAAACAACAATGATTGTGGGGAGGGGGTGTGAATAATGTTCTGTGAGAGAAGAATGAATTTAAATTTTGAAGTGTAAGGGAGATGAATGCTAGATTGGAGGTAGTGAAATATATGCGATAGAGTTTAATGGAATATTGGGCCAGATGATTCAACAAATATTCTAAATTGAGACGGTTTGATTTTAGTTGGTTTTCGATAAACGATACACTTACAAAGAACTATTATGAAGGAGAATTGGTGTTAGGATACATATTTCATCAGCGATCGCTGATTTCATGAAAGTTCTTACTATACAGATAGGCTCGACCTAAAGCACACTATACATACTCCGAGTGTTATTAACTTGTGGTTTTGAGATTGGTGCTTTGTGGGATGTTCCAAGCATGGAGAGCTATGTGTCTAACCCTTGGGAAAGATCCTCATCTATAGACCTTTGTAGATTACTCCTGAGGAAATGGAAGATTGATATCCAAAGCTGTTTGTGCTACAGAGTATTACAGAATTGACTTGCCTCACAACCAAGTTGTCTCATGTGATGTTGATCGGACTGGCTAGTTGGATATCTGTTTATTGATTGGTTCATCAAAAACTTAGTCACCGGTACAAAATTATAATTAATGACATCTCGGTCTAAAAACACTTACAATAGGTACACTCACATACACACACACACAATAGTTATCGAAACCAAATATAATCAAATTAGAAGATTTTATAAATTAAAATTACTTACACAACAAAATTTTATTAGGAGGTAAACTACTACTATAATGTAATTATAATGGTATGTTTTATGTTATGGTTACATTATGACCGTGTTGTTTTATTCTAGATAATAAGATATTATATATATAAATATATTCTTATTTACATATTATATTTTATAATTATATATATGTATACATGTATTTATGGAGAATTATATTCTATAAATATCTTTATGTATTATAATTTATTTTTGCGAAGAACTACTTTCTACTTATTGAAAATTAACTACGATATTCTATCTGCGTAAATTTTGGGGGTTGGCTGTAACGAGTCAGGACTTCGTTCAAATTCGCAAAAATAGATATTGTCGAAGAATTTATTTAAATCTAAATTATTAATCATTATTTCGAAATTATCAATCATATTTAACCAGAGAGAGACTTATTGACTTATTAATTAAGTTAACTCAATTATGTCTCTTGTCACCTGTCAGTGTTAACAATGACATAAGAATAGTTCATCGATCGAGAATGGAAATCAGAAATTAATTATTCCAAGCACTCACTCGAATTTGGTTACTCAATCACTCAGTGTTACAGGAGTGTTTCATTCATTCAAATATAAACAAAAAATGAAGCTAGAAATGTAACATTTACGATAAGTTATCGTATGCCTGGTATCGAGTATGACGCTTTATAAGTATTATGTTGTTGTACCTATTACTGAGTAATGGTCAAATTAAAGTGGACATCGTCGCACCGCGCCGCAGGTGGCGAGATGAGGCATAGTACATAATATGACAAAGTCGTATTCTCCATTAAAAGTGAGAGATGGCGGGAGTCAAGAGCACAGGTCGCACAGTTATTACTCAATATTAGTCACTAACTATTATTTAAATATATTCGATACGAGTATATCTGATGCGAGTGTATTGGTGACGTCTCTAGTAAGCGTTGGAGCTGAGCACTTATTGGTTAGAAGAGATTTAATGGGAAGTTAAGATAAGCAGACGTGGGGAATTAAAAACGAAAAAATTCAGACTGGGACACGGGAGAATTGGGCTCTGAGCTTTCGCTGGGATAGGTCGTGTGTGAGCAGGGGAAACTATGTAATTGTTTAATTATATGGTCGCGATTTTAAGGGAAATTACCGGGATCTTGAGGGTTTAAAGGGACTCAATTTGTTGGTTGCTGGGTCGTTTAAAGAAAAAACTAGAAGCTTTCTATAATTTTATGTGTTCAAATAATTTAAGTTCAAATCTAAATGCTAAATTGCCGTAATTATAAATTAACTTGGGAGTTGGGTTTTGTCTAGAATATTTGATTCAATCGATGGGGAATAGAGTTTTGGGCTGTGTAGGAATTATCTACGTAGGTCCCTAGAGAAGTCTTTCTAGTACTTAAAGTTTGTGATTTAAAATTAGATAAAAGTTTATTGTTATAATTGAGTGTAATTCTATAGTTGATTTAAAGTACCTACCAGTTTAAATGGTTTTTATATGACTAGAAGGTTTCTCTCTACACACAATTGATACCTAACGGTGACAACTACATTGTGATTCTGGTTAGACCTCATTGATGTAAGGAGAGCCCAAAGTGTACAATCAGTGTCTCAAAAACGCAGATTTCAAGGAGTCTCGCGTCTAGGTGTGTGATGTAGTCCAGGAGTTCGTTTGAGAAGTTGTAGAAATATTGCGTCGAGAACGTTAAAAAAGGTTGGGACATCGTATTTTCGGTAAGTGGAAGAATTTGCTGATTTGTTTTTGTTGTTTTTATAACTTAATATCTACAGTAATATGTGATTTTGAATTGATTTGTCTTGAAACTTCTCTAAACTTTCCAAGTGTAACACGGCTTATTTTAATGGCCGCTTTGCAGTGTAGGTACACAATACTGATGTTAGGGAAAGACAGGAAACACTTTATTACTTCAAAAACAATTTACGAAATAGATCTCAATTAGATCTCTATTTATAATAGATTGAAGTTCTTCGCTATTTTATATATTTTATATTTTATTCAACTACATAAACTTGACTTGTTGTGAAGGAAGTGTCTAATCATCGCGTATATTTGTCTTCTGTTTTGGAGAGAGATAATTTGAGATTCTGTTTCAACATGAGACCTATAACGGGAAGTCCGATCAATGTGGACCTGACATACATCATAAAGTCCGAACAGTGAGGACCTAACATACATCGTATAGTCCGAGCAATGTGGACTTGATCTACAATCTTCATAAAGTCCGATGAATGTGGACTAAACGATCTTCAGAAAGTCTGTTCATTGTGGACTCGACAATTGGAATTTAAGTTATATGATTCGAGCAATGTGAATCTTTTGATACGACCTGAGCTGGTGATTGTGGAGATTAACTGGATCACAAATTATATCAACTATAATTTTAACAACGGAGAGTTGTTTATTAGACATTTACTTCATAATGGGCTTGAAGGTTCTATTTATTATGATTTATATTATGTACAAGTATTTATCAGACCTAAATAGGATGTTTTAGAACCGATTAAATCGATTCTTTAGCATCCGAAAGTAACCATTTATTTGAAGGCTTGACTAACACAGACACACTGACTTAGGTTGCTAAAAGATTATGCCCTCTTGACCCTTGCTTGACTGAATTGACCGACTGAACTTATGACACCAACAGTTAATATCATTCCCACCATATTAGATAGCGACCACCGATGGTGTGTCTAAGTCTATCTCTCGGAGGAACGGTGCCCAGTTCAGAGCTGATGAGCCGTACTGTCAGTTCGGGGAGGTGAACTGATCTAAGCCGAGTATATCACATTTTAGATTACTGACAAGCCTAACCAATTTATTATATATAAATATTTTATTCTTCGTTATTCCTTACTCTCAATATCAGCAAATCTTCTAGACTTTCCTCAATTGTATACTAATTTGTTATAGAATAGTAGATAAGTAGGTAGACAGTTTAATCATAATATCTTAAAAGAATCAGAGTTATTACCTTATCACAACGTACGATCCTAATCAATAAAAACTAGACGATCACTTGGCCAATTTAAATAGTTAAATCAGATCATAACAACTATTAGGATTAGTTCTAGTTAAGGATTAGTTTCTCATAATATAAGTTACATTAAATTAATATAATTATAATTATATTCAAAAATTTTAGTAGTAGGATGAAGTCGGGCGTGTAGCAGTTGTAGTATTTGATGTCGTAGTGTTTAGGATATTTCTTTAGGATAAATAGGATAGTTTAATTAGTTAGGGTAGGTAGTTTTTAAGGGGGGTGTTACAATTCGAACCCACGACCTTCAGATTTAAAGTCGGGGAACTTCCCACTCGGCCAACACAGCTATAAAATTTCATAGAGCTGTCAAATTAAGTTAGATTTATTTACAAAAGAGTCTTGTAATATTTCAACGATCACAATGTCATGTGAACAACAGATTGATAGTGACCACTAGTTAAGACCACTAGTTAAGAGGAGTAATAAATGTTTTTGAAGAATGCAGAATCGTTTTTTCTCAATAACCGCAAAATATACAGTTTTTTTTACGACAAAGATAACTTAAGGATTTAATCTAGATAAATTACAGACAGAAACACGATTGGTGAAATTTTTCTCGATAGATTTATTTTCCAAAGTTGGCTCTTCAAAAACACTAGTTTCGTTTTTAATCAAAACTATGAATAGCTAAACAGTTCATTTTTATATAATTCGTTAGATAAAATCATACTAGCTAAGTAAATTACAGACGGATTCTTTTTTTTTAAATTTGATGGTTTTCAAGATTATGCTTTTTTATCACCTTTTCCATCTTATCCGGGTAGAATCAGCCCATACAAAAAGTCAAAAATTTCAAGTATAAGCGTATCAATATTAGTCATCATAAATTTTGCATAAACACTTGATAGTTTTTCCCATCAAATAAACCTTCAATATTCATATTCCATACGAATTGAGAGATTGTACGTACTTATTCTGGCCTATGTCTCCCTAACTATATTGGATGGGACTCAAGTT
Source organism: Hydriomena furcata (assembly GCA_912999785.1). Taxonomy (NCBI): domain Eukaryota; kingdom Metazoa; phylum Arthropoda; class Insecta; order Lepidoptera; family Geometridae; genus Hydriomena; species Hydriomena furcata. Next base: position 3,561,267 of record OU538834.1, on the reverse strand, counting down.
GGGGTCGATATAAAATTCCAATTACTGGCCATCGTTAGAATATAAATTCCCGATATTCTTCGGCATAATCTGGCCACTGAATTATGAGCTCTGGAAGTGACTTATAATAATCTATACTAATACATATTATAAAGAGGAAAGATTTGATTGTTTGTTTGTTTGTATCGAATAGGCTCCGAAACTACTTGACCGATTTAAAAAATTCTTTCACCATTTGAATCCTACATTATCCCTGATGAACATAGGTTATAGAATATTTTTAAAACATTAGGGAAATATTATGAAATATTATGGGTATGAAAACTTTGATAATGTAATCCAAAGTGTGAAAAAAAAAAAAAAAAAAACTTTATATTGCGTTTATGCGGAAATTATTGACAATAGAGCAAAGTAATGTATTACAGTTTTAAAGAAGACATCAATATCTACAAAAAAGTATGCAATGTCATATGTCTATTAGGGATCCGTATGAAAACTTCGATAATATAACCCAACGTGTGAAAAAAATCCTTATATCGCGTACGCTGCTGAAATTGTTGACAATAGAGCAAAGTGATGTACTACAGTTTTAAAGAAGACATCAATATCTACAAAAAAGTAAGCAATATCATTTGTGTAACTATTAGGGATCCATATGAAAACTTCGATAATGTAACCCAACTTGTGAAAAAATCCAAAAAAATCCTTATATCGCGTACGCTTCGGAAATTGTTGACAATAGAGCAAAGTGATGTACTACAGTTTTAAAGAGGACATCAATATCTACAAAAAAAGTATGCGATACTAAATGTTTTATTAGGGATCCTTATGAAAAAATCGATATTGTAACCGAAGGTGTAAAAAAATTACCTATAATATATCATTATTACACCCGTGCGACGCCGGGGCGGACTGCTAGTAATATAATATATTCTTTACATCAGGCTACAGATGAGTAAAAAATACAAGTACATAGGTCCATATCAATAAGTACCTTACTAAAATACATAATATTAAATGTTTATTTATTTATTCCGCACCTTTCACTTACCTACATAAAATATGAAGAACTAGCTCATATTTTTATTTTATTATTATTATTTTTTTTTTATTCCATTTGGTCGTTTAGACGTGATTGAGGCGCAAACATCCCAACATCCTCATAAACTTTCGGATTAATAATATTAGTAGAATAACAACCACAGCGACATAGTGGCTGTAAACTTGTTTAATGTTTAGCCTTAAGACGAGTAATAAAATATGTTTTTGATTAAAGTAGAATCGTTTTTTCTCTTTTTGATCTGATGATGGAATCAGGAGCGGTTCAACAGTCACTCTTAAGGCGCTCCCAGTCGACGATTGTTTTTGTTCGAAACGAAAAAATAAATACTTCTGAACTAGCCACATCTCCTATTTTATAATGTATAGTATATGTGAATAGAGATGTACCCATCTTTAATCACTTCGATAAATAATCCTACCGACCGCTGCAATGACGACAAACACACGTCGGCGCGTGGTCCGCCTTAGCTTTTTGAATAAATTAATGATATAAATTATTTATAATTACTTATCAAAAATCTATTCTAATAGAAATCTAGATCTACATATTACCTATCTTTAACAATAAATCACAAGTTAATTTTAATAGTAGGTATATAAAATATTTCGATCATAAATTCTAAAACGTATCATTTTGAAATAATATCTTTATCATGAAAAGTTTCTGCTATTATGTTTTCAGCTTAATAGAAATCTAGGTAGGAACCTAAAGTAATATACTTATAAAAATAGGAGATTTGGCTTGTTCAGAAGTATTTCTTTTTTCGTTTCGAAAAAGAGCAATCGTCGACTGGGAGCCCTTAATGGAACTCCTTAGTAAATACTTCGATTGAATAAAAACTTTGCTTACTTGCAGGTGATAGCGCGCTGGTGCTCGATGGTTTAAATGATTTTAAAAACGCTTGTCATTAAAAAGAAACATAAACTAGAATGTGTATGACGACTGTCTATAGTTTTTGTTTCGTACGGCACAAACAAGGCAATTCTAGTTCAGGATCACGGATTTATGTAATGCTGATTACGCCAAATGATACTACCATATCATCTGCCTCATCCAGCAACGCCACCTCCATGACAATGAAAGTGGGACTCTAACGAGGCAGAATGTATGCGCATATATTTGAGCGCGATTCAATGGAACAACGTTCGGTTAGATTTGTGTTGCGTCAAGGTGCTTTGTGATTCGTTGATATGATGGCGCTATATCGCGTGTCATATTCAAAGAGATTGATACTCATTTCAACAGAGCTTGTGAGTCTATTTTCTGCTAGGGAAATATAATGAAACATCGGAGGAAAGTTTCGAACAAACCTGATTATTAAATAAATTATAAATATTGGTGGACATTATACAGCGCCATCTAGCCCTAAACTGAGCAATGCTTGTACTATTGGAACATTATTGATAAAATACTTTTTGTAAAAACTATACTTATGATTTATAATTTGAACACCTAGACTCAAACATCCACATTCATCACACAAATAATGGATAGATATGGAACTCACAACCTACAACGCAGAACAGAGTTACTACCAACTGAGCTGTAAGGAGTTGGAACTGTCACTTTCTTTCCTATAAACGCATACAATATGTTAGAATGAGACAAATATATCTTCGTTATACAGGTCATTTGACTGTTTTGTTCCAGAAAATTGTTATTTGGAAGCATGGGACCCAGGTTAATAAACAGACTTATGTAAAGTTTGGTTATTTAGGGTCAGAGACCCGCTTGTGGTGCCTACTTCGGTTTTGGTCATTCTCAATATTGGCAGTCAAGAACTAAGCATAGCAAACAAACTTGTTTAAAATCTATAGTTAATACAATTCTTTGTCTATGGTCCGTTTTAATCCGTGACAGTTGTGATGCGTTTATACCTCTAGACTTGATTGACCACAACTAAATATTTCCTGTTTTGTCTATTTAATATTTAATAAATAAATATAGCCTGTTACAAACCTTTGCTTAACTAAGTACTAGTAACTAAGAGATAGTAACAAAAGTAAATACTCTATTCTATGTTGTTTAAATTCGTCGTTTTAATATTTTTTTCAATATAAACCGTTTATTTGAAAATTATTATGTTGTTAAAATGCCCACGTTATTTTTTTTTATACAAATATGCCAAATAATCAGCCCTGTCTGATAAAATCAATCAAGTTCAAGCTTGCCTTTCATGATTTATTCAATTTTTATGAGAAAATTACGTCTTGTCGCTTAGTTAAAGTCACCTACGCCGGAAGGCAATGCCCTGCTAAATGTGAGCTGAGTGTGAAAGAAGCCTTAAAATAGGAGATGTGGCTTGTTCAGAAGTATTTCTTTTTTCGTTTCGAAATAGAGCAATCGTCGACATACAGGGCCTTAAGCTTAAGCTCTTGACATTTTCAAACTCGAATATTTGAGCGCTGTCATTGGTCCGCTCTGCACATCGACTACTTAGGCTATGTAGTCGATGGCTGTAGTCGATGGCTCGGCACTGCTTTGCATAGCACCGCGTAGATGGAAACTCACCCTTACGGTGGACTGATATGCACAGGCCTCTGCTCGATCTGTCACACGTAAAGTGACCAAATTCTAAATTGTACCGACCGTGACAAATCGCAACCTACCGAATTGCCAACGCTGGCCCACATGGGCTCGCACCCGCTAATATTTCATAGTGATTCGTGATTTATGCCCCAACAGTCTCGCTACGATTGGACAAACAAATTGATTCCATATTTCTTTGTACACAACTATTGCAAACATTTCTGTTATCGTAGGTCTTTTATCAATTTTACAGATAAGAGCTCTGTATTTGTTGCGGGATATTGTACTTTGCTTGGAGTGTACCTAGAGCGTTAGTTGTGAACGTGAAATGTTTTATTGATGTTGGTATCTACTTTGTTTGTCTACAACTAAGCACCTACTGCAATTCAAATTCCACAGCGATCTCTATAGATTTGTACATTTTTAATAACTCGATTCCGCGCATGGCTTCCATGGCATCATAGTTCCAAATAAAATCCTAGAAAATATAAATAGTAGCTAAGTTGCGTGAAAGAAGGACAAAAAAAGAAAGGTGCAAACACACTTGCATTAAGCATATATTAATTAATGCACTAAGGGCCTGTTTCACCATCTTCAAGCAAAGTCCTAATTAAGCTACTCGGCGATAACCAAAAACGAACGTACCATTTGACATTTGATAGTTTTGACACTTTCATACATTAATTTAGCGCTACCTAACACTTTACTTGAAGATAATGAAACAGGCCCTAAGTGGCACTTACTTCTTTTACCTACTCTTATCTTTATACCAACTTTATGTACCTACGCAAAAATAAAAATAAACTGCTTATAAATAAACTTACGAAGAAGAATACAACTTCATTGTCCTCTTACCCATCCATACCGCAGTTCTAATACATAAGCTCAATGGCAATCGTAATAAATAAATAAATAAATAAATAAAAAATAAAAAAATCAGCTCACACTCCCCTCTTATCTCCGTCTTCGGCGATAGGGGGTTTACATTTGAATAATTCAAATTCAAATTCAAAAATCATTTATTTCCATAAAATCACAAGGATCACTTTGAAACGTCTTAGGAACTAGGTGAAGCTACGCCGATTCCACGCGACCAAGCCTTGAAGAATCAGGCAACAAACACGGCTTGGGGTCTACCTTTTTTTTAATGATCCTTTTCTTAAAGCTATGTAGAGTTCCAGTGTGATGCCAATCGAACAAGGTGAAGGCTCAAACAATAATAAATATTAAAAGTACTACTCAAGTACGTAAACAATAAAAAATAATAATAATAACTAAAGAGCCTCAGCACAAATTCACACACGCTACACTTCATTTAGAAATAAAACTTTAATATTTAGCTGTCGAGTGGCCACCGGCACCAATACCGGCACCATACTGGTCCATGACATTTACGAAAAAAAGGATTTATCGAACAAAATGATAAGCCTCAAGCCGTGTTTGCTGCCTGATTCTTCTAGGCTTTGTCGAGAGAAACAAGCGTAACTTCATCTAGCTCCTAACACGTTTTAAAATGATCCTTGTGATTTTATTCAAATAAATACTTTCTGACTTTGACTTTGAACGATATAAATTATTTTAATAAAATCACATCGCTTTGAAATAATTGAAGCTACGCCTGTTTCTCGAGACTAAACCAAGACAAACACGGCTTAGGGCCATCGACTACATAGCCCCTATTTGTTTTTTAATGAACTTTTCCCTAATGCTATGTAGAGCTCCACCGTGGTGCCCATCAAACAAGGTCAAGGCTCCAACAAGACTTTTGATTCTAACTTTGATATTTGGATGCCATCGCCTGGTGCGATAAGGTGTGCCTACTGTATGACTCGCCATAAAATATCAGAATGTCCCGCTATAAGCAAGGCATCACGTGCCGGCGTGAATGCAGGCAATTCTGCGCTATTGTGATTTGTCACGCATGGTGCTCGCACACATCCAAATGCACAGAGCACGGTGGGCTGACACTAGTTCGACTGTGTATCTATATGATATTATATCTATACATAATAAAACTATAGAAGAGTTCAATTCTGTACATTGAATATAAACTAAATACTCCTAGCCTAGGGGTATTCATACAACTAACACAGGCCAAAAAAAAACAAATTGAATTTTTTGTCTGTCTGTCTGTCTGTCTGTCTGTCTGTCTGTTGTCTGGCTTTCACGCAAAAACTACTGGACGGATTTTGATGAAAGTTTTTTTGTTATATAGCTATTAGTCCTCGGCAACATATAGGCTATAATATGAAACTATCTGTCGACCAGCGAAGCGGGCACGGGTCAGCTAGTATATCTATAAATCTAAACTGAATCACAAGTGAGTAGCCGTGGTTGTTGCCTGATTCTTGTAGGCTTGGTCGCGAGGAATAGGCGTAGCTTCACCTAGCTCCTAAAACGTTTCAAAGTGATCTTTTTGATTTTATTGAAATAAATAATTTGACTATGACCTTGAGTACTATGGTCAGAACATTCATAATCGCCCTAAATCAATATCTGATTCACGCGCTTAGAAAACAAGTAAGATCGCATAGTTTTGTTATTTTTAGGGTTCCGTACCCAAAGGGTAAAAACGGGACCCTATTATTAAGACTTCGCTGTCCGTCTATATATCCGATAGCTAGACAGTTGAATATTTCACAGATTATATATTTCTGTTGCCGCTATAACAACAATTACTAAAAACAGAATTAAATGACTATTTAAGGAAGGCTCCCATACAACAAACGCAATTTTTTGCTTTTTATAGATATTGGTACAAAATCTTTCGTGCGCGAGTGCGACTCGCACTTGGCCGGTTATTTCAATGTTCATTTAACAACTTGAATGACAGCTGAAGGTATTGGTAAAGGGAGTGGAAACAAACACTCCACATACGGGGTTAGTAGTCGTGAGGGGTATTTCCAAATAATCAAATTGTTTTAAGTATATCAATTGTTTAAATAAGAAGCAATTTTGCATTTAATTTCGACTTAAAAAATAGAGTATATTACACTCCTTATTTAAATTTTAATTAAAGTGTAAAAATACACTCGACTAAAAATATTAAAAAAAATAAGCTCACGACTGTTATCCCCAAGGACGATAGGCATACTCTCAGATCTCAAGGAGCTTAGATCTTTGAAGATGTCTAAGGACCCCCGTTTAACTTTTAGGATATTGCCTCTGACTACCACGTCAGTGCCAAAATTATGATTGGCACAATACCCACATTTCGCAATAAACAGCATTCCATACGTGACAGGTTGTCGCTTATCAGAATACTAACTGGTTTCCTCACTATGGTTTCCTTCACCGTTTTAAACAGCGAATATCAATTTCGAACAGAAAAATTCATTGATGCACGGCCCACGAACCTTCAGATTGAAAGTCGTCTCCGTGCGGCTCTCAAAAATCCTAAAGGAAAAAACATTAAAACTCGTGCTAGCCCTTAGAAATATGCAACTGCATCGTAACGGGTGTGGATGTGTTCATACCGAACACATTTTAGTAAAACCTGGGAATAAGATAGGTAATAACACTATGTACCAATTTCAAAGGAATATTAAGGTAACTAGGTTGTTGTTATATTTATTCACACTCGGCAGCAGTAAACAGCTCTTATCACAGAGTTGCCATAATGAACAAAGTGTTCGTTTATGAAACTGATAAAATTCAATTCGTAATTTTACATTTAAAATTGGTGTCTACCTACTACCCTACTACTATAATAAATAATAAATATTGGCGGACTTTATACACAGCGCCATCTAGCCCCAAACTAAGCAAAGCTTTTACTATGGGAACCAGATAACTGATAGAATACTTAATACTTTTTTTTTGTAAATACTTACTTATTATACATATTAACACCCAGACACAGAACAAACATTTATGTTCATCACACAAATATTTGCCCTGGGTGGGGATCGAACCCACAACCTACAGCGCAGAAGGCAGCGTTACTACCAACTGAGCTGTGAGGCCAGTCTTTACTACTTTATAAGCTTTTATTTAACTTGCAATGTACGAGTATGTATGTATATAACTATGTAACTATGTTTGTTAAGGTGGAATCTTACAACTCAATTTTGAAGCAGTTATTCCCAACTGATTAAGCTGAAATTTTGCATACTTTTGTAACTTCGGTGACAATGCAATATGGTGATAGCGAGCTGATCTGATGATGGAGTTAAGAGCAGTTCATAGGAAACTCACAACGGAACACCTTAGTAAATACAAATGCTGAAGACAATGTTATATAATGATACAGGTGATAGCGCGCTCTATGGTTTGAATTATTTTACTAAAGCTTGTCATTTTACTCTAGATGACGCAATAGACGTAGATTTTTAAGACTATAGTATAGATAGGTATTTTATTAAAATAATATAAAAAGAGCAATAGATTTACATAATTAAAAGTATGTTTAAAGCGCATAACTGTACCTATTTCTTTTTTAATTAAAAAATAATCCGTCGAACCAGTCATTTAAGCGGCCATTGCGTATATTTTATCGCGTACCCCCCATGACTCAATGGCGTACCCCACTTTGAGAAACCCTGGTCTAGACCTACACGCAATGCGACGCAACATAAACTATCCATTCTGATTTCAAATCACGATACGCGCCGCTGATCAATTTGCCGTTTTATCCGAACACACATTTTAACGAAATGGTTGCACAAAACAAAACTAAAAACAGTAAAACTAGACTTTTTCGTGTAAATTTTGACAAAACTTCCCTCACAAATAAAATATAATAAATATTGGTGAACATTTAACAGAACCATAATTGTATTTATTTTTATTTTATTATATGGGACACCCAACACAGGTTTCCACTGCACATTCATAAAGGTAGACAACAATTTCGTAATAAGGCAGCATGTGAAAATTTAAATTTGACTACTAAAAAATCCTATTAATTTTAAAAATGCGAAAGTTTGTGAGTTTGTTTGAATGTTTGTGCCTCAATCAGGCCTAAACGACAAAACGGATTTAACTTTTTGTAATAGTGCCAGAATAAAACATAGAGATATTTATAATCCTAAAAATATCCCGAAAATGTAAAAAAAACGCAAAACAGATGATTTGGATATAGATGGCGCTGGTGTGCAAAAAATCTGACATTTCTTATTTAAATTCTAGATATCTTTCACTAGGCAACAAGGTATACTTATTTATGTATTTAGTAGGATATACAACGTGAAATCATAATGATTTTAAGTTCGATTGTTTTATGACCCAGATAAGAGGAAGGGAATATCAAAGAAAAACCATCGGTCACCAGTATAACTAATAATATATAATATTATAAATGCGGAAGTTTGTGAGCATGTTTGTATGTTTGTGCCACAATCAGGCCTTAACGACAAAACAAATTAAGTTGAAATTTGCTGTAGATGTAGATATAATGCCCGAATATAAAAAATGGTATTAATAATCTGAAAAACATCCCCAAAATGATAAAATAATGCAAAAGAGATTAAATTTAAGTATGAATGGCGCTGGTGTGAAAAAAAATCCGACATCAGTTTTGGCAACTTTAAAACTGTAAAATCCGATTGTGCTTTTTTTATGCGATTATCACAGGATAAAGCATAAAGCTCTCTAAACTATGTTTGTTAAGGTGGAATCTTGCAACTCAATTTTGAAGCAGTTATCCCCAACCGATTGAGCTGAAATTTCGCATACCTAAGTAACTTCGGTGACAATGCATTAATATGGTGACAGTGAGCTGATCTGATGATAGAGTCAGGAGCTGTGACACTTACAATGGAACTCATTAGTAAATACTTCGATTGAGTAAAAACTTTGCATACTTGTCAAGTTCCGATGACAATGTTATATGATGTGACAGGTGATAGCGAATATGATTATACAAAAGCTTGTCCTTGAAAAATATTTTTAACAGAAACCTTATTATAACTCTCGAATAACGAAATGTACAATGTCACTAGACTGATCCCAGTAACATTTTATCGCGAAAAGTCGCGTTACCGTGCACCAGTAAAGTGATGGATTATTAAAATTCCTTTAATATCTGCTGGCGTAAAATACCCGAACTTTGAACTTCGCTATCGACTTAGCAAGGAAATGAAATTCACTTTGGCCTAATGAAAATTCTTTGAGTGTAAGCCGAATTTTCGACTTGTGCATATTTTAGGATCAATTATCTATTACGGTTGTTCTATCTCGTGAGGGCGGGTTGGTATTTATTGTGTAGCGCTCAGTATCGCTGCAGTCACACACACAAAAGTGCGTGTCTATCTCTATACACATCACAAATACAAATACACCCGCCGAGAGGATATCTATGTCTACCCTACTTAGGCTCATCGCTCATACGAGCTAAAGTCGAGGCGGCATCGAGGTGGAGTCGAGGCGGCGCGCCGCTTGTTTGACAGTGCGGAGTCGCGGCACAGGCGAGGCGAGGGCGAGCAAGCGGCGCGCCCGCGCCCGCGCCTCGACGCCATGTTTTTGTTCAACGTGTTCATGTACAGTTTACACTCAAATGAAAAATGATTTCCTGTTACCAAGGCCTGTGCTACGTGTTAGTACATTACTAATAGCTATCACGACATAAAAAATGGAGAGAATTATACGTACATCAAATGTATTTCAACCGATCACAAATAGGAGTTTATCAAATCGATACTTTTACACATTTACAATGCTTTTTTAATCATATTCTTATATGATATATAAATATAAAATATAATATAAAATATAAATAAATAGAATTACGACTGTAATCCCCAAGTAAAGTAGATAGACCTACGTTCTGATCTCCTGGTAGTTAGATACTTGGATATGCCTAAAGGTGGTTGTCTAAGGCACGTCCAAATATTAGATTTGGCACATGCTTATATTTCGCAGCATTCCATGTTGCAAGCCCATTGCTGCTTATAAGAATATACTAACTGGTTTCCTCACGATATGTGTAGATTAGTACCTACTTTCACAAAGATTACCTCGTAATCAACTAGGGTCAAAGACCCGGTTGTGGTGCCTACCCCGGTTTTGGACATTTTCAATTTTGGCAGTTAATAACTAAATTAAACAAGCTTGTTTAAAATCTATAGGTAATACAATTCTTTATCTATCCTTTTGATTATTGACATTTGAGGTGCGTTGTACCCCTAGATTGTTTTGACCACAACCAAATATTACCTGTTTTGTCTATTTAAATATGAATAATTGATAAATAAATATCGCCTGTTACAAAAGTGATAGATAAATACTTTATTCTATGTTGTTTAAAAATCGTCGTTTCAATCATTTTTCAATATAAATTATTTGAAAATTAAAATGTTGGTAAAATTACCACAACCAGCGCTCTAAAAATATATAAAAATAATATTTATAGGATCACGACTGTAATCCCCAAGTACGGTAGACATCTTCTCAGATCTCCAGACGCTTAGATCCTTTGAAGATGTCTAGTGGGGGTAGTCAGTGGCACGTCCAAACATTATATTTGGCACATGCCCACATTTTGCAGTAGTTAGCATTCCATACGTGACAGGTTGCAAGCCCATCGACACTTATAAGAACACTAACTGGTTTCCTCACGATGTTTTCTTTCACCGTTTTGAGCAAGTGTTTTTGATGCGCATATAATTTTTTCAGAAAAATCCATTGATGCACGCCGGGATTCGAATCCACGACCTTCAGATTGAAAGTCGAGGTACCTATTATAATATTCTTTTTATAGTGTAAGAGTGCAACAAATAAATAAACCCTAAAACCCTAAATCACTTTTATAATACCGAAAACTTCACGTGAAATCACGAAGGCTAGTATCTACCTACTGGAATAATATAAAGACACAAAAAGAACAGCTAGCCATAAACGTTTCTTTCAAAAATGGTTATTTATGTACGTTTCTCAAACCAGAAATAAAATAAAAAAATTTATGCAAAATCTGAGCTTTTATGTTCAGCCATCACGTTAAGGATGCACGGTTATGTCCCACAGGCGAATGTAAGATCGTACCTGCTCGTATCATAAATTTATACCATCGCACAGCCCCCGCGTTTTATTCAACAAAAAACATCGTCGTAAACAATCAATTATAGTCCGTATTCCGTTGTAATAAATTTGCAAATCTTCGCAATGCCCTATTGAGTAAAAAGAAATATTTTGAAGCGAAATACCGACACAGCCAGCGAAGTGGGTTGGAGTCGTAAACGTTTACAAAAGACTGGGTAAAATATTCATATTCTGAGTACAACAACCCTTAAATACGGTTTCTTGGAATGCTACTACCGCAACGTGACAATTGTTATTAATCAATTAATCATACGAGATTTTTTCATTAAATAATTAAATAAATATTAATGTTGGCGGACTTTACACACAGCGCCAACCCTAAACTAAGCAAAGCTTGTACTATAGGAACCATATAACTGATAGAATACTTTTTTGTAAATACGTACTTATTATATATTAAATCAATTATTACAAACCAGTCACGTATGGAATGCTAACTACTGCAAATTGTGGGCATGTGCCAAATATAATGTTTGGACGTGCCTCTGGCTACCCCCACTAGACATCTTAAAAGGATCTAAGCGTCTGAAGACCTGAGAGGATGTCTACCGTACTTGGGGATTACCAGTCGTGATCCTATTTATTTCATTTTAAAATCTCGATGTGTGTTTGTGAATCATGTTGTCGTACCGAATTAATGTTTCGTCGTTCTTCTGACCCCCTTCAGACATATTCAAGGATCTCAGTGTCTGGAGATCTGACTGAGAGAATGCCTACGGTAGGTAAGCACCTACTTGGGGATTAGAGTCGTGAACGTGATCCATTTTTTTTCTTTCTTAATAATTTAATTTTCTTTCTTTCCTTCTTTTTTTTGTGTAACCGATGTACGATGTCGATGAAATGATGTTTAAAGATAACTAAAGATTATGACTGCCTAGACTGCCTTGATTGAAGTTAGATCCGGCAAGCAAAGCTGCGGGTGGAAGCTAGTAAAACCAAATAACCAAAAAAACAAGTCTCGCAACTCCCGTAAAAAGTTGTGAGATCCATGTAATACCAAGTCAGTTAGTTTAATTAGTCCCTACTTAAGGGTCCTTCTGTCTTAAGTTTTTACGTAATTTAGCTAACTTGGCTAGCCTTGGCTAGCAGTGACCTCACTGCTGTGCCCCCAGATATACAGCAGTATTCAAGCATGGTGCCAATAATTTACGAATGTCCAGAGTAAACCTGTACATCTATTTAATAAAAATAAAATAAAAATAAATACAATTGATGCTTGTGCACAACGTGTGCTTGTCGCGTGATGTTAATAATTAAAGTGTCATCGGCGATTGACGCACGTGACGGTTGGATTACGTTAGCAGGCGTGATTTAGTTATTGTAGTTTTAAATGACGGTGACCGCTATAAAAACGTCCGTTTAAAAACGCTTTTTATGGCACCAGGGCTTAAGAGCGCAAAGCTGTGTCAATGGAAATAAACTCCAGAGGGATATTGTGAAACCGAACTTATAATGAAATAATTAAAAAGGAACGGAATAAAAAGGAAAGGTAGACATCCTTAGATACTTGAAGATATTCAAGGTACCCCATCTTGGATATCTTCAAGCCAAGACAGCGCCATTATTTTTCAAACTATCGTGATTAGTAGACATAACTATAGATTTTGACACGGGTATTTCTCACGTAATTACCTTTAATTTACTTTCCCGACGTTTCGGCTATGTTACAATAACCATGGTCGCGGGCAGACACCCTCCGCGACTCTTCGAGTCTGCCCGCGACCATGGTTATTGTAATGCCGGGGTCCCATGGCCCGCGTTTTCACGCGCCAGACCGCGCCAAGGCGGACGGACGCGCCGTGGGAACGATGCATCCGTGGTGGCCCGTACTCGGAACGCTCTGTACGCGACGCGCCGGACGCACACAGGCGGAGCGTCATCCGGCGCGGCCCGTCGTTTTGCGCGCCGTGGGACCCCGGCTTTACATAGCCGAAACGTCGGGAAAGTAAATTAAAGGTAATTACGTGATAAAGACCCGTGTCAAAATCTATAGTTAAGACAGCGGCAAGTCCAAACATTTCATACGTTGCAAGCCCAACGCCGCTTATAAGAATACCTACTAACTGGTTTCTTCGTGATATTTTCCTCAACCGTTTTAAGTTTCGAATAGTAAAATTCATCCTCGACCGGGAATCATTCCTACGACCTTCTGTCGAAAGCCAAAGCACCTTTAAGCCAACACTGCTTTAAGATCTTAAAGTTTATTGTTTTTAATAGTATTCGGTTAGCGAAAGTCGTCTTTGAGTTAGTTGTTGTTATTTTGTTCAAAGTAAAATAATAATTTGGTGAGAAAGAGAATGAAACTCGATTTTCCGATTTAAGCTCGGGTTCTTTTTTTGCGCTTAATATACACATCATTATGCGTTATCATTATCATATCATTAACCTAATTTTAAGACTCTAAGGCTTAACTACGCTTATTTAGAGTTTAATGTGAACAGAATAATGAACGTTGCTTTTTAGGGTTCCGTACCCAAAGGGGAAAAATGGGACCCTATAACTACGGGTCTCCGTCTGTCTGTCCGTCTGCTTTTCCGTCTGTCCATCTGTCTGTCTATCTGTCCGCCTGTCTGCCCGTCTGTCTGTTACAAGGATGTATCCCATGAACCGTGATAGCTAGATAGTTAAAATTTTCACAGATGAAGTATTTCTGTTGCCGCTATAACAACGAATACTAAAAACAGAATAAAATAAAAGCTCCCATACAGCAAATGCGATTTTTTTGCTGAACGGAACTGCGCGAGTCCGACTCGCACTTGGCAAGTTTTTACCCAAATATTACCATTACCATTTCCAAATATTGAAGTACCCATTGGAGGACTATGTGTACCAACATTTTTATCAAAATTACCAGCGCAAATTATATTTCTATCGTTTATTTTCGACAGGTACCTATGGCTTATGATAAGCCGCTTATTTTGTTACTGAATAGGTATTTCGGGCAAAGCCGAACAAAAATTTACGAACCTTAGTATGCACGACAAAATACTTTTTTTAAATTATTTACGATTTTTTTTTTGATTATTTTGTTTTAAAATTTTTGTGTAGCGAAAAAGTTATTTTGTATTTTTCCTCGAAAAACCCAAAAATCGACGCTTCGGTTCCGCGATGCTCTCAATCTGAACACTTAGCGTTTTTTTAATAAAATAATGACAGATTTATTTCAATTATTAAGGGACGACGATGTCGCTGATTGCTCTTTTTCGAAACGAAAAAAGAAATACTTCTGAACAAGCTACATCTCCTATTTTTATAAATATATTACTTCAGGTTCCTACCTAGATTTCTATTAAGCTGAAAACATAATAGCAGAAACTTATCACGATAAAGATGTTATTTCAAAATGATACGTTTTAGAATTTATGATCGAAATATTTTGATACCTACTATTAAGATCAAAATGTGATTTATTGTTAAATATAGGTAATATGTAGATCTAGATTTCTATTAGAATAGGTTTTTGATAAGTAATTATACATAATTTATATCATTAATTTATTCGAAAAGCAAAGGCGGACAAAGAGAAAATGGTTATTAAGGGGTGCGTAAAGCTACCCCCATTACTTGCCTACGTAGGTACCAGCAACGCGATCTCATAAAAACTGTCGATAATATTTACGATACGCATACGCCATCTAGAGCTTGCCGTTGTTAACTGTCTTAGTCGTTTCTGCCGCGGTTTTAGGAACTGGTAGCGCCTTAAACGTTTCAGAACCTCAACATCTACTATTAATACATAGGAACTAGTTGAGCCATCTAAAGACCGCTGCAAACAGTCCATAGGTAGCTCTACTGATCCAGATCACTACCAGTAGGAAGCGTATCTAAGACACTGGCGGCATCGCCATGCTGGACGGCAATGCCGATTCGTTGTGCCAAATAGGAACCAGTTCGGATTACGCGTCGCTTCGACCAGACCATACAATTTTGAAAACCCGGTGGGCCGTTTCTACCAGGGTCTCGACCCCTTATGGGTAGATTTATATTAGAACCACATACATTTTGTATGAAGTAGTTAATATTAAACAATGTCTGATTCGTGTCCCGTCCCTGCCCGTTTACTAACTAAAGACTCCGGCCCGTACACGGCACGGCCCGGTTTAATATAAACCTACCGTAAGGCTCAAACATGTAAGCCCTATCGAGACTTGCAGATGAAGATGACTAAAAAGTAAGAGGCTGATGGCTGATGCCTTGATATTACATTTAGCACATGCCTAATGTTGTGCCGACCCCACTTGAATGGCAGGAAAATTACGACATGCCTACATTTTCTAGTAGTTAGCATTTCAAACGTGACAGGTTGCAAACCTTAAAATACTTACCGGTAGTTCTATATGGATCTAAGCGTAGATTTATTTGTAAATATAAAGCTAACTGGTTTAAGGGAATAAAGACGCCTGGAGCTTATCCTAAGCTCAGCCTAAGTTTAAAGTTAGTCAGTTTGGAGGTGTTTAGTAGACTTTCTATGAACACTGCATAAAATCAACTGTTAAGACAAGAATAAATGTTTTTGATGAATGCAGAATCGTTTTTTCTCAATAACCGCAAAACATACAGTTTTTTTTTATGACAAAGATAACTTAAGGATTTAATCTAGATAAATTAGAGACAGAAACACGATTGGTGAAACTTTTCTCGATAGATTTATTTTCCAAAGTTGGCTCTTCAAAAACACTAGTTTCGTTTTTAATCAAAACTATGAATAGCTAAATAGTTAATTTTTTTTAAATTCTTTAGATAATCATAGCTACCTAAATTAAAGACAATTTTTTTTAAAATTTGATTGTTTTCAAGATATTGCAGTTTTATCACTTTTTCCGTTTTATCCGGGTAGACTCAGACCATACAAAACGTCAAAAATTTCACTTATCACCTTAGACTTCGATTTTACTCGTAGGATGATCGTCATAGCGGAAATAACGTGCTTGAAACCTGTTCCGTGAAAATCAAACTACTGCAAAATGTGGACATGTGCCAAATGTAATGTTTAGTGTCTTCAAGACATCTTAAGGCGCCCATCCCAGTCGACGATTGTTTTTGTTCGAAACGAAAAAAGAAATACTTGTGAACAAGCCACATCTCCTATTTTATAATGTATAGTATATGTGAATAAAGATGTACCCATCTTTAATCACTTCGATAAATAATCCTACCGACCGCTGCAATGACGGTCAAACACACGTCGGCGCGTGGTCCGCCTTAGCTTATCGAATAAATTAATGATATAAATTATGTATAATTACTTATCAAAAACCTATTCTAATAGAAATCTAGATCTACATATTACCTATATTTAACAATAAATCACATTTTGATCTTAATAGTAGGTATCAAAATATTTCGATCATAAATTCTAAAACGTATCATTTTGAAATAACATCTTTATCGTGAAAAGTTTCTGCTATTATGTTTTCAGCTTAATAGAAATCTAGGTAGGAACCTGAAGTAATATACATATAAAAATAGGAGATGTGGCTTGTTCAGAAGTATTTCTTTTTTCGTTTCGAAAAAGAGCAATCAGCGACTGGGAGCCCCTTAAAGGATCTGTTCGTCTGGAGATCTGAGTGGATGTCAACCGTACTTCGGGATTACAATCGTGATCTTTTACAGTTACTGTTTGCTAGCGAGCACCCGGCTTTAGCTACAATTCTTCAGTCCAATTTATTTAACTCCAAACTAGTATTTATTATTGCAGCCAGTTAGGGGTATAAATAAACAGAGAGTCTTTCTAAAACCGCAGACTAGACAACGGGGATTTCAATAAATTAGAGTGAAAATGGTCTCAGTCACGCGAGCTTTTACGAATCTAAAAAGGGCTACCATTAAAAAATGATTGTTCAAATCGCTACGATAACTCGTGGATTGTATAAGTAAATTTTCAAGCGTCGACGGACCTGTCATTTATGGAATGCTAACTACTGCAAAATGTGGGCATGTGCCAAATGTAATGTTTGCACGTGCCTCTGACCACCCCATTAGACATTTTCAAGGATCTGAGTTAGTTTTATTGTTGTACGTACTTCAGTAGTACTTTTAATTTTTATTCTGGTTTGAGCCTTCACCTTGTTCGATTGGCACCACACTGGAGTTCTACATGGCATTAAGAAAAGGATCATTAAAAAAAAAGGTAGACCCCAAGCCGTGTTTGTTGCCTGATTCTTCTAGGCTTGGTCGCGTGGAACCGGCGTAGCTTCACCTAGTTCCTAAGACGTTTCAAAGTGATCCTTGTGATTTTATTGAAATAAATGATTTTTGAATTTGAGGGCTTCCCTGGAGATAAAGTCGTGATCCTATTTCATTTCATGCAATTTTTGCTTATTTTCCATTTACGTTACTGGCTTTTTCAACATTTCTCTCTTATACTCATTCCTCAAATATAATAAATATTTTTTATAAATTGACTATTGCCTACACGAAAACTTACATAGATTAGTACACATAACTATTGTATTTGAATCTGCCCGCGATTTTGGCTATTGTAACATGGTCATAACGTCGGGAAAATAAGGCCGTGGACTCGTGTATACGGTGCGGCATCGGCCACCGTGAAAAGGTGTGACGCAGCGCCACGCCGCGAAAATATGCCATGCACGGCGTAAGGCGCCTTTTGAAGACGCGGAGACGCGCCATGAAAATGCTAGGTTTAACTATAAGGTAAGAAACAAAAGAATTTTATGTTGACATTTTTTTATTTGAATCAAAGATCAGTGCTTTTCCACGACGCAGCGTCGCGTCTTTTCACGGCGCAGCGCCGCGCCTTCTGATAGCGCGGCGTCACACCTTTTTTTAGTGGCCGGCGCCGCACCGCAGACATGGGCCCACAGCCTAAATAATAGGAAATAATAAAGACCCGTAACAAAATCGAATTCCAATTATTATAAAGCTGCCTTGTTAAAATCCCACGTTTCGTGTATTCTTAGCAACATATCGTTGCTTCTTGGAATAACGAGAAACCAATCTAATCGAACCTATTTCTGAATAAACCTACCAGGAATCAGTCCCTTTTATGTTTCTCCTAGCAATTAGGACAAAGGATTCCATGAAGGTGTAAGTTTAAGCCAAATTTGCACTCAGGGATATATTATCGCCAAGACATATCGCCAGCATGTAGAATACCAGCCCGGCCTAATATAAATCTACCCGATATTTACTCGGACGTCTTCGTCCAAACACGGCCCATCAAATCAAACGAATGTAAAAGAGAGCGCGCACTACTACAACCGCTTTCGTCCGAAGATGCCCGATGACGGCCGATCAACCGACGTTTCCGAACTTGTTGGGATTTCTCGTCAGTCTGCCGCGTGTCTACAGCGTAAATTGACTACATAATGACCAGCTACGTCCGATGTCACCAATAGTGTAAGCACATGTACGTCCGAGTAGTTCTGTCCGCCATCGGCCGACAAAATCGGTTTTGGTGTACGCTTGCCGGTAGATAGCGTTTATGCCGCGAACTGTAGATGTCGCATGTCAAATTATGTCCTCTAGTGCAATTACGGCTCTACAATGTTTGTCACACAATTATTACGTCTACATTTTCTAAGATGTTTCAAAGGGATCCTTGTGATATTATAGAACCAAATACCTTTTGACTTTGTAAGTTAGTGCACTCGCTCAATAGATGCAGCACAAATTATTTACAAACAGAAATTATCTCTTTAGCGGGCGGTTTTAGGTATTTTATTCAGAACTGACTGCTCTGGCTTGAATTGAATTGGAGCAAATTTAATTTGAAATGAATTAAAGCAAATTTTTGATACCTCTGGTTACATTAGGTATTGCAATTTTTGTGAAGATTTTAAATTGATTTTGAAAATAAATATAGCCTATACCTCTGATATTCTAGCTTATGATAGGTGATTATAATGTATTTTTAAAATTCGTCTAGTAGTTTTTTTAATTTCTCCATAATAAACAAAAACACAGACAAACCTTTATACATAATAGTTACGTAAAATAACATCTTACTAATTATTATAATTCCGCAGTTTGTGAGAATAGACACGCACACAAATGCGCGTGTCAACACAATCACAACTACATCTACTGTTTATCCGCCTCCATTAGATAACGAATGTATCGAGCTTCGATCAACATTGATCGAAGGTATCGAGTGAAACCGCAGATGCCTATCTGCAAAGCTTAGATAAACACAGTTCAGGAAATGTAACAAATGGTTTGACAGTCCAATTATGAAGTCTCGCCGATCGCGGCTTCTGGTCTCGACATCTAGTATTTTTTGCCAGTGGCATGATTGCCAGGGAAATGAGAAATGAGACCACGGGAAATAATTGGTCTGAGTGAATGGATATCGATACTGATATTTTTTCTCTTTTTTTGTAACTGCCAGTGATATGGCGCCGCTTTATGTTCGAGTGGGATTGGTTTTTCTTTAATGGAAAACCGTTGAAACGTTATTAGACTGAAATGGTCTTTACAAATATACTAACTGGCCTCTCAGCTTAGTTGATAGTGACTCTGCCTTCTGCGCTATTAAGCCGGGGTCCCACGGCGCGTAAATCGACGGGCCGCGCCGGATGACGCTCCGCCTGTGTGCGTCCGGCGCGTCGAGTACAGAGCGTTCCGAGTACGGGCCACCACGGATGCATCGTTCCCACGGCGCGTCCGTCCGCCTTGGCGCGGTCTGGCGCGTGAAAACGCGGGCCGTGGGACCCCGGCATTAGAGTTCGATTCCCACCTATGACAAACATAAGTGTGTTGTACTGTAAATAGACGATTGTTCTGTGTCTGGGTGTTAGAATTTATTATAAGTACGTATTTACAAAGAAAGTATTCTGTTAGTAATCTGGTTCTCATAGTACAAGTTATGCTTAGATGGCAATGTGTGGAATGTCCACCAATGTAACATGCATGTTACAACCCTATTGAGGAAAATTGGATGACTGACTTGCCTTATTACACATTGTGAGGACTTGCAAACTGTCAACCTCTCAAGTACTAGCTACTGCAAAAAATGGGCGTTTGTCAAATTTAATGTTTGGACGTGCCTCGTGGCTACCATCTATCTCCAAGGAATTAAGCGCCGGAAAATGTGTGACAATAATCTAACCTAAGGTATCAAACATTTCAATCTTCATTAGTACACCCGTTCGAAGCCGGGCGGACTGCTTGTCTATATAAATAAATTAATAAATATTAAAGCTTGGCTATAGAAACTAGATAACTGATATAATTACATACATTTTTTTTGTATACACATACTGATACATTCAAATTCAAATTCAAAAATCATTTATTTCAATAAAATCACTTTGAAACGTCTTAGGAACTAGGTGAAGCTACGCCGATTCCACGCGACTAAGCCTAGAAGAATCAGGCAACAAACACGGTTTGGGGTCTACCTTTTTTTTATGATCCTTTCCTTAATGCTATGTAGAGCTCCAGTGTGGTGCCAATCAAACAAGGTGAAGGCTCAAACAAGAATAATAATTAAAAGTACCTACTACTCAAGTACACCCAGACACAGAACAAATATCAATGTTTATCACACAAATGTTTGTCCTTGTTGGGAATCGAAACCCACAATCTATAGCGCAGAAGGCAGAGTTACAACCAACCGAACTGTGAGGCCAGTAGATATAGATAGATTACTTCTCTTAAGGCGCTGCCAGTTCCTAAAACCGCGGCAGAAACGACTAAGACAGTTAACAACAGCAAGCTCTAGATGGCGTATGCGTATCGTAAATATTATCGACAGTTTTTATGAGATCGCGTTGCTGGTACCTACCTCAATAACCATTTTCTCTTTGTCCGCCTTTGCTTTTCGAATAAATTAATGATATAAATTATGTATAATTACTTATCAAAAACCTATTCTAATAGAAATCTAGATTTACATATTACCTATCTTTAACAATAAATCACAAGTTGATCTTAATAGTAGGTATCAAAATATTTCGATCATAAATTCTAAAACGTATCATTTTGAAATAACATCTTTATCGTGAAAAGTTTCTGCTATTATGTTTTCAGCTTAATAGAAATCTAGGTAGGAACCTGAAGTAATATATTTATAAAAATAGGAGATGTGGCTTGTTCAGAAGTATTTCTTTTTTCGTTTCGAAAAAGAGCAATTGTCGACATACAGCCCCTTAACTACCAAACACTATCCCCTAAGGCTGCAACAGCCAATCGAACACGGAACTTAGAACCAAACGAACATAGGATTTCACGTTCGTACCTATTCCAAACACTTTACTTCCATGTCCTGAAAACCATTATACGAGTAACGATACCATCTCACCACTCCGCTTTGCCAGCCGATATTATGCCTTATTTGTAGGCGATTAAAGTTGGTATTGATTGTAGTTTTAAACTGGTAAGTTGTGCCAATCTATTTCATCGCAGGACAGCCAATTTCGACGTTGTGTCTGTTGGTTTGTGTTAGTGCAGATGCTACAGCCAAATGAAAACACGCTTTTGTGAGAATGCTCTTTGAAAGCTAAAATTATTATTTATCTCAGCGGAAGTGCTAGCCGTGTTATTTTTAACACTGATTTAGGTTTAGCGTCGTTCGGCTCGCTAACTTTTAGAAGAAAAAAAAAATAGATAGGATCACGACTGTAATCCCCAAGTATGGTAGACATCCTCTCAGATCTTCAGACGCTTAGATCCTTTGAAGATGTCTAGTGGGGGTAGTCAGAGGCACGTCCAAACATTATATTTGGCACATGCCCACATTTTGCAGTAGTTAGCATTCCATACGTGACAGGTTGCAAGCCCATCGCCGCTTATAAGAACGCTAGCTGGTTTCCTCACGATGTTTTCCTTCACCGTTGTAAGCACGTGTTTATGATGCGCATATAAATTTTCGAATCGTATTCAAACCCACGACCTTCAGATTGAAGGTCGAGGTATATCCCACTCGGCCAACACGGCTAAGTTTTAGATTAAGCGAAATTGCGTTTATAATTTGGATTTTTGTTTTTTTTTGGAGAATACTGTCAAGCTATTATTATCATTATTTTCCTGCCCTTAGGGTAGATTTATATAGACTGGGCCGTGCCTGGGGCGTGCCGTGTACGTGGCCCGGACGGAGCTCGGATTTGAAACGTTACATACATTTTGTATGAAGCAATTTATATCAAACAGTGCCTGACCTGTGAACTGTCCCGGCGCGTCTACTAACTAAAGGCTCCGGCCCGGCTCGGACACGGCACGGCCCAGTCTAATATAAATCTACCCTAATCCAGACCTATTTTAGAGTTTCACAAGTAGCGGTGGTTATCATAAAAGCACTCGATAACAGCTACCGCCAATTCCACTTAGCAAAGACATAATCGACCAGTGTCTTCGCTATGTTTTCTACCGCCAGGATAAAGTGATATATCTTCAGCTAAGGTGCTTGATAGAGCTGTTTTATGCAAAACGGACTTTAAATAACTTACCTCACAGTTCAGCTTTTCGAGTACGTATGTTTTTTGGGGTTCCGTACCCAAAATTAACCCTATTACTATGATTTCGCTGTCCGTCTGTCTGTCTGTCAGCAGGCTGTATCTCATGAACCGTGATAGCTAGACAGTTGACATTTTAAATTTAAAAACAGAATAAAAGAAATATTTAATGGGGCTCCCATTAGTAGTATTTTTTAAATAAATAATGGTACGGAACCCTTCGTGTGCGAGTCCCACTCGCACTTGGCCGGTTTTATTTTAATGACCGTCCCTGTTATTGCATAAATGATATAATTATAGGGGAGATAAACTTAAAGCAGGTACTCCGCTCAAATCGGGTAAGCTTTTTACGTGTCATAGAGACTAGTTTGTATGTGTGTATGCCAAAATATGGCCTAGGTACCCACGATACGGGCCTTGAACCTAGTGTGGGGCCGTAGTTTCTCTTATATTTTAGACTCTATTATTATTATTATGTACCAAATATCCTTGTTATCTTGTCTAATTGTGTTATTTAATTTTCTGCTAACTAAATATTATTATTTTTGTTTATGATTTACATCAACTCGGCTCCAGAGAACCGGAAATTTACTAAAGAGCACGGGCCTAAGCCAAGTGCACCTCAGTGTTTTGAACATCTGTAATAGATGAAGGCATTTCAGATGGCAGATCAGTTTGTAGAAACTTCCTTACAATTCTACAAGTATTTAAAACTAGCGACCCGCCCGGGCTTCGCACGGGTGCAATGCTAATACTAAATATACTACAGAATGTCTTTATATAAAACGTTTTTTTTCACAGCTTTTTTTGACCCCTTCTAGTACAATTGCTGATTTTTGGAGTACAATTCGTACAATTCCATAGATTTGTAACTGCATTAAAATTAACCCTTATCCGCGGTGGGTCCGGCTGCGTAGTATCACACGATTTCTATGATTCTTTTTTTATGGAATAGTTAATAATGTTAACTTTTTTAATGAGGGATGACTGAGTGTTATAAACGTAAGAGTAGACACATATAATCAGAAAGCTTCGAACTGCTAAGCTATCGGGAGTTACACGTGTTATTGTGAGTCAACCATAAAAGATAGACATATGCTGTCATGGGATATTTTTTATATAATTTTAAGGAGAACATTTCCGTCATACATGATTTCTGTGTAGCTTTAACCATTAAGGTTGCACACGCGACGGAAGCTTAAAAAATGGAGTAACTTCTCCCGTTTTCCCAACATTTCCCTTCACTGCTCTGCTCCTTTTGATTGTAGCGTGATGAAAAGTATACTATAACCAGCTCAGGAGTATGAAAAATAATTGTACCAAGTTTCGTTAAAATCCGTCGAGTAGTTTTTGTTTCTATAACGGTTATACAGACAGACAGACAGACAAAAATTTTACTGATTGCATTTTTGGCATCAGTATCGATCCCCAATCACCCCCTGATAGTTATTTTGGAAATATATTTCATGTACAGAATTGACCTCTCTACAGATTTATTATAAGTATATAGATAGATGACTGCTTTTTGCAGTAAGGCAAATGTGTGTCTTATTATAGGTATCGGCTAATCCAGTTATGTCTACTAATCACGATAGTCTGAAAAATAGTGCTATGACTGTTTTCATTATTATACATAAACGCACCAAACTCATAATTCTGAACGCAACAAAGTAAAGTGTTTAACAGTTCATCAACCAGTTGTGCAAGTTTAATCAAGCGAACTCCACAAACCCACCGCTTCTCTTGTACCCTACTCCTAGCACCAGTTTTAACTTGATAATTACGTTTAAAATACTAAAAACAAAACCGATTTCATGTTTAAAAATAAAAATTGGGGGGGGGGGGGGGGGGGCTCCCCCTCCTATCAATGCCCATCAATTTTGAAGGTTTCTCTCGATTTCCCTGGGATCCCATCATCAGATGCTGACCACCTCGGAAGTATAGCCACAAACGCCGTAGTAATCGCGTAACATACACAAAAAAACATACAGGCGAATAACCTCCTCCTTTTTGAAGTCGGTTAAAAATTAAACAAAGTTAAAATGCCTTTTCGCTTTGTTTTGTTTATTTAAATAAAATAACAAGGATCACTTTGAAACGACTTAGTAGCTAGGTGAAGCTGACTAAGTCTAGAAGAATCAGGCAACAAACACGGCTTGGAGCCTATCATTTTTTTTTACATACAATCTTGGAAACGTTTCCGACTGGTAGCTCTACTGCAGGGCTATTTTGTAAAAACATGATTATCATGTTATGGTACTGAATGCCATAATACCTACGCTTTTTATGTTGTTTAGGCACCTATACCTACGCTTCCAATACAATACCTAGGTATAGGTGCATAAACTGTGAATAGTTACTATGAAAAGTGTACAGATTAGGTATTCTCTAACATTAGGTATTTCATTCAACATCATAACATGATATTCATGTTTTTACAAAATCGGTCTTTAGATAATTCAACTGGTACCTATGTATTCTGTTAATATTCTGTCTTAATTATACCTATTATGTATTTATTACTGCAAAAATAAAATAAAATTAGCTAAAACAGCAATATTTAGGTACATAACTAGCTTCAGGGTTACTTAGATAAAAAATATCTAATTCCAGGATATAAGCTATGTATATTACATGTTTCATCCAAATCCGTTTAGTCGTTTGGGCGAGATTAAGCCACTAACATTCAAACATACAAAATTCCTAATAAACTTTCAGATTTATAGTGTAACTAGGAAACTTCCAATTTTTTCCTTATAAATCTTATCCAGATAAAATAAATTACGAATTTTGGTAGAATACGTATCATTCGGAAATCAAATTGTCAGATGTAAGAAAAAAAAATCCAATACCGACCTTAGTAGGATTTAACCTTTTTGGTAGAATACGTTGCTACAACTCAATGTTTT
This sequence comes from Hydriomena furcata, assembly GCA_912999785.1. NCBI lineage: Eukaryota > Metazoa > Arthropoda > Insecta > Lepidoptera > Geometridae > Hydriomena > Hydriomena furcata. The sequence goes on along the minus strand of OU538834.1, from coordinate 3,535,333 downwards.
CGGTCTGAGATGTTTAATTTTTTGCACATTAGCGCCATCAATACCAAAATTATCCTTTTTGAATTATTTTATAATTTAAGGGTTGTTTCTCGGATTATAAGTTCCTTCTTTATTTATTCTGATTTTTTATCTACATACTACAGCAAATTTCATCTTAATCCGTTTTGTCGTTTATTTATGATTAGGGAACAAACATAACAGCCTTATCACAAACTTTCGCATTTATAATATTACTAGCGACCCGCCCCGGCTTCGCACGGGTAGCATGTTATTATACATATAAACCTTCCTCCTGAATCACTCTATCTATTAAAAAAAAACGAATCAAAATCCGTCGTGTAGTTTTAAAGATATAAGCAAACATACATACATACATACAGACGCGGGAAGCGGAAAGCGACTTTGCTTTAGACTATGTAGTGATTTGGATAGTGCGATTTGGGATTAGCGACTCGAGTTTTAATATCAGTTGGTGGTGCTAACATTGTTTCCATCAGCAGTTTGTGAAGATTGTTGCAAACTTTAAGCAATATTGCTAAATGTTTTAAAAGAAACGTTGCGTCTGAAACTGCAGGTACCGCGTCAGCAGTTTTAAACGTAGATTGTCGTATGACGGCCGTATCATAAAGACATGGACGTCGATCTATATATTAATTTGTTTGTAGTTTTTGAACGACTACATACGAGTATAAACGCTTTCTACCTTTGTTGGATCTTTCGCTCATTAAAATGAATCGCATTTTTATATTAAACTAGCGACCCGCCCCGGCTTCGCACGGGTAGCATGTTATTATATATATAAACCTTCCTCCTGAATCACTCTATCTATTAAAAAAAACCACATCAAAATCCGTTGTGTAGTTTTAAAGATATAATCAAACATACATACATACATACAGACGCGGGAAGCGGAAAGCGACTTTGCTTTATACTATGTAGTGATATGTGAAAGTTGGATATCTATATATTTTAGAATTAAAACTATCGTTTTTGTTACTCATTTTAACTATAAATACGGCTAATTACCACGTTTCTTATTGTATTGCTGACGTTTCGAGACAATTCAGATGCTCTTCATCATGAGCGTCGCCCGCGACCGAGTATTCGCCGATCTGCTTTTGATCACGGCCGAGGGCGATGCTCATGCTGAAGAGCATCTGAATTGACTCGAAACGTCATAAATACAAGAAGTAACGTGGTAATTAGCCGTATTTATAGTTAAAATGAGTTTATTTATTTGTTTGTTACTAAACCCTGAAGTAACGGCAAAATTAATATTATTTCATCGAAATTGGTTTTATGAGGTTGAAAAGTCAAAGTAACGCCAAATCGTTTATTTTAAATACATTTCTTTGGTTTTTTTAGATCGCTTTCTGCAAACGATCAAGCTGTCACCGTGACTGTCACCCCTCGAGCCAATTACAGTCACGCTCCGTTTGTGTTAATCCATGTGATTAGCCTTTTTGCAGTGAAGTTACGGCAGCTTTTGGCAACCTTCTGTAAGTCTAATGTTCTTTAAGACGTGTTGTTTTCAATTGACAATGCAAGCATTATATCCTAATAATATTATAAATGCGAAAGTTTGTGATAAGGCTGCTATGTTTGTTCCCTAATCAAAAACAAACGACAAAACGGGTTATGATGAAATTTGCTTGTAGATAAAAAATCAGAATAAATAAAGGGGGAACTTATAATCCGAAAAACAACCCCTAAATGATAAAAAAATGCAAAAGGATGATTTTGGTGTAGATGGCGTTGGTGTGCAACAAATCTGACATCGCAGACTAAAAACATTTAGTCGTCATAGCAACGCAGTTTTGACTAATGAATGATACTACCAAAATTTGTAATTCATTTTATCAATACAAGGTTTTTGGGGAATAAATTGGAAGCTGCCTGAAATAGCTTTTTACTATGTGATTATTACAAAAAAAAATGACAGAACTACGTTTGTCGTTTCGGCTAGTCTATAGCCGATCGAACAAGGCGAAGGCTCAAACAAGAATAATAATTAAAAGTACTAACCAAGTACAACAATAAAATATAAACTAAAGAGCTGACAAACAAGCTGAGGTGACTAAAACACGTTCATTATTTTAACTGCATCGTATTAAGATGTTAAAATAAAGAATTAAGACGAGTAATCAATGTTTTTGATGAATGCAGAATCGTTTTTTCTCAATAACCGCAAAACATATAGTTTTGTTTTTTATGACAAAAAAAACATAAGGATTTAATCTAGATAAATTATAGACAGAAACACGATTGGTGAAACTTTTCTCGATAGATTTATTTTCCAAAGTTGGCTCTTCAAAAACACTAGTTTCGTTTTTAATCAAAACTATGAATAGCTAAATAGTTCATTTTTATATAATTCGTTAGATAATCATACTATCTACCTAAATTAAAAACATTTTTTTTAAATTTGGTGGTTTTCAAAGTTTTATCACTTTTTCCGTCTTAGCCGGGTAGACTCAGCCCATACAAAACGTCAAAAATTTCACATACCACCTTAAATAGTAAAGTATGATCATCAGTACACCAGTGAGAAGCCGGAGCGTATAGCTAGTGTACAATAAATTTAATTCTAAACCCAAAACAATAACATCACAGGTTCAAAGTTACGTCCGCTATTCGAAGTATGGAAACAAAACACCTATGTTAAAATATGTTGGTATACGGAACGCGACCGCGGCACAACCATTGGTTAACCGCTGCGACCCGCCGTGATATATGCCTACATTCAGATATCCCTAGGCAAGTTATGGATATTGGTTAAATATTTCACTCTACGTATTGTTAGCCGTGTTGGCCGAGTAGGAGGTACCTCGACTTTCAATCTGAAGGTCATGGGTTCGAATCCCAGCGTGCATCAATGGATTTTTCTGTTGGAAAATTTATATGCGCATCAGAAACACGTGCTCAAAACGGTGAAGGAAAACATCGTGAAGAAACCAGTTAGTATTCTTATTCTTATAAGCGGCGATGGGCTTGCAAGGATCTTAGCGTCTGGAGATCTGATAAGATGTCTACCGTACTTGGGGATTACAGTCGTGATCCTATTTATTTTATTTTTATTTTTTTTACTTATTGTTGGACTAAGCAGTCAAAATACACCTAAATATTTCTTGCCAAAGATATTTTAAAAGATTAAAATAGAAAGTGTTTCTGACTACACCTTAGATATCTTTAGAAATCGGAGATAATGTCTAAAGAATAAAGACAAAGTCGTGATTTATTTTTCATAGTCTAAAAGTGAAGGTTCTCACCTTGACGCGTATTTACGTTACGCGATTTTGATATGTTTTCTTATGTATTCTCTTCTTCTCTTCTCTTATGTAAATGTTCTCATTAATATTGTATTTATATAGCAGCTCAGTTGGTAGTAGTTCTGCCTTTGCGCTGTAGGTTGTGGGTTCGAACCCCCCCAGGGCAAACATTTGTGTGATGAACATAGATGAATGTTTGTTCTGTGTCTGGGTGTTAATATGTATCATAATATGTAAATATGTATCATGTGTATAAGTATTCTATCAGTTAACTAGTTCTCATAGTACAAGCTTTGCTTAGTTTGGGACTAAATAGAGTTGTGTGATAATGAAAAAAAAAAAAAACTATAATACTTATCTCTTGCCTTATGGGGCGGAATGGCAATGTTTGTTGAGTACCTTAAAAATAACTGGGGCCTTATTCTTTATGCAGTACTTACCTAATAGTCTTAAAGAGCATAACAACTTGTAGAACGCCCTCGATCGCGAATCCAATTCATTCAATTGTCTTGCAGTAACACGATAACCGTTCAACAGACAAAATAATAGTCTCAGTTACGAATTATTGTAAGCACAAATCACGCCCCGGAAGCTCGCGTGAGGCTAAACATCAAATTAACAAGTCCAAGCTAATTTCAGCGCTATTGTAATAACGTGAGAACTAAATTTGCATTGCGGTGGGGATTCGTGCAAAACCGTAGGATTTGTTTCGTAAAGGGATGCCTTCTAACGATGGTGTTAGTTATATTCGTACCTACCTGTAAATTCAGTGACCTAATTATTCTGTGTTGATTCGTTTAAAATTGTTTTATAATAAGCAATCAGATCTATATACTAATATTATAAAAAATAAAGATTTGATTGTTTGCATCGAATAGGCTCTGAAACTACTGGACTGATTTCAAAAATTCTTTTACCATTAGAATCCTACATTATCCCTGATGAACATAGGCTATAGGTTATTTTCAAAAACGTTAGGGATCCGTATCAAATCTTCGATAATGTAACACATGTGTGAAAAAAAAAAAAAAAAAAACTTTATATCGCGTTTGCTGCAGAAATTATTGACAATAGAGCAAAGTAATGTACTACAGTTTTATAGAAGACATCAATATCTACAAAAAAGTCCGTGATACCATATGTCTTACTATTAGGGATGCCTATTAAAACTTCGATAATTTAACCCAAGGTGTAAAAAAATAGTCATGTAATCATTATTACACCCGTGCGACGCCGGGGCGGACTGCTAGTGTATTATAAATGCGAAGGTTCTGATGTTTGTTTATTACTCAATTAGCATTACATATCCGCCCTGGCGTCGCACGGGTGTAATAATGATTTTATGGCTATCTTTTTACACCTTGGTTTTCATTATTGAATTTTTAATAGGGATCCCTTTTTTTCTAAAAAAAAACCTATTAGTTGTATTTGAATCAGATAAACTTTTTAAATGCCTATTTAAATGAAGGCTGTGTTGGCAGAGTAGGAGGTACCTCGACTTTCATTTCGAAGGTCGTGGGTTTGAATCCTGGATCAAAACGGCGAAGGAAAACATCGTGAGGAAACCAGTTAGTATTCTTATAAGCGCTAACTTCTGCAAAATGTGGGCATGTGACAAATATAATGTTTGGCCGTGCCTCTGACTACACCCGCTAGACATCTTCAAAGGATCTAAGCGCCTCGAGATCGAAGAGGATTTCTACCGCACTTGGGGAGTCATGACCTATTTATTTATTTTTATTTTATTTATTTAAACGATTCGTGAGCGAGCGACAACATTATGTTATTTGTTATTTCAATGTTCAAATTTCACATCTTTCTTTTGTGTTTCTCATATGTTTATTGTAACTTAACTGGTTCTTTTGTGAAGATAAATAGGTTGTTTTAAAACACGCTTCATTTGTTTCAGATAATGTGAAGAAAATAGTGTTAAGTGAAGTGTACGAAGAAAATGTTTTGGAAAAAGACAATTGAAACATGACGAGGAATATATTTTGGGCGTTTCTACATTGTTTTGTTTTGCTGCCTTCGATTGCTGTGAGAGGTAAGATAATTGTTTTTTTTAGGGTTCCGTACCCAAAGGGTAAAAACGGGACCCTATTACTAAGACTTCGCTGTCCGTCTGTCCGTCTGTCTGTCACAGGGCTGTATCTCATAACCCGTGATAGCTAGACAGTTGAAATTTTCACAGATGATGTATTTCTCTAAAAAAAGCATATAATAAATATTTAAGTGGGGCTCCCGTACAACAAACGTGATTTTTATGCCGTTATGCCTATCACGGTTCATGAGATACAGCCATGTGACAGACAGACGGACAGCGAAGTCTTTGTAATAGGGTCCCGTTTTTACCCTTTGGGTACGGAACCCTAACAATAAAAGCACCTACGTATTTTATTCTCGTTTTAACATTATGTAGATAAACTCGTAAATTTAATAATATACCCACTGGAACTCTTTTTAGAAAGTTCATCATTTTCCCAACGCTAACAAGAACGCTTTTAGAAGCCTAGAGCTGAATTTGGCAACTATCCAACAAAGAAATGGCCATAGTTTCGTCTCGACTTAGTGTCAATCAATATCACTTTAGTCGAGGGGAACTTTACTACCCTCGAATTTAAAAAATAAACCCAGGTAGTTTCCAGATACCTACTATATTGTTCTATACCGACCTAGTATTTTCCTTTCTCTATGGAAATTAATTAATTATATAATTAGAACAGAATGAAATAGAATTAAACTGTCGTGGTTGTTAATCATTTTAAATAGAAAAACGGCTAATTACCACGTACGAATGAAATAGAAAACAATTTTATTTTCACCACAAAATACAGAGAATAATGTTACTAGGTTCGGATTTAAAAACAGTTTTAGTTTTTTCAAATATTATATAGTACATACTCGAACACACAATACAATATAGATAAGGTAGAAAGGTTATTATATTTCTTGTTTGAGCTTTCAACTTGTTCGATTGGCACTACACTGGAGCCCTACATAACATTTACGAAAAGCATCATAGACAAAATGATAGACACCAAGCCCGATTCTTCCAAGCTTGGTCGCGATAGGCGTAGCTTCATCTGATTTTATTAAATTAAATATCTTTTGACTTTGACTTTGCAACGATGGCGATGGGCTTGCAACCTGTCACGTATGGAATGCTAACTACTGCAAAATGTGGGTATGTGCCAAATATAATGTTTGGACGTGCCTCTGACTAGACATCACTAGACATCTTCAAAGTATCTAAGCGTCTGGAGATCTGAGAGAATGTCTAGTACTCTGCCGCCATAAGGAAGAAGGACGCATCTAACACTTTTTGCGAAAATGAGTTATATACATATTCGGAATCAGAAAAAAATTACGCATCTATTGATATTTGAATTATCTTCCTAAAATAACTAGAACCTTATTATTTTCACTAATAAATGAGACTTAACTGCAATAAGTCTTGAAGGATACTAAATAAAAAAGGCTGTTCTAACTTATACTACGTTAAAAAAACGTATATACGTAGAAGCGTCTTATTTGTCTACAAAGTTTTTACTTGATTATAGATAGAAAAGACATTTCTGATTTGTCATAAGAAGGAAAGACGTTTTATGCGTTAAATATGCCTTTTCATCTAAGTATTATTAAAAATATTCCAGACGCAAGTAGGAGAACTTGTCTATCTGTGATTATTATTATAACCAAAAACGGGCCAAGTGCGTATCGGGTCACGCGCAATATAGGGTTTCGTAGTTTGCAAAGCTAACAACGTTATTTAAATACTTTTCAATGTTTTTTATACTAGGTACGTTTTTATTCATTCTTCTTCAAGTCCATTTTATAATTTAGTCGTCTATTAGTCGTAAACTTGTAACGCCTACTTAGCTGTAATAGCTTTGCTTTTAACTTCAGTATACGTACTATTACCGCAATTTTTTTCACGTCCCTAAACCCAATAGTTTAGCTTTTAGGGAGGGAACAAAAATTGTCACTTTAAAGCTTGATATTTCTCCAACGGATCCCGAAAAGTTGTTTTTACAAACCCGCAATACTTTTTAAAGACTACCCAACGATATCCCACACCATGGGGTACGCGAGAAAATAAAACATCCCCATTTTAGTTGTAGGGGTGTACCCTAAAAACATGTTTTTAAGATTTATTCTACCACTTTGTTGGCATTACTCATATATATAAACATACATGCCAAATTACAGCTTTCTAGCACTGATAGTCTCTGAGCTAAGCTGCGGACAGACGGACGGACGGACAGACAGACATGGCGAAACTATAAAGGTTTCTTGTAGACTACGAAACCCTAAAAAGAACTAACTTTCTAATTCCTGTAATGTTAAGTATTACTGTGTTACTTAAAAAGGTTTAATGCTTGTTTAAAAGTTAGTGATTAGTATTCCTGATTTGTTTTAATATAATCTTGTGATGTTCCTTTAATGTTTATTTGTGATTTTCTATGCTGTTTTTAAGGTTCCGTACCCAAAAGGTAAAAACGGGACCCTATTACCAAGACTTCACTGTGTTTCTGTCCGTCTGTCTATTACAGGGCTGTATCTCATTAACCGTGATCGCTAGACAGTTCTAATTTTTACTGATGATGTATTTCTGTTGCCGCTATAACAACAAATACAAAAAACATAATAAAATAAATATTTAAGTGTGGTTCCCATACAACAAACGTGTTTTTTTGGCGTTTGTTATAGACAATGGTACGAAACCCTTCATACGCGAGTCCGACTCGCACTTGGCCGGTTTTTTTTAATAGATATATAATAAAAAACAGATTAAAATACTGTGATTAGTAAAAGATAAGTTTATGGTTGGCGTATCTGCTGGTAATTTCGAAGTTCATTGATTAATTAGGTCAGCGTTACTAGTTTGAAAAGCAGTAAATGGCTAGTAACGTCTATTTTATTTAGTTGAGTAGAATCTAATAACATATAACAACTAAGAAAGAAAGACATTTTACTTAATTACTAAATAAAAAGGGCGTTTCTAGCCAGAAACGTCTTTTCATTGCAGTAAAACATATTTTCTTGTATTTTTTTTACTAAAAAGAAAATGAAAATGTTAATTTTTAAATATAAAACGTTAAATTTATTAAACTCAATAATGATATTCTTTTAGGCCAAACTATTATACAAACTATCGCATAATAATATACTTAATTTTTGTAGTATTTTTCACACAGCGAATTTTTGAATTTTCGATTTACAAAATATTTATTTTCTCCGTTTTTTGTTTTAAATAGGATCACGACTGTAATCCCCTAGTATAACTAGGGGATTACAGTCGTGATCCTATTTATTTATTTTTATTTTTATTTGATAAGTGACATTCAAGAACTCAAAATAAAACCTCATTCAAATGGTGTGCAATATTATATAGCTCATTTCTCAAAGTCAAACTCTATCTATCTATCTATCTATCATAGACATAGAATGACATATCGCTTACTAAATCAGTTTCTTGCTTTACATACACATACATAAATTACACCTGTTTCCCAGAGGGGTAGAGACCACGGCTTTCCACTGGCTACGATCCTGATACTTATTTTTGCTTCATTCATTCTCACCACATTCTTCATGCATATGCATACTCATCAGTTATTCATGCCAATATTAATTGGTACTGAATGCCATAATACCTACGCTTTTTATGCTGTTTAGGCACCTATACCCACGCTTCGTGAGTAGTTACTATAAAAAGTGTACAGATTAGATATTCTCTAACATTAGGTATTGCATTTAACATCATAACATCGTTCTATCTGTGGAAACTTTTAATTGGCCTTAAGCGTACATGCACTCTGCATGTATCTATTGTAATTTGATTTATTATTGTGTCTAGCTGTAAGTTTTCCTAAAATTCTATAATAAATAAATAAATCAATAAATAAACATGATAATCATGTTTTTACAATATAGCCCTGCAGACCTTTTTCCAAAATGTCACCACTTTCTCCTCCTATTCACACTCACCTTATACATGGGTCAATTTATACGCCTTTAGTCTAAATTAAAAAAAAATAGGATCACCACTATAATCCCCAAGTACAGTAGACATCCTCTTAGATCTCCAGGCGCTCATATCCTTGAACATGTCTAAAGGGCTTAGTTAAACGCATGTCTAAACATTACACATGCCTACATTTTGCAGTAATTCGCATTCCACACGTGACAGGTTCCGAGACCGTCGCCGCTTACAATACTTACTGGTTTTCTCACGATGTTTTCCTTCACTGTTATATAAGCACGTGGTAAATTTACATGGGTTTATAAACAGCTTTAACAAGTTACCTCATAATTTATTACTACAAAAAGTCACGAATCTTCCACCACAATTCATTACAAGAACCCGCCTACACTCACGGCCAACTTAATTTGCAAAATGAAAACTCGCCGGTTCCCCTCATTTTCTAATCTCTAAAAATCTGCTTAAAGTAAATTCGAAACGGACTCGCGCGCCGACTTTGTTTCCTTTTATTTCTTACAAAAAAATAAAGACTTACGTATTTAATTAATTAAGGAGGCCTTTTAGAATAAACAATCAAGTTTGTAATGAGAGTTGTTTTTCTCTTTTTGCGAGGAAAGAGTCTGGCTTTTTGGCGCGACAGAGTTCTAATTGGAGAGACGGCGTGTTGATAACGCTGTAATTATTTGGTTTAGTTGGGTAATTGCTTTTCTGGACCATTAGATGCTAAGATTTGTTGTGTCTTTGTGAACAATGCTTGGTTCACATGAGAAGACATTGCAGCTAATAGACCTTCGGGTGGGATGATTATCATAAGCTTGCGTGTGATATGCAGTATGCCCCCACACGCACTGTGGCTCCACTGAAAATCAGCGCTGCATCAACTCTCGCAGTTGCAGCATATAGTTGAGGGGTGACAATTTTGTTGTCAATGATGCCAATATGTGTTTTGGAACGAAGTTCCTTATCGCGCGTTGTGAAAGGGGGCTAGACGGAAAAAATTCTTACGAAAAGTTGTCACGACACTTTTTTGCTATAGTATATCTATTAATTGTGTCGAGGTCGAGGTCGAGGTGGAAGTGGAGGTCGAGATGGAGGTGGAGATCGAGGTCGAGGTCGAGGTGGAGGTCGAGGTCGAGGTGGAGGTAGAGGTGGAGGTCGAGGTCGAGGTCGAGGTCGAGGTCGAGGTCGAGGTCGAGGTCGAGGTCGAAGTCGAGGTCGAGGTCGAGGTCGAGGTCGAGGTCGAGGTCGAGGTCGAGGTCGAGGTCGAGGTCGAGGTCGAGGTCGAGGTCGAGGTCAAGGTCGAGGTCGAGGTCGAGGTCGAGGTCGAGGTCGAGGTCGAGGTCGAGGTCGAGGTCGAAGTCGAAGTCGAAGTCAAAGTTGATTCCCCTTCCCTTGTCCCACGTTATTTTGTGAGAACTTCGTTCCATCCGGGTGTCCCTTGACACCTCTCAAGTTTTTTTGTTTAGTTTTAAGAGAATATGTTGACACAAAATAAATTCATTCTTTCTTTCTTTATGAGTAGGGCTTCTTGTAAGAGCTCGTCCATAGTACCAGCACAATACCTATAATAACTAGGGGTCTACTCGTTGCAAACTATATTTTGATTAGGATGGAACGATCGACATTACTTTTGACAATTGACATCATAGACGACGATTTCTAAGAGTGCGGCTTGGCCGATTGTATCGGAGCACTGTCATATCGCTTCGATAATGTCGAAATCGTTTTGCTGATTATAAGCCCTAGTTGTTCTTCTTTGTTTATTGTTAACGCTCCTGCCTCGTACTGGTGTTGCCCGAAAAATCAGAAATTCGGGAATAATAATAAGTGCTTTTTTCTATGGGATTATTGAAATTTGTGCTTAATGCAGTTTTTGTGTTGTCAAAGTGTTGTTGAAAAATATTATTTTTCTCAGAAATGTTTAACTTTCGCACTAGAACATTATGGTTTCGTTCAACGGAAGAAACCTCAACAACCTCTTAGCAGGAATACATCGAATCACCAGTACCCGGTATTATTATATCAGTTCCTATCGTACAAGCTTTGCTTACTTTGGGGCTAGATGCCGCTGTGTGTAAAATCTATATACTAACTTAATAAGTAGTTACGTGCTCCCAGAATAGACAGCGTTCGTGTTGGAAATCGGCTATTTATATTATCCATTAGTCATGGAGGAAAATTGATTATTATTGCTAACATGCGTGGCCTTGACGGAAAAAACATGCTTTTGTTGATTTCTTTGAATAAATAAAAAATATGGATGGACATTTTACAGAGCGACATCGAGGCCCGAACTTAAAAAAGCGTGTATAGAAACGAACTGATAGAATACATAGGTAAAAACTTAGTAGGTAAAGACTTTGTAAATATAAGGGTAAATTTTAAGGCAAAAATTAGAAAAAAAATATGTTTAAGTACCTAAAAATCTAATATGAGACATGTTTATAAAATGTAAGGCATGTTTATAATTATAATATTTTATTATTAAATATTTTTTTTTTAGGAAAATTAATAAAAAAATCTCCCCTTATCTCCGAAACTGTTTATTACAATAAATAAATATATATATACAGTCGTGGTCAACTAATTAGGGACATGCAAGATAGTGAAGAACAATAACCGGTTATGTACATACAAATATAAAACCCTATTGATTTCTCAGTAACTATTATTTGCATAATTTGGTCCGATTATTATGCTTTAAATGGCTGTAAATAAAAGAATAAATAAATAGAAAAAAGTATTTAATATCAAAGGTTGAACATGTATTCAATTTTAAGGTATAATTCTGTAGCTGGACATTTAATTAAGGACAGTAAACTATAATGAAAAATAGAGTTAAACAAAACTAATAATCTGCAGTATTATAATATCTTTAACAGCTCCATTTTATTACGTGTAAAATCAGTACCCAGTAGCAAAACCTTTGTTAGTAATTACCGCTTGACACCGATGTGGCATAGACATTATCAGTTTCTGGCATGTTTCGACAGGAATGTTTGCCCATGCCTCACAAAAAGCTTCATTAAGTTCATCTAAAGTTGTGGTACGATAAGTGGCTACTTTTTTCTTGATTTCGTGCCAAAGGTGCTCGATTGGGTTAAGGTCCGGGCTATTTGCTGGCCAATCTAGCACTGATACTGACTGACTGGTAAGAAACGACTTGACTGAACGGGCGGTATGTTTCGGTTCGTTATCATGCTGAAACGTCCATATAATAGGGAGATGCTCCTCAGCATAGGGAAGCATCGTTTCCTCCAATATTGCCTTGTATTGATGTTGGTCTAAGTTACCCTGAACTTTCCTCACAGGTCCCACTCCACGTCCAGAAAATGAACCCCACATTTTAATGTTTCCACCGCCATGTTTCACCTGCTTTTTTGTGAATCTTGGATTCATTTCCGCTTTTACTGGACGCCGTACGTATTGCCTTCCATCTGAAGAAATCAAATTAACCTTGGTCTCGTCAGAGAATAATACATGTTGCCATTGGGCGTAGGTCCAATGTCCATATTTACGTGCAAACGCCAAACGAGTATTTGTATGTTCTTTCTTCAACAACGGTACTTTGCGAGCCACTTTTTCGAACAACCCTGCTTCTACCAGACGTCGTCGAACGGTCCTCGCTGAGACACCAGCTCTTTCGTCTGTCCCAAACACTTCGTGTTTAATTAAAATAGAGCCTAGAAACGGATCTTTCTTAGCTAACCTGGTTATCATTCTATCTTCTTGCGGAGTTGTTTTTCTCGATCTTTTTATTCTGGGCACATTTAAATCTGTGTTATTGCGTCTGACATGTTGCACTGCATTGTATACCATAGTTTTTGAACAATTTAAATGTTCTGCTATCCTTCGGTATGGCCAACCATGCTCGACAACAAACTTGATGATAATTTTTCGTAGTGTTGGATCGCAACTTTTATTTTTACCCATTTTTCTTCAAAATATTTTTCAAAACTTAAAATAAATATCGGGATTGCCGCCAAAACTACCACGAAACAATAAGAGAAGAAGTAAAAAAGTATTGAGATTCAAATTTTGAAAATAGAACGCAATATCTCAGTGTCCCTAATTAAATGGCCAGCCAGCATTATTTGAACAAATAGCACTACGATAATCTATCAGCTATACTGTAAAGAGGTTTAATGTTTAAGAAGTTGTTATTGTTTGTATAATCGGGCACATAAATGACTAATTATACTTACATGTAAGAGATATGGAATATGGTTTAGACTCGTTGGAAAATAAAAAATAAATTCACAATTCGGTTTAACCAAAGAGTGTCCCTAATTAGTTGACCACGACGTATATATATATATATAGTGGTTTACCTATAGATTACAGAAAAACCTATAAGAAGTCTATTATTGTACGGAACCCTCTCCGAGCGAGTTAAACTTGCACTTGTTTTTTCGGTATCTCTGGACCTTACCTTTTCTGACCTTATTTTTAGGACACCTTTATATCATGATTGTTAATCCCTACGCATGGTAAATATCATTTTATCTTCCTAAGTGCCCGATCCTTGAATATTTAAGGGTTGTAGTCAGAAGCAAATCCAAAACATTTATTTAATTATTAGCCGACCTATGACAAACGTTGTTCTGTCAATTTTTTTTGTAAAGAAAAAGCAATTCAGGCAGCTTCCAATTTTTTTCCCTACAAACCTTCTACTGATAAAATAAATTACAAATGTTGGTAGAATGCGTATCATTCATTAGTCAAAACTGCGTCGCTATGACGACTAAATGTTTTTAGTCCGTGATGTCAGATTTGTTGCATACCGGCGCCATCTATACCAAAATCATCCTTTTGCGTTTTTTTATCATTTAGGGATTGTTTTTCGGATTATAAGTTCCCCCTTTATTTATTCTGATTCTTTATCTACATACTACAGCAAATTTCATCATAATCCGATTTGTCGTTTATTTTTGATTAGGTAACAAAAATATTGATTAGGTAGCATTTGTAATATTATTAGGATTTAGTTACTTTTACAATTCGCTCCTTATATTCTCAACGTCTTTCGTGAACTTAACTTTTGAAAAAAAATCCTTAATTGCTGTTCCGATTATATTCCTAATATTTTTTATTCTAATGAATTCCTTTCTTTGCGAGCTTTGTGGCATTTGTTTCGCAAATGAAACAGGGATAATTATCACTCATTTTGTTTTTCATTTTATTTGTTTTGTTCTGCAAACTGCCTTTTTGAGGGAGAGAAAGTAATATTTTTTTAGGTACAAAACATAAATACAACTCAAACATAAAAAGCTTTGTTGGCCGAGTGGGAGGTACCTCGACTTTCAATCTGAAGGTCGTGTGTTCAAATCCCGGCGTGCATCAATGGATTATTCTGTTAAAAAATTATATGCGCATCAAAAACACGTGCTCTAAACGGTGAAGGAAAACATCCAGAAACCAGTTAGTATTCTTATAAGCGGCGATGGGCTTGCAACCTGTCACGTATGGAATGCTAACTACTGCAATGTGGGCATGTACCAAATATAATGTTTGGACGTGTTTCTGACTACCCCCAGCAGACATCTTTAAAGGATCTAAGCGCCTGGAGATCTGTGAGGATGTCTACCGTATTTGGGAATTACTGTCGTGATTCTATTTATTTATTTTATTTTATTAAACACTAGCGACCCGCCCCGGCTTCGCACGGGTAGCATGTTATTATACATATAAACCTTCCTCCTGAATCATTCTATCTATTAAAAAAAACCGCATCAGAATCCGTTGTGTAGTTTTAAAGATATAAGCAAACATACATACACACGCGGGAAGCGGAAAGCGACTTTGCTTTATACTATGTAGTGATTTTAATCATAAATTTTGACTTTGGTTTTCTTATAAACTTATTGCTAGTTAGAAATATTTAGAAACTGATTGGTTTGAAACGGTTAATAAAAATGAAATAAAATAACGAAAAAAAGTCATAGACACAGCAAATAATTATGTTGTTTTAATAAACAAGCTGACATTATTAATAATAGTACCAATAAATATAAATGGTATTGCCATGCGCCGCGTGTGCCTTTGGCTCATTGCCACTGACTTGTAACGTAGCTCGGTCATAAAATAGATTAAAAATAGCGCATAGAAGCGCATATCAACCAGTCTAGTATGAGCAATCTAGACGTTTTTTGTCTACGAAAGAGAATACAAAAAAATATAATGACGAAAGTGCTGTTCCAATTAAAACCAGCGCATAGAAGCGCATTTCAACTAGCCAGCTATGAACAGAACAACCTTGACTAGGTGGTTTTGTTTAGTAAACGTAAATTCTAAGAGGAGACAAAATAAATATGATGACGAAAGTGCTATTTAAAACCCTTATCTCCCGTGCCAGTTTGAACTGTATCACGGCAAGGTGAGTTCGATGCAGTTCGTCTCATACAAATGAGACGACCTCTCATCAATATTTCTTATTTCTTTAAAAAATGTTGAACTCTTACCGTCTCATTAATAAACGTAGACTAGCGCAGGTTTAAATTTAGTCCAACGCTTACGTTTGGACTAGTCGAATTCAATATTAATAAACGAGGATTAGAAATGGAGTTGCTTACATTAAGCTGGTATTAACAAGTCTTGGTGTAACCTCAGATGATCTTTGGATAAGGAAATTTTTATTAATAGCACCGCTAAAGTTTTAACTCATTATTACTAGGCCAGTTGTGCAGATTTAGATAATAATCATAGATTGGATACATCGACTACATAGCCCAGAAGACACCGCATGCAAGGCGAACACTGTCATCCAAAACATCAGGCTTATACGGCCGATAAAAAATACCGCGCGTCAAACCTGCAGTAGTACCGACCACATCCTTGACCCGTGCACATCTCGTCTGTTTATGCTAAAAAACCATTACCACAAGCTCAAGTTACACTGGTTATTTTCCTTGTCGAAAGTCAATAGTGTTGTACCACTACTCAATAATTGATGATCGATAAACCTACATAGTAGTAACAACAACAGTTGGACCTAACTAGTAAAACTACTTATTCCCGTTCCCGTTCCCGATCCCGATCCCGATCCCGATCCCGATCCCGATCCCGATCCCGATCCCGATCCCGATCCCGTTCCCGTATTATCAAACTTAATAAAGCTGCAAAATGTGGGTATGTGCCATATATAATATTTGGACGTGCCTCAGACTGCTATCGACAACTCATGACAACACTTCCCATCCCTAGTGAATCACGTCATCTTGAATCGGCCAATCAGAATGCATTTTTTCCCACTCCCCCGTACCTCATACCTCACTGACTTGACAGAGTTGTTTGTTTGAAGAAATGAAGCCATTAGGCGTCTATTAGGCTATGTAGTCGATGATTGGATACAATCCTAATGAAGTTGAGGTAGATAAATAATTCATGCTCGTGAAACGTAAATTCTCTGTAATCTCATTACGACTTCGTCTAAAAGGAAAACTTCAAAAATTCTTAGTAATTGATTTATATTGTGTATAATATTCATAATGCACAGAGAAAGGCTTAAGGGGGCTTCATACAAGCGCGTTTGTCTAAAAAATACTTATCTTTACACTAAACGAAAGTAAACAATATGTAAATAAATCACAAATATAATTTCACACCGCGCGAATTGCTTCGTGGTATAGCAGTATCAAAAAAAAAAAAAAGCAGTAACAGTCAGCAGATAAAACGGAATATAGGTGGCTTCTTTAGAAACGATTAAACTACAACCCGGTCAGAATATCTGTGCACCTCGCTGGAATGCGGCGCCTTTCCCGCTCTCTCTCTCTCCCGCCATGCGGCGCCTCTCCCGCTCTCTCTCTCTCCCGCCTCGCCCGCGATATGACGTCACGAGGTCAGGTTCACAGATATTGTGACCGGGTTGTACATTTATAATATATATAAAAATAAATAGCGTCTGTTTTAATACACATTATTGGGTGAAAATCTCAAGATCCTTTGTCCTTAAAGATAAAAATTGCAACGAATGCATATAAGATGAATACCTAATTATTATTTAAAAAACATGCTTTCCAAAGTACAATGAATGCAATGTCAAACCTTATTTTTACTAATAGTAGAACATCATTAGATCCACTTCTCATTTTTCTTAAGATGAGGCAAGTCCAAACATTATATTTGGCACATGCACACATTGTGCAGTAAGTAGTAAGCATTCCATACGTGACAGGTTACAAGCCCATCGCCACTTATAAGAATACTAATTGGATTCCTCGCGATGTTTTCCTTCGCCGATTTCAGCACGTGTTTTTGATGCGCATATAAATTTTTCGAATAGAAAAATCCATTGCTGAATGCCGGTATTCGAACCCACGACTATCAGATTGAAAGTCGAGGTACCTCCACTCAACACGGCTTCAAAAGTATGGTAATGGAATATCAGTTCTATGAAAATATACTTAACTGTTTTATAGTATGGCCCATGTTTTCGATACGTTTTATAGCTCATCGTTACCGCTCGAAGAAAATGTGCTTGAATATTAAGATGTTCTACTATAAAATGTATTGCTTCTTCCGGAAAATATATGCAAGAATTTTAAAAAGATTCCACGATTTATGTTTTATCCTCGTAAGGCCTACAGTTCACGTGTGTCTCGTTGGAGAGCTCATCTCTTGGATTCAAGTCACCTTGTTCGATTGGCACCACACTGGAGCGCTATATAGCATTAAGGAAAGGATCATGAAAAAAAAGGTAGACCCCAAGCCGTGTTTGTTGCCTGATTCTTCTAGGCTTGGTCGCGTGGAATCGGCGTAGCTTCACCTAGTTCCTAAGACGTTTCAAAGTGATCCTTGTGATTTTATTGAAATAAATGATTTTTGAATTTGAGTCTAACAAAGCCGTAAATTTAGTAGCTAATTGTAGTAATTAGATGACGTCATCCAAAAATGTTTTACAATTGTAGCATGTGAATTAAGATAGCTATGTAGAAAAAACAGGAGCTCTCCGACCAGACGTCTGTCAAAAAGTTCTTTATAAGGTACTCAACAAACATGGCCATTCCAGCCGAGTCTATTTTCTAGCTATAAACTTTATACTCAACGGACCTGAAAATTTAACTGTTTGTTTTTACTTGTCAATGGATCTGTCAAATTGGTGAAATGATGGGATGACACTGGCATGCGCTGGGCCGGAGTCACTACTTTTGTGTGGTCCTATAAAAAGGCCCACTGAGTCGTAATGACAAGTGGACGATTAGCAGCCCTGGGCCTTACGAGGTTATTCCTACTAGCTTTTATCCGCGTAGATTCAGGGATCTTTGATGACTTTATCGTAAAACATTGATATTACAGAAAATCAAAAGAAAATTTTGGGGAAAAAAGTAGCCTATGGACGCTATTTCTATATGAAATATCATCACCATCGGCCCAAGTTTTAAACAGACAGACAAAGTTATTTTCGCATTTATAATATTAGTAAAGGTTCTACAGGGAACCTTGTGAACTTGATAAATATTTTGATACATTTTGTATAACATAATAAGATAAAAATATAAAAGTTTTTCTGTCTCCTTTGCCTACTTATGAAACTTCTGAAATTTTCCATTTCAAGGTACCGTGGTACTAAGAAATATTTGTAATAAAATTTCTCGGAAATATACTTTCATCTCAATACTTAGATCAAAGTAACGCAACGCTATGGAGAGAGCTATGCTCGGGGTTTCACTACGAGACCGAATCACGAATGAGGAAATCCGTAAACGAACATAGGGTACATAGCTCGGAGAACTGATGGCCGATGTGGCCACAAAGTTCTCGAACGGAGACAACGTACCAGCACGCGCAGCGAAGGGCGTCCGCCCGCAAGGTGGACAGACCTAATGAACCGCCGCCGGAACGCTCTGGATGAGAACTGCTTCCAACTGGTCATTATGGAAGTCAATGGGAGACCTATGTCCAGCAGTTTTAAGGCTGTGATGATGATGATGACTTAGAAAATGTCTCAAAAATATTTATACGTCTTTTTTCTGTTTATAACATTATCAAAATTATATTTTGACCTCATTACTTTACCATAGCATACATGTCTAAAAAAACCGGCCAAGTGCGAGTTGGACTCGCGCACAAAACAAAACGTCAACTTGAAAATGTCAACTGTCTATAGCTGTCACGGTTTATGAGAGATGACGGACAGCGAATTCTAGTAATAGGGCCCCGTATTTAGCCTTCGAGTACGGAACCCTAAAAAGCAACTCTTCTGTCAGTTAATTTTATCGTTCAACTAACTTACCTAA
Organism: Hydriomena furcata; assembly: GCA_912999785.1. Lineage (NCBI taxonomy): Eukaryota > Metazoa > Arthropoda > Insecta > Lepidoptera > Geometridae > Hydriomena > Hydriomena furcata. The sequence continues at coordinate 3,515,843 of OU538834.1, read as the reverse complement.
AGTTGCAAGGATTAAAAAATGTTGCTGCACACCTGCATAAACCTATTGTGAAAAAGGGCTAAAGTTGATCTTCAGAACTTGAGCTCTACCTCCCGTACACTAAGGTTCAAATTCCACTGGCAGTACATAAGAAGCTCATTTAGGCAAATGAACCAGTTCGCCAGCCAGTTTTGAAACAATCTCTGGAACTTGGGCGGCTGGTATCTGCTAACCAATTTAATTTGTCGAACTTTTTTCAGTATTGCGAGTTAAAAATACCATTTTGTTAAATCATTTAGACAATGTGAGTGACTAAAGGTGCGACATTTTATATTGTAGGTACCTACTATGTATAGAGAACTGATTGTAAAATTCTATCCTATTAATATTATAAATGCGAAAGTTTGTGAGTGAGTGGGTGTGGGTGTGTGTGTTTGTTACTCTTTCACGCAAAAACTACTGAACGGATTTAGATGAAACTTTACAGTAATATAGCATAGACATCAGAATAACACATAGGTTACTTTTTATCCAGGTACTACCCGTGCGAAGCCGGGCGAGCAGGTAGTAATATTATAAATACAAAAGTTTGTGAGTGTGTGTGTGTTTGTTACTCTTAATCGCAACTACTGAACGGATTTAGATGAAACTTTACAGTAATATAGCAGAATATACATCAGAATAACACAAAGGCTTTTAATCCAAGTACTATGAGTGTAAGAGAATCATACATAGACGAAAACGGCACATAACTTTGAATGTAGTACTGTACTTGTACATATTCCATCCACGTCAAACAAATTAACGAGACATAACCCAATTTATGAACAAACCAGGATGCGTCCCTAACATGCCGAAAATCGCGAACCGCACTGAGCTTAATAGTGTTTCACTTCTAAAATTAGCATACTTGAATTTTGATTAGCAGTAAAACACAGAGTTCAAAACTTTACGTGTAACGGAATGTTAAACCTCCATTAAATATTCGTTAATGACACATTAATGGACAAAACCTTTGTAATTATGCGTGGTGAATGCCATAAATTCCACGGCTGACAGATTTAACGTTTCAATTTACGTAACTGTGAAACGAGTTGAATTTTCGGACGGTCCGGGGCTTTTTGAAAATTAACTTCTTTTTTTTTGCCCTTTTTATCTGACATAATGAATTGTTGCTTCGTAATGAAAACGGTCTTCGAAGAATAAGAGAGCTATATTATTTTTTAAACTATCGTGATTAGTAGACATAACTATAGATTTTAACACGGGTGTTTATCACGTAATATTTCCACAAGCCCCTGTACAAGGAGCTCTCTTATTATAACTATAGATTTTAACATGTTGCGACCATGGCTATTGTAACAATAGCCGAAACGTCGGGAAATGAATTCAAGTAATTACGTGATAAACACCCGTGTTAAAATCTATAGTTATAATAAGAGAGCTCCTTGAACAGGGGCTTGTGGAAATATTACTCCAATTTCTGCCGCCAAGCATCATTGCTCTGTTCCGGTTTGAAGGAAATTACTAGCACCTATAGGTATGAGAAATAGCACCTGTAGTACTCAAGATCGTGAATCGCGATTTGCGTAAGTACGTGCGATCTACGAGTCAGTGTTTTGTTAGTATTTTTAGGGTTCCGTACCCAAAGGGTAAAATCGGGACCCTATTACTAAGACTTCGCTGTCCGTCAGTCTGTCTGTCACAAGCCTGTATCTCATGAACCGTGATAGCTTAACAGTTGAAATGTTTACAGATGATGTACATATTTCTATTGCCGATATAACAACAAATACTTAAAACAAAATAAAATAAATATTTAAGTGGGTCTCCCACATACAACAAACCTGATTTTTTTGCCGTTTTTTATAGATAATGGTATGGAACTCGTGCGTGAGTCCGACTCGCACTTGGCTTTTTATATGTCTGCCACATACAGAATGGCCATCTGCTTGTGTTGCCATCAAGTGGTATATAAATAAGTTCGTTAAGTGCTTGTGTTTTTAATTATTTATCTATTTTTCCACTGGAATAATAAGATCAGTCAAAACCGAAGTCTAATTGGCGTAATTCAATCGTCACGTGCGTCCGTCACGTGCATCCGACACGTAAAATGATGACAGGTACATAAAAGTAGCATAAATTAGCACGACGATATAAGCAAAGTTTCATGTAGTGGGTATATTAATCTAGACGTATGTCCGTTTCTGAAATACAAGCTTTTACGAGGAGTATTGCTCGCATTGTATCTAGATTAAAAGTAGCCTGTGCATACGCAGTGCATACAGGACATAAGCCATATTAATGTTCCAAGATTCATTATAATCAGTTTGGTCGACATACTGTAGGACATTATCACACAGCGCCATCTAGCCTCTAACTAAGCAAAGCTTGCACTATGGGAATTAGACAATTGATGGAATACTTTTACATTTTTTTTTGTTAATACATACATACTCAGACACAAAAGAAACATCTATGTTCATCACACAAATATTTGTTCTGAGTGGGGATCGAACCCACAACCTACAGCGCAGAAGGCAGAACTACTAGCTACTACGAACTGAGCTGTGAGGCCAGTCAAATTCACAAACTTTCAGATTTATATATAATAATATGTAGTATATAGATGGTCGACACCAAATCTTAATTAGCGCAATCATATTTTAAAACATAAGTATAACTTTGTTTGACAAAGATTCATTGTAGGAATAATTAGTGGTTGTAACATCAGTTATAACATTAGCTAAACGTGTTACGGCGGGTCACGCGATCTGTTCGAATACATGGGCATGAGTCAGTTGCGCCTTGCTAAATAGAAAGGTGTTACTATGTCGTAAATTATACTGATTATAACTTGTGTTACAAGCTTTTGGCTGCACCACCGCCCATTGTACCTCAATATTATATAGCTTGTTTTAGGGTTCCGTACCCAAAGGGTAAAAACGGGACCATATTACTAAGACTTCGCTGTCTGTCTGTCATAGGGCTGTATCTCATGAACCGTGATAGCTAGATAGTTAAAATTTTCACTGATTCTTCTCTGATGTATTTCTCAGATGTATTTGTTGCCATCCATTCATCTATCTATCTATCTATCTTATTTTTTATTATACGTTTCGCTCTTATGGTGCATAAAAAAAAGAAAATGACCACCTAATTAAATCTATAAATATTGAATTAATCTTAACAATGAACAAACTTCGGTCCTTCCACTCATTCAAAAGATATTTATTTCAATTAAATCACAATGATGCTAACTACTGCAAAATGTGGGCATGTGCCAAATGTAATGTTTGGACGTGTCTACACTCTTAAGACATCTTTAAGAGTCTAAGCGCCTTAAGTGAGAGTTTGTCTACCGTACTTGGGGATTCTATTTTTCAAATCACTATAATCACTTTGAAACGTCTTAGGAGAGAGGTGAAGCTACGCCTGTTCCTCGCGACTAGGGCTGCCATCTCTAAAATTTGGCAACCAGGACAAGACACGTGAAAACCTCGGATTTTAGAGCCCAGAACCCGGACATATTAACAGGGTTGGTGCAATTTAAAGCTTAATATTTCACAAACGGCTCCCTTAATCGAAAAGTTGATTTCACAATTTCGGCATAGTGCTTGTGTCGCGGGTGGCCAAATTTTAAACCCGGACTACAAATGAAACCCCGCCCGGACGCTCCCCGGACGCCCTCTAAACTAGGACAAATCCGGGGAAACCCGGACGAATGGCAGCCCTACTCGCGACCCAACTTAGTACACCCGTGAGAAGCCGTTACAAGCGGCTAGTCACTACATAGTATAAAGCAAAGTCACTTTCCGCTTCCCGCGTCTGTATGTAATATGTATGTATGTATGTTTGCTTATATCTTTAAAACTACACAACGGATTTTGATGCGGTTTTTTTTTATAAATAGAGTGATTCAAGAGAAAGGTTTATATGTATAATACATGCATAATATAGTAGAGAAACACTGATAATTTTAGAGGTTTCTAATGTGATGTCGTAAATAAACACATTTTTTTGCGCTTACATTGCAAATGCTGGCTGAACCCCACGAGATATATCAAAATAATGTACTACAGTATTGTATACCTTAAAAACGTCTACAAAAAAGTCCACGATGGTATTAGAAATGTCTTACGCACAGCGAAGCGGGCACGGGTCAGCTAGTTAGTTTATAAAACGAAATTATCTTACTTTTGACATCTAATATAAGGGTCCAAAAGTAAACAACCTTTATGTAAATACTTGAGAATACAGATTGCAAGGCAAGGACGAATTGTTGAAGTGGCACTTGGAATACTGTCAAAGTCGAACTTAATCTGGGCTTGGTCAACATTGGTGAGAGTGAACAACTTATTTATCTACTAATATTATAAAGAGGTAAAGCTTGTTTTCAAGTTTAAATGTCGGATTACCTCCGAAATCACCAAAAAATATCTCATTTATATTACTTAATGTCAAAAACGAAAAATTAGTCACATAAAAAATTAATAGTCGATAAAGACACCGATAATGTTTCGATTTATCTAGAGGATTTTCTTCAAAAATCCCTCACGAAAGTTTTGAAAGTGAAATTATTTATCATGTTGATTTTATTTGATAAATATTATTTTTCAATACGAAATTAAGTGTTGTTCATAGTCATAAATGAATAAAATGTTTTTTTTTTTTAGTGTTAATACACATCTACTAACACTCATATTCCATACGTGACAGGTAGCAAGTCCATCGCCGCTTAAAATACTGTACCAACTGGTTTCATTACAACAAATAGCGTCTTATAATCAACTCTGTAGTAAAGCGGCGAAAGCGATTTTCAGACCTATATCAAATAAATATCCTTGTCTTGTACCTAGCGGCGACGGGCTTGCAACCTGTCACGTGTGGAATGATATCTACTTCAAAATGTAAGCACGTGCCAAATGTAATGTTTTGACGTGCCTTTCACTACCTTTTAGACATCTTCAAGAAACTGAGCGCCTGGAGATCTGAGAGAATGTCTATAACTGTACTTGTGTAGTATAATAGTCGTGTAAGGGTAGATTTATATTAGATCGGGCCGGGTTCGTGACCGACTCGCACTTAGCTGGTTTTTTTAGGATTTATACACTAAACACTAATTGTATTCTAAATTTGAAGCTTCTATGTCTGCTAGAAGTGCCTTAAAGTTTTAATGATCGGTCAATCAGTTAGTTAGTGAGTGAGAAACAAAATTAAAAACTTTATAATTCTTATACTACTGGTTCAAATTAAATGAAATTTGAGATATTATACTGTGTTTATCTAATGCCTGCTTGGTTACGGAAAATCAGACTTCTAGTTTTATCCACAACAAAGTTATAGGGGGTCGAAAATGGCCTGAACTGCTGGAGTAAAGGATGGTACGGCCGTGCCGCTTTTTTGCTTGACTTGGCGGGGCAATGCCGTGCCCCCAGATAATCCAGCGGATCGTTTTAAAATCTATTTTAATCTCACTTAAGAAGAGTAATATTTTTTTTGATAAATGCAGAATCATTCATTCTCAATAACCGCAAAACATACAGATTTGTTTTTTTATGACAAAGATAACTTAAGGATTTAATCTAGATAAGTTATAGACAGAAACGCGATTGGCGAAACTTTTCTTGATATATTTATATTCCAAAGTTCATTTTAATATAATTCGTCAAAAAAATTCTCTTAAAACTGTTATCCTAATCCTAATAATATTATAAATGCGAAATTTTGTGACTTTGTATGTATGTCTCAATCAGGCCTAAACGACAAAACGGATTAAGTTGAAATTTGCTGTAGATGTAGATATAATGCCCGAATAAATAATAGACAACCAATAATATGAAAAACATCCCAAAAACGATAAAAAAAACGCAAAAGGGATGATTTCTGTATTGATGGCGCTGGTGTGCAACAAATCTGATATCACAGTCTAAAAACATTCAGTCTTTTCTATTCGATTATTGAAATTTGACAGGACAACGTCTGTTACGGGTCGGCTAGTTGGATATAAAACATAATTTATTATCATAAATCTCTTTTGCGAAACATTTTATAGCTGTGTGATGCAGGGGCTCATAAGAAGGAGAATTTTTGAGTTTTATAGTCGCGCATGAATTTGTTATTTTGATTTTACGGCGTCGGAAGGAATGAGTTGTCTGAGTTATTGCTTTACTTGTATAAAGAACTGACATTTACCCTCGACTTTATCCGCGTAGATTCTGAAATAGATTGACGACTTTATCGTAAAAGAATTAAAATCAATAAAAATAAAAATAAAAGATAGAGGGGAAAAAGTAGCTTAAGTCTGTTTTGATACTTTAAGCTATCTTCATATGAAATTTTAGCACAATCGGCCTAGTGGTTTGACCTTGATAACGACTCTCAACTCACACAGACATTGAGATAGACAGAGTTACTTTCGCATTTATAATATTAGTATGGAATAGAAAACCGTTCACGTAAAGTTAATTTCAAACCGACTTCAACCCTTGCTGAGGTTTTATTTCGAGAATTTTTTACTTAGTGCACACCTACACCAAAAGGAATTACACCCATCAAAATTCAAGTTTCTAAGACCAGTGGTTTAGCAAGAGTTTTTCTGAGGTTTGCTTAGTTTGGGGCTAGATGGCGCTGTGTGAAATGTCCACCAATATCAATATATTTAGATAAAATAAATAGGCTAGGTATGGTTGTCATCATCTCAGATTTCCAGGCGCTCTAATCTTTAAAGTTGAAATAAGGAGGGTGGGCAGAGGCACGTCCAAACATTATATTTGACGCATGGAAGCTTGCAAGCTTAATTATCGCTGTTGATTTCCAAACGATGTTTTCTTTACTGTTTTGAACACGTATCCGTAATATTTCGTTCAGAAATGCATTGATACGATTCTAACTTCCCGCGAAATGTAAAAAAACCGGCCAAGTGCAGTCGTACTCGCGCACGAAGGGTTCCGCACCTAAATCTATAAAAAACGGGTAAAAAACACGTTTGTTGTATGGGAGCCCTTCTTAAATATTTATTTTATTCTGTTTAATAATATTTGTTGTTATAGCGACAACAGAAAACAATCTTCTGTGAAAATTTCAACTATCTAGCTATCACGGTTCATGAGATACAGCCCTGTGACAGACAGACGGACAGACGGACAGCGAAGTCTTTATTTATTTATTTATTTATTTATTTATTTATTTATTTAGGGCGTCCTACAGAAAAATCACTTACTACATCTAATTAAAAACAATTATACTTAAATCTATGTGTTTTCCCAGTTACAGGATGCCACAGCATGCACTTAGATGACTCAACTTAACAACTAGGTTTACCATTATGAGCAACTTAAAAAAAAAATAAAAAGAGAAAGAGAAATATGAGATCAAAAAATTGAGTGAGAGAAACATGAGATCAAGTTATAAGAGCTTCCATATACAGTACATAAATTAGATTATAAAATATAACTACTTAAAATCAATATCACAAAAATTATAATTATTTAACTATATTATTTGCTTATTATACCTACTAGGACATAATCTGATGAGTGTATTACATAGGGGTGGTTAAAAGAATGTCACGTATAATTCTTTTAAATTTCGCTGGAGGATCGGTGATGTCTATATCATCACTTTTGGAGAGTGCATCATATTGCCTAAGGAGTCTTGGCATCGACGAGTATTTACCTAGATTGGTTCTCGAATATTGTTTCACAAAAAGGTTATAGGCTGATTTTCTAGGAAGGCGAGAAGGAGCATGAATATTTAAGTACCCTATTAGTTCTGTGCAGTCGATTGTTCCATTAAATAACTTTTGCAAAAATATAAGATCGAGGAATATTCTGCGGCGAGATAGTAGGTTCATGCGGTAATGGCCTAACCTCTCAGTATAGCTAGACAATTTCTTGACTAAATTGTCGCCATACGAGACATGGTAAAGGAAACGCCTCTGTACACTTTCAATTCGTTTAGAATAGATTTCGTAATGGGGGTTCCAGATGAGGCTACAGTATTCCAGAATAGGTCGGACTAATGTGTTAAATAATTTTATTTTAGTAGCAGAGTGTTTAAATTCCTTGCTATTTCTAATAACGAAACCTAACGTCTTAAAACTTTTTGTTGTTGTATTAAGTATATGTTTGTCAAAATTGAGGTGAGTGTCAAGGGTAACACCTAAATCACGGATTTGGTCAACAGTTACAAGTTCTGATCCGTCCAAGAAATATTTTGTGATTGCAATGTTTTTGTTACGGCTAAAGTGAATGTGAAAACATTTGGATACGTTAAGTGGCATGTTATTTTGTTTGGACCAGATAGATAATCTATATAGATCATCTTGTAAAGCAGTTGTATCTAAAGGTGTAATAATTGGTTTTATTATTTTCATGTCATCTGCATAAAGTAAAATCTTAGAATTATGAAAGCATGAAGTTATGTCGTTTATAAAAACGTTAAACAGAATTGGTCCTAAGTGGGAGCCCTGAGGGACCCCCGATGTAGCAATGAACGGTTGGGACTGATATCCACTAACTGTTACTCTCGATTGTCTGTTGTTTAGGTAGGAAGAAATCCAAGAGAGAAAACTGCCTGAAACGCCCAGTTGATACAACTTTTGTGTTAAAAGGCCATGGTCAATTTTATCGAACGCTTTACTAAAATCAGTATAAATAGCGTCGACAGGGTTCCGGTTGTCTAAGGAGTTCGACAGTTCTGTGACATAGCAGAGTAGGTTTGTAGCAGTCGAACGCGATTTGATAAAACCGTGCTGAGAGTCCGTAATAAGCTGCTTCAAATGCCATGATAATTGTTCGGTGATAAGTTTTTCAAAGACTTTTCCAATGACTGATAAAATTGAAATCGGCCTATAGTTAGCTACATTATTTCTGTCACCTGATTTAAATATTGGAACGATTTTTGCTTCTTTCCATTTATCGGGAAAGATACCTTGTTTGAGTGATAAATTATATATATAATGAAGTGGTGCTACTAGAGCAGGTGCACATTTTTTCAGGAAAATTGGAGGTATACCATCGAATCCAGCGCTTTTATTGTCATCCAGGTTTTTTAACGTTTTCACAATGTCACTGGCTTCGAGATGGATGGAGCAAAGGGAATTGGGTGTTAAGGCGTTGGTATCGCTTGTGAAAGCGGGGGTAGAGGAAAGGGTAACAGGATTTTTAGAGTATATAGCAGAAAAGTTTTCAGCAAACAAATCACAAACTTCGTCTCCCTTCGATGCTATTTTGTCTTCAAATGTCATTTGTGCGGGGTAGGTGCCACCGCATTTTTTCTTTCCTTTTATAAAGGACCAAAATAGCTTAGGGTTTTTAGTTACTGCGCTTTCAATAAGATCAATATATTTACGATAGCATATCTTTTGTAAGATGGAGCACTCATCACGCATTTCTTCAAACCATTCAATGTGTAACGGGTTGTTGTACTTTTTTATTTTAAGATGCAATTTATATTTCTCTTTAAGCATGCGTATTAACTCTTTCGAGTACCAAATAGGATATTTTTTTGATTTAGGCTTTTTTAGTGGGATATGTTCCTTGATTATTTCATGAAGAGTAGTATAAAAAGCGTTCCTAAAAAGATCCTTTGTAAATGACCGTTGGTCGTTGATGAGTCCAAAGCTAGAAAATGTGTTGTTCCGGAATGGTCATGTTTGTTGAGTAGGGCCTTAGGATAAAATATCAAACAAATAAAATTATTGAACCTCAGGATTTGAACCCAAGACCTTCGATTGAAAGTCGTGGTGCCTCCCTAACCAACACGGCTAAGAGTATCAAATATCATTGATTAAGCTTAGTCAAAGAGTTGTTAAAACAGCTTGTAAACTAATCTGCGAAGTTTGAGCTTTCTAAAGCGTTTTAAAAGTCAATTTACGATGTTGAGAAAGTCTAGTGATCAAGTCCTTGAGACTAGAGGTGGGTCGTACTTGTGTTTTGACGTACCAGGTCTAATACCACCTCCATCAAATACCAGGTTTAAAATACTTTAAAGTATTTAGTTTCAGGCGAACCAACTCTCCACCCGGCACCCCCCCCCCTAGGATTGGTAATTTGTTGAAAAGCACTGAAGTACGTACAAAAATACTTTCAAGTACAGAAATACTGTAAAGTATTTTTGTACCTTAAAGTATTTTTCAAAAATACTTTCAAGTACAAAATACGCGTTCAAACTGTGTCGTCATACCTGGTACGTATTTTTTATGCCTATACCAGGTTTGCAAACCTGGTCGAGTAAATACGCACCACCTCTACTTGAGACTGTTTTGGGTTTTTAGCAAAACAAATTAAGAATTTCAAACTCAGTTTAATTTGTAATTTAAATTTGAAAATAAGTTTTTTGTTGAAAAATATTTCAATAACAAGCTTTTGTAAAATCAACCATCGAGATCAGTCATCGGATTGACAAGAATAAAAGGTTTTTTTACTCAATCGAACTATTTACTAAGAAGTTCCGTTGTGAGTGACTGGGAACAACTCCTGACTCTATCATCAGATCAGCTCATTATCACCATATCATTGCATTGTCACCGAAGTTACTTAAGTACGCCAAATTTTAGCTCAATCTGTTGAAGATAACTGCTTCAAAATTGAGTTGCAAGATTCCACCTTAACAAACATAGTTACATAGTTATATACATACATACATTGCAAGTTAAATAAAAGCTTGGAACATAAAATTAATCGCTGTGAGTAAAACATAAAGGTATTTATGCGGTAATGTAATTTAAAAGGTATTTAAGGCGCTCCCAGTCAACGATTGTTTTAGTTCGAAACGAAAAAAGAAATACTTCTGAACAAGCCACATCTCCTATTTTATAATGTATAGTATATGTGAATAGAGATGTACCCACCTTTAATCACTTCGATAAATAATCCTACCGACCGCTGCAATGACGACAAACACACGTTGGCGCGTGGTCCGCCTTTGCTTTTCGAATAAATTAATGATATAAATTATGTATAATTACTTATCAAAAATCTATTCTAATAGAAATCTAGATCTACATATTACCTATCTTTAACAATAAATCACAAGTTGATTTTAATAGTAGGTATACAAATATTTCGATCATAAATTCTAAAACGTATCATTTTGAAATAATATCTTTATCGTGAAAAGTTTCTGCTATTATGTTTTCAGCTTAATAGAAATCTAGGTAGGAACCTGAAGTAATATACTTATAAAAATAGGAGATGTGGCTTGTTTAGAAGTATTTCTTTTTTCGTTTCGAAAAAGAGCAATCGTCGACATACAGCCCCTTAAGCCTAAACCACGAATATCTATCTATAATATAAAAATGAATCGCTGAATGTGTTGCTAAGCGCAAATCTCGAGACTAGAGCAGTTGAACCGATTTCGCTAATTCTTTTTTTGTTGTATTCGTTATTAGAAGGTTCATAGGGAAAAAAAATGAATTTGACAGGACAACGTCTCGTATTTCTCCCGTCTGTGAACTGCGACGGGAAACCGTACAGTGTAGTATGCAGCATACAATTTTCATATTAAATTGTGACTAGTGCGGTTCAGAAGCGAATTCCCGCGGCAGGAGATCCGCCCGTGTAGTATGACCCTTACAACGAAGCGGGCACAGGTCACATAGTGTACAATAAAGATTACTCTAACCCTCGTATTCAAGAACGACACTATGAGAACACGCACCCACAGTGGACAAAATCTTTTTTCATATAAATCACTTTATGTGTTATGCGACACTCATAGTGCGACTAGAGGCACATTGTCGTGTGAATCTAGCCAAAGTTGGGCTCTAAAGGCACACGGTATCGTGCGCCATAGTGCCGCTCAACACATAAAGTGATGTTTATGAAAAAAGATTTCGTCCACTGTGGGTGCGTGTTCTCATAGTGTCGTTCTTGAATATGAGGGTATGAGTCTATGATACTATCGGGCACCTGTTCTAATGTTAAATGCGCTAAAAGTGGCATACTAGCAATTTTTAAAAACATAAAAGCTACGTTGCCTATGCTATAGCTTAGAGATATTCAAGAATTATAATCACATCACGTCCGTAGCAAATTTACAAGAGCAAGATATCTCTCTTGGGAAAATGGAGAAATGGAAGTAGGGTCATAGACCTGGTTGTGGTGCCTGTGCCTACGCAAACTTTGGGCATTTTACATTAATGCAGTAAATAACTAAGCATAGCAAACAAACTTGTTTAAAGTTTATAGTTAACTAGCGACCTGCCTCGGCTTCGCACGGGTAGCATGTTATTATACATATAAACCTTCCTCCTGAATCACTCTATCTATTAAAAAAAACCGCATCAAAATCCATTGTGTAGTTTTAAAGATATAAGCAAACATACATACATACATACAGACGCGGGAAGCGGAAAGCGACTTTGCTTTATACTATCTAGTGATAAATACATTTCTTTGTCAACGGTCCGTTTTGATTAGTGACATTTGTGGTGCGTTGTACCTCTAGACTCTAGATTGTTTTGCCCACAACAAAATAAATGATTTCCCGTTTTGTGTATTTAAAAATGAATAAATAATAAATCAATATCGCCTGTTACAAAACCTTTGCTTAACCTTAGAGATAGATAAATACTCTATTCTATGTTGTTTAGAAATCGACGTTTTAATCATTTTTTCAATATAATTTTCAAATAAATGGTTTATAAACCATTTATTTGAAAATTAAAATTTTCTTTAAGGCGCTCCCAGTCGACGATTGTTTTTGTTCGAAACGAAAAAATAAATACTTGTGAACAAGCCACATCTCCTATTTTATAATGTAAAGTATATGTGAATAAAGATGTACCCATCTTTAATCACTTCGATAAATAATCCTACCGACCACTGCAATGACGACAAACACACGTCGGAGCGTGGTCCGCCTTAGCTTTTCGAATAAATTATGTATAATTACTTATCAAAAATCTATTCTAATAGAAATCTAGATCTACATATTACCTATCTTTAACAATAAATCACAAGTTGATTTTAATAGTAGGTATATAAAATATTTCGATCATAAATTCTAAAACGTATCATTTTGAAATAATATCTTTATCGTGAAAAGTTTCTGCTATTATGTTTTCAGCTTAATATAAATCTAGGTAGGAACCTGAAGTAATATACTTATAAAAATAGGAGATGTGGCTTGTTCAGAAGTATTTCTTTTTTCGTTTCGAAAAAGAGCAATCAGCGACTGGGAGCCTCTTAAGTGTCCACAACCAGCGCTCTAACTTGCCCTACATAGATATTGCTATAGTGTGAGGTTTCTCGAATGGATCTTGAAATGATGAATAGAATCAAATTGCATATGATAGCATGCAATACATTATTACAAAGTTGGGTTGTTCCTGATAGTGTTGAAGCGTAAGTAAGCCTTACATGGTGTAATATTAACTAAATTATTATTATTTAGGCTATTCTGGGTAAGCAATTGGCTGGTACGTCCAATCGGTTTTTAGGGTTCCGTACCCAAAGTATAAAAATGGGACCATATTACCAAGACTCCTCTGTCTGTCTGTCTGTCTGACTAGCCAGACAGTTGAAATTTTCACAGATTATGTATTTCTGTTGCCGCTATAAAAACAAATACTTAAAACAGAATAAAATGAAAATTTAAGTGGGGCTTCTATAAAAATAAAGTGATCTTTTTGCTGTTTTTCTATAGCTAATGGTACGGAACCCTTCGTCCGCGAGTCCGACTCGCACTTGGTCGGTTTTTTTGCTTTATATTATACAGGGCGTCCCATACGGATATGCCACATGGAGGGAAAGTACTCTTAATACTGTAGATGGAACATTTTACTGAAAGAAGACATTATTTGAATTTATAAAACAATTTAAACTGCATTCATAGATCTTTAAATTATTATATGGTTAAACAGGGAATCGAACCCGTTACACGAAAAAAATAATTATCCTGTAGCTTTATCATACCGATCGAAAGGCGTCATCATAAGGATTATTTTTTGCTAAATAACATAGTGTCAGAAATAAAAGGAAGACCATGAAGTTTAAATTGTTTTATGAATTCAAATAATGACTTCTTTCAGTAAAATCTTTCATCTACAGTATTAAGAGTACTTTCCCTCCATGTGGCATATCCGTGAGACGCCCTGTATACTACTAACCGACCCGGGACAGACGTTGTCCTGTCCAATTTCAATAATCGAATAGAAAAGACTCAATGTAGTCTGTGATGTCAGATTTATTGCACACGCCATCTATACCAAAATCATCCCTTTTGCGCTTTTTTATCATTTTAGGGATGTTTTTCATATTTTAAAGTAGTCTATGTTTAGTCGGGCATTATATCTACATCTACAGCAAATGTTACCTTAATCCGTTTTGTCGTTAAGGCCTGATAAAGGCACAAACATACATACAAACTCACAAACTTTCACATTTATCATATTATTAGGATTTGCTTTGTGTTGCATTTGTTGTAGGCGATTAGATAACGCCTGAAGCTGGTGATTGGAACCCTGGGGCCGTACCACAAGCTCAAAACCAATGTTAAAACAATATTACTCGTGGTGCGAATGTGGCAACGCTGTACGAGTTCCTATTGTGTTGTCACTTGTACACTGCAAATAATATTGCTTTGATATTACTTGTGGTACTATTATTGTTGCTATTATTCAGCGTATAAAGCATTTACGGCACATTCGTCCCCATTGGAATATTCTGTGAAACGATTCAGACGCTAAACAATGTACCTATTGAATGCCGTTTCAGCCAATATGTAGGAGTAGGTACCTGTGTATGTCTATAGATTGGTAAAAGCATAAAATAAATATTTTACGGATAGAAGTGTAATTTATTATGTGATGCCAAAAACATACAATGAATTCCGTAAGTGTTCGTTCACACTGCCGATGCCGAGCCTAGCGATGACGGGTGCGAAGTATCAAACATATGAAACGCGCCTTTGCATCCACAGTGCAGTGATAGCGAGTTTCATATGTTTGACAGATCGCACCCGTCGCGAGGCTGGACAGATGCTAAGAGTAGAAGTTTTCATAAACTGATCTATTGACGAGATAACTAATTTATGGTCGAACAGCGGGGATGTTGCACCTCTTAAGTCTCTCCTTAAATGAGCACTCGTCCAGCACACCACTCAAGGTCGTCTTAATGAATAAGATACTAGAATGTTCGGTTAGACCTGTAAAGACTAGATTAAAAGGGTAGAAAAAATACTTTAGCATTAGGTAAGTCCTTCTTGCACAGTTTTTGTGTGAAAGTATTAAATAAATACTACAGGCCTTATAGCTCAGTTGGTAGTAGCTCTACTTTATGCGCTGTAGGAAAAGAATTATAAAAAATATGTAATATTCTATAAACAGAGAAACAAACAATTTTTGATTTAACACCGAATGGCCAGCATCATTGATCTATCTCGCGTCTATTTGGAACTGTTGTCTTTTTACAAGCTTTTATTAACTTGCAATGTATGTATGTATGTAACTATGTTTATTAAGGTGGAATCTTGCAACTCAATTTTGAAGCAGTTATCCCCAACCGATTGAGCTGAAATTTCGCATATTATGTAACTTCGGTGACAATGCAAAAATATGGTGACAGTGAGCTGATCTGATGATGGAGTCCTTAGTAAATACTTCGATCGAGTAAAAACTTTGCATTCTTGTCAAGTTCCGATGACAATGTTATATGATGTGACAGGTGATAGCGCGCTGGTTTAAACGATTTTACAAAAGCTTGTCATTGAAAAATATTTTCCAACAGAAAAATTATATTGGCTTCGCAGTGGGAGATTCACTTCTATGACCTATTTCTATAGCACGGTAAAGGCTTAGAGCGATGGTAGTTATTCATGCACACGCACCAATTTGCACATTATGACGTGGCGGACGGCGATATCGCTCACCGAACTATTAGATACAAGCTATGGTACAAGTCTAAGGTCCTATAGAATTTACGAAAGACAGATCATACTATGATGTAAGGAGCCCGCGACCATGGCTATTGTAACATAGCCGATAAACACCCGTGTTAAAATCTATAGTTATGATGTAAGGATATTCCTTATAAGACAAACAGCTTCAAACCTTTGTGGGCGCTTGATGATGTGTGTGCCGCTGACAGGCTGTGTTTGTTGCCTGATTGGTTTAGGCTTGGATGCTAGGAACAGGCACAGTTTCACGTAGGTTCTAATAGCGCACTGGCTCATGGCTTGGTAGAGGATTTTAAATACATCAATTTAATTTAGTTAGTTTATTAATAGTTATCCAATCGAAAAAACCGACCAAGTGCGAGTCGGACTCGCGCACGAAGGGTTCCGTACCATTATCTATAAAAACGGCAAAAAAACACGTTTGTTGTATGGGAAATAAATACCCCCCACTTAAATATTTATTTTATTCTGTTTTTAGTATTTGTTATTATAGCGGCAACATAATCTGTGAAAATTTCAACTGTCTAGCTATCACGGTTCATGAGATACAGCCCTGTGACAGACAGAAGGACAGCGAAGTTTTGGTAATAGGGTTCCGTTTTTACCCTTTGGGTACGGAACCCTAAAAAGGTATATACATATTTCAATGCTCGATGATTGGTCTCGGGAGCACCGCAGCGCACTTTTGCGAGATTACCGCGCCGTGCGCCAGTGTGCGCAGACCATAAGACGTTTCAACGTGGTCCTTGTAATTTTATTAAATTACTAGCGACCCGCCTCGGCTTCGCACGGATTTAATACATGTAAACCTTCCTCCTGAATCACACTATCTATTACAAAAAACCGCATCAAAATCCATTGTGTAGTTTTAAAGATATAAGCAAACATACATACATACATATTACATACAGACGCGGGAAGCGGAAAGCGACTTTGCTTTATACTATGTAGTGAAGATTACTAGCCGACCCGTGACAGACGTTGTCCTGTCAAATTTCAATAATCGAATAGAAAAGACTGAATGTTTTAGTCTGTGATGTCAGATTCTGTCAGATGTCTGTGTGTGATTCAGGAGAAAGGTTTATATGTATAATAACATGCTACCCGTGCGAAGCCGGGGCGGGTCGCTAGTTAAATATAAAAATCATTTGCTGTTCGTTAGTCTCGCTAAAACTCGAGAACGGCTGAACGGATTTATCTTATCTTGGTCTTGAAATGTTCATGGAGGTCTAGGAAAGGTTTAAAAGGTGAGAAAAATTCGAATAATTGCCGGAAAAACCCTAAAAACAGCCCTTTTCTTTTTCCGATACAAAAGTTTTCTAACTAAAACGTAGAGTCGGTTTGAGCTTTATTAGGTTTGATAATACGGTAACGGGAACGGGTACTTCAAACAACAATTTTGTCAATTGCGATACGAAGTTCACCGGGTCAGCTTGTTATATATATTTACTAGCTGACCCGTGCCCGCTTCGCTGTGCGTAAGACATTTCTAATAGCATCGTGGACTTTTTTGTAGACGTTTTTAAGGTATACAATACTGTAGTACATTATTTTGATATATCTCGTGGGGTTCAGCCAGCATTTGCAATACAAGAATTGCTAGTTTAAAGTATTAGATACTACTGGTTTCCTCGCGATGTTTTCCTTCACGATTTAGAGCACGTGTTTTGATAATTTTTTCGAACAGAAAAATCTATTGAACACGGCGGGATTGGAACCTACGACAGGCGAATACAGGGTGAAAATAATAAGCAACTTTAAAGTATGTGCTCGTAGCACTATGGTATATATACCTACTTACTGTAGGAGAGTATAATAAATAATACGGAGGCGTTAGTGCGGATGTGGCAGAGTGTTTCCACTTTTCCGGTTTATGTGTCAACCGCGAGTGCACGTTAGGCCAGGAAAGCATTTAGGTGTAGAGCACAACGGGTGCGGGGCATAAGAACGAATAAGAAATAAAAAACCCGGACAAGTTCGTGTCGGATTCGCGCACGAAGTGTTCCGTACCATTATCTATAAAAAACGGCCTAAAACACGTTTGTTGTATAGGAGCCCCACTTAGATATTAATTTTATTCTGTTTTTAGTATTTGTTGTTATAGCAGCAACAGAAATACATAATCTGTGAAAATTTCATCTGTCTAGCTATTATGGTTCATGAGATACAGCCCTGTGACAGACAGACAGACGGACAGCGAAGTCTTAGTAATAGGGTCCCGTTTTTACCCTTTGGGTACGGAACCCTAAAAAATAAGATACGACTGCTAAAAAATTGTTAATTAAAAGAATTGTTTTGCTTTTCTATTTTATTTATATTGCCTATGTGATACACTTAAGACGAATCCAACGACAACTCATAAATGTATAATAAGTTATAATAATCCGTCAAGTCGTTTGGGCTGCAGAGTATGCCAAAGAAATGGACATTCATACATATTTACGCTCAAAAAACATACCCGTACTGGCGCAGTCGGATAGAAATAAATGGACGCACGGCCGGGATTCTAACCCACGATCTTCACATTGAAAGCCACTTGGCCAACAAGGCTAGGTAGATATAGATAATTAGATATCCTTGGAATAAAACGTAACTTGCTCCCAGATAGGGCTGCTATCTCTAAAATTTTTGGTAACCAGGACAAGACACGTGAAAACGCCGGATTTTAGCCCAGAACCCGGACATGTTACACACATGACATGGGGGGGGGGGGAGGGGGTGCAATTTAAAGCTTAATATTTCACAAACGGCTCCCTTAATCGAAAAATTAAGTAATCACAATTCCGGCACAGTGCTAGTGTCGCGGGTGGCCAAATTTTAAAACCCGGACTACAAATGAAACCCTGCCCGGACGCTCCTCGGACGCCTTCTAAACTAGGACAAGTCCGGGGAAACCCGGACGGATGGCAGCCCTACTCCCAGAGCATCATCTGCTTTTCACACATGAGCATAGGCCGCGGCCCGCGCATGTACGCGCGGATTTAAAATTCCATTTCGACGAACGTGATCTCGTAAGTTTCGAACCGGATTCCGGATGGAGCATTGTTTACGTGTCAAATCCCACGTAAGTGTTCCCCATTGAAGTTTTGTTGGCGCCTGCACCGGCCTTTAGTGGTATTGCATTGATTTCACATTTATGAAGTTGCAATTTTGTTTTATGAACTGTAATAAAATAAGCTGTACTCTGGCGGGAAAAATCATACTTTTTGCGTTTTTTACAATAACCCCTATATTTTTTTTCAGATTCTAAGTACCCCTATTTTTTATTCTGATTTGGTAACTACATACTATAGAAAATCTTGTATTTATCCATTTTGTAGTTTAGGCCTGATTGACTATCAAACATACAAACATCCTTACAAACTTTCGCATTTATAATATTACTAGCTGCTCGCCCCAGCTTTGCACGGGTGGGTAACAAGTACCTGGATAAAAAGTAGCCTATGTGTTACACTGATGTATAAGCTATATTACTAGCTAGCTATATTATAAGATAGAATATGTCCCCACAAAATTAAATAGAAGAAGGAAAGACATAGTCATTAGTAAAACTCATGTGAAATCAAGCTATGCAACACGACAATATCTTAGGCAATCTGCCCAAATCACTACATAGTATAAAGCAAAGTCGCTTTCCGCTTCCCGCGTATGTATGTATGTTTGCTTATATCTTTAAAACTACACAACGGATTTTGATGCGGTTTTTTTTAATAGATAGAGTGATTCAGGAGGAAGGTTTATATGTATAATACATGTATAATATAGTAGAGAAACACTGATAATTTTAGAGGTTTCTAATGTGATGTCGTAAATAAACACATTTTTTTGCGCTTACATTGCAAATGCTGGCTGAACCCCACGAGATATATCAAAATAATGTACTACAGTATTGTACACCTTAAAAACGTCTACAAAAAAGTCAACGATGGTATTAGAAATGTCTTACGCACAGCGAAGCGGGCACGGGTCAGCTAGTATATAATAAAATAAATAAACTTATAATTATATATCCCATGAATAATCATAACTGTAAAACCTATTTATCCAAATGGTTACTGTCCATTAGTTATGACGATACTGAAGAACTTCTTGAAGTTATTACTTAAATAGGTACAAAAATAACTTTTACTGGCAAATATAACACCATCAATCACTAACTCAAACACCCACACATCCACACACAAATATACATACATACACACACATACACAAACACACACACACTCATACACACTTATGCACATTTTTATCTATACTGTTTCTACCCATTGTAATTTTCAATGTTTTTAGTTTTACCACCCCACAAATAACTCTAAAAATAGACCTAAGCAAGTGCGAAATCTCCTATGACAAGTATTTTTTACTTAAAAGGAGATCTCATCATTGTTCATAATATTGTACTTTTGGAAACGCAATAAAAACATTTATTATTTATTATTATTATTACTGTAAAATTTAATTTTAATCTGATAAGTAGTTTTTGCGTGAAAGAGTAACAAACACACACACACACACACGTATACACCCACTCACAAACTTTCGCATTTATGAAGTTGGAAAATTGTAATAAAATAAACTGTACTCGGGCGGGATTTTGCGTGGAACGAATATGACTTTCTTTAATAATTTTGTTTATAGATAACTTTATGTATATATAATTCCCGAATAAATAATAGACTACTTTAAAATATGATCAACATCCCAAAATTATAAAAAAGGCAAAAGGTATGATTTCTGTATAGATGGCGCTGGTGTGCAACAAATATGACATCACAGACTAAAAACATTCAGTCTTTTCTATTCGATTATTGAAATTTGACAGGACAGAGTCTGTCACGGGTCGGCTAGTAAATAATAATATGCTATTGTAATACCATTACAAACATGCTCTCAGATCCCAAGGAGCCCAGTTCCTTGATTTGAAAAATAGGATTTTAGTATGAGCAGCCAATATCAGAGTCTTACAGAAACCTACAAAAACTATTTTTTTGCTGAAATAAATAACTGAAAATCCTCGTGATCATCATTTTCCCGAAGCCCGCTCTGTAATTTTTCAACGGATTGTAAGCTTCACTTAATTTATATCTTAAGACAACCGACCTTTGGAAGACCCTGACCCTTAACAAGCGGTTTCTATTCGACGATTTGTCTTGTGGTATTATCCATGACATAAAAGGGGGAAGTACGCGTATAGAAGTGATATTCCGATAGGCTAGAAGTAAAATACCATACATTAACAGACATGGAAAGAAAGCTTGTAGCAAAGCAAGTTTAATCGCATTGCACCTTATTCTTTTTATGAATGCACTAGCGACCCGCCCCGGCTTCGCACGGGTAGCATGTTATTATACATATAAACCTTCCTCCTGAATCACTCTATCTATTAAAAAAAACCGCATCAAAATCCGTTGTGTAGTTTTAAAGATATAAGCAAACATACATACAGACGCGGGAAGCGGGAAGCGGAAAGCGACTTTGCTTTATACTATGTAGTGATAACTTACGCATGGCCGCAATGTAGCAAACATGGCACACACACGTTTACCTACGCGCCCGCTTTAATGCCTTTTGACCTACACTTACAACGCGACGCACACACACAAATTATAATTATGTGGGGGCTAGTAAAGCACTAATTTACTTAATTATTGTTTTTGTTGCACCTATGTATAATTGTACACAAAATCTTTTATTTACCTACTAGTGTTTTTGAATAAGTAGTATAATGTACTTCAAAAATATTTAGTTACAAGTAAATTATTATTATTATTATTAATATTCAAGTTGTAAGTTGAGAAGTCTAATAGCAAATTCACAGCCAATAAAAAAAAATAAAGAAGTATATCAAAATCGTAGCAAGTCTAAAGCTGTGGTCTCTGCCTACCCCTCTGGGAAACAGGCGTGATTTTATGTATGTAACTATGAATTTTTACACGGGTCTTTATCACCTTTAATTTATTTTATTTTCCTAGTGTTTCAATTATTAAAGGCTATGGTCGCGGGCAGACTAGAGTGCTCTTAAAAAATAAAAGTTGATGGCTGAAATAAAGGTAGGTACTTTGAAACAATGTAGATGTGAGTGGAGTTTCTATGCTATTAATAATGTATTAACGGCTCAAAAGATTCACTGGCTTTGAGATATCACGTGTCATATTATTTTAAGTCTTCATCAAAGCCTGACACATTTTTTTTGGATCACATTTCATAAATTTTTACCTAATCCTTTTAATATAACGCCATCTTCAGTATGAACGAGAACCTATTTACGTTTATATTTAAAAAGGATTTATGTAGATTTTTGTTATGTCTGTCTTGGAGTAGAATCGAATTTGCTACAAAATATCCGATTATTTAGATGACAAAAAGCCAGGGACTGAATATGCTCCCAACTGGCTCTTAATATTATCTATCTATACTATAATTAATTAAACTATCAATATTATCTATGATATAAAAATAAGTCGGGTTTTCCTTCCTGACGCTATAACTCCAGAACGCACGAACCGATTTCCACGGTTTTGCATTCGTTGGAAAGGTCTCGGGCTCCGTGAGGTTTATAGCAAAGAAAATGCAGGAAAAATTTCAAGAGAAAAGCAGGAAAAAAGAACGGGAACGGGAACGGGAACGGGAACGGGAACGGGAACGGGAACGGGAACGGGAACGGGAACGGGAACGGGAACGTTATTTGTTAATTCTAAAGCGATACAAAGTTCGCCGGGTCAGCTTGTTATCTATGATTATTTTCATCATTTCTTTGTACAAGGTGTCTCAAAAGAAAGTTCACATTTAAATCTTTTTTTAAAAGAAAAGTCTTAGCTTTATTGAAAAAATGTTTATTATATATTGAAGTACACTGTTTGGGAATTTATTTTTTAAAAATAACATCGTCCAAATGTAAATCGTTGCGCTCTCGGCATTCATTTAGTCGGGCACTAAAATTGCCTATGACAGCTCGGCAGGTAGTCTCCGTGATGGCTGCCATTTCATGACGGATATTTTCTTTTAATTGTGCCAGGGAAGTCGGTTTATTAGCGTAAACTTTTGATTTGACATAACCCCACAGGAAAAAATCCATAGGTGTTAAATCGGGACTCCGTGGAGGCCAATTTATGTCACCTCGCCTGGAGATTAATTTGTTCGGAAAAATTTCTCGAACTCGAGGCAGAGATCTGTTGGACGTGTGTGAAGTTGGTTCTTTGGTTGTAACTAGGAAAGTTTTGCAGTTGGGGCACGAAAAACTCGTCTAACATCTCTCGTCAACGCTCTGAATTCACTGTGAGCGTGCGTCCCCTTCCATCTTCAAAAAAGTAAGGGCCGATAATTCCTCGCGCCGACATCGCTGCCCATACGGTGACTTTGGGTGAATGTAGCGGTTTCTGATGTTTTTGTTTTGGATTGGTTGCACTCCAGTAACGACAATTTTGCTTGTTTACATGCCCATTCAGGTGAAAATGGGCTTCATCGGAAAACAAGATGTTGGTGAACGTTGGAAAGCGCTCAATCATCTGATTTACAAAGTCAAGCCTCTGACCAGCATCTTGAGGCTTCAGTTCTTGCACCAACTGAATTTTGTACGGGTGCAGCTTTAAATCTTTGTGTAAAATGCGGCATAATGAAGATCTGTGCACATTTAAAGCAACGCTTCCGAATCGAGAGGTTTGGATCATCTCGAATAGACTGAGTAACACTGTCCACGTTTTCGGCTGTTCTTGATGTTCTTGGCCGCCCAGATTTTGGTTTCTCCAGAGTTGACCCAGTCTCTTCAAACTTCTCAACCCATTTTGCAATGAGTCGAGTGCTAGGCGCATCATTTAAGTGACGAATATGTCGAATACTGCAGAATTTTCTACGCGCTACAGTCGCCGAATTACCGTTTTTGTAAAACTCACGTACGCACAGCACAACTCATGGTCCACACCAGAGAAACGCTCCATAGCGACTAAATTCCCAAGAGCCAGACTACCGACTGACATACCCCCCGCGCCCCTCAGAATAGTTGCTTTCGCGTAATAAGATAAGCAAATGTGAACTTACTTTTGAGACACCTTGTACATCATTTTTAGTAGTTTTTGAGGAGCCAACTTTATTAAATAAATCTATCGGGTAAAGTTTCAACAATCGTGTTTCTGACTATAATTTATCTAGAGATATAAAATTACACTCATAAAATTGCAGCCGACGGGTGGCCACATCACTGCGACATTACATGGTGCCCTAATTTACAATGTAAAGGTTAAATCTAGTATTATTTTGTAATCTTTGCGTTAACCAAATTGTTTATTTAATTCTGTTTTCGACTAACCAAACAATGGGTGCAAACCAAATTCGATCTTGCGAAGAGAACTCAATTTGTTGAGCGACGTAGAGACGTCGGCTTTTACCACTTGATTAAGAGAATGTAAATAATTTGCGTTATGTTTAGCTTCAGTGATAGGCGAAAGCGGGGAACGGTTATTCGGTTTTCATACAAAACTATAGATTTGAAAACGGGTGTTTATCACGTAATTACCTTTAATTTATTTTCCCGACGTTTCGACTATGTTACATAGTTACTATGTTCTATAGTTATGTCTACTAATCACGATGGTTTTCATACATCTTTGAGGCAGAACAAGCGACGGCCATGCTGATCATATGCTGATAGACATCAAACATCGAGTATAAAAATAAAAACCGGCCAAGTGCGAGTCAGACTCGCGCACGAAGAGTTCCGTACTATCTATATCCGTATTATCTTAATAAACAAAAAAAAACTTAAATATTTATTTTATTCTGATTTTAGTATTTGTTGTTATAGCGATAACAGAAATACATAATCTGTGAAAATTTTAACTGTCTATCTATTGCCGGGGTCCCACGGCGCGTCCGTCCGCCTTGGCGTGCAACCGACGCTGCACCACGCTGCACAGCAACGATGCATCCGTGGTGGCCCGTGCTCGGAACGCTCTGTACGCGACGCGCCGGACGCACACAGGCGGAGCGTCATCCGGCGCGGCCCGTCGTTTTACGCGCCGTGGGACCCCGGCTTATCACGGTTTATGAGAAACAGCCTTGTGACAGACAAACAGCGAAGTCTTAGTAATAGGGGTTTTGTCCCGTTTTCACCCTATGGGTTGGGAACCCTAAAAAACACATCTCTATAGATTACCGAACACCCAGAACGATACGAACAATACAAATAGAAAAATCCATTTATGCACGACCAACCTACAACACGAATTTTATATTTATATTAGTTTCATTTAGTGCAAAATCTTTTGGCTTGGTAGGAATAAATCGAGAAACAAGTTAGTATTATTACTAGATAGACTTATTTATTAGTTAGTATTCATATATACTTGTAAACTGTGACCTCTGACTAACCCCCTATGGACATCTTCAACGTCTGGACATCTGAGAGGTGGGGATTACAGTCGTGATCCTATTTCAATTTCTTTTGTCTTGCACCATCACTACAGACAGCGAATATCGCGTTAAGATTGGATTAAATGGTGCTTAGTTGAATCAATGAAGGGGTTACCTAGCGAACACCTCGTAGAGTATCTAATCTAAATAGTAATGACGCGAGCTCCCTTCACAAAGGATCAGTTTAAGAAACCACATTTAATTAAAATCTGTGCGTTTTTCGAACGGCAGTGCTCCCGCCAAGTCGAGTAAAAAAGCGGCACGGCCGTATCATCCTTTTCTCGAAGCAGTTTAGTTTACATTCAAATGATAAGGGTTTAAAATGGAACAATATAATTAAAAGCTGTGTTGGCCGAGTGGAAGGTACCTCGACTTTCGATCTGAAGGTCGTGGATTCAAATCCCGGCGTGCATCAATAGATTTTTCTGTTCAAAAAAATTATATGCGCATCAAAACACGTGCTCAAAACGGTGAAGGAAAATATCGTGAGGAAAACAGTTAGTATTCTTATAAGCGGCGATGGGCTTACAACCTGTCACGTATGGAATGCTAACTACTGCAAAATGTGGACATGTGCCAAATATAATGTTTGGACGTGCCTCTGACTACCCCCACTAGACATATTCAAAAGATCTAAGCGCCTGGAGATCTGAGAGGATGTCTACCGTACTTGGGGATTACAGTCGTGATCCTATTTATCTATCTATCTCTCTAGTTTACGTTAGATATTTGTATTTCGGTAGTGTATGCGTGTGTTTATTTTATTACCGGTACCATATTCCATGACGATGTTTAGAAATAAAGATTTTATCCGAACTATTGAATATTTTTTATTTACTGTTTTATATTATGTATAGAAGATTTATCTTAAAACGCGCGCGCATTTGTTTACTTTTCCCTCTCACGAAGTGTCTATATATTGATTCGCATAATGTTATGAAAACAAGCCCATCGCCCGCGCCGCTTGAACGTAAACTAGCATTACTTATAATATGACTATAGGAAAATAGCAAAACACGGACAGTTCTCAGGCAAGCGTGTTGACAGGACGACGAGCAAAGTTGAACTGGAATGAGACTAAGCCATCAAGCCAACACGTGCTAATAATACTCTGTATAACGCTGCTAGATGGCGCTTGTGTTTTACTGCCATATTTTGCGTGTCGTAATACGTCATGAGTCCGTCCGTATTCATGACTAGCTTCTATACTATTCAACATTATTATATTTTTACCATTATAAAAAATGCCATTAGAATGATCTTATTATTATGTTATTGTATGTGATATGCAATAAAGCGTTTTCTGTCAATCTTTCGATTAATAATCGACTAAAAAAAGGACGAGGATCTCAAATCGACTGTTTCGATTAGTGCGTTTGTTATTGGTTGTACTTCTAGTTTGGTCCCATTTAAGTTTGGAGAAAACTACTTTTAACCGACAAAAAACGGAGGAGGTTCTTAAGTCGACGCGTATATATTTTTTTTATGTATGACCATGACCACGTATAACTTTTTACAGAGTAGTCTGATTTTGATAATTAATTTATTTTAAAGGGAAAGTTGGTCCCATGTAAATTAAAATAAATCTAACCCTGAGGGTAGGAAAACAAGGGATGATTGTTGGTCACATTTTTTAATTAGTTGGAAGATTTTCGTTGGTTTTCTTTTTAGTTTTCTAAACGTAATTATATTAAGGTGATAAGTGAATTTTTTGACTTTTTGTATGGGCTGAGTCTACCGGATAAGACGGAAAAAGTGATAAAACTGCATTATCTTGAAAACCATCAAATTTAAAAAGAAACTGTATGTAATTTACTTAGCTAGTATGATTATCTAACGAATTATATAAAAATGAACTGTTTAGCTACTCATAGTTTTGATTAAAAACGAAACAAGTGTTTTTGAAGAGCCAACTTTGGAAAATAAATCTATCGAGAAAAGTTACACCAATCGTGTTTCTGTCTGTAATTTATCTAGATTATATCCATAAATTTTCTTTATCATAAAAACAAAACTGTATGTTTTGCGGTTATTGAGAAAAAACGATTCTGCATTCATCAAAAACATTTATTACTCGTCTTAATCACACGTTAATTAGACATAGCAATAAAATGAAACGAAAATCGCTTTTACGGCTAAACTCCTCCTTGGAGACTTCCACAAAGGGCGTGTGACTGGACGTGTCGGAACTGACGCAACAATACAATGAAAATGTTTGGCGCCGCATTTCAGCACAGATATTTTTATTATAACGGTAAAAATCTATTCTATCTAATTATATAAAACTCTCATGTCACAGTGTTTGTAACGAAACTCCTCCGAAACGGCTTGACCGTTTATAGGGTTCCGTACCCAAAGGGTAAAAACGGGACCCTATTACTAAGACTTCGCTGTCCATCTGTCTATCTGTCTGTCTGTCTGTCACAGGGTCTGTCTGTCTGTATCTTATGAACCGTGATAGCTAGACAGTTGAAATTTTCACAGATTATTTATTTCTGTTGCTGCTCTAACAACAAATACTAAACAACAAATAAAATAAATATTTAAGGAGGGCTCCCATACAACAAAAGTGATTATTTTTGCCGTTTTTATAGATAATGGTACGGAACCCTTCGTGCGAGAGTCCGACTCGCACTTGGCCGGTTTTTTTTGTCAAGTTCCGATGACAATGATAAATGATGTGACAGGTGATACGCGCTGGTGCTTGATGGTTTCAATGATTTTATAAAAGCTTCTTTATGTGTTGTTTTACGTAATTAGATACAATGAGTAATTTTAAGAGTAAAAGTTTTTATTGAAAATTATTTTTAAATGACAACATTTAAAAATACTTTCCAATAAAAACTTATTACTCATTGTATCTAATTACGTAAAACAACACCTAAAGAAGCTAAAAAGTTAAAAACTCAGGTTTAAATATCCGAATCAAAACTGCTAAGCGTAAACAACTGTACTCCAAAAATACATTAGACATCCTCCCAAATCTCCAAATGAGCATATTAATGTAAAAATAAATTGACACACAGCCATGATTAGAACCCACGATCTTCAAGTTAAAAGTCAAGGTTCCTCCCAATCGGCCAACATGGCTAAAACAAAGTATGTGCTATTAATTCTAAGCTATTCGTAGCCTCTGACACACGTTTAATGAATATCCTACCACTCGCCACAGACGTATAACATATAGCTAATAAGGAAACAGCCAGGCTGGTTCAAATAGCTTGTTTAAAGTTTTTTATTGCTTCAATGTGTACATTAAGGTCTTATAGGTATTTAAGACGAGTAATTAATGTTTTTGATGAATACAGAATGCCATCAAAAACATAACTTGTAAAAAAAGCCAAGTCTCGCAACGCAACTCAGTTCTTCTACCGTAAAAAGTTGTGAGATCCATGTAATACCAAGTCGGCTAACTTATTCAGTTCCTACTTTAAGGGTCCTTCTGTCTTAAGTTATTACGTAAATGTTAGCTAATTACGTAATAACATGAGTCAGAAGGACCCTTAAAGTAGGGACTGCTACTACTAATACTCCACTGTCCGTTCGTCCGTCTGTCCATCTGTACGTCTGTCCGTCTGTCCGTCTGTCCGTCTGTCCGTCTGTCCGTCTGTCCGTCTGTCCGTCTGTCTGTCTGTCGGTCTGTCGGTCTGTGAGTCCATCTGTCTATCACAGGGCTGTATCTCATGAACCATGATAGCTAGAAAGTTGAAATTTTCACAGATGATGTATTTCTGTTGCCGCTATAACAACAAATACTAAAAACAGAATAAAATAAATATTTACGTGGGGCTCCCATACAACAAACGTGATTTATAGATAATGGTACGGAACTCGACGTGCGCGGGTCCGACTCGCACTTGGCAGGTTTTTTTAGGATTTTTACACTAAACACTAATTGTGTTTCAAATTTGAAGCTTCTATGTCTGCTAGAAGTGCCTTAAACTTTTGATGATCGGTCAGTCAGTCAGTCAGTCAGTCAGTCAGTGAGTGAGTGAGTGAGTGAGTAAGTGACAAAATAGTAAACTTTGACTAGTTATAATTCTTAAACTACTGGTTCAAATTGAATGAAATTTGAAATATACTGTGTTTATATAGTGACTGCTTGGTTACTGAAAATTCAGGCTTCTAGTTTTATCCACAACGAAGTTATAGGGGTCGAAAATGGCCTGAACTGCTTCGAGAAAAGGATGGTACAGCTGTGCCGCTTTATTGCTTGACTTGGCGGGGGCACTGCCGTGCCCCCAGATTGTTTTTTCTCAAAAACCTCTTCAAGAACACTAGTTTCGTTTTTAATCAAAACTTTGAATAGCTAAATTGTTCATCCTATTGATATTATAAATGCGAAAGTTTGTGATAAGGCTGCTATGTTTGTTCCCTAATCAAAAATAAACGACAAAACGGATTAAGATGAAATTTGCTGTAGTATGTAAATCAAAAATCTGAATAAATAATGGGGGAACTTATAATCCGAAAAACAACCCTTAAATGATAAAAAAACGCAAAAAGGATGATTTTTGTATAGATGGCGTTGGTGTGCACAAAATCTGAAATCACAGACATACCCTCGTATTCAAGAACGACACTATGAGAACACGCACCCACAGTGGACGAAATCTTTTTTCATAAAAATCACTTTATGTGTTGTGCGACACTGCATAGTGTGACTAGAGGCACATTGTCGTATGCTTTTAGCCAAAGTTGAGCTCTAGAGGCACACGGTAGCGTGCGCCATAGTGTCGCTCAATACATAAAGTGATGTTTATGAAAAAAGATTTCGTCCACTGTGGGTGCGTGTTCTCATAGTGTCGTTCTTGAATAAGAAGGTAAAACATTTAGTCGTCATAGCAAGGCAGTTTTGACTAATGAATGATACGCATTCTACCAAAATTCGTAATATAATTTATAAGTACAGGGTTTGTAGGGAAAAAATTGGAAGTTTCCTGAAATTGCTTTTTCCTGTACGATTATTAAAAATTGACAGGACAACGCCTGTCACGGGTCGGCTAGTTTTTATATAATTCGTTAGATATTCATACTAGCTAAGTAAATTATAGACAGTTTATTTTTAAGTTTGATGGTTTTCAAGATAATGAAGTTTTATCTCGCAACATACCCCGCAACATTTTATGTGACGCGGGGCCTTGTGACAGACAGACAGATGGACAGACGAACAGCGAAATCTTAGTAATAAGGTCCCGTTTTTACCCTATGGGTACGGAGCCCTAAAAAAGATAAGCTTAGATTAGACTGATCTCAGTAATAAAGATAATAATAGTTATTACTATTATTATGAATAATGAAAATTGGATGAGGCTCCTTCGAGATTATTCCTTAGCTTATAGCCTCCATTTTTTGAGATGTTATAAAAAGTGAGTATAGCGACCTAGCTTTTTAGTTTTGGCTGTTAGGGTTCTGTTGGGGACAAATTGAACTGTCTAAATAAATCAACACAAAAATTACACAAACTGTACACCATTTTAGACCATTTTGTATAATTAATGTGTAACATTTAATAACAGAATGTGATTTCGTAATGCAATTATGTGCTCAATTTCACAATTGTATTGTTAATATAATTTTGTAGTACACAAATTACTCTAACACGTTTTATCTACCTTGTAAACACGTGTGATAGGTATATAAAAGTTGATACACGAAAAAATAAGTTTTCTTTTAGGAAAATTTCTATGAACTTTTGACATCATGATACCTGGCTCACTGATAATCGACTATAACTGTCAATTTCCTGTTGTGTAACTGACAGAAGACAATGAGATTTTGACAGTTGAAGTGAGCTTACGCAATAAGGCTGCCGATTAGGATTCACGTTTTCTCAATTTGGACACTAATTGTATTTTTAGTCCTTTATAGGCCCGATTTAGCTTGGTATTTGCATGGTTTTTTTAATACAAAAATTCACCCACTAGACAGTTACATAAATAGTCCTGATCTGAACCCCGCCTGTTAATTTATTTATTATTAGCCAAGCCGTGTTGGCCGAATGGAAGGCGCCTTGACTTATAATCCATGGATTTTTCGATTGGGAAAATCTCTAATATAAAATTCT
This sequence comes from Hydriomena furcata, assembly GCA_912999785.1. Taxonomy (NCBI): domain Eukaryota; kingdom Metazoa; phylum Arthropoda; class Insecta; order Lepidoptera; family Geometridae; genus Hydriomena; species Hydriomena furcata. The sequence goes on along the minus strand of OU538834.1, from coordinate 3,484,489 downwards.
CGTATTGCAGTGTTTTTAACCAAACCATACAAACGGCTTTGGCCGATTATTATAAAACATTTTGTGTATGTAGGTAGATCTGAGAACAGGTTATAAGGGTGGCGTAAAGTTCGATAAACTGAAAGTGCTTTTTTCTGTGAGATTATTGAAATTTGACAGGACAACGTCTGACGGACGCAGTTAGTATTTATATTATATATTTATGTATAAATGTAACTTTTGATTTTTACACGCGTTTATATCACTACATAGTATAAAGCAAAGTCGCTTCCCGCTTGCTTATATCTTTAAAACTACACAACGGATTTTGATGCGGTTTTTTTTAATAGATAGAGTGATTCAGGAGAAAGGTTTATATGTATAATAACATGCTACCCGTGCGAAGCCGGGGCGGGTCGCTAGTCAAAAATAAACGACAAAACAGTTTAAGATGTAAGTTGCTGTAGTATGTAGATAAAAAATCAGAATAAATAAAGAGGGAACTTATAATCCGTGAAACAACGGCCCCGGCAACAAAATATTAGTGCAAAAAGGATGATTTTAGTATAGATGCCGCTAATGTGCAAAAAATTAGACATCTCAGACCGAAAACATTAAGTTGTCATAGCATCGCATTCCACCAAACAGGTTGAATCCTACTAAGGTCAGTATTGGTTTTTTTTTCTTACATCTGACAATTTAACTACTGAATGAAACACATTCTACCGAAATTCGTAATTTATAAGGACAAGGTTTATAGGGAAAAATTTGAAGTTTCCTAAAAGTGTTTTTTTCTATGCGATTGTTTAAGTTTGGGCAGGACAAAGTCTGTCACGGGTCGGCTAGTATAAAATAATTTGTATTCCCCCCTTTGTTGTTGATTGTACCTACCTATAATTTTAACACAGTCTCTGTTTAATCAAAATTCACGTGTACCTCCCTAATATCTATTCATAACCCTATAAATTATGTTGATCGAGTTGTTACTCGCCATAAACATCGCCCCAATCTGTATGTTTCTTGATTCTATGGTTTCGAAAGATATGTTGGCCGTTATTGTTTCCGTAATTGTACATACAACATGTTGGCCTAGTGAGAAGCGCCTCGACTTTTGATCCAAAAGTAAGAGCTTCGCATCTCGGTGTTTTTATTTTAAAAAGTTATACATAGGTACTAAGGTGATAAGTGAAATTTTTGACGTTTTGTATGGGCTGAGTCTACCCGGATAAGACGGAAAAAGTGATGAAACTGCATTATCTCGAAAACCATCAAATTTCAAAAAAAACTGTCTATAATTTACTCAGCTAGTAAGATTATCTAACGAATTATATAAAAATGAATTGATAGCTAATCATAGCTTTGGTTAAAAATGAAAGTAGTGTTTTTGAAGAGCCAACTTTGGAAAATAAATCTATCGAGAAAAGTTTCACCAATCGTGTTTCTGTCTGTAATTTATCTAGATTATATCCTTAACTTATTTTTGTCATGAAAAACAAAACTGTATGTTTTGCGGTTATTGAGAAAAAACGATTCTGCATTCATCAAAAACATTTATTACTCGCCTTGATATAGTGAAGAAAAAACATCTTGGTAAAACCAGTTTGCATTCTTGACGACCTCCTTGACGTGTAATATATATATATATATATATATGTATATATCTGAGAGGATGTCTACCGTACTTGGGGATTACAGTCGTGATCCTATTTATTTTAATTTAGTATACAACCGACCGCATGCCTGTCAGCCCATTTTGAGAATTTGTATTTATACAGATGAATATTTTAATTCAAAGCAGAATTCTCTTACGTCCGACAATTACAGCTACCGTTTCTGAGGAAGCCGTGTAACAGCGTCACAGCGCGAAATGACTTCCGAATCCAATTTGCGGTTCTGTCGTTATTCTGAATCCCGTCGATCTATTGCTTGTAAATATCGAGATTAGATGCTCGCAGAGATTTGTACCCCAATAAAAGGTTTGTCAACGAAGAGGAACATTTTGAACGCCTCAAAAGAATTCAATTCACCAATGTTTACAATTTTGGCGTATTTTCAACGTGTAAGATCGATTCGTTTCTAGTAAAAAAAAAGAAAAAAATAGGCTCACTACAAGTAGGTACGTACCAAAACATCATTTTAGATCTTCAGTTGATTTTATATACTTGAAGAAGTCAAAGGTTTGTAGTCAGAGGCACATGACCAGTTTTGGCAGTAGTATCCATTCCAGACGTGACAGGTGACAAGCCCACCCTTTTTAGATTACTAATTAACTAACTGAATGCCATAAACCGGAGTCTATAGAATCATATAGTAACCGAGCGCAAAAATTACAAAGTTCAACAAAACTTCGAGTTTTTTACTTTACTAAAAATATTAGATAAAAATAAATATTATATGGAAGTATATTACTTCGTTATTCAGTTCAAGCATGCACTTCCGACCGCTTCCCTGACACCTGAGAAGCCCCTAAACTTCTCCCACATCTTTATTTACATAGCCGAGTACATAAATATGTTTACCCAAAAGTCGAAGAAACCCTATTATTTCCCTTCTGCAATAATAATATTATCAGACGCTCGTCACACATTTCACATTTCCGGCAAGCCGACACGAAAAACCCATTTGAGTCGATAGCACCATTAAAAGCGTGTAGAATTCATTATTCTGATCGTTCTGTTTGCTTTCATTATGGGCAGGAACGGAACGTAATTACCGTTTATTCATTCTATTATAGACACGGAATTTTCAAACGGGTTTGTCGGCTTTGAAACTTTTGTGAATACAACCTGTAATGCTCCGATTATTGACTTGCATACTCGCTAGTTCTGACTATGTAAATACGTGTACTCACTAGCGAGCCTTCTAGTGTGTACACATGAGACAATCTTTGCTCTTGATGTCTCAATCTCAACAAACGTTATCGTCGGCAAGCTGCGAGACGTTCGCTAATAGGTTAGAACGGCACGTATCCTAATCACTACATAGTATAAAGCAAAGTCGCTTTCCGCTTCCCGCGTATGTATGTATGTATGTATGTTTGCTTATATCTTTAAAACTACACAACGGATTTTGATGCTGTTTTTTTAATAGATAGAGTGATTCAGGAGGAAGGTTTATATGTATAATACATGCATAATATAGTAGAGAAACACTGATAATTTTAGAGGTTTCTAATGTGATGTCGTAAATAAACACATTTTTTTGCGCTTACATTGCAAATGCTGGCTGAACCCCACGAGATATATCAAAATAATGTACTACAGTATTGTACACCTTAAAAACGTCTACAAAAAAGTCATGATGGTATTAGAAATGTCTTACGCACAGCGAAGCGGGCACGGGTCAGCTAGTAATATTATAAATGTGAAAGTTTGTGAGTTTGTATGTATGTTTATTCCTCAATCAGGCCTAAACGACAAAACGGATTAAGTTGAAATTTGCTGTAGATGTAGATATACTGCCCGAATAAATAATAGACTACTTTAAAACATGAAAAACATCCCCAAAACGATAAAAAAACGCAAAAGGGATGATTTCTGTATAAATGGCGCTGGTGTGCAACAAATCTGACATCACAGACTAAAGTCTTTTCTATTCGATTATTGAAATTTGACAGGACAACGTTTGTCACGGGTCGGCTGGTACACAATAGTTTTTAGTAACATTAACGTGCAATGTAGTTAGTTACGGTTCGCTAGTGAGTACCCGGTTTATCATTGAATTTCAGATGTATTTTTTGTATGGAGTATCTGCGAGGTAGGTCCTGCATCCACTCACTGAGTTTTGTCATCATCGGTCACACTTTTTTTCTTTTTCTGTTACTGTTACGAGTATAACGAAAGCAGGCCAAATAATAAAGTCGTAGTCATAGGCATAACATAACTCTTTTAGGCATGTGTATTTCAATAAATCACTAGGATAACTTTGAAAGGGATAGGAGCTAGGTGAAGCTAAGCGACCAGGTCTAGAAGAATCAGGCAATAAACACGGCTTGGTGCCTATTTTCGACGAACCTTTTCTTAAGTGCTATGTAGCGCTAATGAGGTGCCCATCGAACAAGGTTCAGATAAGAAATATAATAACAAAAGTTCTAACGGCAGCACACGCTACACTTGATTTAGAAAACCTACCTTATGCTTAGAGATAACTACTTAAATATACTCAAAGATAACAAAAAAAGGGAAGACAATGTAAATTAAAAAGTTAGCTGTCGAAGGACAGAGCGACATTAGGCCACGTGGATCTATCCTTGATGTAGTCATCTAAAGTAAAAATAACGACTAGACAAAGTTTGCACTGAAAACTCGGCTTTGTAGCTTTGCAGCCATAATTTCCATCAAATACACATATTTGCGAAGGCGAAACGACTCGAAAAATAAATATGCCACTTCGATTTCCAAATCCCAAATGTATAATACATTCAGTGGTATTACTTCTGTCATAGAAGCCTACGATTCCCAACCTTATGTTTTCTTCGAATATTTTCGCAAGTGATTGATGCTGGCTTGATGTGTCGCCGACTAATGCCGGTTACGAAGATAAATCGGTCTCACCGTTCTTTGGGATACAGATTGTGGTAGGGAGGTGACAGGTGTGGTTTCATCGAATCCCACACTGAATGATTTCTAGACTTTCCAATTGTATTAGCTTTGTTTGTCTGTAGACGGCTAATGGAAGGATGATGTAGGATGAAAATGATTAAAGAGGTGTGCCAAGATGTGAGAAATCTGTTTTTTGCTTTGTCTTAATGATAAATAGGTATATAATTAAAACTATCGTGGTTGTTAATAATTTTAAATAAAAAAACGGCAAATTACCACGTTTTTTCTTGTATTGCTAACGTTTCGAGACAATTCAGATTCTCTTCATCATAAGCTACGCCCGCGACCGCGATCAACGGCAGATCGGCGAATATTCGCTTAGCCGTATTTCTATTTAATATTTTAAATAGATATGATTTTAGCTCGATAGTAAAGTACCAGAATGGTTAAAAGTTGTGCAGTCTTTGTATACCTGTCGTTGCTCCTAATCTACTGGTCCTAGTATGACGAATGAAATGTCAAAGTCGCGTTTTGATGGTCGTGACATACTCGTAACAAATATTTTCACAGTGGAATTGTTGAATTGGTCTATATTTTAATAATAATAATAATAATAATAATAATAAATACTGGTGGACTAAATACTTACTGAATGCGAATAACGAATCTATGTATGTCTCGTTATCCATGTTTTTATTACAAGCTTTTATTAAACTTGAAATGTATGTATGTATGTAACGAACATAGTTTCGTTAAGGTGGAATCTAGCTACTCAATTTTGAAGCAGTTATCCCCAACCGATTGAGCTGATATTTCGCATAAATGTAACTTCGGTGATAATCCAATAATATGGTGACAGTGAGCTAATTTGATGATGGAGTCAGGAGCTGTTCAACAGACACTCACAATGGAACTCCTTAGTAAATAATTTAATTGAGTAAAAACTTTGCATACTTGTCAAGTTCCGATGACAATGTTATATGATGTGACAGGTGATAGCGCGCTGGTGCTCGATGGTTTAAATGATTTTGCAAAAGCTTGACTTGCTAATTTTTAATCAACTCGTACTTTATTCACCACCAATATGACACGTAAAATCATTTCTGTCAATAATTTACAAAAGGCAGTTTGATTAAACATTGACTGACAACATGAATTTTCAATCGCGTTGTAATTAAAAAGATAGAGCGAAATTACTAATTATGTATTTAATAAAAGACCAGGTTGTTAACCAGATGTTGGCCGAATGGGAGGCACTTACCTCGACTTTCAATCTGAAGGTCGTGGATTCAAATCCATTCTGTTCGAAAAATTTATATGCGCATCAAAAACACGTACTCAAAACGCTGAAGGAAATGCTGATGATTCTACTACTAGCTTCTACCCTCGGCTTTGTTCGTGGTACCTGGATAAAAATAATCTTATATACTATTGCAGTACATAAGCTATGAATATTCCAAATTTTATCCAAATACGTTAGGTCATTTGTGCGTTATTAAGCCATAAACATTCAAACATACCAAAATCTTCACAAACATTCGGATTTATATTATAACTAGCTGCTCGCTCCGGCTTCGTACGGGTGTTATTCTGATATATATCTATACTACTGTAAAGTTTCATTTTAATCTGTTCAGTAGTTTTTGCGTGAAAGAGTAACAAAACACACACTCTCACTCACTTACAAACTTTCGCATTTATACTATTAGTAGGATATTAGTAAGATTTATTGTTATTTTACAGATTTTTCGTACTTATCTAAACATATAATAAAACTGTAGAAGAGTTCAATTATGTACATGGAATAAAAATCTATATCTATACATCACTACATAGTATAAAGCAAAGTCGCTTTCCGCTTCCCGCGTCTGTATGTCTGTATGTATGTTTGCTTATATCTTTAAAACTACACAACGGATTTTGATGTGGTTTTTTTTAATAGATAGAGTGATTCAGGAGGAAGGTTTATATGTATAATAACATGCTACCCGTGCGAAGCCGGGGCGGGTCGCTAGTCTATACATATAATAAAACTGTAGAAGAGTTCAATTCTGTACATTAAATAAAAACAAAAAAAAAATACTCCTTGGGGCCTATACAATTAACACAAGCCAAAAAAAACATTTTGAAATTTTTGTCTGTCTGTCTGTTGTCCGGCTTTCACGCAAAAACTACTGGACAAATTATAATGAAACTTTTTTTGTTATGTAGCTATTAATCCTCAGTGACATATACAATTTATTTTGAAGATTAGAATACCAGATGTCAAACTATCTGTCGTTCAGCGAAGCGGGCTCGGGTCAGCTAGTTACCTATATAGTTACTAGTACTTACTATATAGGTAGACAGAACAAAGTTACTTCAAAGTCTGAAGTTAAGTATATGATTCGTTTGAGTGGTCCGAGCTATGCTGTACGATCGCTCTTTGTGGAAGTTCTCTGGTTCACTTGCGAAAGGTCAATACCCAGGGTCCTACTCTGCAAAACAATATAGACATTATCGACGACAGTGACCAGTGCTTCGATATATTCGGCCAGACATCGTAATCACTACATAGTATAAAGCAAAGTCGCTTTCCGCTTCCCGCGTCTGTATGTAATATGTATGTATGTATGTTTGCTTATATCTTTAAAACTAAACAACGGATTTTGATGCGGTTTTTTTAATAGATAGAGTAATTCAGGAGAAAGGTTTATATGTATAATACATGCATAATATAGTAGAGAAACACTGATAATTTTAGAGGTTTCTAATGTGATGTCGTAAATAAACACATTTTTTTGCGCTTACATTGCAAATGCTGGCTGAACCCCACGAGATATATCAAAATAATGTACTACAGTATTGTACACCTTAAAAACGTCTACAAAAAAGTCCACGATGGTGTTAGAAATGTCTTACGCACAGCGATGCGGGCACGGGTCAGCTAGTAGAATAATAATAATGTAATAGAATGTATGACGTGCATTTTGTCAAAAGTAATGGCGGTCGTTACTTTAAAATATAGTCGGAAAGATGTGACGTTTGTCCTGATATATCGAGTAGACCCCTAGATTGAGTTATCATGATTATTTCGTGTCTTAAAACTTTTTTCTTTGAGGAGAGCTTAACTACAAGTAGTCACCCACTCATTCTTCTGATGACAGCACACGAACCTTACTTTTTAGGGTTCCGTACCCAAAGGGTAAAAACGGGACCCTATTACTAAGACCTCGCTGTACGTCTGTCTGTCACAGGGCTATATCTCATGAACCGTGGTAGCTAGACAGTTGAACTTTCACAGATGATGTATTTCTGTTGCTGCTTTATCAACAAATACTAAAAACAAAATATTTAAGTGAGGCTACCATACAACAAACGTGTTTTTTGCCGCGAGTCCGACTCGCACTTGACCGGTTTTTTACTTAATTAAAAACAATCAAAAAGCGACTCACCAGATTAAATTCAATTTGAATGATAGATCCATAACTTTCAATATAAAATTAGATGTGAAATTCCAACCCGTATATTTATTTTCTCATTCACTCTCTCCGCTATAACCCAGGTATAAAACCCCACTTTTCCCGCGATAGCATAAATCCAGACATCTATACTGCACGCGTAAGATTATATCACGTATTACCATAGCTTATGAAGGTAACGGCTTGGGACCTTACAATATTACGATAAACATTAGATAATTAAATATTAACAAGCTTTGACTCTACACTACCAGACCACGACTTATCGTATGTATTATATTCTTACGGAATAAAAATAAAAATTGCAATGACATTAATGTCTGTCAGACGTCAGTATGTAGATATTAAAAAAAATCACACCACAAAATATACATAAAAAAGTCATCTAACTATGAAGAAATGAATTCAGTTATTGAAATTATCGCCATGCCTTCACTTGGTGGTTAAAATAGACTTCATAAAAGCCCAATTGAAAAACGCAGAATGGACTGTCCTGTGGCCTGTGCACGAACCACTATACAAAAAGTGTTATTCGACATTTGGATGATGCGTTATCGATACGATAGTGGTTCATGCTAACTCCCCTGGTACAAAACAAAATCGATCCCAAATAATGGTAACAGAGTTGAGGGGGACACACGTTTTTAACAAAAATTAGCACTTTATAGCTTAATATTTCACAAACGGATCTCTTAATCGAATAAGTTGTTTTCACAAACCCTTCATACTTTTTAAAGACCTATCTAACGATACCCCACACCATAGGATACGCGAGAAAAAAAAAACATTCCCACTTTAGGTGTGTAGGGGACTACACCCTTCCTAAGAACCCTACTAAGTACCCAAAATAAAATGTATTTCAAGATTTTATTCTACGACTTTGTTGAAATTACTAATACTCGTATATACATGTCAAATTACTGCTTTTTAGCACGAAGCGTCTCTGAGCTAAGCTGCGGACAGACGAACGAACGGACGGAAGGACATGGCGAAACTATAAGGGATTCTTGGAGACTCGAAACCCTAAAAAAAGATTTTAAGAAAGTATTGTTGCACCTATGATTTTGACTACATAATTAGTTTTAAAACGCACATCAAACTATTATAACAAGCTTTGTCTATGAATGATCAATTTATGGAGTGAACCAGCCAAAGTCTCACAAGCTGTGTATAACTCGAGTCTGGCGGTAAACAGGCGGCGTACCGTGCTATATGGCTCGCAAGAAGGCTTTCATCTAGATTGCCTGTTGCCTTGTGGTTCGATCAATAACTTTTTAATTTACAGTTATTTGATAGTTCTTTTGCTGTTTGTAAACAAATCATATTTCAGTCTTTTATATTTCAAAGCAGCTTCAGTTTAAATCCTAATCCTACTAATCCTAATAATATTATAAATGCGAGTTTGTGATAAGGCTGCTATGTTTATTCTCTAATCAAAAATAAACGACAAAACGGATCAAGATGAAAGTTGCTGTAGGATGTAGATAAAAAATCAGAATAAATAAAGGGGGAACTTATAATCCGAAAACCAACCCCTAAATGATAAAAATGATAAAAGCATAAAGGATGATTTTGATATAGATGGCGCTGGTGTGCAACAAATCTGACATCACAGACTAAAAACATTTAGTCGTCATAGCAACGCAGTTTTCACTAATGAATGATACGCATTCTACCAAAATTCGTAATTTATTTTATCAGTACAAGGTTTGTAGAAAAAATTGGAAGTTGCTTGAAATTGCTTTTTCATAGCGATTATCAAAATTTGACAGGACAACGTCTGTCACGGGTCGGCTAGTATAATAAATTTTACTTTACGGTTGGAAAAGTTCACGACCTTGGGATTGAAAGTCGGGGTACCTCCTACACCAACACGGTGCTTGATAATAATGATTTTCCAGCCATCAAGCTTACTGAACCACATTATCATCAGGGTAGGGTTGGACCGCCATTAGCTCGAGTGCCTTCGCAACTTGAGACCTCTTGTGACGTAAAGGGTACGAGAAGATTATTATAATTGGAAAACTGGGAGATGATATTTTAGAACATACTAGCCGACCCGTGACAGACGTTGTCCTGTCACATTTCTATATTCGAATAAAAAACACTGATTGTTTTAAGTCTGTGTTGTTGCACACCAGCGCTATCTATACAGAAATTATCCCTTTTGCGTTTTTTATCGTTTTGGGGATGTTTTTCATATTTTAAAGTAGTCTATTATTTATTCAGGCATTATATCTACATCTACAGCAAATTTCAACTCAATCCGTTTTGTCGTTTAGGCCTGATTGGGGAACAAACATACATACAAATTGTGAGTTTGTATATATGTTTGTTCCTCAATCAGGCTTAAACGACAAAACGGATCACATTTATAATATTACTAGCCGACCCGTGACAGACGTTGACCTGTCAAATTTCAATAATCAAATAGAAAAGACTGAATGTTTTTAGTCTGTGATGTTAGATTTGTTGCACACCAGCGCCATCTATTCCAAAATCATCCTTGCCTTTTGTGGTGAAACATTATTATTATTTCAATAAAATATCATGACCTCGAGCACTTTACGACGACGCTTTTAGAGGCTGAAGAAGTATGTATTTGTCTAATATTTCGTTTTAGTGATGCCATCGAAAAAGTCGTCAAAAACATCCTTATGTCCACTCAAGAAAAAGTAAACTCGTGTTTGTTTTCCTTTTTCTGATGACGATAAAATGTCATATACTCAAGGGAATAAACATTTCATATCTCTTCAATTCCCATTTACCCCATAGAAAAACTCAATCTATATGGTTTTGCGTCAGCGTTTTCCCACCCCCTCATACAGTACAGCGAGTCCAATTTATAGTAAAGTAACGTTAGATATATTATTGTTACAATAACATAAATATCTCAGTATTCTCCTCTACAAAACTGCTACGCAATTCTGAGACTTTTTATATATCTGTTATGTGCTTGCTACGCAACTGCTACGAAAGCTACGTGTATGCTACGCTCATTCTACGGACAAATTCTAATAATATTATAAATGCAATAGTTTGTGAGAATGTTTGTGTATTTGAAAGTCAATCAGGCCTAAACGACAGAACGGAATAAAATGAAATTTGCTGTATATGTAGATAAAAAAATAAGATAAAAAAAATATAATCCGAAAAACAGTACTTATAATCCGAAAAACCAACAACCAACTTATAAAAAGGATCATTTTGGTATAGATGGCGCGGCGCTAGTGTGCAACAAATCTGATATCACAGACAAAAGATCACAGGCAGTTTTGACTGATGATTCGCATTCTACCAAAATTCCTTATTTATTTTATCAGGAGCCGTGTTGGCCGAGTGGGAGGTACCTCGACTTTCAATCTGAAGGTCGTGGGTTTGAATCCAGACGTGCATCAATGGATTTTTCTGTTCGAAAAAATTATATGCGCATCAAAAACCCGTGCTCAAAACGGTGAAGGAAAACATCCTGAGGAAACCAGTTAGTATTCTTATAAGCGGCGATGGGCTTGCAACCTGTCAGGTATGGAATGCTAGCTACTGCATAATAAGGGCATGTGCCAAATATAATGATTGGACGTGCCTCTGACTAAGACTAAGACTAAGGAGACCTCTCCTAGACATCTTCAAAGGAACTACGCGTCTGGAGATTTGAGAGGATGTCACCGGTACTTGGAAATTATTATTACAGTCGACCTTCAGATTGATTCAGTTTGAAATAAAAGATACTTTTATCTCGAAGGACAACCCAAACACAAACTTTGATGTTTCACTTCAATCAAAAGATTATAAAAGGACATCAAAGTTTGTATGCAAAAACGCGAACGAAGTCGCGAGCCTTTTCCACTTATTTCAAATATAAACAAAAATCACAGTTTTTATTAAAATAAACGAACGCCAGCGTGGCCGTTATCAGTTAAACTGTGCGACGTTTTGTTAAAATTGCGCTATTTTTTGTTTTTAGAGTTCCGTAGTCTATAAAAAGAGAACCATAAAATTTCGAAATGGCCATCCGTACGCCTGTCCGTCTGTCCGTCTGTCCGCCTGTCCGCCTAGTAGTTAGTAGTTAGTTCCGAGACCCTAGAAAGCTGTAATTTGGCATGAATATACATAAAAGTCACGTCGACAAAGTTTTATCATCACTACATAGTATAAAGCAAAGTCGCTTCCCGCTTCCCGCGTCTGTATGTATGCTTATATCTTTAAAACTACACAACGGATTTTGATGCGGTTTTTTTAATAGATAGAATAATTCAGGAGGAAGGTTTATATGTATAATAACATGCTTAATATATTAGAGAACTACTAATAATTTTAAGATTTCTAATATGAAGTCGTAAAACTATCTGTCCCCCAGCGAAGTGGGCACGGGTCAGCTAGTTTAGTTTAAAGTTAAAGGAAAACTGTCACAGCTGAGTAGGCTTTACAAGTTTACGACTAATAATCGATCAATTTATAAAATGTACCTACTTGGAGAAGTAATAATAAAAATGTTGTACAAATATCATTGAAAATTACTTATACTTATACGTTGTTAGCTGTGTAAACTACGGAATCCTACATTGCGCGTGGCCCGACACGCACTTGGCCGGTTTTTTATTTTAAAATAGTGTATGCAACGTCAACCGTTGTTTCACACCAGTTGGATGCATTCTACTATGCATTAATTGTACTGGTAATTTTAGATTCAATTTCAGAAAAACAAAAACTGGTCACACTCATTCTAGTCTTTCTTATGCAAGATCATTTTGATCTATACGAACGATAATATATTTACGTACTTGAGTAGTACTTTTAATTATTATTCTTGTTTGAGTCTTCACCTTGTTCGATCGGCACCACACTGGAGCTCTACATATCATTAAGGAAAGAATCATTTAAACAAAGGTAGACCCCAAGCCGTGTTTGTTGCCTGATTCTTCTAGGCTTGGTCGCGAGGAATCGGCGTAGCTTCACCTTGTTCCTAAGACGTTTCAAAGTGATCCTTGTGATTTTATTGAAATAAGTAACAACAATATAAATATTTTTCTTGAAAATTAATTTAAATAAACATAATACTATTAAATTTGTTTAAAACAGTTAAATCGTTATGATATTGTAAAGGTGTGACCAAACATTGCGCTGCACAATCGAACGTGGCAGCCGCGCTCAACCGGTGTTATTGATTGTTCGCACTACAAACTTGTGTCCTGCGAATGCCGCACATGTCTGGTCACACTGTAATAAAATCAAATATGGCGGCGCTAATTAATAAATTATGTTTTCAAAATAAGCAAATATAATATATCTACAATCTACATACATAAATTCTCAGTTATTTCTAAATGAAACTTACGAGTAGTCAAAGTTCTCAAACTAATTAACTATTAGGTACGCAGTAAGATTTTAAATTTTAAAATTATTTATTACTAACTTTTAGCTGCGACTTCGTTTGCGTTGATTTAAGAAAAACGATTTTTTCGTAATATATAAACAGTTTGAAAAAAAGTAGTCAATGTCCGTCCCAAGATTTTAAACTATCTCTATATTAAATTTCATCACAATCGGCCAAGCGGTTTAGCCGTGATAACGTCACAGACAGACAGACAGAGTTATTTTCGCATTGATAATATATGTATTGTTATTTATTGTATATTTATTATTTATGAATTTATGTGAAAACCTTCACTAATACTAAGTCTAAAGTTTAATATTCAGTTCAGGAGTCTCTGTTTGCCAGTATAGTTAGCGATTTTAATTAACATTTCTAATTAGCTAGTTCAAAGTTCAGAAGAACGCATTTGCCTGAAAACAGTAGGATGTTCAGGAACAATGTTGAAGGTTTCAGTCATCACACAGATCACACATCACAGTTCATTTAGTTTTAGAAGATTATAATGGAATAGAATATTTTATTGTACGCCATAATTAATATTTACGTTTAAAAAACTAAAAAGGAAACCGACGGGAATGTATCGACCAATCGCAAAGTCAAGTTTAGTGAGCATTCCATACGTGACAGGTTGCAAGCCCATCGCCGCTTATAAGAATACAGTTAGTATTCCTTCACCGTTTTGAGCACGTGCTTTTGATGCGCATATACATTTTTCGAACAGAAAAATCCATTGAAGCACGCCTGGATTCGAACTCACGACCTTCAGATTGAAAGTCCATCAAGTCCCACAAGTCCATCAGTAACGAAACATTTTCACAAATGAGCATCAAGACTTTTCGAGATCGCTCCAAGTCGCTTTGGCTCGAACTCAACTCGTTATCAGTCCTCAGAGACTGATATTGGAAGTTAGCAATACAGGAATAAGAGGTTTAAACTTGAACGAACTCTGAATTATTATAAGAAAAATGTATTTATTTTGAAAAGAATCCTCTTAAGGTGATAAGTGACATTTTTGACTTTTTGTATGGGCTGAGTCTACCCGGATAAGACGGAAAAACCTTCTGTCTTAAGTTATTACGTAAAGGTTAGCTAATTACGTAATAACATAAGGCAGAAGGACCCTTAAAGTAGGGACTGATTAAATTAATCGACTTGGTATTACATGGATCTCACAACTTTTTACGGTAGAAGAACTGAGTTGCGTTGCGAGACTTGGCTTTTTTTACAAGTTATGTTTTTGATAGCAACTCATTTATTTTTGTAGATAGTCCTAGTTTTTAGAGTTCCGTACCCAAAGGTTAAAAACGGGACCCTGTTACTAAGACTCCGCTGTCCGTCTGTCTGTCCATCTATCTGTCACAGAGCTGAATGATCCATGATAGTTAGACAGTAATTTTTTTTACAGATGATGTATTTCTGTTGCTGCTATAACAACAAATACTAAAAACAGAATAAAATAAATATTTAAGTGGGGCTCTCATTGTATACCCTTCGTGCGCGAGTCCGACTCACACTTGGCCAGTTTTTTTTCCTTTCCGGTACCTTCTACTATCATTCCGTTGACCATTTTACAAGTTACCTTTGAACATAATCATAACTAAGTGCCTAACTGCAAATGTAACTTTGTAATCCTATATATTTATATAGGGTTACAAAGTTATTTATGCAGTCGGTATATCTAGAAAACTGGATTGAAATTGCAAAATATTTAGGTTTTTCCTTGATTTATACACAAACCACTAATTGTATTCAAAATTTGAAGCTTCTATATCTTGTAGAAGTGCCTTAAACTTTTGATGATCGGTCAGTGAGTGAGTGAGTGACAAAATAGGAAACTTTGACTAGTTATAATTCTTAAACTACTGGTTTAAATTGAATGAAATTTGAAATATACCGAGTTTATACTATGTCTACTTGGTTACTGAAAATTCAGGCTTCTAATTTTATCCACAACAAAGTTATAGGGGGTCGAAAATGGCCTGAACTGCTTCGAGAAAAGGATGGTACGGCCGTGCCGCTTTTTACTAGACTTGGCGGGGGCACTGCCGTGCCCCCAGATAAAACTGCGTTATCTTGAAAACCATCAAATTTAAAAAGAAACTGTCTGTAATTTACTTAGCTGGTATGATTATTTAACGAATTATATAAAAATGAACTGTTTAGCTATTCATAATTTTGATAAAAAACTAAACTAGTGTTTTTGAAGAGCCTTTGGGAAATAAATCTGTCGAGAAAAGTTTCACCAATTGTATTTCTGTCTTTAATTTATCTAGATTATATCCTTAAGTTATCTTTGTCATAAAAAAACAAAACTGTATGTTTTGCGGTTATTGAGAAAAAACGATTCTGCATTCCTCAAAAACATTTATTACTCGTCTTAACTCTTATTATTGGTTTAATTGACCACACTGACGTCACAGATAGACAGAGTCAAATTTAAATTCAAATTCAAAAATCATTTATTTTAATAAAATCACAAGGATCACTTTGAAACGTCCTAGGAACTAGATGAAGCTACGCCGATTCCTCTCTACCAAGCCTAGAAGAATCAGGCAACAAACACGGCTTGGGGTCTACCTTTTTTTTCAATGATCCTTTTCTTAATGCTATGTAGAGCTCCAGTGTGGTGCCAATCGAACAAGGTGAAGGCTCAAACAAGAATAATAATTAATTAAAGTTACTTTCGCATATATGATATTAAGTATAGAAGAATTGATGGACTTTTACACACAGCGCCATCTAACCCCAATTTAAGCAAATCTTGTACTATGGGAACCTGATAACTGATAGAATACTTATATACTTTTTGTAAATACATACTTATTATAAATAATTAACACCCAAACAAAGAATAAACATCTATGTTCATGTTTATCAATGGGTGGAAATCGAACCCACAACCTACATCGCAGAGCTACTACTACTTACTCGACTTATTATGCTACTTATTCGAGTGTTAAGTAAACAAAAAACCGGTCAAGTGCGAGTCGCATTCGCGCATGAAGGGTTCCGTTCCGTTAGCTATTAAAAAAACGGCAAAAAAAACACGTTTGTTGTATATCTAAAATATTTAGTTGATTCTGTTTTTTAGTATTTTTTGTTATAGCGGTAACAGAAATACATCATAGTCTAGCTATCACAGTTCATGAGATACAGCTTGGTGATGCAGACAAACAGGGGAGTCTAAGTTATAGGGTCCCGTTTTTACTTTATGGATGCAGAACCCTAAAAACCATCGTCTAGTTGACACAGATCCACTCAGCAAGTTTGTTTACAGCCGCTTCGTTCATCACCCACAGACTTGCACAAAGTTCGTTGTATTTTTTCTCGTGTTTTTCCATAGACATTATATTCGTACTTATAATACTTTCCGTTACACTCGGAATCGAACAAAGTAGAGATTTCAAGCTATAATGAACTTTAGAGATTTACAATAAAGTCTAAAGTTGCCTGGCCTACTTCGAGACAAAGTTGGGTTGATGGTATTTTTTCTTTTTGATCTGCTTTTTTCAGTTAATAAGAAGGCTTATGTAGACTAAGTATAAGTAGGCTTCTATCGATCATTTAAAGCACTATTGGATAGATTTCAAACCACGTTTATTTTTGTAGCATTATCAAAGCCGTGTTGGCCGAGTGGGAGGTACCTCGACTTTCAATCTGGAGGGCGTGGGTTCGAATCCCGGCGTGCATCAATGGATTTTTCTGCTCGATAATTTATATGCGCATCAAAACCACGTGCTTACAACGGAGAAGGAAAACATCGTGAGGAAACCAGTTAGTGTTCTTATAAGCGACGATGGGTTTGCAACCTGTCACGTATGGAATGCTAACTACTGCAAAATGTGGGCATGTGCCAAATATAATGTTTGGACGTGCCTCTGACTACCCCCACTAGACATCTTCAAAGGATCTAAGCGTCTGGAGATCTGAGAGGATGTCTACCGTACTAGGGGATTACAGTCGTGATCTTATTTATTTTTATTTTTAACCCCCTTAAGGTTGAAGCTTGGAAATAACTTTACGTGAACGAAGTTGCTAGGGTTTCCACTAATTAGTAGTTATATTGAAAGGAAAACGCTCAAGACTATAATCCCAGGCACTCTCAGATCTAAAGGAATCTGAAGGAGGATATATCAGAGGTAATTTAAAACCATCAGCTACACAGCTTATAGACTCCTCATGCAAGGCGAACACTTTCAAACAACACATTAGACTTATACTGCTGATATAAAACTCCTAGCGCGGTTCACGACACGCCTCGACGCGGGCTGTGACAATGAACCGGCCAATCAGAATGCATTTTTTACTGCTCCCCCTGACCCACACAACGTTTTGTAAATTATAGACAGTTTCTTTTTAAGTTTGTTGGTTTTCAAGATAATGTAGTTTTATCACTTTTTCCGTCTTTTCCGAGTAGACTCAGCCCATACAAAACGTCAAAAATTTCACTTATCACCTTAACATATATCTAAACTAACACGGCGACTCCAACCAGCTATATTACTATATATTACTTATATATTACTCCGTTATATCTTATTAAAATGAGAGAACCATTTACGTAGAGCTAAATTCACAGCCATTTTCACTAGCATCCCATTACTGAATACTGGCAGTCGATATACATTTCATCGTCTTATTGCTGGAAGTGGATCGCCTTCGGTGCTGCGGTTTGGCCAGCGGTCAACTCGTTACGCGGCGACCCTGCGCACATAGGGTGGGGAATCGAGTGGGTAATGTTTCATTTCAATCTATACTATAATAATATAATATTTTTGTATGTTTGTAACGAATAAACACAAAAACTACCTGGACCAATTTCAAAAATTATTTTACCATTAGAATTATACATTGGTTAATTCTGTTGTGTCCAAGCTAAACATTAAACAACAATTTACATTAAAGTTTAAATTAGAGTCACATCAAAATGACAGTCCTAAAACTTAGGATTTTCGAAATAACTTTATTTCGAATTTTACTTTTCAAAATAACTTAAGTTAAAACTATCGATCTTATTCATTGTGAATCGCCACCATTATCTAATTTTCACATTTATTTTTAAATATATTCTGTATTGTGATAAGACGTCATAGAAGAGTCCAAACTGAATGAAATATTACATTATTATATAATCTATAATGTAAAAATGAATCGATGAATGTGTTGCTAAGCGCAAATCTCGAGAGCAGCTGAACCGATTTCGCTAATTCTTTTTTTGTTGTATCCGTTATTATCAGGAGAAGGTTCTTATGGAAAATAATTGTTTTTTTTAATACTGCTGTCGGGACAGCTAGTATTTAATAATAATACATCCACTCAGGTTTTCTGGCACCCAGTAGTCCGATGCAAGTCTAATCACATAATAGTACATTTTAATTTTTCCATCCGCTTATAAGCTATAACTGGTTTGGAGCTGCATCTGTCACTTTCTTTCCTATAACGCATTCAGAGTGTTAAAATGAGATGAACATTATGTTAGGAGCTCACTCACCTCACTGAGGGTTGTTAACTCTACTGCATATCATTGTACTGTGTTCTTCACTAGCTGCCGTGATGTACGAGGAGTGTGCATGCACCTTAATGGCATTGTCCGCTAGCACATTCATTTGAGAGATTTACGACTCGCCGAAAATAACAACTTTACAAAAGGTATTAGACAATATTTTTGTGTGTACAACACTACCAATAATATCGAGTTAAAATTTGTATTTTTGTATTTTTGTTTGTAATGTATAAATCAAAAAACTACTGAACCAATTTAAAAAATATTTCGCCTGTTCAAAGTTACATAACTATCGAGTAACATTTTATTTACAAATAGCAGTCCGCCCCGGCGTCGCACGAGTTTAATATCTATTTCTTTTTACACCTCGGGTTACATTATCGAAGTTTTCATAGAGATCCCTAATAGTTAGACTAAGTCTTACATACTAATAGTTATAACTACTAACTAACTATTACTAATAGTTAGTTATATTATTATTCATAGTCCCTAATAGTTAGAGTAAGTATTACATACTTTTTTGTAGATATTGATGTTTTCTATAAAGATGTAGTACATCACTTTGCTTTATTGTCAATAATTTCCGCAGCAAACGCAATATAAGGATTTTTTTTCACACGTTGGGTAATAAGAATAATGTAGAATTCTAATACTAAAAGAATTTTTGAAATCGGCCCAGTAGTTTCGGAGCCTATTCGATGCAAACAAACAAACAAACAAATAATCAAATCTTTGTATAGAAAATATGTATTTGAGATAAGAAAATTTCATTTTATTTTTAAAATTCAACAATATTCATTACTGCAACCGTGCGAAGCCAAGCGGACTGCTAGTTAAGAATATTCGTATTCCTTTGACACGACTTACGTGACACGTGCTATAAAAGTCTGATATAAAATTAACTCGTATACGAGAAACTACTGCAAAATGTGGGCATGTGCCAAATATAATGTTTGGACGTGCTTCTGACTACCCCCACTAGGTACTACACTACACTACTATCTTTAAAGGATCTAAGCGTGTGGTGATCTGAGAGGATGTCTACCGTACTTGGGTCTTACAGTCGTGATTCTATTTATTATTTTATTTTTATTTGTCCCGTTTGAAAAAAATCGAACCCAGAACCTACAGAGCAGTGAGGAGCTATTTTGTAAAAACATGATTATCATGTTATGATATTCATACCATTGTTTATTGGTACTGAATGCCATAATACCTGCGGTTCCCAAAAATACCATATTAATCATGTTTTTACAAAATAGCCCTGCAGGCCATCATATTATATTTCTTAGAAAAGTGCTAATGTGAATGGAACATTATCCACACACTTAGAGCCAATAGCATCATAAGTTCTTAGCACTCCGAGACTTATGGAAAGAGGGTTAGCATTGGTTCGAACGTACTTCAATGCAGTAATACCTACATCACTCTATCCAATGAAATTAGAAAGATTTCAAGTAACACTTAAGGGGCTCCCAGTCGACGATTGCTCTTTTTCGAAACGAAAAAAGAAATACTTCTGAACAAGCCACATCTCCTATTTTTATAAGTATATAACTTCAGGTTCCTACCTAGATTTCTATTAAGCTGAAAACATAATAGCAGAAACTTTTCACGTGATACGTTTTAGAATTTATGATCGAAATATTTTATATACCTACTATTAAAATCAAATTGTGATTTATTGCTAAACTACTGATTGAGGCACAAACATTCAAACAAACTCACAAACTTTCGCATGTAAGTAAGTAAGTAATTGTACATAATTTATATCATTAATTTATTCGAAAAGCTAAGGCGGACCACGCGCCGACGTGTGTTTGTCGCCATTGCAGCGGTCGGTAGGATTATTTATCGAAGTGATTAAAGATGGGTACATCTTTATTCACATATACTATACATTATAAAATAGGAGATGTGGCTTGTTCAGAAGTATTTCTTTTTTCGTTTCGAACAAAAATAATCGTCGACTGGGAGCGCCTTAAATAGAAAATTCCTTATTGCAATGCAAGAACATGTACATAGGCGAACTTAATGCTAGTTAGCATTTTGTACAGCTAGCCTTTGTGTAATTTGGAAAGGGAATGGTAGTGCTTTGTAAGAAAGATTTAATTATTTATATTTATACACATACTTACTAAAAAAAATACATAAACTTAAATATATACCATAATGGTATCTACAAAAAAATATATATTATTTATCTATAATCTATAATCTATATATAAAAGAAATTCGTGTTAGGTACACTATTTATAACTCAAGAACGGCTGAACCGATTTGGCTGAAAATTGGTGGGCAGGTAGCTTAGAACCAGGAGACGGACATAGGATGTGTAGTGATATAAAACGTGGTATAACAGGGAACGGAAACGGGAACGGGAACTTGAGCAAAACAAAACATTTGTTAATTCTAAAGCGATACGAAGTTCGCCGGGTCAGCTTGTATACATATATATAAGGTTATAACACTTAGTTTTAGTATAGTGCTCGGTTCTTCTATTATACGGTTCATGAGATACAGCCTTGTGACAGACAAACGGACAGACAGACAGACAGCAAAGTCTTAGTAATAGAGTCCCGTTTATACCCTTTGGGTAAGGAACCCTAAAAGATATAAGCGCGTTTTATATTTTACCCTTTGGAATCCTAAAAAAAAAAAAAACGCGAATTTGAATATCCTTCGTCGGTTGAAAAACCAATGGTATGAATAACGAATGAACCGGTGCTCACCCCCCGGAACAGTGCGCTAAGCTATGCTTGACCTGGCTAAGTGTAGGGCAAACCTTATTACCGTGTTTAATCCTCTTAGCAAGACTAGCTCTCTCTCTGTCTTTCACTCCAGTTAAGCACTATGATGGAATAAAACGACTGCTCTAAATTGGATTTGCAAAAGTAACGATAAAAATAAATACCGGCCAATTACGAGTCGGACTCGCGCACGAAGACTTCCGTACCATTGTTTATAAAAACAGCAAAAAAAAATTATGTGCCCCACTAAAATATTTATTTTAATCTGTTTTTAGTATTTCTTGTTATAGCGGCAATAGGAATACGTCATCTGTGAAAATTTCAACTGTCTAGCTATCACGGTTCATGAGATACAGCCCTTTGACAGATAAACGGACAGCGAAGTCTTAGTAATAGGGTCCCGTTTTTACTCTTTGGATATGGAACCCTAAAAATGGTAGCGTGTTCAGTCAAGTTCATAGAAAGAGCTGTGTGTATATACTTTTGATTATATTTGCGACTGTAATCCCCAAATACGGTAGTTTTTCATGAGCTCAGATTTGTAAAGATGTCTGAAGGAGGTAGTCAGAGGCAGATTCAAACTTTTTGTAAATATTGTCACAACTGTAATTTCTAAGTATATACAGGGTACTGTACAAGTACTGAGATAAGATCTTTATAAATAATTAAGGGTGTAGTCGGAGGCACGTCAAATATAACGTTCGGGCATAGTTTAATTTAAATACGCCTGCAGGTCTTATGAGCAAACAAATTAGTTTAATTCAGTTTCGGAGATGAATTTATTTAAGAAATATTCTTGAGTTTGAGTACATTTTGTAATTTCATTTTAAGTTTAGCCTTACTCTTAGTTTTATTGTTGAAAACAACAATTATTAAAAAAATATATATATAAACAACTTTAATTCCCAAGTACGGTAGACATCCTCTCAGATTTTTGAAAATGTCAAAAGGCGTTAGTCCGAGGACGTCCATTACATTTTTGGCATTTAGCATTCAACACATGACAGGTCGCAAGCTCGTCGGCGCTTACAAGAATACTAACTAGTTTCCTTACGATGTTTGTTGATGTTCAATTTTCATACTAGTTTTTAGGGTTCCGTACCCAAATGGTAAAAATGGGACCCTATTACTAAGACTTCGCTGTCCGTTTATCTGTCACAGGGTTGTATCTTATGAACTATGATAGCTAGACAGTTGAAATTTTCACAGATTATGTATTTCTGTTGCTGCTCTAACAATAAATACTAAATACTAAAATAAATATTTATGGGGGGCTCACATACAACAAACATGTTTTTTTTGCCCTTTTTATATTAATGGTACGGAAACCTTCGTGCGCGAGCCCGACTCACACTTGGCCGGTTTTATTTTTTGTAATTAAATTACAAAAAATAAAACCGGCCAATGTAATTATCATGTGTTTTCTCTCAAACCAAGAAAACCATTATCTTTCTCAGCAGAGTCAGGATTTACTTTTGTATTTTTAGCATAATCTACATTTATAATTACCAATGGAGATCAGGGACCTCTAGGGAGGAAGCCGCCTTCCTAAATTACCTGTATTAAATATGTAAAGCTAATTCCATTGTTCCTTGGTTTTGGTCTTACTCGTAGATAACAAAGATATAGTGTAATCAAATAAGAATTCTCGAAAAGTTCTATTATAAGATCGATGACCGTGAACTTGAGCTGTACTACAATCTGTAAAATAGCAGTATTACTTTTAGGCGCTCCCAGTCGACGATTGTTTTTGTTCGAAACGAAAAAATAAATACTTGTGAACAAGCCACATCTCCTATTTTATAATGTATTATGTGAATAAAGATGTACCCATCTTTAATCACTTCGATAAATAATCCTACCGACCGCTGCAATGACGACAAACACACGTCGGCGCGTGGTCCGCCTTAGCTTTTCGAATAAATTAATGATATAAATTATGTATAATTACTTATCAAAAATCTATTCTAATAGAAATCTAGATCTATATATTACCTATCTTTAACAATAAATCACAAGTTGATTTTAATAGTAGGTATATAAAATATTTCGATCATTAATTCTAAAACGTATCATTTTGAAATAATATCTTTATCGTGAAAAGTTTCTGCTATTATGTTTTCAGCTTAATAGAAATCTAGGTAGGAACCTGAAGTAATATACTTATAAAAATAGGAGATGTGGTTTGTTCAGAAGTATTTCTTTTTTCGTTTCGAAAAAGAGCAATCAGCGACTGGGAGCCCCTTAAGAACGAAAGTGACAACGCTATACGAACACATAATATGGCGTTGTCACTTTCGCACCGCTTGTACTACGCTGTTTTCTGCGATGCTACGCTCTTGCTACGCGCTTGCTACGCGTTTTTTGCAACCAATCTGGCATCACAGACTAAAAGCATTCAGCCTTTTCTATTCTATTATTGAAATTTGACAGGACAACGTAGTAGTAGACTAACGTAGACTAGTATCACTACATAGTATAAAGCAAAGTCGCTTTCCGCTTCCCGCGTATGTATGTTTGCTTATATCTTTAAAACTACACAACGGATTTTGATGCGGTTTTTTTTAATAGATAGAGTGATTCAGGAGGAAGGTTTATATGTATAATAACATGCTACCCGTGCGAAGCCGGGGCGGGTCGCTAGTAAAATATGTAACAATGTGTTTGAGAACTCTTTTTTTTCATCGGTTTAAAATAAACGAAACAAGAGCGTACCAAGAACTTACCCTCGTATTCAAGAACGACACTATGAGAACACGCACCCACAGTGTACGAAATATTTTTTCATAAAAATCACTTTATGTGTTGTGCGACACTGCATAGTGTGACTAGAGGCACATTGTCGTGTGCCTCTAGCCAAAGTTGAGCTCTAAAGACACACGGTAGCGTGCGCTATAGTGCTGCTCAACAGATAAAGTGATGTTTATGAAAAAAGATTTCGTCCACTGTGGGTGCGTGTTCTCATAGTGTCGTTCTTGAATACGAGGGTTAGCCAGTTACTGAGTTACTTAGCAAAAGCATAGTCAGCGTGTAACCAGAATGCATTTACTACTATGCCATAGTATGTCACTACATGTATTTGTACGCAAATCAGTATAAATTGTTACCCAAATATCCTGTCAAATATTTCGCATGAAAAACATAAATATAGTAATCCCACGGAAACGATTTCACGCTATAGTTGGCATTGTATCGATGAAATTTATTCGATGTGATCAAAAGTTGTGAAATGGACAACCGGTTTTGTTTGGTTTCGCTTGTAGTTTAATTTGGGTTTATCGGTTGATACTCGTAGTTCATACAATATTGGTGTTAACATCGTTTGGTTCTTTTTACAATGTATTTCAGTCACAAAAGGAATATAACATTTATTACAAGTTTATTATTAAATGCCTATAAAGGAAGTTTTATCAGAATGAAAATGTGGTTTGCTAACGATTCGGACACAATCAATTCCTGATTTTTGGAGTACAATTTGTACAATTCCATATCTTTGTAACTGCATTTAAATGAATCTTTAACCACTGTGGGTCCGGCTGGGTAGTATAATTTTTTAATTTTACTGACGATTCGGACCAATGTTATGTAATATAATTAAATTAAATTTTAGCAAATTAATATAAATCAGCATAGCCGTTTGGATGATACGATATATTAGAAAATGTTGGAAACTATATAAAAAATATTTCATATAGTTTCCATTTTAAATTTATCGACAATTTTCAACCGATTTCAAAAAAAGATAATTAAAATTACATTTAGATGTTGACCTCATTACAAAGTTGTTTATTAGAATGCATATTTTTATTATTTCAAAAATGTTAGTTTAAACCTTTTTACTTTCCGAGACAATAACAAATTACCATATAAAATGTAATTAAATAAATAATATACTTTTTAAACTAAAAAACAGTACACATCAAACTTAACAGACATTTAACTCAACATTGTCACGAAACTTTAAAAACCCGATAACCAAGTTATCCTTTCAAACCTGTTTCAGACAAAAGCTGTAGTTCCCTGGTAATTAGCGAAGTTCCAAAGGATTTCAGTGCCCAATCTTGACCAGTAATTACTAACTGTTAAGTAACTAGACACAGATTTCCAGGACACAGCTAGTTCAAGTAGCTAGTTCTGTACTTGAGAATTCCTTAAGCAGCGTTCAGATACATTATATAATTAAAACTAGCAGACCCGCGACAGACGTTGTCCTGTCCAAATTTCAGTAATCGCATAAAGTAACGCACGTTGATATGACGACTGATGTCAACACTGATGTCTGGTTTTTTGCACACTAGCGCCATCTATACCAAAATCACTCCTCTTGCATTTTTTTATCATTTAGCGGATGTTTTCGTATTTAAAGGTAGTCTATTTTTTATTCAGGCATTATATTTACATTTACAGCTAATTTCATCTTAATTCGTTTTGTCGCTTATTAAGCCTGATTGAGGCACAAACATACAAACAAACTCACAAACTTCCTTATTTATAATATTATTAGGATGATCCGTTCAATTGTTAAAGTGTCACTGATATTTAGCTATAAGAGATATGTTGACACAAAATATACTTATTTTTCATCATTTCTTTCTTTACATGTATTATAATATTTTTTATGGTTTCACGTTTCAAGAGAATAAGATTTTTGTGAGGGTTAAAAGAGAATATATGTTCGAGTCTTATTTGAAAAAAAATATTTTAAGGATTCCGAAAATGATATTTGAAAAGATGTTAAGTAGGTCAAATGGTTAGAAATTTGTAGCCCAAATATACAAAAAAAAAAATAAACAGTTTTTTTCCCTTCTCAGTTTCTAAAGCAATTATATTGTATGAGGTTTAGTAGATACTAGATAATAAGTCAAATATCTACAGGAAAAAAACAGTTTTCTTAGTCAGTATAGAATAATAAAAAACAAAATACAATAAATACCTAAACACACAGTAGTACAGATTTACAGTAACATAGTTACTGACCTATATATATATAAAATAAGATTTTGGTAACGGAACCCTGAATAAGTAAGCTAGCTTCGCACTTGGCCGGTTTTATAATTAAGATGACAGCCAGGTGCTTTGATAAATGACATTTCTCTATTGAAGGTGTTTTGTATGACACATTTGACGTCTGATGTGATCGGAGAAAAAATGATTTTGTAATTTAATGGATAC
The DNA here is from genome assembly GCA_912999785.1 of Hydriomena furcata. Taxonomy (NCBI): domain Eukaryota; kingdom Metazoa; phylum Arthropoda; class Insecta; order Lepidoptera; family Geometridae; genus Hydriomena; species Hydriomena furcata. The sequence continues at coordinate 3,457,709 of OU538834.1, read as the reverse complement.
CTAATAAAAAAATATACATTTTTATAAAAATAAATAAAATAACAGATATTTTTTGGTGGATATTACACACAGCGTCATCTAGTTTCACTTGTACCATGGAAACTAGAAAACTGCAAATATATATCTATGGATACATATACATACACAAAACAAACTTTTATGTTCTTCTTCTATTTGTCATTTCTTTCATTTCTATTTGTCTTCTGCTTAATTTTACTTTCATGAATTTATAAACTAACATCTATGTTCACTGTTCATCGCACAAATTATTGTCCTGAGTGGGGATCGAACCCACAATCAGAAGCAAGCAACAGCGCAGAAGACAAAAAACTACTACCAACTGAGCTGTGAGATAAAAAGCAGTATACAATACATTATATTGACGCAAACGAATAACAGTGTAAATTAGCTTTAGAAGATTTAAGCTACTGCCCAATTTCGCTTGTAAATTGTAAAGTTTCCGCTTGTAATAAGACGATATTTAGGTTATTACGTAAATATGAGTAATATGATTAGCGCCATCTAGCCCCAAATTAAGCTAAGCTTGTGCTTTGAGAACTAAATAACTGATAGAATACTTATATATTTTTTTATTAAACACATACTTAATATAAATTACGAGTATAACACCCAGAAACAAAACAAACATTATGTTAGTCACTGTGGTGTATTGTACCTTTCTAGGGTAAGGCAAGGTAAGAAACATATTAGGGTTCAATTAAAATACCAGACTTCTATTATTACAGTGCGCAAGCGACCCGCCCGCTCGCCTTGACGATCGGCTCTCGAGTCCCGAACTACCCACGAAGCGTGCACACGTTTGCCACGAATAATTTATTTATACTTGTATATCACAGTCACACAAATGTTTGTTCATGGGACCCACAACCTACAGCGCAGAAGGCAAAACTAATACCAACTGAGCTGCGAAGCCAGAAAAAGCAGTATACACATAAATTGTATCAAGCGAATAACAGTGTAAATCAGCTTTAGAACTTTGAAGCTACTGCCCAATTTAGCTTGTAAATTGTAAAGTTTCCGCCATTGATAAGACGATCTTTAAAGTTATTAAGTAAGTTGGCTTCATGATTGTTACAAGATTATCGAGGCGTAGTTTCCGATGGTCAGTTGCGTTGCGAACAGAATACTGTCGTAACTTATTTAAGTTGGAACTTACCGTACAGTGAAATCGCGTTACTTCATATCGTTTTAATCTCAAAACATTGAAATAGGATCACGACTGTAATTTCCCAGAACGGTAGACAATTAGACATACTCTCAGATTCTTGAAGATGACTAAAGGGTAGTCAGAGGCACTACCAAACATTTGATTTTGGCACATGTCTACAATTTGAAATTTATTAAAAAAAAATAGTATCATGATTGAACTGACACACTGACACTGAACACGTGTCGCTGGTGGCCGCCACACGCCACTGAGTCGTCGTTACTTGGATTCTGTGGCCGTTACCGAATATATATAATATAATAGCATAAACAATATGTTTATTGCCATCTCCTTTCATCTTTATTTATTTTTTCGCTAGGTTTTTTTTAGGGTTCCGTACTCAAAGGGTAAAAACGGGACCCTATTACTAAGACTTCGTTGTCTGTCCGTCTATCTGTCATAAGGCTGTATCTTATAAACCGTGATAGCTAGACAGTTGAAATCTTCACAGATGATGTATTTCTGTTGCCGTTATAACAACAAATACTAAAAACAGAATAAAATAAATATTTAACTGGGTCTCTATACGACAAACGTGTTTTTTTGCTGTTTTATATAGATAATGTTACAGAACCCTTCGTGCGCGTGTCCGCCTCGCACTTGGCCGGTTTTATTTTTACTATACAATATATTTTGGTTCCAATTTTTTTTTTTTTTTTTTTACTATTTCTTGCCACGGGTCGTTTGGCGTGTTCGGCCACTGCTGAATATCAATAATGCGATAGTCTCGAAACATTATAGATCTACAAAAATTCTTCATTATAATAAACTTATTACCAAAATTTTAGGCCACGACAGAGTTCACAGAGACAGCTTGATTAATGACTCCGGCCGCTTTAAAACGAATTTAAATAACATTTTTGCACTTCATGAATTATTTATTGCCGCCATAAATACAAAGAGCCGGCCAAGTGCGAGTCGGACTCGCACACGAAGGTTTCCGTTTGGACCAATATCTATAAAAAACGACAAAACGGCGTTTGTTGTATGGAAGCCTCGCTTAAATATTTATTTTATTCTGTTTTTAGTATTTATTGTTGGTGAAAAATTTAACTATCTAGCTATCACAATTCATGAGACAGCCTGGTGACATACAGATGGACAGACGGACATACAGACAGACGGACAGCGAAGTCTTAGTAATAGGGTCCCATTTTTACCCATTGGGTGCGAATTTTTTTTAGTCGGTTTAAAATATTGCGTCCGTTGTAAATAGGTTTATCCAAAGTTTTGAATTGATACAAAGCTGGACTAGAAGACAACTATTAAGTTTAAAGTTTTACTGAAAATAGCTTCACTTGAACGAAGTTACGAGGGTTTTCACTAGTCTATTCCTTTTCCCATCTAAAGTGGGGTCTGCATGTTGACAAACATGTCGTTTTTTAGGGTTCCGTACCCAAAGGGTAAAAACGGGACCCTATTACTAAGACTTCGCTGTCCGTCTGTCTGTCTGTCTGTCCGTCTGTCTGTCACAGGGCTGTATCTCATGAACCATGACAGCTAGACAGTTGAAATTTTCACAGATTATGTATTTCTATAGCTGCTCTAACAACAAATACTAAAAATAGTATATAATAAATATTTAAGGGGGGCTCCCATACAACAAGCATGATTTTTTTGCCGTTTTTATAGATAATAGTACGGAACCCTAAGTGCGCGAGTCCGTCTCGCACTTGGCCGGTTTTTTTTTGTTTTTGGTCCAGTTTTTGCCCTTTGGGTACGGAACCCTAAAAATTCTGCCTTTGTAAATAGCTCAGTATATTTACGGTATATCTACGCTATTGATACTGTAGTTGGTTATCGCTTGCGGATAATGGATGTGTGACCGTAGATTTGTATAAGGTTTCTGAGACCTTTCAAAATGATATTTTTGAATTATCAATAATTCGATTATTTTATTGAAATTGTTACGAACTGAATTATAAATCACCTATTTTTAAAAGCTTTTATTTAAATTGCAATGTATGTATGTAATTATGTTTGTAAGGTGGAATCTTGCAACTCAATATTGAAGCAGTAATCTTTAACTGAATGAGCTGAAATTTGGCATACTTAAGCAACTTTGATGACAATGCAATAATATGGTGGCAGCGAGCTGATCGGATGATGGAGTCAAGAGCTGTTAAACGGAACTCCTCAGTAAATAGTTTGATTGAGATAAAACTTTGCATACCTATCAATCTCTAATGACAATATAAAATTGTGGTACTAGCGAGCTGGTCTGATGATGGAGCTCGAATGTAGCCATAGGAACTGCCTAACTACACAACATAACCGCGTCGTGTTTGAGATCGTTGGATTTGTCTTGACGAGAACTAGAGCCCTAGAATTTATAAAAGCTTGGTTTTAAAAATATATTTAAAAAAAACTTATTTCGTTTCATCACAGTTTTCTTATTATAATATCCTAATATTATTATGACATCAATTTGACTACCGAATGATTACCGCATTCTACCAATTTATTTTATCAAAAAAATCTGACATTCGTTTTGACTACTGAATGATACACATTCTACCAAAATTCGTAATTTATTTTATCAGGACAAGGTTTATAGGGAAAACATTTGTAGTTTCTTGAAAGTGATTTTTTTATGCGACTATTAAAATTTGGGCAGGACAAAGTCTGTCACGGGTCGACAAGTTACACTTTTAAAACCAAATTTGAATCCACATTATGTATTCTAGGTAGCAGAATAGCTGAGGTAAGTATAATAGCTAGGTGTTTTTCAATTGAAATTATCACTAATCCCCAAGTACGGTAGACTAGACATCCTCTCAGATCTCTAGATGCTTAGATCCTTTGAAGATGTCTAGTGGGTAGTCAGAGGCACGTCCAAACATTATTTGGCACATGCTCACATTTTGCAGTAGTTTGCATTCCATACGTGACAGGTTGCAAGCCGCTTATAAGAATACTAACTGGTTTCCTCACGATGTTTACCTTTTTTCGAACAGAAAAATCCATTGATGCACGCCTGGATTCGAACCCACGAACTTCAGATTGAAAGTCGAGGTACCTCCCACTCGGCCAACACTGCTATTCGAATGCTAGTGTGAACATAACCCTTATTTAGGGTTCACAGAATCCATTATACCTGTGTCAACCTTTAACTACCTACTCGTTGTTCACGCCTATTAGGTAAGCTATCTAAATTCACGCTCACCTCACCAATTGATTGGCTGGCTATTGTAGAACACCAGCCAAAATGTTTGTTATCCTATTAATATTATAAATGTAAAAGTTTGTGAGTTTGTATGTTTGTGCCTCAATCAGGCTTGAATGACAAAACGTATCAAAGTGAAATTTGCTGTAGATTGAGATATAATGCCCGAATAAAAAAATAGACTAATTTAAAATTCGAAAAACATCAATGTTAAGTTATGTTAGGCGTCTAGATCCTTGAATATATTACATGTGGCAAATGCCCACATTTTGCAGTAGTTAACATTCCATACGTGACAGGTTGCAAGCCCATCGTCACTTATAAGAATACTAACTGGTTTCCTGACGATGTTTTCCTTCACCGTTTAAAACAAGTGTTTTATGCTCATATAAATATTTCGAACAGAAAAGTCCATTGATGCACGTCGGGTTTCGAACCCACGATTTTTTACAAACACTTTTTACTCACTTTTCTATAGATCAAGGAGCATGAGAGAAATATAAATTAAGTATGTATGTGTCATATGGTAAAAAAAATATAAAAAAACCGGCCAAGTGCGAGTCGGACTCGCACACGAAAGGTTCCGTACCATTATCTATACGGCAAAAAAAAAAACACGTTTGTTGTGTGTTTGTGTATTTGTTTTATTCTGTTTTTAGTATTGTTGTTATAGCGGCAATAGAAATACATAATCTGTGAAAATTTCAACTGTCTAGCTATCACGGTTTATGAGATACAGCCCTGTGACAGACAGACAGACAGCAAAGTCTTAGTAATAGGGTCCCGTTTTTACCCTTTGGGTACGGACCTTTAAAAAATAAGTATCTTACGTAAGTAGGTGGACTTACCGTTTTATATACAACTAGATGACCCGTGCCCGCTTCGCTGGGGGACAGATATTTTCATATCTGCTGGTATTCCAATCTTCAAAATAAATTATAGCCTATATGTTGCCGAGGACTAATAGCTACATAACAAAAAAAGTTTCATCAAAATCCGTCTAGTAGTTTTTGCGTGAAAGCCGGATAACAGACAGACAGACAGACAGACAAAAATTACAAAATGTTTTTTTTTTGGTTTGTGTTACTTTTATAAAGGCCCTAGGAGTATTTTTTTTCGTTTTTATTCAATGTACAGAATTGAACTCTTCTACAGTTTTATTATATGTATAGAAAAGTTTCATAATTATCTTTTGCTGGTTCACAAACTCACGGCAGCAGGTAACTTTCCTGCTTTTATGTCAACAAACCCGTCATTTCGCAAGCATCAAACGATGTTTACATCATTTCGCAACTTATTTTTCAACATTTTAATATATTTATTCACACCTGCTACTTTTAAAAACTCCAGAGCTTTAAATAAAAACATTTATGTTGTTAAATTATTTACCTGCGGAAAAAAAACCTTATTTACCCACTTCCTAATAATCAACATGTGAATTGGCGTTGACACGTTGTGTTTAATATGCTAATAATATTATAAATGCGAAAGTTTGTGATAAGGCTATGTGCTATGTTTGTTCCCTAATCAAAAATAAACGACAAAACGGATTAAGTTGAAATTTGCTGTAGTATGTAGATAAAAAATCAAAATAAATAAAGAGGGAACTTATAATTCAAAAAACAAACCCCTAAATGATATATTTTTTTATTTATTATTTTTTTATTAACATTTAGTCATCATAGCAACGAAGTTTTGACTAATGAATGTATCATTCATTAGTCAATTCTACCAGAATTCGTAATTTATTTTATCAGTACAAGGTTTGTAGGGAAAAAACTGAATGCTGCCTGAACTTGTTTTTTCTATGTGATTATTACAAAAAAAATGACAGAACAACGTTTGCCACTAGTCGGCTAAATTGAAATGAAATAGGAAAATGACAAATCTTTATAATAAATGATTTTTAGTCAGATTTTGATTCTGACCGAAAGAAGAAGAAGAAGATTCTGACTCAGCACAAGATTTTTGATGTATATGAAAAATATTTAAATATGATGAAATTTAATAAACACAATTTCTCTTGTGTCATATTTGAATTCCATTAAATAATCGAATCGCTGAATATTTTATACACAAATAATATATCTTAAACTAATGATAATGCTGTTTGATTTTAACTGAAATTGCAATAATTCAACAAACCGGTCTTCAAACATATCTCATAGATACATACCCGTATATAAATTGAATGGTCCCATTTAATCCAGAACTACGTAACTTTGTCAAATAGTCTGATTTGATCTTCTCGGCCGAGTACATTCGCACAACAGTAATTTAGTTCTCAAACGACTTAACCAAACCTTGTCTTTGCGAACAACTCGAATCGGCACAGTGTAAACTATGTAAGTCAGAGTGAAAACTCCGTTTATTCCCAGTAGTATCGTAGAAGAAGTTTTGTGACGGAACTAGTGAGACTTTTTTCCAAGTTCTGGGAAATTTTATTCCCAACAAGCGACCCGCCCCGGCTTCGCACGGTTTTAATACATATAAACCTTCCTCCTGAATCACTCTATCTATTAAAAAAAACCGCATCAAAATCCGTTGTGTAGTTTTAAATATATAAGCAAACATACATACAGACATACAGACGCGGGAAGCGGAAAGCGACTTTGCTTTATACTATGTAGGTAGTGATAGTTCCGTTAGTAGTAAAAATTAATATTATCTGCGCGAGACGTCTAGAAAAAAATTATATAAAAATTGAATCCTAATCACTACATAGTATAAAGCAAAGTCGCTTTCCGCTTCCCGCGTCTGTATGTAATATGTATGTATATATATGTTTGCTTATATCTTTAAAACTACACAACGGATTTTGATGCGGTTTTTTTTAATAGATAGAGTGATTCAGGAGGAAGGTTTATATGTATAATAACATGCTACCCGTGCGAAGCCGGGGCGGGTCGCTAGTAATATTATAAATGCGAAAGTTTGTGATAAGGCTGCCATGTATGTTCCCTAATCAAAAATAATCGACAAAACGGATGATTTTGGTATAGATGGCGTTGGTGTGCAAACAAATCTGACATAAAAACTGACTAAAAACATTTAGTCGTCATAGCAACATACTTTTGACTAATGAATGATACGCATTCTACCAAAATTCGGAATTTATTTTATCAGTACAAGGTTTGTAGGAAAAAAAATGGAAGTTGCCTGAAATTCCTTTTTCCTATGCGATTATTACAATTTGACAGGACAACGTCTGTCACGGGTCGGCTAGTGATTGATAAAAAACATGTCGTGAAAAAACACTTTTAGTCGGTAGGTAAGGTAAGGTACCTATTAGGTAACTACCTATTGATTTTATTTACTGCAGGAAATTCTTTATAAGGCTTCTATGTATGTTTTTTAAATGTTGAATTCAATGTTTACCGATTGCTACGTTTGAAGTTATTTTCGATAAGTCAGTTGGTAACTGGTAGCTCTGCCTTCTGCGCTGTAGGTTGTGGATTTGATTCTTATCCAGGACAAACATTTTTGTGCAACACATGATGTCTATTCTACTGTGTTTGGATGTTACTTGCAATAAAAAAAGATATTCTAACACACGTGGTTCCCCTTGTACATAAGCTTTGCTTAGTTTATGGGTAGGCAGCACTGGGTAAAATGTTGACCAATATTTTATAGCATAGAAATAAAAGTATAAAGAAAAAGTGTATAGAAATAAATGTATATAGAAAAACAGTATTTCTAAATTAGTTTCACTGTAACAAATTCGATTGTGATACAATAGAAACCCATTGATTATTGGGATCTGCCGGCAAGGGCTCGCATACTGATTTAACATGTACTATGTCGAAACCCTTGCCTTTGTTAAATACTGACCGTAACCGAGTACCGATGCTCGACCCGTTATATCAGCCCGATTTATCTCTGATTGAACAATCGACCGTTCATTTTATACGAGTGAGTGAGGTGATTGTTGTTGAGCTTGCTTGGTCATTCCTACTCGTAACCGACGAACTACAACTGGGATTGTATTGCAATAAAGTTTAGTCGATATGTAGGTAGTCAGTGATCGGGCAAGATTTGTATTTTTATTTGTTATAGATGAAATAAAAACTAACAGCAAGTAACGTAATGGAAATAGCCTGAAAGTACTTTTTTTCTATTGAAACTTGGACAGGACAAAGTCTGTCGCGGGTTGGCTAGTCTAATCCTAATAATATTATAAATGTGAAAGTATGTGAGTTTGTATGTATGTTTGTGCCTCTATCAGGCCTAAATGACAAAACGGATTAATATTAAATTTGATGTAGTTGTAGATATAATGCCCGAATAAAACATAGGCTACTTTAAAATATGAAAAATATCCCTAAAATGATAGAAAAACGTAAAAGGGATGATTTTGGTATAAATGGCGCTGTGCAACAAATCTGACATCACAGACTAAAAACATTCAGTCTTTTCTATTCGATTATTTAAATTTGACAGGGCAACGTCTGTCACGGGTTTTTCGTATACTATATTTTATTTAAAAAAAATTGATGCCAATGACAAGAGCACCTGGAATTCTGAGCGGATGTCAATTGTACTTGACAGTGTGATCCTATTTATTTATTGCGGTCTTCTGAATACATTTTCGCGTTCGATAGTATCTTTTAAGACGAGTAATATTTTTTTGATGATTGCAGAATCGTTTGTTCTCAATAACCGCAAATTATACAGTTTAGTTTTTCATGACAAAGATAACCTAAGAATTTATCTTTATAAATTATAGACAGAAACAAGATAAGTGAAACTTTTCTCGATAGATTTATTTTTCAAAGTTGACTCTTTACACAACACTAATTTAGTTTTTACTCAAAACTACAAATAGCTAAACAGTTTATTTTTATATAATTCGTTAGATAATCATACAAGCTACATAAATAAAAGACAGTTTCTTTTTAAGTATGATGGTTTTAAATATAATGCGGTTTTATCACTTTTTCTATATTAAACTCAGCTGATACAAAAAAAAAACAAAAATAATTTACCTATTATTTTCAGGTAATAAATGAAGTATCACTATTTTATGAAGGTCTGACACGAGTATATCCCTAGTCTGTATTAAGAGGACGTGTGACACGTGACTTAGAGAAGGAAACAATTTTATGTCTTGTACGTTTTCGATGATTGAGGTTCATAATGTCATGTCGCTAACTTTTTTTCCGCGTGATGCATGTTTCCAATCCAAATAATAAATGCGAAACTTTGTGAGGATGTTTGTATGTTTGAAAGTCAGTCAGGCCTAAACAACAAAACGGATTAAGATGAAATTTGCTGTAGATGTAGATATAATGCCCGAATAAAATATAGGGTGGTTTATAATCTGAAAAACAATCCCAAAATGTAAAAAAATACAAAAGGGATGATTTTAGCGCTGGTGTGCAAAAAATCTGACGTCAGTTTTGACTACACAAGACAGAACAAAGTCAGTTACGGGTCGGCTAGTCTAATTTGGGGGCACGGCAGTGCCCCCGCCAAGTCGAGCGCGAAGCAAACACTGCCGTACCATCCTTTACTGGAACCATTTCGCCGCATTTTCAGGCCCCTATTTGAGAACCTCTGGATAAGACCAGAACGCTGAAATTTTCGTCATCCAGTAAGCCATAATCACGTACTTAAAATCCAAAATTTCAAGTCTGTAGGTCATTTAGTTACGAAGTTAAGCGAAAGCAAAGTTTCGCATTTTAGACAGACACTCACTCACTCACTCACTCACTCACTCACTCACTCACTCACTCACTCACTCATGATCATCAGAATAGAACTAGTACTTCCCATAAACTCAGAGAGCTGAAATTTGGTACAGAGTTAGGGTTTAATGGCCACATAAAGGGAAAACCATAAAAACTAGGATAATCGAAGATCTGGAGTACCTGGTGACCCTGATAAGAAAACACAAGAGCCTAACCAAACTATTAGAGATCGACATACCGCCTTTACAAAAAATATTCAACTACTGGACCGATTTGAAAAATTCTTTCACCATTAGAATCCTACATTATCCCTGATGAACATAGGCTATAGTATATTTTCAAAAATATTAGGGATCCGTATGAAAACATCGATAATGTAATCCAAAGTGTGAAAAAATTAAAAAAAAATCCTTATATTGCGTTTGCTGCGGAAATTATTGACAATAGAGCAAAGTAATGTACTACAGTTTTAAAGACGACATCAATATCTACAAAAAAGTATGCAATACTATATGTCTAACTATTAGGGATCCGTATGAAAACTTCGATAATGTAACCCAACGTGTAAAAAAAAACCAAAAAAATCCTTATATCGCGTACGCTGCTGTAATTGTTGACAATAGAGCAAAGTGATGTACTACAGTTTTAAAGAGAACATCAATATCTACAAAAAAGTATGTAATACCATACATCTCACTATTAGGGATCCTTATGAAAAATTAGATAATGTTACCCAAGGTGTAAAAAAATTACCTTTATCATTATTACATCCGTGCGACGCCGGGGCGGACTGCTAGTACGCAATAAAATTAAAGGAAACTCTGGATAAGACTAGACTGGCTTTTATACTTACAAGTTTACAAGAAGAAATAGTTGAACGATTAACTTTATTCTAATCGAACATTACACAAATTAACAAATTAAATAAACTAAAATATTAATTTCGCTCAAAATTTGATAAAAATATAATGCATTGGACTAAGAGTGGCGGTGATACCAGCGCACACGTCGCTAGATGGCGCTGACTGTATTTTAAACGCGCTTACGATTTGTTTTTATAATAAAAAAACAACTCATAAAAAGAAAAAAAAAACTGTGTCAAATAAGAAAATCTAATAAAATAAATCAATAAGCCCACGTTTCTACAAAAAGAAGTGAAATCCCACCAAAAACATTCTGTAAAAAACTAGCCAAGTCTCGATGGAGCTGCTTGTTTATCTCTAAAAAGTAATGAAATCTAGACAAAGTCGTGTCAAGTCTGAGGTTCTTTACTGCGATTTCTTTATTATTATAGAATGTTATGTGACTTGGCCGTCAAAATACGTCTATTTTATGTTAGATCGGTGGTCGATTTGACGCTCCAAAAAGAAGACAGCAGAAGTCAGCATTGTCAATGCTGAATGCATGTGTTGCACAATCAACAACAGCCTAAACTAAGACACTAGCGTCCAATTACCAATACCTGTATTGGCTATTATCTCGCTTAACAAACATAGGTAGTTACAACAGATATAACATTACGTGTAAACAAAATTGACTTGTACCCACTAACGTATAAAGAATGTTCAACGGCCAAGGCACACAACATTCTATAATAATAAAGAAATCGCAGTAAAGAACCTCAGACTTGACACGACTTTGTCTAGATTTCATTACTTTTTAGAGATAAACAAGCAGCTCCATCGAGACTTGGCTAGTTTTTTACAGAATGTTTTTGGTGGGATAATATACTTACCCGTATACACTAAAGTACCCAAAGATTTGATTGGTAACTTTTATAACTCGTAGATATTTTCCGTATTAAAAGATTATTAAAAAAAAACTGTGTTGGCCGAGTGAGAGATACCTCATCTTCTAATCCAAATGGATTTTTCTGTTCAAAAATTTATATGTGTAATTTTTTTTTTGTCTTCTTCGATTGTTTGTTATTCGTTCCCCTTTATAGCTAAATCTAAAAACCAGCATTACTTCTGAACATTTTCTAGGAGCACCTTAGTAGTACTTATAAGGAAATCTTGACAGCCTCACAGCTCAGTTGGTAGTAACTCTGCCTTCGGCGCTGTAGGTTGTGGGTTCGATTCCCACCCAGAGCAAATATTTGTGTGATGAACATAGATGTTTGCTCTGTGTCTGGGTGTTAGTATGTATCATATGTATGTATTTACAAAAAAAAAAAGTATATGTATAAGTATTCTATCAGTTATCTGGTTCCCATAGTACAAGCTTTGCTTAGTTTGGGACTAGATGGCGATGTGTAAAAATGTCCACCAATATTTATTTATTATTATTTATTTATCTATCTTGTTTTTGCTTTCGTATTCTGTATTTATTTTTAATTTATGATTTTTCCTACTACTCATTAATTGGCAAGAGTTTTTGATATTAGTAATTGGGCATTTAGGGCAGTAGCTATGATGTGCGATCATATTGATCTAGATTCTTGTGTGAGCCTTCACCTTGTTCAATCGGCACCACACTGGAGCTCTACATAGCATTAAGGAAAGGATCATTGAAAAAAAAAGGTAGACTCCAAGCCGTGTTTATTGTCTGATTCTTCTAGGCTTGGTCGCGAAGAATAGGCGTAGCTTCACCTAGTTTCTAAGACGTTTCATAAAGATCCTTGTGATTTTATTGAAATAAATGATTTTTGTATTTCAATTTGAATAAGGGTGAGTTTCCACCTATGCAGAGCTTTGCTGGAGCAGTGCGAAGCTGTACGGTGCGAAAACACACCCATAAGATATACCAAACGATCTGCCTACAGAGTAACTGTTTCAAAGCTTATCCAGATAAAAGTAAGAAAGAAAATGTTTTATTTACGACGACATATTATGAGACAGGACAAAGTTACACACGTATAAATAAAGCAATTCAGTGTTATGTGTAGCATCTCTTTAGAAGTGCTGAATGAAACGGCCGTGATAATGAGGTGACAGATTCAAGTAGTGGTGGAAGAAATATAATGAAATCTCTTGTTTAGATTTACTTGATCAGAGTTTTAATGAAAAAACTCTGGCAAATAACTTTGTTTAGCTAATACAAACTTACTATAAACTGGCCTCACAGCTCAGTTGGTAGTAGCTCTGCCTTCTACGCTGTAGGTATTCCCACAAACATTTGTGTGATGGACACAGATGTTTATTCTGTGCCTGGGTATTTATTATGTACTAGCAGACCCGATAATCCCAATATGGCTGGTCCCCATGGGAAGAATAGACCAAAACCCCCCATCCTGTATATAGCAAAAAGCAAAAAAGAAAAAAAAATACACATTCTACTGAAAAGGATGGGGGAGGCCTTTGTTCAAAAATGGGCATCTCCATAGTAAAAGAAATTAAATAATAATAATATAAGTTAAGAATAATTTGTAATATGTAGGTATATTGAATTAAATGTAGTGAATGTAACTTTAAAAAGGAGAATAAATGGCTATAATAATAATAATAATAACAGACCCGCGACAGACGTTGTCCTATCCAAATTTCAATAATGACATAGAGTAACGCACGTTGCTATGACGACTGATATCAACACTGACGTCAGATTTTGTGTATTTTGTGTAATGTACTCAGAACTATGTATAACTAACAGAGCCGCGATAGACGTTGTCCTGTCCAATTTCATAAATCGCATAGAGTAACGCATGTTACTATGACGACTGATGTCAACACCGATGTCAGATTTTTGCACACCAGCGCCATCTATAACAAAATCATCCTATATGCGTTTTTTATAATTTTGGGTATGTTTTTCGTATTTTAAAGTAGTCTATGTTTTATTTTAATATTTTAATACAGCAAATTTCATCTTAATCAGTTTTGTAGTTTAGGCCTGATTGAAGCACAAACATACAAACAAACTCACAAACTTTCGCATTTATGATATTGTTAGGATATCTAGTAAACAAGTATTTTTTTTTAAAGTATAAAACTATATCAGTTATCTGGTTTCCATAGGACAAGCTTTGCTTATTTTGGAGAGAGATGGCGCTGTATATAATTTCTATCAATATTTATTTGACTTTTTGCACATAAACCTTTAACAATTTCTAGGTTATATCCAGTCGTCTTCGCCTGCACACAGATATAAAAATAAACCACAAAACTGACTGCAGCATTGAACAGCTTCTGAAAAGTTTTAATTAAAAGTTCCCTTCTATTCCTTCTACATCAACGTTAGCTCTGTTGAGCGCCCTGTATTTGTCGAATGAGGAAATGAAACAGCGCTTTAAGCGCTGAGTGCGCTGAGTGCCTGCACTAGCTAAATCTTATGTTCGAAATCATGGTTTTATCAAGATTCTATAGGTGTACAATAATAATAATATTCTAATCCTAATCTTTCTAATATATAAAATTTCCATGTCACAATGTTAGTTACCGTACTCCTCCGAAACGGCTTGACCGATTCACATGAAATTTTGTGAGCATATTGAGTAGGTCTGAGAATCGACCAACATCTATTTTTTATACCCCTAAGTGATAAGAGTGGCGTAAAGATCGGGAAAAACGGAAAGTGCTTTTTTCTGTGGGATTATTGACATTTGACAGGACAACGTCTGTCGGGACAGCTAGTAATATTATAAATGTGAAAGTTTGTGAGTTTGTATGTATGTTTGTTCCTCAATCAGGACTAAACGACAAAACGGATTAAGTTGAAATTTGCTGTAGATGTAGATATAATGCCCGAATAAATAATGGACTACTTTAATATATGAAAAACATCCCAAAACGATGAAAAAACGCAAAAGGGATGATTTCTGTATAGATGGCGCTGGTGTGCAACAAATCTGATATCACAGAGTGAAAACATAGTCTTTGCTATTCGATTATTGAAATTTGACAGGACAACGTCTGTCACGGGTCGGCTAGTAATTCATATTATTATAATAATTCATTTATTAGATAGATAAAACAAAAAAAGTAGACAATTACAAAAAAAAAATTGAATCATGAATGTTATCAATACGCTAAACATCCTCTCAGATCTCCAGACGCTTAGATCCTTTGAAGATGTCTAGAGGCACCTCTGAACATTATATTTGGCACATGCCCACGTTTTGCAGTAGTTAGTATTCCATACATATACGTGACAGGTTGCAAGCCCATCGCCGCTTATTCTAATAATAGCTGGTTTTCTTACGATGTTTTTCTTCACCGTTTTGAGCACGTGATTTTCATGGGCATATAAATTTTCTGAAAAGAAAAATCCATTGATACACGCCGGGATTCGAACCCATTGTAAATAATATAATGAAATGTTTAAAGTCATATTCAATGTTATAAAAGAAACTAGAGGTTTACATACTACATACTTATTATGCATAGGTACGAGTTATAGGAGTCAAACGCTAGAAACAAATACAATTTAATAAAAACCTTTCGTGCATCAGTAAATATCTTGTTTAAAGCATTTATTCCGTAGGATATAAAAATAATGCGAACTAAAATTGCATTTCTATTCCCATTACAAGCTTGGTCATTAGTTCCTGAACGGCTAACAGGATGTTTTTCTGAATAGCAGCATCCGTTTCTAGTTGGCTGAACAAAATGCTTGTTTTTATTGCTCTGTAACCGACGAAACAAAAGGAGGTACTCGATTTAACGTGTATTGTATAGACATATTTTTTATGTTATGCGTATATATTTTTTATTTTATTTATGTTATGTTATATTAGTTATGCGTGGTTAACGCATAACTTGTGATATAAATACTGAAAGCTAGACAAACTTCTACCACAATTTTCAACTATCTACGTCTTTTTAGGGTTCCGTACCCAAAGGGTAAAAACGGGACCCTATTACTAAGACTTCGCTGTCCGTCTGTCCGTCTGTCTATTTTGTTGCTGCTATAACGACAAATACTAAAAACAATAAAATAAACATTTAATTTTATGTGTGGTCCCATACAACAAACATATTTTTTTATAGATAATAGTCTGGAACCCTTCGAAATTATTATGTCTATAACAGCAGACCGACAGATGCAAGAATGATTGTATAAGCGTTTCGTTTTATCTATTGTGGAATGGAACTCTAAATAAGAATAAACAAATTATTATGAAAACATAAAACCCGTCTGCTAAAAATAATTAACTAAAAAATAGTTATGCTCCTTTTTTTGGAGAGAGGGGCGCCATATTTAATAAATATATAGCCTCTTCCATAATTGAGACAAATCCACCGAGACCTCATATTGTAATCCGTCAAGTCGTTTGGGCTGTAAAGCGTGCCAAGAAAATGGACATACATACGCTCAAAAAACATTATCCTCCTTTTGAAGTAGTCGGGTAAAAAGTAAAACCACAGCTTTAGGTTGCCGTAAATCCAAAAACAAATACTTTAAGCTTTCAACAAAGCGTATCTCTCGCCAATTACCGCTATACAAACTAGCTTAAATTGTTTCATCCGAAATCCATCACTTGTCGAAATGAGAGTGAGTGCCACTTTATGGCACGTGAGGCCCGGATTATGGCCTGCGCACATTGGAGGACGGTAGAGGAGCAGAGGATTTAAAATTCATCAATTGAATTTAATCAATAGGAATATTTCAATGCTCGGTGATCGGCTACGGATCATCGCAGCGCAGTTTTCTCTTGAGCACCGATCATTAAAATTAATTTTTGAATCCTCTATTTGCCCGTTCGCCAATGTGCGCAGGCCATTACACCAATGGTACTGGGTGTTATAAAATACCAAGTATGTATTTACATAAAAAAATGTATATAAGAATTCTATTAGTTATTTAGTAGCCATAGTAAAGCTTTGTATAGTTTGAGGCTAGATGGCATTGTGTGAAATGTTCACTAATATTACTAATTACTAATAATTATAATAAACATGTTGCCATCGTTTATGTTTTATGGCTGGGTGTCTAAACCGCAAAACGAAAACGATATAATCGTAACATTCGTTTTGTTGTCAAATTCAAATTACCGTATTGTGTTTTAGTTAAATAAACGGTCGTTCCATCGTTCAAACTATAATCAAAACGATGTAACTTCGGCACGATTATGGTTACAATATTATCGTTTTCGGTTTGCAAGTAGACCCTTTGATACGTTTATCGCACGATGGTACATAAAAGAAGTGCATCAAAACATGCTTAAGGCGCTCCCAGTCGACGGTTGTTTTTGTTCGAAACGAAAAAAGAAATACTTGTGAACAAGCCACATCTCCTATTTTATAATGTATAGTATATGTGAATAAAGATGTACCCATCTTTAATCACTTCGATAAATAATCCTACCGACCGCTGCAATGACGACAAACACACGTCGGCGCGTGGTCCGCCTTTCGAATAAATTAATGATATAAATTATGTATAATTACTTATCAAAAATCTATTCTAATAGAAATCTAGATCTACATATTACCTATCTTTAACAATAAATCACAAGTTGATTTTAATAGTAGGTATATAAAATATTTCGATCATAAATTCTAAAACGTATCATTTTGAAATAATATCTTTATCGTAAAAAGTTTCTGCTATTATGTTTTCAGCTTAATAGAAATCTAGGTAGGAACCTGAAGTAATATACTTATAAAAATATGAGAGAGATGTGGCTTGTTCAGAAGTATTTCTTTTTTCGTTTCGAAAAAGAGCAATCAGCGACTGGCAGCCTCTTAAGCCATAATATAATAAACTAGCTGACCCGTACCCGCTTCGCTGTGCGTAAGACATTTCTAATACCATCGTGGACTTTTTTGTAGACGTTTTTAAGGTATACAATACTGTAGTACATTTTGATATATCTCGTGGGGTTCAGCCAGCATTTGCAATGTAAGCGCAAAAAAATGTGTTTTTTTACGAGATCACATTAGAAACCTCTAAAATTATCAGTGTTTCTCTACTATATTATGCATGTATTATACATATAAACCTTCCTCCTGAATCACTCTATTTATTAAAAAAAACCGCATCAAAATCCGTTCTGTAGTTTTAAAGATATAAGCAAACATACATACATACATATTACATATTACATACAGACGCGGGAAGCGGAAAGCGACTTTGCTTTATACTATGTAGTGATAATGCAAGCACAATTATTTTCCCTATTCTTCCGTTTCAGTTTAAAGTAAATATTCGTAAACCCTCAAGATTTTTAAGCTATTGCATAGCTTCTATCGCGGGCCTTGAGCGTGGAGACCGAATCCAGAAATTTCAAAAAATCGGTTATTAAAAAATCGATTATGTAAATTACACATATAAATCGATTTTTGTAAACTAAGTTTTCCGAACGCGAACCGAATCGTTCGTTGGCCATTTTCCCGGACGTGAACCTACATATAGTCGCCTCCCAAACGGAAACCGACTCATCCGGTCTTGTCTCCGAACGCAAACCGAACCATTGATCGTTTTTCCGAACGTGATCCGACCAATAGTCGCTTCACAAACGGGAACCGACCCATCGATCGTCTCTCCGAAAGCGATCCGAACCATATAATTCGATTTTTTGGAAAATCGATTTATTTGTAGGGACAAAAAATCGATTATTAATTAATAGATTTTTTTCAATCAATATTACATCCCTATGACTCATGTCATGCCTGCTTAGAGTGATTTTCGCATTCCAGCGCCATGTAGTTTCATTTGATGATACTACGTTATTATAGGTGCTTTTCGCGGTCTCATGCGAAAGCTCGGGGTTTGAGAGGTTCGCAATTCCGCTGGCAGGTGGCGCTATTTTACCACTATCGGTAAATAGGTGGTACTTCACAGACATGATCGACTAAAAAGTTTGAAATTGAATTATTGAATTCATGTAGTTAGGTAAATATCGAATCCTGGCCGTGCATCAATGGATATTTCTGTTCGAAAAATGTATATATGCGCGTTACACGTGCTTATAACGGTGAAGGAAAACATTGTGAGGAAACCTGTTAGTATTCTTGAAAGCGACGACGGGCTTGCAACCTGTTACGTGTGGAATGCTAACTACGTAGTTAGGTAAATAGGTAGGTTAAAGATTTTGACATCTATCGATGAATAGCAGAACTTTTAATGACTTTTTGAAATATCACGCTTGTCTCTTTAGTTTAGCAACTCGCCAATAGGTGGCATTGGTTGTATCGGCGTTACTGCGCATGCCTAATCCCCCTCTTCACCCGCAATCTAGGGATGTAAAAAAAAAAAAAAAATTTCTTCTTTTTCTTTTCTTATCGGTCACCACGCTCAAAAAGTTGAATATCAAAGAAAAACAAAGGAAAAAAGGATAAATAAAATAAATAAATAAATAATTATAAATACATAAGTTGATAAAAAATGTTATGCAATAGCTTTACCGCGGCAGTCTCCGAGTGCCACACGTCTTTTTTTTTATTATTTTTCGGATGCAGGCTACCTGAAATATGTTATAAAAACCGGCCAAGTGCAAGTCGGACTCGCGCACGAATGGTTCCAAGTACCATTATCTATAAAAAACGGCAAAAAACACGTTTGTTGTTTGGGAGCCCCACTATTTGTTGTTATAGCGGCAACTGAAATACTTACATAATCTGTGAAAATTTCAACTGTCCAGCTATTCTGTTTCACGGTTCATGAGATACAGCCTGTGACATACGGGCGGACTGACAGACGGGCAGACAGACGGACAGCGAATTCTTAAGCCGGGGTCCCACGGGGCGTAAAACGACGGGCCGCGCCAGATGACGCTCCGCCTGTGTGCGTCCGGCGCGTCGCGTACAGAGCGTTCCGGGCACGGGCCACCACGGATGCACCGTTCCCACGGCGCGTCCGTCCGCCTTGGCGCGGTCTGGCGCGTGAAAACGCGGGCCGTGGTACCCCGGCATTAGTAATAGGGTCCCGATTTTACCCTTTGGGTACGTAACCCTAAAAATGCACCTTCCAGTTTTTCAGTTTTAAATCTCGTCCTAATATAACTGCAGTAATGTCGTAATAAATGCACAAAGTGAAAAGCACTTTGAAGAAAAATAGCAGCTAAAATACAGAGTCGTGCATCGCACCGTGAAATATTCTATAATCCGTATGCATTAAGCGCTTCAGATTCCAACATCCGAATCGATTTTTCAATTACTGCTTCGAGTTCTTTTCAGGGGATATTAGAATAACCCTCACGTACCATCGAGAGGCACACGCCCAATCAATTCGAGAAGGGTGAAGAACAATTAGGATTATATCTGTACATCGGTAATTCGTGACCGAACTAGAAAACTATAAATAACTTAGTTAGTCATATTTAGTGATAGTAAAATGGGTCGGCAACGAGTCCGATGCAAAATAAAAAAGAATAAAAAAATCCGTCAAATAAATCCTTTTCTAAGTCTTGCTTGTAAAAAAATATATATACATAATGTTTGCAGATCAAACGGGGATTTTTATATAGGAACCTTTGGATAGACAGAGATGCAAGAGAAGCGGGTATCTCTTGCATCTCTGTCTATCCAAAGGTTGCCTGGAAATTATAGCTTTTAGCTATAAGACTACTCATTATCACACTACTTTATTTATAGTTTTTGTGTTCTGTTTTTATTTATTTTCGATAAAACCCCCGCGACTTCGTTTACGCGAATTTTCTTTAAAAAGACTTCAACGGAAGCTGTCTTTGGTCGGGTAAATCAAAATACAAGAAATAGTTTTCGCAACTTCGCAAGCGTTAGTAGATATTCTCTTAGATTTCCAGGCACTCAGATCTGTGAAGATGTCTGAGGGAGTAAACAAAAGTGTGCACGCAAACATTACACTCGGTACACATGCTTTCTTTTACAGTAGTGTGATTTGTAAGTGACAACGTTTAAATTTTACGTAGTTACATGAATAGTTTGACGAGAAACTCCCTCACCAGCCATGTAACACCAAAACTTCTAAAGTGTTACATACAACGAATAAATTAATTAAATATTGATCATGTTAAAAGTTTTGCTACATCAGTTTTCACGAAATTGCGTTGATAACTGGCCACTATAACTGGAACTTTCCTTTACCTTACTATTTCCATTTTGTGCGGTCCTTTAAGCTTTTAGTACAAAGTAAAGGGTCTGCTTACACTGGTGATTGGAGTTGACCCGGAGGCAAACAATTAGCAAAATTTAAACATGGGTTGGACCCGTTACAGTGGCGCAGTAAACAGCTTGTTTAAAATGATAATTATTTTATCTCAAGCCCACTTTCACACAATTACATAAGTAAATTATGCAGGTGATTTTATACGTAAGGTCTACGTCAGACGAAAATTCCCTAATCCAAAATAAACGACAAAACGGATTAAGATGAAATTTGCAGTATGTAGATAAAAAATCAAAAAAAATAAAGGGGGAACTTATAATCCGTAAATCAACCCCTATATGATAAAAAACGCAAAAAGGATGATTTTGGTATAGATGGCGTTGGTGTGCAACAAATCTGACATCACAGACTAAAAACATTTAGTCGTCATAGCAACGCAATTTTGACTAATGAATGTTACGCGTCCTACCAAAATTCGTAATTTATTTTATAAGTACAAGGTTTGTAGGGATAAAACTGGAAGCACACACAAAAACAAAAAAAAAAAAATTACAGAACAATGTTTGTCACGGGTCGGCTAGTATTACATGTCATAATGTTAAATATGCAAGGTGTTAATATTATATAAAAAACGGCCAAGTACGAGTCGGACTCGCGCACGAAGGGTTCCGTACCATTATCTATTAAAAAAGGCAAAAAAAAAACACATTTGTTTTATGGGAAATGTGTTTTTTATATTTAAATTTATAGTTATAAATATAAATATTATATTTTTTATAGTTATAAATATTTATTTTATTCTGTTTTAGTATTTGTTGTTATAGCCTCAACAGAAATACATAATATATGAAAATTTCAACTGTCTCGCTATCACGGTTCATGAGATACAGCCCTGTGACAGACAGACGGACAGCGAAGTCTTAGTAATAGGGTCCCGTTTTTACCCTTTGGGTACGGAACCCTAAAAAAGAGTGAGTGATGAGATGTCGGTTGATATGGGAAATGGAAAAAGTACACATGTGCCGACCCCACATAAGTGGGATAAGGGCAGGAAGATGATGATGATGATTAAAAATGCATGGTTCTTAATAGTTTCTGATATGATACAGTCCTAGCGTGGCGTATAAACTTGTTGTGGACTAAAACTATCGTGGTTTTTAATCATTTTAAATAGCGATATCAAATACTCGCCGATCTGCCGTTGATCGCGGTCGCGGGCGATGCTCATGATGAAGAGCATCTGAATTGTCTCAAAACGTCAGCAATAAAAGAAAAAAGGTGGTTATTAGATGTATTTCTATTTAAAAATTGATGTGGACTGTTTTGTTAAAAGATATTTTTTTTAAATGAGGCGTAATATCTTCATCCTTTTGATGATACCGACTTTAAAACTGGCTGATCCTTCTGTGCGCTGTGACCGACCGTCAGGCTATTTCTCATAACATTGTTGTCATGGCTTACAGATTACAGATAAGCATCCTATGGGTCGGTATATGCTTTTGAAAATTGATTGTACTCATGTTATATGAGCACCTATAGACCAAGCAACGTGTCAATCTTCCAAGAATTAGGGTCAAAGACCCGGTTTTGGTAATTTTAAATTTTTGCAGTCAATAACTAAGCATAGCAAACAAGTTTGTTTAAAATCTATAGTTAATACAATTATTTGTCTAATGGTCCGTTTTGATTAGTGACAGTTGTGATACGTTATAGATTTGATTGACCACAACTAAATATGTCCCGTGTTAACTATTTAAATATGAATAATTAATAAATAAATATTGCCTGTTACAAAACCTTTAAACTTAATACTATGTTGTTTATAAATCGTAAAATAGTCGTTTTAATCATTTTTAAATATAAACCGTTTTATTTTTTAAATGTTGTTAAAATGACCACAACCCGCCCTCTCACCCTACTAACCGTTATATTGGATACCTAAATCTGTAACGTACAAGGCGTCACTTTGTATTTCATTATAAGAACAAAGGATAACCCTTATCCTTATAATAATGAAATAATAATAGTCCAGAATATATCGGACATATTAATTAAATCCAATAGGATCACCACCTGTCACGTGTGGAATGCGAAATTATGTAATATTTGGACTTGCCTCTGACTAATCCCTTTAGACATTTTCAAGGATCTGAACGCCTGGAGATCTAGAAGGATACCGTACTTAGGGATTACAGTAGTGATACTATTTTTTTTTAGGATCAGGACTTTAGTCCTTAAGGCGCTCCCAGTCGACGATTGTTTTTGTTCGAAACGAAAAAAGAAATACTTGTGAACAAGCCACATCTCCTATTTTATAATGTATAGTATATGTGAATAAAGATGTACCCATCTTTAATCACTTCGATAAATAATCCTACCGACCGCTGCAATGACGACAAACACACGTCGGCGCGTGGTCCGCCTTTCGAATAAATTAATGATATAAATTATGTATAATTACTTATCAAAAATCTATTTTCATCAAAGTTTCTGCTATTATGTTTTCAGCTTAATAGAAATCTAGGTAGGAACCTGAAGTAATACTTATAAAAATAGGAGATGTGGCTTGTTCAGAAGTATTTCTTTTTTCGTTTCGAAAAAGAGCAATCGTCGACTGGGAGCCCCTTAAGTATATTCTCTAGTAGATATTCTCTCAGATCTTCAGGCACTCAGATTCTTGAATATGCCTAAAGGGGGTAGACCGGGTAGACGGGTAAGCACACATTTTTCAGTGCAAAACTGTATAACTGAAAATGTATATTTTCACAATTTCTAGTCGTCATAACTAATTGCATTCTCACTGTTTATGTTTGTAAATGTCAAATGAATCGTACGTGTACTAGTACAATAATGTATAAGCTACGCATCGCAGCTCCGTGGAAGTCACTACCTGACACGATTTGAAAGCCTTCCTGGTTTAAACGTGGTCTCCAAGGCAAAGAAGGAAGTAATGAAATGCAGCTCGCGGATTATATAACGAACGGCGGAACTATTTTAGGTAGATAGATATACCCTCGTATTCAAGAACGACACTATGAGAACACGCACCCACAGTGGACGAAATCTTTTTTCATAAACATCACTTTATGTGTTGAGCGGCACTATGGAGCACGCTACCGTGTGCCTTTAGAGCTCAACTTTAGCTAGAGGCACACGACAATGTGCTTCTAGTCACACTATGCAGTGTTGCACAATACATAAAGTGATTTTTATGAAAAAAGATTTCGTCCACTGTGGGTGCGTGTTCTCATAGTGTCGTTCTTGAATATGAGGGTTAGTCCCATATGATCCTAATAATATCATATATGTGAAAGTTTGTGAGTTTGTTTGTATGTGCCTCAATCAGGCCTAAACAACAAAACGGATTAAAATGTGATTTAATCCGTTGTTGCTGTAGATGTTGATGTAATACGAAAAACATCCCCGAAATTATAAAAAAGCATAAGGGATGATTCTGATATAGATGGCGCTGGTGTGAGAAAAATCTGACATCAGTGTTGAGTGTTGAGTGTTGGTCGTCATAGCAACGTGCGTTACTATATGCGATGATTTAAATTTTTACAGGACAACGTCTGTCGCAGGTCTGCTAGTATTTTCATAGATAATGTAGGATATGAATGCAGGTGTGTATCCGATTTAGTTGAGACAGCGAGATGTTTGGCTGATGATTGAATGACAATATCCGAACATGAAATATGAAAGAAACGAGTGAAAGCAAGATGGTGACATACGATGATTAACTGAGACGATAAACAAGACGATCTTTATTGTAATTTTTTATTTCATCTAATACAAACAGTTAAAATTGTCGAAAAGTGTTTATTTTGCTTCCTCCATCCCACGATTTTAAACAGGTTTGTATGCTATGCTTAGTTATTGACTGCAAAAAATGAAAATGACCAAAACCAGGGTAGGCACCAGAACCGGGTCTTTGACCCTAAATATCTATTTCGTATCTGTGTGTTGTAGAACGATAGTACTCATATTTCCATTGATCTCCATAGATCTCCATTGAATATCAGTGTGGGGTCATTATTACGTATGTGCCTGCGACTATTATATTACAAAAAGCTATTACTTAAAACTAGTTAAGTACCACTAAAGATTACCCCCAAATGTAAAATTATCCTTGATATAATTGTGTTTGAGTGAAAAATGTGAGGCATTTAAATTTCCATTGTAGATAGATGATTATGCTGCGTCAATTTAAACTTTTTTACTCTATTGCATGACGCATTTTTTATAGTAAGGTATGTTTATACGCTTACCTAGCACCAATATACTCAGCCTAGTTAGCCTTAGCCATAGAAAAGCTATGGTCGAAATTGAAATGAATTTTATATTTTAAATGAAAAAATAGTTGATTTTTGAGTATACAAACTGCCTTTTTCAGATAAACTCGGTCACTTTATTAACGTAAAATTAAAACCATATTTTTTTGTCTCGCTGTGGTGTAAAATGTACATTCATGTAGATAAGATAATAATAAAATATAAATAAATAGATATGATCACGACTGTAATCCCCTAGTATGGTAGACATCCTCTCAGATCTCCAGACACTTAGATCCTTTGAAGATGTCTAGTGGGGGTAGTCAGAGGCACGTCCAAACATTATATTTGGCACATGCCCACATTTTGCAGTAGTTAGCATTCCATACGTGACAGGTTGCAAGCCCATCGCCGCTTATAAGAACACAAACTGGTTTCCTCACGATGTTTTCCTTCACCGTTGTAAGCACGTGTTTTCGATGCGCATATAAATTTTCGAACAGAAAAATCCATTGATGCACGCCGGGATTCGAACGCACAACCTCCAAATTGAAAGTCCCACTCGGCCAACACGGCTTTTAAGATAAATAACTTGGGTCGTAATTTATCAGTAGAAAAGTGATATAAGGTGCTAATACGCGCAATTGTTATCGCTTATACCATTTTGTTGATAAATAATTGGGGGAAAGTTTCCCTTCCCCATTCGACAAATTAAAATTTACAATTTGAGCTGTGTTAGTACTTTTGTGAATTCCGTGATTAATGATCCAAAAGTTCTCACAATTCGCTTAAGCCAGGGTTTCCTATTATGACAACACCGTCTTGCATAACGCTGTTAGTATTTTGAATTTGCTGCTCTTTGAATTTGTGCTAAGGCTCTTTAGTTATTATTTTTTTATTGTTTACGTACTTGAGTAGTACTTTTAATTATTATTCTTGTTTGAGCCTTCACCTTGTTCGATTGGCATCACACTGGAGCCCTACATAGTATTAAGGAAAGGATCATTAAAAAAAAGGTAGACCAAGACGTGTTTGATGCCTAATTCTTCTAGGCTTGGTCGCGTGAAATCGGCGTAGCTTCACCTAGTTCCTAAGACGTTTCAAAGTGATCCTTGTGATTTTATTGAAATAAATGATTTTTGAATTTGAATTTGAATTTGATTTTCATCATAAATATGTCATAACTAGCTGCTCGCCCCGGCTTCGTACGGGTGGTACCTGGATAAAAAGTCTACCGATTTTGTGCAAACTTCACATAAACCATCTACTAAATAGTCCGAACAAAGCCTAAACATTTGGTTGGATAGGCCCGTTCTTGAGTTATAAAATTACTACGAAAAGTGGCATTGATTTTTATATAATAAATATAAGATATATTTATAATTTTTTTAACATTTTAATAGAAGTCATAGTCACGTTTTTATAAAGGACGAATAAGTTTACAACTATTGGATGTTAATGAATGTACCTAATTACTTATATTATTATTATTAGACTTATATTGCACACACATGCTCTCTCACTGGCCCCGTTAAAGTCAAAGTCTAAAGGTATTTATTTCAATAAAATCACAAGAGTCACTTTGAAATGTCGTGGGAGCTAGGTGAACCTACGTTTGTTCCTCGCGAACAAGCCGAGAAGAATCAGGCCACAAACACAGCTTGGTATTATAGTCACAAGTCAGAGTAGAGTATAATCGCAACAGTGTGGCGATTCTGTTGTGTCCAAGCTAAACCTAAAATTTCGTAAAAAAAACGATCGATCTTATTCCTTTTACATTAAAGTCTAAATTAGAGTCACATCAAAATGACAGTCCTAAAACTTGGGATATTTTAGCCGTTTCTCTATTTTATTTCGCATATTTGACACAATCAAGTGTCATCTTAGTCAACACCAATTTACATGTCGATGAAATTTAGCTTGACGTTTCTAAATCTATTACGAAAATCGTAAATTTATTCCAAACTATTTTAAGTTTTAGAACTGTCACTTTAAGGTTACGCTATTTAAAACTTTAACTTAAAAGAAATAAGATCGATAGTTTTTAGGAATTTTAACTTAAGCTAAGAAACAACAAAATCACCACCAGTATATATCTAGACAGACTCAAATCAATATGATAATCCATAAAAAAATGTGATACCGCTAAAAATACAGGTTCAAAAAAAAAAAACCTAAAAACACAAACAAACGGTTTCGTGATTTGAGCAGCCCGTGGCTCATCCAACTTTTATGTAAATTCCGCATTCAACTTCCGCAGTTTTGAGCGCTTGTTATCAAGGTTCGGATGATCAAGGTTGGAACGTTTATTTGTGACACAATTTTGAACTTTAGTGTGTTGTAATTAGATTTAAATTTGCAGCGAGCGTTGTGGCTTTAAGAGGGGACTTGTGCCTTTACCCAATATCAACGTCTGTTTGTTTTGTTTGTATAGCTATTTGAGTTCTTTTGGGGTAGATTGTTGTGGTTTTAGAGCGAGAACAGACCTAAGGTAGAACCGTCCCAAGATATTCCTAATTCACATTGTCACTTGATAAAATTATAAAGGTACTTACTACTCGCTGTCGGTAGACGTTGAGCTGTTTCAAATTTTCAAAAATTTCAATAACTCTACAGAAAAAGCACTTTCAGTTCATCCGAACTTTATGCCACCCTTATCACTTAGGAGTTTAAATACCTATGATGATGGTATGAGAATAGGTCGTACCTATTCTCATACCTACCAAATATACACAAAATCATCCAAATCGGTCAAGCTGTTACGGAGGAGTTTGGTTACAAACACTGTGACACGAAAATTTTATATATTATAAGTCTGATATCGTAAAAAACTGTATTAACAAACTTGTATATAATATTATTGTGATCAAAACTACACATAACTGTCAAATTAAATGATGATCAAATAATTAGATAAAAATAAAATAAATAGGATTACGACTGTAATCCCCAAGTACGGTAGACATCCTCTCAGATCTCCAGACGTTTAGAGCCTTTGAAGATGTCTAGTGGGGGGCACGTTCAAACTTTATATTTGGCACATGCCCTCTTTTTGCAATAGATAACATTCCATACGTGACGGTTGCAAGCCCATCGCCGCTTATAAGAATACTAACTGGTTTCCTCACGATGTTTTCCTTCACTGTTTTGAGCACGTATTTTTGATGCGTATATAAATTTTTCAAACAGAAAAATCCATTTATGCACGACGGGATACGAACCCAAAACCTTCAGATTGAAAGTCAAGGCACCTCCCACTCGGCCAACACGGCTTACAAATAATAAGAAGTTGGTTAAATTCGATTACCAAGATTTTTTTACATACTTTGTTACTGGTGAAACTAATAATAGCGTGTCAAAAAGGGTGAAGGCGGAAACACATTGACGTGTCGTGGCGTGTCGTGACGGTGAGTGTGCACACTGACGTGTCGTGTCGTTGCGTGCTCTGGCGTTATTTCTGAACAGTAGTTAACGAACCTTTGCAGTGTTCCAACATACATATTGCAAACATATATAAACATATTGTTTTCCTATGATTCGAATAGTGATTTTGATAAAGACCTTTAATTTATCTTAGCAATGAAACTTCTAGAGGGCAAAAACGTACAAGTTTCAAGTTTCGTTGACGTACAAGTTCAATAAGGTCGTCAGTAATTTTGCTGCAAATTAAATTAAAAATGTCCGCTTGATGTTCGCGCCACGAGGCACGCGCTGGTATAGAAACACATTGGCCTGCTGTGTCGTGTCGCGTCCACCACCGCTCTGGCGCAATCGGTGGCGAGCAGTCGGTGCCACGACAGAACGCGTTGCGACACGACACGACATGCAAATATGTCCCTAACCATATTAAATGTATGAAACCGATTAGTTTCTGGCGTGTCGCGCCACGCCACGACATGTAAGGATGTTTCCGGCTTAAGTATTGACCCCGTTTGTTGTAGATTCGATCGATGTAAGACAAATTAGGAGCTACATTTTTCTGAACAGTTTAAATATTTATATTAGTTTAAATATTTATACTCGATGTCGCTCTACCCCTCGACAGCTTACTTTTTCATTCACAATGTCTGCACTTTATACTTGATTTAAGATTTTTTTAAGCATTAAGTAGCTATTGTAGCTAGTGTAGCGTTTAATGCCTTTAGAACTATTGTTAAAGCTCACTATATGTATATATTTTTACCTTCTTATCACTACATAGTATAAAGCAAAGTCGCTTTCCGCTTCCCGCGTCTGTATGTCTGTATGTATGTTTGCTTATATCTTTAAAACTACACAACGGATTTTGATGTGGTTTTTTTTAATAAATAGAGTGATTCAAGAGGAAGGTTTATATGTATAATACATGCATAATATAGTAGAGAAACACTGATAATTTTAGAGGTTTCTAATGTGATGTCGTAAATAAACACATTTTATTGCGCTTACATTGCAAATGCTGGCTGAACCCCACGAGATATATCAAAATAATGTACTACAGTATTGTACACCTTAAAAACGTCTACAAAAAAGTCAACGATGGTATTAGAAATGTCTTACGCACAGCGAAGCGGGCACGGGTCAGCTAGTTATTAATAATACATAGTATAAAGCAAAGTCGCTTTCCGCTTCCCTCGTCTGTATGTAATATGTATGTATGTATGTATGTATGTTTCCTTATATCTTTAAAACTACATAACGGATTTTGATGCGGTTTTTTTAATAAATAGAGTGATTCAAGAGGAAGGTTTATATGTAAAATACATGCATAATATAGTAGAAAACACTGATAATTTTAGAGGTTTCTAATGTGATGTCGTAAATAAACACATTTTTTTGCGCTTACATTGCAAATGCTGGCTGAACCCCACGAGATATATCAAAATAATGTACTACAGTATTGTACACCTTAAAAACGTCTACAAAAAAGTCCACGATGGTATTAGAAATGTCTTACGCACAGCGAAGCGGGCACGGGTCAGCTAGTTATAATATAAGTGTAGAGTAGATGAAAATATTATTATATTATAGTGAAGACTAACATGCTACGGGTTTGCTCGAAAACTTAAAGAAGCACAATTTTTGTTCAAAGATTTTACTAATTTGAACTTCTTTTCTTAGAAAGCGGATACATCCTAAAAGAAATGTCTTTTGAATTTGAAATCATCTAGAAGCTGAAGTTTCGGATATTTCGTTGAAGAGAGTCTCTTTTCCTTATAATTTTCGTATTTTTAAAAACAAACCAGTATAAACAATTCAGCGTCAATTTTACTGTCACTTATTAACAGTGAAATTGCTAAAATATGTAACAAATACTAACAAAGTAAGGTAGTCTGCGATAATGTTTATAGATTTATAGATTTTAAATATAATATAACCTATGTTACTATCCCTCGTATTCAAGAACGACACTATGAGAACACGCACCCACAGTGGACGAAATCTTTTTTCATAAACATCACTTTATGTGTTGAGCGGCATATGGCGCACGCTACCGTGTGCCTTTAGATCTCAACTTTAGCTAGAGGCACACGACAATGTGCCTCTAGTCAAAATATGCAGTGTAGCACAACACATAAAGTGATTTTTATGAAAAAAGATTTCGTCCACTGTGGGTGCGTGTTCTCATAGTGTCGTTCTTGAATACGAGGGTTAGTGTAGCTTCGTATAGTAAAAATATTTTTGGTTAATTATATTCCAACAAATATATAAATATACAAATTCTACCTCTTTATAAAAGCAGTGTAGATAAATACATTACGTACTCGTAATGTACTCAAAACTATGTATGATAAATACTTTTCAAACTATCGTGATTACTAGACATAACTATAGATTTTTACACGGGTTTTTATCACGTAATTACCTATAATTTTTATTTCCGACGTTTCGTCTATGTTACAATAGCCATGGACGCGAGCAGAAACGTCGGGAAAAAGAGCTGTGTAAAAATCTATAGTTATACTAGCAGATCCACACGTTGCTGTGTCAACAAATATCGCCATCTGTTAGAATCTATTGGAGCTAACAGATAATTGTGTCTGTCAGATCATCTATACTTATAATAAATCTGTAGAGTGGTCAATTCTGTACATGAAATATATTTCCAAAATAACTATCAAGGGGTGATTAGGGATCAATACTGATGCCAAAAATGCAATCAGTAAAATTTTTGTCTGTCTGTCTGTCTGTCAGGCGTCTTGCTTGGTACCTAGAGGCTAGCGAGTCACCTAGCGAGTAGCTTCGTAAAACGAACATTCTCGAACGTTCGCGACCGGCCTAACAGCTAGGCGTCAAACGCGCAGTTCGGCCGGTCGCCGAACGTTCGAGAAAAAAAGAAATCATCAATAATAATAATTGTCTAATGACAAAAAAGCTGTGAAAAAAAACGTTTTATATAAAGACATTCTGTAGTATATTTAGTATCAGCATTGCACCCGTGCGAAGCCCGGGCGGGTCGCTAGTAAATAATAATTTGCAATAAAATAATATTGCGACTATAAATTGGACCTATATCTGCATAAGAGAAACAACCCACACAATGTTAGTTTTGAGATAATGCAGTTTTTGACTTAAAAGTGTGAAGAAAAAAAATTAGCATGAATTTTAAAAATGTTTCTTTACAATGTTATGCGAAATACTGTGTATTACAAATTGACAATATCATTTTATAGAATAACAATAATATTAACAGTTTTTTTAAATAACCCCCTGGTTCCTTTTAACAAAACTACTTTTATGTGGGTTGGTTCCTTCTTTATTTAATACACACATCAAAAAAGTCTAAGCAACACTTATTGTTTTTTGAATATTTTAAATATGGTACATATTATTTTGATTATTTTTTTTCTATTTTATTAAATGTCTATTCAATTATCTCAATTGGACCTATATCTAGGTCCAATTGAGATAAGCTATCTTATCTTTCAAGTTAGATCACACTGCACACGGTGTGCAAAGTTTGATTAAAATCGATTAATTAGTTTAGGAGTCCATCGCGGACAAACAACGTGACGCGTAATTTATATATATTAAGAATAAAGATGTATGATAATTTTAAAAGGCTGAATTTTGCTACAAATGACTCACTGCGGCGAAACAGACAAAGTTCGGGTTAGGCCGTTATTGTTAAAACTTTGGCAATTGCGAGTTTCCTACAGGTCACATGGAAACTGGTATTTGGTTGCTAGTTTAGTTAGTTGACGAATTCAAAACCTGCTCGGTCTTTCTAAGGCATACAAAGTTCAACACAGACCGTTCAACGTTTCAACATGGATAAATAAAAGTAGTATGTACAAAGATAATTGGGATAACAGAGCAAAACTACATTTTAACCAGTGTATCTTATTTTATCTATAAATAAAACAGTCGTATTAGTCGTGTTAGTTACACCATTTATTCTCAATAATTATACTCAAGAACGGCTAGACTGATTTTCATAACATTTGATTTGTTGGTTTTATCTTCGCCCGTCAAACTTTGAGTTTTTGAAGGCAGTTTTCAGTTTTTAAAACGTAATTAGTTTTAGGAACTGGTTCTCTATACCAGTAGTTTTTCTACACAATGCCTAAATTAAGGTAAAATGAAACCGATTGTTCTCAAAAGTCAAAAAGTCCGAGTCTTCTTAGTGTTTTTTTGATGTAAGCTTTCTTTTCAGAATCCCACGTGGTCAGTCGCAAGCTGACTCAGATGCCGGAGTTTGAGCGACCAATCGGCAACCACACGTTCCACATCGGCAGAGAAGCTGTTCTTGGTTGCTCGGTTGTCAATTTAGGAAAACATAAGGTAAACTTTCTACCAATAAAATAATAATGTGAACTTTATCCCCAAGCATGGTTACCTCTTTGACCTATGCCAAAGGGCACACAGACTAAAAAAAAAAAAAAAAATTTTAGGTTAACATTATAATTAGGTAATAAATAATTTAAGTTTTATAAAATGTAGTAATAGAATAGTTTACCATTAGCACCTAATTTTTGTACTTACGTTTCACTTTTATGTCTGAATAAATGGCTTTATTATTATTATGGTTACCTCATGGTCACCTCATGCACCGCGGCGGTCAAGACCGTGGTTACATTTTTCCCTTAGGTTAAGCAGGTCGTCTGGAAAAAAACATTATTTCCCTTTGCATAATACTTTAGAAGAAAAAAACTTGAGAGGTGTCAAGGGACACCCGGATGGAACGAAGTTCTCACAAAATAACGTGGGACAAGGGAAGGGGAATCAACTTTGACTTCGACTTCGACTCGACCTCGACCTCGACCTCGACCTCGACCTCGACCTCGACACAATTAATAGATATATACATATATTAATAGATATACTATAGCAAAAAAGTGTCGTGACAACTTTTCGTGACATCTTTTCGTGACAACTTTTCGTGACAACTTTTCGTAAGAATTTTTTCCGTCTAGCCCCCTTTCACAACGCGCGATAAGGAACTTCGTTCCAAAAATACTTTGTCAATACACGCCCAAATAATACGAGTACATCTGTAAAATGCCTATTTGGCGTTTTAAAACCCACATAACAAGTATTTTAAAATTAAAATTTTACAGTGCTATAAGTATCTAGCCTTAAACTAAAGAAAGTTGGTCTAGGAACCAGAAAAAAAATAACATTCTTATTTTTATTAAATACATTTTATATTTAAGCCGCGTTAGCCGAGTGGGAGGTACCTCGACTTTTATTTCAAAAGTCGTGGGTTCGAATCTTAGCATCAAATGCATCAATGGATTTATCTGTTCGACAAATTTATATGCGCATCATAAACACGTGTTCAAAACGGTGAAGGAAAACATCGTGAGGAAACCAGTTAGTATTCATATAAGCTGCGATGGGCTTGCAAACTGTCACGTATGGTCTCCTAACTAATGCAAAATGTGGGTATGTGCTAAATATAATGTTTGGACGTGCCTTTGACTACCCCCACTAGACATCTCCGAAGGGTCTAAGGATTTTTACCGTACTTGGACAGTCGTGACCTTATTTATTTTTTATATTTATGTTATAATAACACCCGGACGTAGAACAAAGATCATGTGTGTATGTTCATTACACATTTTTTTGTGCTAGATGGTAATCGAACTCTCAATCTTCAGTGTAGGAGCCACTACCAACTAATCAGTGTTTGTAAGGTCAAAAACTATACCGATAACACAATGTACCATTATGAATTAAATAAACGAAGGTGCTTAATGTATTCCATTCAATCTCAACACCGAGAAAGCAAATCAGAATTAAAGGCATTCCCAAAGGTAATAAAGAAGTAGATTACGACCTCAGCCGAAGTTTTCCGAAAACACCCGATCACTTTAACGAGACCGCGCATTATAAAGGTGCAAGTATACGTGATCGGGATCAACGCAATGATCTTGCAAGATACGAGTACCTATGAGAAAAATCGGTTCTGATTTTATACATTGCACACATAGCTTTATTGTCTCGCTTTCACTTGCGACTTCGTCCGAATAGAGAAAATATATCTTTGATGACTTTATCGTAAAACATTATCATGAAAATCAAAAGAAAGTTTTAGAAAAAAGTAGTTTGTGTCCGCCTCAATACCTTAAACTATCTATGTATAAAGTTTCATCACAGTCCAGCGGTTTGGCCCTAATGACGTCACAGACAGAGAGACAGAGTTACTTTCGCATTTATAAATTAGTATAGATGCAACTTTTTATGTATTGGTAAAATTTTGTGAGTTTTCTAAATACATTATTATAATTATAATTTATTTAAGCACAAATAATTAAAAACACTGAATTTATACATTATTAAAACTAATAACCATGCACTGATTTTAAAAGTAAATGATTATTAAAATTAATGTATTACAGCCTCAGGTGCCTAAACTAGACTGAGATAGCCTGTACGATAGGCACATGCGCTCCCCCTATTTGAATTCACAAAAAAAATACATTTATTTTAATTATGATTATTGAATATTAATTGTATATACATATATTAGTATAAGACATTGAAAAATAATAATAATAGTAATACGGAGTGACATAAATTAGGAGGACATTAGGGTATATGAATTAATTTTCTGACGTTTAATTTCCGTGTATGTATGAGTATATGCAAGGGTAATTGTATGTGTGTGTGTGTGTGTGTGTTTATATATAAATGCTAAAATTGTAATAAATTAATAATAGGTAGTAGTAGGTTCATAGGAAAAATTAAGGAGAATCTGATTAATGTGTGATTATGAAGTTGTACATAAACCCTAAAACTACTTTTACATACGAGGGTTAGTGTACACATACCCTATAAGTATAAGACCCTAATTACATTGCCCCGCGAATAAATATAAATGAAAATTGTTCTTTGTACCTAATTGGGCTATTTTTCCTTGAAACAAAATGGGAAAAACAGGAAGTTTGGCTATTAATAAATTAATGTATTATTTTTTACTTTGAATAGGGTATAATTGAATTGAACATAGTAAAATTCTTACAAACACGATTTTTTTATACCATGACAACCATCGACCACTTAGCTAACATTTATGTAATAACTTAAAACCCTTAAAGTAGGGACTGAATAAATTAACCGACTTGGTATTACATGGATCTCACTACTTTTCGGTAGAAGAACTGAGTTGCGTTGCGAGACTTGGCTTTTTTTACAAAATATGTTTTTGATGGCATCTACATAATATGTATTCGTAAAGTTAATTTTGGATTTTTATACCAACTATTCGTTGGTCACGCAAGAAATAAATAAATATTGGTGGACGTTGCACACAGCGTCATCTAGCTCCAAACTAAGCAAAAGTTTGTATAATGGAAACCAGATAACTGATTCAAAATTTAAAACAAAAACATAAATTGTTTGATAAAACCAATGTTTTTCTTAGTTATATATGTATACTCGTAGATAAACAGCGTTTTCGTATAATATGGACAGTTAAATTTCATTTCATGATTGCTAGTGGCGGAAGTGCACGTGAAATACTAATAGGAGTACTTTCTTCTTTAATAGAGCATTACGTACGGTTAGTACAAAAGTCATCATGTTTTTTTTTTAATTAATTTTTACACCCACCATCAAAGAAAGATGACTCTCAACTACACGACATCCATTTATATTTTTACAATGTCAGCAACAAAGTGATATTTTTATTTGTTAGGTTACTAAGCCAAATAAAAGGGCTTTACCATGTCCAGCCCGCCGCCCGCCGCTAATGGCGAAGTGCATAATCAGTATTAACCCACCAGGCTGACGGCCGGTTGTGTCGAACCTACATAAAGTTGGATATGGGATAAGGTCAAGAAGATGATGATAAAAAGGCACATTATTCGATTATTTATTATGACAACTTCATAAGACGGATTTTGCTACGCCAATAAGCTACGCTGCAGCTACGAAGCTACGCAGTTTCCACGCCTGCCTATTTGTAGGACAAAACGCCCGCAGCAACATTTCCCTAAAGAAATAAAAACAGGATTTTAAGAGCCATGTTTGACTTTATTTTGCTATCAAGAAAATCAAAGGTAATTTTGGATTTAATAATAAAATCTGATATCCTAAAGCGTTCCATTTTAAAATTTCATCAACATAAATATTTAAGAATATTCAAGATCCTTTCAACATATATTGGGCTATCAAAAATAACACCAGATAACATTTTTCCTCACAGCTCAGTTGACGTTGTAGGTTGTGGGTTCGATTCCCACTCAGAGCAAACAATTTGTCGATGAACATAGATGTTTGTTCTGTCTGGGTGTAAATGTATAATTTATAAAAAAAAAACCGGCCAAGTGCGAGTCGGACTCGCGCGCGAAGGGTTCTGTACTATTATCAAAACGGCAAAAAAATCACGTTTGTTGTACGGGAGTCCCACTTAAATATTTATTTTATGCAGTTTTTAGAGAAATACATCATCTGTGAAAATTTCAACTGTCTAGCTATCACGGTTCACGAGATACAGCCTGGTGACAGACAGACGGACATCGGTGTCTTAGTAGTCCCGTTTTTACCCTTTAGGTACGGAACCCTAAAAACATAAAAAATAATTCATAAAATCTCGTAACCTATTTACCTAACTACGTAGTTAGCATTCCACACGTGACAGGTTGCAAGCCCGTCGCCGCTTTCAAGAATACTAACAGGTTTCCTCACGATGTTTTCCTTCACCGTTATTAACACGTGTAACGCGCATATACATTTTTCGAACAGAAATATCCATTGATGCACGGCCAGGATTCGAACTCGAAATTAATTTGAAATTAATAATATCTACCTAGGTACCTATTTACCTAACTACATGAATTCAATACATAATTCAATTTCAAATTTTTAGTCGATCATGTTAAGTACCATCTATTTACCGACTTACTTTACCGATAGTGGTAAAATAGCGCCACCTGCCAGCGGAATTGCAAACATCTTTCATACCTCTCAAACCCCGAGCGGTCGCATGAGACCGCGAAAAGTACCTATAATAACGTAGTAACATTAAATGAAACTAGATGACGCTAGAATGCGAAAATCACGTTTGTTGTATGGGAGCCCCCCTTAAATATTTATTTTATTCTGTTTTTAGTATTTATTTTGTTGTTAGAGCAGCAATAGAAATACATAATCTGTGAAAATTTCAACTGTCTAGCTATCATGGTTCATGAGATACAGCCCTGTGACAGACAGACGGACAGACAGACGGACAGCGAAGTCTTAGTAATAGGGTTCCGTTTTTACCCTTTGGGTACGGAACCCTAAAAACGTTTATAAATATTTTAAATGGTGCTGGTTTGCAAAAAATTTGACAGACTGAAAATATTCAGATTGAAAAAAGATTGAACCTACTAAGGTCGCTCGGTACTCGTAGTTTATAAAAAAACTTGACATTAGTTTTAACTACAAAATGATACGCATTCTACCAAAATTCCCAATTTATTTTGTTAGAACAAGGTTTATAGGAAAAAATTGGAAGTTGTCTAAAAGTGCTTTTTTTCTTCGCGATTATTGAAATTTAGGCAGAACTAAGTCTTTCACGGGTCGGCTAGTATTTTATATTTATTTTGTTTTCCTCATGTTGCTAACCTTACAAAAAAAGTTTAATTAATGACTGAAAGCAACTCGTTCGCATCGATGTACACATACATTTAAAACTTGCGCTAGAAATGTCACTCATTTTGACGATTTAAGCCGTGTTGGCCGAGTCAAAGGTACCTCCACTTTAAATCTGAAGGTCGTGGGTTCGAATCCAGGCGTGCATCAATGGTTTTTTCTGTTCGAAAAATTTATATGCGCATCAAAAACACGTGCTCAAAACGGTGAAGAAAACATCGTGAGTTACTAGTTAGTATTATTTTAAGCGTCTATGGGCTACTGCAAAATGTTAGCTTGTGCCAAATATAATGACTCTGACTACCCCTATCTTCAAAAGGATCTAAGCGTCTGGAGATCGATAGGATGTCTACCGTAATAGATTTTTATTTGTCCTGTTTTTTAGGTGCAGTAATGAAAGCAAGGCTAACACCAAATGTACAAACATACATTCAGAACTTGCGTTAAAAAATACACTAATTTTGACGATTCAAATGCGAAATTAATTAGGCCGCTTTAGGAGGTGCTCAGGCGGTTCCAATTCACTTTGGATAAGGAGTTGAGTTACTTTATTATGTTTGCTTTTACGTTGTGTGAAATGAGAGTCTATTTGCTTAATCTTGTTTAAATTTGTCAATGGTTTTGTAATTTTGTGCTTAGGGATATATGAAAAGCATTTTTACATAAGTTCATTTTTGTTTTCTGTTTGTAATGGTTACACAAAAAACTACTGGATGAACTTTGGAAATTATTTCACTTATCAAAAGCTACATTTTCAGCAAGTAACATAGGCTATACCGTTACTGTTACCAAAAACCAGGGTGTGTACACATGATTTTTAGGGTTCCGTACCCAAAGGGTAAAAAACCGGCCAAGTGCGTGTGGGTTCTCGCGCAATGTAGGGTTTCGTAGTTGACACAGCTAACAACGTTATAATAAGTAATGTTCAATGGTATTTGTACCAAAAAAATAGATTATTTCTTCTTCGAATACATTTTATAGGTTTGGTTTTTCACGCCTCCAACCCCAATAGTTTAGATTTTAGAGGGGGGGGAGGGACACTCTTTTTAAACAAAAATTGGCTTTTTAAAGCTTAATATTTTACAAACGGATATCTTAATCAAAAAGTTGTTTTTACAAACCCTCCATACTTTTTAAAGACCTATCTAACGACACCCCACACCATGGGGTACGCGAGAAAAAAAAAACATCCCAACTTTAGGTGTAGATGAGGTACCCTAAAAAAATTGTTTTTCAATATTTTATTCTACGACTTTGTTGAAATTACTAATATGTGTATAAATGCTAAATTACAGCTTTCTAGCACTAAGCGTCTCTGAGCTAAGCTGCGGACAGACGGACATGGCGAAACTATAAGGGTTTCTTGTAGACTCGAAACCCTAAATAACGGGACCCTACTATTATTAAGACTTCGCTGTCCGTCTGTCTGTCTCTCACATGGCCGTATCTCATGAACCCTGACAGCTAGACAGTGAAATTTTCACAGATGATGTATTTATTTTGCCGCTTAACAACAAAAACTAAAAACAAAATAAAATAAGTATTTAAGTACGGCAAAAAAATTTGAGCGCGAGACTGACTAGCACTTTGCCGGTTTTGTGGTTTTTGGTTGGTGTCGCCAGCAGCTCACAGCCGTTTGAACCCACGATCTTCGGATTGAAGGTCGAGGTACCTCCCACTCTGCCAACACATAGCGAGTTGGTACCTGCTAAAATCTCATTTTCCATACTCCCCAAAATGTATGATCAAGACTCCCCATTACACAAGTTATGTTTTCTCGGCTACATTTATTGCTCCATTGTTAGTACAAGAATGATGGGTGTACATACTCTCGCAGATTCATTGCTTTGACAGACATCATTAATTTTATAGACTGCGTGCACTGAGTAATAATAAACGAGATGGGGGTAATACGTTAATTCTGAACGTCAGCATTAATAATATTGATGAGGTATTGATAAATTGATGCTGAATCTGGGTATGAACTCACTATAACTATTGTAATATTTTTTATCCCTATAAAGAAATACAGCTAATTACCGTCTCGGACGATGGTCATGATGAAGAGCATCTGAATTGTCTCGAAACGTCAGCAATACAAGAAAAAACGTGGTAATTAGCCGTATTTCTATTTTTATCCCGATCGGCAGTTTTATTGCCCAAGTCCATCGGTAATCGTAATCGACTACAACTGTCAAACTCACATTGTGTAGCTCTCAAAAGGTAATAGAATTTTGACAGTTAATTGCTATATTATAGGGTTACAGATCGGTTTTTATCCACTTGCAGATCAAGTAACCTGAGCACGAACCACTATCGTATCGACAACGTATCGCCCAAATGTCAAAACTGACAGTTTTCGTATAGTAAAAGTCAAAATCAGGAACCCACGACCTTTTGAATCCTTCCTTTTCGTGGATATAATTAGAAAAATCTAAGATATTAAATAAGGGCTAATAAGCTTAAGAGATTTTTAGCCCTTACCCTGTAGGGTTTCTTGAAACCAGTGGATAAATATTAAAGAGGGTCAGAAAGTTTTTATGTCCGTATTTGAATAATTAGTGGTGACTTGCTGTTACTCGTATTAATTAGCTTTGGATCTACTTTGAAGTTACAGCTTTTTAATTTAGATATGGTTTAATAAGAAAATATTAGATGGTTACACTTTGATTTACATTTTTTTTACAGATTAGTGATAGCTGGTTGCTATTTATAATAATACTAGCTTTTGCCAACGGCTCTGTTCTTGCGGTACCAGATAAAAAGTAGACTATTCTAGAACATAAGCTATGTATGTTCCAGGTTTCGTGCAAATCCGTATGGTCGTGATTAAATCACATTATAATATAAATAATAAACACTGATAATTTTAGAGGTTTCTAATGGGACGTAGTTATGCAAACTAGAACCAACCCACACTTTGAGTGAAATTGAGTTACATAGCTAGCTGGGATCCCAATAACGTCTTCTACATCCAAAAAAAATATCCTGGCAATACACCTAACCAAAACAAAAAAAAACAAAGTCGCCTTGGGTACCAAACCTCATTCAGTCATTTTTAAAAAGCTAAACAGAACCATGCCGCATGGTACCTATAAATCTACAGCATTTTCATTGCGCAAACTAGAACCAAACCACATGGTTCTTTTTTTTTTTTTTTTTTTTTTTTATTTATTTATCATAGAATCAACAGCACTTTGTGAATGTAACATAAAAAAAACTTAACTAAACATACTGCCAATAACAGATTCTTACTTTTTAAACAAGGTTTTTTTTTTTTTTATATATGTAGTTGCTTTGCTTTTTTACATGAATAAAAATAAAGATTATAAACTAGACAATGTGTCAGTAGTTGACGTGCAAAATTATGAAATTACAAATAACAAAGATAAATTAGGTACGCGTGTGTATGTTGGGCGTGAATGTATGTGTGTGTGTGTGTGTGTGTGTGTGTGTGTGTGTGTGTGTGTGTGTATGTGTGCATGCATGTATGTGTGGTGTATTTATGTAATGTCTGTGTGTGTGTGCAAATACGTGTAGCTAAGATAAGTATAAAAGTTAAGTTAAGAGTTAAGTAAAGATAGGATAATTTGTTTCTTGAACGACGCTTTACTTTGGTGGAAGATGTCAATATCAATTGATGAGAAATCTTTATTAAAACTATTTAATGTGCGGCATATGACAGAATTCTGACCATAGTTGGAATGACTGAATGGGACATGAAATAGTGCAGTGTGTCTAGTGCGTTTAGATGGAGCTTTTATTTGTAGAAAGAGGGATGTTAACTCAGGACTGACAATTCTGCTGCTGCAAACATCATGAAAAAACAACATTTGCAGTAGTGTACGACGATATTTCAATGACATTAAATTATGATACTTACACGATTCTTCATATGTGCCCATTTTGTTCGAACGATAATTAAGAGCTTTTATAAACTTAGATTGTATGGACTCGATAGAATTAATATATATCATATAGTTTGGATTCCACACACCACTACAATACTCCAAGATGCTGCGAACATAAGAACTGTATAGCATTTTTATGCATTCCGGATCTGAGAAAGGCTTGCTGACACGCAAAACAAATCCCAAATTTTTATAAGCCTTTGTGACTGTTGCCGTGACATGATCAGACATCAACATTTTTGAGTCAAAAACTACTCCAAGATCTCTAGTAACATTTGTCTGTTCTAAGGGTATATTATCAAGGTTATATTGGTTTATTATTTTATTGATTTTACGCGTAAAACTAATTTTAACACATTTAGCCGCATTAACTCCGATTCTATTGTCACGATAATAGTCACAAAGGTGATTTAAGTCGAGCTGCAGTTTTTGCGCATCTTCCACAGTTCTAATGTATGCATAAATTTTGGTGTCATCAGCGTACATAAGAAATTTGGCGAACTGAAAACAAGTACCCACATCATACAAATAAGACGCATACAACAAGGGCCCTAATATTGAGCCTTGTGGAACTCCTGATGGAACGTCTACAAAGTCAGAGCGATGCCCTGCAACTACAACAGCTTGAGATCGATTGCGCAGATAAGATTCCATCCATCTAAGGAGATTGCCCCGTATTCCTAGCTCCTGCAATTTACGCAGAAGGATTATATGATCCACCCGATCAAATGCTTTCTCAAAATCAGTATATATGACATCTACCTGAAAGCCATCATCCATACCACGAAGAATATCATTGACAAAAATAGTCAGATTGGTGCTGGTCGAGCGACCGCGTATAAAGCCATGTTGTTCAGTGGGAATATGCTGACTGATAAGGGGGTAAATATGAGTATGAACTACTCTTTCCATTAGCTTACTCAACACATTAAGGATAGACACTGGTCTATAATTTTCGATGGCAGTTTTAGTTCCCTTTTTATGAATTGGAACTATGTGTGCAGTTTTCCATATTTTCGGAAAGTACCCATCAGTAATACATCTATTAAAAGTTATAGTGATTGGCAATGCCAACGACTCCGCGCACTTAAAAAAGAAATAGGGTGGTATTCCATCGCTTCCCGCCCCTTTAGAACAGTCTAGACTCAGAAGCATTTTTTTCATGTCAGTCATTGAGATATGAATTTCACTAATGACGTCATAGCACGGGGCCCGGTCCTCTGAAAATTCGCTATACCGATGCGCAGGCTGACTAAAGTTTCTACTAAAAAAATCATTGAATGCATTACAAATGTCATATTGACTTGTATAAATATTATTATTAAACTTCATCGAGTTAGGATAATTTGATTTATTTTTTCTTTTTGATTTAACATACGTCCATAATAATTTAGGTGCACTTTTAATTTTTTGTTCTGAATATTGAATATATGATAAATAGCACTCCCTTTCCAATTTTTTCAAACGTAATCGTAACGTTGAAAATGAGTCATAGTCGTTGGGATTACCATATTTTTTCCAAAGCCTATGATATTTGGCCTTTTCTTTAATTAATTTTATCAGAGCAGTACTATACCATGTAGGATAGGTATATCTGTGCGAGACAACTTTTTGGGGAACAAATTTAGATACGGCTGTGTTTAAACAATAATAAAACCTATCAATGGAACTTTGCAACGTAAAGGAAGTCAAAAATGACCAATCATAACTCGATAGATATGCGTTTATATTATCATAGTCCGCTTTTCTGAAAAGTTTTATATTTTTACATTTAGGTTTAATCGAAGGGACCATAATATCTGCGACGCTGATATCTATAGCAGCGTGACTTATATCCTCATTAACCAACGGAGATAATGTCCTTTTAATTTCCAAAGGCGTATTCGAGTAAACAAGATCTAAAAGGTTATCGAAATCGTTATGAAAAAAGTTATATTGAGACAAACCAAGGTATGAGGTTAAATTTATCAAATCGGTGGCTGCATTTTGTACTTCCACTGACCCCTTTCTTAAAACTATAGGCTTTTTTGTTTTCCAATCAATACATGGCATATTATAATCACCAGTCACAATGTAATAGTCATCCGGTTGTGAGTTTATTAGGGAAGATAACAAGTCTTCCAGTAGCCGCATTCTTGTTGGAAGCACTCGATTAGGCGGGATATAGGAACAAATAATATTCAAATCATGCTGCGAGCACAGTGCACGCGCAGGTATAGTTATACAGATACATTCAAGATTATCACGGATGAGGTCAGAGCGCAGTCGAGCTTCTAGGCGCACGGCGCAAGCGATCAACACTCCACCACCGAGTGAGCCGCGGTCACAACGGAACAGATCGTATTTGTCAGGACTGCATAGCTCAGTGTCTAAAATGCTATCACATAACCAAGATTCAGTAATTAATACAATATCAATGTCAGATAGGTACAGGTTATTATAAAACTCGATAGTTTTTGTGCGTAAGCCTCGTACATTTTGATAAAAGAGTTTCAAACTACTATTATGTCCAACCATTGAGAAAAGATAGTACTCCAATAGTTGTAAATTTATACTTATAAAGGGTTGCATAATACGCAACCATGCTCAAATTACTGCATTTATGTAGTGTCGGGTTGACTTGGTTCT
The DNA here is from genome assembly GCA_912999785.1 of Hydriomena furcata. Taxonomy (NCBI): domain Eukaryota; kingdom Metazoa; phylum Arthropoda; class Insecta; order Lepidoptera; family Geometridae; genus Hydriomena; species Hydriomena furcata. Next base: position 3,412,785 of record OU538834.1, on the reverse strand, counting down.
GACAATCTAATACTCGGTGAAAATTCCAAAATGCTATACGTATTATACATTGGTATGCCTCTGTGAGTAAATGGATAATGTGATTTATATATGAAAAATATACTAGGTAATGTTGGTTATATTGATGTGTGAATGTGTGTGTGTATGTAGTTATTGCTGTGTATTTTGTAGAAAAATATACTAGGTAATGTTGGTTATATTGATGTGTTAATGTGTGTGTGTATGTAGTTATTGCTATGTATTTTGTAGAAGTGTGTATGTAATGTGTGCGTACTCTAAAATGGTTTAGTAAAACTAAAAAGAGCACAATACAAATTAACCTAACTTTAATAAATCGGCAGCCGTGATTATAGGAATCGGCGGAGAAGTTTCGTTTCGACGTACATATATACGACAGTTTTTTGTCCAAGTAAACTTGAAATTAGCTTCCCTAGCTTTTGTCTTAGTCTCCTTAAGTAATAGACGGTTATTTTTCGTCAAGTGCTCATTAAAATAAATAATGCTATCACTTCGCACTTCGCTACCCAATCCAATGTCGCTCGGCTTTATTCCGCGATGTTTTCGAGATGCAGCTACAATCATATCCTTTGTGTGACGTTGGCGAAACCGGGCGATGATTGAGCGTCCTCTCGTTGTGGTGTTAGGCTGACGCGCCTGTACGCGGTGTGCGAACTCCACATCAGAACTTTCAATGGGGATACCAATTTTTTTAGCCAGTTTAATAATAATGTCGACTGCATTTTCGTCTTTGGACTCAGGAACACCAGCGACTTCAATATTCTGGAGTCGACTCCACTGCTGTTGGCGTGCATTCTCCTCTTCAAGGTGCTGCACACGAATCACGCAAGCTTGCATATCGGTGCGAAGACGGGAATTCTCATCCTTTAAACTTTTTATTTCCGCATTAGTGGCCTTAAGGCTTTTTAAGAGCTCATCATACTGTGCACTGATGTAGTTTACTGTAGATTCAATGGTAGATATTTGACTTTTCATTGTGCAAAGCTCGCTCTTTACCGCATTTCGTATAAGTACCGAAAGCTCACTCCTGAGAGAACACAAGATGTCTGACTGAAGATCAGCTGTGCATTCTTCTGATTGGGACGCTTTAGGTAGATTCGGTTTCCTAGTGGTAACGTACGAACTCTCGTCAGCATCAGCGATAGGGGTCAGCTCAGAACCTCTAATTGGGGTGTTGGTGTTATCACCCCGTGGCTGCTTACCAACGCATAGTGGGCATGACCAGGCATTAGATTTTCTAACAGCATCCGAACTCAAACCCACGCATACAAGGTGGTAAGGTCGAGCGCAGCTTGTTCGAGAACAAATTATTTTCTCAGACTGCCTCACCGGCTTCTTGCATGCATTACAATTTGTCATTTTGATTGCTTAATTGCTAAAATCGCAGCACCAGGCCAATAAACAGCAATAACAACGACAATGCGGGTAGAAGCAAAATTGAAGGGCAGCTTGGTAACAGCCGCACTCGTTATCTGCAACGCCGAGCAATCCCGAAGCACACTGATCACAGACCCTAATACTGGTTTCGGCGCACTAGATGAAATGAAAAATGCAACTGTCTTTTGCACTCGGGGGTGAAGGCGGAGGCGAGACGGGCTGCGATCCCAACCGGCGCGGAAAGCACAAATTTTCAACGAACACCTATTTACACTAAAACAGTCTTTGACTTAACTGACTTTAGGGTTACATTTGGTTGATACGATATAGACAAAAAGATTTAACCACGGGACACACGTCTGCGTTACGCAACTGTACGATGACAACCGAAAAAGTAAAATATAAATTATGTAGGTACTCTTTTTGATTGATTATTGGAACCATGTTGTTTGGTACTAGTTTGCATTTCCAAAATAAAGTGGAAAATATGATTTCAAGGGAACAAAAGTTAGATGAATATCAGAACATGTTCCTTGCAGCTTGTATAAAAGAATACCCAATGACACGAATTTTGGAAGAATTTAATGTGCTTTTAAATTGCAACAAAGATTATACACGCCCAGAAGACTATTTGACTACTATAGAAACCTAGATGAAGACTTTGCGCAAGTTAATTTGAAAAAAAAAAAAAAAAATGCGTTCCTACTACCTAAAGAAATGATGGAACCACTTTGGCCTAATGGAAAACCTATTTCTGAGGCCAAATTGATAGACCTAAAAAGTTTACTGCCCCTTATACCAGAAGATGCACAAGACTTTTATAAAAAAACTAACAGGAATTGAAAGTGTTCAAGATGACATCGATGGGTTTTCTGGTGAAGTTGATTTTGAGATGGAAGTGGACGATGTTGGCATGATTTCGCAATAAAATTTTCACATAAAATAAAGAGATTTTATATTTATTTACATTAATTTGTTAAACCCTAAAACCTAAAACCTTTGCAATAGGGAACCATCCCACAAAACTGTTTTTTGCTATAAAGAACCAACCGATATTTCATTAAAAAAAACTACTTAAGCTGAATAAAATCAAATTAATCTAGTTTCCCATATATCATTACTAATGTGACATAATATATTGTAAAGTTGTTTTTCTAAAATAAGTTACCAATTTTTTTCTTCACAGCATTTTTCTAAAAATCTAATTATCTCAAAAGTGCCATGGTGTGGGTTGGTTCTAGTTTGCATAACTATGTCCATTGTGATGTTGTAAATAAACACATTTTTTTGCGCTTACATTGCAAACGCTGGCTGAACCCTACGAGATATATCAAAATAATGTCCTACAGTATTGTACACCTTAAAAATCAACATCCAAGCCATATCAGCCAAATTTATTACAATTAGAAATATCTTACGTACAGCGAAGCGGGCACGGGTCAGCTAGTAGATATTATAAATGCGAAAATGTGTGAGTTTGTTTGTTTATTTGTGCCTCTATCACACCTAAACGACAATGGATTAACAATTCACAAATGTAAAATTAAATGCCTAACTTGGCTCCGTTCCCTTTCCTACGAAGAGACTGAAAATCTCTTAGTTTCTCCCACTTAATATTTTGCTACGAACATCGTTCACCTCATACAAACACACACACACACACACACACACACACACACACACACACACACACACACACACACACACACACACACACACACACACACACACACACACACTCACACACTCACACCACACAACATACTAACATACTCCCTTTCTTTTATATGTATCACAGTTTACATTTTTTACATTTTTTATATTTTACATTTTATTCTTCTTAGTACATTTAAAGTTTTACATCCTTACTTTATAGTCATTTTTAGTATCTTTTTTTAAGTTAAACCCGTATTTTCGTGGAACATTGTTTTCGTTATGCTCTGGAGGAGGGCGTTGACTCTGCTACTCAGTTTTTACTTTTGCAGTTGTCATCGTTTTTCACTTGTTTTTTGTATACCAATGTTATTTTGTTCCAAATAAATGAATTTGAATTTTTTGAATTTTGATTTGGTTGAAACTTAGAATATATGATTTTACCCTGGTAAGTGAAGCCGCGGGCGTAAGCTAGATACTTATAAAGGTTTTTATGAATTAACCCTATAAACGCAGAGTAAATCCATTAAATGAAACGTAAATAATATTTAATAAAGCACATATCTCAGATCTAATATATCTTTATGGGGTGATAACATTTATTATAGCGGTGGAAATATGATTATCATTACATACAAACATTAGATTATTATATCCTCATCCACAGCGTAAAAAGGATCACTGGTTCAGTTAAAAATAAATAAATATAGATATACATGGCACACTGCGCCATCTAGCCCTAGCTTGTGCTATGGAAACAAGATATCTGATAGAATATGGTTCCGTACCCAAAGGGTTAAAACGGTACCCTATTACTAAGACTTCGCTGTCCGTCTGTCCGTCTGGGAACAGATGGGGCTCTCATACGACAAACGTGTTTTTTTTGCGTTTTTTATAGATAATGGTACGGAACTTTTGCTTCCGCCTTGTTTATATCAGTTTTATATACTTCCGGTGGCTATATAATAGACTAGCTGCATAACCCGGCTTCGTACGGGAGTACTAATGAAGATTATAGGCAAATATTTAATACCTTAGGTTACATTGTAATATTTATGAAGATCTAATTTTTTTTTAAACAAATATGTTCTAACTGATAATGAAGCTTTTTGGTGAAATAGTTTGAAAATTGTAGCGTAAAAATATTTTTATAAAATCAAAAAAATGTTGTAACAAGCTGCTTTTGTTTTGGCATCACAGCGCTTTCGGTTCGGTTTCCACTTAGAACAAACATTTGTGTGATGAACAATGAAATCTAATTGTCCTTTTTCCGAGTCTGGTTGTCTTGTGTTGTCTTCAAGTGGCAATTAATATAAAAATCCTGAAAGTAAATGTATTCCCTTTTTCTAGTTTGCATGTTTTCTTTTTTCGGTTTCTCATTCTCATTATGGTGTGACCAGACATAGCGCGCCATTTGAGCGCGCCATTCGCAGGACACAAGTTTGTCGCATGACTAGTTTAAACATAAGTAAATGTACGCGCGGCTGTCGTACAATCATAGCGCGTCTAGCTGCGGCTGTCTAGTCACACCCCAACATAAATATATGCAAAAAATGTACCTGTTAATAAAATATAATGCAGGAAGAATGACGCCAAAAAACGTATCAAGCTGTTTATTTATGAGCTACTTTATATAGGGTTAATTTGGTCCGTTTGCGCAGACCCTTATTAAAATCTAGTGTAATTAAAAGCATAAATGCCAAGACAAAGTAGGGAAAAGTAATTTAAGCGTTTTCTAGTTTGCATAATCTTTGAGAGGGGACCCTAGTGCCTCCACAAGGCTTCATTTTAAGAGAAAACAATGAAAATAATGAGCTCGAGCGTAATGTTAAGAAAAGTCTTGGCTAAGCTCGGACTTTATTGTGTAGGGACTGCATCTAAGCTTTGTTAAGTTCACTGATATTTGACTTTAAAATTAAGTGTATAATTTGATAAGCCTTATTAGATAGATTTATAATATTAGTGTAGATAACTAACAGTCTATTATGTGCATCATCAAATAAAGTGATGATATTATTTTATTTATTAAATCTACAATATTTTCTAAAGTACTTACGTTACATACTTCTATGGGCAACTGCATTCTTTAAAATATGTTAGACGTGCTCTCAAATCTCCAGTTGCTCAGATCATTGACGAAGCGTAAAATGTAGTCAAAGATACGTTCAAACATTAAATTTGGCACATGCCCACCTTTTGCACATTTTACACGTGATAGCCCATCGCTGCTTGGGAGAATAACTGATTTTCTCTCTATGTTTTGCAATGTAGAAAGAAAGAAAGAAAGAAAGAAAACTTTTTTAATTGTGACATTACAAAGCAGAACAAAGAGACAAAAAAAACGAGAATGGTAACAAAATGGTAACATGACAATATACAATAAAAAAAAATAGATTCCTTATACAACTAATAAACTAAAGGTGTGTCTCTCAGTACCATACACAATAATACATAGACAAAAATGGAATCCGACTCAGCTTGATGTTGCGTTTGATAACACAACGCTGATCTTCCGCCGGAACCGTAGAGTACATACTCGTATGTTGTATGTATATATGTATGTTTGTTAAGGTGAAATTTTGCAACTCAATTTTGATTTATCCCAAACCGAATGAGCTGCGATTTTGCATACACTTTTAGTTCTGGTGACACTACAATAATGTGACAGCGAGCTAATCTGATGATGGAGTCAGGAGCTGTTCAACAGTCACTCGCAACGGAACTATTTAGTAAATACTTTGATTGAGTAAAAACTTTGCATACTTGTCAAGTTCCGATGACAATGTTTTATGATGTGATAGATGATAGCCCGCTGGTGCGATGGTTTGAATGATTTTATAAAAGCTAGTCATTGAAAAATATTTTTTAACAGAAAACTTATTTTTGACTTAAGTTTCTCTATACAATTCCAACGCTGAATAAAAAGAATAACGACATAATATAGCTACAGACTAGCCTTTACCTATCAGTGAAAGGTAGGCTTATCTCAATTCACTCCTGCCGCATGGGACTCCTAATGCTTTTCGCTCGCAATTTTTGGGCATTACATAACATTACGAGAGAGATTACTATTCGCCGGGCATTGTAACTTTTGCCTCACAATAAAACGGCACGTGACCGAGAGTATAAATGCTGTGTTTGCTACACCAAATCAATTTGCGTGGCGCGTGATTCAAATTCTTCGTTGCTCTGTGAACTTGTGGATTTATGAAGGTTGCGCTCGATGTATTCAAAACATTGCTGTATATATTTTTATGTACTTACTTTCATTTCACATAAATGAAACTTTCGACCCGTGACAGACGTTGTCCTGTCAAATTTCAATAATAATCGAATAGAAAAGACTGAATGTTTTTAGTCTGTGATCAGACTGTTGCAGTTGTCAGATTTGTTGCACACCAGCGCCATCTATACAGAAATCATCCCTTTTGTGTTTTTTTTATAGTTTTTTGGATGTTTTTCATATTTTAAAATAGTCTATTATTTATTCGGGCATTATATCTACATCTACAGCAAATTTTAACTTAACCCGTTTTGTCGTTTAAGCCTGATTAAGGAACAAACATACATACAAACTCACAAACTTTTATTATTAGAAATTAGGATGAACTAGTCGAATCTCGCAACTTTGATCGCGACTATTGTACAAACTTTGACGTCCCATTTCAATTCCATTATCTAGGATACAGGAGCTGGAGATCTGAGAAGGTGTCTACCGTACCTAAAAAGTATTCCAAATATATTTAGTACAAGTACTGTAGACTCGGATCTCCATGCGCTGCATCCTTAAAGATATCTAAAGGGGTAATCAGAGGCACTTTCAAACATTATTGGCACATCGTCGCACCACTATGCCGGAGTGCGTCCAACACTTACCTAAACAATACATGAGGGATAGGACAATATGCGTACTTTATTACAGCTACTCGTATACCATCGTTCCACCAGTGATTCCATCATACTAGAGTTGAGTGACATCACTCAGTTTTATCACAACACCCCTGAGTTCCATTTGACAGGCGCCATTAATTTATCCTATAATGCCGGGGTCCCACGGCCCGCGTTTTCACGCGCCAGACCGCGCCAAAGCGGACGGACGCGCCGTGGGAACGATGCATCCGTGATGGCCCATGCTCGGAATGCTCTGTTCGCGACGCGCCGGACGCACACAGGCGGAGCGTCATAAGGCGCGGCCCGTCGTTTTACGCGCCGTGGTACCCCGGCTTGATGTGCAATGGAGTTTTCTTCGGTTGCCGTAAATGCGGTAACGTTGTAATGTATTTTATAGCAATGAAATTAGGATTAGGATAAGGGATAAGGTCAGGGAGATGATGAATATACGTTATAAAATTATTAGGATTATTATAAATCCAAAAGTTTGTGTGAATGTTTGTTCAATCACGCCCAAACAACAAAACGTTTTAGATGAAACTTCGAATGTACATAGTATTTATCCTGCAATAGCATGTAATGCAACTTTTTAAGATACTACGCGAGCGAAGTCACTAGTCGAAGCTAGTAATAATAAAACTGTAGAAGAGTTCAATTCTGTATATTAAATAGAAACTATAAAAAATACTCCTAGGGGCCTTTATACAAGTAACACAAGCAAAAAAAAACATTTTGTAATTTTTGTCTGTCTGTCTGTAATCCGGCTTTCACGCAAAAACTACTGGACGGATTTTTATGAAACATTTTTTGTTATGTAGCTATGAGTCCTCGGCAACATATAGGCTATAATTTTTTTTGAAGATTGGAATACCATATGTGAATCTATCTGTCCCCCAGCGAAGCGGGCACGGGTCAGCTAGTTAATAAATATGAGGCTTTTATTACACAGTAATAAATATTAAGCCTGCAAAGATTTCTCTAGAAGATTCGGTAATAAAAAAAACCGGCCAAGTACGAGTCATACTCACGCACGAAGGGTTCCGTACCATTATCTATAAAAAACGACAAAAATTACGTTTGTTTTATGCGAGCCCCACTTAAGTATTTATTTTATTCTGTTTTTAGTATAAGTTGTTATAGCGGCAACAGAACAGACAGACGAACAAACAGCGAAGTCTTAGTAATAAAATCCCGTTTTTACCCTTTGGATAAGGAATCCTAAAAACCTGCCGTAACATTCATAACAGCCTTTGTTTGTCATCATTAATTTAAACCTTTTAGCATCAAGAGATAATTGATTGCGACTCGGAATATTCTATTATTTATTAGTTTAAATTAATAACTACGTTGTTGAGAAACAAATTTCTCGTTTGAGATTCGCTACTTTGTTTGAAAATTGATGGATACTTACACAAAATTAATTTTTAGCTGAGTGCCGCCTTTTATCTGTTGCTAATAATATTTGATTGAATTAATTTCCAGTTTAATGTAATAGTCTAAATTAGTTGTTTAATTGGACGCTAACAAATTGAAAGTTAAGGTGTGTCCAGACATCACGCGGCAATCCAGCGCGGCAGCCGTGTTATGATTGGACGACAGACGCGCGCGGTAGCCGCGAGCTACCTGCCACGCTCAAACGGTGTTATTGTTCGTTCGCACGGCATACTTTCCGCGCGCGGCTGCCGCGCTCGATTGCCGCGCAATGTCTGGCCACACCTTTAGAATCGATTATGAACCATTTTGTAACTAATCAAAAACAATAGAAATTAAATTTCATCTACATCTAAATTATCTATACTAAAGTGGTAAGTTTGCAAGTTTGTTTGTTTGTAAGAGATTATCTCAAAATCAAAAGCAAAGATAAAGTATAAATGCAGGTGTTGTTGTATGCATTCTCACATAAACTCACAGATTCCTGAAGAGGGTTGACGTCAGGCAAGCGGCCGGTTGTAAAAAACATATGCTAAATCCTCTTCACAACATGTTTGTCATCATGTTTAGCCGACACCACATTAAGTGGGAATACGAGAAAAAAACAGCCAAGTGCGAGTCGGACTCGCGCACGAAGGTTTTCATACCATTATCAATAAAAACGATAAAAAATCACGTGTGTTGTATTGGAGACTCACTTAAATATTTATTTTATTCAATTTTTAGTATTTGTTGTTATAGCGGCAACAGAAATACATCATCTGTGAAAATTTCAACTATTTTTCTATCACGGTTCATGAGATACAGCCTTGTGACATACAGACAGACAGCGGAGTCTCAGTAATATACATACCCGTAATGTATTTCCCTGTTTCCTCCCTGGATAATGGTATTTTTAATATTTCGACCATACAATATATGCGGACCATTGTATGCTTCTATGTTATGTTTTTCTCCAAAAACGAATTAGTTTATGAATAGAAGTCTTCTAAAATCACAAAATGTGTTTTTACCCTTTAAGTACGAAACCTTAAAAATTATGATAATGGGACTCACATTGATTACCTAAAAGTTGTACTTGTTCCAAAGAAACGAGATGTCAAATGCAGAAATTTGCACGAAGAGAATATAAAGAGATTTCACACAATGGTATCTGCTAGTACAATTTGTAAATAGCAATGCCCGCGCGGCTATTCAAAAGACACCTGACATTATCAATACAACATTTTGCTTTCCAGTGTGCCAGCAAAAAGAAGCTACTACTTATCTCTCGAACCGTAAAACATTTCCGTCTCCTGAGACTTAGTTGATATTAGCACAGCTTGGTCACTCCACTTTTGTCGACAAGCTTATTTAATACTAGCCGACCCGTGACAGACTTTCCCTCGTATTCAAGAACGACACTATGAGAACACGCACCCACAGTGGACGAAATCTTTTTTCATAAACATCACTTTATGTGTTGAGCGGCACTATGGCGCACGCTACCGTTTGCCTTTAGAGCTCAACTTTGGTTAGAGGCACACGACAATGTGCCTATAGTCACACTATGCAGTGTCGCACAACACATAAAGTGATTTTTATGAAAAAAGATTTCGTCCACTGTGGGTGCGTGTTCTCATAGTGTCGTTCTTGAATATGAGGGTAAGTCCTGTCCACATTTCGATAATCGCATACAGTAACGCATGTTGCTATGACGACTGATGTCAACACGGATGCCAGATATTTTGCACACCAGCGCCATCTATATATAAATTATCCTTTTTGCGTTTTTTTTTTCATTTAAAGGTTGTTTTTCGGATTATAAGTTCCCCCTTTATTTATTCTGATTTTTTATCCACATAAATACAGCAAATTTCATCTTAATCCGTTTTGTCGTTTATTTTTGATTAGGGAACAAACATAGCAGCCTTATCCTGACTCCATCATCAGATCAGCTTGCTGCAATAAATACCTTTTGACTTTGACTTGACAAATTTTTGGGGCCCAGATTATTAAATTATGATCAATTTTGCGCCAGCTTTTTTCCCCACTAGAAAATCTTATACCCAAAATAAACATATTTTTCGTTTGTTCAGCGACAATAATGTGTGCAGTATGATATTACGAGCAGAACCAACCCAGACAATAATCTGTGCCATTACCTTCCTTTGTGTTTAGTAGAGAATTAATCTTGGAGTAACATCATTACAGCTCTTAATGTTTTCGTTATGAAAGCTTGCATTACTCCGGCTGATAATGTCTGATGTTTTCCGCTACCCATTGTGCTGGAAGCAAGAATGTTTTAAAATGATACAATTTGTTTTGCTCTTTGGTTAGTAAGTGCATACTTGTAGTATCGAACTTTGGTGGAAGCCATGTTTTATGGCCATCTAAATCATGCCTTCAATCATGCCTTGCTTGACCACTGGTATTATCTGGGATCAATATGTCCCTTGAAGGTTAGAGGTTTATCGGTGCACATTGGCCTGAGGAATCACTATTGTATCGTCATAGTATCATCGAAGTAACTGTTATTAACTGTTATTACTTTGGCCTGACAACGTCTATAATAACAAGAATAAGTTCATTTTTTACTTCAATATAACTTACCCTGCAGGAATATTATTTATAATGAACAAGATTTAAATATTAGTAAAGCCGTGTTGGCAAAATTTAAATATTAGTAAAGCAGTGGGAGATACTTCAACTTTCTTCAATCTGAAGGTCATGGGTTCGAATCTCGGGGTGCATCAATAGATATTTCTGTTCGAAAAATTTATATGCGCATCAAAAACACATGTTCAAAACGTTGAAGGAAAACATTGTGAGGAAACCAGTTAGTATTCATATAAGCGGTGATGGGCTTGCAACCTGTCACGTATGGAATGCTAGCTACTGCAAAATGTGGGTATGTGCCACATATAATGTTTGGGCGTGCCTCTGACTACCCCCACTAGACATCTTCAAAGGATCTAAGCGTCTGGAGATCTGAGAGGATGTCTACCGTACTTGGGGATTACAGTCGTGATCCTATTTATTTATAAATATTCAAACAATATTTTGACAAAATGTAAGTTACTTAACTCAAGAAAAAGAGGCAGAACTGATGACCATGCTGCTAACAATTGCCTATAACAATCTCGCAAGTCACGAACATCCAGAACACGACCTACGATGTACTGCGTTGCATCCGCTAACTTGAGTCAAGTTTAGTCTTACCCCCGTATTCAGGAACGACACTATGAGAACACGCACCCACAGTGGACGAAATATTTTTTCATAAACATCACTTTATGTGTTGAGCGATACTATGGCGCACACTACCGTGTGCCTCTAGAGCTCAACTTTGGCTAGAGGCATTTCGTCCACTGTGGGTGCGTGTTTTCATAGTGTCGTTCCTGAATAAGTGCTTGGCGGCAAATAGGTATGGTAGCACTTAAAGAATAAAGAATATTTATAAAGTCAAAATAATATTTACAAGATACACAATTAATTATACACACGTGTTAAATAGTCGCAACTCAGTTCTTTCACCGTAAAAAGTTATGTGTGTGTGGGCCAATCTTGCAAAAAACAAAAACAAACAAATAAATAGGTTCACGACTGTAATCCTGTATGGTAGACATCTTCTTAGATCTCCAGACGCTAAGATCCTTTGCAGATGTCTAGTGGGGGTAGCCAGAGGCACGTCCAAACATTATATTTGGCACATGCCAACATTTTGCAGTAGTTAGCATTCCATACGTGACAGGTTGCAAGCCCATCGTAAATGTAAGTCGCACTATAAATTTGCATCATCAATGCCCCATATAATTTTCATCAGTCCTTCTCCATCCAAAGGTTGTCTGGAAGAGATCGCTGATTAGCGATAAGACCGCCCATTGTTCAGCATAGTTTTTTTTTTGTTGTGTATTCTTATTATGTATGTTTTATTTCTTTTTATGGTGTGCAATAAAGTATTTCCTATCTATCTATCTAACTGGTTTTCTCACGATTCCTTCCTTCACTGACTGATTTTTTAAGATTTTTTAACCAGTATCAAGCAACAATCAGTGTCAAGCTTCTGATGATGGAGCTCGAAGGCGGACATATGAACTCCTCTTACAAAACATAACCTTGTTGTGTTTGAGCTTGTTAGATTTATTTTGACTAGTACTTATAGTCTTTTATTTATAATAGAACGTTTTGAAAAAAAAAAACAATTTTTTTACAAAACACTTGTTATAAATCGTTAGCGAATCGATCGCTAATGTCAGTAATCGACCAATGACGTAGAGATGTAATTTTTTATGTATCTATATTTTTATTATCAAACAGACTTCAACACCCGCACCCGCTTGAGTTTCGGGAATTCATTTCCAAATTTCAACTATTAAGGTGATAAGTGAAATTTTTGACATTTTGTATGGGCTGAGTCTACCAGGATAAGACGGAAAAAGTTAAAAAACTGCATTTTCTTGAAAACTATCAAATTTAAAAAGAAACTGTCTGTAATTTACTTAGCTAGTATGATTATCTAACAAATTATATAAAAATGAACTGTTTAGCTATTCATAATTTTGATTAAAAACGAAACTAGTATTTTTGAAGAGCCAACTTTGGAAAATAAATCTATCGAGATAAGTTTCACCAATCGTGTTTCTGTCTGTAATTTATCTAGATTATATCCTTAAGTTATCTTTGTCATAAAAAACAAAACTGTTTTGCGGTTATGGAGAAAAAACGATTCTGCATTCATCAAAAACATTTATTACTCGTCTTAAGTTTCTAGGTTTATGCTGTGCAATGGTAGATCAGTCAGTCCGTCAGTAACGTCTGGTCTATGTTATTTAAGTCAGTTGTATTTCAAAGTTGTTTGATCTAGTTTACCTGCATCTAGCAGTAACGTGCTGCAGCCTCACCCGCCACATTTATTATTAACTTTTAATTTGGACCTAGTACAACGCAAAGTAATTTGATTTCGCGTTTAGCATGCAAACGCTTATAGTGTACCAGTTTGTTGCGATGCCACGTTACATTTTAGTTTTCAATGTTCATGTTAATCCCTGCTGTTTAAAATTCAAAGAGCTTGTGGCTCGACCACAGCTGTAATACATGCAGTTGGGACATTCCATACGAGTTTTCGGAAAGTTCTGGAAAAACAATTGACCGAATGAACAGTTTCTCTAAAAACAATTACCTATTCAATAAACTTCCTGATAAGTATTTAAAGGTTACTAATAATATTCTACATCAAATTCTGTGCTGGTCTAGTTACGACAATGCATGCAGACATGCAGTAATATTAAACTTATTTATCATTTGCAAAACTTGTCAATTGTAAATATTGGCATTATATACAATTTTTTTTAAATTGTTTGTTTATTTCAATTGCATAACTATTTTGTTTATTTATTTATAATCGCAGGCTTACACCTGGGTCATAAGGCATATAAGGTGGGGTCATTATTATTTTGTTTATTTTTATCCTCAGGTTTAGGCCTGGGTGGGGAGGCATCCATTATTATTATAATTATACTTATTTATTATCATTCACAGACTTTGTCCTAGGCCCTTTCAGGGAATTAGTGACGACGAAGTGACCCTTCAAGTATTATTTTTTTAAACTATTTTTATGCACGACAGGATTTACCAAACTATATTTTATTTGAGCTATGGCACAGTGCAGTCCCAGTAAACTAAATTAAATAGTAGAAGGCTGCTTCTTCCTGCGATGAGATGTAAATTTTGTTCTGTTGCTCTGTGAAAGAGTAACCCTCGTATTCAAGAACGACACTATGAGAACACGCACCCACAGTGGACGAAATCTTTTTTCATAAAAATCACTTTATGTGTTGTACGACACTGCATAGTGTGACTAGAGGCAGATTGTTGTGTGCCTCTAGCCAAAGTTGAGCTCTAAAGGCACACGGTAGCGTGCGCCATAGTGCCGCTCAACACATAAAGTGATGTTTATGAAAAAAGATTTCGTCCACTGTGGGTGCGTGTTCTCATAGTGTCGTTCTTGAATACGAGGGTAAGACCTGCTATTTAAAACATCTAATGCGCTTAGGGGCGATGGTGAGGGTTCAAAGTTGACATGATAAAAATTTAATGCGAGGACTTCGTCAATGGTGGCAATTCTGTAGTGTCCAGTCCACTCAAACTGTAGGATTCCTAACATACGATCGCTCTTATTCCTTTTGTGTTAAAGTTTAAATTCGCGTAATCTCAAAATGGAAGTTCCTAAACACGATGAAAGAAAACATCGTGAAGAAATCAACTAATATTTCAAACTCTAGGCGTTTTCATTATATGTATGAGTAGGTACATGCCACTTGACTGACCTCACTGCTCAGCTGGTAGTGGCTCTGCCTTCGCTGTAGGTTGTGGGTTCCATCCCCACCCGGGTCCAACATTTGTGCAAATCTCGAGAGCAGCTGAAAAAAAATGAATTTGACAGGACAACGTCTGTCATGACAGCAAGTGTATCATAAAAAAAAAGAATATAAGTATTCTATTAGTAATCTGATACCCATAGTAAAAGCTTTGCTTATTTTGAGGATATGTGGCGATGTGTTAAATATCCACCAATATTTATTTACTATTTATTTTTTTATATTTGTTTATTCCCTAGGTGGGCTGGCTCCGAGCTGAAGACCAAACCGTTCTGTCTCTCCACGAGCACGTAGTTCTAGGCCCTCGGTATACCATCAGCGTTGACTCTGACACTTGGCAGTTGAGGATCAGGCCTCTCCGCGCTGAAGACAGGGGATGCTACATGTGTCAGATCAATACGCAGCCAAACATGAAGTATCAGATTGGATGTATTGATGTTTATGGTAAGTTTGGAACTGCACATTAAAATGTATCACAAATAAGATACATTTTAAATAGAAAAACGGCTAATTACCACGTTATTTTTTTCTATTATTGGCGTTTCGAGACAATTCAGATGCTCTTCATCATGTGCACCGCCCGCAACCTCGATCAACGGCAGATCGACATACTCAACATACGAGTACATGCACTTCGAAAACTTAATTAAGTATAGTATAAAGTTATATATTTTTGTGTCACCGGCTATACCATAATAAATATTATTTTTGTTTTCTTACTAATTTTTACCAGCGACCAGCGTAGATTCAGTAAATCCATTTTTGACGGCTTTATCGCAAAAAAAATAAATTACGGTAATTCATTAAATATTTTTTTTAGACTTTAAACTATCTCTATATGAAATTTAATTACAATCGGCCCAGATTTCAGCCGTGATAACGTCACAGACATACATAGTTACTTTCGCATTTATAATAATTAGTATAGACTGTTTTGAATATCATTTTTAGTTCAAACCTATCGTAAAAAAAACATTTGATAAGTCATTAAATCTCATTTTATGGTTAAAGGTCTACTTAACTTTTCGACCTAAGTATAATATAAGGACAAAGTTTGAACGACGTATCAGTTAGAAAACAATCATAATCTTAATACGTGGGCGCCGAGTTTTATATTAAAATAACAGAGACCTAACTCGTTTACCTAGTAATTAAAAAAACTAAATTGAAAAGTGTACAAGTAATTCACAGTTATCTTAATTAATATGACCAAAATTAACAACCCCTGGAGTACCCTCTGAGAAATACGATCACAGAAGGGGAACCCCTTGTCACCATGAAAAACACTCAAGTTTTTAATTAAAAACGTTTTAGTATTTATTATGGTCTAAATTCGTGCAAATTAAAGGGGAAACAGCCACCTTACCGAATATTGAAAAGGTGTCGTACCTTGAGTTAATTACAAAGAAACAAACCGAATAACTTTCTAAATAAGAATTTCTTAAATACATTTTTAAATGAAATTTTCCCATTTCTCTAAACGTAATAGGAATAAAAAACGAAGTTTCCAGTCTTAAGCTTATTAAGGACAAGGGACCGATCCGCTGCTTCAAAACATTTCGAAGTACTTACGTCGAAGTTAGAACAAAACTCAATATCAATGAAACGTCTCGAATGAACGGTACGAAAGTATTTCTTCGGAAAAATAAATCACCTTACAGAAGTTAGTGTTCGCCCGCGCTATTGGAGGTGGGTGCCAACTTTTATCGCTCGCCGCTCAAATTAGTTAGGTTATTCTTTTTTTTTTCATTTCAAGTTTTGAAGCATGGATTTCAATATTGAATTTCTACTATGTCTTCAGAGTGAAGTAGTTCGTAATTTTATGACCGAGGCTCTGGAAAAATGCACCGTTGAGATAGCGTTGGGGAATTTCATTACCATAATTAGCTCCCATCGCTTTTTGAAGCGAATTATTAAAGTTTTTCGCTTTTACGGAAAGTGAGGAAGTCATTCTGTATAAATGTTTAGTCAACTGCTCTGGTGATTCAGGCCGCCTAAGGCCAGGCCTCCGTCATGGTATAGCAACTTTTAATGCCGAAAGCAGGAAATTTAATTATAAAGTAGTAAAGTTCTTTGTGAAAAGGCTATAGTCGGAGAAGTAATACCATGCTTGTTTGGTGTACCATTGATGTTATGTCTCTCTGGGTGTTAAAGTGCATAAAATAATTATAATCAATCATTTTAATCTGCTTCCCAATGTTTGGTGTATGTCTGCGTGTTCAAATACAAATTAAAAATAATTTATTTCAATAATATCACAAGGATCACTTTGAAACGTCTTAGGAACTAGGTGAAGCTACGCCGATTCCAAGCGACCAAGTTCAGAAAATCAAGCAACAAACACGGCTTGGGGTCTACCTTGCTATGTAGAGCTATGTAGAGCTCCAGTGCGGTGCCAATCGAACAAGGTGAAGGCTCAAACAAGAAGTGTGTGTTATAATGTGTTATAATGCATTATATTTCCCAGAGTGCAAGTTATGCTTATTTTTGGGCTAGATAACACTGTATGAAATGTCCACCATATACTCTATATGTATAATATATTATGTATACACAAGTATATTGCATTGAAAACAACATAACACGTAACCGAAAGTGAGTTCAGTCAACCACAACGATCTAGGTAGGGTTGCCATCTCTAAAATTTGGCAACCAGTAACAACCAGGCCCAGACGCGTGAAAACCCCGGATTTTAGAGCCCAGAATCCGGACATGTTAACTTTTTTTTAAACATAGTCAGTGTAATAAAAAACGGGCCAAGTGCGTGTCGGGTTTCGAGAAATGTAGGGCGCGTGTGTCGCGGGCGGCTAAATTTCAAACTCGGACTATAAATGAAACCCCGCCCGGACGCTCCCCGGACGCCCTCTAAACTAGGACTAGGACGGATGGCAGCCCTAACTATACGAGTACAAACGAAGCATCTGTTAGAAACAGTGCCATAAGTGGTCCACATTCAGAGCCAGTTAAAGCCTAATAAAACCCAGTCACACTGTCAGACCTCATTTATGTAAATAGGAAAGTGATTTCGACGAGGGACGATACACTGGGTGAATCGTAAAATAATCGAATTGAGTCAGCAGGCGATGTGAACGAACTAACGAGTGAACGGTGGATTGGTACGTTGAGTCAGCGTTTGTTGCGTTTTATGTAGTGGTTATTTGTTGGTTTCTGTGTTTTTTAGAAGTTAGAAGATACTTGCACAGAACCATCACTGGCGCAGGCAATCCTAATATTATTATAAATGCGAAAGTTTGTGATAAGGCAGTTATGTTTGTTCCCTAATAAAAATAAACGACAAAACGGAATAAGATAAAATTTGTTATAGTAAGTTTATAGATAAAAAATCAGAATAAATAAAGGGGGAACTTATAATCCCAAAAACCAAACCACCCCTTTATGATAAAAACAAGCAAAAAGGATGATTTTGGTATAGATGCGGTGGTGTGCAACAAATCTGACATCACAGACTAAAAACATTTAGTTGTACTAGCAACGCAGTTTTGACTAATGAGTGATACGCATTCTACCAAAATTTGTTATTTATTTTATCAGTACAAGGTTTGTAGGAAAAAAATTGGAAGTTGCCTGAAATTGCTTTTTCATATGCTATTATTATAATTTGACAGAACAACGTTTGTCACGGGTCGCCTAGTAGAGAATAAAATAGGTAGTGCGTAAAGTCAGGCTGAGATGACATATTTTTATAATATTCACTAGGCTAGATTCAGATCAGAGATTTAGGAAAAAAATAGGTTACGGTAGATATCCTCTCTGATCTCTAGGGGCCTATATCCTACAAGATTAGTAGATAGTCGGAGGCATATCTACATATACATCTGGCATATGCACAGATTGCAAGCGCTTTATATAAATACTAAATGATTTCTTTACAATGTTTTCCGTCGCCAATTTTCGAATAGAAAAATCTATTCATGCGGGATCCCAATCCACGATCTTCGGATTGAAAGTCGAGCTATCTTCCACTTGGCAAACACGGCTATTTCGTCTCATATTAGTATCAAAAAATATTATCCAACATTACCATTACATAGCTAAATCATAAAAGTTATCATTACATAGCCTGATTTAAAAAAAAAGTACTTTCCACGTTCAAACAGCCAGGTAGATATATCAAAGTTCCATCAAAGTCTAGTCAAATGACAGCGCACTCAGCAATCGTTTGACTTCAAGACATCCCTGTGAACTGACCTGAATCGAGAATCCATCATAGTTTGAGTTCGAAATACTGACATCTAATCTGGGCCTTTACTCGGCAAAACGATTGCGACATTATTGACAGTGACAGTGCTCCGATATATTCGGCCAAACTGCACTCTTAGATATCGTTTCGACCTCCTGGCCTTTTGTGTTACAATGACCTGAAGTTAATAATAGAAAAATAATAATAATAATAATAATAATAATAATAATAATAAATATTGGTGGACATTTTACACATCGCCATCTAGCCCCAAACTAAGCAAAGCTTGTACTATGGGAACTAGATAACTGATAGAATACTTAAATACTTTTTTTTTTTGTAAATAAATACTTAAGATACATACTAACACCCAGACACAGAACAAACATCTATGTTCATCACACAAATATTTGCTCTGGGTGGGGATCGAACCCACAACCTACAGCGCTGAAGGCAGAGTTACTACCAACTGAGCTGTGAGGCTGTAAAAATAGGTAAATATAAACGGACAATTTTCACAGAAACATCTAACCCTGGCCTGAGCACGAACCACTATCGTATCGACAACGTATCGTCCAGACGTCAAAACTGACACTTTTTGTTTAGTAAAAGTGTCAGTTTTGGCATTTGGACGATACGTTGTCGATACGATAGTGGTTCATACTAGCCCCCCTGAACAGAGCTCGTACTGTGGGAAACAGATAACTGATAGAAGACAGGTTAATTTAAAAAAAATGGCTTTTTTTAATCATTACTTAATGCTGATGGTTGAAGACGCAGCTATCAGAGGTGTTAGTGCTAACTACTTTCGTATTGACAACGTCGATACCAAATGTGAAAACTGATACTTATCGTGATAATGCACGAATCACTATCGATAAATCATCCATGCTTTTTTAGGTTCCGTACCCTTAGGGTAAAAACGGGACCCTATTACTAAGATTCGCTGTCCGTCTGTCTGTCACAGGGCTGTATCTCATGAACCGTGATAGCTAGACAGTTGAAATTTTCACAGATTATGTATTTCTGTTGCTGCTCTAACAACAAATACTAAAAACAGGATAAAATCAATATTTATGGGGGGGTCCCATACAACAAACGTGATTTTTTTGCCGTTTTTATAGATAATGGTACGAAACTCTTCGTGCGCGAGTCTGACTCGCATTTGGCCGGTTTTTTTTTTATAATTAACACTTTTGTATAAATTATGTGCTGTCTTTTGTTTTAGATTACATCATCTTGGAAATTCCTACATTTTATGGTCGATTTTCTTTAAATTACTGTCCATATTATTTTATAAAAAGTCATATTTTTTAATCACTATCTCCAATAAGGTTTACAATCTACAATGACATGGACATTGGCAGAATTATGACAATCAGTCACAGCAGCCAGGGAAAATGAATTGAATTGAAATCATCCATGCAGAAAAATTACTGTTTTGCTTACAATTATGAAAAACATTTAAAAATCGTAAAAATATGTGGCTTGGGCATTCCATTATGCATGCTCAAAATTTTACAAACGAAAATAAAACCAATAGCCTACGTTTTCCATGTTTTCGATACCATTTCGGTTAAACATCGCTCGAGTTCTACGGTACATTTCACAATGTTCCAGAATAACAATTTCCGTGTAAATAAGATTTAATTTACAAAATACTGCATGGAAAATAATGAACCCGTGTTTCTCATTTATCAAAATTGTTTTGTAACTACGTAGTTCGGTTAAACTGGAATTCACATACATTTTCTTTTAATGACTGTTTTATCGAACATAAAAATACCCCTGCCTCTAACTTTGACGATTTCCTAAGCCATGACAAAACTAATATTATGTAGGTAATATTGGGGTAGGTATTGAAATGAAAATGTAATTTTAATTTGTGTTTATTAATTTTTTATTTTTTTTCCTTTTTAATTTTATTTATTATTATTATTATTTATTTTTCATTATTATTATTTCTATGACTATATTTGTTATTGAGATTTATCTTTTATTATTATGTACCTAAATATTTCAGACACGATTGTATGATTGTTTATGAATAAATAACTGAACTGAACTGATCTGAACTACCCCCTCTAGACATATTCAAGGATCTAGGCGCCTTGACATCTGAGAGTATGCCTACCGTACTTGGGGATCACAGTCGTGATCCTATTAATTTTAAAATGGTTACTGATTTTGATGACTAGTGACTGAAAAACTCCATTTTATTAGCAATGGAATGCGTTTATTACAATGATTGGTGTCCGTATTATTATTGAGAAGTTCGTGAGAAGCTGATTCTGGCTGTGTCATCAAGTTGATTTCATATTGTTGTATTGTCATCAGAACCACACAGAACTGCCAAATTTGATCTAATAATTATAAGTTGGTTAAATTTGAATTCCATGAATTTCTTACATGTTTTGTGACAATTGTTCTATCTCACAAAGACGGTTGGTCTTAATTGTGTGGGTAGATTTGACATTGACTTTGTTTGTGTGTGTCACGCACACAATAGCGCGTATCTAAACACATCATGCGAGAGACTATACACATCTAACTACTATTACTGCTCATCCGCCTTCGTGAGATAGAACAACTGCTGTACAGGCGAGCTAATAAAAATGTGTTAATATTGTATCCGGGAAGGTCGTTGGCTCGAATCCCGGCCGTGCATCAATGAATTTGTCGTTTCGAAAAATGTATATACGCATTAACATGTGCTTATAACGGTGAAGGAACATATCGTGAGGAAACCAGTTAGTATTCTTATAAGCGGCGACGGGCTTGCCACCTGTCACTTGTGGAATGCTAACTACTGCAAAATGTAGGCATGAGCCAAAAATAATGTTTGGACGTGCCTCTGACTTCCCCTTTAGAGATCTTCAAGGATCTAAGCGCCATAAGATTTGAGAGTATTCTACCGTACTTGGGAATTACAGTCGTGATCCTATTTTTTAGTAATTTATCGGTTTGTTACAGTTCCTCCGGATATAATAAACGAGGAAACATCAGCAGACGTAGCTGCCCAGGAGTTGGATAACGTGACGCTGCTCTGCCGTGCCTCTGGACACCCCCCGCCGAGGATCACGTGGAGAAGGGAGGATCACGAGCCCATGCTCATGAAGCGGGTGGGGAATAGGGAATTTTATAAAGGTGATAAGTTAGTGATGTTGGGAGGCTCAAATATGAGATAATGTTAAAAAAAACCGGCCAAAGTACGAGTCGGACTCGCGCACGAAGGGTTCCGTACTATTATCTCATTATCAAAACGGCAAAAAAACATGTTTGTTGTATGGGAGCCCCCCTTAAATATTTATTTTATTCTGTTTTTAGTATTTGTTGTTAGAGCAGCAACATAAATACATAATCTGAGAAAATTTCAACTGTCTAGCTATCACGGTTCATGAGATACAGCCCTGTGCAGACGGACGGACAGACGGACAGCGAAGTCTTAGTAATAGGGTTCCGATTTTACCCTTTGGGTACGGAACCCTAAAAAGGTTCACGACTGGCCTTACAACTCAGTTGGTAGTATGTAACTTTGTTTTTTTTTATTTATAACTGTTATCCAACAAGCGCGGTACACCCTTTTTGATCTCTAGGTGCTCAGATCTTTGAAGATGCCTAAGAAAAGCAGTCTAAGACACAAAACATCACGTCCATACGTGACAGTTTGCAAGCCCACCGCCTCTTATAAGATTTGTATTAATTTCCATTAAAACACTTTTCAATATTTAAGCTAACCCTCGTATTCAAGAACGACACTATGAGAACACGCACCCACAGTGGACGAAATCTTATTTCATAAAAATCGCTTTATGTGTTATGCGACACTGCATAGTGTGACTAGAGGCACATTGTCGTGTACCTCTAGCCAAAGTTGAGCTCTAAAGGCACACGGTAGCGTGCGCCATAGTGCCAGTAAACACATAAAGTGATTTTTATGAAAAAAGATTTCGTCCACTGTGGGTGCGTGTTCTCATAGTGTCGTTCTTGAATACGAGGGAAAGAAATCTCATTAAAAATGTACCTTAGGTTTACTACTCATACAACGACTTCCCACAAGAAAGAAGAAAGAATCTAAATATGCCCATCAAACCCTTTTCTCCAAGACACATCTTTATGTAAATAACACAAGAACTGCTACTCCAGCTCGGATGACTGACTACGTTTTTTCATACAATTCCTTATCGATTTAGAAACGTTTTGGCTGGGTGGGTGTTACCTTCACTTTGGCTTTGAAGGTCGTAGGGTTAAATCCGGGCCGCGCATCAGTGAACTTTTCTATTTAAAAGAAATATATCTATGAAACAGATGAAGAAACATCGTGAATAAACCAGTTAGTATTCTTATATGCGACAACAGTTTGCAACCTGTCACGTGTGGAATGCTGACTACTACAAAATGTGGGCATGTGCCAAATATAATGTTTGGATGTGCCTCTAACTACCCCGTTTAGACTTCATCGATCTGAGTTAGGTGGTTTTCCGTGATTTGGGATTAAAGTCGTGATTTTTTTTAGAGCCAATTTGTAATTTGAAATTATAGAAATATTGATAGATAGAAATTATTGATACTGGATCGAAAGTAATCCCCATATTCTTAGTTGTAACCTCGAAATATCTCCACCTCAACTCGAACTTGAAACCGTGTTTTGGTAGTTTTAGTTGATAAAATTACCTCGAGTTTGCGTATAGTCGAGGATTCCTCAATAAGCAGAAAGAACTGTCAACTCAAGATACCTCAAGTCACCTTTAAATTTATTTAAGCTTGACGGTTTGTTTAATCAAAATCTCCTTGGACTGATGACGTAATGACGTAATTGAAGTACCTCCAAAAAATCGATTTTAGATACCAAACATGAGGTTGAGGGGCCTCGAAAGAGATTGAGTCAAGTTATAGTCGGGTTAGTTTCGAGGTTACAACTAAAAATATGGGAATAACACAATGTTGAAAACGAAACAATAATGATTACCTAATATGGCTGAGTGACATGAATAAATTATCGTTACACTGGTTATTAAACTTATCTTTCTTCTTATCTTTGTTTAATAGACATATTCACACACAAGAAAACTATGTACATTAACCCCACTTTAATTATGTTTGTTTGAGTAGCTTTTACATTTTCTTTAATAGTTTCTTCACCCTGGGCCTTACAAGCTCTTAAAGTAATATTAAAACAGTAATACTCGCGGTGCAAAAGTTACAACGCTTGTGGTAAGGCCTCTAGAGTTTCAATCATTATCATTTCATCATTTTCTACTCCTTTTCCCACCACAACACGTTGACAAACATGTTTAGAGGATTTGGCTTATGTTTTACATCCGGCCGCCTACCGTCAACCCTCTTTGGGAATACCTGTTAGTGCACTTCGTCGTTGTCGTCCTCGCGTAGATGTTTGCAGCGATAGAGACGACAAGTTGTTAGACAATCGTCGTTTCGAAAGACTGTCAGTAGTATTCAACCGATTAGCAGCTGCCTGCTAGACTTGAACTTGACTTGACTGCTTTGTTAGACTTGAATCCAAGAGAAGATCTCTCCGACCATACACACGTCCTGCCGCACGGGTGTACTAATGAAGATTATATGAGAATGTTTGATACGAGTACTTTAGGTTACATTATGGCAATTTTTGTGGGTATCTCAAATTTTTTAGGGTTTCGAGTCTACAAGAAACCCTTATAGTTTCGCCATGTCCGTCCGTCCGTCTGTCCGTCTGTCTGCAGCTTAGCTTACATACTATCAGTGCTAGAAAGCTGTAATTTGGCATGTATTTGTATATACTATACATATTAGTAATTTCAACACAGTCGTAAAATAAAATAACTTCACTTGATACGCATTTAGCCGGTTTTTTAGGTAATCCATTGTAAGCAAAAGTATAAATTTTACCATATTGGGTTGACGTCAGTCAGGCGGCCGGTTGTAAAACATAAGTTAAATCCTTTGGCAACATATTTGTCAACATGTAGACCCCACTTTAGGTTGGAAACGGAATAGACTAGTGAAAACCCTCGCAACTTCGTTCAAGTAAAGCTATTTTCAGTAAGACTAACTTCGATGCACCTTGTATAGTTGTCTTATAGTCCAGCTTTATATCAATTCAAAACTTTGGATAAACCTATTTACAACGGACGTTATATTTTAAAGCGACTATAAAAATTTCGCACCCAATGGGTAAAAATGGGACCCTATTACTAAGATTTTGCTGTCCGTCTGTCCGTCGGTCTGTCTGTCACCAGGCTGTATCTCATGAAACGTGATAGCTAGACAGATGAAATTTTCATATATATATATCTGTTGCCGCTATAACAAGAAACACTAAAAACAGAATAAAATAAATGTTTAAGTGGGGCTCCCATACAACAAACGTGTTTTTTTTTTGCCGTTTTTTATAGATAATTGTACGGAATCCTTCGTGCGACTCGCACTTGGCCGTTTTTTATGCATAACCGCGCATATCATTTTATCTGGTAAACCGATTTCTATGATTTTTTTTTCTATTGTTGAATATAGTCCCAAATCGGTGCCATTTAAATTATAATTCATGTTGGACTAATAGTTAACCCTTATAACATCGACTACATAGCCTAATAGACGCCTAATGGCTTCATTTCTTCAAACATACAACTCTGTCAAGTCAGTGAGGTATGAGGTACGGGGGGAACCGGAAAAAGCATTCTAATTTCAAAATGACGTGATTCACTAGGGATGGGAAGTGTTGACATGAGTTGTCGATAGCAGTCAGAGGCACGTCCAAATATTATATTTGGCACATACCCACATTTTGCAGTAGTTAGCAGTCCATACGTGACAGGTTGCAAGCCCATCGCCGCTTATAAAAATACTTACTAGGTACTGGTTTCCTCACGATGCGATGTTTTCCTTCTAAATGTATAAATATCAATTGCTGTTCGTTAGTCTCGCTAAAACTCGAGAACGGCTGAACGGATTTATTTTATCTTGGTCTTTAAATATTCGTGGAGGTCTATGAAGGTTTAAAAGGTGAAAAAAAAATCGAATAATTGCCGGGAAAACCTAAAAACAGCCCTTTTCTTTTTCCCATACAAAAGTTAAAAGAACGTAGAGTCCATTTGAGCTTTATTAGGTTTGATAGTACGGGAACGGGAACGGGATCGGGATCGGGAACGGGAACGGGAACGGGAACGGGAACGGGAACGGGAACGGGAACGGGAACGGGAACGGGAACGGGAACGGGAACGGGAACGGGAACGGGAACGGGAACGGGAACGGGAACGGGAACGCGAACGCGAACGCGAACGCGAACGCGAACGCGAACGCGAACGCGAACGCGAACGCGAACGCGAACGCGAACGCGAACGCGAACGCGAACGCGAACTAATTCTAAAGCGATAATATGATAAATGCGAATAGCAAATAGGTTACTTTACTTCATATCCATGTAGGTTGAATTATATTCTTTTTGTTCAATTTTATCCTGTGTCTGTTGTCTGTCTTTTTATTAGTAATGTTGTGCATGCCTGTAATTGGCTCACATTCTATAATACTTTTTCATAAATGTTTACGTGTTTAATGTGTATTATGTGTGCTGTTGGCGCTGCCTTAATAAAGAAATAAAAAAATTAAAAAAAATAGGTACAACGCGAGCGAAGCCGCGGACGGAAGCTAGTTGGCAATAAGTAGTTTTACTAGTTAGGTCCAACTGTTGTTGTTACTACTATGTAGGTTTATCGATCATCAATTATTGAGTAGTGATACAACACTATTGACTTTATTGACACTATCGACAAGGAAAGAACCAGTCTAACTTGAGCTTGTGGTAATGGTTTTTTAGCATAAACAGACGAGATGTGCACGGGTCAAGGAAGTGGTCGGTACTACTGCAGGTTTGACGCGCGGTATTTTTTATCGGCCGTATAAGACTGACCTTTTGGATGTCAATGTTCGCCTTGCATGCGGTGTCTTTTTGGGCTGTGTAGTCGATGCCTTATAAGGTAAACCTTAAACTTAAAAACTAATATCGTCTCTTGACTTTTCGATTGATCGGAACATTTTCGTCGGTTTTTTTTTAGTTTTTTAAAGGTTTATATATAAATCCACATTGGATAAATCTTTACAGTAAAAACCGCCAAAAATAGAACAATTCCAATCATTTGTCAGCAAACTGAGAGGAGGTTTCTTTGGACCGAGACTGTTTTGATTCTCTTTTGACGAGTCAATTCAAATGTATTGAAGTTGAAGAGGGCAGCTGTTTATTTATCTTTTCATCTTATTTTGTTCACAATTTTGGTTATAGATGATAATCCGAGCAAGATTTTCTATCGGGGACTATATAGGGTTAAATTCAAATTCAAATTTAAAAATCATTTATTTATATAATTCGGAAAAATCACAAGGATCACTTTGAAACGTCTTAGGAACAAGGTAAAGCTACGCCAATTCCTCGCGACCAAGCCTAGAAGAATCAGGCAACAAACACGGCTTGGGGTCTACCTTTTTTTTCCTTATGGAGAGTATAAATGTTTTTGATGAATGCAGAATCGTTTTTTCTCAATAACCACAAAACATACAGTTTTGTTTACTAGATAACTTAAGGATATAATCTAGATAAATTACAGACAGAAACACGATTGGTGAAACTTTTCTCGATAGATTTATTTTCCAAAGTTGGCTCTTCAAAAACACGAGTTTCGTTTTTAATCAAAGCTATGAATAGCTAAACAGTTTATTTTTATATAATTCGAAAGATAAATACAAGCTAAATAAATTACAGACAGTTTGTTTTTAAATTTGATGGTTTTCGAGATAATGCTGTTTCATCACTTTTTCCGTCTTATCCGGGTAGACTCAGCCCATACAAAACGTCAAAAATTTCACTTATCAACTTAATGCTATGTAGAGCTCCAGTGTGGTGCCGTAAGAACAAGGCTCAAACAAGAATAATAATTAAAAGTGTATTCTTATTCAATTACGTACAACAATAAAAAAAATCAACTAAGCACAAATTTAAAAAGCAGCACACGTTATACTTGATTTAGAAATAAAACCTAAAATGTAAGAACTAGTTAACATTACAACTATAACTTACAGCTCCATTGCCTTACTTAATTTTGTATTTATTCCTTAGTGGAGAGCTTTGTGGGGAGTTCCCTAACCCTGTGGCGCGTGGATCGCCGTCAGATGGGCGCGTTCCTCTGCATCGCATCCAATGATGTGCCGCCTGCCGTCAGCAAACGGATCATACTGCTAGTCAACTGTGAGTATTGTATACAATTGTATGTATTACTACTATTTAAGTTATGCACCTCAGCAATTTTCGTATTTCCGAACCAGATTTTACAATCAATGTCCGGTCGTCCCGTGTTTCGTCAACACTCGAGCTCAGAGAGTGTTGTAACATATCTACATTCAATATCGGATCAGTATTGGTAGTGTATCATAGATAGGCAAAGAAACTTTAATAGTTGTACTGTACTCGTACAAGTCAAACATAAAGTTTTCGGCTGTGAAATAGTATATCGAACACCATGGACGCCTTCTTTTGCATATCGCGTGTGTAATGACGTGGTACACATACAGTTGTCTAATTTTACGAAAGCGGGTTAGTCTTAAGTGTGTGTGGATGCACGTTCATATTGTTTACATTGCTGTGTGTGTAAACCCGGGAGCACTCAGTATCACAGTCACACACATAAACGCGTGAATATAGACATCACAACTGCAGTAGGTAGTAATAATAATAATAAAGTTTATTTATTTTCTCTCACAAAGGTAAGCATTAACAGTTGTAAGTAACAGTAATAAGCAAATATTTAAGCGAATATTTAAGCGCTGTCATTGGTCCGCTCCGCACAGCTTAGAACAGCTCCGCAAGTGAGATTGACGCTCTTGTGACGTCATCATAAATTTGAATCTCAAGGTTTTACCCAAGGTGCGTTTCTCATAAAAGTAATGTGTCAAGCAAATTCACAGTACATCGCAACTTTGGACATTTTATGAGACTCGAATCAAACAAACGCGACCTTCCACCTTCGACACAATTAGAAGATTATTCCTCTTGCCTACCTTCGTATATCCGAGAGGCTGGTATCAAATGTAAGAGAAAGGGTTTTACGGTCAAATGATTCTGATAAATCAACTGTTGCCACAGATATACTAGATGCCGGTTTGTCCCGCAACATGACACGCAACGCTCATTCTGCGTGATGCTGCAACATTTCAGTGTCTCGCAACATGCCTTGCAACATTTCACATGACGCTGGACACCTCGGGCGACTTTTTTAGAAAGGAGTTATGTGGCCTGTAAAAAGTTTGACAACATTGTCCCTGAAACATTGACAGTGTATCGGTAGCTATGACCGTATTTTCATATTGTTTTTTTTTAGCCTGGAACAGATATGATAAGAAAACATTAACTCAAATATATTACTTTACAAAAGTAGCAGTAAGTAAAGAGCGAGTCCTTTGCCCAGCAGTGGGCCAATATACGAGAAAAAAAAACAATAGGTAATATTTGTTTATATTAGTTTTTTGTTTTGACTTTAGTCCCTACAGTCAATTATGCGAAAATGTAAATGTGTTTTTGAGAAATGTATTTTCGGAGAAATCTTTTGTTTTCTTCATCCTTTCACTTACACCCTACACACCCGTGATAAAGCCGAATTGATCCCCCTCTTGTAAGCCGCTCTTGCGTATAATTGACTCTTCCTTGTCATTGGCTCCCATCCTGGCCTATCATGTGTGGGATTACTAGCTATTGCAGCTGGATTTGTTTGATCAACGGCTCCTGATGTAGGTTGTCAAAATGGTAGCCGAAGCTTGGACAACTCTCCATATACAATGTTTTAATTTTGTGCTAAAACAAACTTCTCTGATAATTTATCAAACACCGTTCTAAAGTTTGCAGTAAAAACATATATTTTTTTGTCATTTTAATACATTTGTCATTTGCAAAAGGCGCATATGATTTTATGACATAAATAACTTTAAGGTTTTATTTATCTTTTTTATCCTTTTATTATCCTTATTCAGGATTGGTAAATCTTTTTTATATACATAATTCGGAAATGGTTACTAAAAACCACTTTTTTATTACGTTAATAATATGCACTTAATAATATTATTTCAAAAAATATTATGTATTGGTTTGATTCTCACTCGTATTCTAATTATTTTTTCAAATTCCTTTAATTTATTGGTAATTATTCTCACGTATATTTATTTATTTTTTATCATTCTTATAACGACTACAAAAGGTAAGAATATTATTGCCTAAATACATCGTATTTCTATCTGAAGTATATCTACGATAAAATTATCATAATTATTGGAACGGAATAGATTTCAAGGCTACGATCTAGAAAACATTATAAGAAATCGTGGCAACACATTAATGTCATAGAGAGTAAAAGCATTTCTTTTATTTAACCATCTTTAATATCCGACTTCTAGTTACTAATGGCTGCCTTGACAAGCGATTCGGAAAACCTTCAGTAATCTCTATTGTCGGAACTTTAGTGCAAAGTGAATTTTACGACTCATCGACCGCTTATCCCCAATTCCGCTGGTGGGATCCCGTCGTGGGATCAACCCCGCATTATCACGACATTGCCCGCGCTCACTAAAATCCGGGACTTTGTTCAAATCTGAAGGATTTTTTGTGAAAGTTGATTTGATTCCTTACGTAAGAGTTGGGATCTTGGTACATACGATACTAGCTGCTCGCCCCGGCTTCGCACGGGTGGTACCTGGATAAAAAGTCTACCGATTTTGTGCAAACTTCACATAAACCATCTACTAAATAGTCCGAACAAAGCCTAAACATTTGGTTTGTATAGGTGAGCCCGTTCTTGAGTTGCATCTTTTATGGTTAAATTAAGGCATTTAGTAGTCACGTGTGGAAAATATGGGCATTTAATATAATGTTTGGACGTGTCTCAGACTCCCTTTAGTCATTTTCAAGTATCTGAGCGCCTGGAAATCTGAAGGGATGTCTATTGTACTAGCGGAATCCAGTCGTCATCCTATTTCATTTCATTTAATAGTCTTTGATAGGCGTTAGTTGAACTAAATTTGGCAGCAAGATTATGAGAAAATCAAATAGTATATATATTCACTGCGTGCCTCTGATTATCTTCTATATAATTTACTAGCTGCCCGTCTCGGCTTCGCATGGGGTGTACTAATGAAGGATACAGTCAAATTTTTGTCTTTGGGTTACATTATTTCTATTTTCGTGAGGATCTCATTTATATGGCGGCGATGGGCTTGCAACCTGTCACGTATGGAATGCAAACTACTGCAAAATGTGGGTATGTGCCAAAACTACCCCCACTAGACATCTTCAAAGGATCTAAGAGTCTGGAGATCTGAGAGGATATCTACCGAACTTGCTGATTACAGTCGTGATCCTAATTATTTTACTATTTATTTATCTAATTAAAACCTACAATAAAAAATATAGTTTACGTTAATCAATTATAATGTAGCTTTTGATGGGTAAAGTAATTCTTAAAATAATTGATCGAGTAATTTATTCGTTTATCCGGTACAAACAAAAGTACAAAAATACGACGCTTTTACCTCGCTATTATAAGAGATTTTTTAGATATCTTTAGTATGTATGAAATGAAAGGACTAACCTTGCTTGGATTACAGTCGTTCCTATTTCTTTCGTCTAATATACCTACTGTGTGTCTGCCTATAAACGCACGATCATTTGATCAAGATAAAACAAACCCAAAACACACGCAGCAAAATTACCCAGCAAAGATCGTTTCTCGATACAGGCATCTCAATCGTGTTCGCAGTAAGCTCGTTCTGTGGAATTGAAGCCAAATAGCACCTAAGGCACCAGTTTGTTACGCCATCAAGTTCCTATCCAGAAATTCAAGAAAAAAACTCATTTACGTAAATATTCTAAAGTTACATATGTAATGCTATTGCAAAATGTGGGCATGTGCCAAATATAATGTTTGGACGTGCCTCAGACTACCCTTCTTGACATCTTCAAAGGATTTAAGCGTCTGGAGATCTGAAAGGATGTCTACCGTAATTGGGGATTACAGTCGTGATCCTATTTATTTTATTTTTGGAACGAAGTTCCTTATTATCTAAAGTTTTTAATTATGTTTGGTGAACTGAGCCGTAAAATTTTTAAAACTTTTTATTCATAGCTAAAGCAGAACTTTATTAATATAGCATCAATCAAATAAAAAAAATGATTCTGTCTACTGAAAAAGTAAAGATTTGAGGGTACTGTACATTACTGTCTAAACAATATTAAATATGTATTACCTCGAAACAAAAACTACCTAATATATTTTACGAAACCGTAACTAAAGAAATGTTTTTCCGATTTAATTAAAGACTTTGTTTAACTGACTGTTTATACGACTACAATTTACTTGAAAACTACTGAACAGATTTTGATGAAAACTGTTACAGTACAAGACATGTATGACAAATCGCGGTCATTAGTAGCGTTGTGTTCATAGTGATGTGCTAAACAACGTCCAATGATGTGTTTAGACGGCTTTACCATCTAATCAAGTTGTACAGCTGATCACGTCAGAAACTAGTGCTGAGTAAACACATTTTGTGGTATCGAGGACAATATCGTACGTTCTGTTATTATAACTTGAAATAGAACTACAGTGTTCTGCATGAAATTGAGCTATGTATCGGTAAATATCGAGTACAAACTGACGATTATTTGGTAGTTACGGGTATTGCATTCGATCGTCGTTTAAAGGTACGCGTCCACAGGTCGGTACCGTACGCATCGGATGCATCGCATTTAACGGATCGCAGTGGACGGATCCGCATTGTACGTAGTGGAGTGATGCGTCCGATGCGTACGTTACCGACCTGTTGACGCGTACCTTTAGGCAGACGCATCATAATAGGCTATTTGACAGTATGAAAAATAAAGTGTTATTGATTGTAATCTATTTAAATTATGCCTTCATAAAGCGGTATGCAGTTAAATAACTTGAAAATAAACAATGATTAAAAAAAACACATAATTAAAATTATCTATTTTTAAACGCTAGTCACGTGACACAAAACGGTCAGGATTGGTCGAATCGACGATGACGTAACATGCTTGTCATCGCTTGCCTTGAAAAACTTGACGTTTGTTTATTTGTTGTCAAGCATGTAACCTCACAGAAACTAGTGCGACGCCATTTGCATAAAGAAGCGTTTTTGAGGGTTATATAAATTGTCGATATTTAATTGAAGGCCAATACTTAACAGAATTGAAAATAATATTTTTATATGGGTTCCATAGTCACTACCGAATAATCTAGAATAGTTTTTAAAATCTTGTCAAATAGCCCATTATCATTGACTGATATAATAGTATCGACATTAGACACACATTTCGATGTATCGAAGATTCCTTTACCATAAAAGGAAGGTACTCTCCAAGCTCCATGCTTCTAGAACGACATGTAAGTCAGTCTGTTAGTCAGTGAGCCTCACAGCTTTCACAGCTCAGTTGGTAGTAGCTCTGCCTTCTGCGCTGTAGGTTGTGGGTTCGATTCCCACCCAGGATAAATATTTGTGTGATAAACATAGATGTTTGTACTGTGTTTGGATGTTAATCTATATACTATATAAAAATCAATTGCTGTTCGTTAGTCTCGCTCTAAAACGTCTCGAAACACTAAAATGTTAAATCGATATGATAATCTTTTACCGTCTCATTAATAAACGTAGACTAGCGCAGGATTAAATTTAGTCCAACGCTTACGTTTGGACTAGTCGAATTCAATATTAATAAACAAGGATTAGAAATGGAGTTGCTTACATTATGCTGGTATTAACAAGTCTTGGTGTAACCTCAGATGATCTTTGGATAAGTAAATTTTTATTAATAGCACCGTTTGTGTTTGTTTTTAGGGTTCCGTACCCAAAGGGTAAAAACGGGACACTATTACTAAGACTTCGCTGTCCGTCTGTCACAGGGCTGTATCTGATGAACCGTGATAGCTAGACAGTTGAAATTTTCACAGATTATGTATTTCTGTTGCTGCTACGAGTTTATGCCGGATTTTTTTTTACTGTTCTTTCATTAAACAGAAACCATTTCTTTTAGTCTGTTTTGTCCTTTGTGTCTTGTCATGTTACTGTCTATTCGTTTTTATTTGTGGCAATAGTTTTTGTACTCAGGCCTCCCGAGATACCTGTAGGTACTTGCCCTAGTTCGAGGACCACTAGTATTAAACGTGACCGTGTTAGTTATTTTTGGTTAAAAACACTTTTATCTGTTTTTACTAGCGTATCTCGCTTTTAGGTAATCGATTTTGCAAGATTTTACCGTAAAACATTGAAATTCCTGAAATACAAAAGAAAATTTTGAATAAAAGTAGCCTATGTCCATCTCAAGACTTTAAACTATCTCTATATGAAATTTCATCACAATCGGCCCAGCGATTTGGCCGTGATAACATCACAAACGGACAGAGCTACTTTTCCAATTACTAGATAGACGTATAGATTTTCAATGTATTTTGGTCTACCATCATCTAAATCTGATTTTTGGCGAAACAAACAGTATAAACAAAAACATCTCAAAATGTAAATGTTTAAGTGCTATTCATATTATGGACGGAACTTATCGGTTTATGGCAGAGGATGTCCGAATACACAAGTGATTTCATGATCTGTTTATGACCCCAGTTTTATGACTGAAGTGCACCTGAATTTTAACTGCCGTTAACCCACACCACTTAACATGACAATTTTGGCGATCGCATTGGGTCAAGTCACACCCGAAAACTTTCGTACCTTTTTAAAATTATTTTCTTAAATAAATATTGGTGAATCTCTTCCTAAATCAAGCATAGCTTTATGGGAACCAGATAACTGTTAGAATACTTATAAACTTTGTAAATACATTAGTACTTAAGTACGTATACATATTAACACTTTGTGTTAATATGTATACAAATGTTTTCAATTAAGTTAGCTCATACAAATTTAGAGTTTAGTAAAACAAAAAAAAATACCTTGTTATTTACGTTTGTAGAACCTAATTTTTATATTTAAATTGGGTTAGTCCAGATATCCCCATTGACTATCCCCATTGGCAAGTCATTTAGTTTGTAATGGGCATTTCCCATTGATGCATCCCCTACTAAAAGCAGCTAGCACAACAATCCCAACAATTTCTTAATGTGTTTAAATTCACTAATGAAAAAAACATGTATGCGACGGCCCATACAACCATGAGCATTTGGGCATCCATTATCTGCACACATTGTTAAAACAATATTTTCCTATTCAGTCCCGCCAACAGTCATCGTGCCGAACCAGCTGCTCGGAGCTCCTCTTGGAACCGACGTGTTGCTGGAGTGCACAATAGAAGCCCATCCGAACACGATCAACTACTGGTTAAAGAACCGGGGGGAAATGCTGCTGGATGGGTAAGTTCGAAGGAAACTCTTCAAAAGATAGATTGATAGATAGATAGATAGATAAACTCTTTATTGCACACAAAGAAAACAAATGGTAAATAACAACAAATTGGCATTGTGTTCGTCCACACTGCCAAGCCTAGCGCGGTGTCATCGATGGGCGCGAAGTAAAAAGCGTAGCGTCCCGACACGTTGCGTTTTAGTAATATACCTAATTCTAATGATACAAAATTTATGGATATGATTCTCCGTGTGATACTACCCAGCCGGACCCACGTTGGTTAAGGGTTCATTTAAATGCAGTTACAAAAATCAGGAATTGTACTAGAAAGGATCCCGAGATATTTACCTTTGAAATGGGCCGGCTAGGAAGTATCTTAATTGTCGAGTGATCGTTCGTTAAGAGATATACAGAGGTCCAGAAGACTTCGCTGTTGTTCCCATAGTTTGTACGAAGTGAGATTGCTACAATTAATCCGAAAAACTTCGAAAAAATATCTAAATAAACCTAAATAACTTCTTCTTGTTGTGTCGATGCTTCTGGGTGACGCATCGTATTGAAAAGATTAGCCAGCTTACTGCGTTACCGTACCTAGCTGTTACCGATGTGTGTCATGAGGAGCCTCTTTCCATACACATGGATACGATAAACTTATGGCGCGTTACGACACGCTTTAAACAATGAAACGCGTCTTTGCGTGCATACTGTAGTGATGGCGCGTTTTATAATGTATGACACTGCGTTCGTCGTCAAAACCGCACTATACTAAGGCTCGCAGTGTGGACGCACGCATTGGCAATTCTGATTTCAGCACAAACTGATCAAAATTTCGTAAAATAGGATCGTTCTTCGGAATGACACTTCTAAAACTTAAGATATTTTTGACTAAATTCAGGATTTTCTTAATGTAATTTAAAAACGTTATCCTAATTTTACCTGTAAATTGGTGCTAATTATTATGACATTTGGATGTGTAAAATATGCAGTAAAACACAAAAATTTTGACTTTTTTGCAAAAAAAATGCTAAAATATTCTTAATTTAAGAAGTTTCATTGTGAGTTTACGCTTATTTCAGACTTTATCATAAAAGAAATAAGAGCGATCGTATTTAACGAAGTTTTAGCAAGTTAGCAGTAGACAACCAGAATTGCCACCATTGTGGAAGTAAATAGAAATAACCCAACAAATAAAATGCGTAGGTATTTTATACAAATTCCATTGTTATTTTCATCCAATGAAATCAGAATCTTTTCATTTACCGCAGGAATTATATTGAAATGTTCGTCATTTCTTCGATATATATACTCTTCAATAAAATTTTCCTACACAAAAAGGAGAGTACTTGATTTACCTGTATTTGATATTTAGGTATTTGCCCATATCTCAATCCTATTCTCGAAAAAAAATACAGGTTGTATTAAGATCACTTCCTAAAACAAACTGGATGATATTTTTCAAACTATCGTTATTAGATAACTATTAATTTTTACACGGGTCTTTATCACGTAATACCTTTAATTTATTTTTCCGACGTTTTGGCTATGTTAAAATAGCCATGGTCGCGGTCAGACTCGAGTCTGTAGTTATATAGTTCTGTAGATAATTACGAAACTGGATGTTTATCAACGAAGAAAAAAAGAAAGCGGCAAACTCAACTTCGTTATTTGTAAACTTTCCAAAATCAATGTAATCTTTCCAGAATGAAAATACGAATTTTTCACTTTGAATTCAGTTATTGCGGTTACTGTTGCCTCTCCTATGCATTGCTATTAGCATAGGATATTATGAAAAATCAGTTAGTTCATTTTAATCGTTACAAAAACGCACAAGTTACACATTTACACAGTCATCCTCCAGGATTAAGCAATTTGGTTTTCACTAGGGTCAATAATAGGCAAGGGCGTAGCGTGGTACGGGCAGCTGCCCCTTTTTAGAAGAGCTAGAAGAGCGGGGCGGTCACTGTTAAAAAATATTTTTTCATCAGTCACTAATAAGGAAACTCCACTACTAATGTGTGTAAACATATTAAAACAATACAGTCTAGGATTTCCTTTATCTGCCCCCCCCCCCACCCTATAGAAAACCCTGGCTTTGCCCTTGTTAGGTGTGCTTGTACTTTCATTTTTCGAAAATCGTCTTAATACAGCCTGTATAGTATAATTCATAAGCAAATTCAGGCGAGTCCTCGATTCGATTCGAGTTCTTTTCATCGGTTATCAAGGACTCTCATCAGCCCCTCAAGCACTCGACTATGATCCCGGTTCGATCATTAATCTGTTCGCGAACAATACGGTCAAGCGGGAATCAGTGCTCACAAATGAGTCTTTATTACTGGTTGTTCAGCGTCACAAAAGCGGACTGGATTATAGGTACAAGTGGGAATGAAAATGTATGGATGAATAGTTTTGCATTAAACTGTTGTTCTTTGTCCGAATAGCCGTGAATAATCCGTTGAATAAAGGTTAAAAATACTGCGATTTATTTAATATTCAACAAAAAAAAAAAAAAAAAATGAAAAATACACTTTTGAAGTGTTTACTAATGTAATTCCCAACGAAAGACATTTAGGCGCTCGCTGTATCTAAAGTATTTATACATTGTAATGTTTGGACGTGCCTCTGACCTTTGACATATTCAAGGTTTTAGTGCCTGGAGATCTGAGAGGATGTTTACCATACTTAGGCATGGCAATCGTGAGTCTCTTCAATTTTTTTTTATTTGGATACTAGCTGACCCGACAGAATAGACGTTATACAAATTTTAATAATCCTTTAGAAATAAAAAGCTA
Organism: Hydriomena furcata; assembly: GCA_912999785.1. NCBI lineage: Eukaryota > Metazoa > Arthropoda > Insecta > Lepidoptera > Geometridae > Hydriomena > Hydriomena furcata. The sequence goes on along the minus strand of OU538834.1, from coordinate 3,374,662 downwards.
TGTTTTGAACTAAAATTTATATTTTAAGTAAAATGTATTATAGAAATGTTTAGTAAACATTTAGACATCTAACAGGCATATAATCCGGACCCCACACTTGGGTTCTTCGTGTCGTATTCCATATTGTAACAGAAACTCATTCAACCCTTTTCAAATCGGACTAGCCAAGTAACCACCACGACATACGAGTATTATGTATTGTAAAAGTACCCTTATAATATTGTTAATACTTACTTCATTTAAAGAGAGAATATTAATACGAATAATAACACAAATTTTACAGAATATATAGTAAAGAGATGAATTATAGACTGTTGCAAACATTCTATATAACAACGTAAATAAAATTAAATAAATAGGATCACGACTGTAATCCCCTAGTACGGTAGACATCCTCTCTGATCTCCAGACGCTTAGATCCTTTGAGGATGTCTAGTGGAGGGAGTCACAGGCACGTCCAAACATTAGGTATATTTAGCACACGCCCATTTTTAGCAGAAGTTAGTGACATATTATTATGTAATATTTTTTCTGTACATAATATTATTATAATAATAAACCAATCCGCAATTAATGTATCATCACGATTGTATAAAAGCGGCAAAAATATTTTTTTTAAATACTTATTTGGCTTTTCAAAAATCAGTAAAAGTTTAAAAACGAGAGGTATTATCTTTGCCTTCATTTAACAAAAAATTAAACGAAAATAATACGTATTTGCTGTGGTAATATATATAAAAATCAATGCCACTTTTCGTTGTAATTTTATAACTCAAGAACGGGCTCACCTATCCAAACCAAATGTTTAGGCTTTGTTCGGACTATTTAGTAGATAGTTTATGTGAAGTTTGCACAAAATCGGTAGACTTTTTATCTAGGTCCCACACGTGCGAAGCCGGGGCGAGCAGCTAGTATTTTATTTATGTACTTACTCGTAAGTCACATTATTCTATTTTTAGCCCTCGAATGGATATTATATAATAATATGATAATAATATGAAATACAATAATTTATTATCTAAATAACAAATTATTATAAGAAATATAAAACCCGACTGCTATATATTTATATATATTTTATAGGATCACGACTGTAATCCCCAAGTATGGTAGACATCCTCTAAGATCTTCAGACGCTTAGATCCTTTGAAGATGTCTAGTGGGGGTAGTCAGAGGCACGTCCAAACATTATATTTGGCACATGCCCACATTTTGCAGTAGTTAGCATTCCATACGTGACAGGTTGCAAGCCCATCGCCGCTTATAAGAACACTAACTGGTTTCCTCACGATGTTTTCCTTCGCCGTTGTAAGCACGTGTTTTTGATGCGCATATAAATATTCGAAAAATCCATTGATGCACGCCGGGATTCGAACACACGACCTTCAGATTGAAAGCCGAGGTATATCCCACTCGGCCAACACGGCTGCTATAAAACAATTACATAAAAAAAAAGTTTTACCCCCCTTTTTTGCGGTAAAGGGGCACCGTATTTAGTATTTAGCTTATGTCACTCCCACAATTGAGATGATTCCAACGAAATCTCATAATAATGTTGTAATCCGTCAAGTCGTTTGGGCTGCAGAGCGTGCCAAAGAAATTTACATACATACGCTCGAAAAACATTACCCTCCTGGCGTAGTCGGGTAAAAATTTGCACATTCGCTATGATGATGTTGTTTTTTTTATTTCAGCCCTAAATACACGATAAGCGAAGAGAGAACGTCGTACAAGGTGATGATGAAGCTGGTGATTCGAAGGTTTTCAAGAACCGACATCGGAACGTACAACTGTGTCAGTACCAACTCTCTTGGGAAGAGCGAAGGCACACTGAGGCTTTATGGTAAGACTACTGAGGACCACAAGTCCATATTAATTTAGGGAAGATTTATATTAGACCGGGCCGTGTCCGGGCCGGGCCGGAGCTTTTAGTTAGGAGACGGGCCCGGACTGGACACGGATCTGACACTGTTTATTATAAACTGCTTCATACAAAATGTATGTGTTAGAATAACATAATCTATACTTAACTATACATATAATAAAACTGTAGAAGAGTTCAATTCTGTACATTGAATAAAAACTAAAAAAAATACTCCTAGGGGCCTTTAAACAAGTAACACAAGCTAAAAAAAAACATTTTGAAATTTTTGTCTGTCTGTCTGTCTGTTGTCCGGCTTTCACGCAAAAACTACTGGACGAATTTTGATGAAACTTTTTTTGTTATGTAGCTATTAGTCTTCGGCAACATATAGGCTATTTATTTTGAAGATTGGAATACCAGATGTGAAACTATCTGTCCCCCAGCGAAGCGGGCACGGGTCAGCTAGTCAATTATGAAATCATTCTAATCTAACAAATTTGTACTTATAAAAACAATCACCGAACGAAATTTTCTTCTTTTCTTTAAGTCGGTTCAAACAGGAACAAGGATAAGAATATACCTTAACCCGACTTTAGCCTCTGGCATTATGCTAGTTAACATATAAAATTACCTTATATCCTGTTTATTAACCAACTAATTAGCTTTGGCACGTCCTGGAATTAGTAACAATGTTAAATATCCACCCTCAGGGTCAGCTTGAGGTAAATTTGTTACTATTTAGTAAAGCGTGATACACTGTAACAGTCGTCGCAAAATTTTGGTAAAAAAAAATCGACCAAGTGCGTGTCGGACTCGCGCACGATTGGTTCCGTACCATTCTATAAAAAACGGTTGTTGTTATAGCGGCAACAGAAATACATCACCTGTGAAAATTTCAACTGTCTAGCTATCACGGTTCATGAGATACAGCTCTGTGACCGACAGACGGACAGCGAATTCTTAGTAATAGGTTATTCTAAGTAATAGTTAAATAGGTAATTCTTAGTAATTTTACCCTTTGGATACGGAACCCTAACAATAGGATCAAGACTGCAATCCAAGTACGGTAAACTCAGTTCTTCATTCATTCAAATCCTTCAAGGTCTAAAGGACTAAAGAGGCAAATTAAAGGCGTATTCATTTGGAAGATTTTGCACTAATTTACATTCCATACGGGGTAGGTTGCAAGCCCATCGACACTAATTAAAATGCCATTACAATACCGTGATGGCCAAGTGGGAGGAACCTCGATTTTTAATCTGAAGACCGGTTCAAATCCCGGTTTCAAATCCCGGCGTGCATCAATGGATTTTTCTGATCAAAGAATTAATAATAATAAAAATGTATACGAGTATATGCGCATCAAAAACACGTGCTCAAAACCAAGTTAGTATTCTTATAAGCGGTGATGGGCTTGCAACCTGTCTCGTATGGAATGCTAGCTATTTCAAAATGCGGGCATGTGCCAAATATAATGTTTGAACGTGCCTCTGACTACCCCCACTAGAAATCTTCAAAGGATTTAAGCATCTGGGGATCTGAAAGGATGTCTATCGTACTTGGGGATTACAGTCGTGATCTTATTTTAATTTATTTAAATCTGCATATCTTATTTGGTTGTGTGTAGCAGCAACAGTAGTTTCAACATAACACCTTTATGTATACCTATTACGCTCATGTATTCATAAAACGAAAGCATTTCCATTTCGTAACATGGAATATCCTTTTTTTTTCAGAAATAAAGCTATACCCCAGTTCCCAGTCCGCAGTAGAAGTTAATGTGGGAGGTGAGTAACATTATCATATTCCCAAAGGTTTTTATCGCATTATTAGTAACATTACATTATACGGGTGCCCATCATTTTGGATATTCTAGACTTTTTGGGAATATTATGCTGAGTAAGTGACCTATGACTGCTATGAGATATGGATGGTACACAAGAGGTGCTGGTTTGATATCGTAGAAAAGAATGTTGCAATGATAAAAATATTTTATGTGGGTCTGGGTTATGTAATGCGCTTGGCATCTAGCTTTTAATTTTTAAGATATATTTTAATATGAATTATTTTTGTTCTCGTAGTGCTCTACTACTGAACTTTCGCTTGACACTATTTTCTGGTACTATTTGTATTATTATAATATTATAACAACCAGACAAATAACAAACATCACATAAATATTTATCCTAGTTTCCCACCTAGAAGAAACACCGAACCCGCTATCTACAGCGTTAAAGGCAGAACTACTATCAACTGAGATATAGGCCAGTAAAGGAGTTAATCTTTAACAGCGACCGAAAAAAACGACTTCCGTCTGACAAAGTGTAAAATAGAAAAAAAAGATGAGTGAAAAATCAAGGACATCTTAAAATTTTTCTATTTAAAATTCTCAAAATTTAATTAAAAATATTATTTGGAGTTAGTCTAATCATCAAAATGGCAACTCCTGGCTACCCTATTTTAGCTACAGCGGAAATTAAAAGCCATTAACATTCCCCACAACACAAATTTACGGAACCTTCAACCTTCAGAGTCAAAGCTTATAATCCAGAATGGAGAGTCGGTGTCCGGAAAAATATACTTATCTTCTCACGAAAGGTCCCCTGATAATAAAATTATCATATTATTGAAAACAGCAGGTGTGATAATGTAGATATGCCGCAGATCTGGGCGGACGATGTTTTCATCGAATACTTATAAAATATATTAAGAGTACTTCTGAAAACTGAAGACAAAATCAAAGTTATATGAATCGTCATTGTCTTATCTTCAAATTAGTGTGTTAGGGATTTATTAATCAAAAAAATGTATGTATAAAACCTTCTTCTTTGTTTGTTGAAAAAAGTTAAATATACTTTTTGTTTCAGGACTAACTGAAGGCGCAGTGAAGCAAAAGCATTCTAACAACGTCTCAGTTCAAAATATTAATTTTTACTGCCATGTTTTAGTGTTGGCAATTTTTGCTTTTAAAATATTTGTATAGTCTAGATATAAATAAGATGTAAATAAATACTTTAATTTAGTTGCTGTGAATAATTAACTAACTAAACTTGCTCATAATAAAGAAAATAAGATAGAAAATTTCGTTATTTTATTTCTCTCAGCTGTCTGCCCTACATAAAAATTTAGTTACAACAGTACCTAAAATAGTAGATAATTAAAAGTAAGTAGCTATATGAATATGACATGTAATTAATGAATTGGGTGTACTAATGAAGATATAGGCACATTTTTACTTTTATTACGCTTCAAACCAATTATCAAAAAAGGCATGACTTTTAGAACGAAAAAAAAATCTTAAAAGTGATTCCGAAAATTTAAGCCAGAATTTAAGGGGGCGAGAGTCATATAATTTGAATAAAAAATTTAGTACCTACATATATCAGCTGATCTATCAATCTATATCCTAAACGACTAGTCCTAAAAACTTTAAATTTGGAGGGTGCATTCTTTTCGGTGTTTAGGGGTGCACAAAGAAAGGAATCCCTTAAATTCAACCCCTAAGAGGTTGCAGCGAGATTTGAAGTCTATTTGAAAATAACTTTACTTGAACGAAGTGGGGTTTCAACTAGTTTCATCATAAACCCTTCAATTTACCGTACCTAACCAATATTGACAATCGTTTATTAGAAGCAGTAAAATATAAGAGTCGACCCATAAACAGGGGTTAGTTGTGGTTGTACTTGTACCTCGTCTGTGTTATTTAAGATCGTAAGACCAGAATAAGTCTTAGCTAAATAAATAAATTTGGATAAACTAGGAATCTAAAATAAGCACTCAATGATTTGACAGAATTGATTGTTTGAAGAAATGGCATTACAGTAAGTGTAAGTGAAATTTTTGACTTTTTGTATGGGCCGAGTCTACCCGGATAAGACTGAAAAAGTGATAAAACTTCTTGAAAACCATCAATATAAAAAAAAATATTATTTTATGATTATCTAACAGATTATATTAAAATGAACTATTTAGCTATTCATAGTTTTGCTTAAAAACGAAACTAGTGTTTTTGAATAGCCAATTTTGGAAAATAAATCTATCAAGAAAGTCACCAATCGTGTTTCTGTCTTTAATTTATCTAGATCAAATCCTTATGTTATCTTAGTCAACATACAGTTTAAAAAACAAAACTGTATGTTTTTAAAAACGATTTTGCATTCATCAAAAATTTTTATTACTCGTCTTTCACCGTTTACAAGTAAAAAAAAGCATGAAGTAAGTGTCCAATTCTTCAGATAATCTGTTGTTATTTTTACAACGAGTTACGCTTTACAATCCTATAAAAGGAAACAGGAAGGGACACTTAAAAATTATCTTCTAAGATAAAGAACTTAGTGGCATGTTACGTCCGTTTTTATTGCGCTCCGCAACTTTAGGGCCCCGTTACATTACACGGCTGACGGATTAAGGGCTCTTTTGTAATGAAAAATACTTTGTTGCTTTGTTTAGTGATCGCAGTTTGAGGGGATTGCTTTGTAAAGTTTTAATTTAAAAGAGCAAGGTGTCTTGGAATACTAAATGACAAAAGTGATGGGTTTAAATTAGGCAATACAAGGTGGTGACGGAAAATCCTTTGTATAACTAACTAACCGACCCGTGACAGACGTCGACCTGTTAAATTTCAATAATCGAATAGAAAAGACTGCATGTTTTTAGATTTTTAATAGTTAGTATGTTTTATGCCTGATTTGTTGCACTCCAGCGCCATCTATGCCATCATCCCTTTTGCGTTTTTTTTTCATTTTGGGGATGTTTTTCGGATTATAAATACCTCTATGTTTTATTCTGGCATTATATCTACATCTACAACAAGTTTCATATTAATCTGTTTTGTCGTTAAGGCCTGATTGAGGAACAAACATACATACAAACTCACAAACTTTCGAATTTATAATATTATTAAGATCTAAGTAAATAAAGAGGGGACTTCTCTAATTTAATACAGGTTATTGCAACAGAGGAGATCCCAACCCATGTAACCCACAATTTTGTAAGCAAAATAAAGATTTTTATACTTTATGCTTTAATTTGTTTGCGACTTTATTTATTAAGGGGCTGGCTGCCAGTCGACGATTGCTCTTTTTCGGAACAAAAAAAGGAATACTTCTGAACAAGCCACATCTCCTATTTTTATAAGTATATTACTTCAGGTTCCTACCTAGATTTCTATTAAGCTGAAAACATAATAGCAGAAACTTTTCACGATAAAAATATTATTTAAAATGATACGTTTTAGAATTTATGATCGAAATATTTTATATACCTACTATTAAAATCAACTTGTGATTTATTGTTAAAGATGGGTAATATGTAAATCTAGATTTCTATTAGGATAGATTTTTGATAAGTAATTATACATAATTTATATCATTAATTTATTCGAAAAGCTAAGGTGGACCACGCGCGGACGTATGTTTGTCATCATTGCAGCGGTCGGTAGGATTATTTATCGAAGTGATTAAATATGGGTACATCTTTATTCACATAATACTATACATTATAAAATAGGAGATGTGGCTTGTTCACAAGTATTTCTTTTTTCGTTTCGAACAAAAATAATCGTCGACTGGCAGCGTCTTAAAGGTCTCTACTTCGTAAGTTTTGTTGCAATCAATTTTAATTAGTTTATTTTTGAAACCGTTTAAAGCATCGATATAAATCAACACATCAAGAATTGGGTTAGTTGCAATCAAGCTTTGTAGCTACAGCCTGCAATATTTATCAGTTTCTACTGGAAATTACTAACTGTAAAATGCGGGCATGTGCTAAATGTACTATATGGACGTGTCTTTGACTATCCCATTTAAAGATCTGAGTGGCTGTAAATCTGAAAAGATGTCTAATGTACTTGGGGATTACAATCGTGATACATTTTTTTTGTTTCATTTCAAATAAAAATAATCATTACAAATATACCACCGAATAAATAAAAATTAGAGAGAAGGACGAAATAATGGTCTACGAATATTTCTTTATATTTATATTGTTTATGTAGAGTTTAAATTTATCTTCTAGTCTACATAAATATAATTATAGTGGTCCTTACCCAGTTGTAGTGCCTCAAAACGATTTATTGTTACTGACAATGGTAACATTATTGACAGGTAGGGAAATGATTGCGGTTGATGGCCCTTAAATCGATTGTTCTATGTCGGGTATCATTGACGCACAATAGACGCCCAAGGGCTTCATTTCTTCAAACAAACAATTCTGTCAAAACGTTGCGGTCAGGGGAAGCGGTAAAAAATGCATTCTGGCCGGTTCCGCGGAGCGATTCGTGCGAGCTCGGTGGTTTACATAGGATCTGTAGCTCATATGTGTTGTTCGACAGTGTTCGCCTTGCATGGGGAATCTAGGCTGTGTGGTCGATGTCGGGTACTAACCGCACTTTCTGCTTTGTTTGAAGAAGCAACAGAGTAAATATCAAAGTTATAGTTAATGACATAGGGAAACAACTAATAAGCTGGACCGATTGCCTTCAATCGTGTAACTCCAATTGACAATTAGCTCAAGTATCAAGTGGTCCCATAAAATATTGTCAATGCAAGTATTTGAGCAAAACTTTAGTAAAAAAATAGGATCTCGACTGTACTCTCTAAATAGGTGCCATAAACATCCTCTAATATCTCTCAGATCGCTCAGTTGCTCAGATCCTTAAAAAGGGTAGTCAGAGGTTGGCGCAAGCCTTTATTTTGCAGCAGTATGCATTCTAAACGTGACAGGTCGTAAGCCCATCGCCGCTTAGAAAAATACCTATGATTTTATTTATCACAATTTTGCCTTAATCGTTTCAAGCACGTAACGCGCATAAAAAAATACTTATTGACGATCGAAACCCATTTGTGCATAGTCAGAATTCGAACCCACGACCTTTGGATTGAAAGTCGGTGCTCGTACCTGCCACTGGGTACGACGCTTCCGCTTCCCGCGTCTGTATGTCTGTATGTATGTTTGCTTATATCTTTAAAACTACACAACGGATTTTGATGCGGTTTTTTTTTAATAAACAGAGTGATTCAAGGGGAAGGTTTATATGTATAATACATGCATAATATAGTAGAGAAACACTGATAATTTTAGAGGTTTCTAATGTGATGTCGTAAATAAACACATTTTTTTGCGCTTACATTGCAAATGCTGGCTGAACCCCACGAGATGTATCAAAATAATGTACTACAGTATTGTACACCTTAAAAACGTCTACAAAAAAGTCAACGATGGTATTAGAAATGTCTTACGCACAGCGAAGCGGGCACGGGTCAGCTAGTATATAATAAATAAATAAATAGGGTCACGACTGTAATCCCCAAGTACGGTAGACATCCTCTCAGATCTCCAGATGCTTAGATCCTTTGGAGATATCTAAAGGGGGTAGTCAGAAGCATGTTGAAACATTATATTTGGTACATGCCCACATTTTGCAGTAGTTAGCATTCCATACGTGACAGGTTGCAAGCCCATCGCCGCTTATAAGAATACTAACTGGTTTCCTCAAAATGTTTCCTTCACCGTTTTGAGCACGTGTTTTTGATGCGCATATAAATTTTTCGAACAGAAAAATCCATTGATGCACGCCGGATTCGAAACCACACGGCCAACACGGCTCTGTTAAAATAAAATAAAAATCTAAGAAAAATAACTTTAGCAACGAAACCTTCGCTTCTGACTGAAGTTACTACCTCTATTTAAGTAAATAAGTAAGTTAGGCAAGTGGAACGAGTTCGCTTCTTGTTTCCGGACCAGTTACAGACATTTTGGTAACTTCTGATCGAAGCAGGAGCCGCGTGTATCTCGATATAACCGGTTCAACCCGGTTGTGCATCTATGAGTTTTTGTATTCAAAACATTAAAGAAGTACAAGCTTTTGTCAGCGGCTTCGGTCGCGTAGTACCTATATAAAAAGCCTATTTACTATTTAAATGCGTAGACTATGTAGATACCAAAGTTTCATGCAATTACGTTTGGTCGTTAGGGAGTGATTGCACCTTAAACTTTCAAACATCATAACAGTTTTAACATCAAGTAGGGTGAGAGCGCTGGTTGTGGTCATTTTAACAACATTTTATTTTTCAAATAAACGGTATATTGAAAAATGATTAAAAAGACGATTTTAAACAACATAGAATAGAGTATTTATCTATCTCTTAGGTTAAGCAAAGGTTTTGTAACAGGCGATATTTATTTATTAAATATTCATATTAAAATAGTCAAGACTAGAGGTATAACGCATCACAACTGTCACTAATCGAAAAGGCTCATAGACAAGAATTATAAAAAAGTTTGTTTGTTATGTTATTGCTTAGTTATTGACATATTAGATAGAGATTGCATGAATTTAAAATTACCAAAACCGGGGTTTGTACCACAACCGGGTCTTTGACCCTAGATACTTTGCTTGCTGTAGTCCTGAAGTTATTATTACGACATTTGAAAATAATGAAAATTACTCGTACTATCTGCTAATTCAAAAAAAACAAGTTCATAACCGCAAATCATGGAATCTCCTCGTCCTCTGATGTCGGTTGTAAAATCCGACGCAAAACAAAATGTTTTGGATTTTTTTCTGTTCAAGAATACATAAAATTCTACATCACCGAATTCATCTGATCAATTTGAAAGCGACGTACTCGCCAGCAATTCAATAAAGACAGAACTGGTGCTTTAGACCAAGAAGCTGTGATATTTCTTTCTATCTAAGTGCATTATAAACTTCAATTCCATGCCGAGTAAGCAAGTGAAACTCTCAGAGTAGTAAAAGCTGAATACTGTAACCCTCGTATTCAAGAACGACACTATGAGAACACGCACCCACAGTGGACGAAATCTTTTTTCATAAACACCACTTTATGTGTTGAGCGGCACTTTGGCGCACGCTACCGTGTGCCTTTAGAGCTCAACTTTGGCTAGAGGCACACGACAATGTGCCTCTAATCACACTATGCAGTGTCGCACAACACATAAAGTGATAATGAAAAAAGATTTCGTCCACTGTGGGTGCGTGTTCTCACAGTGTCGTTCTTGAATACGAGGGTAAGTGTTAGCATTGATCGATCACAAGAATGCAAAGTTTTTACTATTGAGTATTTGCTAAGGAGTTCCGTTGCGAGTGGCTGTTGAACAGCTCCTGACCATCATCAGATCAGCTTCTGTTACCATATTATTGTGATGTCATCGAAGTTACATACGTATGCCAAATTTCAGCTCATTCGGTTGAAGATAACTGCTTAAAAATTGAGTTGCAAGATTCCACCTTAAGAGGAGTAATAAATGTTTTAGAAGAATGCAGAATCGTTTTTTCTCAATTACCGCAAAACATACAGTTTTGTTTTTTTACGACAAAGATAACTTAAGAATATAATCTAGATAAATTACAGACAGAAACACGATCGGATAAACTTTTCTCAAAAGATTTATTTTCCAAAGTTGGCTCTTTAAAAACACTAGTTTAATTTTCAATCAAAACTATGAATAGCTAAACAGTTCATTTTTTTATAATTCGTTAGATAATCATACTAGCTATGTAAATTACAGACGGATTCTTTTTAAATTTGATGGTATTCAAGATAATGCAGTTTTATCACATTTTCCGTCTTATCCGGGTAGATTTAGCTCACAAAATAAAAAAAATAAAAATTGTTTTATTCAGACAACATTACATACAAAATACATTACAAACATTACATACATTTCATACAAAAAGTCAAAAATTTCAAGTATCGCCTTAACAAACATAGTTATTTAATTACATAGATACATAGTCAATCTGACATCACAGACTAAAAACAAGCCAATTTCATCATGCCGTTCTCTGGTATACTGCAATACTGCTTGGCGACAGAAATAGGTATGTTCGTAGTTCTTCCCTGAACAATCTTCAAGAAGAATTCTACAACTTCCCGGCATACTTTCCATTACTCTAAGGTGCCAACATGGACTACGGTCTAAAGTCAGCCATTTTATTACCCCCCGGTCACAAGAGAGCCTTAATTTAATATAGCAAGCTCGATTTGTTTACAAAGGAAGAAATTTATTCATGAAATTTGTTTTCAGAGGGTCCAGTTGGGCCAGATAAAAATAAACTTTCTTTCGTGTAAGTTACTTTGACCCGAGTGCGGGACCCTTTATGGAGCTTCGGCAATATTCTTCATATTTTAGGGTACCGCAGCTCGGTGCATAACGGAACATTATGTAGTGACTCTGGGGATTAGTCTGGGGGGAGTGAAGATGACATTTAATTTTTAACACGCTTTAAAGCTATTATTTGTAACAAACTAAATAATATGTATTTTATTTATATAATAAGGCAGCGCCAACAGCACACATAATACACATTAAATACGTAAACATTTATGAAAAAGTATTATAGTATGTGAGCTAATTACAGGCATGCCCATTGCACAGCATTACTAATAAAATATAAAATAATATACTGTAAAAAAAATCAATCTAGGAAATCGAATAAAACTAACTTTTAACAGTTGGATTTTTAATTAATTTGACAGATGGGCTTGGTTCTAAAGACAATACAATAAAACTGCTGATGCAGCAATGATTATACTACGTTGAATGGAACTCCTCAACGGCTAATAGCACAGAAAACAAACTTTATACGCGCATTCAACTGTGACAGCTAAATATGATATCTATATATATATATATATGCTATCAAAAACATAACTTGTAAAAAAGCCAAGTCTCGCAACGCAACTCAGTTCTTCTACCGTAAAAAGTTGTGAGATCCATGTAATACCAAGTCGGTTAATTTAATCAGTCCCTACTTTAAGGGTCCTTCTGTCTTAAGTTATTACGTAAAGGTTAGCTAATTACGTAATAACATAAGGCAGAAGGACCCTTAAAGTAGGGACTGATTAAATTAACCGACTTGGTATTACATGGATCTCACAACTTTTTACGGTAGAAGAACTGAGTTGCGTTGCGAGACTTGGCTTTTTTTACAAGTTATGTTTTTGATAGCATCTCATTTATTTTTGTAGATAGTCCTAGTTTTTTGAGTTCCGTACCCAAAGGTTAAAAACGGGACCCTGTTACTAAGACTCCGCTGTCCGTCTGTCTGTCCGTATATCTGTCACAGAGCTGAATGATCCATGATAGTTAGACAGTAATTTTTTTTACAGATGATGTATTTCTGTTGCTGCTTTAACAACAAATACTAAAAACAGAATAAAATAAATATTTAAGTGGGGCTCTCATTGTATACCCTTCGTGCGCGAGTCCGACTCGCACTTGGCCGGTTTTTTTTCCTTTCCGGTACCTTCTACTATCATTCCGTTGACCATTTTACAAGTTACCTTTGAACATAATCATAACTAAGTGCCTAACTGCAAATGTAACTTTGTAATCCTATATATTTATATAGGGTTACAAAATTATTTATGCAGTCGGTATATCTAGAAAACTGGATTGAAATTGCAAAATATTTAGGTTTTTCCTTGATTTATACACAAACCACTAATTGTATTCAAAATTTGAAGCTTCTATGTCTGCTAGAAGTGCCTTAAACTTTTGATGATCGGTCAGTGAGTGAGTGAGTGACAAAATAGGAAACTTTGACTAGTTATAATTCTTAAACTACTGGTTCAAATTGAATGAAATTTGAAATATACCGAGTTTATACTACTTGGTTACTGAAAATTCAGGCTTCTAGTTTTATCCACAACGAAGTTATAGGGGGTCGAAAATGGCCTGAACTGCTTCGAGAAAAGGATGGTACGGCCGTGCAGCTTTTTGCTAAACTTGGCTGGGGCACTGCCGTGCCCCCAGATTATACAGGGCGTCCCACGGATATGCTACATGGAAAAGTACTCTTAATACTGTAGGTAGATGGAACATTTTACTGAAAGAAGACATAATTTGAATTTATAAAACAATTTAAACTGCATTCACAGATCTTTAAATAATTACATGGTTGAACCGGGAATCGAACCCGTTACACGAGAAAAATAATTATCCTGTAGCTTTATCATACCGATCGAAAGGCTTCATCATAAGGATTATTTTTTGCTAAATAACATAGTGTCAGAAATAAAATTAAGACCATGAATTTTAACATTTGATGTGATGAAGTCTCAATGATAAGTAATAATAAGTAAGTAATATTATGAAAGGAATTCCCAAAAAAAGCACAAAGTTTTTTTTATTGCTTTCATGTGTGTGTGTTTAGGTCTTATAGGTATTTAAATAAGTATGGTATCAATATGAATCCGGGTAGGGCATTGCAAAAGATCACTTAGCCTATAAAATTATAAAATGAAACAAAATAAAATAAAAATCTAAAACTAAAAAATATTAATATCATAAATAACTACCTAAACTAATTAGTTAAGCTAACTATGTGTTGAGTGTAAGAGTTTTTTTGTGAAAACCCAAAAATAGTTAGCTTAAATAATTTTCAACCCTCACGAGGGTTGAAAACTGTCTTTGATTAATATATCTAAGTACTATGTAATTAACATCAAAGCGATTATTATTTGGAGCAAGATCTACTACCAAATGCTTAATTACCCGTCTGCACCAGACTTTAAATTCATGCTTATCTCTAAGCCGCACTTAGCAATATATAATACTAGCTGCTCGTCCCGGCTTTGCACGGGCAACACATAGGTAACACACCTGGATAAAAAGTAGTCTATGTGTTACACACATCCACTCACTCACTCACAAACTTTCGCATTTATAATATTAGTGGGATTACTAGCTGCCCCGGCTTCGCATGGGTGATACCTGAATAAAAAGTAGCCCTTGTGTTATTCTGATGAAGCTATATGACTGTAATGTTTCATGTTAATCCGTTTAGTAGTTTTGCGTGAAAGAGTAACAAATACACACATCCACTCACTCGTGTGTGATTCGAGTGTTCGATAATGTAGGATTCTAATAGTAAAATAATTTTTCAAATAGGTCCAGTACTTTCGGAGCCTGTTCAATACAAACAATCAAATCTTTCCTGTTTATAATATTAGTAACTAACATTTTACAGCGGTTTCACTCCCGTGATACCTAAAACATCAAAAATTTCACTTATCTCCTTAAAATGCCATCGCTACAGTGTTTTAAAATCACAATCACCGCTATATTACTGCTCTTATGGCGTTCACTGCTTCTTAGGAAAGCCCTAGTACCCTTAGCGTAATTACGGATAAGGTAAAGCATCAAAAGAACGTTTAAACAGGTGATACGTCACGAATCTACCAGGAAAGAGTCAACTAAAAATACCGGCTTGTTTTCACGGTGCAGCTTCTAAAGAAACAGCTTGTACAGAAAGATAGAAAATAGTAAATACTTTATTGCACACCATAAACAGAACAAAGAAATATAAATAAACTAGACTTTTTTGTAGACGTTTTTAAGGTATACAATACTGTAGTACATTATTTTGATATATCTCGTGGGGTTCAGCCAGCATTTGCAATGTAAGCGCAAAAAAATGTGTTTATTTACGACATCACATTAGAAACCTCTAAAATTATCAGTGTTTCTCTACAATATTATGCATGTATTATACATATAAACCTTCCTCTTGAATCACTCTATTTATAAAAAAAAACCGCATCAAAATCCGATGTGTAGTTTTAAAGATATAAGCAAACATACATACATACATACATATTACATATTACATACAGATGCGGGAAGCGGAAAGCGACTTTGCTTTATACTATGTAGTGATAAATAAAACAAAAACAAACAGAAAAATATGCTGAACAATCGGCGGTCTTATCGCTAATCAATACATAAAAAATAAATAGGATCACGACTGTAATTCCCAAGTACAGTAAATATTATCTCAGATCTCCAGGCGCTTAGATACTCGAAGATGTCGAAAGGAGGTAGTCAGACCACAGGTAGTCCAAACATTATATTGACAAAAACAAATAACATCAAATACAATTATCATTGTACATACAGTTGACTCATTTCTATATTTATAGCTATGTACTCTACGTATTTAAATAATAAATAATCAAACTAAATATATTTTGGTTTAATAGATTATAATATTATTAATAATAATAATAAATAAATAGACACCTATTTTGTTTCAATCTATAAAACGTTATATCGAATAATGGTTTTCATCGACTGCAGCAGCTGTTTTATAAACACTATGTCCTCAGTGGATATAGTGTTAGGTAGTTTATGATCGTTATCGCTGACTTTGTATTGTTGGAAAAAGACTTTGTTATAGTAAAAAACTCTATATTGTACTCCTACAAATGAATATTTAATTGATTGCTTGAAGTGGTCCAAAGAAAATAATATGCCAGTAAAATAAAAAAAACTATCCATTGCGAATCGGACTCGCGTACGTTCGTGCGCGGTTCCGTAACATTATTGTATAAAATACGGCAAAAGAAACAAGTTTGTTGTATGGGAGCTCAACTTAAATATTTATTTTATTCTATTTTAGTATTTATTGTTATAGCAGCAATAAAAATACATCATTTGTGAAAATTTCAACTGTCTAGCTATCAAGGTTCACGAGATACAGCTCTGTGACCGACAGACGGACAGCGAAATCTTAGCAGTAGGTTCCCGTTTTTAACCTTCTTACAACGGAACCGTAAAAAAGAAAAAATAGCAAGCCTATTACTGTAATAACCAATTATCATTGACATATCTCTCAGATCTCCAGCCGCTCAGATCTTTTAAGATTTCTAAAGATATAAAATAAATATAAAAATAAAAAGAATCGGATTCTAATAGTGAAAGAATTTTTCAAATCGGTCTAGAAGTTTCGGAGCCTATTCGATGCAAACAAACAAACAATCAAATCTTTCCTCTTTATAAAATTAGTATAGATAGTATAGACGACCGGGAATTAAACCGACTTATGACTGTTACCCTTGTATTCAGGAACGACACTGAAAACACGCACCCACAGTGGACGAAATATTTTTTCATAAACATCACTTAATGTGTTGAGCGACACTATGGCGCACACTACCGCGTGCCCTCACTCGCACAACACATAAAGTGATGTTTATGAAAAAAGATTTCGTCCACTGTGGGTGCGTGTTCTCATAGTGTCGTTCCTGAATACGGGGGTTAGTTAGTTACGTTAGCAGACTAGTAATTTTTGCGTGTTAAACTGTGGGAAGTAATATAACGAAATAATTTCACGAATTCAAACACCAAGCATTGTAGACATTTAATTCGATTTAATTTTGATAATACTTTCCACGAAACAAAACTTGATCTTTATTTGTATTTACCACTTAGATACAAGAACCATTTCTAAAAGATTTAAGCTTCCTTTAAAATAACGTTACGTTTTCGCCAAACAAAAGGTTGAAAAGAGGAAAATAGGGGTACGAATTGAAAACAATTACGAAGAAGCAAGTTTCGCGTGATAAGAACTCAGGGTTGACTTTTGTTAAGCGAAAAAGAGAAACGGACATTTTTGAACCTTTTTTTCTTGGCCTGTTGTAGTCGAAATAAGTCACCTACAATTTATTTTATCCAAGTAGCTACTTACTTACACCCGATGAAAGACCTTGTTTTAAATAAAAATTCGGCTAATTTTTATCAGCCACGTTTTTTCTTGTATTGATGACGTTTCGAGACAATTTAGATCAGCATCTAAAACAACTGTTTTGAAATGCTTCATCATGAGCATCGCCCGCGACCACGATCGACCGTAGCCGTAGCCGATAGCCGTATTTCTATTTAAAAGTATTAAAACTATCGTGGTTCATCACTTTAAATATAAATGCAGCAATACATGAAAAAACGTGGTAATTAGCCGTATTTCTGTTAAAAATACATACCACATTCCAACTAATACGAATACTGCATATTCGCATAAGCCTTTTAATGTAGAAATAAATCTCCTTCATCCTGACCTTATCCCACTTCTCGTGGGGTCGGCACAATAATGTGAATGTTGCAAATAGATTTGGCTTGAGGTGTTTTCAAACCGGCTTCCAGCCTGACGTCAACCCTCCTTGGGAATAATGTAAAAATATATCATAGTATCAATTAAAAACATAAAATATCACATTTATCTTTTATTTTTCCAACAAAATGTAATCTGTAATTTATATCCGTGCTGACCGCGTGGGTGGCACCCTGACTTTCAATCTAAAGATCGTGGGTTTTAATCCCAATCATGCACGTCTGGTAGAGGATTACAGTCGCAATAACATTGAATGCCTTTGATTCATTAAAAAAATTAAGATTTCTGTAAATCAGCGTGAAAAAGTTGAACACTTACGCATAGTGATTCATACCACGACTTTTTCAATGTAAAACTTGTAAACGAAACGCATAAATTCCCACAGGACTTTGGCACGGAGCCTACCGTCTAGATACAAAGAAAGAAAACAAAACTAATACAAAACATGAAATTTACGGCGTGCCAAATATAGATAAACATACCGAAAACTGTAAAGGGAGTCGCACATTTAGCTGGAAATCTCGCTCGAGTTGTTCCAGTGAGTAGAGCCAAAACAAAAAATAAATGATTAAGATTACGTTTAATTTATTTAGAACTAGCTGTCCGCCCGGATTCACACGGGTGTAAATAAGTCAAAAAATGTTTTTTTATTAAATTTTTTAATACTTAGCTATTCTGCTAGGGGCGAAGACCAATCCAACAAATTAAAGATCATTAAAATCGGTCCAGCAGTTCTCGAGCACTTTACCCGACTATATTAAATATTTTTTTAAGAATGATGTCCTGTACCTAACAGGATATTTCTAATCAGTTCTGATATAGATTTGATCAACATTTTACAGAAATAAAAGAAAATTCCATTTTTTTGTGTAAGTATATAACCAGCAATACAGCTCTGCCTTCCTTTGCACGAAAGTTTAAAACATTATTGCAATTTTCGTATTTTTTTTTAATAGATCTACCGTTATTAGTAACATAACGGTAGAACTATTTAATAAAAAAAACGGTAACGGTTATTAGTTGATTCCACAATATGTACGGCCACCCCAAATCGGAAATGAAAAGGCGTAAATAAAGGAAAGTGGCAGTTACGTCCACACAATAAATTTAATTAAGGCGGCAGCCAGTGATTCATAAACATTGAGCAACAGTGGGCTTATTTATAAGCTAAGAATATCTGCAAAGTCAAACTTTTTAATTTAGGTATTCGTTGAAATCTCCGGAATTTTAATGGTTTTTAGGGTTCCTTACCTACTAAGACTCCGCTGTCCGTCTGTCTGTCTGTCCGTTTATCTGTTACCAGGCTGTATCTCATAAACCGTGAAAGCTAGACAGTTGAAATTTTCACAGATGATGTATTTCTGTTGCTGCTATAACAACAAATACTAAAAGCAGAATAAAATAAATATTTACGGCTCCCATACAACAAACGTGTTTTTTTCCGTTTTTTCTAAATAATGGTACGGAACTCTTCGTGGGCGAGTCCGGCTCGCACTTGGCCGGTTTTTTATAAACTGACCAACCACCATGACTTTGCTCGCGTGAAGTTATTTTCAAACAAACGTTACAATACGCACACTTCTAGGGGTTGATTAAAAAAAACTTTTCATAGCACGCTAAGACCTCAAAATTTTAATAATTCATACCCCTTTTATTGAATAAGCCATAGAATCATCATTTTCTTCTCCTTTTCCCACTTAATGCGGGGTCGACACATCATGTTGCAAAAAATTTGGCTTATATTTTACAACCGGCCGCCTGCCTGACGTCAACCCTCTTTAGGAATTATAAATAAGCCACATGCACTTCTCATTTTTAGGGTTCCGTACCCAAAGGGTAAAAACGGGACCCTATTACTAAGACTTCGCTGTTCTTCTGCTGTCCGTCTGTCTGTCATAGTCTATTTACGTTATACGTTCATGATTGGAACTTCTAACTCTTTCAGAGCTTTTAATAATGCGCTCGATCTTTTAAGTTAGTGATGTGCACCGATGTAAAAAAGCTATATGCGAAAATGAAACTGTAAAAGTCTCTAAATTACCATGTTGGCTTTGTCGAGAAATCGAATTAAAAAGCAATATTTCTCACAATACTCCCTTTTGTCACAGAAAAGGTAAATGCTATACAGAAAAACAAGGATTCTAAAATTTGAAAAAAAAATATATATTTCTTCGCTCCAGAATTCATAGATCCAATATTATAAATGCGAAAACTTGTGAGTTTGTATATTCTGTTTGTGCTCTAATTAGTCATATATGAAAACACGGATTAAGATAAAATTTGCTGTATAAAAAATCAGAATAACAGAAGGGGGAACTTATAATTCGAAAAACAACCCCTGAATGATAATAAAACGTAAAAAGGATGATTTTGGTATAGATACTCGTAGCGTTGGTGTGCAACAAATCTAACATCACAGACTAAATACATTTTAGTCGTCATAGCAACGCAGTTTTGACTAACGAATGATACGCATTCTACCAAAATTCGTAATTTATTTTATCAGTGCAAGGTTTTTGGGGAAAAAATTAGAATTTTTCTGAAATAGCTTTTCCTATGCGATTATTAAAATTTAACAGAACAACATCTGTCGGGACAGCTAGTTTTTGTATGTAATTGTAATTTGACATAAGATACTGCGATTGTGTGAAACTTCTATTCTCTATGCTTCTCTCTGGTTTTCCATAAAAACGACTGTTCTTTTTAAGTGCATTGTAAAGCTTTCCACACACGACTGACTACGTTACAGGGACACGCATGACGTGAATGTTCGCATTACTGTAGGCCACGAAACCAGCGGTGAGCGATCACCTTCTCGCTATTAAAGATGATAGTCTTAGGATGAGGGACATTTTAAATTTTTATACCAACGTATTGAACAATTTATTAGTAAATTCGTTTTTTTATTTTAATCTGATTAGAGTTTGGTGTCAGTATACAATATTTATTTATATTTATACTCATCTAAATGGTAATAAGACAACTGTTATGAGGGATTTAGGTTGACTAAGACACTTACTGTAAGGTTGTTTGGGTTTTTCAATATCATAGCTTTATTTTGTTACTCTTAGTTGTTATGTTTAAGTATTAGAAGAAACTTAATATCAACGTCGCTTTTTTAGACTCGCTTGAATCTTAAGTTTAAGTTTATTGTTTTTCGACGATTCTCTTATGTACCTATTGTTTTAATCTATATTAGAAGTGACTCACCTGCATCAAAAGTGATTGTAAGATCACGACTGTAATCCCCAAGTACGGTAGACATCCTCTCAGATCTCCAGACGCTTAGATCCTTTTAAGATGTCTAGTGGGGGTAGTCAGAGGCACGTCCAAACATTACATTTGGCATTAAATCCTTTTATTATTAATTTTCTAACTCTCTTTGTGATGTTGACCCGCATGTTTCGTGGCCACAATTAAAAGCATTTTTTCGCGTTAGCTTTTATAAACGTTTCAGTGAATGCAATCTTCTGCGGAACAACAGACAACCACGAGCATTGTGTGGCGCTACTGGCGTTGCAGTTTTACTCAAAATTTAGCAAGTGTGAGTTAGTTTCTATTCGAGAATTCCGTATAAGCTCGCTTATTTTATCTTCACAGCTCAATTTTAGTTACTCTGCTTTCATAGGTTGTGGGTTCGATCCCCACCCAAGACAAATATTTGTGTTATAAACATAGATGTTTGTTCTGTATCTGGGTGTTATTAAGTATGTATTTATTTACCATTTATAATAATTTGGGGGCACGGCAGTGCCCCCGCCAAGTCGAGCGCGAAGCAAACACTGCCGTACCATCCTTTACTGGAACCATTTCGCCGCATTTTCAGGCCCCTATTTGAGAACCTCTGGATAAGACCAGAACGCTGAAATTTTCGTCTTCCAGTAAGCCATAATCACATACTTAAAATCCAAAATTTCAAGTCTGTAGGTCATTTAGTTACGAAGTTAAGCGAAAGCAAAGTTTCGCATTTTAGACAGACACTCACTCACTCACTCACTCACTCATGATCATCAGAATAGAATTAGTACTTCCCATAAACTCAGAGAGCTGAAATTTGGTACAGAGTTAGGGTTTAATGGCCACATAAAGGAAAAACCATAAAAACTAGGTTAATCGAAGATCTGGAGTACCTGGTGACCCTGATAAGAAAACACAAGAGCCTAACCAAACTATTAGAGATCGACATACCGCCTTTACAAAAAATATTCAACTACTGGACCGATTTGAAAAATTCTTTCACCATTAGAATCCTACATTATCCCTGATGAACATAGGCTATAGTATATTTTCAAAAATATTAGGGATCCGTATGAAAACATCGATAATGTAATCCAAAGTGTGAAAAAATAAAAATAAAAATCCTTATGTTGCGTTTGCTGCGGAAATTATTGACAATAGAGCAAAGTAATGTACTACAGTTTTAAAGAGAACATCAATATCTACAAAAAAGTATGTAAGTACCATATGTCTAACTATTAGGGATCCGTATGAAAACTTCGATAATGTAACCCAACGTGTAAAAAAAAACAAAAAAATCCTTATATCGCGTACGCTGCTGAAATTGTTGACAATAGAGCAAAGTGATGTAATACAGTTTTAAAGAGGACATCAATATCTACAAAAAAAATTTGCGATACTAAATGTTTTATTAGGGATCCATATGAAAAATTCGATAATGTAACCCAAGGTGTAAAAAAATTACCTATAATATCATTATTACATCCGTACGCCGGGGCGGACTGCTAGTACGCAATAAAATTAAAGGAAAACTCTGGATAGGACTAGACTGGCTTTTATACTTACTTATACTTACAAGTTTACAAGAAGAAATAGTCAAACGATTAACTTTATTCTACTCGAACATTACACAAATTGAATTAACCCGCACACGTCGCTAGATGGCGCTGACTGTATTTTAAACGCGCTTAAGATTTGTTTTTATAATAAAAAAACTACTCATAAAAAGAAAAAAAATGTGTCAACTAAGAAAATCTAATAAAATAAATCAATAAGCCCACGTTTCTACAAAAAGAAGTGAAATCCCACCAAAAACATTCTGTAAAAAACTAACCAAGTCTCGATGGAGCTGCTTGTTTATCTCTAAAAAGTAATGAAATCTAGACAAAGTCGTGTCAAGTCTGAGGTTCTTTACTGCGATTTCTTTATTATTATAGAATGTTATGTGACTAACTCTATCTATTAAAAAAAACCGCATCAAAATCCGTTGTGTAGTTTTAAAGATATAAGCAAACATACATACAGACATACAGACGCGGGAAGCGGAAAGCGACTTTGCTTTATACTATGTAGTGATAGTGCCTGGATGATCGATCTTTGCTCATTATCTCTTTGCCTGAAAACATGGATAAAACGACGTTTTCAAAAATGAAACGCCTCATACTAAATTTCATGAGAATTATTGGAGCCGTTTCCGAGATTCGGATTATATATATAAAAGAATTGCTCGTTAAAAGTATTAGATGAAGCACAGGTTTTTTATCTCACGAAGGTGGGTTTAGTCATAATTGTGTAAATTTCACGTTACATTGTTTCTGTGTGTGTGAGCTCGGGAGCGCTCAGTATCAGTCATGCACACAAGCACGTATCTATACACATTACAAATAAGTACTGTTAACTTTATATGAAACGTAGGAAACTTTATGATGTACTCGTAAATCCAAAACAATAAAAAAGTGTGTTCAAATGATTTGAAACTAGGTACTAGTACGAGTACTAACCTTTTAAATTTTTAAAATTTAATAAACTGTACAATTAGTGACAACAATAAACTAGATATAATTAATTTATGGGAAAACTTAGAAACCATTCACTAAACCAAAGCAAAACAGTATTGAAATCGAACCAGCTATAACGACACCATTACGGCTTGAAACTACTACATTTTATTTTTAAAAATACTCTTCATTGTGAAATCGAATTACAAAATAAACCGATTTATCATTGATTTAAATTTTCAGCGGGCCAACTGGATATAACTTAGCCATTAGATTAAGCCGTATCCAGTCGGCAGTAGAAGTCGCTTTGAGTTTTACCCTACGGAACCCTAAAAGGCGATGGAAATTAGATTAGTCACTGCAGTGCACACATTACGTTAGGACGTGCGTTATTAAACTCTTTATACAATGCATAGTCTAAAACCGACGGCTTTTCTGCCAAAATTTCATTGTGGATTCACAATAAAACCTTGGCTTCCTTCCGCTTTATAAAGAAATGTCAACTGATGAAAAAAGAAGGCAGTTGGCAGAGATTTGGATGTGGCTCTGACTATCCCGGCTAGTATTCAAAGATCTGAGTGCCTACGAGGATGTCTACTTTACTTAGAATTTACAGTCGTCATTATTTTTAGGGTTTCGTACCCAAAGGGTAAGAATGAGACCCCTGGTCTTATATCATTCAAAATCAAAAAGCGAAATAGAATATCGGAATATTTTTTTTCGTTTGAGTCCTTTCGCGGGAAAGCTTACAAATCATGATTCAATAAGGGACTCATGCAACTAACTTGAGTGTAAAAGTCATCGACCACACAGCCTAGACTCCTCATGCAAGGTGAACACTGTCAGACAACACATATGGGCTACACATCCTGTGTAAACCACCGAGCGCGGTTCACCTGCGGCGTGCTATGTCATTGAACCTGCCAATCAGAATGTATTTTTACTGCTGACCCGCACATCTCAACGACAGAATTGTTTGTTTGAAAAAATGAAGCCAGCGCTCGGGTACACGGCACCGCCCCGCTGTTTCTCTGTCCTGTGTATACGAAACCGCGACCGCGCCGTAATATTTAGCTAGGCACGAAGACCACACGTGTCGACATGTCCAGCAGGGCTATTTTGTAAAAACATGATTATCATGTTATGATGTTGAATGCAATAACCTAATGTTAGAGAATAACTAATCTGTACACGTTTCATAGTTTATGCACCTATATCTACGTTTCTGCGTAGGTATTGTATTAGAAGCGTAGGTATAGGTGCCTAAACAGCATAAAAAGCGTAGGTATTATGGCATTTAATACCATAACATGATAATCATGTTTTTACTAAATAGCCCCACAGTTTAACGAAAAAATAGGTTGGAAGGGGCCGTGGTGGCGGCGCGGTTGCGGCGCGGTGGCGGTGTTTACGAGTCTCGTAAACACAGTGCAGAGGTGCGGTGGCGGCGCAGCGACGGTGCTTAGGCCTCTATTGGGCTATGTGGTCAATGGTAAAAGTGTATTCAAAGAAAACATGTCATCAAAGCCGAATGGCCACAAACTTTGCCAAAGTTGTGAGAGGTTGTGGCATAGCTGATCGATTTGGGACGCATGACTTTCGGCTTATCTTTGAGTGGTTTTCTGTTCGCTTTTGGGCATCGAATCTTAGTCATTTTTATGATAAATGTGAGCAAATTTATCATCTGTTCCGTGAACTTTGTATTGTGTGAATGTACGTTATAGTAGTTTACATGATCCTAATAGGTTGGTGAGGTATTAAATATAAACACGTCCGCACAGTTTGGGTCTCCCCGTTTATTCTACGATTCATACACCTTTACATATATGCTGACTTAGAACTATGACGCTATTACTAAGTAGGTACTTAAAACTACACACACACTACATCAACCCCCTAAAAATTTAAAGAAAAAAAAATAGTTACTAAACATTTTTTTTTTTTTTTTTTATTTCAATCTTATAACTATTCCTTATATAATTTTGTTCTATTTTTATGCAATATTACAATTTTTCCATTCATATTAATTTTTACATTTGAAACCAAGTCTTCAATTACAACATATGGACCTAAGTACAATGTATCCAATTTACTACCGGTTTCATTTTTCAATAACAAGAAATCACCTGACTTGTAAACAATTGGATTGATGGACTTATCGTAATTCTCTTTCCTTATCTGTTTGCTCTTAATCAAATTACTTTTTGCATCACTTTGAGCTTTTTGCAATCTATATTTGAATTCTGATACATAATTATCGAAATTATAAATTGGTTCTTCATTTTGACATAAATTACTTGGTAGTCTACACAATTGACCAAATACTAGCTCGTATGGAGTATATTTTGTTTCAGAATGAACAGTAGTATTAAAAGAAAAACACCAATATGGTAACCATGAACTCCAAGATGATGAATGATTATTCGTTTGTATCCTTAAATAAGCTCCTAATACCTTATGAGTATTTTCTAACGCTCCAATACTTTGATGATGATAAGCTGATGCTATTGTTTGTTTTATGTTCAAAATGTTACACATCTCTGACATTACTTTAGAGACAAACTCTGTACCTCTATCACTCGCTATTTCTTTTGGAATTCCATAACGTAAAACAAAATTTTCTGCAAATACTTTAGCAACCTCTGTGGTCGATTTAGTTTTTAAAGGAAAAGCTTCAACATATTTACTCAACTCACATTGCAGTGTTAAGATATAACAGTAGCCATTATCATCTCTGTCTATTGGACCAACTATATCCAGAAATACTTTATCAAATGATGAAGATGCTGTTGTTGTCACCGTTAATGGTTCTTTATGTATTTTAGTATATTTCTGTTTTTGGCATTCAACGCACTTACCTACGTAACACCTTACGTCTTTTTCTAGCGATGGCCAGTAATAATACTTTTTAATATTATTAACCATCCTTCTCACTCCTACATGACCACTACTTGGTAATAAATGAAAATCGTTCATTATAACTTTTTTCTCTTCTTCTGTATATATTCTTTGAACGTCTTTAACAATACATATTCTTGGTAAATTACTATATTCATTTTTAGCAATAATTTTAGCTAACCATTCAATAAATGCTTTATTTTCTCGCTTTTTTATAACTGTTATTTCTTCTATATCTAAATCTTTGCACATAATTGCCAGTTCTTTCAATAAATCGTCTCGCGAGTTTACTGATAAAGAAGATTGGCTTGCAAGTACACTATCTTTACTTTTACAATAACATAAGTTACGATTCTTGGATATTAAAATATCTTCTACTTTATTATTTAACATTCTGCGCAGTTTCTGGTCTGGTAATATAATTAATTCTACGTCTGATTCGCTTTTCTTGAGTACCTCTGCGATTTTAGGGTGATCAGTCCTATTATCACTTGAAGTCTCACTAGTCTCACTCGCATTCTTTCTCACTTGTGCTCTTGTCATCACACACATCACCTTATTATTCATTTCTTTCAACTCATCTGATGTAATGATTATCCTAGATAAGGCATCTGCTACCACATTGTTCCTACCTCTGACATACTCTACCTTAAAGTCATACTCTTCTAATAAAAGTCTAAATTTTGTCAATCGACTGGATGGATTAGTCATATTAAATAAGTACAGCAATGGTTTATGGTCGGTCCGTATAATAAACCTTTTTCCATACAAATATGGTCTAAAATATTTTATTGACCATACAATAGCTAACAGCTCTTTTTCTATCGTTGCATAATTTAACTCTGCTTTATTTAA
Source organism: Hydriomena furcata (assembly GCA_912999785.1). Taxonomy (NCBI): domain Eukaryota; kingdom Metazoa; phylum Arthropoda; class Insecta; order Lepidoptera; family Geometridae; genus Hydriomena; species Hydriomena furcata. The sequence goes on along the minus strand of OU538834.1, from coordinate 3,347,394 downwards.
ACTTCGACTAGCGTATGCAACTGGTTTTTCATTACAATTACACAAAACGCTTCCTACTGCAAATCCAGAACTATCTGTTTGTAAAATAAATTCGTTTTTCGGTGAAAAATCTGGATAATCTAATATAGGTGGATTCGAAAGTAGCTTTTTAAGGGTTTCAAAAGCATTCTTGCATTCTAATGTCCATTCAAATTGTACATTCTTTCGACATAATTTATTTAATGGTAAAACAATCTCTCCAAAGTTATGAATGAATTTACGATAATAATTACTAAATGCAACAAAGCGCTTGACGTCATCCGCACATGTCGGTGTTGGGTAACATTCTACAACACGAATTTTTTCGGGGTCAGGTAAAATACCTTCCGCTAATATTACATGACCTAAATAAAGAATTTGTCGTTTTAAAAATTCGCATTTTGACGGATTTAGTTTTAGATTAACTTTTCGCAATCTTGAAAACACTGACATTAAATTTTTATTATGATCTGTTAAATTTCTACCAAAAATGATTAAATCGTCTAAATAAATTATACATTTTTCATAGTTAAGGCCTGACATAGCTATAGTCATTAATCTACTAAAAGCTGAAGGACTGATTTTTAAACCCATAGGTAATCTACACATGTGGTACTGCCCTTTGTCTGTTGTAAATGCAGTATACTTTCTAGCCTCATCTTGTAACTTACATTGGTAATAACTTTGACTTAAGTCGCAGTGGCTGAAATAAAATGCTCCTGATAAGGATTCTAGTATATCAGTTATATTTGGAAGAGGAAACTTGTCATCCTGAATCCTTTCGTTTAACTGTCTGTAGTCAACTACTACTCTCCATTGACGTTTACCATTCTTATCCTCTTTTTTAGGAACTAACAATAATGGACTTGACCATTCACTGCTTGTTTTTTCTATAATCTCATTATCTAACATTTCACTTATCTGTTTATTGAGTTCCTCTTTTTGTGCAAAAGGTATTCTATACTGTTTCCTGTAAACAGGCGTTGCATTTTCTTTTAAATGAATAGATTGTTCATAAGTATTTGTAAATGACAATTTATCGCCTGGTAAATGAAAAATATCAGAATATTTTGCACATATCTGTTCAATTGATAGCTCCTCGTCTTTATTTAAGTATGAACGTAAATTAAGAATTGAAAATAACTTTCGTACTCTTTCCACACTCACTTTCGGTCTTTCAAACTTACAAAAGTCATAATTTTCTAATGAATCTACTTCGAGCTCATTCAAACTGACTGATACTTCTCTATCCGTTGTATTCATAAGTCGTATTGGTATTTTACCATTTATTGGCCTAGTTATTACACCGGCAAGAAAAATTCCCTCTTGTATCTCTTTCGGGTAAATAACGCAATCATAACTAGCGCGTGTGGGCAAATATTTGATTACCTCACATCGCGGTGCGATATTCAAAATATGCTGATAATAATTCATTGGTAATGTTACTTTATTCTGACCCGTTCTTAGAGATAGAGTATCTGAGTCATAATCTATGACGCCCTTATGTTTCTTAATAAAATCTTGACCTAATATACCTATCGCTTTACATGGTAAGTTTTTAAAAACGTAAAATTTATGATTAAAATCAAATCCCTCATATTGCAATGTTAAATAAACAAATCCCTCAGATTTCAAAGTTCCACCGATACCATTTATACTTAAATCGCTTTTATGTAAAACTAAACTAGCCATATCTAATAATAATTCATACTTAATTGCTGATAAAGAGGCCCCTGTATCTACTAAAAGCTCTAACTCTAAATTATTCAAACTAAAATAAACCCAATTAATGCTATCGCAAGCTAAAACCTGATTAGGTACGAAAAAATTCGTCTAACTCCTGATTTTCTTCCTCTTTGCTATCATTTCCAACATGTTCGTTTGTCGTGAAATGATTTAAAGTTCTATAATTAGAACGATTGGCAAAATTACCACGATTGACGTAGTTACCACGATTACCGCGCACATACCTGGTACCTCGAGTTGATGCATCAGCACCTCGCGCGTGACCAGCTGCACCGTAACTTGACGCTCCACGCGTGCCGCTTCCTTGCCACGTGCCTTGCTGTCGGTATTGCGACATCGGTCGATACCAATTATTACCGCGATATCTACGACTGCTGTAATTAAAACTGTTATGCCTACCTCGACTCCTACGATTGTATGAGAAAACCTGTTGGTTTGAAAATGAGTTGGTCTCATCCTCTGCTACTCTCATGGCATCTTTTAATGCATTTAAATTACGCGCCGCAATTATGGTACCTATTCTTTGGCTTCTCAACCCATCCGAAAAACACTTTATGGCATTTTTTTCATTTATAGGTTGCAGAACCTTGTACGCAGCCTGATCTCCGTTAGCCTGAGAAATGGTTAAGTCTACAAATAACTTTTCTATTTCTTCACCAAACTCTTTTACTGACCTATCACCTTGTTTAATTTTTTGCAATTGCGATTGCAAGGCCGTATCCGATTTTCGAGTGAGTAAATGTGTATGCATATCCTTTAAAAGTAAATCAACGGAGCTATAAGAAGTAGCTAAACGCATCTTTGCTCCACTAGTTAATCTGCTTTTCAAAACAAAATTTACTAACAGTTTTTTACCATCATCAGAAAGCATCGAATCATACAGCTCTATAGCATCTATAAGTTCTTTCGTAACTTGCTCCTCACCAGTCATTTTAGGCAACAGGCTTACAGCCGTTTTTAGACAAAACTTTTCTCCTGACATGTTATCAGATTCTAATTTACTTCTATTTGTACCACACAACACAAAATTTACCTCTTCTTCAAATAATAATATTTTACAATAACATTCATCAATAGCGGAACATAGTAAAATTAATTTCTTAGATGCGCCCTCTGGCAAACAAGTTAATATTTCTTTAAATCTCTTATAAACAATCTTTGCATCGGAAATCTTTTTCTCATAATTACTACCAATTCGTCTCTTAGGACCTAATTTACTTAAGTTATCTTTAAGATATTTTAACTCCTGATATATATTTTCTAATTTAAGTTCTAATGACATAATCCGTAAATATTACCAAAAATAATTAAAAAAAGAAATCATTATCTTACGTATAAAACACACACGCAACGCACTTTTATTTCCACTCACGTTACACTTTGGGCTCGATGTCATCGCCGGTACGCACCTCCCTGGGACGACGTCGGTAGCTCACGCGTGACAGGACACGCTCCAAGGCAGCACTCCTCAGCTGCTTTTGCATCCAGCTCTGATGGCACCGTTTGTATAGGTAGAACGCTCCAATAAGCACAGCCAACAGCATACAGCCACAAATAATCGAAAGAAGAACGTTGTTCGCCTTCAGATGCTCGACAGTCGCCTCGGCATGGTTATCTCCACCAGAAGATGTTTGCGCGATGATCACTTGCTCTTTGGTATCTTCTTTACTTTGGCCTTTCCCCATGTCAGCTCAGTAGGTAGTAGATCCAAAAATAGTAATTACAAGTTGGCCTCCAGAGTTTCGATTTTCGCCAGTTCTTTTGGCAAGGTCGCCATGTATTGTGTGAATGTACGTTATAGTAGTTTACATGATCCTAATAGGTTGGTGAGGTATTAAATATAAACACGTCCGCACAGTTTGGGTCTCCCCGTTTATTCTACGATTCATACACCTTTACATATATGCTGACTTAGAACTATGACGCTATTACTAAGTAGGTACTTAAAACTACACACACACTACAACTTTTACCTTAAAAATAATTAAGAGGGCTAAGTCAAAGGCACACATAACTAGATATACACACACTAGTTATAGTCAAAAAGTATTTATTTCAATAAAATCAGAAGGATAAATGAAACGTCTTAGGAGCTACGCCTGTTCCTCGCGACCAAGCCTAGAAGAATCAAGTATATAGGTATAGGTACATTCAATAAAAAAACCTAAGCAAGTTTCTTCTCACTTCCAAACTAGAACACACCACCTGGCCCCCACTAGAGCAACGTCACTTAAAGCTCATTTTACAAGACCAGTCGATGTTTTCAGCGCAGTACCTATACAACCACTCTATCACATACACAGCTAACACTTCATATAAAGTTATTCGTATGGCCAAGATGCGACGCGGCGCTAGTCAAGACCAACACAAACTCGGAAACTATCGAAGACATTACCAACTTGTAAGAAGTTGTAAGTACTGTTAGAGCGAAATAAAATGAATCGGCAGAAGCGAATGAAATTGCTTTCACGGTAAGCAATAACAGCGCTTATTGACTTATGTTGTACTGTTGAACTAGCATGAACTATTCTTCAAGAGCTCAAATTATAAGGCTGCAAATGCACTAGGGGATATCTGTCCTGCAATCCGGTCGCCCGACATGTATTATGTGTTTGGCGACGTCGCACGGGTTACTGTCCGACATCTACACTCTACAGGTCTTGACACAGATGCTCGCTACTTGTCCCTCGACAGTCCCTCGCGCGGGACATCGCTCGACATGTCGGGTGATATGGTCTCTGTGACCCCTAGTGCAAATTCAGCTTAATAATACGCATATTGTTTTACGTCAGGTAGACTACGGTATATACGAATAAGCTACATGAGCCAGATAAAAGAGAAAATAGCTGTCGTGTCGTATAAGGAAGTTAAGAAGGCGGCGCTGGAGAGAAACAGATGGAGAGAGCTGCATCAATTACACCGACAAGAGGAAGACTGCGGTAAGTACGGTAGGTAATATACGGTTAGTAAAATAAGCGATATAATAGCCCGATTTTCGGTCAACACTATAAAATAAACTAAACTCATGCCTTTAGTTCGCCTGATTTGCTAATAGTCATATCCGACGCAAAATCAGCATATTAGGTGCGGTTAGATTTTCCGGTATTACATGTGGCAAATTGGATTATTGTAATTGATAAACATTTTGTTCTGACTTGTGCGTGTAGTTAATTGATTCAGGACTGACTTTGCGCAAATCAATATCAATATACAAAACGGGCAAAGATATAGGTAACATACGAGGTAAAATACACACACACTCTAGCAGAAAACTTCCCAGCAGAGAACCTGGATGAAGTACAGTAAATTAATAGTACCATCCTGCAAGAAACCTGAAAACATAAGGTACATACACCCAAGAAAACAACCCAACAAGAACTCTTACTCCCAAAGAGATCAACTCTAGATAAAATACATACATTGTGCTAGTAGGTAGGTAATTAGGTGTCTAAATGTATGAAGGTACACAAACCATTTGATTGTTGCCAGTTAAAAACTGATAAAAGTTGGTCTCCCAGACGCAGTCTTTGGGATGACTGCGTCTGACAGACGTTATAAGGGTTTATCTTACATAATTATAAATGCTCATAAACTACTAAACAGATTAAAATTAAACTTTACAGTAATATAGCTTACACATCAAAATAACATATAAGCTACTTTTTATCCAGGTACCACCCGTGCGAAGCCGGGGGGAGCAGCTAGTTGTCTATAAATTGATAGTATTTTATTTCGATTCGAAATCCCAGTCGCAGACATAAAGAGATCTTAGGTAGGTAGGTAGAGGGAACATAATTATGTTCTTCTTCTTCTAACTTAAGAGCTGTGTTCTTGTCGGTGTATTTGATGCAGCTCTCTCCATCTGTTTCTCTCCAGCGCCGTCTCCTTAACTTCCTTATACGACACGACGCTATTTTCTCTTTTATCTGGCTCATGTAGCTTATTCTTGGCCTTCCTCTTCCTCTCTTCCCTTCAACCTTCCCTTCCATTATAGTCTTTATAAAACTGTCGTGCCGTATAAGGTGGCCAACCATCTTCCCTCTTCTGTTCTCAATCATTGTTAATAGGATCCTTTTTTCCTCATAATATGTTATCTTCATAATATGTTAAACGGTCAAAAATAGATGATGCCTGCAGAAGTGTTAAACTGTGTCGCAGACACCAACGCCCTCCTCTCGATACAGAAAATAAAGGTTCCAAATAAAACTAAAAACAAATATTGTTTTTCACGATTTTATTCTACCATTTTGATATTGCTATTTTGTATAGACATGCCAAATAACAGCTTTCTAGCACAGATTTGTTCTAGAGCTTTCTGAGCTAAGCTGCGGACAGACCGACGAAAAGACGGACATGGCGAACAATAAGGATTTCCTATAGACTACGAAACCCTAAAAATGGAAAAATATACACTAATTATTTTATCAGGATAGAAACTACCAACTTGCTAATGGTTATAGTCATTGGACATTTCTTAGAGTCCTTTGAAGATGGTTATAGCGGTCCTAAAAGGCTCTTAATCTAATAAGGAGTGCGGGAAAACGTTTTTGTATGTTACGTGTTGAATTAATTGGAGCGCATCTGGTTTGGGAACAGCTTCCTAAATCTTTAGCACACAATCGGCTTAAAATAAGTAAGTTATTTCAAACTCGGGTGCTACACTAAAAATAATAGGATCACAACTGTAATCCCTAACTATAATACAAAACCTCTGTGCCTCTGACTACCCCCATTAGACATCTTCAAAAGATCTAAACATCTGGAGATATGAGAGGATGTCTACCGTACTTAGGCATTACAGTCGTAATCATATATTTTAAATATGAATTTGACAACAAAAAAATACTAGGGGATTCCTGCGACCTTGTTCGCGTGGTTCGCGCTCATTTTTTTACCCTTGACCTAAATATCTATCTAATATATTTTCTGCTAATTATTTATTGTAGTTTTGCACGCTACCTGATAGTACTTCTGATTTTAGTGACTAAACTTTTACCTGAATGACATCGACGCAAAAGCATTGACCTTGTCGATCCCTTTTTTTACCACATTGACTTTGATTTAGGAAAATCAAAGGGAAAAGAGCCAAAAACAACTACGATACCCATTTCAATAGTAACTTTGACGAAACCATCTAATCTAATATTCTATTAGCAACGTTCAGAATAGCCGAGACAATGTCCTGAGTATAACATACTCTTACAATAAAAAGAAACGGGTGGGACGCGCGGAATAAGAAATGGTGCCTATTTTGGGCTAATATTATTGGATAGAGTGAATGAGGATCTTCCGACTTCCATTTAAAGTTTCGTTTAGTTCCTAACATTCGTTCGTTCGTTCGTTCCTAACATTCGTTCATCTTTAAGTTATCGTTGAACTTTTTGGATTCCTTTGACTGTTCTCACAGATCAGTTGGTAGTAAGTGGCTCTACTTTCTATGCTGTAGGTTGTGGGTTCGATTCACACCTAGAAACTAATTGCAAATGCTTGGCTTGCTAAAATCGTGTGCCTACTATATTTGAGGAGTTCCCTCAATTTCTAATTTTTTGATAAGAATGGGACCAAAAGGAAAGCAACTAAAAAAATAATTTTCCAAATCTACTTTATAAAAGAAAGTCGGGTTTGTTACAACACTTATAACTCGAAAACGGCTGAACCGATTTGGCTGAAAATTGGTGGCGAGGTAGCATAGAACCAGGAGACGAACATAGAATACTTTTTAACGGAAATGGGAACGGGAACGGGAGTTAATTCTAAAGCGATACAAAGTTCGCCGGGTTAGCTTATAGTAGACACTAAATAAAAGAAAGTCGGGTTTGTTACAACACTTATAACTCTAGAACTGCTGAACCAATTTGGCTGAAAAATAATAGGGAGGTAGCTTAGAACCAGGAGACGAACATACGATTTAACGGGAACGGAAACGGGAACTTAACACAAGATTTGTTAATTCTAAAGCGATACGAAGTTCGCCTGGTTAGCTGGTTAATAAAATATGACGGAGCTCTGAGGTAACAAACATAAAAAGTACAACTGAATTAAGAACCTCCTCTAATTAAAGTTTGTTAAAAACATACAAACACTCAGTAAGCAAAAATTCAAAATATATTCTACATTTTATTATAGCAGAATCAAATAGCAAAGTAACTTAAGTATTTATTCTCTAGAGCCCAAGGTTTACATAGTGACTCGGCTTCTGTACATTTTCTTTGTGTTACAGTGTACTTCTGGTGTATTTCTGGTCTCACAGCTCAGTTGGTAGTAACTCTGCCTTCTGCGCTGTAGGTTGTGGGTTCGATCCCCACCCAGGGCAAATATATGGCAGTAAATGTTAGGAATGGTAGAATAATCAGAGTACAATTAAATAAAATAGGATCCGGACTGTAATCCCAAAGTATGAATGTTGAGGCGCTTGGATTTTTGAAGATGTTTAAAGAAGGTAGTCAGTGTTGTCTGTATTTTTATTAGTAATGCTGTGGATACCTGTAATTGGCTCACATACTTTAATACTTTTTCATAAATGTTTACGTATTCAATGTGTATTATGTGTCCTGTTGGCGCTGCCTTAATAAATAAATAAATAAATAAAAAGTATTATTTTAGTCGATGACAAAGAAACAAAAGAGATATAAGTCCCGTAAAAAAGTTTCGTTTCGCGGTTTCGTGTAAAAACTACTTCTTATCAGAATAAAAATAGCCTGAAAAGAACTCAGAGATAAAGTAGGTTTTTGTAAGTGAAATAATTTTCAGAATTGGATTAGTAGTTCCGAGGATTACCTCCTACATCCAATATCACAAAATCACCAAATTCACAAACAAACTTTATCTCTATATAATAATTATATAGAGATAAAGTTTGTTTGTGAATTATTATTTCTATAGTATCCTTAATTATAAGGATACTATAGAAATAATAATTCACAATTAACTTTTATATTTATAATATTAATTATAAATGTGAAAGTTTGTGATAAGGCTGCTATGTTTGTTCTCTATTCAAAAATAAACGACAAAACGGATTAAGATGAAATTTGCTGTAGTATGTAGATAAAAAATCTGAATAAATAAAGGTGGAACTTATAATCCGAAAAATAACCCTTATATGATAAAAAAAACGCAATAAGGATAATTTTGGTATAGATGGCGATGGTATGCAACAAATCTGACATCACAGACTAAAAACATTTAATCATAGCAACGCAGTTTTAACTAATGAATGATACGCATTCTAACAAAAATCGTAATTTATTTTATCAGTACAAGGTTTGTAAGGAAATAGCTTTTTCCTATGTGATTATTACAAAAAAAATTCTACATAAATGACGCAATGATTTTTAGGGTTCCGTACCCAAAGGGTAAAAACAAGACCCTATTAATAAGACTTCGCTGTCCGTCTGTCTGTCTGTCTGTCTATCTGTCCGTCCGTCTGTCTGTCACAGGGCTGTATCTCATGAACCGTAATAGCTAGACAGTTGAAATTTTCAAAACTAAAAACAGAATAAAATAAATATAAAAAGGTGGCTCCCATACAAACGTAATTTTTAGGCCGTTTTTTATAGATAATGGTACCGGGACCTTCTTGCGCGAGTCCGACTCGCAATTGGCCTGTTTTTACGTTATTTTTCTTTGCATAAGGGGTTGACTTCCCAGTTTCCGCTTTAGCTCTAAACATGTCCCACACAACAAGCCTGGGAACAGTTTAAATTGCTTTTTCAGACACAGCACGTCTATTTCTTGTGCAAACTACTAACAATAGTTTCTTCACGATAATGGTCTTAGATCAAGTTTAAAAGAACCTGGTACTTAGCACCAATTTTTAACTTTCTCGAATCGATAGCCTTTATATTAACCAATAGGGGAGCATTGTTTTAGTTATTACACATTACTTACTTGTTGGCATCTGTAGCACAGTTAGAATACTTTAAAAAACCGGCCAAGTGCGAGTCGAAATCGCGCACGAAGAGTTCCGTACCATTTTCTATAAAAAACGGTAAAAAAACACGTTTGTTGTATGGGGGCCCTACTTAAATATTTATTTTATTCTGTTTTTTGTATTTGTTGTTGTAGCAACAACAGAAGTACATCATCTGTGAAAATTTTAACTTTCTAGCTGTCACGGTTCATGAGACACAGCCCTGTGACAGACAGACGGACAGACAGACGGACAGACAGACGTACAGACAGACGGACAGACAGACGGACAGACAGACGGGCAGACAGACGGACAGACAGACGGACAGACAGACGGACAGACAGACGGATAGACAGACGGACAGGCAGACGGACAGCGAAGTCTTAGTAATAGGGTCCCGTTTTTACCCTTTGGGTACGGAACCCTAAAAACTAGTGCTAACGGCCGAGCTTGAAATATTATATATTAAGGTAGAACACTTTTTATAAAGGTCACAATGATTCCTGTACTGGTTTTAAAATTTATAACAATATATTGATTTTGGTATAATAAAAAAATACATAAAGATAAGATCGTAATTTATTGTCTTTAGTAGAATAAACCATATAGTACTAAAGCTACTTAGTATGTCTACTTAAAAGCCTAGGCTAATTCTTCTTACCCATACTGTCATCTTTCACACAGTCCAATCATCTATAAGGTCAAAAAAAAAAAAAAAAAAAAAGTAAATGTAATAGTTCGAATTCGTAAACATTAATATGGCTATGGAAGAGCGGAACCGGAACTCTCTGGCACAAGTACTTTGTACATAAGGCGAGTAATAAATGTTTTTGATGAATGCAGAATAGTTTTTTCTCAATAACCGCAAAACACACAGTTTTGTTTTTCATTGCAAAGATAACTTAAGGATATAATCTAGATAAATTACGGACAGAAACACGATTGGTGAAACTTTTCTCGATAGATTTACTTTCCAAAGTTGGCTCTTCAAAAACAGTTTTTTTTTAAATTTGATGGTTTTCGAGATAATGCAGTTTTATCACTTTTTCCGTCTTAGCCGGGTAGACTCAGCCCATACAAAACGTCAAAAATTTCACTTATCACCTTAAAAGAAGATTCCAAACATGTTTATGTATCTGTAATATTTGGCTACTGAAATAAACTTTTTTTTTATCTTTTATTTAACCTACCTCTACTTTTACATCCATCCACTTCCATTCCTAACATTCTTCTTGTTACACGGCCTTTTTATCTTCTCATGACATGTATTTATCATGCTAAAATATAACTTTTCATCTTTATATAACATAACAAAATATAAGTCAACCGGAAAGTTTAATACCCTGTAAAGTTTCATAGACCTTTAAGAGTACCACAAGAAAACTGTACAACAGTTTTCTTAACCTTAAAGCAACACGGGCTTTCTACGGGGAAGGGAGTAGCCATTTACCGCGGTCCCCTCTGTCAAAGTACAAGCCAAAGTGGTCATACACATCTTATTAAACGTGTCAATGTGTGAGTCATCTGTACCCGAATTATTAGTGTATTGTTGAATTGTTTATATGTTAACGTCATCATTACAGTCAGTTGGAAGTTTTGTTTTTGCATGTAAGTGTGCGGAGCTGCACTTGTGTGCATATTTATTTTCCCCCGCAACAAACGCCAGAACTATTTTAATAGTAATCTATCGCTAAGACTACTCCCTTCCGTAGGAAGTCCGTGTTGCTCTAAGGTTGTAACAGAAACACTCCTTCAAAGTTTTCAAGTAAGTACGGAATCAGTCTTGCCAATAGACCCTTCTCCGGTAAATCTGCGGACGCAATCTCGACTCAACCCCGCAAAATTTACCCGAAAGCGGAAAACTAACGTGTAATGTTTTAAAAACCCGGATATTGTGCTTATATGTATATACTAGCTTCCGCCCGCGGCTTCGCTCACATGATACCTGGATTAAGTAGCCTATTTGTTATTCCATTGCATAAGCTATGTAAATTCAAAATCCATCGAAAACCATTGACCGTATTGCCTGAATCTTCTAGGCTTGGTCGCGAGGAACAGGCGTAGTTTTAGCTTTAGCGTTTCAACGTGATTTTTGTGATTTTTTTGAAATAAATACACTTTGACTTATACTTTATGTAAGCGTGATTGAGGCACAAACATCATCACCAACTTTTGGATTTAGTATATTAGTAGGATGCACAAGATAAGAGCTACAAAAGTTTAGAGAGATTTATATTGTTTTTTGATAACCCATGCCAGCGTGAACTATGGCCAGATTCTTTTGCTGTGACTCAAAAAATTAAAAAGTTGGGGTGATGCTTAACTACAACTCTTAAATATTGACAGACTTTAAACACAACACTATCTATCCCTAAACTAAGCAAAGCTTGTACTATGGGAACCAGATAACTGATAGAATACATATATACTTTTTTAGGGTTTCGAAGTATACAAGAAACCCTTACAGTTTCGCCTGGCCGTCCGTCCGTCTGTCCGTCTGTCCGTCCGCAGCTAAGTTAGTTAGTTAGTTTAGAGAGTTTAAGTGCTAGAAAGCTGTAATTTGCATGTATATACATAATAGTAATGTTAACAAAGTCGTAGAATAAAATCTAGGAAAACCATTTTTTTTACCTCCCCTACATCTAAAGTGGGGATGTAATTTTTTTCCCTTTGTGCGCGATTCCTTTGGTCGGTTTTTTTTTAAATATATTAAATAAAAAATATTTTTCTTTTTCAGGTTTTAGTTCTTACCCTGAAAAAAAGCTGTCGGTTGATTTACTCATTCCCATTTGCTACTGTAATAGGGGCCGGTCGTTAAACTTACATTCGCTGAAAAGAGCCAGGTGTACTGCGGATGCATTCATGAGTTTCTATCTGCGACATAAAGAAACTAGACTTTTAAGCTTCAACGTTGATTGTTAGGTCAATAGCTGTCAGACACGCCAGGCTGATGTTCAAGAAGGCTCAGGCTCAGGTTCGACTCCGCGGCGACACACATTTTGCAGGTAAGAATAAGGATATTTTTTGAGGAGCTTAGTGGTTGGTGAAGATTAACTTACATTTTATTAGTGTTGCCTCTGACTAGCCATTAGACATCTTCAAAGGATCTAAGTGCCTGGCGATCTGAGAGGATTTCTACCGTATTTGAGTCGAGACCCTGTTTTATGTTATATTAATTAGAAAGTAGGTAACTTCTTGTCTGTTTGTCACTACCAAGCCTAGAAAAGAAGCTCAAGAATGCTCCAGAATCACTTCAACTAACTGGGGTCATTATTCATTTGACAGGCGCGTTTATCACATTATTTCATCACAAATAACTGATTTTTCCTATGTTTTATTTTGATTAATGAGATACTAACACTCGTGTTCAAGAACAACACTATGAGAACACGCACCCACAGTGGACGAAATATTTTTTCATAAAAATCACTTTATGTGTTGTGCGACACTGCATAGTGTGACTAGAGGCACATTGTCGTGTGCCTCTAGTCAAAGTTGAGCTCTAAAGGCACACGGTAGCGTGCGCCATAGTGCCGCTCAACACATAAAGTAATGTTTATGAAAAAAGATTTCGTCCACTGTGGGTGCGTGTTCTCATAGTGTCGTTCTTGAATACGAGGGTAAGTTTCGCTTTCGTTTTACTTAGATAAAAAAAACCGGCCAAGTGTGAGTCGGACTCGCGCACGAAGGGATTCGTAGGCACGAAGGGATCTCTTTCATAATTATAGTATTATCCCCATATTTTTAATTGTTGTTTATCTAATTTTATCATACAAATATTTGTTTTGGGGATCGAACCCACAACCTACAGCGCAGAAGGCAGAGTTACTACCAACTGAGCTGTGAGGTCAGTAACTCGCCGCAGAAGGAGAAATGACAATGGTGACGAACGGAGATATGAATCTTATCACATCTGTACAGATTTTCCAACACTTTACGACACCACCATCCTCACAAATCTAGCAAAACGCCCCCTACCGTATGTGCACTTGAAACTTAATGTTGGTGAGCTCCGAGTTGTTTATTTTCTTTCCTTGTCTGAATAGAAGTAAAGCACGGGTTTCATGAAGAGCGGCGAGCGGCGTTTTACGGACGCATCGAAAAAGGTCAACGTGACGTCGTCTGAAAGTTAAATCAAAACAACTTTGTTTGCATCTATGCACATTTGTTAAGGTACGTAAGGCTTCTTATCAAAGAAGCTCCTTTTTACAAGCTTTTATTTAACATGCAATGTATGTAACTATGTAACGGTGATCTTGAAACTCAATTTTGAAGCAGCTGAATTGAGCTGAAATTTTGCATACTTATGTAACTTCGGTGATAATTCAATTATATGTGACAACGAGCTGATCTGATGATGGAGTCAGGAGCTGTCAACAGACACTCAGAACGGAATTCTTTCGTGACTGTCACTAAAACCTTTTTTGAATGTTGCATGCAATGTATGTATGTAACTATGTAACTATGTTTGCTAAGGTGGAATCTTGCAACTCAATTTTGAAGCAGTTATCAAACCTCTTTTCACAGTCGTCAAACCTTTTTTGAGGGCTGGATCTGCCCGTGGCTAGGCTCGGTAGTGTGGACAAACACTTACGGTCGTTATATAACAGCTACCGCATTATAATAAACCCAAACTGTGAATAGAAGTTGGATGTGCGGTCTGGGCTACCGGGACGCCATAAAACTGTATTATTTCCTGCTTCCCGCGAGTGAGTGTCTTGCAGTTTTATTTTTAATGCCACTCGTACGTCTTCTTTAGAGCTTAAAATAATTGCTAAGGTGACGTTGATTAATTTGGTATTTTTTTTACAAGTTATAATTACGTTTAGAAAACTAAAAAAAACCGGCCAAGGTGTCGAACTCGTGTACGAAGGGTTACGTACCATTTTCTATAAAAAAACGGTAAAAAACTCGTTTGTTGTATGGGGTTTGTTTTTTCTGTTTTTAGTATTTGTTGTTATAGCGACAACAGAAATACATAATCTGTGAAAATTTCAACTGTCTAGCTATCACGGTTCATGAGAAACAGCCCTGTGACAGACAGACGGACAGACGTGTTTTTGATGCGCATATAAATTTGATGAAAACCCTTTGATGCACGCCGGGATTCCAACCCACGACCTTCAGATTGAAAGTCGAGGTACGTCCCACTCGGCCAATCCGGCCTTATTGTTATTGTACAAGTCAGATAATAATGCAGACTGATTTTAAAAAGGCATAGGAGACATTCTCGGACAATTTCCTTCTAAATCTGATACATAATACATAAACAGTGAACATTAATTCAATTGGTGATTCGAAGCTAATGAATAAATCAATCTACCACCAATTTACCGGTAAGGTAGGTAGTAGTTTACTGTTGTGGTTTGCGGTAACTCAACAGTGAAGTAAGGCTTCAGTCCCCAGAGCGATGAACATCAATTGCAAAACTAAGAAAGATGGCAATAATATATTTGACATAAGGTCTACTTTTGCGTGCACAGTTATTTCAAGGCTCCTATTTTATTGGTCGCATGGTGGCAAAAATGTGGGCATGTGCCAAATGTGATGTTTGGTCGTGCCTCTGACTAACCCTGTTAGACATCTTCAAAGATCTGAGCGCCTGGAGATCCGAGAGGATGTCTAGTGTCTACCGTACTTGGGGATTACAATCGTATTTATTTATTTTATTTGGACTTGTCTTTAACTTCATTTTTAAATATGATTTATAGATAACCTCAATGGCGTAGTGGGCGAGTATCCGACTGAGAAGCAAAAGCAGGTTCAATCCTCTTTAGACAATAGTTCCATGATCTTTTGTTCCGGGTGTGGGTTTTGTGATAGGTACCATGGTACTCGTAGTCTCTAGTACCCACGATACAGGTAATCCTAGTGTGGAGTTAGGACTATGTATTTGGTGTTTGATATGGGATAATAATATCTATACACACGACATACGACAACCCAATAGATATATAGATTTTAAACAAGTTTGTTTGCTATGCTTAGATATTGACAGTAAAAATATGAAAATTGAAAATTACTAAAACCGCGGGGTAGGCACCACAAATGGGTCTTTGACCCTAAGTAGGTAGATTACCTATCTACCTATTAATCTTACTTGTTTACCATCACGTCGGACGTTTTTATGACTTTGTACAAGTGATATGTAAGTTCGAAGGATTTGCTTCGTTTTGTATTAATGGAGCTCGCATCAGAAACAAATGCGACCTCATTTTGATCTCATCTCAATTTACATTCAGAAAAAAGTACACAAAATTCGCGCAAAAACGTCAACTTTCAAAGCATTCCGACATTTCACCAACTTATTATGAAAACCCAATTAAACGTGACTAGCAGCGAATCACGAGCCGAATCGGCTTTCCGCCGCAATTTTAAGTTCCAACCAGATCATCCTAGCCGGATTACAAAGTGCACTTGTGACTGAAATTGTTTTGTATATTGGATTTGGTTGCGCTTAAACTGTAGCTGATTTCAAGAAAGCGGCTACGTTATATGACTGTTAACTGAACTTTCAATCATTCTATACTATCCTAATCCTAATAATATTATAAAATGCGAAAGTTTGTGATAAGGCTGCTATGTTTCTGCCCTAATCAAAAATATGCGACAAAACGGATTAAGATGAAATTTGCTTTAGCATGTAGATAGAAAATCAGAATAAATAAAGGGGGAACTTATAATCCAAAGAACAACCTAGGGGTTGTTTTTGTAAATGATGTCTGAACCTGTCCTGCTGCTGTTTTTTCTGAAAATCTCCATCATCTTCATCATGCCATCACCAGACGCTCTATCATCACCTTAACTATGACTTCACAGCCTTCATAGATGATCATTTGAGCGACTCTCTGTCCCGCTGTCAGTTGTTCGAGCTTACCCTAAAAGCTTAGATATATATACAGTTAAGTTTTAAAAACAATTCTAGAATTATAATATCATTTTTAAATGGATATACTGTCACTATATTTTTTATGAACACATATCGTATGTCAGAATGAGACAAATATGTTTACGTCAGGCAAGGCGTCTAACTGTTACAGCAGGCTGCCATAATGTAAGAAAAATGGTAACTAAATGACGGAATAACACGTTTTATTCTTCTTTTTTAGGGATCCGTACCCAAGGGGTAAAAACGAGACTAAGACTTCGCTGTCCGTCTGTCTGTCACATGGCTGTATCTCGTGAACTGTGAAAGCTAGACAGTTGAAATTGACACAGATGATGTATTTCTGTTGACGCTATAACAACAAATACTAATACTTCCCATACATGAAACGTGTTTTTTTGCCGTTTTTTATGGATAAAGGTACGAAACCATTCGTGCGCGAGTCCGACTCGCACTTGGCCGGTTTTATTAGCCTAAATGATGATGATTCCTACATCCTTACTCTACCGTATCTGTTAGTAAGAATTCTAGAAGAATACTAGACATGGATCTCATAGATACTTTTATGTCAAAATATCATACATTGTATAAAATCAATATTAGTCAATTTTACCACCGTAATGACGACCGCTAAGTCCTGAGAACGCGAAGCTAAATTTGTATTATTTGACGTATTGGTTTATTTGTTGTATTCGATGCTCGAATACCTTCATGCTTTTTGAATATGATATTTAAATAACGGAACGTGTCCCGGAATAATAAAAATAAAAATAAATAGGATCACGACTGTAATCCCCAAGTACAGTAGACATCCTCTCAGATCTCCAGGCGCTTAGAGCCTTGAAGATGTCTAGGGGGGTAGTAAGAGGCACATCCAAACTTTATATTGACACATTAACTGACAGGTTGCAAGCCTATCGCCGCTTATAAATCCCGGAATATACACCTCATATCCTAATCTCTCACAGAAAACATTTACATATCACTACATAGTATAAAGCAAAGTCGCTTTCCGCTTCCCGCGTCTGTATGTATGTAGGTATGTATGTTTGCATATATCTTTAAAACTACACAACGGATTTTGATGCGGTTTTTTTTAATAGATAGAGTGATTCAGGAGGAAGGTTTATATGTATAATAACATGCTACCCGTTCGAAGCCGGGGCGGGTCGCTAGTTTGATATATAAAAATTATGCCGCATTGTACTGGTAAGAAGGGGTTTTCGAAGGGGTTGAATCTCGGCCGTACATCAATGGATATTTCTATTCTAAAAAACTGGCCAAGTGCGAGTAGGACTCGCGCACGAAGGGTTCCGTACCATTATCTATAAAAACGGTAAAAAAATCACGTTTTTCTAGCTATCACGGTTCATGAGATAGACCCTGTGACAGACAGACGGACAGCGAAGTCTTAGTAATAGGGTCCCGTTTTTCCCTTTGGGTACGGAACCCTAAAAAACTATATTCGCATTAATACGTGGATACGTATTATCTATGATACGTGGATAAAATGAGAATGAAGAGTGAACGGTAGGATTGCTGGTGAGACTCGATTTTTCGATAACTATCATTCTTCATACAAAAATCTCTATTTCAATTCAATTTTTTTCCCTGACTGCTGTGACTAATCTCTGTTTCATTATCCACTGTGACAGTTGACATTACTGTCATCTTCCACTCGAGTTTCTGTTTTGTTTAGCAAGATGACGGAAACTTGCCAAGTTAAAAAAATAATTTTCAATGCTTGTGTTTCCACTGACCCAGAGCTGGACCGTGAATAGGCTATTTGACAGTATGAAAAATAAAGTGTTGTTGATAGTAATATATGTAAATTATGCCTTCATTAAGCATTATGAAGTAAAATAACTTGAAAATAAACAATAATTTATTTTACCCATAATTAAAATTATCTAATTTTAAACGCCAGTCACGTGACACAAAACGGTCAGGATTGATCGAATCAACGATGACGTAACATGCTTGTCAATATATCATCGCCGGCCTTGAAAAACTTGACGTTTGTTTATTTGTTGACAAGAATTGAAAGTAATATTTTTTATGGGTTCCACAGTCACTACTGAATAATCTAGAATGGTTTTCAAAATCTTGTCAAATAGCCCATTGACCAATCATACACTAACACACTCCGCTCAGCTCCACTCAGCTCCGCCACTGGAAACTCACCTTATGGTACCCTCCACTGACCTAATTACTTCAATAAATAATTATAAACACGCGGCAAGATGCCAAATAAGAACTGACTGCGTTTTCAAGTGTTGTGGCCATGTGTAAATTTGATTACACCCTAACATTTTATGAACAAAATAAGCTTAAAATTCCTGTTTTTAGCTCTGCACCTTAGCTTCGTGCGAAAAGAATACAAACTGGTTTTTATTGCAAGACGAGAATTGTTAGACCTATGGCACAAGTTTGGAGGTTTTGGAATTGCAACGAGTGCGGTCACAAATGTTATAATGACCACTAGTAAACCTCTGCATCTTCTTTCGTTTCCTTCTTGTGATTTTTAAGTACCTACAAACTTTGATGTCCCATTAGGGTTCCGTACCCAAAGGGTAAAAACGGGACCCTATTACTTAAACTTCGCTGTCCGTCAGTCTGTCTGTCTGTCACAGGGCTGTATCTCATGAACCGTGAAATCAGTTTTTAAATCTTTTTGGATAAGAAGTATTCCATGTCTTACTTTATCCATTTAAGTACAAAATTTAATTAAAACCGATTCATCTCTTAATTATTAAAAGTGTTTGTGTGTTTGTTGTTTGTTTAAATGTTAGAATAGAGAAGCAGACCAACTAACTATAGATTTTAATACGGGTGTTTATCACACATATCACGCAGACTGTCTTGTCTGCCCGCGACCATGACTATTGTAACATAGCCGAAACCTCGGGAAAATAAATTAAAGATAATTACGTGATAAACACCCGTGTTAAAATCCATAGTTATGTCTACTAATCTCGATAGTTTGAAAAATTATACAGACCAACTAAACTGCACGGCCAGTCAAATATAACAGTATAATTATATCTATACTGATATTATAACAAACTACTACTAAAACTAAAAACTAGTAGACCGATTTCAAAATTCTTTCACTATTTGAATGCTACATTATCTCTTAGTAACATAGACTATATTTATTATTAGAAAACAATTAGGGATCACTACTAAAACTTAAAAAATTTAACCCGTGTATAATAAATTGCCATAAAATCACTTAGTAAAATCATAATGGACCCGCCGGTAATATAACGCCTAAACCAGTGCTAAGTCTTGAAAAACCATTTCTTTATTATGTCTGTCAAAAGCAAAAGCGTTTGAAAAAGTAACGAGAAACACGACAATAGGCGAGAAAGCTTAAAAAAAAACAATTTTACTTGACAAGGGCAGTCCCTTTACGAACAATGGCCGTTGAAAGTTTAGAATGAAAACCCGGTTTGATTTAAATTGAATTAAATTTCATTAGGCTGCAAAATACGTGTCCTGAAGCAAGTATTTCTAAGTGTTAATTAAAGATCGTGTTTAGGAGTTCGGAGTGAGTAGAATATTAAGTACAAAAAAAAACTATGTTGAATACTTGAGTGACACAAACTATAATCAAAATGATGTGCTTCTGACTAACCCCTTTAGACTTCATCAAGGATCTAAACGTCTGGCGATCTGAGAGGATGTCTACCGTACTTAGGGATTACAGTCGAGATCCAATTTCATTTGATTCATTAGCAAACTGGACATTATGCTCAGCGCCATCTAGCCCCAAATCAAACAAAGATTTGACCATGGGAACATACAAATTTGATAGAATACTTTTTTTTTGTAAATATCCTAATAATATTATAAATGCGAAAGTTTGTGAGTTTGTATGTATGTTTGTTCCTCAATCAGGCCTAAACGACAAAACGGATTAAGTTGAAATTTGCTGTAGATGTAGATGTAATGCCTGAATAAATAATAGACTACTTTAAAATATGAAAAACATCCCCAAAACGATAAAAAACGCAAAAGGGATGATTTTTGTATAGATGGCGCTGGTGTGCAACAAATCTGACATCACAGATTAAAAACATTCAGTCTTTTCTATTCGATTATTGAAATTTGACAGAACAACGTCTGTCACGGGTCGGCTAGTTTAAATATAAATGTGCTGTCCTTTTATAAGGACTTTTAGATCATTATCATAAATAACTATAGATGATTCAATATATTTCCAGTTCTCACAAGAATAGGTACATTTCCACGTTTCTAATTTCGTAGTTGAACCTTCATTCAGCAACAAAAGCAACTTCATTATAACCAAGAGCAAACCAGACAATCGCAACCTATAATATCCACTTTCTGGTGTTCGCTTAGCTCATTTTAATAAAAGCTAGCTCACTTCAATAACTAGTACATTTTTGTAGAGGAACGTGCTCAAACGGTGATGTAAAACATCGTTAGGAAACCAGTTAGTTCTCTTAGTTTGTAACCTGATAGGTATTTGTTTGTCTACTAATAATAATCATATTTAATCTTTATATTTATACTCTAAAGCCGGGGTCCCACGGCGCGTAAAACGACGGGCCGCGCCGGATGATCCGCCTGTGTGTGTCCGGCGCGTCGCGTACAGAGCGTTCCGAGCACGGGCCACCACGGATGCATCGTTCCCACGTGGTGGCGTGAGATACTTAATTCTGAGCGCGATTGGTGGCGTAACAACCATTGCCAGTTATAGGAAATAGAATGGGAGATGAGATAAAACCGACATCGCTTAATAGGCTCGGACATGCAAACTAAAATAAAATAGTTTTAAAATAAACCGACCGCAATTAGTTCCGAATCTGGCTACTCGCAGACTTTTCTGACACGCACTCTAAATTATGAAAAAGTTGTCTAAATAATAGGACAAATGTGGGGTTTTATGACATCTACCTATTAGATCGATGTTTTATGAGGTACTAGCCGACCCGTGACAGACGTTGTCCTGTCAAATTACAATAATCGAATAGAAAAGACTGAATGTTTTTAGTCTGTGATGGCGCCATCTATACCAAAATCATCCCCTTTTTGTTTTTTTTTAAATTTTGGGGATGTTTTTCATATTTTAAAGTAGTCTTTTATTTATTCGGGCATTATATCTACATCTACAGCAAATTTCAACTTAATCCGTTTTGTTATTTAGGCCTGATTGAGGAACAAACATACATACAAACTCACAAACTTTCACATTTATAATATTATTAGGATATTAGGATTATTAGGATTTTACTGATAATGTATTTTATTTAGATAATCAAATCCTCTTGGCATAAAGTCAAAACTGTACTTTTTTTGTAAATATTATTTGAAACACGATCAAAATGTCAAAAAATTAACCCTTCTCTTAGCCTGAGTATCTTGAAAATGATTGATCGGATTTCATCAAACGTGGCTAAGAACCGTATCCGGGATGCCAGTTTTCGAATTAAATGCGGGTTTATTTCGGTATAATCGTTTTGGAGCTCGAATGGCCTTCACAAATCCCTCAAAATTAAAAAACCTCTAGCTCGTATTGGATTCACTCTTGAATAATTACGTTTTAAAAATAAAATTAAAAGACTTAGAAGGGGAATTTTAGTCGCTGAAAATATTAATCAGATCTTCACCTTAAGGCCCTGTATGTCGACGATTAATCTTTTTCGAAACGAAAAAAGAAATACTTGTGAACAAGCCACATCTCCTATTTTTCTAAATATATTACTTCAGGTTCCTACCTAGATTTCTATTAAGCTAGAAACATAATAACAGAAACTTTTCACAATAAAGATATTATTTCAAAATGATACGTTTTAGAATTTATGATCGAAATACTTTGATACCTACTATTAAGATCTGTGATTTATTGTTAAAGATAGGTAATATGTAGATCTAGATTTCTATTAGAATAGGTTTTTGATAAGTAAATATACATAATTTATATCATTAATTTATTCGAAAAGCAAAGGCGGACCACGCGCCGCCCATGGATTAGTACCACGTGCAGCGGTCGGTAGGATTATTTATCGAAGTGATTAAAGATGGGTACATCTTTATTCACATATACTATCACTACATAGTATAAAGCAAAGTCGCTTTCCGCTTCCCGCGTATGTATGTATGTATGTTTGCTTATATCTTTAAAACTACACAACGGATTTTGATGCGGGTTTTTTTTTAATAGATAGAGTGATTCAGGAGGAAGGTTTATATGTATAATAACATGATACCCGTGCGAAGCCGGGGCGGGTCGCTAGTACATTATAAAAATAGAGATGTGGCTTGTTCAGAAGTATTTTTTTTTCCGTTTCGAAAATGAGCAATCGTCGACATACAGGGCCTTAATTAACTAAAACTAAACTTTTTAAATAAAATAATTATTAAAAACTAGCCGACTCGTGGCAGACGTGGTCCTGTAAAATTTCAATAATCGAATAGAAAAGACTGATTGTTTTTAGTCTGTGATGTCAGATTTGTTGCACACCAGCGCTATAATACCAAAATCATCCCTTTTGCTTTTTTTATCATTATGGGTTTTTTTTAAATATTATAAAATAGACCATGTTTTATTCGGGCTTTATAAATACATCTACAGCAAATTCCAACTTAATCCATTTAGTCGTTTTGGCCCGATTGAGGCACACACATACAAACTTTCACATTTATATTATTAGGATTTATGGATTCTCAGTTTTTTTTTATGATGATGTCTTTTTTAAGTATTTGTTCAAAAAAATACCAAAATGCTTTACTCGTCAAAGTCATCTTCTACACGGTATCAAAAAATCCATTTAAATAAGATCAGCCGATACGGAGTAATAATTGTAGGTACGTACCTACATTATTACTATTTTTATTTTATTTTTTACTAGCGACCCGCCCCGGCTTCGCACGGGTTTAATACATATAAACCTTCCTCCTGAATCACTCTATCTATTAAAAAAAACCGCATCAAAATCCGTTGTGTAGTTTTAAAGATATAAGCAAACATACATACATACAGACATACGCGGGAAGCGGAAAGCGATTTTGCTTTATACATACTATGTAGTGATTTGTTTCGATTCATGTTCGACAAATTAAATCGAACCATGTCGAAATGAGCTTAATAAATGTTTAATGTCTTTGGAAACGCTTTTATAGGGCAAGTTAAATATATAGTTGTAATAAAATATGTCTACAATTTTGCGAAATTCTCTCAGGTATTCGAATGATTTACATGTCATCCCTCTCGAAAAACAGTAATGATATTTAAATACAAATTTTATTATATTAATGGATGTGATTACTTAGTGGAAATTAACGTGTTTTTTCATACAAAGTTTGATGTTTCATTTCAATCCCCTATGGGTTTATTTTTTAATATTTTTTCAGGTTATAACTACTATTCTAAACATATTATTTGTACATAAGCTACTAACTAATACTAAATGTAAAACTTTCAAGCTTATACTTAACCTAGGCAATGGTGGCGATTCTGTTGTGTACAAGCTAAACCTACATACTAGCTGCTTTTACATTAAAGTCTAAATTAGAGTAACATCAAAATGACAGGCCTAAAACCTGGGATATTTTAACGATTTCTCTATTTTATTTCGCATATTTGACACAATCAAGTGTCATCTTAGTCAACACCAATTTACATGTCGATTAAATTTAGCTTGACGTTTCTAAATCGATTACTATCGTAAATTTATTGAAAACTATTCTAAGTTTTAGAACTGTCACTTTAAGGTTACGCTATTTTAAACTTTAACTTAAAAGAAAATAAGATCGATAGTTTTTAGGAATTTTAACTTAAGCGTGGACACAACAGAATCGACACCATTGTAAATTGAAGAGACAACGATGACAAATAATGACAATATTGAAACATTGTGTAAAAAAGCCGCCGAAGGAAGGTATCAATAACCATAACACAGGTTTATTTTAACCTAGCTTGGTTTTTGATGCGACCTCTTTATGTTATCAGTGATTATGTAACTCGTTTCATTTGTATAAGTAACTGACATCCTATTTACGGCCTTAAAACTCCGTCAGAGTTGACCACTATCTTATAAGATTCTATTTTATTATTTACTTATACTACTTAGTCATTATTATTTCTGTGTAACAGACGTCTGGTACGAAATAAATTATTATTATTATTATATTCTTTATTTCAGTCTAAGTTATGAATTGTCTGTCAAATATCGACAAAATCGGTTCAGCAGTTATGACGTGTTACGAGTAGGCGGACGCCATATGTTTGGCGTGAGTGAGCGACAAACTACCAAACATCCAAAGGTGTGAACAGACATAGATCGGCATTCGCAGGACACAAGCTTGCCGTGCGAACGAACAATAACACAATAGGTAGCTCGCGATTGCCACGCGATGTTTGGTCAGTTGGTCACACCTCTACATACTTTCGGTTCTATAATATTAGAAGGATGACCAAGCTGTTCTGTTTTATTACAACCTGTAGTGGATACCCACTCAAGACATTTCGCAACCTCCAACAACAAAGGGCTGAAATCCTTTAACATCTACAAACATTTGTAATCCACTGCTCAATTTATCAGTGTGTACGAGTATTGTTATAGAAATCGTGTATATTTCATTCCTGCTAGAGTGCGCTACTGTGAAAGTAACAATATGGATGGAATAAACACGTGTAACTAGTACATACTCATGTGCAATTTAGAGTGCCCATGTAATTTTGTCGGCATCTCTTTGACCCAGGGCAAAACGATTTCGACATTATCAACGACGGTGTGCTCAGATATATTCGGCCAAACCGCATCGTTGTCTGTCGTAGTAGAATGTTAAGATTTATTTTTTGTCATAAAGTGCTACCTGTTTTCATGTACTGAACGCACTTTTCTGAAATGATTATTATCTGTGAGATTTTAAGAATAGAGAACGATATTAAATATGAACAAGACAATATGTGCCAGTGTTTTATGAAAATCAAAGTCCTGTGAAATCCTTGGAATTAGGTACCCTAAAAATACCGATATTACTATCGGTTGTTAGGTCTTTCAAAATATAGTCGGAAACGACTTGATGATTGTCCCTATAAATGTGGGATAGCGGAAGTAAAATAAACAACTATCGACAATGTCATCCGTCGTCACAAATCGTATAACGCCATCTTTTTAAAGGATTCTTTCACTCGCCTCTTTTATATTTTACGTTCGGATACTATCATTCAATCATTTACCAAACGTCTCTCTGTCACAACTAAATCGGATACACACCTGCATTCATACCCTACATAAATATCGTTGATCGTTTTCAAGATTGTCTACTCTTAAAAACGAAGACAGCAATGTTGCTTGCTGCATAACCACGATAAAAAGAATACGTTAAAAACGAAGGTTTTTTTTGTTTTGAGCCAAGTTTCGATTTAACTGCGTTTTTTAACGATTCGCATTTACGATCCAATTAGAATCGAATAACGATTTAACTTTCTGTCAAACTTAGAATAATGCATTATGTTTCTACTTTCATTAAGTTTATCACAAAAACACACCAGGCTGCAGGTATATAAATATTGGTGGACCTTTTACACATTTGCCATCTAGCCCCGAACTAAGCAAAGCTTGTATGGAAACTAAATTACTGATAGAATACCTATATACTTTTTAACCGACGAATGACTTTTCTTTTATCTTTTTACCTGGTGATTAGATTTTAATGTTTTTTTTTCTATTGTGTAGAGAATAGTCCCTAGTTGATCCCATTATAATTATTCTAGCAGTCCGCCCCGGCGTCGCACGGGTGTAATAATGAAAATAATAGGGTGTAATAAAAATTACCCATAAGAGGTAATTTTTTTTACCTAGTCCGAAAACTCTAGTTGGCGGCAGGAGACCATTTTGAATCCACGCCCCGTCACGTCGCCGTCACGCGCCGTACGCCCGACATGCACTATTTCACCTATATCTCGTTATTTTGCATGAAAAGGTATAGACATCTATATATTTTTGGATTTTCCGTGAAATTTCCTACAAACTTATCTATAAACGCATTTCAGAGTGTAAATAACATTTTTAGGAAAAAGAAAATAGCGTAAAATTTTTTTTTTTTTGGTAAAAAAAATTAAAAACATCATGAAAAAAAAATTGAAAGCAATTTAAATAAAGTTTCTTTTTTATATCATATCTATAGCTATTATTTACCATATAAATAAGAAACTTTATAATAAACTAAATAAATGGATTTTTAGTGAATTTTTTTAGTAAAAAAAAAAATCGCGCACAAAATAAATTATTTTAAATTTGCGCGGAAACATATTTCGGATCCGGAAGTGAATGGTTTTATTACACAAAACGATACTGTCATCTGTCAGCTTCGTAACAGTCAAAACCCGGAAGCGATAGCTCTTCGGGTTATTTTAAAATAAATTTTTCAAAAAAAATTCAAAAATTCCTAAATTTTCGAAAAAAAAAATTGGATTAAATTGGATCAGTGCCACTTAAGGGAAGAAATTTATTGTAGAATATTGGATCAGTGCCCGCGGATAGGTTATCGAAGTTTTCATACGGATCCCTAACATTTCTAAAAATATTGTATAGCCTATGTTCATCAGGGATAAAGTAGGATTCTAATGATGAAATAATTTTTCAAATCGGTCCAGTAGTTTCGGAGCCTATTCGATGCAAACAAACAAACAAACAAACTAGAACAAACAACTATTAGTATAGATATAGATTAACGTCCTACGTCCTAATAAATAGATAATTCATAAAACTTAAAAACGAATATTGTCCCTTTTCGATTGGTCGAAACATTTCGTCGGTTTTCTTTTAAGTTTTTTAATCGTTATTATTTTTTGTAAATACATACATAATGGTACATTAAAACAAAGAAAAAACATCTATGTTCATCACACAAATGTTTGCCCTGGGTGGGGATCGAACCCACAACCTACAGCGCAAAAGGCAGAGCTACTACCAACTGAGCTGTGTGGCCAGTAAAATACAGGGGCCGTAGTACATACTCTAAAGTCTAAAGCAGTATTACTCGCGAAATTGACAACGCCATACTTGTTTTTATAGCGTTGTCTCTTTCGCTCTTAAAGTAGTACGGCTCCAGCATTACTGTTTTTGTTTTTACAGTAGGACTGGTAAAATGAGGCATAACGGCGGCCATTTGGTAACACAGTAACAGAAATAGACATAACGTATGCTTGAAAATAGTAAGGTGGTTGTGCCAAATAAAGTAGTATTCTTGTAAGCGGCGACGGGCTTACTCTGACTACCCGCTTTAGACATCTTCAACGATCTAAGTGCCTGGAGATCACCGCACTTGGGGATTATCTATTTAATCCAATTTATCTATTTTTTTTATTTATCACATTATAAAAAAAAAAAGGATCACTACTCTGTCACAAATAACTTTTACAAATAAAGGCGGCCGCATATCTATTATAATATTTATTTTTTACATAATTAGTTAAAAAAAACGATTCAAAAACCAGTAAAATCCCCAAGTATGGTGGACATACCTTATCTACTCTCAGATCTCGCGCGCTTAGAGCCTAAAGCGGGTAGTCAGAGGCACGTTCCAACATTATGTTTGGCGCAATACCTTCATTGTGTAATAGCATTCCATACGTTACAGGTTGCAAGCCCATCGCTGGTTATATTTAGATACATATTACAAATACGAGTAGACAAAACATCTACGTGATGTAATAAGCAAACATTTGTTTAGCGTGTACTTAAACACTTTTTAATTGCTAATCCTTTACAGAAGGTAGTTCGCAGTCATTAAATAGCTATTACAAAGTTTTCTAATTAGTCGTAAGGCATTAATCTTTGTGGGGCCGCGAGTCCTGCGACTGGTACCACATGCTTCCTAAACACTACTCACACGAAACTATGATAGGGTATTGCCCTTCATACAATAAAGTCAACTTATCTATATTTAAAAGAAAGTCGTGTACACTATTTATAACTCAAGAACGGCTGAACCAATTGGGCTGAAAATTAGTGGGGGAAAGCTTAGAACGACGGAACGGAACGGGAACGGGAACTTAACACAACATTTCTTAATTTTAAAGCGATACGAAGTTCGCCGGGTCAGCTTGTAAATAAAAAATACATAATCTGTGAAAATTTCAATTGTTTATATTTCTGGTGTACAATACTAGCCGACCCTAAATAAAATAAATTACGAATTTTGGTAGTATGCGTTTAAATTCAGTAGTAAAAGCTAATGTCAGATTTTTAGGATAAAATAATTTTTATTACGAATTTTGGAAGAATGCATATCATTCGGCAATACAATTCATGTCAGATTTTTTGGACAAAAAATTTAGAATTCCGACCTTAGTAGGATTCAACTTTTTTGGTTGAATGCCTTGCTATGACAATTCAATGTTTCAGTCTGAGATGTAAATTTTTTTGCACATCAGCGCCATCTATACCAAAATCATCCCTTTTGCGTTATTTTCTCATTTTGGAGGTATTTATCGTATTTTAAAGTAGTCTATGTTTCATTCGGGCATTATATCTATATCTACAGCAAATTTTATCTTAAGGGGCTGTAAGTCGACGATTGCTCTTTTTCGAAACGAAAAAAGAAATACTTCTGAACAAGCCACATCTCCTATTTTTATAAGTATATTACTTCAGGTTCCTACCTAGATTTCTATTAAGCTGAAAACATAATAGCAGAAACTTTTCACGATAAAGATGTTATTTCAAAATGATACGTTTTAGAATTTATGATCGAAATTTTTAGATACCTACTATTAAAATCAACTTGTGATTTATTGTTAAAGATAGGTAATATGTAGATCTAGATTTCTATTAGAATAGATTTTTGATAAGCAATTATACATAATTTATATCATTAATTTATTCGAAAAGCAAAGGCGGACCACGCGCCGACGTGTGTTTGTCGTCATTGCAGCGGTCGGTAGGATTATTTATCGAAGTGATTAAAGATGGGTACATCTTTATTCACATATACTATACATTATAAAATAGGAGATGTGGCTTGTTCACAAGTATTTATTTTTTCGTTTCGAACAAAAACAATCGTCGACAGGGAGCGCCTTAATTCGTTTTGTCGTTTAATCAATCAAAAAACAAACTTACAAACTATCGCATTTATAATATTATTTAGGATCTATCTAAAGGTCTAGAGAGATACATCTCAAGGTTAATATGCTATATTTAACTAAACGTAAACTTGAAACTTTAGTTATGCTTTGTCGATCGTTTGAACTTGTAAGTTTGATTTACCAAATTCATGACTTATCAATTATCTCTCTAAACTTTGTACCCTAAGGATAACTTAAATTAGTGTTAAAATTAGCAACTTAAATGAGTTTTAATTAGTTATTAAAGCTATTCAAAAGTTTAAAGTCGCAACTATTAAGTTCTTATTTATTAGATTAACAAAAGTTATATTTGAAGGCAGAAACTTTTAAATGTATACGAATCTGGGGACACAGCAGTACCTCCGCAGAGTCGAGCAAAAAAAAGCAGGACGGCCGAACCAACCTTTTCTTGAAGCAGTTCAGTCCGTTTTCGACCCCATATAACTTTGTAATAAATAAAACTAGAAGCCTGAATTTTCAGTCTA
The DNA here is from genome assembly GCA_912999785.1 of Hydriomena furcata. Lineage (NCBI taxonomy): Eukaryota > Metazoa > Arthropoda > Insecta > Lepidoptera > Geometridae > Hydriomena > Hydriomena furcata. The sequence goes on along the minus strand of OU538834.1, from coordinate 3,317,239 downwards.
CAAGCAGGCATTGTATAAACACGGTATATTTCAAATTTCATTTAATTTGAACAGTAGTTTAAGCAGTATAATTAGTCAAAGTTTTTAATTTTGTCACTCACTCACTCAACAACTCACTCACCGACCGATCATTAAAATTAAATTATTTCAAATTTAGAATACAATTAGTGTTTAGTATATAAATCAAGGAAAAACTAAAATATTTTGCAATTTCGGTTCAGTTTTCTAGATATATTATTACCAACTGCGTAAATAACTTTGTAATCCTATATATTCAAATTCAAATTCAAAAATCATTTATTTCAATAAAATCACAAGGATCACTTTGAAACGTCTTAGGAACTAGGTGAAGCTACGCCGATTCCACGCGACCAAGCCTAGAAGAATCAGGCAACAAACACGGCTTGGGGTCTACCTTTTTTTTTTATGATCCTTTCCTTAATGCTATGTAGAGCTCCAGTGTGGTGCCAATCGAACAAGGTGAAGGCTCAAACAAGAATAATAATTAAAAGTTAAAAGTACCTACTACTCAAGTACGTATAGGTAGGTAGGTATAAATGTATAGGATTACATAGTTACAAGGTCTTAAGGCCCTTCTACTCCAATTTGATGTTCATGCTATCTTAAATGCTTGCTAGTTACGTTAATTTGTTAGAAAACTACATGGATAAGTGCGTTCTAGAAAGTTAGGCATGAACTTAAAGTTTGGCGCGGACGTTATTCTCACTAGTCAGATGCGAGCGAGAAATTATATAATCTTTTGATTCTTATTGTAATATCCTCCCAGATAAGTGACAGCAATCCAAAAATCACCTACTCATTCATAATTTTGTAAGAAAAAAATATATAAAATGGACACTTCACACATAGCCGTCTAGCTATTTATTAGATTATTGATAGAATATTTTATTTAAATTATTATTTTTTGTAAATACATACGTATGATACATTTTAACACCCAGACACAGAAATCATCAAACATCCATGAATGTTTGTTCCGGGTGGAAATCAAACCCACAACCTACAGCGTACAATAATAATAAATGACGATTTTTAAATGTTTTTAATGAATGCAGAATCGTTTGTTCTCAATAACCGCAAAACATACAGTTTTGTTTTTTTTTTATGACAAAGATAACTTAAGGACATAATTTAGATAAATTACAGACAGAAACACGAATGGTGAAACTTTTCTCGATAGATTTATTTTCCAAAGTTGACTCTTCAAAAACACTAGTTTCGTTTTTAATCAAAACTATGAATAGCTAAACAGTTAATTTTTTTATTAAATAAGTTAAGTTAATTATAGACAGTTTATTTTTAAATTTTTCAAAGTTCTTTTTAAAGTTTAATTTCAAATTTCTAGAACCAATAATTTAGGCTGTGCGTTGATAGATCAGTCGACGATAAAACGTAAGAAAAATCAAAAGCGCCTTAGGGCGGCTACTCTTTCCTGCTTGGTAAAAAGTTTCACTTTGAATAACCGTGAACGTAACACAGGTGGTTGCGTTCGTGGTGAAACTAAATTTAACAACGAACCTAATACAACTTTTAAAACGTTTCATTTTACGCTAATGCGGTTGACTGAAGTTTGATTCAGTACACGATTATAATTGAAACCTAATGTTGTAGTAACGAATCGCAAACGAAATATTTATCACAATTGGGGTGCATGTCTGTGTAAATACTTTTTCTTAGACGAGTAATAAATGTTTTTGATGAATGCAGAATCGTTTTAGACTCAGCCCATACAAAACGTCAAAAAATTCACTTAACACCTTAACCTATTTCGTCCCACTGGACGATAGGTCTCTCAAATTCTTCCAACCGTCTTTATACTTCAGGTACAAAAAATTGTTAATAAATATTGAATATTAGCTGTTCACTTTCGCGCTGGTGTACTTACTTGTGAAGATAATATGCAAATTTTGAAAACCACCGTATCACCGTAGATTACATATTGCATTTTTTTTAAAGATTTCTATTTTTTTTAAATAAATACTTGTTACTCTAACCCTCGTATTCAAGAACGACACTATGAGAACACGCACCCACAGTGGACGAAAACTTTTTTCATAAACATCACTTTATGTGTTGAGCGGCACTATGGCGCACGCTACCGTGTGCCATTAGAGCTCAACTTTGGCTAGAGGCACACGAAAATGTGCCTCTAGTGTCTATGCAGTGTCGCACAACATATAAAGTGATTTTTATGAAAAAAGATTTCGTCCACTGTGGGTGCGTGTTCTCATAGTGTCGTTCTTGAATACGAGGGTTAGACATGTAGTTTTTGATCTAATTTTTAAAATTGATGCAGTAGTATTTTTTCTCATTATAATTTATGATAGATATTAATATAAATTGATGAACTAGCTTCAAACTACTGACCTTACCCACACTTGACTGGCTGTGTCTGAAAACCAGCGCTCATGCATGTGGAGCAGCATAAAGCTGAGATAGGGCCTGTTTGACCCACGCAGTACCAATATTTCTTCTTTCTAGGGTTTCGTACCCAAAGTATTTACATAACAGTATATTCTACCACCTAGACAAAGAAAACACATGTAATTATTTATCAAAGTTTATTACACAAATTGTGTTGGGAAGAAACCGAAGCCAGTTGTGGCTTCGGTTTCTTGCACATAACCAATTCAGCTATAAGACCAGTCGAATTACATAGTATTTTTAGTAACCTTTAAAGTTACAAATCACTTTGTGCTAAGCTTTGGCATTTTACCAAATGCAGTTATTTTCTCAGCATCAAATTCACTATAACTGTAAAATATAATTCGCTCACCAATCCTTCCATAATATTCGCGAACACTTCCAATAAAGTACTCTTCACATTTTCTCAAGCTGTTTACGCTAACTAATAGCCAAGCGAAGTGAACTGAGGGTCTACTCTACTCTGGAACTGGGGGTCTACTCGTTACTGAGTAAATTTCGTGACAATATTATACAATACATACATATAATAGAATACAGATATCTTACCCTACTGATACCTTGGAAGAGACTAGCCACCCACAACACAGGGTATCCTAGTGTGGGGGCTAGTTAACCACTAATATACTTAATAATTATTTTTATGTTGTAACCATGTCTAATTGTACGCAAAAAGAAAAAAAGTCTAATATTAGGTATATTAGATTTTTTTTTCTTTCTACTGTTTTTGAATAGTGTATTTAAGTATAATACTGTACTTCAAAAATATTTAGTTGCAAATAAATGATTATTATTATTATTATTATTATATTGGTTTCGACTATAGTTTGACAATGGTGGCGATTCTGTTGTGTCCACGCTTAACTTAAAATTCCTAAAAACTATCGATCTTATTTCTTTTAAGTTAAATTTTAAAATAGCGTAACCTCAAAGTGACAGTTCTAAAACATAGAATAGTTTTGAATAAATTTTCGATTTTTGTAATAGATTTAGAAACGTCAAGCTAAATTTAATCAACATGTAAATTGGTGTTGACTAAGATGACACTTGGTTGTGTCAAATATGCGAAATAAAATAGAGAAACGGCTAAAATATCCTAAGTTTTAGGACTGTCATTTTGATGTGACTCTAATTTAGACTTTAATATAAAAGGAATAAGATCGATCGTTTTTTTACGAAATTTTAAGTTTAGCTTGGACACAACAGAATCGCCACCAATAGCTACGATAGTTTTAATTCTATAGTTTGAACGATAAAACGATTGTAATTACTTTTGACAATCATCGTTTTGACTATAGTTTGAACAGATTTGTAAATGTAATGATTGTGCCGAATCGAAGCCGTTTTGGCCGAGTGGGAGGTATCTTGACTTTCAATCTGAAGGTCGTGGGGTCGAATGTATATGCGCATCAAAAACACGCGCCCAAAACAGTAAAGGAAATCATCGTGAGGAAACCACTTAGTATTCTTATAAGGGGCGATGTGCTTGACAAATTGCAAGCCCATCGCCGCTTATTACTTAAAACATAAATACTTGTTCTAATAGTTATCTGGTTCACATAATACAAGCTTTGATTAGTTTAAAGCTAGATGTCTTTGTCACCGTTTATTTTGTAAAAAAAAACAGTGAATATAACGGCCATCATTTATACTGACACGTTTTTTAGGAACACGTAACTTTACACTCGTAAACTCTTTTCTGTCACAAATCAGCCACATTCACAATGAAACAGAACACAAGATTAAGACAATAACGTTTGCACCATAAAATCCTCCTTAAACAATAACAACTTCTGTAAATAAGAGAGCTTATAAATTACCCACCTCGGTATAAACGAATGGTGGTATTATACAAAACGTAGGAAGAAGCAGTTGGGAGCAGAAATCAGAGCGTGTCTGTTGTAAGCAGAGCGATGAGCGGATCGATTTATCGCCAAAGAGTCCTGCTGGAACATCATCTTTTTTTAACCGACTTCAAGGACCTCTGTATGTTCCGCGATTATTCCGGCGTTGGTGGATGAATTTACAAAATATTTTTTTGTGACAGCCTATACTTCCGAAGTGGTCCCATTACCACCAGGTCAGCATCTGATGATGGGAAATCGAGAGAAACCTTCAAAATTTATGGGCATTGATAGTGGTTTTCAACTATAGACCTTGCCCTTCTTTCATTGGCATACACCTATCTTTCTTTTTGATGCTAAAAAATACTAATTTAAAAATTTATTTCCCGCTCAACGCTCAGCTCAGCACAGCTGAAATCTGAGTTGAAGCATTTATATTCTTTGCGAAGTAGGTATGCTTGAGTTTCTTAGCAACTGGGTGTAATGTCCAACTATAAACTTAGCTCTCAACTTGCGCTATATTGGTTTTTGTGAGTTATGTTGAAACATTTACAGAGAGCGTTGCATTTTCGACTCTATTTCAAGGGAGTAAAGTTCAACTTGTATTTGTGTAGTCAGCTGCCGAATATTTTGTTATTGGTCTACAGTTAACATAATTATTTTCATTTAATTTTAATAAATTTCAAAGTTTTATGCATTTATTCAAAGGCACATTCGTAGGTAAATTTGTCCATAATATTTGACAGAACCAACCAATTTATACTAACAAATCAGATATTTTTTACCACTGATATTTTTGGTGTAGATTTCAGTCTAAGAAGGAATTTAAATGTTACCTAAAATGTTTATACCTACCAACGGAATTTGAACCCTATAGATGTCTATATACTTCACCTTGAATCGGCAAAGCGATACAGTTGTATTATCTTTCGAAGGCGGTTGGTCTTAATTGTGTGTGTGTGTATAAACGCGTGTCTAAGCACATCACAACTACAAGTAGGTACTGCTCACTCGCCTTCGTGAGATAGAACATAAATACTATACACCACTATACACATATTTAATTTCACTACACAAAACAATCTGACAAAAATCTTGAGCAAATAAAATGTCTTTATTCGTTCAGAAACGCTACATTATTCGTTCAAAAACGCTAGCATCACCCACAGGGTTCAATCAGAAGCATACCCGCTTAATTTAATGGCTAACTGGTACCCATCGTAATAAAAGGGAATAAAAACGTGTCACCGGCCAACTTCCTCATTCACTTCGCGCTACTGAAAGAAGGCCAGTCATAAAAGGCTTACTGCTTTAATTATCCGCGTCTTGTGTTAACGAATCGGGGCATTATTCAAATCCAGCAGTTGGGAACAGAAGCTCGTTTGCACCTACTCAGGATACTCAGACTTTCGTTATTTTATGTAAATAAGGATGAAGTATTTGAATGCAATTTCTGAGAATTATTGGAGGGAACTGTTTGGAGCGTGATATTGTCGCAAGGTATTTGCATAAAATAATTGCCTGCAATTGATATTAAATGAAAGTCAAGACGTATTTATTTCAATAAAAACACAAGGATTACTTTGAAACGTCTTAAGACGAGTAATAAATGTTTCTGATGAATGCAGAATCGTTTTTTCTCAATACCCGCAAAACATACAGTTTTTAATATGACAAAGATAATTTAATGATATAATCTAGATAAATTACAGACAGAAACACAGATTTATTTTTCAAAGTTGGCTCTTCATAAACACTAGTTGCGTTTTTAATCAAAACGATAAATAGCTAAACAGTTCATTTTTATATAATTTGTTAGATAATCATACTAGCTAAGTAAATTACAGACAGTTTCTTTTTAAGATTCATGGTTTTCAAGATAATGCAGTTTTATCACTTTTTCCGTCTTATCCGGGTAGACTCAGCCCATACAAAATGTCAAAAATTTCACTTATTACCTTAAGGTCTGCACAGATTTGCGGACGCGAGTTTTTTTTAGTTTATTTAAAATTTATAAATAACATCTTTTGCTTCATTCACTCATATCACATTCCTCATCATCAGTCTTCTCGTCAGTTTATTTAGTCTCTTGATTAGGCCTTTTTCCAAAATGACACCGATTTATTATTTAAATTGATCATTATGACAATTTCACAGATACCACAATGCGAGTGAGATTTTGCAAAATTTCAGCTGAAACGCGTGATCACCAAGATGTTGTAGTGTACGAGTATAATTTCAGCCAAGCTCTCTCGAATTATTCAAATATAAGCAGGATTCGGCAAGGATGCAGTCTGTCGACTCGGAATGGAATCTGTGCTGAATTTTTAACCCATTTCCTGAACTGTGGTTTTCAATTTGACTTCTATTGTATGTAAATTGCTCCGTAAAAGCTTTTCCAGTTTTAATTCTGTAAATTTTTGATGCACCGAAATTGTCCCGTTGGGCTAAAATCGAACTGCTTGCTCCCGCGTGCGGCTTTGTTTGCGTGATAACTGGATAAAAAATATTACAGCTGGGGCCATACCACAAGCTCCTAAAGTAATATCACAACACTGCCGTCCGATCAACCAGGCCGGGTTACGTGTTTCTATCATTTATAAGTACTGAGATCTGGAGACCCCGTATCCCGCTAAGTCCATCCTTTTTGGACTTGTTCAATCAAGTTTTTAGGATTTACTAAAAAGCGGTTAACTAGAATTTTAACACTAAAATACGGTTAAACATATGCTATATATGTTTAACTCATCGCTGTACGAGTTCGTATAGCGTTGTCACTTTCGCACCGTGAGTAGTATTGTTTTAATATTACTTTTAAGTGTGTGGTACGATCCCAGTGCGATTCTACGTCACTTACTATAATAATTATCTTTTCCAAGTTTTATTCAGTTATAATCGGTTCAGTGTTTGACTTGATTGAAGCACAAACATAGATAGCTGCAAACGGTATATGTTTACTCTGAAATAAAAAATATACGTTTTTTAAAACTAAAAAGAAAACAGACGTTTCGACCAATCAAAAAGTCAAGAGACGGTATTAGTTTTTTTAATTTTTAGAAGAAACTAAAAATTAAAAAAACTAATTAGACCTACATAAATACAATTTAAACAGCACTAGGTTGGGTCTATTCTCTATAGAATTTAAGGTGATAAGTGAAATTTTTGACTTTTTGTATGGGCTGAGTCTACCCGGATAAGACGGAAGTGATAAAACTGCATTATCTTGAAAACAATCAAATTTAAAAAGAAACTTTCTTTAAATTATTAAGCTAGTATGATTATCTAATGAATTAAATAAAAATGAACAGTTTAGCTATTCATAGCTTTGATTAAAATCGAAACTAGCGTTTTTGAAGAGCCAACTTTGGAAAATAAATCTATAGAGAAAAGTTTCACCAATCGTGTTTCTGTCTGTAATTTATCTAGATTTTCTTTACTATCTTCTTCTATCTCTAGTTATATTCTCTATATTCTCTAGTTATCTTTGTCATAAAAAAAAACTGTATGTTCAAAATCCGATCACAAATAAAACAAAATATAGGGGTCCAAGAATCTCCCCCATTTTTTCGCCGGTTGAAAGTAAACAAAATAAACAAAAGCAAACTGTCAAAAAGAGAAACGACACCGAGCTGCACAATTGAAACATGTTACAAAACTCCGTATTTGATTTGTAATCTAATAATATTAAGTTATTTACGGGGAGTTGGCAATAAGTTCTTGTTGTCGATGAAATGTTGCAGGACCTGACCAGGTGGGCGGTGGTCTAAGTAACAGAACGAATGCTACTTAGTTTTTTAGAACTTTGCCTTATTATTGCATTTAATATAACCCTCGTATTCAAGAACGACACTATGAGAACACGCACCCACAGTGGACGAAATCTTTTTTCATAAACATCACTTTATGTGTTGAGCGGCACTATGTCGCACACTACCGTGTGCCTTTAGAGCTCAACTTTGGCTAGAGGCACACAACAATGTGCCTCTAGTCACATTATGCAGTGTCGCACAACACATAAAGTGATTTTTATGAAAAAAGATTTCGTCCACTGTGGGTGCGTGTTCTCATAGTGTCGTTCTTGAATACGAGGGTAAGTTACTTAAGTATGCCGTAAGTAAGTATAAGTATGTATTTAATAACTGCTTCAAAATTGAGTTGCAAAATTCCATCCGAAAAAACATATTAAGTAAAACTTGTAAAAATAAAAATAAAACAGGATCACAACTGTAATCCGCAAGTACGGTAGACATCCTTTCAGATCTCAAGGCGCTTAGATCATTTGAAGATGTCTAGAGGGGGGTAGACAGAGGCACGCCGGAATTCGAAACCACGACCTTTGATATGTAAGTCGAGGTACGCTCGGCCAACACGGTCATAATAAAATAACAGATTTCTAAACCGTATCTCGTACTATAAGAATATAAAATTAGCATAAGGCTATATACAAAATAGACTCCTTATTTTCTCTGAGCGTTGAATACTCATAAGTCAGCTAAAAAGAAAACGCTATTCACTCAGAACTTCTTCGCGTTACTTGGGGAGGGGAAATTTATTCATAGAATTCAATTTACTCCAGGTGTGGTTCGACCCTTAACGGGGAATAAACGGCCCCATTACTGTTGACTTTTAGCTTTGTTTTTTTTGGCAAATAATAATTTAGTGATGACTGCATTTGAGTTGTCAACTTAAGACGAGTAATAAATGTTTTTGATGAATGCAGAATTATTTTTTCTGAATAGCCGCAAAACATACCGTTTTGTTTTTTACGAGTATGACAAAGATAACTTATGGATATAATCTAGATAAATTACAGACAGAATTACGATTGGTCAAACTTATCTCTATAGATTAATTTTACAAATTTGGCTCTTCAAAAACATTAGTTTCGTTTTTAATCAAAACTATGAATAGCTAAACAGTTATTTTAATAGTCGTTGATTTAATCCAGAAAAAATATATATTGTTTTCGTGAACTTGATTAATTTAAGGCTCAAAACATAATGCTCGAATAAAACACAGGGTGGTTTATAATCCTAAAAACATTTCCAAAATGATACTAAAATGCAAAAGGGATGATTTTGGTGTAGATGGCGCAGGTGTGCAAAAAATCTGACATCAGTTTTGACTACACAGGACAGGACAAAATGTGTCACGGGTCGGCTAGTACTTAATAAATTTGAATTTTGTCAACCCTGGTTAGCGATTACCATTTGAAAGTATTGCTGGTCAGGTATGCAAATCCCAACGATCCAAAAGCCGTTCTTCATTTACGTTCATAAATTACAAATTTTACGGTCGATCCTCCCATATTCACCCCCTATTTGAAAAGGTGTAAAAGTTTTACGCACCGTAAAACAACCTGCGTGAACTGCGCTTTTAAAAGGCTGTATCACTTTTAATTGTAACGAAAATGTTTATAAACTAAAAAAAACCGATGATAATGAAAACTAATCGAAAAGTCAAAAGGCAATTAGTTTCTAAGTTTTATAAAGGAGGTTTTAGTCCTTAAATAAAATTATATAAATGAGGGAAACTAATATTAGAATTAAACATCACTACATAGTATAAAGTAAAGTCGCTTTCCGCTTCCCGCGTATGTATGTATGTTTGCTTATATCTTTAAAACTACACAACGGATTTTGATGCGGTTTTTTTTAATAGATAGAGTGATTAATGAGAAAGGTTTATATGTATAATACATGCATAATATAGTAGAGAAACACTGATAATTTTAGAGGTTTCTAATGTGATGTCGTAAATAAACACATTTTTTTGCGCTTACATTGCAAATGCTGGCTGAACCCCACGTAATATATCAAAATAATGTACTACAGTATTGTACACCTTAAAAACGTCTACAAAAAAGTCCACGATGGTATTAGAAATGTCTTACGCACAGCGAAGCGGGCACGGGTCAGCTAGTAAAAACTATTTAAAAGAGACCAACTTTGGTATATTACACATTAGAAATTAAAACATACAAATCGGATCACCACAAGATATATATTATAAAATTATATGCGCGTCGAATTGAGAACCTCCTTTTTGTATCAGTAGAAAAAGTACTATGATGTAGTATCTGAATATTACTTCGTACTTAATGTTAATAAGCACTAAGTTAATGAATAAAGTTTTTATAATTTACTAGCTGCTCGCCCCGGCTTCGCACGGGTATCTAGATAAAGAGTAACTTATGTGTTATTCTGATGCATCAGCTCAACTCAAATTCAAATTCAAAAATCATTTATTTCAATAAATCACAAATCCTTGTAAGTAATCTTTGTATCCTAAGACGTTTCAAAGTGATCCCACTTTGAAACGTCTTAGGAACTAAGTGAAGCTACGCCGATTCCTCGCGACGAAGCCTAGAAGAATAAGGCAACAAACACGGCTTGGAGTCTACCTTTTTTTTCAATGATCCTTTCCTTAATGCTATGTAGAGAGCTCCAGTGTGGTGCCGATCGAAAAAGGTGAAGGCTCAAACAAGAATAATAATTAAAAGTACTACTCAAAGTTTCATCTAAATCCGTTCAGTAGTTTTTGCGTGAAAGGGTAACAAACACACACACACTCACTTTTATTTTTAGTTTCCGCAGGCTGTCTTTTTCGATGTTGTACAAGTATTGTTGTACAATATAACATCGTAGACGATCCAAGTGGCCGGATGTATAATTTATTTTCTTACTGTATCTAGAAATCAAATAATTAAAGGAAACGTATTCGTTTCAAGGAAAGAAAGTCACGCACGAGTACAGCTGGTAATTGATACAAAGAATATACGACGTCAAATCTCCCTTTCATTTTGTTTGCTAAATTTCACGTGGATTAATTCTATTGGGGTCACTTATTCTTCGATTCTTTTCCACTTCGCTCTGAATTATATTGACATTAAAACGAATAACACATAATCGTAATGTGATCAAATTTTGAATAAACCGACTGTTTCATCTTTGCTCGCATTTAGAAGGTAGATGATTATCCCTCGTATTCAAGAACGACACTATGAGAACACGCACCCACAGTGGACGAAATCTTTTTTCATAAAAATCAGTTTATGTGTTGTGCGACACTGCATAGTGTGACTAGAGGCACATTGTCGTGTGCCTCTAGCCAAAGTTGCGCTCTAAAGGCACACGGTGGCGTGCGCCATAGTGCCGCTTAACACATAAAGTGATGTTTATGAGAAAAGATTTCGTCCACTGTGGGTGCGTGTTCTCATAGTGTCGTTCTTGAATACGAGGGTGAGTTTGCCATCTGTTTTGCGACGTCTACCTTCGTTTTGGAAAGATGGCCGGTGCGGTGCGCTGTCTCCTCTTTGCGCGAGCGCATCGCCCACCAGTTGGATTGTGTGACTACTCAAATCGGTCGCGTTCTCATATCTTTTGGAAAACTTAATTTAATAGACAATTCTTCAATCTACAACCCTATTTCGAACACTGCCATGATGTATCGATTACGTGAGACGTTCTCGCGGTGCCGTGCCAATTTAGATGGTATTTTGGGACACTCACTGTTCTTGCTCGACTCCAGACTCAACACATGGATCGCCGTGCTGAGCCTCGTGAAGAAACGTACGTGTGGATTTGTAAGGTAGGTGACGGACTTAATTATCTGCCTTATTACGAGCAAAGATAAACTGTCAAAATTACTACTTAGTATAATTGGTTTATTCTTTATCAGCCCCCTTTTACAATTATACTTAACACCGACGTTTTTTGGCGTGAATAGAGCCTTATAAAATTGTGAACCTCCTTTTTTGTGGGTTGAAAAGAAAAGCAGATAGGATTGAAGACTGGCCTCACAGTTTTTTTTAGCAGTAACTGTGCTTTCTACTCTGTAGGTTGTGGGTTGGATCCCCAGGATAAACGTTTGTGTGATGAACTTCGATGTTTTTTCTGCGTATAATTGTTATTGTTCGATTTCTGTTGTCAAATTGAGGGTAGTTGGTTTTTTATGAGCCCCCCGACCGACTGGCAGAAAGCCTTGCCGCGTTGAGCTTAATGGGCGTTCCGATTTGCTCAATTCTTACCATGTAATTTTTTCATTGTTATAACACCTACCTATTTCGTATATATGCATCACTGCCGTGTAGGACTCAAATCTATCAAACTCTGCTCTGCCGTGCATTATTCTTCAGCTAGTGAACATTGGAAAAGGTCAGTGGTGTTCAATTGGCTTCTCGGAGACGATAGAATCGACTTTCCACCTACAGATATATACCTTATAGGATTCCTCTCAATTTATAAAACCTGCTAGCATAATTAAAAGTCAAAGACTGTAAAAAAAACTGCACAGTTATGTTAAGTACAAATAGTATGTAAGTATTCTATTGGAAATCGGGAGCTGTGAAAACTATAAAAAAATTGTTACAAGCAATGTAGAATTTGATAATATTGTGTTGTGCTAGCTAGGTTCATAAAAGCATGGTTTATGTAAGTTAGTAAAACAAGTTCCACCTGACGCTATAATTCATACGAAAGGAATTAAAAAGGCTTTGCTTAGTTTATTGCCTTTATACAGGAAGCGAATAAAGCACACTTTAACAAGACTAACTGTTGAGGAAAACATCGTGAAAATTCAATTCAAAATTCAAAAATCATTTATTTCATTAAAATCACAAGCATCACTTTGAAACGTCTTAGGAACAAGGTAGAATCAGGCAACAAACCCGGCTTGGGGTCTATCTTTTTTTTAATGATCCTTTCCTTAAAGCTATGTAGAGCTCCAGTGTGATGCCAATCGAACAAGCTGAAGGCTCAATCAAGAATAATAATTAAAAGTACTACTCAAGTACGTAGCGACAGGCTTGCAATCTGTCACGTACACTTTAGACATTTTCCAAAGAGATGAGAGAATGTCGTATCCCCATGCTTGAGGATTACAATCAAGACCCTATAAGGGAATACTTTTGTACGTAAAAGCCACAATTTATTTTTTCCTTGTTTTTCTATGTGTATATTAGATCTAAGTTTAACCTCGTAAGGCCCAGGGCTGCTAGTCGTCCACTTGTCATTACGACCCAGTGGTCCTTCCTAAACAAAAGTAGTGACTCTGGCCCAGCGCATGCCAGTGTCATCCCATCATTTAACCAATTTTCTTCGAATTGACTGGTGCCACTTTTTTTTTCATTTTTATTATAATTATGTTGTGTTGTGTGCTAAAAGTAGTAAATAAATAATTGTCTATCTCTATTCTTTTTAAGTTTCATTATCATTGAATACGAATAGAGTAATTTTTTTTCTTTGCCAAATTTTCTTTTTTTTTTTATTTCATTTTATTTAAATAATTTAAAATATTGTGTGTGCGTTAATATTAAATTGTGTAAAATAATAATTATTGAATAGAACTGAATGAGTAAAAGATTGGTTAGCTACCTCCTATATATCCTGTGACGCGGATTCCGCTTAGATTCAGCTGGATAATTTTATTGGACCTGTTTAATACGACATACAGGTTTTATTTATTGTAGGCTTTTGTTGTTTTATTGTGATCATTATTTGTTTCGTTCTATGAGTTGTGTATTTTAATTGTGTTTTTATTTTACACTTTTTATATGACTGAGGCAGACCGTACAGTGATTTATTTATAAATGAATGAGATTCGGAAAATATATTTTTGACTATTCTATCGTAAAGCATAGAAATTTCAGAAAAAAATTGAGAAAGTAATCGAGTCTATCCCAAGACTAAACTATCTTTATATGAAACTAGCTGTCCCGACAGACGTTGTCCTGTCAAATTCATTTTTTTTCCATAATAACCTTCCACCATCTTTAAATAAATATCATGTCATAATATTTATTTAAGATGATAAGTGAAATTGTTGACGTTTTGTATGTGCTGAGTCTACCCGGATAAGACGGAAAAAGTGATAAAACTGCATTATCTTGAAAATCATCAATATTAAAAAAAAAATGTCTTTAATTTAGGTAGCTAGTATGATTATCTAACGAATTATATAAAATTAACTATTTAGCTATTCATAGTTTTGATTAAAAACGAAACTAATATTTTTGAAGAGTCATCTTTGGAAAATAAATTTATCGAGAAAAGTTTCGTCAATCGTGTTTCTGTTTTTAATTTATCTAGATTAAATCCTTTAGTTATCTTTGTCATACAAAACAAAACTGTATATTTTGCGGTTATTGAGAAATAACGATTCTGCATTCATCAAAAACATTTATTAAAGATAAAATAAATCATATATAATGTATAATAAATCGTCTTAAAGATTAAGAAAACATGTGTAAGGATATCAACTTGTTGAATATTACATTTCTGGAAATATTTGGGAGAATAGCGAAGCTGGTAAAAGGTTTCCATCCTTACCTATTATGCCGGGGTCCCACGGCCCGCGTTTTCACGCGCCAGACCGCGCCAAGGCGGACGGACGCGCCGTGGGAACGATGCATCCGTGGTGGCCCGTGCTCGGAACGCTCTGTACGCGACGCGCCGGACGCACACAGGCGGAGCGTCATCCGGCGCGGCCCGTCGTTTTACGCGCCGTGGGACCCCGGCTTTATGTCTCTAGTAATCAGATATTTTACCATTATTAAAATCGTATCAACGAAACAAGATGTCAATATTTTTAGCAATTCTCTACGGAGCGGGTATTGTCAGCCGACCGACTTTATCGGGCATGTCTGATTTCGTTCGGCCACAAGAGCACTTAATTTTTTATGGCTGTATTTTCGATGTCCGGTATTTTTCGCTCTCTTTTTCTTTTTTGTTGTGTAAAACCAGGCGCTCAATAGCAATCGATCTTTGCACGTTACTATTACTAATGGGTAAAATTTGGATCGGAGGGTATTAAGATCAAAACTATACCTGGCTCTAACTATACTTTTTTAACCAGTATTTATCATCACTTTTATAGTATAATATTGACGAACATCTCTACTTACTGATAAATACCAACTTTTAAACTAACTTGTAAGAGTTTTGACTAAGGCATGGTAAGGTTCACGATATTTAACCGGTTTTAAATGGAATACATTTACTCAAAACCGGTTAAATATTATAAACGGTTTCCAGATTGCAATTTACTCCGGCTTTTCAAAACAACTCTATTATATGTATATCCTACTGGCCTCACAGCTCAGTTGGTAGTAACTCTGCCTTCTGCGCTGTAGGTTGTGGGTTCGATCCCCACCCAGGGCAAATATTTGTGTGATGAACATAGATGTTTGTTCTGTGTCTGGGTGTTATATATATATAATAAGTATGTATTTAAAAAAAAAAAGTATATAAGTATTCTATCAGTTATCTGGTTCCCATAGTACAAGCTTTGCTTAGTTTGGGGCTAGATGGTGCTGTGTGTATAGTCCGCCAATATTTATTTATTTATTTATGTATCCTCTTATCGACATACATTTTTTGAACCACTTGATGTAATGAAAACGCACATCGTATCGCCAAGGGCAGATTATATTTCAGTACATTATTCAGGGGCCATACCACAAGATCTTAAAGTAATATCCTGAAGTAAGTGAAACGCTGCACAAGTTCGTATTGCGTTAACTTTCGCACCGTGAGTAATATTGTTTAAATAATACTTTTGAGCTTGTGGTACGGCCCTTGCGGAAACATTTGTAGCAAAGTGTTTTAGAAACGTCTCGAAATTTTATCCTGTTTGTTCGAATTGATGCGAATGTTTTCACGTAGTTTATTGAGCGTATTGAATATTTTGACGGTGGCCTATTTGCTACAAGCCGTATATATAAATCACAAGACGACCCGTGACAGACGTTGTCCTGTCAAATTTCAATAATCGAATAGAAAAGACTGAATGTTTTTAGTCTGTGATGTCAGATTTGTTGCACACCAGCGCCATCTTTACCAAAATCATCCCTTTTGCGTTTTTTTTTAATGTTTTTTAAATTTCAAAGTAGTTTATGTTTTTCGGGCATTATATCCACATCTACATCAAATTTCATCTTAATCCGTTTTGTCGTTTAGGCCTGATTGAGGCACAAACATACATACAAACTCACAAACATTCACATTTAAAAAATTATTAGGATTTTAGATAATGGTGCCAGACTAAATATAAACTTAACTTAGGGTGCCTTTAGATTCGACGCTCGAGGAAGCGTCACAGAGCCATCATACGTTAAAAATCAGTTGCTAAAATCATTCATTCATGAGGTACGAAGATTTTGTTGTAGCGTCTCGAGCGTCTAATCTAAAGGCACCCTTAACGATATCCATCTCTTTCTGTTTCATGTAGAGTAAAAGAGACAGAAATCATTTTAGAGATGTCTAAATCGTTTTTAGTTTAGTTTTTCACATTGTAGCCCATGTAAAATACTTCAAAAAATCACGTAAAAAAAACTGTTTCAATAAATTAAGTAGACATAGCAAATTGTTCAATCGCGGTAGTCTATTATAAATAACACATCGTGAAGAAAGTCATACAATTCATACAACTCATACAACTCATACATGTTGGGTGAAAATAACTTTAAATTGCTCGCGTTGAAGCTCATTTTGCGGGAGTTTTTTTTAGTAAGTCTATACTGTCCCACTGCTGGGCAAAAGCCTAACCGTCATCTTCCACCATTCTCGGTTGCAGAAATATGGTCCTTAATTTGTTGACGTAATGAAATTGACCAGACATAACCCCCTCCCACCGCGCCACAATAGGTTTATCTACTTCTTTCTCCCGATACTTATAAAGGACCTACAAAAAGTCTTGCAATTTAGATTCTTCTGCAAAACGTAATTTAAATAAATTACTGAATGATTGATAAAGTGTACATTACTCCACAAAGAAAATTCAGAGCGCTGGGGCCGTACTACAGTCTCTAAAGTAAGACTAAATCAGTATTACTTTGTGAGCGAAAGTCACTTTCGTACTGTGAGTAATACTGCTCCGTCTTACTTTAGAGATTGTACTCGTAGTACGGCCCCTGAAGACAAAGTTACCTATTTAGGTAGGTACTCGTATTTATTCGAAGAACTTAAACAAAGTAGGAATGACCGAAATTCCATCTTAGCGATTAAACTCAAAGTTTATGTACCCTAAGCATTAGTTATGCCGTCAAAAAGTTTCATTGAAATTTTGAAATTTACAAATAAAAATAAAATTAGCTTTTTTTATGCGATTGGTTTTGACGTTTGCGAAATCGATCATGATCGGATAACGTAAGAGTTCAGTGCTAAGAGTACTGTTTAAATTTATTGCCAGGACGCTCAGTTATTTTTCAATTTGGAAGATATCTGGAACGCGCTTTAAGTGTAGTTTAAACGGCGATTAAGAAAAGACCAAGTTTGATATCGGTATGGAATGAAGAAGAAATTGCTGTTTTGTTTCGCTTAAAAAAGTACTTTGAAAAGCCATTTCAACTCGTTAAAAGTAGTGATTTGGAAACATTGTCTTGGAGTGATGTTTGAATTGCAGCGGCTTAAAGTTGGCTTAAATAATAAAGAACTTGGTTTCTTGTTAAAGTAGATAAAGGTCTATAATTTGTTACGTGAGGGGAAATTTTGTAAGAAGATTAAGGCAATACTTGAAATTTTTGACTTTTTGTATGGGCTGAATTTACCCGGATAAGACGGAAAAAGTGCTAAAACAGCAATATCTTGAAAACTATCAAATTTAAAAAGAAACCGTCTGTAATTTATTTAGCTAGTGTGATTATCTTACTAATTATATAAAAATGAACTGTTTAGCTATTCATAGTTTTGATTAAAAACGAAACTAGGGTTTTTGAAGAGCCAACTTTGGAAAATAAATCTTTCGAGAAAAGTTTCACCAAACGTGTTTCTGTCTGTAATTTATTTAGATTTATATCCTTAAGTTATCTTTGTCGTAAAAAACAAAACTGTATGTTTTGCGGTTATTGAGAAAAAACGATTCTGCATTCTTCAAAAACATTTATTACTCCTCTTAAATGACATTTATTACTCCTCTACACAGACCGTCAGACTCCTATCCATGCCTGTTTCCTCGACTTGTCGAAGGCATTCGACCTGGTTTGTTACGACATGCTGTGGCAGAAGTTAAATGACATAAAGCTGCCAGCTGAAATTAATAATATCTTTAAATTTTGGTATCAGAACCAGGTCAATGTAGTGAGATGGTCGGGGGTGTATTCGGAGCCGTACAGGTTGGAGTGTGGGGTGAGGCAGGGGGGATTGACCTCTCCGAAGCTCTTCAACTTGTACGTTGACGCACTGATAGATGAGCTCAGCAGTACCCGTGTCGGCTGTCATATTGACGGGATTTCTGTTAATAATATTAGTTATGCTGACGACATGGTGCTGCTGAGCGCTTCTGTGTGTGGTTTGCGTAAGCTTTTGAGCATTTGTGAGAGGTATGCTAATTGTCACGGACTCAAATATAATGTGCAAAAAAGTGAATGCATGGTCTTTCGGGTTGGAGGTAAATGTCCAACACCCATACCACCTATAAAGTTATACGGAACACCACTAAATAGAGTGGAACAATTTAAATATCTTGGACATTTGGTAAACTCTGACCTAAAGGATGATGCGGACATAGAAAGAGAGCGGAGGGCGCTGTCTGTAAGAGCAAACATGATAGCCCGCAGGTTTGCTCGTTGCTCCACTGATGTGAAAATTGCTCTTTTCAAGGCGTATTGTACAAGTTTTTACACGAGCAGCTTGTGGGCAAATCATACGCAAAAACAGTATGGCGCCCTACGTATTCAATATAACAACGCGTTCAGAGTGCTGGTGGGGCTGCCTCGATTCTGTAGCGCATCGGGGATGTTCGCCGACGCAGGAGTGGACTGCTTTTATACCACAATGCGCAAGCGGTGCACATCACTGGTGCGCAGAGTGCGGGCCAGCCCCAACACCATTCTGAACGTATTTTCTAGTAGATTTGATTGTCAGTACATGAACTACTGCTGTAGGGTTCATGTACTGACAAACAAAAATAAATGTTTGTATAATTTTATGTACTAGTGTAGGTGCTAACAAAATGATCCTTTGTTGATTGAAAATAAATGAATTGAAAATTAAAGATTGAGATAAATTTTGGGAAAAACAAATATCAGTACAATCGTTACTAATATTATAAACGCGAAAGTAACTCTGTCTGCCTGTCTGTGGCGTTATCACGGCCAAACCGCTAGGCTAATTGTGATGAAATTTAATATAGAGATAGTTTAAAGTCTTGGGATGTTTTTATTTTTCGCAATTTCAATTTTTAATGTTAAATATCGATTTTCTGAATCTATGCGGATGCAGTCGCAGGTAAAAGCTAGTGTTATGTGAAATGAATACATTTATATGGCAAGACAATAAACAAAACTTATATAGATGGTAGGGACGACAATGAAAATTAGTACCATGGTAAATAGGTAGATAATCTCCTAGTAAAATAGAAACACACATACCCACTTTATTAAAATCGCCAACCCTAGTTATACTTATCAGTGTGCCTGGAGTGCAAAAAATATATTTTACTAGTCGACCCGAGACAGAAGTTGTCCTGTCAAATTTAAATAATCGAATAGAAAAGACTAAATGTTTTTAGTCTGTGATGTCAGATTGGATGCACACCAGCGCCGTCTATACAGAAATCATCCCTTTTGCGTTTTTTTAACGTTTTGGGTATGTTTTTCATTTTCATCTTAATCCGTTTTGTCGTTTATTCTTGAGTAGATAACATTAATTTATTCATTCATTCAATCATTCATTTATTCTTTTTTAATTTATAAGAAAATGGCAACATTTTGAGTACCTACTACATAGTATTTTGATGTCGGTTCTAAACAACATGTTATCCAAATCATTGTGACCGCAAAATATCTGAGAGCACGACAGAATTCCAGAATTCTCTAAATTATTTTCGTGCATAAAGTTGGGATTTCACTATAATATTTCACCTTTCAAATGCAGGTGCGACGGGTTATGTCTGTCTTTGAGTCTGAAGAATGCTTCAATGCTTGGAATACATAATATAATAAATATTAGCGGACATTATCACACAGCGCCATCTAGCCCCAAACTAAACAAAGCTTGTACCATGGGAACCAGATAACTAATAGAATACTTATATACTTTTTTATATAAATACATACTTATTATACATATTAACACCCAGACACAGAACAAACATCTATGTTCATCACACATGCTAACCCGGTCAACTTGGTATCGCTTTAGTTGAGAACACTTAACTAAGGTTGTGTTAAGTGTCCCGTTCCCGTTCCCGTTCCCGTTCCCGTTCCCGTTCCCGTTCCCGTTCCCGTTCCCGTTCCCGTTCCCGTTCCCGTTCCCGTTCCCGTTCCCGTTCCCGTTCCCGTTCCCGTTCCCGTTCCCGTTCCCGTTCCCGTTCCCGTTCCCGTTCCCGTTCCCGTTCCCGTTCCCGTTCCCGTTCCCGTTCCCGTTCCCGTTCCCGTTCCCGTTCCCGTTCCCGTTCCCGTTCCCGTTCCCGTTCCCGTTCCCGTTCCCGTTCCCGTTCCCGTTCCCGTTCCCGTTCCCGTTCCCGTTCCCGTTCCCGTTCCCGTTCCCGTTCCCGTTCCCGTTCCCGTTCCCGTTCCCGTTCCCGTTCCCGTTCCCGTTCCCGTTCCCGTTCCCGTTCCCGTTCCCGTTCCCGTTCCCGTTCCCGTTCCCGTTCCCGTTCCCGTTCCCGTTCCCGTTAAAAAGTATAATAGTCAGTCTCCTGGTTCTAAGCTTCCCCATCAATTTTTAGCCAAATCGGTTTAGCCGTTCTTGAGTTGTAAATAGTGTAACTAACACGACTTTCTTTTATATATAATATAGATTTAATTATTTTAATTGACGAAAAATAAGGAATGTTTTCAATTCGAAAAGTAACTTAGGGGGCTGTATGTCGACGATTGCTCTTTTTCGAAACGAAAAAATAAATACTTCTGAACAAGACACATCTCCTATTTTTATCAGTATATTACTTCAGGTTCCTACCTAGATTTCTATTAAGCTGAAAACATAATAGCAGAAACTTTTCACGATAAAGATATTATTTCAAAATGATACGTTTTAAATATTTTGATACCTACTATTAAAATCAACTTGTGATTTATTGTTAAAGATAGGTAATATGTAGATCTAGATTTCTAATAATTTATATCATTAATTTATTCGAAAAGCAAAGGCAGACCACGCGCCGACGTGTGTTTGTCGTCATTGCAGCGGTCAGTAGGATTATTTTATGATTTAAGTGATTAAAGATGGGTACATCTTTATTCACATATACTATCACTATCACTACATAGTATAAAGCAAAGTCGCTTTCCGCTTCCCGCGTATGTATGTTTGCTTATATCTTTAAAACTACACAACGGATTTTGATGCGGTTTTTTTTAATAGATAGAGTGATTCAGGAGGAAGGTTTATATGTATAATAACATGCTACCCGTGCGAAGCCGGGGCGGGTCGCTAGTACATTATAAAATAGGCATGTGGCTTGTTCAGAAGTATTTCTTTTTTCGTTTCGAAAAAAAAACAATCGTCGACAGGGAGCGTCTTAACGTTTTAAATGGAAATACGGCTAAATCTCTCCTTTTATTTGGTATTGCTGACTTTCGAGACAATCAGATACTTTTCATCATACGACTGTTTTTTATATGTTTGTTACCTGAGATTTAGAACCGATTTTGATGACTTTTTTGAAAGACAGTGTGTCGCGTGTGGTCTCATTTAAATTTGAGAAAAAAATACCTTTGAGTAAGAAGTAGAAAATTTTGTAAATTGAAAAGAAGTAAGTTTTCTGAAAGGGCATTTTTCTATACGATTATTGATATTTGAGCAGGACAAAGTCTGTCACGGGTCGGCTAGTGACTCATAACTTGCATATAAAATAATAAGAGGAAAAATAAAGCAACGAATCAACCCTCAACAACACGCCACGGAAACTAAAACTAGACCAGGAAAACGCGTCACACAACAAATAATAAATGGGACGACGACAGATGCACATAAAAATTCAAATAAGCTCCAACCAAATCTGGATATTATTTCATAGATCTGTTATCTGTGGATAAGTTGTTGGCTTTTTTTCTTTTACTTTTTTTTGGCTATAATCACTACATAGTATAAAGCAAAGTCGCTTTCCGCTTCCCGCGTCTGTATGTCTGTATGTATGTTTGCTTATATCTTTAAAACTACACAACGGATTTTGATGCGGTTTTTTTTAATAGATAGAGTGATTCAGGAGGAAGGTTTACATGTATAATAACATGCTACCTGTGCGAAGCCGGGGCGGGTCGCTAGTAATAATTAAATTGCAAATAATCCAAGTGACGATAAATAAATGCTTTTATCTCATAAACCGTGATAGCTAGACGGTTGAAATTTTCACAGATTATGTATTTCTGTAGCTGCTTTAACAGCAAATACTAAAAACAGAATAAAGTAGCTATGGCAAGTCTACCAGAGAAATTTAATAATATCGAAACCGTATTAAGATTTAAGGGCCGTATTAAGGGCTCTTATATTTCAAAAGTAAACAAACGTCAACATTTCATATTAAATATATAAAAAATATTTAAAATATGCATAGAGTGGTAGTTTAAGAATGTTATTTTATTTACAGTAACCTAATACAAAAGCTGTCGGTACTTTTTAACTGAAATATGACTTGCTAGCTTTTGCCAACGGCTTCACTCGCAAGGTACCTGGATATAATTATGTTTAGAAAACTAAAAGAGAACCGATGAAAATGTTCCTACCAATAAATAAAACCGGCCAAGTGCGAGTCGGACTCGCGCACGAAGGGTTCCGTACCATTATCTATAAAAACGGCAAAAAAACATGTTTGTTGTATGGGAGCCCCTCTTAAATATTGGTTTTAATCTGTTTTTAGTATTTGTTGTTATAGCAGCAAAAGAAATACATCATCTGTGACAATTTCAACTGTCTAGCTATCACGGATCATGAGATACAGCCCTGTGACAGACAGACGGACAGCGAAGTCTTAGTAATAGGGTCACGTTTTTACCCTTTCGGTACGGAACCCTAAAAACGGCTCCCATACAACAAATGTGATTTTTTGCCGTTTTTTACCCTACGTGCGCGAATTTGACTCTCACTTGGCCGGTGTTTTAAATTGATCTAGTGGATTTTTAGTTTATACATTACAAGAAAACAAAATATATTTTTTCTTTTTATATATTAGAAAAGCTTCTGTATTGATTTTAAATGTGAAACCTTTATCTAACCTTTGTTCTACGAATTTAGTCACATCAAAGTAATTTATTATTTAACTAGCTTTTGTCGACGGCTTCGCTCACTTGGTACCTTTATACAAAAGTAGCTGACATATTTCTATAGCTTACAATTAGCCGTGTTGGCCGAGTGGGAGGTACCTCGACTTTCAATCTGAAGTTCGAATCCCGGCGTGCATCAATGGATTTTTCTGTTCGAAAAATTTATATGCGCATCAAAAACACGTGCTCAAAACGGTGAAGGAAAACATCGTGAGGAAACCAGTTAATATTCTTATAAGCGGCGATGGGCTTGCAACCTGTCACGTATGGAATGCTAACTACTGCAAAATGTAGGCATGTGCCAAATATAATGTTTGGACGTGCCTCTGACTACCCCCACTAGATGATATCTTCAAAGGATCTAAGCATCTGGAGATCTGAGAGGATGTCTACCGTACTTGGGGATTACAGTCGAGGTCCTATTTATTTATTTTTTTATATTCCAGGGTAAGTATAGTCTAATGTATATTCTAAATTGTATTCAAATCCGTTTGATTGTGGGGTGTGATTTAAACCACAAAACATCCTGACAAACTTGCGGCTGTATATCTAGCTTATATGAGTAAAATTTTAAAATATAAGTGTGAAAGTTTTTGAGTTTGTTTGTATGTTTGTGCCTCAATCAGGCCTAAACGACAAAACGGATTAAGATGAAATTTGCTGTAGATGTAGATATGATGCCCGAATAAAAAATATGTGCATCAATGTATTTTTCTGTTAGTATTCTTATAACTGGCGATGGGCTTGCAAAATTTCACGTATGGAATGCTAACATAAAATGTAGTCATGAGCCAATTATAACATTTAGACGTACCTCTGACTACCCCTCTAGACATCTTCAAAGAATCTAAGCGCCTGGAGATCTGAGAGGATGCCTACCGTACTTGGGGATTACATAACTATAAATTTTTACGCATTATCAATTACGTAATAAAGACCCGTGTAAAAATTAATATTTGAGGATTATAAATATAAAATAAATATATATTGGACATTTCACACAGCGCCATCTAGCCCCAAACTAAGGAAAGCTTGTACTATGGGAACCAGATAACTGATAGAATACTTAAATACGTTTTTTTTTTGTAAATGCATACTTATTATACATATTAACACCCAGACACAGAACAAACATCTATGTTCATCACACAAATGTTTATCCCGGGTGGGGATCGAACCCATAACCTACAGCGCAGAAGGCAGAGCTACTACTAACTGAGCTGTGAGCTGAGGTGTGTGATTACAGTCGTGATCCTCTTTATTTTTATAAAAAATCAAAATAAACACAAACCGCATCCATAAATATAAGATGAATGTAGCTTTGGCAATCGAGAACATTCCAGTAGGTTCCCGATCGCATCCACTTGTTTGGCTCAACTGTTGACAATACGAGGTTAATATCCGCCACTATGAAATAATATTATTGCGAGTTCTCAAAATATTGTCCGACATATTGGAAATGAAAAATGATTATATAATCACGACTGTAATCCAAGTACAGTACATATTCAGATTTTCATACGCTCAGATTCTTGAAGATATCTTAAAACAGGTCGAAATATTACATTTGTATTCTTTAGCATGTTATACGTGACAGGTTGCAAGTCCATCGCCGCTTACAAGAATACTACTGGTTTCCTCACGATGTTTTCCTTCACCGTTTTAAGCACATGTTTTGATGCGCATATACATTTTTCGAACAGAAAAATGTAGTACCTCTAACTCGGCTAACACGGCTTATCAATAAGAAAAGTGAGTAAAATAGTATCTACTTCTACGTACAAATCTTTCAGATGACTTTGTTCATAGATACTACAACGTAATTTAAGTCTCATTTAATGAAATAAGTTTCAGTCCCCGGCTATATCTCTGGAGATTTTTAATACTTTAATAACCCATCTGGGGAAAGTTTTCACCTACTTAGCCGCTTGCTTCGCGTTGGGTGAAAAATCTCCCAGCTTAAGAAACAAGTGCGAGTCGAGCTCGCACACCGAGGGTTCTGTACTAACTTTTTAAAGGTTTGCTTGTTATCTATAGGTAAAGATCTATTTTCTTAAGTAATTTTAGGCCCAGTAGTTTTGGAGATAAGTGGGGGTTTGGAAGGACGAATGGACAGACACAAGAGTGATCCTATAATCCAATATCCTTGTAGGATCACTAAAAAACGGAACCAAAGAAAGAGAGAAGTTTTTTCTTTTGAGGTACGGAACCCTATAAGTATGAAACACAACACAAAGAGATGCTGAAGTAAAACTCAAGTACTTTTTACAGGACTTTGTAGTTGTTTGTTCGGTTACAAGCATACGTAATGTAAAAGTTTAAATCATTTAACAATGAAAGCGCTTTGAAACAACTATATAATAAGACTTGCATTTAAAGAACTATCGTTCTTATTCTGTTCTTTATAAAGTCCAAATTAGCTTTGCTCGTTTAGTGAAAAGTCCCTGCATAAAAAGTAACCTTTTCAATTTCTAACATAAGATGTATTTCTGTTGCCGCTTTGACAACAATTACTAAAAACAGAATAAAATAAATATTTCGCACTTGGCCGGTTTTTTATATTAGAAGATGACTTTCTTGTATTAAAACAAAGGATACTTTCTATGCGAGTACCATCTGTCAAAGCCGCGCGTGGAAACTACTTCCTCACGATATAAAAACCGGTCAAGTGCGAGTCGGACTCGCGCACGAAGGGTTTCGAACTATTATCTATAAACGGCAAAAAAATCACGTTTGTTGTATGGGAGCCCCCCTTAAATATTGATTTTATTCTGTTTTTAGTATTTGTTGTTATAGCAGCAACCGAAATACATAATAAGACAGACAGACGGACAGCGAAGTCTTAGTAATAGGGTTCCGATTTTACCCTTTGGGTACGGAACCCTAAAAAGGAAATGCGCGATTAACACGCGCAAAACATCAAAAACACTTCTGCCATCATCTCGATTGGAATCAAAGCTGGAACTATTATGTTCATCAATCAGACTCCCCGGAGACGGCAGGAGCACCAAACGATGGAATTCAAGATTGGATATCGGAAACAGTACTTAAGTACTGCAGAGTTTCTTTAGAGATTGTGATTTATAGCGAACTGAACTACACTGTAGTTCTTAGCTTCACAATGTTGCGGTGAATAAATACTTAAATACACAATAATCCTACTTTTCACTAATCCTATCTTAATCCTAATACCCTAATCAAATGCGAAAGTTTGTTCCCTGATCAGGCCTAAACGACAAAACGGATTAAGATGAAATTTGCTGTAGTATGTAGATAACAAATCAGAATAAATAAAGGAGGAACTTATAATCCGAAAAACAACCTCTAAATAATAAAAAACGCAAAAAGAATGATTTTGGTATAGATGGCGTTCGTGTGCAACAAATCTGATATCACAGACTAAAAACATTTAGTCGTCATAGCAACGCAGTTTTGACTAATGAATGATACGCATTCTACCAAAATTTGTAATTAATTTTATCAGTACAGTACAATGTTTGTATGGAAAAAATTAGAAGTGCCTGAAATAGCTTTTTCCTATGTGATTATTACAAAAAAAAAATGACAGAACAACGTTTGTCACGAGTCTGTAAATGTTGATATAATGCCCGAAAAAATAAAAAATAATAATAGACTACTTTAAAATATGAAAAACACCCCAAAAACTACAAAAAACGCAAAAAAGATGATTTCAGTATAGATGGCGCTGGTGTGCAACAAATCTAACATCCAGTCTTTTCTATTCGATTATTGAAATTTGACAGGAGAACGTCTGTCACGGGTCGGGTAGTAATAAATAAATAACTAAGCTCAATAAAGTGAAGAAATTCAATATTATGTTTTATAAACGCAAATAGGCCTCAAGCGTATTACCATAATGAAATTCTTCTCGCAAAATTTCTTTGTATGTTAACTTCTGAATATTCACGAGCTCACTTTTATTATTTTATTTTAGTACTTTATTAAGCACTAGCTTCCGCCACTGGGTTTGCTCGCGTAACACCCGGATAAAAAGTACATACATAAACAAATAAATAAATATTAAGGAAATCCGTCCACATAAAAAAATATATTGAAAACCTCCTTTTTGAAGTCGGTTAAAAATTAAAAACCATGATATGTAGGGTTCCGTACCATTTTCTATAAAAAACGTTTTGTTGTATGGGAGCCCCGATCAAATATTTATTTTATTCTGTTTTTGGTATTTGTTGTCGGAGATACTCTCAGATCTCGAGGCACTTAGATCATTTAGGATGTCTAAAAGGAGTAGTCAGAGGTACGTCCAAACCTTATATGTTTGGTACATTACCCACATTTTGCAGTAGAACTCATGACATTCTGAATAATCATCGTGGTACCACCCACTAAGCCGCAAAGCTCATACATCAATTAACGCGGTTTGCTCCGCCGTGACAGCCGTCAAAACAACGATTCCCTATATACATTCTATTCTTAACAATTGCAGTGCCGTAACTTAATTATCTTATCTAATCTATCTATCTAATTCCGTTATACGAGCAATTATTGTATACAAGCTGACCCGGCGAACTTCGTATCGCTTTAGAATTAACAAATGCTGTATTACGTTCCCGTTCCCGTTCCCGTTCCCGTTCCCGTTCCCGTTCCCGTTCCCGTTCCCGTTCCCGTTCCCGTTCCCGTTCCCGTTCCCGTTCCCGTTCCCGTTCCCGTTCCCGTTCCCGTTCCCGTTCCCGTTCCCGTTCCCGTTCCCGTTCCCGTTCCCGTTCCCGTTCCCGTTCCCGTTCCCTTTCCCGTTCCCGTTCCCGTTCCCGTTAAAAAGTATCTTATGTCCGTTTCCTGGTTTTAAGCTACCTCCCAAATCGGTTCAGCCGTTCTTGAGTTATAAATAGTCTAACTAACACGACTTTCTTAAAAAACAAAACACATAAAACAAAATCTTCTCTTGGCTTTAACATAACATTATCGTCCGTTTTCTTTTTCGTTTTTAAGTAAAAATTTAATTACAAATCATCAAACTTCAATCATAGTATTTTCTGAAAAATAGATTATTCTTGTATTATGATAAGAAATAACCTTAATACGGCACTGTTTAGTTGATATACAGCTACGAATACACAAGTCACACGCCAATCTTGGTCTGTCTTCAATCATTGTGGGATTCCGACTTGACATCCCATTTCCTTACGAGCTTTTGATATGTTTACTAAAAAACTGTATGAAGATGACAATCTTTATCAAATGATTTGGGTGAAAATAGAATATCATCAAACGCGTTGAAATTAGCAACCTTTTTTAACATCTACACTACTTTTATAGAGGTAAAATTTGTGTTTTTGTTCGTATTGAATAAACTAAAAACTACTAGATATTTTAGTTTTTTTTTAATTAATCAAAAGCTTCATTATCAGTGAGTACCATTACATTACATAGGCCATAAATATTATTTTCAAAAACAAATTTACGAAAATTACGAACCTAACGAAAATTAACAATAATGTAAGCATCCCTAAAGATCACTTGGTCTACTCGGAATTAAAAATTGAAATTCCGTGACAATATTATAGTATTGTCACGGAATTTCAATTTTTAATTCCGTGACAAATAAGTATATTGTATAATTAAGTTTTAACGATGAAACGACCGTTAATTACTATTAATAAAAAACCGGCCAAGTGCGAGTCGGACTCGCGCACGAAGGGTTCCGTACAATTATCTATAAAAACGATAAAAAAATCACGTTTGTTGTATGGGAGCCCCACTTAAATATTTATTTTATTCTGTATTTGTTGTTATAGCAGCTACAGAAATACATAATCTGTGAAAATTTTAATTGTCTAGCTATCACGGTTCATGAGATACAGCCCTGTGACAGACAGACGGACGGACAGACAGACAAACAGACGGACAGCGAAGTCGAAGGGTAGATTTATATCAAACCGGACCGTGCCCGGGGCGTGCCGTGTACGTGACCCGGACGAGGCACGGATTTGATACGTTACATACATTTTGTATGAAGCCGTTTATATTAAACAGTGCCTGATCCGTGTCCCGTCCGGACCCGTCTACTAACTAAAGGCTCCGGCCCGGCCCGGACATGGCTCGGTCTAAACAAACTATAATCGAAACAAAGTAACTTTGAAACGAACATACGAAATTTCCTTTTCGGTTCCCAAGTAGGCCCCAAGTACTCAGATACTTAAAGATGTCCAAATAGGTTAGTCAGAATCACGTCCAAACATTACATTAGGCACAAGCTAACAATCTCTCAATAATAATTTGCGCATTACGCAAATAAACACACATAAATATTAAATTCGCAAGTTTATTACGCAATTTAAATCTATACATCACGCGGCGAGCAAAGTATTGCAATGCTCAGGTAATTCGAATGATTCATCGCCCATTACACACCGTTATTGGAGTTTCAAAAAAGTAAGAAAGGGTATTATTTGTTGTTTATTTACACAAACGTTCGTCTTTTTAAATAAAATATTTTTGTTTTTAGGGTTCCGTACCCAAAGGGTAAAAACTTCGCTGTCCGTCTGTCCGTCTGACCGTCTGTCCGTCTGTCCGTCTGTCTGTCTGTCCGTCTGTCCGTCTGTCCGTCTGTCCGTCTGTCCGTCTGTCCGTCTGTCCGTCTGTCCGTCTGTCCGTCTGTCCGTCTGTCCGTCTGTCCGTCTGTCCGTCTGTCCGTCTGTCCGTCTGTCCGTCTGTCCGTCTGTCCGTCTGTCCGTCTGTCCGTCTGTCCGTCTGTCCGTCTGTCCGTCTGTCCGTCTGTCCGTCTGTCCGTCTGTCCGTCTGTCCGTCTGTCCGTCTGTCCGTCTGTCCGTCTGTCCGTCTGTCCGTCTGTCCGTCTGTCCGTCTGTCCGTCTGTCCGTCTGTCCGTCTGTCCGTCTGTCCGTCTGTCCGTCTGTCCGTCTGTCCGTCTGTCCGTCTGTCCGTCTGTCCGTCTGTCCGTCTGTCCGTCTGTCCGTCTGTCCGTCTGTCCGTCTGTCCGTCTGTCCGTCTGTCCGTCTGTCCGTCTGTCCGTCTGTCCGTCTGTCCGTCTGTCCGTCTGTCCGTCTGTCCGTCTGTCCGTCTGTCCGTCTGTCCGTCTGTCCGTCTGTCCGTCTGTCCGTCTGTCCGTCTGTCCGTCTGTCCGTCTGTCCGTCTGTCCGTCTGTCCGTCTGTCCGTCTGTCCGTCTGTCCGTCTGTCCGTCTGTCCGTCTGTCCGTCTGTCCGTCTGTCCGTCTGTCCGTCTGTCCGTCTGTCCGTCTGTCCGTCTGTCCGTCTGTCCGTCTGTCCGTCTGTCCGTCTGTCCGTCTGTCCGTCTGTCCGTCTGTCCGTCTGTCCGTCTGTCCGTCTGTCCGTCTGTCCGTCTGTCCGTCTGTCCGTCTGTCCGTCTGTCCGTCTGTCCGTCTGTCCGTCTGTCCGTCTGTCCGTCTGTCCGTCTGTCCGTCTGTCCGTCTGTCCGTCTGTCCGTCTGTCCGTCTGTCCGTCTGTCCGTCTGTCCGTCTGTCCGTCTGTCCGTCTGTCCGTCTGTCCGTCTGTCCGTCTGTCCGTCTGTCCGTCTGTCCGTCTGTCCGTCTGTCCGTCTGTCCGTCTGTCCGTCTGTCCGTCTGTCCGTCTGTCCGTCTGTCCGTCTGTCCGTCTGTCCGTCTGTCCGTCTGTCCGTCTGTCCGTCTGTCCGTCTGTCCGTCTGTCCGTCTGTCCGTCTGTCCGTCTGTCCGTCTGTCCGTCTGTCCGTCTGTCCGTCTGTCCGTCTGTCCGTCTGTCCGTCTGTCCGTCTGTCCGTCTGTCCGTCTGTCCGTCTGTCCGTCTGTCCGTCTGTTCGTCTGTCTGTCACAGGGCTGTATCTCATGAACCGTGTTAGCTAGACAGTTAAAATTTTCACAGATGATGTAGTTCAGTTCAGTTGCCGCTATAACAACAAATACTAAAAACAGAATAAAATAAATATTTAAGTTGGGCTCCCATATAAAAAACGTTTTTTATAGACGATAATGGTTCGGACCCTTCGTGCGCGAGTCCGACTCGCACTTGGCCGGTTTTTTACAAATAATAAATTACAGTCAAAAACATGATTGGTGAAACTTTTCTCGATTTACTTTTCAAAGTTGGCTCTTCAAAAAAACTAGTTTCGTTTTTAATCAAAACTGTGAATAGCTAAACTGTTCATTATTATATAATTCGTTAGATAATCATACTAGATAAGTAAATTACAGACAGTTTCTTTTTAAATTTGATGGTTTTCGAGATAATGCAGTTTTATCACTTTTTTCGTCTTATCCGGGACTCAGCCCATACAAAAACTCAAAAATTTTACTATAAGGTATTGAAAACAATTGAATTACCTATTGAAAATAATAAATAATATATAACGGTTAATGTCTTTGTGTGCCGATGTCATTGCGGCATATTTTACATTAATCTAGTCTTTGTAGCCCGAAAAGGTAGGCCGCAGTATCATTAATCAAAACTAATTATTTTCACTTGTCTTTGCTTTCACTCTATTTTATGACCAAGAAAGTATTTTATTTTACTTTGCCTCTTCCAGTTTATGAGTAGTGCCTGATTGGTGGCACGAATGGCCTCACATTTCAGTTGATAATAACTCTGCCTTCTGCGTTGTAGGTTGTAAGTCTCACTTGTCCAACACGGCTGTTAAGGCGCTCCCAGTCGACGATTGACAGTTTTTTTGTTTTTGTTCGAAACGAAAAAATAAATACTTGTGAACAAGCCACATCTCCTATTTTATAATGTATAGTATATGTGAATAAAGATGTACCCATCTTTAATCACCTCGATAAATAGCCTTAGCTTGTCGAATAAATTAATGATATAAATTATGTATAATTACTTATCAAAATTCTATTCTAGATCTACATATTATATATGTATGATAATATAAATCTAGATCTACATATTACCTATCTTTAACAATAAATCACAAGTTGATTTTAATAGTAGGTATATAAAATATTTCGATCATAAATTCTAAAACGTATCATTTTGAAATAATATCTTTATCGTGAAAAGTTTCTGCTATTATGTTTTCAGCTTAATAGAAATCTAAGTAGAAACCTGAAGTAATATACTTATAAAAATAGGAGATGTGGCTTGTTCAGAAGTATTTCTTTTTTCGTTTCGAAAAAGAGCAATCAGCGACTGGGAGCCCCTTAAATAGTTATGTATTTAAAAAAGTATAGGTATAGGTATATTATTAATTTGTTTCCCATAGTACTAGCTTTGGGCTAGAAGGCGCTGTGAAATGTCCACCAATATTTACACTTATTTATAATCACATACACCGTTTTCAATAATATAAATAGAAGCATGTATTGTGATTGTGTTATTCTCGGTAATGTTTCAAAGTAGTTTATACATCGAGTAGGTAGTAACTTCCTAGCAATTACTACCGGATGTTGAAACAGCGTGGCAACCCCGATAACACTCCAGCCAGTGCCGGATGAGCCATGTAGCAGGAGGCAGCAAATGCTACAGGCCCCGCACCTTGGGGGCCCCGCGCCTGTGCCCAAATAAAAACAAAATTTCTCAAAATTTGCCAGGGAAAATTCATACCGTATTTCGTAGATAATATAATCAAATCATGCTCCTAATTGCCTAGTATTATCAATATCAAAATTTTATTTAACTTTTAGAGAGATAGATAGATATCGTAGAAGACAGTGAACATGGTTGCGACAATATGAATATATAATACTAGCTGACTGGAGCCCGCTTCGCTGGTCGACGGATAGTTTCACATCTGGAATTCCAATCTTCAAAATAAATATATGTATATGTTGCCGAGGACTAATAGCTACATAACAAAAAAAGTTTCATCAAAATCCGTCCAGTAGTTTTTGTGTGAAAGTCGGACAACAGACAGACAGACAAACAGACAGACAGACAAAAATTTCAAAATGTTTTTTTTTGCTTGTGTTACTTGTATAAAGGCCCCTAGGAGTATTTGTTTTAGTTTTTATTCAGTGTACAGAATTGAACTCTTCTACAGTTTTATTATAATGTATAGATAATAAATTTCAATAGGCAATGTAATTCAAGGGCCCCCATTTCACATTTGCTACGGGCCCCGCGTCGGCTTTATCCGGCACTGACTCCAGCACCGATTCAGCTTGAACAGCTTGATTCGTCGAATTGAGCGCTCTGAATTTTTGTTTTCGAATTTTCAGATAGCTATAATAATCTCACTTCGCTTCTCTGGCAATTGTCACGTAAGGAATGCATACTGCAAAATGTGGGAATGTGCCAATTGTAATGTTTGGATTTTGGACGTACTTTTGCCTACTTTATTTTATCATCCTTTAGGAGCTGAGCGCATGGAGATTTAAGAGAGTAATTACTGTATTTGAGGATTATAGTCGCTATAATTATATAATATGAACATAATATAATATTATATAAATATAACATTTAAATTAAATTGTGTAAAATTTTACCTACATAAAGCGATACGAGTAGTTCTAATGCCTATGCTATTTTCGTAATGTTTAAGATATGAAAAAAACATATTCTTTTATTGTTTTCAAGAATATCTCATTAAACGAAAAGAATGATAATATCAGATATAGCCAAGTTGTTCGATCCATTAGGTTGGATTGCTCCCACAGTGATAATAGCGAAGATGCTTATACAAAAGTTATGGCTAACAGGCAGAGAATGGGACGAAGCAGTACCTGAAGAATTGCTGAATGAATGGGAGATTAGTCAGTACTTACTTATTTATTCAAAATTGAAGATGTTATTTAATGATTGAGATGGTATTTTATTTAAAACGTACATTACCAATCCAGCCAGCCACAATCAATCAGCATGTATACCTGTACAATAAATGTAGTAAAAGTGCAGAACCACGAGTTTTACCAATCAGCTTTCTGCGCACATTTCAAAGCGTTTGCAGCGTAAGCCATCAAAGAGAACATACGACAGAGCTGTCAAAATTCCCGGCTGCCCATGCTCAGTTACCAGATGACAGATGGAGGATTTCGAACAGGCTGCTTGAGCTAAATCCAGGCTTTCCTAGTTCACCGAACCTACTAAATTGCAGATACCAAACATAGATCGAACGTATATCGTATCGTTTCAAATGTCGCAGCAAAAAAACGATGTATTACTATTCGTAGTAAAGGAGGTAGGTATTGTAGGCAATTCACAGACTGCACCGCCCGAACGCTCTTAAAGTCGCGGTAGGCCCTCTGCGTGTCAAATTAATTTTATATATTTATGCTTACTACTGCTAAATGTGGGAGTGTACCAAATATAATGTTTGGACGTGCCTCTGACTACCCCCACTAGACATCTTTAAAGGATCTAAGCGTCTGGAGATCTGAGAGGATGTCTGTCGTACTTGGGGATAATTATAAAAATACTATCACATAAGCTAGAAAATCCCATGTAACGAAGCTACGAAACCCGACGTTACGAAGTACGTCAATTAACATCTAAATGACTAGACTTTGAAATGTAATTAAAATTACGGTAAAATAAATATAATTTTGCAAATATTAGTCCCGCCGCGGTTCAACCCGCATCTCTTGCGTCTTAGTCGACATGCACACCACGCCACGGAAGTCAAAACAAATATAGAAATAGGATCACGACTGTAATCCCCATCCCTCTCAGATCTTCAGGCGCTCAGATTCCTGAAGCTTTCTAAAGGGGCGACAATGGCTATTGTAACATATATCTATAGATTTTAACACGGGTCTTTATCACGTAATTACCTTTAACATAGCCGAAACGTCGGGAAAATAAATTAAAGGTGATTAACCCGTGTTAAAATCTATAGTTATGTCTATTAATCACGATAGTTTGAAAAATAATATTGTAACATAGTCTAAACGCCGGGAAAATAAATTAAAGGTACGTATGTAATAATAAAAATCTTTATTTAGAATATTACTGTAGGTACGTGATAAAGACCCGTGTAAAAATCTATAGTTATGTCTAAAGAGTCTGTTTGAGGCACGTCCAAATATTTCGCCTCAAATTATGCAAAAACAAGTCAAATCAAGTTCGTAACTATTGTATTTTGTACACAGCTGTAGCTGATGAACAATAGCTGTGACAAAAACTGGGACAGTGCCCAAAAAGATCACAGACCACAAAGTATTGTAGAAATCTGGATTTCTGGGAGCTCAGGTAAGTTTATTGGAGCTTGTGAACCTATTTGTACCTACGAGGGTTTTGCAATATTGTGACGAATAAAAGCTGGCGTTCGTCGTTTCGTCCTCATTTATGTGTTGTGGTGTTTTGGGTCACTAGGTGTAAGGCTTTGGAATGTTTCATTATTTTGTAATTCGTCACTCGATTTTTAACCGACGGAAAGAGGAGGAGGACAATTCGATGCGTGTATAAAACAATAAAATATAAATAAATAGGATCACGACTGTAATCCCCAATTACGGTAAACATCCTCTCAAATCTTCAAACGCTTAGATCCTTTGAAGATGTCTTGTGGGGGTAGTCAGAGGCACGTCCAAACATTATATTTGGCACATGTCCTCATTTTCCACGTTCCATTTGGCGTGTATATACCAACATATTTTTGTTTATATATTTTTTGTCATCTTTAAGGAACTTACTTGGGGACTTTTTTGTAGGAGAGGATTGTTTTTTTTTTTTTGCTTTTTAAGGTTCCGTAGCCAAAGGGTAAAAAAGGGACCTTATTACTAAGACTTCGCTGTCCATCTGTCCGTCAGTCTGTTACGTTTTAACCCTTTTTAGGTCAGTTCGTCAACAAATTTATTAAATTGTTTTTAATAATGTTCTATTTATCAAGACTTTTAGGTCACGTTTATTAACCCAATCTTTACACTCGCTACGTTTAGTTACACAAGGTCGAACCACAAACCTCGGCCATGCCAACTAATTTATAATGCAGGCTATTGATTTAACACATAAAAACAACAGAATACATTATTGGTATAGTCACTCACATTGCTTTTGTTTATTGATAAATACGTATCACTACATAGTATAAAGCAAAGTCGCTTTCCGCTTCCCGCGTCTGTATGTAATATGTAATATGTATGTATGTATGTTTGCTTATATCTTTAAAACTACACAAAGGATTTTGATGCGGTTTTTTTTTAAAAATAGAGTGATTCAAGAGGAAGGTTTCTATGTATAATACATGCATAATATAGTAGAGAAACACTGATAATTTTAGAGGTTTCTAATGTGATGTCGTAAATAAACACATTTTTTTGCGCTTACATTGCAAATGCTGGCTGAACCCCACGAGATATATTAAAATAATGTACTACAGTATTGTATACCTTAAAAACGTCTACAAAAAAGTCCACGATGGTATTAGAAATGTCTTACGCACAGCGAAGCGGGCACGGGTCAGCTAGTATCAAAATAAAAAATTGTTTTTAGGTTAAGCGTTATTTGTTAAGACGAGTAATAAATGTTTTTGATGAATGCAGAATCGTTTTTTCTCAATAACCACAAAACATACAGTTTTGTTTATTATGACAAAGATAACTAAATCTAAATAAACTAAAGACAGAAACACGATTGATGTAACTTTTCTTAATAGATTTATTTTCCAAAGTTGGCTTTTCAAAAACACTAGTTTCGTTTTTAATCAAAACTATGAACAGCTAATCAGTTCATTTTTATATAATTCGTTAGATAATCATACTAGCTAAGTAAATTACAAACAGTTTATTTTTAAATTTAATGTTTTACTCAGCCCATACAAAAACTCAAAAATTATACTTACCAACTTACCCCTTGAGGGGTTATAATTGTACTGCTTGTTTTGCTAGTTTTCGCGCGTGA
Organism: Hydriomena furcata; assembly: GCA_912999785.1. NCBI lineage: Eukaryota > Metazoa > Arthropoda > Insecta > Lepidoptera > Geometridae > Hydriomena > Hydriomena furcata. The sequence goes on along the minus strand of OU538834.1, from coordinate 3,279,973 downwards.
CATCGCCCGACATGTCAGGAAATATATCTCTGCGCCATAAGTGTGCAAATGCAGCTTAACAAGTATTGTTCAAAGTGATTCATGGAATTTTACTGAAATAAACACTTTTTGACTTCTTTTTAACCGACTTCAAAAAGGAGGAGGTTCTTAATTCGCCTGTATGTTTTCAACTAATAGACGTTTCCCTTCTTTTATTGGCATACACCGAGTGGAGGGCTGGGTTAGGGGCTCATAAATCTCGCATGGGGGGGCTCCCCTCTCCTCCCATACGTTTGAAATATTTAGAAATCATAAACACCTCGAGTTGACGTTACGAATTTGAACCACCTATAAGGCACAGATAACAGGGCCCCTGGGTTTTTCATTATGTATTTTAAAGCACTACAATTTTTGTTTATAAACATGAAGTCGGTTTTATTTTTAGTTTTTTTAATTATTCATCTATTATTTTTATAAAAATGTTTTTCTTAAAATAGTCCGCTTTAACTCGTACCATAGAACAAGCCCGCTGTGAATAGTTAGTTCAGGAATCGTGGCCAACTCCGAGCCATAAGTCTGAGGGTCAGCACCGTGACGAAACACTCCTTTAAAGACACGCCACTTGCCTCCTTAATGTATGGATTGTTTTGGCTGAGCCCTCCTTTTAGAGACGCTTTTAAAAAGTTCTACAGGCATTTGGTGTTTGAGCGCTTATTAAGATGGATAATTACGTTTAAGAAACTGAATAGAAAACCGACGAAAATTTTTCGACCAATGGAAAAGTCAAGAAACGTATTTGTTTTTCAAGTTTTATGAAAGAACTAGCCGACCCGTGACAGACTTTGTCCTGCACAAATTTAAATAATCGAATAGTAAAAAACACTTTCAGATAACTTATTTTTTATTCCTATGAACCTTGTCCTGAAAAAATAAATATAGAATTTTGGTTAGTTAGTTTTTACTACTGAACGATATGCAGAATGCATACTAATGTCAGATTCTTTTAATAAAATAAATTACGATTATTGAGCGACTTTTTTATCATCTATGGGTTGTTTTTCGGATTATAAGTTCCCCTATTATTTATTCTAATTTTTTATCTACATACTACAGCAAATTTCATCCTAATCCGTTTGTCGTTTATTTTTGATTAGGGAATAAACATAGCAACCTTATCACAAACTTTCGCATTTATAATATTATTAGGATAGGATTATTCATCAATTTTAATGAGACCAACTTAAGACTATTCTTTACACAAAATATAAAATCATTGAAATCGCATCACCAGGTGTTTACCTAAAGGTTTTTTTAATAGTTAAACGCGTTCATATATAAAACAAAAAATACAATAAAAAAATATACCCGTCGAATTGAGAACCTTTTTCTTCGTCGATTGAAGTGTTATTTTACGTTTCACAAGTAAATTTTGGCAAACAGCTTCATTCTTATGGTGATACTTGATTTTTTTTGTTTTTTGTATGGGCCGAGTCTACTCGGATAAGACGGAAAAAGTGATAAAAATGCATTATCTTGAAAACTATCAAACTTAAAAAGAAACTGTCTAAAATTTACTTAGCTGGTATGACTATCTAACGAATTATATAAAAATGAACTATTTAGCTATTCATAGTTTTGATTCAAAACGAAACTAGTGTTTTTGAAGAGCCAATTTTAGAAAATAAATCTATCGAGGAAAGTTTCACCAATCGTGTTTCTGTCTATAATTTATCTAGATTACATCCTTATGTTATCTTTGTCATAAAAAACAAAACTGTATGTTTTGCGGGTATTGAGAAAAAACGATTCTGCATTTATCAAAAACATTTATTACTCGTCTTAACGTCTATTAATTATACTGACGGTAAATATGAAATTCAACTTTAAAATATTTTGGTTCTTATATTGACTAGAAGGCAATAGCCCAATTATTTATTCATTCTGTAATGTACTACATAGCTGACCGAGATAAAGGCTTATTTATGCTCAAATTCATTTACATATTGTGCGCTTTCGGCGCGGGTGAGCTTAGAATCATAGTGACAGGCGATGCAATAGCAAAATTAATGCCAGCAGAAATTTGTAATACGTTGGAAAAGGAACTATGTAATTTAGTGCATTTTTTCAACTGAAGAAAAAAGAGGCTTTAAATTCAATACGTATATTTATTTGTTTTTAGTTTTTAGGGTTCCGCACCCAAAGGGTAAAAACGGGACCCTATTACTTATACTTCGCTGTCCGTCTGTCCGTCTGTCTTGACTTTTCGATTGGTCGTAACATTTTTATCGGCTTTCTATTTAGTTTTTTGAAACGTAATTATTAATTTATATAACACTAGCGACCCGCCCCGGCTTCGCACGGGTGCAAAAGCTGATACCAAAATATATTACAGAATGTCTTTGTATACTCGTTAACAGCATTTATTTTTTACATTTTTACTTATTTATTTTACTTTTACAATTAACACAGAATCTCTCTATATACAACGTTCACAACTTTCTTGTCATTAGACAATACAAACATGTTTTCTTTAGATGTTACTCTTGAAAGAGCGATCTTAAAATTATCAGTGGTTCTCTAATATATTAAGCATGTTATTATACATATAAACCTTCCTCCTGAATCACTCTATCTATTAAAAAAAACCGCATCAAAATCCGTTGTGTAGTTTTAAAGATATAAGCATACATACATACAGACATACATACAGACGCGGGAAGCGGGAAGCGACTTTGCTGTATACTATGTAGTGATGATTACGTAATTTAGATGCTGCACTGCTGTAATATAAATCTAGAAGCGTTTAAATATTATTTAGTATTTCCCGAGACAAAGACAACTAGTACCTACATCTGCGAGTGTGAGGGTACCAAAAGAGATCCATTCAGCTACTCGCCCCGTAATGAGGAACGTGACATTGAGATGGGACCCAAAATTCCTAGCTAACAAGCAGGGTTTTGCTAAATAGATGTTCCTGACAACTTATTATTTTAGTAAAATTGTGCTGACATCTCGGTCATTTCGGAGGGAACCGTTTGTAGAGCATGACAAGATGAATCGTCGTGTTTATCGACTGGTTCTGAAGCCAAGTCATGATAAAAACCTTAATACTGCTGTCGTAGATACTCTATACCATATTCACTACCTCGAGGTCGTGGGTTCGAATCCCGGTGTGCATCAATGGATTTTTCTGTTCAAAAAATTTATATGAGCATCAAAACACGTGCTCAAAACGGTGAAGGAAAACATCGTGAGGAAATCTCACGAAAATAAAATAAAAGATATGTATTATTAACTTTTATTGCATACATAAAACTTAACAAAACATAAACGCATTCACTCAAACAAACATTTACACACGCATACATACATTTTTACCCCTTTTTTTAGGGTTCCGTACCCAAAGGGTAAAAACGGAACCCTATTACTAAGACTTCGCTGTCCGTCTGTCTGTCTGTCTGTCCGTCTGTCTGTCACAGGGCTGTATCTCATGAACCGTGATAGCTAGACAGTTGAAATTTTCACAGATTATGTATTTCTGTGGCTGCTCTAACAACAAATACTAAAAATATAATAAAATAAATATTTAAGGGGGGCTCCCATACAACAAACATGATTTTTTGCCGTTTTTATAGATAATGGTACGGAACCCTTCGTGCGCGAGTCCGACTCGCACTTGGCCGGTTTCTTTTAGTTGATTTTTCTCTAGTTTTGTTTTCTTTTACATTTACACAATTTTGTTTTCTTTGAATGTTATTTCATAATACTTTAATCTAACTATAAGCTGTAGACACTACCAATTTTAAAATGTGAATTCACCTGAACCACTGACTGGCGGAGGACCTAGGTATGCCATCATACAGGTTTTAACCTAGTTTGGGTACCTATGTTGTTCCTATATTTGAATTGTGATTTAATATAAGAAATACCTTTGTTTATCTATGTATTTAAGGACGTTTGTTGAGAAATAAATATCTTTATATCTTTATTAACTTTTTAATCTTATTTAAATGGTATTTATGTACCTCTAAATCTTTCTTTTTGAAACTTACAATAACGAATATCGTCTCTTGGATTTTTATTTAGTCGGTTTTCTTTATAGTTTTTAAAACGTAATTATAGTTACTTAAACATTATAATTGACGGAACAGTTGATTTATAGTTTTTTTAATTAGACACTAGCGTACTGTTTGCATACCGCATAATTCCATGAAGAAATAACAGGCTCGAGCTAAATTAATGAAATTTAATATATAATGAGGCACAATTAGGAAAACATCGTTCCTAATTGTAATCCGGCTTGAAACGAGCAAGGTTTGAATTATTTTCTAAAATTGTTATCTACATCACCGACTTTGATAAATAGCTTCATAATAAATAAATAATATAAATACGATCACGACTGTAATCCCCAAGTACGGTAGACATCCTCTCAGATGTCCAGGCGCTTAGATCATTTGGTGATGTCTAGTGGGGGTAGTCAGAGGCACGTCCAAACATTATGTTGGGCACATGCCCACATTTTGCAGTAGTTAGCATTCTATACGACAGGTTGCAAGCCCATCGCCGCTTATTCTTATACTAACTGGTTTCCTCACGATGTTTTCCTTCACCATATAAATTTTTCGAACAGAAAAATCCATTGATGCACGCCGCGATACGAGCCCACGACCTTCAGATTGAAAGTAGAGGTACCTTCCGCTCGGCCAACACGGCTTATGTTAAAAAACGTATTATGTGGTTGTTATTGAATACCGTCGCTCATGTCCAATGAGGTAACAGCTCGGTCTCATAAACTGAGTAAACACGGTCGTGGGCACTGCTCCAAGTGACCGGGTGGTGACTTGTTTGCACCAGGCAATGCTGTTAGGGCTTCCCATCTTGCTATGCATTGTTTTCACTAGCGTACATTCAGGTTCTCAAGTCGTCTATATGTTTTTTTTTTCTCTATTAATTCGGCGTTTGTGGACGGATTTAGAAAATTATTTTTTTATTTGAAATCCTTGGAAGTATATTCCAAGGTGGTCCCATTACCATCAAGTTAGCATCTGATGATGGGATCTCAAGGAAATCGAGAGAAACCTTCAAAATGTATTGTGATAGTGGTTTTCAACTATAGACGTTGCCCTTATTTCATTGGCATACACCGAGTGAAGGGCCAGCCGGGGTAGGGTCCCTTAGATCTCGCGGAGGGGGGAGCCCTTCCCACTACAATTGTTATATATAAAGATGAAGTCGGTTTTGTTTTTAGTTTTTTAAACGTAATTATTTTGTATGATGTTTGATTTCCTAGATGTTGGAACGAAAATAATCGAGGCTGTCAATAATCGAAATCTATGTATATAAAACAAAGTAGTGTTTATAAGAACGGCTGGACCAATTTTTATGATTTTTTTGTTATTGGAAGTATTAAAACATTAAAAAATAAATGAAAAACATTGCAGTGATTTTAGATTGATACCACGGGAACGGGAACGGGAACGGGAACTGAACACAACATATTTTGTTAATTCTAAAGTGATACGAAGTTCGCCGGGTTAGCTTGTACATAATACTTGTTAAAGATCGACTCACTGATCTAAGCGCCTGGAGATCTGAGAGGATGTCTATCGTACTTGGGAATTACAGTCGTGATCCTATTTATTTTATAATAACCAATTTAGCTTATTAAACTTACTGCTAAGTGGCCTGAGTACGAACCACTATCGTATCGACAACGTATCGTCCAAATGTCAAAACTGACTCTTTTTGTATAGTAAAAGTGTCAGTTTTGGCATTTGGACGATACGTTGTCGATACGATACTGGTTCATGCTAACCCCCAAGTTTTCAAAACCATGATTCTATTCTTGTATTATATTCGTTTTTTAGCTGAACGGATAACTATTTTGATCGATTGTCTGTCACTATCGATGGCCAGCTGGTGAACGGTTTGTTGCTGCTAGGTATGTTAAAATTATACCAAAATTAATTTATATTATACTCATAATTTGACTGGCCTCACAGTCTTACCTTCTGCGCTGTAGGTTGTGGGTTCGATCCCCACCCAGGACAAATATTTGTGTGATGAACATAGATTTTTATTTTGTGCCTGGGTGTTATTAAGTATCACGTATGTATTTACCAAAAAAAAGTATATAATTATTCTATCATTTATCCAGTTCCCATAGTACAAGCTTTGCTGAGTTTGGAGCTAGATGAAGCTCTGTGATAATGTCCACCAATATTTATTAATTACATAATTTATTATAATAATGAATCTACATACGAGTTCTTGATCTCATCTTGATTAAAGTCGAAGTTCGGCAAAAATACTTGAAACGATTGTATATTTTTGTAATAATTCGATCAAAATGCCTCGAAGATAGAAACATCAAACCACTTAACAATGCAGTTACATTATTTGATTTTGCTTTTGTGTTCAATCTCGACCTGTGAATCATGAAATTCAAATTCAGAAGAAATTGATTATTCATTGAAATTATTGAAATTTGCATAATTTTTTCACAATGGTTTTGTACAAAGATATCATATAATATTATAATGAGATGTTTTATTTTTTTTGCATATTAGCGCCATCTATACCAGTATCATCCTTTTTGCATTCTTTATCATTTGGGGTTGTTTTTCGGATTATAAGTTCCCCTCTTCTGTTTATTTGATTTTTTATGTACACGCTACAGTTAATTTCATCTTAATCAGTTGGGTCGTTTAGATTGAATTAGGGTATAAACATATATACAAACTCACAAACTTTTGCATTACTAATATTAAAGAAAGAAAGAAAGAAAGAATAAATTTATTTTGTGTCAACATAATCTCTTAAAACTAAACAAAAAACACATATTGGTAACATTGACAACAAAATTGGTCACCACTCAGCTACATATATGCTGCAACAGCGAGAGTTGATGCAGCGCTGATTTTCAGTGGAGCCATAGTGCGTGTGGGGCAGCATACTGTATATCACACAGTGCATATATTTACATTACTTAAATTCTAAAGAAACCTACTATTTAACATTCTATAAAAATATATAAACTAAATAGCAAAAACAAAATAATATACCTACTTATGCCTATTACTAGCAGACCCGCGATAGACGTTGTCCTATCCAAATTACGATAATCGCATAGAGTAACTCACGTTACTTTGACGGCTGTTGTCAACACGGATGTCAGATTTTTTGATTACCAGAACCATCTATACCAATATCATCCTTTTTGCATTTTTTATCATTTAGGGGTAGTTTTTTGCATTATAAGTTCCCCTTTCTGTTTATTTGATTTTTTATCTACATACAACAAATTTCATCTTTATCAGTTTGGTCGTTTAGGTTAGGTACAAACATATATACAAACTCACAAACTTTCGCATTTAATATTATATTAGGATCTAATCCCAGGATTTTTTTGACTTCTATTCATATTATTTCTATTTAGTTAAATTAAGTTTTAAATTGCTAATAAACAGCTTTGGAATGTCATTTGGGACTTTGTTAATAGAAGTGTACGAATTGCCTTTGAAAAACTTAACTTTATTGAGTCTAGTCGTGGTAGCGGCGAGTTTTTATTTTTAAATCGGTAAATTAATTACCACGTTTTATTTTGTACCAAACCGATCAATTTTGTGTCAATGTTGCCATTAAGTATGTCACTTTTTGTTATACTTTAAGAGATGTGGCAATTCTGTTATGTCCACGATAAACCTAAAATTCCTTATAATGATCGCTTTTATTCCTTTACGTTAAAGTCTAAATTAGCGTAACATCAATGTGACAGTTTTAAAACTTTAAATAAATTTTCGATTTTCGTAAGGGATTTAGAAACGTCTAGCTAAATTTAATCAACGTGTAAATTGGTGTTGACTAAGATGACACGTGGATGTATAAAATAGAGAAATGATTTAAACATCCTAAGTTTTAGGACTGACATTTTGATGTTACGCTAACTTAATAAGAGCGATTGTTTTTAGGAATTTTAGGTTTAGCGTGGACTCATCAGAATCACCACCAATGTTGCCATAAATTAAATTTATTCTTTATTTTCCTTTTTTTTGCTGACGTTTTAAGACAATTCAGATGATATATATCATGATCGCCTCGAATGCTCGACGTGTTTATCTATATTTCTTGAATTTTGTCACAACTCGAACTTAAAATCAATAGAATAATATAAAAAAATCTTTACAGTAAAAAATAATGAATTATTGTGGAAACCCCCGCAAGATTCCTGTGAAGTTATTTTTAAACAGACTTCAACTCCCTCTGCATCAGCTCAGGAGTTGAATTTCAGGATTTCCTTTCTTAGTGCACCCCTACACACCAAAAGGATTACACCCTCTAAATTTCAAGTGTCTAGGACCGGTGATTTAATCTGTGCGTTGATAAATCACTCTACAAAAACCAGAATTATAACAAATCTAAGCCAAATATAAAATAATTAAAATTACCGGCTGAAACGGTCGGCGAGTATAATCCGACAGCTTTGTTTTCCTGAAAAAACGGTGACCTCATTATGAAGACAATTATAAGCAGAATCATTACTTTCGTGTGTTGACTGAAAGAATTTGATCGTGTGTCCTATAAGGGGCAAGCCAGACAGAAGAATCGTAAGACGAAACCGCGTCGTAAAAGAGTGCAAACGTGTGCGTTTTGTCCGCGCCTCGCAGATTCTGAATAAATAAATAAAAAACAAATATTGGTGCACTTTACACACAGTGCCATCTAGCCCTTTAGCCCTTTTTTTATCAGTAATCAGGTTCCTATAGTTAGTTTACTAAGTGAAGCTTTTACTATAGGAACCTGATAACTGATAGAATACTTTACTTTTTTTTTGTAAACATACATAATTATGTACGAGTATATTAATACCACAGAACAAACATTTATGTTCATCACAAAAATGTTTATCCTGGGTGGTAATCGAACAAATTACCGCGCAGAAGGCAAAGCTACTAAGATGTGAGGCCAGTCAAATGTATGTTGTCGTCAATACGTTATTATGAAAGTACGACTTACGAGAGAGAGACTTAAGGTGATAAGTGAAATTTTTGACTTTTTGTATGGGCTTAGTCTACCCGGATAAAACGGAAAAAGTGATAAAACTGCATTATCTTGAAAACCATTTAGGTAGCTAGTATGATTATCTAACGAATTATACAAAAATGAACTGTTTAGCTATTCATAGTTTTGATTAAAAACGAAACGAGTTTTTTTGAAGAGCCAACTTTGGAAAATAAATCTATCAGTTAAAGTTTCACCAATCGTGTTTCTGTTCTTTTATTCATTTAGATTAAATCCTCAAGTTATCTTTGTCATAAAAAACAAAACTGTATGTTTTTCGGTTATTGAGAAAAAACAATTCTGCATTCATCAAACACACTAAGAAAGGACTTCCGTTACGTCTCTTCTGTCTGGCATGCCTTTTAGGTTTCACCGCATTTTACTTGTATATTAATTCAATTCAAACAACACAGTACTAACAAGTCTTGGATATGAGATGCAAGATAGCCATTAGTGACAATATGGTTGCAGGTGAGCAATTGAGCATGTGCAAAATATGCCTAATGTATTTACACTCTTAAAGAGGTAAATATTTTTTAGATTGGATAAACTAAACAACTTCAAGGATCTAAGCGCCTGGAGATGTCTGGCGTACTCGGGGATTACAGTCGTGATCCTATTTTTTTTTAATATTAATATTTGGCAAGCCCATCGCCGCTTACAAGTATACTAACTGGTTTCCTGACGATGTTTTTTGCGCACGCCAAGATTCGAACCCACGATCTCTCAGTTTTTTATATTCTAAATACATACTGAACCAATTTTAAAAATACTTACCTATTAAAAGCTTTATCATCAGCCAATAACATAAAAGCTACATTTTATTTACAACAAAAATTGTTCAACTGTGTAAAACCAGACTGCTAATAGTATATAAATATAAATATATATTTTTAATGATCATCATTTAGTACTTTTACTTAAGATAGATAGGATTCGCTTTAATTGGTTTTTAGTTTACATATTGAAATTATATTAATTTATTTTCTTTTACGGTAAATAAAATCTTGCCTTTTGCTTACTTAATTTATCCAGATAGCGGAAAGCGTTTGTTAGCTTCCACGCTATTTATGAACAGCATTTTACGGTCCCGGCTTAACAAGTTTTGCTACACTGAAATTGAACAAAGGGACGTAATTATGAATGCCAATCTCTTTAACAATTAGCCAAAGGGAATAGAACCTTTATGTTTCTTACCTTAAATACATAGTGCATTTATACAGTAACTCAATTATGAGGCCTTATTATTAAGGTACTTATTACATGAACTGGTTCTTCTTTCACCTTATGAAGGATTAAGAGACAACATAATACGATAAGCAAGTTTATGAAAATATGCATAAATAGAAAATATCTATTCAGCAACTCTGTTGTTTAGAAAACCTGCCATAATTTTATATGTTTAATATCATGCCTATTTCTCAAAGGGGTAGACAGAGACCACGGATTTCTACTGGCTACGATCCTGACATACCTTGTAATACTGTCAAGTTCTACTGACGTTCTTATTTTGTTTACGTAAAAGTCTAAATTAGTTTGACCATGTAGATTTACAGTCCTAAAGTTATTTTATTATTTCTTATAAAACATCACTTATTGTTTTTGCATGTTAATTGGATTGATGTTTTTAAATCACATTACGAAAAACGGAAATTTGTACTACTTTTACTCCTAGGTTCACACTAATTTAAACCTTAAAATGAACAAGATAAGGTTAATTTTTGTATGCAGTAGTTTGAATGGCGTCACAAAGCACTACCTTCTTACAATTATTTTGAGAAATAGCAATTCATTTGCTACGATATATGCTACGAAATATGCTACGAAATATGCTACGAAATGTGCTACGACACGCTACGCCGTAGCTGACGTTAGTTGCATCACTGAAAACACAACCACAATGTCGCACCACTGTTGGGATTAAATTAAAATTAAATTTTGTGTAACTTTTCCGCTATTATTTGAGCTGTGAAAATTATGATTTTAGTTGGAATGTTAAAGTTACTATTGAATTACAATTTGACCTAAAACACCGTGAGTTTGCAATACGTTTGGGTTTACAGTACCCTTAGGACGAGTAGCTAGAGATTATAAATAAATAATGGTGGACATTATCACAGCACTATATAGTATATATAGCCTTAAGATGAGTAATAAACGTTTTTGATGAATGCAAAATAGTTTTATCTCAATAACCGCAAAACATACAGTTTTGTTTTTTAAGACAAAGATACTTAGGGATAAATAAACTAGATGAATTACAGACAGAAACACGATTGGTAAAACTTTTCTCGATAGATTTATTTTCCAAAGTTGGCTCTTCAAAAACACTAGTTTCGTTTTTAATCAAAACTATGAATAGCTAAACAGTTCATTTGCATATAATTCGTTAGATAATTATACCAGCTAAGTAAATTACATACAGTTTCTCTTTAAATTGGATGGTTTTCAAGATAATGTAGTTTTATTACTTTTCCGTCTTATCCGGGTCTCAGACCATAAAAGTCAAAAAATTTCACTTATCACCTTAAACAAGCAAAGCTTGTACCATGAGAACTAGATAACTGATAGAATACCTAATCACTTTTTTTGTAAATATATAATAACACTCAGACCCAGAAAAACATCTATGTTCATCACACAAATATTTATCCTGAACTAGTGGTCGCCCAGTGGTCGAAATTTGACCATATAATAAATTTAAATTGTAAGTGACTTAATATACATTATTAAAATATAATATTCAAACATTATTAAGGTTCTACTGTCGAAAACTAAACTTTTCAACTATGTCTATAAAAGACAAACGAAACAATTTGACCACAGAGTATGTATGCGTGTGTCAAATGCATGCTGTATATTTTTGATATATCAAAGTCAGTACTCTATGTCTATGGACAAAATGAATATAAAAGAAACATGTGTGTGTGAAATGCATGGTAGTGTGTGTAATGTTTCTATGTCTATGGACAAAATGAAAAACAAAAGAAACATGTGTGTGTGAAATGCATGGTAGTGTGGGTAATGTTTTATTTATTGATTTAATGTACTTTATAAGCATTATTATTGAAAAATATTAGCGTTGTGCACTTCTCCTGCACATAAACTATAAGTTTGCCAAATTTTATGCTCCTGCGTCCGCGCAATTTTCGTAAAAAGGGGTCCAAAGTTTTGGCATCACGTATTAATATATAGATTCAAGGTAGGTTGCAAGCCCATCGCCGCTTATAAGAATACTAACTGGTTTCCTCAGATGTTTTCCTTCACCGTTTCGAGCACGTGTTTTGATGCGCATATAAATTTTTCGAACATAAAAATTAATTGATGTACGCCGGAGCTTTATCACCTACAAATTCAAATTCAAATTCAAAAATCATTTATTTCAATAAAATCACAAGGATCACTTTGAAACGTCTTAGGAACTAGGTGAAGCTACGCCGATTCCACACGACCAAGCCTAGAAGAATCAGGCAACAAACACGGCTTGGGGTCTACCTTTTTGTTAATGATCCTTTTCTTAAAGCTATGTAGAGCTCCAGTGTGATGCCAATCGAACAAGTGAAGGCTCAAACAAAAATAATTATTAAAAGTACTACTCAAGTACGTAAACAATAAAAAATAATAATAATAATAATAAGTAAAGAGCCTCAGCACAAATTCAAAAAAAAGCACATGCTACACTTGATTTAGAAATAAAACTTAAAGATAAAATAACTATTTGCTTAAAAATAAAAAAACGTACCTCCTACTCGGCCAACACGACTTTATGATTATTAAATTAAATTTATTTTTACTAAATAATACAATATCCAAATATGGTTCTACTAATATTAACACATTTGTTTGAAACATGTTTTAGTAGATACGAGACTGCTATTAGGGTTAGATGAGCGTATCACTATTACTAGTTGGCGTGACTATAGCCTATTACCCTAAGCCTGGCTTATCGTTAAAACAAACGTATGTTCAAGATTCCTACTTTGTAGACTAAAGAAGACTCTTCGTAAAGTCTTATTTTTCAACCGACGATAAAAGGAGGTAGGTTGACTCGCCTACTTGCGTTGGTGATCCGTTATTGAGTCAAATAGTTGATTTGTTTGGCAGCAGTTTTTATACCGAGTTCCTATAAGAATGGCAATCCTATATTCTAGGCATAAGGAAAAATCCAATAAACCACACAGAACTAAACTAACAACCCTACTTTATATCAGCTACAATCTCGGTTAAAGATGGAATAGAATCAGATCTCAGATCAAAAAAAAAAATTGTGAAGACATTAATACTAGCACTTAATATAATGTTTTCTGTTGATATTTTTTCAATGACAAGCTTTTGTAAAAATTATTCAAATCATCGAGCACCACAGCGCGCTATCAGTGTAACATCAAAATCAAAATATCGTTTATTCATTGAAATCACTTGGATCATTTAGAAACGTCAAATTTAGTTAAGTTTAATTTAATTTGTTTAATTTGTTCATTGTTTGTGTTTTTTTTTTAAGTCTTTGTACTTATTTTTATTAAATAATGAATCTTAATTATTATTGATAGAGCGAGTTGGAGCTGTCCCAGGCTTTTTTGTCGTCTAAATAATCAGATATTTTATAGATAAGCCTTTTTGCATAGTTTACGTTTAATTAAGTTTTTATATTTGCTAATAGATAGCTTTTCCATGTCATTTGGGATTTTGTAATAGAAGCGTACACATTGCCCTTGAAATGATTTCTTAGTTTTAGTGAGCCTAGTCGTGGGAACAGCGAGTTTATCTTTATTTATTTTTTTATCATATAACATTATCATGCTTCTATATAGACAAAAATGCAACTTTGAAACGACCTTTACAAATAGTAAGAAAATATAATTAATAAAATGCATGTTTAAAAAATAAATAAATAAACTAACATTTATAGTCGGATATATTAATAGGTAGGTAACATCATATTTATAAGTGTTTTTGGTATGAGTAGACTCCAAATCTCTTTAAGACGAGTAATAAATGTTTCTGATGAATTCAGAATCGTTTTTTCTCAGTGGCCGCAAAACATTCAGCATTGTTTTTTGTTTTTTGTGACAAAGATAACTTAAGGATAATAATCTAGATAAATTTTACGGTTCGATTTAATATGCTTAATTTATTAAATATTCATACTAGCTAGGTAAACTATGGACAGTCTCTATTTAAGTTTGATGGTTTTTTAAAAACCAAACATTTCACATAATATATTAGCTTAGATATATACAGTACATTTTGTGTTGATATATATATTATTTTTTCTGTGTATCAATAGTTAGCCAGGGGAATTAAAACGTTCACTAATTTTTGAACCGACGAACATCTGTCGCGATTACAAAGGGGTATGCTGAAAATCAGCGCTGCACAGGCAATTTTGTCTGTCAGCATTTTTGCTGAGCATACTCCTATTGCCTAACTAGATAAATGTATTTTATTATGTATGTATATTGTGTGTAATAGTAGTAAGGTAAGGCAATAAAATTACTTTCATTTCATTTAATTTCATCATTGGAACTTGACAAGAATGCAAAGTTTTTAATAATTCAAAGTATTTACTTAGATGTTTCGTTGTGAGTGTCTGTTGAACAGCTTTTGACTCCATCATCAGATCAGCTTACTGTTACCATATTATTGTATTGTCACCAGAACTAAAAGAACACACCCAGACACAGAACAAACATCTATGTTCAAGTTGGGTTAGTCCAGGAATCCCATTGACTATCCCCATCAATGGGGATTTCTGAACTTTTTTTTAGAAAAAGTCCAGATATGGCAGCGCATTGAGTGTCTAATGGGGATAACTGGACTTTTTCTAAAAAAAAGTCCAGAAATCCCCTTTGAACCCCTACTAACTATATTTATTTCAAATTATGATCATCCTTTTAAAAATTAAATACTAGCGACTATATTTATTTCAAATTAGGATACTTTTAAAAATGAAATACAAACAACATAAATCATCACAAATATTTTATTGTCTTATTGAAAAAATATATACAATTATTTACATTCTAAAACTAACAGTATAATTCAAATTCAAATTCAAATTTCAAAATTCAAAATTCAAAATTCAAAATTCAAAATTCAAAATTCAAAATTCAAAATTCAAAATTCAAAATTCAAAATTCAAAATTCAAAATTCAAAATTCAAAATTCAAAATTCAAAATTCAAAATTCAAAAATTATTTATTTTAATAAAATCACAAGGATCACTTTGAAGCGTCTTAGGAACTAGGTGAAGCTACGCCGATTCCACGCGACCAAGCCTAGAAGAATCAGGCAACAAACACGGCTTGGGGTCTACCTTTTTTTCAATGATCCTTTCCTTAATGCTATGTAGAGCTCCAGTGTGGCGCCAATCGAAAAAGGTGAAGGCTCAACAAGAATAATAATTAAAAGTACTAACCAAGTACGTACAACAATAAAAAAATAACTAAAGATTCACAGCACAAATTGTAAAAGCAGCACGCGCTATACTTGATTTAGAAATAAAACTTAAAGATAAAATAACTATTTGCTTCAAAATAATTAAAGGAGACAAATGTTACACAAAATAAAATAGTGCAGATTAAGTAAATTAATATTTAGCTGTCGAGTGGCAGAGCGACATCAGGCCACGAGGATTTATCATAACCAAGATCGTAGGAAGATAGTAGATATCTAACCAAGATCTATCAATTATTCCACGTTACATAGCCATATAAATGCAGCACTTGGCGTAGGGAAAACATTAACATTATTTAAATACGTGAAATCCTCCCGGCACACCAAGATTTTATTTTAACAGACTACAATGACAATAATGGAAATAAAATAAGGGTATTCGTATTCTGCTACGAATCAGCCCGACAATACCTATTATGAAAACGCCTTCTATCAACTGTAGACCATACATGGCGATTTGGGTAGTAGAAACACATAAATATCATGCCGTTGGTCATGCTTTCATGAGTCACAAAAATCAGCGGAGAGAACTAGAAGCAGCAATGAACGCAATGCTTAATTCATTTAAAAAAAGTGGGAAGTGCCCCACTTTTTTATTGCTTCTCACTGCGTTGGCTGAAGATGCATTATTTCACCAAATTCGTGCTTTGCAGTATTCTGCCGGTTTAAAAGGTATTGCAGAGCGTCGGAAAGAAAGTATTTTAAATAAATCAATGCTGTATAAATGCATCTCTTAATATACTTAGATTAAGATATATATATACAAGATATATATACTTAGAGATTAAGCGTGGCAATGACCAAAACTTCATTGAATCTATCGATACGGTCTTCATTGTTTGCAAGGTTTTTTAGGATTCCGTACCCAAAGGGTAAAAACAGGACCTTATTACTTAGACTTCGCTGTCCGTCTGTCTGTCCGTCTGTTTTTTGCAATTTTTTATAGATAATAAATAAATAAATAATAAATAAATATTGGCGGACTTTACACACAGCACCATCTAGCCCCAAACTAAGCAAAGCTTGTACTATGGGAACCAGATAACTGATATAATACTTATACACTTTTTTTTTGTAAATACATACTTATTATACATATTAACACCCAGACACAGAACAAACATCTATGTTCATCACACAAATATTTATCCCGGGTGGGGATCGAACCCACAACCAACAGCGCAGAAGGCAGAGTTACTACCAACTGAGCTGTGAAGCCAGCCAACAGTAACTACTGCAAAATGTGGGTATGTGTCAAATGTAAGAAGAGCTTGGACTGCCCTCTTCAGACATCTTTAAGGGTCTGAGAGGATGTCTACCGTACTTGAGAATTACAATCGTGATTCGCTTCTCTTTCTTTTCTTTATTATATTTTCAATCGAAACACATGAACGAGGGGAATCTATGTATTTACACAATCGAAGCACTTTAGTGTGGAAACAAACATGGAGAGGGAAATATAGTGGCGTTATTGTTATATGGCGTTACAGTATATTTTAACAGGAGATGAAAGGAGACAGAAGATAGGAGATAGCAATATATATTACTAGCCGACCCGTGACAGACGTAAATTTTAATAATCGCATAGGAAAAAGCTATTTTAGCCAACTTCCATTTTTTCCCGTATAAACCTTATACTGATAAAATAAATTACGAATTTTGGTAGAATGCGTATCATTCATTAGTCAAAACTGCGTTGCTATGATTTCTAAATGTTTTTAGTCTGTGATGTCAGATTTTTTGCACACCAACGCCATCTATATCAAAATCATCCTTTTTGCATTTATTATCATTTAGGGGTTGTTTTTCGAATTAAAAGTTCCCTCATTATTTATTCTGATTTTTATCTATATACTACAGCAAATTTCATCTTAACCCGTTTTGTTGTTTATTTTTGATTAGGGAACAAACATAGCAGCCTTATCACAAACTTTCGTATTTATAATATTATTAGAATTAGGATAGGA
Organism: Hydriomena furcata; assembly: GCA_912999785.1. Lineage (NCBI taxonomy): Eukaryota > Metazoa > Arthropoda > Insecta > Lepidoptera > Geometridae > Hydriomena > Hydriomena furcata. The sequence continues at coordinate 3,262,508 of OU538834.1, read as the reverse complement.
TTATGATTATAGCACCCATACACAGAACAGACATCGACGTTCATCACACAAAGGAATTGAACCCACAACCTACAGAGCTATGTTTGATATTTATGCCACGAATGTGTAGTCGCTTCGATAGCGCAAGTAATTAATGTTGAGGATACAGATTTAAGGCAACCAAAACTATGCACAACACCATTCCACGCACCGCAATATCACTACACCCTTTATCAAACTTTGTTAACTACACGTGCTTTGAGAGAAACTATGTGAAATCCGGTTTCATAAGTAAATGGTACCGTACGACGTCGCTCGATTAATTTTACGTCGTACCCGACCGCCTTAGGCAAATTCAAATTCAATTTCAAATTCAAAAATTATTTATTTCAATAAAATCACAAGGATCACTTTGAAACGTCTTAGGAACTAGGTGAAGCTACGCCGATTCCTCGCAACCAAGCCTAGAAGAATCAGGCAACAAACACGGCTTGGGGTCTACCTTTTTTTTGATGATCCTTTCTTTAATGCTATGTAGAGCTCCAGTGTGGTGCCGATCGAACAAGGTAAAGGCTCAAACAAGAATAATAATTAAAAGTACTACTCAAGTACATCGCCCACACAAGCAAGAGTCGGGGTGGAGCGGCGGGGCGTCGAGGTGAGGTCAAAGGCAAGGCGGAGGCAGCTCGGAGTCGAGGTGAGGGCGAGCAAGCGGCGCTCAACGCCGCCTTGACTCTAGCTTGTGTGGGCGATGGGTTTTAGACACCTTCAAGGATCTCATCTTCTTGCCCATATCCCACTTTTGCGGGGTCGGCCCAACATGATATATTTCTTCCATTTTCCTCTATCAGCCGTCATCTCATCACTCACTATTTTCATACCCATGTTATCTTTCACACAGTCCATTCATATTTTCTTTGGCCTACCTCTACTTCTACATGTATGAACGTTTCTATTAAGGATATAGTAAGCCTTTTTAGGGTTCCGTACCCAAAGGGTAAAATCGGAACCCTATTACTAAGACTTCGCTGTCCGTCTGTCTGTCTGTCTGTCCGTCTGTCTGTCCGTCTGTCTGTCTGTCACAGGGCTGTATCTCATGAACCGTGATAGCTAGACAGTTGAAATTTTCACAGATTATGTATTTCTGTTGCTGCTCTAACAACAAATACTAAAAACAGAATAAAATCAATATTTAAGGGGGGCTCCCATACAACAAACATTATTTTTTTGCCGTTTTTATAGATAATGGTACGGAACCCTTCGTGCGCGAGTCCGACTCGCACTTGGCCGGTTTTTCTATTCCTAACTATTTATTCGCTTAGTCGAAGATAAGGTCATATGATATTTGTTTCGATAAAACCACAAGGATCACTTTAAAACGACATAGGAGCTAGATGAAGCTACGCCTGTTTCTCGCGACCGAGCCTAGAAGAATCAGGCAAATAACGGGCCTATAGTTTTTTTCGATGATCATAATTCCTGCCCTTATACCACTTTAGTGGGGTCGGCACAATATTTGTACTTATTCCATTTCCCTCTATCGCCGTCTCATCAATTTATTTCGATGATATTTTTCGTTAATGCTATAAAGCTCTTGTGTAATACAATATCACAGTCGTCTTATTACGGTCGCCGCTTATTATAAGACCGCAACTTAACTACAAAGCAGGGTTTGATAAATTACCTCTTGAAATTACGAGTATAATCATTAATTATTTGTGATATGTCTGTCTGTGTTTTATCTTTGTTCGGAGATGTATTATCTGTGGTAATTAGAAGTTACGAGTATGTAATATATACTAATTCTTGTAATGAGTTTTATAACTTAGACCAATGTTCTTCACAACGTGCGTGTGTCATTAGGGACCTCAGTGGAGTAGTGGACGGGTGTCCGACTGAGATGCATTACGTGGGGGTTCGGTCCCCGCGTTGAGGCGAATGTTTGCATGATTTTTTAATATTTGGGTTGTGTCTCGTGGTTTTTAATGCCGTTAGTAGTTTATATAACTACTGCAAAATTTGGGCATGTGCCAAATATAATGTTTGGACGTGCCTCTGACTACCCCCACTTCAAAGGTTCTAAGTGTCTGGAGATCTGAGAGGATGTCTACTGACTTGGGGATTACAGTCGTGATCCTATTTTTTTAATAGTTTATAAAAAAAAATCTAAAAAACTTTTGCGCGTCAACACAGGGTAAGGAAAACATCGTTATGCATCGTATTTTTGTGCTAATTTGTGTGCCGGGATTTGAATCCACGACCGATTGAAAGTCGGTACATTCCACTCGTACAACACAGTTTTTTTTTTATAACTACAGCAAATTAAAAACATGTGCCAAATGTAGCTAATATTTGGCCATACCTCTGACTATGTTCAGATGTCTTCAAGGATTAAACACCTGGATATGTGAGAGGATGTCTACCATACTTGGGCAAATAGTCGTGATATAGATAAAAATAAAATTGGTCAAAGTAATATGCGTTGAACGGCTGGTTTAAGTGTGGGTGAAGTTTAACCTTAAATATTACTTAAGTCCCTAAGATCATGCCCAGGAGATGCGTCTTAAGAAGTCACGTGCACTCTTTACCAACTTAGTAAGTACCATCTGGTGCTATTAAGAAGCAAAAATTAAATTCCTCGCAAAAATTAACACAAGTTTGAGGTCATGGAACTTTATAAAGCCTCGAAAAAAATAAGAAGCTTTTTTAATCAACGAAAAAAGAAAAAAAAAAGGATCACGACTGTAATCCCCAAGTACGGTAGACTTCTTTCCAGATCTTTAGACGCTTAGATCATTTGAAGATGTTTAGTGGGGGTAGTTAGAGGCACGTCCAAACATTATATTTGGCACATGCCCACATTTTGCAGTAGGTAGCATTCCATAAGTGACAGGTTGCAAGTCCATCGCCGCTTATAAGAATACTAACTGGTTTCCTCACGATGTTTTCCTTCACCGTTGTTAGCCGTGTTTTTGATGTGCATATAAATTTTCGAACAGAAAAATCCATTGATGCACGCCGGGAAACGAACCTACGACCTTCAGATTGAAAGCCGAGGTATTTCCCACTCGGTGTTTACATAGTTACATACATACATTGCAAGTTAAATAAAAGCTTTTATAAACAAAACTGTATGTTTTGCGGTTATTGAGATAAAAAAACCGGTCAAGTGGGAGTCGGACTCGCGCACGAAGGGTTCCGTACCATTATCTATAAAAACGGCTAAAAAATCACGTTTGTTGTATGTGAGCCCCCCTTAAATATTTATTTTATGCTGTTTTTAGTATTTTTTGTTATAACAGCAACAGACAAACATAATCTGTAAAAAAAATTACTGTCTAGCTATCACGGTTCATGAGATACAGCCCTGTGACAGACAGACAGACTGACAGACAGACAGACAGCGAAGTCTTAGTAATAGTATCCCGGTTTTACCCTTTGGGTACGGAACCCTAAAATCGATTTTGCATTCATCCAAAACCTTTATTACTCGTATTATGCTAGTCATAAAATATAAATAAAGTCTCAAATATATCAATAAAATACTAGTACAATCTGAAATAATAATTTGGTTCGTTTTCATTTCGTTCATTCGTCATTCTCGCAATACCTCAGACATACCAAACATAAGTCTTCCATTCATCCGTAAATACATCACATTCTTGGTTGGCAGCTAGGATTTCATTGAGGGGTGTGAGTTTGGAGGGATTTCGAGCATCCATAATGTATCTAGATTTATAAATACAAAGATCTAAAGATACAGATAATTAGGTGAGAGTGCAGTATAAAGCTATAAAGCTATTAAAAATTATTATTATTTTTATTATTATTATTATTTTTGTTTATGATTTACATCAACTCGGCTCCAGAGAACCGGAAATTTACTGAAGAGCACGGGCCTAAGCCAAGTGCCCCTCAGTGGTTTGAACATCTGTAATAGATGGAGGCATTTCAGATGGCAAATCAGTTTGTAGAAACTTCCTAACAATTCTACAAGTATTTAAAATGACTGCTTTTTGCAGTAAGGCAAATGTGTGTCTAGGCAAATCTAGTAGATTGAGGGATTGAAATAACTGGTTGGGTATTATACCTGTTGTTGATAAGACAATCGGGATTATAGCCACCTTTTCCAAGCGCCACATCCTGGTTATTTCGTCTTTTAAATCTACGTACTTCGATAATTTTTCCGCAATTGTTTTCTGTATGTTGTGCGTGTTTGGAATGGCAATGTTAGTTTTGTTGATGAGAGTAATATCTGGTCTATTGTAATGTGTAGTTCTGTCGGTTAGAATGGCTCTGTCAAAATATAGTTTACAAGATTCATTTTCGAGTACAGTTTTAGGTGTGTATTTGTAATATGGCGTTGGTCATAAGGGAACATCAATTAGTTCATACTTAGCAGCTAGTCTTTGGTGTATGATGTTGGCCACCTGGTCGTGTCTAAACTTATAGTCGGTTTGTACTATCGCTTTACAGGCTCCAGTGATGTGCTGAATAGTTTCCGACGAGCTGTTACACCTGCGGCATAAGTCCGATGGTAGACTGCGTACTTACATTATGTGTTTTTGATAGTTCCTGGTTTCGATCACTTGATCCTGTATTGCTATCATGAACCCTTCGGTCTCTGGGAAGAGTTCCCCTCGGCTGAGCCATTCGTTCGACGCTTCTTTGTCGACGTTAATCTGGCTCATGTCGTGGCGATGTCTTCCATGTAGTGACTTCTGAGTCCAAGTATTATTATTATTATTATTTAAAATTCTACTTTTTAATCATTCTACTTTTTAATAAACCGTTGATTTGAAAATTTAAATGTCCATCTGTCCGTCTGTCCGTCTGTCCGTCTGTCCGTCTGTCCGTCTGTCCGTCTGTCCGTCTGTCCGTCTGTCCGTCTGCCTATGGGAACCAGATAAAGTATATTATAATTCTATCAGTTACTGATAGAATTATAATATACTTAAATATTTTGTAAAAACATGATTATCATGTTATGATATTCATACCAATATTTATTGATACTGAATTTCATAATGCTTATTATATAATATTTCATATACAATACAATACCTACGCAGAAGTGTAGGTATAGGTGCATAAACAGTGAATAGTTACTATGAAAAGTTTACAGATTAGGTATTCTCTAACAACATGTTTTTACAAAATAGCCCTGCTGGTTGTGGGAATTTTAACAACATTTAATTTTCAAATAAACGGTTTATATTAAAAGAATGATTAAAAAGTAGAATTTTAAACAACATACTCGTAGAATAGAGTATGTATCTGTCTCTTAGGTTAAGACGAGTAATAAATGTTTTTGATGAATGCAGAATCGTTTTTTCTCCATAACTGCATAACATACAGTTATTTTTTTTATGACAAAGATAACTTAAGGATATAATCTAGATAAATTATAGAGAGAAACACGATTGGTGAAACTTTTCTCGATAGATTTATTTTCCGAAGTTGGCTCTCCCAAAACATTAGTTTCTTTTTTAATTAAAAATATGAATAGCTAAACAGTTCATTTTTATATAATTCGTTAGATAATTATACTAGCTACCTAAATTAGACCATTTTTTTTTTTAATTTTATGGTTTTGTAGATAATGCAGTAGACTCAGCCCATACAAAACGTCAAAAATTTCACTTATCACGTTGATTCTAAAACATGCAATTTCGATTATCTTTGTTGGTTTGTATGAGATGAAAAATATATATAAATATATATCAGACAAACATCCAAACATCCTCACAAACTCTAAAAATTATAACACTAGGTAATTTTTGCTAGCATTTTGTACTTATATTTTTTGACAATGTCGGCCGACAGCGGACGGTGCCGTTCGCTTAGGAAATCAGTACAATACATAAATAGATCTATTTACTTGCCCAAAACTCGGTGACCAATAAAATACCAGTTGCAATCCTACAAACCAACAAAGATAATCGAAATTGCATGTTTTAGAATCAACGTTCATTAGCTAATAAAATATATTGCATTATGCAGCTTTGATAAGGCTTATTTTTTGCGTTTTTTTAAGTTATATCGTGTTTTAATAAATATTGGTGGAAATTTCACACAGCGCCATCTAGCCATCATAAATATCATGGACAAAATTGACAAGAGATTTTTTCGTCAACATCCAATAATACATAGCTTTAAGTATAAACCCGTACGGTTTACAGTATAATTGGCTCGTGGCTCATGCATATTCATTTTCGTTGCCATCACATATTTTATGACGTTATTGGTATTACCACTCGTATAAAATATAAATGCCCTAGCTAAGTTATGATGGTAACACTTTAAAAGGCTATATTTTGGGTTCCGTACCCAAAGGGTAAAAACGGGACCCCATTACTAAGACTTCGATGTCCGTCTGTCCGTCGGTTCGTCTATCACAGGGCTGTATCTCATAAACCATGACAGCAAGATTTCACAGATGTATTTATGTTGCCGCTATAACAACAAATACTTAAGGCCCTGTATGTCGAAGATTGCTCTTTTTCGAAACGAAAAAAGAAATACTTCTGAACAAGCCTAAGCCTAAGGTCTATTTTTATAATGTATACTATATGTGAATCAAGATGTACTTCGATAAATAATCCTACCGACCGCTGCACGTGGTACTGATCCATGGGCGGCCAAAAACCTATTCTAGTAGAAATGTAGATCTACATCTTACCTATCTTTAACAATAAATCACAAGTTGATCTTAATAGTAGGTATCAAAGTATTTCGATCATAAAATTCTAAAACGTATCATTTTGAAATAATATCTTTATCGTGAAAAGTTTCTGCTATTATGTTTTCAGCTTAATAGAAATCTAGGTAGGAACCTGAAGTAATATACTTATAAAAATAGGAGATGTGGCTTGTTCAGAAGTATTTCTTTTTTCGTTTCGAAAAAGAGCAATCGTCGACATACAGGGCCTTAAAACCGAATGGGCTTCCATACAACAAACGTGTATGTTTTGCCGTTTTTTTATAGATGATGGTACGGAAGCCTTCGTGCTCGAGTCCGACTTGCACTTGGCAGGTTTTATTTTTGCTGCTCAACCTGTTTACTTGTAGGACGGAGTTTCACAGAAACGTAATCAATAATTTCAAGAAAACCGGCTAAGTGCGTGTCGGGTTACGCGCAGTGAAGGGTTTCTTAGTTTATACAGCTAACAACCTTATTAAGTAATTTTCAATGGTATTTTAACTAATTTTTTTTATGATGACTTCTCCAAATCCATTTTATAAGTTGGTCGATTATTACGTCTATTATTCGTAAACTTGTAATACCTACTTAGCTGTGAGAGTTTTTTTTAAGTTTGATAAATGTATTACTACCTATCTAACGATACCCCACATCATGGGGTACGTGAGGTAAAAAATAAATACCCCCACCTTAGGTGTAGGGGAGGTACCCTAAAAAAATGTTTTTCAACATATTATTCTACTATTATACAAATTAGTAATGTCAATAAAGTGTTGTTGAAATTACCAATAATGTATATTCATGTCAAATTACAGTTTTCTAGCACTGATAGTCTCTCGAACTGATAGACGGACGGACATGGTGAAACTATAAGGGTTTCTTGTAGACTACGAAACCCTAAAAAGCCGTTATTCTAACCTTGTACTAACAAAAACATACCTATGTATAAAGTAAATCTAGTTCACTTCGGCATTACCACACATCAGAGATGAATGACGTCATATCTCATGAGATCATGAAGATGTGGATTAAGTGGTGCTCAAAAACGTCTGTAGAAATGATTCTCTGCTTGCTTGATTCATAACGTCTTCAGAGTTTTTGTGTAATGTGGCACCTACTACTGTTTTTCAAACTATCGTGATTAAAACGTATGAATATTAGCCGTATAAACATAACGTTGTGTTGGCCGAGTGGGAGGTACCTCGAGTTTCAATCTGGAGGTTGTGGGTTCGAATCCCGGTGTGCATCAATGGATTTGAAAAATTTATATGCGCATCTATAACACGTGCTTACAATAACGGTGAAGGAAAACATCGTGATGAAACCAGTTAGTATTCTTATAAGCGGCGATGGGCTTGCAACCTGTCACGTATGGAATGCTAACTACTGCAAAATGTGAGCATGTGCCAAATATAATGTTTGGACGTGCCTCTAACTACCCGCACTAGACATCTTCAAAAGATCTAGGCGTCTGGAGATCTTTCTTTTGAGCACGTGTTTTTGATGCGCATACCAATTTTTCGAATAGAAAAATAGATTGATGAAAGCCGGGATTAGAACGACCTTCAGATTGAAAGTCGAGGTACCTCCCACTCGGCCAACACGCATTTTGCAATTTGATTTTTTTTCAAAATCCCGATGCTATAATTAAGATAATAACTTATTACTTTAGATTCAGTTTCCTTGGGTCCATTATTAGCTCCTCCATACCCTGTACATTGCCATTACAACAGGATAAAAAAGCAACATTTCTAAACAAACAATTTCAAAACAAACCAGCCATTTTTCAAAGAGTCACCAATTTGAACCATGAAAATAGGCCGAAGTCTTCCTCTTCCTTCGGTTCATTCCTCATTCACACTCGCCTCGATCTTCCTTTGTTTTTCAAAGAGTCACCAATTTGAACCATGAAAATAGGCCGAAGTCTTCCTCTTCCTTCGGTTCATTCCTCATTCACACTCGCCTCGATCTTCCTTTGTTTAATCGGTTTAAGGTAAGGGTTCCACCTAAACAGAGCTGTGGGGCTATTTTGTAAAAACATGATTATCATGTTATGATATTCATACCAATATTTATTGGTACTGAATGCCATAATACCTACGCTTTTTATACACCTTAGGCTTAGGCACCTATACCTACGCTTCCAATACAATACCTACGTAAAAGCGTAGGTATAGGTGAATAAACAGTGAATAGTTACTATGAAAAGTTTACAGATTAGGTATTCTCTAACTTTAGGTATTGCATTCATTATGTTATGATGATAACATGTTTTTACAAAATAGCCCTGCTGTGCGGAACGGGCCAATGACAGCACTCAAATATTTGAGTTTAAAATGTCGAGCGCTGTGTTTGGTCCGTTCTGCATAGCTCAGCGTAGCTCCGTACAAAACTCACTCTCAATATTAGACTCGCAAGAAACTCGATCGTAAACTGATGCTAGGACTCATAGTAGTGGCAGTGCGGGTTCAATGCAATGTAATGAGGCGACCGATCATCTTCGATGGATCTATCCCTCCAAAGTTTCTCGTCGTTAAGCTGACGTATCTCAATCTTTGATCAAACTGACTTGTAAGAATTTACGCATAAATATCTTTAGTCTTTTTTGGCGTTCATCGTATTCTGACCTACTTATAAGACTTGGACTTTGACTTATGGATCTGAGTTGAAGATCTGGGGGGGTTTACTCTTGAAAACGATCAACATCGGTCACATCGTTTCTAACTAAGTTTGTTTTGAAAGATGTAACGACCGACATTATTTTAGACAATTGACAATATGCCCGAATATATCGTAGCACTGTCACTGTCATTGATATTGTCGAAATCGTTTTGGAGAGTAAGAGAGGATGCGTCTACCAACCATACTTACGTTATGGAGACTATAGTTGTGAGCCAATATTTTTAATTATTTATGTATATAAGAAAAAAACTAGCGACCCGCCCCGGCTTCGCACGGCTTTAATACATATAAACCTTCCTCCCGAATCACTCTATCTATTAAAAAAAACCGCATCAAAATCCGTTGTGTAGTTTTAAAGATATAAGCAAACATACATACATACATACATACAGACGCGGGAAGCGGAAAGCGACTTTGCTTTATACTATGTAGTGATTGTGAAATGCTAATATCACTATCACAAAACAATTCCAAATGATAAAAAATGCGACAAAGATGATTTTGGTATAGATGGCGTTGGTTTGCAAAAAAATGACATCTCAGACCGAAAACATTAAGTTGTCATAGAAATGCATTCTACCAAAAAGACATAATTTTTACTACAGTCGTTCGTAATTTATTTTATCAGGACAAGGTTTATAGGGAAACAGTTGGAAGTTTCATGAAAGTGCTTTTTTATGCAATTATTAAAATTTGGACAGGAAAAAGTCTGTCACAGGTCGGCTAGTATACAATAAATGCGCGAGTGATTAAAAACATTCGATTAATTCTGAAGAGTTAGATTAACTAAAGTCGGTTAAAAGCTTACAATTAAATTAACAACTATCCGCCGTCAACATAAATACTCCAAGTAAAGGTACATTCCAACCGACTTCAATATCCGGAGGGAGTTACTTGTCCGAACCGACTGTCCATAAACGAAATTGGGTAAGCGACATTTGTGAATTGCAGACAGTAATAGAATATTTGAGTAAATGCTCGAATTTGGGAAATTCTACGCTGGAGTTACGTTTGAAATGAAGTGAGGATAGAATGACTGGGTGAGATCTTAGTATATATCGTTTTCTTACATCTACGAACTCTACAAGTTACACTAGATTTTTGGTAAACTACAAAAAATAGAGTCATGAATATATTCAAATTCAAATATTTATTTTTGAAACAGTTCTTAATAAAATAGTTCTTGCAAAATGTAGTGTGCATTGTGATCTGCGATCTGTGAACACGTATGGCGTTATCACTTTCGCATTGATGATTTTATTTGGGACTTATTTTGTTTAAAATTTCTTGTTCGACTATGGCATCTCTGTTTTTTGAAAATAAAACATGACCTAACTATGTTACTCGCTAATTGATAATGTAGCTTTTGTATGAGAAATATTTTTCTTAAATTGGTATGTTACTTTTTCAGTTGGTCCCATATAAAAAACTAAAAAGAAATCCGACAAAAATGTTTCGACCAATCGAAAAGTCAAGGTCGTTTTTAGGGTTTCGTATCAAAGGGTATAAACGGAACCCTATTACTAAGACTCCGCTGTCCGTCGGTCTGTCTGTCACCAGGCTGTATCTCATGAACCGTGAAAGATAGACAGTTGAAATTTCAACAGATGATGTATTACTGTTGTCGCTATAACAGTAAATACAAAAAACAGAATTGTTCTCTTCACAATCAGAAAAAAAAATCATAATCGAATCACTAGGTACAAAGATATGTGCGGCCATACATAAAAAAATACATGTCGCATTGATAACCTCCTCTTTTTTCGACGGTTAACAAATATACCTATTTACAATAGTAGATTTCAATCAGCGCCACTATCACTGGCCAATAATTATCTATGAGGTATCCTGAAACTACCATATGAATTCAGAGAAATGAAATTACGTGACAATGTTGACTATGTAATTTCTTTGCAAGCACGTATTTCACAAACACGTAGTTCATTTACAGTGTATTCAGACCAACCCAATTTTATTTAGTTATTTTTCACTCTAGTTTTTAGAAAAACCGGCCAAGTGCGAGTCGGTCTCGCGCACGAAGGGTTTCGTACCATTATCTATAAAACACGGCAAAAAAAACAGACAGACGGACATACAGAGTACAGTAAGTACAGACAATGAACAAAATTAAACTAAATTAAATTAGACTTAACTAAATTTGACGATTCTAAATGATCCAAGTGATTTCAATGAATAAACTCTTTTTAGGGTTCCGTACCCAAAGGGTAAAAAGGGGACCCTATTACTAAGACTTCGCTGTCCGTCTGTCTGTCTGTCTGTCTGTCTGTCTGTCTGTCCGTCTGTCTGTCCGTCTGTCTGTCACAGGGCTGTATATCATGAACCGTGATAGCTAGACAGTTGAAATTTTAACAGATTATGTATTTATGTTGCTACTGTAACAATAGATACTAAAAACAGAATAAAATAAATATTTATGGGGGCTCCCATACAACAAACATGTTTTTTTGCCGTTTTTATAGATAACGTTCGCGAGTCCGACTCGCACTTGGCCGGTTTTTTATTTTGTACGTACTTGGTTATTACTTTTAATCATTATTCTTGTGATTGAAAATTTCATTTCAAACTATAATAATGTAACCCAAGGCGTAAAAGATAGCCATAAAATCAGTAAACCGATGACGACGGGGCGGACTGCTAGTATGGTTTAAGGCGAGTAATAAATGTTTTTGATGAATGCAGAATCGTTTTTTCTCAATAACCGCAAAACATACAGTTTTGTTTTTCATGACAAAGATAACTTAAGGATATAATCTAGATAAATTACAGACAGAAACACGATTGGTGAAACTTTTCTCGATAGATTTATTTTCCAAAGTTGGCTTTTCAAAAACACTAGTTTCGTTTTTATTCAAAGCTATGAATAGCTAAACAGTTCATTTTTATATAATTCGTTAGATAATCTTACTAGCTAAGTAAATTACAGACAGTTTCTTTTGAAATTTGATGGTTTTCAAGATAATGCAGTTTTATCACTTTTTCCGTCTTATCCGGGTAGACACAGCCATACAAAACGTCAAAAATTTCACTTATCACCTTAAACTAAGAAAACATAAAATCCCCGCATAACATTTTACGGTACCATTTACACATGGTACTTTAAAAAAACATAAAAAGGCAAAAGTACATACATACATTTAGCCGATCGCTACTAATAAAAGTTAATTACAAGTTATCCCGCCCATTGCCATTAGAGTGCTGTACGTTTTGTGTTCATTTGAAAAACCCCAGTAAATAAATTATTACCCTGTTACATTAGTTAAGGGCATGGCCAGATCGGAAATACAGTCCTTTGTGTCGTGTCTACAGTATAAAATGAACAGCTTGAAAACTCCATTCCTAAAAAAATCAAGATAAGGCATTTCTATCACTTTTTCCGCTCTGTAAAAAACCAGCCAAGTGTGAGTCGGACTCGCGCACGAAGGATTCCGTATCATTATCTATAAAAAAGCCATTAAACCCTAAGAAGTACCTATCTACCTAGACCAGCTTTGCCAGACGTCCCTATTTTGGCGGGACGTCCCGATTTTTTTACCAAAATTATATGTCCCGCGTTTTAGGGTTTACGCTCGCTCGACGGTAGGAACGTGATATATAAAAAAATACATACTTAGTAGGTTCATACTTAGTAATGTTTTTTTATGTTTTTAGGGTTCCGTACCCAAAGAGTAAAAACGGGATTACTAAGCTCCTCTGTCCGTCTGTCTGTTACCAGGCTCTATCTCATGAACCGAGATAACTAGACAGTTGAAAATTTCACAGATTATGTTTCTGTTGCCGCTATAACAACATATACTAAAAATAGAATAAAATAAATATTTAAGTGGTCTCCCATACAACAAAAATGGTTTTTTGGATTTTTTTATAGATAATAGTACGGAACTTTTCGTGTGCGAGTCCGACTCGCACTTGGCCGGTTTTTTTTAAACAATGACACAGGCATAGTCCATCTAAAATGGCTCGTTCGACTCTCGCTGTGGTACGAGGTCATTCCATTAGAGTGTAATGTAATGAGATAGTGCAAAGCGTTTGTTTTGTTCTGTTTTATACTGAAGCCGAGGTGGGCATGCAACCTGCATGCAACCTAACTTAAGCTTTTTATGTGCCTAAGAAACGGTGACTGCTATAAACCCGACGGTATAGCAAAGTCGCGGGATGTTTTGTACCTATATGTTTGCGGACGTGTTTGGTGCCTCGGTAAAACTTTTGCAGTATTTTGTGAATCTTGGATGTATAGTATAAACATAACAATCCTAATCCTAATAATATTATAAATGTGAAAGTTTGTGAGTTTGTATGTATGTTTGTTCCTCAATCAGGCCTAAACGACAAAACGGATTAAGTTGAAATTTGCTTTAGATGTAGATATAATGCCCGAATAAATAATATACTACTTTAAAATATGAAAAACATCCCCAAAACGATAAAAAAACGCAAAAGGGATGATTTCTATTATTATATTGATGATAGATGGCGCTGCTGTGCAACAAATTTGTCATCATAGACTAAAAACATTTAGTCTTTTCTATTCGATTATTGAACTTTGGCTAGTTTTGTCATAAATCTTTGTTATTGAATGAATGAAAACTAGGCAAAGTCATATGAAACTTTCACTTTTTATCGAACGGATTTAAATTACGAGACTATATCAGCGTTGTCAGGCTATGGTGTGCAAAAGACGCTGTGACCGAAAAAAAGAAAAAACATCCGAATCCACTTTGAATTAAATTTTAGAAATAATTAGAACAGTGGGAGAAGTATGAGACTCCATGATATGACGGTCATCGTTTTAAGAAAATGTCTTTAATAGTATAGGAGCTGAAGTACCCCATAAATAAATTTTAATAAGACTACTTACATAATTTCAAAGTAAATAGGTGAAGTATAAACGTTGCTATAAGTAGGAATTTGTTATTTTTAAGAGCAGTTCTTCTGCTGTACGAGATTATTATAAAATTAAAATATGTCGATAATTCTTTGCATATGCTACGATCCCTATGTGTATTTTATTGATTTCGTACTATTAGTTCCTTTATAAATTAAAAGATATATCGCCTCTTGACTCTTCGATTGACCGAAGGATTTTAAGAATTTTATTTATTTTATTCATTTATAAAAAGTCCTTTAAGTCGGTTACTATTTTTGTTAAAAAGTTAGGTAACGAAATGAATATACCGAAAACAGAATAAATTAATAAACGTATATTGTTTAAAGTAAAACAGAGTTAGTAAAAGCGAACAGTAAACGTCACAGAGCGCCGGATAGAAGAACTTGTTTCTACTTTCTAAATGTAGACTAGGGTCGTGTTTAACATTCTTCCAACAAAAAGTAAACACATTATTACAACAACGGGAATTACTCACGTAAATGATAAATTGTCAATGAGGACACCAACAATGACCACTGACCCGCGCGGAACGATTTGCGGCCTGCAGTGCGAGACGGCAATGCGAGCAGGGTAGCGCGCGCGTTTAATGGTCCACTCACCCTGAAGAAGTTTCTTTAGATGAATCGAAACATTGTCGGTGTCCTCATTGACAATTTATCGTTTACGTGAGTAATTCCCGTTGTTGTAATAATGTGTAGTACAACTCACGAAAGTTTTGAAAGTGAAAAAGTAAACACAGTCCAAAAAGTCATGATGTATGTTTTCAAACACCATCTCCTAATCTGGAACTAATGAAATGAACATTGCATGTTTATTTCTTTGTCTCAGCGCGGGTGACTGTGTGTGTGTATACATACATCGATCATGTATAGATCATATCACCCAGTTAAATAATGGTTACAGCGTGTTAAGTGTTAGTTAAATATACGGTTATGATTTAAACCTTATAGCCTTTGTGTTGTTATGTATCAGATCATTAAAACCTGTTTCCTGGCGGTTGTATTGGTTTAGTGGGAGTGGCCTCGACTTTTAATCTGAAGGTGACTTCCAATCTCGAACGCTCATCAATGGATTTTATATATAGATAAAATAGATAAAATAAGAGAAGGTACTCTCTATTCTTCATACGTAACCTTAGGTGTGACCAGACATAGCGCGGCATTCTCAGGACACAATTTTGCCGCGTTACTAGTATAAACATAAAGGTAAATGTACTCGCGGCTGCCACGCTCGATTGCCGCACTATATCTGGTCACACCATAAGAAAGCTAACTGTAAAATGTGTGGACATGTTTGTGCCAAATGTGACGTTTGACTCTGTCTCTTTCTTTGATATCGGTTGCAAGCGGTCGAGGAATTGGCATCTACTAGCTTCCAGTGGATTACATACACAACGATGCAACATTGAATCCGCTCCTCCGCTTGCCGTGGGTGGTTTTCGTGGGCGGGTGGTGCAGTGTATCGGAAAGTGGCTTACAAAGATTTTACAGTTATTTTATTTAAAAAGTTTATGCCAGTTATTCTCCAATAGTAAATGCTAAAGTGGCAAAGAGCTTGAGCCATGCATAGAATGCTACTGCAAATGGGCTATTTGACAAGATTTTGAAAACCCATTTTAGATTATTCAGAAGTGACTGTGGAACCCATAAAAAAATAATATTTTCAATTCTGCTAAGTATTGGCAAAATGTAAATCAAATTTAAATAACCCGCAAAAACATATTGACAAGCATGTTACGTCATAGTCAATTCGACCACCGTTATTCTCCTAACCGTTTTGTGTCACGTGACGTAAAAATAGATATTTTTAATTGTGGGTTTTTTAATATTTTTAAGTTATTTTACTCCATAACGCTTTTTGAAGAAATAATTTACATAGATTATACTATCAACAACACTATATTTTACATATTGTCAAATAGATTATTGTAATGTTTGTGCGTGCCCCTTTAGACATCTTTTATTATAATTATATAATTAACCGATTTCAAAAAGTAAGAGGTTCTCAATCGCCTGCAGTTTGTTTTTTTTATTATTTTTTTAACACACATACACACACACACACACCCACACACAAACTTTCGCTTTTATAATATTGGTAGGATTAGAAGGATGAAGATTATTTTGTCAATTATGGGTAAACTAACAAACCCGCGACAGACGTTGTCCTGTCTAAATTTAGATAATCGCATAGAGTAACACACGTTGCTATGACGACTGATGTCAACACGTATGTCAGACATTTTGCACACCAGCGCCATCCATACTAAAATCATCCCTTTTGCGTTTTATTATCATTTTGGGGATGTTTTTCATATTTTAAAGTAGTCTATGTTTTATTCGGGCATTATATCTATATCTACAGTAAATTTCAACTTAATCCGTTTTGTCGTTTAGGCCTGATTGAGGAACAAACATACATACAAACTCACAAACTTTTACATTTATAATATTATTAGGATGAAATCACGATGCAATTCTATGATTGCTACTTGCACCATACTCCCAGCCGTCAACAGCAAACGTCGACTTGAATAATAACCCCGAGGTGCGCTGTATTAGATTACCTAGCGTAACTGTGCCTCGTATAATAACTGTTTGCTTTGCTGCAAAGATGGAGCTATTGGCAGTGCAATTTGTTACCCCACTGGTTATTTTACTGGCACAGATATAACAGGACTTTTTTTTGTTTTTATGCATGTATTTCTAACTTTATAACTGCGAAATTTGGGCATATACCAAATATAATGTTTAGTGTTAAATAATTATATAAGAGGATGTACAGAAAAGATGAAAGAGGTGACCACTCCCTCTAGACATTACATCCTGTACTTAGGGATTACAGTCGTGATTCAGCGAATTCTTAGTAATAGGGTCCCGTTTTTACCATTTGGGTGCGGAATCCTAAAAACATCTTCACGGGCCAAAATGTCATAGTAATCGGATGAATAGTATAGTAACGTTTAAAAAAATTGCAACTTTGAAGTAATTAAAATAACTAGATTATTTTAATTACTTCAAAGTTGCAATTTTTTTAAACGTTACTATACTATTCATCCGATTACTATGACATTTTGGCCCGTGAAGATGTTTTTAGGATTCCGCACCCAAATGGTAAAAACGGGACCCTATTACTAAGAATTCGCTGTCCATCTTTCTGTCCGTCTGTCTGTCACAGGGCTGTATCTCATGAACCGTGATAGCTAGACAGTTGAAATTTTCACAGATGATGTACTTCTGTTGTTGCTACAACAACGAATCCTAAAAACTTAATAAAAGAAATATTTAAGTAGGGTTCCCAACTCCCATACAACAAACGTGTTTTTTTGCCGTTTTTTATAGATAATGGTATGGAACCCTTCGTGCACGAGTCTGACTCGCACTTGGCCGGTTTTTTTAAATAAAAAAAGTATTCAAACACATGCCTAGCACAGCTAGCGCTTTATATACATCACCCCTTTTGCGTCTTTTACTCATTTAGGGATGTTTTTCGGATTATAAAATAGCCTATTTGTTATTCTAGGATATAAACTACATCGACAGTAAAATTCATCTGAATCAGTTATGTCGTTTAGGCCTGATTGGGGTACAAACATCAAAATATACAACCATTCTCACAAACTTTCGGATTTTATAATATTATTAAGACTAGGAATAGAAACAGTCTGTTTCATACTAAAAAAATCTACTTTTAATCTTCATTTAAGAAAACACTAGATCCGTGACAAACGTTCTTCTGTCAATTTTTTTTGTAATAATCACATAGGAAAAATCTATTTCAGGCAGATTCAACTGATAAAATAAATTACGACTTTTGCTAGAATGCGTATCATTCATTAGTCAAAACTGCGTTGCTATGACGACTAAATGTTTTCAACTGTGATGTCAGATTTGTTGCACACCAACGCCATCTATACCAAAATCATACTTTTTGCGTTTTTTTATAATTTAGTGGTTGTTTTTCGGATTATAAGTTCCCTATTTATTTATTCTGATTTTTTATCTACATACTAAGCAGCAAATTTCATTTTAATCCGTTTTGTCGTTTATTTTTAAATAGGGAACAAACATTGCAGCTTTATCACAAACTTTCGCATTTATAATATTATTAGTCCCTTTTCTTTGAACGTTTGAATATATTTCAGTTTGAAAGCTTTCATTCAAACGAGTATAATTCTACACACAATTTTTACCAGAAAATACCTTCCAAATACAATTTTACGTTTTAAAAGGGTTTAAATGGGTACACGTTAAGGCCCATCCGGACAAGGTAAAATAAATATATTCCTTTTGTTTATCTGCATTGTGCTTTTTGCCCTTTGTCAATGAAAAATAATATTTCCATAGCCAGAAGCTGCTAATATATAAGTGAGGTATGGTCCACTCACCCTGAAGAAGATTCTCTAGATGAATCGAAACATTGTCGGTGTTCTCATTGACAATTTATCATTTACGTGAGTAATTTCCCGTTGTTGTAATAATGTGTAAGTGAAAAGGGATTTGTTTTAAATATTATGTTTTTGTGTTAGTCTAGCTGACTAATGTCGTGATGTTGCACATCTATAATATAAAAATGAATCGCTGAATGTGTTGCTAAGCGCAAATCTCGAGAGCAGCTGAACCGATTTCGCTAATATTTTTTTTGTTGTATTCGTTATTATTAGGAGAAGGAAAAAAAAATTGACAGAAAAACGTCTGTCGTGACAGCTAGTTTAGCATAGAAAAAGCTCATGACAACTATGCTGAAGTGTGCGTGTTGCTTGCATAATTACGTTTGAAAAACTAAAAAAACCTACTTCAACAGATCGCAAGCCCATCGCCGTTTATAAGAATAATAACTGGTTTCCTCACGATGTTTTCCTTCACGCGAACACGTGTTTTTTCGTCAGTTTTTAATCAGTTTTTCATGGGCAGAGTGCGGTGTAAGTCAGAGCAAAGTATTTTCCATAAACAATAAATCTTTCCGATTCATGTGTGAGTTTCCTTCAGAAAGTTGGATGGCAGGCTCTTAAAGTTATTACGCTAAAAATATCTCAAACAAAGGAGGTAAAAGATCTTTTTGTTAGTTTCCACTGAGAAATAGCTGTCACAAAATTATTATAAATCTTGGAGACAAGTTTCCTCCAGAGACGTCGGGAGATATCTCACAGGGTTTTTACACTGGTATTTTTAAAAGGAACAGCCGGAAATGGTGAAACTTTTGACTGTCTTTCAGCAGTGTTTCAGTGAGTGGCTCTTGCACTTGCTTTTTGTTTCAGTGCCTTACGACTGAGGCCTTTTTGTCATAGCGAGGAGCATGTTGAGGGGAATTAGGGTCGTAGATCCAGTGGTGTTTCCTACCCCGACTATGAGCATTTTAAATTTGAAATCTATAGTTAATACAACGTTTTGTTCATGGTTCGTTTTTATTAGTAATAGTTAATACCTCTAGATTTGATTAACCACTAATTATTTCCCGTTTTCTCTATTTAAATATGAATAAATAATAAATAAATATCGCCTGTTACAAAACCATTGTTTAACCTAAGAGATAGACAAAAACTCTATTTGTGTTGTTTAATAATCGTTTTAGTTTAGTCGTTTTAATTATTTTTTCAATATAAAATTTCCGTTTACTAGAAATTTTCAATTTGAAGTGCCCGCAACCATCGTTCTCACCCTACAACAAATATAACAGCATTTTTGATGATTAAAATACGTACATACAATTACGCCTGTTTCTCAGAGGGTTAGGTAATGACGGCTTTCCACAAGCTAAGATCCTGACACTCATTATATTCCTCATGCATACTCTTCGGTTTAGAGTACTCTTGATTTTTGGCCTTTTTCTAAAATGGACGGCTTGTTTGATGAAAATCGCCTCGTACTGATGACGTGATGACGTATTTGAAGAACCTTCAATATACCAAATATGAGGTACCTTTTGAGGAAAAGTTCGTGGGGCCTCGAAAGAGTTTGAGTTAAGGTAGATTAAGTTACAACTCTCTACCTTCCGTCAAGGTCTTCCTCTTTCAACGGTTCTATTCATACTCTGTGCTTTATATAGTACAAGTCCCGTTCCCGTTCCCATTCCTCTTCCTGTTCCCGTTATAAAAATTCTATGATCATTTCCTAGTTCTAAGCTACCTCCCCACCAATTTTCAGCCAAATCGGTTCAGCCGTTCTTGAGTTATAAGTGTTGTAATAAACCCGACTTTATTTTATACTAGCAGTCCGCCCCGGCTCCGCACGGGAGTAACGTATTATAACGATTTTATGGGTATTTTTTTACCCAGGTTACATTATCGAAGTTTTAATAGGGATCCCTTTTTTTTCAATCAATAAATATGGCCTATGTAAAATGCTATAATGCCTATATGGCCATACTCAGAGATAATGTAGCATTTTAATGGTAAACGATTTCTTGAAATCTATCCAGTAGTTTTTGGATTTATTCCATACAAATATACAAAACATCATTCCTCGTAATAATATTAGTACCTATAGATTATTACACTCATAATAACTTTTGAATGGTATGGAATTTGGGAATGGTATAATTAAAAAAGTAATTTACAGGTAATGATATGGCCTTAAAAATGAAGTGATTTTTTTGGATAAGGAATAATATCCAGGTACGAATGATGTGGCCTAGTTTGTACAGGCGGCGTTACTATTGCATATTTTAACATGAAAAAGTAGTTATTGTGACGTAACTGTAATAGTTGGACATAATTATGGTATTGCTGACTTATTTGTTAATATTGATGTAATCTTTAAAACTGCAGTACATCACTTTGATCTATTGTCAATAATTTTTGTAGCGCACGTGATATAAGGATTGCCAATAATTTTTGCAGCGTACGTGATATAAGGATTTTTTTGCTTTTTATTCACATATTGGGTTACATTATCGAAATTTTCATACGGATCCCTAATAGTTAGAAATATGGTATTGTTGACTTATTTATAGATATTGATGTCTTCTTTAAAACTGTAGTACATCACTTTGCTCTATTGCCAATAATTTCCGCAGCATACGCGATATAAAAAAATTTTTGGATTTTTTATCACACTTTGGGTTACATTATCGAAGTTTTCATACGGATCCCTAATAGTAAGGCATATAGTATTCTTGACTTATTTGTAGATATTGATGTCCTCTTTAAAACTGTAGTAAATCACTTTGCTCTATTGTCAACAATTTCCGCTGCGTACGCGTTATAAAGATTTATTTTGTATTTTTTTTCACACCTTGGGTTACATTATCGAAGTTTTCATACGGATCTCTAACGTTTTTGAAAATATTCTATAGCCTATGTTCATCAGGGATAATGTAGGATTCTAATGGTAAAAGAATTTTTCAAATCGGTCCAGTAGTTTCGGAGCCTATTCGATGCAAACAAACAAACAAACAAACAAACAAACAAACAAACAAACAAACAAACAAAAAAACAATCAAATCTTTCTTCTTTATAATATTAAGTATAGATATAGATAGTAGAGAAGATAAGACTTAAGATAACATAATAACTCCATTAAAAATATGGAAGTTAGCCTCGTTAGTCCTATTATAAACCACCCTTAATATTATAGGATAACTCAAAGCATCCAGGGTCATTAGTCAGTTCAATAGGTACTCATCCAATCACCAATGGTTAAGATACACCTAAAGCTTCTACCAAACAGACGCGATGCAGTAGAAACAGTATTTTGCTTTGCTGCCTGGGTTTTTCAACCGACGAAAGAGATTCTCAATTTGAGGTTCATATTTTTTTTTTGCTTTTTAGCGTTCCGTACCCCTTTGGGTGACTGGTGGTGGTGGTACACCAAAGTGACAACACGAACACGTATAGCGTTGTCACTTTCACACCGCGAGTAATATTGTTTTGATATTACTTTAGGAGTTTGTGGTGTGGCCCCAGACAGACATTATTATACATAATTGTGCTAGAAACTTAGGATGACCTTCGACGTACGCGTGCAGAGCTTTGCGAAGCTGTGCGAAGCGGACCAATGACAGCGCTCAAATATTCGAATTTGACCATGTCGAGCGCTATTATTGGTCAGCTCCTCTAGCTTCGCACAGCACCGCACAGATGGAAACTCACCCTTAGTCGTCAAAGGCAGAAATTACTATTATAATTATTATCATGGTAAGGACACGGTCGGTTTGATCATAGCTTAATTCAGCTTTCAATTTGCATTACCGATGAAATATCGTGGATATGATGCCATTTTCAATACGTCGAGGCACCATCTGTCATACTCCCAGAGCAAGATTGATGAAGACGACACGAGAGTAAACTCTCCGATGTATAATCATAGGCTTAGCGCTTTTCTGAGGTTTTATTTTGTGTCGTAGTCGTGTAGAGCAATTATTAAAATTGAATTTGAAAGCAACGTGTATTACATTGGTTGTATGATTATTCCGAACATTTGTCAAAAATTAGAGATTTTTTTTTATTTTCAGTTATATCAAACGAAATTGTTTAGTTAATATCATGCGCTTTTTTGTTGACATTCCACACAGCACAATCAAGCCTGACAGAATATATAAAACACCACTTTAGTTTAACATTCATAAATATTATACATTTCGGTGCATGCTTTCTTCTACAGCGAAGAGACGCTCCGCTCATCGCTCAGCTTGTGACCGAGTACGCTGCACTAAACATGTCCGTGCTACAATTAACATTGCCTCGGGATTACGCGAAATCCGTGTCGGAAACAAATGAAAGGAGAAACTGAATGATGAAGCAACATTCTCTGATTTATGAATCCATTTTTTTGCGTCTCGCAGCATTGTTGATTTATCGTAGCGATTGGTAAGTGGAGTTTATTGAAAACTCTCATGGGAATTTTAAGGTGATAATTGAAATTTTTGTCATTTTTTATGGGCTGAGTCTACTCGGATAAGACGGAAAAAGTGATAAAATTGCATTATCTCGAAAACCATCAAATTTAAAAAGAAACTGTCTGTAATTTATTTAGCTAGTATGATTATCTAACGAATTATATAAAAATTAACTGTTTAGCTATTCATAGTTTTGATTAAAAACGAAACTAGTGTTTTTGAAGAGCCAACTTTGGAAAATAAATTTATTGAGAAAAGTTTCACCAATCGTGATTCTGTCTGTAATTTATCTAGAGTATATCCTTAAGTTATCTTTGTCATAAAAAACAAAACTGTATGTTTTACGGTTATTAAGAAAAAACGATTCTGCATTCATCAAACACATTAATTACTCGCCTTAAGGTAAGTACTTGAATTAAGGTGAAGTTTTAAATATAATTGCTCACTAGCCAACCCGCGACATACTTTGTCCTGTTCAAATTTCAATAATCACATAGAAAAAAGCAATATCAAGCCACTTCCAATTTGTTTCCTTTTAACCATGTCCTAATATAATAAATTATGAATTTTGGTAGAATGCGTATCAATAATTAGTCAAACTGCTTTGCCATGACGACTGAATGCTTTTAGTCTGTGATGTCAGATTTGACACCAGCGCCATCTATACCAAAATCATCCTTTTTGCGTTTATTGATAATTTAGAGGTTTTTTAAAGAATATAAGTACACCTATTTTTATTCTAAATTTGATATACATACTACAGCCAATTTCATCATAGTCAGTTTTGTCATTATATAGATATACCATACATACCATACCATACATATAGATATACATAGATTATACCAGATTTTAATAACAAACATAAAAACATCCTCACAAACTTTCGCATTTATTCAATAAGATTAATATTATTTTGATCGTGTTTTTCTCAATATTTGCAAAAGTAACTATAGGATTTTATTAAGATAAAATAAAGACATAAACACGATTGATTAAACTTTTCTAGATAGATTTATCATCCGAAAATGGTTAAGAATTTTTTTTTTCGTTTTAGCTCTAAACCCTAAAATGTATAACAGATAATTTTTACATGATTTTGTATGTAATCTTAATCCCTACCTAAATCAAAGGCAGTTTCTTTAGTTTGATGATTTTCAAGATAATGCGGTTTTATCACTTTTTCCGTCTTATCCGGATAGACTCAGCCCATACAAAAAATATATTTTTAGCTACATCTTTGTGGTATTGGATAGATAGATAATACTTTATTGTACACCAGAAATAAACAAGCAAAACATTAAAAAAATAATTTTCGAATTACGTACAAATGGGCGGCCTTATCACTAACAAGCGATGTGTGGACTGGAAACGTAGGTTGAAAAGCAGAATACTCAATCACGCCACTAGTAACTGAGCCGTACATGTTGTTTATTTTGACATATTGTAATAGATAGTTCGTTATCTTAAATAAATATAAATTACATTATCAAAATTTGGCTGCAAACTGTGCATAAATTTAATTAATTATATAAACTTATTTATTTTGCGATAGTACTTCTGTTTATATATAAGATTAGAGAAATAATAACCTAGCTTCATGAGTCACCACTTTGAACTGTAAATAAGTGAGTGATTTTTTACATAAGATCGAACCACTTCTTTTGTTTTAGTCGGACGTCCGTTCACCACGCCACACGGTCGTCAAATACGGATAGTATACCAAGAATAGATTAAGGGTAGATTTATATTAGACCGGGCAGTGCCGTGTACGTGGCCCGGACGAGGCCCGGACGGGGTACAGATTTGTAACGTTTCATACATTTTGTATGAAGCAGTTTGTATTAAACAGTGCCTGATCCGTGTCCCGTCCGGGCCACGTACACGGCACTGCCCGGTCTAATATAAATCTACCCTTAATCTATTCTAACCCTCGTATTCAAGAACGACACTTACCGTCGTATTCAAGAACGACACTATGAGAACACGCACCCACAGTGGACGAAATCTTTTTTCATAAACATCACTTTAAGTGTTGAGCGACACTATGGCGCACACTATCGTATGACTCTAGAGCTCAACTTTGGCAACTCAAGGCTCCGGCCCGGTTTGGACACATCACGCCCTGAACATGGCTTTGTCTAATATAAATCTACCCTCATATTAGACCGGGCCGTGCCGTGTATGTGGACGGACGGGGCACGGATTTGAAATGTCACATACATTTTGTAAAAATCAGTTTATATTAAACAGTAGGTACCTGAGTCGTGTTCCATCCGGGCTCTTCTACTAACTAAAGGCTCCGGCCGGCCTGGATACGGCCCGGTCTTATATAAATCTAACCTAAGACCGGCTTGCACAACAATCGCTAAAAGTGTTTAGCGGATAATTTTATTTTAATTTGACGTATTTGTATGACTTGAACCCAAATGTGTTTAGTATGATAAATACATTTAGGAATTGTTTTGCAAACCGCCCTAAATCGGACCCGAGCCTAAATCGCGGTGCCACTTAAAAAGGTACACGATTCTTTTAGTGTACGTCTACGTAGAAATATACGTACTTTCGTAATACAAGAGTAATATTTCATTCACCCGTGGGAATGTCCGCTGTGAATCGATATGCCAGTTGATTTACGGTACGTTGTGATATGGTATCGATTTTATTACAAGCTTTATTAAACTTCAATAGGGTTGTTAGTTTGCTGTTAGTTTCTATAAAAAAACTCGTGACTGCTATCCCAAAGTACGATAGACATCCTCTTAAATACTTTAAGATGTCTAAGAAGATATCGTGATATCTACACAACACATACCTATAAAATAATAAAGTACACCAAAAATTATAAAAAATACATTAAAAAAACAACGCAAAAACGCTTAATTTTTACGTGGTTTTTTATTACATTATTGCCTTTAATTTACATTTAAAATTAGTGAAAAAGTCGAGGAAATAAGTAATGGAAATACGTGTTGAAGACTCGTTTAAATATTGATAGTAAAGAGGGGGGCCAGTCAGAAGTTGTTCAAAAATTAAATTTGGCGATTATGTCTTCATGTCGTCGCGCAGTGAGCTCTGTCTCATGAGCCTATACCTAACCTTTTGATATCGTTTGAAAAATAATATACTAGCCGACCCGTGACAAACTTTTTCCTGCCCAAATTTAAGTAAATGCATAGAAAAAAACAAAATAAATTATGAATTTTGGTAGAATGCGTATCGTTCAGTCAAAATTGATGTAATTTTTTTTGACAAAATGAATTTCCAATACCGACCTTAGTTGGACTCAACCTTTTTGATAGACTATGAATGACAACTTAACTGTTTTCTGTCTGAGATCTAGGTTTTTGCACATCAGCGCCATTTATACCAAAATCATCCTTTTTGCGTTTTTTATCATTTAAGGGTTGTTTTTCGGATTATAAGTTCCCCCTTTATTTATTCTGATTTTTAATTTACATACTACAAATTTCATCTTAATCCGTTTTGTAGTTTATTTTTGATTGGAGAACAAACATAGTTCATCATTATCACAAACTTTCGCATTTATAATATTACTAGCGACCCGCCCGGCTTCGCACGGGTAGCATGTTATTATACATATAAACCTTCCTCCTGAATCACTCTATCTATTAAAAAAACCGCATCAAAATCCATTGTGTAGTTTTAAAGATATAAGCAAACATACATACATACATACAGACGCGGGAAGCGGAAAGCGACTTTGCTTTATACTATGTAGTGATTAGGATTTATATATTGTGCCGTCATCATGTGGATGGCACTAAGAGAGAGAGAAACACGCTTAGTTTTTTTTGTTTTTGTTGTGTATTTAATTTAGTTATGTACCTTATTAAAAATGTTTTTTTTTGTTTTTTATGTACCATTTTTGCTTATTATGTATTTTTGTTGTGTGCTGTAATTTCATATAAAAAAACTTATTTTTCATTCAAAAGTAATAAATAGTTTTCCTACGAGTATGATTAATGAATTATTGCTTTATCCTTAGACAA
Source organism: Hydriomena furcata (assembly GCA_912999785.1). Classification (NCBI taxonomy): domain Eukaryota; kingdom Metazoa; phylum Arthropoda; class Insecta; order Lepidoptera; family Geometridae; genus Hydriomena; species Hydriomena furcata. The sequence goes on along the minus strand of OU538834.1, from coordinate 3,235,390 downwards.
AATGAATATGTACCTACAATTAAGTGTGTAAGGACTAACGAGACAATACACCACAAAGCTAGAATGAGCCAGGAGTTCTCAACTAAGCTCTCTAGCTTTATGTGAGCTTAGCTAATTTACTAAGCAGAACATCTTTAGCGGAAGACTAAACTATAAATGTTAGTATTAACTTAGCACTACCGGAAGATATTTACTAAGTAAAGGTGTGACCAGACATAGCGCGGCATTCGCAGGAAACAAATTTACCATGCGAATGAACAATAACACCGTTTTTGCGCGGTAGGTAGATCACGGCTGCAGTGAGCGGCTTTCGTCCAAACATAGAGCGGCTTGCCATTCGTGACTACCGCCCTTAATAATAATAATAATTAATATGTTGGACATTTCACACATCGCCATCTAGCCCCAAACTAAGCTAAGCATAGGAACAAGATAACTGATAGAATTCTGATATACTTTTTTTTTGTAAATACGTACTTATAGTCCATTTAACCAAACACAGAACAAAGTAGGTATACCGTTTTGAATTTACTTAAATCGACGAATGAAAAGACGTAATATAATATTGATCGAACTTCACTTGTGAAGCTCGTTTGATCAGTATACAATACCTACTGCCCAAATATGAAAACATCGCCCAGTTGTGGTGTCTGTGGTTGTGCTGCTTTTTGAATTTGTGCTGAGGCTCTTTAGTTATTTATTTATTTATTTTTTATTGTTTACGTACTAGAGTAATACTTTTAATTATTATTCTTGTTTGAGCCTTCACCTTGTTCGATTGGAATCACACTGGAGCTCTACATAGCTTTAAGGAAAGGATCATTAAAAAAAAGGTAGACCCCAAGCCGTGTTTGTTGCCTGATTCTTCTAGGCTTGGTCGCGTGGAATCGGCGTAGCTTCACCTAGTTTGACAGCCTCACAGCTCAGTTGGTAGTAACTCTGCCTTCAGCGCTGTAGGTTGTGGGTTCGATTCCCACCCAGAGCAAATATTTGTGTGATGAACATAGATGTTTGCTCTGTGTCTGGGTGATAGTATGTATTATATGAATGTATTTACAAAAAAAAAGTATATAAGTATTCTATCAGTTATCTGGTTCCCATAGTACAAGCTTTGCTTAGTTTGGGGCTAGATGGCGATGTGTAAAATGTCCACCAATATTTTTTATTTTTATTTTATCCTTGTGATTTTATTGAAATAAATGATTTTTGAATTTGAATTTGAAGTTTGAAGATGTTTCACAATGTACTGATGGAGTGGGAGGTACCCCGGCCGTACATCAATGGATTTTTTTATTCGAAAAAATTATATGCGTATTAACACGTGCTTAAAAAAAACATCGTGAAGAAACCAGTTAGTATTCTTCAAAGCGGCGACGGGCTTGCTTCCTCGTGTGGAATGCTACTGCTGAATGTGGGCATGTGCCAAATGTTATGTTTTGAAGTGCCTCTGATTAACTCATTTAGACATCTTCAAGGATCTGAGTGCGATGAGAGGATATTATACCGTACCTACTTGAGGATTACAGACAGCTTGGTAGACCCCAAGCCGTGTTGCCTGATTCTTTTAGACTTGGTCGCGAGGAATCAGTGTAGCTTCACCTAGTTCCTAAGACGTTTCAAAGTGATCCTTGTGATTTTATTGAAATAAATGATTTTTTAATTTGAGTCGTGATTCTATTTATTGAATTTTTTTACCGTTGGAATGCGTACGAAATAATAATGGCAGGTCTATATTTAGACTAGGGTTTAGATTAGGTACATCTCATAGAAATCCACAAAACAAAGATAAAGAGAAGACTACATACTTGGGGTAACAGTCGTGATCCCATTTCATATTTTACAAAACAAATAATGTTCAACACACTAATGTTTTTTCTAGGTGGAACTCGATTCTACAACCGCAGAAAACACCGCCTAAGCTATAAGGTAATACCAAAGACAGTCGCAAATTGTTACAACAAACCACAACAAAGCTTGTATTTTACTTCACAAAGGTAGCATTGCAATTAAAAAGTATCTAATTAGATAGCTTTAAAAAGCTAACTCGCAGTACAGTCCGCAGTAGTGTCGTCCGAAGCAAAAACGCTGCAACTAAATATTTTATCAAATAAATCTCATTTACTTCCTTTTTCGCCGCCACAGAGGCGATAGTAGTTCTGACGAACAAAGTTTCACGAACCGAATCTGCTTTTACGCCCAGTAGTAGATGCAAGCGATTGTCAAACATATAAACTTCGTTATAAAGCTGATTTTTAGGGTTCCGTACCCAAAGGGTAAAAACGGGACCCTATTACTAAGACTTCGCTGTTCGTCTGTCTGTCCGTCTGTCTATCACAGGGCTGTATCTCATGAACCATGATAGCTAGACAGTTGAAATTTTCACAGATGATGTATTTCTGTGAAAATGTGATAAAAACTGCATTACCTCTACTGTCAATTTCACATGTCATTGTGTAACTGTCTAAAACAGTGGAATTTTGACAGTTAAAGCCGATGGATTACTGAGAATTAAGTAAGCTACACCACGAACGCATGACATACAAATGAATATAACTTTCCACTTGCTTTTTCCGATTCAGTATCGCTTACAATACACAAATAAATCTCCAGATCGATATTGAATTCAAAGGCATCGTGATAAAGCTGTTTTTGCTTTGCTAGTTTATTTGGAGAGTTGCTGGGTTGTTTTATACTGCCTTTTTCGTTCCTACCGTCCGCGTGCGCGGCGTACTGAAAAATACGAGAAAATTATTCGATACCAAATGATATTTTTAGTGTCACATAAAAAACTACGATTTGTTTGCGAAACTTAAGTGTTCATTTTATGTTCTCTGGAATATATGTCGAGCATGCTAGTTTTTGATTTATAAGTTGTTTTGGTGTAGCGGTTAGGGACGCGTTCTGATTAGGTTTAGGTTCAAATTCAGGGCTCAGTTCAATTTGATAGACATCCTCTCAGATCTCCAGGCACTCGGATCTTTGAATATGCTGAAAAAAGGTAGTGAGATGCACGTCCAAATATTATGTTCGGCACATACCTACATATTGCAGTGCACCTGCTTATAAAAACGCCAACTGGTTTCCATTACCGTTTTGAGATAACTCAATAAAATTTTATAATTTATTTCTTTTAACGGCTATTTCTGACTCATACCAATATTATTTTAATGTCCAATGTAAAATACAGTTTCCTCATTGCTGTCATTTGATAATTATGTCATTCGATATTACGTATAATTATTTTAAATTTCCCGTCTATTCCCATGGTTAGCATAAAATAAAATGATAACACATAAGGCTGACTGTTAATATAAACGCCACACTCTTTTGTGGTATAATGTCCACTAAAGCATAGCATGGTAGTAACTCTTCTGTGCGTCTGTGGGTTATGGCTTCGATTCCTACCAAAGACAAACATTTGCGTGATAAATGAAGAATGAAGATGTTTGTTGTTAAAAAAAAGTATTTATGTAATTGTATCAGTAATGTGGTTCCCATATGACAAAAAATAAAAAATAATAATATAGGATCACGACTGTAATCCCCAAGTACGGTAGACATCCCCTCAGATCTTCAGGCGATAAGACCCTTTTAAGATATCTAGTGGAGTATTCAGAGGCACGTCCAATCATTATATTTGGCACATGACCACATTTTGCAGTAGTTAGCATTCTATACGTGACAGGTTGCAAGCCCATTGCCGCTTATAAGAATACTAACTGGTTTCCTCACGATGATTTCCTTTACCGTTTGAGCACGTGTTTTTTGATGCGCATATAAATTTTTCGAACAGAAAAATCCGGCGTGCATCGCCGGGTTCGAACTCACGATCTTCAGATTGAAAGTCGAGGTACCTCCCACTCGGCCAACACAGACTCAATCAAAGAAAAACTCTACCGTTTGTTAAGGGGCTCCCAGTCGCTGATTGCTCTTTTTCGAAACGAAAAAAGAAATACTTCTGAACAAGCCACATCTCCTATTTTTATAAGTATATTACTTCAGGTTCCTACCTAGATTTCTATTAAGCTGAAAACATAATAGCAGAAACTTTTCACGATAAAGATATTATTTCAAAATGATACGTTTTAGAATTTATGATCGAAATATTTTGATACCTACTATTAAAATCAACTTGTGATTTATTGTTAAAGATAGGTAATATGTAGATCTAGATTTCTATTAGAATAGATTTTTGATAAGTAATTATACATAATTTATATCATTAATTTATTCGAAAAGCAAATGCGGACCACGCTCCGACGTGTGTTGTCCTCATTGCAGCGGTCGGTACGATTATTTATCGAAGTGATTAAAGATGGGTACATCTTTATTCACATATACTATACATTATAAAATAGGAGATGTGGCTTGTTCAGAAGTATTTCTTTTTTCGTTTCGAACAAAAACAATCGTCGACTGGGAGCGCCTTAATGACAGAAACTTCGATGTTTAAAAGTGAATTGGAATTAAAAAAATATGGTTATGCTACTTTTCAAGTAAAAAAATTGAGTGCCGCCGTCGGACGCCTGACAGATTTCACATCGAAATTATTTTGTACAGGTAATATAAAAAGAATTATTAAAATCGCACTACTCTGTAAAAAATTATGCTTTATACAAAAAAAAAATATATACACGTCGCCTTGAGAACCACCTTCGTTTTTCGTCGGTTTAAAAGGATAGTTTACGACAGCAAATAAATATAAGACAACATTAAAATTTAGTACAAAAGAGCGTGACAGAATATCACGAATCGGATCGGACGCGGTCGGCACTTCTTTGGCAGCAGCTCAAACTAAATTATACCTTGACTGCAAATTCTCAAATTCTCAAAACATTTTTTGTTTTTTGGTTTATAAAATTTTTTATTAAGACGGGTAATACATTTTTTTGATGAATGCAGAATATAGTCTTTTTCTTAATAACCGCAATACATACAGTTTTGTTTTTTATGACAAAGATAACTTACGGATTTAATTTAGATAAATTATTATAGACAGATATAAACATGATTGGTGAAACTTTTCTCGATAAATTTATTTTCCAAAGTTGGCTCTTCAAAAACACTAATTTAGTTTTAACTCAAAACTGTGAATAGCTAAACAGTTATTTTTTATATAATTCGTTAGATAATCACACTAGCTAAGTAAATTATAGACAGTTTCTTTTTAAGTTTGATGGTTTTAAAGATAATGCGATTTTATCCCTTTTTCCGTCTTCACCGGGTAGACTCAGCTCATACAAAAAACAAAAAATTTAAGCATGACCATAATATATAAAAAAAAAAAAATATTGGTGGACATTATCACCCCCTAACTAAGCAAAGCTTGTACTATGAGAACTAGATAACTGATAGAATACTTATATACATTTTTTTGTAAAGACATACATATGATACATAATAACACCCAGACACAGAACAAACATCTATGTTCATCACACGAATATTTGTCCTGGGTGGGGATCGAATCCACAAAAAATATTTGTGTGATGAACATAAATATTTGTTGTTATCTCAGATAGACGGTTGCCTTTAGATATTAACGATTATTTCGCTCATAATATGGCCTTGTAACCAACTATAGCGGGTTACATGGAAATACCAGCCTGACTGAAATAAAATTGAATAACTTAGGACCCTCGGCGAAACTCCGACCCCGTCTCATTCTAATATGGTCACGTTCGTAAAATTGCAAATGGTATTTGAATATTTCGTGCTCAATAATGTATGAATTAAAAATGTGTAGGTACCTGACCACTAACAGGGTGTTACTTAGCGAAACAAAATTATTAATAAAAACATCGAAATACCCGATTTTTAATCCCAGATACAGTGTTTTAAATATATTAATGTAAAGGTATTTAAAAAAAAAACCTACCCTAAAAACTAGGTAGGGTAGTTTTAGGGTGGTCAAAGTTTGAATCTTATGAAATAAATAAGATCACGACTGTAATCCCCAAGTGCGGTAGACCTTTGAATATGTCTAGTGGGGGTAGTCAGAGGCACGTAAAAACATTATATTTGGAACATGCCCATATTTTGGAGTAGTTAGCATTCCATACCTAACAAGCAAGCCCATCGCCGCTTTCAAAGTTTCAAAAGTTTCAAAGTTTGTATTATATTCATATAAATTGCTAAAGACTGGAAAGATTTGACTAATGTTCTTAATATATAAAGGGTGTCCCAACAAGAACGCAATTTTTAAATCTGGCAACATTCGAAGTGTCATTGTTTGACATTTGAACAATTGTTATTGTTTGCTAGTAGAAGGTACGAGGTTAGTAAAAATGGAGCGCTACACGAATGAACAACGCATTCTCATTGTGAAATTGTCAAAATGAAAAAAAATGTTGTGAAATTGTCAAAAAAAACAGTCAATGGTGTTCGGTATCGTGAAATGATAACCAGTTTTTTCTTGCCTAGAATTGAAGAAATGAATGTGGAGGGCATGTGGTTCCAACAAGACGGCGCTACATGTCATACAGCCAGAGAAACAATTCAATTGCTGCATCAGTCATTTCCCGGTCGTGTTATTTCGCGTTTTGGAGATCAGAATTGGCCGCCTAGATCGTGCGATTTAACACCATTAGATTTTTTTCTTTGGGGTTTTTTGAAGTCGATGGTTTACGCGAATAAGCCGACGACGACTCAAGCCTTAAAAGAGGAAATTGGACGCTGCATTAATGAAAATTTCATTAAAAGATCGCGTGTATGCCAGCAAAGCCGCGGCGGCCATCTGCACAATATATTGTTCCATACATAACCTCATTCTGTCTACTTTACGATATAATAAAGTTTCACGACTTTTTTTTAAATATCTGTGTTTTATTTAAAATTAAAAAATTGCGCTCTTGTTGGGACACCCTTTATAAATTACGCGTCACGTTGTTAGTCCGCGATGGACTCCTAAACTACTTAACTGATTTTAATCAAACTTTGCACACCGTCTGTAGTTTGATTAAACTTGAAAGATAGGATAGCTCACATCTTAATTTATAGTCGCAATATTATTTTATTGCAAATTAATAGCGATATCTGTTGACACAGAAACGGACGTGGCCGAGTCTGCTAGTTAAAAAATAAAGACTTTTTGGTTGAGTAGATATCTTGACTTTCAAAACGAACGTCGTGAGTAGGTGAGTAGGTACGAGTATTTTAGTCTACAAGCCAGCATCAGATTTTCATTACCAATTTCCTCTCAAGCAATAACATAAGAAATTGACTTTGACTGGCCTTACAGCTCAGTTGGTAGTAGCTCTGCCTTCTGCGCTGTAGGTTGTGGGTTCGATCCCCACCCAGGATAAACATTTGTGTGATGAACATTTGAACATAGATGTTTGTTCTGTGTCTGGGTGTTAATATGTATAATAAGTATGTATTTACAACAAAAAAAAACGTAAATAAGTATTCTATCAGTTATCTGGTTCCCATAGTACAAGCTTTGCCTAGTTTGGGGCTAGATGGCGCTGTGTGAAATGTCCACCAACATTTATTTATTTATTAATTTAAATGCTTCGTAAGAGTAGTGCCTTGTAGCCTCTTGAACGTCAGCTGCCGCTTTAAGGGTAGGTGGGGCCGTGTTAGCCGCTCACTTATGTAAAAAAAATGTTTTCAATCATTTCCTCTCGTCTGAAAATTTGTCAAACGACAGTTTAGACAATTGTAAAAACTGTAAAAACTTGGGAAATACAACTTAAGGTGATAAGTGAAATTTTTGACGTTTTGATGGGCTGAGTCTACCCAGATAAGACGGAAAATTTTTCACCAATCGTGTTTCTGTCTGTAATTTATCTAGATTATATCTTTATTATACCTTTGTCATAAAAAAACAACACTGTATGTTTTGCGGTTGGTAGTAACTCTGCCTTCTGTGCTGTAGGTTGTGGGTTCGATCCCCACCCAGGACAAATATTTGTGTGATGAACATAGATGTTTGTTCTGTGTCTGGGTGTTAATATGTATAATAAGTATGTATTTACAAAAAAAAAAAGTATACTATATAAGTATTCTATCAGATATCTGGTTCCCATAATACAAGCTTTGCTTAGTTTGGGACTAGATGGCGCTGTGTGTAAAGTCCGCCAATATTTATTTTATTTATTTATTTATTTATTACTCGTCTTAAGCGTGAAGGTAAAACAATACAGCTTTTATTAACCTAACTGTTTTTGTTATAGGTAATTGTGTGTGGTTCTAATCATACTAAGAAAAGTGTATGTGCGCATTAGCACGTGCTCGGAACGTTGATGGAACCCATTGGATGGCCATGATTTAAGGTGATGCTTAAAATTTAGGGCTGACTTTACCCGAATAAGACGGAAAAGTGATAAAACCGCGTTATCTTAAAAATCATCAAACTTTAATATAAACTGTCTTTCATTTATGTAGCTAGTATGATTATCTAATGCATTATATAAAAATGAACTGTTTAGCTATTCATAGTTTTGAGTAAAAACGAAATTATTGTTTCGGAAGAGCCAACTTTGGAAAATAAATCTATCGAGAAAAGTTTCACTAATCGTGTTTCTGTCTATAATTTATCTAGATTTAATACTTAAGTTATCTTTGTCATAAAAAACAAAACTGCATGTTTTGCGGTTATTGAGAAAAAACAATTCTGCATTTATCAAAAAAAAATATTACTCGTTTTTAACTCACGGCCTTTTAGATCGAAAGTTGAGGTTCCTGTAAAACTCACTCACTCGTGTAACAATAATTTATTGTTAAAACTATATTCGTGAGCTGAAAATAAAGCTTTTACCATTGCATAACGTGAATTTTGTAAATTTAGTGAAGTGGTAAGTAAATGTAAACGCATTTTGCATTCGGGATATTTTCAGGTTTGTTTTTTTAATAAAATTTACAATGCTTTTTATCCACTTCCAATAATAGGAGGTCATCATGCCGGCGGCCATATTTTTTTTGTACCTACCAATTACGCCCTGGATGGCTGTGTCGATATCATTGGTTGAATAATCCCGAGGTTTAAAACGGGAGTAAAAAGGGTAAAAACGGAACCCTATTACTAAGACTTCGCTGTCCGTCCGTCTGTCCGTCAGTCTGTCACAGGGCTATCATGAACCGTGATAGCTAGATTGTTGAAATTTTCACTGATGATGTATTTCTGTTGCCCCTATATAACAACAAATACTAAAAACAGAATAAAAATAATATTTAAGTGGGGCTCCCACAATACAACATACAATAGACGTGATTTTAATGCCGATTTTATAGATAATGGTACGGAATCCTACCTATATCAATCTTACAATTTGACAGTAAGTCTCCAAAAAGTTGTTAGTTTCAATCTCAGAATTGTTGTTATCCTTGATAGCTAGTTAATAAGTATTTCTACTAAGAGTATTTCATTATAATATCTTTATACTGCTTTTCTAATACACTATCCCACGCACTTTCAGTTCAACCCAAAATTACTCTAATTAAAACACTGTGTCATAATTACGTTTAGAAAACTAATAAGATTAATCGTAGAAAATGCTCCGATTAATCAAAAAAACACCAATATTCATCCCTTGTTTTCCTTGAATTTTTTTATCAAAGTTGCGTGGTCTTAAATTACACAAAAAAAAGAACCCCCGTTTTTTGTCGGTAAAAAACAGATGTATTTAAAAAGCGTTATAGAATTAACATAAAAAAAAACTTAAATTACAGAAGAAAAAACGTGGTAATTAGCCGTAGTTATAGTTAAAATGAGTTTTCGTTAGTTCGTTTAAGACAATAATAACAAAAAACCATTATTTTTTGTTAAATATAAAAGCCTTGGTTTAGGCTTTTATAATAGAGTCTTAGTGAATAAATGTCATAAACGAAATGAAATGTTCTTTATTGTAACACAATGTAAGCAATTACAAATATGTATGTTACAATAGGCGGTCTTATCGATTAATCGATTTCTTCCAGACGACCTGCTTAACCTAAGGCAAGAAAATGTAGCCATGCTTTCGACCACCGTGGGGCACGAGTTGGACATTCATCATTCCCCGAACTTGTATAAACTGTATCTCGGGGGCGGTGTTTGTCCTCAACATCTATCCTCTGGTGTTGCAAAAGCGTGGCAAATGAAACCACACATGTAGACATTATCATTTTATTTTGTTGTAAACAGTCTTATAATCGAGCGATGTTTACAGTTCCAAAAATGTAAACAATACTTTCAATTTGGCTGTTCTCTAAGCGAATTTCGGTTACACGATCTAAAACTCACAATAACGTTACATTATTATCGTTGCTTCGTATTTTACTTTTTACAACATTACTTAATAATATTTACAAGAATTGATACGATGTAATTGAATTACGTTACCGTCGTTTTAAAGTATGAAACTTTGTGTCTGATGTAGTTTATTATAATACTAGCCGACCCGTGACAAACGTTGTTCTGTCAATTTTTTTTTGTAATTATCTGATAAGCTATTTAGCTATTTAGGAAAAAGCTATTTCAGGCAGTTTCCAATTTTTTCTTTACAAACCTTGTACTAATAAAATAAATTACGAATTTTGGTAGAATGCGTATCATTCATTAGTCAAAACTGCGTTGCTATGACGACTAAATGTTTTTAATCGGTGATGTCAGATTTGTTTTACATTTAGGGGTTGTTTTTCGGATTAGTTCCCCCTTTATTTATTCTGATTTTTTATCTACATACTACAGCAAGTTTCATCTTAATCAGTTTGTCGTTTATTTATGATTAGGGAACAAACATAACAGCCTTATCACAAACTTTCGCATTTATAATATTACTATGATTAGGATTATTACACAGTGTAATTTATACATTACTAGCTGACACGGCGAACTTTGTACCGCCTATATGAGCACAGCAAATCATATTTGGTGAAATACCGACAGCAGCGACACCTACCGGGTTTAATTGTGTTTTCAGACTATTCAGGAACCCATTGAAACATACATAGAAAATTTCAACTAAATCGGTCCAGTCGATTAGGAGTTAGGTGACAAACACACGTACAGAATAATGATATAATAAAGATAATGGCAACGAAACAATATTCATTTCGTTCTGCATCCCTTATAACCTTGCCATTAATTGGAAAACAATGAGTGGTTTTTGTTCTATATCATAGAACAAAATTGCACAAACTAAAGTATTATTCAAAGTTTTAAGAATAAGTTAGATGATAATAGTCGGTTATCACAGAAAGATAAGCCAAAATAAACAGCAATATAAGTTGCTATGTTCATGGCTAACTCGGGTGATGGAGTTTTTAGGCCGGTCTTAAACTTTTGCAATACATAACTTTATTATATTTAAACACGGGTGTTTATCACGTAATTACCTTTAATTTATTTTCCCGCCGTTTCGGCTATGTTACAATAGCCATGATCGCGGGCAGACACGGGAAAATAAATTAAAGGTAATTACGTGATAAACGCCCGTGTTAAAATCTATAGTTATGTCTTCTGATCACGATAGTTTAAAAAATAATTATGCAATACAATTATAGCATTAGATAAATCTAAATCCAGCATCCACCGACAACGCGCTAAGTGTATCGATCTGCCCGTCGGTTACGTAAGTTTTGTTGCAATAATCTCAATCAGTTTATATTTAAACTAGAAGTTGAATATAGCATTGCAATCAAGCTTTAATATCAGCTGCAGTTGATAACAAATATTGCAATCAAATCCTTTTTCGGCATGATGGTCTGTATCGATAATTTTTATCGGTTTTAAATAGATACCGTCTGCAACAAAAATTGCGTAACCGAAGGGCTGAATTGATTTAAATATGACCTTAAATTTAAATATGGCTTTATATATAAATATTTCAGATCTCATTTTACTATGCTACTAGTGACTAGATGAGTTTCAATCTAAAAAATTATAAAACTCGTTTTGTAGTACTATTAACATTAGCTAACGACTACGTCAGACACAAAGGTTGTTCAACAATCATTTATATACATTAAAATGACTACGTAAACATTAGTAAACACGAAGTATAACAAATAAACAAGATCAACAATGCTCGTTCCTTAAAAAGTCTATTTGAAGAGTTTCCTTTTGCGACTTCGGTTAGACCTGTTACAAAAATAATGAATTAGAAACAAGAAATGTAAAAATAATATTTTCAGGTGGTATTTTGTCCCGCAAATGACGCAACAATAAACCTACGTGATGCTGCAATTTTACACAGTCCCGCAACATTTTACATGACGCGGGACACCTCCTAGGGGACATTTCTATAAACACAGAGTGGGACTCGCGTATCGAGGGTTCCATGCAAACGTTTTATAGTTTTTGCAAAATGTAGGCATGTGCCAACAATATGTAATGTTTGACGTGCCTCTGATTACCCCCTCTAGAAATCTTCAAGGATCTAAGCGCCTTAGTAGTGTTGCCTGTAAAAAGTTCTACAACATTGTCCTTAAAACAGTCGCATAGATGTTGAGCAATAAGTTGCGGACATCTTCAACATGTAAGGGGATTAAACCCACACCTATGCATCTCTTCTGGGTACTCCAGATACGCCATACAAATCGTTAATAAAAAAAAATAGGGTTCTATTTTTTGTTTTTGTACAGAAAACATTACAAATATATATTTTATCATCTATTCTAGTTCTTTGATTCTTCAAAGTTCACCATACTCGTACAAAAGAACCGAAAATAGATTTTTATTATATACGAGTATATCGACTCAATTGAATTCGTAATTATATTATAACGATTCTAGAATGTTATCATGCCACCCGTGATAACATTTATTGTCATTGATTATAGAAATTTTCGTGAATAGTACTAAAATGAAATAAATAATATCACGACACGCAATCCCCAAGTACGGTAGACCACTCAGATTTCCAGGCGCTTAGATCCTAAAAAATGACTAGAGGCATGTAATAATAATTTTAGAATCAATTGTTTTATTTGTAGGTACCTAGGTAACCACCAAAAATCTGTCTTCTGTTTATGTTGTGTCTAAATATACTTTATTTCATTTCATTTATATGTACGAACAATACATTATGCAAATGTCCACATTTCCTTCAAATTGACCTTCGATTGACAGAAAACATTTACAATAATGACATTACAAAAATATGTACAAAAGCTTAACCCCAAAAAGTTTCCTACCAGCAAATCTTTGAGGTTAGGGAGAGAAAGGTCGGCTTTACCATTTGTTGCCCATTAAAAATTTGAAGCTTTAATAATATTATGCGAAATGTTTTTAGGGTTCCGTACTCAAAGGGTTAAAACGGGACCCTATAATAGGGTACCGTAGTCCCCAGACTTCGCTGTTCGTCTGTCCGTCTGTCAGTCTGTCTGTCACAGGGCTGTATCTCATAATCCGTGATAGCTAGACAGTTCAAATTTTCACAGATGATGTATTTCTGTTGCCGTTATAACAACAAATACTAAAAAACAGAATAAAATTAATATTTAAGTAGGGCTCCCATGCAACAAAAGTGTTTTTTGCCGTTTTTTACAGATAATGATACGGAACCCCTCGTGCGCGAGTCCGACTCGCACTTGGCCGGTTTTTATTTACCTCCAGCGACACTAATTTGATTGCTAAAATCCTCCGAGTACGAGTTGAGTTTTATTTCTGCAACAAAAAATTGTATGTTATTTTATATCAACTAGAAATTCAAAAGTTTCAGACTGCTACCTGCAAAATATTTGAAATTGCGACTGTCCTTCGGGATTATACACTTTTTGGTCATAGCTCAAAATAATCTAGTAATTTTATCAAATTTACTAACAAAATGGTGTCGATTCTGATGGCACCGTGCTAAAATTACAATTTTCGTTAAAGTCCAAATTAGAGTAACCTCAACTGTAAAAATTCTTAAATCTGGAATATTTTAGATATACAGTTTTTTTTTCGTTTATTTCGGACTAGCGACCCACCCCGGCTTCGCACGGGTAGCATGTTATTATACATATAAACCTTCCTCCTGAATCACTCTATCTATTAAAAAAAACCGCATCAAAATCCGTTGTGTAGTTTTAAAGATATAAGCAAACATACATACATACATACGCGGGAAGCGGAAAGCGACTTTGCTTTATACTATGTAGTGATATACAAAAAAAAAGAAAATCAAAATTTTACTTCAACACCTTTTTACATGCCGACTGCCGAATTTACGTAAAAAAACTAGTGCACTAATGTTTGTAGTGTAGTTTTACTACTGCCATCCTGAATAGTGAGGGAATATAAGCGTTTTTTTTTTTAGGTAATTCTAATTTTAGAACGGTGCCAACAGAATCGACACCAATACCATCAAGATCACCTAATACTATTACGGTTTTAGGTATTATTAACATTAATGTTTTAAACATAAATAAACATTGGTGGGCATTTCGCACAGCGCTATCTAACTGATAGAATCCTACTTATCCTACTAATATTATAAATGCGAAAGTTTGTGAGTGTGTGTATGTGGGTGTGTGTGTGTGTGTTTGTATGTTTGTTACTCTTTCACGCAAAAACTACTAAACGGATTAATAGAAACTTTACAGTAGCTTTTGCATCAGAACAACACATAGGCTATTTTTTATCCAGGTACCACCCGTGTGGAACTGGGGCGAGTAGAAAGTACTTATATACCTACTTTTACTTTACTCTTTACTTTAACCTAAAATTCAAGTTTTAGACTACAAAATACGCAACGTATTTATACTAATATTATAAATATGTGAAAGTAAGTCTGTCTGTCTGTATGTCTGTCTATGACGTTAACCGCTTGGGACGGTTTTGATGAAATTTATATTAAAGTCATAGCTTAAGGTTAGGTTGCCTGGAAGAAATCGCTTTTAGTGATAAGGCCGCCCATTGTACGTAATTCTAAAATATTGTTTTTTTAATGTTTTGCTTGTTTATTTCTGGTGTACAATAAAGTATTATCTATCTATCTATCTATCTATCTATCTTGAATAAAGTCTTGAGACGGATATACGCTACTATTTTGCCCTAAATTTTATTTTGATCTCCCATAATCTACGCGAATCCCATATCTAACGAAGTCGCTCGTAAAAGCTAGTGTTTCTATAAGTAGGTACCTAAGTTCCTTTATATTATTTTCCTATATTATAAGTGTGGTTTTCTTAGGAAGTGAGATTTTATCAACTTGGAAACACATGTGTAACAAAGTGACTTAATTTCTTAATACAAGCTATTCTGTTAGACAACCTATTGTTGGGAGTACCCTAGTAATTAGTCTTAGACACAAGTTTGCCGCGTGGCTAGTTTAAACATAAAGGTAAATACACGCGCGGCCGTCGTCCAATCATAGCGCGGCTGACAGCGCGCGGCTCCCGCGCTCAAATACCGCGCTATGTCTGGTCACACCTTTATGTTAACATTTATGTTTATGGTTGTTTATTAGTCTGTAAGCTTAGTCGTTAGTTTTTAATCTGAAACATCACATCACATCAACATACGGAGCATACGCACGCGATATTGGTGCGTTCCCGCTTTAGTTTAGCAGTTTTTATTGTTTTTATTCATTTATTTTAATGGACGTTTAAACAACTGTTAATGACAGTCATATAGGTAAATGGGAATAGCTAATTTAACTTAAAATAAACAATAACTTCTAATTCCTAAGGATTATGTACTGAAGCCGAGTCCACTTGTGTTTTTACACTATCTAATAACAATTTATTAGTCCTACTATGTCCTACCTACCTACCTTATACCTACCTACTTAGACCTACTATTTTAACTATGTCATGTACTATAATTTTGTTTTGTAGCACTTAAGAAGCCCTAGATAAAAGCTTTGCCCTTGCTTTTGTCTCTGTTAGTACCTATTATTTTTAAAATAAATTAGTCTCCTTGTAATCACACATGGCATTCAGTAATAGAATTTTACTTTACTTTTATTAAGGTAAACTTTTTTGTTATAAATACATACTTATACCCAGACACAAATATAAACTCCACCAGAATAAATATTTGAGTTATGAAAATAGCTTTTTAATACCTAGTCTTTTATTTATCTAATTACTAGCCGACAGACAGACAAACGTTGTTCTGTCAATTTTTTTTGTAATAATCACATAGGATAAAGCTATTTCAGGCAGCTTACAATTTTTTCTCTACAAACCTTGTACTGATAAAATAAATTACGAATTTTGGTAGATAAGAGTAAGATATTAGTCAAAACTGCGTTGATATATGACGACTAAATGTTTTTAGTCTGTGATGTCAGATTTGTTGTACACCAACGCCATCTATACCAAAATCATCCTTTTTGCGTTTTTTAATCATTTAAGGGTGGTTTTTCGAATGATAAGTTCCCCCTTTGTTTATACTGATTTTTTATCTACAGCAAATTTCATCATAATCCGTTTTGTCGTTTATTTTTGATTAGGGAACAAACATAGCAGCATTATCACAATTTTTCGCATTTATAATATTATTATGATTTATTTGGATAATGTTTATATTAAGTGTTTATTTCAATATTCTGGGTGGGAGCAGAACCTAACGCTGAAGGCAGAGCTACAGTTACTACTTCACAGATCAGTCGGTAGTAACTCTGCTAACTACGTTGTTGGCTGGTGATCAAACACCACCCAGGACAAATATTTGTGTAATGAACATAGATGTTTGTTCTGTGTATAAAGCGTATTTAAAAAAAATATTTAAGCATTCCATCAGTTGCTAGTTTCCATAATACAAGCTTTGTTTGTGGTTAGGTGGAGCTGTGTAAAATTTCCATCATTTGTGTATCTTACCATACAATCGCAGGGTTCCTTCACTCTTCCCAAGTGAGTTTGTGCTGACGCAGTTGTATGTGCCGATGTCGCTTTTCGAGAACTGACGAATGGTGAGCCACATGGAGACCTTGTACGAAGTCTTTTCCTCCCTGATCGTATATTTGGGCCTGTGTGTAGAGTTACTGTTTGAGAAAAGGACTTCACTTTGAACATATCGATAGTATTCTTAATAAATGGCACAAGGATAATAACGTTACAAAAACGAAATAAAAATCGACTTCATCATCATCATTTTCTTTGAAAGATGGAGTGAAAATAGCGTGATAAGAGAATAAAAGAGATATAAGAGAAAGAGATAATTAAATGGTTTGGGCATTTACATGAAGAAATATTGACAAAACAGGTATACAAAGCGAGTGCAAATGAGAACGTTGGAAGAGAAAGACCTTGGCGTATTTTCCTGGATAAAATTGGTAACATTTTGAATGAAGAAGATGATGAGTGTGAATGAAACAAAAGAATCAACGTAATAAATGGGGATCTTTTAATAAATTATTCAAGGGTAAGGTAAGGGTAAGGGTAAGGTATTTATCTTTATCTTTTAAAAAAAATCATGTTTGTTGTATGGGAGCCCGACTTAAATATTTATTTTATTTTGTTTTTAGTATTTGTTGCTATAGCAGCGACAAAAATAAATCATCTGTGAAAATTGCAACTGTTTAGCTATCACTCATGAGATACAGCCTTGTAACAGATAGCGAAATCTAGAAGAAGAATAGAGTTCCGTCCCTTTGGGTATGGAACCCTAAGAAAACATTGTAATCGATCCTGCAGATAGCATTCGATATTGAAAAAAAAATAAACTTTTGTTATTTGTTCTAAAAAAAATATCTGTCCTAATAATGAAGCCTATAAAATCGTAAATATAACACCAGCTACTTCAAATTCTTTACAAAAGCCGCAAACAGCTCAATAGCCAAACAAAATAAGACATATCGAAACAAAGACGGCAAAATAAGCGACCCTCATGCCAACACAAAGGGATGTACGCACAAGAACGCTATTTGTTTTACAGCTACGGAATTTACAACAATGTACCTTGTTACTAAACTTCAATTTTGTTGGTCTTAAGGCACGGACACACTAGGCCATCATATTGCGGGATATTGTCCCCTAGTCAACAACAATCTAGGTTAGTCTCGGGGACAATGTCCCGCAACATGATGCGCAACGTTTGATCTTCGTGACGTTGCAACATTGCAGTGTCGCGGGACAACTCCGCGGGTGACATTTTTATAAACACTGAGTAGTGCGGCATCTAAATAGTTTCATAACATGTCCCCGAGATATTTAAGTAGTTGTTGAGTGACATGTTACGAAAAATGAAACAAAAAAAAACAAAGAAGTGGCCCGCGTCACGTTGCCGTCAACAAAGAGTTTTGACGGCAGGCCGGCGGTTGTAAAACATAAGCCAAATCCCCTTCACAACATGTCTGTCAACATGTTGGGCCAACCCCAAATTAAGTGGGAAAAGAAGAAGAAAATGATGATGTATGTAAGTATTAAAATTATTGTGTATTTGTCATCTACAAGTTACAGCATGGCTACAGCTTGTTCTGCAAGCAGGCGCGGATCCAGTCCTCAAACAAAGTTTTGGTCACAATCATGAAAGGCCCCCCAGTCAACAGGTCATGGCATGACTGACACCCATTATAGGCACTTTCAACTCTTTTTCAACTGTCTAGTTACAGACAGACATACGGACATCGGAGTCTTAGTCTTAGATAGGGTACGGTTTTACGGAATCCTAAAAATTATACTTTATTAAAATTGTGACGTCACAAGTCTATTATGGTTGTAGGCATGTCTATAGTGCTCACAACGGTGGATCCGCGCTTGCTTTCAAGTGGTATTCAAACTGTCAGTTAAGACTCTGATTCTTATAAATAATAATTTATATAAATTGAATTCTTGAAAATTTGTAAGTTGGATCCCAAAGAAATGTTTTTTTAATTCAAAACAATTATAAGAATAATATTATTTTCTGTTATCAAACAAACCTACACGATTTCTCAGAACAACCCATAAATTAATATGAAGCAATTTTGTACTAAGTAGCAAAATAATTAGAGCGCTTTCCATTAAATTAACAAAATTGTGGTTAAAGTAACTTTTCAAACAAGTTACTGGTAACAAGCCTTTATTATTTATAAGAATCAAAGTCTTAACTGACAAGAAATAAATGTATAATACATATTTATAATAATTTAATATATAATTACAGTCTAATATTATTCATAATATATGTATTTATACTGTGCTACCTAAACACACACAAACATAGAAATATCACACATCTGTATATCTGTAACACATAATATATCAGTTTATTTATTATATCGTATAGGAAAGAACAATGTATTCAAACATCCAATGGACTAATGAACGAACTATGAAAACTCTTTAGTTGAATTTTTACCAATTTTGCAGTTCATATTGTTACTAATTAAATATATTAAGTCATTGTTATTTAGCTTTAAAATATTATGTTGACACAAAATAAATTTATTCTTTCTTTCTTTCTTTCTTTATTTCTTTCTTTCTTTCTTTCCTTCTTTCTTTAAATAAAAAGGATTAATTTCAATTTGAAAAGCAGCTAGTGAGGAAACACTCTTACCCATCGAGTAG
Source organism: Hydriomena furcata (assembly GCA_912999785.1). NCBI lineage: Eukaryota > Metazoa > Arthropoda > Insecta > Lepidoptera > Geometridae > Hydriomena > Hydriomena furcata. Next base: position 3,215,986 of record OU538834.1, on the reverse strand, counting down.
CATCTCTCCCCGGTTCTTGATCCAATAGTTGATTGTGTTAGGGTAGGCCTCCACGTAGCATTTTAACTTCACGTCCGTGCCCAACGGGGCGCCTAGTAACTGGTTTGGCACTTTCACGGTAGGTGCGACTGTTGAAGAGAAAATTGATGAGCTATATATACATCAAAACTGTAACTAAAAGATATTGAGTAAGATGATATTGGGAAGTTTCTTGCTTATAAGGAGACAGGCATTATATAATACAAACATATTATTACTTTTTAGGATTCCGTACCTAAAGGGTAAAAACAGGACCCTATTACTAAGACTTCGCTGTCTGTCTGTCCGTCTGTCCGTCTGCCCGTCTGATAAAAACAGAATAAAATATATATTTAAGTGGGGCTCCCATACAACAAACGTGTTTTTTTACCGTTTTTTATAGGTAATGGCACAACCCTACAAGCGCGAGTCCGACTCGCACTTGGCCGGTTTTATTTTTTGATATAAATATAAAACTCTGCGTTACTGACTGATTGACTGATACATCAAAGCACAGCCTAAACCACTAGAAATTATAATTTGGGAAGTATATTCGTTTTTGGTAGTAGGGGTGCGCTAATAAATGAATTCTCAAAATGCAACCCCTATGGCGGGTGTTGATGTCTGTTTGAAAATAGTTCTACGTGAATAAAGTCATGAGGGATTACACTAGTTATATAAAATTTCGATTGATGTGATTGAGCTTCAACAGATCCAAGGTTAAATGACAAATCAAAGGACGATAGATGACAAGATCTTCATAATACTAATAGTATTATAAATGCTTAAGTTTGTGAGTTTGTTTGTATGTTTGTGCTTTAATCAGGCCTAAACGACAAAACAGATTAAGATGAAAATTTTCTGTAGACTTTAAATACGAAAACATCCCCAAAATGATAAAAAACGCATAATAGATGATTTTGGTATAAATGGCGCTGGTGTGCAAAAAATCTGACATCAGTTGTCATAGCAACGTGCGTTTATCTATGCGATTATCGAAGTTTGGACAGGACAACATTGTCGCGGGTCTGCTAGTATTCTTTAATGTAATAAGTTTTCTGTAAAATAATATATTTTCATGATAAATCTTCCGTCTAGCTATAAATCAGAGCAGCGCGCTATAATATGTATTACATTGTCATTGAAACTTGAGAGGTATGAAACGTTTTTACTTAATCTAACTGTAAAAATATACATAACTAGCTGTCAAGACGGACGTTGTCCTGTCAAATTCATTTTATTCTGTTTTTAGTATTTATTGTTATAGCAGCAACAGAAATACATAATCTGTGAAAATTTCAACTGTCTAGCTATCACGGTTCATGAGATACAGCTATGTGACAGACAAACGGACAGACGGACGGACGGACGGACAGACGGACAGACGGACAGACGGACAGACGGACAGACGGACAGACGGACAGACGGACAGACGGACAGACGGACAGACGGACAGACGGACAGACGGACAGACGGACAGACGGACAGACGGACAGACGGACAGACGGACAGACGGACAGACGGACAGACGGACAGCGAAGTCTTAGTAATAGGGTCCCGTTTTAACCCTTTGGGCACGGAACCCTAAAAAAATAATTAGCGAAATCGGTTCAGCTGCTCTCGAGATTTGCGCTTAGCAAAACACATTCAGCGATTAATTTTTATATACATACTAGCGACCCGACCCGGCTTCGCACGGGTAGCATGTTATTATACATATAAACCTTCCTCCTGAACCACTCTATCTATTAAAAAAACCGCATCAAAATCCGTTGTGTAGTTTTAAAGATATAAGCAAACATACATACATACGCGGGAAGCGGAAAGCAACTTTGCTTTATACTATGTAGTGATAAGAAGATGTATTGGTATTCGTATCCTTTTGTCATTATTCGATAAATGACGAAAAAATAGCATATAAATTTTCCCATTCGTCAAATATCCCATTTGCCTAATTTCACGTCAAATCATATTATATCAAAACCTTAGAATTTAAAAACTGATTTTGTAAGAATTTGATCTGTCAATACATTATTTGGGCTTCTTTCACAATCTTCAAGTCGAGTATTAATTAGTTACTTCTCAAGTAACGTTAATTGGCAGGTATTATATTTTATATGTTTCCGAACAAAAATTAATTGCTCGATGGTAGGTGTTGTTCTATCTCGCAAAGGCGGGTAAGTATTTATTATGTGTTGTTAAACTTTTTTTTTATTGCTAGCGTACATTAATATAAATAGTGTACCCTTATAATACTACAATCTAGCTATATGACAGGCTAATGAGTAGTTTTACTTTGACCTAAATTGCTATAATATTATTATTAAACTAAGAATGTGTCCACTAACACTTTTCTTACTGTCTCTAATAAAAGCCCTGCATGTCGAAGATTGCTCTTTTTCGAAACGAAAAAAGAAATACTTCTGAACAAGCAACACAACACAGTGAATAAAGATGTACCCATCTTTAATCACTTCGATAAATAATCCTGCCGACCGCTGCACGTGGTACTGATCCATGGGCGGCGCGTGGTCCGCCTTTGCTTTTCGAATAAATTAATTATATAAATTATGTATAAACCTATTCTAGTAGAAATCTAGATCTACGTATTACCTATCTTTAACAATAAATCACAAGTTGATCTTAATAGTAGGTATCAAAGTATTTCGATCATAAATTCTAAAACGTATCATATTGAACAATTTGAAAATTCAAAATTGTGAAAATTTCAACTGTCTAGCTATCACGGTTTATGAGATACAGCCCTGTGACAGACAGACGGACAGCGAAGTCTTAGTAATAGGGTCCCGTTTTTACCCTTTGGGTACGGAACCCTAAAAAAGATTATAGTAAACATTTTAAGTAGGGCTCCCACACAACAAACGTGATTTTTTTGCCATTTTTTTATAGATAATGGTACGGAATCCTTAGTGCGCGAGTCCAACTCGCACTTGGTCGGTTTTTGTAGCTCAATCACGCATAAATTATCAAAAGAATTAAAATGAAACTTGGAATATAATAGTCTATGTCCGTACTTTTTCTCGTACCATGCGAATGCGAGCTAAGCAGTTTGTACTACATTAATGAACTAGGTCTTGTTTTACGAGCTTCAAGTAAGGTATCTAGGCTAATTGCCGGTTAAAGTCACATTGTGCTGTGCATACAAGTTTCACCATGACTGAATAGCATAATCAGGAGATGAAGTAGTCTTTAACTTACTTTGTATCTGCCAAATAGCTTGTTAAATTGATAACTAAGACCTGTCTAGCTATCACGGTACATGAGATACAGCGTTGTGACAGACAGACGGAAAGCGAAGTCTTAGTAATAGGGTCCCGATTTACATATCCTCACAAACTTATATTTTAGTAGTAGTAGTGCTTGATTTATAATATTAGTAGGATATTAAAATAATGTTGACCTGGAGAAGTTACCATTTCGTTTTCAGTCTTCGACTTTTACTGTGACGGAACTGACGGAGTTAACGTCAATTTTATGTGCTCGCGTAGCTCCAGATTCCAATGATACTGTGTAGTCTTGAAAACAAACACATTGTGTATGTAATCATTTTTAAAACGGAACAAAAAAAAATATTATAAAAATATTTTTGAAAATAAATCCAAACTTAGTAAAATTTTTGCTGGATCTGACGGAAAAAGTGATAAAACTGAACTTATCTTGAAAACCATCAAATTAAAAAAAAAGCTGTTTGTAATTTATTATCTAACGAATTATATAAAAAATCATAGATTTGATTAAAAACGAAACTAATGTTTTTGAAGAGCCAACTTTGGAAAATAAATCTATCTAGAAAAGTTTCACCAATCGTGTTTCTGTAATTTATCTAGATTATATCCATAAGTTATCTTTTTCATAAAAACAAAACTGTATGTTTTGCGGTTATTGAGAAAAAACGATTTTGCATTCATTAAAAACATTTATTACTCGTCTTATATAACGAAGCTTAAAAGTTTGTGCCAACGCATTAGCGTGTTAAAACAAACTCAGGAACGAACAGTCGAATTCTTTTTGTATAGCAACATTAATGAGAAAAGCCATAGATCTATCTAGCATTACGCTAAAGATCTTAGTTGATTTTTGTAAAATAAGTAGGAAGAAAAAGCGCTATCGTTTTTTTATAGCTTAGCGTTTTTTACAAACTATCGAATGCTTATCTTATCTTATCTTGACACAAAAGTAAATTTATTTTCTCTTTCTTTCTTTCTAACAATGCAATATATATTTTTTGTATTTACTATTCTGAATAAACTATTGTCTGTTTATTCGTTATTTCAATAAACCGGCCAAGTGCGAGTCAATCTCGCACACGAAGGGTTCCGTACCATTATCTATAAAAACCGGCCAAGTGCGAGTCGGACTCGCGCACGAAGGGTTCCGTACCTTTATCTATAAAAACGGCAAAAAATCACGTTTGTTGTATGGGAGCCCCCCTTAAATATTTATTTTATTCTGTTTTTAGTATTTGTTATAGCAGCAATAGAAATACATAATCTGTGAAAATTTCAACTGTCTAGCTATCACGGTTCATGAGATACAGCCCTGTGACAGACAGACGGCCAGCGTAGTCTTAGTAATAGGGTCCAGTTTTTACCCTTTGGGTACGTAACCCTAAAAAGACGTATGAAACGATTGTTGCCAAAATTCAGAGCATTCTAGGTACTCTAATAAAATTCCAAGGTAGTGTTACAACTTTATTTTTCATCATAGCAATCAGTTATGGTACATGGTAGATTATTGTAAAAATCGCAGGCGCTGGCCTCATTAAATAATTTTAGGCGTTAATTAGTTCGCTAGTGACGTCACAAATGTCAATGGAACATTCTAAAGTAAGAATGTTGCTGTGTCTTTGAAGAATCTTCCCATTTTTATATTAGGGTGAATCTAATATGTAATTATTTACAAAAAGCGATATAAGTAACTTGTTTTGTGTGGATTAATGTTCGTCTCGCTATTTCAGTCGACGAGAGCATTCTGGAATATGTGTTGTTATTTTTGGTCGGGAAGATGATTTCGTTTTGGGTAATCGTTGTGAATTCTCCCCGAGTTTTTGGGAAATAGGTTGAGAGCTGACCTCACCATTGCCGGCAAAGGATTGTTTCTTTTCTGGGGTCGCCACCACGGCGGAAGGCCGTGGAGGCCTATTCCTTTTTGGGAGGTCAGGAAGCCCTGAGGAAGGGTTATGTTGCGTAACCTGTGAGCGGCCTGGTGCGGGATTTCATTCGAAGGGGAAACCAAACCCCGCAGAACTTGAAATCACGGGATGTCCGGCGCTTAACCAGGATATCCGAGGCTAATCACCTGCGCACACACACGTGCGATTGTAGGATAGAAAAGGTAAGCGTCTTTTACCAAACCAGTGCCCGCCGAGGATCGAAATTGTGGTTCGATGGGTAGAAATCATCCAGGATTGTTTTGTTTTAGGTTGCCTAGCTGTCGTGGACGTTTTGCTGGGATGCTGAAGCTGTATTGCCGATATACTATCGGTGGTGTACAGGCGTTGTAACACCTTCATAAAGGTGTGTATTGATATTGTCTGCAAGGTGAAGAATGTGCAAACCCGAAATATTTCCCATTGGCTGTTCCGGTGTTGTGCTAATATCTTACTTTTGTCCTTGCAGAAGGTGTTTTGGGATACCCCGAGAGGTGTTTTGGGATACCCCGAGAGGTGTTGTTGGGATACCCCGAAAGGTATTTTTGGGATACCCCGAGTGACCTGACCATGTACTTGGTCACCCGAGGTTGGCGTTGGAGTTTTCTGGGCTGTGGTTGGATTGTGGGTAGGAGTGGAACCCTCGTGGTGGTTTTCTTCTCAGTACCTTAGTACTGAATCTACTACCTGATATATCCGTGAGTAAAGTGCTGTTTGTGGAAGGATTTTTTTAAACGGTCTCTCACCCGTAGTGAGAGTGGCGTCCAACTATATTTACTTTTTTTATTTTAAAACCCAATGGTAAATGTTATCTCTGACATCCTACCTACCCTGAGTCTAGCTGGCATAAAATAGATAGGTTAAGGTGTACCCTATTATTATAGTAAGTGAACATTGTATGTAATAGCAGCTGTCCTAATATGTGTTAATGTAACCCTAATTTTAAAGAAACAAGTGTAATCTAACTACCTATAAAATTAAGAATTAAGTTTTGTTTATTCTGAGAAATTCTCTCCCATCTCACTGCCTCTGTATTGTGTTTGTTTTTGTAAATTAGAATAATAATTTCAGTTTAAACTTATCAAGCCTTGTTTATTCTTACCCGACTACTCAAACCTTACCCTATAGGTAGGTAGAAAAATATTTGTAACATTGTCGCCTAAAACGTGGGGCCAAGCCAGAGATAATCGTTGTGTCAATCAGCTACAACGAAGCGTTGCCATTGGGTTTTCTGTTTTCTGTTTTCTGTTTTTTGTTTTATTTTGTTTTATTTTTGTTTTTTATTTTTTTTATTTTTGTTTTATTTTGTTTTTTGTTTTATTTTTGTGGTTTATAACTTTTGATAATTGTTTTTATAACTAGGATTGTTGCTGAAGGTGCGAAGGAATAAATGCACCCATTTAAACTAGTAGTTTCAGAAAAATAATTCATCCTAAGTTTTTTTTTGGTCGGTTAACATTTTTGTGTGCTATATTCCTTTCATTTTTAGTAATATCTCAACTGTTGGTAATTGTTTTATAACTAGGACTGTTGCTGAAGGTGCGAAGGAATAAATGCACTCATTTATACTAGTAGTTTCAGAAAAATAATTCATTTTAAGTTTTTTTTGTTCGGTTAACAATTTTTGTTTGCTTTATTCCTTTAATTTTTAGTATTAGTTTTCACACCAATTACATCCACTGAGGGTGTGAACGCATAGTTTAAGTAAAATAATTTAATTTAAGTTTTTCCGCCCGCTTACCATTTTGTTGTGTTTTGATTAGGTATTATAATTTTTTGTAATTGTTACCACACCTGATACACATTGTGAAGGTGTAGTGAATAAGATTTACTTAGTTAGCAGTCTAGGTTAAGAAAAATAATAGTTTTTTTTTCTTTTTGTGCTACTTGCATACTTGTGGGTAATTAATTATAAGTGCCAGCTCGACTGCCGTAGGCCGTCTATCCTGCATAGGTTCCCGTGGGTTTGTGATGCCAGGGTGTTATGTATTTCTTATAGAACACCGTAGGCCTAGCTGCGCACACCCTCGTGACCTATGATGCCAAGGTACTTTATCTCTTCTTCTTCCTTCTTCCCCCTTTGTTTCCATTTTGAATTGCATGTTTTTGTTTGAGGTATTTTGTTTTTCTTTTTAATTCTGTTTTGTAGCTGGAGGGCCAGCTGGAATTTTACGCTAGACCGCGCAAAATTCTGGCGACAAGGGAGGAATTGTTACAACTTTATTTTTCATCATAGCAATCAGTTATGGTACATGGTAGATTATTGTAAAAATCGCAGGCGCTGGCCTCTTTAAATAATTTTAGGCGTTAATTAGTTCGCTAGTGACGTCACAAATGTCAATGGAACATTCTAGTGAAAGTAAGAATGTTGCTGTGTCTTTGAAGAATCTTCCCATTTTTATATTAGGGTGAATCTAATATGTAATTATTTACAAAAAGCGATATAAGTAACTTGTTTTGTGTGGATTAATGTTCGTCTCGCTATTTCAGTCGACGAGAGCATTCTGGAATATGTGTTGTTATTTTTGGTCGGGAAGATGATTTCGTTTTGGGTAATCGTTGTGAATTCTCCCCGAGTTTTTGGGAAATAGGTTGAGAGCTGACCTCACCATTGCCGGCAAAGGATTGTTTCTTTTCTGGGGTCGCCACCACGGCGGAAGGCCGTGGAGGCCTATTCCTTTTTGGGAGGTCAGGAAGCCCTGAGGAAGGGTTATGTTGCGTAACCTGTGAGCGGCCTGGTGCGGGATTTCATTCGAAGGGGAAACCAAACCCCGCAGAACTTGAAAACACGGGATGTCCGGCGCTTAACCAGGATATCCGAGGCTAATCACCTGCGCACACACACGTGCGATTGTAGGATAGAAAAGGTAAGCGTCTTTTACCAAACCAGTGCCCGCCGAGGATCGAAATTGTGGTTCGATGGGTAGAAATCATCCAGGATTGTTTTGTTTTAGGTTGCCTAGCTGTCGTGGACGTTTTGCTGGGATGCTGAAGCTGTATTGCCGATATACTATCGGTGGTGTACAGGCGTTGTAACACCTTCATAAAGGTGTGTATTGATATTGTCTGCAAGGTGAAGAATGTGCAAACCCGAAATATTTCCCATTGGCTGTTCCGGTGTTGTGCTAATATCTTACTTTTGTCCTTGCAGAAGGTGTTTTGGGATACCCCGAGAGGTGTTTTGGGATACCCCGAGAGGTGTTGTTGGGATACCCCGAAAGGTATTTTTGGGATACCCCGAGTGACCTGACCATGTACTTGGTCACCCGAGGTTGGCGTTGGAGTTTTCTGGGCTGTGGTTGGATTGTGGGTAGGAGTGGAACCCTCGTGGTGGTTTTCTTCTCAGTACCTTAGTACTGAATCTACTACCTGATATATCCGTGAGTAAAGTGCTGTTTGTGGAAGGATTTTTTTAAACGGTCTCTCACCCGTAGTGAGAGTGGCGTCCAACTATATTTACTTTTTTTATTTTAAAACCCAATGGTAAATGTTATCTCTGACATCCTACCTACCCTGAGTCTAGCTGGCATAAAATAGATAGGTTAAGGTGTACCCTATTATTATAGTAAGTGAACATTGTATGTAATAGCAGCTGTCCTAATATGTGTTAATGTAACCCTAATTTTAAAGAAACAAGTGTAATCTAACTACCTATAAAATTAAGAATTAAGTTTTGTTTATTCTGAGAAATTCTCTCCCATCTCACTGCCTCTGTATTGTGTTTGTTTTTGTAAATTAGAATAATAATTTCAGTTTAAACTTATCAAGCCTTGTTTATTCTTACCCGACTACTCAAACCTTACCCTATAGGTAGGTAGAAAAATATTTGTAACAGTAGGTATTGACTTTCGGAGAAAAATCCGGCTATTGTGAACACCGTTATACAACACGTTGGCGTGGATGTGCCCGTAAATTCAATATTCGCGTTATGACAGAATTCCGGAAGCAGATTTTTAGGACGCCTAGCCGCTTCCGTACCTTTGAAATATGGCAAGCTTAACGGCTATATTGTCGGAGATCATTTGTATGGACAAGCGTAACAAGTGGAATATTTTCTTATTCTTAGACGTTACAATAAAGTTGGAAAGTTTATACCTACAGGATGTGTTAAGAGCATTCCTGGGCAGGCGTTTAAAGGGTTCCGTACCCTAAGGGTAAAAACGGGACCCTATTACTAAGACTTCGCTGTCCGTCTGTCCGTCATAGAGCTGTATCTCATGAACCGTAATATAGCTAGACAGTTGAAATTTTCACAGAATATGTATTTTTGTTGCTGCTATAACAACAAATACTAAATACAGAATAAAATTAATATATGTATAAGGGTGGCTCCCATACAACAAACCTGATATTTTGGCCGTTTTTTATAGATAATGGTACGGAATTGATTCGCATATAAATTTTTTGAACAGAAAAATCCATTGATGCACGCCAGGATTTGAACGCCCGACCTTCGAAATTAAAGTCGAGGTACCTCCCACTCGGCCAACACGGCTTAATACACCTTGTATAATCTTGCGTCAAGAATGGAAAAGTTTACCTGATATCGCTTCAACTTTATTTTCGCGATAGAGTAAAATGGTTTTATAACAGAATTGAATGTTTTATCCAAGTTTGTTTCTTCCAGAATTGGAGATGTTTCAAAGTTATCCTTATGGAATAAAATGAGGTAGAATAGGGTGAAGTCAGTAGCCTATAATATCAACGGAAGCCGATTATTTGTCACGTGTATTTATCAAAAACAATGAAAGAAAACATCGTGAGAAAACCAGATATTGTTCTGTGTTTGGGTGTTATTATGTATCATATATGTTACATACACATTTTACAAAAAAAGTATATAAGTATTCTATCAGTTATCTAGTTCTCATAGTAACATGCTTTGCTTAGTTTGGAGCTAGATGGCGCTGTGTGATAATGTCCGCCAATATTTATTTATTTATTTGTGGTACAAGCAACGTGCTTGCAACCTGTCATGTATAAAAATCTTACTACTGCAAAATGTGTATATGTTCCAAAATATGTTTGGACGTGTCCCCGACTAACCCCCATTATCAATCTTCAAGGATCTGAGCGCATGGATGATGCCTACCGTACTTAAGGATTACAGTCGTGATTTTATTCTTATTCAACTTGTATATTAATATAATAAACAAATTGGCTCAATTTGTCTCTCCGATAAAAACAAGATGCAACATCTCAAAGAAAAACTTGATGAAACCCGTTTGTTTGTGTCAAATTGTGACAAACACCCGCTTTGAATAATATAATCCATCTGGCGGCAGTATTCTGGACTGGATCCAGGTGAAATCCATCTTTATGTAGGAGCGCACCGGCGCTACGTGACCGAAAAACATCATCCTACTTATTGCATTTCGTGTTGTTGGCGAAATTGTGCCAAATATTTTACGGGTGCTTATATTAGATTTGGCTTTCTTTAGTATTCTTACTTGTATGAAGGAAGTAGGAATAATACGTGGGTGTGTGAAGATTGTTTTTATGACAACCTTATTACGGTCCAACTTGTCACAAATCACATTTACTTCCATTACATTTATAGGATGTAAACAGGTCAAACCATTTTTTTATAATATCATTAACTAGCTGACCCGTGCCCGCTTCGCTGTGCGTAAGACATTTCTAATACCATCGTGGACTTTTTTTGTAGACGTTTTTAAGGTGTACAATACTGTAGTACATTATTTTGATATATCTCGTGGGGTTCAGCCAGCATTTGCAACGTAAGCGCAAAAAAATGTGTTTATTTACGACATCACATTAGAAACCTCTAAAATTATCAGTGTTTCTCTACTATATTATGCATGTATTATACATATAAACCATCCTCCTGAATCACTCTATCTATTAAAAAAAACCGCATCAAAATCCGTTGTGTAGTTTTAAAGATATAAGCAAACATACATACATACATATTACATACAGACGCGGGAAGCGGAAAGCGACTTTGCTTTATACTATGTAGTGATAGTGATTAATTACGTTTAAAAAACTAAAAACAAAACCGACTTCATGTTTATAAATAACAATTGTAGTGGGGGGAGGGCTCCCCGATCCGCGAGATCTAGGGGCCTCTACCCCGGCCAGCCCTCCACTCGATGTATGCTAATAATGAAAGAAGGGCAAGGTCTATATAGTTAAAAAACCACTAAATGCCCATAAATTGTGAAGGTTTCTCTCGATTTTCCTCGGATCCCATCATCAGATGCTGACTTGGTGGTAATGGGACCACCACGGAAGTATAGGCTTTAGAAAAAAAAATGTTGTCTATTTTTTTTAATTAGGTCCTACATTAGTACATAGTTGTTATATTAGGCAAAAAATGTATACCTATAATTTTATTATCATCCCACCATCTCGGAAAGAGTATTTTTGCTCTTCAATATCTGAGTTTAAAAGCCGTTTTTATTCTCTAGAGGATAAAGTAAATTGAATTTAGAACATCGTGTGCACTAAGTTTGTGAATTAAAAAAATCATTAAACCTATTTACTGCTACCTCTATGGTGCCGAATATATCATACAACTTTTTTTTAATTTGTTAAAAACTCAAGACTCTGAACCTTCTTGGTGTTCTTTTTTTCAATTTGCTTTGTACGCGGTTCTTTACGCGGCATTTTTTCACGTCATTATTAAGATTATTCTGTAATACTTACCTGTCATAATGTAGTAGTTAATACCTAAACTGAAATAAAAGTACCTATCTTGTGATTGTAAACGTTTTTTAAGCTATTGCATAGCTTCTATCGCGGGCCTTGAGCGTGGAGACCGAATCCAGAAATTTCGTAACGAAAATTTACGCAAAATTTTACGAGACACTCACACTCACGCAATATGCGTGAGTGTGAGTGTTAGAGATTTCTCTTTTTGGATTTCAAAAAATCGATTTTTAAAAAAACGATTATGTAAATTACACATATAAATCGATTTTTGTAAACTAAGTTTTCCGAACGCGAACCGAATCGTTCGTTGGCCATTTTCCCGGACGTGAACCTACATATAGTCGCCTCCCAAACGGAAACCGACTCATCGGTCTTGTCTCCGAACGCAAACCGAACCATTGATCGTTTTTCCGAACGTGATCCGACCAATAGTCGCTTCACAAACGGGAACCGACCCATCGATCGTCTCTCCGAAAGCGATCCGAACCATATAATTCGATTTTTTGGAAAATCGATTTATTTGTAGGGACAAAAAATCGATTATTAATTAATAGATTTTTTTCAATCAATATTACATCCCTATGACTCATGTCATGCCTGCTTAGAGTGATTTTCGCATTCCAGCGCCATCTAGTTTCATTTGATGATACTACGTTATTATAGGTGCTTTTCGCGGTCTTATGCGAAAGCTCGGGGTTTGAGAGGTTCGCAATTCCTCTGGCAGGTGGCGCTATTTTACCACTATCGGTAAATAGGTGGTACTTCACAGACATGATCGACTAAAAAGTTTGAAATTGAATTATTGAATTCATGTAGTTAGGTAAATATCGAATCCTGGCCGTGCATCAATGGATATTTCTGTTCGAAAAATGTATATGCGCGTTACACGTGCTTATAACGGTGAAGGAAAACATCGTGAGGAAACCTGTTAGTATTCTTGAAAGCGACGACGGGCTTGCAACCTGTTACGTGTGGAATGCTAACTACGTAGTTAGGTAAATAGGTAGGTTAAAGATTTTGACATCTATCGATGAATAGCAGAACTTTTAATGACTTTTTGAAATATCACGCTTGTCTCTTTAGTTTAGCAACTCGCCAATAGGTGGCATTGGTTGTATCGGCGTTAAAAAAAAAAAAAAATTTTTTTTTTATTCTTTTTCTTTTCTTATCGGTCACCACGCTCAAAAAGTTGAATATCAAAGAAAAACAAAGGAAAAAAGGATAAATAAAATAAATAAATAAATAATTATAAATACATGAGTTGATAAAAAATGTTATGCAATAGCTTTACCGCGGCAGTCTCCGAGTGCCACACGTCTTTTTTTTTTTTGCATTTAGTCATTTCCTCGCTGAGGTGGAATGAAGTTACGTGTTGCACTCGAGTGCAAAGATTTTTCACCTTGTGCTCTTTTGATTCCCTCGCTAACGCTCAGGATTCTAATTTTGAATCACTCGCTGCACTCGTGATTCAATTTTAGAATCCTTCGCTTGCTCGGTCATCAAAATTGAACACGCGGTTAAAAAGCAACTTTGCACTCTTATAACAAATAACTATTTCCATTTAATACCAAGTCGGTTAATTTATTCAGTCCCTACTATAAGGGTCCTTCTGTCATATGTTATTACGTAATTAGCTAACCATTACGTAGTTCATCTATCTATCTATCTATAATTATTTTATTTTGAATAAATAACCGACTTGGTATTACATGGATCTTACAACTTTTTACGGTAGAAAAACTGAGTTGCGTTGCGAGACTTGGCTTATTTATAAGTTATGTTTTTGAAGGCATTTCTTTCGTTTCGCGAGTAAACACTCTGTTTAATACTCACAGTTGACTAGCAGTATGATCCGTTTGCTGACGGCTGGTGGCACGTCATTGGATGCGATGCAGAGGAATGCGCCCATCTGACGGCGGTCCACGCGCCACAGTGGTAAGGAACTGCCCACATAGCTCTCCACTGTACAGAAAACAAAACAAATAAACAAAACAATATAAGAAAAAACACATAGAGAAATAGATAGCCGTGTTGACCGAGTAGGAGGTACCTTGACTTTTAATCTGAAGGTCGTGGGTCGTGGGTCATGGATTTTTTTGTTCGAAAATTGTTTGCGCATTAAAATACGTGCTCAAAACGGTGAAGGAAAACATCGTGAGGAAACCAGTTGGTATTCTTATAAGCGGCGATGGGCTCGCAACGTATGGAATGCTAACTACTGCAAAATGTGAGCATGTGCCAAATATAATGTTTGGACATGCCTCTGACTACCCCCACTAGACATCTTCAAAGGATCAGGAGATCTGAGAGGATGTCTGTCTACCGTACTTGGGGACTACATCCTCATCCTACGTGATCCTATTTTTATTTATTTTTAGGTGATGATGAGGCGTCATCCATTTTTAGGGTTTCGTACCCAAAGGGTAAAAACGGGACCATATTACTAAGACTTCTGTCTGTCGTCTGTCTGTCCGTCTGTCTGTCACAGGGCTGTATCTCATGAACCGTGATAGCTAGACAGTTGAAATTTTCAAATATTAATAAAATAAATATTTAAGGGGAGCTCCCATACAACAAACGTGATTTTTTTCCCGTTTTTATAGATAATAGTACGGAACCCTTCGTGCGCGAGTCCGACACGCACTTGGCCGGTTTATTTTTTATTTTTTTTATTGTAACTTCAACTTTGATATACTAAGCTAAAACAGCAATCTCAAGTTGTTCCACAAATCTCGATAACAATTCATTGAGCTATTCCTCAATGTCGCTGTCCCAATTATAACTACGAGACTCTCCTAATGTTCCAGGACAATGGTAATTATTTCAAGTGCCTTCTCCGAAACACAGATTTGAGAAGAGAGCTGGTTTATTACCTACATGTTTTATGCTAAGATCGCCTTGCTACTTTTCCACTTGTACACCGGCAAATGAAGCGATTGTGAATATTCCGCAATATGATTTGAGGCAATTGATAGAAACATAATTGATGATGCAACTAAATGGTATTTTCACTGTACCATTGACGTTCGTTGACGAAACCTAACCTAATACGGCTAATTACCACGTTTCTTGTTAATATGAATTAGCCGTATTTGTAGTTAAAATGAATAACAACCACGACAGTTTTAATTTTATAAGATAACAATAGATAGGTGAAAATCGCCGAGTCGCATCGCATAACTTTAATCGTGATACTCAAATTCAAAAATCATTTATTTCAAAAAGATCACAAGGATCACTTTGAAACGTCTTAGGAACTAGGTGAAGCTACGCCGATTCCACGCGACCAAGCCTAGAAGAATCAGCCAACAAACACGGCTTGGAGTCTACCTTTTTTTTTATCCTTTAAGCTCCAGTGTGGTGCCAATCGAACAAGATATATACTGTGCTAGGGCAACCTCACGATATAGATCGTTGACGTAGCGTGATAAAATGTGCCAGTGATCCTCATTACACTGCTTGAAACAACCTTCAGGCGAGGCAATAAATCAGCAGCCACAGGAGAGTTGAGCAAATCCCACTCATTTGTTCGCCGACGTATGGTTGTCTCGTACATTTGGGTATGGGTTATCGCGAACTAAAGTTTGTATCTAACATTCAATATTATAATGGGTTTTTTTAAATAATAAAACCGGCCAAGTGCGAGTCTGACTCGCGCACGAAGGGTTCCCTACCATTATCTATAAAAACGGCAAAAAATCATGTTTGTTGTATGGGAGCCCCCCTTAAGTATTTATTTTATTCTGTTCTTAGTAGTAGTTCTGTTTTTTATTAGAGCAGCAGCATAAATACATAATCTGTGAAAATTTCCACTGTCTAGCTATCATGGTTCATGAGATACAGCCCTGTGACAGACAGACGGACAGTGAAGTCTTCGTAATAGGGTCCCGTTTTTACCCTTCGGGTACAAAACCCTAAAAACAATAACAACATTAAATATTTAAAAAAATAGATTCATGACCTTAAAAGTCTCAATTGTACATTTGTCCTGCGACATTGTCGCCCAACAAATACTCTATGTGTTGGGCGACATTGCGCAGCTAACTATGAGAATAGATCCTATAATAGTTAGTTACTATGAAATTGGTATTCGCTATGAAAATCATAGATTTTTCGGAATAAGCCAGCTGGATATCCAATCCTTGCATATATCCCTGCGACATGTCCTCTAGTGCAAATATTTAAACCTAAAACATGGACTAGATCCTCTCAGATCTCCAGAGGTTCAGAGCTTTGATGTCTAAAGGGATTTGACAAGAAAACGCCCAAATAACATTTTGTACTTTGTGTCTAGCTAAGCAGCTAGATTTTTTATCCAGATATTATATAGTCTATTAAGCCTGGGATAATGTTACTATTAGTGAACTAGTAACTTAGTAGTAACATATTATTCCTATAGGTGAAATAATTTTCAGAATCTGATTAGGGCCTGAGAACGAACCATTAACTTATAGACAACGTATCATCAACTGTCACTTTTTGTAAAGTAAAAGTGTCAGATTTGGCATTTATCTACTTAATTAAAATATAAAATTCAAAACAGTTACAAATATATTTTTGGAAACAAACCTTTTTTAATATAGGCCATATTGAATTATATTATAATCAGAAGATATTTTCGAATTTCTATTGGTTACACCATTTCAAAGGAAAATGCCACAATAATGATGTTACTCGTAGCTGGGCTCCAGACAAACTGGTCGGTACGTACCTCTAATAGAATTTGAATATTGTTCTGAATAATGGACTTCATTTTCAATTGATACAATCAATGCTAGGTCACGCATAAACGTAACAATTTCGAATAGTTATCGTTGAAGTTAGTTTTAGAAAGGATAATGTACTAGCCGCCGACCTACTTACTACACTTAAATAATTTGTAAAATAAAAATAAATAAATAGGATCACGACTGTAATCCCCAAATACGGTAGACATTCTCTCAGATCTCCAGGCGCTTAGATCCTATGAAGATGTCTAGTGGGGGTAGTCAGAGGCACGTCCAAACATTATATTTGGCACATGCCCACATTTTGCAGTAGTTAGCATTCCATATGTGACAGGTTACAAGCCCATCGCCGCTTATAAGAACACTAACTGGTTTCCTCACGATGTTTTCTTTGACCGTTGTAAGAACGTGTTTTTGATGCGCATATAAATTTTCGAACAGAAAAATCTATTGATTCATGCCGGGATTCGAACCCACGACCTTCAAATTGAAAGTCGAGGTACATCCCACTCGGCCAACAAGGCTTAATAATTTGTATAATACTTTTTTACACCCTATAGTTACAAATAATATAAACACAAAATGTACGCTTTCCATTACTGTTGCAAGCTATGCCGAGCCTATGCCGTTACCGTCCGGGGATGAGGTGTGCTTAACTCCCCTGGACACTCTCTCTCGTATTCAAGAACGACACTATGAGAACACGCACCCACAGTGGACGAAATCTTTTTTCATAAAAATCACATTATGTGTTGTGCGACACTGCATAGTGTGGATCCAAAGTTGAGCTCATAGTGTCGTTCTTGAATACGAGGGTCTAGCTGTGCGTTGAGTAACGAGTATGGGCCACCGTCATCTCCGTCGCAAATATTTACGCGAGGAGGACGACAACGACGAAGTGCACCAACAAGTTATCCCAAAGAGGGTTGACGTCAGGCAGGCGGCCGGTTGTAAAATAAGCCAAATCCTCTTTGCAACTTCGCAACATGTTGTGCCGACCCCAGTGTGAGTGGGAAAAGGAGAAGAATATGATGATGAGTTACAAATATATATTCAGTAAATGCTAGTGAGGGGGATTGTGG
The DNA here is from genome assembly GCA_912999785.1 of Hydriomena furcata. NCBI lineage: Eukaryota > Metazoa > Arthropoda > Insecta > Lepidoptera > Geometridae > Hydriomena > Hydriomena furcata. The sequence continues at coordinate 3,198,311 of OU538834.1, read as the reverse complement.
TATATTATATTATACTAGCTGTCCCGACAGACGTTGTCCTGTCAAATGTCAATAATCCCACAGAAAAAAGCACTTTCCGTTTTTCCCGATCTTTACGCCACCCTTATCACTTAGGGGTATGAAAAATAGATGTTGGTCGATTCTCAGACCTACTCAATATGCTCACAAAATTTCATGAGAATCGGTCAAGCCGTTTCGGAGGAGTACGGTAACTAACATTGTGACATGGAAATTTTATATATTAGAAGATATAGCAGAATATGTATTTATATTTATTTATTTTATTTATGGGCTATAAATTTATGGGTATCGTCTTACTGTAGGGCAAAGTCTTCCTCCCTTACAAATTAACAAAATAGTATGATTTACAGATGATGCAAAAATTTGTCCCTACGTACGTGGGCTCCGAACCAGCACCTCTTGCTTTCAAGCAATAATCCGTCACGCCACAGTAGTACACACTAATTTTATATTCCAAAAAACAAAGATACAGTTAGATACACTACAATACACAAAACAGTCATGTTTCATGTTGCCTCTAAGTACCCCTTTAGACATCTTCAAAGATCTGAGTCTAGTCCAAATGCGACTTTAATTCGCTTTAAAGCATGAAAGAAATCCTCTTAGATCTCCAGATGTTCAGAACTTTGATGTCTAAATCGATTTGATAAGAAAACGCTTAAACAACATTTTATTCATCGTGACTAGCTGCTTACCGCGCGATTTTTTTATCCAGATATAAATAGTCTGTTTTATCTGCGATGCTTGAGAGTAAGTAAGTAGTAGCAAGTAATTTTATATCAAAGCCTTTTTGCGTAGTCTGCCAGGTTAAATAAATGTAAGTAAATACGATTAGTTATTTAAAACTATTTAGAACAAAAACATTAGCTTTAGCTCTCCCCTAGGTTTAACGAGGAAAACTACTTTAAGACCTATAATTTATAGTTCCCATCCCACGTATTATCCAGCTACACAGCGTTAGTGTAACCGTGACTGGGTAATTAGTTAAATACAGGTCTACACCACTAAATTAACTAGCTACGTTAGACTTAAAGACTCGAAGAAAGTTTCTAGTACTTCCACAAGTACCTAAGGTCAAAGACCCGGTTGTGGTGCCTACCCCGGTTTGGACATTTTCAATTTTGGCAGTCAATAACTAAGCATAGCAAACAAACTTGTTTAAAATTTATAGTTAACTAGCAGACCCGTGACAGACGTTGTCCTGTCAAATTTCAAATATCAAGTAGAAAAGACTGAATGTTTTTAGTCTGTGATGTCATATTTGTTGCACACCAGCGCCATCTATACAGAAATAATACCTTTTGCGTTTTTTATCGTTATGGGGATGTTTTTCATATTTTAAAGTAGTCTATTATTTATTCGGGATTATATCTACATCTACAGCAAATTTCAACTTAATCCGTTTTGTCGTTTAGGCCTGATTGAGGAACAAACATACATACAAAATACAAACTCACAAACTTTCACATTTATAATATCATTAGGATACAATTCTTTGATTAGTGACAGTGTGAATTATACCTCTAGATTTGATTGACCACAACTAAATATTTCCCGTTTTGTATATTTAAATATGAATAATGAATAAATAAATATCGCCTCTTAAATCTTTGCTTATCCTAAGAGATAGATAATTAATCTATTCTATGTTGTTTAAAAATCATAATTTTATTAATTTTTTCGATATAAACCGATTATTAGAAAATTAAAATGTTGTTATAATGCCCACAACCAGTGCTCTCACCCTTCATAATTAAGTTTTAAGACTAAACAAAACTGCAGAGGAATTTTGTTCTATTTTCATTTTGAACAGCGCAACGCTCTGCACTATGTCGCCTTGACAATTAATTCACGACAAAGACAAGACTTCTTCAATGATCTGAGCGCCTGGTGATCTGATGGAATGTTTACCGGACTAGGGGATTACAGTAGTTATTATTAGGGTTCCGTACCCAAAGGGAAAAAACGGGACCATATTACTAAGACTTTGCTGTCCGTCTGTCCGTATGTCTGTCACAGGGCTGTATCTCATGAACCGTGATAGCTAGACAGTTGAAATTTTAACAGATGATGTATTTTTGTTGCCTATATAACAACAAATACTAAAAATAGAATAAGATCAATATTTAAGTGGATATTTCCCATACAACAAAAGTTTTTTTTTTGCCGTTTTATCTAGGTTAAGGTACGGAACCCTTCACTAGGCCGGTTGTTTTTTGGTGTACATCTACTTCTACTTACATCCATCTACATTCTTCTTATCAAAAGACATTCTTCCTTTCTCATAAAATACCATACCTATTGTTCCTGTTCTTTTCCGTCACGGCGCCACTTTCCTTTGATAAACTCATTCTTTTTCTTATCTATCCTCGTCACTACACACATCCATCTCAACATTCGCATCTCCGCCGCGCAAAACCACCTATAGAACAGAAATAAACAGAAGTTATACCTAGATAGGCACGTGTCTTGTAAGAGCACAGAGATAGAATGTGTTTTGCACAAGACACATTACACTGCGATGTGCCACTCTCATTCACTTTTACCTACACCTCGTTGGATTCCTTACCATTTCTCATTTCAAACAAGAACCATTTCTTTGACATAAAAACAAAAAAAAATACCAGTGTTATAAAAACAACTTTATACAAATCAATGTCGAAATAAAACATGCTTTAAGTGTCCTTGAGACAATTACGGCCCATCAAATCGTGATCCTATTTCTTTCGTTCTATTTATGTAGATGTGTGTGACAAAGTAGCAAATAAATATAAGTCTACGTCATTAATACTCATTAAAAAAGTAAGTTGTCTAGTTCTCATAGTACAAGCTTTGCTCAGTTTGGGGCTAGACAGTGCTGTGTGTAATGCCCACCAATATTTATTTATTTAATTTAATATTAATTTGTCTCTGTAAACGATGAATTTGTGGTGTAGGGAACATCAATGGTGTACTTGTATTGACAATTGCGACGTATCGTATGGGAGGCACTTTAGAAAATACCGTAGTCAACATAGCACCAGCTGCGAGAACCCAACTCCACCCTATGTGTCATTAAATAAGAGTACCGTAAGGCCATTTTATAGGTAGCACGGCTCATTTCCCTCCCTGAAATTATGAGCAAGGAAGGGTGAAGATAAGGGTAACAAAGAGCCAAGGAGCGCTAAGTGGGGTGGTTACATATTTATGTACTAACACACTGTTTATGGAGGTATCTGGGGTGTTTTTCATTGGATGTCTTCATTTTTAAGTAGTTTGAGAAACAAACTTAGGTGGTGACTTTAGAAATAAAAAGATATTAAATAACAATATAAGATAAGATTCATAAAAATAACAGTTACTTTGTTTTATAAGTATGAAAGTTTGTAAGTAGTTGTATTTCAATCGCCCTATAACGGCTAAACCGCTTTGCATTAATCTTGAGACTGATATAGTAGGTACGTTACTCGGATGCTTAGGCTACCTTTTATCAGGATCCAAGCCGCGAGTCGAAGGTAGTTAGTAAAAATTAAAATTATCACATTTTTCTTATACAGGGCGTCCCACGGATATGCCACATGGAGGGAGAGTACAAGTGCGACTTTGTATTCAAAAGGAAGGGACTCATTTTGAGCATTTAATAAATTGATTGATTTTGTATTAAAAATGTTAAAATTCATGGTCTTCCTTTTATTTCTGTACAAGCTTTGCTAAGTTTGGAGCTAGATGGCGATGTGAGAAATGTCCACCAATATTTATTTATATTTATTATTAAAGTATTTTTTTCTCATATATACCTAGTACTAGTATAAAATACTTTTGTTCATAAGTTAGGGTAAAACTGCTTCACAGATTTCTAAATTCAATTCCAGTGTCGAAATAGGTTTTAGCTTTTTAAAATGTATGTCAACTGCACTAACCTAGGAACTGGGGCGGATAATGGAACCGCCCGAGGCCGCCAATTTTCTTAAACACCTGAGGCACACGTGTACTTCAGGTATAATCTTGGGACTAGAGAGTTTTAAACATAAAAGTTGTCGTATGAAGAAAATATGCAATAACGCGCGATATTGCCCAAATCGACCGTTTTCTTATAAGCGATCTTATGGCTAACTACTGCAAAATGTGGACATGTGCCCAATTTATGTTTGGACGTGCTTCTGTATATCCCCTTGAGACATCACATCTTTTTTTTGGACAGACGAGTCTTTTTTTAGGGCTCCGTATCCAAAGGGTAAAATTGGACCCTTTTACTAAGACAGTTGACATTTTCACAGATGTTGTATTTCTGTTGACGCTATAACAACAAATACTAAAAAACCGGCCAACAAACATGTTTTTTTGCCGTTTATAGATGTACAATGGTACGGAACCCTACGTGCGCGAGTCCAACTCGCACTTGGCCGGTTTTTTTATAAAACATCTTCAAACATCTGAGCGTCTGGAGATTGAGAGGGTTTCTAAACTGTACTTGGGAATTACAGTCATGATCCTATTTTTAATATTCAAATTTATAATCTAAAAACTGAATAAACGGATTTTATTTAGTTGTTTAAAAAAAACTAGCTGGAAAGTTAGGATTCTTAAACAATTTATTATGTTTTTTCATATTTGCTTACTATTTCTAAACACTAAAATGGCCTCGGAAAATATTTTGTTCACTCTTTTCAAACTCCATGTGTCCAAATGTAAGCAAAAAGAAAGAGGTTCCATTTATTATTTATGATGCTTTTCTCTAAACATTGGTTAGTGTTTTGTAATTGATCAAAGAGAGCATGACTATTCAAAATGTCGAAGGAAAGATCGGTCCTTGAAGGGGTAAGGCTAGACTATGCCTTCACCTTGTTCGAGCTCCACACTGGAGCTCTTCATAGCATTAAGGAAAGGATCATTGAAAAAAATGACAGACCCCAAGCCTAGAAGAATTAGGCAACAAACACGTTGTTGCCTAATTCTTCTAGGCTTGGTTGCGAGGCGTAGCTTTAGCTAGCTAAGACGTTTCAAAGTTTGATCCTGTGATTTTATTTTTGAATTTGAATATTGAAATCAGCTCTGTAACAATAAAAGTAAGCTCTATATCAAGAAAAGATTCGATCTTACCCAAGTAAAAACATAAGAATGAATCTTCTAGAAATTTCTTCAAAAATAAACTTTCAGCTGAGCATAGACGGATGAGACGGGTACAATAAAAATACGCGTAAGGCTATGTCATTGCTATTAAAAGTAACGTGAATTTTAGTGGTATATTATTATTAAAATTAAAACAAGCCGTGTTGGCCGAGTGGGAATACCTCGACTTTCAATCTGAAGGTCGTGGGTTCGAATCCCGGCTGTATATGCAATAGGATCACGACTGTAATCCCCAAGTACGGTAGACATCCTTTCAGATCTCCAGACGCTCAGATCATTTGAAGATGTCTAGTGGGGTTAGTCAGAGGTACGTCCAAACATTATATTATGTCCACATTTTGCAGAATACTAACTGGTTTCCTCACGATGTTTTCCTTCGCCGTTTTGAGCACGTGTTTTTGATGCGCATATAAATTTTTCGAACAGAAAAATCCATTAATACACGCCGGGATTCAAACCCACGACCTTCAGATTGAAAGTCGAAGTACCTCCCACTCGGCCAATACGGCTTAAGTACTGTCTTCACTGTATTAAGTCTTAAATTTAAAAATAATGTCCCAAATTATACAGCTATACTCGTACAGTAGCGTTTTGGGGCTTTAAAAAATATCGAACAGCTTTATTGTTTCCATTAGTGTGTCAGGGACAATCATTTAGTTAAGCTACTGACTATAAACTATTTAGATTGTTATCCGTCAAGCGCTACATCATTTTTAGGGTTCCGTACCCAAAGGGTAAAAACGGGATCCTATTACTAAGACTTCGCTGTCCGTCTGTCTGTCACAGTGCTGTATCTTATGAACCGTGATAGCTAGACAGTTGAAATTTTCACAAATAATATATTTCTGTTGTCGCTATAACAACAAATTCTAAAAACTGAATAAAATAAATATTAAAGTGGGGCTCCCATATAACAAAAATGGTTTTTTGGCGTTTTTTTATAGATAATGGATTTTTTATAGTACGGAACCCTTCGTGCGCGAGTCCGACTCGCACTTGGACGGTTTTTTAATGAAACTCTCTAATAAGAATCACACTTCACGCTAATAACATAGTATACAAACATAATATTGATGTATACATTATAAAATCATAATAATTATAGACTTTGATAATAGTATACAAACCGGCCAATCGCGAGTCAGATTCGCGCACTAAGGGTTACGAAATATTATCAATAAAAACGGCAAAAAAACACGTTTGTTGTCGGGAGCCCAACTTAAATATTTATTTTATTCTGTTTTTAGTATTTGTTGTTATAGCGGCAACATAAATACATCATCTGTAAAAAATAAAACTGTCTAGCTATCACGGTGTATGAGATACAGCGCTGTGAGAGACAAACGGACAGCGAAGTCTTAAAATAGGGTCCCGTTTTTACCCTTTGGGTACGGGACCCTAAAAATCATGTTAATATAGCGCTTGCGGCTTTACTAGCATGGTATCAAAATGAAAGTATTAAATACCTACATGTTTAAATCCAGGTTATTCTCTATCTATACAAGTAGTATCCTTCAAGTGGTATAAAAATAATTTACATCTTCAAGGTTCTGAGCACCTTGAGATCTGAGAGGATGTCTCTAGTCTCTACCAGACTTGGGACGTGATTATTTTCCGCTTAAACAAAAATTATAATATATATTTTATAGTCGATACTGTAAAACACGGTGTCCGTGCTATTAGCCGTTGAGGAATTCCTTCGTGAGAAGCAAATGGAAGAAAAAAACATTGTCATGTTGTGCCGACCCTAGTTAAGTGGGATAAGAACAGAAGGATGATGATAAATTCTTATCGGCGTAGTTATAAAATGTGCATGATCACTAACCTTTTTCGAATTCTCTCGAAAGCGGTTTCTTCAGCAGTATAGGCTCGTGGTCTTCTCTTCTCCACGTGATCTTAGGAGGTGGATGTCCAGTCGCCTTACATGTAAGGGTAGCGTTCTCCAGCTCCTGAACTGACACATCTCCAGACGTATCGTCGCTGATGATGTCTGGCGGTACTGAGGACAAAGAAAACAGCATTTAAAAAATTACAAAAAAAATTGTGAATCATTATTTTAACGTTTTAAAGTATCAATGTAAAATGGTGTGAGATTTGTCATCAAAAATAAGTAGTTATAGTGGAAACCACCGCGTCTTAAGTTATTTAAGTTTTTTAAGTTATTTTCAAACAGACTTCGATCTGCGCTGCACCATCTTAGGGGTTAAATTTCGAGAATTATTATTATTTCTTAGTGCACACCAAGAGGATACACCTTTCAAATTTCAAGTTTTATTCAAGTAAATCTATATACATAAAAGAAAGTCGTGTTAGTTACACAAAATTGGTGGCGAGTTAGCTTAGAACCAGGAGATGGACATAGGATATTTTTAACGGGAACGGGAACGGGAACGGGAACAAGAACTTGACACAACATTTGTTAATTCTAAAGCGGTACGAAGTTCGCCGGGTTAACTTGTAAATTATAAGTAAACATGACAATGAATGGAAAGAATGGTTATAATAAAGACCAGTATAAAATTCAATAGTAAGTTTATGGTGCCAAAATAACCGCTAGTAAAGTACTCGCTTAAACTAAGAATAGTATGACTGACGTTGACGTCAGCTTGACAGGAGGGACGGGCTAAACGGGTACTACCTTTATTCGAAAACGCTGTCATAAGTCAACATCAATGACATCGAGGCAGACATCACGCGACTTGATGCCTGAAAAATGTCACAGGATATATCCGACGATGTTAATTCCCTAACGAGGAAGCTTAAAAGTAAGTGTTCTAAAAACGTTACAGATTTCGGACGAAAATAAGTATAATCTTTTCTTATATTTAAGTTATCCTACTAAGTCCTAGGTCCTATACTCTATAGTAAGATTAAGTAAAATAAAAAATAAATAGGATCACGACTGTAATCCCCAAGTACGGTAGGCATCCTCTTAGATCTCCAGACACTTATATCCTTTGAATATGTGTAGTGGTCAGAGGCACGTCCAAACATTATATTTGGCACATGCCCACATTTTGCAGTAGTTAGAATTCCATAGGTGACATGTTGCAAGCCCATCGCCGCTTATAAGAATACTTACTGCTTTCCTCACGATGTGATCCTTCACCGCTTTGAGCACTTGTTTTGATGATCATAATACATTTTTGTTGTTATAGCGACAAAAAAAATACATTATCTGTAAAAATTTCAACTGTCTAGCTATCACAGTTCATGAGATACAGCCCTGTGACAGACAGACGGACAGCGCAGTCTTAGTAATATAGGATCCCGTTTTTACCCTTTGGGTACGGAACTTTAAAAACATCGCATTAACACGTACTAAAAATGGTGGAGAGAGAAACCAGTTAGTATTCTTATAAATTAGCTTTGCAACTTGTCACGTATGAAATGCTACATAAAAATGTGAGCATGTCAATCAAGGATCTGAGTGCCTCTAGATCCGAAAGCTGGATCGTGCTTAGGATTAAAGTCGAAAGATTATTTTGTTGGTTCAAACCGCCTTAACAAAAACTTTCAGCGAAATTGAGGTACCTACAAGCTTGTGACGTTATCAAGTTGCTGGCAACTTCGTAGAAGATGAAAAATAATGGACGTGTAGGCGTGACCTGAAATCTTTATAACTACACTAGTTAACCTATTCATAGTCGAAAGTTGAGATGGGACAGTAGATAGCTATTAAAATTGTAGTAGCTATCTAAAACGCTCAAACTTTAAAAGCAATTTTTGTATCCACTACAATCTTAATGTATAGAACTCCTGCGTTACTGACTGACTGACCGACTGACTGACTAATCTTGATCTATCAACGCACAGCTTGGTTTAGAAACTTGAAATTGAAATAAATCCTAATAATATTATAAATGCGAAAGTTTGTGAGTTTGTATGTATGTTTGTTCCTCAATCAGGCCTAAACGACAAAACGGATTAAGTTGAAATTTGCTGTAGATGTAGATATACTGCCCGAATAAATAATAGACTACTTTCAAATATGAAAACCATCCCCAAAATTATAAAGTATGCAAGGGATGATTTATGTATAGATGGCGCTTTTCTCAGTCTTTTATATTCGATTATTGAAATTTTACAGGACAACGTCTGTCACGGGTCGGCTAGTAAATAATAAATAAATAAATGAGGGTGTATTCCTTTTGGTGTGTAGGGGTGCACTAAGAAAGAAACTTACGTAATTGAACCCCTAAGAGGGTTCAGCGGGGACAGAAATCGGTTTAAAAATAACTTCACGTGAACGAAGTCGCATGGGTTTCTACCAGACATTGAAATAAAGTGTATATTTTCATACAAAGCTTTCACGTTATTCGATTTGCTTAGTATTGGAGAACAATAGCCCCTAAAGGGTAAACCGAGTTCAGGGTAGAAGCCTCATAAATTGCACAATTAAATTTCAGAAATAATATATAATAATAAATTTTTTTTATGAGTTTATTAGTATTGTTTAAATTTTCGTACCCAAAGGGTAAATTACTAAGACTTCGCTGTACGTCAGTCTGTCATAAGGCTGTATCTCATGAACCGTGATAGCTATACAGTTGAAATTTCACAGATTATATATTTCTGTTGCCACTATAACAAAAAATCCTAAAAACAGAATAAAATAAATATCCCGAAGAACCTCCCACTCGGCCAATACGGCTTAAGTACTGTCTTCACTGTATTAAGTCTTCAATTTAAAAATAATGTCCCAAATTATACAGCTATACTCGTACAGTAGCGTTTTGGGGCTTTATAAAATATCGAACAGTTATTGTTTCCATTAGTGTGTCAGGGACAATCATTTAGTTAAGCTACTGACTATAAACTATTTAGATTGTTATCCGTCAAGCGCTACATCATTTTTAGGGTTCCGTACCCAAAGGGTAAAAACGGGATCCTATTACTAAGACTTCGCTGTCCGTCTGTCTATCACAGGGCTGTATCTTATGAACCGTGATAGCTAGACAGTTGAAATTTTCACAAATAATATATTTCTGTTGTCGCTATAACAACAAATACTAAAAACAGAATAAAATAAATATTAAAGTGGGGCTCCCATACAACAAACGTGTTTTTTTTGCCGTTTTTATAGATAATGGTACGGAACCCTTTGTGTGCGAGCCCGACTAACACTTGGCCGGTTTTTTAATATTGATAGGCATTATCACACTTAGCCATCTAGCCCCAAACTAAGCAAAACTTGTACTATAAGAACTAGATAACTTATATACTTTTTTTTTTATAAAGTTTTACCGTTTACGGTGAACTTAATAAGGTCGATCATATTTTACTTAATTTTATGAGCGCCACAGTAATATTACTTTGTCTATTAAAAAAGCCCTCAGGAGGCCTGACTGAAGTCTTATCTCTACCGCAAAAGAAAACACTGAACTTCTTTTGACCTAAAAATGGGGATGGAATTTGTTTTAGATTCATGTTTCCCTAAAGAGTTTATGGCTCAAGAATTATCTACAAACATGTACAAATTTATTTTTGTAAGGTATCCTAATAATATTATAAATGCGAAAGATTGTGAGTTTGTTTGTATGTTTTTGCCTCAATCAGGCCTAAATCGCACAAATATTTGCATGAAAGATGTTTGTTCTGTGTCTGGATGTTAGTATGTATGTATTTACAAAAAAGCATATAAGTATTATATCAGATATTTAGTTCCCATAGCTTAGTTTGGGACTAGATGGCAAATGTCCACCATATTTTTTTTAATTATTAGGGTTCCTTTCTACACCTTCTGGATACGGAACCCTAAAAAAACAGCAAAATGAAACAGCATGACTAGCCAAAGGGGCTGCCAATTTTAACGCGAAAACTTATACAAGGCGCGAGCAACCAAAAAAAAGTACACTTTCACAGTATTGTTGTGATTTATCGTCTTCCGAAACGAAATAACGAAAATTTGGAACAACTCTCGCTTATCCCATTTGCATCACTTGAGGTGAATACAAAGTGTGTTTAAGTGTTTGGGTTTAATGAATGTTTTAAGGGTTCCGTACCCAAAGGGTAAAAACGGGACCCTATTACTAAGACTTCGCTGTCCGTCTGTCTATCTGTCTGTCTGTCCGTCCGTCCGTCCGTCTGTCTGTCACAGGGCTGTATCTCATGAACCGTAATAGCTAGACAGTTGAAATTTTCACAGATTATGTATTTCTGTTGCTGCTATAACAACAAGTACTAAAAACAGAATAAAATAAATATTTAAGGAGGGCTCCCATACAACAAATGTGATTTTTTTGCCTATTAACTTAACTTTTAACTGTCTAGCTATCACGGTTCATGAGATACAGCCCTGTGACAGACATACGAACAGACTGACAGCGAAGTCTTAGTAATAGGGTCCTGTTTTAACCCTTTGTGTACGGAACCCTAAAAATGAATTTTCTCTTTCTCATGGTCATAGCATAACGCGTGAACGGCTGGACCGATCTTGCTAATTCTTTTTTGTTGTGATCGTTAGTGTCAGTGTGAGAAGGTTCTTAGGGGTATTAATTTAACAGGTTTTGTTGGGACAGCTAGTACGTGATTAATAAATTAAATAGTTTTAAATCATATAATAAATGATGTGTACCTACTATTTACGATAGTTTGAAAAATAATCTATGAATATGTCTATAATGGTGGTAGCCAGAGGACGCCAAAAATTGCATTTTTGAAACATGCCCACAATCCGCAATTGATAATGTGTACTTACGATAGTTTTAATAATAATTATTGGGTATGCCTATTGGGGTAGCCGGAGACACGTCCAAATATTGAATTTGACGCATGCCCAAAATAAATAGCACTCCACCTTAACTTCATTGCACCATACCTTAAAACCTTTCATTTGAATTTCAAATTCCTTTTGTTTCACAAACAACTTGATTTACTGCATTAATTAAAAATATGGTTTACAGTGATATTGATAATGTAATTCATATCGAATATATAAAATGTTTTGCATTACCGACTGACTGACTGACTCAAATTCAAATTCAAAAGGTTAGCTGGAAGAAGAAGACCTCGTTTTTTCCTGAATCAAATTGGTGACGTTTTGAAAAAGGAGTCAAAAATGCCGACGAGCATGCATGAGGAATGTCAGGATCGTAGCAAGTGGACGTAGTATTTGCCTATGTATACCATCTGAAAAACAGGTGTGGTTTTATTTATGTATGAATTTATTTCAATAAAATCACAAGGATCACTTTGAAACGTCTTAGAAACTAGGTGAAGCTACGCCGATTCCACGCGACCAAGCCTAGATGAATCAGGCAACAAACACGGCTTGGGTTCTACCTTTTTTTTAATGATCCTTTCCTTAATGCTATGTAGAGCTCCAGTGTGATGCTAATCGAACAAGGTGAAGGCTCAAACAAGAATACAGGACTTATATAATAAGTTAGTTGGATAGAGAAAGGGACGATAAGTGGTTTGAATATCTTTTGGTATATTGCTTCGTAGAATAATATTTTTGGTACAGCCAATAACAAAATGTTGTAAAACAGTCGCCAAGTAATTGGTTTACAACTTTGAGCATTTGTAAAAAATATAACGAGGCTCCCTTGAAAGATATTGAAAATAAAAAGTTGAAAAGTGAATAATAAAATATAAATAGGATCACGACGGTAATTTCTAAGTACGGTAGACATCTCCAAGCGTTCAGAACCTTGAAGATGTCTAATGGGAGTAGACAGGCACGTCCAAACATTTTGGCTTAATATGCAAACATTTTGCTGTAATCAGCATTTTATAGTTAGAATTTAGCGGCGATTGGCTTGCAACCTATCACAATATTTTATCTTAACTACTGCTTTTTATAGAAATGTGCCAAATATAATGTTAGAACATGTTTCTGACTACCCCCTTCAGATATCTTTAGCGATCTGAGAGGATGTCTACCGTTGATGACAGACGCGATCCTAATTCGTTTTGTGAAAGTTTTACTAAAAATATCACCACAAATTCATCAATTATGGTTACAATATTCTTTTAGGTAATGTTTTCAGGTACATAATGTTAACTGCTATATAATGTTAGAACGTGCCTCTGACTACCCCCTATTCAGACACCTTCAGGGATCTGAGAGGATGGATCTCTAATTCGTTTATTTAAAGTTTTACAAAAATATCACCTGGAATTCATCAAAATTATATTTATCAGTAGTGTAAGAACTTTTTTTATGGTCACAATATTCTTTTAGCTAATATTTCCCCGCGTTTTTATCACCGCATTTTCCATTTTTCGCGCGTTTCACCTCCACCAATCAGAAGTGACGGGATCTATCAACATTTGATCAATGATCCCCTATGGCCCTCAGTTATTTTATTTATTTTCACAACGCTCTGAGTGCCAGTCAATCAATCATGTCGGATTTACTTACGAGCAACTGTAGGCGCCAGAATTAAGTCTTTATTGACACTTGGATGGGGTTGACGGTGTTCGGAAATGGATACGTAATTTTAGGATGACATTTTCTGAGCGCAAAAATATTATTTAGTATACATAAATTATTTTTCAGCAAGAGCCGAGCTGGCCTAGGGGCTTCGGCTTTTGGAAGTCGTTGGTTTGAATCTAAGACATGCATCAATATATGATTTTTTCTAGTCTAAAAAGATATAATGCCTATTAACACGTTCGGTAAGTTGATTTGGAATGTGTTTTTAGTGTGTGTGTGTGTGTGTGAATGCGTGCGTGTATAGTAATGTAGAAAATATCGTGTGAAAATTGGTTAGTTTTTTTTATAAGCGGTGATAGGCTTGCAACGTCACGTATGAAATACAAGCTGCTGCTAAATGCGAGCTTGTGCCGACGTGCCTCTGACTAACATTTAGACATTTTCAAGGAACTATGCCATCAACAAACGTGCAACGATAATTGAATACGAATTCCGTCTTTTATCATATCAAATTCAAGGTTTCTTAAATTATTTCTGAATGGTGTCCCATCTTGAGGAAAAGTTATGACCTTAGCTTAAATAGATAAACTTTCCGAGACCATTCTAAAATAAGGCGCAAAAGAAAAAACCCAACCGCTGCCGTCTTTTATAAAAATATCGAATGAACTCAGGGCCTTCACTTAATTTGACAGACAGTTCAGACAAAAACCAACCTCTAACCGTCCACATCGTGGAATAACGTCATAACTCAAAAAACGGGAAAAAGGTGAAACTAATCGAAAAGATTACAAAGTCGCCTCGACTCGCAGCCGTTCGAATATGGAACAAGTTTGAAATTGGAAAAGGAATACCGACGTCTCCTCTCAAGTGATGCAAAACGGTGCTGGCGCAAATAAAAGTAAATTGCTAAACTTTTAGTATTTGTGGTAAAACTGCGCGCTGCAGTGATTGTACACTAAAAGTGTTACGTGTTACTTGACATAGAGATTATGCCTTAAATTGCTAAAATCTTTAAACAAAGAGTAATAAAATTACAAATTTACTGGCCTGACAGCTCAGGTCAGTTGGTAGTAACTCTACCTTTTGTTCTGTAGGTCGATCCCCACCCAGGACAAATATTTGTTTGATGAACATAGATAGAATTAAAAATCGATTGATCATGGTCGCGGGTGATGCCCGATGAAGAGCATCTAAATTGTCTCCAAACGTCAGAAATACAAGAAATAACTAGACGTGATAACTAGACGTATTTATAATTAAAATGAACAAAGATGTTTGTACTAGATCTGGGCGTTATAATATATTATAACACAAAAAAAAACGTATGTAAGTTAAGTATTCTATCAGCAATCTGATTTCCATAGTATAAGGTTTGGCTAGTATGGAACTAGATGGCGTTGTGTCCAATGTCTATGTCTACTAATATTTTTTATTTATAGTTTTAGGTCTACCATAATATCAAATTACGGGGGGAAATTTGAGTCAAAACTTCAGAGAAAGAATCAAAGGCAACACCATTATCATGATAATAATGTTAGTGTGAAGAGATTAAAGATTCTTCATTTTGATATAACAAAGTATCGAACAAATCACATATTATTATTATTATGAGCCTATAGTGTCCTACTGCAGGGTAAAGGCCTCTCTTCCTTCTCTCAAATCAGATATAAACCAGATAATTGAAACGATTATATTGATAATACGAATAAAAACCTTAATAGAAGCTTTTATCGGCAGTCGTAGCTTTATTGAAATGCCAATGTCTATAAAAATAGCTAAAATGTATTCCAGAGACAAAGAAATCACTTGGATACGTCGATGGAACATTTTATCCTGTACCACTTTCAAACTAATAGAAAGAAAGAATAAATTTATTTTATGTCAACATAAACTAAACAAAAAATTACAAACATTTTGGCAACATTGACAACAAAATTGGTCACTCAGCTCCAAGCTGCAACAGCGAGAGGTTAAGCAGCGTTGATTTTCTGTGGTGCCATAGAAACTAGATATTTACCATGTGTAGATATAACAGTAATGTGCCTATTTTTTTCAAGGCTAAGTGCGAGTCGGACTACGAAGGGTTCCGTACCATTATCTATAAAAAAAAATACTTGAGAGGGACACCCGGATGGAACGAAGTTCTTTTCGATTAATTAGTGAAGGAATTGTAATAAAATTTTATTTATTTTAAGTTAAAATAATATGTTTTTTATTATTATCAAATATAATGTAATATAAACTTAATCAGTAGGCTCAATTTTTGTCAATCTAGCTAGTTAGATGAGAAACAAACGCAAAGCAAATAAATAGTTTTTTATTTGGGTACGAAACCCTAAAAAGTGTATATTGACTAAACTTGAAATAGAATCACGACTGTAATCCCCAAGTTCGGTAGACATACTCTCAGATCTTCAGACGCTTAGATCCTTTGAAGATGTCTAGTGGCGGTAGTCAGAGGCACGTCCAAACATTATATTTGGCACATGCCCACATTTTTCAGTAGCTAGCATTCCATACGTGACAGGTTGTAAGCCCATCGCCGCTTATAAGAACACTAACTGGTTTCCTCGCGATGTTTTCCTTCACCGTCGAAAGCACGTGTTTTTGATGCGCATATAATAATATGTACACATACTAAGTACCTATAACTTTTTCATTTTCATGACGACCGACACTTCGCCAGCGATCCGACAACGTTGAATGCACGTGCTCGCGGCGCTGATTGGATTATCACTTCAAAGATCGTCATTGACAAGCAACTTAGCATTTCCTTAGAAAATTCCCGAAGGATTTCTCTTTGATCGTGACGATACAATATGATTTACATCGAAGAGCAGGAGAATAATGACACTCTTTGCGACATTTTCCTGGTCTACCACAAAAGATGGAGCCTATTTACTAAGATATTTAAAAAAATAGATGGTAAGAGAATATTAAACTAGCTTCACAGCTCAGTTGGTAGTAGCGGTCTGCGCTGTAGGTTTCGGGTTCGATTACCACCCAGGACAGACATTGTCTGTGTACTACTACTACTGTGACTACATTACCTATCGCGATTTGACGAATGCTCACGTATTGCGTCAAATCATATGGCTGCACCTCTCACACAAGCGAATAGTTCGCGATAGCCCGATAACGTGGCCACAGCGAACTAAAATTTCTATAAACAATAAAGTTATGAGTATCATCTGTCCCCACTCCGCCGTTGGATAGAGTTCTGAACAAACTTTATTTATTCCCCAGTTTTCTTGAAATGTTTAATGTTGAATCTTTATTCCCTCTTTGGAAGCCCGGGAGCCTCGTTGCTAAAGAATTTCAATTTAAAATTGCAATATGTGTTAAGGTTTCACTGTATGTGAATGCATCTGATATATAAAAATACAAAATGTCACATGAATTTTTAAGGTTCCGTACCCAAAGGGCAACAACGGGAACCATGCAATAATCAGGTATCAAAAATTATGAGCGCCTAAGGCTAGTTATTATAAAATAAAGAGATGACAGTCTCTAAACATGGCCGGCAGTACCCACAAATAACAGTTCTACTTATCATTTTCTTTTCCTTTTCCAACTGAATTTATATTCAGCACATGTTGCCGTGTGGGAGGTACCTCGACTTTCTATCTGAAGGTCGTTGGTTCGAATTCCGGCGTGCATCAATGGATTTTTCTGTTCGAAAAGTAATATGCGCATTAAAAACACGTGCTCACAACGGTGAAGGAAAACATCGTGAGGAAACCAGTTAGTGTTCTTATAAGCGGCGATGGGCTTGGTCACGTATGGAATGCTCTTCTTCTTCTAACTTAAGAGCTGTGCTCTTGTCGGTGTAATTGATGCAGCTCTCTCCATCTGTTTCTCTCCAGCGCCGCTTCCTATACTTCCTTATACGACACGACAGCTATTTTCTCTTTTTCTGGCTCATGTAGCTTATTCGTGGCCTTCCTCTTCCTCTCTTCCCTTCAACCTTCCCTTCCATTATAGTCTTTATAAAACTGTCGTGCCGAATAAGGTGGCCAACCATCTTCCCTCTTCTGTTCTCAATCGTTGTTAATAGGATCCTTTTTTCCTGTATTCTACGTAAAACCTTTATATTTGTTATTTTTTCTGTCCAGCTTTGATCCAGATGGAATGCTAACTTCAGCAAAATGTGGGCATGTGCCAAATATAATGTTTGGACGTGCCTCTGACTACCCCCACTAGACATCTTCAAAGACATATTTTTTTATTTTATGTTATTTTCTACTTAGTGGACCTTTATTCAAGAATTCGCTCCATGTCCAATTGTCCACGCCGCGACTTCTAAAGTCGGTTTGCATTAGAGACACAACCGGGCGACTTGTCGACCCAAGTGTCACCCGGTTCCAATAAAGTAGCGAACAACTTCCAAATTGAAAAAGAAATCTCGCTCCATGAAAATTCTAGGTACTACAAAATTGCTAAACTCTTGGTTCGTATAAAATTGTATGTATTTTGCGTAGTTTATCTACTTGCTCCGTGTTATTGTTGCAAAGGTTTTGTTTGGGCAAACTGAATAAATTATACCGTCATAAGTTTTATATATTTCTCCGTAAAAAAAGCCGTGTAGGCAGTGCATCAATAGATTTTTATTTTCGAAAAATGTTCAAAAGCTGCTAGTGAATTCAAAATCGTGAGGAAACCAGTTAGAATTTTTAAAAAGCGGCGACGGGCTTGCAATCTGTCACGTATGGAATGCTAATTACTGCAAAATGTAGGCATTGTGCTAAACAAATGTGCCTCTGTCTACCCCCTTTAGGGATCTTTAATGATCTATTCCTCTCGAGATTTGAGAGTATGGCTACCGTGCATAGGTTTTACAGTCGTGATCCTATTTCTTTTTTAAATGTTTGATTCTATTGATAATTATTTCAGTATAATTATTTTAATGAGTATTTAAGATTTCTTTCAATCAATATTAATGTGTTTTTGGTTCTCTTTCACGTGCTTAATTTAAAACTTCATTAATTATTCACAATTCATACCGACTGTCCGTTTGTGAGTTGTAAATAATTAATGAACACAGCTAATAGTTACGTGGGATGCGCTCCGAATAAATTTCACTTTAATTATTTAATGCGATTTGATTAGCAGACAATGCTTAAGTTTTTAGTGTCACTGTTTTTTTCAGGGCCTGAAAGTCAGGGTATTAATTCTCGTCAGTTTCTCTTAACCTGACATACCTAGAGTGGATGTGAAAAAGGCCTAGTAACCGATGGTCAGGTCATGGTCCCTGCGGCGGAACAAAATGTAGTATTTGTTCCGGTCTGAGTGTTGTGGTACCATGGTACTCATAGTTTCTGATATCCTCGATGTAATAATAAATACCCACGTTTATCGTATATTGTGGGTATCAAATTAGCCAATATCGTTTTTGCGGAAGCAAAAACTCATAGTATTATTGTCTATGGGATTATTGAAATTTGGACAGGACACCGTATGTCAGAGCGGCTAGTTATTTAAAGTGAAACTTTTATATAGACGGGGGGGTAGACGATATATCGCGTGGAGAGAGGGTTTCACTTCTACCGTGTCCCAGCACACATTTCACTTTTTAGGGTTCCGTATCCAAACGGTAAAAACGGGACCCTATTACTAAGACGCTGTCCGTCTTATAGCTAGACAGTTGAAATTTTTACAGATTATGTACTTCTTTTTACAGATTATGTACTTCTGTTGCCGCTATAACAATAAATACTATAAACAGAATAAAATAAATATTTAAGTATGGCTCGCATACAACAAACGTGTTTTTTTGCCGTTTTTATAGATAATTGAACGGAACCCTCCGTGCGCGTGTCTGACTTCCACTTGGTCGGTTTTTTATATCTTTTTTGTATAATTATTAACATAAAACTACTAGCCTAACAGATTCAAAGTTGTTACAAACAAGCTTTAACACAACCTTGTTACCTTGCAAAACAGTAACATGGTTACCTAGTTGAAGTCAATAAATGGAAGCCACACCTAGCACTTAAATCGAGTAACCTATATATCCATAAGACGGTATTAAAGATATATCTTAGCCGGATATGTCAAACATGGAGCTTTTCCTCAGAAACTGTACTAACTTGACCATTGGACGTGTTAGTTTTGTTATTGTAAATAGTTTGGAATAGTTTGGAAAATATAAATGAGGATGAATGTGATTTATGATACGGATAAAAAATGTTTATTATTATGATGGATAACATTCACCATCCGTGCCTCAAGTGTTAGATTGTCACATTAAACATATATATTCGTGTTTGGTGAGATATGAATTTTAAATGAAGAGAAAATTATAAAAAAAAAACATTCATGCACGCTCGAGATCGAATCCACGGCCTTCGGATTTAAAGTCGAGGTACCTCCCACTCGGCCAACCGAATTTACATCACGCCGCCTCCCATTCTGTATTCTCGAAGCCACAAGACGGTAATCTATTCTTAGCCGGATTAAATTCAACTGACGGATAAGCGACGGACAATTTGTTTATTGGATTATTGTGAATTCGTGAGCCATTGGATAGGTTTCTCAATTTTAAATTAAACTGAAAGATCATTCATTGGGTGAGACAAATCGGTTATGTATCCGTTATGGCCAAGTCAAAATCAAAATCAAATCAATATAGCGTTTATTCATAGAAATCACTTGGATCATTTAGAATCGTCAAATTTAGTTAAGTTTAATTTAATTTAGTTTAATTTTGTTCATTGTTTTTTTTTAAGTCTTTGTACTTATTTTTAATACATAATAAATCTTAATTATTATTGATAGAGCGAGTTGGAGCAGTCCCAGGCAGGCATCCCAGTTTTGCATAGTTTACGTTTAATTAAGTTTTTAAATTTGCTAATAGATAACTTTTGCATGTCATTTAGCCTATTTGGCCTAGCTCATTTCATAAATTACAGTGCACACAACATTTAATAACAAAAAAAAATTATTGAGGATAGATCAGAGCAGAAGTTGGTGATCATTATAAATTAGATATTATGTGACAATCTTGAAAAATATTTGCTTGTAAGAACACCGACTGGTTTCATAATGATGTTTTATTTTAGTATTTTGACGTAAATTCGAATATAGATTGTTCTATTTATACTCAAAATTAATGAACATTAAGATACTTCCCTTAGTGAGTACTAAGGCTCTAAGTGGTTTATAGTCAAAGATGTATTAAATGTATTTATAGTCAAAGATGTAACGACCAATCAAAAGAAAAACTGGCCAAATACGAGTCGAACCCGCGCACGAAGGGTTCCGTACCATTATCTATAAAAACGGCAAAAAAATCACGTTTGTTGTATGGGAACCCCACATAAATATTCATTGTATTCTGTTTTAGTAAGTATTTGTTGTTATAGCGACAACAGAAATACATCATCTTTAAAAATGTCAACTGTCTAGCTAACACGTGGTGATATACAGACAGACGGACAGCGGAGTCTTAGTAATAGGGTCCCGTTTTTAGCCTTTGGGTACGGAACCCTTAAAATGATGAACCAGTGCTTAACTCACCATAAACATCGATGCAGCCAATCTGCCACTTCATGGTTGGCTGCGTGTTGATCTGGCACATGTAACACCCTCGGTCGTCAGCTCGTAGAGGCCGAATCCTTAAGTGCCAGGTCATGGGAGCGTCCAGGTTTACGGAATAACGAGCTCCGATGACCGTTCGATCATGCATAGTGAGGATTGTCTGGTCTTCTGCTCTTAGCCACCCTACCTGTGAAGGAAAACAAATTATTTAGTACTAGAAGTCTGGTTATACAGAGGTGTACTACTAAAGATTATAGGCATTTTTTTGATCTCGAACAGTTTGTGTAAACGTGGGTAAAGTTTAAAATTGTGCCTACATTTGCCAATATTCTTAATGTTAGTAGCAGGATATCTATACATACAGACTTCTATCTATCTATATCTATCCATGAATAATTAAAGAGTAGGTAACTCAAAAATAACAAATTTAAACTCATAAGCATAAGTGAATTCAAAATATATTAGGATACCTATCTAATATTTTCAAGCATGTATTGAACTAGGTAAGTAATACCTACCTATCATTCTACTTTGGTTTAGAGATATAATTAGGTACGATTATAATAAATTGTAATATGTTTCATAGACCTACTGCTGCTAACCTACCACCTTTGCGAACGAAGTCGCGCACGGGTCAGCTAGTTAGATCTAAAATGCGATTTATTAATTGCAGCGTGGTTATTGGCTGGATGAATCGCAAGAGGGTTCGATTTCAACGGCGGGACTAATATTCCAGTTGGATGTAGTGGTAAAATGGTTCTCGTAGCTGATAAGGAATCCTAGTGTGAGGTCAGGACGAGGGATGTTACGGAGTTTCGACTACGACTCCGATAAGTTGGAACTTCCGATTGTTATTACACCACTCCGACTTCGGTTCTGAAACTTTTAAATCGGAGGTTTTAATCGGAGGGTGATACACATGTCATTAAAATTATTACTACAAGGTTTTTTTTTACATTTACATTTAATAAAACAAGATAAAAATCAACACAAAAACAACCTTGGAGTGATTTTGATTTAATTTGTTAACAGTTAAATGTTAATAGAAAACATGGCAATTTTTAATTTCAATTTTTAATTCATAATGTTTTTATTCTTCTCTGCCGCCACTTCTGACTCCGATAAATCAAATTTAAAAACTCCGACTCCGACTTCGGTTCCGATAAAATTACCACCGTTACATCCCTGGTCAGGACTATGTACTCAAAAGTGCATTATTATCTTGGCGTCCTATAAAACATACTCTACGCCAAAATAATGAAACCAAACTGTCCCAAAAGCTTTTAAATTCCCGATCTTCACACATCCCCAAAAAGAGGAGCATTTTCCCATTTGTCTCGGTTGCAATTAGAACCACGGGAATGCCACAATTAACATCCATTACCGAATCCCGCGGGTTGGCTCGATGCCTACAACAATGCACAAAAATCAGGTGCATTTTGCTTTACAAGCCGTGCTGCGAATTTTAATACCGCATGCAGGAAGCTCGAAATGAAAGATACATGGAGCATGAACATAGTCGAGCGCTCTGATAGAGACAACATTTTATCTCTTCTTATATATTAAATTCTCGTGTCACAGTGTTTCTAACCAAACTTTTACGAAACAGCTTGGCCGATTTTTATGATTTTTTGTATATTCAGTAGATCTGAGAATAGGTCGTAGGGTATTTTTATACCCCTAAAAGTAAGTGGCGTAAAGTTCGGGAAAATTTTAAAGTGCTTTTTTCTGTGTGATTATTGAAATTTAACAGGACACCGTCTGTCGGGACAGCTAGTTGTTTTATAGCGTTGTATACAAAACTTTTAGATCTAGTTTCAAACATACAAAATCCAAAGATGACCTAAAGTCGAGCAGGAAATGGACACATTGCGATGTGTGGTCAGACAGGTAAAGTACATAACCCAATGTCGGTTGAGAAGTATGTATAGAAACGTGGATTTTGCAGCAGAACAAGCAGACGAAATAGTCAAAATTTTGAGCAGAATGATTAAGACTAGCGCACGGCAAGATCGTCATTAATACCACACACGAACCATCGTGTGGCACCTGCCAATAGTATCCAATATTGGCCAAAATTTGGCTGTGGATTGGACAGCCCATTTGCGATTTATTGATGTACATTATTATCTAACATGATATTTGTCATAAACAAATAACAGATAAGGAGAATATTATGTATCTACCGATAATTATATTTATTTATTATTAAGAACCGCCAACAACTTTTATATCGATACATAAATAAACTATCAATAAGCTATATTTATCTTTATCTTTATCATATTATTGGTTGAGTTATTGGTACAGTTCGAATACCGAAGCAAATTACAGGCAATCACAAAATCTTAGACTTCAAATACCAAACCCGCGATTAGTATCTCTAGAAATAGATCGACAAATTTTTCTTATAAGCTCTGTGTACACCTAAGATTGAAATACTGTATTCTGTTGCGGCGCCTCGCTCTGTTTTTCTTTTGCTTTTCGATTTTCTTTACTATATTTTGTACAATCCTGCCTTTAGCTTTGTGCTGATTTTCGTTTCATTGTTTACAATAAAATCTAATTCGTCGGTGATTAAAGTCTTTGAGCGGAAAACCTTTGTTTCTTTCTGGATTATTTTTCGCTGCCTATTGTTGGTTGATTTTAAATGTTGAATACAAAATACCTGAACGCTCGGAGAAATTGTAATCATTTTTGTTTGGCCTACATTATTATTAGAATGCACACCGGAATTCCATGGAATTCGTGTTTTTGTTCACATTAATTTGATTAAACACCCATGTCAGTGGTCAGAGCACGAATCATTATATTGTATGGTTTAGGTAAAGTGATAGATGACATTTTTGACTTTTTGTATGATCTGAGTCTATCCGGATATGACGGAAAAAGTGATAAAACTGCATTATCTTGAAATCCATCAAATTTAAAAAGAAACTGTCTATAATTTACTTAGCTAGTATGATTATCTAACGAATTATATAAAAATGAACTGTCTAGCTATTCATAGTTTTGATTAAAAACGAAACTAGTGTTTTTGAAGAGCCATCTTTGGAAAATAAATCTATCGAGAAAAGTTTCACCAATCGTGTTTCTGTCTGAATTTATCTAGATTATATTCTTAAGTTATCTTTGTCATAAAAAAAACAAAACTGTATGTTTTGCGGTTATTGAGAAAAAACGATGCATTCATCAAAAACATTTATCACTCGTCTTAAGACGTCAAAACTAGTGTCTAACTTAAACTGTGTCTAATTTTGACGTTTTGACGATTCTTCGTATTTAGGCCACTGAAATATTGGCCTCCAAACATCCACAAACATCCATATATCCTCACAAACTGTCGCATTTACAATATTAGCAGAATTATTCGTTGTAATCCTATTAAAACGTGTTTTAAATTGTTTTAACCTTTAGCTACTCACGAAACCCGCCCTCTTGATTGGTGCTCGTAATATAGTGAGAACGAACACGTGTGTGTTTGTTCTCAGGCTATCAAGGGGCTTTGAACCTTCCTGAACACGATTTCAGTTTCAGCAACTCACCCTGATGGAAATTGCTAAAACTGTACATAATTAAGACGTGTGTAGACAGTGTTACACTTGTCTGAAGTAGTATTTGGGAACTCGCTTGGTTTACATCTTTGTAAAACCAGGGTCCCACGGCGCGTAAAACGATGGGCCGCGCTGGATGACGCTCCGCCTGTGTGCGTCCCGCGCGTCGCGTACAGAGCGTTCCGAGCACGGGCCACCACGGATGCATCGTTCCCACGGCACGACCGTCCGCCTTGGCGCAGTCTGGCGCGTGAAAACGCGGGCCGTGGGACCCCGGCATTAGACCCATCCTTGACACGACATGACATTATTAAAGCGATATGACAGTGCTCCGATATATTCGTCGTCTGTCGTAGTATGATGTCAATTAATTGCCAAAGTATTGTCGCTAGTTCCATCTTTCAAAATATAGTCGGAAACGATATGACATTTGTCCCGATAATTATTTTACTGTCCATCTTTGGTTGATCGTTTTTAAGAGTAGACCCCCTGATTACCTAATAGTTTCTATGGTGCCACCTAAACGTACCTTAGGGGAAAAAATCCTGTCAGGCATTCCTCCAACATCACGTTTGCGATCGCTCCGTTTACTCTGACTTACACAAGAACTATCCATAGCTGTAGGTAGTGGGTTCGATCCCCACCTAAGACAAATATTTGTGTGATGAACATAGATGTTAGTTCTGTGTCTATATCATAATGTATGTATTTCGAAAAAAAAAAAGTAAATAAGTATTTTATCAGTTATCTAGTTCTTATAGTACAAGCTTTGCTTAGTTTGGGGCTAGATGGTGCTGTGTGATAATGTCCACCAATATTTATTTATTTATTTACTGCAAAATTTAGGCATGTACCAAATGTAGTGTTTGGACCTGCCTCTCTCTACCCTCCTTTGGCATCTCTAAGGATCTGCGCGTCTGGGAGAATATCTACCGTACTTGGGGATTACAGTCGTGATCCTATTTCGTTTTCGACTGAAAGGATAACAGAAAAAACTGAAAGGAACGCCTGGAAATCTAAATAGATTATCTACTAGGTATGCTTGGGGAATATAGTCGTGAGCCTATTTCTGTAAATAAAATCTTTGTAAGCAAAACTCGGAAAAATATATTTTCAACAGAAAAACTAGTAAAAAGAGAAATAATTCAGAGCGTAAAAAGTCTTGTAAAAGAAAAACATAGATAAAAAGTTCTACACAATATTCGAGTTTATCACCTTAAAACATTGCCAGCAAAACAGTTTCTGCAAGAATGAATAAAAATGATTTACTTTGTCCCTATGAGGCGTTCAAAGTGTGCAAGTTTAAAATGCTCACACGGCTATAAAATTTAAAAATGTAGGAACTTTTCAACGAAATATTTAGGTAACAACAACTTAATAACAACAAAATTAAATTAAGTTGAAAAAATAAGGGTAATATTTATACAGGGTGTATTAAGACCATTCCCAAAAACTGAAACTAGATGTTTAGACATGCTTCTTGATTTATTTCCGCCGATAAAAAAATAAAAATGCCATTTTTTTTGTTTAATTCTGCACTTTTCAAATATCATGTTGCCTGAATGAAAATAGTAATTTTATATTTTGCTTGTCGCATTGCCATTATTATAGGATTTCTGAAAAATAACTAATCTTCTTGAATCAATACAAAAACAATCAAAAGTTGAACTTCCTTCAGGATTAAGTAATTTGGTTTTGGCACTAGAGGCATTGGGAGAATTAGGTGTGTCTGTGTCTTTTCAGGAGACAGCTTAAAACACTCTGTATATAAAACATTTTAAACTTCCCCTCCAAGTAAATCACGCCTGATAAAAACACCCTTGAAACTTAACTTTACCACTTGTACCGAAAAAGCCGATGTTAGCACCCCTAAATGAATTGATGATAATTTTATACGAAGAAGCAAGTTAGGTCATCCAAGTAAGGCTTGGGCGATATTTCAAGTTAAGTGTTAAAGTTGCTAGGTTAGTCGTGCCAGGCCGATTTACAGGACGTGTGGTAATATGAAGCCGTATTCTCTAGATATCACGGTTCATGAGATTATAGCCTGGTGACAGACAGACGGAAAGCGGAGTCTTAGTAATAGGGTCCCGTTTTTACCCTTTGGGTACGGAACCATAAAAATAACGCCACATAGGCAAAGTCAAATAGGTAACACGTGCTAAAGATACTTGCAAAAATCAATACTCTAAATGTAATAAGTTTAAAAAATAATACTCTGATTAGTATTCATAAATATGCTTGTAAATATTTAAAACATACCATAAATCAGAATTCAAGAATTTTAAAATTAAATGCGCAATAAGAAATTCAATAGCATTGCATAATTATAATAATATTTTTAATTGCTAATGCAGGCACTTACAATAATTTTAATTACATTTTCGCATGAAATACTTGTATCAAAAAACCCCACAGAATTCCATATCACAATAACGTTATAAAGACATTGAATTTTATGGTTGAATCGTGCAAAATTATTAAACTTCAGAATTCTAAAAAAACAGTGTTTGTAAGAGTATTTGACACGTCAAGTGTTAACTCATTGACCTCAATACCTCCCCTTTTTAGGGTTCCGTACTTCAAGAGTATAAAATGGAACACTTTATAATATCATTCTGACGTTTATCTATCACAAGAGTTTTGTTTTTAAATTAGATCAGATTGTAATAATTACGTTTTAAAAACTAAACGACGAAAATGTTTACAAAATTTTACAATTAATCGAATAGTCAAAATACGATAGTAATTTTTAAGTTTTTTAAAAGAACTATTATTCCTACTTAAGGGGCTCCCAGTCGCTGATTGCTCTTTTTCGAAACGAAAAAAGAAATACTTCTGAACAAGCCACATCTCCTATTTTTATAAATATACTAGCGACCCGCCCCGGCTAGCGGCTTCGCACGGGTAGCATGTTATTATACATATAAACCTTCCTCCTGAATCACTCTATCTATTAAAAAATCCTCCTCCTCAAAATCCGTTGTGTAGTTTTAAAGATATAAGCAAACATACATACATACATACAGACGCGGGAAGCGGAAAGCGACTTTGCTTTATACTATGTAGTGATTACTTCAGGTTCCTACCTAGATTTCTATTAAGCTAAAAACATAATAGCAGAAACTTTTCACGATAAAGATATTATTTCAAAATGATACGTTTTAGAATTTATGATCGAAATATTTTATATACCTACTATTAAAATCAACTTATGATTTATTGTTAAAGATAGGTAATATGTAGATCTAGATTTCTATTAGAATAGATTTTTGATAAGTAATACATAATTTATATCATAAATTTATTCGAAAAGCTAAGGCGGACCACGCGCCGACGTGTGTTTGTCGTCATTGCAGCGGTCGGTAGGATTATTTATCGAAGTGATTAAAGATGGGTTCATCTTTATTCACATATACTATACATTATAAAATAGAAGATGTGGCTTGTTCACAAGTATTTATTTTTTCGTTTCGAACAAAAACATTCGTCGACTGGGAGCGCCTTAAATACAATTAAAATAGGACTAATTTGGGCCAACTATCTACACAATAGAAAGAAATAATCAAAATCGGATAACCTAGTAAAAAGATATGCGCAGTCATATAGTAAAAGCAACAAACAAGATATAAAAAAATATACAACCCTCCAATTTTCATCGGTAAACACCACTCGCCCTCTACCTTCTATTTTTTCAAAACTACAATTTCAACACTGCTGTAATTAGTAGATAATTAAGTCATAGCTATAATTATTTGTCGTGTTGGCCGAGTGGGGAGGTACCTCGACTTTCAATCAGAAGGTCGGATCGAATCCCGTGCATCAATGAATTTTTCTGTTCGAAATTTATATGCGCATCAAAAAACACGTGCTCAAGACGGTGAAGGAAAACATCGTGAGGAAACCAGTTAGTATTCTTATAAGCGGCGATGGGTTTGCAACCTGTCACGTATGGAATGCTAACTACTGCAAAATGTAGGAATGAGCCGAATATAATGTTTGGACGTGCCTCTGACTACCCGCACTAGACATCTTCAAAATAACTTAGCGTCTGAAGATCTGAGAGGATGTCTACCGTACTTGGGGATTACAGTCGTGATCCTATATATTTTTTTATAAATAATTAGAAAAAATGCGGTTTTTTTTTTTTTTTTAAATATTTTTTTCTTCTTCTGTTCTTTTCTTCTTTACATACATTCGAGCGCGGCATTCACAGGACACTACTTTGCCGTGCTAGCCTCCAAACCTAGCACGGCTGCCGCGCTCGATTGCCGCGCTATACCTGGCTATCGTAACCATTATTTTGTAATATACAACAGCAACATGAATAGCTAATGAACATTACCACGCTTTGACAATAAGTCAACATTAATTTGACTCAATTACATCGATCGTAAGTATCCATTACGAGATTGAGTGTTTGAATTTACGAGTATAATGGCTAATGCCCGATAATTTGAAATCGCTTATTACTCGTGACATACAAGTACCATGGATATTACAAATAACAGACAAAAATATCCAGACGAATTGAAGTAAATTGCCTTACAGTTCAGTTGGTAGTAACTCTGCCTTCTACGCTGTAGGTGGTAAGTTCGATTCTTCAGCAGACCAACATTTGTATGATAAACATAGATGTTTGTTTTGTGTCGGGGTGTAATAACCTATACTTATTATAAATGCGAAAGGTTGTTTGTATGTTTGTGCCTCAATCAGGCCTAAACGACAAAACGGATTAAGATAAAATAAGCTGTAAATGTAGATATAATGCCTGAATAAATAAGAGACTACTTTCAGAAATTAAAATCATCCCCAAAAGGATAAAAAAACTCAAAAAAGATGATTTCTGTATAGATGGCGCTGATGTGCAACAAATCTGACATCACAGACTAAAAACATTCAGTCGTTTCGATTATTCGATTATTGAAATTGGACAGGACTACGTCTGTAACGGGTCGGCTAGTAATCTATATTTATTATAAATGCGAAAGGTTGTTTGTTTGTTTCTGCCTCAATCAGGACGACAAAACGAATTAAGAAGAAATTTGCTGTAGATGTAGATAATGCCCGAATAAAACATAGACTACTTTAAAATACGAAAAACATCCCCAAAATATGTGATTATTGAAATCTGGACAGGACATCGTCTGTCGTGGGTCTGCTAGCATTATCTATATTCTCATATAGATGGCCAAGAAATCAAGATGATTATGTGGATAACGGAAAACTTCCAAGAATGCCCGACTTGGTATTACACGAGATTTACATACATGTAAGTTGAGTCGCGAGACTACATAATCTTTTACATGCTTTTATTTAATTTGCTATGTATGTAACTATGTAACTATTGTTTGTTTAGGTGGAATCTTGCAACTCAAATTTAAAGCAGTTATCCCCAACCGATTGAGCTGAAGTTTTGCATAATTATGTAACTTCGGTGACAATGCAATAATATGGTGACAGCGAGCTGATCTGATGATGGAGTCAGGAGCTGTTCAACAGAAACTCACAATGGAACTCCTTAGTAAATATGTCGGTTGAGTAAAAACTTTGCATGTCATATTCCGATGACAATGTTATATGATGTGATAGGTGATAGCGCGCTGGTGCTCGATGGTTTAAATGATTTTACAAAAGCTGCAAAAAATTTAAACTTATTTTGTAACAAAAAACTTTTATGTAAACATTTTAAATATGTTTTGTTTGGTGTTATTTTATTTACCTGTAGTGCGAGTATGTTTGTGCAGTTACTGTACTATCCTATTTCGAAAGCATCACAATAAAAACAAGGAAAGATGGAACGTGTGCATAGTAAAATGGACTACCAACAATTACGTTTAAAAAACTAAAAACAAAACCGAATGTTTATAAATAAAATTGTAGCGGGGGGGGGGGCTCCCCTCTCTGCGAGATCTAGGGGAACTACCCCGGCTAGCCCTCCACTCGGTGTATGCCAATTAAAGAAGGGCAAGGTCTATTATAGTTAAAAACCACTATCAATGCCCATAAATTTTGAAGGATTCTCTCGATTTCCC
The DNA here is from genome assembly GCA_912999785.1 of Hydriomena furcata. Taxonomy (NCBI): domain Eukaryota; kingdom Metazoa; phylum Arthropoda; class Insecta; order Lepidoptera; family Geometridae; genus Hydriomena; species Hydriomena furcata. Next base: position 3,167,670 of record OU538834.1, on the reverse strand, counting down.
TGGGATCCCATAATCAGATGCTGACTTGCTGGTGATGGGACCTCGAAAGTAAAGGCTCGAAAAAAATTGGAATTCCGTCCACAAACGCCGGTGAAATCGAGGAACATACACACAAAAAAAAAACATTCAGGCGAATCCTCCTCCTTTTTGCAGTCGGTTAAAAAAGTTCGTGTACGTAACGTTCAGAATGTAAATGTATGTAAAATAAAAAAGTTTAAAAACCGAACTGTACATAATTTGGATTGGTTTGGTTGGCTAGTGGCTATTCTGATTGCTTTGTCCAGTATCTAATTCGTTCCATTACCCACCAACAGATAGAGGAAACTTTCAAGTTTTCCCATTAGTATGAAATTAGTTGAACTATTTCGTCGGTCGATTTTGGTTCTTTGTTCGCCGTGTACCAGTGGTTTGTAAAGGGTTTTCCGAACGAAAATAAATACATGTCGTGTTATTTCATTGTTGAATGTATTTTTATAATTATATAAAGTTATTCATGAACAGTTGGCTTGGGGAATTTTCATGCCAATACTTTTTTTTATTAAAAAATAAATGCATTATCTATGATGATGTGTCCGTAAATACATTTTTAATGAATATAGTTACTCAACGTATTCATGTTTTCCATTTGTTTACCATGCAATCAACTTATAATTATTTAAAAGTGTCCATAATCTATTAGTTGCAGCCTCACTAATATAACTAGTCTATACTATAATATTATTAATGCGAAAGTAACAGTAACAGCGAGGCCGATTTTAATGATTTTTCGTATTATATTATACTAGCTGATCCGTGACAGACGTGTTCCTGTCAAATTTCAATAATCTCATAGAGTAACGCACGTTGCTATGACGACTGATGTCTACACTGATGTCCGATTTTTTGCACACCAGCGTCATCTATACAAAAATCATCAATTTTGCGTTTTTTTATAATTTTGGGGACGTTTTTTCGTAGTTCAAAGTAGTATATTTATGATTCGGGCATTTCATCTACATCTACAGCAAATTTCATCTTAATCCGTTTTGTTGTTTAGGCATGATTGAGCCACAAACATACAAACAAACTCAAAAACTTTCACATTTATAATATTATTAGGATTATATTTTTTTTATAGTCTTGGGACAGACATAGGCTACTTTAATTTCCAAAAAATTTTTTTTTTGATTCTCCAAAATTCGATGTTTTACCGTAGAGTCGTCAAAAATCGATGATGAAGCCGCGAGTGAAAGTTAGGACATAAAAAAAAAACATTTGTTTTAGGAACGACTAAAATACGAGTGTGACGAGATACAAACCCACACTCTAGTAGGGTCAAGCTACGTCTAGCTATCTACCAATATTCTCTAGTTTACTTACAATTCTATAAAAAAAAAATAGGATCACGACTGTAATCCCCAAGTACGGTAGACATCCTCTCAGATCTCCAGACGCATAGATCCTTCGAAGATGTCTAGTGGGGGTAGTCAGAGGCCGTGTTATCCAAGTGAGAGGTACCTCGACTTTCAATCTGAAGGTTCGAATCCCGGCGTGCGTAAATGGATTTTTCGTTCGAAAAATTTATATGCGCATCAAAAACACGTAGATAGATAGATAGAAAACTCTTTATTGCACACCACATAACAATAACATGAAAAAAAAAGCAACACAAACCAACATTGGAGTACAATGGGCGGTCTTATCGCTGGGAGCGATCTCTTCCAGACAACCTTTAGATGGACTGGACATAAAGTGTACTATACACGACGGTGGTGCAGTCAAAAGCGTGTATCTACATACATTTAATACAAAAGAAACCTAAAAATATCTATAAAACAAACGAATAAAAAAAAAAAAAAAAACAATAAACTATACTACTCAGAGGTATTTAAAAAGTGACTGAGTAATAGCCTTTTGAAAATGTCAATAGATTTAGCAGCTCTGACATCAAGAGGGAGAGCATTCCACAGACGGACAGCTTGTACAGTGAAGGAGTTTTCATAGAAGGTAGAACTATGAACAGGAGTTTTAAGTTGCAAGGTCTCAGAGGAACGCAAAGAACGAAGACACGTACTTCGTGAGGAAACCAGTAAGTATTCTTATAAGCGGCGATGGGCTGGCAACCTGTCACGTATGGAATGCTAACTACTGCAAAAAGTGGGCATGTGAACTCACCATGTGTTTACCAAGATTGCTGACAGCACAGCCAAGCGTCGCTTCTCGTCCAAGGAAAAACGTGTGGTTCCCAATCGGCCTCTCAAACTCTGGTTCTTCCAAAAACTTTTTCGTCGTCATTTGGGAATCTGGAGCAAAAAGAAAACTAGGTAAATGTCAAAGGAAGCTATGTTTTGGGGATAGTCTGAGGTAGGTTCAATACACATTTAACTGACCTGTTTGACCTACGCATTTATAGGGTCAAAGACCCGGTGGTGCCTTCCCCGGTTTTGAGTATTTTCAATTTTGGCAGTCAATAACTAAGCGTAGCAATCTTGTTTTAAAACTATCCTACTAATATTATAAATGCGAAAGTTTGTGAGTGTGTGTGTACGCAAAAACTACCAAGCGGATTTAGATGAAACTTTACAGTAATGTAGCTTATAAATCAGAATAACACATAGGCAACTTTTCATCCAAGTAACACGCGGGTGAAGCCGCTATAAAAATCGTCGTTTTAATATTTCTTTCAATACATGTAAACCGTTTGTTGTTAAACTACAACCAGCGCTCTCACCCAAATACGATGATAAGTAACTATTTATCTGTTTGTGCCAAATTAATGTATTTAATTGTTTTTTTTGTCAACTACGAGTACCTACGTACTTGGTGGTCGTTCGATTCTGGTTTTAGAAAAGCTAAGCTTGGGAGTAGTTGATGTAGTTGAGACTAGATGCAATAAAGAGTCGGAAAAAAATAATGGTAAATTCGACGATCACATGAACCAATGTGTCAACGACGCGTCGATCGGCACGGGTGGTTTTCAGCGGCGTCACGGATTCAGAGCGCACGAAAATCTTTTCGTGCGTGTCGAAAGGCGGGTTCGTACATTACAGATTAAGTTAATAAAATAAATTGTCGATTGTCAATAAAATAATATATAAAAACTTTTTGTGGATATTTTATATTGCCCTATGTAGCTAAAAAGCTTAAGACGAGTAATAAATGTTTTTGATGAATTTAGAATCGTTTTTTCTTAATAACTGCAAAACACACAAAATCTAGATTAATTATAGACAAAAACACGATTGGTGATACGTTTTACGATAGACTATGCATATCTAAACAGTTCATTTTTATATAATTCGTTAGATAGTCAAACTAGCTAAGTAAGTTATATAAAGTTTCTTTTAAGTTTGATGGTTTTCAAGATAGACTCAGCCTATACAAAAAAAAACAAACATTTCACATATCACCTTAAGTACGTACTATGGGGACTAGACAACTGATAAAATACTTTCATACCCTTACGTTTAGTTTATAAACAGGTATATACTTTATCATTACAGAACTAACTTATTAACCTAAGAAATAGACAAATACTCTATTCTATATTGTTGAAAAGCCGTCATTTTAACAATTTTTTCAATAAAATCTCTTTATTTGAAAATAAAAATGTTGTTAAAATGGCCACAACCAGTGTTTTCACCCTATATTAATTAATAATTATATATACATATATAATAGTGGCAATTCTGTTAGCACCATAAATTAACCAAGATCTCGTTAAATATTAGTTGAATCAACGTGCAAAGCATTCTTTTCTTTCTTTTTTTAATAGTTAAATCGTTCGTTGCTGTTACAAAATCTATTATTCAGAGAACAGTTGGACCAACCAAATGGTGCATACCATGCCAAATGGGCCCAACCGGGATAAGGGGTTTCCTTGATGGTCGTCAACTGGCGGCGGTCAGAACTTTCTAGTAAGCCTAGTGACCAGTGCATTTAGCAATTTTTTTAACCAATGACATCATGTTTTCCCCTTATCGAAGCAATCCAAAGCTTTATTAATAGATATACGTAGGAGATAAGTTAAATTAGAAGTACATCTTTTGTTTATGTGCCATTTCGAGGGTGGCATCATCATTTTTGTTCAAACCCTCTTTAATAAATAATGATATCAAGTATGATATACTCCAAAATAAAATGAAAAACACAATAAAATGTATATTAACTGTATTCAATAGTTAAACTAGTATGATTTAGCAAAATAAACTGACCACAGATGATCAATAAGTGTTTGCATTGTACAGATTTGAGATATATCAATTGTGTTTAGTGCAAGCTCATAAGATGAAGAGATTACTGGTCAGAACTTTGTTCAGATGAAGTTATCATCATCATGACTGACACAGCTCTGTTGGTGGTAACTCTGCCTTCTGTTCCGTAGGTTGTGGGTTCGATCCCCACCCAGGGTAAATGTTCTGTATCTGAGTGTTGTGTAAAACGTATGTAATTACAAAATAAAAAATAAAATATGTATGTAATGTTCTACCTAGTTCCCTAGTTCCCAGTTACCTAGTTCCCATAGAACAAGCTTTGCTAGTTTGGGGCTAGAAGACCCTGTGTTAAATGTCCACCAATATTATTGTTATTAAACTATATAACAGCTTTGGCCACGCGTTGCTGTGTCAACAGTAAGCTATCCTATCTTTCAAGTTGGCAACATGCACGACGTAAGGCGCCTATTGAAGGCGCGGCGGCGTGCCATAAAAATGCTAGGTTTAACTATAAGGTAAGAAACAAAATAATTTTATGTTGACATTTTTTTATTCGAATCAAAGATCGGTGCTTTTCAGCGGCGTAGCGTCGCACCTTCTCACGGTCGCGTCGCCGTTTCACGGCGCTTTACGCCGTGCATGTCGCCTTTCCGCGGCACGGCGTCGCATCTTTTCAAGGCGCGACGCCGCGCCTTCTGATGGCTCGGCGTCACATCTTTTCATGGTGGAAGGCGCCGCACCGCAGACATGTGCCCACGGCCTTTGATTAGAATCGGTTAAGTAGTTTAGGAGTTCATCGCGGACAAACAACGTGACACGTAATTTATATATTTATATAATTTATTATGAAGAAAGATAATGATCCTAAACGTGGGTTTCGATAACGGTCGTCTGTCAATATATTATTCGCCCACTAAACCGAAGCTTTAAGCCTGACGTTCGTTTTCGTGAAAATAGAGGTGAAAATTGAAATATTAAAAATCTCTACGTTGGTTTCGGGGTAACGGAGTGGAAAGCGTCAGGTGGATGCAATGTTGCGGACTTGTTCGTTACCTGTGGGGAAACTTTTTGGTTTATTGTTTAATCATAGAACCTATATTTTTACTCTGAAAACCCCACTGTTTTTCTATCACTAAAGTCAATGGCATGTAATGTAACAAGTAGTACTTACAACAAAAAAGTATATAAGTGATTCTATTATTAATCTGCTTCCCATAGTACAAGTTTTTCTTAGTTTGGTGCTAGATGGCGTTGTTTAAAATTTCCACCAATATTTATGCTATTTTTAATTTTATATTGAACGTTTAAACTTTAAATTCATGCATAAGGCATGAAAGAGCATTTACTAAAAGATGTCAATTTGTATGAAAATTTCATCGCGATTTTAGTGTTAAATAATATGTTCTTTTAGTTTAGATCAGTGTCAAAACATTAGGTCACGGCACTTCCGTGACCGGTGGTACTTAAATAGATTTCAGGCTCGGTGCCTTATATAAAACACTAGCGACCCGCCCCGGCTTCGCACGGGTGCAAAGCTGTTACCAAAATATATTACAGAATGTCTTTGTATACTCGTTAACAGCATTTATTTTTTACATTTTTACTTATTTACTATGTTATTATACATATAAACCAACCTCCTGAATCACTCTATCTATTAAAAAAACCGCATCAAAATCCGTTGAGTAGTTTTAAAGATATAAGCATACATACAGACGCGGGAAGCGGGAAGCGACTTTGCTTTATACGTATACGGTGCTATTAATAAAAATTTACTTATCCTAAGATTATCTGAGGTTACACCAAGACTTGTTAATACCAGCTTAATGTAAGCAACTCCATTTCTAATCCTCGTTTATTAATATTGAATTCGACTAGTCCAAACGTAAGCGTTGGACTAAATTTAATCCTGCGCTAGTCTACGTTTATTAATGAGACGGATAGAGTCTAGTGGGCTGTATAGTTAACGTTCTAAGAAAAATACTAATAAGCTAAGTACTTACTAGCGTAACTATAACCAAACAGATACAGTAACGAGTTCAAGTGTGTATGCATGTCGAGCGCCAAGGTCTGCGCAAATTGACAGCGCGGTAGAGGATTTAAAATTTATCAATTGAATTTAATAGTTATGCAATGGTAATAAGTATATCGTTAGGGGAAAGGAAGAAATGCTAAAGCGCCAAAATGATCAAAATGAGTTTTATATATCACTAGCCGACCCGTGACAGACGTTGTCCTGTCAAATTTCAATAATCGAATAGAAAAGGCTGAGTGTTTTAGTCTGTGATGTCAGATTTGTTGCACAGCTGCGCCATCTATACAGAAATCATCCCTTTTGCGTTTTTTTATCGTTTTGGGGATGTTTTTCATATCTTAAAGTAGTCTATTATTTATTCGGGCATTACATCTACATCTACAGCAAATTTCAACTTAATCCGTTTTGTCGTTTAAGCCTGATTGAGGAACAAACATACATACAAAGTCACAAACTTTCGCATTTATAATATTATTAAGATTAGGATTGGATTGGATTTTTTTTTCTGCGTCGATCTGTGCAGTTTTTAAGGAAATCTAACACATTTTTGCCGCTTTTGCATACCGTAAAATTCAAAAAAACCTTGGTTTTTTAGGGTTCCGTACCCAAAGGGTAAAATCGGAACCCTATTACTAAGACTTCGCTGTCCGTCTGTCTGTCCGTCTGTCCGTCTGTCCGTCTGTCCGTCTGTCCGTCTGTCCGTCTGTCCGTCTGTCCGTCTGTCCGTCTGTCCGTCTGTCCGTCTGTCCGTCTGTCCGTCTGTCCGTCTGTCCGTCTGTCCGTCTGTCCGTCTGTCCGTCTGTCCGTCTGTCCGTCTGTCCGTCTGTCCGTCTGTCCGTCTGTCCGTCTGTCCGTCTGTCCGTCTGTCCGTCTGTCCGTCTGTCCGTCTGTCCGTCTGTCCGTCTGTCCGTCTGTCCGTCTGTCCGTCTGTCCGTCTGTCCGTCTGTCCGTCTGTCCGTCTGTCCGTCTGTCCGTCTGTCCGTCTGTCCGTCTGTCCGTCTGTCCGTCTGTCCGTCTGTCCGTCTGTCCGTCTGTCCGTCTGTCCGTCTGTCCGTCTGTCCGTCTGTCCGTCTGTCCGTCTGTCCGTCTGTCCGTCTGTCCGTCTGTCCGTCTGTCCGTCTGTCCGTCTGTCCGTCTGTCCGTCTGTGTGTTTGAGAGGTAAGATGAAAGAGGTTTGCGATTCCGCTGGCAGGTGGCGCTATTTTACCACTATCGGTAAAGTAAGTCGGTAAATAGGAGGTACTTCACATGATCGAATAAAAAGTTTGAAATTGAATTATTGAATTCATGTAGTTAGGTAAATAGGTACCTAGGTAGATATTATTAATTTCCAATTAATTTCGAGTTCGAATCCTGGCCGTGCATCAATGGATATTTCTGTTCGAAAAATGTACCTATATGCGCGTTACACGTGTTTATAACAGTGAAGGAAAACATCGTGAGGAAACCTGTTAGTATTCTTGAAAGCGGCAACGGGATTGCAACCTGTCACGTGTGGAATGCTAACTACGTAGTTAGGTAAATAGGTAGGTTACGAGATATTATGAATTATTTTTTATGTTTCTAGGGTTCCGTATCTAAAGGGTAAAAAACGGGACTACTAAGACACCGCTGTCCGTCTGTCTGTTACCAGGCTGTATCTCGTGAACCGTGATAGCTAGACAGTTGAAATTTTCACAGATGATGTATTTCTCTAAAATCAGCATAAAATAAATATTTAAGTGAGACTCCCGTACAACAAACGTGATTTTTTTGCCGTTTTGATAATAGTACGGAACCCTTCGTGCGCGAGTCCGACTCGCACTTGGCCGGTTTATTTATTAAGCGACGTTAAAACGACGTTATTAAAACAGAAATCGCATAAGTATTACATTTATATTATATTTCAATGCTTGGTTATTTCGCAAAACTGCGCTGCGATGCTCTTGAGGCCAATCACCAAGCATTAAAATATACTTTATTTCCATTATATTCCAATAGTTATCTATTAAATTCAATTGATAAATTAAAAATCCTGTAGAGCGCCGTCTGCGCCGACTACTATTTGGTTCGCTACGAGCCGGTCGCTACATGCTCGCACTTTTTGGTAACAATAACGTGCAAAAAAAAGGATCCTATTAACAACGATTGAGAACAGAAGAGGGAAGATGGTTGGCCACCTTATACGGCACGACAGTTTTATAAAGACTATAATGGAAGGGAAGATTGAAGGGAAGAGAAGAAGAGGAAGGCCACGAATAAGCTACATGAGCCAGATAAAGGAGAAAATAGCTGTCGTGTCGTATAAGGAAGTTAAAGAGACGGCACTGGAGAGAAATAGATGGAGAGAGCTGCATCAATTACACCGACAAGAGCACAGCTCTTAAGTTAGAAGAAGAAGAACGTGCAACAGTTACAGTAACGGCTCGCTAGTGATCCGGCTTAAGTCGTGAGTTTCATACTGAACACCACGTGATCATTAAGGGGTTATTTACAGAAGCGCATCAAATTAGCATTTGGTGACAGCCACATGCCGCACCGACTTTTGAACTACGTGTGGTATTTTTAGAGTTCCACAATCAGTAAAAAATAAAACAAAATCGAATGATGATTGTACTATTGCAAATTAAATCATTGGAAATTAATCAATGGTACACACACTACTGTGTGTTGTAACTACTGCAAAACGTGCCAGGAGCTATTATAAGTACGGTAGAAAAACACGTGCTCTAAACGGTGAAGGAAAACATCGTGAGGAAACCAGTTAGTAGTCTTATAAGCGGCGATGGGCTTGCAACCTGTCACGTAGTGTCTGTCGCATAGTCGTGATCCTATATATTTACTTTATTTTTTATTTTAGCTGAAAAAGAAAATGACTACGGAACCTTTTTACACGCATGCGACTTCACAATTGGTTTGTTATACCGACTGTCCCATTTCCTGTCAGGCATTGTGTTTTTTATGAAAGTTTATTGCTGTTTCGGTTTTTATCGTCCGTTTGAAGCACAAGTGGCGTTTGTTAACGCAATATTTGCGAGCTAAAAGTGTTTTCGGCCGAAATTCGACTGTTTTGTGACAAATAAAATGTTTTTATGAAAGCATCTACTTTAATAGTATTGATATGGGTGACAATAAAGCTGAAATCTAAACGATGAAAGGTCATCTATAGTTATTGGAAATGTTATTAAAAGTCACGGACTCGATTTTTCTAAATAAAAATAGAATTAGTAGAAAATAGTTTGTAGTTTTGCATCTGAATGTTGTTTCGAAAAACAGAAAAACAAGATGAAACATTATTTGCTTTATTTTTATTTAAATCATAACCTAATTAATACGAGTCTGTATCAAATCAATATTATGGATGTGGCCTACCCACACTTATTAGATACTTATACTTATAGTATTAGAATAAGGGTATAAATGTCCATTTACTATCACGACTGTAATCCCCAAGTACGGTAGACATTCTCTCAGATCTCCCACATTTCAAAGTTTTTCGATATTAATTTTTGATATTTCTTTACTTAAAGTGCTTTATTTTTTTATTGAGAACTTTGAAAGGGCATTTTTTCCCATTTTTCCCCAGTTTTCCATAAACCCCAGTTGATCCGTTTTTAAACCGCGCTGAGAATTGGGATTAGTAAGAAGTATAATTTTTTGTCGCTCACTGAATTTTTGTATAATCCGTTTAGATATCGCATTAATTCAAGATATCTAGTAGAAGTGTATTACAGCTTCTAATAATAAAGAGATGTATGGTTTTTGAATAGCTTTAAATAGGTAGTATGTTTCAGATGGGGACAGTCAATGGACATTTCTGGGGGCTTAGCAAGAACCACTATCGACAAAGTATCGTCCAAATGTCAAAACTGATACTTCACTACATAGTATAAAGCAAAGTCGCTTTCCGCTTCCCGCGTATGTATGTATGTTTGCTTATATCTTTAAAACTACACAACGCATTTTGATGCGGTTTTTTTTTATAAATAGAGTGATTCAAGAGGAAGGTTTATATGTATAATACATGCATAATATAGTAGATGAACACTGATAATTTAAGAGGTTTCTAATGTGATGTCGTAAATAAACACATTTTTTTGCGCTTACATTGCAAATGCTGGCTGAACCCCACGAGATATATCAAAATAATGTACTACAGTATTGTACACCTTAAAAACGTCTACAAAAAAGTCCACGATGGTATTAGAAATGTCATACGCACAGCGAAGCGGGCACGGGTCAGCTAGTTTACTATACAACAAGAGTCAGTTTTGACATTTGGATGATACGTTGTCGAGTGGTCCGTGCTCAGGCCACCCTACTTACTATGTAATAAGTACCTATATATCTATATCCATAATATTGATTTGATACAGACTCGTATCAATTATGTTCTGATTTAAAGAAATAAAAACAACAAAACAGGATCACGACTGTAATCCCCAAGTACGGTAGACATCCTCTCAGATCTACAGACGCTTAGATCCTTTGAAGATGTCTAGTGGGGGTAGTCATAGGCACGTCCAAACATTATATTTGGCACATGCCCACATTTAGCAGTAATTAGCATTCCATACGTGACAGGTTGCAAGCCCATCGCCGCTTATAAGAACACTAACTGGTTTCCTCACGATGTTTTTCTTCACCGTTGTAAGCACGTGTTTTTGATGCGCATATAAATTTTCGAACAGAAAAATTTATTGATGCACGCCGGGATTCGAACCCACGACCTTCAGATTGAAAGTCGAGGTAATAATAATAATAATAATAATAATATTTATTTAAAACCAAAAAGTTACATTTTATGCCTGTTATGAGAAAATGTTATTGCACTACTTAAACTAAATCAACTCTAATACCTAAACTAGGCTGAGCCTGTATTATAGGTACTAGTCCTTCCAAGGAATCTATATAAAATTAGAATCGTTTGAGTAAACATTGTTCTTTTTTTTTTTATCTACCCACAGGTACATCCCACTCGGCCAACACGGAAATAAATATACGGCTAATTAACCCCTTTAAACATCTACAAAGAGCTTAGCGCCTGGAGATCTGACAGAATGTCTACCAAACTTGGGGATTACAATTCAATTCACATCGTAGTTCTGTCCCCACAATAGGATAGTGATTCATGCTAGCCCCCCTAAACACTATTCTTCCATAGATTGCTTAGAGACCGATCCTGTGCGTGCCATACGGCTCCAGCAACCTTTATTAGATCTTACCAATTAGAGAGTAACGTCTCACGCTATGCGGGAAAAATATTTGAAGAACTATAAAAAAAAAAAAAAAAAAAAACGATCACTACTGTATGCCCCAAATACGGTAGACATCCTCACAGATCTCCAGACGCTTAGATCCTTTGAAGATGTCTAGTAGGGGTAGTCAGAGGCACGTCCAAACATTATATTTGACACATGCCCACATTTTGCAGTAGTTAGCATTCCATACGTGACAGGTTGCAAGCCCATCGCCGCTAGATCTGTAAATACTTGTTTATTTAGGTATGCTGTACAATGGTAGCCTTCACCTTCGATTTGCACCAACCTAAAGCTACATAGCATTTACGAAAAGGAAAAAAATAGGATCAAGACTGTAATCCCCAAATATAGTGGACATATTCTCAGATTACCAAGCGTTTAGACACTTAAAGATGTCTAAAGGCACTAGTCAGAGGCACGGCCAAACATTACATTTAGCACATGCCCATTTTGTAGTAGTTAGCATTCCACACGTGACATGCAAGCCCGTCGCTGTTTAGAAGAATACTAACTGGTTTCCTCACGATGTTTTCCTTCACCGTTATAAATTTTCAACAAAAAAATCCATTGATAAAAAAAACCTTCGGATTGAAAGTTGAGGTACTTCCCACTCAGCCTATACTGCTTTTTCATTAGATTTTTAAAACAAATCATAAATAACCCTTCCCAGTAACCAGGAACTTTTTACAGCATAAAAAGATCCCAAAAATTCATGAGCTTAATCCATTACGATTTCAAAGCATTACGTCAACTAATTCAGCTAAGTTATAAGTAAGTTACCAAGTGGTGGGTAAGTTAATACGATCTGAGTTTTAACTGAACCGGTCAGGCTATGCGGCTTATGAATAAATAAATTCATCCTTTAAAATATAAGTAAAATTTTTGACATTTTGTATGGGCTGAGTCCACCCGAATTAGACGGAAAAAGTGATAAAACTGCATTATCTTGAAAACCATCAAACTTAAAAATAAACTGTCTGTAATTTACTTAGCTAGTATGATTATCTAACGAATTATATAAAAATGAACTGTTTAGCTATTCATAGTTTTGATTAAAAACGAAACTAGTGTTTTTGAAGAGCCAGCTTTTAAACTTTGACTTTGTCTACCGTATTTGGAGATTACAGACGTAATACTATTTTTTTTAAACGTGACTGCTAAAAATTAATAACATAAAACTTTTCTATAAGTATATCTACATATCTAGCTAGCTATAACTCACAACTGTAGGGATTATAGGTATTTTCTATAGTTGTTACCTGTTTTTCATTATCATTATTTAAGATAAAGAGCCTCTTAGATGTTAGCTGCGATCCCTCTAATACTCTATTAAGGCCCAGGTGTAACCTGCTAATAACAATATATAAAACAATAAAAAAATAATCTATACTTCTATTTATTACTAATATTATAAATGCAAGTAACTCTGTCTGTCTCTCTGTCTGTCTGTGACGTTATCACGGCTAAACCTCTATACTGATTGTGATGAAATTTGATACAGATATAGTTTTAAGACTTCGGATAGAGACTTTTTTTTGGTTTTTAGGAATTGTAATGTTTAACAATAAAGTCGTCAAAAATGGATTTACTGAATCGAACCTTCGCGCATGAAGTCGAGGGTAAAAGCTATTAATTATTTAAGTAAAAGAGCCTCTGAGATGTTAGTTGCGATCCCACTTATGATAAAGGCCTAATTGTAGCCTGATAATCCCATTAATCTTAATAATATTATAAATGTGAAGTTTGTGAGTTTGTATTATATGTTTGTGCCTTAGGCCTAAACGACATTGAGTTGAAATTTGCTGTTGATGTAGATTATCCTAATAATATTATAAATGTGAGTTTGTATGTATGTTTGTTCCTCAATCAGGCCTAAACGACAAAACGGATTAAGTTGCAATTTGCTGTAGATGTAGATATAATGTCCGAATAAATAATAGTCTACTTTAAAATATGAAAAACATGCCCAAAAGAATTAAAAAACGCAAAAGGGATGTTTTTGGTATAGATGGCGCTGGTGTGCAACCAATCTGACATCACAGACTAAAAACTTTAAGTCAATTTGACAGGACAACGTCTGTCACGGGTCGGCAAGTAATAATAATAATTATTTAAAACCAAATAAGATATCTCCTAATAACTTTCTTTAGGTAAGATGTTCAAAACAGCACGCTCTTTTATGTATTTTGTTTTTCAAATGTGTAAAAAAGGTGTAGACTTACCTAGGTACCCGATATAAAGCCGGAAAAAGCAATTGTATTTTTCTAAAGCTCGATTTATCATATTTACGACTGTAGATGCACCACACGTTTCAGATTTATAGCAAATCCTATCTAATGTAAAGAAAATCGTTGCATACGATACATCCGACAAATCAACGGATGCCTAGCTTTACACACCTACAGACACACCTACACAAACACACACCTACACTCACACTCTTACCCTTGAAACATTTTTTTCCTTTTTGGTTTAGTTTTATTTGGAACCTTTATTCTCTGTATCGAGAGAGAGGAAGGCGTTGGTGTCTGCGACACAGTCTAGCACTTCTGCAGGCGTCATAGTTTTTTGACTGTTTTTTAAAACCTATGTTTTTGTTCCCAATAAATATATATGTTAATTCATTTTATTTAGGCGTCACGTAGTTTTTGCTTTAAGTGAAAGTATTTATGGATGTATGAACCCTCTTTGCTGATAAACGATAAATTATTTAAATAAAGATAAATTTCACTCTAAAAGTGTGACAGATTGAATAATTGCATAGAAAAATGATTTTTTTGGACACTTCACAGCGCCATCTAGTCCCAAATTAAGCATTATTTTTTGTAAATACATACTTACAATACATTATAACACCTAGACACAGAACAAACATTTATGTTCATCACACAAATATTTGTCTTTGGTGGGAATCGAACCCACGACCTACAGCGCAGAATGCAGAGTTACTACCAACTAAGCTGTGAGTTTGAGTTTTTCAAATTTCACTATTTTTAAAGCAACATTTTATACTTTCCCTATAAACCTTGTCCTGGTGATTACGAATACCAAACTTTTTAGTGTGTACAACATTTTTGGTTAAGGCGATACTTAAAATTTTTGACTTTTTGTATTGGAATCTACCCGGATAAGACGGAAAAAGTGATAAAACTGCATTATCTTGAATACCATCAAATTTTAAAAGAAACCGTCTGTAATTTACTTAGCTAGTATGATTATCTAACAAATTATATAAAAATGAACTGTTTAGCTATTCATAGTTTTGATTGAAAACGAAACTAGTGGTTTTAAAAAGCCAACTTTGGAAACTAAATATTTTGAGAAAAGTTTCACCAATCGTTTTCTGTCTGTAATTAATCTAGATTAAATCTTTAAGTTATCTTTGTCGTAAAAAACAAAACTATATGTTTTGCGGTTATTGAGAAAAAACTATTCCGCATTCTTCAAAAACATTTATTACTCCTCTTAAATGACATCATATCCCTCATATGAACTTACTAGTACTTACTACTTACCTTTCAAAGCCATAGTTGGCAGCAACGCCAGGGCCTGAATCATGGACCAGAAGCAGGTCCTCTCGATCCTCATGGTCGGTTCACACTGTCTCACTAAACTCGATGCATCACTCACACTTAACTATGCATTTTTTTTATCGTCTTGCGAAACATCTTTTTACTCCTCAAAGTTTCTACTGTAGAATTTTAGACAATAAATTGAGCATGAAATGAAATAGGGTTAAGATTGTAATCTCCAAGTACGGTAGAATCTCTCTCTTATTGATCTTTGAAAATGTTTGGGGTAGTCAGAAGCACATTCTAATATTACATTTGGCACTAGTAGACATTTTACAGTAGCTAACATTCCATACGTGACAGATTGCAAACCCGTCGTCACTTTTAAGAATACTAACTGGTTTCGTCACGTTTTAAGCACGTGTTAATGCGCATTTAAATTCATTTAATAGAAAAAATCATTGATGCATGGGGTTCGAACCTACGACATTCTCATTCAAAGTCGAGATACCTTCCATTTGGCCAACACGGCTATATTAAGAAATACAGCCGAGGTTCGAAGCCACGATATTCTGACTCAAAGTCGAGATACCTCGCACTCGGCTAACATGGCTATATTTACGAGTTTATATAAGAAATTGCGTATTTATGTGCTTTTATTTGATGAACAACATTTTGACCTTTTACAGTAATCATGGTTAAAACGTCGGTAATAATATAACATGAGATAATGACCCGCCTTAATTCCATGAATAAACAATCTCTAGTTTAGGTAAATTAAGTAGGTACTTTACTATACATTAACATACATTAAAAAGCTCGTTTTAGACGTGTCAAATTTGATAGTTGAAACTTGATGGAAGCATTTTAAATGTCAACGTTTTGTTTCTTTAACTTATGGCAAATCATGATACTGCAAAATGTGGGCATGTGCCAAATGTTTGTGCCTCTGACTAACCCCTTTAGACATCTTCAAGGATCTGAGCACTTGGTGATCTGAGGGTGTCAACGGTACGGGATAACAGTCGTTATCCTATTTTTATAAAATCATTAATTTTGTAGTCTAAATTAAGATCTACGAGTACGTTATTTTGTTACACTGCCTCTTAGGAAAACTTGTTTACCTAAAGTGCAGACATTTTACTACACAGACGTCTTACAATCCAGACAATACGAACCTAACCCTACGATTTTTCCTGTTGGTTGATATGGCAAGTTTATTTAAGGATGCTTCTTATTTTGATCCAAAGAAGTGGGTTGGAATCATGCACCATAGGGTTTCTATGGCAAAAAATAATATGCCCAGTAAAAAGTTTTACAGGAACCGTCAAAGAAAAACATTGAAAAAAATAATTTTAGTTCTTATTAGTGGCGATAGTTTTGCAACCAGTCACATGTAATGCAACTCAATTCTGATGGTGAAATAGTTTCTGCGAAATTTGGACATTAGACATCTGCAATAATCAGAGCATAATAAACATTTGTTGTTCTTATAAAATTGACAAACAATATAAATAAACAATTTTATTTGATATCACCTAAAATGCCTTTAAAGTTATGTGACAACGAATGTAATTAATAAGTAATATAAAGTAGTCAATTTAAACGAGCAGAGTTCATGTATAAATAATTTAAGTCGACGGGAACAATTAAATTAAATGTTATCTAATAACCACATTTTCGATATCTAAATATTAAGTAATTTAAGTAAATTGTTTTTAAAAAACGGAACACCAGAAAATACGAGCTTTATTATCATTTTGTATTATTTATTCGTTTCACTATATTTTAAGAAAAGAGTTTGCCAGACATCAACAAATTCAAAAAGTTACATACATAAGTATGGACATGCGTCCTCTTTACACTGATGACAGATCGAATTCTGAATAGTTCTAGCAAAGAGTTTGTCTATGTTTATTATGGAAAGTAATATAAATCTCTTTTCACGTCTCAATAATGTTCGAAATTCGAATTCACTCCAGTTTCTAATAAGCCAGCATTTCACGACTTGATGCATTCGAAGTTTAGTTTGAATGGGTTACAATTTCAATAGATTAATAATGTTGAGGTAGGTACTCGTATTTCGTAGAATGAACATTCTAGAATCATCTCTTAGCTTATTATGATAGGTAAGGATCTCTCTTTCTTATAGAATGTAATACCTACGTTCATTTGAATTTAAACTTACAATGATGCGATGTAATGATACAATTAAAAATGTTGTGCAAAACCTTACAAAGGTAAAGTTTTAACAAAATCTACATCATTAAAAAGCTTCAAAGCATTGACAAGATTTCAGTCGTCTGTTTTATAGTATCTGTGAGTATTCTTAGTCGTAAGGGGAGTTTTGAGGGAAATTCGTAAGAAATGTCAATGAGCAAGGATTCTATAAAAGTAACTTCAGTCAAGGGAGAGTGTAAAAATAGACTGCACAAGATAGTTAAATTAAGTTGTTTTACAATAACTGCATGCCTTATTTAGTGCAAGATAATTATTATTTTATAACGAAATTTTCCGAAATTCATTGATAAAACGTCAATTCGACATTAAAAATGAATTGCACTGTTTTGGCTGTCGTTACTTTTATAATATATCCTTTCAAAAACGAATTGCATATATTCAGACAATAAAACACCATGTTACTCACAATTATAGTGACGGAACAAAGAAAACCAATATCCCCCACGAAAAACGTTTTCTCATTAAAAATTCACCATTTCACAATAACTGTTCCTACAAAAATGTGAAATAAAATTATTATCCTTCATCGCAACAAGTCGTAGACGTACGCTGTTCGCGAAGAGCTCTACGCGGGTGCCCCGGTCCGCGGCTCGTAGCACACTGGCGTAGCGCGTAGCACTGGCGTAGACCCATGAAAAGGTTACCAACGTTTAAGCCCTGCGCCTTTTGCATGAATAGGAATACGAATGTGTTATGTTTTTCCGGTGTTCCGTTTTTGTGAAAGGAGTGTTTGGATTTCTTTGGGATGTGCTTGTTTGCTCGCGCAGAATAGATTTTTGCAACTTCTTCCGGTTCGCCGCCGCGTAATGGCTTAGTTGTTCGATACTTACCTTATGATAAATGTGTACCTTTTGTTTCTTTTGAACGAACAATTTTAGTAATTGTGGATAAACAGCTGTCTAAAATGATAAACAGTAAAAACAAAGTTATGTCAAGGAACAAAAATATTTTTTTAGGCAGAAGCCACCATGACTTTCCACTTACTACGATCCTGGCATACCTACATGATATCGAAATAAAACATTAAAATTGAAAGAGTCATTACCGAGTAATCAATATACATGAAAAATTAAATGATTTTTTGTTAAATGAAATCGGACAATAAGCACTTGACCTTTATGACGACGTTGATAGCTCATGAATACTCTCAAATGTCGTCAGGAATACCAAATGAATACCATTCATAATAGTTTGTTGTAGTGACGCGTCAAGGACGTCACTAGCCACTATTCTAGGGGTCTACTCCGCAAACCGATAAACGATAATATCGTTTAATTTTTTCGTTATAAAATTCAAAAATCATTTATTTCAATAAAATCACAAGGATCACTTTGATACGTCTTAGGAACTAGGTGATGCTACACCGATTCCTCGCCAAGCCTAGAAGAACCAGGCAACAAACACGGCTTGGGGTCTACCTTTTTTTCAATGATCCTTTCCTTAATGCTATGTAGAGCTCCAGTGTAGTGCCGATCGAACAAGGTGAAAGCTCAAACAAGAATAATAATTGAAAGTACTACGTCAAGTACGTACAACAAAAAAAAAGAAATAAAGAGCTTTAGCACAAATTCAAAAAGCTGCCTATTGTTGTATAGTGAGGTTAGAGCAGGATTGCTTTATTTTATTTTATATATTTATTTATTACACAAAGTATTGGTTCATACTTGCACAAAATAGAGATGATTGGTGAGAAAAAAAGCCCTTAACCTTTGCCCAGCAATTGGACACTGCTGACTCATAATAATATTTTTAAGTAATCCTACTAATAACATTTTTTACGAACAATCGATGATTGTCAAAAGTCATCACGGTCGTTTTAACGTTCAAACTATAGTCGTTCAAACAATGTAACTTTATTGTCACGATTATTGTCAAGAATTATATTATTGTTTATCGGTCTCTGACATTTCAGTTTGATACTTTTCGGTCAGAATTCTAAATTGAAAAAACCTTTATTATTCACAAGCTTGTAACTATTGTCAGCGACAAATAGAATCGACAGTTTTATGCCGGGGTCCCACGGCCCGCGTTTTCACGCGCCAAACCGCGCCAAGGCGGACGGAGGCGCCGTGGGAACAATGCATCCGTGGTGACCTGTGTGCGTGGCGACGCGCCGGACGCACACAGGCGGAGCGTCATCCGGCGCGGCCCGTCGTTTTACACGCCGTGGGACCCCGGCTTTATAATGGCGGCTAACATACATTTTTTATAAAAAATTATACGCTTGTTTATTTGGTATGGTATGGCCATAACCATGTTTTTTTTATTTGGAATAATTTTGTTTTTCGGTTATGTTGTTTTGAATGGATATGACATAATGTTGCTATACCCAACAGATCAGACACCGTATAGTTTGTAATTAGTAGTAGTTAGTTTATTTTTAGTTACTAGATTTTAGCTTCTCATATTTTCTTATAACGGTGATAGAAAACATAAAGAAACTAGTTAGTATTCTTGTAAGCGGCGACGTGCTTGCAACCTATCACGTGTGGAATGATAACATGTGCATGTGCCAAATGTAATGTTTGGACGTGCCTCTGATTAGCCCCTTTAGACATCTTGAATGATTTGAGCGCCTGGAGATCTGAGAGGACGTATGGATTACAGTCGTGATCCTATTCATTTATTTATTTTATGTTTTTACTTTGCTTTAATGTTACCCTTTAATATATTCCTACCTACTCAAAAGCTTCTCCATAAATCACTATCACTACATAGTATAAAGCAAAGTCGCTTTCCGCTTCCCGCTTCTGTATGTATGTTTGCTTATATCTTTAAAACTACACAACGGATTTTGATGCGGTTTTTTTTAATAGATAGAGTGATTCAGGAGGAAGGTTTATATGTATAATACATGCATAATATAGTAGAAAAACACTGATAATTTTAGAGGTTTCTAATGTGATGTCGTAAATAAACACATTTTTTTGCGCTTACATTGCAAATGCTGGCTGTACCCCACGAGATATATCAAAATAATGTACTACAGTATTGTACACCTTAAAAACGTCCACAAAAAAGTCCACGATGGTATTAGAAATGTCTTACGCACAGCGAAGCGGGCACGGGTCAGCTAGTATAATATAAAAATATATCTTTTATTTATCTTTCACATTTTTGTTATATTTTTCTTCTTAGTATTTTATCTAGCTTATTTTTAGTAAAAGTATTATATATTATGTTAAATTCGGCAATAGGCTTACAATTCTAAATCTGTAGGCTTCTAAATCTAAGCCGTTTTGGTCAAGTGGGTGTTGTTTCATCTTTTAATCTAAAGGTCGAAGATTTCTCTTTGTTGTATTCTATTTTTTTTATAAAATTTAACCAATGTTACTATACTAACAGATAATGAAGCTTTTGAAAGGTAAAATGATTATAAAAATGGTCTTTTATTTTTTTAGGATTATCCATTAAAAACGAATATATAAATTTATTATTCTACTCGCAAAAATATCTTTATTTTTTTTTATAATGATCCATGTTACTAATAACTAATGAAGCTTTTAATAAGTAAAAACATTTTAAAATTAGTTTAGCAGTTTTAAGTTTATCCATTACATACAAAAATATAAATTTACATACATAACATACATACATAAAATCACGCCCAATGTTTCCCAGAGGGGTAGGCAGAGATCACGGCTTTCCAATGACTTTGATGTTTTTTCTCAATGACCTTAAAACATTTAATCTAAATTACAGACAGAAACACGATTGGTGAAACTTTTCTCGATAGATTTATTTTCCAAAGTTAGCTCTTCAAAAACACTAGTTTCGTTTTTAATCAAAACTATGAATAGCTAAATAGTTCATTTTTATATAATTCGTTAGATAATCACACTAGCTAAGTAAATTACAGGCGGTTTTTTTTTAAATTTAATAGTTTTCAAGATAATGCAGGTTTATCACTTTTTCCGTCTTATCCGGGTAGATTCAGCCCATACAAAAAATCTAAAATTTCAAGTATGCCTTAACCTTTTTGTAATAGTATACACAATCTATGTTACTAGGTTAACTACTAACTGACAACACTATCTGTCATATTTATCATACATTAAACTCTCTAAATATTAGGGTTAGTGTAAACGGATAGGGTGATATGTCATAACATCACAACCCATCATATCATGATTGTGTGCGCAGCCTAATATCAAGACAGAACAAATATTGTGTGAGTCAACAAACATTTTCATCAATCATCGCTCTCTTTCTACTGAAATATTAGGCTGTTTCATTCCGACAAAACAAAAAATAAATAGAATCACGACTGTAATCCCCAAGTACGGTAGACATCCTCTCAGATCTCCAGACTCTTAGATGTTTTGAAGATGTCTAGAGGTGGTAGTCAGAGGCATTATATCTACATCTACAGAAAATTTCATCTTAATTCGTTTTGGCGTTTAAGTTTGATTAAAGAACAAACATTATACAAACTCACAAACTTTTGCATTTATAATATTATTAGGATGGATTTACAATATTACTTAGTAAGATAACAATTGTCATTATCATGAATGAAGATAATAATTCTGCACTTTGGATTCCGTTTTTAAATGGTCATTGTTTCATCTTCTAACTGTAGCATTGTAATTATCACAGAATTTCAGTAAAATCATCTTTTCTTATCGATACAAAACGATGTCATAGTTGAACATCCTTGATTGGCTTCACAGCTATCACACAGCCTATCTTATGCACTGTAGGTTCGAACTACACCCCGGGCAAATATGTGTTTGATAATTATAATGTTTGTTCTGTGTGTGGGTGTCATAATGTATCATAACGTATATGTATGTATGTCTTGTTTCTATAGTACAAGCAATTGGCTAAATAGCGCTGTGTGAATTGTCCACTTATATTTATTTATTTTATTTTATTTTTTAGGATTAAGC
This sequence comes from Hydriomena furcata, assembly GCA_912999785.1. Lineage (NCBI taxonomy): Eukaryota > Metazoa > Arthropoda > Insecta > Lepidoptera > Geometridae > Hydriomena > Hydriomena furcata. Next base: position 3,145,557 of record OU538834.1, on the reverse strand, counting down.
ATTTAGTGTTAAACGATACTAGTATACTCCTTAAAGAAATTAATGCACTTATACCAGCAAAACAAGCTACCTAGAAACCGTAGCAGGAAACAATCATATACTTTGAAGACAAACTTCAATGAAAATTCTACGAAATGAGTTATCATATCTAAAAGCAAACTAAACTCGATATCGCCCGCATCTCCCATTAAAGCAAAGCGTACGCTGGGGTAATTTTGTATATATTAAGTTGGCAACACTGAAAACTTTGGTCATTAGAGCAAGGCCAGTGTAAGTGCTGGGCGTATGTTATGTCTACGGTCCGCAACCAGGTGGGACGTTACAGGAATTATGGTACAAGCTTAGGCGGAAAGATCACTTTGTCTATCTTTTTAAAACTATGATTACATTACGAGTCTAATATAACTATTTTCGTGACACTATAAGTACATTACGATATGTGTTGAATATGACTATCTTTGTGAGACTATTAGTACATTACGATATGTGTCTAATATGACTATCTTTGTGAGACTATTAGTACATTACGATATGTGTCTAATATGACTATCTTTGTGAGACTATTAGTACATTACGATATGTGTCTAATATGACCATCTTTGTAAGACTATTAGGATATTACGATACGTGTCTTATATGACTATCTTTGTGAGACTATTAGTACATTACGATATGTGTCTAATATGACCATCTTTGTAAGACTATTAGGATATTACGATACGTGTCTTATATGACTATCTTTGTGAGACTATTAGTACATTATGATTTGTGTCTAATATGACCATCTTTGTAAGACTATTAGGATATGACGATACGTGTCTAATATGACTATCTTTGTGAGACTATTAGTACATTACGATATGTGTCTAATATGACTATCTCTGTGAGACTATTAGTACAGTACGATATGTGTCTAATATGACTATCTTTGTGAGACTATTAGTACATTACGATATGTGTCTAATATGACCATCTTTGTAAGACTATTAGGATATGACGATACGTGTCTAATATGACTATCTTTGTGAGACTATTAGTACATTACGATATGTGTCTAATATGACTATCTCTGTGAGACTATTAGTACAGTACGATATTTGTCTAATATGACTATCTTTGTGAGACTATTAGTACATTACGATATGTGTCTAATATGACCATCTTCATGAGACTAATTTACATTACAATGTTTCTAATATAACTACATATCTTTGTGACGTTACTTTGTCTACTCCCTTAAGAAATTTTTAAGGATATTAGCGTTTTAATATCATGGAAACCAGCCTATCGCAATTAGGGCTTACAGTCGTGAACATATTTTTTTTTTTGCATTTTATATTTTGAACTCATTATAATTAATATCGCTTATGATATTGCTTTACGCCATCCAAACACCTAGGCGCGCTAACTACCGAACTTTAAGCTATTATACGTCAAAACAACTTACATCGAAACCTTGATTACATGCTTTGTTATCTTACACAATGTATTACATAATACTTTATTTTAAACTGGCTTCCGCCTGCAGTCTCACTCGCGTGGTATCCGGATAAAATATAGCCTATATGCTGATTAGGTCACTAGTTTATATACTAATCAAAATATATTGACTGGCTGACTGACCTATCAACGCAAAGCATAAACGACTGGTCCCAGAAACTACTGAGCCTTTCTTCAATATTTTATTTTTATTTTGTACTTTTTGTTTTACTTTAAAATACAAGATAAAAAAATAAATAGGATCACGACATTCATCCCCAAGTACGGTAGACATCCTCTCAGATCTCGAGGCGTTTAGATCCTTCGAAGATGTCTAGTGGGGGTAGTCAGAGGCACGTCCAAACATTATATTTGGCACATGCCCACATTATGCAGTAGCGTTCCATACGTGACAGGTTGCAAGCCCATCGCCGCTACAGGGGATTATATTCGTGATCATAAACATATTTTTATCTTCTTTTCTAGAAATTTGGTTTTGGAATGTGTATTCATTTCGCTGTGTATTAAAACTAAGAAAGAATTTTCCGAAATTCAACCCCCAGCAGCGGGTGTACAAGTTTGTTTGATAATAACTTTACATGAATTGACTTCATTCAGGACTAGGTTTCCACTATTTCTAAATATTCTTTGACCTGCTTTAGGAAGCCTATAAAAGCAGAAAAGCTTTCAAGGTAAAATTTTGTGATAACATAAATAAAATAATCTTAAACCTACGTGAATGAATCAATTCAATTCATGAATTTATTTATTCACGTAGGTAGATAATGTTTTGAAATAAAAATAAGTTATCTGTCTAAAAATATTTTTCCATTACTAACTTGTGTAAAATCACTTGTCACGTCTTATAAAATTGTCATCGGAACTTGACAATAATGCAATGTTTTTACACAATCGAAGTATTTACAAAAAAGTTCCATTGTGAGAGTCTGTTGAACATCCTGATTTCATCATCAGATCAGCTGCATATTATTGCATTGTCACCGAAGATACATAAGTATGCAAAATTTCAACTCAACCGGTTGCGGTTAACTGCTTCAAAATTAAGTTGCAATATTTCACCTTAAGGCCCTGTATGTCGACGATTGCTCTTTTTCGAAACGAAAAAAGAAATACTTCTGAACAAGCCACATCTCCTATTTTTATAAATATATTACTTCAGGTTCCTACCTAGACTTATATTAAGCTGAAAACATAATAGCAGAAACTTTTCACGATAAAGATATTATTTCAAAATTATACGTTTTAGAATTTTTGATCGAAATACTTTGATACCTACTATTAAGATCAACTTGTGATTTATTGTTAAAGATAGGTAATATGTAGATCTAGATTTCTACTAGAATAGGTTTTTGATAAGTAATTATACATTATTTATATCATTAATCTATTCGAAAAGCAAAGGCGGACCACGCGCCGCCCATGGTGCCCCGTGTGTTTGTCGTCATTGCAGCGGTCGGTAGGATTATTTATCGAAGTGATTAAAGATGGGTACATCTTTATTCACATATACTATACATTGTAAAATAAGAGATGTGGCTTGTTCAGAAGTATTTCTTTTTTCGTTTCGAAAAAGAGCGATCGTCGACATACAGGGCCTTAACAAACATAGTATAGTAACATACATACATGGCGAGTTAAATAAAAGCTTGTGATAAGCAACAGCTCACAATAATTAAGTGCCTCCTAGACAATCAATGACAATCAACAATGCTTACGTGATAGGACATTAGCTCGAACAATGATCGCTTACTGAGGAAATTCAAGTAATTATTACGCTACGTAATTTAGTGTAAGTGATGGAGAATTTAATTGATGGGCATTGATCGTTTTGCTTTACCATTAACTATTATTTTGACTAATGATATGGTTTAGATTTAGAAGGTACATGGTTTGGTACAAGTACGTTGTTCACTATGTACCACTATCAGCAGTTGTAGATAACGTATGATGAAATTTTATCGGCCTCGGACGAATGAGTATTGATGAATCACTCGTCTATAACCAGATAATATAAGCCACGTTAGAAAAATGTATCGATGAGCGTGGATTTGAACCTACGAATCGGAAGGTCTAGTAGACACAACACATTTAGACAAAAATAATATTTAGGGCCTGCTTTTACTAGAGTAGCCGTGTTGGCCGAGTCCTCCCACTCGACTCGACCTCGACTTCGATCTGAAGATTGTGGGTTCGAATCCCGGCGTGCATCAATGGATTTTTCTGTTGGAAAAAATTATATGCGCATAAAAAACACGTGCTCAAAACGGTGATGGAAAACATCGTGAGGTTCATCAGTTAGAATTCTTATAAGCGGCGTTGGGCTTGCAATGCGTATGGAATGCTATAGATTGAAAGCCTATTACCACTTATAAAAATACTAACAAGTTTCCTCATAGTCGTAAACTAATTTGTTTTTTTTATGATTTCTTATAAAATTTGGTCGTCTCTCGCTATTATGATTTTATTTAGCTTGTCCCGAAGAAAAACCGAATACAGAATCGTAAATAGAAACAAACCGTTCACAAAAACAATCATAACACATCTACATACGGATATAGTGACGCACCCGGAGGAAATATAAATACTGTAGGTATTGAAATATCGTATAATGTGTATCGGAATTCCTTCCCCAGTTATATCAGACGTCCAGTATCGCCTGACCCGTCTTACCTCGATCCTCGTACTTATTCCGATGGCTTTTTCAATAATGAATGGAGGCTGGGAGGTCTCGATAAGTTGGGCAAGCGGTAAACGTTCGATAGGTCGGGAGCTACTTATGACTATGAATATTTATAACATATTAGCCGAGCGACGCTTGTTGCCACCGTTGGTTGTTAAGGGGCTGATATATGGATAAGTAAGGATTTATTTATGGCTCTGAATTTGCCGTATTGGTCTAGTGAGAGGTGCTTCGACTTTCAACCCAAAGGGATTCAACGGTGGTATAAAATCTCGAACGAGCACCAATGAATTTTTCTTTTTCAAACTAAGCATGCAAACATTTTTCTCAGTACGGTGAAGGAAACCATCGAATCGTGAGGAAACTAATTAGTAAGTCAGCCCGCGACCATGGCTTTTGTAACATAGACGGAACGTCAGGAAAATAAATTTAAAGTAATTACGCGATAAAGACCCATGTAAAAATATATAGTCATGTCTAATAATTACGATAGTTAGAAAAATAAAACCAATTAGTATTCCATAATGGCCATTTGTCTTCAAATGGAATGCTAACTACAGTAAAGAGTGGGCATATTATGCCATTATGTAATATTTAGATGTGTCTCTGGCTGGATCTAGATGTCTCTAAGGGTTTGACCGGTATTGCCCTGTGATAGACTATTTTAGGGTTCCGTACCCAAAAGATAAAAACGGGAAACTATTACCAAGACTTCGCTGTCCGTTTGTCTGTCACAGGGCTGTATCTGAGCATGAACCATGTTAGCTAGACAGTTGAAATTTTCACAGATGATGTATTTCTGTTGCTGCTTTAACAACAAATACAAAAAACAGAATAAAATGATTATTTTATTGGGGCTCCCATACAACAAACGTGATTTTTTTGCAGTTTTTTATAGGTACGGAACCCTTCGTGCGCGAGTCCGACTCGCACTTGGCCGGTTTCATTTACGACAACTATGTTTTAAGTAGGTACCTATAGCTCAAGGAGGTTACTTAAAATCCACACAGAATTTTCAAAGATTATGAAATATATAATAAAAACTGCCAACTCTTAAAAGATATCACCTGACGGAGCCTTAAATGCAAATTATAAATGTTTATATAAAGAGTTCAATTTATATTCTAATTCGATGGCTTCCCGCTAGAGGGCTACGTGTCGCTGATGGCTATCCAACTTAAACCTTAGCCGATAAGCCAGAAATGAGCTACATTTTGTTTAATAATTTGTAATAATATAGGAAACCAAATCATAATCTTATCAAAATATAATATCTTATAATAGCTGCTGAAAAAAATACATTGCGTACAGACTCCATCTTGTAAACTGGGCACTACACTAGAGCTTTACATGAAATTCGCGAAAAGGAACTTAAAAATAATCATAGGCACTACGCCGTGTTTGTTTTCTGATTCGTCTAGGCTGCGAGGAATATAGAAGAATTGTTGTGCTTTTATTGAAATAATAACTGAACTTTTAAAGATTATTGTAAATCATAGTAAAAGTTGAGGTAACATAAAAAAAGTTAGCTCGTAGAATCACATCATATTTTGGTTATTTATTTATGTTAATACTACTCCTAACTTCTTAAGTAACACTTACATAAGAATTTTATATAAATATAAATATTTTATTTTATTTACCATACAAATGAAACTTAAATTTAATTTTACAGGTACATACCAATTAGACTATCCATGACAATAACTAAACATGCTTTCTAATAATATTATAAATGCGAGGGTTTGTGAGTTTGTTTGTTTGTGCCTCATTCGGGCCTCAACGACAAAACGGATTAAGATGAAACTTGCTGTAGATAGAGATATAATGACAGAATAAAACATAGAGGTATTTATAATCCGTAAAACATCCCCAAGGATCATCCCTTTTGCGTTTTTTCGGTAAAGAGGGCGCTGGTGTGCAAAAAAAATTGACTTCAGAATTAACTTTTCACAACTGCATGATACGCATTCTACCAAAAATGTCTAAATAATTTTGAAGTTCGGTAATCTTTGCTTTTTTTCTATGTGATTATGACAGGACAACGAATAAAAAGTGACAAATAATGAAACAAGATTTTACAACATATATAATTTTATCGTTATTACTTAAATTAATTTATAATTATATTTATAAAAGATAAGTCAGTTAGTATTTAAAAAATAATAATTATGAATATTATAACTATAGATACATTATAACATTACACAATTTGTCTCGTATTACACAGATGACAAATAACTCCATTATAATATTTCAGCGGCTAAAAACGGAACCTTATCTTACATTTAATATATTTTTACTTACGCTAATAATGGTAAAATACTAATAATTTGATAAATGGTAAACATAAAGGTGTGATCAGACATAGCGCGGCATTCGAGCGCGGCATGCAGGACACAAGTTTGCCGCGTGACTAGTTTAGACTTTTTTTAAGCTTCATAACTAATTTTAATTGCACAAACTCATTTTGTTATTATATTCCTATTATTTTGTTGTGATGCTTAATATATTATACAAATGTCACTAAATCTAATTGAATTTTTAATATTTGGCACAATATTGTATTATTTTTTTAAACTTGTTTGTGCTCAACTTTATTAGACATAACGTTTAGCTTTGAATATAATCGTTCTCATGGCCTCAAGCAATAAATAATGATATGGCGTCGTTTCAAAAAATGGCCAAGGATATCATGATTATTACATATTACATGATTAACTATTGCATACTTTAGCATTATTTTTATTTATTTTTATAATTTGAAAGGAAAGAGAAATAAGAACAAGTGTGATTGTAAAGTTCTGCGTAATTATATTTATAAGGGAATATATCTATTTAACACTCACGCTGCTAGCAATGATAGCAGTTTGCTGTTGGCTATCATGTTTTCGATACTTAGGTTCTGTATACTTAGATTTTCGGTATCAGCACTACCGTTTTTAATTTCAGTATCGCCTTCAGAGTCACCCGGAATAGTTGATTCAGGTGTCACAGTAGTAGTTTCTGTTTCCTCAGTTGTTGCAACAGTTGGAGCCACTTCAGTTACTGGTGCTTCAGTTGGTGGTGCCACAGTTGGTTCCACAGTTGGTGCTATAGTCGTCGGTGAAACGGTTGTGGAAGCAAGTTCCGCGTTCAATTCATCAATTGTTCTGTACGCTCTGTTTCTCTGCGCTGCCATAGCCCACGTTGATACTAGTAGGCAGAAGGACAGCGCTGACAACAAGACTATTACTTTGTTGTTCATCATCCATCCTAAAGTCCTCTCTGTGTAGTAACGGCATGCTGTTGAGTTAGCCATTTTGATTTACTCTTGCACTGCACACAACTATCACTTCTAGCTTCAGGTCTTGGAATACTCTGTCAACAATATTGTTATCGATTTTTATCAATAACTGACATGCTATTATCGGACGATGTAGCTTAGAAGCAGGCAAATATAAACCTTATTTTGTCCAATCAGAGTACACCACAAAATATTTATACCACAATATTGATAAGGATGGATTAGAACTGATAAACAAGATACTCGGTATGAGTCGATTTCAATGATTATAATGTTTGATAAAAGCTATTTAAATTTTTATTTTGTAATTTCCATTTTTATTATCGTATAGATATTTTATTTTTACCCTTATACAGTCACTAATTTTTAAGGACATGACATCATTTATTTATCAACATAATCTTGCCAGAGAAGTATGGGCTACTCAGAAAAACAGGAAAAGAACAACTACAATAAGAAGAAAAACTAAAGAATAAAAACGTGAGAATAAAAACGAAAATTCTAAAATAGAGATGGAATGGGAAATTCTCTGAAAAAGAACAGAAGACTTGTTAGGCTATTATGTAGGTATATTCGAAGTTTTATACAAATTCGTGTATAGTATGATTGAGTAGTGTAGTATGATTGAGTCACAGAGATCCAAACATACAAATATCCTCACAAACTTTCAAATTTATAACAATAGTAAGATCATTGTCATCATGTATTTTTAGTATCTTCGCACGTGATATCTATATTTATATTTTATATTTTTTTAATAGTCATAGGTCCATGTTTGAAGCATTTTAATACGTCATGAAAACCAAGTGTTGCGCCATCAGCGAGCAACTTCAATAAATGACACCATCAAAATAAAGTGAGATTTATACCCTTCCAGAATGTATCACCAGAAAATAGTAAAAAGGCGCGTAAAAAAATAAAAATGCTATCAAAGCACTTATGAGCGCTAAATAAGGTACCACAGAAAATGTTATAGGTACAATTTAGTTAGACTATATAGAAATTTGTTCGCTCACGTTTAGGTTAATGACGTCATCAGAATGATAAATGGCTCGAATTTATAAGGAGCCGCGTACCTTGAACCTTATGTCTTGAAATGAAGTAATTTCTAAGAATAATCTGCCATAGAGTAAAGAGGTTTACGACAGTTTTATTTCAGGGGCCGTACCACAAGCTCGAAATATCAAAACTTAGTACTCAAGGTTCGAAAGTGATACCGCAATACGGACTCGTATAGCGTTGTCACTTTCGTAATGTTTTGATATTACTTTGGAACCTTGTGGTATGACCCCAGGTTTGAGAGAATGTCGTTGTTTGTTCAAGCATTTATTTTTAATATTTCTCTTACTCGTCATTTTGTTCTCCTTTCCCCACTTAATGGGGGGTAGGCACAACATTTTGCGATGATTTGGCTTATGTTTTACAACCGGCCGCCTGCTTTACGTCAAGCCCATTACTATGTATTAAAAACCCACACACAGTTACAATGATAAATTATCTAGAAATAATCTACAACACTAATGATGCTAAATTACAGTGTCAGCAGTTTATATATAGCAAACTAGCTATAATCTATTATCTAAAGAAACTTAAAAAAATTACTTTGAAAGAACGTAATGGTCGAGTCGACTTATGCACCGATGGTTCCATACAGAAGTAACTAGGAAAGAAGATAAGTAAAAGGAGGAGGAGGATAAAGGAAGGATTGTAATAAATACATAAATTCAAATCGGATAAAAATATTTCAGACTATTTAAAATTATACTACGTTTATGCACCTATATCATTTTGGTTCGGAACCCTAAGAATGAGACTTATTTTTTTATAAATTCAAAACCTAAGTAGAATAATGATCCTACATATCATTACATAGCTCATTGTTTTTTTTACCAACTTTAAAAAAGTATAGATTTTTAATAAATAGGCTACGACTGTAATCCCCAAGTATAAGACATCCTCTTGGATCTCCAGACTCTTAAATCCTTTGAAGGTGTCTAGTGGGGGTAGTCAGAGGCATGTCCAAACATTATATTTGGCAAATGCCCAAATTTTGCAGTAATAATTTTTAAACGGGTCTTTATCACGTTCACCTTTATTTTATTTTCCAATTTGTAACATAGTCGAAACGATATCTATGATCGCGGGCAGACTCTAAAATCTATAGTCATGTCTGTTAATCACGAAAGATTGAAATATTTTAAAAAAGGTACATTTTAAACACGGGTTTTTCTGTTACTATCAATCTTATTTCTATTTTAGCATTCATAGCAGTTATGTAGCAGTCCGCCCCAGCGTCGCACGGATGTAATAGATATTTTATGGCCATTTTTTACACCTTTGGTTAAATTATTGTAGTTCTAGTAAAGATCATTATTTTTTCCTGTAATTAATAAAGCCTATATTATTCAGTGATAACGTTGCATTCAAATGGTAAAAGAATTTTTGAAATCGGTCTAGTAGTTTTTTGCAAATCTTACCTCTTTTTAGTATTAGTATAGATATAGATCTACTCGTAGTATTAAAGTATATTAAAGATTAAAGATACTGATAACCAATGCAATCAACTTAAAATTTAACACAAAAACAACACTTAGATTATAAAGTCAACAATACAAAAAAACTACTAGGTATAGGTACTTATTACAATATTTATGTTTGTATTTACTTTTGTATATTTATCACATCGTAACAACCAAACCGATTTCAATGAATTTCGGTAAGAAAAAAAGAAAGAAAAAAACAAAAAAAAAAGCTTAATAACAACGACTTCACTACATAGTAGTAGTAGTACATATAAAGCAAAGTCGCTTTCCGCTTCCCGCGTCTGTATGTATGTATGTTTGCTTATATCTTTAAAACTACACAACGGATTTTGATGCGGTTTTTTATAATAAATAGAGTGATTCAAGAGGAAGGTTTATATGTATAATACATGCATAATATAGTAGAGAAACACTGATAATTTTAGAGGTTTCTAATGTGATGTCGTAAATAAACACATTTTTTTGCGCTTACGTTGCAAATGCTGGCTGAACCCCACGAGATATATCAAAATAATGTACTACAGTATTGTACACCTTAAAAACGTCTACAAAAAAGTCAACGATGGTATTAGAAATGTCTTACGCACAGCGAAGCGGGCACGGGTCAGCTAGTTATATAATAATAGATAAACTCTGACGTAGATAAAGACACAGTATACTTTTTAACCCAAATTGAAGGTTTCAATCTGGAAGTTAAAGTTCATATGAAAATCCGTTGGGAAAATGACGTAACTGCTATTTTCGTAGTTAAAACTGAACGGGCTGAAGCTTATCAATAAATAAATAAATAATAGTTTACATTTCACGCATGACCATATAGCCCCAAACTAAGCAAAGCTACCAACTTAGCTGCGAGGCCAGTCAATAATAAAGTAGGTTAATTTTAACAATAACAAATTTTGGACTTATGATTGAGTAATGTATTAAAAAGGAATACAATAATATAGACTAACAAAAATTAAATCGGTTTTGTTGAAACGTAGTTATTGTTATAATCCTGCGGCGTGATACCAGGCTACCATGAACATAAAGAGCAATTCTAACTCGTTGCCAGTCTACAAATGAACACGTCTGCGTGCGAGTTCCCTTATCTAACGGCCCTCATTCCTTACATCGGAGTAGAGACAGCCAGTCGTTTGTCTACCACTCGGCCCGACCCCGTACCATGGAACAAAATAACAGTGCTAACATACAAAATGTCACTTACACGTCACACGAACCTGGTCTTTAGAAACACCAGATATTGTGTATTTTGGATCAAAGTCGCTAAAACCAACTCGCTAGTAAAATGGAAGATGTTTTGACATAGGCAATTCAAGTATTTTGTATCCAAGCAACTTGTAAGTCAAGATTTGCTGTCTCAATGATATGAAATTGGAAGAAGATAGGTACTATTTTATAACTCTGCAGTAATTAGGTCTGAATAATAATTGCATCGTATTCTTCTTCTTCTTTTTTCATGTCGATGCTTTTATTTTTTACTAGCTGACCCGTGCCCGCTTCGCTGGGAGACAGATAGTTTCACATCTGGTATTTCGATCTTCCAAAATTATAGCCAATAAGTTACCGAGGACTAATAGCTATATAACAAAAAAAGTTTCATCAAAATCCGTTCAGTAGTTTTTGCGTGAAAGCCAGACAACAGACAGACAGACAGACAAAAATTTCAAAATGTTTTTTTTTTGCTTGTGTTACTTGTATGAAGACCCCTATGAGTATTTTTTTTAGTTTTTATTCAATGTACAGAATTGAACTCTTCTACAGTTTTATTATAAGTATAGATAGATATAGATTGTTTTTAAATTGTTTTCGAATAGTAGGTGGCCACCACGACCACTCTATCTGTTATTGGATGGGGCCGGAAAATTTAATGTTTGGACATACCACTGACCACCCCCTTAATATATATTTATGGATCTGAGGGAATGTCGACCAAACTTGGCGCTTAGAGTCGTGAACCTATTTCTTTTATTTTATTTAAAATTTCTCATTATGTAAAATCTAAGTCCAAAAAATAACTTGAATCTCTTCGTTGCGAAGGTACATTTGTCTTACGATAATTCAAAATAATCATCTAAAGATCTTATTTTAGTTCGAAGGGATTGCATTCTAATAACAGCTCTAATCTTCAGCGGAATAAACTCCATTTTACATTAAAATACAATTCAAAGTGTTAGAAGAAGGCATCCGACCCCTTTATTGGGTTCATTCCGCCTTTATTATGTGAAATTCGTTTCTTCGTTGATGTTCAAGGATATTGACAAAATGACATTCCTTATTTACTATCATAGAAAGTTTCTAGATATAGGGTCAAAGACTCGGTTGTGGTGCCTACTAATTATCTATCTCTTAGGTTATGTATAATTCATAGTCTACTTTATAAAATTAAAAACGTCCCAAAAACTATATAAACACTCAAAAGGGATGACTTCTGTATAGATGGCGCTGATGTCCAAAAATCTGACATCACAGACTAAAAACATTCAGTCTTTTCTAATCGATTATTGAAATTTGACAGGACAACGTCTGTCACAGGTCGGCTAGTAATGAATAAATAAATTACGCCTGTCACAAAACCATTGCATAACCTAAGAGATAGACAAATACTCTATTCCATGTTGTTTAAAAATATTCGTTTTAATCATTTTTAGAGTTTCGTAGTCTACAAGACAAGGTAGGCAAGTTTACGAGTAATAGACGTACTAGTCGACCAACTTATAAAATGTATTTGAAGTTTTTTTTTTTTATTACAAATACAATTGACCATTACTTATCATAACGTTGTTAGCTGTGATAACTACGATACCCTACATTGCGCGTGACCCAACACGCACTTTTTTTGATTTATACAGTTTATTTGAAAATAAAATGTTGTTAAAATGCCCACAACCAGCGCTCTCACCCTATTCATATTGATAACAACGGATACAATTTATATCGCAAATTCCATAATTTTGTTTTCCGAAAATTCGGGTATTTTATGTTTTATTTGCCAATCCGAAACTAATATTGGAGATTGAGAAATTTACATAATATTTTTATTGTAATCGCAAAAAATTACTGAATAAAACTGACCAAGTGCTTGTGATAATAACGTTATAATAAGTAATTTTCAATGGTTTTTGTACAAAAAAATCCATTATTTCTTCTTCAAGTACATTATACAAGTTGGTCACTCATACAAATTACAGCTTTCTAGCACTAATAGTCTCTGAGCTAAGCTGCGGACAGACGTACAGACATGGCGAAACTATAAGGGTTTCTTGTCTTGTAGACTACGAAACCCTAAAAACAAGAGTGTACCGACTATATCCTCTCAAATCTTCAAGTGCTCAGATCCTTGAAGATTTCTAAATGAGTAGTCAGAGGCACATCCAAATTTACTATTTGGCACATGCCCTTAACGAAGATAGTATTCCATATGTGACACGTCTAAAAAACCTTTAAAACCTAAAACACTCTCAATAGATATATATCAGAGAAAAAGCACTCAAATGTTTTCCATTTTAAAACTATAAAACGCGATTTGTTTAAAATTTGTTTACTGATCATAAAAGCGAAATCAAATTCTATTGCTCCCTCCCCTTTCCCTCTCCTCTGGGAAATCTCAGCGAGCATTGGCGAGTGATTTGATGTGTCGCTACAGAATAAATATTTTATTGATGATTGGTCCACCTTTGATCGCGTAAACCTTTAATACTGATTAATGTTGAACAGTCGTAGGGTAGATTTATATTAGACCGAGCCGTGCCCGGGACATGCCGTGCACGTGGCCCGGACGGGGCACGGATTTGAAACGTTACATACATTTTGTATGAAGCAGTTTATATAAAACAGCAGTTTATATCCGTGTCCCGTCCGGGCCCGTCTACTAACTAAAGTCTACTAACTCCGGCCCGGCCCGGACACGGCCCGGTCTAATATAAATCTACCCGTACAGTCGTGATGTTTACGTTTATCACGCTATTTTGTACACTACGTGCCAAATACCGACTGGCCTCACAGCTCAGTTGGTAGTAGCTCTGCCTTCCGCGCTGTAGGTTGTGCGTTCGATTCTCACCCAGAACAAATATTTTTGGCAATGAACAATTTTTGTGTTTTTTTTGTTTTGTATCTTAGTATACAACAAATATGTTATGACCACCAAAAAGTACATAAGTATTTTATCAGTTATCTGGTTCCCAAAGAACAAACTTTGCTTCGATTCGAGCTGGGCGCTGTGTGAATTGTCCACCGATATTTATTATTTTTATTAAATTGTTACGTTGTGCTTCTAACTATCCTCTTTAGATATTTCCATGGAACTGAGCGTCTGCAGATCTAAGAGGATGTATTTGGGGATTATCAGCCTTCTGTTTAATGTCCTAATTAACTCGTTTTTGCTTTGCGGTAGATCAATGAATAAATATTGAAGCCTAGGTGTTTTAGGTAGTTTTTTTCTTACTAGTTTGATAGTTGGAATTTTATGAATAATCCCCTGATATTGCAGAATGTGGGTATATATATGCCAAATGTTATATTTAGACGTGCCTCTGACTAACCCCTCTAGACATCTTTAAGGATCTGAGTGCCCCGAGATCTGAGAGGTTGTCTACCGTACTTGGGGATTAGTCTAGATCCTATATTTTTTATGATATTTTTATCACAAACACTCACGTGTTAAAACTGTTATCTACTGTCGTGATTACGTATACTAAGTTCAGTTCTCACACCAATCACATACTTCGATCGTTATAATAAAGGATATAGGTACCAACTTATTACATTTATAATCCGCAATGTACCATTCACGCATCGAAATCAAAGTTTAATAAGTTCCAGATGCGTCACATTTACATAGAAAACAGGGGCCATACCACAAACTCCTAAAGTAATATCCAAACAATATTACTCACGGTGCGAAAGTGAGAACGCTATACGAGTTCGTATTGCGTTGTTACTTTCGCGCCGTGACAGTTGCCTGAGCACGAACCACTATCGTATCGACAATGTATCGTCCAAATGTCAAAACTGACACTTTTTGTATAGTAAATGTGTCAGTTTTGGCATTTGGACGCTACTGGTTCATGCTAACCCCCCAGGACTCTAACCGCGATTTTAACGTCATAATATCATAACCTCTTTGAATGAACATTACACCACCATGTTTATTGTCTGACTAGCTTTTTTGCACGGTTTTTCTCGCGTAGCACTCGGATAAAAATTATAAGTTCATCCGGCATAACGATACTTTTAAAAAACCGGTCAAGTGCGAGTCGGACTCAAAACACAAAAAGTCGGACTCGCGCACGAAGGGGAGCCCTTCGTTTTTGTGTCTCCTGTCTTTTTGAACGTGTTTTTTTGCCGTGTTTTATAGATACCAATCCCTTAGTGCGCGAGTCCAACTCGCACTTGGCCGGTTTTTTTAGGTAGTTTTTTAGGTATATATACAAAACTGACAGTTTTCTATCTAAAGGTGGTCACATGTGAGATCAAACGCTTAAGTCTTTGATCGTAGCCAGTTATCAATATTGCCTACTCAGTGAGTGGATACGTGTTCGGAAACACCAATATTTGTGTTCACGAACTTTCCACAAACTCACTCACTCTGGAATAGAAAATGTAGGTATAACTTGGTTTTGGATAACTCAAATATGGATGTGTGGCCTGGCGTCTACTGGTATTTTGGTACGCACGTCACATCGTTTCCGACTTTATTTTTAAGACGATTAATAAATATTTTGATGAATGCAGAATCGTTTTTTCTCAATAACCGCAAAACATACAGTTTTGTTTTTTTATGACAATGATAACTTAAGGATTTAATCTAGATAAATTAACGACAGAAACACGATTGATTAAACTTTACTCGATAGATTTATTTTCCAAAGTTGGCTCTTCAAAAACACTAGTTTCGTTTTTAATCAAAACTATGAATAGCTAAATAGTTTATTTTTATATAATGCGTTAGATAATCATACTAGCTAAGTAAATTACAGACAGTTTTTTTTTAATTTGATGGTTTGCAAGATAATGCAGTTTTATCACTTTTTTCGTCTTATCCGGGTAGACTCAGCCCATACAAAACGTCAAAAATTTCACTTGAACTGAAGCGAAGCTGAACTGAGTGGAAGTATGAGTTTCCACCTAAACGGAGCTGTTCAAGGCTGTGCGGCGCGGACCAATAACAGCGCTCTAATATTCGAGTTTGAAAATGTCGAGCGCTGTGTTTGGTCCGCTTCGCTTAGCTTCGCAGTTTCTTATAGGTGGAAACTCACCCTAAGAGCATCCTAAAGCTACCGCGTTACTGACGCTCCCAATTCGCATTTTGGTTTTTTATCGTGTAAGTTTGGTAGTAGCTTAAAGGGACGCGAGCGATATACATTAGGCCAATTTACAAGCATTTTCCCGCTGATTCCGCACGCAAAGCTATAAAAAGAATAACAAATGAATACGATCAAGCACATACGTACCTACTACGGCTGCAATAAAAGCGAATCTCCCCCATGCAGGGAGGATATACCTTGCACCCCCTTTTAAATCTAGCGCCGGATTTCGTTACTAAGCCTCACAGATATAATTATTATTTATTTATTATATTTATTATTATAGATATTGCATCTTAGAACCTTATTTGTTAAATGTAAAACTATTGGAACTTTAAGGCTAAATACTGCAAAATGTGGGCATGGGCCAAATATAATGTTTGGGTGTGCCTCTGATTACTCACTCTAGACATCATTCCTGAGAGGATGTCTACCGGGAATCTGCTTAGAATTAACAGTGGTCCTTTTTTTTTATTGGAACTATAAAAGCAGAGTTCAGTTCTAAAGAAGTTGGTTACTTGGGTACTAAACTGAACGAATAGTGACGATCAAATTTTTTTTGTAGATAAGTCCTGAAAAATTGTTTCTACGCATCGTAAACTCTTTTGTTGTTTCGCTGTAATCGGGTAAACTAGAGTTTATTTATAAAAAATATTCTCGAGTATCTTGACTTTAAAGATTTTATGACTTGTACCTACTTGTATTTTTATTTTCTTTGTGCTACACAAGTATGTAAATTATAATATTGGTCTTTTGTTCTTTTACAGAACAATGAACTGAGGGTTAACAACGTGAGGGTATTATAATCAAAGCCGACGCTTGCACTAACTCGCAAAAATTCCCTGAATTTATTATTTATTACCTGCATAGAGTCTCCGTAGATACAATCATCTAATGCCCGTCATTTTTAAGGGGAGACTGGGGCGTTTAGGGGAGATGGGGATTTTTCGCCAAATTGCACAAATTCTTTTATGTTTATGGTAATATATTAAAAGGTTGCTGCCGATGACGGCGGATATAAATATTTTTTAATTGGATTTTTGTGAGATGAATTTATTTTGAGTGTGTATTGGAATATTGCAATTTGATTTAGGACGTGATTATAATTTCTGATAGATGTCAAGCAACACTCCACATTTTCACAATAAAATTTTCTGTACAATTTAAAGCAGGGTATATTTTTTGTATAGGAATATAATCATCATCATTTATTTGTCTCACAACTCAGTTGGTGGCTTACCTTATGCGCTGTAGTTTGTGGGTTCGAATACCACCCAATATTTTTTGAATGACGACATCTAATTACAACAATTTACAACTAAATTTTACGGCTTTGTTAGACTTGAATCCAAGAGAGGAGCTCTCCGACGAGACACACGTCCAGGACAAACATATTTGTCTGTGTTTTAAAATGTATTGTAAAACAATATTATTGGTATTTACTCGTATATTGGTGTTGGCAATAGAATTATCTTTAAAAAAAATATAGGTACTTGTTAGAACTGTAATGGTCTATAATCGGTTATTTTTTTATCATCACTTATTAAAAGAAAAAACAGTTATTACGTTTAAAAATCTAAGAAGAAAACCGATGATAATGTCTTTTAGATTCAAGGGACTATATTGTTTTTTTTTAAGTTTTATAACGGAACTATTAGTTTTACAGGACTATAATTTTAAAAGGGACTAATTTGGGACTATTCTCTACACAATATAAAATCATCGAAGTCAGATAACCAAGTAAAATGATCAGTCATACAAAAAAAATATAATACATGTGGAATTGAGAACTCTTCTTTCGTCGGTTATTAGAAACTGAACCGTATAAAAGAAGAGAGTATATTTTTCTGCTTTAACAATAGCAAAAGGGAAATTATCACGAATATAAGGGATGAATCATTGGTCAAACTAAACATCAGCATATTAACTAAACTCAACAATCTCTCCCAATCTCAACCCCAACCAAAATTAAAATCTATTCCCCTAAAATACCTGTTTTAATTCTCAATAATCACTTGAAAATTATTTTTAACAAACTACAGAGAAACGGTCGATCTCTGGGGTATGTCTCTGACCGTCCAAAAATCAAGAGCCGCTTAGCGAATAACAACGATTAGAACGAGGGGTCTGTGAAAATCGGTCGTTGGATGCTAACAATTGGACCGTCCCCTTATCTAAAAGGATCATTTTTCACGTCAGTGCAACCGCGAGCAAGCATTTGTCAGAACTCCTTCAAGGTTTTTTATAGGCCTGTGCTACCTTCGTTGAAAACAAAGATTTATTTTATCGTTGTCTTCGTTGTCTTCTACAGGGTATCGTTGGTACTTACTATTTATGAAAAAAAAAGTTCGGTAGACATCCTCTCAGATCTCCGAGACGCTTAGATCCATTGAAGATCCAGTGTAGTCGGCACGTTCAAACATTATATTTGGCACTTGCCCACATTTTGCAATAGTTAGCTTTCAATACTTGACAGGTTGTAAGCCCATCGCCGCTTAAAAGAATACTAACTGGTTTCCTCACGATGTTTTTTTTCCTTTACCGCTTTAAGCACTATTTATTTGCAACGGGTTGTTAACACCATATACTATTACTAGCTTTTGTTTGCGACTTTGTCCGCGTAGATTCACGAAATCGATTTTTGACGACTATAACATTGAAATTCCTGAAAATTTTATAAGACAAAAATTGACTAGAACCTATCAATTTAAAATATCTCTATGTGAAATTTCATCACAATCGACCCAGCGGTTTGGCTTTGATAACGTTACAGACAGACAGACTGACAGAGTTACTTTCGAATATTTTTTTTGCTATATTTATTTGTTGTCATAAACTATCCTTTTATGCAAATTAGCTGTATAGTTTCGATGTTTAACATCTGCCAAGAGTCCCGCGACGGATCACATTTTTTTTGTTCAATAATTTAGAACGTGGTTTGAAATATTCTATGATCTATCCACCGATGGACTCGCTTGTTTTGAAAAGGTCCTAAGTAGTACAAGCAATACAAAAGCTCCATTGTAAATCAACAGACAACCGGTTTTAATCCAAATTACTTTCAGTTGACCTGGTTAGTGTAATTGTACCGGTAAAGTGATAACTAGTGGTTATTGTTTTGTACTCATTGGTTATGGAGAACTGTAATTACTGGGGTGATATGAAAAGTGTTACAGAAAAATTACTTTTTAAAAATTAAACAGAAAACCGACGAAAATATTTCGACTAATTTTAAAGTCAAGAGACGATATGAGTTTTATAAAATTTAATTATAAAAATAAATAAATAGGATTACGACTGTAATCCCCAAGTACGGTAGACATCCTCTCAGATCTCCAGACGCTTAGATCCTTTGAAGATGTCTAGTGGGGGTAGTCAGACGCACGTCCATACATTATATTTGGCACATGCCCATATCTTGCAGTAGTTAGCATTCCATACGTGACAGGTTGCAAGCCCATCGCCGCTTATAAGAATACTAACTGGTTTCCTCACGATGTATTCCTTCACCGTTTTGAACACGTGTTTTTGATGAACCCACTACCTTCAGATTTAATGTCAACGCCTTCATAGCCATGTTGGCCGAACGTCGCGATTTTTACTTATGTACTAATATTTCCTTGTATTTTTTTTGTAATACGATTATATTCTAATATTTTTTTTTCTAGAGTACCACAAAGAAAAGATACAGATATATCCAAATTACACAAAAAAAACGGTACAACAATGATTATAAATTCTTCTAAAAATGTAACTGGCACATGGTGTCGGCCTAAATAGAAGAATTCACAGTCTCTTTTTAGGGTTCCGTACCCAAATGGTAAAAACGGGACTCTATTACTAAGACTCTGCTGTCCGTCTGTCTGTCTGTAACAAGGCTATATCTCATGAACCGTGATAGCTAGACAGTTGAAATTTTCGCTGATGATGTTTTTCTGCTGCCGCTATAACAACAAAAATACTTACTTAAAACAGAATCACTACATAGTATAAATCAAAGCCGCTTCCCGCTTCCCGCGTCTGTATGTATGTCTGTATGTATGTATGCTTATATCTTTAAAACTACACAGCGGGTTTTGATGCGGTTTTTTTTTATAAATAGAGTGATTCAAGAGGAAGGTTTATATGTATAATACATGCATAATATAGTAGAGAAACACTGATAATTTTAGAGGTTTCTAATGTGATGTCGTAAATAAACACATTTTTTTGCGCTTACATTGCAAATGCTTGCTGAACCCCACGAGATATATCAAAATAATGTATTACAGTATTGTACACCTTAAAAACGTCTACAAAAAAGTCCACGATGGTATTAGGAATGTCTTACGCACAGCGAAGCGGGCACGGGTCAGCTAGTAAAATAAATATTTAAGTGGGGTTCCCATACAACAAACGTGTTCTTTTTGCCATTTTTTCATAGATAATGAATGGTACGGAACCCTTCGTGCGCGAGTCCGTCTTGCTTTCGGCCGGTTTTTAAAATAGACAGCAGCGTTTTCAAATGTTTAGCTGAATAATAGAGGTCCTGACTGCATTCGAAATCGATTGCACTTATGTACCCTATTCGAGCGCGGTGGCCATTTTTAAAACGTTATGCAGAATAAATGAGTGAAAGAACGTACCAAGTCTGAGGTTTCTTACTGCGATTTCTTTATTATTATAGTTACACATTAATTAGATTTTAGTTAATGTGTGACTATAATAATAAAGAAATCGCAGTAAGGAACCTCAGACTTGGTACGACTTTGTCTAGATTTCATTACTTTTTAGAGATAAACAAGCACCTCCATCGAGACTTGGCTAGTTTTTTACAGAATGTTTTTGGTGGGATATACCTATTTATTGGGAACAAGAACATAGGTTTTAAAAAACAGTAAAAAATGCCTGCAGAAGTGCTAAACTGTGTCGCAGACAGCAAGAGCTTAGATTATTTAAACATGTAGAGAAGATGGACAAAATAGGTATATAAGGTGAATGTGAATAGGAATACGTTGGAAGATGAAGACCTCAGAATAAATCCATTTCAAGAGTAGTGTACTTTAAACCAACGAGTGCATACAGAATGAGAGTGAATGAACCAAAATTAGTATGTCAGGATCGTAGCAAGTAGAAATGCGTGATTTTATATATCTATGTATGTGTGTATATAATAACAATGTGTGTACCTAATTGTTGTTGTACATATGGATTTACTAGAGTGCGAATAAAGTATTTACAAAGAACAAAGGATTTATGGACTTATCTCTTTCTATAAGAGATCTTAGACAAAGTAAATTGCATTGTCTTCAAAACTACAGAACTGCAAAGCCACGTTCCAACCGTCACAAACTGGAATCACCGGTTAAAATAATATCCGATACGGCGCAGTAATCCGATTTTAACAAGTTGCCCGGTGTATTGTCAGGCTTTAAACACATAGTTCCGGTCCTCGGGCTGGTTTGAAGTGTCACGACACAGCTCAGAGACATACAGAAGGTACAGAAGAAGTTTATAGTAGTTCTGACTTCTGTGCTGAAGATTGTGTGAACCCAAGACAAACATTTGTGTGATGATAGAAAGTAAGAAAGAAACCGTTTGCTCAACCAATAAGTACAACAATTTAAAACAAATAATAGTATATTATGATACAAGTGAGCTAAGTTGCTCATTACACACGAGGCTGTGGATTGCAGCCCGAGCCGTAGGCGAAGGCGTAAATCAGCCAAGTGTCTAATGAGCAAGTTGCTCACGAGTTACGCACTTTTTCAACACACTTGCGTGGAAAAAACAAACATGTATTGCATAAATATATTTATGTAATTTTTTTTTAATATCATAATAATCTTCCTTCATCATTTGCCGTCGGATTGGTAGTCTTTCGCAGTACATTTACCACAACATCCAGACCCGGAACCAATATCTGCATTCTTTTTCAAACTACTATCGTTATTCCCTATTATTTATCCCGTCGTTTCAACTGTGCTACATACAAAAATTGTGGTCGTGGGAAGTCTTATAATCAAGTTAAATAAAATAGTCGAAACGTCTATAGGGATAAGTAAATGTAACCGAATATTACCGACAGGCCTCACAGCTCAGTTGGTAGTAACTCTGCCTTCCGCGCTGTAGGTTGTGGGTTCGATCTCCACCCAAGGCAAACATTTGTGTGATGAACATAGATGTTTGTTCTGTGTCTGGGTGTTAAAATGTATAATAAGTATGTATTTAAAAAAAAGTATATAAGTATTCTATCAGTTATCTGGTTCCCATAGTACAAGCTTTGCTTAGTTTGGGGCTAGATGGCGTTGTGTGTAAAGTGCGCCAATATTTATTTATTTATTATTTAATACAATATCTGGTGATTATGCAAACATTTTTTCTGTTGTACTTCATGTCTACGTCTACAAGACTACCAAGGTCGTCAGTTTGAGCTTCTGCTTCGGCTCATCTTTACCGAAGCACCAGCCTTTTCACTTGAGAAGTTAAGCCGCGCGCTATCGCAGCAGACAGACCGCTTGCGATTGTTGGCTCAAACGGCTAATTACCCCCGCGGCTTCAATACAACTCAATTGAGCATTTTATTGCCGACATTTTTTATAGCGACAAACTGCAATGCAGACCATTATTATTACGTTTTAAAAATATATTCAAATGTATCGATCAATCGAAAATTCAGGTGATGATATTATTAGTTTTTAGGGTACCTTTAGCCTTTAGCCCAAAGGGTCAAAACGGGACCCTATTACTAAGACTTCGCTGTCCGTCTGTCCGTCTGTCTGTCACAAAGCTGTATCTCATTAACCGTGATAGCTAGACAGCTGAAAATTTCTCAGATTATGTATTTGGGGGCACGGCAGTGCCCCCGCCAAGTCGAGCGCGAAGCAAACAAACACTGCCGTACCATCCTTTACAGGAACCATTTCGCCGCATTTTCAGGTCCCTATTTGAGAACCTCTGGATAATACCAGAACGCAGAAATTTTCGTCATCCAGTAAGCTATAATCACATACTTAAAATCCAAAATTTCAAGTCTGTAGGTCATTTAGTTTCGAAGTTAAGCGAAAGCAAAGTTTCGCATTTTAGACACTCACTCACTCACTCATGATCATCAGAATAGAACTAGTACTTCCCATAAACTCAGAGAGCTGAAATTTGGTACAGAGTTAGGGTTTAATTGCCACATTAAGGGAAAACTATAAAAACCGGCCAAGTGCGAGTCGGACCATTATCTATAAAAACGGCAAAAAAATCACGTTTGTTGTATGGGAGCCCCCCTTAAATATTTATTTTATTCTGTTTTTAGTATTTGTTGTTATAGCAGCAACCGAAATACATAATCTGTGAAAATTTCAACTGTCTAGCTATCACGGTTCATGAGATACAGCCCTGTGACAGACAGACGGATGGACGGACGGACGGACAGAGAGACAAACAGACGGACAGCGAAGTCTTAGTAATAGGGTTCCTATTTTACCCTTTGGGTACGGAACCCTAAAAACTAGGATAATCGAAGATCTGGAGTACCTGGTGACCCTGATTAGAAAACACAAGAGCTTAACCAAACTACATATTAGAGATCGACATACCGCCTTTACAAAAAATATTCAACTTGATGGGCCGCTTCATTTGATGTCAAAAGTCGAAGGTCTGAAGTATCTGATGAAGAACCCTCAGCTGGTCTACTATTGGTACATAAAAATATCGACTGTGATTGCAAAAAACTATGTCAAAAAACGTGTGTCAAATAAGAAATCTATTAAAATAAATCAATAAGCCCACGTTTCTACAAAAAGAAGTGAAATCCCACCAAAAACATTTTGTAAAAAACTAGCCAAGTCTCGATGGAGCTGCTTGTTTATCTCTAAAAAGTAATGAAATCTAGACAAAGTCGTACCAAGTCTGAGGTTCCTTACTACGATTTCTTTATTATTATAGTAAATCGTAGTAAGGAACCTCAGACTTGGTACGACTTTGTCTAAATTTTATTACTTTTTAGAGATAAACAAGCAGCTCCATCGAGACTTGGCTAGTTTTTTACAAAATGTTTTTGGTGGGATTTCTATTGACGCTATAACAACAAATACTAAAAACAGAATAAAATAAATATTTTAGTGGGGCTCCCATACAACAAACGTGTATTTTTGCCGTTTCTTATAGATAATTGGTACGGAACCCTTCGTGCTCGAGTCTGACACGCACTTGGCCGGTTTTTTTTTTAATTTAATGAAATAACTATTAGTCCAATTTAAAAACATTTTAAGGGAGACCAACTTTGAGCTATTATCTGCACTACGCAGTAGACAGGGGGAATCAATCTACTTCACTACATAGTATAAAGCAAAGTCGCTTTCCGCTTCCCGCGTCTGTATGTAATATGTATGTATGTATGTTTGCTTATATCTTTAAAACTACACAACGGATTTTGATGCGGTTTTTTTTTTATAAATAGAGTG
Source organism: Hydriomena furcata (assembly GCA_912999785.1). Classification (NCBI taxonomy): domain Eukaryota; kingdom Metazoa; phylum Arthropoda; class Insecta; order Lepidoptera; family Geometridae; genus Hydriomena; species Hydriomena furcata. The sequence goes on along the minus strand of OU538834.1, from coordinate 3,120,808 downwards.
ATTCAAGAGGAAGGTTTATATGTATAATACATGCATAATATAGTAGAGAAACACTGATAATTTTAGAGGTTTCTAATGTGATGTCGTAAATAAACACATTTTTTTGCGCTTACATTGCAAATGCTGGCTGAACCCCACGAGATATATCAAAATAATGTACTACAGTATTGTACACCTTAAAAACATCTACAAAAAAGTCAACGATGGTATTAGAAATGTCTTACGCACAGCGAAGCGGGCACGGGTCAGCTAGTAGTAGATAAGTACATACAAACACTATAGAGCAGAGTAGTACTCTAGCCAAGCATTTTAGTACGCTACCCGCTAGAGGCTCTATACAAGTTTTCACACATTTTACTGCTAGCTTCCGCTCGCAGTTTTGTTAGCGGTACCTGGATAAAAAGTATTCTACATCCTGGATATAAGATAAGTATATTCCAAGTTTTATCCAAATCTGTTCGGTCGTTTGTTCGTGATTGAGGCACAAACATCCAAACATAAAATTTAACTAAATTAAACTAAACTAAACTAAAATAAATTTAACTAAATTAAGGTGATAAGTGAAATCTTTGACGTTTTGTATTCAAATTCAAATTCAAATTCAAATTCAAAAAATTCAAAAAATTCAAAAATCATTTATTTCAATAAAATCACAAGGATCACTTTGAAACGTCTTAGGAACTAGGTGAAGCTACGCCGATTCCACGCGACCAAGCCTAGAAGAATCAGGCAACAAACACGGCTTGGGGTCTACTTTTTTTTTTATGATCCTTTCCTTAATGCTATGTAGAGCTCCAGTGTGGTGCCAATCGAGCAAGGTGAAGGCTCAAACAAGAATAATAATTAAAAGTACCTACTACTCAAGTACGTAGGTACAGCAATAAAAAAAATAACTAAAGAGCTTCAGCACAAATTCAAAAAGCAACACACGCTACACTTGATTTAGAATTAAAGCTTACAGATAAAATAACTATGGGCTGAGTCTACCCGGATAAGACGGAAAAAGTGATAAAACTGCATTATCTCGAAAACCATCAAATTTAAAAAGAAACCGTCTGTAATTTACTTAGCTAGTATGAGTATCTAACAAATTATACAAAAATGAACTGTTTAGCTATTCATAGCTTTGATTAAAAACGAAACTAGTGTTTTTGAAGAGCCAACTTTGGAAAATAAATTTATCGAGAAAAGTTTCACCAATCGTGTTTCTGTCTGTAATTTATCTAGATTATATCCTTAAGTTATCTTTGTCATGAAAAACAAAACTGTATGTTTTGCGGTTATTGAGAAAAAACGATTCTGCATTCATCAAAGACATTTATTAAATGTCTTTACAATTAATTAAACCTTACTAAATTTGATGACGATTCTAAAAGATATTTTTTTTGACTTCGAATTTGATAGACCTACGTGTTTATTTCCTGGTAGTTGTATCCAGCATATGGAAATCTGTAAGTAGGTCATAGGTGCTATCGATAAAGCGATCAAAGCAAATGGTTTATTCCGTAATTTACTCGGTAGGTAGTTCTCTGATCCAGTTTTACGGTAATCCGTACTTAATCCCTAATTATTGGCTTCGAGTGCTTTCATTGTACGGATAAGGTAATAAGTTAGAGAGAACCAAAATTTTTGTTTTATTGGTACAATAATTTTTCCTTCCAATTATCAAACTCGAATATCTTAATAATATTATAAATATAAAAGTTTGTGAGCTGCAGATGTAGATATAATGCCCGAATAAAACATAGACTACTTTAAAATACGAAAAACCTAAATGATAATAAACGCAAAAGGAATGAGTTTGCTATAGATAGCGCTGTTATGCAAAAATCTGATATCACAGACTAAAAACATTCACCCTCGTATTCAAGAACGACACTATGAGAACACGCACCCACAGTGGACGAAATCTTTTTTCATAAAAATCACTTTATTGTGTTGTGCGACACTGCATAGTGTGACTAGAGGCATATTGTCGTGTGCCTCTAGCCAAAGTTGAGCTCTAAAGGCACACGGTAGCGTGCGCCATAGTGCCGCTCAACACATAAAGTGATGTTTATGAAAAAATATTTCGTCCACTGTGGGTGCGTGTTCTCATAGTGTCGTTCTTGAATACGAGGGGTAGTCTTTTTTATTCGATCATTGAAATTTGACAGGACAACGTCTGTCACGGGTCGGCTAGTTTGATATATTTGCGCTGTCATTGGTTCAGTCCGTAGCGCTTTGCACTGGTCCGCGTAGGCCGACCAGCCATGTTCCTACGCAGTAAAATAATCTGCAGAAATTAATGATGTTCTTTTGTCGAGCTGTTCATTTGAGGCGTGAAGCCCCCGGGAAATCATCGCGACGACAGATGACGTCATGGATTATGGAATTGAAATACTGGAGTATTTCAATCCATGACGCCTTGAAGCAGAGATAGTGAGATCCACCCCCTCATTCTCTAAAACCGGGGTATATACAATGGTTTTTGGTGTTTTTAAAATATGAAAAACGTTTTAAAAACTGAACAAACTTTAAATTCAAGCTGCTTAGAACAACATCATACTTTTTTTTAAGACGAAGAATAAATGTTTTTGTTTAATGCAGAATTGTTTTTTCTCAATAACCGCAAAACATACAGTTTTGTTTTTTATGATATCTTTTCTCGATATTTCCAAAGTTGGCTTCAGAAACACTAGTTTCGTTTTTAATCAAAACTATGAATAGCTAAATAGTTAATTTTTATATAAATCGTTAGATAAATCATACTACTTAAATTAAAGACTATTTTTTTTTTAGATTTGATGGTTTTCAAGATAATGCTGTTTTATCACTTTTTCCGTCTTATCCGGGTGGACTTAGCCCATAAAAAAAAGTCAAAAATTTCACTTATCACCTTAAGGCGCTCCCAGTCGACGATTGTTTTTGTTCGAAACGAAAAAAAGAAATACTTCTGAACAAGCCACATCTCCTATTTTATAATGTATAGTATATGTGAATAAAGATGTACCCATCTTTAATCACTTCGATGAATAATCCTACCGACCGCTGCAATGACGACAAACACACGTCGGAGCGTGGTCCGCCTTAGCTTTTCGAATAAATTAATGATATAAATTATGTATAATTACTTATCAAAAATCTATTCTAATAGAAATCTAGATCTAAATATTACCTATCTTTAACAATAAATCACAAGTTGATTTTAATAGTAGGTATATAAAATATTTCGATCATAAATTCTAAAATCATTTTGAAATAATATCTTTATCGTGAAAAGTTTCTGCTATTATGTTTTCAGCCTAATAGAAATCTAGGTAGGAACCTGAAGTAATATACTTATAAAAATAGGAGATGTGGCTTGTTCAGAAGTATTTCTTTTTTCGTTTCGAAAAAGAGCAATCGTCGACTGGGAGCCCCTTAATGTAATTTTGTTTATTTGTTTTTCTTACCCTTATATTTTTTTTGGAAGTGCATGTTAGATTTAATTAACTATTTTTATTTTATCAAGTATTCTGTTTGTGCTAAAGTAGCAATATGAATTTCTATGTCTATGTCTAAAATAATAGATATAATAGTGTTCCATTAGGTTAAATACCTTCGGGGTAGGTACTCTGCACGAATATAGAATCACGACCGTAATCCCCAAGTACGGTAGACATATTTCCATAGCTCTAAGGCTCTTAGATCTCCCCGAGTCTGAAGCACAAAAACATTACATTTGGCACAAACCCTTATTAGCATTCCATAGTTGACAGAATGCAAGCTAACCGCCGTCTACTCTGCTAAATGTATTTCGATGTGCCTGCCTCTGACTGCCTCCCTCACTCGAGTGCTGAGATCGAGTGATGAGAGTGTACCTAACCTAAAAAATACTAATGCCGGACATTACAGTCGTCAGAGTATTTTTTAGGGTTCCGTACCCAAAAGGTAAAAACGGGACCCTATTACTAAGACTTCGCTGCCCGTCTGTCTGTCCTTCTGTCTGTCACAGGGCTGTATCTCATGAACTATGATAGCTAGACAGTTGAAATTTTGACAGATTATGTATTTCTGTTGCTGCTCTAACAACAAAAACTAAAAACAGAATAAAATAAATATTTAATTCGGGCTCCTATACAACAAACATTAATCAACATATATTTTTTTGCCTTTTTTATAGATAATGGTACGGAACCCTTCGTGCGCTGATCCGACTCGCACTTGACCGGTTTTATTATTCTAAGCAATAAAAATCATAAATATTGGTGAACATTTCGAACAGCGCCAAAGAAAAGTTTGTACTAGGTATGGAAACTAAATAACTGATAGAATACTTGTATACATTTTTACATTATAATTCCCATCAAAACCCATTTAAACACTCAACAAACATAATATGTTCATCACATAAATCTTTGTTTTGGTTGGAGATCGAATCCACAACTTACAACATAGAAGGCAGAGCTACTAACAACATCAGCGAGGCAAAAACTCAAAGTACTTTTGCCATAACAGTTCAGTCTTCTTAAAACGGAGCTTTCGCAAAACCACAATCACATCTACTTACTTCCTAATCCGTTCTAATCACTTTTGTAACAAAAAACTAACTTTGTAATTAGCCCTTTACGGGGTAAAAACCGCGGTCCTCGGGTTTTTGCTTGGACAAAGTACTTACTGATTCAGGAACAACGAAAACTTTGAAGCTTCTTAATAATACATAAGCACTGCGTAAATTTAACAAGCTAACCATTAAATTCATAAAAAACATAAACTTTGTATATATAAATAATCTATCTAAAACTTTTTCGTTAAATAAATATTTGTGGATATTCACACAGCTTCTATTCAGATTAAGTAAATATTGTACTATGGGAAACAAATCTATACTAATATTATAAAGAGGAAAGATTTGATTGTTTGTTTGTTTGTTTGCATCGAATAGATTTCGAAACTACTGGACCGATTTAAAAAATACTTTATAGTATATTTTCAAAAATGTTAGGGATCCGTATGAAAACTACGATAATGTAACCCAACGTGTGAAAAAAAATCCCAAAAAAATCCTTATATCACGTACGCTGCAAAAATTAACAATAGAGCAAAGTGATGAACTACAGTTTTATAGAGAACATCAATATCTACAAAAAAGTCCATAATACCATATGTCTAACTAATAAGGATCCCTATTAAAACTTCGATATTGTAACCCAAGATGTAAAAAAATAGCCATATAATCATTATGCACGGGTGTGCCGTGCGACGCCGGGGCGGACTGCTAGTTACTGATAAAATACTTATATATATATTTTTGTTAATACATAAAATATGATATAATAAAACAACCATTATTGACTGACTGGCTGATCTATCAACGTACAGCCTAAATCACTGGTTCTAGAAGCAGTGGATTCCATTTGGTGAGTAAAGGTGTTTAAGAAAGGAACTCCCGAAGTTATTCAATATGTTAATGTAAGCAAAAAGTATTTAAAAGAATCTTAGCGTCGATATAAATAGAAAAAAAAATCCCTAAGAATACCAGTACATTTAAAAATTAAAATTCATAAAAGAAACCCACTTAGGCACAGAAACCTTTCTTTATCGACTTCGAAACAACCTCAGAAATGGTTGTACAATTCAGTTTCGTAAAGATATTTTAAAGTTCTTACATTTAGTGGTTAACTTTACACATCCCAGCATGCATATGTTCGCGAAGGTTCCCATTAAACGAAGCTGCAAGTAAGCGTCACCACTCCGAGTCAAGCTGCAATGTAAAATTAGCTTTATTGCCTCTGCTTTTAGGTTCATTATCGCAATAAAACCGACAGTGTCTCCCTACGAAAGGCGATAATTCAGTATAATTTTGTCAAATGAAATTATGCCGTCACGTGTTGTCATAAAGTGCATAGATTCGGAGTATAGAAATGAAGTAATGTTTGTAGTATCTCGAGGTATGATAATTGTTATAATTTATTCTGTGCTACAAGTTTTTGCGAGTTTGCGGCCGTAAATGGCAGAAAATGGCTGGTTTTATTTTAAAGCTTATTATTTTTACGTTTTAAAAAACTAAAAAGAAAACCAAAGTAAATGTCAAGTCCCTAATCAAGGAACAATATTGGTTTTATAAGTTTACTAGCCGACCCGTGACAGACGTTGTCCTAACAATTTTTTATAATCGCATAGAAAAAAGCAATTTCAGGCAACTTCCAATTTTTTCCCTACAAACCTTGTACTGATAAAATAAATTACGAATTATGGTAGAATGCTTATCATTCATTAGTCAAAACTGCGTTGGTCATAGACTAAATGTTTTTAGTCTGTGATGTCAGATTTGTTGCACACCAACGCCATCTATACCAAAATCATCCTTTTTGCGTTTTTTATCATTTAGGTGTTGTTTTTCTGATTATAAATACCCCCTTTATTTATTCAGATTTTTTATCTACATATTACAGAAAATTACATCTTAATCCGTTTTGTCGTTTATTTTTGATTAGGGAACAAACATATCAGCCTTATCACAAACTTTCGTATTTATAATATTATTAGGATGTATTGTAAACATTTTTCGAACTGCAAAATCAATTGATGCAGGGCCGGGATTCGCACCCACGGATTTTGGATTTAAAGAGGTATCTTCTACTCAGCAACATGGCTAGCAAATTGTAAAGCTGAATTGAGTTTGAACTGATTTGAAACCAAAACAAAAGAATAGTTTTTTTTATGAAAACAACGTTGTCGTATAACAAGCGTTGTACACTCCGATGAGTTCAACGACTTTCATACATTTTTGAAATACCGTGTACAGCTCTTACCGAAAGAATTTTGTGCCAACGCACTCATGTGTAACTTACACGTGAGTGCGTTGGTACAAAATAACGTCTCTCATTCTCACAGAAAGCGTCTAGTATTCTAATATATAAAATTTCCATGTCACAATGTTAGTTACCGTACTCCTCCGAAACGGCTTGACCGATTCTCATGAAATTTTGTGAGCATATTGAGTAGGTCTGAGAATCGACCAACATCTATTTTTCATACCCCTAAGTGATAAGGGTGGCGTAAAGATCGGGAAAAACGGAAAGTGCTTTTTTCTGTGGGATTATTGACATTTGACAGGACAACGTCTGTCGGAACAGCTAGTCTATAATATAAAAATAAATACCAAAATGTGTTGGTAAGCGCATAACTCACCAACGCCTGGACCATTTTGGCCAATTCTTTTTTTTAAATGTTCGTTGAAGTTCAAGAATGTTTTTTACGGCGAGAAAAAATCAAATAATTGCCGGAAAAACCCTAAAAACAGCCCTTTTCTTTTTCCCATACAAAAGTTTTCGAACTAAAACGTAGAGTCAATTTGAGCTTTATTGCTATTGTATAAAGTTCACTGTTGTCTAAGCAATGTAGGTGTGTTCTTAAGAACGAAAACAGAAACGGGAACTAGAAAGGGAATAGGAACGGGAACAGAAACTTTAAACAACATTTGTCAATTGCGATACGAAGTTCGCGAGGTCAGCTTGTTTTAAATATAATAGGTTTTTTGCTATCTTATGCCGGTATATATATATTGTACTAGCGACCCGCCCCGGCTTCGCACGGGTAGCATGTTATTATACATATAAACCTTCCTCCTGAATCACTCTATCTATTAAAAAAAACCGCATCAAAATCCGTTGTGTAGTTTTAAAGATATAAGCAAACATACATACATACATATTACATACAGACGCGGGAAGCGGAAAGCGACTTTGCTTTATACTATGTAGTGATAATATATATTATTTATTTATCATATTAATATAAACGTTTTACAAGAATAAATGAAATAATACAGCACATAAAAAAAAAACCACCAAGGTTTGAAAGAAACGTGCTAAATACTTAGGCGTGCGATGTGTCCTTTAGTCTAGGTACAAAATAACATACACATTATTACAACAACGGGAATTACTCACGTAAATGATAAATCGGTGTCCTCATTGACAATTTATCATTTACGTGAGTAATTCCCGTTGTTGTAATAATGTGTAGTGCAACTCACGAAAGTTTTGAAAGTGAAACAAATAACATAATTGGGTCAACATGAGTACATTCAAAAACTGGAATAAGATGAAAAATCTGCCTGTTTTATATTCTCCTATGGTCCAAGAAGTGGCGATGCGAAAGTCAAAGCGACGATCTGTGAAATTAATGTTTTTTCAACTTCCATTTCGGGGTGAGGACGAGGAAATTATGCATTCGTGTGATTTCAGTGGGAATTTGTTATGAGATTTGATATTAAAGTTAGAATTTAAAGAAACAACGTCAGTATTGTATGTAATATCTCCGCTACTTAGCTCACTGCTTGATAAATAGACCATTGGTGAAAATAAAAAACCGGCCAAGTGCGAATCGGACTTGCGCACGATGGGTTCCGTACCATTATCTTTAAAAAACGGCAAAAAAACACGTTTCTTGTATAGGAGCCAAACGTTTTTAGTCTTTGTTGTTATAGCAGGAACAGAAATACATAATCAATGAAAATTTCAACTGTCTAGCTATCACGGTCCGTGAGATACAGCCCTGTGACAAACAAACGGACAGACGGACAGCGAAGTCTTATTAATCGGGTCCCGTGTTTACCCTTTGGGCGAGGAACCCTAAAAAGCCGGGCAGTTAAAAAAAGTCTTTCTCATTTAATGGTACTACAGAACGTCAAGTTCGTTCGTCACACTCCCATGGTTAAAATTAAAGTCAAAGTCAAAAGGTATTTCAATAAAATCACAAGGATCACTATTTTAAGTCTTAAGAGCTAGATGAAACTACGTCTGTTCCTCGCGACCTAAAAATGGTGGGCTAAAAATAAAGAATATGTTGTGTAGGTTTTCATGCTAAATTATAGCTTTTTATTACCAAAAGTCTTTGAGCTAAGCTGCGGATAGACGGATGGACGGACGGACAAGACAAAACTATATGGATACTATTGTAGACTACGAAAACCTACAAAAAAATATGTCGAATATGTACTGTGGCCTGGGACTAGCTCGAATCACTATCGTATCGACATCGTATCGTTCAAATGTAATACTGAAACTTATATTTGTATAATAACGATAGAGATTCATTCATTCAGGAGCTCATCCATTGTACATTTCAACTATGAAAAAAGCTAAAATACAACTTTTAATCAGTGAATTCGCAATGGTGGAAATGCGTGCGTGCAGAGGGAGAAAATAATTTTATTACTTTTAAATCTCGCGGAGCTTGGAGCAACAAAACTAATTAAAAACGAGAGGCGAAACAAAAAGTACCTACAGCAAGCTTAAACGACCAAGATAAATTACTAAGTTTGTCTCTAAAAAGACATTTTTTTCCAGGTTTTCCTTTGTGTATTTTTTAAATTCAAGCTTGTCTAAAAACTCAAAAAGTTTTTTTTTAGAGTTCCGTATCCAAATGGTAAAAGCGGGACCCTATTACTAAGACTCCGCTGTCCGTCTGTCCGTCTGTCACAGGGCTGTATCTCATGAACCGTGATAGCTAGACAGTTGAAATTTTCACAGATGATGTATTTCTGTTGCCGCTATAACATCAAATACTAAAATCAGAATAAAATAAATATTTAAGTGGGACTCCCATACAACAAACGTGATTTTTTTATAGATACGGAACCCTTCATGCGCGAGTCCGACTCGCACTTGGCCGGTTTTTTTTTATTTCTGTGAAAGAGGAATACATCGTGAAGAAACTAGTGAGTATAATATAACAGTAACTCATGAGAAAATCCAAGTGTTAGAACTATTAGACCGTTAGATGTTATAAGTTGCCAGCTCCGTACCGTTGGAAAGTTTAAAGGACTTTTTCTGACACCTGTCAGTTTGCGAGTCTATTTGTTGTAATGAGCTTTCACCTACTTATCTGGACAGAGGGGGCGTTTCACGGTCCCTTATTTTCAAGGTGAGTTATTTCAGTACGTTATATGAAAATGTAAAATGGGTTCGGTGTTAGCTTTGCTACTTTTCACCTTTCGTAGCAAATGTTTTTCGTAGCCAAGAGCTACAATTTTCGTAGCACTGCTATGATTTTCGTAGCACACAGTTTTATGAATGTAGTCAAAAACTGTAAGTTCCTCGGACGATCATATTGAAAAAAGACAGATAAAGAAAAATCTGGTATAATTAATATCAAAAAAATTACGCCTTCTTTACGTTTAGTATAAATTTTAAACTTCCATCTTTACACAACTAAAATTTTATATTAAGACGTAATAATAAGACGTAAGAATAAGTAATAAATAGTTTTGATGAATGCAGAATCGTTTTTTCTCAATAAGCGCAAAACGTACAGTTTTGTTTTTTATGACAAAGATAACTTAAGGATATAATCTAGATAAATTATAGACAGAAACACGATTGGTGAAACTTTTCTAGATAGATTTGATGGTTTTCAAGATAACTCAGTTTTATCACTTTTTCCGTCTTATCTGGGTAGACTCAGCCCATACAAAACGTCAAAAATTTCACTTATCACCTTAATAGAGTGCATGATTAACATTTTTTTTTTATAAAATCCATCTCTTACTTCCTCTTTGCCAGCCTTGCGTGCACTAACATCATGAAATAAAAAGTATCTTTGTCCGTACCATTATTTATCATGGCCGCTAACCGGACAGTCGTTTTGTCGGTCTGTTTGTCGGGTCTCGACAAAAGAGGCTAAAATTATCGCGTCCGACCGGAACATCTGTCGCCGTATTCACTAAGAAGCAACACGAAGAACGCAAAAACACAACCGCGTTGTAAAATCAGAACTGAAAAAAAAATCCGTGGCTTTTTCAACGCGATTCATAGCGACTTAAACATTATAAAATTATATTACGTGTTGCGAGTTTTTAGTAAATTTGGGGACCGGAATAAAATATATGTCACCCCTTTTTCATACGGAAGAAAATACGTGTACCTTTTAAATGAAGGCGCTGGTTTTACGAACATTTCGTTTTAACAATATATATTTAGATGCTTATATTGCTGCATAATGAAAATGAGGTTATGGAAGTAAATTTTTCGTTTCTTTGCTATAAAAATCTGTTATGTTTTTTTAAGAAATACCAACCATGATTGTGGTCAATGAGTTGTCTGTAAATTCGGTTTACTGACGATAATTTTACGTGATAACGTCAACGCTTAGACCGATCGTGCCTCTCTATCGCTTGTTCCGCGCTTTCGCTTGCACGCTTGGCTCAGGCAGAGCGTGTCAATGAGTCATGCTTTTTTGTCCGTGCAGCTAGCGTTCATCGATTTATAAGACGTTGTCACGTCAATAAGTTTACGGTGATATGAGAACATCGACTACATAGTAGTCGATGTATGAGAAATGTTTAGTTTTATGTATAGGCTGTGTCTACCCGGATAAGACGGAAAAAGTATTAAAAATGCATTATTTTGAAAACCATTCAACCTAAAAAGAAACTGTCTATAATTTACTTAGCTAGTATGATTATCTAACGAATTATACAAAAAAATAACTGTTTAGCTATTCATAGTTTTGATTAAATACGAAACTAGTGTTTTTGGAAAATAACTCTATAGAGAAAAGTTTCACTAATCGTGTTTCTATAGATAATTTATTTATAATAATAATAATAATAATAATAATAATAATAATAAAAACATTTATTCACATAGATGGGTTTACAAAGTAGGTACTTACAATGTATTTCATAACATGGTGTATTTGTTTTAACACTCTGTTTCCGTACGTACTTACCTACTTGTATATATATTATATCCTTGGCGATGGGCTTGCAACATGTCACGTATGGAATGCTAACTACTGCAAAATGTTGGCATGTGCCAAATATATTGTTTGGACGTGCCTCTGACTACACCCACTAGACATCTTTAAAGGATCTAAACGTCTGGAGATCTGAGAGAATGTCTACCGTACCTGGGGATTAAAGTCGTGATCCTATTTATTTTTATTTTATTTATTATTAGGATACAGACTCACAAATGGGAAGTTTTTGTGCCTATGACAGTTTTGACAAATTTTCAAAACTGTCACATGGTCACTCTAGTCACATGGCTTAAGCTATGTTGACCTTGATTATATATAATGACCTTGCAAGATAGGAAACAGTGAATATCGTCACATTAATGTCAATTTCACCTTAGCGTAATAATGCGCTCTAAAACATGTGGATTTGTGGATATCCGTCTCATTATAAAGATTTTTGTCTTTTTTATCAAAACTCATAATGATTCCTACGGGGTATCTAGAAACAGCGGTCGTTATAATATCGGAATTATTAATTATACATAAAAATCCCAGTTTTAACTTTAATAATCATCAAGATTATGAAAAGCTCTACTTAAGCTTCATAATCGTGACAAATTTTGTTGTCACGACTTATACCTAAGTATCTACTGTTTTTATTATAATTTCTTGTTATTTTTTGTGTCACGAAATAAATGATTATTTCTATTCAATTATATTATTCGATATTGAAATAAAATAATTGTGTAATTTGTGGGTACAGTATATTCTGACCCCCCATAATAAAATAATATTTAGTGGTTATTGTGCAGACTGTACACTGACTACGTACTAGCTATTCATCTCGAACTGCCCACTGACTGTAAACGGACGCAATAGTCTTGTTGGGCGGAAGTTTCACATTCAAACTGCAATTGTTTGGCTTGCTAGTAGTCCGAAAGCTAACCATCCATATCCGCAAGGTTACTAGGAAGGCGCCTTCAGATTAGACGCTCGAGAAAGCGCCACTGAGCCACTACAACAAAATCTTCATACCTCATAAATGAATTTTCGATTTTAGCAACTGTTTTTTAGGGTTCTGTTCCCAAAGGGTAAAAACGAGACTCCGCTGTCCGTCTGCTTGTCCGTCTGTCTATCACAAGGCTGTATATCGTGCGCAGTGCTAGCTAGACAGTTGAAATTTTCACAGATGATGTATTTCTGTTGCCGCTATAACAATAAATACTATATCAGAATAAAATAAATATGTAAGTAAGTGTAAATAAGTGTAACGTGATTTTTTTGCCGTTTTTTATAGATAACTAGCCGACTCGTGATAGACGTTGTCCTGTCAAATTTCAATAATCAAATAGAAAAAAACAGAATGTTTTTAGTCTGTGATGTCAGATTTGTTGCACACCTGCGCCATCTATACAGAAATCATCTCTTTTGCGTTTTTTATTGTTTTGGGGATGTTTTTCATATTTTAAAGTAGTATATTATTTATTCGGGCACCTACATCTACAGCAAATTTCAACTTAATCCGTTTTGTCGTTTAGGCCTGATTCGAGGAACAAATATACATACAAACTCACAAACTTTCACATTTATAATATTATTAGGATGGTACGGATTCCTTCGTATGTGAGTCCGACTCGCATTTGGCTGGTTTTTTACGTATGCTATCTCTGTGGCTGTTCTTGAGAGTCTAATTTAAAGGCCTTACGGTGGGTTTCCACTGCCGTGGAGCTATTCGGAGCGAATCGTGAATTGACCACTCATCGCTCGACCTTTTCGGGTCAACTATTTCAAGCACTGTGATTGGTCAATTCACAGTCTGCTGTGCACAGCTCCGCATCGGTGAAAACGTACCCTTACGGTGGTTATATTACAGCAGCTGATTTATAAGAAGCCAGAGCTTAACAGACTATAATGACGTGCAAATAACCAACATTTGCAAAGCAGTAGGCGCTCTGAAAACATCAAAATATCGCATTAAGGCTCTCCTGCTGCCAATTCCCCGCAAACATTATTGTTACTCGCGCAATTTCGTCGTATTTAGGCAGGTACAGGTGGTGATAAAAGCATTTGGAATGCCGTAATTTTTTTATTGGCTCAGATAGCACGGAAAACTCCAGTTTCCTAAAAGCGATTGTACACGGACTAAATTACTGAAAATTAAAAAATACTGTTTTTTTGTAAAAAGTAGAAGAAAGTAGTACAAAGGTATTTAAAATATAAAATACCTGACTAGTCAACCCGTGACAGACGTTGTCCTGTCAAATTTCAATAATCGAATAGAAAAGACTGAATGTTTTTAGTATGTGATGTCGGATTTGTTGCACACCAGCGCCATCTATACCGAAATCATTTGCCTTTTTATCATTTTGGGTATTTTTCATATTTTAAAGTAGTTTATTATTAATTTGAGCATTATATCTACATCTACAGCAAATTTCAACCTAATCCGTTTTGTCGTTTAAGCCTGATTGATACATACAAACTCGCAAACTTTCATATTTATAATATTAATAGGATTAAGAACATACCTACTTTTAACTATGTTCTTTTACTGAGGGGAAATATCGACACGTTAGTAACAGTTTTCACACTAGATATATAATCTGTATACTACCTGCATACGATACACAAACGTTCAGAGTCTCGGTTTAACCCTTTTAAAACGAACTATTGCAATAAACATAATCGCAAATATAAACAAAAGTGACGTTAAAAAAATGATGTCGTCCAAAAATCCTCTATTTAAAATCCCTGAAACATTTGACTTAGAGACAGCACTTTTACGCAAGGACAAACAGGGGACATGTTATCTAAAATCTTTAACAAATAGATTTTTATGTACACTGTATAAAGTCAATTTTGAATTTGACTTTGAGAGGTGAACGTGCTATATTTGGTGCTAACTTGAAAAATACTTTATTCAGTAAACATAGAGATCATTTTAAAATAAATGTAAGGTGACATACATACCTACGACCAATTGAACGTCTTTCAGACATACCTCTAGGAATTAGAATCTAGGTGGATCCGTTCCAATGACCTAATGGGAATATTGTTTTTTTGTTATAACCTACAAATCTACCGGAGAAAAAACAATTTAAAAGAAGATTACAAGAATTAAACAACTAAATTTATATTTGAAATGTAGCGACGCTCGTCGTGAATATGATTTTTAGTGTAGAAACATCTTATAAATTACTAGATTTTTTGCGCGGCTTAGCCAGCAAAGTACCTAGATAAAAAGTAGCCTATCTGGTTTAATGTATTTTTTAAATGATGAAAGAATTTTTAAAATAAATGCCGTAGTTCCGGAGATGACGCTCACTTTATATTATATTACTAGCTGCTCGTTATTCTGATGTATAAGCTATATTACAGTTTAATTACAGTTTCTTACAAGCTACAATTACAGCTATATTACAGTTTCATTTTAATCCGTTCACACACACACACAAAAACACACACACTCACTTACTCACAAACTGTCGCATTTATAATATTAGTAGGATTATTAGAATTTCTTACAATTGCCAGGTTCAAGCAGTAGAAATATGCTGGTTTTTGCAATACTGATAGTTCTTGACATCTACAACAATTGAATACCAAATGGAACAATAAATGAAAATGAAGAATATAACTCCTAGTGCCTTTACAAGACTATAAATGACAGTTGGTACCTAGTTGGTTTTGTTAAAATAATATTTGACGTGTAGGTACTAATCCGTAGACAGATCATTTTCTCGGGTGCTCGCCTGCTAATCCTATGGGGATTATTGGGGATTCTTAGTTGTAAACTCGACTCTACTTTGACTCAAACTCTTTAAAGCCCCCTCGAACTTTCTCTACGAAAAGTTACTCATGTTTGGTATTTTAAATTGATATTTTGGAGGTTCTTCAATTACGTCATTATGTTATCCGTCCAAGGAGATTTTCATCAAAAAAACACATATTGAGACATCTCGAGTACATCTCGCGGTACCTTGAGTTGACAGTTCTATTGACTCCTCGACTAAAGGCAAACTCGTGGTAATTTTATCAACTAAAGCTACCAAAACACGTTTTCAAGGTCGAATCAAGGTGGAGATATTTCGATATGACAACTAAGAATGTGGGGATAAGGCTGCAGGTTTATACTATCCCTAGGTCTTTTTTTAGGTAAATCCATTTTATTCTTACATATTATTTGCTAAATTGTTATTTGTTCAAATAAAAAAGAGTTTGCGTAAAAGTATACAGGTAAGTACACAATACTGTGCGACCAGGACAGGAAAATAGTGATGTGCAAAAGGACACAATCCAGTGTATAGGATGTCCCGAAAATAGTATCAAGTAGAAGTCAAGCCTCTCATTATTTTTGGGACACCTGTAGGTATATTAATTAACCCCCTAATTACACCAGCATAGTGTCCATTAATTAGTACAAATATGAGGACCAACCTTAGCTAACATACATGACTTTAGTCGGGAAAGTACAGTGATTTGGACGAGATTTGTTAAAAAAATATCCCCATCATTTCGTTATCCATGGTTACTATTCTAGCGTAATTAGGCCCTTGCTTTGCATGGGTGTACTAATGAAGATGCAATTTTTTTATATCTTAGGTTACACTATTGTAATATTCGTAGAAATCTCTATTTTTTTAAATAAAATGTAGTCTTTTTGTTACGTAATAAGCTAACCTTTACGTAATAACTTAAGACAGAAGGACCCTTAAAGTAGGGACTGAATAAATTAACCGACTTGGTATTACTTGGATCTCACAAAATTTGACGGTTGAACTGAGCTGCGTTGCGAAACTTGGCTATTTTTACAAGTTATGTTTTTGATGGCATATTATCTTACACTATATTTTATGAAACAAAATACAAAAAATAACTTTTTATAATATTATTGTAGAAAAACAGACTTTTGGTCACAACAATTTGTGATTTGAAAAAGGATTGCGTGCTTTATCGGGGATAGAACGATTTGTTTACGAACTATTGTCGCTGGCTGTACATTTATAATTCAGCGATGTATTCAGCACTGTGCTCACGTATGTACGTGCAGGATTTACAAACATCGTGATTGGCAATGCCCCTTTGTATGCCAAAATCGGGACGTCCCAAAAACGGGACAAAACCGGATTGAGTGAGATTAGAATGGATTATAGATGCCAGACAGAGCCGGGGCTTGCGCTTGTTAACAACTTCTAATCTTATGTCGTAATAAAAAACGGGATTGAAGAGCGTAACAAAGGTTGCAATAGCTTTAACATTAAAAATACAAATACCCTCTCGTATCTCGGTACTTATAAATAACTAGCTATCCGCTCCTTTGTGTGTACTAATGAAGATATATATATAATCACTATATATTTGTATATAACCTAAGGTATCAAAACATTGCCTATATTATGATGATTTGACGAACCTAAGGTAGGTCTTTTATTGAAATTTTCGAGGAAATCATTTTTTTTTATAAAATTGACCTATGTTACGCGTTGATGGATAGATTTATTTTACACTGGACCGGTAGTTTTTTTTATTTTATCCATTACAAAAAAAAATACAAAAATACAAAAAAAAATACAAATACATCTTTATAAAACTGTACACACTTTTTTTCGATTTGAAAGAAAGTAAGAAAAAAGGAATAAATTTATTTTGTGTCAACATAATCTCGTAAAACTAAACAAAATATTGGCAACGTTGACAACAAAATTGATGTATAGTCTATGTGTGATGCTAAGACCGTGGTTTACTTCACTACATAGTATAAAGCAAAGTCGCTTTCCGCTTCCCGCGTCTGTATGTAATATGTATGTATGTTTGCTTATATCTTTAAAACTACACAACGGATTTTGATGCGGTTTTTTTTAAATAAATAGAATGATTCAAGAGGAAGGTTTATATGTATAATACATGCATAATATAGTAGAGAAACACTGATAATTTTAGAGGTTTCTAATGTTATGTCGTAAATAAACACATTGTTTTGCGCTTACATTGCAAATGCTGGCTGAACCCCACGAGATATATCAAAATAATGTACTACAGTACTGTACACCTTAAAAACGTCTACAAAAAAGTCAACGATGGTATTAGAAATGTCTTACGCACAGCGAAGCGGGCACGGGTCAGCTAGTAAAAATTATAAGCACAAAACATTGTACAGTGTGTTTAATAGCCGTTAAAGTTAAGGTTCCTCGTCTAAATGATGACTAATGGCAGTATCTGTCTTTCCTACAAAACGGTAACCGCCATTAGACGGCTGCCGTTGCATAGCGCAGGCGCGAGGTGTGCGTGGGAAGATAAAATATTAAACAGTACCGTCAGTTTAGTCGCAAACGGTTGTGTTACCAGTATTCACTATTAACTGGCCTCACAGCTCAATTAGTATTAGCTTTGCCATCTGTGCTGTAGTTTGTGGGTTCGATTTCCAGGATAAACATTTGTGTGATGAGCATAGATGTTTGTATTGTGTCTGGGTGTTAAAATGTATAACAAGTATGAATTTACAAAAAAAATAAGTATTTAATTATTCTATAAATTTTCTTGGGGCTAGCTAGGTGGTGGTGTGTGCAAAGTCCACCAATATGAATTATTATTTTAAATGTAATATAACGGTGACAGCTTTTTAAGAAACAAGGGCTTGAGTGGCAGACGAGAGTATTCGACCAATCACGTGCCGGTTTAAGTGAGTCGACGTGCTGTGGTCGAGTCTTACTTGAACCGGCTGCTACTCGATGGTATTTGTACGTTTTCATTGTTAGGTAGAAATGTAATGAAAATGTTTTTATTTGCACGAAGTATTAGTAAAACAACATTTCTAAAATCTAATAAATATATAAAATTCTTATATCACAGTGTTTTATTTTTCTAAACGTAATTGTAAATAAAATACAGAAAGAAAATTCAATGTATTTTTATTGGAGTCTGTTTATTTGATTTTTGAAACTTTCTATGTAATACTAAAATTTTGTCTATTTCAACGCTCCCAACATTTCCTACGTAAAATTTCAATTCCCACTTGAATTGAACTGAAACTTTTCTCGCATTCAGCAAGTGCTTGTGCTGACCGCGCTGACCGTGCTGACCATTGATTGAAATCGCTTAAAATCGAGTTTACGATTCCAATTGAGTGTGGCAGCGCACGTGAAGCCGCGAATGAACCAATATTGTAGGTGTTGCCAACCCTTATCTTATTTTTAGGGTTCCGTACCCAAAAGGTGTCAACCGATACCCAATTAATGTGCCATCGCTGTTTGTCTGTCACAGGGCTCTTAACTTTTGAACGGAAATAGGTAGATATTTGAAATTTTCACACACGACATTTGGACGATACGTTGTCGATACGATAGTGGTTCTTGCTCAGGCCACAGAAAGATTTTTTCAAATCGTTATCGTTGGTATAGTCCAATAATATAACCTAAGGTATCATCAACTTGCCGTTTGAGTAACGTAGGCTTAATTTTAAAAATAAAGTTTAATTAAAAATGAAATTAGTATTACTTAAAAAGACGGTCTTAAAAAAATATGTCTTTTAAAGTCAAGAGAATCTAGTGTGTTTCATTCCATTCTATAGCTTCTTGGCATTAAATAAATAAATAAATAATTAATAAACATTGGTGGACATTCCACACAGCGCACTCTAAACCAAAACTAAGCAAATGGGATAACTGATAGAATGACTTATGTACTTTTTATGTACATAATCTTTGTACTTATTATAAACTAGCTGACCCGTGCCCGCTTCGCTGTGCGTAAGACATTTCTAATACCATCGTTGACTTTTTTGTAGACGTTTTTAAGGTGTACAATACTGTAGTACATTATTTTGATATATCTCGTGGGGTTCAGCCAGCATTTGCAATGTAAGCGCAAAAAAATGTGTTTATTTACGACATCACATTAGAAACCTCTAAAATTATCAGTGTTTCTCTACTATATTATGCATGTATTATACATATAAACCTTCCTCTTGAATCACTCTGTTTATTAAAAAAAACCGCATCAAAATCCGTTGTGTAGTTTTAAAGATATAAGCAAACATACATACAGACATACAGACGCGGGAAGCGGAAAGCGACTTTGCTTTATACTATGTAGTGATTATAACGTCCAGTCACAGAAAAAACATCAAAGTTCATCACATAATTTGTCCTTGGTGGAGAATCCACAACCTACAGTGCTGAAGGTAGAATGTTGCCAATTGAGCTGTGAGGCCAGTCATTGTCTGGTATCCGGATAACAAAAAGCGTTTTCGCATCAGCACTCGAGACACTTCGTGACATCCGGAAGTGTCGTGACGCCGATAGCTTGAGCGAAATAGGGTCCTCGGGTTTAGAGATGACGGGATCGATAGGCCCCGTAATTGCCCTGTCAAACTGCGGCTCAGAGTTGAGTATGGGGTTTAATTTGCTGATTTAGGTGTGTGCGCGAATTAAAATAAAAAATGGTTTAGTTTAAGACGAATAATAAATGATTTTGATGGATGCTGAATCGTTTTTTCTCAATAACCGCAAACCATTCAGTTTTGTTTTTTATGACAAAGATAACTTAAGGATATAATCTGGATAAATTATAGACAGAAACACGATTGGTGAAATTTTTCTCGATAGATTTATTTTTCAAAGTTGGCTCTTCCAAAACACTAGTTTCGTTTTAATCAACACTATGAATAGCTAAACAGTTAATTTTTATATAATTCGTTAGATAAACATACTAATTAACTCTTACAGCGTTGTTCGCGCTAATAATATTGTTTTGATATTATATGAGCTTGTGGTATAGCACGAATCACCATCGATCACTATAATAATAATGATTTGTGCTCGGGCATCACAAAAATGATGTGCACAACTCGTGCCTATCATCGTGTATCACGTAAAGTTTGCGAAAACACCACGAATATTATCCTTCCCCAGAATTGTTCGTTAAAACTTTAAACTCAGGTTTTTTTGTTTTTTTATTTTAAATAAAGCCATTTAAGACTAGATGAAAAACGTAACGCCACTGCGAAAATATTTCCCATCTGAAATGAAAAACGCATACTGAATGAGAGGATATTGCAGCTTTCCCTTGTTTCTTTTTAAATAATATGCAAATTTAAATGTGAACGCAGAGCGAGACAATAATATCTGGATTTGCAGGGGAGTGAAAGAGACAGATATAAAATGGCTAACCCAGATGCATACTTTAAAGCTTTGACGTTACCGAAGAATGTTGCCGTAATGCAGTTGCATGCTGTTTACAAAATGCATTAGTGGTTAAGTATCTATGTGTCCTACTTCCAATCTTAGCGTCGTGGGTTCGATTCCCAGTTATGCAAAAGTTTATATTTTCACGCAAAAAATCTTATTGTAATTAAATTATGTACTAGACTACACCGTTCTTTCTCTTTCTAAAAAAAACCACTTTAATTTAAATTCAATTTAAAAAACCCCATTTTGACAACACAACTGACTAAATGTTTAATTTAACTATTACATTTTTATAACCTTGTGTATTATCTACCTACTTCCTCCAAAATATTCGCTTTCACGGCGAAGAAAAAAAAATAATTACAACTGTTATCCCCACGTACGGTAGACATCCTCTCAGATCTCCAAGCGGTCAGATCCTTAAGAGGCTCCCAGTCGCTGATTGCTCTTTTTCGAAACGAAAAAAGAAATACTTCTGAACAAGCCACATCTCCTATTTTTATAAGTATATTACTTCAGGTTCCTACCTCGATTTCTATTAAGCTGAAAACATAATAGCAGAAACTTTTCACGATAAAGATATTATTTCAAAATGATACGTTTTAGAATTTATGATCGAAATATTTTATATACCTACTATTAAAATCAACTTGTGATTTATTGTTAAAGATAGGTAATATGTAGATCTAGATTTCTATTAGAATAGATTTTTGATAAGTAATTATACATAATTTATATCATTAATTTATTCGAAAAGCTAAGGCGGACCACGCTCCGACGTGTGTTTGTCGTCATTGCAGCGGTCGGTAGGATTATTTATCGAAGTGATTAAAGATGGGTACATCTTTATTCACATCACTACATAGTATAAAGCAAAGTCGCTTTCCGCTTCCCGCGTATGTATGTATGTTTGCTTATATCTTTAAAACTTTACAACGGATTTTGATGCGGTTTTTTTTAATAGATAGAGTGATTCAGGAGGAAGGTTTATATGTATAATAACATGCTACCCGTGCGAAGCCGGGGCGGGTCGCTAGTATACTATACATTATAAAATAGGAGATGTGGCTTGTTCACAAGTATTTATTTTTTCGTTTCGAACAAAAACAATCGTCGACTGGGAGCGCCTTAAGGATGTCTAAAGGGGATAGTCCAACATTACATTTGGCATATGCCCGTGAAGGCCTCCCTTAAATCTTCGAACTAAAATAAAAAAATAAAAAAATAGGATCACGACTGTAATCCCCAAGTACGGTAGACATCCTCTCAAATCTCCAGACGCTTAGGTCCCTTGAAGATGTCTAGTGGGGGTAGTCAGAGGCACGTCCAAACATTATGTTTGGCACATGCCCACATTTTGCAGTAGTCAGCATTCCATACGTGACAGGTGCGGCTTGCTTAGAAGAATACTAACTGGTTACCTCACGAACTGCCGAGTTTTAAACCTCATTACTCCCCATATTTTTCTTGGGAAAAACCTTATCATCGAAAATGCCACCTCATTTCGGGTATGAAAAAATTTCCCCTAATCAAGAGCTGAGTTCTAGAGTCCATCCAGAGGATCCGGGAAGGATAAGACGGGGCCATCATGAGGCTTAACGCCCAGTGCCGGTTGATCCCTGATTTCCCCCGGGGTATGATACGGACTTTATTCTGAGAGCTAGTCGGTGGATGTGGCAATTTACAAATTGTAAAAAAAAACCCTCATAATCTCAAAAAAAAAAAATTGGCGGACTTTACACAGAACACTATCTAGCCCCAAACTAAGCAAAGCTTGTACTATGGGAACCAGATAACTGATAGAATACTTATATACTTTTTTTTTGTAAATACATACTTATTATACATAGTAACACCCAGACACAGGACAAACATCTATGTTCATCACACAAAAGTTTGCCCTGGGTGGGGATCGAACCCACAACCTACAGATTATATTTGACATTTTGTAGTAGCTAAGCATTTCATACGTGTAAAGCTGCAAGTTCACCGCCGCTTAAAATATAACTACCTGTTTTCATTCACCGTTTTAAGCATGTTAATGCGAATAAAAAAAATCAAACGATGCACGGCCGGGATTCGAACCCACAACCTTCGGAGTAAAAGTCAATGTACCAGTCGACATTATTTTTATCAGAATTTTTGAATGTCTCGTTTTGTTCATAAACAGTCAGTAATACAAAGGTTGTAAAAGCGAAGCACGTGAATCGCAAGCATTATAACCGGTTAAGGTGATAAGTGAAATTTTTGACTTTTTGTATGAGCTGAGTCTACTCGGATAAGACGGAAAAAGTGATAAAACTGCATTATCTTGAAAACCATCAAAATTAAAAAGAAACTTTCTGTAATTTACTTAGCTAGTATGATTATCTAACGAATTATATAAAAACGAACTGTTTAGATATTCATAGTTTTGATTAAAAACGAAACTAGTGTTTTTGAAGAGCCAACTTTGGAAATTAAATCTATCGAGAAAAGTTTCACCAATCGTGTGTATGAATTGCGGTTATTGAGAAAAAACGATTCTGCATTTATAAAAAACATTTATTTCTCGTCTTAAGATGTCTACCGCATTGGCACAACTCCAAATAAGTTAATTTGATTAAGTTGGCAATATGTGTGTTTTCTTAGAGGGAGCTTGCTTTCTATTATAAGATAGAGCCTAGACTAGACGTGCTTTGAATCTTAATCTTACTTATGTACTAAATTCCAAAGCTTGTTTGTTTGTGGCTCAATCACGCTCAAATGGATTTAAGCGTGAAACTTGGCATACCTTGGCATATTGTTCAAGTTTCATCAAAATCCAAAGGCTTTCGTACTAGAATAGCACAACATCAACTTTTTATCCAGATACCAAGCGGGTGAATTCGCGGGCAGAAGCTAGTACTTAGCTAGTTACTTTTTGAAAGTTTGTGAGTATGTTTGTATGTTTATGGCTCAATCACGCCCAAACGGATTTGGATGAAAATTTGAATAGTCATAGCTTATGTTCTCGTAAAGTAAATAGGCTACTTTTTAGGGTTCCGTACCCAAAGGGTAAAATCGGAACCCTATTACTAAGACTTCGCTGTCCGTCTGTCTGTCTGTTTGTCCGTCCGTCCGTCTGTCTGTCACAGGGCTGTATCTCATGAACCGTGATAGCTAGACAGTTGAAATTTTCACAGATTATGTTATTCTGTTGCTGCTCTAACAACATATACTAAAAAAATATTTAAGGGGGGCTCCCATACATTAAACATGATTTTTTTGCATTATCTAGATACCACGCAATGAAAGCCGCGGGTTGAAGCTAGTTATATATATGCTACACAGTATTGTCTGGACCCGGCTGTATTGTGGTCGGGTTTGCGGTCGGGCCTTGATCAAGGATCTATTTCCAAAGTTTAATACGCTAAATCGGTCCAAGTCCATAACCCGGTCGAGGATTTCACGCTTCCTCATTTTGCGTGACTTTGGTTTTGACAGTACCCCTGTCATTTACCTTTGAAGATGAGAAAGCAATCAAAATTTTGACAACGACGTTTGATGGCCGCCGGAAATAAAATCGGGTGGGATTATATTGATACACCGATTACAACGATAAATTAAAAAACCGGTCAAGTGCGAGTTGGACTCGCGCACGAAGGGTTCCGTACCATTATCTATAAAAAACAGCAAAAAAAATACGTTTGTTGTATGGGAGCCCCACATTAATATTTATTTTATTCTATTTTTAGTATTTTTTGTTATAGCGACAACAGAAATACATCATCTGTGAAAATTTCAACTGTGTAGCTATAACGGTTCATGAGATACAACCCTGTGACAGACAAACAGATAGACGGACAGCGAAGTCTTAGTAATAGGGTACCGTTTTAACCCTTTGGTTAGAGAACCCTAAAAATTAAATATGACCAAGACTGTAATCTCCAAGTGCGGTAGATTCAGGCACTCAGATTCTTGAATATATCTAAAGGAGTTTGTCGGAGGCACGTCCAAACATTACATTCGACACATGCCCACATTTTGCAGTAGTTAGCATACCAAACGTTTTATTTTTAGTATGTATTGAATTATGTATATTCATGCCAAATTAAAGTTTTCTAGCACTAAGGGTCTCTGAGCTAAGCTGCGGACAGACGGACGGAAGAACGGACATGGCGAAACTATAATGCAGATAGATGGACGGAAGAACAGACAGACGGACATGGCGAAACTGTAAGGGTTTCTTGTAGATATCGAAACCCTAAAAATGTAAGTTACCGCATCCAATTCTCAAAAGTATTCCCACCCCCGTGTAGACATGAAATATTTAATTTCGTCGCGTATGACGAGAGTTTGCCTTATTACGTTTGCAGTTGACAAATTATATTAGAAATCGGATTCCTCATCTCACCTGCTTTAATCGAGTTCTGAGGGTTTCATTGTGTGAGTGATTCATTAAAATATTTTGTCGAGTTTCTATTGGGAAAGATTATCGTCACTTTTTTGAAAACATTTCTTAATATGATAATTACATTTAAAAAAACCGGCCAAGTACGAGACGGACTCGCGCACGAAGGGTTCCGTACCATCTGTAAAAAACGGCAAAAAATCACGTTTTTTGTTAGGGAGCCCCACTTAATTATTTATTTAGATGGACAGCGAAGTCTTAGTAATAACCCTATTACTGTTTTTACCCTTTGGGTACTTCATGTTTATAAATAAAAATTCTAGGGGGCCTCTACCCCGGCTAGCCCTCCACTCAGTGTATGCCAATGAAAGAAGGGCAAGGTCTATTTATAGTTGAAAACCACTATCAATGCCCATAAATTTGGAAGGTTTCTCTCGATTTCCCTGGGATTCCATATCAGATGGTAATGGGACCACTTCGGAAGTATAGGATTCGCAAAAAAAATTGTTAATCCATTCACAAAAGCCGGAGTAATCGCGTACAATACACAAACAAAAAAAAAAAAAAAACTTCCTCCTTTTTGAAGTCGGTTAATAAATCTATAGATTACACTATTAAATGAATACCTATTTCCCTTGGCCACAGCATTACGCGTGAACGGTATTTTTTATGTTGTATTCGTTAGTGTAAAGGTGTTACCAGACATTGCGCGGCAATCGAGCGCTGTGGCTGCGCTATGTTTGGACACACCTAGGAAAAAGTTGCTAAGATATTTTTTTTTAAATATGGAATGTATTTTTTGACAGGACGTCTGTCGAGACAGCTGGTTATCTATATATAAAAATATATTCTTACTTTACACCTTAACTGCTCCATAATATTAAACTTACAGATTACCTCCTCCTTTTTATAAAGTCGGTTAAAAATCTCCCAGCAAGCAAAGCGTAACATTAAATTTATAAACTAAATGTGCATTCAAACGCGTGACATTTTAAAAACCGTTGAATTCGAATAAAAATAATACATTTATAAAACTAAAGGCAGCTTCAGACTTGATAGGCTTATTTCTGTCACAAATTGTGTTTATTTTAGCAATGTGACAATGTGCCAGATGTAATATTTGACGTCTCTGATTAAGAGGCTCCCAGTCGCTGATTGCTCTTTTTCGAAACGAAAAAAGAAATACTTCTGAACAAGCCACATCTCCTATTTTTATAAGTATATTACTTCAGGTTCCTACCTAGATTTCTATTAAGCTGAAAACATAATAGTAGAAACTTTTCACGATAAAGATATTATTTCAAAATGATACGTTTTAGAATTTATGATCGAAATATTTTATATACCTACTATTAAAATCAACTTGTGATTTATTGTAAAAGATAGGTAATATGTAGATCTAGATTTCTATTAGAATAGATTTTTGATAAGTAATTATACATAATTTATATCATTAATTTATTCGAAAAGCAAAGACGGACCACGCGCCGACGTGTGTTTGTCGTCATGGCAGCGGTCGGTAGGATTATTTATCGAAGTGATTAGAGATGGGTACATCTTTATTCACATATACTATACATTATAAAATAGGAGATGTGGCTTGTTCACAAGTATTTATTTTTTCGTTTCGAACAAAAACAATCGTCGACTGGGAGCCCCTTAACCCCTTTATGCATATGGATCTGAGTGCTTGGCGATCGGAGAGGAGACTGAACCTGGTATGAGCTAAACCTGTCAAGACTGTCAGGTTATCGTCACAGATCTTTATACGCTTTAAAAATATATAAACATTTCTTTTTGTAATTAACTCCCAGGAGACACCAGGCAGCCAACTTGGTTGAGTTTAAAAGAAAACTGAAACGCTGGCTTATCGAGCGAACCTTCTACAGTTATGAGGAATTCATTGACAATAAGTATTAATGCAAATGTATAATTATTGTAATTTAATTTATCTGTGATATTGAAAAATGTTACTTAAGTATCATATCTTATGTATAACAATAATGTTTGACCTATAATTATGATTATCAATAAATAACTATTATGACTATTACACTTCCAAAAATTACTTCAATAATAAATATGGGTTAACATTTCACACAGTGCTATCTAGCCTTATGAGGCTTAGGCTCGTATTCAAGAACGACACTAAGAGAACGCATAGTAGGCTCCGACCCACAGTGGACAATATCTTGTTTCATAAACATCACTTGAGTGTTGTGCGACACTATGCGTACACTACAGTGTGCCTCTAGCCAAACTACCTCAACAGCTACTTTACCGAACGCATAGTGTTGGTTGTATTGTCATACGTATAACCTCAAGTAAATTTAACTTAAAAATGAGTACAAATGAGGATGATTTTGATGATTATTTTATTCGGTCGACGAAAAAACGATACTATTTATATTTACTACATACAAGAAAATTTTATTGTAATTTATTAATCCAACAGATATCAGGGGTCATACCACAAGGTCCTAAAGTAATATCAGAAAAATTGCGTTGTCACTTTTGCACCGTAATTAATATTGTTTTGATATTCCTTTTTAACTTGTGGTACGGCCACAGCTGATGAGCCGACATGACATTTGTTTGTTTATACAAAATACTCTGTGGTTTGTTTCTTTGATTGATTGATATTAATGATGTTTACCATTGCTTGAAGTTAGGTCCAAAACCAACCACCAATCACAACGCCGAATCCACCCCTATGCGTTCACTGAGCTAAGGAATACTAAGTGTTGTTCATGAAACGAATGTATGGACATATTCGTTGAGCCAAAGTTGAGCTCAAAAGACACACGGTAGCGTGCGCCATAGTGCCGCTCAACACATAAAGTGATGTTTATGAAAAAAGATTTCGTCCACTGTGGGTGCGTGTTCTCATAGTGTCGTTCTTGAATACGAGGGAGCTTAGTGATGTTCTTGAATACGAGCCTTAGTTTTTTAAGTAAGGTTTGTATTATGGAATGGACTAGATAACTGATAGAGAGCTTATATTTTTTGTAAATACACATTTATAATACACTAGCTGCTCGCCCCGGGTCGCTCGCCGCACCTTTGCACGGGTGGTACCTGGATAAAAAGTCTACCGATTTTGTGCAAACTTCACATAAACCATCTACTAAATAGTCCGAACAAAGTTTAAACATTTGGTTTGGATAGTGAGATTTAGTTTGAACGAAAAGTGGCATTGATTTTTATATATGTATATAGATAATATCATCTAGACACAGAAGTCAGAACTATCTACCTATGTGACAATTGAGTGGTTATTATTTTAGTCACACCACCGATATTATAACGTGCAATGCGAAGACTCCTTTACAACGATAAAACAAACATGGAACGCTGGCTATCCACATATCAAAGTCAGATGCGATACCTGCCTTCCATTATTTAGAAACTATGTGGGGTTATTCTGGTAATCAAAAGCAAATAAATATCGGAAGCAACTGTGTTTAAAATATTACATAATGAGGTTTTTTTAACCGCCAAAAAATCGAGGTCCTCAAGTCGACGCGTATATACATAATTATTTTTACCTAGTGATCCAATTTCGATGTTTTTTTTCTATTGTGTAGAGAAAAGTCCCAAGTTGGTCCCATTTAAATTATTTTTATGTAGGACTGATAGTTCCTTCAAAAACTAAAAAAACTGGCCAAGTGCGAGTCTGACTCGCGCACGAAGGGTTCCGTACCATTATCTATAAAAACGGTAATAAAATCTCGTTTGTTGTATGGGAGCCCCCCTTAAATATTTATTTTATTCTGTTTTTAGTATTTGTTGTTATAGCAGCAACAGAAATATATAATCTGTGAAAATTTCAACTGACTAGCTATCACGGTTCATGAGATACAGCCCTGTGACAGACAGACGGACGGACAGACAGACAGACAGACAGACAGACGGACAGCGAAGTCTTAGTAATAGGGTACCTTTGCGTACGGAACCCTAAAAACCATTGACTTTGCGATTGGTCGATACATTTTCGTCGGTTTTCTTTTAGTTTTTTAAACGTATATTATTAGGAGATATCACATTGTAATGGGATAGAAGCTTTAAGCCAACATCTCAATTTGACTCAAATAGCAGGTAGGACTAGATCGCTTTTTGACTAATTGCGTTTGGAATAGATCGCGATAAAGCCAAATAGCGTAATGTCCCAAATAGCAGACTAACACAAATTTTGTTAATTCTAAAGCGATACGAAGTTTGATAAGCTTGTTTTTAGATAAAACAATCATAATTCTAATAAAATATAGATTACTAGCATATATAGATTACTTTATACTTTATATAGATTACTAGCAGACCCGCGACAATGTCCAGTCCAAATTTCAATAATCGCATAGAGTAACGCACGATGCTATGACGACTGATGTCAACACTGATATCAGACTTTTTGCATTTTGCATCTATACCAAAACCATCCCTTTTGCGTTTTTTTAATCATTTTGGGGAAGTTTTTAGTATTTTAAAGTAGCATAGTTTACATGCACATTACATCTTAATCCGTTTTGTAGATATGACCTGATTGAAGAACAAACATACAAAGATGAGTTTCTTCAAACTTTCGCATTTATAATATTATATTAAAATATTTATTAATAAAGATTAAATCAAATTCAAATTCAAATTCAAAAATCATTTATTTCAATAAAGTCACAAGGATCACTTTGAAACGTCTTAGGAACTAGGTGAAGCTACGCCGATTCCACGCGACCAAGCCTAGAAGAATCAGGCAACAAACACGGCTTGGGGTCTACCTTTTTTTTAATGATCCTTTTCTTAAAGCTATGTAGTCGATTTTAAATTTAAAAACCGCCTAAACCAGAATACGCCGACACGTCAAATAGCACTAAACATTAGTGCGCGGATCACTAGCACGGCTAGACACGTCATAAAATCCACACAGAAATATATCGTAAAGGCCAAGTCACGTCATGTTACTAATATGAATGAAAATATATTATCTATAAATACTACTCAGCAACGTCGGAACTTGTCGAGCTTTGTGTTATTGAAAACTGATATTAAAAAGTTGTGGTAACTTTATTAACGAGTAAGTACCTCGACTTTTAATTTGAAAAGGGTTCTCAGACGCTTAGATACTTAAATATGTCTAGGGATAGTCGAAAAGTTATATTTAGCACATACCCACATTTTGCGGTAGTTAGCATTCCATACGTGACAGGTTGCAAGCCCTTCGCCGCTAAAAAAAATTATAATAATAATATGCGCATTAACACGGTGAAGGAAAAAATCATGAGGACACCAGTTTGTATTTTTATAAATGAACACCTGCCTCTGCCTACCCCTTTAGATATCTTCAAGGATGTGAACGCCTGGATGTTTAAGAGAGTGTCTACCGTACTTAAAGATTAATATTTTATATTCAAAAACCAGTTATTGTGTTGAGATATATCATCAAACAAATCCTGAATTCTATTCAGAAGCATGCTCAAGTTTTTGTTACAATGGGCTATTTGACAGAATTTTGAAAACCTTTATAGATTATTCAGTAGTGACTGTGGAACCCATAAAAAATATTATTTTAAATTCTGTTAAGTTTTGGCCCTAAAAATGAAAATAAATATCGATAATTTAAATAACCCGCAAAAACGCTTCTTTATGCAAATGGCGTCGCACTAGTTTCTGTGACATTACATGCTTGTCAACAAATAAACAAATGTCAAGTTTTTCACGGCAGGCGATGACATATTGACAAGCATGTTACGTCATCTTCGATTCGACCAATCCTGACCGTTTTGTGTCACGTGACTGGCGTTTAAAAATAGACAATTTTAATTATGGGGTTTTTAATTAATCATTGTTTATTTTCAAGTTATTTTACTACATAACGCTTTATGAAGGCATAATTTACATAGATTACTATCAACAACATTTTATACCTTACTTCTACCTTAGTTCTCGTACTCTTAGTATGACTTGTTCCCACAATTCCCACTAATCAGTGCCACCAGTCACATCAATCATTGATCCAGGTAAAGTTTTTGTATGAATCACAGGTGTAACTTGCACTACCTTTAACCCGACTTCAACTCTCATCAATTCAACAACGTACAGTTAGGACACGTAATGAATTAGTCGAGTCACTAATTACCGGTTCAGGGTTTAATGCGCCCGCACTGCGGTCGGTCCTAGCGGATTTACTGCGACTGTTTTAAAATGTTTGCTAGTCGATATGTCTCTCTTACCTCTCAAACAGGTGATTTTTTAGGTTTCCGTAACCAAAGGGTGAAAACGGGACATTAATTCTAAGACTCCGCTGTCCGTCTGTCTGCCACAGGGCTGTATCTCATGAACCGTGATAGCTAGATAGTTGAAATTTCTAGCCATCACGGTTCATGAGAGCCCTGTGACAGACAGCTGAACAGACAGACGGACAGCGAAGTCTTAGTAATAGGGTCCCGTTTTTACCCTTTGGGTACGGAACCTTAAAAACCTGTATTAAAAGTCTGTCATGTATCGAAATTCCAATTTGGCAGGAAACATTCCTTTCGCGATAGTAAAAGCTGTGAAGGGAGCAGTTTCAGACTAGGACATCTCCACGCTTTTGCCGGGATTAGATTTCATTATCTTAACATACTTATATAACTCGTGTGTTACTGACTGACTGATCTTTCAACTCAGAGCCTAAACAACTGGTTGAACACTTGAAATTTTGAGGATGTATACCTTTTGGTGTGTAGGGGTGCACTAAAAAAGAAACTCCCGAAATTAAAACTCTTAGGGGATACAGCGAGGGTTGAAGACTGTAAGAAAAACTTTAAGTGAACAAAGTCGCGAGGGCGATGAACTTAAACAAAAGAAAATTAAAACAACATGTATTATTATGACCACAACTTAAACGCTTATGTATAAAGGAGATGAGAGATAATATAATCTTATAAAAAAATATATCCAAATAAATGCGAAAGTTTGTGAGTTTGTATGTATGTTTGTGCCTCAATCAGGCTTAAACGACAAAACGGATTAAGTTGAATTTGCCGTAGATGTAGATATAATGCCCGATTAAAACAAAAACTACTTAAAAATATGAAAAACATCCCCAAAATTACAAAAAAACGCAAAAGGGATGATTTCGGTAAAGATGGCGCTGGTGTGCAACAAATCTGACATCACGGACTAAAAACAATCAGTTTTCTATTCGATCATTGAAATTTGACAGGACAACGTCTGTAACGGGTCGGCTAGTTTATATATATGTTATGCATACTTCGCCACTAGTCTAAATTTTATTTAGGTAATACTAATGTCTCATTTTAAGTGAACTGTATTATGTTCTTATAAGAATAAAGTCTTTAAACCGAGGGTTTACACTAGTCTTAGAATATAAATGTTATGGACCCTAAAAACTAAAACTGTAAACAGTATGGGGCTTAAAACCTGCATGCCTCAAGTTGACGGATGCAGTGCATGCTCTGGGTATTTGTGACCTAGATAGTGATTTCAAGATAGTGTTTTGTTTATAGGCTTGGCTGATGCTTAGCAGCATATCCATCTAAAGCCGGGGACCCACGGCGCGTTAAACGACGGGCCGCGCCGTTTGACGCTCCGCCTGTGTGCGTCCGGCGCGTCGCGTACAGAGCGTTCCGAGCACGGGCCACCACGGATGCATCGTCCCCACGGCGCGTCCGTCCGCCTTGGCGCGGTCTGGCGCGTGAAAACGCGGGCCGTGGGACCCCGGCATTATGCCGGGGTCGCGGCAAGGCGGACGGACGCGCCGTGGGAACGATGCATCCGTGGTGGCCCGTGCTCGGGCGCGGCCCGTCGTTTTACGTGCCGTGGGACCCCGGCTTAATATTATTCTACCTAGAAAATGGTATATATATTTTTTTAAATATAAAATATTGTTTTTAGGTTTCCGTACCCAAAGGGTAAAATCGGGACCCTATAACTAAGACTTCGCTGTTCGTCTGTCTGTCTGTCTGTCCGTCTGTCTGTCACAGGGCTGTATCTCATTAACTGTGTTAGCTAGACTGTTGAAATTTTCACAGATTATGTATTTCTGTTGCTGCTAAAACAACAAATACCAAAAACAATATAATAAATATTTAAGGGGGCATACAACAAACGTGTTTTTTTACCGTTTTTTTATAGATAATGGTACGGAACCCTTCATACGCGAGACCGACTCGCACTTGGCCGGTTTTTTTATAAGACCATCATTTCTGTAGATTCCAAATTAATTATGCTGAATCCAACATCCCATCTCCAAACATTCTCAACTCAAAGAACAGCCAACTTGCTTTAAACTTAAATCAAAGAAAACCTCCAGGGATATCTGCAATGCAGGTTTGAGTCCCGAGGCGGTACTATTTACACTAGTCTTGAATTTAATCCGGCAGCTATTCTAGTAATAAATGAACAGGAGGAATAATTAAAAATTAAATTAAATCGCCAAGTACGGTAGACATCCTCTCAAATCTCTATGCGTTTAGAACCTTAAAGATGATTAAGGGGTGGTCAGGGGCACGTTCAAACATTACCTACACATGCCTACATTTTGCAGTAGTTAGCATACCTTACGTGACAGGTTGCAAACCCGTCGCCGCCTATAAGTATAATAACTGGTTTCCTCATGATGTTCTCCTTATATATACATATTTCGAACAGAGAAATCGATTGATGCATGACCGGGATTCGAACCCTCGACCTTCGAATTAACAGTTCAGATCTCTCGGACACAGACTTAATTTTAAGCATTTTATATTTTCCAGCCAACTACATTATAATAATATTATGAGTTTTGCGTGTAAAATAGCAATTTAAATTCAGCAAGTCTCCAGTGACAGGACTTTTAAACTTTTATTTCTCAAGCTTAATTTTTTGCAATGAAGTATACTTACGTGCCGTCCTTGAATTATTAATTCTAAAAAAAAAATAGAATCCCTAAGTACGGTAGACATCCTCTCAGATCTCCAGACGCTTAGATCATTTAAAGATGTCTTGTAAGAGTAGTCAGAGGCACGTCCAAACATTATATTTGGCACATTCCCACATTTTACAGTAGTTAGCATTCCATACGTGACAGGTTGCAAGCCCATCGCCGCTTATAAGAATACTTACTGGTTTCCTCACGATGTTTTCCTTCGCCGTTTTGAGCACGTGTTTTTGATGCGCATATAAATTTTTCGAACAGAAAAATCCATTGATGCACGCCGAACCCACGACCTTTAGACTGAAAGTCGGGGTACTTCCCACTCGGCCAACACGAAAATCTGAAAATTTAGGCATGTATATGGCTTGATCACACCTTGGGGATGCCTGTAGTGATCTTTATTAATAAATATTGAATATAATAAAACGGTTCATCCTAAGTTTAGTAATAGAGAAAAAACCCTTTCTAAGAAACATGATTATCGTCAGACTATCATTTCACACAAGTCATGAAAAAATTTTTTATGAATTTGATGAATTTTAACTATAAATACAAGTAATTACCACGTTTTTTAGGGTCCCGTACCGGGGTTAAAACGGGACCCTATTACTAAGACTTCGCTTTCCGTCTGTCCGTCTGTCTGTTACAGGGCTGTATCGCATGAACCGTGTTAGCTAGACAGTCGAAATTTTCATAGATTATGTATTTCTGTTGCCGCTATAACAACAAATACTAAAAACACAATAAAATAAATATTTAAGTGGGGCTCTTATTCGACAAACGTGTTTTTTTGCCGATTTTTGTAGATAATAGTACGAAACCTTCGTGCGCGAGTCCGACTCGCACTTGGCCGGTTTTTTTTATTTTTGTATTGCTGACGTTTTGAGCGATTTCATGAAACCAATGAATTTATAGGATTAAAACTATGATGGTTGTTAATAATCAACAGAAATACTGATAATTACCATGTTTTTTTTTGTTTTCCTGATGTTTCGAGAAACTTTAGATGCTTATGGAGTATTCGTTGATCTGCCGTTGATCGCGGTCGCAGACAATGCTAATGATGAAGAGCATCTGAATTATCTCGAAGAAGAAACCTGGTAAGCCTATGAATTTATAATTTAAAAAAATTGGAACACGGATGTACACCAACCATTCAATGCCAAATTATATGTTTGGTGATCTGAAAGAATTACACTACTCGGGAATTACAGACCCTACAATGTTCCAATTTAAAAAATGGCCGAACTAATACAATCAGAAAAAAAACTTCTTCACTTTTAAAATGTTTCAAAACGGTTCAAAAACTTTCAGCTAAAATTAAGACGACAAATTGAATAAGAAACAGTTCGAAAGTCACGAACTTTCCTGGAGTTGTTTCAAAATGGCGGATATTGAATCTTTGATACATCAAAAATTGTTTAAAAGCCTATTGAACTTGAAATTATTTTCTTGCTATGGAAAATATTTATTCTATCTCTTATTTTAAACACTTTTAGCTTCGGGATGATAATAATAATAAAAAGAGATGTAAAGTAAAAAATACAAGAATATAGGCCAATATAAATAAATATCTTACAGACTAAATATTAAAGGTGAAACTAGACGCACCGTGTTTCGCAATATTGTGGTGTCTCGCAGACACCCGCGGAAGCGCCCGATAAAAAGCTGATCACAAATAAATAAGGTACTTAGTAATAGATACAGTTATAGTCAAGAAACTAAAAAAAAAGCCAAGTGCGAGACGGACTCGCGCACGAAGGGTTCCTATAAAATCGTCTATAAAATAATATATATAAAAACGTTAAAAAAAGTCAGGTTCTTAAATATAGCGGCAACCGAAATACATAATCTGTGAAAATTTCAACTGTATAACTATCAAGGTTCATGAGATACAGCCTTGTGAGAGACAGACATACGGATAGCGGAGTCTTAGTAATAAGGTCCCGTTTTTACCCTTTGGGTACGAAACCCTAAAAATAAGCTTTTAAGTACTGGGGAGTTAATAATAATAATAATAATAATACTATGTGACTGATCGGGACCGTACCGAGTAGTTTGTAAAAGTGAAACTGTTTTAATTATCTATACTAATATTATAAAGAGAAAAGTTTAGATTTTTGTTTTTTTTGTATGTTTGTAATGGATAAACTCAAAAACTACTGAACCGATATCAAAAATTCTTTCACCGTTCCCAAGCTGCATTATTCCTGAGTAACATAGTAACATAGTAACTATTTTTTATTTTAAAAAGTTATAAATTCCTTATAAAAATGACGATAGTTTGAAGCAAGGTGTAAAAAAATACCAAAATTTGCTTTCTTCGTGTGCGCTGCAAAAACTATTGATAGTACATAAACAATTATGATACATATTGAATGTCCTTATCAATGCGCATAAGAAAGTCTGTAAGATAGTATGTCTAAATATTATACATAATAACCGTTTATTGTTGAAATTTGTTAATTTTTATATAGATCATTTATTTGAACAACAACAATTAATACATAAACCACGAATCAAAGCAATATCGCTACACATAAGTGAAAATACTAAGGTACCCCTGTAAAAAAACCAATGATGTATAATGGTAACAATAAATAGGACATCACATCATATAAAAATATTTCAAAGTAATAAAATCTAGGAATGCACCAATAAAACTATTTTCTATAAATTTATCTATAGATTTCTGCGCTGTATCACCATTAAAAACAAATTATTTACCCCAAAAGTAGCATTATGAATAAATAAATAAATATTGATGGACATTATCACACACAATTTAAACATGGTTCGGAACAAAAAGTGATTATATCCATATCATGATGTTAGTACATATTCAAATAAACTAATTAGTAATTAAGGCTATATATTTAGGAATGAATCACTTTTTGAATTGTACAAATCGGTTTATTCGTTTTGAAGTTATGATGAGTATAACAAAAAATAATTCTCTCGTGACAGAATTCTAAAGAATGATCCATTTATATAATTATAATTATTAACAGTAGGTATATACCTACATAGGTTTTATATATATAAAGCCTGTTTTTATTAATTAGTAGCCAACTACTATGATCTCAGTGTCTTAAGCCTTAGTCCATGAATATAATTTGTTTATATTATCACGGGATACGAAAGTTTTATTTTATTTAAACCCTAAGCGCCTACCATAAATAGTAGTAATTAGGGTGATAGCGGTTGTGGGCATTTTAACAACATTTTAATTTTAAAATAAACAGTTTATATGGAAAAAAATATAAACGAAGTTTTTTAAACACAGAAGAGAATATTTATGTATTTCTTAGGATAAGGCGCTCCCAGTCGACGATTGTTTTTGTTCGAAACGAAAAAAGAAATACTTCTGAACAAGCCACATCTCCTATTTTATAATGTGAATAATATAATTTGTTTATATATGAATGTGTGAATAAAGATGTACCCATCTTTAATCACTTCGATAAATAATCCTACCGACCCCTGCAATGACGACAAACACACGTCGGCGCGTGGTCCGCCTTTGCTTTTCGAATAAATTAATGATATAAATTTTGTATAATTACTTATCAAAAATCTATTCTAATAGAAATCTAGATCTACATATTACCTATCTTTAACAATAAATCACAAGTTGATTTTAATAGTAGGTATATAAAATATTTTGATCATAAGTTCTAAAACGTATCATTTTGAAATAATATCTTTATAGTGAAAAGTTTCTGCTATTATGTTTTCAGCTTAATAGAAATCTAGGTAGGAACCTGAAGTAATATACTTATAAAAATAGGAGATGTGGCTTGTTTAGAAGTATTTCTTTTTTCGTTTCGAATAAGAGCAATCGTCGACTGGGAGCCCCTTAAGCAAAGGTTTTGTAACAGGCGATATTTATTTATTAATTATTCATGTTTAAATACACTAAACGGGAAATTTTGTTGTTGTCAATCAAGTCTAGAGGTCAACTGTCACTGATCATATCAGACTAAAGACGAAGAATAAACAAGTTTGTTTGCTATGCTTAGTTATTGACTGCCAAATTTGGGGTAGGCATCACAACCGGGTCTTTGAACCTACTACAATTATTCTATTCAATAGTTGTAAGTTGTAAATATAAAAACCTTATTTCAAAATGGAACACAAGAACACACGAACTTGTAATAAAATACCAATAACATTTATTAGGGCGGAATTCCTGAAGCAAAAATTATAACCGCCTTTTCTCATCCGTGATATTAAATTTTATCATTATAGTGGCCGAAGTCTTTGTTTAACGGAGCGGAAACAGCGCTAGGTGGTTTTTCATCAGGCATCTTGCGTTTTGATTAATTTAATTTCGCGGAACCAAAACGCTGTGAGAAAGAAAGAGAATTACAAATTTGTTAGCGTTTCGCAGCAACTTTTGGATGTTATTTTTGCTAGGAATCCTTTAAAAATAACTTGAAACACAAAATAGAATATACCGTAAAATGGAATATTCTATAAATTTCCTAGAAACATAGAACTAAACTATCGCTACGTCGTAGCACGAGTTATGCTACGGCGTAGCGAGTGCACGCGGTTCGTAAGACAATATTATGATACGTGCTACGCTACGTAGATAGATACTAGTGAAACTCGTTTCTGTTACAATCTTACAGGATAATCTATTTTGATCCTTTTTAAACCTATTAATTGTGCAGGGAATTATTTTTGGGTGGTTTCTCTGACAAACTTGTACATTTTCCATACAACATTAAAATCTAAAAGATCTATTAATTTTATCATATTTAGTCATAATTTGTGAAATATTCGGACTTTCATTGACTTAAAAATTACACCCATTTTCGTTATTTCAGTTTTTTATAAAGCTAACTTAAGACGAGTAATAAATGTTTTTGATGAATGCAGAATCATAACTGCTATAGATTTGTTAAAATATAGAGATAACTTATGGATATAATCTAGATAAATTACAGACAGAAACACGATTGGTG
The DNA here is from genome assembly GCA_912999785.1 of Hydriomena furcata. Classification (NCBI taxonomy): domain Eukaryota; kingdom Metazoa; phylum Arthropoda; class Insecta; order Lepidoptera; family Geometridae; genus Hydriomena; species Hydriomena furcata. The sequence goes on along the minus strand of OU538834.1, from coordinate 3,081,658 downwards.
AAACTTTTCTCGTTAGATTTATTTTTCAAAGTTGGCTCTTCAAAAACACTAGTTTCGTTTATAATCAAAACTATGAACTAGCGAAATTATTCGTTATATTATATATATTCGTTAAATAATTATCTAAATTACAGACTTAAATTTGATGGTTTACAAGATAATGCAGTTTTATCACTTTTCCGTCTTATCCGGGTAGACTCAGCCCATACAAAAAGTCACTTATCACCTGAAATATTATTTGATCTGAGAGGATGTCTTCCTTACGCGGGAATAGCAGTCGTGTTTTTATTGATTGAAACAAATTTTGATAACGTTTTCTTATAATCATAGTTAAACAAACAAACCTAAACGGTTATCAAAACACGAAGCAATGTACCATAGATTTATCACCATAATAACGTATAATGAGCCGTGATCGATAGAGCCGTCTGCGGCAGTTAGTCAATCAATCAAGGTTTTTGCGCTAACCCGTACGCCTTGGCCATTGTTTACGTCATCTTTAGGCGGCACACATCATCATTACATAAGTTTTACGGTATAACAGACAGACAGTTCGAGGATTACTAGTAAACATATATATCTAACTAGCCGACCGGTGACAGACGTTGTCCTGTCAAATTTCATTAATCGAATAAAAAAGATTGAATGTTATAAGTCTGTGAGAACAGATTTGTTGCACACTAGCGCCACCTATACAGAAATCATCCCTTTTTTATTCTTTTATAGTTTTTGAGATGATTTTAATTTCTTAAAGTAGTCTATTATTTATTCGGGCATTATATATCTACATCTACAGCAAATTTCAACTTAATTCGTTTTGTCGTTTAGGCTTGATTGAGGAACAAACATACATACAAACTCACAAACTTTCGCATTTATAATATTATTAGGATTGTATAAATACATAATTACTAGCTGTTCGCCCTTCGCACGGGTGATACCTAGATAAAAAGTAGCCTAAGTGTTATTTTGATGTATAAGCTATATTACTGCAAAGTTTCATCTAAATCCGTTCAGTAGTTTTTGTGCAAAAGAGTAACAAACATACACACACACACACATAAATACAACAAGCTGATAGGTTAGTAGGTTTATGTAGATTCCAGGTATACTCGTAGTTATATTATTACTAGCCGACCCGTGACAAACGTTGTCTGACAATTTTTTTTTGTAATAATCACGTATAAAAAAGCAATTTCAGGCAGCTTCAGAAGATAAGATAAAATAAATTACGAATTTTGATAGAATGCGTCATATTCATAAGTCAAAACTACGTTGCTATGACGACTAAATGTTTTTAGTCTGTAATGTCAGTTTTGTTGCACACTAGCGCCATCTATAGTAAAATCATTATTTTTGCGTTTTTTATCATTTTGGGGTTGTTTTTCGGATTACAAGTTTCCCCATTATTTATTTTGATTTTTTATCTACATACTACAGCTAATTTCATCTTAATCTGCCTTATCACAATTTTTCTCATTTATTTATATTATTATTAGGATTATTTGTCTCGTCTATGCCATAACAAAGCTTGTATAATTAAAAACGTCAGTTACACTCATAAAGCACGGTAAGTCCGTAAAGACGTAGACGGCCCCTACCATGGGTTAATTTAAAACCTTTGCATCGATTCGAACATCTAGGAGTCGCGTGTTTCGAAACATTTTCTAAAAATAATTAGACGTTATTTTAGGAACTACATACACAAATATACTTAAGATGACGACTGTAATCCCCAAGTACGGTAGACATCTCAGATCTCCAGACGTTTAGATCCTTTGAAGATGTCTAGTGGGGGTAGTCAGAGTCATGTCTAAACATTATATTTGGCACATGCCCACATTTTGCAGTAGTTAACATGCCATACGTCACAGGTTGCAAACCCATCGCTGCTTATAAGAGTACTAACTGGTTTCCTCACGATGTTTTCAAAAATCCATTGATGCACGCTGAGATTCGAACCCACGACCTTCAGATTGAAAGTCGAGGTACCTCCCACTCGGCCAACTAAGCAACTGTTTTTGATTTATTTATTTTTCGAATTTCTAATCACTTACAATATAATGGTCTTCCTGATATAGCTGTCTCTTTCACACTGACACTTAGCGTAAGTCCACACTGCGAGCCGAGTTTCAAATGAAAACGCGCCTTTGCGGCCACACTGCAGTAATGGCGCGTTTATGTTTAACACATCGCACCCGTCCCTGCCACTGTGTTAGGCTCGCAGTGTAGACACACGCTTATAATACGTTCCATGATGAGATCGTGTGATAAGGCAGATAGCAGATGGTAAGGCCCAGTAACTAAACCTGCAATAAAGATACCGCTCACCTGCTCGGCGACCGTAAAGTCGCGTGAAGTAATGAACCATTAATACTCTGGATGCAAGTTACCGCATCCGCGAACATGGATGTGTTTACCGCTTCATTCTTTCCAAATGCTTGAGAACTGGATGTGGAGCTTGTGAATTATGGGGCACTTATTACTGCAGAACATACATTCGTCATTTCATTTATTCCAGTAAATTAAAATCCCAGTAAAAACATTTTCATGTAAAATGATGCCAAGATGAGTGCCTTAAGGCTCGCATTGACAAAAAAATATCAGACCAGTAACAGAGCCCAGGCACTATCGTAATACAGCACGAACCACTATCGTATCGACAACGTATCGTTCAAATGCCAAAACGGACACATTTACTATAAAAAAAAACCGGCCAAGTGCGAGTCGGAATCGCGCGCGAAGGGTTCCGTACCATTATCTATAAAAACGGCAAAAAATCATGTTTGTTGTATGGGAGCCCCCCTTAAATATTTATTTAATTCTGTTTTTAGTACAAGGTGTCTCAAAAGTAAGTTCACATTTGCTTATCTTATTACGCGAAAGCAACTATTCTGAGGGGCGCGGGGGGTATGTCAGTCGGTAGTCTGGCTCTTGGGAATTTAGTCGCTATGGAGCGTTTCTCTGGTGCGGACCGTGCGTTGTGCGTACGTGAGTTTTACAAAAACGGTAATTCGGCGACTGTAGCGCGTAGAAAATTCTGCAGTATTCGACATATTCGTCACTTAAATGATGCGCCTAGCACTCGACTCATTGCAAAATGGGTTGAGAAGTTTGAAGAGACTGGGTCAACTCTGGAGAAACCAAAATCTGGGCGGCCAAGAACATCAAGAACAGCCGAAAACGTGGACAGTGTTACTCAGTCTATTCGAGATGATCCAAACCTCTCGATTCGGAAGCGTGCTGTTGCTTTAAATGTGCACAGATCTTCATTATGCCGGATTTTACACAAAGATTTAAAGCTGCACCCGTACAAAATTCAGTTGGTGCAAGAACTGAAGCCTCAAGATGCTGGTCAGAGGCTTGACTTTGTAAATCAGATGATTGAGCGCTTTCCAACGTTCACCAACATCTTGTTTTCCGATGAAGCCCATTTTCACCTGAATGGGCATGTAAACAAGCAAAATTGTCGTTACTGGAGTGCAACAAATCCAAAACAAAAACATCAGAAACCGCTTCATTCACCCAAAGTCACCGTATGGGCAGCGATGTCGGCGCGAGGAATTATCGGCCCTTACTTTTTTGAAGATGGAAGGGGACGCACGCTCACAGTGAATTCAGAGCGTTATGTGGAGATGTTAGACGAGTTTTTCGTGCCCCAACTTCAAAACTTTCCTGGTTACAACCAAAGAACATGGTTCCAGCAGGATGGAGCAACTTCACACACGTCCAACAGATCTCTGCCTCGAGTTCGAGAAATTTTTCCGAACAAATTAATCTCCAGGCGAGGTGACATAAATTGGCCTCCACGGAGTCCCGATTTAACACCTATGGATTTTTTCCTGTGGGGTTATGTCAAATCAAAAGTTTACGCTAATAAACCGACTTCCCTGGCACAATTAAAAGATAATATCCGTCATGAAATGGCAGCCATCACGGAGACTAGCTGCCGAGCTGTCGAGAGCGCAACGGTTTACATGAGTGGTGACCAATTTTGTTGTCAATGTTCCCAATATGTATGTTTTTGTTTAGTTTTATGAGATTATGTTGACACAAAATAAATTTATTCTTTCTTTCTTTCTTTCTTTCTTTCTTTACATTTGGACGATGTTATTTTTAAAAAATAAATTCCCAAACAGTGTACTTCAATATATAATAAACATTTTTTCAATAAAGCTAAGACTTTTATTTTAAAAAAAGATTTAAATGTGAACTTTCTTTTGAGACACCTTGTATTATTTTGTTGTTAGAGCAGTAACAGAAATACATAATCTGTGAAAATTTCAACAAACAAAACTGTATGTTTTGCGGATATTAAGCAAAAACGATTCTGCATTCATTAAAAACATTTATTACACGTCTTAGTAGAGTTTGTGAAGTTAGGGCATGTAGATTCAGAAGCTTTGTCCTGAGCACGAACCACTATCGTATCGACAACGTATCATCTACGTATCTCAACGTATCTCCATACAACAAACATATTTTTTTTGACGTTTTTATAGATAATGGTACAGACCCCTTCGTGCGCGAGTTCGACTCGCACTTGGCCGTTTTTTTATTATATAATTCGTTAGATAATTATACTAGCTAAGTGATTTATAGACAGTTACATTATAAGTTTGATAGTTTTCTAGAAAATGCAGTTTTATCACTTTTTCCGTCTTATCCGGGTAGACTCAGCCCATACAAAAAACCAAACATTTCACATATCACCTTAAAATATGTTCGCTCGACTTTTTAGCTAAAAACTTTTTTTTTCTGTAATCCCTATTTAGTGGGGGATAAAAAAATCCAAATAAGTGCCCCCTAGCTAAAGTTATTGCTTATAAATATAAGCTTAAGTATTATGTGCGAGTAAAGCCTGTCGTAACTATTTCAAGTTACGTTCACCGAAGTATTCTTTTAACGTTTTATCTTTATACCTTTATGTGAGTTATCTTTATCGAATAGAAATAAGTTTTGACGGGATTCTCTACTTTATTGATAGTAGTTTTCATCGAGTCCATATCATAGGCCACCACAAGCTTTTAAAGTAACATCAAAACAGCGTTGCGAACTTATAGCGTTGTCACTTTCGCACCTTGAGTAGTGTGTCTCTCTTGTTTGAGCCTTCACCTTGTTCGATTGGCACCACACGGAAAGGATCATTAAAAATAAGGTAGACTTCAAGCCGTGTTTGTTGCCTGATTCTTCTAGGCTTGGTCGCGTGGAATCAGCGTAGCTTCACCTAGTTCCTAAGACGTTTCAAAGTGATCCTTGTGATTTTATTGAAATAAATAATTTTTGAATTTGAATTTGAATTTGTGAGAGAGCTGGTTGTGGACATTTTAATTTTCATATAAACTGTTTATCTTGAACGACGAATTATAAACAACATAGAATAGAATATTTATCTATCTCTTAGGTTATGCAAAGGTTTTGTAACAGGCGATATTTATTTATTAATTATTTATATTTAAATAGACAAAACGAGAAATCATTAGTTGTGGTCAATCAAATCGAGAGGTATAACATGCAACTGTCACTAATAAAAACGAACCATAGACAAAGAATTGTATTAAATACAGATTTTAAACAAGTTTTTTTGCTATGCTTACTTATTGGCTGCTATAATTGAAAAAGCCCAAAGCCGGGATAGGCACCACCACCGGGTCTATGACCCTAATACTGTAATATGTACCCAAAAAGATGGTGAAGGTAATTAAAAATATTATTGTTTTCGCTCTAATTTAAGTCAACTCACTTGTTTATACTTGGGGTAACACAATTTACATAAACCATCCCCTATTAATAAAGCAGCACTGGGACAACCCCTTATTTTGCTATGTGGCTATACAATATTAACTATTTTCGAAACTCGCTCCAGTGTCTTCTAGTCGACAAATAGTCTGTTTATAGTGCACAGGGTAACAATATTTCCAGCGCGAAATATATTAAATTTTAGCTGCTGAAAAAATAAATAAAATACAATTTGGACATGCCTCAGATTACCCCCTTTGGACATATTCAAAGATCTGAGTACTAGTAGATCTGAGAGGACTACCATACTTGGGGATTACGGATGGGTTTTTTATATAATTACACTCATAAATACAAAAGTATTTGCCTTTTATTTGGCTAGAGTACCCGGATAAAATTTAAACAGTATTTTGATACCACATTAAAAAAAAATTGTATCTCGACTGAAATCCCCAAGTACGGTAGACATCCTCTCAGATTTCCAGACGTTTAGTCCTTTGAAGATGTCTAGTGAGGGTGAGGCACGTCCAAACATTATATTTGGCACATGCCCACATTTCGCAGTAGTTAGCATTCCATACGTGACAGGTTCAAGCCCATCGCTTATAAGAATACTAACTGGTTTCCTAACAATGTTTTCCTTCACCGTTTTGAGCATGTTTTAGATGCGAATATAATTTTTTCGAACGGAAAAATCCATTGATGCACGCCGGGATTCCAACACACAACCGTCAGATTGAAAGTTGAGGTACCTCCCACTCGGCCAACACGGCTTACACACACATTTTATTATTTGTACTAAATAATAACTAAAAAACTAAAAATAACTTTCTTAAAACTATCACGATTTTAAATTCTAAACTGTTAAGTTCAGCCAATTTTTCCGTAAAAGGGTCAAATAAGCCAATAAAACTTAAACTTTTAGTTCAAAGGGTTATTCTCAATAATTTCAACAAAACATGGTGACTATAGCTGTCGCTGCTAGCGAGTTCGCTCCAAATGTCGACGAACTCCAAAACAAATAAGGGCTGCCGTTTGTGACAAATATAAACAAAACAGTCAGTGGAGAAGATGGGTTGTGCTATGTATGACTATCGTGGATTTGTGTCTTAAGGCGCTCCCAGTCGACGATTATTTTTGTTCGAAACGAAAAAAGAAATACTTCTGAACAAGCCACATCTCCTATTTTATAATGTATAGTATATATGAATTAAGATGTACCCATCTTTAATCACTTCGATAAATAATCCTACCGACCGCTGCAATGACGACAAACACACGTCGGCACGTGGTCCGCCTTAGCTTTTTGAATAAATTAATGATATAAATTATGTATAATTAAAAATCTATTCTAATAGAAATCTAGATCTATATATTACCTATCTTTAACAATAAATCACAAAAAGATTTTAATAGTAGGTATATAAAATATTTCGATCATAAATTCTAAAACGTATCATTTTGAAATAATATCTTTATCGTGAAAAGTTTCTGCTATTATGTTTTCAGCTTAATAGAAATCTAGGTAGGAACCTGAAGTAATATACTTATAAAAATAGGAGATGTTGCTTGTTCAGAAGTATTTCTTTTTTCGTTTCGAAAAAGAGCAATCGTCGACTGGGAGCCCCTTAATGTGAGGGTTTAATTTTTTTTACATTTTATTCGTGTGTTTATCATTAAGGGCACCCACACAAAACCGCGATGCGATACGATACGACGCCCGCACGCATGAATATAGCTCTTCTCTCTTAGAAGAATTGGATGACAGCTCGCAGATATTTGCGATGTGAATTTGCAGTTGTCCGTCTGTCTGTCTGTCTATCACAGGGCCGTATCTCATGAACCGTGATAGCAAGACAGTTGAAATTTTCACAAATTATGTATTTATATTGCTATAACAACAAATACTAAAAACAATACAAAAGTGAGGCTACCATTACAACAAACGTGATTTTTTTGACGTTTTTTTTATAAATAATGGTATGTAACCTTTAGCGCGCGAGTCCGACTCGCACTTGGTTGGTTTTTATGTTTTATTTGTGTGTTCATTATTTACCACGTTTTATTATATTTTGCATTTATATATAATATACTCTACGCATTATAACGTGAAGACAATATTCAGTAAGCCCATCACAACGATTTCGACATTATCGAAGTGATATGACAATGCTCCGACTTCTTCTTCCAAACCGCTCGTCGTCTGTCGCAGTAGAATGTATGATGTCAATTGTCAAAAGAAATGTCGGTCGTTCCATTACTTAAGACGAGTAATAAATGTTTTTGATGAATGCAGAATCGTTTTTTCTTAATAACCGCAAAACATACAATTTTGTTTTTTATGACAAAGATAACTTAAGGAGAGATAACATAACAAGATAAATTATAGATAGAAACACAATTGGTGAAACTTTTCTCAAAAGATTTATTTTCTAAAGTTGACTCTTTATAAACACTAGTTTCGTTTTTAATCAAAACTATGATATTCGATAGATAATAATACTAGCTACGTAAATTATAGACAGTTTTTTTTTAAGTTTGATAATTTTCAAGATAATGCAGTTTTATCGCTTTTTCCGTCTTATCCGGGTAGACTCAGCCCATAGAAAAAAACAAACATTTTACATATCACCTTTAAATATAGCCGGAAACGATGTGACGTTTGTCCCGATATCGTTGATCGTTTTCATGAGTAGACCCTCAGAATTGATAATTATAGTAATATAGTTTTTGTATATTTTGAGCGAAGACCATCCTTCCAAGTCTTACCTTTATTACCCACAAAACGTATGTGTGTGCCAAAAGCACTAAGTATTTTAACCTGGAACCCTCAAAACTTCACATATGAAAATAGCACTTGACAAAATTAATTAAAACGCCAAGTTTTCCACGAAAATTTTATATGCGAAAATGAAAACACAAGTGTGTTTATTTGGATTAAGTTTTCTAGCTTTCCTATTTTCTGGAGAGCTTGACCTGGTTCGTAAAATTTGAAGCGATACACCAGCGTAAGAAGCTCTTTGTAGGAGCCAGGGGACCAGAAAATCTGGATTTACGTAGGAATGGTCTAATCAACAATTTGTAATTTTACTCTACCTTTTTGAACCCTCTGAATAAAACCGTGCTGTTTCGGTTCACTTATCACTACATAGTATAAAGCAAAGTCGCTTTCCGCTTCCCGCGTCTGTATGTAATATGTATGTATGTATGTATGTATGTTTGCTTATATCTTTAAAACCACACAACGGATTTTGATGCGGTTTTTTTTAATAAATAGAGTGATTCAAGAGGAAGGTTTATATGTATAATACATGCATAATATAGTAGAGAAACACTGATAATTTTAGAGGTTTCTAATGTGATGTCGTAAATAAACACATTTTTTTGCGCTTACATTGCAAATGCTGGCTGAACCCCACGAGATATATCAAAATAATGTACTACAGTATTGTACACCTTAAAAACGTCTACAAAAAAGTCAACGATGGTATCAAGACAAGACAAAACAAGAAATGTCTTACGCACAGCGAAGCGGGCACGGGTCAGCTAGTTTAATAAATAAAAATAAATAAATTATGATCACGACTGTAATCCTCAAGTACGGCAGACATCCGTGCTTAGATCCTTGAAGATGTCTAGAGGGGGTAGTCAAAGGCACGTCTAAACATATTTGGCACATGCCCACATTTTAAAGTAAAGTAAAACTAAAGTAGCTAGTTTGTCTTATGAAACTATAACATTACTTATAGTTTTTATAAAGTTGTGTGATTGTAAACGGTTTTTAATCACTTATCACTTATCTCATTTGGTATTTCTTTTTTTTTTGCCTCTTATTCTCTACCGATTTCTACCTCTGTCGATTTTCATCCAGGATTTAGATGTTTTTTTGTGTTCTATTGTAATAATTATAAAATAATCTGTATTAAACGAATTTTTATTGAATGCAGAATCGTTTTTTCTCAATAATTCTCTATAAATTTATGTTCCTAAACTAGTAAACTTGTGTTTTTGTAGAGCCAACTTTTCTCTTCAAAAACACTAGCTTCGTTTTTAATCAAAACTATGAATAGCTAAACAGTTAATTTTTATATAATTCGTTAGATAATCATACTAGCTAATTAAATTAAATACAATTTAATTATAAAGATCTTAAATTTGATGGTTTTCAAGAAGTTTTATCACGTTTTCTTTCTTATCCGGTTAGACTCAGCCGATACAAAAAAACCAAACATTTCACATATCACCTTAATGTATGCAATGCATTACCTAAAAAGTATAAGCTATAAGTATCATGTGCCTAAGCTTTGTTTTGTTTCGAGCGAGATGGATGACGTGAATTTTAATATCTTCAATATAATAATAATTAATTTGTCATAATAATAACACCATGTACAATAAGTACCTACTTATACTCACTTGCAGTCATTAGCCCAAGGCGATTCATAAACTGCACCGCCCAACCACCTAAATCGCCCGCGGCTTGTAGCAAGCGGAACCAGTGTTGTGTTGGTTGTATAAGTAATTTTCTGAATCCTCAGTTCTCCGAGCAAAGAGATCAATTTAAATATCCTTTTAAATTTCAAACTTATGAAAATAACATTATAAATAAATAAATATTGCTGAACATTATCACACAGCGCCATCTAGCCCCAAACTAAGCAAAGCTTGTGTATAAAAACTTGATAACTGATTGAATACTTATATACTTTTTTGTAATAATAATACACTAGCTGACCCGTGACAGACGTTGTCCTGTTAAATTTTAATGATCGAATAGAAAAGACTGAATGTTTTTAGTCTGTGATGTCAGATTTGTTACACACCGGCGCCATCTATACCAAAATCATCCCTTTTGCGTTATTACATAATTTTGGGGATGTTTTTCATATATTAAAGTAGTCTATGTTTTATTCTGGCATTATATATATCTACATCTACAGCAAATTTCAACGTAATCCGTTTTGTCGTTTTGGCCTGATCGAGGCACAAACAACATACAAACTCACAAACTTTCTCATTTATAATATTATTAGGATTAGGATTATAGCGCACACAGAACGAACATCTAAGTTATCACCCAAATACTTGCCAATCGAACCAACAACCTACAGCGCAGAAGGCAGAGTTACCACCAGAGCTGTGAGTGCAGTTAACATTGTTAAGGGGCTCCCAGTCGCTGATTGCTCTTTTTCGAAACGACAAAAGAAATACTTCTGAACAAGCCACATCTCCTATTTTTATAAGTATATTACTTCAGGTTCCTACCTAGATTTCTATTAAGCTGAAAACATAATAGCAGAAACTTTTCACGATAAAGATATTATTTCAAAATGATACGTTTTAGAATTTATGATCGAAATATTTTATATACCTACTATTAAAATCAACTTGTGATTTATTGTTAAAGATAGGTAATATGTAGATCTAGATTTCTATTAGAATAGATTTTTGATAAGTAATTATACATAATTTATATCATTAATTTATTCGAAAAGCTAAGGCGGACCACGCGCCGACGTGTGTTTGTCGTCATTGCAGCGGTCGGTAGGATTATTTATCGAAGTGATTAAAGATGGGTACATAGGAGATGTGGCTTGTTCACAAGTATTTCTTTTTTCGTTTCGAACAAAAATAATCGTCGACTGGGAGCGCCTTAACATTGTTAAGGAAATCCAGTTCTAAAATCACAACACGGCGTATGTAGGTATTAAATCGAGCTTTATCTCATAGCAGACAACCATCACCCATAATTTATTAAGGAGTAAACTCTATAAATTACTGCCTCAGTAAATATGGCTGCAAACCCATTCGAATATGTGACTAAATGATGGGAAATTATATTACGAAGCGGACAATCAAATTTACTGCTTGAATAATGTAGTTCCAACGAACATAGAAAGCTATTTTGTCCATGCTAGTAGATACAATGCGATGCGTGAAGGAACGGAGATAAGGTGTCATGATTGTAAATTTAATGATTGGATGTGCATCTGACTACCCCTTTTCGATATTGTTAAGTGTTAGCCGAGTGGGAGGTACTTCCAATCTGAAGGTCGTGGGTTCGAATACCGGCGTGCATAAATGGATTTTTCTCTTTGAAAAATTTATATGCGCATCAAAAACACGTGCTCAAAACGGTGAAGGAGACCATCGTGAGGAAACCAGTTAGTATATAAGCGGCGATGGGCTTGCAACCTGTCACGTGTCATGGAATGCTAACTACTGCAAAATGTGGGCATGTGCCAAATAAAATGTTTGGACGTGCCTCTGACCCCCACTAGACATCTTCAAAGGATCTAAGCGTCTGGAGATCTGAGAGGATGTCTACCGTACTTGGGGATGAAAGTCGTGATTTTTTAAATTATAATTATTTACAAAAATTTTGTTAGTTACACAACAAAACTCCCAGTTAGAGTTGTTTTTTTTTTCGTTTTTAAAACGCCATCTTAAGGGGCTCCCAGTCGACGATTGCTCTTTTTCGAAACGAAAAAAGAAATACTTCTGAACAAGCCACATCTCCTATTTTTATAAGAATATTACTTCAGGTTCCTACCTAGATTTCTATTAAGCTGAAAACATAATTGCAGAAACTTTTCACGATAAAGATATTATTTCAAAATGATACGTTTTAGAATTTATGATCGAAATATTTTATATACCTACTATTCAAATCAGCTTGTGATTTATTGTTAAAGATAGGTAATATGTAGATCTAGATTTCTATTAGAATAGATTTTTGATAAGTAATTATACATAATTTATATCATTAATTTATTCGAAAAGCTAAGGCGGACCACGCGCCGACGTGTGTTTGTCGTCATTGCAGCGGTCGGTAAGATTATTTATCGAAGTGATTAAAGATGGGTACATCTTTATTCACATATACTCTACATTATAAAATAGGAGATGTGGCTTGTTCAGAAGTATTTATTTTTTCGTTTCGAACAAAAACAATCGTCGACTGGGAGCGCCTTATTATTTTTACATATATTTGAGAAATGCATTACGAAAAAGCTTATCACAAGTTTACCACATCCGAGCACGGGCGGAGGCAGCTGCGTATTTTGCCTGGTGGACCGTCAATTTATACAACGTTGATTTATACAGATAGGAGTTGGTGCTACGCGTCGTTCGCGTATCTGCGGCACGGAGTCCAACTGGATATCATTGCTCGTTTCAGCATCCTAATCTAATATATAAAATTTCCATGTCACAATGTTAGTTACCGTACTCCTCCGAAACGGCTTGACCGATTCTCATGAAATTTTGTGAGCATATTGAGTAGGTCTGAGAATCGACCAACATCTATTTTTCATACCCCTAAGTGATAAGGGTGGCGTAAAGATCGGGAAAAACGGAAAGTGCTTTTTTCTGTGGGATTATTGACATTTGACAGGACAACGTCTGGCGGGACAGCTAGTAATATTATAAATGCGATGATAAGGCTGCTATGTTTGTTCCCTAATCAAAAATAAACGACAAAACGGATTAAGTTGAAATTTGCTGTAGATGTAGATATAATGCCCGAATAAATAATAGGCTTTTTTAAAATATGAAAAACATCCCCAAAACGATAGAAAAACACAAAAGAGAGGATTTCTGTATAGATGGCGCTGGTGTGCAACAAATCTGACATCACAGACTAAAAACATTCAGTCTTTTCTATTCGATTATTGAAATTTGACAGGACAATGTCTGTCACGGGTCGGCTAGTAATGTGATAAGGCTGCTATGTTTGTTCCCTAATCAAAAATAAACGACAAAACGGATTAAGTTGAAATTTGCTGTAGTATGTAGAAAAAAAATCAGAATAAATAAAGAGGGAACTTATAATCCGAAAAACAACCCCTAAATGATAAAAAAAACACAAAAAGGATGATGATATAGATGGCGTTGGTGAGCAACAAATCTGACATCAGACTAAAAACATTGTTTTTATTTTGTATTTAGTTACAAGCTTAGTGCATACTTCAAAAACCTTTAACTTTTTATATATATTTTTTTTATATTTAATATTAAGATTTTCGTACCTTAAAAAACATAGTTTTACTATTATTGCAGTACTGAAGCATGTGTGTGTACTCTGACCCTTGTAGTTCAGAGTGCTGCTTTGTGGGAACATGATTCTCATTGCATTGTGTAGGATCCCCTTTATATCAAAATTTAACCTTTGAACAGTAAATCTAATATGATCACGATTTTGAAAACTATCCTAGTTTTGATAACTGTCTCTTTTCACTCCCGGTAGGGCCGGCGCACAGTGGCGGACTGGAGAAAGGATTTAATTGAATTTAATAATAAATATTAAATATTGGTGGATATTTTACACATCGCCATCTAGCCCCAAACTAAGCAAAGCTCGTACTATGGGAACTATATTACTGATAGAACACATTATGATACATACTAACAACCAGACACAGAGTAAACATCTACAATTATGTTCATCACTCAATATAAGTTATCTAATCGAAATAAGGTACATATTTTAAGTATTTAATTATTATAGGACTGGCCTCTTATGGTTGGCCTCGTAGCTTCACCTAGTTCCTAAGACGTTTCAAAGTGATCCTTGTGATTTTATTGAAATAAATGATTTTTGAATTTGAATTTGAATTTGTTATGGATTCGATTCTCACCAAAGACAAACATTGTGTGATGAAAATAGACGTTTGTTTTGTGTTTGGGTGTTATAAATTAATATACCTATATACATATATATATTCCACAAAATAGTTTAAATTCCACTATTTCATGCTATTCGCTTTTGTCATGTCACTAATGTATTTTGGGTAGTAGGTTCGAAACCAACCTACACCGTTACTATTTTCACTATTTTCTCCATGTAAAACGCGGTCAAAGAAAACAACTGTAGTCCAGTTGTTTTAATCCGACTGAAAACGCAATCTAAAATGAATTTTACTTCTCGTCTAAATGTTTTTGTCGAATTACAATTTTAAAATGTAGTTTAAAACTCGGTGATTCTCGAAAATGCTCACTTTATGTAACCATGTCGACCACACAGCCTGGACTCCTCATGCAAGGCAAACACTGTCAGGCAACACATATGGGCTACAGATCCTGTGTAAACCTCCGATTTCTTCACGACGCGCCCCGCGGGCTGTGTCATTGAACCGGCCGATCAGAATGCATTTTCTACCGCTCCCCCCGAACCGCACACCTCAAGGTTTTGACAGAATTGTTTTTTTGGAAAATTAGGACGATTGTTCAATGCAGAATCGTTTTTTCTCAATAAACGCAAAACATACAGTTTTGTTTTTATGACAAAGATAACTAAAGATATAATCTAGATAAATTATAGACAGAAACACGATTGGTAAAACTTTTCTCGATAGATTTATTTTCCAAAGTTGGCTCTTCAAAAACACTAGTTTCGTTTTTAATCAAAACAATGAATAGCTAAACAGTTCATTTTTAGGGTTCCGTACCCAAAGGGTAAAAACGGGACCCTATTATTAAGACTTCGCTGTCCGTCTGTCCGTCTGTCCGTCTGTCCGTCTGTCCGTCTGTCCGTCTGTCCGTCTGTCCGTCTGTCCGTCTGTCCGTCTGTCTGTCCGTCTGTCTGTCCGTCTGTCTGTCTGTCTGTCCGTCTGTCTGTCCGTCTGTCTGTCCGTCTGTCTGTCCTTCTGTCTGTCCGTATGTCTGTCCATCCGTCTGTCCGTCCGTCTGTCTGTCCGTCTGTCTGTCTGTCTGTCTATCACAGGGCTGTATCTCATAAACCGTGACAGCTAGATAGTTGAAATTTCCACAGATTATGTATTTCTGTTGCTGCTATAACAACAAATACTAAAAACAGAACAAACAGTTTCTTTTTAAGTTTGATGGTTTCAAGATTATGCAGTTTTATCACTTTTTCCGTCTTATCCGGGTAGACTCAGCCGATACAAAAAACCATTCATTTCACATACCACCATAACCCATTGAGCGTCTATTGGGCTATGCGGTCGATGAACTATGCACAAATGCACATTGATTGTTTGAGCTCCACGAGTAGGTAGCAGAATATTATTTGCGTAAATTTACGAGTACAATAAATTGTAATTGAATTATTTTATCTTTTTGCACGACCGCCGAGTGTTTTATGCGTATTTATGATTAATGGTGTTTGTATATATGGAGCGGTGATTGTGTCCTACTAATATTATAAACTGTGAAAGTTTGTGAGTAAGTGAGAGAGTGTGCTACTGAACGGATTTATAATATGAAACTTTACAGTAATATAACTTGCTAGCCGACCCGTCACAGACGTTGTCCTGTCAAATTTCAATAATCGAATAGAAAAGACGGAACGTTTTTAGTCTGTGATGTCAGATTTGTTCCACACCAGCGCCATCTATACCAAAATCATCCCTTTTGCGTTTTTTATCATTTTGGGGATGTTTTTCATATTTTAAAGTAGTCTATTATTTATTCGGGCAGTATACCTACATCTACAGAAAATTTCATCTTAATCCGTTTTGTCGTTTAGGCCTGATTGAGGAACAAACATACATACAAACTCACAAACTTTCGCATTAATAATATTATTAGGATAAGCAGAATTTCGATTGATTAGCCATTGAAATCAATTACTACTGTGGCGTTTTTGTATAATTGAATGTAACACGAGTGCCGTGAATCTTAGGTATGAATGTGGATGTAGAAGTAAAGGTAGGCCAAAAACAAGATGAAGGAACTTTGTGAACGATGACATGGGTAAAAAGTAGTGATGAGATGACGGCAGATGGAGGGAAATGGAAGAATACATGATGTGCCGACCCCACTTAAGTGGTTTATAGAGCCAGAAGATGATGCCCGCGACCATGGCTTGTAACATAGTCGAAACGTCGGGAAATAAATTAAAGGTAATCGTGATAAAGCCGCCAAAAAGCCGTGTTGGCTGAGTAGGTACCTCGACTTTCAATCTGAAGGTCGTGGGTTCGAATACCGGCATCAATAGATTTTTCAGTTCGAAAAATTTATATGCGCATCAAAATCACGTGCCCACAATGTTGAAGGAAAACATCGTGAGGAAACCAGTTAGTATTCTTATAAGCGGCGATGGGCTTGCAACCTGTCACGTATGGAATGCTAACTACAGCAAAATGTGGGCATGTGCAAAGGACGTGCCTCTGACCCCCACAAGACATCTTCAAATGATCTAAGCGTCTGGAGATCTGAGAGAATGTCTACTGTACTTGGGGATTAGTCGTGATATTTTTTTTTTACGTGATAAAGCAAATTTATAGTTATGTTGACGCGTGCCGCATACAATGAAGGGTGGTTCAAAAGATATTTGTGGAATAGTGACCAGAAACAAACTAGTGGTTTACAACAGAACTTCATAGTGCGCCTAGATTCTCAGCTCTATTTTACGGTTACGCAGGCGTGGGGAAAATGCAAGTTTCGAGGATAGTTGAAAACTAAAGTTTAGAAACTGGGTTACGTACTCGTTGCTCGTTTTGCGGATTTGCAGTACGATCTATATTGTTTTACCCACAATAGAAGGGATTGGGTAATTTGGAAAGGTTGTATGCTTTTGGGGTAATGCCTGGTTTTGCAGCCTCCGGCAATTGAAAGTTGTGCCTTGATTACATTAACGAGATATTAAGATAGTGGACAGTCCAAGTAGAAAGGCCAGAGAGCCACTCAGCGAGTCTTAATAATAATCCTAATAATATTACAAATGCGAAAGTTTGTGATAAGGCTGCTATATTTGTTCCCTAATCAATACTAAACGACAAAATGGATTAAGATGAAATTTGCTGTAGACAAAAAATCTGAATAAATAAAAAGGGAACTTATAATCCGAAAAACATTAGCGCAAGTATGCAAAAAATTAGACATCTCAAACCGAAAATATTGAGTTGTCATAGCAACGCATTCTACTAAAAAGGTTGAATCCTATTACGGCCGGTATTCGAAATTTATTTCATCAAAAAAATTTTAAATCAATTTGACTACCGACTGATACGCATTCTACCAAAATTCGTAATTTATTTTATCAGGTCAGGTTTAATATAGGGAAAAAATTGGAAATTGTCTAAAAGTGCTTTTTTGTAAGCGTATATTAATAATAAATAATAATATATAATTATAGTGAAATTTGGGCAGAACAAAGTCTGTCACTAGTTGGCAATTTTTATAATAAAAATAAAAATAATCAAAAATCCAAGAATAGAGCATTCTATTTTTATGCACGTTATAAGATTTTCATAACACATCTATACTAATATTATAAAGAGGAAAAATTTGATTGTTTGTTTGTATCGAATAGGCTCCGAAACTACTGGACCGATTTGAAAAAAAATTTACTATTAGAATTATACTTTATCCCTGATGAACATAAGCTATAAAATATTTTCAAAAACGTTAGGGATCAGTAAGAAAACTTAGATAATGTAACCAAACGTGTGAAAAAAATACCAAAAATCTTATATCGCGTACGCTGCAAAAACTATTTATTGACAATAGAGCAAAGTGATGTATTACAATTTTATAGAGGACATCAATATCTATAAAAAATTTATAATACCATATATGTCTAACTATTAGGGAACCGTAGGAAAACTTCGATAATGTAATCCAAGGTGTAAAAAAAATACCCATAAAATCATTATTACACCCGTGCGACGCCGGGGCGGACTGCTAGTACTTTATAATCATAGATGTTTATTCTGTGTCTGGATGTTATTATGTATCATTATGTATGTATTTACAAAAAAAAAGTATATAATTATTCTATCAGTTATCTAGTTCTCATAGTACAAGCTTTGCTTAGTTTGAGGCTGGATGGCGCTGTGTAATAATGTCCATTTATTTATTATTTATTCAATTGTAATTAAGAAAAAGTTAAATTTGTGCTGGGAAACATATAAGAAGTGAAATCCTCTCGCCACGCGGTATATCGTCTACCTCCTCCATGCGACCGTAACGGATTAGGATTTTTTCTGTCACGAAAAAGTTATGACAGAAAAAATCCTAATCCCCGAAAAAAAAGCACAGTCTAAATAGAAAATTCATTTAAAAATAAATAATTATACCCAATATTATTTTTCCTCTGTTGCACTGGTTTTTCAGAGAAACAAGACACTTTTTCGCGACTTTTGTTTTCTAAAGGTATTAGTTTAACTTCAAAGAAGATTAAATTATAAAAAACAGCACCAGTAAAGAGCGTTTCTTCCTGTTAGACGGTGCCTCATTAAAATTATAAAAAGAATTTCTCCCCCTCAAACGAATCACCCTCCACGCGAAACAAGGATATCAGATGAGTAAAACGTGGGGTAACTCATACTTATGCAGGTATGTAAAAACATTTTACACCTGAAATTTTGAAGATTTTTGTTTTTAAACGAGTATTTATCACGCCCTCAACGTTATACCCAAAAATCTAATTGTGCTTCATGTTTACGTGTTATTCTATATTCGTTGTCTTATAGAAAAAAATATAATCTAAAAATATAATATGAGAAAGAGCTTTTAAGAATACTAACTGGTTTCCTCACAATGTCTTCCTTCACCAATTTTTTTTATTCTTATAAGCGGCGATGGGCTTGCTACCTGTCACGTATGGAATGCTCACTACTGCAAAATGTGGGCATGTGCCAAATATAATGTTTGGACGTGCCTCTGACTTCCCCCACTAGACATCTTCAAAGAATCTGAGCGTCTTGAGATCTGAGAGGATGTCTACCGTACTTGGGGATTACAGTAGTGATCCTAATTATTATTATTTTTTTTATCAATCGACTTCGTTTTAATTCGTTCAAAGGTTTATTAACCATTTATGAATAAAAGCTGACTTGAACTCCCAACATTTCTAGTGCTTAATGTACATCGTTAACATTACACAAAACCTGATAATGCTCTTAACTTATAAAATGAAGTGCCAATAAATACGAATAAAGCTTCCATTAGAAGCATAATGAAAATTGAGAAATTGAGGAAAAACGGGTATAAAGCCACATTTTTAAAAGCCATTATGAACACTTTCACAGCAAATTTTATTATCAGGTTAATCGCTGCCTTGAACACTTCAAATTATTGTAATTAATGTATGTATTTTAAAATATAAAATACATCAAAAAACATTTATCGAGTAGTAGTAGGTACTTGAGTAGTAGGTACTTTTAATTATTATTCTTGTTTGAGCCTTCACCTTGTTCGATTGGCACCACACTGGAGCTCTACATAGCATTAAGGAAAGGATCATAAAAAAAAGGTAGACCCCAAGCTGTGTTTGTTGCCTGATTCTTCTAGGCTTGGTAGCGTGGAATCGGCGTAGCTTCACCTAGTTCCCAAGACGTTTCAAAGTGATCCTTGTGATTTTATTGAAATAAATGATTTTTGAATTTGAATTTGAATTTGAATTTACCCTTTGGATACGGAACCCTAAAAACGGCTACAACTTTAGGAACTAAAATGGCGATGGACGATTGAATATAAAGGTGCAAGTCCACATTACTAAACGAACTGGCCCCGGGGGAAATCAAATGCGGCGACAAATCTATGCCGTGATCGTATGAAAATACAAACTGGGGTTGTAAATTACCTTTACTGCGGCCCGAAGGTGCGCATTTTTTAAGCAGGAATTATGTGGTCTTCGACGGGGAATTGATGGTGTTGCCATTAAATGGTTGGCCGGGTGGGAGGTACCTCGACTTACAATCTGAAGGTCGTGGGTGCGAATCCCGGGGTGCATCTATGGATTTTTCTGTTCGAAAAATTTATATGCGCATCAAAAACACGCGCTTAAAACGGTGAAGGAAAACATCGTGAGGAAACCGGTTAGTATTCTAATAAGCGGCGATGGGCTTGCAACCTGTCACGTATGGAATGCTAACTACTGCAAAATGTGGGCATGTGCCAAATATAATGTTTGGACGTGCCTCTAGCTACCCTCACTAGATATCTTCAAAGGATCTAAACGCCTGGAGATCTGAGAGGATATCTACCGTACTTGGGGATTACAGTCGTGATCCTATTTATTTATTTCTGTTTGTAGGGTATTTTTATACCCATAAATGATAAGGGTGGCGTTAAGTTGAAAAAACTGAAAGTGCTTTTTTCTGTGGGTTTATTGAAATTTGGCAGGACAATGTCTGTCGGGACGCAGCTAGAAAAATTATATATTTTAAGTACGAGTAGTCGTTTTAAAAAAAAGTTTTAAGACGATATTTTGCCAATCAAAAATAATAGGTCTTCTTTTATAGAAGTATAGGTAGCTTATTACTGGCTTTGGTACGCTGCTTCACTTGCATAGCTAAACCATTTTTTGAACTTGACTAAGTTCAATAAAACCGGCCAAGTGCGAGTCGGACTCTTGCACGAAATGTTCCGTACCATTATCTATATATAACTGCAAGAAAATCATGTTTGTTGTATGGGAGCCCCCTTAAATATTTATTTTATTCTGTTTTTAGTATTTGTTGTTATAGCGACAACAAAAATACATAATCTGTGAAAATTTCAACTGTCTAGCTATCACGGTTCATGAGATACAGCCCTGTGACAGACAGACGGACAGACGGACAGACGGACAGACGGACAGACGGACAGACGGACAGACGGACAGACGGACAGACGGACAGACGGACAGACGGACAGACGGACAGCGAAGTCTTAGTAATAGGGTCCCGTTTTTACCCTTTGGATACGGAACCCTAAAAATGGTTTAGCCGTGGTTTAAACACAACTTTCAACTTCGAACGTCCAAACATTCTAACAAACTTTTGCATTTATAATTTTGTAAAAATTTAGTTTTACTAAAATTATTTTTTAAATTAATGATTTTGTGGAATCTCTAATATCAAAATATCACGTCACGTTTTTCATTATCTAATTTTGGATCCATTTTATAATTAAAACTGCTTTAAAGTATCGATGGGAGTTTGTCCGTTCTCGGTCCATAACGCGTTTTAATCTGATTAAAATAATTTCATAATTTATCAGCTTGATTTCATTAATTAATTTTATTTTTTGCAAATAAATTTGGTCTGACAAAGAAAGTCTGAAAGTATTACACATTTTTTGGGTTCCGTACCTAAAGGTTACAAATGGACTTCGCTGTCCGTCTGTCCGTCTGTCTGTCACAGGGCTGTATCTCATGAACCGTGATAGCTAGACAGTTGAAATTATAACAGACTAGCGACCCGCCCCGGCTTCGCACGGGTTTAATACATATAAACCTTCCTCCTGAATCACTCTATCTATTAAAAAAAACCGCATCAAAATCCGTTGTGTAGTTTTAAAGATATAAGCAAACATACAGACGCGGGAAGCGGAAAGCGACTTTGCTTTATACTATGTAGTGATTATGTATTTCTGTTGCCTCTTTAACAACAAATACTAAAAACAGAATAAAATAAATATTTTAGTATTTCAGATACAACGAACGTGATTTTTTTGCCATTTTTTATAGATCATGGTACGGAACCCTTCGTGCGCGAGACCGACTCGCACTTGGCCGGTTTTTAATAATAACTTGTGAACGACGTGACTTTGTTCATGTGAAATTAAACAAACTTCAACCCCCAGTGCACCCCAATAGGGGTTGAGTTTCCAAGTTACATGTTTCTATGACTAAATGGTTTAAATGGACTGTACGTTGATTGTCAGTAATGTTAGAGTTTTATATATTTAAATCGTTACATTAAATAGAATATCTTTATTCTGTTTTTGCCGAGACTTTTGACTTTCAATCCGAAGGTCGTGGGCTCGAATATCGACCGTACATAATTTTTTTCTATACGATTTTTCAATATTCATTTCAATCACAAATATCGTAAATGGGAAGTAATGTAATATAATTTATATCGTAGACAAACTCTCAGATCTCAAGGCGCTTAGACTTTTTTGAATTTGTGCTGAAGCTCTTTAGTTAATTTTTTTATTGTTGTACGTACTTAATCAGTACTTTTCATTATTATTCGTGTTTGAGCCATCACCTTTTTCGATCGGCATCACACTGGAACTCTACATAGCATTAAGGAAAGGATAATTGAAAAAAAGGTAGATCCCAAGCCGTGTTTGTTGTCTGATTCTTCTAGGCTTGGTCGCGTGGAATCGGCGTAGCTTCACCTAGTTCCTAATACGTTTCAAAGTGATCCTTGTAATTTTATTGAAACGAATGATTTTTGAATTTGACTCCTTTACACACCTTTCAAATTAGTTAAACATTATGTTGGGCACCCTTTAAGTTTATTTTTTAGGGTTCCGTACCCAAAGGGTAAAAACGGAACCCTATTACTAAGACTTCGCTGTCCGTCTGTCTGTCACAGGGCTGTATCTCATGAACCGTGATAGCTAGACAGTTGAAATTATAACAGATTATGTATTTCTGTTGCCTCTATAACAACAAATACTAAAAACAGAATAAAATAAATATTTAAGGGGGGCTTCCATACAACAAACATGTTTTTTTTGCCGTTTTTATAGATAATGGTACGGAACCCTTCGTGCGCGAGTCCGACTCGCACTTGGCCGGTTTTTTTATTATTAAATCCCATTTGAATTTGCAAATTTAATTCGACTAAAACATGAATATCCGGGGATAGCGTAATTCATTATCCAAACCAATCAATCGCACAAATAACTACCATCCGTAAATAAGCAATGAGATAAAGAAGATGGGAATCGATAGCGGATTCAGCGGAAAGTGCTGATCAGGGGTTGTATGATCCGGTTCCGGATTTACGGATCGGTCCGGCTGATTCACGTGAGATTTAGAGAGCACGCATGGACAAAATGGGAATGGTAGGTAACTGAGGACTTTGGCAGATTTTTTGAGGTCCATTCAACAAAATTTAGATTCTTATTTAGACCTCACAGCTCAGTTGGTAGTAGTTCTGCTTCCTGCGCTGTAGGTTATGGGTTCGATACCCACCGAAGAAAAATATGTTGTGTTAACATAGATGTTTGTTCTGTGTTTGGGTGTTATTATGTATGATATGTATGTATTTACAAAAAGATATAAGTATTCTATTAGTTATCTGGTTTCCATAGTACAAGCTTTGCTTAGTTTGGGTCTAGATGGCGCTGTTTGTAAAGTCCGTCAATATTTATTATTATTTATATTATTTATAACTACACAACATAACCACGTTGTGTTTGGGCTCGTTGGATTTGTCTTGACGAGTACTAGAGCCCTAAAGTTTATAAAAGCTTGATTATAAAAATATATTTAAAAAAAAAAAAATACTAAAAACTTCTTCATGAAGGATTACTACTACCATCAGAATTTGAGTCTTGTTCCCAGCCTCCGTGCTCGCACTTCTTATCGGGTGTAGGCATATTGTATTGAAACCTGGACAAGCTTTGTTTCGGACACGTCGCTTTGAATAAAGCTTACGGCGCGTTTAAATTGACGTTGTACTCGTAAATTAGAAATCCTATACGGATTGTTTGGAAGTACTTGTAAAGTAAACGAAGTAAGTAAAGTAAACGTTTATCCCATACAAGAAGCACTTAAAAATAGGTACATTTATATCTAGTCAAAGCTATAACTAATTCTTATTATGTTTTTTATTTCTAAGTAGGTATTTAACCTAGACTTATGATTATATTAGACTAGCTGACCCGTGACAGACGTTGTCCTGTCAAATTTATATAATCGAATAGAAAAGAATGTCTGTGATGTCAGATTTGTTGCACACCAGCGCCATCTATACAAAAATCATTTATTTTGCGTTTTTTTATAGTTTTTTTGGATGTTTTTCGTATTTTAAAGTAATCTATTATTTATTCGGGTATTATATCTACATATACAGCAAATTTCAACTTAATCCGTTTTGTCGTTGAGGCCTGATTGAGGCACAAACATACATACAAACTCACAAACTTTCACATTTATAATATTATTAGGATTAAAGCATAATTTTATAACAATAAAAGTCTAGAAATCATCATAAATTATATTATAGTATTCGTACTTGTACCCAGATGAGAGACTATAGTGGTTATTTTAAGAAAAAAATACATTACTTCATTATTGCACAATACAAAAATATTTATTTCAGCTAACCTTTGTGTAACCTGGAAAGGGACAGGTAGTGCTTTGTAAGAGAAAGTTAATCTATAATATAAAAATGAATCGCTGAATGTGTTGCTAAGCGCAAATTTCGAGAGCAGCTGAACCTATTTCGCTAATTCTTTTTTTGTTGTATTCGTTATTATCAGGAGAAGGTTCTTATGAAAAAAAAATTACAGTTAGTTAATTATTATATTTATATACTTACACTAGCTGTCCCGACCATCGACAAAAAATTCATACAAATCTTTCAAGTAGTTTCGGAAGTGTTGCAAATACTGTGACACGAGAATTTTATATATCAGAAAGATAAATAATACATACTCTCTGATTGAATTATGTACTTCTAGAATTGAATATAAAAAATACATTACAAAAAAAATTAAAAACCATACATAAATAGTTCAAATTGGATGTATATTTATGTTTTTTATTCTATTATTATATTACAAATTATAATGCTTTGAATTCATGTCATAGATAACTTTAGTTTTATTTAACCAAATTAAAGACAGAAACACGATAGGTAAACTTTTCTAGATATAATTTATCAGTCAAAATTTGGAGTACAATTCGTACAATTCCATAGATTTGTAACTGCATTTAAATGAACCCTTAACCACAGTGTATATAACACAAAGACTTTTACTACAAGAAGATTAAAAAAAAACAAAATAATGAATAATAACAAACGTGCCATACGATGTACAAACAAGTAGGTACCTAATTACCTCTGCCTGTTACTTTGACAAAGTAATCTCAAAATTAATTACCCAAACAAACTGAAACTTTTAGCGAATGTCAAATTGTTCCCAAAACGAATGTTTTTTGTAATAAACTTGGTTTCCTTTTGCAAAATTTCAAAACGTAATTTGTGTTACTCCAATCACAGTAACATGACTAAATTTGTGATACAGTAGGGATGCTACATAAGTTACATAATCGAAGGGAAGAAATGGTCTATTACTACAATAGCTTAATGCTGGGTGACGCTCAATTCTGTATTCACGATTTATAGCTAAGTTTCTACTTGTACCTATATAATTTTCTTGTGACACTATAAATGATTCTATTACATTTTATTATATCTTCGATCATTCGACAGCCTTTACTTGTGTAGTATCGGAATAAAAATGTTCTTTGCATAATACTACTACTATTCATCTAAGATGTTTGCTTATTTGTTAATCAAATCACGTCGTATCAAAACCGATCTTAATGAAATTTGTATAATGACCTGGATTTAAGTAAGGAATACGTTTGTGGACTAAGCTATGTAAGAGTATATTCCAAGTTTCATTCAAATTCGTTTTGTCGTTTGGGAACAAACATACAAACTTTCGGATTTATATAATATTAGCTGCTCGCCCCGGCTTCACACGGGTGGTACCTGGATAAAAAGTAGCCTATGTGTAATTTTGATGTAAAAGCTATATTACTGTAAAGCTTCATTTTAATCCGTCTGGTAGTTTTTGCGTGAAAGAGTAACAAACACACACACCCTACTAATATTAGTCGGAAGTAGGATAGGATTAGGATGACAAACCTGGTTAACTTGCAATCGTTATTTTAGTCTCTCTACTGCACTTTAATTGTACTGTGCTAACACAAAGTTTCGTATGAATCGAACTCTTAATTCTTAATGAGTGACTTTTGGCAAATGAGTTCTCTGGATACATTTATTGTTGCTTAGATGGATTTATTGTTAGGAATTTTCGAGGGTTTTTAGCCTGATTATGATTATAAAGTTGAACGATTTTTTGATGGGACTTCGCTGGATTGAGTGAGTAAAGCCTTCTTTTCCAAAGTTTTACACAATACTCGCATTTATAATCGAGAGGGGAATTTTAAGTGAGAAACGAATTGATTTGATATTCAAATAATGTCAGGCTTAGTTGGCAAATAAATCAATCTTTATTCATTAACTTAGTGCTTAATTTACAGATTTTCATCTCAATATAGGTAGCGATTTATACAATGCCTGAACTTAGAAGAGCTTGTATATTTAATAAAACCGGCCAAATGCGAGTCAGAATCGCGCACGAAGGGTTGCGTACCATTATCTTTAAAAACGGCAAAAAATCACGTTTGTTATATGAGAGCCCCACTTACATATTTACTTCATTCTGTTTTTTATTTGTTGCTATAGTGGTAACAGAAATACATCATCTGTGAAAATTTCAACTGTCTAGCTATCACGGTTCATAGCCTTGTGACAGATAGACAGACGTACAGCCCCAAAGGGTAAAAATGGGACCTTTTTACCCTTTTTACCGTATTTACCGTTAGACCGTTTTTACCCTTTGGGTACGGAACCCTTAAAAGAGTATGAAGTAAAAACACAATTTAGAAATGTTCATACTGTCCTTTTTCATAGATCGAATGTATTTAAAAATACAAAAATAGTTGGAATTCCTTCCAGATAGAGTTCAAAACGTATTAATTCGAAATTAAATACAGTTTATGATTGCGGACAGCCACAGCACAATCGGATGATCAATCAATTAATTATCTCAGTTGACCACTAAAACCGTTCAAAGCATTTCCATATAAAGCTTTGATAGGCAGAAATGTGAGGATGTGAACACTAGTGCTACTTTATCGATACGATAGTGAGTCTGCAAATCCTTCCTAATAATATTATAAACTAGCCGACCCGTGTCAGACGTTGTCCTTTCAAATTTCAAAAATCGAATAGAAAAGACTGAATGTTTTTAGTCTGTGATGTCAGATTTGTTGCACACCAGCGCCATCTATACAGAAATCATCCTTTTTGCGTTTTTTATCGTTTTGGGGATGTTTTTCATATAAAAGTAGTCTATTATTTATTCGGGCATTATATCTACATCTACAGTAAACTTCAAATTAATCCGTTTTGTCGTTATGATTGAGGAACAAACATACATACAAACTCACAAACTTTCGCATTTATAATATTATTAGGATGTTTGTGAGTTTGTTCGAAATACATAATCTGTGAAAATTTCATATGTCTAGCTATCACGGTTCATGAGATACAGCCCTGTGACAGACGGACAGCGAAGTCTTAGTAATAGGGTCCCGTTTTTACCCTTTGGGTACGGAACCCTAAAAAACGTGGTAATTAGCCGTATTTATAGTTAAAATGAGTAACAACCACGATAGTTTTAATTCTGTAATGTGAGTCAGAAACAATATAAAACAAATTAAAAGATTTTAGCACCAGGATGTGTACCGTACTAGGGGATTAAAGTTGTGAGAACGGAAAAGCCATTGGGTGATGTTTAATTGGTTCAGTCGAACAGACGTCTGGCGATTTAATCACGCTGAAGTAATGACTCGGAAACATTTTATTCATTTTGAAACATCCTTTTACAGAAGTAGGAAAAGTTACGAGGGAGTAAGATAGAGACAAAAAAAACATTATTTTAATGCACGTAATTTGATGATTCATATTTATGATGTAGCGCCATTGCACCGTTGCTGCATGAAAGAAGGACAAACCAACAAACATACTTTCGCGTTTACGGTTTAGCCGACGAAAAAGAGACGCTCAATTGAGAATCTCTGGTGATGAGTACATTATTTATGTAAGATCGCACATAATATATTTTTACTGGTTATAAGATTTGGATTATTATTGACTAGTTATTGATTATTCTATTGTGTGTATTGCTCCCATTCAAATTGTATTTATAGAAGAATAATACTTGTAGTTTCTTCATAAAACTTAAAAAAAAACTAATGATCGTCTTTTGACTTTACGAATAATCGAAACATTTTCGTCGCTTTTCATATTAGTTTTTAAATTTAATTGAGTAAAGGAGTAAATGCTATTATTAAACAAAATAAAATCATCTCTATCAAAGCGCAAGTTCATTATGCTTTCATTATACCTACATAAAAGCTTTTTTCTAGTGTAATGTCGAAAAAAGGGAAAAATACTTGATTTGGAAAGAATTTTTATTTTAGTAGAGCAAAAGACAGCGGAATGCTCGGCTAGTGTCTGGCACGTACGATTGGAGTGTTGCATTGAATGAAATTTCACTTCAACGAGTTGGAAGGGAGAAAATGTAGGCTGATATTCGGAGACAGTTTTTAGTTTAGACACTCGCTGATTTTCATTTGTTTTTGAAAGGAGCACATGTGATTATTATTAGATCAAAAACTGCTTAAGAGGCTGCCAGTCGCTGATTGCTCTTTTTCGAAACGAAAAAAGAAATACTTCTGAACAAGCCACATCTCCTATTTTTATAAGTATATTACTTCAGGTTCCTACCTAGATTTCTATTAAGCTGAAAACATAATAGCAGAAACTTTTCACGATAAAAATATTATTTCAAAATGATACGTTTTAGAATTTATGATCGAAATATTTTATATACCTACTATTAAAATCAACTTGTGATTTATTGTTAAAGATAGGTAATATGTAGATCTAGATTTATATTAGGATAGATTTTTGATAAGTAATTATACATAATTTATATCATTAATTTATTAAGTACCTACGTACTTGAGTAGTAGGTACTTTTAACTTTTAATTATTATTCTTGTTTGAGCCTTCACCTTGTTCGATTGGCACCACACTGGAGCTCTACATAGCATTAAGGAAAGGATCATAAAAAAAAAAGGTAGACCCCAAGCCGTGTTTGTTGCCTGATTCTTCTAGGCTTGGTCGCGTGGAATCGGCGTAGCTTCACCTAGTTCCTAAGACGTTTCAAAGTGATCCTTGTGATTTTATTGAAATAAATGATTTTTGAATTTGAATTTTGAATTTGAATTTATTCGAAAAGCTAAGGCGGACCACGCGCGGACGTGTGTTTGTCATCATTGCAGCGGGGTCGGTAGGATTATTTCTCGAAGTGATTAAAGATGGGTACATCTTTATTCACATATACTATACTGTAACGGGAAGGCTATCGCGAAAGGGGGCGTGGCCAACTCACGCGTCACCTCACCCGACATTCCAGCCGGCCGAGGCTACGAGCGGCGCCGGCGCGGCGGCCGAACACTTCGGGTCGGGACGACACTTTTACTCGGACGGTCGGAGCACGCGGACGTGCTAGTTAGGTTAACATTATTAGTCGATTTAAATTGTTAGAGTTGTAGTTTTGTTTCTGTAATTGTTTTTTTTAATAAATTTTGATACTGGTTGTTTATATCAGAAGTGGGATATGTGCGCTGCTGCTGCCTACCCCCGCTTTTGGTACTCCTGACCAATATTAAAAAAAAAAAAAAAAAAAAAAAAAAAAAAAAATTTATTGCTTAAATAGTGGTGATTCGTAACATTTTAAGTCAAGTGCAATTGTAAATTTTTGTTAAGTGTTTCTTTGTTTTCTTTTTGTGATTGTGCACACAAATAAATTTCAAAATTAAACATGAATGACGATGATCGCCCTTCTCGCTCACGTAAACGTAAGCGTGATGCAAGTAAAGAGGCGTTAGATACTATCCTAGCTAGATTAAATTCTCTCGAACAACGCTTTGCCGTTCCGCCGCCCGAGTCTTCTTCTCCACAGCCCATAGCGCAGCCTGACCTACCCGCATTAATAAATAGTGTTGCGGCTGATAACACACGAGATGACGAATCCATGGCGTGTCACACACCCTCATCCGTCACACGAGAAAGCGAGGACACAACTGGCAGAATCGTGGAGGCCATCACTTCACTAGTAAAAGTAAGATCTCATAACTACTTTATTTCAAATTTCGATCCAAAGATTCACAATATCGATGTCTGGTGCAAGGAGGTAGATAGGGCTAAAGAAACGAATGGTTGGGACGATAACGAATGTCTTTCACGGATAGGAAATTGTCTTAAAGGGGATGCGCGTACATGGCTGCACGAATGGTCTAGTGCAGACCGCTCATGGACAAGTTTCAAACTAGATTTTAAGGCTCTGTGCCCACGAGATATCGATATTGCGACTATTCTTTTTGAAGTGATGTCCACAGATTCCAAAGGTTATGTTACCTACGCTGAATACGCGAGGCGGTCCTTACTTAGGCTGAACCTTGTCCTGGGTTTGTCAGACGAATTGATTGTTTCCATAGTTTTAAGAGGTATTACGGACCCTCATATTAAAGCCGCCGCAACGAATGCAAAATTGCAACCTAACGATCTAGTGCAATTTTTATCAATGTACGTTAAGCCTAAAACTGATGTTAGGTCTACCCGCGAACCATTTCGTGCGACGCGCACTGGCACCCCTTCGATAGCTAGACTCAACGAAGTTAGGAGGTTAGGTAGCGATATAAAATGCCATTTTTGCGGGAAGATAGGACATAAACGTGCTGACTGTCACAGTGCTAGGCGACAACGATCAATTGCTAATCCAGGTTCGAAAAATTCTGAAGTATCGTCATCACCAGCACCGGTTAAAACATGCACGTTCTGTAAAAAAAACGGTCATACCGTCGATAACTGTTTTGCCAAACAGCGTTCGGAATCTTCGAACCTGAATTCGCACAACGTCAATTTCTGTAGCAGATTAAACGACAATGTTTTAAAATCAAATAACGACGTCACAAGTGCAGTCATTCAAAGCATACCGGTTGATGTGTTAGTAGATAGCGGGTCATGTATATCCTTGATATCGAGTTCATTATTGAGGCATCTCAAAACTACCCCCAAACCAACATACCGTGCATTACGTGGCATCGGTAGCCAACTTGTTGAAAGCATCTCGTTTGTAACTTTAGTAATCGAACTTCCTCACATATCCATTGAGGCTGATCTATACGTAGTGCCATACGAATGTTTAAGTACACCCGTCATTATAGGCACCGACATTTTAGATCGCGAAGGCATAACCTATGTCCGACAAAATGGCGTTCAAATTTTGACACACACAGAGCTATCTACCACTGTGAACAATATTCAGCTTGATATAAGTAAGGTAAACTCGCCGCTTGAAAGTGAAGAGAAAGAACGTCTTTTGTCGGTTATAGGTGAATTTTCAAGTTCATTCATTACTGGCACAGCTACGTCAACAGTCACAACGGGAAGTATGAAAATAGCACTAACTAACGAAGAACCAATTTGTTACAGACCTTATAGGTTATCATACGATGAAAGACTGCGCGTCCGTAATATAGTTACCGAATTGATGAGCAAAGGTATAGTACGAGAATCTGAGCCACCGTACGCGAGCCCGGTGATTCTAGTCAAGAAAAAGGACGGTTCCGATAGAATGTGCGTCGATTATAGGGCCCTTAATGCACGTACTGTTAAAGATAAGTTTCCCTTGCCTCTCATCGACGATCACATTGACCGATTAGGATCTAGCTTATTCTTTACCAGCCTTGACATGGCAACCGGCTTCCACCAAGTCCCGATGGAAGAGAGCTCTATTGACAAAACAGCATTTGTGACCCCGGAAGGTCATTTTGAGTACATAAAGATGCCCTATGGCCTTTCTAACGCGCCAGTTATCTATCAAAAGATAATTTCTAGGACCCTTAAACCCTTTATCGACTCGGGTAAGGTCTTGGTTTGGTATATATAGACGATGTTCTTCTTTTATCAAATTCAGTAAACGAAGGTCTAATTTTATTGCGACAAGTCTTAGAGACATTAACCACGTCCGGGTTTTCCATAAACCTCAAAAAATGCATGTTTTTGAGTAGTGAGATAGAGTATCTGGGAAGAGTTATAAGTAATGGTCAGGTTAGGCCGAGTACGCGTAAGGTTCAAGCTCTAGTCGATTCCCCGAAGCCCCGCAATGTGAAACAAATTCGCCAGTTCCTTGGCCTTGCAGGCTACTTTAGGCGTTACATTTCTAACTATGCACAAAGAACTGCTTGTATTGCACAATTAACAAAAAAGAATGTTCCTTTCAATTGGGGAGCAGAACAAGACAAAGCCCGCGACTATATCATTCATTGTCTCACTAACGCACCCGTTCTAGCCATTTATGATCCCCAATTACCTACCGAGGTCCATACGGACGCAAGTGCCATCGGCTATGGTGCTGTCCTCATACAAATTCATGACGGCGGACTTAGACGCGCAGTAGCATATTTCAGTAAGTCCACCCAAGGAGCAGAGCCTAAATATCATTCCTACGAGCTAGAAACACTAGCCGTAGTGAAAGCACTCCAAAATTTTAGGAAGTACCTACTAGGTTTGCCCTTTAAGATCGTCACAGACTGCAACGCCTTAAAACTAACTGAACGTAAGAAAGATTTACTTCCCCGTGTGGCTAGGTGGTGGCTATACATGCAAGACTTTCAGTATAATTTTGAATATAGGAAAGGCTCCTTAATGTCTCACGCTGACTATCTGAGTAGGAACCCCATTGACGTATGCCACATACAAAGTCCCAAAAATTGGGCTAAGATGGCTCAATCCGCGGATGAAGAAACGCATGACCTTATCGATAAGCTAAATAACGGGCAATTAGACTCTACCCGCTACATCTTAAAGAACGGTCTTCTTTACGTTAAGTACGCTTGCACCGGACAAGAAACCCGTCTTCTTTGTTTCATCCCTAAGGGATATCGATTAAGTTTACTCCACGTATTTCATGACGATCAGGACCATATTGGGTATGATAAAACAGTTGAACTCATTCTACGACACTTTTGGTTTAATGGTTTACGCGCTTTTGTTAGGAAATACCTAAAGCACTGTATTGTGTGTCTTTCGCACAAACGAGTTCCCCGCGCTCCTAACCAACCCATTGAATCGTGGACAAAACCTGACGCACCATTTTCGGTAGTACACATGGACGTTCTTGGTCCGCTACCAGAAGCCCAGGGTTACAAATATGTACTAATCATGGTAGATGCATTTTCAAAGTTTTGTCTTCTTTATGCCCTTTATCGTCAAGACACTGAAGAATTAAAACGAGTTTTCACCGACGCGGTCTCACTATTTGGTTCCCCTAGGCTTTTGGTCACAGATCGAGCGAGGATGTTCGAAAGCTCCGTTTTCCAAGACATGGTCAAATCTTTTGGAAGTGATATTCATTTCATTACGCCCGGTATGCACCATGAAAATGGTCAAGCTGAGCGTTATTGCCGAACACTACTAAATTTACTTCGCATAGAAGTTAATCATAAAAAACGAAGTTGGTCTGATGTCTTATGGAAGACTCAACTCATATTGAATAGCACAAAGCATAGTTCAACCCAATTGTCCCCACTTCAATTGCTAATTGGTAGCGATTCCTCTACGCCCATCATACGTGCCCTTGTTCGAGATGTTGCCCTTGATATAGCGACCCCTAACCGCGAGGCGTTGATGGTTTTACGAAGACAACGTGTTTCATCCCTGTTGTCAGCTAACCAACAGAAACA
This sequence comes from Hydriomena furcata, assembly GCA_912999785.1. Classification (NCBI taxonomy): domain Eukaryota; kingdom Metazoa; phylum Arthropoda; class Insecta; order Lepidoptera; family Geometridae; genus Hydriomena; species Hydriomena furcata. Next base: position 3,047,607 of record OU538834.1, on the reverse strand, counting down.
AGATGGTTATGTAAACAAAAACCGTACTTCACCTCGTGAGTTCAACATAAGCGATAAGGTGTTTGTTATTAAGTCTTCACAGGCTACAGGAAAATTAGATTCTTGCATGCGTGGGCCGTACAAAGTTCTGAACCGTCTTCCGCATCATCGCTACGAACTGGAGCTACTGGTCGGTTCATACGGTAACCGCACTGAGGCCGCCGCCGAAAACATGGTGTCATGGGCGGGAGAGTGGACTCCTGAGACATGCGCTGCATTTTTCGAATGTAAGTTGCCATCATTTTTATGTGTTGTGTTGTGCGCTGCGTGTGTTATTTGCGTTACGATTGAGATAGAGATATATTTTCTCCCATAGTCATGTTGGTATTGAGTGTGATTCTCTACCACGGTTTATAAAACGGTATCGAGTGTGATTCTCTATCGGTTCACGTTGGTATCGAGTGTGATTCTCTACCACGGTTTATAAAACGGTATCGAGTGTGATTCTCTACCGGTTCACGTTGGTATCGAGTGTGATTCTCTACCACGGAAGGGCAGTTAGCTCGTCGGGAGCGCTGTCCTGGTATACTAGTCCCTACCAAAGTTTTTCTTACTTGATCAAGTCGTGTATGTGTGTATATGGGGGCCCTCGAGATCGATATGTGTGAATGTAGCTAGTAGATGGTCTAATGCAAGGTGAATAACGATTGATGATGAACCTGTAATTTTGCAAGAAGTTTTGAAAGAAGTATGTCTGCTGCATTTCCAAGTAATCAATTCTAATGTATGCCCATTTTCTGATCATTCCAGCTGATGATACTGATGACTTCACTTTCGACACAACAGCTGAAGACGAGGCTGGTCCAAGTCGCGAACATCGCAGGGTTGCGGACGAGGACGACCGCCCGTCAGGAGAGGCCGTGTAACGGGAAGGCTATCGCGAAAGGGGGCGTGGCCAACTCACGCGTCACCTCACCCGACATTCCAGCCGGCCGAGGCTACGAGCGGCGCCGGCGCGGCGGCCGAACACTTCGGGTCGGGACGACACTTTTACTCGGACGGTCGGAGCACGCGGACGTGCTAGTTAGGTTAACATTATTTAGTCGATTTAAATTGTTAGAGTTGTAGTTTTGTTTCTGTAATTGTTTTTTTTAATAAATTTTGATACTGGTTGTTTATAATACATTATAAAATAGGAGATGTGGCTTGTTCACAAGTATTTCTTTTTTCGTTTCGAACAAAAATAATCGTCGACAGCGTCTTAAACATGCGTCTACTGTATTCTTATGAGCGGCGACGGGCTTGCGTATGGAATGCTAACTATAAATAAAATATGACTTATGTTACTCTCTTCTTCAGCTTTTGATATATGAAAGAATTTTTAAAATTGGCGCAGTAATTTTTAGGGTTCCGTACCCAAGGGGTAAAAACGGGATCATATTACTAAGACTCCACTGTCCGTCCGTCCGTCTGTTTATCTCTCATGAACCGTGATAGCTAGTCAGTTCAAATTTTCACAGATTATATATTTTTATTAAAATAAATAAAATAAAAAAATATTAACGGACTTTACACACAGCGCCATCTAGCCCCAAACTAAGCAAAGCTTGTACTATGGGAACCAGATAACTGATAGAATACTTATATACTTTTTTTTTTTTGCCGCTATAACAACGTATTAAAAATAGAAATAAATATTTAAGTGGGTTCTATACAAAAAAATGGTACGGAAGCTTCGTGCGCCAGTCCGACTCGCACTTGGCCGGTTTTTTTAGTTAATCTGGTACAAATATATATATATATATTTTTATTAATTTCCTAATATTATTGTCGAATGGACAACTTCAACTGTAGTAATTACGTCATTGCAATTTACCATCAACGAAACAGGTTGTTACATGTGATTATTTTAGTCTAATAGCAGTTTTATGTCAGATTTAGAATTCGTTTTTATGCGTTTGTTCAGGCAAAATGGCTTGTTACATGTGATTTTTTCCCGTTTAATGGCAGTATTATGTCAGATTTAGAATTCGCTTCTAAGCGTTTGTATGAGTTTACATTGTAATACAACCAAATAGCGATGACACAAGGACAATTAAATTCCACTGCATATAAAAACGCTGATTAAAACACAGACATATATTTACAAAAAAAAATCTTATTTTTGCTCTCCTGTAAAATAGGGTTTGTCCCTTACGTTAAGTGATACTTCCGGTATCGATATACTGTTATTCAAACACTAAGCTTAAAATGGAGTTTAAAAAGCGCCAACTGCCAGGTATTATTAGAAGTTACACAAAAGCTGTTACAAAACCTATTCCTATTAGTGCTAACTACGGTAACTAAAGTAATAATAGTCGGAACGTTTGAAACTAGATCCAGGGTAGGTGTGCTACTTTTTCCCGTAAAAACTAAGCCTATTTGAAGTGTAATTTCCTGGGCGTTACTGCGCCCTGTTTGAATGACAAATTTGTTGTGAAATACTTCGTAAACTAGGCACTTTTTACAAGCTTTTATTTAACTTGCACTGTTCCTATGTTCCACTGTGTTCCGTGTGGGCCGAGTGGGAGTGGGACTTTCAATCTGAAGGTCGTGGGTTCGAATACCGGCGTGCATCAATGGATTTTTCTGTTCGAACGAAAACGGTGAAGGAAAACATCGTGAGGAAACCAGTTAGTGTTCTTATAAGCGGCGATGGGCTTGCAACCTGTCACGTATGGAATGCTAAATACTGCTAAATGTGGGCATGTGCCAAAATTAATTTTGGACGTGCCTCTGACTACCCCCACTAGACATCTTCAAAGGATCTAAGCGTCTGAAGATCTGAGAGGATGTCTACCATACTTGGGGATTACAGTCGTGATTCTATTTTTTTTTTGTTTTGTTTCTATGTTTGTTTGTAAGTTGTCCGTTAAAATTCTCAAACAGTTTTTCGACCATTTATTGGTATATGAATGAGCTGAAAACTCTTAAATATTGTAGTCAATGCGTTGGGTTAGATTTGGTTTGTTTGTTTGTTTATTTTGACTTTTATTCCCGCAAAAAAATATATGCAAAAAGGCGAAACTTATACCGAGGCATTTTCTACCAGCGAGTGCTAGTTATTGTGGTTGTCGTGCGACAAGAGTAGTTTGAGACAGAAAATACATTGTCGCTTATATAAAGAGTTCTTCTTCTTCTAACTTAGAGCTGTGCTTTTGTCTGTGTAATTGATGCAGCTCTCTCCATCTGTTTCTCTCCAGCGTCGCCTCCTTAACTTCCTTATACGACAGGACAGCTATTTTCTCTTTTATCTGGCTCATGTAGCTTATTCGTGGCCTTCCTCTTCCTCTCTTCCCTTCAACTTTCCCTTCCATTATAGTCTTTATAAAACTGTCGTGCCGTATAAAGAGTTACACCTCGAATAATGCTAGACAGAATCATTAAATACGTAGTCGTATGTTTATATCAAAACGATGGTCATATCTCTTTATCACTTTAGTTTACCCCTTATCTCGTACCCGGAATATAACGGACGCATATAACAATTTTATTCCTTATATTTACGCGATACAAAAAGTAAATCATAAAGACCGGTTATTGGACATTATTATTGCCTGCCCCGATGTTATTAGGATTTTGTTGCAGGCGTTTGATGAAAGCAGGTATTTTGAAAAGGTTCAGAGTTGACTCGTTTTAATTAAATCTGGTTTAGGTTTCACTCAGCTGGGCGCCCCGTTTTGGTTCAAAGTGACAGTATTATTTTAAAACTAAAAATGTATGAAAACATTTTTCAAACAAGGAATCCTAATAATATTATAAATGCGAAAGTTTGTGATAAGGCTGCTATGTTTGTTCCCTAATCAAAAATAAACGACAAAACGGATTGAGATGAAATTTGCTGTAGTATGTAGATAAAAAATCATAATAAATAAAGGGGGAACTTATAATCCGAAAAACAACCCTTAAATGATAATAAAACACAAAGGATGATTTTGGTAAAGATGGCGCTGGTGTTCAAGAAATCTGACATCACAGACTAAACACATTTAGTCATAGCAACGCAGTTTTGACTAATGAATGATACGCATTCTACCAAAATTCGTATTTTATTTTATAAGTACAAGGTTTGTTGGGAAAAAAATGGAACATGTCTGAAATTGCTTTTTTCTATGCAATTATTTAAATTTAGGCAGGACAAAGTCTGTCACGGGCAGCTAGTAGATAATATTTATTATTTGCTGTATATATCTTATCTATGCCATTTTGTCTCAATAAAAAGAAATTTAAACTCTAAAAGCTATCCAAATTGATAATTAGGTACAAACTGAAACCAATGATATCTCATAACTGTGACTGGTGAAAATCTATGCTGTCATCTCCCACTCAATACCCAGAAATACCGCTAAATGCCCACTTTCTTAGTGAAATCGCAACACATACGTACATTAATACTTATTTAGACATTATACCAGAATAAATACGTTGGCATTGTGCTATGTTATTATTTTCTTTTGTAATTTGTTGTGCGCCGGCCGCGCAGTATTAAATGTTACAGTAATTATTTGTTATAATATTTCTTGGTTATCGGCATTGAGCTTAATGTACTACGTACTAGAGGAGCTATCCAAGCCAAATAAATTGCTCAATTTTCAATTATTAAAGCCAAAGTCCGCTTGCAGCGTAAAATAAATATTTATATGGCTAAACGAAACATTGAAACGTAAAGCGCTGACCGCTGAATGGCTTAAGTTACTTTCAATCAAAAAGGTCGTAAGCGCCACGAAAAACACGTTCGCGCGTCACAGGCGATAGACTCGGACTGAGTCCACTGTGGTCCAGGGACCGCAAGGCGCACCGCAAATTATTACTTTGTGGTGTCATCTCTAGTACGTAGTACATTAAGCTCAATGGTTATCGGTTATATTGTTTCTGTCCCGAGGGTCAGGAATCGACAAAGATTTACGATTCTCATTATGTGGGTTCCGTTTTTATGGTTACGGTATTTTATGTATTTATTTGTTTGAGATGTATAAATTAGATTAATGAATTGTTAACAGATTACGTTTAATAGCTCGATATGTTATTTTTTGTTTTAGAATGATGACGGCACATTATGGGGAAGAACAAGGAGACAATAATTTATCGAAAATACACTAAACAGAGAATAATGGGCTAAGATGTATGAAACTTGGTACCCCCTCCTTCTTTCGCTTATCTCGGAACAGACAAACATTTCAAGAAAGCTGTCATAATAAGTATTGTTCCAATTGAAAATACCTTTCCAACGACATTATGTAATTGCTCCTGAAGAGGGTAGCAATATGCGCATTCTCCTTTCTCTTTAAAAATCTCACAAGTAAATAAAGTATTTTAGGTGATGTAATTTTTTTTGTATGTGCTGAGTCTATCCGGATAAGACAGAAAAAATTATATAACCGCATTATCTTAAAAACCATCAAACATAAAAAGAAACTGTTTTTAATTTAGGTAGCTAGTATGATAATATAATAAACTGTTCAGCTATTCATAGTTTAGTAATTACTAGCTGACCCGTGCCCGCTTCGCTGTGCGTAAGACATTTCTAATACCATCGTGGACTTTTTTGTAGACGTTTTTAAGGTTCAATACTGTAGTACATTATTTTGATATATCTCGTGGGATTCAGCCAGCATTTGCAATGTAAGCGCAAAAACATGTGTTTATTTACGACATCACATTAGAAACCTCTAAAATTATCAATGTTTTTCTACTATATTATGCATGTATTATACATATAAACCTTCCTCCTGAATTACTCTATCTATTAAAAAAATCGCATCAAAATCCGTTGTGTAGTTTTAAAGATATAAGCAAACATACATACATACATACATACATACATATTACATACAGACGCGGGAAGCGGAAAGCGACTTTGCTTTATACTATGTAGTGATATAGTGTTTTGGAAGAGCCTACTTTGGAAAATAAATCTATCGAGAAAAGTTTCACCAATCGTGTTTCTATGCTACATTTATCTAGATTAAATCTTTAAGTTATCTTTGTCATAAGAACAAAACTGTGTGTTTGGCGGTTTTAAAATAAAATAAATAAGAAGAAATAAAATATAAAAATATAATAAGTACGGTAGACATCCTATCAGATCTCCAGACACTTAGATCCTTTAAAGATGTCTAGTGGGGGTAGTCAGAGGCACTGCTAAACATTATGTTTGGCACATGCCCACATTTTGCAGTAGTTAGCATTCCATACGTGACAGGTTGCAAGCCCATCGCCGCTTATAAGAATACTGGTTTCCTTCACCGTTTGGCGGTTATTGGGAAAAAACTATTCAAAATTCATGAAAAAAAAAATGTTTTAAGTGGGTACACTTGGCTACTTCAACGTTCACACAATAGGGGCCGTGTTTGAATGCACAAACTGAATGTTGAATGCGAAACTATTTTTGCCGCGTTCGTTAGACGCGGCGTATTGCCAAATTCGACAAACTTCTGACTTGCTGAACTTGTGGGACAGATCCGGACTTGGGGAAAAAACCATGAATGTAGGGATTAAAACAAATCACTATTATCAAGTTTTTTGTATATAAAAAAAAAACACGGGGTATAACAATTCGGTTGTATTTTTAATGTTTTTTACCTCAGAATTGCGTCATTTAATCGGTATACGATTTGGAAATTGAACGGGGAAAAATAATATTGGGATGAAAAATTGTGGGTTGAACGGGTAAGTACTCATTTATTTTATTCGAAAAGTTATTCAGACATGTCTCAATGCTTTTAAAATTTAAATAATGGAATCTATTAGGAAAAAAAAAATGTAGGCATGCTTAATAACGACTTTAGTATTTACAGAAACAAGTCAAGCATTTGCATTCAGAAAACATCATTTGATTAGTAAAAAAACTGGCCAAGTACGTGTCGAGCCACGCGAAATGTAGGGTTTCGTAGTTTACTCAGCTATCAACGTTATCTAAGTAAGTTTCAAAGATATTTGGATTAAAAAGTTTACTTCTAGTTTACGAGTAATTGTCGATCATCTAAGATGGCTTAACTATAAGGGTTTCTTGTAGACTACGAAACCCTAAAAAAACATTGGGATGGATGTTTTTGAAACATGGCGTAGCTACTAAACTATTTTAGTTGTAACTAGACTGCTTTTGATACCTCTAGTACCTAGTAGTAGATGCCGCAGCTTCTCTTTTTTTGTGTATAACACTTGCGGTACTGACTTTTAGGAACTGGTAGCGCCTTAATTATAGAGTTCAAATTCATCTCTGTGCAAACTCCACCAAACTCCAGAAAGAACCGTTGTCGTTCCGACCCAATGTTCCGTATAATGAACTCTCAAGTCGAGAATGCCGTCTGTTTGTCAAACTTTGACTCTGTCGAATGAATGACGAGAACTTTACATTGCAATAGTAACTTTTGTTACATTGAAATGGAGTTTTATGGCATGTTTTCTGATGTACCTACCTATTTGTTGTGCCTTTACGTATTGGGCGAAATTTCAACGGATAATATTCGAATAGTTTATTAACAAATAGTTGTTCAGCTAAAACTAACCCATTATAAAGTTTTAAATGGATATTAATATTATTAGGATATTAGGATACGCACATCCTAATCTGACATCACAGACTAAAAACATTTAGTCGTCATAGCAACTCAGTTTTGACTAATGAATGATACGCATTCTACCAAAATTCGTAATTTATTTTATCAGTACAAGGTTTTTTCTTACAACATTTCGTCACGGGTCGGCTAGTAATATTGTAAATGTGAAAGTTTGTGAGTTTGTATGTATGTTTGTCCCTCAATCAGACCAAAACGACTAAACGGATTAAGTTGAAATTTGCTGTAGATGTTGATATACTGCTCGAAGAAAACATAGACTACTTCAAAATACGAAAAACATCCATAAAATGCTAAAATAAACGCATATTGGATGATTTTCATATAGATGGCGCTGCAGTGCTAAAAATCTAACATAAGTATTCAAATTCAAAAATCATTTATTTCAATAAAATCACAAGGATCACTTTGAAACGTCTTAGGAACTAGGTGAAGCTACGCCGATTCCACGCGACCAAGCCTAGAAGAATCAGGCAACAAATGATATTGATATCAGATGTCATAGCAACGTGCGTTACTCTATGCGATTATTGAAATTTGGACGGGACAACGTCTGTCGCGGGTCTGCCTCGGTGTAGTAATGAAGATTATAGGCAATATTTTAATACCTTAGGTTGTCTTCCAAGTTTACGTGGGGATCTCTAATTTTTTTTAAACAAAATACAAAATTTCTTTCTAGCTGATAATGTAACTTTTAATTGGTTCAGTAGTTTTTTAATTTATCCATTAAGCTTATAAGCGGTGATAGGCTTGCAACCTGTCATGTATGGAATGCTAACTACTGCAAAATGTGGGCATGTGTTAAATATAATGTTTAAACGTGCCTCTGACTAACCCCACTAGACGTCTTCAAATGATCTAAGCGTCTGAAGATCTGAGAGGATGTCTACCGTAATAGGGGATTACAGTCGTGATTCTTTTTTTATTTTTTTTTATAAAAAAATACAAAATTGCTATATTTTCGTAAAAATAATTAGTGTAGACATAACTATTGATTTTTACACATGCATGCATGATGGTACTTACATCTGAGAACCTCAGTTTGGCTTTACAGCAGATTGATATCTTTGGAAGGTAACGCGGCACTTACAATACAAGTCTTGAACTTAGTGTAAGTACTGTAAGCCACATTCAATTCCGTACAAGCCATTGCAAATGTTGTAATAGTTCGTTTTATATTATGTACCTATGCATGATTTTGTAATTTTGCTTGGTTTATTGAAATAAATAAAATTATTATATTATTATTATTATTACACGGGTCTTTATCACGTTTTTAATTTCTCGACGTTTTGACTATGTTACAATAACCATGGTCACGGGCAAACTGAAAACTCCGTTCAAATCAATAGTTATTTGTACTAAACACGATAGTTTGAAAAATAGTGTAGAAATGCTGAAATCGGAGAAAGAAACCAGTACAATGGGCTTCATCCTGTCTCGTATAAAATGCTAACTACTGCAAAATGTCATATATGACATGTCGACGAAACTTGAACGCCCGCCGTGCGCTAACGAAATGACAGCGTATGAAGCGTCCGCCTGTCTCCATCCTACCGAAAATTGGACATCATTCGAATATGAAACGCGAGCGCAGTGCCTCCCAATAACGCTAGCATAGATATCGCTGAGTGGGGAATCATAAAAAAATAAATAAATAGGATCACGACTGTAATCCCCAATTACGGTAGATCCTCTCAGATCTTCAGACGCTTAGATCCTTTGAAGATGTCTAGTGGGGGTAGTCAGAGGCACGTCCAAACATTATATTTGGCACATGCCCACATTTTGCAGTAGTTAGCATTCCATACGTGACAGGTTGCAAGCCCATCGCCGCTTATAAGAATACTAACTGGTTTCCTCACGATGTTTTCCTTCACCGTTTTGAGCACGTGTTTTTTTTTAATGCGCATATAAATTTTTTGGACAAAAAAATTCATTGATGCACGCCGGCATTCAAACCCACGACCTTCGAAATGAAAGTCGGGGTACCTCCCATTCGGCCAACACGGCTTATCAGGGAATCATTTTACGACAGGGAAATTACATTGAGTAAAAAAAACGATTTTCCTTGTCTACGAATAAAGAATAATCGAATTATATGAAAATCGATTATTCGGGAAAAAGGAAGGGTGCTGGCTGACGACACAACCTATATGCCGTCTATACAACACTAGTTTTTAATTACCAAAAAAAATAATAACGTATTGTCAGTGTCTGTTACTAATTCAATTTAAGTAGTTAAAACTTAAATTAAAAAATTAAAAAGAATATCCTTAAAAAAAAATGTAGTTAACCGTTTATTCATACGCACCTACCACATATTTACTCATATTTTCACGATTCTATCCATTCATAAATAGCTCGCCGTCTCCGTTGTAATTTGTGTAGTATTTTCTAGTACTGAGACCATAAATTAGTGCCAATTTTCGGTTAAAAAGAAACCTCGATAACTTTGTGATAGTGCAATAATAAATCATGCTGACAGTGCTGAGCACTGTCAGCATGATTTATTATTGATGATTATTGAATAATTTATTATTATTGATCATAAGAAGCTTCTGCTGCAACGGTAAATTTTTTTTTTCGGTATTTTAAAACTATTATTGTATATCTGTTTAAAAAAACAAATTTAAAATGTATATGTTTATACAACGTTAGCTGAAAAAATATGCGAACTAGCAATAATTAGGGTGGCATAAAGTTCAGAAACTGAAAGTGCTTTTTTGTGTGGGATTTTTGAAATTTGACAGGACTACGTCTGTCGAGACAGCCAGTATGAGTATGAGTATATAAGCTTTCTAGCGCCATAGAAACATCCATTGTGTAACACAAAAAAATCAAAACTTTATGATCTATTGTTACAAGTTAATCAGGAAAACATATAATTATTTGTGCAAGGTTTATAACGAGAACAATTTCTTTTCAACAGCAAACTTGAGAAATTTTGCTCCATCTAACCATTAATAAAATCCCAACAAATCCATCTCTCTCGTATTTTTATTAGGTAACAAAAACATTCAGAATTAAATCAAAACTAAAGATATCCGAAAAATGTTTCGACATTATGACGTAGTTCTAAGTTTTATGGCATAACCAAAAATCCTATTAATATTATAAATGCGAAAGTTTGTGAATAAGTGGGTTTGTGTGTGTGTGTGTGTGTGTGTTTGTTACTATTTCGTGCAAAAACTACTTAACGGATGAAAATGAAACTTTACAGTAATATATCATAGACATCAGAATAACACATAGGCTACTTTTTATCCAGGTATCTTATATACCTACTAGCTGTCCCGACAGACGTTGTCCTGTCAAATGTAAATAATCCCACAGAATAAAGCACTTTCCGTTTTTCCCGATTTTTATGCCATCCTTATCACTTAGGGGTATGAAAAATAGATAGTAGCCGATTCTCAGACCTACTGAATATGCATATAAAATTTGGTAAAAATCGGTATAGCCGTTTCGGAGGAGTAAGGTAACTAACATTGTGACACGAGAATTTTATATATAAGATTAAAATTTGCCACATTAAGCAGTATTTCAATAGCAAGCCCGTCGTTGCTTATAAGAATACTGACAGGTTTCCTTACGATGTTTCCCTTTAACTATACATACGTGATAATGCGCAAGTAAATTTTTCTAACAGAAAAATCTAGCATGTTCCTTGCAGGTCTAGCATTTAAATTTAAAACCTCGACATCCGGATTGAAAGTCGAGGTACCTCCCACTAGGCCAACGCGTTATTATTATTTTTTACTAGCTTTTAAAGGCGACTTCATTCGTGTAGATTTCAGTGCATTTATGACTCGATTCGATTCGATTTTATCGTAAAACAATTGATATTTCTGAAAATCAGTTAAAACATTCTGGGGAAAAAGTAGCCTGAGACGGACTCCCAAAACTTTAAACTATCTCTATATTTTATTTTATCACAATCGGCTCGGCAGTTTGGCCCTGATAACGTCAAAGACAGAAAGAGTTACTTTCGCGGTTATATTATTAGATTTAAAACGTATTGTATATTGTAACTGGCATTGTACTCAGAATAAACATTAAAACGGTGAATATAAATAATTTTAATTTTTCATATGTTTGCCACAACAGATGGTACAATCGTGTGGTACGTGACCAATTTGCAAAATGTTACTCAAATTGGACTGAATACTGCGAATATGTTATTTGCATTGAACATTTTTCGCGGAAAACCTTCAGATAAATAATAATATTTTCACAACCTAACCATACGTTTGAATTTAAAAAAATATTGATTTTGTCAGAGTTGATGAAACCCGGATATCAAATATAGAATAATTAGAATAGAATATTTTTTGTTTTAACAATTAAAAATACATCTGGCTTCCCAGCTCAGTTGGTAATGACTTTGCCTTCTGCACTGTAGGTTGTGGGTTCGATCCCTACTTAGAACAAACATTGGTGTGATGAACATAATTTTTTTTTCTGTCTTTGTGTTATAATATAGGTATTTACTAATAAATAACCGGCCAAGTGCGAGTCGGACTCGCGCACGAAGGGCTCCGTACCATTATTGACAGACGGACAGCGAAGTCTTAGTAATAGGGTCTCGTTTTACCCTTTGGGTACGGAAACCTAAAAATGAATAGAATCATAATATAGGTAAATGGATCTTTATTGATCTACTTCATCAGCATACCTACGTAATACATTTAATCTTGTTGCCAAAATAAACTTGTAAACAATAAAAAAGATTTAAAATAAATAAAATATACAAAAGTTCATCCGTCCATCGCCGTTGTTATTTTTTTATTTAACCAATACCGGACGGTATAATAAGAACTAAGGATTTAGTTAGCCAGAAATCGAATCAAATATTTTCACAAAGCCCTACAATTTATCTCCGATGTCTAACAATTCCGAACTAAAGGGTTAAATTCCATTTAAAACTCGCGATAAAACTTTAAAGCAATCACTCTTACCTTCCGTAACACGTATAAAACAAAATCTCCCTACTTTAATCGACTTTCCTCCTTTTATCGGATTAATCGTGATATTCACTAATGACATGAACACGGCAAGATACACTTTGACAGAAGATTTACTTCGACAACAATAAATACGTTTTAAAAACTGATAAAAACCGACAAAAAAAATGAAGTTTTATAAAATAGGCAATAGGCATAATGTCAAAAAAGTTTCTCTTTTGAATAGGATCACGACTGTAAGTTTCAAGTACGTTACACATCCTTTCGGATCTTCAGATGCTTAGATCCTTGAAAACGTCTAAAGGGTAGACAGTTCTACCAAACATTACATTTGGCACATGTTCACATTTTGCTGTAGCTCATCACCGCTTATAATGGGCTATACAGTAGTGACTGTGGAACCCATAAAAAATATTATTTTAAATTCTGTTATGTATTGGCCCTAAAAATGTAAATTAAATATTGTCAATTTAAATAACCCGCAAAAACGCTTCTTTAAGCAAATGATGTCGCACTAGTTTCTGTGACGTTACATGCTTGTCAACAAATACACAAACGTCAAGTTTTTCAAGGCAGGCGATGACATATTGATAAGCATGTTACGTCATCGTCGATTTGACCAATCCTGACCGTTTTGTGTCACGTTACTAGTAAAAATAGATAATTTTAATTTTGGGTTTTTTTAATAATCCATTGTTTATTTTCAAGTTATTTTAATCCATAACGCTTTATGAAGGCATAATTTACATATATTACTATCAACAACACTTTATTTTTCATACTGTCAAATAGCCCATTCTAACTGGAGATATTTTTCTTTGGTTTGAAAGTCGAGGTACCTCCCCACTAGGCCAACACGACTAAGCTTCTATATTAGTACAAAAAGCGGATTCGAAGGCTTTTGCATATGACCCGATTTGGAAATACCAACTCGTAATTCTTTGCATTCCATCGTTAATTTAAAACTAAACGCCCCCGTCTCGTAACAATAGATTGTCGCATAAATAACTTTGCTGAAAAAAGGGAGTCCTGAAATTTATCGGCGAAACTCCTAAATTTCTGTAGGACTGGGGAAATTTTCCCAAGTGCCCGTCCCAGGTACAGGGGAAATGGTACAGCTTGTTCAATTTAAATTTTTGCTGGTTACTACATTTTTGATGAAATCTAATACATCAAATTCAGGGGCCGTACTACACTAAAGTGAGACTAAAGCAGTGTTACTCGCGGTGCGAAAGTGACAACGCCATACGTGTTCGTATTTTAGTCTCACTATAGAGATTGTAGTACGGCTCCAGGTGATACTTATCACAATATGGCTATTTTATCTTCTTTTTAAATTTAGTACCTACTCTTGTTTTTTTGTATTGAATCATACTTTCACATCTTATCACACCTAATCCTGGGCCTTTACTCTTCAAAACGATTTCGACATTATCGAAACGATTTGACAGTGCTCCGATATTATATACAGTCAAACCGCACTATTAAAATTCGTCGTCTGTCGTATTAGAATGTATGATGTCAATTGTCAAGTAACGTCGGTCGTTCCAACGTTCAAAATATATTCAAAAACGATGTGACGGTTGTTCCGATATATCATTTATCGTTTTCAAGAGAAAACACCCTAGTGTTTAGTAATCAAGTGACAAAGAATAAGCCATCGACATGATAAATTACGCGAGTCTATTAACGATTAATTTCCTAATTAAACGAGTAATAAATTATTATTTTTTGGGTAAATTTCTGACAGTGCCAATAAGCCCCAAGCTAAGCAAAGTTTGTATAAGAACTAGATAACTGATAATAATTATTTGTTCAATCATGCATCTTGAGCTAATTGCCATAGCAGAGGCCCTATCTTATGTAGATTCTATAAATTATGATAAATTTGTAATTCTTAGTGATTCTAAAAGTGCATTGCAACACATAGCTCGGTGCACGTCCCATGTGCGTGGCACGCCGATAGCATACATCATTTTAGATAATATCTTAAAACTGCAGACCAAATGTAAAATAATTGTTTTACAGTGGATTCCATCGCATATTCAACTAAAAGAGAACGACGATGTAGATGCTTTAGCAAAACAAGCTATTGTTGATGGTGTTCCTATGCTAGTCCAACCGTTGCATTCAGATTACGTAAGATTTTTAAAAATTCAATGCAAAGAGTTATGGCAGGAATATTTCGATAAAAGGTCTACGGAGAAGGGTATTTGGTACCGGACAATACAACCTCAAATTCCAGCGTGTCCTTGGATAGATGAATCTGTTTTTAAGCGTAGTGTATTAGTGACTGCCCTTAGACTGCGTTCCGGACACATTTCATCCAACAAATTTGCCTTTCTAATGAAAAAAGTACCATCGCCTAATTGTAACGTGTTCGAGTGTATAGAAGATGTTCAACATATTCTGATGGAATGTGTGCGGAATGCTGATGATAGAAGAATAATTATGTTTGGTTCAATGTTTGATGTTGGCCGATGTAACAGTATATTGGCTTCACCGATGTCTGATGAAGCCAAAAAAATTTATTTCCTAGCTAATAAGTGCTTAGACAGGAAAGAATCCTAATTTTTTTTTTTCTCTCTTTTCTTTCTTTCTTTTTTTTTGCTAACCTAGTTAAGTTGTACCGATTGGGCGGTGTGGTCGCAAAGCGACAAAGCCCTTTTTTTTCTTACGTTTAATAAATAAAAAAAAAAAAAAAAAAAAAATTATTTGTTATACAAGAGTGCAAAGTTGCTTTTTAACCGCTGTTCAATTTTGATGACCGAGCAAGCGAAGGATTCTAAATTCTAATTAGAATCCTGAGCGTTAGCGAGGGAATCAAAAGAGCACGAGGTGAAAAATCTTTGCACTCGAGTGCAACACGTAACTTTTCATTCCACCTCAGCGAGGAAATGACTAAATGCAAAAAAAAACGTTTACAATCACAAGATAGGTACTTTTATTTCAGTTTAGGTATTAACTACTACATTATGACAGGTAAGTATGTATTACAGAATAATCTTATTAATGACGTGAAAAAATGCCGCGTAAAGAACCGCGTACAAAGCAAATTGAAAAAAGAACACCAAGAAGGTTCTGAGTCTGAGTTTTTAACAAATTAAAAAAAAGTTGTATGATATATTCGGCACCATAGAGGTAGCAGTAAATAGGTTTAATGATTTTTTTAATTCACAAACTTAGTGCACACGATGTTCTAAATTAAATTTACTTTATCCTCTAGAGAATAAAAACGGCTTTTGCACTCAGATATTGAAGAGCAAAAATACTCTTTCCGAGATGGTGGGATGAAAAATATATTCCTTTTTAGGAATACGTACCCAAAGGGTAAAAACGGGATCCCATTTCGCTGTCCGTCTGTCCGTCTGTCTGTCACAGGGCTGTATCTCATGAACCGTGATAGCTAGACAGTTGAAATTTTTAAGAAGATGTATTTCTGTTGCTGCTATAACAACAAATACTAAAAACAGAATAAAATCAATATTTAATTTACCCATACAACAAACGTGATTTTTTTGCCCGTTTTATATATAATGCTACGGAACCCTCCGTGCGCGAGTCCGACTCGCACTTGCACAGCCCTGTGACAGACAGACGGACAGACAGACGGACAGACGGACAGCGAAGTCTTAGTAATAGGGTCCCGTTTTTACCCTTTGGGTACGGAACCCTAAAAATGAACTATTTAGCTATTTATAGTTTTGATTAAAAACGAAACTAGTGTTTTTGAAGAGCCAACTTTGGAAATAAATCTATCGAGAAAAGTTTCACCAATAGTGATTCTGTCTGTAATTTATCTAGATTATATCCTTAAGTTATCTTTGTCATAAAAAACAAAACTGTATGTTTTGCGGTTATTGAGAAAAAACGATTCTGCATTCATCAAACACATTAATTACTCGCCTTAATTGAGTTTGTTATGGACATTTCTGGACTTGTTGCAAAAAAGTGATTTAGCAATATATATGATGAGCTATGCCAATGTCCCAATTGAGAATTCATGAGGATTAGTCCCGTTCCGAGTAAATCTACTTTTTATACGTGAATTAGTTTGTACAATCTAGGTGTGGAAATAAATTATTCATAAAAATGAGTCCCAGAGAGTAATAGGATAGTAGTTTGACCTCGATCCTTCTAGTCTATTCAGGTAAGCAGATTGCCAATAACATTATTCAGCTGAAACCGAAACCGAAAGCAAAACTGAAACTTAATTAAACATTTATTATGATGACATAACATTATAATTTACGAACACTCGAGTTTCGGTGCGGCAGAAGGTTTCGGCCACATTTTTGCAGAAACAGAAACTACATAGATTTCTTGGCCGAAACCGAAACCGAACACAATTCGGTCGATCACAATTAATTTCAAAAAATAGTTACGTCACGTTTACGTCACGTTTACGTCGCGTTTACGTCACGTTTACGTTACGTTTACGTTACGGAAATCTTAGAGGATAACTGCCGTACTTGGGAATTACAGTCGTAAGCCTATTTATTAATTTTTAATTATAAATCATCACGTAAACCAGTTAGTGTTTTGTGGTACGGCCCCTATACATACATTTTATATTATCTATTTAAGTCCAATTGGGTTCACTTTACTTTTCACAACTCTACGCTTTGATTTATTAATACTCAGACCTACCAGTCTAAAAAGCACATTAGCACGATAAGGGTAGTTACACACAAGAAACGCAGTCATAAAGACAACATTATAATACATCGTGAGTACCGAACTCTCTACTACTCTCTACTACCATCGACCACATAGCCTAATAGACGCCTAATGGTTTCATTTCTTGAAAGAGACAATGGGCTATTTGACAAGATTTTAAAACTTTAGATATTTTGCTATTAAAAAATTTTTAGATTATTCAGTAGTTACTATGAAACCCAATAATATTATTATTAATTGAAATTCTGATAAGTATTGGCCCTAAAAATTTAAATTAAATATCGTCAATTTAAATAACCCGAAAAAACGCTTCTTACATACAACAAGCATGATTTTTTTGCCGTTTTTATAGATAATGGTACGGAACCCGTCGTGCGCGAGTCCGACTCGCACTTGGTCGGTTTTTTATTTATATTTCGCGGGAAGTTAGAATCGTATCAATGCATTTCTGAATGAAATATTAAGGATTGTCAATGGATCTGCCATTGGTTAAATTAAGTGGCACCTGTCAGTTTTCAACTTGTAAAATGATAACATGACACTGGCATGCTCTAGGCCGGAGTCATTACTTTTATGTGGTCCTTCAGGAAGGACGTCGTCGTAATGATAAGTGGACGATAAAATGCCCTAGGCTGACGAGGAATCGGCAGTATAAGCCTAATGTGTTGTTTGAAAGTGTTCGCCTTGCATGAGGAGTCTATAGGCTGTGTGGTCAATGTTACACTGAGGCGGTCAGTAATAGGTATTTACGGTTCACACACAATAACCCATTAGTGCTATGCGCAATATTTTTCTTACGGTACGTAAAATCGAATGGGGCTGGTTAGCTATTATTTGGTATACAGTTCTCGCTGTAGTTGTGGCGAAACCGCCAAAGTAATGTTTGTTAGGTTTTCTTGTTACGTAGAAATTAGTAAATTTAAGGTTTTGAGCTTATTTTTATTTAATTTATAGGTTTTAAAAAGAGGAGGTAGTGTTCTATGAAGCAGCTGAAAAATATAAAATACAAAAAAAACTTTTTATTGTATTCAAAAGGATTACATAATGTCATGCACTGGTACAATATGTCTTAAAGTTCAAAATTTTATGTGGAAAGTGGTGTCATTTAGTTAATCTTTACAAACTAGGTACTGGTTCTAGAAACCAAAAGATTAGAAGATTCCATTTTTCATGTAGGGGAGCATTTAGAAAGGAATACCCTCTATCAACCTCTGTTATTAATCCTAATAATATTATAAATGCGAAAGTTTGTGAGTTTGTATGTTTGTTCCTCAATCAGGCCTTAACGACAAAACGGATTAAGTTGAAATTTGCTGTAGATGTAGATATAATACCCGAATAAATAATACACTACTTAAGAATATGAAAAACCTCCCAAAAACTATAAAAAAACGTAAAAGGTATGATTTTTTTATAGATAGCGCTGGTGTGCAACAAATCTGACATCACAGACAAAAAACATTCAGTCTTTTCTATTCGATTATTGAAATTCGACAGGTCTATCACGGGTCAGCTAGTAATTACATATTATGCGAACGAAGTCTCTGGAGTTTATCCTACTAATATTAAAAGTTAAGTTAAATTAAGTTTGTAAGGATAATTGGATGTTTGTACCTCAATCATGCCTAAATGGCCAAACAGATTTAAATAAAACTTGGAATATACATGGCGCGTCCAGATCAATGTACGTTGAAATGATTCTAGCATTTCTAGCTTAAAACGTCTAGCCACAATCTACTTAGTGAATTGCGAAAGTAAAACCTCTTTTCAATTTTCCTGACACTGACTGGCCAGAAAGATGAAAAAATAAAAAAAGTAAAGAGCACTTCAAAAGACGCGCGAAACAATCCCTCAGTTTTTGTTTCTTTACAGACAAAGGCTCGCTGCGGGCTCATGACATGTCTTGAATAACGTGCTCTACCCACCCACCATGTAAGCGTGACCTCTTTTCGTACCACCATTTCACTTGATGTAGTGGAAAACGTCTGTCTTCAGGGATCTTGGTATAATGGACACTTTACACATGTCTTGCCGGAGGACATAAAATACGAAGTGTTTTCATATTGGGTCTCCCACGCTTGCTTGCTGCAAGCTTTAAGATTTTAAAGTATTTTATCAAAAAGTAGCGGAAACTTCGTTCACGTGAAGTTATACTTCAACCACCGCTGCACCTCTTTAGGGGTTGAAGTTTAGAAATTTATTTCTTAGTGCCACACTTACACACTAACAGGAACACACCCTCCAAATTTTAAGATCCTAGGACCAGTGGTTCAGGCTGTACGTTGAAAGATCAGTCAGTAAAAAAAAATACTCTTAAGTATGCTATCAGTAATCTAGTTCCCATAGTACAAACTTTGCTTAGTTACGGGTTAGATGACGCTGTGTGAAATATCCACCAATATTTATTTATTATTTGTTTATTGGTCAGTCAGTGACGCAAGAGTTTTTATACGAGTATTTAGATTAGGACGAGGTTGTCTCCATGTAATGTACATGACCATCGGCGGTTTTGATGACATCGTCGATCATTTGTTTCCGTATTATCTCCAAAAGACATCTCGCCGTTAACATCCATTGTATGGGTTTATGAAAAAGACAAAATCAAAAAGGCAATTGGCGAACAGACTATGTTATGCTCATCGACTTCGCTTCGGGCACATCCCTCTTAATAAATTAATCATTTAATAAAAAACGCGATTTCCTTTGATTATTTTTGATTTTTTTATGAAGATGTTTAACATTTTTGATTTTATTAAGGGGCTCCCAGTCGACGATTGCTCTTTTTCGAAACGAAAAAAGAAACACTTCTGAACAAGCCAAATCTCCTATTTTTATAAGTATATTACTTCAGGTTCCTACCAAGATTTCTATTAAGCTGAAAACATAATAGCAGAAATTTTTCACGATAAAGATATTATTTCAAAATGATACGTTTTAGAATTTATGATCGAAATATTTTATATACCTACTATTAAAATCAACTTGTGATTTATTGTTAAAGATAGGTAATATGTAGATCTAGATTTCTGTTAGAATAGATTTTTGATAAATAATTATACATAATTTATATCATTAATTTATTCGAAAAGCTAAGGCGGACCACGCGCCGACGTGTGTTTGTCGTCATTGCAGCGGTCGGTAGGATTATTTATCGAAGTGATTAAAGATGGGTACATCTTTATTCACATATACTATACATTATAAAATAGGAGATGTGGCTTGTTCAGAAGTATTTCTTTTTTCGTTTCGAACAAAAACAATCGTCGACTGGGAGCGCCTTAAAAAGTATCTATTCGCCCCAGCTTTTAATAAAAAGTCTATAATAAGTATTTTTTGTTAGGTCTGTCTATAAGTCTTTTATATAGTCTACTAATAAAAATTATGGGCAAAGTTTTAAAACCTTAGGTTACATTATTGCAATTTTCGCAAGGATCTTATTTTTTTTAATATATTAACCCTATTACTGCCGTGTTGGCCGAGTAAGAGGTACCTCGACATACATTTCGAAAGTCTTGGTTCTGTTCGAAAAATGTATATTATGCAAATCAAAACACGTGCTTAAAACGGTGAAGGAAAACATTGTAAGGAAGCTAGTTAGTGTTCTTATAAGCGGCGATGGGCTTGCAACTTGTCACGTATGGAATGCTAACTACTGCAAAATGTGGGCATGTGCCAAATATAATGGTTGGACGTACCTCTGACTTCCGTCTTCATAGGATCTAAGCGCCTGGAGATCTGAGAGGATGTCTAACCTACTCGGGGATTACAGTCGTGATCCTATTTTTTTATGTTACTCGCTGAATATGTAGCTTTAGATACGAGTAGATAAAAGAATTTTTAAAATTGGTGTAGTGTAACTTTATCTCTTCTGTAGTGTAGACAAAGTTAAAACAAAATTTCATCGTATATCATCTTGCTACCAGCAAGTGCGGAAGACCTACTGCTATGTACCGCGTCATGTATCCGTCCGCAGTTCCAGCTGATGTCTTTTGATTGTTGTCTCTTTCTACACTTTGAGAAACACTTTGAGAACGGTTGCGGTTTTGTGCAGGTTTTCTTGAGAGCAGCTATCAACCACATAGCCCAATAGACGTCTAATGGCTTCATTTTTTTAAACAATCAATTCTGTCTAAACGTTGAGTTGTGCGGGTCAGGAGGAGCGATAAAAAATTCATTCTGATTGGCCGGTTCAATGTCACAGCCCGTCGCGGGCGCGTCGTGAATCGAGCTCGGTGGTTTACACAGGATTTGCGGCCCATATGTGTTGTCTGACTGAGTTCGTCTTGCGTGAGAAGTCTGGGCTGTGTTGTCGATGAGAGCAGCCTACAGTTTGGAAAGGGAGGGAGACTAGTTGGAAAGAGTGGGAGGGAGAATAGTTGAGATATTATTAAATCTGCTTATGTTTTTCGGTTCAGCTGTTTATAGCTGGAAGGCATTAACATTAACTCCTCTGTTTATTGAAATGGATAAGTGGTTTAAAGATAATTTAATGCCATCAAAAACATAACTTGTAAAAAAAGCCAAGTCTCGCAACGCAACTCAGTTCTTCTACAGCAAAAAGTTGTGAGATCCATGTAATACCAAGTCGGTTAATTTATTCAGTCCCTACTTTAAGGGTCCTTCTGTCTTAAGTTATTACGTAAAGGTTAGCTAATTACGTAACAACTCAACGTGCGCGAGTCCGACTCACACTTGGCAGGTTTTTTTAGGATTTTTACACTAAACACTAATTGTGTTTCAAATTTGAAGCTTCTATGTCTGCTAGAAGTGCCTTAAACTTTTGATGATCGGTCAGTCAGTGAGTGAGTGAGTGAGTGAGTGAGTGACAAAATAGGAAACTTTGGCTAGCTATAATTCTTAAACTACTGGTTCAAATTGAATGAAATTTGAAATATACCGTGTTTATATAGTGACTGCTTGGTTACTGAAAATTCAGGCTTCTAGTTTTATCCACAACGAAGTTATAGGGGGTCTAAAATGGCCTGAACTGCTTCGAGAAAAGGATGGTACAGCCGTGCCGCTTTATTGCTTGACTTGGCGGGGGCACTGCCGTGCCCCCAGATTTACTTACTAATTTAAATAAATACATTAAAATGGTGGACATTACACAGCTCTGTCTTGCCTTAAACTAAGCAAAGCTAGTTTTATGGAAACTAGATGAGTGATAGAATAATATAAATTCTTTTTAAAAAAAAACATGCACAATTGCACAAGATGCATTGTAACACCCAGACACAGAACAAACATTTATGTTTATCACACAAATATTTGCCTAGGGTGGGAATTAAAACCACAACCTGCAGTTCAGAAGGCAGGGTTACTACCAACTGTGAGGCTAGTCACTTTTAACTACCAAAATTACGACGCAAGGCCGGGTTTCGAACCCAGAACCTTAGAATAGAAAGTCGAGGAAGATACCACCTGTTTAGCAAAAAATGGGGGTACTTATAATCCGTTAATCAACCCCTAAATGATAAAAAACGCAAAACTAATGATTTTGGTATAGACGGCGCTGGTGTGCAACAAATCTGACATCACAGACTAAAAACACTTTTGACTAATGAATGATTCCGCAGTTAACCAAAATTCGTGATTTATTTTATCAGTACAAGGTTTATAGTGAAAAAAATGCAAGTTTGCCTAAAATTGCTAATTTGGACAGGACAAAGTCTGTCACGGGTCGGCTGGTAATAATTGGCACACATATTGAAGCTCCATCCTTGTCAAAGTAAGATAGATACACAGCTACCAGTATGTGTACCAATGTATCAAATATATATTAATGCGACCACATGCAATCAATCATGCTACCAGTGCGTCTTGCTCGACACCTGTGGTTTGATTACGGGGAATATAAATATAAATAATATTATAAATGCGAAAGTTTATGATAACGCTGCTATGTTTATTCCCTAATCAAAAATAAACGACAAAACGGATTAAGATAAAATTTGCTGTAGTATGTAGATACAAAATGAGAATAAATAAAGGGGGAACTTATAATCCGAAAAACAACCCCTAAATAATCAAAAAACACAAAAAGGATGATTTTGGTATAGATGGCGTTGGTGTGCAACAAATCTGACATCACAGACTAAAAACATTTAGTCGTCATAGCAACGCAGTTTTGAGTAATGAATGATACGCATTCTACCAAAATTTGTAATTTATTTTATTAGTACAAGGTTTGTAGGATAAAAATTGACAGCTGCCTGAAATAACTTTTTCATATGTGATTATTACAAAAAAAAAATTGACAGAACAACGTTTGTCACGGGTCGACTACTAATGTGGACATTTTCACACACATAGCCGTGTGGGCCAAGTAGGTAAGGTACCTCGACATTCAATATTATATTATTTATTTATTTATTTAATAGATTTTTCAGTTCGAAAAATATATATACGCATTAAAACGGTGTAGGAGGAAAACATCGCAAGGAAAACAGTATTCTTGAAGCGACGACGGGATTGTTACCTGTCACGTGTGGAATGCCAACTGCAAAATGTGCCGTGTGACCTGGATTTATTGTTGTCTATCTGGGGGCACGGTAGTGCCCCCGCCATGTCAAGCAATAAAGCGGCACGGCTGTACCATCTGGGAGCACGGTAGTGCCCCCGCCAAGTCAAGCAATAAAGCGGCACGGCTGTACCATCCTTTTCTCGAAGCAGTTCAGGCCATTTTCGACCCCCTATAACTTCGTTGTGGATAAAACTAGAAGCCTGAATTTTCAGAAACCAAGCAGTCACTATATAAACACGGTATATTTCGAATTTCATTCAATTTGAACCAGTAGTTTAAGAATTATAACTAGTCAAAGTTTCCTATTTTGTCACTCACTCACTCACTCACTCACTGACTGACTGACATTGAAGCTTCAAATTTGAAACACAATTAGTGTTTAGTGTAAAAATCTTAAAAAAACCTGCCAAGTGCGAGTCGGACTCGCGCACGTCGAGTTCCGTACCATTATCTATAAATCACGTTTGTTGTATGGGAGCCCCACTTAAATATTTATTTTATTCTGTTTTTAGTATTTGTTGTTATAGCGGCAACAGAAATACATCATCTGTGAAAATTTCAATTGTCTAGCTATCATGGTTCATGAGATACAGCCCTGTGATAGACAGACGGACAGATTTACCGACAGACAGACAGACGGACAGACGGACAGACGTACAGATGGACAGACGGACGGACGGTCAGTGGAGTATTAGTAACAGGGTTCCCTAAAAAGTAAGGCTATCTACAAAAATAAATGAGATGCCATCAAAAACATAACTTGTAAAAAAAGCCAAGTCTCGCAACGCAACTCGGTTCTTCTACCGTAAAAAGTTGTGAGATCCATGTAATACCAAGTCGGTTAATTTATTCAGTCCCCACTTTAAGGGTCCTTCAGAAGGACCCTTTTGTCTTAAGTTATTACGTAAAGGTTAGCTAATTACGTAATAACATACGTGATTGAGTCTTCAAAACATCCTCACAATCTTTCAGATTTATAATATTAATTGGATTCCGATGATAAAATAATTATCTATACTTCTATACTAATATTATAAAGAGGAAAGATTTGATTGTTTGTTTGTTTGTTTGTTTGTTTGTATCGAATAGGCTCCGAAACTACTGGACCGATTTGAAAAATTCTTTCACCATTAGAATCCTTCATTATCCCTGATGAACATAGGCTATATAATATTTTCATAGATATTAGGGATCCGTATGAAAACTTCGATAATGTAATCCAAAGTGTGAAAAAAAAAACCTTATATTGCGTTTGCTGCGGAAATTATTGATAATAGAGCAAAGTGATGTACTACAGTTTTAAAGAGGACATCAATATCTACAAAAAAGTATGCAATACCATATGTCTAACTATTAGGGATCCGTATGAAAACTTCGATAAAGTAACCCAACGTGTGAAAAAACCAAAAAAAATCCTTATATCGCGTACGTTGCGGAAATTGTTGACAATAGAGCAAAGTGATGTACTACAGTTTTAAAGAGGACATCAATATCTACAAGAAAGTATGCAATACTAAATGTTTTATTAGGGATCCTTATGAAAAATTCTTTAATGTAACCCAAGGTGTAAAAAAATTACCTATAATATCATTATTACACCCGTGCGACGCCGGGGCGGACTGCTAGTAAATTATAAAAACAACAATAAAAAGTAAGCATTATTAAAATTAATCTCACTAATCAACTTTCGCCATTCAAATGCAAAGTTCGTTTAATTAGCGAGAAAACACATTCGCAGTAAGAAAAGGCATTAGTTCAAACTAGTTTGGCGAATCGTGCTAAAAACCTAAATGCAAATTATAGCAAAAAGCCAATATCCTGCAACGAAAGTTTTCCCATCACAACCAGTTGGCCTCATGCCTGATGTATGTATGGTAACTCGTGCTAATGGGTATAGTACAGTTGGTAAAATCAGCTGTAAAGTTCTTATAATATTAAAATGAACGCCTCTTCTTACCTATTCTTGTTTGAGCCTTCACCTTGTTCGATCGGCACCACACTGGAGCTCTACATAGCATTAAGGAAAGGATCATTGAAAAAAATTATAGACCCCCAAGCCGTGTTTGTTACCTACCTGATTCTTCTAGGCTTGGTCGCGAGGAACAGGCGTAACTTCACCTAGTTCCTAAGACGTTTCAAAGTGATCCTTGTGATTTTATTGAAATAAATGATATTTAAATTGAATTCTTCACAAAGCATGATTGAACAACCGTACAATTGTAAATTCAGGAAAAACGCGAAGTGCTCTTTTAAAAATAAGATCACGGCTGTAATTACCAAGTACGGTAGGCATTCTCTCCGATCTCAAGGTCTAAAGGGAATAGTCAGAGGCACGTCCAAATATTACATTTGGCACATGCCCACATTTTTCAGTAGTTAGCATTCCATACGTGACAGGTTGCAAGCTAATCGCCGCTTATAAAAAACACTTACACCGTTTTGAGCACGTGTTTTGATGCGCATATAAATTTTTCGAACAGAAAAATCCATTGATGCACGCCGGGATTCGAACCCACGACCTTCATATTTAAAGTCGAGGTACTTACTCGGCCAACACGGCTACATGGTCAAAGTACAGTTGGTAAAATCAGCTGCAGAGCTCGTATAATCTTAAAATGGACGCCCATTTCTAGTACTTGGTCGCGAGGAACAGGCGTTGCTTCACCTATCTCCTAAGACGTTTCAAAGTGATTCTTTTCATTTTATTGAAATGCATACGTTTTGACTTGGACTTTGAGACGGGGTCAGATTATACCAATGGTAATTAGGTCAAAAACGAATACAAATGGTATTATTTTATTGCCGTAGGTAATGTTCTATTCCCAACGAATACCATAACAAAACTTTTTGTACAGTCACAAAAAAAAATATTCATCTATCTAATATTTACATATTATACTCGATACATAATAAATCTTTACGAATAAACTTAATTCCGGCATTTTTTCTTCCGAGTAATGAGAGCTTAAGTGAAACATGTCCTTACTCATAATGAAAGTAATTTTATAAACAAAAATTTAAGGTTGTACTTTACAAAGTGTACGATGAAACCATAAAAAATAAAAATTGTGTAGCAGCTTAACTGTGTAGATAAGATCATTCATAGATATTTATTGTAAAAAAGATTGAAAAATCACCATGACAATTTGGTTAACAGTTTCTAAAATTAAGAATTTTTCAAATCGGTTCAGTAGTTTCGGAGCCTATTCAATACAAACAAACAAACAATCAAATCTTTCCTCTTTATAATATTAGTATAGATAAGATGCCTTGCCTCGCATGGTGATTTTCGCGACAATTCATAAAAACTAACCTCTGATTTTCCTATAGAAAAGTTCTTGAATGAGAAATACTCTAGCCCTGTAATGGAATATCCTTAAAAAATAAAACCGGCCAAGTGCGAGTCAGACTCGCGCACGAAGAAATCCGTACATTATCTATAAAAAACGGCAAATAAACACGTTTGTTGTATGGGAGCCCACTTATATATTCTGTTTTTAGTATTTGTTGTTATAGCGTATAAATTTCAACTGTCTAGCTATCACGGTTCATGAGTTACAGCCCTGTGACAGACAGACGGACAAATGGACAGCGAAGTCTTAGTAATAGGGTCCCGTTTTTACCCTTTGGGTACGGAACCCTAAAAACAGTTGTATGAGTTTTAAGTTGAAACTGGAAACTTAAGAAAAGCAACAGTCATTAACTTTATTGCTAAAAACACAAATTGCACCGACTTCAGTTACTGTAGCATACAAAACTTCGCGAACTAATAAAAGCCGGAAGTGAATACGTAGCCGACTAAGCAAAATGGCTCTTACTCGAAACGTTCTTAATGTAATGGACGTTAGAAGTTTTAATATACACTAGAGGTGGTGCGTATTTACTCGACCAGGTTTGTAAACCTGGTTTAAGACGCTGCCAGTCGACGATTATTTTTGTTCGAAACGAAAAAAGAAATACTTGTAAACAAGCCACATCTCCTATTTTATAATGTATAGTATATGTGAATAAAGATGTACCCATCTTTAATCACTTCGATAAATAATCCTACCGACCGCTGCAATGATGACAAACACACGTCCGCGCGTGGTCCGCCATAGCTTTTCGAATAAATTAATGATATAAATTATGTATAATTACTTATCAAAAATCTATCCTAATAGAAATCTAGATCTACATATTACCTATCTTTAACAATAAATCACAAGTTGATTTTAATAGTAGGTATATAAAATATTTCGATCATAAATTCTAAAACGTATCATTTTGAAATAATATTTTTATCGTGAAAAGTTTCTGCTATTATGTTTTCAGCTTAATAGAAATCTAGGTAGGAACCTGAAGTAATATACTTATAAAAATAGGAGATGTGGCTTGTTCAGAAGTATTTCTTTTTTCGTTTCGGAAAAGAGCAATCAGCGACTGACAGCCTCTTAAGCATAAAAAAATACGTACCAGGTATGACGTCACAGTTTGAACGCGTATTTTGTACTTTAAAGTATTTTTGTACTTTTAAGTATTATTATACTTCAACGTATTTTGATACTTTATAGTATATTTACGCCTGGGTGCTGTACAAGTTGGTTGGGCTGAAACCAAATACTTTAAAGTATTTTAAACCAGGTTTATCATCCTGGTATTTGATAGAGGTGGTATTTATTAGACCTGGTACGTCAAAACACAAGTACGACCCACCTTTAATATACACCCACTAATAGAACACGGAACTCGTGAACAAGCTTGACGTGAGATAAGGACACACAGATAGGCCAGTAACTAAATCCTAATAATATTATAAATGCGAAAGTTTGTGATAAGGCTATATGATACGCATTCTACCAATATTCGTAATTTATAAAATAACTTGAAAATAAACAATGATTTATTAAAAAACCCTTAACTGAAATTATCTATTTTTAAACGCCAGTCACGTGACACAAAACAGCCAGGTTTGGTCGAATCGACGATGACGTAACATGCTAGTCAATATGTCATCGCCTGCCTTGGAAAACTTGACGTTTTTGTATTTGTTGACAAGCATGTAACGTCACAGAAACTAGTGCGGCGCCATTTGCTAAAGAAGCGTTTTTGCGGGTTATTTAAAT
Source organism: Hydriomena furcata (assembly GCA_912999785.1). Lineage (NCBI taxonomy): Eukaryota > Metazoa > Arthropoda > Insecta > Lepidoptera > Geometridae > Hydriomena > Hydriomena furcata. Next base: position 3,018,737 of record OU538834.1, on the reverse strand, counting down.
TGACAATATTTAATTTACATTTTTAGGGCCAATACTTAACAGAATTGAAAGTATTATGTTTTTATGGGTTCCACATTCACTACTGAATAATCTAGAATGGTTTTCAAAATCTTGTCAAATAGCCCATTACGATATATAGGTAATTTTTAGCAAGAATCGTCTAATCTAGCAACCTGTGAGTCACGGCAAAGTACCTGAACTTTACGGCGTGCTCACTGGTTTGGAAATTAAAAACATGGCTTTTGAAGTTTTAAAGAGGAAAGTTGAGTGAACCCGATGCCTACTCACTTCACTTACATTTTATTACTTAAAGGTTTTCTCTGGGGCACGACAAACATACAGGCACAATAAACTACAAAACCAGTAAAGATACACATACGACCAAAAACAGAAATATAATCACGACTGTAAACCCCAGGTACGAGGTAACTCTGTCTGTCTGTGATGTTATCACGGTCAATTGAAATTTCCTATTCCGATTATGATGAAATTTCATATAGAAATAGTTTTAGATTAGTTGACAGACTTAGAAGATTTTATCTTTAGTTTTTTAGTACATTCAATGTTTTACAATAAAGTTGTCAAAAACAGATTTCCTATCGTAATCGGCTTGTACTGTCAAAATGCCATTTGATAGTGACACGAAGGGAATTTGTATTTATAACTAAAAGTTTACAGTTACACAAGCTCACCTAGATTTCAATTTTAAGCTATTGCATAGCTTCTATCGCGGGCCTTGAGCGTGGAGACCGAATCCAGAAATTTCGTAACGAAAATCTACACAAAATTTTACGAGACACTCACACTCACGCAATATGCGTGAGTGTGAGTGTTAGAGATTTCTCTTTTTGGATTTCAAAAAATCGATTTTTAAAAAATCGATTATTTAAATTACACATATAAATCGATTTTTGTAAACTAAGTTTTCCGAACGCGAACCGAATCGTTCGTTGGCCATTTTCCCGGACGTGAACCTACATATAGTCGCCTCCCAAACGGAAACCGACTCATCGGTCTTGTCTCCGAACGCAAACCGAACCATTGATCGTTTTTCCGAACGTGATCCGACCAATAGTCGCTTCACAAACGGGAACCGACCCATCGATCGTCTCTCCGAAAGCGATCCGAACCATATAATTCGATTTTTTGGAAAATCGATTTATTTGTAGCGTCAAAAAATCGATTATTAATTAATAGATTTTTTTCAATCAATCTTACATCCCTATGACTCATGTCATGCCTGCTTAGAGTGATTTTCGCATTCCAGCGCCATCTAGTTTCATTTGATGATACTACGTTATTATAGGTGCTTTTCGCGGTCTCATGCGAAAGCTCGGGGTTTGAGAGGTTCGCAATTCCGCTGGCAGGTGGCGCTATTTTACCACTATCGGTAAATAGGTGGTACTTCACAGACATGATCGACTAAAAAGTTTGAAATTGAATTATTGAATTCATGTAGTTAGGTAAATATCGAATCCTGGCCGTGCATCAATGGATATTTCTGTTCGAAAAATGTATATGCGCGTTACACGTGCTTATAACGGTGAAGGAAAACATCGTGAGGAAACCTGTTAGTATTCTTGAAAGCGACGACGGGCTTGCAACCTGTTACGTGTGGAATGCTAACTACGTAGTTAGGTAAATAGGTAGGTTAAAGATTTTGACATCTATCGATGAATAGCAGAACTTTTAATGACTTTTTGAAATATCACGCTTGTCTCTTTAGTTTAGCAACTCGCCAATAGGTGGCATTGGTTGTATCGGCGTTACTGCGCATGCCTAATCCCCCTCTTCCCCCGCAATCTAGGGATGTAAAAAAAAAAAAAAAAAAAAATTTTTTCTTTTTCTTTTCTTATCGGTCACCACGCTCAAAAAGTTGAATATCAAAGAAAAACAAAGGAAAAAAGGATAAATAAAATAAATAAATAAATAATTATAAATACATAAGTTGATAAAAAATGTTATGCAATAGCTTTACCGCGGCAGTCTCCGAGTGCCACACGTCTTTTTTTTTTTTATTTGAAGGTGATATGTGAAATGTTTGGTTTTTTGTATGAGCTGAGTCTACCGGGATAAGACGGAAAAAGTGATAAAACTGCATTATCTTGAAATCATCAAACTTAAAAAGAAACTGTCTATAATAATTTGCTTAGCTAGTATGATTATCTAACGAATTATATAAAAATTAACTGTTTAGATATACATAGATTTGATTAAAAACGAAACTAGTGTTTTTGAAGAGTCAACTTTGTAAAATAAATCTATCGAGAAAAGTTTCATTAATCGTGTTTCTGTCTATATCTACATTATATTCATAAGTTATCTTTTTCAAAAAAACAAAACTGTATGTTTTGGGGTTGTTAAGAAAAATCGATTCTGCATTCAACAAAAACATGTATTACTAGTCTTAAAGTTACATCCTCACATGTATTTTTAAGTGTCTTTACTGCTTGTTACTATCTTTTTCACAGGAATCCTTATAAACCGCGCATAAAATGTTTCTGACCCAGTTAGGATTGCCTAGTAAGTACATCAATGGTGCTAAGTGCATATTCATAATGGTATGAAATAAGTGCATTGCGGCAGCGATAATTAAGTTAAGGCGATACCTTAACTAATTTTATCTACACTAATGTTGTAACATTCTACTTATGTTTCCAATACTTGACTTATAATTACTACTGTTATAGCGCAGACAACAAAACACTCAATTTAAGCAATTTCACATGATGGTATAATATCCACATCGATATCGTAAAATCTCATTATAACATCAATAAAACGCGACCAATTAACCTGGCGAGCCTTATGTCAAAATCCTCATACAAGTTGTATAAAATGTTGATATTAGGCTGGCTTTTGAAAACAGTTGGGTTATACGTGAAACTACTAAACTTACATACACAAAACTCTTTGGTAAGATCTTGTGCCAATTAAATAAAAAAAAAAAACAGCGCGCGCTCGCTCCTGATTGGCCCTGCGCGCGCAGCTGCTTATTGGTTAGATTTTAATGGCGGCAAGTTCACTGTGACAATACAATACACGTACGCGTGAATTTAATGTTTCGCAATGTGTTTTGTTTTTAAAATACAAATTAAAAGTTAAAAATGGATAGCGACGTTAGTGAAGATAAAGTAGTGTATGTAACTGCATATAACACGGGTATTAAAACACTCGTTACTATTATGAAACTCGCTTCGCTCGTTTCATAAACTCACACTCGTGTTTTAATACCCTTCCTTATATGACAGTTACATAAACTACTAATTTATGTCATTTGTCTGTTTAGTTTTAAGAGACTATCCCTCGTATTCAAGAACGACACTGAGAACACGCACCCACAGTGGACGAAATCTTTTTTCATAAACATCACTGTATGTGTTGTGCGACACTGCATAGTGTGACTAGAGGCACATTGTCGTGTGCCTCTAGCCAAAGTTGAGCTCTAAAGGCACACGGTAGCGTGCGCCATAGTGCCGCTCAACACATAAAGTGATGTTTATGAAAAAAGATTTCGTCCACTGTGGGTGCGTGTTCTCATAGTGCCGTTCTTGAATACGAGGGTAAGTTGACACAAAATAATATTACTCTTTCTTTCTTTCTTTCTTTCTTTCTAAATAGTTATAATAATACTTAAATAAGTCGCTACCTACTGCAAAATGTGGGCATGTGCCGGAGGTGGTCCCATTACTACCAAGTCAGCATCTGATGACGGGATCCCAGGGAAATAGAGAGAAACCTTCAAAATTTATAGGCATTGATAGTGGTTTTCAACTATAGACCTTGCCCTCCTTTCATTGGCATACACCGAGTGGAAGGCTAGCCAAGGTAGGGCTCCTAGACCTCGCGGAGGGGGTTAACCCCCCCCCCACTATAATTTTTAGTTATAAATATGAAGTTGGTTTTGTTTTTAGTTTTTTAAACGTAATTATCTCAGTAAGAGTCTAGATACTTAAGAAACTTGCTTTTATGAAACTCCAACATATTATTAAATTGCTTCATGCAATCTCTGTGTGATACTTTGCCGTCTCAGTTTTGAAGAGTTAAGAGAATTAATTTCAATAGTCAGATAAATTTATTAAATATCAAATTAGCTAAGTTTTCATTCATCAGATTATTATAAAAAAACCAGTCAAGTGCAAGTCGGACTCGCGCACAATGGGTTCCGTACCATAATTTATAAAAAACTTCAAAAAAACACGTTTGTTGTCTGGGAACTTAAATATTTATTTTATTCTGTTTTTAGTACTCGCTATTATAGCGGCAGTAGAAATACATCATTTGTAAAAATTTAAACTGTCTAGCTACCACGGTTCATGAGATACAGCCTGGTGACCAGACAGACAGACGGACAAACGGACAGCGGAGTCTTAGTAATAGGGTCCCGTTTTTACCTTTTGGGTACGGAACCCTAAAAATATAGGTAATATTGTGAGATTTTTAATTGGTTTAGGTTACATTCTACGAGGCGGAAGTTGGTCCTTAAATAATTTTACAAATTGCTCGACGAATATCGAAGAAAATGGCGTAGAACAAGCAATAAATAATATTAACAACATTTCCCAGAGAAGAGCATTTCCCAGTTTTCTCATGTTCCTGTATGTGTAACCTAAATAAAGTAGTATTGACTTTATAAGTTATAGTAATTATAATTATATACGAGTAATTAACCTGCCTACCTATTATATTTCATTCTTCTTAATTTTATTTAGATACCTACCTATTTTGAATTTATATCTTTATACCTATAATTTAAACTTTATTTTTTCTATAATTACTAACTATAGATAGTATTAAACTAATGCTACCTGAAATATTATTACTTTACATTAAAAAATCTTAAGGTGTCAGACGTTAAATCGAAACGCAGCCATATCGACTTGTTGACTATAGCTCAGCGTGACGAATAGCCTATTCGAATATCTCTAAACTAGCTCGGTTTCAAGTCACGTCTGTTTGGGGTAGTATGCAAATTCTGTTAGCAACTTGACGCGCAATGCGGTAAATCCTAAGAGGTACGAGTTTTGTTTCTACACACTTATTTTACTATTTATTTCATGGCTCATGCAGGTAACCTGTTTTATTTAAAGAAACCTTCTTATTCAGCTCACGTCTTGTAAAGCCTTTCAGGTTTGTTCCTTTTTTCGGTAGATTGTTATTCAAGCGATAGAATTTTTTCTAGCGGAGTCAATAAAATAGAAATACCTTCCGTTTTATTTACTACGGCTAATATAAATATTGTTACTTTTTGTGTGCCTCTGACTACCCCTATAGTCGTCTTCAAGGATATGAGCGCTGAGTGGATTATAGAACTAAAACTATCGTGGTTGATAATTTTATATTTAATAACGGTAGATCGGTAAACTATTGATCGCGATCGCTGGCGATACTCATAATAAACAGCATCTGAACTATTTCGAAACGTTAGCAATACAACTTAAAACGCGATATAGCCGTATTTCTATTTAAAATCGGAGTGGATATCTACCGTACCTGGGGATTACAGTTGCATATTAAAAAAAATGAGTTTTTATTTCTTGTAAACTATTAAATGAAATCACGACTATTTAATTTAATTTAATTATCATACAATCTAAGTACGCTAGACATCTTCTGAGATCTCCAGACTCTTAGATCATCAAAGATGTCTAAAGTGTAGTAAGATTGTCAATTAAGACGTGTAATAAATGTTTTTGATGAATGATAATTAGTTTTGTTTTTTATGACAAAGATAACTTAAGAATTTAATCTAGTTAAATTAAAGGCAGAAACACGATTGGTGAAACTTTTCTCGATAGATTTATTTACCAAAGTTGGCTCTTCTAAAACACTAGTTTCGTTTTTAATCAAAACTATGAATAGCTAAATAGTTATTTTTTTTATAATTCGTTAGATAATCATACTAGCTACCTAAATTAAAGACAATTTTTTTTTAAATTCGATGTTTTTCAATATAATGCAGTTTTATCACTTTTTCCGTCGTATCCGGGTAGACTCAGCCCATACAAAACGTCAAAAATTTCACATAAGACCTTAATTATTCTCAAATCAGGTGAATAGAAAACAAAAGGGTTACCAAACATTACTATTTGGAAAGTATCCAAATTTTCCTTAGCTCGAATGAAACAATGCCAGTGGGTTCCAGTCCGGCCAGCGTCATCCATCAAACAGACCACGGGCAAATCCTCGCGACCCACCGGCCTAACCCACGGGACTCAAATAAACATGTCTTCGGGGCCCGGAGTTCAGAAATTACTGGTTCAAACCGGATTTTGGTTAGTTCGGATGTGACAAGTATGTGGAATATTGAGTAGGAATTTTCCAAAGGTAAATAACTATCATCGTGCATCTTACTAATATTGTAAACTTGCTGACCCGGCGAACTACGTACCGCCTAACAGTCGATTCTTTAATTATTATATGTTTGTGTGTAGACTTTAGACTTTATCAGGCACTTTTAAAAAAAATCTCTTTTTAAGAACCATCCTCGTACTTCAAGGAATATTATAAAAAAAGAATTAGCGAAATCGGTTCAGCTGCTCTCGAGATTTGCGTTAACCAACACATTTTGTGATTCATTTTTATATTATAGATAAAAGTTGGTAGTTGCCGTGTTGGCCAAGTTGGAGGTACCTCGACTTTCTTTCTTCAATCTCAAGGTGTGTTCGAATCCCGGCGTGCATCAATGTAATTTTCTGTTCGAAAAAATTATATGCGCATCAAAAACACGTGCTTAAAACGGTGGAGGAAAACATTGTGAGGAAACCAGTTTGTATTCTTGTAAGCGGCGATAGGCTTGCAACCTGTCACGTATGGAATGCTAACTACTATGTGGGTTATGACAAATATAATGTTTTTACGTGCCTCTGACTACCCCCACTAGACATATTCAAAGGATCTAAGCGCCTGGAGATATGAGAGGATGTCTACAGTTAGTTTAGGAGTTTACAGACGTGATCAAATTTTTTTTTTTTTTTGTTTTTTCAGTTTTTGAGGATGTTTGTATGTTTGTGAAAAAACCGTACAAACTTAGAGATTTTCCTGTAATCTGTAGGTAATGAAATTTTCTTTACCTTTTTTTTTCAAAATTTTAAGGCCTGTATTTTTGGAGATAAAGTTAGGAATGGAGGGACGGACGGACGGACACACGAATGATCCAATAAGAGTTCCGTTTTTTTTCCTTTTAAGGAACGGAACCCCAAAAAGCGACTTATTTCATATAACTTTGCCCATTTTTCATCCAACTAGTAATATCAAAATAGCAAAGATTTATCACAAAATAGTTTATACATCCAAAATACACAAAAGCCTATAAAAGTTTTACTGAGGGACCAAATACGTGAAGAAATAATAAAATCGCGGCTAGCTATCCCATGGGCATTGTTTCGCCAAATTTGTACTAAGGAATTTAATATAAATCCGGAGTGAAAAGGGGTTGGTTCTTGCCCCATGATTATTAGTCTGGGAGCGGTACGAGGCCGCTTTCTAATTAAATTAGATGTTGTTTGCAAGATATTTTTGTTTTGTACGTTATTCTCATTTGGGAATTAGACTTTTTATTTAGTAACAGATTTTTTTAGAACTGTATTAATTGGACTGTTTCATGTAATAATTATGGTATTACTCCAAAAAAACTCCAGTTTTTGTTTAAGGAGAGTCTACCCGGAAAAATACATTATCTGAAAAAACTTGACTTTCCTCTGACTATTCGAAATCTTCAAGGATCTGAACGTCTCTAGATCTGAGAGAGTGTGTTGTTCTGTTGTTGTATTTTGATAAACTAATTTAATTTGACAGCAGTTTATATCTATCCTTGTTTTTTTACCTACATTTTTAGTGCAGTTTATTAATGACACCAGTGTCTAAAATGCTAAGGGATTTACAATCTTGACCTTATCTTTATCTTTTTTTCTTAATGTTCGATTGCTTTAGTATTTTGTAGTTAAAATGGATTAGGCAACATTTTAGCACCGCTTACAATAAGGTACGAATTAAATGTATCTTCCTATATAACTCGGTATAAATAAAATTACATAGTACCTTATCAAGCTAAGGCTTTACGGGTCATTTGTTTTATTTGTTACGGCTCAGAAATTGTAGATTTTATGTTTATTCGTTTCTTGATACAATTTAGATTGTTGATCGAACAAAGTGAGTAATCTGACGAATCAGTGTTTGTATGTATGTATGTATGTTTGTATGAGCATAACTATCGAACAGTCGATCCGATCTGCATGAAATTTAGATGGTGAATAGATTGTAAAACATTTTTTTATATTTATTTTAGGCTTTATAGTGTACTAGCCGACCCGTGACAAACGTTGATCTGTCAATTTTTTTTTTGTAATAGTCACGTAGGATAAAGCTATTTCAGGCAGCTTCCAATTTTTTCCCTACAAACCTTGTACTGATAAAATAAACTACGAATTTTGGTAGAATGCGTATCATTCATTAGTCAAAACTGCGTTGCTATGAAAACTAAATGTTTTTAGTCTGTGATGTCAGATTTGTTGCACACAAACGCCGTCTATACCAAAATAATTATCCTTTTTGCGTTTTTTTATCATTCAGGGGTTGTTTTTTGGTTAATTAGTTCCCTCTATATTTATTCTGTTTTTTTATCTACATACTACAGCAAATTTCATCTTAATCCGTTTTGTCGTTATTTTTGATTAGGGAGCTAACATAGCAGCCTTATCGCAAACTTTCGCATTTATAACATTATTAGGATAATGCCAACAAGTATTGCCAATTAGGAATGACTAAGCAAAATCCTTACGCAACTAATATTTAAAAATAACCAATTGAATTTAAGCTATATGTAAGAGATTAATTTTTTTATTAATTGATGGTATTCGTCCTCCAAGGAGGTGAGCGATGTACCTACCTAGAATCACATAGGAGCTAAAATGTTATAAGACGAAACTCCATACTGCGGCTTAACTTTTAGTTACTGGCTGAATATAGCTACCTTCGAAATTCGAATAATACTCTCACTAATGAGTATTTACTGTAAACGTAGCGGGCGTAGGTAATTATGACGATATATAATCTATATTGTACAGTAGGTAATTATTAATTACGATGTCTTGTAGTAGATGAACACGATAATCCTCTTATATTAAATAGGCTGGTATTCTGTCAAATTTATTTGAATAATAAAATCATTAATCATAATGTCGTGAGGGGATGTTTGAGGAGGAAAAGAATCAGACAGCAATTTTTACGATTTTATTTTATCTTTATTCAGGTGTAAACGGTTTACATTACATTTTAAATCGTACAAGCTGACCCGGCGAACTTCGTATCGCTTTAGAATTAATAAATGCTGTGTTAAGTTCCCGTTCCCGTTCCCGTTCCATGGCGCTGTATGTGAAAAATGATTTTCCCTGTGTTCCTGATTTTCTCTTGAAATTTTTCTTGAATTTTCTTTGCTATAAACCTCACGGAGCCCGAGACCTTCCCAACGAATGCAAAACCGTGGAAATAGGTTCGTGCGTTCTGGAGTTATAGCGTCAGGAAGGAAAACCCGACTTATTTTTATATTATAGATATAGATACCAATCAAATTGCCAATAAAATCTATATATTTTTGAAAACAAAACACTACTCGATGTACTATAAAGAAAGGGATAATTATATAAGTATAAATACAAAACAATAAATTAAACTTAACACATTATTCTAATTTAGCTAAGACTAGCTTTCCTTGGGATGCACTAATGAAGATTATTGACAAACGTTTCATTTTATTATTACAATTTTCGTGGGGAACTCTATTTTTTCCGAAAATTAAATATAACTTATGTTACTCGCTGATACTGTAGTTTTTGATAAATAAAAGAACTAAAAAATAAAATAGGATCACGACTGTAATCCCCAAGTGCGGTAGACATCCTCTCAAATCTCCAGACGCTTAGATCCTTTGAAGATGTCTAGTGGGGGTAGTCAGAAGCACGTCCAAACATTATATTTGGCACATGCTTTCATTTTGCAGTGGTTAGCATTCCATACGTGACAGGTAGCAAGCCCATCGCCGCTTATAAGAATACTAACTGGTTTCCCCACGATGTTTTCCTTCACCGTTTTGAGCACGTGTTTTTGTGCATATAAATTTTTCGAACAGAAAAATCCATTGATGCACGCCGGGATTCGTACCAACGACCTTCTGATTGAAATTCGAGGCACCTCCCACTCGGCCAACACGGCTTTTGAATATAAAAACAAAACAATATTGAAAACTAAAAATATTATTTTGCTTTACATAGGATTATTTAAATGAGAGTCAGCTGTCTCTTAATGTATGCGATGCAAACAAAGTCTCACTAATAAATTAAATGTCAGTGAGATTGCAGTGAGAAAAAACACACCACACTAAAAATACAGGGAAAATGAACGCCAAAACAAGTAAATTTAGATAAAATTCTTAATTACACTGCACCGTTTGATTTCGTGCCGCTCTCGAGTGGAATTCTGTTGCCTTATTGCATAATTTCAATGATAATCGTAACCGGTTCCAACTGTCAATTGTGTCAAAATACAATAGAGTTATTTGACACTCGAAGCCTATAAGATTATCAGTGAGCTTACGCAATACGGTTTTGCTATCGTGCGGTTATTGTTTCTAAATATAAAAACAAAGAAAGTGTTCTAAAACATCTGTCAAAAACACACTGCCAAAAAGACCTATTCAAAAAACATCAAGGATTTAGAATATGAAATGGAATTAAATGTATCGCAAAAATAATAATAAAAAGTAGACAAGTGCGAGTCGGACTCGTAAACCGAGGGTTCCGTACAAACTTCTTACAGGTATTTCTGTAACCTGGGAGAGAAATATTTTCTATAATTTTTCAAAATATTAGCCGCAATAGTTTTGGAAATAAGGGATGGAGGGACAAATGAAACTTTCGACGCGAATCTTCGGCATAGTATGTTTAGACCCTTAGGGTTATTTTTTTTCCTTTTGAGGTAGGAACCCTAATAAGCTGCCAACTTTGCAGGTTAGATAATATGTTATTCATAATGGATCATATATGTAAAGTGATGATAAACACAGATGGATCATAAGATAGGCCTGTGTATCTGTTTAACATAGAGGTCCGGCCCTATTTAAGAACATGCATCAGCACAGACCTAACGCATTGTTATAGAGGAGCGATAAACTTGACAACGCGATGGACCGTTGAACCAATATGACATTTGTCCTATGACTGGGTGTTATCCTACAAATATTAAAAATGCGAAAGTTTGTGAGTGGTTGTGTGTTTTTGTTACTCTTTCACGCAAAAACTACTGAACAGATTAAAATGAAACTTTACAGTAATATAGCTTATACATCAGAATAACATATAGGCTTTCTAGGTACCATCTGTTCGAAGCCGGAGCGAGCAGCTAGTAACTCATAAGTATTAATACATATTATTAACAAAAAAATATATAAGTTTTCTATCAGTAATCTCCTCATCTTCACATGCTTTGTTTATTATTGGGTTATTTGGCTAAGTGAACCGTCCACCAATATTTATAGAATGTATATTAGTAGGTATAATTAATTATCTATTTAGTCTTACCTACAATAAAGAAGGCAATTTCAATTCAGTGAAAAAGACAAGTCTAAACGCAAGACACGCAAATAAAAACAATTTTTTATACTATGTTTCTCTCTTTCTATCTGGTTTAAAACTAAATTTGAAGGTTGAAATGCAAAACAAAACCACTGCACTGTGTTATTAAGCCAGGCACAAGTTTGTAATCCTGGGTGCTGATTAATCCACATGAATATGAATAACCAAGCAGGCATTACCTGCTTTGACGGAATTATTTAGATCAAAGCGACTTACATAATTTTAGGCCATTTCTCTGTCATCAATAAATATGACAGAAACCCACAACCCATTGAAACCCATTGCCACTTCAAATGTGTCGATTTTTACGAGTCTTATTATTTCAGCGCATTATGCTGGTACCTGTCACAAATTCTTACGAGCGAAGACTCACTTAAATCTTGTATAATAAATATAAAAAAATATTGGTGGACTTTATACACAGCGCCATCTAGCTTTATACGAAGTAATACTTGTACTATGGGAACCAGATAACTGATTGAATACTTATATACTTTTTTTTGTAAATATATACTTATACATATTAACACTCAGACACAGAACAAACATCTATATTCATCGCACAAATATTTTTCCTAATTGGGGATCGAACCCACATCCTACAGGCTGTAGAAAAGCGCAAAGGGCAGAGTTACTAATAGACCAACTGAGATGTGAGGCTAGTCAACTGTATACGCGGGATTCTTTCATGTTGCTACTTAGAAAGCAAAATTAGTTGACGCGAACGCGTTATTAAAATGCGTTCGATTGTAATCTATTGTGATGCAAATGTGTAAGGGCCGAGCGTATCGTACGATCGTGCGATAATATTCACGAAAACGCACTAAACGCGCTAAAAATAGTCCAAATCCGTAATGGCTCATTTATAAGCTTACCAGTATCTTGATAAATTTTAATCAAAATCTTTCGTCCCCATTTACATAGCCTTCTTACTCAACATCATCAACCCTTGAATTTGCATCGAAATGAGCGTAAAATGACCAAAACCCTCATTAAAGGACTTGAAGAGAGACCTTTATTCTTTTGTCTACGCGTTTATTAGGCGGCCATTTTGTCGAGCCGCCGCCATTTTGTTTATGGAAGTTCTTTGTGGGATGTTTTAGCTTTTTATAGGTTGTAAAAGCTTAAATTTTATCTAAAGTAATTTGTATGGAGCGTTTAAAAAACTAACTTGCTTTATAAGAGGTCAGTAATTCAATTCACTATAATAAGTAGGTATTATTAAATAAGTATGGGCATGCCTACCCACTATAAAAAATTTGAATTTTGAAAAGGATACCTAGTTACCTAGATATCTACAACAGCTCATGCTAGTTGAAACAAGTTATGAAGAGAAAATGAAGAAAATTCAAATCTTACAATAAGCAGTTAAACCTATGCGGAATAAAGCCTAGCAATGGAAACCACATCCAAATAGTAGGTTTTTATAAACCCGCCCGCACTGGCAGGCGTAGCAGAATATCTTTTTTAGGGTTCCGTATCCAAGGGGTAAAAAAGAGACACTATTACTAAGACTTCGCTGTCCGTCTGTCTGTCTGTCACAGGGCTGTATCTCATGAACCGTGCGTGATAGCTAGACAGTTGACATTTTCACAGATGATGTATTTTTGTTGCCGCTATAACAACAAGTATTAAAAACATAATAAAATATTTAAGTGGGGCTATACAACAAACGTAAATTTTGAAACGATAATGGTACGGAATTCTTCCGTTTTTTATTTTTTATTGATTTCTAGAAGAAAATAGTAGTCTAATGTTTACTTGTGTGAATATTATAATCTGCTGACACCTGCCTATATTAAATTTACGTCAATCACCGAAAAGCGCGGCAAATCCACGCAGAGAATGGTCTACGTGAATCGCCAAATCCCTACCTCATTCAGGTACCTAATGGTGCCTCTATACCTATATATTAGGGTTGCCAACCCTACTATATTAAGTGTCTAACTACTAATATGTTAAAATAAGATTATAGTAGGCGAAACTACTACCTATATTTTATCAGCAAACATCTTTCAAATAAAAACCTATTAACAAAAGCAGCAAAAAATATTAATGTAAGAAATAATATTTTATTTATTAATATAGGTACATACTATATTTTTCATATTAATTCCCTATCTACTATATTTGTTCTAAAAGTTGGCAACCCTACTATATACAGAGGCATTCTATAGTACCTATCTACCTATAGATTATCGATGTATTATATCAAAAGTTTCAATAAATAAATCAGTTACCTAAACTTTATGCTATACAACCAAAAGAACCGTTATAAATTCAGATTGATTACGTGCGCTAACTTTATGAAATATCTTCAAGTATCCATAAAAAGTTTTAATATCGGCAGTAAACAGTTTTGTATACTTCGAATAGTTCGGGCATTTTCTTGTTAGTGGCATTATTAGGTCATGCGAACTTAGTAGCTTGGCCCAAATCATAAGCGAAATAATTGAAAAATAACTTGTAATGCCTCAAGTTTTCCGCTAATAAAATGAAATAAAAAAAAATGAAATACATTTATTTGACACACACACATAATTAGGCATAATGTATACAGTGATACGTATGATACAAAATAAGTGTCTAGTTTTAACGGTTTGACGATACGATACTAATCCTGTCAGCATAGTCCCTGCAAACGTATTTTATTCTGTAAAAAAAAACTTCATAAAAAGAGTAAAGTTTAAAAATTGAAAAAAGCTCAAATTAGCTAATAAATGACCAAGATATGATATGACGTCACGGTAAAGATAACTCTGCCATAAACTTGATCGCACGTGTTAAGTTGGTTACAACTTAACACGTGCGAACAAGTTGGATATGGACAGAACTTGGACAACCGAAAGTCATACCTTCATATCGCCTATTTGCTTATCCTATCAACAACCACACTACCTGATGCAAAAACCGGACATTAGCGGCCACGGTAAGTCGCTTGCTTCTATATCTTGCACCACAACGCAATAAAGCACGCAGTGGGACATCGCTCCCCTCATTCCGATGTCTTCCAGTTCACTCGAAGGAAGAATGTACTGTGAAAAATGCGTGTTCCGAACTACGAATATATAGCTCTAAGAAACAGTGACCGTGTTACAGTTGTTCTATCTCACGAAAGGTAACACGCCCTTTTTTGTGCATGATTGCGACTCGGGCAATACTGAGTGCTACACACACACACACACACACACACACAATTAAGACCATCAATGTGTGATATACCGACGTACGTATGACCATCGTACAAGACCAAGTCATTGCTTCACATCCTAGTATTTTGACGTCGCAATAATTGAAGCCATGTGCAATTAGCGTGCGATATACGATTATTATTACTTATGTAAAGGAATAATGTACATAAAATAACTGACCCTTGACGCGATAATTGAACCAAATCCCGTGATGAGTCCCGTAAGAAGCATTAAACAGATCAAGCTATCTTAAGAGGCTCCCAGTCGCTGATTGCTCTTTTTCGAAACGAAAAAAGAAATACTTCTGAACAAGCCACATCTCATATTTTTATAAGTATAATTACTTCAGGTTCCTACCTAGATTTCTATTAAGCTGAAAACATAATAGCAGAAACTTTTCACGATAACGATATTATTTCAAAATGATACGTTTTAGAATTTATGATCGAAATATTTTATATACCTACTATTAAAATCAACTTGTGATTTATTGTTAAAGATAGGTAATATGTAGATCTAGATTTCTGTTAGAATAGATTTTTGATAAGTAATTATACATAATTTATATCATTAATTTATTCGAAAAGCTAAGGCGGACCACGCGCCGACGTTTGTTTGTCGTCATTGCAGCGGTCGGTAGGATTATTTATCGAAGTGATTAAAGATGGGTACATCTTTATTCACATATACTATACATTATAAAATAGGAGATGTGGCTTGTTCACAAGTATTTATTTTTTCGTTTCGAACAAAAAAATCGTCGACTGGGAGCGCCTTAAGACCTAGATAGATCTAGTCGAAAACGTCTCTAAGACCCTAGTGACGTTTAACATTTCTTTGACACATAGAACTACCATAGCCACCGCTATATTACGGCTACAGCTTCTCACGAAACAAAAACAGAAGGTGCGGTTTGTTTTTTATTTGACACTTTCCTGTTTCCAGAACGCGAGGTTTTCTAGAGAATGAATAAAAACAAATTTTGTTTTTCAGCCGACTAAAACACAAAGCTTATGTTTATGTAGAATGATCTAACTATAATTTTCTTCTAAAAAATAGCGAAAGCTTGGTAGCTTAGGTTCTTCTTATCACTCTGCGTTTCTACGGAAGTTGACTTATCCTTACTACGAGACATGAGACCTACGGTCACACCTTTAGGCGCATCGCCTAAAGGTGTGACCGTAGACTCGCCTGTGCCAAGACTCCACACTATCAATTGTTTGCCCGCTTCTCGAGGCCGCCTCTCGTGTGGGAGATGCGCCTTACACGTATATATTATATGTACTTAAAACTACCCTCCTACTACCACCCTCCCACTACCTCCGAAAATCAACCAACTACTGAACAGTAGTAAGAACAAAAAATGTTAAATAACTAAAAGAGAAATGCTATTAGAGAAGAATTCGTAGCAACAAAGAGATTGAATACAGCTGGTAAACAAGATCTACATAACAAATGAACTGGCTTCAAATAAAAAAAATGCGCTTGTACATACAAAGCAACCTCCTAATACATAATGAATTCTTTTAGAGATGCTGCAACTCTCAAAGAAAATAATCTTTAAAAAGAGATCTTTTTTGTTACATAATTTGGGGGCGATGAGGCATATAGTATTGATAACGTTTCGTGCCCTGGGTGACTTTTTTCACATTTTGTTTGAATCTTTTGCAATATGAGAAGCACTTGTGAAGTAGCTCACTTACCTATTCCTCCAAAATATGCATCACTCAGTACGATCACCATTGAGTGACCGCTTGTGGCATTAACAGTTAAGCGCTTCAATGGGGTATGTCTCCAAACAATACAAGGCAAAATCTAATCCTACTTAAGTGGGGTCGGCACAACACGTTTCTTTCTTCTATATTCTCCTATCGCACTTTTCTTACTCATGTCATCTTTCATACATCTATCTCTTTTTAGGTCCACCTCTATTCTTGTATCCATCGACCACATATCATAGGGCTGTGTCATTGAATCGGCCAATCTGAATGCTCCCCCTAACCCGCACCCTTCAACGACTTGACATAATTGTTTGTTTGAAGAAATTAAGCCATTAGGCGTCTATTGGGCTATGTGGTCGATGCTTGTAATCATCCACATTCACACCTTTAATTCTTGTAACATAGCTTTTTTAAATTACTCTTTATTTTTTCTGTCACTTTACTCTCACTATTTTGAGACTGCCTGTGAATAATGTAATAGACGATTAATATACTGTGATAATATTTCTATTCTAGACTAAACTTATATGATCGAAATTCTCTCCGCAGCTCGTAAATACCTTTTCAATATCCGACAGCATTTCTCATACATTAAACAGATATTAGAATTCATGGTGTGATAAACCAAGGATCACGCTAGAGGATAATCGATGTTTTATGTGCTTGCATAATGGGGTGGTTTTTTTTTCTTGAGTGTTTATAGAATTATTTGTGGGAGGGTTTTAAATTTGAAAGCATTTTCCGATGAAAAAAAGGAGGTTAACAATTACACATGTATTTTTTTTTGTTTGACCGCATATCTTCGTACCTGGTGATCCGATTTCGATGATTTAGAGAATAGTCCAAAATTGGTCCCATTCATTTTTTTTTTCTCACGTATCCCATGATAAGGGATAGTTATTGATATCGTTAGATAGGTCTTTGATACTTTTTACCAGGCGAGCAAAGCCACGAGCGGAAGCCACTTCACTTTAAATTTGCAATTAACTCGCTTTTAAATAAAATATTCAGAAATTATTGAAAAGCCTTAGCACTCGAATTTCGTTGGAAGGCAAACCCAATCTACAAAGACAACATCTTTAGCTCTTCAGAACATCTATTTCTACTTAAACTCATTATGGAACAAGCTGTTGTCGCAAATAACAGTAGAGTAATCTCTTATACTAGATTTACACACGCGTACGAGTCGCGAGACAAGGTGCGAGGCGAACCACGAGACGAGAGTGTGCTATTCACACTCTCGTCTCGTGGTTCGCCTCGCGCCTCTCTCCTTTACTGTCGATCATGCGAGGTGCGAGCCGAGACACGAGATGAAGCACGAGGCGAGGTACGAGGCGAGAGTGTAAATATAGCATTAGCACCAGCCTTCTGGGGTGTTAGCATGAACCACTATCGTATTATTCATGTCCATATTCATTAATTTATTGCTCCAGTTGGTTACAATGGTCTTATGGTATCACAGAATTTCTCAACGTAGACCCCGCTGGGACACTACAATCTATTAATCTAATAATTATTTTATTAAAAACAAGCTGACCCGGCGAACTTCGTATCTCAAGTGACAAATAATGTTTGAAGTTCCCGTTCCCGTTCCCGTTCCCGTTCCCGTTCCCGTTCTTAGGAACACACCTACTTTATACAATAGCAATAAATCTCAAATTGACTCTTCGTTTTAGTTAGAAAACTTTTGTATGGGAAAAAGAAAAGGGCTGTTTTTAGGGTTTTCTCGGCAATTATTCGACCTTTTCTCACCTTTTAAACCTTCCCTAGACTTCCACGAACATTTCAAGACCAAGATAAGATAAATCCGTTCAGCCGTTCTCGAGTTTTAGTGAGACTAACGAACAGCAATTGATTTTTATTTAAATAGTTAATCTAATAATTATTTAGATTAATCTTAAATATATATATTAAATAAAATATATATTAATATTAAATATATATTAATATAAATATTATAGAAATCTTTGTTTATTATGTATTTACCATAAATTCTTTCATATTATTAAAACATTTAGACACTAAAAAGGTTTTAAGATTTTAAAATATAATGAGTTTTTCTCTATTTATTTCGTATCGACAACGTATATCGTTTAAATGCCAACACTGTCATTTTTCTATAAAAAAAAGTGCCAGTTTTGACATTGACCACTGACTTGCCCCTTTGACGCCCTTTTGACGTGGGCGGATGAAAATTAATCACACTATTGGATTGGTAACAGGTATGGATGTTTGTTTTTCAATAAATCACGTAAAAGCTGAACTATTTCGATAAAACTTGGTACCTTAAAATAGATTCTGTCTTTTTCTGATTTTCAAAAAACTATTAAAAAAAAACCGGCCGAGGGCCCGGTTTAGCGCACGAAGAGTTCCGTACCATTATCTATAAAAAACGGCGGATGTATGGGAGCCTCACTTAAATATTTATTGTATTCTGTTTTTATATTTATTACTAGCGACCCGCCCCGGCTTCGCACGGGTAGCATGTTATTATACATATAAACCTTCCTCCTGAATCACTCTATCTATTAAAAAAACCGCATCAAAATCCGTTGTGTAGTTTTAAAGATATAAGCAAACATACATACATACAGACGCGGGAAGCGGAAAGCGATTTTGCTTTATACTATGTATAGTGATTATAGCGGCAACTGAAATACATCATCTGTATAAATTTCAACAGTAGCAATCCCGGTTTATGAGATACAGCCCTGTGACAGACAGACGGACAGCGGAGACTTAGTAATAGGGTCCCTTTTTTACCCTTTGGATACGGAACCCTAAAAAACCAGGATAAATAGGGCTAAATTGTAATTTATAACTTACAACGCCTAAAAATAAAATAAGTGGTACATACTCCTAATAACACACTAGGATTCCCTGTATCGGGGTATAGATGGTTATTTAGAGTAGTATAGTAATTGACTCTAGGTATCAAGTCACGAACCCACTAAGAATTTACAATGTGAATTTCAAATCGTAACGTCGAAATTTCATAGATATTGCCCAAATAAAGCAATTTCTATCGCCCGCGTAATCTCAATCCTACTAATATTATACATGCGAAAGTTTGTTTTGTGATGATATTCCGGCTAATCACACCCAAACAGCACTTGGAATGTGCATTGCATAGCTTATGTATGCCCGGGATCAACAAATAGGATAATTTTTATCCCGGTAGGTACCACGCGAGCGAAGCCGTAGGCAAAAGCTAATAATCCTAATCCTAATAATATTATAAATGCGAAAGTTTGTGAGTTTGTTTGTATATTTGTTCCTCAATCAGGCCTAAACAACTAAACAGGTTAAGTTGAAATTTGCTGTAGATGTAGAGATAAGTCCCGAATAATTAATAAACTACTTTAAAATGTGAAAAACATCCCAAAAACGATAACAAAACGCAAAAGGGATGATTTCTGTATAGATGGCGCTGGTGTGCAACAAATCTGACATCACAAACTAAAAACATTCAGTCTTTTCTATTCGATTATTGAAATTTGACAGGACAACGTCTGTCACGGGTCGGCTAGTATTATAAATGAGAAAGTTTGTGATTGTTTGAATGTTTTGGCCACAATCACGCTCTAACGACCAAAATATATACGTAGCATTGGAATAGCATATAGGCTACTTTTTGTCTAGGTACCACGTGAACGAAGCCGAATGCGGAAGCTAGTAGGTACTTTAATAAGATTGAAAGACACATTTATGAGCAAAACTTTTAATAAATGGAAGTTCGATCCCTTAGGTCCTATTCTGCAGGTAGACACCAAACATTAAACATTAAGCACCCATAACACACACTGATAAAACGCGACACGGTGCCTTGCGTCTCAAACGAGGCGAAAATTTGAGGAGTTTTAACGAGAGACCGCACAAAACTTTATGTAATTAGTGGAAGCGAGATCCGAATGAACTTCGGTTAATGATGGCGTCTTGTTACGGTGTGAAAGCACTTTAGGACTTTTGTTTTACATGAGGTTTGAACTGCGTCGATGAAGCTAGATAGAAAATCACTCTCATTCTATATATATATATATATATATATATATATATATATATATATATATATAGCCGTCCTTGAGTTGTAAATAGTGTAACTTACATGACTTTCTTTTATATATATATATATATATAAAAGAAAGTCATGTAAGTTACACTATTTACAACTCAAGGACGGCTGAACCGATTTGGTGTGCAATGTTTGGTTTTTTGTATGAGCTGAGTCTATCCGGATATGACGGAACAAGTGATAAAACTGCATTATCTTGAAAACCATCAAACTAATAAAAAAACTGTCTATAATTTACTTAGTATGATTATCTATTCTTTTTTCACACATTACAATATCATCACTACATAGTATAAAGCAAAGTCGCTTTTCGCTTCCCGCGTATGTATGTATGTTTGCTTATATCTTTAAAACTACACAACGGATTTTGATGTTTTTTTTAATAGATAGAGTGATTCAGGAGAAAGGTTTATATGTATAATAACATGCTACCCGTGCGAAGCCGGGGCGGGTCGCTAGTATATATTAAATCTAAGGTAGGTATAGTATTGATTAAAAGTATGACCCATAACATCATCCACATATCTAACGAATTAAATAAAAATGAACTGTTTAGCTAATCATAGTTTTAATTATAAACGAAACTAGTGTTTTTGAAGAGCCAACTTGGGAAAAAATCTATATGTATATAGAAAAGTTTCTTCAATCGTGTTTCTGTCAATAATTTATCTAGATTATATTCTTATGTTATCTTTGTCATAAAAAAAAACTGTATGTTTTGCGGTTATTGCAAAAAAAACGATTCTGCATTCATCAAAAACATTTATTAGGTACTCGTCTCAACCAAAAACATTGAAATACGAGAAAGTAAAGTACTATTGTACGCGAGACCATTAAAACACAAGTATTATTAAAATATCCAAGTTTTAAAGCGCTTTTAGAAAGCGCGAAAAATAGAAAACATTTATCTTATATCGGCTGGATACCCTCCATGCATTAAAATTCGTCGACGTCACAATTCAGTTTTACTAGCATCAGTTTTTTTTAATTTAACGTGAAGTGAAGTAGAGACGTTTTGTGTTCAGTTCACGCTAAAGTTCAAATAAAAGAAGCCCGTAGCTAAAAGATATAATACTTGTACCTACTAGTTTTTAGGGAACCGAACCCTAAGGGTAAAAACGGGACCCTATTACTAGGACTGTGCTGTCCGTCTGTCCGTCTGTTTTTTTTGCTTTTGTTTTGGTGTCTATTACAATTATATATATAGTACAGGTTGGTTCGTCGTGACCCGTATCCCTAGGTTTGGTCTGAAAACCAGCGCTGCTGCATTACTTAATGTGTAGCGGCATTTAAGCTGAGACTTAGCCTGTTTTGACCCACAAAGACAGGAGCCTAATAATTTTAAGATCAATTATTTTATTTGTAGGAGGTAGGTACCTAGGTAACCACCAAAAAATCTGTGTCTTCTACTTAATATTTTGGTGTAGTTTCGTTGTACCCGGTGACCGTGTCCCCGTCAACGGGAACAGCGGGAATTCATTTTTACAATTAAAAATACTCCCCGTTACCCCCCGGTTTCTGTCCCCGTTAGTGTCAAAGTAAACTTTATTTAATTTCATTTAATTTTCATAACTGGTGCTGGGGGTACCGGTAATGACGTATTTGCATTCGAAAGAAAATCCTCTAAAAAGAGGAATAAATACATAGCAACCTATAATGAGATGTCTCAAGTTCAATCTTAATTGACAAAAAGGGTATTGTTAGTATAATTGTGTCTGTGTTTTAATGTACTAGATTGTGTTTAGATAATAGATATATATGTTTACTAGCTGACCCGTGCCCGCTTCGCTGTGCGTAAGACATTTCTAATACCATCGTGGACTTTTTTGTAGACGTTTTTAAGGTGTACAATACTGTAGTACATTATTTTGATATATCTCGTGGGGTTCAGCCAGCATTTGCAATGTGAGCGCAAAAAAATGTGTTTATTTACGACATCACATTAGAAACCTCTAAAATGATCAGTGTTTCTCTACTATATTATGCATGTATTATACATATAAACCTTCCTCCTGAATCACTCTATCTATTAAAAAAACCGCATCAAAATCCGTTGTGTAGTTTTAAAGATATAAGCAAACATACATACATACATACGCGGGAAGCGGAAAGCGACTTTGCTTTTTACTATGTAGTGATGTTGCATTCTTATGTTCAATAAAGATCTTTTCAAACAAACAAACAGTATAAGTGTTTGTCCTTCAAAACGAATTAGTTCCAGTTAAACCCAGCTCAAAACAATAGTATTATAGTCCTTATTCCTTAAGTCCTTAAATTTCTTAGTGGTTGTAATGTGCGTGCATCTGATACTGAAATTTATTTTCAATCGACGAAAAAAGGAGGTCCTCAAGTCGATACATATTATTATATCTTTTTCTTTTTGTACATATTACAGCGCATATCTTTATACCTGGTGATCTGCTTCTTTTGTGTAGAGAATAGTTCAAAATTGGTCTCATTTAAATTGTATTTATATAGGACTTAAAAAACTTAAAATAAAATATTGGTCTTGACTTTTCGACTGGCCGAAACGTTGCGTCGGTTTTCTTTTTTCGTTTTTTAAACGTAATTAACGAATATAAAGTTTTTTGGTAGATTTAAAAAAAAAGATCAGAAAAAGTAAGGAAAAAAAAGGTAGGAAGTGAGGTCGATTTTTTTTAACAAGTTTAGTATCTGTTTTGTAAAATCTCGTTTTCTCAAAGTGTTCCAATTCTATTCTTGCACTGCAAATTGCAATGCAGTTAGAGCAGAATCACGGCAATTTACATAAACATTTTAAGAGATACATCAAAGTGAACTTTACCTTAAGAGTAGAATAGCTTTATTGTGTACAATTATTGCAATGAGCGTGTCAGAAAATAGTATACAGGTCTCCCTAATAATCTACCAA
Organism: Hydriomena furcata; assembly: GCA_912999785.1. Lineage (NCBI taxonomy): Eukaryota > Metazoa > Arthropoda > Insecta > Lepidoptera > Geometridae > Hydriomena > Hydriomena furcata. Next base: position 2,995,236 of record OU538834.1, on the reverse strand, counting down.
ATAAGTTGGAGAATGAGGGCTAACGAAATATAAGTTAAACGTTATGGGTTTTTACATATTTATTTCACTCTCAATAACATAGATAGATTAAAGCTTTCAAGGGTTTTATTTTAAAACATACAAGTAAACACAGAAACATAATTAACAAGTATTATTGGTACTAATAAAATTACAGTAACCTGCACAACATCAACATAACGAAAGTTGGTAACAAATGTACATACACATAAATTATCATAAGTACACAATAGCACAATAACATGATAAGAAGAAATCATTTACAGAAAAATAAGAATGTGGGTACTTGGAGAAATATCAAGTTAGTGCTAAAGCTTGGGAAAGCTACCAAGCAACGAAACAAAGGAATATTAAGTACATACATATAAATTAGTACACACTATTAGCACGTTAATATAACAAGTAGGTACAATTTACAGGAAAATAAGAAAGGGGGTACTTAGCTTTAACTGTTGTTCGGTCCTAACTCTCACTGCCTCTCCGAGGTATATTCCTCCCTTTTTATATAATTCTGACGTTAACACAACGGATACATTATATCAGCCAATCACAGAACAGTAGCTAAATATTTATGTACATATGTGATTAAAATTGAACCTTATATCATAAAAATATGTTGAAATATAAATAAGAGATTGTATTGTTTTTTTTTATTATTATTGTTTTTCTTAGATAGGAACTATCATCAAATAAGTAAAATTAATTATTAACCAATCACGGAGAACCATTAATTAACATAGTATAATGATAATAATCATTTAAGGAAGTAAGATATAAAGATGTTAAAATATAAAGGAAGAAGCAATGGATTTATGGTTTTGGTATTTAAATCTTAATATTAGAATTTAGAACAATTTACCGAAATAAGTAGTAAAGAATCAATTGAGAAACTCACAATACTAGAATAATGAAAACATAAATCAAAATTCGTACACAGACATGAATAACTCGGAAATTATTAATTATAATAAAATTGTTATGAAAACATACATAGATAATATAACTATATTATCTATTAAATATTAGTTTGGATACTACTTCTAACAATCGTTGCTCTGAGACACCATCTGTGAGTTTACTTGAGAACTATATTGATAAAACCACTACCAACAATCGTTGTTCTGAGACACCATCTGTGAGTTTACTTGGGAACTAATTGATGACTATTGTTTCAAAAGGTGTTATCTGTGACCATAAGTCACGCTATTTTTTGTAAAGTTAAATAATACGAGTATCATTTCCAATATACTGTCAAGCGCAGCTACAAAATATTTTTAACCGACGAAAAATGAGGTTCTCATTACTCTTCAGTACCTATTTATTGTTTTATGTCTTAGCCATTTATCTGGCGACTCGATAAAAAAAATTTGACGACGATTGCTCTTTTTCGAAACGAAAAAAGAAATACTTCTGAACAAGCCACATCTCCTATTTTTATAAATATATTACTTCAGGTTCCTACCTAGATTTCTATTAAGCTGAAATCATAATAGCAGAAACTTTTCACGATAAAGATATTATTTCAAAATGACACGTTTTAGAATTTATGATCGAAATACTTTGATACCTACCATTAAGATCAACTTGTGATTTATTGTTAAAGATAGGTAATATGTAGATCTAGATTTCTACTAGAATAGGTTTTTGATAAGTAATTATACATAATTTATATCATTAATGTATTCGAAAAGCAAAGGCGGACCACGCGCCGTCATGGATCAGTACCACCGTGACTACCTACTGTCAACGTCAGACGTGTGTTTGTCGTCATTGCAGCGGTCGGTAGGATTATTTATCGAAGTGATTAAAGATGGGTACATCTTTATTCACATATACTATACATTGTACATTTATGTTTGTTGTTATTTACCATTTGTTTTCTTTGTGTGCAATAAAGAGTTCATCTATCTATCTATCTATCTATCTATCTATCTATCTATCTATCTATCTATCTATCTATCTATCTATCTATCTATCTATCTATCTATCTATACATTATAAAAATAGGAGATGTGGCTTGTTCAGAAGTATTTCTTTTTTCGTTTCGAAAAAGAGCAATCGTCGACATACAGGGCCTTAAGTAATAGTACCATCATTTCTTTAAAGGATTTAGGTAACTTATAATAAAAAAATTGCTAGCAACTTGTTTGCAACCATCGCTAGAGTTACACAACCACCCCAACACCACTTCCGTCCCGCATTGCACCCTGAGGGTGGAATCGCTTCAAGTCAGCTGGCTTATTCCCTCTCATGCGTTACCTTCCTCTGGAATAGGTTTGCGGGTGTTTTCGTTGAAACGGTAGTTGCTCGGAGACTGATGAATACCTACATGCTTTATTAAAGTGATAAGTTAAATTTTTGACGTTTTGTATGGGCTGACTCTACCCGGATAAGCCGGAAAAAGTGATAAAACTGCATTATCTTGAAAACCATCAAATTTTAAAAGAATCTGTCTGCAATTTACTTAGATAGTATGATTATCTAACGAATTATATAAAAATAAACTGTTTAGCTATTCATAGTTTTGATTCAAAACGAAACTAGTGTTTTTGAAGAGCCAACTTTGGAAAATAAATCTATCGAGAAATGTTTCACCAATCGTATTTCTGTCTCTAATTTATCTAGATTATATTTTTATGTTATCTTTGTCATAAAAACAAAACTGTATGTTTTACGGTTATTGAGAAAAATCGATTCTGCATTCATCAAAAACATTTATTACTCGGCTTAATATCAACTTTGGGTTTAGTTAAATATCAGTTTGCCACGTAAATAAATTCCAGACATTTAATCTGTTCCATTCTTAACCTACTTATCACATTCCTTCATCACACCGCCAGTCATTCTCAAAGCTTTGTGAATGACTGTGAAAATCTGAGAGATCAAAATAATGCTCTTCCAAATAAAACAGAAGCTTCATTGTAACAGGCTCTTTGGACCGCAGGGATGGAAGACAGTCTGCAGTGTAGTTTATTATCTATTACAAAGATGAAAATATACTAGATAAGCCTGACAGCTCGACTGCGGACTCGTGGTCACACCAGAATGTCACACTGGTGTGACTAAGGCCGTGTCCCCATGTATGTGGTGCGGCGCCTTTCACCATGAAAAGTTGTGACGCCGCAACATGAAAAGACACGGCAGCATGCCACGGAAAGATGCCATGCAAGGCGTAAGGCACTTTTTGATGGCGTAAAAGGCGCCATTTCAAGTCACGGCGACCATGAGAAAGCGCGATGCTGCGCCGCGGAAAATCACTGTGCGCGGCGTACCGCTGCAAATTTTTTTAGGGTTTCGTAGTCTGCAAAAAACCCTTATGGTTTTGCCATGTCCGTCCATCCGTCCGTCTGTCCGCAACTTATATGAATATAATATACATAATGAATGAATGAATATGAATATACATACTCGTATTAGTCACGCCGACAAAGTGATAGAATAAAATCTTAAAAATCATTTTGTAAGGGTACATGTAAAGTGGGTAAATGTTTTTTTTATTTCTCGTGTACTCCATGGGTGTCGTTTGATAGATCTTTAAAAAATATTGTGAGTTTGTGAAAACAACTTTTCGATCAAGAGCCGTTTGTTAAATATTAAGCTTTAAAATGCAAATTTTTGTTGGAGTCGAGTGTCCTCCCCCCCCCCCCCCCCCCCCCACGAAAAGTTAACAGGAATCTCACACAGTCCACAGTTGGTCACACACACACTCTGCCTTCTGCGCTATAGGTTGTGATTGTGAGTTTGATGCAAAATCTACATCTATCTACAAATAATAATAAATTGAATCGATCCTTTTTCGATCCAACTTAAAGTTTGTTCAAGTTCGATCGAAAAAGGATCGTTTAAAGTTCAGGTTTAAATATAGACAACTTCCAGATTCTCTACGTCCTCACAAGTACCTTTTTCTACCTTAAAGTAGCTCCACTACTTTGTTATTTAAATCCGTCATTCAGTTTTTATTACTTCGCTTTAAATTATGATGTACTATTGTTTATGGATACATTTCAACTGCGCATGGCAGAATACATATACCTACAGTTGTTCTATCTCACGAAAGCGGTGAGCAGTGCTTGTAGTTGTGATGTGTGTGACACGTGCTTTTGTGTGCGTGACTAAGCGCTCCCGATACTGAGCGCTCCCGAGAACACTGAAACAAAATGCACGTGCATTTTCACAACATTAAGACCAACCCGCCTACGTGAGATAGAACAACTGTACCTGTCCCTAATAAACTCTTGTAGGGCATGAGACGTAGATGTATGCAGCTACATTCTCATCACATTCTCATTTTCAAAAGAAAAAAGGATTTAACGATAATATAAAGCATTTACGAAGATATGAAATAAAATCTCTGAAATTTGAAGTCAGTTTCTTTTTAAAACGTAAGTAATGATTTGGTTCATGTAATTAAAATACGCTAACAATGTTGCAATAATCAAAAAATATTTTGTGTGGTCTTCGAAATATTATTATATAATAATTTATTGTTATCAATATTCAATAGATGCGCGCAAGCGAAAGACAGCTTTAATCCTTTAAACAATGCCATATCTTGCGTCGAAAATGGAAAAAATATAGTGCAAGTTATAAAATACAATGTGCAATACCGAAATATCTACATAATATTAGGATGCCTATTTCCCACGGTTTTTCCATTTAAAAAATGATAGGTGACGGAAAACATCACAAGGAAATATAAAATAAATAAAAATAAAAAAATAGGATCACGACTGTAATCCCTAATTACGGTACACATACTCTCAGATCTGCAGGCACTTAGATTCTTTTGAATATGTCTAGTGGGGTTAGTCGGAGGCACGTCCAAACATTATATTTGGCACATGCCCACATTTTGCAGAGTTAGTATTCCTTACGTGACAGGTTGCAAGTCCATCGCCGCTTATAAGAATACTAACTGGTTTCCTCACGATGTTTTCCTTTTCCTCCTCCACCGTTTTATGCGCATATAAATTTTCGAACAGAAAAATCGGATTCGAACCCACAACCTTCAGATTGAAAGTCAAGGTACCTCCCACTCGGCCAACAAGGAAACAATGTTAGTATTTTTTTAAGCGGCGATTACCCGACCGTTCAAATAACTGTCAACAATGGAACGGAATAGTACACAAAGGTACAAAACACGGTGACTGTAATGTGGGCTCTATGCCCCCGTTATGTTGATGTTGGATCAGGGATGAGGGTAAAAAGAGAGATTTACCCCGCGCCCGGCTTAGACGCCGTGATTGATGACGTGTGGAGAGAGGCGTCAATACAAAACCTTGTCTCTGAAAACGGGTTAGTCCAGATATCCCCATTGACTATCCCCATTGGCAAGTCATTTAGTTTGTAATAAACCTTGTCGCCTCCCTTGACCTCACAGTTAGCTCTGCCTTCTGTAGCTGTAGGTTGTCAGTTCGATATCCCAGAATAAACATTTGTGTAAAGATCATAGATGTTTGTTCTGTGTCTGGGTGCTAATATAGAATGTAACCTATGTATTTACAAAAAAAAGTATACAAGTATTCTTAGTAATATGGTTTTGTTTAGTTTTGGGCTAGATGGCGATGTGTGAAATATCCAGCAATACAAACTTTTTTGTAATACTCCCATCATTTAACATTAGTTAACTCTCATTGCAACAAAAGAACAATAAAATAAAATAAAATACTTTTACGTTTAATACCTATATTATTTTTATCCGTGAGGTGGTCCTTCGATTGTAATTGGCTTATCCGATGCCTACTTTAAGCTTACATATTTTGCTCTTTAAAATTAATAGTTAAATCCTAATAATATTATAAATGTGAAAGTTTGTGAGTTTGTATGTATGTTTGTTCCTCAATCAGGCCTAAACGACAAAACGGATTAAGATTAACTTTGCTGTAGATGTAGATATAATACCCGAATAAATAATAGACTATTTTAAAATATGAAAAACATCCCCAAATTGATAAAAAACGCAAAATGGATGATTTTGGTATAGATGGCGCTGGTGTGCAACAAATCTGACATCACAGACTAAAAACATTCAACTCAACATTCGATTATTGAAATCTGACAGGACAACGTCTGTCACGGGTCAGCCAGTACCTAATCTATATATATAAAAATCAATGCCACTTTTCGTTGTAATTTTATAACTCAAGAATATAGGAAACACGGGCTCATCTATCCAAACCAAATGTTTAGGCTTTGTTCGGACTATTTAGTAGATGGTTTATGTGAAGTTTGCACAAAATCGGTAGACTTTTTATCCAGGAGTATAGAGTATGGTTTATAAATAGGCGGCCGATCATGCCTCTGACAGGAAATGAAAGGGTTAGGTGCCCGACGCCGACGTCGACGCAATCAATCTCGTTGTCATCGATGGTCCCTTTCGTCAATATCCAATATTAATTCCCATTCACATTATTTTATTCGCCGCGGCGCCTTTTATTTGTGTTCTTCGCACAAACATAAAGCCGAGTTCAGATGGCGCGGGATATTTCATACATAAACATCTTCTATACTAATATTAGAGGTAGGTATAATAAAAAAAAAAGTATTTTTGTATGTTTTTGGTAATGGACAAAAAAAAATGAGATCTTATTAAAAACCGGCCAAGTGCGAGTCTGACTCGCGCACGAAGGGTTCCGTACCATTATCTATAAAAAAGGCAAAAAAATCATGTTTGTTGTATAGGAGCCCCTCTTAAATATTTATTTTATTCTGTTTTTAGTATTTGTTGTTACAGCGGCAACAGACATACATAATCTGTAAAAAAATTCAACTGTCTAGCTATCACGGTTCATGAGAGACAGCCCTGTGAAAGACAGACGGACAGCGAAGTCTTAGTAATAGGGTCCCGTTTTTACCCTTTGGGTAAGGAACCCTAAAAATACGGTGGTTTAAAAAGTAAAAACTAAGGTAAATACAATAAGAAGATATCTATGTACTTGTTCCGTTTTTGGGTATTGTGGTACTGTGGTAGGTTGTAATTTCTGATACCCTTGGGAATAGGGAATCCTACTGCGGGGTCAGGACTACGAGGATATATGTGACCGCTGGGTGTAATTTAATTAGTTATTCTTTTTCGAGAAGACTGCTTACAACACCAGTTTATCAAGATATAAAGTCTAGAAAGATCTTTTATGCTAACCAAAATTTTTGGTATTTCAGCCGGCGCCGGTAATATTCAATTTGGTGACAAAAACCTTATTTTGAATTCCGTACCATTATCTAAAAAAAACGCCAAAAAAACACGTTTGTTTTATGGGACCACTTAAATATTTATTTTATTTTGTTTTTAGTATTTGTTGTTATAGCGGCAACAGAAATACATCATCTGTGAAAATTTCAGCTGTCTAGCTATCACGGTTCATGAGATACAGCTCTGTGACAAACAGACGGACAGCGAAGTCTTAGTAATAGGGTCCCGCACGTTTCCCCCTTTTTCTGTCTGACTGTACCAACTGTACATAAACCCATTCACATTTTTCTCCAACACAGAATAAAGTTAATTTCTCAAAAGACTACCCGAGAATTTCCCAATCCCAAGGAGTAATCGTTAAGTAAAACTTAGTACAGGGTCTGAACCTAATTATGGCGGGGCTCATTTTGGCGCGAAATTGTGACAGTTCGTTAGGTGCCGGCCGAAGGTTGTCGGGAAAATGGAAATGCTACACAGGATATACAGTACCTCACAGAAGTACAGTCAACAACAAATTAAATTGAAGAAAAAAAAATATCGTGATTACACATAACATTACACATTCATTTTACATGGGTATATATGGAAACGTTTAAAAAAGTTTTAGAATGAAATATTGGTTAATTTTGTTTTTGTTGCTTACCATCGAAGTGTACGAATACGTCTAAATATATAAAAGTCTTGCGTTACTGACTGATTGACTTAACTAAAATTCTTATAAGCGGTGATGAGCTTGCAACCTGCCACGTTTGGAATGATATCTACTGCAAAATGTGGGCATGTTCCAAATACAATGTTTGGACGTGCTTCTGACTAACTCCTTTAGACATCTTCAAGGTTTGGAGATCTGAGAGAATTTCCATAGTAAGTACTTGGGAATTACAGTGGTGATCCTATTTTATTTGAATTATTAATACACTCATGAAAAATGAGTGGTCATTTTTTCGAAATAATTTTCAGTGATAAATGATTTCGCCGGCACCGATACGAAATAACGTATTTCAATCACCATTAATTGATACCACTCAAACAAATTGAAGAATTTACGAATCGAGAAAATCTGGTCGCGTAAAATATTGAAATGACACGCGACGTCTGGGGAAAAAATTAATTACTTAAATATAGGTGCTTATTTTTATGGATGGTTTTTGCAATAAATAGATATTGGCAGACTTTGCACACAGCGCCATCTAGCGGAAACTAAGAAAAGCTTGTACTATGGGAGCCAGATAACTGATAGAATACTTTTATTATTCTACTTTTTTTTTGTAAATTACATACTTACACCAGATTTTTTTATACTCATATCTTTTTATCTGGTTATCTGATTTGAATGATTTTTTTTTTCTATTGTGTACAGAATAGTCTCAAGTTGACCCCATTTCAATTATATTAATGTAGGACTAATAGTTACTTCATAAAACTTTAAACGAATATTATCCCTTGACTTTTCTAATGGTCGCAACATTTTCGTCGGTTTTCTGTTTAGTTTTTAAAACGTAATTATCTAATTTTAATTAGGCGTAGCCACGTAGGTTATCAGTTTATAAAATAAAATAAAAACTATATTAAGGGGCTGTATGTCGACGATTGCTCTTTTTCGAAACGAAAAAAGAAATACTTCTGAACAAGCCACATCTTCTTTTTTTATAAATATATTACTTCAGGTTCCTACCTAGATTTCTATTAAGCTGAAAACATAATAGCAGAAACTTTTCACGATAAAGATGTTATTTCAAAATGATACGTTTTAGAATTTATGATCGAAATATTTTGATACCTACTATTAAGAACAACTTGTGATTTATTGTTAAAGATAGGTAATATGTAGATCTAGATTTCTATTAGAATAGGTTTTTGATAAGTAATTATACATAATTTATATCATTAATTTATTCGAAAAGCAAAGGCGGACAAAGATAAAATGGTTATTGAGGGGTGGGTAAAGCTACCCTTATTACTTGCCTACGTAGGTACCAGCAACGCGATCTCATAAAAACTGTCGATAATATTTACGATACGCATACGCCATCTAGAGCTTGCCGTTGTTAACTGTCTTAGTCGTTACTGCCGCGGTTTTAGGAACTGGTAGCGCCTTAATACATTTTTATACTGAATATAGCTAAAATTCAGATCAAAGTGAAATAACCCATCGCCTGTCATAGAGCAAGGTTGTATTGTTATTAGAGTACAAGTACATTATTTATACTAATTATATTTCTATGATATACCATTGATGGTACCAGCGATACAACTATATTCATGATGCAACAAGATTCTGCTTTCTGCGCTGTAGGTTGTGGGTTCGATCCCCACCCAGGATAAACATTTGTGTGATGAACATAGATGTTTGTTCTGTGTCTGGGTGTTAATATGTATAATAAGTATGTATTTACAACAAAAAACGTATATAAGTATACTATCAGTTATCTGGTTCCCATAGTACAAGCTTTGCTTAGTTTGGGGCTAGAGGCGCTGTGTGAAATGTCCACCAATATTTATTTATTTATTATTTATTATTTATTGGTGGTACTGAGGATACAAAGTCGTGTTATGCCATCAATGGTACTAGTCAATGGTACTGACATAACAGCAAAAAATATTTAAGCTGGCGGCAGTTCGCTGACAACAACACGGCTAGAAAATTAAGGCTTCAGCTCAAGACGATGAGAAAAATCGAATTTACTGTCGCTTGGAAATTGGCCGCTTATCTAGACTCTCCGTCGTAAAATGCATACTTGTATTACTATAAAAATATAGATCGTTCATTATTGTGTCACAGTGTAAGTACAGCAGTATGAGGTCTTGGCGTGGTGAGCCAAGCTGAGATGGAAGAAGTGAGGGTTTGATTCCTGTGGCGGGACAAATTTTTGCATCGTCATCATCATTTTCTTTTCCTTTTTCCTACTTAATGTGGGGTCGGCACAATATGCTGCGAAGAGGATTTGCCTTATGTTTTACAACTGGCCGCTTGGATGACGTCAACCCTCTTTGGGACGAATTTTTACTTGATTTGGAAATATTTATTCGTTTTTAACCTTTTATAACTTTTAATGTCCAACTGCTGGGCAAAGGTTTCCCCCATTTTCTTCCAAGCTTTACGGTCTTCAGCTTCTAGTTAATTTAAGATAAGATTTTTTTGTTCAATACTCTGTTTACATTTTGAAACAGCTATTGCACCTTAAAAATCCTCCAAAGTTTGAAAGATAATAGTTTTATAATAATATAATAACATAATTTTCAGACTAATAAGAGTGTAACAAAATCTTTAAAACGTGGCAACGGGCTTGTAACGTCACACGTCTGTGCTCTAAAATGTCGGTATGTCGGTATATCGGTTATATTTGGACGTGCCTCTCATTAGACATCTTCAAGGATTTAAGCGCCTAAAGATCTGAGAGGATGTCTTCCGTACATGAGAATTAAAGTCGTGAACCTATTTAATTTTTAAAAAAATCTATGGTAATAACTACTAAACTTATTCTTCTCAATAGTAAACACTATGTCATTGATTCTAACAAGACACAGTAACAAGCACAATTGTGCAAGTCCATAAAAATACTCAGCAATATTTTTCGCTTGAAGGAAAGCAGTATCTTGCCACCCTTAGTATCTACTTCCTTCTTATATTTATTTAGTTTTACCTCATTATTTTTTCTATACAAGTTGTATGAAGACTACTCCCGAAAACGGAAAATGGATATTTAGACCATGCATCTTGATCGCCGAATAAATAGGATCACGACTGTAATCCCCAAGTACAGTAGACATCTTCTCAGATCTCCAGACACTTAGATCCTTTAAAGATGCTAGTAGGGGTAGTCAGAGGCACGTCCAAACATTATATTTGGCTCATGCCTACATTTTGCAGTAGTTAGCATTCCATACGTGACAGGTTGCAAGCCCATCGCTTATAAGAATACTAACTGGTTTCCTCGCGATGTTTTCCTTCACCGTTTTGAGCACGTGTTTTTGATACGCATAATACATTTTTCGAGCAGAAAAATCCGACCGATTCGAACCCACGACCTTCAGATTGAAAGTCGAGGTACCTCCCACTCGGTCAACACGGCGAATTTTACAACTTCAAAATTTGGCACTTTTCCAAGAGCAGGTTGCTTGTATGTAAATAGTAAATTTTTCTCTTTTAATTCAGTTAATTAGAGGCTATTATTGCCTCATCAATTGCCTGTAGCTTTTCCATTATTATAGAATTTCTGAGAAAACTAATTTTCGTAATTTCGAATCCACACAAAACAGTTGCAAGTTGAACATTCTACATTCAAGCAATATGGCTTTTATAAGTAGCATTGGTAGGGGTAGGTGTGATTGTGCCTTTAGTTTTCGGGGATCGTCTTAAGACAGCCTGTATGTATATAGTTTCATCTTATTATTTTTATTTCATACCGCAATCGTAAACTTAGTATCAATAATAGTCATGTTGTCTTCTTTATCGGTATTTGTTGGCAACGTAAAAATAAACTAGTGTTTTTTGTTCGGGAGGACTTTCGAACATGAGTAAACATTTTATATGTATACCAATTAAAGGCAAAACAAACAGAATGACCAAATGGCAACACTATCAATTAAAAAAAAACATAGTCTTAGTTAATGTATTTCATTGCCTGAAAACACGGATAAAACGACGTTTCCTAAAAATTAAACCTAGCTAGATCGATCTATCGCCCCCGAAACCCGCTGCGGACTGTACATAAATTTCATGAAAATCGTTGAAGCCGTTTCAGATATTCAGAATTTAAACAAGAATTTAGTCGTTTCAAAGTATTTTATATTATACCTATACTTAATATTTTTTCTATGTAAATGATTCTCATGTAAGTGATATTTATTATCTTTTTGAGAATAAATGATTATTAAACCTATTTAATATTATTATAAAACAGAGACGCGTTAGTTACACCATTTATAACTCAAGATATAAACGGATTGTCATGATTTTTGATTTTAAGGATCTGTCTTCGCTCTGAATAGCAGAAAAACTAATAAATTATATAAAAAATTGGGGGGAAATAATGCATACCTATAATATTTATTAGTAGCCCCATGCGAAGCCGGAGCGAACAGTTAGTAACTACTATAGATACGAAAGTTTGTGAGTATATTTTGTGGCTGAATCTCGCCCAAACTACCCACCGATTTGGATGAAATTCAGAACATATATAGCCTAGGAACTGGAATAGCATATTGGTTAATTTTTATTCAGGTACCACGCAAGCGAAGCCGCTGGGAGAAGATAGTATACAAAAACTGTGCCCTACGCTGCACTGACATAAGTACTTTCTGCATTTGATAAACACAAGCGAAGAAGCTAAACAAATGTTAATCAAAACTTATTGAATTCAGCTGAAAGATCTGAAAGTAATTCAGTAAAAGACTTGAACTTTTTGTTTACATGCTTACGTAATTGAAAACTTACAGCGCCATAGCGATTAACTAGAGAACTAAAATATTAACTGTAAACAAAATTTTCATGATACAATTATTATTGTGAGATTCCAATAGAACAAGTACCTATATTTTCAGGGTAAATTAACTAAAAATATGAAAATTATATTTATTAACAGCTAAGACGGCCATTATCTTAAAGGCTTTTTTTATCATTTATTATATTTATTTATTTATATATTTATCATACTTAGGGCCGATTTTTCAATCATCAGATAAGTGTTAACTGTGGAATAAAATTGCAATTTTCCATACGATATGTCAAATTTATCAAACAGTTAGCCCTTAACTGATGATTGAAAAATCGGCCCTTAATTAATAATAATATTAAATAATAATAAACTCTCAAGGAGTTTCTGTACGTATATACTTTTATTATTTTTAAAATCCGAATATTAGGTGCCCTTTACTTTTACAATAGTCCCGCAAGTCTTATTTATATAATACATAGTTCCGTCCCTCACCAATAGATGGCGACAGTGTGACATTATATTAATACCATAATAGTACTGTCCTTGTCTTTCGCGCTTGTTATCTATACTTCGTCTCATTCTACTCCAAATACAACTTTGTTAATACTGAATAATTAATAATGAAATGTCGTTATAAAATGCAATAAATTATTTAATTGCATTATACGTAAGAATATTAAAGTTTATTTTATGTTTGTTAGCTTATTTCGATGTATTTATGTTGCAATCCTAGATCGCGCTTACGAAGTTTTTCGCCTGTGTAGCATGTAATCGGTTTAAAAACAATGTTATATGGGGAGTCCGTTTCTACACAGTACAGTAGTGCATTAGATCGGAGAGCTACTCTAAATCTCGGTCTATCTTGTGTAATTTTAGTGGTGGGTTGCACATTCGGAAGTCACAGTGCGTCGAGCCTGTCTTCCATCGGCCATTGGCCAAGTCCCGCGGTGCCGTTCTGTCCTGTCCTGCTCAGGCCCGGCCCGTGCCCCATGCCATACGTATCGACGAAATCGGCTGTTTCTCTACGTAGCGCGCACAATTCAAGTTTCTATTCATTTAGACATGCAAATTGAGGGCACATGCCCCTCGTCACCACTGTGTAGAAGATTTGACTTTCCTTTTGCTTCTCAAGTTTGGAATCATTTACAAAATAAATAATCAAGGATCTCCAAAGACATCGATCGTTTATTTAGGTAAATAAAGGACTAAACTAAATTAGGGATATCTATTTTTTAGGGTTCCGTACCCAAAGGGTAAAAACGGGATCTAAGACTTCGCTGTCCGTCTGTCTGTCACAGGGCTGTATCTCATGAACCGTGATACTAAAAACAGTATAAAATTAATATTTAAGTGGGGCTCCCATACAACGAACGTGTTTATTTGCCGTTTTTCACAGATAATGGTACGGAACCCTTCGTGCGCAAGTCCGACACGCACTTGGCCGGTTTTTTGGTACAAACAAAAATACAAATTTTACCTTTTTTAATAGTAGTACTTATAGACTTATATACCTACTAGGTTTTTAAATGTCGTTGCCTACAGAGCCAGATTACCTACTATTTTAATTAAACTTCAGAGTTAGTTTAGCAGCACGATCTCGATAGCCTGTCTCAGGTAGACTACCCTTATCAGCTGTGGGCCGGCGCCATTGTGGGCCCACAAAATCCTTTGTCCTCCTCAGTAACTGTCTATTGCACTGTGACTTGCTTTGTCCTCTGTAATAACTGGCAGTTAATCTGTGACTTGTACTGTTTAAGTTCGCTCGACCGACGATATCCTCATACCTGTCTGATGAATGCTTGCAGTGTAGGTACCCTCTTGATAATAGATGGACTAGTGATGTCTGTAATGGCGCGAGACATTGTACTTTTAAGATAACAAACTACGCATTCTGTAAACATATTTTGAACTTCGAAAACTGAATTCGCAGTGAGTTTCTATGCTCTAGCTAACATACATACTCACCAGCTACATAATTTGTTTGATGTATTAAAATAACATGTATACCTACTCTCACAAACTCACACACAGATACACACACTAATCTATCTATTAGTCCGGTCAATCTAGACCTAAAAATGAGAGCGAAGGTACATAAATTCCCATCAAGCTGAAAATCAGTAAGATTGTTAAAAATATGATTAAAAATTAAATTTGAAAGTTCCCCATCTTTCCCCTGTATGGAAAAAAATATTCAAGGTCAAAGGTCAAAAAAATGAGTTTTTCGCGATTTTCAGCGAAACGGTAAGTTTTATCATAAAAATATCTCGGATAAAAATTGTAGATCATAAAATAATCTACAAAAAATGTATCAATCCTTTTTTCCTACGAGCCACCGTTTTTGAGATATAACGTATTTAAAAATATATTCAAGGTGTTATCGTCATAATATGCATGAGTGCGCCACGTATATACATTTCTTATCTAGAGTTGTTATATATGTTGAAAATGTTTGAAAAACTAGATTTTGTTCAATGTGCTGAAGTTTTTAAAAACAGTAATTCAACTCAAGAAGAAGTTATCATCAACGGCATCCGCTTGCTTCTTTCTATGTACGGAGCTCCTAAAAAACTACCTGCTTAGATAAGCATCGGTATGTATGTTTCGTTAAAAACACTAAGAATAAAAAACAAGTTCAATTAGCTTCTCTTCCTCCAACCTCAGTTGCTGCTCATCAACATCTTCTTCGGGTATATTACCAAGTTCAAGTGTGGCTTGGTTATCAGCTAGACCCTACAGACTGGGGTTGGAAGTTGGTCGACAATACATTGGAACCAGTTCAAACTTTACTCCCACCTGCACCGGAAAAACTGGTGAACACAATTTTTTGCAGCTGCAAAAAGTCGCTTACCGTTTCGCTGAAAATCGTGAAAAACTATTTTTTTTTGAACTTTGACCTTGAATAAAAAAATTTCCATACAGGGGAAAGATGAGGAACTTTCGAATTTTATTTTTAATCATATTTTTAACAACCTTACTGATTTTCAGCTTGATGGGAATTTATTTAGATTCGAATGTTTAAATTGACCGGACTAATCTAAATTCGTACTTTTGTTGTGATTTTAAATTTAAATTTTTCTAAAAAACTTTTCGATTTATATACCAACATTTTGTTTACCATTTAAACCATTATTTTAGTACCTATACTGGGAAGAACTGACTCCTGACATACAGGTAGCCCTAGTTTAGGAGTCAGGGCTCCATCTGTTTATTGACACATTGGTTTTTTTCAATAAAGAATTTTATTATTATTATTATGATTGCGTCAAGATTATGCATAAATACTAGTATAATATCGATATAAAAACTGTCGGCGATCATTATGAAGGATTTATAATTAGGTACTTAATTAATGAAAGCAAGTGACTTCACTTCACAAAAGTTCCAGGGCATAGCATAGACTATGCAATGCATAGTATGCATATTTCAAATTTCATCCAACTTTGTTTGATCAAATGGACGTAATTAAACCACGAACATCCTCTTCAACTTTTGAATTTTAATACTAGTAGGATAGATAAGTAAACATTGGTGGTCAATTTATACTACACACATCGTCATCTAGAACTAAAAGCTTGAATTATAGTAAATAGACAACTGATAGAGTACTTATAATATTATAAGTAAGTAAAGTACTTTTTTTACATAAAATACCTACAATCTTAAGAGCTATGCCTCATTAAGACGCCATGGCGACGTCACCAGCGGCGCAGGCCTGGCTACTTCTGGCATCTGAAGGTCGCCAAGTCGAGTGGCCATGGCGTCTCGACAGTCAGTTCGTTTACGTCGTCAGGAATGGATGTAGAAGAAATCGCACTTCTTTGTTATCTACGTCTTAGAAAAATATAAGAAAAAATGGGTTCATCCTTTTATATCAGATCGAAGCCGAAGTGGTATTTTTTTAAACTGTATGGAGATTTACAATAATATCCTGAAATTTTTTTCAATAACACGAGAATGTCAATAGCATCTTTTGACGAATTATTGAACTTATGTAGAAATTATATAACTAAACAGGATACGATATAAAGAAATCGATAAGTCCGGAAGAAAAACTATTTGTCATTCAGGTAAGTAGAATTTTAATCGAATTTATGAAAATTAAACATGTCCGTTATAATGTGAAAGAGCACCTCACGCCATCAAACGTAACAGTTTGGCGAGTTTGTAATCTAATACCAAAATTTGTATTGATTTCGTTCAGAAAAAAAAAATATAAAGTTAATCATATATATCTAAAATAGATGAATCTTCTGAAGCATTTGTCATATTTGACGGTGGTGTGCTAAACGGTGCACTAGATAATGACTCAGTGTTGTAGTCCATCATGGGTAGGGTTTCTCCGCGAACAGTAGAATATTCAGGGTGATAACTTCGTGACGGCGGCGGTTCTATTTGTGACCAGTAGCTTTGACGGTATAATGCAAATCAATCAATGTTGGGCACAGAGCGGGTTGCTTCTTCAAGAATTGTCATTATTTTAATTTTGGTTGCCATTTTTTTTTGAGGAGGCACTTTTTTTAAAGTGCTAACTAAAGACATCATGAATAACCTGTCTTCGTCTTGATTTCCAACTTCATATTGTTCTCTACTTTTGATGGATTTGTTAAGAACTTCAAAAAAATTGTCATCTTCAGGTGTAGTCTTCTGTTTCTTTTTCATTCTTTTCGGACAACGATCTTGTTGCAAGTCTGGATCTGTAGCTTCAACATCAGGATCTGTAGCTTCAGACTCTTTTGATGCCACAACTTCAGGCTCTCTTAATGCGACAACCTTCTGTAGAAACAGAAGTTGTTTAAAAAAAATATATTCGCTTTTACGTGGTCCACGACCCGATCCGGACTGCAAAGATTTTTGCCGGTTCAGTTCTCGTGTGAAGCAACCACGGATACTTTTCCACCTTTTTTGTAAAGTATCAGCTAAAAAAAATAAAGAAGTTTAGTATAACCATTCATCAACCAATCAAACAGCCTATTATAGTCCAATCTTTTCTTTTAGGTATTTTGCGTCAGGGTGTTCACTCATGGACCTTTACTACAACTACAGACTCGGTCATATAACAATTTGCACAATAATTAGAGAAGTCTGTAGCATTATTATGTCAATATCAAGAAAAAATTATATGTCTTCCAAAGACAGAAAATGATTGGGAAAAAGTTGCAAGAGGATTTAAAACAATCGCAAATTTCCCCCATTGCATTGGCGCCATTGACGGGAAACACATGAGAGTTATTAAACCGATGCATACTGGATCACTATACTTTAATTACAAGCATTATTTTTCTATTGTATTACTTGCTCTGTGTGATGCTAATTACAATTTCCTATGTATAAACGTTAGAGCTTATGGAAAAAGCAGCGATTCAGCAATTTATAAAGATAGTGCTTTGTACACTAATCTCATTAACCAATCTCTACATGTACCTGCGGCAAACCCATTGACAGAAAACGGTGACAATATTCCATACGTAATAGTAGGAGATGAAACTTTTGCGTTACATGAAAACCTCGTGAGACCATACGGAGGGCAAATTACAAGCAAAAAATATTCAACTACCGATTATCAAGAGAGCACGCC
Source organism: Hydriomena furcata (assembly GCA_912999785.1). NCBI lineage: Eukaryota > Metazoa > Arthropoda > Insecta > Lepidoptera > Geometridae > Hydriomena > Hydriomena furcata. The sequence goes on along the minus strand of OU538834.1, from coordinate 2,977,013 downwards.
GATATATCGAATGTACATTTAAGATTTTATCTAATAAGTGGAGGATTTTTCACAGGCCAATAAATGTACATATAGATTTGGCAAAAGCGAATATTGCACAATTTTGTACGTTCCAGAGATGGCTATTCTTACGAAGATACTCTGACGGTGACAGGATTTGAACCAGGTACAAGTCGAAATCGCGATAGAGGAGGAAGAACGGCACTCACAGTTCGAGACAAACTAGCTTAACTAGTTACAAAATAATCTTTTTTTGTAACTGAAAATACATTACCATGGCAAGACAAATATGTATAAATAAAAGTTAATAAATGTACCTACACTTACTTACCTAGTTGTTTTTTTTCTTGGTTTGTCATTTCATCTTTTTCTTTAAATATGTTTACTATTTCGTCCCAACCTTTAATTTTTAAGTTACGATCGGAATACACATTAGATGAACTATCCCATATACAACGACGGTTTTGAATTTCTATTATAAATTTTTCAGTATCGAAACTCATTATTTACAACATCAACTAGGTACTATATTTCGAGCGAGCGTTCAAAATGGCGGCTGACTGGCGACTGAGTGAGCGAGGTGCAGTACATTATAGTGGCAACGTCGCCAAGCCGCCAGAGTATCCAGAAGCCACGTAGAGAACTGTAGCTCGAGGCCACGCTTCCAATTTGGCGACGTTGCCAAACCGTCGCCAAGTGAGTTAGCTACCATACATTTCAATATTAACTGCTTGGATACGTAGCCGGCGACGTCGCCGCGTCATAATGAGGCAGAGCTCTAACAGGCACAAGAAAAAACATCTAACCTCTGGATTAGTTTATCATGCACTAGCCGACCCGTGACAGACATTGTCCAGTTCAAATTTCAATAATCGAATAGAAAAGACTGAATTTTTTTAGTCTGTGATATCAGATTTGTTGCACACCAGCGCCATCTATATCAAAATCATCCCTTTTGCGTTTTTTATCATTTTGGGGGTTTTTTATATTTTAAAGTAGCCTATGGTTTATTCGGGCATTATATCTACATCTACAGCAAATTTAATTTAGGCCTGATTGAGGCATAAATATACATACAAACTTTCACATTTTAATATTACTAGAATTACCTACCATCCAAAACTAGGCCTGCCACATTAGTGATAAGAACCCTCATTTACCCAATGAGTAAAGAAAAGAAGTGTGAGGAAACGGAAATGAGGAAATGTTATGCCTAATTACAAAATAATAATAATATTGGTGGACATTTCACACAGCGCCATCTAGCCCCGAACTAAGCAAAGCTTGTACTATGGGAACCAGATAACTCATAGAATACTTATACATTTTTTTTGTTGTAAATACATTTAAACTTGTATGACACCCAGACACAGAACAAACATCTATGTTCATCACACAAATGTTTATCCCGGGTGGGGATCGAACCCACAACATACAGCGCAGAAGTCAGAGCTACTACCAACTGAGCTGTGGGGCTATTTTGTAAAAACATGATTATCATGTTATGGTACTGAATGCCATAATACCTACGCTTTTTATACAGTTTAAGCACCTATACCTACGCTTTCAATACAATACCTACGCAAAAGCGTAGGTATAGGTGCATAAACAGTGAATAGTTACTATGAAAAGTGTACAGATTAGGTATTCTCTAACATTAGGTATTGCATTCAACAACATAACATGACATTCATGTTTTTTACAAAATAACCCTGCTGTAAGGCGAGGTACTCGAGTTATTTTTGTACCCAGATACCTAAGCTCTAATTTGAACAACAATCCCCATGACACAACGCCGGTCTTAATTGCTCAACCAGTACTCAACCAGTTAATTAAAGTCAACTCATGTGTTACTTAGTTATAATTATAATTCTGAATGAACCCTTCGCTGTAACGGAAAATGGTAATTGACCATCTCCTGTTTAAATATAAAGTTAAGGCACATAGGGCGAGAGCGCTGGTTGTACGCATTTTAACAACATTTAAATTTCAAATAAATGGTTTTTATTTAAAAAAAGTGTTGCGATTTTAAAACAACATAGAATAGAGTATTTATAATTAATTAATAATAATATTTACTAATTAATTATTCATAAATAGACAAAACGGGAAATATTTAGTTAAGGTCAATCAAGTTTAGAGGTATGGCGCATCACAACTTTCACTAATCAAAACGGACCATAGACAAAGAATTGTATTATTTATAGATTTTTAACAAGTTTGTTTTGCTTAGTATTGACTGCCATAATTGAAAAAGACCAAATAGGCACCACAACCGGATCTTTTGCAAAAATAGCAATTCGCGTGCAATTCAAACGGAGTATGTTTGTTCCTCACTCGAGGCCTTAACGATAAAACGGATTAAGGGGCTCCCAGTCGCTGATTGCTCTTTTTCGAAACGAAAAAAGAAATACTTCTGAACAAGCCACATCTCCTATTTTCATAAGTATATTACTTCAGGTTCCTACCTAGATTTCTATTAAGCTGAAAACATAATAGCAGAAACTTTTCACGATAAAGATATTATTTCAAAATGATACGTTTTAGAATTTATGATCGAAATATTTTATATACCTACTATTAAAATCAATTTATGATTTATTGTTAAAGATAGGTAATATGTAGATCTAGATTTCTATTAGAATAGATTTTTGATAAGTAATTATACATAATTTATATCATTAATTTATTCAAAAAGCTAAGGCGGACCACGCGCCGACGTGTGTTTGTCGTCATTGCAGCGGTCGGTAGGATTATTTATCGAAGTGATTAAAGATGGGTACATCTTTATTCACATATACTATACATTATAAAATAGGAGATGTGGCTTGTTCACAAGTATTTATTTTTTCGTTTCGAACAAAAACAATCGTCGACTGGGAGCGCCTTAAGATGAAATTTGATGATGATGTAGATATAATGCCCGAAAAAAATATACTTTGAAATACGAAAAACATCCCAAAATGATAAAAATCGCAAAAGAGATGATGATCAGTTTTCACCATACAAGACAGGACAAAGTCTGTCACGGGTCGGATAGAACTCCATAATATATTCGAAGCTATGACACAACATGAACTTAAACATTTGCTCTGTATCTGTATGCAAACACTAAATGCGGGTATGTACATTGGAAATTGATTAGGACGACTACACACACACACAATGTAGTTCGTCATTATGGTCAAAAGTTAGGCATTGTGTACACAGGCTCTTTCATAATTAACTGCACATACTGATAGGGGTTAATATATGGGTCGTAAACATTGATTAATCAAGTCGATTTAATTATCGTTTATTATATTATAGTTATGTGTGATAATCACGAGATGGTTTGAAAACTAAATTTCCTACATATCAGAATTCGAAAATAAATGTTTTTTTAAGAGGCATTTTTGAGAGGAAGAGAAAGGCCACGAATAAGCTTATTCGTACAATAGCTGTCGTGTTCGTTATGGAAATTAAGGAGGCGGCGCAAGAGCACAGCTCTAAGTTAGAAGAAGAAGAAGAAGGGACCAATTTGGGATTATTCTCTACACAATAGAAAAAAAACATAGAAATCGAATTACAATCAAACTCGTGCACGAAACTTCCGTAGGTAGGTACCATTATCTATGAAAAACGGCAAAAAAACACGTTTGTTGTATGGGAGCCCAACCTAAATATTTACTTTATTCTGTTTTTAGTATTTGTTTATAGCAGCAACAGATATACATAATATGTGACAATTTCACTGAAATTCTCACATATTATGTATATCTGTTGCTGCTATCATCATAGTAGCTAGACCGATAATACGGTTCATAAGATACAGCCCTGTGACAGACAGACGGACAGACGGACAGACGGACAGCGAAGTCTTAGTAATAGGGTCCCGTTTTTACCCTTTGGGTACGGAACCCTAAAAAGAAATGATTCACAGTTCGGCAACTAATTTCACGAGCTTTTTATCTAGCCTTGATAGTTTCGTGTGCCATTCAATTCCGAAGTCAACAGTCGATGTCCTGTCCTAATTTCAATAACTCTATAGAAATAAGCATGTTTATTCAGTTGTACCAAATTTGCAACCCAAAATTACACAGTCCAATAATTTTGCGGTAAATAAAAAAAACAGAAACGAGAACACTTAACTCGTTTTAAGATTATTATGTGAATTAAATGTATAAAAATGAATTAATAACCTATTTTCTAGGCGATATTGTTATCACTATTTTTAGGGTTCTGAATCAAAATGGTAAAACGTAATTGTTGTGGTGTGGTATCGTTCGTCCGTCTGTCACAGCTGATAATTTTAGCAACTACTAAAGCTACGTGTAAAACGTCTTAAAACTACCTACTACCTACGTCTAAAAAAAAGTCAAACTTAAAAATGGGGGGAGTGCTCAAGTGGTTTATTATATGAAAAGGGCTTGATTTGTCATTTTTTTATGTGCTGTTTTTATAGTTTTGGGCTAATAATTAAATAAACAAAAAATAGCATTCCCCCCTTACTCGTCTAAAGTTTGCCGTGACAGAGTACGTCACTATGACAGATGGGAATGATTTTGCAAATGGAAGCGACGGTTCAGAGGTTAATAAATAGTTGGTACATGGTAAAGTTTTAAAGGGGGCTACTACTACTACCATTAGTAAAAATAGGGTACCTAGTACCTATGATTTGAAAGGCATGATTCGCATATTGTAGTAGATATATTCAATTTTTAGTAAAAATTTAATTAATGTATTTACGGAACCCTCAGTGTCAACTCGCACTTGACTTGTCTATTTGAAAATGATAACAGGCCAGGAACCTTTTCATGTTTTATAACATTTTGGTAGCGTATTATCGCAAAACACCACGCGATTCAGTAATTTATTTACATCCTTATCCCACCAATAGGAACAGACGGCGTGAATACTTCTTTCCCTTTCTTGCAAGCACCCGTTCTATTGCTCGTATTATGAGCCAGACTTTCTTGTTTATTTTTGTGTTCAGTACAAACGTGTTTAGACTCTTGTTGGAGATACACGTTATTCCAATCCATCCATATTCAAAAAGTGCTCGCAAAAAGTTCATTATGCAGAAGTTTTGTTACGAAAACTTCAGCTGTAGCGGCCGTTCTGCGCATGCGTAGCGAATGTCAAAGTTGACTTTCGCGAGTGTGAATTTCGCGTGTATTTTTCTACTTAATTTACGTTTCTGTGAAGACTGAATAAAATAATATGGCTAAGGAAGCTCCGGTGGTTGGGTTGGATATAATATTGCAGCAATTGGGACCGTTTGGGAAGTACAATCTATTAAATTATGCGCTCCTCTTATTCCCGGTTTACTTGGCGGGAATGTACGGTTCGGTGTTCGTGTTCGAGGCTGCGGATGTTGACTACAGGTAACCCTTTATTCATTTTTTTTCTCTAAGCAGTAGCACGCTCAAAACCTTTGATTTTTTGCAGCATAAAGTGCATTGCCAACATTACGTTTGTATTATAACCGGTTGCATATCGTTTTCGAAACTGCATTCCTCCGATCCCATTGGTCTGTACAAATCACGCCATATTTGGTACGATCTGCGCATGCGTGAACGTTCAAAAGGGTGAGGGTCTCAGGGGTGCTTGATGTGTCTGCCGACCTTGGTTTTGTTTAAAGTAGGGCAGAGAACCCATTTCGTTATCAAAAACATGCATGGTTCGACGTTTATTACGCTAATGTATGTATGTAACTAGCACCTTTGTCTAAGCTATTTACATTAAAATAAATATGTACATAATTCTCATTATTTGTTTAAAAATCAAAGCAGTTTCGTCATGCGATCATCTAATTTTTTATTCTTGTAGGTATGTTTTATTTTTATATAGCTAAAGGATAAATATTAAATACTTATATTCATAAGTATAATTCATGCATACCTTATCAACCTTTACACGCAAACATACCTACGTAATACATTATTAATTTATTAATATGCATAGTGGTTCAAACCAAACACTGTTTTTTAGTATTTTTATAACTACTTACGCGATCAGAACACTAATTGAGTTGAGAAAATAATTAGGCTAAGACCGTTGGTTATGGGCATTTTAACATTTTTATTTTCAAATAAACAATTTATATAAAAAATGATTAAAACAACGATTTCTAAACAAGATAAAAGTATTTATCCATCTCTTAGGTCAAGCAAAGGTTTTTTAAGGCGGTCCCAGTCGACGATGTTTTTTGTTCGAAACGAAAAAAGAAATACTTGTGAACAAGCCACATCTCCTATTTTATAATGTATAGTATATGTGAATAAAGATGTACCCATCTTTAATCACTTCGATAAATAATCCTACCGACCGCTGCAATGACGACAAACACACGTCGGCGCGTGGTCCGCCTTAGCTTTTCGAATAAATTAATGATATAAATTATGTATCAAAAATCTATTCTAATAGAAATCTAGATCTACATATTACCTAACTTTAACAATAAATCACAAGTTGATTTTAATAGTAGGTATATAAAATATTTCGATCATAAATTCTAAAACGTATCATTTTGAAATAATATCTTTATCGTGAAAAGTTTCTGCTATTATGTTTTCAGCTTAATAGAAATCTAGGTAGGAACCTGAAGTAATATACTTATAAAAATAGGAGATGTGGCTTGTTCAGAAGTATTTCTTTTTTCGTTTCCAAAAAGAGCAATCAGCGACTGGGAGCCTCTTAACAGGCGATATTTATTTATTAATTATTCATTCACAACTGTCACTAATTAAAACGGACCAGACAAAGAATTGTGTTATGGAATGTGGAAATGCTAACTACAGCAAAATGTGGGCATGTGCCAAATGTAATGTTTGAGACGTGCCCCTTACTAACCCATTTAAACATATTCAAGGATCTTAGAGCCTGGAGATCTGAGAGGATGTCTACCGTACTTGGAGATTACAGTCGTGATCTTATTTATTATTAGTTTAGATGAGGTAATTGTTATAACAAAATTACATTGTGTAAACAAACACTACCTATTGATTATCTAATTAATAGATGTCTAATGAGCTATTGCGTCAGTTGTTGATAAAATCATTCCATTCTTGTAAACTTGCACGTTTTCTCTAGGCAACTATGTATTCCTGTGATGCAAATAATTTCAACCGAAGATTAAAGAAAGTTCTCAATTCGACGCGTAAGTTTTTTATTGTATTTTTTAGGGTTTCGAAGTCTACAAAAAACCCTTATACATTGTTTCGCTGTCCATTCGTCTGTCCGCAGCTTAGCTCAGAGACGTTTAGTGCTAGAAAGCTGTAATTTGGCATTAATATGAGTCAAGCCAACAAAGTGGTAAAAAAAATCTTAAAAAAAAACAATGTGTTTAAGGGTAGGTACAAGTAATGTGGGGATATTTTTTTTTATTATTCGTGTACCTTATGGTGTGGGGTGTCGTTGGATAGGTCTTTAAAAAATATTGTAGGTATGTCAAAACAACTTTTCGGTGAAGAGAACCGTTTGTGAAATATTAAGCTTTAAAGTGCTAATTTTTCAGAGTCGAGTGTGTGTTACCCTAAAAGCTAATCTATTGGTTTTGGAGGTGTGAAAACAGACAAACAGTTACTTCATAAAATAAAATAAAAACGATTATTACCTATTGTCTCTTGAGTTTTCGATAGGTCAAAACATTTTTAACTGTTTCTTTTTAGTTTTTAAAACACGTTTATACAGTTGATGGGAATCATTCTCACTGATTTTAAGTGTTGATCTCTCTTCTATTCCACCAAACCAAAAATTTCTTATCTAAACATTATATTTGTGAAGATCTGAGATTGTAGGTAGATAGTACTAGGAGATTTCAGTCCTTGGGGGTCCAAATCAGTACTTATTTTACAGGCCTCACAGCTCAGTTGGTAGTAACTCTGCCTTCTGCGCTGTAAGTTGTGGGTTCGATCACCACCCAGGGCAAATATTTGTGTGATGAACATAGATGTTTGTTCTGTGTCTGGGTGTTACTATGTATAATAAGTATGTATTTACAAAAAAAAGTATTTAAGTATTCTACTAGTTATCTGGTTCCCATAGTACAAGCTTTGCTTAGTTTGGGGCTAGATGGCGTTGTGTGTAAAAGTCCGCCAATATTTATTTATTTATTATGACAGTGACGTGTGACGTTGATTCTTTGATTAGCTACACCACAAATTCAAAGTCAAAAGGTAATCATGGAAGAACATTAAAACGTTGTCAAAATTGTGGTATCACCAACCAGAGACGCCAAAAAAAAACCGGCCAAGTGCGAGTCGGACTCGCGCACAAAGGGTTTCGTACCATTATCTATAAAAAACGGTAAAAAAAAAAAAACGTTTGTTGTATGGGAGCCCTACTTAAGTATTTATTTTATTCTGTTTTTAGTGTGTGTTGTTATAACGGCAACAGAAATACATCATCTGTGAAAATTTCAACTATCTATCACGGTTCATGAGATAGAGCCCTGAGAAAGACAGACGGACAGCGAAGTCATAGTAATAGGGTCCCGTTTTTACCCTATGGGTACGGAACCCTAAAAAGAAGAAGAAGAATATTAAAAAGTATTAAGAACATCGAAATTTCTCAGTTCATGGCGTACTTCAGTCTAGTAGATTTAACGTTCCAAGATATTTTATACAATGAAGCCTTTATAGCTGGAACAAAGACATTAAGCGAGCCATATTAATAGCATTAAGTTCCTCATAGTACAGAACTAGATGGATTCACCAATGCCCTTTGTTTTAATCGTAAATGCATGGAACGTCTAACCTCGAACAGGCTGTAGTTCCGACTAGTGATGGGCAACATCAAAATTGAATACTTCAAACACATAATTAAAACACTTTTTATTCAAAGGCTGCGTTTTGTCCGGTATGTCGAGCGTCGTCGGGCGTTGGTTTTGAACACATCTCTTGACTTTTAATAAAAAGTGTTTAGTAAGTGTTTGAAGTGGTCAAAAGTGACGTACGACACTCTGTCATGTCAAAACCACTTTTAACCGTTTTTTTTTGTCTTGACCAAAGACATCGACGTCTCGGTCGGTCTGTTAACAATAACTCCCATTTTCACGGCAAAAAAATTTTAGTGGTGTAATGAATATTGCTTACCTGCTTACTTCATATTTTGTAGAAGTTTTGAAATCAAACAACCATTTTTATGTGGGATCAACTCAGAGACCCTGACATACAAGAAAATAAAATATATTGCCGATTTATTTTGGTCTATTAAAAACGACCTTAGAAAGACTTCTTTGCTAGTTTGCTATTTTTATTATCTAAATAACCTTCAGGACTACACTTAAAACATTTCATTATTTGTGACGAACGCATGTGCTTTGTTTTTTTTTTTTTTTGTAGTGACGCATTTTATCTTTTGTCTTAGGTATCATAATATTTCACTTACTCAGTTAATGAACTTATTCGTACTTGATAATTGAAACAAAAATTATAGTATCTAAGAACGTCGTTTGGTACCAACATGCTTATAGAGATAAAGTTGGTCAATAGACTACTCGTTGATTGATAGCGATCGCTTCGCTTGGCAGAAGCGTCAATTCTATTGGCAGATGGCACCAAACTAAAAACTATATAAAAATCTCTAAAATTAATTGCCGTCTCATTTACTCTGTACAAAACATTGAGTAGAGTTTCTGTAGGAAACGGGAGATGGAAGCCATTAAGTTTTGTTTTAGTTTAATCTAGCACGTTTATTTCTCAGGAAACGGTGTTGGTCATCATTCAGTGATTGGCAGTCACTGGTTTTATGGTTCAGTACCTTTTGTGTAAATCTGACAGCGGTTCATCAAACTAAAATTTGGGCATGTGCCAAATGTAAATGAATAGACGTGCATCTGACTAACCCCATTAGACATCTTCAATACTTAGGGATTACAGTCGTGATATATTATTTTTTTATATGAATATGACGAACTGGCCCATCACTATTTGTATGTCTCCACATTGGGATCCCTTGCTTTCTCATAACAGTCACGTAGGCAGAAGATAAAGCCTAAGCTGGATTATTGTTCGAGCGTCTAATGCTGAGATTATTCTCGTAGGTAGCTAACGCCGGTTACCTACGCTAACTAGATTTCCCGCTCAGTGTTGCCAACCCTACTATTTGAACAGTAGATTTGCTGTTTTTACAATGATATATCCCTGTTTTCCGTTTCATTCCTAATTTTAACTCCATGCATGTATTATTCGACAAGCACATCGAGCTAAAGTAACGTATAGCAATGGCAGTACTACCTAGTCATTTATAATTATAAATTTACTTATTAATATTGTTACAACAATTTAAGTAAATTATCCCAACACTTGCTTTTATAAATTACTAGCCGACCCGTGACAGACTTCGTCCTGACCAAATTTCAATAATCGCACTTTTAGGCAACTTTTAATTTTTTTTCTACATAATTTGGCCCCTTTTTGTTATTCTGATTTTTTATCTACATACTACAGGAAATTTCATCTTTATTCAAACAGATTACAGTTTTGTCGTTTCGGTTTGATTGGGGAACAAACATAATATAATACAAACTCACAAACTTTATTAGGATGAGAAAAGTATAAAACTTAGCCTCTTAATTAGAGCCTTCTTTTTCCACTTACAAATTTGAACTAACCAATAAACTGTTTTCTACTGTTTTTTTTATTAGTGATATTTATGCTGCTTTTTAGTTTTGTGTAGTTGGCAACACTGTTCCCGCTATTATGCGGCAGGTATTACCTTCCTAATAAAATGTTCTGTTCGCTCGTCGTCTTCTACTTTCGTGTCAATTACTAAATTACCCTAAATTGTATATTTCCTAATAGCCTGTTTCAGCCCCCCAATTACGCTGGCATAGTAGTCTAGATAACGCAATAATCTTAGAGATATTCAAAAAGTTTTTAACTTGAAAGGCTAGCTTAGATTAAAGAGTTTTGCCTTTCAATCAGTACACTATGTAGGTACCTACTTCTGTTAAAATATTGTATTTTCTATAAGTGACATTCGTTCTTTGAAAAATAAACATCTTATACCACTTTTCAAAATCAAAGTCAAAGCCAAAAAACTTTTATTCGATGAAATCACTAGGATTATTCTTGTTTGAGCCTTCACATTGTTTGATCGGCACCACACTGGAGCTCTACATAGCATTAAGGATCATTGAAAAAAATTATAGACCCCAAGCCGTGTTTGTTGCCTGATTCTTACGCTTGATCGCGAGGAATAGGCATAGCTTCACCTAGTTCCTAAGACTCAAAGTGATCCTTGTGATTGAAATAAATTATTATTAAATTTGAATTTGTATTTTTGTATTATAATCACTCACTTTATGAGACGAGACAGTGATACTGTGGCTATATTATCGGAATTCGTCGAATGTTTACAAATTTACGTTTTTGTTTATCCGAATCATCTGGCTTCACCTCTTATGCCGGGCCGCATTTTCACGCGCCAGACCGCGCCAAGGCGAACGGACGCGCCGTGGGAACGATGCATCCGTGGTGGCCCGTGCTCGGAACGCTCTGTATGTACGCGACGCGCCGGACGCACACAGGCGGAGCGTCATCCGGCGCGGCCCGTCGCTTTACGCGCCGTGGGAACCTGGCTTTACACAACGTGAATAGTTTGCGATAGCCCGATCGTCGTCCGATCGTGATTTTTATAAAAATTATATACAATATTTTTATAGCGTCCATTTCTCCATGGTTTAATCAATTATTATAATGAAATAAAATCAATAGCGTGATGCGTTGCCAAGGGACTATCGGTTGCCAATTGTGTTGATACCTACTAACCTACTCAACAACTGGACATTATCTTTCTATTATTTTAACACCCGGATGCGGAGATCATTAACACAATGCATGTAGCAAATTGTCACAAAACATCGATCTTAGTAGCAATAAAAATTAGATATAACTACCTACATTAAAAATATAAAAAAAAACCAACGAAAATGTTTTGACCAACCGAAAAGTCAAAAGACGATTAGTATTTTAAGTTTTATCTTTTTACCTTTTGATCCAATTTGGATATATTTTATCTATAATATAAAAAAACCGGCCAAGTGCGAGTCGGACACGCACACGAAGGGTTCCGTACTATTATCTATAAAAACGGCAAAAAAATCATGTTTGTTGTATGGGAGTCCCCTTAAATATTTATTTTATTCTGTTTTTAGTATTTGTCGTTAGAGCAGCAACAGAAATACATAATCTGTGAAAATTTGAACTGTCTAGCTATCACGGTTTATGAGATACAGCTCTGTGACAAACAGACGGACAGACAGACGGACAGACAGACGGACAGACGGACGGACAGACGGACAGACAGACGGACGGACAGACAGACGGACAGCGAAGTCTTAGTAATAGGGTTCTGTTTTTACCCTTTGGATATGGAACCCTAAAAAAGATCTTTACGAAAATGGCAACAATCTTACCTAAGGTATCAAAAATAAATCTATAATAGTCTTGATACATTACCGTGTGAAGTTATAAATAGGCTATTATTTTAACAGTATGAAAAATAAAGTGTTGCTGATAGTAATCTATGTAAATTATGCGTTATGGAGTAAAATAACTTGAAAATAAACAATGATTTATTAAAAAACCCATAATTAAAATTTTCTATTTTTAAACGCCAGTCACGTGACACAAAACGGTCAGGATTGGTCAAATCGAAGATGACGTAACATGCTTGTCAATATGTCATCGCCTGCCTTGAAAAACTTGACGTTTGTTTATTTGTTGACAAGCATGTAACGTCACAGAAACTAGTGCGACGCCATTTTCATAAAGAAGCGTTTTTGCGGGTTATTTAAATTGTCGATATTTAATTTACATTTTAAGTGCCAATACTTATACAGAATTGAAAATAATATTTTTTTATGGGTTTCACAGTCACCGACCACTGAATAATCTAGAATGGTTTTCAAAATCTTGTCAAATAGCCCATTGGCCTTTGGGTTTGCTTCTCGGCCATGCAACAATGCATTTATCTATTCATTATATTGATGTATGTATTGACACGCAACACCAAATATTTATAGATCTTGCAGACATTACGAGGTCGTCAATTCATCAAGGCCGTATTTATTTACATACATTATATTAAAATCCATATCAAATAAACATGCCAAATAATATAATTACTCTCTATCTCTATACAAATAAACTGAATAATAAAATAAAGGCGATAAGTAGTACATAGATAACAGATCATGCCACCTCGTATTGCCCAAGCGTCGGATGTCAAACTCGTGTTCAGTGTACTATCAGCACTAGTTTTAAACGATGTCGAATTGTTAGCGAGTCTGTCGCGGTTGTTATTTTTGCATGCCAACAGAGGGATGGTTTTGAATTCAATTGTTTATGCTATTTAAATTTATGAAAATAACTTTGTCACTTATGCACTAGCTGTTCGACCCGGCTTCGCACGAGTTACTAAAGATTATAAGCATTTTTAATGTTCCGTACCCAAAGGCTAAAAACGGGACCCTATTACTAACCCTCGTATTCAAGAACGACACTATGAGAACACGCACCCACAGTGGACGAAATCTTTTTTCATAAAAATCACTTTATGTGTTGTGCGACACTGCATAGTGTGACTAGAGGCACGTTATCGTGTGCCTCTAGCCAAAGTTGAGCTCTAAAGGCACACGGTAGCGTGCGACATAGTGCCGCTCAACACATAAAGTGATGTTTATGAAAAAAGATTTCGTCCACTGTGGGTGCGTGTTCTCATAGTGTCGTTCTTGAATACGAGGGTTAGTCTTCGAAATTTTCACAGATGATGTATTTTTGTTGCCGCTAAAATAACAAATACTAAAAACAGAATAAAGTAAATATTCAAGTGGGGCTCCCATACAACAAACGTGATTTTTTTGCCGTGAGTCCAACTAACATTTGGCCGGTTTTTTTATACCTTTACATAATAACAGAAAATGAAATATGACCCATGTTTCTTGCTGATAATGTAACTTTTGATCGATGAAAGAATTTTTACAATTATTGGTCTACTAGTTATTTCGTTTATTCATTTAAACAAATCACAATGAATAGCATTTTTTTTTCTCTATATAATATTAGTGTAGATGTAGTAAAATCAGAATGTGTGATGGAAACGTGATACGTGTAACACGTTTTCATCACACATTCATGGTTATCGCCTGATCAACCGAAGCATTTTATGATAAGCATGAAAAACTAAGTATACATAAGATTAGTAGGTACAATTACGAGTATGTATATGTACCTAAGTTGTTTATTACTACTTACTTACTGCTAGCTATATGGGTACATCGTGTTAAAGATTAGGATACTACAAGTATGTACCGTGATATAACAATTACTCAAATAAAACCGGCCAACTGCGAGTCGAACTCGCGCACGAAGGGTTCCATGCCATTATCTATAAAAACGACAAAAAAACACGTTTGTTGTATGGGACCACCAATTAAATATATTTTTTTATTCTGTTTTTAGTATTTGTAGTTACAGCGGCAACAGAAATACATAATCTGTGAAAATGTCAACTGTCTAGCGATCACGGTTCATGAGATACAGCCCTGTGACAGACAGACGGACAGCGAAGTCTTAGTAATAGGGTCCCGTTTTTAACCTTTAGATACGGAACCCTAAAAACTAAAAAAAAATTATGCAATTTAAATGTTCATGCAATTATTTTTCAGAAATTATTCAAATAATTGCATGAAATGTATTAAGGGGCTGCCAGTCGACGATTGCACTTTTTCGGAACGAAAAAAGTAATACTTCTGAACAAGCCACATCTCCTATTTTTATAAGTATATTACTTCAGGTTCCTACCTAGATTTCTATTAAGCTGAAAACATAATAGCAGAAACTTTTCACAATAAAGATATTATTTCAAAATGATACGTTTTAGAATTTATGATCGAAATATTTTATATACCTACTATTAAAATCAACTTGTGATTTATTGTTAAAGATAGGTAATATGTAGATCTAGATTTCTATTAGGATAGATTTTTGATAAGTAATTATACATAATTTATATCATTAATTTATTCGAAAAGCTAAGGCGGACCACGCGCGGACGTGTGTTTGTCATCATTGCAGCGGTCGGTAGGATTATTTATCGAAGTGATTAAAGATGGGTACATCTTTATTCACATATACTATACATTATAAAATAGGAGATGTGGCTTGTTCACAAGTATTTCTTTTTTCGTTTCGAACAAAAATAATCGTCGACTGGCAGCGTCTTAACAAAGCTTTCTTCATTCATTAGCCCAGCCCAGGCTCCTGTAAGAACCTGAGAACCCGTCGAGTAGGTATATAACCTAAAGAGAATTTTGCAAATGATATATTTCTTTGTTTCAGATGTAAAATTAGCGCATGTGAAAGTACCCCAAATGAAAGCATATGGACGCAGTATGCCATACCGCAGGACAAAAACGGTTTATCTAAATGCAGTCGGTACTCATATAGAGACGGCTTTATTGTAGAAAATAGCACTACATGTGGTACAGATCTGTTTAATACTACCACAGTAGAAAGATGCACGTCTTTCGTGTACAGTGATCAGGATTCAGCTATTATAGATGTGAGTACAAGGACGTAAAAAAATAAGATAATTTGGTTAGGTTAAATAGTCTATTTTTTTTTTGTTTACTTAATGTATTATTAAGTACTAGCGACCCGCCCCGGCTTCGCACGGGTAGCATGTTATTATACATATAAACCTTCCTCCTGAATCACTCTATCTATTAAAAAAAACCGCATCAAAATCCGTTGTGTAGTTTTAAAGATATAAGCAAACATACATACATATTACATACAGACGCGGGAAGCGGAAAGCAACTTTGCTTTATACTATGTAGTGATGTAGTGAAGACTCAACTGTCACAATTCATAATTATTGCCTACTGCATAACAATGTATTTTGTATGTTTTTTTTCTGAAATATTATAATAATAAACACTGGATTTCAAAAGTAAAAGTACTACACTTTTAAAATTGCAATTTTTTCTAAACTATATTTAAATAAATAAATAAATAAATATTGGCGGACTTTACACACATCTAGCCCCAAACTAAGCAAAGCTGGTACTATGGGAACCAGATAACTGATAGAATACTTATATACTTTTTTTTTGTAAATATATACATACCATAGAAGTTAGAGATTTGAAATGGAAAACGTTTTATATTAAAATTCATCAACTCTCTTTGAAGAAGTAATTTATTATACAAAAGTAACGTTAAAAACTTAAAAAATATTAAAAATAAAAAACCCATGTAAAAAAGGGTAAGTTAAAACGTTATTAATGTATTATAAACTATATCTTCAAAGAAAGTTAATGAATTTCTCTATTAAACGTTTTTTTAATTCAAATTCCTAACTTCTATAGTTCAGAAGAAATTGCAATTTATAAGGGTAGTACTTCGTTTTGAAGGCCAGTGTATGTTTTACATACAGTACAGTGCATTACTTATTATTGTATTTGTAACGTTGGTTTTCGATTTATTTCTAAAATAAGTTTTTCTATCAGGAAATAACATTATTTTCATTATAATATCCAACCTAGGTCAATTTTAGAGTTTGATTGTACTACAAAAACCTAGCTTTCTACAAAATACAATGTCAAAAAAAGCAACAAAATATCATAAAACAACAGTAAACACTACAAAAGAGTAAATATTTTAACGGCCGCCAAAAAAACACCTATATTATCTTTTCCCGCTTAATTCCAACGCACTCAAGTTTATGCATACACAGCGAGTTATTCCTGGATCACACTGAGAGCAACAAATCCAACAGCATGTTAAATAAGACCAGTGCGATCATGGGTTTGGTTTTTACGTCAATAATTCAAAGAGTAATAAATAATTATCAATTTCAAATGAATCGTACGAAGGTATAAAAGGTATAAAAATATAGCGAGTCGGAATCGCGCACCAAGGGTTCCGTACCATTATCTATAAAAAACTAAAAAAAAACACGTTTGTTGTATGGGAGCCCCCCTTAAATATTGATTTTATTCTGTTTTTAGTATTTGTTGTTATAGCAACAACAGAAATACATAATCTGTGAAAATTTCAACTGTCTAGCTATCACGGTTCATGAGATACAGCCTTGTGACAGACAGACGGACAGACAGACAGACAGACGGACAGCGAAGTCTTAGTAATAGGGTCCCGTTTTTACCCTTTGGGTACGGAACCCTAAAAACGGCAAAAAAACAAGTTTGTGGAGCCCCACTTAAATAATTATTTTATTCTGTTTTTATTATTTGTTGTTATAGCGGCAACAGAAATACATCATCATACGGTTGACTTAGTAAACCTCCTCCATGTTTGAAGTCGGTTTAAAAATAAAAATGTTTGTTTTGACACGCTCAACGCTATTCAATTATTGACCTTGCATCAGCATCAGCTGCTCGAGTCAAAGTCAAAGTCAAGTCAATAGTCAAAATTAGGTATTTATTTCAATAAAATTACAAGATTACTTTGAAACGTCTTAGGAGCTAGGTGATATAACAATAACTCTAACTAATAAGTTAAATTATCAGCGACTAACACGCGTAATGATTTTTTTCAGTAAATCTGGAGTGTATATAATCTCCCGTGTCTAGTGCCCCCATTTTTAGTGTTCCGTACCCAAAGGATAAAAACGGGACCCTATTAACTAAGACTTCGCTGTCCGTCTGTCTGTCCGTCTGTCTGTCACAGGGCTGTATCTCATGAACCGTGATAGCTAGACAGTTGAAATTTTCACAGATGATGTATTTCTGTTGCCGCTATAACAACAAATACTAAAAATAGAATAAAATGAATATTTAAGTGGGGCTCCCACGCAACAAACGCGATTTTGTTGCCGTTTTTTATAGAAAATGATACGGAACCCTTCGTGCGCGAGTCAGACTCGCACTTGTCCGGTTTTTAATATTTGACGTCGAAGCTGCGCCGGGCAGCTAGTCCTTCATATCAGGAGAACGCACTCAATGTGTGAACGGCCGATATGTACGTACTGTTATCATTTCAATTGACCGATATGTCGGATGCACATCGATGTAATTTTATTTATGCGTCTACTTGAATTGCTTGTTTGTTTTCGGCGCAGTTCGGGTTAATACTGAGTTTACAATGTCGTTACGAATACAAGTATGATGTCGCATTTAGCTATCTTTCAACAAGGTTACAGACAGATATTACAGACCTGTCGAAGTGTTATATTATGTTAATCAAAGTGGTCTTTATCGACCCCTAGGGTTCAAAGACCGGCTAGAGGTCTATGTCAGCGAAAAGGTGGGGGACCAAAAGATGCAAATGGGGGTCAACGATAGTGGATCTTATTTTAGCAGGTCGTGACTTTAAGTGTTTTCTTTCAATTTTAAATTAATGAATTTTGTGCAACAAACCTTTAAGTGTATATTTTTCTACTTCACTATTGTTTGAAAAAATAATACCTAGCGCTATACCAGCTGATAAAAACACATTTGAATTTGATAAATCTGCAAAAAAATCCATATTAGTTAAGCATATAGCGTGTTTAGGTCTACCCAAAACCGATAAACGTGGTAAGTGGTCTACAAGAAAATAAGTTTGGGGATATATAATGCCATCAAAAACATAACTTGTAAAAAAGCCAAGTCTCGCAACGCAACTCAGTTCTTCTACCGTAAAAAGTTGTGAGATCCATGTAATACCAAGTCGGTTAATTTATTCAGTCCCTACTTTAAGGGTCCTTCTGTCTTAAGTTATTACGTAAAGGTTAGCTAATTACGACTTGACTGACGTCCACATGAGTGTGTTATGAGTTTTACTCGCCCTGGATGGGTTGCTGACGATTCGGACACAATAAATTCGGACACTTTGTCCGAATTGTCACTTTGCAATTTTAATATTTTTTTCACTGACGATTCGGACACCAATGTTTTGTACAGTCGGATATAAAAACTTAAACTGCTAAGAGGAATATAATCAGCATGCATTTTGGCAGTATAGTAATAAAAATAAGATGAAATATTTGTCCAGGTACAGCAACTA
This sequence comes from Hydriomena furcata, assembly GCA_912999785.1. NCBI lineage: Eukaryota > Metazoa > Arthropoda > Insecta > Lepidoptera > Geometridae > Hydriomena > Hydriomena furcata. The sequence goes on along the minus strand of OU538834.1, from coordinate 2,958,015 downwards.
GCGAGAGAGAGCTAATGCATAAACTAGATCTCAATAGTATCATCACTGTATTCCCAAGTACGGTAGACTTCCTCACAGATCCCAGGCACTTAGATCCTTGACGACGTCTAAAGGGGTTAGTCAGAGGCACGTCCAAACATTACTCAGCAGCATTCTACACGTGACGTTGCAAGCCCCTCGCCGCTTACAAGAATTCTAACTGGTTTCCTCACAATATTTTCCTTCGCCGTTATAAGCACGTGTTCATGCGATATAAATTTTTTAAATAGAAAAAACATTGATGGACGACTGGGATCGAACCCACGATCTTCAGATTGAAAGTCGAGGTAACTCCCACTTGGGCAAAACGGCTTTTAAAAAAAAGTTATATAAAAAACGGAATATGTGTCAGTTTATATTGTTTTTATGTTTTTTGGAGGTAAGTTAAATATTCAACTAATTTTTAACTGAGTTTACAATAATAGTTAAGAAAATCGATAGATTTGGATAATTATGTTTATTAATTTTAATCTTTTCTGTATTTTTGTCCTTATCTATTGATTAATAGTAATAATAGGGTTTTTTTTTATTATTAACGCTTTTAGCAAAGTACTCTAAATAGTACATCTTGTTATAAAAGATTTATATCTTTTTCATAATGGTGGTCATTTTTGGCATCAGCATTCAATTTTTCGTCAGAGGCTGTTACTAGTTCTACTTTGGTCTTTATACACTGACCTGAAATATCAATATCACATGACATCTTTGACATTTTCATTCTCAGGAGATGGGGAAACATCATGTTCATCTAATTCTAATTAAAACCTAAAATACTCAGTTTCGGTAACTTTTTCTTAGGAGTGATATAATGTAGTTTAAAATTTTCTAAGTGACTGTACAAAACAGCTTCAATATTTTGGTGGTGTCCGAATCGTCAGTGAAAAAAATATTAAAATTAAAAAGTGTCAATTCGGACACAGTGTCCGAATTTATTGTGTCCGAATCGTCAGCAACCCCCCTGGATATATCCAGGGCGAGTAATAAGTATACTTAAGACAAGTATAGCGTTGGCGTAAGTTTAGAAAACACGCGAACAAAGTTTTCCGCCAGAAATAAATAAAGTTTAAACTTATTAGCAAGGCAGCGTTAAAGTTGTTGTAGCGTGTGTTGACAATAGTGACGTGAGCAACGGTGGACTTGACCATCTCAATTCTTTCAGTTCGACTTAGGCTGCCAGGATGGGAAGAGGACACTAATAGGCACGTTCCACAATGCCGGGCTATTTCTGTCGCTGCCACTCACCGGCTTCGTCTCTGACAAGTTCGGCAGAAAGGTGGCGCTGTCGATAGCCGCGCTCATGAATTGCATATTCGGATTCCTGAGGTCATTCTCCGTGAATTACTACATGATGGTGGCCTTTGAGTTTTTGGAGGCCGGGTTTGGCGCTGGGGCATACAGTACTGCTTTTGTTTTGGGTAAGGAAATACTATTAGATTAATGATGAAATCTTTCGAACGATGTGAAGGCACAGCATAAGTTATTTGTTTGTAGCATTGCACATTAGGGATCACGACTGTAATCCCCAAGTGCGACAGACATCCTCTTAGATCTCCAGGAACTCAGATCTTTGCATATGCCTAAAAGGGACAGTCAAAAGCACATCCAAACATTACATTTGGCACAAACTCACTTTTTGCACTTTGCATTCCATGCGTGTCAGGTTACAAATCCATCATTCGTTTTATTTTGCAGCAATGGAGTTAGTAGGCCCCAAAGGAAGAGTGTTTGGAAACACCCTGATCAACGTTATATATGTCTTCGGCCTCATGTCACTCTCCGGCTTGTCCTGGATCCTACAAGACTGGAGAATGCTTCTCAGAATCATATACGCTCCATCATGTCTCGTATTCACATACCTCTGGATTTTGAATGAGAGCGTAAGGTGGCTTTTAAGCAAAGAACGAAATGATGAAGCCGTTGCTATTCTCGAAAAAGCTGCCAAAATGAATAATGTCATATTAGCACCGCACGATCTAGCGCCATTGAAAGAAGCTAATAAGTTAGAAGGTACTGAAATAACAGAGTCTAAAGAAGAGATCAGTGCGAAGGCCAAGCCTTCTGTTGTCATGCAAGTCATAAGTTCTAGCATCATAAGAAAGAGGCTGGTGGTTTGCTCATTTTTGTGGATTACGTGCACCTTTGTCTACTACGGTCTCTCAATCAACTCAGTTTCATTAGCTGGAAACAAATACGTCAACTTTATGCTAGTTGCGTTTATAGAGATTCCAGCAAACTTTGCATGCCTCGCGGTGCTGGACAGATATGGAAGGAAAAAGGTTATGATAACAACCTACGTCTTAAGCGCCATTCTTTGCATAAGCTTATCGTTCCTACCAAAAGGTGAGACCTTAAATGTTTTATTTGGAAAGCTAATTATTAATAATTATTAATTTATAATAATTCTCCAAACAATTGTAATAAACCCGCCGATCTACCGCCGATCTATTTGACAGTATGAAAAATAAAGTGCCTTCAAAAAGCGTTATGGAGTAAAATAACTTCAAAATTGAGAATAATTTATTAAAAAACCCATTATTAAAATTATCTATTTTTAAATGCTAGTCACGTGACACAAAGCGGTCAGGATGGTAGTGAACGGTGGTCGAATCGACGATGACGTAACATGCTTGCCAATATGTCTTCGCCTGCCTTGAAAAATTTGACGTTTGTTTACTTTTTGACAAGCATGTGACGTCACAGAAACTAGTGCGACGCCATTTGCATATAGAAGCGTTTTTAGGGCCAATACTTAACAGAATTGAAAATAATATTACACTACTGAATAATCTAAAATGGTTTATAAAATCTTTTCAAATAGCTTATTGTCTCGAAACGTCAGCATTACAAGTTGAATCGTCGTAATCAACCGTGTTTATATTTATCAATATAATAAACATGCTTACGAGTAACTACGTCAAGTTTCCGTTCATGAATACGCAAACTGAAATTATAATTCGCAAGTCGAACGAAACAATTTATCAAACTTTGTGCAGAATAACATCTGGCGAAATCTCGAAAGCAAACATCATTTGTCGATACAAAAGATGAGTCGTATAATCCAAAGTTAGAAATGTTTCGAGACCGCTGTTTATTTAATAATCACTGTTTAAATAACAGACTAAATTAATGAAATATTCAAGTTAACTGGCCTCAGGAGCACTCTCGCTCCTTCGAAGGCGATAGATAAAACATAAATAATTTTGCGGCTTGAGAAAACTTCAAGTGGCGAAAGAGGGGGGCGGGAGGGGGAGGGCGGCTTGCTTAGTATACATTGAATGAATAAATGAATGAACTTCAAGCTAACGGAAAGGGATTTGATTTGCGATAATCGGGATGTTGGATTATCGTCTAGTGATTTTAAATTGGGCTGATTTGATGGAATAGGCGATTTCTGCGAATTTTATTCTTGAAATGCTTTTGGAAAAAGGTTTAAATTAGGAATAAATAGAAAGATTGCGATTACCATTTAGTTTAGAATAAATACTTGCAGGTGTCTGTTTATGACAGAAGTTTTCTTTTGATTTAAGATGCATGGATTTACATTCTTTTATATAATACTTATTTCTAGTTCGGGCGTCCAAGTTTCATCAATGAGCTTATCTAAGAGTTATTGGGCAAGCGTCTTTATCTAGCCAGCCAAGAAAAATACGCTTCGTTTTTAGGGTTTCATAGTCAACAAGAATCCCATGTCAATCCCATAGTTTCGCCATGTCCGTCCGCAGCTTTACTTAGAGACCCTTATTGCTAGAATGCTGTAATTTGGATATATGTACATGAATATATGCATATTGGTCATGCTGACAAAGTAGTACAATAAAATCTTGAAAATAAATAAATAAATATTGCCGGACTTTACACACAGCACCATCTAGCCCCAAACTAAGCAAAGCTTGTACTATGGGAACCAGATATCTGATAGAACCAGATATAGATACTTATATACTTTTTTTTTTTGTAAATACATACTTATTATACATATTAACACCCAGACACAGAACAAACATCTATGTTCATCACACAAATATTTGCCCTGGGTGGGGATTGAACCCACAACCTACAGCGCAGAAGGCAGAGTTACTACCAACTGAGCTGTGAGGCCAACATGTTTTTCAGTCAGTACTAAAAAGTTTTACTTCACCAGGTTACCCATGGTGGTCCCTTGTTATCTACCTCTCCGGAAAGTTCTCAATCACAGTCGCCTACAGTTCCGTCTACATCTACGTGTCTGAGGTGTTCCCAACAAACGTCAGACAGTCGTTGCTGGCCATCTGTTCAGCTACAGGAAGGATCGGCTCTACTTTGGCTCCTCTGACACCGTTGTTGGTAAGCTTTAGATCATTTAGTACTTACTGCATTTAAATCAAGCTACTTTTAGCAGATGTCTGTATTATTGGGTAAAAGAAGTTAATATCTAGAAAATTTTAAACAAAAAATTAATGTACCTATATCCCCAAGCATGGTAGACATCAGTTCAGATCAGATCCTTAAGAGGCTCCCAGTCGCTGATTGCTCTTTTTCGAAACGAAAAAAGAAATACTTCTGAACAAGCCACTTCTCCTATTTTTATAAGTAAATTACTTCAGGTTCCTACCTAGATTTCTATTAAGCTGAAAACATAATAGCATAAACTTTTCACGATAAAGATATTATTTCAAAATGATACGTTTTAGAATTTATGATCGAAATATTTTATATACCTACTATTAAAATCAACTTGTGATTTATTGTTAAAGATAGGTAATATGTAGATCTAGATTTCTATTAGAATAGATTTTTGATAAGTAAATTATACATAATTTATATCATTAATTTATTCGAAAAGCTAAGGCGGATCACGCTCCGACGTGTGTTTGTCGTCATTGCAGCGGTCGGTAGGATTATTTATCGAAGTGATTAAAGATGGGTACATCTTTATTCACATATACTATACATTATAAAATAGGAGATGTGGCTTGTTCACAAGTATTTCTTTTTTCGTTTCGAACAAAAACAATCGTCGACTGGTCTAAGCCGTTCCTTGAGCCCTTGAGTATATGGTAGGCAATTGTGTACTAGGACTATTTTATGTAGTTATCAGAAAACCTTTTTTTTTAGATAGTATTAAAGTCCTTTCAAAATGTCTGGGTGATTTGTTTATTTACAATATTCAATCTTGCTTATCTTTATTGTTGCAGGCACTTTATTATGACAACTTGCCTTCAATATTCTTCGGTTTGATGGCCATCATAGCTGGTCTTCTGGTCTTCACACTTCCAGAGACTATCAACGTACCTCTCCCTGATACAATCGAGGAAGCTGAAATGTTATCAAAGGGTAGGAAGGAAACCGTTGATAAACCTTAAATTGATAAACGAATAGGTATTGTGATTGAAAGAAACTTTTTTGTCGTTATGTTGTGTTCTTTACAAATCTTTGTAAAACATTTTGTCTTATTTTCTATAAGTATTTTGAATATTTTTAAGACATTTTTTGAGCTTTTTCTTATGCTTATGTACTTTACTGTGTAAATTAAACTTATCGGGGGCACTGCCGTGCCCCCAAATAACGAGTGTTTTTGATGAGTAAATTTTCTCTAAAACATTCGATTTGTAGGTACCTATATATACTATATAGGTGCCTATTTATAAAAAGCTTAATTTTGAAAGCGCCATAATAAACTTATGAATGAATGCCAAAAATAAGAACTAAACTAAAAGCAATATTTTTCCCTTTTCTCAAAAGGATTTTAAACGTGGATTGTATTGTGTGTTTTGATTATGAACTAACTATTTTCTTGTAGGTATAAATTTCTAGATGTCTCAATTTTGACTTAATATAAAACAACCGGCCAAGTGCGAGTCGGACTCGCGCACGAAAGGTTTCGTACTATTATCAATACAAAACGGCAACAAAATCACATTTTTTGTATGGGAGCCCCACTTAAATATTTATTTTATGCTGTTTTTAGTTTATTTGTTGTTAAAGCGGCAACAAAAATACATCATCTGTGAAAATTTCAACTGTTTAGCTATCACGGTTCATGAGCTACAGCCCTGTGACAGACAGACGGACAGCGAAGTCTTAGTAATAGGGTCCCGTTTTTACCCTTTGGGTACGGAACCCTAAAAACCACTTTAAAGTACATTTACCTACTACTAAAAACAAAGATGATATTCTTATGCATGCAGTGTTTAATATTACCTATTAAACTAAGAGAGCGACTGATAGCTTAATTTTGCACAATATACCTAACTATAAATATCTTATAGCTAATTTGTATCTATCTAAGTCGTATGCTGCATCTACCGAAGTTGCCATTTCATAATTAACGGAAGTGTTTAATAAAGGACGTGCTCCAGCTACTTGTATGTTTTATTGTATTCACTGATTAGACAGTTCCTATTTATTCCATTCAAAGCTTAATTTGTTAGACACGAGAACAGCGCTGAAGAGCTGAATTTGTTATCTACACTGCTATTAAAGAGGCAAAATTAGTATTCATGTTTAAATACATTAGTAAATACACAATTAAATAAACAAATATAAAAATAAATAAAATAATATTAAATCATAAAATAATATTTTTAAATATATAGATATATAAATATATCACTACATAGTATAAAGCAAAGTCGCTCTCCGCTTCCCGCGTCTGTATGTCTGTATGTATGTTTGCTTATATCTTTAAAACTACACAACGGATTTTGATGCGGTTTTTTTTAATAGATAAAGTGATTCAGGAGGAAGGTTTATATGTATAATAACATGCTACCCGTGCGAAGCCGGGGCGGGTCGCTAGTTAATACTAATTATATTTTTACTATGATAATAATTTTAATTTTAGATTTTATTTTGCTATGTCCTAACAGGATCCATGTACTAATACCAATACTACTTACCCTATCATAAGACCTATACCTACTATGTATGTACATGATGCAAATAAATAAATAAAATGGATACACTAAAAATGTACTGAAAAAATTTAGAAAATACTTTCACTTTAACCTATCAAAAGCTTCATTATCAGCAAAAACGTAGACAATATTTTATTTGAAAAAAAAATAAGAGATCCTTGCGAAAATTGCAATAATGTAATATATTTTGTAGTAAATTTTTAGTGTATTTATTTTAAACATTTCCACACTGTTTTTTCACAAATTTTACCTCCTTTTAATATCTAAAGAATCAAAAATGAACCTACAATAATCTTTATTAGTTCACCCGTTTGAAACCGGTGCGGACAGTATGTCAGTCAATAGTTATTTTAGAGGGTACTAGCTGACCCATGCCCGCTTCGCTGTGCGTAAGACATTTCTAATACCATCGTGCACTTTTTTGTAGACGTTTTTAAGGTGTACAATACTGTAGTACATTATTTTGATATATCTCGTGGGGTTCAGCCAGCATTTGCAACGTAAGCGCAAAAAAATGTGTTTATTTACGACATCACATTAGAAACCTCTAAAATTATCAGTGTTTCTCTACTATATTATGCATGTATTATACATATAAACCTTCCTCCTGAATCACTCTATCTATAAAAAAAAACCGCATCAAAATCCGTTGTGTAGTTTTAAAGATATAAGCAAACATACATACATACGCGGTAAGCGGAAAGCGACTTTGCTTTATACTATGTAGTGAAGAAACACAAATTAACACACAGAGACCACCAAATTCAATGAGACTTAAAAATAGTAGCCTATATAGTTTTAACATTAACATGATGAGGAGGTTGCTATAAAAGGTTTCATAGGCGCTGTGTTAAAAAAATACTTATATTTCAGATGCGAAAGTAACTAACCCTTGTATTCAAGAACGACACTATGAGAACACGCACCCACAGTGGACGAAATCTTTTTTTCATAAAAATCACTTTATGTGTTGTGTGACACTGCATAGTGTGACTATAGGCACATTGTCGTGTGCCTCTAGCCAAAGTTGAGCTCTAGAGGCACACGGTAGCGTGCGCCATAGTGCCGCTCAACCGCTCAACACATAAAGTGATGTTTATGAAAAAAGATTTCGTCCACTGTGGGTGCGTGTTCTCATAGTGTCGTTCTTGAATACGAGGGTCTGTCTGTCTGTGACGTTATCACGGCCAAACCGATTGTAATGAAATTTCATAAAGTCTTGAGATGGATGGATGAATAGGCAGCTTTTTATCTATTATTTTGATAACTTATTTTGATTTTCAGGAATTTCTATCTTTTACAATAAAGTCGTCAAAAATTTCTGAATTTACGCGTACCAAGTCGCGGGTAGAAACTAGTAAATTAAATAATAGTGGTATTATCGTGCATACTATTATAATAGGTTTTTAAAATATCTGAATATAAAGCAAAGTAAAGAACTCCATAAAAGTTCAAGTCTATCGTTATTGATATTAATAAATAATGGAATAAAAAATTCAATACCATTTTCAATAGCGATAATGTCTAGACATTTTTTTTATGTGTTATCTTTTGGGTTTTTGCTTTTATGGAAATACTAGTTAGGTATTCGATGTAGGTAATTGAATTTTTTTTAGGGTTCTGTTTACATTTTATTTTATCCTCGCCGTCATTCTATACTAACTATTTAAATCATAATATTAAATCGGTGTAGTGTAGGTACATAAATGATAAAACATAGTACCTACATAGAGCCTGCTCGTTCTCATATCGGTTCAGAAGATATTTTGGTTGATACATTTTATCAATCAACATAGAATACCATAGGTACCTAGTAGTACCTACACGCCTAATTTACTTAAGGGGCTCCCAGTCGACGATTGCTCTTTTTCGAAACGAAAAAAGAAATACTTCTGAACAAGCCACATCTCCTATTTTTATAAGTATATTACTTCAGGTTCCTACCTAGATTTCTATTAAGCTGAAAACATAATAGCAGAAACTTTTCCCGATAAAGATATTATTTCAAAATGATATGTTTTAGAATTTATGATCGAAATATTTTATATACTTACTATTAAAATCAACTTGTGATTTATTGTTAAAGATAGGTAATATGTAGATCTAGATTTCTATTAGAATAGATTTTTGATAATTAATTATACATAATTTATATCATTAATTTATTCGAAAAGCTAAGGCGGACCACGCGCCGACGTGTGTTTGTCGTCATTGCAGCGGTCGGTAGGATTATTTATCGAAGTGATTAAAGATGGGTACATCTTTATTCACATATACTATACATTATAAAATAGGAGAGGTGGCTTGTTCAGAAGTATTTCTTTTTTCGTTTCGAACAAAAACAATCGTCGACTGGGAGCGCCTTAATCTTTATGTTCAACTCAGTCAACAAAATGTTGATAAAAAGTGAAGCTCATTCCCACACTACTATTTATAGCATCGATCATTGATCTTACAAATTTTCGTCATATCGTAATGAAATAAGATTGATTATTGCGTGTGTTTTTTGACAGATGGTGATATCGGGACCGTCGAACCGGTAGAACAGGGGACACATTTCTATCATTATAAAAATGAGAATGGAAGTCTTCTAAGACGAGTACCTAATCAATTTTTTCGATGAATGAAGAATCATTTTTTTTTTCTTTATAACATTAGAGAAAGAAAAGAAGAAGAAAGATTTCAACATTTTCAGCTTTACAGTTAGTAGCTTTTTAGGTTATTCGATTAAAAATCGATTTCAAACGCTGGCTTAACTAACTGCTAAGTTTAACTAAATAACAAATCTTCAGTTTCAGTTTCAGTTAGGTACCTACAATATGTACTCGTATTAAAATAAGTAAGCACCAACTTCTTTAATTTATTATAGTCTGACCTTAGTCGGTAGGTACCTACTTACTGATAAAAAAGCTTAGTTGGACATATTTTTTTAATCAGTAGTATTACCTTATCTATCACCAAATTTTATATTAACTCGTGCCCATTTAGCAAGTTTTTTGCCCTATAAAAAACCGGCCAATTGCGAGTCGGACTCGCGCATGAAGGGTTCCGTACCATTATCTATAAAAAACGGCAAAAAAAATCACGTTTGATGTATGGGTGCCACACTTAAAGATTTATTTTATTCAGTTTTTAGTATTTGTTGTTATAGCGGCAACAGAAATACATCATCAGTGAAAGTTTCAACTGTCTAGTTATCACGGTTCATGAGATACAGCCTTGTGACAGACAGACAAACAGACAGACGGTTCGCTGTCCGTCTGTCTGTTTGTCTGTCTGTCACAAGGCTGTATCTCATGTATCTTAGTAATAGGTTGATGTTTTTACCATTTGGGTACGGAATCCTAAAAATGGTGTATTTTCTTATCTTTTCATTCACAAAATCTAAGTAGGTTAGTTTATCAAAAACGAGTTTACTTACGTTTACAATCAAATAAAACAAACCATTAAGTTTAATCACACAACTCATCATTAAAGCGTGACCGGCTGCCATGTCACTGATTCTAGGTAAATAAACAAATTGTATTAATGGATTATCTCAAAGCACGCATACAAATCGCACCTAAGCGCATTCTCTAACCGACATCATTCCTATCAAATGCGACAAGAAAAAACAATGAAGACAACATGCACTGCTGCTCGCACATCACTGTCTATCGTGTCCACAGATGATAACGAGTAATGTAAACTGCGTGTGCTACGGTTTCGCATAGCGATGAGTATCGGCGTAAGCGCGTGGCGCGATAAAAATGACGTCGGCACATGTAGCGTCGGCTGGCCAGTCTTCAAATGCGGTCATACCGTACGATACTTCGTGCGCACAGCACGCAATAACCGGCCGGTTTCGTATCTATTAAATAAAATAAATTAAAAAAAAAACAAGTAGGTACAATATACACAATTGAAGAGTTAAAGTGCACACGTGTCATCTTTGAGGTTAGAGGGGGATTCGCCGGCATATCATGAAATAGGTCATGGTAATATTACGGTTCTGTAAGTATCGGCTACAAATTTAATTATTTTCATTAGTGATGAAAGTAGCAGTAATTTTGTGCACGAGTCAATCGTTTTCTATTTACAATGAGAAAGAAAAAAGAACCTTATGGTGTAATGATGCAATGACTTTCATATCGACGAGTATATACAAGTACCGAGAAGTAACGTGTAAAAGTGCAGTTTTTTCGATCGCATTAGATTTCTGCCTAACGGTTCAATTGTTTTGAGTAGGTACTGTCCATTGTGAGTTGTTCCTATAACTCGTATTGAAACAACAACGAAATGATACAGCCATTTGCGGTTATCATCTTTACACGTTGTCAAAATAAACTACAAAGAGCGAACGTTTAGAAAAGCGCAATTATTATATTAATTTTCTATCTACAAAAAGGTTTAGTTTTGTTTGTTTCAACAATAGACTGTCGTTGCTTGTTTATCGAAAAATGTTATCTATTTTTTTATATAAATGGCGAGTTATTTATTAAAAAACGTTATGTTAACATCAATAGTATCATTATCGGTCTTTATAAATTGTAATTTTATATAACTCACAGCTTATTAATAAAAAAATAATAAAAAAGTTATTCGTTGAAATATATCAAGTTTATATGTATTAACCTACTTAGTGACAATATCAAGATTGTTAACTTTCCTTTTCCGTGCATCTTTCGAAAACACATTCATGATTTTGCAAGGCTCGGCATCCGCCGGTTACTGAACCGCGAAATGCATCGAGGAGTTATTCTATAAATACACGATGCTAAAGACCCATTCCATTGTCACAGTCTTTACCTGCGCTCGTCACTCTGTTGCAACCATGATGCGCGTTATTCTTCACCTCAGTAACTAGTTTTTTTCGTTTTTAGGGTTCTGCACTGTTCTGTATTAGGTACTTTGACTTCTGTCTAAGGCTCAGTCACAAGGCTGTATCTTTTGAACCGTAATAGCTACCTAGATAATTTAAATTTTCACAGATGATGTATTTCTGTTGCCGTTTAACAACAAATACTAAAAAAAGAATAAAATAAATAATTTAAGTGGGGTTCCCAAACAACAAACGTGTTTTTTTGACGTTTTTAATAGATTTTTATGAGAACCCTTTGTGCGCGAGTCGACTCGCACTTGGCAGGTTTTTCAGGACAACAAAATAACGTCTTTTGTAGAATTGAAAACGTGTACAAGTTTTGAAAGCCAAATTTGTTGCCAAGCTGTGAGAACGAGATTTTCATTCCAAAATACAGGAAAAAAATTAATTCACGCACTAAAATACAAATGTTTTCCCTTTAAACCTTGTTCTGATAAAATAAATTACGAATTTTGATAGAATGCACATCGTTCAGTAGTCAAAATTAATGTCAGATTTTTTTGTAAAAATAAATTTTATTACGAATTTTGGTAGAATGCGGTAGGTAATCATTCGGTAGTCAAAATGATGTCAGATTTTTTTCACAAAATGAATTTCCAATACATACCTTGGTAGGATTCAACTTTTTTGCTAGAATGCGTTGTTATGACAACTCAATGTTATCGGTGTTAGATGTCTAATTTTTTGCACAACAGCGCCATCTATACCAAAATTATCCTTTTTGCGTTTTTTTATCATTTAGGGGTGGTTTTTCGGATTTCAAGTTCCCCCTTTATTTATTCTGATTTTTATCTACATGCTACAGCAAATTTCATCTTAATCCGTTTTGTCATTTATTTTTGATTAGGGAACAAACATAGCAGCCTTATCACAAACTTTCGCATTTATAATATTATTAGGAAACATTTTGACTATGACTATGACTTTGACTTTGACTTTGACTTTAATATTGATACAGTATTCGCAGCAATTGATTTGCCTAGCGTTATTAATTCAAGGTTTGATATTTGTCGGCGTGAAATTATAGGTATTCACAATGTCACGGCGTACAAGGTTAACAACGACAAATCACATTTGAAAATACCTACCATGGAACAATCAATTTCACGAATTTTCACCCGAGAAAAGTTTGTGTAAAGGTAATTAATAATAAATAAAAATAGATAAAAAAGGTTCACTACTGTTATCCCCAAGTACGGTAGACATCCTCTCATCTCCAGACACTTCGATCCTTTGAAGATGTCTAGTGGGGGTAGTCAGAGGCACGTCCAAACCTTATATTTAGCACATGCCCACATTTTGCAGTAGTTAGCATTCCATACGTGACAGGTTGTAAGCCCATCGCCGCTTATAAGAATACTAACTGGTTTCCTCACGATATTTTCCTTCACCGTTTTGTGCATGTGTTTTTGATGCGATATCATTTTTTCGAATAGAAAAATCCATTGATGCACGCCGAGTTTCGAACCCACGACCTTCGATTGAAAGTCGAGGTACCTCCCGCTCAGCCAACATGGCTTATAAAGAAAATAGAATTTAAATATAAAACGCATGACAAGTAATTCCCAAGTAGCTATATATTTTTAGTACCTACCAGGCAATCAGATCCTTGAAGATGTCTCGTAAAATTTGATTTGAATTGTATTCAAAAGTAACCAGAAGTCTCGAGTGGAAAATGTTGCGCCTGCTAATCTTCATTTTACATTAACTTTAACCTATCTCTATGAAAAAGCTGACAAAGTTTTGGCATAATCGAAGTTTCTAGCTTCAGATTATTAGCTATTTGATCTCTATGCACTTGACAATAAACGCCAATTCCCCTTGAACTTGAAATGTGTGCGCAACCAGCCAACCGCGAAGTATTGCCGATATCGATTAGGTATTTCCATTTGTTAATTTAGTCTAATGCGAAGCATGAATCGAATGCGTTTCGTTAAAGGCTTTGGCTTTTTGTGCCATTCATCTCTTTCTATTTTCCTTGCAAATCTAATACCTTGAAACGAGCAATTCTGGTATTTAATCTGAATCTCGGAAACGGCTCCAACGATTTTCATTAAATTTAGTATGCAGGGGATTTCGGGGGTATAAAATCGATCTAGCTAGGTTTCATTTATTAGAAAACGTCGTTGTTTTCAAGCAATGAAAATTAAATATTATCCAGGTACTTATTATTATACTGGCAGTCCGCTCTGCATGGGTGTACTAATAAAATTAGAGGAAGGATTTTTTTTGAGTAATATAAGGTAAATTACAATATTGCATTTTTTTTTTAAATAAAAAATAATAATCTTACCTTTTGATAGTGCAGCTTTTGAGAGATAAAATGTTTTTTTTTAATTAAGTAGTCCAGTATTTTTTTATTTTATCAAAATTAATTACAAACAAAAGTTAAAAAATACAAATTTTAATTCTTATTCTTTATAATTGAAGTAGTATAAATTATTTGAAGGAGTTTAGTAACATAGCTATCATCTTAAACTAACTAAAACTGGATGTTCAAAGAATGTAACTTGATCGATTATACCCAAAAAAATTAAATATTCATAATTTAGTCTCTTTCCAAAATGCCGATTACAGAAAAAAACGTAATAATGTTTCACTTTACAGCGGCCATTAATGCCTCTTTTATGGCCCAGAGCATTGCCATTAACATAATGATTTCTCGTCGTTTCTCATCGATACAAAACCATTACGTCTATAAAGTTTTTTTTTCTTTCACCTAAACCTTAGGTGCTACCCCTACAATGGTGCCGATTCTGTTTATCATCCGGCATCCATCTTCTTCTGTTTCGTGAACAGTGAAAGAGACAGCAATTTTATAGACGTCTAAATCGTTTTAGTTTAGTTTGGTGCCAACAGAATGGGCTATTTGACAATATTTAAAAAACCATTCTAGCTTATTTAGTAGTGACTCATAAAAATATTATTTTCAATTCTGTTAAGGCCCTGTATGTCGACGATTGCTCTTTTTCGAAACGAAAAAAGAAATACTTCTGAACAAGCCACATCTCCTATTTTTATAAATATATTACTTCAGGTTCCTACCTAGATTTATATTAAGCTGAAAACATAATAGCAGAAACTTTTCACGATATAGATATTATTTCAAAATGATACGTGTTAGAATTTATGATCGAAATACTTGGATACCTACTATTAAGATCAACTTGTGATTTATTGTTAAAGATAGGTAATATGTAGATCTAGATTTCTACTAGAATAGGTTTTTGATAAGTTATTATACATAATTTATATCATTAATTTATTCGAAAAGCAAAGGCGGACCACGCGCCGCCCATGGTGCCCCGTGTGTTTGTCGTCATTGCAGCGGTCGGTAGGATTATTTATCGAAGTGATTAAAGATGGGTACATTTTTATTCACATATACTATACATATTATAAAATAGGAGATGTGGCTTGTTCAGAAGTATTTCTTTTTTCGTTTCGAAAAAGAGCAATCGTCGACATACAGGGCCTTAGTATTGGCCCTTAAAATGTAAAATAAATATTGTTAATTTAAATAACCCGCAAAAACGCTTCTTTATGCAAATGGCGTCGCACTAGGTTCTGTGACGTTACATGCTTGTCAACAAGTAAACAAACGTCAAGTTTTTCAAGGCAGGCGACAGACATATTGCCAAGCATGTTACATCATCGTCGATTCGACCAATCCTGACCGTTTTTGTCACGTGTTGAAAAATAGATAATTTTAATTATGGGATATTTGATAAATCATTGTTTATTTTCAAGTTATTTTACTTCATAACGCTTTATGAAGGCATTATTTACATATATTTCTATCAACAACACTTTATTTTTCATACTTTCAAATAGCGTATTGACACCTATGTCTTAGGTCCTAAGGTAGGAGTAGCTGTTGTGTTTTCAGTTTTCGGTTCAAATACACCCGAAATATTAGGGCAACATGAATCACAGTATGGTCGTGATGTCTAAATTAGTCTTTTAAAATGATCGTCCTCTAAAGAAACACTGGTATCCAATTAGACACAACCGCTAGTTTTTGTGCCCAGCACTAAGTTAAATAACCTCGTTGACATTAGAGCGCACGAAATGACCTATTTCGCAAAAAATCCTATATATTATTTCGTCGTATATACGTATTCGTACGTATTAGTTCGTTAGTACGTCGCCGTACGTATTATTTCGTTTCGTTATATATTAAATCGTTATATTATAAGTATGAAGGTTGCGAGGATGCTTGAATGTTTGTAGTTCAATTCATTCACGACCAACCGGTTGCAATTCTTCTGTTGTGTATTTTGTGAGTAAAATGTATTAGAAATGTATTAGAAAATGTTATTACTGTGCTCAAGTGTACTTTTAATTATTAATTTTGTTTGAGCCTTCACCTTCTTCGATCGGCACCACACTGGAGCTCTACATAGCATTAAGGAAAAAATTATTGAAAAAAATTATAGACCCCAAGCCGTGTTTGTTGCCTGATTGGCAACAAATGAGGCTTGGTCGCCAGGCGTTAGCTTCACCTAGCTCCTAAGACGTTTCAAAGTGATCCTTGTGATTTTATTAAAATAAATGATCTTTGAATTGAATTGTAATATGGTATAATTGTATTATGCCTCATAGGTTTGCCGGTAGAAAACTCTTGTTGTCTCTCTTGCCTTTTGTTTGTTGTTATTATGTCTTAATAATTAATTGTTACTGTTTGCTGTGTACCTACAATCAAGTATTTCAAAAATTATTATATAATCGCTAGGTACGATAACAATAGAGACGAGTAATAGATGTTTTTAAAACCGCCAAACATAGAATACAGTTTTATTTTTTATGACAAAAATAACTTAAAGATATAATCTAGATGAGATCAAACATAACTTGCGAAAAAAGCCAAGTCTCGCAACGCAACTCAGTTCTTCTACCGTAAAAAGTTGTGAAATCCATGTAATACCAAGTCGGTTAATTTCTTCAGTCACTACTTTAAGGGTCTTTCTGTCTTAAGTTATTACGTAAACGTTAGCTAATTACGTAATAACTTAAGACAGGACTGTCTAAGGACTGAATAAATTAACCGACTTGATATTATATGGATCTCTCAACTTTTTACGTTATATAATTTGTTTGATAATTATAGACAGTTTTTTTATTTAAGTTTGGTGGTTTTTAAGAGAATGGAGTGTTATCACTTTCTTCGTCTTATCCGGGTAGACTCAGCTCATATAAAAAGCCAAACATTTCACATAATCATGCGATCGCGAAACACAAGGATTCGGTAAAAGCCAACTTTGTATTCATATCACTAAAACCATATTCAAATGAACTCGCTTACATATAACGTTATTGCACTATATTATGCATAATATTACTAACAATGAATTTATTGTTCAAACGATGATTTACTTACCACAAATCTATTTAACTGCCGGCGATTGTGAGACTCTCTTTGTTCCTGATATCAGGAAAAATACATTAAAATGTGGTCTTTAGAATAATGAACTCTTTCTATCAAGTACATGGTTGAAGGTTGTTTTGTTAACCGGCGAAAAAAAGGCGGTTCACCTATTAGGCGGACATACCTATTTATCACTACATAGTATAAAGCAAAGTCGCTTCCCGCTTCCCGCGTCTGTATGTATGTATGTTTGCTTATATCTTTAAAACTACACAACGGATTTTGATGCGGTTTTTTTTAATAGATAGAGTGATTCAGGAGGAAGGTTTATATGTATTAAAACCCGTGCGAAGCCGGGACTATATATATTTTTTTTAATGTATTTCAATGTATTTTTTCTATTGTGTACTAACTAACTAATAGTTCCTTCATAAAACTTAAAAAAACCGGCCAAGTGCAAGTCGTACTCGCGCACGAAGGGTTCCGTATCTATAAAAAACAACAAAAAAATTGTACTTTGTTTTGTACAAACAATTTATTTATTGCACAAGAAACATAACGTATTGTCTAACAGCAGTAGAATATACAGCAGATCAATTAAAAAAATATTATCACAACTATCGCACGTACTTTTAATTAATAATTTCGATAGCAAAAGATATAATGAGATAGCTCATTACTACTTATTCCAACTAACTAACTAAGCGATCTTCAGCGTGATCAATAAATGAATATTCATGACATTAATAGCTGAACGCTTCTATGCTTCGAAGACCAAGTAAAGAAATCGGACCCGACTTAAAAAAATTCGTAAACCCATGACTTACCCGTCACCAGAGTTGGACACTTGCTCATACATTCATCATCTTCTCCTTTTCCCACTTAATGTGGTGTTGGCACAACATGTTGACAAACATGTTGCGAAGAGAATTGGGCTTATGTTTTACAACCGGCCGGCTGCCTGTCAACCCTCTAGGCACTTGCTCATACAAACTTACATATAATAAGGTACCTTAGTGCCATTTTATCGCTATCAATCCGTTCGTACATACAGCCATAAACTTACCGACTTTTACTCTTCGATTCCGGGAGATCGAAACTACTGCATTCGGAATAATATCTATAAAATTTCGACGTACAAGCAAGACATTGCGACTAATCCACATATTCTTGGTTGTAACCTCTACTCTACCTTCACTCAAACTCTTTCGAGGCCTCTCGAACTTTCCCTCGAAAAGTACTTCATGTTTGGTATCTTAAATCGATATTTTGGAGGTTCCTCAATTACGTCATTACGTCATCAGGTGAGGAGATTTTCATCGAACAAACCGTCACATACATTCGTCATTCAGAAGCTTTCGAGAAATGTCAAGGTACCTTGAGCTGACAGTTCTGTTGACTGAGGAATCCTCGACCAAAGGCCAAATCGAGGTAATTTTATCAACTAAAACTATCAAAACACGGTTTCGAGATCGAGTCGTGTTGGAGATATTTCGAGGTTACAACTAAGAATAAAGGGTATAAACCTTTGGATAGAACATTTTGATCTTTTTATACGAAGATGAGTCACAACGCAGTGGCGCCTGACGTCTTCTCGCTGCCATAGAATACAAATCAGCTAGTAAGGTAGTCTAAGCTCGTTTCCTACAGCAATTAAATCTTACCTAGTAAAGGCCTCTTATCCGACCTTCAAGTAACGTCTCAAGTAGACCTGTGCACACAAGTTTTTCCATGTGTGATCGAGAGTAAACTTAATAGATCGTTTAGTAGATGTTGTGATGTTTTGGGATGCCGAAAGAAGAGGAAACATATATCCTAGGCAGATTTGGTTATGGAAGTCGAAATGAAAGAGGCTTGAAA
The DNA here is from genome assembly GCA_912999785.1 of Hydriomena furcata. NCBI lineage: Eukaryota > Metazoa > Arthropoda > Insecta > Lepidoptera > Geometridae > Hydriomena > Hydriomena furcata. Next base: position 2,938,991 of record OU538834.1, on the reverse strand, counting down.
CTTATAGAATTCTGTTACGAAAACCAACTTACTATAGCAAATACGAAGTTTAAAAAACCAACAAGAAAAAAATGGACATGGCATACTCCAAATGGAAAATTCAAAAACGAAATTGACTTTATTACTACAAAAAACTTTAAACTGGTAAGAAATGTTCATGTCCTTGATATCGACTACCCATCCGATCACCGTCCAGTCAGATGCGAAATAAACTTAGAAGGAGTAACTAAAAGAAGCAGGATAAACTACTGTAAAACCAAGACTAAACTATTTACAACCATAGAAAAAGAATCACTCAGATGTCTGCTACAAAAAGAAGAGATTCACGGAGATAACCCTGAAGACACAAACCGCAATCTGACAAACATAATAAACAAATGTGTCAAAAACTTGCCACATATCAGTTCAAAACCAACAAACAATATTTTATTTACAGAAGATATAATCAAACATACCAAAGAAATACAAGACCTGAAAAAAATTAAAAATCGTACATTTACACAAAGAAAACGCCTTAGAAACCTATATACAAAAGTCAAGAAAAAACTGAAAGAAAACCAAAAAGAACATAGATTACAAATTCTACAAAAAGAATTAGAAACTTCAGGTTCTAGCAAAAGAGCGTTCAAAAAACTAGATACATCTACAAAATGGATAATGGAACTTAAGCAAAACAAAAATAACAAAATGGTGTCCTCTAGACATGAACTAATAAAAGTAGCCACAGATTTTTATAAAGAACTTTACTACGAATGCAGAGGAGAAAAACAATTAACACACAATCATCAGATCAACCCAGAAACAGATGTTCCAATTTTCATCCAATCAGAAATACAAGATATAGTCAGCAAATTAAAAAGTAACAAAAGCCCAGGCGAGGATAAAATAACAAATGATATTATAAAAGCATTCGGAGATGCTATCTATCCCATACTGACAAACTTATACAACCAAGTACTGATAAAGGAACAAGTCCCAATTGCATGGAAAAGCTGCACTATCAGCTTACTCTATAAGAAAGGAGATCCTAAAGACATAAACAACTACAGACCTATCAGCTTACTTTCAACCGTATACAAAATGTTTACTGCTCTAATTTCGAACAGAATCAATAAAACAATTGAAGAAAACCAAACACGAGAACAAGCTGGTTTTAGAAAAAACTTTTCAACTATCGACCATATATTTACTCTAACCCAGATACTAGAGAGATACACGGAATATGGAAAAACTATTTATCTTGTGTTTATTGACTACAGCAAAGCGTTCGATTCTATAAAACACTCTGAGCTCTGGAAAGCTCTAAACGAACAAGGAATACAACAAAAATACATAACACTATTAAAAAATATATACACAGAGTGTGTCGCTAAAGTAAAACTAGAAAAGCCTGGAGAAAAATTTAATATTGAAAAAGGCGTTCGTCAAGGCGATACAATATCTCCGAAATTATTTATAGCTTTACTGGAATATATATTCAAAAAACTAGATTGGAAATATAAAGGTATAAACATTAACGGAGAATATTTGTCTAATCTAAGGTTCGCAGACGATATAATTCTAATATCAGAGAGTCAACCACAACTACAGGAAATGATATCTAACCTAGATGAAGAAAGTCGAAAATGTGGACTGCGGATGAACTGCGGAAAGACGAAAGCAATGACTAATGGCCTACCAATTCTGATATATGTTAATCGTCAGGCCCTAGAATATGTAGACAACTATATATATCTGGGGCAAAACATATGTTTTATAGAAAGAACAAAAAAAGAAATAGAAAGGAGAACAACACTTGCCTGGAAGAAGTACTGGGCACTTAAAGAAATTTTTAAAGGCAAATTCGCACTTAGTATAAAGAAAAAACTTGCTGACTCTACAATCCTGCCAACCTTACTTTACGGATGCCAAACATGGGCCCTAACAACGGACAACAAGATCAAGCTTAGATCCTTTCAAAGAGCGATGGAACGAAGTATGATGGGCTTGAAACTCAGAGATCGAATAAAAAGCTCTAAAATCCGGTCGAAGACAAAATTAACTGATGCTGGCCAAATGGCAGCAAGACTCAAATGGAAGTGGGCTGGCCACGTTGCGAGGGCAAACGACAATAGATGGAGCGAACGGGTACTACATTGGTGGCCCCGTGATTCAAAAAGAGTACGCGGCCGGCCTATCCGCCGTTGGAAAGACGACATAGTCTCGGCAATGGGTAACAAGTGGATAAGCGAGGCACAAAACAGGACGAACTGGCAAGAGATGGAGGAGGCCTTCATCCAAAAATGGATAAACCCTTAAAATAAATTCAATTATTAAAATGTACTAACTATCTTACTTATTAATATTAGGGAAATAAAGGCTATTTTTATTTTTATTTATTTAGTAGATGTTATTGAAAAAATAAATATTCAAATTCAAAAATCATTTATTTCAATAAAATCACAAGGATCACTAAACGTCTTAGGAACTAGGTGAAGCTACGCCGATTCCACGCGACCAAGCCTAGAAGAATCAGGCAACAAACACGGCTTGGGGTCTACCTTTTTTTTAATGATTCTTTCCTTAATGCTATGTAGAGCTCCAGTGTGGTGGCAATCGAACAAGGTGTTGAAGGTGTGAATATTTCGTATCTATCAAAATAAAATATAATCTATTTTACTCAGGGATAATGTTTTTTAATGGTTTACACCAGAAAAATAGGGTTTAACAGTTCCGAGATTTACTCCTACATTGAAACAAACTTTACACATACATGCACTGCACACACATACCCATACCACATCAAGAATCCTTGTGAGTATCATAAATGATGAATACCACACAATCACAACAGGTTCTAACAAATATTAGCAGATCATGCAAACTGACCCGTTGCGGTCAAACCAGCACCTCTCACGTCTATATCGAACAATCTATCACCACAATGACGTTCATGTTATCTGATCCTGACCTTGTCAAGGCTATATGAGGGACATGCCTCACTGCGCACTTAACAATGTCAGAGACCACACAACAGAACCACATAGCATACATAACTATTTCGAAAAGAATCAGTGAATAAAATAAAGGGCACTAAGCTGTGTTGTTTTCCTGATTCATCTAGGCCTGCTCACGAGGAACAGGAGTAGCTTCATCTTACTCCTAAGACATTTCAAAGTGATCCTTGTGGTTTTATTTAAATACTAGCGGACCCGTGAAAGAATTTGTCCTGCCTAAATTTCAATAATTGCATAGAAAAAAGCAATTTCAGACTACTTCCATTTTATTCCAACAAACCTTGTACTGATAAAATAAATTACGAATATTGGTAGAATGCGTATCATTCATTAGTCAAAACTGCTTTGCTATGACGACTAAATGTTTTTAGTCTGTGATGTCAGATTTGATGCACACCAACGCCATCTATACTAAAATCATCCTTTTTGAGTTTTTTTTACCATTTAGGGGTTGTTTTTCGGATTAAGGCGCTCCCAGTCGACGATTGTTTTTGTTCGAAACGAAAAAATAAATACTTGTGAACAAGCCACATCTCCTATTTTATAATGTATAGTATATGTGAATAAAGATGTACCCATCTTTAATCACTTCGATGAATAATCTTACCGACCGCTGCAATGACGACAAACACACGTCGGCGCGTGGTCTTTTGAAATAAATTAATGATATAAATTATCTAAAATTACTTATCAAAAATCTATTCTAATAGAAATCTAGATCTACATATTACCTATCTTTAACAATAAATCACAAGTTAATTTTAATAGTAGGTATATAAAATATTTCGATCATAAATTCTAAAACGTATCATTTTGAAATATCTTTATCGTGAAAAGTTTCTGCTATTATGTTTTCAGCTTAATAGAAATCTAGGTAGGAACCTGAAGTAATATACTTATAAAAATAGGAGATGTGGCTTGTTCAGAAGTATTTCTTTTTTCGTTTCGAAAAAGAGCAATCAGCGACTGGGAGCCTCTTAAGTTCCCCCTTTATTTATTCTGATTTTTTATCTTACAGCAAATTTCATCTTAATCCGTTTTGTTGTTTATTTTTGATTAGGGAACAAACATAGCAGCCTTATCACAAACTTTCGCATTTATAATATTATTAGGAAATGTCTTAAACCTTCACGTTGACCACATGGTATACATAATGTTGTAAACGGACAGAGCAAGTTCAATATTAAATTCTCACTAGTTCTCGTCAGGCATGTTATCAAGGTGTTTCACTTATCTCCATATTATATAGGCCCGTATAAAACTAGCGAAACGACAGCAATACAAGTTGAAACGTGGTATTTAGCCGTATTTCTATTTAAAACTAGCTGACCCGACAGATGTCTTGCCCACAGAAAAGAGCACTTGCGGTTTTACCCGATTCTAACCATTTTCCGGAACCATTTTGAATTTTCCGAAAATTGAATTCTATTCAATCCTTGTCCTTGTTACGAACACAAAAACTAGTTAAATCGGTCCAGCCGTTCTCTAGTGATGATCTTTCATACATACGGCAATTGATTTTTATTCAATAGTTACACTTTTCTTTAGGAGTTGGTTAGTTAGATAAAAAATTGCGTTTACTTCCTTATCTAAACTTTAACAGGATACGTACCACGTATCAGTCGTAAGTTCATTAGCACGAACTTGACTTTTGACTTTTCGGTAGATTGCAGCATTGTTCCATAGCTGATAGCAATGATTCATACTTAATGGGTCGCCAGTGGGGATAAGTGGGGATTTTTTCACAAATGCCCTGGGGACAGTCAATGGTCATTTCTGGAATAACACCTAAAAAGCCGTGTAAGCCGAGTGGGAGGTACCTCGACTTTCAATCTGTAGGTCGTAGGTTCGTATCCCGGCGAGCATCAATGGATTTTTCTGTTTGAAAAATGTATTTGCGCATCAAAAACACGTGCTCACAACGGTGAAGGAAAACATCGTGTGGAAAACAGTTAGTATTCTTATAAGCGGCGATGGGCTTGCAACCTGTCAAATATGGAATGCTAACTACTGCAAAATGTAGGCATGTACCAAATATAATGTTTGGACGTCCCTCTGACTACCCCTACCAGACATCTTCAAAGGATCTAAGCGTCTGTAAATCTGAGAGAATGTCTATCACTTGGGGAAAGCAGTCGTCCTATTTTTTTTTTTTGCCTATTTTCCACCGAAGTCAAATATTGATAAGGGTTTTTAGGGTATACCATAAAATGTGAGTAGTGTGGTCAGTCATTTGAGGGTGATTTATTATAGTCATACTAGCTGTCCCGACAGACGTTGTCCTGTCAAATGTCAATAATCCCACAGAAAAAAGCACTTTCCGTTTTTCCCGATCTTTACGCCATCCTTATCACTTAGGGGTATGACAAATAGAAAGTAGCCGATTCTCAGACCTACTGAATATGCATATAAAATTTGGTAAAAATCGGTAAAGCCGTTTCGGAGGAGTAAGGTAACTAACATTAGGACACGAGAATTTTATATATAAGATAAACATTCATAGATAACATCAAAAGTAGATGATACGTTGATGAGGATGATGAGGTTTTATTAATGAAAAATTGATAAAATATTGATGGACGTCTCACACAATACAAAAACAAATACACAATGAGATTTTGTAAATCCGTTCACAAACACAAAAAACAAAAAAAAACATACAGGCTGACATTGAACCCTCCTCCTTTTTTTAAGTCGGTTAAAAAGCCATCTCCATCTACAACTTTATCGATACAGCTTCCCACGTATAAGACGCCCACTGGGAATTAATCACAAGTAAATTGCTAATGGGACAATTCTCATTATCTTTATAACTAGCAGTCCGCCCCGGCTCCGCACGGGAGTAACGTATTATAACGATTTTATGGGTATTTTTTTACCCAGGTTACATTATCGAAGTTTTAATAGGAATCCCTATTTTTTTAAACAATAAATATGGCCTATGATACTCAGAGATAATGTAGCATTCTAAAAGTAAACGATTTTTTTAAATATATCCAGTAGTTTTTGTATTTATTCCATACAAATATACAAAACATCTTTCCTCGTAATAATATTAGCACCTATAGTTTATTACACTCATAATAACTTTTGAATGGTATGGAATTTGGGAATGGTATAATTAAAAAAGTAATTTACAGGTGAAAATGAAGTGATTTTTTATCACACGTTGGGTTACATTATCGAAGTTTTTATACGGATCCCTAATAGTTAGACATATGGTATTGTTGACTTATTTGTAGATATTGATGTCTTCTTTAAAACTGTAGCACATTATTTTGCTCTATTGTCAATAATTTCCGCAGCATACGCGATATAAAGATTTTTTTGGATTTTTTATCACATTTGGGTTACATTATAAATTGAAGTTTTCATACGGATCCCTAATAGTTAGACAAATGGTATTGTTGACTTATTTGTAGATATTGATGTCCTCTTTAAAACTGTAATACATTACTTTGCTCTATTGTCAATAATTTTCGCAGCAAACGCGATATAAAGATTTTTTTAGGATTTTTTTTCACACTTTGGGTTACATTTTCGAAGTTTTCATACGGATCCCTAACGTTTTTGAAAATACTATATTGCCTATGTCCATCAGGGATAATGTAGGATTCTAATGGTAAAAGAATTTTTTGAATCGGTTCAGTAGTTTCGGAGCCTATTCGATACAAACAAACAAACAAACAAACAAACAAACAATCAAATCTTTCCTCTTTATAATATTATTATTATATTATTATTATTATAGTATATAGTATATAGTATAGATGACACAGCGCAGAAAAAAACAGCTGGATCTGACAATTATAGTATCCTTTTTAGGGTTCCGTACCCAAAGGGTAAAAACGGGACCGTATTACTAAGACTTCGCTTACTTGACTTACAATCCGAAGAGCGTACCTGAATTAGAATTTCGGCTTCCTAATCGCAGTTTATTTGCGCAATAACACGCGCTGAAAATTAAAAAAAATAAATTACGAAATAGTAACTATAGATATAAAATTTCCAAGCCCATCGTTTTCCATAAGAATACATACTAGTTACCTAGCGATGTTTTCCTTCACCGTTGTGAGCACGTGTTAATGTGCATATATTTTTTCGAATAGACAAATCTATTGATGCACGGCACGGGATTCGACCTTCGGATTGAAAGTCTGTCTGACTGTACACATCATCTACCTGCTCCACAACATGTTGTGTACTTCTTCCATTTCCCTCTATCAGTCGTCATCTCATCACTTTCTCCTTTCTTACCCGTCCGTCCATCTTTTCTTTCGCCTACCTCTACTTCTACATCTACAACTGACTGTACACATTGTATTTAATTAAGCAAAGTTAATATAGCTATGCTCAGCTCATTTTAAGAACGTGTGCGTCATAGTGCTCGTACCGTTTGATCGTATGTTAGTTATTATTTTAAGACTCATTGTTCCACTTATAGGGATATTGACCTTTAATACAACATTTTTATGTCAATGCTGAAATGTATAAATCTATCGCCGCGATGGGATTTTACGTATGGAATATTATTTCTGTAAAAAGTAGGTATTATGCTAAACATGTGGTGAACCTTATATCTACTATTTATTTATTTTATATAATGTAATATATATTTAGATAAATATAAACCTACTTTTATTATTGATTCTATAATACAATACACAAGACGCAACATAAAATATTTACATATCTATCTATTTCTCATTATAAAATATTTAATATCTAATTGTTTTCGAGCGTTTGCTAGCTGTGTAGTATGGAAACGCCTACCGGCTTTGAATCTCCATACTAACTATGGAATACGCTGCACCAGACTCGACCGACCGACCGACCGCACAGTACATGATGCGTATGCGCGTCCTTCGACAGTTCGTCATAGATATCGACGCGAACATTATACCCGCTTGTGCTCCGTAATAATAAAAAATAGGTGCGACTGTTTTACCTATCGCTTTTACTGTGCTAGTGCTGAGAACTATATCTTCTTCCTCTTAACTGTCTACCTCACTGTGTCTTTCTGTTCTCTTCCTTCTAAATTATATAGTGATGTCTGTGCAGTATTAAAAGTTATTGAGTGTACCTAACAACTTGGACTTATCATTCCAATCACGAAGCCTATACCCACATAGCCAGGTACCTACCTACATATATACACCACATAGATCATCCTATAACTGGTGACCCCGAAGAACACTCCAGAAGAATGAGCAGTGACGGTAGCGATACAGCGCATTCTCAGCGGACAGTTCGAGCGTCGAAGAAACGAGAGCGCGTTTCCATTGACCCGCCCGAATATGCATCGGAACTTTTTCGTGTTGGCGTACGGATACCACCTTTTTGGCCTGAAAAACCTACAATATGGTTCTCCCAAATCGAAGGTCAGTTCAGCATGGCGAGGATCACTGATGACTTGACGAAGTTCCACTATGTCCTCTCTCACTTAGACAGGCAGTATTCTGTTGAGGTGGAGGACGTTATTACTTCACCTCCGGCTACTGGCAAATACGAGAAGCTCAAGAGTGAGCTCATTAAGCGCCTCTCTGTATCCAAGGAGAAGAAGGTGAAACAGCTCCTGCAATCTGAAGAGTTAGGCGATCGCAAACCTTCGCAGTTCCTGAGGCACCTGCAGCATTTGGCTGGCCCCACTATACCAGAGGATTTCCTGAGATCGATTTGGACGAGCCGACTGCCGAACAACCTGCAGACCATCATCGCATCCCAGATGAGCCTCTCCTTAAGCGAACTTGCTGACTTGGCTGATCGTGTCCACGACATTGCTCCTGCTACACCTCAAGTTGCGGCAGCATCTACTTCCAGTTCTGATCCATCGATGGAAATCATGGCCCGACAGATCACGGAGCTGACCAGGCAAGTCTACGCGCTCACCGCTGAAGTTCATGACCGTTCTCGCCCCCGCAACCGACAGTCGTCCCGTGGACGAGGACGTGGCGAGCGTAGCCGCACACCTGCGAAACGATCCATGTCGGAATATAGGAAGTTCCCCAATTGCTGGTACCACTACAAATTCGGCAGCCAAGCAGAAAAATGCATCCAGCCTTGCGACTATAAGTCGGGAAACGACAAGGGCAGTCGGTAATGGCGACTGAAGATTGCCCTTTCACTACTGGTCGCCTATTCGTTACAGACCGCAGATCGGCTGTCCAATTTTTAGTGGACACAGGAAGCGACTTATGCGTTGTACCACGATCTGCGTTTCGACAGCGTGTGAAATTGGACTATCAACTGTGTGCAGCAAACGGTTCATCCATTGACACTTATGGTTGGGTCGAGATGAACCTCAACTTAGGACTCCGTAGGGATTTTGTGTGGCGTTTCATTGTAGCAGACGTAACGAAACCTATAATAGGCGTAGATTTTTTATCGTTCTTCAATCTTGTTGTAGATATTCGTAATCAGCGTTTAATTGATGCCACCACAAATTTCTCAACGGTAGCTAACATTGTTACTGTTAATGATACCCTTATTTCAAGTGTAAAGGTCGTGACTGGTGATTCTAAGTATCACAACTTGCTTTCTGAGTTTCCAGACTTAACACGGCCAGCAGGCGCTCTTCGCACACCCAAACACAACACAGTCCACCATATTCGCACCACACCAGGCCCTCCAGTATCGTGTACACCTCGTAGACTAGCGCCAGACAAGTTAAAAATTGCTAAATCCGAATTCGAGGCTATGTTGGCAAATGGAACCGCTCGTCCGTCAGAGAGTCCGTGGTCGTCACCACTACACCTCGCTCCTAAAAAAGACAATGGTTGGCGACCGTGTGGTGACTACCGTATGCTCAACGCTCGGACGATCCCAGATAAGTACCCTATACGTCATATACATGACTTTGCTCACAGTTTATCTGGTTGTAACGTTTTCTCCACAATTGACCTGGTAAAAGCCTTCAACCAGATACCTGTTTTTACAGATGACATTCCAAAATGTGCCATAACGACTCCGTTTGGACTTTACGAGTTCCCTTACATGAACTTTGGCTTGAGGAACGCCGGTCAGACGTTCCAGAGGTTCGTTGATGAGATGACCCGAGGCCTAGATTTCTGTTACCCATATCTCGATGACTTCTTAATATTTAGTCGTAGCGAAGCTGAGCATGTAGATCACCTGCGTCAACTCTTCATCAGGATGCAGGATTATGGCATGCTCATAAACACAGCTAAATGCATCTTCGGCAAGTCGGAGGTGACATTTCTAGGCTACCACATCTCTCAACACGGAACCAAACCTCTGGAAGGCAAGGTAACCGCCATCAAGGAGTTCCCTGTCCCTAAGACAGCTAAGCAGCTTAGAAGGTTCTTGGGTATGTTAAATTTTTATAGAAGGTTTATTCCCCAAGCAGCCCAAATTCAAGCTCCCTTGAACGCTTTACTGACCGGCTCCATTAAAGCATCGCAGCCCGTTGATGTAAGTGGGGACGCATTTAAGGCTTTTGAGGCATGCAAACAAAGCCTTTGTAATGCAGCGTTATTGGCTCATCCTGACTCAAATACCAAGTTAGGTCTCATAACTGACGCTTCAGATTTTGCCTTGGGAGGAGTCTTGCAGCAACTAAAAGATGGAAACTGGCAACCTCTAGCCTTTTTCTCACGCAAATTGAGCCCTACACAACAGAAATACTCACCATACGATAGAGAGCTCCTCGCTATCTACGAGAGCTTAAAGTATTTTCGGCATTGGCTAGAGGCTACAACTTTCACTATCTATACTGACCATAAGCCGCTGTGCTTTGCGTTCCATGAAAGGAAGGCACACTGTAGCCCACGTCAGTATAGGCATCTGGACTACATATCGCAGTTCTCGACTGACATACAACACATCGCCGGGAAAGATAACGTCGTTGCCGACACGCTTTCCCGGGTCGATGAACTGCAAAATCCCGTAGATCTAGAAGTGATTGCCAAGGCTCAAGATTCCGATCCCGAACTAGCGGATTTTCTGAAACAAACAACTAGTTTGCACATAAAAAGGTTGAGTATACCTGGAAGTCACCTACAACTGTACTGCGATGTCAGCACAACGACTTCCAGGCCCTTAGTACCCAAGACCTTACGTAGACAAGTTTTCGATAGTTTGCATTCGCTAAGCCATCCCGGCGCTAACGCGAGCGCTAAATTAGTAGCAGAACGCTTCGTCTGGCCACTGATGAGGAAAGACTGTCGCGAATGGTCTAGGGCGTGTTTGGCCTGCCAGCGCACAAAGGTAAATCGACATGTTTCGTCGCCGTTAGGCACGCTCGATTTACCTAAAGCGCGTTTCAAATACGTCCACCTAGACCTTATCGGACCATTACCTCCGTCTGGTGATTTTAGGTACTGTTTGACAGCCATCGATCGCTTCACGCGATGGACTGAGGCTGTCCCCCTCACCAATATCACTGCGGAATCAGTGGCCAAAGCTTTCTTATCGGGATGGATAGCTCGGTTCGGTTGTCCGACCGACATTGTTACCGACCGCGGTCGGCAATTCGAATCGGCGCTTTTCGAGCAGCTATCAAAATTTATTAGTTTTAGGCATCGTAAAACTACCAGCTACCACCCCCAATGCAATGGTCTCATTGAGAGGTTCCATCGACAGCTAAAAGCGGCAATAATGTGCCACGCTGATAGTAGTTGGACCGAAGCGTTACCCCTCGTACTTCTCGGCATAAGAAGTTCATTTAAGGAAGATCTTCAATCTTCCTCTGCCGAGCTAGTTTACGGTGAACCATTGCGCCTTCCAGGTGAATTCTTTGGCCATAAAGTTGACAAATGCACGACTGACATTACCGAGTTTTCAGCTCGCATCAGAACATTTGCCAACAATTTACAGCCAGTCCCAACTTCACACCACTCGAATAATAAGGTTTTTATATATAAAGATCTCTCGTCTTGCTCTCACGTTTTTCTTCGAGAGGACTCGTTGAGAGGTGCATTACAGCCGGCCTACACAGGCCCTCATGAAGTCATTGAGAGAAGTGCAAAAACGTTTAAATTAAAAGTCAAAGGTAAAGTTGTGACGGTATCAGTAGACCGATTAAAACCAGCCTATATATTGTCACACTCTAATAACACTTCTCCTGATCCACCTTCTACTCCTACTCCAGCTCCAACGACCAAAACAACTCGTTCAGGGCGTCACGTTCAATTTCCGGACTATTATCGCCCGTTAGACACGGTCTCTGGGGGGGAGTGATGTGGTGAACCTTATATCTACTATTTATTTATTTTATATAATGTAATATATATTTAGATAAATATAAACCTACTTTTATTATTGATTCTATAATACAATACACAAGACGCAACATAAAATATTTACATATCTATCTATTTCTCATTATAAAATATTTAATATCTAATTGTTTTCGAGCGTTTGCTAGCTGTGTAGTATGGAAACGCCTACCGGCTTTGAATCTCCATACTAACTATGGAATACGCTGCACCAGACTCGACCGACCGACCGACCGCACAGTACATGATGCGTATGCGCGTCCTTCGACAGTTCGTCATAGATATCGACGCGAACATTATACCCGCTTGTGCTCCGTAATAATAAAAAATAGGTGCGACTGTTTTACCTATCGCTTTTACTGTGCTAGTGCTGAGAACTATATCTTCTTCCTCTTAACTGTCTACCTCACTGTGTCTTTCTGTTCTCTTCCTTCTAAATTATATAGTGATGTCTGTGCAGTATTAAAAGTTATTGAGTGTACCTAACAACTTGGACTTATCATTCCAATCACGAAGCCTATACCCACATAGCCAGGTACCTACCTACATATATACACCACATAGATCATCCTATAAACATAATGTTTGGACGTAACTCTGACTACCCCTATATAGACATCCTTAAGAATCTAATTTAAAGCTTCGATATCTGTGAGTATGTCTATCGTACTTGGGGATTACAATCGTGATCCTATTACTATTCTTTTATCATGTATCAAGTATACTGAATAGTTTTAATTATTGTATAGATAGCCAAGTGGGAGGTAGGTACTGAAACTTCACTGAAATTGACTAGATATTGAAGAAGTCGTCTCTAAGTCGTCCTTCCGTCGATTGAAGCTATTTCTAGAATAGATGACTGCGTTAGTTCGATTCCTCGTCCCAGCTATCCTCTAAACGGAGTAATAAAACCTGCAATGAGCTTTTATATATGCTCTGAGTGCCTAGATAGGCAAGCATGTTCACAATTTTGTATGGTTTTTAGGGGTTATTCGCACTTCGTACACTCTATTGTTATGTAATTTTTTGCAATTTTACCGCAGTTAGTACACCGGCTTTCAAGACAGTCAAGGTAAAAAGTGCATTACCACATGATTGATAAAATAGTATAATCAACTAAGTACTTGTATGACAAATTAGGAAAGATACCCAAAAAAATTGAAATTATTGTCTCTTCTGTCGTCACTCTTGTGTTGCATAACTCGTAGGTACATAATTTTTGATAAAATTAATGAAGAATATATTTATAATGAAAAAAAATAGGATCACGAGTTTGATACATTTACACATCCTCTCAGATCTCCAGGCACTTAGATCCTTAAAGATGTCTAAAGGGGGTAGTCAGAGGCACGTCCAAACATTATATTTAGCGCATGCCCATATTTTTCAGTAGTTAGCATTCCATACGGGACAGGTTGCAAGCCCATCGCTGCCCACCACCCAAGAATAACTAGGATCACGACTGTAATTCCCAAGTACGGTAGACATACTCTCAGATCTCAAGGCGTGTACATCCTTGAAGAGTTTCTAAAGAGGGTAGTCAGAGGCAAGTCCTAATATTATGTTTGGTACTACACCCACATTTTGCGATACGTTCTTGATTCGTAGTATAGTATTTATAAAAACTGCTAAAACTTTTATCATTCACTGTACTTAACTCTCAATTTTTCTATGCTAATTTCAACTTTATAGAAAGAGTGTACGAAGTGAGAATCGTTGTATGGGATTTCAAAATTATTTTTTATGACGTTTTAAAAGGTCGAGTGTACGAAATGCGAATAACCCGTTTTTAGGGTTTTTAGGGTCCGTTTTTTACTAAGACTTCGCTGTCCGTCCGTCTGTCTGTCACAAGGCTATCTCATGAACCGTGATAGCTAGACAGTTGTAATTGTCACAGATGATGTATTTCTGTTGCCGCTATAACAACATATACTAAAAACAGAACATGCTATCTCATGCGTATCTCATGAACCGTGATAGCTAGACAGTTGTAATTGTCATAGATGATGTATTTCTGTTGCCGCTATAACAACATATACTAAAAACAGAATAAAATAAATATTTAAGTGGGGCACCCACTTAAATATCTACAAACTTATACTTCCACTATACTACAAACGTGATTTTTTTGTCGTTTTTTATAGATAACTAGCAGTCCGCCCCGGCGTCACACGGTTGTAATAATGATATTTTATTTACACCTTGGGTTACATTATCGAAGTTTTAATAGGGATCCCTAATAGTTAGACATATGATATTACAGATTTTTTTGTAGTTACTTAATGATGTTTTCTATAAAACTGTAGTACATCACTTTGCTCTATTGTCAATAATTTCCGCAACAAACGCGATATAAGGTTTTTTTTGTTTTTCACACTTTGTTGGCCGAAGTTTTCATACGTATCACTAACATTTTTGAAAAAAATCTGTAGCCTATGTTCATTGGGGATAATGTAAGATTCTAATGGTGAATGAATTTTTCAAATCAGTCCAGTAGTTTCGGAGCCTATTCGATGCAAATAAACAAACAAACAATCAAATCTTTCCTCTTTATAATATTAGTATAGATGGTACGGAACCCTTCATGCGCGAGTCCAACACGCACTTGCCCGGGTTTTTTTGTATTTGGAATCATGCATTTGACTGTAATAATCGCATCGGGGTGATCCGTACTTTAATGGGTTCATTCAAGAAACCGGAAGCATCTTAATGGACCTTTAAGACGGCAAGTCAGTCATACGCAATCATTTGCAAAGATAAACTCTACCAATCCTCTTATCTCCTAATTGAGTGAATTAAAGGTACCTACTTTGTCTATTTGCGAACATTAGGCCCGGTTAATTAATTTAACCTCTTAATCTCCTCTGATAATAGCTCATAGTAATTAATCGCTGGTTTATTTCCACTGTCAACTTTGATTAGTTCGAATTATTTTAATGCATCACTACATAGTATAAAGCAAAGTCGCTTTCCGCTTCCCGCGTCTGTATGTAATATGTATGTATGTAGGTATGTTTGCTTATATCTTTAAAACTACACAACGGATTTTGATGCGGTTTTTTTTAATAGATAGAGTGATTCAGGAGGAAGGTTTATATGTATAATAACATGCTACCCGTGCGAAGCCGGGGCGGGTCGCTAGTCATGTATATTTACAAAAAGTATTATATCAGTAATCTAATCTGGTTCCTATAGTATAAGCTTTACTTAGTTTGGGGCTACATGTGTGAAATTAAAAAATAAAATAGGATCACGACTGTAATTCCCAAGTACGTTTGAATAAATTAATGATTTAAATTAAATATAATTTCTTATCAAAAACTATCTTAGTGAGAATCTAGATCTACATATTACCTATCTTTAACAATAAATCACAAGTTGATCTTAATAGTAGGTATCAAAGTATTTTGATGATAAATTCTATAATGTATCATTTTGAAAAAAATAGGTATCTTTATCGTGAAAAAATTCTGCTATTGTGTTTTCAGCTTATTAAAAGTCTAGGTAGGAACCTGAAGTAATATATTTATAAAAATAGGAAACGTGGCTTGTTCAGAAGTTTTTTTTTCTATTCGAAAAAGAGCAATCGTCGATATGGAGCGCCTTAATAAAAATTGTTGATAATGGCTGAACGCCTCTTATTTTTTCTTATTCATATTTTTATATACTAGCAGATCCGCGACAGACGTTGTCCTGTCCAATTTTCAATAATCACAT
Organism: Hydriomena furcata; assembly: GCA_912999785.1. Lineage (NCBI taxonomy): Eukaryota > Metazoa > Arthropoda > Insecta > Lepidoptera > Geometridae > Hydriomena > Hydriomena furcata. The sequence continues at coordinate 2,923,042 of OU538834.1, read as the reverse complement.
AGAGTAACGCACATTGCTATTACGACTGATGTGATGACACTGGTGTCTGATTTTTTGCACACCAGCGTCATCTACATACATATTTAAATTAAAATCATCTTTTAGGCGTTTTTTAATTTTTATTTTATGGGGATATAATTTTTTTATTGGGATGTTTTTCGTATTTTAAAATAGTCTATGTTTTATTCGGGCATTATATCTACACTTACAGTAAATTTCATCTTATCTATCCGTTTTGTCGTTTAGGCCTGATTGAGGCACATACAAACTCACAATTTTTCGCATTTATAATATTACTAGCGACCGGGACACGGGTTTAGTACATATAAACCTTCCTCCTGAATCACTCTATCTATTAAAAAAAACCGCATAAAAATCCGTTGTGTAGTTTTTAAGATATAAGCATACATACAGACGCGGGAAGCGACTTTGCTATAAACTATGTAGTGATTAGGATAGGATTAGGATAAAATAAATGTTATACCTAGTATTATTTAGATTATTATTATCAAAATCCTTGAAGGCTTCCGTTGTCCTATAAGCATATTTATTCAGCAGGATCTAATCATAATCAGGGACCGTACCACAAGCTCAAAGGCAATATTAAAATCATATTACTTACTAGCTGACCAGTGCCCGCTTCGCTGGTCGACAGATAGCTTCACATCTGGTATTCCCATCTTCAAAATAAATTATAGCCTATATGTTGCCGAGGACTAATAGCTACATAACAAAAAAAGTTTCATCAAAATCCGTCCAGTAGTTTTTGCGTGAAAACCAGACAACAGACCAGACAGACAGACAACAATTTCAAAAACTAATTTTTTGGCTTGTGTTACTTGTATGAAGACCCCTAGGAGTATTTTTTTAAGTTTTTATTCAATGTACAGAATTGAACTCTTCTACAGTTTTATTATATGTATAGATGATGCGAAAGTGACAACGCAATACAAACTCGTATAGCGTTGTCACTTTCGTACCGCGAGTAATATTCGATATTACTTTCGGACCTTGTGGTACGGCCCCAGTAGGCTCATTATGGATTCATGAAGCAGCCAAGTTGTCGGCAATCATGTACTTATTGTTACAACAATGCCCATTTAATCATAACATCCTCTGAGAGATTATTGTATTTATTCACGTCATTATTCTATAATTATCCACAACAATAATTTGTGTTTATCTTAGCCGACGATGGGCTTGCAACCTGTCAAGTATTGGATACTACTTGACTGGCCTCACAGCTCAGTTGGTAGTAGCTCTGCCTTCTGCACTGTAGGTTGTGGGTTCGATCCCCACCAAGGGCAAACAAGGCCAGACAATTGTGCAAACAATTGTGTGATGAACATAGATGTTTGTTCTGTGTCTGGGTGATATTATGTATCATGTATTTAAAAAAAAAAGTATATAAGTATTCTATCAGTTAACAAGTTCCCATAGTACTAGCTTTACTTAGTTTGGGGCTAGATGGCGCTGTGTGATAATGCCCACCAATATTTTGTATATATTATATATTTTGTCCACCAATAGTGGTTTAGAATAAAAAAAATGTGAAAAAAGCTTAGATACGAGTACAATCTATGATTTCTCTAAGAAAATGTCAAACTCAAAAGGTATTTATTTTAAAAACATCACAAGTATAACTTTGAAACGTCTTATGCCGGGGTCCCACGGCCCGCGTTTTCACGCGCCAGACCGCGCCAAGGCGGACGGACGCGCCGCGCCGTGGGAACGATGCATCCGTGGTGGCCCGTGCTCGGAACGCTCTGTACGCGACGCGCCGGACGCACTCAGGCGGAGCGTCGTCATACGGCGCGGCCCGTCGTTTTACGCGCCGTGGGACCCCGGCTTTAGGAGCTAAGTGAAGCTACGCCTGTTCCTCGCGACCAAGCCCAGAAGAATTAGGCAACAAACACGGCTTGGAGCCTATCATTTTTTCAATGAATGTCCAAAACTGTCAATATTTACATTTCAATAACCCAAGACTTTTGTCACGAGCATCATAATTATATATTAAAGCGTACCTAGTTGATAGCGATCAGGTAGCGCATTGCCCATTCAAATTGAAGGCACTCATTTTGAAACCCCTGGTACGAAAACTTCGAGTAGCATTGTAATTTTAACACAACTACTGTCAAACTAGTTTCTTCTTTATAATTTCTCCTCAAACATTCCCTTTACGGCCAAAAATAATAGCTAACAGGGAAAGCTAAGTTAGTAGGCAACTACTCGGGTTTTAGTAAAACTGTTAGACGCTTAATTATGAAGTTGCTCTTTCGCTGCATCTAAGTGTAGATTTATATTAGACGGGGCCGTGTCCGGCCGTGCCGTGTATGTGGCCCGGACGAGGCACGGACGGGGCACGGATTTGAAACGTTACATACATTGTATGAATCATTTTATATTAAACAGTGCCAGATCCGTGTCCCATCCGGGCCCGCCTACTAACCAAAGGTTCAGGCCCGGCCCGGACACAGGACGCTCCGGACACGGCCCGGTCTATTATAAATCTACCCTAACTTAGCGCCTTTGTGCAGTGCCAGACACTTACTGCTCTTTGCTTACGATAAGATGGTAAACTTTTGAAGTCGTCGCTACATTTTGGACTACTCTTACAACTACTGCAAAATGTGGGCATGTGCCAAATATAATGCTTGGACGTGCCTCTGACCCCCACTAGACATCTTCAAAGGATCTAAGCGTCTGAAGATCTGAGAGGATGTCTACCATACTTCAGGATTACAGTCGTGATCCTATTTATTTTATTTTTACAACAAAACTACAGAATGAATGTCCCTATAAAAAAAACTCAAATCTTTTGAACGCCATACTCGGTACGAGTAAAAACCTCGTTCAAAGTAATCCTACTAACCTCGCTCTAATGTCCACCGTTCCAAGTTAAACTTTTCAATCCATTTCAGAGTACGAACTTTGTCCGGCACCCCTTTGAGAATGGAGGAGAGCAAGAAAGAAATCAATCTAGACTCTGTGTTGGAGTCCTTGGGGCCCTACGGAAGATACAACTTATTGAATTTTGTGCTGCTGCTGTACCCGGTATTATTGAGCAGCTTCTTCGAGTGCGGGTTCATTTTTGAAGCGCAGGAACAAGCTTACAGGTGAGATATTTCTGCATTTTCAAGATAAAGTTAAATGATAATGATGGGCTTGCAACTTGACACGTATGGACTACTACTGCAAAATGTGGGTATGTGCCAAATATAATGTTTGGACGTGCCTCTGACTACCCCCACTAGACATCTTCAAAGGATCTAAGCGTCTGGAGTTTTTAGTTCTTTAGTTTTTTTAGTTTTCTACTTAAGTTTTCTGCGATCTGAGATATCTATAGTAAATATTGAGGATTCAAAAAATGATTTTCAAACTATCGTGATTAGTAGACATACTCGTAACTATTTATTTTTTTCACGGTCCTTTATTACGTATACCTCACAGCTCAGTTGGTAGTAACTCTGCCTTCTGCGCTGTAGGTTGTGGGTTCGATCCCCACCCAGTGCGAACATTTGTGTGATGAACTTAAATATATTTTCTGTGTCTGGGTATCTATCTATCTATAATATATAAACATATCTATCTATAATATAATAAAACCGGCCAAGTGCGAGTCGGACTCGCGCACGAAGGGTTCCGTACCATTATCTATAAAAGCGGCAAAAAAATCACGTTTGTTGTATGGGAGCCCCCCTTAAATATTTATTTTATTCTGTTTTTAGTATTTGTTGTTATAGCAGCAACCGAAATACATAATCTGTGAAAATTTCAACTGTCTAGCTATCATGGTTCATGAGATACAGCCCTGTGACAGACAGACGGACAGACAGACAGACAGACGGACAGCGAAGTCTTAGTAATAGGGTTCCGATTTTACCCTTTGGGTACGGAACCCTAAAAATGAATCGCTGAATGTGTTGCTAAGCGCAAATCTCGAGAGCAGCTGAACTGATTTCGCTAATTCTTTCTTTGTTGTATTCGTTATTATCAGTAGAAGGTTTTTATGGAAAACAAAATAATTTGACAGGACAACGTCTGTCGGGACAGCTAGTATAAAATAAGTACCTATGTATTTACAAAAAATAATAATCTATCAGTTATCTGGTTCCCATAGTACAAGCTTTGCTTAGTCTGTGCCTAGATGACGTGGACGTTAAAGTCCGCCAATAGATTTATTTATTTACCTTTAATTTATTTTCCCGACTTTTCGCCTAGGCTACTAAAGCCATGGTCGCGGCCAGACTGATTACAGTCTGGGGATTACAGTCGTAATCCTATTTCATTTCTACATTTACTGTGAAAATTTAATTTAAGTACTAAAGAGGCAAGAGGATGTTGAAATTCACATTATATCTCTGAACATTATGCCTGCTTACACACCATAAATAAACCCCAGTAATTATTTACTTCACACAAATATCACATACGCTGATTTGATATATGGAAACTCAATAACCGGTGTTTACGGCTTAATGCAGTCGTTTCGTTTTCAATTTGGTTTTTATGGTTCCGTACCGAAAGGTTAAAAACGGGACCCTATTACTAAGACTCCGCTGTCCGTATTTCTGTCTGTCACAAGTCTGTATCTCATGAATCATGATAGCTAGACAATGGAAATTTTCACTGATGATGAATTTCTGTTGCCTCTTTATAAAAAAAAATTAATACTAAAAACAGAATAAAATAAATATTTAAGTGGGGCAGAAACAAACGTGATTTTTTGCAGTTTTTTATAGATAATGGTATGGAACCCTTCGTGCGCGAATTCGACTTGCACTTGGCCATAAAAAATATGTAAAAATGATTTATAAATTTAAAAAAATCTAAAGAATATAAATAAACAGAATCACGACTGTAATCTCCAAGTATGGTAGACATCCTCTAGATCTCCAGATGTTTAGATCCTTTGAAAATGTCTAGTGGGGATAGTCAGAGGCACGTTTAAACATTATATTCGGGACGTGCCCACAATTTGCAGTAGTTAGCATTCCAGGTTGCAAACCCACCGCTGCTTATAAGAATACTAACTGGTTTCCTCACGATGTTTTCCTTCACCGTTTTAAGCAAGTGTTTTTTGATGCGCATATAAACTTTTCTAACAGAAAAATCCATTGATGCACCCGGGATTCGAACCCACGACCTTCAGATTGAAAGTCGAGGTACCTCCCACTCGGCCAACACTCTATTTTTTTATTAGTGTTAGGACACTGCACGAGCAAAATTACTCGCAGAAGGTAGTAAGCCATAGACTAGACGCTTGTATTTATGAGGTAAATGACCATTATACTGTCTCATATCACGATATAATGGTACAGCCAGGTAAATTACAGTGTTATCGGTTATCACTAGTTATCTGTCATCTATAGCGTCTGTTAGATCAATATTTATGTGGCAGGATAATGCACTCGCTACAAAACTTTCAGAAGGTTATAAAGCTTCTAACTTTAAGGTTCCGTACCCAAAGGGTAAAAACGAACCCTATTACTAAGACTCCGCTGTCCGTTTGTCCGTCCGTCTGTCTGTCAATAGGCTGTGTATCTCATGAATTGTGATATCTAGACAGTTGAAATTTCAAATACACAGATGATGTATTTGTATTACAGCTATATCAATAAATACCTACTAAAAACAGAATAAAAAATTAATAGTATAGATAAACTTTATAGATAATGGTACGGAACCCTTCGTACTTGAGACCGACTCGAACTTGGCCGGCTTTTTTAAACTACATAATATTAATTAGTAACCAGAGCTCAAGTTGTATCGTGTATGTCTCTGGATATTTTTTGGACATCTTATTTCTATTTATTTATTCGTAATTTGTTCCAGATGTGAGGTGGCGGGCTGCGAGCAAAAGTTCAATGACACCAAATGGTTGGAATACGCAATACCTACCGATGTGGAGAAAGACCGGCCGGCGACTTGTGAGAGATTTGCGTTTCAAAATGCGACTGTTGAGCAGTGTGTCGCAGCAGAGTTTTCTAACAAGACGGTCGCATGCGATAGCTATGTCTATGAGAATGAAAAGTCTTTGGTAAAAGAGGTATGTGCAATTGTGCAAGTCAATTCCAATTCGAAGATGAACGAATTTCTTGTGTATTTCGAAAGTCATGTACTGTCCCGTTTCCAACGTTGCGTTTAGGCGTTTTTTTATTAAAAAAAAAGTATTAAAAAAATCTTTATTTTGCTTACAAAATTTTGGGTTACATGGGTTGGGATCTCCTCTGTTAAGTTGCAATAACCTGTATTAGAGAAGTCCCCTCTTTATTTACGGTGGTCTATATCTACTTCTACTTATTAAAAGTTAGTTACTTATTTATTTATATCGACGAAAAACGGAGGAGGCTCTCAAGTCGGTATATATTTTTTTTTTATTTATGTATGAACTCGCTTTTTTTACCTGGTGATGAGATTTAAATTATTATTTTTCTATTGTGTAGAGAATAATCCCAAGTTGGTCCAATTTAAATTATATTTATGAAGGACTGACAGTTCCTTCAAAAACTTAAAAAACAAATATAGTCCCTTGACTTTTGGTATCGTCGATTGGTCGATATATATTCGTCGGTTTTCTTTTAGTTTTTTAAATGTAATAACGAATATATTTGGACATTCTCGACCATTGAGCCGATTCCAACCAATTGAGCTGAAGTTTTCCATACATAAGTAACTTCGGTGACAATGCAATAATAATAGTGACAGCGAGCTGATCTAATGATGGAGTCAGCAGCTGTTCAACGGAACTTCTCATGATAATGTAGTATTATAGTCTAGCGAGCTGGTCTCATGATGGAGCTCGGCGTAGCCATGAGAACTACACAGCATAATCCCGCCATGTTTGAGCTCGTTGGATTCGTCTTGACGAGAACTAGAGCCCTGAGATTATAAAAGCTTGCATAAAATTCTATTTTTAATAGAAAAACTTATTTTGTTCCAGTTTAACTTAGGCTGTCAAGAATGGAAACGCGTGCTTGTTGGGACCATCCACAATTCCGGCATGTTCTTAGCCATGCTGTTCACTGGCGCCATCTCTGATCGCTTTGGAAGAAAGTGGGCGGTGGGATTCGCATCAGCTGCTAGTTTAATTTTCGGGTTTGCAAGGGCCTTCTCGCCAAACTACTTGACATATGTCTCGCTGCATTTCTTCGAGGCTGGGTTCGGAGGAGGGCTTTACCCTTCGGCGTATGTTTTCAGTAAGTAATTTAATTCTGTGCTACTAAACTTTCTTAATCCTATGGCTACACATTACACAATCAAGTTTCAATCCTATCGCTGACCTGGCGCAGGGTGACCAATAATAACCGCTGAAGGATAATTAGAAAAAATATTGATGCACTGCTGGAATTCGAACTCACGATTTTCTAACAAGGACTTCAGTGACGGGTTGGGCTACTATTGCGATTTATTTAAATAGAGCGAGTGTGTGTGTTATTTTAAACCGCAATAACTACTGAATTGATTTAAATGAAACTTTACAGTAATATATCATATTTATACACACATAGGCTACTTTTTATCCAGGTATTACCCGTGCGAAGCTATTATATGATATTTTGACGTCACAACCACTCTAACCTTGAAATCAAAATTAATAGGAATTAATTGGTTGTGAGCACCAAAAGCAAATACTTTGCAACATGTAATGGTATAGGTATAGACGAACATAACAATATTTATTTTACATTATTTTTATTCTTGTTCTAGTTGTCGAACTGGTCGGCCTTAAGCAGCGAGTCATCGTCTCAGCCATGTGCAACATGACCTTCGTAATCGGAGTGGTCCTCATCGCCCTCCTAGCGTGGTTCGTTGAGAACTGGCGAACCTACATCCTTATCCTCTACTGCCCAGCCGCTATCGTCGTCATTTACGTCTGGTTCATGAACGAAAGCGCACGCTGGCTCCTCAGCAAAGGTCGAAGAGACGAGGCCATAACTGTTTTGAAACGAGCCGCCAAGATAAACAACCTAGACCCGAGAGTCCTAGACCTGGACGCGCTCGGCGACCCGCTTCTGAAGCCGGAGAACCAAACCACGGATAAGAAATCCCAGTTCTACAAAGCTATACGGTCCACTATAATCTGGAAGCGGTTGATGATATGCTCGTTCTTATGGATGACGTGCTCTCTAGTTTACTACGGCTTATCCATAAACTCTGTATCGTTGAGCAGTAATAAGTACGTCAGCTTTATGTTAGTGACTCTGGTGGAGATACCGGCGTATATTGTCGTGGTGATTGTGCTTGACAAATATGGAAGGAAGAAGACGTTAGTGACGACGTATGTACTGTGTGCTACCATGAGCTTGCTGTTCGCCTTCCTGCCTAGATGTGAGTATCCATTTATCTTATTTTTAAAACTATCGTGATTAGTAGACATAACTATAGATTTTGAGGGTTGCTGACGATTCGGACACAATAAATTCGGACACTTTGTCCGTGACTCGGGTCTTTAACACGTAATTACCTTTAATTTACTTTCCCGACGTTTCGACTATGTTACAATAGCCATGGTCGCGGGCAGACACGTCTGAAAAGTAAATTAAAGGTAATTATGTGATAAAGACCCGTGTCAAAATCTATAGTTATGTCCATTTATCTTTGCTACAACGAAAACAAATAAATCGTTCAGGTAGCCTAGACATATTATTTGAACTGTCAGATGGTTCTACCTATCAACCGATTCATTTCTGTTTTGTACATGATCAATTCAATTCAGTTTATTCTAGGTATTCAATTAGTTTTATGTAGGTATCTATTTATTTATAAATTCTCTGTGAGATTTTTTCTTACTTCAATGGTTACAAACATGATGTTCTCAATGTTTTATTTACGTCTACAACACAGGTTACACAAGCTATACATAAATAAACATCGGTATTTAATGTGCATAACAACTTTAGTTCAACAGCTATTTATTTAACAGTAACCACATAACCTGATCCTTGTCCATGATAAAAACCGGCCAAGTGCGAGTCGGACTCGTGCACGAAGGGTTCCGTACCATTATCTATAAAAACGGCAAAAAAACAAGTATGTTGTATGGGAGCCCCGCTTAAATATTTATTTTATTCTGTTTTTAGTATTTGTTGTTATAGCGGCAACAGAAATACATAATCTGTGAAAATTTCAACTGTCTATCTATCACGGACAGACAGACAGACAGACAGACGGACAGCGAAGTCTTAGTAATAGGGTCCCGTTTTTACCCTTTGGGTACGGAACCCTAAAAACTAACCGCATGTCGTGTTCTAAACATTATTATTTACTAAATTGCAGAAGGCACCTTTGATTCACATCATTACTATATCACGAGCAATTTTGAACTGTCTGTATCTAATCACAAGGTTGAGAATATGTCAGCACAATACGATGTTTTACAGAAATAGCTAGTACTGTAGGTTGGTACTTAATTACTTATTATAATAGGGTGCCTTGTCCATGATTCACAATTGTAGGCTTTATGAAAAGGTTATACGAACAAGCCGTGTTGGCCGAGTGGGAGGTACCTCGTCTTTCAATCTGAAGGTCATGGTGTTCGAATCACGGCGTGCATCATCACTACATAGTATAAAGCAAAGTCGCTTTCCGCTTCCCGCGTCTGTATGTAATATGTATGTATGTATGTATGTTTGCTTATATCTTTAAAACTACACAACGGATTTTGATGCGGTTTTTTTTTATAAATAGAGTGATTCAAGAGGAAGGTTTATATGTATAATACATGCATAATATTGTAGAGAAACACTGATAATTTTAGAGGTTTCTAATGTGATGTCGTAAATAAACACATTTTTTTGCGCTTACATTGCAAATGCTGGCTGAACCCCACGAGATATATCAGAATAATGTACTACAGTATTGTACACCTTAAAAACGTCTACAAAAAAGTCAACGATGGTATTAGAAATGTCTTACGCACAGCGAAGCGGGCACGGGTCAGCTAGTTAATGATATTTCTGTTCAAAAAAATTATATGCGCATCAAAACACGTATTCAAAACGGTGAAGGAAAACATCGTGAGGAAACCATGGGCGATGGCTTGCAACCTGTCACGTATGGAATGCTGACTACTGCAAAATGTGGGCATGTGCCAAATATAATGTTTTGACGTGCCTCTGACTACCCCCACTAGACATCTTCAAAGGATCACCTGGAGATCTGAGAGGATGTCTACCGTACTTGGAGAATACAGTCGTGATCTCATTTTTTTATTTTTTTACGAACAAGACTGAACAAAACGGTTCGACAAAACGTTTTAAAATTTACTTTGCCTGTCTATTTATTGATACTTTAAATTATCAGCTGGTAATTAATCACTATCTTCGTGTGAAATAGAGTGTGTATTGGTGTGCGTATGATATAGGTAGATAGCTCTAGTAAACAGGTGGACGACCTTGACCTAGGAAACTTGTTGTGTTTGTATTTTTAGCAAAACTGCTATGAAAACTATTTTATTTTTGCACTGTCAAAACCTAATAAGTTAGAGCTGAATTGCAATAAGTTTTATTATAAATATAATGATTTGCGGCAAACGCAATATCATTAAAAATACCAATGTTTTTAATAACTCGAATGATATAATATCTCGAGTTCGAACGCATGAGTGTTTTCAATATCAAATGAATAATTATTAATTAATAGATCGTAGGTTGTCTTATTATTTTAGTACCTACCTACGCATAAAATCGTCATCTAACAAAAAGATGATGATTTTGCTAATAAGATAAAAATTTCAAGAAGGTGTTGAAAGATGGCAGAGTACCTAATAAAGAAATTCACAAAAAAATACTTATTGACGCTCCGGGAAACTAACTTAAATAAGTTTTCTGTTGAAAAATATTTTTCAATGACAAGCTTTAGTAAAACAATTTGAACCTTCGCGCACGAGCGCACTATCACCTGTCACGTCATGTAACATTGTCATCGGAACTTGACAAGTATGCAATGTTTTTACTCAATCGAAGTATTTACTAAGGAGTTCCATTTTGAGTGTTTGTTGAACAGCTCCTGACTCCATCATCAGATCAGCTTACTGTCACCATATTATTGCATTGTCACCGAACCGTGAAACATGCCAACTTTGCCAACATTTTTCATATATTTTAAATTTTTGTATAATTTTTCTATGGGAACGTAAGTATTTTCTTTTATCATCTGCAATTAAAAGATAACGAGCATATATTATTTTATCAGATTTTATTATTCGTCAATATTTAATTAAGTATTTTATTCATTTTGATGGTGGGCAAAGTTATCTGGACTTTTTGCCAACATTACCCGCATTGATTTTTGACGCAAATAAGGTCTCTATCCAGATGACTTAAAGTCTAATACAAGAATTTGGGCAAATAATGGCGTTTACTTTTGAAATAAAAACGATACCATGAAAGGTTTCCTACCAAAGTGGCTGGGCAAAGTTACCCTGGCCGTTTTCGTCTTTTTCATACAATCCGCATTTCACATTTTAAAAGTGCTAGGGTTGGCACATCTCAGTAAACTGATCTTAACGCTTTTTTTTCTTTTTCTGCAAAGTATGTTGTAGGTAAACAAAAAAAACAAAGTTATTTTTCATTTATTTATTTATTATCTAAACTTTTAATCAACATGTTTACTGCTTCCAATTTTTGTCTCGACTTTCTTTGTTGAATTCGAGATTTTTGCTTGCTTTTCTGAAATAAACCAAATAACAATATTATTATTACCAAGGATTGGTCTTCGGTGGCGAACGATTGAGAGAGATGGAAGTGGGATAAGGAAGCATTTGGTCAGCAATGGAAAAGTATAGGCTAGGAATAATAATAAGAATATCAGAAGTAATCATTAAAAAGTCAGTCTCAGTACCAGAAATCGGAGTGGGTACATAGTAATTGCCTAAACTTCGAAGAACTTCAGACAAATTAAGTAGCATGTAAATAATACCCTCGTATAAAATCCCAGAATTATTTTATTGTTCCGAATTCAAGCTTATAAATTTTATGTAGGAATCACATTTTACCTACTTCCTTGAAGTTTAGGCCAGTATACTCTACCTATTTAGATCTCTGGTAATACTGATCTGATGTTTTGAATGATTACTTAAACTTAATAATAATAAAAAAAAACAAGTTTCGTAAGTGCCAACCCTAAGCTTATTTTGATGGCGGGTAATGTTGTCAGTAGTAGATCGCAACATCACACCATTATAACTTTAGTTTTAAAAGACAATGCAATGACAAAGCAATGATAATAACATATAATACTCATAAAGCATTTTTGTATAACATATTATAAATTAAACTAACCTGTGTTTTCGCCATCACGCACAATTCACTTTTGAATTTGCACCAAAAATTGCCCGCGAAAATACGCACCACACTCGACGAGTTCCAACAAGTTACTGAGTGAAGTTAGCGACACACCCGATAGACAGTGTAGCTAGACACATAACCTATTTTCTACCGAAGTCAATAAATGTTACCATAGTTTTCAGATATTTTTGCACTTTAAAGATTTGCTTATAAATTGAACTTCGGGCAAAATTACCCTTGTTGGCAAAGTTGGCATGTTTCACGGAAGTTACTCAAGTATGCGAAATTTCAGCTCAATCAGTTGGGGATAACTGCTTCAAAATTGAGTTGCAAGATTCCACATTAACAAACATAGTTACATAGTTACATACATACATACAATGCAAGTTAAATAAAAACTTGAAAAATGGATCTAATGAATGTACTTATATCAAAAATCCTGATTAGGAAATTACTTAGATTACTTAGGCAATCCTACCGAAAGTTACATCACAAAATTTCTATCAATGTACGTGTCTTGTATCGATCTAGATACATATACAATCTGTATAAAAACGATTGAATATATTACACGTGCTATAAACGATCACAAGGCCAAAGAGTGAGTGAACAAGATCCCAATAGATACAATTGTTAACTAAATTAAATGCTGTATTAGCGTTTCTATTATGAGCAGTACGAGTATGTAAATAAATACATATGCGAAACTGAATGGGAATGACGTAACAATTAGAATGCTTCTGTTTTCAACAGTCGAATAAAGGATGTTCTCAATAAGATAATTTATTTTTACCTGGTTATCCGATTTGGTAATTTTTTCAGGGTTCCGTACCCAAAGGGTAGAAACGGGACCAAATTCAAACTCAAAAATCATTTATTTCAATAAAATCACAAGGATCACTTTGAAACGTCTTAGGAACTAGGTGAAGCTACGCCGATTCCTCGCGACCAAGCCTAGAAGAATCAGGCAACAAACACGGCTTGGATTTACCTTTTTTTTCAATGATCCTTTCCTTAATGCTATGTAGAGCTCCAGTGTGGTGCCGATCGAACAAAGTGAAGGCTCAAACAAGAATAATAATTAATAGAACTACTCAAGTACGTACAACAATAAAAAAAATAATATAAATATGTGGGGCTTCCCATACAACTAATGTTACTTTTTTGCCGTTTTTTATAGACGGTACAATGATACAGAACTCTTTGTGCGCGAGTCCGACTCTCACTTGTGCGTTTTTAGGGTTCCGTACCCAAAGGGTAAAATCGGAACCCTATTACTAAGACTTCGCTGTCCGTCTGTCTGTCCGTCTGTCCGTCTGTCCGTCTGTCCGTCTGTCCGTCTGTCCGTCTGTCCGTCTGTCCGTCTGTCCGTCTGTCCGTCTGTCCGTCTGTCCGTCTGTCCGTCTGTCCGTCTGTCCGTCTGTCCGTCTGTCCGTCTGTCCGTCTGTCTGTCTGTCACAGGGCTGTATCTCATGAACCATGATAGCTAGACAGTTGAAATTTTCACAGATTATGTATTTCTATTGCTGCTCGAACAACAAATACTAAAAACAGAATAAAATAAATATCTAAGGGGGGCTCCCATACAACAAACTTGATTTTTGCATTCCAGCGCCATCTAGTTTCATTTGATGTTACTACGTATTATAGGTACTTTTCGGGGTTTGAGAGGTAAGATGAAAGAGGTTTGCGATTCCGCTGGCAGGTGGCGCTATTTTACCACTATCGGTAAAGTAAGTCGGTAAATAGGTGGTACTTCACATGATCGAATAAAAAGTTTGAAATTGAATTATTGAATTCATGTAGTTAGGTAAATAGGTACCTAGGTAGATATTATTAATTTCCAATTAATTTCGAGTTCGAATCCTGGCCGTGCATCAATGGATATTTCTGTTCGAAAAATGTACCTATATGCGCGTTACACGTGTTTATAACAGTGAAGGAAAACATCGTGAGGAAACCTGTTAGTATTCTTGAAAGCGGCGACGGGATTGCAACCTGTCACGTGTGGAATGCTAACTACGTAGTTAGGTAAATAGGTAGGTTACGAGATATTATGAATTATTTTTTATGTTTCTAGGGTTCCGTATCTAAAGGGTAAAAAACGGGACTACTAAGACACCGCTGTCCGTCTGTCTGTTACCAGGCTGTATCTCGTGAACCGTGATAGCTAGACAGTTGAAATTTTCACAGATGATGTATTTCTCTAAAATCAGCATAAAATAAATATTTAAGTGAGACTCCCGTACAACAAACGTACGTTTTTTTGCCGTTTTGATAATAGTACGGAACCCTTCGTGCGCGAGTCCGACTCGCACTTGGCCGGTTTTTTTTATTTTGTGTAGAGAATAGTACAAATTGGTCCTTTGCCAATTTTTTTACAAATTGCCTACATACAATTACTATATATACCAAAAGTTGTCCCAAGAAACTTATAAAACCAATATCGTTTCTTGACTTTTCGATTGGTCGAAACATTTTTGTCCGTTTTCTTTTTAGTTTCCAGAACGAATTATTATTGTATAAACTATCTAAATATGCTATCACGATATAGAACCTATTCTGCGCTCTATTTTCTAGCAACAAAATCCTTAAAATATCCATTTTTCAATGAAGCGAGCGATCATTGCGAATTTTTTCACAATGTTCAAATAGTTTTCACAATAAAACACGAAAATATAAATATAATAAAATACATATTCGTTTGTAGAATCTATTTTTACAAAAAAAATATAGTATTCAGTCAATAGTAGCAAAATGATTTGTACAGTAAAAATCGTTGTATTTTTTGTGTCTGGATATTAACAACATATTTGTTTGCAAAGACTTTTGTATTTTACGCAGTTCATCTTTTAAAATAAATAAATAAACGTCACGTATGGGAATGCTAACTACTGCAAAATGTGGCAAATATAATGTTTGGACGTGCCTCTGACTACTCCCACTAGACATCTTCAAAGGATCAAAGCGTCTGGAGATCTGAGAGGATGTCTACCGTACTAGGGGATTACAGTCGTGATCCTATTTATTTTTATTTTTTATTTTTTATTTTTATTTCACACATTGCCATCTAGCCCCAAACTAAGCAGTTTAGACTATGGGAGCTAGATATCTGATAGAATACTTTTTTTACATTATAATACTCAGACTCAAAATAAACATCTAAGTTCATCACACAAATGTTTGTCAAGGGTAGGAATCGAAACCACAATCTACAGCGTAGAAGGCTAAGTTATACCAACTGAGCTGTAAGGCCAGTTGAAATATCAACTACGTAAAATATCGATGCCCTTAAACTTATTTTAATCAATCAAAGTTTACCATACCCTATAGCCTTGCGACACACATATTGTGAAACCGGAACCACGTGTATCGAGAATTTTGATAAAGCAATTATTAGTCACGTCTTCTACCATCTTTGTAAACGATAGTGGCAGTAACATCTGATAGAATTATCAATTAGAATGCTTATCACTTGCTTATTAGATAACAAATTTTAGAAATATAATTGGCATGTGTGTTGATAAGATTATTTATTCGAGTATCAATCATTCAAAAGGTTTACAACTGTAATACTCAAGTATGGTAGACATCTTATCTGATCTCCAATCATTACATTTGACATATGCCCGTATTTTGTAGTAATTTGTATTCCATTCGTAACAGATTGCAAGCTCATAGTCACTACATAGTATAAAGCAAAGTCGCTTTCCGCTTCCCGCGTCTGTATGTATGTATGTATGTTTGCTTATATCTTTAAAACTACACAACGGATTTTGATGCGGTTTTTTTAATAGATAGAGTGATTCAGGAGGAAGGTTTATATGTATAATAACATGCTACCCGTGCGAAGCCGGGGCGGGTCGCTAGTAATTTATAAAAATACTTATTATTAGTTACCTCCTCCCAAAAATTACTTTGCCTATAGAAAACCAGCTTCCAACCAGACACTGTTCTAGATTACGAACTAAGTATATCTATACCAATTGACATAATATAAATCGGTTCAGTCGTTTCGGCGTGATCCCAACACATATACACATACACCAAACATACTCACACACTTTCATTTATAATACTAGCTGCTCGTCCGGCTTCGCGCCTTTATAAAAAGTAGCTTATGTGTTATTCTGATGTATAAAGTAGTATATGCGTGAAAGAGTAACAAACACACACATACCCACTCACTCACAAACTTTCGCATTTAGAAGTAGGATTAGTAGGACTTCTTATTGAAATAATGTTACTCTAAACTTCACACCTATTTATATGTATTGAGTATTGTAAACTTGACAAGAACTTTAGGAAGATGATACTACGAAAGGCTCCCGCATCAACATCTTTCTGCCGTTATCCCACTTAAGTGGCACAACATAATGTTCTTCTTCCATTTCCCTTCTTTCAGCCTATCTATACATCACTCACTCCTTTCTTACCCATGTCATCTTATACAAAATCCATTCATCTTTTGTTTAGCCTACCTCTACTTTTACTTTATTTATTTAGAAGATAGGAATCTTATTCTATTATATTATTGCCAGTATTTTGTGGTCGATATATACATATTTTCTATTCTATTTATGGGCTGCCACATGGCACATGTATTACCGCTTTCCATAACAGATACCGTTTGGTCACAGCTGATTACTGGTCCATCCCACTCTACCTGGTCGGCAAATGGAGCGTGACCTTGGCGTACTCCTCAGTCTACATCTACGTGTCTGAGGTCTTCCCGACGAACATGCGACAGACGCTGATCAGCTTCTGTTCTACAGCCGGCAGGATCGGTTCTCTAATCGCACCTATCACTCCGTTGTTGGTGAGTTCTATAGTTTGTATTTTTTTGGGGAATTCCCCGCAAAATGATTTTAAGGATCTAATGAAGAGTTCGTGGCGTAGTTTGAAGATGAGTTTTAATTGTGGTGTGACCAGTTTCCGTACGCAGTTTCGCGCGCGTTGTACCTGGATAAAAATTATCCTACTTGCTATTCCAGGACATAAGCTAGGTATTCCACAAAAATTATGGACTGGCTTTTTTAAAATCTCATTACCGATTTTATAAAAGCTTTATTTTGTCGAGCTACAATTCCGTAAACCATTATGATATTATATAATCTATACATAGTATAAAGCAAAGTCGCTTTCCGCTTCCCGCGTATGTATGTATGTATGTTTGCATATATCTTTAAAACTACACAACGGATTTTGATGCGGTTTTTTTAATAGATAGAGTGATTCAAGAGAAAGGTTTATATGTATAAAACATGCTTAATATAGTAGAGAAACACTGATAATTTTAGAGGTTTCTAATGTGATGTCGTAAATAAACACATTTTTTGCGCTTACATTGCAAATGCTGGCTGAACCCCACGAGATATATCAAAATAATGTACTACAGTATTGTACACCTTAAAAACGTCTACAAAAAAGTCCACGATGGTATTAGAAATGTCTTACGCACAGCGAAGCGGGCACGGGTCAGCTAGTATATGAAATAATATCCACCATTTTTTTTTTCCTTTTAAGCACATCCCGTTTATATAAAAACCGAACTCAATAGGATTGCGATTCATATTGTGTCGACCATTTCCCAGAATTTCAATCTATGAAAATAAAATATTGTGGCGAATGCTCGACCACGAACAAATTCTTCTATTTGCACAAAAAGCTTTTAGTAGTGAAACGTGATTACTGTTCCAACAATTTTATATAGTACGTAATATTATGTAGCATTTTGTACGTAATATGTAGGTATGCTTCCGACTTTTATGAGAAAAAATGGTTGTAGAATAATAAAAACCGGCCAAGTGCGAGTCGGACTCGAGCACGAACCATCTTCTACTATATAAAAGAAAGTCGGGTTTGTTACAACACTTATAACTCAAGAACGGCTGAACCGATTTAGCTGAAAATTGGTGGGGAGGTAGCTTAAAACCAGGAGACGAACATAGAATATTTTTTAACGGGAACGGGAGTTAATTCTAAAGCGATACGAAGTTCGCCGGGTTAGCTTGTTATCTATAGAAAACGCCAAAACCACGTTCGTTGTATGGGAGCCCCACTTAAATATTTATTTTATTTTGTTTTTAGTATTTCTTGTTATAGCGGCAACAGAAATACATCATCTGGGTAGATTTCAACTATCTAGCTATCACAGTTCATGAGATACAGCCGTGTGACGGACAGACGGACAGCGAAGTCTTAGTAATAGGGTCCCGTTTTACCATTTGGGTACGGAACCCTAAAAAAGGTTCTCAATTCGAAGTATGTATTTTTTGTTGTATGATCGCATATTTTTTTACCTGGTAATCCGATTGGGATGTTTTTCTTACCGACGAAAAACGGGGAGGTTATCAATTCGACTTGTATAATAATATATTTTTTGTTGCTTTTTATGTGTGCACAAATGCGCATATCTTTTTATCTGGTGATCCACATCATGTGATTTCGATGATTTTTTTGCTATTGTGTAGGTACTAGTCCCAAATTGGTCCAATTTAAATTATATGCATGTAAGACTAATTAGTTTCTTCAAAAAAAAAAAAAAACGAATTTTGCACGACTTTCAATCTGAAGGTTGTAGGTTCGAATCCCGGCGTGCATCAATGGATTTTTCTGTTTGATAATTTATATGCGCATCAAAAACACGTGCTTACAACGGTGAAGGAAAACATCATGAGGAAACCAGTTAGTGTTCTTATAAATGCGATGGGCTTGCAACCTGTCACTCATGGAATACTAACTACTGCAAAATGTGGGCATGTACCAAATATAATGTTTGGACGTGCCTCTGACTACCCCCACTAGACATCTTCAAAGGATCTAAGCGTCTGAAGATCTGAGAGGATATCTACCGTACTTGGGGATTACAGTCGTGTTTTTTTTTTTTTAACTTTTCGATTGGTCAAAACATTTTCTTCGGTTCTTTTGGTTTTTAAACGTAATTATATTATTTCCAGTCGCTGTACCACAAATCGATGCCTACCGTAATATTTGGAGCCATGTGCATCATATCCAGCATGCTGGTGCTGATGCTGCCGGAGACCAGAAACATGCGTCTACCTGACACCATCGAGGAAGCGGAGAAACTGTCAAGAATGAGGAGCAAAACTGAGACCCTAAACTAGACCTTACTACCAAGACAATAGAGACTAATGTAAATTGGTGTCGTCTAAAAACATTTTCGGTATTGTTACTAGGAAACCCTTCAAAGCTAGTGAATCTTGGCTTAAGGAGATTAATGACCTCTTTTTTCCATGACACCTGCCGCGACAATAATTGAAAAAGGTATTTACGAAAATGGTTTTAGTTGTAACCAAAAAATAATGAGTTGTTTTTGCATTATCAAAATCATCAAGACATTTTTGATTAAAACAAGCTTTAATATTTAAAGCGACTACTTAATTCGTTCCTTACAATGCTAAGAAATCTTATTTATTTTGTGCCGTAAAATTAGTAATTTTCAATTTACTTATAAGGACTTATGCACTAAGGTTTAACTCGCTCTCCAAATTAGTTTATGTAATCGTCAATTTTACAGGGTGTATTAAGAATACTCTCGAAAACTGAAACTTGATGAGACCATGCATTGATCGATAATAAAAATAACAAAAACAAAAAAATGGTATTATACAACTTCATAATTTGGCACCTTTTCAGAATCGAGTTGCTTAAATGAAAATAGTAATTTTTACTCTGAATTCAGCTCTTTACCTATTTTTACATCCTCTATTTCTTGTAACTATGCCATTATCAATTTCCGAAAAAACTATTTTCAGTTTTTACGCACAGATACAAAAACAGTCATAAATTTAACATCCTTCAAAATCTAGCAATTTGGTTTTTAGATTGGTAAGGGGGTTTGCCCATAGGTGTGCTAGTGTCTTTCCGTTTTGAGGAGTAGTAATAATTCACTCTGTATTGTATTATTAAAAAGTGCATGATGTTCAAATAGAGCAATTTTGTTAAACACACTCGTACATTTTATATTCAAAGACACTTACGTAAAGATATGTGTTATTTCGCATCGACCACACAGTCTAGACTCCTGTCAAACAACATATATGTGTAAACCACCGAGCGCAGTTTAGGACGCGCCCCACGGCAGGCTGTGACATTGAACCGGCCAATCAGAATGCATTTTTTACCGCTTGTACACCTTAACGTTTTGACAGAATTGTTTGTTTAAAGAAATGAAGGCATTAGGCGTCTATATTGGGCTATGTGGTCGATGTTATTTCGTGTTGTTCTATCTCTTCACCTGTATTTTGTTCAATAAAATAGATACATAGCCTACATTGACAGTCATACTGTTTTCTGGTTTATATTGCGTATATTTCAGATCGTGCTGTTATGTATGACAATATGTATTTATCAACTTATCTTATTTATAAATTTAAGCTCGAATATTATGTATAATCTACTCGGCTGTTCCTAAATTGGTATAAGTAAAACCTTTTTATTGTTATTCGAAGTGGCAAAAACACAAACAAAAAACACGTAGCAAAAAATAAAGACTCATGCTAAATTAAAATAATGACGTTATTGTATATTAAACGTCAAATTGTTTAAAGTGTTTGCTATTATTTCTACAAGTGTGTAAAAAGAGTAGTGAGTTTCCACCTAAGTGGAGCTGTGCGAACTTGCGAAGCTGTACGGAAGGGACCAATTATACAAGGATTTGAATTGACAGACTATATAAGTTACTAACCCACCCGTGACAAACGTTGTTCTGTCAATTTTTTTTTTGCAATAATCACATAGGATAAAGCTATTTCAGGCAGCTTCCATTTTTTTCCCTACAAACCTAGTATTGATAAAATAAATTACGAACTTTGGTAGAATGCGTATCATTCATTAGTCAAAACTGCGTTGTTATGACGACTAAATGTTTTTAGTCTGTTATGTCAGATTTGTTGCACACCAACGCCATCTATACCAAAATCATCCTTTTTGCGTTTTTTTTTAATTTAGGTGTTGTTTTTCGGATTATAAAAGTTCCCCCAAGATTTTATCTACAGCAAATTTGAACTTAAACCGTTTTGTCGTTTATTTTTGAAACAAACATAGCAGCCTTATCACAAACTTTCGCATTTATAATATTATTAGGATCTGTCAAATCAAATCTTCGTATAATTACAATAGAACTTCACTTGCCAAGTTTCGTTTAATTATGTAATAACAATGCTCAAATATTCAAGTTTGAAAATGTCGAGCTCTGTGTTTGGTCCGCTTTGCACAACTCCGCACAGCA
Organism: Hydriomena furcata; assembly: GCA_912999785.1. Classification (NCBI taxonomy): domain Eukaryota; kingdom Metazoa; phylum Arthropoda; class Insecta; order Lepidoptera; family Geometridae; genus Hydriomena; species Hydriomena furcata. The sequence goes on along the minus strand of OU538834.1, from coordinate 2,901,499 downwards.
GGGCTATTTTGTAAAAACATGATTATCATGTTATGATATTGAATGCAATAACCTAATGTTAGAGAATACCTAATCTTTACACTTTTCATAGTAACTATGCACAGTTTATGCACCTATACCTACGCTTCTGCGTAGGTATTGTATTGGAAGCGTAGGTATGGGTGCCTAAACATCATAAAAAGCGTAGGTATTATGACATTCAGTACCATAACATGATAATCATGTTTTTACAAAATAGCCCCACAGCTCTGCTTAGGTGGAAACTTACCCTTATGGTACTTACTGCGTTCATAATAATGAGCTTTTAACTATTTATTGTGTTTTTATGTTACATTGCACTTAGTGTCCTACTTAAATGAATACTTATAATTAGAAATAAGAACATCTAACTGTAGATACCTTCCGAGACATTTACGTAGACAGTATTTTAGTTAGTTAAATACAATATTTATGAAAGCATTTTGAAACGTCGAAATTAATTGTTGGTCCACAATCAATTGATAAAATGATGGCATTAATAACAAGAAATGGCGGGTAAGCATGCCACTGGCTATAAAGATGAGTTTCAACCTACGCGGAGGTGTGTAAAGCTGTGCCGAGCGGACCAATGAGAGCGCTCAAATATTCGAGTCTGATACTGTCGAGCACAGTCATTGGTCCACCCCGCACTGGGTTGAAACTCACTCTAATACAAAAGCCTGCTAGCTTCTTGAGACTTCCTGATTTCCCACAAGGTTCAAAATTGCACCGCATACGATTCATATGATGCTTAAAGTTTCAAGATAGTTTCAAATATCAATGATTAATACATTTTGACCAACAACTGTTTTCTTGCTGTATTGTCGTAGTTGTAAGAGTTAGTATGGGACCAAAAATAATAAATTATTGTCCATAGCTGCTTTGTTATTAGTTTTAAAGAAACACATCACACATCATGTACTCGTAGTTTTATAATGTCTTTGATCCTGGGGTCTACTCCGCAAAACGATTTTTACAAACAATGCTCCGATATATTAGGCCAATCCGCCTTCTTAGATATTGTCGTTTGTCATAGAATGTTTAATGTCAATTGTCAAAAGTAATGTCGTTCTTTCTGGAAACGATATGACGTCTGGCATGATATATCGTTTATCGGTTTGCAGTAGACGCTCTGTCTGTCATCGTCTGTCGTTCTAAGTATCATCTTGTTTTGGCAGCTACAACGTCAAGTTCCCGATATAATAATTCGCGTAGTGTGTGCTAGACCGGGTACTCACTAGCAAGTCACTAACCAAATAGATACAGTATCGAGTTTTAGTGTGTACGCAGAACACTGCCTTCGCCCTCGACGTCTCAACGCCCTCGATGGGTCGGTATGCTAACATCATGATTTTTGGTAACATTAACGTGCAACGGTTACAGTTACGGCTCGCTGGTGAATACCCGACTTTAGCAGACCACGTTTATAAAGTTTACATTGTGATCATGTGCTGCTTCAGCCGACAGGATATATGTGTACACAAGCTTTCATAATCATAAACACACAAATTATTTTCTATTGTTCGTACAATAAGATTTGCATTTCATATGTATTTGAAAGTATTCGTGCATTTCTGCAACGCAATGCAAGTCTGATTTAGGATTCTATAATTACAACTTTTTTTTTGTACTTATTTTAGTACAACTCCATTGTTTTATTCACAGTTTTACAATAAAGTTTTTTAATCTGGTAATATTTTCTTTTATTTTTTCTTCTTATTAGAAGACTGTAATTGACAACATGTCACAATCTATATATATAAAAATCAATTGCTGTTCGTTAGTCTCGCTAAAACTCGAGAACGGCTGAACGTATTTATCTTATCTTGGTCTTGAAATGTTCGTGGAGGTCTAGGGAAGGTTTAAAAGGTGAGAAAAATTCGAAAAAACCCCTAAAAACAGCCCTTTTCTTTTTCCCATACAAAAGTTTTCTAACTAAAACGTAGAGTTGTTAGAAAACTGTTGTCTAACCAATGTAGGTGTGTTCCTAAGAACGGGAACGGGAACGGGAACTTCAAACAACATTTGTCAATTGCGATACGAAGTTCGCCGGGTCAGCTTGTTTAGAATATTTATGTTCTAGGTGTTAATGGTTTCCTTCACCATCTGCAAGCCCATACATTTTAACCGATCAAAAATGAGGAGGTTCTCATTTCAACATATTTTTTGTTGCTTCATTATGTTTTTGTGTATTTTATGTTGTATTTTAACCTAGTGATCCGATTTTGATAATGTTTTCTACTATGTAGAGTATAGTCCCAAGTTGGTCTCATTTAAATTATATTCATGTAGAACCAATAGTTCCTTTATAAAACTTGAAAAACAAATATCATCCCTTGACATTTCGACTGGTCGAAACTTTTAGGTACGTCGGTTTTCCTTTTAGTTTTTAAACGTAATTATTGGAAAAGGATATCAATTCATGCAGGGCCAGGATTCGAAATCACGAGCAATGCAATAGCTAGTACAACAGGTTATGTAGATGAGTTACAAGCCGTCTCATTTAAGTTTTAGCGGTTCTAACCGAAACTTAATTTAAATATTTACCCAAGCTAAAGTAATTGCTTAAGTATGCGCGGAGTGACGCTGATGGTCTCCAATGATTAATTACTGGAGTTAGGAAACATTAAGACAACATAGAAGACTCTCCCTCGTATTCAAGAACGACACTATGAGAACACGCACCCACAGTGGATGAAATCTTTGTTCATAAACATCATTTTATTTGTTGAGCGGCACTATGACGCACGCTACCGTGTGCCTTTAGAGCTCAACTTTGGCTAGAGGCACACGTCAATGTGCCTCTAGTCACACTATGCAGTATCGCACAACACATAAAGTGATTTTTATGAAAAAAGATTTCGTCCACTGTGGGTGCGTGTTCTCATAGTGTCGTTCTTGAATACGAGGGTTAGTGATCAAATACCAACTGAAGAGAGTTTGGGTTTTCAAATTAAAATGCATGAAACGCCTATAAGTTTTCTAAACTACTATCTATACTAATATTATAAATGCGCAAGCAACTCTGTTTGTCTGTTTGTCTGTGACGTTATCAAGACCAAACCGCTGGGCCGATTGTAATGAAATTTTATATAGAGATAGTTTAAAGTCTTAAGGCGGACATAGGCTACTTTTTCCCCCTGAATCATTCTTTAGATTTTCAGGAATTTCAAAGTTTTACGATAAAGTCGACAAAAATCGATTTCTAAAATCTACGCAGACGAAGTCGCGGATAAAAGATTAATAAATAATTATTCTTGGGCAATATCACACAACCATTCAGCCCCAAACTAAGCAAAGCTTGTAAACGATAGCGAGATAACTGATGAAATACTTATATACTTTTAATACATACGAATGATACATACAATATTACTCCCAGACACAGAACAAACATCTATGTTAATCACACAAATATTTGTCCTGGTCCCACCCAGACAAATATCTCAAGGCACTTAGAGCCCTATGATGTCTAAAGAGGGTAGTGAGTGGCACATGCAAACATTATGTTTGACAATAAAAACTGCTGTAAAACTGAATTCCGAATATTCAAAAATACAAATCCAAACTCGAAAGTAAAACAAACTCTCAAACCTCAAACCTCGCTACAAGCAGGACTCTCAATAACTGGTAAACCGGTAAACCAGGGCAACCTGTGGATAAGTTCACAGATAAAGTATTTCATCGCATTGTATCGGTGGAGCAGGGTTTGGCGGAGCGTAAAAATAAGTTTTCTGTTACAAAATATCTTTCAATGACAAGCTTTTGTAAAATCATGTAAACCATCGAGCACCAGCGAACTATCCTTAAGTTACATTATTGTAGTTTTCGTAAGGATCTCTAACTTTTTTGAAAATAAAATATAGTCGTATGTGAAAACTGGAAGTTTTATAATTCTTACTTTTTTTTGTTTTTTCCAGATCTTTAACAGATTAAAATATATTTTTTACTTTTATAACAGTAGTGTAGACTCCAATGTCTACTAGACTGCTAGTTACTAGTGCTAGTTACTAGAACCAAGTAGTTTAGACGTGGTCTCCACTAAAATTAGTTATTAGTTTGCGTTTCTTTAGTCTAGTTTCCTCCCTGTTAAGGACGGATGCAGAAGGGGGAGTCATGGGGTTCATGACTTATTGGGTACTTCCATTATTTAAATAATATTTTGCCAAAATAACGTTACCGCAGCAAAATGATTTCTGTCTTTGGACACTCGAATTTTAAAATTCAGTCAAAATCACACGAAACCATGGTCTACATTACTGCATACTTCAAATCCTGATTAAAGCCAACATTTTGCCCTAGTAATGTTCACGTGACCAACCCCCCCCTCCTGGCGTCAAAGCTGGATCCGCACTTGCTCCCTGTATCCTACTACCTATTTTTAAAATTGTATGCTTGTGTGTGTGAATCTTTTTTTTATTTACAAAATACGACTTTTAATTTGCAAACGTTTATTAAAGAGTACCTAGGTCCTTCCAAACCAGACAAGAAAAAGTTTTAACGAATGTGAGACCACAGACAGCCCTACAAAGTACGTGTTGTACTTTGTACGGTGGTGGTTTCTAACCACCACCGTGTTGGAAAACTTCTATACGTTGACGAAACCGCGGTCTGTTTTAGCAAACAAATACAGTAGAATCCCGATTATCCGAATCAATTAAGACCAGTGGTAATTCGGATAATCGATTTCGTAGTCAAATCAAACAATATTTGTTTAAATGTTATATTATATATTGAGTTTGACATATGTACCTACGTCGTTTAGACAAAACGATATAAAAAACAATTATATATGTGATTCAAATATAATGAATGACATTGTTATATGTACCAATGTTATTTACAATTTTGTTTGAAAATAACTTGTTATTGATCTTTGACGTACCTAATGAATCACATCTTTTCATAGCAGCCAAGTCCCTGATGCGCTTCAGTTGTAAAAGCTGTAAGGAATCCGATTCCTCCTGTCTTTCAAACCACTTAAAAGCTATTATTATTATTAACAAACACAATCATGCAAACAAATGAAAGCGGGAGTGAACATTCGGAGACGCGCTTAAACTTGTCGTTATGTGTCTAGTAGCGCGGTATAAAATTTTTCAAGTAGCAGCTAGAGCCGTGACGCGAGTCCGGATAATCGGATGTTCGGATAATCGGGATTCGGATAATCGGGATTCTACTGTACCTACTTGCTCTATACTAATGAAAGATTTGATTGTTTGTTTGCATTGAAATTCGAAACTATTAGACCGATTTAAAAATCTTTTATCATTGGAATCCTACATTATCCCTGATGAACATAGGCATATTAATTACTAGAAACAATCAGGGATTCGTATTAAAACTTTAATAAAAAAATTGCCCTAAAATCACCCGTGCGACGCAAGGGCGCCGAACGAACTGCTTGTATCAATAGTATCTGCTCGTAGCACTAATTTTGATGGTTTCGAGTCACTAGCGAGTCTACAAATGCATTTACGAAACAGTAACGAATAAAGAACCGGCCAATTGCGAGACGGACTCGCGCACGAAGATTTCCGTAAAATTATCTATGCCATCAAAAACATAACTTGTAAAAAAAGCCAAGTCTCGCAACGCAACTCAGTTCTTCTACCGTAAAAAGTAGTGAGATCCATGTAATACCAAGTCGGTTAATTTATTCAGTCCCTACTTTAAGGGTCCTTCTGTCTTAAGTTATTACGTAAATGTTAGCTAATTACGTAATAACATAAGTCAGAAGAACTGAGTTGCGTTGCGAGACTTGGCTTTTTTTACAAGTTATGTTTTTGATGGCTTCTCATTTATTTTTGTAGATAGCCCTACTTTTTAGGGTTCCGTACCTAAAGAGTAAAAACGGAACCCTGTTACTAATACTCCACTGTCCGTTCGTCCGTCTGTCCATCTGTACGTCTGTCCGTCTGTCCGTCTGTCTGTCTGTCGGTCTGTCGGTCTGTCAGTCCATCTGTCTATCACAGGGCTGTATCTCATGAACCATGATAGCTAGACTGTTGAAATTTTCACAGATGATGTATTTCTGTTGCCGCTATAACAACAAATACTAAAAACAGAATAAAATAAATATTTAAGTGGGGCTCCCATACAACAAACGTGATTTATAGATAATGGTACGGAACTCGACGTGCGCGAGTCCGACTCGCACTTGGCAGGTTTTTTTAGGATTTTTAAACTAAACACTAATTGTGTTTCAAATTTGAAGCTTCTATGTCTGCTAGAAGTGCCTTAAACTTTTGATGATCGGTCAGTCAGTCAGTCAGTCAGTGAGTGAGTGAGTGACAAAATAGGAAACTTTGACTAGTTATAATTCTTAAACTACAGGTTCAAATTGAATGAAATTTGAAATATACCGTGTTTATATAGTGACTGCTTGGTTACTGAAAATTCAGGCTTCTAGTTTTATCATATATTTTATAGGGGGTCGAAGATGGCCTGAACTGCTTCGAGAAAAGGATGGTACAGCCGTGCCGCTTTATTGCTTGACTTGGCGGGGGCACTGCCGTGCCCCCAGATAAAAACGGCAAAAAAACTCGTTTGTTGTATGGGAGCCCCTTTTCAATATTTATTTTATTCTGTTTTCAGTATTTAATGTTATAGCGGCAACAGAAATACATCATCTGTCAAAATTTCAAGTGTCTAGCTATCACGGTTCATGAAATACAGCCCTGTGACAGACAGACGGACAGCGAAGTCTTAGTAATAGGGTCCCGTTTTTACCCTTTGGGTACGGAACCCTAAAAATAAAAAAAATGTGTTTGATAGTATACATTTGTTACTGCTACTGACCATTTAGTTAGAGCATTTTAGCGCTTGGCACAAAGAGAAAACAAAACAAAACAAAAAAATTAAAACGACAGTCATTTTGCAGCATTCCAAGTTTCTCATTTAGAGCTAGATGTTACCACAAACTGTATTTTTTGGAGTGTGAAAACGGCCTACGGAAAGCGTACAGCGAAGTTTGTGTGATACGTTATTACATGGAGTTAGGAAGGAACGTTTTAAGAACCTACTACGTTTCAAAATCTAGACTAGCTGCCTGCCCCGGTTTCGTCCGAAAAGATATATGTAAATAATACTTTATTGTTCACAAGAAATAATCAAGCGAATCATCAAACAAATAATTTTTGAATTACTTACGCAGTATTTTTTTCCTGGCAACCTGAGGATATAATAATGAAGAAGGCAACTTTTTGATCAATCAATCAATCAATGTGTTCTATACTGTCTTTCTATTATTTTGACATATTTTTTTGGCTATATTTTGTCTCTAAGTTCCGTATTATTTTTGATACCCTAAGTTAAATTATTGCAATTTTCAAAGAGATCTCAAATTTTTGATAAACAAATGAATTTTTGAAATTGGTCTAGTAGTTTTTCATTTCATCCATTACACACAAAATACTACTACTAATTTGACCTCTTTATAATTAGTAGTGTAAATATGGCAATACTGTTTCGAACTAATTATTTAAAGCACAAAATTCTAAATTATTAAATAAAATTGTAAAAGATTAAAAAGAAATTACTAAGCTGTAATGCTTATCTTGACTACTATTAGAGCTTGGTCGTAAAAAAGTCGTAAATTAATCTAAAATTTTAAGACCATATTTATTGAAGATTTAGATTCCGAAGCGGAGCAAAGATACGAGTAGACTGGCCAGAGTTGGACGGCATTTTAGAAGAATAGAATAGGATTACGACTGTAATTCTCAAGTATGTACAGTAGACATTCTCTCAGATCCCTGGCCCTTACACCTTAGGCCGAAAACATTCAGTTGTTATAGCAACGCATTCAACCAAAAAGGTTGAACCTACTAAGGTCGGTACTCGATATTTATTTTATGAAAAAATCAGTCATCAATTCGACTACCGAATGATACGCTTTCTACCAAAATTCGTAATTTATTTTATCAGGACAAGATTTATAGGGAAATAAATTAAACATACCTGAAGTGCTTTTCTCTATACGATTATTGAAATATGGATAGGACAAAGTCTGTCGCGGGTCGGCTAGTTGTATTATAAACAAGCTGACCCCGCGAACTTCGTATCGCAATTGACAAATGTTGTTTGAAGTTCCCGTTCCCGTTCTTAAGAACACCTATATTGCTTAGACAACAGTGAACTTTATACAATAGCAATAAAGCTCAAATTTACTCTACGTTTTAGTTAGAAAACTTTTGTATGGGAAAAAGAAAAGGGCTGTTTTTAGGGGTTTTCCGGCAATTATTCGATTTTTTTTCGCCGTAAAAACCATCCTTGAACTTCAACGAACATTTAAAAAAAAGAATTGGCCAAATTGGACCAGGTTTTGTTGAGTGATGCGCTTACCAACACATTTTGCGATTCATTTTTATATTATAAGAAGATAGATAACACAAGGTATATTCTTGGCTCCACGTATCCTTAAGGCGGAGTGGTATCAAGAGACGCAACAAAGCCGCAGTTCCGCCGCACTCGGCCCCTTTGTTCGGGGCACTCGTCGCGAGACCCCAAAAATATTGCACTTCTGTAAATCGTCGGCTAGGGATGGGATGGTATCGACGAAATCAAATATATCGATAAAATTGTGAATTATTTTTCAAAATTCAAAATTCATTTATTTGTTTAGAATATGGTTAGTAAAATTAATGGTAATAAATGTCAAATAAAGTTTCACATATTCTGCCATAATGTTATGACATACAAATAGTCAATAATTATAATTATATACACCTACCCATCTATATTAGACTTAACTATAGATTTTTACACGGGTCTTTATCGCGTAATTACTTTTAATTTTCCAGACGTTTCGACTATGATACAATAGCCTTGGTCCCCAAAGGTCATTACGTGATAAAGACCCATGTAAAAATCTATTGTTAAAATAGAATATATTATGAAATAAAAAAAATCACGACTATAATCCCCAAGTGCGTTAGATATCTTCTCAGATTTCCATTCGCTTAGATCTTTGAGGATGTTTAAAGAAACTACTTCAGTCAGAGTCATGTCCAAATATTACATTTGGCACAATGTATTTATGTAAGTTCTTAAACCAGTAACTTAAAAAAGTATGTCTACCTATAAATATGTGCAAAATAACACAACAAATCCCGTTGGAATGAAAATTTAAAGTAGTAGTTATTTTGCATACATACAAATTAAATAATAACTTAATAATAATAAATAATAAATAAATATTGGCGGACTTTACACACAGCGCCATCTAGCCCCAAACTAAGCAAAGCTTGTACTATGGGAACCAGATAACTGATAGAATACATATATACTTTTTTTTTTGTAAATACTTACATACTTTTTATACATATTAACACCCAGACACAGAACAAACCTCTATGTTCATCACACAAATATTTGCCTTGGGTGGGGATCGAACCCACAACCTACAGCGCAGAAGGCAGAGTAACTACCAACTGAGCTGTGAGGTCAGAGTTATATAATATAACTAATATAACTAACGGCTACTTTTGTAAAAACGGGTGTACCGTTTTTATAAAATTAGCCGCTAGTTTTTAGGGTTCCGTACCCAAAGGGTAAAAACGGGACCCTATTGCTAAGACTTCGCTGTCCGTCTGTCTGTCACAGGGCTGTATCTCATGAACCGTGATAGCTAGACAGTTGTAATTTTCACAGATTATATATTTCTGTTGCCGCTATAACAGCAAATACTAAAAACAGAATAAAATAAATATTTAAGTGGGGCTCCCATACAACAAACGTGTTTTTTGCCGTTTTTTATATAGATTTTTTGTACGGAACCCTTCGTGCGCGAGTCTGACTCGCACTTGGCCGGTTTTTTAGAAACTGAAGCTTTAGTTCTCACAATTACCAAGCAATGCAATACTGGTTAGAATGGCATGCCAAAGGTGATGTTGAAACCATAATAGGCAATAGTTATCCATAATCATTAGGCGGTCCTGTCAGCCTACGACAGGTTTTGTAGTGTTGTCCTATTCTTAAGGTGGTAAGTGACATTTTTGGCTTTTTGTATGAGCTGAGTCTGCCCGGATAAGACGGAAAAAGTGATAAAACTGCATTATCTTGAAAACCATCAAATTTATAAAGAAACTGTCTGTAATTTACTTAGCTAGTATGATTATCTAACGAGTTATAAAAAAAATAACTGTTTAACTATTCATAATTTTGATTAAAATCGAAAAAGTTTCACCAATCGTGTTTCTGTCTGTAATTTATTTCGATCTTGGTCATAAAAAACAAAACTCTATATTTCGAGGGTGCAGTATTCAAACCCGATAAGTTTTTATGCTAACAACATACCAGCTTATCTCGGAGTTGAGATTATTCAATAGAATGGGAACTTCCCACTCTAATTTATAACCTAATTAGTATTAATAATAATAATTTCCAGGATAGAGGTTAATCCCCATTTTCTTAGTTGTCATTACGAAATATCTCTACCTCGACTCGACCTCGAAAACGTGTTTTGAAGGTTTAGTTGATAAAATTACCTCGAGGATTCCTCAGTCAAAAGCCTTAATCATCAAAATGAAAAAATAGTAATGAAACTCTTGAAAATTACTGTGTTGAACCAGTTTTTATAAACTTGCTAAATTATAAAAAAATAATATTATTTTTCAAACATCGATAAGTTTTTTTCCCTGCTCTGTAAGTTGAACTGGGGTGCAAAGGCTCTTTGTATGATTGAAAGACACGTGAGCCTATCATGTCACTCTGTGGGATGATGCCCAAACACTCTCCTGACAATGTAGGCTATCTCTAAAGAACCGAGAGAAACTGTAAGACTGTAAGTTTAACCTACGACGAATAATTCGTAGTTAGTAGTTAAGCCAAAACGCATAGGAAGTTTAATAGTGACGCCTGTAACGGAAAAGATGAAATGCGATGTATGATGAATAGCGTGGTATAGTCATGTCATGAGAAGGGAAGAAAGTCATGTAACGAGAAGAATGTGGATGGATGTAGACGTAGAGGTAGGCCGAAGAAAAGATGGATGGACTGCGTGAAAGATGATATGGGTTAGTTAGATGACGGCTAAAAGAAGAGTCATGTTGTGCTGATCCCACTTAATTGGGATAAGGGTAAGAAGATGACGATGCATCTAATGAAATTTTTTTGATTGGTGTCAAATTAATAATTACTAAACAACTAAGCAAAAACACACTACCTACTCTTAGGGTTATACCCGTACCTTATTATTTTTTGCGTTTTATCTCGACAAAGTCTGCACGGATAATATTTTTAAAATCAATAAGCATAAAACAAACTTCATTTAGGTTTTTTTGTACTTTGATTGATAACTAAATTAGAAGAAAAAAACATTTTTGAATATATGTATACAATATAAAAATTATTCATGAAAAAAAAACCTCAGTTGTTTTCACAACTAATTTAGACTAAAAATCCTTCCGGAAGCGATTTCGTTTTTGCATAAGGAATTAGTAGAATAAATTCTACTTGAGTCTTCGGTTTTCGATTATAATTAAACCATGTTTAAGTAGTAAAAAAGTAAGTACGGTAGACAATGAAGACATGCAGGCGCTTAGATCTCAGAAGATGTCTAAAGGTGTTAATCAGAGGCACATCAAAACATTATATTTGACACATGCCCACATTTTACTGTAGTTAGCATTAAACACGAGACAGGATGCAAGCCCCTCGCCGCTTAAAAGAAAAAGAGTATGTGCAAGCTGCAATATCATGCAACTTTAGCTACATTATTCTGGAGCATAGCCCAAACTGCCATTCGATGACATTAGAAACAGATTTACTTGATACGAGTTTAAGATGACGGGACTTTATTGAAACTTCACGTTTTGGTAAAAGCAGTGACAGATGTCGATTAACGAATGAGAATACAAAGATAATGGTGGCGATTCTGTTGTGTCCACGCATAAGTTAAAATTCCTAAAAACTATCGATCTTATTTCTTTTAAGTTAAAGTTTAAAATAGCGTAACCTTAAAGTGACAGTTCTAAAACAGAATAGTTTTAAATAAATTTACGATTTTTGTAATAGATTTAGAAAACGTCAAGCTAAATTTAAGCGACATGTAAATTGGTGTTGACTAAGATGACACTTGGTTGTGTCAAATATGCGAAATAAAATAGAGAAACGGCTAAAATATCCCAATTTTTAGGACTGTCATTTTGATGTGACTCTAATTTAGACTTTAATATAAAAGGAATAAGATCGATCGTTTTTTTACGAAATTTTAAGTTTTTCTTGGACACAACAGAATCGCCACCAATAACGTATTAAAAACTAAAAAAAAAACGACTAAAATGTTTCAACGACGATTATATTTTACGATATCTTACAAAAATACAATTTAAATGGGACTAACTTGGAACTGTTAAATTTTTCTACCATGCAACCTATGAGGACCACTGTATGCCCCTGTGTTACGTTTTTCTCCAAAACTAATTAATATAAGAATTAGTCGTTTTTTTTTATTAATTATAAAACCGCGTGAATCTTTTCACCTGGTGATCCGATCTTTATATTGTGTCTTTATGTTTTATTCTCTTCTCTTCACAATATAAAGATCGGATCACCAGGTGAAAAGATTCACGCGGTTTTATAATTAATTAAAAAAAACGACTAATTCTTATATTAATTAGTTTTGGAGAAAAACGTAACACAGGGGCATACAGTGGTCCTCATAGGTTGCATGGTAGAAAAATATTTGCTCTAGTATCACCATCCTGGTAGGAAACAGGGAAATACGTTTGTATAAAAAAACGCCTGCCTGGAAATGCTTTTAACTAATATTGTATCATGAATGTACTTTTAACTGGTCCTCTAAATGTTATCCTCTCTCGTTTTCGTAAGATATTGTGCGGATATAGGTATTTTTCGAAAAAATACGAGTGGGCTGAACACGAACCACTATCGTATCGACAACGTATCGTCCAAATATCAAAAATACTATACTTCCTACACAAAAAGTGACAGTTTTGGCATTTGGACGATACGTTGTCGATACGATAGTGGTTCATGCTAATAAATAATAGCCTAGTTGGCTATTATTTTGTGGTCGATTGTTTTGAGAGATGATGAATTTGAGCAGTATTTTTTCCCCCAACTCATAAATAAAACATTACAAACGACATTTAAACATTACAAATCATTACAAAACGCTCAAATTGTGACCTATTAAAATGGTGGTACCAGTGGGTACCAAGTACGAGCCTCTTCATTTAAATGGTGAGGTCATATCCAAGCTGATAAAACTTTGGAACCATGGAAGGAATATTTAAACAAGGTACTTCATGTTTCTGAGAAACAATAGTCACGTAGATGACACAAGAAGATGTTTATACTGTTAATAAAATCAAATAAATTTTCTGTTAAAAATATTTTTCAGTGAGAAGCTTTTGTAAAATCATTAAAAACATCGAGCACCAGCGCGCTATCACCTGTCACATTATATAACATTGTCATCGGAACTTGACAAGAGTATGCAAAGTTTTTACTCAATGAAAGTATTTACTAAGGAGTTCCATTGTGAGTGTCTGTTGAACAGCTCCTAACTCCATCATCAGACCAGCTCGCAGTCACCATATTATTGCATTGTGACCGAAGTTACTTGAGTATGCAAAATATCAGCTCAATCGGTTGGGGATAACTGCTTCAAAATTGAGTTGCAAGGTTCCATCATAACAAACATAGTTACATACATACATACAAACATAAATACAAATGCTTGTAAAAAAATAGGATCACGACCTTACAAGATCTTTAGACATCCTCTGAGGTTTGTAAAAAGATAGGCCCCAAGCCGTGTTTGCTTAGTCGCGTGGAACAGGTGTAGCTTCACCTAGCTTCTAAGACGTTTAAATACATACCTTCTGGCCTTGAAGATGTCTAAACCTGACCTAAGAACTTGGGGTAGTCAGAGGCACGTCCAAACGTTACATCTTATATATAAAAATGAATCGCTGAAGGTGTTACTAAGCGCAAATCTCGAGAGCAGCTGAACCGATTTCGCTAATTCTTTTTTTGTTGTATTCGTTATTATCAGGAGAAGGTTCTTATGAAAAAATGAATTTGACAGGACAACGTCTGTTGGGACAGCTTGGTATATACCCACATTTTTCCAGTAGTTAGTATTTCATGCGTGTCAAGTTGCCGATTGCCGCTTAAAGCATACTAACTGGTTTCCTCACGATGTTTTCTCCCTTTAGAGCACACACGTGTTTTCTTTTTTCCATCATTTAAAGCACGTGTTCAGTTCAATGAACTTGGTTTCTACACATAGGTACTTAGATCAGAACCATCTAAACTTTTTTACACATAAATTATAAAATGTATCATTCATTCTGGTGGCATTCACGAGCGAACCGACCGAATAAGTCAAAAACATCTACGAGAACTTAATTTGCTTTTCTGAGAAACGGTGGCCGTCATACAACTTTAGGTGACGGTCACGTGGCTACTTTTTCATACAACTATTTTTCCATGGATTGCGGGCACTAAAAATGTTATTATACAGTAACCTAATTGAAGAATGTTTTTACAGTGTGAAAGAGTATTTGGAAAATTGAATTGTAACCTAATGACTAATACTTAATTCTAATTATATGACTCGCAAAACATTTGCACGCCTGCGTGCAGGCTGAATACAATCTACCATAATAGTTTTAAGATCTGACATGTAAAATAATAATGTATTCTTGCAAATAAATGATTTGATTTGATTTGATTTGATTTGACCTAAAGTTACGTGATATTTAATTCAACAATACCTATAGGTACAAGAAGTATAAAGTCGACTCCCGAAAACCGAAGGCACACGCACACCAACCCTATTAATGCCCTAACTGAAAACCAAATTACTTAATCCTGAAGATGTTTAACTGTTTTGGTATCGATTCAAAAATACAAAAAAAAATGTTTTGAAATATTAAATTAACCGCAAATTGCAATAGCAATAAAAATCCAAAATGATAAATTACTATGTTCATTAATTGTCTAATATTTATTTATTTTTAGTTTCTTTGCGTCTTATTACGGTCGTTGTTTCTTATGAAGCCATACCTAAATCCCAGCCGGTGTATAAATTAACCGCGAAAGTGCTGCCATCTGTCGTGCGCCATCACGTTTATAATTTAGCAATGTACACTCGCACACAAACAGCGCTACTTTATTGTTGAACTGTTTTTATACTCTGAACAAGTACTTAAAAAACCGGCCAAGTGCGAGTCGGACTCGCGCACGAAGGGTTTCGTACCATCATCTATAAAAAACGGCAAAAAACACGTTTGTTGTATGGGAGCCCCACTCAAATATTTATTTTATTCTGTTTTTAGTATTTGTTGTTATAGCTGTAACAGAAATACATCATTTGTGAAAATTTCAACTGTCTAGTTATAACGGTTCATGAGATACAGCCCTGTGACAGACAGACGGACAGACAGACAGACAGACGGACAGCGAAGTCTTAGTAATAGGGTCCCGTTTTTACCCTTTGGGTACGGAACCCTAAAAAAAGACATACACGCAAGTTAGTATTCTTGTAAGCGGCGACTGGCTTGCAACGTGTGGAATGTTAACTACGGCAACATGTAATGTTTGGACGTGTCTCTAACTAACCCCTTTAGTCATCTTCGTGGATCTGAGTGCTTAGAAATCTGAGAGGATGTCTACCGTACTTGGGTCACAGTCTTGATCCTATTTATTTATGTTTTATTTTAACAAGTAGGTACTTAGCATACGATCTATCTTAATACCTATAACTGGGTTTTAATGCACCAATCAAAGAAAGCACTTCGGGTTTCTGATGTGATTGTACCTCAAGCAACGATTTTTTTTAACTTTGCACACAGCGCCATCTATCCGCAAATTAAGGATTAAGGTTTATATGTATAATAATAACATGCTACCCGTGCGAAGCCGGGGCGGGTCGCTAGTTATCTATAAAAAACTGCAAAAAAATCACGTTTGTGTTATGCCCCACTTAAATATTTATTATATTCTGTTTTTAATATTTGTTGATATAGCGGCAACAAAAATACATCATCAGTGAAAATTATCAGACCACAGCTTATTTGTGGAAATTCACCATATCACTACATAGTATAAAGCAAAGTCGCTTTCCGCTTCCCGCGTCTGTATGTATGTATGTATGTTTGCTTATATCTTTAAAACTACACAACGGATTTTGATGCGGTTTTTTTAATAGATAGAGTGATTCAGGAGGAAGGTTTATATGTATAATAACATGCTACCCGTGCGAAGCCGGGGCGAGTCGCTAGTTTTTTTCAAAAAAAATTACTATAATTTTGTGAGCAACTATACCTACCTGACCCGAGAAATTACTCTCAAATGACCTGCAAATTACATAGATATGGTCTCTACAACTCTTTAAGTGCAAAAGTTTTGCTTCTATCACAATGTTAATAATTCAAAACCCAAAACTACATTACGCGCGTAAATAATAAGCAAATTTACTGTTGATTTTTTTTTTCAAAACAATAACCAAAATATATGATCACTACTCAAAGTCAAAGTCAAAAATCATTTATTTCAATAAAATCACAAGGATCACTTTGAAACGTCTTAGGAACTAGGTGAAGCTACGCCGATTCCACGCGACCAAGCCTAGAAGAATCAGGCAACAAACACGGCTTGGGGTCTACCTTATTTTTAATGATCCTTTTCTTAAAGCTATGTAGAGCTCCAGTGTGATGCCAATCGAACAAGGTGAAGGCTCAAACAAGAATAATAAGAATAATAATTAAAAGTTAAAAGTACTACTCAAGTAAATCCCCAAGACTGTAATCCCCAAGTACGGTAGACATCCTCTCAGAACTCCAGGCACTTAGATCCTTTGAAGATGTCTAGAGGGGGTTGTCAGAGGCACGTCCAAACATTATATTTGGCACATGCCCATATTTTGCATTAGTTAGCATTCCATACGTGACAGGTTGCAAGCCCATCGAATTGAGAACCTCCTCCTTTTTTAGGGTTCCGTATCCAAAGGGGACCCTATTACTAAGACTTCGCTGTCCGTCTGTCCGTCTGTCTGTCTGGTACAGGGCTGGTATCTCATGAAATTGAAATTTTCACAGGTTATGTATTTCTGTTGTCGCTATAACAAAAATACTAAAAACAGAATAAAATAAATATTTAAATGGGGCTCCCATACAACCAACCTGATTATTTTGCAGTTTTTTATAGATACTTGGCCGGTTTTTTGAAATTAATAAGTTTTTTGTTTAAAATTTGTTCTACGCAGTATATTACACGTTGGCCTTCACCCTGAGATGTCAATATTTGAGTTCATGGCTACTATTATTAGAAGGGTCTTATTTATCATCGAGTAAAAATTAATGATCTCCTACGCAATAGTTTATGCGTCAACACGTAGGTTACCTACGTGATAAGCTTAGATAATTGTTTTGATTACTTATTTATGTATGGTTATTATATAAATAGGGTTAAAGACGGTTGTGGTGCCTACGCCGGTTTTGGTCATTTTAATTTTTGCAGTCAATAACTAAGCATAGCAAACAAACTTGTTTAAAATCTATAAATAACTAGCCGACCTGTGACAGACGTTGTTCTGTCAAATTTCAATAATCGAATAGAGAAGAATGAATGTTTTTAGTCTGTGATGTCAGATTTGTTGCACACAAGCGCCATCTATATAGAAATCATCCATTTTGCGTTATTTCATCATTTTGGGGATGTTTTTTATATTTTAAAGTAGTCAATTATCTATTCGGTAATACCTACATCTACAACAAATTTCAACTGTATGTGTACTGTAACTGGAAGTGTATATTTTGGCAGTAGTGCAAGCATAAACCACTTGTCTATCTCCCCGGGATCGACGTAACATACAATTTCACCGGAACATTGGCTCTTCGTAAGAGGTGGAAAGCGCATATATTTGAAGCTACTTTACGGATAACAATCCCTCAGAGTCAAAAAGTTTCAATCCCACAAAGAGCTCTCGTTGAGAATAGAAAGTGCTGGGACAAAACGGGATTCGTGCGGGAAAATTATCGATAGTTCGGAACGAGAAATTACTGCAAAATTTAGGCATAGTTGTGCCAAATGTACGTTACAATAATAATAATAAATCTTTATTTAATTCCATACAAATTACAATTATAGTTTTTTTTATCAATTTTATAAAAAAAAAATTAAAAAAAATTGGATCACGACTGTAATCCCCAAGTACGGTAGACATTCTCTCAGATCTCTAGACGCTTAGATCCTTTAAAGGTGTCTAGTGGGGGTAGTCAGAGGCACGTCCAAACATTATATTTGGCACATGCCCACATTTTGCAGTAGTTAGCATTCCATACGTGACAGGTTGGAAGCCCATCGCCGCTTATAAGAACACTAACTGGTTTTCTCACGATGTTTTCCTTCACCGTTGTAAGCACGTGTTTTTGATGCGCATATAAATTTTCGAACAGAAAAATCCATTGATGCACGCCGTGATTCGAACCCACGACCCTCAGATTGAAAGTCGAGGTACATCCCACTCGGCCAACACGGCTTTTCAATTTTATTTTTATTTATTAAGTCTAATTTTAGTTATTGTCAAATGTACGTTACGGAGTAATAATATAAAAATATACAAAACCAGCCAAGTGCGAGTCGGACTCGCGCACAAAGGGTTCTTAATATATCTATTAAAAATCTATTTCTATTAAAAAATTCCATATCTATTAAAAAGTTTTTGTAGCGGCAGCAGAAATACATCATCTGTGAAAATTCCAACTGTCTAGCTATCAAGGTTCATGAGATATAGCCCTGTGATAGATAGACGGACAGCGAAGTCTTAGTATTAGGGTCCCCTTTGGATACGGAACCCTAAAACACTAACGAATAAAAACCTTCTTTTTATTATTTCTTAAGTCAATTAAAAATTGTAAACAAACATCGCATTACTATGAATTTTTGCACAGGTTTTTTTTATTTTTCTCACCTTTCATTTATTTTCCCGATGTTTAGTCAATCGGTGTAAATGTAAATAGTTATCCGTACTAATCATGGTAGGTAGTTTGAAATGCCTACATCATTCCATATTATTCTACGCCCACGATGACTGGTAGAAAATTTAGACTGTTTTTGTGTGAAAGCATTTGATATTTCACTTTCAAAACTTTCGTGAGTTGTACTACACATTATTACAACAACGGGAAATTACTCACGTAAATGATAAATTGTCAATGAGGACACCGACAATGTTTCGATTCATCTAGAGAATCTTCTTCAGGGTGAGTGGACCATAACGCGCGCGCTACCCTGCTCGCATTGCCGTCTCGCACGTGACGTTTACGTGATTTACGTGAGTAATTTCCCGTTGTTGTAATAATGTGAAGCATTTGATAAATAAATAAATAGAATAATCGAAATTTCGGAATGTATCCTATCGATAAGTAAACCGTCACTAGCACGTTTTTAGGAAGTGCAATATCGGATATCTTGCGCGCACGTCAACGGAATAAAGCGCGGAAATCTCGACACAAGTCGCGTGCGGTGTATAGTGTAGTATAGTGCTGAATAAAAATACCGTCCATTGTGTGTTGTACGGATTACGAGTTTAGATTATCGATAAAATGAACCGATAGAAGTAAAATATTTCTTTACCTGGATAAATGTAGGCTATACGCCATTTCAGGGCTGAATTCAAATTTAAATATCATTTATTTAAATAAACCCACCATTTGGGGGTTGTTATTCGGATTATAAGTTTCCCCTTTATTTATTCAGATTTTTTATCTACATAGTACAGCAAATTTCATCTTAATCCGTTTTGTTGTTTATTTTTGAATAAGGAACAAACATAGCAGCCTTAACAAAAACTTTTGCACTTATAATATTACTAGCTGCTCGCTCCGGCTTCGCGCGGGTGGTACCTGGATAAAAAGTAGCTAAAGTCAAATTATATATACCTACATCTACAGCAAATTTCAACTTAATCCGTCGTTTAGGCCTGATTGAGGAACAAACATATATACAAACTCACAAACTTTCGCATTTATAATATTAGTAGGATTAGGATTTAATTCAACGTTGTCAATACGTACATGCATACCCCAAGGTATTTATATTTCATACAACGCTTTATTGCAACATCAAGTTCGCCACATAAAAAGTCTTCATAACAATATTATGTCTCCATAAATCATCGCAACGATCGTTACACGCCAGAGTACAGTTCCTGGTTGCTGCTATGGCACATACTGTCTATGTAAAAATAACCGGCCAAGTGCGCTTCGGACCCGCTCACGGTGGGTTCCGAACCGTCATCTATAAATACGCTTAAAAATCACTTTTTTTGTATGGGAGCCAATTTATTTTATTCTTTTTTTAGTATTTGTTGTTATAGCGGAAACAGAACATCTGTGAAAATTTCAACTGTGTAGCTATCACGGTTCATGAGATACAGCCCTGTGACAGACAGACAGGCAGACCGATAGACGGACAACGAAATCTTGGTATAGGGTCCCGTTTTTACCATTTGGATACGAAACCCTAAAAAATAGTATCACGATTGTAATCCCCACGCACGGTAAACATTATCTCAGATCCCCAGTCGCTGAGATCCTTGAAGATGTCTAAAGGACTTAGTCAAAGGCACATCCAAACATTACATTTGGCACATGCCCACATTTTACAGTAGTTAGCATTCCACACGTGACATGACTGTCTACACCTTACAGTTCAATATTAGGGTGACCATTTGACACCAAGGATTTATCGCTTCTCACGTCATGTCACGTGTCGTGATCGTGAAGTAAAAACAAACAAACAAACATGCTAACAATATTCGTAATGCATACAAATATTATAATAATAAATTCGCATCAATTTGAATGTAACGTATGAAGGTGATTGTATTTTTTATCGTCATGAGTTCTTTATGTATTCCGGTGTACTCCAGGGCACACGTTTGGGTCCGCTGTTCTTTAATGTCTTTACTAATGACATCGGCAAATGTTTTTTTTATACGATTGTCAGCCGTATTGGCCTAGTGGAAGAAACCTCGTCTTTCAGTTTCAGTCGTGGGTTCGAATCCCGGTCGTGAAATAATGGATTTTTCTATTTGAAAAATGTATATGCGCATTAAAACACGTTCTCAAAACAGTGAAGGAAAACATCGTGTAGTGTTGGTATTAGTATTCTTATAAGCGGCGATGGGCTAGCAACCTGTCACGTATGGAATGCTAACTGCTGAAAAATGTGAATATTGTTCTGAAACGTAATGTTTGGACGTGCATCTGACTACCCCCTTTTAAAATCTTCATGGAATTATGCGCCTAGAGATCTAAGAGTACCTATGTCTACAGTACTTGGGGATTATAGCCGTGACCTATTTTATTAGGATTCCGTACCCAAAGGGTAAAAACGGGACCCTATTACTAAGACTCCGCTGTTCGTCTTGCTGTCAGTCTCGTCTGTCGCAAGGCTGTATCTCATGAACCGTGATAGCAAGACAGTTGAAATTTTCACAGATGATGTATTTCTGTTGCCGCTTTAATAACAAATACTAAAAACGAAATACAATATAAATATTTAACCCATAAAACAAACGTGATTATTTTGGCGGTTTTTTATATGTAGTTACGAAACCCATCGAGAGCGAGTCCGACTCGCACTTGGCCGGTTTTTACTTTAAGAAGCAAACGATGGCAGCGACATGACATTACTTCAGGAGGATATTATTTTCTTGGTTTATTAATAACGGCATGAATTCAAATACCATCAAGTGTTTTTTATTAGCAAAACTAAGCTGATATCAAAGTATAGATATATAACTCTTCATTGCACAATTTCATGTACGTACATAAGCGAACTAAATGCTAGTTAGTATTTTCTTCCAACTAACCTTTGTGTAATTTAAAAAGGGTAGTGCTTTGTAAGTATGTCATAATTAGGACACTCTAAACTTTTACGATCTACATCTACTTACACTAAATAAAAGAAACAGGAAAAACAAAATATATCATTTTGTTTTTTTTTGTGTTTTTAATGGATAAATTAAAAAACTAACGTATTAATTTTAAAATTCTTTTACTTATTAGAGGTATTTTCTGAACTCTACCGGGTGACCTCGCAGTTCGCACCCGCCTTCCACCCACTAAGCCACGAGAGTCAAAACGTATGTCTACCATATTACAAAACCTAATTACTTTCATTGCATTTTTTGTCGTAAACTCAGTTTATTTTAACTTCAACGATAAAAACTATAAGTCGTCGGTTCTCTCGCACTATCGCTTCACTGACCGTTGCGCGCACGCGTCGATATTTAAACAAAACTCGCGATTCGTAATTCAAACATTTAAAAATCGAATTGTATTTACTTTTTTTTTATTGTGCGTTCAAAAATGGATCTGGAGAAGAAACAGAGTGATGAAGTGACGGTGGATGACATTTTAAAAATACTGGGACCGTTCGGAAAATTTAATGTTTTTAGTTATATTTTAATTTTATTTCCCGTGTTTTTGTCCGGAATGTACTCGTCCGTGTACAATTTTGAAACAATGGATTTAAAGTACAGGTAAGATTTTATTAAACAATTTACCTACCTACGACTAGATTATATCAGCATTATATAAATATTATTATATTTTCATTTATTATGATATATATTTTTGAGTTACTCTTTATGTACATAATAGAAATATTAATGATTTATACCGAATACTTACGTTTAGGTAACAATAACTTTTAGTATTATTAGCACTGTCAGAAATGAATTAGAAATAGGGAAAAGAAAATACAGAATTCGGCAACTACAGCAAGAGCGCTGGTTGTGGCCACTTTAACAACATTTAAATTTTCAAATAAACGGTTTTATGACGATTTATAAATAACATAGAATAGAGTTTTTATCTATCTCTTAGGTAAAGTAAAGGTTTTGTAACTGGCGATTTTTATTTATTAATTATTTATATTTAAATAGACAAAACGGAATTTCATTGGTTGTGGGCAAATCAATCTACAACGCACCACTTTTTGTCACTAATCAAAACGGACCATAGACAAATAATTGTATTAACTATAGACTTTAAAAAAGTTTGTTTGCTATGCTTAGTTATTGACTGCAAAAATTGAAAATGCCTTAAGCCGGGGTAGGCACCACAAGCAGGTCTATGACCCTCTCATGTTTTTTATGTAACGGCTTATTCGATTTCCATGTTGTTATTGCTATAGTGGAGAATGGACCTTGGAACCAAGGTGATTACATTTGATCGACGTGGGATAAGATTTTTTACCATAAAAAAAAATCATAACAGTCAACAGATTTTAAGGTCTTAAGGAGGATCTTAGGTAAAAACGGGACCCTATTACTAAGAATTCGCTGCCAGTCTGTCCGTCTGCCACAAGGCTGTATCTCATGAACAGTGATAGCTAGACAGTTGAAATTTTCAACAATAACAACAAATACTAAAAAAAGAATAAAATAAATATATAAGTGGGGCTCCCATAAAACAAGTACAGTACGGAACATTTCGTGCGCAGTCTGACTCGCACTTGGCCGCGTTTTTTTTTAGTTTTTGAACGAAATTATTGGAAAATTCTATTGACTCGGAGGGTTCTAATCATGTACGCAAGTAAACACACTCGCTAACCATACTGTTATCTAATCCTTTTACCATCTATACTAATATTATAAATGCGAAAGTAACTCTTTCTGTCTGTTTGTGACGTCATCACGGCTAAACCGCTGAGCCCATTGTCATGAATTTTCATACAGGGATAGTTTCAAGTTTAAGGACGGACATAGGCTACTTTTTTCTCATTTTTTTATTTTATTTTCTGGATATTCAATGTTTTACGATAAAGTCGTCACAAATCGATTTCCTGAATCTACGCGGCTGTTGTCGCGGGTAAAACCAAGTCATTAAATATGCGATAGTGTATTCGATAATTTATCCTTCTTTCACGCAACGTAGCAACGGATCGACATTATTTAGACATCATTTAGAGATAGTTAATGTGCCTTTATTCGGGTAACACGCGTGCAAAGCCAGGAAGATTTTTTATTAAAAAAATAAAAGAAATAAAACAAACAGAATATATATTTTTTTAAATAAATTAAAATGATTTTTTCATATTTTTGCTAGTAAGATAATAATCTAGAAAAGCAAATTATTGCATTTGTAGGCAATCTTCAAATCAACTAAACAAAGTATTAAAATGTTACAATTGAAAGGTTCTATGATTAGTACTAGCTTTCGCCTGTGACAGTATATAAATATACTGTCACCATACGAGTTACTTTTGGACCTATTCAAAAATATACTTACATTTCCATATCGAAAACCAAAGGTAGGGTCATAGACCTGGTTGTGATGCCTACCCCGGCTTTGGGCAATTTCAATTTTGGCAGTCAATAACTAAGCATAGCAAACAAACTTGTTTATAGTCTATAGTTAATACAATTCTTTGTCTATGGTCCGTTTTGATTAATGACATTTGTGGTGCGTTGTACCTCTTGATTTCCTGTTTTGTCTATTAATATGAATAATTAATAAAAAATATCGCCTTTTACAAAAACAAAGCCTCACAGCTCACTATAATAACATCCACACTAATTATAATTTTCTTCTCCTTTTCCCACTTAAGACGAGTAATAAATGTGTTTGATGAATGCAGAATCGTTTTTTCTCAATAACCGCAAAACATACAGTTTTGTTTTTAACGACAAAGATAACTTAAGGATATAATCTAGATCAATTACAGACAGAAACACGATTGGTGAAACTTTTCTCGAAAGATTTATTTTCCTAAGTTGGCTCTTCAAAAACACTAGTTTCGTTTTTAATCAAAACTATGAATAGCTAAACAGTTCATTTTTATACAATTCGTTAGATAATCATACTAACTAAGTCAATTTAAGACAGACTATTTAAATTTAATGGTTTTCAAGATAATACAAGTTTAACAACTTTTTAAGTCTTATCCGGGTTAGACTCGGCCCATACAAAAAGTCAAAAATGTCACTTATCACCTTAATTTGGGGTCGGCACAACATATTGACAAACACATTGAAAAGAGAATTTGGCTTATATTTTACTACTGGCCCGACGTCAACCCACTTTGTGAAAAACATCCACAATACATACGAGAACAATGTATAAAGTAGATAATTATTAGAATTTTTTAAAAACAGTTTGAATTAATTAGGAGGCACCTGTTTAGTTACTGTGGTGTGGGTGTGTATTATTATGTTTCTCAATTACGTTAATTTACTTACAAAGCTACTTGAACGCTAATAGCATAAATAAGTAATTTTATTTGTGCAAAAACGTGTGCCATCAATTCTGTTGTCTCGACAAAGTGACTAAAATTTAGTAAAAAATCTTATTCTGTCCATTTTACCTCATAAAGGACTAGTTTTTTTTACCGATAATTTGTCTTCGTAGATTCAGGCAATAGATTTCTGACGACTGGTATCAAAAAATATAAAAAATCTTGAAAAGCAAAGGAATTTTTAGCGAAAAAAGTAGCCTATGTCTGTCCCAAGACTTTATATGAAATGTTATCACAATCGGCCCAGCGGTTTGGCCGCGATAACATAACAGACAGACCGACAGACAGTTACTTTCGCATTTATAATATTACTTAGTATAGATGACTCCGTGGTCCCGTATAAATTTCAACGACATTGGCTTAGTTTTTTTTTCATAATTACGTTTTAAAAACTAAAAATAAAAACGACGAAATTGTTTCGATTAATCGAAAAGTCAAGAAATTATTAGTAAGTACAATTACCCTCGTATTCATGAACGACAATGAGAACACGCACCCACAGTGGACGAAATCTTTTTTCATAAAAATCTCTTTATGTGTTGTGCGACACTGCATAGTGTGACTAGAGGCACATTGTCGTGTGCCTCTAGCCAAAGTGGAGCTCTAAAGGCGCACGCTTAAAGGCACACGGCACGTAGCGTGCACCATAGTGCCGCTCAAAACATATAGTGATGTTTATGAAAAAAGATTTCGTCCACTGTGGGTGCGTATTTTCATAGTGTCGTTCTTGAATACGAGGGTGAGACGAAGTAGGATATTGAATGGCTGTCGGTTCCATCGACCACATAGCCCAATAGACGCCTAATGGCTTAATTTGCGCTGTAGGTTGTGGGATCGATCCCCACCCAGGGCAGATATTTACGTGATAAACATAGATCTGTGTCTGGGTCTTAATATTTAATAAGTATGTAATTACAAAAAAAAAGTATATAAGTATTCTATCAGTTATCTGGTTCCCATAGTACAAGGTTTGCTTAGGGCTAGATTGCGCTGAGTGTAAAGTCCGCCAATATTTATTTTATTTATTTATTTCTTCAAACAAACAATTATTTCAAAACGTTGAGGTGTGCGGGTCAGGGGGAGCTGTAAAAAATGCATTCTGATTGGCCGGTTCAATGTAACAGCGCGCCGCAGGGCGCGTCGTGAACCGTGTTCAGTTTACACAGCATCTTTAGCCCATATGTGTTGTCTGACAGTGTTCGCCTTGCATGAGGAGTCTAGGCTGTGTAATCGATGGTTCACAAGTATAGTATTTATTTAGTTAGGTAAGTTAGGCCGTAGTGGTTAAGCAAGTAGGTACCTAAGTATTTACCTACCTACCTGTAGAAAACAAAGTTACAACATCCAGCTACTCTAACGTGGTAATAAATAGTAACCTAGTCTATACTTATTATTATAAATGCGAAGGTAACTCTGTCTGTCTGTGACGTTATCACGACAAAGCCGCTGGGCCGATTGGGATGAAATTTCATATGGAGATAGTTTTAAGTCTTGGGGCAGACATAGACTACCATTTTCCTAAAATTTTCTTTTGATTTTCAGGAATTTCAATGTTTTACAATAAAGGCGAGAAAATCAATTTTCTGAATCTACGCGGACGAAGTCGCGGGCATAAGCTAGTTGTGAATAAATAACAACATTTAAGTTAATAATTTGTTGAGATTGCATAAAGTAGTGTTTGGTTTATTCTGTTTGAGGTATTGCAACCTTAAGGTAGGTACTATTAGGGTCAGAGCGCTGGTTGTGGGCATTTTAACAACATTTTAATTTTCAAATAAACAGTTTATTTAAAAAAAAATGTTTAAAACGACGATTTTTAAACGACATAGAATAGAGTATTTATCTATCTTTTAGGTTAGGCAAAGGTTTTGTAAACGGCGATATTTATTTATTAATTATCCATTTTTAAATAGACAAAACGCATTCAAATCTAGAGGTATAACGCATCGCAGTTGTCACTAATCAAAACGGCCCATTACAAAATTGTATTAAGGCGCTCCCAGTCGACGATTGTTTTTGTTCGAAACGAAAAAATAAATACTTGTGAACAAGCCACATCTCCTATTTTATAATATATAGTATATGTGAATAAAGATGTACCCATCTTTAATCACTTCGATAAATAATCCTACCGACCGCTGCAATGATGACAAACACACGTCCGCGCGTGGTCCGCCTTAGCTTTTCGAATAAATTAATGATATAAATTATGTATAATTACTTATCAAAAATCTATCCTAATATCTTTAACAATAAATCACAAGTTGATTTTAATAGTAGGTATATAAAATATTTCGATCATAAATTCTAAAACGTATCATTTTGAAATAATATATTTATCGTGAAAAGTTTCTGCTATTATGTTTTCAGGTTAATAGAAATCTAGGCAGGAACCTGAAGTAATATACTTATAAAAATAGGAGATGTGGCTTGTTCAGAAGTATTTCTTTTTTCGTTTCGAAAAAGAGCAATCAGCGACTGGGAGCCTCTTAACTATAGATTTTAAACAAGTTTGTTTGCTATACTTAGTTTATTGACTGCCAAATTGAGCATGCCCAAAACCGGGGTAGGCACTACAACCTGATACCTCTAGAATTGATTAATCACAACTAAATATTTCCCGTTTTGTCTATTTAAATATGAATAATTAATAAATAAATATTGTCTGTTTCAAAATCTTTATCTATCTCTTAGGCTAAGGCCAAAGAGATAGATAAATACTTTATTCTATGTTGTTTAAAAATCGTCGTTTAAACCATTTTTTCAACATAAACCGTTTATTTGAAAATTCAAATGTTGTAAAAGTGCCCACAACCAGCGCTCTCACCCTACATATCAAAAACCACGACCTTACCGGTGTTTGTTACGAATATTAGTGTACTTGTTTAACTCAATAGGTAATCGACAAAAAAGTTTAAAGGCATTGAATATCGTTTACGAGTATATTAGAAGTCAAATAGTTTTTGTTTTGACACCTTGATAACAATCTATTCAAATATTATTTCATTTTAAAGATTTTCCTCATTTTTAGGATTCCGTACCCAAATGGTAAAAACGGAACCCTAGTCCGTCTGTCGGTCTGTCTGTCACAGGGCTGTATCTCATGAATCGTGATAGCTAAACAAATGATAGATATTAGAGATACTAATAACAGAATAAAATAAATATTTAAGTGGGGCTCCCATATATACAACAAACGTGATTTTTTGCTGTTTTTATAGATAATGGTACGGAACCCTTCGTGCGCGAGACCGACTCGCACTTGGCCGGTTTTTTGGTTTGTTGACTACATCTACACTACTAAGATATAAATTTTTTATATTTTTGTTTGTGATAGTTAAACTAAAAATTACTAGAGGTTATGGGTTCGACTCCCACCCAGGATAAACATTTGTGTGATTAATATTTGTTCTGTGTCTGGGTGTGAAGATGTACAATTTTAGTATGTATTACAAAAGTAGTAAGTATTATATGTATTCTATGAGTTATCTGGTTCCCATAGTACAAGTTTTGCTTAGTTTGGGGCTAGATGGCGCTGCGTGTAATGTCTGACAATATTTACTTATTATTTTATTTAAAAAAATATTTTTATTATTATCTTATTTTTCCATGGGCGATATTTGATTTCCCAAACATTTTTAGGTTACATTATTGCAAATTTTATAAGGATCACAATTTTTTTGGGAAATAAAATATAACACACGTGCAAAGCAGATGACAGCTAGTAGATTATAAAGTAGGTTGGTAACCTTTGTCTGATGAGGAAGTACCACCCTATTAATACAAAAAAAACTAAAAAACATAAGAACAAAATAATAAAAAAACCGGCAGACGGACTCGCGCACGAAGAGTTCCGTACCGTTATCTATAAAAAACAGCAAAATATATCACGTTTGTTGTATGGGACTCAAATATTTATTTTATTCTGTTTTTAGTATTTGTTGTTATAGCGACAACAGAAATACATCATCTGTGAACTAAAATACTCAACTGTCTAGCTATCACGGTTCATGAGATACAGCCCTGTGACAGACAGACGGACAGACGGACAGACGGACAGACGGACAGACGGACAGACGGACAGACGGACAGACGGACAGACGGACAGACGGACAGACGGACAGACGGACAGACGGACAGACGGACAGACGGACAGACGGACAGACGGACAGACGGACAGACGGACAGCGAAGTCTTAGTAATAGGGTCCCGATTTTACCCTTTGGGTACGGAACCCTAAAAAGTATAAAAATCTTCAATTTTCTTACAAAATTGTGGGTTACATGTGTTGGGATCTCTGTTAAGTTTCAATAACCTGTATTAGAGAAGTCCCCTCTTTATTTACGGGTGGTCTATATAATATTATTTACTTAGCATTATATAAGCTGGAATAATGCTAGCTATGTACATAAAGAATTTAGAAATAAAAACAATAGATAGAGTGCGTTGAAACTCTTCGAGCAATGGACAATTTGTTGTTGTGTTTGGGTATCATTACCGTTTGCTTCGAACATCGAGCAAGAATTATGAACGTTTGAATCTTGTTCGAATCGAACATTTTGGTTGGCTTCCAGCATTTGTCTTGACTTGCATGGTACTGGTACACACATTCGTGTGCTCGAAATCAAGCAAGTTCATCGAGCATGTACGTACGTGTGTACCATGATTAGACGGACTCTACCTAATTAATTAAATGTAAATTCATAGGAATTCA
Organism: Hydriomena furcata; assembly: GCA_912999785.1. Classification (NCBI taxonomy): domain Eukaryota; kingdom Metazoa; phylum Arthropoda; class Insecta; order Lepidoptera; family Geometridae; genus Hydriomena; species Hydriomena furcata. Next base: position 2,871,480 of record OU538834.1, on the reverse strand, counting down.
AAATATTGTCTAAGGATGTTTTAATGGTGAGGTACGAGAACTGCTGGTGGGAACCAGCAGTTCTCGTACCTCTAAGAATTTAATCAAAACCGGTCTATCTAAAAACTCTCCTAATAACCCCACAAAGGCATCTCCTAGGAATAGGGCTGCCATCCGTCCGGGTTTCCCCGGATTTGTCCTAGTTTAGAGGGCGTCCGGAGAGCGTCCGGGCGGGGTTTCATAGATATATAGTCCGGGTTTAAAATTTAGCCGCCCGCCCCTAAAAAGGTGGATTTTGACATTTTCAACTGTTGTTTTAGGGTTTCGTAGTGTACAAGAAACCCTTATAGTTTCGCCATGTCCGTCCGTCCGTCCGTAGCTTAGCTCAGAGACTATTAGTGCTAGAAAGCAGTAATTTTGGAATGAATAGGGTTCTGTGTTCTAAAATCCGGGGCTTTCACGCGTCTTGTCCTGGGTGCCAAATTTTAGAGATGGCAACCCTACCTATGACGAGCATTCCAGAAAACGGGTCCTTTTAATTTGTATCTTCCAGAGCCATAATTAATGTAGTCAACGTCCTCTGTAGATATTTATATCCTAGGCTATAAATAAGTCTTTTACAACGGATGTTTACGCATCAAAAACAAGTGCTCAAAACGGTGAAGGAAAACATCGTGAGGAAAGTAAGTATTCTTATAAGCGGCGATGGGCTTGCAACCTGTCACGTATTGAATGCTAACTACTGCAAAATGTGGGCATGTGCTAAATATTATGTTTGGACGTGTCTCTGACTACCCCCACTAGACATCTTCAAAGGATCTAAACGTCTGGAGATCTGAGAGGATGTCTACCGTACATGGGGATTACAGTCGTGATTCTATTTCATTTATTTTACAATCCTACTATTATCATTAATCTTAAAGTTTGTGAGAAAGCTTTCCTAACGACCGAACTGATTTGGATGAAACTTAGAATAAACATAGCCTATGTGTTGGAATAGCAAATAAGCTCATTATCCAGGTACTACGCTAAAAATTAAAAAGCTAGTGAAATATAATCTAGAAAGGTGAAAGATATATGTCTATTATGTATGTATAAGTTTGTATTATGTATGTTTGTATTATTATTTATTATGTATTATGTATGTATTAAAGACGCACTTGATACCTTTCACCACAATACATGGTCCTTGATTCTTCAACAACGGTCATTGACCATTTTCAGGGCCAACCTCTACCGGCACCTCTATTGCGCAAGTCCACTGACTGGCTTTGACTGTCATAATCACATTGTGTTTTGACAGGTTTATAAACCTACAATGGAAATTTGACAGTTGATTTTTGTTCATGATTTATAGTTTTTCTAAGTTGTTACCTACTTTGCAATCACAACATCATACCACAAAATATCTTGTAATAATAATAATTATAAATGTACAAACAGCCTTATCACCACTAATCCCCATACTCTTAGTTGTCACCTCGAATATCTCCACCTCGACTCGACCTCGAAACCGTGTTTTGGTAGCTTTCGTTTTTAGTTGATAAAAATACCTCGAGTTTGCCTCTAGTCGAGTATTCCTCGGTCAACAGAACTGTCAACTCAAGGTACCTCAAGATGTACATTCCTCGACAGCCTCTGAACGACGCATGCGTGTCACGGTTTGTTTGATGAAAATCTCCTCAGACTGATGACGTAATTGAGGAACCTCCAAAATATCGATTTAAGATACCAAACACAAGGTACTTTTCACGGGAAAGTTCCAGGGGCCTCGAAAGTGAGTAAGAACTAAAAAAAGGATATATTTTATATAGGATATACATATATAAAATATAAAATATATCCTTTTATATTGAACATCTTTCTCTTATTGTTACTTTAGACTATTAGGTTACCTTTTATATATTATATTTATCTTCTAATATATAAAATTTCCATGTCACAATGTTAGTTACCGTACTCCTCCAAAACGGCTTGACCGATTCTCATGAAATTTTGTGAGCATATTGAGTAGGTCTGAGAATCGACCAACATCTATTTTTCATACCCCTAAGTGATAAGGGTGGCGTAAAGATCGGGAAAAACGGAAAGTGCTTTTTTCTGTGGGATTATTGACATTTGACAGGACAACGTCTGTCGGGACAGCTAGTAGATATATATTTTTAAGTTGTTAAAAACTCTTCGCATGCTGTGGTATAATTGCGGGAGCACTTTGCTTTAACTTTTTGTATTACTTTTTCTTGAATGTGAATGTGTACACCTGTGTAGGGTATCCTTTTTAATAAATAAATAAAAAAAAATATGGGGATCAATCTTGTTCTTGTTAACCTTTCGGTTAATACCCTCTCATCTGTATATGCTAAGTAGGTGGATGCATTTTTTCATGACCTACTCTGGAATCTGGCTCAACCGGTCCTCGTAATGACAATGAGAAGTACCTACTGAGGGTTTCAACTGACGCGGAGCTAGGCAGAGCGGACCGCGAATCGACCAATCACGGTGCTCGAAATAGTTGACCCAAAATGTTGGGTTGCAAGCCCATCGCCATAAGTTTAGTATTCTATTTGTCTTGCTCCTATAAACTTGTATTGTGAATAAGATAATTACAAATTATTATAAAAACATAAAACTAGTTGAGTTTTATGCTAAAAAATAATTAAGTTAAAAAAAATTATGGGTAAAAAGACCGCTAAATTGAAAAGATACCAATATTTTCTGTAATTGTTTCAGATGTGCAGTTCCAGAATGTGACGCAGACCAGATACTCAACTACACGATACCCCACACTAGAGATGGGGTACCGGCGAAATGCGTCCGGTACGCCCCGATCAGTAACCTGACAGACCTGTCCAACACTAGCCAGTGTGCCCCACACTACTTCGACACCTCTACAGAGATCGAGTGCAATTCTTTTGTTTATTTGGAGCAACATTCAATTGTTAAAGAAGTAAGAATCTAAGAATATATAGGGCATCACTGTCTTTAGGCTACACTACTGATATAAGACACCGCACGTCAAATCTGAAGTAGTACCGATTACTTTCGTGAAACGTCACTTTAAACCAGCCAATCAAAATGCATTTTTGACATGATACACTAACAATCGTATTCAAGAACGACACTATGAGAACACGCACCCACAGTGGACGAAATCTTTTTTCATAAAAATCACTTTATGTGTTGTGCGACACTGCATAGTGTGACTAGAGGCACATTGTTGTGTGCCTCTATCCAAAGTTGAGCTCTAAAGGCACACGGTAGTGTGCGCCATAGTGCCGCTCAACACATAAAGTGATGTTTATGAAAAAAGATTTCGTCCACTGTGGGTGCGTGTTCTCATAGTATCGTTCTTGAATACGAGGGTAATAGTTTGACTGTATTGTTTGTTTGAAGCGTCTATTGAGCTGTTGTCGATGTTATAGGGTGACTTCGGTGGCATGGTGGGTGTCTGGCTGAGACGCAACAAATACAACAAACGTGTTTTATCCGTTTTTTATAGATAGTGGTACGAAACCCTTCGTGCGCAAGTCTGACTCGCACTTGGCCGGTCTTTTTTACACATGGAATCCTAGTGTGGGGTAGAACTACATACCAATGTGATTGCTGGGTCATTCAGTTTAAAATGACGGTCGTTCATAGCAGTCAGTGCTAATTATCAAACCGTAGTTTTACACAATTCGCAATAGTTATTACTTACGCCAACTTTAATCGCTGGCTGGTGACAATTTTCCATCGCGGTTTAACTAAATTAAAAGGATTTTGTAATTATGATAAATTCAACAATTTAAATATAACCAACAAGCTAGTAGTTTCGCTCGCGTTCCTTTGCTTTTTGGCACGCAGCACGGCAGGTGCTTGGCTCTATTATTTTATTTTTGTCACTCATAATTGTAAAAGATTGTCCTGGATGGGAATCGAACCCACAACACACAGCGCAGAAGGTAGAGCTGAGAGACCAGTCAAAGTCAGTAATTTTCATACTTCTAAACTAATCTCTAACAAACGAATGCTAAATCTATACTCTATGCTAATATTATAAATGCGAAAGTAGCTCCATCTGTCTGTCGATCTGTGACGTTATCACGGCCAAACCGCTCTAAGCTGATTGTGATGAAATTTTACATATAGATAGCTTAAAGTCTTGGGACGGACATAGGCTCTACAGGCTACAAACTTTTTACCCATTTTTTTTTTATAAAAAAAATTCAATGTTTTACGATAAAGTAGTCAATTATCGTTATTCTCAATCTACGCGGACAAAGTTAAGATAAAAGCTAATTAAATTATTAAAACTGGCCAAGTGCGTGTCGAGCCACGCGCAATGTAGGACGCACACCATAGTATATGCGAGAAAAAAATAACATCCCTACTTTAGGTGTGGTATACTAATATTTATATAGTTGCCAAATTACAGCTTTCTAGCACTTAAACTCTCTGAGCTAAGCTGCGGACGGACGAACAGACGGACATGGTGAAACTATAATAAGGGTTTCTTGTCTCGAATCCCTAAAAAATAAATCAGCCATTTTTCACATCTAGAATGTTATGGTATTTTTATAAACATACCATTTCCATAGTCGCCTCACAGCTCAGTGGTAATAACTCTCTGCCTTCTGCACTGTAGGTTGTGGGTTCGATCCCCACCCAGGGCAAATATTTGTGTGGTGAACATAGATGTTTGTTCTGTGTCTGGGTGTTAATATGTATAATAAGTATGTATTTACAAAAAAATATATATATATATTATGTATTCTATCAGTTATCTGGTTCCCATAGTACAAGCTTTGCTTAGTTCGGGGCTAGATGGCGCTGTGTGTAAAGTCCACCAATATTTATTTATTTATTTATTTTAATAATTGATAGCACAGTTACGTACTATCGCTAGTCAAAACCAATTCAGTCATGCAACGGATATAATCTGCCGCATAAATAATCGCAATTTCACACAGCTTCATTGTAGGTGTATTTGTATAGTCAACGTGATGAATTAAAATTGCTCATAATGTTCTTTGCCTAGTTTATTATTTTAAATTAAAATTTAAAAACCGGCCTAGTGCGAGTCGGACTCGCGCACGAAGGGTTCCGTACCATTATCTATAAAAGTCCGCGAAAAACACGTTTGTTGTATGGGAGCCCCACTTAAATATTTATTTTATCCTGTTTTCATCAACATAATTTAAATTTGGGCGACTGTAATCTCCAATCTAATTTATATGCGCAACAAAAACACGTGCTCAAAACGGTGAAGGAAAACATCGTGAGGAAACCAGTTAGTATTCTTATAAGCGGCGATGGGCTTGCAACCTGTCACGTATGGAAAGTTTACTATTGCAAAATGTGGGCATGTGCCAAATATAATGTTTGGACGTGCCTCTGACTACTCCCACTAGACATCTTTAAAGGATCTAAGCGTTTAGGGGGTAGTCAGAGGTGCAAACATTGTATTTGGCACATGCCCACATTTAGCAGTAGTTAGCATTCTATACGTGACAGGTTGTTAGCCCATCACCGCTTCTAAGTTTAGATAATTATGATGTTTTTTTTTTAAGTTATACAAAAAACTTGACGTTTGATAAAGATGAATAACATAATGGAAGTTGAGTTAATTCCCTACACAATAAAGAAAGAATCATCAAAATGGGATTACCCTGTAACAAACTTTGCTTGAACAAAAAATGTGCGCGTCGACTTTTTATCGTTGGTTGAATTAAAATATATTAATAAAAAACCGAATAAAAACTTAAGATACTTAGCCGTGACTTTTCTTAGAAATCGAAATTACATGATGATGTATAAATAGGGTCATATACCTGGTTGTGGTGCCTACCCCAGCTTAGGGCATTCTTAATGTTGGCAGTCAATAACTAAGCATAGCAAACAAACTTGTTGAAAATCGACTTTGCCTATGGTTCATTTTGATTAGTGACTTTTGCGTTGCGTGCAACCTCTAGATAGTTTTGCCCATAACCAATGGTTTCCCGTTTTGTCTATTTAAATATGAATAAATAATAAATAAATATCGCCTATTACTAAACCTTTGCTTTAACCTAAGAGATAGATAAATACTCTATTCTATGATGTTTAAAAACGTCGTTTTAGTAATTTTTTCAATATAAACCGTTTATTTGAAAATTAAAATGTTGTTAGAGTGCTCACAATATACATTATATAAAATTGAATTATCTACGTGTGTGTCCATAGACCGAGTGTAAGTAAGACTTGCGTAAACCGAATCCGATTCTATAAAGTCACGTTTCCTCTATCTGGCGATATTATAATTAAATTTCTAATCTATGTTGGAAAATCAGTTATGGCAAAGAGATAAGAGTCGAGATATATTTTTTAGAGATAGGATCACTATTTGATTTCATATTTATTTATTGTAAATAACAGGCCTACCTACTTGGACCATTAATGGGGCATTAATGAGGCTGAAACCAACAGCTTATTATGACACCTTTTAGGCTGGGAATAGACGTCCGATTTGGCTTCCGATTGTCTGATCAGACTATCGGATCGGATTCACTCCATACACGTCCGATTTTTGCGTCAGACATTTTTTGAACTCAGTCGTTCTCGAGCTGCGCTGTGATGCGCACACGTCCTCCCAAGCCAAATCTTCATTTGCCGATCGTGATAAGCTTCAATGCCCGTATCCCCGTTTTTCTACGGCCATAGCCATAGCCAAGCCGTTCTTGGGTTCGAATCCCGGCAGTTAGTATTAGAGACAGAGTGTCTGGATGTTAGTAAGTATTTACAAAAAAGAATTATACATTGCCATTTTACATGGCAGATCGAAATTAGCTTTCTTTCTATAACGAGCAATGTATGACGCGTGAGATAAAGTTTGAGTAAGTGAAACAGAAAATTACTTTAGTACAAAAGAGCGAGACAGGTAGCAAATCGGAAGGAGGAATCGGACGTCTATTTGGTCTATGTACAAATGTATGCAGACCGCACCTTCAGACTATCGGATCGGCAATAAAATCGTAAAACGCGTTGGCGCTGTTTCCGATGTTATTGCCGATCCGACTATCGGATCGGACGTGTATTGCTGTTCAAACAAAATGTATGGCACGAGCGCCTTCCGATAGTCTGATCAGACTATCGGATAGGACTGTCGAATGAAAAAATCGGACGTCTATTCCCAGCCTTATAATAAATTATTATTTCACGTATTTATTGATTTTCACAGGTTAGACCAACAACTAAGCGGCCCTAAAGAAATATAAAAAAATAAATTTTTGAAAAAAAAAGTTGTTCATCCAAAGATTTTAAACTATCGCGATCGGCTCAGCGGTTTTATCTGTGATGACGTCACAGACAGACAAACAGAATTACTTTCGTATTTCTAATATTAGTACTTTTAGATTATTATTATTATAACACTGTTCCACGGCCGTTTCAGTTCGATCTCGCTTGCCAAGACTGGAAGCGCTCCCTTGTCGGCACAGTCCACAACGCCGGCTTCTTCATCTCCATCCCCCTAACTGGTCTCATCTCGGACAAATATGGCCGCTTGCCAGCACTGGTGTTCGCCATGGTGGCAAACGGAGTCTTCGGACTTATACGCGCGTTGGCAACAGGCTACGACATGTTCGTGGTATTTGAGTTCCTGGAACCAGCTTTTGGAGCGGGAGTCTATACTGCAGCCTTTGTGCTCGGTAAGTTAGATGTGATAAAATATATGTGTGTGAATATAAAAAAACCTTGTTAAAGTGGGAGGTACCTCGAATTTTAATCCTTACATGAGTTCGAATCCCGGAGGTGTATCAATGGATTTTCCTGTTTGAAAAATGTATATGGGCATTCATTAATACGTGGAGACATCGTAAGGAAACCTGTTAGTATTCTTGTAAGCAGCGACGGGCTTGCAACCTGTCACGTGTGGAATGTTCATCTCCATCCCCCTAACTGGACTTGCTACAACAAAAAAATAATTAACAACATCGGTCCAGCCGTTCACGCGTGATGCCGTGATCAAGGGAACGTTTTTAGGGTTCTGTACCCAAAGGGTAAAAACGGGACCCTATTACAAAGACTTCGCCGTCCGTCTGTCTGTCACAGGGCTATATCTCATAAACCGTGATAGCTAGACAGTTGAAATTTTCACAGATAATGTATTTCTATTGCCGCTATAACAACAAATACTAAAATGAAAAGAAAATGAAATGGATAGGATTTGCACCCCTCCGGCGCAAGATAGGCTAAGGACGGCCTTGTATAATGCAATGCAATTCGCAGTGTACTTGTCAGTGTTTGTAATAGACACCTCAGTCATAAGGTCAGTTACCCGACTCAGAATCAGCAATGGAATGCCTTGAATGTGAGCGGAACACGAAGGCTGTTGCAAATGTAACGGAAACTAACATAATGTAGGAAATAAACAACATTGGCAATGAATTTGTCGCATTTAATCATGGGACCATGCCTAACTCTTCAATCGCTGTGGGCGACAGTTAGGCACGCTTTTAGCAACAAAGCGAGGCTTCCATGGGCAGGGGGGGGGGGCAGCTCCCTCTAGAAGAGCGGTAGATAACTGATAAAAAAACCGGCCAAGTGCGAGTCGGACTCGCGCACGAAGGGTTCCGTACCATTATCTATAAATAACGGCAAAAAAATCAATTTGTTGTGTGGGAGCCCCCCTTAAATATTGATTTTATTCTGTTTTTAGTATTTGTTGTTATAACAGCAACAGAAATACATAATCTGTGAAAATTTCAACTATGTAGCTATCACGGTTCATGAGATACAGTTCTGTGACAGACAGACGGACGGACAGACAGACAGACAGACGGACGGACAGACAGACAGACAGACGGACAGTGAAGTAGGTAATAGGGTCCCGTTTTTACCCTTTGGGTACGGAACCCTAAAAAGATTTTTTAATCTTTTCTTACTCAATCGTTATTTATTTACTTAAGCAATGTAAATAAATAACGATAAGACTCCACTTCTAACGTAATATGCTTATCATATGTTAAAAACCACGATTAAAACAATACAGTCCAGTATTTTCTGTATAGAGAATCCTGGCTACGCCCTTGAAGGCTTCAACTATTTTAATGCGCAATAGAACCTTATGGTTGACGTTTCTAGAGTATTTCAACTCACAGAAGTGTGATTCATCGACCACACCAACCTATAGACTCCTCATGCAAGGCGAACACTGTCTGACAACATAATCGGCTACATATCCTATGTAAGACACCGAGTACCACACTTTAGTACCGACCACTTGTAAACATCTCGTCGGGCTGTGAGGTCGATGGTGTGATGTATATACGTTTACAAACTAAAAAGAAATCCGAAGTAAATTTTTCGACCGAACGAAAACCATTAAGGGTATAAAAAAAAATAGTATCACGACTGTAATTTCCAAATACGGTAGACATCTTCTCAGATCTCCAGGCGCTTAGATCCTTTGAAGATATCTAGTGGGGGTAGTCAGAGGCACGTCCAAACATTATATTTGGCACATGCCCACATTTTGCAGTAGTTAGCATTCCATACGTGACAGGTTGCAAGCCTATCACCCATCGCCGTCGAATTGAGATCCTCCTTTTTGTTTCGTCGCTTGGAAATGGGGACGCGTTTCAAAAATAATTGGTTCTGTATTGACCCCACAACTCTAGATAAGGTACGATATGGAAGACAAAGCTTAGACTTGATTACGAAGATCATGCCGGCATCCGCTCTCACCTTAAACTATGTAAAACACAGAAATTAATAATAGTGGTATTTTTTTAGAGAGCTCTAAACTAAGCAAAGCTTATACTATAGGAACTAGATAACTGATAGAATACTTAAATACTAAATAATAAATAGAATCACGACTGTAATCCCCAAGTACGGTAGACATCCTCTCAGATCTTCAGACGCTTAGATCCTTTGAAGATGTCTAGTGAGGGTAGCTAGAGGCACGTCCAAACATTATATTTGGCGTATGCCCACAATTTGCAGTTAGCATTCCATACATATACTAATATACTTTTTGTTTGTAAATACATATATAAGATACCTACATCATAACACCCAGACACAGAACAAACATCTGTGTTCACCACACAAATATTTACCCTGGGTGGGGATCGAACCCACAACTTACAGCGCAGAAGAATTACTACCAACTGAGCTGTGAGACCAGTCATGTGACTCTTTTATGAGGTCAATTAAGCAGGAACAAAATACTAGAATTATCAATATTCAATGTGTGAAACCATTTATTAATCAAATATTATTCCAAGACCTTGAATGTGTTTGAAGAGAAAGGTTCCGCAGCGACATAGTTTCCCGAATAGTTAGTATAACACAGGTCAAGTTTCAGAGTTTGCACAGAACCCCATTTCTAACTAATTTTGCAAGATATTTACTTTGTTGAACCTATTTAACCTGTTTATATTAACGGTACTTTAGCGGTTAATAGTCGTTTGTTTATAACGCGGCCACTAAATTGTAGGGTGACCGCTATTGAGATTCAAATCTAAAGGCAAGGTCCCAGCTGTAATAGTCGAAGACCTGCGATTTAGGCCTTCGAGCGGCCTAAAAACTCCGTCACCAAAGTTGGCCATTGGCTCATATGAAACAAGATAAAACAAATTGTTATAAAAACATAAAACCTGACGGCTAAAAAACAAAAAAATGGTTATGCCCCCATTTTTTGGGAAGGTGGCGCCATATTCAAAAAATTATACTCTCATTACCACAATTGAGACGAATGTATAGCTCAGGATGTAATCCGACAAGTCGTTTGGGCTGTAGAGCATGTCAAAGAAATGGACATACATACATACATACGTACATACATACATACATACGAAAAACATCCCTCCCCATCTGTCGCAGTCGGGTAAAAAGGCATAATAATGTCTTAAAAACTTAAAACATTTGGAATAATCTAGATGTCTAGTTGAATTCTTATTTTGGTTATTGCATTTTTTACCCGCGACGGTACGTAGACGGTATATGCGTTTGGGGTGAGACGATGTTTGTGTGTTACCATTTATCTCCAAAACCACCGGTCCAATTTTAATGCGGTTTTTAGTGATGGGTTTCGATTTGATTAGTGCATGTTCTGAGATAGGTTTTACGGTAACAAATGGTGGGGGCTCTCCAGTAAATATTTTTTAAATGATTTTATCCTTTTTCAACAAAATCGTGGGTCTTTAAAAAAAATAAAAAAAATGTTTTTTTACTCGCCTTTCTCATATCAGACTGATATTATTTCCGTTTCTGCTTTTAATTATTAGTTGTCCATGAGCAGATGATTGGTAGATTAAGATATAATTAAGTCTATAGATCTTAGGCGAGTTTCACAATCGCCACCCTAGCGACCTTCGCGTTTCACCGACTAATATTTCAGCGAGTTGCAGTTTTTGCTTATACTTCCGGTCTCTTTTGTTTTAGACGCTTTATATCTTTGTTCTTGCTTAGACCCGGAGATGCATGACTTGACATCACCTAAAACAAGGCTACTCTACCAACTAAATGAAACATTATAATAGGCTATTTGACAGTATCTATTCTATACATCTATACATATAATAAAACTGTAGAGGAGTTCAATTCTGTACATTGAATAAAAACTTTAAAAAATACTCCAAGGGGTAAGTAACACAAGCCAAAAAAAACATTTTGTTTTTTTTTTCTGTCTGTCTGTCTGTCTGTGTGTTGTCTGGCTTTCACGCAAAAACTACTGAACGGATTTTGATGAAACTTTTTTTATACAGCTATATATAGCTATATACAGTCGTGGTCAACTAATTAGGGACACTCTTTGGTTAAACCGAATTGTGAATTTATTTTTTATTTTCCAACGAGTCTAAACCATATTCCATATCTCTTACATGTAAGTATAATTAGTCATATAAGTGCCCGATTATACAAACAATAACAACTTCTTAAACATTAAACCTCTTTACAGTATAGCTGATAGATTATCGTAGTGCTATTTGTTCAAATAATGCTGGCTGGCCATTTAATTAGGGACACTGAGATATTGCGTTCTATTTTCAAAATTTGAATCTCAATACTTTTATACTTCTTCTCTTATTGTTTCGTGGTAGTTTTGGCGGCAATCCCGATATTTATTTTAAGTTTTGAAAAATATATTGAAGAAAAATGGGTAAAAATAAAAGTTGCGATCCAACACTACGAAAAATTATCATGAAGTTTGTTGTCGAGCATGGTTGGCCATACCGAAGGATAGCAGAACATTTAAATTGTTCAAAAACTATGATATACAATGCAGTGCAACATGTCAGACGCAATAACACAGATTTAAATGTGCCCAGATAAAAAAGATCGAGAAAAACAACTCCGCAAGAAGATAGAATGATAACCAGGTTAGCTAAGAAAGATCCGTTTCTAGGCTCTATTTTAATTAAACACGAAGTGTTTGGGACAGACGAAAGAGCTGGTGTCTCAGCGAGGACCGTTCGACGACGTCTGGTAGAAGCAGGGTTGTTCGGAAGAGTGGCTCGCAAAGTACCGTTGTTGAAGAAAGAACATAGAAATGCTCGTTTGGCGTTTGCACGTAAATATGGACATTGGACCTACGCCCAATGGCAACATGTATTATTCTCTGACGAGACCAAGGTTAATTTGATTTCTTCAGATGGAAGGCAATACGTACGGCGTCCAGTAAAAGCGGAAATGAATCCAAGATTCACAAAAAAGCAGGTGAAACATGGCGGTGGAAACATTAAAATGTGGGGTTCATTTTCTGGACGTGGAGTGGGACCTGTGAGGAAAGTTCAGGGTAACTTAGACCAACATCAATACAAGGCAATATTGGAGGAAACGATGCTTCCCTATGCTGAGGAGCATCTCCCTATTATATGGACGTTTCAGCATGATAACGACCCGAAACATACCGCCCGTTCAGTCAAGTCGTTTCTTACCAGTCAGTCAGTATCGGTGCTAGATTGGCCAGCAAATAGCCCGGACCTTAACCCAATCGAGCACCTTTGGCACGAAATCAAAAAAAAAGTAGCCACTTATCGTACCACAACTTTAGATGAACTTAATGAAGCTTTTTGTGAGGCATGGGCAAACATTCCTGTCGAAACATGCCAGAAACTGATAATGTCTATGCCACATCGGTGTCAAGCGGTAATTACTAACAAAGGATTTGCTACTGGGTACTGATTTTACACGTAATAAAATGGAGCTGTTAAAGATATTATAATACTGCAGATTATTAGTTTTGTTTAACTCTATTTTTCATTATAGTTTACTGTCCTTAATTAAATGTCCAGCTACAGAATTATACCTTAAAATTGAATACATGTTCAACCTTTGATATTAAATACTTTTTTCTATTTATTTATTCTTTTATTTAAGCATAATAATCGGACCAAATTATGCAAATAATAGTTACTGAGAAATCAATAGGGTTTTATATTTGTATGTACATAACCGGTTATTGTTCTTCACTATCTTGCATGTCCCTAATTAGTTGACCACGACTGTATATAGCTAGTATATAGCTATTAGTCCTCGGCAACTTATTGGCTATAATTTTGGAAGATCGGAATACCAGATGTGAAACTATCTGTCCCCTAGCGAAGCGGGCATGGGTCAGCTAGTGAAAAATAAAGTGTTGTCTATGTAAATTATGCCTTCGAAAAGCGTTATGGAGTAAAATAACTTGAAAATAAACAATAATCTATTCAAAAACCCATAATTAAAATTATCAATTTTTCAACGTCAGTCACGTGACACAAAACGGTCAGGATGGTGGTAAACGGTGGTCGAATCGACGATGACGTAGCATGCTTGTCAATATGTCTTCGCCTGCCTTAAAAAACTTGACGTTTATTTACTTGTTGACAAACATTGTGACGTCACAGAAACTAGTGCGACGCCATTTTCATAAAGAAGCGTTTTTGATGCGAAATTGATGATATTTAATTTAAATTTTTAGGGCCAATACTTATCAGAATTTCAAATAATATTGTTTTATGGGTTCCATAGTCACTACTGAATAATCTAAAATGGTTTTTAAAATCTTGGCAAATGGCCCATTGTTTTTGTTTCTTTGTTTGCTTTTTGTTTTTATTTGACATTTCACACATTTAGCCACATCATCATCTAGCCCCAAAATAAGCAAAGCTACTATATGAGAACCAGATAATTAACTGATACAATAATTATTATACTTTTTTTTGTAAATACATAACACCCAGACACAGAAAAGACATCTATATTCTATATTCACATTCATCACACAAATGTTTATTCTGGGTGGGAATCGAACCCACGACCTACAGCGCAGAAAGCAGAGTTACTACCAAGAGCTGAGAGGCCAGTCAATTGAAATAATATTAAATGAAATAAATTTAGTTGACACTTATTTATTTTTATAAACCGCGATGGGCTTGCAACTTGTCACGTCACGTCACGTCGTCACGCGTGGACGTGCCTCTGACTTCCCACTTTAGACATCTTCAAGGATCAAAGCGCCTTGAGATCTGAGAGTATGTCTACCGTACTTGGAAATTACAGTCGTGATCCTATCTTGTTTATTTAAAATATACGCTACAACTCATCGAAATACTTTTTATCAAAACACTATTGATCGTATTTGAGAATAAAATAGCGCTTAATAAAACATACATTCTATTCCACAGGCTTGGAGCTGGTCGGACCAAAAGGCAGAGTATTTGTCAGCCTTCTTTTCAACAGCATGTTCATACTTGGAGGGGTCACCGTGACCCTCCTAGCGTGGTGGCTTCAAAACTGGCGATACCTCCTCTTTATCATCTACACGCCTTCCGTCTTTGGATTCATCTACATCTGGACGCTCACTGAGAGCTTCCGATGGCTCTTCAGCAAGGGAAGATACGACGAAGGGATCAATGTACTCATCAGAGAGGAAAAGATGAACAATGCAACTGTACCCAAAGACCACTATAGTCAAGTAGAAAAGCATGCGATGAAGCAACGAGACGAACGAAAATGTCTTTCAAAAGAACAGGACAAGTCTTCGTTCAATCAAGTGATTCAATCCCCTATGATTTGGAAAAGGCTGTTCACGTGTTCTTTTCTCTGGATTTCGTCTACTCTGGTGTACTATGGACTTTCTATTAACGCCATAGAGCTGTCAGGTAATAGTTACCTGAACTATATTGTGGTGATCGTGATTGAGGCCCCAGCGAATGTCTGCAAGCTGATATTCTTGGACAGATTTGGAAGAAAGAAGGTGATTGCGTTTGCCTACTTCATGACTGCGCTGATATTGATAAACTACGGATTTGTGCCAGGTTTGTACTCTTTACAACATACTATATTAAATTACACGGCTTTGCTCGCGTGGTACCTAGATAAAGAGTAGCTTATTTGCTATTCCAGAGCATAGGCTTTGTCTTTTGGTCGTGATTGTGACACAAATATCCCCACAAACTTTCATATTTATAATACTAGATAACTATAAACCCATTCTTCGCACGGGTATACTAATGAAGGTTACACGACTTAATTCTTTATGTTATTCGGGATTGAGACAAATGCAACAAATCAAAAATCACGAATCGGTCCTACTGTTCTTGAGTTATAATTATAAATGGAGTAACTAACGACTTTGTTTTATATGAGAAGATAAAATAAGATACTTCGTTCTGTCTGAAAACGAGTGCAAATTGTAAGCTAGGATTCATCCCTTTGCCAAAGATTTCAGGAACTTACAAGTGCCATGATATGATACAGCAAACATAAAGTTTTAAATTATTTATGACGCGATGCAGTCGAACTCTTAAGGCGAGTAATAAATGTTTTTGATGAATAAATAAATTATGAATAGCTAAACAGTATTTTTTTATATAATTCGTTAGATTACTAGCTAAGTAAATTACAGACAGTATCTTTTTCAAGGTATTCAAGATAATGCTGTTTTATCACTTTTTCCGTCTTATCCGGGTAGACTCAGCCCATACAAAAAGTCAAAAATTTCACACATCACCTTAAACCCGCTTCTCTTTTCTCTCAAATAACTTTACAATACATCATCGACGAAGTAGGATTTGTTTAAAAAATGTATTATAACATTTTTACACAATTATAAGTAACGCACGATGTTTTGAATATTTCAATCGGTTATTCAAGTTTTACGTAACAATGATTACTTACTGAGTGCGTATGATTCACAGAATCATCCTACTTAATTAAGGTGATAAGTGAAATTTTTGACGTTTTGTATGGGCTGAGTCTACCCGGATAAGACGGAAAAAGTGATAAAACTGCATTATCTTGGTTAGTTTGTGGCTAGATTGCGCTGTGTGAGATCTCCACTAATTATTCCTCTGTGTTTATTAATTATAAATAAATATTTATTTACAGCTGGAAACTGGTCGATTCTCCTATATCTCGGAGGGAAGTTCTTCATAACCCTCGCATACAACTCGCTGTATGTGTTCGCTGCTGAGGTGTTCCCGACCAACTATAGAACAACTCTGCTGGCGATGTGCTCAACCATTGGCAGGATCGGATCTACGTTTGCGCCACAAACACCTTTATTGGTAAGAAGATGGAGCTCTATTTCGCTTGAAGTACTTTTTATCAGACCAGCTCATTGTCACTATAATATTGCATTGTCATCAGGACTCATAAATGTCTGTCACATAAAACTTCTCAGGTCAAGGCGGTTTGTTTCTACGCTGGTGACTAAAATTGCTTCGTCAGAACTGTATTTTCTATCATAATGATCGCTCTGATGAAGCAATTGAATCCTACTAATATTATGAACCTGCCCTGTATGTATGTGTGTATGTGTGCCTGTATGTGTGCCTCAATCATGCCCAAAATATCAAAGAGATTTGGATGAAACTTGAAATATTTATGCCCTGGAATAGCAAATAGGCTACTTTTTATCCAAATCTGGTTAAAAAGTTATCTGGTTCCCATAGTACAAGCTTTGCTTAGTTTGGGGCTAGATGGCGCTGTGTGTAAACTCCGCCAATATTTTAAAATTATTCGCAAACTTGCAACCTGTAAACTAAGTTTATGATAAAAATAAATATTTCAGGCGAGATTCTACGAGTACTTACCAACAATACTATTTGGCATAATGGCAGCCATATCGGGATTCCTGGTGCTGACGTTGCCGGAAACGCTAAACATGAAACTGCCTGACACACTGCAGGAAGCTGAAGACCAGGATAAGAAGAGAGAGAAGAATACTGAGAAGATGACGGAAGAAGACAAAGTGAAGACAGACGGGGAGTGTGTAAAAACGAGGCTATGAGAGGCCATTATTAAGCCGGAAACACACTTACGTGTCGTGTCGTGGCGCGACACGTCACTAGCTAATCGCTTTCATACATTTAGTATGGTTAGAGACATATTTGGGTGTCGTGTCGTGTCGCAAACGCTATCTTGCGATTGGCTAGTGGCGCGACACGCCACGCCACGACACGTAAGTGTGTTTCCGGCATTAATAGCCCGTGGCTTCGCTATGTGGTCACTATATAGGATTTATTTTACACTAGCTGACCCGTGCCCGCTTCGTATACCTAAGACATTTCTAATTGTGATAAATTTGGATGGGTATGGCTGAGATTTTTAAGGTGTACAATACAAAAAAATATATATATATGATCACGACTGTAATCCCCAAGTACGGTAGACATCCTCTCAGATCTCCAGACTCTTAGATCCTTTGAAGATGTCTAGTGGGGGTAGTCAGAAGCACGTTCATACATTATATTTGGCTCATGCCCACATTTTGCAGTAGTTAGTGTAAGTTAGTAAAATAGCATATTAAATTAAGTAAGTGCAATTAATGTATAAGTAGGTAAGGCACCTTATGTAAGTAACATAGTATCAATGACTGATACTTTTTCTGTGGCCACATAACCATGTATCGTGAACTATTCGCGATGTGTAAGAAGTGTAGCCATATGATCCGTCACGTGTTAGACAGAGACGCAATAAGCAAACCTTTGTCGAATCGCAATAATGTAGCCATGGCATTTTTAGTGATTGAAATTGGTAATTTTTGAAGATCGTAGCCTAAAAAATAACTTCAGTGAAAGTATTAATAAAAGGCTAGTGAATACTTAGTTCTATTAATTGTAGATTAAGGTTTAGTAGGTGCAATAATGCGGCTTTGTATTGTGTTTAATATAAGTAAGTAGAATAATTAAAAACTCTTTAGTCTAGTTCCAATTTTTAAAGCCTGTCTAGAATTAGATTAAATAATAATATTATAAATGTGAAAGTTTGTGAGTTTGTATGTATGTTTGTTCCTCAATCAGGCCTAAACGACAAAACGGATTAAGTTGAAATTTGCTGTAGATGTTGATATAATGCCTGAATAAATAATAGACTACTTTAAAATATGAAAAACATTTACACAGACTAAAAACATTCAGTCTTCGATTATTCAAATTTCTTATTCAATTTTTAACGTCTGTCACGGGTTGGCTAGTATTTGTATAGTTAGTTATTCTGCCCGCGACCATGACTAAATTGTAACATAGCCAAAACGTCGGGAAAATAAATAAAAGGTAATTACGTGATAAAGAACCATGTAAAAATCTATAGTTATATCTACTAATCACAATAGTTTGAAAAATAATATTATTATTATTGTAAATGGTACCTAGGTACCTACTTTTGATGCTTTGTTCTGTGGTAAGGTACATAACTACATAATGGATTTTGCAGGTTACATCCATTACTCATCCAATCCTGAGATGTTCTGAGATGTTCAAACTGCAGTCGCTATCGAGTATCGTAAGCTATTTGTATGGAATCCAACACAACGCATCAAAAAGCAAAATCTTCCATACAAATACCTAACGATGCTCGATAGCGACTGTAGTTTTGAAACCTCATAATCGGGCTTCAGTAGATTAAATAAAATGGTTTTCATTTACCACACAATTCAAGTCACAATGCATCCACAATATATTTTTTAATGTCTGTAAATGTAGGTAAATTATTATAATAATAAAAACATTCGTGTTCAATTATATGTGGATGAGGTCATGTTTTATTGTACGCTTAGGTACCAATTTTCTCACACCTAGGCAAAGTTATTGTAAAATATAAACATGATCATTAGTACTAGGTACCTAATAATCATTATTTTGTACAAATTGCCTATCCATCATAATTTGCTCCACCGACATACTAAGTGCAACCTATTTATAAGTAAGTACTAAGTACCTATGTATTTACTTAAGATGGGTCATGTACGTACCTACTAATAGGTTAGTTACAATGCCTGCAGCAAACTCAAAAAAATCTAAGTTAGCGCTTAAAACTCGTTACGCAGTTCTTAGCTGCGTTAAGATGCAATGAACTGAAATGAAATAGGATCACAACTTTAATCCCCAAGTATGGTAAACATCCTCTTAGATCTTCAGACGCTTATACCCTTGATAATGTGTAAAGAGTTTAGTCAAAGACACGCCTAAATTTTGCAGTAGGTATTCCACACGTGACACGTTTCCTCGCGATGTTTTTTTTTCTGCACCGTTATAAACTCGTATTATAGCGCATATATTTTTTTATAACAAAAAAAAACATTGATGCACGGTCACGACCTTTGGACTGAAAGTCGAGGTACCTCCAACACGGCCAACACTGCCAACACGGCGTTGAACTAACCTCAGAATAAACGTAAGTAAGATTGAATGAGATTGGTGGTGGGGTCGACCCACAAGGCTGAGGTACTAAAAAATAATCCCTTGTGTAAGATACCCTATTTGTAGGTAGTAGGTGTACCACGCAGTATAATATTAATCGCTTGTAGCCATATAGTTTTTTTCAGAAACGAGAAAAACAACCAAAATAAAGCAAGAAAACTTTGTGCATTGTGTTGTGTATAGTCAATTTTTATTATATTTATATAATTAAAAAAACTTGTACATTTTATCATATTCATTTATTTTGATTAACAATTTTAAATCGTTTTAAAATATTAACTTTAGTCTAAAAACACATTACGTATAAACAAAAAATATTATAAAATGCTATATAATTACATTTTATTCAAACAATAAAAACATCTGACAATTAAGAGCGGCTTGAACAACAACAATGTGTCGAGCACGCTAAACATATTTAGGAATTTGTCAAGTCATACAAATTCTTCAAATTTAAATAAAATTAGCCGCTAAACACTTTTAGCGTTTATTGTGCAAGCCGGTCTAACACATTTACTTTACATTTTCTCTACAAAAATGCATCCACTGAATAAACGCATCCATCTTATTGCCAATAGCGCACTGCACACACGCAAAGTATTATGCTATCATATAATATATGATAGCATAATACTTTGCGTGTGTTATATGATAGCATAATACTTTGCGTGTGTGCAGTGCGCTATTAGCAATAAGATGGATGCGTTTATTCAGTGGATGCATTTTAAATATTTAATAAAAACAAAAAAAAATAAAAAAAAATATACTCTCCCCTTAACTAACTTTTTTTTTTTTTTTTTTTTTTTTTTTTTTGTGTTTATTAAATATGTCATCTTACTGATACCTTGGAAGAGACCAGCCACCCACATTGTATCCTAGTGTGAGGAGGCTAGTAAACCACTAATTTACTTTATAATTATTTTTGTTACTCGTAAATGTCTAATTGTCCACAATTTTTTCTTCTAATTTACAAACTTATTATTCCGGATTCTAGCGGGTGAAGCCTCGCACAGAAGCTAGTATGTGATTAAGTGCAGATATTGCATGTTTTTGCTGAATGCTATGTGTTACCAGCAGTCCCTACTAATAGCCAAAGCATCTGCCCATTACCACTCACTCTTGTCTATCGTGTCCATGAACCAGAACCGAGTATCATTACTCGGAAACCCACGTGTAGCTAGAGGGGGGGCCTCTAGCTTCACGTGGGCCTGTCAAGAGAGAATCGGTAGTTTTCTCGCAAATGAACGCGAAACTTCTATGACACCAGTCGTCGTCCAGTTGCCCGGATCTGTACATGGTTCCACAACTCTGCTTCGTGTTTATTGTCCCCCGATAACCGTTGGGTTCTCCTTTCGACCAATTAGCGTAGCCAGCTTCTTCCAGCGTCTGGCCTAAAAAAGATAATCAGTTAAATAAGATGTATGTAGTACACTTAGTACAT
Organism: Hydriomena furcata; assembly: GCA_912999785.1. Classification (NCBI taxonomy): domain Eukaryota; kingdom Metazoa; phylum Arthropoda; class Insecta; order Lepidoptera; family Geometridae; genus Hydriomena; species Hydriomena furcata. The sequence continues at coordinate 2,850,408 of OU538834.1, read as the reverse complement.
TTACAAATGTGGAGTACTGAGTCCCAGTTTTGTATCGAGATTGTAAAAGTGGCTTTTGATTTTGAGATATTTAATTTAATTTGGTTCACTGGTCATTATTAATGGCAAATCGACTTTTGTAGAAGAGTTTGTCGCTAAAGATATAAAAGTACACGATTTGATGATGATTGAATTCATAAATACTGTATCATAGAGAAGTTGTGTTACACCTATGGAGGTGTATGTTCTACAGTACGTATACCTCATGTTCACGCCATGTTAAGTATGGATAAAATGAGTTTATAATGAAAACTTAAGTAGCCTTGTATAATCCAACGCCACACAAGCCCAGAACAGATACTGTACTAAATTCACACTAAGCTCACAGTTGCCACATATACCTACTCTCTAGAGTTACACCAAGGATTTTATGAATTTACTGTGTGCCAGTGTTGTGGTGAAGAATCCTGAATCAATCGGACCTCAGGAGAATTTCAGAGAATTTAAGTGAATTACTTACCATGAATAGTCCAAAACTCGTCACCGAGTCCCCATCTGCGGTAGCCTACATATACAGAGTCCGAGTGATCCACATGTATTGGCTTACTGCTATTGAAGAGTCCCTTAAGCACTTCCGCTTCTTCATTGTTATTGATTATGGCAAGATATCCGCCTTCCGCCTGGCAGATCCTCATGGCGCGGGCCCAGGACTCTCCCCGGTTGTGAAACTTATAGCAATGCTTCGTTCTCGCATCCAAACTATACGCTGTAAGACAGGTTAGGAATATAATTTAGCTAGTTAAAGTTAGAGAATAGAGGAAGTATGAGATCATTTTTTTATAGTCTTTTGCACCTTTATCCACTGTCCCACATTCAGTCAAATCCCCTCCTGTAATGTTGTTCCTGAAGCAGATGTATGGTAAAATGTCATCACAATTTGTAACTCCCATTCCATTGTCGAAGTAAGCCGTGCATTGCTTTGTTTGGTTATAGTTTGGTTCATTTAAACGCCATTTTATAGCCAAGTTATCCATAGGTATTCCTAAACACAAACAATAACATCAAATCTACAAATTAATTTTTTTTAGCACTCTCGGAAACTCCATCATAATAAACTCGCAGTGGCGGGTTCAGCTAAAAACTGACCATCTACTGAAGTGAACACGCCATCACTAAACGAGGCATGAACTCCGCTGTGAAGAGTTCCTAGTTTCTGATTAGATTTGATACTGCGGATGATCGACATGATATTAGCGTCGTAGGGTGATGCCAAAGTCGCTCCTGAAAATTAAGATTTATCATTACTTTCGAACCTTTAAAATAAAGAAAAGTTTACGAGCCACAAAACTACCACAATCACCATCACGATATCCCATGTGGTTGAGTGACTTATGAGATTAACATTTATCCTTCTCATGCCGTTATAGCAGTGTTGTGTGGAATGTCTATTATGCAAATGGAGATACCGGCCGCTCTTTTGACCCTACCTACTTGCAAACAGGAATCACAGAATTTCTGGTCTTTCTGGACCGTGACGAAAACAGTGCCAATCATGAGTTTTCGGCTTCACCGTTTGAAAACTTTTAAACAAGTGCAACAAGATCATTTTTCTGAAAACCAAAATCTTATCCAAGTAAACTACATCTGGTCTACTCTTCACTTCGATGACTATAGCTCACGTCTGGAGATGGATTGAACGGGCGCAATTAAATTGCGCGTAAAGCTATTGCCAACCGATTTTAGCAGTAGATATTACGATTTTATATGATCTTAACTTGTGTATGATCTTCTCCTGACTTAAACTACCCGCCTATTTACTATATCCCGACAAGACTGAAGCACTCTTGGGTTGAAGAATGTAGATACTGTGCTTACCTTCTGCGTAACATTGTAGACGAGCTGTATGCCAGTCAGCTGGTAATTCGTGCAGCTTGAACCAACCACTCTGGGGGTAGTATTTGTAATCGAACCTGAAGAAGTCTGCGGAAACTGCCAAGCTGTTTTCAACTGAAGAATCTTGAAGCTCTGGCGCCGGCGTAGCTGTAAAAGTATAAAAAACAGTTTGCTATACAATGGGCTATCTAAGATGTGCGTTGATAGATCAGTCAGTCAGTCAGTAACGCAAGAGTTTTACATATTTAAATAAAATATTGAACATGCATACTTAACTTACCCAAAGACAGGGCGCACCAGTGAACAAGAATTAAAATCGTTTTTAAATTTCTCATCGCGAGCTCTTAACACCATTAAAGTAGATTTCAAACAAGTGGTTCTGATTGAGGAAAACCGTGTTTATATACCAATAGTTTGTAATAATAATAATTTGTAGTGTATCTATCTTGTAAATTCTAGTTCCAATTTTGGAAATAAATTGACCAAGTTAAAACAGTCCTCGCCCAGCACTAAAATCTCAATTATTCATGTCATACGTAGGTTTAGGTATTATATTATGGTAAGTAATTCTAAAAAATCCGTTCCAAGTGCGTGTTGGACTCGCGCACGAAAGGTTCCGTACCATTATCTATAAAAACGGCAAAAAACACGTTTGTTGTATGGGAGCCCCACTTAAATATTTATTTTATTCTGTTTTTAGTATATGTTGTTATAGCGGCAACAGAAATACAAACATCATCTGTGAAAATTTCAACTGTCTAGCTATCACGGTGAGATACAGCTCTGTGACAGACAGACGGACAGACGGACAGCGAAATCTTAGTAATAGGGTCCCGTTTTTACCCTTTGGGTACGGAACCCTAAAAAAAAACACGCTTTTATAGTACCTACTGTTCATAAAGTAATTGAATATGTATACCTACAAAAGTTCTGTGTCCATGCTATTATCCGTTGGAGAGTTCCCTCGTGATGAGTTGATCCTAGCTGCATCATGGGGATGATATTATATTATTGTATAGTACTCAGAGCCGCCAAATTTAATAATGATCCAACAATTAGAAGTTGATTAAATCCAATGTATGTAATCCTAGTTGTCCTGTCAAATTTCAATAATTCCACCCTATTCATATAGGGGTATAAAAAATACCCTACGACCTATTCTCAGAACTACCAAATACACAAAAAGTTTCATAAAAATCGGTCAAGTTTCGGAGCGACTCGAGATTTTTATATAAATTTATAATCTATATATAAATTTTTAAAATCAATGCCAAATTTCGTTGTAATTTTATAACTCATGAACGGGCTAACCTATCCAAACCAAATGTTTAGGCTTTGTTCGGACTATTTAGTAGATGGTTTATGTGAAGTTTGCACAAAATCGGTAGATTTTTTATCCAGGTACCGTGCGAAGCCGGGGCGAGCAGCTAGTAAGATATAAATGATAGTTTGTTACAGGTGAAGCTTGTAAAAGCGTGTTAAAGAAGCTGCGGTTTTATTTTAACCTTGACTTTGAAAACAGATGAGATCATCGAACGGTTATTTTTTATCCCTCATTCTTTGAGTTTAATTTTTTTACCTTTGTGTTTGTGGCGATTTCCCCTTATGTGATAAGGGGAATTACCCACAAACAAAGAAACTAGGTACGAGTGTCTTTGATTAAATAGTGACGCTTTCTGTACCTACGGGAAACCAACGGTCATTGACTCATAAGCCAAACGATATCAGCCCCGATATCGCTATACGAGTTCGTATATAGGTAATACTGTTTTAATATTACTTCAAGAGCTTGTGGTACCTAACAAAAACAAAACCATTTGCAAGTTTTTGTTACGAAACCCTCGGGGCGGGTGAATACATGAATTATTTATAAATAAGTAGGTAGGTATGAAATAAGTATGACAACATAATATTCTTCTATGTGATACATAAGTGTTTTCCTCACAAAGAGGTTAATACCTACAGATAAATGAGCTCGATCTGGAACCACCTAGGATGTCAACAGGACGAATATCGTGCGCGATGACATTGGGTAGGTATTGTGCGCAAGTGACAGAGTTACCTTATTAATTAATAATGAAATTATTAGTAACACAAATAATAGCGATTTAAGTACTTACAGTAACAAGTCAAGCATTTGCATCCAGAAAGTAGCATTTGGTGATGTGGAACTGATGATGAAGACCTCAGTTGGGCACCGGAACTCCTAACTAACTCACTTAGGATACTAAAGGCCAACAAACATCCACAAACATGAAGTCGGTTTTCTTTTAGTTTTTTAAACGCCATTAATACGGTAAAACTTAGGTCCTTATTCCCATATTCTTAGTTGTAACCTCGACTCTAGCTTGACCCAAACTCTTTGAGGCCCCTCGAATTTTCTTTCGAAAAGTACCTCATATTTGGTATCTTAAATCGATTGGAGGTTCCTTAATTACCTACGTCATTAAGTCATCGGACCGAGGAAATGTTCATCTTACAAACCGTCACGCGCATGCGTCGTTCAAAAGCTGTGAGGAATATCAAGGTTTATCACGAGGTAACTTGAGTTGTCAGTTCTGATGACTGAGGAATCAGGAGGATGAGGAGGCAAACTCGAGGTAAATTTATCAACTAAAACTACCAAAACACGGTTTCGATATTGAGAGAGATATTTCGAGGTTACAGCTAAGAAAATGCTGTCCCCGTTGATGGTAACAACGACACTACACCGAATAACGTATTATTTGATACTAAAAAGTATGATTAAAACCGTAGCGACTTACTAGGATGATTATTAGCAACACGACATGGGTAAGAAAGGAGTGAGTAATGAGATGACGGCTGATAGAGGGAAAAGGAAGGAAAACTTTGTAAAGTAAGCTGAAGTTTGTAAACTAAAGTAAGGATGATTTTTATACCGGTAAACGCGTGGTAATCACGCGGTCGAGGCTGCACAAAGAAGCTAATATGTCTACTATTGAGTCAAGTATTAGGTAGGTACATGTTTTTGCTAAATGCTTACCCTCGTATTCAAGAACGACACTATGAGAACACGCACTCACAGTGGACGAAATCTTTTTTCATAAACATCACTTTATGTGTTGAGCGGCACTATGGCGCACGCTACCGTGTGCCTTTAGAGCTCAACTTTGGCTAAAGACACACGACAATGTGCCTTTAGTCACATTATGCAGTGTCGCACAACACATAAAGTGATTTTTATGAAAAAAGATTTCGTCCACTGTGGATGCGTGTTCTCATAGTGTCGTTCTTGAATACGAGGGTTAGTGTTACCAGCAGTCCCTACCAATACCAATAGTCAAAGCATCTGCCCATTACCACAAATTCTTGTCTACCGTGTCCATGGAACAGGTGGCCGTATATTCGCAGGTCTCCCCTCTAGCTACGCGAGTGCCTGTCAAGAGTGAGTCGGTAGTTTTCTCGCAAATGAACGCGAAACTTGAGTCACAATATTCGTCGTCCATTTCGCCGGACCCGAACATGATTGCGCAGCTCTGCTTCAGGCTCTTTGGCCTTGTTAAACCGTTGGGTTCTCCATTCTTCCACCTAGCGTAGCCAGCTTCTTCCAAAGTCTGGCCTAAAAAGGTTTATCAGTTAATTAGACAGTACGACAGTAAGATGTATGTAGTACACCAGTACACCTAAAAATGTGAACTGCTGAGTCCAAGTTTTGAATCGAGATCGTTAGGGTGGCTTTTGAGACACATTTCTTTGTATTAAAACAAGCGACACGGGGTACTTTTAGTACAAATCAACTTTTCTAGAAGAGTTTGTCGCTAAAGATCTCATAGATAGGTACACATTTTGATGATGATTTAAGTCATAAATACTGTATCGGAGAGGTCGTATTACTATCGAAGTACACGTGTGTTAAACTGATGACAAATTAAGTATGTGCATTGTGTAGTCCACGAGTTCTAGCACGAATGCTGTACTAAATTCGCACTGAGCTCACAGTTGCCTATATACCTACGATTTTAATATTTTTACTTTGTGCCAGTACTGAGGTTCAGAAATGTAAATCAATCGGACCTCAGAATAATTTCAGGGAATTGGAGTAAATTACTTACCATGGATAGTCCAAAATTTATCGTCCCACCTGTAGAAACCTACAAAAAAGCCGTTCGTATGCGCCACATGTATTGGCTTACTGCTATTGAAGAGTCCCTTAAGCACTTCCGCTTCTTCATTGTTATTGATTATGGCAAGATATCCGCCTTCCGCCTGGCAGATCCTCATGGCGCGGGCCCAGGGCTCTCCTCGGTTGTGATACTTATAGCAATGCTTCGTTTTCGCATCCAAACTATACGCTGTAAAACATAATCATTTAGCTAATTAAAGTTAGAAGAGAATAAAGGAAGCATGAGGTATTTTCTTGTATGGTTTTTTGCACCTTTATCCACTGTCCCACATTCAGTCAAATTCCCTCCTGCAATTTCGTTTCTGAAGCAGATGTATGGTAAAATATAATCGCAATTTGTAACTCCCATTCCATTGTCGAAGTAAGCTGTGCATTGCTTTGTTTGGTTATAGTTTGGTTCATTTAAACGCCATTTTATAGCCAAGTTATCCATAGGTATTCCTAAAAACAAACAATAACATCAAATACAAGTCTACATTCTTAGCACTCTCGGAATCTTCAACATATTGAACTCGCAGTGGCGGGTTCAGCTGATAACTGACCGTCTACTGAAATGAACACGCCATCACTAAACGAGGCATGAACTCCGCTGTGAAGAGTTCCTAGATTCTGATTATATTGGATATCGCGGATGATCGACAAGATATTAGCATCGTAGGGTGATGCCAAAGTCGCTCCTGAAAATAAAAAATAAAAATAAAAAAATAGGATCACGACTGTAATCCCCAAGTACGGTAGACATCCCTTTTAGAAAGAAAGAAAGAAAGAAAGAAAGAATAAATTTATTTTTAGATCTCCAGACGCTTAGATTTTTTGAGGATGTCTAGTGGGGGTAGTCAGAGGCACGTCCAAACATTATATTTGGCACATGCCCACATTTTGCAGTAGTTAGCATTCCATACGTGACAGGTTGCAAGCCCATCGCCGCTTATAAGAATACTAACTGGTTTCCTCACGATGGTTTCCTTCACCGTTTTGAGCACGTGTTTTTGATGCGCATATAAATTTTTCGAACAGAAATATCCATTGATGCACGCCTGGATTTGAACCCACGACCTTCAGATTAAAAGTCGAGGAGGTAGCCTACCTCCCACTCAGCCAACACGGCTTTAAAAACTTGAAAATAAAGATATATCGTTATTTTCTCGATTTAAAAAAATAAGTTATGTTTTAAAGGGGTGTTAAAGTTAGTATGAAAAATCAATTTTAGTATTTGATGCTCTTCAATACTATGGAATTTCTATGCGATTGTTGAAATTTTGAAAGGACGTCTGTCGCGGGCAGCTAGTGTGATTTTTAGGGTTCCGTACCCAAAGGCTAAAAACGGGAACCTATTACTAAGACTTCGCTAACCGTCTGATACAGCCCTGTGACAGACGGACAGCGTCTGTCTGTCACAGGGCTGTATCTCATGAACCGTGATATCTAGACAGTTGAAATATTCACAGATGATGTATTTCTGTTGCTGCTATAACAACAAATATTAAAAACAGTTAGTAATAATATTAATAACGTAGTAAATATTAAAAACAGACTATTAAAAATGAGACTATTCATGAGACTATTCGCTTATTTACTACTAGCGACCCGCCCCGGCTTTGCACGGGTTTAATACATATAAACCTTCCTCCTGAATCACTCTATCTATTAAAAAAAACCGCATCAAAATCCATTGTGTAGTTTTAAAGATATAAGCAAACATACATACATACATACATACAGACGCGGGAAGCGACTTTGCTTTATACTATGTACCTAGTGATTTCCAGTCAAAAATGAAGCACTCTGTGTTGTAAAATGTAGATACTGTGCTTACCTTCTGCGTAACATTGTAGACGAGCTGTATGCCAGTCAGCTGGTAATTCGTGCAGCTTGAACCAACCACTCTGGGGGTAGTATTTGTAGTCGAATCTGAAGAAATTTACGGGAGCTACCAAGCTGTTTTCAACTGAAGAATCTAGAAGCTCCGGCGCCGGCGTGGCTGTAAAAAAATACTCGAATTTACCATAAAAAAAAGAAAACAATTTCTTACCAGTGAGTTAACTAATTGACTGGTAGATCAGTCAGTATCGCAAGAGAATATATTTATTTAAAAGTTTCAACATGCACACCTACCCAAGGATAGGGTGCAAAAGTGAAAAATAATTAAAATCGTTTTTAAATTCATTATCACGAGCTCTTAACACTACTAAAGAAGATAAAAAACAAGTCGTCCTGATTGAGAAAAACCGTGTTTATATACCAATAATTTGTAGGTATAGGTACATCTCGTTATCTTGGTTTCAATTCTGGAAATAACACCTAACCTATTTGCTATAGGTACCTAGGGTGAGAGCGCTGGTTGTGGTCATTTTAACAACATTTAAATTTTTATAAACTGTTTATATTTAAAAAATGATTAAAACGACGATTTTCAAACATAGAATTGAGTATTTATCTATCTCTTAGGTTAAGCAAAGGTTTTGTAACAGGCGATATTTATTTATTAAATATTCATATATAAATAGACAAAACGGGAAATATTTAGTTGTGGTCAATCAAATCTAGAGGTGTAACGCCAGCCCACGCATCACTACTGTCACTAAACAAAACGGACTATAGACAAAGAATTGTAATAACTATAGATTTTAAACGAGTTTGTTTGCTATGCTATGTTTGTATATATTAGTTATTGACTGCCAAAATTGAAAATGACCAAAACCGGGGTAGGCACCACAACCGCGTCTTTTACCTTACTTAGTATAAAAAATCAAAATCACGGTTTTATACTTAGCGCTGTACCTACTTGTAAAGCTTGGTGTCCGTGCTATGAGGAGTTGCCTTTTAGAGAACTGATCCTAGCTGCATCATCAGGTGGATATCATTTATTGTATAGTAATAATAACTGCCATATTAAATAACTAGCGACCCGCCCCGGCTTTGCACGGGTAGCATGTTATTATACATATAAACCTTCCTCCTGAATCACTCTATCTATTAAAAAAAACCGCATCAAAATCCGTTGTGTAGTTTTAAAGATATAAGCAAACATACATACAGACATACAGACGCGGGAAGCGGAAAGCGACTTTGCTTTATACTATGTAGTGATAGACTTGGAGGTGGTTCTATATAAATTAAATTTATGAGGAACAAGCTCTTAGCCGTGACTTCGTCAGGGTCGGTATTGAAACAGATCTCACACACAGATCACAACTCAGATCTTCAGACGCTTAGACCCTTTGAAGATGTCTAGTGAGGGTAGTCAGAGGCACGTCCAAACATTAAATTTGGCACATGCCCACATTTTGCAGTAGTTAGCATTCCATACGTGACAGGTTGCAAGCCCATCGCCGCTTATAAGAATACTAACTGGTTTCCTCACGATGTTTACCTTCACCGTTTTGAGCACGTGTTGGCCGAGTGGGAGGTACCTCGACTTTCAATCTGAAGGTCGTGGGTTCGAATCCCGGCGTGCATCAATGGATTTTTCTGTTCGAAAAATGTATATGCGCATCAAAAACACAGTATCTTTTAAATTACAAAATAACGAAATACTATTCAAATCGGTCCAGATTTACGTAGTTAAGACGCTACCAGTCGACGATTATTTTTGTTCGAAACGAAAAAAGAAATACTTGTGAACAAGCCACATCTCCTATTTTATAATGTATAGTATATGTGAATAAAGATGTACCCATCTTTAATCACTTCGATAAATAATCCTACCGACCGCTGCAATGACGACAAACACACGTCCGCGCGTGGTCCGCCTTAGCTTTTCGAATAAATTAATGATATAAATTATGTATGATTACTTATCAAAAATCTATCCTAATAGAAATCTAGATCTACATATTACCTATCTTTAACAATAAATCACAAGTTGATTTTAATAGTAGGTATATAAAATATTTCGATCATAAATTCTAAAACGTATCATTTTGAAATAATATTTTTATCGTGAAAAGTTTCTGCTATTATGTTTTCAGCTTAATAGAAATCTAGGTAGGAACCTGAAGTAATATACTTATAAAAATAGGAGATGTGGCTTGTTCAGAAGTATTTCTTTTTTCGTTTCGAAAAAGAGCAATCAGCGACTGGCAGCCTCTAAACCGGTGTTTAGGTAACATGCGAGTACAATGCGATAGCCTGGCCCGACCTTACAGGGAAATTTTATTATTGTTATGTTCTCATAGTTTTTATCAATAATTATACCACCGATGACAATATGTATGTGTATATGGCAATAAGGATTTCCAATTTAGATACGTATATACCTACATTGGATTACTTATTTGGAAATTTGGTTTAATGGTAGCCTATAGAATAGAATAATTAACCAACTTCAAAAAAGAGGAGGTTCTCAATTCGCCTGTATGTTTTTTTTTGTGTTTATGTTACTCGATTACTCAAGCATTTGTGGGCGGACATACAAAATATTTTTTTTATTTTCAAGCCTATACCTACTTCCGCGGTGATCCCATTACCACCAAGTCATAAAGATCCCATGATGGGATCCCAGGGAAATCGAGAGAACCTTTCACCTTTCGTTTGGCACGTCCAAACATTATATTTGGCACATGCCTACATTTTGCAGTAGTTAGCATTCCATACGTGACAGGTTGCATAGCCGCTTAAGGCCCGGCTCACACTCACACACGTATTTCAATGATTTTCAGGTACCGATTTAAAAACCAGGAATCACAATTGTGAGGATATAATGATACAAAATTACTGATAATATATTCATCTTTAATAGTAGATAATAAAAACTGACCAGTTCTATACAATATTTTCAAAAAAATACGTTTTTACTGTCGCAAGAACCGCTGAAAATGTCGAAAAATGGGGTCTGGTTAGGTACCAATATCTTTAGACCCACAGCATATTTTTATTTGAAAATAATACGAAATTGTAGATTTTATATTTCTCTATACCGCGTGGCATTATCTTGTTTTCAAATAATTTACTTTTTCATTTATGAACAATATAAAATGCAATAAAACTTCTCCATACATTTCTTCCATACAAAACTCACATTCACCTCAAGTCGGCACGTCAGTTAGCGCTCAGACGCGCTCGGGGAAGCACGTCCACGTCACATTTTTCTTCGAATTTAGAGGAGGTCTTACATAATGGTATACCGGGGTAAAATACTGGACATGCAAAACTAATGATAACATTTGTATAAAATATTGCCTTGAAGAATTTAGTGCAAGCCACACAGATGAAGGTTAGGTACAATGCATGATTTGTTGAAAGAGTTGGATGATTTTTTTTTGTAGAAGATTCGTTTCATCGAGTTTGGTTTCGAAACAATATGATAATAGTATACGGTTTTACCTTTTTGCATACGTCGCGTCGGAGCAAAATCGAAATAAGCCGATGTTTCGTATTTAATTGTTATTTTAATAAAAATATTAAATTTCAGGAAAATGTGAACCTGGTTGTGTCCCTAATTAATAATAAATAATAAAAGCTTTTATTTCCTTGCACAACATAAAATTAACTTAAATATGTATCTATGCATAGGTATATAAAATTATGTGTAAGGACCGCTTTCAGCGGTAAAAGCCTCCTCCAGCTCTATCCATTTTTCCCGATCTCTAGCGGCAGATCTCTGGAGCAGATCCATGTTTTGCCTGCTACTTTCACGATGTCATCATCCCATCGCATAGCAGGCCTTCCTCTTCTTCGTTTTTTATGTATTGGGTCCCAATTCATAATTGTTTTAGATCACCTCTCATTTTGTAATCTTTGGATGTGCCCGGCCCATTTCCATTTTAGTGATAATACTTTCTGGACAACGTCTTTTGCTGTGGTTTTTGAAGTGTCCCTAATTAGTCCTATTAAATAAATATAAATGTTGATTTGATACATTTCTGTTTTGAAATGAAAGTTCTAATCTACCCTATATTACCAAGCGTGTTTTTTTATACATGGATGGAAAAAAATGATACTTTATCTATAATTGGATTTAGAAAAATTACATAAATTTCAGATTATGAATATAATTTATCTACCTTTAATATTATAAATCTAAAAGTTTGTGCGGATGTTAAGTATGTTTGGATGTTTGTACCTCAATCAGACCTAAACGACTAAACGGATGAAATTGAAATTTACTGTCGATGTAAATATACCTCTAGCTTATAAATAGGCTATTTTTAATTAAAAAACATCCTCAAAACTATAAAAGACTCCGAGTGCTGGTGTGCAACAAATCTAGCATTAATCAATTTTGACGACTGATGAATGACTGACGAATGATACGATACGCATTGAACCAAAAATGTTGAACCTTCTAAAAAGGTCGGTATTTGTTATTATCAAAGCAAGGTTTATCTGGGGGCACGGTAGTGCCCCCGCCAAGTCAAGCAAAAAAGCGGCACAGTCGTACCATCCTTTTCTCGAAGCAGTTCAGGCCATTTTTTGGACAGACAGACAGACATTGAAATCTCACAACTTTTTACGATAGAAGAACTGATGGGTTTTTGGTTAAATTATACACGATCTGGGTGATATATATAGATTCTTTATTGTAGAGATATAGAACACGACCAGCCGTAACAAGCGAACAGGGAAGAGAGACTGACATCGACAGATTATCTCTGGTCATCTTAGGCTACTTATACAATATCTCACAAGTTAAGTTTACACACACGAGCATAGTTCCAACAAAAAAAAGACAAAAAAAGAAACTGAGTTGCGTTGCGAGAATTGGCTTTTTATTTTTATTTTTACAAGTTGTTTTTGATGGCATATACTTAAGTTTAAGTACATGATGCAAATAATTAAATATTTAAAAAAATAATAAAGAGTCCTGAAAAATTTGTTAATTCGAAATACTGAAAGTGCTCTTTAGTGTTTCGTAGTTTACAAAAAAACCCTTATAGTTTTGCCATTTCTTTTTACAAATTCATATTTAATTTTTCTGGAAAGAAAATATTATGGTGGGTTATTTAGTAAAGTTTTACAATAACTGTTTAATTCCAGAACTTGTTGACCCTCGCTACGCGCGGTCTATGGATCTTCGAGATCATAGCTCGCACACAATATTCAAAAGCATACCTACATATTTTATCAGTATTTCACTTTCAAAACTTTCTGTGAGTGGTACTCGAAACGTTGACGGTGCCGTCATCGATTTTAGATGACAATAAGTTTTTTATTAAAAATATATTTTTTAAATAAAGCTTTTGTAAATTCTAGTGCTCTAGTTCTCGTCAAGATAAAAATAACGAGCCCAAACGCGACGTGGTTATGTTGTGTAGTTGAGGAGTTCCGATGGCTACATCCGACCTCCATCATCAGACCAGCTCGCTAGTACCATAATTTTACATTGTCATTGAGATTGATAGGTATGCAAAGTTTTGCCTCAATTCGACTATTTAGTGAAGAGTTCCGTTGAACAGCTCCTGACTCCATCATCAGATCAGCTCGCTGTCACCATATTATGTATGCAAAATTTCACCTCAATCGATTGGGGATAACTGCTTAAAATTAAGTTGCAAGATTCCACCTTATCAAACATACATACATAAATATGTACATAAACTGCAAGTTAAATAAGAGCTTGTAAAAAACGATACTTACCGTTTTGTCATAATGTATTTTATTAGTAGGTACCTAACAAATATTTTTTGCACAGGCAAATATTAGTAACTGTGTAGTAGCACTTTACGATTTGTAACCTGTCTTATAATATATATTATTTTTTTCTATATTTATTTTCTTTTTGTCAAGTGCAACCTATAAAATTATTAAGTACATACCTACCTATACAAATATGACATACCTATCGCACCAAATATTTTCAAGTATCAAGACTAGTTATTTAGTCTTGGTAAATGAAGTGTGAAGTAGCTTCAATGTGTGCGTTTGCACTATTCTTAGTGTGCGGCCACAGAATACGACCGAGTACAAAAAATGCGAGCTGTCATAAATTTAATATATACGTATATATATTTTATTTAAGGCCGATTTTTCAATCATCAGATAAGTGTTAACTGTGGAATAAAATTGCAATTTTCCATACGATATGTCAAATTTATTCAACAGTTGGCCCTTATCTGATGATTGAAAAATCGGCCCTTAATAAGATAAACATAATTTTTACGAAATATGCCAGAAGGTGATAGGTCGTTGTCGTCCTGTCTGCCACAGATCTCGGGATTAATTCGCACTATTGTTCTGTGATTTGTGTCCACTGCTTATTGGATAATTGGACTGCTCTGCTATGCAATACTGCAGCAAATTATTATGTTACGTAGTAGTTATAAGCGATTAGGTAGGTACCAGTGTGCTGCCTTTAGAACTTGTTCTGAAGCTATTTAGTTCATTTTTAGGGTTTCGTACCCAAAAAGTAAAAACGGGACCCTATTACTAAGCCTTCGCTGTCCGTCTGCCTATCACAATGCTGTAAGTAGGTATCTCATGAACCATGATAGCTAGACAGTTGAAATTTTCACAGATGATGTAGGTATTTTTGTTCCCGCTATTACAACACGCAGTTTCTTTTCAGAACAGGCAAGATAAATAAATCCATAGCAGGATCGAAAACGCCTGGAAAAACTACTGGTCCATGAAAGAGCTTATAAAGGGAGACCTCCCTCTATCACTAAAGCGCAAACTCATCGACATGTGTATCCTGCCCGTCCTTACCTATGCTATGGTACGCAAACGTGGTCTTTAACCAAGTCTCAAAAGTCCAAACTCAAGGTTTGCCAACGAGCAATGGAGCGCAGCGTGCTTGGAGTCAAGAGGATCGATAGAATCCGTTACACCACGCTACGCTCAAAAACAGGAATTGCTGACGTAGGAGAAAAATCTGCCAGGCTGAAGTGGGAATGGGCGGGTCACGTCAGTCGGATGAATCCAGACAGATGGGCTAGGATCGTCACGCAGTGGGTGCCTGAAGATGGGAGACGACGCCGAGGAAGACCGCGAAGACGCTGGCGTGACGACCTCGACATATTCCAGACTGGCTGGTGGGTCGAAGCTGTAGACCACAAAGCTTGGAAGAAAATGGGGGTGCCCAGCAGTGGGACAATTTAGGTTAAAAAATACATCAAACGTGATGTTTTTGCTGTTTTTATAGATAATGGTACGGAAACCTTCGTGCGCGAGTTCGACTCGAACTTGGCCTTTTTTTTTTCTCTGTCTTGATTAAGGCTTTGCCTTCAGTGTTCGGGAGTCATCTTCTACAGCCTGAGCCTGCTTGCAGGTACCTATTTGTATAAGTAACATAATAGAATAAAATGTTTCTCACTAACACATAACGTAGGCGTTCCCCCCAACCTTATCATGTGTTAGGCATTCTGAATTTGCAACATCTAGGTAGGTAGGTAGGTACTTAGGTATGTACCTACTGGCATTCGCAATAAATAGGTACTAACACTGAGCCTATAAATCGCGGTGCCTACGTATTCTGTGGCGCAGGAATGCTTCATTAAGAGTCGCCGGTGAGTAGTATATGGGAGTAGGTACCTACATTGCCATATTCACCATTAAAACAGGTTGCCGCCGAATTTTAGCACGTAGCACTTTCTACTGGTAGTTAGGTAGGTACCTGCGGGGCTAGCTAAGTGCTTATTCACGTTGACTCGCGGGCGCGGTGGCGGGCTCGGTCACGAAATATCAAACGTATGACGTGATTTCCAAGTGTTCACGTTCAAAACGCACGTGCGGTCTAAGTAGCGAGCTAACTAGTCATACGTTTGATATTTCGTGACCGCGCCCGCCACCGCGCCCGCGAGTCAACGTGTATAAGCACTAAGACTACCAGATTGGATGACCAGAATATCTAGACCAAATTTCAAAAATTATGGATTTTGGGATAATTACACATTATTACAACAACGGGAAATTACTCACGTAAATGATAAATTGTCAATGAGGACACCGACAATGTTTCGATTCATCTAGAGAATCTTCTTCAGGGTGAGTGGACCATAACGCGCGCGCTACCCTGCTCGCATTGCCGTCTCGCACTGTCATTATCATTTACGTGATTTATCATTATTATTATCATTATTTATCATTTACGTGAGTAATTTCCCGTTGTTGTATTAATGTGTAGTACAACTCACGAAAGTTTTGAATTTTTGGATAATTGTCGGGACATCAATAATATTACGAATTAAAAAGCTATCTTTATTATTAAAATTTGTCGGGACAATGTGTTTTGTCGCGTGACCATCATAATATTTTGCTTAGAGTCCGCGAACAAGTTTTTCAGAAGTAGCGCGGAGACTTCGTGAATCATAGAGTTCTTCGAGTTCAGCCGTTCTTGAGTTCTATGTGTTGTAACAAACCCGACTTTATTTTATATAAGTAGTAGAAGATAAGAAGGTACGAGTAACTATGTAAGTAATTGATATTCTCTAAATTCGACTGATAGGTATACATAGCTATGGCTATGAAAAACATAGATTTTACGAATTAAGCTAGCAGGTTTTAACTCGGCTTTTTGTCGGCGTTGAAAATTCTGCTTTCTGTGTAAAAGAGCCCTAGCGTCGTCGGCATGGAGTGGTATATTGAAGCGATAACAGTCCTAGAACAATACATTCCTTGTAATGCAATGCCTGTACAATGTAAATACCTAAATACCCGTAGAATGATGGGGTCCAGTGTCACCCAGTTAGGTGTTGGTTTGTTGTTTGTATGATTAGGTACCTAATAGTCGACCCGTGACACGTTGTTCTGTCCAAATTTCAATAATCGCATAGAAAAAAGCAATTCAAGCAACTCTTAATTTTTTACAAGCTTTTATTTAACTTGCAATGTATGTACCTTTGTACCTATAACTATATAACTATTTTACTATGTTTTTATAGGTGGAATCTTAAAGCAGCTTTCCCCAACCGATTGCGCTGAAATTCCGCATACTCGGTGACAATGCAATAATAATGGTGACAGTGAGTAATTTTGATTGACGGCACTTGAAGCACCTTGCGCTTGATGCGACTTGACGTGACTTAACAAGTTTTTATTCATTTGTCATTCATTTCATATCCATTATTAATTTTTGCGACGACCACTTTTCTGGGCACAGGGCGAACGACTGTGTCACGTGAACTTCATGGCACCTTCAAGTCGCGTCAAGTCCCTCGTCAAGTGAAATCGTCAAGCACGTAGACTTGTCAAGTGCACTTGATCGTTTCGGGGACCCATAACAGACACTCACAATGGAACTCCTTCGTAAATACTTTGATTGAGTAAAAACTATGCATTCTTGTCAAGTTCCGATGACAATATTATATGATATGATGTGACAGGTGATAGCGCGCTGGTGCTCGATGTTTTAATGATTTTAAAAAGCTTGTCATTGAAAAATATTTTTCAACAAAAAACTTATTCATTATATACCTTAGACCGATAAAATAAATTACGAATTTTGGCAGAACGCGTATCAGTCATAAGTCAAAACTGCGTTGCTATGACGACTTTATCTTTTGAGTCTGAGATGTCAAATTTGTGCACCCTAACGCCATCTATACCAAAATCATCCTTTATGCGTTTTTTAATCATTCAGGGGTTGTTTTTTGGTTTATAAGACACTAGCGACCCACCCCGGCTTCGCACGGGTTTAATACATATAAACCTTCCTCCTGAATCACTCTATCTATTAAAAAAAACCGCATCAAAATCCGTTGTGTAGTTTTAAAGATATAAGCAAACATCATACAGACGCGGGAAGCGGAAAGCGACTTTGCTTTATACTATGTAGTGAAGTACCACCTACATCTACAGCAAATTCTATTTTAATCCATATTCATCCCATCCATAGTTGTTAAGGCCTGTATGATTTAAAAATTAAGTTTTTAAAAATTTTGCAAATTTTCGCGACTTTTTCCAATAATTAGCAAAAACGGTCCAGTCGTTAACGCGTGATGCCGTGACCAAGGGAAATAGCGATTAATTTATTAAGGAGAAGATTATTATTAGAAATGTAAACTCATTTAATAGATAAATAAAAATATTTATTATTATCAACTAATTCTCATCAAAAACTATCTTTTTACCTTTGAATGGTAAGATGCCCGACTGCTTTTTCTTGGCTTCCCATGAGGGATGTAACTTTTCTTCTTTAGCTTCAACAACCTTATTGTTGCTTAAATTATTATCACTAAAATTAGAACTCCTACCATTAAAATTAGAGTTTCTATCATTGAAGTTAGAATTCCTACCATTGAACTTAGAGTTATTATCATTGAAATTAGAATTCCTGTTGAATTTTGAACTACCGTTATTAGAGTTTCTATCATTATATTTGGCTCTTTTATCATTACTATTGGAATCATTTGGACTATTTCTATAATTAAATTTGTCTGTTCTAAAGTTTGGTTTGTCATTTCTCCTAGGCCGTATAGGTGCACGTCCAAACATAGCCGCTCTTCTTTCCTGTCGATTTCCTTGTCTATGAACCTCTTTTACTTCATCCGGTTGTCTAGGTTCAGCTACTGACATGTAACTCGCTCCAGTAGCTGTTTTGAAGAATGGATCTACAATCTTTGCTGCATTTTTACTATCATCATTGTCCTGCTTGAATTTTCTTTTCAGCATTTTCTCATTCAAGTTTTTGTTTTTATTTTCTTTTACTTTTTTATCAGGTTTTTTCTTAGGTTTGAGCTTTGATAGTACTTCTTCAATACTAGCTGGGACTGGTTGGACGTGTTTGGGTACGAAGTTAGTTGTTTTAAGTTTTGTCTGTTTGTTGAGCTTCACAATATTCTCAGTTTCAATTTCTTCATCATCATCATTTTGGTCTTCATCATCTAAACTTTCTTTTTCCATTTTTTCATCATTGGATTCATTACCATCAGATTCCAGATCATCACCTACTGATTGTTCATCACTGGATTCGTCACTACCATTAACCACTTCGCGTGTTACAGGAGTATTGTCATCATCGTCACTAATATCTTGACTATCATTAGAGTCATTACCATTAATGCTTCCATCATTATCTTGGGTATCCTCATCGGACATATCATCATTTGCTAGACTTTCTTCATCACTTCCATCTTCCTTACTAGTTTCTTTACCATCAGCTTTCTCAATTTCTTTATCACCCCCCATTACAACATCCTCAACACTCCAATCCCCTGCAGAGTTAACCACTTTATCTTTACCCTTCTTTTTATTCTTCTGTGCGTTTCTAGCTTCCTTTTTGATTTTCCTCCTTTCTTGTCTTGACATAAGCAAGTCCTTGATCGGTATATCTCCGAATGTATCTTTGATGCTCTTGTATTTTTGTTGCAATGATTTGTGGAGTAATAATCTGGCACATGCTTTGTCACTGTCAACTGTGGGTTTGTTGAGATGACTGTTCAACTCTCCTTTGTAAGTGATTATGAATCCTGCAATGTCCCTCGGCTTAAGTTTCTGTAATTAAAAAGATTAATATTAATAATCTATATTAATCTATAATCATATTATAAATGCAAAAGTAACTCTGTCAGTTTGTCTGTCTGTGACGTTAGCATGGCCAAAACGTAAGACCGATTGAGGTGAAATTTCATATGTCATGTACATCACATACCACACTACACACCATTGTCAAAATTGCTTTTCATTAAGTATTAGTCACAGTTTTTACATCTATATTTTTAGTGTTCAATCTTATGTGTTGTAAATGTGTATTTAAGTTCAAAATAAATAAATGAGCAACATTTATTTAAACAATAAGTAGATACTTACTTTCATTATCAAAACCTCCCTGACGGCAGACTCTGCCTTCTTCTTGTTTTTCTCTTTCAAATGTTCCGGACATTTCTTTTCAGTTAGCGTTTTAGCTTTCCTTGTTAGCTTGTGAATTACTTGAATTTTGGCCTGGTTCAAGTTTTTTTTTAATTGGATAACCTGTAATTTCGAAAGAACCAGAGTGTTTAGTTGCTCATGATATTATAGATATTGTGATATTGTACAGAACTCTCAGATCACCAAGCGCTCAGATCCTGATCCGCACAGATTTGGTGTTTTTTTTTTTCTTAACCTATTTCATCCCACTGCTGTGTCAGTCTCCCCAAATACTTCCAACCATCTCTATCCTTCGAGCTCTCCCACCATGCTCTCTCGAATGAGTCAAGATCATCCCTGTAGCATTTTCTTGGCCTATTTGTTAATGCTATTATGTGTTATTCGAGGTAAATTAACAATAACGTAAGTATAATGAATTAAATCAAAATGGAAGGAGTACTTTGATGTTGCTTCTCGGGAGAAAGGAATATGGTATAGAACTATTCAGAGTGAGCCACCTCATATACCATGGTTTGTTAATTGTAATTTGAAAAGGCACATCTGGGCACATGCCATTAAAAGCGTTCAAGTTCCTTATGAAATTGGTTGAAAACCCAAACTGTGAAACATGTAATATTAGGGAGGATGTCTACCATCTGCTTATGGAGTGCGCCCAGAGTGCAATGATGAGGGAAGACTTAAAACAGTTTGTGGATGTTAATTGGCTTGATTTGGGCCTGTTTCAGGTCGTGTTGGCGGCTCCGTCATCGGATGCGGCTAACATGCTCTACAGGTCCATATTAGGGCTGGTTAGTCAAATAGCTTTGTCGAATACCGACAAAGGTTCCTTAAAAAATAGAATTAAAAAAAAAAAAAAAAAAGTATAATGTAAATTCACTCTTGACATGAAGTAAGGCTCCCTATACGTTTGTAAATGCTGAAAGCCATGAACAGGTACTATAAAAGGCTGCTTATTCCAGTATTGGCCCCTACAATCAGCATAACTACTGTTAATCTCCAAGTATGGTTGCGATCCTCTCAGATCACCAGGCGCTCAGATCCTTGAAGATGTTTATAGGGTGCCAGTGTATGTTATATACAACAATAATGTTTCTGCCGTAGTTGATTGAGCGCAACAAGGGAGTTTTAAGATTATGGAGGCTTGAACGGCTATGACCAAACCTTCTAGAAACAGCTTCATGTTGTTCATAGTTATGGGCCCTGACAACAGACAATAGTTATGTAGTATTCGTACTCACCTCATTGTTAAAAGCCTGTTTTACTGCACCCACTTCCATTATAACTAGCTTCAATAATTTTGATTTAAAAGTTTTGAGGTTATGTTTTGCTCCGATTTTAGTCTGTTGAAGTCATTGGTATTGGGTATTTATCGGTTAAAAGGTGGCCAGCGATAATGAAGTACTAATACTGATGAAAGAAACTTTAGGGTTATATAATTTGTTGTATGAAAATAAAACCAATATTCAGAACAGCACGCACGGTTCCTTTCCAATTCCAAGTTCTGCTAACCTATCATTTTCATTTGACATGATAACATGACATGACTGACAGTAACACTACTTACTTTGATGACATGACATGACACAACAAGAGACAAGACAACTAACACTTGTATAAATGTTGTGCTGTCTTTTGTTTTAGATTACATCACCTTGGAAATTCCTACATTATATGGTCGATTTTCTTTATATTGCTGGCCATATTATTTATAAAAAGCCATATTTTCAATCACTATCTCCAATAAGGTTTACAATCTAGAATGACACGGACATTGGCAGAATTGTGACAATCTGTCACAGCAGCCAGGGAAAAAGAATTGAATTTAATTGAGACAAGCAAGACGCGATAACTTTTTAATAATCGACTAAACCGGGTGATTATATCGAGTTGTCCGAAGGTTTTCTGTAATATATCGAATCGAAGTCGCAGCACTACATAAAAGAAAATAAAAAATCTAGCAGTTCATTCTCTTTGGTCGGATCTGTCAATCCGAAAAGTACGTAAATAAGTTTTGTGAAATAAATTCGATTTTATCTAAGTAATCTATCAATTTAGTGCTGTTTTTTACGAGAATTACTATTATATACGTTTGTGAGGAAAGTGTGCTGTGTTTATTTCGTCACTTACGGTTTCTGTGATTGTGTTTTCAGCATGGCTCCCCGGTTCGAGATCGCAGTTGGTCTGCGAAAAGGCCACAAAACCACTAAGATTTCCGCTGGTAAAAAGGGAATTACTGACAAAGCCATCAAAATCCGACCAGCCAGGCTAAAGGGTGTAAGTTTCTTTCATCTATTCACTTGACAACAGAAATGATTAGGTTATGTTTTGATAGTTGTTTCTGTAATTTTGCTGAGTCTACGTCAATAAATCTCAATTCTACCATTATGTACGTTCACAACTAACTGGCTGAACATAATTTTCACAACGCATTGCACAGAAACACTCCTCTCTAATGTACTTTACCAACTTGGTGGTGTCCCTCGACAGGAGCAGTTAGTAAGGTATCTTCATACTAGAGTTCTACATAGCATAAGGAAAGGATAATTGAAACAAATGATATACCCCAAGCTGTGTTTGTTGCCTGATTCTTCTAGGCTTGGTCGCGAAGAACAGGCTTAGCTTCACCTAGCTCCTAAGACGTTTCAAAGTGATCCCTAGATTGTATTGAAATAAATACCTGATTGTAGCTCATTAGACAATATTTCAATGAGTGCATGTTTTACATTCCAGACCCAGACCAAACACTCAAAGTTTGTCCGTGACCTGGTCCGTGAAGTTGTTGGTCATGCTCAATATGAGAAGAGAGCCATGGAGTTGTTGAAGGTAAGATTCTTTCATTAAAAACTTAACATTTAATTACCCAAGATAAATGTTTAGTGAGAAAGTAATCTGGTATGACTTGGTACATTTGTTTTCTTTACATGGCATACAACTAGCTTACTCTCTGTAAACATTTTATTATGTTACAAGCTAACCCGGCTAACTTTGTATCGCTTTAGAATTTGCAAATGATGTGTTAAGTTCCCGTTCATAAAAATTATCCTATGTTCTTCTCCTGGCTCTAAGCTACATCCCTAATTTTCAGCCAAATCGGTTCTGTCGTTTTTGAGTTATAAATAGTGTAACTAAAACAAATTTATTTTTTATTTATAGATTTTATAGTTGTCTACTTCAATCATCAATATAATTATATTGTCAATTTGAGTTAATAATATTTTGTAATGTTGCTATAATAACATGCTTATCAGAAATTATTTTCCCTTCCTGTTAGATTACAGCTATACATTATTACTGCTTGAACAATACAGCAAATATAAAAAATATAAAAATAGGATCACAACTGTTATCTCCAAGTATGGTAGACATCCTCTCAGATCTCCAGGGGCTTAGATCCTTTTAAGATAGTCTAGTGGGGGTTATATTTGGCACATGCCCACATTTGGCAGTAGTTAGCATTCCATATATCGTCGGTTTAGAGGTAAAATTCATTAAATGCGAAAAACTAGTATGGAGTTATAAGCGATAATAATTATTTTTTGCAAAAGATTGCATTTTGCTCATAGTTTTAAATGCAATCCTATTGAGTTTGATTTTGTTTTTAGATTATTAGGTTGCTTTTGTAACTGCTTTGTTTTGTAGATATTGCCCTGGTGAGACCGTTTCGCGAATTTAATGAATTTGATCAATTATGTCACTTAATGAATTTTACCTTTAAACCGACGATATGACAGCTTGCAAGCCCATCGCTGCTTATAAGAATAATAACTGGTTTCCTCATGGTGTTTTCCTTCACTGTTTTGAACATGTGTTTTGATGTTCAAATTCAAAATATAATATCAAAAATTATAGTGCTATCTTTATCCGAGTTGATCTATTTTGTATTGTTTACAACTTTATTTCTGTAAATTAATTGGTTTCCTGTAAGAAATTGGTCCAAGCACCAGCCCCCATTGTTTAAGACCACTTCAACTACTAAACTTTGTGTGTTTTGACAAGAACACAATGAGACTTTGATGGTTGAAACTGCTTGCAATCACCATCACCAGTTTAGTTAGGCAAATAGCCTTCAAGTTTTAATTCTCTTTTTGTAAGCCCTTTTACTGATTGTTCAACAAATCCTAGATCTAAAGGAGAATATTATATATTTAACCATAATTAACACTACATTACATCAATTATATTAATTATGGACAATCAAGTTCTTTTTACTAGCTGAGACAATACTCCATGGGTTGATAAAATTCATTTCATAACTAGTTGAAAAGGTCATAGTCAAAAAGTATAATATATTTAGATATAAAAGGGATATCCGGTCGAATAAATGGATTAGTAGTCATACTGCACTTAGGGCAAATTATAGTGAATGAATACTAATTTCTCTGCATTAAGAGGTAGCAAGCGGTCTGGTTTGTCTTCGTAAATAATGCCAGCTTTAGAAAAGAGTCTTTTTTTCTGTACACACTGCTGCAAGGTGATGAAAGATAGATTTTGGAAAACATTGTTATATTTAGGTATTGTTTAGCTCCCCTACAAAAGGAAGTGCTTCGTACGATGTACCAAACGGCAAATTTCCTCCAAATATCTGGCAAAACTGCCATCCGTTTCATCCATTCTTAATTCATTTCAATAAAGTCACAATGATCTCTTTGACACATCTTAGGAGGTAGGTGAAGCTTCGCCTGTTTCTCGCGACTATCTGATAACCCTTCCACTCAAAACGAATATATAATATGGGTTGGGAAAAGAAAACTAAAAACTACCTTTTCTATCAGGTCTATCTATCTATATCTACCAAGCCAAGCCATAGCCAAGTCCTAACTAAACTTGAAAAGTTTGTACTTATTATTTATTTGTGTGAAATTGTATATTTTCAGGTGTCCAAGGACAAGCGCGCACTGAAGTTCCTGAAGAGGCGTCTTGGCACACACATCCGTGCCAAGAGGAAGCGTGAGGAGCTCGGCAACGTGCTTGTACAGATGAGGAAGGCGGCGGCCCATGCCCACCACTGATTCTAATAAATAAGCTTACCACAGATTTGAGATTTCATTTCACTAGTTAGATTCTTATAATAGGCCAGGGCCCTTATGGCCTGCGCACATTGGTGGACAGGATAACAGAGGATTTAAAATTTATCAATTTAATTTATTAGTTATCTAATTGAAATAAGGTATTTGTTTCAATGCCTTGGAGCATTCCAAAATTGCGCTAGTATTGCATTGGAACAAGTAGGTATGTAGGGATGTCAATTATTACATTTATATTATACCTAATGATCCCTGCGTGTCTGAAAGTTTTTATAAATTACCTTTTACTATCCCCTGTTTTTCTCTTGCATATTATCAGCTTCTTAGGTACTTTATATGCAACAGCCTCCAGGTTATTGACCTACAGCTGGCTGTAGTAATTCATCTGTGCCTCCAGCATCATTCCATTGGCAAGTATAAAAACTAAGTTCAGTGACCTTGGAAGCGCTAGGCATAGTGAATTAGTGACCGGCCGAGTACCTACGCAAGAAGTAGACGGTACGTGTTGGATTCTGCGTGGTGCCAAACGTTTGCATGATCAGAAAATAAGTTCTTGTTTTGAGTCATGAAACCTACTTACTCGTCACTTCTGATAGAATGAAGAAATCTATCAGAAACTAGACATAGACACTATAGTCGTAGTCATGCACGCCTAGCATGAGGACCCGAGAAAAGTTTATTTTACCAAAGTATTGACGGCGATGGGCTTGCAACCTGTCACGTATAACGTATAGAATGCTACTAATACCTCCTTCCCCAGATCTGAGAGTAGGTATGTCTACCTCTACCGACTGTCCTTGCGGATTACAGTCATGATCCTATTTTTTTTATAGACGAACTTAAGGTTAAATGCAGAGCTATTTTTCTTTAGATTTGATTTGTCTATTCTTTCTTAGAAATATCAATTTCTCCGGCAATGAGCTAGGCCTGCTGATACTGTATGAATGTGTTCATTCATAGTCCTGAGACTGTTGAGACTCTTCATCAAAATAACTCTCAACTTGAGAGTTATTTCCCTAATCACCCCCTGATAGTTATTTTGGAAATATATTTCATGTACAGAATTGACCTCTACAGATTTATTATAAGTAGGTATATAGATTGTAAGTAATATTATTCCAAAAACCTAAGGAGATGTCGCTACCAACCATTATTGTATCGTGACTCGCCCGATCGATATCTGATCCATACATTTTAATGGTAAGGTGTAACAGAATACTTAAATAAGTTTAGCTACACATTGCACTTATATGCCAAGACAAGTTACCTACCTACATCAAACTTTCATGCTCTGCGAGGATGAATATCCCATACAGCGTAGGTAATCTAACGATAAACACCTTAGAATTTGATTTGAGGATTGTTCGGCCAATTCCTCTCAGATCTCCAGGCGCTTAGATCCTTAAAGATGTCTAGAGGGGGTAGTCAGAGGCATGTCCTAACATTATGTTTGGTACAATACCCACATTTTGCAATAGTTAGTATTCCATACGGGACAGGTTGCGAGTTAATAATGAAGGTACCTACCTACTATACTAACTACCTACGCCGATACGTTCTTGATTGGTAGTAGGTATGGTATGTTATAAAAATTGCAAAAACTTTTATCATTCACTGTACAACTCTCAATTTTTCTATGCTAATTTCAACCTTATAGAAGGAGTGTACGAAGTGAGAATCGTTGTATGGGATTTCAAAATTATTTTTTATGTTGTTTTAAAAGGTCGAGTGTACGAAATGCGAATAACCCATAATATGGGCCCCAGATTATCACTGATTGTAGGTAGATAGGTTAGGTACTTATGTAGTCCTTCTACACTAAGATTCCCTGTGCATGCATAAACTTACGAGTAAGCTGTTATGTTGCTTGATACTAGGCTTGGTCGCGCTCGCGACGCGAGGAACAGGCGGACATAGCTTCAATTTGCAGATCATTGAATGAAGCGGCGATGGGCTTGCAACCTGACACGTGGAATGCAAAATGTGGGAATGTGCCAAATATACTAATTACTACCCCCTACATCTTCAAAGGATTTGAGAGGATGTCTACTGTACTTGGGGATTACAGTCGTGACCACGACCACCCCCACTCCAAAGAGCATATAAGTACCCCACTCTACAATAAGATAATTGAATTACTTGAAGTAAAAATATTGTAGCAAGAGCTCCGAGATACATAATGCTGTTTAGAAAAACAAATCGGGAGAAAATATGCAAGCAACTTATCAACATGCTGTTTTTGCAGACATCTTATGGGTCCCCGAAACGATCAAGTGCACTTGACAAGTCTACGTGCTTGACGATTTCACTTGACGAGGGACTTGACGCGACTTGAAGGTGCCATCAAGTTCACGTGACACAGTCGTTCGCCCTGTGCCCAGAAAAGTGGTCGTCGCAAAAATTAATAATGGATATGAAATGAATGACAAATGAATAAAAACTTGTCAAGTCACGTCAAGTCGCATCAAGCGCAAGGTGCTTCAAGTGCCGTCAATCAAAATTTCTGTCAAGTAGGTCAAGCCCGTAGATCACTTGACGGGACTTGTCAAGTCAACGCTGTAAACGATCAATATTCACTTCAAGCACGTAGACTTGTCAAGTGCACTTGATCGTTTCGGGGACCCATTATATTTTATGACGCAGATAAAGTAGTAGGTATCTAATAAATAGATAACTAGTTATGAGAAGATACCTAACAATAACAGGGGGTCCCTGAAAGGTCGGGCCAGGCTATCGCATTGCGTCAAGAAACTCTGCTATCGATTTAATAAAATTGTAGGTAGGTACCTACCTACCTATGTTACCTAGATACCTACCTAACACTGGTTAGCTCCGTAACAACTGATCCTATTTCAATTATTTTTCGTTATCTTGTAGGTAGGTACCTACCTACCTAGTATCGTATAGTAATATATTAGTTATGTTGCAACCCAGCTCAAAACAATAGTTTTATGGTCCCTATTTCTAAGTGGTTGATTACAACCACTTAGAATAGAAACACGCGCACAACACATTACAATTTTATGTAATGTGTTGTGCGCGTCTTATTAAAAATAAATAAATAAAGTATCTAGTGTACCTGCCTACCTCAGTGACATTTCATTTAGGTAGGTAGGTACATAAGAGGAATTAGCAGTTTTGTTACCCGTGACTTCGTCGGATCATGACATCGTGCGCGCGGTAGGTATTAAAACAATACCTAGCGCCCCCTTGAGTGATGATTTTGTAAAAACGATGAACACTAAAGGAACAAAAATTGCTATATATTGGCTAACAATAGCCGTGTAAACTACGAAACCCTGCATTACGCTTGGCTCGACACGCACTTGGTCAGTTTTTTCTTGTATTGCTGACATTTCGAGACAATTCAGATGCTCTTCGTCATGAGCATCATCCGCGGCCGCGATCAACGGCAGGTCGACGAATTTCTACTGAATATTTGTATTTAAAAAGATAAACAAGCACGATAGTTTTCTAGTGAAATATAATTCTAAAATTAAATTAGGTAGGTACCTACTAAGTGGCCACCTACCTTCTTACATGTTCCTTTTTCTACTTCTCATATTTTTAAACTTTTCCTAGACCTACTTTTATTGTTGTTTTCTTACATCATGACATCAACCACTATCAGTTTCAAACTTGACCCGGGGTCGAACCAGGGTGATGATGTAAATTGTAAATAGTTTGAAGCCGCGTCCGCTTGTCAACATCGTAAACTTCATCTATCGGGAAAAACAAGTGACCACAACACCCGAAAATGTGGGGGTAATCAGAGGCGTCCAAACATTATATTTAGCACATGCCCACATTTTGCAGTATTTAGCATTCCATACGTGACAGGTTGCAATTCAAGCCCATCGCTTAGGTATAAGAATACGAACTGGTTTCCTCACGATGTTTTCCTTCAACGTTTTGAGCACGTGTTTTTGATGCGCATATAAATTTTTCGAACAGAAAAATCCAATTGATGCACCCGGGATTCGAACCCACGACCTTCAGATTGATAGTCAAGCCACCTCTCCACGAGTCGCGATCCTCCTCCAACAATGAAGGACCGACTAAGGAGTGTAGTAAATTATGCGTGTCTATCTATTTAGGTACTCAGTTGATCAATACCGGTTTTCGGCAGCGGTAATTGAAACAAAATATTTTATCGGTCAAGCACGAGCTCACAAAACTAAGAGGTTTCGCAACACGAACAAAAAACTGTTGGCACTGTCGAAAATGCTTCAGTTTTCCTGTAATCCTTGATTGTCATTGTAAAACTTTTTTCTTATCTAAGGTCTTTTTCAAAATACCACCCAAAATAAATAGGTAGGGTCGATGTGCCTGATATCGGCCTTTTAGTGCTCCCTCCAACTTTAGGACATCATAAAAAAATGTTGCAACTTTAATATGCCTGTTCTAATGATGTCATATGATAGCCTATATAATCAAATTTGATTTAAAATTACTATACGGTATATAAAGCTATTAGTTATTTTTATATTAATTTTAATCCGGAAAAATGCCAAAAATTCAGTTTTCGGCCCCAAAATTATGTTTTCGGCCATAGGGTTTTCAGTTTTCGGCCACTGCATTGTGATGGTTTTAAAATGAATTTATAAGTATATAAAAACATAAAAACGCTTTATTTGTATGTTAAATATTGTTTATATTATAAATCCAAATGCTATTAAAAATCACAAACAAAATTATTCAAGTAAATCACTACATAGTATAAAGCAAAGTCGCTTTCCGCTTCCCGCGTATGTATGTATGTATGTTTGCTTATATCTTTAAAACTACACAACGGATTTTGATGCGGTTTTTTTTAATAGATAGAGTGATTCAGGAGGAAGGTTTATATGTATAATACATGCATAATATAGTAGAGAAACACTGATAATTTTAGAGGTTTCTAATGTGATGTCGTAAATAAACACATTTTTTTGCGCTTACATTGCAAATGCTGGCTGAACCCCACGAGATATATCAAAATAATGTACTACAGTATTGTACACCTTAAAAACGTCTACAAAAAGTCCACGATGGTATTAGAAATGTCTTACGCACAGCGAAGCGGGCACGGGTCAGCTAGTCTAATAAAAAACAACATTTGAGAAACATTTTGTCTCTCTAATTAAAATAGTTATTCTTACGTTATTCTCTGTTGTAAAAGAGATTAGTATGGATAAAGGTAAAAAAAACAGTGCAAGATATGAAGAATGGGAAAGCAGTTGGACCAGATGATATACCTACGTCCTGTGGAAGTATGGAAGTTTTTAAAAGCAGATGGATGGAAGTGGCTGACTTTGTT
Source organism: Hydriomena furcata (assembly GCA_912999785.1). Lineage (NCBI taxonomy): Eukaryota > Metazoa > Arthropoda > Insecta > Lepidoptera > Geometridae > Hydriomena > Hydriomena furcata. The sequence continues at coordinate 2,820,323 of OU538834.1, read as the reverse complement.
CTTCAACAAGTTGTTGCATGATGAAGCGATTCCGGATGAGTGGTGTAATAGTTAGCTAGTGCTCATTTTCAAAAACAAAGGAGGCGTAAATGACTTCAATAACTACAGATATATAAAGCTCATGTCACATACTATATGAAAATCTGGGATAAAGTGATTGCGAGATGAATGAGAGACGAGAGTGAGATATTGCAGAGCCAGTTCGGGTTTCGGGAACAGACGCCGTATTTGCACTTCGAAAACTATGCGAAAAGTACAGGCGTGCACAGTGTGCACATATGAACTTGCTGTGCTGACCTGGAGAAGATCAACACATACGACAGGGTACCCCGTGATGTTTTGTGGTGGGCTATGAAAAAGAAAGGCGTGCCTGGAAAGTACCTGCAGCTTATACGGGCCATGTACAGCCGAGCCTGTACATATTTCCGGTCCGAAGCTGGCGTTACGGACAAGTTCAATGTGGTTGTAGGCTTGGACCAGAGATCGGCTTTAAGCCCTTATTTGTTTCTCCTGGTAATGGATGCACTGACATTGTAAATACAGGAGGAGGCAAACTGGTGCATGTTGTTCGCCGACGACATTGTTCTTGTCGGAGAAAACGCAACTGAGACTGGGAAAATGGCAGATGAAATTGGAGAGTGTCGGACAGAAGATTGACGAGGATGGATAATAATCAGAGATGCTTGAAAAAAAAAAGTAGCACCTGAGGCAGAAAAGATAGGATAAGATAAGGAGGAAGAAATATTATGAATGAAGGTGGATGGATGTAGACGTAGGGGTTGGCCAAAAAAAAGATGATGGACTGTGTGAAAGATGACACAGGTAAGAAAGGAGTGAGTGATAAGATGACGGCATTTAAACATTTCGTTTAAATGATTTGTCCTGAACACCTTCATATTTCAGTCCTACAAAGTCGGTTTATCTTAAATTAGTGCAAAAATGACAGCCAAGATTCTTCTCCGTATCTTCTTCTGTGTCGCTTATTAAAATGACTTCACAGAAGGCGCATTTCAATTTTATCTTTTCTTTTATCTATCTTTTCTTCGCCAAGCCCCAGAAGCAACATTGTAGACTATGAAACCCTAAAAAACCAATAAAAACATATAATATATACGCGTTGAAAAGAGAACCTCCTTTTTTATAAAGTCAGTTGAATGTAACGCTTAATCAAAATAACTTTAGATTTATCTGCAGAATAAAATGTTTAAAATGTTATTAGAATCTTGTAGACGAAAACTAACAGTGACATTCAATTTTCGACCACCATGTTCTCCGTACAATTATAGGTCATGCCGAAAACTACGGTACCATTTTATCTATGATGTGATTTTCGGCCACCCCGAAAATGGTCATTTAAAAGGTCAATTTTTAACTGAATACCACGTAATTTGACGGCCGAAAATTAATGGCTAGATTACTCACATTAAATACAATGGTAATAGAAAGAATCTTTAGATATATCCTTAACCAAATAAATAAACAATACAAAAGCGTAGAAGACTTGATATAGCACATATCGGCCCCTAGGCCGAAAACTAAACTTTTTTAAAAATTTCGATTTTAAATGCCGGCCCCTAAAATTACAGTGGTTTTGTTTATAATATCACAAAAATCATATTATGAGTATGATAATACGTCATATTTTAAGTGAATTACATACCTATCACCATTATTTAGTTTGAAGTACAACGCAATACTTACCTTGGAGTGAAACGCGCGGCACTAATTTTTTTTTACTTTTTGCACGTGGCGTGACTTCCGACACCCGTCGTCAAACTAAACAATTCGCTATAAATCACTCGTAGATGTTTCGCGACTAAAAGTATTATCAGATATAAGGTTAACATTTTCAGATGTCCGATTAAATATTTCGTTTGAAAATAGTATATGAAAACGATATTATCTCAATTTTACGGCACCGAGAACGCGTAAAGGCCGAATACAGAAAGGGGCCGGCGAACGGGCTTACATACCCTACATAATGCTCTGTGATACCTAGTAAGGTACCTACCTACTTACTTTCGTTTATTTTTCAAGCTAAGCGTCGTCGTCGAGTTTATTTTTTTATAAAAATACTGGGTATTTAAATGGGTTTGGAAATAGAACTCGAAAAATGAAATCATTTCCGCATAGGGACTTCTTCACTCACATTCACATAGGTATTGAACAGCCTTGGTAGGTACGTACCTAGGTAGGTATTACCTATGAATAGAAACCTACTTATCAAGGCTACCAAGTTTAAGTTTACCATAAAGAGCAATGTTGGCCTAGTGAGAGGTGCCTAGACTTTTGATCCAAAGGTACGAATTTTTAGGGTTACGTACCCAAAGGGTAAAAACGGGACCCTATTACTAAGACTTCGCTGACCGTCTGTCTGTCACAGGGCTGTATTATATGAACCGTGATAGCTAGACAGTTGACAGGGCTCCCATACACCAAATGTGTTTTTTTATAGATATTGGTACGGAACGCACTTGGACGGTTTTTTTGAAACTAGGGATTTAGTGTACACGTCCGGGATATGTCCTAGACGTGTAGTGTAGGTAATTTATTAGGATGTGCGAATCCAGCGCGCGCGCCCTAAATGGTGAAGAAACATATCGTGAGATAGCCAGTCGAATTCTTATTTATGTATGAATTTCTGAGTAAGACCAAAAGTGGACGTACTTTAAGCCAAAATGTCATATTAGGACGTGCCTCTAGACTGCTACAAAGCCGCATCTCCTGCTACCTGAATATTGAATTGATTGTGACATGTTTTATGAACAAAAGGCGCCCCTTTTATTTGTGAATTTGTGTTGAAAAACATGTCATGAAAGAGAGGATGTCTACCATGCATGGATAACAAGCAAATATTTTTTTAATGTTTACCTACCTTACGTAAATTTAAAAGATAACAGAAAGTTAAGAAATAATATTTTATTGTTACATAATAGGTACATGGACCAAATATACAGATTAGTTTTATAAATTTAGAAAATCTCTTATGTTACATTTTATCAGGAAAATCTATCCTTTTATTGCTTTTCAACCAATTACACAGTTCATAATTCGCTGATGGATCTAAATAGCAGAGAAATCAATTGAGATAATATTTATTGGTTCATTAAAATCAAGGTTCGAGAAATAATATGCATGCAGTTTGGAAGTGATCAATAATTCATTGAAACATCTTAAAACTAAATTAAATATAATGAAAAGAAACAAAAAAAAAACCTACACTATTTTGTAGCTATTAGTAAACAATTTAGGGAATAGCATAAACACTAATTATGTCTTTTGTTCAGTGACAACAAAATAAAAAGAAAACTTCAACAAAAATGTAGTTAAACAAAAAAAACATGGCAGATTTACTTCCATACAAAATGTTTAAGAGTAAATCAAAACACCAGTTCTTGTGATGTTTACATGACAGTAATACAATAACATGTTTTGTTTTTGTTGGTTATCACTGCTATTTTTATAATTATCACTATAACAGAGTCAAACGACTCCTATAATTTTTATAATATCACTGAGGTTCAACAATAAGCTTGATTCTAGCAAATGCTGTAACATTGCAGTAAAAGGAACCTACATATAGTCGCAACTCCATCGCAAGCAGCAATCAAGTTAACACCTTAAACTAAATAACTTATAATAATTAAACTAATATGGAACATTCGAGAATAGGTACGACACCGACTCTCCGTTATGCGTGCGTCTAACAGCTTCCGCCAGCATCATTGAAACATCAATACATTGGATCTTAGGACAATCCTGCATGTGCCGTTCCTGAGGTATTGTGTTTGTGACCACCACAGCCTCTAAGCAAGCATTGTTGATCCGTGAAATAGCTGGTCCCGAGAATATACCATGGGTTAGGATCCCGTAAACTTTTGTAGCTCCTGCTTCAATCAGTTTTTCCGCTGCATGACAAATAGTTCCACAAGTATCAGCCATGTCATCTACTAAAATAGCTGTTCGGTCTGTAACGTCACCTACTAACACCATTGAAGCAACTTCATTCGCTTTCTTCCTTTCTTTATGGATCAGAGCAAACTCAACATTCAGCCTATCAGCAATAGAGGTCACTCTCTTAGCCCCGCCCGCGTCAGGCGACACAACAATACTGGTCTTCCAATCTGGTATATTCTCTTTGATCCACTTCAAAACAGCAGGTTCCGCAAAGAGGTTATCTACAGGAATGTCGAAAAAGCCTTGGATTTGAGACGCATGGAGGTCCATTGTGATGATGTGATCCGCGCCGGACACAGAGAGGATGTTCGCGACAAGCTTCGCGGTGATCGGAGCGCGAGATTTATCTTTCTTGTCCTGCCGAGCGTACGGGAAGCACGGGATAACTGCGGTGACGCGGGACGCCGACGCTATTTTACAAGCGTTTATCATGATCAATAATTCCATGAGATTGTCATTTATCTCTCCGCTGCCGCTCTGCACGATGTAAACATCTTCACCTCGAACCGATTCTCCGATTTCAACGCACGTTTCCATGTTACTAAACTTCTTGGTTACCACTTTACCGAGGTCGATTCCGAGACGATCGACGATCTTTTGCGCTAGATCTGGGTGGGAGCTCCCGCTGAAGACTTTGATGTTCGGCATTCTGGTGGTTAGAGGTAGGGCTTGGTGTTCTAATTTATTCACTACTTCTTCTAGGGTTACTGTTGATTTCATCGACACTTGGTTCGATCGACCTCACGACCGTTATTCGCGTTATGTGCGCTGATAACGATGAGATGAACTATTTAAGTGTGTCTACTGATTGATAAGACACAGGAGGCAACGTGGGGACTTGCCGCCGCGCCGTAATATTACGCACAGGGCACCGCACTTGCTTCACTTCAAGGCAGCAAGGCAAGGCACTTCACTCACGCGTTCGCTTCGGCTGTTCCTTGCACGTTTTGTTTTTTTTACCAAAATTGATTAATTTGACCTGTCAAAGTTGATTACAATGAGGGTGTGTGTGTTCGCTTCATTCAATATTAGCTGATGCCCTATCTTCGAAATATTCCTTTTCATCTTTAAATTAAGCAGGAATTCTTTCCTGTTTTACATGCCGGCCACGGTGAAATTCAGTATTTTTCAAAATAAAGGCAGAATGAGGCCGGGAATAGACGTCCGATTTTTTCATCCGACAGTCCGATCCGATCCGAATCCGATTGTCTGATCTGATCAGACTATCGGAAGGCGCTCGTGCCATACATTTTGTTTGAACAGCAATACACGTCCGATCCGATAGTCGGATCGGCAATAAAATCGGAAACAGCGCCAAACGCGTTTACTATTTTATTGCCGATCCGATAGTCTGAAGGTGCGGTCTGCATACATTTGTTATAGAAGAGACCAAATAGACGTCCGATTCCTCCTTCCGATTTGCAACCTGTCTCGCTCTTTTGTACTAAAATAATTTTCTGTTTCACTTACTTCCGATTTGCTACCTGTCTCGCTCTTTTGTACTAAAATAATTTTCTGTTTCACTTACTCTAACTTTAGCTGACGCGTCATACATTGCTCGTTATAGAAAGAAAGCTAATTTAGATCTGCCAAGTAAAATGGCAATGTATAATTTTTTTTGTTGTTATGTATAATTTTGGATGTTTTATGTAGAAATTACTCTCACTAAGTTTTGTCAGATTAATTGGGTGAATCCAATAACGACGTTTTTTCTTCTTTCGCGCTAACACGAGCAAATATGCAATAAATAACAGTAATTCGTCGTCCATCTTTTCTTGTATGCAAGCAAGCACTCGCAGCGCAGCTCGAGAACGACCGAGTTAAAAAAATGTCTGACGCAAAAATCGGACGTGTATGGAGTGAATCCAATCCGATAGTCTGATCAGACAATCGGAAGTCAAATCGGACGTCTATTCCCGGCCTGAATCGAATCGCTCACACTTTTTTTTATAGCTGGCAGCATTTTTGACTTGATATGCTAGAAAAAAAAAACTGATAAAAGAACTGATCGGAAGTACTTGCCTACTAATCGACTAATTAATCGGTCTAAAATCGACTAAAAGTATATGGGATACGGTCAGTGACAGTGACAGCAGCATAGAACAGCTGCTGTCTTTCTGTATTTTATCAATCAATCAAAACAATAAAATAAAAATCAAATCAAACTAAAAAAGCGAAGGAAATGAACAGAATTCTATATAACGAGTTCGTTTTTGTGGCGTTTTGTATTTATCAGATGTTAAAAAGTTAACTATTAATTAGTAAACAATGGCAGAGTCAGAAAATGCGTGTAGCTCGCCAGCTGATACCAATAAACTAAAAGTGCTTCGGTGCATGGATTGGCTCCAAAAACAAAATAGTCGAGAAGTGAAGAAATCACTTCGTAACAAAAATGATATTCAGTTCATCATTCAGATGAACGCTGATCGTAAAAACTTCTTGCTAGCAGCTGCTGAAGATGAAGCGAGTGTACCGGCTGGCGTTGGTGAAAGTACCGCTGAACCAGAACCTGTGGTAAGATACATTTTTTTGCGCGGAAAGCGATGTTACGTTCATTTTTGACTGGCCTCACACCACAGTTCAGAGGTAGTAGCTCTGCCTTCTGCGCTGTAGGTTGTGTTGTGTTCGATCCCTACCCAGGGCAAATATTTGTGTGATGAACATAGGTGTTAGTTCTGTGTAATTACAAAAAAAAAGTATTTAAGTTTTCTATCAGTTGTCCCATAGTGCAAATAGGTTATAGTGTTAACTATTATTATCTTTATTTTTCATAAACTGTTTTCAGCCTTTAAACCGTCTGAGAAAGGAACGTCTCAGTATGGAATGTGAATGGCAGTCATGTGGCATAATCTATGGGGATTACGAGCAGTTTCAGAAACATGTGAAGGAACACACAAAGGATTTGCATGTTATGAATGATGATGAGGAAGAATGTAAGTTATACTCATACAGACTCGCATGTTATTGTTACTCTTTGTTTATCTTTACTATATAAAAGAAAGTCGGGTTTGTTACAACACTTATAACTCGAGATCTGCTGGACCAATTTTCATGGTTTTTGATTCGTTGGATTTGTCTCCGCCCCGAATAACAGAATACATCTTAAAAACAATGAAAACTGGACGAATACATAATTATGAAAGATGAATCATTTTCAATAAATGTTCATTGGTTTAGTACATGTCAAACATTTGTTGTCCATCCAGTCAAATACTGTAAGTAATGATTGACATTTATGCATGCGTTCAGAAATGTATTTTGTGTAAACTATTTAAAAAGGTTGAATCAACTATTGTCTGTATTTTTTCATTTTTTAACGGGAATGGGAACGGGAGTTAATTCTAAAGCTATACGAAGTTCGCCGGGTTAGCTTGTCTACTATATAAAAGAAAGTCGGGTTTGTTACAACACTTATAACTCAAGAACGGCTGAACCGATTTGGCTGAAAATTGGTGGGGAGGTAGCTTAGAACCAGGAGATCAACATAGGATACATTGGATATTTTTAACGGGAACAGGAGTTAATTCTAAAGCGATACAAAGTTCGCCAGGTTAGCTTCTTAGTTTATAAGTGCCTGGAAAACCAAGATTTGCTTGGAGCCGTTTCCAAGATTCAGATTATTATTATTTATACAATAATTGCTTGTTCAAAGGTATTTTAGATAGTTAGATTCACTTAACTTAAATAAGAAAGAACTATCTACAACTACTCTCTAAATAAACCGTCTCTGTTTAATTAAGTTAATTAAGTTTCAGAGGAGAGCTTTAACACATCTTAATGTATAACTAGATTTACCAGGGAGTTTGCCTATAGTTTTTTAGTTCATTAAAAAATATTAGTATTCTTGGCGGCGATAAGGCTTGCACCTGTGGTGTGTGGAGTGCTCACTGCAAAAATGTGGGCATGTGCCAAATGTAATGCTTGGACATGCAGGGGCACTAACCTAACCTCTTTAGACTAACCTCTTCTGACTAACCTCTTTAGACATGTTCAAGGATCTGAGAGCCGAGAGATTTTAGAGGATGTATGTATACCATACCAGAAAGGAAAGGACCATTGAAAAAAAATTATAGGTCCCAAGCTGTGCTCGTTACCTGATTCTTGTAGGCTTGATGGCGAGTAAAAGGCGTAATTTCACCTATGATTTTATTGATATAAACACCTTTTGACTTTGACTAATTTAATTTTCATTTATTTCTAGCTCAATATGTCTGCCTGTGGGATGTCTGTGGCCACAAAAGCCCCGATTTTAATGAAATGGTTCGCCACCTGAACTACCATGCGTACCACACCAAGCTGCTCGCAATAGGCTTCAATGGGCGAGCAACATTGAAACTGTTGAGGTGTAAAAAAGACTCGACAAAGAGGAATGTGCTGCCAAAGCTGGTTTGCGATCATCAGTGTATGTGGACTGAGTGCACTCAAAGCTTCAATTCTATACAGGTAGGTAATGCACTATTATTACCTGACTATCTTAGATTCAGGAAGTCGATTTTTGACTACTTTATCGTAAAACATTGAAATTATTGAAAATTTTGCAAAATTTTGAGAAAAAAAGTAGCCTATGTCTGGCACAAGACTATAAACTATCTCTATATGAAATTTCATCACAATCCGCCCAGCGGCTTAGCCGTGATAACGTCACAGACAGACAGAGATAGGAGTACTTTTGCATTTATAATATTAGATTGGGTGTATTCATTACTAGCAGTCCGCTCCGGCGTCGCACGGGTTGTAATAATGTTTTTTTTTGGGTAATTTTTTAGGGTTCCGTACCCAAAGGGTAAAATCGGAACCCTATTACTAAGACTTCGCTGTCCGTCTGTCCGTCTGTCTGTCTGTCCGTCTGTCTGTCACAGGGCTGTATCTCATGAACCATGATAGCTAGACAGTTGAAATTTTTACAGATTATGTATTTCTGTTGCTGCTCTAACAACAAATACTATATAGTCTATCTCTCTATAGTCTATGTTCATCAGGGATAATGTAGGATTCTAATGGTAAAAGATTTTTTGAAATCGGTCCAGTAGTTCTATTCTATGCAAACAAACAAACAAACAATTAAATCTTTCCCCTTTATAATATTAGTATAGATGAACTTTTTAAAAATAAGCCTATTTTTGGAATTAAACATTGTCTTAGTATAGTGGTGTTTGCTACCTGATTCTTCTATAGTCTTCTAGATCTTTATATATTTCTAATAATGAGGGGATAACTTGGGTATTACAATGACTCCTATTCATTACATTCCAGGACTTCTTCAACCACATAAAGCAACACATAAACTACTCGGAGAAGAATGTTTGTTCGTGGGCCGGGTGTGGTACCTCGTACCACAGACGAGTGCTTTTGACTATGCACTGTCGTTCTCATACTGGTGAAAGGCTAATAGCCTGCTATCACTGCGGACAGCACTTTGCTAATAATAGAAAGCTTATGGACCATTTACGGAGACAGGTATGCAGTGTTTTTGGCGCTCTTGTAATTTTTAGGGTTCCGTATCCAAAGGATAAAAACGGGACCCTATTACTAAGAGTTTGTTGTCCGTCTGTCTGTCAAAGGACTGTATCTCATGAACTGTGATCGCTAGACAGTTGAAATTTTCAAAGATTATGTTTTTCTGTTGCCGCTACAACAAATACTAAAAACAGAATAAAATAAATATTTAAGTGGGGCTCCCATACAACAAACGTGATTTTTCTGCCGTTTTTCATAGATAATGGTACGGAACCCGTCGTAGGGCCGACTCGCAATTAGCCGGTTTTTTTATGTATTAAAAAAATTAGGGAAACATACAAAAAATACGCGAGTCTATGACGTGATAGTTATGATCAGGAGATCTAGTAAAATAGATTTTTTACGTCTTTATCTTAAAACATGAACTCCTGAAAATGTAAAGGAAATTTTGGGTGACTCTTTATTTTCTTCAATGACATTACATTTCAATTAGCCTAGCGTTATAACGTAGGTTTGGCCGTTATAACGTCAAGGACAGAAAAACAGAGTTACTTTCGCATTTATAATATTAGTACCTATAGATTCTAATAACCTAAAATCAACGTAGGTACATAACATATCTATCTAAAACTATAACTAAACAACTCTTATGAATTTTTCAGAACGTAAGTCCGAATTCGCCCTTCTCATGCTCAATGTGCGGTATGCGCTGTGCGTCCCAATCTCTGCTAGACTCGCACCAACGCTCCCATGTCTCGATGTACGCATGCGCGCAATGCGACATGTCTGCGCAAACGCGCGCTGCGCTTGCGCACCACGTGCGATATCGCCATCTGTCGCGCGAGGAGACGAAGACGCACAAGTGTCATCTGTGCGAGTACAAGTGAGTGGAAATCATTTTTTTTTATAAACTAACTAGCTTTTGCAGCTTTGCTCGCGTTATTTCTACCTGGAGAAAAGAAACCGAAGAAGAAGAATTTATTATTCTAGGGCATAAATTATTGTGTATTCTAAGTTTCATCCAAATTAGTTTGATTGTTTGGGCGTGATTGTGAGGCACGAACATACAAATAGCCTAACATTTTATTACATTTATAATATACATATATACTAGCAGTCCGCCCGGCGTCGCACGGGTGTAATAATGATATTATAGGTAATTTTTTTACACCTTGGGTTACATTATCGAATTTTTCATAAGGATCCCTAATAAAACATTTAGTATCGTAGACTTTTTTTGTAGATATTGATGTCCTCTTTAAAACTGTAGTACATCACTTTGCTCTATTGTCAACAATTTCCGCAGAGTACGCGATATAAGGATTTTTTTGGATTTTTTGCACTCGTTGGGTTACATTATCGAAGTTTTCCTAATAGTTAGACATATGGATCCCTAATAGTTAGACATATGGTATTGCATACTTTTTTGTAGATATTGATGTCCTCTTTAAAACTGTAGTACATTGCTTTGCTCTATTGTCAATAATTTCAGCAGCGTATGCGATATAAGGATTTTTTTCACACGTTGGGTTATATTATCGAAGTTTTCATACGGATCCCTAATAGTTAGACATATGGTATTACAAACTTTTTTGTAGATATTGATGTCCTCTTTAAAACTGTAGTACATCACTTTGCTCTATTGTCAATAATTTCCGCAGCAAACGCAAATTATAGGATTTTATTTTTATTTTTTTCATCTTTGGATTACATTATCGAAGTTTTCACACGGCCCCCTAATATTTTTGAAAATATTCTATAGCCTATGTTCATCAGGGACAATGTAGGATTCTAATGGTGAAAGAATTTTTCAAATCGGTCCATTAGTTTCGGAGCCTATTCGATACAAACAAACAAACAATCAAATCTTTCCTCTTTATAATATTAGTATAGATATAGATATAGATATAACCAACTTCAATATGTCTTATAAGTAGGTATACCTAAGAGAAAAAAATGGATATGATCCTGATTTGATATGTCATGTACCCAGAAATTACTCGTAACATAAACAAAATAAAAAGTCTGTTAACAAAATAAACCGGTGTTACATTAATTCTTAAGATGTGACCAGATATAGCGCGGAAATCGAGCGCGGCATTCGCAGGACACAATGTTTGCCGCGTGACTAGTTTAAACATAAAGGTGAGTGTGCGCGCGGCTGTCGTCCAAACATAGCGCGGCTACCGTGCTCGATTGAAACGCAATGTCGATCACACCTTTATAGTAATAAATAATCATCTTCTATTCAAGCAACTTTGACAAAAATCACGGAATTTTCGAGTCTCGCTCTGTTTTCTGAGCCATATTTCTATTTGTTGCGTTCGTCGTGTCCTATATATTTTCCTTATTCAACTATTGATTTATATATTTCAGAGCCATAACAAAATGGGACCTGCGCAAGCACATAAAAGCGCACGAGCGAAAGCGCAAAAAACTAGAAAACCTTGACGCGTCAGACGAATCGGATTCGGAAGTGAAGATTAAAGTTCGTAAGAAGTACGCGTGTCATCTTTGTACCAAGAGGGGAGAAGAGATGAAGGTTTATTCGAGGGGAACTGAACTCACTACGCATTTGGTTAAGGTGCATGGTGCACAGTGGCCGTTTGGATACAGCCGGTTCAGGTAAGATACTTATCACACGGGCTCAAAAAGGTTAATGAATGAACGAATGAATGATTGAACGAAATAATGAATGAATGATTGAACGAAAATGCTTTATTGTACATCAATATCAAAAAAAATACAAACTTAAACTAGGGCAAACACTGTACAATGGGCGGTGTTATCGGTAGTGATCTCTTCTAGACAGCCTTAAGATGGAGTGAATGTAAAGATAGCGGCGATGGGCTTGCAACCTGTCACGTATGGAACGCTAACTACTGCAAAATGTGGGTATGTGCCAAATAAAATGTTTGGATGTACATCTGACTACCCCCACTAGACATCTTCAAAGGATCTAAGCGTCTGAAGATCTGAGAGGATGTCTACCGTACTTGGGGATTACAGTCGTGATCCTAACTATATATTTTTATTTAATTGAATGTAAAGATGAATGATCTTCCATTCATCTTGGTCGGGGTGCACTTATAAACAGTATTGAAGGAAAACATCGCGAGGAAACCAATATGTGTAATTATGGCTTGCAATGCAATCTGTCACGTATGGAATGCATAACTCCTGCAAAATGTGGGCATGTGAGGACGTGCCTCTAAATGCCCCCTGTATATATCTCAGGCGTTCAGCAGGCTTAGCTTGTTGACCAGTGAAATCGATCTGTCTACAAAAGAATAGAAGATAATTATATTTGGAACGAAGAACAACGCTATAATATAGCGTCGTAGACGTTAAATATTGATTGAGGCAAGTTTAAAATTAACTTTTTCCGTTCATTCTTGCAATTACCCTGCTCAAAAAGTAGAAAAATCGGTGTTGTTCTGTTATCTGTGTTGACAATACTTCTGTAAACTAAACTTTTTTAGGCACATCAAGCTAGCCATCCTGAACACAATTTAAAAAACCTGCCAAGTGCGAGTCGGACTCGCGCACGGAGGGTTCCGTACCTTTATTTATAAAAAACGGTAAAAAAACACGTTTCTTGTATGGGAGCCCTTCTTAAATATTTATTTTATTCTGTTTTTAGTATTCGTTATTATAGCGGCAACAATTTCAACTGTCTAGCTATCACGGTTCATGAGATACAGCCCTGTGACAGACAGACGGACAGCGAAGTCTTAGTAATAGGGTACCGTTTTTACCCTTTGGGTACGGAACCCTAAAAATTACTTTGACCTACCTGACAGCTCAGTTGGTAGTATAGTAACTCTGCCTGGTATAGGTTCTATCCTCACCCGGGAGAAACTTTTGTGTGATAAACATCACATACTCATAGATGTTTGTTCTGTTTCTGAGTGTCATAATTCAACTAATATTATAAATCGGAAAGTTTGTGAGATTGTTTGGAATTTTGGGTCACAACAAAACAGATTTGGATGACACTGGAATATACTAACCCTCGTATTCAAGAACGACACTATGAGAACACGCACCCACAGTGGACGAAATCTTGTTTCATAAAAATCACTTCATGTGTTGTGCGACACTGCATAGTGTGACTAGAGGCACATTGACGTGTGCCTCTAGCCAAAGTTGAGCTCTAAAGGCACACGGTAGCGTGCGCCATAGTGCCGCTCAACACATAAAGTAATGTTTATGAAAAAATATTTCGTCCACTGTGGGTGCGTGTTCTCATAGTGTCGTTCTTGAATACGAGGGATAGTCTATGCCCTAACACTAATTAATTTTATTGTTTCCAATTCAGATATCAAATAAGCGAAGACGGCATATACCGACTCACAACAACAAGATACGAATATCTGGAAGTCTCCAAGAAGATAGTAGACGGTGGACCCAAAAAATCTATAGCATCCACCAATCTAGACTTCACCTTCAAAAAAACCAGCGATGCTACATTTACATCGCCAGCAAAATTCGAAATAGTATTGAATGGTACTGAGGGTAATGTGAAAAACGAAATTGAACCCTCCGAGGAGCAGAATAACGTCGAAATTACAATGTGCGATGTGGATGAGAAAGGTAACATTATTAAATCAGAGATCTTTAAGTCGGATGTAGTTTTTGAATAGTTTGATTGATAGCAATTCTGTGGTTACCACAAACAGACTGATTTCTTAAGATATCCTTATATTACGTCACACTTTAAGGGGGGAGGGGGTCGATGCAATGTGACAAGAGGTGGGATTGATCCTTAATTATGTGACGTCACATATCAAAATCTAATTGAATGTAAGTATTATAACCGAAATTATAATTTAATAGTGTAATATTAATTCGTGTAACGTATTTTATGGACAGCCCCTTACGCTTGTTTAAACTTTAAAAAGAAATAAGATCGATCGTATTTAACGAAATTTTAGTCTGTTTGTGGTAACAATAAAATTGCCACCAATGAACAAATGCACTATAACTAGCGTTTTCGCGTACTGTATTGAGAGAGAGAGAGAGAGAGAGAGAGAGAGAGAGAGAGTGTGAGAGAGAGTACACTGGTTGTAATTCATTTGGCACCAAAAACACCAAAAAGGAACTAAAAATTTATATAAAAAAGTCTAATTCTGTTCTTGATAAGTTGTTATTTAGCTTAATAGATTACAATAAAGATAGTTCAGTCATCTTACTATCTTATTTTACAATATTTTATAAAATAAATCAAAACAACATACTTAACGGCCATGTTGTTATTTTAAATTTTTAAGACTGTCCAAGAGTTACGGTAATTTAGACTAGGTGTTAAAGATAATTTAATATTTTAGGTAGTTTGTGGTGCCAACTGATTAATACAACATTTCGACAAGTCAAGATGTCATTTTGTAGTTTTTTTGCGTTGTCTTGAAAATATATTCGCAAATCGTAGTTTTATTTTTGTGTATTTTTTTTAATTTACAGTATTTTTGCATTCTTACTTCTGGGGCCGTATTACAATCTCTAAAGTAAGACTAAAGCAGTATTACTCGCAGTGCGAAAGTGACAACGCCATACGTGTATGTACCTATATAATTGTCACTTTCGCTCTTAAAGTAATACTATTTAGTCTTACTTAAGAGATTGTAGTAGGTACGGCCCCTGATGTAAATGTAGTCTATAGAAGTTTTTTAAGAATATTATAAGATTAAATCATAAGTTTTAACCTATTTTAACACTTTTTAACTCATATACATATAAGATTAAAATACATGCCTATCTGATAGTTATATAATCGTAAAATTTTGATTAATGTATCTCGATATAGCTATTGGGATAATTAATATAAATAAAGTTTTTAAACATCTATATTTTTTCAATGCTTTTATTTATCTTGCAATGTATGTATGTAACTATCTATGTAACTATGTTTGTTAAGGTGGAATCTTGCAACTCAATATTGAAAAAGTTATCTTCAACCGATAGAGCTGAAATTTGGCATACTTATGTAACTTCGGTGACAATGAAATAATATGGTGATAGCGAGCTTATCTGATGATGGAGTCAGGAGCTGTTGAACGGAACTCCTCAGTAAATAGTCTGATTGAGATAAAACTTTGCATACCTACCAATCTCCAATGACAATATAAAATTATGGTACTAGCGAGCTGGTCTGATGATGAAGCTCGAATGTAGCCACAAGAACTGCCTAACTATACAACATAACCACGTCGTGTTTGGGCTCGTTGGATTTGTCTTGACGAGTACTAGAACCCTAGAATTTATAAAATCTTGATTTTCAAAATATATTAAAAAAAAAACTTATTTTTCTCCCGAGTCTTAATTTAAAAGCAAAATCAATGATTTATTAACAACAATATTCAATAACAAGTCCAATTCGAAGTCGAATTACTGCAGACTTTTTTTGTGGGGATAGTCACAATAATTTGTACGATTATAATTGTTTTTCATGTGTGTACGGTTATGGTACATTCAGATATAAAAAAATGAAAATGAACATATATCTGCTACAAATATTCTTTGCAAATCTGTGCCTCCATTTTGAAAAACAACATTTACATAACAAAATGGTTGTCACTTCCGATTCACCAAACGTTGTTAGAGAGAAATATAGTATAGTACCAACGAACTTTAGAGTATAACCGAGTTACGAATCAAAATTAGTGTGTTTTCATTAGATGTCTAGGCGTATTAGTCATTTTGATTCTGTATTTTTCCAGCTTTGATTTAAGCATAGGTAACTTAGGGTTTTATTTAGGCAAATAAAAGACAGAAACACGATTTGTTAAACTTTTCTAGATAGATTTATCATCCAAAACTCTAAAATTTGCTTTGGTTAAGAAGTTACTTAGCTATATTAGGCCCCAACATTTTGAAACTGTCAATCAGTCTGTCTGCCTCTCTGAACCCTGACTCAACAGCGCCATGCACAGCGCTGTGCTGGTGGTGTGACGTGGCTTCACCTGCAAAGCATACTACAGGAAATTCGTCGCCGTGGTATAAAGGCTTGCTCAGCAAAATAGCGCCGTCGCCGCCATTTTGTTCTGTGGCCACTGTGCGGTATGCGTAGGCGCCTTTGGCTAGCGGGTTTGTGGCCCATTGGGATCTGTAAAGAAGATGATGATTCAAAGCTACAAGTAAGACATACTACAAGACTTAACCTCGTATTCAAGAACGACACTATGAGATCACGCACCCACAGTGGACGAAATCTTTTTTCATAAAATTCACTTTATGTGTTGTGCGACACTGCATAGTGTGACTAGAGGCACATTGTCGTTTGCCTCTAGCCAAAGTTGAGCTCTAAAGGCACACGGTAGCGTGCGCCATAGTGCCGCTCAACACATAAAGTGATGTTTATGAAAAAAGATTTCGTCCACTGTGGGTGCGTGTTCTCATAGTGTCGTTCTTGAATACGAGGGATAGTCCTGCCTGATTCCAACCTAGGAAAAAACCTCTCTGTGTGAAAAATGGAACCATACGGACCCAGAATATCTTATAGTAAAAATAATGTTACCTGACAATAGTTTTGATCGGCGCTACATCAAACTTCTTCTTCAAAACCGTATTTAACAACTTATCCACTCCAGCATGTACGCCAGCCAAACTGACTTTCTCCATTTTCTCTGCCCCTTTTCCATATATCCAAGCTAGCAGCAAATTAGGCTGATGTGGCACTGTATCTAGTGCAAAGATCTCTGTGATCCATTGCTCGTCATCTGTAAACTGAGCTTTGTCCTCATCTCGCCAGAGGATGACGAAACTGCAAGGGGTTTTTGGCCACCAGGGTTTGGTGAATTCAATGTAGATTTTGTCAAGGATCGCTAATTGGAGACTGTTGATTGCGGAGACTTTGTTGGGTGGCAGTGGTGGGTTGAAGAGTTCGATGTGACTGGAAGATGGAGAATTGTATTAGGATTTATATGAAAATCATAAAAGGGCACATTTTTCTTGTCGAGAGAGTAGTTAATAATTCTTTGAATCTACTAGTGAAGTAGATCATTGCTAGATTTTATCACCACTAAAGAACTAAGAGTCACTAAAGCGATCAGTACTCGATTTATTCCTGAGTGACGCCGCCATCAATTCTGCGGGTAATATATTAGGGTCACGTCACGATCTTCAGCAGTGAGGATATCGAAGCAACGAGGTGGATGTGACGTAGATTTTGACACCGGTCTTTATCAAAATCTATAGTTATGTCTACGAGGTGGATGGTTATAATATGTTATCCAAATTGAGAATAGTCTCTGCATCGTCAATTTTGCCAAGATTTTTGAGGATCTTTTCAAGTCGTCTCCAGACGTGATAAACTTACCGTTCCTGCAACACTCCTATCGATGCTGTGAATATAACACTCTTCGCTATATAGAGACTCCCATCTTTACATTTGACCTGCACCAGGGGATTGATAGCATCCAGTCCAGGCTGACTGCTTCGTCTGCTGCCCCATCGGATATTCTCTACTTCTTTATTTAGCAGGATTTGTACTGGAATAGCTTTGCTTGGGTCTGGGTATTTGTTCTGGAATTGAAACGGGAAAGTGGTCAGAAAGAATATCTTTTCATTCGTTAGTTCAGTTTAGCTGTTCTAGAAGCCATCAATGTTTGCTTTTGACCCTTACCAATAAGACATCTAGTATGGTCGTATACCCTCGTCCTTTCCAATTCAGCATGAACACTCCCTCGCACCCCCAGTGTTCCTCCAACCCTCGTAAAGACTTTCCTCGGCTAGGGTCATCTTGTCCGCCCAAATGGTTCATGCGCTCGTAGCTTTCTATAAAGGATTTAGCTAGCTCTGGGTGTTCTTTGAGAATTGGGTTCGAAGTCGCTCTGAAAAAAGTTTCACGTTCGGTTGATTTTCTTGACTATTTATATAGCATCACGTGGTTATCATCGTTGTAGATATATTTGGTCGCTGTGGGACGTTGTGAGTTTACACTGCCGGGGACAGCAGGAGAACATAAACTAGTCTTGGCCAACACCTTTAACATTCTCTCAGCCTCAGCTATCTCTGAAAATGAGGATCTAGACATGTTACTAACGACATGCTTTGGCTTTCCTTCAGAACTGGTCTACTCACGCGTTCCGAACACACTCTGAAATCCCCTTCCCCATCTTCTTATCAGCCTTTTCCACCTCCTCATTGATCGCTGTTGATATCTTCTCGCTTATATCCTCTGGTACTATTTTGCCATCGGATTGGACGTGCCAACTGTGACCTGGATCGGGTCTGCCGAGGAGTTCTAGGGGGTTCGCTAGTTCGAAAACGACGTTGTCTTTTTCGCCGTGGCACCTGGAATCAAAATTAGTAATAATATTGTCTGATGAATGAACTGTAGTATGAAGTAAGAGGATGCTCAAGAGTTTTCATGATGGCGTTTTGCAAGATGAGTATTTATGACCCATGTTCAGAGAGGCTAGTGTATCCTATGTGCCCTCAGTTTTAGCACTTCTGT
The DNA here is from genome assembly GCA_912999785.1 of Hydriomena furcata. Classification (NCBI taxonomy): domain Eukaryota; kingdom Metazoa; phylum Arthropoda; class Insecta; order Lepidoptera; family Geometridae; genus Hydriomena; species Hydriomena furcata. Next base: position 2,801,452 of record OU538834.1, on the reverse strand, counting down.
AGTTTGCCAATTTATTCTTACCATGCTGCTCCAATATCGACAGCATTCGCCCCGAACTCCACGGTATGGATCCTGCCTCCAATCCTCTCCGCGGCCTCCAACCCCATCACTTTCAGTCCAGCATCGTGTAGCCTCCGCAACGCAGCGGCACCGGCTGCCCCGCAGCCGATTACAATAACATCCATCAGTTTCCTGAAACATATTATAAAAAACAGTATAGTTGCTTTTAGTTTACTTACTTCAATTTGGTTGGATGTTATGGATACTGCTTTCGTCTTCCCGTTTGACGTATACTTAAAATCAACTCATCATCATACTTGCTTACTTGAGCTGTTTTTGGCTCTATTCAGAGCCAATTAATATTTAAAAAAAACTAAGGTGACCATATCTGCCACTATTTGCTCAGTAGGGTGGTAAGTTAGTTACTGCTTTACCAGTTTTCTAAAGATACTTACCCCTGATAATGCGTTCAAGTATCCATATTTTTTTTCGTGTGGATTTGTAATGTTGTTGGCTCCTCCTAGTCCATGTTATTATCCTCCAAAAAATAATCTTAATCTCAGCGTCAAAAACATTTACTGGACGATGATTTTTTTAAAATACAAACTCCTTGATTGTTCTAGGCGCTCTGCCTGCGCGTTGGTTTTCTTACTAGTAGCTATGTGTTATTATTATTAGGCGCCAATCAATTGACGTGACCATGATAAATGTCAGGGTCAAGTCAAGTGTTTACATTCGAACTGATAAAAGTGTCGTTGAACAAATAAATTTAGAAATCAATTTGGTTTTCAAAATTTTGGTTGAGTCTCCCTCAGAATACCGACCATATTCTAACAAATACGCACCCTCCATCTAAATGCTTGTTGTAACGCGGGCTTAAACACCTTCGGCGATGTGCTCGAACGGCTCCTTAAAAGCTCTAGACATAGAGAAACTTCCCTCCGCCAAAGAGGTTATGGTCAGTTGTTCCCAGGATTCCCAGCGATTCCGAGAAGCGTCGGTAGAAAACGACGCTTCGTCAGTCAACCTATGTGCGGGACAACGAACGGTCAGGCCATACGCGCCTAGAGACGCGCGGTCATAGTTAGATTCCTTTTACTGTTTTAATTTTGATATCACTAATGTTCTGTATTTTACCGGTGCCCTTTATTTGATTTCATTATAAGTTTTACTATTTCAAATCGTGTTTTCGAATTCACCCACAAAACCCTGAGATAAATCCCTTACAGTGACACCCAGCGTAAGGCTTTTTCCTACATTACGAAACTATCATGAAACGGACACTGGCAGAGTTGTGACAACAAAAGTCATAGAAGCCATAAACAAGAATTGAATTGAATTGAATTGAACAAATAAATTGGCCATCATTCCACTACATGTCAAGAGTTATGATATGAATTTTGTTTCTGTAAGTTTTTTTAGAAAAGTAATAATGACAAATAGTGTCATATTAATTAATCTCACAGGATTTTCTTACACCATGCGAAATGACAGGTCAGTTTGAGGTATAATTCTAAAATTTGTTTGACCAAAACAAGTGACTATTATATTGTTCAGTAAAACGTAGGTACTTTTAGGTCACCCAACGTCATAGTCATCATTATTTATTTAGTAGGTAGGTAGGCTGGGTGCCTACGTCATACAATGCAAGTGTTTTGTAGGTTACGAAACTCTGCGTAGTCGGTAGAGTCATGTACAGTACACGTAGCTAAGCTAAAGCAATCAAACATTGAAGACAGTCAATCGTGTACTACGAAGTTGTCCTTGAAACATTATTATACAAACATTTTGTAAATACTTAGCCTAATATCGGGTTTAGATGTAGTGAAATAATAGTAATAATTATAATACTTACGCCACTTTGAAGGCGTTTAGATCACAAAATCACAACACAGAACACGTGGTATTGAGCACAAAACACAGATTCGTCTGGCGGTAGCTAGTCAGTCAAACTGAATTGCGTAATTATAAACAAGTGTTCATTCCGAACGCTTATCTATTTGTGAGAGAATAATCAACTTGTAAGTGGGTACCTAGATATATCTACTTAGGTAATAAATAAAGATTACAGTTAAAACAATATGTTGTCACATTGGCACTGATACTATGGTATATAATAAAGCGTAGCGTTGTTCAATTCGGCGCTGTGTTTGGTAAAATATGTAGTTTTTAGGGTTCCGTACCCAAAGGTTAAAAACGGGACCCTATTACTAAGACTTCGCTGTCCGTCTGTCTGTCACAGGGCTGTATCTCATGAACCATGATAGCTAGACAGTTGAAATTTTCACAGATTATGTATTTATGTTGCTGCTCTAACAACAAATTCTAAAAACAGAATAAAAAAAATATTTAAGAGGGGCTCCCATACAACAAACATGATTTTTTGCCGTTTTTATAGATTATGGTACGGAACCCTTCGTGCGCGAGTCCGACTTGCACTTGGCCGGTTTTTTATTTAGTTTAACTATTCGTTACGGTAAACGACGGCCTCATACCAATAGGCATAGTTTTAGATGTAGAGCAGCTCGACTGTGTAGTGAAGCGTAGGTCAATCGTCATTACGTCCAAGGTGATAACCATTTTTCGGTATTTATAAATATGGCTAGTGCTTGGATAAGACGGAAAATGCGATAAAAACGCATTTTCTTAAAAAATATCAAACATAAACAGAACCAACAATAACAACTGCATAAAACGATAATCACAAAACACAATAAAAATAAATAAGATCACGACTGTAATCCCCAAGTACGGTAGACATTCTCTCAGATCTCCAGGCGCTTAGATCCTTTGAAGATGTCTAGTGGGGGTAGTCAGAGGCACGTCCAAACATTATATTTGTCACATGCCCACATTTTGCATTAGTTAGCATTCCATACGTGACAGGTTGCAAGCCAATCGCCGCTTACAAGAATACTAACTGGTTTCCTCACAATATTTTCCTTCACCGTTTTAAGCACGTGTTTTGATGCGCATATAAATTTTTCGAACAGAAAAATCCATTGATGCACGCCGGGACTTGAAACACTACTAGGTAGGCCAATTATTTTCAAATCTTCATACTCCTGGGATATACCTAGGCTTGTATAGAAAGTGGGAGTTTTTATTAACTTTTACCCACGACTTCATCCTTTACGACTTCGTCGACTACCTACACGTAAAACATTGATTCCTGAAAATCCAAATATTGTTTTATAAAAAAAGTAGCTTATCTAATCATCTTAAACTATCCTAATATTCAATTTCATCGCAATCACAATCGTTTCATCGGTTTGGCCGTGATAACGACAGACAGACAGAGTTCCTCTCGCATTTATAATAATAGTAGGTAAGTATAAATTATCTCGACCATGTAGTATCATCTTAACCACGTAACTTCTTATGAAATCAGTTAACCCGTTGCGAGCTCTAGTCCAGTGATTATAAGTTACCAGTGTTGCTGCATTCTTAGACCCACCCCTTGGGGACACGCGACTAGACCTGAAGTGTAGGGTGACCATTCAGAATCTAGCTCGATGCTACCCCGGACATAGTTGACACTGTCAGGTCACAACGACAGAATCATCTATTTTTCCGGTAACCTATCTTGGACTAGGATATGATATATTATACTTAACCTTTATAAAATGGCCGAGTGGGAGGTACCCCGACTTTCATTGTGAAGGTCGTGGGTTCGAATCCCGGCGTGCATCAATGGATTTGCTGTTCGAAAAATTTATATGCGCATCAAAAACACGTGCTCAAAACGGTGAAGGAAAACATCGTGAGGAAACCAGTAAGTATTCTTATAAGCGGCAATGGGCTTGTAACTTGTCACGTATGGAATGCTAACTACTGCAAAATGTGGGCATGTGCCAAATATAATGTTTGGACGTGCCTCTGACTACCCCCTCTAGACATCTTCAAAGGGTCTAAGCGTCTGGAGATCTGAGAGGATGTTTACCGTATTTGGGGATTACAGTCGTGATCCTATTTATTCTTATATATAAAATTCTCGTGTCACAATGTTAGTTACCTTACTCCTCCGAAACGGGTTGACCGATTCTCATGAAATTTTGTGAGCATATTCAGTAGGTCTGAGAATCGGCCAAAATCTATTTTTCATACCCCTAAGTGATAAGGATTGCGTAAAGATCGGGAAAAACGGAAAGTGCTTTTTTCTGTGGGATTATTGACATTTAACAGGACAACGTCTGGCGGGACAGCTAGTTTTAATATAAAATCATTCATTTTAAAGACTTATTTTCGTGTATAATATACACAATACACATATCCGATTTGTTGAATAGGATACCTTGACATTTATTAAGATAAAATAAAATAAGTGCTACACAATAATTAACAAAGTCTTTGCTCAATCTAACTGTACACAACATACTATTATTTCACTGTTAGTGTAGAGTAGAGGTATTGTAGTGGTAGAGATACATACTATGATCACGACTAATCCCCCAGTATGGTAGACATCCACTTGGATCCCAGAGATACCAGAGATTTAATACAGTTTTCAGTTCCTTTGTATAATTAAACTGACTGATTAAATCATAAGGCTCATTTTGTGTCCATCGATGCGATATGCTCGTCGCGTCAATGTCGTCGCATTGCCGTCGGCGTCGGTTGCTTCGGTCGCGTCCGTTTGACCGTAGCTTTATGGTCACACGACAAAAGATGCAAGTTTTTACAAGCGGCCGGGACAACGTCCTGCCAATGATGTTTACTTATATGAGACTGTGGTGCGCCCGCGACTGTTGCTTAGTCATCTGATATTCCTCCTTCCTTCTCTGCTTGTTGTAAGTTTTTGTTTCATAACCCTTAGGCGATAAAGAAACCCTGGTACTGAACCAGTGTTTCTTTCTCCTGTTAAAAAGGGGTATCAAACAATAGCTGGAAAAAAAACATTGATTTACCATTACCATAATAAAGAAGATCTCTACTTTTCGTAAGTGTTATAAACTACGAGTACCATGGAGTACCCAAGTGAACCACCTTTGTTGTCACTTTCGCATCGCAACTATGTAGTTCTGTTTTAATATTACTTGAGCTTGTGGTTGGTAAGCCCCTTGGAACCGAACATTTCTCCTGCTGCTGGTATCAAACTAGCACCTCTTGCATCTCAATCGTTTGTAATACGCCGATCGTCAACAATAGTTTAGATTATATGAATAAAAACTAGTTTCTTAAAAAGCAGCCTAGCCTTCATCATCATACCATAAAGTGACATAAGTAGGTACGCTTCTTATAAATTAAAATGCTTTACAAAGCTGAGGGGTTATTGTCAGTCAGTTAGTAACGGAAAACTTATGTGAGTATATCGCAAATCGCAAGCGTCTGTTGGCAGATTCCATCTTGAGATGAATGAGTTTTTGCTCTCTAAGCAACAATATCAGACTACTTGTAGTATTTTAATTACTCGAAGCTCATCTAGCTTCTAAGACGTTCTAGAACGTCTAAGACATCGGTTATATGCTAATTCTGGCGTCAGTTCAATCCATCATTCTGGTCAGAATGACAGGAGAATTACCGTGTAACACGCGGACTGATGGTCTGGACTGGACTGATGAAAATTTTAAACCGTTTCCTTTTTCCATCATTCTGGCATCAGTCGAAACTCGAATCGAATGATGGATTGAACTGACGCCAGAATTAGCGTGTAACCGATGTCTTGGAAGCAAGTCAATGTCAAAAGGTATTTATTTCAATAAAATCAGAAGGATCTATTTGACGTCCTATGAGCTAGGTGAAGCTACGCCTGGTCCTCGCGACTTAGCTTAGAAGAATCAGGTAATTAACTCGGCAAAAGGGGTTTCGATTCCCACGGCGAGACAATGTTTGCATGATCTGCACGTAATTGTATCGGTCTGAATGTTGTGGCTGGTACCTACCATGGTACTAATTTCTGATACCCACGACACGACAGCCTAGTTACCTAGGGGATTGTTGTGATTTTTTATTATCTAATATATTTGTAACCAAGAAATCTCGCTATTGTAGAGGATGCATGTAATTCAATACAAGAATGTGCGGCAAAAATCTATACTCGTCCAGTAAGGTATCCTATTTCTGTCGATCACATTGCGGTCAAATATGGCAGAAAGACTGGTATTCAGGTAAAATCTTCACTAAAATATAATAACTATAAAGATGTTTATGAGGTAGTAATGTTTTCTAGCTTCAGCCTGCGGATTCGCTCGTTTCGGTACCTATAGTAGGATGAAAAACTTTGGCGAACGCGTTGATATCTTTTGTATGGGGAAATCATTATTCTAATAACTCGCTAAACAAGTCTTTGTTTTACAAATACATAAACATAGTTACATTAAGTATACATACATTTCTTCTATATTATGTTTTGTCATGTCAAAGTCAAAGACATTTCGCTTAAATTGCCGATCGGTAGGTATCTGTACTAAATCTATCGTGTGTCAATAACTAGTGCAATCTTACAGTACAGAAAAATAATTTTCTAAAGCTTCTAGGTAAACTTCTTTCATTCACCCATACTAAGTACAGTGTAAGGAACATTAAGAGAGTGTTCTCTTCATGTTCCTAGCCATTCATATTGTAGCCTTCACACGAAGGCTACCGAAGATGATATCAAAGCTCCTGTTCCAAACGGAAGAATGAGTTCCCATATATTTTTGAGGCTCCGGCACGGCTCCCCTAAACAGCCCAAGACAACTTCTAAGGGGCTGAGTACTAAGTACTAAAAGAGCAAGAAACAAAACGAATGTTGCCAAGTAACTGGCACGCGTCACACCTGGCCGGCAGGTGCGAATATCAATATTAAATTCCCATAAAAACTTACACCGGCTGGTATACTCGTTGACTCATCTGATGCTCACTTCCTCAGAAGACTTTGGATGGCACGAGCCTCCTCAAGTTACAACTTGGAAGTGCCAGATGAAAGATTGTGCGAATTGAAATTAAATTAACATAACGCTACCGTTCGATGGCGCCGAAGCTTACCGTTGGATAAAGTCGACCGAAGAAAGTGCATACTTTGTACGTACTTTCTTGCTTCTAAAGTAAAACTGGTAGGCTAGGCTTTAAAGACTTTGGGCGGCCTATGAATGATCTTCACTACGAGTAGTTAATACCGATCGGTTTCAGTGGTTACGTTGCGTTTCACATGTTTATTGAAGCAGTTAAAATCTAGGAGCATTCGTTTGAGCGAAGATCCATCGGTAGCCATCAACTTTCGGTAAATACCTACCTAACAAGTTTTATATGAACTCTTACTTACCTTCGCTAGGTTATCTTAGTTACCAGTCCACCTTTAGCAAATACGAATTGTTTGTATTGTATTTTAAATATAGGAACGGTTATTTAGGCGTTTGGCGTGTTGTAAACGTTGATTATTTCAAGTCTCTTGAAATAATTGCTACATCTGAAAAGCTAACAACAAGCCTATACTTAGGCGATGAAAGCTGAACGAGAAATAGCAAATGTCATTCAGTGTCCGTTACACGTACCTATAATGATAACTTACACAGGTCGGTAGTTAAAACGGACCATGTCCGTATCCCATTTGTAAATAAACACACAAAGTGTTTGTCTTGTGAGATGGTTTTTAGGGTTCCGTACCGAAAGAGTAAAAACGGGACCCTATTACTAAGACTTCGCTGTCCGTCTGTCTGTCACAGGGATGTAGGTATCTCTATCTCATGAACCATGATAGCTAGACAGTTGAAATTTTCACAGATTATGTATTTCTGTTGCTGCTCTAACAACAAATACTAAAAACAGAATAAAAATAAATATCTAAGGGAGGCTCCCATACAACAAACATGTTTTTTTTGCCGTTTTTATAGATAATGGTACGGAAGCCTTCGTGCGCGAGTCCGACTCCCACTTGGCCGGTTTTGCGCTAAACAGGAGTTCAATTTAAACAAAGTTGTTGGTGCTTAAATTTTACCTAAAGGAGAAAACAGTGTACAAACAAAAAAGTTTTTGCTAATAAAAACCTCGCACGCGGAAGTGTTAGTTAGTATCTCGGTACTTCCTGTATAAAAGCCTGCCTGCCTGATTGATGCGCGCGATAACTGTATACCATCATGTTCTAAGGACAGCTTTTTGTGTGGCCCGTCGCGACCCCGGTTGCGCTGATGAGATTTCCTGTATGCATCGATCTAACATGCCTTATCTACCGGGTGTTACTAAGATTCCTTATTACTGGAGTTGTTGCCGCTTCGAATAGTTGGAGTTTATAATAATCATCGTTCTAATCAATGTTGTTTATGATCACAAGATGTGTGGATAAATATCATTGTGACAGTTTGCACTCCAAGCATTTTGTCTATTCAAAACAGACAAACCAAACCTGGCGTGTTTATTTTGTCAATACAATCATTGTTTAGGAACGATTGTCTTCGAGTGGGATCGTGTCATTGTCGAGGGTTAGTTGCGCGGTCGTCGGACGAGAGAGCGGGCCCTTTAGTGCAAGATGTGTTCAGTTTTTTGATTGACATAATTACGCGCGGACACAGAGGCAGTACAGGTAGACAGGACCGCGCGCCGGCATCGGCTTTGGCATCTCGGTGGAAGTGGAAGCGTAGCATATAGCAAAAGCATAATTCAGTCGCACCGCGCCCGTCGGCCGAGCGACCGCGTGAAGCCCCGCGCGCGCCCCATGCTTCCGAACCAGTCGGGATGGCTCGCCGCGGCGCCAAGTTAGCGCCATGTTGAAGCATGCTGCGCGGCCGCCGGCGGCGAGCGATGCCGACCACCGTTACCAGAACATGCCGCGGCGGCCGCACCACCATCTGCCGCTCAACGTCTCCACTCTGGACTCCTCCAAGCACTCGGTGGGCGGCACTTCGGCCTCCGTCAGTCCTGGCGCGCCACCACCGCCGCTGCCTCCTGCGCCTGTACTTTCGCCTATCCCGGTCGCTTCTCCTCCGAAGCTCGCCAACGGGAACGCTACCGGAGCCCCCGTCCCGAGGCAATCCTCCAGATCGAAGAACAATCGAGCCGCCACGGAGGAGGCGCTCACTTCCCTGGCCCTGCTGTGCCTGGTCAGCTTACTCCTGGCTCTGCTGGCGCTGCTGTTCCTCCTGAAGATCTCGGCGCCGGCGAGCGGCGCGCCCGAGGAGTTCGCGGTGGTTTACGAAGTGACGTTAGCGTTGTGTGCGTTGACACTATCCCTGAACCTATGCTGTCTGCTAGTGTGTGCGATACAGTTCCTGTTCGCGGTGAAGCTGGTCCACTCGCCGTCGGCCCCGAACGGACGGTGAGTTGAAGCATCGAGCGCTCGTCCCCTGATACCGCACTTGACCGTAACGGAATGCCTCCAAACCCGTTGTGCCGATTCCACCTCGTCTGATAGGAATGCCTATACAAATATTATAATCTTAGGTTATTACTTGCACCGACATGCCCGCGCTCGAGAGCTCAACTCCAAACGGTCTTATCTCATTCAGGTTATCTCTTACACAACGCATAACTGTAAGAAAACTTCGAGTTTTCAACTCGACTATCGGGTTTGTTTGTCGTTAAGGTTTTTGGATGGTTGGGGTCAGATATACCCAAAACATTCATGCAGTTGTCTACAGCTGCTCTGCACAATCAGTTGTTTAATCGTTACAAAATTATTACCTGTTTGTAAGGTGTTTCTATCTAGCAAGCGAGTAAAGCAGGTGCTAACGGTCTCTAGTGGCGGTTATTTGTGAAGGCTCTATAAAAAATGTTCCGTGTTGGAACCGTTGATAAACTCTCGCACGCGTCGGTTACCGGCATTATTGACTTTTTCTAATGTTATTTGCATAATCATCTTCCATTTCAAACGGAGTCCCGTTAAACATGTTTTCCCAGATTTCAAGGACTGTTTGATTAACTTTATAGGCAGTTAAATTAATTTTAAACAAAACTAACAGTTAATTTGAACCTACCGAAGAATTTGCGGAACAAATATTATTGACTAGAGTCGTTGCATCTCAATCAATCCAATCCATCGTATTGTGTTAACATATCCCCATTTTATTTCCTTTGGAACCCTATTTAAAGGTGTCTTTGATTACATTCCTTTATCAAGCAGTATGAACTGTTACCTTCCGCATTAGATAGTTACATAGTACGAGATATATGTACGAATATATAGGAACTATGCTGAACTCGTACATCTATTCGTACCGACCGCATAACTGGGAGTGCACTGGTTCAAAGAGGTGTGTTTATTATTGTGGATGCCATTAAAATTAGCCGTTGATGGCATAGATCACCAGAAAACAAAACAAGGAAGTTATATTAGTTTGAAATCTAGGTGACTGTTGCATGTTGTATAATTTATAAGAAAAGTTTATGTTATCTTCGTGATGCAAACAGATCTTTTAAAAGTACTTTTGGTACTTCCGTATAAATGAAATATAGTTTATCAAGGACGATTGGTTCAAAATGTTAATTAATTCTACGGAAATTTATCTTAAAAATGAAAAACTGGTTCTCAATGATATGTTTTAGTGATAAATAAGACCTTGGCAATATGCTCTTGGACCAAATCGGTGACGTTTTGGAATAAGACCAGGCCAAGAGTACCTACTCTAAACAGATGGGTTATTTCAAAAATGCCCATAAGAATGCGATGAGAGTGAATGAAGCAAGATGTAGGTATGTCAGGGTTGTAGCAAGTGGATAGCCGTGGTCTCTGCCTAACCCTTTATGCAAATTGTAGCCTTATACAAATTTGTTGATATGTCTGTGAAAATAACCATTTAAAATAGGATATATGTCATTATCTTACGAAAGTAAAAGCCTAGCCTACTGACTGTTATACGAAATAGTTGTGACTATCTGTGATCAGTGGTAGGTATACCTACCCACACAAATATACCACACTTAGCAGCAATTTGTGGTTGTAAATGTTAAATTTTTACTAATATTAAAACAAAACTTACAGTTTGTTTGTTTTGTGGATGTGGAAGGTAATTTTCGAAACTACTAAACTGATTACAAAAAATCTTTTTAAGAGGAAAACTGTACTACCTATCCTTTTGTGTCATATGCTATTTTTTTATAAACATTATTTACTACAAAATTACGATATTTGTAGATCAAGTCCAAAATGATCTAACGTCGTTTGCGTTGGCCAAAACATTAGTAAAACAATTTTTTTATCTTTTGCAATTACTTTACACAATAATTACGTTAAGAAAACTAAAAAGAAAACCGAGCAATCAAAAAAAAAAATATTCGTAGTATACCCATATCCATTAAAAAAAGAATTATTAAAATAGGTCTACTCTGTAAAAAGTTATGCGTGGTCTAACATTAAGAAAACATACGTGTCGAATTGAAAACCTCCTCTGTTATTTTAATTTTTTTAAAAAACTACGTAAACGTTCTATGTCAAAATTGGGAGAAAAAATGTGAATAAAAACCTTTACAGTAAATTCTAGTAAATTTAATGTCAATACTAATACCAATACTAATAATAGCAAAGCCGCAGGCAAAAGCTAGTTTGTCTAATAATCGTTTAAATCTATCTCACGTAACGATTCCGTTTATAGATACAATAAAAACTTGACTGATCAAGAACCGACATCGTCCAGTTATAGAACACAATATCTAAATAACTGAAATAATTTCCCAAGAGCGTCGAGTAATATAATTGCGGTCTAAACCCGTTTTCTAAACAAGAATCTTCTGCCGATAGAACTTAGGTAGGTATAGTAATAAAGGCAGCTGCAATCCAAACAGAAAAATATATAGTAGACTAGGTGCCCGCTCCGGCTTCGCACGGGTGTACTAGGCAAATTTTTAATACCTTAGGTTACATTATTGCAATTTACCTACGTGAGGATCTCTAATTAAGGTGATAAGTGAAATTTTTGACGTTTTGTATGGGCTGAATCTACCCGGATAAGACGGAAAAAGTGATAAAACTGCATTATCTTGAATACCATCAAATTTAAAAAAAAAATGTCTTTAATTTACGTATGATTATATAACGAATTATATAAAAATGAACTATTAAGCTATTCATAGTTTTGATTAAAAACGAAACTAGTGTTTTTGAAGACTGGAAAATAAATCTATCGAGAAAAGTTTCACCAATCGTGTTTCTGTCTTTAATTTATCTAGAGTTATAAAAAACAAAACTGTATGTTTTGCAGTTATTGAGAAAAAACGATTCTGCATTCATCAAAAACTTTTATTACTCGTCTTAACATTACATAAATAGGTCATATTTTATTTTCTTTAAAAAGTAGAGATCCTCTAAAGTAAACTTATTTACCTAAATAATATGCCAAAAAAACAAACATTAAACTAGATTTTAATTATGGGTTGCTGACGATTCGGACACAATAAATTCGGACACTTGGGTTAATTATGATGATTCTAAATGATACTAAAGATTTCAATGAATATAATTTTTGTATTGTATCTTTATTATACTTAGATTTGAATTTGAATCTTTTATTATTCAAAACTATAGATTTTAAAATCTTTTATTTAAAAACGTCATAAGAAAAGAAATAACCAACAATAAATAAAGAGGTACCTACGGGTAGGTAGACCTCCAAGTTACCTCTAGAGTCTAGACAACTCAAAATAAAGAACCCACAGCAAAAAACGATACGAAGCTTTTTCTCACGAATACCTGATACTAAACAGCAGTGGCCTTGTGGGAGATACCTCGACTTTCAAAACGAAGGTCGGATATTAAAAAAAAGCAAATTAAAGATTGCTCAAAATGGCGAAGAAAAACCTCGCGACAAAAACAATCAGTAGGTATTCTTAGCAGCGGCGGGCTTGAGATTGTCACGTGAAATGCTTACCACTGCTAAATGTGGGCATATGCCAAATGCAATGTAAGGTCATGCCTCTGGAAACCCCTTTAGATATCTTCAAGGATCTGACCGCCTTGAGATCTCAAGGGATCTCTATCGTAATACCATATCATGATTTGATCACAATGCTTGTGATTTCGTTATATTTTCAACCGTCGAGAAAATAAGGTTTTCATTTCGTTTTCAGGGTTCCGTACCCAAAGGGTAAAAACGGGACCCTAAGACTTCGCTGTCCGCTTGTCTGTACGTCTGTCTGTCACATGAACTGTGATAGCTAAACAGTTTAAATTTTCACAGATAATGTATTTCTGTTGCCGCTATACTAAAAACAACGCAAATACTAAAAACAGCATAAAATAAATATTTATGTGGAGCTCCCGTACATCAAACGTGATTTTGTTGTCGTTTTGTATTTATAATAGTAAGGATTCCTTCGTGCGGGAGTTCGACTCGCACTTGGCCGGTTTTTTATGTTGTGTAGAAAATCGTTCAAAGTTGGTCCCATTTAAGTTATTTTTATGAAGGACTAGGTATAGTAAGATAGTCTCTTTGTAAAACTTAAAAAACCAATCCAACACGGTTGGTTGGTTTGTTTTTTTAAGTTTTACTCTTGAATTTTCCATTTGTTGAATCATTTTCATCGGTTTTCCTTTTTGTTTTTGAAACCTATTACATTTAGAAATGATAGCACAACTTTGTAGAAACACAATGACCTTAAGGTAATTTGTATTCATAGTGTAACACTAAATTATGTAAAACAAAACACCTAGATGCAGTTTCGAATGCGAGAGTGGTGCCGAAAATAACTTTGTAAACAGACAGACAGACGTGCATGCTAATGTAATGCAATACGCAGTGTAATAGCAGTTTTCTACGTAATGTTAGTTTACGTTATCGCATATCCTGTAGTATGTAACTACAAGTAGGTATTAGCTATGAGTGTGTGAATTTTTAGATTTTATACCTTTTGGTTGGCGGTGCATATTATGATTAAATATTTGTAAGAACCTACTATAAGGAAATAAGATAACAGAACAGAAATATTCAGTAAATCCTAAAGCGTGTTATACGTTTGAAAAACTAAAAAGAAACCGGTGAGAATGTTTCGAGCTATCGAAAAGTCAAGAGACGATATTAGGTTTATTAAGTTCTATAAATAAACTATTAATCACTACATACATAGTATAAAGCAAAGTCGCTTTCCGCTTCCCGCGTATGTATGTATGTATGTTTGCTTATATCTTTAAAACTACACAACGGATTTTGATGCGGTATTTTTTAATGAATAGAGTGATTCAAGAGGAAGGTTTATATGTATAATACATGCATAATATAGTAGAGAAACACTGATAATTTTAGAGGTTTCTAATGTGATGTCGTAAATAAACACATTTTTTGCGCTTACATTGCAAATGCTGGCTGAACCCCACGAGATATATCAAAATAATGTACCTACTACAGTATTGTACACCTTAAAAACGTCTACAAAAAAGTCCACGATGGTATTAGAAATGTCTTACGCACAGCGAAGCGGGCACGGGTCAGCTAGTCCTACATAAATACAATTTAAATGGGACCAGCTTCGGTCTATTCTCAAAAATCATCCTAATCGGATCACCAGGTAAAAATATATGCGCGGTCATACATAAAAAAACCGGCCAGTGCATTATCTATAAATAAGGCAAAAAAATCACGTTTGTTGTATGGGAGCCCCCCTTAAATATTTATTTTATTATGTTTTTAGTATTTGTTGTTATAGCAGCAACCGAAATAAATAATCAGTGAAAATTTCAACTGTCTAGCTATCACGGTTCATGAGATATAGCCCTGTGACAGACAGACGGACAGACGGACGGACAGACAGCGAAGTCTTAGTAATAGGGTTCCGATTTTACCCTTTGGGTACGGAACCCTAAAAAGCAACAAAGAAAACCACCAAAAATATATTATGCGCACGCGAAAAGTGTATTAGGCAGTTTTTACCTTTTAGTGCTTATTATTTTGCACTTTGAAAGGATGCCATTATCGTATTATTTTATTTAATTTCGTTGTGTTAACTAATGATTGAATTCAAATCTAACGGCTGTGGTTTTGGTTTGTTTAATTAGTTTATCAAGATAAATTACAAGATTTGTTCTTTCCATTGCATTGTTGCATACACTGTAGGCAGATGGGAACTCATTAAAATAAGCATTGTATTCGTATAGGTTAATGTTAGAAAGGTCAGATGGTAAATTAATTTCACACAATTTTTCGATAATTGCTTGACCGCTAACTGTAATTTGAAATAGTTGCTTCTATGGTAATATGAGGCAAGTAGTGAGTCATAATAAAAAAACCGACCAAGTGCGAGTTGGACTCGCGCACGAAGGGTTCCGTACCATTTATCTATAAAAAACGGCAAAAAAACAAGTTTGTTGTATGGAAGCCCCACTTAAATGTCTATTTTTTATTCTGTTTTTAGTATTTGTTGTTATAGCGACAACATAAATACATCATCTGTGAAAATTTCAACTGTCTAGCTATCACGGTTCATGAGAAACAGCCCTGTGACAGACAGACGGACAGCGAAGTCTTAGTAATAGGGTCCCGTTTTGACCCTTTGAGTATGGTACCCTAAAAAATAAGCACAAGCTAGTGTACGTAGAGAAACATACCTACCTGAACTTTTGTTTACTAATCAATCAAAATGAAAAGCTCTTTTTAATCGTCTTTAAAAAATGATATCGATGATGTCTATTTTTTTAATTATAAATTGCATTTACTCATTTTTTTAAGTTATCCAACAAAATCTTCATACGATTAGTACCTAGTTAAATTTTAAAAAATACATCTTCACTTTATTTTACTATCTGTCGAAACATGGATATTTTTTTTTTTGGATAAGTTGTTTATTTGAATGAAGGGTGAGGAAGTTTATGTTCCTATTTGTTTACTTAAAATAGATATAGTACGTGACCTAGATTAGCTTATAGGCTAGTTGCGGACTAGAATAAAGATAAAATGGTAAAAATTATTACCGTTTATAATTTATGTTAATGGTTTTATCTAGGTTTGATACTGGGTAGGTATTAATTAAAATTAAATTAAAATATAAAAATCATTTATTTCAATAAAATCACAAGGGTCACTTTGAAACATCTTAAGAACTAGGTGAAGCTACGCCGATTCCTCGCGACCAAGCCTAGAAGAATCAGGCAACAAACACGGCTTGGGGTCTACCTTTTTTATCAATTATTCTTTCCTTAATGCTATGTAGAGCTCCAGTGTGGTGCCGATCGAACAAGGTGAAGGCTCAATCGAGAATAATAAATAAAAGTACGAGTCAAGTACGTACAACAATAAAAAAAATAACTAGAGCTTCAGCACAAATTCAAAAAGCAGCACAGGCATTAAACAATACTGGCATTTATTCCTTCAGGCAAGGGTATTTTAAATCAGATTTTATCAAAATAGCTAGTACGAATTTATAAATAAAGATATACATAGAGAGTATACATCAACGCATCAAAAATAAGTGAACTGCAAAAAGAAAACCAGTGGGCTACGCTACGAAGTCTTTTCTCACGAGAAACACGAAATCAAATAAAACAAGATCTTTTGTCGTGAACAAATATCGTACGAAGAAAGGGTCCACTATCGTGAGAAAGATGCGTTCTACATGCACCGTAAGACTTCTTTCAATTAAACTGTACAAAAATGAATGAAATGAATTGAATTTCGGTACATGGAACTCTATTGAAAACGGGAAATGAATACCTACTATAGATGGAATCCAAGGACGCGTTTAACTATTATTAGTACTTATAATGAGGTAAAATATGTATTTTTGTTTGTAATGGATTAACTAAAGAAATACGGGGCCAATTTTAAACATTATTTCACCTATTAAAAGCTACATTATGAACGGATAACATATACATATTTTATTATCAAAATAAATTAAATTTGCAATAATGTAACCTATAGAAACAAAAAATTTCCTATAACCTTTATTAGTAGACTGCTAGTTTAAATAAGGCAATTTTTTACATCTTCAAAGATCTCAGCGCCTGGAGATCTGAGAAGATGTCCTGGTCCTACAGTCGTGGTCCTTTTTATCCAAAACTTGTCTGAAATTGCTTTTTTTTATGCGTAATTGAAATTTGGACAGAACAAAGTCTGTCGCGGGTCGCCTAGTTCATTATAAAAGAATTCCAGTTATGGAAACAAGTATTACAAAACTTAATAAATACGCTGGGAGTGTCTGTCGGTGAGGTACTGAATGAGCAACACAACACGAGGTCAGCCGGCGAATATTTGAGACCGGTTCCAAACAAATCGCTTCCTTTTATGCTTTTAAACTTGCGCTTTATATAAAGGCTAATAAGAGCGGTTTTAGAGTAATTATTGAGTCGAATCGACGAACGCTATTTGATTGATCAAACTTCTTTTGAGTGTCAAATAAGGTGTTATTCACTGGCATGCGGAGTTTTTTATTATTCGAGTGTCGAAAGCAGTTAGCGCGACCCTTTGTTGTAATTTGTGGACGTAATTTTTAAATGTTAACCTAGAAAAATGAATTACATCTCAGATCCCATCAAAATCTTTTACTTAGTTTTCGAACACGTACCTACCTATAGTACCTACGTTCGAAGTTTGTAAGAATTCTTGTCAATTTTGTTTAAAACCTAAAAAATATTAGGTACAGTTGTGACTTGGATTATAATAAAGGCCTTTTATCTAGGTACGACGTATGCCAAACTATTCTCATCTAGTTGGTACGTAATAGATACGTAGCTAGTATTCTATAATATAGACTCTATAGGTACCTACGCGTAGTCTATTGAACTCACAGAGACTATTATACAAGATCGTCATTCCGTCCTCTCACGCACACCAATCCACGCAATAGAGAAAGATACGCTTATTTCGTAAAAATCATTCATAACCATAGCCTGGCTATAGCTAACATACATTTTAGAAAATACCTATTTCATTCGTATAAAATCTATGTACCTAAACTGCATTCAAAGCCACAATAATGGCATTGAAAGCCATAATATGATAATCATAGTTTTTACGAAATATGCCAGCTGGACTCAAGGTACAAAAAAACCCGATATAGGTCCTTGGGCAAGGCCGCGGGGCGTTTAAAAAGAATCTCGATTATTTCCGGTCACTATCCAATCCATGGATCGTTTTATGTGATTCTGGGAACTTCGATCTATGCGTGTTGGAATGCGATGGACCACCGAATTTAATTTATGGGCTTTTACTTTGGGTTGAACTGTTTTCTTTTAATTTTATCTTGGAACTTACCTCTATTGATATTGAGAAAAGATTTCATTCTGAGAACTGATTTACAAATTGAAATGAAGATGTGTAAATATAACTAGCAGTCCGTCCCGGCTTCGGATGGCAAACTTTTGATTAAGTATTGTAATTTTCTCGAAAATCAATTTTTTTTTAAATATAAATATAGCCCATGTTACTCGCTGATAATTGTAGCTTTTGATAGGTTATAGAATTTTTAAAATTGGTCCCGTATCTTTTTATTTTATCCGTTACAAATTTACAAACAAAAATAGGTACAATTTTTACATCCATAAAAAAGGAGTGTAGACAAGTTCAAGGGTCATGATCAGGGTTGCAGAGTGGGCGGGATTATCCCGACATTTCATATGATGTCCAGAGTCGGAAAAACTTTAATAATTAAAAAAAAATAGACCAAGTGCGAGTCGGACTCGCGCACGAAGGGTTCTGTGCCGTTGTTCGTATTTGTTGTTATAGCGGCAACAGAAATACATCATCTGTGAAAATTTCAAGTGTCTAGCTACATGTTCATGAGATACAGCCCTGTAACACCCAGACGGACAGACGGACACCGAAGTCTTAGTAATAGGGTCCCGTTTTTACCCTTTGGGTACGGAACCTATGTATTTGTCCCGACTATAATCCTAAAATTAAGAATTTTTGAAGTTTTACCTAGATATTTTGGTCATCCCATCTGGTAACCCTAGTCATGATGTGACTAGCTGTACCGTAGATAGTACCAATACCAACAGCATATTAATCGAATTAAATGTTCTTAAGCCTCATAAGAGTTGCATTGTGAGAGACCACGTTCCATATGACAAAGTTCCATATTCCAAAGTTGGAGGAATGCGTACTTCATATTTTTCTAAAGAACATAAATACAGCACCTACCATCCAAGTAGGTACCAGCATGTTTTGACCAATTGTTTGCAATTGCATAGGTAGGTACTACTCGCACCCTTTTGCTCACATATGGTGAGAATTTTATTTATAAAACCAAGTGCTATGAGTCACTCCGATGACTGCATTGTGCTATGAATGACTTCACAAACGAATTCCTTATTTTCGCACACCATGGGATACGCGAGAAAAAAAATAGCATCCCCACTTTAGGTGTGGAAAAGGGAACCCTAAAAAAAAAGGTTTTTAAAGATTTTATCTATCACTTTGTTGACATTACTAATATGTTTAAACATGCCAAATTACAGCTTTCTAGCACTGATAGTCTCTGAGCTAAACAGCGGACAGACGGATAGACGGACGGACGGACAAGGCGAAACTATAAGGGTTTCTTGTCTTGTAGACTACGAAACCCTAAAAAAATGCAAAAAGGATGACTTTGGTATAGATGGCGCTAGTGTGCAACCAATCTGACATCACAGACTAAAAACATTGAGTCGTCATAGCAATGCAATGTTTTTCGTAATTACCTAAATTCGAGGTACCTCCCACTAGGCCAACAACAAACAACAATTAGATTCTAGTTTTTAGTAATTTATTTATCTACTTACTACTTTTAGATTATTTACATAACGCTATATGAAAAAAAACACTAAAAACTACTATGGTGTGTGCACGTGCAAGTATTAAAATAACTCACTTACTTATTTAATTAGTGATAATAATCAATACTTAGATAGAACTAAAACTAATAGGTAGGTTAGGTTATAAGGGAGGCCTATGTCCAGCAGTGGACTTCATATGCCTGATTGTTATTCTTCGTTTCAGTTACATTGTAATAAGATACAGTTTCGGCGCCAGAGTGTCTCCTGAATTCTATACCCCCCCATTGTCACGTGTCACGCGCTAAATGCAACAAATGGAAGTGACCGCGGAGTGAATCTTCGTTGAGTTGGATTTGTCACGCTCGCTGGCTCGAAGCGGGCCTGCTTATTTTACAGAGCTCATACAATTATGTGTAACGGTTAATTATTATAGAATGTTATGCTAGTTAGAGATAACAGACAGATTTTATGGTTCTGTACCCAAAGGGTAAAAACGGGACCCTATTACTAAGACTCCGTTGTCCGTCACCAGTCCTGTCTGTCACCAGGCTGTATCTCATGAAACGTGATAGCTAGACAGATGATATTTTCACAGATGATGTATTTCTGTTGCCACTATAACAATAAATCCTAAAAACAGAATAAAATAAACATTTAAGTTGTATGGGAATACAACAAACGTGTTTTATACCGTTTTTTATAGATAATGGTACGGAACCCTTCATGCGCGAGTTCAATTCGCACTCGGCCGGTTTTTGGTAATGAGACTACTTACAGAACTACGATTATAGTTATGCGCCTCGGCAAGTTTCGTCTCTCCGAATTAGTACGACTATGCAACCAATGCCTTTACTGCAAGCTACATCCGCTGATTTTCATTGCTGAGCTAAACAACGATAGATTTTTTGTCCATAGTGTGAGTAAATTTCTATAATGACATTCTCTAAATTTGAAAGCTGTGGCACTGGGCAATGTAAATCAGCGGGTAAAGATCGAGTTTTACGCAATAAGCTTGATGTACTGTCTAGAATGGCCCGAAGCATTTTTGCTTACCTAGCTTATAAAAAGATGGAATACTTATAATTAGTAGGTAGACTAATTATAAGTATTCCATCTTTTTATAGTTCCTCAATCACGAAAAGTGGAACAGTGGTAGATTAAGTTAGATCTTAGATAGGATCACTTCTGTAACCCCAAAGTAAGGACGACGTCCTCTAAGATCTCCGTGCGCTCAGTTCTTTGAAGATGCCTAAAAGGTATTCAGACACGTCTAAACATTACGTACAATATTATTTAGGTATATGTTTTTTTTGCGTTGACTCTCTTAAAAGCCTCCTAGAGAGAATGAACGGAACTGAATAAAAAAACCCTATATTTTCCTTAATAAAGCCATGATTAGGTTCAACTAAACCGATAAAGTAGCGAGAAACGAGCGTGGGTGATCCAGTTCAAGTATCTACCTACCTTCCTAGTTTGCCATCGGTGACCCCGCTCGCTGGTGACACAGACTACCACCTACAACATTTTAATGGGCTATTTTCATACTTTTGAGCTGTATTGGGAGTGTGGGACGAAACCAGGCCGTGAATCAATGGATTTTTCTATTAGAAAAATAGAACGATGATTATGCTGATATAAAGATGCGGCGATGGACTTGACTTAGCTCACACATTTAACTGTATAATTTTCTTTGAATGTTAATATGTATTTAATGTATATTATTGTGTGCTATTGGTGTTGCCATAATAAATTAATAAATAAATACAGGATGGCCATCGCACATAATAACTATCACCTAAATAGTTACTTACCTTGTAGAAAAAAAATCGATCGCGATCTTCGTCACCAATAAGAAATCTATTTTTATTCTTGTGTAGTCTTTCTGTCGACTACTTTAGATAAGTATCACAAAATGTAGCACCTAAGCACATTTGGGGTAACTTTCAAACAAATTTTAAAATTTCAATCTCATAGCGCGTTTAAGTCTTTTGTACGGGAATTAGCCACTGTCTTTTAATCAATAACAAAGTATTTTCTTTTACATAAAATCAAATTGTGGTGAAAATGTGCGTTACGCTTCACTTTATACCAGTTGGCAACTTGTCATAAGTGCTAGAGAATATCCTACCTACCTCGAAGTTGTTCAAAAATAAATTGATATGCTATTTCGAAAAGTAGGCTACCCTGGTCGCAAGGAACAGGCGTAGCTTCACCTAGCTAGCTCCTAAGACGTTTCAAAGTGATCCTTGTGACTTTGACTTATAGTAAAAAAAAATACCTAAAAAGTATCTTCTGTAATGTAACATCAAGGGGTAAAAGCTGTTCACCTTGTCCCGCATTACAAAAATACTAAATACCAATAATAGGTGCATAAAATACCTACTTAACTTTCACGGTAGATTTCAATGTCGAATTCTGTGTGTGAATACCTACCACGATAGGTATTTCTGTTTCAAATTACAGCGACAAGTGCTAAAGACGCCAGAATTACCTTGTTAGCAAATAACAGTATCGTTTATCAAATTGATTGTGTAAAAACATCACATTACAAATTGTTACAAAAGAGACTTTCAAATTACAGCGACAAGTGCTAAAGACGCCAGAATTACCTTGTTAGCAAATAACAGTATCGTTTATCAAATTGATTGTGTAAAAACATCACATTACAAATTGTTACAAAAGAGACCCGCATTCTTATTTTTTTTATAGTTCTCCCAAAGGGCAGGCTATACCGCATTCTTATTTTACGTTCGTCGTTGGCTGGTATTTCGTTGACTGACAGTGACAGTGACAGGAGAGAAATGTCTATTTCCCTTTGGCTGCTAGTGTTGTCCAGCTTTCCGCGCTTCTTCGCTCGCGTGGTACCTGGATAAAAAGTAGAGTATTTACTAGTCCAGGGTATAGACTATGTATGTTCCAAGTTTCATCTAAATCATTCATTCGTTTGGGAGTGATTAATGAACAATCGTCCAACTATCCTCACAAACTTTCGGATTTATATTAGTAGAATTGTAGCGCCATGTTGGTAAAGTTATAGAACAAAGTGTTTTCTCTTTTCATTCATTATCGACACCTAAATAATAATAAGTACTTACTTAAAAATTCTAGACAAAACTTTGTCTAGATTACTCGTGAGTAGAGTAGAGAAACAAAGAAACTTTTGGGGCGATATACATACTTCACCTGAGGAAATTCACTCGGGGTGCAATCAAAACACTATTAGTAGAATTGATTCATCCTTTTATCTACACTAAATAGTAGACTTTATTTACCTAGATGATACTGATACCGCGGTGTTATGCATTCAAAAACGTTTAACAAAACGATTCTCAGTCATTCAATCCGAAAATTCCGCTTTGAAGCCTCAAAAACGTCTTCAAACCTGCTGCTTGGCACTATCGTCCAAGGAAGTAAGCCGACACTTGCGGAAGTATGTGGTTTAGCACCAACTAACCGTCAAATAGATCACAGTTGTGACCCGTATGTTGAAGGAATAAGGTTCAGTTTGGGAAGATTGTAAGAGGCTAGATGTCACACCTGAAGGTGGATTAGACTAAGAATAGGACAGGGCTTAGACACAGTGAGAGTGAGTTACTGTCCCGTCTAAGTGGAAGCCTTTTTTGATGTGAAATTCGGTTTCTTATTATAGATCACTGGGTTAATAAGATAACTCTAGTACCTACTAGACATCATAGTTACTAGACTGCAAAGTAGATACTGGTATGACGTGTGATAATCGGCTTAAGCTTGCAATGTTTCTTGAATCAGTGCATGTTTGCAAAGAAACCTGGAAAATGCATGAGTTCACTATATTGCATTACACAAAGCTCAGAATGTCAGACTTCTTTGTTAGTTTTTCCATGATATTTTTATTTTTTATCGACGAAAAACAAAGTTAGGATCAAGTTGACGCGTATATATATATTTTTTTTATGTATGACCTAAATATGACTTAAAATATATTTTATATATAATGTAACAAAATATATTTTATATCTTTTTACCCGGTGATCCAATTTCGATGGTTTTTTTTTCTATTGTGTAGAGAATATTCCCAAATTGGTCCCTTTTAAATTATATTTATGTAGGACTGACAGTTCCCCTTAAAAACTTAAAAAACGAAACGAACGAACAACTCTGACAAAATTTTGCACTTTAAAGCTTAATATTTCACAAACGGATCCCTTAATCGAAAAGTTGTCTTCACAAACCCATAATGTTTTTTATAGATCTATCCAACGACACTCCACACCATATGGTATGCGAGAAAAAAAACCCAATTTAGGTATAGGGGAAGTACTTACCCTAAAAAAATTGATTTAAGTAGTTTTTTAGTTTATCCAACAACTTCATTATAATAGTAGCGTTAATTAACCTACTGACAAAATAAACAAAAATAACAATGTTTTAAGTGGAGGAAAGTCTAATTGCTCAGTTTGTAATGCAAATTGGGAGAAAACCAACAACGGCGCGTGCACTAACTTCATTGAAAAATTGTTATTTCTTACGTTTTTTAAGATTTTTTGTGATATAAAGGTCAGCAGGTAAATATCGGGATACCTTTGTCAACAGTTACCTTACCTACATTATAGATAAATTATGTTCGTGATGACTTTTTATCCTGATAAACACGCGAGTGAAGCCGCGGGCAGAAGCTTTTAAAAAGCACGAGATTTTTTGGGTTCCGTACTTAAATGGTAAAAACGGGACCCTACTACCTACTAAGACTCCGCTGCCCGTCTGTCTGTCACCAGGCTGTATCTCATGAACCGTGGCAGCTAGGCAGTTGAAACTTTTACAGATGATGTAATCCTGTTGCCGCTATAACAACAAATACTAAAATCACAATCAATAAATATTTAAGTGGGGCTTCCATACAACAAACGTGTGTTTCTTTGCCGTTTTCTATATAGTACGATACGATAATGGTACGGAGCTTAAGTGCGCGAGTCCGACTCGTACTTGTCCGGTTTTAAATTTGAAACAGAAGTCCTTCGTGTGCTACCTACTTATAATTTTCCAATAACCTGTTTGGAAGCAAATTTGGTCGACTCTCCGTTTTATCTTAACTTTTATTAATGTTATGATTAAAATTAGCTTTTGCTTTTACATTTACTTATCTACCTGACCAGAACTATTAAATTCCTTGTTATCTTTGATATGGGTAAGTAATGGGGTTTTTATCCATAATGAGTTAAGAATTCTACACAGTTCGACGACGTCTCATCAAACTTACTAAAGGAGATAGAGCCATTTTCACATTTTAGGAAATTATTGCTCACAAAAGGAGGGTATATAAAGTTCAAAGTTTTTATTGCTTTCATTTGTACATTATGGTCTTAAATAAGTATGGTATCAACATGAGCCCAGGTAGGGCATTGCAAAAGATCACCATCAAAAAATCTAAAATGAAACAAAATAAAATAAAATTCTAAAACTAAAAAATATTACTTAATATTAATTATCAAGGTACATAAACTATCTAAACTAATCATTTAAACTAACTATTATTGGGTTTTCACAAAAAAAACTCTTCCAGACTGTAAAAACTATTTTCAATTAAATATTTTTTGAGAAGGGTTTTGAATCTGGGTAGGTTATTTTCATATATATACCAGTACCTAAATATATTATACCTAGAGCGTCTAAATAATTATCAACTAGCTTTTGACCGCGGTTTTACTCGCTTTGTACTCAAATACTAGGTACGCCAGACAAAGTTTGATATATTTAACTAAATAAGTAGGTTATTATCTTGGCTAATTGTGTTATTTGATTTTATGCTAAATATTACTTACTTTAGGTACTTAAATAAGTTCTTGTCTACCTACCAACATACTCTAAAATCAAAACTGGTGCAAATATCGAAAAAAAAACACGATTAAGACGCTGCCAGTCGACGATTATTTTTGTTCGAAACGAAAAAAAAAATACTTGTGAACAAGCCACATCTCCTATTTTATAATGTATAGTATATGTGAATAAAGATGTACCCATCTTTAATCACTTCGATAAATAATCCTACCGACCGCTGCAATGATGACAAACACACGTCCGCGCGTGGTCCGCCTTAGCTTTTCGAATAAATTATGTATAATTACTTATCAAAAATCTATCCTAATAGAAATCTAGATCTACATATTACCTATCTTTAACAATAAATCACAAGTTGATTTTAATAGTAGGTATATAAAATATTTCGATCATAAATTCTAAAACGTATCATTTTGAAATAATATTTTTATCGTGAAAAGTTTCTGCTATTATGTTTTCAGCTTAATAGAAATCTAGGTAGGAACCTGAAGTAATATACTTACTTATAAAAATAGGAGATGTGGCTTGTTCAGAAGTGTTACTTTTTTCGTCCCGAAAAAGAGCAATCGTCGACATACAGCCTCTTAAAATGAATTAAGTAACTTAATTACATTTAATTACCATAAGAACTACATATCAAGTGATACATAAACAGATTTACCCAAACAGAGAAGACGGAAGAATGCCCCAGTTCAAAATCCGTGTCAGTTACACATATAAATTAATGTAATTAGGTAGTTACAGTTTCACGTGCATAATGCAGGCACAGTGCCGGATTAAGCTAGCGCGGGGCCTGTAGCAAATTTTGTAAAGGGGCCCTTAGTTTGCTATAGGTTCTCACGTTAAGGGTACCTATTAAATAAAACAAAACTGTTACAAATCGGGGGGCACGGTAGTGCCCCCGCCAAGTCGAGCGCGAAGCAAACAAACACTGCCGTACCATCCTTTACAGGAATCATTTCGCCGCATTTTCAGGTCCCTATTTGAAAACCTCTGGATAATACCAGAAAGCAGAAATTTTCGTCATCCAGTAAGCTATAATCACATACTTAAAATCCAAAATTTCAAGTCTGTAGGTAATTTAGTTCCGAAGTTAAGCGAAAGCAAAGTTTCGCATTTTAGACACTCACTCACTCACTCACTCATGATCATCAGAATAGAACTAGTACTTCCCATAAACTCAGAGAGCTGAAATTTGGTACAGAATTAGGGTTTAATGGCCACATAAAGGGAAAACCATAAAAACCGGCCAAGTGCGAGTCGGACCATTATCTATAAGAACGGAAAAAAAATCACGTTTGTTGTATGGAATATTTATTTTATTCTGTTTTTAGTATTTGTGGTTATAGCAGCAACCGAAATACATAATCTGTGAAAATTTCAACTGTCGAGCTATCACGGTTCATGAGATACAGCCCTGTGACTGACAGACGGACGGACGGACAGACAGACAGACAGACAGACGGGTAGCGAAGTCTTAGTAATAGGGTTCCGATTTTACCCTTTGGGTACGGAACCCTAAAAACTAGGATAATCGAAGATCTGGAGTACCTGGTGACCCTGATTAGAAAACACAAGAGCTTAACCAAACTATTAGAGATCGACATACCGCCTTTACAAAAAATATTCAACTTGATGGGCCGCTTCATTTAATGTAAA
Organism: Hydriomena furcata; assembly: GCA_912999785.1. Lineage (NCBI taxonomy): Eukaryota > Metazoa > Arthropoda > Insecta > Lepidoptera > Geometridae > Hydriomena > Hydriomena furcata. The sequence continues at coordinate 2,774,391 of OU538834.1, read as the reverse complement.
AAATCGAAGGTCTGAAGTATCTGATGAAGAACCCTCAGCTGGTCTCAGCTGTATTAGAGATATGGTAATGCCCCCTTCTACTATTGGTACATAAAAAAATCGACTGTCATTGCAAAAAAATATGTCAAAAAACCTGTGTCAAATAAGAAAATCTATTAAAATAAATCAATAAGCCCACGTTTCTACAAAAAAAAGTGAAATCCCACCAAAAACATTCTGTAAAAAACTAGCCAAGTCTCGATGGAGCTGCTTGTTTATCTCTAAAAAGTAATGAAATCTAGACAAAGTTGTGCCAAGTCTGAGGTTCCTTACTGTGATTTCTTTATTATTATAGTCACATCATTAACTATAATAATAAAGAAATCGCAGTAAGGAACCTCAGACTTGGCACGACTTTGTCTAGATTTCATTACTTTTTAGAGATAAACAAGCAGCTCCATCGAGACTTGGCTAGTTTTTTACAGAATGTTTTTGGTGGGATAAACTTTTCTAGATTTAATATGGGCAAATTTAGCAGTATTTAGCCTTTTTCTCGGAATATAATAGATATAATAATTATAAGGTCATATTTCAGGTAGGAGTGAAGCATACCCTAGTAAAATATTTTTACGCTCCCTATCTACATTATTGTTTTACGGTGAGAGTTGTGTTGGACCGCGGGGCCCCTCGAGTCGCGGGGCCCGTAGCATTTGCTACTCTTGCTACGTGGTTAATCCGGCACTGTGCAGGCATGATATTAATACGCTCATAAACGTTTCGTAATTTTCATGTTATTCACGTTATCGCGAGACATCCTCTTGCGTAACACACATTAGTGCTAGCCACGCAAGTCGCAGCTCAGTTGGTAGTAGCTCTGCCTTTTGCGATGTAGTTTGCGTGTTCGATTCCCACCCAGGACACACATTTTTATATTGATATGCACAAAAAAACCTTAGTATTATAATCAGTTATCTGGTTTCCATAGTAGGTACAAGTTTGATTAGATGGCGCTGGGCAAAAAGGCAAAAAAAAATATTTTTTAAAATAACCGCGATGCGATTTGGTAGTCGAGGTCGATAATATACCAATAGTTAAGTAGGCTGGTGTATCGTGTTAGTTACGCTATTTATAAGTTAACTCAAGAACGGCTCAACCGATTTGGCTGAAAATTGGTGGGGAGGTAGCTTAGAAACAGGAGACGGACATAGTATACTTTTTAACGGGAATTAATATTCTAAAGCGATACGAAATTCACCGGGTTAGCTAACTAGTAGCTATAAACCCAAAAAAGCAATTGTCCAGTACCTACCTGCCTAAATTGTGTAGTCACAGAATAAAATACATGGTGTAGATTAGGTAAACCTTTGCTTATTTTACCTTGAGTCTGTAAAGATTGCGATTCATTGCCACAAACACTATGTCCTACGTGTTAATCTGTCTATTGTACGTAAGTAGTACTACTCGTTTGTAGTAGGTCAGGCACTAGCTTTGTTTGAGTACCTACCTAGGCTACATAACCTGGGGCCAACCGCGGTGCGAAAGTGACAACGCCATACGAACACGTATGGCGTTGTCACTTTCGCACCGCGAGTAATGCCGGAAACACACTTACGTGTCGTGTCGTGGCGCGACACGCCACTAGCTAATCGCTTTCATACATTTAGTATGGTTAGAGACACATTTGGGTGTCGTGTCGTGTCGCAAACGCTATCTTGCGATTGGCTAGTGGCGCGACACGCCACGCCACGACACGTAAGTGTGTTTCCGGCATAATACTGCTTTAGTTTTACTTTAGATATTGTAGTACGGCCCCTGACTATAAGATCTATCAGACAGTTACCTAACTTGTCACATGTACAATTTGCACACACAATACATGTACAAGTCGCGAGATGACGATGATATCAGTCCAACTAATAATTAGATGCACGACTTCTCATTTAGCGACTATTTTTTATGAACAATTCAGTTTTTTCGAAAGTTTTTTTTAAATTTTGGACTAAGCATACCTACCTACTTACTTACCCTCGTATTCAAGAACGACACTATGAGAACACGCATCCACAGTGGACGAAATCTTTTTTCATAAAAATCACTTTGTGTTGTGCGACACTGCATAGTGTGACTAGAGGCACATTGTCGTGTGCCTCTAGCCAAAGTTGAGCTCTAAAGGCACACGGTAACGTGCGCCATAGTGCCGGTCAACACATAAAGTGAAATTTATGAAAAAAGATTTCGTCCACTGTGGGTGCGTGTTCTCATAGTGTCGGTATTGAATACGAGGGTTAGTCTATCAGACTAGTACCTACTAGCTTTTTTGCGTGGTCGGTTCATTTACTTAAGAGGCTCCCAGTCGCTGATTGCTCTTTTTCGAAACGAAAAAAGAAATACTTCTGAACAAGCCACATCTCCTATTTTTATAAGTATATTACTTCAGGTTCCTACCTAGATTTCTATTAAGCTGAAAACATAATAGCAGAAACTTTTCACGATAAAGATATTATTTCAAAATGATACGTTTTAGAATATATGATCGAAATATTTTATATACCTACTATTAAAATCAACTTGTGATTTATTGTTAAAGATAGGTAATATGTAGATCTAGATTTCCATTAGAATAGATTTTTGATAAGTAATTATACATAATTTATATAATTAATTTATTCGAAAAGCTAAGGCGGACCACGCTCCGACGTGTGTTTGTCGCCATTGCAGCGGTCGGTAGGATTATTTATCGAAGTGATTAAAGATGGGTACATCTTTATTCACATATACTATACATTATAAAATAGGAGATGTGGCTTGTTCAGAAGTATTTATTTTTTCGTTTCGAACAAAAACAATCGTCGACTGGGAGCGCCTTAACAAGTGGTTGTCCTAGCCTAGACTCTTATCCATACCGCATTTAGTTCATCTACGACTTGACTAGGACTAGGTACTTACTTGCTAGTTTTATGACTTGTTCTTTCTTTATGCTGCCTGTAAAAGCTTTATTTTGCAGCATTGACTCACTTGCTGAGAAAATACCCAGTACATATCTATTTAGAGTTCATATGCATAAGTTCTAGGTTAAAATTTGAGACACTATTTTTTATCAGTTTCAGTCACCGCGCGCGCGTGTTTAGACCTATTATTATTCTCCTTCTAACGCACATCAAAAACTAAAAATAAAACCGACTTCATGTTTGATAGTCTATAATTATTATAATATATTCGTCATAAATACATTAGGTATTCAATTATAAATCCAACACAATTTTCATCCTAAGTATATATTTTTTTGTTATCTTCCCCTCAATGTAAACGGGACCAAACGGAAGTACCTATATCCTCCCAACCAAAAAAGATTTTCCAAATCTGTTAATATGTAAGTAGGTGACTCTTTATACGTTGTATGTTATTATGTACCTACCTATTTATCTAATTACACTATACAAAACATTTAATTGATATTTTATTTCATATTTATATACGTATTTACTTACACTACAACATGCACGACTCACATACTTACGCATTCACACATTCCATACATTGAACTACATAAATAAAGGGAGTTCTGAGGTAACATTAAATAACTATATTGGTGGACTTTTACACAGTGCTATTTAGCCCCAAACTAAGTTAATCAGATAACTGATAGAACATAATAAATACATCTATATATATAAAAACCGGCCAAGTGCGAGTCGGACTCGCGCACGAAGGGTTCCGTACCATTATCTATAAAAACGGCAAAAAAATCACGTTTGTTGTATGGTAGCCCCCCTTAAATATTTATTTTATTTTGTTTTTAGTATTTGTTGTTATAGCAGCAACAGAAATACATAATCTGTGAAAATTTCAACTGTCTAGCTATCACTTTTCATGAGATACAGCCCTGTGACAGACAAACGGACAGACAGACGGACAGACAGACGGACAGACAGACGGACAGACAGACGGACAGACAGACGGACAGACAGACAGACGGACAGCGAAGTCTTAGTAATAGGGTCCCGTTTTACCCTTTGGGTACGGAACCCTAAAAATCAATGCCACTTTTCGTTGTAATTTTATAACTCAAGAACGAGCTCACCTATCCAAACCAAATGTTTAGGCTTTGTTCGGACTATTTAGTAGGTAGATGGTTTATGTGAAGTTTGCACAAAATCGGTAGAGTGGTTCTTCATTTATCACATTTTTTGTAACAAATGAATTCAATAAATGGCGGATCATTTTGTAATGGGGATTTTGCTGTCAATCAATTATTGAAATTTGACAGGACAACGTCTGTCACGGGTCGGCTAGTAGGTATATACAATCACAAACATGCAGCAGGCCTTCCCTTGCTTCTACGATTTCTCGTGCTCTTGTAGGTACTAGTCTTCTCAAGGTTAGGTCTAAACGAATAAACCTTTATTATTGAGCCGTGGCATGCATTGAGTCCTTGAATGAAAGGGCCAACAGGTAGAGGAATTCTTACGAGCAACAGTAAATAATGGCGTAACCGAAGTAGTTATTGTTGGTTCTGTGACCCAATGATTTATAACAGGGGCCGTACCACAAGCTCAAAAGTTATATCAAAATATTACTCACGGTGCGAAAATAAACGCAATACGCTGGCTCATTTCGTAAAAGTCTATGATTTTCATAGCCATAGCTATCTTTTTTAGCTTTCAGGAATCTATGTAGTAGGTATATGTACCTAAACTGCATTGAAAGCCTTAATATGATAAGGGTAGTACCTAATTAAACAGTCGTCTATTTAATAGCATTATTCTCCTCTAAAAATCTATATTGTCCTCTAAGTCTAAATTAACAAGTCAGCCGCCATCAATGCGCGTCTAAAAATACTATCTTAGCCACTTTAAATCTTCAATTTATGCTACTGTAAATAAAACTTAGCATGGTAGTTGATTTTTTAGCATCTTAATTTGTAACATTTTCAAACAGTAAACTTCTAAAATATTTATATACATATGAGGCTATAACACCAAAAATGTATCCACCAGAAAATGATAGGCTGGAGTAATATTGTTTTGTTTTTACTTTAGGACATAGTGGTATGGCCCCAGAGGCTGGAGATTTGCTTTGGCATATTGGGGAATTTCGCAAGCTTCTGAATGTCAATAGAATAATAAATGCAAGTGCCTTGGATTCGATGCAAATGGATACTATAGTCGTGTTCGGATTGACATTCGATCCGAAAGATTGGATGGATTTTAATCTCGGTCGAGATGAAATTATTTTTTTATTTGAAAAATATAGAGCTCCAAAGATATAAAACCTTTGCGTTAATGACTGACTGAGTGACTGATCTATCAACGTACAGCATAAACCGCTGTTCCTAAGAAAGAAATTCCCAAAATTTATCCCCTAAGATGCAGCGGTTAAATTACGAATATGTTTGAAAATAGTTTTACGTGAACGAAATCACGAGGGTTTCCATTCTACTATTCAAAAATCATTTATTTCAATAAAATCACAAGGATCACTTTGAAACGTCTTAGGAAGTAGGTGAAGCTACGCCGATTCCACGCGACCAAGCCTAGAAGAATCAGGCAACAAACACGGCTTGGGGTCTACCTTTTTTTTAATGATCCTTTCCTTAATGCTATGTAGAGCTCCAGTGTGGTGCCAATCGAACAAGGTCAAGGCTCAGACAAGAATAATAATTAAAAGTACTACTCAAGTACGTACAATAATAAAAAAAATATATATCTGTTAAAATAATAAAACGGTTGCTTTGCTGTCAGTAAACAAATATATAAAGCCGTTATTGTTTAACAGTAGCCATGAAGAACTCATACAAAAGCGGGTCATCATAAGCCATGATCACAAAAAATGGTTAAGGAAGTCGTATCGCCTTAATGGTTGTGCATTTCCGAGAGATATAATAGGATAATTCTGTTTTGCTTTATAGCTGTGAGTTAATTGTGGTTCCCATCAGTTTGCAAACAAAGCCCTATGTAGGCATACTATAGTTTGCAACGGTGTTGTTCTCGATAGATGATAATGAGGCAGTTTAAATATTACCCCTTACCATAAGTATGACCCCTCTCCGCTCCTTATGGGCACTTTTAATTCTTTCAACTGTGTAGTGACAGACAGACCGACAGACAGACATCGGAGTCTTAGATAGGGTCCAGTTTAACGGAACCCTAAAAATTACACTTTATTAAAATTGCTATAATAAAATTGTGACGTCACAATACTATTACAGTTGTAGGCATAGGCATGTCTATGTGCCCACAACGGTGGATCCGCGCTTGGGTAAGGTAAGGCTTCTCTACTTTGTAACTTAGTTGTTTTTCTACTATCAAACAAGGCAACAACAAATAGCGATAAAAAAGAAACGTTCATTAACGGCTGTGACGTAACAAAATCGATTGGTTATGGCTACAGTAATTTAATTTACACAAAGTTAATGTGAAAGGGAATAGGCAGGCATGTATTTACCTATTATAGGTATCACAAACGTTGTGTAACTCGCTAAGTGGCTGAGCTAAGGAGCTGGCAATTATTTTGCAAATAAGCTGCATTGAAGTGGGTTTACTTATTAAAGTTGTGATCATTTAATCCTTTCACCACAAAAGTTCTGACTATTTTGTGACTAACAAAAGATCGTAAGAGTTCTCGTTTGAGACGCAAAGAGTGCGGGTTTAACACCTGCGGACCGGAAGCACAAATGTTCGTTCATGATCATCATCATCAAGAAATTGACAATATTTAGAGTTATTTGTGTTATATTACCATGGACTTAGGTATTTGAAGAGTTGTAAGGTCTGATACCCACGCAGGACCTAGAATCCTAGTGTGGGGTCAGTCAGAGCTAGGTAGGTAGGTACATTATCTTGCTCTTCTATTAAGATATAACGAAATAAACATATCACGGTAAAACAAGAAACTAGGTCACGTAGACTCTACCTTTTTGATAAATGAAATGTTGCAAAAAACCAAAAATCCTAATAATAACCTAATATTATAAATGCGAAAGTTTGTGAGTGAGTGAGTGGGTTTGATACTCTTTTACGCTAAAACTATAGAACGAATTAAAATGAAACTTTAAAGTAATATAGCTTACACATCAGAATAACACAAAGGCTACTTTATATCCAGGTACCACCCGTGCGAAGCCGGGGCGAGCAGCAAGTAAAATAATAAATAGAATCACGCACAACGTAAACCCATGTACCTACGATAAACATCCTCTCAGATCTCCAGGCGCTCAGATCTTTTGAGATATCTAAAGTGGTTAGACGGATGCACATCCAAACATTACATTTGGCAGTAGTTAGCATTCCAAAATGTATTGAACAGAAAAATCCATTGATGCACGCTCGGGATTTGATTGAACCCACGACCTTCAGATTGAAAGTCGAGGTACTTACCTCAAATTCGGCCAACAGGGCTTTTGTCTTAAAAAAAAAAAGTAAGTAACTACCTAGGTACAGGTACATAATGCATGCAAAACACGAACCCAGTTTCAGAAGGTTTAACCTAAAAAACAATGGCGCCAATATTTCCACACAACATTGTAAACGTGAAATAAAACGAAATCACGGAGAATGTTCACGATTGCTGCGTGTATTTTGTGTACCTGCAATGGAATGTCTTGTGGATAGAATGGAACCGGTCCCCGTCAGCTGACGTTGAGAAAATGGCGGCAGTTCATACGCTGAGATAACCTAATCTCTGGCGTTTATCCCAGGCATTCTTGGTAGATTCATACACATAGGTATTCGTAGTTTGGTACTAGGGCTAAGATTCAGCTCTGTGGGGCTATTTTGTAAAAAAATGATTATCATGATACGCAGGGCTATTTTGTAAAAAACATGAATATCATGTTATGATGTTGAATGCAATACCTAATGTTAGAGAATACCTAATCTGTACACTTTTCATAGTAACTATTCACAGTTTATGCACCTATACCTACGCTTCAGCGTAGGTATTGTACTGGAAGCGTAAGTGTAGGTGCCTAAACAGCATAAAAAGCGTAGGTATTATGGCATTCAGTACCATAACATGATAATCATGTTTCTACAAAATAGCCCTGCAGGTACTGAATGCCATAATAGGTACCTACGCTTTTTATGCTGTTTAAGCACCCATACCTACGATTCCAATACAATAAGCGTAGGTATAGGTGCATAAACTGTGAACAGTTACTATGAAAATTGTACAGATTAGGTATTCTCTAACATTAGGTATTGCATTCAACATCATAACATGATATTCATGTTTTTTACAAAATGGCCCTGCTGGACGCGAGTCTAAAGTAAACGCGTATAGGGATTGGGCTATTATGGGAATGGCATATAATCAACCATCTAGGTGTTCACGTAGACTCGTAGAGGTAGGTAGTACTTAAGTAGGTACTTATACAAGAGTCTGCGGACGACATCATTCGCGCGGTGGTAGAACAAGAACAAAGTCACGGTCTCCGATCTTTTGTCTCACAGATTTTATCGAGTTACGCAACATTTTATAAGATTCAATAAACAATAACAAAATTTAGCACATCTTAGGATGCTTTACCTACCTACTTAGTAATCTCAGCCCGCGAAAGGAAGATCTACGACCTATGTGACCTGAGCACAAACCACTGTCGTATTGACATCGTATCGTCCAAATGTTACTCACACTCACTAAAACTCACACTTTTTAGACGAAAAACGGAGGTGGTTCTCAAGTCGACGCGTACCTATTAAATATGTACCTATATATTTTTTTTAATGTGTGACCACGCATATCTTTTTGCTTGGTGATCCGATTCGAAAGATTTTTTTCTATTGCGTTGAGAATAGTCCCAAGTTGGTCCCATTTGAATTATATTAATGTAGGACTAATAGTTACTTCATAAAACTTAAAAACTAATATTGCTCTTGACTTTTCGATTGGTCGAAACATTTTAGTAGGTATTCTTTTTTATATATATATTTAATATGTTTTCTTTTTTGTATCTAAGCGCCTGGAGATCTGAGAGGATGTCTACCGTACTTGGGGATTACAGTCGTGATTCTATCTTTTTTTTTTTCTTTTTGTTTTTTGACACGTAATTTTTATATTGTAAAAGTGTGTAATAGTGATTCGTGCTAACCCCATTGAGAGGTTTCTAGGCTATACATTGTATACATAGCTAGACTGTGGGTTGTCAGTTAATCAGTCAGTCGGTAACCTTGCGTGTGACTTTAAGTAGTAACTGCAAAGATGCCATTCTTTCCCAATAACACAATTACAGGCTGGGTAGCAGCACATGACCCTTCGTAACTAAACCGTGACGCACCGTTGAGAACCGTTGACATTGCACATGCTCCCTATGGTAACCGTTTGCTTGTAATTTCTGTTTAGGTGCATGGCTGTTGGCCCGTGACAGTGGGTGACAATGCCCACCTGTTAAAACAGTGAAGTTTTTGCTAGTAGTAGAGTAGAGATAGTTAAACGGCTTCTAAAAAATTAGGGCTATCAATTACGCAAACCATTTTCTTTTAATTTTCCTATTACCACTATTGATATTAATACATAATAGGTACCTACTGATTGCTGAGGAACTATAGTCCAGTTTCGACTGTAGTAGGTTTTACCTACTATAGTCGAAAAAAATTTAATCGATGTAGGTAGTCCGATTCATACATTTTTTTATCGTAAAACTTAAAAAAAAATTTAGGTAAGTACTTACTTTACCTACATATAAGAATGTACCTAACTATATGCAGATTCATGGATTCATGGAAGTCGGTGATGATGATCTTACTAACCAACATCAACCACGAACTGCAATAAATACTTTAAGAACCTACTTACCAAGTTCTATCAATTTACTATGACACTGATTCAATTGGAAATAATCGCCATTGAATTGAGGGCAAGAAATTAATTTGCAGAGACTAATTCAAATGACACGCTCAAGAGCGTAGTAAGCAGCATTGGGAGCAAAAACATAATAAAATCGACTTGTTATCATGCAATGCAAGTGCTGTAATCAATTATTATCAATGTCACTGACTCAGCAGATATTCTTAGCCGACTAAATTAAAAAGTATGCCGTTTTCCCAGTAGGTAGTAGGTACCTACCTACCGTGGCGGAACTAGCGAGGTAGCGAGACTTTTTTTCATAACAATTTCGCGAGACAAATCTTTAATTAAACATCTACCTATTTTATTCCCCGTTTTTTTTGCCAAATTTTGCGAAAAAGAATATTTTTTTAAACTTTCGTTCTGAAAAATGTCTTCCAAATTACCTACAGCTGATGCGAGGACCTAGGAATAGTTTTGTTTATCCAATTTGAGAGTTATTTCTCTAAATGTTAGTAGGTAGTCTAAGTCTTAGTCCGTAGGTAATCTAGTGGAAAAATGTGATGAGAGCTTTTAGAGCAGCGCCAATTACAAAATTGTTTCTGTGAATTGAAAGTTGCGTGCGTAAAGCGTGTCCAGCCAGGCGGATCACTAGTCTCATTACCATAAAGTATTACACGGAGGTGTCTTAATCCACCAGGGTTATACTCACCTGATGAACAGGTGTCGGGTCCGTTACACTCGAAACGAGTTCCGATACCAATCGAGTTATAAAATCGCATCGATAACTCGGATCAATTCAAACATGATTCCATCGGTTAATCGATAAACAAGAATAAGTTATTTTCGAACCGTGAGATATCCGATTTTTTTAAAAGGCGTATGATTGAGGTACCTACAATAATTTTCATTTAATAGTTATTAAAATGTCGTAATAAAAAAATGTAATTACGAGTTAGTAAGATAATGGATTAAAACAATAAGTAAGTCATAACCTGTCCGCATTTAAAAATAATCCCATTAACGGTACTACCTACTCTTATGACTTTTTAATACATAAAAATAACTGAAAATTGTGTTGTAAGATTTAAACTAATTTATATTTTTCTTTCTTTTCAGAACAAACAAATATCTGCAGAAATCAGCAATAACTAGAGTATGCGCCGTTGGAGGCTTCTTCATATCGATACCGGTGTTTTTAACAGGTAAATAACCTTTTATATTGATACAGGTTGTAATAAGACGACTCCCGAAAACTGAAGGAAAAAAACCGGTCAAGTGCGAGTCGGACTCGCACACGACGGGTTCCGTACCATGATCTATAAAAAACGGCAAACAAACACGTTTGTTTTATGGGAGACGCACTTAAATATTTATTTTATTCTGTTTTTAGTATTTGTTGTTATAGCAGCAACAGAAATACATCACCTGTGAAAATTTCAGCTGTCTCGCTATCAAGGTTCATAAGATACAGCCCTGTGACAGACAGACGGACAGAGAAGTCTTAGTAATAGGGTCCCGTTTTTACCCTTTAGGTATCCGCAAAGATGTTCAACTCGTGACTGTTTGTGTATCGATTAAAAAAAACTAAAATATGTTTTTAAATATCTTTAGCATTAGCTAATTTATTTATTTATTTATTAAATATTTTAGTTTTTTTTAAATTAAAAAAAAAAAACCAAAGTGGCAAACTTTTAACTTTATAATTTGGCACTATTCTTATATCATGTTGCCTGATTTCATGAAAGGTCATTTATAAAGCAATAGAAGAGGTTTTTTTTTAATAAAAAAAAACAGATCGCAAGAAAATCGATTAGTTGTAAATCGATTAAAGTTTTCGTTCTCGGGTGTGGTCTTAACACACCCTGTATAGGTGTTTACGTATAGGCCGTTATTAATCGGGATAGTTATGTACAGTAACTGCGGCCGTTTAAAACCCATAAAACGGTAGGTCAACGGCAGTATTTTTGTAAGATTCCAAGATTTTGAAAGACACTGCACTAGAAACCATACCTAGAAGCTACTGTCATCATGGCGGTCTTCAACGGTAGTAAAAACATTTTATGAATTTATAATAGGTAGGTAGGTACAAATCTGGCATTGAGGGCTATTTAAAAAATAAATACAAAGAGACCATAAAGCTGATTATCATGGTGGTAATTAAAATGCTAACGTTTTACCTGAAAATAAAACGTATATTAAAATACTTACCTGATCCAAAGTCCAATATATATATAGAGATATAGCTATCGTTTTGCGCTTCTTTTGTCCTTTTCCTACCAAAGTAATGCGTATCGCCTTCCTTTTCGCACACACACACACACCACCACACAGGCAGCGACTGTTCCATGACAGTCGATTTGTTCCTCATTAAAGGCTTGTTTTTGCGTTAACACCAGGCAGAATTTTAAAATATTGGACTTTGGATCAGGTAAGTATTTTAATATACGTTTTATTTTCAGGTAAAACGTTAGCATTAAAAGACTGTACCGTGATCCAAAGTCCAATATATATATAGAGATATGTTTGTTATCGCCTGGTGGTGGTGGTTGACGTCAATGTGACTATGAAATTAATAATGCTTGGATTTGCTTTATTTATTAAAAGTTTTAACGTAGGTAACCAGTTATAGTGCACCGAACGCACCTTCCAAAAATATTGAATTGTAGAAAATGAATATTTATATATATCTTGTGAAACCTCTGCAATTAGCACAACAGTAAATATAAATAAAATAAGTATTTACAATATACACAAGCCACTTCTAGATCAATTGATTGACAGAAGACTTTAGATAAGTATCTACTTCATCATGTCTCGACTAGGTATAGGCGAATATTGCTGTTTTCATGTTTAAAAGTTTAGATAAACAAAACATAAATAAAATGGTTTCTAAGAAAATAAGCAATAGGGTATGTGCTATTCATTCTCAATTTAACATTAAGATACCTACTTCCAATCATTCATTTATATAGCCTGAAAAGTTGGCGTTTGATTTAACGGTACCACTATTTGATTGTACCACAGTCTTTAGAATCATTCGGACAGCTAAAAATTGTTTACCTATTCTGCGATCTGAAATGCCTCTTGAGACTATTTTCAGCTAGTGTGTGCATGCCTGTAATTGGCTCACTTATTATTATAATTTCGTTATAATAATAAGTGTTAATATTTAATGTATATTCAAATAAATGTGCTGTTGGCGTTGCCTCAATAAATAAATTAAATCATATTATATTATTCTAGCTTTTTTGATGCAACTGAAGCTTTAAAAGTATTAGGTGTACTACTAATTAATAATATTATAGTCGGTTTGGACTTAACTGTAACTGCATATACATATCTTTCGCCAATCGTTTTCAACAGATTTATCCAATAAAATTAATCTAAACTCTTATTATCTGGTTTTAAATTAAGCCACCAGCTAGACAGATGATAATCAGTTTTTTTTTTTAAACTGGTTATAAAGTTACAAAATCACTGTTAACAATGCAATTCTTAGAGTTTATACTAAGAGTTAAATCATGTACTCTTCTTCCAGAATATAGAAGTGAGATAGCTGTTTACTAGTTTTGATATTTACTACTAGGTCAACATCCTATAGAGGAGGTTTAGTCAAAGCTGAATATGATTACGGCTATCGATTTTAAGATTTATTTTACAAGTGAGTGGGTACCAAGCTGCTCAGTAAGTTATGGGTCACAAAGTTTAGACACCAAGTACATATATTTATGTATATGTACTTACTAACAAAATACGTGTTGTAGGACAGTTTCTTCTTGTAAAATAAATTTGCTAAAAACCGAGCTAACTCAGACCGGTGGGCGTACAGCTAACAACATTATCTGGTTCAGACCACTAGATCCACCTACTCCATGCTGGTTTATAAGTATTTACATTGGAAGGGCACCCGCTATCAAGAAATCTTTTAACTTTGTTGTGGTGTCCTACTCATGCACATTCTAAGGAGGATTGTCTGTCGAGACGTCCAGTAAGATGGTTGAATGAACCAAGGTGCTGCCGTTGCCCGTTCCAAAGGGCTGGATGCCAGAAAACTTTCTTACATCCTGGTGCAACTGAGGTATACATTGCGACAGTGATAACGATGACTTTGGTAATAAGAAAGGAGGAAGAGATACCCATGCTAACGGATAATACCATTTCAAAAATAACAGTGTATACACAAAGTAACTATAATGATAATCATAAAAATATTGTTTTATTTAACGGGTGCCATTCTGGCAGAGTTCGAAAGCGACGCAATCTGCAAGACGGACTGCTTTGGCGTTGTATACACTGGGAATGTGGTAGGATACTAGATCCATCTGATACATATTCGAAGAAAGAAAATATTTTGTAGGTCAAGTTTAACAAACCTTGCGACTTCAAACCTCCTTCATTGCATAAACAAGCAACAGCTGTTTTGATATTTGATTGCAGGCGTTTTAAAAATAGATAGTAAGTTCGGACCTTGCTCTTAAAAATTTCAGGATTACAAGAAGCTGCAGTATTCATGTTCGAATGCAAATTTTATTCTGCAACCAGCCAATACTCTGACAACTCCATGTTGTCTCTTAAAGCACCCATGCTAATATCTAAAGCATTTCGTTACAATAATTTGTGCGCAAAGAGGGAAGAGTATTTAGGAATAACTTCATAAATGATTAAACCACCAAATTATTGTTTAGATTCAGAGAGACAAAAATATGGATTGTGGTAAATACCTAACCTTTATAATTAATAATACGGCTACCGAGTTGAATTTTCCCTAAGGGATGACGAAACTTGCGAACATTTTCTCGGAGATAAACTTATTGTTTAGCTAAGGATTCTATATGACGCTCAGGCATAGTACGGATTTTAAGAAATTTACTTCCCAACCTATATATTTCAGCACATTCAGCGTTATGGCAACGTGTTCTTTTAGAAGAATGAGTCTAGAATAATATTTGTAACAAATAATCGTCTTGCTACATACCTATACCTACACCAGAAGTCTGATTCCGTTTTTGGATGAGCATCTGTACCCATCTACTTTCCAGACGTTTAGGGTTATGATGCAGAGTTTAGCTCGAAGAGCAGACTACTCATTTCTATTACTTCTTGGCGGTACAAAAGACATAGAAACCATCTGCGGATTTCGTTAATTGGTACGTGAAAGTAGGTACCTACCATCCATGAGAGATCTATTATTGCAAGACAATTGTTTGGCTGCAAGAATGATAAGGTTTTGTGAACATTGATCAATCTGAATAGTGTCAATACAAAACGGATCTAGCAATCTCAGAAGGAATATTAGTTTATAGACACGCTGTTTCGGTAACTGCCACAATATGAAACGGAGAGATGGTCATTTTCTCTGTTAGAGCCGACATGACCATTTAGTAGGTTGCCTGCCTGCTGTTGTATAGATGGAAGGGCAGGTTGATTCAGAGTGGGATACGGGACTTACCTACCAACCCAAAATAATCTTGAGAACGTAACTGGGTGCGCCCATTTCTATACGTTTTTTACCGATCTAGCTGGCCGGCGCGGCGTGGGAAAAACTCGGTGAGTCAATATTTCCAGTTATTTCTCCTATCCCGGTGGGATGAGGGAGAAAGGTGTCTGTAACGTGTACCTCTTTGCGCTGCTTGACGGTCATTATTCCGACGACCTCTTGTTGAGGTTGTTAATGTGAGGCGGACTCTACCCCGAAAGGGCCTGTTAGAGTTCATAGCGCTATGAGGTTTGAGTCAAATTCTGATTTTAATGACTTCTAGAATGTACTCGCAGTAAGCGCAGTATTTAGACCAGACTGCGTAGCAGGAGCGTGGTCATTCGAAAGAGGCCAAATATTACCATAAAATAAAATCTAAAGAAACCGCGAGTTTATCAGCTTCTTATCAATTACTGCATGAAGGTATTATTCGTAAAAAACTTTTATGTAAGATCTTTTACTGTAGGACAACATTGGAATGTTGAAAAACTTTAGCTCTGTGGCCGAAAACCAACTGAAGAGCACCATTCAAGATTTTTGACATTATCTCCGGTTACAGATATATCTTTGACCCTCTTATGGATTTATACCCTCTTTTATCCCCTCATAGTTTAGGTCAGGGTTAACATTGTCTAAGATAAAAAATCAAAGTTCTCTTTGTTTTACGAGCGTAATAAACGCCGCAAATGCTAAGTATATCAGAATTGTGAGATACCAGGCGTGCGAGATGTATCAAATCGCTTAACTTTCTCGTTAGGCTGTTCAATTAAACCGAGGGTATGACGAAACTATTTTTTCGAATGAACTAATAATCTGCTGTTCGCATTCGTTTAATCTTTGAACGCTTTTTCAATTGAAATACAATGAAGAAGTTTATCAGGGTTCCTTAACTTCTTTCCAATTGAAAGAGAGAATTGGAGTTTAAATTTTTTACAGCCATCGTAACCATCGTGGCTGTCATTGTACAAGTTACCGCTAACATCATCATCAATACAAACATAGGTATGATAATTTTAACCTTTGGGACTAAAATTGCATTGTCCACTAGCGAGCTTTGATTTAGGTTCACTTTGACTGCAATCAGTTTATCAGATATATATTCTGAGAATGTGTAAGATGTCTACGTTTGTTGCGTCGATGACGACAATAACGTTTAGGAGAGGACATGTTAGAACTACCTACTACCTTGATGGCTCAAGGTCATCATTTTTAGATGAGGATCGTAAAGGCAATTTATTCTGTCACTTCTGATTCTCATATGCCTTAGATCCAAAATGAATCGTTATAGTTACTTAAATCCAAGTCTTTTTTTGCACGTGAGCTAGATAAATAGTTAATTTGAATCTGAAAATAAGCTTATTCTACTTAAGTCTTATGCTGTAATAAAATATAGGTCTACCCTCCATGAAAATAAAAACAAGAATAAATGAATAAGATGATTTCAGAAAAGGCGATGAACTCCACTAAAACAACATGAAAACCATAAAAATCGATAATATCGAACGGTAGATAAGAATAAGTAGGTATAAGATGGTCTTAAATAAAAAGGCGATGAACTTCATAAGTACACACACGAAAAAACATAAAATCAATAATATCGAACGGTAACACCGTTATATTTTCAGCGAACGATCAGCAAGCTCTTAAACGAAACACGAAATTTATAGGTACCTTCAACATTCGACAATTCCTGTCGTGGAGGAAATAACTGTTGGAAAATCAAATATATACGGGACTAAGGTACTAACTGCACTGCTTTTCAAACACAATTTCAAATTACTTTCACTAAATTCAACACAAAATCATTGTAAAATGAACTGATGAAGATAAAAAGTTTATGAAGGTAGATTAGTAAACTTTTTTGTGGAATTTTGTGATGTAACAAGAAGATGTAATCGAAGAGATCGATTGGACCCTTGTACAAAATAACAAATTATTAGAATTTGATAAAGAATTAAAGAATATTTGTATTATACATTAGCACTTACCAGTGCACGTCTGTTCGAAGCGAAAACAACAACGTCAATGAGGAACAAATCGACTGTCATGGAACAGTCGCTGCCTGTGTGGTGGTGTGTGTGTGTTTGTGCGAAAAGGAAGGCGATACGCATTACTTTGGTAGGAAAAGGACAAAAGAAGCGCAAAACGATAGCTATATCTCTATATATATATTGGACTTTGGATCACGGTACAGTCTTTTAATGAATCATTTGAGATGGTTATATATTTTAAAACCAAAATCTGTGAAGGCGTTTCTCTCCTTTGGAAATAGTTTAGTAACGTAGTTTTAAAACAGGAATAATTAAAATGTTGTTTCGCTAAGTCCAAATGACAAATGACAGACTCTTAGGGCCTGTTTCATCATCTTCAAGTAAAGTCTCGGCGAATACCAAAAACTAACGTACCATTTGACATTTGATAGTTTTGACACTTTCATACATTCATTTAGCGCTAACTGGAAAGTAACTAATCAACACTTTACTTGAAGATAATGAAACAGGCCCTTAGCTTCTAATTAATTGAACGCTTTGATACATAAAGTTATTTTAAGCAACTTAGCATACCTAGGTTTATTTGTATTGGGATATATTTTAGTTGACAAGAGAATAGTCTATTTCTGTACCTAGTCTGAATCATGTGTCCACATGCGAAGTGAAGCGTTATATTGGTTTTCACGCGAGTTGCTTTTGTTTTATTATCTCATCAGCACATCGACTACATATTATTATTATCTCATCAGCATGCGCACGCTGGGGGGTGTTGAGCAGTCTTAATGCCGGCACTCCTGGTAGCCAATTAGACAGATAACCGTTTGAATAAGTATTGAACGCTTAGATGCAGCGCCGGATTTAGACTTCGGCGGCCCATAGGCAGAGCATGTGGTGGAGGCCCTCAAATCGTTCATGTTCTTAATTTTGTGTTCATATTTCGTGCTGCTTGGTCTCGAAGATTAAATGTTAATTTTTCCGCTCAAAAAAAAAATAAGTTTCTCGTCAACCATTTGTAACAAAACTCAGTATTTTTTTGTTTCTACTGAGCCAATGTTTTTTTTTCTTTTTTTTTGTGGTGTTGCAAATGCTGTAATCCGGCACTGCTTAGATATGTCAATGTGTTTGCTTTTAGCCAAAGTCACAAAGGTCGTATCTACTTAGGAACCATTGTAAATCGATAAAATTGATACCAGAGACAAGGGAATGTCTATGTTGATACATAATCGACGAAATCATAAAACAATCACATTCAAGGTAGAAACAAAGTACTTAATAGCACATGCTAAATTAATTGCTTTACATGGATTTTTTATGTCCTTACCTTGAATTTCTCTAGCTATTACCAACTATGCTACAACGTATAGGTAATTAGGTACCTACATACCTAAGTATATTACCTATTCGTACCTACTAATATTATAAATCCGAAAGTTTGTGAGGATGTTTGATTGTTTGTGGCTCAATCACGCCCAAACGACCAAAATAATGTGGATGATACTTGGAATATACAATATATAGCCTGGTGTATGGTCCTAGAATAGCTAATAAGCTAGTTCTTACCTATAAACGTGAGCACGCAAAATGTCCCGTGGTCATTTCTCCTCTGCCGCCTATCTCTACCAACCTGCAGGGCTATTTTGTAAAAAAACATGAATATCATCATGTACCTAATGTTAGAGAATACCTAATCTGTACACTTTTCATAGTAACTATTCACAGTTTATGCACCTATAGGTACCTACGCTTCAGCGTAGGTATGGGTGCCTAAACAGCATAAAAAGCGTAAGTATTATGGCATTCAGTACCATAACATGATAATCATGTTTTTTACAAAATAGCCCTGCTGTACTTTATCATTCCGATTTCTTTCAATATCTTTAACATTTATTTTTCTCTTATTCCAGGCATAATCCTGTACACATTCATTCAATTCCACTCAACGCCAGCCATCGTCACCTCCGTCTTCATCGGAGTCGGTATTATATTCTGCGGCTGCGCAATGGTCCACAACGTATTCGTATGGCAAAAAGAGAAGACGAATCTGGTAAAGGCGCTCCGTTCAGATCTGAACGCAAGCGCCGGCTCACCGCTGAACGCTTCGAACGGCGTGATCATGAACGGTCATTTGAACAATACAGGGAATTTGAGTTTCCATAGTATGCAGGGGCCGTATACGCATCCTATAACGTTGTTGCAGCAAGGAGGGCCTTATATTATAAGGTGAGCTATGTCTGATTCTTAAAAACTGATACCGAACTTTAAGGAGGTCTTAAAACTGACTGGGTATGGCGAAAACTTGAAGATGTTATGTCTTCTTCAATATGCTTTGGAGTGCGCGGTCTGCCGCCATGTACTTTGACTGAACGCCATGAATTTCTTGAGGTTTTTTTAGATTTTCATAAAGAAAAATCTTGTAAAATGATATCTACTTAGTTACAATTTTGATGCATGCTCTATTATTGCGGCAGTTTAAAACCATAACATTTTCCAAAAATAACTGTCTGTACAAAAAAGGACTGGAATGTTACACAGTTTAAATCTAGGCTTATGGATATAAGTATCACTAAGATTTGAAGCCAACTGTAAAAACATTTAAAAAAAAACATGAATCTAACCTCCAAGTCTACTATCCAGATCTCTAGGCGCTCATATCCTTGAATATATCTAATATATCCGTCATATAACCATGGTTCTTTTAATTTCAGACCACCAACAAGCACCCCACCTGGAGAAGGTCAGGTCACACCAGGCGTACCTCCAGCCACAATCGACCTGAGCCACGACACCCACGAGCTAAGCACTCTAGTCTGAACTGTCTCAATCTTTCGCTATGATAAATATGCCATTACAGGGACATTACTCTGCAAAACGATTTCTACATTATCGACGACAATGCTCCGATACATTCGGCCAAACCGCATTGTGACATCGTCTTATGTCCCGATATAGTTTCTCTTTTTTTTGAAAGAGTAGACCCACAGATTACAATCATTGTGAGCACTTCTACAGTATGGTCGGCGGATTGGCTTACGTGAAGGAATATATGTCTACTGTGCCTACAGCCACAACAACCCGAGCCATAGAACGGAATAGTATTTTTCCTTCTGTGGCCACGAGCGAACTCAGCCTGAGCTGTTTTTGATATTTTTAAACAGAAAAACTTACTGGAGAATTCTTTAGCTTTATTGATTCAAAACTATAGTTTTTGGCATCCCTGAGATTATTAAAATTAGAGGCAGGTAATTTTATTAGAATGTCGTTCTGTTTTTCGCTATAAGCCACAATTGCACTAAGGGTACATTTGTCCCACGACACGAATTTTACGTGTCGGGCGACGTCGCGGGACATCCCTGCGACGTGTCCTCTAGTGCAAATGCAGCTTAACTTTATGTATTGCTCTAGGACGAACTGACTGTCAATTTATTTTGAAATGTCATCGCTAAATCATCATCATTTATCCCACTTCACGTGCGGTGGGCACGTGTAGAGAAAAACATGCTGTAAAAGATTTTGGCTTATCAACTGACGTCGATCCTGTTTGGAAGATGTCATTGCTAAGTGAGACCTCAAAAGTGAGGCATGAAGTTAGTTTCTGGCAAACAAAGAAACTGATATAAAAGTTAAAACAGTTCGTTCGCCTTATCTAAGTAGGTACGGTAAAAAACAAACCAAGATATTGGATTGATGAAATTAACAGTTGAAATTTTCTGATTAAACTTCGGCCGTTCAGAGAATGCGTTCCTGACACCTATCAGTTAGTCACGACTAGTGACTATAATGTTGTAATAATGTTGTTTTAATGCTCATCAATGGTTAAAACGGTAAACAACCAGCAATAATATTTTTATCGTAACTGCAACGCCATTACTGAGATTATTAAAATTAGAGGCAGGTAATTTTATTAGAATGTCGTTCTGTTTTTCGCTATAAGCCACAATTGCACTAAGGGTACATTTGTCCCACGACACGAATTTTACGTGTCGGGCGACGTCGCGGGACATCCCTGCGACGTGTCCTCTAGTGCAAATGCAGCTTAACTTTATGTATTGCTCTAGGACGAACTGACTGTCAATTTATTTTGAAATGTCATCGCTAAATCATCATCATTTATCCCACTTCACGTGCGGTGGGCACGTGTAGAGAAAAACATGCTGTAAAAGATTTTGGCTTATCAACTGACGTCGATCCTGTTTGGAAGATGTCATTGCTAAGTGAGACCTCAAAAGTGAGGCATGAAGTTAGTTTCTGGCAAACAAAGAAACTGATATAAAAGTTAAAACAGTTCGTTCGCCTTATCTAAGTAGGTACGGTAAAAAACAAACCAAGATATTGGATTGATGAAATTAACAGTTGAAATTTTCTGATTAAACTTCGGCCGTTCAGAGAATGCGTTCCTGACACCTATCAGTTAGTCACGACTAGTGACTATAATGTTGTAATAATGTTGTTTTAATGCTCATCAATGGTTAAAACGGTAAACAACCAGCAATAATATTTTTATCGTAACTGCAACGCCATTACAAAGTTACGTCGTCAGTTTCAATCGCGACGTGTCAAACGCATTCTCTGAACGGCCGTAGTATAGTAGACATAACTATAGATTTTGACACGAGTCTTTATCACGTAATTACCTTTAATTTACTTTCCCGAAGTTTCGGCTATGTTACAATAGCCATGGTTGCGGGCAGACTCTTAATACGATTACGTGAAAAAGACCTGTGTCAAACTCTATAGTTATGAAATTATCTGTTTTTTTTATTTTGGTTTACCTTTTCGGTACCATCCAACATTATCTAATTAAATAAGTGATTATAGAATTAAAACTATCGTGGTTGTTACTCGTTTTAACTATAAATACGGCTAATTTAGGAAAAACGTGGTAATTAGCCGTATTTATAGTTGAAATAAATAAGTGATGACAGGTTTTAAGCGATTTAAACAGTCAGACATACAACGAAACGGATAGAGACTAGCGTTATATTTTTTTTGTATATTGCGTTACGTGTAGTTTGTAAATATTGTTTCTTCGTCTTGTTTCAATTGATGAAACATTTGCCATGTTTGATTAATTTTAAGTTTTATTTTACTTGTAACGATATAAATTTTCTGTTCTCAAGAAATGATTATTACTAGAGAGGGTAAACCATTCAGTAACTGGCCAGTTTTTACCGTCATCCGAATTTTAAAAATATAAAATAGGAAATTAAAATTAAAGTATTCATTATCATTTTAGATTGCAAAGAAATAAAAGTTATAAAAACCAGTTTTGACCAACTGACTGAACAATAGGTTGGAGTAGTTCTTTTGAAAGAATATTAAAATTATTTTTTACATTTTATTTTAAAAAATATATAAATGCTAAAGTGACATAAGTACCTACTATGACAGTTCAAGTTAGTGGATGGTTTACACTATTTTCTTGTTTTTCTGCGTTTTTTGATTATTCCGATGGTATAAAGTAATAAAGACAGTTGATACTTGTGTGGCAAAAATATAAAATTGATATCCGCCTTTTCCAGAAAAATCAAAGAAAATTTATAATTATATTATTATTTTGATTCATATAAATAAGTTTTATAGGAAATGGCTTGAATAATCTTAAAAACCCCACCAAGAGATAGTTGAAAATATATCGATGGAATCAGTTATTTAAAATATATTCAATGTATATTTTGTAAATAGCAAACCACAAATCAGGAGGCATAATTTTTATTTATTATTATTTTTTTATGATTTAACAGCATTTTTCTATTTTATTGCTAGTTTATTTTATGTGAGATTAATAATAAAAGTTTTTAAATTTATTACATGTTTTAATTTTCGTGAATTCCATATTTTTATCTAAAAGAGAGTCCAATAAAAAGTTTGGATCAAATATTGTTACTGTCCCGATGTATCTATGCCCGGATCCGGTTATATTATATATCAACTACGATACGTTTTTGCTATGGACGGTAGCAAAAATAACAAGGCGTAAGTTAAGTGTATATATAAGTATAACTTGATATATTTACCCTCGTATTCAAGAACGACACTATGAGAACACGCACACACAGTGGACGAAATCTTTTTTCATAAAAATCACTTTATGCGTTGTGCGACACTGCATAGTTTTACTAGAGGAGCATTGTCGTGTGCCTTTAGCCAAAGTTGTGTTCTAAAGGCACACGGTAGCGTGCGCCATAGTGCCGCTCAACACATAAAGTGATGTTTATGAAAAAAGATTTCGTCCACTGTGGGTGCGTGTTCTCATAGTGTCGTTCTTGAATACGAGGGTTAATCTCCGATGTACAGAACCAGGCCGTAATTATAACACATCGATATTAACATCTTAATAATAAATTGACATTTAATCGCATGTATTGTAACCACAAGCGAACTGTTAACCAAACGGATTTAGATGAAATTTGGACGTACCACATAGTCTATGCCTTAGAATAACATATTGGCAACTTTTTACCCAGGTACCACGCGAACAAAGCCGCGGACTGAAGCTAGTATTTAAAAAATCATATTTTTTTTGTATTCATTGCGTGCAGTGCTCGCAACTCGCTCTGCCTCTGAAACAAAAGTTAAATTAAAGTTTACAACACGAATGAACTTTAATAATATGCGTAAGTTTGTGAGGATGAATGAATTTATGGATGAATGTTTGTCTCTTTCAAGCAAAAACTACTGAACGGATTTAGATGAAATTTTACTGTAATATAGCAATCATCATAATAATATCCAGGTAAGACGCGGGTGAAGCTGCGGGCGAAAGCTAGTAAATAAATAAATATTGGTGGACATTTCATATATCACCAACTGTTTTTGATGAATGCAGAATCGTTTTTTCTCATTAACCGCAAAACATACAGTTTTTTTTTATGACAATGATAAGTTAAGGATTTAATCTAGATAGATTAAAGACAGAAACACGATTGGTGAAACTTTTCTCGATAGATTTATTTTCAAAAGTTGGCTCTTCAAAATACTAGTTTCGTTTTTAAACAAAACTATGAATAGCTAAATAGTTCATTTTTATATAATTCGTTAGATAATCATACTAGCTACCTAAATTAATGACAATTTTTTTTTTAAATTTGATGGTTTTCAAGATTATGCAGTTTTATCACTTTTTCCGTCTTATCCGGGTAGACTCAGCCCATACAAAACGTCAAAAATTTCACTTATCACCTTATGAAGAAAGATAAGATTACGTGATATAGACCCGTGTAAAAGTCTATACTTACAACTTCAGTCCTTTGTACATCCCAGCGTGGTATCCCGACATGTACCAGCTGAGGAGCATGGGGGAGAGCGCCAGATCTTCGAGGTCATCGCCGAAGGAGCCGGGAGGGGGAGGTGGGGGGAAAGGCAGTGATTGGCCTGCCAACTGGAATACCAAAATTATTGTTTAAAAAACTAAAAAAAAAAAACGGTAAAAACGGGACCCTATTACTAAGACTTCGCTGTCCGTCTGTCTGTCACAAGGCTGTATCTCATGAATAACGCTATAACAACAAATAAAGTCAAAGTCAAAGTTTTTTATTGCTTTCATGTGTACATTATGGTCTTATATAAATATGGTATCAACATGAGCCCAGGTAGGGCATTGCAAAAGATCACTTAGCATATAAAATTATAAAATGTAACAAAATAAAATAAAATTCTAAAACTAAAAAATATTACACGAGGTACATAAACTACCTAAACTACTTATTTAAACAAACTATTTTTGGGTTTTCACAAAAAAACTCTTGCAGAGTGTAAAAACTATTTTCAATTAAATATTTTTTGAGAAGGGTTTTGAATCTGGGTAGGTTATTTTCATTTTGTATTAGGGTAGGTATGCTATTATAAATTTTGACGGACATTGCGTGTGGACCTGAATGAAACATTTGTAATTTAGTAAAAGGAAAAGCTAATCTATTTTGGGGCCTTAGGTTTTGTGGACGAGCATATTTTTGAAATAAATGCATGTTATTTTTCACGAACATACTTACTTCCATAATATATATACATACTAAAGTTAAGATTTTTTCTTGTTTAAAATAAGGTTTACAGCTCTCCATTTCACCCAAGTTGAGGATAATGCGTAGACATCTTTTTTGCAGAACAAACAGTTTTGGTGTATCCATGCTATTTCCCCATAGTAAAATACCGTAATGAAGCCATGCATGTGCATAAGCATAGTATGCACAAGTTGCTGTTTTAACATCTGTAGATTTTTTTAGTTCATATAAAGCATAGGTGAATCTTGAAAGTTTAGCTGTTATTTTACTAATATGTATTTTCCAGTTTATGTTAGAGTCAATATTTATTCCTAGAAGAGGATAAGTGTTTACACATTCAAGTGGCGTATTTTGAAAGGAGTATTGAATAATTAGTGGTTTTTTTTGATAGGGATGAAATTGCATGAGCTTGGTCTTTTTGAAGTTTAATTGTAAGTTATGTTCTTCAAGCCAATTTACAATTTTCAAAAGAATTTTGTCTAGTTCGACATCTAGATTTGAAATAGATTTGCTAGGGACTACGATTGATATATCATCCGCAAACAGGGTGCATGGGCTATTTATAAGTTTTGGTAAATCATTTATGTATATCAGAAATAATATGCATCCAAGAACGCTACCTTGCGGTATGGAATTGATGACATCTGTTTTTTTTGAATTTACTTTATTTAAATATCCTGTACTGTTGTCGTAGTGTTCTACTTCTACATATTGAGTCCTATTTTTGAGATATGAGACGAACCAGTCGTAGACTAGACCTCTCACACCTATACCATAAAGTTTTTTCAACAGAATATTATATGTGACTCTGTCATATGCCTTACTCATATCTAGTAAGATACCAATAGCATACTCTTTATTATTTATTATATTAAGTATATCATGTATGTATTTATAAACAGCTAAGGATGTGGATCGCTTTTTTCTAAAACCATTTTGGCAGTCATTAAATATATTAAATTTTTCACAATATGAATAGAGACGACATGACATTGCACTTTCAAATACTTTTGAAAATGTCGGCAACAGTGCTATTGGCCTATAGTTAGTACGATCACTTTTGTCATCCTTTTTATAAAGAGGTTTGATTACTGACACTTTCAATACATCTGGGACAATACCTTCTTCAAAAGATTGATTTATCAAAGATGTTAAAGGGGGAGCTAATTCTTTTGAACATTTTTTTATGAGCATTGGTGGTATCTCGTCATAGCCAAAACTGCGTTTGTTTTTAAGGTTGCAAATTAGTTTATTGACTTCTTGAACAGTGACTGGTTGTAAGTACATTGAGTTTTCAGATATGGATATTACAGGTCGACCAATTTTAGCTGATGAGACTACATTATTTCCTACTGATACGAAGAAGCTATTAAATGTATTTGCAATAATGTGTGGATCTTCTGTTATTTTTCCATTTATATTTAACTTTATGTTTTTTTTACTTTTTGTAGTTAGTTTGTTTGTTTGTTCCTTTACAATATGCCACATAGTTTTAACAATATTTTCTGTGTTTTTTATTTTTTTAATGTTTTGTAGTTTTTTTGATGTAATAACAGATTTTCTTAAAATTTTTCCGTAGTTTTTATAATGTAAGTTTAAAATAGGGTCATCGATTTGTGATGCTACTATTTTTAATGATCTTTTATGTTTACAAGAAGTTTTTATGCCTGCTGTTAACCATGTTTTTTTAATTTTATTTTTTATTTTTATTATAACTTTAGGTATACATGTGTTTAATAGTTGCATTATGGTTTCAATAAATGAATTGTATTTTTTGTTAATGTTTTCACTGTTACTAATAATTACTTCAAAATTTATTTTTCTTAATTCAGTTAAAAATATTTGTATGTTCTTTTCGTTAAACACTCTTTTTTCTATTAACCAGAATTCTCGTGTTTCTAGTTTTTTAATTGGAATATTAATTAGTACTCCCTTATGGTCACAGAAACCGTACTCTTTTACTTTTATTTTAAATTCTATATGTTTAAAGTTTGTAAATATGAGATCTATACAAGAGTATTTTACTGTATTACTTTTTTTACATGTTTTTATTCTAGTTGGTTCCCTAACATGTTGATAGAAATTAAAGCTATGCATTAGATCTAAAAGCGTTGCCGAAATTGTAGGTTCTAATATATCTATATTAAAATCTCCGCCTATTATTATATCTTTTTTATTATATTTTAGTTTTAAGAGCTGCAAGAGTTTTGTTAGTGTTTTATAAAATAAATCAGGCATTCTCTTCCTATCTGGCCAATATAGATTAATTATAATGAGATCAAGCTTTGGCACTTCTATGGCACTTATTTCGATTATAAATTCTATAGTAAGGTCAGCTATATCATTAAGTTCTCTAAAATCTATCTCTTCTTTGAGAAATATGCACACTCCTCCACCTTCAAATTTTGACCGGCAATAATATGAAGCCAGTTGGTAGCCTTCAACACGTAATAGGTCTAGTTTAGTTGTTGTTACCCAGGTTTCAGAGAGACATAATATTTGTATATTTTTATCGTATTCTGTGGCTTCTTCTACTAGATGTTGTTTATTGCATAGGCTTCGCATGTTTTGAACAACACATTGATTTTATTCTCGAAAAAACACAGGAGCAGTCTGTGAAGTGCGTGTTGATTTATGTGCTTGTTCATAGCTTTGTGGTTGAGGTTGTTGGTGCATGCTTCCATCTGATGATTTTGTTTCATCATTCGGCTGGTATGAAGTGTTTTGGGATGACTTTATTGTAGGTTCATTTGTTTGTTTAAATTCCTTTCCATCGATTATAAGTTTGTTATTTACAATGTTTGCACGGTGTCCATTTTGTCGGGCTTCTACTAGCTTTTCAATAAGTTTTCTTCTGTTCTGCAATGAATCTGGCCCTAGAAGCTCTGAGACTGATATGCCGGTATTTTTAAAGTAACGACGGTTTTGGAGTATATGTTTGGTCATGTTTTTGCTGAGAAGTTCTATTACTAAGGGTCTTCGGTTCCCACGTTTTCCTAGTCTTTTCATATCTTCTATGTATCCTGTTATGTTCACGTTCAGTATGTCTTGGAAGAGGTAAACTACTCTATTATGCAGTTCGCATTCATTTCCTCTTGAGTTTTCCTCTAAGCCGTATATTACAACCTTTTTGTCTTGGTTTGTATTTTCTTCCATTATATTCTTTTGTTGTAGGGTTCCTGTGCAGTTTTGAGCGGATTCTTGTAGTTTTTCGATTTCTTTTTGTAATCTATTATTTTCTGTTTGTAGTTTCACTATAGTTTTGTTTGTTTCTTCCAATGCTTTTTTAATTTCAACTTGTTCTAATGACAATGTATTTGTTTTCTCTGTTACCTCTTGTTTCAATTTTGATATTTGGATCGAAGTTGCAGAGATGATCGTTGACTTCACTTCATTGAGTATGGATACTTTTATAGTTTCAAACTTTTTATCCAGAAGAGCTTCTATTTGTTCTATTGTTATTGTTGTTGTCGTTGTTGGGCTCGATGATATTTTCTGTATAATTTTCTGTTCCACATTTGTTAAATTATCGGGATCAAATGTATCGCCTAAATTGTTTATGTCATCATCAGATGACGTGTCATGGTTCATGTATTGCTTTTGTCTTTTAGGTCTTCTAGTCGTCCGGTTTGTTACTGGACTAGATGCATCCTTCAAACTTGTCGATGCTGCTTCAGTAGCCTTTCGGCTCGGAAATATCTGGCGTTGCGGTCGGGTGGAAGGTGGGCAAGACGGGGTCCTGATATTATTTTGCTTTTGTCTTTTATTTATGCATTTTAGGCATTCCCAGTTGTTTTTGTCCATTGTATTGTAATACCGTGTAAATGAGATATTTGCACATTCTAGGTCGTAGTGCTCCTTACAGAAAACACAGGTTAGATGCTGTCGTTCTGGAATGTTTTGTAGACATTTTGCACAAGATAACGCCGTCATTTTAGCTATTCTTTTCAGTTAATTTGCTAATTAATTTTCAAGAGACACGGTAAATAATGTGGTTCCATCCATTTGATTGAGGTCAATGTAATGTAGTTTGAAAAATTCGGTTTGAAAATGTTTGAATCGTTTGTATCGTCGCGCGTTTTCGTTCGCGGGCGAAAGTTCGATCAAGGTCACGCGGCGTCAATTCCGAGAAACACAACACTCGCGCGTTAACGTTTCGGCTCACTTTTCAAATTTTGGTTAGAAAATTATTTTATTTTGTGATTATTGCACTTTCAGCGATAGTTTCCACTTTAAAACTGTTCGAATTATAATTGTAATGGTAACTGTCCAAATATACACTAATTTTTATGTCCGATAGTTCACTATTTACACAAGAAATGAATTATTTTTACGGAGAGATTCGGCAAAGCTGTTGACTTGTAAAAACAGAATAAAATAAATATTTAAAGGGGGCTCCTATACAACAAACGTATTTTTTTTGCCGTTTGTTATAGATATAGTACGGAACACCTTGTACACGAGTCTAACTCGCACTTGGCCGGTTTTATTTTTAATTTATAACTTTCGTTTTTATTATATTAGTAAGTAAGTACTTGACTTACTTTGAGTAGTTCCGAGATATACTCACTGGCACAAAATATAGGTATAGTAATAAAACTTACAGATGTAGGTATAGGGAAGTGATCCAAATTCGGCAAAGCTTGATAAAAATCTGGAAACTTGCGGCCCTTGGGCTTCCGGGCTTTCTTCTTGGGTTCCTTAACCTTTTTGTAAGTCGCAGCTGAAAATAGTATATCGTTATTTCACAAGCAAGGCAACAAACAAGGGCTTGCATCCTGTCACGTATGGAATGCTAACTACTGCAAAATGTGGGCTTGTGCCAAATATAATGTAAGGACGTGCCATTGACTACCCCCACTAGACATCTTCAAAGGATCTAAACGTCTGGAGAACTGAGAGGATGTCTACCGTATTTGGGGATTACAGTCGTGATCTTATTTATTTTTTATTTTACAAACGCTAAAAACATACCAGTATGTGTATGTAGTACGACTGTGATCCCCAAGTACAGTAGACAGAAATCTTCTAAAATCTCTAGGCGTTCTTTGAAGATGTCTTAGGTTTATTCATAGGCACGTCCAATATTTAGCATGTGCCCATATTCTGCAGTAGTTGCATTTCACACATCTATAGTCTATACTAATATTATAAATGCGATGTAATTCTGTCTGTCTGACGGAAATGGACTACTTGTTTTCTTAAAATTTTCTGTTGATTTCCCGGAATATCAATGTTTTACAAAAAAGTCGTCAAAAATTGATTTCCTGAATTAAAGCGGACGAAGTCTCGGGTAATAGCAAGTAAGACGTACTAAATGCGAAAGTTTGTGAGTGTGTGTTTGTTTTGTGTTACTTTTAATCCAGGCACCACCCGTGCGAAGCCGGGGCAAGCAGCTAGTATCAAATAACTAGATTTGTTTCGATTTAGGATATTAGGAAGTATGCTAACCAAAGTCCGATGTCTCTCCATTGGAAAGGCTCTCGAAGCCATCATCAAACTTGCTACCCGTAGCCATCTCGATCTGGCGCATGCGCGGCTCGTCACCGTGCGATTCCTTCAGAGAGTCTATGCACACTACCTCCGAGTTACCGTAACCTGGAACAAAAAAACATTGCTCGTTAGGGTTGCTAACTAGGTATTGCTGCTTTTTTTATTGCTGTACCTACGTACTTGAGTAGTAGGTACTTTTAATTATTATTCTTGTTTAAGCCTTCACCTTGTTCGATTGGCACCACACTGGAGCTCTACATAGCATTAAGGAAAGGATCATAAAAAAAAAGGTAGACCCCAAGCCGTGTTTGTTGCCTGATTCTTCTAGGCTTGGTCGCGTGGAATCGGCGTAGCTTCACCTAGTTCCTAAGACGTTTCAAAGTGATCCTTGTGATTTTATTGAAATAAATGATTTTTGAATTTGAATTTGAATTTTGTATGCCAAATTAAATGTTTGGACGTGCCTCTGATAAACCCCTTTAGGCATATTCAAAGATCTGAACAGCTTTAGATCTGAGAGGATGTCTACTGTACTTAGGAATTACAGTTATTGTTATCCCATTACTTACTAAAAATACAATTTTCTCAACTTTTTAACACGCTATTATGCTTGGGTTGTATGTAATGTAACGGAATCTTTGAAAGTGATTTTAATCTACTTCAAAACGACGGATTAATTTGTAACTTTGTATACTTAATAAGGAAAAGTAAGATAATACAAAAAAAAATGTTTTTTAGTTTATTTAACTATATTTTATTATACTTATCATTATTAAAAATCATTTTGCCCTAGGTAATTAAAAAAAAACAAGTAGGTACAGTGTAACGAGTGCATTTAGCATCACGCTACAGAAGCCATTTGTTTACAAAATAATTCGATTTTGTCTGTTTGACAACGTCACATTCTAGTGACAGTGACATTCGTGAACGAACGATAGTGTTGTTCATCTGGGTTTTAGTTCAATTTCTTTTTGAATCGTCAGTTTTGTTGAAAGCAAACTTCATCCCTAGCGGAAAAAGCGCTTCACTATGTTTTGACGAAGAGATCTTCACTTTTTCTCTCGGAGTCAGCAGATATAGTCATGGCTATTTTTATTGTCGTGTAATAAATCTATTTAAATCCTTATTAAAGGATCATGTTTTGCGTTAGTTTTGTTCACAAGTCGCCGAATTCTTAGGCTGGCTATTTTGCATTAGATATATTTCGTGGCAAGTAAGTTATTTTTGGATCTTGACAAAGACACGTAATTGTCTCCAAGCAATGTGTTTTACAACTTTTCATCTTTTGTTTATAGAATGCTCTGCAAGATGCTACTTTGTTCCCATTTGTTCTAATTGGATTTTGTTAAACCAGAAAGGATGTTTGGTGAGTTTCCTACAAATAAAATTTATTACCACGTTTTCTTGTTAGATTTGATTTGACGAAAACTATTTTGTCTTGTTTCAGCTACAAGGCAGATGTCCTTTTTTTTTCTTTTGCCTATTTTTATTCTTGGATTAATTAAAATTTAAACCTTATACCACATGGAGCGGATATAACCTCGCCCTGTGACCACACATTTATGGATTATTAACCTGTTACACTGGACTCCAGAACCCGCAGAGGTCCAATGGCCATTTTCCATCTGCGAGGAGGAGCCAGGTTTATTTACTCTTATTAGAATTACCTAGGATGTATTAAGGTAAACCTATTTTTTTCTTATTTAATCAATTGGATTCGACAAGCCACTTCTAAAATAAGTTCTCGCTACCACCTAAGTGAATTTATATGTAACCACCTTTTCCAACGTAGGTTAAGAACAAATTTTACGGAGCTTTCCAATATAGAATGTGAAATTTACTACTTGTACTTTCTTGCTCTCCCTCCCTAGATTAAAAAGGTTCTTTCTCTCGACTGTTCTATCCCGGTAAGTTTTTATTATTATTAAATTGAATTGAAGTAAGGCATCTGGCGCCCGAGATTTAGTTAGTTTATTAGATATTAGTGATGTCGGCCTTCAGCAAATAAAATTCAATATATTTATTAAATTTATTTTCCCTTTTTTTACACCCTTCAAATAAGAATATTACAATTGGTGCATATTTTAATTTAACTATTTAAATTTTTTTATTACAATTGTCGCCAGAGTTCAGGGACCTTTAGTAAAGTTTGTTCAACCTGTGTTTATTGTTGAATCCAAGTTATTTTGTAAACATTCTATTTTGTTTATGTTTATGTGGCATTTATTTTTGAATTATGTGCATTTATTTTATTGAACTGTGTGCATTTCTTTTGTGTATTTTTGGTACATTTATTTTGTGAATTTAGCTTGTTTTTACAAACATTGTGCAACATTTTTTGTCACATTGTTTATTAGTGTTTATATTCAACATAACGGTAACAACACAAGTTGTCCTGCGGTTTGTTATACCTTAATTTTACATGCGGTTAATTGTATAAGTTTCTAACATATGCGGTTCTTATTTAGTGATATTACTTTAGTGGTTTATCAAGTGTTTGTGAACTTAGTTTAGATAAAACCAAATTTTAAGTGATAACTTCTTAAATACTTTTACTTGAGAACGTCTTCAACGTTATAAAAAACTTTTATGTTCAACGTCTTCAACATTATAAAAACTTTTATGTTTATGTTCAACGATACAACGTTATAAAAAGCTTTTATGTTCAACGTGTTAACCTTATAAAATTAAATCTTATAAAGATTGTAAATTTAGAAATTAAATTAGAAATTAAATTTAGAAATTAAATTAGAAATTAAATTAGAAATTTAAAAACTTTAATATTAAAAAAGTGTAAGTGGTTGTTGCATCCAGTGATAGATCATTTAACTTAAATTTATCTTAGATTAAATTCAACTTTCTTAAACATTACTTTACATTAACTTTACATTAAATTTGCATTAACTTTTCATTAACTTTCCATTAACTTTTCGTTAACTTTTCATTAACTTTTCGGAAGTTTAATTCAACTTTTACTCAACTTAAAATTTAACCTTTTCATCTTTTGGCGGATTTTAGTATTGTTTCATTATGGATAAAGAAGTTCAGTTTCCACCGTTACCTGAGGTTACGAATAGTAACACAGCTTTGGGTTCTGATGTTGCTGCGCCTATGGCTCAACGTTCAGATAATTTGCTTCCGGTTCCAGAATCATTTTTGCTTCATGGTGCGCTTGCTCATAGCTCTTCTGTTTTTGCACCCGTTTCTTCGTTTAACACTATGAATGATTCAGTGAAGAAAAATTTGCCTTCGCCTAATACTAAATTACCAGATTTAAAAAGAAGTAGGATTGTTTATGAAGGAAAAACTTGTGTTAGAGAGTTTATTACTCAAGTTGAGGAATACTTTCTTTATAAAAACTTTGACGAATTTCTATTGGTTGGATCTTTTTCGGATTTGCTTTCTGGTTCGGCCGCTAAATGGTTTCGCGCTAACCGAGCTAATATCGCTTCTTGGTTGGATTTGAAGGTTGCTTTACTTAGACGTTTTGACAAATTAGAACATGACTATTTTTTGGAGTATGAACTGCGTACTCGAAAGCAAAGGACAAATGAATCTCTTCCAGATTTCATTACCGAGCTTGTTGACATGGCAAGTCGTCTCACCACTCCTATTGCAGAATCGGTTATTATTACTATTACCAAGCATAACATGCTTCCTATTTACACACCTTACGTTGTAGGTAAATCCATCTCTTCGTTAGATTCTTTCTTATCATTAGGCAAAGAGCTTGAGGCTTTTGTTAGTAGGAAACCCTTAGTTAAAGAGGTACCTAAGCCTTCAAGGTTCGAAAGGGTACAGTCTAGCGTTGTTCACACTAACACCGTACAGCCTGATAGCATTGTTTGTTTGAAGTGTAAGACTGCTGGTCACACTTATAGGGATTGTCCTGCCATTCCAGGCATGATTTGTTTCAAGTGCCAGAAGTTAGGAGTTATCACAAAATTTTGTGATGTGTGCAACTCGGAGAAGGTTAACTCCACGAATTCAAAAAACTAATTAGCTTCCATCGAGCACCGGTTTCTGAGAAAATTAGTAGTGTCTCGATGAATAAAATTATTAGTCACAGTAGTAAACCTGACGTTGCTACTTGTAATAGGGAATTTTCGGATTGGTTAGGATATTTAAAAACTTTCTTTAAAGTCTATAGGGCTGCTCCGGTTTTGTTTGTTAAAAGAAACGACACTCGTCCTTTCTTAGAATTTTCAGTTGGGGATAAAAAATATTCTGGGTTATTAGATAGTGGGGCTAATTCTTGTATTCTTGGTTCTAATGGACACAAACAATTTTTGGATTTAGGTTATAAAATGGATTCGTTGCCTATTAATGTTCCTGATTCAGCTTTTACTGCAGATGGTACTTCACAAAAAGTTGTTGGTACTATGAACCTTCCTGTTACTTGCGATAACATTACTAAACTTATAAAATTTTTGGTTATACCTTTGTTCGATTATGAAGTAATTTTAGGATTTAACTTCTTTCTTGATTTTGATTTAGCTAAAGATTTATGGAAAGATATCATTTACCTTGGAGAAAATAAAACTCCAATGTGTTCAGTAACTTCTGCTGCTGAACTCTCTCCTTCTGAGAAAACTAAATTAAATAAAATTGTTTCACTTTTTGAAGATATTTCTTATGAGAAGAAAGGTTTAGGTCTTACTCATCTTGTTCAACATAAAATTAATGTTACTAGCGAACCTTTTAAACAAAGATATTGGCCTTTGAGTCCTGCTAAACAAAAGGAATTGTTTGATGAAGTTAAAGTTTTGCTTAGTGAAGGAATTATTGAACCTTCTAAATCTCCTTGGTGTTCTCCAGTCCTTGCTGTTGAGAAAAAGGATGGTAGTACCAGGTTATGTTTAGATTCGCGTCGTTTAAATTCAATCACTATTAGAGACTCTTACCCTCTTCCATATCCTTCTCGGATACTGGATAGTTTGAGAGGAGCACGATTTATTACCACTATTGATCTTTCTAAAGCTTTTCTTCAGATTGCTCTTGAGGAATCCTCTCGTGAGAAAACAGCCTTCGTAGTTCCTGGCAAAGGGTTATTTCATTTTGTTCGTATGCCGTATGGCTTAACCAACGCGCCCGCTGAATTACAGAGATTAGTTGATAAGCTTTTTGGTCCTGAATTTGATAACGTTCTGTTCTGTTACCTTGATGACTTAATTTTGATCAATGATAACTTTGAAACTCATATTGAATACTTGAATAAAATTTATATTACTCTTAGAGAAGCCGGCTTAACCGTCAATCTAAAGAAGTGTGCATTTTGTAAAGATAGACTCCGTTATCTTGGTTATATTGTAGATGGAAATGGTTTACACACTGATCCATCTAAGTTAGATACTATTGAAAATTTTCCTCGCCCTGACACTGTTAAACATCTTAGAAGTTTCCTTGGTTTATGTTCTTATTATCGTAGATTCATTAATAAATTCGCTGATATTGCTTCACCTTTAAATAAATTAACTGCTGGTAGTAAAAATTCTAAGAAATCTGTTATTTGGAATGATGATGCTGAAATTGCTTTTCAAAGTTTGAAACAGGCTTTAGTTTCATCTCCTGTTTTACAATGTCCTAATTTTGAGAAACCTTTCTTTTTGCATTGTGACGCTAGTTCTGTTGGTATTGGTAGCGTTTTAAGTCAAGACGACTCGGATGGTGAACAACATCCCATTGCGTTTTATTCTCGATCACTTAATAAATGTGAACGTAACTATAGCACCACTGAACGTGAATTACTTGCAATTTTAGATTCAATAGAACATTTTAGACCTTATATTGAAGGAATGGAATTTACAGTTATTACTGATCACGCTTGTTTAAAATGGCTCTTGCGATTAAATAATCCAAGTGGACGTTTAGCTCGTTGGGCTGCTAGAATTTCTCAGTTTACTTTCAAGATTGTTCATAAAAAAGGTTCCTTACATTTAGTTCCAGATGCTTTGTCTAGGATAGAAACAGAAACAATTTTTGTTGCTCCTGTAAGTTTAGTCACTCCTGATGATGATATTGATGATCCTTGGTTTAGAAGAATATTTATTAATTGTCAAAAAACCCCTTCAAAGTTTAAAAATTTTAGAGTCGAAGATAACACTTTATATAAATTTTGTAAAAGTAAATTCAACCCTAACAGTCGTTTAGATTGGAAAATTGTTATTCCTAAAGAACACATTTTAGATACTATTAGATCAAATCATGACGATATGAATTCTGGTCATCTTGGAATTCATAAAACTTTAAGAAAATTAAAACAACACTATTTTTGGAATGGTATGTTTATTGACGTTCAGAATTATATAAAATCTTGTGATATTTGTAAAGCTTATAAGCATAGTACAGCTCCACCTTTTGGTATTATGGTCAACCCTAAAAAAGTAGATTTCCCCATGGTTATGCTTTCTGTTGATATTATAGGAATTTTACCTAAAAGTTATTCGGGTCATAAATATATTCTTTCAGTAGTTGATGTATTTACAAAGTTTTGCTGGATTTTTCCCATGATAAAGGCTACTACTTTGTCAATTTGTAGGCTCTTTGAAAAGGAAATATTTCTAAAATTCGGTTGTCCTAAGATTATAGTTTGTGATAATGGAACTCAATTTACTTCAAAATATTTTGTAGATTTTATGAAAAGCTTTAATATAACTAAAATATTTTATAATACTTTGTATACTCCTCAGAATAACCCTGTGGAAAGGTATAATAAAACTGTAGAAACTTGCATCTCATGTTTTGTTAAAAATGACCACCGCACTTGGTCGAAGTTTTTGCCACATATTCAGTTAGCTTTGAATAGTAGTGTTAATCTTGCTACAGATTACACTCCTAATTTTCTTATGTTTGGAAGAGAACTAATTTTTGATGCTTCCTTACATCGTTTTAGTAATTCGTTAGAAAATTTAGATCAGGTAGACGTAGGAGAAAGGAATTCTTTTGCTTTTTCTCTTAAGTCACTTGGTGATATTTTTGTTAGGGTTCAAACTCATTTGTTAAAAGCTTACAAACGTAACGCTATTTATTATAATTCCGGGAGAAAAGTCATTTCTTTTGATGTTGACGATATTGTGTGGAGAAGAAGTTTTGTTCAGTCTAATGCTCCAACTTATTTTTCGGCTAAATTTGCTCCTAAGTTTATTAAATGTAAAATTGTTGAAAAGATTTCTGATAATGTTTATCTCTTAAAAGATATTAGTAAAGGTACTTCTGGACGTTTTCACGTCAAAGACATTATAAAATATTAATTTTGGAATTCTCATTTTGCTTGATTTTGATATTCTGTTTTGAACGCCCTTTGTTTGTGAAGAATGTAGTGATGGATGAAAGTTATGGGCTAGTATGTAGGCGATGGATGAAAGGTAAAATTCAGAACAAATATTAATTTTCTGTTTAAATGTTCAAAAATTAACTTAGGTCATTTCGGTTTTTATCAAATTTTCCACACACTTATTTTATCATTAACGTCATTAGATCTTATGTACATTTTTGTATATTTTTTGAGGTCTTTGTTTTTGTGTCCTCGCATTTGTTAGTACATTTAGATTTGTTTGTTGGTTTGTAATGTTTTGTTTCCAGTAGTTTTTTAGTTAGACATTTTAACAAATTACTCGGACTTGACAATTTTGGTACCCCGTGTGTACAGCGGTAACGCCACCCATTTGATTAGACATTTTTGTTGGAGACCATTTTTCCATGGAATCCACACCATTTTTTTGAGATTTTTATCTCGACAATTTTGTTAGGCAGTTTTCGGCCTTTCCCCCGAAACTGTATTATTGTGTAGGTTGTGTTCGGAAAGTCGGTGGAGTTATGCCGATCACAATACTCACGTGTTTTTTGAGATTACTCTCTAACCATTAGATACGGTTATCGGTTTTTCACCCGGTACCGTATATTATTGTGCAGGTTGTGTTCGGGAAGTCGGTGGAGTTATGCCGATCACAATACTCACGTGTTTGTTTGACAGAAGTGCTCGTGTTCGGAAAGTGGGTTGAGTTGAGCCGACCACGACATTCTCTGATTTAGATTTTAACGCATCTTTTGTCGTTAAAATATTTTAATCATTTGTTTTCATTTTCATAGAGTCGGCGACGAAGGTGTCTAACCGCAACTTTAACATTTGTTATCTTTTTAGATAGATTTAAAATTACAACTTTAACATTAGTTATCCTTTTGGATTGATTTAGATTGTAGGTGTAGAGTCGGTGACGAAGGTGTCTAACCGCAACTTTAACGTTAATTTAGGTATATTATAGAGTCGGCGACGATGGTGTCTAACCGCAACTTTTATAGAACTTTTGTTCTTTACCTTGTTTGATTATTTCCTTGTTTGATTAACAACTTTTTTATAGAACGTTGTTCTTTGTTTTGTTTAGTTCTTTCATTGTTTGATGATTATTGTTATCATTGTTTTAGAATGTCTTTTGACATAATTTTTGGTTTTCTCAACTACTTCTTTTGTTTAGACGATGGCTTGTATCGTTAGTGTTGCTAGTCGGACTCTAACATTTGCAAGAATTTTATTATACAATTAGAATCCTGTGGAATTTTATGGAGATCTTTATAATTTTTATAGTCTTTTATAAAATTTCCTAGAGACTTTTTATAGAGTTTTTGATAGAGTCTTTTATAGAGTCTTTTATTAAATTATAGAGTCATTTATAGAGTTTTGGGTAGAGTTTTTGGAGAGTTTTCCTTGTTTTTGTTCTGGTTTTTTCCTGGTTTGTTGTCATAAAAGAAAGTATCTTTCTTTTATTTTTTTGGAAAGGGTGTATTGTAACGAGTGCATTTAGCATCACGCTACAGAAGCCATTTGTTTACAAAATAATTCGATTTTGTCTGTTTGACAACGTCACATTCTAGTGACAGTGACATTCGTGAACGAACGATAGTGTTGTTCATCTGGGTTTTAGTTCAATTTCTTTTTGAATCGTCAGTTTTGTTGAAAGCAAACTTCATCCCTAGCGGAAAAAGCGCTTCACTATGTTTTGACGAAGAGATCTTCACTTTTTCTCTCGGAGTCAGCAGATATAGTCATGGCTATTTTTATTGTCGTGTAATAAATCTATTTAAATCCTTATTAAAGGATCATGTTTTGCGTTAGTTTTGTTCACAAGTCGCCGAATTCTTAGGCTGGCTATTTTGCATTAGATATATTTCGTGGCAAGTAAGTTATTTTTGGATCTTGACAAAGACACGTAATTGTCTCCAAGCAATGTGTTTTACAACTTTTCATCTTTTGTTTATAGAATGCTCTGCAAGATGCTACTTTGTTCCCATTTGTTCTAATTGGATTTTGTTAAACCAGAAAGGATGTTTGGTGAGTTTCCTACAAATAAAATTTATTACCACGTTTTCTTGTTAGATTTGATTTGACGAAAACTATTTTGTCTTGTTTCAGCTACAAGGCAGATGTCCTTTTTTTTTCTTTTGCCTATTTTTATTCTTGGATTAATTAAAATTTAAACCTTATACCACATGGAGCGGATATAACCTCGCCCTGTGACCACACATTTATGGATTATTAACCTGTTACACTGGACTCCAGAACCCGCAGAGGTCCAATGGCCATTTTCCATCTGCGAGGAGGAGCCAGGTTTATTTACTCTTATTAGAATTACCTAGGATGTATTAAGGTAAACCTATTTTTTTCTTATTTAATCAATTGGATTCGACAAGCCACTTCTAAAATAAGTTCTCGCTACCACCTAAGTGAATTTATATGTAACCACCTTTTCCAACGTAGGTTAAGAACAAATTTTACGGAGCTTTCCAATATAGAATGTGAAATTTACTACTTGTACTTTCTTGCTCTCCCTCCCTAGATTAAAAAGGTTCTTTCTCTCGACTGTTCTATCCCGGTAAGTTTTTATTATTATTAAATTGAATTGAAGTAAGGCATCTGGCGCCCGAGATTTAGTTAGTTTATTAGATATTAGTGATGTCGGCCTTCAGCAAATAAAATTCAATATATTTATTAAATTTATTTTCCCTTTTTTTACACCCTTCAAATAAGAATATTACAATTGGTGCATATTTTAATTTAACTATTTAAATTTTTTTATTACAACAGTCTATCCCCGAAGGTGGTTCTTGTTTGTGTGCAGTGTCACTTACCCAAAAACTTCACCAAGCATTCCCTCTCATCCAAAATGGCATAAACAACAGCCTCATACTCCTCTTTGTCTTCGCAAAAAATGGCACGGCACGGCATACCCGCTGCCCACATCTTTGTTTTGTGTCTTGGAGTCTTGGGAGATTTCGCTGGTGCTTTAACCTTGTTTGCATTTGATTTTGCTGAAACATGCAAATTTATGAAATAGGATCACGACTGTAGTCCCCAAGTACGGTAGACATTCTCTCAGACCTCCAGATGCTCAGATCCTTCAAGATGTGTAAATGGCGTTAGTTAAGAGGTACATCCAAACATTACATTTGGCCATTACATGCCCACATTTTTCAGTAGTTAGCATTCCTACAAATCAAGAGGAATACACCCTCCAGTAAGTTTCTAAGAGAAGGTGTTGGTAGATCAGTCATTTAGTCAGTCAGTAAGTAAGAGTTTTATATTATGACAAAAATAAAGAGACACAAGTTTATATGAGGGGAGAGCTTATGCTAGAATGTAGATTACAATTTTAATAACAACAACTAAATGGCAAGTAAGTTTGGGCCAAATAGATTCTGTCTCAGTTATTGCTGAAGACAGAAGTAATGCATTGAAATAAGAATATAGAGTCAATAACAAGGATTACTTTGAAACGTCTTAGGAGCTACGTGAACCAATGCCTGTTCCCCACGTCTCAATCTCAATCTCGAAGAATCAGGCAACAAACACAGCTTGGGCCCTATTATTATTTTCAATGATCCTTTTCTCGATGCTATGTTCGGTGCCGATTGAACAAGGTGAAGGCTCAAACAAGAAAAATGATTAAAAGTAGATAATAAAGTAAGTAGGTACCATTATCCTTGAACTTGGAGTTAGTCTCCATTGCAATCTGTTTAGCAATATCTTCATTCGCCAAGTTTACTGCCTTGTCATATGCTGCCGTCATCGAAGAATCATCCCACATCTGGTCTTCAGCATCAGACTGGAAAAATTCAGCAGAAATTGTATAGTAAGTACCTACAGTCAAAGTCAAATCACGAAGTTTTTTTTTATTGGTACAATGATCACTTTGTACCTAAGCAGTAAGTAACATGTAAAGTTTAGCCGAGATCTGCTGTCCATACTGTAAGAAATGTGTAAGGTGATTGAAGAATAGATCATTGCTTTGGGAATAACACAAACATTATGTATGTTTATATGAGCTTGTATAGCTCGTAAAGTACCCATTTCTGGATGATAGGAGTTCGTCAGGGGATCAGGGAAGAATGACAAAAAGAATGAAAAATTGGTTAGACAGGTACCTAGTCACACACTAGACATAATAATATTTATATTACCATCATGGCCGGATCACGCGATCTTGATTTTCTTACGTAAAGTTCATTTCCCTTAGACATTTTGGTATATGGTACGTATTGTAAGATTTTATATTGTGTCACAGATTTGTATGTACACACACTAGACACGCTGAATTTGTATTTCACAATAAATTTTTATTGATTGTTTTCGTTTTTTTTGCGAACGTGCTATTTGTATTTTCTAATTTGACACTTTTGACAGCAGCAGAACAGAGTAGAGTAGTTCCACCCACAGAGTACGTACACGTAAAGTACTTTTTTTTTATTAGTAGGCCAAAGGACAGACTATTATTAGTCTTAGATCTATACTTATAATAAATCTGTAGAGGTCAATGAAATATATATCCAAAATAACTATCAGTAGGTGATTAGGGATCGATCTGATGCCAAAAATGCAATTAGTAAAATTGTTGTCTGTCTGTCTGTCTGTATAACCGTTATAGAAACAAAAACTACTCGACGGATTTTAACGAAACTTGGTACAATTATTTTTCATACTCCTGAGCTGGTTATAGTATACTTTTCATCACGCTACAATCAATAGGAGCAGAGCATTGAAAGGAAATGTTGGGAAAACGGGATAAGTTACTCCATTTTTT
The DNA here is from genome assembly GCA_912999785.1 of Hydriomena furcata. Taxonomy (NCBI): domain Eukaryota; kingdom Metazoa; phylum Arthropoda; class Insecta; order Lepidoptera; family Geometridae; genus Hydriomena; species Hydriomena furcata. The sequence goes on along the minus strand of OU538834.1, from coordinate 2,731,598 downwards.
AGGCTTCCGTCGCGTGTGCAACCTTAATGGTTAAAGCTACACAGAAATGATGTATGGCGGAAATGTTCTCCTTAAAATTATATAAAAAAGATCCCACCACAGCATATGTCTATCTTTTATAGTTGATTCACAATAACACGTGTAACTCCCGATAGCTTAGCAGTTCGATGCTTTCTGATTATATTTGTCTACTCTTACGTATACCTATAACACTCTCACTCAGACATTCCTAATTAAAAAAAGTTAACACTAATAACTATTCCATAAAAAAGAATCATAGAAATCGGTATAGAAACACCAAAGTTATACATGAAATACGCTAATAATAAGCCATCGCGCGTGAATACTGAATCATGCTATAAGGATTATTTTTGTATTATGGTATTTTTGTATATTGTATTATGGTCGCGAACCTAGAGGCTAGCGAGGCACCTAGCGAGTAGCTTCGTAAAACGAACATTCTCGAACGTTCGCGACCGGCCTAGCAACTAGGCGTCAAGCGCGCAGTTTGACCGGTCGCGAACGTTCGAGAAAAAAAGAAATCATCTAATGTATTGTCTAATGACAAAAAATCTGTAAAAAAACACGTTTTATCTAAAGACATTCTGTAGTATATTTAGTATCGGCATTGCACCCGTGCGAAGCCCGGGCTGGTCGCTAGTATATCATAAATACAATCAAAACAGTAGTTTTCTATAAAGTGGTACGCTTTAAAGAAAACTACTGTTTTGATTGTATTTATGGACCCCACCCCACAGATCTATGTCAGCAGCGGCAAATAAATTCCACACAAACGATTTTTTTAGCAAACTATTAAAAAAGCTACACAATATTCAGGCTGCACACTACCACAGGTATACCTAAACCACGGTTGAAGCACAGTGTGGAAGAATGTGATTATGCTTGCTTGCTTGATGCTTTTTTGCTTGTTCTTGGTTCTGTGGACCGGAGTGAGTGAGTGAATATAGTAATTATTTTTCTTGCCGACAAGTCGTGATAATAGCGAATACTAACAAGCAAGCAACAAGCAACCAGCAAACAATCTTGTGAACGCTATGAAAAATACTTTTTCTTTTTTATACTTAATTAAGAAATCTCCAGAGAATCATTAATTGAATCAATGATTTTGATATTTCTGATTGTAAACTGAACCCGATTGTATAGTGATATATTTTTTCTTTTTAGAATCTCTATCTTGGAAAAATTACTGTAGGTAAGTCTATGCAACTTAATTTCCACAATGGAAACCAAAGCTGAATCTGAAAAAAAGAAAAGTATAAATAAAAACAACCAAGACGATGAAAATAGTGCTACTGTGACGGAAAATAATCCAAGCGTCACCAATACAGAACTTGATACCAACAATATCATAAATGCAACAGAACCTGATGAGTCTATTGTGAAGGAAATTCAAAATATAGACGTCTATAATGAAATTATGAATACAAGCCATAACAAAACAGAATTTGATACCAACAATATCTTAAATGCAACAAATGAACCTATCGCACCAATAGAAACCAGTTGTAATAAAACCTATGTTCATTCTGAATTTGAACCAATTGACGGTTCAGAAGACAAAGAAATCGAAGTAAAAGAAGTACCACAAGAAATAGCTACCAAGCACGAAGTAAAAGAACAAACAAACCAAGAAAATTCTACTGAGCATATTAACGGACGAATTGACAACGCAATGTTGCGTAAAACTAATCAGAATAATGTAAAACAAGCGTTAAAAAACGCAGTAGCAACAGAAGATTATAGCGGGGCTATAAAAATGGTGAATCCATTAAAACGCAAAAGATCCAGACCGCCGAAGCGTAAAAGAAAGTCAAAAATGAACCGGATTATGGTAACTGAAGTTCCTGTAACTGTAACTCCTGAAAGTGAAATTGATACTTCAGTTGAGGTTAAGGAGGATGTAGAATACTGTCTTACAGTATCTAATTTACCTAATAGTTGGAGCTTTATGGAAATCAAAAACTATATTGATACTGAGGTAACTGTATTGACTAAATTTGCATTACTTGGGTAAATTAATATTTTAAGTACATTGAAATTAATGTTGTTATTTGACTGACCTCACAGCTAGGGCTAACAGATGGGATGACCAGAATATCTAGTCAACATTTTAAAATGTCCTAAAAATAATTATGAATTTAAAAGTTATTTTTATTATTAAGATTTGTCGGAACAATTTGTATTTTGCCGGGACTAATGTGGAATTTCGGGACAATCCTGACGAATCCCGACCATCTGGCAACCTTTACAGCTTAGTTGGTAGTAGCTTTGCCTTCTGTGCTGTACTTTGTGGGTTCAATACCCACCAAGAATATATATTTGTGTGATAAACATAGATGTTTGTTCTATGTCTGGGTGTTTTAATATATCTTGTGTATGTATTTAAAAGAAAAAAGTATATAAGTATCTATCTGATATCTAGTTCTCATAATACCAAACTATAGATTTTTCCATGGATCTTTATCATGTAATTACCTTTAGCCATGGTCGCAGGCAGACTGAAGTACTCGGAGCTACCGTTGAGAAGCGGAGGCAGTTGAAGAAACTACCCTCACTTGGTCTTCAGAAATAGAAATGTCCATGTTCACATTTCGACACACTACACTGAGTGTATCCACGCACTGAGATGATCCATCGCATAATACAAGCTTTGCCTAGTTTGGGGCTAGTTGGCGCTGTGTGTAAAAGTCCACCAATATTTATTTATTTTTAGTGCGGGCCGGTGGATGAAATAGAAATGATTAAAGATGACGAGACAGGTATTGGGGCTATTCGACTGTCGTACCAAACGGAGGAAGAATGCAAGGTTGCAGTGCAGAAGCTGAAAGAAAAAGAAGTGGGGGGAAAAAAGCTGGTGCTGGAAATAACTGGTATGTACAAGACCTCAACCTCGACTTTCAATCTGAAGGTCGTGGGTTCGAATCCCGGCGTGCATCAATGAATTTTTCTTTTTCAAACTATCGTGATTATATAGTAGACATAACTATAGATTTATATTACTATAGGTTACAATAACCATGGTTATTGTAACATAGCCGAAACGTCGGGAAAGTAAATTAATAGTATATTATGCAACTAGTGAATAAAGGACGGATTTAAAGCGAGGGCCGTAGATGAGTCACGAGCAAGTGAAGGATTCTAATGATTGAATCACGAGCGCAGCGAGTGATTCAACTGTTAGAATCCTGAACGACGCGAGTGATTCATGGCCCTCGATATAAATTCGTACTTTATTCAGGAGTTGCATACTATACTTTATACCATGACTACGAGAATATTTATTTAATCTAATGCCAAACTCCTTGTCGCAAATATCGACCAATCAAATCTCGAGAATTTATTTTCACCAAAGAGTTTTGAATTTCGAATCTTAGCGCAAGGAGTTTGTGTAAGCATTGAAATAGAGACCGGATATATTTTGTGTTCCAAATTCAAACACCAAAATAGTGAATAAAAACAAAACAGTGAATAAAAGGCCTTTTTATTCACTGTTTTGCGTGAATAAAATAAGCTTTTTAAAGTAGGTATGGTATAAAGGTAATTACGTGATAAAGACCCGTGTCAAAATCTATAGTTATGAATTTTTCTGTTCGAAAAATGTAGGTATCAAAAAATCAAGAACATCAAAAACACGTGCTCAAAACGGTGAAGAAAAACATCGTGAGGAAACCAGTTAGAATTCTTATAAGCGGCGATGGGCTTGCAACCTGTCACGTATGGAATGCTAACTACTGCAAAATGTGGGCATGTGTCAAATATAATTTCTGACTACCCCCACTAGACATCTTCAAAGGATCTAAGAGTCTGGAGATCTAAGAGGATATCTACCGTACTTGGGGAATTACAGTCGTGATCCTATATATTATATACAAGCTCTAACTAGACGGCTTGCTTATTTTCTGATATCAAATAACAGCCTTGTTGCCTGAGTGGGAGGTACCTACTTACCTCGACTTAATCTGAAGGCAGTATGTTCGAATCCAGGCTCTGCATCAATGGATTTTTATGCCCGAAAAATGTGTATTTATGCGTATTAACACGTGCATGCAACGGTAAAGGAAAACATTGTATGGAAACCAGTTAGTAATTATTCTTGTAAGCGGCGACGGGGTTGCAACCTGTTATGTATGGAATGCTAACTACTGCAAGATGTGGGTATTGTGCCAAACATAATGTTTGGTTGTGCTTCTGACTACTCCTTTTAGACACCTTCAAGGATTTAAGTGCCTTCAGGTCTGAGAGTACCTATGTCTACTGTAGTTGGGGATTACAGTTGTTCTATTATTATTTATTTAGTATATTCTATCAGTCATCTAGTTCCCACAGTACATGCTCTTCTTAGTTTAGAGCTAGATTTCGCTGTGAGAAATGTCACCAATATTTTTTTATATGTGATGGTTTTTATGTTCACTGTTATTTTTTTTGCAGTTGAAAGTTTGGAGTCAGATTCTGAGACACAATCGGAGACAACAGAAGCCACCAAGTAAGTTATAATCTTAAACCATTACACCAGACCAGACAGACAGACAAACAGACACAATTTTCTGGTGCCAGGCAATCAATGGGGGGCGGGGGGGGGGTTTACAAGCCCCGCCCCCGGAAGAAGGGTAAGGTCTATGTTGAAAACCACTATCAGTGCCCATAAATGAAAGTTTCTGAAAGTTTTTGAAAGTTTCTCTCGATTTGGGAACGCCTCGGAAGTATAGGCTTAAAAAAAAAAAAAACCTTCCACACGCCTTTTTTCCTTTTTTAACATTTTGGAAAAAAAAAGCCTATATCCGTTCCAAGACATCTCTATATTATGAAATTTCATCACAATCAGCCGTTTTCGGCGGAATAACGTCACAGACAGACAGTTTCTTTCGCATTTATAATATTTGCATAGATGTCCTTATAACTGCTAATCGTTTCTGTTTCCAGGAAACCTTGGAAACCAGACTTGGATTTCTGGGAAGTGGATATCCAAGGCTTGTATGGATTGAAACTGCAGTATCTCAGGTCTTTGTGCATCACGCCGCCATTGGACAAATGGGTTCATGTATCAAACGTGAGTATTTTTTAAACTATCATATTATTTAGTAACCATAACTATTGATTTTAGAATAGAATAGTATAAAATAGAAAAAAAGTTTTATTTCCACCACAAAATACAGACAATACATAATAGTAGTTAGTACAGATTTAAATGTGACAGGCAATAAGGCTAGCTCTATTTTTTGTGGGTCTCTAATAAAATCCATATATTATAGGTAATAGTGATAAAGATTCGTGTATAAAATACAATAGATTATATATAGACAATAGAAACCTTAAGGTTTCTATTGTATTTTACATATATTTTATACATTTATCTTATCTCCTATGATTTTTATTTGAACCCAACAAAACAGGATTAAAGGGGGGAGTCAAAGGCATGTCCGATCTGAACGTTACACATAAATGCAAGTTATGTACGCAACAGAACAATAAGACTGGGCAATAGAAACATACAAAACTAGTATGTTGTTTTTAGGGTTCCGTACCCAAAGCGTAAAAACGGGACCCTATTACTAAGACTTTGCTGTCCGTCTGTCTGTCACAGGGCTGTATCTAAATCTGTTGAAATTTTCACAGATGATGTATTTCTGTTGCCGCCATAACAAGAAATACTAAAAACATAAAATAAGTATTTAAGTAGGGCTCCTGTACAACAAAAGTGATTTTGTTGCCGTTTTGTATTGATAATAGTACCCTTCGTGCGCGAGTCCGACTCGCACTTGGCCGGTTTTTTATTCAACGGCTCTCGCATCTTATTTAGGAGTTCTTTTGTGCGTTTTAAATGATTATTTTGATTGTATTATCTTTTACAGTTCAGATGTGACAAGTCGGAGCTTCGCGACGTCATGGAAATGGCAGGAAACGTGCAAATGTGCTCCGTGTTCGCGACCACGCATAAATATGCCAACGTTATGTACAGCCATCCGTTGGAAGCAGTTCAGGTATACTAGTACCTGTTGTAATGTATCTTTCGTAGAATAGAATATATAGACTGGCCTCACAGCTCAGTTGGTAGTTACTCTGCCTTCTGCGCTGTAGGTTGTGGGTTCGATCCCCACCCAGGGCAAATATTTGTGTGATGAACATAGATGTTTGTTCTGTATATCACTACATAGTATAAAGCAAAGTCGCTTTCCGCTTCCCGCGTCTGTATGTATGTATGTATGTTTGCTTATATCTTTAAAACTACACAACGGATTTTGATGCGGTTTTTTTTTAATAGATAGAGTGATTCAGGAGGAAGGTTTATAAGTATAATAACATGCTACCCGTGCGAAGCCGGGGCGGGTCGCTAGTGTATAATAAGTATAAGTATGTATTTACAAAAAAAAGTATATACGTATTCTATCAGTTATGTGGTTCCCATAGTACAAGCTTTGCTTAGTTTGGGGCTAGATGGCGCTGTGTGTAAAGTCCACCAATATTTATTATTTACTTATATTTATACATTACCCAATATTATTTTTCAGGCGGTATCAATGCTCAACCACCAGATGTTCTACGGCATGAAGCTCAAAGTTGCAATGGACCGGAGCCCTATCGACACCATCCTATTACCCAAAGGCCTATCCAACATCGGCAAAGGCCTAGGCCTGAACGGAAAGCCGCTGAAGAACATTGTCAGGCACTACGAGAGATTTGTCGATAACAAAGACTGTCTTATAAATCCAACCATGTTTGATATACCCGAGAATCATTCCCTGAGACTGAAGGATGAGTTTGAGTCGGTGAAGTTTCAAGTGAAGAGTGTTGAGGAGTTTAATTACCCTATAGCGGCGGATAAGGCCAAACCTGTGGTCAAAAAGGCCACTGTGGCCGCCACTACACCGTATGTATTACTTGCTTTAGCTAGCACTAGCTTTTCAAATTCAAAAATCATTTATTTCGATAAAATCACAAGGATCACTTTGAAACGTTTTAGGAACTAGGTGAAGCTAAGTCGATTCCTCGCGACCGAGCCTAGAAGAATCGGGCAACAAGCACGGCTTGGGGTCTACCTTTTTTTTAATGATCCTTTTCTTAAAGCTATGTAGAGCTCCAGTGTGGTGCCGTAAGAACAAGGTGAAGGCTCAAAGAAGAATAATAATTAAAAGTACTACTTAATAATACAGTGATAAACGGATGGAAGAATGCTAATGCAAAATGTGGGCATTTGTCAAATGTAATGGTTGACCGTGCCTCTAACTAACACCTTTAGACATCTTCAAGGATCTGAGCGCTTGGAGATCTGAGAGGATGTCTACCAGTTGTGATCCAATTACATTTTTTCAAACGACTATAATCCACGAGTACGGTAGACATTCTCTCAGATTTTCAGGCGCTTAGATCTTTGAAGATGTCTAAAGAGGTAGTCAAAGGCACGTCCAAACATTACATTTGGCACATGCCTACGTTTTGCATTTAGCATTCCATGCTTCGGTATAACAGGTTGCAACCAGTAAGAATATTTTTCCTTCACCGTTTCGAGCACATGTTGATGCGCACTCTTCTAAATCGTAGTACTCTTCTAGTCTACAAGAAACCCTTATAGTTTAGCCATGTCCGTCCGTCCGTCTGCAGTTTAGCTCAGAGACCCTTAGTGCTAAACAGCTGTAATTTGGCATGAATTATATTGATTTTAAATAAACTTATTCTACTTATTTTGTAGTGCGCCAACCCCGATTTCGGCCAAGTCTCCGCCAAAGCCAAACATACCGAAGCCGAGGGTAGCTGCGCCGATAAGGGCTAATTTCACCCCAGTGCAAAACTACCCGCAGCGACCCTTCGCGCCTAACTTCAGACCGTTCCCTGGGCCTCAAGCTGCGATGAATGGGGGCATGCCGGGTCCGCAAGGTAGGCGTCTCTCTAGTGTCGATTTAGTGCCGTTCTAGGTTCGGTTTAGTGTGTGGCTCGGGAGTGTTGATCTAAAGTCTAGTTCTAGATTTTAGACGCTCTAACGTGACGATCTAGTTTGTAGGTCTAGTGTGTCGCTCTTGTTTGTGGCTCGAGTGTATTACTCGACGTATTTCGTTTTACTGTATTTTTTCCTTTTCTCCAATAAGATACTAGGGCTGGAATGAACAGATAAAGAGAAGGGTGCATAAAGATAACGTGATTTTGGTGCAATTTATTATAATACACATATTCAATGTTGTGTACCTATCCCAAAAAGTCATGCATGAACTGAAAGAGTAGTTTAAACGAATAAAAGTAATAATTTCGCCACAGGTCCACCAGGCCCTATAGGTCCAATGCCACCTGGGCCTCCCAGACCGCCACCGCATTCATTCCTCGCGGGGCCTCAGCGGCCCCCTGGCCAGTTCATGCGACCATTCGCCGGACCTATGAACCCGGCACCCGGCCCTATGAACCCGGTACAAGGCCCCATGAACCCGGTACCCGGCCCCATGAACCCGGTACCCGGCCCCATGAACCCGGTTCCCGGCCCCATGCAGCATAATTGGGGCCAGGGGCCAATGCGGCCACCTGGGCCTATGTTCCCGAATGAACCGGTTAAGCTGATTTTGAATAATGTGAGTATACCATGGTCCAGCTTAATCTATTTCAAGAGCTTTCAAGAATACTCTTTTGTTAAGGTCTATACTGTCCATCCAAAGGTGGCTTAGAATATATGTTAAGACCGCCCATTGCAACACTGGTTTTGTGTCATGTTTTTTTATGTATTTTTTAGGGTTCCTCACCACAAAAGACGAAACGGAACCCGTATAGGATCACTCGTGTGTCTGTCCGTTCTTCCCTCCATTTCCCCCAATTTGTCTGCAAAACTACGGGGCCCACAATTTTGTAAATAATATTTTGTTTCCTCAGCTACCTCCATCCACCACATTCGCTTTGCTCTGCGAGAAGATGTCCCAGTGGGGTCACGTGGTGTGCATACAACTCACCACCCCTGGTTGCGCCGTCGTCACTTTTGGCAATCGTATTCAAGCCGACGCGTGTTTCCGTATCCTTTTTACATCTACAACGCACCTCGACCTATACAAAAAAAATATTCCAAACTTGGCAAAAACCGGTGCAGCGACCGTTAAGGCCCTGTATGTCGACGATTGCTCTTTTTGTGTGGTATCTAACATCTAATCTAGGTAGGAACCTGAAGTAATATACTTATAAAAATAGAGATGTGGCTTGTTCAGAAGTATTTCAGTTTTCGTTTCGAAAAAGAGCAATCGTCGACATACAGGGCCTTAATAAAATTTCTAAAGTTATAAATTTTATAATTATTATTATGAGAATCTACTATCATGTAGCTATAAAAAATACACAAAAACATTCAAACTTGCTAACACACACACATATACACTATACACACATACACGCACACACCCACTCACCCACACACCCACAGACCCACACGCCCACACACCCACATACCCACTCACCCACACGCCCACACACCCACACGCCCACACACCCACATACCCACACACCTACGCACCCACACAACCACACCCACACACTTGAAACTTATTTTTTGTCGTGTTCAAAATATGATGTTTCCTTAGCATTTTATAACAGATCATTACAACGGACGGAACATTGAAAACCATTTTATTCAAGTAAAATACGCATAGACAATGGGACGGAGATGGACGTATGGTAAGTAGTCTTTGTATCCTTGCACGGACGAAAGGTTTTAAGAGATATAAGACCAAAGTTCACTTACACATAACGGATAATCTATTATCTCAAAATGGTTATCAAATCACAAAATTCACTTACGTATTCGGAACTAGGTGAAGCTTCGTCTGTTTCGATGAATTTCGCAACAAACGATAGCCCTAATGTATCTACTGTTGTAAGTTTTTTTTTGGCAAAAAAATTAAGCTGATAAAAAAAAGCCATTAACTTTTTTAGAAAAAAAAAATATTCATAATCCAGCGAATACCTGAATGTAAAATGGTCTGGATAATCACTGAAAAATTAAAAGAAAAGCACTCGTATTTTCCATAGATGGATAACGAATTATAATACGAGTATCATTAAGCTTCAAAATGAAAGTGATCAAAATTAAGTTAAGTATTTACTTTAAAGAAAAGTAAGCTTTTAATACACTCATCACTACATATTATAAAACAAATATGAATATATTATATCATCTAATGCGACCTTATTATGTTGCCCGTTTATGTGTCAGTAACTTGGTCTTAAGATTGTGTACTTGTGTAGTCTGAATTTTATTCAAATATTTCGCATGAATGGATTTTGACGGAAATATTAAAAGATCTCTTTAATATTTAGACTGAAGTTCACCAATAAATAACCGGATAAAGGCAATTCCGTTTGGGGATATCTGTAACCATCGGCTTAGATGTGCAAAGCCAGGTGTTCGGTTAAGTGTTGGTGGATTGAGAGTTTGTGTGGTATACCAAAGGCAGATTTTAATAAGAAACTTGGTGCACGTTACTAGCACAAATAAATAAAAAAAAACTAAAACTTATGATTCCACTTAGAAAGGTTAAGGTATTTATTTTACTGATTATTATAAGGTATATAGAATATAGAAGTTAGGTATCATTCAATACTTAAACAGTTTTCTATTCTTTAGGTTGATCTACACCGTTTCTTAGTTTTAAGTTACTATTAAGTAATATTTAAGTTAGTTATTAGTTAGTTATATTTTTAATAGCGTGTGTTTTATATCATGATTCAAATAGTTTTAACAATAAATACGACTAATTACCACGTTATTTCTTGTATTGCTGACGTTTTGAGACAATTCAGATGCTCTTCATCATGAGCATCGTCCGCGACCTCAATCAGCGGCAGATCGGCAAATACTCGAATAGAGAATAATTTATATTTAAAAGGAATAACAACCACGATAATTTTAATTCTATAGTTTTAGTAGGTTATTTACAACAAGTTTACAAAATGTTAAACATATTTTTTATAACCAGAACTTAGTTTTCAGATATTAAGTAATAATCATAAATGTTTCATATTTAGCTTAAATTTACTTACGCGTCATAATGTAATAATAATAAGAATTCATAGTTTAATTCTCATTTATTTTGCGTAAGAAAGGTTACAGTAGATGTCAGTAAATAAAACATAGGTACAGCCATGATCTAACACGTATTCATTCACTAACATTAAGTCATTAATAATAAGATTAAGCTACAATAGATAGCTTAAATATTTAAATATATATATATATTAGGCCTTTGAATAGCTCCGTTTTTTAGTAATAATTATGATGAAGTTTAGGATTTGAAGTATAATGTACCTGTTTAGTAAGCATTAACTAATAATTAGGTCACAATTGTTTGTTGCCTCTCATATAAAAGTTGATTTCTCATAGTTTAATAAAGTTTCTATATCTTAATTAGGTAGGTACTTAGTTATTGTTTTAGATATATATAATAGTTATTATGTCAGGACTAAGAACTAACAAAGCCAAGGAAAATGTCTGCTAGGTTAATACAAATTTAATCTGAACTACTAAACAACAAGAAATACTAAAAATGTAGAAGTTTTTAGTTAATTTTAAGTTAGGTGGTTGGTACGGTAGCTTTTACGGTTTCCAATAAATATAATCTAAAATTAAAATGTTGTATTTTATTTTCTTTATAACCTTATCTTTGCTAGCAGTGGGACAATGTTGGTTAGAAAATAAAGTACTTGCTCACGGTTAGGCAGTATAATTATGGATACAAAATATCAAAGTTGAATTAATTATTTTTTTAATCGTACCTAGTCAATGACATTAGAATCTTATCTACCTTTGCGATCGCCCATTAATCATGTGAGGCTAGAAAGTGGGAAAAAATCACGAATGACGAGGGGGAGGGGGGGGGGGGGAGAGTGTTGTGAGATTACATGTATTTATTTTTTCGTTAAACGTGATTGGGGTTTTGGCCATACCTCACCACATAATCACCAGGGAGATGGTTAAAAAAAATGCTCAAAATACATCACGTGATTAATGTACCTATTTGTACTATTTTAATACTAAAATATTAGTATTTTAATACTAAAAGATATTGAAATTTTCTCAATATTATCAGCAATTACATTTCTCCTTACATTTTTTAGCCTTTTTCACTATGTAGTACAAAAATTCACTATGCTAATGTTATAATATAGGCTTACGTCTACGGACCCATCCAACATAACTACCTACTCACAGCATACTATACAGAGGCATGTATGTACTATGTAGGTACTAATTGCAGACGCATTGGATAAGACTCATTCTCGCGTAACTGATTACATTGCTGAATGGGTCGGAATTTCAGATAATTACTGTAGGGTGCTACGCGGTACTAGCACACGAAAATGTAGCTTGAATATTCCTACTTCAAATATATGTGAAAAATACGGTGAGGTACAATTTGTCGTGAATGGGCTATTTGACAAGATTTTGAAAAGCATTTTTAGGCAACCTGATTTTTAAAAAGTGCTAAATTATGAAATTGGAAATTTGGCAATTTTTTTAAAGTTTTTTGGTGATAATTCATTAATCAATCAAAAAAGCGTTTATTAATTGAAATCACTTTGATCTTTTACAATCGTCAAATATAATTAAGTTTAATTTCATTCATGGTTTGTGTTTTTTTAGTCTTTGTTAGGTACAAGGTAGGTACTAGTTTTTTAATACAAAATTAATCATAGTTATAATTGAGCGAGATGGAGCATATTCTGTCGTCTAAATAAACATTCAAAATTCAAAATTTCTTTGTTTGAAACAAATACATTGTTAAGGTGTGACCAGACATAGCGCGGTATTTGAGAATGCCGCGCTATGTCTGGTCACACCTTTACAAAAAACATTGAAAAACGATAACATGGTCTGAACATCTAGTTTTAGTTTTCGGAAGTAGTATTTTAATACATCAAGACTGTTTAGTCTCGATATTAAACAGGATAATATCGAGACTAAACAGTCTTGAGATTATACGGTGGTTTGCTCTGTCGGCAATTATCAAGTCAATTGTAACACACTCGACTGCTCCAATCACGACACCACTAGTATTTGGAACGTACATGTATATCTCGTGCGACCACAAATAGGGTACCTATTTGTACTATGCCAGTAGTTGACACACTGGCAGGATGCCTAATAGCGTTATTATGTATCCCACAACAATCTCTATAAACTGAGTTATATGTAGGTACTACTGTAGGTATGTACCTAGTCTAGATTCGACCGTATTACTAGGACAGCTGGTTTTCAGCGCTTGTTATCTACTAGTAAAAGCAGGTGTGGTAGGAACTCTAGGAACTTGGAACACATAGCCCAAAAGACGCCTAATGGCTTCGTTTCTGCAAACAAACAATTCTGAAAAAACGTTGATAAAAAATGCATTCTGATTGGCCGGTTCAATGTCACAGCACGCCGCTGGGCGCGTCGTGAACTGCGCTCGGTTTACACAGTATATGTAGCCCATGTGTTGTCAGACAGTGTTTGCTTTGTAGAGTCTAGGCTGTGTGGTCTATGGGTAGGAATTAGGAATTTCAGGTCCTTTAATCGAAGTTTAGATCGCTGCGCAATGAATAGTCCTCGGCTTAGTGATTTAAAGGTTTAGTTCCGTAAGGCTCTCTAGATGGCGCCACGCTATGGAAAATGTACCTATAGAATAAATGTAGGCACTTTGATGAAATGACAGAACCCATTGTACAACCCCCTGGGGATCTGCTCTGGAAAACGATCTACGATATATCGGGACAAACTTCACATCGTTTCCGACTATATTTTGAAAGATGGAACGACTGATTTTACTTTTGACTTGGCATCATAAATACATTCTACGACAGACGACGATTTTTAAAAAGCGGTTTTGCCGAATATATCGGAGCACTGTCGTAATGCAAAATCGTTTTACCTTAGCACGAACCACTATCGTATCGTCCAACTGTGAAAACTCACATTTACATTAAGTACAAAAAGTGTTTAGTGGATACGATACGTTTTCGATACGAAAGTGCTTCGTGCTAGCCCTGGCTTATACACTTTATTTACTTTTCATGATTGTAAGGTAGTATATCGGCAGACAACGTGAATGCAGCCTTTGAAAGTGGACTTCGAATTTGCAATTTGGGTTCTCCGTTTCGGAATCACAATGGAATGATACCGGTATAATACATGCATAATTTCTCGGCTGTTTCCAGAAATAGATAGAACTATAGCCACCTTAACCCTGCGGCCCTATTGCGTAGTTTAATCGTAATCGGCTTCAACTGTTTCAACCGTTTTGTAATTTTACCTGGATTTTTAGGAAAGTTATGCATTATGCAGCGGCGATGGGCGTGCAACTTGACACTTATGGAATGCTTACCTACTCATGCGAAAATTTGGGTAACTACACCCTTTAGACATCTTCAAGGATCGCAACGCTTCGAGATCTGAGAGTATGTCTACCGTGCTTGGGGATTAAAAGTCGTGATCCTATTTTTTATAATAATTTACTCATTATCGGCGCACGTAGGTGCAAAATGTGTTTATATATTACTAGCAGTCTGCCCCGGCGCGGCGGCGCGGCGCACGGGTGTAATAATTATTTTATGGCATTTTTTCGACACCTTGGATTACATTATTGAAGTTTTAGTAAAGATCCCTATTTTTTTCTTAAAATAAATATAACCTACTAGCTGTCCGCCCCGGCGACGCACGGGTGCAATAATGATTGTATGGGTAATTTTTTTACACCTTGGGTTACATTATCGAAGTTTTCATACGGATCCCTAATAGTTAGACATATGGTATTAATAACTTTTTTGTAGATATTGATGTTATCTATAAAACTGTAGTACATTACTTTGATCTATTGTCAATAATTTCCGCAGCGTAAGCGATATAAGGTTTTTTTTTGTTTTTTTTTGTTTTTTTTTTCACGCGTTGGGTTACATTTTCGAAGTTTTCATACGAATCCCTAATATTTTTGAAAATATTCTATAGCCTATGTTCATCAGGAATAATGTCGGATTCTAATGGTGAAAGAATTTTTCAAATCGGTCCAGTAGTTTCGGAGCCTATTCGATGCAAACAAACAAACAATCAAATCTTTCCTCTTTATAATATTAGTATAGATGTTACTCAGGGATAAAGTAGCTTTGTAAAGGTTAAAGAATTTTTAAAATTAGTTCAGTAGTTTTTAAGTTTATCCATTACAAACAAGCAAACAAACAATAAATCAAAACTTTCCTCTATTACTAGCTTCGGCCAACAGCTTCGCCCGCGTGGTAGAGGTACCTATCTGAATAAAAAGTAGTCTGAGTGTTATTCGGATGTATAAGCTATATTACTGTAGTTTTTGCGTGAAAGAGTAGGTACCTATCAAACACACACACTCACAAACTTTCGCATTTATAATATTAGTAGGATATTTATATAATATAAGTGTAGACGAGAGACCATTGGATATTTTTAAAGCTATTTGCATACATTCGTTTTACCTAAATACCTTTCTACAACAAAGTCCTTAGCAGTGATTAATGATGATTGAGTTTCACTTTTCAGATCGTATAAAGTGTAACATAAATTAGGATGTCAGTGCAAAAGACAGCTAACTAATGACTTGCGTAGGCTTTAGAAGAACCTAGTCGCTACTTAATCACATTTCCGCAGAACGCGGGAAATTCGACGCTTGGATTTTCACCTTTATTTTTACGCAACCTTTATAAAATGAGTGTACATTTTGATTTTGTACGCAATCGTTTCTTTTAGGTACTCTGGCTGAAACTCAATAATTTACTGGTTTCACTGGTGTGCGGATTCGAACCCACCACCTTCGGATTGAAAGTCGAGGTACGCTCCCACTCGGCAAACACGGTTTCTTTTAATACCTTAGAAAATAAGAAATAAAACACCAATTGAATTACCTATATTTTTATTGCTTAAAAGTCTGTCTGTCTGACCTTTCGCAATTTATCAGTTTTCTCTCTAGTATTGTTTAAAATAAATTTCGATTTAAACATCCATTAGTTATATCAATAGTATTGTAATAAAACACGAGTACTTAGGTATTCTATGTGGGTAGCTTATAATTATATAGGGTACGAAAAGCTATTTTTCAAGTTGGGTGGGTTCCATTAGCAGAATATCTAGATACCTAGTAGGTAGGTATACCTAGGTATAGTAAGGTCTACGGATCTGACTTACGTGGAGTTAGCTTTACGTGTGCCCGCAAAAATGGTTTTGTGTCACTGATAAGGTCGAAAATCCGTTTTGGCCGAGTGGGAGGTACCTCGACTTTCAATCCGAATGTCGTGGGTTCCAATACCGGCCGAGCATCAATGGATTTTTCTGTCTAAAAATAATATTTAAGCGCATTAACACTTGCTTACAACGGTGAAGGATAACATCGTGAGGAAACCAGTTAACTAGTATTCTTGTAAGTGGCGACGGGCTTAAATATGGCCATATGCCAAATGTAATGACTAACCCATTAAGACCCTAACCCTCGTATTCAAGAACGACACTATGAGAACACGCACCCACAGTGGACGAAATCTTTTTTCATAAAAATCACTTTATGTGTTACACGCGTCAACAGAAATACATAATCTGTGAAAATTTCAACTGTCTAGCTATCACAGTTCATGAGATACAGCCCTGTGACAGACAGACGGACAGCGAAGTCTTAGTAATAGGGTCCCGTTTTTACCCTTTGGAACCCTAAAAATATATTTATTGTTTAGTATGTCTACCATACTCGGGGATTACAGTTGTGATCCTATTATATTAAGGTCGAAAATTGTCTGTCGCGTAGCCGAAAGGCTAACTTTACGTAGGTAAGTCTGCCGACCGTACTGTACTGTGAATGTAGTGCGTCTATGAATAGGTCCCTTTCATGCCACTCGGCTACCATCAAATCTCAGACACTAGTTCTACAACTCAAGTAGGAACTTGTAAAACTTTCTGTGAACGACAAAGTTTATTAGACACTTGGACGTTAGTTGCTTTGTAGTTAGGAAAGGGTCCATGTTTCCAATAATGAGACTGATCAATTGCTTTTAGTGTGTTGAATAAAAAACCCGGCCAAGTGCAAGTTGGACTCGCGCACGAAGGGTTCCGTACAATGGTACGGAATCATTATTATCATTATTATCATTATCATCTATAAAAATGACAAAAAATCACGTTTGTTGTATGGGAGTCCCACGTTTTTAGTAGGTATTTGTTATAGCGGCAACAGAAATACATCATCAGTTCAACTGTCTAGCTATCACGGTTCATGAGGTACAGTCCTGTGACAGACAGACGGACGGATAGACGGACAGCGGAGTCTTAGTAATAGAGTCCCGTTTTTACCCTTTGGGTACGAAACCCTAAAAAGCATCCAACAGTCACAATCTAGTCCTAATCCTACATGGATTTCCATTGGAAATCCATTCATCCATTGGAAAAGATGGAAATTTTCCATGTCGTATCAGAAACTACGAGTTACAATGATAATGAAACCGAGACCTGAAATGTTTGAAAGATAATTTATAATTTCTAGCTTTTGCTAGCGGTTTCGTTGGCGGGGTACCTACTTAAGGGGCTCCCAGTCGACGATTGCTCTTTTTCCAAACGAAAAATAAAATACTTCTGAACAAGCCACATCTCCTATTTTTATAAGTATATTACTTCAGGTTCCTACCTACATTTCTATTAAGCTGAAAACATAATAGCATAAACTTTTCACGATAAAAATATTATTTCTAAATGATACGTTTTAGAATTTATGATCGAAATATTTTATATACCTACTATTAAAATCAACTTGTGATTTATTGTTAAAGGTAGGTAATATGTAGATCTACAATTCTATTAGAATAGATTTTTGATAAGTAATTATACATAATTTATATCATTAATTTATTCGAAAAGCTAAGGCGGAGCACGCATCGCCCATGGCTCAGTCAGTAGTCAGTACCCCTGTGACTACTGTCAGAGACAGACGTGTGTTTGACGTCATTGCAGCGGTCGGAAAGATTATTTACGAATTGAAAACAGATGGGTAATATTTCAAAAAAAAAAAACAAAAAGAGATAATGGTTACGTACCCTAAGAAAACATGCTAAAAATATAAGAGAAATAAAACAGTAAGTAAACCTTCCTATTTTATCAATTTTACCTATCTACGTTATCTTTGATAATCTTGTGAAAAATATTAGGCAAAGAAAACAGTAAGTACTTACATAACTACATACTTTATCATACATACATACATTTATACATAAAATCACGCCTGTTTCCCAAAGGGGTAGGCAGAGATCACGGCTTTTCACTTGCTACGATCCTGACATACTTCTTTAGCATTCACTCTCATCACATTCCTCATGCATGCTCGTCGGTTTAGAGTACTCTTGACCCGGCTTTTTTTCAAAACGTTTCCAATATGGTCCAGGAAAATACGCCGAGGTCTTCCTCTTCCAACGCTCCCTTTCACACTCGCCTTATATACCTGTTTTGTCAATATCTTTCTTCATTCATTCTCTCCACATGCCCAAACCATCTAATCATCCCTTTCTCAATCCTCTTTCACTTCACAACGTTTTCTTGGATAAATTGTAGGGAAAAATTCTGGAAAAAATCTGGAACGACCAGTCGGATTTGCGTATAACTTTCTCGAAGGATGATAGTTCAGCATCATCACTAACACTTCTAACCATAGCAAAACCCGCAGTTGAACAAAATAGGTACGTATGAATAATAATATATTCAGCGGGTTATATAAATCCCAAGATTTTAGTAAGAATCGGTTCAATGATCCTGTCATTTTTGTTACATAATGTTCAAAGAACATGGCGCATACATAACAGACTACGTTTTGGTGGCTGATTGTGTTCTAATAGGTATATTCCCTATTACCCGCCACTCTGTGACACAGAGCAGAGTCCCGCCAACCGCCGAACACGCAAGTTTTTTAAAAAAATTACTTTGACAGACAAAGAGTTTTTACTTCCTATTCTACCAAGGAGTATTAATGCCACCTGCTTTATTACGTAGGGATAGTTCATCACTACATAGTACCTATAAAACAAAGTCGCTTTCTCTGTCCCTATATCCCTATGTATGCTTAAATCTTTAAAACTACGCAAAGGATTTTGATGCGGTTTTTTTTTATTGATAGAGTGTATAATACATGCTTAATATAGTAGAGAAATACTGATAATTTTAGAGGTTTCTAATGTGATGTCGTAAATAAACACATTTTTTGCGCTTACATTGCAAACGCTGGCTGAACCCCGCGAGATATATCAAAATAATGTACCTACACCTGTACTACAGTAATTGTAAACGTCTACAAAAAAGTCCGCGATGGTATTTTACGCACAGCGAAGCGGGCACGGGTCAGCTAGTTGATTTATAGTTTTTATTTATTTCGAGTTTTACTTAGAGATACTGTCAGATAATTTATGATCACGCGACTATTATTGTAGGTAATACCTACAATTACCTACTATCACAAATAAGAAATGCTTAGGTACTTCTGCTCCTCGTTGGCCTGCGTCAAACAAGGTGGAATATAAATAATGACATTAGCCTACAATCATACCTTTGTGAAAAAATATCGATAAATCTTCGATCGTACAATAATTATAAAAAAATATGGCATAGCACAGAAAATATTTATTTTTAGGGTTCCGTACCAAAAGGGTAAAATCGGAACCCTATTACTAAGACTTCGCTGTCCGTCTGTCTGTCACAGGGCTGTATCTCCTCATATGTCTGAACAATGCACATCTTGCACAGCACAGTATACTTCAATGCGAGTCTCGCAACCTACAGTTAGTTTACCAATTGAAGTACCACTAGTGCAGGATACTCAGTCTCTGGTTAGGCAGCCAAGACCCTGTCGACAGACCCAGAAGACTGTACTATATTCGGACAAGTTAGGCGTAGGAATGGGTTTGTTGCTCAGTGATCAATTGAGGCAGACGGTTAGTAGACGGGTAGTAGTAATTTTATTAGTAGTCTTTCATTGACAAGAGATACATTGTACTGTAGTAGACATAGCAAATCAGTTATTTTATTGCTAAATTGTTAGCAGTTAATATTTTTGATCCTATTATAGCAATTATCATAATTTAACATTGTCATCGGAACTTGACAAGAATGCAAAGTTTTTACTTATACGATTTTTTTACAAAGGAGTTCCGTTGTGAGTGTCTGTGAACAGATTCTGACTTCATCATCAGAACAGCTCGCTGTCACCATATTATTGTATTGTGACCAGAACTAAAAGATGCAAAATCTCAGCTCAATCGGAAATGGTCGAAAAATAACTTGCAATTATTGAAAGTTACAAAAAAACAAACAAACATTATACTAACAGTGCTAGTCGATAATAAAACTTGTACAAAAGGACAGTTTTTATTCTGGGAAAAATAAGTTGTGGATTTTTACCATCATATTAAAAACTAGTGACCCGCCCGGGCTTCGCACGGGTGCAATGCTGATACTAAATATACTACAGAATGTCTTTATATAAAACGTTTTTTTTTCACAGCTTTTTTGTCATTAGACAATTATTGATGATTTCTTTTTTTCTCGAACGTTCGCGACCGACCGAACTGCGCGTTTGACGCCTAGCTGCTAGGCCGGTCGCGAACGTTCGAGAATGTTTGTTTTACGAAGCTACTCGCTAGGTGACTCGCTAGCCTCTAGGTACCAAGCAAGCCGCCTGCCTGTGCGTTCGCGTTTTTAATTAGGGATGACTGAGAGTGTTATAAACGTAAGAGTAGACAAATATAATCAGAAAGCTTCGAACTGCTAAGCTATCGGGAGTTACACGTGTTATTGTGAGTCAACCATAAAAGATAAACATATGCTGTCGTGGGATATTTTTTATATAATTTTAAGGAGAACATTTCCGTCATACATGATTTCTGTGTAGCTTTAACCATTAAGGTTGCACACGCGACGGAAGCTTAAAAAATGGAGTAACTTCTCCCGTTTTCCCAACATTTTCCTTCACTGCTCTGCTCCTATTGATTGCAGCGTGATAAAAAGTATACTATAACCAGCTCAGGAGTATGAAAAATAATTGTACCAAGTTTCGTTAAAATCCGTCGAGTAGTTTTTGTTTCTATAACGGTTATACAGACAGACAGACAGACAGACAGACAGACAGACAGACAGACAGACAGACAGACAGACAAAATTTTACTGATTGCATTTTTGGCATCAGTATCGATCCCTAATCACCCCCTGATAGTTATTTTGGAAATATATTTCATGTACAGAATTGACCTCTCTACAGATTTATTATAAGTATAGATATAGATATAGATTATTCAAACGCTAGAGCTTGGGCTGCGACACAGATTGGAAAATAGTTATTACGAGCGGTGGACTACATGTTTCAAAGCGGCGTTGCCGCTCTGTGCTTTTGCGTCACGCGGCTACAGGCGACGTTGCCAGCTCTCCAAGCGGGAGAGAGCTTATGACAGTTATTGGGATTTCTGGATATATGCAATTTTCGTAAAATTGACTTCCCTTGACTTTTCGATTGGTCGACATTTTTGTCGGTTTTTTTTTTAGTTTTTAACGTAGGGTGAGAGCGATGGTTGTGGGCACTATAACAACATTTTGAATTTCAAATAAACGGTTTATATTGAAAAACTGATTATAACGACGATTTTTAAACAACATAGAATAGCAAGGGTTTTTTAACAGCGATATTTATTTATTAATTATTCATATTTAAGTAAATAGACAAAACGGGAAATATTTAGTTGTGATCAATCAAATCTAGAAGTATAACGCATCACAACTGTCACTAATCAAAACAGGCCATATACAAAGAATTGTATTAACTATAGATTTACTATATATATATATATATATACTACTATATACTATAGAGCCTACCCGGGCTGCGAGCGCCCGCACTGCGCCTGCGACAGTTACAGCCGCACCTTCAGCACCTGCATCTTTTCGCATGGACATTGGCCAAGAATACGATAACGTCACGCAACGCGCGAAGCCCCGAAGCCAATGCCACTGCCTCTCTGCTGACATTATCCGTGAAACTATAAAGGAGGAACTAGACAGGAAATTCACTTCACAAGTCAAAGACATTCAATCTAAATTGTCTATAATAGAAGTTTCTCTTCGATCTTACCCGTCGCGTACACCAAATGGAGCAGCTATCCCGTGCTGAAAATTTGGAGATACAGTGCATCCCAGATACAGTGCATCGCACTTTGATCGTAAATAAAAGTGCGTATTTCCGACCGAAGGTTTTTAAAAACGCGGGCGGGCGGTCTCTAGCCGATGACGTCACACCCCGTCACGACCGCGATCGCGACGCTCAGTTTTGTTTCGATCGTAATATCTTCTGAATGGAATGTCCGATTAATAAAAAAGCTGACCAATATCAGACATGATAACCATACCTTCGTATTAATCCATATCCAAATAAATCATTTCATATTGAAAACTGTTTCAATACCAATATACCTATAACTTTTTGAATTACTCAAATCGGACATTCCATTCAGAAGATATTACGATCGACACAAAACTAAGCGCCGAGACCCGCGTCGCGGTCGCGGTCGTGACGATGTGACGTCATAGTGTAAGCGCTAATCTTAGAAATTCAAAAACCGGCCAAGTGCGAATCGGACTCGCGCACGAAGGGTTCCGTACCATTATCTATAAAAAACAGCAAATAAACACGTTTGTTGTATGGGAGCCCCATTTAGATATTTATTTTATTCTGTTTTTAGTATTTGTTGTTATAGCGGCAACCGAAATACATAATCTGTGAAAATTTCAACTGTCTAGCTATCACGGTTCATGAGATACAGCCCTGTGACAGACAGACAGACGGACAGACGGACAGCGAAGTCTTAGTAATAGGGTCCCGTTTTTACCCTTTGGGTACGGAACCCTAAAAAAGGGCTTCAACTTCTCGTCGTTATAAGTATAGGTACCGCCTATCATGTTTTACAATTCATTTTTGTTTGAGTTCCGGTGTAAAAACATGAAGATATGGTTTTGTTTAGGAAACAATCTAAAATAAATTTAAAACCAATATAGCATTGAATACTGACCATTAATTAAATTTTTTTAGGAGTGACTACAATATTCACTTCATTCTGGGATGTTCCCAAAGATTCTCCGGAGAAAGCTGTGTTACTTATAAGGAAAACTGAAACTATTCAATGAAAACAAGCCTGGTGGAACAGCTGGATAATAGAAATTAGTTTGTAAACATGAAAATAAACCAGAATATTGATTATTAACACTTTATTACTTCATTTCCTTTCTAATCACATAAAGTTATCATCGCTTCTCATGGTTTTTTACAGCCAGCTAAGTAGGTAGGTATACCGGATTGAGACAAAGTAGGTTGTAGGGTTTTTGTTATCCAATCTAAGTTAGGTTTCAGAGTATAATAGAAGCACAATAATATAATAATATCATACATATTATAAAAACACAAAAAGTCAGAGCTCTTTCTTCTTGGTGCTTCCCTATGTAGACTATTTTTGTTCAAAAGCCCGATGAATACATCCATAAACTTTCTATAGACCCGGAGCACATAATATGACTTGAAGTTTGTATGATTATAAATCGCAATAAAGTAAATTCCACTGCCTGCAAAGTGAACCCAGAAGACAGTGGAGCAGTACCACGCTGATTACGAGTTTCTTCTCCGCGACAGTGAATCCTTCGTCGACCTTCTGCGAGCCACGGGCTGCCCTCGACCGGCAGACAGTTGAGGCTGGCGGGACACCCAGCGCGTAACTCTTCTTCTGCTCGCTTGGCTTGTGAAACGGTCTCAATATTCGCGTCATTTATTTATGCTGACCGGTGTTGTATGTATGGCATTGGTTGACTCCGCCGCGCCAAGGATTTGCGTTTTGCACTGACTTTGACATAGGTACATATAAAATGCCGGCTCTGTTTACATAAACATTTGTTCTACTTTTTTTTTATGGAGTCTGTAGTCAGTGTTACCATATTTACCGTTCCGACTTGGCAAATAGAAAATAGAGTTGGACGAGATGCCCAGACAACATTTATTTGCTGTATTTATTTGGTTATTTCATTGATTGCATGTACACAAAGTTTTTGTCTTTGAAAACCCATAAAAAAACATCCTGATTTGCCGCGGCGCGCACCTGATTAACTGACATTGACATAACACATTCTAAGTTTTTATAGTTCATCTGTCAAATCGGCATGTACCTAGCGCACTGACCTCTATTGTATAATAGAGGTCAGTGACCTAGCGAGTTGAGTAGTCACGTATGGAATGCGTAACTACTGCAAAATGTGGGCATGTGCCAAATATAATGTTTGGCCGTGCCTCTAACTACCCCCACCAGATAGTAAAGCCTATTACCAGCCTACGTAGGTACCAGAAACGCGATCTCATAAAAACTGTCGATAATATTTACGATAAGCATACGCCATCTAGAGCTTGCCGTTGTCAACTGTCAGTGTCGTTTCGGCCGCGGTTTTCAGAGCTTACCGCGCCTTAAGGCGCGGGATCAGGATGTTTTTTTATGGGTTTTCAAAGACAAAAACTTTGTGTACATGCAATCAATGAAATAACCAAATAAATACAGCAAATAAATGTTGTCTGGGCATCTCGTCCAACTCTATTTTCTATTTGCCAAGTCGGAACGGTAAATATGGTAACACTGACTACAGACTCCATAAAAAAAAAGTAGAACAAATGTTTATGTAAACAGAGCCGGCATTTTATATGTACCTATGTCAAAGTCAGTGCAAAACGCAAATCCTTGGCGCGGCGGAGTCAACCAATGCCATACATACAACACCGGTCAGCATAAATAAATGACGCGAATATTGAGACCGTTTCACAAGCCAAGCGAGCAGAAGAAGAGTTACGCGCTGGGTGTCCCGCCAGCCTCAACTGTCTGCCGGTCGAGGGCAGCCCGTGGCTCGCAGAAGGTCGACGAAGGATTCACTGTCGCGGAGAAGAAACTCGTAATCAGCGTGGTACTGCTCCACTGTCTTCTGGGTTCACTTTGCAGGCAGTGGAATTTACTTTATTGCGATTTATAATCATACAAACTTCAAGTCATATTATGTGCTCCGGGCATCGACTACCTGGGCTATGTAGTCGATGGCTCCGGGTCTATAGAAAGTTTATGGATGTATTCATCGGGCTTTTGAACAAAAATAGTCTACAACTACATAGGGAAGCACCAAGAAAAAAGAGCTCTGACTTTTTGTGTTTTTATAATATGTATGATATTGTTATATTATTGTGCTTCTATTATACTCTGAAACATAACTTAGATTGGATAAAAAAAACCCTACAACCTACATTGTCTCAATCCGGTATACCTACCTACTTAGCTGGCTGTAAAAAACCATGAGAAGCGATGATAACTTTATGTGATTAGAAAGGAAATGAAGTAATAAAGTGTTAATAATCAATATTCTGGTTTATTTTCATGTTTACAAACTAATTTCTATTATCCAGCTGTTCCACCAGGCTTGTTTTCATTGAATAGTTTCAGTTTTCCTTATAAGTAACACAGCTTTCTCCGGAGAATCTTTGGGAACATCCCAGAATGAAGTGAATATTGTAGTCACTCCTAAAAATTTTTAATTAATGGTCAGTATTCAATGCTATATTGGTTTTAAATTTATTTTAGATTGTTTCCTAAACAAAACCATATCTTCATGTTTTTACACCGGAACTCAAACAAAAATGAATTGTAAAACATGATAGGCGGTACCTATACTTATAACGACGAGAAGTTGAAGCCCTTTTTTAGGGTTCCGTACCCAAAGGGTAAAAACGGGACCCTATTACTAAGACTTCGCTGTCCGTCTGTCCGTCTGTCTGTCACAGGGCTGTATCTCATGAACCGTGATAGCTAGACAGTTGAAATTTTCACAGATTATGTATTTCGGCTGCCGCTATAACAACAAATACTAAAAACAGAATAAAATAAATATCTAAATGGGGCTCCCATACAACAAACGTGATTTTTTGCCGTTTTTATAAATAGGTACGGAACCCTTCGTGCGCGAGTCCGACTCGCACTTGGCCGGTTTTTGAATTTCTAAGATTAGCGCTTACACTATGACGTCACATCGTCACGACCATCATCGGCTAGAGACCGCCCACCCGCGTTTTTAAAAAACTTCGGTCGGAAATACGCACTTTTATTTACGATCAAAGTGCGATGCACTGTATCTGGGATGCACTGTATCTCCAAATTTTCAGCACGGGATAGCTGCTCCATCTGGTGTACGCGACGGGTAAGATCGAAGAGAAACTTCTATTATAGACAATTTAGATTGAATGTCTTTGACTTGTGAAGTGAATTTCCTGTCTAGTTCCTCCCTTATAATTTCACGGATAATGTCAGCAGAGAGGCAGTGGCATTGGCTTCGGGGCTTCGCGCGTTGCGTGACGTTATCGTATTCTTGGCCAATGTCCATGCGAAAAGATGCAGGTGCTGAAGGTGCGGCTGTAACTGTCGCAGGCGCAGTGCGGGCGCTCGCAGCCCGGGTAGGCTCTATAGTATATAGTAGTATATATATATATATATATATATATAGTAAATCTATAGTTAATACAATTCTTTGTATATGGCTTGTTTTGATTAGTGATAGTTGTGATGCGTTATACCTCTAGATTTGATTGATCACAACTAAATATTACCCGTTTTGTCTATTTACTTAAATATGAATAATTAATAAATAAATATCGCTGTTAAAAAACCCTTGCTATTCTATGTTGTTTAAAAATCGTCGTTATAATCAGTTTTTCAATATAAACCGTTTATTTGAAATTCAAAATGTTGTTATAGTGCCCACAACCATCGCTCTCACCCTACGTTAAAAACTAAAAAAAAAACCGACAAAAATGTATCGACCAATCGAAAAGTCAAGGGAAGTCAATTTTACGAAAATTGCATATATCCAGAAATCCCAATAACTGTCATAAGCTCTCTCCCGCTTGGAGAGCTGGCAACGTCGCCTGTAGCCGCGTGACGCAAAAGCACAGAGCGGCAACGCCGCTTTGAAACATGTAGTCCACCGCTCGTAATAACTATTTTCCAATCTGTGTCGCAGCCCAAGCTCTAGCGTTTGAATAATTTTTAATATGATGGTAAAAATCCACAACTTATTTTTCCCAGAATAAAAACTGTCCTTTTGTACAAGTTTTATTATCGACTAGCACTGTTAGTATAATGTTTGTTTGTTTTTTTGTAACTTTCAATAATTGCAAGTTATTTTTCGACCATTTCCGATTGAGCTGAGATTTTGCATCTTTTAGTTCTGGTCACAATACAATAATATGGTGACAGCGAGCTGTTCTGATGATGAAGTCAGACGTTTTTGTAGACGTTTACAATTACTGTAGTACAGGTCGCTGCTTAAATACTAAAGTGTCACAAATCAAAAAATGTGAAAATCGTTTTTAGTGCAAAAACGTGATCTAAAATGGTCATTTTATATAACCCTACCATGTACTCTTGCGAAGTCGGGAAAGTTAACGCGCATAATGGGACCGACAGTGTACAACAGTCTTCCTGAAATTGTCACAAAGGCAACTAGCTTGGCATCATTTAAAGTGAGACTAAAGCACTGGCTCACTGACAACAGCTTCTACAGCTATGAGGAATTCATAGCATGTAAAAAGTAACATGCTAAAATTTCTTATACATAAAATGTAATTATCTAGTTAAGTAGATAAGCCATTTTTTTTTTTTTTTTAAGTTTTTTAATATTATTCTTAATACTTTTTATTGTTTTGATTTAATTTTTATTATATAATTGAATCAATAATATCCTATTATTATTATTATTTTTATTGACAATTATGTTATTTAAAATTGCTAATTATAAGTTCCACATAAGTATGAAAAATGTGTTATGTTGTGGATGAAATTATAACAAAATATGTGACGTGTTATTCATGTAATTAACGAAATAAATGATTATTATGATTATTATTATTATTAAAAATTTGATCCTTTTAATTATAGCACTATAAATAACTAAAACATACAAGTGTCTGTTTAGCATTTTTGCACTTTGCAGGCAAACTTCAGAGCTAAACTGCCATTTTATCAATTGCGACTTGATTTTTGACAGAAGCGCGCATAGCTTATATGCAAAAGGGCCACATTTCAAAAAACTACCGGTTTTTTAATTAAAATTTATATTCAAAAGTGCCATTTTTTGGAATGTGTCCGTATCGAGTATAAAATAAACGTATGTATAATACTATTTATTAAACAAAGGTGCCACATTTTAGAATGCGTCGGCTTTGAATATAAAATGTATATTAGTACAATATTGTTTTCTATACACATTTCAAATGCGTTTGTTTTGAATAATAATTTTAGTTCGTTAAAATATTGCTTTTTATACATAAGTACCACATTTCGAAATGCGTTTGCGTAGAATATTATTTTTACGTGAATTCTAATATAATTTATAAGACATAAATGCCATTTTTGGTTATTATGTCAAAAAAATTAAACATGGCGACATTTTTGACTTGGAATCTCTTACTGTTGGAAATTACTGTACCTACTATTCAAGATAAAACAAATTTGAAATAATCAAAGAACTTATTAAGAAAATATTAACATAATTTAAAGCGATGTAATACGCTAAATTTATAAGCTTATTAATAGAGATAATAATCTATCTAATAATCGGTCGTTATGTTTAGCGTTTGTAGACTACGAAAAATAATTTAATTCAGTGGAAACCTGTGTAAAGCTATGGTTATTCCAGCGGTGCCGTATTGACTACCAATACATTGTAGTGTTGAAATGCTTGTACAACAACGCCACCGTGTCAGTCCGGGTGCAGGAGCAGTGTACGAAAGCGATTTCTTTGAAGAGAAGCGTTAGACGGAGATGTTATGATATCCGTATACGAACTAAAGTCACCGACATACCCAAGAGGAGTAGCTAGTTGACGCGGCTGTGAGCGGGGTAGGTACATGGCTTAAAGAACTGATGGTCGTTGGGTAGAATGAATGGAAAGATGACCTGATAAAGGTTGCTGGGAGGCATTGGGTGCACACTGCACGAAATAGATCATTAGAATTGATTTTACGAAGAAGGCTAATGTTTAACAATGGAATGTTCTATGGCTGAAATTATAAAGATGACGAAGTGATTAATATGTTTGAGTTAATAACAACTGGGTTGTGATTTAGGTACTCATTGATTTTTAGAAAGACAGATTTAGCAGAAAATGTATAGTTTTATTAATTATTAAACACTTATATACTTGTAGTTAAATAGATTTATGAAGCCTTTATAGTGACTTTATTATTATTTTTGTGTAGCTAGTAATAATGTTGAACTCAGTTTAGAGATCAACATTAAATTACCTCTTATTTTGCCCCAATAACTTTGTATAAAAATAGTTTTTGGTTTTTTAAATAAATAGCGAATTATTTTTAGTATTATCAAAAAAAAATATTAGCATGCTTTCGATATTGTATAATATTTGTTTTATTAATAGGTTTTTTACATCAGACGAAGAAGTGAAGGAAAAATCTAAAGAAAACTCTTATTTTTGTATAATATGTGGCCTTTTATCGATAACTTTAATTTACGTTTAAATATTTTTTTATATGCAAAAGGGACACATGTGGTATTTTACGCCAATAGGTTAAAGTTACAGCAAAACGAAAAATATAGATAGATACAGCTTAAAATTACGCTTCTAGTGATCCAAAACTCATAACTAATAAAAATAAAAATTTCTCAGAAATTCAAAAAATATTTTTTTAAAACTTTAATTGGCTCTCCTGAAAAAACAGAAATTTTGAAATATGACCGTTTAGTATTTAAGCAGCGAGTGTAGGTACATTATTTTGATATATCTCGCGGGGTTCAGCCAGCGTTTGCAATGTAAGCGCAAAAAATGTGTTTATTTACGACATCACATTAGAAACCTCTAAAATTATCAGTATTTCTCTACTATATTAAGCATGTATTATACATAAAAACCTTCCTCATGAATCACTCTATCAATAAAAAAAAACCGCATCAAAATCCTTTGCGTAGTTTTAAAGATTTAAGCATACATAGGGATATAGGGACAGAGAAAGCGACTTTGTTTTATAGGTACTATGTAGTGATGAACTATCCCTACGTAATAAAGCAGGTGGCATTAATACTCCTTGGTAGAATAGGAAGTAAAAACTCTTTGTCTGTCAAAGTAATTTTTTTAAAAAACTTGCGTGTTCGGCGGTTGGCGGGACTCTGCTCTGTGTCACAGAGTGGCGGGTAATAGGTAATATACCTATTAGAACACAATCAGCCACCAAAACGTAGTCTGTTATGTATGCGCCATGTTCTTTGAACATTATGTAACAAAAATGACAGGATCATTGAACCGATTCTTACTAAAATCTTGGGATTTATATAACCCGCTGAATATATTATTATTCATACGTACCTATTTTGTTCAACTGCGGGTTTTGCTATGGTTAGAAGTGTTAGTGATGATGCTGAACTATCATCCTTCGAGAAAGTTATACGCAAATCCGACTGGTCGTTCCAGATTTTTTCCAGAATTTTTCCCTACAATTTATCCAAGAAAACGTTGTGAAGTGAAAGAGGATTGAGAAAGGGATGATTAGATGGTTTGGGCATGTGGAGAGAATGAATGAAGAAAGATATTGACAAAACAGGTATCTAAGGCGAGTGTGAAAGGGAGCGTTGGAAGAGGAAGACCTCGGCGTATTTTCCTGGACCATATTGGAAACGTTTTGAAAAAAAGCCGGGTCAAGAGTACTCTAAACCGACGAGCATGCATGAGGAATGTGATGAGAGTGAATGCTAAAGAAGTATGTCAGGATCGTAGCAAGTGAAAAGCCGTGATCTCTGCCTACCCCTTTGGGAAACAGGCGTGATTTTATGTATAAATGTATGTATGTATGATAAAGTATGTAGTTATGTAAGTACTTACTGTTTTCTTTGCCTAATATTTTTCAAAAGATTATCAAAGATAACGTAGATAGGTAAAATTGATAAAATAGGAAGGTTTACTTACTGTTTTATTTCTCTTATATTTTTAGCATGTTTTCTTAGGGTACGTAACCATTATCTCTTTTTGTTTTTTTTTTTTTGAAATATTTCCCATCTTTTTTCAATTCGTAAATAATCTTTCCGACCGCTGCAATGACGTCAAACACACGTCTGTCTCTGACAGTAGTCACAGGGGTACTGAGTCAGTAGTCTGAGGGGTACGAAGCACGCATCGCCCATGGCTCAGTCAGTAGTCAGTACCCCTGTGACTACTGACTGAGCCATGGGCGATGCGTGCTCCGCCTTAGCTTTTCGAATAAATTAATGATATAAATTATGTATAATTACTTATCAAAAATCTATTCTAATAGAATTGTAGATCTACATATTACCTATCTTTAACAATAAATCACAAGTTGATTTTAATAGTAGGTATATAAAATATTTCGATCATAAATTCTAAAACGTATCATTTAGAAATAATATTTTTATCGTGAAAAGTTTCTGCTATTATGTTTTCAGCTTAATAGAAATGTAGGTAGGAACCTGAAGTAATATACTTATAAAAATAGGAGATGTGGCTTGTTCAGAAGTATTTTATTTTTCGTTTGGAAAAAGAGCAATCGTCGACTGGGAGCCCCTTAAATTAATCTATGTGTATGTACCTATATTCCGAGTTATATCCAAATCCGTTTGGTCGTTTGGACGTGATAGCCACAAACATACAAATAGGTATTCTCACTAACTTATAAATTATTAGTAGAATGTAAATACACCTAGTCATTAAGTACCTTGGTACGCTTGGACATCTTTTGTGTGCTTTATAAAGTATTAAAAATCTAAAAAAGCTAAACCACGACGAAAACCGACAAACCAACTGTTCTAGCGACTCCAGTAGGTATGTAAGTATTTTATTTTTTACTCGAATGAGATAGCAACGATTGAATGTACAAATCGTGTGTTCAAACGCCGAGTGTTCATTGTGATTTCAGCATTTTTTTATCAAGATCGAACATGAAAGGGCGTCTTAGAATTCGCTCTGTATCATAGCTTCGAGGTATTCCAATAACATGCCAAAGGAATTAATGAGGTACCCTACCTACTGTTGTCAGGAAACTCATTTTGTGAGTAGGGCTGCCATCCGTCCGGGTTTCCCCGGATTTGTCCTAGTTTAGAGGGCGTCCAGGCGGGGTTTCATTTGTAGTCCGGGTTTAAAATTGGCCACCCGCGACACTAGCACTGTGCCGCCGTTTGTGAAATATTAGGCTTGAAATTGCCAATTTTTTTTAGAGTTTAGTGTCCCCGTTTTTGGAAGGGAAGCGTGAAAAAATAGATGACTTAAAATTAAAAAAAAACCTGTTAACATGTCCGGGTTCTGGGCTCTAAAATCCGGGGTTTTCACGCGTTTTGTCCTG
The DNA here is from genome assembly GCA_912999785.1 of Hydriomena furcata. Classification (NCBI taxonomy): domain Eukaryota; kingdom Metazoa; phylum Arthropoda; class Insecta; order Lepidoptera; family Geometridae; genus Hydriomena; species Hydriomena furcata. The sequence continues at coordinate 2,699,184 of OU538834.1, read as the reverse complement.
GTTGCCAAATTTTAGAGATGGCAGCCTTATTTGTGAGGCTCTCGCTCCTCTGCTATTTGTCACCGGCTCTGCTTGCCCCTACCGATTGTAACCTCGAACAGGAAATTTTCGGAAATAAATTAAGGTTGCGGGTATCTAATCTTCAATAAAACTACTATTTCGAGTAAAGTAGGTACCTAAGTAACAATGTTTGTTTTGTGTTTGGGTCATATCATAATTCTAAGAATGTATCTAAAAAAAAAGTATTATATCAGTACCTAATCTGTATCTAAGTAATTTTAAGTTGAATGGTGTGCGTGGACCTACTAAACATATTTTTTTAGTATTTCTGTAAGACATGTGGCAAAATTATGCTAAAGATCGAGTGGAAGGAAAGGAGCTGTCCTGCAGTGAGACGATAAAGGATAATAAATGAGATGATTGAAAATATTAACCCAAATTAAAAAATAGGATCACGACTGTAATCCCCAAATACGGTAGACATCCTCTCAGATCTCTAGACGCTTAGATCCTTTGAAGATGACTAGTGGGGGTAGTCAGAGGCACGTCCAAACATTACATTTGGCACATGCCCACATTTTGCAGTAGTTAGCTCAAATTTGCCGCCTCCTAAAATCTGCCGCCTTAGGCTCAGCATGATGGTAAATCCGCCACTGACTAAGTTAAAGAGTTGGTCTAAGTCTAAGCCTTGAGGTAGGTGTAGGAACATGTTAACCTTTAGCCATAAAATGTGTGGTTGTTCATTTTTAGGGTTCCGTACCCAAAGGGTAAAAACGGGACCCTACTAAGACTTTGCTGTCCGTCTGTTCATCTGTCCGTCTATCACAGGGCTGTATCTCATGAACCGTGATAGCTAGCCAGATGAAATTTTCACAGATTATGTATTTATGTTGCTGTTATAACAACAAATACTAAAAACAGAAAAAATAATATTTAAGGGGGGCTCCCATACAACAAACGTGTTATTTATAGATAATGGTACGGAACCCTTCGTGCGAGAGTCCGACTCGCACTTGGCCGGTTTTTATTATCCTAAAAGACAATGTTGTTTGCCTGTAATTGGCTATTATATCTGAACTGAACCTTTTATACCATATAAAAGGCTCAGTACAGCCATATTTATGTAGCTAGAAAGTTGAAATATTTAAGTAGGCCTCCCATACAACAAATGTGTTTTTTTTTGCAGTCCGACTCGCACTTGGCCGTTTTTATTCGTATGCTATGCATTGACCGACAGCCTGTTATGTTATATTCTCGTTTCAATGGTAAAGTCTATATTCGGGTACGACAAATAAATCTAATCGAATTCACATTGACGGCGTTTACAGAAGGCTTCGGACAGCACGTTTTTAATGGACTTCGGACAATTGAATAGAGCAATGAAGTAAAACGTATGTAAAACAATTCAATTTTGTATTGGAAATGGAGTTTATAAATCAGTGGGTTTTGGAAGCATAAAGCACTTTTATTTTTAAACCGTCATTGTACAAAACACTTTATTAACTGACTCAAATAACTCTCTCAGTTTTTTGACGGTTTGAAAATAAAGGTGCGATAATATCGTATATAGTAATAAATGTTTTTGATGAATGCAGAATTTTCTCAATAACCACAAATATACAGTTTTGTTTTTTATTACAATGATAACTTATGGATATAATCTAGATAAATTACAGACAAAAACACGATTAGTGAAATTTTCCTCGATAGATTTATTTTCCAAAGTTGGCTCTTTAAAAACACTAGTTCCGTTTTTAATTTAAACTATGCATAGCTAAACAGTTCATTTTTATATAATTCGTTAGATAATCATAATAGCTAAGTAAATTATAGACAGTTTCTTTTAAATTTAATGGTTTTCAAGACAGGTAATCAGTTATATCACTTTTGCCGTCATATCTGGGTAAACTCAGCCCATACAATAAAACAAACATTACACTGACTGTAGATCACTTTACTACGTTATGTACCTTAGTCTTAATTTATATAAAACTCTTGCGTTACTCACTGACTGACTGGTGACAACGCCATTAGTTCACTAGTTCTACTCCATACTAGTTCCACTAGTCTATAATAAACCTGTCTTAAGCCGGAAACACACTTACGTGTGGTGTCGTGGCGCGACACGCCACTAGCTAATCGCTTTCATACATTTAGTATGGTTAGAGACACATTTGGGTGTCGTGTCGTGTCGCAAATGCTATCTTGCGATTGGCTAGTGGCGTGTCGCGCCACGCCACGACACGTAAGTGTGTTTCCGGCATTACCCTCGTATTCAAGAATGATACACATAAAGTGATGTTTATGAAAAAAGATTTCGTCCACTGTGGGTGCGTGTTCTCATAGTGTCGTTCTTGAATACGAGGGTTAGTCTATAATACGTAGTAGTTTTTAGTTGATATACAGAATGAATTTAGACATCTTCCGAAAAATTAAGGTACAAGCACCCGCCTGCACATACCCTACTAATCAAATGTAAGACTACCCGCATACGGGCCTCCAGCCACAACCACATAACGTCGCCACCGGCACATTTCCTGTAGTTTTCATAAATTTTGCATAGACGCGCCGCATACGTGGAGCCGGTGGCGGCCACTCGCTAGGACTATAAAATGATAAGCGTTGAAAAGTGGCTATGGCCGGTAGCCCGTTTGCGGCGAACCTAAAATACCTCTGGGAGTGACTAGTTAAATAAAATGAAGTCGAAAATGAACAACTAAGTTAATAAGGTACAATTATAAAAATAAATAGGATCACGACAGTAATCCTCGAGTACGGTAGACATCCTCTCAGATCTCCAGACGCTTAGATCCTTTGAAGATGTCTAGTGGGGGTAGTCAGAGGCACGTCCAAACATTATATTTGGCACATGCCCACATTTTGCAGTAGTTAGCATTCCATACCCAACAGGTTGCAAGCCCATCGTCGCTTAAGAATATTAACTGGTTTCCTCACGATGTTTTCCATCACCGTTTTGAGCACGTGTTTTTGATGCGCATATAAAATTTACTAAAAGAAAAATCCATTGATGCACGCCGGGATTCGAACCCACGACCTTTAGATTGAAAGTCGCGGTACCTCCCACTCGGTATATCAAATTAAGGTACCTATTCAATCCATCTTCTAAATATAACCAAACAGGATTATTGTCAGCAGCTTAAAAGCTAAAAAAATACAATCTCTGTAATAGACGATTATGGAAATAACTTGATTCAGAACCGGAGCAACCTGAATAATCCCTAGTTGGAATTCAAGCTCGCTTTCCGACGGAAACTATTAAAGCGAAGTTAGGGCTAAGCTGGCTAAGGGCACTTCCAGCGACCCCGTTAAAATACGATATTTATAGAGTGAAGACGCTGCAAATAATGCGAAAGCCTTTGAAAAAACCGGCTTCTCATTATCTATAAAAACCGGCCAAGTGCGAGTCGGACTCGCGCACGAAGGGTTCCATACCATTATCTATAAAAACGGCAAAAAAAATCACGTTTGTTGTATCGGAGCCCCCTTAAATATTGATTTTATTCTGTTTTTAGTATTTGTTGTTATAGCAGCAACAGAAATACATAATCTGTGAAAATTTCAACTGTCTAGCTATCACGGTTCATGAGATACAGCAGCCCTGTGACAGACAGACGGACGGACAGCGAAGTCTTAGTAATAGGGTTCCGATTTTACCCTTTGGGTACGGAACCCTAAAAACGGCAAAAAATCATGTTAGTTGTATGGGATCCCCACTTAAATATTTATTTTATTCTGTTTTTAGTATTTGTTGGTATAGCGGCAACAGAAATATAATAATCTACGAAAATTCCAACTATCGGACAGACGGACAGACAGACAGACGGACAGACGGACCCTTTGGGTACGGAACCCTAAAAAAGGCTTTGATTTGACGGCAATTATGTAACATTTTAAATCGACGCGACGCCCCGTTGTGTTAAAAAATTACAAATCAATTAATTAGGACGCAGTTCTGAAGTAAAAAACATGAAAAAAACACCGGCTTAAGAAACTCCTTCTGTTAAAAAGGCTTCTTCTTGACAGTACCTACATAATTATATACCAAACTAGCTGCCCCGTGCCCGCTTCGCTGTGCGTAAGACATTTCTAATACCATCGCGGACTTTATTGTAGAAAAAAAAATGTGTTTTTTACGACATCACATTAGAAACCTCTAAAATTATCAGTGTTTCTCTACTATATTATGCATGTATTATACATATAAACCTTCCTCTTGAATCACTCTATCTATAAAAAAAACCGCATCAAAATCCGTTGTGTAGTTTTAAAGATATAAGCAAACATACATACATATTACATACAGACGCGGGAAGCGGAAAGCGACTTTGCTTTATACTATGTAGTGACATTGTAGGTACATCGCCGCGGCCATTGTGTTGTATTTCATGCATTATTGTCACAAAAACATTTGCCTTTGTTTTTGTAGAAGCGGTAAGAAGTCTCTACTCGCTTAAGGGGCTCCCAGTCGCTGATTGCTCTTTTTCGAAACGAAAAAAGAAGTACTTCTGAACAAACCACATCTCCTATTTTTATAAGTATATTACTTCAGGTTCCTACCTAGATTTCTATTAAGCTGAAAACATAATAGCAGAAACTTTTCACGATAAAGATATTATTTCAAAATGATACGTTTTAGAATTAATGATCGAAATATTTTATATACCTACTAATAAAATCAACTTGTGATTTATTGTTAAAGATAGGTAATATGTAGATCTAGATTTCTATTAGATTAGATTTTTGATAAGTAATTATACAAAATTTATATCATTAATTTATTCGAAAAGCAAAGGCGGACTACGCTCCGACGTGTGTTTGTCGTCATTGCAGCGGTCGGTAGGATTGTTTATCGAAGTGATTAAAGATGGGTACATCTTTATTCACATATACTATACATTATAAAATAGGAGATGTGGCTTGTTCAGAAGTATTTCTTTTTTCGTTTCGAACAAAAACAATCGTCGACTGGGAGCGCCTTAAGTAGGTTACAAGAGACAGTAAGCACATATTAACATCGAAAGGGAAATTTATAGCATTTAACTTTTCAACCAACGAAAAATTGGTTCTCAGTTCGACGCGTATATTTTTTTGGGTTCCGTACCCAGAGGGTAAAAACGGGACCCTATTACTAAGACTTCGCTGTCCGTCTGTCTGTCACAGGGCAGTATCTCATGAACCGTGATAGCTAGACAGTTGAAATTTTCACAGATCATGTATTTCTGTTGCCGCTATAACAACAAATACTAAAAAAAGAATAAAGTAAATATTTAAGTGGGGCTCCCATATAAGAAGGGTTCCTTACCATTATCTATAAAAAACGGCAAAAAATCACGTTTGTTGTATAGGAGCTCCCCTTTATATTTGTTTTATTCTGTTTTTAGTATTGTTGTTATAGCAGCAACAGAAATACATAATTTGTGAAAATTTCAACTTTTAGCTATCACGGTTCATGAGATACAGCCCTGTGACAGACAGACGGACGGACAGCGAAATCTTAGTAATAGGGTTCCGTTTTTACCCTTTGGGTACAGAATCCTAAAATCAAATAACGTTCCTCGACTTTTCGATTAGTCAAAAGAGGTAAGTATTAAGCTACCTAAATCAAGTCAAAGTAAAATAACAAAATGTGTTTATTTATTGATATCTCAAAGATCATTAGATATTCGAAAGCGTTAAAAGTAGCCGGCTAACCAGAATTTATAAACGTTTTCGGGGCTCTATAAATAATATATCATTTTGGGTCTCGAAATATCTTTCCAACGTTGTGTACTTAGAAAATGGTTTATTTTAAAATTGGGTCACTGTTCTTTATTCGTCAAATTCACAAAATAACTTTTTTGTCAAACAGTTTACAAGAAAAGTGTTATCTAGACTAGATATAAAAGTTTATCTAGACTACCTAGTTATTTGTTAGTATGATGATTAAATAATTTTCAGCTCAAGCGTTAGGTTAGATACCTACCTACACAATTTATAAAACAGTTCATTAGGTATGATTAGCCCTACTGTGTTTCAATCGAACAAAATCTCGAGGACAGAGATCTAATAAAATAATAATAAGAATGGCTCCAAGCAGGCTACAGAAGCAAGTTCTTCCTAATTTGATTTCTCGCAACTTCCTTCTTTCAGTTCGGATTAAAAAACGTAGACGTAACTCAATTTCTTTTATTGAATACCAAAATGAAATAAGGCCCGAATTAGGTATGTCGTGACAAATCTTACAATGGAACTCGTTGCTCGAAAACGACTTATTGGGTATTCGAGCTAATTGAATTCGAGGGCTAATAAAGTACATTAAATCGTCTAGCTCCATTTAAATAACAGGGGGGTTTTGAAACCGATAGGGGACTAATTCATTCCAATTAAGGCTCGGGGAAAAGAGAATGAGGCATCATGAAAAAGAAAAATCGGTCACGTGTGAACGAATTGACGGGGATTGCTAAAACGACTCGATCGGACGGACAGACATTTAATTGTTGGATGTTGCCTGTCAGAAAACGTTTTCGTGGATTGCTTGAGAATGGTTTGCTTTTATTTTATGGAGTAGATACTTACGTGTAGTACGTGTATACTTACATCTCTTTAGTTAGTGGGATTTATAAATGAATAGGTAGGCCATTGAATCGTTAGGTAATTTCTATTAATTGTTACTCGTCAAAACGTCTCGGAGCTTGGGGTTTGAGTTTGAACACAATTAGGTATATACTGTATGTAGGTAATTTAATTATCTAAACATACCAAATGTGAAAAACTACCTTTAAAATAACGGCGATCTGAACATAATTGGTTGTAGTATGTGAGTAGGTTTACTTAGTTTAGGACCAACATATTAAAAAAAAAACAATAGACCAACTACCGTGCTGGTATCTATCAAGCTTGGATTTAAATCCAAGCTTGATAGATACCAGGCGCTCAAATCCTTAAAGATGTCCTAATTTTCTTTAAACTCATTTATATTTAAAACAATTTGTGTAAGGAGCCCTTCGGAATTCGGGCCCGGACTATTCGTAAATAAGACGGTCTATTCACGGAGAACGCTTTATTATACCTACATAGTGGCATATTAATGTACTTACCTTAAGTTTGTCCCTTCATCTGTGATAAGGGACTGGAATAACAATCAAATTTGTGTATTATACATATTATACAAACCATACTACAATATGTAGAGATGTATATCTACAAGGTGGTGTAGGTATACCTTATAGCAAGTAGGTAGGCATAGGCATATAATACCTGAGATGTGTGTTTACCTAAAATAGCCCACGTAATTATCTCCTGTGGGTTCACAATACAAAATACTGTATTTACTCAAACCGAGGTTTCAACAATCAAACTTATTAAAACAAGTTTTCTGATTTTCCGAATTCGGTACGGAAATAAGAAAATAAATCCTATTCATCAAGAATTCTAATTTGCTAGAACGAAATATTTTTTTTCAAATATACAGACTTTTCAATCGACTTTTGTAATCACTGTCACAATCTACCTTCTTGATATTTGCAATCTGTCGAAAATATGGTAATTTCGGCGTTTTTGTTATTGAATGTTATTTTTTCTCGACTAAAGGGAAAAGGAAAAGATAGTAGGTAAAACTGACATATCATGAATTACATTTGGATTATTATATTGATGCGGAAAGTCAGCCGAACCGCAGTATCGAATCAGGGATTGAAAGTTACAACCCTACCCCACTAATGAGTGCTAAAGTTTCGCTCCTAAACCTCCCTCGGGGATGTAGTGCCCTTGAAGTCTTAAACACTGCCATCTTATGAAAATTGACTCAATAAAATATGCCCGAGCAACAAGACTTCTCTAAGTAGGTTAAGTAATATTATTATGTAACTGAATCTAATGTGTCACTTCGAGAGAGTGATGAGCAAGCTATCAGATATATGACTGCAATCAGGGGGTCTTCTCTTAAAAACGATCAACGATATGTCGGGGCTAACGTCACGTCGTTCCCAACTATATTTTGAAAGATCGTCATAACAATTGACATCAAACATTCTGCTGCGATAGACGACGGTGTGCGGTTTGACTGAATATATCGGAGCACTGTCACTGTCGTCGATAATGTCGAAATCATTTTGCAAAGTAAGAGCCCAGATTTGCGCCAGCACTCTCTGTGAAAACATATATATTCAAACATTTAAGAGGAAAATAAAGAAGATCTAGACAACATAACAAATTGAAAAGATAAGTCGAAAATGCTACGACGAGGCTGATAAATTTTGCATTTATATGCAAGACGTGGCTTTGAGAAGACCTAGAAAGTAAGCTAGGTATGCGGGATAAGTACTAGGCAATTTTTTCAGCTCTTTTAGGATAATAGCGTCAGGTGGACCTTTTTTCAACCGACGTAACAAGGAGATTCTCTATTCGACGGGTATTTTTTGTTTATTGTTGCTTTGTTTATGTATGACCGCGTATATATTTTTACCTGGTGATCCGTGTTGGATGATTTTCTATGTGTAGAGAATATTCCAGAGTTATTCCCATTTAAATTGTATATAATATGTAGAACCTAAAAAACACACCCTAGCACAGAACTACTGGGTTTTTTTTCTTTCTCACTAGTTCTTTGGTGAACAGCAAAATTTCTATCGAATGTCGAGGTACTGTAACCCTCGTATTTAAGAACGACACTATGAGAACACGCACCCACAGTGGACGAAATCTATTTTCATAAACATCACTTTATGTATTGTGCGACACTGCATAGTGTGACTAGAGGCACATTGTCGTGTGCCTCTAGCCAAAGTTGAGCTCTAAAGGCACACGGTAGCGTGCGCCATAGTGCCGCTCAACACATAAAGTGATGTATAAGAAAAAAGATTTCGTCCACTGTGGGTGCGTGTTCTCATAGTGTCGTTCTTGAATACGAAGGTTAGTGTACAGGCCAACACGTCTCTATGGAACAATCTGCTATTTATGACTTAGCCCGGTTATAATGCGTATCCTATCTCGGATCTGAGTTCTGATAATGCGTATTGTAATAAAATGGTCTCAGGGTTGCTTCAAGGACTTTATAGCTGTTGCTTTGTCACGATATCTGGTTCAAGGCTTTGGTATTTCTAGGAAAGGAGTACAATTTACAAATACCTAAAGATGTGAAAACTTAATAAAAATTTATTCGATTTTGCGTGAAACTTGAGTGGATTGAAACTGGAAGTAAAACAGTGAGGAAACCAGAAAGTAGGTAGGTACCTATTTTTACAAGCGACGATGAGCTTGCAAACTAACATGTATGGAATGTTAAAGCAAAATGTGGGCATGTGTGCCGAATGTAAGCTTCTTAGACATTTTATAGATAGACAATGATAAAAATAATAGACGTAAACAGTGACCTAGCTATTTCGTTGCATAAATTGACTTATTTTTAGTGTTGTGTTTTACCCAAAGGGTAAAAACGGGACCCTATTACTAAGACTTCGCTGTCCGTCTGTCTGTCACAGGGCTGTATTTCATGAACCTTGATAGCTAGACAGTTGATGATGTATTTCTTATGCCGCTATAACAATAAAAAATATAATAAAATAAATTATTAAGTTGGGCTGCCATACAACAAACGTGTTATTTATAGGTAGTGGTACGGAATCCTTCGTGCGCGAGTCCGACTCGCACTTGGCCGGTTTAATTATTTGGATACTAAGCAAGCAAAGCTGCGAGCTACAGTAAATGGTAAAAAAAATCGATAAAACCAAAAGCTTCACTATTTTAGGTATCTTTTTGTTAGGTGTGTATTTCAGCGAACCCCAATCCTAATTTGTCAGTTGCAGATACTCCTTTCTTGGCGCCGAGATTGCTTGTTTTTCCTGGAAAATTATACCCGAAAGGCAAAAAAATCCTGACCCAACTTCTACCTACATATACATTTAACTCGGAATAGACAAACGAAAAGAAAAGTGACGAAAGCGTTTCTACCATTCGAAAAGTCTAAATAAAATCTTATATATAAAACTAGCTGACCCGTGCCCGCTTCGCTGTGCGTAAGACATTTCTAATACCATCGTTGACTTTTTTGTAGACGTTTTTAAGGTGTACAATACTGTAGTACATTATTTTGATATATCTCGTGGGGTTCAGCCAGCATTTGCAATGTAAGCGCAAAAAAAATGTGTTTATTTACGACATCACATTAGAAACCTCTAAAATTATCAGTGTTTCTGCACATTATGCATGTATTATACATATAAACCTTCCTCTTGAATCACTCTGTTTATTAAAAAAAACCGCATCAAAATCCGTTGTGTAGTTTTAAAGATATAAGCAAACATACATACATATTACATACAGACGCGGGAAGCGGAAAGCGACTTTGCTTTATACTATGTAGTGATTCTCGTGTCACAATGTTCGTTCCCGTACTCCTCCGAAACGGCTTGACCGATTCTCATGAAATTTTGTGAGCATATTGATTAGGTCTGAGTATCGGCCAACATCTATTTTTCATATCCCTAAGTGATAAGGATGGCGTAAAGATCGGGATAAACGGAATAAAATTCTGTGGGATTATTGTCATTTGACAGGACAACGTCTGTCGGGACAGCTAGTAATAAAATAAAAAAATGTTGGTGGACATTTCACACAGCGCCATCTAGCCCCAAACTAAGCAAAGCTTGTACTATGGGAACCTGATAACTGATATAATACATATACGTTTTTGTTGTAAATACATACTTATTATACATAAACACCCAGACACAGAACACACATCTATGTTCATCACAATGCAATGTTTATCCCGGGTGGGGATCGAACCCACAACCTACAGCGCAGAAAGCAGTGCTACTACCAACTGAGCTGTGAGGCCAGCCTAATCTTGAACGGACAATATCTGTCGTAACTCATATTGTCCTATCAAAATTGCACTTGCTGTTTTTCAAGAAATTTACAATTTTACGCTAGGTTTCTCAAAATTTTCTTTTATAAAAACCCTGCTTAACTAATGAATACAACAAAAAAAGAATTAGCAAAATTAGTACAGCCGTTCAAGCGTGATGATGACCAAGGGAAATAGGGGTTCATTTTTATATATAAGATAGATTTAAAAAAAGCTGAAACGACATATGGCAGATTGGTAGAAAAACCTTTCGATTAAACGCCACAGTTTATGAACTTTTCATACAAATGAATATTCTTGTTAATAATATCCTTGTTTGATCCATCACCTTGTTCGATCGGCACCACACACTGGAGCTCTACATAGCATTAAGGAAAGGATCATTGAAAAAAAGGTAGACCCCAAGCCGTGTTTGTTGCCTGATTCTTCTAGGCTTGGTCGCGAGGAATCGGCGTAGCTTCACCTAGTTCCTAAGACGTTTCAGTGATCCTTGTGATTTTATTGAAATAAATGATTTTTGAATTTTTGAATTTGAATTAAGGAAAGGATCATTGAAAAAAAAAGGTAGACCCCAAGCCGTGTTTGTTGCCTGATTCATCTAGGCTTGGTCGCGAGGAATCGGCGTAGCTTCACCTAGTTCCTAAGACGTTTCAGTGATTTGCTTGATTGTGATTTTATTGAAATAAATGATTTTTGAATTTGGATTTGAATAATTAATGCAATATAATTTTATAGACATACCGTTGTTCGACCGCGTTATCTGTATAGATTCAACTATGTAGCTGTAATTGCAAGGCATTTGCTAAGGGTCGCCGCACACGAATGCTATCGGCTGCGTTCCAGATCACCGGCTGGCGGGTAGCTAGTAATCTGTATCGGTAATTACCGGATATACGTATAATTAAACGTCAGGAGAACCTTGGGTATAGTTTAATTTGATGTAGACATAATTTTCTTTACTTTTTTAGTTTGCGATGAACATAGATGTTTTTCAAACTATCGTGATTAGTAGACATAACTATAGATTTTGACACTTCTTTTGACTTTTCTTTGGGTCTTTATCACGTAATTACCTTTGTTCTGTGTTCTGTGTCTGGGTGTTATTATGTACTAGCTAACCCGGCGAACTTCGTATCTAACATTACATTTACCACCACGCCCACATTTTGCATTTTGCATTACATACTCGTAAGTGACAGACTGTACGCCCGTCGCATAAAAGAAAACTAGCAATTTTCTAACATCAACTTGGATTTCAAAGTCCCGACAAAGAACAAGAGATATATCTAACAGAAATGTTTTGTAACAACATGGTTGTCGCGGTTTGTAAGTTAGAACAAGTTGTAGGTTTAAAAGCTCTAGTTTAAGGGTACATTAATATTCGGAACCCGACCTCAGAGACGCGGGCATTACAAATAGAGATACAGAGTAGAACGAGTTCAGAGAATGCAAAAAATGCTACGAGCATGCACGAATCAGGATTCAGTAAAAATAGACGAATTGAATTGAGAACATAACGCTTCGTTTTAAAAATACAACCCGAATATTGACAGGTTTTTTTTTGGTTTGAGCCCGAGGAACAGGCGTAGTTTTTAAATGAATTCATTTTGAATTTGAATTTAGATTCGAACTGCGTATTATGATATAATCAATCATGTCTTTTAAATTAAACTACGATTTTAAACTCGTAAGCTATACCTAATTCTATTCTAATAGCGCTTGTAGATAGCCTCTACCTACGGTCTAGAAACTATGTCCTTATTGTCTCTAAGGCCAAGTGAAGCGCGTTTTTATGTATATTAACCATAATTCAATTCAATTTTAAAATATATGTATATCTTGAATTTTTAAATTTTAACGGCGAATTTTTGTAGGTTTTCTTATCTTTGAAGACAGTTTTTAGGAATTTTTGATTTTTCTGTTGAGATTTTTTCTAGCAAGAAGTCTCTATGATTAAGTTACTCTGTACTCGCCGGTCCCGATGAGAAGTGGCAGCGACCGGCGGTTGCCTTCGGAATAGATAAGCGAAGCGCGATTTGCGCCGTCCCGCAAACTATAGTTGAAACGGATTTGTTGTGTTCGGACGAATATCTCTTAATACGGTCGTAGAATAGTAGTTTCAACCAATTTAACTTCTGAATTGGATTAAAATGCAACCTAAATATTTATTTTCAGTAGGTATTATTTTTTGATTACTTTATGTAATTTATATAACGTTAAAAGCTTCATTTAAAATTCATGTACCAGGCACCTAGCGCCCTAAAAGTGATTAAAAAGTTTCACCTCACGCTGTTTATATAATACAAGCTAACCCGCGAACTTCGTATCGCTTTAGAATTATGTCCCGTTCCCGTTCCCGTTAAAAAATAAAAAAATACAGACAATTTAATAGTTTATTCACCCTTTTTAAATTGTTTACACAAAATACATTTCTGAACGCATGCATAAATGTCAATCATTACTTACAGTATTTGACAGTATTTGACAGGATGGACAACAAATGTTTCTCACATGTACTAAACCAATGAACATTTATTGAAAATGATTCATCTTTCATAATTATGTATTCGTCCAGTTTTCATTGTTTTTAAGATGTATTCTGCTATTCGGGGCGGAGACAAATCCAACGAATCAAAAACTATGAAAATTGGTCCAGCAGATCTCGAGTTATAAGTGTTGTAACAAACCCGACTCTCTTTTATATAGTAGACTAGCGACCCGCCCCGGCTTCGCACGGGTAGCATGTTATTATACATATAAACCTTCCTCCTGAATCACTCTATCTATTAAAAAAAAACCGCATCAAAATCCGTTGTGTAGTTTTAAAGATATAAGCAAACATACATACATACATATTACATACAGACGCGGTAAGCGGAAAAAATGTAGTGATAGTGAAGATGAAATAAAAGTAAAAAAACAAGTGCGAGTCGGACTCGCACGCGAAGGGTTCCGTACCATTATTTATAAAAAACCGGCCAAGTGCGAGTCGGACTCGCGCACGAAGGGTTCCGTACTATAAAAATGGCAAAAAAATCATGTTTGTTGTATGGGAGCCCCCCTTAAATATTTGTTTTATTCTGTTTTTAGTATTTGTTGTTAGAGCAGCCACAGAAATACATAATCTGTGAAAATTTCAACTGTCTAGCTATCACGGTTCATGAGATACAGCCCTGTGACAGACAGACAGACGGACAGACAGACGGACAGCGAAGTCTTAGTAATAGGGTTCCGTTTTTACCCTTTGGGTACGGAACCCTAAAAACGGCAATAAACACGTTTGTTGTATGGAAGCCCCACTTAAATATTTTTCTGTTTTTAGTATTATTGTTGTTATAGCAGAAACATAAATACATTATCTGTGAAAATTTCAACTGTCTAACTATCACGGTTCATGAGATACAGCCTAGTGACAGACAGACAGACGTACAGCGGAGTCTCAGTAATAGGGTCTCGTTTTTACACTTTGGGTACGGAACCCTAAAAAAGCGTTTTGTTATGTAGAGATGAATCTATGATATCTGTTTTGGTTAATATAAAGTATAAACACCCGAAAATGAGCGCTTAATATTTATCATTTTGTCTCGTAGTTCATACTCGTATCTGGCGATATCTTACAGTTTTATCTAACGTATAACCTAGCGAGTAGCAGAGTCTTTGAACTATATCGTATAAATAAATAAATAAATATTGGACATTTCACACAGTGCCAGCTCCAAACTAAGCAAGTCTTGTACTACGGGAACTAGATAACTGATAGAATACAATTATGTTAAATAATACCATATAACACCCAGACACAGAATAAACATCTATATTCATCATACAAATGTTTGTCTTGGGTGGGGATCGAACCCACAACCTACAGCACAGAAGGCAGAGCTACTACCAACTGAGCTGCGAGTTCAGTCTATAGTTCAGTATCACGTTAACTAAATACAAAATGAATAACAAAAGACATTAATCCCAAAACTTGTCGAAAATCAACTCCTTGATTACAAAAGGAATAAAAACTTGCGTTAACTTAATCAATTTCGTCTAGTTCGTCTGTTCGAGCTTAACCGTACCATTTAACGTATTAAATAAATTTCTAACAGAGTAACAAAGTTTAAAAGCTACCAAGTTGGATTAGGCATAACTTTTACCAAATTGGAGTTCGTTATTATTTGACTAATTTCACAATAAAGGTTGAAGTTTATACATCGACTGGGTCTTGCGGCGAACGCGTTTCAATCATGGACGTGCGTCAAGCCTCAAAGGAAAACAATCCCCAAAAATACTACATAAAAATGATATGCAGTGCGATGTACTACTTAGGCTTCGGCAACTGCTGGTATGAGGGTCGTGATACACGCCAATCTCGCCTCTATCTCGCTTGGGCGGTATTGTCAAATCTCTACACGTGCGGCATATTTCTTGATGAGTTTATGGCGAACTTTCGTACGGATCTAAACGTTAAAGAGCAAAATGACTTGGTGCAGTTCACCTTAGCCCATAGTACTATACTAGGCAAGATAGTGTTCAATTATGTTTATAGGCAGGACATTATAATAGTGCTGGAAAGACTGGTGGAAGGAGGAAGGTTTACGTTTGTGTGTAGGGAATTGGACAAGGCGTGTGTCAAGAGATTTGTGTCTTTGTGTGTTGTGGTGGTGGGTGTGTCGTTTCTGACATTGTTTGCTGCAACAGTGGATGGGGTTAGAGCCTATTTTGCTGAAGGTAAGTTTAGATTTTTTATGTTTAAAATATATTTTTTAATGGCAAATGCAATTTTCAAATATATCTTCATGAAGAATTTGAGATCTGAGAGGATGTCTACCGTACTTGGGGATTACAGTCGTGAATCACGAATGTAATCCCCAAAATTTTATTTTATGATCTTAAGATCTACAATGTATTTTTTTTGGGAAGAAAAAAAAATCATGGTAAAAGTTAAACACGAACAATGGAGCTGTCGAAGTTTTGAGCAGACAGGCATGGCACTTTGGGAGTTTTGTATGTTTTTAATTTATCTTACACGTTGTTGAAAATTGGAATAGGTATAATTCATGATGTCGCTATACCATATAAAGGCTTTTTTATACTTGCACCATGTGAGCTACGCCGCGAACGAAAACTAGTAATCCAGAAATTGTTGATCTTTGCTAACAACAAGTTTTGTTTAAGGGATACCAATTCGCACTGAAGTGGTATACTACCCATCATCATCAGCATCAGGGTTGATGGTGAACATCCTCCGATTCCTCATAATATTCCACTGGTTCTTCGCCGTGGCTATTATGGCTGCGATCGACTGCCTCTGTATCTGTGCCTTGGTGATCGTTGGGTTCAAGTTCAAAATACTCCAAGCCTACTTCGAAAGCTTGAGAAAGAAGGTTCTAGAAGATTCTAAGAAGAAGAGTAGGGCAGAGGTGGAAGAACAGTATAAAAAGGACTTTATAGTGGGTATTGTGATGCACGAAGATACTTTATGGTAATTATAACATTAAATTACTAATTAAAAAACTGGCCAAGTGCGAGTCGAACTCGCGCACGAAGGGTTCTGTACCATTATCTATAAAAAACGCTAAAAAAACACATTTGTTGTATGGGAGCTCCACTTAAATATTTATTTTATTCTGTTTTTATACATGGAACCATGGAAACATGGAACCCTTCATGCGCGAGTCCGACTCGCACTTGGCCGGTTTTATTTTAGTTAATAATTTTTTAAAAGTTGGAGTTTTAGTTTTTATAATCGTTTTTTTATCATGTTATTTAAAGTATTTTACTTTTCTTACAGGTGTGCCAAAAATGTTCAATCAGCTTTAGGGAATCTATACAGTGTTCAAGTTATTGAAAGCGTGGTTCTACTGGTGATGTGTCTACTGAAACTTGTGGTGAGTACCTTTAAAAGTAACCTGGACATAGATTTAAAGAAATAGGACATAGATTTAAACAAATACATCTGAAACCAAATGTGCCACATTACTTTTATCTATGAGACAGGCGCGCAAGTGCTTGATGGTTTTGATTTTACAAAAACATGTTTTAAAAAACAGAAAACTTATTTTCTTCTTACTGTAAATAATAATAAATAAATAAATAAATACTGGTGGACATTTTACACATCGCCATCCAGCCCCAAACTAAGCAAAGCTTGTACTATGGGAACTAGATAACTGATAGAATACTTATATACGTTTTTTTTTGTAAATACATACTTATGATACATACTACACACCCAGACACAGAACAAAGATCTATGTTCATCACACAAATATTTGCTCTGGGTGGGGATCGAACCCACAACCTACAGCGCTGAAGACAGAGTTACTACCAACTGAGCTGTGAGGCCGATCTAAACTCTAAACTAAAACTGTGTCGACAAAGAGCACTTTAGAGATGTAAATTCTCCTTCCACGAGAAATTGATTAAAAGTACGGCACAACTAGGCATTTTTCTGATGAAGTTTGCTATTATGAACGGTGGATCGCGGACTAAATGAAGGGTTAAAAGAAGATAGTTATGTTTGCCTTTTTACACACGTCATCGATGTACTATTATAAATACAAAATAACATATTTAATTGGAACTTTAAACATAGAGCAACAGTTAGCATGAACCACTATTGTCAGTACAGTCTGTAGTGTCAGTTATCAAAACTGACACTTTTTGTGTAGTGTCAGTTTTGGAATTTGGACGATACATTGTCGATATGCTAGTGGTTCGTGCTCAGCCCCCAGTACAAAAATGGAAAACGATGATGCATGAGTTATAAAACTGTATATACAATGTAAACAGTGTAAAGTATGTTTGTTGGTTAATTCTTCTGTTACGTTGCAACAAAACAACGGATCCACATGATTTTTCATCACAGCGATCACAGCGCTGCTGCTGGATTCTAGTCTTAGAGCAACACGGGCTTTCTACGGAAGGGAGTAATCTTAGCGATAGATTACTATTAAAATAGTTCTGGCGTTTGTCGCGGGGGGAAATGTGCACACAAGTGCAGTTCAGCACACTTACATGCAAAACCAAAACTGCGAACTGACTGTAATGATGACGTTAACACATAAACAATCCAACAGCAATACACTAATAATTCGTGTACAGATGACTCACACATTGACACGTTTTATATAAAGCGTATGCCCACTTGGGCTTGTACTTTGACAGAGGGGACCGCGGCAAACGGCTACTCCCTTCCGTAGGAAGCCCGTGTTGCTCTAAGATTCTAGTATATTTCTGTGCTTATCTTCATACTGCATGTGCATGACACAGGCGAATATTATATGAGACTAGCAGTATTTAAGTACCTTAGGTTACATAATTGCAATTTTTATGTTTACCTATCTCTAAGTTTTTTAAAAATAATAGCCTTATTAGCAGTTATCCACCGGACAGACGTTGTCATGTCAAATTTCAATAATCCTACAGAATAAAGTACTTTCAGTTTTTCCCGAATTTTATGCCACCCTTATCGTACCTACCAAATATACACAAACAAATTCATAAAAATCGGTAAAGCCGTTTCGGACGAGTTTGGTTACAGACACGAGAATTTTATATATAAGAAAGATTACTCGCTGATAATGTAGCTTTTAGGTGATGTCACAAGATGTCTAAAGGGGGTGGTCAGAGGCACGTTACCTTCTACCCCCTATAGACACCTTCAAGGGTCTAAGCGCCTTGAAATCTGAGAGTATGTCTACCATACTTGGGGATTACAGTCGAGATATTATTTTTATTTTTCAAAAATACATAAATACAAATTTTACTTCTTTATAATAGTGTAGTTTTGTTTAAAGTACTTAATAATTTCAAATTGCAGCGGGTTGAGCGAAATCTGGTGTTTCTGTTGGCGAATTTCATGTACATTCTGTGCTTGATCGTGATCACCGGCGCTTACATGATGGCTGGAGGGGACGTTACACATGAGGTATGGATTTTAAACTCATTTTTTATATTAAACCTTTTTTCGCGTGGCGTAGCTTGCTTCCATTTTTAAAATATTGCCAAAATTATCCTTATCTGAGATAATTACTATAATATTCAAATGTTTTTTTTTTTGCGTTACCTGAATGGACTCTCTCCATTTAACCTCCTTTCAGCTTTACGGGTAGTTTTGTAACAGCTTGTATACGATTTGTGTTGAGAACCTATTTTCGTTGTTTAAAAATAATATTTCATCGGAGTTTTACATTTTGGCAAGATGCTGGTTCGGATCCCGCTTAAAAACAGTAAATTATATAAAACACTAGCGACCCGCCCCGGCTTCGCACGGGTTTAATACATATAAACCTTCCTCCTGAATAACTCTATCTATTAAAAAAATAATCCGTTGTGTAGTTTTAAAGATATAAGCATACATACAGACGCGGGAAGCGGGAAGCGACTTTGCTTTATACTATGTAGTGAAGAAAAAACAAAGGAAAGCCATCATGCAATTCATCGGATGCATAGTTGAGCAGATACTCATAACTAGCATTCTCGAGGTTGCTACGAATTTCGTAGCAGCTCTACGCCACGTAGCTGTCTGAACTGCTGATCGATCGATTCAGTTGTTGAATTTAACGTTTTTGTCGATGGAAAACATAATTCACCTTATATATAAATGCGAAAGTAACTATGTTTGTCTCTTACCTTTTCATACCTAAATCAATAAACAGATTTTAATAAAATTTGGCAAAAAGATAGTTTGCATCTTGATGAAGGATTTAGTCTATTTTGTGACTCAAAAAAGAAATTAGTATGAGGAATGAAATTGTTTTTTTTTTCTGGTATGTTATTTAAGCCAATTTTGCCTTCAACATCACGTGCGCGAAGTCGTGAGCAACAGCTAGTATTAAATAAATATATATACCAATATAAACGATAAAGCATATTATGTAAATATAAATATAAATAAAAAAATATTAGCGGACTTTACACACAACACCATCTAGCCCCAAACTAAGCAAAGCTTGTACTATAGGAACCAGATAACTGATAGAATACTTATTTACTTTTTTTTGTAAATACATACATAATATACATAGTAACACCTAGACACAGAACAAACATCTATGTTAATCACACAAATATTTGCCCTGGGTGGGGATCGAACCCACAACCTACAGCGTAGAAGGCAGAGTTACTTCCAACTAAGCTGTGAGTATTATGAATATTACGTTTGTAATCGTTGTTTTCTAGGCTTCACAAGTATCAAGGGCGATATTCCATTCTGGCTGGGAGCTCTTCGGAGCCAGACGTGAGACCAGGGTGCTAGCAGTGCTGGCTCTGCAGAGGAGTCAAGTCCCAGTCCATATGGTCGCTTTTGGGATCCTTACCTTGTCATATAGCAATTTTATTACGGTGAGCATATCATACCTAACATTTTGCAAAAATATCTGACTCGATGTAGGATATGCATTTTGTTAACAGAAAACTGGACTCTCGCACTGAGGGTTCCGTACAAACTACTTATAGGTTTTCCAGTTATAAGAACTGTATTTTTTCAAAATTTTAGGTCCAATAGTTTGGGGGAGGGAGAGGGAGGGGGGGGGGAGCGTAGAGAGACGGCTAGACAAAATCGATTTGATGTTTGAGTAATTTTGTTCTTTGAATTATTGGAAGATTTAATCACTACATAGTATAAAGCAAAGTCACTTTCCGCTTCCCGCGTCTGTATGTATGTATGTATGTTTGCTTATATCTTTAAAACTATACAACGGATTTTGATGCGGTTTTTTTTAATAGATAGAGTGATTCAGGAGGAAGGTTTATATGTATAATATCATGCTACCCGTGCGAAGCCGGTGCGGGTCGCTAGTTAGATATATATTGAATCTCAATTAAAGTTAAAGTCAGTGATAATCAGCTAGTGAAACGTCCGATCTGGAATAACACACGCACATTGAAAGCTTACGTACTAGCTGTAACTGTTATGCACACACACACACATGTATGCACCATACTACATCATCGACCTTAATACAATGCCGAACAATACAGCAGGATTTCAAAATGTGTTCATAACTTTCCCGGATCATACGGTTGGCTGGTTGAATGATGTACTCGTAAAAAACATATAATAGCATATACGCTAGTCATACTCACGATCATAAGTCCTGGGGGTCTACTCGCGAACCGAAAACGATATATCGTAACAATTGTCGTGCCAAAGTTACGTCGTATCGCCAATGTTCGGTGCAGCTCGAGACCCAGAAGCATAGGTCAGTAGCTTTCAGAGGCAGCTTCCGCTATGCTGCATCGAAATGTTGGAACAATATTCCACCGCCGATTAGGAACCTACAGAGCGTCCAATGTTTTAGGTTTAAGACGAGTAATAAATGTTTTTGATGAATGCAGAATCGTTTTTTCCCAATAACCGCAAAACATACAGTTTTGTTTTTTATGACAAAGATAACTTAAGGATATAATCTAGATAAATTACAGACAGAAACACGATTGGTGAAACTTTTCTCGATAGATTTATTTTCCAAAGTAGACTCTTCAAAAACACTAGTTTCGTTTTTAATCAAAACTATGAATAGCTAAACTGTTCATTTTTATATAATCATACTAGTTAAGTAAATTATAGACAGTTTCTTTTTAAATATGATGGTTTTCAAGGTAATGCAGTTTAATCACTTTTTCCGTCTTATCCGGGTAGACTCAGCCCATACAAAAAGTCAAAAATTTCACTTATCACCTTAATTTCACGGTTTTTATTTTCATGAAAGGAACACGTAGTACACCCATACTACGTGATCCGTTCTTCTCACTACGAGAATTGAATTGACAACGAAACAATGTTACGATATATCGTTTTTGGTTTACGGAGTAGACCCCTGGTTCAATATATATAATATATGGTTCGATATGTTATAAACACTACTTTGAGATTGGTTTATGTACCTATACAATACATGCTTACTAAGTTTAAATCATGACTTTTGTTTTTTTTTCAGGTAATCCGTTCGTCATATTCTTTTTTTGCTGTGATGTATTAGTCATATCCAAATGTAGTGTTCGGACGTGTCTCTAACGATCTGAGCTGGAGATCTGAGAAGATGTCTACCGTACTTGGGAATTAAAGTAGTGATCCTATATTTTATTCTGTGTTCCTCTTTTTTTTTTCTTATCAATATGATGTATTTACAAAAGGTACAGTTTTTTTGGCATAGGAAATTGTATCTCATCATCCACTATGACTGATGATAATCTATCTATATCATCACTCACTTGAAACACTGATATCGCATTCTACTACTTCTTAGGGTTCATCCATATAGTACGTCACACTAATTTTGTGGTTTTTTGACCCTTGTCACAGTTGGTCACATTTGTGACCAACTGTGACAAGGGCGGGAAATTATATATATATATATATATGTATATATATTAATACTGTAACAAGACCCCCTTCCCAGTGTGAAGTCAAACATTTTGCAATTTTAAATTATTAAATTAAAACAGTTTTATTTTCAGAAAAAAAAAACTAAATTAGTTTTATTTTCATTTAAAAAAAAACTAAATCTTAAATAAATGATTAATATTTAAATGTTTTGCAAGGACCCCTCTCACCCCTTGTCACACAATGTCACACTTCATCAACCCCCACCCCCCTTAACTTGATGCAAGCAAAGCTGCGGGCGGAAGCTAATAAATTATATTTTCATCCCACCATCTCGGAAAGAGTATTTTTGCTCTTCAATATCTGAGTGCAAAAGCCGTTTTTATTCTCTAGAGGATAAAGTAAATTGAATTTAGAACATCGTGTGCACTAAGTTTGTGAATTAAAAAAATCATTAAACCTATTTACTGCTACCTCTATGGTGCCGAATATATCATACAACTTTTTTTTAATTTGTTAAAAACTCAGACTCGGAACCTTCTTGGTGTTCTTTTTTCAATTTGCTTTGTACCTACGCGGTTCTTTACGCGGCATTTTTTCACGTCATTATTAAGGGGCTCCCAGTCGACGATTGCTCTTTTTCGAAACGAAAATAGAAATACTTCTGAACAAGCCACATCTTCTATTTTTATAAGTATATTACTTCAGGTTCCTACCTAGATTTCTATTAAGCTGAAAACATTATAGCAGAAACTTTTCACGATAAAGATATTATTTCAAAATGATATGTTTTAGAATTTATGATCGAAATATTTTATATACCTACTATTAAAATCAACTTGTGATTTATTGTTAAAGATAGATAATATGTAGTTGTAGATCTAGATTTCTATTATGATAGATTTTTGATAAGTAATTATACATAATTTATATCATTAATTTATTCGATAAGCTAAGGCAGACCACGCGCCGACGTTTGTTTGTCATTGCAGCGGTCGGTAGGATTATTTATCGAAGTGATTAAAGATGGGTAAGTACATCTTTATTCACATATACTATACATTATAAAATAGGAGATGTGGCTTGTTCACAAGTATTTCTTTTTTCATTTCGAACAAAAACAATCGTCGACTGGGAGCGCCTTAAGATTAATCTGTAATACTTACCTGTCATAATGTAGTAGTTAATACCTAAACTGAAATAAAAGTACCTATCTTGTGATTGTAAACGTTTTTTTTTGCATTTAGTCATTTCCTCGCTGAGGTGGAATGAAAAGTTACGTGTTGCACTCGAGTGCAAAGATTTTTCACCTCGTGCTCTTTTGATTCCCTCGCTAACGCTCAGGATTCTAATTTTGAATCACTCGCTGCGCTCGTGATTCAATTTTAGAATCCTTCGCTTGCTCGGTCATCAAAATTGAACACGCGGTTAAAAAGCAACTTTGCACTCTTGTATAACAAATAACTATTATTATTTTGCAATACTAATTTATAAGGTACCAGCACAAATAAATTGTATTGTTCCACTTTGATATACAATATTCATAATTGTAATATAATATTCTATTGTTCTGTGATCAACATTATACCAGTCAACCATCGGTTTTGGTTACTACAGAAAATTATTGTTATAATTGGATTTATTTATTTATTATTTTATCAGAATATAGAGGTCAGTATTCCCAGCAAGTATTCTCAAAGATGGTTGACGTTAGGCAAGCGGCCGATTGTTAAACTTAAGACGCTGCCAGTCGACGATTATTTTTGTTCGAAACGAAAAAAGAAATACTTGTGAACAAGCCACATCTCCTATTTTATAATGTATAGTATATGTGAATAAAGATGTACCCATCTTTAATCACTTCGATAAATAATCCTACCGACCGCTGCAATGATGACAAACACACGTCCGCGCGTGGTCCGCCTTAGCTTTTCGAATAAATTAATGATATAAATTATGTATAATTACTTATCAAAAATCTATCCTAATAGAAATCTAGATCTACATATTACCTATCTTTAACAATAAATCACAAGTTGATTTTAATAGTAGGTATATAAAATATTTCGATCATAAATTCTAAAACGTATCATTTTGAAATAATATTTTTATCGTGAAAAGTTTCTGCTATTATGTTTTCAGCTTAATAGAAATCTAGGTAGGAACCTGAAGTAATATACTTATAAAATTAGGAGATGTGGCTTGTTCAGAAGTATTACTTTTTTCGTTCCGAAAAAGAGCAATCAGCGACTGGCAGCCCCTTAAGCCAAATCATCGTGGCAATATGTCTGTCTACATCCAGTGCCGAACTGAAAATAAGAAGAAAATGATAATCACCGAACGCTTTTGTATGAATGAGTACCATAAAGTCACATGTCGCAGGACAAAATATGTCCCCTAGTTTAAATTTGTGTCTACAAGATAAGTAATATAAAATATATATTTATTATTAACATGGTTTTTTCACATTTTTTAAAATAGTACCTACACCTTTTATAAAAACATTTTTTATGTATGTCTGTAAGATACCTACTTATATAATTAAATGAATATAGCACAATGAAAGTGGCGATGGGCTTGCACGTATGGATTACATTTAAGAGCTTTTAAGTCTTATCACCATATTCTTAGTTGTAACCTCGACTTTACCTTGACTGAAACTCTTTTGAGGCCACTCAGACTGTTTGGTATCTTAAATCGATATTTTGAAGGTTCCGCAATTACGTCATTACGTCATCAGTCCGAGGAGAATTTTATGTCGAGGAATGTCAAGTTGACTGACAGTTCTGTTGACTAAGAATTTTTCGACTAGAGGCAAACTCGAGGTAATTTTATAAACTAAAGCTACCAAAACACGGTTTCGGGGTTGAGTCGAGGTGGAGATATTGCGAGGTGACAACTAAGAATATAGAGATAATACCAGCAGACGATGCTCACGATGAAGAGCTTCTGAATTGTCTCGAAACGTCAACAATACAAGAAAAAAACCGGCCCAGTCCAAGTCGAATTCGCGCACAAAGAGTTCCGTGTCAATATTTATAAAAAACGGCAAAAAAAAACACGTGTGTTGTATAGGAGCCTGTATAAATATTTATTTTATTCTGTTTTTAGTATTTGTTGTATTTTGTTGTTATAGCGGCAACAGAAATACATCATCTGTGAAAATTTCAACTGTCTAGCTATCAAGGTTCACGAGATACAGCCTTGTGACAGACAGACGAACAGACGGACAGCGAAGTCTTAATAATAGGGTCCCGTTTTAACCCTTTGGGTAAGTAACCCTAAAAACGTGGTAATTAACGACTTATACTTAATATTTTTCTATGTAACTGATTCTCATGTAAGTGATATATAATTATTATCTTTTTGAGAATAAATGATTATTAAATCTAAACGTAAATAAATAACATTAATTTTTTAGGAACATCTATTTTGCAGCAACCACAGTTGAATGATGTCATTATGTTAGATCGATCGTATCTATTTCTGATGGATCAATACCACCCTTCAACCCTTCCGACACGCGACTACTTGGTTCGGTTGATTCATGAAACTAGATCGTAGTGTAGCGAGTTTAGTACGAAACCGACGAAGTTTAAAGCTGCAATTATATTATTATGTCGGGGCGTGTTGTGACGCGCCATCTATATTAATTAAGGAAACATACTGTATTTATATTACCATGCATATAACGTTGATTATGTGATGATTTAATTTGTGATATTAGTGTACATTACATATTCAAAACTATGTATTTAAAAAAAAAAATTATAACATGTAATTTTTATCATTTTTAATCTTTTTAATTGTTTTTGGACTTGGCTACAAAATATACTTATTTTCTTAAAATGGCGTGGGCCGAACTCAGTGAGAACAACGGGAATACATTATTGTCGCTGGCAGTTAAATTTTTTAGTTAGTACCTATTTTGCCGAATCGACAGTTTTCTGAGCAGGAAGCTGACCCTAAATATCAAACAAAAGATCCCGCGACAATTGAGGTCTTTGATTGACAAAAGGCTCGAGTCTTCAAAGCAAATGGTGAATAATAAATAACATCGCTGAATAATATAAAACATTTCAAGAGTAGAGTTTTAACGAGTAACGTTTTTTTAACAGAAACAATTTTTTTTAGGCGTGGCAAGGCATTGCTCCGTCGCTTTTTTCGAGGCAGTTCAAGCATTTTCGCTCTCCTATAATTTCGTTGTGGATAAAACTAGAGGCCTGAATTTTCAGTAATCAAGCAGGCCTTAAAGTTACACAAAAATGCATTACAAAGAATTTATAATCCCTTTATGTATCCTAATAATATTATAAATGCGAAAGTTTGTGAGTTTGTATGTATGTTTGTGCCTCAATCAGGCGTAAACGACAAAACGGATTAAGTTGAAATTTGCTGTACTAGTAGATAAATTGCCCGAATAATTAATAGACTACTTTAAAATATGAAAAACATCCCCATGACGATATAAAAACCTAAAAGGGATGATTTCTGTATAGATGGCGCTGGTGTGCAACAAATCTGACATCACAGACTAAAAAAATTCTTCTATTCGATTATTGAAATTTGACAGGACAACGTCTGTCACGAGTCGGCTAGTATTATATAAATATTTTACTTAGTCATGGCATCACGCGTGAACGTCTGGAAAGAATTTTCTAATATGTTGTATTCATTATTGTCCAGAGAAGGTTCATATTGAAAGATATATTTTAAAAACTGGCGTATGATTGTAAAATTCTTGAAAAACGGGGGCTGCCAGTCGCTGATTGCTCTTTTTCGGAACGAAAAAAGTAATACTTCTGAACAAGCCACATCTCCTATTTTTATAAGTATATTACTTCAGGTTCCTACCTAGATTTCTATTAAGCTGAAAACATAATAACAGAAACTTTTCACGATAAAAATATTATTTCAAAATGATACGTTTTAGAATTTATGATCGAAATATTTTATATACCTACTATTAAAATCAACTTGTGATTTATTGTTAAAGATAGGTAATATGTAGATCTAGATTTCTATTAGGATAGATTTTTGATAAGTAAATTATACATAATTTATATCATTAATTTATTCGAAAAGCTAAGGCGGACCACGCGCGGACGTGTGTTTGTCATCATTGCAGCGGTCGGTAGGATTATTTATCGAAGTGATTAAAGATGGGTACATCTTTATTCACATATACTATACATTATAAAATAGGAGATGTGGCTTGTTCACAAGTATTTCTTTTTTCGTTTCGAACAAAAATAATCGTCGACTGGCAGCGTCTTAAGATGAGTAATAAATGTTTTTGATGAATGCAGAATTGTTTTTTCTCATTAACAGCAAAACATACAGTTTTGTTTTGTATGACAAAGATAACTTAAGTATATAATCTAGATAAATTAAAGACAGAAACAAGATTGATGATAGATTTATTTTTATTTTTAAAGTTGGCTTTTCATAATCATACTAGCTAAGTAAATTAATGACAGTTTTTTTTTTAAGTTTGATGGTTTTTATGATAATGCTGTTTTATCTTTTTCCATTCCAAAAAACCAAAAATGTCAAGTATCACCCTAATAATAGACAGATTTAATAAATAGAAATACGGCTAATTATCACACTTCAATTTGTATTGCTGACGTTTCGAGACAATTCAGATGCCATTCATCATGAGCGCTCTGCGGTAGATCGGCGAATACTGCAGAGTGCTGCTTTTCGCTCCGCGGAAGCGGCGCCAACGTTTAAATTGGATTTTCTATCGTGTAGAGAACCAAATTATTTATGTAAAACTAAAAAAGCCGTGTTGGCCTAGTGGGATATATGTATGTGGGGTATACCTCGACTTTCAATCTGAAGGTCGTGGGTTCGAATCCCGGCGTGCATCAATGGATTTTTCTGTTCGAAAATTTATATGCGCATCATAAACACGTGCTTACAACGGTGAAGGAAAACATCGTGAGGAAACCAGTTAGTATTCTTATAAGCGGCGATGGGCTTGCAACCTGTCACGTATGGAATGCTAACTACTGCAAATGTGGGCATGTGCCAAATATAATGTCTGGTATAATGTCTATCTAACCCCCACTAGATATCTTCAAAGGATCTAAGCGTCTGAAGATCTGAGAGGATGTCTACCATACTTGGGGATTACAGTCGTGATCCTATTTATATTTTATTTATTTTACTAAAATTTCCTACATTAAACTTACAAAACTATTATCGTCTCTTGAATTTACGATTGGTCAATACATTTATTTAAATCATTATATTTATTTATTATCATTACATTTGTGTGATGATAGATGTTTGTTTTGTGTCTGGGTGTTATAATGTGTTATAAGTATGTATTTACAAAATCAAGTAGAAAAGTATTCTATGAGTTATCTTGTTCCCATAGGACAAGCCTAACCTAGTTTGGGGCTTGGACGCTGTGAGAGAAATGTCCGCTAATATATTGTTATTTTTATTTATAGATATTTTTAAAAATGACACCGACGTTTTTTTGTTAGTTTTTAGGGTTTCAAGTCTACAAGAAACCCTTATAGTTTCGACATGTCCGTCCGTCCGTCTGTCCGCAGCTTAGCTCAGAGACGCTTAGTAGCTAGAGGTAGGTAGGTAGTAGGGAGCTTAGACGCGTAGACGCTAGAAAGCTGTAATTTGGCATGTAATACATACTAGCATCTTAAAAACATTTTTTTTAGGGTACCTCCCCTATACCTAAAGTGGGGATGTTTTTTTTATCGCGTACCCCATGGTAGGAGGTATTGTTATATAGGTCTGTAAAAAGTATGGTGGGTTTGTGAAAACAACTTTTCGATTAAGAGATCCGTTTGTGAAATACTAAGCTTTAGTGTTTAAGTGCAAATTTTTGTTAGAAACGAGTGTCCCCCCCTCTAAAATCTAAACTATTGGGTTTGGAGGAGTGAAAAAATTCACGGTAGTAGAACATACATAACGAACTTAAAAGGAAAACTATCACAGCTATGTCACTACATAGTATAAAGCAAAGTCGCTTTCCGCTTCCCGCGTCTGTATGTATGTTTGCTTATATCTTTAAAACTACACAACGGATTTTGATGCGGTTTTTTTAATAGATAGAGTGATTCAGGAGGAAGGTTTATATGTATAATAACATGCTACCCGTGCGAAGCCGGGGCGGGTCGCTAGTCACTATCACTACATAGTATAAAGCAAAGTCGCTTTCCGCTTCCCGCGTATGTATGTATGTTTGCTTATATCTTTAAAACTACACAACGGATTTTGATGCGGTTTTTTTTAATAGATAGAGTGATTCAGGAGGAAGGTTTATATGTATAATAACATGCTACCCGTGCGAAGCCGGGGCGGGTCGCTAGTAAGTAATAAAATAATACAAGTTTACGAGTAATAGACGTAATAGTCAACCAACTTATAAAATGTACTTGAAGAAGAAATAATGGATTTTTTTAGTACAAATACCATTGAAGATTACTTATTATAACGTTGTTAGCTGTGTAAACTACGAAAGCCTACGTTGCGCCCGGTACGCACTTGGCCGATTTTTAGGGTTCCGTACCCAAAGGGTAAAAAAAGGACCCTATTACTAAGACTTCGCTGTCCGTTTGTCTGTCTGTCTGTCTGTCCGTCCGTCTGTCTGTCACAGGGCTGTATCTCATGAACCGTGATAGCTAGACAGTTGAAATTTTCACAGATTATGTATTTCTGTTGCTGCTATAACAACAAATACTAAAAACAGAATAAAATAAATATGTAAGGGTCCCATACAACAAACGTGATTTTTTTGACGTTTTTTGTACGGAACCCTTCATGCGCGACTCCGACTCGCACTTAGCCGGTTTTAAAACGTAATTTTACTATCAATTTGACATTTACGCTTTCAAATCCCTCGAAAGTTTTGCAACACAATACCTATTTTGCCGTTAAAAACCAGCATGCCTGAGTACTTGGGCTACAAAGCCCGTGTTGACCTCGCGTATTTGCGAAGCTCTCCCGAGTCCTTTCTCCGCAAACACTCTGTTTGTCTGTTCGTCCGCAGGTGCGGTTCTCATTTATTGGAAGAGTGGCTCTGTAGAAAACTTGGGATAGTCGGCATCAAATGAAATCACGTTTTTTGTAGGTACGAATAACATCATTCATCATTTAGTCTTCTCAATTGATTTTTAAATCGATTCTCTGTTTTGAGAAAGATTGGTCTACTTCCAATTTGTTTTATCATAGAATTGTTTTATCACCTGTCTACTATTGAAAAATGTGGGGATGTGCCAAATGTAATGTTTGGACGTGAATTTGACTAACCCATTTGGATGATCTGAGCGTCTGATGATCAGGGAGGATGTCTACCACACTTAGGCATATTGTTTTATCACTTAATTTTTTTCGCGTGAATTTCGGGTTTTCATAACTAGTAATTTAGTCACTAGGTGTGGATGTGGTGTGAACGTCGTTCGATTGCACGTTCAGGCGTCAAAGTCTCATTTGATTACATACAAAGCAGTGCGATATTAGATCCGCTTTTCTGCCTGCAATGGAGCGCGGTACAATATATGATGTGCCAAAGATTCCAATCTATCAAGTCATCTCGGCATTTTCATGGTTGGAAACTGATACATTTCTTGGCAGCGAAGAGTACTATGGTTTCCAAGACAAATATTACTTGACGGTTCTAAAATAGCGGTAGGTTTTTTTTAAATAAGATATATAAGATAATAGTCTCCGTCAACCCATAAACGCTGTCATTAGGAGTCTCCAACTGTGGTCACTATGTTACGTACTTACATGATTACTGATTACTGTGAAAAGCTCTGTGAAGAAACTGACTAAGCTAGCTTCACAAAATACACATCAATGGTGGCGATTCTGTTGTGTCCACGCTTAAGTTAAAATTCCTAAAAACCATCGATCTTATTTCTTTTAAGTTAAAGTTTAAAATAGCGTAACCTGAAAGTGACAGTTCTAAAACAGAATAGTTTTGAATGAATTTAAGATTTTTGTAATAGATTTTGTAACGTCAGGCTAAATTTAATCAACACGTAAATTGGTGTTGACTAAGATGGCACTTGGTTGTGTCAAATATGCGAAATAAAATAGATAAACTGCTAAAATATCCCAAGTTTTACGACTGTCATTTTGATGTGATTCTAATTTAGACTTTAAATATAAAAGGAATAAGATCGATCGTTTTTTTACGAAATTTAAAGTTTAGCTTGGACACAACAGAATCGCCACCAATATTGGTTTTCCTGGATAAGGCCAATCAAGTTGAGAGCTTTTTGGGAAAGCCTGCTCCATCTTACTGTCCAAGCTTTAATGTACACTAGTCTCACTAGTGCACTACACAGGGTATGTTAAGACTTAATGAAGACTGAATGTGTAGCGGCATTTAAGCTGAGACTAAGCCTATTTTGACCCACAAAGCACAGGTGGCTAATGAAGAAAATGAAATGTAATAGGATCACGACTGTAATCTCCAAGTACGGTAGACATTCTCTTAAATCTCCAGGATTTGTTATCAGTGTTATTTACTTAGGTGCATAACACTGTTCTATTTCATAGAATGTTAAATAGTAGGTATTTTAGAATTTAAGTAATGTAAAATATGCACTTTGTAATATGCACTATGCTGCCCCACACGCACTATGGCTCCACTGAAAATCAGCGCTGCATCATCTCTCGCTGTTGCGGCATATAGCTGAGTGGTGACCAATTTTGTTGTCAATGTGGCCAATATGTATGTTTTTTGTTTAGTTTTAAGAAATTATGTTGAATATGTTGACACAAAATAAATTTATTCTTTCTTTCTATTTGATTTGGAATTTTGTCTGTGTTTTTTAGAATAAACTTATTTAATTTCAAGACCACTAAAACTGGATGTTCTAACTAAGCATCTCGATAGATTTTCGCAAAAAAAAACTCATTTTTTTTCAAAATCGTTCTTTGGTTAGGTTTTTCTATATCACTACATAGTATAAAGCAAAGTCGCTTTCCGCTTCCCGCGTCTGTATGTAATATGTATGTATGTATGTATGTATGTTTGCTTATATCTTTGAAACTACACAACGGATTTTGATGCGGTTTTTTTTAATAGATAGAGTGATTCAAGAGGAAGGTTTATATGTATAATACATGCATAATATAGTAGAGAAACACTGATAATTTTAGAGGTTTCTAATGTGATGTCGTAATTAAACACATTTTTTTTCTACAATAAAGTCCGTGATGGTATTAGAAATGTCTTACGCACAGCGAAGCGGGCACGGGTCAGCTAGTTCTTTGATAAAAATAAAATCCTTATACCTAGAATAGACTATTTTATACGGTAAATCGGCTCTTGAAAAACAGCCTCTACGTAAAACATTATTTCTGTCCCCCAAGATCTTTGGTTAGTCATTTGAAGCGTTATGTGACGTTCGTCACATCAAGAGAAACCAAAGTTTACCTACTGCAGTGTAAAAAACATACATCTTCCAATTTTAAAGTTTGTACATGGAGAATTTGTATCTTTGCTCGGAGGTATGTATGAAGCATTTTGGAGAAATTCCAAGTAGAACGCAACCAATGCCAAGTTTAAAAACTGTAAGGTTTCTGCGAATGGTTATACCTAATGTCGCATATCATGTTTGATTTTTGAAAAGGTATTGAATACTAGCCGACTCGTGACAGACTTTGTTCTGCCCAAATTTCAGTAATCACATAGAAAAAAATAACTTACAGACACTTCCAATTTTTCCCTAAAATAAATTACGAATTTTGGTAGAATGCGTAACATTCGGTAGTCAAAACTAATGTCCGATTTTTTTGATATTTCCAATACCGACCTTAGTAGGTTTATTTTTTGGTAGAATGCGTTGCTATGACAACTCAATGTTTTCGGTCTGACATGTAAAATTTTTTGTACATCAGCGCCATCTATACCAACATACTCCTTTTTTATCATTTAGGGGTTGTGTTGTGATTAAATGATTTAGATTTATAATGTTTTTTTATGGAAAACTATTCATACGATAATAATAAATTTTAAACTCTAAATCATTAATATGGCTACCAAGCTTACACAATACAAGCTTACACTACATTGAAAACGGACCAACCGTTAGTTGTGGACTAGGTACCTACATGACAAAAAACTCCTCCATTGAAGTAAGGTAAATGATCTTAAAATAACCATTTTATATTCAAACAATCTATAGAATATTACCCTAAAAGGTTTCTGTAAGTATGTTCCAGAAATGATCATAAAAAATCATACCATTTAATTTCATAGATAAATCTCTCGTTAAAAATACAGCTTCATACGTAACACATAATACAAAGCCAATCTTTTATCGCAACTAAATAAAATACGAGTAGAAATGGTTTAACAATGGAACCACGGGACCAAATGTCACGATTGACAGCAGTTGGTCCAAACTTTATTTTGGACGGACGGAATCCGAATATATTTTTAAAACTAGTCGAAGCTTGCAGTCGTTTGTCAAGATATATCGACATGTTGGATAAAAATGGAAAGCCAAATACAGTTTTTGTATTGCATTTGTGTCTGAATAATTACTTTTTCACTTAGCGACACAGCTCAGTAAGGCATAGCGCCTTCTGAAAAGTTTCCCTGAAAAGTAGTTAAATAATTAAGTATTATATCATTTTAAATAGAAATACGGCTACTTTTTTTTTTTTTTAATTATTATTATAAATCCTAATGTTTGTGAGGATGTTTGTAGCTCAATAAACTTAAATGACCAAATAATTGAGATGAAACTTGAAAAAGAGGGTGAGAGCGCTGGTTGTGGGCTTGTGGGCATTAAAGAACATTTTAATTTTCAAATAGTTGGTTTTTTATTGAAAAAATATTAAAAAGATGATTTTTAAACAACATATATAATAGAGTATTTATCTATCTCTTAAGGTTTTGTATCAGACGATATTTATCTATACTAATATTATAAAGAGACAAGTTTTGATTTTTTGTTTTTTTGTATTTTTGTATGTTTGTAATGGATAAATTCAAAAACTACTGAACCGATTTCAAAAATTCTTTCACCATTACCAAGCTACATTATCTCTGAGTAACATAGGCTATTTTTTATTTTGAAAAAGTAATAAATTCTTTATAAGAATGACGATAGTTTGAAGCAAGGTGTAAGAAATTGCTAAAAATTTTGCTTTCTTCGTGTGCGCTACAAAAACTATTGAACGGGAATTGTAACGGGAACGGAAATGGGAACGGGAACGGGAACGGGAACGGGAACGGGAACGGGAACGGGAACGGGAACGGGAACGGGAACGGGAACGGAAGACAACATTTGTTAATTCTAAAGCGATACGAAGTTCGCGGGGTCAGCTTGTTTAATATATAGTTTAATACAACTCTTTGTCTATGGTCCGTTTTGATTAGTGATATTTGTGATGCGTTGTACCTGTTAATTGTTTAGCAGACACCTATGATTTCCCGTTTTGTCTATTTAATAAAGAAACATCGACTGCTAAAAAACCTTTACTCAACGTAAGAGATAGATAAATACTCTATTTTATGTTGTTTAAAAATCGTCGTTAACCACTTTTCAATATACACCGTTTACTTGAAAATTAAAAAAGTGCCTACAACCAGCGCTCTTGCCCTATCAGTAAGATCAAATACAGATCTGATCTAAAAATGATATATAGTCGGAAAATAGCTTCTTAAAATAACGAGTTCGTTTTATTTCTCACACTACTTTAATACTGTACTATTCCCGTGTTCAATTCTGCAGGGCTATTTTGTAAAAACATGATTATTATGTTACTAGCTGACCCGTGCCCGCTTCGCTGTGCGTAAGACATTTCTAATACCATCGTGGACTTTTGTAGACGTTTTTAAGGTGTACAATACTGTAGTACATTATTTTGATCTATCTCGTAGAGTTCAGCCAGCGTTTGCAATGTAAGCGCAAAAAAATGTGTTTATTTACGACATCACATTAGAAACCTCTAAAATTAACAATGTTTTTCTACTATATTATGCATGTATTATACATATAAACCTTCATCCTGAATCACTCTATCTATTAAAAAAAACCACATCAAAATCCGTCGTGTAGTTTTAAAGATATAAGCAAACATACATACGCGGGAAGCGGAAAGCGACTTTGCTTTATACTATGTAGTGATGATGTTGAATGCAATACCTAATGTTAGAGAATACCTAATCTGTACACTTTTCATAGTAACTATGCACCTATACCTACGCTTCTGCGTAGTTATTGTATTGGAAGCGTGGGTATAGGTGCCTAAACTGTATAAAAAGCGTAGGTATTGTGGCATTCAGTACCAATAAATATTGGTATGAATATCATAACATGATAGTCATGTTTTTACAAAATAGCCCCACTGAAAGCACTAGAGTAAGTTGGACATTTCCCGGCTGTCAGATAGACGTGGCTTACTTTTATATATAGTTATAGCCACATGATTGTGTGTTGGTAGTTTCAGTCGGTACAATTACGTTTTAAACACTAAAAAGAAAGCCGGCGGAAATGTTTTGACCGTTCGAAAAGTCTAGTATGTTTTTGAATAGTTTGAAGTTGATGTGATGAATGTAGTCTACACAACAGAAATTATCCAAATCGGATTACCAGGCATAACAGTTATGCTATTCCTTTTAACTTCATTAATATGTACTACTCCTCTACTACCATGAATTTTTTCACGCCTCCAAAACTAATAGTTTAGTTTTTAGAAAGGGAGTAGGCCGGGGGGGGGGGGGGACACTCGCGTCTAATAAAAATTTGCACTCTAAAGCTTAATATTTCACAAACCGCTTTCTTAATCGTAAAGTTGTTTTTACAAACCCACAATATTTTTTGACTACCTATCCAACGACACCCCACACCATGGGCTACGCGAAAAATAAAAAAACATCCCCACTTTACAAGGGGAGGTTACCCTTAAGAGCCACCTTTTATTCTACCACTTTGTTGACATAACTAATATGTATATTCATGCCAAACTACAGCTTTCTAGCACTAAGCGTCTTTGAGCTAAGCTGCGGACAGACGGACGGACGGACATGGCGAAACTATAAAAGGGTTTCTTGTTGACTACGAAACCCTAAAAAGCAACAAAAATAATACTTTATCGAATAAGTTAGCACGGAAACAAATTAAAAAGCTGTCAACATCTGCAATAAATATTTTCCTATTTCTAAAAATGTCATCAGTTTCTGATGTGCTACAATATTTGTGCTGGCGTTTCAAAACGTTTTGAGCTCACGCTGGTCATACCGTACTGTGCTAGTTTTAAGTTGTCTGCCAATTGCTTACAACCTTCATAATTATAAGGCACATGGTACAAGAGTCTAATTATTAAATTATGAAAATGAAATAAAATAGGGTCATGATTATTTTTTAGAGTTCCGTACCCAAAGGGTAAAAACGGGACTATTACTAAGACTTCGCTGTCCGTAAATCTGTTATCTGTCAGTCACATAGCTAGCTATATCTGATGAACCGTGATAGCTAGACAGTTAAAATTTTCACAGATGATGTATTTCTTGTTATTGAGAAAAAACGATTCTGCATTCATCAAAAACATTTATTCCTATTCTTTGAGTAGTCTATTTTTCATTCGGGCATATAACTACATCTACAGCCAACTTAATCCGTTTTGTCGTTTAGGCCTGATTGAGGAACAAACACACATACAAACTCACAAACTTTCGCATTTATAATATTATTAGGATGTAGTAGTGACAATTGACAATTTGTGTAGATGTAGATAGGTGCCTCTTACATAGATGCTTATTACTATTCTGTTTGACTGTTACTCCACCTGTGTTTGTCATAATAAACTTATTTCATTTCGTTTCATCCCTATTTGTTTTTTGCTCGCAATTGTGCATTCTCTGTGCCTCGTTGTTATGATAGGTGTCTGTGTGGATGCGGTATCCCGACAACGCGGGAATAGATGACTGTTGGTTGGTTGCGACATGAATCTGTGAAAGGACTTTGATATCCCTGTATTTTTTTAATAAGTAGTGGAAACTCTCGCGGGTGGGGTCACGTGAACATTACTAGGACAAAATGTTGGCTAAGTAATTAAATGAGTTGATGAATGCAGAATCGTTTTTTTCTCAATAACCGCAAAACATACAGTTTTGTTTTTTATGGCAAAGATAACTTAAGGATTTAATCTAGATAAATTAAAGACAGAAACACGATTTATGAAACTTTTCTCGATAGATTTATTTTCCAAAGTTGGCTCTTCAAAAACACTAGTTTCGTTTTTAATCAAAACTATGAATAGCTAAATAGTTCATTTTTATATAATTCGTTAGATAATCATACTAGCTACCTAAATTAAAGACATTTTTTTTTTAAATTTGATGGTTTTCAAGGTATTGCAGTTTTATCACATTTCCCGTCTTATTCGGGTAGACTCAGCCCATACAAAACGTCAAAAATTTCACTTATCACCTTAAGTAGTGGACTTCGCGACTTCTTTTACGTTATTTCAAAAACAGACAAGAACTCGCTGCATTTCCTAAGGGATTGCATTTCGAGATTCAATTCGTTGCATAATCTTTATTATATTAGAAGTTTCGTTATTTACGTTACAAGTAGCTCTGCCTTCTCTGTTGCAGGTTATGGGTTCGATTCTGACCCAGGACAAATATTTGTGTGTTAAACATAGATGTTTGTTGTGTCTAGGTGTTATAATTTAAACTATATATTATGTATTTATTCTATCAGTTATCTAGTTCCGATAGCACAAGCTTTGCTTAGTTTGGGGCTATGTTGAGTAAAATATCCACCAATATAATAATCTAATAATAATACTCTATGCGTAGTATAACAAATAAGCAAAAAAAAATTAGTTTGTTTTTTTTTTCGATTCGAATTTGCATGTTAATATTATAAACAATGGAATAGTAAAACTCCTGGGTATTATGTGCATAGTAAATACGGATAAAAGATCTTTTAATCCGGGTAGTGTTGGATCCGAACGCACGTTTATTCGTGCCGCATGTCCGACACTCCCATGAGACTCAGCAGGATTTACAGCCACAACGGGCTCTAGATTTTTAATGGCAGTCGCAAAACACATGCAGGGATACGATAGCTCTACAAACAGTAGATATACTTTTAAAATCTTCTATATATATAAAAGAAAGTCGTGTTAGTTACACTATTTACAACTCAAGAACGGCTGAACCGAGCTAAAAGCGATCTTTGCCATAAGAAGGATTAAGAAGGATTGGAATAAACAAATAAAGAGAAGGTTCATGTTGGTGCAGCTTTAAAATACTACTATTTACGAATATTCTTAGCCAAGATTCTACGTACAATCTTCTTAATAATATTATAAATGTGAAAGTTTGTGAGTTTGTATGTATGTTTGTTCCTCAATTAGGCCTAAACGACAAAACGGATTAAGTTGAAATTTGCTGTAGATGTAGTTATAATGCCCGAATAAATAATAGACTACTTTAAAATATGATAAACATCCCCAAAACGATAAAAAAACGAAAAAGAGATGATTTCTGTATAGATGGCGCTGCTGTGCAACAAATCTGACATCACAGACTACAAACATTCAGTCTTTTCTATTTGATTGACAGGACAACGTCTGTCACGGGTCGGCTAGTTAGGTCATATAGTGCACGGGACTACATAACAATTTTGATTTGCCTCTAGGAGATTTACTGCTAATAAAAGTTGATATGTGATTTTAGTCTTTTTACGTAACTGGGTTAAGGCTCGGTTTTATAAAATCAGATCATCGTACTTTCATCACAGAATAGCTGCTTGCTTATACGAGGAAGACGTCAATAATTCCTTCGTCATTATGTGGAATACACCAAGGCTATAGGAATAACGGTTGTTATGTCACAGTCTCCGTTTTTTAAGAAACTAAATTTGAAATCGTTCGCACACCTGGTTAGATACTAAAGTTTTTTGTATACTGCAAAAAACAGTTATTGATAAAATCTGCTTGCGTTTTAAGCTGTAAAACTTGAGATTGAGGCCCCGAGTGTCAGCCTAATAAATGCAAATAAGATTGATGAAGAATATTGAAGACTTGATTTGAGGTTTTACTACTGGATCCAATCAAGCTGAAGAACACCACTTAAATTTCGCATCAGTAGATAAGCATGATTTACTCACAAACTGGAATAAAGAGATCTCATGACCTCAAGCCAAAGTCAAACCATTTTTTTCATTAGGATCCTAATAATATTATAAATGCGAAAGTTTGTGAAAAGGCTGCTATGTTTGTTCCCTAATCAAAAAAAAACGACAAAACGGATTAAGATGAAATTTGCTGTAGTATGTAGATATAAAATCAGAATAAATAAAGGGGGAACTTATAATACGAAAAACAACCCCTAAATGATAAAAAAAACGCAAATAGGATGTTTTTGGTATAGATAGCGTTGGTGTGCAACAAATCTGACATCACAGACTAAAAACATTTAGTCATAGCAACGCAGTTTTTACTAATGAATGATACGCATTCTACCAAAATCAGTACTAGGTTTGTAGGGAAAAAATTGGAAGCTGCCTGAAACCTTTTTCCTATGAGATTATTACAAAAAAAAAAATACAGTAACTACAACGTTTGTTACGGGTCGGCTAGTCACTACATAGTATAAAGCAAAGTCGCTTTCCGCTTCCCGCGTCTGTATGTAATATGTATGTATGTATGTTTGCTTATATCTTTAAAACTACACAACGGATTTTGATGCGGTTTTTTTTAATAGATAGAGTGATTCAGGAGGAAGGTTTATATGTATAATAACATGCTACCCGTGCAAAGCCGGGGCGGGTCGCTAGTATATTATAAATCTGAAAGATTGCGAGGATTTTGATGAAACTTGGGATATACTATACATAGCCCTGGAATAGCATATAGCCTACTTTTTTAATGCATATAAATTTATTACCCTTTTTCACTTTTGCACCGCGAGAAGTAAAGAGATCGGTTTTAATATTAACTAGCGACCCGCCCCGGCTTCGCACGGGTAGCATGTTATTATTATACATATAAACCTTCCTCCTGAATCACTCTATCTATTAAAAAAAACCGCATCAAAATCCGTTGTGTAGTTTTAAAGATATAAGCAAACATACATACATACATACATACATACAGACGCGGGAAGCGGAAAGCGACTTTGCTTTATACTATGTAGTATTTAAGAGCATGTGGTAAGCCCCCAAAGCAAGCAGGTGAGCATGACTTAAAGAAAATATAATTGAGTGAGTACGATTATACTTCCCAATGTTTTGCTATAGTCAGACACGGTACACGGTCAATCCATGTATTTTACAAGCTTTTATTTAACTTGCAATGTATTTATGTATGTAACTATGTTTGTTCGGGTGGAAT
This sequence comes from Hydriomena furcata, assembly GCA_912999785.1. Lineage (NCBI taxonomy): Eukaryota > Metazoa > Arthropoda > Insecta > Lepidoptera > Geometridae > Hydriomena > Hydriomena furcata. The sequence continues at coordinate 2,658,646 of OU538834.1, read as the reverse complement.
CTTGCAACTTAATTTTGAAGCAATGTTATATGATGTGACAGGTGATAGCGCGCTGGTGCTCGATGGTTTGAATGATTTTACAAAAGCTTGTCATTGAATGATATTTTCAACAGAAAACTTACTGTTTATCGGTACTGAGGTACCAACACACTTCAAATCCATATTGTTTCGATTTATATAGTTTATTCCGTTCTAAATCACATTTCCGTGTCCGATAGAGCCACGCGGCGCCGCTTTATGACTACATTTTGTGGAATCACATAAAATTTACCCTTATCTCCCAATTGTCACGTATTGGATACAGTTAGGCTCGAAACGATTTATCGGTTTGAGACTAAACATTCTATGGTTCATCGATTACCGAAATTAATAGTGTATACACAAAAACTACTATAAACCGACAAATCGATTGTTTCCTCTTGGTTATGGAGGGAAGAAAGTCATGTTACAAACGTATGAATGTGGATTATAGCAGCAGTAGGTATAGGTAGGTGGATGCAGTCATAGCAAAGCAGTTTTGAGTAATGAATGATACGCGTTCTACCAAAATTCTTTATTTATTTTATCAGTACAAGGTTTGTAAGAAAAAGTGGAAGTTGCCTGAAATTGCTTTTTTCTGTGCGATTGTTGAAATTTAGACAGAAAAAAGTGTCGCGGGTCGGCTAGTGATAAATATATCTAAATATGGTTTTATGATAAAACAGGGCAAACAGCCACTTTGTTGCCTCGAATAAGATTTTTAATTGGGTTTTAAGTCGAACTTATGCAAAGCGCGTCCTTACTCAATTTGCAGCGATTCGTTAAGTTTTGTGCACTCACGCATCGCACGGACACGTCCCGTGCGACGATGACCGTCACGTGCTGGCCAGTCGAGCACTGAATTACAAACCAGCCAACGGACAATCAACTGAAAACTGTTCATTGTTTTCCTTGTTTGTCTAATCACACTAATAATGCAAATGTTTGCAAATTTGTTACCCAATCACGTCAAAATTTGTAGAACCGATATCGATGTAATTTGATATAGGTACCTAGATAGATAATAACTGTATTGAAACATAATAGGTACTACTAGTAGTACCTAGTACTACTTTTTATCCGGGTATCAAGCTTGTGAAGCCGCGTGCGGAATATTTTTGTAACATAAAATACATTCGAATTCGTACATCGAAGAAAAAACAGTGGTATTGTTTTTATACTTCCTGAAGGCAGAACGCTGTTCATCTTATAAAACACTAAGTATTGGATCATGAATACACAAATCGCGCCTTACGACGAAGATACCTTTTGCTTTACGTGATACAGCAGCTAAAATCATCATATTGTCATTTTGGGGATGTTTTTCGTATTTTAAAGTAGTTTATGTTTCAATAAATGCGTAATAATGCGTTGCCTCAATAGGCATTATGTCTACATACAGCAAATTTCATCTTTATCCGTTTTCTCGTTTAGGCCTGATTGAGGCACAAACATACAAACTTTCGCATTTATAATATTACAAGCTAACTTGGCGAGCTTCGTATCGCTTAAGAATTATCATTCTACTAGGAGACCCGGCCACGCGTTGCTGTGTCAACAGATATCGCTCTGTTAGAACCTTTCGGAGCTTACAGATAATTGTGACTGTCAGATAATAAACAAATAATATTGCGACTTAAATCGAGATGTATGCTATCCTATCTTTCAAGTTGGATCAAACTGCACACGGTGTGCAAAGTTTGATTAAAATCGGTTAAGTAGTTTAGGAGTCCATCGAGGACAAACAACGTGACTCGTAATATATTTACGAAGAAGATAGATTAGGATGTTAGGCCTCATATTTCTATAATTTCAATAATCGCACTCTTCAAACAGAACAGAGCAATGCTACTTTACGACGGCAATTGGTATGGTGGTACTTTAGACGTCAATTAATTTTTGGCGTCGATATTACTTTTGAATTTGTTCGGGAATCGAAGCAAAGTTTTCCGTTGTCGGTCTTTATTGTTGTTATTTATTACTTTAATGCATTGGTTGTTATTAACGGCGTACGTGATATCGGAGTTTCTGTGCTTGCTTCCGTTTTTATAATTACCTGACGGAGTTATTACTACACTTCTTTTGTTATAAATAGTTTTATTTGTTGAGTTTGTCGAGAGTCTTGCGAAAGTCGTGGTTTCGAATCCTGGCTTGCAGATTAGTCATCATCAGCCAGATGACTGTCATCGATATAGATAGAGAGCATGTGCTCCAAACGGTATAGGAAAATATTGCGAGGAAACCAGTAATTAGATATTTTTATACTTATTTAAGGGGCTCCCAGTCGCTGATTGCTCTTTTTCGAAACGAAAAAAGAAATACTTCTGAACAAGCCACATCTCCTATTTTTATAAGTATATTACTTCAGGTTCCTACCTAGATTTCTATTAAGCTGAAAACATAATAGCAGAAACTTTTCACGATAAAGATATTATTTCAAAATGATACGTTTTAGAATTTATGATCGAAATATTTTATATACCTACTATTAAAATCAACTTGTGATTTCTATTAGACTAGATTTTTGATAATTAATTATACATAATTTATATCATTAATTTATTCGAAAAGCTAAGGCGGACCACGCGCCGACGTGTGTTTGTCGTCATTGCAGCGGTCGGTAGGATTATTTGTCGAAGTGATTAAAGATGGGTACATCTTTATTTACATATACTATACATTATAAAATAGGAGATGTGGCTTGTTCACAATTATTTATTTTTTCGTTTCGAACAAAAACAATCGTCGACTGGGAGCGCCTTAAGATTTGCCTGCGACTGGTATAGAATGCCTACACAATATAGAATGCCAGTACTCAATGTGTGAATTGCTAAATGCAACTTTTGGACGTGTAACCTGACTACCTTTATTTCAAGGATCTGAGCGAGTGGAGATCTGAGAGGATGTCTACCGTACTTTATCCTTCTTATTCAGTTCGAAAAAATGAATCACATTTTGTATTAATAAGTATGTATTTACAAAAAGTATTCTATCAGTTATCTGGTTCCCATAGTACAAGCTTTGTTTAGTTTAAGGCTAGATGGTGCTGCGTGTGAAGTCCACCAATATGTATTTATGTATTAGCTGTCCCTACAGACGTTGTCCTGTTAAATTTCAATAATCCGACAGAAAAAAAGCACTTTCGGTTTTTTCCGTACTTTACGCCATCCTTATCACTTACTCTACGACCTATACCTATACCTATTATACACAAAATAAAAATCGGTCAAGCCGTTTCGAAAGAGTTTTGTTACAAACACTGTGACACGATAATTTTATATATGTATTAGGAAGATTATTTATTATTTAGGTTGTTTCTCTGAATTTGTCCCATCAATTCCCAGTTAAATCCTCGAATTATTCCGTCACATATTCGAGTGGTTTCACGTTTTATCTTGCACCGGATATCCTCTTCACGCGCCATGGAGCCACAGCCACGGAATAGGCAATAGTTGAAACAGAAGCTTCACCTTTATGAGTCAAAACTAAAAAAATAAATAAATAGGATCACGACTGTAATTCCCATGTACGGTAGACATCCTCTCAGATCTCTAGGCGCTTAGATCCTTTGAATCTTCAAAGGATCTAAGCTAAAAGCATCTGACTAGACATCTGTCTAATAGGGGTAGACAGAGGCACGTCCAAACATGCCCACATTTTGCAGTAGTTAGCATTCCATACGTGACAGTTCACGATGTTTTCCTTCACTGTTTTGAGCGTGTGTTTTTGATGCGCATATTAATTTTTCGAACAGAGAGAATCAATTGATGCACGCCGGGATTCGAACCCACAACCTTCATATTGAAAATCGAGGTACTTCCCACTCGGACAACACGGTTAAAACAATATTTTTTTTTTTTTTATTTGACTCGATGAATTTGGAAAAAAGACTCTTTGTTTTTCCTTATAAAATCAAAAACTACGACTGAACAACCTTTTGTTTTTGTATGTTTTTAGCTTTTTTCTCTGTTGTGTTATGGGGTACCTATCCTATAGCCTCCGTATCTATACTATCTATTTAAATATATATATAAAGAAAGTCGTGTTTGTTACACTATTTAATGATTTGGCTGAAAATTGGTGGGGAAGTAGCTTAGAACCAGGAGACGAACATAGGATACTTAACGGGAACGGGAACGGGAACGGGATCGGGTACTTAGCACAACATTTGTTAATTCTAAAGCGATACGAAGTTCGCCTGGTTAGCTTGTATTGTTATAAATGAGAAAGTAACTCTGTGTGTCTGTGACGTTTTACGGCCAAACCGCTGGTCTGATTGTTATGAAATTACATAATAAAGATAGTTTAAAGTCTTGGGATGGACATAGGCAACTTTTTTTTCTAAAACAATTATATTTTTCAGTAATTTCGATATTTTATGATTAATTTGTCAAAAATCGATTCCTGAATCAACACGGACAAAGTCGCGGTTAAAAACTAGTCTCACTATGCAACGATGAACGGTCTTAAGACATTCATTCAACTCCTGCGACCTTCGCAAATGATGATTATGTTATTTATTTCAAATTTGCCAATACTAGACTTTGTATACTTTGGTGTCTACTGGCGCCCCATTTTTTCCTTAACGCTGTCACTAACCCACTCTCATATAAACTCTAAACCATTGTAATAAAGCTCATTTTACACTGAAAGCTATTTTGAAGTGGTAAGAGCCTGCACTAACGCTAGCGATGGACCGCTTTTAAATAACCTCCTTTAAAACCTGCTGGTTGAAAAACTGGAATTTAGCAGAGCACGGGTGTTAAAGCTTGTACATTCAGAATTTCAGGCACTTTTTATTCATATCTACTATCACGTAACAATGGAGGACTACTCGCGAACCGAAAACGAAATATCGTAATAATATTCGTATCAAAATTACATCGTTTCGACTATAGCTTTTTTATAGTTTTGTGTTTTTTTTCTTACAACAAATAGTACATAAGTATTATACCAGTTCGTACGACGAACGACCGTAATCTTTAGACAATCATCGATGTTCGTAATCCTACAGTTAAAACTATAGTCGAAACGATGTAACGTTGATAAGATATTTCGTTTTCGGTTTGCGAGTAGACCCCTGCACAGTATCAGCTTTTGTTTAAGTAGGGTAGGGACTCAGTTGTGGTGCCTACCCCGGTTTTGGTCATTTTCAATTTCTGCAGAATATAGATGGCGCTCGCGGTTATGGCGATAGCATTTCATTGTATGGGAATAGGTTTATGTAGTACTAGTATGTAGTACTAGCTACGATGTATGTAGCGCTAGCAGTTCGCCCCGGCGTCGCACGGGTTCACTAATGATTTAGTGGCAAATTTTTATACACCTCGGGTTACATTATTGAAATTTTAGTAGGAAACCCTAATTATTTCTAGTAATAAATATAGCCAATGTTACTCAGAGATAATTTATCTAACTGATGGCAAAAGGATTTTTGAAATCGGTCCAGTAGTTTTTGAGTTTATTAGTTACAAACTTACAAATGTTTCATTCATGTTTCATGTTTTATAATCTGCGATTGTGACGTTAACAATGCTATAATAGCTCGTCGCCTTGCTCAGAACTCTTCCTTAAGATTCGTTGAATTAGCAGCATTCGAAATAGCGTGTCGTGGTTCTTTTTAATATCGCACGTAATGAACTGGTGGCAATGTTTGTGCAAAATTTGCATTTCAAATCCTGAAAACTCCGGTTGTGTGGTGGATTTGAAAGATTACTTTTTGTTCCCATTGAATGTTTCAGCTGGCGTTGTTTATTCATAACACTTGCTTATAGTCGGGTTTTATTCATTTATCTTAAGCCGCTTCTGCGCCTACTAATGTTTGAGTAGTAACACTTCTCATGTCTTCTCTGTCTTCTTCAGGTCAATATATAATAATTATTGTTCAAACTGTCGTGACAGACATAACTATAGATTTTGACACGGGTCTTTATCACGTGATAAAGACCCGTGTCTATAGTTAAAAAATCTATAGTTAAATAATTATCAAAATCAGAGTACTCTGTAAAAAGTTATACATAAAAAAATATACGCTTTACTTACGCATTACTTGAGAACCTCCGTTTTCGTCGGTTAATAACAATAGGAAAAATATTATGTTGTATAACATTTTTTTACTTAAGACTAATAATAAGGTTTTAAAACTACTTACAAAGAAAACCGACGATAATGTTTCTACCAATCGAAAAATCAAGCGACAATATTAGTTTTTTAAGTTTTAAGAAGAAATCTAGTTCTTTATGGATATAATTTAAATGGGACTAACTTGAGACTATTCTCTACACAATAGAAGATAAGAAATCATCAAAATTGGATTACCAGGTAAAAAGATATACGCGGTCTTACATAAAAAAGCAACCAAAAAATAAGTTTTCAGTTAAAAAATATTTTTCAATGACAAGCTTTTGTAAAATCAACCATCGAACACCAGCGCGCTACCTGTCACATCATATAACAATTGTCATCGAAACTTGACAAAGCTGTCACCATTTTATAGCATTGTCACCGAAGTTACATAAGTATGCCAAATTTCAGCTCAATCGGTTAAAGATAACTGCTTCAAAATTTAGTTGCAAGATTCCACCTTAACAAACATAGTTACATATTTTGCAAGTTAAACAAAAGCTTGTAAAAATAGGTACATTTCTAATAGGGAACCTCCTCTTTATTAGTCGGTTAAAAAAAGTAGGTCTATGTTATTTTGATAGGCAAGATAATACCAAAATTAAGCTATTTTATTATTCTAATAGACTAAGAATATTTAGATTTTTTGAAACAAGATAAAGTAAGATTATCTTGTTACAAAATAATTTTCACAGAGCAATCGTTTTTCATAAAACCGTATCACAGTGAAGCGCAAGCCAATTTCAACTTTAATACAACAGTGTTACGTCAGAATTTTGAAATTGCAGGTTTAGGTGCTAATTATAAGGGAGAAACAGCCTTGACTTTAATATCGCGGTCAACGATCTCTGTTTTACTGAGATGGGTTAGTTTTTGACTTCACATGACAGCATTAAGCCGGGGATACACTTGTTCACTCGTTCCGCAACATGTCGCTCAACAACTACGTGAATGTTTAAGGGACAATGTTGTGGAACTTTTTACTGTGTAAGTGTTTGCGGAACAATGTGAAACGTAGATTGAGTTCGCGTCATTTAGTGGGAGTTAGTAAGTAATAAAATAATGTTACATTACTACTAAATTATTAGCAATTCTATATTTTTATAACATTTAGATGGGTCGGTATCGGTATGTAGGTATAACACAAACAATTTTGTGTAACTTTTAGTTCTAAATCTTTGGATACATAAATTAACTTTTTACTGACTTTACTTATTTCCCATAGTGTATCCATGCCTTTAAACCACACTTTGCGCTTGTCATCCCAATCAACGAATCCACCCAGAAAGATATAACGAAACGTTTCTAGAATTAAGTGCTATTCCGACTTATTCCCGAAAGACTTGCCCGCTAATGGAGGATATTTTGATGTAATAATGATTACTTAAAGCTTTATGAAAACTTGCCTCTGACTACCCCTTGTCTACTTCGATGATATGAGCGCCTAGATATCTGAGAGTGTTACTTGGGAATTACATTTGTGATTCTATTTTATTATATTTCTACGCTACTTACTAACTAATTGTAAAGAGGTAAATATTGTATTTTTGTTTGTAAGGGATAAAATAAAAAACCGACCCAGTGCGAGTCGGACTCGCGTTTGTTGTATGGAAGCCCCACTTAAATATTTATTTTATTCTGTTTTTAGTATTTGTTGTTAGAGCAGCAACATAAATACATCATCTGTGAAAATTTCAACTGTCTAGCTATCACGGTTCATGAGATATAGCCCTGTGACAGACAGACGGACAGCGAAGTCTTAGTAATAGGGTCCCGTTTTTACCCTTTGGGTAAGGAACCCTAAAAACTACTCGACCATTGTTAAAATTGCATCTATCAAAAAATATATTATCAGCGATTAACATAGGTTATATTTTATTTTCAAAAAATGTTTAGGTGCTCACTAAAATTGCAATAATGTAATCTAAGGTTTAAAATTTTGTCTATAATCTTCATTATCACGGGTGTACCGTGCGAAGTAAATAAATTGAAGAGTGAAATCACAAAATACTCTTTTGTTAATCGTCGTTTAAAAAGAGTTTTCTATTCTCGCTTACAATGGGCGGAGAGAGAGCGGATATGCGAGATACCTGCATAAAAAGTAATGGACGCCAACGGTGTACGTGGTTCCGTAGGTTCTTCAATTCATAAAAAGTAGGGTCATAGACCCGGTTGTGGTGCCCAGCTTTGGGCATTTGCAATTTTGACAGTCAATAACTAAGCTTTGCCTATAGTAGTCCGCTTTGATTAGTGACATTTGTGGTGTGTTGTACCTTTGATTGTTTTGACTACAACTAAATATTTCCCGTTTTGTCAATTTGAATATGAATAATTAATAAATAAATATCGCCTGTTACAAACCCTATGCTTAACCTAAGAGATAGATAAAAAACTTTAGAGGTGTCAAGGGACACCCGGATGGAACGAAGTTCCTACGCATTGATATTGTAATATTAAAATATAATTTTCTTTTAAATTTATTAAAGTTATGACGCGTACACTTGCTAAACACACAATAATGGAGAGATTATAACGCGTATGACTTGGTTAGCACAATAGTAAAGAGAGGTTATAATGCGTACTTAAAAATACATAAGCATTTATTATTGTCTGTATAAAATCTCTACTTACCTAACTCCATCAGCAATATCAACTTGTGCAGAAACACTGTCAGGATTCATTATTGTTATTATTTTGTATTATTTATTATGTACAAAAAACCTGTATACACTCAACAAAAATAATCGTCGCGACACCGCACTGTTCAATGCGAAATAGAAAGACGAAACGACTAAAATTAGCTGGCTTGATTTCTATAATAAATCTACTCGACCAACACGCCTTTCATGAGATAGAAAAGTAAACCTAAAGATAGTATTTTTACTACGGATCTCTAAACTCCAAATGTGTGTCAAGACGCAAAACATGCATTTGCCAAAACATCCTCTCTGCAATCAAAACTGGGTGGTGAATAAAGCACCGCCAACAATCACTGTGTTTTAACTCACTCACTTCCTTTTTCCCGTTTCACAGTTCGCTTTACCCGTTCGTGCTTATTTATTTAGAAGCTAGCTTTTTCCCCTTTGTACGGTTTCCCATCCAAGCGAAGTGGAAAGGGGAAATATAAAATGTATTTTTCTTATAAAAATATTTACTCACGCGTTGAACACTGGTCGTTCAAATAAAATATAAATAAATAGGATCACGACAGTTATCCCCAAGTACGGTAGACATCCTCTCAGATCTCCAGACGCTTAGATCCTTTGAAGATGTATAATGGGGTAGTCGAGGCACGTTCAATGATGGACTCATGGTCTGGACTGATGAAAATTTAAAATCTGGAAACGGTTTTTTTCCATCATTCTGGCATCAGTCAACACGAATCGAATGATGGATTGAACTGACGCCAGAATTAGCGTGTAACCGATGTCTTAGTCACGTGATATACGATTAGTGTTACCAGCATCTGTGTGCTATACAGAATTAAAACCCAGGAAGGTTAGCAGGAATATATAGGATTTTTCTCGTTAATAATAATTAAAATACCACAGCAGGCCATTTTGCCAACGTAGAAAACAAAATAAATGTAGATAATAGAAAAATGTATAGAAAATGTAGAAATCCGAAGATTGGTAGAGCTTCCAAATAAGAAATCTCAAGAATGAAATGTAGCTACAGAATTAAAATTTTACAAACATTACGTTATTAATAGGCTATCTGAAATAATTCTTGGAATTCACGGCGTTTTCCAATTGTCTCAGAGTGGATGCAGCTTAGATAACTAGAATAGTTGGTGAACTTCTGTAAGGGAGAGATTTGAGGAAGCGTGGCTATTAGAGCCTTGACACGACACCATGTGTTTTTGCAGCCGTGCCGTGCGCTATGTAACGATATGACTGGGCTCTTTTGCATATCTTCACTCTCCTTTATTTATATAGCACTAGCGACCCGCCCCGGCTTCGCACGGGTGCAAAGCTGATACAAAAATATATTACAGAATGTCTTTGTATAATCGTTAACAGCATTTAAAATTTAAAAAAAAGTTGCGCTGATTTGAAATCTTAAAATTATCAGTGGTTCTCTAATATATTAAGCATGTTATTATACATATAAACCTTCCTCCTGAATCACTCTATCTATTAAAAAAAACCGCATCAAAATCCGTTGTGTAGTTTTAAAGATACAAGCAAACATACATACAGACATACATACAGACGCGGGAAGCGGAAAGCGACTTTGCTTTATACTATGTAGTGATAGTGATAGAGCTGGCATCTCAGTAAAGTTGGTAGTAGCTCTGCCTGTTGTTGTGGGTTCGATTCTCACTCATGACAAACATTTGTGTAATAATCATACTCGTAGATGTGTGTTCTGTGTCTATGAATGTTTTTATTATATAATAATGTAGATACTGATAGAATACTTTTATACTGATCAGTTTTCAACAGTACCTACAAGTGTAATGCTAGATTTTATCCCTGTATTATTTTCCTTACGACACCGACGACTGAACACTCAACAACAAACATCAAACATAAATAAGTTAAGTGTCAAATTAATTTATTTTTAGCGATATCAATTATTCACTCCCCCCACTCGATTTAAGGCGCTCCCTGTCGACGATTGTTTTTGTTCGAAACGAAAAAAGAAATACTTCTGAACAAGCCACATCTCCTATTTTATAATGTATAGTATATGTGAATAAAGATGTACCCATCTTTAATCACTTCGATAAATAATCCTACCGACCGCTGCAATGACGACAAACACACGTCGGCGCGTGGTCCGCCTTAGCTTTTTGAATAAATTATTGATATAAATTATTTATAATTACTTATCAAAAATCTATGCTAATATAAATCTAGATCTACATATTACCTATCTTTAACAATAAATTACAAGTTGATTTTAATAGTAGGTATATAAAATATTTCGATCATAAATTCTAAAACGTATCATTTTGAAATAATATCTTTATAGTGAAAAGTTTCTGCTATTATGTTTTCAGCTTAAGGCGCTCCCAGTCGACGATAGTTTTTGTTCGAAACGAAAAACTAAATACTTGTGAACAAGCCACATCTCCTATTTTATAATGTATAGTATATGTGAATAAAGATGTACCCATCTTTAATCACTTCGATAAATAATCCTACCGACCGCTGCAATGACGACAAACACACGTCGGCGCGTGGTCCGCCTTAGCTTTTTGAATAAATTATTGATATAAATTATTTATAATTACTTATCAAAAATCTATGCTAATATAAATCTAGATCTACATATTACCTATCTTTAACAATAAATTACAAGTTGATTTTAATAGTAGGTATATAAAATATTTCGATCATAAATTCTAAAACGTATCATTTTGAAATAATATCTTTACCGTGAAAAGTTTCTGCTATTATTTTTTCAGCTTAATAGAAATCTAGGTAGGAACCTGAAGTAATATATTTATAAAAATAGGAGATGTGGCTTGTTCAGAAGTATTTCTTTTTTCGTTGCGAAAAAGAGCAATCGTCGACATACAGCCCCTTAAAAGGTTCATCTCACATGTCGAAAAGAGGTTCTAACTGATCCAGCTATTCTCCACAACAATAAGCAGTGTCTATAAGCAGTTGCTTTTTCCTATTAAAATGGAATGGCTTTATGATTGACAGACGAAATTGTTTCGTCCCTGGAATAATGGCTCCGCAGGTATTCAGATTAATAATGGTAAGGCGATGCCGCGCATAATTTTCCTGTCTTTTAAATGGTTTTCTTTAATTTTGTTTGTCTAATCGCGATGAGAACTTGGTAATTTATTTTAGATTTACCTTTCATAAAACTTTGGTGGGATGTAATTGTTACTTTACAGTTAATTTGTTCATCGTGCAAGAGCTTGTCAATGTAAGTAATAAATAAATAAATATTGGCGGACTTTACAAACAGCGCCATCTAGCCTAAAACTAAACAAAGCTTGTACTATGGAAACCAGATAACTGTACACTTTTTTGTAAATCACTACATAGTATAAAGCAAAGTCGCTTTCCGCTTCCCGCGTCTGTATGTCTGTATGTATGTTTGCTTATATCTTTAAAACTACACAACGGATTTTGATGCGGTTTTTTTTAATAGATAGAGTGATTCAGGAGGAAGGTTTATATGTGTAATAACATGCTACCCGTGCGAAGCCGGGGCGGGTCGCTAGTATATATATATATTATACATATTAACACCCAAACATAGAACAAATATCTATGTTCATCAAACAAATGTTTATCCTGGGTAGGAATCGAAACCATAACGCAACGCAGGAGACAAAGAGACTATCAACTGAGCTGCGAGGGAAGGGTATATGCCAGTGAAATAACAAGAACATGAGACTTAACATGGCTCAAGGTAGACACAAGACGTAGGCATTGTAGGGCGTGATTCGTCTACTAGCTAGTGTTATATTACAAGTGATGGTACATACCATATACGGCGTGGTCATCTGCTAGTTTCATCATCAATATCATCATCATTTCAGCCGATCGACGTCCACTGCTGGACATAGGCCTCCCCCAAAGATCACCACAATGACCGGTCCTGCGCTGCCCGCATGAAGTTGTTTTCCTTCACCTTTACCAGGTCGTCAGTACACCTCGTGGGGGGTCTTCCCACACTACGTTTTCCGGTACGTAGTCGTCACTCGAAAGCCCTATCTGCTTGTTTAGTCTATGATATTAAAAAAAAACAAGTAGGTAAGTACTGATTTTTTTCTAGCCACCTGGTAAAAAATAGCTAGTTTTTAGGGTTCCGTACCCAAAGGGTAAAAACGGGACCCTATTACTAAGACTTCGCTGTTCGTCTGTCCGTCTGTCTGTCCGTCTGTCTGTCCGTCTGTCTGTCACAGGGCTGTATCTCATGAATCGTGATAGCTAGACAGTTGAATTTGTTACAGATTGTGTATTTCTGTTGCCGCTATAACAACAAATACTAAAAACAGGATAAAATAATTATTTAAGTGGAGCTCCCATACAACAAACGAGATTTTTTTGCCGTTTTTTTATAGATAATGATACGGAAACCTTCGTGCGCGAGTCCGACTCGCACTTGGCTGGTTTTTTTTTATATAATACTAGCTTCCACCAAAGACTTAGCTCGCGTGACACCGACGATAAAAAGTACCTAGTTATTTTATTTATTTTTTTATTTATAATATTCCAAGTTTCATCTAGATCCGTTTGGTCGTTTGAACGTGATTGAGGCACAAACATCTAAACATAAAAATATAAATAACTTTCGCGTTTATAAGATTAAAATAAAATAAGATTTATTATTAGGATTAAAACACAGTCGAATCGAGAATCTCCGACTTGAAGTTGGATAACAATAATCTTGTTTTATTATTTCGTGTTCCGTAGATTATTCTCGGATTGAACATTCTCGTACAAGGAAAACATTAAGCAGGATATAAAATTCGTCCCCACTTCCTTTAATTATGATAGAAACACACCAGAGGGTTGTTAATCAAGTTATCTTATAGGATCGTTTCGCAAAAAAAACGGTTGTTTTATAATTGTTAGACGATTTCCAATTAGCATTTTCTCTGAACAAGTCCTTCAAAGAGTCCTTCATTAAAAAAAAGGTAGACCCCAAGCCGTGTTTGTTGCCTGATTCTTCTAGGCTTGGTCGCGTGGAATCGGCGTAGCTTCATCTAGTTCCTAAGACGTTTCAAAGTGATCCTTGTGATTTTATTGAAATAAATGATTTTTTGAAATATAGGATTTTGTTCCATGCATAGTTTCTATACGTTTTTCTATACTAATTTATAAAGAGGAAAGATTTGAATGTTTGTTTGCATTGAATAAACTGCGAAACTACTGGATCTATTTTTGTTCATTTTATTTTCATTTATTAATTTTAGTAGTGTGTGTGCTAAAGTACCGAATAAATAATTGCCTATGCCTATGTCAATAATAGAATATTAATAATAAGTTTATTTCGACAAACACACACATAAAGCTATCTCACTGACAGAATAGTTATGAGAAGAAAAGAAAAGCACCTGTTTAAGAAAGTACAATTAAAAAACCGGCTAAGTGCGAGTCGGACTCGCGCAAGAAGGGTTCCGTACTATTATCTATACAAAACTGCAAAAAATTACGTTTGTTGTACGGGAGCCTCACTTAAATATTTATTTTATGATGTTTTTAGTATTTGTTGTTATAGCTGCAACAGAAATACATCATCTGTGAAAATTTCAACTGTCTAGCTATTACGGTTCATGAGATACAGCTCTGTGACAGACAGACGGACAGACGGACAGCGAAGTCTTAGTAATAGGGTCCCGTTTTTACCCTTTGGGTACGGAACCCTAAAAAGAAGACTGTTGGTAGTTATCTAGGTACTTAAAAAGTGGACGGCATTGTCCATTATCATCCATTATGAGGAGTAGGTATATACAATAACACGCAATAATCTTTGTCAACTGCCCAAAAGAAGGGTAGTGCTTTTCGCTTTATAGGTATGAGTAATGTATTTCAATGGTGATGGATTTTGATAAATAAACTGTCATGATTTATCTTGAATTTGTATTAATCTTGAGTGTTATACTTTAACTATGTAGGATAAAAATACTGAAATTAAATAGGTTCATGAATGTTGTCCTTAAGGTCACGTTTTAGGGCTATCTAACACATCGCGAATAGTTCGCAATGTGTGAGCGGTGTAGCCATATGATTCGCTAAGAGATAGACGGAGATGCAAAACGTTTGGTAATTAGCCGTATTTCTATTTAAAATGATTGACAACCACGATAGTTTTAATTCTATACAATACGTTATTGCCTATTTCCGATACAATAGTCACAGCAAAAGTAGTTTTCCGAGTGCTTAGATAGAAGACTAATGCTAAGATAGAGTCACGTCCTTTAAAAATTGCATTTGGCACGTGAAATGGTATCATATAAAGGCAAAATTGCCAATATCCGTTTTTTAAATATCGATAAAAACGGAATTTAATATGATAGCTCAATACAGATGAATTAAATTTGTGTTTTTTTTTGTTTTTTTTAAAGCTTGAAGGCTTGAAAATGTTGTAGAGAATTTACGCCGTCGTATTACTTATCATGCGTCAGTTCGAAACAAGTTTTCTGTTGAAAAATATTTTTTAAATGAGAAGCTTTTGTAAAATCATTCAAATCATCGAGCACCAGCATGTTATCACCTGTTATATAATATAACTAGCTGACCCGTGCCCGCTTCGCTGTGCGTAAGACATTTCTAATACCATCGTGGACTTTTTTGTAGACGTTTTTAAGGTGTACAATACTGTAGTACATTATTTTGATATATCTCGTGGGGTTCAGCCAGAATTTCCAATGTAAGCGCAAAAAAATGTGTTTATTTACGACATCACATTAGAAACCTCTAAAATTATCAGTGTTTCTCTACTATATTATGCATGTATTATACATATAAACCTTCCTCTTGAATCACTCTATTTATTAAAAAAAACCGCATCAAAATCCGTTTTGTAGTTTTAAAGATATAAGCAAACATACATACATACATATTACATACAGACGCGGGAAGCGGAAAGCGACTTTGTTTTATACTATGTAGTGACATTGTCATCGGAACTTGACAAGTATGCGAAGTTATTACTTAATCAAACTATTTACTAAGGAGTTTTGTTGTGAGTGTCTGTTGAACAGCTCTTGACTCCATCATCAGATTAGCTCACTGACACTGACACTGAACCATTTTTTGTATTGCCACCAGAACTAAAGGTGTATGCAAAATTTCAGCTCAATCGGTTGGGGATAACTGCTTCAAAATTAAGTTGCAAGATTCTACCCGAACAAACATAGTAGTACATTGCAAGTTAAATAAAAGCTCGTAAAAAGTGGATCGTGCGGGTTTAGCTTTTAAATTACTCACAATATGTCTACTTTTTTTGGTCGTATTATAAGGTATCAAGAAATCCAATATGGCGTTTTTATAACCATTATTCGATATCCGATAAAACAAAATATGAGTTTGAGCCAAATTGCAGTCGGGGTATGCCGAGGGCTAAACTCGTGTTTGAAATTCGAACACTGTGGTTTCCAATTTAACACAGTTCAAAGCAGAACTCGGAAACCTTTTTTTTACATGTCTAAACAATAATTAGGTAGCATTTAGTTAGAAAATGTAACAGTAATAATAAAATATAAGTAATTTGTTACCATTTATTTGTTTATTATGTACTTGTATTATGTGCGATTTGATGGTAGAATACAGGTGATATGCCATGCCATGTATTTTAGCAATGTCACCCAGACTCGACTGTCGAATTAGTTTTGTAGCGATAACGTGTGCGATGTAATGAAAAGGGATTTTAAGAATAAAATTCCTGATTTAAAATCTGGAGTTTCATTATCAACAAGACTTAAAATTTTACAAAAAATAATATCCAATTCATAAAAAAACAAACTGTGAATAGAGTTTTAGGAAACTAAACAAATTTGTATTAGAAATGGTATATGTAAACCGAAATACTTGACAGTAAAAAGTACCTATAGCACAGCTAAAGTATTAGGGTGAGTTTCCATCTACTAAGCTGTACGGAGAAGACCAAGCACCGCTGTGTTTGGTCTTCGACATTTAAATTCGAATATTTGAGCGCTGTGATTGGTCCGCCCTGCACAGCTTAGCGCAGCTCCACACAGCTCCGCGCAGGTGGACAAAAAAACAAAAATTCATAAAAATTCATAACAAAAAATTAAGACACATTTTTTCAACAGAGTATCCGCTATCAACCACATCACATCATACGACTTTACCTGCCAGTCAAATGTCACTGAGAGGAGCTGAATGACGTAATGCCACAGATTATATAGCTTATGCAAATAACACATTATATATACCTAGATTAACAGTAATTACACTTATAAATAAAATCACAACTTCCGGCTGGCAGACTGGCAATGCCAGGAATGTATAAAAAAAATAACTAAAAAAAATATTCGAGTAGAAATTCACGTGAATTTCTACTCGGAGACAACGTTTTTCAGTACGTAGCTATTTTATTTGGGAATTTAGTGGTATACCTACATGCACAATATATTTTTTCCCTTATATTATGACTGTAATCCCCAAGTACGGTAGACTCGATACTCTCAGATCCTGTGAAGATCTGAGTCAGAGGCACGTCCAAACATTACATTTGGCACATGCCCACATTTTGTACTAGTAAGCATTCCATACGTGACAGGTTGCAAGCCCATCGCTTAAAAGAATATTAACTGGTTTCTTCACGATGTTTTCCTTCACCGTTTTGAGCACGTGTTTTTGATGCGTATATACATTTTTTGAATAGAAAAATCCATTGATGCATGCTGGGATTGGAACCAACGACCTTCAGATTGAAAGTCGAGGTACCTCTCACTCGGCCGCCCGATGCGCGCCCGATGACGACGTCTAACCTACTGGTTATTAGAAAGCCCAGTAGTACTGCTTGTACCCTACCTTTTTGCTGTGGTGATGTTTAAAGCTGTGCTATGACGTCATCACGTGCAGAATTACAGGAGCGGAAGTGATGTTATTCGACGTCCCCCGTCGGCCGTAATGGGAGTTTTTGAGTTTAATTAAAAACTTTAGAAAAAATGTGTAACGGGTTGTTTTTCGAATCAAAATTTCGTGATGTGTTATTATCATGGCTTATATCTAATAAAATAATAAAATAAAATATCTAATACTAGCTGCTCGCCTCGGTTTCGTACAGGTGGTACTTGGATAAAAAGTAGCCTATGTATTATTCTGATGTATATTCTATATTATTGTAAAGTTTAATTTTAATCCGTTCAGTAGTTTTTGTATGAAAAAGTAACAAACACACCCACACACATACACACACACAGACACCCACACACACACACATAAATCTGGGTGTTAATATGTATAATAAGTATGTATTTACAAAAAAATAAGTATATGATGTATTCTATCAGTCATCTGGTTCCCATAGTACAAGCTTTGTTTAGTTTGGGGCTAGATGGCGCTGTGTGTAAAGTCCGCCAATATTTATTAAATTTATTCATATAGGTATTATATTCTACTTTGATGAAGTCGAGCACTACATGTAGTACCTATATACATCACTACATAGTATAAAGCAAAGTCGCTTTCCGCTTCCCGCGTCTGTATGTAATATGTAATATGTATGTATGTATGTTTGCTTATATCTTTAAAACTACACAACGGATTTTGATGCGGTTTTTTTAATAGATAGAGTGATTCAGGAGGAAAGTTTATATGTATAATAACATGCTACCCGTGCGAAGCCGGGGCGGGTCGCTAGTGTAGTATATACAGGGTGAAATCGTAAACACACGTCAAATTGATATGGGTGGTTCAGTATACGTAATAGTTTGGTTTCATGAAAAAATAATACACATTTAAAAAAAAAAAACAACAACTGATGTAATCAATTTAAACGATGCAGACAAAGTCAATGTATTCAGATAAGTTCATAATATCAGTGTTTTTTTTTGTTAAAATATTAAATATTTTTTAAATTTTTTTTTAAATGTGTATTATTTTTTCATGAAACCAAACTATTACGTATACTGAACCACCCATATCAATTTGACGTGTGTTTACGATTTCACCCTGTATATACAAAACATGTCTATTCCCTTTACGGGTAGGCAGAGACGGTAGGTTTCTTATTCGCTTAGCGTTTTTCATTGTACAGTTATTACTAAACGAGTTTTAAATATCCCACCCGAATACTTTTAAAGAATAACCTTCCGTATTTAAGCCATGATTTATAAAGCCGTCTAATCTTTAATTTAGCCCACTTTCAGCTTAAGAGGCATATATAAAAGTTCAGTTGTAAATCTCTCTACAACGGTTAAAACAGAGTCGGAATAAAATTTTGAAACAGAATCTTATTACATTAAGGCAACGACTTTTCGCAACCTTAAATCATCAAGACGGGGCTTTATTTAATTTTATACGTCCCACTTTACTGTGAGAGCTGGTTGCTGGGTGTTATGGGACAAAGCATAAGCAACCGTGGTTCTTACTTACTTTGTTTTAAATTTAAATTTATTTGATTATGATTATGATCATGATATTTTTTATAATGGTGAAGAATACAAAAAAATATAGGTTAACCTGTATGTTTTATTGTTGTCAGAATTTTCTTTTATTTTTATATTGTGGGTTCAATCCTACCTTGAATTATATTCTTTTTGTTATTTGTATAATGTACCTATTATTTTAATACCTTACTGTACACAGAAAACATTAAAGGACATAGCGTGGCAAACAAGCGCGGCATTCGTAGAACACAAGTTTGCCGCGTGACTAGTTTAAACATAAAGGTAAATGTGCGCGCGGCTGTTGCCCAAACATAGCGCGGCTAGCAGCGCGCAGTTGCCGCGCTAACTCTTTTAAGCTCGCCTTTGTACATGGTCTTTGGTATGTCATAATTATTGTTAATATTTTCTTTATACAATACAGTATTAAAGTTAAAGAATATATCTAAGGTCAGCGTTTAGCAGTAGTTAACAGATTGCAAATCCATCGCGATGTTTTCCGTAAGCTACATTACATTTTTTGAATAGAAAAAAAATCTACTGATGCACTGCCGTCAATCGAAACCACGATCTTTGGAATTGAAGTCGAGGTATCCCCTACTAGGTCGTGTTTGATTTGTTCGTTTTGTTGCTTTAGACGCTAACGCTTATGTTTTGCGTCTAATTAATTAACTGCTTTTATTTTTCCCTCGCTCCGTGCTATAATAACGAGACAGTTTGTAAATTAAATAACCGATGACTGCATTACACGTTGTTACAATGTCATGACTTATGAGGTTTTGCTTCAAGAATTTTCAAGGATCTAAGCGTCTGAAGATCTGTGAGAATGTCTACCGTACTTTGGGATTACAGTCGTGTATTAGTTTATTTTACTGAATAGATATTATGTTAACATACTATAATATGTTTCGCTTTTTAGGCTTCCGTATCCAAAGGGTAAAAACGGGACCCTATTACTAAGACTTCGCTGTCTGTCACAAGGCTGTATCTCATGAAAATAGCTAGATAGTTGAAATTTTCGCAGATTATGGGTTTTTGTTGTCGTTATAACAACAAATAAAAACAGAATAAAAATAATATTTAAGTCCTATACAACAAACGTGACTTTTTGCCGTATTTTATAGATGATGGTACGGAACTCTTCGTGCGCGAGTCCGACTCGCACTTGGCCGGTTTTTTTTAAATTACCTAGTGTTCTAGACCATATTTCGATATTATAGCGATGTATATTTCCAAAATATGAGTGCTTACCCGTTCATCCCACAATTTTTCATCCCAATAGGTATTTTGATCCGTTCAACCCAAAACATTTGATTCGAGTTACCCTTTCAACCCACACCTACTTATTCTAATTTCTATTGTTTAATTTCAAATAAATTACACAGTGAAACACTAAAGTAGAAGGGTCAGAAGATATTAAAAAATGTAGATGCTTATAAATATTTTTATTAATAATAGTCTTGTAATAGTCAGTCAAATATTTGTCTACTAGTCTAACAAAAACACAAATCAACCTTTAAAGAAACAAACATAATCAAATAAACATATTATAAAAAAATAGCACATCAATGTTCAGATATCTATTTTTCAAATAAATGAATATCAAATAAAATCTTGCTGCATTTTTTAAGTTATAGTAGTATATTATGATATAAGTGAAGAAAGTTGCTTATATACACGAGGCTATTGTTTGTAGCCCGAGCCGTAGACGAGGGTGTAATACAGATGAGTGTCTAATGAGCAAGTTGCTCACGAGTTTCATACGCACTTTTTCAACACACTTGCAAGCAAAAAATAAACATAGGTATTGCATAAATCGTTTTACGTTATGAGAAATCATCACGCCAAGAGTGGATTTAAAAAAGGAATTGGAAAATGCACGTTTCGAGGTGCCAAGAAAACCTACAGCGCCTTAATCCAAAACGCAATCCTGGGCCGCCACCGGGGTAGGGGTGTTTTCCACCCCATGTTATTGGCATCATAATTTAATAAACCAATAGCGTAGTACAAGCGGCTCATTAACTTAATTTAAAGTTCCTAACTCAGACAGCTAACCAAGATTGATGTAAAAATCCTTCCTCCGGGGGATCTATAGGCATAAGCCGGTTTTAGGGCCGTCTTAAGTAAACAAAATTCTGTCTGAGACAAATGAAGGGCCGTTATTCACGAGGTATTAGGGGTAGTCGGTCTTGGGAGACGTTTGGATGTGAATGTATTGAAGAATACTGTAGGTTCAACAGGCTATGCATGTCAGCCTGTTGAAGTTTTAACAATTCAAAAGTCAAGTGCGACTCGGCTCTGCACCGTGGGTTCCGTAAATCAATGATGTTCAAATATAAGGGTAATTGAATACTTTTTGAGAAATTTTCACAGAAAATCAATGACTGCGACATAAATCTATATCTCTAATATAAAAATGAATCGCTGAATGTGTTGCTAAGCGCAAATCTCGAGAGCAGCTGAACCGATTTCGCTAATTCTTTTTTTATTGTATTCGTTATTATCAAGAGAAGATTCTTATAAAAAAAAGAATTTGACAGGACAACGTCTGTCGTATATAAACGGAACGATTTTAAATTTTTATTTGTGTATATTCGGTTCTGAGAATAGGTCGTAAGGTATTTTTATATCCATATGTGATAAGGGTGGCGTAAAGTTCGGGAAAAACTGAAAGTGCTTTTTTTCTGTGGGATTAATTAAATTTGACAGAATAGTGATAAATGAAAATCTATTCTAAAATATGCAAACTAAGCTCTTTCATTGATCCAGTAAAGTCCCTTTTAAAACTTCACTAATCTCTCTCAACCGTGATAGACGAATTGACAGATAGATGAGGTCGCAACATTATTTATCACCAGTTCCATTTCATCATATTGGTTCTGAGCCCTAAAAAATGGAAAATTATTTTCAGGATATTAAAAAGAAAAAAAATAGGATCACGACTTTCATCCCCAAGTACGGTAGACATCCTCTCGGATCTCCAGGCATTTAGATCGTTCGAAGATGTCTAGAGGAGGTAGTCAGAGTCTTGTCCATACCATATACATGTACCAACCATGCGCACATTTTGCAGTAGTTAGCATTCCATACGTGACAGGTTGCAAGCCCATCGCCACTTTTTTTTATTCACTATTATTTTTAAAACTTACATGATATTTCTTCTTTTTCTTTCTTTCTAGCATCAATGCTAATTACTGCAAAATGTGGGCATGTGCCAAATAGATTGTTTGGACGTGCCTCTGACTATCCACACTATACATCGTCAAAGGATTTAAGTGCCTGGAGATCTTAGAGGATGTCTACCATTCTTGGGGATCCTATTTATTTATATTATTTTTTTATAATTATCAGGGTATTAGCTTCAATCAAGATATTTTAATCCCCATTCAAAATAAATCTAAAGACCTAACATGTATCAAAATCCATTAAGTCCTTTAGGCTACATAACGAGCCAGAGAACAGCCTTCTGGTTAAGGGGCTCCCAGTCGCTGATTGCTCTTTTTCGAAACGAAAAAAGAAATACTTTTGAACAAGCCACATCTCCTATTTTTATAAGTATATTACTTCAGGTTCTTACCTAGATTTCTATTAAGCTGAAAACATAATAGCAGAAACTTTTCACGATAAAGATATTATTTCAAAATGATACGTTTTAGAATTTATGATCGAAATATTTTATATACCTACTATTAAAATCAACTTGTGATTTATTGTTAAAGATAGGTAATATGTAGATCTAGATTTATATTAGCATAGATTTTTGATAAGTAATTATAAATAATTTATATCAATAATTTATTCAAAAACTAAGGCGGACCACGCGCCGACGTGTGTTTGTCGTCATTGCAGCGGTCGGTAGGATTATTTATCGAAGTGATTAAAGATGGGTACATCTTTATTCACATATACTATACATTATAAAATAGGAGATGTGGCTTGTTCACAAGTATTTAGTTTTTCGTTTCGAACAAAAACAATCGTCGACTGGGAGCGCCTTAAAAAGATACCTTACCTAAGCTTCCGCCCTAACTGGGCCACACACATCCTCCCTTTGTAGTTATCATTCCATACAAAAACTCTATTCTATACGACACGATAACGGCGAAAAGTGAATGCGTGGGGCTAAATAAATTCATAGAATAGATTGAATTTTTGTGTAGAATCCTCGCAGAAAATGTTTAAGCTTTAGTTTCGTATTTTTATTTGCGGTATGTGTAGAATAACAATATGTTTTTTTTGCGTTTCACAAGTTTATTCGTTTATGGATACACTAGTTAATACCAGCGGCTTCGATCGCGCAACACGAGCCGGTGGATAAAACTAACAAATATATTTGCGAAAATAATAAAAAAAAACCAGCCAAGTACGAGTCGGAGTCGCGCACGAAGGGTTCCGTACCATTATGCAGCCCCACTTATTTTTTTATTTTTTTTTAATTTCTACTACCTATCTACCTGTCACGGTTCATGAGATACAGCCCCGTGACAAACAGACAGACGGACAGACGTACAGACAGACGGACAGCGAAGTCTTTGTAATAGGGTCCCGTTTTTACCCTTTGCGTACGGAACTCTAAGAAGTAGCCATGCTATATTCTAGGGCAGAGTTTCTCAAACTTATTGATCCACGTATTAAACATGCAATACAACGGCGAACCCATCTAAAAAAATACTGCCTTTAGGTAGCCAAATACAAAAGATCATACAATCAAATCATCATTAATGCTAAGCCGCCGCCATTACGTAACTTTTATCACGTACCCCACTTTGAGTAATCCTGTTCTAGGGCATGAAACTAGTATGACCAACTTCGTTTGGTCGGGCATGATTGAGCCTCAAACAGACAAACATTCAAACATCCTTAGAACCTTTCAGATCTATACTAATTATTATAAAGAGGAAAGATTTGATTGTTTGTTAGTTTGTTTGTTTGCATAAAATCCTACATTATCTCTGATGAAAATAGGCTATAGATTATTTTAAAAACGTTAAGGATCCGTATGAAAACTTCGATAATGTAACCCAATGTGTGAGAAAAAATCCAAAAAATATCCTTATATTGCGTTTGCTGCAGAAATTATTGGCAATAGAGCAAAGAAAAGTACCACAGTTTTATTGAGGATATCAATATCTACAAAAAAGTCTATAATACTATATGTCTATAATACAAGAGTATCGACAAATTTTGTATCGAGTAAATCCTCCCTGAAATTGTGCAGAGTTGCCTGTAAACTAAAGGATACTACATTGTAATAATATATTCGAATGAAGCGATTCATATAATAATGATCGAACTTCACTGAAGATCGTTTGATCATCTATAATACTATATGTCTAACTATTAGGGATCTTTATTAAAACTTCGATAATGTTACCCAGAGGAAAAAAAAAATTGCCATAAAATCATAATTACACCCGTGCGACGCCGGGACGGACTGCTAGTCACTATCACTACATAGTATAAAGCAAAGTCGCTTTCCGCTTCCCGCGTCTGTATGTATGTATGTATGTTTGCTTATATCTTTAAAACTACATAACGGATTTTGATGCGGTTTTTTTTAATAGATAGAGTGATTCAGGAGGAAGGTTTATATGTATTAAACCCGTGCAAAGCCGGGGCGGGTCGCTAGTATGTAATAAGTTGGATACCTAGTCAACAACTGTCGACTATTATGTCTTCAGATAGTCAACATGTCAAATGGTATTGGCTAGTACGACACTTGGACGGATGGTCACGCTAATTTAGACTTTAACATGAACAGAAGAAGATCGTTCGTATTTAAAAAAATAGTCCGTTTGCCGAGACAACATAATTTCTACCGTTGTCCCGCAAAAATGTCCGCCTATGAAAATATTTGCGAACCTCGTAAACGTTAAAAGAATAAAATAATGCTTATTTCTGTAAAATCATCTATTTCTTATAATAACAACACCGGAAGTGGACATACATCCGGTAAACATTGATGGTCCGTGGTTTTTACACCTTGAGTTACATTATTAAAGTTTTAATAGGGATCCCTATTTTTTTTTCTAAAAATAAATATAGCCTATGGTAATCAGAGATAATGTAGCATTCTAATTGTGAAAGAATTTTTGAAGTCGGTAAGGTAGTTTATGAGTTTATTCGTTACAAATATACAAAATACAAATGTTTCATCTTTATAATATGAATAGTATAGACTAGTGGAACTCCTCGAGGTTTCGATGACGTGAAATTATTTTCAAACTCTTTTACAATCAACCTTAGCTGAACTATAAGATATACTTACAGTTTGGTTCCATTAAAATCGAACTAAACCTAATAAATAAAAGAATTTTTGAAATCGGATAATAAATAACGGTAACAAAATTTAAAAAAAAAAACAAAATTCAAAAATCATTTATTTCAATAAAATCACAAGGATCACTTTGAAACGTCTTAGGAACTAGGTGAAGCTACGCCGATTCCACGCGACCAAGCCTAGAAGAATCAGGCTCAGGCAACAAACACGGGTTGGGGTCTACCTTTTTTTTTAATGATCCTTTCCTTAATGCAAATTTCCTTAACATCATCATCTTCATTTTCCTGCCCTTATCCACTTAAGTGGGGTTGGCACAACATGTGTTCTTCCATTTCCCTCTATCGTCCGTCATCTCATCTGTCACTCCACACCCATTATCATCTTTCACATAGTCCACATAGTTTCACAGAGTTCTGAGGTAACAAACATAAAAAAAAACCGAATTGAGAATCTCCTCCTTTTTTGGAGTTGTTTATAATGGTACGAATAAAAAAAACTTTTATTTGACAATCACTAGTAATTAAATGACACCCTGGAAGGTGCTTACGCCCCACAGTGCTTACGCATCACAGAGACTTAGCGAATAAAAAAACCGGCCAAGTGCGAGTCGGACACGCGCACGAAGGGTTCCGTATAAAAAACGGCTAAAAAACACGTTTGTTGTATGGGAGCCCTACTTAAATATTTATTTTTTAGAATTTGAAAAAAAAAAAAAAAAAAAAAAAATATTTTATTCTGTTTTTAGTATTTGTTGTTAGAGCGACTACAGAAATACATAATCTGTGAAAATTTCAACTGTCTAACTAGATTTAACTCACGCTTTGTGAGATACAGCCCTGTGGCAGACAGACGGACAGTCGGACAGCGAAGTCTTAGTAATAGGGTCCCGTTTTTACCCTTTGGGTACGGAACCTTAAAAATAATGAAATAGGATCACGACTGTAATCCCCTGGCATCCTCTTAGCGAATAAAGTATATAAATATTCGATCTATTAGTCTAGATGCGCTAATTAAAAGAGGGCTGACAATTCGCCGTAAGCGTAGTTGTCGGCTTTTGAAATAGCACAACATGAATTATATGCGTATATCTACGAGGATGGAAATGGTTTTTGTATTTTTTCAGTTGGTTATAAAACATATATACATAAAATCACGCCTGTTTTCTAGAAGGGTAGGCAGAGATTACGGCTTTCCACTTGCTACGATCCTGACATACGTCTTTTGCTTCATTCACACTTATAAAAAACAACTTTATGGAAAATATAATAGTTAATCATCATCAACATCATTTTCCTGTTCTTATCCCACTTTAGTGGGGTCTTAAGTTTAGTTAATAGTTTAAAAAAAAATATTAAGGTCTGACTTTTTTAGCATTCCATACGTGACAGGTTGCAAGCCTATTGCCGCCATCAAAATTATGTTTGGATGTATTTTACTATCTATATCAGTTTGTGTTTCTCTAGTTTAAGTTTCTGTTATTGTTTTTATGTTATTAGTGTACAATAAAGAATTTAATTCATTCATTCATTCATTCACTTTTTAATGATAAATACAAGTGCCAGAGTAGCAGACGGCTACTGTAAATAAGTGCTTCAAATTAAGTGCTAAGTTATTTAGCATGAGTTTCAGCTTTCGAGTTTGTTTCTTTAATTAGATTTCTGGAAAGTTTTTCTTCCAGAAAACATTTGTTCTAAGTAATCAAACTACATCAAGTAATTACATTTTTGCCACGTTTTAATGTTTTGTCTGCGCGCCATAAGTTGAATTTAGTTTCATGCTGAGGTTAGTATTATGTTAATTAAATTATGTTCTTTCAACGGACGAAACAAAAGAGATTTTATATTTTCGCGCAGGTTAATAACTTTTTTTCTGGTGATCCGATTATGATGTTTTCATTGAGAATAATCCCAAGTTAGTCTTATTCAACTGAAATTTTATTCCTGTGGGAATAGTTCCTTTAAATACAACCATCTTGAGTTCTCTACTCAATAAAAAAACATCAAAATCGAATCAACAGAAAAATAAATGCCGGTCATAAATAAAAAAAACCAGCGTAGTGCGAGTCGGACTCGCGCACGAAGGATTCCGTACCATTATCAATAAAAAAAATAAGTTTGTTGTATGGAAGCCCCTGTTTCATAATTATTTTATTCTGTTTTTAGTATTTTTTGTTATAGCGGCAATAGAAATACATATTCTGTGAAAATTTCAACTATCTAGCTAACACGGTTCATGAGAGCCTTGTGACAGACAGACGGTCAGCGAAGTCTTAGTAATAGGGTCCCGTTTTTACTCTTTGGGTACGGAACCCTCAAAATATCAGATAAAAGTAATATGCGGAAAAAAAACGATAACAAAATATAATTGAGAATTTCCGTTTTCCGTCGAGTAATTATAGGTATAATTTAAATTTAATCTTAATCACAAGTGTTGCTTACGCATTGAAATCAAAATATAATTTATGAACTCGCAAAAGCCAAAGTAAATACATCAAAAGGATCAAATTGCTTCATAATATTAAAATTAATTGAAGCCGATACTTTGGCGAGTTTAAGCAAGTTGGGTCTGATAGCGGCCCCTGTGGTCCAATTAGAATAATTCGGGATATCGCGTTCCAGACAATTATTGTTTGTAGACGAAATAAATTAAGATCCTATGGAGTAATCAGTAAAATGAATTAGAGAATTAATTTAGTGGGTAGTTACGAATCGATTTTGGTTAATAGCTTTTGAGAAAATTGAAATGTAATAGGATCACGACTAATTCACAAAAACGGTAGACATCCTTTCGAATTTCCAGGTACTCTAAGGAAGTAATCAGAGGCACGTCCAAATATTATTGTAGTTGTTATTGTTATAATTATTGTTTGTAGACGAAATAAATTAAGATTCTATGTAGTAATCAGTGAAACGAATTAGAGAGTTAATTTAGTTGGTAGTTACAAATCGTTTTGGTTAATAAAAAAATAAATAAATAGGATCACGACTGTAATCCCCAAGTACGGTATCCTCTCAGATCTCCAGACGCTTAGATCATTTGAAGCACGTCCAAAAATCATATTTGGCACATGCCCACATTTTGCAATTTTGCAATTTATTAAGCATTTGGAGAAAATTTAAATGTAATAGGATCACGACTAATTCACAAAAACAGTAGACATCTTCTCTTACTTTATGGGAGTAGTCACGAACTGTACCTTCCATTGTTTAAGGGGCTCCCAGTCGACGATTGCTCTTTTTCGAAACGAAAAAATAAATACTTCTGAACAAGCCACATCTCCTATTTTTATAAGTATATTACTTCAGGTTCATAATAGCAGAAACTTTTCACGATAAAGATATTATTTCAAAATGATACGTTTTAGAATTTATGATCGAAATATATTATATACCTACTATTCAAATCATTTTGTGATTTATTGTTAAAGATAGGTAATATGTAGATCTAGATTTCTATTAGAATAGATTTTTGATAAGTAATTATACATAATTTATATCATTAATTTATTCGAAAAGCTAAGGCGGACCACGCGCCGACGTGTGTTTGTCGTCATTGCAGCGGTCGGTAGGATTATTTATCGAAGTGATTAAAGATGGGTACATCTTTATTCACATATACTATCTTAATATATATAAATCTCCTGTCACGATGTTTGTCCGCGATGGATTCCTAAACTACATAACCGATTTTAAATTAAATTGGCACACCGTGAGCAGTCTGGTCCAACTTGAGATATAGGATAGCTTAGATCTTTTATAGTCGCAATTTTATTTTATTGCAAATTGTTGACACAGCAACGCGTGGCCGTGTCTGCTAGTACATTATAAAATAGGAGATGTGGCTTGTTCAGAAGTATTTCTTTTTTCGTTTCGAACAAAAACAATCGTCGACTGGGAGCGCCTTAAGCCACCTTAAGGCGCTCCCAGTCGACGATTGTTTTAGTTGAAACTTTTTG
This sequence comes from Hydriomena furcata, assembly GCA_912999785.1. NCBI lineage: Eukaryota > Metazoa > Arthropoda > Insecta > Lepidoptera > Geometridae > Hydriomena > Hydriomena furcata. Next base: position 2,629,216 of record OU538834.1, on the reverse strand, counting down.
TTCGAACTGAGATATTCATAGCATACCGGCACTTTTATTTAGGTATTTTAGAATCCGAGCATAGCGGAACTAACCCAGCACGCGATAAACTAAAAACAAAAGAAATGTTTCGGCAATTAAAAAGCCCAGAGATGATATTAAATAAGTTTTATGAAGGAACTATTAGTCTTACATAAAAACACATGTAAATGGAACCTACTCGTACTTGGCACTATTTCTTATTTGGTATTTGATAGAAAAAAACATCAAAATCGGATTACCAAGTAAAAAGACATAAAACAAAAACCGAGACACACAAATATTTGCTCAAACTCACAACCTACAGCGCGGAAGGCAGAGTTACTATCAACGGAATACATATATTTCCAACACAGAAAGAAAATACATTTATTTGCTTTCTTTAGTTGAAAATACTCATTATAATTCTAAATTAATAACATACCAACATACATTTTTTTATTTATTCTTTTTATATTTAATTTTGTATCTACTTGTATATATTTAAAGCCGCACCAACATGGCCCTTCTCTTTATATGTTCATTCCAGTCCATTCTAAGGTTGCCTGGTAGAGATCGTTTAGGCCGCCCTTTGTATTACCTTTAAGCATAGTGTTATTTTTTTTTCCTGTTCATAAATATTTGTATGTGTGAACGTGTGGTAATCAATAAAGTGTTATCTATCTATCTATCTATCCATTATTTGTAAAATTACTAAAAGCCAACATGTTCTACATCATTTTGTAAAGTAAATCTCGAACGACATGCGACTCGAAGCACCTGTATATCCGAGCTCTTTCAACGGGAATTTCGAAATAAAAATGTAAGCGAATACGAAAGGGAATATAAAAATATTCGGTGCTTGTTCACTCCGCCCGGGGCTATGTTGCCACATATGAAAAATAAACTCGCTCAATTCAATCCAATTCATTTATTAAAAGCTTTTATTTTTCATCTATAGACATATTTTTATGCATAAAGATAGGTTTTTGACAAATACAAAAGAATAACTTCATCCTAAGAGCTACAATAATATAATAATATAATTATGCTAACAAAACAGATATGGATATCAGCAAAAGCATCGTCATGTAAATATTATAAACTGTTTTAAATATAAATATGGCTAATTACCACGTTTTTTCTTGTATTGCGACGTTTCGCGGCAATTTAAATGCGTCAATAGCGTAGATCGGCGAATAGTAGATAGAATTGTGTCCAAAAGTCGCTAAATTTCGGGAAATATGAATCATGTAAGTACTATAAAACTTTAAATATAATGAGTAAAGGTATACAGTATATTACCTTATAATATAACGATATACCTTATAATGTACGTTCAATTCACTGCAGTGTTGGAATTAAGAACTAACTAATCTGTAAATCTACAATATAAATATAATAATAAATAACAAATATTGGTGTAGACATTTCGCACAGCGCCGTCTAGCCCCAAACTAGACAAAGCTTAATCAAGTAACTGTTCTAGATCTGTAATAAATCTGTCAAACTATGTGCCTCTGGCATCATGACATCTTTGATGATCGAATAGAAGATGTTTACCGTACTTGGGGTCTACTCTTTTGTGGCCAAAACTAAGTCGCTAAAGTCATGAATAGTTCGCTAGTTCTAGCAGTAGGTAATGTCACTAAAACAGCAACACTGGGCCTGGGGCGGCAGCAAGTCCGCATACAAATCCAATGCGTTTGTCATACTTTCCTACCAATAACTCTTGCATATTCAGTTGGGAGGCTGGTTTGAAAACTGCGGTTCAACCCAGCAACCCATCTTCAATTTTTTTAGGGGGGCAAAAACTGGAAAATTCGCCCCCGCCCCCTTGTATTTATTTTTACCTTTAGCCTTTTAGCCATCCGGAAGTCATAGGTCCAAATGTCAATCAATTAGTGGACATCTGATAACTGAAATCGTAAAGATGATAAAAAAAATATAAGTGGGGGGAGGGGGATTTTTCAGTTTTTGCCCCCCCCCCCTATAAAAAATATTAAAGTTCATGCCCTGTGTATGTCAAAGTTAAGTAAATTATGAGTTGTCCATTTGTCTGTAAAGTGTGAATTTGCCGCCCCCTAGGGCATGCGCCCCGGCTTGCCCCCCCCTAAATCCGGGGCTGGTTCAACCAAACGAATTGATGGTGCTATCTGCATTTCAAATACACAAAGAAAGGATCAGTTTGGCTTGTTTTTAACAAAACTTGCAGTATCTGAATTGTTGAAATATAGGTATTTTTGATATTGGCCACGGGTTACCAACTATAAAGTCCCGCAAAGGGATTTGTAAAAAAATAGGATAACGACTGTATCCCCAAGTATGGTAGACATCCTCTCAGATCTCCAGGAGCTTAGAGGGGGTAGTCAGAGGCACGTCGAAACATTATATTTGGCATATGCCCACATTTTGCAGAAGTTGGCATTCCATACGTGACAGGATGCAAGCCCATCGCCGCTTTTAAGAATACTAACTCACGATGTTTTCTATCACCGTTTTGAGCACGTGTTTTTGATGCGCATATACATTTTTCGAACGGAAAAATCCATTGATGCACGCCGGATTCGAACCCACGATCTTCGTAATTAATGTCGAGGTACCTCCCACTCGGCCAACGGCTTTGTTTAAATTTTCATAAATACTCTTGATGTTAAAATCGTTGACCAAGACCCCAAAACGATAAATAAACGCATAGGGATGATTTCGATATAGATGGCGCTGGTGTGCAAAAAAATTTGACATCCGTGTTAACATCTACTCTATGCGATTATCGAAATTTGGATAGGACAACGTCTTAAGACGCTGCCAGTCGACGATTATTTTTGTTCGAAACGAAAAAAGAAATACTTGTGAACAAGCCACATCTCCTATTTTATAATGTATAGTATATGTGAATAAAGATGTACCCATCTTTAATCACTTCGATAAATAATCCTACCGACCGCTGCCATGATGACAAACACACGTCCGCGCGTGGTCCGCCTTAGCTTTTCGAATAAATTAAGGAGATGTGGCTTGTTCAGAAGTATTACTTTTTTCGTTCCGAAAAAGAGCAATCGTCGACTGGCAGCCCCTTAAATAGAAATACGGCTAATTACCACGTTTTTTCTTGTATTGCTGCTCAATATTATATGGTCATGATGAAGTGCATCTGAATTGACTCGAAACGTCAGCAATACAAGAAAAAACCGGCCAAGTGCGAGTCGGAATCGCGTACGAAGGGTTCCGTACCTTTATCTATAAAAACGGCAAAAAAAACATGTTTGTTGTATGGGAGCCCCCCTTAAATATTTATTTTATTGGAACGAAGTTCCTTATCGCGCGTTGTGAAAGGGGGCTAGACGGAAAAAATTCTTACGAAAAGTTGTCACAAAAAGTTGTCACGACACTTTTTTGCTATAGTATATCTATTAATATATATATCTATTAATTGTGTCGAGGTCGAGGTTGAGGTCGAGGTCGAGGTCGAGGTCGAGGTCGAGGTCGAGGTCGAGGTCGAGGTCGAGGTCGAGGTCGAGGTCGAGGTCGAGGTCGAGGTCGAGGTCGAGGTCGAGGTCGAGGTCGAGGTCGAGGAGATTACCAAAACATCATTAGTTGGTAGGTGGTATCTACTTAGGAAGGTAGGTACTTACCTATTTATTTGCTTTGCGTTTGTTTCTCATCTAACTAGCTAGATTAACAAAAATTGAGCCTACTGATTAAGTTTATATTACATTATATTTGATAATAATAAAAAACATATTATTTTAACTTAAAAGAAATAAAATTTTATTACAATTCCTTCACTAATTAATCGAAAAAAACTTCGTTCCATCCGGGTGTCCCTTGACACCTCTCAAGTTTTTTATTTTAGTATTTGTTGTTAAAGCAGCAACAAAAATACATAATCTGTGAAAATTTCAACTGTCTAGCTATCACGGTTCATGAGATACAGCCCTGTGACAGACAGACTGACGGAAATACAGACAGAGAGACAGACAGACAGACAGACAGACAGACATACAGACAGACAGACAGACAGACAGACGGACAGCGAAGTCTTAGTAATAGGGTTCCGATTTTACCCTTTGCGTACGGAACCCTAAAAACGTGGTAATTAGCCGTATTTCTATTTAAAAGGACAACGTCTGTCGCGGGTCTGCTAGTAATACATAGTTATAGACAAAAGACAATCGAAAACACACGAGTTTAGCAACGAAGTGACAATGTCATTTAGCTCACATTTCCCCCGGGTGCAGACGACTCTGCATCACAATGCCAATATGATTAAACTTACTTATATAAATAGCCGCAACTATTCTCCGTGGAACACATTTCATTACAGGGTAGCCAGATACAAGTCTGTGGCATCTACCTGTTCGTCACGACATTATGAGATTACTCCAGCAGGGCTATTTTGTAAAAAAACATGATTATTATGTTATGATGTTGAATGCAATACCTAATGTTAGAAAATACCTAATCTGTACATATCTGAATCACTCTATCTATTAAAAAAAACCGCATCAAAATCCGTTGTGTAGTTTTAATGATATAAGCAAATATACATACATACAGACGCGGGAAGCGGAAAGCGACTTTGCTATATTTTATTTTATTTATTAAGGTCTACCAACAATTATTACAACGATACATGAAAAGAAAAACCTTACAAATTAGGTACAATAGTACTGTCTTACGCTAATTGCACAATCACTTATAGGTAAACACTGCATGCTTATAATATCTTAATGAAGAAGTAACAAATTACAGAAAGAGAAAAAAAAATAATAGCGTTTATACATTATAATATATTATGAACTAAGAAGGAAATAAAACTAGAGTATTAGTAACATGCCTATCTAATCGTACTTTAATTTTAAATTTTAAAACATTACTTAGTTAGATTTATACTATGTAGTGATAGTATTTGTTGATATAGCGGCACCAAAAATACATCATCGGTGAAAATTTCAACTGTCTAGCTATCACGGTTCATGAGATACAGCCTTGTGACAGACAGACAGACAGACGGTGAATAGATGAAGACGTAGAGGCCTACCAAAGAAAAGAAGGATGGACTGTGTAAAGGTGACAGGGTAAGATAGAAGTAAGTGATGAGATGACGGCTGATAGATGGAAATGGAAGAAAAATACATATTCTACCGACCCCCTTTTGAGTGGGGAAAGAAAAATGATGACAAAGAAAACCAATAGCCACTCTAAAACAGTTCACATACAAATGTTAGTATAAGCCATGAAAAAATGTAACTCTTTCAGTTTTTTAGGGTTCCGTACCCAAAGGGTAAAAACGGGACCCTATTACTAAGACTTCGCTGTCCGTCTGTCTGACCGTCGTCTGTCACAAGGCTGTATCTCATGAACCGTGATAGCTAGACAGTTTAAATTTTCACAGATAATGTATTTTGTTGCCGCTATAACAACAAATACTAAATAAAGAATAAAATATTTTTTTAATACAACTAACGTGATTTTTTTGCCGATGTTATAAATAATGGAAAGGAACCCTTCGTGCGCGAGTCCGACTCGTACTTGGCCGGTTTTATTTCAATAAGTAAACATTTTACGGTCGTCTAGATTCCGGTCGCAAAATAAAATATATATGCTTCTGTATTTTTAACCCTACACGTGTTGCGGTCGTAACCGCTTCGCCGTAAACCGAAGGATATTAGTCGTAAACCCGAAACCGAACGGTTTCTATCAAAACTTATCGACGCTGTCCGGTTATGGTATGCATACTCGGTGCGGCTAGCCAACAAGCGATTTACTCGAAGTAAGTTCGTATGAAAATTATTAATATTATTTTTTCATATACATATATACATTTACTAGCGACCCGCCCCAGCTTCGCACGGGTTTAATACATATAAACCTTCCTCCTGAATCACTGTATCTATTAAAAAAAACCGCATCAAAATCTGTTGTGTAGTTTTAAAGATATAAGCATACATACATACATACAGACGCGGGAAGCGGGAAGCGACTTTGCTTTATACTATGTAGTGATAATTATTTTCGCCTCCACCCGTCAATGGTGACAGCAATTGGATTATTTTTATTAATGCGAAACTTGTTTTTGATAAACTATTTATTATGACAAAAAATATTTTTTTTTCCATATTTATGTATAATATTAGTAAAAAACCGGCCAAGTGCGAGTCGGGCTTGCGCACGAAGGGTTCCATACCATTTTCTTTAAAAAACGGCATAAAAAACACGTTTGTTGTATGGGAGCCCCACTTTAATATTAATTTTATTCTGTTTTTAGTATTGGTTGTTATAAGCAGCAACAGAAATACATCATCTGTGAAAATTTCAACTGTCTAACTATCACGGTTTATGAGATACAGCCCTGTGACAGACAGACGGACAGCGAAGTCTTAGTAATAGGTTCCCGTTTTTACCCTTTGGGTACGGAACCCTAAAAACTAGAATATAATATGCGAGTATTATGTAGGTACGCGAAAAAACCATTTGCCTACAGAAGAGAAGCGATGTTTGTTTGCCAATAGTATACATTTAGAAGTAGAATGTGGTCGAGGAAACTATAGAAACTTTAATTTTGATACATTTTTGTGATTCTACACAACGTAGTAGAAACAACGCTACTTTCTGTAGTAGTAATCAGAAAAAAACCAAGTACTTTTATTTATTTACTGCTAAATTTATCTTTTCGTTTTCGCGGCCACAACGCGCGCACTACAACCAGTTACAAGATCGTTGACTGTCTGCGCCGGATGTAACCGAAGGATTCTGTACATAGATAACTAAGTGAACATTTAGGTAACATAACTTGGTACTCTATGAAATTTAGCATATTGGCACGTATGTTTTTAAAATATGCATTATAGCCATGTTGGCCGAGTGGCATATACCCCGACTTTCAATCTGAAGGTCGTGGGTTCGAATCCCGGCGTATCAATGGATTTTTCTGTTCGAAAATTTATATGCGTATCAAAAACACGTGCTTACAACGGTGAAGGAAAACATCGTGAGGAAACCAGTTAGTGTTCTTATAAGCGGCGATGGGCTTGCAACCTGTCACGTATGGAATGCTAACTACTGCAAAATGTGGGCATGTGCCAAATATAATGTTTGGACGTGCCTTTGACTACCCCCACTGGACATCTTCAAAGGATCTAAACGTCTGAAGATCTGAGAGGATGTCTACCATACTTGGGGATTACAGTCGTAATCCTATTTTTATTTTTATTTTTTTATTATGAGTGTCTTGTCTTAGTGTGAATGGCTCTAAGCGTCCATTGATGGCACATGATAAGACAGAATAAGAGATAATTCATCGGAAGAGGTTACACATAATATAAAAGCGGCATTTAAGCTGAGACTGCACTTTTTTGGCCCACGCAGCACAGGTAGACCCCTTTCTCTTTTTGTTTAAATTTTATTGTTATTTTGATTTATTATTCTTCGGACATTATTAGTTTATACACTAGTTTATTTTGTATCTTCTGTCTTCTGTGTTTGTGTCGAATAAACAGTTTCATTTCGTTACATTTTTTTTAATTTACTTAAAACGTAGAAGATTTTTATTTACTACATTCAAATTCAATTTAATTCAAATTCAAAAATCATATCCTAATAATATTATAAATGTGAAAGTTTGTTAGTTTGTATGTATATTTGTTCCTCAATCAGGACTAAACGACAAAACGAATTAAGTTGAAATTTGTTGTAGATGTCGATAATTATATCGCCCGAATAAATAATAGGTTACTTTAAAATATGAAAAATATCCACAAAATGATAAAAAAACGCAAAAGGGATGATTTTGGCGTAGATGGTGCTGGTGTGCAAAAATCTGACATCAAGTCGTCATAGCAACGTGCGTTACTCTATGTTGAAATTTGGACAGGACAACGTCTGCCGCGGGTCTATTAGTATTTTAATAAAATCACAAGGATCACTTTGAAACGTCTTAGGAGCTAGGTGAAGCTACGCCTGTTTCTCGCGACCAAGCCTAGAAGAATCAGGCAACAAACCCGGCTTGGGGTCTATAATTTTTTTCAATGATCCTTTCCTTAATTACATTAATATTATTTAACAATTCTACACCAAATTACATTAGAACAAAACGAATAATGAAATGCTAACTCCAAAATGGGGAAGTGTCCAATTATAGGACGTGCCTCTAATTAGCCCCTCCATGTGTGAGTGAATGTGTACCTTGATTGGGTATTATAGTCGTAAGCCGATTTTTTTCGTTATTTCTTATGTATTTTGTATTCACTAGATATCTGATGAAAATAATCTATTTAAAACATTAAAAACCTTTAAATAACCTGTTGTTAAATAACGATGGGCTTTCAACCAGTCACGTATTTAATACTAACTACTGCAAAATGTGAGCATGTGCCAAATATAATGTTTGGACGTGCCTCTGACTACCCCCACTAAACATCTTCAATGGATCTAAGCGTCTGGAGATCTGAGAGGATGTCTACCATACTTGTGGATTACAGTCGTGATCCTATTTTAGAAATTATTTATTACCACTCATTTTAATTATTGTACTTCAGAACTCGAGAACAATGAAAGAGGCGCCATCTACCGTGATTCATGGCAAACGGAACAAAGGAGACTAGCACCAACTTTTTTATTTGACAGAGCCGGGCAATGTTTGTCTCTTGTTTTGATATGAATTTTGTTTGTTAAAAACCCGTTTTTATTTTCCTGATTTTTCATACTTATATTCTCTATTTTTATCCTCTCAGATCCTTTGTCTAAAAGAAGTAGTCAGAGGTATTTGCATAAGCTCATATTTTGCAGTTGTTCAATATCTGACAGTTTGCAAACCTTTGTTCTATCCTAGTAATATTATAAATCCTAAAGCTAGGAAATATGTTTGGATGTTTAATTAGCCTATGTCCAAGAATATAGTAAATAAGCTACTTTTATCTTAAAGGTAGTCTACATTACAATTATAAAGATATAATAAACAAAAAAACTACTCGTTAATTTCAAAAAAGATTTTATACGTCAAAAGCTACATTATTAATAGCTAATAAGTAAAATTTTTGACGTCTTGTATGGGCTGAGTCTACCCGGTTAAGACGGAAAAAGTGATAAAACTGCATTATCTTGAAAACCATCAAATTTAAAAAGAAAGTGTCTGTAATTTACTTAGCTAGTATGATTATCTAACGAATTATATAAAAATGAACTGTTTAGCTATTTATAGTTTTGATTAAAAACGAAACTAGAGTTTTTGAAGAGCCAACTTTGGAAAATAAATAATCAAGAAAAGTCACCAATCGTATTTTTGTCTGGAATATATCTAGATTATATCCTTAAGTTATCTTTGTTATAAAAAACAAAACTGCATATTTTGCTGTTATTGAGAAAAAATGATTCTGCATTCATCAAAAACATTTATTACTCGTCTTAACGAGTTATATTTTATTTAAAAAAATGCCTATGATTTTTGTTGGTACAGGTAGTTATATATAATAATAGCACAACATTCCAATTCCAAAGAAATATAAATATAAAGTAAACATCCCAAAGATATTAAAAAATAACAACTTGCTTTGTCAACCCGTACTTGGGAGTTAAGTTATCACATTTACAGTGATAACGTTATCACTACATAGTATAAAGCAAAGTCGCTTTCCGCTTCCCGCGTCTGTATGTCTGTATGTATGTTTGCTTATATCTTTAAAACTACACAACGGATTTTGATGCGGTTTTCTTTAATAGATAGAGTGATTCAGGATGAAGGTTTATATGTATAATAACATGCTACCCGTGCGAAGCCGGGGCGGGTCGCTAGAACATCATAAAATAAATAAATAAATATTAGTGGACATTTTTACACAGCGCTATCTAGCCTCAAACTAAGCAAAGCTGTAATATGGGAAACAGATAACTGATAGAAGACATTTTTTTTTGTAAATACATACTTATTGTACATCTTAACACCCAGACACAGAACAAACATCTATGTTCATCACACAAATATTTGTCCAGGGTGTGACCCACAACCTACAGCGCAGAAGGCAGAGCTACTACCAACTGAGCTGTGAGGCCAAATTTATGATAATGATGGGAGCAACACTCCAATTCCTAAGAAAAATACAAAGTAAACTTCCTGAAGATATTAAAAAATAACAACTCGCTTTGTCAACCCGTACTTGGGAGTTAAGTTAAGTCCGTCATACATCGTCGGAACGTTTCTGAGCTTTGAGTCATGCGTCAATTTATAACAGACAATCCGCTCGGGAACAACTTTGAAGTTTGTTTTACCAGCTTGGGATATATTCCAGAGCCGTACCATAAGCTCAAAAGTAATTTCAAAACATAACTATATATTTTTACGTGGGTCACGTTTTTTTTCACGACCATGGCTGTAAGTTCTAGTAATATTATAAATGCGAAAGTTTGTGAGGGTGTGTGTGTGTGTTTGTTGACCTTGTAATATAGCCAACACGTCGGGAAGATAAATTTAAGGTAATAACGCAATAAAGACCCGTGTAAAAATAATATCAAAACAATATTCTCACTAACTCGTTTAGCGTTGTCGATTTTGGCACCGAGGGTAATATTGTCTTGATATCACTTTAGGATCTTGTGGTACCCGGGTGAGTTGAATGATTGTTAGTGATGGTTCCTATAGAATACCTAAGTTTTCTTATAAAATAAAAACTAGATCACGATCTGACTACCCTCTTAAAGCATGTTTAAGGAGTTGGAGATCTGTTAAGATATCTACCGTATTCGGGGATTAATAGTCGAGATCGAATTTAATTATAAATAAAGTAAGTATGAAGAAGTTGCTTTGAAAATTTAATAAAACTATTAATCTTACGGAATTCTTTCTTGTTAATAGTATAGTGTCTAACACATTATCAGTTAAAGCATATTTTGCTTCTTGAAACAAAAGCTATGTGAAAATAATGGCGGAGGCGAGCATAGAGGACCGCTCACAACGTCGTGATATTAAAAACTGTCAGACAGCGGTTCATGAGTGAGGCTGGAAATGACAAAACGACGTTAAAAAACTAAAAACAAAATGCTTTAAAATACATAATGAAAAACCCCGAACGTATCAAGGGGGCAGGGGAGTATGGCTCCCCCCTACGCGAGATCTAGGGGCTCGTACCCCGGCTAGCTCTCTACTCGGTGTATGCCAATGAAAGAAGGGCAAGGTCTATAGTTGAAAAAATAAGATTTTCCTCGATTTCCCTGAGATTCCATCATTAGATGCTGACTTAGTGGTAATAGGACCAACTCGGAAGTAAGCAATTTAATTTTTTTTTAATTCGTCCACTATCGCTGGAGTAATGGCGTAACATACACAAAAAAACAACATACAGACGAATTGATAACCTCCTCCTTTTTGAAGTCGGTTAAAAAAGACAAAAATTTTACTTATTACCTTAAGGGGCTGTATGTCGTCGATTGCTCTTTTTCGAAACGAAAAAAGAAATACTTCTGAACAAGCCTCCTAGTTTTATAAATATATTACTTCAGGTTCCTACCTAGATTTCTATTAAGCTGAAAACATAATAGCAGAAACTTTTCACGATAGAGATGTTATTTCAAAATGATACGTTTTAGAATTTATGATCGAAATATTTTGATACCTACTATTAAGATCAACTTGTGATTTATTGTTAAAAATAGGTAATATGTAGATCTAGATTTCTATTAGAATATGTTTTTGATAGGTAATTATACATAATTTATATCATTAATTTATTCGAAAAGCAAAGGCGGACAAAGAGAAAATGGTTATTGAGGGGTGGGTAAAGCTACCCTTATTACTTGCCTACGTAGGTACCAGCAACGCGATCTCATAAAAACTGTCGATAATATTAACGATAAGCATACGCCATCTAGAGCTTGCCGTTGTTAACTGTCTTAGTCATTTCTGCCGCGTTTTTAGGAACTGGCAGCGCCTTAAATGTTAACCACTTCTAGCCACAAATTGAGTATCTGTGTCAGGCATGTTTAAGCCATTTTTCAAGTCATTCACTAAAAGCATTCTTTGTTTCACGCGGACTTTTTAACCCTTCGTTCGGAGGTTGAATTTAATGTTCACTGGTTTAATTTAAGTTTTTAACACAAAAGTAGTTTAGTATCCCTGTATTACTGTGAAGTGCGGTTATTAAAATTTGCTCCTTTTTTCGGGTTCCGTACCCAAAAGGTAAAAACGGGATTACTAAGACTTCGCTGTCCGTCTGTCTGTCACCAGGCTGTATCTCATGAGCTGTGAGAGCTAGACAGTTGAAATTTTCACAGATAATGTTCTGTTGCCGTTATAAAAACAAATAATAAAAATAAAATAAAATAAATATTGAAGTGTGGCTCCTACACAACATACAATTTTTTTTGCAGTTTTTTATAGATTATGGTACAAAACTTTCCGTGTGCGAGTCCGACTCGCACTTGGCCGGTTTTGTTTTTTGTGCACTAAGGTAACTGGCACTGACAGTGACAGGGTGTCGTAAGAAGACGATAAAACTGTGAGAAACTGGTGGCGATTCTGTTGGGTCCAAGCTAAAAATAAAATTTCTAAAATTGATCGCTCTTATTCCTTTACGTTAAAGTCTTAATTAGCGTAACTTCAAAATGACAGTCCTAAAACTTATAATATTTTAATCATTTCTCTATTTTATTTCGCATATTTTACACATCCAAGTGTCATCTTAGTCGACACCAATTTACATGTTGGTTAAATTTAGCTTGACGTTTCTAAATATCTTCCAAAAGTCGTAAATTTATTTAAAACTAAGCTAAGTTTTAGAACTGTCAGTTTGATGTAACGCTAAATTAGACTTTAACATAAAGAAATAAGAGCGATAGTTTTTAGGAATTTTAGGTTTAGCGTGGACACAACAGAATCGCCACCACTGACGTAAATTATTGACTTTTCTATTGGTCGAAACATTTTTCTCAGTTTTCTTTTTAGTTTTAAAAACGTAATTATTATTTTTTAAATGTAGACGCCAAAGCATATTTGAAAATAACACCAAACACTTATAAATTATAATCAAAGCTGGTAACAGGATTTTTTTTATCTGAACGTTATTATAAAACAAGCTAACCCGACGAACTTCGTATCGCTTAAGAATAAACATAAACACCCAGACCCAGAACAAACATCTATGTTCACACAAATGTTTGCCCTGGGTGGGGATCGAACCCAAAAATAAATAAATAACCAAAAAAACATCTTCCTACGGTTTTTTTATATAAATAAATTGAAAAGCTCTTAGATCTCCAGGTATTCAGATCATCGAAGATCTAAAGGGGGTAGTCAGACGTACGTCCACACATTATATTCGGCATGTACCCACATTTTGCAGTAGTTAAAATTCCAAACGTCACAGGTTGCAAGCCCATCGCTGCTTATAAGAGTACTAAATGGTTACTTCACGATGTTTTCCTTCACCGATTTGAGCACGTGTTTTTGATGCGCAACAGAAAAATCCACTGATGCACGCCGGGATTCGACACGACCTTCAGTTTGAAAGTCGAGGTACCTCCCCTCGGCCAACACGGCCTCTACCGCAAATCCTTTTGTGAACTTTCTAGAACCTTCCGCATAAAATACCTGCCCATCTAGTTGCCGGGATATTTTGAGGATAACGACCTAACGTATTTATGTTTCTCTTGAAAAGGCGCATTCTCTGCCGCGTGTGATGTATTGAATCTATTTCTCATGTCTTAGCCGCGATACCTTAAGAGGAAGATTGCAAGAGAATGAGCGAACATTTCAGCGCTCTAGAGTGATGGCGTAATCTCTATGATGCGTCGTGCAGTTGGCTTGATAAGACTAAAGGTAGGTTTATATTACACCTGGCCTTGTGACGCGGATCAGGCACTTAATAAATTGCTTCTTACAAAATGTATTTGGATAAAAAGTATCACATATACATGCTAGATTCATCCAAGTCCGTTCAATCGTTTGAGCGTGATTGAGACACAAACATTCAAGCATACAAACATCCTGACAAACTTTCGGGTTTGTAATATCAGTAAGTTTATGAGACCGGCAGCCGTAGTGCACTAGTCACTGATAATCCTAATCAGCTTTAGGTATCAAACTGTCTCGTAGCATCATGCTACGACGTAGCAACATGCTACAACGTAGCACTATGCTACGACGTAACACTATGCTACGACGTAACACTATGCTACGACGTAGCAAATGTTGTAGTTGTAGCGGTCTAGGCTCGTACCAAGTCAAACCGCACCTTACAAGTCCGAAACTTGAAGGCGTGTTATAAATGCGACACTTTGTCCATAAATGCTCCATTCGCTTATATTGTGGACAGCTATTATAACAATATGCGGCACTATATTTTCTAGATGACTAGTATAGGCATTTTCTTTACAAGAATAACTACGCTTTACAGCAAACAAATGGTTCATAAACAATAAAGGACTCTTTTATTGATTAGGCGAGCGAACAGCTTTAAAACAAAGTTTTAGATGAACAGAACATACAACTTTTTTTTATTTGGTGAATTTGGGGGCACGGCAGTGCCCCCGCCAAGTCGAGCGCGAAGCAAACACTGCCGTACTACCTTTACTGGAACCATTTCGCCGCATTTTCAGGCCCCTATTTGAGAACCTCTGCATAAGACCAGAACGCAGAAATTATCGTCATCTAGTAAGTTATAAATCACATACTTAAAATCCAAAATTTCAAGTCTGTAGGTCATTTAGTTCCGAAGTTAAGCGAAAGCAAAGTTTCGCATTTTAGACACTCACTCACTCACTCATGATCATCAGAATACAACTAGTACTTCCCATGAACTCAGAGCTGAAATTTGGTACAGAGTTAGGGTTTAATGGCCACATAAACGGAAAACCATAAAAACTAGAATAATCGAAGATCTGGAGTACCTGGTGACCCTGATTAGAAAACACAAGAGCCTAACCAAACTATTAGAGATCGACATACCACCTTTACAAAAAATATTCAACTTGATAGGCCGCTTCATTTGATGATAAAAAAAAAATATTTCTTTTAAGTTTGCTGCTATAACAATGAATACTAAAAACAGAATAAAATAATTATACACTACAAACGTGATTTTCGCATTCTAGCGCCATCTAGTTTAATTTGATGTTACTACGTTATTATAGGTACTTTTCGCGGTCTCATGCGACCGTTCGGGGTTTGAGAGGTAAACCAATGATGAAAGATGTTTGCAATTCCGCTGGCAGGTGGCGCTATTTTACCACTATCGGTAAAGTAAGTCGGTAAATAGGTGGCACTTTACTTATGCGACTAAAAAGTTTAAAATTGAATTATTTAATTCATGTAGTTAGGTAAATAGGTATATATTATTTATTTCGAGTATGAATACCGGCCGTGCATCAATGGATATTTCTGTTCGAAAAATGTACCTACCTACTCCATCAGCAATATCCAGAACTTGTGCAGAAACACTGTCAGGATTCATTATTGTTATTATTTTCTATTATTTTTTATTATTTATTATGTACAAAAAACCTGTAATATAAACGTAACAAAACAAAAATAATCGTCGCGACACTACACTGTTCAAAGCAAAATAGAAAGACGAAACGAAAATAATTGGCTTGCTTTCTATGAGAGAGAGAGAAAGACAGATAGAGAAACATGCGCACGCCGCACGGCTTACTACACTATAGCAAAACGTGTCGTGACAACTTTTCGTCTGATTTTTTTCCGTCTAGCCTCCTTCGCAACGCGCCATAAGGAACTTCGTTCGAAAAAAACTGTGTCAAATAAGAAAATCTAATAAAATAAATCAATAAGCCCACGTTTCTACACAACATTCTATAATTAATAAAGAAATCGCAGTAAAGAACCTCAGACTTGACACGACTTTGTCTAGATTTCATTACTTTTTAGAGATAAACAAGCAGCTCCATCGAGACTTGGCTAGTTTTTTACAGAATGTTTTTGGTGGGATCGAATTTACTATAAAGATTTTCTCGTAAGTATATGAGCTAAATGAACCAAAGAGTTATTAAGATATTGGAGTTCGAAAAGAAGTAAAAAAATAAAAGTGTGACAAATTGGTATTTTTTTAATTTTGTTTTTTATATAAATGAGTTTCTCAAAACTTATACTTTATGGGAACAAGATTACTGATATAATCACTACATAGTATAAAGCAAAGTCGCTTCCCGCTTCCTGCGTCTGTATGTATGCTTATATCTTTAAAACTACACAACGGATTTTGATGCGGTTTTTTTTAAATAGATAAAGTGATTCAGGAGGAAGGTTTATAGGAATCAGCTTTGCACCCGTGCGAAGCCGGGGCGGGTCGCTAGTACTTATATAAAATTATTTAATTACTTATGATAATGGCTACACAAAGCGAAAACAAACCTTACAGCTCAGTTAGTAGTAGCTCTGCCGTCTACGCTGTAGGTTCAATTCCCACCCAGGATAGACATTTGTGTGATAAACATAAATGTTTGTTCTGGGTCTGGGTGTTTAAATGTATAATAATATGTATTTACAAAAAAAAATTATATAAGTATCAGTTATCTGGTTCCCATAATACAAGCTTTGCTTAGTTTGGGGCTAAATGGTGATGTGTGAAATGTCCATTAATATTTATTTATTTAATGCTTCGACAAAACGGTTATCTTTCTCAGAAATTTTACGACACCGTTTTTAATAAACATCATAATTGAATCACTGAACGAACCATTATTAAGCGCATAAAAATATATTTAAAAGGCTATTTTGTAAGTTTGAATGGTTCACCGTAGAATGGCCAAGATTACTTCGTCCTATTCATTGGACTTACAATGCCTATTGTGAAATTTCTATTCTGATAACACTGGTACTGGTACTGTGCCTTGTAGTAAGAATAATAGATCGTCTATGAAGGTGTGAACTGCGGATGTAGAGGTAGCGTTCACACTCAGAGACATCTTCAGGAACGGTAAATGAATGAGTTTATTCACGGCTGTATACATATAAATAAACTAGCTATCATGAAAGACGTTGTCCTGTCCAATTTCTTTCCATAATTTTCTTTAATAAGAAAATTTTGAAAATTATAACAAACACAACAAAAATAAAAGAATTAGCAAAATCGGTCCAGCCGTTCACGCGTGATCCTATGACCAAAGAAAATAGGGATTTATTTGTGTATAATAGATAGATTCATATGAAGTGCAATATTTGGGGGCACGGCAGTGCCCCCGCCAAGTCGAGCGCGAAGCAAACACTGCCGTACCATCCTTTACTGGAACCATTTCGCCGCATTTTCAGGCCCCTATTTGAGAACCTCTGGATAAGACCAGAACGCTGAAATTTTCGTCATCCAGTAAGCCATAATCACATACTTAAAATCCAAAATTTCAAGTCTGTAGGTCATTTAGTTACGAAGTTAAGCGAAAGCAAATTTTCGCATTTTAGACAGACACTCACTCACTCACTCACTCACTCACTCATGATCATCAGAATAGAACTAGTACTTCCCATAAACTCAGAGAGCTGAAATTTGGTACAGAGTTAGGGTTAATAGCCACATAAAGGGAAAACCATAAAAACTAGGATAATCGAAGATCTGGAGTACCTGGTGACCCTGATAAGAAAACACAAAAGCCTAACCAAACTATTAGAGATCGACATACCGCCTTTACAAAAAATATTCAACTACTGGACCGATTTGAAAAATTCTTTCACCATTAGAATCCTACATTATCCCTGATGAACATAGGCTATAGTATATTTTCAAAAATATTAGGGATCCGTATGAAAACATCGATAATGTAATCCAAAGAGTGAAAAAATTAAAAAAAAATCCTTATATTGCGTTTGCTGCGGAAATTATTGACAATAGAGCAAAGTAATGTAGTACAGTTTTAAAGAGGACATCAATATCTACAAAAAAGTATGCAATACTATATGTCTAACTATTAGGGATCCGTATGAAAACTTCGATAATGTAACCCAAGGTGTAAAAAAATTACCTATAATATCATTATTACATCCGTGCGACGCCGGGGCGGACTGCTAGTACGCAATAAAATTAAAGGAAAACTCTGGATAAGACTAGACTGGCTTTTATACTTACTTATACTTACAAGTTTATAAGAAGAAATAGTCGAACGATTAACTTTATTCTACTCGAACATTACACAAATTGAATAAACAAATTAACAAATTAAATAAACTAAAATATTAATTTCGCTCAAAATTAAGAGTGGCGGTGATACCCGCACACGTCGCTGGATGGCGCTGACTGTATTTTAAACGCGCTTACGATTTGTTTTTATAATAAAAAAACTACTCATAAAAAGAAAAAAAAACTGTGTCAAATAAGAAAATCTAATAAAAAAAAACAATAAGCCCACGTTTCTACAAAAAGAAGTGAAATCCCACCAAAAACATTCTGTAAAAAACTAGCCAAGTCTCGATGGAGCTGCTTGTTTATCTCTAAAAAGTAATGAAATCTAGACAAAGTCGTGTCAAGTCTGAGGTTCTTTACTGCGATTTCTTTATTATTATAGAATGTTATGTGACTTGGCCGTTGAAGAGTACATAAGGGTACAAAACCAGGTGCTCCATGACACCATTGCACCAATCTGTCGCCAGAACCGCTACCCATTAACGATGGAAAATTGCCACTTAGAAAACGTTGATTCAATAACCAGTCAATTGTAGGCTTAATAATACTTATGTCAAGGCGAGCCTGAAACAAACAGTATAAAAAATACGTCTATTTTATGTTAGATCGGTGGTCGATTTGACGCTCCAAAAAGAAGACAGCAGAAGTCAGCATTGTCAATGCTGAATGCATGTGTTGCACGATCAACAACAGCCTAAAATAAGACACTAGCGTCCAATTACCAATACCTGTATTGGCTATTATCTCGCTTAACAAACATAGGTAGTTACAACAGATATAACATTACGTGTAAACAAAATTGACTTGTACCCACTAACGTATAAAGAATATTCAACGGCCAAGTCACACAACATTCTATAATAATAAAGAAATCGCAGTAAAGAACCTCAGACTTGACACGACTTTGTCTAGATTTCATTACTTTTTAGAGATAAACAAGCAGCTCCATCGAGACTTGGCTAGTTTTTTACAGAATGTTTTTGGTGGGTTTTACTTACGTATATTTAAGTAGGTAAAATTTAACATTTTAAAAATAAGAAGACAAACTTATGGACAATAAATAAATTAATATTGGCGGACTTTTCATATAACGCCATCTATCCCTAAACTAAGCAAAGCTTGTACTATGGGAACCAGATAACTGATATTATTATATATATATATATATATATATATATATAATATACTTACATACTTATTATACATAGTAAAACCCAGACACAGAACAAACATCTATGTTCACACAAATAAATAAATAATAAATAAATATTGGCGGACTTTACACACAGCGCCATCTAGCCCCAAACTAAGCAAAGCTTGTACTAAGGGAACCAGATAACTGATAAAAAACTTATAAGCCAAATCCTGGACGCAACATGTTGTGCCGACCCCACATTAAGTGCCGAAAAAAACTCAGCCTAGTGCGAGTCGGAATCGCGCACGAAGGGTTCCGTACCATTATATATAAAAAAAACGACCAAAAATAATTTTATTTTATTTTTAGTATTTGTTGTTATAGCAGCAACAGAAATATACATAATCTGTGAAAATTTAAACTGTCTAGCTATCACGGTTCATGAGATACAGCCCTGTGACAGACAGACGGACAGACGGACAGACGGACAGCGAAGTCTTAGTAATAGGGTCCCGTTTTTACCCTTTGGGTACGGAACCCTAATGATGTCACTGGATTATGGAGGACACTGTGTTATCTTGTAGGTGGCTAGTATCTCAAGATTTTTTGCCGTTTTCGAGTTATAAATGAGCTTGCGTGATTTTTTTTCCTAAATTAGCTATTAATGAAATTGTGGATGCATAAACATTTGGTTAACAGCTGAAATTTGCTGAATTTGTTACCTTAATGATACCTCATTAGTTATAAATTAGCTGAATTTGTTAATGTAACAATTCCGCTTATTTGATCTCATTATCAGCAGCTCATTTTAACTTATTTTAAGCTTTATCTAAAGCGGTTCAGCCATTACAACGTGAAACACAGTTAACCAAACATTCTCACAAAATTTCGCTGTATCAAATAATAGGTAAAAATACTTTTTTACTTAAACTGTTATAAAACCTTGGTTGATCCTATCCTTTGAAGAAAATAAGGAAAAGCCTTAAGCCTAGGATCAACCGTTGCGTACGCTAAACCGGCTTTGAGAATAACAACCTAACAGTTTGCATTTACTTCTCTTAGAACTCTTTGTGCGAGTATACAACTCGTTCTAGAAAACCTCATTTTATCGGACAAATTGGCAAATTGCCCGCCGTTTGCTAATGGATAAAATGCATCAGAACTTATGATGTGAAACTTAAAACTATGGCATCGAAACTACGACGCCATAGTTTTAAGTTGTCTTTGTGGTCGCAAGTTTTCACCTTTTAAACCGACTTCAGACAACATCGGTAGTTGAATAGATTTAGTCGCTTTTCAATTAAATATTTAAACGTTTTTGGGGTTCCGTACCCAAAGGGTAAAAACGGGACCCTATTTACTAAGACTTCGCTGTCCGTCTGTCTATCATAGGGCTGTATCTCATGAACCGTGATAGCTAGACAGTTGGAATTTTCACAGATTATGTATTTCTGTTGCCGCTACAACAACAAATACTAAAATAAAATAAAATAAATATTTTATTGGGGCTCCCAAACAACAATCGTGTTTTTTGCCGTTTTTTTATGGTACCCTTCGTGCGCGAGTCTTACTCGTACTTTTTTTGTAGTTATCTTCGTATTTTAATATATATATAAATTACGCGTCACGTTGTTTGTCCGCGATAGACTTCTAAACTACTTAACCGATTTGAATCAAACTTTTGCACGCCGTGTGCAGTTTGATCCAACTTGAAAGATAGGATAGCTTACTTCTGTATACCACCCGTGCGAAGCCGGGGCGATCAGCAGCTAGTGTCTATATAAGTTTTCTATTGAAAAATATTTTTTCAATAACAAGCTTTTGTCAAATCATTTAAACCATCGAGCACCAGCGCGCTATCACCTGTCACTTAATATAACATTGTCATCGGAACTTGACAAGTATGCAAAGTTTTTACTCAATCGAACGTTCAATAAGGAGTTCCGTTGTATATGTTGAACAACTCCTGACTCCATCAGATCAGCTCGCTGTCATATTATGGTATTGTCACCAGAACTAAAGGTGTATGCAAAATTTGCTCAATCGGATATCATCATATGGTTGCAAAAATAGTTTGCAAGTTTTGACGAACAACTTACCAACATACGATCAGTGCAAGTTAAATAAAAGCTTGTAATAACTTTAAATGTCTAACGACCAGGTGTCGGGCTATTTCCATTTGACATTAAGAAAGTAAATTTGTCCAGGCAAAGAATTTGGACGGCTCTTATGAACAGCCATCGATCACTACAAACTTTTTTAATATTTCAAAGTCAACCCAAACAGTCAAAGTCTATAGACTTTTATTAATTAAAATCACAGGGATTTATCTAAACTAACTTCTGTGGTGGCTTTGCTCGCGTGTGCAAAAGGTAAAAACGGGACCCTATTACTAAGACTTTACCGTCCGTCTGTCAGTCCGTCTGTCCCTCTGTCTGTCACAGGGCTGTATCTCATGAACCGTGATAGCTAGACAGTTGAATTTTTTTATAGATGATGTTTTTTTTTTGCCGTTATAACTAAAAATACTAAAAACAGAATAAAATATTTTTTTAAGTGGGGCCTCCCTTACAGCAAACGTGTATAGTAACGTTTTATAGATAATGGTACGGAATCCTGCGTGCGCGAGTCCGACTCGCAATTGGCCGGTTTTTTTTAAATTAGGTCCAGTGGTATTTGAGTTTATCCATTACAAACAAAAATACTAGTTTTACCTCTTTATTATATTAGTGTAGAAAAATCTATACTAGTCTATACTAATATTAAAATACGAAAGTAACTCTTTCTATCTGTCTGTCAATCTGTTCGGACGTTATCACGGCCAAAACGCTGAGCCGATTTTGAAAAAAAATCATAAAGTGGTAGCTTAAAGTCTTGGGACAGACATATAAGGCTACTTTTTTCCAGCATTTTATTTTGATTTTCATGAGTTTCAATGTTTTACGATAAAGTCATCTGTAAAATCTTATTCCTGAATTTACGCGGACAAAGTCGCGGGTAAATATAAATAATAAATACCTTCCAAACCAGAACACAGCAATTATGAAGATGATTAAAAATATGATGGTCACGTACCTTAACGCGATTAGACCTCCTGAGAGTACAATAGCCAGCAGTTGGACAAGAGGATTCGTAGCACGTCCAGCTCATTAGGAAGGATTGTAGGTGCAACGTGTGTTTCACGGAACCCTAATCATTTCCCGTATTTTAGGGTTCTACTACGTGCAAGGATAGGTTTGTTTAATGTCACCTTTGACACCTGTCATCAGTATGCGTAAACTATAAATACGACTAATTGGGTTGCTGACGATTCGGACACAATAAATTCGGACACTTTGTCCGAATTGACACTTTTTAATTTTAATATTTTCTTCACTGACGATTCGGACACCACCAAAATTTACCACGTTTTTTCTTGTATTGTTGACGTAAAAACTACTACTCCTTACTATCCTACTTAATATTATAAATGTGAAAGTTTGTGAGTGTTTGTGTGTGTTTGTTACTCTTTCACGCAAAAACTACTCAATGGATTTAAATGATACTTTACAGTAATATAGGTTATACATCAGAATAACACATAGGCTACTTTTTATCCAGGTACCACGCGGGCGAAGCCGGGGCGAGCATCTTTCGTATTTATAGTAGGAAGTAGGATAGGAAGTAGGATAATCTCCTCCTTATTTAAAAATCGGTATAAAATTAGTATTCCATGAAGTTAGTTAAATATACGCCACAACTCGCCAATATCGCCTAGCAAAAGGCATGCATATATCTCCAATAACATTTGCGAATAAGAAAACATGGCGATGGTCAAATATAAATCAGCAAATATGGTATTGCTGGGCTGATATTTACATAAAAACTCTGTCTATAGATGTCGTTTTATCTATCTGAGTATTCCGGCGTTTCGATTCTTGGTTGACTATTACTTGTTTAGTAGTTTTGTCGCAATATATTATACTAGCCGACCCGTGACAGACGTTGTCATGTCGAATTTCAATAATCGAATAAAGACTGAATGTTTTTAGTCTGTAATGCCAGATTTGTTGCACACCAGCGCCATCTATACCAAAATCATCTCTTTTGCGTTTTTTTATCATTTTGGGGATATTTTTTATTTATTAAAGTAGACTATGTTTTATTCGGGCATTACATCTACATCTACAGCAAATTTATATTTAATCCGTTTTGTCGTTTAGGCTTGATTGAGGCACAAACATACATACAAACTCACAAACTTTCACATTTATAATATTATTATGAATATAAAAGTCCACCAGACCTATAAATACAACGCCAGGTTCGGCTTAAGCACATAAAATAAATAATTCTGTTAAGTATGGCTTTTATTTTATTTATTTATATCGGTACAATTCTGTAATAGTCGTAAATAGTAAAGTGTATCATACTTCTGGCACTCAGAGCCTTAAATATACCTGAAGGGAGTAGTCAGAGGCACGTCATAACAGTACATTTGATACATGTGGCTTGAGCACGAACGACTATCGTACCGACAACGTATCGTCCAAATGCCAAAACTGACACTTGATACAAAAGTGACAGTTTTGGCACTTGAACGATACGTTGTCGATACGATAGTGGTTCATGGTAACCCCCCTGACCTCATTTTGTAGTAATTATCATTCAATACGTGACAGGTAATATTTTGGATGTTTGATATTGGAAAAAGAATTGATTAGGATAAATTATGGTTTATAATAATACCACGTGAGCAAAGTCACGGGTGTAGTCTAGTTCTAAATATTTTACTACCTACCTATAGTGAAGCCGTAGAAGGGATATTTTGAGAATTTGTTTATTATACTTAGGAAAATATTTAAGACTAATGTAACAAAGGAAGAATTTGTCGTTATATGTTACTCATAATACAAAATGAATAAGAAGGTACATACCTACTCAGTTTATTGAATAGGTTTTATTCGGAAATACGTCGAATAATGAACGGATATTTTTGTTTCATTGAGATCATGTTTTTCTCAGTATTTGAAAAAAGTTGATATAAGGGCATAGATAAACATAATGTTTTTTTAAGATTTCCGTACCAAAAGGTAAAAACGGGACCCTTTTACTAAGACTTCACTGTCCGTCTGTCCGTCCGTTTGTCTGTCACAAGGCTGTGAACATCTCATGAACCGTGATAGCTAAACAGTTGAGTGGCCTGTCAGTTTTGACATTTGGACGATACGTTGTCGATACGACAGTAGTTCATGCTAACCCAAGATGTAGACTATTACAAGCTTTTATTTAACTTGCAATGTATGTACTCGTATGTATGTAACTATGTAACTATCCCTCGTATTCAAGAACGACACTTTGAGAACACGCACCCACAGTGGACGAAATCTTTTTTCATAAACATCACTTTATGTTTTAAATAGAAATACGGCTAATTACCACGTGTTTCCTTGAGATGTGGCTTGTTCACAAGTATTTCTTTTTTCGTTTCGACCAAAAATAATCGTCGACTGGCAGCGTCTTAAGTAACTTTGGTAACAATGCAATAATAGCTATGAGCTGATCTGATGATGAAGTCAGGAGCTGTTTAACAGACACTCACTACGGACCTCTTTTGTAAATACTCTGATTGAGTAACAACTTTGCAATCTTGTCAAGTTCCAATGACAATGTTATATTATGTGACAGGTGTTCGATGGTTTGAACGATTTTACAAAAGCATGTTAATGAAAAATATTTTTCAACAGCAAAACTTATTTTCATCGTAACTTAATGAGTCAATGTTTAATATTACTCAAAATTCCTCGAAAACTGAGAATACAAGTCTGAGAAATGTTAAAATAAACCAACAATATATTAAACTACTTGGAGTATATATTACTAGGCTATTAATTATCCAGCAACATTAGGAATGTGTCTGCCCTAGTTTGTACTAAGTACTTTTTCATATTGGTGAAAATAGTAGGCATATGTAATGTATTTAAATATAATCTCGACTGTAATCCCCAAGTACGGTAGACATCTTCTCAGATCTCCAGGTGCCCAGATCCTTGACGTTGTCTAAAAGGGTTAGTCAGAAGCCCGCCCAAACATTACATTTGGCCACATTTTGCAGTAGTTAGCATTCCATACCCGACAGATTGCAAGCCCGTCGCCGCTTACAAAAATGCTTACCGGTTTCCTCACGATGTTTTCTTTAACGTTATTTTAAGAATAGAAAAATCCATTGATGCACGGCCGCGTTTCGAATCCACGGCCTTCGGATTGAAAGTCGAGGTACCTCCCACTTGGCCAACACGGCTACTTACTAATGTATTTACATAGAGTAAACAATATCAAAGTAATCAGATTAATTTCTTCGATGCCTCAGTAAATAAAGTACCTACTAACCTATCCATTGGGTATTCCTGTGTCCACACAGATGGAATAGATGGAATAGATTTCTGATTTGCACCCAGAAATAAATTGAATAAATAAATAATAGTGGACATTTACACAGCGCCAAAACAAAACATACGTGGTATGTAGTTTGGTAGATATCGAAAATTGGAACGAGACTTCTAATAGAAGTGTTGGTCGTTTGGTTGGAGTGTTGGTGATTTTTTCTATTCTAAAATGTAAATTAAAAAATATGAATGTATCTTTATAATAAGTTATTTGCTGGTTAGTAACAAAAAGAAGGATTTATATACGGTCTTCACACTAGGCAAGCTGGTATCGTAAAGACCGAATATGCGTGTTAAAACTTCTTTATAACGGTGAAGGAAATCATCATGCTGGTATCCCAGTTAGTATATTTTATGACTTTATGATTTTACTAGCTGCTGATGACGTAATGACGTGATTGAGGAACCTCCAAAATATCGATTTAAGATACTAAACATGATGAACTTTTACCGAGGAAAGGTTTAAGTTGCCTCGAAAGAGTTTGAGTCAAGGTAGAGTCGAGGTTACAACTAAATTATGTGGATTAGTGCCTGTAAATTTCAGAGGATGTCTATCATTCTATGGGATTACAGTCCTGACCCTGTTTCATTTAATGTCAACGGGATTGCCATTCACTGGGGCGACTTCCTACATTTATCTATGACGTTTACTTTCAAAACGTTTTACTTCCAATCTATAGCAAAGATCTGAATAATATTACACGATTCCTAGCTTTATTAATAGCCCGTACGTTTGTTCCCATCACACTTGATCAAACCCGCACGCCCTAATATTGATTGATCGTTGGTAACCTCACATTCATATCCCGGTCATCGACAACATAGCCCAATAGACGCCTGGCTTCATTTCTACAAACAAAAAAAAAGTTCACAACTGGTATCCCCAAGTACGGTAGACATTCTCTTAGATCCTTTTAAAATGTCTAGTGGGAGTAGTCAGAGGTAAGTCGAAACATTATGTTTGGCACATGCCCACATTTTGCATTTAGCATTCCGTACGTGACAGGTTGCAAGCCCATCGTCTTGCAAACTGTGGAAGAATACTAACTGGTTTCCTCACGATGTTTTCCTTCATTGTCCTTGTCAAACGGGTAAGGGGGAGCGGTAAAAAATGCATTATTAATCGATTCAATGTCACAGTCCGCCGTGGGGCGTGTCGTGAATCGCGATCGACATCTTGTATCAGCAGTATAAGCCTAATATGTAGTGAAAAGTGTTCGCCTTGCATGCGGAGTCTATAGGCTATATGGTCGATGATCCCGTCCCACTCGTCCATTACCACTCGAATGAATCAAGATAGATCAACCGCATTTGGTGGAGATCTCGGTTAGTGATAAGTCCATATTTTTTGAATAGGTAGTAATGTATATTAATAGCGATTTTAGGTCGGGTACAAATTTTAAAAAGCGAATGTTCACTATTAACGTATATTTTTTATGTAATGGATACTAAAAAATACTGGACAATTTTGAAAAAAAAAAAAAAAAACTATCAAATTTTTATCAATAGCGTTAAATTTGCAGCAAATAACGTAGGTTTTGTTTTATTTTCCAAAAAATATAGATCCTTACGAAAATTGAATAACTTATGGAACCAAGAATTATTTACCTATTATCTTCATTAGTACACCCGTGCGAAATCTGGGACAGCTAGTTAAAATATGTATATTTCTGAAAGGTTTAATCTGATATTTTACCAAGATTAATTGGAACTACTCTGCAGGCACATTAAACACTACATTTTATGACGGTCTTAATGATTTCAAAAAATAAACAATTTTAAAATTTGAATTTGATTTTAAATTAATAGAAAAATTGAAGTGAAGATGTACTTTGTTTATTTATGGAAAATTACTAACCCGGCTCGCCTCGACTCCGAGCCGTCTTCGCCTTGCCTGTGCCGCGATTCCGCACTGTCGAACAAGCAGCACCACGCCGCTTGTGCGCCTTGCCTCGACTCCGAGCCGCCTCCGCCTCGACGCCGCCTCGGCTCTAGCTCGTGTGGGCGATGCGCCTCAAATGTATAAGGGGTCGGCAACTATGTCGTAAATTACACCCGAGAGACATCTCGTAAATATGACATTTCCGCTGTCGTCTAAACCAATTGATGACCGGATACTATCGTACGATTGCCAAATCATTTTCCAATAAGAATAAGATAGAATAGATCATTTGTTATAGAACTAACAATCGCTGGGGAATTAATGGAACTCCATTGGAAAAGAAAATAAAAAGAAATAGAATCACGACTGTAATCCCCAAGTACAGTAGACATCCGATAGATCTCCAGGCGCTCAGATAATTGAAGATATCTAATGGGAGTAGTCAGCGGCACGCTCAAAGATAGATTGGTACGAAGCATTCCAAACGTGTCTGATTGCTAGTCCATCGCTACGTTTTTCAACCGACGAAAAATGGGGGTTCTCAATTCAACCCGTATGTGTATACTTTTTATGACCAAGCATATATCTTTTTGACTGATTGATGATCCAATTTGAAAGATTTTCTACTATGTAAAGATTTGTTCATTGTTGGTCCCATTTTAATTTAATTTACATTATTTTAAGACTTAACTCCTTCATGAAACTTAAAAACATTCATCATCTTTTGACTCTTCGATTGTTCGAAACATTTACGTCGGTTTTTTTTAGTTTTTAAAACGTAATTATAAAGTATACTAACTGGTTTCCTCACAATGTTTGTCTTCACTGTTTTAAACAAGTCTTACCCTCGTATTCAAGAACGACACTATGAGAACACGCACCCACAGTGGACGAAATCTTTTTTCATAAACATCACTTTATGTGTTGTGCGACACTGCATAGTGTGACTAGATGCACATTGTCGTGTGCCTCTTGCCAAAGTTGAGCTCTAAAGGCACACGGTAGCGTGCGCCATAGTGCCACTCTACACATAAAGTGATGTTTATGAAAAAAGATTTCACCCACTGTGGGTGCGTGTTCTCATAGTGTCGTTCTTGAATACGAGGGTTAGCAGAAGCAGACATGCCAATAAGATCGTTCGAAGCAATCAAAGAGTAATAAGTGATAAATATTTGTTGGTACCAAAGCAATTTCGGCATTTTTAAGATTCTCCATGTATCACTCTGGTTTTGTACCATTGCTTTAATGTATTGCCATCAACGTGAAGTGGATTACAGCGTAAATCGTAGCGTTCAAACACAGCTCATACTCGTACATATCTCCTGTATGAAATGTTCATTTAATCATATATATTATTTCTCCCACATAAAACAAAATAACACAGTTTTTTCCTCAATTTGTACATACTCTTTCACCCGAGTTCAGGTTTTTGTGGTGTCATAGAACACATATATTGAAACAAGAATGAAGATTTAAGTTTTTCCAAAATTATTATGAACTAGCCGACCCGGGACAGACGTTGTCCTGTCAAATTTCTATAATCGTATAGCGTAGCACACGTTGCTATGATGACTGATGTCAACACTGATGTCAGATTTTTTGCACACCAGCGCCATCTATACAAAAATCATGCCTTTTGCGTTTTTTTTATATGTTTTCGTATTTTAAAATAGTCTATTTTTTATTCAGGCATTATATCTACATCTACAGCAAATTTCATCTTAATCCGTTTTGTCGTTTGATTTTCAAACATACAAACATCCTCACAAACTTTGGCATTTATAAAAAGGATAACCTAAAAAGGCAACGTATCGTAAATGTAACTCGAAAGGGATATTCAAAAGCGACACTGAAAATTAAAACGTCGGAACCATGAACACTTCACAACTTGCAAATTGTTTAACTTTTCCCATTAGGCGGCAAGTTAGTGTGCGGTTATACAGCTTATTACCAAAAAGATTGCATTGAATTTCAGCTGTATTTCACTGTAAGACTAAGTTCATATGTAACGCGCAATTAAATTTAAAAAGATATTAGATGAAAAATTTAGATGAGAGGTGTTAACGCGCGTTGCAAGTGTTCGTCAGTCTGTTTTGATAGAGTCGAAAAAAAAGTTACATGAAATAAGTTTTCTGTTAAAAATTTTTTTCATTGACAAGCTTTTGTAAAATCATTCAAACCATCGAGCACTTTGGAATTTGACAAGAATGCAAAGTTTTTACTCAATCGAAGTATTTACTAAGAAGTTCCGTTGTGAGTGACTGTTGAATAGCTCCTGACTCCATCATCAGATCAGCTCGCTGTTACCATATTATTGCATTGTCACCGAAGTTACATAAGCAGGTATGCCAAATTTCATCTGAAACGGTTGGGGATAATTTCAAAATTGAGTTACAGGATTTCACCTTAACAAACATAGTTACATAGTTACATACATACATTGCAAGTTAAATAAAAGCTTGTTATTGAACCATGTCAACACACGCTGACGTGCGACAACGCGCGCTCATGTAAATTATAAGTTGACTAACAGTCCGCCCCGGCGTCGCACGGGTGTAATAATGATTTTATGTGATTTTTTTTATACATTATCGAAGTTTTCATATGGATCCTTAACGTTTTTGAAAATATTCTATAGTGTCTATATAATGGTAAAATATTTTTTCAAATCGGTCCAGTAGTTTCGGAGCCTATTCGATGCAAACAAACAAACAAACAGACAATTAAATATTAGTATAATATTAGTATTATTAGTATAGATATCACAAAGTCTAGACGCGCGATTGCAAAAAAACGTGTGTCATAATGTTGCCATCTGAACACACTCTTGGCAGAGGGAGGTGTATTGGCTCTGGGGGCAAAAGTGTACAATATTAGGTTTCAAAAATTGTTGGCAAAACCAAAAAGGGGGCAAATAGCTCTGTATACTTTATTGTGTTTTTATCACTCTCAATGCTTACTTCACAGAAACCCTATTAATTTAGTGTTCTGAGATACAAAAACTCCTACATGAAAAGCTTTAAAGTTCGAACGCGACGTTCCTCTGAAAGGATTGCTCGTAATTAAACTGTATTTTCAGAGTTTATTATGCTTGAAGGAAGCGATTTCTGAACGGAGTATATTTTAGGTGGCGGTAAGAAGCCATACTGATTTAATTAGAAAATTGTGTCGGGAGTAAATAATGGCTCTCTTTATAAACTGAGTAAAATTTACGTTTATCACGATTCTAATTTCCTAGTACAGAAGACATCCTTGCCGATCTCTAAGCGCTCAGATTTGACATTGAGACATGTCTAAAGGGGGTTGTCAGAGGCACGTTCAAATTTTCTTTTTGGCACATGCCCAGGTTTTGAAGTAGTTATTCCATACGTAGAAGTTTGCAAGCCCACTGCCGCTTATAAGAATGCTAACTGGTTTCCTCTTTTATCGTTTTGAGCACCAACATCAATTCAAATTCAAATTCATAAATCATTTATTTCAATAAAATCACAAGGACGTCACTTTGAAACGTTTTAGGAACTAGGTGAAGCTACGCCGATTCCACGCGACTAAGCCTAGAAGAATCAGGCAACAAACACGGCTTGGGGTCTACCTTTTTTTCAATGATCCTTTCCTTAATGCTATGTAGAGCTCCAGTGTGGTGCCGATCGAACAAAGTGAAGGAAAGGTGCTCAAACAAGAATAATAATTAAATCCTAGTATCCTACTAATATTATAAATGCGATAGTTTGTGAGTGTTTGTGTGTGTTTGTTACTCTTTAACGCAAAAACTACTGAACGGATTAAAATGAAACTTTTCAGTAATATTAGCTTATACATCAGAATAACACATAAGTTATTTTTTATCCAGGTACCACCCATGCGAAGCCGGGGCAAGCAGCTAGTAATATTATATTTTAATTCTTCTATGAAACCATTATTCGCAAATAAAAACACAATCATTTATTTGAAATTGAATTTGACTTTTAAGTCGCGTCCCTCCCAGAAAGCTGTTAAGTACTGGTATAGTTTAATTGATATTTCAAACGGGTATTGTCTACCCTATTGTTTTTGGAAATTTATTGGTCTCACAGCTCATTGGTAACAACTCTGCCTTCTGCGCTGTGATTGTGGGTTCGATTAACGGATTCGCACGAAACTTGGAACATACATAGCCTAGGGTACCCTAAAAAGTCGTGTTGGCCGAGTGGGAGGTACCTCGACTTTCATTTCGAAGGTCGTAGGTTCGAATACAGGTGTGCATAAATGGATTTCACTGATAAAAAAATTATATGCGCATCAAAACACGTGCTATAAACGGTGAAGGAAAACATCGTGAGGAAACCAGTTAGTATTCTTATACGCGGCGATGGGCTTGCAACCTGTCGCGTATGGAATGCTAACTACTGCAAAATGTAGGCATGTGGCAATTATAATATTTGAACGTGCCTTTGACTAACCCCCTGTAAACATCTTGAAAGGATCTAAGCGCCTGGAGATCTGAGAGGATGTCTACCGTACTAGGGGATTACAGTCGAGATCCTATTTTTTTTTATTATAGAGTACTCTAAACCGATGAGTTATTGCTTAAGCAATGTGACGAGAATTAATGAAGCAAAATAAGCAAAATAATTTTATCACAGAATTAGACAAAATGCTTAGTAAACTCACAAACATTGACTTAGTATTACTAGGTGATATTAACATTAATTTGAAGCTGGATAACCCTACTAAAAAATCATACATGGATATGATGAGCGGGCACGGTCTGTCATGCGGTATCAGCGATTATACGAGAGTAGAAATTATGAATAATTTTATAACAAAAAGCTAATAATTTTAAATAAAAAACTTCTTAAACCTTATGTTACTAATGAATACGGAAAAAGAACATCCCAATTTATACTTCCTCATCTTATTAATAATTTGCCGCTAGAGATTAAAACTGCACTTACAAAAAAGAACATTAAATACAATTTAAAAAAAATACTTTATAAACAATTTGTCAAACCAATTATAAAATGGAGCATCCTTTATGTAGGTTATTAGATGTAGGTTATTGGATGTAGGCAAAATAGTTGTAGGCTAATAAAATAGCAAAATATGATGCGCACGCGCACACACACAGTGATAGGTAACCACTACACCGCGCACCGTACCTACTAATACGTACTACTTATTACCTAATCTGTGACTAAGTCAATAATACTATGGTAGGAAGTTGTCAGGTTGGCTGGTTGCTTAACGATGGGTGTGTGTGAGTGTGGGCTCATAAACTGTATTTGTTTGGTTTGATGATATTTGTAGTTTTTTGTGTTTATCTTCATTATTGTGTTAAGTAGAATTGTTGTTTAAAAGTTAATTATATTATATTGAGAACCTAGTGTTAAGACAAACCTAATTTAGGTTTAATAACACTATCTGCCATTAATTGTACCCGATCTGTGTTTTGTAAATAAATAAATAAATAAATAAATAAGTATCTCAGGATCGTAATAGTGGAAAGTTGTGGTCTGGAAAACGTGATTTTATGTATGTGGAGTTTTATATTATTTATTAAGTACCACGCGAGCAAATCTGCTAGTAAAAGCTAGTTCTACTATAAATCTGAAAGTAGGTTACGGGTCAATGTCGCACACTCGTATAAGTTGGTCAGGACCAACACGACTTGATTCAATTTGAGACGGAGCCAACCACTGCTGGTGTTGTTTGATTTCTTATTTTACTTTGTGTTGTAATATATTCATGTTTATATGTTTTTTTAGCTATCTATACTTAGATTTTTATTATTATATATTATATTTATTCTAATATTTATGATTGATTAAATATTGTTTATAAGTGCACTCCGACCAATCTTCGATTCATTGTTATATATGTATTCACTTCATCCTAAGGTTATCTGGAAAAGATCGCATTTTAGCGATAAGACCGCCCATTGTACAGTGTTTGCTTAAGGTGATAAGTGAAATTTTTGACGTTTTGTATGGGCTGAGTCTACCCGGATAAGACGGAAAAAGTGATAAAACTGCATTATCTCGAAAACCATCAAATTTAAAATGAAACTGTCTGTAATTTATTTAGCTGGTAAGATTATCTAACTAATTATATTAAAATAAACTGTTTAGCTTTTCAAAGCTTTGATTAAAAACGAAACTAGTGTTTTTGAAGAGCCAACTTTGGAAAATAAATCTATTGAGAAAAGTTTCACCAATCGTGTTTCTGTCTGTAATTTATCTAGATTATATCCTTAAGTTATCTTTGTCATGAAAAACAAAACTTTATGTTTTGCGGTTATTGAGATAAAACGATTCTGCATTCATCAAAAACATTTATTACTCGCCTTAAGTTTAAGTTTCTGTTATTATTATTATTTTTTGTTATTGGTGTACAATAAAGTAATTTAATTCATATAATTAATTTGTGCCGTCCTATTCGCGTACTTTAGTCTCTTTTGCGATGCCTTTTCGGTTCTAATAAAGGGTTGCCCTTATTCATTTATTCATATTATGTAAACAATACATTACATTATAATAAAACAATATATTATATGGTAAACATGCGAGACATGTATTTCGGTGTTTTTGTGCACTAACAGAAACACAGAAATATACCTAACTAGATATATCTAATATATAAAATTCTCGTGTCACAGTGTTTGTAACCAAACTCCTCCGAAACGGCTTGACCAATTTTTATGAAATTGACTCGTTCAAGGCATATTTGATCATTCCCTTAGTGATAAATAAAATAAAAACGTTATCTACTTGGAAAAAAAGCCAAATCACGACGACAAAGTCACGCTCGTACAAAGGCACCGCGCCGCAAACAGAAAGGGCGAATTTCCCGAGTGCATGCCACGCGCCTGGCGGAAATTAACACGTCGTGGCAAGGTTACTGAAGAATCTCTAAAAGAGTGCATTTATGGCCTGCGCACATTGGCGGACGGGCGGCAATACGGCCGTGATGAACGAAACAGCTACATACAAGTTTGCGCGCGAGACAGACTCGCACTTGTATGTTTTTTTAGGATATGGCAGTCGCATTCCTACAACAGAAAACCCCTCAGGAGTTCTAGTTCACGTGCGAGTAAGGGCCTGCGCACATTGGCGGACGGGTCGGCAGAAGATTTAAAATGTATCTTATTATATATGTTAATAGTTATCCAATCGAAATAAGGTATATATTTCAATGCTCGGTGATCGGCCTCGGAGAATGGCAGCGCAGTTTTGTGATACTCCGAGGAATTGATTAATTTTAAATCCTCTACCGTCCTGTCTGTCAATGTGCGCAGGCCCTTTCTCGCACGTGAACTGGAACTCCTGAGGGTTTAGCTGTAGTTTGCAGGAATGCGGCCGCCATAACCTAATAACCAGGACATAAAAAAAAA
Organism: Hydriomena furcata; assembly: GCA_912999785.1. Taxonomy (NCBI): domain Eukaryota; kingdom Metazoa; phylum Arthropoda; class Insecta; order Lepidoptera; family Geometridae; genus Hydriomena; species Hydriomena furcata. Next base: position 2,594,292 of record OU538834.1, on the reverse strand, counting down.
AAAAAAAATCACGCCTAAATAATCCCCAAGTACGGTAGACATTCTCTCAGATCTTCAGACGCTTAGATCCTTTGAACATGTCTAGTGGAGGTAGTCAGAGACACGTCCAAACGTTATATTTGGCACATGCCCACATTTTGCAGTAACTGTAGTTAGCATTCCATACGTGATTATATTGTGTGCTCCATAATTATCAACTTGTATGTTGGTTCGTACATCACTGAAGCTAAGTATTTAAGATTTTTGCCCGTTTCTTAAGTTTTTTTTGTGATGTAACAAATTAACAATTTTCGGATTTTTCCTTGACTTGTGCTGTAAGACCTTGCATCTCTACGCGTTCTGAGAAAAAGGTTCTTAACCGACAGACAGACGAACAAACGAAGTGAACCCGACTGTCTCACGACTGTCATATAAGTACAGTAAAATCCTCTCAGATCGCTTTGTCTTTGGGGATGTCTACGGACGGCATGTGCTCACATTTTGCAAGCATTTTGCGGGTGAAACGTTTTTAAAAAACCGAAACTTTAAGTCTTTGTAATGTAACTTTCTGCAAGGAATTCCTTTGAAATTTGCTTAGATAGCTGAGTATACGCGGTAGGTACATAAAGACCACATAAATACTGTTCTAAAGGTTTCTATTCACATCTAAAAGAAAATCAGCATTGCGGTTTAAGTAAAAAGTAGCTTTAACCCTATACTTGGCAGGAATTTTTATTTTTGAAATGTTGTTTTTTTTTGTATAATTTGTGATCTAGGGTCATTAATAGAGGGGATAGTATGAAAAAAAAAATTATATTATTAATACTTTTAGATTTATTGAATGTACCATATTTGGCACATTGCCAGATGTGTCATAATCAACTTTACTAAATCAACGTACCATATGTGTCACACTGCCAGGCTTATATACATTTGTGTTTAACACTTTATATAACAAAAATATTACATTCTTACATTAAAAAGTAACAAAAACATGCTAAAAATAATTTGCGATTACGTTATATTCATTTTCAATTTATAATCTGTAGATAATATATAAATAAGTATATAAAACTCTTTAGTATTCCCCTAATCCTTTCTTAGTTTGCACTTTTGTGCAATGTATGCACCTCCCTCTGCTAAATTTGAAAGTTGGGTGATGAGATATTTAATCAAGCGTTAGAGAGAAGATATGCGAGTATTATCAACAGCCCAGAAATGATGTATATGCCCCAAAACGATCTGCTAGATCAGAAAATGATTGTCAAAAATATTTTCCATCGCCTTCTGAAACTTCGAAAGAAGTGCTAGTTATTTATGTGCTGTAAAGATTGGTTTTTGCACATTTAGAGAGATGATGTCATCTAAGTAGAACAGCTTGAAGTATTGAATGACACTCTTTCCTGCAAGTCAAACCCCAAAGAAGACTTCTTTGACTTCAGCAGAACTAGTGAACTTTTTACAACGCCAATAAGGTGTTAGTCTTTAAGACCTTCCTTCGTGCCTAATACACTAGGTCTTATTGATTAAGTAGCTGCTTAGGGTCAAGGCTGCATACCCACAATAGGGTAAGGTACTTGTTCAGAATCAACGGGCAATGAACAGTGATCGACAGCGATGACAGTTGATATTGTAGCAGAAATATTGATGTAACAACTTGATTCATCTCATTATCAACATTTCATAAAAAGTTTAGGTTTTCCAGTGAAAATGGCAATGGGAAGGTGTGAAGGCGGTGAACTGCTATCACAGCATTGCTATTGTTCATCATCTGATGATTAAATTTTGTCTAAATCTGACTTGCCCCCGACTCGAAAATAAGACCCACAAGTTGACGAGGTCGATGTTGCTGCTGCTGATATAGTTGCGGCACCTATGGCGCTAAAATGTCATTTTACCAAGTACTTCGCATCAAACTGACACCTTATGTACATTCTTATCTCTATAATTTCTTGACAATTAAAGCTCAAGCTTGAAAATTTTATGACGATTGGTGAATTTCGATTTATTAGAGCATTAGATTAGAATGCTATCGTCGAAAAAACATTCATACTCGCATAAAAGGGCCGACGACACCTCCGAGTTGTCAAAGAGATCTCGCTTCGCTCGATCAAAAATCATAAATGTATGTAATTTTGAAAAAATATAATTTATACGAGTATGGCAATGTCACATATCAGGTACATAGTAAAGATAAACTTGAATGGCGCTCATCTGGCAATGTGACTTATTTGGTACATCATAAAAAACCAGTTGATTGCATGCCATTGTAATTAATTTAGGAACATGAATATATTAATTTCGGGTGTAAAAAAATGTTAACTATTACATATCAACCGTTTTTGACAGAAATACTAAAAAAATACTAGTAATATTTAATTTTTTTAACCTTCGGTGCGAAGACTCCTTTCATTGGTCAGCTATCATTCGCTCTACTTCAAATTGAGAGTTGCAAATCATCAAAAAGTATATTTTAGTAGAATTGGGACAATATTTTCTAAATTATGTAATAATTAAAATAGTTTAAAAATATTTTTTCACGCGTAGGGAATTTTTGAAAGTTGAACGTACCAAATTAGGCACTCTGCCAAGTATAGGGTTAAGGGGCTCCCAGTCGACGATTGCTCTTTTTCGAAACGAAAAAAGAAATACTTCTGAACAAGCCACATCTACAGGTTCCTACCTAGATTTATATTAAGCTGAAAACATAATAGCAGAAACTTTTCACGATAAAGATATTATTTCAAAATGATACGTTTTAGAATTTATGATCGAAATATTTTATATACCTACTATTAAAATCAACTTGCTATTTATTGTTAAAGATAGGTAATATGTAGATCTAGATTTCTATTAGAATAGATTTTTGATAAGTAATTATACATAATTTATATCATTAATTTATTCGAAAAGCAAAGGCGGACCACGCGCCGACGTGTGTTTGTCGTCATTGCAGTGGTCGGTAGGATTATTTATCGAAGTGATTAAAGATGGGTACATCTTTATTCACATATACTATACATTATAAAATAGGAGATGTGGCTTGTTCAGAAGTATTTATTTTTTCGTTTCGAACAAAAACAATCGTCGACTGGCAGCGCCTTAACGGATTTTTTGTCGAGAGAGCATCACATTTAAATTTTGTAAAACTTACCCAGCTTTGCCCAGTTTGACATACAAGTACAAACCGCATTGTGGAGTTTGTTGAGTTGTTAAGTGGAAAAATTAATAATGGAAAAGCTATGGAAACCAGTTAACTGATAGAATATAGATTTTTTTTTGTAAATACATACTTAATATACATAACACCCAGACCAAACATAAAACGAAAGACGACGTAATGTTGAGAATTGAGAAATATAATGCTTTTATGGTTTAGGGATATCCTAATCCTTTTATTATTATAAATGTGAAAGTTTGTTAGTTTGTGCCTCAATCATGCCTAAACGACAAAACGGATTAAGATGAATTTTGCTGTAGATGTAGATATAATGCCAGAATAAAACATATAGTAATTTAAAATACGATAAACATCCCCAAAATGATAAAAAACACAAAAGGGATTATTTTGGCATAGATGGCGCTGGTGTGCAATAAATCTGACATCACGGACTAAAAACATTCAGTCTTTTCTATTCGATTATTGAAATTTGTCAGGACAACGTCTGTCACGGCTAGTAGGTTTATAAAGCGAGTGCGAATAGAAACATTGGAAGGCATATTTTTTAGGACCAAATCAGTGAAGTTATGTAAAAAGGCCGGTTCGAGAGAATTCTTAGCCGACGAGTAGGTATGCATGAAGAATGTGGTGAGAATGAATGAAGCAAAAGAGGTAAGTCTGGATTGTAGCAAGTGAAAAAGGCGTGGTCTCTGCCTACTAGGGATAAGGCGTGATTTTATGTATGTATGTATGGAACCGACATGGTCGGATACCGAAAATGGTTCCTTAAAAAGTAGATTAAAAAAAAAAGTATGTATGTAAAAAAAATATGTAGATATATATAAATATTAGTGGAAATTTCACACAGCGCCGTCTAGCCAGAAAATAAGCAAAGCTTGTACTATGTAACGGAACTAGATAACTGTTACTAAACTGTTAGAAATCTTATAAACTTTTTTTTGTAAATACATAACACACATACACATAAAAAATATCTATGTTCATCACAAAAACATTTGTCCTGGGTAGGAATCGTTCCCACAACTCACAGCGCAGAAGAGCTTACCGCCAAGTAGCTGTGAGGCCAGTGGAACAAAATGGAATAGGATCACGACTGTAATAATTATGCCAGGTATTACTTGCCATTGCAATAGGCTATTTGACAGTATGAAAAATAAAGTGTTGTTGATAGTAATCTATGTAAATTATGCCTTTGTAAAGCGTTATGGAGTAAAATGACTTGAAAATAATCAAAAACTTATTCAAAAACCCATAATTAAAATTATCAATTTTTCAACGCCAGTCACGTGATACAAAACGGTCAGGATGGTGGTAAACGGTGGTCGAATCGACGATGAGGTAGCATGTCTTCGCCTGCCTTGAAAAACTTGACGTTTATTTACTTGTTGACAAACATTGTGACGTCACAGAAACTAGTGCGACGCCATTTGCATAAAGAAGCGTTTTTGCGGGTTATTTAAATTGAAGATATTTAATTTTAATTTTTAGGGCCAATACTTATCAGACTTTCAAATAATATTGTTTTATGGGTCACTACTGAATAATCTAAAATGGTCATTTGTAAAATAACAATTTGTGATACAATCTGTTGCTCTAGAATTGTTATAAAAGCATTATTTTACTGTGATCATAAATTCACCGTAAACTTGAGTTAAGATAAAGTAAAACTGTTGTTTTATTCGTACTTACTTCTGTGCAGCGTTTTATTGGTTACGACCCGAACTTTGCTATTCAACGTTTTTGAGTTTACACCAATACTTTCATACAATCTATCACGTGTGGAATGCTAACTGAGAAATGTGGGCATTGTCCAAATGTAACTAATACAACTCCAAACATTTTGATTTGAATTCATGATTTGGTTTATGATTCATAGCGGCGATGGGCTTGCAACCTGTCACGTATGGAATGCTTACTACTGCAAAATGTGGGCATGTACCATATTTAATGTTTGAACGTGCCTCTACCTCGACTAGAGATCTTCAAAGTATCTAGCGTCTAGAGATCTGAGAGGATGTCTACCGTACTTGGGGATTACAGTCGTGAGTCTATTTTATTTTAAAATTTACTTAGTTAGTATTCTTATAAGCGGTGATGGGCTTGCACCCTGACACGTATGGCTATGTTAACTATTGCGAAATTTGAGCATTTGGAAAATGTAAATAACCCTTCATAACCCTCTCACTAACCCTTTAAGATATCTTGAAGGATCTAAGCGCCTAGATCTGAAAGTATGTCTACCGCACGACTTGGGGATTATAGTCGTGATTCTATTTTACTTTCATTACACTGAAGGTAGCTCAGCTAATCTATTAAGAACGTCTAGGTAGACTAAATAAACTAACCCTCGTATTCAAGAACGACACTATGAGAATACGCACCCACAGTGGACGAAATCCTTTTTCATAAAAATCACTTTCAGAAGAGGCACATTGTCGTGTGCCTCTAGCCAAAGTTGAGCTCTAAAGGCACACGGTAGCGTGCGCCATAGTACCGCTCAACACATGAAATAATGTTTATGAAAAAAGATTTCGTCCACTGTGGGTGCGTGTTCTCATAGTGTCGTTCTTGAATACGAGGGTTAGTATCTCGCGAGCAAGTTAGTAGTTTTCGTCTCGTCTCCGTCTGAATATACTTCAATAAACCTGTTCAAACATATAAATCCGTAGATTACGGAAATTAACCCTTCGCCACCGAGAGCTAAAGATTTACAACGTAATTAGCGCAAAGCCAAGAATTTAATCTGACGTTAGTCAGGGCTGTCTCAGATCTATTAATCACAAGCAAACTTGGGGCCTATTGTTGTTGAATTATTAAGCTGCGAATTAATTAATATTGCATGTCAGATGAACGAGGCGACTTTATTGGTTGGGATGGGTAAAATGACGCACCGAATGGGTTGGAATAATCAGCGGTTTTCAAACTTTCTTAAAGTGAACCGTCATACTTTTACTGATAGCTAGTGGATTTGAGGTTTCTGTAAAAATTGTTGCTAAGAGCTTAGTAGTAGCGTACCAGCTAGGGAGATAGACATACCCTCGTATTCAAGAACGACACTATGAGAATACGCACCCACAGTGGACGAAATCTTTTTTCATAAACATCACTTTATGTGTTGTGCGATACTGCATAGTATGACTAGAGGCACATTGTCGTGTGCCTCTAGCCAAAGTTAAGCTCTAAAGGCACACGGTAGCGTGCGCCATAGTGCCGCTCAACACATAAAGTGATGTTTATGAAAAAAGATTTCGTCCACTGTGGGTGCGTGTTCTCACAGTGTCGTTCTTAAATACGAGGGTAAATTACCATTAACAAACACTTGAGTAACTAAACGGTGTGTTTACTTACAACAGCTAGCGGTGTTATCATAAACAGAAACTTTGACTTAATCTAATCAATAATAATATTAGGTATAAATGCAAAAGTTTGTGGATGTTTGAAAATCAATCAGGCCTAAACGACAAAACGGATTAAGATGAAATTTGCTGTAGATGTAGATTTATGATGCCCGAATAAAAAATAGGCTACTTTAAAATACGAAAAACATCACCAAAATGATAAAAAACACAAAAGGGATGATTTTGGTATAGATGGCGCTGGTGTGCAAGAAATCTGACATTAGTGTTGATATCAGTCGTCGTTACTCTATGCGATTATTGAGATTTGCACAGGACAACGTCTGTCGCGGGTCTGCTAGTGTTAAATAAATAAAAAAAATAGGATTGCGACTGTAAACCTCAATTATTTACTCAGATCTTCAAGATCATTGGAGATGACTAAAGTTGGTAGTCATAGGTAAATAATCCTAAGATTAAGTAAGCATAAGTAGGACGAATTACGAACCCAGCAGCAATTACAATGTTATAGGTTAAGTGCAGCGATAATTGACACAGATTGAGCAACACTGGGTCAGATTATGAGCTCCGGCGCGCTGGGGCAGCCCTAAATTAGGTTGTATAAAAATGCTGAGAAGTGAGAAACTTCACAAAATTGTCTTGAAGAATAACAAAGGCGATATTCTGCCGCACTGGTTTAATGGTTAATTTCGATGTTTTATGTTAGGAAGCGTCGAATCGTTAAATTGAAATTGCGGTTGGTATTTTAGTTCTAATTCTACATAGAGGATGTAAAGTTCAGTGTAATTTTTAGGGTTTAGAAGTCCGCTAAGCTTGTACCTATAGTTTCAACATTGTCTGCCTGTCTATTCGTTGCTAGGATCATTTGAATTTCAGACCTTAGAAAGACATTTCAATAATATCACAAGGATCACTTTAAGCGTCTTAGGGATTATGAAGCTACGTTTATTCCTCAATTATGAAACGCACCTGAGGTACTTTTATTATGCTTAAACTTGACTGGCATACGTATATGGTACGCGTATGGTATGAAAATGTATCGACCAATCGTTTTTTATGTTTTTGAAGGAATTGACAATTCTACATAAATATAATTTAAATGGGACGGGTCTTGGGACTATTCTCTATACAAAAGAAAAAAAAACACCGAAATCAGTTCACCAGTCGACCATGCGTCGACTTAAGAACCTCCTTCGTTTTTTGTTGGAAAAAAAAGTTTCCTTCGGTGAACTAACCTAGTCACTTTTGAAATATACTTGCATATATTCAATGTGGAGTTACGGGTTCTGTTTTGGTACTGATTGTACCTCATTGTCACCTATAATAGAAAAAAAATGTTAGTGGACATTTTAAACAGCGTAATCTACCTCTAAAATAAGCAAACTATAGGTAGAATATAATCCAATGGCGAAGATTCACGATGTTACTCTGTTTGCGGCATATTATCGCCCCGCAGCGGTATCGCACCTCGGCGAGTTCTTGCGGCTTAGTCGAGATTAGCAATTGATCCCGCCAAATAACTATCTCCTACAGCCGTCGATTTTGTATGTAATAATCACTTGAAGCAAAGTGCCTCTGAAATGATATATTGCACTTGACAATGTGATGAACCACATACATTAATCCTTAAGAGTGCAACAAACTAAAGAGAGAAACTAAAGAGTGTTTTTTTTGCCGTTTTTTATAGATAATGGTACAGAACCCTTCGTGCGCGAGTCCGACTCGCACTTGGCCGGTTTTATTCCTAACAGATTAGAAAAATCGTGTCCTGACGTTACATTTCTGTAGATTAGATGTAAATAGCAGTGCAGTAATTAGGCTGTATGATTTATTATCCAATTACTGAAGGAATCCCTCACTAATTATGTTTATTCAGTACATTAGCTTTTAACGCATGTTCTGCGATGCTCCTAATGGGCCACTCACTCATTCATAAGGTCAGGTCAAGTATCATTTTGTAAGTGAAGTACGTAAGTAAATTAGGACGGACAAGGGATGTCATTTCGTCGATTTAACAAATTAGGTCTAGGCGGTTTACACAAACCATCGACTACATAGCCTAATAGACGCCTAATGGCTTCATTTCTTCAAACAAACAACTCTGTCAAGTCGGTGAGGTATGAGGTACGGGGGGAGTGGGAAAAAATGCATTCTGATTGGCCGATTCAAGATGACGTGATTCACTAGGGATGGGAAGTGTTGTCATGAGTTGTCGATAGCAGTCAGAGGCACGTCCAAATATTATATTTGGCACATATCCACATTTTGCAGTAGATAGCAGTCCATACGTAACAGGTTGCAAGCCCATCGCCGCTTATAAAAATACTAACTACTGGTTTCCTCACGATGCGATGTTTTCCTTCACCGTTTTAAACACGTGTTTTTGATCTATATATATATGTATAAAAATCAATTGCTGTTCGTTAGTCTCGCTAAAACTCGAGAACGGCTGAACGGATTTATTTTATCTTGGTCTTGAAATGTTCGTGGAGGTCTATGAAGGTTTAAAAGGTGAAAAAAAATTCGAATATTTGCAGGGAAAACCCTAAAAACAGCCCTTTTCTTTTTCCCATACAAAAGTTATAAAACGTAGAGTCCATTTGAGCTTTATTAGGTTTGATAATACGGGAACGGGAACGGGAACGGGAACGGGAACGGGAACGGGAACGGGAACGGGAACGGGAACGGGAACGGGAACGGGAACGGGAACGGGAACGGGAACGGGAACGGGAACGGGAACGGGAACGGGAACGGGAACGGGAACGGGATCGGGAACGGGAACGGGAACGGGAACGGGAACGGGAACGGGAACGGGAACGGGAACGGGAACGGGAACGGGAACGGGAACGGGAACGGGAACGGGAACGGGAACGGGAACGGGAACGGGAACGGGAACGGGAACGGGAACGGGAACGGGAACGGGAACGGGAACGGGAACGGGAACGGGAACGGGAACGGGAACGGGAACGGGAACGGGAACGGGAACGGGAACGGGAACGGGAACGGGAACGGGAACGGGAACGGGAACGGGAACGGGAACGGGAACGGGAACGGGAACGCGAACGCGAACGGGAACGGGAACTTAAGACAACATTTGTTAATTCTAAAGCGATAATATTATAAATGCGAATAGCAAATAGGTTACTTCATATCCATGTAGGTAAAACGCGAGCGAAGCCGCGGACGGAAGCTAGTTGTTGTTACTACTATGTAGGTTTATCGATCATCAATTATTGAGTAGTGGTACAACACTATTGACTTTCGACAAGGAAAATAACCAGTGTAACTTGAGCTTGTGGTAATGGTTTTTTAGCATAAACAGACAAGATGTGCACGGGTCAAGGAAGTGGTCGGTACTACTGCAGGTTTGACGCGCGGTTTTTTTGATCGGCCGTATAAGCCTGATGTTTTGGATGACAGTGTTCGCCTTGCATGCGGTGTCTTCTGGGCTATGTAGTCGATGACACAAACATCTTCTCCGCGTGTATTGCGACTGCATTCCATAATAAGTTTTTTGTTTTTTATCACCTGTCACATAATATAGTATCAAACGAACGTACCTATAAGTGAAGTTCGATGATTATTAAACACTGTGATTTGCCTGAGAGATTACTAGGTATAACATTGTCATCAGAACTCGACAAGAATGCAAAGTTTTACCCAATCGATGTATTTACAAGGAGTTCCATTGAGAGTGTCTGTTGAACTCCTGACTCCATCATCATAGCTCGCTGTCACTATATTATACAAAGTGAAATTTCAGCTCAATCAGTTGGGGATAACTGCTTCAAAATTGAGTTGTAAAATTCCACCTCAACAGACATAGTTATATACATTCATACATTGAAAAATAAATAAAATTTTGTAAAAGCCGATTAAATTGATTAAAGAAAAATAAGTTTTAGATGATTTTTTTTTCAAGTCTCAAGCTTTTGTATAAAAATCAAACCTTTAACATTACTGTCTTCTATGACATTTACATTATCATCGGAACTTCTTAAAGTATTTAAAGTTTTGATTCAATCGAAGTTCGAACTACTTATTTAATAAGGAGTTCCATTGGGAGTGTCCGTTAAACAGCTCCTGACTCCATCATCAGATCAGCTCGCGATAGATGAAGTGAGGTGCAAGCTGGTTGGGTTTTCGAATATCGTATGATGGGATCACAAAAAACCTGACAAGTGCGAGTCGGAGTCGCGCACCGAGGGTATCGTACAAATTTCTTATGGGTTTTCCTGTAATTTATAGGTATACTATTTTCTGTATTTTTTAAAATGTATGCCCAAGTTTCTGAGATATGGGGGGACGAATGAAGCGGACAGACAAACACACAAGTGAGCCTTTAAGGGTTCAGTTTTTCCTTTTGAGGTACGAAACTCTAAAAATTGTTTGACAGGTCCAAACGACACTCGTTGATTCGATTGTAATGACGATATCAACGGATTCTACGGTTGTATTGATCAATCATTGCGAAGTTCTGCTCACGTTAACGTATCCTTATATTTCAGTTGGCATTTTGGCCATTCGTCTGCTTCGTTATGATCCATCATGATTACCTAATGGAATAACAAACGGACAAAAACGACGTTGAAAAGCCACACAATCCATCATTTAATAATTGGTAGGAATAGCTAGACAAAAAACCGGCCAAGTGCGAGTCGGACTCGCGCACGAAGGGTTACGTACCATAATCTATAAAAAACGGCAATCACATTCGTTGTATAAGAGCCCAACTTAAATATTTATTTTATTCTGTTTTTAGCATTTGTTTTGATAGAGGCAATAGAAATACATAATCTGTGAAAATTCCAACTGTCTAGCTATCACGGTTTATGAGATACAGCCCTGTGACAGACAGACGGACAGCGAAGTCTTAGTAATAGGGTACCGTTTTTACCCTTTGGGTACGGAACCCTAAAAAGGAGGTTCTAAATTCAACGCGTGTATCTATATTTCTTTCTAATATATAAAATTCTCGTGTCAGTGTTTGTAACCATACTCCTACGAAACGGCGGGCCACCGGAATCACTGAATATTAAATTAATATTACGCCGTATGGATGAACTCGTATGGTTTTGTCTCTTTCGCACCGCCAGTAGTACTGTTTTAATATTACTTTAGAGCTTGTGGTATGGAGGTAAAAATTTATTAGATCATATTAAATTTGACATCGGGGTTTCAGTGGTGCAATTTGAAAAATTCGGTTTCATAATTAACTTAATTAAGGGGCTGTATGTCGACGATTGCTCTTTTTCGAAACGAAAAAAGAAATACTTCTGAACAAGCCACATCTCCTATTTTTATAAGTATATTACTTCAGGTTCCTACCTAGATTTCTATTAAGCTGGAAACATAATAGCAAAAACTTTTCACGATAAAGATATTATTTCAAAATGATACGTTTTAGAATTTATGATCGAAATATTTTATATACCTACTATTAAGATCTACTTGTGATTTATTGTTAATGATAGGTAATATGTAGATCTAGATTTCTATTAGAATAGATTTTTGATAAGTAATTATACATAATTTATATCATTAATTTATTCAAAAAGCAAAGTCGGACAAAGAGGAAATGGTTATGAGGGATGGGTAAAGTTACCCCTATTACTTGCCTACGTAGGTACCAGCAACGCGATCTCATAAAAACTGTCGATAATATTTACGATACGCATACGCCATCTAGAGCTTGCCGTTGTTAACTGTCTTAGTCGTTTCTGCCGCTGTTTTAGGAACTGGCAGCGCCTTAACTTGCAATAATGTATGTTTGTTAAGATGGAATCTTGCAACTCAATTTTGAAGCAGTTATCCCCAACCGATTGAGCTGAAATTTCGCATAATTATGTAACTTCGGTTACAATGCAATAATATGGTGACAGCGAGCTGATCTGTTGATGAAGTCGGAAGCTGTTCAACAGACACTCACAATTTAACTCCTTAGTAAATACTTTGATTGAGTAAAAACTTTGCATACTTGTCAAGTTCCAACGTCAATGTTATATGATGTGACAGGTGATAGCGCTGGTGCTCGATGGTTTATATGATTTTACAAAAGATTGTAATTGAAAAATATTTTACAACAGAAAACTTATTAGTTTTTTAAACGTATAACCTGTTTTTCATATACAGTGTGTTTTACAGGTCTCGTACTATTTGTACAAGCAGGTACATCTTGGAGGGTTCTATGTTGGACTAGGTTTGGGATGATTCATCCCTTTACAAGCCGTTTGTTCCTTTAAGGGTGAAAGGGAATAAACGGTATTTGCGAGATTATTTCTCGCCGGGGAATATTTGTAGGTGGTAACATTAAACGCACCAAACATCAAAACAAAATTTGTTTTGATGAATAATAAATAATAAATAAATAAGCACTCTAATTTTTATATATATCATCAACACAATTTTAAGGAATTTCGTTTTTATCTATACTTACTATTATAATGTAAAATGTTATGTTTGGAGTGCCTCTGTTTAACCCCTTTAGATATCTTTATGAATCTGAGCGCCTGGAGATCTTAGAAGTATCTACCTCTCTATCTATCGTATTTTAAATATATTAGATTTTATAAATTCTATGGCTCTAGTACTCGTCAAGACAAATCCAACGAGCCCAAACACGACGTGGTTATGTTGTGTAGTTAGGCAGTTCCTGTGTATTATTGCATTGTCACCGAAGTTACATAAGAATGCCAAATTTCAGCTAAGATTCCACATTAACAAACATAGTTACATACACACATTGCAAATTAAATAAACGCTTTTAATAAGAATTATCTACAAGGTAAAATAAAAAGATTACATCGGCTGCGACCCCCGCTTGGGCACAGTTTATAAGTGTGAACGATACTAAAACAGATTTACCGGTATTCAATCCTTGGGGTGGGCAGTGGGCGTTGCCTTCCGCCACTTGCCTGAACTCCCATTTGATCTATGGGTCACTTACTTCACTTACCATTATCCACCATTAAGCGGGCCCTAAACTATATACGAGTAAGTAATAGTTTAACTTTCTAAAATAAAATAGGTGCAGTCCGCAATGCGCCATAGCAACGGTTACTAAAATTTTGACTAGAAATACGGTTATACGGTTAATTACTACGTTTTTTAGGGCTTCGTAGTCTACAAGAAACCTTTATAGTTTCGCCATGTCCGTCCGTCCGTTTGCAGCTTAGCTCTGAGACTGATAATCCAAAAAAGCTGTTATTTGGCTTGAATATACATAGTATTAGTCATAGTCACGTCAACAAAGTGGTAGAATAAAATCTTGAAAGAAGGGTACCTCCCCTGGGCTACAGCTTAAGTGGGGATGTTTTTATTTTTTCTCGCATATTCCTGTATTGCTGACGTTTTTTGACGAGAGAGCTGCTGTAATTCACAGATCTACTGTGATCGCAGTCATAGGCGATGTTCAAGATGAAGAGCATCCGAATTTTCTCGAAACGTCACATTCGTTCGTTAATTCTAAATGTACCGTTAACATTATTTTATACTTTTTTTTAAATTTAAACTGCTATTGGTATTTCTAAACAACAACTTAAGCGACTTGATAACATTAAAATCTCATTCTACCCTGCAAACCGGAATAAGCACTCGTGCACCAAAAGGCTTAGACAAAAGACTTTCAAATCGAAAGTCGAGATCCCTCCACTAATGGGTAAACCATTTATGTCAGACCACTCGCGCGATGTTTACAGTGATGAGGTGCCTATGGCTAGGTTACACAGTGCGAGTTGGCATGCGAGCTGACCGAGTCAGTTACTGAGGTGCAGCTACTACGCACGTGTGACCGCATCATACGAGTTACTGTCATGTGCGAGTGGGACAGTTGCTCGCGTCCGAGTTACTTCAACATTTTTTGTTTTTACTCGCTACTTGCCTTCCCCCACCACACCACCGCACGCCGCTCGGTCGTCAACTCGCACGATTTCGCAGAATGACAGTGACAATGACAGTAGCCCGTACGCTCGGGCCCACGCCGGGTGCAGTTTTCTTGACCCAGACAAATTATGCCAGTACACTGGTTCAGTAGCTGTCTTCTGCGACGCCAGCAATTGTGCATAGTGTGACCGTGCGAGGCGAGTCGAGGTACTGTCATACCAGTACACAGGCACAGTAGCTGTCTACTGTCACATCAGCTTCTCGCACTGTGTAACCTATCCATTAGGGATTGCGCACATTAGCGGACGGCAGCGCAGAAGTTTTAAAATTGATCGTTATCCAATCGAAAAAAGGTATTATATTTCAATGCTCGGTAATCTCAAAACTATTATAAATTTCGATATGAAATTTATATAATAGTCTCTGCGCTGTCGTCCGCCACTCTGAGTAGGCCAGGATGCGAGGGAGCGCGCTTCGACGGCCTCTCTCTACGGAGCTCCCCGCATCACGCGAACTCCCATGGAGAGGTCTGAATTATGTGGTTTACAAGAACAACACTGCTTTTTAGAAGAAACTAGCCGACCCGTGACTGTCTTTGTCCTGCCTAAATTTCTGCCCACTTTCAGGAAACATCAAATTTTTCCCTATAAACCTTGTCCTGATATACAAACTCACAAACTTTGACTTTTTCAATGTTGTTCTAGACTCGCTAGTTTGGATTTTTTAGCTGCCATTAAAGAATTGACTGCGTTCGAAGTTTAAAAGTTGCTTACACCGTTTTATTACATCAGCAACAAGACGGTCATAGTGTTATTATAAACGCTTACAGAAGCGAAGGGAGAAAGCAAAAAGGGTCTCTTTGTCAGTTACAAAGAGACCCTTTTTGCTTCGACTTAACTACACTATCCGGGTTTCTTATTAAATGTAAACTAGTAATTAATCGAGTACCCTATCTTTGTACTGTGGCTGCTATTGTACGATCAATATAGATTGACAATGGTGTCGAATTTCGCGAATTTCTTTACATTCAAGTTAAATTAGAGTAATCTCAAAATGAAAGAATTCTTAAATTTAGAATATTTTAGAAATTTCGTATATTTCTGATGTGTAAAAATTACCAAATCAAAATTTCAGTTTTGTCACCTGTATTATTGTAAAAATAAATAATAAATAGGATCTCCAGGCGCTTAGATCCTTTAAAGATGTCAGAGTCAGAGGCACGTCTAAACATTGTATTTGGCACATTTTGCAGTAGTTAGCATTCCATGCGTGACAGTTTGAAAGCCCATCGCCGCTTATAAGAATGCCAACTGGTTTCCTCACTGTGATTTCCTTCACCATTTGAGCGCGTGTTTTAATGCTATTATATATTTTTTTCGCGCTCGCGTTTAATGGTCTATTCAATCTGAAGAAGATTCTCTAGATGAATCGAAACATTGTCGGTCTCATCGACTATAATTATATCATTTACGTGTGTAATTCCCGTTGTACCATAATATGTAGTGCAAGTCACGAAAGTTTCGAAAGAAAAGTAAATAAATTAAATTAGAGATACGGTCAATATTTATTGATCATCCTATGCCAGCCTATTAGGCCCGCGAGCTAAACCGTATCATTGGCTTCATAAAGTCTATAACACGACTGCTCTTTTGTCTATCAGAGCGATTAAATTTTACAATGCCGGTTCGGGTTAGTTTTAATTGAAACTACGCTAACATTTACTTATCATTTTATTCTTGAAAAAAAAAGAAAGAAAAAAAAAAAAAAAATTTGTGTCAACTTAATCTCTTAAAAACTAAACAAAAAATTACATACATAATGGTGGCGATTCTGTTGTGTCCACGCTTAAGTTAAAATTCCTAAAAACTATCGATCTTATTTCTTTTAAGTTAAAGTTTAAAATAGCGTAACCTCAAAGTGACAGTTCTAAAACATAGAATAGTTTTGAATAAATTTACGATTTTTGTAATAGATTTAGAAAATTAATCAACAACTACTACAACTAAATTTAATCAACATGTAAATTGGTGTTGACTAAGATGACATTTGGTTGTGTCAAATATGCGAAATAAAATAGAGAAACGGCTAAAATATACCAAGTTTTAGGTTTGTCATTTTGATGTGAATCTAATTTTGACTTTAATATAAAAGGAATCGAATTAATATAAAAGGAAGATCGATCGTATTTTTACGAAATTTTAAGTTTAGCTTGGACACAACAGAATCGCCACCAATGGCAATATTGACAATATGTCCCGAATGACGATGTCCTGTCAATTTTCAATAATCTCACAGAAAAAAAGCACTTTCAGTTTTTCCCGAACTTTATTCCACCCTTATCACTTAGGGGTATAAAAATTATCTATTACCTATTCTCATACCTACCAAACATACACAAAAAAACATTAGAAGTTTAGTAATCAAATGAAGTTAGAAGAATGGAAGGTATCTAGTTCCCATAGTACAAGCTTTGCTTAGTTTGGGGCTAGATGGCGCTTTGTGAAATGTATACCAAAATTTAATATATACGTATTTATTCGTATAAAAATATACATCATTATATATATTATATATAATATTAAATATATAATATTATATATATTATATATATATTATATATAGCGAGAAACATAGAGGCAATATATTATTTAAACAAATAATTATGTCAATAGCAAAAATGTAACTTAAGGCGCTCCCTGTCGACGATTGTTTTTGTTCGAAACGAAAAAAGAAATACTTCTGAACAAGCCACATCTCCTATTTTATAATGTATAGTATATGTGAATAAAGATGTGCCCATCTTTAATCACTTCGATAAATAATCCTACCGACCGCTGCAATGACGACAAACACACGTCGGCGCGTGGTCCGCCTTTGCTTTTCGAATAAATTAATGATATAAATTATGTATAATTACTTATCAAAAATCTATTCTAATAGAAATCTAGATCTACATATTACCTATCTTTAACAATAAATCACAAGTTGATTTTAATAGTAGGTATCAAAATATTTCGATCATAAATTCTAAAACGTATCATTTTGAAATAATATCTTTATCGTGAAAAGTTTCTGCTATTATGTTTTCAGCTTAATAGAAATATAGGTAGAAACCTGAAGTAATATACTTATAAAAATAGGCGATGTGTGTTCAGAAGTATTTCTTTTTTCGTTTCGAAAAAGAGCAATTGTCGACATACAGCCCCTTAAGGTATTGAATTGTCTACAATAATACTCATTACAATCGTGCAAAGCCAGGACAGACAGCTAGTACTAATAAACATAATATATACAAGATGAGTTAAATGAGCTGAGGAAAACTAAAATGAGCTATAAAACTTTGAGATAAAGGTAGATATCGATATACCAACCTAAAGACGAGTGATATTATTTTTTTGATGAATGCAGAATCATTTTTCCTCAATAACCGCAAAACATACAGTTATGTTTTTTATGACATAGATAACTTAAGAATTGAATCTAGATAAATTATAGACAGAAACACGATTGGTGAAACTTTTCTCGATTGGTTTATTTTCCAAAGTTAGTTCTTCCAAAACACTAATTTAGGTTTTACTCAAAACTAAGTATATATAGCTAAACAGTTCATTTTTATATTCTTCGTTAGATAATCATACTATCACAATCTAACTACATAAATGAAAGACAGTTTCCTTTTAAGTGTGATGGTTTTCAAGATAATGCCGTTTTATCACTTTTTCCGTCATATCCAGGTAGATTTACTGATACAAAAAGAAAAAAAAATTCAAGCATCCTCTTAACAAAAGAAGTAGTTATCTGCCACGTCATTTTCAGTCTAGACCCATCACAAACAAAATTCATACGGGCATTCCGAGTTGAACGATCTTTAAAACAGTAAAAGTACCATAAACCAATAAATGTACGATCCTGCCACAGTATAGCTTTGAGCCAGTAAAGAAGGAAGACCAAACAATGACTCGTGATAATTTGATTTTGACGCGAACCCTAATCGTGGAAAATTTTGTACGATTGCTCTCAAAAGATAAAGAAAAATTAAAAAGTCCAAACGTCACAGGTTGAAATCTCATCGCCGCTTTTAAGAATATTGACTGTTTTTTTACGATGTTTTCCTACGCCGTTTTGAGCACGTCATTGATATAATTTTCTTCTATTAGTAAAATCCATTGATGGACGATCAAGATATTAATAGACAAAATAATGTCCGTTTGATGTCAGCGCACTTTGTACAAAGTTTTGATTTTTAGGGTTCCGTACCCAAAGGGTAAAAACGGGACCCTATTACTAAGACTTCGCTGTCCGTCTGTTCGTCTGTCTGTCTGTCACCAGGTTGTATCTCATGAACCGTGATAGCTAGACAGTTGAAATTTTCACAGATTATGTATTCTGTTGGCGCTATAACAGCAAATACGAGTACTAAAAACAGAATAAAATAAATATTTAAGTGGGGCATACCATACAACAAACGAAGTTTTTATCCGTTTTTTGTAGGTACGGAACCATTCGTGTGCGAGTCTGACTCGCACTTGGTCGGTTTTTATGCCTGCACTGCTCCTAATATAAAACAAAGTCGTGTTAGTTACATCATTTGTAACTCAGGAACGGCTAGACCTCTTTCGTCTTCGTCCGTAATAGGAAAGTATACATAATTATAAGTAGTATACTTATTAAAGTATAAAAACCTTAAAGAAATTAAAGAAAAAAGAATGAAAAACCTTGAAGTGAGTTCTGTTTGATACCACGGCCCAGTTACCGTGGACGAGAACGCTACGGGGGAAGGGACGGGAACGGGAACGGCAACGGGAAAGAGAACAGAACACAAAATTTGTTCATTCTAAAGCGATAATAATAAATATTGTAAATATTGGCGGACTTTGCACACAGCATCATCTAGCCCCAAACTAAGCAAAGCTTGTACTATGGGAACCAGATAACTGATAGAATACTTAAATACGTTTTTTTTTTTTGTAAATACATACTTGTTATACATATTAACACCCAGACACAGAACAAACATTTATGTTCATCACACAAATGTTTGCTCTGGGTGGGGATCGAACCCACAACCTACAGCGCAGAAGGCAGAGTTACTACCAACGAAGTTCGCCGAGTTAGCTTGTAAGTAAATATACTGTTTGATGAGCTACTGTGCTTTACTCGTCTAGAATGGGTCCCCGTGGAACTTCACTTGATTCGCAATCACTACGTTCGTAATAATTTTATGAGCTGAAAACCTGTTCGGTGTAAATCTCCAAGTTTCGAACACAGTTGTTTACTTTCGTTGAAAACTTGGGGCTTACTCTCACTTTCTTGTTGCATTGCTCTTGTTGTTCAGTAGAGTTGGGGATGTGGGTTTTTAAGGTGATATCGATCTTTGTTAGTTCCTTTGTTTAAGGTTTTAGATATCGATGTCTTTGAGCTGCCATGTATGTACCTACTAGCCGACCCGTGGACAGACTTTGTCCTGTCTTGTGTAGTCAAAACTGATGTCTGATTTTTTGCATACCAGCGCCATCTATACCAAAATCATCCCTTGCATTTGTTTATCATTTTGGGAAGGTTTTTCGGATTAAAAACTACGCTGTTTTATTCGGACATTATATCTACATCTACAGCAAATTTCATCATAATTCCGAGCGATGTCCAACTTTCAGTCAGTTTATAGAGGAATTGGGCAACATGTCAAGCAACTTGTAGGCTATGACTACAATTTAACAGAGTTTATTTCAATTATTCCGGAACGAAACAGTTCTTTAAAAGTGAAAGGAGGGTAGGGAAACCCTTGCACTGCAGACATGGTAAAAAACATCGATATTTCAAAACAAAACCTTGAAAATATCTCTTCTCTACCGCCAACTTACCGGCTGCAATACCTGTATCGCTCCCGGCGGTACACGAGACGGCTGAAAACTCCGCCGCGATTACAACACTAATAAACGTCTATAGAGCCTTCTGTTTTTTAGGACTATTTTACAAGCTTTTATTTAACTTGCGATGTATGTATGTAACTATGTTTGTTAAGGTGGAATCTTGCAACTCAATTTTGAAGCAGTTATCCCCAGCCGATTGAGCTGAAATGTTGCATACTTATGTGTCATCCGAGACAATGCAATAATATAGTGACAGTGAGCTGATCTGATGATGGAGTCAGAAGCTGTTCAACAGACACTAACAATGGAATTCCATTAAATACTTTGATTGAGTAAAAACTTTTCATACTTGTCAAGTTTCGATGACAATGTTATATGATGTGACAGGTGATAGCGCGCTGGTGCTCAATGGTTTAATAGTTATTTGTTATACAAGAGTGCAAAGTTGCTTTTTAACCGCGTGTTCAATTTTGATGACCGAGCAAGCGAAGGATTCTAAAATTGATGATTCAAAATTAGAATCCTGAGCGTTAGCGAGGGAATCAAAAGAGCACGAGGTGAAAAATCTTTGCACTCGAGTGCAACACGTAACTTTTCATTCCACCTCAGCGAGGAAATGAATAAATGCAAAAAAAAACGTTTACAATCACAAGATAGGTACTTTTATTTCAGTTTAGGTATTAACTACTACATTATGACAGGTAAGTATTACAGAATAATCTTAATAATGACGTGAAAAAATGCCGCGTAAAGAACTGCGAACCATAGAGGTAGCAGTAAATAGGTTTAATGATTTTTTGAATTCACAAACTTAGTGCACACGATGTTCTAAATTCAATTTACTTTATCCTCTAGAGAATAAAAACGGCTTTTGCACTCAGATATTGAAGAGCAAAAATACTTTTATACCATACCTACTTTAAAAAGCTTATTTTATTCACGCAAAACAGTGAATAAAAAGGCCTTTTATTCACTGTTTTGTTTTTATTTACTATTTTGGTGTTTGAATTTGGAACACAAAATATATCCGGTCTCTATTTCAATGCTTACACAAACTCCTTGCGCTGAGATTCGAAATTCAAAACTCTTTGGTGCAAATAAATTCTCGAGATTTGATTGGTCGATATTTGCGACAAGGAGTTTGGCATTAGATTAAATAAATATTCTCGTAGTCATGGTATAAAGTATAGTATGCAACTCCTGAATAAAGTACGAATTTATATCGAGGGCCATGAATCACTCGCGTCGTTCAGGATTCTAACAGTTGAATCATTAGAATCCTTCACTTGCTCGTGACTCATCTACGGCTCTCGCTTTAAATCCGTCCTTTATTCACTAGTTGCATAATATACTATTTCCGAGATGGTGGGATGAAAATGATTTTACAAAAGCTTATCATTGAAAAATATTTTCCAACAGAAAACTTATTTCCTTCACAAAAGATGTAGGATTATTTTGAAACACTAGCTTGTTCGCCTCGGGGCTTCTTAGGATGTACTTAAATTGTATGCCTAATTAGAAAGTAAGAATCCCTAATATTTTCTAGTAATAAATATAGCCTAATGTTACTCAGAAATAATGTAGCATTTAAATAGCGAAAAAATTGAAATAGGTCTAGCAGTTTTTGAGTTTTTTCGTTACAAACATACAAAAATAGAATAGATAACATAATATAAACATTGTCTAGCCTCACAGCTTAGTAACTCTATCTTCTGCTCTGTGGAATATGGGTTACATTTTTCTACCCATAATATTTTTGCGTCTGAGTGTTTTAAAGTAATAAGTATGTTTTTACAAAAGATAAAGTGTACCTATTAGTATTATAAAGTGATCTGATATAAGCTATGCTTAATTTGGGGCTAGATAGTTTTGAGTGAAATGTAGATTGATTCTAATTTAAATTTGACTAATTTCTACAAACCTAAGACCTCGGTAACAAGGAGGGTTGATGGGCTTAGACTCAACTGTGCGAAAAACCGCACGGAAAAGCGTTTATTTGAATACATATTATATATATATCTATATATATTCAACAAAAAAAAGGATCTTTTAAAAATGATTTTTCTATAGTCGTAAATTATCTCCCAAAGAAACCTAAAATATCCGAACTCTGATTCCATATTTTATGTCAAAATATCAACAGAAATTCAAGCAATCTCAAGAATTGCGTACAAAAGAATTCTAGCAAAAAGTGACTCCGCAAACTGCGAACTCTTGCAATTTATCAAAACTATTTAGATATTCAAAAAGCTGAAGAACAAACTGTGCGCGATAATTACTCGTGAGTTGGCAACAGCAATCAAGGAGTCTGTGGTGAGGTGGGAAACTTTAATAAAGAAAAAAAAAATAACGATGAACGTCAGCATAGCTACGTGGTGAACAAGCCGTTAAGGGGCTGTATGTCGACGTTGCTCTTTTTCGAAACGAAAAAAGAAATACTTCTGAACAAGCCACATCTAATATTTTTATAAATATATTACTTCAGGTTCCTACCTAGATTTCTATTAGGCTGAAAACATAATAGCAGAAACATTTCACGATATAGATATTATTTCAAAATGATACGTTTTAGAATTTATGATCGAAATACTTTGATACCTACTATTAAGATCAACTTGTGATTTATTGTTAAAGATAGGTAATATGTAGAATGTAGATCTAGATTTCTATTAGAATAGGTTTTTGATAAGTAATTATACATAATTAATATCATTAATTTATTCGAAAATCAAAGGCGGACAAAGAGAAAATGGTTATTGAGGGGTTTGTAAAGCTACCCCTAATACTTGCCTACGTAGGTACCAGCAACGCGATCTCATAAAAACTGTCGATAATATTTACGATACGCATACGCCATCTAGAGCTTGCCGTTGTTAACTGTCTTAGTCGTTTCTCCCGCGGTTTTAGGAACTGGTAGCGCCTTAATATGTATTTTGGTATTCGATAAGAAATATAAACAAAACCAAAAATAAATCAATTATTGCTTTTTAATTTTTTTACAAAAACCAATTTCGAATTTGATACATTGAGTTTATTAAAAAAAAATATATATAAGTAACTAATATATTGTTTAATATAAAAACTTATTTTAAAAGTAATTCATCGTACGTTTTATGATTTATTTATTCTTCTTTATCTATATCTTTGTTTAAACTTAGCTCGATACGAACTTTTATGTTTTGATTATTAGAAAACTTTTCGCGTTACGATAAGCATCGCAAAAAGTTTTCATTTTGCAATAACGATATACAATAGGTAAATTAGGTACATGCAAAATGCGTGCGATAGAACAACTGTAGTAGAAATTAAAACAATGTTAAAATCATGTCAAAGTCAGGGCTCCCCACAAAACCGCGATGCGATGCGATACGACGCACGCAGGAATATAGCTCTTTAGAAAAATTGGATGACAGCTCGCAGATATATGCGATGCGATGCAAATTAGCAGTTATGTGTGAGGTACAGTCAAAGTCAAAGGTTAAGGATCACTTTGAAAGGTGAAGCTACGCCTGATCCCATCGACCACATAGCCCAATATACGCCTAATGGCTTTATTTCATCAATCAAACAGTACTGAGGTGTGCGGGTCAGGGGTAACGGTAACAAAATGCATTCTGATCGGCCGATTCAATGTCACAGCCCTCCGCGGGGCGCATCGTGAATCGTGCTCATTGTATATCATCAGTATAAGCCTAATGTGTTGTTTTAAAGTGTTCGCCTTGCATGAGGAGTCTATAGGCTGTGTGGTCGATGCCTGTTCCTCGTGACCAAGCCTAAAACAATCAGGCAACAAGCACAGCTTAGGCCCGTCATTACCATCACCCACACCTAAGTTCACCCAGGGGGGTTAGCATGAACCACTATCGTATCGACAACGTATCGTCCAAATGCCAAAACTGACACTTTTACTACACAAAAAGTGTCAATTTTGACATTTGGACGATACGTTGTCGATACGTATCGTGGTTCGTGCTCAGGCCATTGGAAAGCTGGAAAGAAAGCTCTTTTATGCCACTTTCAAAAGGCTATAACCACCCCAAAATGGCTATAAAGCATTCAAAAACATCCGTTTCAAGAATAATATTAAAAATGTCCATTCATCCCGTTTAAATTATAAGCAAAATATATTCAAGAGTTTATGATGAAGCACGAAGAATCCCTCAAAAGTTTTCATTAAAGCTTTCATAAAAGGCCGCCATGACAATGACTGTCGTAATAGAGAGAACTGATTGCAATAATAGCACAAAAACCATTGGGTAAGTTCGAGTAAGTGCGTTCAAAACGGGACCTTATTACTAAGACTCCGCTGTCTATCTGTCTATCTTTCACCAGGCTGTATCTCATGAACCGTGATAACAAGACGTTTGAAATTTTCACAGATGATGTATTTCTGTTGCCGCTTTAACAAAAAACCGGCCAAATGCGTGTCGGGTCACGCGCAATGTAGGGTTTCGTAGTTGACACGGCTTACAACGTTATAATAAGTAATTTTCAATGGTATTTGTAATAAAAAAAAAGATAATTTCTTGCAAACAGTCTATAGAGTTGTTAGAAAATAGTTTGTTAGTATATGCGGGTCAGTTTTCTTCAACCAATTAAGCAGATATTTAGCATACCTGTGTAAGTTTAGTGACAATATAATAAATGGTGACAGAGAGCTGATCATGGAAATCCTTAGTAAATAGTTGGATTGAGTTTAAATAGTTAGATTGAGTTAAAACGGAAATCTCGTTACCTTCCTAGTACCTATTATGACCTCAAACTGACGGTCACCGTTTTTAAGCAATACCAGTGCTAAAAAAAGGCAATGAGTAAGAAGCTAAAGAAAAATGAGTGACAAGTAGCTTATTATAAATACAAAGTCAGCCACAGTTTGATGACGTCCAGAGAGTCCATTCCACAAAGCTCAGTTCGTAGTAACTCTGCCTTCTGCGCTGTAGGTTGTGGGTTCGATCCCCACCCAGGGCAAATATTTGTGTGATGAACATAGATGTTTGTTCTGTGTCTGGGTGTTAGTATTTATCATAAGTATGTATTTACATAAAAAAGTATATAAGTATTATATCAGTTATCTAGTTCCCATAGTACAAGCTTTGCTTAGTTTGGGGCTAGATGGCGCTGTGTAAAAATGACAAATAGAAAAAAAAAGAGGGTTGACGTCAGGAAGGCGATCAGTGGTTATGCATAAGCCAAATTCTCTACGCAACATTAGAATAGAATAAAAAATATAGGATCACGACTGTAATCCCCAAGCACGGTAGACATCCTCTCAGATCTCCAGACGCTTAGATCCTTTCAAGATGTCTCATGGGGGCAGTCAGAGTTCTTCCAAACATTATATTTGGCACATGCCCACATTTTGCAGTAGCTAGCATTCTAGACGTGACAGGTTGCAAGCCCATCGCCGCTTATAAGAATACTAACTGGTTTCCTCACGAGGTTTTCCTTCACTGTTTTAAGCGCGTGTTTTTGATGCGCATATAATTTTTTCGAACAGAAAAATCCATTGATGCTCGCCGGGATTCGAACTATTAGATCGAAAGTCGTGGTACCTCCCACTCGGCCATCACGGGTTTTTTTTTTATTTAGATTTACCTGGTAATAATATAAGACAGGTACATGTTTGAAATAAATATTATATTTTCTCAACTTTACAAGTATACAATTATGTTAAAACGTGATCATGATTTCAATATTCGTGTGAAACGGAAACAGATAAAAAGATTCCCATATTCTTAGTTGTAACCTCGACTCTACCTTGACTCAAACTCTTTCCTGATCGATCTTTCCCAGTAAATAATGAGAACCAGACATTAATGATACCGAATACGTGAGATATTATTGTTGTGTGTAAAAATCTATAGTTACAGCATTATTGTATCAAAAACTTTACTTTTATAAATATATTTCTGTGATCTTTTACACTATAAAATCCTCCAGATTTTAATAACAGCTCAGCTCTCGTATAACATGCTTCTTACAATAACAAAGTAGGAAAAGGATCTTAAAATATTTCAACTGTCTAGCTATCACGGTTCATGAGATTGTGACAGACGGACGGACGGATAGACGGACAGACAAACAGACAGACAGACGGACAGCGAAGTCTTTGTAATAGGGTTACATTTTTACCCTTTGGGTACGGAACCCTAAAATTCATCCCTTCTTCAGTATTTTTAGTCGAATTCAAAGTGATTTGTTGGCAAGTTTATGAATCCTTTATTCAAGCTTGTATTAAATAAATAATAAATAATAAATATTGGTGGACATTTTACACATCGCCATCTAGCCCCAAACTAAGCAAAGCTTGTACTATGGGAACTAGATAACTGATAGAATACTTAAATACTTTTTTTTTGTAAATAAATACTTAAGATACATACTAACACCCAGACACAGAACAAACATCTATGTTCATCACACAAATATTTGCTCTGGGTGGGGATCGAACCCACAACCTACAGCGCTGAAGGCAGAGTTACTACCAACTGAGCTGTGAGGCTGTCGTTTATTTTTTTGTTTATTGTGCAATCCTTTCACTCAACTCGCAACCTATTTTCCATCTAACTACTCTGTTTGTTACAAAGTTGTTGGTACATATAGCTCTATTTAATTGTATTTTCATAAGGCACTTAGTGTTGTCACGTTACTGCTGTTTTGTACTTTGTAATGTTGTATTGTGCTTTTTGCTTTCAAGGCATTACAAATGAAAATCTACTTTCGTATAACTTTTATATAATCACAAGCTTTAATTTAACTTACAATGTATTTATGTATGTGTGTATGTAGTATGTATGTATGTATGTAACTATGTTCTAATCTAGCAAGTCAATTTTGAAGCAGTTATCCCCAATTTACACACACTTTTAGTTCTGATGACAGTACAATATTATGATGACAGCGAGCTGATCTGATGATGGAGTCAGGAACTGTGCAAGAGTAAAAACTTCTCGATTAAAAACTTCAGTTCCGATGACAATGATTATAATGTGACAGGTGATAGCGTGCTAGTGTTCGATGGTTTAAATGATTTTACAAAAGCTGTCATTGATCAACTATTTTAAGGTGATGTGTGATATTTTAGACGTTTTGTATGGACTGAGTCTACCCGGATAAGACGGAAAAAGTGATAAAACTGCATTATCTTGAAAACCATCAAATTTAAAAAAAGGTTTGGTTTTCAAGATAATGCAGTTTTATCACTTTTTCCGTCTTATCCTGGTGGGTAGACTCAGCCCATACAAAAAGTCAAAAATTTCACTTATCACCTTAACTGAATCTACTGAAAAAATACAAGGCAACCTAACTTTGGAAAAGATCAAATTCTCATGTTGAAAAATTGGCCAATTTTGTTTAGTTTTTTCGGTGATAATAATTGAAGGTCTGATTCAGTTCAATTTCAATTCATTCAATTCTCATTCAGTTTTAGTTTTCGGGAGTTGTCTTTATATACCCTGTATTTTGTGTTGACTTCTTGTTTGAGCAAAATATTCCCTTTGGCTGCCATTTCTGTGTCAATCCAGACACGCCCCAAGGCACCCGTTGTCGACATCGAAACGTTCCAACTCGTATATTAAGACGAGTTATAAATGTTTTTGATGAACGTACAATCGTTTTTGTTCCAAAACCGCAAAATGTTTATTTCGTTTTTTATGACAAAGATAACTTAGGGATATAATCTAGATACATTATTGACAGAAACACGATTAGTGAAGCTTTTCTCGATAAATTTATTTTCCAAAGTTGGCTCTCCAAAAACACTAGTTTTGTTTTTAATCAAATCTTTTTATATTTGATGGTTTTCAAGATAATAAAGTATTATCACTTTTTCCGTCTTATCTGGGTTGACTCAGCCCATACAAAAAGTCAAACTTTAATTATTACAAGTTATTACAAGTTTTAATTATTATTCTTGTTTGAGCCTTCACCTTGTTCGATTGGCACCACACTCTACATAGCATTAAGGAAAGGATCATAAAAAAAAAGGTAGACCCCAAGCCGTGTTTGTTGCCTGATTCTTCTAGGCTTGGTCGCGTGGAATCGGCGTAGCTTCACCTAGTTCCTAAGACGTTTCAAAGTGATCCTTGTGATTTTATTGAAATAAATGATTTTTGAATTTGAATTTGAATTTGAAACATTTTACATATCACCTTAAAGGAAGATCTGGAAATGTCAAGATCTGGTGTAAATATTTCCCACAAATGAAAAGGTAGAGCTTCTATTCCTAGCTTTTGTTTGCCTTCTACAGTTATTTTATCATGCTAACTACTAAAATGAGGGCATGATGTGCCAAATTAAAAATTTTGACGTACCTCTGACTAACTCTTTTAGACATAAACCAATTTAAAATAATCATTCAATTTCTAACAGCTGTATAATCAGTGAGTACCATAGTCTATTTTTATTTTCATAATAATAAGAGGTCCCCACGAAAATTGCAATAATGTAACCAAAGGTATCAAAAATTTGTCTATAATATGCATCTGTGCGAAGCAGGGTTGGATAGCTAGTTAATTATAAAGGTGGCATTGTAATGTAATCATGAGGAATGTGATGAGAGTGAATGAAGCTAAAGAAGTATGTCAGGATCGTAGCAAGTGGAAAGCCGTGATCTTTGCCTCCCTCCCCTCTGGGAAACAGGCGTGATTTTATGTATGTATGTATGTATATATTATATAATATACAGGGTGTCCAAGAACCTGGCGTCCAACTGGATTCCCACGATGCCCCAAGTTCTAACAGTACTCAGAAATATATTTTAAAAAATCCACCCCATGTACTTACAGAATTATACTGATTTCAAAAAAAAAGGGGAAATGAGCACCCTGTGACATACTTTTGAATGCTGTGACTGCTAATGCTGATAATTTCGATATTTCTTGGAGGTTTTGTAATCTAGGGTATTGCTGTGTCTAAATAGAATGTAAAAATAAAGTACTTATTGTACCATTTTAAAATAAAATATTATTTTAACTAAAGGTGATATGGAAAACTATTGAATTTCGCAACTTTGACCGACTGTAGTGTAAAAAAAATGTACCAAAATAGTATGGCAAGTGACGTCAAATTTTGACGCGTTTATTCCTCTTTTTAAAAAGGTATAATAATACTTACACATTAATTTGAAAAAAAAAATTTTGATAATATTTTTACTCAACAACCCAATTTTTACGATGTCTTACAGAATTCTTAGAAAGAAAAATTTACGACGAATTGAATCTAACCTCTAAAGAATTACTATTGTATGCTCATAAAAATAACAACAGGCCTCTCAAAAAACAGGTTAGACCGTAAGGGACGGTATGTGCATGCATCTCACCATAGTGATTCGTTATTACAACAGGAGGGAGCAAGACAGAAACTATCTTTGCGATTTGCTGGTTCTTCTTTATGGTACCCCATTATTCAGGTAAGAGTGAGGGAGAAAAAGGTTTAGGATAACAGTACGGTCAGTACGCGTCACTGCCTCCTGCCGTTACTACGCACCTCTCTCTTATTGTTACCATTGATCACGTACTACGATTTAAAGCTTTGTTTATTGGACTCGATTACTCTTTGTGCTCTGGACTTTGAAACGAACTCTTTACGACGACCTTTGCCTGTGTTTGGACAGTTTGTGTTTTGTGTGTGCTACCATGGCGACCTACACTCCGCAAGAATACGCAAATATGCACTACATTTATGGAGAATGTAGAGGTAATGGACGAGCTGCAGCGAGACTTTACAGAGAAAGGTATCCGAGGGCTACGCGATATCCCGACCATCGAGTTTTCATTAATGTGCACAGATCACTATGTGACGGGCGGTTCCCCAATCAAGTAGCTGGTAAAGGACGACCCGTAAATGACTTCATACGCGATGAAGTTTTAGAGGCGGTGTCGGCAAATCCAAGCATCTCTGTGCGAGGAATAGAAGCTGATACGGGGATACCGAAGAGCACAGCACACAGTATTCTCCAAAAAGAAGAATATCATCCGTACCACGTACAGCGAGTGCAAAGTCTTTTACCTCGAGACTATCCGAGCCGAGTCGCGTTTTGTGAAACAATCCTGCAAAAACATCGAGAAGACGAAAACTTTATCGACAAAATTTTGTGGTCAGATGAATCAACATTTAAGAAGGATGGCTACATGAACCTACACAACTTGCACGAGTGGCATGTGGAAAATCCGCACTTGATGCGAGAAGATAGATCCCAGTACCGGTTCAAAGTGAACATGTGGACCGGTATTCTCTGTGGGAATATTATTGGTCCATTTGAGATGCCCGAGAATTTGACTGGCGAATCATATTTAAATTTTCTTCAAAATGATTTGCCAAACTTACTAGAAGAGACCCCACCAGATATGTGGTTCCAACACGACGGCTGTCCAGCACATTTTCGCGTATCCGTTAGAGAGTTTTTGGACGAGCAATACCCGAACAGGTGGATTGGGCGATCAGGAACAATCCCGTGGCCAGCCCGCTCACCTGACTTAAATCCGCTGGATTTTTTTTTCTGGGGAACTATGAAGGAGCTCGTTTATGCGAAGCCCATTAATGACATCGCTGACCTTCGTGAGAAGATAACACAAGCAGTGCAGGTGATACGTCAAAAAAGTTACTCGCGAAACATAAAGCGGTCCTTTTTAAGGAGAGTGAGAGCTTGTATTGCCGCGGGTGGTCAACATTTTGAACATTTATTGTAATAAAATATCTTTAAACTAACATTCTTTGCTTTTATTCTACTGGGAACCCATCTACCTGTGTGTATTTCCTTCTTGCTCACTCTTGGAACCGAAGTAAATAATAGTAGTAACATAACAGTTTCTAAGATAAGAAAGGGTCCGACAGTTACCGTTAGTAGGTAGGCACTTCGTAAAAATTGGGTTGTTGAGTAAAAATATTATCAAAATTTTTTTTTTCAAATTAATGTGTAAGTATTATACCTTTTTAAAAAGAGGAATAAACGCGTCAAAATTTGACGTCACTTGCCATACTATTTTGGTACATTTTTTTTACACTACAGTCGGTCAAAGTTGCGAAATTCAATAGTTTTCCATATCACCTTTAGTTAAAATAATATTTTATTTTAAAATGGTACAATAAGTACTTTATTTTTACATTCTATTTAGACACAGCAATACCCTAGATTACAAAACCTCCAAGAAATATCGAAATTATCAGCATTAGCAGTCACAGCATTCAAAAGTATGTCACAGGGTGCTCATTTCCCCTTTTTTTTTGAAATCAGTATAATTCTGTAAGTACATGGGGTGGATTTTTTAAAATATTTTTCTGAGTACTGTTAGAACTTGGGGCATCGTGGGAATCCAGTTGGACGCCAGGTTCTTGGACACCCTGTATATTTAAATAAATCAAGATTTTCAGGGTTATCTACATCCAGTGAAAAACGAAAACAATAGAACATCACTCTCGTGTTTTCCTAAAATATTGCAGTGTTATGTATATAATATACTAGCTGACCCGTGCGCGACTTCGTTCGCAAAGTGGTAGATTAGTATTAGGTAAGCATATCTATCTATGGAACCTAAGTACCTACTTATTCCAATGTATTATTTAAATTGATATACAACACCAATGTAGAATTATAGGTAGTTTGTATACAAGGTATATAGGTTACCGGGTAGGTACCTACGCCGTGATATACCTTACCTACTTAGTATATTAATCGATCGAAAATATTATGTAAGTATAGTAGTGGCACCAATCTTGGACACTTTAAGGATGAAAATTGATAATTTTGGCTGTTTCTCATTATGTATTGAACATTATTATGAATGGCATGGAATAAGTTTAGGTCCTACGTTTTTTTTATATTATTATGTTTAAAAAATACAGGTTAATTAATAAACTAATGAAATATGATCAAAATAAAAAGGTGCTTTTTCGATCCAGTAATGGACGAGCAAAATCCAGTAATGGACACCCAATGATGGACATGATCCGGTTATGGACCACCAGTTATGGACAACCAATATTTTGATATGAAGCTTAATTCTAAAGTATATCCTACTTGGACGACAGATTTACATAATAATTAATGAAAATAATCTGAGGGCACGGCAGTGCCCCTGCCAAGTCAAGCAATAAAGCGGCATTTTCTCGAAGCAGTTCAGGCCATTTTCGACCTCCTATAACTTCGTTGTGGGTAAAACTAGAAGCCTGAATTTTCAGTAACTATGCAAGCATTATATAAACACGGTATATTTCAAATTTCATTCAATTTGAACCAGTAGTATAAGAATTATAACTAGTCAAAATTTCTTATTTTGTCACTAAGTCACTGACTGACTGACGAATCATCAAAAGTTTAAGGCACTTCTAGCAGACATAGAAGCTTCAAATTTGGAATACAATATTTGTTTTATTCTGTTTTTGCAACTGCAACAAAAATACATCATCTGTGAAAATTTCAACTGTCTAGCTGTCATGGTTCGATTTCGATTTCGATTTCGATTTCGATTTCGATTTCGATTTCGATTTCGATTTCGATTTCGATTTCGATTTCGATTTCGATTTCGATTTCGATTTCGATTTCGATTTCGATTTCGATTTCGATTTCGATTTCGATTTCGATTTCGATTTCGATTTCGATTTCGATTTCGATTTCGATTTCGATTTCGATTTCGATTTCGATTTCGATTTCGATTTCGATTTCGATTTCGATTTCGATTTCGATTTCGATTTCGATTTCGATTTCGATTTCGATTTCGATTTCGATTTCGATTTCGATTTCGATTTCGATTTCGATTTCGATTTCGATTTCGATTTCGATTTCGATTTCGATTTCGATTTCGATTTCGATTTCGATTTCGATTTCGATTTCGATTTCGATTTCGATTTCGATTTCGATTTCGATTTCGATTTCGATTTCGATTTCGATTTCGATTTCGATTTCGATTTCGATTTCGATTTCGATTTCGATTTCGATTTCGATTTCGATTTCGATTTCGATTTCGATTTCGATTTCGATTTCGATTTCGATTTCGATTTCGATTTCGATTTCGATTTCGATTTCGATTTCGATTTCGATTTCGATTTCGATTTCGATTTCGATTTCGATTTCGATTTCGATTTCGATTTCGATTTCGATTTCGATTTCGATTTCGATTTCGATTTCGATTTCGATTTCGATTTCGATTGAATCGATTGATCGAAGTTGCCACTTATACTTAATTATTGCCGGTTTTTACGGCGTTTTCCGTTTGTTCCGTATAGCTCTTTGCTAGTGCCATTTCTGCAAACGTCGTAGTAAGACAATAGAAAAAAGCAAGTTTCTATATTTTGTCCATTACTGGAAAATGAGAAAATACAAGATCCAGTAATAAAAATCTTCTCTCACACGTAAAATTTCGAACTTAGAATTTAATTGAACACACTAAACATACCGTAAACTCACTTACAATAATGTAATAACGTATTTTTCATAAGAGCATATCAATTACGAGCAAATTCAAACATTCGGTACCTACTTTCACGAACTAAATCTGACTGAGAGGCCGTGTTGCCTTTGTTAGATGAACAGAACAAAGATAGAACATTTCGTAGCACGACTACAGCGCTGCATCTAGGTGCCTTCGTGAAAAGCACTCTATACAGCAATCATTTTTGCACTGCCCAGAGCCAACTGATATTATTCTGAAATATTTAATTATCATACCTACCTACCTACTATCCACTCAACCGTCCAAAGGCACCTGAGTCCTAAAAAAACAACATGCACGACGTGTCCATAGGGACAGAAGTGTCATATTTGTAAACAGAGGAGTCTACCTGCGTTTTTCATTCAAGTGTTGTATCCAGCTACAGTTGGTTCAGACAAAAACTACTAGATGGCGCAGTAATAAATAATACAACAATTTTTTTCGCAATAAAATAAAAAAGTTGACTCCCCGCCGCCATTGTGTGTTGTGATGCATTTTGGTGCACGGGTGACATAAAAAATGCAGTAATTACTTATTTTCTACTAATTATTTCCAAAAACATTGCCTATCAGATTGATTGTGATGATTTTTGCCACACGAAATACGTACCTATCTATAAACTACCTACATAATATTTTCGATCGATTAATAAACTAAGTAGGTCCTTATCACGGGGTAGGTACCTACCCGTTAACCTATATACCTTGTATACAAACTACCTGTTATTCTACATTGGTGTTGTATAGCAATTTAATAATACATTGGAATACTTAGGTTCCATAGATAGACATACCTACCTAATGCTAATCCACCATCTTGCGAACGAAGTCGCGCACGGGTCAGCTAGTTTATAATATTACAAGCATACAAACTCACGTTTGTACGTATGATTGTTCCTCAATCAGGCCTAAACGACAAAACGGATTAAGTTGAAATTTGCTGTAGATGTAGATATAATGCCCGAATAAGTAATAGACTACTTTAAAATATGAAAAACATCCCCAACATGATAATAAAACGCAAAAGGAATGATTTTGATACAGATGGCGCTAGTGTGCACAAATCTGACATCGCAGACTAAAAACATTCAGTCTTTTCTATTCGATTATTGAAATTTAACAGGGCAACGTCTGCCACGGGTCGGCTAGTACTATATAAATGCGCAAGTTACTCTGTCTGTCTGTCTGTGACGTTATCTCTGCCAAATCGCTGGGCCGATTATTATAAAATTACATATAGACATGGCTAAAAATCCTGAGACGGACATAGCAGACATTTTTTCCACTTTCATTTGATTTATAGAAATTTTAATGTATTTCGATAAAGTCGCCAAATATCGAATCTACTCGAACAAAGTCGTGGGTAAAAGCAGTTACTAAATGAATAAGTAAATGTTGGTGGACATTTCACGCAGCGCCATTTAACATTTTGAAATGATATCAGTAAAGAAAAAAAAACTGCAATATTAATTATTAGTTAGAGGATTAGTGATAAAAACATAAAATAATAATTTTAAAACACTTTTAATATTCTTCAGTCATTATCTCATTCGATGTTATCTATTGCAGCTATTGTATTTAATTGTATTGCTGCCAGCACGTCGACAGCACGTACAAGTGCGCAGCGAGCATTATCATTCAATACAGCACAATAACTGTTATGTATTCACATTTAAATTACTTTAGATTTCAATGTTTGATTGTCTAGAACGATAACGTATCTACTCAGTGTATTTTATATTCTCTTGTGATAAAAGCAAGTATGGAAGTGAACATGAACCAAAGTAGAAGAATAGCAAAAAGAAACAATACTAAATACGTTTGCAATGTCAAGTGGTTAATGTATGCCCAAATATTAACCGGGTTGTACCATGACGTCAGTAGTTTGAAGTTACTTCGTATCATTATCAGAGTGTTATGTGTCTTAATTGCGTCTCTAATTGTGAGCTGCAGCATGTACCTCTTAACACACATACCATTGTATTACCGAATAATGATAATTACTGAATACGTATTACAAGTTATCATTAATTTATTCTGTAAAGATGCGCTATTATATTTGCAATTTGATAGAACCATCGATAATTTTGTATTTTTAAAAGTGAGGTTTAGACATCTCGAGTTTGGGTTCATAATATTAGCTTTTGGTTTATTTTTTATAAAATATTTGTCTACTTTTTTATATTGTTTTGATATAATGCAAACATGCATCTTATTCATTTCTCAAATTACATTCATTAATTTCATATCAATGACAGTAGTCCTTGCACGTCTACAATTCGTTATAATATTTTTGGTTCTTTATCATCGAGTCAGAAATATGAGAATGGCTGTTGAAGAAAACCAACCAAATAATAAACTGTCACCAGCAATACTCATCCAAATGTATGAAAACATACTAAAAGGCTTAAGAGAATACGATTCGACAATCAAACTGATGGTAAGTAGTTAGACAACGCCATGTGTAACAAGATCATATATTCACAAAACAAATAAAATAATCCTCTGACCCGGATATGCTAATATTTGCATACCTACCATGGAAATAATTCATCGAATTATTGGCTTTTAAATACAACACGGCAAAAGAAAGAAGAAAAAAACCTGTCTATTTATCTTACAAGCGAAAAAAATAAAAGGTACACCAGAACCAAATCTAGGACACCTAGCCTACCTTGGTACCTAGGTAGGTTTTAGTTTCATGTCCAACGTTTCTGAATAAACAAAACAGTTTCAGATGTAGCTTAAAGCTATGATGCCATTTAGGTACATAAAACAAGTAAGGTAAAGCATTACAACTTATAAAGTTAATATAAAAAAAATAATGATTATAAGTAAGGGGTAAAAGGTGGTAAAAGCGTTGATAGAAATATTTAATTTCGTTTTCAGCTAGCGATTAATTTGCTCTTCAGTGTCCCAGTTTGTATCATACAAGTGATCAACCTCCTTCATTCTAAGGTAACACTACAATCTTGAAAATTAGTCAAACCAACCAATAATAAAACTACTACTAAGAAGGTACCTGGACTTTCAATTTGAAAGTCGTAAGTTGGAACCTCATCCATTTGTTTTTCTACATAAATTTGTATGCACATTAACACGAGCTTCATCAAACATCGTGATTAATTAGAGATCTTAGAGAATGTCTAAGGCCGTGTCCCCATGTCTGTGGTGCGGCGACTTCCACCATGAAAAGTTGTGACGCCGCGACATGAAAATACACGGCGCCATGCCACGGAAAGATGCCATGCAAGGCGTAAGGCACCTTTTGATGGCGTAAAAGGCGCCATTTCAAGTCACGGCGACCATGAAAAAGCGCGACGCTGCGCCGCGGAAAATCACTGTGCGCGGCGTACCGCTGCTAATTTTTTTAGGGTTTCGTAGTCTACAAAAAACCCTTATAGTTTTGCCATGTCCGTCCATCCGTCCGTCTGTCCGCAGCTTAAAAGCTGTAATTTCGCATGAATATACATACTCGTATTAGTCACGCCGACAAAGTGATAGAATAAAAACTTAAAAATATTTTTTTAAGGGTACATGTAAAGTGGGTAAATGTTTTTATTATTTCTCGTGTACTCCATGGGTGTCGTTTGATAGGTCTTTAAAAAATATTTTGAGTTTGTGAAAACAACTTTTCGATCAAGGGAGCCGTTTGTTAAATATTAAGCTTTAAAATGCAAATTTTTGTTGGAGTGTCCTCCCCCCCCCCCCCACGAAAAGTTAAACTATAAGGCTACTATTGGCACTGATAGCCTCTGGGCTAAGCTGCGGACAGACGGACATGGTGAAAATATAAGGGTTTCTTGTAGACTACGAAATCCTACATTGCACGTGGCCCGACAC
Source organism: Hydriomena furcata (assembly GCA_912999785.1). NCBI lineage: Eukaryota > Metazoa > Arthropoda > Insecta > Lepidoptera > Geometridae > Hydriomena > Hydriomena furcata. Next base: position 2,556,756 of record OU538834.1, on the reverse strand, counting down.
GCACTTGGTCAGTTTTTCGTTGTTTTTCATTGATTTGAATAAAAAAATCGATCGCTTAAGCGGAGTAACTCAAAAAATTGATTTTTCGAGTTTTTTTTATAAAACGCATTATTTAGATGCAAAAAATAAGTTGCGTTCAACAGGCGCTTCAAAGCAAGTCATTGAACAAATATGTCACTAATATTTTTTTAAGTCTTGTATTAAAAAATCTATTCACAATAATAGTTATTTTATATTAACGGAAATTTCATTGACTATACCTTAATAACATTAAAATTGCCCAAACAAATATATATTTTTGTATTTATCCTATAATATAGTGTACGGCGAATTTGCAAAACTTTAAACTTGAATTACCAAAAAGTTGAAATTTTGGATTACTTCACTTTATTTATAAGCGTGCGAAAATGTCAACATAAAATTCTTTTGTTTCTTACCTTATAGCTAAACCTAGCATTTTCATGGCGCGCCGCCGTGCCTTGAAAAGTCGTCTTTTACGCCATCAAATGGCGCCTTTCCGTGGCAGGGCGCCATGTCTTTTCAAGACGCGGCGACGCGTCTTCTGATGGCGTGGCGTCACACCTTTTTATGGTGAATGGCGCCGCACCACAGACATGGGGCCACAGCCTAAGGGCCTGTGTCTGTGCACACCACGTTTTTTAAACGCGCCGTCGACGCGTGTTTTAGAAACGCGTTGTTGATTCAAATGCACGACACCGGCGCGTCTATATCGAAACACACGCGCGTTAGCATCGCGTCTGTATCGATATTTTTTTATTTTTATTTTTTTAGGAAAATATCAAGATGGTGATCTTCTTTGTGTTGGACACCATTATTGTTAACATACTATTAATAATACCAGCTATTGCGTTGGACTTGACAAGCGAAGAACAACAACAAATAAAAATAATTATGGTAAATAGAAGAATGGAGTCACAGAGTAAGTAACGATTTGATTAAAACATAAGGTCTCCTTCAGAACAACTGTCATTTTATCAATGCAAGTAGTTACAAAATAATCAGTTTTGAAATTTTAAACCTACTAGAAAATTATGATAATGTTCAGTGTAACGTTTAAGTTTTTAAAATTAATTACTGTTATTGCTAGAAATATTATCCATCATTGCGTTATCAGAGCGAGCACCTATTTATTTGTTTTTATATTTTCAGATGAGAAAGAGCGCGAAGAGATCCGTCAACTCCTACAGTTAATGCAACACGACCCCATACAATATTCTGTATACCGTTTTATGTCACTAAACATGAAAAGTTTACTTACCATCATATCGTATTGCATAACTACTTGCATTGCTATAATGCAAATACGCAATAAAGATTATTTTCTGAACGAATGATATAAATATTATACAAATGTTTTGGTTTTCTCACGGTGTGTTTCTTTGCCATTTTGAGTACGTGTTAATGCTTTATATTTAATTAGATAAGATGATATAATTAACCTAATGATAATGCGTTCTGGGTTGCATTAACCTGCAACTATTGAGTTTGCTTTTTATAACTGGTTCAATAATATTACACAATGTAACTGTTTGTTGTTCTAATAAATACATAAATAAGGTTTGAATAACGCTTTTATTTATAAATAATTTCAACTCATTTATTAATAATTTTGAATAGCCATTACACAAAGGCCCTTATCACAAATACTAAGAATATTTAAAAATTAAGACGAGTAATCAATATTTTTGATGAATACAGAATCGTTTTTCCTCAATAACCGCAAAACATGCAGTTTTGTTTTTTATGACAAAGATAACTTAAGGATTTAATCTAGATAAATTTCAGACAGAAATACGATTGATGAAACTTTTTTCGATAGATTTATTTTCCAAAGTTGGCTCTTCAAAAACACTCGTTTCGTTTTTAATCAAAACTATGAATAACTAAACAGTTTATTTTTATATAATTCGTTAGATAATCATACTAGCTGAGTAAATTACAGACAGTTTCTTTTTAAATTTGATGGTTTTCAAGAAGATGCAGTTTTATCACTTTTTCCGTCTTATCCGAGTAGACTCAGCCCATACAAAAAGTAAAAAAAATCACTTATCACCTTAATTAAAAACAAATGACGTAAATACTATATTGTAAACACGGATAAGAAATATTGGTTTAATAAGTATAGAACAAAACTCACTGCATACGAGCCTTAAAAAATAATAATAATAAAAAGATGTGCAAGCAAGCGCTCACAAGTTCACATTACGGTTATTTTCTTAAAATTTTGGTACCTATGGCCTATTTTTTTTTTCAAACACAAATAAAGTTACCTAATTAGTTTTTTTTCTCTTAAAGTAGATTTGGGTTGTCCAAACAAATTATTATGAACACTATTACAGTATTAAATTAGTACCGTTAAATCCGGAAGGATATCTTACATGCTTAAATATTACAGTCTTGCGTTTTTATTTTCTATTAGGTACATAATTAAGCAGAATTCATTTATTTTTGATATCAGGTCAATCAAGATAAGTTTAATAAAGTACATTTGGAATATGAAAACAGCAGCCAAACATACTTTATTTTATTAATTACTAGTTACATTAAACATAAACCTAAAGCTCTCTACTTACTGTAATGTGGCTCCGACCATAACTTGACCTTAACAGAATCGGCCAGCATAATATATCGATGAGTTAGTTACGTAGCCTACCTACGATTACTATAGATTACTACTAGTGTGGAATGGTTCTGTCAACAGTTTATTTTAATTAAAAACTTTTTGACAAAAACGTTTTAGAAAAAAAATATTACGGCATCATTCCGTCAATAAGCATCCTCTGTCTAAGCTACTGTAACACTTCCCCCCTTTAAACCCCTAATAGCCTAACCTAGCTACCCTATATAGCCTATACTATATACTAGCTTACATACTACACACCCACCCGACTTCATCATCCTACTAATATTTTTGAAATTTAAATATAATAATTTTAATTAATTTATATTTTAAGGAGTTAATAGAAAACTATATTAATACCTAGTCATCCTGAAATCTTACCTAGAACTAATCCTAAAAGTTGTTATGATCTGTTTTAATTATTTAAATTGGCCAAGTGATCGTCTAGTTTCTATTGATTAGGACCGTACATTGTGATATAGGTAATAACTCTGATTCTTTTAAGATATTATGATTAAACTGTCTACCTACTTATCTACTATTAGATTCTATAACACTTTAGTATACAATTAAGGAAAGTCTAGAGAATTTGCTGATATTGAGAGTAAGAAGTAACGGAGAATAAAAATATATATAATAAATTGGCTAGGCTTATCTGTCATCTAAAATGTGGAAAACTCAGCGCAGATCCTCTCCCCTCCAGTCCGAGAAGGATAGTGGAGATCATTCCATAGACCTTATCTCCTCCTCTGAGTAGAAGGCTTAATTGTCATTTGAGTGGGAATGATATTACAGAGTCATAAAGTTCAGTCTGTCAATTCTGTCTAGCAAAATATAAGAGGACTTAATCTTTTAGCAACCTGAGTCAGTCCGTCTATCAGTCAAGCCTTCAAACAAAAGGTTACTTTCGGATGCTGAAGAATCGATCAGATCGGTTCTAAAACATCCTATTTAGGTCAGATAAATACTTATACATAATATAAATCATAATATTTAGAACCTTCTTGTCCATTATGAAATAAATGTCTAATAAACAACTCTCCGTTGTTAAAATTATAGTCAAATATAATTTGTGATTCGATTCTTCAAATAAAAGACACATTGATCGTCTCATATGTTAAATACCAAATTAATATCCAGAACTTTGCACTCAGGATACTGCTTCATCAGATTCACATTGAACGAACCACATAATTGAACTCCAATCTCCAAGCTCAGAGGACGGACACCTTGATATAGAACTTAAGTTGGAACAGAATCTCAAATTATCTCACTTCAACACCGAATGTAATTAGTAACTAAGGTTAGACAAGTTCTTCACAACCGACACAATTCGTTGATTTAAACATATAGAATAATGAACTCCAAATAACTAGAACTAGATTCAAATATGAAGAGTTTGTGGTTTTATCTCATAGAGAACTTCCTGCTTTTTCCTATCAACAATATAGTGTACCTACACTACCTATCCAGATCTAAATGTGTAATTTATCAATTCAGAAGTCACGAACACTTCATTTACATTTAACCGTGTATGTAACTCATCGAAGTGCAATGATAAGTTTCTAACTAAACTAGTTGGGGGAACTGAGTGGCAGACTCATGTCGCTAGCAGCCATAACCACCCTAGTACGTCTCTTGGCTACAGCCGAAGCCAGGGATGGGCCAAGAGACAAGGAATAAAGAGATAATAAGTGCAATATATATAGGTTATATGCCCTAACCAAGATTCAAGCTAATGTGTCCATATTCAGTTAAGTAAGTGCCTGGGCGTGATACTCTTGTCGTCATCCTCACCACTGAATATGGAATCAGTAACCCGAAGAGGCAATTGACTGTTCCCTGATGCTAGGGTAAAAACAGTCCCTGGATCACCTCAGATTTCCCAGGTCTAACCAGAATCACAATGTAGTTGTCACCGTTAGGTATCAATTGTGTGTAGAGAAGTCTTCTAGTCATATCAAAACCATTTAAACTGGTGCTTTAATTCAATTATTGAATTACACTCAACCATCACAATAAACTTTTATCTAAACTAATTCACAAACATTAAGCACTAGAATGACTTCTCCGGGGGCCTAGGTACACAGATAAATCCTACCCTCAAGTAAACCAGCCAAGGAAAAAAACCCAAGAAATTATTCTAAAGCAAATCCCGTCTCCCAAGTTAATTTTATACTGACGGCAATTTTGTATTTCGATTTGAACTCCATTAATTGAACACATAAATTTATAGAAAGACTCAAGTTTTACTTTAAACGACTCCACAACTCCCAATTGAATACCCTTCAGAACCCCAAAGAATCCTCAACATCCCTTGTATCTACCCTTAACAATAGCGTCCCATGTATTCCCCAATTACCTCAAAAAATCCCTGCCTCTCTCAAAAACCGTCTCACGAACCCGTCGTCCAAACCCCAGCGCCTCCATGTTTTTTTTCTCTTCCGCGCCCAAAAATCCCAACCAATCAGAGCTCAGTGAATGAATGCAAAAACTCGAATTATTGCCATATACGTCACACGAATATAACTAATGATTCACATTCTCGATCGATGAACTATTCTTATGTCATTGTTAATACTGACAGGTGATGTAATAATTGACATTTTTATATCTTTGACATAATTGACAACTTTGAGCTATGATAAACAATTCTCGTACCTCAAATTTACTATCGATTGATAAATCAGACTAATGATTAATAATTTAGATTTAAAACACTATATTTATTTTCGCGAATACTTTGAACGAGGCCTGACTCGTTACACTACTTATGATACGTCATCACTTATGTTATTACGTAATTAGCTAACCTTTACGTAATAACTTAAGACAGAAGGACCCTTATAGTAGGGACTGAATAAATTAACCGACTTGGTATTACATGGATCTCACAACTTTTTACGGTAGAAGAACTGAGTTGCGTTGCGAGACTTGGCTTTTTTACAAGTTATGTTTTTGATGGCATATCTATTTAATCAGAGTTAATGTAGTATTCTAATGGTGAATGATTTTTTTTAAATCAATCTAGTCGTTTTTGAGTTTATTCGTTACAAACAGAAGAAAATACAAATCTTTCCTAGTTATATATATATTATATATTATAGTATAGACTAGAATCTTTGTTCAGTTATTATAGGTTTTATCACACCGAAGGTAGACTTATGATAAAGTTCTCTGCACATTGCGTAGTTTATCGTACGAAGCAGTGAGCAGAGAGCTTTATGATTCAATATAGCATAATAACTGTAATGCATTCAAATTGAAATTACTTTGACTGTTTGATTGTCCTGAACGATAACGTATTTACTCAACGTATATTATTTCCTCTTGTGGAGTTTATCATAAGCAAGTATGGAAGTGAACATGAACCAGAGTAGAACTGCAAAAGAAAACAAAACTAAATACGTTTGCAATGTCCAGTGGTTAATGTTTGTCCAAATATTAACCGGGTTGTACCATGACGTCACTAGTATAAAGTCACATCGTGTCATTATCAAAGTATTCTGTGTCTTAATTGCGTCTTTATTTTCGATCTGTAGCATGTATATCTTAAGACATATACCATTGTATTACCGAATAACGATAATCACTGAATACGTATTACAAGTTATTATTAATTTATTCTGTAAAGATGCGCTTTTATATTTAAAATTTGATAGAACTATCGACAATTTTGTAAATCTGAAAGTGAAGTATAGACATCTCGATTTCGTGTTTATAATATTAGCTTTTGTCATTTTTTTTATAAAACAATTGGCTTCTTTTATTTTTTGTTTGGATATAATGCAAACACGCATCGCTTTCATTTATCAAATTCTGTTCATGAATTTAGTATTATTGTCAATATCCCTTGCACGTCTACAATTCGTTATTATATTTTTGGTTTTGTATCATCGAGTCAGAAATATGAGAATGGCTGTTGAAGAAAACCAACCAATTGATAAACTGACACCAGCACTGGTCATCCAAATGTATGAAAACATACTAAAGTCAAAGTCAAAGTCAAAGTCAAAGTATATTTATTGCTGAATCACATGTACAAAGATGTTAATAATTATAATTTTGTGGTATCAATGTATTCTACCCTATTAAGGGTGTGCAATATTTTTGTTTACAATGGGTGATAAGGTAGTCGGTACTTATTACAAAATAAAATAATATAATATAATACAAAATAAAAAAAAAAAAAACGAATTAGAGTAAATGTCAATAGAATAAAATAAAAAATCATAGAAAATCATAAAAATTGTTGTCAAAGCAAAAAAGTGAAAATGGGACTAAATTAGTAGTAAAATGCAGATGTCAAAGCAAAAAAGTAATACAATGTCAAAGCACAACAAATACCTAATCAAGTTAATATGTCTGTAAAGAATTCATTTATTTTGTAATAGCATTTATTAGTCAATATAATTCTCAGCTTTCTCTGAAACAACGTAGTTGATAATTCTCGCAATGGTAGCGGTAGCTTATTGTAGATCAAAGGAGCCATACAGAAGACACTTTTGTGCATCAGTGAAGTCTTGGAGTTGCGGACACAAACTTTATATTGGTCTCGTCGGCTACGAGGGACGACATTAGACAGCCGACAAAACAGATCAGGGTTATGTCTGACAAACATTGCCGTTTCAAAAATATACAGTGAAGGAATAGTTAGAATTTTATATTTATTGAAGTATGGTTTGCATGTATCCGTTACTTTAAGATGAAACATAGCTCTTATACACCTTTTTTGGTGTTTAAAGATTTTATCAACGTATGTGGAGTTACCCCAAAACATTATACCGTACCTAATATTGGAAGCAATCAAGCCGTGATACGCGATGAGCAGAGTTTCCATATTAACTATTGGGGACAGTTTATACAAAACATAAACAATGCTGTTTATTTTTTTACAAAGACTTTCTACCTGTGGTTTCCAGTTTAGTTTATTGTCAATTTGAATCCCTAAGAATTTTGTAGTGTCAACCTCCTCTATTGTATTATTTATGTATTTTATGTCAAGATTTGTTGAAGCATCATTCTCGCGTTGTCTGAAATGAATTATTTTAGTTTTGTTTATATTAATTTTCAAGTTATTATTATCTAGCCAATTTATGATTGATGTCAGTGCGTCTTTTATGTCAATTTTATATGTGTCAATATTATTGCATGTAATAGTCACAGTACTATCATCAGCAAATAATGACATAGGTTGTTTTACGGCTTTTGGCAGGTCGTTAATATAGATAATGAAAAGTAATGGGCCCAGTACACTCCCTTGAGGAACGCCGTATGTCATAATACGTTCTTCAGATCTATGAATTTCTTCTGTTTTAGTTTTATAATTTATTTTTGTTATTTGTGTTATCTGTATTCGGTTTTCTAAGTAGGATTTTATCAGTTGTAACGAATTGCCTCTGATCCCATAGACCTCGAGTTTTTTTAACAATATACTATGCTGTACATAATCGAATGCTTGAGTCATATCACAAAGAATCGAGCATACTGGTGTTTTTTTGTCAATATTGCTTGTTACACGATATAAAAAGTCATATAGAGCCATATTTATAGTTTTACCCTCTCTAAAGCCTTTCTGTTCGTTACAGAGAAGTTTGTTTGCTTCCAGATAATTATTGATTAATTTATATATGTATCTTTCAAATATTTTAGATATTACAGGTATAAGAGATATTGGCCTGTAATTTTCCATGGACTCTTTACTTTGTTTTTTGTGCAGTGGTTTAATTATGGAGACTTGTAATGCTTTTGGAAAGATACCGGTACTGAGACTTAAATTAATAATATGGCTAATCGGTGCGCTCACAGAATGAGCTACTACTTTCAGTATTTTTGTAGAGATATCATCATATCCAACACTGTTTGTATTATTAAGGGAGTATATAATTTTAAGAACATCAGTGGGTATGCTAGGATTCATAAATATGGAGTCTTTGTAGCTTTTAATTAGTTTTGTTACGTTTTTTCCGGAGTTATCTAAAGGTATTATTTTATCAATAAAAAAATTATTAAATGCATTTGCTATGTCTTTTGGATTTGTAATTAATTTATTATCTATATTTAATTTGTCAATTGAATTTTTTGGTAAATTACGTTTTGCGCTATTTATAATACTCCAAGTAGTTTTACTTTTGTTATCTGATTGTTTTATTTTATAATTATTTTGTGCTTTTTGCGTTAGTTTTATAATTCTATTTAGTCGTTTTGCGTATTCCTTATATTTATTTACATTCAATTTTGATGGTTTTCTTCTAAGTACCCAAAGAAGTTTCCTTTTTTTTTTGCAACATATTCTTATACCTCGTGATACCCATCGTACTGGTTTTGACGCCTTCATAGTTACAAATTTTTGAGGAAAACAGAGATCATAAAATAGTTTAAATACTTCAATAAATCCATCAAACGCAACCGTTGGGTCCTTTTCACTATATACTTCAGAAAACGATATGCAACCAAGGATATTTGTAAACTTTTCTATATTATCGGCTGAGTAATCTCGCCTCATCACACGCCAAGATTTCAATAGATTTATATTGCTGATTGGACATTTTATAAGCTGAGATGTATGGTCCGATAGTGCTAAGTCTATGACTTCAGTTATGCATGATTTTTTGAAATTATGAGCAAAATTATCTATACATGTCTGGCTTTTTAGTCGCGTAGGTTGTCTCAGAGCAAGTTTGAGATCAAAACTTAAAAGAAGGCATTCAAAGTGAAGAGTAAAATTATTTCGTTTCAATATGTCAACATTAAAATCACCAGCAACTAGAATATTCTGGTAATGTTTCCGTGATAATTCAATTAGAGCCTTTTTAAAAGAATCCATGAAAATGTTAAAATTGCTTAGTTTAGGCACACGATAAACACATAAAATAGCAATATTATAGTTTGTTAATACCACTGCACAGCACTCAAATATACCGGTTATGGAAAAGTTTGATATTTTTTTCAACTCTATCCATTTATGTTCGTTACGGATCAGAATGCACGCTCCGCCTCTCTTGGAGTCTCTCCGGCAGAAACATGAAGCTAATGTGTAATTAGGTATTACCAAATTCTGTTCATATTCTTCCATGATGAAATGTTCCGTAATACACAAGATGTCAACTTTTTTATTGCTTTTTAACAGGTCTTCTAGGCAGACTGTTAGCAGGTTTGACTTGTTTAAAAGTCCCGCGATGTTTTGATGAAGTATGTGCAGTTGGCTATTCAAGAAAAAACTGATTTCTAAGTTGGTCAGTATCCATGCTTGAGAGTTCTGTTTTATAAGAATCTCGATAGAATCTGTATTTCCTGATTTTTTCTACGTAGTCGGTCAAATCTTGGAAAATTACACGAAGTCCATTATTGTTAATAGTCCCAGAAGGCTTATGAAACATGCTGTAGTCGTAAACAAGGTGCCTGTTTGTGTCAATTAAATAAGCATAATCATATGTGTTTATGTCTTGATTGAGTAAGTTGTTAAAATGTTGTATCCGTTGATTTAATGCTTCTTTATTATATCCATATTGATAAGTTGGTGTACAGATTATGATATTAGTATGTGTGATTTTCTGCAAAGTTTCTCTTAAGTAGTCAATTAAGTCAAGATTTCTATTCATTTCGTGGAAGTCTTGGTCGCCGATTAAAATAACACAGTAATCATCCATTGTGAAGTCAGTTAATTTCTTTTGCATTTCACTTAGAATTTGTCTAGTACACACATTGGGAGTTAGGTAGTGACATACTCTAACGTTGTTCCGCATCATATCTTGTACAATGGAAACAACTTTGTTTTGCTTATTACTGCTTATCAAGCATAGTTTTGGTATATATGCGGCCGTCTGATTTTTTACAATATTATTGCGTTCTTTTACCAGGTTTGGGATATTGTAGGCTTTTTGCTGTTTGTTTTCATTTAAATTTACAGTTTGTGTTTCTTTATCCATTCCATGCGGCAAGTTTTTGTATAAGTCATTGTTTGTTTGTGTATTTTTGTGTATTTTCTCAATATATGTATTTCCTATTTCATTCATTTGTATATCAGTTTGTGTATGTTTTTTGTCCAAGTCATTGTTTGTTTGTGTATTTTTGTGTATTTTCTCAATAGATGTATTTCCTATTTCATTCATTTGTATATCAGTTTGTGTATGTTTATGTGATTTAGGATTGCGCTGAGATTTGAGATTTTTTCGTGATGAGGATGACGGAGAAATTAATTTTGAGGGGCTGCTCCCAAGTTTCTTATACAACTCATTTTTCTTTTTTAGATCTTCAATATTGCGTTTCAATGCCCTGTTCTCTAATGATATTTGTTCTACTTCAAGATGGGCGCTGTTTAATTGTATTTGTAATTGATTTATTTTTTCCATTAAAATTTTGACTTGGTCATTATTATTGACCGATAGATCTGGTAGGCTACCGGTGGTGCCATCTAGCGGATCAATGCTCATATCTGATTCATTGTTGATGTCTAGTTGGGTTTGGGCCCGTCTAAAGGTGATGTTATCTTGGGCTTCCATTATTGTTCTGGTTCAGCTCTACTAGGTGACGTTTTAACAAATTGAAATTGTTACAAAAATTAAATTATGATCTTCGGATTTGAACCCAGGTATCGTTTGTTTTTACGACAGAGTGTTATGGATAAGCCGCTCGCCGCTAGCACTGCTCATGACGCATGGTGTGAAATTAGCGGTCAGGTGTATTTTGTCTAGTTAGTGTGATGTTGATTCTAGTGCGGGTACCAACTGGGTCGGGTCAAAGGTCATTCACCAACACAAGGAAGAAAAAGATTCTTTGTTTGTTATTCTAACGTTTGTAACGGCTCTGTTCGTGAAGTAAATTTAAAAGTTTACTCACTTTCCTTGTGTAATTCCTTACTTGTTGTTTATCAATCTTCTTATAAATGTTGTAGTTATTCACTAGGACACTTTTTTTATAATAACTTTTCTTATTTTAGCTCCTAGGTTTCTCCAAATTTTGATGAGGAATATCACTTGTTTTCTGTATTTTATGTGCTACAAACAGTTTATGACGTGAATTGACGAACACTTGACGTAATTATAATTTCATATTGAATGAACTCTTACTTAATTATTTTTAATGCTAATATTTTTACGGAGCTTATGTTTACTGTGATAGCAGCGCCATCTGCCGTAACGTACAGGAGTACTAAAAGGCTTGAAAGAATACGATTCGACAATCAAACCGATGGTAAGTAGTTAGACAACGCCATGGAAACAATTCATCGGATTATTTGCTTTTGATTAAAACACTAAACAAATTAAAACAAAAAAAATGTCTATTTATCCTACAAGCACAATACAATTAAGCATAGATCTATTTTATAATAAATCAATAGGTACATAAAATGTTGAGGTATATTAGGGGAAAAATTATTTTGTCAGCTTTATGCTGCACCAAAACAAAATGTAAGGTACCTAGCCTACCTAGGTGGAGTGCGGTGCGACGCTGTTTTTAAGGTTCCGTACCCAGAGGATAAAAACGGGACACACTCCGTCTGTCCGTCTGTCCGTCTGTCCGTCCGTGATAGCTAGACAGCTGAAATTTTCACAGATGATGTATTTCTATTGAAGTTATAACAACACATACTAAAAACAGAATAAAATAAATATTTAAATGGGGCTCCCGGGCTCCCCCCTCCCGTGTTATTTTGCCGTTTTTTATAGATAATGTGCGAACCCTTCGTGTGCGAGTCTGATTCGTACTTGGCCAGTTTTATTAGATTGATTAATAAAATTATTTAATATTTTTCAATAAACAAAACCGTTCTGTGACTTGCAACTAAGATGCCATTAATGTACAACACACAAGTTACGGCATAGCAACTTGTAAAACAGACCCTCGTATTCAAGAACGACACTATGAGAACACGCACCCACAGTGGACGAAATCTTTTTTCATAAAAATCACTTTTTGTGTTGAGCGGCTTGACAAGCGAAGAACAACAACAACTTAAAATAATTTTAATAAATAGAAGAATGCAGTCACAGAGTATGTAACGATTTGATTGAAACCTAAAGCCTCATTCATAACAACTGTCATTTTATCAATGCACGTAGATATAAAATAATGATTTTGTAACTTTATATCTACTAAAACAATATGATAAAGTTCATTGTAACTTTTAAATTTGTAAAATTAATAACAGATGTTGCTAAAAATGTTATCCATTGTTGCGTTATCAGAGCGAGCACCTATTTATTTGTTTTTATATTTTCAGATGAGAAAGAGCGCGAAGAGATCCGTCAACTCCTACAGTTAATGCAACACGACCCCATACAATATTCTGTATACCGTTTTATGTCACTAAACATGAAAAGTTTACTTACCATCATATCGTATTGCATAACTACTTGCATTGCTATAATGCAAATACGCAATAAAGATTATTTTCTGAACGAATGATATAAATATTATACAAATGTTTTGGTTTTCTCACGATGTGTTTCTTTGCCATTTTGAGTACGTGTTAATGCTTATATTTAATTAGATAAGATGATATAATTAACCTAATGATAATGCGTTCTGGGTTGCATTAACCTGCAACTATTGAGTTTGCTTTTTATAACTGGTTCAATAATATTACACAATGTAACTGTTTGTTGTTCTAATAAATACATAAATAAGGTTTGAATAACGCTTTTATTTATAAATAATTTCAACTCATTTATTAATAATTTTGAATAGCCATTACACAAAGGCCCTTATCACAAATACTAAGAATATTTAAAAATTAAGACGAGTAATCAATATTTTTGATGAATACAGAATCGTTTTTCCTCAATAACCGCAAAACATGCAGTTTTGTTTTTTATGACAAAGATAACTTAAGGATTTAATCTAGATAAATTTCAGACAGAAATACGATTGATGAAACTTTTTTCGATAGATTTATTTTCCAAAGTTGGCTCTTCAAAAACACTCGTTTCGTTTTTAATCAAAACTATGAATAACTAAACAGTTTATTTTTATATAATTCGTTAGATAATCATACTAGCTGAGTAAATTACAGACAGTTTCTTTTTAAATTTGATGGTTTTCAAGATGATGCAGTTTTATCACTTTTTCCGTCTTATCCGAGTAGACTCAGCCCATACAAAAAGTAAAAAAAATCACTTATCACCTTAATTAAAAACAAATGACGTAAATACTATATTGTAAACACGGATAAGAAATATTGGTTTAATAAGTATAGAACAAAACTCACTGCATACGAGCCTTAAAAAATAATAATAATAAAAAGATGTGCAAGCAAGCGCTCACAAGTTCACATTACGGTTATTTTCTTAAAATTTTGGTACCTATGGCCTATTTTTTTTTTCAAACACAAATAAAGTTACCTAATTAGTTTTTTTTCTCTTAAAGTAGATTTGGGTTGTCCAAACAAATTATTATGAACACTATTACAGTATTAAATTAGTACCGTTAAATCCGGAAGGATATCTTACATGCTTAAATATTGCAGTCTTGTGTTTTTATTTTCTATTAGGTACATAATTAAGCAGAATTCATTTATTTTTGATTAATGGATATTCATTTTATTTCAGGTCAATCAAGATAAGTTTAATAAAATACATTTGGAATATGAAAACAGCAGCCAAACATACTTTATTTTATTAATTACTAGTTACATTAAACATAAACCTAAAGCTCTCTACCTACTGTAATGTAGCTCCGACCATAACTTGACCTTAACAGAATCGGCCAGCATAATATATAGATGAGTTAGTTACGTAGCCTACCTACGATTACTATAGATTACTACTAGTGTGGAATGGTTCTGTCAATAGTTTATTTTAATTAAAAACTTTTTGACAAAAACGTTTTAGAAAAAAAATATTACGGCATCATTCCGTCAATAAGCATCCTCTGTCTAAGCTACTCCAAGAAATGATTCATCCAAATTAGTGTGGTTTGGTAATTTGGGCAAGGTAGAGCCACAAACATAAGAACATCCTCAAAAACTTTCGGATGTGTATATCTTTAGTAAACTTAGCTAAACTATTATCAAAAAAATCTATTAAATAAAAATGAATCGCTGAATGTGTTGCTAAGCGCAAATCTTGAGAGCAGCTGAACCGATTTCGTTATTTTTTTTTTTTGTATTCCTTTTCATCTGGAGACGGTTTTTATAAAAAAAAAATGAATTTGACAGGACTACGTCTGTCGGGACAGCTAGTATTATTATATTCTGTTATTTATAGAACACTAGCAGTCCGCCTCGGGGCGTCGGAGCGTCGGTCAGAGCGAGGTGTACTAATGATTTTATAGCTATTTACACCTATGGTTTACTTATTATTGATGTTTTAGTAAGAATTTCCAATTTTTAGTAGTAATAAATTACATGAATCTGGGGGCACGGCAGTGCCACCGCCAAATCAAGCAATCCAATACCATCCTTTTCTCGAAGCAGTTCAGGCCATTTTCGACCCCCTATAACTTCGTTGTGGATAAAACTAGAAGCCTGAATTTTCAGTAACCAAGCACTCACTATATAAACACGGTATATTTCAAATTTCATTCAATTTGAACAAGTAGATTAAGGGGCTCCCAGTCGACGATTGCTCTTTTTCGAAACGAAAAAAGAAATACTTCTGAACAAGCCACATCTCCTTTTTTTATAAACGTATATTACTTCAGGTTCCTACCTAGATTTCTATTAAGCTGAAAACATAATAGCACAAACTTTTCACGATAAAGATATTATTTCAAAATGATACGTTTTATAATTTATGATCGAAATATTTTATATACCTACTATTAAAATCAACATGTGATTTATTGTTAAAGGTAGGTAATATGTAGATCTAGATTTCTATTAGAATAGATTTTTGATAAGTAATTATAAATAATTTATATCATGACCACGCGCCGACGTGTGTTTGTCGTCATTGCAGCGGTCGGTAGGATTATTTATCGAAGTGATTAAAGATGGGTACATCTTTATTCACATATACTATACATTATAAAATAGGAGATGTGGCTTTTTCAGAAGTATTTCTTTTTTCGTTTCGAACAAAAACAATCGTCGACTGGGAGCGCCTTAAGAATTATACCTAGTCAAAGTTTCCTATTTTGTCACTCACTCACTCACTCACTCACTGACTGACCGATCATCAAAAGTTTAAAGTACTTCTAGCAGACATAGAAGCTTCAAATTTAAAACACAATTAGTGTTTAGTGTAAAAATCCTAAAAAAACCTGCCAAGTGCGAGTCGGACTCGCGCACTTCGAGTTCCGTACCATTATCTATAAATCACGTTTGTTGTATGGGAGCCCCACTTAAATATTTATTTTAAACTGTTTTTAGTATTTGTTATTATAGCGGCAACAAAAATACATCATCTGTGAAAATTTCAACTGTCTAGCTATCATGGTTTATGAGATACAGCCCTGTGATAGACAGACGGATAGAGAGACCGACAGACCGACAGACCGACAGACAGACAGACGGATAGACGGATAGACGGACAGACGTACAGATGGACAGACGGACGAACGGACAGTGGACTATTAGTAACAGGGTTCCGTTTTTACTCTTTAATTACGGAACCCTAAAAAGTAGGGCTATCTACAAAAATAAATGAGATGCCATCAAAAACATAACTTGTAAAAAAAGCCAAGTCTCGCAACGCAAATCAGTTCTTCTACCGTAAAAAGTTGTGAGATCCATGTAATACCAAGTCGGTTAATTTATTCAGTCCCTACTTTAAGGGTCCATCTGACTTATGTTATTACGTAATTAGCTAACCTTTACGTAATAACTTAAGACAGAAGGACCCTTATAGTAGGGACTGAATAAATTAACCGACTTGGTATTACATGGATCTCACAACTTTTTACGGTAGAAGAACTGAGTTGCGTTGCGAGACTTGGCTTTTTTACAAATTATTTTTTTGATGGCATATCTATTCAATCAGAGTTAATGTAGTAATGGTGAATGATTTTTTTTAAATCAATCTAGTCGTTTTTGAGTTTATTCGTTACAAACAGAAGAAAATACAAATCTTTCCTAGTTATATATATATTATATATTATAGTATAGACTAGAATCTTTGTTCAGTTATTATCGGTTTTATCACACCGAAGGTAGACTTATGATAAAGTTCTCTGCACATTGCGTAGTTTATCGTACGAAGCAGTGAGCAGAGAGCTTTATGATTCAATATAGCATAATAACTGTAATGCTTTCAAATTGAAATTACTTTGACTGTTTGATTGTCCTGAACGATAACGTATATTATTTCCTCTTGTGGAGTTTATCATAAGCAAGTATGGAAGTGAACATGAACCAGAGTAGAACTGCAAAAGAAAACAAAACTAAATACGTTTGCAATGTCCAGTGGTTAATGTGTATTAAGTACCTAGGGATTCAAATTGATAGCACCCTTACCTGGAAGCCACAAATAGCTTCAACGGCAACTAGAATAAGAAAAATGATTTATATATTTAAGAAATTAAGAACAAGTGCGGACTATCACACCCTTAAGACAGTATACTTTGCGCTGGTACACTCTGTCTTATCATACTGTATTGCCGCGTGGGGAGGTGCACCGAAGTCTTCACTCATTAGGTTAGAACGAGCTCAAAAGGCAATACTTAAAGTCATGCTTTTTAAGCCTATACTGTTCCCATCACAAGAGCTATATTCTCTGAGTGGTGTCATATCTGTGCGTAAGATATTCATTTTGAATATAGTCTTACGTAAGCATTGTACTCTGTCCTATGAAGTCAGCGCAACAATAAATCGAAGAACGGTCAGTGTCTGTACTTCTCAACGGTGCCGTACTGTAATTGCCTTCCGCCACTTCTTTTTCCTGAGCCCTATTTTATACAATAGAATTAATAAAAATATTAATATCTACCCCTTAACTAAAAATAAATGTAAATACGAAGTTAAAAAAATGCTATCTACACTTACCTACGATGAAACTGAAGACCTAATACAAATCAAAAAATAATATACACACACACACACACACACATATATGCACCATCACACACACACACACACACACAAACACACACACACACACACAACATGCACACACACAAACACACACATAACACACAACGCACACACGCTCATAAAAGCTCTGGCTCTTAAAACTTATTATTGTTATAAATAAAAATTAAAGTTAAGTTAAATAGTTAATAAGATAAAAGTTAAATAGTTTAATCATTATATTATCAGGAACGTCTGGTTCTTCAACTAGTCCTAAGGACGGGCACTGGAAAGCGCGACACAGTTTTAATACTAATGCATTTTCCAATGTTCATAGTTTTTATTCAAATGTACTTATGTTCACTGAAATAAATAAATAAATAAATAATGTTTGTCCAAATATTAACCGGGTTGTACCATGACGTCACTAGTATAAAGTCACATCGTGTCATTATCAAAGTATTCTGTGTCTTAATTGCGTCTTTATTTTCGATCTGTAGCATGTATATCTTAAGACATATACCATTGTATTACCGAATAACGATAATCACTGAATACGTATTACAAGTTATTATTAATTTATTCTGTAAAGATGCGTTTTTATATTTAAAATTTGATAGAACTATCGACAATTTTGTAAATCTGAAAGTGAAGTATAGACATCTCGAGTTCGTGTTTATAATATTAGCTTTTGGTATTTTTTTTATAAAACAATTGGCTTCTTTTATTTTTTGTTTGGATATAATGCAAGCATGCATCGCTTTCATTTATCAAATTCTATTCATGAATTTCATATTATTGTCAATATCCCTTGCACGTCTACAATTCGTTATTATATTTTTGGTTTTGTATCATCGAGTCAGAAATATGAGAATGGCTGTTGAAGAAAACCAACCAATTGATAAACTGACACCAGCTATGGTCATCCAAATGTATGAAAACATACTAAAAGGCTTGAAAGAATACGATTCGACAATCAAACTGATGGTAAGTAGTTAGACAACGCCATGGAAACAATTCATCGGATTATTTGCTTTTGCTTTTGCTTTTGAAACAAAAAAAAAAATCTATTTATCCTACAAGCACAATACAATTAAACATAGATCTATTTAATAATAGGTACATAAAATGTTGATGTATGTTAGGCGAATAAGTCCTTTCTCAGCTTTATGCTGCACCAGAAAAAAATGTAAGGTACCTAGCCTACCTAGGTGGAGTGCGGTGCGACGCTGTTTTTAAGGTTCCGTACCCAGAGGGTAAAAATGGGACAAAATTACTAAGACTAAGACTTCGCTGTCCGTCTGTCCGTGCTCCCGAGCTCCCCCCTCCCGTGTTATTTTGCCGTTTTTTATAGATAATGTGCGAACCCTTCGTGTGCGAGTCTGATTCGTACTTGGCCGGTTTTATTAGATTTATTAATATAATTATTTAATATTTTTCAATAAACAAAACCGTTCTTTGACTTGCAACTAAGATGTCATTAATGTACAAGACACAAGTTACGGCATAGCAACTTGTAAAACTAAGATTATAAAAAAAATGTTTTTAAGTGAGGTGGATAAAAGTGTCTATTGTTGTAAAAATGTATTTAATTTCGTTTTCAGCTAGCGATCAATGTGCTCTTCAGTATACCAGTTTGTATTATACAAGTGATAAACTTTCTTCATTCTCAGGTAACACAACGCTATTTAATATTAAAAAAATACTACCAAGAAGCTACTGCGACTTCCAATCCAAAGGTCGTAAGTTCGAACCGCATCAATTGATTTTGCTATTAAACAATTTTGTATGCACATTAACACGTGCTTAAACGATAAAACAAAACAGTGATCAATTAAATTTGGAGGAAGTCTACCGTACTTGAAGATTTTAGTCGTGACTCTATTTCCTATTTTTACTTATTTTTAGGAAGTTATCATGAAAGTGATCTCCTTTGTGTTGGACACCATTATTGTTAACATGCAGTTAATAGTACCAGCTATTGCGTTGGACTTGACAAGCGAAGAACAACAACAACTTAAAATAATTTTAATAAATAGAAGAATGCAGTCACAGAGTATGTAACGATTTGATTGAAACCTAAAGCCTCATTCATAACAACTGTCATTTTATCAATGCACGTAGATATAAAATAATGATTTTGTAACTTTATATCTACTAAAATAATATGATAAAGTTCATTGTAACTTTTAAATTTGTAAAATTAATAACAGATGTTGCTAAAAATGTTATCCATCGTTGCGTTATCAGAGCGAGCACCTATTTATTTGTTTTTATATTTTCAGATGAGAAAGAGCGCGAAGAGATCCGTCAACTCCTACAGTTAATGCAACGCGACCCCATACAATATTCTGTATACCGTTTTATGTCACTAAACATGAAAAGTTTACTTACCATCATATCGTATTGCATAACTACTTGCATTGCTATAATGCAAATACGCAATAAAGATTATTTTCTGAACGAATGATATAAATATTATACAAATGTTTTGGTTTTCTCACGATGTGTTTCTTTGCCATTTTGAGTACGTGTTAATGCTTATATTTAATTAGATAAGATGATATAATTAACCTAATGATAATGCGTTCTGGGTTGCATTAACCTGCAACTATTGAGTTTGCTTTTTATAACTGGTTCAATAATATTACACAATGTAACTGTTTGTTGTTCTAATAAATACATAAATAAGGTTTGAATAACGCTTTTATTTATAAACTAGCGACCCGCCCGGACTTCGCACGGGTGCAATGCTGATACTAAATATACTACAGAATGTCTTTATATAAAACGTTTTTTTTAACAGCTTTTTTGTCATTAGACAATTAATGATGATTTCTTTTTTTCTCGAACGTTCGCGACCGGCCGAACTGCGCGTTTGACGCCTAGCTGCTAGGCCGGTCGCGAACGTTCGAGAATGTTCGTTTTACGAAGCTACTCGCTAGGTGACTCGCTAGCCTCTAGGTGCCAAGCAAGCCGCTTGCCTGTGCGTTCGCGTTTTTAATTAGGGATGACTGAGAGTGTTATAAACGTAAGAGTAGACAAATATAATCAGAAAGCTTCGAACTGCTAAGCTATCGGGAGTTACACGTGTTATTGTGAGTCAACCATAAAAGATAGACATATGCTGTCGTGGGATATTTTTTATATAATTTTAAGGAGAACATTTCCGTCATACATGATTTCTGTGTAGCTTTAACCATTAAGGTTGCACACGCGACGGAAGCTTAAAAAATGGAGTAACTTCTCCCGTTTTCTTAACATTTTCCTTCACTGCTCTGCTCCTATTAATTGCAGCGTGATAAAAAGTATACTATAACCAGCTCAGGAGTATGACAAATAATTGTACCAAGTTTCGTTAAAATCCGTCGAGTAGTTTTTGTTTCTATAACGGTTATACAGACAGACAGACAGACAGACAGACAGACAGACAGACAGACAAAAATTTTACTGATTGCATTTTTGGCATCAGTATCGATCCCTAATCACCCCCTGATAGTTATTTTGGAAATATATTTCATGTACAGAATTGACCTCTCTACAGATTTATTATAAGTATAATAATAATAAAATATATTTCATGTACAGAATTGACCTCTCTACAGATTTATTATAAGTATAGATAATTTCAACTCATTTATTTATAATTTTGAATAGCCATTACACAAAGGCCCTTATCACAAATACTAAGAATATTTAAAAATTAAGACGAGTAATAAATATTTTTGATGAATACAGAATCGTTTTTCCTCAATAACCGCAAAACATGCAGTTTTGTTTTTTATGACAAAGCTAACTTAAGGATTTAATCTAGATAAATTCCAGACAGAAATACGATTGATGAAACTTTTTTCGAGAGATTTATTTTCCAAAGTTGGCTCTTCAAAAACACTCGTTTCGTTTTTAATCAAAACTATGAATAACTAAACAGTTTATTTTTATTATATAAAAATAAATCGTTAGATAATCATACTAGCTGAGTAAATTACAGACAGTTTCTTTTTAAATTTGATGGTTTTCAAGATGATGCAGTTTTATCACTTTTTCCGTCTTATCCGAGTAGACTCAGCCCATACAAAAAGTAAAAAAATCACTTATCACCTTAATTAAAAACAAATGACGTAAATACTATATTGTAAACACGGATAAGAAATAATGGTTTAATAAGTATAGAACAAAACTCACTGCATACGAGCCTTAAAAAAAAATAATAATAAAAAGATGTGCAAGCAAGCGCTCACAAGTTCACATTACGGTTATTTTCTTAAAATTTTGGTACCTATGGCCTATCATTTTTTTTTTCAAACACAAATAAAGTTACCTAATTAGTTTTTTTTCTCTTAAAGTAGATTTGGGTTCTCCAAACAAATTATTATGCACACTATTACAGCATTAAATTAGTACCGTTAAATCCGGAAGGATATCTTACATGCTTAAATATTGCAGTCTTGCGTTTTTATTTTCTATTAGGTACATAATTAAGCAGAATTCATTTATTTTTGATTAATTTATATTAATTATATATCAGGTCAATAGGTAAAATATTGGAATATGAAAACAGCAGCCAAACATACTTTATTTTATTAATTACTAGTTACATTAAACATAAACCTAAAGCTCTCTACCTACTGTAATGTAGCTCCGACCATAACTTGACCTTAACAGAATCGGCTAGCATAATATATCGATGACTACGTCTGTCGGGACAGCTAGTATTATTATATTTTACGTATTACGTAATTAGCTAACCTTTACGTAATAACTTAAGACAGAAGGACTCTTAAAGTAGGGACTGAATAAATTAACCGACTTGGTATTACATGGATCTCACAACTTTTTACGGTAGAAGAACTGAGTTGCGTTGCGAGACTTGGCTTTTTTACAAGTTATGTTTTTGATGGCATATCTATTTACTCAGAGTTAATGTAGTATTCTAATGGTGAATGATTTTTTTGAAATCGATCTAGTCGTTTTTGAGTATACTCGTTACAAACAGAAGAAAATACAAATCTTTCCTAGTTATATATATATATATATATATATATATATATATATATATATATTATAGTATAGACTAGAATCTTTGTTCAGTTATTATCGGTTTTATCACACCGAGAGTAGACTTATGATAAAGTTCTCTGCACATTGCGTAGTTTATCGAACGAAGCAGTGAGCAGAGAGCTTTATGATTCAATATAGCATAATAACTGTAATGCATTCAAATTGAAATTACTTTGACTGTTTTATTGTCCTGAACGATAACGTATTTACTCAACGTATATTATTTCCTCTTGTGGAGTTTATCATAAGCAAGTATGGAAGTGAACATGAACCAGAGTAGAACTGCAAAAGAAAACAAAACTAAATACGTTTGCAATGTCCAGTGGTTAATGTTTGTCCAAATATTAACCGGGTTGTACCATGACGTCACTAGTATAAAGTCACATCGTGTCATTATCAAAGTATTCTGTGTCTTAATTGCGTCTTTATTTTCGATCTGTAGCATGTATATCTTAAGACATATACCATTGTATTACCGAATAACGATAATCTCTGAATACGTATTACAAGTTATTATTAATTTATTCTGTAAAGATGCGCTTTTATATTTAAAATTTGATAGAACTATCGACAATTTTGTAAATCTGAAAGTGAAGTATAGACATCTCGAGTTCGTGTTTATAATATTAGCTTTTGGTATTTTTTTTATAAAACAATTGGCTTCTTTTATTTTTTGTTTGGATACAATGCAAGCATGCATCGCTTTCATTTATCAAATTCTATTCATGAATTTCATATTATTGTCAATATCCCTTGCACGTCTACAATTCGTTATTATATTTTTGGTTTTGTATCATCGAGTCAGAAATATGAGAATGGCTGTTGAAGAAAACCAACCAATTGATAAACTGACACCAGCTATGGTCATCCAAATGTATGAAAACATACTAAAAGGCTTGAAAGAATACGATTCGACAATCAAACTGATGGTAAGTAGTTAGACAACGCCATGGAAACAATTCATCGGACTATTTGCTTTTGATTAAAACACTAAAAAAATTAAACAAAAAAAAATTCTATTTATCCTACAAGCACAATACAATTAAACATAGATCTATTTAATAATAGGTACATAAAATGAAATGAAATGAAATGTTCTTTATTGTAACACAATGTAAGCAATTACAAATATGTATGTTACAAAAGGCGGTCTTATCGATTAATCGATTTCTTCCAGACGACCTGCTTAACCTAAGGCAAGAAACTGTAGCCATGCTTTCAACCACCGTGGTGCACGAGTTGGACATTCATCATTCCCCGAACTAGTATAAACTGTATCTCGGGGGCGGTGTTTGTCCTCAACATCCATCCTCTGGAGTTACAAAAGCGTGGCTACAGTGTACATTCAGCGAAATATAGGGAAAAAAAATACTTGTAACTGACATGCTTACTTAATAATAAATAAATATACTGAGTATAACTCTGTACCAATTCGTATTTGTGTACAGTGTGTGTGTGTGTGTGTGTGTGTGTGTGTGTGTAAATGAGCTTGGGTGAATGTGTTTGTGAGTGAGCGTTTGCAAAAATAAAATAAAAATATTTTAAATAGAAATACGGCTATTTTACTACAGTCAATCGGGGTAACTTTGATTGATTAGGGCAACATTGACTGATTAGGGCAACATTGACACAAGGAGCCTATTTCCACTCTGCGAAAACCAGCCATTCCCTATCTATGGATATTTTTGATTTGGTTACTAACCACAAATCAAAAATATCCATAGACAAAAAATAGCCGGTTTTCACAGAACAAAAATAAACTCCTTATCCTTATAAAATGTTGATGTATGTTAGGCGAATAAGTCCTTTCTCAGCTTTATGCTGCACCAGAACAAAATGTAAGGTACCTAGCCTACCTAGGTGGAGTGCGGTGCGACGCTGTTTTTAAGGTTCCGTACCCAGAGGGTAAAAACGGGACACAATTACTAAGACTAAGACTTCGCTGTCCGTCTGTCCGTGCTCCCGAGCTCCCCCCTCCCGTGTTATTTTGCCGTTTTTTATAGATAATGTGCGAACCCTTCGTGTGCGAGTCTGATTCGTACTTGGCCGGTTTTATTAGATTTATTAATATAATTATTTAATATTTTTCAATAAACAAAACCGTTCTTTGACTTGCAACTAAGATGTCATTAATGTACAAGACACAAGTTACGGCATAGCAACTTGTAAAACTAAGATTATAAAAAAAATGTTTTTAAGTGAGGTGGATAAAAGTGTCTATTGTTGTAAAAATGTATTTAATTTCGTTTTCAGCTAGCGATCAATGTGCTCTTCAGTATACCAGTTTGTATTATACAAGTGATAAACTTTCTTCATTCTCAGGTAACACAACGCTATTTAATATTAAAAAAATACTACCAAGAAGCTACTGCGACTTCCAATCCAAAGGTCGTAAGTTCGAACCGCATCAATTGATTTTGCTATTAAACAATTTTGTATGCACATTAACACGTGCTTAAACGATAAAACAAAACAGTGATCAATTAAATTTGGAGGAAGTCTACCGTACTTGAAGATTTTAGTCGTGACTCTATTTCCTAT
This sequence comes from Hydriomena furcata, assembly GCA_912999785.1. NCBI lineage: Eukaryota > Metazoa > Arthropoda > Insecta > Lepidoptera > Geometridae > Hydriomena > Hydriomena furcata. The sequence goes on along the minus strand of OU538834.1, from coordinate 2,531,566 downwards.
TTTTACTTATTTTTAGGAAGTTATCATGAAAGTGATCTCCTTTGTGTTGGACACCATTATTGTTAACATGCAGTTAATAGTACCAGCTATTGCGTTGGACTTGACAAGCGAAGAACAACAACAACTTAAAATAATTTTAATAAATAGAAGAATGCAGTCACAGAGTATGTAACGATTTGATTGAAACCTAAAGCCTCATTCATAACAACTGTCATTTTATCAATGCACGTAGATATAAAATAATGATTTTGTAACTTTATATCTACTAAAATAATATGATAAAGTTCATTGTAACTTTTAAATTTGTAAAATTAATAACAGATGTTGCTAAAAATGTTATCCATCGTTGCGTTATCAGAGCGAGCACCTATTTATTTGTTTTTATATTTTCAGATGAGAAAGAGCGCGAAGAGATCCGTCAACTCCTACAGTTAATGCAACACGACCCCATACAATATTCTGTATACCGTTTTATGTCACTAAACATGAAAAGTTTACTTACCATCATATCGTATTGCATAACTACTTGCATTGCTATAATGCAAATACGCAATAAAGATTATTTTCTGAACGAATGATATAAATATTATACAAATGTTTTGGTTTTCTCACGATGTGTTTCTTTGCCATTTTGAGTACGTGTTAATGCTTATATTTAATTAGATAAGATGATATAATTAACCTAATGATAATGCGTTCTGGGTTGCATTAACCTGCAACTATTGAGTTTGCTTTTTATAACTGGTTCAATAATATTACACAATGTAACTGTTTGTTGTTCTAATAAATACATAAATAAGGTTTGAATAACGCTTTTATTTATAAACTAGCGACCCGCCCGGACTTCGCACGGGTGCAATGCTGATACTAAATATACTACAGAATGTCTTTATATAAAACGTTTTTTTTAACAGCTTTTTTGTCATTAGACAATTAATGATGATTTCTTTTTTTCTCGAACGTTCGCGACCGGCCGAACTGCGCGTTTGACGCCTAGCTGCTAGGCCGGTCGCGAACGTTCGAGAATGTTCGTTTTACGAAGCTACTCGCTAGGTGACTCGCTAGCCTCTAGGTGCCAAGCAAGCCGCTTGCCTGTGCGTTCGCGTTTTTAATTAGGGATGACTGAGAGTGTTATAAACGTAAGAGTAGACAAATATAATCAGAAAGCTTCGAACTGCTAAGCTATCGGGAGTTACACGTGTTATTGTGAGTCAACCATAAAAGATAGACATATGCTGTCGTGGGATATTTTTTATATAATTTTAAGGAGAACATTTCCGTCATACATGATTTCTGTGTAGCTTTAACCATTAAGGTTGCACACGCGACGGAAGCTTAAAAAATGGAGTAACTTCTCCCGTTTTCTTAACATTTTCCTTCACTGCTCTGCTCCTATTAATTGCAGCGTGATAAAAAGTATACTATAACCAGCTCAGGAGTATGACAAATAATTGTACCAAGTTTCGTTAAAATCCGTCGAGTAGTTTTTGTTTCTATAACGGTTATACAGACAGACAGACAGACAGACAGACAGACAGACAGACAGACAAAAATTTTACTGATTGCATTTTTGGCATCAGTATCGATCCCTAATCACCCCCTGATAGTTATTTTGGAAATATATTTCATGTACAGAATTGACCTCTCTACAGATTTATTATAAGTATAATAATAATAAAATATATTTCATGTACAGAATTGACCTCTCTACAGATTTATTATAAGTATAGATAATTTCAACTCATTTATTTATAATTTTGAATAGCCATTACACAAAGGCCCTTATCACAAATACTAAGAATATTTAAAAATTAAGACGAGTAATAAATATTTTTGATGAATACAGAATCGTTTTTCCTCAATAACCGCAAAACATGCAGTTTTGTTTTTTATGACAAAGCTAACTTAAGGATTTAATCTAGATAAATTCCAGACAGAAATACGATTGATGAAACTTTTTTCGAGAGATTTATTTTCCAAAGTTGGCTCTTCAAAAACACTCGTTTCGTTTTTAATCAAAACTATGAATAACTAAACAGTTTATTTTTATTATATAAAAATAAATCGTTAGATAATCATACTAGCTGAGTAAATTACAGACAGTTTCTTTTTAAATTTGATGGTTTTCAAGATGATGCAGTTTTATCACTTTTTCCGTCTTATCCGAGTAGACTCAGCCCATACAAAAAGTAAAAAAATCACTTATCACCTTAATTAAAAACAAATGACGTAAATACTATATTGTAAACACGGATAAGAAATAATGGTTTAATAAGTATAGAACAAAACTCACTGCATACGAGCCTTAAAAAAAAATAATAATAAAAAGATGTGCAAGCAAGCGCTCACAAGTTCACATTACGGTTATTTTCTTAAAATTTTGGTACCTATGGCCTATCATTTTTTTTTTCAAACACAAATAAAGTTACCTAATTAGTTTTTTTTCTCTTAAAGTAGATTTGGGTTCTCCAAACAAATTATTATGCACACTATTACAGCATTAAATTAGTACCGTTAAATCCGGAAGGATATCTTACATGCTTAAATATTGCAGTCTTGCGTTTTTATTTTCTATTAGGTACATAATTAAGCAGAATTCATTTATTTTTGATTAATTTATATTAATTATATATCAGGTCAATAGGTAAAATATTGGAATATGAAAACAGCAGCCAAACATACTTTATTTTATTAATTACTAGTTACATTAAACATAAACCTAAAGCTCTCTACCTACTGTAATGTAGCTCCGACCATAACTTGACCTTAACAGAATCGGCTAGCATAATATATCGATGACTACGTCTGTCGGGACAGCTAGTATTATTATATTTTACGTATTACGTAATTAGCTAACCTTTACGTAATAACTTAAGACAGAAGGACTCTTAAAGTAGGGACTGAATAAATTAACCGACTTGGTATTACATGGATCTCACAACTTTTTACGGTAGAAGAACTGAGTTGCGTTGCGAGACTTGGCTTTTTTACAAGTTATGTTTTTGATGGCATATCTATTTACTCAGAGTTAATGTAGTATTCTAATGGTGAATGATTTTTTTGAAATCGATCTAGTCGTTTTTGAGTATACTCGTTACAAACAGAAGAAAATACAAATCTTTCCTAGTTATATATATATATATATATATATATATATATATATATATATATATTATAGTATAGACTAGAATCTTTGTTCAGTTATTATCGGTTTTATCACACCGAGAGTAGACTTATGATAAAGTTCTCTGCACATTGCGTAGTTTATCGAACGAAGCAGTGAGCAGAGAGCTTTATGATTCAATATAGCATAATAACTGTAATGCATTCAAATTGAAATTACTTTGACTGTTTTATTGTCCTGAACGATAACGTATTTACTCAACGTATATTATTTCCTCTTGTGGAGTTTATCATAAGCAAGTATGGAAGTGAACATGAACCAGAGTAGAACTGCAAAAGAAAACAAAACTAAATACGTTTGCAATGTCCAGTGGTTAATGTTTGTCCAAATATTAACCGGGTTGTACCATGACGTCACTAGTATAAAGTCACATCGTGTCATTATCAAAGTATTCTGTGTCTTAATTGCGTCTTTATTTTCGATCTGTAGCATGTATATCTTAAGACATATACCATTGTATTACCGAATAACGATAATCTCTGAATACGTATTACAAGTTATTATTAATTTATTCTGTAAAGATGCGCTTTTATATTTAAAATTTGATAGAACTATCGACAATTTTGTAAATCTGAAAGTGAAGTATAGACATCTCGAGTTCGTGTTTATAATATTAGCTTTTGGTATTTTTTTTATAAAACAATTGGCTTCTTTTATTTTTTGTTTGGATACAATGCAAGCATGCATCGCTTTCATTTATCAAATTCTATTCATGAATTTCATATTATTGTCAATATCCCTTGCACGTCTACAATTCGTTATTATATTTTTGGTTTTGTATCATCGAGTCAGAAATATGAGAATGGCTGTTGAAGAAAACCAACCAATTGATAAACTGACACCAGCTATGGTCATCCAAATGTATGAAAACATACTAAAAGGCTTGAAAGAATACGATTCGACAATCAAACTGATGGTAAGTAGTTAGACAACGCCATGGAAACAATTCATCGGATTATTTGCTTTTGATTAAAACACTAAAAAAATTAAACAAAAAAAAATTCTATTTATCCTACAAGCACAATACAATTAAACATAGATCTATTTAATAATAGGTACATAAAATGTTGATGTATGTTAGGCGAATAAGTCCTTTCTCAGCTTTATGCTGCACCAGAACAAAATGTAAGGTACCTAGCCTACCTAGGTGGAGTGCGGTGCGACGCTGTTTTTAAGGTTCCGTACCCAGAGGGTAAAAACGGGACACAATTACTAAGACTAAGACTTCGCTGTCCGTCTGTCCGTGCTCCCGAGCTCCCCCCTCCCGTGTTATTTTGCCGTTTTTTATAGATAATGTGCGAACCCTTCGTGTGCGAGTCTGATTCGTACTTGGCCGGTTTTATTAGATTTATTAATATAATTATTTAATATTTTTCAATAAACAAAACCGTTCTTTGACTTGCAACTAAGATGTCATTAATGTACAAGACACAAGTTACGGCATAGCAACTTGTAAAACTAAGATTATAAAAAAAATGTTTTTAAGTGAGGTGGATAAAAGTGTCTATTGTTGTAAAAATGTATTTAATTTCGTTTTCAGCTAGCGATCAATGTGCTCTTCAGTATACCAGTTTGTATTATACAAGTGATAAACTTTCTTCATTCTCAGGTAACACAACGCTATTTAATATTAAAAAAATACTACCAAGAAGCTACTGCGACTTCCAATCCAAAGGTCGTAAGTTCGAACCGCATCAATTGATTTTGCTATTAAACAATTTTGTATGCACATTAACACGTGCTTAAACGATAAAACAAAACAGTGATCAATTAAATTTGGAGGAAGTCTACCGTACTTGAAGATTTTAGTCGTGACTCTATTTCCTATTTTTACTTATTTTTAGGAAGTTATCATGAAAGTGATCTCCTTTGTGTTGGACACCATTATTGTTAACATGCAGTTAATAGTACCAGCTATTGCGTTGGACTTGACAAGCGAAGAACAACAACAACTTAAAATAATTTTAATAAATAGAAGAATGCAGTCACAGAGTATGTAACGATTTGATTGAAACCTAAAGCCTCATTCATAACAACTGTCATTTTATCAATGCACGTAGATATAAAATAATGATTTTGTAACTTTATATCTACTAAAATAATATGATAAAGTTCATTGTAACTTTTAAATTTGTAAAATTAATAACAGATGTTGCTAAAAATGTTATCCATCGTTGCGTTATCAGAGCGAGCACCTATTTATTTGTTTTTATATTTTCAGATGAGAAAGAGCGCGAAGAGATCCGTCAACTCCTACAGTTAATGCAACACGACCCCATACAATATTCTGTATACCGTTTTATGTCACTAAACATGAAAAGTTTACTTACCATCATATCGTATTGCATAACTACTTGCATTGCTATAATGCAAATACGCAATAAAGATTATTTTCTGAACGAATGATATAAATATTATACAAATGTTTTGGTTTTCTCACGATGTGTTTCTTTGCCATTTTGAGTACGTGTTAATGCTTATATTTAATTAGATAAGATGATATAATTAACCTAATGATAATGCGTTCTGGGTTGCATTAACCTGCAACTATTGAGTTTGCTTTTTATAACTGGTTCAATAATATTACACAATGTAACTGTTTGTTGTTCTAATAAATACATAAATAAGGTTTGAATAACGCTTTTATTTATAAACTAGCGACCCGCCCGGACTTCGCACGGGTGCAATGCTGATACTAAATATACTACAGAATGTCTTTATATAAAACGTTTTTTTTAACAGCTTTTTTGTCATTAGACAATTAATGATGATTTCTTTTTTTCTCGAACGTTCGCGACCGGCCGAACTGCGCGTTTGACGCCTAGCTGCTAGGCCGGTCGCGAACGTTCGAGAATGTTCGTTTTACGAAGCTACTCGCTAGGTGACTCGCTAGCCTCTAGGTGCCAAGCAAGCCGCTTGCCTGTGCGTTCGCGTTTTTAATTAGGGATGACTGAGAGTGTTATAAACGTAAGAGTAGACAAATATAATCAGAAAGCTTCGAACTGCTAAGCTATCGGGAGTTACACGTGTTATTGTGAGTCAACCATAAAAGATAGATATATGCTGTCGTGGGATATTTTTTATATAATTTTAAGGATAACATTTCCGTCATACATGATTTCTGTGTAGCTTTAACCATTAAGGTTGCACACGCGACGGAAGCTTAAAAAATGGAGTAACTTCTCCCGTTTTCTTAACATTTTCCTTCACTGCTCTGCTCCTATTAATTGCAGCGTGATAAAAAGTATACTATAACCAGCTCAGGAGTATGACAAATAATTGTACCAAGTTTCGTTAAAATCCGTCGAGTAGTTTTTGTTTCTATAACGGTTATACAGACAGACAGACAGACAGACAGACAGACAGACAGACAGACAAAAATTTTACTGATTGCATTTTTGGCATCAGTATCGATCCCTAATCACCCCCTGATAGTTATTTTGGAAATATATTTCATGTACAGAATTGACCTCTCTACAGATTTATTATAAGTATAATAATAATAAAATATATTTCATGTACAGAATTGACCTCTCTACAGATTTATTATAAGTATAGATAATTTCAACTCATTTATTTATAATTTTGAATAGCCATTACACAAAGGCCCTTATCACAAATACTAAGAATATTTAAAAATTAAGACGAGTAATAAATATTTTTGATGAATACAGAATCGTTTTTCCTCAATAACCGCAAAACATGCAGTTTTGTTTTTTATGACAAAGCTAACTTAAGGATTTAATCTAGATAAATTCCAGACAGAAATACGATTGATGAAACTTTTTTCGATAGATTTATTTTCCAAAGTTGGCTCTTCAAAAACACTCGTTTCGTTTTTAATCAAAACTATGAATAACTAAACAGTTTATTTTTATTATATAAAAATAAATCGTTAGATAATCATACTAGCTGAGTAAATTACAGACAGTTTCTTTTTAAATTTGATGGTTTTCAAGATGATGCAGTTTTATCACTTTTTCCGTCTTATCCGAGTAGACTCAGCCCATACAAAAAGTAAAAAAATCACTTATCACCTTAATTAAAAACAAATGACGTAAATACTATATTGTAAACACGGATAAGAAATAATGGTTTAATAAGTATAGAACAAAACTCACTGCATACGAGCCTTAAAAAAAAATAATAATAAAAAGATGTGCAAGCAAGCGCTCACAAGTTCACATTACGGTTATTTTCTTAAAATTTTGGTACCTATGGCCTATCATTTTTTTCTCTTAAAGTAGATTTGGGTTCTCCAAACAAATTATTATGCACACTATTACAGCATTAAATTAGTACCGTTAAATCCGGAAGGATATCTTACATGCTTAAATATTGCAGTCTTGCGTTTTTATTTTCTATTAGGTACATAATTAAGCAGAATTCATTTATTTTTGATTAATTTATATTAATTATATATCAGGTCAATAGGTAAAATATTGGAATATGAAAACAGCAGCCAAACATACTTTATTTTATTAATTACTAGTTACATTAAACATAAACCTAAAGCTCTCTACCTACTGTAATGTAGCTCCGACCATAACTTGACCTTAACAGAATCGGCTAGCATAATATATCGATGACTACGTCTGTCGGGACAGCTAGTATTATTATATTTTACGTATTACGTAATTAGCTAACCTTTACGTAATAACTTAAGACAGAAGGACTCTTAAAGTAGGGACTGAATAAATTAACCGACTTGGTATTACATGGATCTCACAACTTTTTACGGTAGAAGAACTGAGTTGCGTTGCGAGACTTGGCTTTTTTACAAGTTATGTTTTTGATGGCATATCTATTTACTCAGAGTTAATGTAGTATTCTAATGGTGAATGATTTTTTTGAAATCGATCTAGTCGTTTTTGAGTATACTCGTTACAAACAGAAGAAAATACAAATCTTTCCTAGTTATATATATATATATATATATATATATATATATATATATATATTATAGTATAGACTAGAATCTTTGTTCAGTTATTATCGGTTTTATCACACCGAGAGTAGACTTATGATAAAGTTCTCTGCACATTGCGTAGTTTATCGAACGAAGCAGTGAGCAGAGAGCTTTATGATTCAATATAGCATAATAACTGTAATGCATTCAAATTGAAATTACTTTGACTGTTTTATTGTCCTGAACGATAACGTATTTACTCAACGTATATTATTTCCTCTTGTGGAGTTTATCATAAGCAAGTATGGAAGTGAACATGAACCAGAGTAGAACTGCAAAAGAAAACAAAACTAAATACGTTTGCAATGTCCAGTGGTTAATGTTTGTCCAAATATTAACCGGGTTGTACCATGACGTCACTAGTATAAAGTCACATCGTGTCATTATCAAAGTATTCTGTGTCTTAATTGCGTCTTTATTTTCGATCTGTAGCATGTATATCTTAAGACATATACCATTGTATTACCGAATAACGATAATCTCTGAATACGTATTACAAGTTATTATTAATTTATTCTGTAAAGATGCGCTTTTATATTTAAAATTTGATAGAACTATCGACAATTTTGTAAATCTGAAAGTGAAGTATAGACATCTCGAGTTCGTGTTTATAATATTAGCTTTTGGTATTTTTTTTATAAAACAATTGGCTTCTTTTATTTTTTGTTTGGATACAATGCAAGCATGCATCGCTTTCATTTATCAAATTCTATTCATGAATTTCATATTATTGTCAATATCCCTTGCACGTCTACAATTCGTTATTATATTTTTGGTTTTGTATCATCGAGTCAGAAATATGAGAATGGCTGTTGAAGAAAACCAACCAATTGATAAACTGACACCAGCTATGGTCATCCAAATGTATGAAAACATACTAAAAGGCTTGAAAGAATACGATTCGACAATCAAACTGATGGTAAGTAGTTAGACAACGCCATGGATACAATTCATCGGATTATTTGCTTTTGATTAAAACACTAAAGAAATTAAAACAAAAAAAAAAATTGTCTATTTATCCTACAAGCACAATACAATTAAACATAGATCTATTTAATAATAGGTACATAAAATGTTGAGGTATATTAGGCGAATAAGTCCTTTCTCAGCTTTATGCTGCACCAGAACAAAATGTAAGATACCTAGCCTACCTAGGTGGAGTGCGGTGCGACGCTGTCTTTAAGGTTCCGTACCCAGAGGGTAAAAACGGGACACAATTACTAAGACTAAGACTTCGCTGTCCGTCTGTCCGTGCTCCCGGGCTCCCCCCTCCCGTGTTATTTTGCCGTTTTTTATAGATAATGTGCGAACCCTTCGTGTGCGAGTCTGATTCGTACTTGGCCGGTTTTATTAGATTTATTAATATAATTATTTAATATTTTTCAATAAACAAAACCGTTCTGTGATTTGCAACTAAGATGCCATTAATGTACAACACACAAGTTACGGCATAGCAACTTGTAAAACTAAGATTATAAAAAAATGTTTATAAGTGAGGTGGATAAAAGTGTTTATTGTTGTAAAAAAGTATTTAATTTCGTTTTCAGCTAGCGATCAATGTGCTCTTCAGTATACCAGTTTGTATTACACAAGTGATAAACTTTCTTCATTCTCAGGTAACACAACGCTATTTAATATTAAAAAAAAACTACCAAGAAGGTACTGCGACTTCCAATCCAAAGGTCGTAAGTTCGAACCGCATCAATTGATTTTGCTATTAAACAATTTTGTATGCACATTAACACGTGCTTAAACGATAAAACAAAACAGTGATCAATTAAATTTGGAGGAAGTCTACCGTACTTGAAGATTTTAGTCGTGACTCTATTTCCTATTTTTACTTAATTTTAGGAAGTTATCATGAAAGTGATCTCCTTTGTGTTGGACACCATTATTGTTAACATGCAGTTAATAGTACCAGCTATTGCGTTGGACTTGACAAGCGAAGAACAACAACAACTTAAAATAATTTTAATAAATAGAAGAATGCAGTCACAGAGTATGTAACGATTTGATTGAAACCTAAAGCCTCATTCATAACAACTGTCATTTTATCAATGCACGTAGATATAAAATAATGATTTTGTAACTTTATATCTACTAAAATAATATGATAAAGTTCATTGTAACTTTTAAATTTGTAAAATTAATAACAGATGTTGCTAAAAATGTTATCCATCGTTGCGTTATCAGAGCGAGCACCTATTTATTTGTTTTTATATTTTCAGATGAGAAAGAGCGCGAAGAGATCCGTCAACTCCTACAGTTAATGCAACACGACCCCATACAATATTCTGTATACCGTTTTATGTCACTAAACATGAAAAGTTTACTTACCATCATATCGTATTGCATAACTACTTGCATTGCTATAATGCAAATACGCAATAAAGATTATTTTCTGAACGAATGATATAAATATTATACAAATGTTTTGGTTTTCTCACGATGTGTTTCTTTGCCATTTTGAGTACGTGTTAATGCTTATATTTAATTAGATAAGATGATATAATTAACCTAATGATAATGCGTTCTGGGTTGCATTAACCTGCAACTATTGAGTTTGCTTTTTATAACTGGTTCAATAATATTACACAATGTAACTGTTTGTTGTTCTAATAAATACATTAATAAGGTTTGAATAACGCTTTTATTTATAAATAATTTCAACTCATTTATTAATAATTTTGAATAGCCATTACACAAAGGCCCTTATCACAAATACTAAGAATATATAAAAATTAAGACGAGTAATAAATATTTTTGATGAATACAGAATCGTTTTTCCTCAATAACCGCAAAACATGCAGTTTTGTTTTTTATGACAAAGATAACTTAAGGATTTAATCTAGATAAATTCCAGACAGAAATACGATTGATGAAACTTTTTTCGATAGATTTATTTTCCAAAGTTGGCTCTTCAAAAACACTCGTTTCGTTTTTAATCAAAACTATGAATAACTAAACAGTTTATTTTTATATAATTCGTTAGATAATCATACTAGCTGAGTAAATTACAGACAGTTTCTTTTTAAATTTGATGGTTTTCAAAATGATGCAGTTTTATCACTTTTTCCGTCTTATCCGAGTAGACTCAGCCCATATAAAAAGTAAAAAAAATCACTTATCACCTTAATTAAAAACAAGTGACGTAAATACTATATTGTAAACACGGATAAGAAATATTGGTTTAATAAGTATAGAACAAAACTCACTGCATACGAGCCTTAAAAAATAATAATAATAAAAAGATGTGCAAGCAAGCGCTCACAAGTTCACATTACGGTTATTTTCTTAAAATTTTGGTACCTATGGCCTATCATTTTTTTCTCTTAAAGTAGATTTGGGTTCTCCAAACAAATTATTATGCACACTATTACAGCATTAAATTAGTACCGTTAAATCCGGAAGGATATCTTACATGCTTAAATATTGCAGTCTTGCGTTTTTATTTTCTATTAGGTACATAATTAAGCAGAATTCATTTATTTTTGATTAATTTATATTAATTATATATCAGGTCAATAGGTAAAATATTGGAATATGAAAACAGCAGCCAAACATACTTTATTTTATTAATTACTAGTTACATTAAACATAAACCTAAAGCTCTCTACCTACTGTAATGTAGCTCCGACCATAACTTGACCTTAACAGAATCGGCTAGCATAATATATCGATGACTACGTCTGTCGGGACAGCTAGTATTATTATATTTTACGTATTACGTAATTAGCTAACCTTTACGTAATAACTTAAGACAGAAGGACTCTTAAAGTAGGGACTGAATAAATTAACCGACTTGGTATTACATGGATCTCACAACTTTTTACGGTAGAAGAACTGAGTTGCGTTGCGAGACTTGGCTTTTTTACAAGTTATGTTTTTGATGGCATATCTATTTACTCAGAGTTAATGTAGTATTCTAATGGTGAATGATTTTTTTGAAATCGATCTAGTCGTTTTTGAGTATACTCGTTACAAACAGAAGAAAATACAAATCTTTCCTAGTTATATATATATATATATATATATATATATATATATATATATTATAGTATAGACTAGAATCTTTGTTCAGTTATTATCGGTTTTATCACACCGAGAGTAGACTTATGATAAAGTTCTCTGCACATTGCGTAGTTTATCGAACGAAGCAGTGAGCAGAGAGCTTTATGATTCAATATAGCATAATAACTGTAATGCATTCAAATTGAAATTACTTTGACTGTTTTATTGTCCTGAACGATAACGTATTTACTCAACGTATATTATTTCCTCTTGTGGAGTTTATCATAAGCAAGTATGGAAGTGAACATGAACCAGAGTAGAACTGCAAAAGAAAACAAAACTAAATACGTTTGCAATGTCCAGTGGTTAATGTTTGTCCAAATATTAACCGGGTTGTACCATGACGTCACTAGTATAAAGTCACATCGTGTCATTATCAAAGTATTCTGTGTCTTAATTGCGTCTTTATTTTCGATCTGTAGCATGTATATCTTAAGACATATACCATTGTATTACCGAATAACGATAATCTCTGAATACGTATTACAAGTTATTATTAATTTATTCTGTAAAGATGCGCTTTTATATTTAAAATTTGATAGAACTATCGACAATTTTGTAAATCTGAAAGTGAAGTATAGACATCTCGAGTTCGTGTTTATAATATTAGCTTTTGGTATTTTTTTTATAAAACAATTGGCTTCTTTTATTTTTTGTTTGGATACAATGCAAGCATGCATCGCTTTCATTTATCAAATTCTATTCATGAATTTCATATTATTGTCAATATCCCTTGCACGTCTACAATTCGTTATTATATTTTTGGTTTTGTATCATCGAGTCAGAAATATGAGAATGGCTGTTGAAGAAAACCAACCAATTGATAAACTGACACCAGCTATGGTCATCCAAATGTATGAAAACATACTAAAAGGCTTGAAAGAATACGATTCGACAATCAAACTGATGGTAAGTAGTTAGACAACGCCATGGAAACAATTCATCGGATTATTTGCTTTTGATTAAAACACTAAAAAAATTAAACAAAAAAAAATTCTATTTATCCTACAAGCACAATACAATTAAACATAGATCTATTTAATAATAGGTACATAAAATGTTGATGTATGTTAGGCGAATAAGTCCTTTCTCAGCTTTATGCTGCACCAGAACAAAATGTAAGGTACCTAGCCTACCTAGGTGGAGTGCGGTGCGACGCTGTTTTTAAGGTTCCGTACCCAGAGGGTAAAAACGGGACACAATTACTAAGACTAAGACTTCGCTGTCCGTCTGTCCGTGCTCCCGAGCTCCCCCCTCCCGTGTTATTTTGCCGTTTTTTATAGATAATGTGCGAACCCTTCGTGTGCGAGTCTGATTCGTACTTGGCCGGTTTTATTAGATTTATTAATATAATTATTTAATATTTTTCAATAAACAAAACCGTTCTTTGACTTGCAACTAAGATGTCATTAATGTACAAGACACAAGTTACGGCATAGCAACTTGTAAAACTAAGATTATAAAAAAAATGTTTTTAAGTGAGGTGGATAAAAGTGTCTATTGTTGTAAAAATGTATTTAATTTCGTTTTCAGCTAGCGATCAATGTGCTCTTCAGTATACCAGTTTGTATTATACAAGTGATAAACTTTCTTCATTCTCAGGTAACACAACGCTATTTAATATTAAAAAAATACTACCAAGAAGCTACTGCGACTTCCAATCCAAAGGTCGTAAGTTCGAACCGCATCAATTGATTTTGCTATTAAACAATTTTGTATGCACATTAACACGTGCTTAAACGATAAAACAAAACAGTGATCAATTAAATTTGGAGGAAGTCTACCGTACTTGAAGATTTTAGTCGTGACTCTATTTCCTATTTTTACTTATTTTTAGGAAGTTATCATGAAAGTGATCTCCTTTGTGTTGGACACCATTATTGTTAACATGCAGTTAATAGTACCAGCTATTGCGTTGGACTTGACAAGCGAAGAACAACAACAACTTAAAATAATTTTAATAAATAGAAGAATGCAGTCACAGAGTATGTAACGATTTGATTGAAACCTAAAGCCTCATTCATAACAACTGTCATTTTATCAATGCACGTAGATATAAAATAATGATTTTGTAACTTTATATCTACTAAAATAATATGATAAAGTTCATTGTAACTTTTAAATTTGTAAAATTAATAACAGATGTTGCTAAAAATGTTATCCATCGTTGCGTTATCAGAGCGAGCACCTATTTATTTGTTTTTATATTTTCAGATGAGAAAGAGCGCGAAGAGATCCGTCAACTCCTACAGTTAATGCAACACGACCCCATACAATATTCTGTATACCGTTTTATGTCACTAAACATGAAAAGTTTACTTACCATCATATCGTATTGCATAACTACTTGCATTGCTATAATGCAAATACGCAATAAAGATTATTTTCTGAACGAATGATATAAATATTATACAAATGTTTTGGTTTTCTCACGATGTGTTTCTTTGCCATTTTGAGTACGTGTTAATGCTTATATTTAATTAGATAAGATGATATAATTAACCTAATGATAATGCGTTCTGGGTTGCATTAACCTGCAACTATTGAGTTTGCTTTTTATAACTGGTTCAATAATATTACACAATGTAACTGTTTGTTGTTCTAATAAATACATAAATAAGGTTTGAATAACGCTTTTATTTATAAACTAGCGACCCGCCCGGACTTCGCACGGGTGCAATGCTGATACTAAATATACTACAGAATGTCTTTATATAAAACGTTTTTTTTAACAGCTTTTTTGTCATTAGACAATTAATGATGATTTCTTTTTTTCTCGAACGTTCGCGACCGGCCGAACTGCGCGTTTGACGCCTAGCTGCTAGGCCGGTCGCGAACGTTCGAGAATGTTCGTTTTACGAAGCTACTCGCTAGGTGACTCGCTAGCCTCTAGGTGCCAAGCAAGCCGCTTGCCTGTGCGTTCGCGTTTTTAATTAGGGATGACTGAGAGTGTTATAAACGTAAGAGTAGACAAATATAATCAGAAAGCTTCGAACTGCTAAGCTATCGGGAGTTACACGTGTTATTGTGAGTCAACCATAAAAGATAGACATATGCTGTCGTGGGATATTTTTTATATAATTTTAAGGAGAACATTTCCGTCATACATGATTTCTGTGTAGCTTTAACCATTAAGGTTGCACACGCGACGGAAGCTTAAAAAATGGAGTAACTTCTCCCGTTTTCTTAACATTTTCCTTCACTGCTCTGCTCCTATTAATTGCAGCGTGATAAAAAGTATACTATAACCAGCTCAGGAGTATGACAAATAATTGTACCAAGTTTCGTTAAAATCCGTCGAGTAGTTTTTGTTTCTATAACGGTTATACAGACAGACAGACAGACAGACAGACAGACAGACAGACAGACAAAAATTTTACTGATTGCATTTTTGGCATCAGTATCGATCCCTAATCACCCCCTGATAGTTATTTTGGAAATATATTTCATGTACAGAATTGACCTCTCTACAGATTTATTATAAGTATAATAATAATAAAATATATTTCATGTACAGAATTGACCTCTCTACAGATTTATTATAAGTATAGATAATTTCAACTCATTTATTTATAATTTTGAATAGCCATTACACAAAGGCCCTTATCACAAATACTAAGAATATTTAAAAATTAAGACGAGTAATAAATATTTTTGATGAATACAGAATCGTTTTTCCTCAATAACCGCAAAACATGCAGTTTTGTTTTTTATGACAAAGCTAACTTAAGGATTTAATCTAGATAAATTCCAGACAGAAATACGATTGATGAAACTTTTTTCGATAGATTTATTTTCCAAAGTTGGCTCTTCAAAAACACTCGTTTCGTTTTTAATCAAAACTATGAATAACTAAACAGTTTATTTTTATTATATAAAAATAAATCGTTAGATAATCATACTAGCTGAGTAAATTACAGACAGTTTCTTTTTAAATTTGATGGTTTTCAAGATGATGCAGTTTTATCACTTTTTCCGTCTTATCCGAGTAGACTCAGCCCATACAAAAAGTAAAAAAATCACTTATCACCTTAATTAAAAACAAATGACGTAAATACTATATTGTAAACACGGATAAGAAATAATGGTTTAATAAGTATAGAACAAAACTCACTGCATACGAGCCTTAAAAAAAAATAATAATAAAAAGATGTGCAAGCAAGCGCTCACAAGTTCACATTACGGTTATTTTCTTAAAATTTTGGTACCTATGGCCTATCATTTTTTTCTCTTAAAGTAGATTTGGGTTCTCCAAACAAATTATTATGCACACTATTACAGCATTAAATTAGTACCGTTAAATCCGGAAGGATATCTTACATGCTTAAATATTGCAGTCTTGCGTTTTTATTTTCTATTAGGTACATAATTAAGCAGAATTCATTTATTTTTGATTAATTTATATTAATTATATATCAGGTCAATAGGTAAAATATTGGAATATGAAAACAGCAGCCAAACATACTTTATTTTATTAATTACTAGTTACATTAAACATAAACCTAAAGCTCTCTACCTACTGTAATGTAGCTCCGACCATAACTTGACCTTAACAGAATCGGCTAGCATAATATATCGATGACTACGTCTGTCGGGACAGCTAGTATTATTATATTTTACGTATTACGTAATTAGCTAACCTTTACGTAATAACTTAAGACAGAAGGACTCTTAAAGTAGGGACTGAATAAATTAACCGACTTGGTATTACATGGATCTCACAACTTTTTACGGTAGAAGAACTGAGTTGCGTTGCGAGACTTGGCTTTTTTACAAGTTATGTTTTTGATGGCATATCTATTTACTCAGAGTTAATGTAGTATTCTAATGGTGAATGATTTTTTTGAAATCGATCTAGTCGTTTTTGAGTATACTCGTTACAAACAGAAGAAAATACAAATCTTTCCTAGTTATATATATATATATATATATATATATATATATATTATAGTATAGACTAGAATCTTTGTTCAGTTATTATCGGTTTTATCACACCGAGAGTAGACTTATGATAAAGTTCTCTGCACATTGCGTAGTTTATCGAACGAAGCAGTGAGCAGAGAGCTTTATGATTCAATATAGCATAATAACTGTAATGCATTCAAATTGAAATTACTTTGACTGTTTTATTGTCCTGAACGATAACGTATTTACTCAACGTATATTATTTCCTCTTGTGGAGTTTATCATAAGCAAGTATGGAAGTGAACATGAACCAGAGTAGAACTGCAAAAGAAAACAAAACTAAATACGTTTGCAATGTCCAGTGGTTAATGTTTGTCCAAATATTAACCGGGTTGTACCATGACGTCACTAGTATAAAGTCACATCGTGTCATTATCAAAGTATTCTGTGTCTTAATTGCGTCTTTATTTTCGATCTGTAGCATGTATATCTTAAGACATATACCATTGTATTACCGAATAACGATAATCTCTGAATACGTATTACAAGTTATTATTAATTTATTCTGTAAAGATGCGCTTTTATATTTAAAATTTGATAGAACTATCGACAATTTTGTAAATCTGAAAGTGAAGTATAGACATCTCGAGTTCGTGTTTATAATATTAGCTTTTGGTATTTTTTTTATAAAACAATTGGCTTCTTTTATTTTTTGTTTGGATACAATGCAAGCATGCATCGCTTTCATTTATCAAATTCTATTCATGAATTTCATATTATTGTCAATATCCCTTGCACGTCTACAATTCGTTATTATATTTTTGGTTTTGTATCATCGAGTCAGAAATATGAGAATGGCTGTTGAAGAAAACCAACCAATTGATAAACTGACACCAGCTATGGTCATCCAAATGTATGAAAACATACTAAAAGGCTTGAAAGAATACGATTCGACAATCAAACTGATGGTAAGTAGTTAGACAACGCCATGGATACAATTCATCGGATTATTTGCTTTTGATTAAAACACTAAAGAAATTAAAACAAAAAAAAAAATTGTCTATTTATCCTACAAGCACAATACAATTAAACATAGATCTATTTAATAATAGGTACATAAAATGTTGAGGTATATTAGGCGAATAAGTCCTTTCTCAGCTTTATGCTGCACCAGAACAAAATGTAAGATACCTAGCCTACCTAGGTGGAGTGCGGTGCGACGCTGTCTTTAAGGTTCCGTACCCAGAGGGTAAAAACGGGACACAATTACTAAGACTAAGACTTCGCTGTCCGTCTGTCCGTGCTCCCGGGCTCCCCCCTCCCGTGTTATTTTGCCGTTTTTTATAGATAATGTGCGAACCCTTCGTGTGCGAGTCTGATTCGTACTTGGCCGGTTTTATTAGATTTATTAATATAATTATTTAATATTTTTCAATAAACAAAACCGTTCTGTGATTTGCAACTAAGATGCCATTAATGTACAACACACAAGTTACGGCATAGCAACTTGTAAAACTAAGATTATAAAAAAATGTTTATAAGTGAGGTGGATAAAAGTGTTTATTGTTGTAAAAAAGTATTTAATTTCGTTTTCAGCTAGCGATCAATGTGCTCTTCAGTATACCAGTTTGTATTACACAAGTGATAAACTTTCTTCATTCTCAGGTAACACAACGCTATTTAATATTAAAAAAAAACTACCAAGAAGGTACTGCGACTTCCAATCCAAAGGTCGTAAGTTCGAACCGCATCAATTGATTTTGCTATTAAACAATTTTGTATGCACATTAACACGTGCTTAAACGATAAAACAAAACAGTGATCAATTAAATTTGGAGGAAGTCTACCGTACTTGAAGATTTTAGTCGTGACTCTATTTCCTATTTTTACTTAATTTTAGGAAGTTATCATGAAAGTGATCTCCTTTGTGTTGGACACCATTATTGTTAACATGCAGTTAATAGTACCAGCTATTGCGTTGGACTTGACAAGCGAAGAACAACAACAACTTAAAATAATTTTAATAAATAGAAGAATGCAGTCACAGAGTATGTAACGATTTGATTGAAACCTAAAGCCTCATTCATAACAACTGTCATTTTATCAATGCACGTAGATATAAAATAATGATTTTGTAACTTTATATCTACTAAAATAATATGATAAAGTTCATTGTAACTTTTAAATTTGTAAAATTAATAACAGATGTTGCTAAAAATGTTATCCATCGTTGCGTTATCAGAGCGAGCACCTATTTATTTGTTTTTATATTTTCAGATGAGAAAGAGCGCGAAGAGATCCGTCAACTCCTACAGTTAATGCAACACGACCCCATACAATATTCTGTATACCGTTTTATGTCACTAAACATGAAAAGTTTACTTACCATCATATCGTATTGCATAACTACTTGCATTGCTATAATGCAAATACGCAATAAAGATTATTTTCTGAACGAATGATATAAATATTATACAAATGTTTTGGTTTTCTCACGATGTGTTTCTTTGCCATTTTGAGTACGTGTTAATGCTTTATATTTAATTAGATAAGATGATATAATTAACCTAATGATAATGCGTTCTGGGTTGCATTAACCTGCAACTATTGAGTTTGCTTTTTATAACTGGTTCAATAATATTACACAATGTAACTGTTTGTTGTTCTAATAAATACATTAATAAGGTTTGAATAACGCTTTTATTTATAAATAATTTCAACTCATTTATTAATAATTTTGAATAGCCATTACACAAAGGCCCTTATCACAAATACTAAGAATATATAAAAATTAAGACGAGTAATAAATATTTTTGATGAATACAGAATCGTTTTTCCTCAATAACCGCAAAACATGCAGTTTTGTTTTTTATGACAAAGATAACTTAAGGATTTAATCTAGATAAATTCCAGACAGAAATACGATTGATGAAACTTTTTTCGATAGATTTATTTTCCAAAGTTGGCTCTTCAAAAACACTCGTTTCGTTTTTAATCAAAACTATGAATAACTAAACAGTTTATTTTTATATAATTCGTTAGATAATCATACTAGCTGAGTAAATTACAGACAGTTTCTTTTTAAATTTGATGGTTTTCAAAATGATGCAGTTTTATCACTTTTTCCGTCTTATCCGAGTAGACTCAGCCCATATAAAAAGTAAAAAAAATCACTTATCACCTTAATTAAAAACAAGTGACGTAAATACTATATTGTAAACACGGATAAGAAATATTGGTTTAATAAGTATAGAACAAAACTCACTGCATACGAGCCTTAAAAAATAATAATAATAAAAAGATGTGCAAGCAAGCGCTCACAAGCTCACATTACGGTTATGGTACCTATGGCCTATCATTTTTTTTTCAAACACAAATAAAGTTACCTAATTAGTTTATTCTCTTAAAGTAGATTTGGGTTCTCCAAACAAATTATTATGAACACTATTACAGTATTAAATTAGTACCGTTAAATCCGGAAGGATATCTTACATGCTTAAATATTGCAGTCTTGCGTTTTTATTTTCTATTAGGTACATAATTAAGCAGAATTCATTTATTTTTGATTAATGGATATTCATTTTATTTCAGGTCAATCAAGATAAGTTTAATAAAATACATTTGGAATATGAAAACAGCAGCCAAACATACTTTATTAATTACTAGTTACATTAAACATAAACCTAAAGCTCTCTACCTACTGTAATGTAGCTCCGACCATAACTTGACCTTAACAGAATCGGCTAGCATAATATATCGATGACTACGTCTGTCGGGACAGCTAGTATTATTATATTTTACGTATTACGTAATTAGCTAACCTTTACGTAATAACTTAAGACAGAAGGACCCTTATAGTAGGGACTGAATAAATTAACCGACTTGGTATTACATAGATCTCACAACTTTTTACGGTAGAAGAACTGAGTTGCGTTGCGAGACTTGGCTTTTTTACAAGTTATGTTTTTGATGGCATATCTATTTAATCAGAGTTAATGTAGTATTCTAATGGTGAATGATTTTTTTTAAATCTAGTCGTTTTTGAGTTTATTCGTTACAAACAGAAGAAAATACAAATCTTTCCTAGTTATATATACAGGGTGTCCAAGAACCTGGCGTCCAACTGGATTCCCACGATGCCCCAAGTTCTAACAGTACTCAGAAAAATATTTTAAAAAATCCACCCCATGTACTTACAGAATTATACTGATTTCAAAAAAAAAGGGGAAATGAGCACCCTGTGACATACTTTTGAATGCTGTGACTGCTAATGCTGATAATTTCGATATTTCTTGGAGGTTTTGTAATCTAGGGTATTGCTGTGTCTAAATAGAATGTAAAAATAAAGTACTTATTGTACCATTTTAAAATAAAATATTATTTTAACTAAAGGTGATATGGAAAACTATTGAATTTCGCAACTTTGACCGACTGTAGTGTAAAAAAAATGTACCAAAATAGTATGGCAAGTGACGTCAAATTTTGACGCGTTTATTCCTCTTTTTAAAAAGGTATAATACTTACACATTAATTTGAAAAAAAAAATTTTGATAATATTTTTACTCAACAACCCAATTTTTACGATGTCTTACAGAATTCTTAGAAAGAAAAATTTACGACGAATTGAATCTAACTTCTAAAGAATTACTATTGTATGCTCATAAAAATAACAACAGGCCTCTCAAAAAACAGGTTAGACCGTAAGGGACGGTATGTGCATGCATCTCACCATAGTGATTCGTTATTACAACAGGAGGGAGCAAGACAGAAACTATCTTTGCGATTTGCTGGTTCTTCTTTATGGTACCCCATTATTCAGGTAAGAGTGAGGGAGAAAAAGGTTTAGGATAACAGTACGGTCAGTACGCGTCACTGCCTCCTGCCGTTACTACGCACCTCTCTCTTATTGTTACCATTGATCACGTACTACGATTTAAAGCTTTGTTTATTGGACTCGATTACTCTTTGTGCTCTGGACTTTGAAACGAACTCTTTACGACGACCTTTGCCTGTGTTTGGACAGTTTGTGTTTTGTGTGTGCTACCATGGCGACCTACACTCCGCAAGAATACGCAAATATGCACTACATTTATGGAGAATGTAGAGGTAATGGACGAGCTGCAGCGAGACTTTACAGAGAAAGGTATCCGAGGGCTACGCGATATCCCGACCATCGAGTTTTCATTAATGTGCACAGATCACTATGTGACGGGCGGTTCCCCAATCAAGTAGCTGGTGAAGGACGACCCGTAAATGACTTCATACGCGATGAAGTTTTAGAGGCGGTGTCGGCAAATCCAAGCATCTCTGTGCGAGGAATAGAAGCTGATACGGGGATACCGAAGAGCACAGCACACAGTATTCTCCAAAAAGAAGAATATCATCCGTACCACGTACAGCGAGTGCAAAGTCTTTTACCTCGAGACTATCCGAGCCGAGTCGCGTTTTGTGAAACAATCCTGCAAAAACATCGAGAAGACGAAAACTTTATCGACAAAATTTTGTGGTCAGATGAATCAACATTTAAGAAGGATGGCTACATGAACCTACACAACTTGCACGAGTGGCATGTGGAAAATCCGCACTTGATGCGAGAAGATAGATCCCAGTACCGGTTCAAAGTGAACATGTGGACCGGTATTCTCTGTGGGAATATTATTGGTCCATTTGAGATGCCCGAGAATTTGACTGGCGAATCATATTTAAATTTTCTTCAAAATGATTTGCCAAACTTACTAGAAGAGACCCCACCAGATATGTGGTTCCAACACGACGGCTGTCCAGCACATTTTCGCGTATCCGTTAGAGAGTTTTTGGACGAGCAATACCCGAACAGGTGGATTGGGCGATCAGGAACAATCCCGTGGCCAGCCCGTTCACCTGACTTAAATCCGCTGGTTTTTTTTTCTGGGGAACTATGAAGGAGCTCGTTTATGCGAAGCCCATTAATGACATCGCTGACCTTCGTGAGAAGATAACACAAGCAGTGCAGGTGATACGTCAAAAAAGTTACTCGCGAAACATAAAGCGGTCCTTTTTAAGGAGAGTGAGAGCTTGTATTGCCGCGGGTGGTCAACATTTTGAACATTTATTGTAATAAAATATCTTTAAACTAACATTCTTTGCTTTTATTCTACTGGGAACCCATCTACCTGTGTGTATTTCCTTCTTGCTCACTCTTGGAACCGAAGTAAATAATAGTAGTAACATAACAGTTTCTAAGATAAGAAAGGGTCCGACAGTTACCGTTAGTAGGTAGGCACTTCGTAAAAATTGGGTTGTTGAGTAAAAATATTATCAAAATTTTTTTTTTCAAATTAATGTGTAAGTATTATACCTTTTTAAAAAGAGGAATAAACGCGTCAAAATTTGACGTCACTTGCCATACTATTTTGGTACATTTTTTTTACACTACAGTCGGTCAAAGTTGCGAAATTCAATAGTTTTCCATATCACCTTTAGTTAAAATAATATTTTATTTTAAAATGGTACAATAAGTACTTTATTTTTACATTCTATTTAGACACAGCAATACCCTAGATTACAAAACCTCCAAGAAATATCGAAATTATCAGCATTAGCAGTCACAGCATTCAAAAGTATGTCACAGGGTGCTCATTTCCCCTTTTTTTTTGAAATCAGTATAATTCTGTAAGTACATGGGGTGGATTTTTTAAAATATTTTTCTGAGTACTGTTAGAACTTGGGGCATCGTGGGAATCCAGTTGGACGCCAGGTTCTTGGACACCCTGTATATATATATATATATATTTAAATATTATAGTATAGACTAGAATCTTTGTTCAGTTATTATCGGTTTTATCACACCGAGAGTAGACTTATGATAAAGTTCTCTGCACATTGCGTAGTTTATCGAACGAAGCAGTGAGCAGAGAGCTTTATGATTCAATATAGCATAATAACTGTAATGCATTCAAATTGAAATTACTTTGACTGTTTTATTGTCCTGAACGATAACGTATTTACTCAACGTATATTATTTCCTCTTGTGGAGTTTATCATAAGCAAGTATGGAAGTGAACATGAACCAGAGTAGAACTGCAAAAGAAAACAAAACTAAATACGTTTGCAATGTCCAGTGGTTAATGTTTGTCCAAATATTAACTGGGTTGTACCATGACGTCACTAGTATAAAGTCACATCGTGTCATTATCAAAGTATTCTGTGTCTTAATTGCGTCTTTATTTTCGATCTGTAGTATGTATATCTTAAGACATATACCATTGTATTACCGAATAACGATAATCACTGAATACGTATTACAAGTTATTATTAATTTATTCTGTAAAGATGCGCTTTTATATTTAAAATTTGATAGAACTATCGACAATTTTGTAAATCTGAAAGTGAAGTATAGACATCTCGATTTCCTGTTTATAATATTAGCTTTTGTCATTTTTTTTATAAAACAATTGGCTTCTTTTATTTTTTGTTTGGATATAATGCAAACACGCATCGCTTTCATTTATCAAATTCTGTTCATGAATTTAATATTATTGTCAATATCCCTTGCACGTCTACAATTCGTGATTATATTTTTGGTTTTGTATCATCGAGTCAGAAATATGAGAATGGCTGTTGAAGAAAACCAACCAATTGATAAACTGACACCAGCACTGGTCATCCAAATGTATGAAAACATACTAAAAGGCTTGAAAGAATACGATTCGACTATCAAACCGATGGTAAGTAGTTAGACAACGCCATGGAAACAATTAATCGGATTATTTGCTTTTGACTAAAACACTAAACAAATTAAAACAAAAAAAAATTGTCTATTTATCCTACAAGCACAATACAATTTTAAACATAGATCTCTTTAATAATAAATCAATAGGTATATAAAATGTTGAGGTATATTAGGCGAATAAGTCCTTTCTCAGCTTTATGCTGCACCAAAACAAAATGTAAGGTACCTAGCCTACCTAGGTGGAGTGCGGTGCGACGCTGTTTTTAAGGTTCCGTACCCAGAGGGTAAAAACGGGACACTCCGTCTGTCCGTCTGTCCGTCTGTCCGTCTGTCCGTCTGTCCGTCTGTCCGTCCGTGATAGCTAGACAGCTGAAATTTTCACAGATGATGTATTTCTATTGAAGTTATAACAACAAATACTAAAAACAGAATAAAATAAATATTTAAATGGGACTCCCGGGCTCCCCCCTCCTGTGTTATTTTGCCGTTTTTTATAGATAATGTGCGAACCCTTCGTGTGCGAGTTTGATTCGTACTTGGCCGGTTTTATTAGATTTATTAATATAATTATTTAATATTTTTCAATAAATAAAACCGTTCTGTGACTTGCAACTAAGATGCCATTAATGTACAACACATAAGTTACGGCATAGCAACTTGTAAAACTAAGATTATAAAAAAATGTTTATAAGTGAGGTGTATAAAAGTGTCTATTGTTGTAAAAATGTATTTACTTTCGTTTTCAGCTAGCGATCAATGTGCTCTTCAGTATACCAGTTTGTATTACACAAGTGATAAACTTTCTTCATTCTCAGGTAACACAACGCTATTTAATATTAAAAAAAAACTACCAAGAAGGTACTGCGACTTCCAATCCAAAGGTCGTAAGTTCGAAGCGCATCAATTGATTTTGCTATTAAACAATTTTGTATACATTAACACGTGCTTAAAACGATAAAACAAAACAGTGATCAATTAAATTTGGAGGAAAGTCTACCGTACTTGAAGATTTTAGTCGTGACTCTATTTCCTATTTTTACTTATTTTTAGGAAGTTATCATGAAAGTGATCTCCTTTTTGTTGGACACCATTATTGTTAACATGCAGTTAATAGTACCAGATATTGCGTTGGACTTGACAAGCTGTAGGAGTTGACGGATCTCTTCGCGCTCTTTCTCATCTGAAAATATAAAAACAAATAAATAGGTGCTCGCTGATAACGCAACGACGGATAACATTTTTAGCAACATCTGTTATTAATTTTACAAATTTAAAAGTTACAATGAACTTTATCATATTATTTTAGTAGATATAAAGTTACAAAATCATTATTTTATATCTACGTGCATTGATAAAATGGCAGTTGTTATGAATGAGGCTTTAGGTTTCAATCAAATCGTTACATACTCTGTGACTCCATTCTTCTATTTATCAAAATTATTTTAATTTGTGTTGTTCAGGTATAATAACCGTTTTTGTTTCTATCCATATCATAATGTTACATATCCAACTTAACTAATTAGCAATAAAGGCTATTTAGGAGTGAACCACTTTTTGAATTGTTCAAATCGGTCGGTTCTTTTTGAAGGAATGATGAGTAAAACAAAATGAAAGTTGTCGCGATATTCCTATCACTCTGTTAAGAAACTCGAGCCCTTTCAACATGTGTTTATTGTAAAAGCGCAAACCCACCACGGCGCACAGAGAGGCGACGCACCTGCGCCAAGTTTCGCTTTAAGCCGCAAATCCACCGCGGAGCATGCTGTACACGGGCACGCGACGCATTTTAGCTGCGTGGGTTCATTTGTTTGATAACGTGAGTCTACATTTCTACTGCTACACATGCTATACAGGAATATTAACTCACTAGCAGTCCGCCCCGGCTCCGCACGGGAGTAACGTATTATAACGATTTTAGGGGTATTTTTTTACCCAAGGTGGTTACATTATCGAAGTTTAATAGGGATCTCTATTTTTTTCAAACAATAAATATAGCCTATATTACTCAGAGATAATGTAGCATTCTAATGGTAAACGATTTTTTGAAATCGATTCAGTAGTTTTTGGATTTATTTCATACAAATATACAAAACATCTTTCCTCATAATAATATTAGTACCTATAGATTATTACACTCATAATAACTTTTGAATTGTATGGAATTTGGGAATGGTATAATTAAAAAAGTAATTTACAGGTACTGATATGGCCTTGAAAATGAAGTAATTTTTTGAATAAGGATTAATACCTAGGTACGATTAATGTGGCCTAGTTTGTACAGGCGGCGTTACTATTGAATATTTAAACATGAAAAAGTAGATATTGTGACATAACTGTAATAGTTGGACATAATTATGGTATTGCTGACTTATTTGTTAATATTGATGTAATCTTTAAAACTGCAGTACATCACTTTGATCTATTGTCAATAATTTTTGCAGCGTACGTGATATAAGGATTTTTTTGCTTTTTATTCACATGTTGGGTTACATTATCGAAGTTTTCATACGAATACCTAATAGTTAGACATATGGTATTGATGACTTGTTTGTAGATATTGATGTCCTCTTTAAAACTGTAGATAGATAGATAGATAACACTTTCTTGATTACCACACGTTCACACGAATAAAAATATTTATGAACAGAAATAAAATAAATAACACTATGCTTAAAGGTAATACAATGGGCGGCCTTATCGCTAAAAGCGATCTCTACCAGGCAACCTTAGAATGGACTGGAATGAACATATAAAGAGAAGGGGCATGTTGGTGCGGCTTTAAATATATACAAGTAGATACAAAATTAAATATAAAAATACTAAATAAAACATATACATATATAACAAAAATAAAAAAACATAAAACAATAATAAAAATAAAATAACAAAACTGAAGAATACAAATTCCATAAAAATTACGTAAATATTTAAAATATGACATAATAACACACATTACATAATATACCTATACAAAAATACTAAAGATGAGTAAATATAGGTAGTTCCAAAACATACTATAAAATACATACTAAATAAGTATTTACACAAAACACAAACGTTTCAAAAAGAGCAATTAGACAGATAATGGTTGAAGACCAGGTTTTGAAAGATTGACAGGGACTTTGCTTTTCTGATATTAACAGGTAATGCGTTCCATAGGCGAACAGCTTGGACTGTAAATGATTTTTCATAGAAGGTAGAGGAGTGTATAGGAGCTTTAAGTTGAAAGGTGTCAGTGGATCGTAGGGATCACTTTGCTCTATTGTCAATAATTTCCGCAGAGTACGCGATATAAGGATTGTTTTTGGATTTTTTTCACACCTTGGGTAACATTATCGAAGTTTTCATACGGATCCCTAACGTTTTTGAAAATATTCTATAGCCTATGTTCAAATCGGTCCAGTAGTTTCGGAGCCTATTCGTTACAAACAAACAATCAAATCTTTCCTCTTTATAATATTAGTATAGACAACTATGTACAACTGTAGCGCAGCACAGTTTTGAATCATACGTTCATCACGTTTGCGTGTACCGCGTACACAGCGAGCATGGCGTTGATAGATTTAAAAGAATATGTATGTAATTGGGCCCATTGCAACCCACGGACAACGCCACGCATGATTTGTCGTCATTGGTGCATACATGGTTTGCTCGAATATAATGCTCACGTAGCTCAACGCTGTCAACGCCATGCACGCTATGTACGCGGTACACATAAACGTTTCAAAATGATTTAAATAAAACGATTCAAAACTATGCTGCGCTACATTTTACATTGTTGTGATTGTGGATTAATATTCGTATATAGCGTGTGCGGCAGTGGAAATGTAGTCGATCCTTATAATAAGTATGCAAAGTTTCAAACAAATCCGACGTTTTGAAGTAGGTCAAAATCACGTTCAAAGATTCCGGTACATACATGTATATACAACCCAAGCTTATAAAAACGTGTTAAAAAACAATATTAATATAAAATGTGATTGGTACGAGTAATTCTGTATTTTGTAAAGGATTCAAATTGTGATTTTTTTAATATTTTCCTTTATTTTTTTTAGGAATTGATCCTGAAGATGTCCTCTTTCATTTTGGATGCTATACTTATGAACATGCAGGTTATAGTATCAGCCATCGCTTTGGATTTGACAAGCGACGAACAACAACAAATAAAAATGATTATGATAAATAGAAGAATGGAGTCACGAAGTAAGTAACGATTTGATTGACATTTAGGTATTCGTTCACAACAACAGTAATTTTATCGAGGCGTAAAAAATAATGGTATATTATAAATTAATATTAATAACACATTCACCCATATTTCCAACTGGAAGTATGGAAATATAATGTTAAGATAATAAAAGTATTTAAATTTCAAAATGAATAACAAACAGTCTGATCTAATTTCGCTATAAATTATACCCATCGTTGCGTTTTCAGATTATCAGAACTATACCAGCCCCTAATCATTTATTTTGTTATTTTCAGATGAGAAAGAGCGCGAAGAGATCCGTCAACTCCTACAATTAATGAAACACGACCCCATACAATATTCTGTTTACCGTTTCATGTCTCTAAACATGAAAATTTTGCTTACCATCACATCGTATTGCATAACTACCTGCATTGCCATAATGCAAATACGAAATAAAGATTACTTTCCTATTGATAATATATAATCATATGTATAAAATAAACGTAACCTCAAAATAAAAGTTTTTGAATTTACCCCCGTATTCAGGAACGACACTATGAGAACACGCACCCACAGTGGACGAATTTTTTTTCATAAACATCACTTTATGTGTTGAGCGACACTATGGCGGTCACTACAGTGTGTCTCTAGAGCTCAACTTTGGCTAGAGGCACACGACAGTATGCCTCTAGTCAGACTATGCAGTGTCGCACAACACATAAAGTGATATTTATGAAAAAAGATTTCGTCTACTGTGGGTGCGTGTTCTCACAGTGTTGTTCCTGAATACGAGGGTTAGAATATAAAAAAAAGTCAAAATAACATTATAGTCAACATCAAATTTACGTAAAATGTCAAATGACTTAAAACTAGCCTAAGTTTTAAAACTGCCATTTTGAGGTTATGCAAATTTAGACTAATAAGAGCAATCGTATTTTACAAAAATTTTGTCTCTTTTAAGGAAACAATAGAATTGCCAGAAATTTTAACCCGAAGTCAGCGTTGTGGAATGCATTTCATTTCATTCATTTCAGGGTTCCGTACCCAAATGATAAAAACGGGACCCTACTATTAAGACTCCTCTACGTCTGTCTGTCACATGGATGTATCTCATGAACCGTGATAGCTAGAGTTGAAATTTTTACAGATGATGTATTTCTGTTGCCGCTACAACAACAAATACTAAAACAGAATAAAATAAGGATTTAAGTAGAGCTCCCATGCAAACGTGATTTTTTTGCCGTTTTTTATAGATAATGGTACGGAACCCTTCGTGCGCGACCGACTCGCACTTGGCCGGTTTTTCATTCTATAGATTTACACTAGTTTGTTGCAATAGTAAAACTGAATAGTGTGGGAACGTTTTGTTTTTATTCCTCTTTTCTTAAGCACATAAGGAACAAAAGACAATAAAAATTAGAGAAACGTGCAATCCAATTGTTGCAAGTAATCTCGTAGGTACTCTGCTTGATGAAAGACGCGGACTCCTTACTTACTAGTGTAAGTAGACTTGTTCAGATCCATCGCACAAGAAGCGAAAACATTTTTTATAAAAATACTAGCCGACCCGTGACAAACGTTGTTCTGTCAATTTTATTTTTTGTAATAATCAAATAGGAAACAGCTATTTCAGGCAGCTTCCTATTTTTCATTTACCTTGTATTGATAAAATAAATTACAAATTTTGGTAGAATGCGTATCATTCATTAGTCAAAACTGCGTTGCTATGACGACTAAATATTTTTAGTCTGTGATGTCAGATTTGTTAACACCAACGCCATCTATACCAAAAACATCCTATTTGCGTTTTTTATCATTTAGGGGTTGTTTTTCGGATTATAAATTCCCCCTTTATTTATTCTGATTTTTTATCTACATCAAATTTCATCTTAATCCGTTTTGTTGTTTATTTTTTATTAGGGAACATCTTATCACAAACTTTCACATTTATAATATTATTAGGATAGGTTGTTTTTTGCCTAAGACTTTTTGAGTTAGCTTGTTGGTATTCGAAATAGTGTTGCGACTTCGATGGTCTTGGTATTTCATACATATTTTCGAGATCTTGTTTCAACCCTGTATGGATTATGTTCGAGGTTGCTTTATCCGTTACGACGTGTACAACAAATAAAAATACAAATATACAAAATTTGGCAAATATATTATTGTATGACTTCTATCATGATTGGGAGGAGATGGCACTGGGCCGGGAAAGATGGAAGATAATGGGGCCTTTGCCCAGAAGTGGGGCAGTCTGAGCAAGCCTCACACGCACCGTGACACCACTAAAAGTCAGCGCTGCATCAACACTCGCTTTTGCAGCATATAGCTAAGTGGTAATCAATTTTGCTGTCAATGTGGTCATTAGAGGAGATATGACACAAAATAAACTCATTCCTTCTTTCTTTAGAAAATGATAAAGAAAAAAAAATGGTATTGTAAACATTAAGCAACGAAAGTTTACCAGTCGCACTAAGCAAATAAACACAAGTTCCGGTACGTTATCGCAAAAAAGAAAATGCCGGCTATAAATTAGATTGCTCTATTTCTATAGTGTTCATTCAATAAGTGTTCACTGTTCAGTTCAGTTTCCACCGATAAGACTGTTTTTTTTTTCAAAATTTATAACGCTCTCCTAAAGTGTATGCTATGAGAACTATTAAAAAAAAACATTGGATCATGTGCTCCCAAGTTTCCTCTTACGAACGATTAAAAAATATATAGAATCACGATTCATTCGTAAGTTATAATAGATGTATATAGATATGTAGATAGAGTTATATTTTTTCTTAAATATCTTATTATATAGCGCAAAACCTTATTACCTAATTGTTATAAGAAATTGATCATCATTTTATTTTCCTTTTCCTATTTCATGTGGGGTCAGCACAACATGTTGAAAAACATGTTGCTAAGGAACACCGACCGCCAGCCTGAAATTGATATGTCATTAAATTATTTGTTTCAATTAAGGGGCTGTATGTCGACGATTGCTCTTTTTCGAAACGAAAAAAGAAATACATACTTCTGATCAAGCCACATCTATTTTTATAAATATATTACTTCAGGTTCCTACCTAGATTACTATTAAGCAGAAAACATAATAGTAGAAACTTTTCACGATAAAGATGTTATTTCAAAATGATACGTTTTAGAATTTATGATCGAAATATGTTGATACCTACTATTAAGATCAACTTGTGATTTATTGTTAAAGATAATATGTAGATCTAGATTTCTATTAGAATAGGTTTTTGATAAGTTATTATACATAATTTATATCATTAATTTATTCGAAAAGCAAAGGCGGACAAAGTGAAATTGAGGGGTGGGTAAAGCTACCCCTATTACTTGCCTACGTAGGTACCAGCAACGCGATCTCATAAAAACTGTCGATAATATTTACGATACGCATATGCCATCTAGAGCTTGCCGTTGTTAACTGTCTTAGTCGTTTCTGCCGAGGTTTTAGGAACTGGTAGCGCCTTAATTGTTCAATCAATCGTGCAATCGAGCGCGGAAGCCGTGAGCTACCTGCCGCGCTCAAACGGTGTTATTGATCATTCACACGGCAAACTTGTGACCTGCGAATGCCGCGCTCAATTACCGCGCGATGTCTGGTTAGTCTGTTAATTTTTTGACAGTGCGAGTCATTGGTCTCGTTTTGGCAGCATTTTACATGAAAATGTTTTTGCTGGGATCTTATTCAGTTCATTCTTATATCAAACTGAAGTTATTTTAATTGCAATTGCTGTAAAATTTCAATAGCTTTCGAGTTGTTTAACTGCATTTTAGATTAAACAAATTCAAAAGCATTTAAATACATTTTCCATCAACAATTAAGGCGCTCCCAGTCGATGATTGTTTTTGTTCGAAACGAAAAAATAAATACTTGTGAACAAGCCACATCTCCTATTTTTAAAAGTATAGTATATGTGAATAAAGATGTACCCATCTTTAATCACTTCAATAAATAATCCTACCGACCGCTGCAATGACGACAAACACACGTCGGCGCGTGGTCCGCCTTAGCTTTTCGAATAAATTAATGATATAAATTATGTATAATTACTTATCAAAAATCTATTCTAATAGAATTGTAGATCTACATATTACCTATCTTTAACAATAAATCACAAGTTGATTTTAATAGTAGGTATATAAAATATTTCGATCATAAATTCTAAAACGTATCATTTTGAAATAATATCTTTATCGTGAAAAGTTTCTGCTATTATGTTTTCAGCTTAATAGAAATCTAGGTAGGAACCTGAAGTAATATACTTATAAAAATAGGAGATGTGGCTTGTTCAGAAGTATTTCTTTTTTCGTTTCGAAAAAGAGCAATCAGCGACAGGGAGCCTCTTAACAACGGACAATTATCTTTGTCCGTGGAGTATTATAAAATGAATTTCCACAAAGTCGCGCTTAAATTAATTTACCAACAATTTAAGCTAAAGTTTAATATTTACGGCAGACTCGCTCACGGTTCGATAGCATAAGAAACTGTTGCTCAAGTCTCGAAATAAATTCTGTACTGTCTGAACAATGCTAATTTCGCCAAAACAACAGAACGTATTACGTTGAACTAATAAGCAGTCATAAATTAAACTGTCTACAAAAGACTTTGGAATAACCTAATTTGTACTTTCTATGTGGGAGGTTCCAGGTTAGACTATATATTTAAGCACGCGAGAGCTTCATGGCGAAAACTTGCAATAACACGGAAAACGAGCTTCAAAATTACTGTACCTAATAGGTATCACTTAGAAATAGAACTACTTTATAATAGTACCTTCTTCTTATCCTTATCCCATTTTCATTTCAGGCACAGCATGTAGGAAAAACATGTTGCTATAACGTTTTGGCTTGAGGTGACAACAATAAAAAACCGGCCAAGTGCGAGTCAGACACGCACACGAAGAGTGCTAGACGGACAGCGAAGTCTAAGTAATAGGGTCCCGTTTTTACCCTTTGGGTACAGAACCCAAAAAAATATGCAAAAATCTTCTATGACAGGTCTGATTTTTCAATTATCAGATAAGTGCTAACTGAGGAATAAAATTGACATTTCGATAAGCCAAAATAAATTTATTTTACAGCCCCTATCTGATGTTTGAAAAATTGGAATTGAAATTTAGCAATTGTAATTTGGCCACCACAAATGATTTATTACTTTCAATAAAAATCAGAATTTGTTGTTTGAATTTTGCGTTATTTCAAAATGACGCTGGAACCTTGATTTGATTAGTCTACACTGTTGTATGGGAGTCCCACATAAATATTTAATTTATCCTGTTTTTAGTATTTGTTGTTAAAGCTTCAACAGAAATACATAATTTGTGAAAATTTCAATTGTCTAGCTTTCACGGTACAGACGGACAGAAGGACAGACGGACAGCGAAGTCTTAGTAATAGGGTCCCGTTTTTACCCTTTGGGTACGGAACCCTAAAAAGTACTGGACCAAGTTTTATAATGCCTAAAAAGCTACATTTATCACCAAGTAGGTAATAATTTAAAAGTAAGAATTTCAGAATTTATGTTTGTACCTGATTAATTAAAAGACAACTGGACAATTTTTGTACTGTCAAGTTTTTTCTATTTCTATCTATACTTCTATACTAATATTATAAAGAGAAAAGATTTAATTGTTTGCTTGAATAGGCTCCAAAACTACTGGAACGATTTGAAAAATTATTTTACCATTAGAATCCTACATTATCCCTGATGAACATAGGATATATGAATTACTAGAAAAAATCTGGGATCCCTATAAAAACTTGAATAATGTAACCCAAGGTGTAAAACGTCGGGGCGGACTGCTAGTTATTATTATAGCTATACTACGGCCGTTCAGAGAATGCGTTCCTTACACGTCGCGATTGAACTGACGACGTAACTTTGTAATGGCGTTGCAGTTACGATATGGATACGATGCTGGTTGTTTACCGTTTTAACAATTGATGAGCATTAAAACAACATTATTACAACATTATTACAACATTATAGTCACTAGTCGTGACTAACTGATAGGTGTCAGGAACGCATTCTCTGAACGGCCGAACTATAAGTATAAGTATCAGTATAAGGTAACACGTAAGTTTTGACTAAGCATGAAACTGATTCCCCGTGAGTCAAGTCAATTGCAAATGGCCTGACACCGTCTGTCAGTAAACCCTCCATTACGGCTGATTTGTGAAAAACAAAAGAGGACAAAGTGTCAAAGAGCCCTCATGAATTTATAACGAATTCGCGGGCCGCAGCGGTTGTGAGATTGCGAACTATTGTCGCTTTTCTGGAGCCTTGAATGCGTATTATCAGTATAATACGGGGAGATTTTTCCCGAAGATTTGAATTGTATATAATAAAACTTGAAATATGCATAGCTTATGTCTTAGAATATAGGATACTTTTTATCCAGGTACCTACAACGCGAGCGAAGGCACGGACGGATGATAATCTAATATATAAAAGTCTCGAGTCACAGTGTTTGTAAGCAAACTCCTCCGAAACGGTGTTTTAAGGTAAGCGTCCACCTATCCGTATCGCACGCACCGGACGCATCGCATCAAACGGAGGAATTTTTCACAGTGCGTCCACTGTATTAGCAGCGTACGGATTACCGACGGTGAGTACCAGAATACGGATTGACGATGCCAGTTCATTCGGATTTTCGTAGTGAGCGTACGTGCGGACTGTGAGGATGGAGGAAAGCGATGAAGAACAAATTGTCGTTGTAGCTTGTTTGTTAGCAGAAGAGGAAGAATTGGAAAAAAAAGTTAAAAGGAAACATAGTATCTGGATACACGACATATTCAAGAAGAGATCGGAACATGGAGAATATCACACCCTGTTTCCTGATTTGTCAAACGATGACATCAAGTTCTTCCAATATTTTCGTATGTCGCAAGCTAAATTCAATTATCTTGTTGATATCCTGAAACCACATTTACTGAGACAGAATACTAAATACAGGGAGGCTATAGGACCAGAAGAAAGGCTTGCTGTGTGTTTAAGGTATTTATTGAAATGAAACATCGTATGCATTACTTCTTATTAAAATGTAAATATTGGCCGAGAATCTGCGTGGTTTGATCCGTATAGTTCACATTTTCTTGGGAGGACATCATGCGCTGTGTTTCGCTATTGAGACGTGAAGACATCGTTTCATACATGGGAGAAGGCGGCATTTCGTTAGGTGTAGATGAACGAGAAAACATTGCCGAAGACAGATTGTGCAGAGTTTCGTTCATGGCAGGTGGAGGAGGAGGAGACATCACGTATAGAGTTTTATTCACAGATGGTGTCGAAGCGATGGTTGTGATTTCGTTAGGTGTAGACGAACGAGGAAACATTGCCGAAGACAGATTGTGCAGAGTTTCGTTCATGGCAGGTGGAGGAGGAGGAGACATCACGTATAGAGTTTTATTCACAGATGGTGTCGAAGCGATGGTTGTGATGTTGTTCATAGCAGTTGTTGTATTTGAACGAGTAGGTGCCGCAAGCATTATATTTGAATTAATTCTCACTCTCTCTCTTTCATTCAAACCAGATGTCATAGGATTAGAATCAGGATATTCAGGATTGATTGGAGTTGTCGCCAGCCTCATCTCCACGCTATTAACCATTTGAAACAATTCAGATTTAATTTGAATTTGGTCTTGTAAAGGAAAAGTCTTTACTGTTTTAGCCATATTGATGAAAAAATCCACGAGAGGATCACTCAGATTTCTGTTTTGTGTCGTTCTTGTTAAGTATTGTTGTAGAACGTTGGCTGCTGTTGGACCTTGTGAAGTTTGTGAAGCTGCGTAGGTCGATTTCCTACCGACAGTTCGAGCGGATTCAATTGATTGTTGACTTCCTGCATCGCTTGTATCTAGATTACTAGAATCAGACAATGCTTCAAGCTGTGTTTCGTCGATAGGCGATAGGTTTGATCGCCGGTCTTCCTCATCGTTTAGATATGGTACTAGGAAAGAAAGTTCTTGGAAGAATTTGGGAGGTTTTAGTTTCGATGCTGCTTGGCCGCTTTTGGTCTTACGCAAATTCAAAGCCTTCCTATGGTTGTCTCTGATTCTGGTCCATCGCTCCTTGCATGCATTGCCTGTAACAATTAAAAATATTTTATTTTATTTATTTCAGGTACTTAGCCACTGGGAATTCTTTTCGATCTCTGGCATTTTCCTTCAGGATGGGCGAACGTACAGTGCGAGAAATTGTGTATTCGACCTGCGAAGCCATTATTGAAGTCCTACAGCCCATAGTGATGCCAAAACCTTCTGAAGATACGTGGATTGAATCAGAAAAAGGTTTTTACGAGAAATGGAATTTTCCCAACGCGATCGCTGCCATTGATGGAAAACACGTGCTTATTCAAGCTCCACCGCACAGTGGTTCAAATTACTTTTGTTATAAAAAACATTTTAGTTTGGTACTGCTAGCCTTAGTCGACGCAGATAAAAAATTCATAGTCGTAGATGTCGGTGCGTTTGGTAAGAACTCTGATGCTAGTATTTTGAGAAATTCGAGTTTAGGCAAAGGTTTACAGGATGGCACTCTAAACATACCTCCACGAAAAATACCACCAGGAGGCACTGAACCACTACCTCACGTCATCATCGGTGACGAAGCTTTTCCACTGTGCACGTATTTAATGCGACCATACTCTCGAGATGATGCCCAAAGAAATGAAGAAAAAAAAGTGTTTAACTATCGGCTCAGTCGTGCGAGAAATACTGTGGAAAATACATTTGGAATATTGGCAAGAAAATTTAGAATTTTCGAACGAAGATTGTCTATGCACGAAAAGCACATTGTAACTGTCGTAATGACTACATGCTGTTTGCACAACTTTTTAAGAAATGACTCATGCCACTGGACAGACAACGATAACACATCTATGAGAGGACTGCAAAACCTAAGGAATGTAGGTGGTAATTCACGCACAGATGCTTTAGCAGTCAGGGATAGCTTCAAAAGTTACTTTAACTCAGAAGCAGGGTCGGTAGATTGGCAATTGAGGAGAATTCGGGCTGGAAGGCGCGATGTATGAGCTTTTCATACCACCTCAACGTGACGTTTTTTAGTATGGCATCGTGTATCTGCTCCTATCTCTGTAGTAATTAAATAAAAATTTATAAACTTACCTGTTTGATTTAACCTCTTCCCAATTTCCGCCCAAATATTGTCCCTTCTTTGCTGGTTAGAATAGTTAGGGTTTTTTAAATTATAAATTTCTTCGTACTCTTGCACAATTGCGATTAGTCTTGACGCGTCCATGTTGCAAAAACAACGCGACACGACAAACAAATGCAAATGGCCGACGATGGAGGGCGAGCGCGCGGGGTGCGTCCACTGATCGGCATTCCGTATGACGTCATCGACACGCATCGCAAAAGTTGCCTCTCGGAGCAACGGTGTCGGCATTGCCGATGTGCGATGCGTACGATGCGGACAGGTGGACGCACTTATATGAGTCTCTATACAAAGAATGCTACGATCCGTTGCGTGCGATGCGTCCGGTGCGTGCGATACGGATAGGTGGACGCTTACCATTAGTAGGTATTTTTTATATCCGTAAATGTGGTAAAGTTCGGGATAAAGTGCTTTTTCCGTGGGATTATTGACATTTGACAGGACAATGTCTGTCGGGACAGCTAGTAAATAATATAATTATGTTATTTCACTTTCAAAACTTTCGTGAGTTGTACTACACATTATTACAACAACGGGAAATTACTCACGTAAATGATAAATTGTCAATGAGGACACCGACAATGTTTCGATTCATCTAGAGAATCTTCTTCAGGGTGAGTGGACCATAACGCGCGGGCTACCCTGCTCGCATTGCCTAATTATGTTTAATTATAATTATGTTAGACAAAAAAACTTACATCACCATCTAATTGAACTTTAACACTGGTGTTTTTATACAATTCAGGAATTTATTATGACATGTGATAATCATCACTACATAGTATAAAGCAAAGTCGCTTTCCGCTTCCCGCGTCTGTATGTCTGTATGTATGTTTGCTTATATCTTTAAAACTACACAATGGATTTTGATGCGGTTTAATAAATAGAGTGATTCAAGAGGAAGGTTTATATGTATAATACATGCATAATATAGTAGAGAAACACTGATAATTTTAGAGGTTTCTAATGTGATGTCGTAAATAAACACATTTTATTGCGCTTACATTGCAAATGCTGGCTGAACCCCACGAGATATATCAAAATAATGTACTACAGTATTGTACACCTTAAAAACGTCTACAAAAAAGTCAACGATGGTATTAGAAATGTCTTACGCACAGCGAAGCGGGCACGGGTCAGCTAGTTTTATATAAATAGGTATGGGATTTAATTTTTATTGTATTTACATTTTTGATATGAAATTGAATGTCATGACTGGTTATTTTAATGTTTTTTATTTAATATATTTATTTCTATTGTGTTATTTTTAATTTTATGTGTTATTTCAAATACGATTATATAATTGTTTGTGAATAAATAAATAAAAAAAAGTGGAAACCCTCACGATGTCGTTCACTTAAAGTTATTTTCAAACAGACTTCAAAATCTGTATGCACAGTTTTGACTTTAACTGGCATCTAGTCTCCTTGAGACTTTACATGAAGATCGTGAAGGAGGCATTGAGCTGCATTTGCTCTAGGAAATATATCGGCCGACGTCGGCGACTGTTGAGAGACAAATGTATCGAGTATCTGCCGGGCGATGTCAACCGACATGAGCCAACACGACAGACTTCGTATCGGACGACAAGGTTGTGGTACAAAATGTCTCCAAGTACAAATGCGGCTTTATTCTACGAGTCAATACGTGAGTGCCCATGTTCAATCCAAGTGTCCAACCCCCGTATTCAGGAACGACACTGT
Organism: Hydriomena furcata; assembly: GCA_912999785.1. Taxonomy (NCBI): domain Eukaryota; kingdom Metazoa; phylum Arthropoda; class Insecta; order Lepidoptera; family Geometridae; genus Hydriomena; species Hydriomena furcata. The sequence continues at coordinate 2,491,635 of OU538834.1, read as the reverse complement.
GAGAACGCGCAATCACAGTGGACGAAATCTTTTTTCATAAACATCGCTTTATGTGTTGTGCGACACTGCATAGTGTGACTAGAGGCACACTGTCGTGTGCCTATAAGGCTGTGGCCCCATGTCTGTGGTGCGGCGCCATTCACTATAAAAAGGTGTGACGCTACGCCATCAGAAGACGCGTCGCCGCAACTTAAAAAGACATGGCGCAATGCCACGGAGAGATGCCATGCGAGGCGTAAAAGGCACCATTTGATGGCGTAAAAGACATCTTTTCAAGGCACGATGGCGCGCCATGAAAATGCTAGGTTTAACTATAAGGTAAGAAACAAAAGAATTTTATGTTGACATTTTCGCACGCTTATAAATAAAGTGAAGTAATCCAAAATTTCAACTTTTTGGTAAGTCAAGTTTAAAGTTTTGCGAATTCGCCGTACACTATATTATAGGATAAATACAAAAATATACATTTGTTTGGGCAATTTTAATGTTATAAAGGTATAGTCAATTATTATTGTGAATAGATTTTTTAATACAAGACTTAAAAAAATATTAGTGACATATTTGTCCAATGACTTGCTTTGAAGCGCCTGTTGAACGCAACTTATTTTTTGCATCTAAATAATGCGTTTTATTAAAAAAACTCGAAAAATCAATTTTTTGAGTTACTCCGCTCTACATTAAGCGAGCGATTTTTTTATTCAAATCAATGAAAAACAAAGAAAAACCGGCCAAGTGCGTATCGGGCCACGTGCAATGTAGGATTTCGTAGTCTACAAGAAACCCTTATATTTTCACCATGTCCGTCTGTCCGCAGCTTAGCCCAGAGGCTATCAGTGCCAATAGTAGCCTTATAGTTTAACTTTTCGAGGGGGGGGGGGGGGGGGGAGGACACTCGACTCCAACAAAAATTTGCATTTTAAAGCTTAATATTTAACAAACAGCTCCCTTGATCGAAAAGTTGTTTTCACAAACTCAAAATATTTTTTAAAGACCTATCAAACGACACCAATGGAGTACACGAAAAATAAAAAAAACATTTACCCACTTTACATGTACCCTTAAAAAATGATTTTTAAGATTTTATTCTATCACTTTGTCGGCGTGACTAATACGAGTATGTATATTCATATTCATTCATTCATTATGTATATTATATTCATATAAGTTGGGGACAGACGGACGGATGGACCGACATGGCAAAACTATAAGGGTTTTTTGCAGACTATGAAACCCTAAAAAAATTTGCAGCGGTGCGCCGCACACAGTGATTTTCCGCGGCGCAGCATCGCGCTTTCTAATGGTCGCCGTGACTTGAAATGGCGCCTTTTACGCCATCAAAAGGTGCCTTACGCCTTGCATGGCATTTTTCCGTGGCATGCCGCCGTGTCTTTTCATGTTGCGGCGTCACAACTTTTCATGGTGAAAGGCGCCGCACCACATACATGGGGACACGGCCTAACCAAAGTTGAGCTCTAGAGGCACACGATAGTGTGCGCCATAGTGTCGCACATCACATAAAGTGATGTTTATGAAAAAATATTTCGTCCACTGTGGGTGCGTGTTCTCATAGTGTCGTTCTTGAATACGAGGGTTAATCTATTTGTCATCGAGCGTATCCTCCCATTTCTTGCCATCGAAGACCACATATCGACATTTATTACGGGGTATATTGGGTCTAAATGTTTTTAGCTCGGACGTGGGTCGGTTGTATGTAAGCAAATAGATTTCTTATAGACTAGTACTTGTATACTGAATTTAAAAACCGGCCAAGTGCGAGTCGGACTCACGCACGAAGGGTTCCGTACCATTATCTATAAAAACGGCAAAAAAACATGTTTGTTGCATGGAAGCCCCCCTTAAATATTTATTTTATTCTGTTTTTAGTATTTGTTGTTAGAGCAGCCACATAAATACATAATCTGTGAAAATTTCAACTGTCTAGCTATCACGGTTCATGAGATACAGCCCTGTGACAGACAGACAGAGAGACGGACAGACAGACAGACGGACAGCGAAGTCTTAGTAATAGGGTTCCGTTTTTACCCTTTGGGTACGGAACCCTAAAAAGGATCACGACCGTAATCTTCAAGTAAGGTAGACATACTCTCAGATCCTTGAAGATGAGAATGGGATAGTAAGAGGCACGTATGTACAAGCTTTACACAATACTTCAATATTCTTCAGTACCTAGTGTAGTATATGTGGGTAGGTCCGAACAAAACGGGTGGGTACCGCACCTTGGAAATAAATCAGTTCATTGTCACGATTCACAATCTTTTATTTTACTCCGTATAAATCCTGCATATAAACCATTGGCGACGACGGTAAATTACCAATTGTGCGTGCAAATACTCAACAAGAAACATACAGTAATTGGAAATAATGGGTATCGGCAAAATAAAAGAATTTGACATGAATTCAGGGAACTGGACTTTGTACTGTGGACGCGTCGACATGTACTTTCGTGCGAATGGTATCAAAGAAGATCTCAAGTTGCCGACCTTAATCTCATTGGTTGGTGAGGAAGTGTTCGAGTTAATGGTGAACTTGACTAACCCAAAAAAACCTACGGAGCTCAGTTATGATCAACTGGTTACGCTTGTACAAGAACATTTGCAACCCAAACCGTCCATTATGGCGGAACGATACAGATTTCGACAAAGGCGGCAGGCGATCGGAGAGAGCATAGTTCAGTATTTGGCTGCATTGAAGAAGTTAGCAAAAGACTGTGAATTCAAGGATATCTTGACAGAAAATCTTCGCGACCAGTTCGTATGCGGAATTAGCAGTGACTTGATACGACAGAGGTTATTTTCGGAACCGGATCTAACTTATGCCAAGGCATTATCACTGGCAACGTCGTTGGAAGCAGCGGAAAGAGATGCGGCAGCCGTAGACTCATCGGCGGCATCAAACAGCGCGGCGGCGGCGGGTGGCGTCACGAGTGCGGTGCACGCGCTTCGGGCCACGTCGACGCGCGCGGCGGGTGGCGTGCGGTTCAACAGCTCAGCGAGGAACACCGGTGCGGGTTCAACGGCAGGACTAGCTGGATGTAAGGCGTGTGGCGGGCAACATCAGACAGATGGTTGTAGGTTTCAGAACTACGTATGCAGCAGTTGTAGAAACAAAGGCCATTTGAAGCGGGTGTGTCCCTATAAGGACGCTTCTAAACCGAACGGCGACAAAGCGCATGCGGACAAAAGGCTCGGGACCAGGCGAGATGGTGGCGGCGGCAGATGGAACCAAGGAACGCACTTCGTGCAGCCAGCTGATCACAGCAGCGAGGGGTCAGACTCGGAGCGAGAGATTGAGGAATCGATGTTTCAAATGGCATTAGGCCATTACACACCGGTGAGTCTCGACTTGATAGTAAATGGGCGTAAATTAAACATGGAAGTAGATACTGGAACGTCGGGTTCATGTATTAGTAAGGAGACATATGAAACATTGTTTAGTGATATAAAACTTAAAAACTCCAAATACGTATTTCTCTTCTATGATGGTAAATCTAAAGTGAGACCGTTAGGTTGCATGACTACCTGTGTGACATACAACGGATGTAAAAAAGAGCTCGATCTTTTTGTTATAGATACTGGAGTTACATCATTGATAGGAAGGCAATGGCTTGCAGAGTTAGGTATTCAGATTCCGATATTGAAGTATCCAAATGTAACAAGTAATTTTAAAATAGAACCTGTTAAAAATGTGCTCGACAAAATGCTCGACAGATATAAGGAGGTGTGTAGCGGCGGTCTGGGTCGGTACACGGGAGGGTGTGCCACGCTGAGGGTGCGCGAGGGCGCAGCGCCGGTGTACTACCGCGCGCGACCGTTGCCCTACGCGCTGCGCGAGCGCGTCGACACGGAACTCGATGCGATGCTACGCGATGGGGTCATTGAACCCGTCGACTGCTCAGACTGGGCTACGCCGTTGGTGTTGGTGAGCAAGAGTGATGGTGGGTTACGCATATGTGCCGACTTCAAGGTAACGCTCAATCCCGTATTAATGGTCGATAGGTATCCGCTGCCGAAAATAGATGATTTATTATCTAATTTAGCTGGGGGGGAAGAATTTACAAAAATCGATTTGTCTCAAGCTTATAATCAGATTTGTCTCTCGGAGGACTCTAAACAGTACTGCGTCATTAGCACACACAGAGGATTATTTAGGTATAACCGTCTTGTTTATGGATTATCATCTAGCAGTGGAATATTCCAACGAATCGTGAGTAATATCGTGGATAGCATACCTAACGTTCAATGCTTCGCAGATGATTTAATTATAACCGCTCCCGATCGTTCTACGCATCTAAAGTCAATAGAAACATTAATGAATAAACTAGGTTCAGTTGGTCTTAAGATAAAACTCGAAAAGTGCTCATTTCTGGCCAAAGAAGTAAGGTATCTGGGATATATCGTAGACAAAAATGGCATAAGGCCTGATCCCGAGAAACTTCGCGCCATAAAAGATATGCCGAGCCCGCAGGGAATTTCTGAACTTAGGTCGTTTTTAGGAATGGTTAATTTCTATGCTAGATTTGTTCAAAATCTCAGTGGTATGTTGCACCCGTTACACGAATTACTCCGTAAAGGGGAGGGGTGGCATTGGGGCGGCCAGCATCAACGTGTATTTGAACGAGTGAAGCAGCTTCTTATGAGTAGCCGGGTGCTGGCGCACTACGACCCGGGGTGTCAGTTAATACTGACGTGCGACGCGAGCGCGGTAGGCATCGGTGGCGTATTGTCGCAAGTAGGCCGCGGTGGGGAAGAGCGAGCCGTCGCATACGTATCTAGAAAACTGACAAAGGCGGAACAAGGCTATGCGCAGATACATCGTGAGGCGCTAGCCATCGTTTACTGCGTAAAAAAATTCCATCAATATCTGTTAGGTAGGCGTTTTCGACTAAAAACGGATCATAAACCGCTCGTTAGCATTTTTGGTCCTAACAAAGGCATACCCACCATGGCCGCGAGTCGGATGCAACGTTGGGCGTTAATACTCTCGGCGTACGCTTTTGACATAGAATATGTAGGTACGTACAGCAATGGCGCGGACATTTTGTCACGATTGCCAGTTATCGAAAAGTGTGCGGAGGAGCCGCCAGAACAGACGTATCTACATTTTGCAACTAACGCGATGCTTCTCGACGGGGATTCAATTAGGCGGGAGACGACGCGAGACCTTCTACTAAGTCGTGTTTACGGTTATATCGAGAATGGGTGGCCTAGGACTGTTGATAATAAGCAACTAGAGCCGTACTTAACTAGGAAGGATGAATTGTACATCGAAATCGGATGCATCATGTGGGGACACAGACTAGTAGTCCCTGAGTCATGTAGGCAAGCGGTGTTGCGAGAATTACACGAACCCCATATGGGCATCGTAAAAACAAAGGCGTACGCTCGTAGCTATGTGTGGTGGCCCGGGTTGGACGAAGCGGTGGAGGCTAGGTGTCGCGCGTGTGTTACGTGTGCAGAAGTGGCGCCCGCGCCGCCGTCGGCGCCCCCCGCACCTTGGCGGTGGCCACACTCGCCCTACGAGAGGGTCCATCTAGACTTCCTTGGGCCCATCGATGGTCAAACGTATTTAGTGTCAATCGATGCGAGATCAAAATGGATCGAGGCGTTTAAAATGAGTAAAACTACAGCAGAAATTACCATAGCTAAGCTTCGTGAGTCATGGTCTCGATGGGGTATACCGAAACAAGTAGTGTCAGACAATGGGCCTCCTTTTACTAGTAAACTATTTAAAGATTTTTTAAACAGTAATGGAGTATTCCAGATGTTTTCTGCCCCCTATCATCCTGCATCCAATGGGGCGGCGGAGAATGCAGTGAAGATAATTAAGACCGTTATAAAGAAGGCGCGCCGCGAGAGGATAGACCCCGAGCTAGCGATTCAGAGGTACTTATTAGTTTATCATAATACTCCGCATTGCACGACGGGTGAGAGTCCTGCGCGATTACTACAGGGTAGGCGGTTGAGGACTCGCTTGGACGTCATCAAACCGGATCATGGACGTAAATTACGAAATAAAGAAGGTATAGCGTTCGAAAATGCAAAAAGTTCCCGTAATTTAAATCCAGGAGATCCAGTGTGGTATAGGAATTTTAGCGGCAACACTAAATGGTCAGACGGACAAGTCGTTGAGAGATTAGGTAGGAACAATTACTCCGTCAAAGTAGGTGACGGGTCGGCAGCGCAACATAGGCATATCGACCAATTAAAACGGAGGAGCTCATGCGTGTTTCCCACTGACACAGCTATCAGCACTGGTGGCGAGACCGGGTACGTGTCGCGAGCGTCAGTCGAGCCACAAAGGGCATCACCAGTCACTAAACCTTTAGTTTCGGTGGAGGCGAAGGCTCAAGAGATTCACGCAAGGCCTGATCAGCTTAGTTCAGTCGGAGAGGACTTCTCGGAAGTGCTCACACCCAAAACACCTCCTGGTACCGAAGCTAACTTGCCCAATAGTGATAAACCGCCTCAGAAAAGGCTGCGTAAGCCCGTAGTTAGATTTGGATTAGAAATAGATTAATTTAAGTTAGTTTAATTTACATAGGTATCTACACCATCTAGCTACCTACTCATGTACATTAAGGTGATAAGTAAAATTTTTGACGTTTTGTATGGGCTGAGTCTACCCGGATAAGACGGAAAAAGTGATAAAACTGCATCATCTCGAAAACCATCAAATTTAAAAAGAAACTGTCTGTAATTTATTTAGCTAGTATAATTATCTTACGAATTATATAAAAATTAACTGTTTAGCTATTCATAGCTTTGATTAAAAACAAAACTGTATGTTTTGCGGTTATGGAGAAAAAACGATTCTGCATTCTTCATAAACATTTATTACTCGCCTTAATAATAAGAACTAAGTATTAAGTTATATCTTTATGTCCCTTAAATTAAGTAATATTAAGTTCGTTACATCATGTAATATCGTATCCTAGCAATATGTGTTTTACGAGTATTACTACCTACTTAGTGTTAGACTGTTTGTTTATGTTAATCCTCTAGTTATAATTAACAGGGGAGGATTGTAGTATATGTGGGTAGGTCCGAACAAAACGGGTGGGTACCGCACCTTGGAAATAAATCAGTTCATTGTCACGATTCACAATCTTTTATTTTACTCCGTATAAATCCTGCATATAAACCACCTAGTCAGTAAGTAGCTACGTAAACGAAAATATTATAGATTTTTTTCAAAATAATATTATGCTTAAGAGGAGTAATAAATGTTTTTGAAGAATGCAGAATCGTTTTTTCTCAATAACCGCAAAACATACAGTTTTGTTTTTTACGACAAAGATAACTTCAGGATTTAATCTAGATAAATTACAGACGGAAACACGATTGGTGAAACTTTTCTCGATAGATTTATTTTCCGAAGTTGGCTCTTTAAAAACACTAGTTTCGTTTTTAATCAAAACTATGAATAGCTAAACAGTACATTTTTATATAATTTGTTAGTTAATCATACTAGCTAAGTAAATTACAGACGGTTTCTTTTTAAATTTTATGGTTTTCAAGATAATGCAGTTTATCACATTTTTCGTCTTATCCTAGTAGATTCAGCCCATACAAAAAGTCAAAAATGTCAAGTATCGCCTTAATGTGTTGATGTAATAATTACATTTCAAAAAACTAAAAAGAAAACCGAAGAATGTTTCGACCAATCGAAAAGTCAACGGGCAATATTATACAGATCGATAGGTAGATAGATATATAGATAGATAGATTAGTTTTTTAAGTTTCATGAATTTAAAATGGGATCAACTAGGAACTATTCTCTACACAATAGAAAAATCATTCAAATCGGAGTAATAATAAAAAAAAATACTTGACAACCTCTTCCGTTTTTTGGCGGTTAAAAGCAAGAGACAATGTTTTTTTTTAACCTAAAGGGTAAAAACGTCTGTCTGTCAAAACGTCTGTCTGTCTGTCCGTCTGTCTGTCACAGGGCTGTATCTCATGAACCGTGATAGCTAGATAGTTGAAATTTGCACAGGTTATGTATTTCTGTTGCTGCTATAACAATAAATACTAAAAACAGAATAAAATCAATATTTAAGGGGGACTTCCATACGACAAACGTATTTTTTTTGCCGTTATTTATAGATAATGGTACGAAACTTCGCCGACTCGCACTTGGCCGGTTAATTAGTTTTTAACTATATTATTTTTGTTTAAACATTGTTTACTCTGTAACGCCTAGTCTGATTTCAATGATAATTGCTATTGTGTAGTTAATGATTCTGATGTTGTTTTATACAAATTTATTTGAAATCTGATTTAATATTTTGCTATATAAGTAGAAAAACCAAATAATTACAATCAACAAAACTTCTCAATCCGGAAGTCGGATATGTTTAGCTTTTACGACGAAATTAATAATAATAAATTAAAAATAAATAGGATCACGACTGTAATGCCCTAGTAGACATCCTCTCAGATCTCCAGACGCTTAGATCATTTGAAGATGTCTAGTGAGTGTAGTCAGAAGCACGTCCAAACATTATATTTGGCACATGCCCACATTTTGCAGTAGTTAGTATTCTATACGTGACAGGTTGCAAGCCCATCGCCACTTATAAGAACACTAACAGTAACTGGTTTCCTTACGATGTTTTCCTTCACCGTTGTAAGCACGTGTTTTTGCTGCGAAATTTTTTTCGAACAGAAACATTCATTGATGCACGTCGGTGTTCGACCACGACCTTCAGATTGAAAGTCGAGGTACATCCCACTCGACCAACACGGCTTAATATAAAATTATATCCAATCTAGTAACGAGTTCACAAGCTTAATTAATGCACAAATAAATAAAAAAATATTAAATAAATATTGGCGGACTTTACACACAACGCCATCTAGCCCCAAACTAAGCAAAGCTTGTACTATGGGCACCAGATAACTGATAGAATACTTATATACTTTTTTTTTTTTTTGTAAATACATACTTATTATACATAGTAACACCCAGACACAGAACAAACATCTATGTTCATCACACAAATATTTGCCCTGGGTGGGGATAGAACCCACAACCTACAGCGCAGAAGGCAGAGTTACTACCAACTGAGCTGTGAGGCCTGCTGAGTTTAAGAGTTCTCGTTCAAAATATTATGAACATGTTTGGGGGTTAGTTAAAATCTTTTAGTAAATTTGAAACAGTAAAACAAATTTGGCTTATTATATGAATGTTATTACGAACCACAAAGAGAGTATACAAAAGTAAATACTATACATTACATTTTCCTGTATTGTTTATTAGCTGCTTGTTAAGTATAGCAAAAATATATCCTTTGTACTGTTTTCGCATCATTATTATAAACAAGTTTCCTTGTTTATAAAAAAAGCCGGCTAAGTGGTTACGTACCATTATCTGTAATAAAACTGGCCAAGTGCGTGTCAGGTCACGCGCAATTTAGGGTTTCGTAGTTGACACAGCAAACAACTATAGAAAAAGTAATTTTCAATGGTATTTGTACTAAAAAAAATGTTAATTTTTTCTTCGAATACATTTTATAAGTTGGTCGTACGTCTATTACTCAAAAACTTGTGTTCGTTACTTAGCTGTAATAGTTTTCCTTTTAAGTTCGTTATATGTACTACTACCGTAAAGTTTTTCACGCCTCAAAACCTAATAGAGACCTATCTAATACGCGAGAAAAAGGGAGGTACCATAAAAAATATGTTTTTTTAGATTTTATTCTACGACTTTGTAGACATTACTAATATTTATATACATGTCAAATTACAGTTTTCTAGCACTAAGCGTCTCTAAGCTAAGCTGTGGACAGACGGACGGATGGATGTACATCGCGAATAAGGGTTTCTTGTAAACTCGAAACCCTAAAAACGTAAAAACACGTTTGTGGTATGGTACTTAAATATTTATTTTATTCTGTTTTTAGTATTTGTTGTTATAGCGGCAACAGAAATACATAATCTGTGAAAATTTCAACTATCTAGCTATCATAGTTAAAAATTTATTAAAATTATTTTTTTATACTATCTTTTTTCTATTTATTATTATTATAATATTTGAAGAGATACAGCCCTATGACAGATAGACGGACAGTGAAGTCTTAGTAATAGGGTCTCGTGTTTACCTTTTGGGTATGGAATCCTAAAAACGTGTCTTCTCTTTCCTCAGAGGGTTTTGGCAATAAACGAATACAGAGTTTTTTTAATTATCAAATGCTTAACATGGTCATCTGCTTGTCCTGCCTCCAAGCGGTACATAAAATATAAATCAAAGTTAAAAGGCATTTTAAGGGTTCTGTACCCAAAGGCTATAAACGGGACCCTATTAATAAGACTTCGCTGACCGTCTGTCTGTCACAGGGCTGTGTCTCATGAACCGTGATAGCTAGACAGTTGAAAATTTCACAGATAATGTACTCGTATATACTCGTATGTTGCCGCTATAATAATAAATACTAAAAAGAGAATGAAATAAATATTTAAGTAAGGCTCTCACACAAAAAACGTATTTTTTTGAAATATCCTTCAATATGGAATGTAAGTGCAATGTAAGTGCCTCTGACTACCCCTTTTAGGCTTATCTAAGGCTCTGAGTGCCTGGAGATCTGAGAGGATCTCTACTATCCTATTTATATTTAATTTTAATATGAACTCTCAAACTTTGATAGGTTTTTGCAGCCATAATGTTGAAGCAATGTAGTATCAAATCTGTTGTCAATTGTTTAAATATTATTTGGCAAATCACCATGAAAGGCTATAGCGTTGAAAGTGTGCAAATAATAAAAAATAATTGGATATCTCACACATAATTTGTTTTATTTACATTTTTAAGTGTCCTTATTGAAATATCCTATTATTCACATCAATGCGTGAATTTATAAAAACGTTGTCCTCGTAAAACCCAGGGCATTTTATAGTCCAATTGTCATTACGACCCAGTGGTCCTTCTTAAAGGATCACACATAAGTAGTGACACCGGCCCAGCGCATGCCAGTGTCATCCCATTTCACGAATTTTCTCCAAATTGTCAGGTGCCACTGATTTAACCAATGAAAGATCCACTGACACTCCTTAATATTTCATTCAGAAATGCATTTATACGATTCTAGCTCCCCAAGAAATATAAAAAAAGTTATAAACAGTTAATTTTTCACGTCCTTTTCAAAGAACGTCAATGAGCACAAAGCTGGAAAATAGGGTTGGTACATGTTTGTTGAGTACCTTAAAAAGAACTATGGGCCTAGAGTCTACGGCTTGTAAATTAAGTTAAGTAACAAAAACTATTTCAATCCCGAAGGCGCAGAAACTAATAGTTCATTTGACTAATGACACGAAACGGTTACGGTACGTTATGCAATTAAAGGCACCCTTTACTTAATTAAGGCAGCCAGAGCTTTGCTATAAAGTTAAGCAACGTTTTTAGCAAGAACCAAGACGTAATTAGCTTCTAGCTCTATGTTTCTGTATACATCCTTAAGGCGAGTAATAAATGTTTTTGATGAATGCAGAATCGTTTTTTCTCAATAACCGCAAAACATACAGTTTTGTTTTTCATGACAAAGATAACTTATGGATATAATCTAGATAAATTAGAGACAGAAACACGATTGGTGAAACTTTTTTCGATAGATTTATTTTCCAAAGTTGGCTTTTCAAAAACACGAGTTTCGTTTTTAATCAAAGCTATGAATAGCTAAACAGTTTATTTTTATATAATTCGTAAGATAATCATACTAAATAAATAAATTACAGACAGTTTCTTTTTATATTTGATGGTTTTCGAGATAATGCTGTTTTATCACTTATCCGTCTTATTCGGGTAGACTCAGCCCATACAAAACGTCAAAAATGTCACTTATCACCTTAAGGCTTGTAAAGTGGTGTGGGAGTGTAAGGCAAGTTGTGTGTGAGTTTAGATGCTTCTCTATTGTACTAAACATAGTACAATATGAAACCAAATGAAATGTGTGGAATGTTATTTATCTACACTAATATTATCTCTGTTTTCAAACTGGTATCTTTCCCAAACGACTAAAACAGTCAATAATTACCCCGGTATATAAGAGTGGCGACCAAGCGGATGTCAATAATTACAGGCCGATTTCTGTACTACCATCAATATCTAAAATTCTAGAAAAACTTATAAATAAAAGATTAATTAATTACCTAAATACATTTGGACTACTAGCAGAATCGCAGTACGGTTTCAGAAAGAATAGATCTACTGAAGATGCTGTCACAGAACTCACTACTTATATTGTTGAACAAGTGGATCATGGTAATAAGTGCCTGGCTGTATATCTTGATCTAAAAAAAGCCTTTGACACCGTTTATGTCCCCACTCTTATAAAAAAGCTAGAAAACATTGGAATCAGAGATAAAGCATTGTCCTTACTCGAAGACTATCTTAATAACAGGACACAAAGGGTTAAAATCGGTCAGATTGTAAGTGGAGACTTAAATGTTACGTATGGTGTCCCATAGGGTAGCGTTTTGGGGCCGACTTTATTCTTAGTTTATATTAATAACCTCTGTAAGTTGCAAATAAGAAGGAAAAAAAGAAAGTTCCAACTTTGTTTATGTATCTGTAATATTTGGCTACTGAAATAAACTATTTTTATTTTTATTTTTTATTTATAGTATTAGCCATGTTGGTCGAGTGGGAGGTACCTCGACTTTCAATCTGAAGGTCGTGGGTTTGAATCCCGGCGTGCATCAATGGATTTTTCTGTTCGAAAAATTTATATGCACATCAAAAACACGTGGTCAAAGCGGTGAAGGAAAACATCGTGAGGAAACCAGTTAGTATTCTTATAAGCGGCGATGGACTTGCAACCTGTCACGAATGGAATTCTATCTACCTACTGCAAAAATGTGGGCATATGCCAAATATAATGTTTGGACGTGCCTCTGACTACCACCACTAGATCTATAAATGATCTAAGCGTCTGGAGATCTGAGAGAAGGTACTTGGGGATTACAGTCGTGATCCTATATAAAATAATAGTTGTTTCAATTATTTAGTTTAGTTAGATTATCCATTGTATTTGAAGACCAATGATATCATGATGGCTCGTAACATTTACTGCTGAATTATAGCTTTCGGATTTCGGTGATGTAGTCGATTTTATTGGTTGCGTAATCTTACACTTCCCGTGGTTGCCACTTCCGGGATACACTTGTTATGTTATGACCTTAGCAGTGAACCACACATGAATGTGCCCTTACACACTGCGGCTATCATCACAGTAGAATTAAATTAAAATCGATTGTTGAATGTATGCAATATTATCACTTGAGAACGGTGCGACCGTTTTGGCCGATTTTTACAAGCTTTTATTTAACTTGTAATGTATGTATGTAACTATGTAACTATGTTTGGTAAGGTGGAATCATGCAACTCAATTTTGAAGCAGCTATCACCGATTGAGCTGAAATTTTGCATACTTATGTAACTTCTGTGACAATGCAATAATATGATGACATTGAGCTGATCTGATGATGAAGTCAGGAGCTGTTTAACAGACACTTACAATGGAGCTCCTTAGTAAATACTTCGATTGAGTAAAAACTTTGCATACTTGTCAAGTTCCAATGACCAGCGCGCTGGTGTTCGATGGTCTAAATGATTTTACAAAAGCTTGTCATTGAAAAATATTTTTTAACAGAAATCTTTTTTATAAACTTATAATATCACACAAAACGATTTTAAGGTATATTTTTTTTTCTTTATCAAAAAACAACTTTCATTTCTTTTCAATTGTATTTTTATTCTGACATTACATTTCTTTCTGCTTCAAGCGCAAAGAGTTTTTGTTACTTAAAATGAAATAAGTTATTCAATGCAAACTGGAATGTGGATGTACATCGTGTTCTTTGTAAGCAAAGACAAGGTTGGTATGGAATGCTTACTACTGCAAAATGCGGGCATGTGCCAAATGTAATAGCATAAGCATTAAAAAACATATAAATAAAATAAAAATAAATAGGATCACGACTGTAATCCCCAAGTACGGTAAATATCCTCTCAGATCTCCAGACGCTTAGATCCTTTGAAGATGTCTAGTGAGGGTAGTCAGAGGCACGTCCAAATTTTATATTTGGTACATGCCCACATTTTGCAGTAGTTAGCATTCCATACGTGACAGGTTGCAAGCCCATCGCCGCTTATAAGAACACTAACTGGTTTCCTCACGATGTTTTCCTTCACCGTTTTGAGCACGTGTTTTTGATGCGCATATAAATTTTTCAAACAGAAAAATTCATTGATGCACGTCGTGATTCGAACCCACGACCTTCAGATTGAAAGTCGAGGTACCTCCCACTCGGCCAACACGGCTATGAAAATATAAAATTTTATAATAATGCGTTTTTATTACATGTTCCGTATTATCCGGGTAAACTCTGACCTTATGAAAACCCAAAAGCAAGTACCATCTTAACCTACATTGTAGTTGTTAAGTACTGAGAGGCACGATCATGTGTAGTTCAAAGCTATTGAAGGCGCCTCGGGTAGATTGACATCATTTTATGTCCCTCATAACCTCGCGTTTTGTTCATGTTTTTGGGTCAAGACTGGAAAAATAAAATTAGGCACGAAAACCGATATGATGCCACCGCAAAAATACTAAACGAAATATGATCTCGACGTCAAGTACGGTAGGCACCCTCTCAGACAAAAGGGATCAGAGTCAGGCAGAGACACGTCCAAACATTACATTAGGCACATGTGCACTTTCAGATGAGGATTTACGGCCGGGAGTCAAATCAAAACGACCTTCGGATTGATAGACAAGGTACCTTCCACTTTGCTAACACGGCTTAAAGGTATTCATCTAATTATATAAAGCTCTTGCGTCACTGACTAACATACTGACTGATCTATCAACGCACAGCTAATCTCATGCTAGAAACTTAAAATGTGGGATAGTGTATTATTCCTATTTTTTTGTATTATTCCTTTCGGTGTTTCGGGACTATGAAAATAATTTCCGAAATTGAATCCCAAAAAATCACGTGAACGAAGTCGCAAGGATTTACAAGTTACCAATAAAAACTCTTATTGAAACTGAACCTCGAAGCCAAACAAAGAACAATTCCTCTGTTAAACCGCACCGCGTTTCTTCGTAACTAAAAATTCAATTCCATAAAACAAAGAGGAAGTTATGATTACGTTACACTATGGGTACTTCTTACAGTGAGAATGTGGCACAATCAAGGGTTTCGCTCGCACTTTGCTACCGCAACCTCGTACGTAGTGGGAATACTGTGACTTTCCAACTTTGTTCCGTGAAGCTACGAAATAGTTCGTGTTAGCCCACTCTCCTTCGACGAAACTCCAATTCATGGTAGGCACCGAGCTGTGTTTGATGCCAGATTCTTCTAGACTTAGTCGCGAGGAACAGTGGGTCTTTTCCCGATCTGAAAACGAAATTTCGTTTCAAAGTTACACCGTTTCGATTATAGTTTGAACTGATTTGTAAGTAGGATTACGAATTCAGCCAAATAATTCTTCATTGACCTCAAGTTAGTTAACGTGTCTCGTACAGATTGTGTGGGTTCAAATCCCGCGTAACTGAACATTATGTTTATTTAAAGTAATCTTATTTCTGTAACTTTAATACGCTGCAACCGTCTGACTACCCCCTTCGACATCTGAGCTGATGTAAATGCTTTGAGATCAGAGTACCTATAGATTAGAAATCATTATATTTTTTCATTCTTTGAGTGGGTTGACTTTCCCATATTTAGATAATAGTAAAAAGTTCTTCACCATTGATTATTATTATTATTTTTTATTATTTACGTACTTGAATTGACTTTTAATAATTATTCTTGTTTGAGCCTTCACCTTGTTCGATTGGCATCACACTGGAGCTCTACATAGCTTTAAGAAAAGGATCATTAAAAAAAAGGTAGACCCCAAGCCGTGTTTGATGCCTGATTCTTCTAGGCTTGGTCGCGTGGAATCGGCGTAGCTTCACCTAGTTCCTAAGACGTTTCAAAGTGATCCTTGTGATTTTATTAAAATAAATGATTTTTGAATTTTTAATTTTTAATTTTTGCCAGTATGTATACCATATCTATCATTCCCAGCTCATAGAAACGTACTACTAAGTTTTGTCGCGTCTGTTGTATTCAAAGTTTCGCATCCAGTGTGCACTTCTGATATCTGTGGGAAGGAGTTACAATTTATATTCCCCTTGGAAACTAAGGAATTCTACCATTATTGTAAGTGTGAATCAACTTTATAACTTATGGTGTACTTCAAAGTGTCTTATCTATGCTGGCCGAGGTAACTGTGACTATTTTTAGAATCGCATATTCTTCTGCCAAATTTAATGTTTGGACGTGCCTTCGACTACCTCCTTTAGTCATCTTTAAGAATCTGAGCGCCTGGAGATCTGAGTAGATGTTTGCCGTACCTACTTGGGGATTACCGTCGTGATGACGTGATTTTTTAAGTTAAAAATGTTCATTAGGTCATCTTAAAGGATCTAAGCGCCTGGAAATCTGAGAAGATGTTTGGCATACTTGGGAATTACAGTCGTGATTATATTTGATTTTCAGGGTTCCGCACCCAAAGGGTAAAATCGGAACCCTATTACTAAGACTTCTCCTGTCCCTCTGTCTGTCTGTCCGTCCGTCTGTCTGTCACAGGGCTGTATCTCATAAACAGTGATAGCTAGACAGTTGAAATTTTCATAGTTTATGTATTTCGGTTGCTGCTATAACAACAAATACTAAAAACAGAATAAAATAAATATTTAATACAACAAACGTGATTTTTTTGCCGTGTTTATAGATAATGGTACGGAACCCTTCGTGCGCGAATCCGTTTTTTAGTTTAAGTTCATGTTGTATTTTGTTTGAGAGTTTGTCTTATTTTTGTTGATCGACCCTGTCAGGTTATATTGCTATTTACCACACTGTCTATGACCTACTTATTGTAACGAAGCGTTACATACATTCAAATATAAGACCGATCGAAGCCGACTTGCCTGAGGCAGGGGGGGAAGCCTTGAGAGGAATGCGTCCGCGCCGGCGGCGGCGGCGGCTCGCCACTCGCTCGCCAGTCGCTTCTAGGCTGAACCAAGGACGGTCCACACTACTTTTCGTCAACTCGCGCGTATTAGCCGGTTGCGATATTTTAATATATCATTAATTTATTAGTAAAATCGCGTACAGTGTATTCCCGCTATAGGGTGAGTTTTGAATGGCACATATTACTGTCACTACCATACTTAGCTTAGTTTTTTCATGCCTCTAAGTGTGTTTTCACATATTGTTTAATTTAAATTCATTCATGTACTTTTAATCCATTTCAGCTTCCCATTCTTCATTCTTTTCATTATTGCATTTATTATTTTACACATATAGGTACTTAGCTTATTACACGTCGGAAGCTCGGAAGGTCAATGTCACCTTGACATTGAACCGGTAAATTTCCGTTAGAACTTTCTTGTCTTTTTGCTTCTTATCTACCTTTAAGTTTTACTAATTTAAAATCATATTCTATTTAAATTCTTTATTGCTTTTGCCTTCTTTCTTAGCCTTCTGCTTTTGGTGTCATTTTGTAAACTCCGTTCTGAAGTACCACCTCGGCAAAACTATACTGCGAGTAAGTACCTACCCTTTCTACTCTGTGATGCCGTTGGTGGGCCTTGGAACGGAAGTTAGATATGCCAAATATTAATTATTTGGTATTATCGCTTCCAGGTACTACGCTACGCTTGGGACTGTGACCCTACTATCCGGTCTACCATTTACTACCGTTGCGCGTTGGAACTTCCACACGGTTGGGAACGCGCCAAGACCATATCTGGATTCGGCTCGTGTTGAAGAGACCACACCTCGCCCGGAGTTTCCTGCTCGGCGCGTTCAATACAAGCTGTCACTTGCGAGCCACCCACCGTTCTTCATACAGATTCATAACAGGGGAGTGCTTGCTGGATTGAGTGGGAGTTGGAAACAGACTGAGCTAATTATTTACCACGACCTCCAAATTTGTGTGCCCGACTTAGCTAGAGTTAATTAAAGTTTACATTTTAATATATACCTGCATTTCATTTTCTTTCTAAACCGGGACACTGGCGCCCTCTACGTGGTTTTAGTCTGTTTCCGCTTCTATTTTTTCTAGTTTATGTAGTTAGTTACTGTACGGTGTGTGGTTTATTTTGTAAAACGCTATTTTTTTGTTTTTATTTTTTGGTTTGCATTTTACTGGTGAGAAAGTAGTTTTATTTTTATTACCAACTATTAGGTGATTTTTTTTTGCTTATTTGTTTTTACATTAACTTGATTTTTTTTTTGTCATTTGTTATTGTTCTTAACTTTGGCTATAACTATTTTTTCACCAGTCATTTTTACATTTTTTTTTAACTTCAATCATTAGTTTGTTTTTTTCTTACATTTCATTTCATATCATTCATTAATCATTTAAATCATTTTTCAAACCAAGGCGTTCTGTTAAAATTGATTGTAACAGAACGGAGTATTTTACACCATTTTTCATACCGTATTTGTGTGCTATTCAAAACTTTCCTGCGTTATATTTTTGATTTTACAAGATGTCCTATGTCATAAAATTTTTGTCATTGCAAAAAACCGAGCTAGAGTACGAGGTTTCTGTTAGAGGCGAGTCCCCTGCGAGTACTGTTGCTGATATAAGGAAACAAATCAGTAAGCTAAGCCAAATATTTCCATCTGAGGATATATTATGTTCCCATCTGGAACCTGCGGAAGACCTGACCGGTGCTTTAGAACTTTTAGACAAAGTAAGATTAACTTTTGCAACCGACGTTAAGGATAAGAATATTTTAGCACGAGCCGAAAATGTTCTTCACCACTTGTATCACAGGCTGAATCGAGTCTGCGTTGACGATAAAAACGTTCAAAAACATTTGGAATGCAGTACTCAATTTAAAGAGCTTTACGAGGTGTTAGCAATAGCGAAAAAAAAGAGCGTAGATATTCTCGCTTTCACTGATTCAACTTCAGAACCACAGGTTACGCCCTCATCAATCAATGTTTCAGTTACATGTGATGGTAGAAGTAGGATTTCGTCAGAATTAGGGAAATTAAAATATGATGGCAAGTCATGTGTTCGTTCTTTTATACAGAGAGTCAAAGAATATAGTGAAGCTCGCGATATTTCAGGCATTAAGCTCCTTTCATACGCCACTGAAATTTTTGTGGAAGATGCGCTTCACTGGTTCCGTAGTATTAAAGATCAGGTATCATCTTGGGATGAACTAGTGATCCTTTTGCAGCAGGACTTCGATAAATCGGATTATGACTACCGTTTATTAGCAGAGATTCGATCTAGGACTCAGGGCGAAACGGAAAATATAACAATTTATTTATCGATTTTATCAGGCATGTTTTCACGCCTTTCAAAGCCCTTGCTGGAAGAGGATAAGCTTGAAATAATACTGCATAATATCAGACCTTGTTATGCAAGCACCCTAGCTTCAGCAACCGAGATTAAAGAGCTCGAACAGCTAAGACTTTTATGTAGAAATTTTGAAAATGTACAATCACGTCTAGTTCAATTTCGCGAGCCTTCAGCTGCCACATCCGACACCCTTGCACCTGAGTTTGCCTATAGTCAGAAATCAATTACAATCAATAAACAAAAGCCACAGTTTTATTCTAATTATAATAATAAAATACAAAATTCTTATACTAAGCCTTATGCTAATAACAATGTTAATGAAAAGTATTTACATGCAATGAATGCAAATAATGGTGAGATTAACAAAAGGTTACCTTACTGTCCTAGGTGTCGTAACAACACTCATAGTCTGAGAAATTGTCAAAACACTGAAACCTTATGTTTCAAGTGTGGTCAGAAAGGTGTTAAAAAACCTGATTGCCCAAACTGTAACAAGCTTTCAAAAAACTAAATTTGCAGAATTGTAGTGCCCTTTCTACAGAAGAAAGTCGCAATAATAAAATAGAATGGGATGAATGGTTGAAAACTGTTCGTAGTTTTTTCAACAGTTACAAACTTGCTTCAATTCTGCAAGATAAACCTTTAGGTGATACGCGACCTTATGTAAATATTAAGATTAATGATATCACTGCCTCAGGTCTACTTGACACTGGGTCTGCTCTCACCATTATTGGCAACAATGCACATAAGAGCCTACTCAGTCGGGGACTTAAACTATCTACAGATGACTATATAGATAAAATGAAAATCATT
Source organism: Hydriomena furcata (assembly GCA_912999785.1). Lineage (NCBI taxonomy): Eukaryota > Metazoa > Arthropoda > Insecta > Lepidoptera > Geometridae > Hydriomena > Hydriomena furcata. The sequence continues at coordinate 2,471,427 of OU538834.1, read as the reverse complement.
GCTGCAGGTGGACAGTCTCTTGATGTTATAGGTTACATTGATTTACCAGTAAGCTTTGATGGTCAATTTCATATAGTAAAGACTTACATTGTGCCAGAAGTTCAGTCTTCGCTTATTCTAGGAGTTGATTTCTGGCGAGCTTTTAATTTATGTCTCAAGCATCTAGGTTCATTGCAAGTTTCAAACTTTCCATTAAATGACTTAAATTTAAATAATAATACAAATTCATCGATATTTTCTTATGACAATTTAGACGACTCTCAAAAAGCCATCGCGGATAATGTAGTTGATCAATTTAAGAACATTTCCTTTGGTCAAAAAGGTTTAGGTCGAACACATTTGATCACCCATCGCATCGATACTGGCGATTCTCCTCCTATTAGGCAAAGGTATTATAGGCTTTCACCAGAAAAACAAAAGATCCTTGTCGAACAGGTAGATGAGATGTTAGCTTTAGATGTGGTGGAGCCTTGTGAAAGTGCCTGGCAGTCACCGGTTCTTCTTGTAAATAAGAAAAATGGCCAACCTCGTTTTTGTTTAGACAGTAGGAAATTAAACTCGGTAACTAAACGTGATGCATACAATTTACCTTATATTTCAGAAATTTTGGATAACTTGCGCGATGCACGCTTCCTCAGTAGCATAGATTTATCCAAGGCCTTTTGGCAGATTCCTGTGGCTGAAGTAGATAGGGACAAGACCGCATTTTATGTTCCAAGCCGAGGAACCCTTAGATTTAAGACCACACCATTTGGTTTGACGAATGCTCCATCTACACAACAACGGTTGGTAGATGCTTTGTTAGGTGATGTAGATCACCGAATATTTGCCTATTTAGATGACATAATCATCGTTAGTGGCAGTTTCGAAGAACATGTATCCCTCCTACTTCGGGTCTTAGATAAGTTGGGTAAAGCCAATCTAACTATAAATTTAGAGAAGTGTGAATTTTTCCGTTGTAAGTTGAAATATTTAGGCTACGTGATAGATTCGAATGGATTACGAACCGACCCAGATAAAGTAGAAGCAATACTTAATTACGCAACTCCTACCAATCGTAAAGAACTTAAACGATTTTTAGGTACAGCTACCTGGTATCGTCGTTTCGTTCCAAATTTTAGCTCAATCGCAGGGCCGCTTAATAAACTAACCTCCAATAAGAAAAATTGTGCCTCTTTCCAGTGGACAGAAGAGGCTGACGCCGCTTTTAAAAAATTAAAAGAATGCCTAGTTTCTGCGCCAGTCCTATCATGTCCAAATTATGATTTGCCATTTGAAGTGCACACAGATGCCAGCAATTATGGGGTAGGTGCCATGCTTACGCAATCCGTAGAAGGAAAGGAACATCCCATTGCTTATATGAGCCGATCGTTGACGGCCGCCGAAAAGAACTACAGTATAACGGAACGAGAAACTCTTGCTGTCCTTGTTGCCTTAGAACATTGGCGTTGCTACGTAGAAAATGGTAAAACTTTCACTGTTTACACTGACCATAGTGCGCTTAAATGGTTCATTTCTTTAAATAACCCTTCAGGAAGACTTGCACGTTGGGGTTTGCGCTTGTCATCATTTGATTTCCAAATTAAACACCGTCGTGGTGTGGACAACATCATTCCTGATGCGCTGTCTAGATCTCCGGTTTCGTCTTTAACAACTACTAATTCATTCGCGACTTCTAGTGATGATTGGTACAAAAACATTTACGATGGTTGTAAGAATAAACCTGAAAATTTCCCTAATTTTCAAATTAAAAACGGCTCTCTTTATCGTTTAAGTAAAAATAAGTGTCAACTTACCAACGAATTTTCATGGAAAGAGGTGATTCCAGCAGAACTTCGAGAGAAGGTTCTTGCAGATAATCATAACGAGCCAATTGCTGGTCATTTGGGCATCTTTAAGACTTATAGACGCATTGCTCTTCGGCACTACTGGCCAGGCATGTACCGGGATGTAGCAAAGTATGTAGGTTCTTGTTCCATTTGTCTCCAGTACAAAGCCCAAAATCATACCACTTTGGGAGAAATGGGTCGTCCTAAACATTGTTCACGACCATACCAAATGGTATCCATCGATTTAATGGGCCCTCTTCCAGTAACTCGTAAACAAAATTGTCACATCTTGGTTATAACTTGTTGTTTCTCTAAATTCTGTCATATTTTTCCTATAAAAAAAGCTACCTCAGAGGTAATAGTAAAAATCTTGGAGGAACAAATCTTTTTAACTCATGGCGTTCCTCAGACCATATTTTTAGACAATGGGTCTCAGTTTATTAGTAGTCATACCAAAGATCTTTTCAAAAAGTACTGCATTCCAAATGTATTTTTCTCACCCAAATATACTCCTCAAGTCAATACTGTAGAACGTTATAATAAAACTATCATAACTTGCATTTCCACTTTTGTGAATAATGACCACCGTTCATGGGACACATTCATTCCTAGTGTCCAATTCGCCATAAATAATTCAGTTAATGAGGCTACTGGATATACCCCGTCTTTTCTTGTTTTTGGACGGGAGATCGTTGTTTGCGGTTCTCACTATGCTGACACAGATCTTGGTGATGAAGTTTTGTTTTTACCTCGAGATATCTACGCTGAGAACCTGGGTTGTTTGGCCTCTATTTTCGACCAGGTTCAGAAATCCTTGTATCATGCTCACGCTAAAAACACAGCAAATTATAACCTAAGGAGAAAACCTTTTGAATTTAATGTAGGATCAATTGTATACAAACGTGCATATTTTTTGAGCGATAGGGATAAATATTTTAGTAAAAAATTAGCTCCAAAATTTATAAAGTGCCGAGTTATTGAGAAACGCTCGCCACTTGTCTACGTTCTAGAGGATATGTCAGGAAAAAATATAGGTACTTGGCATATTAAAGATTTGAAAATATTTGGTCAGCATAGCTCATAGATTTCGTTCTAGTAAGCTCGGTCCTAACAAAATCAATTTTACATTTCTTGCAAAAAGTCATAGGTCGTATTCTTAGGCATATGATTTTCGCTATGGTAGGGTGTCTAATATTTTATTTTAAAAGTGTTAGATTATTTTTGAAAGGTGATAGTATGTAGAGGAAGTAAGTAAGGTTATGTAAGGTTGTATGAAAATATATTGTAAGAAATTGGAACTCAATATAAATGCGGATTTTAGTTTTAAATTAAAATCCTTAGGAGGGAAAGGCGGGTATTGTAACGAAGCGTTACATACATTCAAATATAAGACCGATCGAAGCCGACTTGCCTGAGGCAGGGGGGGAAGCCTTGAGAGGAATGCGTCCGCGCCGGCGGCGGCGGCGGCTCGCCACTCGCTCGCCAGTCGCTTCTAGGCTGAACCAAGGACGGTCCACACTACTTTTCGTCAACTCGCGCGTATTAGCCGGTTGCGATATTTTAATATATCATTAATTTATTAGTAAAATCGCGTACAGTGTATTCCCGCTATAGGGTGAGTTTTGAATGGCACATATTACTGTCACTACCATACTTAGCTTAGTTTTTTCATGCCTCTAAGTGTGTTTTCACATATTGTTTAATTTAAATTCATTCATGTACTTTTAATCCATTTCAGCTTCCCATTCTTCATTCTTTTCATTATTGCATTTATTATTTTACACATATAGGTACTTAGCTTATTACACGTCGGAAGCTCGGAAGGTCAATGTCACCTTGACATTGAACCGGTAAATTTCCGTTAGAACTTTCTTGTCTTTTTGCTTCTTATCTACCTTTAAGTTTTACTAATTTAAAATCATATTCTATTTAAATTCTTTATTGCTTTTGCCTTCTTTCTTAGCCTTCTGCTTTTGGTGTCATTTTGTAAACTCCGTTCTGAAGTACCACCTCGGCAAAACTATACTGCGAGTAAGTACCTACCCTTTCTACTCTGTGATGCCGTTGGTGGGCCTTGGAACGGAAGTTAGATATGCCAAATATTAATTATTTGGTATTATCGCTTCCAGGTACTACGCTACGCTTGGGACTGTGACCCTACTATCCGGTCTACCATTTACTACCGTTGCGCGTTGGAACTTCCACACGGTTGGGAACGCGCCAAGACCATATCTGGATTCGGCTCGTGTTGAAGAGACCACACCTCGCCCGGAGTTTCCTGCTCGGCGCGTTCAATACAAGCTGTCACTTGCGAGCCACCCACCGTTCTTCATACAGATTCATAACAGGGGAGTGCTTGCTGGATTGAGTGGGAGTTGGAAACAGACTGAGCTAATTATTTACCACGACCTCCAAATTTGTGTGCCCGACTTAGCTAGAGTTAATTAAAGTTTACATTTTAATATATATACCTGCATTTCATTTTCTTTCTAAACCGGGACATTATATAACAACTATATTAAAGAACATTTCAATTCATTTCACTAACTCTCTCACGAATCTCGCGATACAAAAATCGAAACCACAATAAAAATAAGCAATTGATAGCGTCACTAACAATTACAATGAAATTGTATAGACGTATCCAAATTGATCAAAAACAACCTTGAAGTGCGGTTTTATAGATTTTATAATCGGTCAGTATTGGATGTACTCCAAGCGGGACATTTTTTGTTTTGGTCCAAGTCACGAGAAAATGACTTGGTAATTGATAATTTAATCCGCAACATCACAGTCAAAGTAAAAGGTATAATTAAAATAAAATAATTACAAAACTGCAAATTTTCCAACCCTCTACAGACTACAGAAAGTATGCTAAACTTACGGTTGGTCGACCCCATCAGAAACAAAGACATTAGAGAGAACCAATATGATTGACATAGCCATTTTAGCTTACCAACTGAAATGGAGATGGGCCGGACATGCGGCACGGACATCAGACGAAAGATGATCAGAACGCGTGCTGCATTGGTACCACCGGTCGGATAGCCACGCGCGCTGGCGCCGGTGCCAAGCGCGGGTGCCCGCTCCGCCACTGCTGGCGAGAGGATAACGAGGACGTTGCCGGCTCTACCTGGACTAGACTATGATATGCCGCCGACTGGAGTCTGCGGCGATGGATGGAGGAGGCCTTTGCCCGAAACATATACTAAGTGAAGTGAATATCATTACATAGTATAAAGCAAAGTCGCTTTCCGCTTCCCGCGTATGTATGTATGTATGTTTGCTTATATCTTTAAAACTACACAACGGATTCTGATGCGGTTTTTTTAATAGATAGAGTGATTCAGGAGGAAGGTTTATATGTATAATAACATGCTACCCGTGCGAAGCCGGGGCGGGTCGCTAGTTATATTTATAATGAATTACTTTAGACCTCCAATTTTTATTTATACTTATCATAAATTTGTATTAATTTTATTTATTTTTCTATATATGTTTTATTGTGCTATAACTTTCTTATAAGCGGCGATGGGCTTGCAACCTGTCACGTATGGAATGCTAACAATTGCAAAATGTGGGCATGTGCCAAATATGATGTTTGGAAGTCAACATTATACTTCACAGGATCTAAGCGCCTGGAGATCTGAAAGAATGTCTACCGTACTTGGGGATTACAGTCGTGAAAAAGGGTTTTTTTTTTATATTTTATATTTAGTTTTGGGAATAAATGGATATAATAATAAGGCGGTACGAACTTCGCCGGGTCAGCTAGTTTTACTATACATTTCTCGTAGTGCAATTGCGGCTTTCCTCTCATAACTTGAAGCACACCACCAACACTGCCCCTGCCAAGTGGCTGCAAACTTCGCCAAGCGAGACTCGAGTTCCGCTTTATTTTGTTTCCCGTATTTTGATGTGATTTGAATTTAATTCCGCCTTATTTTCGGTAACGACATTTTTATGATTGTTGATATTACCATCGCCTGGATAATGTGCTTTGGCATTTTGTTGCGGAAACTTTTTTGAGATGACTGAAGGTATTTTATAAATATGTTCTTATTGTTATAGACTTATTTTTTATCAATTGGCAAACAACTCTGTTTTTTACCCTAAACATTGGTATTTTTAGGGTAAAAAACAGGATACTTTTTGGTTAAAGAGGGTAACTTTATAGCAACCTGTCACGTATGGAATGCTAACTACTGTAAAATGAGGGTATGTGCCAATTATAATGTTTGGACGTGTTTCTGACTTTCCCCTTTAGACATCGTCAAGGTTCTAAGCGCCTGGATATTTTAGAGTATGTCTTCTTGGGAAATAAAGTCGTGTTACTATTTTTATCTTTCCAAAGTTTCGGTTTCTGTATAGAATATGCTACTAAAATAAATGGTTGTAATACTTTCACAGATGATTATGATGACTCTAAGACCTTATTTAAATTCAAAGCTTGTATGATAATAAAAATCGGCCAAGTGCGAGTCGGACTCGCGCATAAAGGGGTCCGTACCATTATCTATAAAAAAATGGCAAAAGCCCCCACTTAAATATTTATATTATTCTGTTTTTAGTATGTGTTATTATAGCAGCAACAGAAATACATATTCAGTGAAAATGTCTAGCTATAACGGTTCATGAGATACAGCCCTGTGACAGACAGACAGACAGACGGACAAACAGACGGACAGCGAAGTCTTAATAATAGAGTCCCGTTTTTACCCTTTGGGTACGGAACACTAAAAATGGAATTGTACTAGATTCACCAGATCTTGCTTAAATCAACGAGCAATGAAGACAGTAAAATTTCACCTCGTATTATGCCATTCATTTCTATGCACCGGTTTAAAATATTTTAAAACATTTTCGTGTCCCGAGTCGTGAATATTTTATCAGCAGTTTTGTTGTCTAACTACTTTGTAGTACTGCAAAAAAGTTGCGATACAATGGGAGGTCAAAAAGTTCGCGGAATCGCAGACAAATTAATCGAGTTATTTTCTTTGTAGTTGATATACATAACGTTTATAAAACTATAAAGAAAAAAGCCGTGTTGACCAAGTGGGAGTTACCTCGACTTTCAATCTTAAGGTCGTGGGTTCGAATCCCGGCGTGCATCAATGGATTTCTCGGTTCGAAAAAATTATATGCGCATCAAAACACGAGCTCAAAACGATGAAGGAAAACATCGTGAGGCAACCAGTTAGTATTCTTATAAGGAGTGATGGTCTTGCAACCTGTCACGTATGGAATGCTAACTACTGAAAAATGTGGGCATGTGCCAAATATAATGTTTGGACGAATTTTGGACGACGATGTTTGGACGTTTTGCCTCTGAATACCCCCACTAGATATCTTTAAAGGACCTAAGCGTCTGGTGATCTGAGAGATGTCTACCTATCTGTCTTGGTTTCCTCACGATGTTTTGCTTTGAGAAAAATCCATTGACGCACGCCAGGATTCGAGCACACGACCTTCAGATTGAAAGTCGATGTACCTCCCACTCGGACAACACGACTTATAGTGTGATGAGAAAATCGTTGTAAACCGAATTATACATATTAGAAGATTTACAATTTTATAAACGTTCGTCGCTATGTAGCTCTGGTCAAAGCCAGACCGAAACTATTTTTTGAATACAAAGCGTACCGAAGGTTAACAAATTTGTACACATAAAAAACCGGCCAAGTGCGAGTCGGACTCACGCATGAAGGGTTCCGTACTATTATGTATACAAAACGGCAAACAATCACGTTTATTGTAGGTACGAGAGCCTCACTTAAAAATGAATTTGGTTTTTAAAACAAAAGTAATGTAGTAACGTAGTAAGACAGACAGACGGACAGACAGACGGACAGACAGACGGACAGACAGACGGACAGACAGACGAACAGACAGACGGACAGACAGACGGACAGACAGACGGACAGACAGACGGACAGACAGACGGACAGACAGACGGACAGACAGACGGACAGCGAAGTCTTAGTAATAGGGTCCCGTTTTTACCCTTTGGGTACGTAACCCTAAAAATGGGCCAATAAAAACGTCTACAGCACGTAAAACCACATTTGCCATACTTCAGAGAGCTTTCATGCAAATTGCCGTATAAAAAGTTGAGCTGTTTCAGCAGATAAATGGCCAATCGACGTTAAAGCCCACTATGCGTGCGAAACTAATTTATACCGTATATTTTACGCTAAACTACTTTTTTGGTTTACTATGAAAAGTCGTGTGAGTTACATCATTCGCGAGTTATCAATACTCGGGAATTACTGACGTAAAAATGTATGTTTAAGATAAGTAATAAATGTTTTTGATGAATGGAGATAATTTTTTTCTAATAACCGCAAAACATGCAGTTTTGTTTTTTATGACAAAGATAACTTCTCTAATAATATAATAATAAATAATAACTTAAGTCTCTTTAAGTTATTCTTCATAAATTTTAGACAGAAACACGATTGGTGAAACTTTTCTCGATAGATTTATTTTCCAAAGCTGGCTCTTCAAGTTTATTTTTTAATCAAAACTATGAATAGCTAAACAGTTCTTTAAAAATTCGTTAGTTAATCATACTAGCTAAGTAAATTATAGACATTTTCTTTTAAAGTTTGATAATTTTCAAGATAATGCAGTTTTATCACTTTTTCCGTCTTATGCGGGTAGACTCAGCCAATACAAAAAAAAACAAACATTTCACATATCACCTTAGTAATTCCATAATGTGTTGTACCACTAACGAATGTTTTGAAAGTGATAGTTACAAAATTAATTTTAAAAAGCGAGTATTTATATTAATATTTAGTTCTGTTGATGGTGACGATGTTTCGACTGAAATTTAACGTTGATCTCACAAAATTGAATACAAATGAAAATTAAAAAAAATAAATAGGATTACGACTGTAATCCCCAAGTACAGTAGACATACTATCAAAACTCAAGGCGCTTAGATCCTTGAAGATGTCTAAAGGTAGTAAGAGACACGTCCAAACATTATGTTCGCACAACACAATACATTAAATGACGCAGTAGGTTTCAAGTTAAAACTTATTACAAAGCGAAATAAAATCCTTTAAGAAATATTATCAACATTCAGTTAATGCAACTCGCATTTCATACGTTTCTTATTTAACTTAACTCACAATTCAGTAAGAAATAAGTGAGCTTTAGAAAAATAACGCGACTTCTGCAGAAATTGTTTTATAAAATATAAATAAATATTAGTAGACATTTTACACATCGCCGTCTAGCCCCAAACTAAGCAAAGATATGGGAACTAGATAACTGATAGTATACTTAAATACTTATTTTTTTATAAACACATATGATACTTACCAACACCCAGGCAGAACAAACATTGTACAGTTTGTTCTAGTTTAAGTTTCTTTCGTTGTTATTTATTTGTTTTATGGTGTACAATAAAGCATTTTCATTCATTCATTCATTCATTCATTCATTCAAATTCAAATTCAAATTCAAAAATCATTTATTTCAATAAAATCACAAGGATCACTTTGAAACGTCTTAGGAACTAGGTGAAGCTACACCGATTCCACGCGACCAAGCCTAGAAGAATCAGGCAACAAACACGGCTTGGGGTCTACCTTTTTTTTTAATGATCCTTTCCTTTCAAACACAAATGTTTGCCCTATCGAACCCACAACCTACAGCGCTGAAGACAGAGTTACTACCAACTGAACTGTTAATTTTAATGTTTTGTTGAGTTAGTAACACGAGATTAGAGTGGGGTGCTAATGCATACTATCAAATAACGGGGTCACACATAAACTCATGGTTATTAAACAAGTGCTTATTAATTCAAACTAAGCAAAGCTTGTACTATGAGATCCAGACAACTGATAAAATATGCCTTTTTTTGTAAGTATTTACATTATGATACAGACACAGAACAAACCTCTATGTTCATCACACAAATATTTGCGGCGATGGGCTTGCAACCTGTCACGTATGATATGCTAACTACTGCAAAATGTGCTACTGCAATATAATGTTTGGATATACCTCTGACTACCCCCCACTAGACATCTTCAAAGGATCTAAGCGTCTGGAGATCAGAGAGGATGTCTCTACCGTACTTGAGGATTATTTTTTTTTATTCATAACTGGCTTCACAGCTCAGTTGATAGTAGGTTCGATCCCTACTTAGGACAAACATTTGTGTGATGAAAATTGAAGTTTGTTATGTGTCTGGGTTTTATGAATAGTAAATGAATGAAGTAGTAAAAAAGTATTATTTGAAATTGTTTGAAATGTGCACCAATTTATTTACTTAATTTGAATACTAAAAATACATTCAGAGTTATAATAATAAATAAATAAAATCTTTATTCATTAACTTAGTGCTAATATTAGCATAACGGAACAGTATCTAATTATAAGTAACAATTTACACTATAAATCATTTCAAGGGCAATGTGTACGCTTCTATAACACAATCCCAAATGACATGCAAAAGCTATCTATTAGCAAATTTACGTAAACTATGCAAAAAGGCTTACTATAAAATATCTGATTATTTAGACGTCAAAAAAGCCTGGGACTGCTCCAACTCGCTCTATCAATAATAATTAAGATTCATTTTGTATTAAAAATAAGTACAAAGACTTACAAAAAAACAAAAACAATGAACAAAATTAAATTAAACTTAACTAAATTTGACGATTCTAAATGATCCAAGTGAGTAAAATCGGTACGACACTGTATTTTCGGAAAAGTATTGATCAAAATATACCTGAAAAACGATATTTTTTCGATGTTTTTTGGATTGATTGTAGCAATCACACTTCGTACAAACTCTGGGGACCACAGCAAAGTCTTCTGGACCTAGTATATCGCTTAACGAACGATCACTCGTCAATTGAGACTACTTCCTAGCCGGCCCATTTCAAACGTAAATATCTCGGGACCCCTTCTAGTACAATTCCTGATTTTTGGGGTACAATTAGTACAATTCCATAGAATTGTAACTGCATTTAAATTATCCCTTAACCACATATGGGTCCGGCTGCGAAGTATCACACGAATAAACGCTATTTTGATTTTGATTTTTGATTTTGACTATGCCTGAACTAGGATGAACCTGTATCTCAGGCGAGTTGATTGTACTCTGGCAGTGAAGGTTGCCTACGGCTAGCATTGCGTTACCGTACACTTTAAATTGTTACAAAAGGGAATATATTACCGCAAAAACCAACGTAAAAGAACCGCATCTAATCGTGACTTTGAAAACTCGCGTCATTTGCCTCCAACGAGCGGCAAACGGATACCCTATTTGGGGCGAAACCTTTTTAGATTAAAAAATAAATACATTCTCAGGATGTATCCTTTCAGGCCCGTTACCACAATCTCTTAAAAAAATATTAAAACAGTATTCCCGGTAAAAATTGACAATGATATACGAGCTCGTATGGCGTTGTCGCTGTTTTTAGGGTTCCGTACCCAAAGGGTAAAAACGGAACCCTATTACTAAGACTTCGCTGTCCGTCCGTCTGTATGTCACAGGGCTGTATCTCATGAACCGTTATAGCTAGACAGTTGCAATTTTGACAGACTATGTATTTCTGTTGCTGCTCTAACAACATATATTATAAACAGAATAAAATAAATATTTAAGGGGGGATCCCATTAAAAAAACAAGATTTTTTGCCGTTTTTATAGATAATGGTACGGAACCATTCGTGCGCAAGTCCGACTCGCACTTGGCCGGTTTTTATAGATAATGGTACGAAACTCTTCGTGCGCCAGCTCGACTAGCACTTGGCCGTTTTTTTATATTACCTAGTAGCTCGAGTACTAGCGTGGTAAAGAGGAGGGCTCGTTTATTTTTCATAGAACGTTATTGTCAGATAAATCCGTTTTGCATCAGGCTAAAGCAAAAACACTTCACACGCCCAAGGTTGAGCATTAAATAATCAGACAAGCCGAAGAGATTTAAATAAGATAGCGTTCATTAGACTTTGATTGTATAAGACCGTTCCTCAGAACTCATTTATTCAGAAGTCAAATCAGAAAGCAGTTTTGGTTTTGATACATACCAAGGACATAAAAAAAATGAAATTAAATAGGATCACGACTGTAGTCCCCAAGTACGGTAGACATCCTCTCAGATCTCCAGAACGCTTAGATACTTTGAAGATGTCTAGTGGGGGTAGTCAGAGGCACGTTCAAACATTATATTTGGCACCTGCCCACATTTTGCAGTAGTTAACATTCCATACGTGACAGGTTGCAAGCCCATCGCCGCTTATAAGAATACTAACTGGTTTCCTCACGTTGTTTTCCTTCACCGTTTTGAGCAAAATTTTTGATGCAAATAAATTTTTCGAACAGAAAAATCCATTGATGCACTCCGGGTTTCGAACCCACGACCTTTAGATTGAAAGTCGAGGTACCTCCCACTCGGCCAACACGGCTCAGGTAAGGACAAGCATTTGCTAAATGAACATAGATGTTTGTTTTGCTTGTTTTACATTATATACACAAATTTATTTAGAAAATGTACCTACTTGCTAATGTTTCACGTATCATTGACTACTTTATTTAGACATTTTCAAGGATCTGATCACCAGCAGCTTTATTTAGAAGTATGTGCCAATGTTTGGACTTACCTATGACTTACCCCGTTAGACATTTTCAAAGAATTAGAGAAAGAATGTCTACCGTTATTTTTTTGTTAGATTAATCCCCATATTCTTAATTGTAACTTAAACTCTTTTGAAAAGTACCTTATGTTTGGTATGTTAAATCGATATTTTGGAGGTTCCTCAATTACGTCATTTCGCCATCAGTCCGAGGAGATTTTCATCAAACAAACGTCACACGCATGCGTCGTTCAGGAGCTGTCGAGGAATTTCAAGGTACATCTCGCGGTACCTTGAGTTGACAGTTCTGTTGACTGAGGAATCCTCGACTAGAGACAATGTCGAGGTAATTTTATCAACTAACCAAAAACGGTGGCGAGATCGAGTCGAGGTGGAGATATTTTACAACAAAAAATGTGGGGATTAAACTATGTAGCTGGAAAGGCAACTCTATTATAAGAAACCTATTACCATGTCACCTAACGCTGATGCCGTAAAGAAAGGTTCACGTAGACGACCCTGGGAGGACTAATATCCGCTTGTCGCTATAGAAAAGAACGATGCGGTAGGGAAACATCAAAAACAACGACTTTGCGTATGGGAAGGTAAATATTTTAACTTGCTCTCTGTGAACTTGTATTGCGAGGGTTCAGCGATGTACTTTGATATTTTTTTAGTGTTCTCATAAAAAACAGGCCAGATATCTAACCCTCGTATTCAAGGACGACACTATGAGAACATGCACCCACAGTGGACGAAATATTTTTCCATAAAAATCACTTTATGTGTTGTGCGACACTGCATAGTGTGACTAAAGGTACACTGTCGTGTGCCTCTAGCCAAAGTTTGACTCTAGAGGCACACGGTAGTGTGCGCCATAGCTCACTCAACACATAAAGTGATGTTTATGAAAAAAGATTTCGTTCACTGTGGGTGCGTGTTCTCATAGTGTCGTTCTTGAATACGAAGGTAACTTTCGTGATTAGTAGACATAACTGTAGATTTTTACATGGGTCTTTATCACGTAATGTGAACATGGACATTTATATTTCTGAAGACCAAGTGAGGGTTGTTTCTTTAACTGCTGCAGCGGCAGCGCCGAGCCGATCTGCCTGCGATAATGGCTTATTGTAACATAGTCGTAACATCGGGCAAATAAATTACGTGTTAAAAACCCGAGTAAAAATCTATAGTTAGTAGGCCTATGTTCGGAAATGAGTGTAGTCGGTCTCTGGACGATAGTGATGATGATAAAATACCACACATGATGAATATTTTGATGAAAATGATCGGCTAATCTGCCAGTTTTGCAGCCGAATGATGGCAGAGACAGAAAGATAGAGTCAAGATATAATAGAGCTGCGCAGATTTTTTCCCGATTTGCAATATTCAGAATACCAACTTTATTTGGTAGAAATCGAGACACGCTACTATAAAATCTATATCAGACTTTTCTATTTATAAATTGTAGCGTGTGCATTCATCGATTACCTACTATTGAATTTAATTCTCATGTATACATTTTTGTCATCATAGATAGCGAACCTTTGGAATCTCCCTTTAAATCTATACTACCTGTAAGAATAGGTATTATAAATACGAAAGTAACTCATTCTGTCTGTCTGTCTGTGACGTTATCACTGTCTGTGGGTAAGCCATTGGGCCGATTTTGATGAAATTTCATATAGTGATAGATTAAAGTATTAGGACGGACATAGACTACTATTTCCCCCAAAATTAGTTCTATGATTTTCGAGAATTTCAATATTTTATGATAAAATTGATTTCTTGAATCTACGCGGACGAAGTCGCATTTAAAAGCTAGTAAATTAATAGATGAGTCTTAGTTCTTTTGTCTCTTATATTTCAGAACACAAATGCTAAACTCCAAAAGTATAGTTACTGTTGAAATATAATTGTCTTTGCCTTTGAAAATAAATATTCTGAATCTTAGTCCGAATTCAAGCATCCGTCAGATTTGATGGTAAGTGAAGCTCATTGCTCAACAAACAAATTACATCGTTATAAATTCAGAGGGAGCGTCTCGCAGGAGGTTCCTTTAATCAGCACAAACATTAACAGCCTTCGATTAGGAGGGCGTAGTGGAGGGATGTACAGAGGGCCAACTTCTGTTTAGTGTCATGAGAGGTGTGAGAAATGATTTTTTTTAAATAAAATCGGTTCACTATTTTAAATAATAATAAAAAATAAATATTGGTGGACATTTAGACAGCGCCATCTAACCCCAAACTAAGCAACTAAGTTTGGGGTTATGGGAACCAGATAACTGATAGAATCCTATTATATACTTTTTTTTACACCGAAAAACAAACATCTAAGTTCGTCACACAAATGTTTATCCAAGTGGGAATCGAACTTATAACCAACAGCACAAAAGGCCTAATTACTACCAACTGAGCTGTGAGGCCAGTAAATTCCCAAGTACATCTCAAATTTCTAGGCGTTCAGTGCGTGCCTTAAATATATCTAGTCAGAGGAACGTCCAAGCACGACATTTATGAGCACACTTTTATAGCTTCATCTGTAATAAACTTGTAATAAATATGCCAGCAATGTAGTGACTTCAAATTATATGGAAGGTATATTTTTGTGTCTGCGCTGAATGGAAATGATTTTAGAAAATTGGCATCTGAAGAGTTCTCAATAATTGGGGTTATACAAAATGTTTTGTTTATCAGAAACCTTTGATTATACTCTTTGTCTCTTGAAATTTAACACGTAGTTTGTTTTTTCAAACAAAATAATATAACACGAGTTGTGGTGTTCTTTGAATGTTGTCCTGTTTTATAAAGCATGGGGTCACTTTCTTCACCAAAAATAAGTAATTTTACGTTAACCCAGACGATAAAAAACAAAAATTTTGGCTTATTTTGAAGACCCAAAGGTCAAAATATGGCCCCTGAGTTGAACAATTGGGGGTATGAAGTCAATTTGAAGGTTGAAAACCCAGAATATAGAAAATAATAATAACGTTAAGAAAACTAAAAAGAAAACCGACGAAAATGTTTCGACCAATCGAAAAAAAAAATATCGGACCAACTTCAACGACTAACTTATACAATACTCATAAAAAAAAATATATCAAAATTGGTCTACTTTGTAAAAAGTCATGCGTGGTCTAAAATAAAAAAATATATACACGTATTATTTTTCAAACTATCGTGATTAGTAGACATAAAATTCTGGTTATCAAATATATTGTAAACCCCTCAAAATATGACCCCTGAGTTGAAACATTGGGGTGCGGAATCATTTAAAGGTATTAAAAATGCCATTTGCTTGTGGTCTTGAATGTCATATCTAACTGTCATATCTTATATATATTTGTCATATCTAATAGTCAGAAAGACAACTCTTCAATCTTCATTATCTATTTTATTGGTGTACTTTGCGATGTACGTTTACTGGTTTCTTTCTGGTCCCCATCAAACAAATGAGCTATTATGAATCCGTATACTATGACTGGGTCCGAATAGTGTGTGAAATTTCCAACTATATATATTCATTTATTTAGGTGTTATTATTTTGTCAGTCCCTGTTGCTTTTCCTCTTTTTTGGGATTTGATAGCTTTGTCCACTTCTTGTTTCATTATATTTGGGATTTTATCATCACTATCGGTTTTGAATAGTTGATGTTGTTCGTCTGTTGATCTATCATTGTTATATAATTGGCGGTAGTAGTCCGTAGCCACTTCTAATATTTCGATTCTGTTTGTTTTCTTCTTCTTATCTTTGTGGTGTGTCATATTATCAATCCAGTTCTTACATTCCCTTAACTCGTTCCATGCTTTTTTGACTCCTGTTTTTTTAATGTGATAGTTTATTATATCATTCCTTCTTTTCTGTCTATATTTCCTAATTTGTAGATTTATTTCTTTACTTAGGGTTTGTATTTGCTTTTTGTTGATTCTTCTGTCTTTATATAAGGATTTTCTCGTTACGATCAGATTTTTCGCTTTTGGACCTATTTTATCTTTGGATTCGTTATTTATTACTGTGTTGTTTTCGAATTTGCTTAGTTCATTCTCAAGAGCGTCATACTTCTTTTGGAGATCTTTAACATTCCTTATTGTTTCTAGATTATTATTTAATAATTGTAGAATATTTTCTGCAATTGGTAAAAACATTGGTTTTCTATTTCTTTGAATGTTTTTTCTTGAAGTTTTTGGTTCTACTGTATGTATTTGTCCCCGGAGCATTCTGTGGTCTGTGTTGTAGTCGAATTGATTAACAACATCAATGTTAGAAAACAGTCTTGGTTTATTTGTGAGAATGTAGTCTATTTCATTTCTTATCTTCCCGTTAGGTGACACCCATGTCCATTTTCTATTATGTTTTCTTTTGTAGTGACTGTTCATAATTTGTAAGTTATTTTGTACTGCATAGTTTATCAATCTCTGTCCGTTATCATTTCTTTTCCCAGTTGTGTAAGGTCCAAGTACATTATTCTCATTATTTTTCCTTTTTCCTATTTGACTGTTAAAATCTCCTAATATAATAACCGTTGGATACAAGTTTGGCATAATTTGGTTTAGTTTATTATAAAATTCATCTTTACTTTCCTTCTGGGTAACCTCGGTTGGAGCATATATTTGAACTACTGAAGCTGGTTGTGTATGTCCAGGGAGTTTTATATTCAAAATGGCAATTCTATCCGATATGCCTCGGAACTCTATTATTTCATTTTTCAGGTATTTCTTAACCAAAAATCCTACTCCATAAATCCCAGGTTTTTCATTAATATGGTATAATATGTATTTGTCGTGTTCCTCTGTTTTTTCCTCCGCTCTTCTCACGTCGCACAATCCTATAATGTCCCAGTTGACGGTTTCAAGTGCATGTTCTAGTTCTAGTAAGAGTTCCTGAGACTTCATCGATCTTGTGTTGAGCGTAGCTATATTTATTTTATTTCTTGATCTTCGTTTTGCATATTGAAAATGTTGTCTATGAGGTAGTATTTTGTTGGGCTTTCCTACTGCAAGCTTTTGGGGGATGTGGTCTATGTCCCCGCGGTGACCAGCCGTATTGGGGATCTGTTTGTTTTTTGTTAATAGTTTTTTTGTAGTTTTTGCTGTTCTTCTCGTTATTCCGGTGTCTGGTAATTCCTATAGTTTCTGTTGGGTGTTTTTCTCTGTCATAGAATGAGATCGAGACCTCATATAAGCAAATGCGTCTACTTTGTGTAATTTGGACGGAGCTATAATACTTTGTCCTTTTTCCACGGGGCGCGTAGGTGTTTGAATGTTTGCAGGTGACAATGAACAATCTCTTTTCCTTTTTTCAGCTCCTTGTTTTTCTATTATTATGAGTTTATTATTCTTAATGAAGGCTTCGATACCTTTTTCTCGTTCTTGTTTTACTTGTTGTTGGAGATTTTTACGTAATTCCATTGTTTCTTTTGAGAAGTCTTCCGTAAGACGGCATATCGAACGAACTTTTACTGGGGACCTCTGATATAATATTAGACATCTTAACTAACATTTTCAACGAGATTTTGGATACAGAGTATATACCTCATCAGTGGACCACCTCAACCATTATATTACTTCATAAAAAGGGAAGAAAAGACAATATAGCAAACTACAGACCCATTAGCCTGATGTCTAACGTATACAAAATATTTTCTAAGATATTACTAAACCGTCTAACAAACATTCTAGATGAAAACCAACCCAAAGAACAAGCAGGTTTTCGTGGAGATTTTTCGACGATTGACCATATACACACCATAAAACAAGTTATTCAGAAATGCAATGAATATCAGATGTCTTACTACTTGGCTTTTGTGGATTATAATAAAGCGTTTGATTGCTTGATACACGAAAAAATCTGGGAAGCGCTCGCTACACAAAAGGTCGAAAATAAATACATACGAATAATTGGTAACATATATAAAAACATGACAGCGGAAATACGAACAGAAAGAGTAGGCAAACAATTCCCTATCAAAAGAGGCGTCAGACAGGGAGATCCACTATCACCCAAACTCTTCTCAGCAGTACTGGAACATATATTTAGAAAACTACAGTGGGATAAACATGGGCTAAACATTAATGGAGTACGACTAAACCACCTAAGGTTCGCAGATGATCTAATCCTTATATCAGAGGATCCAAATAGCCTGCAAGAAATGTTAGAACAGCTTGTACTTCAGAGTGCTGAAGTAGGTCTCTCAATGAACGTGGAAAAAACTAAGGTAATGACGAACACTGAAAAAATCCCCATCACAGTCAATAACACCCAAATAGATTATGTCGAAGAATATACATACCTTGGACAAATAATATCACCAAAGGACCTTACATCAAAGGAAATAAACAACAGAGTACAACTAGCTTGGAAAAGATATTGGTCCCTAAAAGAAGTATTCAAAAATCCCCAGGTATCACTCAAAGCAAAGAAGAAAGTATTCGATTCTTGTGTGTTACCTGTCCTATCATATGGATGCCAAACATGGAACCTAACAAAACAAAATATATGTAAACTTGAGACCTGTCAACATAGTATGGAGCGAAGCATACTCAACGTCAAGCTAAAAGACAGAGTAAATATAGAAACATTACGAAATGAAACTAAGCTTGGCGATGTAACATACTGCATAAAGAAACTAAAATGGAGATGGGCAGGACATATGATGAGGACCAAAAAGGAAAAATGGACGAAAGAAGTTACGGAATGGTGTCCAAGATATAATAAGAGAAGGAAAGGGAGACAACGTCTCAGATGGGAGGACGATATCCGGAAACATGCTGGAGTCACTTGGAAAAGGATGACTCATAATAGGAAAGAGTGGCAAGCTCTAGGGGAGGCCTATGCGAGAACGCAAGACAATCTCTATACCGGTGTCAATAAGTAATTAATATAATGTTAAAACAAATAAGTTAATTAAGGAAAAATATATATATTTAAGTTAGTATTAATTGTACTTATATTCTACTTTCTTTTTTTAATTTTACTTGTACTAAATATCAACTTTATAAAACCATGTTTTAAGATTGTTAAATAAAGGCTATTATTATTATTATTATTATTATTATTTTGTCAGTCGTGCCACAGCAACAGACGTGCACTGTACCCCAGAATACCAAACAAATGAGCTACTATCAATCCGTATACTATGACTCGGTCCGAATCACAGTGAACAGAAAATATTTGCGTAATTTACTTTATGAAATTTTGCAGCGTCTTTTCGACCCACATTTTGTCTCAAGGGAAATACATTTTCCAAATTATTTGACTTTCATTTTTGATTACTATGGAAGAATAAATTAGTAGAGATGAATTTTTCATATGTTCACTGAACTTTGGGAGTTACTGACTACTCCCAATGAAACTGAGTCTTGGGAGTTTGCTTTAGTGATACTCTAGTCTAGGTTTTAGAGACTTGGACCTAGAGTCTAGATTCGCAAAACCTCATTGTTTTGAAAAAAACTTCACATAAACGAAGTCAAGTTTCCACTAGTTTTACATATCTGTACATATAATAAAACTGTAGAAGAGCTCAATTCTGTACATTGAATAAAAACTAAAAAAAAATACTCTTAGGGGTCTCCATACAAGTAACAAAAGCCAAAAATTACTTTAAAAAGAAAAAGACAAAAATATTTTTTGTCTGACTGTCTGTCTGTCTATCTGTTGTCCGACTTTCACGCAAAAACTACGGGACGGATTTTCATGAAACATTTTTTGTTATGTAGCTACTAGTCCTCGGCAACATATAGGCTATAATTTATTTTGAAGATTGGAATACCAGATGTGAAACTATCTGTCGACCAGCGAAGCGGGCACGGGTTAGCTAGTAAACAATAAAGCAAAACAGATGTACAATATTCTACCTTCTTTTTTATTCCAAAGGCTATAGAAGTAGACAAAGAAGTCCCGTTAGCGGCACTAACCGGTCGGCAGAAGCCGGAATGAAACCATTAACTTGGTCATTACTAGGCAAAATTTGTAAGAAAATCTCCTACCGTCAGTTATCGGCAGAGTGGCTTTTGGCCATAAAACGGTATGAATCACATCGTTGTGGCCAAACAGTGTGTTAAATTTTGCTAAAATTGAGTTTGGTAAAGGTGAATGGAATTTAGCTTTTCATTTTACAAAATACATATAAAATACAGACTTCAATTTTAAGGAATTTCGTACTTTCAATCTACGATATTTTCGACTTTGCCTAAATTAAGAAATTTTAAAGAAGTTCCTAGTTGCAATTCAAACAAAACTTTTAGGTATAGTTTGATTTCTAGCCATTGTAGGTACTCCAATATTACTTTGTAATTTTAATTATGTTATTGTTATGTGATGTGCAATAAAGCATTTTCTATCTATCTACTGCTGTACCATGCCTTAGAGTGAGTTTCCTAAGACCTAATGGCGGCCACATACGTAGCGGTATACCTGAACGGTATACCGGAACTTAAGGCTTGTGCAAGTATACCGAAGCGTGTGTGTGACAAAACTTGCATAAGTTTCCTGACTTGCACAAGTCTGGTAGGCAGATCAAAACTACGATCTGTATACCGGCGCAAACAAGTTTGTGCATGTATGCATGAGCGTGAGTGTCAAAACGCTTCAGTCGCACGCGTGCCAGTGCTTCGGTCGGTTGTGTTGTGTGACTTGTGTGTGTTTATTTATTATTATTTATTTTATTTATATTTATTTATTTATTTATTTTTATTTTTATTTAAATTATTATTATTATTTTTTATTTTTTTTATTTGTTTATTTATTTAGGTTGGTGTGGGAATACTTATTTCTTTTCAGTAACCATTCTTTACACCATACATAACGTTTCTTCTTACACTTCTCTTTTTTCTTAATAGCTAGCACCAAACCAACAATAGCCAAAACGTCATCATTTGTGGGTGTCACTTTAGATAGAACCGGTGGCATATTTCACAAAATACTTAGTGCACAACACGACTTCTTCGGTTTGTCACAGGCGCAGAACTGAGACCGCACAGGCATACTTGAATCGTGTGTGGTCACTATGGACGTTAGGTATACTTGCACAAGCCTTAAGTTCCGGTATACCGTTCAGGTATACCGCTACGTATGTGGCCGCCATAAGCGGAGCTGTGCAAAGTTGGTTCACTTTGAGACTATGAGAGCGCTGAAATATTCGAGTTTGAAAATGTCGAGCGCTGTGTTTGGGCCGCTCCAGACAGCTTAAAGTACAGCTCCACGGATACTCAGTACTCACCCTAAGATAAGTGCGGCGAGGCGGGAAGAGAGAAAAAAGGGTTTGACTCGCACTTTCTCGAATTTTCTCAGAATGACATCGGACCCATCTAGTAAGACGTGAAGTCGCCATTTTGCAATTTAGTAAATCGGAAAGGCCATTATAAATAACGTTTACGTTTTCTCCTTTTTAAAGTAGGTATCCAAAAGGTAGACTTTTTGTTGCTTACGCTGTTTAAATTAGGAGAAAAAAAGGGCTGGAATGTCTGTGTCGACTACGCATTAATTTAGATTTTTTGTTTCCAGAAAAATTGCGAAATAAAGTGATTCATAATAACGTTTAAAGAACCAAAGAGAAAACCAACAAAAACGTTTCAATCAATCGAAGATTTATGAAGGAACTATTAGAATTATTAGTAGAACTGTTAGTAAAAATCATCGAAATCGGATCACTAAGGAAAATGTTATGCGCAGTCATACATTAAAAAAAATCGGATAAGTGCGAGTCGGTTCGGTCTCGCGCACTTTATAGCGTTGTTATAGCGGCTACAGAAATATATCATCTGTGAAAATTTCAACTGTCTAGCTATCACGGTTCATGAGATACAGCCTTGTGACAGGGAGAAGGACGGACAGCGAAGTCTTAGTAACAGGGTCCCGTTTTTATCCTTTGGGTACGGAACCCTAAAAAGCAACAATTAAAAATGTACTGGTGGCGATTAGCGTGGACACAACAGAATCGTCACCACTATCGAATTGAGTACCTCCTCTTTTTAGGGTTCCGTACCCAAAGGGTAAAAACGGGACCCTCTGTCCGTCTGTCTGTCACAGGGCTGTATTTAATGAAGCGTGATAGCTTGACAGTTGAAATTTTCACAGATGATTTATATTTCCGCAAAAACATCAAATACTAAAACCGAATAAAATATTTTTTTAAGGCGGCTGTTTCAAATATGACAGCTCGCATTTTTTGTACTTTTCCGTATTCTGTGGCCGCACACTACGAATAGTGCAAACGCACACATTGAAGCTACTTCACACTTCATTTACCAAGACTAAATAACTAGTCTTGATACTTGAAAATATTTGGTGCAATAGGTATGTCATATTTGTATAGGTAGGTCTGTACTTAATAATTTTATAGGTTGCACTTGACAAAAAGAAAATAAATATAGAAAAAATTAATATATATTATAAGACAGGTTACAAATCGTAAAGTGCTACTACACAGTTACTAATATTTGACTGTGCAAAAAATATTTGTTAGGTACCTATACCTACTAATAAAATACATTATGACAAAACGGTAAGTATCGTTTTTTTATAAGCTCTTATTTAACTTGCAGTTTATGTACATATTTATGTATCTATGTTTGATAAGGATCTTGCAACTTAATTTTAAGCAGTTATCCCCAATCGATTGAGCTGAAATTTTGCATACATAATATGGTGACAGCGAGCTGATCTGATGATGGAGTCAGGAGCTGTTCAACGGAACTCTTCACTAAATAGTCGAATTGAGGCAAAACTTTGCATATCTATATACCTGGTCTGATGATGGAGGTCGGATGTAGCCATCGGAACTCCTCAACTACACAACATAACCACGTCGCGTTTGGGCTCGTTATTTTTATCTTGACGAGAACTAGAGCACAAGAATTTACAAAAGCTTGATTTAAAAAATATATTTTTAATAAAAAAACTTATTGTCATCTAAAATCGATGACGGCACCGTCAACGTTTCGAGTACCACTCACAGAAAGTTTTGAAAGTGAAATACTGATAAAATATGTAGGTATGCTTTTGAATATTGTGTGCGAGCTATGATCTCGAAGATCCATAGACAGCGCGTAGCGAGGGTCAACAAGTTCTGGAATTAAACAGTTATTGTAAAATTTTACTAAATAATCTTCCATAATATTTTCTTTCCAGAAAAAGAGATGACCAGCTGCTCTTTTTACAAATTCATATTTTCCATTGTATTTATACTAAATGACATCACAAACCCGCAATACTTTTTAAGACCTATCCAAAGACATGGAGAGAGTATGCGAGAAAAAAAAAACATCTGAAAATATATATTTATTTCTACCACATTGTCGGCGTGACTAGTATATTCATGCCAAATTACAGCTTTCTAGTATTAAGAGTATCTGAGCTAAGCTGCGGACGAATGGACGGAAATGGCAAAACTATAAGGGTTTTTTGTAAACTACGAAACACTAAAGAGCACTTTCAGTATTTCGAATTAAACAATTTTTCAGGACACTTTATTATTTTTTTAATATTTAATTATTTGCATCATGTACAACTTAAGTATATGCCATCAAAAACAACTTGTAAAAATTAAAATAAAAAGCCAATTCTCGCAACGCAACTCAGTTCTTCTATCGTAAAAAGTTGTGAGATTTCAATGTCTGTCTGTCTGTCCAAAAAATGACCTGAACTGTTTCGAGAAAAGGATGGTACGACTGTGCCGCTTTTTTGCTTAACTTGGCGGGGGCACTACCGTGCCCCCAGATAAACCTTGCCTTGATAATAACAAATACCGACCTTTTTAGAAGGTTCAACATTTTTGGTTCAATGCGTATCGTATCATTCGTCAGTCATTCATCAGTCGTCAAAATTGATTAATGCTAGATTTGTTGCACACCAGCACTCGGAGTCTTTTTATAGTTTTGGGGATGTTTTTAAATTAAAAATAGCATATTTATAAGCTAGGGGTATATTTACATCGACAGCAAATTTCAATTTCATCCGTTTAGTCGTTTAAGTCTGATTGAGGTACAAACATCCAAACATACCTAACATCCGCACAAACAAATCAGATTTATAATATTAAATGTAGATAGATAATAAATATAAATTATATTCGTAATCGAAAATTCAGGTAATTTTTCGCATTTTGTTCAGATAAAGTATCAATTTTTTCCATCCATGTATAAAAAAACACGCTTGGTAATATAGGGGAGGCCGGGTTAAAACCGTACTAAGGGTCATGGTACCTTTTTAGAACTTTCATTTCAAAACAGAAATGTATCAAATCATTATTTATATTTATTTAGTAGGACTAATTAGGGACACAAACAGGTTCACATTTTTCTGAAATTTAATATTTTTATTAAAATAACAATCAAATACGAAACATCTGCTTATTTCGATTTTGCTCCAACGCGACGTATGCAAAAAGGTAAAACCGTAAACTATTATCATACTGTTTCGAAACGTAACTCGATGTAACGCATCTTCTACAAAAAAATCATCCAACTCTTTCATAGTCTGTACAGTGTACATGAGCCCAGCCCTTACAACTCATGCATTGTACCTAACCTTCATCTGTGTGGCTTGCACCAAATTCGTCAAGGCAATATATTATACAAATGTTATCATTAGTTTTGCATGTCCACTATTTTACCCCAGTATCCGGTTATGTCAGACTTCCCCTAAATTCGAAGAAAAATGTGACGTGGACGTGCTTCCCCGAGCGCGTCTGAGCGCTGACTGACGTGCCGACTTGAGGTGAATGTGAGTTTTGTATGGAAAAAATGTATGGATAAGTTTTATTGCATTTTATATTGTTCATAAATGAAAAAGTAAATTATTTGAAAACAAGATAATGCCACGCGGTATAGAGAAATATAAAATCTACAATTTCGTATTATTTTCAAATAAAAATATGCTGTGGGTCTAAAGATATTGGTACCTAACCAGACCCCATTTTTCGACATTTTCAGCGGTTCTTGCGACGGTAAAAACGTATTTTTTTGAAAATGTTGTATAGAACTGGCCAGTTTTTATTATCTACTATTAAAGATGAATATATTATCAGTAATTTTGTATCATTATATCCTCACAATTGTGATTCCTGGTTTTTAAATCGGTACCTGAAAATCATTGAAATACGTGTGTGGGTGTGAGCCGGGCCTTAAGTGGGACTCCCAGCAAACGTAATTTTTTACCGTTTTTAGGGTTCCGTACCCAAAGGGTAAAATCGGAACCCTATTACTAAGACTTCGCTGTCCGTCTGTCTGTCCGTCTGTCTGTCTGTCCGTCTGTCTGTCTGTCCGTCTGTCTGTCTGTCACAGGGCTGTATCTCATGAACCATGATAGCTAGACAGTTGAAATTTTCACAGATTATGTATTTCTATTGCTGCTCGAACAACAAATACTAAAAACAGAATAAAATAAATATTTAAGGGGGGCTCCCATACAACAAACTTGATTTTTGCATTCCAGCGCCATCTAGTTTCATTTGATGTTACTACGTATTATAGGTACTTTTCGCGGTCTCATGAGACCGCTCGGGGTTTGAGAGGTAAGATGAAAGAGGTTTGCGATTCCGCTGGCAGGTGGCGCTATTTTACCACTATCGGTAAAGTGAGTCGGTAAATAGGTGGTACTTCACATGATCGAATAAAAAGTTTGAAATTGAATTCATGTAGTTAGGTAAATAGGTACCTAGGTAGATATTATTAATTTCAAATTAATTTCGAGTTCGAATCCTGGCCGTGCATCAATGGATATTTCTGTTCGAAAAATGTACCTATATGCGCGTTACACGTGTTTATAACAGTGAAGGAAAACATCGTGAGGAAACCTGTTAGTATTCTTGAAAGCGGCGACGGGCTTGCAACCTGTCACGTGTGGAATGCTAACTACGTAGTTAGGTAAATAGGTAGGTTACGAGATATTATGAATTATTTTTTATGTTTCTAGGGTTCCGTATCTAAAGGGTAAAAAACGGGACTACTAAGACACCACTATCCGTCTGTCTGTTACCAGGCTGTATCTCGTGAACCGTGATAGCTAGACAGTTGAAATTTTCACAGATGATGTATTTCTCTAAAATCAGCATAAAATAAATATTTAAGTGAGACTCCCGTACAACAAACGTGATTTTTTTGCCGTTTTGATAATAGTACGGAACCCTTCGTGCGCGAGTCCGACTCGCACTTGGCCGGTTTTTTTTATTTATAGATAATGGTACGGAACCCTTCGTGCGCGAGTCCGACTAGCACTTGGCCGGTTTATTAGAAAAAAATTCTTCATAAAACTTAAAAAACTAATATCGTCCCTTGTTTTCGTTTGGTAAGAACATTTTCGTCGGTTTTATTTTAGTTTTTAAACGTTATTAAAGTGTAGTCAATTTATGTTACTTCAGGATAATACACCAACAGAATCGACACTACAAACGTTCTGTTTCAAAGTGCACCACTTAGTAGGTAACGTTAAGGCTAAGTTGGTGACCATGATTTACGTCTCCATTAGCAGGATCAACGACGCGACGCCGCGGTGTCTAGTGCGTTCAAGTACCTTTTTGCTGGTTACTTAGTGATTTTTAGGATTCCGTATCCAAAGGCCGAGTGGGATATACCTCGACTTTCAATCTGAAGGTCGTGGGTTCGAATCCCGGCGTGCATCAATGGATTTTTCTGTTCGAAAATTTATATTGCGCATCAAAAGAACGTGCTTACAACGGTGAAGAAAAACATCGTGAGGTACCCCCACTAGACATCTTCAAAGGATCTAAGCGTCTGAAGATCTGAGAGGATGTCTACCATACTTGGGGATTACAGTCGTGATCCTATTTTTTATTTTTTTCCACAGGGTAAAAACGGGACCCTTTACTAAGACTTTGCGGTCCGTTTGTCAGTCCGTCCGTCTGTCTGTCACAAGGCTGTATCTCATGAACCGTGATAGCTTGACAGTTGAAATTTTTACAGATGATGTATTTCTGTTGCCGCTATAACAACAAATACTAAAAACAGAATAAAAACTATGTTTAAATGGGCTCCGATACAACAAACGTGACTTTTTTGCCGTTTTTATAGATAATGGTGCGAAACTCTTCGTGGGCGAGGCCGACTCACACTTGGATTTTCTAAATGTTGTTCAAAGAGGTTAGAGGCATGTCAAAACATTAATTAGGAACATTAGGCCGATATTTTGTATTTTATGCAAAATGTGATAAGTGTCAAATGTAATATTTGATCTGAGAGGATGTCTAACGTACTTGGGGATAACAGTCGTGATATTATTTCTTATTTAATATTTTTTCTTACGACTGGTAGGGATTTTGATCAGTTGAGCTACACATAGATTGTTGTCAACGATCTTTAGATAGCTCACCTGGTGTATGTGTATTTAGTAATTTAATCTGTAATATTAGTATTAGATATTAACTTTATTTCTGTTAATAGAGCTTTGTTTGGTTTGAGGCCAGATGGCGCTATGTAAAATGTCCACCTTTATTTTATTACCAACTAGCGACCCGCCCCGGCTTCGCACGGGTGCAAAGCTGATACCAAAATATATTACAGAATGTCTTTGTATACTCGTTAACAGCATTTAAAATTAAAAAAAAAAGTCGCACTGATTTGAAATCTTAAAATTATCAGTGGTTCTCTAATATATTAAGCATGTTATTATACATATAAACCTTCCTCCTGAATCACTCTATCTATTAAAAAACCGCATCAAAATCCGTTGTGTAGTTTTAAAGATATAAGCAAACATACATACACACATACATACAGACGCGGGAAGCGGAAAGCGACTTTGCTTTATACTATGTAGTGACATGCTTTTTTTGGCCCTAATCTCTTCTTTTGTAGGAGCGATACTAAACTAAAACAAAATTAGGGGCACATTAGCTGCTAATGATAAGATACTAATTATGTTTTTTTTTTCTTTTATCTAAACCACATCTGTTCGCATAAAAACTCACACAAGAAAAACCATCATTTTCTGAAGCTATTTACTCTGAAACAACCCAACCAACCCTCGTTCCTTGCGCTCCTCCGAAACTTTCCAACTTAAGACACCTGTTCACTCCTCCTCCTATTATGATAACTCTTTTACAGTGCAGGCTGCTTGGTTGTGGAATGCGCTGCCTGTGACTGTTAGGAGTGCTAAATCTCTCCCTATTTTTAAATCCATGTTATGGGAACACTATCTGTCCTGTTGTCGCTGAGTTGTTTGCTTTCTTTTTATTTTTCCTTAAATATGTATTATGTAGATATTTTATTTTTATTTCAAATGTAAGTCGCACTATAAATTTGCATCATCAATGCCCCATATAATTTTCATCAGTCCTTCTCCATCCAAAGGTTGTCTGGAAGAGATCGCTGATTAGCGATAAGACCGCCCATTGCTCAGCATAGTTTTTTTTGTTGTGTATTCTTATTATGTATGTTTGATTTCTTTTTATGGTGTGCAATAAAGTATTTTCTATCTATCTATCTATCTATCTATCTATCTATCTAAATAAAAATAATTACGTTTAAATACTAAAACCGACGAAATTATTTTGTCTTCAATTTTTTTACTTTAATATCTAAAAATCATCTAAAATCGATCACCGCGTGAAAAGATATGCGCAGTCATATATAAAAATACAAACAAAAAGTAAGTGTCCTCTTTTTTCGTCGCTTAATAAATCAAGGGTAATAGGTACGTGTTAAAGACCCATGCATGTAAAAATCAATAGTTATACATTAAGGGGCTCCCAGTCGCTGATTGCTCTTTTTCGAAACGATAAAAGAAATACTTCTGAACAAGCCACATCTCCTATTTTTATAAGTATATTACTTTAGGTTCCTACCTAGATTTCTATTAAGCTGAAAACATAATAGCAGAAACTTTTCACGATAAGATATTATTTCAAAATGATACGTTTTAGAATTTATGATCGAAATATTTTATATACCTACTATTAAAATCAACTTGTAATTTTAAGTTAAAGATAAATAGGTAAAAAGAATAATAGGTAATATTATGTAGATCTAGATTTCTATTAGAATAGATTTTTGATAAGTAATTATACATAAGTATTTATACGTAGTATTTTTATTCGAAAAGCTAAGGCGGACCACGCGCCGACGTGTGTTTGTCGTAATTGCAGCGGTCGGTAGGATTATTTATCGAAGTGATTAAAGATGGGTACATCTTTATTCACATAAACTATACATTATAAAATAGAAGTTGTGGCTTGTTCACAAGTATTTATTTATTCGTTTCGAATAAAAACAATCGTCGACTGGGAGCGCCTTAAAAGTTTTCTGTTGAAAAATATTTTTCAATGACAAGCTTTTGTAATATCATTCAAACAATCGCACCAGTGCGCTGTTACCTGTCACATCATATAACATTGTGATCGGAACTTGACAAGAAAGCAAAGTTTTTACTCAATCGAAGTATTTACTAAGTAGTTCCGTTGTGAGCGACTGTTGAACAGCTCCTGACTTCATCATCAGATCAGCTCGCTAACACCATATTATTGCATTGTCACCGAAGTTACTTATGTAACTAAGTACCTACTACAAAATGTGGGCATGTGTCAAACGTGAGACGTGCCTCTGATTATCCCCTTCAGACAGCTTCAAGGATTTTGTATTTTAAAAGTGTCAGTTTTGACATTTGGGCGATACTTTGTAAGTATGCCAAACAGCCCAATCGGTTGAAGATAACTGCTTCAAAATTGAGTTGCAAGATTCATACATATCTACATCCTACTAATATTATAAATGCGAAAGTTTGTGAGTGATTGTGTGTGTTTGTTACTCTTTCACGCAATAACTATTGAATGGATTTAGATGAAACTTTACAGTAACATAGCTTATAAATTTGTGTCTCATCTCAATCACAATCAAACAAATTTGGATGAAACTTGGAATATAAATAATCTTTGCTCTGGAAAAGCAAATAAATCAATTTGAATTACATCAGAATAACACATAGGCTACTTTTTATTACGAAGCCGGGACGAGCAGCTAGTAGACACATACATTGCAAGTTAAATAAAAGCTTGTAAAAATTAACCAGTTGAGAATCATGATTTGAATACGAACCTGGCGCCATTTTGCGTTGAAACTGGAAACTTTCCAATGGTAACCAGGTTCCTGTTGACGCGTGGCTTATCGCAAGCTATCAAAGTTCAAAATTAAATTTCCGGGTCTATTAATATTATATTGCCCTGCCACTTGCTCCAAGTTCTGCTGGTTTAATGGCTTCCGTAGAATTTCATTAGTTTCCACTGGAAGGTCAGTCTGGAGGATCTTTGATCTTTCTCTGTAAGAGTTTGTCACGATGCTCTTTGAAAATTCATTATTACTGACAACAAAAGTCGCGAGCACAATTCGCGGCGCATGTTCTTAAAATATAATAGGATCACGAAATATAATAGGATCACGACTGTACATAATACTACTCAGATATTCAGGCGCTTAGATCCTTGAAGATGAATAAAGGGGCTAGTCAGTGGTACGTCCAGTAGGTACATTTTGAACATGCACACCGGGACTGAAGTGCTGATGAAACCAATAACTGCATATTATAATAAGTACAAAGATTTGCCCCAGTTATTGAAATAATACAATTATTTTTATAGTTGTTATTGTATTTGCAATTTGTTAAAAATAATTGGTCTAGTGCAGGGGTTGGGAACTTTTAGAGTCGGAAGAGTCAAACACTGTAGTTTTGCTAAATGTCTAAGTTTTTAAAGAGCCAAAAAAAATTGTCTTACCAACAATAGATAGTAGGTAATTGCATAAATATTTTTTTTTTATAAAAAAAACTAATCTATTAAAAACTAATAATAATTAATAGAATCACGACTGTAATCCCCAAGCACGGTAGACATCCTCTCAGATCTCCAGACGCTTAGATCCTTTGAAGGTGTCTAGTGGGGGTAGTCAGAGGCACGTCTAAACATTATATTTGGCACATGCCCACTTTTTGCAGTAGTTAGCATTCCATACGTGACAGGTTGCAAGTCCATCGTCGCTTATGAGAATACTAACTGGTTTCCTCACGATGTTTTCCTTCACCGTTTTGAGCACGTGTTCTTGTTGCGCATATAATTTTTTCTAACAGAAAAATCCATTGATGCACGCCGGGACTCGAACCCACAACCTTCAGAAAAATCATAATAGGTGAGCAAGTCTAACGTAAAACCGAAAAAATGATAAATATATAGTTCAAGATATAATAGTTTGAGGACCTCTAGCGGAATTGCGGCACTCTCGACAACCCTGTGTTGCTCCTTGCGTTGCCTTTAATTAGCTGCGTATTTGGAGGTCCGTTTAGTAGAAGCAAGTTGGCTGCCTAAATTATGCTGAATGAGACATTTCCAGGTGTCGCATTTCATCTACTAGCACAGGAATTTGCGTCTTGTATTTACAAATACTAGGTACGTTATCTGTATTATTTATCTTTATTCTAATACATAAATATCTTGTGTCACAGTGTTTGTAACCAAACTCCTTTAAAATGTTTTAACCGATTTTTAGGGTTCTGTACCCAAAGGGTAAAACCGGGACCCTATTACCAAAACTTCGCTGTCCGTCTGGCCGTCTGTCTGTCACAGGGCTGTATCTCATGAACCATGAGAGTTAGACAGTTGAAATTTTTACAGATAATGTATTTCTGTTGCCGCTATAACAACAAATACTAAAAACAAATAAAATAAATATTTAAGAGTGTTTAATAGACAATGGTAGGGCTTTCGTGCACGAGGCCAACTCGCACTTGGCCGGTTTTTATTATGTTTTTTTTGTGTATATTCAGTAGGTCTGAAAGTGCTTTTTTTTGTTGGATTACTGAAATTTGACAGGACAACGTCTTACTATATTAAGAGTACCATCACCTAGCTAGGTTAATGTTTTTCAAGCGCATGTATGTAGGTACTCGTATGTTCATTTCTTTGGCACGCTCGACAATGACTTGAAAAACATATCAGGTGTCATTGAATTCGTCTCAATTGTGGGAGGCATAACATAGGCCATATATTTATTTGAATATGGCGCCCCCCTCCCCAAAAAATGGGGGCAAGTTTGGGGCTAGATGGCGCTGTGTGATAACGTCCACCTAATTAAGACGAGTAATAAAAGTTTTTGATGAATGCAGAATCGTTTCTTCTCAATAACCGCAAAACATACAGTTTTGTTTTTTTATGATTAAGATAACTTAAGGATTTAATCTAGATAAATTTCAGATAGAAACACGATTGGTGAAACTTTTCTCTATAGATTTATTTTCCAAAGTTGGCTCTTCAAAAACACTAGTTTCGTTTTTAATCAAAACTATGAATAGCTAAACAGTTCATTTTTATATAATTGGTTAGATAATCATACTAGCTAAGTAAATTACAGACAGTTTCTTTTTAAGTTTAATGGTTTTCAAGATATTGCAGTTTTATCACTTTTTCCGTCATATCCACTATCCAGCCCATACAAAAAGTCAAAAATTTCACTTATCACCTTAAGCAAAGCTTGTACTATGGATACTAGATAACTGAATAAATACTTATATACTTTTTTTTTGTAAATACATAATATTATGATACATATTAACTCCCAGACACACAATAAACCTCTTTGTTCATAATTCAGATGTTTGACTCGGGTGGGATCGAACCCACAACCTACAGCGCAGAAGGCAGAGTCACTACCAACTGAGGCCAGTCACATAAATATATCTATCATGATAGGGATCTTGTTAAAATCGAATTATGTCTGATATCCATTAACAGAAAACCAGGACCCGTACCACAAAATCCTAAAGTAATATCAAAACAATATTACTATTGTTACGAAAGACAACGCTATAAATAAAATAGGTAATTTAAAATAAATATTGGCGGACTTTACACACAACACCATCTAGCCCCAAACTAAGCAAAGCTTGTACTATGGGAACCAGATAATTGATGGAATACTTACTAAATATATATATTTTTTTTGTAAATACATACTTATTATACATAGTTACACACAGAACAAACATCTATGTTCATCACACAAATGTTTGCCCTGGGTGGGGATCGAACCCACAACCTACAGCGTAGAAGGAAGAGTTACTACCAACTAAGCTGTGAGGCCAGTTCAGCTGTGACGAGTTCGTACTGCGGTGTCACTAACGCGTGAGTAATATTATAGTTATGGTATTACTTTTGAGCTTGTGGTACGGCCCCTGACGGGACTTGCTCAATGAATAATGTATTGAACAAATTACCGCAGAGAAGTGGAATGCTCTTCCAGCATCTGTGTTTCCCGATCACTATAATTTAGAGTCCTTCAAGCATGAATAGAATATAATAGAATTGAATATTATTA
Source organism: Hydriomena furcata (assembly GCA_912999785.1). Taxonomy (NCBI): domain Eukaryota; kingdom Metazoa; phylum Arthropoda; class Insecta; order Lepidoptera; family Geometridae; genus Hydriomena; species Hydriomena furcata. The sequence goes on along the minus strand of OU538834.1, from coordinate 2,437,689 downwards.
TCTTCATTTTACATCAAAACTATCAAAAATAAATAAAAAACCGGCCAAATGCCAGACGGACTCGCGCAATGTAGGGTTCCTTACCATTATCTATAAAAAACGGTTTGTTGTATGAGATACTCAAATATTTATTTTATTCTGTTTTTGGTATTTGTTGTTAAAGCGTCAATGGAAATACCTTAATCTGTGAAAATTTCAACTGTCTGGCTATTACGGTTCATGAGATACAGCCCTGTGATAAACAGACGGACAGATGGACAGCGAAGTCTTAGTAATATGGTCCCGTTTTTACCCTTTGGGTACGGAGCCCTAAAAACAGGTCACAAAAATTATTCATAAAACAGTGTTTCAATGTAGCGCGATCTCGTCTAGGAAACCTTTAGGTGAAAATGATTCAAGATGTTGAGACAAATTTTATACTTTACGACATTTAGAACCATTAAGGAACAATTGAACAATTAATATGATGTATCTTCGTGTCGATTTGTCGATGTTTATCACCACTAATAGTCAATAATAGTCAATAATAGTCATTTATTGGTAAAATTCAAATTCAAATTCAAATTCAAAAATCATTTATTTCAATAAAATCACAAGGATCACTTTGAAACGTCTTAGGAACTAGGTGAAGCTACGCCGATTCCACGCGACCAAGCCTAGAAGAATCAGGCAACAAACACGGCTTGGGGTCTACCTTTTTTTAATGATCCTTTTCTTAAAGCTATGTAGAGCTCCAGTGTGATGCCAATCGAACAAGGTGAAGGCTCAAACAAGAATAATTATTAAAAGTACTACTCAAATACGTAAACAATAAATAATAATAATAATAACAATAACTAAAGAGCCTCAGCACAAATTCAAAAAGCAGCAAACACCTTTACACGTCATAAAATAACAGTTTTATTACTTACATACTAAGTAAGTACTTCCTACAGGTACTACATACTAATTGTAGTTACTATAAGATACTAATAATAATTGTAGTAATAATACCACTACCATCACTATCATCATCACCATACTGTGTCTTGATCAGCATCATCGCCTACCATTAGTTGAAATAGTCGTCAAAAAGGTACCTTCAGAATGAAAATATTAAAAAAAATATTGGATTATTTTTCTATCAAACAATCGTGATTGGATTGGTTTATTGATTGAATTGTGAATTGAAATTGAATCTTCAATAGATTGATAGTTAATTAAGTATATTTTTAGGGTTCTGTGTAGCAGATTTAAGCTCTGCCTTTTGCGCTGTAGGTTGTAGGTTCGATCCCCACCCAGGACAAATATTTGTGTGATGAACATAGATGTTTGTTCTGTGTCTGGGTGTTATTATGTATCATATGTATGTATTTACAAAAAAAGTATATAAGTATTCTATCAGTTATCTAGTTCTCATAGTATAAGCTTTGCTTAGTTTGGAGCTGGAAGGCGCTGTGTGATAATGTCCATCAATATTTATTTCATTTATTTATTCATTAAAGATTATGTACGCCGTACGTGTTCGTTTTTCTCTCATACTAATAGGCATTTTATTTAAAAACGAATATGCGGACAAATTAGAAATATATCGTTTTAGTTTTAAAGGTGTTGCCGATACAAGTCAAAGATGTGAGTTCGAAACCCATGATGAACATTTTCAGTCCTCCAAAATGAATAAAACCCTAACAAATTGTTTAATTTAATTTGATTGATTTGTATACTAACTAGAACCGTGCGACTTCGTCCGAAAGCCGTTATAGACATGACATATTACATACAACCCGGTCACAATATCTGTGCACCTGACCTCGTGACGTCATATCGCGGGCGAGGCGGGAGAGAGAGAGAGCGGGAGAGGCGCCGCATTCCAGCGAGGTGCACAGATATTCTGACCGGGTTGTAGTTACAACGAACAAGTACATTCTCTTTCATACTCGTAATTTGATTTATTAATTTTTCGATGTACTCTTTTATTATCAAGCTGTCCCAAAAGACGTTGTCCTGACAAATTGTAAGATTAAAAAAAACTGATTTTCTGGCTGATTTTCCTAAATCTTTGTTTGTTGTATTTGTTATAGACAGGATATTTTTTTTTAAATCTTACAATTTGACTTGTCAACGTCTTTTGGGAAAGTGCGAGTCGGAGCATCACTGCTATGGTCAAGGAGAATAGGGATTCACTTTTATATTTAAGAAGATATATAGATAGATTGTGTCATGATGCCGGATCTAGGTATTATTTTAAATCTATCTATCTCGATCTATCTAGAGATCTATCTATCACAACGCGAGTGCATAACATGGTTCCCGATATAATAATAGCATTTTAACATTCTTAATAGCTCTGAGAGTAAGATCTTGTTAAAACTTCGCAGTGAACTCGAAGCTACATGTTTTGTTGGCCTTTACGAATCTTGTAAACACAGTTAGCTTCTCATTTTGTATGCAGTTGTGCTTCTGTATTTTGAGAAGTTTTTAAATTTTGCACTTTTTAAAAGCTTATCTTCTTGGGTTTAAGGGTTGCTTTTAAATTTGGAATGTTTTTTAGCTATAAAGTTGATAAAGTTGTATAATCCAAATAATTCTTATAATATTATAAATGCGAAAGTTTGTGATAAGGCTGCTATGTTTATTCCCTAATCAAAAATAAACGACATAACGGATTAAGATGAAATATGCTATACTATGTTAGATAAAAATTCAGAATAAAAAAAGAGGGTTATAATCCTAGAAACAACCCCAAAATGATAAATATATTGGTATAGATGTCGTTAGTGTGCAATAAATCTGACATCACAGACTAAAAACATTCAGTCATTCCTTCGATTATTGAAATTAGACAGAACAACGTCTGTCACGGGTCGGCTAGTATTTAATAAGAAAAAAAGTTCCGATATTATTATTAGGTGCTGTAGATATCCTCTCAGATCTCCAGTGATTCAGATCCCTGAATATGTCTAAAGGGGTTAGTCAAAGCGTCTAAAGATTACATTTAGGAGTTATTTTGGAGAAAATTAAAATATTAAAAAATTTGAAGTATTAAAAAGAAACGAGATAAACAGTTAGTTGTTATAATTTAAGCCGCGGATCTGAGCTCAGCCTTATTATGGTCAAAAAAACCGGCCAAGTGCGAGTCGGACTCGCGCACGAAGGGTTCCGTACCATCACTACATAGTATAAAGCAAAGTCGCTTCCGGCTTCCCGCTTCCCGCGTCTGTATGTATGTATGCTTATATCTTTAAAGCTACACAACGGATTTTAATGCGGTTTTTTTTAATAGATAGAGTGATTCAAGAGGAAGGTTTATATGTATAATACATGCATAATATAGTAGAAAAACACTGATAATTTTAGAGGTTTCTAATGTGATGTCGTAAATAAACACATTTTTTTTTTGTACAATAAAGTCCGCGATGGTATTAGAAATGTCTTACGCACAGCGAAGCGGGCACGGGTCAGCTAGTTATCTATAAAAACGGCAAAAAAATCATGTTTGTTGTATGGGAGCCACCCTTATATATTTATTTTATTTTGTTTTTAGTATTTGTTGTTATAGCAGCAACAGAAATACATATTCTGTGAAAAATTTAACTATCTAGCTATTACGGTTCATGAGATACAGCCCTGTGACAGACAGATGGACAGACGGACAGACGGACAGCAAAGTCTTAGTAATAGGGTTCCGTTTTTACCCTTTGGGTACGGAACCCTAAAAAGAAACAACTAGTTGTATTACCTATTATCAAACGGCCACTTGACCATTTCCTGCTGTGCAAAGGTTTGTTGCAGTTACCGTTATTTTTAACACCATTTAAGTTTGCAATTTGGCTTAAAATTGAAACACGAGAAAGGAGAAACAAATAAAGTTTAGTCTGAAAAACAAATTATTAAATGGGATCACGACCTTAATCCCCAAGTACGGTACACATCCTCTCAGATTTTAAGGTGCTCTGATCCTTGAAGATATCTAATCAGATGCACGTTCAAACATTACATTCCTAGTTTCTATAATGGTGCAACCTGTCACGCGTGGAATGCTAACTGAAATATGTAAGCCTGTGCTAAATGTAATGTTTGGATATGGCTCTGCCTATCATTTTTAGTATTCTCTAAACACGATCGATGTTGAGAGCTCTGGGAATGAAAATCAGCGGGTGAAGATTGATTTTTAACGCAATAAGCCTTCGGATGGCCACTAGATGGCAAAAACGACCCAATAAAGGATGCTAGTCGTTGGGTTTATGCATCGACCACACAGCCTAGACTCCTCGTGCAAGGCAAACACTATCAGACAACACATACGGGCTACAGATCCTGTGTAAACCACCGAGCGCGGTTCGCGGTTAGCGACGGGCTGTGGCATTAAACCGGCTAATCAGAATGCATTTTCATAAGCTTTTATTTAACTTGCAATGTATGTAACTATGTTTGTTAAGAGGCTCCCAGTCGCTGATTGCTCTTTTTCGAAACGAAAAAAGAAATACTTCTGAACATGCCACATCTCCTATTTTTATAAGTATATAACTTCAGGTTCCTACCTAGATTTCTATTAAGCTGAAAACATAATAGCAGAAACTTTTCACGATAAAGATATTATTTCAAAATGATACGTTTTAGAATTTATGATCGAAATATTTTATATACCTACTATTAAAATCATCTACAATTCTATTAGAATAGGTTTTTGATAAGTAATTATACATAATTTATATAATTAATTTATTCGAAAAGCTAAGGCGGACCACGCGCGGACGTGTGTTTGTCATCATTGCAGCGGTCGGTAGGATTATTTATCGAAGTGATTAAAGATGGGTACATCTTTATTCACATATACTATACATTATAAAATAGGAGATGTGGCTTGTTCACAAGTATTTATTTTTTCGTTTCGAACAAAAACAATCGTCGACTGGGAGCGCCTTAAGGTGGAATCTTGCAACTCAATTTTGAAGCAGTTATCGTCAATCGATTTAGCTGAAATTTGGCATAGTTATGTAACTTCAACTCAATTTTGAAACAGTTATCTTCAACCGATTAAGCTGTAATTTTGCATACTCTTCGGTGACAATGCAATAATATGGTACACATATACAGCAAGCTGTTCTTATGATGGAGTCAGGAGCTGTTTAACGGAACTCCTCAGTAAATAGTCGGATTGAGATAAAACTTTGCATACCTATCAATCTCCAATGACAATATAAAATTATGGTACTAGCGAGCTGGTCTGATGATGGAGCTCTATGTAGCCATAGGTACTCCCTACACAACATAACCTCGTCGTGTTTGGGCTTGTTGGATTTGTTTCGACGAGTACTAGAGCCCTAGAATTTTAATCTTGATTTTAAAATATAAATAAAAAAAAACTTATTTACCACTCCCCTGACCTGCACACCTCAACGTTTTGACAGAATTGTTTGTATGAAGAAATGATGCCATTAGGCGTCTATTGGGCTGTATGGTCGATGGGTGCATGAGATCGGTTTAAGGTAGATTTATATTAGACCGGGCCGTGTCCGGGGCGTGCCGTGTCCGTGTCCGGATCAGGCACTGTTTATTATAAATTGCTTCATATTAAATGTATGTAACGTTTCAAATCCGTGCCCCGCCCGAGCCACGTCCACGGTACGCCCCAGCCCGGTCTAATATAAATCTACCGTTAGTAGGTTATGAAGTGTGTTAGGTTATGATTTTATTGCGCGAATAAAAGTCCGTTGGCATCCATAAAAATTTATGTTTGATTGAGTTCATGAGATAGGAAGTCAAATAAAACTAGAGTTAAAATTGATAGTTCATAATATGAGTATATGATGTTAATATATGTGCATACTAGCTAACCCGCGACTTCGTTAGCATAGATTCAGGAAATAGATTTTTGACGTTCTTGAACTGAAATTCCTAAAAGTCAAAGGAAAATTTTGGAAAAATAGCCTATTTCTGTCACAGGACTTCAAATGACATTGTCTATATGAAATCTAATCATCTCTATATGAAATTTAATCATATTTGGCCAAGCTACAAGACCAAGTTACAAATTCAAATTCAAAAATCATTTATTTCAATAAAATCACAAGGATCACTTTGAAACGTCTTAGGAACTAGGTGAAGCTACGCCGATCCCACGCGACCAAGCCTAGAAGAATCAGGCAACAAACACGCCTTGGGGTCTACCTTTTTTTTAATGATGCTTTCCTTAATGCTATGTAGAGCTCCAGTGTGATGCCAATCGAACGAGGTGAAGGCTCAAACAAGAATAATCATTATTATCGCCGGGCAAGGAACTTGCATGTTGTAAATGTGGCTTTAGTCACAGAAATCTATTCAAATAATCCTTGTGATTTCAGCATGCTGGAGTTTGGAGTTTGAAATTTGAAGTTTGAGCCTAGGCAAGCTATGCCAAGGATGGCGAAGCATAACTGCCCTTGGGAGATGAAAAATAAATGATTCATAATATCAACTCTATTATTCTATGCACGCCAAGAAAACTGGTACAAAAACATCTTTCTATCTGCCGTGGGCTCAGAAAGGAATGACAAACGACATTTTGGCGTAACGACGGGAATTTTTATCAAAACCTCTGCCACAGCAGAGATTTGGTGTAACTAGTTCAGTTTGGGGCCATACCATAAAGTCCTAAAGTATAATAACAAAGCAATATTACTAGCGGAGTTCAGTTCATGAGTAGTATTATTGAGTTTAAACTTACGCAGAGTGCGGAGCGGACCAATGACAGCGCTCAAATATTTGAGTTTAAAAATGTTGAGCGCTGTGTTTGGTTCGCTCCGCACAGCTTAGTGCAGTACCGCACAGCTCCGCATAGGTGAAACCTCACCCTAAATATTACTTTTAAGCGTGGTACGGCCCCTAATATTGTTTGTGTGCCTTGTAACTGGCTCATCTAATTGTTACTGGCTATCTCTAGTAGATTACGTAAGCTCACTGATAAACGTAATCGGTTTCAACCGAAACCTCCGTTGTGTTTTGACAGTTACACGATAGGAATTTGACAGTTGAAGCCGATTAAGATTATCAGTAATCAGATTATCTGCATTAGGTCCAAGATCAACAAGCTTATTGTCTAATTTGCGATATTCACTCATCCATACTCACCGAAATTGAAAACGATTTATGACTCTATAGATTGGTATCACTAAGTCCAGCAATCAATAATCGAAATTTTATAGACAAATTGCATTTTTTTAGCTTCATAGAGAATTCAAAATGAGATTTCTTTCACTTGACTTAACTAAGCGTCCAGTGGCGCCTCAAATTGCATTTTAAATAAATATACTTACATATATATCTGACAAAAAATTGGTTTATGTCGCGTAGTCTTGTCACTTGTTATATTTAAAAAACAATAGAGGACGCCACTCAGAGCTCCTTAGGGTCTAAACACACTATGCCGAAGTTACACGGCTAAAGTTCGGCGCAATTACGCCTGCAATGCTATTTACCAACGACACACTAAGCCAAAATGGGGTCGCGTTATAGTACCTAATACAAATATCAATTGCGCCAAACTTCAACCACGTATCTTCGGCATAGTGTATATAGACCCATAAGATGAGTAATACATGTTTTTGATGAATGCAGAATTTTTTTTTCTCAATAACCGCAAAACATACAGTTTTGTTTTTTATGACAAAGATAACTTAAGGATATAATCTAGATAAATTCCAGACAGAAATACGATTGGTGAAACTTTTCTTGATAGATTTTTTTTCCAAAGTTGGCTCTTCAAAAACACTAGTTTCGTTTTTAATCAAAGCTATAAATAGCTAAACAGGTAATTTTTATAGAATTCGTTAGATAATCATACTAGCTAAGTAAATTACAGACAGTTTCTTTTAAAATTTGATGGTTTTCAAGATAATGCAGTTTTATCACTTTTTCCGTCTTATCCGGGTAGACTCAGCCCAAACAAAAAGTCAAAAATTTCACTTATCACCTTAAAATACAGCTGGGATATACAATTTCGTTTTGACAGACTGAGCTTGAAATTACGTCATTTAAGCCAATTGAACTCTCATCGATCATTGATTGGCGATACCGGGAATTAGGCAATAAGCCTGCAGCTTGAGTTATGGTGGTCCATAAAAAAGGTTAATTACTGTTGGTATACCCATAATCAAAACCCATAAAACAGAACCTATCCCTCGGCTCTCAGTATTTTTTTTATGACAATAAAAAAACCTCATTCGAAATTCAACCTTTTCCAACAAACTTATACGTCAGTGTCATTTTTGATTGAATTTCTGTCATTCATTTAGTGACACAACACAATAAAATGCTTGGTTATATTCCTATGTTAAAACTAATATGTAATTACCACGATTTATATCGATTATATTTAAAATGGTTAACAGCCACGATAGTTTTGGGTATTTACTTAAAAAAAATCACAAGTATCACTTTGAAATGTCTTAGGGTGAGTTTTCACTTTGCAGAGCTGTACCGAACTGCGCTAAGCTGTGCGGAGCGGACCAAACACAGCGCTCGATATTTTCAAACCCGAATTTTTGAGCTCTGCCATTGGTCCGCGTAGGTGGAAACTCAACCTTAAGAGCAAGGTGAAACTACGCCTGTTCCTCGCGACCAAGTTTGGAAGAATCAGGCAATAGACACTTAATTATAGAGAGGTATCTGGTGTTTATATTTTTGTTGATCCAGATACAGTTTGAGAGCACTAGTTATGTTACACTACATACCTATGTAGGTACGTGAACTCAAAGTGGAAAATCGATTTGTTCGCTACCAGCTACAATAACGCTAGCTTAATGGTCATGAATAACGCAACAGTGGGGATCATATAACATGAATGCGTAATAAGAAAGAAAGTGACAGGTACAACTCAATCGGGTTTACATGAAGCCTTCCATGTTTTATTCTTATACCATTATATGAAATACTAGCTGACCCGTGCCCGCTTCGCTGTGCGTAAGACATTTCTAATACCATCGTGGACTTTTTTGTAGACGTTTTTAAGGTGTACAATACTGTAGTACATTATTTTGATATATTACGTGGGGTTCAGCCAGCATTTGCAATGTAAGCGCAAAAAAATGTGTTTATTTACGACATCACATTAGAAACCTCTAAAATTATCAGTGTTTCTCTACTATATTATGCATGTATTATACATATAAACCTTCCTCCTGAATCACTCTATCTATTAATAAAAACCGCATCAAAATCCGTTGTGTAGTTTTAAAGATATAAGCAAACATACATACGCGGGAAGCGGAAAGCGACTTTGCTTTATACTATGTAGTGATATCGACTGGCCTCACAGCTACAGCACAGTTACTACCCAGTAGGTAGTTGTTACTTCGAAGTTGGTCCCATACATTTTTTTTGATTGGTTAGATTATTTTCGTCGCTTTTCTTTTTAATGAGTTCAAACTGTTTGTATCTTCTTAATGTTTGTTGCCTGATGCTTCTATGGTATCTTCTAGGTTCTTCTTCTTGGTTGCGAGGAACAGGCAGGCGTAGCTTCACAGCTCCTAAGACGTTTCAACGCGATCCTTGTGATTGTATTCAAATAAATACCATTTTATTTTGATTTGACATGAACGCAGCGTAGCTTTTGGAGTAAGCTAAATTTTAAATTAAAAATAATTATAAACAACTTAGATACAGAATTAGTTAATTTACTAGCAAGGATGGTTTGACACAGTTTGATCTATCTATATAATGTCATGGAGTTAACTAGCTTTTACTTAAATGAGCTAGAATTTTTACGTGCCAACATCATCCTAAGGTCAGATTATATATCATCGTACGTTTCATCACTGTAACCGCATACACACACATTGACAAATTGTGTATGAGATGTGATTGAACGCGTTGTGCTCCTGAGATGATCACTGACAATTATTATCAGTTTTACGTGTTTGAGGCATATTGACGCGACCGATTGTAGAGTTGCGTCAATCGCCCTTGTGATTAGTCAATTGGACTCACCCAGTCCGGTTCGATTCCCACCAAAGAAAACATTTGGGTGATGATTATAGATATTTGTTCTGTGTCTGGGTGTTAATGTATTTACAATTTACAAAATAGTAGGTAGGGGTTTATAGGAATCAGATTACTGATAAGTAACTCTATCAGTTATCTGATTCCTATAGTTAGTTTGGGACTAGATGGTCCTGTGTAAAATGTCTACCAATATATTTATTTATACCAAGCATCAATGAAGTAACATTGACAACTGTCAACAATCAATCGCAACTCTGTGATGGATTGTCTCACCCTCGTATTCGTTCTTGAACTATTCACTATGAGAACACGCACCCACAGTGGACGAAATATTTTTTCATAAACATCACTTTATGTGTTGAGCGGCACTATGGCGCACACTACCGTGTGCCTTTAGAGCTCAACTTTGGCTAGAGGCACACGACAATGTGCCTCTAGTCACACTATGCAGTGTCGCACAACACATAAAGTGATTTTTATTAAAAAAGATTTCGTTCACTGTGGGTGCGTGTTCTCATAGTGTCGTTCTTGAATACGAGGGTTAGACTCGAATTATTACGATTTTTGAAACGCATAAAATTGCCGAAAGGTATCGTGTTTTTTAATTTAGGTATATTTCATGTTTTTCAGACCCTTTTTTAGGTACGAAGAATGTTCATAGATTGTACAAATTTCCAATGAAGCCCGTACTAAATGGTTATACTCGGGCTATTGCCTGACATTTCCCGTTATATTATTTTATTAAATTGGGATGATGGATGTGACGTAACTTCGACTTTCCTCAATTTATCAGAACATGGCTCTGAGTTTTGTGTTTTATACGATTTTTGGCGCATTTTGTCATTTCGCATCATTACTAAATCTTTTACAATAAGTATATTTTATTGCGTTCATAAAATTTCAGTCTAACAAATAAAGATGTTTTTTTTTTTTTGCACAATACATGTGGGTACATAGGTGATCTTAATGCTAGTTATCATTTTCTTCCAGCTAGTCCCTTTGTAATTTGGAAAAAGAATGCTAGTGCTTTGTAAGAGAAAATAATTAATTTTATTTATACACTAAAATATATAAGCTCGCATACTAGACTTTGAGTACATAGTCAAACTTCTTTGCACAATCGACCAATCAAACGAAATGTTTATTAGTGTGCGAATGCATTATTTTGTGCTTGGCTGTGTGTGTTTGGTGACAAAGTTTCCGATACTAATGCTGTCTGATAGCAATTCCTTGTTGTTCCGTGAAAATACCTCATTACCTCAAGACGAAAGTCTTTGACCAATATTACTACTGATGACAAATGGAACTCTTGTTCCATTAGTAGTTGATAGACCACATACGAATATAGTCTCTCAATATGGGTCTCATTTAGCTCAAAGTCGCTTGAAGAGCTTGATAGCTAAGAACCGTTGAAAGCGGACCTGTCGTTACTGAGTGTACTTACATGAAACAAAGAATAATAACTACTAGTTTTTTTACACTCTTTTGGACTGTGATACAGTTGCTCTATCTCACAAAGGCGGATTGGTCTTAACTGTGTGTGTAGCGCTCAAATCCGTCCAAACCGAGATCACGCACACAAAAACACGTGTCTATACACATCACAACTACAAATACTGCAATCTTTATAGATTTTGACCGCTTTAGCTCAATACTATCCAGCGAATTAAAATAGTACTTACCTTTTAAACTTTATGCAGATCAAACAAACACATACCAATAAACAGTGTTTTGGCCATGTTGATTCGGAGAACTTGGCTTGCTCTATCAAAAAACGTGGTTCTCGTAAATTCGCGATAAATAGAGGGTTTTGTACATAAATTAATCAGTATTCCGGGCAGGTGGTCATTACAGACTCGTAAATCGTTCAAATTGCAGGTTAATCCGGGATCTTTCGAAGCCTGGAGGTTTGATACGGATTTGGGTACAGTCAAAGAACCAAGTATATTAGTTGTTTTATTTCAAGAAGGCGTTCTGTAGGTATTTGTAGTTGTTATATAGACACGTCGTGCTTTTGTATGCGAGATTTATAAACGCACACCGAAGTAATGTGATCTACATTCATCTCTAAACCGTGTTGGCCGAGTGGGAGGTCTGGAGGTCGTGGGTTTGAAGACCCGACGTGCATCAATGGATTTTTCTGTTCGAAAAAATTATTTGCGCATCAAAAACGTGCTCATAACAGTGAAGGAAAACATCGTGAGGAAACCAGTTAGTATTCATATAAGCGGCGATGGGCTTGCAACCTGTCACGTAAGGAATGCTAACTACTGCAAAATGTGGGCATGTGCCAAATATAATGTTTGGACGTCTGATCTAAGCGTCTGGAGATCTGAGAAAATGTACTTAGGGATTACAGTCGTGATCCTATTTATTTTTTATTTTATTTTTATTCATCTACAATATTAACCCGCCTTCGTGAGATAAAAAAATTTCAACTGCCTAGCTATCGCGGTTCATGAAATACAGCCCTGTGACAGACAGATGGACAGACGGACAGCCGGACAGCGAAGTCTCAGTAATAGGGTCCCGTTTTTACCCTTTGGGTACGGAACCCTAAAAACAATTATTTGACTGACTGACGTCTGATAGCCGTGTTGGCAAGATTGGTAGGTATGTCAACTTTAAATCCGAAGGTGTTTAAATCCTGTCAGCGCATCAGTGGATTTTCTGTTCGAAAATTTACAAAACCTTAAAACGGAAATAACGACTGTGATAACCAGGTACGGTAGATAAATAGACATCCTCTCAAATCTCAAGGCGCTCAGTTCCTAATCCAAAGATATCTAAAGGGGTAGTAAAAGGCATGTTCAAACATTACCCACATTAGGCTTATCTCATACCCATTATCTTATCCATTATCGTAGCTTTATCATTTATTCGCAGTTATCACACTGGAGCTCAACATAGTATTTAGGAAAGGATCATTAAAAAAGATTAACCCCAAGCCGTGTTTGTTGCCCGATTCTTCTAGGCTTGGTCGCGTGGAATCGGCGTAGCTTCACCTAGTTCCTAAGACGTTTCAAAGTGATCCTTGTGATTTTATTGAAATAAATGATTTTTGAATTTGAATTCCATAAGTGACAGGTTGCTAGCCCGTCGCATCATATAAGAATACATATACATTTTTGGAATTTTTTATTATGATGGTCAGAATTCGAACGCACAACCTTTGGATTGAGCCTCCTATCTACGACCAACACGGCTTTCATCGTGAATCATTTGAATATAACTTTTGCGACTATTTACCTACACTTTAATTAATTAAAACATTGGCGTGGTAATTAACTATAGCGTAAATGCTTAAATTTACTTTAATTATCCTAATTGCGTGTAGTGTTAAACATGCAGCTAATTAGCGGAAACACAGTACAACAAGTACAATATATATATTTTTTTTGCTTGGACAAGTTACGGCGAAGGAAATATGATTTTATTACGAACTAGCAGTCCGCCCCGGTGTCGCACGGGTGTAATAATGATTTTGTGGATAATTTTTTTACAACTTTGATCACATTATCAAAGTTTTCATAAGGATCCCTAATAGTTAGACTTATAGTAATAAGTTTTTTGGTATATATTAATGTTTTCTATAAAACTGTATCACATCACTTTGCTCTATTGTCAATAATTTTTGCAGCGTACGCTATATAAGGATTTTTTTCGCTATTTTTTTCACACGTTGGGTTACATTATTGAAGTTTTCATACGGATGCCTAACATTTTTGAAAATATACTATAGCCTATGTTCATCAGGGATAATGTAGGATTCTAATGGTGAAAGAATTTTTCAAATCGGTCCAGTAGTTTTGGAGCCTATTCGATGCAAACAAACAAACAAACAATCAAAACTTTCCTCTTTATAATATATACTAGCTGACCCGTGCCCGCTTCGCTGTGCGTAAGACATTTCTAATACCATTTTTGACTTTTTTGTAGACGTTTTTAAGGTGTACAATACTGTAGTACATTATTTTGATATATCTCGTGGGGTTCAGCCAGTATTTGCAATGTAAGCGCAAAAAATGTGTTTATTTACGACATCACATTAGAAACCTCTAAAATTATAAGTGTTTCTCTACTATATTATGCATGTATTATACATATAAACCTTCCTCCTGAATTACTCTATCTATTAAAAAAAACCGCATCAAAATATGTTGTGTAGTTTTAAAGATATAAGCAAACATACATACATACATACATACATATTACATACAGACGCGGGAAGCGGAAAGCGACTTTGCTTTATACTATGTAGTGAAGTATATAAAGTATAGAATATTAATATAGATGAAAATCGTATAGGAAAAATTTGAATACGAATAAAAATTGTCTCACTAAATTTTTAATTTAGATTGACTTTGTTAAAATAGTTTTATATTGTTGTGTTCATTATTAATTATTAGGAAAAGTTGCCCGAAAAATTGATAAATTTTAAAATTTGAAATTTAAACAGACAACATCTTCGGGCTTAAGAAAAAAGCGGTTTTTTTTAATAGATAGAGTGATTCAGGAGGAAGGTTAATTTATATGTATAATAACATGCTACCCGTGCGAAGCCGGGGCGGGTCGCTAGTACATTATAAAAATAGGATGTGGCTTGTTCAGAAGTATTTCTTTTTTCGTTTGAAAAAGAGCAATCGTCGACATACACAAATGTGTGTAAAATCTACTGAACGAATGACCTCGTTACGTTTTTGGTGCGCAACTTTCTAATTTGGTGTGAGCAGTGCAGCTAGATCGTGGGTAGTGTGTACCCTTACTTTGCCTATACTTTATAATGCTTTCTCTCACTCTTACTGATGGAAAAACATCTTATAGTGGGGGTACACTCTACGCACGATCTGGTAAACTCCAGTCGTGCGTCGGAGCTGACACACACAATTTTTTTATTTATTTTTTTAAATATATTTTCAAAATCAAGCTTTTATAAGTTCTAGGGCTCTACTCGTCTGTACTCGTCGAGACAAATCCAACGAGCCCAAACATGACGTGGTTATGTTGTGTAGTTAGGCAGTTCCTATAGCTACATTTAAGCTTCATAACCATACCAGCTCGCTAGTACCATAATTTTATATTGTCATTGAAGATTGATAGGTATGCAAAGTTTTATCTCAATCAGACTATTTACTAAAGGAGTTCCGTTGAACAGCTCGTCACTCCATCATCAGATCAGCTCGCTGATACCATATTATTGCATTGTCACCGAAGTTACATAAGAATGCCAAATTTCAGTTGAAGATAACTGCTTCAAAAATGAGTTGCAAGATTTTACCTTAACAAACATAATTACATACATACATTGCAAGTTAAATTGACTTGGCGGGGTCACTGCCGCTTATAAAAAGAGTAATGAAGGGCAGACAACGGATCGCCAAAACTTCTAGCGTCAATAGGCGACGGTATCATCATAAATAATGTTCTATGAGGACTATGACTACATTGACCAGTGACCACCCAGACCCATATTTGTCCTACTGCGGGGATTGAACCCCCGCCTAACGTCACGGACAGCCAACCTGCTGAAAAGAATTGACCAAGTCAATCGAGTAAAATGAGCATTCGAAGTAAAACCGCATTTTATTTGGAAGTCCAATATTAACGAGCTAATTACACTCTGCGTCATCCATTCATTCATATTCATTTATTGCTCCAGTTGGTACAATGGTCTTAACATATTTGTACAGAGTTTCTCAACATGGGCCCCGCTAGGGCACTACAATAATATATTATTCTAATTAAAATAATAATAATAATCCATGGACTACATAGCCCAATAGACGCTTAATACTTCATTCTTCACAAACAATTATATCATAGCGTTGAAGTATGTGGGTTGAAAGGAACAGGAAATGCATTCTGTGGCCTGAGCATGAACCACTATCGTATCGACAACCTATCGTTTAAATGTCAAAACTGACACTTTTTGTATAGTAAAAGTATCAGCATTGGCATTTAGACGATACGTTGTCGATACGATAGCGGTTGATGCTAACCCCCCTGATTGGCTGTTCAAGGTCACAGGTATAAGTTAGAATGTTTATCATAGTCAGTCAATAATTTTGTCTGGCCTAACAGCTATGTTGGTAGTAACTCTGCTTTCTGGGCTGTACGTTGTGGGTTCGAAGAAGATTGATGTTTGTTCTGTGCCTGGATGTTATAATAAATCATAAGTGTTTATTTACAAAAATATAAGTATATTAATATTCTATCAGTAATCTGGTTCTCTTAGTTCAAGCTTTGCTTAGTTTAAGGCTTGATGGCGATGTGTGAAATGTCCACCAATATTTATTTATTTTTTATTTATTATTCTAAACTGTTGAGATGTTCACGGGTCACGGAAGTGTTCGGTACTAAAGTAAATCTCGCGCTCGGTGTCTTATATCAGCAGTATTAGTCTAATGTGTTGTGAGGAAGTTTTCGCCTTGTATGGTCGATGACTTCATCTGATAATAAGGCGATTCATACACTGCACCGACCAAATGCGCCCAAAAGTTGAAAAGTTGCTTATTTGGTAGTAACTCTGTCTGCTGAGTGCGCGTGTTGTGTTTTATCCTGGGTTCAATTCCCATCTAGGACTAAAAAAACATAACTATACTTCGGTGAAGGATCTAAGCGCTTGCGTATCTACCATTCTTGGGGATTACAATCGCGATCCTATTTCGGTCTCTATACCCACTTATTTGGTATAAAGTAATTAACGTAGCCTTAAACTTAGCGCGGGTACCGGTTATTTCTTCGGTATATTATCGGTATTTTCAATGAGTACCGGTAATTTGATTCTATACTTGACTATTTAATACCAATCACAATATCGGTATCGGAATTATACAGTCAAGTATCTATATGAGCGCGAAATGCGCAAATTGGAAAGCACGCACGCCAATAAGCCCAGCTTACGTGAAATCAGGTAACTTTGCAAGAACCGCTATGAAATACCGGTATTTTAAAGCTTCAATATCGATACCTAATAAAAAAGGAAAAATACATATCAGACTCGCGCGCCGAGGGTTCAGTACAAAAATCTTATAGGTTTTCCTGTAGTTTATAGATAAATAACTATTTTCTGTTTTTTTTCAAAGTTGCAGGTACAGTAGTTTCTGAAAGAAAGGGTAATGGAAATATAGTGATGGACGGGCAGACACATGAGTGATTCTTCATCTTCTTTTCCCTTTAAGGTACGTAACCCTAATAACAGCAATACTCATGTAACGAAATTGAAAATACCGGTAATTACCCTTTTAGTACCTGTGTACCGCTCGCGGGAGTAATAGTTCAGAAACAACAAAATGTTGCAATGCTGTTGTACGTAATTCGTTGTTACTAAACATACCCCAAACGCTTACGGCAATTCGTGCGGAAACTGGCCAATGAGTTAATTGTCTGAATTAACGAGTAAACTTTCACATAATACAATAATAGACACCTATATTTATTAAAAAAAAAATAGGATCACGACTGTAATCCCCAAGTACGGTAGACCTCTCAGATCTCCAGGAGCTTAGATCCTTTGAATATGTCAAGTGGGGGTAGTCAGAGGCACGTCCAACATTATATTTGGCACATGCCCACATTGTGTTATTATGATGCATCTATGTTTATTATTTATCTATGACTAGCTGTCCTGACAGACGTTATCCTGTCAAATTTCAATAAGCTCAAAGGGACAACGTCGTCGTAGGACCTAAGGACTACCATGGTACAACCCCCAAATATTTGCAGATATTGCAAACATTTGTCACGCCACGGGGTGCGAACCCACACCTTGTATTGCCGAACAATGTAATAACGGGCTCAGAATATAAATCTCAACCGCAAGTAACTTTTCTTGACCTAGAAAAAGGACACTTAGGGATCGTACCCAAACTACGTGATACGTTCTGAAGGGGGGGGGTGGTCTTTAAAAATACCACTCAAGGTCACAGAGGAGGAGGGGGGGGGGGTTGGTTTTAGGTTTACGTCACTTAGTTAATATTAATTAAATTAAATTAATAGGATCACGACTGTAATCCCCAAGTAACGGTAGACATCCTCTTAGATCTCCAGGCGCTTAGATCATTTGAAGATGTCTTGTGGGGGTAGTCAGACGTCCAAACATTATATTTGGCAAGTGCAAACATTTTGCAGCATTCCATACGTGACAGGTTGCAAGCCCATCGCCGCTTACAAGAATACTAACTGGTTTCCTCACGATGTTTTCCTTCACCGTTTTGAGCACGTGTTTTGATGGGCATATAAATTTTTCGAACAGAAAAATCCATTCCAGAACCTTCGAAATGAAAGTCGAGGTACCTCCCACTCGGCCAACTTAGTCAATATCCTCTAGAAAAATCTCACGCTTTTTCGAACTCTATTCAAATAATTATGGCGCGCAGTGTTTATCTACTAATAGGTATCTCAAAACTCAAGGGGGGGGGAAGTGTCTTAGCAAATACTACGGGTGTTCACCGAAAAAGGGGCGGGGGGGTAAATAAAAAAAACCGGCCAAGTGCGTTTCTGGTCACGCGCAATGTACGGTTTCGTAGCTTATACAGCTAACAACGTTATAAGACTACGAAACGATAAAAAATGGTTCACGTAGTATGGGTACGTTCCTTATATATTCGTAGATGCTCGTAATAGGTACTTTTACTGGTCTAGAAGCTATTCATCTCAATAAAAGTCTACACCTGACCGCGAACCATGTTAATAGCGTATAACTGTCACACAAAGTGTTTGGTAACCAGCTTAAGCTGGTGTATTTTCTATCTATTTAGAACACTTGAAGTCGTGGTGACAAAGAGAGACGTTGAGATCGTCTAATCATAAAATGAATGCCTCTATGTTTACGTTCACATACAAAGTAGGTGCATAGACGCAACATATACCCTCGTATTCAAGAACGACACTATGAGAACACGCACCCACAGTGAAAGAAATCTTTTTTCATAAAAATCACTTTATGTTGTGCGACACTGCATAGTGTGACTAGAGGCACATTGTCGTGTGCCTCTAGCCAAAGTTGAGCTCTAAAAGCATACGGTAGCGTGCGCCATAGTGCCGCTCAACACATAAAGTGATGTTTATGAAAAAAGATTTCGTCCACTGTGGGTGCGTGTTCTTATAGTGTCGTTCTTGAATACGAGGGATAGTGTTGGAACTATGCTCGTGTGTAGTAAACTTAACTTGTAAGATATTGTTTATGTTACATAAGATGACCAGAGATAATCTGTCGATATCAGTCTATCTTTTCTTCATCTCTTCTTCTTTTCATGTTCTATTAATCACTACATAGTATAAAGCAAAGTCGCTTTCCGCTTCCCGCGTCTGTATGTAATATGTATGTATGTTTGCTTATATCTTTAAAACTACACAACGGATTTTGATGCGGTTTTTTTTAATAGATAGAGTAGTTCAAGAGGAAGGTTTATGTGTATAATACATGCATAATATAGTAGAGAAACACTGATAATTTTAGAGGTTTCTAATGTGATGTCGTAAATAAACACATTTTTTTTCTACAATAAAGTCCGCGATGGTATTAGAAATGTCTTACGCACAGCGAAGCGGGCACGGGTCAGCTAGTCTTTAATAAAGTATCCATAATATCATCCAGATCGTGTGTAATTTAACCATTGTTGTAATTTAAAAAATCATAATATGCGTACTAATTTTTATTAATAAAAACTGAATATTATTAAGAATTGATTAAAAACGAAACTAGTGTTTATGAAGAGCCAACTTTGAAAAATAAATCTATCGAGAAAAGTTTCACCAATCGCGTTTCTGTCTATAATTTATCTAGATTAAATCCTGAAGTTATCTTTGTAATGAAAAACAAAACTGTATGTTTTGCGGTCATTGAGAAAAAACGATTCTGCATTCATCAAAAACATTTATTACTAGCCTGAATGAACGCCCCTCTAATGTATTTACACTCACATACAAAGTAGGTATATAGACGCAACCCAAATACGAATTGGATGTTGTCATTGGTTGTTTATCGGAACACACGAGTATATAAGTATTTTCTGCCTATTTAGAACACTTGAAATCATGGTGAAGAAATCGGACTTTGAGTCCGTCAAATCTTAAAATGAATACCTCTAAAAAATGTTTACGCTTACATACAAAACAGGTGTATAGACACAACAAATAGGTACAAATTGGATGTTGTCATTGGTCGTATAACGAGACACACGCACACAAATATTTTCTGCCTCTTTAGAACACTTGAAATAGTGGTGACGAAGAGAGACGTTTGAGTCTGTCTAATCTTAAAATAAACGTCCCTCTATGTGTTCACGCTCACATACAAAGTAGGTATGGTGTTGAAGTGTGTGGATACAGTCAGTGTGGTGTATTTTTTAAGACCAAGTGGTAGTTTAACTGCCTCCGCTTCTCGATGGTAGCTCCGAATACTCCAGTCTGCCCGCGACCAAGGCTATTGTAACATAGTCGAAATGTCGGGAAAGTAAATTAAAGGTAATTGATATTACCCATGTCAAAATCTATAATTATGTCTACTAATCTCGATAGTTTGAAAAATAATATGTATTTTCTGCCTATTTATAACACTTGAAATTGTGGTGACGAAGCGAGATTTTGAGTCCGTCTAATCATGAACACTCCAAAGTGTTTACGCTTACAAAGCAGGTGTATAGACACAACACATAGATACAAATTGAATGTTGTCATTGGTCGTTAATCGGAACACACACACCTAAAGTGTTGTCATAATGATTTCCTCTCACATTGAAACATCCGACCACACAGTCCAAGGCTAGTGCTGTGTGGTCGATGCATTCAAACAATCACGTTTTGTGTAGGAACTTCGTCCGCGTAGAATCAGGAAATCGATATTTGAAGAATTAATCGTAAAACATTTAGATTCCTGAAAATCAAAAGAAAATTTTGGAAAAAAGTATATACAAATATCCTCACAAACTTTCGCATTTGTATTATTACTAGCTTCTGCCAGCGGTTTCGCCCGCGTGGTACCTGGATAAAAAGTAGCCTATGTGTTATTCTGATGTATAAGCTATATTACTGTAAAGTTCCATAATAATCCGTTCAGTAGTTTTTGCGTGAAGGAGTAACCAACACACACACACACCCACTCACTCACAAACTTTCGCATTTATAATACTAGCCGACTCGTGACAGACGTTGACCTGTCAAGTTTCAATAATCAAATAGAAAAGACTGAATGTTTTTAGTCTGTGATGTCAGATTTGTTGCACATCAGAGCCATCTATACAGAAATCATACCTTTTGCGTTTTTTTATTATTTTAGGGATGTTTTTCATATTTTAAAGTAGTCTATTATTTATTCGGGGATTGTATCTACATCTACAGCAAATTTCACCTTAATCCGTTTTGTCGTTTAGGCCTGATTGTGGAACAAACATACTTACAAACTCACAAACTTTCGCATTTTATAATATTACTAGCGACCCGCCCCGGCTTCGCACGGGTAGCATGTTATTATACATATAAACCTTCCTCCTGAATCACTGTATCTATTAAAAAAATCCGCATCAAGATCCGTTGTGTAGTTTTAAAGATATAAGCAAACATACATACATACATACAGACGCGGGAAGCGGAAAGCGACTTTGCTTTATACTATGTAGTGATTAGGATTAGTATTCTAAGATGTCCTTCTATTGTGTCTTCATTTCCACAATGTTCCAATTTCCAGTGTCCTCAATACCAGACTGAGATTCACTGTTTTCCAATAAGCCAGTCGATAGGTACTCGTATGTAGCAGTTACTCGTGGTGAGGCGTTGGCACAAGGTCTTTATGCCTTTGAGTCAGAGGTTCCCAAACTTTTTATCTCGAGGACCCCTTGCGTGTTTTTCAGTTTTTGAAAGACCCCCCTGCTTACCTAATATTATTTTTTTAGCAAATTTATCAACTGTATGGTTGGCGTATGTTACGTTTACACGTAAAAACAATGCAACTTGTTAATTCTAGTACAATTATATTTACGTACCCAAAGCGAAAATTAAAGTGTTATGAACGCCTACTTTTAGAATTAACTAACATAAACTTCTTGAAATAAATAATAAAAATAGGATAACGACTGTAATCCCCAAGCACGGTAGACATCCTCTTGGATCCCTAGGCGCTCTGATCTTTGAAGATGTCAAAAGGTGTTAGTCAGAGGGACGTCCAAACATTACATTTGGCACATACCTATATTTTGCAGTAGTGCATTTCACGCGTGACAGGTTGCAAGCCCGTCGCCGCTCACAAGAATATTAACTGGTTTCCTCACCATGTTTTCCTTCACCGCCTTTATCACGTGTTTTGAAATGAATCGAACGAAAAAATTAATTGATGCACGGCCGGGATTCGAACGCACTACCTTCAGATTGAAAGGATACCGTCTCGGCCAAAACTGCTTTGTGGTCGGTGGGATTGTGATGTCAAGTTAAGACGAGTAATAAATGTTTTTGATAAATGCAGAATCGTTTTTCTCAATAACCGCAAAACATACAGTTTTGTTTTTTATGACAAAGATAACTTAAGGATTTAATCTAGATAAATTACAGACAGAAACACAATTAGTGAAACTTTTCTCGATAGATTTATTTTCTAAAGTTGGCTTTTCAATAAAAAATAGTTTCGTTTTTAATCAAAACTATGAATAGCTAAACAGTTCATTTTTATATAATTCGTTAGATAATCATACTAGCTACCTAAATTAAAGACAATTTTTTTAACATTTGATGGTTCTCAATATAATGCAGTTTTATCACTTTTTTCGTCTTATCCGGGTAGACTCAGCCCATACAAATCGTCAAAAATTTCACTTATCACCTTATGGTTTTATTGTAGACTTGGAAATCCTAAAAATGGAATAAACAAATCTTAGATAGTATTTACCTCTCCAGATTGAAACTTCAGGATGTTTTACGCCGCTATGAATAACTTTGGCACACAAGCCATCTTCAGATCAGCAGTGCAATAGAAGCACTTGCATTCACGTGCCTTATTTATGTGTAGCTTAGAATAAAGAAGCTGACATGTTGTGAGCGATGGCGGATAAAACAACTAAATAAATAAATAAATATTGGTGGGACACTATCACACATCGCCATCTATAAAAAAACCGGCCAAGTGCGAGTCGGACTCGCGCACGAAGGGTTGCCTACCATTATCTATAAAAACGGCAAAAAAACGTTTGTTGTATGGGAGCCCTCCTTAAATAATGATTTTATTATGTTTTTAGTGAAAACACATAAAGTGATGATTATGAAAAAAGATTTCGCCCACTGTGGGTGCGTGTTCTCATAGTGTCGTTCTTGAATACGAGGGTTAGGGTGTTTTACATAAATAGGATCACGACTGTAATCCCCAAGTACGGTAGACATTCTCTCAGATCTCCAGGCGCTTAGATCCTTTGAAGATGTCTAGTGGGGTCTAAACATATTTGGCACATGCCCACATTTTGCAGTAGTTAGCATATCATATGTGACAGGTTACAAGCCCATTGCCGCTTATAAGAATACAAGGCGTTTAGATCCTTGAAGAGAGGAGTTATTCAGAGGCACGTCCGAATATTACATTTGGCACATGCCCACATTTTGCAGTCGTTAGCAGTTTTTTTGTAAAAACACCCTGACACAGAACAATTATCCATGTGTATCGCTTATAAGAATAACTGGTTTCCTTCACCGTTTCGTGGTTTTCTATAAGCCCAAAATCCGTTATTTCTACATCTTCATGAACACAACCCCTCCTAACCATATTTTCCACATTGTCTCTTACAGCTTCGTGGATACATCGCCCTGCGGTAGATCCCTATATCCCAGTTTACTCACTGAGCAGATACTACGCATGCTATATACTGCATATTGGTAACACATTTCGCTGAACAAAATATTGAACAGCTTGAAGACGGGCACGATATGTTTAGGAACAGTACTTATGAAAGTACTAGCCGATTCGATTTCCTGTCAAATTTCAATAATCGAATAGAAAAGACAATGTTTTTAGTTTGTGATGTCAGATTTGTTGCTCACCAGCGTTATCTATACCAAAATCATCCATTTTGTTTTCAATTCCCTAGTTTTTTTATCATTTTAAGGAAGTATTTCATATTTTAAAGTAGCCTATGTTTTATTCGGGCATTATATCTACATCTACAGCAAATTTCATCCTAATCCGTCTTGTCATTTAGGCCTGATTGACACACAAACATACATACAAACTCACAAACTTTCGCATTTATAATAATTAGGATTTCAGATTATTGATCTTTTGTATTAATAAATGTTATCTTATCATATCTTATTTTAGAGAAGTGGACTAATGTGGCTTATTTCGCATGTTATTTTTATAAACTTTGACATCGATCACATATTCCAATTAATGGTTTAATTTCTTCAAACAAACAATTCTGTCAAATCGTTGAGATGTGCGGGCCGGGGGGAGCGGTAAAAAATACATTCTAATTGGCCGGTTCAATGTCACAGCCCGCCGCAGGCAGCAGTAATAAGCCTAATGTGTTGTGAGAAAGTGTTCGCCTTATATAAGGAGTCTATAGGCTGTGTGGTCGATGATCTGACCACATACGAAGTGAGTGCACCAGCAATTATTTACCACGAACAAAAAAATTCAATTATGAATTACGTTTAATCCGAAGCGTGTTTACTGTACTCGTCTATATTGTTGTACGGTGTTGCTTTGAATGCGATGAAATAAATAAGATTTTGTCATATTCTTAACTTCAGTGCGGGTTTAAACCCTGATTTACGAGTATATTTATTGAAGCATAAAAAACCAAAGAAGACGTGTGTGTGAATTTTACTAAATAAATCCATTATTTAACTCGGCGACTTCGGTGGCGTGGTAGTTGGGTGCCCAAAGAGGTACGGGTGCGATTCTCGGAACAAAATTATATCTTCATGATAATTATATATTAAGCCGTGTTGGCCGAGTGGAAGGTACCTCGATTTTCAACCAGAAGGTCGTGGGTTCAAATCCCGGCGTGCATCAATGGATTTTTCTGTTCGAAAAAATTATATGCGCATCAATAACACGTGCTCAAGACGGTGAAGGAAAGCATCGTGATGAAACCAGTTAGTATTCTTATAAGCGGCGATGGGCTTGCAACCTGTCACGTATGGAATGCTTGGCATGTGCCAAATATAATGTTTGGACGTGCCTCTGACTACCCCCAATAGACATCTTCAAATCTAAGTGTCTGGAGATCTGAGAGGATGTCTACCGTACTAGGGGATTACAGTCGTGATTCTATTTATTTTATTTTTAAACTGTTTGGTATTCCATGAAAGTAGCAAAACTAGCTAATTTGATAAGCAGAGTTGTATAAATTATACCGAAATTCACGAGTAAATCGAAATTCGATAACCGAATTGGGAAGGCAATATTGCTATGGTTTGAATCACTATCGCCCAATAATTTGCAATAGATGGATCAACAGACATCACATCTGTTATTCGGTTTCAATGTGTTCGATTACTGTTATGGAGATTTGATTTTGTAAAGAGACTTCGAAATGTTGCTTCCTTTCGAGATGCGAACGTGAAAACTTAGCTATACTAGTATTTCATTTTGTGATGAATCGAAAAAATAAATAGGATCACGACTGTAATCCCCAAGTACGGTAGACATCCTCTCAGATCTCCAGGCGCTTAGATCCTTTGAAGAAGTCTAGTGGGGGTAGTCAGAGGCACGTCCAAACATTATATTTGGCACATGCCCATATTTTGCAGTAGTTAGCATTCCATACGTGAGACAGATTGCAAGCCCATCGCCGCTTATAAGAACACTAACTGGTTTCCTCACGATGTTTTCTTTTACCGTTGTAAGCACGTGTTTTTGATGCGCATATAAATTTTCGATCAGAAAAATCCATTGATGCACGCCGGTATTCGAACCCACGACCTTCAAATTGAAAGTCGAGGTACATCTCACTCGGCCAACACGGCTTTTTATTCCAAAGTTGGCTCTTCGAAAACACTAAGCTAAGTAAATTACAGACAGTTTCTTTTTAAATTTGATGGTTTCAAGATAATGCAGTTTAATCACTTTTTCCGTCTTATCCGTCTTATTTTGTAAGAAAAATAAAGATTTATAAACTTTTTTTTTTGTTTTTTTTTTATCTGGGTAGACTCAGCCCAGCCCATACAAAAAGTAAAAAATTTCATACATCACCTTAAGGGTAAGTTTCCACCTACGCGGAGTTGTGCTTAGCTGTGCGGAGCGGACCAATGAGAGCGCTCAAATATACGAGTTTGAAAATGTCGAGCGCTGTCATTGGTCCGCTTAGCACAGCTTCGCACAGTTCCGCGTAGATAGAAACTCACCCTAAGTCGGCTATAAGGATATTAATTCAACAGCCTATTTTAATTCAATTTGTAGCAAAAATAAGCGATGTTTCATATTCCAGACGGCAATAAAATGTGCTACTTGAAAAGTTCAGTACTTGGCGTCTGGCTAACTTGTACAGCAATATTCGCCTCGGTCTAAAAGCTGCCACTTCATTTCGTATTAGCGGCCTTTACACAGACACTATCGCGAGTGAAACAGCAATCGTGCGTGAAAGAGCGAGCGTGTAAATATGTTGAAAGGGAAATGATTAGACCGCGCAATCACGCTCACAGTCGTACGCGTAATCACGTGTTCCGAGGATGTCTTCACACTTTACAAGCTTGCGCACACGCTCACGCAGTCAAAGCTTGCGTATTGCACACACACCAACACGCGCCAGCCCTGTGGGGCTATTTTATAAAAACATGATTATCATGTTATGGTACTGAATGCCCTATACCTACGCTTTTTACGCTGTTTAGGCACCCATACCTACGCTTCCAATACAATACCTACGCTGGTACTATGAAAAGTGTACAGATTAGGTATTGTCTAACATTAGGTATTGCATTCAACATCATAACATGATATTCATGTTTTTTACAAAATAGCCCTGCAGGACGCTCTATCCCGCGCGATTAGTCTCACACGGCCGCTCTTTCCACTTTGTCAAAAACAGGCGAGTAAATGCGCACGATTGCACGTGAAGGCTTTTTGGCGCGCAATCCTGTACGCTCTTGAGAACGCGCGATAGAGTGTCTGTGTAAGAGCCGCTATTGGATTGAGATATTCAAGATTTTTCCTTGAGACTTTATTTAATCTGGAATATGATATTTTCTTCTTTCGGTTTTTGTTAGTGTTGGAAGTCTCGAAATATCAGCTCGCGATGAGTAACTAGCATAATTCAATGACGCAGAAGTACTCGCGTAACATACAAACAAAAAAATAAATAAAAAACATACAGGCGAATCGAGAACCACCTCCTTTTTGAAGTTAAAAATAAACAGCCCTTCGTTTACGTAAGCAATCGACTACATAGCCCAATAGACGCCTAATGGCGTATGCATGTATTTTACATGTAAACCTTCCGCTTGAATCACTCTATCTATTAAAAAAAGTCGCATCAAAATCTATTGTGTAATTTTAAAGATCTAAGCATACATACGGACTGACAGACGGCGGGAAGCGACTTTATTTTATACTAGCGACCCGCCCCGGCTTTGCACGGGTAGCATGTTATTATACATATAAACCTTCCTCCTGAATCACTCTATCTATTAAAAAAAACTGCATCAAAATCCGTTGTGTAGTTTTAATAATAATAATAATAATCGTTTATTTCGGAACAAGTTATATAGTACAATATTAATAGAGAACGATGATAACTACAGTAGTTATAAAAACTGTGTCGCAGCTACCAACGCCCACCTCCTGGACAAGTGCAGTTTGTTCCTAACTGTATACAAAAATATACTGCAATAAAATAATTTGAAAAAAAAAAAAAGTGTTGAATTTAAAATAAAGCTCTTTAGATAAGTGTTTTTTAGTTTCTGTGTATGTGTGAGTGTGGGTGTGTGTGTTTGTGTGTGTGTGTGTGTGTGTGTGTGTGTGTGTGTGTGTGTGTGTCTGTGTGGTGTGTGAGTGCATGTATTGTAATATCTATTTAATGACTCTCATTAAATCTTCAGTATCATCATAGGATAGTGATTGGAGCCAAGCAAACAATGTAGTTTTGCATTTGTGTATAGAAAAGGGATAAATACAAAGATGAATATTAGCTCTATTGTAAAGTAATGAACTGATATGGCGATTGTGGCGGCTTGCAAGTGCAGTACGCCGGGGTTCAGTCTTGCACACCTTATCAGCTCTACGTTTATTATGAATACCTGGGTCATACGTGAGTTGGGAGTGTTTTAATAGAATAGTTGTCTATAGTTGTCTATAGTTGTCTTGCTGTCAATACATTGCTATGTTTATAAAGGTCTGCCGTAGGGTACCGATAGGGTTTCCGACATATAACCTTTAAAACTGCTCTTTGGGCTCTTTTAAAGATATAAGCAAACATACATACATACAGACGCGGGAAGCGGAAAGCGACTTTGCTTTATACTATGTAGTGACTATGTAGTGAAGCGTGTCGGGACGCTACGCTTTAGTAATATAATTCTAATGATGTATGGATTGGATACGATATACATATGGCACGTCACGACACGCCCCAACATAATAATTTAATGGGCTATTTGACAAGATTTTGAAAACCATTCTAGATTATTCAGTAGTGACTGTGGAACCTAAAAAATATAAAATTTTCTATTCTGTTATGTATTGGTCCTAAAAATGTAAATTAAATATTGACATGCTTGTCAACAAATGAATAAAAGTCAAGTTTTTCAAGGCAGGCGATGACATATTGACAAGCATGTTACGTCATCGCCGATTCGACCAATCATGACCGTTTTGTGTCACGTGACTGGCGTTTAAAATTAGATAATTTTAATATTGGGTTTTTTTTTATAAATCATTGTTTATTTTCAAGTTATTTTACTCCATAACGCTTTATAAAGGCATAATTTACATAGATTACTATCAACAACACTTTATTTTACATTCTGTAAAATAGCCTATTGCGGCTTAAGCCTAATGTGTTGTGCGAAACTATTCGCCTTGCATGAAGAGTCTATCGCTGTGTGGTCGATGACGTAAACCCACAATAGCAAGTAAAGTCGCCGACAAAACTAATAAAGCGTGCGTGGTAGGACAATAGCACTATTGTTCATTAGTTCTTTGTTACCATGCCCTGAACTAAAATAAACAGTAAGTATAATATAAGCTCCTGTAACGGTGTTGTGCGCAAACGGAAACATAACGTCCATTGTTGAGTTTCATACTATTACATCAACCTAGCTCTTTAAACGTTACAAAGTGATCGTCATTTATTTCAATAAAATCACAAAGATCACTTTGAAACGTCTTAGGAACTAGGTGAAGCTACGCCGATTCCACGCGACCAAGCCTAGAAGAATCAGGCAACAAACACGGCTTGGGGTCTACCTTATTTCTCAATGATCTTTTCCTTACTGTAGAGCTCCAGTGTGGTGCCAATCGAACAAGGTGAAGGCTCAAACAAGAAAAATAATTAAAAGTACTAAAGTATAAAAAAATTAACTAGGGTTTAGAAATAAAACCTAAAGATGAAAGAACTTATGAATAGATCATTCGAGAACTTCATTTGATATCAAAGGTCAAAGTCAAAAGGCGTTTATATCAATAAAATCACAAGGATCACTTTGAAACGTCTTAGAAACTAGGTGAAGCTACGCCGATTCCACGCGACCAAGCCTAGAAGAATCAAGCAACAAACACGGCTTGGGGTCTACCTTTTTCTCAATCCTTTCTTTACTGTAGAGCTCCAGTGTGGTGTCAATCGAACAAGGTGAAGGCTCAAACAAGAAAAATAATTAAAAGTACTACTCAAGTATCACATTGCATCGCGGTTTTGGCCCTTAGGCTGACGAGGCTGCTAGTCTGGGGTGCAACTGGAAACTAAAGCTCGTTATTACTAACCAACCAGAGACGGTATGATGAATGGGAGACGCTTCTATTGTTATTATATTAGTTTGTGCAAATAGTTACTAACTTGTTGCAGAATTTTATTAAATCTTGTTTATAAGTGTACACCCTAGAGCAACACGGGCTTCCTATGGAAGGGAGTAGCCATTCGCCGTGGTCCTCTCTGTCAAAGTACAAGCCCAAGTGGGCATACACATTTTATAAAACTGTCAATGTGTGAGTCATCTGTACACGAATTATTAGTGTATTGTTGGAGTGTTAACGTCATCATTACAGTCAGTTCGCAGTTTGGTTTTTGCATGTAAGTGTGCGGAACTGCACTTGTGTGCACATTTCCCCCCGCAATAAACGCCAGAACTATTTTAATAGTAATCTATCGCTAAGAATACTCCCTTCCGTAGGAAGCCCGTGTTGCTCTAAGGTGCACACCGACCAATCTTCCATTGATCTTTATATTTATTCAATCCTAAGACCGCCCATTATGACTGGCCACATTATGAAAACGAATAGAGAGAAATGGACTAAAGACATAATAGAATGGTATCCTAGAAACGGGAAAAGACATAAAGGACGGCAAATCAAAAGATGGGAGGACGATTTGCCAAAAGGATGGAGAAAGTTAGCTCGGAATAGAGAAGAGTGGAAGACAATGGGGGAGGCCTATGTCAAGAGACAACCTGACCAACAAACTGGCTGCTGATAAACTAACCTATCTAAAAATTAGGTTAGAATTGCTTAGCAGTTATTATTATTATTATTATTTTTATTTTGTTATGTAGATTGTAAGTTAAAATTGGTTAGAGAATAAAGGCTTTTATTATTATTATTATTATTATTATAAGACCGCCCATTGTTCAGCATAGTTTTTTTGTTGTGTATTCTTATTATATATGTTTTATTTCTTTTTATGGTGTGCAATAAAGTATTTTCTATCTATCTATCTATCTATCTGGAATATATTGATAAGACGGCCTTTGTTTGCTCTAGATTAAGTTTTTGGCATTATTTTTTGTTATTGGTGTACAATAAAGAATTTTCATTCATTAATTCATTTAATAATCTTAGCATAATAGGTATTTACGATATTTTACGATGTTTGGAACGTGCCTCTGACTCAAGACATATTCAAAGGATCCAAGCGCCTGGAGATCTGAGAGGAATGTCTACCAATTACAGTCATATCCTCTTTTTATTTTTATTTGATTGTTGTGTCAACTAATCACGATAGAGAGCCAATTTATGAATTGACTGACTCCAAATTGCCGCACGTACAGTTGACGTGGGTTAGTTGTCAGCAGATTACTTAATACAACATTTGATTCGCTTATCCGCCTACCGCGGATTACGTGATGCTGAAGCGTGCTGTGTATAGAACTGTAGATAGACCAAAGTGCCCGTGATTAACTTGCGATTCCCCATGCCATCGACCACACGGCCTATAGACTCCTCATGCAAGGCTAACACTTTCAAACAACAGATTAGGCTTAAGCTGATTTAAGACAAAGAGCGCGATTTGCAACGCTCTCCGTGGTTGTGACATTGAACTGGCTAATAATGTATTTTTTACCACTCCCCCTGACCTGCACACTTCATAGGTTTGACATAATTGTTTGTTTGAAGAAATGAAGCCATTATGGTCTTCGCACACTGGCATACGGCGCGGCTCTACCGCGCTAATTTTAAATTTATTAACTGAATTTAATACTTATCCAATCGAAATAAGTCTCTCTAAACTGCGCTGAGATGCTCTCGAGGCCGATTACCGAGTATTGAAATACAAAGGTCGGCACCACATTGGAGCTTTACATAGCATTAAGGAATCATTGAAAAAAATTATAGACCCCATGTCGTGTTGGTTGCCTGATTCTTCTAGATTATTTTTCAAACTATCGTGATAAAATCTATAGTTATGATTCTTCTAAACTTGGTAGCGAGGAACAGGCGTAGCTTCACCTAATTAGTAAGACGTTTCAAAGTGATCCGTGTGATTTTATTGAAATAAATGATTTTAGAATTTAAATTTAAATTGAATTTCGATTGGATAACTATTACATTGTATTGATACATTTGAAATCCTCTACCGTGCCATACGCCAGTGTACGCTGACCATTAGTCGTCTATTGGGCTATGTGGTCGATGCTACATGCACATTAGTTTAATCTGGACCCATCGTACCATATGAGAAACGTATATTATGAAATTACGAGGTCAGAACCCATTATAATCTCTGTCCTAATTTGATAAAGTACTCTAAGGAAAAGTTATGCCATGAAAATGAATAGCTGTAATAATGTTATGAATATGGAAAGTGCTGCGCAATTTAATATTATTCAAAGGTGTGTTGAAGACTGGGTTGGTCCGGTTAGTACAAGATGGCTGTAAGTATTTTGTTCGAAAATAAATTTTAGCTCTGATGTTAGCCAAGTGTGTGGTACCTCGACTTTCATTTTGAAGGTCGTGGTTTCGTCCAGGCGTGCAGCAATTAATATTTCTGTTCGAAAAAATTATATAAAAACACTAGCCGACCCGTGACAGAGTTTGTCCTGTCGAATTTCAATAATCGTACAGAAAAGACCGAATGTTTTTAGTCTGTGATGTCAGATTTGTTGCACACCAGCGCCATCTATACAGAAATCATCCTTTTTGCGTACTTTATCATTTTGAGGATGTTTTTCATATTTTAAAGTAGTCTATTATTTATTCGGGCAGTATATCTACATCTACAGCAATATTCAACTTAATCCGTTTCGTCGGTTAGGCCTTTCACTCATTGACATAGGCATTGACACAAATTTTCACATTTATAATATTATTAGGATTAGGATTGTTAGGAAACTAGTTAGTATTCTTATAAGCGGCGATAGGCTTACAACCTGTCACGTATGGAATAACTACTGCAAAAATGTGGGCATGTGCCAGATATAATGTTTGGACGTGCCTCTGACTTTACCCTCCAGACATCTTCAAGGATCCAAGCGCCTGGAGATTTAAGATATTTTTTTTTTTAAGGTTTATTAAGGACTGGGTTGGTCCGGTTAATCCAAGATAGCTGTATTTTGTTAGGACAGAAATTTTAGCTCTGAGAGAATTCCGTACATGCTCGACACGTGCCAAACAGTAATCGAAACACTCTGCAACTCGTATAGGGTAGGAGCGCTGGTTGTTGGCACTTTGACAACATTTTAATTATCATTTATACGGTTAATTAAAAAAAAATACTAAAACGACGATTTTTAAACATAAAATAGAGTATTTATCTATGTCTTTAGTTTAAGCAAAAGTTTTGTAACAGGCGATATTTATTTATTAATGAATGACAATACGGGAAATCATTAGTCAATCATCAAAGAGGTATAACGTATCACAACTGTCACTAATCAAAACGGACTATAGACAACTAATTGTAATAATTATAGATTTTTAACAAGTTTGTTTGCTATGCTTAGTTATTGACTGCCAAAATTGAAAATGCCCAAAGCCGGGGTAGGTACCACAACCGGGTCTATGGATGCCTGTAGTCGATGATGGATGCAGACTCAATTGTTGTTCCTATCCTAGAAAAAAATATTAAGGTGATAAGTAAAATTTTTGACATTTTGTATCGGCTGAGTCTACCAGGATAAGACGGAAAAAGTGATAAAACTGCATTATCTCGAAAACCATTAAATTTAAAAAGAAACTGTCTGCAATTTATTTAGCTAGTATGATTATCTAACGAATTATATAAAAATTAACTGTTTAGCTGTTCATAGTTTTGATTAAAAACGAAACTAGTGTTTTTGAAGAGTCAACTTTGGAAAATAAATCTATCGAAAAAAGTTTCACCAATCGTGATTCTGTCTGTAATTTATCTAGATTATATCCTTAAGTTATCTTTGTCATAAAAAAACAAAACTGTATGTTTTACGGTTATTGATAAAAACTATTCTGCATTCATTAAACACATTAATTACTCGCCTTAAGATAGGTATTACCTAAAATTCAAAAAGTCAGAATGACAGAAGATTGGCGAAACAGGTGTAGGTAGGTACAGTTGTTCTATCTCACGAAGGCGGGTGAGTACTTGTAGTTGTGATGTGTATAGACATGCGCTTTTGTGTGCGTGATTGTGGCTCGGACGATACTGTAGGCTACACACACAACTTAGACCATTAAACCTTCATGAGATACAACAACTGTAGAATAGACTTGACTTGTTGTTGAATTGTCAAAATAAAAGCTTATTGTAAACGGCTTGCACAGCAATACCTAAATGTATTTAGCACGCTTGACACATTTAGGAAGAAGTCAAGTCATACAAATTCGTCTAAAAATAAAAATTTATTAAATTCTTATTTTTTTTCAGTCAGAGGTGCGTCCAACAATATTGTGTGGACGCAGCTCTGACTACCCCATATAGACATTTTCAAAGATCTAACATTTTTTCCAAACATAATGTTTCGACGTGCCTCTGACTACCCCCTTTATAAATCTTTAATGTATGTCTACCGTACTTGGGAATAACAGTCAGGCTCCTATTTTATTTTAATTTTAATTTCAGTACACAAAATTAAATGATCTACACCATATTTCTATCCGCAATTTGAAATAAACGATCACGTTAATATATAATGCCTACATTTTATAAAATTTTGAGCCACTTTAACTATCCCGTTTATTGAAATTTGCAATTTACTAAATAAACATCTGGGACTAGAAACTAATTTTCCTTTGCGAAAATTCATCTTTTAGCTGAAGCCGGAGAATTCCGAGATAAATTAATCGAAAGTAGACACTTAATTTTATGTTTGAGAAGCAATAATTGGTGCGGATATTTTTATAAAAATTTAAATGGGGCTGGGCTAAGGGTATTAATAGTTCAACCTTATAAAGCTTTAAAATCTTAATATTATAAATGCGAAAGTTTGTGAGTTTGTATGTATGTTTGTTTCTCAATCAGGCATAAACGACAAAACGGATTAAAATGAAATTTTCTGTAGATGTAGATATAATGGCTGAATAAAAAATACTACTTTAAAATACGAAAAACATCCCCAAAACGATAAAAAACGAAAAAGGGATGATTTCTGTATAGATGGCGCTGGTGTGCAACAAATCTGACATCACAGACTAAAAAAAATCAGTCTTTTCTATTCGATTTTCGATTTTCTATTCGACTATTGAAATTTGACAAGACAACGTCTGTCACGGGTCGGCTAGTAAATTCTAAATTAAAAGTTGAATAAAAGTTGACAAATTTTATTGGCCTAGCAGCTCAGTTAAAAATGGCTCTGCATTTTCCGCTGTAAGTTAATTTGTGTGATGAACATGATGTTTATTCTATTTTTTTGTGTTATAATATAATAACTAATGATTACTGTAAATAAACCGACCAAGTGCGTGTCGGACCACGCGCAATGTAGGGTTTCGTAGTTTACACAGAGTAATAAGAAATTTTCAATGGGATTTAAAAAAAAAGTTGATTATTTCTTTTTCAAGTCATTTTATAAGTTCGTCGAATATTACTTCTATTACTTGTAAACTTGTGACGCCTACTTAGCTGTTATAGTGGTGTACTACTACCGTGAATTTTTTCACGCCTCCAAAACCAATATTTTAACATTTAGGGGACTCGACTCTACAAAAATTAGCACTTTAAGAGGCTGCCAGTCGCTGATTGCTCTTTTTCGAAACGAAAAAAGAAATACTTCTGAACAAGCCACATCTCCTATTTTTATAAGTATATTACTTTAGGTTCCTACCTAGATTTCTATTAAGCAGAAAACATAATAGCAGAAACTTTTCACGATAAAGATATTATTTCAAAATGATACGTTTTAGAATTTATGATCGAAATATTTTATATACCTACTATTAAAATCAACTTGTGATTTATTGTTAAAGATAGGTAATATGTAGATCTAGATTTCTATTAGGATAGATTTTTGATAAGTAATTATACATAATTTATATCATTAATTTATTCGAAAAGCTAAGGCGGACCACGCGCGGACGTGTGTTTGTCATCATTGCAGCGGTCGGTAGGATTATTTATCGAAGTGATTAAAGATGGGTACATCTTTATTCACATATACTATACATTATAAAATAGGAGATGTGGCTTGTTCACAAGTTTTTCTTTTTTCGTTTCGAACAATAATAATCGTCGACTGGCAGCGTCTTAAAGCTTAATATTCCACAAAGGGAAAAGATTTATCCAACGACACCCCACACCATGAAGTACGCGAGAGAAGTAAAAATGTTTAAAAAGATTTTATTCCACCACTCTGTCGGCGTGACTCATAATATATGTATATTCATACCAAATTACAGCTTTCCAGTCTCTGACAGTCTGACTGTCTCCTTTTTTGTAGACATAGCACTCTCTCTGAGCTAAGCTTCCGACAGACGACCGGACGGACGGACGGATGAACGGACGGACGGACGGAAGGACGGACATGGCGAAACTTTAAGGGTTTTTTGTAGACATAGCATTCTCTCTGAGCTAAGCTGCCGACAGACGACCGGACGGACGGATGAACGGACGGACGGACGGAAGGACGGACATGGCGAAACTTTAAGGGTTTCTTGTAGACAAAAAAACCCTAAAAAATGTACTACGGATTTTTATCGATGAATTCTTGTGAATAGGTTTTATTAACTTTGAAGAACACGTGCATACTAGTAAATTTTCAAAGTAAAAATGCAAAATGTTTAATCAATTATTATGCTTGAAGAAATGCTGAAAGAATTGAACAAATGTTAAACTTCACACACGTATCTTCACTTACGAATTAAAGGTCTTTTACCTTTGTGTTTTATTGATTGTTGTTTTATTTTTACTATGAAATGTAACAATATAATTAAATTTTTATTTTATAATTATTGCTTTACTGCTTTAAGTACTGCTTGTACTGCTTTAAACATTAAGGGAGAGTGGGGTAACAACGAACACATAATATTAAAAATACTGAAGTAGAATTTTACAATCATTAATATTTGCTCCTTTTTAGAGTTCCGTACCCAAAGGGTAAAAACGGGACCCTATTACTAAGACTTCGCTGTCTGTCTGTCTGTCTGTCTGTCCGTCCGTCTGTCTGTCTGTCACAGGGCTGTATATCATGAACCCTGATAGCTAGACAGTTGAAATTTTCACAGATTATGTATTTCTGTAAAAACAGATGAAAATCATTATTTAAGGGGGGGGCTCTCATACGTACGTCATAACGAACGTGATTTTTTTGCCGTTTTCATAGATAATGGTGGTTTTTTTTATTTTATAATCATTGTCGTAATTTTTTCTCTGTTTCTATTGGTACTGCTGCAATATGCCTTGCATTGAGCATTAGGGGAGAGTGGGGTAACAACGAACACAATACATAATATTTAAAATACTAAAGTAGAATTATACATTAAAATTTGCTTCTTTTTTTGTCAAAGCAAATGTGTAATTTTTGTGATTCTGGCGCATCGCCCACACGCCCCGCTCCGCTAGCATGCCCTTGCCTCGACTCCGAGCCGCCTCCACCTCGCCTTTGCCTTGACTCCACCTCGACTGTAGCTCGTGTGGCCGATGCGCCTTAAATCCGCAGGGTAATTACGAAGTACATGTTAGATATTAATAAATAAGTTGAGACTTCAAAAGTACATAGACGCGCTATTAATTTTCAAACTATCGTGATTAGTAGACATAACTATAGATTTGAACACGGGTGTTTATCACGTAATTACCTTTAATTTATTTTATCGACGTTTTACGTAATTACGTGATAAACACCCGTGTTAAAATCTGTAGTTATACATAGACGCGGACTGTGGTTTCCATAGCTCCCTTACTGGATAAGTACCAATTAGTGCTTAACCCCCCCATTTCCCACTAAGTCCACACCTACCAACCTCGCTATCGACCGGGTCGGGTATTGGGCCTATTTTTCACGCTATCTCAGCTATAGACGAGAGCCACGCAGTCCTGTAGATAATTTGTCTCCGTCTCGGCAACAATTAGGGGAGGCCGTGGAAAGTGGAAAGAACGTATTAATAATGTGGTTTTATTAGCGAGTTTTAACACTCTAGGTACACCTCGCTCCGAACTGATAAATTATAGGTTGTCTGAAAGAAAAATTATATATATTAAATATAAATATTGGCGGACTTTACACACAGCGCAATTTAGCCCCAAACTAAGCAAAGCTTGTACTATGGGAACCAGATAACTGATAGAATACTTAAATACTTTTTTTTTGTAAATACATACTTATTATACATATTAACACCCAGACACAGAACAAACATCTATGTTCATCACACAAATATTTGGCCTGGGTGGGGTTCGAACCCACAACCTACAGCGCAGAAGGAGTTACTACCAACTGAGCTGTGAGGCCGGTCAAAATCGGCGGTTATCGCTTTTAGCGATAACGCCGCCCATTGTAACATCTATGCTGGTTTGTTTTATTTTTGTGCAATATAGAGTTTAAATATCTAAGTAAATATTGGCGTAGGTTCATATCGTGCCATCTAATCCCAAATTAAGCAAAGCTGTACTATGAAGACTAAATAACTGAAAAACACTATTTTTTTTAACGCGAAAGTTTGTGATGATTTTTGTGTCTGAATTACGTCAGTAGTCAGAGGCACGTCTGAACATTATATTTGGCACATGCCCACATTTTGCAGTAGTTAGCATTCCTTATGTGACATGTTGCAAGCCAATCGCCGCTTATAAGAATACTAACAGTATTCCTCACGATGTTTTCCTTCACCGTTTTGAGCACGTGTTTTGATGCGCATTAAATTTTTCGTACAGAAAAATCCATTGATGTGCCGGGAATCGAAACAACGACCTTCAAAATGAAAAATGCAGTAAATGATTTTGAATTTGAATTCTGTGTATTGAGAATTTACTCACTATCAATATCTGTACAAAATTAGCACCGCAATGCGGTCATTGCGGTCGAAACTGAGTGCTCCTGAGCACACTAAAACAAAGTGCTCATGCACTGCAACAGACATAAAAAAGCGGCCAAGTGCGAGTCGGACTCGCGCACGAAGGATTCCTACCATTATCTATAAAAAACGGCAAAAAATACGTTTGTTATATAGAAGCCCCCCTTAAATATTTATTTTATTCTGTTTTTAGTATTTTTTAATATAGGAGCAACATAAATACATAATCTGTGAATTTTAACTGTCTAGCTATCACGGTTCATGAGGTACAGCCTTGTGACAGGTAGACAGACGGACAGCGGAGTATTAGTCATAGGGTCCCGTTTTTACCCTTGGGGTGCGGTACCCTAAAAATTAAAATTAAAAGTAAAATTTGTATTTTTGTTTGCAATTCACTTATGAAAAGCAACATTATTAGGGAGTAATAGAGGTAATGTTTTATTTAAAAAAATTAGAAATACTAAAATTACATTAATGTAACCTATTATCTATATTAACACTCGTGCAAAGTCTATCGGACTAACTTTTTTATACAATAATATATGAATTACTAGCTGCTCGCCCCGGCTTCGCATGTATAGTATTTGAATAAAAGTAGCCTATGTCACTCTTCAGCCCTTCAACTATATCCACATAAAAATCACACCAATCCGTTGCTCCATTTTGACGTGAAAGACGGACAAACAAACATACTTTCACATATAAAAGTATGGATGTACCTAAAAACTTCCGCTTGACAATTTGGGACAGCCTGTATAGCTAATTAAGCAATTACTAGTAGCAATTTAGAACCGCAATAATCAACGATCGCTCAAACAAACGAGATACAAATTTGCCGGATCATTGAGTAATTTTAGAACAACGAAAACCTGCCATAAATCCTGTGTGGCGTAAACTTTAATCACAATAAATATGAATAAATATTGGCGCAAATGTCAAACTCACACAATGCCTTTTAGTCCTAAACTAAGCTTGTAATATGAGATAACTATAGATTTTACCACGGGTGTTTATCACGTAATTACCTAATAAATTAAAGGTAAAATTACGTGATAAACATTAAACACCCGTGTTAAAATATATAGTTATGTCTACTAATCACGATAGTTTGAAAGATAATATTGTAATATGAGGTATACATAATAGCTTATAATAGAATATTTTTTTGTATTACAGCTATATTTATCATACAAAGGATTGTTTTATGGGCTAAAAAACATGTGAACCTTTTTTTGGGATGAAAAATATTGAGAGCCGTCACGGGACGCTTGGCAGATGTGAAACATCGTGACAGCATATCGCGAACCGGATCGGACGCGGTCGGCAGCAACTCATCTAGTTCGCGTGGCCGTGTGTAGTTCGTGGCGGCGAATGCCGTGGCGACACGTCGCCAAGCCAACAGCCGGTCTGACCTGCGTTTGATGTTTCACGTCTAAAATTAAATAGGATCACGACTGTAATTCCTAAGTACAGTAAACATCGGTTCAAATATTTAGCCGCTCTGATCTTGAATATGCTTAAAGAGGGTAGTCAGGCACGTCCAAACAACACATTTGGCACATGCATTTTACAGTAATTAGAATACGTGACGAGTAGCAAGCCGATCGCCGCTAAAATGATTAAATTTTTCGAACCATGGCATCCTTTGATCCATGACTAGAATTCGATCCAACTCCAAGTCGAGGCAACTTCCACTAGACCAACACAATTTTTACTACGGCATTTTATTATTATAATATATAAATTGGTTTCGGTATTACGCCTCATAAAACCCACTAAACAAAATATAGATACAGTAAACTACCCAAAACTGCTGTTCCTAGTAAAAGCCTCGATACGTTAGTGTCATAAAAAAATATCCACCGGATTTGAGAAGTGATCGTTAAAACTTGAAATACGGCCTCACTTCCTTTAAAATAAGCTTTTTAGAAGTGCTTTGGGAGAATGCCAGAACAAAAAGGTTTCTCTTTAAATAATTCATAAATCTAAATATACAAAAATGCTAATTACTGCAAAATGTGGGTATGTGCCAAACGTTTCGACGTGCCTCTGATTAACCTCTTTAGACATCTACAAAGATCCGAGCACCTGGAGATTTGAAAAGATGTTTACCGTTATTGGGTATAACTCTGACTGAATTTCGAAACAATTTTTTATAGTAGATTTTTAGGGTTCCGTACAAAACGGGACCCTATAACTTAGACTTCGTTGTCCGTCTGTCTGTCCGTCTGTCTATCTGTCACAAGGCTGTATCTCATGAACCGTGATAGAAGAAATTTTTACAAATGATGTATTTCTGTTGCCGCCAAATATTTAAGTGGGGCTCCCATACAACAATCTTTTTTTTATAGTTTTTTATAGTTAAATGTATGGAACCCCTCGTGGGCGAGTCCAACTTGCACTTGGTCGGTTTTTTTATTTATTTTTATAATTTTAGTAAGAAGTTTGATTAAGCTTTGCCGTCATGTTTTATTCCATTACTGTGTGAATGCAAACTTAATTTTGATGCTAACCTACCAGTAGGTAGTAGCTACTATCCGTAGTTAGTTAGATTGTTTCTTTGAGCGAAGTTGATTTAAAACTGAACTCTTTCTTGTTGTTTTTGAAACTTTGCCAGGATTCAAGCTCTTTGTAAGTTAACTTGCATTATTTTGTGCAAGTTTGTAGTTTCGCCACACTTTGCGCTTTTAACCGACTCCAAAGTAGGTAGTCCCCATTATAGCTGTTAAGGTCGAGTTTCGACCTACGCGGAGCTGTGCGATGCTGTGCGACGCTGTGCGGAGCGGACCAATGGCAGCGCTCAAATATTCGAGTTTGATAATGTCGAGCGCTGTCATTGGTTCACTCCGCTTTGTTTCTCATAGCTCCGAGTAGATGGAAACTCACCTGATGCGGAGCTGTACGGAGCGGACCATGAATTGTACATGAATAAATGTACTTGAGTAGTACTTTTAATTATTATTCCTGTTTGAGCCTTCACCTTGTTCGATTGGCATCACACTGGAGCTCTACATAGCTTTAAGGAAAAGATCATTAAAAAAAGGTAGACCCCACACCGTGTTTGTTGCTTGATTCTTTTAGTCTTGGTCGCGAGGATTCGGCGTAGCTTCACCTAGTTCCTAAGACGTATCAAAGTGATCCTTGTGATTTTATTGAAATAAATGATTTTTGAATTTGAATTTGAATTAACCAATCCCAGCGCTCGAAATTTTTGGGTCAATTATTTCGGCACTGTGAAGATTATTTATTCACGGTCCGCCAAAGGAAACCCACCCTTATAACAGGTAGCTATTAAAGCTCGGTTTTGAGAGAAAGAGCGCAAACAAATATAAGTAAGTAGCCAACTACAAGGTACTCCACAAATTCGAATCAGAAAATAATTAAAACCCAGACTTGTCTGACTCGTACACCGATGGTTCCGTACAAACTTGTATGTTCGTCCATTAAATTAGGTGATTAAATGTTTAATTATTTTTATTCAATGTATAAATCATAATGACGCCCTTCGGCCAGGTGGATCTTCGGAATGTCACCGGTAAGGCATGTATGAGAAGAGCCGAAGACCGGGCTCAGTGGTGCGTGGTGCGGAGAAACCTATGTTCAGCAGTGGACTACTATAGGTTGATGATGATGATGACGTTTATGATAATGATGATGATGATGATGATTATGATGGTATTCAAATATGTAGTTATCAATTTTTGTTTTTGGAACGAAGTTCCTTATCGCGCGTTGTGAAAGGGGGCTAGACGGAAAAAATTCTTACGAAAAGTTGTCACGAAAAGTCGTCACGACACTTTTTTGCTATAGTATATCTATTAATATATGTATATATCTATTAATTGTGTCGAGGTCGAGGTCGAGGTCGAGGTCGAGGTCGAGGTGGAGGTCGAGGTCGAGGTCGAGGTCGAGGTGGAGGTCGAGGTCGAGGTCGAGGTCGAGGTCGAGGTCGAGGTCGAGGTCGAAGTCGAAGTCAAAGTTGATTCCCCTTCCCTTGTCCCACGTTATTTTGTGAGAACTTCGTTCCATCCGGGTGTCCCTTGACACCTCTCAAGTTTTATTTTTCTTTACTTGTGCTGTACCTTAAACCTTGCTTCAACAAGAAGTGCCATGTGCAATTGTACATACATTTAATTACAAGTCGCAAGTGCGAGTGAGTTATATTTTTGATTGTTGACTAAATAGCTTGATTTTTTTATAGCTTTACTGTAGACCTAAATTCTTGATATTAATTTCAACTTCACACCTCTAAGTGTCCTGAGATTTTTCTCAAATAGATATACAGACAGGCCTTTATTATAATTGGATATTAATCCTTTTTTATACGTTATACGGACCCCTAAAAATAACTGTTTTGTAATATGTTCAAGCATACAAAACACTTTATTTGTAAACCTTGTTAGCGTTGTGAATTTCCTGCAGAATGTAAAAAGGAAATAGCATTTTCAGTCCTCTTTCTTCACACTCTTGATTTTAATTAAGTGTCATAGAGAGACTTCATACAATGTATGAAAGTAAACAGGATTTATAAAGATGATATTCTTGGCACCAGTTTCATAAGACGAGTAATAAATGTTTTTGATGAATGCAGAATCGTTTTTTCTCATTAACCGCAAAAATACAGTTTTGTTTCCTATGACAGAGATAACTTAAGGATATAATTTAGATAAATTACAGACAGATATACGATTGGTGAAACTTTATTTTCCAAAGTTGGCTCTTCAAAAATACGGGTTTCGTTTTTAATCAAATCTATGGATAGCTAAACAGTTAATTTTTATATAATTCGTTAGATAAAATTATACTAGCTACGTAAATTACAGACAGCTTCTTTTTAAATTGGATGGTTTCAAGTTAGTGCAGTTTTATCACTTTTTCCGTCTTATCCGGGTAGACTCAGCCCATACAAAAAGTCAAAAATTTCATACATCACCTTAAGCAATAAAGCTACTAGAACCCATCGCTATTTGAAAAAACTGTAGAATGTGGGCATGTTATGTTTGAACGTGCTTCTGACTACCCCCGTTAGTCATCTTCAAGGATCTGAGCATCTGAAAATCTGAGTAGAAGTCATGGGAATTACAGACGTGAACCTATTTCCTATATCTTTATTTCTTACTAGTCAAATAATTGTAAGCAACGCAACGTAGATCGATGAACGCAACTCAAATATTCAAACCTACCAAGAAGAACATAATTAGGGTTCCGTACATAAAGGGTAAAAACGGGACACTATTACTACGACTTTGCTGTCCGTCTGTATGTTTGTCACAAGGCTGTATCTCATGAACCGTTATAGCTAGA
The DNA here is from genome assembly GCA_912999785.1 of Hydriomena furcata. Lineage (NCBI taxonomy): Eukaryota > Metazoa > Arthropoda > Insecta > Lepidoptera > Geometridae > Hydriomena > Hydriomena furcata. The sequence continues at coordinate 2,393,597 of OU538834.1, read as the reverse complement.
CAGTTAAAATTTTCACAGATGATGTATTTCTGTTGCCGCTATAACAGACACAAAACAAACATCTATGTTCATCACACAAATATTTGTCCTGGGTAGGGATAAAACCCACAGCCTACAGCGCAGAAGGCAGAGCTACTATCAACTGAGCTATGAGGCCTATTAAACATTTGAAATCTCTAAAGGATTATTCTTTGGAATACCTTGAAAAACTGGTGCTAAGAATTTCTTAGCACTGGCTTTTTTTATGAGACGTCTATTTATTAATAAAAATTGTGAACACGGAACTTGAATATAGAACTCTTACTTACTAACTGACTGACTGATCTATTAACGCACAACCAAATTCAGTAGTCCGTGAAACTTAAAATTTTGAGTGTGTGTTTTGGTGAGTTTGGTGTGCATTATGCTATTAAGGGGCTCCCAGTCGCTGATTGCTCTTTTTCGAAACGAAAAAAGAAATACTTCTGAACAAGCCACATCTCCTATTTTTATAAGTATATTCAGGTTCCTACCTAGATTTCTATTAAGCTGAAAACATGATAGCAGAAACTTTTCACGATAAAGATATTATTTCAAAATGATACGTTTTAGAATTTATGATCGAAATATTTTATATACCTACTATTAAAATCAACTTGTGATTTATTGTTAAAGATAGGTAAAATGTAGATCTAGATTTCTAATAGAATAGATTTTTGATAAGTAATTATACATCATTTATATCATTAATTTATTCGAAAAGCTAAGGCGGACCACGCGCCGACGTGTGTTTGTCATCATTGCAGCGGTCGGTAGGATTATTTATCGAAGTGATTAAAGATGGGTACATCTTTATTCACATATACTATACATTATAAAATAGGAGATGTGGCTTGTTCACAAGTATTTATTTTTTTGTTTCGAACAAAAACAATCGTCGACTGGGAGCGCCTTAATTCCCAAAATTCAACTCCAAGTGCAGTGGGGGTTGAAGTCGTTTTGAAAATAACATCACGTGACATAAGTTTCAACCCCTAAAGTGGTGCAGCGGTGTTGAAGTCTCTTTGAAAATAACTAAAAGGTGTGACCAGACATAGCGCGGCATTTGAGCGCGGCATTCGCAGGACACAAGTTAGTCGCGTAACTAGTTTAAACATATAGGTAAATTTGCGCGCGACCGTTATCCAATCATAGCGCGGCATTCGAGCACGGCATTCGAGCGCGGCATTCGCAGGACACAAGTTTATCGTGCGAGTGAACAATAACACCGTTTGCGCGCGGCAGGTAGCTCGCGGCTGTCGTCCAGACATAGTGCGGCTGCCGTGTTCGATTGCCGCGCAATGTCTGGTCACACCTTTACGTGAACGAAGTCGAGAGGGGTTACCTAGTCTAAAATAAAAAGCGGCAGAAATATATCACCCTCACTCACGATGGATGATGACAATCTAAGCTGTCATCTCCCAAAAGGCTCAAAAGCCTATGTCAATGTTTATTGAAGGCTTTAGTACTTATATATTTTCGAATAATATATATGTAGAAATCGATCACAGCGTCAGGCAGACGGCCGGTTGTAAAATCTCAAGCCAAATCTTTCTACAACATGATTTTTTAGGGTTCCTTACTCAAGGGGTAGAAACGGGACTATTACTAAGACTTCGCTGTCCGTCTGTCTGTCCGTCTGTCTGTCACAGGGCTGTATCTCATGAACCGTGATAGCTAAACAGTTGAAATTTTTACAGATGATGTATTTCTGTTGCCGCTATAACAACAAATACTAAAAACATAATAATATATATATATTTAAGTGCTGCTCCCATACAACTACAACGATAATGGTACGGAACCCTTCGTGCGCAAGTCCGACTCGCGCCCTACAATGCCCCAGCATGAACTTTTACAAATATTTTCAAAGAGAAGATTTAAAAGGTAGAATGTGTTTTATTTGTAGAATGTGAAATGGAATGTGTCATCAATGACATGCCTCTTGGTCAACGGAGGGATTAACTGGATGATAAATTATCCTGTAAATCCCCTAATTTATTCTGGGCTGCCTAGGAGCTCGCTTGAGGTTCGAAGGATCAGCGACAAAATGACTGAGTTAACTGGTGTTAAAGAAATGTATTTCTCAATCGTTTATTTTTAAAACTAAATATATACCGGCGAAGTGCGAGTCGTACTCGCGCACGATGGTTCCGTACTATTATATATAAAAAAACGACAAAAAAATCACATTTAAGTGATAGAGTGTAAGATACAACCTTGTTACAGACAGACGGACAGCGAAGTCCTAGCAATATAATCCCGTTTTTATTCTTTGGGTACGGAACCCTAAAAACAGATTTCAATTTTTCGAAGAGTTCCGCATTATTATCTATAAAAAACAGCAAAAAAAAATCACGTTTGTTGTATGGGATATTTATGTTTTCCTTCACATTGTTATCTCGATGTTAATGCGCATAAAATGTTATGATTAAATGAATAAACGTTTATTCAAACTAAAAATATACAAATAAATAAACGTACAAAATACATGACCAATGGAATTAAATGAGGATATGTGATAAATCAAATTAAATTTTCAATTAAAATTACCACTATTCAATAATTATCACATCGAATAGTACGAGTAGGTACCTGCTACAAATCCTAATGAGATATTGACAGTTATATTACGTTTAATGCTTAACCAAAGAGCCAACAATATTATTTATTACATAGTATTAGGTAAAAATTTACTTTGTGGACTAGAAAAGTAATATTTATTTTCATTTAATTTATTAATTCCAAAAAAATATCAATTGTATGTGAAAATTATCAATAAGAAATTAAAGAAATTAAATTAAATAAAATAAATATCTATTGGGAACACGAATAGATATAATAAATGTAATAAAATCATCACCAGCTTTCATGCTATGAACTGCAGCTGTCGAATTATGTGATAATTACTTTTACCTATTATGATAATAGTTATTGATTTAAACCATTACAGTTTTAAAACATGATTTGCCAATGTTCAATTAATGCTTAAATTTTCAATTAACTTAAAAATTTAAGTTATTACTAAGTAATAATGTGTTTTTGAATTAATTACAGCTATAACCGTATGCTACAGGTATGTCTCAAAGAAATTGTGTCAAGCTAATGTTCGGAAAGCCCAACCTTATAGTACATCCATACTCACGTGGTACATACGAGATCGAGAAGGCAAGTATCCACATTTCGGGTGTTCTCGGGTGTTCTCGCCGTGTGTAGATGGCCTATTAGAGGTAACCAAATCATCATCACTATCAGCAATTAGGGTGAGAGCGCTGGTTGGGCATTTTAAGAACATTTTTTTTTTATAAATGATTAAAACGACGATTTTTAATCAACATAAAATGAAGTATTTATCTATCTCATTAGGTTAAGCAAAGGTTTTGTAATAGGCGATATTTATTTATTAATTATTCATATTTAAATTGACAAAACGGGAAATCATTAGTCAGTCAAATCTAGAGGTATAACGCATCACAATGGTCACTAATCAAAACGGACTATATACAAATAATTGTGTTAACAATAGACTTTAAACAAGTTTTTTTGCTATGCATAGTTATTGGCTGCCAAAATTTTAAATGCCCAAAACCGGGGTAGACACCACAACAAGTTCTTTGACCCAATCTCACATTAATAGTGTAGTTTTATCGTTATTAGTGACATTGCTTAGAATAAGAAAAGATGGAAAAATCTTTTTTATCAGTGACCGATCGCTCTTCTAGCACTTTTAGAGGGAGACCCCTGCCCCCCCCTCGCTACGCTCATGATCAGCAACATATGACGTTTAAACTACATAAAACAGACGTCCACCCTTCCATACAAACTTTTGTAAACCCATTCAAATTCGAAGGTGTATAGCGATGTTCGTAACCGAGACTCACCGATATTCGCTGTATAGAGCTCGCGACAAGGACACGTCACCTGGAGATTGGGAGAAAGCAAGATTGATGATGCACGTTCCACCTTTTTAATGAAACGGTTAACATGCGATTGCTTTTATAACCAGGTACATTTTTAACTGACAAAAAGAAGAGGTACACAACATAAAAAATATTATAAAATGTGAAAGTTTGTGAGTTTATGTTTGTGCCTCAATCCGGCCTAAACGACAAAACGGATTGAGTTTAAATTTTTCTGTAGATGTAGATATAATGCCCGAATAAAACATAGACTACTTTATAATATGAAAATCATTCCCAAACTGATAAAAAAACGCAAAAGGGATGATTTTGGTGTAGATGGCGCTGGTGTGCAACAAATCTGACATCACAGACTAAAAACATTCAGTCTTTACTATTCGATTATTGAAATTTGGACAGGACAACGTCTGTCACGGGTCGGCTAGTATAATGGCTGCTAATGAATTGAATCCAAAATAAGAAAATCCTATTTTTATTCGGCCAACCTGATTTTGGAAAAGTGCCAAATGGTGGTATTAAAAAATTGGAAATATTTTTTTCGTTATTTTTTTCATATGGTACATCGAAGATAAAAATTAAATTAAATAAATAGGATGACGACTATTAATCCCCAAGTACGGTAGACATCCTATCAGATCTCTAAGTGCTTAGATCCTTTGAAAATGTCTAGTGGGGGTAGTCAGAGGCACGCCCAATCATTATATTTGGCACATGCCCACATTTTGCAGTAATTAGCATTCCATACGTGACAGGTGCAAGCTTAACGCCGCAAGATTCAAGCATTACTATTTTTATCTAAAACAACACATTTTTTGTAACAGAGTCGTAAAAAATTATCAGTAGGTACCTTCATTTACCTTCCAAGTATAATCCAAAATACCAGTTATCAACGAGACCAGCACCAATAAATTACGTTTAAAGGGCCAAGGTGACATTTCTAAGAATTTAGCAGACAATTGGTCGTTAGGGCAACGATGATAATATTTGCTTGAGGCTCACAAAACTGTGGGGACCTATTGTAGGCTGTCGAACGAATTAGTCTTCATTTTAAATGATAGGTACCTGTTATCAGCTACGTTCACACAGGTTCGAACGAGGGATCGAAAGGTAAAATAAATGTATTCATATTTTATCTCGGATACATAGCATTGACATAACATTTACGAAAGGAATGATCAAAAAAAAGGAATTGTGTGGTTTTATGAAACCACGGTAAAAGTGAAACTTTTAGTCTATACACTACACGGTCAGCTGATGGAACTATAGACGCCGCCATATTGGCCTCGGCTGCTCTGACGAGCGCCTTTCACTTTATCCCTACTCCGCGGCCGACCGTCACGCGACATGCGACACACAGACCAAAAAAATTGAGACGATGTAATAAAAGTTTCACAATTATAGACACTTAGCCGTGTCTGCCGCCTTATTCATTTATGCTTTGTCGCGAGGGACCGACGTACCTTTAGATCCTAAGGCGCTTTGGCCACACGAGCTGGAACCGAGGCGGGGCGTCGAGACGCAGTCGCGGCATAGGCGAGGCGCCGCTTGTTCGACAGTGCGGAGATGCGGCACATGCGAGGCGGAGGCGGCACAGAGTCTTCGGGTGGCTCCACCTTCTGCGAGATCTAGGGGCCCCTAACTCGGCTAGCCCTCCACTCGGTGTATGCCATTGAAGGAAGGACAAGGTCTATAGTTGAAAACCACTATCAATGCCCATAAATTTTAAAGGTTTCCCTCGATTTCCCTGGGATCCCATCATCAGATGCTGACTTGGTGGTAATGGGACCACCTCGGAAGTATAGGCTTTCAAATAGAAAAATAATTTTGTAAATCCGTTCACAAACGCCGGAGTAATCGCGTAACATACACAAAAAAAAAAAAGACGTGTGGCACTCAGAGACTGCCGCGGTAAAGCTATTGTATAACATTTATTATCAACTTATGTAATTATAATTATTTATTTATTTTATTTAAGCAGTATTTTTTTTCTTCATTTTTCTTTAAATCTTTCTGACGTTGACAATATTTTTTTTTTAGCTCTTTTTTTAGCTCTTTATGCTTTTATTCTCTAAAAGAAAATATCTAGGTAGGATAAACACCAAAACAATTATTCATTAAAAAAAATTTAACAAAAATAACGATATTAAGAGTTTGATCATCGAATTTCGCGCGATGTACCTACCTACATTAAATTTATATAGATACAAGTTGACCCGGCGAACTTCGTATCGCTTCAGAATTAACAAATGCTGTGTTAAGTTCCCGGTCCTGTTACCGTTCCTGTTTTCCTGCTTTTCTCTTGAAATTTTTCCTGAATTTTCTTTGCTATAAACCTCACGGAGCCCGAGACCTTTCCAACGAATGCAAAACCGTGGAAATCGGTTCTTTTAAAAAAACTTTTTAGTCGATCATGTGAAGTACCACCTATTTACCGACTTACTTTACCGATAGTGGTAAAATAGCGCCACCTGCCAGCGGAATTGCAAACATCTTTCATCTTAGCTCTCAAACACCGAGGGGTCGCATGAGACCGCGAAAAGTAGCTATAATAACGTAATAACATCAAATGAAACAAGATGGCGCTGGAATTCGAAATATAAAAATAATTCATAATATCTCGTAACCTACTTATTTACCTAACTACGTAGTTAGCATTCCACACGTAACAGGTTGCAAGTTGCAAGCCCGTCGCCGCTTTCAAGAATACTAACAGGTTTCCTCACGAGGTTTTCCTTCACCGTTATAAACACGTGTAACGCGCATATACATTTTTCGAACAGAAATATCCATTGATGCACGGCCAGGATTTTCGAACAAGAAATTAATTTGAAATTAATAATAATATCTACCTAGGTACCTATTTACCTAGCTACATGAATTCAATAATTCAATTTCAAACTTTTTAGTCGATCATGTGAAGTACCACCTATTTACCGACTTACTTTACCGATAGTGGTAAAATAGCGCCAACTGCCAGCGGAATTGCAAACATCTTACATCTTACCTCTCAAACACCGAGCGGTCGCATGAGACCGCCGTAGCTATAATAACGAATTACGATAGCCACAGAAGATGGTTTTAAAAAAAACCAAAAGACTTTTTAAAAACTTTATTAGTTTGATACAAAAACTCGTAAAATATTCTAATTAAAATTAGCGAGAATACGTTCGGTCAATGTTAGTACCCGGTGTAGACTGGCGACGTTCCGATCGTATCCGAGTTCCGTGGATTCTAGGTAAAAGCTGAATTGGCGGTTGTCTTGTACCGGTCGAACAATATCGAAAGTGCAACGACGGTATCTTGGTCAGCGGGTTAGGTACATGCTAGGCATGTAACATCTCCATCCTCAGAAGAGCAACTATTTGAGAACGTTGAGCGAGAATGTTGCTGGAATGGTCCTCCGGGTTCGGGTTCCTTCAGGAACTGCGTAGGGATGTTCTCCAGTATTTTTTCCTTCTTCATTCAATGGTTGCGCAATCGGTATTTTATTTCGTCTCATATAATATCGCCGTGCGGTGAGTAAAATAGTAAGTACAGCTGCCCCGCATAGAAACGCGTAGAATGGTAGCGTTGTATGATAAAATGTTCCGTCTGTGGGTTTCATTTCTATCGGGTGTTGCATCATTATCTTGTCCTCGATTTGGTGCAATCCTTTTAGATTAATAGAGTTGAGTAATAGATGAGGGATTCTTGCTTCGTTGTCCTGCATGCTGTAATTTTTAGGAATTTCGGTAATCTTCAGCGGCTGTCCTTTAACTTGATCGTTAATGTTAGCAATAGTAAATTCTTCAGTTCGCAAGTAACATGTTTGTGGGATAGTCGCGAGATAACTTCCTGATAATGTTATGTATTCCTGTCGTCCGCAGTGTAGCTCTGCCTTAGTTGGTCGTGGGAAGATTAATGTATAATGTTGGTCATCTAATTGCTCCATTGCTTCCTTAGTAAAAGTGATTCTTGTCGGCTGGCATGATTTGTCTAGAGATTGGTTTACGATAAGATTCTGGATGCAGTCAGGATGGTCACAAGGCTGGCGATTGAGATTTTCTTCACAGAGATGGTAGTGATTAAACTTCGGGCATTCAGCCTCCATGTACATGAAAACTTTCCCGTCGGTTGCCAAGTAAGGATAAGGAGGGATAAAGGTTTGATTAAACTTATTAGGTACTAAGGAAAGTTCGTATAATTCGAAATTACCTGGGGAGGCTATTGGAAACTTAAATATGATTACTATTCTGTTGCCGTAAAAATAAGAACCTGGAACCTATGATCTCTTTATTACTATATATAGTCCTAAGCCTATTTATCATATTTTCTAAGTTATCTATTCCTAACATGCTATGATGAGTGCTCGATGCACGTACAAATGCTAAAATATAAAATGGTATGTTGGGCCATCCAATCTTTATTGAGACTAATATGGTCATTGAACTCAGACAACATCTTATGTTCATTACTTTCTAAGATCTTAATAGCACTATTATATCTCTCAGCATCTGAATGATCCAAGTTACCAGTAACGCTTTTTTGTCAAGACTTTCAAGTCTTATCTCCAGTGCCAGCGTCAGGTGAAGAGTCAGTAATAGTCGAATCCTGTAACAATTTGGGCTTCTTAGGCTGTCGCTTGAGACGGTTTTTGGCAATGGGTCCTTTCTTTTTGGATGTATAAATATGAATCGGGAGATCGGCAAGGACGGTGTCCTGGGTGAACCTAGGTGCTAACTTTTGTCTAGCGGCAAAAGGGTTCCTAATAAAAACTTGCTGGTACGGTTCGTATTCTACCTCCGGTTCTCGATTCTTATTCCTACTATTCATTAAGTTTGTACGGTCAGTCGTTGTAGTTTGGTTAATTAATTCATATACTGTCTTCATTTGGTCGCGATGTGTCGTGATATATTGTTGCATCAGATGTTCAGTCAGGTCAATATCTAAAGGGTCTCTAGGGTCAAAATGTCCTCTAACGATGTCATGAGGTCTACTTTTAGTGAAGCTGTGAACTGAGCTATTATAAGCTAGTATAGCGTAGGGCATTTGATTAACAGTTGGTTCGCCTTTTTGTTTCACTTTCAAAATGCGCAAATGCTCTAACAAAGTCGAATGAAACCTTTCTATGATACCATTATCGTTAGGTGAATTCGCGAGAGTCCTATGGTGGTTAACTTTATGAAGTCGGATAAATTCAGCAAACAGTTGGTTTGTGAACTCAGTCCCATTGTCGGTCACTATAGTCAAAGGTAGTCCATGGTGTGTACAAAAAGTCAATAGTCCTTGTAAGATGCTAACTGCTGTACCATCACGTAAATGGTAGGCTTGTCCGTATTTAGAAAATGAGTCTACAAAGGTCAAATACTTTTCACCCTGGGCTGTGAACAGGTCCATGTGTACTATTTCGAAGGGCTTCGATGCCGGTGGTACGATGTTAAACTGTGGTCTGATAGGATTCCTATCGTACTTAGTTTGGCCACACACTGTACATTCGTTGATGTACTTAGTTATTTCGTCCTTCATCCTTGGCCAGTAATAGCGTCGAGATAAGGCTAAGTAGCATTCGGTAATGCCCCTATGATTCGTTTTACCATCATGATAGTGTTTTATTATTTCTTGTTGTCTAAGGTATTCCTTTACATCTTCTAACTCGGTTTTTGCTAAAACTAAGTTCATAGAAGAGCTCTTGAAATGATTTTGTATGATCGGAAGGATCGCGTACATACCTAGAGCTGGTGTAATTTTAAGAGCGGTTTTGACCTTGGGGTTAACATACTCTTTTATGGCGTTAATCACGTCTTGTTCTAAGGACGATTCTGAAACTTGTATGATAGTGCGGGTATGTGTGTCAAATGGTTTTGTCGCAGTCGTACGTCTTTTAATGTCTCCTACAATGGTGAAACAAATCTGTCTATGAAACTTGTTTAGTGGTTCGTCAGTTATTGGGATCTCGAGTATTGGATTTTCAGCGCTAGTATGTGCAGTAGCTGTCGATGATCCTGATTTTTGCGATTGTTGGACCACTAATGAATCAATTTCTGAAAGAAACGATTCAATTTCTTCGTTATTAATTTCTACTCGCGATAAAGCGTCTGCATTGGCATTGGCCTTACCCGGTTTATGAAATATTGTATAGTCATATTCACTCAGTTTTAGTCTCCATCGTGTCAGTTTTGAATTGGGTTCTTTCATGTTCATGACCCACTGCAAAGGCCTGTGATCAGTAAGGATCTTAAATTTACGGCCATACAAATATGGTCTAAAATACTTAGTAGCCCATACGATTGCTAAAAGTTCCTTCTCGATAGTAGAGTAATTCAATTCACTGTCATTCAAAGTCCTAGATGCATAACATATTGGTTTGTCAAAACCAATTGGTCCTTGAGAGAGTACGGCTCCCAATGCTACGTTTGAAGCGTCTGTCGTCAAGATAAATTCTTTCTCAAAGTCGGGGAATTTAAGTATCGGGTCATTAGTCAGTAGTTTCTTACATTGTTCAAAACAGTTTACGTATTCTGTATCTAAAGTGATTTTATTACATTTCTTAAGGCACTTGGTCATAGGTTTAGTCAGTCGAGCGAAGTCGGGTATAAATTTTCTATAATATCCTAAAAGTCCCAAAAATTGTTTAATTTCCTTATTCGTTTTTGGTAATGGGTATTTTTGAATAGCTGAAATTTTATCATTTATAAAACATTCAAATGATGGCTTACTTAATAAAATATTTGAAATGACGCAAGTAATTTACATAACAGGAGAAATACCAAATGATTTTAAAACAACAAAGACAGTAACACTACCAAAAAAGGCCAATACACTAAAATGCGAAGAACATCGGACTATAAGTTTATTATCACAAGCCTCAAAAATAATATTAAAAATCATCCAAAATAGAATAAGATCTAAAATAGAATATCACTTAAGCGAGGATCAATATGGGTTCAGAAGAAATAAAGGTACGAGAGAAGCAATCCTAGCACTGAGAGTTATTATTGATAGAAGAATGGATTTAGGACTAAACACGCACATAGCATTTATAGATTTGGAAAAAGCTTTTGATAAAGTAGATTGGAAGAAAATGATGGTATCATTAAGAAATGTTGGCTTGGATTTTAGAGATAGAAGAATCATATATCAACTTTACAAATATCAAGAGACTATAATAGAGATAGGGAATGAAAGAGGAACAGCTAAGATCAGACAAGGGGTAAGACAAGGATGCTCACTCTCGCCACTCATATTTAACGTTTTTATAGAATCAGCAATACAGAAAATATCAGAAATAATAGACAAAGGAGTTAAATTCAACGGAAAAGTTATAAAATTTGTAAGATTTGCTGACGACATAGCAGCAATTGCAGAAACACAGAATGATTTACAGATATTATTAAACACCATGGACTCAATTTTTAAAGAATTTTCGTTAATAATTAATATAAATAAAACTAAAATTCTAACCACATCCAAAACAGAAGAATTTGCAAGAAACACTATAACATTAAATAACATTCCCTTAGAAAGAGTAAGCACATTTAAATATTTAGGCAGCATTATAACATCAGACTCTAGATGCACACCGGATATAAAATGCAGAATAGCGATTGCAAAAAAGGCGTTCCACAATAAAAAACATTTACTTACGTCCAGAATATCAAAAAATGTCAAAAAGAAATTTATTAAAACATATATTTGGAGTATAGCGCTGTATGGGTGTGAGACCTGGACAATGACCCAGAGAGATAGGGAGATCCTAGAAGCTTTCGAAATGTGGTGCTGGAGAAGGATGGAAAGGATAAGCTGGACAGAAAAAATTACAAATATAGAGGTTTTACGTAGAATACAGGAAAAAAGGATCCTATTAACAACGATTGAGAACAGAAGAGGGAAGATAGTTGGCCACCTTATACGGCACGACAGTTTTATAAAGACTATAATGGAAGGGAAGATTGAAGGGAAGAGAGGAAGAGGAAGGCCACGAATAAGCTACATGAGTTAGATAAAGGAGAAAATAGCTGTCGTGTCGTATAAGGAAGTTAAAGAGACGGCGCTGGAGAGAAATAGATGGAGAGAGCTGCATCAATTACACCGACAAGAGCACAGCTCTTAAGTTAGAAGAAGAAGAAATTTTATCAGGATTAGGTTTAATACCTTCTCTACCAATAATATGTCCGAGATAAGCAGTTTCTAATTGTAAAAACTCGGATTTGTCCATCTGAATTTTAAAATTAGATTCTCGTAGCCTAGTAAACACTTTTTCGAGGTTAGTCATATGCTCTTGCAAAGATGTACTGAAAACTATTATATCGTCTAGATAAACTAAGCAAATTTCGTTTTGCAGCCCTCTTAGAACGTTATCCATCACCCTTTGGAAGGTAGATGGAGAATTCTTAAGGCCCATAGCCATACGAAGGTATTCAAAATGCCCATGCTCTACATTAAAGGCTGTTTTGGCTATGTCATCGGGGTTCATTTCTACCTGGTAAAATCCGGATGCTAAATCTAAAGTTGTAAAATATTGACACCTACCGAGTTTATCCAACACGTCGGTGATATTGGGAATCGGATATTTGTCGTCTATGGTCTTCTCATTCAGTTTACGAAAATCTACAACTATTCTCCATTTCTGTTTTCCAGAAGCATCAGACTTCTTTGGAACTACCCATATAGGTGAGCTCCAAGCAGATTCAGATGGTCGTATGATACCTTGCTCTAGCATTTTCGTAATCTGTTCCCTAACTTCTTGTCGGTGTATAAAAGGATATTTATAACTTTTTGTATAAACAGGCAATTCGTCAGTCGTCTTAATACTGTGTTTAATTTTGTTAGTAAAAGTCAAAGGTTCTCCTTCAATGTAAAATACGTCTGCGTAACGCGCGCACAAAGTCTCTAAGTTAACCTTTTCCTCAGTGTTCAAATGATTCGTTCGAAGTTTAAGTAAGACATTCTTTACTCGTGTCGGGTCGCACTCGGTGCGTTCGCACTCGATATTACAAACATCTACTCGCGTCGGTCGGTCAAAAGTTATAACTATGTCGTCATCTGTCATGTTTTCTAACTCAACAATTCCCGTCTTATCAGTTACACAAGTAATGCACTCATGAATCACGCAATTGCACATTAGTTGTTCCGTCACGTATACGTCACCGTCGGGATAATGGATTGGGATGTTAACTAATCTGGATGAATGACTTGGGATAATTTCCTGTCGATTAGTTTTCTTACATTGATAATAAGATAATGGTATTCTAGCACATTCAGTTAGTAAAACATTATTTTTTAAATCAATTTTACAGTTTTCTAAAAGATCGAGACCTATCAATCCATCAAAATGGTTGTGGAATTTATAGACGAATAGTTTTATCTTTGCTTGTTCGGCAAATTCCGCAAAATGAGGTATCGTAATCGAGTAATTATGAACACTTGTTACTCGTGAGTTAGTGACTTCAAAGGGATCAAATTTCTTTTGCACGTGAGCGTAATAAGTATCGGTTACCTCGGGGCTTATTAATGATTGATTTGCCCCAGTATCTACAAGTAATTTTAGTGGCGGATTCGATATCTGTATGTACTTCAGTTCTTTCTTAGACTGTAAATTCAATTCTATTTTTGTTCTTTGCTGGTCCGGCCCTTGGGAAAATCCTGCTCGATTTGGCTATTAGACGATTGCGCGAGCTCCATAGCAATTGGGCTAGATGGTACATCGTCGTGGTACCGAGGGTCACTATGAGGATCGTAGTAATACTCTGGGACGCTCTGGTAGTCATAGTAATTACCGTAGTCGGTCTCTGGATAGTCAGTCGGTTCACAGTAATAGTCAGGATAGTAACAGTCATTATAGTCATCTACCTCATTGAAATTCATCTCCCGTGCCTTAAAATAATTCGTCGGTGGAGGATTTCCGAATTTTCGCCAATCGTGGCCCTGAATAGTGGGGGGAAGAGCTTTTGACACGAAATGACTAACACCGCTCATAGGTTTGGGTGTTTGATTCTGAGGGGGTGCTACATTACCATTCCTAGGGGGAAACCTAAAACCTCCGTTCTGTGCGTTATAATTTGGTGGCGGCGCACGGAACATTTGCTGCGTGCGCGACTGTTGCATAGGCGTACGCGGGGGTTGGTTAAATTGGAAAGCGGGACGCCAATGCTGCGGTTGCATATGCGCGGGTGCGGATGCGGGCATTGGTCTCTGCCAGTTCGGGGTACCATAATTAAATAACTTAGGAACTGAGTAATTATTAACTAGGGACGGTACCTTAGATGTCGATTGCGCTTGCGTATTACGTCGCTCTGGAATAGACTCGTTCCTATGCTGTAGGTACATTACATTCAGTTCTTCCTGAACAAATTCCAAAGCCTTTTCGATCGTCGGTGGTCTCATACACCGTATACGAGACCCCAGAGGTTCTTTCAAACCTCGTACGTATGACTGCATTGTTAATTTGCGATACAATTCGCGCTTCGCCTCCACGGTGGTAGGCAGACTCTCATGCAATGTCACGTACGTCATGATCGTACTAAAAAGGGTTTGACATTTGTCGTAAAATTCCTGTGGGGAATCATTCCCCTGAGAAGCTACAGCTAAGTCATTGTAAAGGGCGGTCTCGTCCCTTTGGTCAGAAAAGTTATTAATTAGACCATTTCTTATTCCTAGCCAGTTATCCGGGACACCGTTTGAATTAATTGTCCTGGCTGCTGAACCGGTTATCTTATTTAAGATGCCGTTAATAAGACACAAATTGGTTAACTCGTGCCCTGGATCAGGTTTAACATATTGCGTCACAAGTTGATCGCAAATTCTTATGAATCTAGTTAAGATATTAGGATTCCCATCAAACTCGGGAACTAGGCGTAGAGCCTTAAAGATGTGGTCTGGTTCATTTGTCGTAGACATGGTTACTTCACTAGTTTCACTTATACTACCTAAACTACTTAAATTTCTATTCCTATCTGCCTTGCTATTCCTATGTGCCTGTCGAGATGAGACAGGTTCCCCCCCGATTTTGCGTGGGTGGAAAATGGTGGGAAAGGAGGCAACACTTCAAAGAAAGTTTCAAAGTACTCACATTTGGTTTTTCTCTGCACTGATTGCTAAGCGCGCCCTCGACTGTGTGCTCGTAGATCCTGGATACCTCGATGAAGTACTTGAAAGTACGAACAGCGATTCGTTCGTCTGGGACCGATTTTGTGGAATCTAGACAAATCACTCACTGCTTCGAAGTATCCTACCGCCTGCGCCAATTACGATAGCCACAGAAGATGGTTTTAAAAAAAACCAAAAGACTTTTTAAAAACTTTATTAGTTTGATACAAAAACTCGTAAAATATTCTAATTAAAATTAGCGAGAATACGTTCGGTCAATGTTAGTACCCGGTGTAGACTGGCGACGTTCCGATCGTATCCGAGTTCCGTGGATTCTAGGTAAAAGCTGAATTGGCGGTTGTCTTGTACCGGTCGAACAATATCGAAAGTGCAACGACGGTATCTTGGTCAGCGGGTTAGGTACATGCTAGGCATGTAACAAACGTAATAACATCAAATGAAACTAGATGGCGCTGGAATGCGAAAATCACTCTAAGCAGGCATGACATGAGTCACCAGATTGCGGGGCGATTACGCATGCGCTGCGCAATGCGATGCGCAAATTGTCGCATTATTTTCGTTACGAAATTTCTGGATTCGGTCTCCACGCTCAAGGCCCGCGATAGAAGCTATGCAATAGCTTAAAAACAGGCACAAAACATATAGGCGATTTGAGAACCTCCTTCTTTTTGAAGTCGGTTAAAAATTGACAAAATTAATGTCACTCGTTGCATCGCCATCGTTCAAAACATAGTCGGAAACGATGTGATATTTGTTCCGATATATCGCTTATCGTTTTCAAAAGTAGACCCTTGTGCTAGTCCTTTATCGGTTTGGTCATGGCTTTACATTTGAATAATGTATTATGAATAGTTATTGTGTGCGATGAATACTAAAACAGGTAACAAAGTTTTATATTTATAGGGGCAAGTCTTTTAGAAAAGTACCATTACTTATGACAGATGATGTTAGTATTTGTCCTGTCATTTGTCAGTTTTTATTTGTTCATTCAAACGATGTCTGTGTTTAAATTGAAAATTATACAAAATGCTGAGTTATGGTTCATTTTGCAGCATTATACTTATAATAGTCGTGTTGGCCGAGTGGGAGGTACATCGACTTTCATTCGTCGTAGGTTCCAATTACGGCCGCGCATCAGTATATTTATCAAGTCAAAACTCGATCTAAAACATTGAATTTGAAACTTTAAGTAAATTGTAGAGAAATAAGAGATTTTTTCTATAAACGAAAATAATAGGTTTTATTATTATTTATTATTAATTGCTTAGTTTGATACGTTTTTAGTAAACCTCAATACTTTTTTGCTTGCTTTTAATGATAATTATAAGCATACAAAAAGAAATGAGATCTATACAAAAACATTTTCTATGTAAAAATAATAAAATCGGGCATTCGTAAAGAATTTTCCTTAACTAAACATCTTGATTAAAATTATGATTTTAGGGTTCTTAACTTCAAAAGAAAAACTAACCCTTATCCGTCCGTTATCCGTCTGTCAAGCCACTTTACAAGTACTGCGTAGAGGTATCAAGTTTAAATTAATACTAATGTCTATGGTCCTCTGGAGCTTTAAATTGCAAGAACTTGACAAACTTAAAAATTGGGCTAATATCTTCGTCACCTGATTTTCGTGATAGACGAACTACCAAATGGCAAGTTTGTACGGAATCCTCGTTGCGCGAGTCATACTCGCACTTGTCTAGTTTATTTCTTGGCTATCACGCGGCAAGTCCACGATGAGAGGCCTATTGAATTACTAATTAGCAGAGTACAAGAAAATCATAACGATAAATGAATTCACGATGTTTAGAAAAAAAGTTTTGAAAACGCTAAACTGGGGCCATACCACAAACTCCTAAAGTAATATCAAAACAGTATTACTCGATGCGAAAGTGAACTACGATGAAATAAAAACTCGTATAGCGTAGTCACTTTCGCACCGTAAGTAGTATTGTTTTGAAGGTGTGACCAGACATAGCGCGATATTCGGAGGACATAATTTGACGCGTGGCTAGTTTAAACATAAAGGTAAATGTGCGCGCGGCCGTCGTCCAATCATAGCAATCATAGCTCGAATGCCGCGCTATGTTTGTTCACACCTTAATATTTCTTTTGAGCTCGTGGTACGACCGCCCTTGTACAAGTACATGAGATCAGAACTTTTGTGCGGTAGACTTGGCATCATTTTTTCCATTGTAAATGTATTTGTTTGGATTTGTTTTTCTGAGGCACTCGTGTTACTTTCAGAATCATTTTTTACATAGCACCATCGTATACTTTGTTTGTTTATTTTTCTTATTTCCTGTTTCCGAAATCCACGACATAAATGTTAAAATGGACATCTTCCTCGAGGCAAGCTTGTGCCACTTGTTTTTCTTCAACAAACTTAAACTTTTAATAATATTTAAGACGCTGCCAGTCGACGATTGCTCTTTTTCGGAACGAAAAAAGTAATACTTCTGAACAAGCCACATCTCCTATTTTTATAAGTATATTACTTCAGGTTCCTACCTATATTTCTATTAAGCTGAAAACATAATAGCAGAAACTTTTCACGATAAAAATATTATTTCAAAATGATACGTTTTAGAATTTATGATCGAAATATTTTATATACCTACTATTAAAATCAACTTGTGATTTATTGTTAAAGATAGGTAATATGTAGATCTAGATTTCTATTAAGATAGATTTTTGATAAGTTATTATACATAATTTATATCATTAATTTATTCGAAAAGCTAAGGCGGACCACGCGCGGACGTGTGTTTGTCATCATTGCAGCGGTCAGTAGGATTATTTATCGAAGTGATTAAAGATGGGTACATCTTTATTCACATATACTATACATTATAAAATAGGAGATGTGGCTTGTTCACAAGTATTTCTTTTTTCGTTTCGAACAAAAATAATCGTCGACTGGCAGCGTCTTAAAAGTTCAGACATCTAGACATCCTCTCAGATATAATAAAAACTAAAATATTTTTTCTCACAAGGTAACTAATATAGACAGGGTGCTTATCTAAAAAGTTGATCATATGTAGGTGTTTAGATCCTTAACATCCCTCCCCTCAGCGTTTTATGTATAGTACATAGACTTCTGAAAATGTATATTTACATTTAGCTAGAATTTTCCTATGAAAAACCCTTATGTCCTATAAGTAGCACACCTGTATTAGGAACCAATGTCCTACACATAGTACTTAGTGAAAAGTCAAGTTTTCCGGTCTGGGATTTTTTTCACCACCATTTTAGTTATTTTTGAACTAATATGTATGTATACATCCTGAAATTTTCATAACGATATCATAGTAAAAGTATGTCTGGTAGGCAGGAGGTTATAGATGTCTGAAAAAACGTAGCCTCGACTTTTCATACTCAAATGTGTCGTGGTCATACAGAATTATGAATTTGAATAAAATGTATAAGTTATTTATAAACGTGCTTAATACGTAAACATCTTAAGGCGCTCCCAGTCGACGATTATTTTTGTTCGAAACGAAAAAAGAAATACTTGTGAACAAGCGACATCTCCTATTTTATAATGTATAGTATATATGTGAATAAAGATGTACCCATCTTTAATCACTTCGATAAATAATCCTACCGACCGTTGCAATGACGACAAACACACGTCGGCGCGTGGTCCGCCTTAGCTTTTCGAATAAATTAATGATATAAATTATGTATAATTACTTATCAAAAATCTACTCTAATATAAATCTAGATCTACATATTACCTATCTTTAACAATAAATCACAAGTTGATTTTAATAGTAGGTATATACAATATTTCGATCATAAATTCTAAAACGTATCATTTTGAAATAGTATCTTTATCGTGAAAAGTTTCTGCTATTATGTTTTCAGCTTAATAGAAATCTAGGTAGGAACCTGAAGTAATATACTTATAAAAATAGGAGATGTGGCTTGTTCAGAAGTATTTCTTTTTTCGTTTCGAAAAAGAGCAATCAGCGACTGGGAGCCCCTTAAGGAAAATAGTAGTTAGTAGTAGTTCGTGTTTGCTGTAATAACTTAGGTGTTTATTGCTGACGTTTGGAGCAATTTACGTTGATGAAGAGCATCTAAATTGTATGCCATCAAAAACATAACTTGTAAAAAAAGCCAAGTATCGCAACGCAACTCAGCTCTTCTACCGTAAAAAGTTGTGAGATCCAAGTCGGTTAATTTATTCAGTCACTAGTCGGTCGGTCGGTCGGACATAAAGTTGGCAACAAACTTGAAGTGAATCCACGTTCTTTAATAGTGTGAATCTTCTGAGCTCAAGGTCAGTCAATACACACGGATGTAGTTCAATCGTTCGTAAGCTCAGATTTACGACGGACGGGCAGACGCATTGACCGAATGTTTCGTATGAAACGGCCAAATGGACCGAACAAGTGATATGTATAAATTGTATTTGGAATATATTTGGAGGTACAGAACACATTCGTTTGTAGGTTTTATTGATTTTCGGTCATAAATAACTAGTAAAATAACATATTGACAAAATAGCTATTGCTCGCGACTTATCTTCGTAGATTCAGGAAGAAAATAATTTTTTGGCGACTTTATCGTAAAACATTAAAATATCTAAAACCTAATACTATTACTTTCCAATAGTTTAGTATTGGAAAGTAATAGTATTAGGCATCTCTATATGAAATTTCACCACAATCGGCACAAAACTGTTTAGCCGTGATAACGTCACAGACAGACAGACAGAGTTACTTTCGCATTTTTATTAATAAAGATGAATTTTTGGTGTGGCTGGGATGTACGTGCAGTACAAGTAATGAATGCGTTTGCTAGAGGAAACTGAACTGCGTTTCCTGAGCAAGGACTTTTATTTTCTATGAATATAAAACAGTTTATATCAAATTCAAATTCAAAAATCATTCATTTCAATAAAATCACAAGGATCACTTTGAAACGTCTTAGGAACTAGGTGAAGCTACGCCGATTCCTCGCGACCAAGTCTAGAAGAATCAGGCAACAAACACGGCTTGGGGTCTACCTTTTTTTTCAATGATCCTTTCCTTAATGCTATGTAGAGCTCCAGTGTGGTGCCGATCGAACATATAAAAACCGATTGGACGTAAGAGGCATTACCCAGAATAGCCCCGGACTGTCAACTTGATAATATTACTTGATAAATATAATAAGCAAAGCTTGTACTATGGGAA
Source organism: Hydriomena furcata (assembly GCA_912999785.1). Classification (NCBI taxonomy): domain Eukaryota; kingdom Metazoa; phylum Arthropoda; class Insecta; order Lepidoptera; family Geometridae; genus Hydriomena; species Hydriomena furcata. The sequence continues at coordinate 2,373,388 of OU538834.1, read as the reverse complement.
CTTGATAACTGATATAATTATTTATCTACCTGTATTATTATAAAATGTAGGTGTAGGCACAGCTGACATATTTAATGAATTAATTTTCTTGTATGCATTCGGCACTTATACATTATAAAAATGTATAACACCCAAACACAGAATAAACATCTGTGTTCATCACACAAATATTTTGCTCTGGATGGGTATCGAACTCGCAACCTTCAGCCTAGAAGGAAACGTTACTACCAACTAAGCTTTAAGATGCATGCAGTATTTTTTATAAAACGTAGTATAATTAAGTCCTCAGTCATTTTCATGAACTCTTCAGTTCTTACATGAACACAGTACTTTTCATAAACACCCCTTTCAGACTTGGCTAGCATGCAAAGCTCTGTAATCTCACAATACTAAGCCAGAGTAAAGTATATTTTCAGTATTCCTATAGCTGTAAGCTGGATCACAACTTTGTGACTTTACAAAATAAAATTTAACCATAAATTTTGACACGGGTCTTTATCACCTAATCACTACATAGTATAAAGCAAAGTCGCTTCCCGCGTATGTATGTTTGCTTATATCTTTAAAACTACACAACGGATTTTGATGCGGTTTTTTTTAATAGATAGAGTGATTCAGGAGGAAGGTTTATATGTATAATACATGCATAATATAGTAGAGAAACACTGATAATTTTAGAGGTTTCTAATGTGATGTCGTAAATAAACACATTTTTTTTGTGCTTACATTGCAAATGCTGGCTGAACCCCACGAGATATATCAAAAATACTACAGTATTGTACACCTTAAAAACGTCTACAAAAAAGTCCACGATGGTATTAGAAATGTCTTACGCACAGCGAAGCGGGCACGGGTCAGCTAGTTACCTTTGAATTACTTTCACGACGTTTCGGCTATTACAGTCTGCCCGCGATCATGGCTATTGTAACATAGCCGAAACGTCGGGAAAGTAAATTAAAGGTAATTACGTGGTAAAGACCCGTGTCAAAATCTATAGTTATGTCTACTAATCACGATAGTTTGAAAAATAAAAATAAAATTTACTACGTCTAAACCTAGAGCCATAATGGTCTCATGGGAATTGTGTTCACTTTCAACTTTTATCATTTCTTTTTTAACCGACAAAATAGAGCAGTTTCTCAATTCGACATGTTGTATATATTTTTTTTGTAGCTTTTTTAGGGTTCCTTATCCAAAGGGTAAAAACGGGACCCTATTACTAAAGGACTTCACACACGGCAGCTATAATATATATTAATGTACATCCCGGAATGTATAGCTCTAAATTATCTTAATGTATCACATACACAACAGGTAATGTAATGTCTTCATTCCATTATACGGAAATGTATTGAGAAAAAACCGCCCAAGTGCAAGTCCGACTCGCGCACTAAGGGTTCCGTACCATTATCAATAAAAAACGGCAAAAAAATCACGTTTGTTGAATGGGAGCCACTTAAATATTTATTTTATTCTGGTTTAAGTATTTATTGTTATAGAGGCAAGAGAAATACCAACATCATCTGTGAAAATTTCAACTGTCTAGCTGTCACGATTCATATGAGATACAGCCCTGTGACAGACAGACGGTATACTTACGATAGACGATATCACTTTTTCGTCATATCCGAGATCCGAGTAGACTCAGCCCATTCAAAAAACCAAACATTTCACATATCACCAAGTTGGTTGAAATCGACTTCAAAACCAGAAGGAGCTAATCAATTCGACGGCCATGTTTTTTTAAGAAAAATACTTTTGAATATGAAGGGAAATGTAATTAAAATTACAGAATGGCGGTCAAAACTTTTTTATTAAGTTTAATAAAAATGTCATGACAAAAGATTATTCAGTAATATAATGATTAAAAAGTAAACAAAGAACAAAAAGATTAAAACAAATTAGAAAAATAATTTGTCTTTCGGCCGTCGCGTTGACATGAATTGTTACAAATTGAATTATGGAAATAGAGCTATCGGAAATATGTATTAGAGTCTCTGTAAATATCTTCCCAATTTCAATTATTTTTAAGTCCGTGTCTTCAAAAACCCATGTTAGCCTAACGGGAGGTTGTTAGACTTTCAATATGAGGTTATGTTAAGTAATTTTTATATTTATCCTAATATCCTACTATTTCCTAATATTATCAATGCGAAAGTTTGTGAGTTTGTATGTATGTTTGTGCCTCAATCAGGCCTAAACGACAAAACGGTTAAAGTTGAATTTTGCTGTAGATGTAGATATAATGCCCGAATAATAGACTACTTTAAAATATTAAAAACATCCCCAAAACGATAAAAAAAACGCAAAAAGGATGATTTCTGTATATATGGCGCTGGTGTGCCACAAATCTGATATCACAGACTTAAAACATTCAGTCTTTTCTATTCGATTAATGAAATTTGACAGGACAACGTCTGTCACGGGTCGGCTAGTATTATAAATGCAAAAGTTTATGAGTTTGTTTGTATGTACAAACATACACACAAACTCAGCCTCAATTAAGCCTTAGCGACAAAACGGATTAAGATGAAATTTTCTGTAGATGTACATAATTATAATGCCCGAATAAAATATGGACTACTTTAATACGTCAAACATCCCCAAATGAAAAAAAATTTGGTATAGATGGCGCTGATGTGTAAAAAATCTGACATCAGTGTTTACATCAGTCGTCATAGCAAAGTGCTTTTTTGCGTAATTTATATGATTATTGAAATTAGGACAGGACAACGTTTGTTGAGACAGCTAGTACCACATTTTTGCAAACGCAATTGTGGGTACATTCTATGGTAACAAATGTTACTTATTATGAAAAAAAAAAAAACGCAGTATTTCCTCTTCAAAAACTACAAAAAATCACGGAATATACAAGTACATACGCACCTCGTAATTTCTTAATCTGAATGAATAGGATAAGGAAAAATAAATCTATTCTCCTGGCATTTGACCAAATTTTTTAGGGTTCCGTACCTCAAAAGGGAAAAAACGGAACCCTTATTGGATCACTCGTGCGTCTGTCTGTCCGTCTATCACAGCCGATTTGCTCCGAAACTACTAAACCGATTGAGATGAAATTTGGTAAACATATGTAAATTGTTGACGCAAAGATGAACACTTAAAGTAAAATAATGAATTTGAAACAAAGGGGAAAAACCGGCCAAGTGCGAGTCGGACTCGCGCACGAAGGGTTCCGTACCCGTACATTATCTATAAAAACGGCAAAAAAATCATGTTTGTTGTATGGGAGCCCCCTTAAATATTTATTTTATTTTGTTTTTAGTATTTGTTGTTAGAGCAACCACAGAAATACATAATCTGTGAAAATTTCAACTGTCTAGCTATCACGGTTCATGAGATACAGCCCTGTGACAGACAGACAGACGGACAGACAGACAGACGGACAGCGAAGTCTTAGTAATAGGGTTCCGTTTTTACCCTTTGGGTACGGAACCCTAAAAATAAAAAAATGATTGTGTGATTTATATAAAATGAAGGAGGTTGTTGTCAGCAACCCAGATATATTTTTTTAATATTTTAGCAAAAACAGACTTTAAGTAATTTAGGAAATACGCTGAAAATTGACCATTCCCCCCTACTTATCTCCGAAACTACTAAGCTTAAAATTTTGAAATAAATATGGAAAATAGTTGTTTGCCTACAGATTACAGGAAAACCTATAAGAAGTTTGAGTATTCAAAGTAACGGGAAAATTCTCAATATAACCGCCCCTGCCGATACAGCCGCAACCGCTATGTCCCTGCATTTTATTTATAGATAATGGTACGGAACCCTTCGTGCGCGGGTCTGACTCGCACTTGGCCGGTTTTTTTTTCACTTACTATCCATTCTACGAGTAGGAATTTATGATTCGTTTCACTTTTCTCCATAACAATAAAATAGAGAAAATATGATTATAGTAAACTAACTATTCGCCCTAGCTTCGCATGGTTACTAATGAAGGTTTGATGAATAAAATACAACCGAATTGAGAACCTCGTTATTTTTTTGGTGTCGGTTTAAAACAGGCAAATTTCATTCTGTCTGCTTATACTGACCTTGTTTTCAGCCTCGAGCAAAATAATAGCACTACAATTTGGCAGTACACAGTTATCATCACTTACTAAAGGGACGATGCTTGGCACGGTTTCGTGTTTCTTCTTGGGATATTTTATTTAGCGGAAACGTATCTGTCAGCAATGGCCCAGTTCTGTCAATTCTAATAAACTGGACTTATATAGCATAGTTGGTAATATGTGAAATGTTTGGTTGAACGGAAAAAGTGATAAAACTGCATTATCTTGAAAACCATCAAACTTAAAAAGAAACTGTCTATAATTGATTTAGCTAGTACGATTATCTAACGAATTGTGTAACAATGAACTGTTTAGCTGTTTAGCTTTAGTGTTTTTGAAAAGCCAACTTTGTCAGAAAAAAGTTTTACTAATCGTGATTCTGTCTATAATTTATCTAGATTATATCTTTAAGTTATCTTTTTCATAAAAACAAAACTGTATGTTTTGCGGTTATTAAGAAAAAACGATTCATCAATATCATTTATTACTCGTTTTAACGGCGCCGTCTTCCGATACCGTCAATTTATATTCGTCATATAAATAAATGTCTTCCGCTAATACCGACAATTGATGTTTGTCATGTAAAGGTAGATTTATATTAGACCGGACCGTGTACGGTGTTAGTAGACGGGCCCGGACGGGACACGGATCAGGTTCTGTTTAAAATGAACTGCTTCATACAAGACTCACATTTACTTTTAAAAGATTATTCAAAGCACATATTTTAGGGGATTCTTCATTAATTAATTAATTGTATAAAAAATAATTATATGAATGGTTCAGCACGGACCATTAAAATGATTTCTGTACCGCCTTTAACTACACTGTGACACGGTAAGCTTTGTGCGGCAGCGCTTGTTGCGATACAAGCGCACCTACACAGAACTACCCACACACTATAAAAAAACTGGCCAAGTGCGAATCAGACTCGCGCACGAAGGTTTCCGTACCATTATCTATAAAAACGGCAAAAAAAACATGTTTGTTGTATGTAAATATTTATTTTATTCTGTTTTTAGTATTTGTTGTTAGAGTAGCAACAGAAATACATAATCTGTGAAAATGTCAACTGTCTAGCTATCACGGTTCATGAGATACAGCCCTATGATAGACGGACGGACAGACAGACAGACGGACAGACAGACGGACAGATAGACGGACAGACAGACGGACAGACAGACGGACAGACAGACGGACAGACAGACGGAAAGACGGACAGCGAAGTCTTAGTAATAGGGTCCCGTTTTTACCCTTTGGGTACGGAACCCTAAAAATGATTGGTACCTATGTATTTTTGTTCTTTGTATGTTTGTTACTTTCTTTCGTTGTTGCAAAACGCCCACAGGCACATTAGATATGAATTTTATTAGCTTTAGTTTTCTCTGTAAGTGAATTTGTAATTCTTATAAGAAAATAAACATTTTAAACCGTATACAAAATGTATGTAACGTTTCAAATCTGTGCCCCGTCCGGGCCACGTACACGGTCTAATATAAATCTACCTGAGTGACGTAAAGTCAACGACGAAAAATAGGACCACGACTGTAATCCCTAAGTACGGTAGACATACTCTCAGATCTCGAGGCGCTTATATCCTTGAAGATGTCTAAAGTTAGCAGTCAGAGGCAAGTGCAAACAATACGTTTATCACAATACCCACATTTTGCAGTAGTTAGCATTTTATAGGAGACAGACTCGTGTTTCTTCAAGAATGTATTATTTAGCGGTAACTTATCTGTCAGCTATGTTCTGTTAATTCTAATAAACTAGACTTACTTCGTAGTTTCTTATAGTTATAGCGTAATAACGGCACCGTCTTCTGCTGTTACTGACAATTAATGTTTGTCGGATGTTAAAGGAAACCAGTTAGCATTCATATAAGCGGCGATGGGCTTGCAACCTTGTCACAAGCTAATACTGCAAACTGTGGACATGCCCAAAAGCAATGTTTGGACGTGCCTGACTACCTTTAGGCATGTTCAAGGATCTGAGCGCTTCGAAATCTAAGAGGATGTCTACTGTAGTTAAGAATTAATGTCAAGATTTGAACCACGAGCTTCGGATCGGAGAGTCGAGGTACTTTCTTGGCCAATACGGAAAAATTTATATACATCTCGTCGGAGAGCTCATTTCTTGGATTCAAGTCTAACAAAGCCGTAAATTTAGTAGCTAATAGTAGTAATTAGATGTCGTCATCCAAATAATTGGAGTACGTGAATTAAGATAGCTATTTAGGAAAAACAGGAGCTCTCCGACCAGACGTCTGTCAAAAATTATCTGCTGAAATGTTATATTTAAGTGCATATTTTTCTTATCAAATTTTAGTAGAAGAATTGTAAAAGCTGTTCCTAAGCTTTCAGGCCTTTAGAGTGCAGGGTTACTGAGTTATAACGATTAAACTGGAGCTCTCCGACGACAGAGTGACCTACCTATAAAACATGACTTAGAGTGAATACGTTCATGAAAAGCTTATTGAATCTTAAAGATAAGCCAATGGATGAGTTTGAAAAAAAAATATCGTGACTCTAAAGTTATCGGTTCAAAAGTAAATTGAAAATTAAGTTTTTGAAAAGTGATGGTCGGAGAGCTCCATATTTTCATCTATCTATCTAAGTCTGACATCATAGAAGAACGTAACCTACATCAAGATGTAGCCTATCTTTACTATTAAAATATTGTGATACATCATGTTCCTGTAGATGTTATACTTTACCAATAAAATGAGTAAAAATGATGACCACCAGGTAAAAAGATGTGTTAGAATTGAGAATCTCCTGTTTTTGTTGGTTGACAAGAACGCGTTTCCTCTTCCCTTGACAAGAAGGTGTTTCTTACGAAAGTCAATTAATTGACCACAGAGCCATCTATAAAAACTACTTAACTTGGCCATTCTCATCGATTTGTGTCACAATAAACTTCTCCGACAAGAGAAATTAATTGTTGTTTTAACGTGCAAAACGGCAATCAATTGTATCCTTTTAAATAGAAATACGGCTAATTACCACGTTTTTTCTTGTATTGCTGACGTTTTGAGACAATTCAGATGCTCTTCATCATGAGCATCGCCCGCGACCGCGATCAACGGCAAACTTCTGCAAAATCTGGACATGTGCCAAATATAATTTTGGACGTGCCTCTGACTACCTCCACTAGACATCTTCAAAGAATCTAAGCGTCTAGAGATCTGAGAGGATGTCTATCGTACTTGGGGATAACAGTCGTGATCCTATTTATTTATTTTATTTTTAAATGTTTATAATTTAATATTTCGGTATTTTGTTTCCGACATATTTCACAAATTCCAAAGAGAAAATACGCATTGGCCTCCAATTCATTAAACGTTCGTAATATTATTTCCTAAAGACTACCAATTAAATAGGCCTGGAGTAGTACCACAAGCTCTAAAAGTAATATTAAAACAATACTAGTCACGGTGCGAGATGAACAACGCTGAACGAAATCGTATAGCGTTGCCACTATTACACCGCGAGTAATCTATATTATAAAAATCAATGCCACTTTTCGTTGTAATTTTATAACTCAAGAACGGTCTCACCTATCCAAACCAAATGTTTAGGCTTTGTTCAGACTATTTAGTAGATGGTTTATGTGAAGTTTGCAAAATCTGTAGACTTTTTATCCAGGTACCACCCGTGCGAAGCCGGGGCGAGCAGCTAGTATTAATATAGATTTTAACACGGGTGTTTATCACGTTACCTTTAATTTACTTTCCTGACGTTTCGCCTATGTTATAATAGCCATGGTCGCGGGCAGACTGAAGAACACGGTGCTACCGTCGAGAAACGGAGGCAGTTGATGAAACTACCCTCACTTTGTCTTCAGAAATAGATGTCTGTGTTCATATTACGACACACAACACTAACTGTATCTACGCACTGAGATGGTCTGTCACGACGCCCACACATAGTGACCATAGGATTTCATGAATTAGAGAGTCTATAGCCGTCTTCACGATTGAAATTTGAGTACTTCTTGATTTCAATAGCTTCCTAACTTCTCTTGTAATAATGGCGTTCACTTGACAGAACTTTTGAGTAAAAAATAAATAAATAGGATCACGACTGTAATCCCCAAATACGGTAGACATCCTCTCAGATCTCCAGACGCTTCGATCCTTTGAAGATGTCTGGTAGTCAGAGGCACGTCCAAACACTATATTTGGCACATGCCCATATTTTGCAGTAGTTAGCATTCCATACGAAACAGGTTGCAAGCCCATCGCCACTTATAAGAATACTGACTGGTTTCCTCACGATGTTTTCCTTCACAGTTTTGAGCACGTGTTTTTGATGCGCATATAAATTTTTCGAACAGAAAAATCTATTGATGCACGCCGGGATTCGAAACCACGACCTTCATATTGAAAGTCGAGGTACCTTCCAGTCGGCCAATACTGATATTTTGAGTATATTGTAATATTGTTTTGATATTACTTTAGAACCTTGTGGTATGGTCCCTGTTTGCTAAACAGCAGCTGTGTCAGAGACACAGTACGAACAGAGAATTAATACCAAATACTTACCAGAGATTTATAATTCCAAGTTTCACAAGAAAATTTACGACCCTAATGGAACACATTAGCAGATGTCGGTGACAAATTAATGTTCACTACCTCTAACACCAGTTTCTAAATTAACCTTTTCAAAGGAGTGGTTAGAGGCACGTCGAAATAAGTATTTTAGAAAATAAAAATTAATAAACGAGGGTGGATATTATGACAGCGACATCTAGCCCTATACTTAGCAAATCTTGTACTATGGGAACTAGATAACTGATATAATACTTATATACATACTCTTACATGCGATCATTGTATTACACATGTTAAAATTTTACATCAAAATAAAAAAATAGGATCACGATTGTAAGGTAAGGTAAGGTCCCCAAGTAAGGTAAACATCCTCTCAGATCTCCAGACGCTTAGATCCTCTGAAGATTTCTAGTAGGGGTTGTCAAACATTATATTTAGCACATGCCCACATTTGCAGTAGTTTAGCTTATAAGAACACTAACTAGTTTCCTCACGATGTTTTCCTTCACCGTTTTGAGCACGTGTTTTAGATGCGCGTACAGAAAAATCCATTGATGCACTCCGGGATTCGTACCCACGACCTTCAGATTGAAAGTTCAGGTACCTCCCACTCGGCCAACACGGCCAACAAAATTTTACATTTTTTTAATTAATTAGCTCTTAAATTTATAGAGAGTTCAAGTAACAAAATTTTAAAACAGGAAATATAAAACACGCTTTTATTATCTGTGGTGGACGGACTACGTCGGAAAGGGTTAAGGAAAATAAAACATAATTCCATTAGCAATAATTATAATAAAATAGGCCAAGTGCGAGTCGGTCTCAAGCACAAAGGGTTCCATACCATTATCTATAAAAAACGGCAAAAAAAACATGATTGTTGTTTGGGAGTTTTATTCTGTTTTTAGTATCTGTTGTTATAGCGGTAACAGTAATACATAATTTGTAAAAATTTCAACTGTCTAGCTATTACGGTTCATGAGATACAGCCCTGTGATAAACAGACGGACAGACAAACGTTTTACCCTACCCCGTTTTACCCCTTAGGTACGGAGCCCTAAAAATGACCTTCAAAAACCTCTCCTGAAACGGAACAGTTTCAGCAAACATAAAAGGGTTTAAGGTAGAAACTGTAGAGTGAAACACGTGAGGCCTATATACATTACTAGCGACCCGCCCCAGCTTCGCACGGGTAGCATGTTATTATAAATATAAACCTTCCTCCTGAATCACTCTATCTATTAAAAAAAACTGCATCAAAATCCGTTGTGTAGTTTTAAAGATATAAGCAAACATACATACATACATACATACAGACGCGGGAAGCGGAAAGCGACTTTGCTTTATACTATGTAGTGATGTCTAAAATCAGAATAAATAAAGGGGGAACTTACAATCTTAAAAACAACCCCTAAATGATAAAAAACGCAATAAGGACGATATTGGTACATATGGCGTTGGTGTGCAAAAAAATTTAAAATTTTACATCAAAGACTAAACACAATTAGTCGTCATAGCAACGCAGTTTTGACTAATGAATGATACGCGTTCTACCAACATTTTTTGGTAGAAGCTTTTTTTAGCTTTTAGCTTTTTCCTATGTGATTATTACAAAAAAAATTGACAGAACAACGTTTGTCACGGGTCGGCTAGTTGCAAATATATATATTTGTAAATACGAGTAAATACATTATAAAACCCAGACACAGAACAAACATCTATGTTCATCACACAAACGTTTGTCCTGGGTGGGGATCGAACCTCAAACCTTTAGCGCACGAGCCAGAGCTACTACCAACTGAGCTGTCAAAGTTACGATATTTGGGTAACTAATATGTTGTTGTTTTTTGCTCAAAACCCTTTACTTATAAACGTCACCCATATATCTTGCCCTACAAACCCTCATCCCATTACAGAAGTCAAAAGTATTATTGGACGTGACTTCCGATGCGTCGACTTCTGGCCACTTCCGCTGTAGATCCATTTTAATTTTATCAGAAAGTTTGGAGCTCTTTTGCCGAATGTCTGTGGTGTTGCCAAATAATATTTGTGGATGGTTTATTAATTTACTAAAACAAGAATTTAATTTATTTGAAGAAAAAAAAAACATTATTTCATTATCCAAAAAAGGCTTAGATACGAGTAGGTACGTTAAAATAGTAACAAAACATGGGTACCTACATAAAAAATGTCGAACACTTAACATGGTATAACATAGAACTTCGATAAACATTTTGATGTGATTTTTGATAATTTGTTGAAAAAAATCTATTGACTTTAAACAATATACATATTTATTAAATAAATGTCTGAACAAGAATAAGAAAAAAAAACTATTAATTCACAACAGTTCTATATTAAAAAAAAGTAGGTAAATCTATCAAAAATGAATCAAAGTTGGCAACAAGAATGTAATAGGAATAGGTGATGGGAAGTCCATTACACGGAAACTGTAAATAACGGATTTTACCGAAAATGACTGCTTTCGAGACGTGGTTGAGATAAGGTTCGATCTTACGTGTGATGCCAAAACATTTTCTATTATGTACCTTATTCCGTTGTGTTAAGGCTCTTGTAAATTTGTAGAGATGACACTCCCATGTTATGGGTTGTATTAAAGGCTTTAGAAACGCGATGGAGTGGGATTCGGGTATTTGTATAGCGTGTGTTTGGTTACGGTAACACCTGATTCCTTTCTGATGATAATGGTTGGTACCTATCGCTTAGAACAGATCTAGTTTGTATTCACATTAAGACGAGCAATCAATTTTTTGATGCATGTTGAATCGTTTTTACTCAATAACCACAAAACATTTTTGTTTTTTCAACAAACAGTTTTGTTTTTTGTGGCAAAGATAACTTAAGGATTTAATCTAGATAAATTATAGACAGAAACACGATTAGTAAAACTTTTCTCGATAGATTTATTTTCCAAAGTTAAAAACTAGTTTCGTTTTTATTCAAAACTATTAATAGCTAAACAGTTTATTTTTATATAATTCGTTAGATAATCATACCATCTACATAAATAAAATACAGTTTTTTTTTTCAAGTTTGATGGTTTTAAATATATTGCGGTTTTATCACTTTTTCTGTCTTATCCGGTTAGATTCAGCCAATAAAAAAAGATTCAGCCAATAAAATTCAAAGCATCACCTTAAACAAAACAGAGCGTAGCGTGCTACGAAGTGCTACATATTGCTACGGAGTGCTACAGATTGCTACGGAGTGCTACAGATTGCTACGGAGTGCTACGCAACTTACTACACAACGTATAGTACAACTTACTATACATAAAATTACGCCTATTACCCAGAGGGGTAGGTGGAGACCACGGCTTTGAACTGGCTTCGATCCTGACATACTTTTATGCTTCATTCCTTATGCATTCTCGTCGGTTTAGAATGCAACTTAATGACTGCGATATAACACCAAATTATATATCAAACTATTAATTAAAAAGTCGAGTTGGCCAAGAGGTACTTTATCTGTCAATTCAGAGGTCGTAAGTTCGAATCCCAGGCGAGCATCAGTAGATTTATCTTTTTGACATATGCATATTACGCATTAACACGTTAATAGATAACATGTTTATCAATAAGGTTTCCTGCTTATTAGCATGTCAAAGCTTAGTCAGTTAGTCAATTAGTAAATTATGGACCGCTATGTACTCGTAGGTAAGGCTATAGAGGTCAATTTCCGGTGTCTAAATCAATTAATTGCTAAGTATACCAATTTATTTCTGTTTCAGATAACTCGACAAGCCTGCTAGTATTATAAATCCAAAAATTTGTGAGGATGCTTCATTAAACTGGCCTAATAGCTCAGTTGGTGGTAACTCTGCCTTCTGCGTTGTAGGTTGTGGGTTCGATTCTCACCCAGGACAAACATTTGTGTGATAAACATGGATGTTGGTTCTGTGTCTGGGTGATATGTATAATAAGTATGTATTTATAAAAAAAAGAGTAATGATGTATTCTATCAGTTATCTGGTTCTCATAGTACAAGCTTTGCTTAGTTTAGGGCTAGATGGCGTTGTGTGTAAAGTCCACTAATATTTATTTATTTATGTTTGGATGTGTGCCTCTATCATGCCCACATGAGTTAAGGGATTTGGATAAAACTTGAAGTATAGATAGATAGATAAAAAATTCTTTATTGCACAATACATGTACATAAGGCTAACTTAATGCCAGAAAGCATTTTCATCCAGCTAACCTTTATGTTAAACCGTGTAACCTGGAAAGGAGAAGGTAGTGCTTTGTATGACTTAATAACCATTTATTTTCTCAACACTTCACATAAGGAACTTTAGTCTCAAGTACTTTTTAGACTTTGATAAACTTTGTTTTGTTTATGCTAACTACTGCAAAATGTGGGCATGTGCCAAATATCATGTTTGGGCGTGCCTCTGACTACCCCCACTAAACATATTCGAAGGATCTAAGCGTCTGGAGATCTGAGAGGATGTCTACCGTACTTGGGGATTACAGTCGTGATTCGTGTTTTTTTTTTAATGTTGCTAATTTGCCCACAATCAGCGCTCTCACCCTAAATGTTACTTGATATATATGTATTTATTCAGATTTTTTATCTACATATTACAGCAAGTTTCATCTTAATCCGTTTTGTCGTTTAGGCCTGATGGAGCCACAAACATAGCTGTCTTTTCACAAATTCTCGCATTTATAATATTAGAATTAGGATTAGGATACGCAAGCGAAGCCACTGGAAAAAGCTAGTCGTACTAAATGAGGTAACCTAACTCGGGTCTGAAAAACCAAGATTAATTCTGAAGTGGGTCCAATAAATCAGCTCATACATATTGCACACACTTTATTCTTTTGTTGGTTTAACGGAGATAGCTACATTGTTGTATAAAAAGAAATATATTATGGTAAGTATAAGGCTTGTGTGGGAGGTACCTCGACTTTCAATCCCAAGGTCGTTTGTTCGAATATTGAGCGTGCATCGATGGATTTATCTTATTTTCGTATATGTATGTATTAATAAAATAATTTCAATAATCACTCACTCCACTACCATTCTCTTTCAAAATTACACAAAGGTTAGTTGGAAGAAAATGCAACAAAAAAAACTGTGTGTTGGCCGAGTGTTGGCCCTACTTTCAATCTAAAGGTCGTGGGTTCGAATCCCGGCGTATATCAATGGATTTTTCTGTTCGAATAACTTGTAGGTATAAAAGCCGTGCGGGCTGTGTGGGAGGGTACCTCGACCGAAAATCGTGAATTTGAATGTTAGCCGAGGTATCGGGTTTTTTGTAAAAAAAAATATTACGCATTTTATTGACACATGCTTCAAAAATGGTGAAGGAAAACATAAGGTTAGTAGTTAGTAACAGTTAGTATTTTTAGAAGTGGCAATAGCTTTGAATAATGACAACGTGGGTTTACATTTCCACTGCTGCACACGCTGTACACGAATAATAACTCATAACTATGTACAACTGTAATAGTGCAGCACAGTTTTGAATCATACGTTCATCACGTTTGCGTGTACCGCGTGCATGGCGTTGACAGCATTAAGCTACGTGAACACCATATTTGAGCAAGCTACGCGTGTACCAATGACGTCAATTCATGAGTAGCGTGTCCGTGCGTTGCAGTGGAAACAATTACGTACCTTTTCTTGCAAAGCAAAGCTTGACGCACGTGCGTCGCCTCTCCGTGTGCCGCGGTGGGTTTTTTGACGTAATGTATGCAATTTAAGGTTAAATACTCGCCAACTTGTTCAATCAGTGACTGATTTGTAGCTGAATTGCAGCAACTGAAGTACAGTTTTTCTATCTCTTTTTGTGAGATGTGAGGCATGCGTTTGAGTGTGCGTATCTAAAACAAGCATTCCCGAGCTAACGCACACACAAACAATGTCAATATCAGTTCTACACACACAATTAAGACCAACCCATCTTCATGATAGAACAACTAAAACTACGTCAGTTTGCTCATCGCCAGTCAGCTTTCGATTAATCGCTGACTTGCGGCCCAGAGTCGACTAGCAGACAGTATGACTGTCTAGTGTGAAAAGGCTTAATGCTATAGATATACATAAAAATATTGGTGTTGTAGTGAATTGTGGTCTGGGACCGTACCACAAGGTTCACTTTCACGGCCATATATAAAAGGGTTCTCAACTTTTTTGGAAGCTCAGTAAAAACAAAGGTAGGCCCAACAGATACACTAGCAGATGTTACTATCTGAATAAGAAATATTTCCTACTACATACAGGGAGGGTTCGATTTTTTGGTCATTTTGATAGTTTTTATCTCAATATTCGCAAAGTACAGCTTGCTTTTATGGCAAATATAACTTTAGGGTGTTATTTATATAAAGTTAAGACAAAAGCACGTTTAGTAAAGCTATTTTAGATAGGTTTTTTAGTTAAAAATGGATACTATAAACCAGGCGTCATTCAAAGGCTAGTTCACATAAACCGCGCGTTATCGCACGCCAACGCCCGATCAAATATACAAAGAGTTCAGATGACAAGCGCTAACGCGTGTTGCGAGTGCTCGAAAATCGCGAAGGTAGCGCGCGCTCAACGGACATTACATACATATTAAAGCGCGCGTCAACGCGCGATCGCCTGCGTCTAGAGACTTTTTCTCCGAGCGCCGCGTTAACGCTCGCTGACACGCGCGCTCATGTGATCGGTTGTATGTAAATACCAGGATATCTAGTCAAGATTTGAAAACGCGCTTCAAAATTTTGCCATCTGAACATGGCCTAAAAGCCAATATAGTTGAGTTTTTCATACCATGCATCGTCTCTGCATCATTGCAGAGATAAAGGCGTCAACACGTCAAAAGTGACACTGATTGTATTGTATATGTGTCAGTTTTGACGTTTTGACGATACGATTTTGCTCAAACAAAAATCGTAATATACCGGAGTCACCTTAAAAACACAGATACCGTCATTTTAAATGTCAATATTTAGTTGAATAGTGCCCTAGTTCGTGTCCAAATCATACAGAAATAGTTATAATACGAGAGAAAAGAAGGTTTTCATAGCAATGAGTTCCTATTTAAAACGTGCCATTGCAAGATACAGTTATCTCCGGATGAAGCGGTGCTCGTTTGCGTGATCCGGCCAATTCGCTGCGGGCTGGCTATTTGCAAGGGTAGGGATGTGTGGTTTGCGCTTCTTGACCGAGAGTTATATTTTTTCTAAATAAAATGTATGCTTAAAACGGTGAATGAAAATATCGTGGGAAACCATCATTAGGGTTCCGTACCCAAAGGGAAAAACGGGAGCCTATTACTAAGACTTCGCTGTCCGTCTGTCTGTTCGTCTGTCCGTCTGTCTGTCCGTCTGTCTGTCCGTCTGTCTGTCCGTCTATCTGTCTGTCTGTCTGTCCGTCTGTCTGTCCGTCTGTCTGTCCGTCTGTCTGTCCGTCTGTCTGTCACAGTGCTGTATCTCATGAACCGTGATAGCTAGACAGTTGAAAATTTTACAGATTATGTATTTCTGTTGCTGCTATAACAACAAATACTAAAAACGGAACGGAACCCTTCAAGCGCGAGTCCGACTCGCATTTGGCCGGTTTTTTTTTTGTTGTGTTCATAATTTTCTTCTTCTTTTCCCCTTAATGTGAGGTTTGCAAAACATGTTGACAAAAATGTTGCGAAGAGGACATGGATTATGTTTTACAACCACGTGCCTGACGGGTTGAACCTGAAGATTCTAGATGAGAATATCGTCAGGAAAACTGTTGGTATTTTTATAAGAGGCGATGGGTTTGCAACTTGTCACGTCTACCGTAGTAAGATTACGATCGTGATTCTATTTTTTTTTTCATTATTTTAGAGTGTATCTATGTGTCCTATCTATCTAATATATCATTTTGGTTAGAAAACGTTCAGCTGGATAACCATTCTTATAGATAACCTTAATTTTCTAATATATCGAAAGGCTGTCTAAGATAGGTCTCTTTCAACGATAAAACCACCCATTGTACTTTAAATTTGTTACTTTTTTCTGTGTATATCCTTTGTTTATCTACATTATAGAATTATTCTATCTATTGATTTAAGCCGCATTTGCACTAGGCGACATATTTTGCGCGACGTCGCCTGACAAATACGTGTCGGGCGACAAGGTCATGGGACAAATGTACCTTAGTGTAATTGCGGCTTTAAACTTTAATTGACTTTATTTAGTCCGCAGCCAGTTACTGCTTCAGAGATCATCAGGCTTTAAAATCTTTATCGCAAGAGCTGACCACAAGTTTACGAACCTATATTGTCTTAGCCTATTTCAAATACTTTTTACATCCTTAAGATATCCCAAGATATTCATTAGTTATACAGCGTCCTAATATAACACTGCTTGCGATGGTTTAAAACGTCCATTCAAGTAACATCCCTACCTTAATGTACCTACACTTAAAACCACTCATTATTCTTTGTCTAGTATCGTGCTTTAAACTACACACAGCTTAAGATAAAAATAAGTCTAACGTTTATTATCTAAACATTTATAGTATGCCGTTTTAGAAGATAACATATTTGTAGTATAAATTCTAACTATATAAATGTACTAGCTGCTCGCTCCGTCTTCGCACGAGTGGAACCTGACTGAAAAGTAGCCTATGCGTTATTTTGATGTATAAGCTATATTACTGTAAAGTTTCATCTAAATCCGTTCAGTAGTATAGTTACAGTAATATAGCATTACATCAGAATAACACATAAGCTACTTTTTATCCAGGTACCACACGTGCGAAGCCGGGGCGAGCATCTAGTATTATTAGTAATAGTTTAAAATCTTGGGACGAATAGGCAATTTTTTTTTGTCAAATTTTTCTTTTTATTTTTATGAATTTCAATGTCTACAGTGTCGTGTTTCATTTATTTTTTACTTTCGTAAATCATAAATATCAAATTTTTAATACGAAAAGTTTACTAGTTTATGTTTTCCGAACGGTATGTTGACAGTTCCAACGAACGTTAACGCAATAAATAGTCTCTAAAAAAAGTCGTTCACCTAGCTTGAATTTTTTAACACAAAAATACACTTCAACGTGTGAATATCATACGGAAGCTTATTCGAAGCATAAACAATTTACATTGAGCACCTTTATCTGATAAAATAAATATAATAGGATCACGACTGTAATTTCTTAAACATGTCTAAAGGGGGTAGCCAGAGGTACGTCCAAACGTTAAACATGACACATTTCCACTTTTTGCAGTAGTTAGCATTATATACAAGAGAGGTTGCAAGCTCGTAGCGACTTAAATGAACACCAACTTTCTTCACGATGTGTCCCTTCACCGTTCTGAGCACAAGAAAATGACAATTGATACAAAGCTGGGATTCGAACCCACGACCTTCAGATTGAAAGTCAAGGCACCTCCCGCTCGACCACCACAGTTATTTTTCCCAAAAAATAGTCGAAACAAAACGCAAAGAGAAACTAAAGTGAAGTAACATTGTACTCGATTTATCCTAAATTTAAATATTTAAAACTCTTGACAGACTGACTGTTCTATTAACGTACAACCTGGTTTAGGTGGAGGGTCTCAACTGGGGGTCTACTCGCAAACCGAAAACGAAATATCTCACCAATATTCGTATCAAATTTACATAATTTTGACTATAGTTTGAACGATGAATCGTAATTACTTTTGACAATTATTATCCATACGTAATCCTACTAACAAATCCGTTGAAATTTAGAGGGTGTATTCTTTTTGATATAAAGAGATACACTAAGAACAGAAAAAATCATTGACACGACCGGAATCGAACCCACGTCCTTCTGATTGAAAGCCGAGGTACCTCCTACTCGGGCAACATGGTTTAAGGCGATACTTGAAATTTTTGACTTTTTGTATGGGCTGAATCTACTAGGATAAGACGGAAAATGTGATAAAACTGCATTATCTTGAAAACCATCAAATTTAAAAAGAAACCGTCTGTAATTTACTTAGTTATTATGATTATCTAACAAATTATAAAAAATGAACTGTTTAGCTATTCATAGCTTTGATTTAAAACGAAACCAGTGTTTTTGAAGAGCCAACTTTGGAAAATAAATCTTTCGAGAAAAGTTTCACCAATCGTGTTTCTGTCTTTAATTTATCTAGATTATATCCTTAAGTTATCTTTGTCATATAAAATAAAACTGTATGTTTTACGGTTATTATGAAAAAACGATTCTGCATTCATCAACATTTATTACTCGTCTTAAAGTCTGTTTAAAAATAAATTCAAGAGAACGAAGTCGATAGAGTTTTTCTAGTCGTGAACAAGACCTTTGGGATGTATTATTGCTTTGGTTCTTTTACTCTGAAAGTAGGTTTCGATTAATCCTTCGTTGTAAAACTAGTTTTTGTTCTAAAGCTATCTTATCCTTGTCACGCTTTAGATTCTTGAAAAACTGTGACCGTTTTATGTTAACCGTATAACATATAACAAACTATCCTGATTAGTAAGTACACATAACTATTGATTTTTAAGGAAAACATCGTAAGGAAACCAGTTAGTATACTTTTAAGCGGCGATGGGCTTGCAACCTGTCACGTATGGAATGCTAACTACTGCAAAATGTAGGCATGTGCCAAATATAATGGACATGCCTCTGACTACCCCCACTAGACATATTCAAGGGATCTAAGCGATTGGAGATCTGAGAGGATGTCTACCGTACTTGGTGATTATAGTTGTGATCCTATTTTTTTAATTTTATAACAATCATAATAGCGGGAAAATAAACTAAACAAAGTAAGTTCGTAATAAATATCGTCTATAGTAAAAATTTATGGTTGGTTGTCAACTCAAAGTCAATGCTTATTTATTTTAATAAGATCATAATTATCACTTCAGGGGGGTTAGCATGAACCGCTATCGTATCGACAACGTATCGTCCTAATGCCAAAACTAACACTTTTACTATACAAAAAGTGTCAGGTTTGACATTTGGACGATAGGTTGTCGATACGATAGTGGTTCGTGCTCAGGCCACAGAACGTCTAAGGAGCTAGGTGAAGCCTATTTCTCGCGACCAATAATGTCAATCAACCCTCTTCCTGTCTTAATAAAGTTCTTAGAAAGACTTGACTATAAATAATAGAGTGTCAAATGTTAGTCGCCGTTTCTCAGAACACGAAAGCTTTAGCAAACTATTTTATCTAAAGCTCGCCTGGCTCCCGGAAAATTACTTTCTAACGAGAGTCGTGGAGCGCCCGCAGGCGACCCTGAAGACTAAACTAATTCAAGACCTAACCTGTCTAAAAGCCTGGTACTCACTAGCGAGACGTAACCTGTAACTGTTACACCACGTGGTGTGTCAGCCAGTGCGAGATCCGCGGATTCTATAACCCCATTTTCCCTTTCTCTCAATTTTTAGATTATTAAGGTCCGTACCCAAAGGTTAAAAACGGGACCCTATTACTAAGACTTTGCTGTCCGTCTGTCCGTCCTTCTGCCTGTCTGACTGTATCTCATGAACCGTGATAGCTAGACAGTTGAAATGTTCATAGATTTATTGTCGCTATAACAAAAAAAAACAGAATAATATAAATATTTAAGTGGGGCTCACAAACGTGATTTTTGCCATTTTTTATAGATATACGAAACCCTTCGTACGCGAGTCCGACTCGCACTTGGGCGTTTTTTTTATAATACTCGCGCTGCAAACAAGTGGTGAAACTTATTGTAGCTATATTAAATTGTTTTTTGATTGTTTTGTATACACTAATTGATAGTTCAACTGGTTCTTGTGTACCTTGTAATTATTTTTTAAGTTAGTTTTAAGTATTGAAATTTTTATCCTGTACGACATAAAACAATAAGTATACATCAAATTGGCCGCCCTTTAAATACCTACTGGCAGGAGCCAAAGACAGCAGGCTGAGTACAGCCTGGTGGTAAATCCAACACTGATGTGAGCTTATCTCGAGCCACTTGCAGCAAGCCAAGGGCACTCGTTGACAGTTGAGTTGATGTCGAGAGCAAAGACCGTGTCATGCGTACACACTAGTAGAAGAATATTTTAGTTCAGTGTAGCTACCGCTAGAGGCGCTAAGCTTGATTCTACACAAATAGCTAACGATACTCGATAGCGACTGTAGTTGCCTCACAGCTCAGTTGGTAGTAACTCTGCCTTCTGCGCTGTAGGTTGTGGGTTCGATCCCCACCCAGGGCAAATATTTGTGTGATGAACATAGATGTTTGTTCTGTGTCTGGGTGTTACTATGTATATCAAGTACATAATGTATTTACAAAAAAAAGTATATAAGCTTTGCTTAGTTTGGGGCTAGATGGCGTTGAGTGTAAAGTCCGCCAATATTATTATTATGATATTAAATCTCATAAAATGGCTACAAGACTCGATACTATATCTAACGGTTACTGCGATCCGCCTATGGAACTCTCTCCCTGTAGACATACGCAAAGCCTCATCCATGGGAATCTTCAAGTCCAAATTATACCAACATTATCTCTCTCTGCAAAATACTCATCCAATTTGAGCACCTATATATATTTTTTTGTAGATACTAGGTATTATGGTATGGTATATATGTAAGTTTATGTATTTTTTAGTAAGTATGTGTATAAATATAATAAATTCAATGATTTCTCTCTTACAAAGCACTACCATTCCCTTTCCAAATTACACAAAGGTTAGCTGGAAGAAAATGCTAACTAGCATTAAGTTCGCCTATGTACATGTTCTTGTATTGTGCAATAAAGAATTTTCTATCTATCTATCTATATCTGTGCGCATACAAACGGATGACGCGTTAGAGGATTAACAATTTATCAATTGAATTTAATTATAATAATAAAGTTATCCAATCGGAACAAGGTTTATTACAATGCTCGGTGATCGGTCTCTGAGCATCGCAGCGCTGTTGAAATATATACCTTACTAGCAGACCCGCTACAGACGTTGTCCTGTCCAAATATCAATAATCGCATAGAGTAACGTACGTTGCAATGACGACTGATGTCAACAAGATGTCAGATTTTTTGCACACCAGCGTCATCTACACCAAACTCATCTATTTTGCGTTTCTTATCATTTTTGGGGATGTTTTCGTATTTTACAGTAGTCTATGTTTTATTCGGGCATTATATTTACATCTACAGAAAATTTCATCTTAATCCATTTTGTCGTTTAACCCTGATTGAGGTACAAAGATACAAACAAACTCACAAACTTTCGGATTTATAATATTATTAGGATTTCGATTGAATAACTATTAAATTCCATTGATAAATTATAAATCCGCTACCATTCGGTCCTCCACTGTGCGCCAGGCGTAACTCGTTACTGTATCTATTTAGTTACAGGTACGGCTCGCTAGTGAGTGCTCGGTTTTATTCTAAAACAAAGCACTATAGATACAAAAAAAAAAAAAAAAACTATAGATAGAAAGCTCATATCTACAATAATGTTATAAGACACTGTGATATAAGAAATAAATCGGTGTACGAGGCTAAACATACAATATATAAGTGGTTACTAACAATCTCTTATGATGCTACCGAAGATATGCTGCGAATAATAACATGACCTACACATATACTTATTATTATATTTATTTTGTTTTATTTATTTATTTATTTTTCGTTTAGTTTTTTTTTACGTTTTTTACGTTTAGTACAGTTTAGTAGATACCTATTACCTGTAATTAACTTTAATGTACCTACTAAGTAATTCAGAATTTTCTTTTTGTATTCATTATATTGTTTCAACTGTACATGATCGAGGCAGTAAATCCGCTTGTGCTTATTTTAAAACTCTATAGTTTTAGGTCTCCACGATACAGGCTTGCCTAGTGTGAAGACCGCTGGAAGGATGTATTAATATTAAAGCGTAATCAGCACAAACTTTATATTATACCTACTTTTAGCTTTGATTCTTATACTGTCTGTTTTGCTGCAAATACAGAAGTAACAATGTTTCACGCTAGGAAATAACTAGTTAATTTTAATGTAGGTAATTCATTTATTTAGTGTAGATTGATTACAACCTCTATTAAAACACTGATACTTTTTAGGGTTCCGTACTCAAAGTGTAAAAACGGAAACCTATTACTATGACTTCACTGTCCGTTTTCTGTTAGCGCTGATTCTCATGAACCGTGATAGCAAAAGTTGAAATTTTCACAGATGATATTGTATTTCTGTTGCCGCTATAACAACAAACACTAAAAACAGAGTAAAATAAAATTTTAGTGAGGCTTCCCATACAACAAACGTGTTTTAAGTAGTTTTTTTATAGATAACCCTTCGTGCTCGAGTCCGACTCGCACTTGGCCGTTTTTTTTTTATCTAAGTATCACGCAAAGTCGCAGGTCGAAGCTAGTAGAAAGATATCATAATATCTTTATCTATTTTTATTAATCCTTAGATAAAGCCATATTTTTGAGATCTTCTATATTAATATTATAAATGCGAAAATAACTTTGTCTGTCTGTGACGTTATCATTTTTTTTTTTTGCTATCATAATTTCATATGGAAATAGTTTACAATTTTGGGATGGACATAAGCTACTTTTTTTTTCAAAATTCTATCTTTATTAAAGAAATTTTAATGTTTTGCTATAAAGTCGTCAGAATTTAATTTCCCAAATCGACGCAAATGAAGTCGCGGTTACAAGCTAGTATGTATATAAAATAATAATAAATACGATCATGTCTGCAATCGTCAAGTACAGTAGACACCCTCTCAGTTATTTTCAACGCATGACACTATGACACATGAACACTATGATGAAGATGTTTAAAGACGTCAGATGCCCACATTTTGTGGTCAGCATTCCATACGTGACAGGTTGAACGTCATTACTAGTATTAAGGTTTAAAGTTGTAAAGTCAACGTGGCATAAAGATGTTGGCAGCTATTGATGACCAGGCTGCCAGACATGATGAGGGTAAAGCCCAATTTACGATGGAGATGAATGGAACACCTTAGAATCGCTATGTCATGACGACGTTATGGTCTTTAGGACGTGACTAGCTGTTGTGACCTGTTTTTGTTTAGAGCTCAAGTTTTCAAAACGTTATGCCATTTTTAGGGTTGAGTTTTAAAAGGAAAAACGGAGTTCTTGTTACATCACTCTTGCTTCTGTCTGTCATGTCCAGATTTACCTAATAATAGGCTATTTGTAGAGATTACAGTATGAAAAACAAAGTATTGTTTATAATCTATGGTAATTATGCCTTCAAAAAGCGTTATGGAGTAAAATAATTAAAATTGTTTTTAAAGTCAAAGGGGTAGTCAGAGGCACGTCCAAACATTACATTTGGCACGTGCCCACATTTTGCAGTAGTTAGCATTCCTTATGTGACAGCGTATGGTAATTTGTATTTGGGTGCAATAAGAAAAGAACCCTGGTATGAACGATAAGATAGTTCATGTATAATAATAACTTGATCGGCTAAAATTATTCAAAAACAACAGAGTTGTAAGTAAACAAGATAGCAGTAAAATCCCATCTGGTGAATCTGGAGACATCAAGTCCCGGCGGGAGAGGTGAAACACAATTTAATTTATATCATCACGGTGCGGATCCGACACGACTCTGGACGAATATAACATCATTTTCACAACAACATGCACAACATATTGACAAACATATTGCGAAGAGGATTTGACTTATGTTTTACAACCGCCTGACGTCGACTTTAGGAAATCTAGACAAATATACCCGCGGAATAAATAGAAGTAAATAATTAGTCTCACAATTTCAATCTCCAAGTAAATACTGTAGACATCTTCAAGATCTCCAGGAAGCCCTCGAATTCTAGAAGATATCAGAGATAGTCAGAGGCACGTCTAAAAATGACATGCGACATTATGATCACGTTTAGAAGTAGTTAGCATTCCACAAGTGATAGGAAACGCCGCTTGGGTATTAAATGAAACAAATATAACTGTCTTCTTCTGTCTTCGTAATCTTTAGACTTCAAGCGATTTCAAATTTAACATTAGAGATAGAGAGGATTCCTTAGATTTTTTATGACATTTTTTTTAAGTTATTTATTATTATTCATATGAACCCGTTTTTTCTCAGTAGAATACCAATTGATAACCATTAAACAGGAAAAATTCACTAGGTTATATAAAAAAGTTTGCCTTTCCTTCCTGTTAACCAAGTTTTATAAGTAATGGATTTAAAAACTGAAAAAAAAATACTTACTGTAAAGGTGTGACTAAACATAGCGCGGCGTTTGAGAGCGGCAGTCGCGTGCAGCTAGCCGCACCCTGATTGGACGACCGCCTTCTTACTGGCAAGACTGTAAATTCCGCGTGTAGCTGCCGCGCACCATGCGCGCTGTGTTTGGACACACCTTTTTAGATTACCCGGTTACCGTATCTAAAATGATTTACCAAACGTTTCTATGAATCCCAATAAATTCGCAAAGTCAGTCGAAGAGTCTTTCCAACTATCGTGATTAGTAGACATAACTATAGATTTTGACACGGGTCTTTATCACGTAATTACCTTTAATTTACTTTCCCGACGTTTCGGCTATGTTACAATAACCATGGTCGCGGGAAGACTGATAAAGACCCGTGTCAAAATCTATAGTTAAGTCGAAGAGTCGTTCTATTCCGTGCTCATGCCGGTGTATATAAACAGACCTCAGTCATAATGTATATTTTATTTATGGCTTTGCTGTCAACGCGCTGCTGTCGTCTACAGTCTACACTGTGGAACGTTTATTTGAATTTTTGCCTGATTTTAGCTATATTCTTTGCTTAAGACGAGTAATAAATGTTTTTGATGAATGCAGAATCGTTTTTTCTCAATAACCGCAAAACATACAGTTTTGTTTTTTATGACAAAGATAACTTATGGATTTAATCTAGATAAATTACAGACAGAAACACGATTGGTGAATCTTTTCTCGATAGATTTATTTTCCAAAGTTAGCTCTTTAAATACACTAGTTTTGTTTTTAATCAAAACTATGAATAGCTAAATAGTTCATTTTTATATAATTCGATAATCATACTAGCTACCTGAATTAAAGACATTTTTTTTTTAATTTGGTGGTTTTCAATATTATGCAGTTTTATCACATTTTCCGTCATATCCGGATAGACTCAGCCCATACAAAACGTCAAAAAATTCACTTATCACCTTAAGCATTTCCACACCACAGAGGGGTTAAGAGATAGGTGGAAGAAGAAAATTATAATTGTTACGCTAATTTACTAAGACTAACTAAATGCCGTATTGGCCTAGTGGGAGGTATCCTGACTTCAAATACCGGTCCTGCATCAATGGATTTCCTCGATGAATGAAAGCATCATGAGAATACCTGTTAGTATTCTTGTTAGCAGCGTCTTTTCACGTACCTTTAGAATGCTACAAGTAACTACTGTAAAATGTGGGCATGTGTTTTTTTTAGGGTACCTCGCCTACACCTAAAGGAAAACTATCACAGCTCAGTAGGCGTTACAAGTTTTCGAGTAATAGACGTAACCATTGCCATTTAAATAATCCTACCGACCGCTGCACGTGGTAGTGATCCATGGGCGGCGCGTGGTCCGCCTTTGCTTTTCGAATAAATTAATGATATAAATTATGTATAATTACTACTACTTATTACTCATCAAAAACCTTCACTTCAAAAATCTTCACTACATCACTACATAGTATAAAGCAAAGTCGCTTTCCGCTTCCCGCGTCTGTATGTATGTTTGCTTATATTTTTAAAACTACACAACGGATTTTGATGCGGTTTTTTTTAATAGATAGAGTGATTCAGGAGGAAGGTTTATATGTATTAAACCCGTGCAAAGCCGAGGCGGGTCTCTAGTTAACAATAAATCACAAGTTGATCTTAATAGTAGGTATCAAAGTATTTAGATCATAAATTCTAAAACGTATCATTTTGAAATAAAATCTTTATCGTGAAAAGTTTCTGCTATTATGTTTTCAGCTTAATAGAAATCTAGGTAGGAACCTGAAGTAATATATTTATAAAAATTGGAGATGTTCAGAAGTATTTCTTTTTTCGTTTCGAAAAAGAGCAATCGTCGACATACAGGGCCTTAATAAAAGTTTACGATTTAGTGACATTAAAAACTATTCATAAAACAAGCTCAATGCCAGTCGAGTTTCTCTTGAAAAGTTGAGATATAGTGGTTCTTAGAAAAGTGGTTTAAGTTATGGCATCAATCCATCAGCTTTTGAAATAAATGGCTTGCATAACGGTTCAGACCGTTCCTCGAGACGTCGCGCAGCGGAATTCAAAATCTTTGATTTTGGTAAGTTGTGAATGTAAATCAATCTAGCAAGTTTAGTATAACTAGCTCTTCGCCTCGGCTTCGCATGGGTGTACTTATAAAGATTAAATAAATATTGGCGGAAATTACACACAGCGCCATCTAGCCCCAAACTATACAAATATATATTCGTCAGGCATTTATACATCTACATTTGTGTGATAAACATGGATAATTATAGAATTAAAACTATCGTGGTTGTTAATCATTTTAAATAGAAATACGGCCAATTACCACG
Organism: Hydriomena furcata; assembly: GCA_912999785.1. NCBI lineage: Eukaryota > Metazoa > Arthropoda > Insecta > Lepidoptera > Geometridae > Hydriomena > Hydriomena furcata. The sequence continues at coordinate 2,346,243 of OU538834.1, read as the reverse complement.
TTTTTCCTTGTATTGCTGACGTTTCGAGACAATTCAGATGCTCTTCATCATGAGCATCGCCCGCGACCATCGACCGATCAACGGTAGATCGGCGAATCTGTGTCAGGGTGTTTCTACAAAAAAAACTGCTAGCTATTGCAAAATGTGGGCCTGTGCCAAATGTAATGTTTGGATGTGCCTCTGGCTATTTCCTTTCTTTAAGGATCTAAGCGCCTTGATATCTTATAGTAGCCGTGTTGGCCGAGTGTGAGGTACCTCGACTTTCAACCAGTTAGTATTCTTATAAGCGGCAATGGGCTTGCAACCTGTCGCGTATGGAATGCTAACTACTGAAAAATGTGGGCATGTGCCAAATATCATTATATTGTCTCTTTGGACGTGCCTCTGACTACCCTCACTAGATATCTTCAAAGGGTCAAAGCGCCTGGAGATCTGAGAGGATGTCTAAGGATTACAGTCGTGATCCTATTCCATTTTTATTTTCTCTGAACTTACAACCGTTCCGTGTTATTTGCTTACATTAAGTAGGAAAGTACGAACCTAAACGCAACCCGTTGCTTGTACATTATTTGCATACTGCATGTGTATGTGTAATGCTCAATTTACTGTGCAAACATAGTATCAACCAATGTTGATTCAGCAAAACATCTCGACATGGTTCGCTTCATGCAATGCCGTGTAATGATCTCGCAAGACAAGTGCTTGAGAGCATTGCGAAAATGTACTCGTATATCTTCATTTATATAAATAAATTAGAATTAAAGTAAAATAAAAAATAAAAATAGGATCACGACGTCTAGTGGGGGTAGTCAGAGGCACGTCAAAACATTATATTTGACACATGCCCTCATTTTGCAGTAGTAAGCATTCCATACGTGACAAGTTGCAAGCCCATCGCCGCTTATAAGAAATACTAACTGGTTTCCTCACGATGTTTTCTTTCACCGTTTTGATACCGTACTTGGGGATTACAGTCGTCGTCCTATTTATTTATTTTTATTTTATTTGTCACCCGTAACTCACCCTAAAGGATATGTAAACATGTAAGGAAACAGTATATTTAGATTTATATTAGAAAGTGGTAGAACAATTATTTATTGAGTTATTTATTATGTTAGACAGTTAGCAGCTGGATCACGATTTAATTTTCGGATGAGATGGTATTTATTGTGGCTTAAGGCCCTGTATGTCGACGATTGCTCTTTTTCGAAACGAAAAAAGAAATACTTCTGATTAAGCCACATCTCCTATTTTATAATGTATAGTATATGTGAATAAAGATGTACCCATCTTTAATCACTTCGATAAATAATCATACCGACCGCTGCAATGACGACAAACACACGTCGTCGGCGCGTGGTCCGCCTTTGCTTTTCGAATAAATTAATGATATAAATTATGTATAGTTATTTTAAATAGAAATACGGCTAATTACCACGTTTTTCTTTGTATAGCTGACGTTTCGAGACAATTCAGATGCTCTTCATCATGAGCATCGCCCGCGACCGCGATCAACGGCAGATTGGCGAATACTGATAATTAGCCGTATTTCTATTTAAATATTATGTATAATTACTTATCAAAAACCTATTCTAATAGAAATCTAGATCTACATATTGCCTATCTTTAACAATAAATCACAAGTTGATCTTAATAGTAGGTATCAAAGTATTTCGATCATAAATTCTAAAACGTATAATTTTTAAATAATATCTTTATCGTGAAAAGTATCTGCTATTATGTTTTCAGCTTAATAGAAATCTAGGTAGGAATAGGTACCTGAAGTAATATATTTATAAAAATAGGAGATGTGGCTTGTTCAGAAATATTACTTTTTTTGTTTCGAAAAAGAGCAATCGTCGACATACAGGGCCTTAAGTACACGTTTTAATTTTAGCTCAATTCTAAAATAAACCAAAGCCGAATTTAAACTTTGTCTACCTAGTCGAATTAGGAACGGATTTCAAACAAAATTTAATGTTATAAGTCGAACTTAGCTGCTTAATATAAATAGAATATTTATTTATAAGATTATTCAAAAGCGTGTTCACTTTCAACGCGATTTCATTCTATCATTAAATAAATATTAGCGGTTACTACCAACTGCTCAGCTAATAGGGAACAGATTTCAAACAAAAATTTACTTTTTAATTCTTTGGACTGAGCTTCTATAAAATATAAATAGAATATTCATCTTAAAAGATTATTTTGAAAGTGTTTCTCTCGACTCGATTTTATTCAGTAATATTTAAGATATTGTTTTTATATTTAAGACTGAGATCTAAAAATAGAGTCAATTAATATATGTTGACTAAATGGGCTATTTCACAAGATTTTAAAAACCATTTTAGATTATTCAGTAGTGACTGTGGAACCCATAAAAATACCTATTTTACCTTTTTATCATTATTTTTTTTATTTATTTTTTTATAACAAAGAAACACATGAAACAGGTTACGAATAGAACGATAAGAGCCGCAAAAGGTTTAAAAAACTGTGTATAATAAATAGTAAGTGTAGAGGTAGATAATGTAATACGTCTAAAAAAACCTCTGAGTTAAAATTGATAGATTCATGTCATGGACGTCCCAGATTAGGTCCACTGTCTTACGCACTCGTAAACTACTATAAGTACATTTCTTTTAAGCTTAGTAATATAGTAGACTTTAATGTCTTAAAATGGCTTATTTTCACTTTCCCAATCTGTCTCAACATACTGCGTAAAAGCGTGGGGTGGCTCACTCAAAACTAAAACGATAAATCTTGAAAGAGCCCAGAGATTTATACTCAAAGTCCTATCCAATAAACCCCGTCGATTCCCTACAACAAAGCAACTTTCCTTATAAAAAGTCCCCACATTTCTGCAGCTCTTCATTTTACAAAACCATCCTATACAAACAACCAGACAGGTACCTCCAAAATATCGGTTTAAGACATGAAGTACTTTTCAAGGGAAAGTTCGAGAGGCTTCGAAAGAGTTTAAATCAAGGCAGTGTCGAGGTTACAACTAAGAATATGGGGCAGTTCTCGATCCAGACTGAGTTCAGTTCAAATTTAGAATAAGAGCGAAATAAAGTGGGGTTTTCCATCACATAAGCCGCAAAATAAATGACTGTTCGAAAACCTATCAAAAACTTCGCAACGAGGGTTACAAAGAATGGGGTGAAATACCGTTGTATCGTTCGTCCGTTGGAGCTACAATCTGGCCATAAAACCGATGTTCTTGTTAACGAGATGGGCTGCACCATACGGGAAAACGTGTGGCGAATGGTATTTTTCATCTAAAGCTCTGAAAAAAAGCTTCAACAGCAATTTTACAATGGCAAAAGTAGTAGCTAGGCTTCTGATATGAAACATCTATAGTGGCGGGTCAGACCAGCTGTTGGCCTGGCGACGCATGCTGCCATGCCGTGGCGTGTCTTTTAGCGAACTACACGCGGCCACGCGAACTAGATGAGTTGCTGCCGAAGAAGTGCCGACCGAATTTTTTATTATTATTTCATTAATATATGTTTATCAATGAAATAGTCGTCGTTTTCTTGAAAAAAATCTTAATATTTTATTATTAATTTTGCCATATTCATTAGCTGTCGTAAACTATCCTTTTTAAACGACAAAAAATAAGGTTATTTATGTATGACTGCGCATATCTTCTTTCCTGTTGATCCGATTTCGATGATTTTTATTTTATTGTGTAGAAAATAGTCCAAAGTTGGTCCCAATATTCATGTAGGATTAATAGTTCCTTCATAAAACTTAAAAACGAATATCGTCCCTTGACTTGTTCATTGAAACATTGTTGTGTCGGTTTGATTTGCTAAACGCGATGGTTGCTACTAAGCATGGCCATCTCCTTAATATGCCTTGATATATATAAATAACAGTGCTAATTGTAAGGATTTGAAACATAAAATAAAAAAGGAATTGTGTGGTTTTATAAAACCACGGTAAAAGTGAAACTTTTAGTCTATACACTACACGGTCAGCTGATGGAACTATAGACGCCGCCATATTGGCCTCGGCTGCTCTGACGAGCGCCTTTCACTTTATCCCTACTCCGCGGCCGACCGTCACGCGACATGCGACACACAGACCAAAAAATTTGAGACGATGTAATAAAAGTTTCACTTTAGTTAGAACTTAAGTATAATTGTCACTAAAGTTAAAACTTAAGTATAATTGTTTACGTCACTATATAAAGGAGCTAAATTATAGCATAATGGTGATAATAATATTCCATGCTAGCAAAGAAAAATCAGGTGAATTTTCCACGTTGAAATATAAGGTGACGTAGTTTTTTATCTTCACGCCATTTTCCTCGTTTTTGCAAGATCGTCAAAGCACGTTAAAGCGACCTAAAAAACTAGTAAAATGGGCTTGTACTTGTCAAAAACATGCCCAGTATAAACTGTAATGACATTTTTTTGCAAATCTACAATCGATATCATATTATAATGTTCTGACGTGTTTTCAAAGGTTCTGGAGATCTGAGAGGATGTCTATTGTACTTGGGGATTACAGTCGTGGTCCTATTTATTTTATTAGATATCATATAATAAATCTTCTTCAATCTAGACACAGAGACTTGAGACTTGAGACTTGGATCTTTAGAATATGCAGAAATAGATCAATGAAACTAAAGTATTGTAGCAAATTATTTAATTGAAGATAAAACTTTTCAATAAGGTATCCAAATTCAACGTCACATTTCAAAATGTGAAGGTGAATCGACTTTAACATTATCCAATTATCCAAACGATACAAGGCGACAAAGCATTATTGATAAAAGAGCTGCAAAAAATTATAAATTTATTAGTCAGAAGCCTTCTGAATATTAGACTTTTTTTTCATGAAAAAATGCTATTAAACTAATGAACAAAAATCCAGAAATTTAAAACAATATATAAGAGAATGTTTTATTATTTACGGGATTTATCGAGAATTTTCACAGACTCTTAAATATGTCCGGAATTCTCGCATCTCTATCGCTAGGGAATAGAATATTTAGCGAGTAAAAAGCTTAACACGTTCACACTCCCCAAACAAATGTACCGAAACCATTACTTAGTTAAAATGAATTACTGCCATCCTAATAATATTATAAAAGCGAAAGTTTGTGATAAGACTGCTATTATGTTTGTTCCCTAATCAAAAACAAACGACGAAACTGATGAAATTTGCTGTAGTATGTAGATAAAAAATCAGAATTAATAAAGAGGGAACTTAAAGTCCGAAAAACAACCCCTAAATCATAAAAAACGCAAAAAGGATGATTTTGTTATAGATGGCGTTGCTGTGCAACAAATCTGACATCACAAACTAAAAACATTTAGTCGTCATAGCAACGCTGTTTTGACTAATGAATGATACGCATTCTACCAAAATTCGTAATTTATTTTATCAGTACAAGGTTTGTAAGGAAAAAATTGGAAACTGCCTGAAATATCTTTTTTTCTATTAATGATTATTAAAGTAATTATGATTATTAAGTAAAAGCTATTTCAGGCAGCTTTCATTTTTTTCCCTACAAACCTATTACTGATAAATAAATTACGAACTTTGGTAGAATGCGTATCATTCATTAGTCAAAACTGCGTTGCTATGACTACTAAATGTTTTTAGTCTGTGATATCAGATTTGTTGCACACCAACGCCATCTATATCAAATCCTTCTATCATCCATCTAATCATCCTTTTTGCGTTTTTTATCATTTAGGGGTTGTTTTTTGAGTCAAATACTCTTCTCTCTTAGTAAATAATATATACATATCTATTGAACAAAATGTAGTTTATTAAATTTTCATTTGATAGAAGAATTCGTTTGCAATAAATTTAACTTCAATTTGTAAAGGTGATTCATCTTTAACGAGTATTCTGATAGGGTTTGAAAGGGTTATAATTTTAGCGATTAACAATGGTCAATTATTACGACTTATTTGAAGGCAAGAAAAATGTTAAAGTTATTTAAATTTAAGAAAAAAATAGTTATTCCTCGCTTTGTATTACTACACTGTTTTAGCAAGAGTCTGACTGACTGACTGATTTATCAACGCAGTCTAAGATACTGGTTCTAAAAACTTGAAATTTGAAAGGTGTAGTATTCCATTTGGTTTGTAAGGGTGCAAAAAAAAACTCAAAATTAATAATAAAATAATAAATAAATATTCTCGGACTTTACACACAGCGCCATCTAGCCCCAAACTAAGCAAAGCTTGTACTATGAGAACCAGATAACTGATAGAATACTTATTACTTATATACTTTTTGTAAATACATAACTTATTATACAATATTAACACCCAGACACAGAACAAACATCTATGTTCATCACACAAATATTTGCCCTGGATGGGGATCAAACCCACAACCTACAGCGCAGAAGGCAGAGTTACTACCAAATGAGCTGTGAGGCCAGTCAAATTCAACCCCTAAGGTGCAGCGGGGTATTGTTTGAAAATAGCTTCACGTGAGCGAAGTCGCGAGTTCCACTAGTTTTATATATTTCCAAGAATTATTTTTCCGGTAGAATAAAGGTTACCCTCAATAGGGCTGTCACCATTAACCTAAATAATGCACAATACATATTTAATCGAATGAAATGGAAGGATGAGTTAAAAGATAAGAGGCTTCTTTTATCAAGCATCTTTTATAAAGAAGCTAAAATAAATACATTCACGCCTTTTTCCCGGAGGGGTAGGCAGAGATCAGTGCGTGTGCTGCTTTTTGAATTTGTGCTGAGGCTCTTTAGTTATTTTTTTTTTGTTTACGTACTTGAGTAGTATTTTTAATTATTATTCTTGTTGGAGCCTTCACCTTGTTCGATTAGCATCACACTGGAGCTCTACATAGCATTAAGGAAAGAATCATTAAAAAAAGGTAGACCCCAAGCCGTGTTTGTTGCCTGATTCTTCTAGGCTTGGTTGCGTGGAATAGGCGTAGCTTCACCTAGTTCCTAAGACGTTTCAAAGTGATCCTTGTGATTTTATTGAAATAAATGATTTTTAAACTTGAATTTGAATTTGAATCACGGCCTTTCATTTGGTGCGATCCTGACATACTTACCTCTTTTGCTTGATTCAATATAAATATTGGTGGAAATTTCACACAGCGCAATCTAACCCCAAACTAAGCAATGCTTGTACTATGGTAACCAGATAACTGATAGAATACTTGTTGTAAATACATACTTATACTTATTATACATAACACCTAGACACAGACCAAACATTTATGTTCATCACACAAATGTTTATCCCGGGTGGGGATCGAACCCACAACCTACAGCACATTCTTTATTCGTAGGTAGTTGTGGTGCCTACCCCGGCTATGGGCATTTTAAATTTTGACAGTTATTAACTAAGAAACTTGATTAGTTTTGACAGTTAATGCAATTCTTACATACTTACTTCTATTGCTTGATTCATCACATTCTGCATACGTAGGGTAATATACCTGAATGTAGTGCCTTGACTTTGGGCATTTTCAATTTTAACAGTCAATAACTAAGCTCAAACAAACTTGCTTAGTATAGTTAATGCAATTCCTTGTCTATGGTCCGTTTCGATTAGTGACAGTTGTGGTGCGTTATACCTCTAGATTGTTTTGCCCACAACCAATGATTTCCCGTTTTGTCTATTTAAATATGAATAATTAATTAATAAATATCGTTTGTTACGAAACTTTTGCTTAACCTAAGAGATAGATATATACACTATTATTCTATGTAGTTTTAATATTTTTTCAATATAAACCGTTTATTTGTAAACTAATATGTTGTTTAAGTGCACACAACCAGCACTTTTGCCCTACTTGTCGGTTTAGAAAATCCTACAATGTTCATTAAAAAAATATATATATTACGACTGCAATCCTCAATTGCGGTAGACAAATATCTCAGTTGGTAGTAGCTCTACCTTCTACGCTATAGGTTGTGGGTTTGATTCCCACCCAGGATAAACATGTATAACTAGTATAGGTGTAAATATGTATAACTAGTATATATTTACCAAAAAATAAGTATATAAGTATTCCATTCGTTATTTGGTTCTAATAGTACAAGCTTTGCTTAGTTTGGGGCTAGATAGCGACGTGTGAAATGTTTATCAATATATATATTTATATTCAACTTAACCCTCAACATGTTTTCCTTCACAATGGTCTTTCTTGTCCAACTGTTCTTCACTCTATCTTTCAAAGCTTAAGTTCTCAAATAGAACGATGGTACATTGGACCCAGTATCGATTTAGAGTCGTGTATGCCACGAATAGTCATTGTTTATTAATACTCCAGTTCCGTCTGCCTGCGGTTTGATTTAGCTCATAATATTTTCCCTTTAAAGTTAGAGCTGGCCACATAAATTCAACTTTACTGAACATCCAGAAACACATGATAGCACGGCGACAGAAACCAAACTTTGATTTAAATTTGCAATATCTAATACTATATGCTCGCCCCGGCTTCGCACGGGTGGTACCTAGATAAAAAGTAGCCTATGTGTTATTCTGATGTATAAGATATTATTATTGTTAAGTTTCATTTTAATTCGTTCAGTAGTTTTTGCGTGAAAGAGTAACAAACACACACACACACCCACTTACTTACTCACTCACAAACTTTTGCATATATAATATTTAGTAGGATATAAAATTATCAAAATATGTTTTTTTGTGTATATTCAGTAGGTCTGTCTGGTCGTAGGGTTTTATACTCTTAAGTGATAAGAGTGACGTAAAAAGAAAAACGAAATGTGCCTTTTTCTGTGAGATTATTAAAATTTGACAAGACAACGTCTGGCGGGACAGATATATAAAATGAAATAGGACCCTTAGTCAGAGGCACGTCCAAACATCACATTTGGCACATGTCCACATGGTTTAGTAGTTAGCATTCCATACGTGACATGTTGGAAGCCCATCGCCGCTTATAAGAATACAAACTGGTTTCCTCACGTTGTTTTCCTTCACCGTTTTGAGCACGTGTTTTTGATGAGCATATACATACTATACATTTTTCTAGCAGAAAAATCTATTGATGCACGGCACGCCGAGATTCGAACCGCTGACCTTCAAATTTTAAGTCGAGGTACCTCCCCACTCGGCTAACACGGCTGTGTTTACTAGTAATATAAAGATTGTTGTGTTAAATTGTCATGTAATTTATTAAAACCATATCCGAGTAACTTCAGAATCGTTGAAACTAAACATATTTCTGTATCAGACCGAGCAACTAATAGGGGTTTATTCAAATAGGTTCAGCTCGGAGGCGCAAATAGGTTTAATAGATTTCAGTTACTTGAGTCGAGACTTTAGCGGCAGCAATATGCGGTTGTTTAAAAAAAACCGGCCATTTGCGAGTCGGACTCGCACGCGAAGGGTTCTTTACCATTATGTATCAAAAACGGCAAAAAAAACACGTTTGTTGTATGAGAACTCCACTGAAATATTTTATTCTGTTTTTAGTATTTGTTGTTATAGCGACAACAGAAATGTTATCTGTGAAAATTTCAACTGTCTAGCTATCACGGTTCATGAGATACAGCCCTGTGACATTTTACCCTTTGGGTACGGAACCCTAAAAATATGGTTATCTTCATCATCGCAAGAAAAACAGTTAGTAATCATATAAGCGGCGATGGGCTTGCAAACCCATTGTCTCATAGTCAACAGTGACCGGTGACAATAAATTTTGTCATCTACCACTCTATGCTAAAGATATAACAGGGTATTCCACACTGCGGGAAGACAATATCGTTAACACAACCTCTGGGCTCAGATAAAACTAGTTTATACTGTTTGTGCTATCTGTACTTTCCTCAAGAAGGTTTAATTTCTAACCAGGGATTAGAATGAAATGCAAAATGGGTCACTAGCTATACATAAAACATAATAAAGCTGGTGAGTTTGTTTGTTTGATCATATGTTTTGTGTTATAATGTTGTCTTTCTGTATGAGAAAAAAAACTGGCCAAGTGCGAGTCACGACGGGTTCCGAATCTTTAAAAAACTGTGTATTTTCGAAAATTTATATGCGCATCAAAAACACGTGCTTACAACGGTGAAGGAAAACATCGTGAGGAAACCAGTTAGTGTTCTTAAAAGCGGCGATGGGCTTGCAACCTGTCACGTATGGAATGCTAACTACTGCAAAATGTGGGCATGTGCCAAATATAATGTTTGGACGTGCCTCTGACTACCCCCACTAGACATCTTCAAAGGATCTAAGCGTTTGGAGATCTGAGAGGATGTTTACCGTACTAGGGGATTACAGTCGTGATCCTATTTTTTTTTTTTTTAATATTGTTGTGCAAGCCATTCTAAGTTATCTAGAAATCTAATTATGAAAGAAAATGTGTTCGTTCGTAGTAACTATGTAACTATATCATGTCTATCATGGCTTGCCTATAACCTCCTGCCTTCCAGCGTACTATGTATAGTACATAAGACTTTATATTTAGCTAGAAAATTCTTATAAAAACCTTTATGTCATACATGTAGTACACTTGTATTGGGAACCAATGTCCTACACATAGTACCTACCTAGAAAAGTTGAATTTACCGGCCTGAAATTTTGTTTATCACTATTTTACTTATTTTTGAACTAATATAATACACCTTGAAAATTTCATAACGATATATTAAAAAAAACTGGCCAAGTGCGAGTCGGACTCGCGCACGAAGGGTTCCGTACTATTATCAAAACGGCAAAAAAATCACGTTTGTTGTACGGGAGTCCCACTTAAATATTTATTTTATGCTGTTTTTAGAGAAATACATCATCTGTGAAAATTTCAACTGTCTAGCTATCACGGTTCACGAGATACAGCCTGGTGACAGACAGACGGACATCGGTGTCTTAGTAGTCCCCTTTTTACCCTTTAGGTACGGAACCCTAAAAACATAATGATGTTTTCCTTCACCGTTATTATCACGTGTAACGCGCATATACATTTTTCGAACAGAAATATCCATTGATGCACGGCCAGGATTCGAACTCGAAATAAATTTGAAATTAATAATATCTTACTAGGTACCTATTTACCTAACTACATGAATTCAATAATTCACTTTCAAGTTTTTAGTCGATCATGTGAAGTACCACCTATTTACCGTCTTACTTTACCGATAGTGGTAAAATAGCGCCACCTGCCAGTGGAATTGCAAACATCTTTCATCTTACCTCTCAAACCCCGAGCGGTCGCATAAGACCGCGAAAAGTACCTATAGTAACGTAGTAACATTAAATGAAACTAGATGGCGCTAGAATGCGAAAATCACGTTTGTTGTATGGGAGCCCCCCTTAAATATTTATTTTATTCTGTTTTTAGTATTTGTTGTTAGAGCAATAGAAATACATAATCTGTGAAAATTTCAACTGTCTAGCTATCATGGTTCATGAGATACAGCCCTGTGACAGACAGACAGACAGACGGACAGACAGACGGACAGCGAAGTCTTAGTAATAGGGTTCCGTTTTTACCTTTTGGGTACGGAACCCTAAAAAAGTATGTCTGGTAGGCAGGAGGCTATTATTGTGTTGCGAGCGAAGTCACGCGGGTACAGTTAGTAATACAATAAAACGAGGAATGATACTCCGGGCAGTGACACTAACCCACGTCACATCCAGTTGCCATTTTATTGCAACTAACTAAACCCTGGAAATAAGGAAACGTTTCCTTCATCTTTTTTAAAAACTTAATGGATTTATCAAAAATTTATTAAATATAAGTGGACCTCAATAGTTTGCTCTTTAAGAGGCTGCCAGTCGCTGATTGCTCTTTTTCGAAACGAAAAAAGAAATACTTCTGAACAAGCCACATCTCCAATTTTTTAAGTATATTACTTCAGGTTCCTACCTAGATTTCTATTAAGCTGAAAACATAATAGCAGAAACTTTTCACGATAAAGATATTATTTCAAAATGATACGTTTTAGAATTTATGATCGAAATATTTTATATACCTACTATTAAAATCAACTTGTGATTTATTGTTAAAGATAGGTAATATGTAGATCTAGATTTCTATTAGGATAGATTTTTGATAAGTAATTATACATAATTTATATCATTAATTTATTCGAAAAGCTAAGGCGGACCACGCGCGGACGTGTGTTTGTCATCATTGCAGCGGTCGGTAGGATTATTTATCGAAGTGATTTAAGATGGGTACATCTTTATTCACATATACTATACATTATAAAATAGGAGATGTGGCTTGTTCACAAGTATTTCTTTTTTCGTTTCGAACAAAAATAATCGTCGACTGGCAGCGTCTTAAGGGTCGAACTCGCTTTTGTACCTGTTATTTGTAATGTTTTCTGTGTACAATACTTGTAGTAGAAAACTAGATTATTGATAAAATATTTTTTTTGGTAAATACATAAAATACAACACACTACATACTCGTAATAATACATACTCATTAAATCTAACAAGAAAATTTTACCCTTTCGTGTGTTTAATTTGGATATGAACCTCAAATTTGTATATATGATTTTTATGACAAAGGGTCATAAACATCATATATACAGTTATGATTTTTATGACAAGACTTCTTTGAGAAAAGACTTCAAAATAAAAAATAAAACCCTTATCTAAACGGTTTTGATATCCATTAATCAACGAAACGGATGTTTATGAGGCCTCCGGGCAAAATGCGTATGGCTTTATGCCATTACAGATTATGCATATGCAGACAAACGCCGTGTTGGCTGGGAGGGAGGTACCTCGATTTTCAATCCTACCATACTTGGTTCATAATAGTCGTGATTCAATTTCATTTCTTTTCATTTTTTGATGTGAAACATCTATAGCGGCGGGTCAGACCGGCGCTGTTGGCTACACGCGGCTACGCAAACTAGATGAGATGCTGCCGGAAAAGTGTCGACCGCGTCCGATCCGGTTCTCGATGTGTCACATCTGCCAGGCGACGGTACACATTTTTTTTCATATGATTTTTTTTTAACTCTTGCGTTACTACTGACTCACTGACTGACTGACTGACTGACTGATCTATCACCGCACAGCTTCAACTACTGGTTCTAAAAGTGAAATATGTGCTGGGACACATAGTAGAAGTAAAAACCTCTCACCAAGCGATATATCGTCTACCCCCTCCACGCGGTCTAACGCTTTTTCGGGACAGAAAAAAATCCTAATCTCCCCCAATCTTTATGTAAAAGTTTCACTTCAAAAACACTTGATGATCTTTCAAAAACGAACTTGTACGCAGTAAAAGCGCGCCAAATACGTAATAGCATTTGAACGAAGCTTAGAAATTTAATTAATTTTGTGTTTGTTGCCTTACGTATGACGTCACTTGCTTAATTCTTCAGACGAACAAACGCGTTTTTGGTATAACTTTATGCTTGACTTGTCTTAATGTTTGGAAATTGTTCTCATTTTAGTAAATGTTGCCATCTCAATTTGTAATGGCTGACTTAACGGCTTGGTAGTAGCTTTGCTTTCTGCGCTGTAGTTATACTAGTAGTTATACATAGATGTTTGGGTGTTTTAGTATATCACAAGTATTGTAGGTATTTACAATACCTAATCCGATGAATCGATCCGTGACAGACTTTTTCCTGTCCTGTGTAGTCAAAACTGATGTCAGATTGTTTGCACACCAAAATTGATCACTGAATCACATTTCATCAATGTTTTATTTGGGCATTATTTCGACATTCTACATCATTTGTCCTTTGTTTTACATTCCTTTAGTCCTGATTGAGGCACAAACATACAAACAAACTCACAAACTTTTTAACTATCATTAATATCAAGTTCAAAGATTCAAATGATTGTAGGAATTATCTAAAAATAAAAATAAAATCAAAATAAAAGATCTTATTATAAATATGTGGAATTGGTTAAAATTTTGAAACTTTTTTCTTCCAGAGGTCGTAATATGTTAGACTCAGCACAAAAAATAAGCGTCAACTACCTGACTCTTTCCTGAAATATTATCTTTCATAAAGTGAATCATCAAACAATTGTTTGTTCTGCTGAATTTCACAAAAGCTATTTTTAGGGTTCCGTGCGTAAAGGGTAAAAACAGGACTATATTACTAAGACTTCGCTGTCCGTCTGTCCGTTTGTCTGTCACAGGGCTGTATCTCATGAACCGTGATAGCTAGACAGTTGGAATTTTCACAGATTGTCTATTTCTGTTGCTGCTATAACAACAAATACTAAAAACAGAATAAAATAAATATTGAAGTGGGGCTTCCATACAACAAACGTGTTTTTTAGCCGTTTTTATAGATAATGGTACAGAATCCTTCGTGCGCGAGTCCGACTCGCACTTGGCTAGTTTTTTTACCCTCGTTTGCTTTATGATAATGCATTGCAGTCTTGCGTTGAATTTATTGCTTTACTTTAAAGAGGAATTAATATATAACGAGAGTAAATCTTCTTGCCGGCTCTATTATTCATTTTTGCAATTTTATTAAATTGCTTTATGGGTTTATAGCGGTTTTGTTAGTTTCTTGTCGCATATTTTATCGAACAAGTTTGTATAATGAACTAAGTACTTTATAAATTGTGGAAACCCGTTCAAACTTCGTTCACGTGTAAGTTATTATTAAACAGGCATCAATCCCCGGGTTGAATTTTGGTGCAACCCTAGACCAAAAGGAAAACATCCTCCAAATTCTAAGTTACGAGGACCAGACAATCAGTCAGACACATTTGATACTAAATGTTACTAATAGATAATTAAGATTACGACTGTAATCCCCAAATGCGGTAGACATCCTCTCAGATCTCCAGGCGTTAAGATCCTTGAAAATGTCTAAAGGGGTTAGTCAGAACGTCCAAACATTACATTCGGCACATGGCCACATTTTGCAGTAGTTAGCATTCTTGTCGTGACAGTTTGCAAGCCCAAAAAAGTGAATTTTCTACCTGCTATATATGTAAGACAATAGGTTATGAAGTGGAATAAATATAAAATTTCCTTCAATTTAACATATAACTCCTACAATAATACCAACACGTATCGGGTGTGTTTAGACTACTCTCGAAAACTGAAGACACGTGCACACTTACCCCTGCCAATCCCCTAGTATAAACAAAATTTCGTTATCCTGAAGGATGTTTAGCTTAAGTTTGTTTTTGTATCGATGCGAAACGAAAAATCGTTTTTTTCAGACATCCTACAAAGTAAACCTTCAGGCAGTAGAAGAATTAAAAGTCGCTAATGAACTGAAATCAAAGTGAAAAAACCGACCAAGTGCGTGTCGGGTCACGCGCAATGTAGGGTTTCGTAGTTGACACAGCTAACAACGTTATCCTAATAATATTATAAATGCGAAAGTTTGTGATAAGCCTTCTATGTTTGTTCCCTAATCAAAAATAAACGACAAAACGGATTAAGATGCAATTTGCTGTAGTATGTAGATAAAAAATCAGAATAAATAAAGGGGGAACTTATAATCTAAATGATAAAAACGCAAAAAAGATGATTTTGGTATAGATGGCGTTGGTGTGCAACAAATCGGACATCACAGACTAAAATCATTTAGTCGTCATAGCAACGCAGTTTTGTTTTGACTTAAGAATGATACGCATTATACCAAATTTCGTAATTTATTTTATCAGTACAAGGTTTGTAGGGAAACAATTTTAAACAAATTCAAAAAAACTGCCTGAAATTGCTTTTTCCTGTGATTATTACAAAAAAAAAGTAATTTTTAGATCACAGTACAGATCTATTCTTATAAACAGCGATAGGCTTGCAACCTGTCACAAATAGAATGCTACTGCAAAATGTGAGTATGTGGATAATGTATTATTTAGAGAACTGAGCAAAAGTATACTGTATTAAGGGATTACAGTCGTGAACCTATTTCGTTTTCCATTATGATCCTCTATTGATATACCTATAAGAACCAAGTCTTATAATATTTTAAAGTCTTTGTCAACCACTTTCTATTCAAATCGAATGACGCTTGAATATAAATTACTTGTGGATCTCATAAAGCAGTTTATCGATAGTTAAGGTCCAATGACTTTGTATTGTAATCTGTGAAGCTCTTTAGTTATTTTTTTTTATTGTTGTACGTACTTGAGTAGTAGCTACATTTAATTATTATTTTTGTTTGAGCCTCACCTTGTTCGATTGGCACCACACTGAAGCTCTACATAGAATTAAGGAAAGGATCATTAAAAAAATAAGGTAGACCCCAAGCCGCGTTTGTTGCCTGATTCTTCTAGGCTTGGTCGCGTGGAATCGGCTTTGCTTCACCTAGTTCCTAAGACGATTCAAAGTGATCCTTGTGATTTTATTGAAATAAATGATTTTTAAATTTGAATTTGAATCTTTGGGTTGAATAAAAAGCAAAAGGTTTTGCAAATAGAGGTTGAGAATTATTTTCTACATTCATTACTACCACGACTTCGTCCGCGAAGATTCAGAGTGTATTTTCTAAGTATTTTTAAGTATTTTATACAGTATACGGTATACAGTATACAGTATAACAGTATAGTGTGTTAAATTTAGTGTTAAAATCCTAAAAAAACCCGCCAAGTGCGAGTCGAACTCGCGCACGAAGAGTTCCGTACCATTATCTATAAATCCCGTTTGTTGTATGGGAGCCCCAATTATATATTTTTTTTATTCTGTTTTTTGTATTTGTTGTTATAGCGGCAACAAAAATACATCATCTGTGAAAATTTCAACTGTCTAGCTATAATGGTTCATGAGATACAGCCCTGTGGAAAACAGACGCACAGACAGACCGACAGACGGACAGACGGACAGACAGATAGACGGGCAGATGGACATCTAATTTGTATACCATCTAGTCCCAAACTAAGCAAAGCTTGTAATATGGGAACCAGATAACTGATAGAATACTTATATCCTTTTTTTTTGTTCTAATTACATACTTATTAAACATATTAACACCCAGACACAGAACAAACATCTATGTTCATCACAAAAATGTTTATCCCGGGTGGGGATCGAACCCACAACCTACAGCGCAGAAGGCAGAGCTACTACCAACTGAGCTGTGAGGCCTGTGAGGCTGTGAGGTATATTGAATACTATAACGCCAATATTGCCTGAAAGTTTCAAAACATCAGCTACGGGTTCAGAGTTACTTAGATTCAAGTAATTTTATCTTACAAAAGGTTTTGATTCAATGGTCAATCAACCTTGCTTCATTTTAAGAACGATTTGTTTTAGAAATGAAATAGATTATTTAACAGAATATTTAACATGCCTTGTTATTTAGTCTGATTGTTAGTTTATGCGGGTTAAATTTTGAATCTGAATTTTAAACAAATTCAAATTCAAAAGTCATTTATTTCAAAAAAATCACTAGGATCACTTTGAAACGTCTTAGGAACTAGGTAAAGCTACGCCGATTCCACGCGACCAAGCCTAGAAGAATCAGGCAAGAAACACGGCTTGGGGTCTACCTTTTTTTTAATTATCCTTTCCTTAATGCTATGTAGAACTCCAGTGTGATGCTAATCGAACAAGGTGAAGGCCCAAACAAGAATAAAAAAAACAGTTGCCAACCAACTAATAGCTAAGATTTAGCAAACCTGCTTAACAGGTGACAATGCAATATAATATGGTGACAGCGAGCTGATCTGATGGAGTAACTTCTTACTAAGGAGTTCCGTTGAACAACAATGGAACTCCTTAGTAAGAAGTTAGATTGAGAACGTTGCGCAAGTTCCGATGATAACGTAATATTATTTGTAAGGTTCGAAGGATTTTAAAAACGAAATTTGAAATAATTACATTTGAAAAACTTATACGAAAATAGATGAAAATGTTATGAAAAGTCAAGAGACGATATTAGTTTTTTTATGTTTTATAAGCGATTGTTTAGTCTTATATGAATTGTAATTTAAATGGAACCAACACGGAACTATATTTTTCTACATAATAGAAAAAAATCATCGAAATCAGATGACCAGATAAAAAGATATGCGCGGTCATATCTTATATATAAAATTCTCGTGTCACAATGTTAGTTCCCGTACTCCTCCGAAACGGCTTGACCGATTCTCTTGAAATTTTGTGAGCATATTGAGCAGGTCTGAGAATCGGCCAACATCTATTTTTCATACCCTTTAGTGATAAGGGTTGTCCACCCTTAACATTTTTTTTTAATTTTTAGACATTTTTTTAATTTTTTTATTTTTTTATTATGTCGCATTAAAAAATACATACAACCCTAAATTTTTACCCTTTTATCACCAACCCCTATTTTTTAATAGCCATTTTAGTAATTTAATCATTTTTCCGATTCTCATGAAATTTTGTGAGCATAGTAGTCTATATCCGTCCCAAGACTTTAAACTATCTCTATATGAAATTTAATCACAATCGGTACAGCGGTTTGGCCGTGATAACGTCACAGACAAAGTTACCTTCTCATTTATAATCTTTAAATAACAATCAATTGCTGTTCGTTAGTCTCGCTAAAACTCGAGAACGGCTGAACGGATTTATCTTATCTTGGTCTTGAAATGTTTAAGAAGGTCTAGGAAAGGTTTAAAGGGTGAGAAAAATTGGAATAATTGCCGGGAAAACCCTAAAAACAGCCCTTTTCATTTTTCCCATACAAAAGTTTTCTAGCTAAAACGTAGAGTCGTAGAACGGGAACGGGAACGGGAACGGGAACGGGAACGGGAACGGGAACGGGAACGGGAACGGGAACGGGAACGGGAACGGGAACGGGAACGGGAACGGGAACGGGAACGGGAACGGGAACGGGAACGGGAACGGGAACGGGAACGGGAACGGGAACGGGAACGGGAACGGGAACGGGAACGGGAACGGGAACGGGAACGGGAACGGGAACGGGAACGGGAACGGGAACGGGAACGGGAACGGAAACGGGTTGTGTGGGAGCCCCACTTAAATATTTATTTTATTCTCTTTATAGCGTTTGTAGTTATAGCAGCAACAGAAATACATAATCTGTGAAAACTTCAACTGTCTAGCTATCACGGTTCATGAGATACAGCCTTGTGACAGACAGACGGACAGCGAAGTCTTAGTAATAGGGTCCCGATTTTACCCTTTGGGTACGGTACCCTAAAAAGCAACAAAAAATATATACATGCTGAATTCAGAACCTCCTCATTTTTCGTCGGTTAAAAATATTTTTATCGGAAAACTTATTTTAAGAACGTGTTACAGAGATAAAACAGATTAAAAAGTTTATTTTAATAGTTACCCTTATTCCCATAGCGTGAAGGCTCGAGTTCTTTTGAAGGATCAAAGGTTGTAAGGGTCACGGGTAACATTTTCCGGGCCTGTAGACGCAGGACGGTACCCATCAGATGGGGATTAATCCCCATATTCTCAGTTGTCACCTGGAAATATCCCCACCTCGACTCGACCTAGAAACCGTATTTTGGTAGCTTTAGTTGATAAAATTACCCCGAGTTTGCTTCTAGTCAAGAATTCCTCAGTCAACAGAACTTTCAACTCAAGGTACCTTGAGATGTACTTTGACATTTCTCGACAGCTTCTGAAGGATGCATGCGTATGACGGTTTGTTTTATGAAAAACTCCTCGGATTAATGACGTAATGACGTAATTAAGGAACCTCCAAGATATACATTTAAGATACCAAACATGAGATACTTTAGTGGGAAAGTTTGAAGGGCCTCGAAAAAGTTTGAGTCAAGGTAGAGTCGAGGTAACAACTAAGAATATGGGGATTAAGAGACGTACTCGCACCAAGCGTTCATTCCTAAAGTGTGATAATCGTGTTTAGTTACATAACGATGTGTGAGTGAACGCTCACAAACAACAGCTACATTGTTTCTTATCCTTGATAGTGTGTGTGAGTGAACGCTCACATACAACATCGACGTTTGCATTAAGGCGCTCCCAGTCGACGATTGTTTTTGTTCGAAACGAAAAAAGAAATACTTCTGAACAAGCCACATCTCCTATTTTATAATGTATTATAGTATATGTGAATAAAGATGTACCCATCTTTAATCACTTCGATAAATAATCCTACCGACCGCTGCAATGACGACAAACACACGTCGGCGCGTGGTCCGCCTTAGCTTTTCGAATAAATTATGTACAATTACTTATCAAAAATCTATTCTAATAGAAATCTAGATCTACATATTACCTATCTTTAACAATAAATCACAAGTTGATTTTAATAATAGGTATATCAAATATTTCGATCATAAATTCTAAAACGTATCATTTTGAAATAATATCTTTATCGTGAAAAGTTTCTGCTATTATGTTTTCAGCTTAATAGAAATCTAGGTAGGAACCTGAAGTAATATACTTCTAAAAATAGGAGATGTGGCTTGTTCAGAAGTATTTCTTTTTTCGTTTCGAAAAAGAGCAATCGTCGACTGGGAGCCTCTTAAAGGTCTGTAATTATGTGTCTTTATTTTATTGTTTTGGTTACAACTTATGGCTGACTGGCGTCACAGCTCAGTTGGTAGTAACTCTGCCTTCTGCGCTATAGATTGTGGGTTCGATCCCCACCCAGACCAAACATTTTTGTGACGAACATAGAAGTTTGTTCTGTGTCTGGGAGTTAATATGTAAAATAAGTATGTATTTACAAAAAATATGGATATACGTTCAGTTATCTGGTTTCCATAGTACAAGCTTGGGGCTAGATGGCGCTGTGTATAAAGCACGTCAATATTTATATTCATTTATTTATTTATTTTAATTTCCTACGTATATTCATTATTAGTAGAGAATCTTTATTCATTACTAAATGCCATCCACGGCTTCGCTTGCGTCAAACCTATCTGCATATAAGTAGCTTAAATGTTATTTCAGGGCATGTATATTTAAATTTTCATCTAAATCCGTTTAGTCGTTTCGTGTTTCAGGAACAAAAATCACAAACTTTCGCATTTATAATATTACTTGCTTTTACCCACCACTTCATCCGCGTAGATTTAAGAAATCTATTTTTATTGACTATATCATAAACCATTGAAATTCTGGAAAATCAAGAAAAAATTGGGTTTAAAATAGCATATGTCAGTCAGAAGACTTTAAACTATCTCCTTCTTAAATTTTATCACAATCAGTCCATGCGGCCTGGCCGTGATAACGTCAAAGACAGAGTAACTTTCGCCTTTATAATATTAATATAGAATAAGATCAGTGTTTTAGTGATTAAGACGAGTAATAAATGTTTTTGATGAATGCAGAATCGTTTTTTCTCAATAACCGAAAAACATACAGTTTTGTTTTTTTATGACAAAGATAACTTAAGGATTTAATCTAGATAAATTACAGACAGAAACACGATTGGTGAAACTTTTCTCGATAGATTTATTTTCCAAAGTTGTCTCTTCAAAAACACTAGTTTCCTTTTTAATCAAAACTATGTATAGCTAAACAGTTCATTTTTATATAATTCGTTAGATAATCATACTAGCTAAGTAAATTAGTATGTGTATAGTCGGAGAGATCTCGTCTTGGATTCAGACATATACAGAATTAATCTATCTATTGATCTAAGATGCAGTTCTATCACTTCTTCCGTCTTATCCGTAGACTCAGCCCATACAAAAAACCAACCACTTCACATATCACCTTAAATAATTATATCGACAATAATCCTAGGAAGAAACATTTAGCGGTTAAAACGTTGTTGAATCGTAATAGTTATCGATCGTGAAACATAATGTCCGGCAAAGCGTTGATACCGTTACTCACGCCAAACATCTCAATCGCACCCTCTTCATCCAGTGAGCTGTTAAATTGGCCCGTATTGCCCCTTTATTATTCCAAACTGGAGTTCTTTACCTATTCTATTTAAAAGGTCCTATAAGGTTCCTTGTTTTGCAAATGGTAGCTTCTACAGAAATAATTTGAATTAAATCCTAATCCTAATAATATTATAAATGCGAAAGTTTATGAGTTTGTATGTATGTTTGTTCCTCAATCACGCCTAAACAACAGACAGTTGAAATTTGCTGTAGATGTAGATATAATGCCCGAATAATTAATAGACTTCTTTAAAATATGAAGAACATCCCAAAAACGATAAAAAAACGAAAAAGGGATGATTTCTGTATAGATGGCGCTGGCGTGCAACAGATCTGATATCACTGACTAAAAACATTCAGTCTTTTTTATTCGATTATTGAAATTTGACAGGACAACGTCTGTCACGGGACGGCTAGTATTATAAATACGAAAGTTTGTGATAAGACTGCTATTCTCTGTTCCCTTATCAAAAATATACGACAAAACGGATTATTATGAAATTTGCTATAGTATGTATTTAAAAAAACTAGAATAAATAAAGGGGAACTTATAATCCGAAAAACAACCCCTAAATGATAAAAAACGCATATTGGATGATTTTGGTATAGATGGCGCTAAAGTGTGAAAAATTAGATCTCAGACCGAAAACATTGAGTTGTCATAGCAACGCATTCTACCAAAAAGGTTGAATCCTACTAAGGTCGGTATTGGAAATTCATTTTGTCAAAAAAATCTGACATCAAAAATACCTCAACTACTAATACTAAAACTTACAGCTATTATATGAACTAACTAACTTTAACAAACTTATCCTGACTGGCTACCGTCGCGAGAATGATTTTACAATAAAAAAACAAATAAAAATCTTAATTTAGTCACGCATTTTCAATAAAAGTAAACACAATAAATCCAAGCAAAGCAGCGGCTGTAAAATGAGTATGTATTAAAATATGGTTTAAAATTCACGCTTTCAAATTCAAATCACGGCAAAATAAGGCTGCTAAGCCGGACCATTATTCTAACAACTTTTTTTAATTTTGCTTCCAACTTTAGGTACATTGCTTTTTTATATCGCGTGCGTCGCCATGTTTCGGCATAACTAGTACAGTCGCCCTTATTAAAATGTGTAATTTTAATATATTCTGAGATTTATAAAATTATACATTACATGTATGTATGTACACAACAAAAACTCTAAAATTACTATTTTTGAAGATCTGAGAGGAGGTCTACCGTACTTGAGGATTACAGTCGTACTCCTATTTCATTTCAAACAGACATACTAGTTCAATCACTTATGCTGCGTCCCGCGGAATTTAACAAATAGTGTAATAGCAGGAATAATTTAGCTACAATTAGTGGAAGAATTTGTCCTGCTTTATGTCTCAATTAGATAATATGTAACATATTAAGTACACGTATATCAAAATTTTTAAAGGTTTTCTAATCAGTTTTATATTGAACGTCTTCTTTCGTTAATTTAGATTATTACTAGCAGACTCGCGACCCGTTGCCCTGTCCAAATTCAATTATCGCATAGGCGCAATTGCTATGACGACTGATATCAACACTGATATTTTTTATCATTTTGGGGATGTTTCATCTACATCATTATAATCTACATCTACAGAAAATTTGATCTTAATCCAATTTGTCGTTTAGGCCTGATTGAGGCACAAACATACAAACAAACTCACAAATTTTTGCATTTATTATATTATTATTGTTACCTTTTATGTATTATATTAATAGATATATATATATATATATTAAGTTGTTAAAAACTCTTCGCATGCTGTGGTACCCTATAATTGCGGAAGCACTTTGCTTAAACTTTTTGTATAACTTTTTATTGAATGTGAATGTGTACACCTGTGTTGGGTATATCCTTTTTAATAAAAATAAATATCGCAGCCATATATATGTAGCCGGTCCCACGGCGCGTAAAGCGACGGGCCGCGCCGGATGACGCTCCGCCTGTGTGCGTCCGGCTCGTCGCGTACAGAGTGTTCCGAGCACGGGCCACCACGGATGCATCGTTCCCACGGCGCGTCCGTTCGCCTTGGCGCGGTCTGGCGCGTGAAAATGCGGGCCGTGGGACCCCGGCATAAGACTTCTTGTGATGTCAGAAGCACCACAAGTAAACCAACATTTATCAGCATATAAAATTGAATGCAGATGCTTTTTGAGGGCAATTTCGAATAGCGACTGTACCCACATAACTTGTAGTAAACGGCAATTTATTGTTACGAAAAAAATACATTTCTGCGTAAACAGTCAAACCGTTTGATGTAAGTATATCGAATCAGCTTCCTTTGAAGGAATCATTACAATGATATGCGTGATTTATATTCTGAAATAAATTTTCTGTTGAAATATATTTTTCAATGACAAGACATTGTAAAATCATTGAAACCACTAGCGCGCTATCACTTGTCACAACATATAACATTGTCATCGGATCTTGATAGGAATGTAAAGTTTTTATTTTGAAAATAAAAATATAGCCTCTATTTTACTCGCTGATCCATTACATGCAAACATACAATTTTTTTTTCTTATAACATTAGGTTAGATATGTAGATAAAGATTACTTACTCGTAGGTTTTATTTATATCCGTAAATATATTAATAATATTTGTTTTATTGTATGAGCTGAGCCTACCTTGATAAGACGGAAAAAGTGATGAAACCGCATTATCTTGAAAACCATCAAACTTAAAAAGAAACTGTTTTTTATTTATGTAGCTAGTATGATTATCTAACGAATTATATAAAAACTAGCTGTTTCGCTATTTATAGTTTTGAGTAAAAACTAAATTAGTGTTTAATAAGAGCCAATTATAGAAAATAAATCTATTGAGAAAAGTTTCATCAATCGAGTTTCTGCCTATAATTTATATAGATTAAATCCTTAAGGCGCTCCCAGTCGACGATTGTTTTTGTTCGAAACGAAAAAAGAAATACTTGTGAACAAGCCACATCTCCTATTTTATAATGTATAGTATATGTGAATAAAGATGTACCCATCTTTAATCACTTCGATAAATAATCCTACCGACCGCTGCAATGACGACAAACACACGTCGGCGCGTGGTTCGCCTTTGCTTTTCGAATAAATTAATGATATAAATTATGTATAATTACTTATCAAAAATCTATTCTAATAGAAATCTAGATCTACATAATACCTATCTTTAACAATAAATCACAAGTTGATTTTAATAGTAGGTATATAAAATATTTCGATCATAAATTCTAAAACGTATCATTTTGAAATAATATCTTTATCGTGAAAAGTTTCTGCTATTATGTTTTCAGCTTAATAGAAATCTAGGTAGGAACCTAAAGTAATATACTTATAAAAATAGGAGATGTGGCTTGTTCAGAAGTATTTCTTTTTTCGTTTCGAAAAAGAGCAATCGTCGACTGGGAGCCCCTTAAGTTATCTTTATCATAAAAAAACTGTATGTTTTGCGAATATTATGAAAAAACGATTCTGCATTCATCAAAAAAAATATTACTCGCTTTATCTTTTAAATTAACAACATCTGCACTATATATTTTTTGCTTGTTAAAAGTATTTTTAATAGTTATCCAAGTATTAGATAGTTATTACTAAGTTAAATGTAGCGTGCGCTGCCTTCAGAACTTTTGATGAAGCTCATTATTTTGTTTTCTACTAACTGCACCCCGTGCTTTTGTTCGCGTGTAATTTTTTGTGTCAAATGAAGAATAATATGAATGTACTATATTTTAAGTGAATCTGCGAACCAGGGACCATTTTTTATAAATAAAAATTAATAGGATCACGATTGTAATCCCCAAGTACGGTAGACATCCTCTCAGATCTCCAGACGCTTAGATCCTTTGAAGATGTCTAGTGGGGATAGCCAGAGGCACGTTCAAACATTATATTTGGCACATGCCCACTTTTTGCAGTAGTTAGCATTCCTACGTGACAGGTTGCAAGCCCATCGCCGCTTGTAAGAATACTAACACACCTCACGATGTTTTCCTTCACCGTTGTGAGCAAGAACGGCGACACCGTTGTGTACAAAGAATACTTGTAAATATACTAAGAACAAACGTCTATGTTCTTCATACGTTTGTCCTTGGTGGGAAACGAACCTACAATACAACATGCAGAGCTACTACCAACCGAGCTGTGAGGACAATCAAATAAAATCCTTTAGAGTTTGACTCAATCAACTAGCATATAACTTCAGCTGCATTCTTCTATCACAAGATCACAGAGTCGGTATTCTTTTTCTAATCTTGATGAGATTACTCTGACAAAGGAACGGAGTCCAGGGGCCATACCATAAGATCCTAAAGTAATATCAAAACAAGTGTGCTGCTATTATAATTTGTGCTGAAGCTCTTTAGTTCATTTTTATTGTACGTACTTGGTTAGTACTTTTAATTATTATTTTTGTTTGAGCCTTCACCTTTGCGATCGGCAACACACTGGAGCTCTATAAAGCATAAATGATAGGTCCCAAGCCGTGTTTATTGCCTGATTCTTCTAGGCTTGGTCGCGAGGAACAGGCGTAGCTTCACCTAGCTCCTAAGACGTTTTAAATTGATCTTTATGATTTTATTGAAATAAATGCCTTTTGAATTTGAATTTGTAAACAATATTGCTCGTGGTGCGAATGTGACAACGCTATATGAGTGCAAACTGCATTGTCATTTTTGGACCATGAGTATTATTGTTTCAAGCTTGCAATGTATGTATGTATGTAACTATGTTTGTTCCGGTGGAATCTTGCAACTCGATTTTGAAGTAGTTATCCCCAACCGATTGAGCTGAAATTTTGCATACAAATTAAATCTTATGGCAATACAATAATATGGTGATAGCGAGATGATCTGATGATGGAGTCAGAAGCTGTTCAACAGAAACTTACAACGGAACTCCTTAGTGAATACTTTGATTGAGTAAAAACTTTGCATTATTTTCAAGTTTCGATGACAATGGTATATGATGTGACAGGATAGCGCGCTGCTCGATGGTTAAAAAGGTTATCATTGAAATATATTTTTCAACAGATAACTTATTTTGATATTACTTTTGAGCTTGTGGTACGGCCCCAAAATACGGTAAATTGCTTCCTTAAAAGCTTAGCTAACTGGAACAGTTGAAGAAGAGCAGTGCATATCTTTTATAAGGTTTTTCCTGTCCAAAGGTTGCCTGGAAAAGATCATTTTTAGCGATAAAGCCGCCTATTGTCATACTGATTTGTTTGTTGTTTTTGTGTTTTGTCTTTTCTAGGCGCTCAGATCTTTGACGATGTCTAAAGAGGTTAATCAGAGGCACATCCAAACATTTGGCACATGCCCACATTTTGCAGTATCACTACATAGTATAAAGCAAAGTCGCTTTCTGCTTCCCGCGTCTGTATGTAATATGTATGTATGTTTGCTTATATCTTTAAAACTACACAAGGGATTTTGATGCGGTTTTTTTAATAGATAGAGTGATTCAGGAGGAAGGTTTATATGTATAATAACATGCTACCCGTGCGAAGCCGGGGCGGGTCGCTAGTCTGAAATATAATCATCTTTAATAATCCATTTGCATTTTTAGGTACATTATCTTTGCTGGAAAGAAAATCTGTTACTGAAAAATTATTCAAACTAACGAGGTTACTTTGTTCTTTGCAAGTTGGGTGAGCTCTTACACAAAAAACAGGTTATAAGCTCCTATCTAGAGGTAGTCAGAGGAAAGATCAAGGTCATGCTTCAATATGCGAACATAATAGATATTATCTCATCTGTGTTTATTTATTTCATACATCTATACTAATATTTATAAATGCGAAAGTAACTTTGTCTGTTTGTTTGTCTGTGACGTTATTACGGCCAAACCTCTGGGCCGATTGTAATTAAGTGCTGCAAAAGTTAATCCCAAGACTTTAAACTGTCTCTATATGAAGTTTCATCACAATCGGCTCAGCGGTTTGGCCATGATAAGGCCATAGACAGACAGACAGACACACCAGACATCCAGACAGACAGGGTTACTTTCTAAATTATAAATAATCTATACATATAATAAAATTGTAGAAGAGTTAAATTCTGTATATTGAATAAAAACTATAAAAAATACTCCTGGGGCCTTTAAAAATAACACAAACAAAAAAAAAACATTTTTAAATTATTGTCTGTCTGTCTGTCTGTTATCCGGCTTTCATACAAAAACTACTAGACGGATTTTGATGAAACTTTTTTGTTATGTAGCTATTAGTCTTCGGCAACATATCACTACATAGTATAAAGCAAAGTCGCTTTCCGCTTCCCGCGTCTGTATGTCTGTATGTATGTTTGCTTATATCTTTAAAACTACACAACGGATTTTGATGCGGTTTTTTTTAATAGATAGAGTGATTCAGGAGGAAGGTTTATATGTATAATAACATGCTACCCGTGCGAAGCCGGGGCGGGTCGCTAGTAGGCTATAATTTATTTTGAAGATTGGAATACCAGATGTGAAACTATCTGTCGACCAGCGAAGCGGGCACGGGTCAGCTAGTATTAATATAAATTAATGTTCATACATTTGATTGTATCAATAAGCCAGCATCAGTACTCGCTGAGAACTTGCTTTCTACCTACTAGGGAACTAACGAGAAGCTCCAATTTAATGAGTTGTCTGGAATAAATTCTTCTTCCAGGCACCTTTTTTAAAATACAAATGCGGATAGCGTTGGTTGGCATAGTTTCAAAAGCTTTATGGCTACGCTTTTTTAGGGTTCCGTACCCAACGGGTAAAAACGGGACCCTATTATTAAGACTTCCGTCTGTCCGTCCGTTGTCGTCTGTCCGTCTGCCTGTCACAGGGCTGTATCTCATGAACCATGATAGCAAGACAGTTGAAAATTTTCACAGATTGTGTATTTTTGTTGCTGCTCTAACAACAGCATAAAATAAATATTTAAGTGAGGCTCCTGTACAACAAACGTGTTTTTTTTGCCGTTTTGAATAGATAATAGAAACCCTGCGTGCGCGAGTCTGACTCGCACTTGACCGGTTTTTTTTATGTCGTTAGTTTTTATTGATAGGTGTTCTATCTCACTATCTAAAAAAGCCGATAAATGGATTTTTCTTTTAAAATAATTTACATGGTCATCAAAAACACGTTCACAAAACGGTGAAGGAAAACATCGTGAGGAAACCAGTTAGTATATTTATAAGCGGCGATGGGCTTGCAACCTGTCGCGTAAGGAATGCTAACTATTTCAAAATGAGGGCACGTGCCAAATATAATAAAAAAATGGATTAAGGATGATTTTGGTATAGATGGTGTGCAAAAAAATGTACATCTCATACCGAATACTAAATCGTTAATCAATATATATTTTGTCAAAAAAACTGTCATCAATTTGACTACTGAATGATACGCATTTTACCAGTTTATTTATCATTCTTCCGTAGTTTATTTTATCAGGTCAAGGTTTAATATAGGGGAAAAAATTAAAATTGCCTGAAAGTGCTATGCGTTTCTTGAAATTTGGGCAAGACAAGGTCTGTCACGGGTTGGCTAGTATACATAATAAACTACACTAGAAAGATTTAAATTACACACATTAAGACGAGTAATAAATGTATTTGATGAATGCAGAATAGTTTTTTTCTCAATAACCGCAAAACATATAGTTTTGTTTTTCCTGGCAAGGATAACTTAAGGATATAATTTAGATAAATTAGAAACACAATTGGTAAAACTTTACTCGATAGATTTATTTTTCAAAGTTGACTCTTCGAAAACACTATTTTCGTTTTTAATCAAAAATATGAATAGCTAAACAATTAATTTTTATATAATTCGTTAGATAAATAATCATACTAGCTAAGTAAATTACAGACAGTTTCTTTTTAAATTTGATGGTTTTCAAGATAATGCTGTTTTATCACTTTTTCCGTCTTATCCGGGTAGACTCAGCCCATACAAAAAGTCAAAAATTTCACTTATCACCTTAAACATATATCCAGGCTTAGATTTAGCCTCAGTTTAACCAATGACTAACCTCAAACCTACTGAATAATGTGCTAAATGTTATTAATGAAGTTAAATCGTATGTCGATAACATACCAAAAGTCATTCGTCCATTTATGACTGATAGAATTGACTGACGTTTGCGGAAAGCAAACTAGTGCGTACATAATACTAGCTTTCGATTGTGGCTTCGCTCGCATGGTACCTAGATAAAAGAAATGCGAGCTGTGAGACGCCTGGCAGATGTAAAACATCAATATTATTTTAGTACTAAAGAGCGTGGCATTTCGGATCGGACGCGGTCGGCACTTCTTCTTTATCAACTCATCTAGTTTGCGTAGCCGCGTGTAGTATTCACTAGTCACTAGTAGACATTTACGGAATGCGTCGCGAAGCCAACAGCCAGTCTGATCCACCGCTGTAGATGTTTCACATCAAAAGTAACATTATGCTATTTTAAGACATGGTATGGTTTATGCCGACAATGACAAAGGGCATAACGAGCAAGTATTCCAAATGAGAGTTGACGTCAGACAAGCGGCTGGTTACTTTAACTCTCTAAGCTAAATCCCTTTGCAACATGTTTTTCTACATGTTGTGCTGACCCCACATGATGTGGGATAAGGGCAAGAAAATGATGATGCATCATCATAGTATGTTCCAAGTTTCATCCCAACTTGTGTGGTCCTTTGGGCGTAATAAAGCCACAAACATCCAAACATACTCACTAACTTTTGGTTTAATAATAGTTGAATTAATAGATGTTGTGCTTGTCTACCAGCGATTCTGACGGTATTGTGCCACTTCAATAGAGTTGAGAATTCGCGTGAGGCACGCCTAACATTCCTCGAGTGAAAACACGGGAAAGTGAACTATCAATGCTCAAAAGATAAAACTATCGTGGTTGTTTAGTCGCCTGCGACCGCGATTTGCGGTATCGGCAAATACTGAAGCCGAATTTCTAGTTAAAATATGTATGGTAAAACTACAGTCATAATATGACAGGGAATGTAGAACGTAGGGTCAGAAATTGATATACTACTCTCTGACTTGATATATTGTGCCGTGGATAGCAGAAACAATGAATACCATCACTTAAATACCAGATAAGGAGCAAATATATTACATGTATGGATTTTTCTAATGTTGGTATGTAATTCTGGAAGTGATTTTGACATAAACTCGTCTGAGCGTCTGTCTACCATGCTGGATTATAGCCGTGAATCTTTTTGTATGTTATTTATATCAATGGTCATCACAGATCAAAAATATTCCTGTATGTTTACATCACTCATGCATGCCAAAAGAATTCAGCAAATTCAACTTTACCCGTATGGTTAAAGTTGGATTCTTTTGTTCTTGATTGTAAACATTGCGACCTCCGTTATGAAATAACTCCAATAAATAGTATCTTCGCAACTTTAAGCTTGTTGGACTTCGATCATGAGCATATTATTATTAAAATTCATAGTTTTGTAGTAGGCAAGCGAAATGGGCAGTAAAATATTTTTTTTTTATAAAAACACACAATGATCATTTTGAAACGACTTAGGATCTATGTTACACTAAGTCTATTTCCTCGCGACCAAGCCTTGAAGAATCAGCAGCAAGCACGGCATACATTTATAGTGCCGATCTTCATATTTAAAAAAAATAGGATTACTACTATAATCTCCCAAGAACAATAAACTCCTCTCAGATATCCAGGCTTTTAGTTCTTTAAATATGTCTTTAAAGGTAGTCATGCTCACATTTTGCACAAAACAATAAAATATCTATATAAATAAAAATCAATGCCACTTTTCGTTGTAATTTTATAACTCAAGAACGGGCCTAACCTATCCAAACCAAATGTTTAGGCTTTGTTCGGACTATTTAGTAGATGGTTTGGGTGAAGTTTGCACAAGATCGGTCATTTTTTGTAACACATTCAATCAATTAATCTATCGATTGCGCAATTGTACAATTTTCTTTTTAATATTTCACTTTATACGTAGCGATACACGTACCAGGCCGCTAGTGATACGTAATATAAATATTATAGTTTTGTTTCATGAATATTTATAGAACTTTACTTGATCATCTCTTTACGTTTTCACACGACAAGCTTAATTCCAACTCCATGAAACTATTTCGTTTCCTTACTAGGTTTTGATTAAACTGCAGCAAAGCTAAGCCACCGATTTAGACGCAATCTAATTACTTCCCAAAGCGACGTTCTATGGAGTAAGCTTTAAATTTAGTGGATATTAGGTAAGATAATAATAGGTAGGGTACGTAAGGTTAAGAAAAGGCGGCATTATACACTAGGGCACAGGGGACATTTTGTCCCGCAACATGTCTTGCAACACTAAATCTACGTGTCGCTGCAATGTGACGGAATCCCCCTCAATATTTTAGGCGCATCGCCCAGTTATAGTAGAGTCGAGACGGCGAGAAGACGGAGTCGCGGCACAGGCGAGGTCGAGGCGGGGGCGCGCAAGCTGCGCGGTGCCGCTTGTTTGACAGTGCGGAGTCACGGCACATGTGAGGCGGAGGCGGCTCAGAGTCGAGGCGAGGGCAAGCAAGCGGCGCGGGGGCGGTGTTGCCGATGTGCCTTACGTGTCGCAAGATACCTCCTCGGGCGATATTTTTATAAACACTGAGTAGTGTGGCCTGTAAAAAGTTTCACAACATTGTCCCCGGGACATTTACCTAGTTGTTGAACATGTTGCGGAACATGTCGTTCCATTTGTCCCCTAGTATATCCGTGGTTTAATTTACTAGCTTGCGGCTTGCGATGTTTGGCAGCGGATGTTTAGTTTTTAGTGGCTCAATCACGCCCAAATTACTAAACGAATTTAGATGTAACTTGAAATATACATGGCCCTGGAATAGCATACTTTTATTTAGCTACAGAAGAGTAGAATACAGTTGCAAGCTTCTTTTTATTTTATTGCTCTTTAAACAATTTATTTTAAAGAGGATTAATATCCGGTAAACCACTCTTGTAAAACACTCTAAGCAAAATCCATCGACAAAAGTGGAAAAGAAAAACATGTTCAGCCGATCCTACGATTTAAGTGGGACAAGAGAAAGGATATAATGATGGTCGTTGTAAACAATCTACATGGGTGCTATCGAAAAGCCTGCTTATAGAATCAATCAAAACGCTCGACTCTCATGGCTTAAGCTACAAACACCAGCACCAAACAAAGCTCTCAATGTTTGTACTATTTACTCAGTTCAGCACTATGTGAAATTTATATAATTCCTACGTTAATTAACGACATTCCAGAGGTACGATACTGGTTGGAAGCAGAATTCAAGTTTAAGGCGCTCCCAGTCGACGATTGTTTTTGTTCGAAACGAAAAAAGAAATACTTGTGAACAAGCCACATCTCCTATTTTATAATGTATAGTATATGTGAATAAAGATGTACCCATCTTAAATCACTTCGATAAATAATCCTACCGACCGCTGCAATGATGACAAACACACGTCCGCGCGTGGTCCGCCTTAGCTTTTCGAATAAATTAATGATATAAATTATGTATAATTACTTATCAAAAATCTATTCTAATAGAAATCTAGATCTACATATTACCTATCTTTAACAATAAATCACAAGTTGATTTTAATAGTAGGTATATAAAATATTTCGATCATAAATTCTAAAACGTATCATTTTGAAATAATATCTTTATCGTGAAAAGTTTCTGCTATTATGTTTTCAGCTTAATAGAAATCTAGGTAGGAATCTGAAGTAATATACTTATAAAAATAGGAGATGTGGCTTGTTCAGAAGTATTTCTTTTTTCGTTTCGAAAAAGAGCAATCGTCGACTGGGAGCCCCTTAAACAATTTTAGGTTACCTACACAATTATTGTATCATTGTTATATTGTACTAGCTGTCTGTCCCGGATTTACACGGGTGTAATTATGAAGTTTATAAGACAAATGTTTCATAACTTTTTGCAATTTCTGTGAGGATCTCTAATTTTTATCAAAATTGACTTACTGATAATGTAACTTTTGAAAGGTGACATAATTATTAAAATTGATTCAGTAGTTTTCTAGTCTATCCATTACAAACAAATATACAAAATTAAATATTACCTCATTAAAACAGTAGTGTAGATTATATTATTAAATGCGAATTTCGTAGTAAAGGCTGAAGCGAGTTCGCGGAAATTGTTGTAAATAGATTTGGACCTAAATAAAAATCAGGTAAGTTATTATGAATCGTGGCTCTAGTGGTAAGGGTTTTGAGCTTAGAGGTGAAGTATTTATATTTAAAATAAAGGTGTCTAATAATAAAAAAAATATTTTAGATATAAATAGTTTACCTAAATCAAAGGAGTTAATAAAAGTTTATAAGCTAGTTTGTTTAGCATTCCATAATAAATAAATCACCGTGTATCACCGTAACGCAGTTGAATAAATAGTCACACGTAAACTAATAACAATAAATAAAACCTGACATATTATTGCTATATGCTTAGTGGTTACATTAACGTTATTCGTTGAATGTTATGTTTTGCATCTTTGTCTATTCCGTGACAAATCATATAGCTACACTTCTCACACAACGCAAATAGTTCGCGATAATTTGGCAATGGACAGAACCAAGGGACATTTTATCCCGCAACATGACGCGCAACGCTCAATCAACTTGATGCTGCAATGTTTACCGGTATTCCGCAACATATAACGTAGTCACGTCCTCAGGCGACATTTCTACTGAGTAGTGTGGTGGAGTAGTGTCCACAATATTGTCCCCAAGACATTCACGTAATTGTTAAAGGACATGTTGCAGAACTTGTCGATAAATTTGTCCCCTGGTATAAAGCGAGTAATCAAATAAGTCCCAATTCAATTTTATGTACTTACCCAAAAATATAATTTTAGCCTTACATTCTACCGCTAACTCAATCGGTTCTTCATAAAGCGAAGACAGGCAAATTAATAAAATAACATCTTACAAGAACCATTTTGTAAACTCACTTTTAATACTTTGCTGCCAAAGAAAACCCGCTCTTATTGCTTTCTAATAAAGCTCACGATAAAGTTGATAATTTTGTAGAACTTAATACGAAGTTCGTTAATTTTGTTTGGAATAGAAAGATGTTTCTAAACGTGAATATTATAACATGTGAAAATCATTAAGAGTTCATGTACCTAACTAAATTAAAATCGATTCCCGAATGTATGAACGATCATCTTGATCGTTTTGACTGTTTTTTTTTATTGTTTTCGTAATGTCAGGACCAGCTTTGTATGAGAAAACGTTTTTTGGAAAATCTAGCGGAAAATTGTAATTCGGAAAAAGCTGAAAGTACTTATTTACTACTAGAAGTTCGCTCTGGGTCGTCGCACGGGTGTAATAATACACACCTTGGGTTATTAAAGTTTAAGTCTATTTTTTTTAGTAATAAATATAACTTGTTACTCAGAATGTAGCATTCTATTAATAGAGAATTTGTGAAATCGGTCCTGAAGTTTTTGAATTTACTCGTCTCACAGCTTAGTTGGTAGTAACTCTGCCTTCTACGCTGTAGGTTGTGGGTTCGATCCCCACCCAGGGCAAACATTTGGGCAACCATCTTTTGGTAGTGTTCTGTGTCTGGGTGTTACTATATATAATAAGTATGTATTTACAAAAAAAAGAAGTATATAAGTATTCTATCAGTTATCTGGTTCCCATAGTACAAGCTTTGCTTAGTTTGGGGCTAGATAGTGTTGTGTGTAAAGTCCGCCAATATTTATTTTTATATATTTACATACAAAAATGTTTCCTCTATAATATTAGCATAATATACTAATGAATTCTAAACGACGTCTGACGGGTCAACTAGACGTCTTTGCAGAATTGGCTGTATTTTTTCGTTGTGTTCGTAATTATTAGGTCAAAAAAAAATGGAACAGTTGCTCAAAATAATGACAAATTTGTATTAAAATATGAAAAAATGTTTTAAAATATCCAATTTAAATAGGTTAAAAGTTATTTCATTTTTAACTTTACGAGTAATTTGAAAATATTAAATAAGTTGGGAAAATTGTTGGCGCAATAGCAACAATTTTAATAACGGTTTCAATGATATCGCCAATTTAGCGCTTGAGTTCATATATTTAAGCATTTAATTTTGTTGAATTTATCTATCTAAATTAGCTTATAGTGACAGTTCTAAAACTAAGCATAACTTTGAACAAATTTTCGATTTTCATAAGTGACTTAGAAACGTCAAGCTAAATTTAATCAACATGTAAATTGGTGTTTAATATGACACTTGAACGTGTAAAATATGCGAATAAAAATAGAGAAATGATTCAAATATCCTAAGTTTTAGGACTGTCATTTTGAGGTTACGCTAATTAGACTTTAACGTAAAAGGAATAAGGGCGACAGTTTTTTAGGAATTTTAACTTTTAGCGTGGACACAACAGAATCGTTTTTTACTAGGCCGAATGGTTTGAGTTTTTCTGTCATCTAACAGGTTTCTTTACCTATTCGTATATTCGGCATACTTTCCTACTTTACTGGTATAAGTATTTTAAAATGCTATCCAAAATTCTCAGACTAGTAGTATTTGAACCCGCATCTTCGATGAGAATTAGTAATGCGATATCAACTACGAATATGTATTAATCCACTAGCACTTAGTTAAGTTCTATCCTGTCCATTCAAAGGTTGCCTGGAAGAGATCGCTATTAGCGATAAGGCCGCCCATTGTTTACACTGTTTTTATGTAATTTTTTGTTGTGTATTTTTGTTATGGTGAACAATAAAGTTATAATCTATCTATCTATCTATCTATCTAAGAATTAGGGTTTCTTTCACAATATTAAAGTTAGTTGACTGGCCGTTCAGTTCAGTTGGTATTAGCACTGTTTTCTGCGCTGTTTGATTTTTGTAACTGGATACTATACCTGTGTATTCGGACGTGATCTAACGGTTTCAGATTCTGAGGAAACTAGTATAACACCAATTTCACCAATACCACGTAATAAAATATTTTTTACAACCACAAGGAAGTAGGGAAGTCGCAAAACTTTTTACTCCGTCATTCGCAGCAATAAAACGAGGGTATATAATGAAATTTTATTTCCAATAACTATTCATAATCGTATTTACATTCTATATTTGTATATCACGTAGGAAATAATACAATAAAATGTTCGTGGGTTAGGCCTTGGGCCGTGGCTACGTGGGCAAGAGCTGCGATCAAAATCACAGGTAGTATTACTGGTTTTTCTAATAGCTGTATCACTGCTATTAGTGATGCGATCGTCAGTGTTGGTGGGTGAGTGGAGATGGCAGACGCGTGGAGTTCCGCTAGGCTTTCTTCTGAAACAAAGGGATTGTGTTAGTTTTGATTCGAAAACTGTGCTGTAGTAGATAAGGTTAAAAGAAAGTGTGCTGTTATCATCATTTAGTAACGCAGGAGACAACGGTGTTGTCCATCATTGTCTCTTTCGTTCATGAATATTTTGACTTCAGGGGTAGGTTAGGTTAAAAGAAACAGTCCTGTTATCGTTATTTAGAAGTAATGAAGGAGACAACGGTGTTGACCATCATTGTCTCCTTCGTTACTCATGAATATTTTGACTTCTGGATAGGTTAGGTTAAAATAAACTGTGCTGTTATCATTGTTTAGAAATAACAAAGGAGACAACGGTGTTGACCATCATTGTCTCCTTCGTTACTCATGAATATTTTGACTTCAGGGTAGGTTAGGTTAAAATAAACTGTGCTGCTATCATTGTTTAGAAATAACGAAGGAGACAACGGTGTTGACCATCATTGTCTCCTTCGTTACTCATGAATATTTTGACTTCAGGGTAGGTTAAGTTAAAATAAACTGTTCTGTTATACTTATTTAGAAGTAACAGAAGAGAGAGGATGTCGCCTATTATCGTCTACTTTGTTACTCAAAAATACTTTGACATCAGGGTATGTAAAAAAAAAAATTTGATTATATATTTTTTCTATTCAAAAAATACCGCATAAAAACTCACAAAATTTGCACTCTCTGACCTACTAAAAAAAAAAATAGGATCTATATCTATACTATAGACATTCTCCCAGTCCTACAGGCGCTTAGATCTTTGAATATCTCTAAAGGGGTAGTTAGAGGCACGCCCAAACATTATATGTATTTGGCACAATACCGACATTTTACCGTAGTTAACATTCCACACGTGACAGGTTGCAGGTCCATCGCCGCGTATAAAAATATATAGTAGCATCAAAAATGTGAAATTGCATTCGTTTGTCTGAGATATTTCAAAGCAAGGCAGCAATTTCACTTGCATACCTTTCAAATTGGAAAACAGAGGCAGGGATGCAATGCGTCGAAGCAAAGTATTTTTGGAATAAAACTCAAAAAACCGGCCAAGTGCGAGTCGGACTCGTGCACGAAGGGTTCCGCACCATTATCTATAAAAACGGCAAAAAAATCACGTTTGTGGTATGAGAGCCCCCCTTAAATATTCATTTTATTCTGTTTTTAGTATTTGTTGTTATAGCAGCAACAGAAATACATAATCTGTGAAAATTTCAACTGTCTAGCTATCACGGTTCATGAGATACAGCCCTGTGACAGACAGACGGACTGACAGATAGACAGACGGACAGACGGACAGCGAAGTCTTAGTAATAGGGTTCCGTTTTTACCCTTTGGGTACGGAACCCTAAAAACATATACTTTGAGAACACTCGTCTCTAAAAGTGTTCACTCGGTTCGAGAACAAGACTGGAAAAGTCTTGCAACTTTGGCACAAAAAGAAAATAAGATCACTTTACTCCAAGTTCGATTGACATCTTCTTAAATCTACTAGCGCTAAGTAGATGTCTGGAAGGGGTAGCCAGAGACACGAATAAGCATAACCCATGTGTTTATATTTTATACTAGCTGACCCGTGCCCGCTTCGCTGTGCGTAAGACATTTCTAATACCATCGTGGACTTTTTTGTAGACGTTTTTAAGGTGTACAATACTGTAGTACATTATTTTGATATATCTCGTGGGGTTCAGCCAGCATTTGCAATGTAAGCGCAAACAAATGTGTTTATTTACGACATCACATTAGAAACCTCTAAAATGATCAGTGTTTCTCTAATATATTATGCATGTATTATACATATAAACCTTCCTCCTGAATCACTCTATCTAATAAAAAAAACCGCACAAAAATCCGTTGTGTAGTTTTAAAGATATGAGCAAACATACATACATACATACATACATACGCGGGAAGCGAAAAGCGACTTTGCTTTATACTATGTAGTGATTTGTTTATGGTTACCTTATGAGGTGTCGTACCATACATTTTCTTTTTAACTATAAATACGGCTAATTACCACGTTTATTGTCGTATTGCTGACGTTTTGAGACGATTCAGATGCTCTTCATCATGAGCATCACCTGTGACCGCGATCAACGGCAGATCGGCGAATTGAGTATTATTGCAGTAGTTAGCATTCCACACGTGACAGGTTACAAGCCCATCGCCGCTTATAAGAATACTAACTGGTTTCCTCACGATGTTTCCCTTTACCGTTGTAAGCACGTGTTTTTGAAGCGCATATACATTTTCAAACAGAAAAATCCATTGATACATGCCGGCATTCGAACTCACGACCTTCAGATTGAAAGTCGAGGTACATCCCACTCGGCCAACACGGCTTTTTAAGTGCTAACCGTGGTAATTCCCTTACAACCTGATTTTTGCCATTTAACTTAAATTACATTTTGTTTTGCGTTCACCATTATTGAATAATAACTGAATCAGATCGGAGTAGCCCATTTGGTGAGCTTAGTTTAGTCAGTTGTTGTTAAAACAAAAGGTCAACTCAAGAGTAGAGTTGAATCCATCCATCCTAATATTAGTAAGTTCAAAAGTTTTCCTAACTTCCGATCCTATGGTCGTAAGTTCAAATCTTGAAGTTCACTGTGTCTTTTTGCTGTCAAATTATATAAAAGTTTTCTTAGTTTGTTAACGAGAAAAAAATCGGAAAAAATGTTATGCATAATAATTTAAACTAAATAGAATACAGCTAATACCATCTTTTTCGGAGCTATGACGTTATGTGAAATGTCCACCAATATTTATTTATTTATTTTATATCGATGGAAAAACGTTGTCTAAATCAGTATAGCTTAAAGTACGTTAATAAAATAAACAGTTTTCCCAAGTCTGGGATAAAATAATACACCCAAAATAATAGTTATTTATGATACGTTATTTCACTAACTCTAACACCCCTGGGTGACTTTAGGAAAGATCTAGGCTATAATAATATTATGAATGCGAAAGTAACTCTGTCTGACCGTCTGTGACGTTATCACGGAGCCAATTTTGATGAAATTTAAAAGACGGACGTAGGCTACTTTTTACCCTAAAAAAATCTTTTGTTTCATAGAAATTTCAATGTTTACGATAAATTCGAATCGAATCAAGGTACTTTTCGAGAAAAAGTTAGAGGGGCCTCGAAAGAGTTTGAGTTAAGGTAGAGTCGAGGTATTACTAAGAATATGGGGATGAGTCTACGCGGATTAAGTCGCGGGCAAAAGCTGGTACAAAACAAAGGTTAAATAAAGAGTACTAAAAGGTAATAAAATAAAATAAATAAATAAATACTGGTGGACATTTTACACATCGCCATCCAGCCCCAAACTAAGCAAAGCTTGTACTATGGGAACTAGATAACTGATAGAATACTTATATACGTTTTTTTTTGTAAATACATACTACACACCCAGACACAGAACAAAGATCTATGTTCATCACACAAATATTTGCTCTGGGTGGGGATCGAACCCACAACCTACAGCGCTGAGGACAGAGTTACTACCAACTGAGCTGTGAGACTGCTTGTATATAAATCAAGAGATATGGAGGGTTTTGGAAGTCTAAGCCGTAGACTGTTCTAAATCTGGGATAAAAGTGTAGTGAGAATACATTTTGCATCATTTTAATGCAAACGGTTATAGGTAGGTACTAGGTTTTGTAAACGATAAGTGTAAATGAATAATAAATTTTAAAGAGTACAATTCAAATTCAAATTCAAATTCAAAAATCATTTATTTCAATAAAATCACAAGGATCACTTTGAAACGTCTTAGGAACTAGGTGAAGCTACGCCGATTCCACGCGACCAAGCCTAGAAGAATCAGGCAACAAACACGGCTTGGGGTCTACCTTTTTTTTTATGATCCTTTCCTTAATGCTATGTAGAGCTAATATTCTTCTTTCAAACAAATGAGGAGGATCTCATGGTGATATGTGAAGGTGATTATCTAACGAATTATATAAAAATGAACCGTTTAGCTATTTATAGTTTTGATTAAAAACGTATCTAGTGTTTTTGAAGAGCTAACTTTGGATAATAAATCTATAGAGAAAAGTATCACCAATCGTGTTTCTGTCTATAATTTATCTAGATTATATCCATATGTTATCTTTGTCATATAAAACAGAACTGTATATTTTGTGGTTAAAGAGAAAAAACGATTCTGCATTCATTAAAAACATTTATTACTCGTCGTATATTTCTAGATACATAATACCTACTATCCTAGTGCCTTCCGAAATAAGTTGCGCGCGGTTACAGCTAGTAGGTACATATTACAATTTACAATTGCCTAAGCTTATCCTTAAGAACGACATTATCAATACGTGCGGACCTGACTAAGCCGTGGATTTTCGTAAGCCCTTACATTATCAGGGCATTCAATGACCATGTATATAATACATTTATTTTTAGACTGCCCTCACAGCTCAGTAGGTAGTAACACTGCCTTCTGCGCTGTTGGTTGAGAGTTCGATCCCCACCCAATGCAAATATTTGTGTGATGAACTAAGTATATATTTACAAAAAAAAGTAACATGAGTAGTCTATCAGTTACTAGCGACCCGCCCCGGCTTTGCACAAGTTTATTACATATAAACCTTTCTCCTGAATCACTCTATCTATTAAAAAAAACCGCATCAAAATCCGTTGTGTAGTTTTAAAGATATAAGCGTACATACAGACGCGGGAAGCGACTTTGCTTTATACTATGTAGTGATAATAGAAGCATTTTATATGTATAGATTGTCTTTTTATGTGGACATTGACTTTAGTAGTTTTTATTATTAAATATATAGTAATTTTTATTAAATATATTTCAATAAAATCACTTAAATCACTTTAAAACCTGAACGTTAGGTGAAGTTACGCCTGTTCCTCGCGACCAAGCTTAGAAGAATCAGTGACCCGAGCACGAAGCACTATCGTATCGACATCGTATCGTCCAAATGTCAAAACTGACACTTTTACTTTCCAAAAAGCGTTATTAAGGTTCACGCTAACTTGGCAACAAACATGGCATAATGCCTATAATTTTTTTGATAAACAAATACGGAAGTATTACGAAAAGGATTATCATATAACTCCAATTTAACGGCTCCAACCTCTTCAAAATCATAAAATAATTATCTCAAAATTTATAAACAGCGTTAAAATTAATTCTACATCAACTGTCTGAGTCACAAGACAATTTCAAATTCAAATAAGATGCCAGAGACGAAAAAGTTTGTATCATTTATTTAATAATTAAAGTTTCATACTCCGCTTACATTAAACGACTCAAGTTTTAACGAAGTTAGGTAAATGTGACGACAGTCGGAGCCGTCACTTGTGAGTTATTGCCTGATTATTTATTCAAGGTTAGGTTTGGAACTTCGAATAAGGTATCTTTGGCGTCGGTATATAACATTGAAAAAGTTATCAAATATGATCTTGACTGTACGTTAGACAGATATCCACACACGAAAAAGAAAACCGACGTAAATGTTTCGAATCGAAAAGTCAAATGCTGATAAATGTATCTCCTTGTTACAGACTAGACGATACAGATAGTATATATATACAGATAGTAGGCAAATAGTTGTCTGCAAAGTACGACATCGTGTTTGATTTGTAATCATTTGTGTAAACTTGCAGTAATAAATATTTTAATTTTTTTAAGCTTTGTGAAAGAACTATTAGTCCTACAAAAATAAAATTTAAATAATACAAATTACCTCATAAAAAAGATAATGTGCGATCTTACATAAAAAAATATAACATTCATATTATACGAATATACAAAATAAAACCTTCCTCCTGAATCACCGACCGGTCACCGAATCACCGGTCCTGTAACCGACGAAAAAAAAAATATAACATTCATGTTATATTTTTTCGTCGGTTAAAAAGGGTTAAGCAAAAGCACGTCTATCTCACTTTGACTTATGCCCATAAAGTGTTTTCTACTAAGGTGTAACATTAAACTTAACTTATTTATTCATGTAATAGAGAACGCAACAATGGCCGCTAATTAACTGAATTCAATAAAAAAAACTATTACAACCATTGAAAAAGTACCAACTTATTAAGTTGAAAAATTCGCTTCTTTTGTTTTAGTTTTTTTGGTTATTCTTGATTAAGTACATGGTATAAACAACTAGTTTCAGTTTTAAGGAGTAGTCCTCTAATAAACCCGACATAGTTGTAATCAAATAGGTATTACCTACCTACATCACTACATAGTATAAAGCAAAGTCGCTTTCCGCTTCCCGCGTATGTATGTATGTTTGCTTATATCTTTAAAACTACACAACGGATTTTGATGCGGTTTTTTTTAATAGATAGAGTGATTCAGGAGGAAGGTTTATATGTATAATAACATGCTACCCGTGCGAAGCCGGGGCGGGTCGCTAGTAGCAAATAAAAAAATAAATGATATTTATCTTTATCTTTAACTTATCTTTATAGTGAATACTTTAAGTGAAGATTGAGAGTCGCAAAGATTGGATGTTTGCGAAAAATGAGTTAGTATTTTTGTGAATGCAGCGTCGAAATGCTGATGGGGGTGAAGAAACTGCTAAATAAGTTATTGTATTCAGCAGTCAATTTGAGAAGCTCAATATCATGTTACGAG
Source organism: Hydriomena furcata (assembly GCA_912999785.1). Taxonomy (NCBI): domain Eukaryota; kingdom Metazoa; phylum Arthropoda; class Insecta; order Lepidoptera; family Geometridae; genus Hydriomena; species Hydriomena furcata. The sequence goes on along the minus strand of OU538834.1, from coordinate 2,302,548 downwards.
AGTGTATCAAAGCTTAGCTTGCAATACTTTAAGTCGGGTACTCACAAGCGAGCCGTAACTGTAACCGATGCACGTTTAAAAAAATAGGATTACAATTTTTATTTGTAAGTACTGTAAGCATCCCCTCAGATCCTTGAATATGTTTAAAAGGGATAGTCAAGGACACATTCAAATATTGCATTTGGCAAATGCCCAGATTTTGTAGTAATTAGTATACGTGGCATGTTGCCCATCGCCGCTTATTAGAATGATAACTGGTTTCCTCACGGTGTTTTCGTATTAAGACGTCATGTGTACCTACACACTAGAATTGTATCTGTTTGGTTACAGTACAGTTACAGCTCGCTCGGCTTATGCCACATAGATGACGTCATAATGTAGATGGTAAGGCCGGCTACTACCTTGGCCTCAACGTTGGCCCCAACGGCACTCGACCAACGTTTGATATCTATATTGACACGTTGGACAATAGACTATTTGACAGTATGAAAAATAAAGTGTTGTTGATAGTAATCTATGTAAATTATGCCTTCATAAAGCGTTATCTAGTAAAATAACTTGAAAATAAAAAATGATTTATTAAAAAACCCATAATTAAAATTATCTATTTTTAAACGCCAGTCACGTGACACAAAACGGTCAGGATTGGTCAAATCGACAATGGCGTAACATGCTTGTCAATATGTCATCGCCTGCCTTGAAAAACTTGACGTTTGTGTATTTGTTGACAATCATGTAACGTCACAGAAACTAGTGCGTCGCCATTTGCTAAATATTTTTAGGGCCAATACTTAACAGAATTGAAAATAATATTTTTTTATGGGTTCTACAGTCACTACTGAATAATCTAGAATGGTTTTCAAAATCTTGTCAAATAGCCTATGGTCCTTGTGGTCAACGTTGGCCTCAAGAACAGTGTTGAGCGTGGCCCTAAAGCTGACGTTGGGGCCAATGTGTGGAGCCAGGATAACATTATTATGTTACTCTATCTTGTCATCCCTATCTTTGTTATCTAGCGACGAAATTGACGTACCGTTGAGCACGTGCACCGACACGGTGTGGGACTTCGCCCCGCGGACCGCGCACGTGTAGTTTCCTGCGTCACTGCTGTTCACTCTCGCCAGCCGGAGTAGACTGTCTGCACCACCTGGTACCTGCTCTGTCTTCACGCTAAAACAATGTACCATAAAATTAGCAGAAGTTTATAGATTTTTTTAATTAAAAAAGTCGCAAAAAGTCTTCCAAATAATTGCGTCAAAAAAACTAATAACAAAACTTCATGTTGCTAAGTTCAAAACAAAATTATATTCTCTATTTTTTCATTATTTATTATAGATAATATTTTCATTAAATTTTAAATGAAAGGACCAGAAGGATCAAATGAAAGTATATCCACCGTACCAAAAATAATTTTCCAAATCAAATAAGGGGTGAGGTAGGGGGGTAGATAGTTTCAAGTTGATCAAATTAAAAAAAAAACTAATATCGTCTCTTGACTTTTCGTCCTGTCTTAACATTTAAGTCATAATTATCATGTTATAATTACGTTGTAAAAGTGTACAAAAAGTCATGTTATCTTAACCTTATTAGAATCCGCCCACGACATCAAAACCCTTCGTTAAGTATGCAAGCTCATACAAAATGCATGCTAAGATGTTTCCGCGTAGGTCTTGCTAGCTACGATATGCGAAACAGTACAAGCAGCGTAGAGGATTGTAGTGAATCTACGGCGTAGATGTGCTACGGTGTAGAAGAGTTACGGCGTAGAGGTACTACGGCGTTGAGCATCTACGGAACATTATTGCATCAAAATAATGTGTATGTAATAAATAATACTATGTACCTACTTTACGTGATAATTTCGATTGGTCGAAGCTAACATAAACTTACTTTTTAAGATAATTCATCTTATTGATAAATGATATTTAGCATAGGGGAGAGAGTTGCTGGCTATGGCTAACACTTCAAATCTCGAATACTTAGTATTTAAAACCTGGTTTATCAACCTGGTATTTATTAATTAAAGGTTTTCGACAGACCTGGTACTTGAAAATACGAGTACGACTACCTCTCTAGGGAGTGGTCTTACTTAGCTAGATTGTATATCTAAATTTTGAGCTGTTTTTAAACAATCAATGGATACTTTTATTTCTAAAAAACAAACCATAAGATATTGAAACGGGAAATCAATGTTTTCTACAGGGTGTCCGGTAATTAATGGATAACCCCGCAGGTACTTGTGGGGGGGCAAGGGGGCAACTCAGAAAAAAATAAAAATAAAATCTATCTGCAACGGTCTAAGAATTTTTAATTTTTTTTTCAAAGTCCTAAATTTGATACCTTTTTTCAAGCTTTTGAACACTACGGCTACAAATTCAATGATAACGAATTGATTTTCTCTGCAAATAACCGTGGATAATTGGCCTTGCTATGGCGCATCACAAATTATTCCTAGCCACAACTGTTTGTTTTTTTCTAACACTTGAAAATAAAAATAAGTGTACGCGATTTTTTTTGATAAAGTTTGAGCACCTGTGGTATAAAAAAAACGTACGGAGACCGGGGTGGCCCACAGCTTAAAAAACATGCCTACTTCATGTAGTTTCTTAAGGGGTATCACACTAAATTTTTTTATTATCAAATTACCGAGTTATGGCTACCTATGTTTCTCTAGCCCTATTTTTCTTATAACAGAAAGTGTTAGAAAATAACAAACAGTTATGGCTAGGAATAATTTGTGATGCGCCATAGCAAGGCCAATTATCCACGGTTATTTGCAGAGAAAATCAATTCGTTATCATTGAATTTGTAGCCGTAGTGTTCAAAAGCTTGAACAAAGGTATCAAATTTAGGACTTTGAAAAAAAAAAAAATTCTTAGACCGTTGCAGATAGATTTATTTTTAATTTTTTTCTGAGTTGCCCCCTTGCCCCCCCACAAGTACCTGCGGGGTTATCCATTAATTACCGGACACCCTGTATAAAAAAACTAAGTGGTTTTTTTGTTTTTTTTTTAATATTGGTGGGCATTTCACACAGTACCACGTAGCCCCAAACTAAGCAAAGCAGGTACATTATAAAATAGATAACAGATTACTTAATTTTTTTGTAAATATGTACAATTGTACATACTGATACATTGTAACACCCAGACCAACATCTCTGTTCAACACACATATATGTTACTCCTTGGTGGGAATCAACACTTGAAAATACTTCTACAAAATTGTAACAGAATAGCTAGTAAGTCGAAAACTCTCTTTGCATAAAATCACGCAGTCAATTTCTCAAACAAAGTGGAAATGTTCACGACTGAACACAGTAGTATCCTCTCCGCAACTTTATTTTTCTATGAAACGGTGACCGTTATTTGACGGACGGATATACAAAGCATGTCCGTGCGATCTTTAGATTTTCACCATACATTACAAATAAATAAATAAATATTACAATACGAATGCTATCTGGTTTTATATGTTTTTTTTGCACTTTTTTGAAACGAGTTAATGCGCACATGTGAACTATTTCTAATAGAAAAATCATTCATGGCCGGAATTCAAATATACGACCTTCAGACTGGAGATCTAGGTACCGGCTACCATGGCTAGATATATGAAAATAATGAAATGAGAAGCATACACCATGAGAATTAAAAAAATGGAACATACCACTTTCCAAGGATATCAACGAGAACGTTTGTTAAAAAATAAAAAAAACATACAATATATTATGTATACATAAAAATTACACCTGTTTATTAAAGGGGTAGGCAGAGATTTGGAATTTTAATTTGCTATGCTTTTTTTATATCCTGTTGTGCCTATTTTGCTATCACTCTCATTACATTAAACAATTAAACATGCATATGTAATGCATACTTCAAACCAACGAAGTTTGAAGTAAAAAGACACCGTGACCTATTCTCCTCACATAAACTTTATGATACAGCCGTAAAATAACATTCACCGCTTTATAGGAACCGGCATTTCAGAGTCCTCGAAGTAGTTTGAATGCAATGCACTTATACCAAACATGAACTCTCATTGACATACTTTATCCCTATTCGCATACTTTTGGATGAGAGCAGATATGAATTTCTATTTTGGCCTCACAGCTCAGTTGGTAGTAACTCTGCCGTCTGCGCTGTAGGTTGTGGATTCGATCCCCACCCTGGCAAATTTTTGTGTTACATAGATGTTTGTTCTGTGTTTGGATGTTAATATGTATTTATTTACAAATAAAGTATATAAGTATTCTATCAGTTATCTGGTTCACATAGAACTAATAGTTCTTTTATAAAACTTAAAAAACTGACCAAGTGCATGCAGGACCACGCGCAATGTAGGGTTTCGTAGTTTTCACAGTTAATAACGTTATATAATTAATTTGGAAGGTGGCACTTGACTTTGTCAAAATTTAGTACTTTACAGCTTAATATTTCAGAAACGGATCTCTTAATCGAAAAGTTGTCTTTACAAACCTATTATATTTTTAACAGACCTATCTAATAACATCCCCACTTTAGCTTTAGGGGAACCCTAAAAAAAATCTTTTTCAAGATTTTATTGTACAACTTTGTCAGTGACTAATATACATATTTCATGCTAAATTACAGCGTTCTAGCACTAAGGGTCTCTGAGCATACCTCTGGACGGACGGACAGACGGACGGAAGGACAGACAGTGGTAAACTTTAAGGGTTTCTTGTTGACTACAAAACATTAAAAAATTAATCCTAATAATATTATAAAGTTTGTGAGTTTGTATGTATGTTTGTGCCTCAATCAGGCCTAAATGACGAAACGGATTAAGATGAAATTTGCTTTAGATGTAGATATAATGCCCGAATAAATAATAGACTACTTTAAAATACGAAAAACATCCCCTAAAAAATTAAAAAACACATACGGGATGATTATGGTATAGATGGCGCTGGGGTCCAAAAAATCTGACATCCGTGTTGACATCAGTTGTCATATCAACGTGTGTTACTCTATGCGATTATCGAAATTTGAACAGGACAACGTCCGTCACGGGTCTGCTAGTATGTCATAATATGCATGTCGTACCCTTGACTATTCGATTAGTCAAAATATTTTCGTTGTTTTTTTTCAGTTTTATTGTAATTATGCAGTCAAATAAAACGGATATTCAACAAATTGACGCTCCAGAGTCTAGACATTTAATTTAAAAGAAAGTAAGAAGCTAAGTAGTTTTCAACTCGATGTCAACTTTAACATTTGAGAGGGTGTTTAAATTTTCACAAGTGTTTGGTTGAGTTCGTTACGTGGGCGATGTTCGAGTAGTAAAGCCTGCGCACAGTGGCGAGCGGGAGCGCAGAGGAAATATCAAATCAAAACTTTTTTTTTAATTTGATTTATAACCGGCCAAGTGCGAGTCGGACTCGCGCACGAAGGCGGGACCCTTCGTGCGTACCGTTATCTATAAAAAACGGCAAAAAATAAGTTTGTTGTATGGGAGCCATTTATTTTAATACTTAGTAATAAGATCCCGTTTTTACCCTTTGGGTACGGAACCCTAAAAATGACGTTTAAAATTTACCAATTGAATCTAATAGTTAGCCAATCGAAATAAGGTATATATTTCAATGCTCGGTGATCGGTCTCGGAGCATCGCATAATTAGATTAGATAACTTTTAAATTCATTCCTAATAAAAATAAATAACAAATAAAATAATATTATAATAATAATATAAATAAAATGACTATATATTTTTTTTAATTAATACATTTCAAATCCTCTGCGTTCCCGTCCGCCAATGTGCGCTGGCCCTAACGCAGGATTCATTGTTTATTTATAAGCAATCCCAGCCTGCCCTATACGAAAGTTGAATCGTGAAATATTTCAATACGAATGTGAAACAGTCTGTTATTATGTTTGAAAACGTATATAAATGAAACAGGTGTTCTTATATATTAAGTTATTTTAAGAATTAAATGCTTTACATTTCGGACTGGTTTTAGAGCTGCTTTTTGAATTTGTGCTGAAGCTTATTAGTTATATTTTTTAATGTTGTACGTGCTTGAGTAGTAATTTTAATTATTATTCTTGTTTTAGCCTTCACCTTGTTTGATTGGCACTACACTGGAGCTCTACATAGCATTAAGGAAAGGATCATTACAAAAAAAGGTAGACCCCAAGCCGTGTTTTTTGCCTGATTCTTCTAGGCTTGGTCGCGTGGAATCGGCGTAGCTTCACCTAGTTCCTAAGACGTTTCAAAGTAATCCTTGTGATTTTATTGAAATAAATGATTTTTGAATTTGAATTTGAATTTGATCACCTGTCACATAATATAACATTTACATTGGAACTTGGCAAGAATTCAAAGATTTTACTCAGAGTATTTACTAAGGAGTTCCGTTGTGAGTGTCTGTTGAACAGTTCCTGACTCTATCACCAGAGAGCTCGCTGTCACCATATTATTATATTGTCACCAAAGATACATAAGTATGTGAAACTTCAGCTCAATCGGTTCAGGATAACTGCTTTAAAATTGAGTTGCAAGATTCCACCTTAACAAACATACATACATACATATAATGCAAGTTAAATAAAAGCTTGTAATAATGATAGACCCCAATCGGAGTTGCCTAATTTTTAGGTTTGGTCGCGAGGAATAGGAGCTTCACCTAGCTCCTAGGACGTTTCAAAGTGTTTATGATTTTATTGAAATAAATACTTAGTCTTCTGACTTTGACTTAGCGGCGATGGCCTTGCAACCTGTCACGTATGGAATAACTACTGCAAAATGTGGGCATGTGCCCAATATAATGTTTGAACGTGCCTCTGACTACCCCCCTCTAGACATCTTCAAAAGATCTAAGCGTCTGGAGATCTGAGAGGATATCTTACCGTACTTGGGGATTACAGTCGGGAACCTATTTTTGACTTTGACTTTGGTAATAATAATTGTGTAAACGTAACATAATTATAGTGTCAATTCAGAGGAACTTATAACGGTTATGAAAAATTTACCGATTCCTCGATGGCATAAATTGAACGCCATGTCTTCGTTTATCTAGGTCAGCGACGTAGTGTCTGACCGTATAGTTGCATGCGTTCTTCTTTATCGACAAGTTTCATTTTAACCGGTAGCAAAAAAAGGAGGAAGTTCACAATAAGGCAGGTATTTATTTTTTAAATGACCTCAGAACTCGGTCATTTGTTAACCGATTTAGAAAATACTTTTTTTTGATTAAGAGAGGATTTACTTCTAAAATGATAAACTTCCCGTTTGGTCCCTTCTCAGTTAGAAAAAATCTAAAGCTTTAAACTTAATTATCAAATTTATTTATTTAATGTATACCGTCGATAATAAAAGTTGTAGGAGACAAAGTTTTACATATAATTTGTACGTACTACCTACTTCACGAAATAAATATTTTGTATTTGTATTTGAATTTGTATTTACCTAATCCCTCCTCTAGTAGTATCAGCATTGAGGGCTCTGCCTTCATGTAGCCAGGTCAGCACTGTTGGCGTCTCCACGTATCTAGCGCGGCAGACCAGCGCGAGGGTCGACTCCGCTTCGTAGTACTTCTCTAGGAGAGGGGCTCCGGCCTCGTCCACTACCCACACTTGAGGAGCTGGGGAGAGAAACACAATAATAATGGTAGACTTATCACAGTGCCATCTAGTCCCGAACTAAGCAAAGCTTTTACTATGGGAACCAGATAGCTGATAGAAAAAATACATACTTATCATACATTATAACACCAAGACTTATATGAAACATCAACGTAAAAAAAAATAATAATAATAAGATCACACAACGTAAAAAAAAATAATAAGAATTATGTATTTAATGCAATTCCCATTCTTATTATTACTACAACTATTAGTAGTATGTTATAGTAACTACAATTAGTATGTAGTACCTGTAGGAAGTACCTACTTAGTATGTAAGTAATAAAACTGTTATTTTATGACGTGTAAAGGTGTTTACCAATAAATGACTATTATTGACTATTATTGACTATTATTACTGTAATCCCCAAGTACGGTAGACATTCTTTCAGATCTCTAGACGCTTAGATCCTTTGAAGATGTCTATTGGGGGTAGTCAGAGGCACGTCCAAACATTATATTTGGCACATGCCCACATTTTTCAGTAGTTAGCATTCCATACATGACAGGTTGCAAGCCCATCGCCGCTTATAAGAACACTAACTGGTTTCCTCACGATGTTTTCCTTCACCGTTTTGAGCACATGTTTTTAATGCGCATATAAAAAAAAAAAAATCCATTGATGTACGCCGGGATTCGAACCCACATCCTTCAGATTGAAAGTCGAGGTACATCCCACTCGGCCAGCCTCTATGTTCATAACACAAATGTTTATCATGGGTGGGAAATAAATCCACTTAAAACTACAACTATACAGACACAACCATAATAAATATTTCAGCTTGGTCATAGATCTTAGGGCGATATCGCACTGTTAATTTACAAGCGAGTTTCCAGTGAAGTGATCGGTCAACGCGCTCGTCGCGTTTCGGTAGCAAAAAGCGATAGCACTTCTTATAGTAATGATCTCACGTCAATGATAAAGTCAGCTGGCTTATATTTATAATGCAGAGAAGGAGATAAAGATAAAGATAAAGATCATTTATTTGCTTGAACACAACCCACACAGGTTGTGTGGGTTGTGTTCAGTGTTGTGGTTGTTAGAGTGTAACCTACACACTGTGTAGGTTACACAGATGATAATAAATAATATTTTAGATTCAATTATGTTCTACTAAAATTAGCATGCAAATGTTATAGTAAGATAAAGACAATATTATATTATAATTAATGTCAAAAAAATAAAAAGTAATAATAGTAACAGGCACAATAGAAATATGGTAATGTCAAAATTTATCTGTCATAAAATCGTTAATATTATAATAGCATTTGTTGATTAATAATAGTTTGAATTAGAGGAGAGTAAAGGTAATGTGTAATATGAACCAAAAATTATGAATGTGATGAAAGTGAATGAATGATCTTGACAGACTTCATTAGAAGGAGCTAGAGGAGACCTTTGCCGATAGGCACTATCTAGTGTGTGTTACTAGCTAAGAGTGAAATAGTAATATGTAAAAATGTTCAGAAATAAAGGCTTATTATAATTGAGAGTGAATGAAGCAAAAGAGGTACCTAGGTTTGTCAGGATCGTAGCAAGTGGAAAGCCGTAGTCTCTGCCTAGACCTCAAGCAAACAAGCGAGATTTTGTTTTTACGAGTAGGTTATGTAGGACAACCGATTGAATAAAACCGGTTAAGTGCGAGTTCGACTCACGCACGAAGGGTTCCATACCATTATATAAAAACGGCAAAAAAATCACGTTTGTTGTATGGGAGTCCCCCTTAAATATTTATTTTATTCTGTTTTTAGTATTTGTTGTTATAGCAGTAACAGAAATACATAATCTGTGAAAATGTCAACTGTCTAGCTATCACGGTTCATGAGATACAGCCCTGTGACAGACAGACGGACGGACAGACAGAAAGACAGACAGACAGGCGGACAGCGAAATCTTAGTAATAAGGTTTTTACCCTTTGGGTACGGAACCCTAAAAACTACAAAAAATTACAATTCTATGAGATTCCGCTCTGACACACTTTTTTCTACCCTTTTCCCGTCCTAAGAACCAACAAGTCAACTTGTCCCTACAGGAAGTTGTTTCGACTTGCGCTCACACGTTGAATTACAAAATTTCCATACCAAAGGTTTCGCTCCGAGAATTCTTTAGCTTTCAAAACCTTTTAGGGCCACAAACTTTGTTTTAGCGAGTTTCTCGTGTTTCTAAATATAAAATGCGTTAATAAATAAACAAAAATATTTTAGCAAAAACAAAATTATTTTTTATCAAAAATGTAATAAGGCCTAAAAGCCTACTTATTTCTATTATGTAGCTACTTAATTAAAAACCTTAATGGAAAGTCGCTTTGAGGTACTTCAAGTGCTAAAGAGACCCGAATTCTAAGCACTCCAAAAGGGTGTTTCAAATAAAACGTCTAAATAAAACCGGCCAAGTGCGAGTCGGACTTGCGCACGAAGGCTTTCGTACTATTATCTATAAAAAACGTCAAAAAAACTTTTGCTGTATGGGAGCCCCACTTAAATATTCATTTTATTCTGCTTTTAGTATTTGTTGTTATAGCGGCAACTGTACATCACCTGTGAAAATTTCAACTGTCTAGCTACCACGGTTCATGACACCTAGCTTGGTGACAGACAGACAGACGGGACCCTGTAACTAAGACTCCGCAGTCTTAGTTACAGGGTCCCGTTTCTACTCCTTGGTTACGGAACCCTAAAAACCTAGTACCAACCGCGACCTTGACTTTGAATAGATCTCAAAATATAAAAACTTTTCTCTGGCAAACTGCTGCGGGACTCCCAATTTTTTTACCATCACACTGAAGGCATTATAACTCCTTCCACGTCCCCAGATGTGGAGATAAGTGATTTATTTGACTGATATTGCCATAAAACGTATATTCCGTATGTACTAGCTGATCCGACAGACGTTGTCTTATCCAAATTTCAATTTTCCCATAGAAAAAAGCATTTTCAGTTTTTCTCGAACTTCACAATTTTTCGAGCAACTTTTCCTTTTTAAGGTTCCGTACCCAAAGGGTAAAAACGGGACCGTATTACTAAGACTTCGCTGTCCATCTGTCCGTCTGTCTGTCACAGGGCTGTATCTCAAGAACCGTGATAGCTAGACAGTTAAAATTTTCACAGATTATGTATTTCTGTTGCTGCTATAACAACAAAAACTAAAAACAGAATAAAATAAATATATAAGGGAGGCTCCCATACAACAAACGTGATTTTTGCATTTTTAGCGCCATCTAGTTTAATTTGATGTTACTACGTTACTACGTTACTTTTAGTTTAAAAACCAAATTAATATTTAAGTGGGGCTCTCGTATAAATAATAAACGTAATTTTTTGCCGTTTTGTATAGATAATAGCACGGAACCCTTCATGCGCGAGTCCGACTCGCACTTTGCGGGGTTTTTTTATTTTCTATAAACCTTGTCCTTATAATTACGAATTCAATAATAAAAATCTGACAAAAACGTAGAGCTATTTTCGAGTTTTTGCGAGACTAACGCAAAAACCCAGAACGTAGAACTAACGGAAATAGATTTTATATATATAGATTCGAGAATTAATTATTTCAGTTATTGTTTTCGAATGGATTTATATTATGCTATTGATTTCTGAAACCTTCGAAAAAGCGTTATGGGACTCAATATCAATCAAATATTGCTATAAAATCTTTGAATAGTTTTAGAAGCTAGGTGTAGCTAATAGAGGTGGTGCGTATTTACTCGACCAGCTTTGTAAACCTGGTTTAGGCATACGTACCAGACCAAATACGTACCAGGTATGACGTCACAGTTTGAACGCGTATTTTGTACTTGAAAGTATTTTTGTACTTTGCTGTACGAGTTGGTTGGGCTGAAACCAAATTCTTTAAAGTATTTTAAACCTGGTTTATCAACCTGGTATTTGATGGAGATGGTATTTCTTAGACCTGGTACGTCAAAACACAAGTACGACCCATCTTTAGTAGCTAAGCATGTGCCTCGCGACTAAGCCAAGAAAAAGGGTAGGTAACAAACACTGTGTGGAACCTATCATTGTTTTCATTATTTCCCATCAGGGCTCCAGTTTGATGCCGATCGAACAAGGTAAAAACTCAGACAAGAAAAACAATAACTGACTGGCCTCATAGCTCAGTTGGTGGTAACTCTGCCTTCTGTGCTTTAGGTTGTGCGTTCGATCCCCCAGAGCAAATATTTGTGTGATAAACACATAAATGACATAAACATATATGTACAAAATCATATTTAAAAAAAATGTAGTCCTATTAGATCTCCAGGCGTTTATATCCTTTGGATAAGTCGAGTGGGGGTAGTCAGAGGCACGTCCGAACATTGTAACTACTGCAAAATGTCTTATTTTCTGGTGCCCTTCCGCATAGTAATGAATATTGAGACAAGGAAATGGAAGGACGTCCTTATGAAATGTGATTAGTGTTGTATTTTGTATTCAGTCGTTATCTTGATGAGGGGTCAGAAAATGAATAAAAATGAAATACGATCCTTTGAGATGATTCTCTCAGATCTCCACGCGCTCAGATGTTTGAAGGGGTTAGTCAGACACGTTCAAATATTACATTCGTTACATGCTCACATTTGTTATTATTTAATCTTGTTATAAGTTACTTAGTTCTAGTTACAAATTTGTGTAAACTATAAAGTAACTATTGTTTTGAATAAATATTTGAAATGAATTGAATTGAATTTAGAAAAACGCATACTAGTAGATATACGAATAAAAAATAGGATCATGTCTGTAATCCCCAAGTACAGTAGGCATCCTCTCAATTTTCCAGACACTTAGATCCTTTGAAGATGTCTAGTGGGCGTAGTCAGAGTCACGTCCAAACATTATATTTGGCACATGCCTACATTTTGCAGTAGTCAGCATTCCATACGTGACAGCTTGCAAGCCCATCGCCGCTTATAAGAATACAAACTGGTTTCCTCACGATGTTTTCCTTCACCGTTTTGAGCACGTGTTTTTGATGCGCATATAAGTTTTTCAAACAGAAAAATACATTGATGCACGTCGGCATTCGAACCCACGACCTTCAGATTGAAAGTTGAGGTAGCTCCTACTCGGCCAACACGGCTTGTCTAGTCAAAAACACGTCCAAACCTTTGGCAGGTGCCAAAGGTCACTTCGTGGCCCACATTTGGAAAAACGCATAAAAGTAGAAATATGAATACAAGAACCATGAACGACTGCTCTCTATGCTATCAAATCCTTGTAGATAACTAAAAGGAGTAGCCAGGGGCACGTCCAAATATTGCATTAGGCACATGCTTATATTTAAATAAACGTATATACAAAACTTTCACGACAGTTTATCAATGAACTTCGTGACTGGTTTTCCTAAGTTATTTTATTTATGTAGATCGCAGTATTATTGAAAATAGTGTCAAAGAAAATATTTCCTGACGATCCCAACAAATGAAACTCTTCATAAAAATATTTGTAAAGAAATGTTTCTACATAAAACGCGAATCTATTTTTGTGAAAAAAGCAGAAAGCACGTTTTCCACGAATAATTCCTAATCCATATTGAGCTTGAAACCAGGTATAGGACAATTGATGGACGAGGTGTCATAGAGACTCATATTTCTTACTATACCGTCCTATAATATTTTGCGTGGAAAATGTTACTGTGAATATACAATTGTAAGGCTTTAATGGAGCTCAATGAACCTGAGGCCGTATAACAAGGTCTAAAAGTAATAAAAATAGGATCACGACTGTAATCCCCAAGTACGGTAGACATTCTCTCAGATCTCCAGGCGATTAGATCCTTTAAAGATATCTAGTGGGGGCAGTCAGAGGCACGTCTAAACACGAAATGAAAATCGACCCCCCACTCGGCCAACACGGCTATTATTATATTATTAAAAGAATATTACACGCGGTGCAAAAATGATAACGCCATTAAAGGCGTTATCATTTTCGCACTGTGAGTAGTAGTGTTTTAATATTACTTTAAAGCTTGTATCTGTAATATAATCTTGTATATATAAATCATGTAAGATTTATAAAAGACCGGGCCTTGCCCGAGCCCGGATTGGCCCGAAACGTTACATACATTTTGTATGAAGCAGTGCCTGTCCGTGTCTCGTCCGGGCCCGTCTACTAACTAAAGGCTTCGGTCCGGCCCGGACACGGCACGCCCCGGTCTAATATAAATCTACCCTTACCCTAGTACGTTTCCGATAGCACAGCTCATTAACGGAGCGCCTCTAATAGTCTGTAGGTCTTCACTCTTTGACCATTGGTCAAACATACGAGAGTAAAGTTCAAAGCAACCATTCGAGAACTCGTTAGCCCAATGATAACGGTGCTTTGGCAAATATGTGCGCTTCTTTAAATTCTGCTGACGATACTTTTATGAGAACAGTCATTGGCTCGTATTCAAGAACGACTCTAAGAGAACGCATAGTAGGCTCCGACCCACAGTGGACAATATCTTGTTTCATAAACATCACTTGAGTGTTGTGCGACACTATGCGTACACTTCAGTGTTCCTCTAGCCAAAGTACCTCAACAGCTACTTTACCGAACGCATAGTGTTGGTTGTATTGTCATACGTATAACCTCAAGTAAATTTAACTTAAAAATTAGTACAAAATGAGGATGATTTTGATGATTATTTTATTCGGTCGACGAAAAAACGATACTATTTATATTTACTACATACAAGAAAATTTTATTGTAATTTATTAAGGCGGCTGTTTCAAATATGACAGCTCGCATTTTTTGTACTTTTCCGTATTCTGTGGCCGCACACTACGAATAGTGCAAACGCACACATTGAAGCTACTTCACACTTCATTTACCAAGACTAAATAACTAGTCTTGATACTTGAAAATATTTGGTGCAATAGGTATGTCATATTTGTATAGGTAGGTATGTACTTAATAATTTTATAGGTTGCACTTGACAAAAAGAAAATAAATATAGAAAAAATTAATATATATTATAAGACAGGTTACAAATCGTAAAGTGCTACTACACAGTTACTAATATTTGACTGTGCAAAAAATATTTGTTAGGTACCTATACCTACTAATAAAATACATTATGACAAAACGGTAAGTATCGTTTTTTTATAAGCTCTTATTTAACTTGCAGTTTATGTACATATTTATGTATCTATGTTTGATAAGGTGTAATCTTGCAACTTAATTTTAAGCAGTTATCCCCAATCGATTGAGCTGAAATTTTGCATACATAATATGGTGACAGCGAGCTGATCTGATGAAGGAGTCAGGAGCTGTTCAACGGAACTCTTCACTAAATAGTCGAATTGAGGCAAAACTTTGCATATCTATATACCTGGTCTGATGATGGAGGTCGGATGTAGCCATCGGAACTCCTCAACTACACAACATAACCACGTCGCGTTTGGGCTCGTTATTTTTATCTTGACGAGAACTAGAGCACAAGAATTTACAAAAGCTTGATTTAAAAAATATATTTTTAATAAAAAAACTTATTGTCATCTAAAATCGATGACGGCACCGTCAACGTTTCGAGTACCACTCACAGAAAGTTTTGAAAGTGAAATACTGATAAAATATGTAGGTATGCTTTTGAATATTGTGTGCGAGCTATGATCTCGAAGATCCATAGACAGCGCGTAGCGAGGGTCAACAAGTTCTGGAATTAAACAGTTATTGTAAAACTTTACTAAATAATCTTCCATAATATTTTCTTTCCAGAAAAAGAGATGACCAGCTGCTCTTTTTACAAATTCATATTTTCCATTGTATTTATACTAAATGACATCACAAACCCGCAATACTTTTTAAGACCTATCCAAAGACATGGAGAGAGTATGCGAGAAAAAAAAAACATCTGAAAATATATATTTATTTCTACCACATTGTCGGCGTGACTAGTATATTCATGCCAAATTACAGCTTTCTAGTATTAAGAGTATCTGAGCTAAGCTGCGGACGAATGGACGGAAATGGCAAAACTATAAGGGTTTTTTGTAAACTACGAAACACTAAAGAGCACTTTCAGTATTTCGAATTAAACAATTTTTCAGGACACTTTATTTTTTTTTTAATATTTAATTATTTACATCATGTACAACTTAAGTATATGCCATCAAAAACAACTTGTAAAAATTAAAATAAAAAGCCAATTCTCGCAACGCAACTCAGTTCTTCTATCGTAAAAAGTTGTGAGATTTCAATGTCTGTCTGTCTGTCCAAAAAATGACCTGAACTGTTTCGAGAAAAGGATGGTACGACTGTGCCGCTTTTTTGCTTAACTTGGCGGGGGCACTACCGTGCCCCGAGATAAACCTTGCCTTGATAATAACAAATACCGACCTTTTTAGAAGGTTCAACATTTTTGGTTCAATGCGTATCGTATCATTCGTCAGTCATTCATCAGTCGTCAAAATTGATTAATGCTAGATTTGTTGCACACCAGCACTCGGAGTCTTTTTATAGTTTTGGGGATGTTTTTAAATTAAAAATAGCATATTTATAAGCTAGGGGTATATTTACATCGACAGCAAATTTCAATTTCATCCGTTTAGTCGTTTAAGTCTGATTGAGGTACAAACATCCAAACATACCTAACATCCGCACAAACAAATCAGATTTATAATATTAAATGTAGATAGATAATAAATATAAATTATATTCGTAATCGAAAATTCAGGTAATTTTTCGCATTTTGTTCAGATAAAGTATCAATTTTTTCCATCCATGTATAAAAAAACACGCTTGGTAATATAGGGGAGGCCGAGTTAAAACCGTACTAAGGGTCATGGTACCTTTTTAGAACTTTCATTTCAAAACAGAAATGTATCAAATCATTATTTATATTTATTTAGTAGGACTAATTAGGGACACAAACAGGTTCACATTTTTCTGAAATTTAATATTTTTATTAAAATAACAATCAAATACGAAACATCTGCTTATTTCGATTTTGCTCCAACGCGACGCATGCAAAAAGGTAAAACCGTAAACTATTATCATACTGTTTCGAAACGTAACTCGATGTAACGCATCTTCTACAAAAAAAACATCCAACTCTTTCATAGTCTGTACAGTGTACATGAGCCCAGCCCTTACAACTCATGCATTGTACCTAACCTTCATCTGTGTGGCTTGCACCAAATTCGTCAAGGCAATATATTATACAAATGTTATCATTAGTTTTGCATGTCCACTATTTTACCCCAGTATCCGGTTATGTCAGACTTCCCCTAAATTCGAAGAAAAATGTGACGTGGACGTGCTTCCCCGAGCGCGTCTGAGCGCTGACTGACGTGCCGACTTGAGGTGAATGTGAGTTTTGTATGGAAAAAATGTATGGATAAGTTTTATTGCATTTTATATTGTTCATAAATGAAAAAGTAAATTATTTGAAAACAAGATAATGCCACGCGGTATAGAGAAATATAAAATCTACAATTTCGTATTATTTTCAAATAAAAATATGCTGTGGGTCTAAAGATATTGGTACCTAACCAGACCCCATTTTTCGACATTTTCAGCGGTTCTTGCGACGGTAAAAACGTATTTTTTTGAAAATGTTGTATAGAACTGGCCAGTTTTTATTATCTACTATTAAAGATGAATATATTATCAGTAATTTTGTATCATTATATCCTCACAATTGTGATTCCTGGTTTTTAAATCGGTACCTGAAAATCATTGAAATACGTGTGTGGGTGTGAGCCGGGCCTTAATCCAACAGATATCAGGGGTCATACCACAAGGTCCTAAAGTAATATCAGAAAAATTGCGTTGTCACTTTTGCACCGTAATTAATATTATTTTGATATTCCTTTTTAACTTGTGGTACGGCCACAGCTGATGAGCCGACATGACATTTGTTTGTATAAACAAAATACTCTGTGGTTTGTTTCTTTGATTGATTGATATTAATGACGTTTACCATTGCTTGAAGTTAGGTCCAAAACCAACCACCAATCACAACGCCGAATCTACCCCTATGCGTTCACTGAGCTAAGGAATACTTAAGTGTTGTTCATGAAACGAATGTATGGACATATTCGACACTGTGAGAAATCGGAAACTTTGCAGTGAGAACAAATACACTTAGCTTAGTGATGTTCTTGAATACGAGCCTCAGTCTTCTGAGCAATTAGAAGTTTAAGACTGACGTGCGTTTGTCTCTTAAAAACTCAAAAATATTTAATTTAGCAGATTTTTTTGTTGTGTTGAAATGTTGTCCGAAAAATAGTGAAATTCGGGAAAAACTGAAAAACTTTTTTTTTAAGGGATTATTTAAATTTGGACAAGACTTAGAAATCAATAGAATGTTAGCATTTCATAATAAGAATTTTTAATAAGAAGTTAAGAAACTACTTTCATAATTAGATTACGTTTTAAAAACTTAGAAGAAAATCGACGAAAATGTTTCGACCAATCGCAAATTCAAGGGATGATATTAATTTTTTAAGTAGTTAAATAAATAAAAAAATATTGGAGGACATTTTACACATCGCCATATAGCCCCAAACTAAGCAAAGCTTGTACTATGGGAACTAATTAACTGATAGAATACTTATATACTTTTTTTTGTAAATACATACACATGTTACATACTACCACCCAGACACAAAGCAAACATCTATGTTCATCACACAAATATTTGCCCTGGGTGGGGATCGAACCCACAGCGCAGAAGGCAGAGTTACTACCAACTGAGCTGTGAGGCCGGTCTTATAATTTAAAGTAAGTTTTAAGTATTCTTATAATTTAAATTACCATCTTATGACTATTCTTAATCGGACCACTAGCTAAAGAGATAAAATAAGCAACAAAAAATATACATACATACATACATGTCAAAATAAGAACCTCCTCATTTTTCGTCAGTTAAAAAAAAATACATTTCGACACGTGCTCAAAACGGTGATGGAAAACATCGTGAGGAAATCAGTTAGTATTCTTGTTTTGACATGCATCTGACTACCTCCACTAGACATCTTTGAAGGATCTAAGCGCCTGAAGATGTCTACCGTACTTGGGGATTACTGACGTGATTCTTATTTATTTATTTTTTTATTGAGTACCTCCTCTATTTTCGTTGCTTAAAAATTACACTTACTATTGACATGTAGATAAGTCTTGCTGACCCGCGGTGGATGGGTCGAGATCTGGCACTCATAAACCCCTTCATCACCAGGCTTCACCTCTCTGACGAGCAATCTCCAGTTTCCAGGGTATCGTCTCGCGACCGTCACTCTCATATCAGCTGCGTAGGTCACGGCGCCAACCGTCAGCAGTTCAGGCATCTCTTCTTTGCCTCTTCGGCGAACCCACGATACCTGGAGGAGAAAATTGAGGTTGAAATTTGTATGGTCTGAGTTTACCAGGAAATAATTATCTAACGAATTATACAAAAACAGGCTAAATGCGAGTAGGACTCGCGCACGAAGGGCTCCATTATCAATAAAAAAGGCAAAATAATTACTCTGTATCTGATACCAAACAAAAAACAGATTAAAATAAAAAAAATTGGATCACGACTGTAATCCCCAAATACGTTAGACATCCTCTCAGATATCAAGGCGCTTAGATATTCTGAAGATGTTAGAGTGAGTAACTGTAGTCAGAGGCACGTTCAAACATTATTATATTTGGCACACGCTCACATTTTGCAGTAGTTAGCATTCCATACGTGATAGGTTGCAAGCCTATCGCCGCTTATAAGAATATAAACTGGTTTCCTCACGATGTTTTCCTTTGCTGTTTTTTTAAAACGTGTTATGATGCGCATATCATTTCTTAAACAGAAAAATCTATTAATACACGCCGGGATTCGAACCCACGACCTTAGAATCTGCGAGGATGTCTACGGTAGGTACTGGGATTACAGTCCTGATCATATATCAAAGATCTGAGAGGATGTCTACGATAGGTATTGGGATAACAGTCGTGATCATATTATTTTTTTGAATTAATAATAATAATAATTATTATTAATTTAATCTCTACTATATAAAAGAAAGACGGGTTTGTTACAACACTTATAACTCGAGATCAGCTGGACCAATTTTCATGATTTTTGATTCGTTGGATTTGTCTCCGCCCCGAATAGCAGAATACATCTTAAAAACAATGAAAACTCGACGAAAACATAATTATGAATGAAAGATGAATCATTTTAAATAAATGTTCATTGGTTTAGTACATGTCAAACATTTGTTGTCCATCCTGTCAAATACTGTGAGTAATGATTGACATTTATGCATGCGTTCAGAAATGTATGTTGTGTAAACTATTTAAAAAGGTGAATAAACTATTGTCTGTATTTTTTTATTTTTTAACGGTAACGGGAACGGGAACGAGAACGATTCTAAAGCGATACGAAGTTCGCCGGGTTAGCTTGTAATATAATAATATAATAATAATAAATATATATAAAAGAAAGTCGGGTTTGTTTTAACACTTATAACTCGGGAACGGCTGAACCGATTTGGCTGAAAATTGGTGGGGAGGTAGCTTAGAACCAGGAGACGTACATAGGATACTTTTTAACGGGAACGAGAACGGGAGTTAATTCTAAACCGATACGAAGTTCGCCGGGTTAGCTAGTTAATAATAAACGGCAACTAAACTTATTAAATTGAAAGTAAAGGTTCCACTCGTAAAACGAATTGGGTACTAATTACTTTGAAAGCGCTTTCCAGCTCTTAAAAGTCATTGAGGTGGATATTTAGCTCTGAAAATGTAAAATAATCTATCGGGAAAATTAAACTCGAGGTAATTATTCGTCTCGAAATAAAAGAAATAAAAGTTTAGTATTTTTTCGATGTCGTGTTATATTTGAGGTACCTTGACTTTAAATCTAAAGGTCGTGGGTTTGAATTCCGGTGTGCATCAATGGATTTTTCTGTTCTAAAAATGCATATGCGCATAAAAACACATACTTAAAACGGTGAAGGAAAACATCGTGAGGAAACCAGTTAGTATTCATATTAGTTAACAAAACTTGGGCATGTGCCAAACACATATTTGGACGTATCTCTGATTGCCCCTATTGGACATCTTCAATTCAATTCAGACATTATCAAACTCGAATATTTGAGGCTAAGTCTACTCGGATAAGACGGAAAAAGTGATAAAACTGCATTATCTTGAAAACAATCAAATTTCAAAAGAAACTATCTATAGTTTACTGATATAATTATCTAACGAATTATATAAAAATGAACTGTTTCGCTTTTCATAGTTTTGATTAAAAACGAAACCAGTGTTTTTGAAGAGCCAACTTTGGAAAATAGAAAGAAAGAAGAAAGAAAGAAAGAAAGAAAGAAAGAAAGAAAAAACATTTATTTGCTCCAAAAGCACAACACAATTAATGAATAAAGAGAAAGAGAACAAAAAAAAATCAATGAACAGCAAATTGTGCCATGTGGGGGCAAATAGGTCCCCGTCTCAGCATTGAGCCGCACAGCACCGAACCTATGGAATAGGCGAAGCGCGGTGCGACGCTGGTTTTCAGTCGGGTAAATCTATCGAGAAAAGTTTCACCAATCGTGTTTCTGTCTATAATTTATCTAGATTATATCCTTAAGTTATCTTTGGCATAAGAAACAAAACTGTATGTTTTGCGGTTATTGAGAAAAAACGATTCTGCATTCATCAAAAACATTTATTACTCGTATTAATAGCTACCGCATCTCGGAACGAAATCATTCGCAGTAGATAACGAGTTTTACACTCATTCCAAAGTTCTTTGCTATTTCTTCTTTTTAGAATTCAACTTTGTCACGCGTTTCTATTTGAGTGGTGTTTTTCTTTGATGTTGTAAGACGGTGATAATACCCGTGTTTTACACGTAAATTGAAATTTTGTGAGTATTGCAATTTCATGGTTGAAGTTATTCGATCAATTCAATGAGTCTTAAGCTTAGGGATAGCATGAGCATACAAGAAAACGATTCGTCTAAAGGAGAATAGACTAAAAATACGTTTAGATTTTGAATGCGCGGTCGCGAAATTAAAGTGGAGAGATGTTTGAAATTAAAACACCGACAAATGACCAAGCTAAACAAAATAAAATAATGCATGTTTAATCTGAAGGTCGTGGGTCCCGGAGTGCATCAATGGATTTTTCTGTTCAAAAATTTATATGCACATCAAAAACACGTGCTTACAACGGTGAAGGAAAACATCGTGAGGAAACCAGTTAGTGTTCTTATAAGCGGCAATGGGCTTGCAACCTGTCACATATGGAATGCCAAATATAATGTTTGGACGTGCCTCTGACTACCCCCACTAGACATCTTCAAAGGACCTAAGCGTCTTAAGATCTGAGATGTCTACCGTACTTGGGGATTACAGTCGTAATCCGTTTTTTTTTATCTGCTCCAAAACTGTTTAGTCTTTTGTTAAAATAAGTTACGATATGTAATTTTTAAATATCTAATCTCATACCAGGAATAATAAAACGAATTGTTTATAAAAACATTACCCCAGAAATGGCTAAAAGGATAATGCTCGTCCATCAAAAATCCCCAACAAACAAATCAGGGAAAAGTGGTAGATTTAACCAGGTCAATGTAATAAATAATACAAAGACAGTCGCGTGGTGGATTTTTGTTTAGAGAGACGATATAGAGGTGCTAGGTCGATCCCCGCCGCGGGCTGTTTGCGTTATCAGTAAATATTTGTACCGGGTCTGTGTGCTTTAGTACCATGGTACTCGTATTTTCTGACCCACGATTCAGGGAAATCTAGTCTGGGGTCAGGAAAATATAAGTTGGGTGTTATTTTTAGCGTTCCGTACCCAAAGGGTAAAACTCACATAAATTCTTCAAATAGAAGGAGGAAGAATAGAAAAGCTAATCAAAAATAAACGACAAAACGGATAAAATAATAAAATGGATTAAGATAAAATTTGCTGTAGTATGTAGATAAAAGATCTGAATAAATAAAGGGGGAACTTATAATCCGAAAAACAACCCTTAAATTATAAAAAAACGCAAAAAGGATGATTTTGGTATAGATGCTGTGTTGCTGTGCACAAAATCTGACATTACAGACTAAACACATTTAGTTTTCATAGCAACGCAGTTTTGACTAATGAATGATACGCATTCTACAAAAATTCGTATTTTTTTATCAGTACAAGGTTTGTAGGAAAAAAATGGTCTGAAATTGCTTTTTCCTATGCGATTATTGAAAATTGACAGGACAACGTCTGTTGAAAATTGACAGGACAACGTCTGTCACGGGTCGGCTAGTTTTAAAATAAAATAAATGAGAACGTCTAATGATTGTGAAACTTGAACAAACGACTTTAATAATGAACTTAAAGCTAAAATAACTACTGCGCCACTTGGTATTTCCTTGAAAGCCTTTTCTAAGTATTCATAACAAGGAACCGATAGGATTTCAAAATAAAAAAGTAGTACAAAGAATTCGCGACTGAAAAATGAAAGAGCTTTTTATATTTCAGTTGAAAAGCTGTAAATAAAGTGGAAAGTATAAACCTTGGAACGTAAAGGGATTTAGTACCAGATTGAACGATTTTAGGGTTCCGTACCTTAAAAGAAAAACGGAAGCCGTATAGGATCAGTTAAGATTCGTTGTCTGTCTGTCCGACCCTTTTTCTCATGAATGCGTGTCATACATGAGTCTAAATTAAAGGTAATTACGTGTTAAAAACCCGTGTCAAAATCTATAGTTATGTCTACTAATTACGGTAGTTTGAAAAATAATTTTGTTATTTTCTATGCGAACGTTAAAAAAACTTATATTATTTACCTAAAAATCGATGGATAGACTGTGTAAAAGAGGATACTGCAATGACAAGCGATAGGGGAGTATGGAAGAAATAAATATGTTGTGCCGATCCCACTTAAGACGAGTAATAATTTTTTTTCATCAATTCAATCAGAATCGTTTTTACTGAATAACCGCAAGACATACAGTTTTGTTTTTATGACAAAGATAACTTAAGGTAATCTAATCTAATCTAAGATAATCTAATCTAGATAAATTATAGACAGAAACACGTTTGGTTTCACCAAACGTAATCTCTCTCCTAATCTTTTCTCGATAGATTTATTTTGCTAAATTGGCTCTTCAAAACACTAATTTCATTTTTACTCAAAACTATGATCAACTAAACAGTTATTTTTTATATAATTCGTTAGATAATCATGCTAGGTACATAAATAAAAGACAGTTTCTTTTTAAGTTTGATGGTTTTCAAGATAATGCAGTTTTATCACTTTTTCCGTCTTATCCCGGTAGACTCAGGCCATGTAAAAAACCAAACATTTCATATCACCTTGAGATCATTTGTTTGAAAGAAGAATATTGTACTCTTTAAAATTTATTTTTTATTTACACTTATCGTTTACAAAACCTAGTACCTACCTATAACCGTTTGCATTGAAATGATGCAAAATGTATTCTCACTACACTTTTATCCCAGATTTAGAACAGTCTACGGCTTAGACTTCCAAAACCCTCCATATCTCTTAATTTATATACAAGCCTTTCTGTAAGTATCTTTTAGCACTCCTTATTTAACCTTTATTTTGTACTAGCTTTTGCATAAATAAAAGACAGTTTCTTTTTAAAGCCGGGGTCCCACGGCGCGTAAAACGACGGGCCGCGCCGTATGACGCTCCGCCTGTGTGCGTCCGGCGCGGTGCGTACAGAGCGTTCCGAGCACGGGCCACCACGGATGCATCGTTCCCACGGCGCGTCCATCTGCCTTGGCGCGGTCTGGTGCGTGAAAACGCGGGTGTGGGATAGGTTTAAAGGTTTTCAAGATAATGCGGTTTTATCACTTTTGTCTTATCCGGGTAGACTCAGCGCATACAAAAAACATAATTTTAAGCATCACCAATAGTATAAAGGCAGGTAGGTTGATGATTCATATAACTTACCGTTTTATCCTGTAAAAGGCTGATCCTACAATTCAAATGAGCGTCTTCCCCCAACTGCACGGTGATCCTCGTCACATTCCCGTCAGACGAGTCCTCGAACGTTGGCCCATACTTCCTGTCATGATCAAAGTACGTGTTCTTGAGCACTGCGTGTGGAACCATCTCGTCCTGTCAAAGAAAAAAGACATGAAATATCTGTAGGACCATAAAACTTTGTTTACAAATTCTCTTGATATTAAAACACAAAGGCATAGCCAGAATAAGACAAGTATTTAATTTTTCTAAATAAATAACATTGAAATAAATAATAATAATAAATCCGAAAGTTTGGTGGAGTTTCCGAGGCGCAGCATGATGGGGCAGTAGGCAGAGCGACTACCAAAAAAGCTGAGGAATGTTGACAATACCTTTGGAACTGAAACATCAGCACCGCCTTAAGGTCCAATTTGCGATGGCTCCTGAGAAAGCTGTGGTACTTTGAAAGACTTGGTGCTGTCGATGGTGGAGTTTCCGAGGCGCAGCATGACGAAGGCAGAGCAACTACCAAATAAGCTGTAAGGAATACAGATAATACCTTTGGAACTGAACAATCAGCACCGCCATGAGGTCCAATTTGCGATGGCTCCTGAGATTGTTGAGGTACTTTGAAGGACTTGGTGCTATGGTATGGATAGTGAAGTTTCCGAGGCGCAGCATAACAGGCTGAAGGCAGAGCGACTACCAAAAAAGCTGAGGAATGTTGGATGGATGGTACATCCATCCAACATTGAACTCTTCATTGCACACAAAGAAAACAAATGGTAAATAACAACAAACATAAATGTACAATGGGCGGTCTTATCGCTAAAAGCGATCTCTCCCAGACAACTTTTGGATGGATAGTATAACAAAAACAATAAAAGACGGGGTGTACAAATGTTGATAATACCTTTGGAACTGAAACATCAGCACCGCTATAAGGTCCAACTTGCGATGGCTCCTGAGAAGGCTGTGGTACTTTGAAGGACTTGGTGCTGTCGATGGTGGAGTTTCCGAGGCGCAGCATGACGGGGGCGGGGGCGACGTTGGTGCTCAGCGCGTAGAATGACGTCACTGTCTGGTCTTCTTCTGTTGTTGAGGTGGATGGGCTCTCTGCGGGAGTTAGAATACTTTTTAACATATAATACGGCGATGGCCTTGCAGCCTCTCTCGTATGTAATGCTAACTGCTGCAAAATGTGGGCATGTGCCATAATGTTTGACGTACCTCTGACTACTCTCTTAAGACATCTTCGATGGTATTAGTACCTGGAGATCTTAGAGGAGGTCTGCCGTATTTAGGGATAACAGTCGTGATCCTATTTAATTTAATTTATAAAACACATATTAGCAAACAATATCATAATATATATTAAAAATCTATTAGCCGTGTTGGCCGAGTGGGAGGAGAAGGACCTATAGATTTTTATATTAGAAAAATATATATGGGCATTAAGATGTGATCAGAACGGTGAAGGAAAACATCGTGAGGAAACCAGTTGGTATTCTTATTAGCGACAATGGGTAGATAATGTAGACCCAAGATGTTAGGCTCTAAGCCGTGTTTGTTGCCTGATTCTTCTAAGCTTGGTTGCGAGGAACAGGCGTAGCTTCACCTAGCTCCTAATACGATTCAAAGTGATCCTTGTGATTTTATTGATATAATCCTTACCTACCTTTTGACTTTGACTTTGACCAAAAGGTAAGTAGCCAGTTTAACCTCAGTATATTAAGTTTGAGTGTATTTGCTGCTGATATTAGACTAACATTATTTTCACAGAAATTGATAAATTGAATCTATTTTAAAAAATCCCTCATATTCTCCTCATGACTATGAATACATTAAGCGGTATGAACGATCATTACTGTTTTGAGAACGATGAATCTATTTGGCAGATTTTTTTTTATTATGTTTTTAGGCTATTGCCCTGCTTTGGGACACTACAGGCTCATAATAATAACAATAATAATAATGTTTACTAAAACTTTTATTTCATAAAACGTTTAGTTTTATGAAATAAAAGTAGAAAATATTTCGAAAAATTAAAAAAATCGTAAAGCTATAAGTTTTTTTTTTCGATGGGATTATTGAAATTAGGACAGGACAACGTCTGTTGGGTCATTTTTCTCAGTATTCAATAAAGTTGGTCAAAATTTCCAACCACGTTAGGGTTAAATTGATCGTGCAAGAAAGGTAAGTGCATCCTTTGGGATTCATTCACTAGAAAGACAGCATCACTTTGCACCAACGGAATTTAAAAAACCGGCCAAGTGCGAGTCGGACTCCCGCACGAAGGGTTCCGTACCATTATCTATAAAAAATCATATTTTTTGTATGGGAGCCCCACTTAAGGCGGCTGTTAAATTTATGACAGCTCGCATTTTTTGTACTCGGTCGTATTCTGTGGCCGCACACTAAGAATAGTGCAAACGCACACATTGAAGCTACTTCACACTTCATTTACCAAGACTAAATAACTAGTCTTGATACTTGAAAATATTTGGTGCAATAGGTATGTCATATTTGTATAGGTAGGTATGTACTTAATAATTTTATAGGTTGCACTTGACAAAAAGAAAATAAATATAGAAAAAATTAATATATATTATAAGACAGGTTACAAATCGTAAAGTGCTACTACACAGTTACTAATATTTGACTGTGCAAAAAATATTTGTTAGGTACCTACTAATAAAATACATTATGACAAAACGGTAAGTATCGTTTTTTTACAAGCTCTTATTTAACTTGCAGTTTATGTACATATTTATGTATGTATGTTTGATAAGGTGGAATCTTGCAACTTAATTTTAAGCAGTTATCCCCAATCGATTGAGCTGAAATTTTGCATACATAATATGGTGACAGCGAGTTGATCTGATGATGGAGTCAGGAGCTGTTCAACGGAACCCTTCACTAAATAGTCGAATTGAGGCAAAACTTTGCATACCTATCAATCTCAATGACAATGTAAAATTATGGTACTAGCAAGCTGGTCTGATGATGGAGGTCGGATGTAGCCATCGGAACTCCTCAACTACACAACATAACCACGTCGCGTTTGGGCTCGTTATTTTTATCTTGACGAGAACTAGAGCACTAGACATTACAAAAGCTTGATTTAAAAAATATATTTTTAATAAAAAAACTTATTGTCATCTAATATCGATGACGGCACCGTCAACGTTTCGAGTACCACTCACAGAAAGTTTTGAAAGTGAAATACTGATAAAATATGTAGGTATGCTTTTGAATATTGTGTGCGAGCTATGATCTCGAAGATCCATAGACCGCGCGTAGCGAGGGTCAACAAGTTCTGGAATTAAACAGTTATTGTAAAACTTTACTAAATAACCCTCCATAATATTTTCTTTCCAGAAAAATCAAATATGAATTTGTAAAAAGAGATGACCAGCTCTTTTTAAAAATTCATATTTTCCATTGTATTTGTACTAAATGACATCACAAACCTGCAATACTTTTTAAGACCTATCCAAAGACATGGAGAGTATGCGAGAAAAAAAAACATCTGAAAATATGTATTTATTTCTACCACATTGTCGGCGTGACTAATGTATATGCATGCCAAATTACAGCTTTCTAGTACTAAGAGTATCTGAGCTAAGCTGCGGACGAATGGACGAAAATGGCAAAACTATAAGGGTTTTTTGTAAACTACGAAACACTAAAGAGCACTTTCAGTATTTAGAATTAAACAATTTTTCAGGACACTTTATTTTTTTTTAAATATTTAATTATTTGCACCATGTACTTAAACTTAAGTATATGCCATCAAAAACAACTTGTAAAAATAAAAATAAAAAGCCAATTCTCGCAACGCAGCTCAGTTTCTTTTTTTGTCTTTTTTTTGTTGGAACTATGCTCGTGTGTAGTAAACTTAACTTGTGAGATATTGTATAAGTAGCCTAAGATGACCAGAGATAATCTGTCGATGTCAGTCTCTCTTCCCTGTTCGCTTGTTACGGCTGGTCGTGTTCTATATCTCTACAATAAAGAATCCATATATATCACCCAGATCGTGTATAATTTAACCAAAAACCCATCAGTTCTTCTATCGTAAAAAGTTGTGAGATTTCAATGTCTGTCTGTCTGTCTAAAAAATGGCCTGAACTGCTTCGAGAAAAGGATGGTACGACTGTGCCGCTTTTTTGCTTGACTTGGCGGGGGCACGGTAGTGCCCCCGGATAAACCTTGCTTTGATAGTAACAAATACCGACCTTTTTAGAAGGTTCAACATTTTTGGTTCAATGCGTATCGTATCATTCGTCAGTCATTCATCAGTCGTCAAAATTGATTAATGCTAGATTTGTTGCACACCAGCACTTGGAGTCTTTTTATAGTTTTGAGGATGTTTTTTAATTAAAAATACCCTATTTATAAGCTAGAGGTATATTTACATCGACAGCAAATTTCAATTTCATCCGTTTAGTCGTTTAGGTCTGATTGAGGTACAAACATCCAAACATACTTAACATCCGCACAAACTTTCAGATTTATAATATTAAAGGTAGATAAATAATAATTATAAATTATATTCATAATCTGAAATTTATGTAATTTTTCTAAATCCAATTATAGATAAAGTATCATTTTTTTCCATCCATGTATAAAAAAACACGCTTGGTAATATAGGGTAGATCGGGTCTAAACGATGCAGGTAAGGATCATGGTACCTTAGATCTTTCATTTCAAAACAGAAATGTATCAAATCAACATTTATATTTATTTAATAGGACTAATTAGGGACACTTCAAAAACCACAGCAAAAGACGTTGTCCAGAAAGTATTATCACTAAAATGGAAATAGGCCGGGCTCATCCAAAGATTACAAAATGAGAGGTGATCTAAAACAATTATGAATTGGGACCCAATACATAAAAAACGAAGAAGAGGAAGGCCTGCTATGCGATGGAATGATGACATCGTGAAAGTAGCAGGCAAAACATGGAGCAGAGCCGCTAGAGATCGGGAAAAAAGGATAGAGCTGGAGGAGGCTTTTACCGCTGAAAGCGGTCCTTACACATAATTTTATATACCTATGCATAGATACATATTTAAGTTAATTTTAAATTGTGCAAGAAAATAAAAGCTTTTATTATTTATTATTAATTAGGGACACAACCAGGTTCACATTTTCCTGAAATTTAATATTTTTATTAAAATAACAATCAAATACGAAACATCGGCTTATTTCGATTTTGCTCCGACGCGACGTATGCAAAAAGGTAAAACCGTATACTATTATCATATTGTTTCGAAACCAAACTCGATGAAACGCATCTTCTACAAAAAAAAAACCATCCAACTCTTTCAACAAATCATGCATTGTACCTAACCTTCATCTGTGTGGCTTGCACTAAATTCTTCAAGGCAATATATTATACAAATGTTATCATTAGTTTTGCATGTCCAGTATTTTACCCCGGTATTCCATTATGTAAGACCTCCTCTAAATTCGAAGAAAAATGTGACGTGGACGTGCTTCCCCGAGCGCGTCTGAGCGCTAACTGACGTGCCGACTTGAGGTGAATGTGAGTTTTGTATGGAAAAAATGTATGGAGAAGTTTTATTGCATTTTATATTGTTCATAAATGAAAAAGTAAATTATTTGAAAACAAGATAATGCCACGCGGTATAGAGAAATATAAAATCTACAATTTCGTATTATTTTCAAATAAAAATATGCTGTGGGTCTAAAGATATTGGTACCTAACCAGACCCCATTTTTCGACATTTTCAGCGGTTCTTGCGACGGTAAAAACGTATTTTTTTGAAAATATTGTATAGAACTGGCCAGTTTTTATTATCTACTATTAAATATGAATATATTATTAGTAATTTTGTATCATTATATCCTCACAATTGTGATTCCTGGTTTTTAAATCGGTACCTGAAAATCATTGAAATACGTGTGTAACTGTGAGCCGGGCCTTAAATATTTATTTTATTCTGTTTTTAGTATTTGTTGTTAGAGCAGCAACAGAAATACATAATCTGTGAAAATTTCAACTGTCTAGCTATCACGGTTCATGAGATACAGCCCTGTGACAGACAGACGGACGGACGGACAGACAGACAGACGGACAGCGAAGTCTTAGTAATAGGGCTTCCGATTTTACCCTTTGGGTACGGAACCCTAAAAATAGTTGGTCCTCAGCTCAGTTGGTAGTAACTCTGCCTTCTGCGCTATAGGTTGTGGTTTCGATTCCCACCGGAACAAACAATTGTGTTAAACAAGTTAAATAAAAGCTTGTAAAAAGCACACTAAGTTAAGATTCTTGAAGTTTATTTGCAAATAATAATAAGTGTTACAGAAAAGTCTTTCAAACATAATTATGGCGCATAAAAAACTAATTCGCTCTCCTCAAGCGTAACAAATTATTTTTGGGCGGAAGACTGTAAACTTAACACTTTAAGTGACACACACTTAACACTTAACGCAAACGCCACAACGATAAAATTTATGTGAGTTCCCAAGTCGCCGCGTAGTCTATATTTTTTATATTATTTATTATCACGCAGGATTACAGGGTTATTCGGTTTAACCGATTATTTTTTATTGTTTAGGAAATTATTTAGATATAGAAAGTATCATAAACCTTACACAGTTTTTTTTTCTTCTTTTTTTTTCATTTATTTATCATATAAACTTTTTACAAGAATAAATGAAATAATATAGACATTAAAAACCACTAAGGTTTGTAAAAAAGGTGCTAAGTACGAGTCAACACATAATATAAAGTAGCCTTAACAATAATCATAAAACAAAAAAACAACTGGAGCTAAGCAAGTACATTTTTAGTGTTACATAATATATTGATTGCTTACTTTTTGGCTAATTTACGAGGTGAATACACCTCGTAAATTAGCCAAAAAGTAAGACTTTAGTTTGAATTTAATGTTTTTTCGTGCAATGCTAGACTTGTTTCTTGTCGAAACGTTATACTGGCTTGGTCTAGTGTGAAGACCGCTTATTTAAGTGTACCTATGTAGTTCAAAAGTCAGTTAACATTTTTAAATTTTAAGGCAAGGCCAGTTGTCAAACATTCCAAGCCAAATCCATTTGCAACATCTACAATTCTACATGCTATGTCAACCCCACAAAAGGTGGAATAAAGTCAAGAGGAAGAAGTAAATTCAAAATTTTTCATTATTTTAATTATTCTTTTTTATTTAAGAGGAGTAATAAATGTTTTTGAAGAATGCAGAATCGTTTTTTTCTCAATAACCGCAAAACATACAGTTTATTTTTCAGATTTATTTTCCAAAGTTGGCTCTTCAAAAACACTAGTTTCGTTTTTAATCAAAACTATGAATAGCTAAACAGTTCATTTTTATATAATTCGTTAGATAATCATACTAGCTATGTAAATTACAGACGGATTCATTTAAAATTTGATGGTTTTCAAGATAATGCAGTTTTATCACTTTTTCCGTCTTATCCAGCTAGAATCAGCCCATACAAAAAGTCAAAAATTTCAAGTATCGCCTTAGAGAATGATTTTTTTAAACGTTTTTCATGCTATTAATCGGGAGCAACGCAAACTCTGGCTGGCTTGGTAGGTAAATTAATTAGTGTGTCGTATCTGGGTTAAAGTAATTTAGTGAGCACAGCTGGTTTTATGTAGTACCATGTTGGGTTACAAGACCTACCTAATAAAATTGAATAAGATGATGTATCTTCGACGCAACTTAGCAGATTATGCCATTATTTGTATAAAAAAACTTATAAGTCTTTCTTAACTCAAAGACACCCTATAATACAATTTTAGAATGCGCATCTCTGAATAAAATGAGGACTAATATGTTTACTGTTGAAGAATATTTTTTCAATGACAATCTTCTGTAAAATCATTTAAACCATCGAGCACCAGCGCGCTATCACCTGTCACATAATATAACATTGTCATCGGAACTTGACAAGTATGCAAAGTTTTTATTTAATCGAAGTATTTACTAATGAGTTTCGTTGTAATTGTCCGAAGAAGAGCTCATGACTCAATCAACAGATCAGCTCACTGTCACCATATTATTGCATTGTCACCGAAGTTACATAAATATGCACAATTTTAGCTCAATCGGTTGAGGATAACTGCTTCAAAACTGAGTGGCAAGATTCCACCTTAACAAACATAGTTACAATATATGCATACATTGCAATTTAAATAAAAGCTTGTAAAAAGCACCGTATAAAACTATCTAGGTACATATATGTAAGTATTCCTATTACGTATGTAAGTATTTACATAGGTATAATAAAACTAACATGTATGTCTTCTATGTACCTGCCACTCTATTATATAGGAACTGCCTGAGCACGAACCACTATCGTATCGTCAACGTATCGTCTTAATGTCATAACGGACACTTTTTGTATAGTAAAAGTGTCAGTTTTAGCATTTGGACGATATGTTGTCGATACGATAGTGGTTTTTGCTAATCCCCCTGTACCTATCCGCAAGCATGGCTATTATAGTTGGTTCTTGCGATTGCCAAGAATAAATAGTTGCTTTATCTGGGGGCACGGCAGTGTCCCCGCCAAGTCTACACAATTGTATTAATAAAAAAAACAACGATTTGACTTCTCTGTTGGTCTCAGCATGCTAAGCTGGTATGAACGCAGGCTGCATAGAATGTGTCTTGTTTGAATAGTGAAGATAGTCTGACACCCGCAAGTTCATTGGATGTATTAAGAGTCTAGCTCGCTCTCTCTCTGTCCTGAAACTGCTCTCTCTCTCTCTCTTGAAATTAATAGTTCTTAGCTTGATTGGAATTGCAGTTCCAATCACAGACGCCATTGTAACTTTGATGAAATATGATTTTAGTTAGTGGACAGTAGAATAATCTAGAATCAAGGTCTAAAGCCTAGAGGCGTATTTTCTTTAGTCAAGCCAGAAGATATTTAGAGGAATTCAAAATAATAATTTTATTCCGATTTATTTGTGAAGGATACGAAAAAGTATAAAATAGACTTTTATAAATGACAGTAATTATGTTTTAAGTAATTCAAATGAAAAATGTTTTAGCCAATCGTAATGTCACGAAACGATATTAGTTATTTTTAAGTATTATTATGAAACTGTTAGTCCCATATCTATATAATTTAAATGGGAATATCTTGAGATTACTCCACCTTATTAATCTTCACAAAAAACATCAAAATTGGAACACCAAGTAAAAAAACATACATACATATAAAAATATATACGCGTATAAATGCTAACGTCTTTTTGTGTCGTTTGAAAAAAAAAACTCAACTGTTGTTTTGTGTATTAACTAAATAAAAGAAACGTAAGAAATAGGATCACGACTGTAATCCCCAAGTACGGTAGTCCTCTCAGATCTCCAGGCGATCAGATCAGTAAAAAGGTACTGTTTAATAAATAATGACATGTACCGAGGTATACAATTTTATGCTTTCTATAAGCTATGAAGAAAAATAATGAAACAAAATGACTTACCAGTAGTAAATTGACAGACGACTATCTGTGTGATGAAGAACACTCCCGCCCTCCACATGTCGCCAGGACGAGGCTGCGCCCCGAACAGGGGATCATCTGGAACAAACGAAAAGGAACCGTAAAACATTTGTGATAAGAGCTGTTATGCTTTGGTTTAAAAGTAGCACACAAAGTTTTTTAAACAAATGAAAACGCATTATTACAACAACGGGAAATTACTCACGTAAATGATAAATTGTCAATGAGGATATTTGAGAGGATGTCCACCGTACCTTGGGATTACAGTCGTAAGTAATTCCATTTCTATTTTCAAAATAAGGTACTAAAAAAAATTTATACTGTAATCTAAAGTCAAAACGTTTGGTAAACTAAGGAAAAATATACAAGTTTATCTTCTTAATTTATACAAATTACGCGTCACGTTGTTTGTCCGCGATGGACTCCTAAACTACTTAACCGATTTTAATAAAACTTTGCACACCGTGTGCAGTTTGATCCAACTTGAAAGATAGGACAGCTTACATCTCAATTTATAGTCGCAATATTATTTTATTGCAAATTATTTGTTTATTATCTGACAGACACAATTATTATCTGTTAGTTTCAAAATATTTTAACAGATGGCGATATCTGTTGACACAGCAACGCGTGGCCAAGTCTGCTAGTGATTATACATTTTTGTTGCTGAAAACTACATGAAAAAGGTACATTTTCAAAGTTTTATTTCCGTACCCAAAGGGTAAAATCGGAACCCTATTACTAAGACTTCGCTGTCTGTCTGTCTGTCCGTCCGTCCGTCCGTCCGTCTGTCTGTCTGTCACAGGGCTGTATCTCATAAACCGTGATAGCTAGACAGTTGTAATTTTCACAGATTATGTATTTCTGTTGCTGCTCTAACAACAAATACTAAAAACAGAATAAAATAAATATTTAAGGAGGCTCCCATACAACAAACATGATTTTTTTGCCGTTTTTATAGATAATGGTAAGGAACCCTTCGTGTGCGAGTCCGTTGCACTTGGCCGGTTTTTTATAAATTACAGTTTTAGATAAAATTCCAAATTAACGCCAACCAATGCAAAAACTCTCTTTGAATATCAAAGTTCTTATTTTAGTACCTTTCTTTAATGAGAAAACTGACTTTACTTAATTAATCTTTAAGATAAAAAGAGCTATATCTTGCTTTATCTTTCTTTTACGTTTACAAAATCATTCTGCCCGTAACTAGAGATAGGAAGTAATTAGTAATATTGCCTTGTCTTATTTGTATTAATGGTATTTGTAGCGTTAATCTTTTTTATTAAGGCGAGTAATAAATGTTTTTGATGAATGCAGAATCGTTTTTTCTCAATAACCGCAAAATATACAGTTTTGTTTTTCATGACAAAGATAACTTATGGATATAATCTAGATAAATTACAGACAGAAACATGATTGGTGAAACTTTTCTAGATAGATTTATTTTCCAAAGTTGGCTCTTCAAAAACACTAGTTTCGTTTTTAATCAAAGCTATGAATATCTAAACAGTTAATTTTGATATAATTCGTTAGATAATCTTACTAGCTAAGTAAATTACAGACAGTTTCTTTTTAAATTTGATGGTTTTCAAGATAATGCAGTTTTATCACTTTTTCCGTCTTATCCGGGTAGACTCAGCCCATACAAAACGTCAAAAATTTCACTTATCACCTTAAGTATCTTGTTTGTTCTAAAATTTAGGGAGCAGTACCATTAATTAAACCCGATATTTTTTTACAAGTAAGAGGAATAATTACAAGAGCCATAAATGAAACCTTTGTAAAAAAACGTGTTTTTTTTTTGATAAAACGTGGTAATTAGCTGTATTTCTAGTTAAATTGATCAACAATCACGTTAGTTTTAATCCTACAAGTCTTTGTTGTTTATTGTGGACAATAGTCAAGTTTAGAAAGTTTTAAAAGCCGTGTTGGCCGAGTGGGAGGTACCTCGACTATCAATCTGAAGAACGTGGGTTCGAATCCTATATTATTATATATTATAACTATATATTATAACTATATTATAACTATATTGCAGACAATTTTTTTTGGCGTACTTCACTCCACGTTATCTTATTTATTTATTTATTTATACCTTAATTGCACTTATAAAATAAATACAAAAAGGCGGACTTAATGCCGAGGCATTTTCTACCAGACAATCTAATTGGTAGTGGAAATATGTAGTTGGCAAATAAAAAAAAAACTTAAAAATTAGGTAATGAAAACATGGAAAAAAAATATACTTAATTTTACATTATATTTAAATAAATAGGACAGAAAATATTATTATAATAATATAAGAATAAAGATATATAAAAATATATAAGTATATAGATATATTTATGTATGTATATCAAATTATAAACCTATGTTGTATAAAATAAATGGATTAACAAGTGCAGTTACTAGAAGAGTTCTTGCCCCAAACAATGCAAAGCTTGTACTATGGGATCAGATAACTGATAAGATAATTATATACTTTGTTGTAAATACTTAGTTATTATACATATTAACCCCCAGACACATAACAAACATCTATGTTCATCACACAAATGTTTATTCCGGGTGGGGATCGAACCCACAACCTACAGCGCAGAAGGCAGAACTATTACCAAGCAGTGAGGCCAAAACAAATCCAACATATCAAAAATCATGAAAAATGGTGTATCCGTTCTTGAGTTAGGTATAAATAGCGGTAATAATTACCACAACTCTGTTTTATACATAAGATAAGATAAATATATGATATCCTGTACATATGATAGTGCCATTTAATGAAAACAAAGTTCAGCCACGAAACTTTCATATGAAATTAATTTTCCTTTGATCAAATTATAAAGACAATACCAATAAAATATTTTTCCATTTGTACATCACTACATAGTATAAAGCAAAGTCGCTTTCCGCTTCCCGCGTCTGTATGTAATATGTATGTATGTCTGTATGTATGTTTGCTTATATCTTTAAAACTACACAACGGATTTTGATGCGGTTTTTTTTAATAGATAGAGTGATTCAGGAGGAAGGTTTATATGTATAATACATGCATAATATAGTAGAGAAACACTGATAATTTTAGAGGTTTCTAATGTGATGTCGTAAATAAACACATTTTTTTGCGCTTACATTGCAAATGCTGGCTGAACCCCACGAGATATATCAAAATAATGTACTACAGTATTGTACACCTTAAAAACGTCTACAAAAAAGTCAATGATGGTATTAGAAATGTCTTACGCACAGCGAAGCGGGCACGGGTCAGCTAGTTCATTATAATATTAATTTATATAAATTGCAAGTGGAAAGTGTAAATTAGTCGATTAGACTCGTAGCAAAATTGTTTTAATCCTAATAATATTATAAATGTGAAAGTTTGTGAGTTTGTATGTATGTTTGTTCCTCAATCAGGCCTAAGCGACAAAACGAAATAAATTGAAATTAACTGTAGATGTAGATACAACGCCCGAATATAATATAGACTACTTTAAAATATGAAAAACATCCCCAAAATGATAATAAAACGCAAAAGGGATGATTTTAGTGTAGATGGCGCTGGTGTGCAATAAATCTGACATCACATACTTAAAACATTCAGTCTTTTCTATTTGATTGTTGAAATTTACAACAAACGTGTCTTTTTTATAGATAATGGTACGGAATCCTTCGTGCGCGAGTCCGACTCGCACTTGGCTGGTTTTTTAGTTATATATCTGTAACACACTTGATTGTATCCACTCTTACATTATTGTAATTTTAATTAAATATTTAAATTAAAAACATTGCTGGAAGAATAATTGAATTATTTGTTATCTCTGTAATGTTATCAAGGCCTTAAAAATATTGTGATTCTCTTGAATAAATAAATAAAATATTGGTGGACATTACACACTGCGCCATCTAGCCCCAAACTAAGCAATGTTTGTACTATGGGAACCAGATAACAGATAGAATACTTACATACTTTTTTTTTTGTAAATAAATACTTAGGATAAATTATAACACCCAGACACAGAACAAACATCTATGTTCATCACACAAATGTTTATCCCGGGTGGGGATCGAACCCATTACCTACAGCGCAGAAGGCAGAGCTACTACCAACTGAGCTGTGAGGCCAGTCAGTCTTAACAGTGGCGCGGTCAGTGTTTCCGTCAGAGATAGGAAAAAAGATTTTGTTTTAGTTTGTTCATACATGTCAGTGTCAGAGACATCTAGGCTGTCAGTGTCTCGAAGCATGCGCATGCGCACTGATGCACTATTAGTCATTACTATCTAATGTTCAAAATTTAAGTTACAGAAATCAAATTTAACGCCGATGTGCTTGCGAACCTATCATGTATGGAATACTAACTACTGCAAAATATGTGCATGACTAATTTAATCTTTGGACGTGCCTCTGACTACCACCATTAGATTTATTCAAAACTTACTTTATAAAAATACACTTTATACGTTAGAAAGTAGTTTAACACTATACCGATTTCTCAGATATGGTGTGAACACGGGTAACAGATGGCTTCTCCCTGACGGGACACTGAGCATGACGTCAATACGTCGCGTGAAAAGCCCTGACCCATAAGGGTATATTTATATACTAGCCGACCCGTGACAGACGTTGTCCTGTCAAACTTCAATAATCGAATAGAAAAGATTGAATATTTTTAGTCTGTGATATCAGATTTGTTGCACACCAGCGCGTTTTCTTATCATTTTTGGGATGTTTTTCATATTTTAGTCTATTATTTATTCAGGCATTATATCTAAATCTACAGCAAATTTCAACGTAATCAACGTTATACTTTTAAAATCCGTTTTGTCGTTTAGACCTGATTGAGGAACAAACATACATACAAACCCTCAAACTTTTGCATTTATATTATTATTAGGATTAGGATGACCGGGCCGTATTGGATTTGAAACGTTACATAAATTTTGTGCGCAGTTTATATTAAACAGTGCTTGATCCGTGTCCTGTCCGGGCCCGTCTACTAACTAAAGGCTCCGTCGCGGCCCGGACACGCCACGCCCCGGACACATCCCGCTCTAATATAAATCTACCCTAAATATGTGTTGCTCTTTAGTTGGAAAACGAAGCCGTTCTAACCCAGCTGCTTACTTTCAGCAACGCCCCTTCTCTGTAGTCTAATTACCTCAAAATTACTTCTTAAATAAATGAAAATCCCCGGGAAGGTTTATATCTAACCGACCACATGAAATGTTGGCGTGATAAATAATTCAGACGCACTGTACATTACGAATGTAGGTACTAGGCGAGGATAGCCTCCAGGACGGGCTTAGCATCAGTTTTTGACGTGATCGATTCAGTAGCGTGGCCTCTAAAGTTCTAAAACATTGTCTTCGAGGCATGTTTCTTGAAAAACAGTATAGTGAATCTGTGGCTTTATTGTGCGTGACACAGACCTGAACTTCAGGACTCTGTTTATTTTATTACTAGCAGTTCGCGCCGGGCGTCGCATAGGTGAAATCATGATTTTATGGCAAATTTTTTACATTTTTTTATTCTAGTAATAAATATAGCCTATGTTACAGCTATATAATGTAGCATTCTAATAATTCGAATTTTCAAAACGGTCCTGTGTTTTGAAGCCTATTCAATGCAAACAAACAATCAAATCTTTCCTCCATAATATTAGTATAGACGAATTTAATTACATTATACTTACATACTATTATTATTTATATTATTACTTGTACATGTAATTATACAGTAATATTTAGCTCTAAAAAAATTCAAGATTATATTATTACAAAAAATTTTGTTTAGGAGTTCAAAAACAAAATTAAATAATTAATTAGGTACATTGGACTGTGTGCAGAAATGGACATTTTAAACATGGCTATTGTGATATAGCCAAAACGTTGAGAAAAGTAAATTACGTGATAAAGACCCGTGTAAAAATAATATAGATATTTTTTTAAGATGTTCTATAGTGCTTGCTTTTTCTGGTAGTCGAAATAAATGTCTTGTGTGATGAGAAAAAGTTAGAAACTTAGTCAAAAAGGCCCACAATCAGTTTTCACGATGGTGCTAATGTCGAAACGAACTTTACAGAAACACAAAAAGTAGGTTTTCCTCCAG
The DNA here is from genome assembly GCA_912999785.1 of Hydriomena furcata. NCBI lineage: Eukaryota > Metazoa > Arthropoda > Insecta > Lepidoptera > Geometridae > Hydriomena > Hydriomena furcata. The sequence continues at coordinate 2,262,399 of OU538834.1, read as the reverse complement.
CTATCTCAAACAAACTACCTAACTTTTTACCCGCACCGACCACAGAACAAATGGTGGTACCTATGTAACACAGGTAATGTTAGCTTTGGGTTTTCTCCAACTATGTTTCGTAAAACTAATGGTATGTCGTATAAAAAACAGTCGAAAAAACGTGTGCGTGAAAGCGAAAGTTACACGCAAAGTCAATATACTCGTATTTACCAAATTTATCGTGTAATGGTACACACTATTTCTAGATTTTTGAGGTAGATTTCTGAATTACATATACATTTTTATTTACAGAAATAAATAACATTTACCTCATAGCTTAGTAGGTAGTAACACTGCCTGCGTTTTAGGTTGTGGACACACGGGACAAACATTTGTGTCATGAACACGTATGTTTGTTCTGTGTCTGGGTGTTATATGTATTTACCAATAATATAAGTATTATATCAGTAATCTGATTTCCATAGTACAAGCTTTGCTTAGTTTGGGACTAAATGGCGATGGGTGAAATGTCCACCAATATAAAAAACTAAAATATATATATAAAACATAACAAAATATAAACAATATACACAAAAACGCGTGGGTTTGAATCCCAGCGTGCATAAATAGATTTTTCTGTTCGTAAATGTATATGCGCATCAAAAACACTTGCTTACAACGGTGAAGGAAAACATCGTGAATAAACCAGTTAGTGTTCTTATAAGCGGCGATGGTCACGTATGGAATGCTAACTACTGCAAAATGTGGGCATGTGCCAAATATAATGTTTGGACGTGCCTCTGACTTCCTCCACTAGACATCTTCAAAGGATCTAAGCGTCTGGAGATCTGAGAGGATGTCTACCGTACTTGGGGATTACAGTCGTGATCCTAATTTTTTTTTATTCCTTTTAATATGTAAGGGTGCACTAAGAAAGGATTTTTTGAAATGAAACCCCTAAAGGGGTACAGCGTGGTTTTAAAATTACTTCACGTGAACGAAGACGGGTTTTCACTAGTTTACAATGTGTGTCAGTAGATCAAGGCATTCAAGAATATTACGGATATAACGAAATTAATTACTCGTAGCAAATTAAGTTTATGAGATACCATGGTTTACGAGCATGGGTTTCCTAAAATATAGCTATATCCCATTCCTTATATAAATGAACAACAAAAACGAAATGGTAGTGCCAAATTGGACCAGCCTCTGACTCTACTAGACACTTTCAAAGAAAAGAAGAGAGAGAGAAAAGTCTGCTTTTGAATACAGTTGTGATCAGTAGTACTTGAGTAGTACTTTTAATTATTATTCTTGTGTGAGCCTTCACCTTGTTCGATCAGCACCACACTGGAGCTCTACATAGCATTAAGGAAAGGATCATTAAAAAAAAGGTAGACCCCAAGCCGTGTTTGTTGCCTGATTCTTCTAGGCTTGTCGCGAGGAATCGGCGTAGCTTCACCTTGTTCCTAAGACGTTTCAAAGTGATCTTTGTGATTTTATTGAAATAATTAATTTTTGAATTTTAATTCGATCATATTTTTTTTTTGTTTTAGTTCCCATAGTAGCTTAGTAGACTGTAATGACAGTAATCCCCAAGTACGGTAGACATCCTCTCAGATCTCCAGGCGCTTAGATCCTATGAAGATGTCTAGAGGGGATAGTCAGAGGCACTTTCATTACACTTGGCACATGCCCACATTTTAGATATAAAAAGCGCACAGAGGCGAATAGCATAAATGAAGCTCGATCGACCTTCGCAGTGTTTTGTTACGTTTAAGTATTTTTTGCAGGCACTTCTTTGGGGGCTATTGGCCAAGACGCTATAAGAATATTTATCACAACAGATAATATTGTAGAAAAACACCAAGGTCTTCTTAATAGCAAAGAGAAGTATTTCTGCTAAGACTTTCTTAATTTTTCACCATAGAATTTATAAAACGTTGAACGCTAACTGCTGCAGAATGTTGGCATGTGCTAAATGTTGACGTGCCTCTGACTAACCTCATTAGATATCTTCAAGGATCTGAGTAACTAGAAATATGGAATTCTTTTATATATAATCAAAAAAAGTAATTATCAAAATCGGACTAATCTGAAAAAGTTAAAAGTTATACGTCATACATACTGGTAAAAAAAAATATACGCGTCGACTTGAGAAACTCCTCCGTTTTTGTCGGTTAAAAATGAAAATTTGTGAGTAACTCACGTTAAGTAGGGCGATTCTCACATTCCAGTCTTTATTCCTAATCCCAAACTAGGATCCCCTGTGTCATGGGATTCAGAAACTATGAGTACCATGGTACTACAACATACTCGGAACAAATACTTACAAACCATGAAAAAAATTTGACGAATAAGAAAAATATCTTGCTACGTAGGATTACTGTCATTCACAATTACAGTAGATATACTCTCAGATCTCAAGGCTCTTAGCTCCATTGTAGATGTCTTAACATTAGTATAATTTGCAGTAGTTAGCATCAGTTGCAGAACACCGCGGGTATCAAACCCGCACTTCTTATGTCTCTATCGGTTATTATCATCAAAATAAATAATTGGTGTACCATAATAATAATTAATGGTGTATATTATTTCATTAAGATACCACATTAAGATAACAGGAAACTGGTGTAATAAATTTGAACGATGGTTATTATCAGAAAGTCACTATGTTAATTTATTTACTGGATTTGGCAAACAAGCCTGATATTCTCACAAATTGCTCGCAAACTGACCACTGTTCAAGATAGATATATACCGACTCGTCCATTGTAATGTCTGATTTTAATGTCGTTTACTTAATCTCTGGCCACACAGCTCAGTTGGTAGTAACTCTGCCTTCTGCGCTGTAGGTTATGGTTTAGATCCCCACCCAGGGCAAATATTATTATATATGTACAAATATTTGCCCTAGGTGGAGATAATTATTATACATATTAACACCCAGACACAGAACAAACATCTATGTTCATTACACAAATATTTGCTCTGGTTGGGGATCGAACCCACAACCTACAGCGCAGACAATAAAATATTTGTGAATAATCAGAATAATCAGAATAATCAGAATAATCCATTTATCGGTAAAAACTATTACACGTCACAAATCTTATTACATATTATAATATAATCACTAGCAAAGTATCAAAGCAAAGTCGCTTTCCGCTTCCCGCGTCTGTATGTAAATGTAATATGTATGTATGTATGTTTGCTTATATCTTTAAAACTACACAACGGATTTTGATGCGGTTTTTTTTTATAAATAAAGTGATTCAAGAGGAAGGTTTATATGTATAATACATGCATAATATAGTAGAGAAACACTGATAATTTTAGAGGTTTCTAATGTGATGTCGTAAATAAACACATTTTTTTGCGCTTACATTGCAAATGCTGGCTGAACCCCACGAGATATATCAAAATAATGTACTACAGTATTGTTTACCTTAAAAACATCTACAAAAAAGTCCACGATGGTATTAGAAATGTCTTACGCACAGCGAAGCGGGCACGGGTCAGCTAGTTAAATATAATTCAATCGATTGTTTTAATATAGCAATAGTTTAATAATTGAATAAATATACTTAAAAAATAAAATGCTTAAATTATTGCAATTTGCATATAAAATCATCAACATTATAGAACGCCATCTCAACGAGCCATGATTTTAATTTTAATTTAAAAGATGGCAGACTGGGCGCACCTACAATATGCTCCGGCAGGCGGTTATAGATAGAAGGACCTAAAATATGCGTTAGTTGTTCTGATTTTGCGAGTCTGTGGATTATTGCGGTAAGTCTACCAGCACCTCTAGTATTGTAAGCTCGGGCGTGCCCCTCCCCGCGCGTTTTGAATTTATCGAGGTTTTGCCTCACGTACACTGAAACCTGATATATGACAATTGAGGGAAGAGTCATTATCCTCAATGAGGTGAAGCAGGGTCTCGCTGACGTCTCCCGACGATTTATGTTGTTTGTATTTCATTTTTAAAAGTATCCTAATTTGAAATAAATATAGTCGCTAGTATTTAATTTTCAAAAGGATGATCATAATTTGAAATAAATATAGTTAGTAGGGGTTCAAAGGGGATTTCTGGACTTTTTTTTTAGAAAAAGTCCAGTTATCCCCATTAAACACTCAATGCGCTGCCAATGGGGATATCTGGACTTTTTCTAAAAAAAGTCCAGAAATCCCCATTGATGGGGATAGTCAATGGGGATTCCTGGACTAACCCAGAGCTACTTCCCCCCCCAAGGGTAGACCAAGTCGGACGTCTTTATGTTTGTTCCACAAACTTTAATTGTTTTCACTAGTAATTAGTGTAGCAACCACCAAACAAAAGTGACCTCAGCATACAGTTAGCTGTACGACACACTTATTTTATAGTGATTTGTTTAATCTCATTTAATTTATTGTGTGATTCATCAAGAAAACACAAAACAATTTCTGGATTAAAATTGTGAGTACTACCTACACAGATATATTAAAAAAGTGACTTTATTTAATGCAAGAGCAAAGCGCATCGTTACTTGGTCCCGCATTTGTCACTACGCAAAGCGCCTACTGATTTTTAATAGCAAGCTGCCTATTCATTTGCTTGTAGAAAAATAAATTATATATATAAAAAATCGCTTACGACTATGCCACTGAAACGTACGCCTCCTTCAACGCCTTCAACGCCCGACCCCGCCTGCTCTCAATCATCGATCAATGATGTACGCAAGATTGGCAGGGATGACTCGCCAGCCTACAAAGTCACGCAGAGACCTGAAGAACCCGATATTGCTGTTAGTAGTCTATCAAAACGGAGTAAGAGGAAATTCCAAGGCGAAGATGACAGTGACAAACGGTCTATCATTGCGGAGATGCGCATGCTTTTCAGCAACTTTACTGACCAGCAAGACAAAAAACTTTTTTCACTCCAAACATCAATTGAGAAAACGTTACAGGATTCAGTTTCAGCTTTGAGCCTGGAACTGGCTGAGCTCTCGAAATCATTAGACTTCCTATCGTCAAAGCATGAAGAATCTGCTAAAACAATCAAGAGGTTAGAAAAGGAACGAGAACTGGACAATAAATATATTAATTCTCTGGAGCTGTCTGTTGAGCTTCTTGAACGTAAAGCACGAAGCTCGTGCATTGAAATTAGAAACATGCCAAATGTTGCTGGGACCGCCAGCCTCACTGAGACAAAAACCCAGCTCCAAGATATCATCGTTAGTCTTGGGAAAACACTCAACACCGATATTAATAAGGCGGAGCTAAAAGATGTGTACAGACAAAACTCTAAAAAAGATCCCTCGAAAACGCTCATGGTAGAATTCACAACGGCACTGAAGAAGGAATCGCTGCTGAGTGCTATCAAGAAGTTCAATAAGGATAGAAGGGGTAGTGAAAAACTGAATACCAGTCATTTACACCTTAAATTAATTACCTTAAGTCATTTACAATTAAAGGGCCTACAAAACCAATTTTTGTATCAGAGTCGCTAACTTTCAAAGCGAAAAAACTCTTTTACATGGCGCGCGAAAGTGCTAAAGCGCACGGGTACTCTTACTGCTGGACTACGAACGGAGTGGTTTATCTACGTAAGAAAGATAATATGCCGCACATACGCATCGCCAGTGAAGCTGACCTCACTATATTAGAAAGCTCTAAGTGACTAACATCTACTCTTAGTTTTTTAGCCTACATTTATCTGTCCTCAACCAGATGTTTAGTAATTTATTTGTTATACCTAGTGTCTATATATATAATATGCATAACTCTACCATACTCAATCTTTCACACACCATCTTACACAACCACACACGATACTACCGTTTCTTTGCTTAGGTACACTACTCTTTCTAACATTGCACTTTTATTTTATCAAAACCACTGCATACACCAATCAAACCATGAAAAGCTATTTAAAATTGGAATTCGAGGCCTGAAGGTCGTTAGCACTACCTGCAGGGGTAGGCTCATTAGTACTGAACTAATTAACATCTTTCATTCTTTAAATGGATAGAAAAACTTCCGATATTGAACAAGAACTAGATGATTTGACCATCTCAGCTTCTTGCACATGTTTCCCAGAGGAATGTTCAGCCTACTTGTCAGAACCAAAGACATCCTGTCTTAACACTTTGGTCCAAAATATTAGGAGTGTTGCCCACAACATTGATGGGTTCTACACTCTGCTGAGTAGAATTGGAGTAGAGCAGGATATTATTGTCCAGACGGAATCGTGGCTCTCTCGAAGTCATGCTATCCCCCATTTAAATAATTACAACACTAATATCTCGACTAAGATTTACAATCAGAATGATGGCTTGGTTGTCTTTACAAGGTCGGATTTTGATTGTGATATACTAGAGCCGGATTTTTCGGAGGCCAACTGCATAGTAATAACCCACAAGAAAAAAATTGCGATTATTGCTATTTATAGACCACCATCTTTCCTAAATATTGACAAGTTTTTACAGGCTCTTGATAATACTTTAAAGAATTTGTCTCACTTTGACTCTGTTGCCATTGTTGGAGATATCAATATTGATATAAAAACAAACACAGTTGATCAACATGCCTCTGACTACCTTATACTTATAGCAACACATGGTCTCCTCCCTGCTCATACTCTACCTACACGTAATCTAAATTGTCTTGACCATGTGATGCTCAGGACTAGACTATCGGCCAAGACCCTGGTGATTGAGAATAGCCTCACTGATCACTTTACCGTAATTCTCTCACTCTATCTAAAAAAGAATAAGCAACCTTGCCCGTCAATCTGTACCACTAAAATCAATTATCCTGGTATTTGCACTGATCTGGCTAGTCATAATTTTCAAAATGTCTTTGACTGTTGTGATTGCGATGTTGCTGCTGAACTATTGACGAAGGAAGTTTCAGATATCATTATCGCAAACACTACTAACATAAAAGTTACTAAACGTAAAGCATCCATAAAACCTTGGATAGCTACAGGACTAATTCGTTGCATGAGAAACCGAGATAATCTGCACAGAAAATTAAGAAAGAATCCTAACAACACTATCCTTAAAACTACTTATACCCGTTATCGTAATTATTTAACACGCCTACTTCGTAAATTAAAACTACAGTATGAACGCTCCCAAATCCAGCAGGCGGACACCATTAAGAAAATGTGGCAAGCTATTAGCAATGTAGCAAACATGAAACCAAAAAATGCTCACTCTTCAAAATTATTAGCCGTTCAATCCAATCCACAAGTTGCAGTCAATCAAGCCAACGTCTATTTTGCAAACGTCGGAAAATTGTTGGCTCTTGGCATGAAACCATCTAACCTTTCATCTCCTGTCCTACCTCCTCTAAAGATTTCATCTAACTCTCCTACAACAAATTCGTTTTCTCTGCTTAAAACTGATCTGTCTGAAGTTATTATGACTATAAATTCGCTCAAATTCTCTAATACTGCAGGCTATGATGGTATCTCATCAAGAATACTTAAAGAAAATAAATTTGTACTTGCAGGTCTTCTGACCCATGTCTGTAATCTGGCAATTGATCAAGGTCGTTTTCCCAAGGCATTCAAAAAATCTATTATTATTCCAATATATAAAGATGGACCTAAAGATGATATCAGCAATTACCGGCCAATATCAATATTACCAACTTTTTCAAAAATTTTAGAACGGATATTAAATAATAGACTAGTAAATTTTCTTGAATGCCGTCATCTGCTCTCTGACAATCAATATGGATTCCGCCGTCACAAATCTACAGCAGATGCAGTGGGTGATTTAACTGATCATATTGTCAGAGGCCTAGATTCTGGCGCAAAGTGTCTTGCGATCTTCCTAGACTTAGCTAAGGCGTTTGACACCGTGTCAATCTCACACTTGCTGGATAAACTCGAGTCGTTGGGAATTCGTGGACTGCAGTTGCAGCTATTTAGTGACTATCTTACCGACAGATTGCAGAGTGTAAAGATCTCTAATATTACTAGTGATGCTATCGCTGTGACACACGGAGTACCGCAGGGTAGCATTCTTGGACCGACGCTCTTCCTGGTTTACATAAATGATCTCTGTAATTTGCAACTAATCAACGGAAAAATATATGCTTACGCAGATGACACTGCTCTTGTATTCAGGGGAGAGAGCTGGAACAGTGTTTTTCGCGATGCTCAGGATGGTTTTGATAAAGTTAACTCATGGCTGTTTCATAATCTTCTTAAATTAAATCCGAACAAAACAAAATACATTTCCTTCTCTATGCTTAATAAAACTCAACCTAACAAACAACAACACAATATTTTTGCACACTCTAACTCCAACTCAATAACCTGTAAAGAACATTTTTGTAACTGTATTAAATTGGAGAGTACTAACAACACACGTTATCTAGGTATAACACTGGACTCGCAGTTGTCATTTGAAGCTCATATTAGAATACTAACCTCTAGAATCCGTAAATTAATAGCAATTTTTAAAAATATTAGGCATATCACTAATAAACATACTATAAAGATAATCTACTTCTCCCTCTGTCAAAGCCTACTTACATATTGTATAGATACCTGGGGAGGTGCTGCTAAATCCATCCTACTGCCGTTAGAAAGAGCACAGCGTGCAGTACTAAAAGTAAGTCACTTTCTGCCCTACAGGTTTCCTACAAATGCGTTGTTCAAAGATATAGGTGTACTCACTCACTGTGCGTCAATTATTATTTTTTAGACTACTTATGAAACAGCACAAACTTCGCCCACAGGAGCAGAACAAACGTCGCACTGATAAGGTTTTTACTGGATCTTGTTTTAAAACATCTTTTATCAACCGTTTCTTCTGCTTTCTGGGAGTATTTTTATATAATAAGCTCTCTAAAAATAACTCCTTAATGCAACTCAACTCTTTTAAATTTAAATCACACATTAATCAGATTCTCCTTAATTTTTCCTATGAGGAAACTGAAAACCTACTAGTAATTTCAAAGTAACGTAGTACCTATTATTAACTTATTACAATTTTAGCATTTATACACACACACACACACACACACACACACACACACACATATGTATATATGTATATATAATTACCCTTGCTTGCATATACTCATACATACAGGGAAATTAAACGTCAGAAAATTAATTCATATACCCTAATGTCCTCCTAATTTATGTCACTCCGTATTACTATTATTATTATTTTTCAATGTCTTTTATACTAATATTATATACAATTATTTATTCAATAATCATGAATTAAAATAAATGTAATTTTCTTGTGAATTCAAATAGGGGGAGCGCAGGTGCCTATCGTACAGGCTATCTCAGTCTAGTTTAGGCACCTGAGGCTGTAATACATTAATTGTAATAATTATTTACATTTTAAAATCAGTGCATGATTATTAGTTTTAATAATGTATCAATTCAGTGTTTTTAATTATTTGTGCTCAAATAAATAAATTATTAATTTTTTATTCTGTTTGTAGTATACATTAATTTCTGTAATCTTCATTATCTATCTATCTATGTGGTTGCTTAATTCTCAACCAAAAAATTATCAATTTTCGTCGATTTATTTATTTTTCTTTTAAATATTTTCTTTGTCGCTCTAAGTATTACACTGTAATGGCCATGTAAAAAAGTAAATATACAAATAAAAAAACGGTCAAGTGCGAGTCGGACTCGCGTACGACGGGTTGCGTACTTATCGATAAAAACAGCAAAAAAATCACGTTTGTTGTATGGAAGTCACACTTAAATATATATTTTATTTTGTTTTTAGTATTTGTTGTTATAGCAGCGACAGAAATACATCATGTGTGAAAATTTCAACTGTCTAGCTATCGCGGTTCATGAGATACAGCCCTGTGGCAGACAGACGGACAGACAGACGGACAGACAGACAGACCGATAGACAGACAGACAGACGGACCGCGAAGTCTTAGTAATAGGGTCCCGTTTTTACCCTTTTGGTACGGAACCCTAAAAATGGCTTTTCTATTTTTGATAACTCGAATGAAGGCCATGATACTAGCTTGTATATAGTGTATATTATGTCGTGCTTGGACCGGCGCCAAACGGTCATGAACTAAATTGTCATATGATTTACAAACGCATGCCCCATTTATTTGACTGGATTTAATGTATAAATGCCCTTGAACCAAGGTCGTTTCGGTCTGTATCTATGAATTTAATGCCAGCGGTTTCGTAAAACCTTGGTAGAAAGAAGCTAAGTTACTAGCCGACCCGTGACAGACTTTCCCTCGTATTCAGGAACGACAAATTGAGAACACGCATCCACAGTGGACGAAATCTTTTTTCATAAACATCGCTTTATGTGTTGAGCGACACTATAGCGCACACTACCGTGTGCCTCTAGAGCTCAACTTTGGCTAGACTATGCAGTGTCGCACAACACATAAAGTAATGATTTGACTGGCCTCACAGCTCAGTTGGTAGTAGCTCTGCCGTCTGCGCTGTAGGTTGTGGGTTCGATCCCCACCTGGGATAAACATTTGTGTGATGAACATAGATGTTTGTTCTGTGTCTGGGTGTTAATATGTATAATAAGTATGTATTTACAACAAATAAAACGTATATAAGTATTCTATCAGTTATCTGGTTCCCATAGTACAAGCTTTGCTTAGTTTGGGGCTAGGAGGCTCTGTGTGAAATGTCCACCAATATTTATTTATTTATTTAATGTTTATGAAAAAAGATATCTTCCACTGGGTGTCCACAGGTGCGTGTTCTCAGTGTCGTTCCTGAATCCGGGGGTGTCTATAAACTTTACGAATTTTGGTAGAATGCGTTGCTATGACAACTCAATGTTTTTAGTCTGAGATGTCTAATTTTTTAAATAGCCACCGAATCGATAACCTTCTTATTTGAAGTAGTCAAAGTTGCCTTACGATGATTTACTAGTACCAAAATGTAACAAGCATTCAAGTCTAAATACCTTATTCTATTAGTGAGAGACAGACAGTGAGTTGATAGCATTTGGAAGCCTGAAAAAGTCTTTTAAATTACATCGTTCCCATTCTCTTCAGATTCGCTTAAGTCAATAAATTAGGGGTGAGATGGAATAAACAGAATTTGGTATGTATCGAGTCACTCTTGCCTTGTAGTCTTAATAACATAACGTAAATTAACGTAGCAAAAAATTGAGTGTTTTCAAAAAACAGCGAGCTGATGATTACGATCGATGATGATGACTTGCACGGTTTGAATGTTTGTTGTTTGTAACTTTCAAAACTTCCAAACCATTTTTCGATCATTTTTAAATGAAAAATTTGCATTTATATAGCACTAGCGACCCGCCCCGGCTTCGCACGGGTAGCATGTTATTATACATATAAACCTTCCTCCTGAATCACTCTATCTATTAAAAAAAACCGCATCAAAATCCGTTGTGTAGTTTTAAAGATATAAGACTTTGCTTTATACTATGTAGTGATGATACATCTAAGTTTTTATTTGACGGAATTATTAGCTCTACATGAATAATAAATTAAACGGAACCGTTTTTTTAGTTTTTTTCAATAAAAAACTAATTCGAAACTATGTTCCTATTTGAAACAAGTGTACCTACACTGTAAAGTTTAGCAATTTATAATTTTAAAGTTGCAATAACCGATCGTGTTCGGAAACTAAACTATAGCTTCAATCGGTCTTAATTAATATACGAGTAAGATGGATGGAGAAGTTCCGGAACATAAGAGAAAATACTTTATTGAACACATCGACCACATAGCCCAATAGACGCCTAAGGGCAGATTTATATTAAACCGGGTACTCGGGATAGAAGAGCGGGCACGGATTTGAAACGTTACATACAATTTGTATGAAGCAATTTATAATAAACAGTGCCTGATCCGTGTCCCGTCCAGGTGTCCAGTCTACAAACTAAAGGCTCGCCGTCACGGCTCGCCCCGGACACGGCCTGGTTTAAGGTGATAAGTGAAATTTTTCACGTTTTATTATTTATTATTATTTATTTATTTGACGACTGTATGTTTTGCGGTTATTGAGAAAAAACGATTCTGCATTCATCTAAAACATTTATTATTCGTCTAAATATAAATTAACCCTAATGACTCTATTTCTTCAAACAAACAATTGTGTTAAACCGCTGAGGTGTGCGAATCAGGGGGAACGGTAGCCGGTTCAATGTCACAGCCCGCCGCGGGGCGCGTTGTGAATCGCGCTCGAGGTCTTATCAGCAGTATAAGCCTAATGTGTTGTTTGAAAGTGTTCGCTTTGCATGAGGAGTCTAAAAGCTGTATGCTCGATGATTGAACAAGATGTGGATGTAGGTTTGTTTATTTTCTTTTTACTGTCTAACAAAGTAACGCTAAATAAATAGTAAAATGGTCGTGGTGTGTTTTTCCTAGAAAATACTCGTAGTTTTTATTAGTAATATCTAAAATCTATTGATGCCGGTATTATTACCGGGACATGTTATTTATCAGTTATTTAGTTCCTATAGTGCAAAGTTTGGTGTTAGATGGCGCTGTGTGTAAAGATTGCTATACATGTTGGCCGAGCTATGGCCAACGCGAGCGTAGGCAAATCGATGCAAGGCAAGTGCTACCGTCTAGACGTTCGGCAAGTTTACGCAAACTATTGCAATGACCGACACCAAACGCGTAATGGCGGGCTGACAAACATGTGGACACGATTGGCCGAGCGTAGACAAGCGCCTTTGATTTGTGCAAAAAAACCGACACGGCTCCGAAGTGAGGCGAGTGGCCGCGAGCGACCGCGAGTGGTGACAAGTCATTCTAAATGGCCTCTATACACGTTGGCGCTTGTATTCACTCGGCCAGCTAGGCGAGCGACACCGAGCGATGGCAAGGCAAGGCAAACATGCCGTCTACACGTTGGTATTGGCCCTCGCACGGCAACGTTGGGCCAACATGTATAGCTAGCTTTAAGAATGCCAATATTTATTTATTACTAGCTGTCCCGACAGACGTTCTTCTGTCAAATTAATTTTTTTATAAGAATATATTTATAAAAACCTTTTCCTGATAATAACGAATACAACAAAAAAATAATTAGAGAAATCGGTTCAGCTGCTCTCGAGATTTGCGCTTAGCAACACATTCAGCGATTCATTTTTAGGGTTCCGTACCCAAAGGGTAAAATAGGAACCCTATTACTAAGACTTCGCTATCCGTTTGTTTGTCTGTCCGTCTGTCTGTCACAGGGCTGTATTTCATTAACCGTGATAGCTAGACAGTTGAAATTTTCATAGATTATTATGTATTTCGGTTGTTGCTATAACAACAAATACTAAAAACAGAATAAAATAAATATTTAAGAGGGGCTCCAAGACAACAAACGTGATTTTTTTGCCGTTTTTATAGATAATGGTACGGAACCATTCGTGCGCGAGTCCGACTCGCACTTGGCCGGTTTTTATATTATAGATTTACTAGCCGACCCGTGACAGACGTTGTCCTTCAATAATCGGATAAAAAAGACAATGTTTTTAGTCTGTGGTGTCAGATTTGTTGCACACCATCTATACAGAAATCATCCCTTTTGCGTTTTTTTATAGTTTTGGGGATGTTTTTCATATTTTAAAGTAGTCTTTTATTTATTCGGGCATTATATCTACATTTATAGCAAACTTCAACTTAATCCTTTTTGTCGTTTAGGCCTGATTGAGGAAACAAACTCACAAACTTTCGCATTTATAATATTATTAGGATTATTTTTTTATTTTTATTTGGGTACTTTGCAAATGAAACCGCGTGTGAATACTAGTAGGTTTAAAAGCCTGCATACAGAAGGTTCAACTCACTTATTCGTAGGCTTGATAGCCTCACACAATAAATTGAAAACATTGTTGAAAGAAACAATGTTTAAACTGAAAACTCGACATTCCCTTTCATTCCCAAAATGTTTTAGAAACTTTCATTGTAAACGCATTTAAAATCCTTTTCAGCGTTTTCTTGGAATAATTAATCAGGAAAGTGCTGAATGTGATCTCTTTCTCTTTACGCTTTGTTTTCCCACATGTGTTTTGTTACGTCACTGCCGTTCTGCTTATATTATTTTTTTCTACACTATTATAAATTACACTAAGGGTTCCGTACCATAAAAACGATATAAACATATCTATAAAAACGACAAAAAAACAAATCCTTGTGTTGAGTTGTATGGGAGCCCCTCTTAAATATTTATTTTATTCTGTTTTTAGTATTTGCTGTTATAGCGGCAACAGGAATACATCATCTGTGAAAATTTCAACAATCTAGCTATCACGGTTCCTGAGATACAGCCCTGTGACAGACAGACGGACAGCAAAGTCTTAATAATAGGGTCCCGTTTTTACCCTTTGGGTACGGAACCCTAAAAAGAACCATAATTGTCCAACCATTTACGCATGATGCTATGAACTGTGGCCTGAGCACGAACCACCAAATCGTCCAAATGTCAAAACTGACGCTTTTTGTATATTGAAAAAAACTTTTTAACACAACTGACGTTAAGACGAGTAATAAATGTTTTTGATGAATGCAGAATCGTTTTTTCTCAATAACCGCAAAACATACAGTTTTGTTTCTTATGACAAAGATAACTTAAGGATATACTCTAAATAAATTAAAGACAGAAACACGATTGGTGAAACTTTTCTCGATAGATTTATTTTCCAAAGTTGGCTCTTCAAAAACACTGGTTTCGTTTTTAATCAAAACTATGAATAGCTAAACAGTTCATTTTTATATAATTCGTTAGATAATTATACTAGCTAAGTAAAATACAGACAGTTTCTTTTTTAATTTGGTGGTTATCAAGATAATGCAGTTTTATCACTTTTTCCGTCTTATATAATCTTGGATTTTATAAGAGATTGCTTTGAAAAATACACTATTTGATAAAAAAACTTATTTGAAACTCGGCTGCAGACCGCAATCAGCATACTAACCGCACAGGTCCAGGCATAATGAAAAAACTTATGCAATAGACTTTGTTTTGCAATGTAAAATGGTTAAAGAGAAAGTAAAGGTGACATTTTTGACTTTTTGTATGGGCTGAGTCGACCCGGATAAGACGGAAAAAGTGATAAAACTGCATTATCTTGAAAAACATAAAGTTTAAAATGAAACTGTCTGATAATTATTTAGTTAGTATGATTATTTAAAGAATTATATACAAATGAACTGTTTAGCTATTTAAAGTTTTGATTAAAAACTAAACTAGTGTTTTTGAAGAGCCAACTTTGGAAAATAAATCTATAGAGAAAAGTTTCACCAATCATGTTTCTGTCTGTAATTTATCTAGATTATATCCTTAAGTTATCTTTGTACTAACTAAAACAAAACTGTATGTTTTGCGGTTGTTGAGAAAAAACGATTCTGCATTCACCAAAAACATTTATTACTCGTCTTAAATAAAAGCTTATAAAAACACCATTTAAATACATAGATGTTATCTAAACAGCGCCGTGTTACGCTTTATTTTGTTTTTAACTCCTATTTTACCTTTTTTTCAACTAAATATCAAATAACACATTTTCGCTCGGTTCACTCGATTTTTGATAGGGCCCGCGGGTATACCCGCTAGAGAATAATAAAAATTAAAATTAAACTCACGTATCTCGGTAGCGTCGGCAAATAACGTACAATCAGCCTGAACGTTATTTTATTTAAACAATTCTTTTTTATTTTTCACCCGATTCTTTTTATTATCTTTTTCCACCCAATATCCTAAAAGCAATCACATCACCTGGTCCAAACCGACCCAGCGATTATTTCAACGAATGAACGTTCGACGCTTGTTCTTATCTCGCTCACTCCTATGCAATTAGAACTGAACAAAACAAAACCTGGGGTTAAGTATCTGTACTAACCGTTATTGAAATCACTTTTATGCTGTTAGGGTATAGGGTTGAAATATGCTCAGCATCGTTTTCAGCTGACCGTACTTTCGCAGCAATAAAAGGTTTTATTTGATTCCTTTATTGGTGTGCCTATTTGACTGATATGAGCCTTTATGTTAGAGATAAAATAAAAAATAAGAAATCATAGGCAAAATAAATCAAAATAGGACTGACTGGTGATGAAATGTTTGTTGTAACGGAACCCCACTAAAATATTTATTTTATTTTGTTTTTAATATTTGTTGTTATAGCGGCAACAGAAATACATCATCTGTGAAAATTTCAACTGTCAAGCTATCACGGTTCATGAGATACAGCCTTGTTACAAGACAGACGGACAGACGGACAGCGGAGTCTTAGTATTCTGGTTCCGTTTTTACCCTTTGGGTACAGAACCTTAAAAATTACATATTAAAAAATGCGTGTTTCCCTGAAGGGTAGAAATACCACCCTTGCTACGATTCTGACACACCTATTTTGCTTCATTCTCGCTTCTAATCAAATTCTTTATGCATGTCACGGTTTAGGGTACTTTCGAGCTGACCTCCGGGATTCGAACCCATGACCTTCAGATTAAAAGTCGAGGTACCCACTCGGCCAACACGGTATTTTGTTTTAGGTAATTTTTATTCCGAAGAATTATCGGTAACGTGCTAAAAAAATATTGGATGATAAACATTATTTTATTACAATATTCTCGACTGAATTGTTTTTTAAGGCAATTCTAAAGCTGGTTATTGACCTTTTACAAAGATATTTTCTGCTCAACGTATTTGTTTAAATGAAATCATTTTTAAAACATGAAATAATATGATAAAACATATATTTGGCAAATTCTGAAATATACAATACGAGATGGTAGGGGAGATAACGGAATGTTGTACCATGGTAAGTAAGTGACTTGATAAAAATACCGGCCAAGTGCGAGTCGGACAAGCGCACGAAGGGTTCCGTACCATTATCTATAAAAAACGGCAAAAAACACGTTTGTTGTATGAAAGCCCCACTTAAATATTTATTTTATTCTGTTTTTAGTATTTGTTGTTATAGCGGCAACAAAAATGCATCATCTGTGAAAATTTCAACTGTCTAGCTATCATGGTTCATGAGATACAGCCTTGTGACAGATAGACGGACAGATAGACGGATAGCGAAGTCTTTGTAATAGGGTCCCGTTTGTACCCTTTGGGTACGGAACCCTAAAAACACATCACAACAAAACACATGCGCATCCATGTTAATTCAAAGTCAATCAATCAATCAAGTCACAAATCAAACTCCTTCAAGTTAGAATCAATGTTCCAATCCAATTCAATCTGTCTCTCAAAGTCTTCTACTGCAAGTAGTCCAACTAATAAGAGGGTGACTTTACGTGGGCAGAATTCAAAGTGAAGTTTATTGAATCCTTAGTTTGGTTAGGTCGCATGTGGTGGGCATGTTGGTCAAGATTGAGGCTCACATTTTAGGATGAAAACAATGTAAAGCCCTTAAGCCATAAAGTCCTCGTAAAAGGTTTTCAAGGAACTAAGGTCTGTAATCCTTGGTCGACGTCAATATGACGTAGTAATACATTTTTTTTTAATCGAAAATAGGGAGAAGTTTTTATTATATACTAGCTGCTCGCACCGGCTTCGCACGGGTGGTAAAAAGTCTACCGATTTTGTACAAACTTCACATAAACCATCTACTAAATAGTCCGAACAAAGCCTATACATTTGGTTTGGATAGGTGATCCCGTTCTTGAGTTATAAAATTACAACGAAAAGTGGCATTGATTTATTTATATATATGTATCTCACAGCTCAGTAGATAGTAAGTCTGCCTTCTGCGCTGTAGGTTGTGGGTTCGATCCCCACCCGGAGCAAATATTTGTGTGATATACACAAAGTCTGAGTGTTTTTATGTAAAATAAGTATGTATAAAAAAGGTATTATTTTATCAGTAATCTGGTTCCAATAAAACAAGCTTTGCTTTGTTTGGGGCTAGATGGTAGTGTGTGTGTAAAGACCGCCAATATTTGTATTTATTTATTTACTCACAAAGACGAGAATTTTATGTTCAAAAAAAAAATTGTGACGATGATTATATGTAATATGGTAATAAATTAAACACTGCAGTAATAAATTAAAAAGTTGAAACGATGGTTTTGTTTTTTTACCATTAACCACTTTAGTATCAATAAAACGTCCGAACACACAAAACTGAAAGGTTTATTATGTTCGAAACCACAATGCTAAACGGAAAATGAGCAAATTGCGTGACACTGATACATAAAACCGATAACACAACGTTTTCTCATCGTCTCTGGTTTATATTGCTAACCCTCATTTTTATTGAACTTTTTTTCCTATTTCCTCTCGCCTATTTAGGGTTCATCAGGTTATTGAACTTTGATATTCTTCAAATCGCGTGTAAAGAGAGTATGGACGAAAAAATATTGACATAAGGAGAATAATTTATTTTATACTTAGGAAAAATGGAGGCATGTGCCAAATATAATGTTTGGACGTGCCTCTGACTACCCCCACTAGACATCTTGAAAGGATCTAAGCGTCTGGAGATCTGATTACAGTCGTGATCCTATTTATTTATTTTATTCTTGCAATTTCTTCCAACCTGATAAAAACTTCAGACTAGTGAAAATGTCGTAAAGTCTTCTTCTTCATCTTCATTATTTTTGTAAACTGCCTCAGGTCATGATTTTCAAGTAAATTCTCCATTAAAGAAACCCCAAGATGGTGTGGAGGGAGTTGTAAGTACAAGCTCTTAACTTAAAAGCCTCTTGGCAGGCAATTTCATGCACCTGGTGCGAGGTTCCAACTGACACTTAGCCGTGTAGCTATGAGTAATCTGTGAGTGGTCTACCTACACAGCCAATATTGTACGCATTTGGGCATTTTCTGGGACATTTGCTAGTATTACAGATTTATTTATTTACGAGTCCATGTGTGATTTATCGAGGGTGAAGTTTCACTCCGACTGGCCTCACAGCTAAGTTAATCCTACTAATATTATAAATGCGAAAGTTTGTGAGTGAGTGGGTGTGATTGATACTCTTTCACGCAAAAACTACTAAACGGATTAAAATGAAACTTTACAGTAATATAGCTTGAACATCAAAATAACACATAGGCTACTTTTTATCTAGGTTCCATTCGTGCGTGGGTTGTGGGTTAGATTCCCATAGACAAACATTTGTTTGATGAATATAGATGTTTTATCTAGGTTTTATAATGTTTTTATAAGTATATATTCACACAAAAAGTATAAAAGTATCTGTAATCTGGTTCCCGCAGTATAGCTTTGCTTAGTTTAAGGCTAGATCCAAACCCATAACAAAAATCGTCCAAAGCTGGGCTTCCCAGTGCGTGGTTTCCACTCGAAACCGTTTTGATCAATTCATTCTATTTTGTTTGAATAACAAAAAACAAACAGAATACATCACACAACCAACTTGTCCAAATAAACTCGAACATCTGTTTTAAATCAAATTTAAATTAAGGCGAGTAATAAATGTTTTTGATGAATGCAAAATCGTTTTTTCTCAATAACCGTAAACATACAGTTTTGTTATTCATGACAAAGATAACTTAAGGATATAATCTAGATAAATTACAGACATAATCACGATTGGTGAAACTTTTCTCGATAAATTTATTTTCCAAAGTTGGCTCTTCAAAAACACTAGTTTCGTTTTTAATCAAAGCTATGAATAGCTAAACAGTTCATTTTTATATAATTCGTTAGATAATCTTACTAGCTAAGTAAATTACAGACAGTTTCTTTTTAAATTTGATGGTTTTCGAGATAATTCAGTTTTATCACTTTTTCCGTCTTATCCGGGTAGACTCAGCCCATACAAAACGTCAAAAATTTCACTTATCACCTTAAACACAAAAATCCAACGCAATTTAGTAAACTGAAATGCGGACATCTACTCCAATAACATGGCCTGATATCGCGCATTCGAATATCAACTCTATATAAATGACTATAAGGTTGGTTTACACTGATTTATGAAGGGCTAGGCATGTTACAGCGAAAGGGGACAGTATTATTTCACGAAATTGTTTACAATATAACAAATAAAAAATATCAAATATCTGGAACTCAGGAAATGGTAATTGTTAATGTAAAGCTTTTAATTCGAGTCAAATTCAAAAGATATATTTCATTAATATTTCAAGGATCACTTTGAAACGACTTAGGAATTAGGTGAAGTTACGCCTGTTTTTCGCGACCAAACAAAGAAGAATAAGGCAAAAACTCCTTAAATTAAATTATATGTAGAGTTTGAAATTAAACATGGCTGTTCTGTTTAATCATCATCAGTCTAAGAAGTCCTCTGCTAGGTATCGACCCCAATAAACCTCAGAACTACCGATCAAAAGTCTCACCCATACAACTTCCCAATATCATCAATGTATTATTTTGTAATTCAATTACTTTATCATATGGGGGTAAAAATTGTATATTTCGTCACGAAAATTACATTAATGTAACCCAAGGTATCAAAAATTGGCTATATATTATAATCTAGATAAATTACAGACAGAAACACAATTGGTGAAACTTTTCTCGATAGACTTATTTTCCAAAGTTGGCTCTTTAAAAACACTAGTTTCGTTTTTAATTAAAACTATGAATAGCTAAACAGTTCATTTTTATATAATTCGTTAAATAATCATACTAGCTAAGTAAATTACAATCAGTTTCTTTTTAAATTTGATGGTTTTCAAGATAATGCAGTTTTATCATTTTTTCCGTCTTATCCGGGTAGACTCAGCCCATACAAAACGTCAAAAATTTCACTTATCACCTTAATTTTGTCGTTTAGGCCTGATTGTGGCACAAACATAATATACAAACTTTCGCATTTATAATATTACTAGCGACCCGCCCCGGCTTCGCACGGGTAGCATGTTATTATACATATAAACCTTCCTCCTGAATCATTCTATCTATTAAAAAAAACCGCATCAAAATCCGTTGTGTAGTTTTAAAGATATAAGCAAACATACATACATACATACAGACGCGGGAAGCGGAAAGCGACTTTGCTTTATACTATGTAGTGATTAGGATTCAGTAAAGTAAGTAAAAAAAATTCGAATGGTAGTACCCAACTCAAGTGACGGAGTTTTTAGGCCGCCTAAAGGCCTCGGTCGTGGTTTATTTAATGAAATTCTTTTACTTTTTTATCTTGTATCTTGTATCTTTTATTTTTTTATCTTGTAAGGACACTCCCCAAGTTAATTGAGGAATTCGAACGTTACGCTTCATCACAACCTGCTCCTAATGACGTCATTTACTCCCTTCCTGTTCCCAAATAATCTTGGAATTGATCGTATCAAGACGGCATCAGTTTTGCATTCCATACATATTAAAGTATGTATGTACAATATATTAAGACATGTGACAGTTATATGGTAAATAGAAATTTAAAAAAATATATTGGTGTCCATTTTACATAGCGCCATCTAGCCCCGAACTAAGCAAAGCTTGTACTGGGAACCAGATATCTGATATCTGACCTCCCACCCCACCTCCCACCCTCCCACAAGTCAACGAGCAATCTTATTAATATATACTTTCATTAACATACTTTTCCGGTCAGAACTCCCCTGGGCAGTAAAAACAATCAAACACTGAAATGGATTCTCCGTTTCCATCGTTCGATGGTATATAGGGTATTAAAGTCAAAGTCAAAGTCAAAAGGAATTTATTACAAAGATCACTTAGAAACATCATTATATAAATAATCAGAATTATATAAAAATTAACTAATTTTTAATCAAAACTATGAATAGCTAAACTATTCATAGTTTTGATTAAAAAGGAAACTAGTGTTAGTATTTGTTTTATTGGTAGTGGTGAAAAGTTTCACCAATCGTGTTTCTGCCTGTAATTTATCTATGTTTATATCTTTGTCATAAAAAACAAAACTTTATATTTTGCGGTTATTAAGAAAAACGATTCTGTATTTATCAAAAACATTTTTTACTCGTCTTAAGTTTAAAATTACCATCACTTTTGTTACAGGCCTCACAGCTCAGTTGGTAGTGACTCTGCCTTCTGCGCTGTAGGTTGTGGGTTCGATCCCCACCCAGGGTAAATATTTGTGACGAACATAGATGTTTGTTCTGTGTCTGGGTGTTACTATGTTACTATGTCCAAGTGTAATTAATTAATTAATTACACTTGGACATAGTATTAATTATTTATTTATTTATTTATTTATTTATTTATTTATTTATTTATTTATTTATTTATTTATTTATTTATTTATTTATTTATTTATTTATTTATTTATTTATTTATTTATTTATTTATTTATTTATTTATTTATTTATTTATTTATTTATTTATTTATTTATTTATTTATTTATTTATTTATTTATTTATTTATTTATTTATTTATTTATTTATTTATTTATTTATTTATTTATTTATTTATTTATTTATTTATTTATTTATTTATTTATTTATTTATTTATTTATTTATTTATTTATTTATTTATTTATTTATTTATTTATTTATTTATTTATTTATTTATTTATTTATTTATTTATTTATTTATTTATTTATTGCATGACCACTTTCCGTTTTGAAGTTTATACACCCTGTATAACTACGAGTACTTGAGCACGAACGACTTCACGGTATACTTACTCTTACGTACTAACTCTTTAAATTTATCACGTCAATATTATGTGATGGTTTGTTTGTTATTCATTCACGTGGTAACCGCAGAATCGATTTTGAAATAAATGTGGTAAATATATTATAAATTACATATCTACATAACATTGAACCTGAATAATATTATATTATTAATTTAAAAACCCTCGACTCTAAAATAGCAGGATTAAATTTTAAATAGATCATACCTGTAAAACTCACATCCCTTCAAAAACTGGAAAAGAGCTGATAATTTACAAATTTTCTTTAATGATATTAAAACGCTTGATCGCTTTTCAAACAAAAAAAAATCTTAAAATCGTTTTATCCGTTACGATGCCAAATACAGACCAACAGATACACAGAGAGAAAAGTCAAGTAGAAACCTTCGGTACCACGCGAACAAGGCCGCGTCTAGAAGCTAGTCACTACACGTTAGGGTAGGTATGTATGAGATTGTGTAAAAGCGCTCATAAAATGCCATTGTGAGCCGTTGTGAGCCATTTTTTTATAGATAAAGCGCTTCCTATATATCTAACACTCGCGGCGTATAAAGCGATTAGCGGTATAGCCCAGAGGCGTACGTGCAACCCAAACACGTAGCGAATATCAAAGTTGTTCGTGCTAGCCATACAAGGGCCGTACCACAAGCTCTTTAAATAATAAGTTTTCTGTAAAATATTTTCTTTTAAATAAACTTTTGTAAAAACCTACTTCGAGCTCGGAATCAGCAGGGCTATTTTGTAAAATCATGAATATCATGTTATGATGTTGATTGCAATACCTAATGTTAGAGAATACCTAACCTGTACACTTTTCATAGTAACTATTTACTGTTTATGCACCTATACCTACGCTTCTGCGTAAGTATTGTGTTGGAAGCGTAGGTTTAGGTGTCTGAACAACATAAAAATCGTAGGTATTATGGCATTCAGTATCAATAAATATTGGTATGAATATCATAAGATAATCATGTTTTTACAAAATAGCCCCACAGAGCAGCGCGCTATATTGAGCCGAAATTTTTCACACACCTTTAGTTCAGTCGTAGTAGTCAGGAGCTCTTAAACGGAATCACTAAAGAACTCCTTAGTACATAGTTCGATTGAGTAAAAACTTGTCATACTTCTCAAGTTCCAATGACAATGTAGTATTATGTGACTGGTATATATACCAGTATCGTGATCCTATATCTTTTAAGGGTTCAAACCCTAAGGGTAAAAACGGGACCCTATTACTAATACTTCGCTGTCCGTCTGTCTGTCTGTCTGTCTGTCACAAGGCTGTATCTCATGAATCGTTATAGCTAGACAGTTGATTTTTTTTACAGATGATGTATTTCTGTTGCCGCTATAACAACAAATACTAAAAACATAATAAAATAATTACTTAAGTGGGGTACCATATAACAAACGTGTTTTTTTTAACTAACGGGTTATAACTTTCGCACCGCGTGTAGTACAGTTTTAATATTACTTTAGCGCATATGGTAAGGCGCTGTATTCTCTACAAAACATCCAGGTTTAATGGAGATGTACATTTGACGAAGGTAAAGCCTTTAAAGGATTTTCTAAGATTATTTGTCTTTTGTATAGCTTTTTATGGGGATCGAGAAATCAATAGCGATGAGCGTTTTCCGCGTGGATTCAATGTGTTATTATTATTTGTAGTCACTTTCTACAGTCAGTACCTTCTACTGAATACAACCCGAAATTATGGAGCCAGCGGGATATGAACGCATTTTCCTTATGGCGAGTAATAAATGTTTTTGATGAATGCAGAATCGTTTTTTTCTCAATAACCGCAAAACATACAGTTTTGTTTTTCATGACAAAGATAACTTAAGGATATAATCTAGATAAATTACAGACAGAAACACGATTGGTGAAACTTTTCTCGATAGATTTATTTTCAAAAGTTGGCTCTTCAAAAACACTAGTTTCGTTTTTAATCAAAACTATGAATAGCTAAACAGTTAATTTTTATTTAATTCGTTAGATAATCTTACTAGCTAAGTAAATTACAGACAGTTTCTTTTTAAATTTGATAGTTTTCAAGATAATAAAGTTTTATCACTTTTTCCGTCTTATCCGGGTAGACTCAGCCCATACAAAACGTCAAAAAATTCACTTATCACCTCAACAAGTCAAAGTCAAAGGTATTATTTATAAATAGGTACAAGCTAACCCGGTGAACTTCATATAGCTTTAGAATTAACAAATGTAAAGTATTCGATGTCCGTCTGTGGTTCTAAGCTACTTCCCCACCAATTTTCAGCCAAATCGTTTCAGCCGTTCTTGAATTGTAAATAGTGTAACTAACACGACTTTCTTTTATATATATAAAATGTATTTTAATAAAATTACAAAGATCGCTTTGAAACGCCTGTTCCTCGCGACTTAGATTTACTATACCTTGGTTTACGACTTAAATTATTAAAGTGAGTTTTAGGGTTCCGTACCTAAAGGGTAAAAACAGGACCCTATTACTAAGACTACGCTCTCCGTCTGTCTGTCACAGGGCTGTATCTCATGAATCGTGATAGCTACACAGTTGAAATTTTCACAGATGATGTTTTTCTGTTGCAGCTATAACAACAAATACTAAAAACAGAATAAACTAAATATTTAAGTGGGTCATACAACAAACGTGACTTTTTTCCGTTTTTTTACAGATAATGGTACGGAACCCTTCGTGCGCGTTCGACTCGCACTTGGCCGGTTTTTTTTCTTTTTAAATCACCGACAAAGATTTAATAAATTCAATTCAGGATTTAACAATTTAATGTTCTATAAATCTTAATAGTTGGATCTATTAAGGTAGGGTCATAGACCCGGTTGTGGTGCCTACCACGGCATTTTTAATTTTGGCAGTCAATAACTAAGCATAGTAAACAAACTTGTTAAGAATCAATAGTTAATACAATTTTTTATCTATGGTCCGTTTTGATTAGTGACAGTTGCGATTATACCTCTAGATAACTAATGATTTCCCGTTTTGTCTATTTAAATATGAATAATTAATAAATAAATATCGCCTGTTACAAAACCTTTGCTTAACCTAAGGGATAGATAAATACTCTATTATTATGTTGTTTAAAAACCGTGTTGGCCGAGTGGGATGTACCTCGACTTTCAATCTGAAGGTCGTGGGTTCGAATCCCGGCGTGCATCAATGGATTTTTCTATTCGAAAATTTATATGCACATCAAAAACATGTGCTTACAATGGTGAAAGACAACATCGTAAGGAAACCAGTTAGTGTTCTTATAAGCGGCGATGGGCTTGCAACCTGTCACGTATGGAATGCTAACTACTGCAAAATGTGGGCATGTGCCAAATATAATGTTTGAACGTGCCTCTGACTACCCCCACTAGACATATTCAAAGAATCTAAGCGTCTGGAGATCTGAGAGGGTGTATACCGTACTTGGGGATTACAGTCGTGATCCCATTTTTTTTTTTTTAAATCGTCTTTTTAATATTTCGTCGGTTTAAAGGTAAAATTCATTAAGTGACATAATTGATCAAATTCATTAAATTCGTGAAACGGTCTCACCAGGGCAATATCTACAAAACAAAGCAGTTACAAAAGCAACCTAATAATCTAAAAACAAAATCAAACTCAATAGGATTGCATTTAAAACTATGAGCAAAATGCAATCTTTTGCAAAAAATAATAATTATCGCTTATAACTCCATACTAGTTTTTCGCATTTAATGAATTTTACCTCTAAACCGACGATTTATTAACCGTGTATTTGAAAATTAAAATGTTGTTCATGTGCCCACAACCAGCGCTCTTACTGTGAAAGATCCGTGTAAAAATCTATAGTTAGGTTGGCCTATGTTTTAAGAAAATAAAGGATAAAATATTCATAACTCGAAAACTACAAGAAATTGCGGAACATTTATGGGGTTGATTCGGGTACCCTAAAGGCGCTTCACCTCTGACCTTTTCGGGGCGCTTGTATAATCTTAGGAACCATTAGCCGGATTATAATTTACACCGTGAGTCAATGTTTCGAAAGTAATCGCTCGTCGGTACTAAATACTTACTAGTAGGTAAAAACAGCACATTTTTATGTTCCAACGTATCAAAATAAACCGGGTTCCGTAGAAAACATTTTTTAGGGTACCTCCTCTACGTGGGATGCTTTTTTCACGTACCCCTTGGTGTAAGGTTTCGTTGAATAAAATTTTAAAAAATATTGTGGGTTTGTGACAGCAAATTTCGATTAAGGGATTCGTTTGTGAAATTATTATAACCTTTTAAGGCGAGTAATAAATGTTTTTGATGAATGCAGAATCGTTTTTTCTCAATAACCGCAAAACATACAGTTTTGTTTTTCATGACAAAGATAACTTATGGATATAATCTAGATAAATTACAGACAGAAACACGATTGGTGAAACTTTTCTCGATAAATTTATTTTCCAAAGTTGGCTCTTCAAAAACACTAGTTTCGTTTTTAATCAAAGCTATGAATAGCTAAACAGTTTATTTTATACTAGCGACCCGCCCTGGCTTCGCACGGGTTTAGTACATATAAACCTTTCTCCTGAATCACTCTATCTATTAAAAAAACCGCATCAAAATCCGTTGTGTAGTTTTAAAGATATAAGCATACATACAGACGCGGGAAGCGGGAAGCGACTTTGCTTTATACGATGTAGTGATAATTCGTAAGATAATCATACTAGCTAAATAAATTACAGACAGTTTCTTTTTAAATTTGATGGTTTTCGAGATAATGCAGTTTTATCACTTTTTCCGTCTTATCCGGGTAGACTCAGCCCATACAAAACGTCAAAAATTTCACCTATCACCTTAAACTTTATTTTATTTTGAAAATGTTTTTTAATCACTTTTCTATTTCTGTTAATAAGATTTTTTTTCAAAATGCTAACAAAAGAATAATCATAAAAACGCCATATAAATTACATTTATCTTACATATCTTCCCTTTCATCATAATCCACCTTAAACTTTGTAACGTACAATTTTGTAACTCGTATCTCCACTGAACTTCCAAAGTAGCAGTAAAATGGAAACTCTCATTATCGGCACTTTGAAAAATGACCAAGTTACGGTGAGACTACGTGCCCACGTCGTTATCCGCGGCCACAGAAGAAAAGTAGTTGCTATGCGTAAAATTCTCACTCCATATCTATACTTTTATCAATGATGTATTAAAAAATATAGATACGTTGTCCGCACTCTAAAATGGCAACATGAAATGAAGCCAATTGGCCACATTGCGCTCAGTCACGCACCAACCTGTCGCGCGACGCTATGTTTGTTTTTAACTATTTTGACTATTACTTATCCTGTGGCGTAACTGAAGATGTTTATTTATCTCCCTCTAGCAACAGGCATCCCGCCGTACGGTGTCATATTTTCTTTCCCTTTCTTTACGCGTATAAGTAGTTATCTAGTATTTTCGCCGTTTTTAAGCGCCATTGACTTTTATACCCTTCAACAGCAACCTAACACACAGGTATTCATCGGGTCACAGATGCACTTATAGTTACTACGATCATGCCATAGAAGAACGTATAGTTAGTAGCAGCGATAACACAAGTTTAGTTAGTAGGACAAAACCACAGATGTGAACATAGTTGTTATAAAATGCCTCTAAATGCGAAAGTAACTTTGTCTGTGACGTTATCACGGCCAAACCGCTGAGCCGATTGTAATGAAATTCCATATAAAGATATTTTAAAATCTTGGGACGGACATAAGCTACTTTTTTCCCAAAATTATCTTTTGATTTTCAGCAATTTCAATGTGTAACGATAAGTCAGAAATCGATTTTCTGAATCTACGCGGAAAAAGTTGCGAGAAACTCGCGGAAAGAGTTGATAGTAACTCTGTCTGTCTATGACGTTACCACGGACGTTATGACGTTTTCATTAAATAACATATACGAGATATACATACGAGATAGTATAAAGTCTCCGGATGAACCATAGGCTACTTTTTTTCCAAAATTTTCTTTTGAATTTCAGAAATTTCAATATGAATTTATCAAAAATCGATTTTCTGAATCTACGTCATATTTAAGATAATAATGAAATGGTATTTGTTCTGTGTCTGTTCTGTAAATACATATTCTGAATTCAACTAACTACCTAGACAAGATATAGATATGTAAACCACGCGCTATTAACCTAGCTTCGAACAGTAGGGAGGAAATGTCAAAGAAAAGCTACACTGTGCTGTCGTGGAGCAACTTCTAAATGTAGAACAACGCATGATGCCACGGATACACCAGAGGACATTTTGTCTCGCAACATGATACGCAACGCTCTATCTACGTGATGTTGCAACGTTACACAGTGTCCCGCAACATTTTAACACCAGCGCGGGCGACATTTCTGTAAACGCTGAGTAGTGTGGGCTGTAAAAACTTCCACAACATTTTCCCCTAGTAATTCATGTAGTTACAGTGTCCCGCAACATTTTAACACCTGCTTGGGCAACATTTCTGTAAAAGCTGAGTAGCGTGGCCTGTAAAAACGTCCACAACATTTTTCCCTGAGTAATTCACGTAGTTACAGTGTCCCGCAACATTTTAACACCTGCTTGGACAACATTTCTGTAAACGCTGAGTAGTGTGGCCTGTAAAAACTTTCACAACATTTCCGTCTAGTAATTCATATAGTTACAGTGTCCCGCAACATTTAAACACCTGTTTGGGCAACATTTCTGTATAAGCTGAGTAGTGTGGCCTGTAAAAACTTCCACAACATTTCCGCCTAGTAATTCATACAGTTACAGTGCCCCGCAACATTTTAACACCTGCTTGGGCAACATTTTTATAAACACTGAATAATGTGGCCTGTATATGTATAAACGTCCACAACATTTTCCCTGAGTAATTCACGTAGTTACAGTGTCCCGCAACATTTTAACACTTGCTTGCTATTGAGTAGTGTGGCCTGTAAAAACTTCCACAATATTGTCTACGAGACATTTACGTAGTTTTTAAGCGACATATCGAGGAACATGTCGTTCCATTTATCCCCTACTGTGCCCGTTGCT
The DNA here is from genome assembly GCA_912999785.1 of Hydriomena furcata. NCBI lineage: Eukaryota > Metazoa > Arthropoda > Insecta > Lepidoptera > Geometridae > Hydriomena > Hydriomena furcata. Next base: position 2,232,829 of record OU538834.1, on the reverse strand, counting down.
TTATAGAATCTAGAGCATAATTCCATTAGCAATATCATACAAAACTTTCGGTAAAACCACCACACTGTCTTTTCCAACGCGATCTACATCTAAAGTCTGTGCAATAGAGCTTATTTTGCATTGCAAGCTGATACGAAGAGACACACGCTCACAGATATAAATGGAGGTTGCGTGTGTCGGACACCCCATGACAAAGATGGGAGAGCCGCAATATTTTCTCATCCATATCTCGTAGGTAGATTTATTCCTATTCTCTGGGAATAGGAATGATAAAGGCGTTATGATAATGTTTGAATTTTTCACAGGGGTTCAAGATTGATCTATGCTCTATATCTTTGTCATTTTTTCTTTCGTATTGATAAGGTCGTTTTTGTATAAAATGCTTTTGTAGTATCGAATCGCTTATTATTCTTAGATGGAATCACAAATCGGTACAGTGGTTTTATCTCACGAAAGTGGGTAAATAAATAATAAATAAATATTGGCAGTTCTTACACACAGCGCCATCTAGTCCCAAACTAAGCATGTACTGGGTGATATATTTATAACTTGTGTTATATTTACAAAGTACAAGCTTTGCTTAGTTTGGGGCTAGATGGTGTTGTGTGTAAAGTCCGCCAATATTTATTTTATTATTTTTTTTCGGTTTAAGTAAAACCACCAATAACAGTAGGTATCGTTAAATTTCTAAGCGCAAAGTTCAACATCTAAACTTGGCGATTCTTACAATTTTATAAACCGGAAAAACTCTTGCTATGTTCCCATTTCGGACCAATATTTCGGATTAAAAGTTGTAAATCTTTTGCCAAAAGCTTTTACATTTCCTCACAAAGTTACAAAGTACTTTTTACACTCCACCGATTCCTTGGAATTTTATGCTGCTAATCGCAACGCTAGACGTAACCAGAAAGAAGATTGGCATCACACTGGAGCTCTACATAGCTTTAAGAAAAGGATCATTAAAAAAAAGGTAGACCCCAAGCCGTGTTTGTTGCCTGATTCTTCTAGGCTTGGTCGCGTGAAATCGGCGTAGCTTCACCTAGTTCCTAAGACGTTTCAAAGTGATCCTTGTGATTTTATTGAAATAAATGATTTTTGACTTTGACTTTGACTTTGAAAGTATTCCCAGAGAGGGTTGACGTCAAGGCAGCCGAGTGTAAAACACTCCAAGCCAAATTCAAATACTTTCTATAACATGCCGTACTCGTGAGGTCAAAATTAAATGCTGAATGCTGCAAAATGTGTATGTATTTGCTAAATTGAATATTTGAACTTACTTCTGACTACCCATTTTGCTAAAATATAGGTAATAATTATATATTAGACTAGCAGTCCACCCCTGCGTCGCACGGGTGTAAAAATATTTTTAAAACAGGGAAAACATCGTGAGGAGACTATTTAGTACTCTTATAAGCGGCGATGGGCTTGCAACCTATCACGTATGGAATGCTAACTACTGCAAAATGTGGGCATGTGCCAAATATAATGTTCTGACGTGCCTGACTACCCCCACTAGACATCTTCAAAAGACCTAAGCGCCTGGAGATTTGAGAGGATGTCTACCGTACTTGCGGATCACAGTCGTAAAAAAAATACAATTAAATTGAGAAGCACCTTTTTTTTTAACTTGGTTAAAAAGACCCGAAGTTACTGCCAAGTTGATTATTCCAATTCAGTGATTAGGTTTTGCTGTACCAGGTTTATTGAAAGTTTTCTCTAACAAATTAATAAAGCCGGGGTCCCACGGCGCGTAAAACGACGGGCCGCGCCGAATGACGCTCCGCCTGTGTGCGTCCGGCGCGTCGCGTACAGAGCGTTCCGAGCACGGGCCACCACGGATGCATCGTTCCCACGGCGCGTCCGTTCGCCTTGGCGCGGTCCGGCGCGTGAAAACGCGGGCCGTGAGACCCCGGCATAAGACTTCTTGTGATGTCAGAAGCACCACAAGTAAACCAACATTTATCAGTATATAAAATTGAATGCAGATGCTTTTTGAGGGAAATTTCGAATAGCGACTGCTTTTATTAGCTAACGCTCGCGGCTACGCTCGTGTTGTACACTGACAAACGGCAAATTATTATTATATTTCAAACTAGGTCATAATCTGTCTCTTCAAATATTCTAACAAATTTGACTGAAATGAAAAAAAAAATTTACTAACATAAAAGTTGAGTAGTTTTCAAAACTTGGTAGGTACATCGATCGGCGATTTCACACATTAAGCTAAGTCGTATCGTAAAAGCTTTTGCAAAAAGTTTACCTAGATTAAATGTATGCCTCGGACTAACTTACAATACCAGCCATCCTCACAAATACCAAAGCGCTTAGATCCTTAAAAATGTCTAAAGAGGGTAGTCAGAGCCACAACCAAATATAACCTTTGGCACATGCTCACATTTTGCAGTAAGCATACCATTCGTAATGAGTCGTCGTAATGTGTAGAATCACTACATAGTATAAAGCAAAGTCGCTTTCCGCTTCCCGCGTATGTATGTATGTTTGCTTATATCTTTAAAACTACACAACGGATTTTGATGCGGTTTTTTTTAATAGATAGAGTGATTCAGGAGTAAGGTTTATATGTATAATAACATGCTACCCGTGCGAAGCCGGGGCGGGTCGCTAGTGGAATATAAAAGCAGAATCTAATCCTTCCGGACAATGGATTACAGTGGGACAAAATGAAGAATTAAATCCCTCAACGGATTTGTTAGGTGGATTAGAGAGGAACAGGGGTACGTGACGGGTGTCTATTGAACTTCATAAACTGTGTGTACTGTACCTACACCTCTTTTATGAAATATCCATATTACTAAGCAAAGCATATAGAAAAGTTGCGCGGCAATTTTTTTCCATAAATGATGTCCTACATCTGTCCCGCATCACGTAATAATGTTGCGGGACACTGCAACGTTGCAGCGTCAAGTGAATTGAGTGTTGAGTGTTATAGCTCAGTTGGTAGTAGCTCTGCCTTCTGCGCTGTAGGTTGTGTGTTCGATTTCCACCCAGGATAAACATTTGTGTGATAAACATAGATGTTTGTTCTGTATCTGGGTGCTATGTATAATAAGTACCTATGTATTTACAAAAAAAAGTATGTAAGTATTTTATCAGTTAATTGGTTCTCATAGTACAAGCTTTGCTTAATTTGGGGCTAGATGGCGATGTGCGAAAATGTCCACCAATATTTATTTATTTTATTTATCATCCCAATTAAGTGGGTTAAGGAAAAAAAACCCATGTCATTTTTCACACAGTCCATTCATGTTAAAATGTCCTCTAGTGTACGTATCCGTGGCTTCAGTTGGACACTAGTCTACCCTTTATCTCAATACATTCACAACCAAACCAATACCCAATAACCTGTATCACTAACCCTCGTATTCAAGAACGACACTATGAGAACACGCAACCACAGTGGACGAAATCTTTTTTCATAAAAATCACTTTATGTGTTGTGCGACACTGCATGGTGTGACTAGAGTCACATTGTCGTGTGTCTCTAGCCAAAGTTGAGCTCTGAAGGCACACGGTAGCGTGCGCCATAGTGCCGCTCAACACATAAAGTGATTTTTATAAAAAAAGATTTCGTCCACTGTGGGTGCGTGTTCTCATAGTGTCGTTCTTGAATACGAGGGTTAGCCACATCACTAAATTCACATCCGTTTTCAAACTAATACTCAAGTTATTCTTCAGGTAAGTAACTAACCATACGATCCGCACATAATCCCGACATCACCTTAATCTCACGTCTCTTTCACGGCCCATTGCGCAAAGTATCCGATAGCGTGGGGAAAGTATCGATAAAGTATCTACATCGATAAGTAACGAAGTACTTGCGTGAAAAGTTGCGAGTTTTAGCTGGGAAAATAGGAAGTTTTGGATTGTTTAGTGCAATGGGCTATTTGACAAGATTTTGAAAACCATTCTAGATTATTCAGTAGTGACTGTGGAACCCATTAAAAAATATCATTTTCAATTCTGTTAAGTAAAAGCCCTAAAAATGTAAATTAAATATCGACAATTTAAATAACCCGCTAAAACGCTTCTATGCAAATGGCGTCGCACTAGTTTCTGTGACGTTACATGCTTGTCAACAAATAAACAAACGTCAAGTTTTTCAAGGCAGGCGATGACATATTGACAAGCAGGTTACGTCATCGTCGATTCGACCAATCCTGATCGTTTTGTGTCACGTGACTGGCGTTTAAAAATTGAAAATTTATTTATGGGTTTTTTAATAAATCATTGTTTATTTTCAAGTTATTTTACTCCATAACGCTTTATGAAGGCATAATTTACATAGATTGCTATCAACAACACTTTATTTTTCATGCTGTCAAATAGCCTATTGTGGCAAGCCTTTGTATTTTTAGACTGTATTTATCTGAATTGCATTTTCTTAATTACGCAACTGAGAATAAGAGCTTGGTTTAATAGCGTCGGCAAATTGTCTGTAATTCTGGCAACAAAGAGTAAAATATATAAAACAAAAGTTTTTTATCGTACTACATTATGACATAATGTTTTAATAATAAAAAATAAATAACCGACAGGCGTTGAATTTTGTTCTCTGAAAATGTATACTAGAGTAATATACATTTTTTTTAAATTAATATTAAGAACGATCATATTTCAACAGATTGGAAAATGTAGGTGAAGTAGTTTTTAAAATTTTACGTAATAACGACTCAATAATGAAATTTTGTATCGCTCTTGAGATAAATCCTGTTCAATAAAAAAATAAACACGATACATATAAATCAACAGATAGATATCGCCTTTTGATAGATATTGGTAAAAGTGACAACGAACTTAATGTTTATTTCGTTAGTTTTAAACTTTAAAATATATTTTACTAGCGACCCGCCCCGGCTTCGCACGGGTGCAAAGCTGATACCAAAATATATTACAGAATGTCTTTGTATACTCGTTAACAGCATTTAAAATTAAAAAAAAAAGTCGCGCTGATTTGAAATCTTAAAATTATCAGTGGTTCTCTAATATATTAGGCATGTTATTATACATATAAACCTTCCTCCTGAATCACTCTATCTAATAAAAACCGCATCAAAATCCGTTGTGTAGTTTTAAAGATATAAGCAAACATACATACAGACATACATACAGACAAGGGAAGCGGAAAGCGACTTTGCTTTATACTATGTAGTGATACATAGTGATTTAATCAATTCTCTATTTTCGTCAAAACAAATCCAACGAGCCCAAACACGACGTAGTTATGTTGTGTAGTTAAAGAGTTCCTATGGCTACGTGCGAGCTCCATCATCAGACCAGCTCGCTAGTACCATATTTTTTGTCATTAGAGATTGATAGGTATGCAAAGTTTTACCTCAATCCGAGAAACTTACAGAGGAATTCCTTTGAACAGCTCCTGAATCCATCATCAGATCAGCTTGCTATTACCATATTATTGCATAGTCACCGAAGTTACATAATTATGCAAAAAATCTGTTCAATCGGTTGGGGATAACTGCTTCAAATTTGATTTGCAAGATTCCACCAAAACATACATAGTTACATACATACATTGCAAGTTAAATATTAGCTTGTAAAATTGATTGTTATTATCATCTGACAAATGTGATGGATTAGCATTAAATGTGTATAAATACCTACCTAACTACATTATCAGTTATTTCATCGATCACGCAATGTAACTACCCTAAAAATATACTTTTAAAAAGCTATAAATCTACCTTCCGTGTCTTCTTAGCGTCAATATACGAGATATGACACGGATTTTTCAGATCAAATCTGTCTGGAAGAAATCGCTTTTTAGCGATAAGACCGCCCATTGTACAATGTTTCTTATAATTTCATTCATACATTCATACATTCAAATATATATTATATGTTTGTTTGTTACTAAATTACGTCCTAATAGCTGAACCAATAACCAATTTAGAAATATGAAACTCCATCGGTGCACAACCGGGATTCGAACACACGACCTTTGGATTCGAAAATCAAAGCAACGATAATATAAGAATAGTAGGCATATTATATCAGTATTAGGTACCAATACCAATGAGAGGGTAAAACCTATCTCTAGTTATGGATAGGTGGTTTGAATATCTACCGATTGCATATTCCGAAACGATTCGCATTAATTGCCTCTCGGTGTTATGTTTTGTATTAATTTAGATTCGATCGATCTGGGTTTGATACAGCATAAAGCAAAACAGCTTGTTTACTTTTTATTTCACTTATTTATTCAGGCTTAGGATAGATTTACATTAGACCGTGCCATGTACGGAGCTTGCCATGTACCTGGCCCGGACAAGACACGGATTTGAAACGTTACATACATTTTGTATAAAGCAGTTTATATTCAACAGTGTCTCATCCTAATCCGTGTCCCGTCCGGGCCCGTCTACTAACTTAAGGCTCCGGCCATGCCCGGACTGGGCCCGGCCTTATATAAATCTTCCCTTAGGCCATGACCTTTTTAGGACATTAGTGGACCGTTTAAATAATTAAAATGTAAACTGATTGTATAGAAAACAGGTGGTAAAATATTAATTGTTGTTTAGGGTGTAGATTGTATATTTATGGGACGGATTATAGAGTTGTAGAGTGAGAAACGGCACCTGCTAATTCTAAATTAAACAAAACTAGTAAAGCAGGTGACTCACCGTCCATTAAAAATATTATAATAATTATTAGCTGACGCGACAGATTACTGATATAGTCCTGTAAAAAAAAATTAGTAGGAACCTTCTCCTGATAATTACGAATACAACAAAAAATGAATTAACAAAATCGGTCTAGCCGTTTACGCGTGATGCCGTGACCAAGGGAAATAGGGATTCATTTTTATATAATAGACAAGTGAGAAATCTGTGAGCAAATCTACATATTTATAGATAGATATAGAGATTATACTTTATTACATTATTTATTTAATGTTTTTATATGAACAGGCACGCGTTTAGTCCATTTCTGAAGCTTTTGGGGGGCTGAAAAAGTCCAGCATGATGGCTACGAATATATACGTTTTTTTTCAAACATTTTATTTTATCTTTGACTTCATACTAAAGTTACTCATTAGTTATCCAGCTGTTTCGTTTTAGCTGTCATTTCGGTCCCTGAACAGATGGTGAAGCAAAAACAACAGATGCCTACATATGATATAAGATCTTTGTACAAAATTACGAATTGAATGCTCCGAGATCTAATTCAATATTTCTTCTACGAGTATTTTCAAGATATCAGTTGTATTTTTCTATTTCAGCATGAAATTAATAAATATATCAATTATGAATCATAATAAAATAAAACTAAACCAAAATATATTTTATCGGATTCATTATGAAGAAAATATCTACACATTTATATTTTTGTATTTTTTGTGAATAGATGTTGTTTTTCATTAACATTTCAAACGGGTATTCATCGCGTTAATACATTTTTCCATGCTTTTATTTAACTTACCAAATATATGTATGTAACTATGGAACTGTGTTTGTTAAGATGGAATCTTGCAACTCAATTTTGAAGCAGTTAATCTCAACCGATTGAGCTGAAAACTCGCATATTTATGTAACTTTGGTGACGATGCAATAATATGACAGTAAGCTGATCTGATAATGGAGTCAGGAGCTATTCAACAGACACTCAAAACGGAACTCCTGAGTAAAAACTTTGCATACTTGTCAAGTTCCGATGACAATGTTATATGATGTGACAGGTGATAGTGCGCTGGTGCTCAATGGTTTATATGATTTTACAAAAGCTTGTCATTGAAAAATGTTTTAAACCAGAAAACTTATTAATTAACACTCGTTTTTTCATCGCGTTATTACATTTTTATAAAAAAAAACAAAGTACACATTAAGGAGTAAACAAAATGTTAATAACGCAATAAATACTCGTTCGAAATTTTATTAATATGTTCAGATTTTGCTGCCAAAACGAAAAACTAGAAACAGGATCACGACTGTATTATCTAAGTACGTAGACATCCTCTCAAATCTCCGAGTGCTCCGAATCATTAAGAATGTCTGAAGGGGGTAATCAGAGGTACATTCAAACATTACACTTGCCCACATTTTTCTGTAGTCAGTATTCCATACGTGACAAATTGCAAGCCCATCGCCGCTTATAAAAATACTCAAACTGCTGCGATGGGCTTGCACCCTGTCACGGGTGGAATGCTAGCCTCTGCTGAATGTGGACATGTGCCAAATGTTATGTTTTGACTTGCCTCTGACTACCCCTTTAGACATCTTCAAAGAAATAAGCGCTTAGAAATCTGAAAGGATGTCTACCTTTATTGGTAATTACAGTCATGGTCATAATTACTTATTTTTTATATTTGTTTCCAAAATATATCAACCAGTAAAGTGAAACATCGAAACAAGAATAAATACATGGTACAGTTAATAGGTACCTATATCCCAGCCTTCACACTATCCAGCCTGATTTCCCCAGTTACAAATGATTAATTCGGTTGAGAACCCATTGGGAATATATTTAATAGGTATTCGTCGAATTTTGTTTGCCACGTGTCGTGTCATCTGTACAGCTGCTTTTAAACGAGGCATACATTTTACTACAACGCTGCAAAAACAGTTTGCTATGTAAGTATACACGTGTGATATTAGACCGGGCCGTGTCCAGGCCGGGCCGGAGCCTTTAGTCAGTGGACAGGCCCGGACGGGACACGGATCAGACACTGTTCTATGTATACTGCTTTATACAAAATGTACGTGTGCAAATCCGTGCCACGTCCGGGCCACATACACGGTAAGCCCCGGGCACGGCCGGGTCTAATATGAATCTACCCTACACGGTGCAGTGCTAAACGACGAGTATAAACTTACTTAAATCACGAGTATCGTAACCTACAGCTACTATTTTTTTACTTATGTGACTTAAATTCGCCATCTTTTAATATTGAAAATGACAAAAAAAATTAACAGAACCACAAACCTCAGTGGTTTTTAAGAGCTATTTTATTTGTTTTTTTTTTGTTTACTATTAAATTTAAAATTAAATGAGAATGTGAACGAGTTTTTTGACTAGCCTCACAGCTCACTTGGTGAGCTCAACTGTGCCTTCTGCGCTGCAGATTGTGGGTTCGATATCCACCCAGGGCAAATATTTGTGTGATGGACATAGATGTTTGTTCTGCGTTTGGGTAAAAAAATATATTATGAATATTCTAATAATAATCTGGTTCCCATAATACAAACTTTGCTTAGTTTGGGGCTAGATGGCATTGTGTAAAAGTCCACCAATATTTATTTATTTAATACTAGCCGACCCGTGACAGACGAAAAGATTGAATGTTTTTAGTCTGTGATGTCAGATCTGTTGCACATTAGCGCAATCTATATAAAAATCATTAATTTTGCGTTTTTTTATTATTTTGGGGATGTTTTTTACATATTAATGTAGCATATGTTTTATTCGGGCATTATATCCACATCTACAGCAAATTTCAACTTAATCCGATTTGTCGTATAGGCCTGATTGAGGCACAAACATACAAACAAACTTACAAACTTTCACATTTATAATATTACTAGCGGCTCGCCCCGGCTTCGCACGGTACCTGGATAAAAAGTAGCCTGTGTTATTCTGATGTATATGCTATATTACTGTAAAGTTTCATTTTAATCAGTTCAGTAGTTTTTGCGTGAAAGAGTAACAAACACACACTTTCGCATTTATGATATTATTAGGTTTAGAATATGTAGTTTACGACTTGTATAATTAATATACCTATATAATTTCATAACCCTTATCCATTTGACAAAACGTAATATTAAGATGAAAGGTAAATTTAATGCTACATCTAAAAGCGACTTTGCGCTTCTAAGGAAATTACGAAATTACTAGTAAGTAGGTAGATAACACACAATACAACCACTGGGAAATTAGAATTTCCAAGTAAATAATTACGAGAAGAACATTAGAGAAGTAGGTACTTTTAATTATTATTCTTGTTTGAGCCTTCACCTTATTCGATCGGCACCACACTGGAGCTCTAAAAACGGTAGACCCCAAGCCGTGTTTGTTGCTTGATTCTTCTAGGCTAGGTCGCGAGGAATCGGCGTAGCTTCATCTAGTTACTAAGACGTTTCAAAGTGATCTTTGTGATTTTATTGAAATAAATGATTTTTTGATTTGAATTTAAATTACGCAATGAAAGTTTGGTAATACATTAGGTTTTTATTTTACGAAGTGAAATTAATATTATAATAGCTTTACAGTGACTTTATAGTGAAATATTGAAATTCCTGAAAATCAAAAGTATTTTTTTGTAAAAAAAAAAGTAGCTTATCTTCATATAAAAATAAAACTATAAAAATAACTAAAAAGGATCACGACCGTAATCTCCAAGTACGGTAGATATTCTCTCAGATCTCCAGATGCTTAGATCCATTGAATCATCTAGTGGGAGTAGTCAGAGGCACGTCCAAACATTATATTTGGCACATACCCACATTTTGCAGTAGTTAGCATTCCATGCGTGACATGGTTGCAAGCCCATCGCCGCTTATAAAAACACTAACTGGTTTCCTCACGATGTTTTCCTTCACCGTTGTGAGCACGTGTTTTTGATGCGCATAAAAAAAAAAAAAAAAAAAACACAAAGAATGTTTTTCGAACAGAAAAATCCATTAATGCACGCCCGGATTCGAACCCACGACCTTCAGATTGAAAGTCGAGGTACATCCCACTCGGCCAACACAGCATCTCAGCATTTTTGTATATTGATAGATTTTGAATATTGAGGTTTAGTTTTAATTGTATGATACTCTTAAGCAAAAGTCTACTCTACTTTGTCTAACCATGTGACATTTTCTAAAGTTAGTTTTCACAACTTAAATCTTCTTGAAGTGGCCATTGAGAGTGTTAAAGTAGTTTTCAACGAATCCTTATCAAATTGTACATAAATTCCATCTCAGACTCCCAGGACATGAGATAAAAAGTTTTTCTATCGAGTTTAAAACTCAATTCATATTGTAAAACTGGAAATTCTCGTGAAATTCTCATGTAACATACATGTGAAGGCATCGACAAGCTTGAATTTCAAGAGGTATCGTGACGTTATTTGAATACAGCGATGCACCAAGAGGGTTAACTTATATCAAAAATGAAATAAAATCACGACTGTAATCTTCAAGTGCAGTAGACATCCTCTCAGATCTCCAGGCATTTAGATCCTTGAAAATGTATAAAAAGGTAAGTCAAAGGCACGTCCAAACATTTGTCACATGCCCACATTTTTCAGTAGTTAGCATTCCCCACGTGATAGGGTTGCAAGCCCGTCGCTTGGCTTTCTATATATACTAGCGACCCGCCCCGGCTTCGCACGGGTAGCATGTTATTATACATATAAACCTTCCACCTGAATCACTCTATCTATTAAAAAAAACCGCATCAAAAGCCGTTGTGTAGTTTTAAACATTTTTTGCACACCAGCGCCATCTATAACAAAATCATCCCTTAAGCGTTTTATTATTTTGGGATAATTTTTCGTATTTTAAAGTAGTCTATGTTTTATTCGGGCATTATATCTACATCTACAGCAAATTTCATCTTAATCCGTTTTGTTGTTTAGGCCTAATTGAGGCACAAACATACAAACAAACTCACAAACTTTCACATTTATAATATTATTAGAATATTCAACGACCGTACCGAAATAGAATGAATTAAATTTCCGTTCCCAAACGAATTTGGAATATACAAATCTTAATACCTATGCCTATAAGCAAATTTTTAACGTGATAACGTCTTACAAATGAACGCCGGCTGCACGCACGAAAAAGCATGACTCATTAAATAAATAAAATAAATAAATATTGGCGGACTTTACACACAGCGCCATCTAGTCCCAAACTAAGCAAAGCTTGTATTATGGGAACCAGAAAACTGATAGAATACTTATATAATTTTTTTTTTTTTTTTGTAAATACATACTTATTATACATATTAACACCCAGACACAGAACAAACATCTATGTTCATCACACAAATATTTGTCCTGGGTGGGGATCGAACCCACAACCTACAGCACAGAAGGCAGAGTTACTACCAACTGAGCTGTGAGGCCAGTCACGTTCCGCCTGATCTGAGCGTTCAAGCGAGAGCGACAAGCGATAGAGAGGCACGATCGGCCTAAGCGTTGACGTTATCACGTAAAATTAATAATTAATAATAATTAATTAATTAATTAATTAATAATTAATTCGTAAACCGACTTTACAGACAACCAATTTTATCTAGAAGCACGAAAGTTGCGGGCGGAAGCTAGTATATCATACGTTCATTTAATGATACCTAACCCTTTGATCTTGCCCTAGAATAAGCAAAGCAGTTATGCTGTGAATATTAAATTGTTTTATTCAAGGTGAAATCATGTTTGTTATAGTCTAGTCTAGACTATAGTTTGCTTTGAAGTTTTCCCCACACAGCATTACGACTAAAACTACAAAATGCCTATTACTAAGATAATATAAACCTCGTTATTTTATGTAGATAGTACTGGGGTAGATACTTCTAGGTACTATAAAATATCTACTTATCTACAGTACCATAGTACTACTATAGTAATATCTAGAACGAGACTAGCAAATTCAGAAAATTTTAATAATCATGATTTTTACGGAAAATTCTGCAGTTTGCGTAACCTTTGATTTATTATTTAAAAACTTTGAGGGATAAAGTAAATAAAAATATTTAAAAAACCGGCCAAGTGCGAGTCGGACTCGCGCACGATGGGTTCCTTACCATCATCTATAAAAACGCCAAAAAACACGATTGTTGTATGGAAGCCCCACTTAATTCTTTTTTTAGTATTTGTTGTTTTAGCGACAACTGAAATACATAATCTGTAAAAATTTCAACTGTCTAGCTATCACGGTTCATGAGATACAGCCCTGTGATAGACAGGCCGACAGACGGACAGCGAAGTTTTAGTAATAAGGTCACGTTTTTACCCTTTGGGTACGGAACCCTAAAAACTAATGAAATCAATATCTATCTTCCCGAGGTTTTAAATAATATAAATAACACATCAACGGCCATTTCAAACGATATATTTTTTTTTTGAGAGACCTCTTCTAACTCACAAAATATTGAAACAAAAGCATTCAATATCTTTTTACAAAGTAGGTAGGTACATAAATTGACACACTAACAAATTTTAAATATCCAAGCCTTTTAATTTTCAAACAAAATAACAAACAGACTTGCAAGAGTGATCAACAACAAAGGTTCTGTTTTTACTTTTTGAAGTACGGAACCCAGTAAGTTAAGTTCATAAATTATTAAAATCTGATTCTGTTATTATGCAGGAAGGAAATAAGAAATACATTCTCTTGGTACGCGACGAGTTCAATCCTCCTCCGGCTTTATTCTACACAAATCATTACACTTATCTTTTCTCCATAGAATATTTACCTCGAGTACGCAATAGATAGAAACAGTAACAGAGTGAGAATTCAGTTTTCCCTTATCCAGGCAAAATATTTTAATGTATTCTACCGCAGAGGCTATAGGATTATTGAGTTGTTCCGAGTTCCAGATTAGCCGGCACACCAGACTTCGCGTTATTTTGATCACAGCTCAGTTGGTAGTAGCTCTGACTTCTGCGCTGTAGGTTGTGGGTTCGATCCCCACCCGGGATAAACATTTTGTGTGATGAACATACATGTTTGTTCTGTGTCTGGGTGTTATGTATAATAAGTATGTATTTACAACAAAAAAACGTTTATAAGTATTCTATCAGTTATCTGGTTCCCATAGTGCTAGATGGTGCTACGTGAAATGTCCACCAATATATTTATATTTTGATTAAAGTTCCAAGCAGATTTTGGTAGTTACTTTAAACTATTAAACCCAGCTCTAAGTTTATGACTAGCTGTATCCCTGGTTTCGCACGGGACACAATTCTAATAATAAAATGTAATTGTAGTGCGGCCTCAGGTGTAGAAATACCGTCAAATACACAAACGTACTATCGAGTTCTAGGTAATTGTGATTAGTAAATACGACAACGAATTCTAATTTGTCATCTGTCATACCTAATACTAGAACTGTTCGGAAACCTGTTTAATTAAACCAGCAAAGCGATAAGCGCCCGCAAAATTGATGTCGACTGTGAAAGCGGTTTATATTGATACTAGCTTCTGCCCTCGACTTCGCTCATGTAGTAGGTACCTTGAAAAATCCTTTAAGCTATTCCAGGACATAAGGTGTGTATATTCTAAGTTTCATTGGAATCCGTTAGCTCGTGATTGAGTCACAAACAAACAAACATTCGGATTGATTATACTACTAGCTGCTCGCCCCGGCTTTCCACGGGTACCTGGATAAAAAGTAGCCTATGTGTTATTCTGATGTTTAGCTATATTACTGTAAAGTTTCATTTAATCTATTCGGTGCTTTTTGCATGAAAGAGTAACAAACACACATAAACTTTCGCATTTATAATATTAGTAGGATTAAGATAGACATTTCAAACATTGCCATCTAGCCCTAAACTGCGTAAAGCTTGTGCAATGAGAACTAGATAACTTACAGAATACTAACTAATAAAGCTTGATCTATGGAAACCCGATAACTAATAGAATACGTACTATACATACGAATACTAAGCCTGTACTATGACTGTATAGAACACTTACTTTAGTATTGTAAATACATAGTTAATTAACACAGAACAAACTTCGAGTATGTTCATTACACAAATGTTTGTCTTGAATGGGGCACATAACCTTTTGTGCAAAAGGCAGAGTGAGCTGTGAGTCAGTGAGGTTTAATTTAACTGCTCGTTATTACGTTTCAGAAGTACCCATTTAGTAAATCTGACTGCGGACTTTTTTTTATCGACACAGCTTTGCAATAAGCCGAGGGCAAGTGGGCAGTACTTCGGCTTTCGATACGAAGTTTGTGGGTTCGAACAGGGTAGTGAAACAAAGATTAAAAAACAAATAGGATCACGACTGTAATCCTAAAGTACGGTAGACATCCTCTCAGATCTCCAGACGCTTAGATCTTTCGAAGATGTCCAGTGGGGGTAGTCAGAGGCACGTCCAAACATTATATTTGGCACATGCCCACATTTTGCAGTAGTTAGCATTCCATACGTCACAGGTTGGAAGCCCATCGCCGCTTATAAGAATACTAACTGGTTTCCTCACGATGTTTTCCTTCACCGTTTTGAGCACGTGTTTTTGATGCGCATATAAATTATAAGATTAAGTGTTAAACAAAAATATATGCGTTTTAAATAGTGCCTAAAACGGTAAAGGAAAACATCGTAAGGAAATCCGTTATTATCACGTAGGATAGCAATATATGGGCATGTGCCAAGTATAGTTATATATATATAAATAACCGGCCAAGTGCGAGTCGGACTCGCGCACAATGTGTTCCGTACCATTATCTATAAAAACGACAAAAAAATGTGTTGTATGGGAGTCCCACTTAAATATTTATTTTATTCTGTTTTTAGTATTTGTTGTTATAGCGTCAATAGAAATAAATAATCTGTGAAAATTTCAACTCTCTAGCTATCAAGGTTCATGAGATACAGCCCTGTGACAGACAGACGGACGGAAGGATGGACAGACAGACAGACGGACAGCGAAGTCTTAGTAATAGGGTCCCGTTTTTACCCCTTGGGTACGGAACCCTAAAAACCTTAAAGCACACCATAAACAAATTTAAGAAATATGCATACTCGTAAAAACAAAAAATATGCTGAACAGAGGCATGTCCAAACAAATTTAATGTTTTGAAATGTCTCTGCTAAATGTCTCTAAGAATCTGAACGTCTCGAGGTCTGAGAGAATGTCTACCGTACTTGGGAATTGCAGTCGTAATCCTATTTCATTAACCGACTTCAAAAAGGAGGAGGTTCTCAATTTGCCTGTATGTTTTTTTTGTATGTTACGCGATTACTCCGGCGTTTGTGGACGGATTTACAATTTTTTTTTAATTTGAAAGCCTATACTTCCGAGATGATCTTATTACCACCAAGTCAGCATCTGATGATGGGATCCCAGGGAAATCGAGAGAAACCTTCAAAATTTATGGGCACTGATAGTGGTTTTCAACTATACCTTGCCCTTCTTTCATTGGCATACATTCGAAATAGAAATTATGAACACTTCGAGTTGACGTCACGAATTTGAACCACCTATAAGGCAAAGATAACAATATCAATCTATATGTATTTTAAAGCACTAGAAATTTTATTTATAAACATGAAGTCGGTTTTGTTTTTAGTTTTTAAGCGTTTTGAGTTACACAGCCGTGTGGTCCGAGTGGGAGGTACCTCGACTTTCATTTCGAAGGTCGTGGGCTCGAATACCGGCGTGCATCAATGGACTTTTCTGTTCGAAAAATTTATATGCGCATCAAAACACGTGTTCAAAACGGTGAAGAAAAACATCGTGAGGAAACCAGCTAGTATTCTTATAAGCGGCGATTGGCTTGCAACCTGTCACGCATGGAATGCTAACTACTGCAAAATGTAGGCATGTGCCAAATGTAATGTTTGAACGTGCCTCTGACTACCCCCACTAGACATCTTCAAAGGATCTAAGCGTCTGGAGATCTGAGAGGATGTCTACCGTACTTGGGGATAACAGTCGTGATCCTCTTTTATTTTTTAAGCGTAATTATTTTATTCTGTTAACGAGAGGAATGTCCAACAATTTTGTATTCCAAATCTCAATTGCAGTGCGGCAGTCGGTCGATGCAATGTCTGCTACCACTAACTAAATAGCTAGCTTTGAGGTTTGAGTATAACTGACTAACCAACCGCATTTTAGTATGTTGGTTAATCTGCCCAGCCCCAGCTTTCGGCCCGAAACTAGTCCGCCACCGAATGTGTTTTAGTTTGCCAATTAGTTTACTTACCTAGAAATACATAACGTGACCGATTGTATGGCTATTCTCACCTGAATATTAGACGCATCCCGCATCCCGCCAAGTAAAGCAATTAGCTAATCACTACATAGTATAAAGCAAAGTCGCTTCCCGCTTCCCGCGTCTGTATGTATGCTTATATCTTTAAAACTACACAACGGATTTTGATGCGGTTTTTTCTAATAGATAGAGTGATTCAGGAGGAAGGTTTATATGTATTAAACCCGTGCAAAGCCGGGGCGGGTCGCTAGTTACGTAATAAAATAAGACAGAAGGACCCTCAAAGTAGGGACTGAATAACCGACATGGTATTACATGGATCTCACAACTTTTTACGGTAGAAGAACTGAGTTGCGTTGCGAGACTTGGCATTTTTACAAGTTATGTTTTTGATGGCATATAGTATACTCGAGGAAACCCACGACTACGTTCGCGTGAAATTGTTTTTAAACAGACTTAAATTATTTTTATTTTTTTTTCAATTAATTAATTATTTTTAAAGTATTTTTAAGAGCATTCTCCATAAATTAAAACCCTTTAAAACTACAAAAATTGGCCAGTTTTAACCGCCCACTTTGGATGTCCAGTAAACAAATTTGACAATTAAAATCAATGGAAAAAAGACATGCCCCCGTATTCAGGAACGACACTGTGAGAACACGCACCCACAGTGGACGAAATCTTTTTTCATAAACATCACTTTATGTGTTGAGCGACACTATGGCGCACACTACCGTGTGCCTCTAGTGCTCAACTTTGGCTAGAGGCACACGTATTTTAAATTCCTTTTTTTTTAATTTGTCGCTGCTAGGATTATCTCTTAAACCTTCGCTACACCAGTGGTTTAAGCTGCGCGTAGATATATCTAGATAGATAAGTCTAGCAGATTGACGCATATGGCAGTAAAAAGAAGACCTTATTTCCCACCAACAGTGTTACTTGGTTGATTGATATTGGTAGATAAAGTTGAACTTTATGGTCAATCGCATCAACCATCTATAACTAGATTTAAAAGAATATAGATAGACAAAAATCTCAAAAATGTACAATGAACGATTCTTTTTCACTTTTCGTCGATATTTTAGAGAAATATGTGACCTTTTAGCTTTAAAAAGTCCGGCTAAAACTGCTTTATTTTAGTTTTCTTTGCCTAGTTTGATGATAATCTAAGTTGTGTTGTTTATGATTATATCTATTTATTGTGTAAAATATCACATAACCACAATGGTTTTAAATCCAAACAAAAATGTTTGTTGCCTAATTCTTTTAGGCTCGGCATCACGTCTATATTACGACCGTTTTATGATGGCAGCTGCGACGTAGATAAGCGAGCTTTACGCGTGTGTTAATCTAAATTCCCGTCCAAGGGCGTATTAAATAGATTCCAGAGAACAAGATCGTAAATTACAAGTATCTCTAAATTCCTATCTGTGACTAATGGAATGCCTATGACTTAGCTCACATGTCTTAAGACCATTTTATTTCAAATTCTATGAACTCTAGTTCCCATATTCTTAGTTGTAACCTATATCTTCACCTCGACTCGACCTCAAAACCGTGTTTTAGTTGATAAAATTAACTCAGTTTGCCTCAAGGATTCCTCAGTCAACAGAACTATCAATTCAAGATACTTCGAGATGTATCTTGATATTCCTCGATAGCTTCGACGGTTTGTTACTAAAAATTTGATGACTTATGACATAATAACGTGTTTGAGGAACCTCAAAAATATCGATTTAAGATACCAAATATAAGATACTTTTCAAGGGAAAAGTCGAGGAACCTCAAAAGAGTCGAGGTTACTAAGAGAATGTGATGAAAGTGAATAAAGCATAAGAAGTATGTCTGGATCGTAGCAAGTGGAAATCCGTGGTCTCTGCATACCCCTCTGGGAAACAGGCGTGATTTTATGTATTGTATGTACATACATATATGAAGATCTTTGCCTACCCTACAGCTCAGTTAGTAGTAACTCTGTCTTCTACGCTGTTAGGGTTTGGGTCTTCTACGATTACCACCAAGGACAAACATTTGTGAGATGAACATAGATAATATTTGTTCTGTGTCTGGATCATTAGTTTGTATTTAAGGTGATGAGTGAAATTTTTGACGTTTTGTATGGGCTGAGTCTACCCGGAAAAGAAGGAAAAAGTGATAAAACTGCATTATTTTGAAAACCATCAAATTTAAAACGTAACTGTCTGTAATTTACTTAGCTAGTATAATTATCTAACGAATTATATAAAAATGAACTGTTTAGCTATTCATAGTTTTGATTAAAAACGAAAGAGAGCCAACTTTGGAAAATAAATCTACCGAGAAAAGTTTCACCAATCGTGTTTCTGTCTGTAATTTATCTAGATTATATCCATAAGTTATCTTTGTCATAAGAAACAAATCTGTATGTTTTGTGGTTATTGAGAAGATTCTCATAGCACAAACTTTGCTTAGGGTTGCGCTGTATAAAAGGTCCACCAATATTTATTCATATACTAGCTTCGCCCGCGTTGTACCTGGATAAAAAGTAGATAGATAGATAGATAGATAGATAGATAGATAGATAGATAGATAGATAGATAGATAGATAGATAATACTTTATTGTACACCAGAAATAAACAAGCAAAACATTAAAAAATAATTTTAGAATTACGTACAATGGGCGGCCTTATCACTAAAAAGCGATTTCTTCCAGGCAACCTAAGGATGGAAAGTAGTGAGCAAAGTAAACAGTGCTTAGCCTATGTTTTATTGTATAAGCTACTAGCAGACCCGACCACGCGTTGCTGTGGCTAAGGTTATCTATACTAATATTATAAAGAGGAAAGATTTGATTGTTTGTTTGTTTGTTTGCATCGAATAGGCTCCGAAACTACTAGACCGATTTGAAAAATTCTTTTACCATTAGAATTCTACATTATCCCCGATGAACATAGGCTATAGAATATTTTCAAAAACGTTAGGGATCCGTATGAAAATTTCGATAATGTAACCCAACGTGTGAAAAAAACACACAAAAAATCCTTATATCGTTTGATGCGGAAATTATTGACAATAGAGCAAAATGATGTACTACAGTTTTATAGAAAACATCAATATCTACAAAAAAGTTTGTAATACCATATGTCTAACTATTAGGGATCCCTATTAAAACTTCAATAATGTAACCCAAGGTGTAAAAAAATTAGCCATAAAATCATTATTACACCCGTGCGACGCAGGGTGCACTAACTAAGCAGGCAGGGTAACAACTAGTTTACTATAAATTGATATGTAAGCTATCCTATCTTTCAAGTTGGATCAAACTGCACATGGTGTGCAAAGTTTGATTAATCAATTAAGTAGTTTAAGAGTCCATCGCGGACAAACAACGTGACGCGTAATTTATTTATATTAAGGGGCTCCCAGTCGCTGATTGCTCTTTTTCGAAACGAAAAAAGAAATACTTCTGAACAAGCCACATCTCCTATTTTTATAAGTATCCTACCTAGATTTCTATTAAGCTGAAAACATAATAGCAGAAACTTTTCACGATAAAGATATTATTTCAAAATGATACGTTTTAGAATTTATGATCGAAATACTTTATATACCTACTATTAAAATCAACTTGTGATTTATTGTTAAAGATAGGTAATATGTAGACAACACTATAGCTCGGATCAACATTTTGACTGATTAAGAGCTCTGTTGCGGTCACTCATCCATTTATACTCCGCTGAAGGTAGCTGAACTTCACAGAACTGTTTAGAACCAAAATAAATAAGTATTGGTGAACATCATTACAGTGCCATCTAGCCCCAAACTACGCAAAGCTTGTAGGTAATATGGGAACTAGATAACTGATAAAATGCTTAAATACTTTTTATATAAATATAAAAACCGGCCAGGTGCGATTCGGATTCGCGCACGAAGGGTTCCGTACCATTATCTATAAACATCAGCAAAATCAAATTTCAAATTTATTTATTAATATTGACATAAGACATAAAAAACACGTTTGTTGTATGGGAGCCCAACTTAAATATTTATTTTATTCTGTTTTTAGTATTTGATGTTGTAGCGTCAACAGAAATACATCATTTGTGAAAATTTCAACTGTCTAGCTATCACGGTTCATGAGATACAGCTTTGTGACAGACAGACGGACAGACGGACAAACGGACAGCGAAGTCTTAGTAATAGGGTCCCGTTTTTACCCTTTGAGTACGGAACCCTAAAAATGAATCCCTATTTTGAGTTTGAGTTTGAGTTTGATTTACCCATGCCCACATTTAGGAGTAGTTAGCATTACGTGACAGGTTGCAAGCCCATCGTCGCTGTTAGAACGGCTAAAAGATAACAGCTGAGCGTTTTCGTGCTTTAGAGGGTGCGATGAATCGTTGCTCCCGGCTATAAAAGTCGTTAAGCCACGACGGAAGCTGCGAAGTGGAAAATCCTAGCCCCGTTTTACATAAAAGTTTTTTGATACCGGCCATTACATTCATATTATTTTTAACCGACTTTAAAATGAGGAGGTACGAAATTCGGATGTATTTTTTTATTTTTGTTACCTCAGAACTCCGACATTTATAAATCGATTTGGAATATTCATTTTTTATTGGAAATACTATCTGTTTTGGTCCCATTTATATAAGAGGAAAAATACCTCTAAAAATGAATAAAATTGAGGATGAAATTTTGTATCTATAAATATGTAATCCGATTTCGATGTTTTTTTTTTTATTTTGTAGAGAATAGGCCTAAGTTGATTTCATTTATATGTACATGAAAGTAATTAGGGTCAAAGTCCCAGTTGTGGTGCCTACCCCGGTTTTGGTAATTTTAAATTTTTGTGGTCATTAACTAAGCATAGCAAACAAACTTGTTTAAAATCTATAGTTAATAAAATTGTCTATGGTCCGTTTTGATTAGTGGCAGTTGTGATGCATACCTCTAGACTTGATTGACCACAACTAAATATTTCCCGCCTTTTACAAAACCTATGCTTAACCTAAGAGATAAATAAATATATTCTATGTTGTTTAAAAATCGTAATTTTAATCATTTTTTCAATTTAAATCGTATATTTAAAAATTAAAATGTTGTTAAAATGCCCACAACCAGCGCTCTCAAACTATTCAATTATTATTATTTTAAAGGTTATTTTTAAAATTTTCTCCTTCCTTTATTCCCCCCACCTAATATGTTGTATACATAGTATACCACTATGTACACAACATATTAGGTAGGGGGGTAGTAAAGTTTTGATATTAAAGCCTCAAAATTACAGGTTAACAAGACAGCTTGCGAGATTGTACGTCAATCAGTAGCGCAAAATTTGTATTTGTAAATTGTATATTTATACAAGATGTTCCAAAAATAGTATAATGCGGAAATCCAGAGCTAGAGCACTCTTAGAGGTAAGCAAATCATTTCTATGTATAAAAAAACTGGCCAAGTGCGTGTCGAGCCACGCGCAATGTAGGGTTTCGTAGTTTACGCAACTAACAACGGTATGTAATTTTCACGATATTTGTACTAAAGAGTTTATTTTTAGTTTACGAGTAATCGTCGAGCAATTTAGAAAATACATTAGTTGGTCGATGATTACTAGTAAACTTGTAAAGCCTACTTAGCCGTGATAGTTTTCCTTTTAAATTCGTTTTATGTACTACCATACCATACTACTTTTAGATTAAGTTAATTTCAATTACATAGTCATTTAATATTATCTACTATATAAAAGAAAGTCGTGTTAGTTACACTATTTATAACTCAAGAACGGCTGAACCAATTTGGCTGAAAATTGATGGGGAGGTAGCTTAGAACCAGGAGACGGACATAGGACTTTTTATAACGGGAACGGAAACGGGAACGGGAACGGGAACTAATCTAGAAAAAGAAATATGTTTCTCATCATAACTCGATAACTATATTAAATCTCAATACATACATTAGGGTGTTTCGGTTACCTCTAAAGATCCTCTACATCTGAATATCTCCCTGAAACTATCTTTGGGACACCCTGTTTGAATAAATTATTGGAACTACTCGGGAAAATTCCGCAAATATTCCCGAATAGATCTTACAGATTAATTTATCAAAGAAGACACGAGAAATTCGTTTGATGATATATTTATTAAAGCTATATACATATACACAAGCTTTACGTAAAGCGTGTGTTCATTTTAAAGCGGAATTTTATGAAATTGGATAACGTGTGGCGACTTTATCATTCGATACACTTAAATAAATCTTTATTAAGGGGCTCCCAGTCGCTGATTGCTCTTTTTCGAAACGAAAAAAGAAATACTTCTGAATAAGCCACATCTCCTATTTTTATAAGTATATTACTTCAGGTTCCTACCTAGATTTCTATTTAGCTGAAAACATAATAGCAGAAACTTTTCACGATAAAGATATTATTTCAAAATGATACGTTTTAGAATTTATGATCGAAATATTTTATATACCTACTATTAAAATCAACTTGTGATTTATTGTTAAAGATAGGTAATATGTAGATCTAGATTTCTATTAGAATAGATTTTTGATAAGTAATTATAAATAATTAATATCATTAATTTATTCAAAAAGCTAAGGCGGACCACGCGCCTATGTGTGTTTGTCGTCATTGCAGCGGTCGGTAAGATTATTTATCGAAGTGATTATAGATGGGTACATCTTTATTCACATATACTATACATTATAAAATAGGAGATGTGGCTTGTTCACAAGTATTTCTATTTTCGTTTCGAACAAAAACAATCGTCGACTGGGAGCGCCTTAAATACATTTCGTATTTAATTTTTTTTTTTATCAAAGCGCTGTGTAATAGAAAGTAACGGTAATGTAAATGTACTTCGTTACCAAAACATGGCTATGTGATCATAGTTATTTTAGACCCAAATCGCGACAGACTTTGTTCTGTCCAAATGATCACATAGAAAAAAGCAATTTCAGGCATCTTTCAATTGATTTCTTATAAACCTTGTCCTGATAAAATAAATTGCGAATTTTGGTAAAATGCGTATCATTCATTAATTAAAACTGCGTTGCTGTGACGACTGCATGTTTTTAGTTTGCAGTGTCGGTTACACACCAGCGCCGTCTGTACCAAAATCATCATTTATGCAATATTTTTATCATTTAGGCTCAAAATTTTTGGGGTTGTTTTTCTAACATTTTTTATCTACATCTACATGTACATCTACAGCAAATTTCATCTTAATCCGTACTGTCGTTTTGGTTTGATTGATTATCAAACATCAGATAATTTAAATTATGGTCAGTCAGCCTTAATCTGGAAAAATATAATTATACTAGCTTCCAACTGCGACTTGGCTCGCGCGGTACATCGCTATAAACATTTTTATATGCTATTCCAAGGTATGGGGCTATGTTTAATAGAAGTTTCATTAAAATCCGTTGAGTGGTTTTAGCATTATTGAGCCACAATCATACAATCTTCACAAACTTTCGTATTTATAATGTAAGATGTTATAATAAATTCAATTAACCTTCTAAGTCTTTAATCCAAATGACTCGAGCACCTGTTTCCAAGCCCATTCTAAACAAGACAGGGTCACGTCTTCCAAGCGTTAACGACCGTTTAAAACTAACCCCAAACTGCGCCAAAATGGCCAGAACAGTGTTAATCAGGGCCAATATAAACAGTGATTTACCTCTACCTACCCTTAACTTCAACCCTCTAGTCTCCCAAAGCAACCACAGTACGAGTATATTGAAACAGATGCCAAAATAAACCGGGTCAAGTATAAAGTGATTCATAAAGTAATTTCGGAATAAACTTATCTATGACTACTTATGAAGACTATAAAATAATTTTTGATATCTTAGGTTATAATATTTCAATTTTCGTTGGAATCTATTATTTTATATAAAAATAGCCTATATTTTGCTGATAATATATTTGATGAGTGAAAGAATGTTTAACATTGGTCCAGTATGTTTTTAGTTTATCTACTACAAACAACCATACAAATATAAGATCATTTTAATGTAGAAAACGTTCACTTATAAGCAGCTAGCTAGAAGAAATAAATCAAATAAATAAATATTGGTGGACTTTTTATAAACAATGTCATCTAGTCCTAAAATAAACTAAGCTTCTACTATCACTACATAGTATAAAGCAAAGTCGCTTTCCGCTTCCCGCGTCTGTATGTAATATGTATGTAATATGTATGTATGTTTGCTTATATCTTTAAAACTACACAACGGATTTTGATGCGGTTTTTTTTTATAGATAGAGTGATTCAAGAGGAAGGTTTATATGTATAATACATGCATAATATAGTAGAGAAACACTGATAATTTTAGAGGTTTCTAATGTGATGTCGTAAAAAACACATTTTTTTTTCTACAATAAAGTCCGCGATGGTATTAGAAATGTCTTACGCACAGCGAAGCGGGCACGGGGCAGCTAGTAAAGTATAAAAGTATAAAACTTATACTATACTTTTTTTTGTAAATACATACTTAACTTATTATACAATACAACATATTAACACCCAGACACAGAACAAACATCTATGTTCTTTCCACAAATGTTTATCTTGGGTGAAAAAAGTGATGTTCGACTGAATAGCTTATAACCAAAGAAAAAAATCGGCCAAGTGCGAGTTGGAATCGCGCACGAAGGTTTCCGTACCATTATCTATAAAAAACGGAAAAAAAAACACGTTTGTTGTATGAGAGCCCCACATAAACATTTATTATATTCTGTTATTAGTTTTTGTTGTTAAAGCGGCAACAGAAATACATTATCTGTAAAGTTCATCTGTCTAGCTATCACCGTTTATGAGATACAGCCTTGTGACAGACAGACAGCGAAGTCTTAGTAATAGGGTCGTTTTTACCCTTTGTGTACGGAACCCTAAAAAGATCACGACTGTTATCCCTAAGTACAGAAGTTATCCTCTCAGATTTCAATCTCAGATTACTTTGATCGCGGTGGAGTTACGCCTGTTTCCTCGCGACCAAAAAAAATCAGACGACAAACACAGCTTGAGATTTGTCGTTTATTCGATGATCATTTTTGAATGCTACGTAGATTTTCAGTGTGATGCCGATCGAATAAGGCTTAAATAAATTATTTTTTTTGGTATTTTGTACGAGCTGTGTGGACAAGACAGAAAAAGTGATAAAACCGCATTAAGGTGATATGTGAAATGTATGGTTTTTGACTTATATTAATGAAGTCTACCCGGATAAGATGGAAAAAGTGATAAAACTGCATTATCTAGAAAACCATCAAACTTAAAAAAAACTGTCTATAATTTACTTAGCTAGTATGACTATTCATAGTTTTAATTAAAAACGAAACTGGTGTTTTTGAAGAGGCAACTTTGGAAAATAAATCTATCAAGAAAAGCTTCACCAATCGTGTTTATGTCTATAATTTATCTAGATTATATCCTTAAGTTATTTTTGTCAAAAAAACAAAACTGTATAATTTGCGGTTATTGAGAAAAAACGATTTTGCATTGATTTTGATCTTACCAATGCGCATAGTGAAAGTCAAATTACTTAATCTTTAAGAATGTTCAACTTGTAACTATTCTTTTATCAATTTGAAACGAAAAAAATATATTTTCGGAATTCCCTTGATATAATGCTACAAACAATAGTTGCAAAATCTGCGTGAAGCCTTGAGATCTGAGAAGATGTCTATACCGTACTTGGTGATTACAGTCGTGATCCTATTCACTTAATTAACCTTAATTCTATGTAGAGCTCCAATGTGGTGCCGATCGAACAAGGTGATCTAAAATCATTTATTTCAATAAAACCCCAAGGATCACTTTGAAACGTCTTAAGAGCTAGGTGAAGCTACGCCTGTTCCTCGCGCCCAAGCCTAAAAGAACCCGGCAACAAACACGGCTTAGGGTCTATATTTTTTTCAATGATTCTTTCCATAATGCTATGTAGAGCTCCAGTGTGGTGCCAATATAACTAGGTGAAGGCTAAAACAAGATTAATAATTAAAAGTACTACAGATACACCATGTATAGATAACTTTAGTTCCCATTTACCTCATTTATGAGTATATTCATTCTGGTGTTATTCTGGTCTTATGACAACGGTGACGTCACAGCTTTTATAAAAGCTCATTAAAACAAAGCTTAATGGCTTCATTCAACGTAAAAGTGAACTATTGTGGTGGTTACTGTTAACGGTCCGTTAAAATGTATTAGATTTTATGGTTAAGACCCATTTAGGGGGAGATCTTATATATTACTAGCTGTCCGCTCTAGTTTCGCACGGGTAATGAAGATTATAGACTGTTTATTAGTGAATTTTGATACCATAATTATTGCAATTTTCGTTGGGATCTAATTTTTTTTGGGTTTTGTACCCAAAGGGTAGAAACGGGGCCCTATTAAGCCGGGGTCCCACGGCGCGTAAAACGACGGGCCGCGCCGGATGACGCTCCGCCTGTGTGCGTCCGGCGCGTCGCGTACAGAGCGTTCCGAGCACGGGCCACCACGGATGCATCGTTCCCACGGCGCGTCCGTCCGCCTTGGCGCGGTCTGGCGCGTGAAAACGCGGGCCGTGGGACCCCGGCATTACTAGGACTCCTCTGTCCGTCTGTCCGTCCGTCTGTCACCAGGCTGTATTTCTTGACCAGTGATAGCTAGACAGTTGAATGTGAAACAGATGATGTATTTCTGTTGCCGCTATAACAACAAATACTAAAAACAATAAAATAAATATTTAAGTGGGGCTCCCATACATCAAACTTGATTTTTTTGCCGTTTTCTATAGATAATGGTACGAAACCGGTTCGTGCACGAGTCCGACTCGCTCTTGGTCAGTTTTTTTATCCATTACTAACTAATATACAAAAATACCTCCTTAAATAAGAGTGTAGGTATCTTTTATATCGAACGCTTCGGAAACGATAGGAAACTGAGTAGGAAACAGAGAAAGGTTAAAGCTGGAATTGTTTGAGGAAACTTTAGTTTAACGTCTAATCTGACCTGCAGCTTACTGGATACGTGGCGTACTTAATTGCTTCCTATTCATTTGTGTTATAGTCTTAACCGTCATTAAGAAAAATCTAATTCGGTCTTCGTCTTCGGGCAGTCTCAAAAATACGTCACTAAAGTTGGCCAGTAGCTCATCCGAATCCGATTTTTATGAGAATCCTGTATGTATTTACAAAAAAAAACTATATTTAAGTATTCTATCAGTTATCTGGTTCTATAGTACAAGCTTGCTTAGTTTGGAGCTAGATGGTGCTGTGTGTAAAGTCCGCCAATATTTATTTATTTATTTTATATATTTAGTCAAAAATTTATATACATTGAAACGATGTAAAAAGGACCTCATATGCCTGAAAAACATAATCTCCAAAAATATTATGTTTATGAGCATAATTGTCAACAAAATTTCAACAAATTATTTGTTATTTTTTTTTTATTTGAAACGAAAACCAAAAAAGTGGTCATTTTCTGATGATAAATCTGTGTAGAGAACTTTTACCAATCTTGTTTCTGTCATTAATTTGGACAAATTATACCCTGAAGTTATTTATGTCATAAAATCAAAGCTGTACGAGAAAATAATGAGAAAACACGATCAAAGTGACAAAAAGCCTCGCCTTAAAACCATTGCTTTGGGCGCGGTTTTGATTAGACAACAGAACAAATTTCTTTAGTGTCCAATCAAAACAAACAAAATGTTTTCATTTCACAGTAATATTTTTATATTCTTTTCAGATTTTAATAAACATACAAAAGATAATGCGGATAATACGCAAAAGCATATTTACTTGGACGGATTAGATTTATTTTAGGACTAGTTGACTCGACAGACGTTGTTCTGTCAAAACTTCAATAATACCATAGAATAGAGCACTTCCATTTTTCACTTTAATGTTGATTTTTCAAAAATAATTCTAACAAACTTGTCCTGACGATTATAAAAACAACAAAAAATGTTCCGTATTTCCATTTATAGATAGATAAAGATAATTTAACACAGAAATAATTATAGGATAGTTGTTTAAAAACAGAAAAACTTTTTGAAATTGGTAAGGCGATTGTTAATTATTCAGATGACCAAAAACAGACCCCATTTTTGTTTCACAATGTTGTATAATAACAACTTTCTATCATAATTACAGCTTATAAATACAAATCCATAAAATCCGACAATTCATTCATTTTTATGTAGCGTTGATAATCTTTTCTATTCATTTAGTAGACCAATGGGCCAATGTTTTTATTTAGCCCGTTCACATCATGTTCAACCTTTCTCATCTCACAGTTGGACGTAGGTCTTTTGTAATAATAATAATAGGATCACGACTGTAATCTCCAAGTACAGTAGACATCCTCTCAGAGCTCCAGCCGCTTAGATCCTTTGAATATGTCTAGTGGTAGTCAAAGCCACGTCCAAACATTATATTTGGCACCCACATTTTGCAGTAGTTCGCATTCCATAAGTGACAGGTTGCAAGCCCATCGCCGCATACATGAATACTAACTGGTTTCCTCACGATGTTTTCCTTTGCCGTTAAAAGCACGCATATAATTTTTTCGAACAGAAAAATTCATTGATGCACTCCGGGTTTCGAACCCACGACCTTCAGATTGAAAGTCGAGGTACCTCCCACTCGGCCAACACGGTCTTTTGTCGCCTGTACTATTCACCTTTATTTTGCGCCAATCTGGCTTAATGTTCGTTGTACTCGTATGTAGCGTAAAAAATCGACGTACGGCGTACGAAGACATCATAAAACCAAGTCGTACATTGTACCTGTTTTTACGATGTCGTCGCAATATCCTGCTTTTAGACGACCTAGCTAGCTGAACAATTTTACAAATCTACCAAAAAGAATCTATCGAATATCTACCAAAGAGAAAAATCTATCAAATGCAAGTAGGTACTAGTAGGCCTTTATTTTGACTAGCCTTACAGCTCAGTTGGTAGTATCTCTGCCTTCTGTACTGTATGTCGTGGGTTCGATCCACACCTAGGCAAAATATTTGTGTAACATAGATTGTTGTTCTGTATCTGGGTGCTATCCATGTAGACATAGCCGATACAAAAAAAACTAAAATTACAAGCATCACATTAATTAAACACAAAATCTAAGTTCGATTTTTTCTTCGCCTTAAGGGCTTTGTCCATAAACTTGGACTTAGCAAATAACCTGAACAAAGCAATAAAATACTTGCTTGTACAAACTTTTTACTGCTAAAGTAAAAGACAGCTTACTAATGAACTGTATCTGACTTCACGGATTTATTGGGAAACGAGTAGACACCATTTTCTTTGCTGTAGTTTAAAAAATAAAATGATTTGCAAAATGTGCATTAATGAATCTGTCTAGACTTAATTTTTTGGGGTTCCGCACCCAAAGGGTAAAACGGCACCCTATTACTAAGAGTTCGACGCCCGTCTGTCTGTCTGTCTGCCTGTCACAAGGCTTTATCTCATGAACCGTGATAGCTAGACAGTTGAAATTTTCACAGTATTTCTTTTTCCGCTAGAAATACTGTGAAACAAATAACAAATACTAAAAACAGAATAAATAAATATTTCAATGGGTTTCCCACACAACAAACGTGATTATTTTGTCGTTTTTTATACATTATCTATAAAAAACGACAAAATAATCACGTTTGTTGTGTGGGAAACCCACGGAATAGTTCGTGCGCGAGTCCGACTTTTTTTTTTTTTTTTAAGTAAAGTGATTAAGTAAAGTGGTGTCGGCTCGTCATCTAAGCAACTAGAGATCTGATAGGAGATCGACCACGTTTCAGATTAAGGTGCTACAATAAATAAATAGGATTACAACTATTATTCTCAAGTACGGTAGACATCCTCTCAGATCTAAAGGCACTAAGACCCTTTAAAGATGTCTAAAGTGGGTAGTCGGAGACAACCAAACATTATATTTGGCATTTTATACTATATACTCAAAAAAAAAAAAAAAAAAAAAAAAAAAAAAAAAACTAAACGGACAAAGATATATAGCAACAAATTCCGCCCAATCTGCTCCCAAAGAGTCCAACCTAATGTAAAATACTCCAGTAGAAAACTGTCCTGGAAAGAACCTGGAAAAGTACAGTAAATTGGTACAATAAAATAAGAATACAATAGATAAGAAACGAAAATAAAATTAAATAAAAACTGTAAATAAGACAATAAAAATAAAATAATACAATAAACAAGATAATAAATACACTAATACCCAAGTAAACAAAATTAAATAAATAAATTTAGAGAACCTGAAAAAAGTACCACAAATTAACCGCACCTCACTACCAGAAAACTGAAACTATGAAGTAGATACTCTTAGGAAACTACTCAACTAGAACCCCAAAGAGTCCAACCTAAGGTAAAATACTCCAGTACAAACTTTCCAGCAAAGAACCTGGAAAAGTACAGTAATTGGTACAATAAATTAAATACAATAGATAAGAAACTAAAGTAAAATAAAAAACAAGATAAAACAATAACAAGTTGTTTAAGTTTAAGTTGTGGTACTTTTTGGGGTTCTAGTTGAGTAGTTTCCTAAGAGTATCTACTTCATAGTTTCAGTTTTCTGGTAGTGAGGTGCGGTTAATTTGTGGTACTTTTTTCAGGTTCTCTAAATTTATTTATTTAATTTTGTTTACTTGGGTATTAGTGTATTTATTATCTTGTTTATTGTATTATTTTATTTTTATTGTCTTATTTACAGTTTTTATTTAATTTTATTTTCGTTTCTTATCTATTGTATTCTTATTTTATTGTACCAATTTACTGTACTTTTCCAGGTTCTTTCCAGGACAGTTTTCTACTGGAGTATTTTACATTAGGTTGGACTCTTTGGGAGCAGATTGGCGGAATTTGTTGCTATATATCTTTGTCCGTTTAGTTTTTTAAAATGGATTTCCGCAAAGTCACGCCTTAATCAATCAATTATACTATATACTCGTATATGTACCAGGTAGGTAAGTGAAAGGTTGCATGCCCATGGCCGCTTATAAGAATACTAACTGATTTCCTTACAAAGTTTTCCATCACCATTTAAAAAATATTGATTTGTTTGGAACATAGACGCACCGCCGGTGTTCGAACTCACAACCTTCGAATTGAAAGATTTGGTAGCTTCCATTTGGCCAACTAAGAATTCGTAGTAATCCCTAGTTATTTCGGCGGAACCCTCGGTGCGAATCTTGGCCGTAATTTATTTATTCTAATGACCAGCCAGGTAGTAGCTACGGCCATGGCGAAGCGAAACAGTTTGATCAGGCCTATGTCGGTAATTAATTCAGGAGCACGACCGTAGTTACAGCGGCCATAAATACAACTTGGTGTAATGCGAACAGATGTGCCTGCTTCAATATTCTGTTTCACTTCAACAACTGCCTGCGGTATAACACACAGTTGGCCTCACAGTTGGCCTCACAGTTGGCCTCATATTTGGTCTTATATTTGGTCTCACAGTTGGCCTCACACAGTTGGTTGTAGCTCTACCTTTCTGCCTTGTAGGCTGTGCTTTCGATTCCAAGTACAAACATTTGTGTGATGAATATTATAGATGTACTAGCCGACCCGTGACAGACTTTGTCCTGCCCTAATTTCAATAGTCGCATAGAAAAAAAATACTTTCAGGAAACTACAAATGTTTTCCCATAAACCTTGTCCTGCTATTTAGCATTCTGTACGTGACAGGTTGC
Source organism: Hydriomena furcata (assembly GCA_912999785.1). NCBI lineage: Eukaryota > Metazoa > Arthropoda > Insecta > Lepidoptera > Geometridae > Hydriomena > Hydriomena furcata. The sequence goes on along the minus strand of OU538834.1, from coordinate 2,200,225 downwards.
AAGTCCATCGCCGCTTATAAGAACTGGTTTCCTTACGTTGTTTTCCTTCACCGTAGAGCACGTGTTTTAATGCGCATATACATTTTATGTCAGAAAAATCTATTGAAACACGGCTGGGATTCGACCTGACTACCTTCAGATTGAAAGTCGAGGTACCTCCCACTCGGCCAACACGGCACGAAAAGAGAGTTCTTTATTATAAACACGGTTTCAAGTGTAACTAGTTACATTAAGTAACCCTAAAGTTGTAACCCTTCCGCCAATTTACGCAACTCAATGATTACAGGCAGAATGCATCGCAAAGTGTGTTATCACCAATTTTCCACTCGATCACACGCGTGTGACAACCAGATAACACGTTGTGGGGTTAATGACCCGTGACTTACTCTTTTTTTATGACTGAAACTGACCGATTGATGGTATGAGTCATTTTGTCAGCATTTATTAATCAGCCTTATAAACATTCTACTTATATTATACTCGTAAATGGGTATTTCTTATTTTACAAGCTTTTTTAAACTTGCAATGTATTTATGTAACTATGTTTGTTCAGGTGGAAACTTAATTTTGAAGCAGTTATCCCTAACCGATTGAGCTGAAATTTTGCATACTTATGTAACTTCGGTGATTATTATTTTTTGACATATTGTACATATTATTATTATTTATTTTTATATTTTTTTTTGACATTTTCACATTTCCTCTTATTTCATTTTATTGACCTTCCTATTGACATGTAAAAATGTATAATTATTTATGTAGGTATCTAATACGAGTAATGTTATTTTTAATTTAGTATTAAATGCTGGATGTGATATAATATGTAAATAGTTAGTGTAATTGGTCTTGTGACGTGCTAATTATGTATAAATAAATAAAAAAATAAAACGGACAACGGAACTCCTTAGTAAATACTTTGATTGAGTAAAAACTTTGCATACTTTTCAAGTTCCGATGACAATGTTATATGATGTTACAGGTGATAATTCTTATACAATAATATAGGTAAAAGACTATCTCTACATAATCTATCGCATTATAAGTTGAAGAGAGAGACTAAAAAAATATTAGGTAAACTAAACTATGACGAAACTGAATGCCTTTTAGGCATTAACAATCATTAGTAGCATGAGAAAATCATTAACATTTCAAGTACAGCACAACTCGCAGCACATATACACCACTTTTTGTTTAATTCCGTACATGTATATTTTATATTATTATTTATAATTTTTATTAGTTTTTTTGTAATTTCTTTGCTTCCTATAGTTATTTCACCATAAATTCTTTGTATTTTTCTTTTTTATTTAAAATATTCCAAAGCCCAGTCATTTAGGTGTAAATTGTCGTTCCTCGAGTTACAACTATCGCTTATAGCACAGGATTTCCTAGTTTAAGTGATAGTGTTTATACCCTTGTAAACCTACTGTTTTTGTAATAAATAAATAAATAAAAAATAAAGATAACGCGCTCGATGGTTTAAATGATTTTACAAAAGCTTGTAATATTGAAAAATGTTTTTTAACAGAAAACGCATTGACTGTGACGTATGGAAAACATTTTATTTGTCGTTTCTTCAAATAAACTTTTCTGTATTTAATTGCTTTGTTTTTCAATATCTGAAAGAACCTTAACATGCAATTTTCAGGTCTCCAACTCTAGGATTAAGTATAGAATTGAAGTTGGAATTAGGTCAAAAGCTTGGAAGCTCTGTTCTCGACTGTACATGACTGCATGTACAGTCGAGAACAGAAGGCTAAAAGCCAAACCGTTTTCGCCTTTATTTTCTGAAAAGCAGAGCTATGTTGGCAATGTAGACCTGTATTATGGAGTTAGATGTTCGCGCTAATTTAGAAACCAGGGCTTTATAGAAGTTCACTTTTGAGCTTGACTGTACAAGTTCTAACGCAGGAAGTTGGTAGTTCAAGTTATAGATAGAGAATATGAGCGATTAGGTAGAGAAAATTAGTACAGTTCTGTGGTAAAGTTTTTAATTAGACAGCTTATACTCTTTCTACCTACTGATTTCTTTTACAGAGCCACATAGTGACGGCTTTTTAATGAACTTCTGTAAATACTGACGAGTAATGGTGATTATATAAGTCGTTAAATATTTAATTATATTGATGTACTAGCGACCCGCCCCGGCTTCGCACGGGTAGCATGTTATACATATAAACTTTCCTCCTGAATCACTCTATCTATTAAAAAAAACCGCATCAAAATCCGTTGTGTAGTTTTAAAGATATAAGCAAACATACATACATACAGACGCGGGAAGCGGAAAGCGACTTTGCTTTATACTATGTAGTGATTTGTTAGTATGTTAAATACTTTTAAAGATATTTTTGATTTTAATTCCATATCAACAGAGCCTTATACAATTTAAGAAATTTAATTTCTACGTAATAAATATACCTAGTATACCTAATTAAAAAAAAACTTTAGAGTTTATTTTTTAGTTTCAATTATTACCTACCTACAAAATTGATACAGTAACATAACTGTATTAATATGTAAAAGCTATATTGTCGATAACAATTAAATAAATAAATAAAAAATACCTTAATTTGTCAATTTTATCTGATTTATACAGATTAATAATCTAAAACCGTAATGCTTGTACTAAATTTAAGGATATTGTCATTAAATTCGAACACAAAAGATAATTCCTCGAATATAATTATCATTTACGAGCGGTACCCAGTTATTTCAGTTAATACCAACGACCTTATTGTATAACAACAGATAATCTTAATCGGCTTCATCTGTCAAATTCCCGTGACGCACATAAATCATCTAAAACAGGGTTTCTCAAAGTGGGGTACGCGTATCGCGTATCACTATACGGGGCATACGCGATAAAATTTACGTAATGGCAGCGGATTATAGTTGGCGCATACTGACGCACGGCGCGGTAGAGGATTTAAAATTTAAATAAAATAAAATAAATAGGATCACGACTGTCATCCCCTAGTACGGTAGACATCCTCTCAGATCTCCAGACGCTTAGATCCTTTGAAGATGTCTAGTGGGGGTAGTCAGAGGCACGTCCAAACAATATATTTGGCATACGCCCACATTTTGCAGTAGTTAGCATTCCATACGTGACAGGTTGCAAGTCCATCGCCGCTTATAAGAACACTAACTCGTTTCCTCACGATGGTTTCCTTCACCGTTGTAAGCACGTGTTTTTGATGCGCATATCAATTTTCGAACAGAAAAATCAGTTGATGCACGCCGGGATTCGAGCCCACAACCTTCAGATTGAAAGTCGAGGTACATCCCACTCGGAGTACTCCAATCGAAATTAGGTATAGGTATATTTCAATGCTCGGTGATCGGTCTCGGAGATAACCGAGCAAATATAAAATATATACATATTTTCGATTGAAAAATTATTAAAATCAAGTGATTAATTTCAAATCCGCTGCCGTTTGGTCCTCCACTGTGCGCCAGGCATTAGCTGACTGGGTCGGAGTAATTAGAGTACCTAGTTGTTTTTTTAATGTTGTTTTTTTTTATTAAAAAAGAAATACAAAAGAAAAAACATCAACAAACATAGGTAGTCCTTGTTTTTTTTTTAGGGGGTTCACCTTGATCTTGAAATTCTAATAGTACGTGGAACAATAAGTTTGAGAAACCCTGATCTAGAACATGCAAATGTTAAGGCCTTATTACGTAAATAAGAAGATCTGTGTAACACATAATGATGATATGATAAGCTCTGTATTATTATTTGCCAAAATCATGTTGGCTACCTTGACTTTCAATTCGGAGGTCGTTGATTCGAATTTCTGGTATTACAAGCGGCGAAGGGCTTGCAACCTATCACGTATGGCATTATGACTGCTATAAAATGTTTGCATTATGTGCCAAATATAATATTTAATCTGATTATATTTAATTTTATTATATGCTATGAACCCTTTATGATTAAAGAGGGTTGAAGTTAGGCAAGCGGCCGGTTGTAAAACATAAGCCAAATCCTTTCGCAACATGTTTGTCAATATGTTGTGCCGACCCCTTTAAGTGGGAAATGGACAAGAAAATTATGATGAACTCTTTATGATTTGATGAGCTTTGCTCGTTATTTCATTGCCTGAAAACACGGATATAATGACATTTTATAAAAATGAAACTTAGCTAGATCGATGTATCGCCTCTATAATCCCCTCCACACTAAATTACATGAAAATCGTTGGAGCCGTTTCCGAGATTCAGATTATCCTAATAATATTATAAATGCGAAAGTTTGTGATAAGGCTGCTATGTTTGTTCCCTAATCAAAAATAAACGACAAAACGGATTAAAATGGAATTTTTTGTAGATAAAAAATCAGAATAAATAAAGGGGGAACTAATAATCCGAAAAACAACCCCTAAATGATAAAAAAAAGCAAAAAGGATGATTTTGGTATAGATGTGCACAAAATCTGACATGACAGACTAAAAACATATAGTCGTCATAGCAACGCAGATTTGACTAAAGTGTGATACGCATTCTACCAAAATTCGTAATTTATTTTATCAGTACAAGGTTTGTAGGGAAAAAAATTGAAGTTTCATGAATTTGCTTTTTCTTATGCGATTATTAAATATTGACAGGACAACGTCTGTCACGGGTCGGCTCATATATACAAGAACTGCTAGTTTAAAAGTTTAAGATAGATTTGAACTGTATCTAATTTAAACATGTTATAAGCACTAAGATGAATAATCATAGCTAGCTACATAAATGAAAGACAGTTTCTTTTTAAGTTTGATGGTTTATAAGATAATGTATTTGATATGATAATTTTATCACTTCCTCAGCCTTTTCCGGGTAAACTCAGCCCATACAAAAAAAAATATCAAGTATCACCTTAAGTGAATTGTATTCTTACGTCCTTAATTAAACCATTCGGTTAACATTACAAAGCAAACATACGTAGTGAATTTAATGGTAGGTATGTGAAAGTTGCTCGTTTAGTTAAATTAAGTTCTAGCGGAACCCACAGCGACCCGCGTCAAAGTCGAGATACGACTTAATGTAGAGATCTTTAACAACTGGTAATACGACATGGGTAGAATCAGAAAAGGTATGGCAGTATGTGTTCGTTTCATCGACTACATAGCCCAATAGACGCCTAATGGCTTCATTTCTTCACAAAAAATTCTGACAAAACATTAAGGTGTGCGGGTCAGGGGGAACGGTAACAAATGCATTCTGATTGACCGGTTCAATGTCACGCGCTCGGTGTCTTATAACAGCAGTATAAGCCTAATGTGTTGTTTGAAATAGTTCGCCTTGCATGAGGAGTCTATAGGCTGAGTAGTTCGTCCACACTGCCGAGCCAAGCGCGGTGGCGATGACGGGCGCGAAGTATCAAACATATGAAACACGCCTTTGCGTCCACAGTTTGATGGCACGTATTACGTGTTTGACAAAATGTACGGTCGTATGGTCGTCGGTTGGCAGGCGAGTGGTCGACTGAGATGCAATAGACGCAAGTTCGATTCTTCTTCCGCGTTCGCGACGTGAATGGTTCAAATCCCGGCGTGCATCAATGGATTTTTCTGTTCGAATCAATGGAGTGCCAAATATAATTTTGGACGTGCCTCTGACTACCCCCACTAGACATCTTCAAAGGATCTAAGCGTCTGGAGATCTGAGAGAATGTCTACCGTACTTGGGGATAACAGTCGTGATCCTATCACTACATAGTATAAAGCAAAGTCGCTCTCCGCTTCCCGCGTCTGTATGTCTGTATGTATGTTTGCTTATATCTTTAAAACTACACAACGGATTTTGATGCGGTTTTTAATAGATAAAGTGATTCAGGAGGAAGGTTTATATGTATAATAACATGCTACCCGTGCGAAGCCGGGGCGGGTCGCTAGTTTATTTATAAATGCGAAAGCAACTCGATCTGCCTGTGGCGTTATCACGGCCAAACCGCCTATTATCATGTTATATAGAGATAACATATTTATATTAACATTGTGACCTCTTTTTTCAAAATAATCATTTGGATTTTCGATTTTTGGAATTTCCATATTTTACGATAGAATTGTCAAAAATCGATTTCCTGAATCTACGCGGACAAAGTCGCGAGTAAGATCTAGTTTTTGTAATATAAAAAACATAAAATAAAATTGGAATACTACGTACCATGCTTACCATGCGAGCAAAGCCACGGCAGAAGCTGGTAACAAATATTTGTAATATAAAACTCGGTTTTTTGACAAAAGACTGGGAGAGTCTTGATTTATAGGCAATCGTAAAAGCAAGTCGGTGCCAGACAGATACAAGTACGGATATTTTTCGATAGGGGATGGTAACATCTCAGAGTATCGTCACACATAAACTTCTATATATAAATAGAATATAATATTTTTTATCATTGGTATTCGTGTTAGCCGAGTGGAATATACCTCGACTTTCAATCTGAGGGTCGTGGGTTCGAATCCCTGCGTGCATCAATGGATTTTTCTGTTCGAATATTTATATGCGCATCAAAAACACGTACTTACAACGGTGAAGGAAAACATCGTGAGGAAACCAGTTAGTATTCTAATAAGCGGTGATGGGCTTGCAACCTGTCACGTATGGAGTTCTAACTACTGCAAAATGTGAGCATGTGCCAAATATAATGTTTGGACGTGCTCTGACTAGACATCTTCAAAGAATCTAAGCGTCTGGAGATCTGAGAGGATGTCTACCGTACTTGGCGCTTAGATCCTTTGAAGATGTCTAGTGGGGGTAGTCCAAACATTACATTTGCAGTAGTTAGCATTCCATACGTGACAGGTTGCAAACCCATCGCCGCTTATAAGAATACTAACTGGTTTCCTCACGATGTTTTCCTTCACCGTCTTAAGCACGAGTTTTGATGCGCATATAAATTTATCGAACCGAAAAATCCATTGATGCACGCCGGGATACGAACCCAAAATGAAAGAAGAGGTACCTCCCACTCAGCCAACACGGCTTTTATTCTTAACTAGCTGACCCGTGCCCGCTTCGCTGGGTGACAGACATTTCTAAATGTGATTATTTTGGATAGGTAATAGGTATGGCTATGGTATGGCTCCAGACCGCTATAGTTCCACATCTGGTATTCCGATCTTCCAAAATTATAGCCTATAAGTTGCCGAGGACTAATAGCTATATAACAAAAAAAGTAAAAGTTTCATCAAAATCCGTCCAGTAGTGTTTGCGTGAAAGCCAGACAACAGACAGACAGACAGACATACAAAAAATTCTAAATGTTTTTTTTTTGGCTTGTATTACTTGTATGAAGACACCTAGGAGTATTTTTTTTAGTTTTTAACCCTTTTAACCCCCCCAAAATCAATAATGTAGTCTTACAGGAGAAGGTAAGTGAAAAATATTTAGGTTTACACATGGATAGTGGTTTGTCCTGGAGCACACACATCGAACACATTAAAAGCAAACTGTCATCACTCACCGGGTCACTACGCAACGTCGTCCATTGCGTCCCACGGCAAATACGCTACACGATTTATAATTCCCTAGTCAAGCCGCATTTACTTTACCTGATAGAAATCTGGGGCAGCGCCGATAAAACAAAACTAGCTGATCTTCAAGTATTACAAAATAAAATCATTAAATTACTTTTCAAATACCCATACTTAACATCAACTTCTAAAATATATAAAGAGATGAAATTAATGAACTTAAAACAGCTGTACAAATATAATACTTGCATCTTAGTCAGAAAAATAATTAATAAAACTATACATACTAACATTACATTCGTAAAAAAATCTGAAATAACAAAGCGAAGTACGCGGCGAGCCAGCTATCTTGTTTTACCTAGACCTCGGACGAACTATGGCAAACAGATTATTACCTTTGAAGGCGCAAAGCTTTACAATAATCTACCCTCGGATATAAAAAATGTACACTTATTTAACGCATTTAAATCTAAACTCACTAAACATATAATGCATGACTACACTTTACTTATGAAATAAATGCGTTAGATAAAATAAGCTACATCGACAACATACCTACCAACTGTTTATTTTAAGCCTAAGATTATGCTATTCATAAGTAAGTGACATGTATATTGTCTTTTTATGAATAAATGTATTAAACCATAAACCATAGTTTTTATTCAATGTACAGAATTGAACTCTTCTACAGTTTTATTATATGTTTATATTCTTAATATCAATAAGGTAACAAAATATAGTGACGTAAAGAAAACAATTTTTATTTAGATAACAGAAAAGCACGCAGACTGCGTGATGCGGAATAAAAGGATAGTTCTGTGGAAATATAGATATAGAGCAAGAGTAAAAAATAAACGGAACGTGATGACTATGGGTTTACTGCCTCATAAAATAATAGAGCTTTAATACGTTGGATCACGACACGTGAAGACGGAAAGTACAAAGGACAAGCCATTGTAAGCCCTCGTGACAGAGCATATATTCTTGATAGTTTCGTTAGAGAATAAAGAACTTTTCAATCACTACATAGTATAAAGCAAAGTCGCTTTCCGCTTCCCGCGTCTGTATGTATGTATGTATGTTTGCTTATATCTTTAAAACTACACAACGGATTTTGATGCGGTTTTTTTTAATAGATAGAGTGATTCAGGAGGAAGGTTTATATGTATTAAACCCGTGCGAAGCCGGGGCGGGTCGCTAGTCTTATATATAAAATTCTCGTGTCACAATGTTAGTTACCTTACTCCTCCGAAACGGCTTTACCGATTTTTACCAAATTTTATATGCATATTCAGTAGGTCTGAGAATCGGTTACTATCTATTTTTCAAACCCCTAAGTGATAAGGATGGCGTAAAGATCGGGAAAAACGGAAAGTGCTTTTTCCTGTGAGATTATTGACATTTGACAGGACAACGTCTATGTATATGAAGAACGCACCGAAGATTTTGTGATGACTGACCTCACAACTCAGTTGGTAGTAACTCTCTGCGCTCTGCATGAACTAAACATGGATGTTTGTCCTGTGTATATAATGTATCATAATAAATATGTATTTACAAAAAAAAGTATATAGACACGTATAATATCAGTAATCTGAATCAGTATCAGTAAAAACGTAGTAATTAGCCGTATTTCTATTTAAAATGATTAACAACCATGATAGTTTTAATTCCATAATTAGTAATCTGGTTCCTATGGTTTCTACCATTTGCTTAGTTTGGGGCTAGATGATGAATGTCCACCAATATTTATTTAATTATTATTTATATAAACGTATGTTTTTTTAATGAACGCTTATGTTGGCTGGTTCTTTTATCTGTTTAATGTAGTATTTATTATCTTCTATCTAATATAAAAATCAATTGTCGTGCGTTAGGGTAGTTTCCACCCTAGTTTGCTAAGCTATGCGGAGCGGAAATTTTCAAACTCGAATAATTAATCGCAGTCATTGGTCCGATTCGCACACCCCCGTGTAGGTGATACCCTTAGGCTAACCCTCGTATTCAAGAACGACACTATGAGAACACGCACCCACAGTGGACGAAATCTTTTTTAACATCACTTTATGTGTTGAGCGGCACTATGGCGCTACCGTGTGCCTTTAGAGCTCAACTTTGGCTAGAGGCACACGACAATGCGCCTCTAGTCACACTATGCAGTGTCGCACAACACATAAAGTGATTTTTATGAAAAAAGATTTCGTCCACTGTGGGTGCGTGTTCTCATAGTGTCGTTCTTGAATACGCGGGTGAGTCTCTCCAACTTGAATCGAATTTGAATTTGAAATTGAACACTTGAAAAAAACTCAGCCGATTTGGCTGATTTCGTTGTGTTCCAAATAGTTATCAAAACAAAGTTTATAGGAAAAAAAACATAAACATAGAAAAGGTTCCCAAAAAATAGTAAACCTCGAAATTTCTCTAATGAACTTTTCAATTTTTATCAAGTGATAAAAACGAACCAACAGAAGAGGTTATCGATTTAGAGGTAACGTACGTTTTCGGGGTTCCGTACCCAAAGGGTAAAAACGGGACAATATTACTAAAACTTCGCTGTCCGTCTGTCTGTCACAAGGCTGTATCTCATGAACCGTGATAGGTAGACAGTTGAAATTTTCACTGATGATGTTATTTCTGTAGCCGCTATAACAAATACTAAAAATAGAATAAAATAAATATTTAAGTGGGGCTCCCATACATTAAACGTGTTTTTTTGCCGTTTTTTATAGATAATGGTACGGAACACTTCGTGCGCGAGGCCGACTCGTACTTGGCTGGTTTTTTATAATGAAAGCTTCGGGTTGGCTGGTTCGGGTTCATTTTTTTCGGTATTATGTAGTCTCCGAGGTAATTTCATATAAATTTCATCTATACGAGAGAGTCGTTATCACCTGAATTTTACAATTTATCTGAACATTTTTGGGATTCTTTTCAGAGCTTGTTTTATACTAAAAGTGGTTTTTATAATTGCAATTTATATTTTATATTGGAAGCCGTGTTGGCCGAGTGGGTGGTGTCTTGACTTTCAATCTGAAGATAGTAGGTTTGAATCCCGGCACACTACTCAGAACAGTGTAGGATAACATCGTAAGGAAACCAGTTAGTATTCCATGAGTTACAGGTTACGATGGGCTTGCAACGTGTCACTCATGGAATGCTTTTTGCAAAATATGGGCACATTCCATATAATATTTGGCGTTTTTTTATGTATGACCGCGCATATTTTTTACCTGCTGATTCGATTTTGATGATATTTATCCTATAGTGTAGAAAATAGGCCCAAGTTGGTGCAATTTAAATTATATTTATTTTGTACTAATAATATAGTTCCTTCATAAAACATAAAAAATCTAAAACGTCTATCAACTTTTCGATTGTTTGTAACATTTTCGTCGGTTTTTTTTTAGTTTTTTATTTGTAGTTATATAACTCATTCTACCTTCTATCCTTGTTAAGTAATTGTATAGCAATTATGTAGGTATGTCTATAATAGCATAACAGTAAATCTTTGCAGCTGGTACTATTAACAATAAACGCGTGAGTATTCTCTGTACGATGAAAACCACACATTATATTCGTACAAATGTTCACACGGGTCAGTATTTTATGCTATCACGTGGTCTGGTCAATGCCAGTCAGTTGCCAACAACCACAAAAACCACTTTGACCATCCTAATGGCCTCACATTGGCCGACGGTACGGTAGAGGATTTAAAGAGGATTGAACGTTATCCAATCGAAATAAGATATATATTTCAATGCCTCGGAGCATCGCAAAAGGAGTGCGCAGGACTTAAGGCGCTACCAGTTCCTAAAACCGCGGCAGAAACGACTAAGACAGTTAACAACGGCAAGCTCTAGATGGCGTATGCGTATCGTAAATATTATCGACAGTTTTAATGAGTTCGCGTTGCTGGTACCTACGTAGGCAAGTAATAGGGGTAGCTTTACCCACCCCTCATAACCATTTTCCGTGGTCCGCCTTTGCTTTTCGAATAAATTAATGATATAAATTATGTATAATTACTTATTAAAAATCTATTCTAGTAGAAATCTAGATCTACATATTATTACTTATCTTTAACAATAAATCACAAGTTGATCTTAATAGTAGGTATCAAAGTATTTCGATCATAAATTCTAAAACGTATCATTTTGAAATAATATAGAAGTATTTCTTTTTTCGTTTCGAAAAAGAGCAATCGTCGACATACAGGGGCTTAAGATATAAGATATTTATTTCTCAACAAATGTATTTGAATGCATAGATAAACAGAGGTTTTTCTAAAATTAAATTTCATTTCAAATGTAAGAACAACATAAGTATCCAAACTAGGTTAAACCTGTATGATGGCATAGCTATCCGCCAGATAGTGATTTAGGCGAATTAAACAAACATAAACAAACACACAAAAGAACACATTTGTTAAGTTAGGTAGGTAGTAAGGATGGATTTTTACTGACAAGGAGTTGTACGGAGCAGACCGTGACCAACCGTGACAGTGCTCGAAATAGTTGATCCAAAAAATTCGAGACCTGTCATTTGTCAATTCACGGTCCGCTTTATGCCGGGGTCCCACGGCCCGCGTTTTCACGCGCCAGACCGCGCCAAGGCGGACGGACGCGCCGTGGGAACGATGCATCCGTGGTGGCCCGTGCTCGGAACGCTCTGTACGCGACGCGCCAGACGCACACAGGCGGAGCGTCATCCGGCGCGGTCCGTCGTTTTACGCGCCGTGGGACCTTAGCTTTAACACAGCTCTGTACAGCTCCACAACAGTGGAAGCATCCAGCATAAGCATCCTGGTAAGCTCTGTTTGCGCTGCATTATACAGGATGTCTAAAAGTGTCCAGCGGAATTCAGATGTGCAGCTTAATTAGTTATCCAAATCACATTAATGTTTAGAGATTTTTTGTTGTTTCGAGTTATGATGATATTAACTTGAGTAATACATTTTCATGTTTTGCTGAATAATAATTAATCATAGCAGATGCATTAAAATACATAAACAGTGTTTTTTTTCTTGCAGTTAGAAATTAAAAGAAGTAACAGTGAATTTATAATAGGACTATACATTACGCACAGTATATTATCTTTCAAAGAGTCTAACTCCCGTATTCAGGAACGACACTATGAGAACACGCACCCACAGTGGACGAAATCTTTTTTCATAAACATCACTTTATGTGTTGAGCGGCACTATGGCGCACGCTACCGTGTGCCTTTAGAGCTCAACTTTGGCTAGAAGCACACGACAATGTGCCTCTAGTCACACTATGCACAACACATCATAAAGTGATTTTTATGAAAAAAGATTTCGTCCACTGTGGGTGCGTGTTCTTACAGTGTCGTTCCTGAATACGAGGGTTAGTCTTTGTCGAGTCTGCCCACGGCTATGACTATTGTAACATTATCGAAACGTCGAGAAAATAAATTAAAGGTGATAAAGACCCGTGTAAAAATCTATAGTTACGTCTACGTTATCTATTAAGGGGCTGCCAGTCGACGATTGCTGTTTTTCGGAACGAAAAAAGTAATACTTCTGAACAAGCCACATCTCCTATTTTTATAAGTATATTACTTCAGATTCCTACCTAGATTTCTATTAAGCTGAAAACATAATAGCAGAAACTTTTCACGATAAAAATATTATTTCAAAATGATACGTTTTAGAATTTATGATCGAAATATTTTATATACCTACTATTAAAATCAACTTGTGATTTATTGTTAAAGATAGGTAATATGTAGATCTAGATTTCTATTAGGATAGATTTTTGATAAGTAATTATACATAATTTATATCATTAATTTATTCGAAAAGCTAAGGCGGCGGCGGATGTGTGTTTGTCATCATTGCAGCGGTCGGTAGGATTATTTATCGAAGTGATTAAAGATGGGTACATCTTTATTCACATATACTATACATTATAAAATAGGAGATGTGGCTTGTTCACAAGTATTTATTTTTTCGTTTCGAACAAAAATAATCGTCGACTGGCAGCGTCTTAATAAACAGTCTTTTCAACATAGTTATCTGAAATTGAATATCTTATTTGAAGAAATATTTATCATTGAAATATTAACAGCTCAATTAGTTGTTTGTCCTCTGCACTGTAAGTTGTTCAAATTCAAATTCAAAAATCATTTAGTTCAATAAAATCACAAGGATCACTTTGAAACGGCTTAGGAACTAGGTGAAGCTACGCCGATTCCACGCGACCAACCTTAAGAATCAAGCAACAAACACGGCTTGGGATCTACCTTTTTTTAATGATTCTTTCTTTAATACTATGTAGAGCTCCAGTGTGGTGCCAATCGAACGAGGTGAAGGCTCAAACAAGAATAATAATTAAAAGTACCTACTACTCAAGTACGTACAACAATAAAAAAAATAACTAAAGAGCTTCAGCACAAATTCAAAAAGCCGCACACGCATCCGTTGCGGGATTAAATCGCAGCTGGGACAAAAAATTGTGTGATAAACCAATGTTTATTCTGTGTCTAAGTGTTATAATGTATCAGCTATATGTATTTACAAAACAAAAAGTACATATAAGTATTCTATCAGTAATCTGGTTTCCATAGTAAAAACTTTGCTTAGTTTAGGGCAAGATGACGATGTGTGAAATGTCCACCGATATTTATATTTATTACTAGCTGTCCCGACAGACGTCGTGCTGTCGAATTTCAATAATCCCACAGATAAACGCACTTTCAGTTTTTCTCGAACTTTATGCCACTCTTATCACTTATGGCTATGACCTATTCTTATAGCTACCAAATATACACAAAATATTTCATAAAAATCGGCCAAGCCGTTTCGGAGGAGCTTTGTTAGAAACACTGTAAGAACTTTATATATTAGAAGATATTTTATCTGCTATCGCAACAGAACGTCGCTACTTAGCAACCAAAGCATTCCTATCCTGCTTAAACTGTCTCCCAAAATTGTTTAAGCAAAACATGTATTTGACCACACAACTAACTCGTCCCCATCTCGACGTACAAGACAAATTGCACGGCAAAGAGACCGGCTAATTCAATGACGTCCTAAACAAACCTGTGGTCTCCGGAGACTAGACTCTTGTGAACATACATCATAGTAAATTGTTCTTATTGTTTTAGGTAAAGATCAACCCCCAAATTGCGTTAGAAATGGATGCAATATGATGTTGACATAAGCGATATCCGAAACCTTTGTAACGTGAAAGATAAATAAATTAATAAGTTTAGAATAACAAAAGAATGGGATCACGACTGTAACCCCCAAGTACGGGAGACATCCTCTCAGATCTCCAGGCGCTTAGATCCTTGAAGATGTCTGGAGGAGGTAGTCAGAGGCAAGTTCAAACATTATATTTGGCACATGCCCTCGTCTTGCAGTAGTTAGTATTCCATACGTGACAGGTTGCAAGCCCATCGCCGCTTATAAGAATATTAACTGGTTTCCTCACGATGTTTTCCTTCATTGTTTTCTGATGTGCATATACAATTAGAACAGACAAAATCCATTGATGGACGCCGGGATTCAAACCTACGACCTTCGAAATGATAGTCGAGGTACCTCTCACTCGGCCAACACGGCTTTTTAATATCTTTAGGTTTTCAGCAATGTGGTTATATTTAATTTTGGTGGACATTTCACATCGCACCATCTAGCCGCAAACTAAGCAAAGCTTATACAATAGGAACTGGATAACTGATAGAATACTTTTTTTTTGTAAATACATAACAATATTATTAAAATAAAATAAAAATAAAGATATACTTACATGTTCAACTGATAACCTCTTCTTTTTTCGTAGGTTAAAAACGTTAATTTGCCAAGGTCGAGTGAACGGCCGTAATATAGCGAAGCGCGTTAATTAGCTAAGACCTTTGGGATGCACAATTCCAGAATTCCTTTCTTAAGGCCCTGTATGTCGACGATTCCTCTTTTTCGAAACGAAAAAATAAATACTAATGAACAAGCCACATCTCCTATTTTATAATGTATAGTATAATGTGAATAAAGATTTATCCATCTTTAATCACTTCGAAAAATAATCCTACCGACCGCTGCAATGACGACAAACACACGTCGGCGCGTGGTCCGCCTTTGCTTTTCGAATAAATTAATGATATTAATTATGTATAATTACTTATCAAAAACCTATTCTAATAAAAATCTAGATCTACATTATTACCTATCTTTAACAATAAATCACAAGTTGATCTTAATAGTAGGTATCAAAGTATTTCGATCATAAATTCTAAATCGTATCATTTTGAAATAATATCTTTATCGTGAAAAGTTTCTGCTATTATGTTTTCAGCTTAATAGAAATCTAGGTAGGAACCTGAAATAATATATTTATAAAAATAGGAGATGTGGCTTGTTCAGAAGTATTTCTTTTTTCGTTTCGAAAAAGAGCAATCGTCGACATACAGGGCCTTAATACAAGCGCGTTAATTAGTTCAGGGCTTTGGGATGCATACGCTTTTTTTAATACGCTCCTACGCTCAGAGATTTGTTTTTTAGCCAGTAGTTTTAATATGCTGAGATTTGTATAATAATTACGTTTAAAAACTAAAAACAAAACCGACTTCATGTTTATAAATAAAAATTGTAGTGCTTTAAAATACACTAGCGACTCGCCCCGGCTTCGCACGGGTAGCATGTTATTATACATATAAACCTTCCTCCTGAATCACTCTATCTATTTAAAAAAACCGCATCAAAATCCGTTGTGTAGTTTTAAAGATATAAGCAAACATACATACGCGGGAAGCGGAAAGCGACTTTGCTTTATACTATGTAGTGATAATGAAAAACCCAAGGGCCCTGTTATCTGTGCCTTATAGGTGGTTCAAATTCGTGACGTCAACTCGAGGTGTTCATGATTTCTATTTCGAACGAATCTCGCGAGGGGCTTCCCCTCCTTCCTGAAGGGGGGGGGGGGGGGGAAGGGAAAAAGGGTAAGGTCTATACTTGAAAACCACGATCAATGCCCATATATTTTGAAGGTTTCTCTCGATTTCCCTGGGATCCCATCATCAGATACTGACTTGGTGGTAATGGGAACACCTAGGAAGTATAAGCTTACAAACAAAAAAAAAATTGTGAATCCGTCCACAAACGCCGGAATAATCGGGTAACATAAATACAAAAAAAAAATTGTTGTACTTATTTTTCAAAATAACGTAATTAGTAGACGTAACTATAGATTGTTACACGGGCCTTCATCACGTACCTTTAATTTATTTTCCCGAAGTTTCGTCTATGTTACAATAGCCATGGTCGCGGGCAGACAAAAACAAAATTAAAGGTAATTACGTAATAAAGACCCGTGTTAAAATCTATTGTTATATTGGTAGACATTACACACAGCGCCATCTAACCCTAAACTAACCAAAATGTTTTATGGGAACTCGATAACTGGTAGAATGCATAGATACTTTTTTAATTAGCATACTATAATAACACCTAGAGAAGATAGAGGTGGCGAATGGCACAAACGAAGGGAGGCCTTTGCCCTGCAGTGGAATGATAAAGGCTTATTATGATGATGATGATGATAACACCATCTATGTTCATCACACAAATGTTCTTACTGGGTGGGGATCGAACCACTACCTACAGCGCAGAAGGCAGAGCTACTACCAACTAAGCTGGTTCAAAGTTACTCACACACTCACGTACTACGAACGTGTGCGTGTCTACTAACGACATAATAAACTTTCCGAACTTCAGAGTAAATTCGTATGAGCTGGTACTTAGTCCTAATGACGGGTCCAATGGCAATCCATCTGCCAAGCTTGGAGTTTCTATCGATCACTAGCTGCCGTCAGCGGCTTCGCTCGCGTTGTACATAGATAAAAAGACCGGCTAAGTGCGTGTCGGGCCACGCGCAATGTAGGGTTCCGAATTTTACAAGTTTAAGTCATTTTCAATGATATGTGTACAATTTTTTTATGAATACTTCTCAAAGTACTAAAATAAGTATTTAAAATAATCAAGCTTTTATATATTCTTGGGCTCTACAAAAATTAACTGTTAAGCTATTCATAGTTTTATTAAAAACGAAACTAGTATTTTTGAAGAGCCAACTTTGGAAAATAAATCTCGAGAAAAGTTTTACCAATCGTGTTTCTGTCTATAATTTATCTAGATTATATCCTTAAGTTATCTTTGTCGTAAAAAGCAAAACTATATGTTTCGCAGTTATTAAGAAAAAACGATTATGCATTCATCAAAAACATTTATTACTCGTCTAAGTTCGTTTATGTTTGTGTTTTTCATCATCTTATTTTCCCTCTTAATATGGGGTCGGCACAACATGTTGCAAAAAGGATTTGGCTTATGTTTTCCAACCGGCCGCCTGCCACACGTCAACTCTTTTTGGTAATGTTTATGTTTTTGTCTTGTATAATACATTTTCTATCTGTCTACCCCACTCGGGTATCAGAATAATTATCTTTGTGATATCTTTGTAATAAATTATATTAGTTTCTTCCTCGCTCATCTCACCATTATAATATGTATATGTATATATCATGTATCCTAATCCTAATAATATTATAAATGCGAAAGTTTGTGAGTTTGTTGTTTGTTTGTGCCTTGCAATCCTAAAAATTATATATAATAATTTTATATTATTATTTTAATATAATATATAACTAGCTGACCCGTGCCCGCTTCGCTGTGCGTAAGACATTTCTAATACCATCGTTGACTTTTTTGTAGACGTTTTTAAGGTGTACAATACTGTAGTACATTATTTTGATATATCTCGTGGGGTTCAGCCAGCATTTGCAATGTAAGTGCAAAAAAATGTGTTTATTTACGACATCACATTAGAAACCTCTAAAATTATCAGTGTTTCTCTAGTATATTATGCATGTATTATACATATAAACCTTCCTCTTGAATCACTCTGTTTATTAAAAAAAACCGCATCAAAATCCGTTGTGTAGTTTTAAAGATATAAGCAAACATACATACAGACATACAGACGCGGGAAGCGGAAAGCGACTTTGCTTTATACTATGTAGTGATATTGATGTTATTCTGTTTTTAGTATTTGTTGTTATGGCGTTACTAGAAATACATAATCTGTAAGCTGAGCAACTGACTAGCTATCAAATTTGTCAGGACAACATCTGTCACGGGTCGACTAGTGCTTACATAAACTAAAATATCCAAAATTCTCTAGTTTGCATGGGAATCTCGTTTTGTACAAGTATTTGCGGTAGATTCTTCGGCACGATTTCCCAGTCCTCACTATGTAGGTATGCCCTCGGTCTAATGGCTGCCTCGGGTAGGGACCATTTGGCTACCCAAATGGTAACCCTGAGGCTTGGAAAGGTTATACTGATGTTAAATCTAATACCTACATCAAAAGTAATGCCACAATAATTACTAAGTGAATATCCTAGAATTAAAACTATTATTTACTAGCCGACCCGTGACAGACGTTGTCCTGTCAAATTTCAATAATCTAATAGAAAAGACTGAATCTTTTTAGTCTGTGATGTCAGATTTATTGCACAACAGCGCCATCTATACAGAAATCAGCCTATTTGCGTTTTTTATAGTTTTTGGATTGTTTTTCATATTTTAAAGTAGTCTATTATTTATTCGGGCATTATATCTACATCTACAGCAAATTTCATCTCAATCCGTCTTGTCGTTAAGGCCTGATTGAGGAACAAACATACGTACAAACTCACAAACTTTCACATTTATAATATTATTAGGATTACTAATTCTAACTATAAATATAGCTACTTACCACATTTTTTCTTGTATTGCTGACGTTTTGAGAAAAATCAGATGCTCTTCATCATGAGCATCGCGTTAAGTGTTTCGCCGATCTACCCTTGACCGATCGGGCGATGCTCATGATGAAGAGCATCTAAATTTTCTCAAAACGTCAGCAATACAAAAAAACCGTGGTAATTAGCCGTATTTATAGTTAAAATAAATATCCTCCCAAATTTCCAGGATCTTCGATGATGTCTGAATCAGAGCCACGTCCAAACATTTGGTACTTGTTCATAGAATACTTACCTACTGTTTTTTTACGCCAAATAATTTCAATACACTTACTTAATTCAGTGTTCTTTGATAATGTGAATTACCTGAAAACAAAAAAAAAACTTCATACAAAATATCGAATTTAATTTGAATAACTAGCTTTTTCACAAATTCCCAAAATTCATAGCGGGGGTTGAAGTCTGTATGAAAATAATTTCGGAGAAGTCGCGAGATTTTCCATACTAGCTGTCCCGACTGACGCTGTCCTGTCAAATTTCAATAATCCCACTTAAATAAACACTTTCTGTTTTTCGCGAACTTACATCACTAATATCACTTCACTACATAGTATAAAGCAAAGTCGCTTTCCGCTTCCCGCGTCTGTATGTAATATGTAATATGTATGTATGTATGTTTGCTTATATCTTTAAAACTACACAACGGATTTAATTGCGGTTTTTTTTTATAGATAGAGTGATTCAGGAGGATGGTTTATATGTATAATACATGCATAATATAGTAGAGAAACACTGATAATTTTAGAGGTTTCTAATGTGATGTCGTAAATAAACACATTTTTTTCGCTTACATTGCAAATGCTGGCTGAACCCCACGAGATATATCAAAATAATGTACTACAGTATTGTACACCTTAAAAACGTCTACAAAAAAGTCCACGATGGTATTAGAAATGTCTTACGCACAGCGAAGCGGGCACGGGTCAGCTAGTATTTGTATAAAAAATACCATACGACTTATTCTCAGACCTACTAAATATACCATAAAATCATAAAAATCGGTCAAGCCGTTTAAATAAATAAATATAAATAATTAATAAATATTGGTGTACATTTCACACAGAGCCATCTAGCCTCAAACTAAGCAAAGCTTGTACTATGGGAACCAGATAGCTGATAGAATACTTATATACGTTTTTTTTTCTTATAAATACATACTTATTATACATATAAATTGGGTTACAAACACTGTGAGAATTATATATATAGATAACTAGCAGTCCGCCCCGGCGTCGCACAGGTGTAATAAGGATTTTATGAGTAATTTTTTTACACCTTGGGTTACATTATCGAAGTTTTCATAAGGATCCCTAATAGTTAGACATATGGTATGGAGAACTTTTTTGTAGATATTGATGTTATCTATAAAACTGTGATACATTACTTTGCTCTATTGTCAATAATTTCCGCAGCGTAAGCCATATAAGGATTTTTTTTTTTTTCACACGTTGGCTTACATTATCGAAGTTTTCATACGGATCCCTAATATTTTTGAAAATATTCTATAGCCTATGTTCATCGGGGATAATGTAGGATTCTAATGGTGAAAGAATTTTTCAAATCGGTCCAGTAGTTTCGGAGCCTATTCGATGCAAACAAACAAACAAACAAACAAACAAACAATCAAATCTTTCCTCTTTATAATATTAGTATAGATAATAAGGATAACACAACTTTCAAATTCATGGGTCAACCAATACTTTCCGAGTACTACAAAGGATAAAATAATATATACATAAAACTTTTTCCATTCTAGCTATTACCATTTTCATTTATCATTCCTAAGGCTATTTCCTATACGACTGGTTTTTAGAACTTCGCCAATAACACCTCCTAAGTATTCACATATATTATTAGTTCATAGCTTTTTTATGTATAACATTATTTTATAGGTAACACTTACCTTTCATAATGTTGGAGTGATTTTATTTTGACAAAAAGTAAAATAAATATTCTATAACAATAATGCATTCTAGCAGTTCGACCCTGCTTCGCACGGGTATACTAATGAAGTTTTTGATAACATAGGTTACATTATTGAAATTTTCGTTAGGATTGCAATTTTTTTGAAAATAAAGTATTGTTCGTATTGGCCGAGTGGGAAGTACCTCGACTTTCAATCTGAAGGTGGGTTCAAAACCCGGCGCGCATCAACGGATTTTTCCTTTCGAAATGTATATGCACATCAAAAACACGTGCTTGAACGGTGAAGGAAAACATCGTGAGGAAACCTGTTAGTATTCTTATAAGCGATGAGCTTGCAACCTGTCACGTATGGAATGCTAACTACTGCAAAATGTGGGCATGTGCCAAATATAATGTTTGGACGTGCCTCTGACTACCTCCACTAGACATTTTTATAGGATCTAAGCGTCTGGAGATCTGAGAGGATGTTTACAGTACTTGGGAATTACAGTCGTGATCCTATTTTTTTTCTTCGCTTCTAGCTGAAAATGACGCTTTAGATAATTGTAAGATATTTTTTTAAAATTGCTCCAGTTGTTTTTTATTTTATCCGGTACAAACACAAAAATACAATTTTTTTCTCTTATAATTAATAGTGTAGATTAACAACCGTCGTCTACTACTAAAAATTGGTTTCACTTTCAAAACTTTCGTGAGTTGTACTACACATTATTACAACAACGGGAAATTACTCACGTAAATGATAAATTGTCAATGAGGACACCGACAATGTTTCGATTCATCTAGAGAATCTTCTTCAGGGTGAGTGGACCATAACGCGCGCGCTACCCTGCTCGCGTTGCCGTCTCGTAATAATAATTAGTAATTTCCCGTTGTTGTAATAATCTGTAAAAACGGTTTACGGACGACTATTTTACGTGATAACGTCAACGCTTAGGCCGATCGCGCCTCTCTATCGCTTGTTCCGCGCTCTCGCTTGCACGCTCAGCTCAGGCGCAACATTACAATGAGTAATGTTTTTTCTTTCATACCGTTGTCACGTAAAAAAAATACGTAAGAAAAATCCTTTATAAAACTAAACTAAACTAACTAAAAAACTAACTAAACTAAACTCGCTCACTATATCCTAGCTGATAAATCACTCCTAAGCAAATAAGAATGCATCAGCTGGGCACCTACCTTATAAACTATTATATAAATTTTTGTCTTCACTTTATATATTTACTTTGTAAACTTTTGTAAGAACGACATAGCTTATAAATATCAATGTTTTTCTCATGTAAGTGACTTAAGTCTTTTTGAGAATAAATTTATTAAACCTTATAATATTAATAAAACACCGAAAATACTGTTCAAGTAAATGCGTAAGAAAAATCAATAGATATACTTTTACCTTGATTAACTTTCTTACCCTGGTTACGTTTTTTCGATTTTTATGCCAACCCTAGCCCCGAAATGAGCTAAGTCGAAAGTTCCGTCAGTCAATGACTGCCATCCGAGGCACCATCTGAACGGAAGCTATCATAATTTACGTAAATGTTGGAACAAGCTGGGTGAAGTCATATAAAGGCTAGTCTACACCTTTCATATTCATTTATTTATTAAATTCTGGTACATAAGAAATGACGATCTCCACCGGGACCTTAACATAGATTTCGTCGCTAAAGTCATTCAATATTATGCAGAAGCTCACGAACAAAGACTTCATCGCCATGTAAACGTCGAGGCAATCCAGCTTCTCGACAACACAGACCAAGTAAGAAAGCTCAAAAGAACGAAACCTTTTGAGCTAGTGTAATGTAGTGTATCATACAATCAGTGTTGTGTAGTGTAAGAGTAAGTTAGTACTACGTTTATAGAACACAAAAACAAAGTGTCTTCCCCTTAATTAGAGACAGTAAGAAAAGTGTTAGTGGACACATTCTTAGTTTAATAACAATATCATAGCAATTTAGGTCAAAGTGAAACTACTCATTAGCCTGCCTTATGGCTAGATTGTAGTATTATTAGAGTACACTATTTATATTAATGTACACTAACAATAAAAAAAAAAAAAAAAAAAAAAATTTATTGCTCCAGTTGGTTACAATGGTCTTAAGGTATCACAGAGTTTCTCAACGTGGACCCCGCTAGGGCACTACAATAATCTATCTTTTAATTACCTACATATACTAATCTTAAAAATATATATAAATATAATAGAAATCTTTGTTTATTAAGTATTTACCATAAATGATTTCATATTATAAAAACATTTAGACACTAAAAAGGTTTAGATTAGTTAGTTACTTACTTACCACTAGTTTGCTGGCTTTTGGGGGCTTGAGGGGGCTTTGAGCGTCCAGTGGCACCCCCGATAGTAACAAATATATTTTCAATATGATAGTCTTCTTTTCTGCATATTTTTTTATATCAAAAGATATTTAAAAATCAATTGGGGGCGCTACTAGACGCCTAAACTTTTCACCGGAATACAAGCTTTCTTACCACGTACTCCACTTCACTTAGGATCCCATTTAGGACCATTACATAACACCAACTGGTTACTATTCAATAAAAAAGCACCATAGATGAATTATTTAAATTTTGATCTATACTAATATTATAAAGAGGAAAGATTTGAATGTTTGTTTTTTTGTTTGTTTGAATAGGCTCCGAAACTACTGGACCGATTTGAAAAATTATTTCACCATTAGAATTCTACATTATCCCTGATGAACATAGGCTATAGTATATTTTCAAAAATGTTAGGGATCCGTATGAAAACTTCGATAATGTAACCCAATGTGTGAAAAAAAATCCCTAAAAAATCCTTATATCACGTAATACTTTACACTTAATACTATATGTCTAACTATTAGGGATCCGTATGAAAACTTCCATAATGTAACCCAAGGTGTAAAAAAATTACCCATAAAATCATTATTACACCCGTGTGACGCCGAGGCGGACTGCTAGTTTGTCAATAAATATCATTGAAGAAGTTGTTTATCGTACAAGTAATTTTTTATCAGTTTTAGCGAAGGTCGTCGTGGGTTCGTAAATTTGGGTACATAAATACAATTTAATAGGGACCACCGTCTATTTTCCGTCTATTGTGTCTATTCTCTACACAATAGAAAATGAATCATCAAAATCTTATCACGAAATAAAAATTATTGTAAACCTCCTCCATTTTTTCTTCGATTGAAAATAGTTTCGTTGTATAAATTCAATCTAAAGCTCAAATGTAATTGAAAAGGAAAAATCGTTTTGTTCCTATTGAACTTAACTCTTCCAGGAACTTTTAGATTTCCTCGTACTGAGCTATAATTCACTTCAAAGCATCTTTATCTCAACCAACAAAATCCTTATCGAGTGTGGGCTAGCCCTTAGTTATTACACCCTATTCTGTGGCCGTGGTCTTACGCGTGAGTAGTTTATTGCGCCCCTTTCAATCTTAGACCGTAATTCATGTGAAAGTTGCCTTTGTTTTAAGAAGCTGTGGCCGATTTATGGCGTCCGTTATTGGGCTTAAAAACAATAACGTAATAATTACGTTTAAAAAACTAAAAACAAAACTGACTTCATGTTTATAAATAAATAAAATAAATTGTAGTGGGGGGGCTCCCCCCTCCGCGAGATCTATGAGCCCTACCCCGGCTAGCCCTCCACTCGGTGTATGCCAACGAAAGAAGGGCAAGGTCTAGTTGAAAGCCACTATCAATGCCCATACATTTTGAAGCTGATCAGATGCTGACTTGATGGTAATGGGACCAACTCGGGAGATAGGCTTTCAAAAAAATAATTTTGTAATTCCGTCCACAAACACCGGAGAAACCGTAACATAAATAAAAAAAAAACTTACAGACGAATGGATAATTTAAGGCACTATTAACCAAAACTATGTATTCTTGTAACAATAAACGATATCTATCTATCTTTAAGCTGTAGGTGTTTCGTAATTGAAGTAAACGGGCATCAGCATATTTCAAACTAGCGCGGAAATGGATGAAAAGTTGGTAAATTACCGCCATTGTGTGAGATAGTTGGGCGGACTCGGTTAGGTCCAACTCCAATCAGCTCCAAGCAGACTTTTCTAAAGCTTTGGTCTCCTAGATCATTATTAAAACGAGGTATAATTTTTATGTAGAATAGTATTATCTCAATAACATACAGTTTTATTTTTTATGACAAAGATAACTTAAGGATTTAATCTAAATAAATGAAGAACAGAAACACGATTGGTAAAACTTTTCTCGATAGATTTATTTTCCAAAGTTGGCTCTTCCAAAACACTATTTACGTTTTTACTCAATACAATGAATAGCTAAACAGGTAATTTTTTTTATAATTAATAAGAAGATAATAAGACAGTTTCTTATTAAGTTTGATGGTTTTTAAGATAACGCGGGATCACTTTTTCCGTCTTATCCGGGTAAACTCAGCTCATACAATAACAAAAAATTGAATTATCACTTTAAGTAGTACCCAATAGTATTTTAGTTAGCGAAAATGCTACCTTTTACATTTTTGCGCATGGAAGCAACAATGGCTATCTCTCGTGACTTTTTCAACATCTCTATCTACCTAACTTTTACAACACATTGTCATGTCAAATACAGATATTACCGAAAACTACGAGTAATACTTTCTAAGGGTCAATTCAGACTGAACGCTCAAATCTTTTGTAACATTATGAACTCAATCAAAATGTCAAAAAACAAATTAAACCCAAAAGCAAAAGGCATAAATCGAATCGGGTTTTATTTTTCCAAATTAAGGCCCTGTATGTCGACGATTGCTCTTTTTCGGAAATGGCTCCTACAAAGCATTTTTTTTTAGTTTTGTAACCAAATCCAAAAATGACTAAAACTATTTTATAATGATTTTACTAAATCCAAATATAAGACTTTTTATCAAAATATCACAGTTTTATAAATTAGATAAGGGGGTTCTTATCCAGGCTCTCCCCAACCGAAAAATATAAGTATAAAATTCGATGCAGACATTAGACGTCATGCGCGTTATTGTGCATTTTATTTTAAACCATAATACTAACTAATACAGTGTTTTATTGAATGCCCTAAAACAAGTGCTCGCAGTTTTCCGTTTAATCCGAATTGACCCTTAGGTGATAAGAGTCCGTTTTCATATGTGTGGGTGAACGATCAAAGTTGGTTCCAAACGAGTTCTAGCAACTTCGGCTCACACAATGCCGCCAATCTGCTAACTCATCATCCAAGCTATGTTTGAAATAAGTTATTTTGTGTTTGTTTAGTTCTGCCTACGCGTTATAAGTTCTCGGTGTAGTTTCATAAATAAATAACATCACGACTGTAATCCCCATGTACGATAGACACCTCTCAGATCTCCAGACGCTTAGACCCTTTGAAGAGGTCTAGTGGGGGTAGCCAGAGGTAATACAAACATTATTTTTGGTACATACCTAAATTTTGCAGTAGCTAGCATAGTTGGTTAAAAATAGGAGAAAATACAGCTTGACAATCGAAAAATTCGGAAAAAACAGGAATTCTGTCTGTAGGGTCAGCCAATGTCAAATAAATTTAACATAAAATACAGGCCAAGTGCGAGTCGGACTTGCGAACGAAGGGTTCCGTACTAGGATATTATCTATTAAAAAGGCAAAAAAAAATACGTTTGTTGTATGGGAGCCCTACTAAAATATTAATTTTATTCTATTTTTAGAATTTGTTGTTATAGCAGCAACTGAAATACATCATCTGTGAAAATTTCAACTGTCTAGCTATCACGGTTCATGAGATACAGCCTAATGACAGACAGGTTTTAGTAATAGGGTCCCGGTGTTACCCTTTGGGTACGGAACCCTAAAAACGTCTCTTTATCATAATAGACGGCATAATTGCATAGTCGCGTCGGTTAAAAAGCACCTTTACAATCTCAAAAGAACCCTTAATGTATTTACAGGAAAATATTGGCTTACGCGTGATTGCCTAAAAAGGAACCCATTAGCGATATAGACATTGGAGTGATCCCAGCGGTCAGCAATCAACAGAAGTGGTTTAGGATGGGTTTTGCTTTTATAATGTGCTAGTAGAAACCCCTACGACTTCGTTCACTTCAAGTTATTTTCAAGTCTTTCGAGGTTTTCTTTTTAGATTCAACCCCTACTGCACCCTCTTAGGAGATGAATATTGAGAATTATTTTCGTAGCGCATCCTTTACACAAAAATAATACTTCAAATTTTAAATTTATAGGATTTTTCTAGGTGCTGTAAGCTGTGTCTATATCTCTACTATATAAAAGAAAGTCGGGTTTGTTACAACAGTTATAATTCATGAACGGCTGAACCGATTTGGCTGAAAATATAGCTTATAGATAGCTTATAGCCAGGAGACGAACATAGAATACTTTATAACGGGAACGGGAACGGGAACTTAATACAACATTTGTTAATTCTAAAGCGATACAAAGTTTGCCGGGTCAGCTAGTATATATATATATATATATATAAACTAGTGGAATCCCTAGCGATTTCGTTTACTTAAAGTAATATACTTCAACCACCGCTGCATCCCCTTAGGGGTTGAATTTTGGGAATTATTTTCTTAGTGCATCTCTAACACAAAATAAGAATACCCGCTTAAAATTTTTCTTAAGATTTTTCTAGGTGATGTTATTAATAGATAAGTCAGTCAGTTAATGACGCAAAAGTTTTATATATTATGTAGATAAATCAGAGTTGGACAGAAACAAAGCGAATATAATATACATTATACATCATCAAGGGAAAATGGGCTTTTAAAAGGGTTGTGCAATTATTGTTGTATAAATACAAAATAAAATTTTTATTAATCAGCATATATTATATATGTTTGTAAGAGCTTAGAACAGCTGGACCTAGCTGTGTCAATATTTAGGGTTCCGTACCCTAAACGTAAACCAGTCCGTCCGTCTGTCACAGAGCTGTATCTCATGAACCTATATATAGATAGCTAGACAATTGAAATTCTCACCGATTATGTATTTCTGTTGCCGCTTTATCAACAAATACTAAAAACAAAATAAATAAATATTTAAGTGGGGATTCCATACAACAAACGTGATTTTTTGCCGTTTTTATGGATAATGATGTGGAACCCTTCGTGCGCGAGTCCGACTCACACTTTGTTATTTCTGAAATAGTCTGACTATGGTTTTAGAAAAAAAAACAGGAAAAGTTATTAAATTCGGGTAAAATTTTAAAGGTGTTTTTTAGGGTTCCGTACCCAAAGGGTAAAATCGGAACCCTATTACTAAGACTTCGCTGTCCGTCTGTCTGTCTGTCACAGGGCTGTATCTCATGAACCATGATAGCTAGACAGTTGAAATTTTCACAGATTATGTATTTCTATTGCTGCTCTAACAACAAATACTAAAAACAGAATAAAATAAATATTTAAGGGGGGCTCCCATACAACAAACGTGATTTTCGCATTCTAGCGCCATCTAGTTTCATTTGATGGTACTACGTGTTATAGGTACTTTTCGCGGTCTCATGCGACCGCTTGGGGTTTAAGAGGTAAGATGAAAGAGGTTTGCGATTCCGCTGGCAGGTGGCGCTATTTTACCACTATCGGTAAAGTAAGTCGGTAAATAGGTGGTACTTCACATGATCGAATAAAAAGTTTGAAATTGAATTATTGAATTCATGTAGTTAGGTAAATAGGTACCTAGGTAGATATTATTCAAATTCAAATTCAAATTCAAAAATCATTTATTTCAATAAAATCACAAGGATCACTTTGAAACGTCTTAGGAACTAGGTGAAGCTACGCCGATTCCACGCGACCAAGCCTAGAAGAATCAGGCAACAAACACGGCTTGGGGTCTACCTTTTTTTTTATGATCCTTTCCTTAATGCTATGTAGAGCTCCAGTGTGGTGCCAATCGAACAAGGTGAAGGCTCAAACAAGAATAATAATTAAAAGTTAAAAGTACCTACTACTCAAGTACGTAGGTACAGCAATAAAAAAAAAATAACTAAAGAGCTTCAGCACAAATTCAAAAAGCAACACACGCTACACTTGATTTAGAATTAAAACTTACAGATAAAATAACTATTTGCTTAAAAATAATTAAAGTAGACAAATGTTACACAAAATGAAATTAAGTACCTAAATCAATATTTAGCTGTCGAGTGGCAGAGCGACATCAGGCCACGAGGATTTATCATTTATATAATCATCTACAGTATAATACGCTTTGTTTATAAGATTATTCTTTATGTAGGATTTAAATCTTCTAACGGGAAGTTTTGTTGCGTTTTCTGGCAGTTTATTATAAAATAGTATACAATTCCCCATAAACGACCCCTTCACTTTTTCTAATCTAAATTTGGGTATGTACAATTTTTTCTTATTTCTTGTGTTAATACTATGTACATCACTTTTTTTCTTAAAGAAAGCCATATTCTTATGAGTATACAGTAAGTTTTCATATATATATTGTGAGATTACTGTGAGAATGTTAATTTCTTTAAATTTTTGTCTCAAAGAGTCCCGGGACTTCATTTTATAAATGGCACGTACTGCCCGTTTTTGTAAAACAAAAATAACTTGAATGTCTGCTGCCTTACCCCAGAGAAGAATTCCATACGACATTACACTATGGAAGTAACTAAAATAAACTAGCCTAGCTGTGGCTTCATCGGCCAGCCGCCTAATCGTGCGGACTGCATAGGCAGCGGAACTAAGTTTACCAGCAAGTGTTACAATATGAGGTCCCCATTGTAAGTTTGCATCAATATTGAGACCTAAAAAAGTAGTCGAATTAACAAGCGTAAGAGCCTCTTCATTTATTTCAATGTTAGTCGGAGTATGCCGTACACTAGGCAAAGAGAATTTAATGCATTTAAATTATTTGAACTCGAAATTAATTTCAAATTAATTTCGAGTTCAAATCCTGGCCGTGCATCAATGGATATTTCTGTTCGAAAAATGTACCTATATGCGCGTTACACGTGTTTATAACAGTGAAGGAAAACATCGTGAGGAAACCTGTTAGTATTCTTGAAAGCGGCGACGGGCTTGCAACCTGTCACGCGTGGAATGATAACTACGTAGTTAGGTAAATATTATGAATTATTTTTTATGTTTCTAGGGTTCCGTACCTAAAGGGTAAAAAACGGGACTACTAAGACACCGCTGTCCGTCTGTCTGTTATCAGGCTGTATCTCGTGAACCGTGATAGCTAGACAGTTGAAATTTTCACAGATGATGTATTTCTCTAAAAACAGCATAAAATAAATATTTAAGTGAGACTCCCGTACAACAAACGTGATTTTTATTTGATGTTTTGATAATAGTACGGAACCCTTCGTGCGCGAGTCCGACTCGCACTTGGCCGGTTTTTTATGGGATTATGAATTTTGGACAGGACAATGTCTGTCTGGTCAGCTAATATGTAGATATTTGCATAGTACTATAGCAATTCAAAATCGTAACTAGTGCTAACTTCTTCGGCCCCAGGTGGTAATGTTTAAGACACTGCAAGAGAGACAAAGTTCAAGGTATTTATGTAAACAGACTAGCGAACAACTTTGTTCGTGTCGAGTTGTTTCTTAGTAAACTACGGTTGACCAAACTCAGAAGTCGAAGGAATTCTAAAATAAATGGACTTACAATAAAGATACATAATAGGTATCTAAATAAAATTAAGTAATATGATAATCTTTTCTTCACAGGTAGTAAATCTGCTTTCTTGTGGGTTCGATTTTCCCCAAAACAAACATTTGTGTGATAAACATTATCGTCCAAATGCCAAAACTGACACTTTTACTATACAAAAAGTGTCAGTTTTGACATTCGGATGATACGTTGTCGATGTGATAGTGGTTCGTGCTCAGGCCACTGTTCTGTGTCTACGTGTATTTTTATTAGTAGGTATGTATTTACAAATTATGTGGCCACTAAGGGCTAGATGGTGCTGTGCGAAACGGCCATCAATATATTTATTTTATTCGTTGCTATCTGCGACACAGTTTTTGACTCATCCAGGTCATAGTTTCTATTTTTGTAATGTACATCTTATGTTTAATATACCATTATTATTATTATTATTATTTCCTTAGATGTGTAGATAAACTAGTATTTCTAATACACACATCAACAGTATCGGGGGATATTATATTTTAGACTTCATAGCTTAAAAACTATTTACAGTATCGAAAAAGTTTGTATATAAAAAATCAAATAAAAGTGAAGTTTAGTTGCTTAGTTTTAGTTAGTTTTAAGGGTTCCGTACCCAATGGGTAAAAACGGGACCCTATTACTAAGACTCCGCTGTCCGTCTGTCCGTCTGTCTGTCACAGGGCTGTATCTCATGAACCGTACTAGCTAGACAGTTAAAATTTTCACAGATTATGTATTTCTGTTGCTGCTATAACAACAAATACTAAAAACAGAATAAAATCAATATTTAAGGGCTCCCATACAACAAACGTGATTTTTTTTGCCGTTTTTATAGATAATGGTACGGAACCCTTCGTGCGCGAGTCCGACTCGCACTTGTCAGATTTTTTTTACATTTCATGTTTTGAAAATTAAGTAAATTTAATATATCCCTAAACATAGTTGATGTGTGTAGTATCTAGCTTCAAGTCTTGTTCGCGAAAGTATTATGATAAAGACTAGCTAGAATCTACCTTATTCTAGTTTTCTGGCGATGTAAGCACTTTGGACGTGCTTCGCATAGTTGATTGGACGTGCGCTGTTTTCCCAAGTTACATGTTATTTTTGTTCTCGCGAGAAATGCACGCTGAACGTGTTGCAATGTTTACCGAAATACCGAGAGGTTATGTTTTTCTATAATTATGCTAGCTTCAATTTTAGCTATCCTTTAAAAGTAAATGAATAAACAATATAGAATTAAAACTATCGCGGTTGTTAATAATTTTAAACAGCAATACGGCTAATTTTTAGGGTTCCGTACCCAAAGGGTAAAAACGGGAACCTATTACTAAGACTTCGCTGTTCGTCTGTCCGTCTGTCCGTCTGTCTGTCACAGGGCTGTATCTCATGAACCGTGACAATTTCAACTGTCCAGTTGAAATTTTCACAGATGATTTTATTCTGATGTCGCTATAACAACATATACTAAAAACAGAATAAAATAAATATTTAAGTAGGGCTCCCATACAACAAACGTGTTTTTTAGAGTTTTATTTTTGATAATCGTACGGAACCCTTCGTACGCGAGTCGACGAATCAAGTCAATTCAGATGCTCTTCATCATGAGCATCGTCCGCGACCGCAATCAACAGCAATTAATTTTAATTCTTTAAATTCACGGTCCGCTCCTCTCCACTCCGCTTAGCTCCGCATCAGTGGAAACCCACCCTTAGATAAGCAAAACTCAGTAAAAGCAATTTCATTTTGTCACAACCGCATTATCAAAAACACCCCGCTTCAAAACACAGCAAAATGAGGATTAATACAAAAATATTGTCTATGCCATTCGCGTAACAAAAAAAACTTTTTATTGACAATGGGAAGCGCAATTACCCACTCTGTGCTCATTTGCGTTCACCGTTCTGCTTTTACTTATAAATGGTTCTGTAAAAAACAGGTGATAAGCTTTTAGCGTTATATTCTATATTTTTAAGCGATAAAAAAGGTTCTCAATGCGATGTATCTTTATTTTGATGTATGACCGCGCATATCATTCCGATTTTTATTTGATTTTCTGTTGTGTATAGTTGCAAGTTGGTAGAAAATGCATTGGCATTAAGTACGCCTTTTTTAGTTATTTCTTTTTTAAAGTGCAGTTAAAGTATTAATAACATAATAAGTTGCATGTAGCATTAATAGTTCCTTTATAAAACTTAATAAACACTATCGCCTCTTGACTTTTCGATTGGTTGAAACGTTTTTTGCAGTTTTTTTAGTTTTTCAGACATAATTATGTAACTATTTCAATTTCATGACTTTTACTAGCTTCTGTCCGTGTCCTCGTGTATTCTAATTAAAAGTAGCAATATGCAATCATAATCACGTTCGTAAAACTAAAACATAAACAGCTCAACTTTAGCAGTTCGTTTACAAAACGATTTCTTTGGAGCACATGCGTGCTTCGAAATTAATTACAAACATGTTACACAACAGGAACAAGTCACAAAAATAAAGTAATCAAATTTTCAGCGTAGATTACAACGTACATAAAATATAATGTATGTTTGTTCCTCAATCAGGCCTAAACAACAAAACGGATTGAGCTGAAATTTGCTGTAGATGTACATATAATTCCCGAATAAATAATAGTCTACTTTAAAATATGAAAAACATCCCAAAAACGATAAAAAACGCAAAAGGTATGATTTCTGTATAGATGGCGCTGGTGTGCAACAAATCTGACATCGCAGACTAAAAACATTCA
Organism: Hydriomena furcata; assembly: GCA_912999785.1. Lineage (NCBI taxonomy): Eukaryota > Metazoa > Arthropoda > Insecta > Lepidoptera > Geometridae > Hydriomena > Hydriomena furcata. Next base: position 2,166,640 of record OU538834.1, on the reverse strand, counting down.
GTCTTTTCTATTCGATTATTGGGACAACGTCCGTCACGGGTCGGCTAGTATAGTATAGGTTTCTTGCTCAATTAAATAACAAATGCTAGATGAAATATGAATAGATTCAGATCTGGATTGAAAAAAAAGGATACTTTTTATCCGGGTATTAGACGAACAAAGCTGCAAGTGAAGAAAAGTAGTAGTTATTGAATCCGAATAGTCAAAATAAAAAAATATTGTTGAGCATTTCATACAGCGCTATTTAGCTTCAAACTAAGCAAAGCTATGATAACCAGATAGCTGATAGTATACACATACATATATACATAAAATCACGCCTATTTCCCAGAGATAAGGGAGGCAGAGATCACGGCTTTTCACTGGCTTTACACGATCCTGACATACTTCTTTAGCTTCATTCACTCTCATCACATTCCTCATGCATGCTCGTCGGTTTAGAGTACTCTTGACCCGGCCTTTTTCAAAACATTACCAATTTGGTCCAGGAAAATACGCCGAGGTCTTCCTCTTCCAACGCTCCCTTTCACACTCGCCTTATATACCTGTTTTGTCAATCTTTCTTCATTCATTCTCTCCACATGCCGAAACCATCTTAGCATCCCTTTCTCAATCCTCATCACTACGTCTTCTTTCACTCCACAGCGTTCTCTTATCACGCTATTTTTCACTCTATCTTTCAAAGTTATCCCATACATATTTCTCAAGGTTTCTCAGGGTTTTATTTGTTACTCTTCGCAAAAACTACTGAACGGATTTAGATGATACTTTAAAGTAATATAGCTTATACATCATAATAATAAATAGGCTACTTTTTATCCAGGTACCATCCGTGCGAAGCCGGACGAGCAGCTAGTAATAAATAAATAAACCAAAGGTTCAGTTTTACGCTTCAGCTTATAGCTCGTGCCGCCAAAAAAGCGTTCTCATTCGCTTATCATCATGAGTCCGCAATGTTCTGAATGGAGTTCGAGCTCATGCGTCATCTTGCGTCATTACCTGCTACTTACGACAAATGTAAAGTCGTATGTACCAGCCTATATCTTGAGGGTGACATGCCAGTTATGGGATGATTTCTTGTGAACTTACGATTGTCAGAATTGTCACAAAATGAGACTTAAATGCTCGAAAAATATTTTATTTTTATGACATTTTGTAGGCCTGCGAGAGTTATTTTGGTTGAGCTTATACGTTGTCCTAGTCTGCAGGTTTTTAGGTATGTAGGTCTGTAGGTCTTTAAATCTTGTACCTACTGATAAAATAAATTACAAAATTTAGTAGAATGCGTATCATTCATTAGTCAAAACTGCGTTGCTATGACGACTAATTGTTTTTAATCTGTGATGTCAGATTTTATGCACACCAACTCCATCTATACCAAAATCATCCTTTTTGCGTTTTTTATCATTTAGGGTTTGTTTTTCGGATTATAGGTTCCCCCTTTATTTATTCTGATTTTTTATCTACTTATCGCTAAGTTGAGAACCTTCAACGCATATATCTGACGGTGACTTTTAAATTGTGTTCACCGTATTCTAGAAACCCAAGAGTACCAACTTTTCTGTCTGAATTTGATCACAAATATTTGAGTGTACGGAGCGATGTGGGCGAGTAAATTAATTAATGATAAAGTATGAGATAAATTAAAATGGATGAAGTTAAATATCATCTAATATTTATTTTAATATCATTATCATTATCATCATGGCGGCCGGTTGTAAATAGTCAAATCATATTGCAATTGTTGTCAAACTTTTTAATTCAACTTTTGAATGAGACTAACTTGGAACTATTCTCTACACAATAAAAAATGACATCAAAATCGGACCACCAGGCAAATATCGCGGTCATACACAATAAAAAATATATACTCGTTGCTTGTAAGCTTCTTTTCGTTAGTTGAACGCTAATAACGTGATTCCTATCTGGGACAAACATATGTGTGATGCACACAGATGTTTGTTCTGTGTCTTGGTGTTACAATGTAAAAAAGCGGGTATTAAAACAAAAAACTATCAGTAATCTGGTTCCCATAGCACAAGCTTTGCTCAGTTTAGGGCTGAATGGCGTTGTGTAAAATGTCCACAAATACAGGGTGAAATCGTAAACACACGTCAAATTGATATGGGTGGTTCAGTATACGTAATAGTTTGGTTTCATGAAAAAATAATACACATTTCAAAAAAAAACAACAACTGATGTAATCAATTTAAACGATGCAGACAAAGTCAATGTATTCAGATAAGTTCATAATATCAGAGTTTTTTTTTGTTAAAATATTTAAAAAATAATATTCGGATAAAAAACATTTAAAGTATCAAGTTAATTTAGTTGAACTAAGTACACAAAACTTTGCGAGTGTAATAAGATGCCTTTGCAGTTGTTGTTTTTTTTTTTTTAATGTGTATTATTTTTTCATGAAACCAAACTATTACGTATACTGAACCACCCATATCAATTTGACGTGTGTTTACGATTTCACCCTGTATATTATTTACAGATTTTATTTATTTTAAAATGCCTGACGTATTTCTGTAAAATGTTACGTCTATTAGAAGATAGCCTTGGAAGCTAAATCTAGACGCTCAGGTGTTCTGCTCACGTTTTGGATACCAATTTTATTTTCGACGCAACCTTCACCCTAAATAACTTATTTAGGAACTTCGTTGTAAATTATTTCGCTTTTAATCTAAACTACTCGAAACTGTTGAAATGTGTACGAAATCTAATGATCTTAACAATTAGAAGAATTATCTGTTGGTTTTATTTTATAACGTCAGATTTTTATCTTACTGTCGTTTAAAAAACTGGTCAAGTGCGAGTCGGACACGCATGAATTGTTCCGTACCATTATCTATAAAAACGGCAAAAAAATCACGTTTGTATGGGTACCTCACTTAAATATTTATTTTATTCTGTTTTTAGTATTTGTTGTTTTAGCAGCGGACAGACGGACAGATGGACAGACGGAGGTGGTACATAGGGGCTAACAGAATGTCGCGTATAATTCTTTTAAATTTCATTTAAAATTAAGCAATTGGGTTTTCACTAAAGGCATTGTAACCTTCAGTTTTCGAGAGTCGTCTTAACCCACCCTGTATTGTATCATTTAAGGTAAGGTAAGTAAGGTTTTAGTTCTCAGAAACACTAAGTTTCTAATCATTTATACGGTTTATATTGAAACTACTCAATCCATAGCCATTGAAGTAAATTTCAATCAGCTACTATTTATGCTTGCAAACTATGTTGGGATTATGTTTGGTTATTGATTCAAAATTATACATTTAAACTAAAAGTTACAACCAATAGACGCATAACTATTTCTGTGAGTATCAGAAACTATGAGTAGGTACTTTAAATTTATTTACCCGACGTTTTGTCGTCATGTTTACCTAACTATAGATTTTGACACGGGTCTTTTATTAGAGTCTGCCCGAGACCATGGCTATTGTAACATAGTCGAAACGTCGGAATAGTAAATTAAAGGTAATTACGTGATGAAGACCGGTTACAAAATTTATAGTTATGTTTACCTAGTACATAAAAAACCGGCCAAGTGCGAGTCGAATTCGCGCACGATTGGTTCCGTACCATTATCTATAAAAACGGCAAAAAAATCACTTTTTTTGTATGGGAGCTCCCTTTAAATATTTATTTTATTCTATTTTTAGTATAGCATATTTATATTTTTTGTTATAGCAGCTACCGAAAAACATTATCTGTGAAAATTTCAACTATCTAGTTATCACGGTTCATGAGGTACAGCCCTGTGGCAGACAGACGGACAGACGGACGGACGGACAGACAGACATACGGACAGCGAAGTCTTAGTAATAGGGTTCCGATTTTACCCTTTGGGTACGGAACCCTAAAAACATAGAATCACGACTGTAATCCCCAAATATGAAACTAAAGTTATACCCAAATCAGTGTAACCGTTACGGCGTGATTGAACTACAAATATTAATATTATGTAAATCTATTTAAATGTCCAATTTTATAGAAATCAGTCCAGCGTTACGCCGATTTTAAAAACATTTTGCATTTGCAATTTTTGCGTGAATAAGGTAAGGTAAAGTAGAATTTAAACCTGTCAAAACCTTTTCGCGTTTAGACACGTTTCAAAAGCAACAAAAGAGAATTTTACGCTCCGGCGTTATCAAAAAGAAAAAATATATATTTTTCAAAAATATATATACAATACTTCTGAGTAGTGACAGCTTAATAACAGTCAAAGTAGGTAAGATGACGTCCAAGTAGATCACCGATTCAAATATCATTTTCTTTCTTTATTTTAGATTTATTTTATATAGTTGGCTCTTCAAACACACTAGTAATCACTTTAATCAAAACTAAGAATAGCAATACAGTTCACTTTTATATAATTCGTTACATAGTCATACTAGCTAAGTAAATTATAGACAGTTTCTTTTTAAGTTTGATAGTTTTCAAGATAATGCAGTTTTATACTTTTTCGTTCTTATCCGGGTAGACTCAGCCCATACAAAAAACCCAACATATCACATATCACCTTAAATAGTTGAAATGTAAAGATAATACAGTGATGGGCTTGCAACCTGTCACGTATGGAATGCTAACTACTGCTAAATGTGAGCATATTGTGGCAAATATAATGTGTGGCCGTGCTTTTGAATACACTTTCAAGGATGCTCACAAAAAAGTTTAGTTATCTGGGGGGTTAGCATGAATCGCTATTACGACAACGTATCGTCTAAACGCCAAAACTGACACTTTTACTATACAAAAAGTGTCAGCTTTGACATTTGAACGATAGGTTGTCGATACGATAGTATAAGATTAAGTTGTAAAATATTTTATGGTTATTTAGTTTTTATATATAACTAATTTTATAGATTAATATTTATTTGACTAACACCGTTGTAATATGTGTTTTGTTGTCTTTTGATTTAGAAATCAATTTGGTTTTCAAAACTTTGGTTGATTCTCCCTCAGAATTCCGACAATACTCTAATAATTACGCACCCTCCATCTAAATGCTTACGAACCTGTCATGAAATGGACACTGGCAGAGTTGTGACAACAAAAGTCATAGAAGCCATAAACAAGAATTGAATTGAATCGATACGATAGTGGTTCGTGCTTAGGCCACTGGCTCCCAAAGTATAAGCTTTCTTCTGGGCTATATGCCAATGTGTGAACTGTCCGCCAATATTTATTATATTCCCGCTCTTTTAGTGGGAACGAACGAATTTGTCAAGTAAATATTGGGGGCACGGCAGTGCCCCCGCCAAGTCGAGCGCGAAGCAAACACTGCCGTACCATCCTTTACTGGAACCATTTCGCCGCATTTTCAGGCCCCTATTTGAGAACCTCTGGATAAGACCAGAACGCTGAAATTTTCGTCATCCAGTAAGCCATAATCACATACTTAAAATCCAAAATTTCAAGTCTGTAGGTCATTTAGTTACGAAGTTAAGCGAAAGCAAAGTTTCGCATTTTAGACAGACACTCACTCACTCACTCACTCACTCACTCACTCACTCACTCACTCACTCATGATCATCAGAATAGAACTAGTACTTCCCATAAACTCAGAGAGCTGAAATTTGGTAAAGAGTTAGGGTTTAATGGCCACATAAAGGGAAAACCTTAAAAACTAGGATAATCGAAGATCTGGAGTACCTGGTGACCCTGATAAGAAAACACAAAAGCCTAACCAAACTATTAGAGATCGACATACCGCCTTTACAAAAAATATTCAACTACTGGACTGATTTGAAAAATTCTTTCACCATTAGAATCCTACATTATCCCTGATGAACATAGGCTATAGTATATTTTCAAAAATATTAGGGATCCGTATGAAAACATCGATAATGTAATCCAAAGTGTGAAAAAATTAAAAAAAAATCCTTATATTGCGTTTGCTGCGGAAATTATTGACAATAGAGCAAAGTAATGTACTACAGTTTTAAAGAAGACATCAATATCTACAAAAAAGTATGCAATACTATATGTCTAACTATTAGGGATCCGTATGAAAACTTCGATAATGTAACCCAACGTGTGAAAAAAACCCAAAAAAATCCTTATATCGCGTACTCTGCGGAAATTGTTGACAATAGAGCATCAATATCTACAAAAAAGTCTGCGATACTAAAAGTTTTATTAGGGATCCTTATGAAAAATTCGATAATGAAACCCAAGGTGTAAAAAAATTACCTATAATATCATTATTACATCCGTGCGACGCCGCCCGGGGCGGACTGCTAGTACGCAATAAAATTAAAGGAAAACTCTGGATAAGACTAGACTGGCTTTTATACTTACTTATACTTACAAGTTTACAAGAAGAAATAGTCGAACGATTAACTTTATTCTACTCGAACATTACACAAATTGAATAAACAAATTAACAAATTAAATAAACTAAAATATTAATTTCGCTCAAAATTAAGAGAGGCGGTGATACCCGCACACGTCGCTGGATGGCGCTGACTGTATTTTAAACGCGCTTACGATTTGTTTTTATAATAAAAAAACTACTCATAAAAAGAAAAAAAACTGTGTCAAATAAGAAAATCTAATAAAATAAATCAAAAAGCCCACGTTTCTACAAAAAGAAGTGAAATCCCACCAAAAACATTCTGTAAAAAACTAGCCAAGTCTCGATGGAGCTGCTTGTTTATCTCTAAAAAGTAATGAAATCTAGACAAAGTCGTGTCAAGTCTGAGGTTCTTTACTGCGATTTCTTTATTATTATAGAATGTTATGTGACTTTTTCGTTCTTATCCGGGTAGACTCAGCCCATACAAAAAACCCAACATATCACATATCACCTTAAATAGTTGAAATGTAAAGATAATACAGTGATGGGCTTGCAACCTGTCACGTATGGAATGCTAACTACTGCTAAATGTGAGCATATTGTGGCAAATATAATGTGTGGCCGTGCTTTTGAATACACTTTCAAGGATGCTTACAAAAAAGTTTAGTTATCTGGGGGGTTAGCATGAATCGCTATTACGACAACGTATCGTCTAAACGCCAAAACTGACACTTTTACTATACAAAAAGTGTCAGCTTTGACATTTGAACGATAGGTTGTCGATACGATAGTATAAGATTAAGTTGTAAAATATTTTATAGGTATTTCGTTTTTATATATAACTAATTTTATAGATTAATATTTATTTAACTAACACTGTTGTAATATGTGTTTTGTTGTCTTTTGATTTAGAAATCAATTTGGTTTTCAAAACTTTGGTTGATTCTCCCTCAGAATTCCGACAATACTCTAATAATTACGCACCCTCCATCTAAATGCTTACGAACCTGTCATGAAATGGACACTGGCAGAGTTGTGACAACAAAAGTCATAGAAGCCATAAACAAGAATTGAATTGAATCGATACGATAGTGGTTCGTGCTTAGGCCACTGGCTCCCAAAGTATAAACTTTCTTCTGGGCTATATGCCAATGTGTGAACTGTCCGCCAATATTTATTATATTCCCGCTCTTTTAGTGGGAACGAACGAATTTGTCAAGTAAATATCCGACATTTCCCCCAAACCTCTTAGAAAATAATCTTTGACATTCCAAATCCCTTCCATTCACACGAGATTGGTTGTAGGAAACAAAAAACCGGCCAAAAGCGCGTCGGACTTGCGCACGATGGGTTCCGTACGTATCTATAAAAAACGGCAAAAAAATCACGTTTGTTGTATGGGAGCCCCACTTAGACATTTATTTTATTCTGTTTTTAGTATTTGTTGTTATAGCAGCAACATAAATATCATAATCTGTGAAAAATTCAACTAACTATCACGGTATCTACACGGCTAACACGGACGGACAGACGGACAGCGATGTCTTAGTAATAGGGTCCCGTTTTTACCCTTTGGGTACGGAACCCTAAAAACGGCATGGCGTGCAATCAAACCGATAAATTAGGAGTAAGGAAAAACCCTGACTATTCACGATCCACAGAATTAATCTGGATTGACAGTGAATGGGCGTTCTGTTCGGAGGGCGAAGTAGGCAAATATTTAGTTACTTTATTTCGTAAGATTAATAAAAAAAACGGCCAAGTGCGAGTCGGGTCACACGCAATGTAGGGTTTCGTAGTTTACACCGCTAACAACGTAATTTTCAATGGTAATTGTACTAAAAAAACCGTTATTTCTTCTTCAAGTACATTTTGCACACACACACGCAATGACAGGAATTTCCAGAAACTACTACCTATTTTATGACAAAACAGAGTAGTATTTGAACTGGCTATAGAGATTCATGTATGGATTGTCAATGAATAGCCTCAAAGCCCAGTTGGTCTTTAAAAACTATATATGTATTCGATTAGTTAACAGATTTCCATGGTACAAGCTTTGCTTAGTTTGGGGCTAGATAGCGATGTACGAAATATCTATCAATATGTATTTATTTATATTAATTTCGTTTTTTTAACTATAAAGTTGGAAATTCATATCACTAAGTCGAGTCCCAACTAATTTGATGAAAACAAATTTATATTGTCTGTGTATCTTTGTTTAATAAAAAAAATGCTTGTAACCAACAAATAAACGCAAGCGATTGATCTTAGGTTCCATTATTTTCCTTTCGAGGTTCGCAACCCTGTGTTTGACAGGGGGTTGGATATACGACCTATGGATTTAAAAGCCCGGTTTGCGCCTCTGCACCAGCAATGTTATCCCAATAAAAAAAAACAAAATTAAATAGGATCACGACTGTAATCCCTAAGTACGGATGTCCCTAAGTACGGTAGACATCCGATTGGATTTCCAGGCGCTCAAATGAAGGTGTGTAAAAGGGGTAGTCAGAGACGCGTTCAAACATTTGGCACATGTGTACATTGCAGTACCGTATGAGACACTGGTAGCTAACTGGTTTCCTCATTATGTTTTCTTCATCGTTCTGTTAGTGTCCAAGATTCGAAATCACGACCTTCAGATTGAAAGTATATTTGTCTCCTACTCAGCTATCATCATCATCGTCATCTACCTAGCCCACTCAAGTCACTACTTACAATCAATATTTACACAAATCGACATTAGCTTCTCCGTCGATACCAAATTGCGTTATGATAATTAATAGAATACTCAGCGGGAGTTTACGAAGATGTCGATTACCAATTGAATTGGCATTTACTAATGCCCTATATCTTGTTACTACCCTCCGGGCGTTAGGACGTTGAATAATGCATAACTCGAATAACTCCCATTTATGATCACTATGTAAATCTCTTAATAATATTCAGAATGTTTTTGAATGGGTACGGAATTTCAGATAAGGTTTCTTTGAACTCCTATTTGAGCTATTTAGTTGAACAGCTTGAATGTATAAATTTTTCAATATTTCAATATATTTCTGTAATAGTTTTTGTTTGAACAGTCATTTATTACTTTATTCAAATACAAACTATTTATTTTTATCTATGCCTTTATTTGAAAAATAAATAAAATATTATCCTGAACATCCTTTTTTCATATAAAAAAATAACTTTTACCATTTTATTATACTTGAAAAAGCAAACTTTTAAGAAAATTGAACAGCTGTTTTTTCGATACTCGTATAATGTAATATGCTAAACTTCTCAGTAGCTATCTCGTAGACTTTCTACGCCGTAGGCGGTGCTACAAGATCGCTACGCCGTAGCGCATGTTTGACTTATTATTGCCATGTTCAATAATGGAGAAATTCGCTACAAGAAGCTTCAAGTTGGTAGTTCATAAAATATATATATACAATAGAGTAGTAATATACAATAGAGTGGTAAAGACTATATAGTTACTAGAGTAGAAGAGTTCATTGTGAAGGGGTAGTAGCAGTTATTTTGTTATTGTTGTATCTTCTCGGTTAGTACTTTTAATTATTATTCTCGTTAAGCCTTCACCTTCGATCGGCACCACACTAGAGCTGGCTCTAGTAGAGCTCTACATAGCATTAAGGAAAGGATCATTGAAATAAATAATAGGCCCCAAGACGTGTTTGTTGCCTGATTCTTCTAGGCTTGATTAGCCGTAACAGGCGTAGCTTCACAAGGTTTGTTGGAAAAAAAGGGGAAGATGTCTGAAATTGCATTTTTCTATGCAAATATTGAAATTAAGGCAGGAAAAAGTCTGTCACGGGTCGGCTAGTAAGCTATATTACTGTAAAGTTAGTAGTAGTTTACGCGTGAACAACAAACACGCACACTTACAATTTTTTTTTTTTTGCGTCTTGTACAATATTTATAATTACATTTATAATATTAGTAGGATTCTACGCTTTTGTGGCGTTGCCTTGTCGTCCAACTAGACAAGTTAAACAACGTTCAGCGCATTTAAATGGATAGGTGACCGCTAGTGGCATTCAAAGTTGAGCGTTTCCATGCTACGTTGGGCGCATAAAGTTTTCGGTCCCGGCTATAAAAGTCATTAGGCCCGAAGGTCGAAAGCCTTTGGGGGCTAAAAACTACGAAAACGAGTTTTTCACTAGCATACAAACTTGTTATAAGATATATGAATACCAGTAGTTTCCGCCCGTGGCTTCGCTTGCGTGGTACTGGCTAAAAAGTATCCAATTTGGATAAAAGTATCTTAATTGTCAATATTCTAATCCTAATAATATTATAAATGCAAAAGTTTGTGATAAGGCTGCTATGTTTGTTCCCTAATCAAAAATAAACGACAAAACGGCTTAAGATGAAATTTGCTGTAGATAAAAAATCATAATAAATAAAGAGGGAATTTATAATCCGAAAAACAACCCCTAAATGATAAAAAAACGCAAAAAGCAGTACTTACTGGCTAAAAAGTATCTGGATAAAAGTATCTTTATTGTCAACTAGCTGACCCGTGCCCGCTTCGCTGTGCGTAAGACATTTCTAATACCATCGTGGACTTTTTTGTAGACGTTTTTATGGTGTACAATACTGTAGTACATTATTTTGATATATCTCGTGGGGTTCAGCCAGCATTTGCAATGTAAGCGCAAAAAAATGTGTTTATTTACGACATCACATAAGAAACCTCTAAAATTATCAGTGTTTCTCTACTATATTATGCATGTATTATGCATATAAACCTTCCTCCTGAATTACTCTATCTATTTAAAAAAAACGCACCAAAATCCGTTGTGTAGTTTTAAAGATATAAGCAAACATACATAATACGCGGGAAGCGAAAAGCGACTTTGCTTTATACTATGTAGTGATATTCTAATCCTATCCTATTATAATGTTATTATTGCGAAAGTTTGTGAGTTTGTATGTATGTTTGTTCCTCAATCAGGCCTAAACGACAAAACGGATTAAGTTGAATATTGCTGTAGATGTAGATATATTGCCCAAATAAATAATAGACTACTTTAAAATATGAAAAACATCGCCAAAATGATATAGTACGCAAAAAGGATGATTTCTGTATAGATGGCGCTGGTGCGAAACAAATCTGACAACGCAGACTGAAAACATTAGGTCTTTTCTATTCTATTATTAAATTTGACAGGAACGTCTGTCACGGATCGGCTTAATCTACACAAATATTTTAATACACTTTTTCACTAGTTTTAAATGGAGTAAAAATGTATACTTTTGTATTCTTGTTTGTAATGGATAAACTAAAAAACTACTGGACCAATTTTAATATTTTTTACACATTAAAAGCCACATTATGAGCTAAAACATAAGTAACATTTTATTTGTAAAAACCATAGAGATCTTTTCGAAAAATGCAATAATGTAATCGGTGACATTTTATTGTAAAAAAATTTGACATTTTTATAAACTTTACAATAATAAAAAATAAATAGATATAAATAGGATCACGACTGTAATCCCCAAGTACGGTAGACACCCTCTCAGATTAGATCAGATTAGCGCTTAGATCCTTTGAAAATGTCTAGATGTCTAGGTGATTTAAGTATACAAACTTTCTTATTTTTTATTTAAAATGTGTTAGTTCAATAAAAATCCATATTTTACTTTTGAAATGGCAGAAATATTCATAAGTTTTTTGTTTCTTCGATTCTTCAGTAACATTCAAGTCGTGATATCGCAGTCATACATAAATTATTAGCAGACTCTCCTTTACTTTATCGATCCCGCCGAACACGAGATATTTGTAGAAATACTGTTTTCAATCCTACTATATAGTATCCTCAAGTTTGTCAGGATGTTTGTATGTTTGGATGTTAGTGGCTCAATCAAATATACTAATGAAGATTATAGGATTTTTTGATACCTTAACTACTGCAAAATGTGGGCATGTGCTAAATATAATGTTTGGACGTGCCTCTGACTAGACATCTTCAAAGGATCTAAGCGTCTGGAGATCTGAGAGGATGTCTACCGTACTTGGGGATTACAGTCGTGACCGTATTTTATTTGTAATATTTTATATTACGGTCGTTATTAACCGCGAATTGCTCAAAGGAACTCAAATACAACCCAAAATCAATACTTGGTACATTATATATGTTTAACATGTACTAGTATTTACCCACTTAAGTAGGGTTATAGACCCGGTTGTGGTGCCTACCCTGGCTTTGGGCATTTTCAATTTTGGCAGTCAATGAATATCATACCAAACAAACTTGTTTAAAATCTATAGTTATTACAATTCTTTGTCTATGGTCCGTTTTGATTAGTGACAGTTGTGGTGCGTTATACCTCTAGATTTGATTGACCACAGCTAATGTTCATAGTTAGCATTTTCCAGTGTTCATAGTTTTTATTCAAATGTACTTATGTTAACTGAAATAAATAAAAATAAATAAATAATGATATTCAGTTTCTATTTAAATAAAATAAATATCACCTGTTACAAAACCTTTGCTTAACTTATGAGATAGATAAATACTCTATTCTATGTTGTTTAAAAATCGTCGTTTTAATCATGTTTTCAATATAAACCGTTTATTTTAAAATTAAAGTGTTGTTAAACACACAACCAGCGCTCTCACCCTACTAGTATTTACCCACCTAAGTACTATGCGCTTCCAGTTGACTTATCATTTAAACTTTGACACATTCGACAAAACAAACACGCTTAGTTTGTTGTTAATTGCTCTGTAACTTAAGTGCTTCACACGCGGCAGCTATAATGTATATTAATATACATTACATCCCGGGATGTATAGCTTTACATTATCTTATTGTATCACACATACAACAGGTAATAAAGTGTGTCAAAAAGATACATTACAATGTAATTAAATTTCAAACAATTTTCATTTTCAAACAGAGATATACGGAAATGTATTGAGATGTATTAAGATGTATCGTAATAACCGGCCAAGTGCGAGTCGGACTCGCGCACGAAGGGTTCCGTACCATTATCAATAAAAAAACACGTTTGTAGTGTGGGAGCCCCACTAAAATATTTTTTTCATCCCACCATCTCGGAAAGAGTATTTTTGCTCTTCAATATCTGAGTGCAAAAGCCGTTTTTATTCTCTAGAGGATAAAGTAAATTGAATTTAGAACATTTACCCTTTAGGTACGGAACCCTAAAAACATAAAAAATAATTCATAATATCTCGTAACTTACCTATTTACCTAACTACGTAGTTAGCATTCCACACGTGACAGGTTGCAAGCCCGTCGCCGCTTTCAAGAATACTAACGGGTTTCCTCACGATGTTTTCCTTCACCGTTATATAAACATGTGTAACGCATGGCCAGGATTCGAACTCGAAATTAATTTGAAATTAATAATATCTACCTAGGTACCTATTTCTAACTACATGAATTCAATAATTCAATTTCAAACTTTTTAGTCGATCATGTGAAGTACCACCTATTTACCGACTTACTTTACCGAGTCGTAAAATAGCGCCACCTGCCAGCGGAATTGCAAACCTCTTTCATCTTACCTCTCAAACCCCGAGCGGTCGCATGAGACCGCGAAAAGTACCTATAATACGTAGTAACATCAAATAAAACTAGATGGCGCTGGAATGCGAAAATCACGTTTGTTGTATGGGAGCCCCCCTTAATTATTTATTTTATTCTGTTTTTAGTATTTGTTGTTTGAGCAGCAATATAAATACATAATCTGTGAAAATTTCAACTGTCTAGCTATCATGGTTTATGAGATACAGCCCTGTGACAGACAGACGGACAGACAGACGGACAGCGAAGTCTTAGTAATAGGGTCCCGTTTTTACCCTTTGGGTACGGAACCCTAAAAATCAATAAACCTATTTACTGCTACCTCTATGGTGCCGAATATATCATACAACTTTTTTTTAATTTGTTAAAAACTCAGACTCGGAACCTTCTTGGTGTTCTTTTTTCAATTTGCTTTGTACGCGGTTCTTTACGCGGCATTTTTTCACGTCATTACTAAGATTATTCTGTAATACTTACCTGTCATAATATAGTACTTAATACCTAAACTGAAATAAAAGTACCTATCTTATGATTGTAAACGTTTTTTTTTTGCATTTAGTCTTTTCCTCGCTGAGGTGGAATGAAAAGTTACGTGTTGCACTTGAGTGCAAAGATTTTTCACCTCGTGCTCTTTTGATTCCCTCGCTAACGCTCAGGATTCTAATTTTGGAATCCTTCGCTTGCTCGGTCATCAAAATTGAACACGCGGTTAAAAAGCAACTTTGCACTCTTGTATAACAAATAACTATTATTCTGTTTTTAGTATTTGTTGTTATAGCGGCAAAAAAATTAGATCATCTATATAAAATTTAACTGTCCAGCTATCACGGTTCATGAGACAGCCCTGTGACAGACAGACGGACAGCGAAGTCTTAGTATTAGGGTCCCGTTTTTACCCTTTGGGTACGGTACCCTAAAAATGAATATTTTTATAACGCTCTGTATCTTAAGATACGAATATGTAAAAATGTATATTATAGCTGTCGTTTGTAGTCTCCTGACGATTTCCATAGAAAGATATAATGAGATGTATCGTGCTATAATGTACATCTTTACATTATAGCTTCTGTGTGTGAAACCCTAGTTTGTTGTTAATTGCTGTAACTTGGTTGTGTACCGTTGACAAACTCACTTATCGTAATACAGTTTCCTTTGATATATTGTACTGAATACTAGTTATGTGGTATCAACAAGGAACACATTAATGACTAAGTTATAGGCTTACCAACCGCAATTAATATTGGAAACTAACTCTCGCAACTTTGCTTTTAAGACGAGTAATAAATGTTTTTGATGAATACAGAATCGTTTTTTCTCAATGACCGCAAATGGGAAATCGAACCTACCACCTACCAGACCTAAAAACTACGAACTACCCAAAATTGTTTTCAAAGTATTTATTCTACCACTTTGTCGGCGTGACTAATATACATATTCATGCCAAATTACAGCGTTGTAGCTCTGAGCAAGCTGCAGACGGACGGACGGACGTTCATGGCGAGACTATCAGGGTTTCTTGTTAACTACGAGACCCTAAAAACAATGAAATAAGTAGGTACGTAAATAATAATTCTTACAGTAATCTTAGATGTTACCTCCACTACCCCTACCCCTTTCTAACCCTACCGTTCCGGGAAACTCTTTGTACCCTTCTTAGCTCAGCAATTTAGCATATTGCTAGAAATCCATCTTTAAATCCTTTAAAGGTTTCCAGGGAATTGTGATACGAATTTTGCCGGTTCTAGATGAAGGCACACACGATAGTGTGTGTGGACGGAGAGCTCGGGGTCTTTGATTCGGAGATTTGAGCCTTAGACCTCCAGTTAAATTGTTATAACTCAGTAACCCTGCACTCGAGAGGCCTGAAAATTTGTAAACAGATTCTACAATATCTCTTCTAAAATATGCATTCTTAAAAATATTTTTTCAGGAGATAGTTTTTTTCAGACGAATGATAGATAGATAGATAGATGAACTCTTTATTGCACACAAAGAAAACAAATGGTAAATAACAACAAACATAAATGTACAATGGGCGGTCTTATCGCTAAAAGCGATCTCTTCTAGACAACCTTTGAATTCGACTTTGACCTTTCGAATGAATGGAAAGCTACTGTTGTTTCTTAATTTTTTTTGACGTCATAAATTTCTACTATTTTCTACCAAATATACGGCTTTGATACCTACTAGAATCCAAGATATGAGCTCTCCGTCCATACACCACACCACACGACATAATACTACAGCGAAAGTAAGAATCCCGATGGAATTCAAAAGTTACCGTATGAGTACCACTCGTTCAGTAACTTGTGAATCCACGAACTTTTCTAGATAGACGATTCACTTGGGATATAAACTATTTTACTACCCGTAAAGTCTATACCAAATTATAGAATTTAGAAATCGCAGATTTTTTACGGTAAAAATCAAAAGGTATTTCAATGAAATCACAAAAATCACTTTGAAACATCGTAGGAGCAAATATGCTTCTCGCGACCAAGCATAAGAAAATATTTTTAACCTAAGAAAAAAGGGGTTCTTAATTCGACGCGTATATTATATTAGGTGTTGTTTTTTTTCTGTGATTGGTTATAAATAATGTTAAAAGTAAGTTTTCTATCAGTAATTTGGTTCGCATAGTACAACAAGCTTTATTAAGTTTGGGGTTAGATGGCACTGTATAAATATCCACCTTAAAACTTTATTCTACACTGAAAATATTATGAACTTTAGGATTAGGTGAGAGTTTTCTAAAAGCAAACCTTTGAGTCAGAGAAGCTATACCATTATTTATTTATTTATAAATAGTTGGAGTATCACCAACATCCGTTGCAAATATCTTACGTCTCAGTGAACCTGAGATCACGTAAGCAGAGCGCCAAAGCTTTGGCTGGCAAGTCACTTTGAACTAGATCTAGCCTAGACTATTGTGCTTCCAACACAATGCGTCGCTATAAACTCAGTTAGGTTTTGGCCCTGGCACACTAGCCTAGGTAACTTTCACATTATTTTGCCACGATAAGTGGTCTTGGGGAGTTATTGGTAGCAGTTTAAGTACCAAAAACTAAATTAAATTGAGTATAATTACGATAACTATACAGAAATACTGGCGAGTCACTTTGAACTAGATCTAGCCTAGACTATTGTGCTTCCAACACAATGCGTCGCTATAAACTCAGTTAGGTTTTGGCCCTGGCACACTAGCCTAGGTAATTTTCACATCATTTTGCCACGATAAGTGGACTTTTGGAGTTGTTGGTAGCAGTTTTGGTACCAAAAACTAAATTAAATTGAGTATTTTTAAAGAAAACCTGGCAAGTCACTTTGAACTAGATCTAGCCTAGACTATTGTGCTTCCAACACAATGCGTTGCTATAAACTCCAGTTAGGATTAGCCCTGGCACACTAGCCAAGGTAACTTTTTACATCATTATAACATCAGTAGTCTTGGAAAGCTATTAGTGGCAGTTCTGGTACCAAAAATTGATTTAAATTGAGTATAATTACTATGAAACTATAAAGAAAACCGACGAAAATATTTCGAGTGAAAAGTCAAAAGACAATATTAGTTTTATTGTTGCGTACCCAAAGGGTAAACGGGACCCTATTACTAAGACTTCGCTGTCCGTCTGTCTATCACAGGGCTGTATATCATGAACCGTGATAGCTAGATAGTTCAAATATTTACAGATGTTGTATTTCTGCTGTCGCTATAACAAAAAATACTGAAAACAAAATAAAATAAACATTTAAGTGGGGCTCCCATACAACAAACATAACGTGTTTTATAGATAACCGTACGGAACCCTTCGTGGGCGAGTCCGAATCGCACTTGACCGGACACTTTTTTTTAATTTTACTGAGGAACTATTAGTCCTACATAAATACAATTCAAAAAGAATCAATTTCGGACTATTCTCTTTACAATTAAAAACATCTAAATCGAATCACCAGATAAAAAGATATTCACGTAGGTACGCAAAATGCAGGCATCTGCCAAATGTAATGTTTGGATGTGCCTCTGACTAACTCCTTTAGACATCTTCAAGGATCTAAGCGCCTGGAGATCTAAAAGGATGTCTACCGTACTTGTGAATACAGTCATGATAGTACCTACTTCATTTTATTTCACGTACTGACGTTTTTTTATACAAAAAATGCGCGTCGAAATGAATTCCTCCTTCCTACGTCAATTGATTATGCCACAACATGTATACAGATTATTCTGCGGTGTTTCCCTAATGAAGAAACATCACTAATAGCATGTTACAGCTAAATTGGATGGCAGAGGTGCTTAGCTTTTATTGTTGAGTGACTATCCTAATTAATCACTCACACTCACTGGCCATACAGCTCAGTTGGTAGTAGCTCTGCTTTCTGCGCAGTTGTGGGCTCAATCCTCACCCAGGACAAATATTTGTGTGATGAACATAGATGTTTGTTCTGTATATTTATGTATGTATTTACAAAAAAGCCAGCCAAGTGCGAGTCGAAGGGTTCCGTACCATTATTTATAAAATACGGCAAAAAAATCACGTATGGGAGCCCCAATTAAATATAATATTTTATTCTGTTTTTAGTATTTGTTGTTATAGCGGCAACAGAAATACATCATCTGTGACAATTTCAACTGTCTAGCTATCACGGTTCATGAGATACATAGTGACGGACAGACGGAAAGCGAAGTCTTAGTAATAGGGTCCTGTTTTTACCCTTTGGTTACGGAACCCTAAAAAAGTAGATTTCTATCAGTTATCTAGTTCCCATAGTACAAGCTTTGTTTAGTTTGGGGCTAGATGGCGCTGAGTGATAATGTCCACCAATATTTATTATTTATTTTTCACTAATATTATAAAAATATAATGTTTGTAGGTATGTTTGTTATTACATCATGTGACCATTAAATAGATTGGGATGGGTTTTGGCACGCAAGTAAGTAAGTTTGTATGCTAGTGGCCAACTCTGCTGGCGAAGTTTTAAGGCCGCCCAATAGCCTCCGTTAGGAAACCTATGTAGTATATAGCCTGGAATATATAATTTTACCAGCCGACCCTTGACAGACGTTGTCCTGTCAATTTTTTTGGCACAAACATACATACAAACTCACAAACTTTCACATTTATAATAATGTTACTACGAGTATATCTGACCAGCTAATTTCGTTCTCATATCCAAATTTCAATAAATCCAATAAAAAAAGCATCTTTCCTTTTTAGGGTTTCGTACCCAAAGGCTAAAAACGGGACCCTATTACTAAGACTTCGCTATTTGGCTGGTTGTCCGTCTGTCCGTCCAGCTGTCCGTCACAAGGCTGTATCTAGAGATAGTTAAAAGTCATGGAACGGACATAGACTACTTGTTTCTATTTTTTTATTTGAATTTTAGGAATTTTAATGATATTTTTTTAACTCTATGGAGTATAACACATCACAACTGTCACTTATCAAAACGTACCATGAACAAATAATTGTATTAACTATAGATTTTAAACGGTGGCGATGGGCTTGCAACCTGTCACGTATGGAATGCTAACTACTGCAAAATGTGGGCATGTGCCAAATATAATGTTTGGATGTCCCTCTGGCTAACCCCACTAGACATCTTCAAAGGATCTAAGCGTCTGGAGATCTGAGAGGATGTCTACCGTACAAATGACCAAAACCGGGGTAGGCACCACAACTGGGTCTTTGACCCTTAACACTTTTTGGCGATTGTTGTTTAAGCTGGTCTTCGCTCAGTATACACGTAGGTATCTCCTCTAATTTTACTTTTAAAAAAGGTCAAATTTTGCATAAAGTGATAAAAAATTGCAAGCAAGCTGCAAGAACCGCAAAGATTTCTCTTGAGACTTAAAAAGGCTAAACAAAACCAGTATTTGCAATTTAAACTCAACACAAACTTATACGCAAAATGCTGTTTTTAGGGTTTCGTACCTAAATGGTAAAATTGGGACCCTATTACTAAGGATTCGCTGTCTGTGCGTCCGTCTGTCTGTCACAGGGCTGTATCTCATGAACTGTGATAGAAAGACTGTTGAAATTTTCACAAAATTAAATGATGTATTTCTGTTGCCGCTATAACAACAAATACTTAAAACAAAATAAAACAAATATTTAAGTGGGGCTTCCATACAACAAACGTGATTTTTTTGCCGTTTTTTATAGATACAGAACCTTTTGTGCGCGAGTCCGACTCGCACTTGGCTGGTTTGTTCTATCTTCCTTTCTTGTTATGTGTACCTATTTATCTGTGTGCGTATCAAACAAATGTATTTAATTTTAGCTAATTGGGAACAGAATAATACAATCTCAAAACACCCCAATGCAAGTCCGTTTTACCCTCGGGTACAAAATAAACAACAAAATTGGGTATTTTACGATTTTAAACCAATTAACAAAAACCATGTCGAACCCAAAGGCGTATTTGTACTTCATTATTTTTTTAGGAAAATTATTGAAAAATATTTATCTAAATAATATAAAAGTCTTGTTTTACTAACTGACTGAATGATCAACGCACAGCCTAGAAATTACTGGTCCTGAAAACATAGAATTTGGAAAGTGTATCTGTAGGTTATTATCTATACTCTATACTAATATTATTATAAAGAGAAAAGTTTTGATTTTTTGTTTTTTTTGTATTATTGTAATGGATAAACTCAAAAACTACTGAACCAATTTCAAAAATTCTTTCTCACCATTACCAAGCTACATTATCCCTGAGTAACATAGGCTATTTTTTATTTTGAAAAAGTAATAAATTCTTTATAAGAATGACGATAGTTTGAAGCAAGGTGTAAAAAATTTCCAAAAGTTTTGCTTTCTTCGTGTGCGCTACAAAAACTATTGAACGGGAATTGTAACGGGAACGGGAACGGAAGACAACATTTGTTAATTCTAAAGCGATACGAAGTTCGCGTGGTCAGCTTGTATTTAATATTTTGTATTATTTTTTATTAATTCACCAATTTAGGTTTTTGTTATTAATTGAAAACCTTTTTTGAAGTCGTTTAAAGACTACAAACTGCTGGTAATTACTATCAATGATTGAAAGGTTCGAAATACTTCTTAAAATACAATCAACTAGCAGTCCTCATTGGTAAATGGTTAATACATTAAAAATACATGAATTATATAAGTGGTACAAGCTTTACTTGGTTTAAGGCTAGAATGTGTGAAAAGTTGATTTTTTTATAAATTATTTCAAAATAATAAATATTGGTTATTTATTATTTTGTAATAATTATTGTAAAATTATTTGTAATAATTTGTATTAATAACCAATATTTATTATTTTGTAATATTATAAAAAAATCAAAAATGGGTATTTATATTATTTATAGTAATATATTTTCCGAAACGTCGGGAAAATAAATTAAAGGTAATTACGTGATAAACACCCGTGTTAAAATCTATAGTTATGTCTACTAATCACGATAGTTTGAAAAAAAAATATTTTATTATAAAAAAAAAAAAAATTATTTGTAGTTTTATTTATTATTTTAAAACAACAAATTTTGAAGTTGTTTATAGCGTACAAACTGCTTGTCATTACTATCAATGGTTGAAAGGTTCTAAATACTTCCTAAAATACAATCAACCAGCTACCCTCATTAGTAAAATGGTCGGTGGATGTCTATCCGCTTTCGACGTTTGACAGAAGCCTGGGGCGGAAGATTCCTATCGGTGCAGTCCCTCGATTCGAGACTACTCGATTCGGACAACTTATTCAAACCTAACAAGTACTAACACATAAAGTTACGCCGGTTTTCCTGTGCAATAGGTCTTTCCACTGCCTTTTTTAGGATTCCGTACCCAAAGGGTAAAAACGGGACCCCATTACTAAGACTTCGCTGTCTTCACAGGGCTATATCTCATGATTCGTGATAGATAGTTGAAATTTTCACAGATTATGTATTTCTGTTGCCGCTATAACAACAAATACTAAAAACAGAATAAAATCAATAATTATGTGGGGGTACAACAAACGTGATTTTTGTGCCGTTTTTTATAGATAATGGTACGGAACCCTTAGTGCGCGAGTCCGACTCGCACTTGGCCGGTTTTTTTTCTCTGGCACTACCAGTAGTGCTACGAAAAAACGGTAAAAGTACCTACGTGCTACGATCCTAAATAAATATTATCTATATAAATATTGGTGGATATTTCACACTGTGGCATTTTGTGGCACACGATTTTGCTAATTCTTTTCTTGTTGCTTTTGTTATTGTATTATTATTATTACTGTAAGGCCAATCGTACATACCTCTCGCTCAGCCAACACGTCTATTTTGAAAATGAGTTTAGTCAACTTTATATTGTTACGTACGTTTTATTAACCGTATAATCGAGCGGCTTTGAATCAGGGTGCAGATGGCAATAGGATTAAGAGCACTAGTAAATAAGGACTCATGTATTCGAGTATGTCATTTACAAGTACCTAATTCAAAAGCTAATCATGCATTGTTCTGGTAAATGTGATTAGTTTTGACCTTAGAGCAACACGGGCTTCCTACGGAAGGGAGTAGTTTTAGCAATAGATTACTATTAAGACATAAATAAATAAAATAAATTAACTTAAGATAATTAAGATAATAAGATAATTAACTAACTAGATAAACATTTACATGTAAAGGGTTATGGGAAATAAAGGCTTTTTAGGGTTCCGTACCCAAAGGGTAAAAACGGGACCCTATTACTAAGACTTCGATGTCCGTCTGTCTGTCTGTCTGTCTGTCTGTCCGTCCGTCCGTCTGTCTGTCACAGGGCTGTATCTCATAAACCGTAATAAATAGCTAGACAGTTGAAATTTTCACAGAATATGTATTTCTGTTGTTGCTATAACAACAAATACTAAAAACAGAATAAAATAAATATTTAAGGGGGGCTCCCATACAACAAACGTGATTTTTTTGCCGTTTTTATAGATAATGGTACGGAACCCTCCGTGCGCGAGTCCGACTCGCACTTGGCCGGTTTTTTTTTATTATAGACGCCTAATGGTGTTGAAGCGTAAAAATGTGTGGGACTAATTCTTTTTTCCCGTAACATTAGACAAAACACTCTGAAAAGAGAATAAACAAAGAGCTATTGTTTCTATTTTGCCCAACATATACCCATTAATTTACCAAAGTTTTTTTCGCACCCATGCATTGTTTCTGAGTACTCGAAGTATCACGGTTCATTGTATGCGTACAAATAAAAGAACAGATAACAAACAATACAATTTCCAGCTCAACAGCGCACTACTGATGTGGCGGGACTATAATAGGAGTTAATTCGACGGTTTACTGACTACTCTCACAGCTCAGTTGGTAGTAAGTTGGTTGTGGGCATCAACCACACAGCCTAGACTCCTTGTGTAAGGCGAAGACGTCAGACAACACATATGGGCTACAGATCCTGTGTTAGGGTAGATATAAATTAGACCGGGCCGTGCCTGAGGCGTGCCGTGTACGTGGCCCGGACGGGGCACGGATTTGAAACGTTACATACATTTTGTATGAAGCAGTGCCTGATCCGTGTCCCGTCCGGGCCCGTCTACTAACGGCCCGGATACAGCCCGGTCGAATATAAATCTTCCCTAAACCAGTGAGCGCGGTTCACGACGCGTCCCGCGGCGGGCTGTGACATTGAACCGGCCAATCAGAATGAAGTTTTTACCGCTTCCCCTACCCGCTCACCTAAACGTTTTGACAGAATTGTTTGTTTGAAAAAATTAAGCCATAGAGCGTCTATAGGGTTATGTCGTCGATGGTTGTTGGTTTCCCCACCCAGTGGGCTTAGCATGATTAACCGGAAAAGTTTATTTTATCCAAATCTATTCTTTCGAATACGTAGATACTTTTTTTTGTAAATACATACTTATTATACATAATTAACACCCAGACACAACAAACATCTATGTTTATCACACAAATATTTGCCCTGGGTGGGGATTGAATTCACAACCTACGGCGCAGAAGGCAGAGTTCCTACCAACTGAGCTGTGAGGCCAGTCAGCCTAGACTCTACGTTTTACGTCTTTTAACACGTTGCTGTATTTAGCAATCATCTCAATACGCAAGTTTGAACGATCAGGGGGCATTAAACGTAAACAATCGCAAAGTACCATCTCGGGGGGACTTTAGACTCGATACTCTCATTACTGCAAGCCCCATCATTAGCAGTCTCTGCCCTCAAATGGTTAAATGCAAAGGTTTGTAATGGATGAGTTTGTAAGTTAGATGACCACAGAGTTACTAATGTATCATTATTTAGTTACAAATCCTTGCATTTCTAATGAAGATAAGCCACAGTTTTACTGTGCGTATTTTGCCTCACATCAAATTTTTGAGTTACTGACTGACTAACTGACTAACTGACTGACTGGATAACTGACTGACTGACTAACTGACTAACTGACTGACTGACTAACTGACTGACTGACTAACTGACTGACTGACTAATTGACTGACTGACTAACTGACTGACTGACTGACTGACTAACTGACTGACTGACTAATTGACTGACTGACTAACTGACTGACTGACTAACTGACTGACTGACTAACTTAAAAACAACTACCCACCGTCTGTAGACGTCATCTTCATAGATCTGAGCGCCTGGTGATATGAGAGGATTTCTACCAAGTTTGGTGTAAATAGTTTTTTTTCTGTGCATTTTATATTTTTAGACTCACGGCTTCTAACGATAATATTTTCATTGTCATAAGTGGGACAATGTTTTCAATGAAAACATGTCAAATACGTCAAAGTCGAATATAATTGTTTTCTTAGCACCAAATAACAACGTGCTTAAAATAATATTTAGATGTACATTAATACTATACAGGATGGTAAAAGGTAGAACATTTTGACCACAAATTCACATTTTTGGAAAATTTAAAATACAGGTGGTCATTTCACAAACTAAGCAATATATACTAGCTGACCCGTAACTGACGTTGTTCTGTAAAATTTCAATAATTAAATAGAACTGAATGTTTTAGTCTGTGATGTCAGACACATGACGTCATGCACATCAGCGCCATCTATTTTAAAACCATCCCTTTTGCCTTTCTTATCATTTTGGGGATGTTTTCATATTTTAAAGTAGTCTATTATTTATTCGGGCATTATATCTCCATCTACAGCAAATTTCAACTTAATCCGTTTTGTCGTTTAGGCCTGATTGAGGAACAAACATACATACAAACTCACAAACTTTCACATTTATAATATTATTAGGATATAGGATATTAGATAGGACTTTTTATACATAAATAACATAAGCTACTGCTCGCGGTTTCACTCACGTGGAATCCCCACCCGGATAAAAAGTATTCCAATTGTCAATCCATGATTCCCCTACTTTTTACAACGGTGAAGGAAAACATCGTTTTACTAGACATCTTCAAAGGATCTAAGCAACTAAAGATCTGAGAGGATGTCTATTGTACTTGGGAATAACAGTCGTGTACCTATTTTTTTAATTTTTTTATTGGATTTCCCTTCTCAAATAACCACCCTGTATAGCATTAAAAATAAACAAACGTAGTATGTAACTCTCGTATGTTTATGTGCTGCCATCTGTCGACTGTTATATTCACACGTCATCAAAACGAATGAACCGTCACCTACGGAACACACTACCTGTGCCTGAAGCAGTAGGTATGGTACAAAAAGTTTTTTTTTATATTTATTTTCAAAATCAATTTGCTAACTACTGCGAAATGTGGGCATGTGTCAAATATAATGTTTGGACGTGCCGCTGGAGATCTGAGAGGATGTCTGCCGTACTTGGAGATTACAGTCGTGATACAATTTTTTATAAAATGAACCTATTTATCATCAAATTTGAAAACAGAACCTTTGATAATGATATAGCAGTCCAATAAATATTATTTTGTAAATGTTTTTTTATTTATTTATAATATGTTGCCATCCATCTAAAAACAATACACATGTCCAAGAAAATACAGTATTCCGTTAGTAGTAGTAGTAAAGGCATAAATAAAATTCTTCTAATCTAGACACTGTACAAATTATTTAGAAAACATGTAAAAAGTATTTTTCAGAATGACAATGACAGCAAAATGACCTGTCATAATTAATTTCAGTTATGCAACCTGATTTTTGGAAAAGTGCCAAATTATGAAGTTGTAAAATGTTTACCTTTTGTTTTTTTCAGCGAGAATCGATCAAGAAACATAGTCTGAACATTCAGTTTCAGTTTTTGATAGTCTAACCCTCGTATTCAAGAACGACACTATAAGAACACGCACCCATAGTGGACGAAATCTTTTTTCATAAACATCACTTTATCTGTTGAGCGGCACTATAGCGCACGCTACCGTGTGCCTTTAGAGCTCAACTTTGGCTAGAGGCACACGACAATGTGCCTTTAGTCACACCTATGCAGTGTCGTACAACACATAACGTGATTTTTATGAAAAAAGATTTCGTCCACTGTGGGTGCGTGTTCTCATAGTGTCGTTCTTGAATACGAGGGTAATACATCCTGTATAGTTTGTTTACTGTTTGATAAATACATTGTGCTCGGAATAATAACAAAAGCGATTAAAATAACTGTTTGAATTACGTCGCGCGCTCGTTAAAGACTTTGTTAAATTCGTGTTACCTGTCGACAGGGTGGATTTTATAATGAGTTTGTTCATTCCTCTGTCATGTTACTGAGTACTTTCACCACACTTGTTCTTTCACATTTGCTAACTTCACAATAAGCTGTCAAAAAAGTTCACGGCAGAAATTATTACTTTGTTTTTTTTTAGGTTTCCGTACCCAAAAGGTAAAAACGGGACCCCATTACTAAGACTTCGTATCTCATGAACCGTGATAGCTAGACAGTTGAAATTTTCACAGATAATGTATTTCTGTTGCTGCTATAACAACAAATACTAAAAACAGAATAAAATAAATATTTCAGTGGGGCTCCCATACACCCTACGGATACATAATAAAAATAAAAAATGAAAATAGTCTTTATTTCCCTAATATTAGTAAGTAAGATAATTTGTACATTTTAATAAGCGGCGATGGGCTTGCAACCTGTCACGTATGGAATGCTAACTACTGCAAAATGTGGGCATATGACAAGTATAATGTTTGGACGTGCCTCTGACTACCCCCACTAGAGCGTCTGAAGATCTGAGAGGATGTCTACCATATTTGGGGATTACAGTCGTGATCCTATTTATTTATTTTTTTATTTATTTATAATTGAATTTATTTTAAGGGTTTATCCATTTTTGGATGTAGGCCTCCTCCATCTCTTGCCAGTTCGTCCTGTTTTGTGCCTCGCTTATCCATTTGTTGCCGTAACGGGACATACGGATACATACGGAACCCAAAAAACAAAAAATCACATTCACCTTAAGGGGCTCCCAGTCGACGATTGCTCTTTTTCGAAACGAAAAAAGAAATACTTCTGAACAAGCCACATCTCCTATTTTTATAAGTATATTACTTCAGGTTCCTACCTAGATTTCTATTAAGCTGAAAACATAATAGCAGAAACTTTTCACGATTAAGATATTATTTCAAAATATCTTAATCAAAAATCAAAAAATTATTTCAAACGTTTTAGAATTTATGATCGAAATATTTTATATACCTACTATTCAAATCAACTTGTGACTTATTGTTAAAGATAGGTAATATGTAGATCTAGATTTCTATTAGAATAGATTTTTGATAAGTAATTATACATAATTTATATCATTAATTTATTCGAAAAGCTAAGGCGAACCACGCTCCGACGTGTGTTTGTCGTCATTGCAGCGGTCGGTAGGATTATTTATCGAAGTGATTAAAGATGGGTACATCTTTATTCTACTATACATTATAAAATAGGAGATGTGGCTTGTTCACAAGTATTTATTTTTTCGTTTCGAACAAAACAATCGTCGACTGGGAGCGCCTTAAGCATACATGAACTCTGCTTGTATTATATTTAAATAGTCTAACCCTCGTATTCAAGAACGACACTATGAGAACACGCACCCACAGTGGACGAAATCTTTTTTCATAAAAATCACTTTATGTGTTGTGCGACACTGCATAGTGTGACTAGAGGCACATTGTCGTGTGCATCTAGACAAAGTTGAGCTCTAAAGGCACACAGTAGCGTGTTCCATTGTGCCACTCAACACATAAAGTGATGTTTATGAAAAAATAATTCGTCCACTGTGAGAACACGTACCCACAGTGGACGACATTTTTTTCATAAACATCACTTTATGTGTTGTGCGACACTATGGTGCACACTATCGTGTGCCTCTAGTCACACTATGCAATGTAGCACAACACTAAAGCGATGTTTATGAAAAAAGATTTCGTCCACTGTGGATGCGTGTTCTCATAGTGTCGTTCCTGAATACGGGGGTTATTCTTGTGTACCTAGCTATAAGTTTTCTTAAAATTCTGAAATAAACAAAATGAGTAACCTCTAAGGTAAAATCTTAAGCAACCTTTGACTCGGAGTTCTAAAACCAACAGATGTTGTTCAGAAGTATTACGTTCAACCTCCGAGATTATATCGTAAACGAGATTCGAGATTTTAATATCTCGTTCAGATTAAGGTTTTATTTGTTCGCAAGCATTTGTGTATACGAATAAAGTTTCTTCTTAACGATGCGAGATCACGTATTTCTCTTAAGGACTAGAACCTAGACTTTAGATTGTGCTATACAAGTTTCTATAGAGTTGGTTCAGCTGAAACTATAGTATTTCTAATGATTAAATAAAAATAAAAATATGGATAGCCGAATGGAAGGTACCTCGACTTTCAATCTGAAGGTCGTGGGTTCGAATCCCGGCGTGCATCAATGGATATTTCTGTTCGAAAAGTTTATACATGCGCATCAAAAACGCGACAGTGGCAACGCAATATGAACTCGAATTAACGTTGTCACTCGAACTGCGAGTAATATTATTTTGATATTACTTTAGGATCTTGTGGTGTGGCCCCAGGATTATGTACTTTTACGTGAATAAGTATTGGGTGTTTATTTATTTACTATTATATACTCTTAACTTTGGGGCTGGGAAAATGACCATCAAGCCCTTGTAACTCACACGGGAACGTGAACTTTTTCGTTTACACAGTTCCCTGAACGTATCTTGGTACAGGGTGACAAACAATAACATAAGAAAATGGATTGAGAATATGAGAGAATGACCCAGATTTTTGTTGTTTTCATTACGCCGCTGCCGCGAAGTCAAACCTGCATACCTTCCAGTAAAGGTAAAAAAATGGCATTTCACTTGCGGATAAGTTTAGTTAAGTTTTAGCTTGACACAAGTAAAGTTTTTTCTATTCTATTCTATTCTAAAGCACTCACTGAAAAACCATTCAATAATATTGCTAAACAATGACTACCCCAACAAAACCATTGATGACATACTTATGTATGTTGAGCAGCATAAAGCTGAGATGGGACCTGTTTGACCCACGCAGTATTATTTTTCTTGTTGTGCGTACCTATTTGTCTGTTTGTGTCAAATAAACGTATTTCATTTTATTTTCATTTCTTACCTCTCCAACAAAATGCAGGACCTGTTTTTGACACCTTGTACGTAACAAAAGTTTCTTACGCGACTTTAGATTGATGGAATGATAAATCTTCATAAGAATACACATCTAACTATAATCTAACTAGAATTTTGTGGTTGGATGTTTCCGGAGAGTAATCTCCGGAACTCCGGCACCTTTTTGAAAAGTTCTTTCATCATTTAAAAGGTACATTATTATAGATGGACATAGGTTACTGTTTATGCGGGTAAAAAAGCGCGTACAAAACCTTGTTCAATTCATATATAAAAGTGCTAGTTTATATATAAAGTACTAGCTGCTCTCCCCGGCTTCGCACGGGTGGTACTTGGATAAATAGTAGCCTATGTGTTATTCTGATGTATAAGCTAAATTACTGTAAAGTATCATTTTAATCCGTTAAGAGGCTCCCAGTCGCTGATTGCTCTTTTTCGAAACGAAAAAAGAAATACTTCTGAACAAGCCACATCTCCTATTTTTATAAGTATATTACTTCAGGTTCCTACCTAGATTTCTATTAAGGCGCTCCCAGTCGACGATTGTTTTTGTTCGAAACGAAAAAATAAATACTTGTGAACAAGCCACATCTCCTATTTTATAATGTATTGTATATGTGAATAAAGATGTACCCATCTTTAATCACTTCGATAAATAATCCTACCGACCGCTGCAATGACGACAAACACACGTCGGCGCGTGGTCCGAATTAGCTTTTCGAATAAATTAATGATATAAATTATTTATAATTACTTATCAAAAATCTATTCTAATAGAATTGGCTGGCTTCACAGCTCAGTTGGTAGTAACTCTGCCTTCTGCGCTGTAGGTTGTGGGTTCGATCCCCACCCAGGGCAAATATTTATGTGATGAACATAGATGTTTGTTCTGTGTCTGGGTGTTACTATGTATAATAAGTATGTATGTACAAAAAAAAAAAAAGTATATAAGTATTATATCAGTCATCTGGTTCCCATAGTACAAGCTTTGCTTAGTTTGGGGCTAGATGGCGCTGTGTGTAAAGTCCGCCAATATTTATTTTATTTATTTATTTATTTATCTACATATTACCTATCTTTAACAATAAATCACAAGTTGATTTTAATAGTAGGTATATAAAATATTTCGATCATAAATTCTAAAACGTATCATTTTGAAATAATATCTTTATCGTGAAAAGTTTCTGCTATTATGTTTTCAGCTTAATAGAAATCTAGGTAGGAACCTGAAGTAATATACAAAAAATAGGAGATGTGGCTTCTTGTGAGTATTTCTTTTTTCGTTTCGAAAAAGAGCAATCAGCGACTGGGAGCCTCTTAAGCTGAAAACATAATAGCAGAAACTTTTCACGATATAGATATTATTTCAAAATGATACGTTTTAGAATTTATGATCGAAATATTTTATATACCTACTATTAAAATCAACTTGTGATTTATTGTTAAAGATAGGTAAAATGTAGATCTAGATTTCTATTAGAATAGATTTTTGATAAGTAATTATACATAATTTATATCATTAATTTATTCGAAAAGCTAAGGCGGACCACGCTCCGACGTGTGTTTGTCGTCATTGCAGCGGTCGGTAGGATTATTTATCGAAGTGATTAAAGATGGGTATATCTTTATTCACATATACTATACATTATAAAATAGTGGATGTGGCTTGTTCACAAGTATTTATTTTTTCGTTTCGAACAAAAACAATCGTCGACTGGGAGCGCCTTAAGTAGTTTTTACGTACTGTATTTTTTTCACATCTCCAAAACCAATAGTTTAGCTGTTGGGGAGGACATCCTGATCTGATGACTTTAAAGCTTAATATCTCACAAACGGATCCCTTAATCGAAAAGTTGTTTTCACAAAAACATACTTTTTAAAGACCTACCCAACCACACCCCACACCATTTGGTACGCGAGAAATGAAAATAACATCCCCACTTTATATAGGGAAAGTAACTTAATAAAATATATTTTTTAAATTTTATTTTACCACTTTGTCAACGTAATTAATATGTTCAAACAAAATTACAGCTTTCTAGCACTGATAATCTCTGAGCTCAGCTACAGACGGACGGACGACAAGGCGGAACTATAAGGGTTTCTTGTAGACTACGAAACCTTAAAAACGGAACGCGTTGTAAAGCAATTTATTCGTTTGAGATTTCTGAATAAACCTAAGATTACGTCATTCAGGACAACAATCTGTTAGAAGACACCCTAATTGCTAACTTCCACATTAATCACAAGCGAACGACTTACAAAAGATATTACGCATAGGAAATTACTACTGTGTAGCCATTACTGATGATGAGTGATTAACAAATGATTAACAAAAAGAACTATGTTAGCCTTGTGGTAGGTATTAATACAATATCTTCTCTTTAAAAAAAAACCCTTAAGAATTACCTTTTAAACTCACAAGTCCATCCCTAGGTAGTCGTTCTAGGCCTTATATTTTATTATATTATTCATAAGTATATTATTTTGTTTTGGTATTTAGTATATATATTTTTCATAGAATGTTAAATAGTAGGTATTTTAGAATTTAAGTAATGTAAATATATGCACTGTGTGATTTGCAGTATGCTGCCCCACACGCACTATGGCACTACTGAAAATCAGCGCTGCATCAACTCTCGCTGTTGCAGCATATAGCTGAGTGGTGACCAATTTTGTTGTCAATGTTGCCAATATGTATTTTTTTTTGTTTAGTTTTAAGAGATTATGTTGACACAAAATAAATTTATTATTTCTTTCTTTCCTTCTTTCTATTACATTTTGAAGGTTTGAACCTGCTATTAAAAAATCGAATTAGAAAAATATATAGAAAAAACTGGCCAAGTGCGAGTCGGATTCGCGCACGAAGGGTTCCGTACTATTATCAAAACGGCAAAAAAACAGGTTTGTTATACGGGAGTTCCACTTAAATATTTAATTTATGCTGTTTTTAGAGAAATACATCATTTGTGAAAATTTCAACTGTCTAGCTATTCAAGGTTCACGAGATACAGCCTACAGACGGACAGCGGAGTCTTAGTAGTCCCGTTTTTACTCTTTGGGTACGGAACGCTAAAAACAGTGGAACCCTTGAGGGTAATTAGGTATCAAAATGCTATATAACAGAAATGGATGTTATTTGAATATTAAATTATTTTACTTATAAATTCCTACATTCGCTACATTTACACCGTATTGCTTGACTTGGCAACTTTGTCCCTAATGTTTCTCCTTGGTTGAGTATGTGGGTCGGAATTTTGGCTTTGTAAATTTGATAGCTTAAACACTCGTAGGTGCTTATGAAACATATATGTATGTCGCTAAGTATTATTAATTTTGTAATTAAACTTCACGACTGCGTCTGAATATTAGTTTTAGCTAGATAAAAATGGTTACGCATTTCGTAGCATGTATCAAAACCCCGTATTTAGGTGAAAATTGTTACCATAATGCCGCGGTATGTATGGTCACACCCCAGACATTGCCATTGCGCGGCAACCGAGCGCGGCAGTCGCGCGCGGCAAGCCGTGTTGTGGACGACAGGTTGCCGCGCTCAAACGATGTTATTGTTCGTTCGCACATCAAACTTGTGTCCTGCGAATGCCGCGCGATGTCTGGTCACACCTTTACATGTTAAATTGTTAAATGTATTTTTTCTAGCATGTACCAACCTAAAGAGTGTAAAATTCTTTAAATCTATCTTATAAACAAGTATTTAATTTTGTAAATATCATAATCAAATCAAGAGTTATTTAATTACGGATGTTACAAAATATGAAAATTTTGCAATTTTATAAAAAATTGGTTTACACTAATACTCGTACACTATTATTTTAGAGAGATCAAAATTGTATTATTGTATTTAACGGATAAAATAAAAAGCTACTAGACCAATTTTCGGAATAATTTTACCTGTCAGAGCTTAACAGAAAGTACTCTTAACATAGGCCATATTTAAAAAAATAGAGTTCTCTACGAAAATTGCAATAATGTAACCTAAGACATCAAACATTTGCCTATAATTATGATACACCCTAGTATGATAAAGCCTTAAGACTTGGAAACTTGGAAACTTGGAAACTCAATGCAAGTATAGGCGACAGCGGATGCTGCATATTAATGTCTCTAAGGGTAATAATATGCAAGTCTCCGCACAAGTTTCCATATCGTGACATTAAGCCATCGAGTAGACATAATATTGACACTTATATTGGTTGTGATGGTTATGACAGCTTACAGTGCAGATAGAAATATCTAAATCTATACCAGTATTATAAAAAAAAAATAGGATCACGACTGTAATCCCCAAGTACGTTAGACATCCTCTTAGATCTCCAGATGCTTAGATCCTTCGAAGATGTCTAGTGGGGGTAGTCAGAGGCACGTCCAATCGTTATATTTGGCATATGCCCGCATTTTTAGTATTCCAAGCGTTACGTGACAGGTGGCAAGCCCATCGCCGCTCTATTATAACCAAGTAACCCTGTCTGTCTGTCTGTGATGATATTACGACCAAACAGCTGGGCCTATTGCAATGACATTTCATATAGAGATAGTTTAAAGTCTTGGGACGGACATAAGCTACGTTTCTTTGTTTTCTGGAATTTGCAGCGGGGGTTGAAGTCATTTTGAAAACAACTTGATGTGAACTAAGTTTCTACGCTAGGGTTTCCACTAGTTAGATATTTTTATGATAACAAATTCGTTTTTTTTAACACTTAATAAATTATCATAATTAACTCAATAATAAACTCACGAAAGTTTTGAAAGTGAAAAAAACTCAATAATAATATATGACAGAATATTTACAATATACATTAGAACCAGTTGAGCCTACAGATCGCTGCAAACAGTCTATAGGTAGCTCAGCTGATCCAGATCAGTTGAATATATTTTGATCGACAAGTTTGTAACGTAACCAATACATTGTCGACTAGAAATTAAATATTTTGCCGTGTCGACTAAGTTACTGATGAAAAGATGGATGGACTGTGTGAAAGATGATATGGGTAAGAAAGGAGTGAGTGATGAGATGACGACTGATAGAGGGAAATGGAAGAAGTACACATATTGTGCAGACCCCCCCTTAAGTGGGATAAGGGCAGGAAGATGATGATGATGACTAAGTTAGTCATAATAGAGTTCAAAATGAAATTAATTTCATCATTTTCTTTATGAGCAGTAAAATCTTCTAATCTTCTAAGAGCTTTCCACATAAATATCGGAAGAAAACGTTGATGGAATTCTGATCGCTTGATAGAACTTGGCTATTGAATTGCATCGACGCAATGGAACGGAAGTTACAGATCACTTGTTACTTGACCCTGAATACCCTGAAATGCTTCTGAAATTTCCCAAATATTTGAAGGAGGCTCTTAACGTCCAGTGGCGCCCCCAATTGATAATAGGATCACGACTGTAATCTCCAAGTACGGTAGACATCCTCTCAGGTCTCCAGGCACTTAGATCCTTTGAAGATGTCTAGTTAGTCAGAGGCACGTCCAAACATTATATTCGGCACATGCCTATAATTTGCAGTTAACATTCCATAAGTGACAGAATGCAAGCCCATTCACCCACAACTGATTTTTAAATATATCTATAAGAAGCTGACCGAGCGAACTTCGTACTGCTTTCGAATTAACAAACGTCCCCGTTTCCGATTCGTTAGGGGAACTTATAATCCAAGCAACAGCCCCTAAATGATAAAAAAACGCAAAATGGATGATTTTGGTATAGATGGCGTTGGTGTGCAACAAATCTGACATCACAGACTAAAAAAATTTAGTCGTCATAGCTATGCAGTTTTGACTAATGAGTGATACGCATTTTACCAAAATTCGTAATTTATTTTATCAGTACAAGGTTTGTAGGGAAAAAATTGGAAGTTGCCTGAAAAAGCTTTTTCCTAAGTGATTATTACAAAAAAAAATTGACAGAACTACGCTTCGACATTTGTAATTATGTTCACCAGATTATTAAAGCGATATTATTTTGAGATTCTTTGCAGCGGAATCTTTTATCAGAATGTAAATGTTCAGCGATGTTATTAATAAAAACAACTGGTTTTGTTTAGAAAAAACACGAGTAGCTTATTCCCTACTTGCCCTTAGGCATCATACTGGATATGACTTCTCATCCAAGTTCCAAGGCTTCACACAATACCGAAAAAATTGCGAGTTCAGCTCGTAAGCCGTCATAAGTTAATTTAACAATTTCAAGTGACAATTTCGCCTTCTTTCCTCCAGACTCAATTCTGTGGCCCCGGGGAGGGCTCACACGTACTCTAATACGATATGATATCAAGATATTTGAGATAACACCTACGGCTTTCGACCTAAAAAGGTTATGTGAAAGGCGTATCACTTTATGACGCTATTTGCTATTTGACAGATTTGTTGTCTGGCAAAACTTTCAATGCAAAATGACATCGATTTTCGATTTTGTAAAGAACCACAGATGCCAAAAAAAAGAAGATGAATAATTCCAAGTTGGTCCCATTTAAATTATCACTGCATAGTATAAAGCAAAGTCGCTTCCCGCTTCCCGCGTCTGTATGTATGCTTATATCTTTAAAACTACACAACGGATTTTGATGCGGTTTTTTTTAATAGATAGAGTGATTCAGGAGGAAGGTTTATATGTATTAAACCCGTGCGAAGCCGGAACGGGTCGCTAGAGTTTTTTTAATATAACTTAAAAAACCAGCAAAGTGCAAGTTAGATTCGCGCACGAAATGATCCGTACCATTATCTTTAAAAAAAGGCAATAAACACGTTGTATGGGAGCCCCATTTAAATAATTATTTTATTCTGTTTTTAGTAATTGTTGTTATAGCGGCAACAGAAATACATAATCTGTGAAAATTTCAACTATCTAGCTATCACGATTCATGAGATACAGCCTTGTAAAAACAGAATAAAATAAATATTTAAGGGGGGGGGCTCCCATACAACAAACATGTTTTTTTTTGCCGTTTTTATAGATAATGGTACGGAACCCTTCGTGCGCGAGTTCGACTCGCACTTGGCCGGTTTTTTTAACGTAATTGCACTTCATCTTTGATTTCCTTTTATTACAAACCGACAGGTTTTGTCGGCCTTTCCTTTACACTTCAATATAGCTTGTAATAAACAGATCAGCCATTTAGTCTGCCAGTAGAGTATAAGTAAATTGGTTCTCTGTATAGAATAGGCACCTCTTTTGTGCATACTGGTCGATATGTGCAGGCAGTGATTCCAGTCACTGAATGGTTCCGTCTAATGATCAGCTTTTGTAACCGCAATGCTTCGAACTAGCTTTGAATCGTGGCTTCATTTGCCTGATATTTTCCGCTTAGTCGTTTTAATTATACTTAAGTTGATTTATTCATAAACTATAGGCAGCCGTGTTGGCCGAGTGGGAGGTACCTCGACTAGTCGTCCTAGAAGGTCGTGGGTTCGAATTCTGGCGGGCATCAATGGATTTTTCTGTTCTAAAAATGTATATGAGCATTTAAAACACGTGCTCAAACGGTGAAGGAAAAAACATGGTGGGAAACCAGTTAGTATTCTTATAAGTGGCGATGGGTTTGCAACCTGTCACGTATGGAATGCTAACTTCAAAATGTGGACATGTGCCAAATATAATGTTTGGGCATACCTCTGACTACCCCCACTAGTCATCTTCAAAGGCACTAAGCGCCTGGAGATCTTAGAGGATTTCTACTTTTCGTACTTGGGGATTAAAAATCTTATTACAACCACTCTCATCGACACAAATCGTTCCATAGCTTGTAAAGTATACTTTGTCTTCTAGATTTTTGTTGGAAAACAATCTAGGCTTAAAAGCGTTGCTTTCATTTTATAACAACAGCTTTTACAGCGAGACAGTTTGGCGGCACGAGTACGCGACTCGTCAGAAATGCATTACCGGCTATAACACTCGCCTAACGACGCGCCGTGTGTGCTGGCGACGTGCTGACTCTCTGTAGGCCCAGAAATATTGCATACG
Organism: Hydriomena furcata; assembly: GCA_912999785.1. Classification (NCBI taxonomy): domain Eukaryota; kingdom Metazoa; phylum Arthropoda; class Insecta; order Lepidoptera; family Geometridae; genus Hydriomena; species Hydriomena furcata. The sequence continues at coordinate 2,129,224 of OU538834.1, read as the reverse complement.
CTAAATTTTTTAAGCCTTGAATGAAACAATTTTGTTTTAACTAACGAAAACGGATATTTTATTATTCTGCCCGAAGCTTAAACCACAAAGAGACCTCTTTAACTCGGCTTTTTTGGCATATAAGTAGAAAATTCTCCATTCGATGCATATATATTTTTCTATTTATGACAACGCATAATTTTTTGTTAGTATTCTTGTAAGCGGCGGCGGGCTTGCAACCTGTCACGTTGGAATGGAATGCTCACAACTGCAAACTGATTACATTTGAATGATGACAAGTCCAAATATTAGTTTATATCTCCAGGCTCTTAGATCTTAAGGATCTAATCACATTTTTCAAATAGTAGTTTGACCGTGATAGCGTCTCAGACAGACATACAGAATTACTTTCGCATTTATAATATTATAGTAGAAGTATAGATAGTGCTAGCAGACCCGCGACAGACATTGTCCTGTCCAAATTTCAGGCAAATTCCAACTTTATCCTTAAAAACCTTGTCTTGACAAAATCAACTACGAATTTTGGTAGAATGCGTATCATTCATTAGTCAAAACTAAGTTGCTATGACGAATGAATGTTTTTAGTCTGTGACGTCGAACTTTCTGCTCACCAGCGCCATCTATACCCAAATCATCGTTCTGCGTTTTTTTTAATCTATTTAGTTTATTTTATCGATTTATTTTAGGATTTTAAGTACCTTATTCTTTATTCTGATTTTTTATCTACATCTACAGCAAATTTCATCATAATCCATTTTGTCGTTTAGGCCTGATTGAGGCACAAACATACAAACATCCTCACAAAGAGCGCTTTGTTTAACTTGATGCCTTAATCCTTAACATAGTTTCTAAGTAACATGGAGTTAGGCAGCTGTTCCTCAACTAATATACCTCAATGTTACATAGTTCACTTTGTGTACTCAAGCTGAGTGATTTGGTTAATAATAAAGCGTGCAACACTTTAAGTACAACTATCGCTATCTAGTGGCTTTGCTTGCGTGATCCCAAGTATGGTTGACATCTTATATACATCTTATATGGTTGACCCAGATCTCCAGGTGCTAAGATCCTTGTAGATTACTAAAGGGTAGTCAAAAACACGTTCACACTTATAATCTATTTTTTATTGTTGTACGTACTTGAGTAGTACTTTTAATTATTATTCTTGTTTGAGCCTTCACCTTGTTTGATCGGAACCACACTGGAGCTCTACATAGCATTAAGGAAAGGATCATTAAAAAAAGGTAGACCCCAAGCCGTGTTTGTTGCCGGATTCTTTTTGGCTTGGTCGCGAGGAATCGGCGTAGCTTCACCTAGTTCCTAAGACGTTTCAAAGTGATCTTTATGGTTTTATTGAAATAAATGATTTTTTAATTTGAATTTGAATGCGATTAAAACTTTAACCATTTATGCACGCCCCGGATTCGAACCCACGACCTTCGGATTTAGATGCCTCCCACTTGGTTAACACGGGCAACACCATATTCATAAATTATAATGATCTTACTAATAATATAATCTTACTACCTTGTGTAAACACTTGCGGCTAAATCTTGCCCAAACGATCAAACGGATGAAACACGGAATATACATACATACTCGTAGTTCATGTCCTGTATGTAATAGCATATAGAATTCATTTACAAATAAACATAAATTTATTCAAACTCTCATTTTTAGGGTTCCGTACCCAAAGGGTAAAAACGGGACCCTATACTAAGACTTCACTATCCGTCTGTCTGTCTGTCCGTCCGTCTGTCTGTCACACGGCTGTATCTCATGAGCCGTGATAGCTAGACAGTTAAAATTTTCACAGATTATGTATTTCTGTTACCGCTATAACAACAAATATACTAAAAACAGAATAAAATGAATATTTAATCCCATACAACAAACGTGATTTTTAAGCCTTTTTTATAGATAGAGACGGAACCCTTCGTGCGCGAGTCCAATTCGCACTTGGCCGGTTTTTATAATATTAATTAACATAACCAACAGTAACCGCCTTCATTGACAACATGTTCTCATACTAACATTTAAAAGTAATATACTAAGAATGTTATAACATTGAATGAATAATTTATTTTTAATTCAAAATACTAATACGATTCATATCATAAATCACAAAATGGTAACTAATTTAATACCGATATTTATCGCGTAATTACTTGTAGGGTGAGAGTGATGGTTGTGGGCATTTTACCATCATTTTTATTTTCAAATAAATATTATTTATTAATTTATTAATTATTCATATATTTAGTTGTAGTCAATCAAGTCTGGTGGTATAACGCATCACAACTGTCACTAATCAAAACAGACTATAGACAAGGAATTGTAATAACTATAGATTTTTAACAAGTTTGTTTTCTATGCTTAGTTATTGGCTGAAAAAAAAAAAAATTACCAAAACCGGGGTAGGCACCACAACCGGGTCTTTGACCCTATAATAATCTTTTAGCGTAATACTGGAGTACGTACTGAGTAACACAGTTGAAACGTCGAAGCAAATAAAAGGTAATAACGCGATAAATGCCTTTTTAAAATATTAATTAATAATCAAAAACAGTAATCATTCTCCAATTACGAAAAGTGAAAGCAAATACTTTGAAGCCCTTTTTAATTTAAACCAATCATCTTTCAAATTCGGAGCTTTATCAAGTGCCTCAAAATAAAATATTAATTACAGACATAAATCAGCTTCAAATCAAGTGAATCGAGAGTTTTAACGACTACGCATTTTAATGAAACGACTGGGTGCTGGGAATTTGGAAGCTCAGAGTAACAAAACGGGCCAACGCGCCTGGCCTCACAGCTCAGTCGGTAGTAACTCTGCCTTCTGCGCTGTAGGTTGTGGGTTTGATCCCCACCTAGGGCAAATATTTGTGTGATGAACATAGATGTTTGTTCTGTGTCTGGGTGTTACTATAATAATAATAATAATAAAAATAATTTATTTCTCTCACATGGTAGGTAATACAAACTAGGTGCTTATCTAAAGGATGATGTTAGGTTCACCTGTTTAGCGAGAGACTGGTGCCTGAAATAGGTTTTTGAAAAAAACCTGTAATACAGGTCACCAGGGCCCCGCACCGCGGGTTGAACTTAGCGTCATTAAGATTAAAGGTAGGTAGGTACCTACTTAAGTTTAGTTGTTAACCACTACTAGGTACTAAGGAAAGTTAGGGCAGTTGGGTGAGTCCTAACCTAAACTTAAGTATTAAAATGTTCGTTGAGAGTGGAAGGTAAGTACAATAAAAGGCAAAATTAAAAGTAAAAAGAAAAATAGTAAGAGTAACCCAGAGGGCAGTGAGTAAGGATGTGGTGAGTTGAGAATTGTATGATAGTTGTGTGAAGGTGTGAGCGAGTGTGTGTTAGCGTGTGAGTGAGTGTGCGTGTGTGTATGTAAGTGTGTGTGTGCAGGTAATTAACGTAAATATTAGGTAACATAGGGAACAGGTAACCCTAGATCATAGGAATCATAATTTTTTCAGTTTCATCATAATTTAGACTTTTAAGATATTTAATAACTGATTGTTTGCATTTGTATTTGGAAACGGGATATATTGACAAGATGCTGTTGAGCTTGTTATAAATGTAAGGTCCAAGGAAGCAGTAAAAGTTGTGTGAGAGGCTGGTATGAAACGCAACAGAACGGCAGACGGTGCCTTTCCTACGTTTATCCTTTAGCTTTTCTGAATCAAACTTAAGTTGGCAGTGCATTTTAAGGGTGATATGAAGTAGAAAGGTTTGTCTTACTGATAAGACATCCCATTGCTTGTAGAGATCCGACGTAGGAAAGCGATAGGGAAGGCCAGCGCTTACCCTCAAGATAACCCTCTGGGCTCTCTCAAGCAAAATAAGATGAGTCTTCGTTGTACCACCCCAAGAGGTAATGCAGTAATCAATTATTGATTGGCAGAGGGCAAAATAAACCATTTTGATTACTCTGCGGTCGGTGACGTGTTTCAAAGATTTAAATATAAATATAAGTTTTCGGAGACGAGTCACAAGGATGTTAATATGTGGTTTGAAGGTAAGAGAGTGGTCTATTGTGACGCCTAAATATTTTAATGACTCTGACCTAGAAAGAGAAGAACAGGTACAGGTGGGACTACCAGCTATACAGGTGTGGGCAACAATGGTTAAGCTAGGGGAAGGAAGTAAGTTTGTTCTGTGAGCAAATGCAATGTATTTTGTTTTGGAGATGTTTAAGGTAAGCATGTTACTTTGAAGCCAGGAACAGACTTTACCCAAGCCCTGTTGTGCCCATTTAAATACGTCATTCCAATTGGGACCATTGAAAAACAGAGCCGTGTCGTCAGCAAAGGTCAAAACTTTACCGTTAGTTACTTCTAGATTGCAGAGGCCATTTATGTATACGAGAAACAGCGTAGGGCCAAGAATACTCCCTTGAGGGACACCATAGCTTACTGATTGCTCAGCACTCAGCCATTGGTCGATTTGAACTCGCTGTCTCCTGTCACACAAATAGTCTCTGAAGAGATCAAGAGGGAGACCCCTTACTCCAACCTGTTCCAGTTTTATCAGAAGGTGGGGAATCGAGACCGTGTCAAAAGCCTTGGCCAAATCGAGAAATATTGCTAGACACTTCTTCCTTTTATCAAGGTTCGTTACAATTGAGTTGACCAGTTCGTAAACGGTGTCATTTGTTGAAAATCCAGAGCGAAAACCGTATTGGGATGATGAAAGAAGTTTGTTTGATTCCAGGAAGTTAACCAGACGTTTATTCATAATACGTTCTAAGATTTTAGATAGGGATGGCAGAATAGAAATTGGCCTAAAGTTATTAACACAGTCCCTATCGCCCCCTTTGTGTATAGGCTTAATGACCGCTGTTTTAAAAGCTTGTGGAAATACTCCAGTTTCAATGGCAAGGTTACATATGTGCACAATGGAGCTAGTTAGAAAAGGAGAGTATCTTTTAATAATTTTGCTAGATATTTGATCTAGCCCCACTGCGCAGTTATCTTTAAGATTATTAATTAAGAGACTTACTTCGTTCTCGTCAGTAGGAAGTAGAACAAGTGATTCGGAGTGAGTCATCATTGTCGGGTAGCTGAGTTTTGTGGTACTTGGGGACGCCAGACTAGTGAATTTGATAGTTTAGTACTATGTATAATAAGTATATATTTACAAAAAAAAAAAAAAAGTATTAAGTATTCTATCAGTTATCTGGTTCCCATAGTACAAGCTTTGCTTAGTTTGGGGCTAGATGGCGTTGTGTGTAAAGTCCGCCAAAATTTATTATTTATTATTTATTTAATCTCATTCACTAATTTTTACAAGCTTTTATTTAACTTGCAATGTATGTAACTATGTTTGTTAAGGTGAAATCTTGCAACTCAATTTTGAAGTAGTTTTCCCCAACCGATTGAGCTGAAAATTTGCTTAAATATGTATTTGACAGTTATTTTACATTCGATTAGTAATAATTATTTTTATTCATAATTATTATAGCTGCTGGATTTGGGGAAGACCATTGTCAAGCACTGGGACGAAATAGGTTAAAAAAAACTCCGGTTCCGTATCTTCTTTAAAAAAGGCAAAAACACGTTTGTTGTATATTTTTTTTCTGTTTTTTGTATTTATTGTTATAGCGGCAACAAAAATACATTATCTGTGAATTTTAACCGTCTTGCTATCACGGTTCATGAGATACAGCCCTGTGATAAACAGACAGACGGACAGCGAAGTCTTAGTAATAGTGCCCCGTTTGTACCCTTTGGGTACGGAACCCTAAAAATTACATAACGATTATCAGTGGACTTAGTCTCATGCGCTTAATTATGTTCTATGCTTTGCTGATTATTACTCTAAACTGGTAACATCATTATGTAAGCAGGAACGCCAAACACGACTGCCATTTATCACAGGATAACTGATGGACTCGACTGTACAAAAATGATGCTTTCGATTTTGCCAAAGTTCAAAATTACATAAGGATTTTGAATCATCCTTTGAAAACACGTTTAAAAAGTTTTTCATGGTGATACTTTATTTATTTATTGGAGGTGATGCTTTGAATTGTTGTTTTTTTGTATGGGCTGAGTCTACCCGGATAAGACGGAAAAAGTGATAAAACCGCATTATCTTAAAAACCATCAAACTTAAAAAGAAACTGTTTTTTAATTATGTAGCTAGTATGATTATCTAACGAATTCGAATTATATAAAAATGAACTGTTTAGCTATTCATAGTTTTGAATAAAAACGAAACTAGTGTTTTTGAAGAGCCAACATTGAAAAATAAATCTATCGAGAAAAGTTTCACCAATCGTGTTTCTGTCTATAATTTATCTAGATTATATCCATAAGTCATATTTGTCATAAAAAACAAAACTGTATGTTTTGCGGTTACAGCGCAGAAGGCAGAGCTACTACCAACTGCGCTGTGAGGCCAGTCTGTAGTAATAGCTACATTATTGTGGCTTTAGTACAATTCTAAGTCGCATTACTATGTTCCCGTTGTTAGCTTCAACCCAACAACTAATTCCAACAACATTTCTGTTCTTTTATACGATTATGTCTAAAATTATTATAACTTTCACTGTAATCGTCCGCGGTGGTTGCACTCGACGTAAAAGCCTACAATAGCTACTTACGAGATTAAACAGTTATCATAAGGGTGAAATAATGGTTTGAATGTGTAAAGACTTTTCGTGTTGCGAATACGAAATTCAACGCCTCGTTGCTTGTAATCATTTTGGAGCGCTTTAGCTTGGATATTTTAAACAGCGCCATCTAGCGGAAACTCAGTACAACTTTAACTTTGAGAACCAGCAGGCATATTGCGTCATGACTATGCCTTCTACGCTGTAGATGGTGGGTTCGATCGCCACCTAAGACAAATATTTGTGTGATGTTTGTTCGGTGTCTTATGTATGTGTTTCAAATTCAAATTCAAATTCAAATTCAAAAATCATTTATTTCAATAAAATCACAAGGATCACTTTGAAACGTCTTAGGAACTAGGTGAAGCTACGCCGATTCCACGCGACCATGTATTTAAACATGTATTTAAGTGTTCTATTAGTTATCTTGCTTCCATAGTACAAGCTTTGCTTAGTTTGAGGCTAGATGATGCTGTGTGAAATGTCCAACAATATTTATTTATTATTAATTGCGTAAAAGTAAATCTTCGCCCGTTTTATTGCCAGAGCTCAGAACATCGATAGAATTTAGACAATATCAATGTTTATGGTAACTATTTAAACAAAAAAAACAAATTCAAGAATCATTTATTTCAATAAAATCACAAGGATCACTTTGAACGTCTTAGGAACAAGGTGAAGCTACGCCTGTTCCTCGCGACCAAGCCTAGAAGAATCAGACAACAAACACGGCTTGGGGTCTATAATTTTTTTCAATGATCCTTTCCATGCTATGTAGAGCTCCAGTGTGGTGCTGATCGAAAAAGGTGAAGGCTCAAACAAGAATAATAATTAACAGTACTAACCAAGTACGTATGTTATTATCATCATGGACATCTATGTTCATCACACAAATGTTTGTTCCATTTGAAATGTGAGTTCAATCTACAACGCAGAAGAATAGATACTACTCGTTGAAGACAGATCGTTGAGGATATTCAAGGATTTGTCAGACACGTCCTAACAATACAATTTGATAGACAATTTGCAAAAAATTGGAAAATGTGCAAAAATTGTAAAAATGTGTTTATTTACGACATCACATTAAAAATCTCTAAAATTATCAGTGTTTCTCTACTATATTATGCATGTTTCAAACCTTCCTCTTCCTATTTATTAAAAAAAACCGCATCAAAATCCGTTGTGTAGTTTTAAAGATATAAGCAAACATACATACATACGCGGGAAGCGGAAAGCGACTTTGCTTTATACTATGTAGTGAAGTACTGCTGTAACAATATTAATGATTTTTAACTTTTGTTGGATTTATTTTCGCCCCGAATAACAAAATAACATTTAATCTTCATTAGTACACCCGTGAAAAGTGGGGATGGGCAGCTAGTTTCGTTACAAATAGATCACTTAAACTAAGCAACCTTCAGCGCAGTTACCAAACGGGTGACCGCTATTAGCATCAACAACAACGCTATCGTGCCAGAAGTCGTTAAGCCACGACGGAGGTCTTAGGATCTTAAGTACTAAGGTAAATGTGGCCATTAGAAGAACCACTTTGATTGATGGATTAAGGTCTTTTAGGTCACTTTGCGGTAGGTCACAATTACTAGTATGATTGTTGAATACCCGATGATGGCAATTTAGTTGTTTCAACAAACATACTAAATTAAAATAAGAACGTTCTTATTCTGTTGACATTAAAGTCTAAATTAGAGTAAACCTTAGAGTAAACCTATTAGACACATTTTAACACCAATTTTAAATATTGTTTAAATGTTTGACGTCTGTCCGCCTGTCCGTCTGTCCGTCTGTCCGATGATGTATTTCTGGTGCCACTATAACAACAAATACTAAAAACAGAATAAAATAAATATTTATGTGGGGCTCCCATACAACAAACGTGTTTTTTGGCGTTTTATATAGTTAATGGTCCGACTCGCACTTGGCCAGTTATTTTAATATTTTATACTGAACTTACTATAAAGATTTTTTTATACTGGAAGAGTGCATGACATCATCACGCTCGCTCACTGCTAAAGCATTTTCGAGAACACGCAAACCGCTAAAGCTAGAAAGCTGAGATTAGAAGAGGAAAATCACACAATAAGAAAATATTTTGGACATTCAACTCAAAAGATGGTAAAAAGAGGTTTAACATTAAACTTGCAAAGTTTTTTGATGATAAGGCTGCTATGTTTGTTCCCTAATCAAAAATAAACGACAAAACGGATTAAGATGAAATTTGTTGTAGTATGTATATCAAAATCAGAATAAATAAAGGGGAACTTATAATCCGAAAAACAACCCCTAAATGATAAAAAAAAACGCAAAAAAGATGATTTTGGTATAGATGGCGTTGGTGTGCAACAAATCTGACATCACAGACTGAAAACATTTAGTCGTCATAGCAACGCAGTTTTGACTAATGAATGATACGCATTCTAACAAAATTCGTAAGTTATTTTATCAGTACAAGGTTTGTAGGGAAAAAATTGGAAGCTGCTTGAAATAGCTTTTTCCTATGTGATTATTACAAAAAAAAATTACAGTTCAGGCTAGTTTTGCATAAATATAATTTTTTCAAAGTCAAAATCAAAGTCGTTTATATAGCTTTCGTGTTATTATACAAAAGGTTTTATAAGTTTTTATAACACTGACAAGTTATTTATATAAATAACTAGCGACCCGCCCCGGCTTCGCACGGGTAGCATGTTATTATACATATAAACCTTCCTCCAGAATCACTCTATCTATTAAAAAAACCGCATCAAAATCCGTTGTGTAGTTTTAAAGATATAAGCAAACATACATACATACAGACGCGGGAAGCGGAAAGCGACTTTGCTTTATACTATGTAGTGATATACACTTATTAGAAATTTTAATGTTTTTTAATAAAGACTAAGTCGCGTGTAAGAGCCAGTTTTTTAGTATTCCCTAAATTATTCCGATTTCGTTACAAAACACTAAAAACCAATACATAATGGATCGAACACGAATGCCCACCTTAACATCCAGCAAAGTAATAACGCAAATTGTGCGTGAGGTAATAGCTGAAAAGAAATGGCTAGTTCACTTTTTTATCCGCCAAAGAAAACAACTTGTAAGCAAACTATAATCATTTTGTTATCCTTTTCCCACTTAATGTAGGGTCGGCACAATATGTTGCGAAAGGTTTATCTATACATATAATAAAACTGTAGAAGAGTTCAATTCTGTACATTGAATAAAAACTAAAAAAAATACTCCTAGGGGAAATTTTTGTCTGTCTGTCTGTCTGTTGTCTAGCTTTCACGCAAAAACTACTGGGCGGATTTTAATGAAACTTTTTTTGTTATATAGCTATTAGTCCTCGGCAACTTATAGGCTATCATTTTGGAAGATCGGAATACTAGATGTGAAACTATCTGTTCCCCAGCGAAGCGGGCACGGGTCAGCTTGTTTGGATTAATACTCTTTAAAAATTATTGCTGGTGTTCTTTTATTTGTTTTTGTCAGCGGCGGGTGCTGGACTGTAAGCAAACCAAAATAGGAAAAAAAATGTTTTTTTATTAAACTATAGTTTACTCACGAATGTTTACCCCGAATACAATTTCCAATTTACAATTCCGTATGCCAAATTTTCGATTCAGAAATATTAACATTTTCGCCTGGAATCGGCGATCGAATGTAGTACGATACCAACACGCCATGATTCAAATGACATGCCCAACGATGAAGCAAATATCTTCTTATATATAAAAAAGAATCCCTATTTTCATGATCATAGCATTACGCGAACGGCTGGACCGATTCTGATTCTTTTTTTGTTGTATTCATTAGTGTCAGACTTACAATAGAAAATTTTGAAAAATCTAATAATTGACAGGTAACATCTGTCAGGGCAGCTAGTATAAAAAAGAAATACGAAGCACTTTATATATATTTAATATAGTTAAGAAATTATGTTTTAAATTACGTGTATTTTGTATTAATTTGTACATTATGTAACTTATTCCGCAATAAAATATTATTATTAGATAAAACCAGCTACTCTCGATCACCTGTGCCAAGACTGTTATTCCAGGTTATATTCGGGCCGATATTCGACGCTATAAAAAAGCAGTTTGGCATCAATCGTATCACATATACGCCCTAGACACGGGCAGTTAGCCAATCGGCCAGGTAACTACTGTTATTGCTTTTGTATGGATATATGGGGATGTTTGTGGTAATGATTATTTGCTTTGTTTTCTCGCATTCTTTTGTGATTTTGTTCACGTAGTTTTAGGGTTTCGTACAAAAAGTAAAACGGGACCCTATTACTAAGACTTTGCTGTCCGTCTGTCTGCCACACGGCTGTATCTCATAAACCGTGATAGCTAGACAGTTGAAATTTTCACAGATTATGTATTTCAGTTGCCGCTATAACAACAAATCCTAAAAATAGAATAAATAAATACTCTACTATAAGACTCCGTACCATTATCTATAGAAAACGGCAAAATACACGTTTGCTGTATGGAGCCCAATTTTAATATTTATTTTGTTCTGTTTTTAGTATTTGTACTATATAATCTGTGAAAATTTCAACTGTCTAGCTATCACGGTTCATGAGACATAGTAGACGGCCAGACAGACAGACAGCGAAGTCTTAGTAATATGGTCCCGTTTTTACTCTTTGGGTACGGAACCTTAAAAAGGTCTGATTTTCTGGAACTTATCCATTCGTACAATTGTAAACTCTTTGAAATCTTCAAACATCTGTACTCTCAAACAGCAATAAGACAAAGATAAACCTTTTAATTAAACATAAAAATCCTCTTTGTTAGAAGAGGTTTCGTCGAAATTCAATTTGCTTAATTATTTATTACGGTGTTTTCATAACTCGCTTTTTGACATGAAGGCGTGACGGACGCTTTTACAGCCGTAAAAGTCACAAAGTGCTTACAACTGTATTTAAGTACGATAGATACATCTCGGATCTACTAAGTTGTTTATGATGATATGTGAAATGTTTGGTTTTTTGTATAGGCTGAGTCTACCCGGATAAGACGGAAAAAGTGATAAAACTGCATTATCTTGAAAACCATTAAACTTAAAAAGAATCTGTCTAGAATTTACTCAGCTACTTTGATTATGTAGCTAAATATATAAAAATGAACTGGATAGCTATTCATAGTTTTGATTAAAAACGAAACTAGTGTTTTGAAGGCCAACTTTGGAAAATTTATTTTAGTACTAGCCGACCCATGACAGACGTTGTCCTGTCAAATTTCAATAATCGAATAAAAAAGACTGTATGTTTTTAGCCTGTGATGTCAGATTTGTTGCACACCAGCGCCATCTATACACAAATCATCCCTTTTTGAGTTTTTTAATCGTTTTGTAGATATTTTTAATATTTTAAAGTAGTATATTATTTATTCGGGCAGTATATCTACATCTACAGCAAATTTCAACTTAATCCGTTTTGTCGTTTAGGCCTGATTGAGGAACAAACATACATACAAACTCACAAACTTTCACATTTATACAATTTTAGTATTTATAACGTAATTATTGTATTCACTGGTACTTGTCTAATCTACATACACTTAAACTAATTTCAGGTGTTTCAAACAAGAAAACAAACTACAACAATTCCGAAGAATCTCGACAAAGGTATTTGATTCACCTCCCGCTTCATCAAACACAAATTAGATGCCTTTGATCTTCGGCACCAGCAGGAAAACAGGAATAACTCGAAAACACGAATTTCTTGAGAACATGCAAATCTGGAGTGAAGCTCGAATAATAGATTTAAGGTGATACTTCGTTTTATTTGTTTTTTGTATGGGCAGAATTCTACGAAAAAGTGATTCGAGGACGACTGTAATCCCCAAGTACGTTAGACATATTCTCAGATCTCCAAACACTCAGATACTTAAAGATGTCTAAAGGGGGTAGTCAGGCACGTCTAAACATTTGACTGGCTTCACAGCTCAGTTGGTAGTAACTCTGCCTTCTGCGCTGTAGGTTGTGGGTTCGATCCCCACCCAGGGCAAATATTTGTGTGATAAACATATATGTTTGTTCTGTGTCTGGGTGTTAATATGCATAAAAAGTATGTATTTACAAAAAAAAGTATATAAGTATTCTATCAGTTATCTGGTTCCCATAGTACAAGCTTTGCTTGGTTTGTGGCTAAATGGCGATGTGTGATAAATAAAATAAATATTGGTTTACATAACCGCCGTTGCCGTTTTCATAAATAATGGTACGGAACCCTTCGTTCGCGAGTCCGACTCGCAATTGGCCGGTTTTTTTTATTAATATTTTAGTGACTTGAATCAGTTTAGTGAAAACAAATAGTTTTGTTCATTGTAAATAGAGCACTTCTTAAAACTAGGCTATCTTATCGTCATAATAAAACAGACAGCTATTCATGTTATAAAGTGGGGTAGCCGTCACTCAATAATAAAATTATTATACTTGACAGAACATACACAACATTTTCCAAACGAGATTTATTCCCTTTGAGAAAAACGTCAGAGGCCGTACCACAAGCTCAAAAGTAATATTACACACGGTGCGAAAACGATGAAGAAAATGAAAGGTGAAGAGTAATAGGTTAGCGTGGTATGGGCATGTCATGAAAAGGGAAGAAAGTCGTGTAACGAGATTCTAATTAATGTGGATGGATGTAGACTTAAGGCGCTCCCTGTCGACGATTGTTTTTGTTGGAAACGAAAAAAGAAATACTTCTGAACAAGCCACATCTCTTATTTTATAATGTATAGTATATGTGAATAAAGATGTACCCATCTTTAATCACTTCGATAAATAATCCTACCGACCGCTGCAATGACGACAAACACACATCGGCGCGTGGTCCGCCTTTGCTTTTCGAATAAATTAATGATATAAATTACTTATCAAAAGTCTATTCTAATAGAAATCTAGATCTACATATTACCTATCTTTAACAATAAATCACAAGTTTATTTTTATAGTAGGTATCATTTCGATCATAAATTCTAAAACGTATCATTTTGAAATAATATCTTTATTGTGAAAAGTTTCTGCTATTATGTTTTCAGCTTATTAGAAATCTAGGTAGGAACCTGAAGTAATATACTTATAAAAATAGGAGATGTGGTTTGTTCTGACGTATTTCTTTTTTCGTTTCGAAAAAGAGCAATCGTCGACATACAGCTCCTTATAGGTAAAGAATAGATGGAAAGTGCGAAAGATGATATGGGTAAGAAAAGATTGAGTGATGAGATGACGGCTGATCGAGGGAAATGGAAGAAGTACAAATGTTGTGCCGACCCCACTTAAGTGGGATAAGAGCAGGAAGATAATGGTACGAAAGTGATATCTCATATAGAGTTGTAACTTTCACATCGCGAGTAATATTGTTTTGATACTACTTTAGGACTTGTGGTATAGCCCCAGTTCTCAAGTGCTGGCGTATTACGAATGTCTTAAACGCTGTAATCGTTTTTTTAAGTAGGTTAATCATTAGTAATGCTACAGACTGAGAGTAATTACCACACAAATTTATTTTCGTTGAAGAAAAAAGCTGGGTTTTAATTCGATGCGTATGTTTTTTATGCTTTTTAGGGTTCCGTACTCAAGGGGTAAAAACGGCACCCTCTCACTAAGACTCCGCTGTCCGTCTGTTTGTCTGTCTGTCTGTTCGTCTTTCTGTCACCAGGCTGGTATCTCATGAACCGTGATAGCTTGACAACAAATTCTAAAAACAGAATAAAATAAGTATTTAAGTGGGGCTCCCATACAACAAACGTGATTATTTTGCCGTTTTTAATAGATAATGAGCGTCCTTCGTGCGCGAGTCAAATTACATTTGTTGTATAAAAGCCCCCTTAAATATTTATTTTATTCTGTTTTTAGTATTTTGTTGTTATAGCGGCAAAAGAAATACATAATTTGTAAAAATTTCAACTGTCTAGCTATCACGGTTCATGAGATACAGCCCTGTGACAGACAGACGGACAGCGAAGTCTTAGTAATAGGGTCCCGTTTTTACCCTTTGGGTACGGAACCCTAAAAACTAACATAGTCTCTTGACTTTTCAATTGGTCGAAACATTTTCATCGCTTTTCTTATTAGTACAAACGTAATAATTTAGTGTCGGATTTGTTGCCATATTGCACGTTAACCAAACTCGCATAAACGAGAATTTATACGCTCTAAATAACTAATGTTGATTAATGACGTTTAAATGCATTAAGGTTAAAGTTTTTGAAATTTTGATCGTGTAAAGTATAGCTTTAATTTCAGGCCATAGATAATATGGTTTTATTTATTCAATTTAAAGACTTAACACAAAAATTTAGGTAGGTTCAAAATGACTACTAAAACCCACTTATTTCGCATTAGCTCTAAATCCAAAATTTCCAGATATTATCTGCATATATTATTTTAGTAGACAATTAATAGTACTTACCTTAAATAAGGACAGTTTCTTTTTATTATCTTAAAACTAGTTCAGAGAACCAGTGAGAATCATTGCTAAACCTGGCTTCGAGTAGGACATGACAGTATAAATTGTCACCATTCGCTGTGACAAGTGACAATATACGCTGTCATCGAGGCTCTAAAATGCGACGCGACGCGGTACAATGCCAAGACATCAAACGATAGGCTTCATCTATCCATAGCCTACGATGTCGTGTGGATCGGTTTGCTGTGACACGAGACGTGTCATAAGTCTCATCGCACTACGTCATCATATTAAATGTACTTTTGACTGGCCTCACAGCTCAGTTGGTAGTAACTCTGCCCTTTGCGCTGTAGGTTCAAGGTTTTATTCCCACCCGGGTCAAACATTTGTGTGATGAACATGGATGTATATTCTGTGTCTGAGTGTTATAATGAATAATAAGAATGTATTTATAAAAAAGTACCTACATATTCTATTAGTAATCTGGTTCCCATACTTCAAGTTTTGCCTAGTTTGGGGCTAGATGGCGATGTGTGAAATATCCACCAATATTTATTTATTTACTTAGCTCGAATCTTAACAATAATATTATATTTAAAAAAATAACGTCGTGTTTTGTAGCTTGTCGCTTTCCGTCACTCATTTAAGACAATGGGTTTGTGACATCAATGACGTAAGCCTTGATAGCATTCCGTTTTAACAAGCTTATATTTAAGGTGATGAGTGAAATTTTTGACGTTTTGTATGGGCTGAGTCTACACGGATAAGACGGAAAAAGTGATAAAACTGCATTATCTTGAAACCATCAAATTGAAAAAGAAACTGTCTGTAATTTACTTAGCTAGTATAATTATCTAACGAATTTTATAAAAATGAACTGTTTAGCCTATTCATAGTTTTGATTAAAAACGAAACCAGTATTTTTGAAGAGCCATCTTTGGAAAATAAATCTATCGAGAAAAGTTTCACCAATCGTGTTTATTGTTAAAGATAGGTAATATGTAGATCTAGATTTCTATTAGAATAGATTTTTGATAAGTAATTGTACAGGTTGCTTGGGTATCAAATAAAACATCTCGAATGATATATATCCATCAGACGTGACCGCTCCGCTTTGAGGCCTCGCTTTGAGTGATCCGGTGATCGTTCGGCTGTCCTCGCATTCACTCGCTAACGCACACGTTGATAACTTTATTGTTTCGTATACACTACAGTAATTATACATAATTTATATCATTAATTTATTCGAAAAGCAAAGGCGGACCACGCGCCGACGTGTGTTTGTCGTCATTGCAGCGGTCGGTAGGATTATTTATCGAAGTGATTAAAGATGGGTACATCTTTATTTACATATACTATACATTATAAAATAGGAGATGTGGCTTGTTCAGAAGTCAGTATGTTGCCTGATCAGTATGTTGTTCTTCTTGAAAACTGTTTGGACGGAAACTTCTTTTTATACCAGGGGCAACATTACCTTCAGATTGATGGTGTGGCCATGGGAAGCCCTGTGGCACCAGTTTTGGCCAACATCTGGATGGAACACTTTGAACGAAACATTGATTTTGCATCCTTTAGTATAAAATTATGGAAGAGGTACGTGGATGATGTTTTTTGCATAATGAAAGGTGGCAAATGGGAAGTTGAACAGTTTATTTTGCAGTTGAATTCTATTCACCCGAAGATTCGTTTTACTTATGAAATGGAGAATAGCCGAGTTTTAGCTTTTCTTGATGTCAAAGTGATGGGTAAATCCGATGGTTCTCTATCGCACTCTGTTTATAGGAAACCGACGCACACCGACAGGTATTTGAATGCTGCTTCACACCATCATCCTCGTCACTTACAATCGGTGGTTTTCTCTTTAATTAACAGAGCTTATGATCTGTGTGACCCTGAACATTTGGAGAGTGAGTTGGCACATGTTCAGGAGGTTCTCAAATCCAACGGATATGTAAGAAGACGATGGCAGCAGAGACGCATGAATGAAAACAAGCCATTGGAGGTCAGTAGGCAGTCCACCTTTTTGCCCTATTTGAAGGGGGTGACAGACAAAATTGGAAATGTGTTGAGGAGATTTTCAATTAAGTCAGTTTTCACTCCATTGTCTAAGGTGGCTAAGCAGTTGCGGACTCCGAAGGATGTTGTACCTTTGCAGATGCCTGGTGTGTATAAGATAGACTGTAGTTGTGGCCGTTCATACATTGGGCAAACAAAAAGAACTATAGCCGAACGTGTCAAAGAACATATTGCAGCTGTCAAAAATCGCCAGGTAAATAAGTCAGCGATCGTAGAGCACTTAGTAGATTCGGGACCGTCTCACTGGATTGAACTACATGACCCAAAAGTTCTGTCTAGTGAACGCCATTATTATAAGAGAATAGTTCGGGAAGCTATTGAAATCAAAAAGTACTCAAATTTCAATCGTGAAGACGGCTATAGACTCTCTAATTCTTGGAATCCTGTGGTCACTATGTGTGGGCGTCGTGACAGACCATCTAAGTGCGTAGATACGGTTAGTGTGGTGTGTCGTAACACGAACATGGACATTTCTATTTCTGAAGACCAAGTGAGGGTAGTTTCGTCAACTGCCTCCGCTTCTCGACGGTAGCACCGTGTTCTCCAGTCTGCCCGCGACCATGGCTATTGTAACATAGCCGAAACGTCGGGAAAATAAATTAAAGGTAAAAACGTGATAAACACCCGTGTTAAAATCAATAGTTTTGTTCAGAAGTATTTATTTTTTCGTTTCGAACAAAAACAATCGTCGACTGGGAGCGCCTTAACGGAAAGTCATAATGGAACTCCTTACAAATATTTCGATTGAGATAAAACTTTGCATACCTCAAAAGTTCCTATGACAATTTAATATTATATGGCAGGTGACAGCGCGATACTCTAATGTCTAGCTCAAAGAAAAATTTCACAAAAGGTTGTTTTAAAAGAACATTTTCATTATAACTTATTGTTCTCTATTTAGGTGTTTTAATGTATCATGCGTAAAAAAATAAATATAGTAGTGTTCTGACAGTTATCTAGTTCTATGTACTTTCTATATATATTTTTATAGCAGTGTTGGCCGAGTGGGAGGTACCTCGACTTTCAATCTGAAGGTCGTGGGTTCGAATCCCGGCGTGCACCAATGGATTTTTCTGTTCGAAAAAATTATACGCGCATAAAAACACATGCTCAAAACGGTGAAGGAAAACATCGTGAGGAAACCAGTTAGTATTATTATAAGCGGCGATGGGCTTGCAACCTGTTACGTATGGAATGCTAACTACTGCAAAATGTGGACATGTGCCAAATATAATGTTTGGACGTGCCTCTGACTACCCCCACTAGACATCTTCAAAGGATCTAAGCGTCTAGAGATCTGAGAGGAACTCTACCGTACTTGGGGATTACAGTAGTAATCCTATTTTTTTTTTTTTTTACTTTCTATGATATTAAGTAGTTTAGGGCAAGACGCTGTATGAAATTTCCACCAATATTTGATATTCTATCTATATCTATATATCTATATACATATAATAAAACTGTAGAAGAGTTCAATACTGTACATTGAATAAAAACTAAAAAAAATACTCCTAGGGGTCTTCATACAAGTAACACAAGCCAAAAAATACAATTTTGGAATTTTTGTCTGTCTGTCTGTTTGTCTGTCTGTCTGTTGTCTGGCTTTCACGCAAAAACTACTGGACGGATTTTGATGAAACTTTTTTTGTTATGTAGCTATTAGTCCTCGGCAACATATAGGCTATAATTTATTTTGAAGATGGGAATACCAGATGTGAAACTCTCTGTCGAGCAGCGAAGCGGGCACTGGTCAGCTAGTTATAACTATTTATTCGGAGCCAGAACACAAACAAAAGAGCAAGCAGTCTTGGAATAAACAAAACCAATATTTGAAAACCCAAAACTAATAGCTGTTGGCTAAAGCCAGCATTTACCTACTTCCGTATTGCAAATGAACACAATAACAGATAAATGACCAAACAATGGATCACCAAAACCCAGTACAATGGGTTTCAAAACGAACTAATTAATTGCGAATAAATTCAATTGAGGAGAACATTCTAGGAAATCTATAGTTTGATTTGCAGTGCTTCACAATACACTATAGCTACCGTTTTGATTGACATTTTGTTTTACATTGTTTCAGCATATTTTAATATTATTTTAAAATAAAACCGGCCAAGTGCGAGTCGGATTCGCGCACGAAAAGTTCCGTAATCTATAAAAAACGCCAAAAAAACATTTGTATGGGAGCCTCCCTTAAATATTTATTTTCTTCTGTTTTTAGTATTTGTTGTTATAGCGACAACAGAAATACATCATCTGTGAACATTTCAACTGTCTAGCTATCGTTTCATGAGATACAGCCCTGTGACAGACAGACGGACAGACGGACAGCGAAGTCTTTGTAATAGGGTCCCGTTTTTACCCTTTGGGTACGGAACCCTAAAAATGTAGTAAGCCGTAGATTTCTGGGAATTACAAAAACGTGGAAACGAATTTCGAGCGTAAAAATGAACATAAAATCCAAAATTTGATTTAAAATTCTGTTTTTGACACACAAATTATACTAGGGGGTTAGCATGAACTACCATCGTATCGACAACGTATCGTCCAAATGCCAAAACTGACACTTTTAATATACAAATAGTACCAGTTTTGACATTTGAATGATAGGTTGTCGATACGATAGTAGTTCGTGCTCAGGCCACTGCACTTATTAGCTTCCGCCAGCGGCTTTTGCTATGTAATGCCAAGTAGTAATTAATATCTATAGTAGGTACATAGATAGAGGTAATTTCATGAAGCGATTGAGAAACAAATTAACAATACTTCCTCTACGAGTAGCTGTCATAAATGATTAGCCACTAGGTCTAGTGCAGTGGACTATCATAGACTTTAAAACTATACCTCTTTGGTAAGTAAAAATAGGATCACGACTGTAGTCCCCTAGTACGGTAGACATCCTTTCAGATCTCCAGACGCTTAGATCCTTTGAAGATGTCTAGTGGGGGTAGTCAGAGGGACGTCCAAACATTACATTTGGCATATGCCCACATTTTGCAGTAGTTAGCATTCCATACGTGACAGGTTGCAAGCCCATCGCCGCTTATAAGAACACTAACTGACATAAGTAATTTTAATATAAAAGTCTTGCGTGACTGACTGACTGATCTATAAATTAATGGTCTAGAAACATAAATTTGGATGGTGTATTTCTTTTTATGTTGGAGTGCCACTAAGAACGGAATTTCCGAAATTCTCTAAGAAGGCGTAGCAGGGGTGAAAGTCTGTTTAATAATTGCTTTACCTACATGCTCGTAGCCCCAAGGGATAATACTAGTCTACCTACTATAATGCTGGAGCTCTACATAGCATTAAGGAAAGGATCATTGAAAAAAAAGGTAGACCCCAAGCCGTGTTTGTTGCCTGATTCTTCTAGGCTTCTAGGGAAATTACTCACGTAAGAAATATAATGTCGATGAAGGCACCGACAATGTTTCGATTTATCTAGATTATCTTCATGCTAAACAAGTTTTGTATTTATAAGAGACATTCAAAATACAAATTCAAAAATCATTTATTTCAATAAAATCACAAGGTTCACTTTGAAACGTCTTAGGAACTAAGTGAAGCTACGCTGATTCCTCGCGACCAAGTCTAGAAGAATCAAACAACAAACACGGCTTGGGGGTCTACCTTTTTTTTCAATGATCCTTTCCTTAATGCTATGTAGTGCTCCAATGTGGTGCCGATCGAACAAGGTGAAGGTTCAAACAAGAATAAGAATTAAAAGTATTACTCAAGTATGTACAACAATAAAAACAAATAACTAAAGAGCTTCAGCACAAATTCAAAAAACAGCTAAGAATATGGGGTTATGTGTAGTATCACCACTCACGAAAGTTTTGAAAGTGAAAGAAAAATAAACTACCATTTGTCAAATGCTCGCATCAAAGGGGTGCTTAAGTAATCTCTCAAATAAGCAAAACCTACACCTGTCACACCCGCACTACTTACTTAAGGGTGCTAGAGCGTTGAGTGGGTCACTCATTCTCCTCACTTCCTTATACAACCAAAACAATGAACTATCACAGGAGTTACCAAATGGCGGACCGCGGTCCGGATCCAAAATCAAAAGTTATTTATTTCAATAAAATCACAAGAATCACTTTGAAACGTCTTAGAAGCAAGATGAAGCTACACCTGTTCATTGCGACCAAGCCTAGAAGAATCAGGCAAAAAACACGGCTTGGGGCCTATAATTTTTTTAATAATCCTTTTTTTGATCTTGATCGCCGACCTTTTTTTTGCGGATCTTAAGTAAAATACAATATAAAATTACCTGCACCAACTATGTAGTCTAACCTAAGTGCGGATAGTTTTAGGCAAAAAAAAATCAAAATCGAAATTTTATTTCCACTTCATGTGGGGTTGGCAAAATATGTTACGAAAGGATTTGGCTTATGTTATATAATCTGCTACCTGCCTGACGTGACATGAGAATTTTCCACATTATTTGAAAAAAAAAACGTACCGCGTCATATTAATAAAAAAACGGACCCAAAAGAAAGTAGTTTGTGACCCCTGAACTATCAAATGGGTGACCATTTTCGGAACAAAAGCTTGTATCGGCGAAGTTCTTATAGCAGTTTCTGTCGTTTGGTATATTAGTAGCATTGTTTGTTCGCTGTGGTTTAGGCTCTTTCTTGGCTCTTTCCTTATCGTACCTTAGAAGGAAATAACGAAATCCATAGGATCACTCGTGTGTCTGTCTGTCCGTCCCCATTCCCTCCCCCTGTCCCTTATTTCGAAAACTACCGAGCACATATTTAAAAAAAAACAGAAAATAGTTTTTTACCTATAGATTACAGGAAAACCTATAAGAAGTTTGTGCGGAATCTTCGGTGTGCAAGTCCGATTCTATTACGAGATAGCACACAGGCAAATCATTAGTTAGTTAAGTTAAAAGTATCACTACAACTGTATGGGAATACAGTACGGTAGACACTCTCTCAGATCTCCAGAAATCTTTGACGATGGCTTAAAGGGTTAGTCAGAGGCACATCCAAAGATCACATTAAACGCATGCCTACATTTTGCAATAAGCATTCCACACAGTCTTTAGTCGTATACCAAGAACCTTGTAGAAACAAACAACGTTTCAAATAACATGAAAACGTAGTGACATCTTTTTAACTTCGTCGCGTTGTAATTATACGGACAGACTGCGTACCGTCTTTATTACCTCAGAATCCCACCGCTTAAATATATGGCTTTAAAATAAACTGAGCACGTTATTTGATGACCGTAAATTAGATTATAATAATATAGCTTAAACTATACTAACTGCGTCATTGTTTATTACAGGTGATGTTAATAATAGCGTAGCTTTCCATTAATATAACAGTTTTCAGAACCAGATTAATAGTTCCAAAGATAACCTCCCACATTCAAACTTGCAAATTCACGAACAAACTTTACCTTATTATAATATAGTACAGGGGCCGTACAACAATCTCTAAGGTAAGACCAAAGAAGTATTACTCGCGGTGCGAAAGTGACAACGCCATACGTGTATAGCATTGTCACTTTTGCTCTTAAAGTCTGCCTTAGTCTTACTTTAGAGATTGTAGTACGGCCTCAGAAGTATACATAAAGTATTATAATTTACCTTTATATTATAATAACTTTCGGTTATATTATAACGGCCGGTTTCGATACGATAACAAAGTTTTACTAGTACTTTTCGTTTTATAAGTTAAATTTTAAAGTTATTATCTACGAGATTAATATATACATCTATATAAATGCGTAATTATAAATGCGAAAGAAACTATCTCTATCTATTTGTGACGTTGGAACCGCTGCGCCTATTATGATGAAAATTCATACAACATAGTTTACAGTCTTGGGACAGACATAATAGGCTTTTTTCCCAAAAATTTCTTACGATTTTCAGGAATTTCAATGTTTTACGATAAATTCGTCCAAAAATAAGTCGCGGTAAAAGCTAGTATTCATATAAATAGACCTATCAGAAACTGTCGGTGAATATCATGCTTTTTATGTAAAGTTACATCAAAAGTAAAAGATTCTTAGAAAACTTTTTTGAACATATTTCCATTTGCAATTACTGATAAACAAAATACGGTTATATTGTGAGAATGGATTAATGTTCCATTTGCATTCACTAATATACAAAACACGGCTGTCATATTCCGGGAATAGGTTCTTGGGAGACCATAAAATAATTCTCCAGCTTATTTTCTGTACTTTGAAGCATGAATATTGAATATGTCAACTAAATGTACAAAAATGGTATATTGCGTGCGTAGTCGGAATGATAAATAAAAAGCGCTTGTAGCCAACAATTGTCTCCTTATACGAGTATATTAGTCAAAAATTCGACAATACTGACAGTAATACTTTCAATTTTATGTCTTTTACTAGCCGACCTGTGACAGACGTTGTCCTGTCAAATTTCAATAATCGAATAGAAAAATGTTTTTAGACTGTGATGTCAGATTTGTTGCACACCAGCGCCATCTATGCAGAAATGATCCCTTTTGCGTTTTATAATCGTTTTGGGGATGTTTTTCATATTTTAAAGTAGTCTATTATTTATTCGGGCAGTATATCTACATCTACAGCAAATTTCAACTTAATCCGTTTTGTCGTTTAGGCCTCATTGACATACATACATACAAACTCACAAACTTTCGAATTTATAATATTATTAGGATTATATTGGTTGAGTTTTTTTTCGACGCTTTAGTTGACAAGAAGCTTTACTAGTGCGGAGCCAATATAATTTCGTACCTCTCCCGGGATTCCGGGATTAAATTTTAATAAAAAATATATTACTCAAAATACGGTACGAATTAAACCGTGTGGTTACAAGGGTGCTTTTTAATAATTAATTGAATAACGCTCTTTTCCTTCTAATATAATTTTGTAGGCACCACTTTTTAAGGTTCCGTACCCAAAAGGTAAAAACGGTACCCCATTACTAAGACTTCGCTGTCCGTCTGTCTGTCACAGGGCTGTATCTCATGAACCGTGATAGCTAGACAGTTGAAATTTTCACAGATACAATGCCCGAATATAACATAGACTACTTTAAAATATGAAAAACATCCCCAAAATGACAAAAAAAATGCAAAAGGGATGATTTTGATATAGATGGCGCTGGTGTGCAACAAATCTGACATCACAGACTAAAAACATTCAGTCTAAACTATTTGATATTTCCTTACAAATTGACCTTTTTAAGTGCCTTCTAAAAAGATAAGAAAGAACGTACAGTAAGGCGCAGAAACAACGTCGCATAATTAGTTTTAAAATATCCGTACTTGTTCAATAGTATGCAAATTTTAAAAGAAAAGAAGGACATAACAAAAGGATTTTATTATAATAAACTAGCTGACCCGTGCCCGCTGCGCTGTGCGTAAGACATTTCTAATACCATCGTGGACTTTTTTGTAGACGTGTTTAAGGTATACAATACTGTAGTACATTATTTTGATATATCTCGTGGGGTTCAGCCAGCATTTGCAATGTAAGCGCAATAAAATGTGTTTATTTACGACATCACATTAGAAACCTCTAAAATTATCATTGTTTCTCTACTATATTATGCATGTATTATACATATAAACCTTCCTCTTGAATCACTCTATTTATAAAAAAAAACCGCATCAAAATCCGTTGTGTAGTTTTAAAGATATAAGTAAATATACATACATACATATTACATATTACATACAGACGCGGGAAGCGGAAAGCGACTTTGCTTTATACTTTGTAGTGAAGCCACATAGTCGTAGCAAATAGAAAAAGTCGTATTGTAATATATTTTGTTCCATTTAAAAAAACCATGTTGTCCAAGTGGGAGGTCCCTCGACTATCATTTCGAAGATCTTGGGTTCGAATACCGTACATCAATGGATTTTTCTGTTCATAAATTTATATACGCATCAAAAACACGTGTTAAAAACGGTGAAGGAAATCATCGTGAGGAGTTAGTATTCTTATAAGCGTCGATGGGTTTGCAACCTGTCTCGTGTGGAATGCTAACTACTGCAAAATGTGGGTATTTGCCAAATGTAATGTTTGGATATGCCTCTGACTAACCCCTCTAGACAAGCGTCTTGATATCTAAGTGAATGTGTACCATACTTGGGGATTACAGTCGTGATCCTATTTATTTTTATGCTGCAATATAATTTCTATTAGCTTATATTTTGTTCCATTTATATTCATGTACCGCATTACTATCTCTACATGACGCAGAGATAAACTTCACAGGCCATTTCATAATGTTGACACTTGCACAACCTTAATTTTAATCTCCATAAAAACAATGACAAAACACGCCGCAAAAATGCGCACTCATCCCGACTTAATTAAAAATACAACTAACCTGTAAAATAAAAAAGTCATCGCCTGCTGTATCTGCAACTTTTACTGAGGTTGACACTAAAACTTGAAATTGCACTTCATTCACTCGATAACACTTTTATCATAATTCTAAAACTGCACTGTGCACTTTGGGTTTTTTTAACGAAAGTTGCAAAAGTAGGTAGTACGTAAACCGCGTCACGTGGCCACCAGCTACGGCGTAGCGCTTGTAGCGGTTGGCGTAGCGCGACTGACGGTGCTACGCTGCCTCTACGGCGCAACTCTAAGCCTGGGTGTACACTGTACAGTACATGTACATCGAAAAGTTAATCTTGTGATAGCAAGAAAGTTTCACGAAACATTTCGTACGAATTGGTGTATCAGCGGGTGTGGTTAACATAAACTTTCACTTTACGGTTGATGTCGCTCATAAATTCTGGGTTCCGCGTTTAGTATGAATTTTAACGCGCGTTTTTATGTCCCTTCTTTATTTTAAGTTGAACCTATCCAAAGGGTCTGAACTGACTTACGTAATCTTTTATTTACAAGCGTAGTTTAGGGAAACTATGCCTATTTATTTTAAATTACATTAACAACCCGACACAGAATGAATATATACAGGATGTCTCAAGACTACTCCTCAAAACTAAAACTAGATGTTAAAACCATCCATTTGAATCGACCGAAAAAAACGAAAACAAAAATAGTGAATTTTCCATCTTCATAATTTGTATTTTTTTCAAAATCGGGTAGCCTGAATAAAAATAGTATTTTTTGTTAAACTATTATTTTTGTAGCAATCTCATTATCATAGGATTTTTTTAAAACAATTTTTTCGCTTTTCGAGTCTATAGAAAAACAATGTTAATTAGACGTGCCTTTGGCTACTTCCTCTAGACATCTTTAAAATATCTAAGCACCTGGAGATCTGAGAGGATGTCTACCGTACTTGTATTACAGTCATGATCCTATTTTTTGAAATAGAAAAACAGTCACAATTTAAACATCCCTTAGAATTAAGCAATTTGGTCTTCACTAGGGGCATTAGTAGAGGTAGGTAATTGTGCCTTATCTGGAGTCGTACTATTACACCCTGTATGTTTATCACACAAATGTTTGTCCTTGGTTGGGATTGAATTCACAACCTACAGCGCAGAAGGCAGAGTTACTACCAACTGAGCTGTGAGACTATTCATAAGATATTACGCGCGGCCCTAACAAGGTATTACGACCTACCTTTATTTTAGACTAGCAGTCTGCCCCGGCGTCGCAACGTCGCCCACAATAATGATATTATGGGATATTTTTTTACACTTTGGATTACATTATCAAGGTTTTCATATGGATCCCTAATAGTTAGACATATGGTATTACAGACTTTTTGTAGATATTAATGTCTTCTTTAAAACTGTAGTACATTACTTTGGTCTATTGTCAATAATTTCCGCAGCATACGCGATATAAAGATTTTTTTGGTTTTTTTATCACACGTTGGGTTATATTATCGAAGTTTTCATACGGATCCCTAACGTTATTGAAAATATTCTAGAGCCTATGCTCATCAGGGATAATGTAGGATTCTAATGGTAAAATATTTTTTGAAATCGGTTCATTAGTTTCGGAGCCTATTCGATGCAAACAAACAAACAAACAATCAAATCTTTCCTCTTTATAATATTATTATTATATTATAGATAAAAGTAACACATAAGTAATAACTACATTGACTGGTCTCGCAGCTCAGTTGGTAGTAACTCCATCTGCGCTGTAAATTGTGGGTTCGATCCCTATCCAGGGCAAATATTTGTGTGATGAACGTAGATGTTTGTTCTATATCTGGGTGTTGCTATATATAACACTAGCTGACCCGTGCCCGCTTCGCTGTGCGTAAGACATTTCTAATACCATCGTTGACTTTTTTGTAGACGTTTTTAAGGTATACAATACTGTAGTACATTATTTTGATATATCTCGTGGGGTTCAGCCAGCATTTGCAATGTAAGCGCAAAAAAATGTGTTTATTTACGACATCACATTAGAAACCTCTAAAATTATCAGTGTTTCTCTACTATATTATGCATGTATTATACATATAAACCTTCCTCTTGAATCACTCTGTTTATTAAAAAAAAACCGCATCAAAATCCGTTGTGTAGTTTTAAAGATATAAGCAAACATACATACAGACATACAGACGCGGGAAGCGGAAAGCGACTTTGCTTTATACTATGTAGTGAAGTATTTATTTACAATAAAGTATTGTTGTATTCTTCAGCTATCTGATTCCCATCGTTCAAGCTTTGCTTAGTTTTCCCAAACTAATAAATAAATATTGGCGGACTGTACACACAACGCCTTCTAGGCCTTTTATTATTAATAAATACATTGTATTCTATCAATTATCTAGTTCCCATAGTGGTGCTAGATGGCGCTATGCGTACGAGTCCATAAATATTTATTTATTAACTAGCCGACCCGTGACAGGCGTTGTCCTGTAAATTTTTTATAATCAGGAAAAAGCAATTTCAGACTACTTCCAATTTTTTCCCAACAAACCTTGTACTGATAAAAAAATAACGGATTTTGGTAGAATGCGTATCTTTCATTTGTCAAAACTGCGTTGCTATGACGACTAAATGTTTTTAGTCTGTGATGTCAGATTTTGTGCACACCAACGCCATCTATACCAAAATCATACTTTTTGCGTTTTTATATGATTAAGGGGCTGTTTTCGGATTATAAGTTCCCCCTTTATTTATTCTGATTTTTTATCTACATACTACAGCAAATTTCATCTTAAACCGTTTATTAGGATTTCTAGGTCAGATTCTGATGTTATTATTGGATGTATTAACGTAATAATTCCTTTATTTCAATATATTATTATCATACAAGTCGTACACCGACTGAAATAACCAAAAAAAAGATTAATCCTAAACAAACAAAAACGGTTTATGCAAATGCAATCTTTTGAATTTCTAATTTTGTTGGCCGAGTGGGGAACTCGACTTTGAATCTAAAGGTCCTGGGTTCGAATCCTAGCATGTCTCAACGGATTTTATTTATCGAATAATGTGTTATTTGTTGTGTTTAATTTGAATCCTGTGACATATATAACATTAACAACTGCAAGTGCAAAAGTTGGACAAGTGCCAAATGTAATGTTTATCCGAGTCTCTGATTACGTGGATCTGAGCGCCTGGAGATCCGACAGGATGTCTACTGTTCTGAGTATTACAGTCGCAATCTTTGAAATTTTAGGGTTCCGTACCCAAAGGGTAAATACCCAAAGGGGACCCTTCGTTGTCCGTCTGTCTGTCTGTCACAGGGCTGTATCTCATGAAACGTGACATCTAGACAGTTGAAATTTTCACAGATAATGTATATCTGTTGCCGCTATAACAAATACTAAAAACAGAATAAAATAAGTAATGAAGTGTGGCTCCCATAAAACAAACGTGTTTTATTACCGTTTTTAATAGATAATGGTACGGAACAGCAGTGGGGATAAGTGTAGTTTTTTTTTCAACAAATTCCCAAATTCCCATAGAAGGGGACATTCAATCGGCATTTCTGGAATAACCCATTTAATTTCCATACGCAGATTAGTATGAGCATGTAAATAAATAAAACATGTTTACTTTTCAGCAAGCGGTTGTTTGGACGAACCAATTTAGGGTTCTAAAGATATTACGAAAACATTTTTATTTGTTTTAACCCTTCAAATCTTTGTCAAAATATGAAAACGTTTTGATATTGTTCTCAAATCAAAAAGATGTGTTGGCTGAATTTGAGGTACCCCGTCTTTCAGGCCAAAGGTCGTGGGTTCGAATCCCGGCTATGCATTTTTCTTCGAATAAAGTAATCTATTTCATTTTATTACAAAAAAAAAATATTTTTGGAATCAATATAAAAAATTATAAGTTGAATTCTTAGGCTTATACAACTTTGATTGCTGCTAACCACGGGAACAAATCTACAAACTACATACTCGTAGCTACGCTCAAAATCCTCTTTTGGCTCTATCGCAGTCGGGTAAGCCACTGGTGATGTCCCCAAGGCTGGCTCGAGTTATGGCTCGTAGCCCAACTTGCTATTCTGCTGTGGTTTGGCACGAATCATGTTTTCAAACCGGGATTCATATAACATCGGGTTCAAGATTCGTGCTCTCTGGACCTAGTAATAATAGGGGGTACGAGTTGTCTCCCTTTCAATCGACGAAAAAGGAGGTTCTTAATTCAAATTCAAATGAAACGGTCTTAGGAACTAGGTGAAGCTACGCCGATTCCACGCGACTAAGCCTAGAAGAATCAGGCAACAAACACGGCTTGGGGTTTACCTTTTTTTTAATGATCCTTTCCTTAATGCTATGTAGAGGTCCAGTGTGGTGTGGTCCAATTCGACGCGCATATTTCATTGACTGGCCTCACAGCTCAGTTGGTAGTATAGCTCTGACTTCTGCGCTGTAGGTGCAGTTCGCTCCCGGGACAAACATTTGTGTCATTAATGATGTATGTTCTGTGTCATTATATCAGTAATCTGGGTCCCATAATACAAGCTTTGCTTAGTTTTTGGCTAGATGGTGTTGTGTAAGATGTCCACAAATATGTATTTACTAGCCGACCCGTGACAGACGTTATCCTGTAAAATTCAATAATTTAATAGAAAAGACTGAATGTTGCACACCAGCGCCATCTATTCTGAAATCACCCTTTTGCGTTTTTTTAACGCTATGGGGATGTTTTGAATTTTTTCAAGTAGTCTATTATTTATTCGGGCATTATATCTACATCTACTGCAAATTTCAACTTAATCCGTTATATCGTTTAGGCCTGATTGAGGCACAAACATACATACAAACTCACAAACTTTCACATTTAAAATATTATTAGGATTAGGATTACTAGCAGACCCGGCCACGAGTTGCTGTGTCAACAGATATCGCCATCTGTTCTTATGGAATTTTTAGGAACTAACCGATAATTGTGACTCAGATAATAAACAAATAATTTGCAATAAAATATTGCGACTATAAATTGAGATGTTGATCCTATCTTTCAAGTTGGATCAAGCTACACACGGTGTGCAAAGTTTGATTAAAATTGGTTAAGTTGTTTAGGAGTCCATCGCGGGAAATCAACTTGACGCGTAATATACATACTTATTTAGATTTATTTATAGCAACGGCGTCAGTAGAGGTAAGAAACAACGTTTTTAAACTTAAAAAAACATTTCAAAATGAAATTAAATAGGATCACGCCTGTAATAAGTAACCGTACTTAATTACAGTCGTGATCCCATTTACCTGTCTACCAAAACATCCTTCCAAACCTTCAGGCACTTAAATCTTTGAAGATGTCCACATGGGGTAGACAGAGGCGCGTCCAAACATTACATTTGGCACAAACCCACATTTTGCATGTCACATTCCATAGGTTTCAAGCCCAGTTGAAAAAACACTAACTGGTTTTGTCACGGTAGTCACATTGGTCAATACGTGTTAACTAAAGGTGAGTTTCCACCGACGCGAAGCTGTGGCCGAGTGGGAGGTACCTCGACTGTCAATCTGAAGGTCGTGGGTTCGAATACCGGCGTGCATCAATGGATTTTTCTGTTCGAAAAATTTATATGCGCATCAAAAATACGTGCTCAAAACGTTGAAAGAAAACATCGTGAGGAAACCAGTTAGTATTCTTATAAGCGGCTATGGGCTTGCAACCTGTCACGTATGGAATGCTAACTACTGCAAAATGTGGTCATGTGACAAATATAAAGTTTGGACGTGGCTTTGACTACCCCCACTAGATATCTTCAAAGGATCTAAGCGCCTGGAAATCTGAGAGGATGTCTACCGTACTTGGTAATTACAGTCGTGATCCAATTGTTTTTTTATTATTATGCTCCGTTTCACACAGCTCCGCGTAGTTGGAAACTCACCCTATACTGCGGGGCTTTGTTAACTCCACACGTATTGACCATTTCATTATTGTGGCCGACTAAGCCGAGGGGATGGTATAGACGCCGGCCTACTCCATCTAAAACCATGTAAGTGAGTGCGACGCCGTGTTAATAATCTGGAATAGATGTAAACGCTTTATCTGTGTCAGTGGCGCCTCGCAATATTTACATGTGCCATGTATAAGGAAAAACAAACGATAAATGAGAGAAAATATACCAAAGGCAATCAATATTCACAATTCTCCCAAACGGGAGACACAACAACTGTGTCAGCAGGAAACATTAGGGATAGTGCTAACATAATCATTTTCGTTTCATTGCGCTTACTACAAGTGAAAGCAAAGAACATGCAGTAAGTTTTCTTTTTAGAGTTCCGAGTCCCAAAGGGTAAAAACGGGACCCTATTACATAATCTGTAAAAAATTCAACTGTCTAGCTATCACGGTTCATGAGATATAGCCCTGTGACAGACAGACGGACAGCGAAGTCTTAGTAATAGGGTCCCGTTTTTACCTTTTGAGTACGGAACCCTAAAAAAATGAGTATGCACCAAGAAATCATCATCATCATCACCAAGAAATCAAATCTGCATCTTATCCCATTTAAGTGGAGTCGGCACAACATATTTCCCTTTATCAGCTCATCACTCACTCCTTTCTTACCCATGTCATCTTTCACACAGTCCATCCATCTTTTCTTTGGCCTACCTTTACTTCAACATCCATCCACATTCTTCTGGTCATTCGTCCCTCCTCAAAACATGCCTAAACCACGCTAAGCTATTAATTGCTCCTTATCTTTTCCCTCACAGGAGTCATTTTCAAACTTCCTCTTATATACTCATTTCTTATTTTATCCAACCTCATCACTCCACACATCCATCTCCGCCATGTGGATCTGTCTAATCCTCAGTTCTAAATCTAGTCCTAAACGTATGTCAGTAAATAATCGCATCTCTACCGCTACTTATAGTGAAGTACTCTAGTATATATCGACTAAATCGCACTAAATCATTACTATTTTCTCAATAACTTACCTTTGCAGTCGATATACAACATCGACCACACATCCTATAGACTTATCATGCCAGGCGAACACTTTCTCACAACACATTAGGCTTATACTACTAATATAAGACACCAAGCGCAATTGACGACGCGCTCCGCTGCTGACTGTGACATTGAACTGGCCAATCAAAATGCATTTTTAACCGCAGCCCATGACCGGCACTCCTCAACGGTTGACAGAATTGTAATAATAACTATAATAAATAATAAATATTGGCGGACTTTACACACAACGCCATCTAGCCCCAAACTAAGCAAAGCTTGTACTATGGGAACCAGATAACTGATAGAATACATAATACTTTTTTTTGTAAATACATACCTAAATATATTAACACCCAGACACAGAAAAAAACATCTATGTTCACCACACAAATGTTTGCCCTGGGTGGGGATCGAACCTACAACCTACAGCGCAAAAGGCAGAGTTACTACCAGCTGAGCTGTGAAGCCAGTCTAATAGTCTAGTAGTTTGTTTGAAGAAATGAATCCATTAGGCGTCTATTGGAATATATGGTCGATGATGTATAAGTTGTATTACTACAGAAGCTACACTATGTTATAGAACGACTTATCTCGGGGTAGCGTGGCTTGCACTTGAGGATAGTGTATCGTAGTTTCGGTCGGCCGTGACGCAGGCTGGGGGATACACGGCCAAATAGTCGTGCAAACCAAGTATTACTGGGTTTCTTGGGGAGAAACAGTTGTCTATGGTCTCTAGACTTGATTGTCCACAACTAAATATTTCCCGTTTTGTCTATTTAAATATGAATAATTAATAAATGTGAAACCGATTGTGTGTCGCCACAACTGGTGGCAAATCGAAGTTTAAAATGATTTTATAACGAGATAAAATCAAGTTTTTTGTTTTCTTTTATAAAGGTACCATTTAAAAAAAATCACGTATCAAAAACTACATTATTAACGAGTAATATAGGCTATATATTATTTTTTTAAAATTAGGTATCCTTATGAAAATTGCAATAACGTAACCTAGCGTATCAAAAAATTGCCTATAATCTTTAGTACACCCGTGTGAAGCCGAGGCGGACAACTAGTTTAATATAATCCTAGTGGCCGCATTTTCCTTCATTGATTTTATCACGTGATACGGGGCACATACACTTTTCTAATACCTAGATCACTCTGTGGTACACGATGGCCCTCGTATGGCGCTCATATCAATCACTTATCATCATATACATGAACAAACATACATGAAGTAGGTAGTCATGCTAGACAAAGAGCCCTGTTGGAGCAGTACTACCACTATATATTGCTAGCAGCATTGGTTTGTTCAGTTTTGAATACAAAAATGGTATTTGACAGCAATTATTGCACAATACACGCTTGTCGCAGACCTGTCGCGAGATAGCTTGCGTACCGTACCCAAAGGGTAAAAACGGGAACCTATTACTAAGACTTCGCTGTCCGTCTGTCCGTCTGAGGAGCTCTATCTCATGAACGGTGATAGCTAGACAGTTGAAACTTTCACAGATTATGTATTTATGTGGCCGCTTTAACAACAAATACTAAAAGCAGAACAAAATAAATACGTAAGTGGGGCCTTCCCATACAACAAATGTGATTTTTTGCCGATTTTATAGATAATGGTACGGAACCCTTCGTGCGCAAGTCCGACTCGCACTTGGGCGGTTTTTAGAGTCAAAGTACCTTGTACGAGCCCAACACGGTCTATTATATTAAAAGTTTGAAATATTTTCCATCTGTACGCCACAAAACGTCTGCCCGCAGCCATAAAAACCTTAACCGCTGTCATTCGAACCCTTTCTGAAGCCAGATTTATTAGTTCAACTGTCCCGTTATTCTGTTCACAATTCCTCAAGTGCTTTTGTGTACCTGGGTCAATAAATAAGTATTTTGATCTACTTAGTTACATAACTAGGTAACTAAGTAGAACTAAGTTGCCTAGTGTGGGAATCACCAGACAGATCTACTTTTATACAAAACATACCTACATCTTATTATTCTCACCTTGTTTATTAGTCTAAGTTTAATACTTTAAGCAACTGTATGTATTTGAGCAGTTATTTGTTTTTATTTTCCTTTTTTATAAGCTTGTAGAAATAAACATTTTTTTCATTTTTTCATTTTTTTCATATATAATTCTAGCACTAAAACTATTGTACACTTACAGCTAACCGCATTATTTTCGAGGGCGGTGCTCATGATGAAGAGCATCTGAATTGTCTTGAAACATAAGCAATACAAGAAAATAACATGATAATTAGCCGTATTTCTATTTAAAATTATTAATAACCACGATAGATTTAATTCTAGAATTTAATATTGATAGATGGCGATGTGCAAAATGTCCACCAATATTTATATTTATATTTGGACGTCCCTCTGACTACCCCCACTAGACATCTTCAAAGGATCTAAGCGTCTGGAGATCTGATAGGATGTCTACCGTACATGGGGATTACAGTCGTGATCCTATTTATTTTATTTTTAATATTGTATTTTTATTAAAAATATATTAAATTCATTATTGTTATTTTTATTAAATAACATAACACGAATGTCAGTTATCAACATCGTGTCAATACAGTCTACTCCAAAGTGATCTAATGAGAATCATTGATTTTTCAGTAAATACTTTACTTAATAGTCTGAAAAATCTAATTAACGGTTATTATTGGTATTTGTCCAGAGGCTAAGGACACCTTGTATTGTTACATAAAAAGTAAACTAGATAAATAACACCCAATTCTTACATACATACCTAATATTTTTTTTCAGTGTCGTGTGTACTAGAAACTACGAGTACCATGGTACCACAACAACCAGACCCGAAACAAATATTTTAATTCAAAGTCAAAATCAAAAGGTTTATATCAATAAAAACACAAGGATAACTTTGAACGCCTGTTCCTAGAAGAATCCAAAATGACAAAGCCTAGAAGAATCAGAGAACAAACACGGCGCGCGTGCTTATTATTTTTCAGACGATCCTTTCTTTAATGCTATGTAGAGCTCTAGTATGGGGCCGATCGACAAACACATTTTGCCGTGGGAATCTCATTTATTTATGTTTTGTTATGTCAGTTATGTCAGGAAACCAGTTAGTATTCTTATAAGCGACGGTCTCTGTCACGTGTGCTAAATACTGCTTAATGTGGGTATGTGCCAAATGTAATGTATGAACGTGCGTCTTACTATGTATCATTAGTTTGTAAATACATACATTTACAAAAAAAAAGTATTTAAGTATTCTATCAGTTATCTAACTCCCATAGTACAAGCTTTGCTTAGTTTGGGGCTAGATGGCGATGTGTAAAATGTCCACCAATATTTATATTTATTATTATATTATTTCATAGTTGTCAGTTTGTATAGAAATACCATCGCTAAGTGCGTCTTACATAGTAATATAACCTTAAAGTTTGGAGACGGGCATGTCTTCGAATAAATTGGATAATAACGAGGAGTGACACACTTAATCCATAATGGGTGCAAACCCAAAGGTAGGGTCAGAGTCCTCCCAAATCACGGCTGTCAATCACGTAATGGCACATAATGACATGAAATAAGGAAACCATTATAAAGCCGCTTACACACTGGCGAGCCCTAACTGTCACTATATACTGATATACTATTGATTGAAATAGATTTTACCATAAAACATTGAAATAGTGAAAATCGAGAGAACATTTTGAGAAAAAAGT
Source organism: Hydriomena furcata (assembly GCA_912999785.1). NCBI lineage: Eukaryota > Metazoa > Arthropoda > Insecta > Lepidoptera > Geometridae > Hydriomena > Hydriomena furcata. The sequence continues at coordinate 2,093,026 of OU538834.1, read as the reverse complement.
AGCCTATGTAATTTAATCACAATTAGCCGAGCTAAAAATTCAAATAGTGAAGATCAAGAGAAAATTTTGAGAAAATAAGTAGCTTATGTCCAAAAACAGACTTGAAACTATCTCCATATAAAATTTCATCACCATCGGACCAGCGTACTGGCCACGATAACGTCACAGACAGACATACAAAGCTACTGTATTTATATAGTTATATTGTAACGAGTTTAAGTGTGTACGTATAACACGATCATCGTCTCTCGAATCTCTGCAAGGTTGCAGGCTCGCAAACCACTATGGTTTTTGGTAACAGTAACGTGTAACGGTTATTGGTAACAGTAACGTGTAACGGTTACAGTAACGGCTCGCTATTGAGTACCCGGTTTTACTATTACACCACCCCATCTACTCACCACACCCACTGGCACCACCAATTTACCAAATGATAATGTCAATAAAGACTTAACCGGGGAATAACAGTCAAAATAATAATAGTATTTAAGGTTATATGTGAAACGTTTGGTTTTTTGTATGGGCTGAGTCTACCCGCAACAGAGAGAGTCTAACAGAGAGTCTAACAGCATTATCTTGAAAACCATTAAATTTAAAGAAGAAACTGTCTATAATTTATTTAGCTAGTATGATTATCTAACGAATTATATAAAAATAAACTGTTTAGTTATTCATAGTTTTGATTAAAAACTAAATTAGTGTTTTTGAAGAGCCAACTTTGGAAAATAAATCTATCAAGAAAAGTTTCACCAATCGTGTTTCTGTCTAAAATTTATCTAGATTATATCCATAAGTTATCTTTGTCATAAAAAACAAAACTGTATGTTTTGCGGTTATAAGAAAACTATTCTGCATTCATCAAACACATTTATTACTCGTCTTAAGTTAGTCTTGAGTCGGACAAGACAATTTTTTGTACTATTTTAAACTGTAATTGTGGATATGAATGTGTAGTTTTCAAAGGTTGGCAAGCCCATCGCCGCTTCATACAACCATTAATACCAGACTATCATTATATTTGCATTAAAAGATTTTTCTAAGAATCGAATGACGACTTTCAATAATACCAAGGCTATATTCAGTTAGAACCTTTTTAGGACCTAAATCTAGACTACCTAGAGTTTTCCCAAATATATTGACTCCTGCTCAACATTAGTTACTTAAATTATAAATATATGCAACAATTTTCTACAATAAAAAAAAATTATGATAGAAACATAAACTAGAGCAAGACTACACAATGGACGATATTTTCCAATCAACCTTAGGATTTATATTCACTATAAAAATGAATGGAAGATTGAATATAGATTGAAGATTGTTTGGGAATTATATACGAGTACTTAAAGATACAAAGTTCCATTATAATGAAGCCTTGATTGTGTCTATTCTTTAGGGAATTCCCCGCGCAAGCGTTCGATCCCATAGCTAGCAATTTATAAGCATTTTATATATTATGAGACACGGGTAAAATCTTTAAAAAAAATACTGGTGAATTTAAATTTAGCATCAAACTGGATATATTAAAATCTATGGGTTTATGACATTGATATAAAACTAGTTTTTTTATGAATCCTGCTATTAAAAATTCAAAAGTTTGTGCCTCAATCATGCAGAACGACTAAACGGATTTGGATAAAACTTGGAATATGATAAAGTCTATACCTTGGAATAGCGTAAGGCTTTTTATACAGGCGCGCGAAATCGCGGGCGGCAAGTAAACTATACTAAACTAAATTAATTAAACTCTCATCAAGTTAAAGAAAAAAAATACCCAACAACCACTAACATGACCCCATACTAAGTTTCCCTGCCGACCCCATACTAAGTTTACAGTATCAGAAACGGGTACCATTGTGCTCCAACACCCAGACCCGGAACAAATATTTGCAGATCATGCCCCTTTCGTCACAGTCGGGTAAACTCCTGACATACCGAGGTCGTGTCTATACAAAACAGAGGTGGGTCGTACTCGTGTTTTCAAGTACCAGGTCTGACAAATACCAGCTTGAAGAAATATCAGGTTGCAAAATAAATAAAAAAATATTTAAAAATATTAGGATCACGACTCTAATCCCCAAGTACGGTAGACATCCTCTCGGATCTCCAAACGCTCAGATCTTTGAAGATATTTAAAGGGGTTAGTCAGAGGCAAGTCTAAACATTACATTTGACACATATCCACAGTTTGCAGTAGTTAGCATTCCACACGTGACAGTTTGCAAGCCCGTCGCTTATAAGTTTTAAATACTTGAAAGTATTCGAGAAAGTATATATGTCAGTAAGATTTTTCGTACTTGTGCGCCCCGAACTAAGTCAGCCAGTAAGAACTAACTGCATGTATTAAAATACTTCCAAGTACGGAAATACTTTCAAGTATAAATATACTTTCAAGTAAAAAAATACTTTCAAGTACAAAAATACTTTGTCAGAACTGTGGTGTCATATCAGGTACGTATTTTTTGAAACCTGTCGAGTAAACACGCACCTCTATTACAAAATCGGGGTTTAAGGCGCTCCCAGTCGACGATTATTTTTGTTCGAAACGAAAAAAGAAATACTTCTGAACAAGCCACATCTCCTATTTTATAATGTATAGTATATGTGAATAAAGATGTACCCATCTTTAATCACTTCGATAAATAATCCTACCGACCGCTGCAATGACGACAAACACACGTCGGCGCGTGGTCCGCCTTAGCTTTTCGAATAAATTAATGATATAAATTATGTATAATTACTTATCAAAAATCTATTCTAGAAATCAATTACCTATCCTTAACAATAAATCACAAGTTGATTTTAATAGTAGGTATATAAAATATTTCGATCATAAATTCTAAAACGTATCATTTTGAAATAATATCTTTATCGTGAAAAGTTTCTGCTATTATGTTTTCAGCGTAATAGAAATCTAGGTAGGAATCTGAAGTAATATACTTATAAAAATAGGAGATGTGGCTTGTTCAGAAGTATTTCTTTTTTCGTTTCGAAAAAGAGCAATCGTCGACTGGGAGCCCCTTAACTTGACTCCGTAGTACACATTTTAGTGCAAGTGGGTTACCTTGTGGAAACTGACAGCTGTCCAAAGGTAATAGGACAAATATAATACATCAAAGGACATAAAATCAGGGTTTGAGGCAATTTAATCGTATATTTTATAGCCTTTGCCTTTGGGGTTGAATTTACGTGAACTGCAATTTTGTGCTTGCGTGGACACATTATTAATATTAATATTGTCGGACTTTACACACAACACCATCTAGCCCCAAACTAAGCAAAGCTTGTACTATGGGAACCAGATAACTGATAGAATACTTATTTACTTTTTTTTTTTTTGTAAATACATACATAATATACATAGACATACATACATAATATACCCAGACACAGAACAAACATCTATGTTCATCACACAAATGTTTGCCTGGGTGGGGATCGAACCCACAACCTACAGCCTAGAAGGCAGAGTTACTACCAACTAAGCTGTGAGGCCAGTACCATAATTATACCAATTTATCCGATTTTACAAGCTTTTATTTAACTTGCAATGTATGTATGTAACTATGTTTGTTAAGGTGGAATCTTGCAACTCAATTTTGAAGCAGTTATCCCCAACCGATTGTACTGAAATTTCGCATACTTATGTGACTTGGTGGCAATACAATAATATAGTAACAACAAGCTGATTTGATGATGGAGTGAGCTGTTCAACAGACACTCACAATGGAACCTGCTTTGATTGAGTAAAATCTTTGCATACTTGTCAAGTTCCGATGACAATGTTATATGATGTGACAGATGATAACGCGCTGGTGCTCGATGGTTTAAATAATTTTACAAAAGATTGTCATTGAAAAATATTTTTCAACAGAAAACTTAATTCTATACCAGTGGAATTTGAATTTAGATCTTTGTCAAAAATCGGCAAGGCAATACCAACTACTATGCAAGGTAGATATCTTTTGATTTGAAACATCTATAGCGGTCAGACCGGCTGGCATCCCACGTCGCCAAACCGCCGTAGCGACACCGCTTCCTATCCGGTACGAGATATGATGTCACGATGTTTCACATCTGCCAGGCGTCCCGCGAATGCTCACAATTTTTTTCTAAGATCTTACATTTATTCTGGCGTTTACTTGACATAGTCCAGAGACCTTTCTAGTGACATTTGAGACCTTATTGAATTCCCCTACAGAAGCACAATGAAGAGTATTGCATGTCAATTGACGCATGACCCTGACAATGCTAACAGTTGATAATTGCTACGTTTTGACTGCCAGTTTAATGTTCCCTTAGTAACATACCTAGGAACATAGTGCCAATTGCTTGGCAAAAAGTACCATAACTGGGAAAATAGGGCCAATTGCCTTCCAAAAATGTGTTTAATGCTTTATCATGGTCACTCTACATCGGAGACATTACAGGCCCGCAATGTCACGGTGAAACTACGTGACTGAGAAAGGGACAAGATGGATAGCTGTTTATAATATACAATCCATCGCGCGTATATTATCTAATGTTAGAATACCAGTCATAATCTATCTACATTATATACTAGCTGTCCCGACAGACGTCCTGTCAAATTTCAACAATCCCACAAAAAAAGCACTTTTAATTTTACCTGAACTTTTTGCTAGATTTTCAAAAAACCTACCGAATTCACACAAAAAAAAAATCATAAGAATCGGTCAAGCCGTCTCATAGGAGTTTGAGTTGAGATAGAAACACTGAGAATAGAGAACATACGAGAATTGTATATATTAGAAAGATTCAACTATCGGCCCGCCCCGGCTTCACATGGGTGTAATAGTAATAATGATAAGTTACATTTCAATTTTTGTGGGGATCTCTAAATTTGTTGAAAATAAAATTGATAGATGAAAGTTTTTTTTAGTTTCTTAGATTTTTAGTTTATTAATTATTAGGCGCTTAGATCTCAAAGATGTCTAGAGTCATAGGTAAATCCAAACATTATATTCTGCAGTTGTTTTTTTTTTCCTTTAAAATAGTAGTATATATTAAAACGTTTGGTAGAAGGTTAAACGTACAACTAAATCGAAACTTGACCTGTGCTCTGAGCACGAATCATAGTAAAGGGCTTCACACACAGTAGCTATAATGTAAAGATGTACATTATAGCTCGATACATCTCATTAATCTTTCCATAGAAATCGTCAGAAGACACACGACAGCTATCTTCTTCTTAAGGTGATAAGTGAAATTTTTGACGTTTTGTATGGGCTGAGCCTACCCGGATAAGACGGAAAAAGTGATAAAACTGCATTATCTAGAAAACAATCAAATTTAACAATAAACCGTCTGTAATTTATTTAGCTAGTATGATTATCTTACGAATTATATAAAAATAAACTGTTTAGCTATTCATAGCTTTGATTAAAAACGAAACTCGTGTTTTTGAAGAGCCAACTTTGGAAAATAGATCTATCGAGAAAAGTTTCACCAATCGTGTTTCTGTCTGTAATTTAATTCTAGATTATATCCTTAAGTTATCTTTGTCATGAAAAACAAAACTGTATGTTTTGCGGTTATTGAGAAAAAACGATTCTGCATTCATCAAAAACATTTATTACTCGCCTTAATATATAAAAATTACGCGTCACGTTGTTTGTCTGCGATGGACTCCTTAAATAATTAACTGATTTTAATCAAACTTTGCACACCGTGTGCAGTATGATCCAACTTAAAAGATAGGATAGCATACATCTCAATTTATAGTCGCAATATTATTTTATTGCAAATTATTTGTTTATTATCTGACAGTCACAAAGTTGACACAGCAACGCGTGGTCAGCTAGTAATATATATTTTTGGTATGAAAATATACATTTAATTTTCAATATATCTTAATACATCTCAATAATATCGCAGGCATCTCTGTTCGAAAAGGATGTCAAAAAGTTCAAAAAGATACATTTATACCTGTTGTGTGTGTGATACATTAAGATAATTTAAAGCTATATATCCCGGGATGTAATGTATATTAATATACATTATAGCTGCCGTGTGTGAAGCCCTTAATGGTTCATGCTCAGGCCACGGAATTGCAACCTCGATTTTAAGCGAACTTTTACGTTTAAAATGGCGATTGAGCTGCAAAGCTACAAGTCTATCAAGCTCGGTTAAGTTGATGAACAAAGTTTTATCTGTAAAAGTGGTTTCCGAACCTACGATTCTCATCTATTGCAGTCTGATTACACTAACATTATACATTCTAAAGTTTGTTTTTAGGGTTCCGTACCCGTAGGGTAAAATCGGAACCCTATTACTAAGACTTCGCTGTCCGTCTGTCTGTCTGTCACAGGGCTGTATTTCATGAACCGTGATAGCTAGACAGTTGAAATTTTCACAGATTATGTATTTATGTGGCTGCTCTAACAACAAATACTAAAAACAGAATAAAATAAATATTTAAGGGGGGCTCCCACAACAAACATGATTTTTTTTTGCCGTTTTTATAGATAATGGTACGGAACCCTTCGTGCGCGAGTCCGACTCGCACTTGGCCGGTTTTTTTTTTGTTTGTTGTTTGTTAGTCTTGCGTTTTCACTTTCGCACCGTGAGTAATATTGTTTTGATATTACTTTTGAGCTTATGGTACGTGTCCTGGACCTATTCTGAAAACTTTTTTACCTATCAAAAGCTAATTATATATTTATTTAAAAAAAATAGAATATTGCAATAATGTAACCTAAGGTATCAAAAAATTGCCTATAATCTACATTATATATATTTTACTATTGCAGCTATATTGCAACATGTTGCCTGCAATTGATTGCTCAGCCATAAAATGCATTAAAATGTTTTTTTGATGGCTGGGCAATGTTTGCCAATAATTGCGGCCACAAATTGTCGTAAAATATAGCCCGTTTAGACGCCCATCGGGTGCGTTTCCACTGATACAGAGCTGAGCGGAGTGGAGCGGAGCGGACCGTGAATTGACCAATCACAGTGCTCGAAATAGTTGACGCACTGTGATAGGTCAATTAAAATAAAGGATCCCTAATAAAACCCAAGGTGTGAAAAATTGCCATAAAATCATTAGTACACCCGTACTTAGAGCAACACAGGCTTCCTACGGAAGAGAGTAGCCATTCGCCGCGGTCCCCTCTTTCAAAGTACAAGCCCAAGTGGGCATACACATTTCATAAAACGTGTCAATGTGCGAGTCATCTGACACACGAATTATTAATGTATTGTTGGATTGTTTATGTGTTAACGTCATCATTACAGTCAGTTGGCAGTTTTGTTTTTGCATGTAAGTGTGCGGAACTGCACTTGTGTACACATTTCCCCCCGCAACAAACGCCAGAACTATTTTTATAGTAATCTATCGCTAAGACTACTCCCTTCCGTAGGAAGCCCGTGTTGCTCTAAGCACCCGTGCGACGCTGGGATGGACTACAAATAAAGTATCAGGGTGACAGCTATTATGAACATTTCTCCGACAACTTTACCGTAATATTATGGCGTAAATAATTGTCCCCGTATAAAACTGTTGCGTACAGCCTTTGCGAAGCCTTATGCCTCAGAGAAGCAATTAGCAAGTCATACAGCATTGCTATCATAGTATGAACAGATTGAACAGAATGCATCAGGAATGCATTTTGTGTTTAGTAAAAGTGTCAGTTTTGGCATTTGGACGATACGTTGTCGATACGATAGTAGTTCATGCTAACCCCCCAGTAAAGCATTTACCTCTACTTCTACGCTGGCATCATTTACTGTTCAAAGTCGAAGCCATAGGGTATTTCAATAAAATCATATGGTGATCCTTGAGTCGAATATATTTTTTTTGTTGTTTTTTAGGGTTCCGTACCCAAAGGGTAAAAACGGAACCCTATTACTAAGACTTCGCTGTCCGTCTGTCCGTCTGTCCGTCTGTCTGTCTGTCACAGGGCTGTATCTCATGAACCGTGATAGCTAGACAGTTGAAATTTTCACAGATTATGTATTTCTGTGGCTGCTCTAACAACAAATACTAAAAACAGAATAAAATAAATATTTAAGGGGGGCTCCCATACAACAAACATGATTTTTTTGCCGTTTTTATAGATAATGGGTACGGAACCCTTCGTGCGCGAGTCCGACTCGCACTTGTTTTTTTATGCATAAACTAACTTTTTAGCTGGTGATCCGATTTCGATGTTTTTTTCAATTGTGTAGAGAATAGTCCCAAGTTGGTCCCATTTAAATTATATTCATACTAGCTGACCCGTGCCCGCTTCGCTGTGCGTAAGACATTTCTAATACCCCATGCCATGACAACGCAGTCATCGAAATCAAAATGGGGGAGGGTTTCTTTCGTGACTGTCACCACAACTTTTCTGATGACTGGATACGCGCCTGTCATGGACGTCGATCGGCTGAGATGATGATGATGATGATGAAGCTACTGGATAGGAGTAAACTATTACTCTGCGTTTGACGGCTTTATTATTAACGCCGGAATTTAAATTGCTCGTCAGATTGTCGGCTGACGGCGTATTTCGTCACGCGCCGAAAAATATTTCGCGTTAAACTTGCTTCTAAAGGGGTTTTGTAGAGAATTTGTGGTGTAACAGATTCGCAACAACTCCATCTTTTCAAACTTTGACGTAATTTGATTCTTTAGGTGATACAATTTCATTTATTTATCAACAAGCTAACCCAAACTACGAAGTCGCTTTAGAATTAACAAAATGTTAAGTTCCCGTTCACGTTCCCGTCCCCGTCCCGCAAAACAAAATAATATACTTATCAATAATATAATAAAATATAAGGCCTAGAACGACTACCTATGGATGAACTTGTGAGTTTAAAAAGTAATTCAGGGTTTTTTTAAGAGATAAAATATTGTTATATTTGGTCCGCTCCGCACAGCTTACTGCAGCTCCGCTCTGCTTAGTTGGTAATACACCTTTAGGCAGCCTCTCAGACTTCCAGTTGCTCAGATCCCTGAAGATATATTGTATATATATATATGGGGTTTAGTCAGAGGCCGAGTGGGAGGTACCTCGACTTTCTATCTGAAGGTCGTTTGTTCGAATCCCGGCATGCATCAGTGCCTCATGCAATGCCTCAATAGCATGTGCTCAAACGGAAACCGGTTAGTATTCTTATAAGCGGAGATGGGATGCAACCTGTCTCGTGTGAAATGCTAACTACTACAAAATGTGGGCATGTGCAAAATATAATCTTCAAAGGATCTAAGCGTTTGGAGATCTGAGAGGATGTCTGCCGTACTTGGGGATTACAGTCGTGATCCTATTTATTTATTTATTTTCTCATCTAAAGATCATGTCAACTTTTTGCAGTGGTTACGAGTAACATTCCGTACGTGACAATTCCCTCGTATGTTGACACTATTTTATGGGATGTTTTTGTCACAATATTTACCAACGCCGTTTGAGCACGTATTTTTGCGCGCATACATTTTTCAATTAGAATAATCCATTGTCACACGATCGAGATTCGATGCCACAACGTCATTTTCTTCTCCTTTTCCCACTTAATGTACACAATATGTTGACAAACATGTTGCCGAAGTCGATTTGCGACTCCACAACATAATATACTAAATTGTTTAGACAAGGAAATAGGTTGAATTAATAAAATATGACACTTGGAAAAGGATGACTCTTAATAGGAAAGAGTGGCAAGCTTTAGGGGAGGCCTATGCGAGAACGCAAGACAATCTCTATACCGGTGTCAATAAGTAATTCATATAAAGTTAAAACAAAGAAGTTAAGTAAAGAAAAATATATATATTTAAGTTAGTATTAATTGTACTTATATTCTACTGTTTTAATTTTACTTGTACTAAATATCAACTTTATAAAACCATGTTTTAAGATTGTTAAATAAAGGCTATTATTATGATGATTATTATTATTATTAATAAAATATGAAGCGAATGGTGAAAACCGACTAAAATCTTTCTACCAATCGAAAAATCAAGAAAATATAAGTTTTATGAAGATAGATTAGTCATACATAAATCTCTATATCTTCTACTATATAGTCGCGCGGGGAGGCTGGACGGTTGAGTGGATAAAAGAAAGTCGGGTTTATTACAACACTTACGAGTATAACTCAAGAACGGCTGAACCGATTTGGCTTAAAATTGGTGGGGAGGTAGCTTAGAACCAGGAGACGAACATAGGATACTTTTTAACGGGAACGGGAACGGGAATTAATTTTAAAGCGATATGAAGTTTGCCGGGTTAGCTTGTATATATATATATATATACAAGCTAACCCGGCGAACTTATATATATATATATATATATACATATATATAACTATATTATAACTCATGAACGGCTGAACAGATTTGTTTGAAAATTAGTGGGGAGGTAGCTTAGAACCAGGCAACGGACATAGGATACTTGGAACGGGAACGGAAACAGGAACGGGAACGGGAACTTAACACAACATTTGTTAATTCTAAAGCGATACGAAGTTCGCCGGGTAGGCTTGTATAATTTATATGGGACCAACTTGGAACTAATCTCTACACAATTGGTAAAAAACATCAAAATCGGATCACCAGGTAAGAGGCGCGGTTATACACAAAATAAATTGTACGCGTCGAATTGAGAACCTATTTTTCGTCGGTTAAAATGCAAAACCAACAACCATTTTAACAAATAAGTACACTTAGTATAAACATAAAGCCAATTATAGGCTTTCACGGTTAAAAACAACTTAACAACAATACTAAAGTAATAATCAGCTTACCCAAAATAACAGTAGAAAATAAAATAAATATCGGTGGACATTTGACACAGCGCTATCTAGCCCCAAACTAAGCAAAGCTTGTATTATGGTAACTAGATAACTGGTTGAATACTTATATACTTTTTTTTGTAAATACATTCATACGACACATATAACAGACAGACACAGAACAAACATCTGTGTTCATCACACAAATATTTGTACTGGGTGGGGATCGAACCCACAACCTACAGCGCAAAAGGCAGAGCTACTACCAACTGAGCTGTGAGGCCAGTCAAAAAATCGGTTAAGTGCGAGTCGAACTCGCGCACGAAGGGTTCCGTACCATTATCTATAAAATACGGCAAAAACACGTTTATTGTATACTTAAGTATAAGATTATTCTGTTTTTTTGTATTTGTTGTTATAGCAACAAAAGAAATACATTATCTGTAAAAAAATCATTTGTCTAGCTATTACGGTTCATGAGATACAGCCCTGTGACAGACAGACGGACAGCGAAGTCTTAGTAATAGGGTCCCGTTTTTACCAATTGGGTACGGAACCCTAAAAATGAAAGTAAGTAGGTGGTAGGTGGTAGATGGGTTGTTCTTAATTGTGTGTGTAGATGCACAAGCACATTGTTACAGCTAGGCCCGGTAACGCAATTCTTCCGACACAATGATACAATCCCGACTTAAATGATTGTATCACTGACACGCAAGAAGAAGACTGTGTGCGTAAGCTCGGGAGCGCTTGTTTTAGTCACGCACACAAAAGCACGTGTCTATACATCACAACTGTATGCTAATGTTCATTTGATTGTTTTTAGTTTGATTGAGCGGCGATGGGCTTGCAACCTGTCACGTAGGGAATGCTAACTACTGCAAAATGTGGGCATGTGCCAAATATACTCTAACTACCCCCTTTAGACATCTTCAAAGGATCTTAGCGTCTGGAGATCTGAGAGGATGTCTACCGTACTTGGGGTACAGTCGAAATACAGTCGAACTCGCGCACGAAGGGTTCCGTACCATCTATAAAAAAACGCGAAATAAACACGTTTTTTGAATGGGAGCTCCACTTATATAATTATTTTATTCTGTTTTTAGTATTTGTTGTTATAACGTCAACAGAAATACATAATCTGTGAAAATTTCAACTGTCTAGCTATCACGGTTAATGAGATACAGCCCTGTGACAGACAGACGGACGGACGAAAAGACAGACAGACAGACAGACAGACAGACACAGATACGGAACCCTAAAAAGGTATACGCGTCGAACTGAGAACCTCTTTCTATTTATCGTCGGTAAAAAAGAGCACTTATAGCTATTTGCTTCCTGTGACCTTTTCAGCTTTTTTATCCTTTTCATTAGCATAGGTTTCATTATGAAATTTTCAGAGTTCTATTACAGTTATAGATTTCTAAAGAGTTGGTACGAGATTCACTGAAAGCCCTTAAATTAACTTATTCAAGCAAAGGGCCGTACCAGGCGTTTTAATCCCGGGGTCAACGACCGGGACTGTCAGCATAAAACGTAGGTATGACTTTTTAAGAGACTGTCAGCATAAAATGTCTCTGACTTTTTGAGTCAGCATAAAACGTAGGTATGACTTTTTAAGAGATTGTCAGCATAAAATGTCTCTGACTTTTTGAGCTTGAAAATACCTGGTAGAAGTTTTTTTATAGCTTCGATTATCGAAATTAGCTAGCCACAATAATTTCAATCATTAATTGTTAGTACCTACTACATTTTGGAGTAAAAACTGGAAACACAGCGACTATGGAAAATTGCATATAGAAATATTTTTTTAAATATATAGGTAAACTAGCAGACCCGCGACAGACGTTGTCCTGTATGACGACAGATGTCAACACGGATGTCAGATTTATTACACACCAGCGCCATCTATAGCAAAATCATCCCATATGCGTTTTTTAATAATTTGAGGATGTTTTTCGTACTTTAAAATAATCTGTTTTATTCAAACACTAGCTGACCCGTGCCCGCTTCGCTGGGCGACAGACATTTCTTAATGTGATTATTTGGAATAGGTATGGCTATGGTATGGCTTAAATTTAAGATAGGTATCCGCGGATATACTCAAGTGGTCCCGCTGCCGGCCCCGTGAGTATAGTAATTGGTAGCCACGATTTTAGTATCCCGCAACTTTTATATCAGTACATATGACTTACCCATTAAGGAGTAAACCCGCTGCAGAGCATGCACAAATATAAATAATGTTTGCGCATATTATTATGGTAGGTTAGTAGTAGTTAGGTAGGTACACATGTGCTGCTATCTGTTGAGTTTTTTATGAACTAATGTATAATTAGTAATTCATTTTTAGGGTTCCGTACCCAAAGGGTAAAAACGGGACCCTATTACTAAGACTTCGCTGTCCGTCTGTCCGTCTGTCTGTCACAGGGCTGAATCTCATGAACCGTGATAGCTAGACAGCTGAAATTTTCATAAATGATGTATTTCTGTTGCCGCTATAACAACAAATACTAAAAACAGAATAAAATTAATATTTAAGTGGGGCTCCCATACAACAAACGTGTTTTTTTGTCGTTTTTTATAGATAATGGTACGGAACCCTTCGTGCGCTAGTCCGACTCGCACTTGGCCGGTTTTATTTTATTCCTTTTAAATGAAGTTAAGTAAACTAAAGCAGTATATTAATATCTCTTATAGATTACCCGAACCCAGACCGCTATAGTTCCACATCTGGTATTCCGATCTTCCAAAATTATAGTCTATAAGTTGCCTAGGACTAATAGCTATATAACAAAAAAAGTTTCATCAAAATCCGTTCAGTAGTTTTTGCATGAAAGCCTGACAACAGACAGACAGACAGACAGACAGACAAAAATTTCAAAATGTTTTTTTTTTGCTTGTGTTACTTGTATGAAGACCCCTAGGAGTATTTTTTTTCGTTTTTATTCAATGTACAGAATTGAACTCTTCTACAGCTTTATTATATGTATAGATTATATCTACATCTACAGCTGCATCTTAATTCGTATTGTCGTTAAGGCTTGATTGAGGCACAAACATTCATACAAACTTTCGCATTTATAATATTATTAGGATTAAATCATTAAATAAATGGGATCACGACTGTATTCCCCAAGTTCGGTAGACTTCCTCTCAGATCTCCAGGCACTCAGATCCTTGAAGATGTCTTAATGGGCTAGTTAGAGGTACATCCAAATATCACATTTGGCACACGCCCAGTATACCCACACATTACAACACCCAGAATCCAAATACAGATCAAACATCTATGTTCATCACACAATTGACCTGGGTTGGAATCGAACCTAGAGTGGAAGGGCAAAGCTACTTCCATTCGATTAATGAGGCCAGTCGTCATGGTTTGATGTTAACTGTACTTAGTTTAGGTATAAAAGTAGGCCCTTTGTTCGAGCACCAGTAATCTTCTAGCAGAAAGTACCTTGTCATGGCGATAACAAAGAGGTGTAAGTTAGAGAATAAAGCGATTATATACCAAGACAGAGTTCAAGGAGGTAAAACGTAAACAATGAAAAAAAAACATTTATTCAGCCACCACAAAATTAATAAGTAAAAATAAGCCTAGAAATAATATAAAATTTATCATAAAATAAGTTTTCTGTTGAAAAATATTTTTGAATGACAAGCTTTTGTAAAATTATTTTAACCATCGAGCACCAGCGCGCTATCTGTCATATCACTTGTCATCGTAACTTGACAAGTATATAAAGTTTTTACTCAATCGAAGTATTCACTAAGGAGTTCCATTGTGAGTGTCTGTTGAACAGCTCCTGACTCCATCATCAGATCGACTTCCTGTCACCATATTATTGCTTTGACACCGATGTTACAAAAGTAAGCGAAATTTCAGCTTCAGAATTGAGTTGCAAGATTCCACCTTAACAAACATAGTTACATACGAGTACATACATTGCAAGTTAAATAAAAGCTTAAAGAAACAGATCAATCACTATCTACTGCGGATGTTATCGGTTTTCAATGTTTTATACCATGTTATTGTTCCAAATAAAGAAGTGTTTGATTTGAAAACATACGAAAAACGCTACGTGAATGTATAGATGACAATGTTGTAGAACTTTTCACAGGTCCACACTACTCCATGTGCAGCAATTAACATGTATCTCGTCATGTAAAATAATGCGAATAAAGATGCAAACACAATTTTTAGGGTTCCGTACCTCGAAAGGAAAAAACGGAACCCTTATAGGATCACTTTGTGGTACGTCCATCCGTTCGTCTGTCAAGACCCTTTTTCTCAGGAACGCGTGGAGGTATTAAGCTGGAATTTAAATCAAATACAGGTATTAAATTTCTAAGCCAACGCAATCAAAAGATACAGCCGTTTATGCCGCAAATTTTTAAAACTCGCAAGAGAATCACAACCTTCATGGTACTTTCCGTGAACTCTGAATCTTGAAATTTGGTACAAAGCAACGTCTATACTCGCAGCACAGATAAAAGAAAAATTGCGGAAACCGTAAAATCTGGTCTGGGTGAAATCCATATTTTTTTATAGGTAATGGTACACATGGCCGATTTTTTTTTATTTTTTTTCCGCAATATATTGTGCAACACTCAATCCACGTGTCGCTACAACGTTCCAGGACACTGCAGAACGTTGTCGCGTCACATCGATTAAGTGTTGCACGATGGTTGCACGTCACATTGCAGGAAATGTCCCCAAGTGTACCCGTGCCGTGAGCGTTTGACTTGCACTACACAACATCGCGGATGTGGCTTTATTTCCGACACGCCGTAAAAAGTCAGCGGTTGCGATACTGGGAATTTGTCCGATGTTATCTCGTGTTTTCTTAGCGTTGGACCCATTGCATCGTTCAACCTTTTTTACTAGACACATCAAACATAATAAATGCTACCGAATATCGATAGTGAGTGAGTATAAGTCAGTAAAACAGGTGTCATTACTTATTCAATTGACGTAAAAAGGGAGTTCTCAATTCGACGCGCATATATTTTTCTGTTGTTTAGAGAATAATCCAAAGTTGGTCCTATTTAATTCGAAATTAAAATCTATTATTTACTAACTAACATCAGGACAGACAAAAGAGTAGGTTATTAAGACTATGAATATTTTATTTTACACCGATTACAAGTCGTGGGCGTCTAAAAAAATAGTGCTTACCAGAAGTTTAAGCACCGATTGAAGTACTAGATTTTTGTAGACAGTTACATTAATTATGAATATTCTTCTGTATTATCCTAATAATATTATAAATGCGAAAGTTTTTGATAAGGCTGCTATTTTTGTTCCCTAATCAAAAATAAACGACAAAACGGATTAAGATGAAATTTGCTGTAGTATATAGATGAAAAATCAGAATAAATAAAGGGGGAACTTATAATCCGAAAAACCGTTAAATGATATAAAAACGTAAAAAGGATGATTTTGGTATAGATGGCGCTGGTGTGCAACAAATCTGACATCACAGACTTAAAACATTTAGTCGTCATAGCAACGCAGTTTTGACTAATTAATAATACCCATCTACCAAAATTCGTAATTTATTTTATCTTAATTTATGTAATTATTACAAAAAAAAATGGACAGAACAACGTTTGTCACGGGTCGGCTAGTTTTTTATAAATTAGCTAAATAGTATTCCTATCAGATTCATAGACATGTATTATCAGTACTCTCGTATGTAGTATCAACATAAACCGAACAATCCTCACAGCTCGCTCGCTGCGAATGTCAGCGTTGCGATGCAGAGCTTCATTATACATAATGTACATACGTATACATAATGTTTATATTATGTATACAGGGTGTATTAAAGCCGCTCTAGAAAACTGGATGTTCAGTTCAGATCATGCATCTAGTTATCAACGAAAGAATACAAATTGAAAAAGTGGTTGATTTTTCAACTTCATAATATTTTTGCTCTTTATGAGGCTGCCAGTCGCTGATTGCTCTTTTTCGAAACGAAAAAAGAAATACTTCTGAACAAGCCACATCTCCTATTTTTATAAGTATATTACTTCAGGTTCCTACCTAGATTTCTATTAAGCTGAAAACATAATAGCAGAAACTTTTCACGATAAAAATATTATTTCAAAATGATACGTTTTAGAATTTATGATCGAAATATTTTATATACCTACTATTAAAATCAACTTGTGATTTATTGTTAAAGATAGGTAATATGTAGATCTAGATTTCTATTAGGATAGATTTTTGATAAGTAATTATACATAATTTATATCATTAATTTATTCGAAAAGCTAAGGCGGACCACGCTCCGACGTGTGTTTGTCGTCATTGCAGCGGTCGGTAGGATTATTTATCGAAGTGATTAAAGATGGGTACATCTTTATTCACATATACTATACATTATAAAATAGGAGAAGTGGCTTGTTCACAAGTATTTATTTTTTCGTTTCGAACAAAAACAATCGTCGACTGGGAGCGCCTTAAGTTCAGTTCATTAGCGGCCATTATTACGTCCTCTATTGTCTGCCTTTGTCATAGGATTTTCGAAGGAGCTATTTTTCATTTTTTTGCACAGATACAAAAACATTCATAAACTGAACAACCTTTAAGGTGATAGTGAAATGTTTGGTTTTTTGTATGGGCCGAGTCTACCCAGAAAAGACGGAAAAAGTGATAAAACTGCATTATCTTGAAAACCATCAAACTTAAAAAGAAATTGTCTATAATTTACTTAGCTTATAGATTATCTAACGAATTATATAAAAAACCAAGTGCGTGTTGGGTCACGCGCAATGTATTGTTTCGTAGTTGACACGTAATAATAAGTAATTTTAAACGGTATTTGTACAAAAAAAAATGATTATTTTATCTTTAAACTAGCGACCCGCCCCGGCTTCGCACGGGTAGCATGTTATTATACATATAAACCTTCCTCCTGAATCACTCTATCTACTAAAAAAATCGCATCAAAATCCGTTGTGTAGTTTTAAAGATATAAGCAAACATACATACATACAGACGCGGGAAGCGGAAAGCTACTTTGCTTTATACTATGTAGTGATAAATTAGTTATAATAAATAGTTGATCGACTATTACTACGATTACTCGTAAACTTGTAACGCCTACTTAGCCGTGATAGTTTTCCTTTTAAGTTCGTTATATGTACTCTAAACCCAATATTTTAGTTTTTAGAGGGGGGGAGACTCGTGTCTAACAAAAATTGGCACTTTAAAGCCTACGTCGCCACGGCGCCGGCCCGAGGCGGACTGATAGTAAATAAATACATTCTGTATCTTAAGGTGATAAGTGAAATTTTTGACATTTTGTATGGGCTGAGTCTACCCGGATAAGACGGAAAAAGTGATAAAACTGCATTATCTCGAAAACCATCATATTTAAAAAGAAACTGTCTGTAATTTATTTAGCTAGTATGATTATCTAACGAATTATATAAAAATTAACTGATTAGCTATTCATAGTTTTGATTAAAAACGAAACTAGTGTTTTTGAAGAGCCAACTTTGGCAAATTAATCTATCGAGATAAGTTTCACCAATCGTGATTCTGTCTGTAATTTATCTGGATTATATCCTTAAGTTACATAATATTATGTCATAAAAAACAAAACTGTATGTTTTACGGTTATTGAGAAAAAACGATTCTGCATTCATCAAATACATTAATTACTCGCCTTAATACGCCCTGTATGTACGCGTGACGTCACTGTGTCAGTACCGCTGCAAAGGAGTGCATTTGGTGTGAAATGACAGTGTGACGCGGTCGATACCCGGCATTTAGGTCATTTTCAAAGCAATTAATGTTAAAGCGCTTTACCTTATTAATTCCTTACTTCATGAAATTTAACTGACTGTAACCCCCAAGTACGATAGACATCCTCTCAGATATTCAAGCGCTCAGATCCTTGAGGATTTCTAAAAGGGTTAGTCAGAAGCACGTCTAAATACTACATTTGGCTCATGCCCACATTTAGCATCCAACACGTGAAAAACAAAAATACCTTAATAAAAATCTATATTTCTAACATTTTGGCATATTGAACATTTCAAGCAATTAAAAATATGGACGGACATTCCACACTATCTAGCCAAACACTAAGTAAAGCTTATACTATGGAAAACAGGAAACTGATATAATACTTAAATACTATTTTATAGAATTAAAACTATCGTGGTCGTTACTCATTTCAACTATAAGTACGGCTAATTACCATGTTTTTAGGGTTCCGCATCCAAAGGGTATATATAATTAATAAGACTTCGCTGTCCGTCTGTCTGTGCGTCTGTCCGTCTATCTGTAACATGGCTGTATCTCATGAACCATGATAGCTAGATGGTTGAAATTTTAAAAGATGATGTTTTTCATAATATTTTAGAACAGAATAAATAAATATTTAAGTGGGGCTCACATACAACAAACGTGCTTTTTTTTTTGCAGTTTTTTATAGTTAGTGAAACGGAACACTCCATGCGCGAGTCCGACTCGCACTTGGCCGGTTTTATTCTATTTATGGCTGACGTTTCGACGACAATTCAGATGCTCTTCATCTTCTACTTCTATTTTTTAAATTCATAGGTATTTTCACAATAAAAAAGCTTGTACAAAATTCGGCACCTCACGCAGAAGTGTAGTTGAAGCGTTTGTGTTATTCGTTGACGGCGTTTGTTATCAAAAAAGAAAGAAGGTTTTATCACAAACAAAAGTGATAAAGCAAAAGCTTAGAGCAACATGGGCTTAATATGGAAGGGAGGTAGTCTTAGCGATAGACTACTATTAAAATAGTTCTGGCGTTTGTTGCGGGGGGAAATAAATAAATAAATAATAAATAAATATTGGTGGACATTATCACACAGCGCCATCTAGCCCCAAACTAAGCAAAGCTTGTACTATGAGAACTTGTTTGTGCACAGGGGTCACAAATGAAACTTCCTGAACTTATTTTGATGATGTAATTCGTCCTTTACAGATAGTTTTATACAATTTTACTTGGAACAATGTTGCTTGCAAAAGCCGGTAAACAAGAATGACATTTGCATAAAAAAGGCAGGCTCCTCATTGAAGTTAGGTAGGCGCAACGATGAACATTGCCACGCATTAGCTTGCAGGCGTTAACATCCTGGCCCCGTTGAAAAGCTGCTTTTCAACCCTCTAATTCTTCTGGAGTAGGTAGGGCGACTAGTCGGACCAAAGGGCGGCGTACACATCCTCTAGTTGTGTTTACATCGGCAACTCGAGGTATTCCGTCGTCTGGGCCATAAAATAGTTTTGAAATTCGGCCAAGCCTCCAGCAGAGTGGCGGGACATCATCTTCTTGCAGAAGAACCAAATCTCCTACGTTTGGGCTCGAGGAGTTGGTTTTCCACTTGTGGCGTTGTTGTAGCTCAGCAACATATTCTCGCTGCCAGCGCTTCCAAAAATGTTGTTGTATTTTCTGCAATCGAGCATAGCGTTGCAGATTGTTTGAGTTGAGGTCCTCCAAAACAGGCGAAGGTACAGCAGTAAGAGCCCGACCAATGAGGAAGTTCCCAGGAGTCAGGCAAAGGAAATCATCAGGAGAGGAGGACAAGGGACATAACGGACGACTGTTTAGTATTGCCTCTACTTGTGCGAAAAGAGTTGATATTTCTTCAAACGTTAGATGTGAATTACCCATAACGCGTTTAATATGATATTTGGCGGATTTCACACCGGCTTCAAAGATTCCGCCGAAGTGAGGAGCGTAAGTTGGCGAAAATACAAATTTAATTCCGTCTTCACTTGCAAACTCAGACAAAGAATCGACATTAGCTTTAAAAAACTGGTTAATTTCTTTCGCACCTGCTACAAAATTGCGTCCGTTATCACAGAAAACTTCAGTTGGTCTGCCTCGACGAGACACGAATCGACGAAACGTCATGATAAAAGCATCCTTTGAGAGATCGCTTACGGCCTCAAGGTGTACGCATTTGTATCGTAAACAAACAAAAAGACATAAATAGCATTTAATGACAACAGAACCGCGTCCCTTTCTGTTTAGAATAAAAAATGGACCGGCAAAATCCAAGCCTACAGCTTGAAATGGGAAACTTGGTGTAACGCGTTGGGATGGCAAATTACCCATCTTTGGCTTCATGGTTTTTCCTTGAAGTCGTCTACACCTAAAACAGTTATGAAATGTGCGTCGAGCTAGATATCTACCGTTAATGGGCCACACAAATTCACGAATAGTAGCTAGTAGTAGTTGTGGTCCAGCATGCAGATTACGTTTATGCTCGTCTTCAAATATTAGCTTCGTAAAATAATGCTTAGCATGCAAAAGAACTGGATGTTTCTTGTCAAAGTTAAAATCAGAGGCGTCTAACCGACCACCAACTCGTATGACTCGGTCATCGCTATAAAATGGAGTCAAAGATAAAATGTGAGATTTTGGACTTAAAGATTTGTTGTTTGCTAGTAGGTTATACTCAAGCACAAATGACTCTTGTTGTGAGAAACGACATAAGTGAAGAAATGATTTCTTCAGTTCTTCTACTGTCAATGGACCGGTGAGTCGAGTTGCTGGATTTTTTGCATTGTATGTAAATCTAAGTACGTAAGCAAAAGCTCGTTTTAGATAAATTAGGTTAGAATAGTTTTGAAAATATATGATAGGTTCATTTTTAGTTATTAAGTTAGTTATAGTCGAAGTAGTTTTAGTTTCTGGTAAATTCTCAGCATCAATTTTAGGATTGAGAATGGGCCAAGAACTTTCTGGTTGAGATAGGAACGATGGGCCTGACCACCACAGCGTTGTGCTACTAATTTGATCTGGATTTATTCCCCTGGATATCAGATCCGCAGGGTTTGAGGCTGTTGGCACGTAACGCCATGATAAAGAATTAGTTAGTTCACAGATTTCTGAAATTCTATTAGAAACAAAGGTTTTTAAACTTTGGAAGCTGCTTCGAAGCCAGGCAAGCACGATTGAAGAATCGCACCAATGGACTTGAGTTTGTATTTCATATCTTAGCGATTCCCTAACAGCCTTACATAATTTAGCTGCCAATAGAGCGGCACAAAGCTCAAGCCGGGGAATCGTAGTTGCCTTGATTGGAGCTACTTTGGATTTAGAACATAACAACTTTACAGTGACCGTGTTGTTGGAATCTACAGAACGCAAATAAATGCAAGCTCCGTAAGCAGTTTGCGATGCATCACTGAAAGAATGAAGCTCCACGGATGTAAATGAATCACAAAGTACCCATCTAGGTACTTCAAGACTAAGAAGAGTAGGTATAGCATTTGCAAATTTGTTCCATTCTCTTTGAATATCATTAGGGATTGGATCGTCCCATGACAGTTTGTGCAACCATAACTGTTGCAATAAAATTTTGGCTTTGATTACACATGGACTTAATAATCCCAAAGGATCGAATATTTTAAACAGTGATGAAAGAATAAACCTTTTGGTTAGGGTTTGCTTATCTGATGGAAGTGAAACCTTGAATGGAAAATGTAATTGATCAGTGGATGGATTCCAACCAATACCTAGTGTAGAAGTAGATTCACTTACCACCAATTTGTCATTTGAACTTATAGAGGTTGACTCTAATATAGAAGGTAAATTGGTTTTAAACTTTCTAAGATTAAAACAGCCTTTATGTAGAGCTGCAGATACAGCTTGGTGAATATGATGCAGTGCGCTTTCACTGTTAGCGCCTGAAATAAGATCATCGATATAGAAATCATGTTTGATTATTTCTTTAATTATATTGTCAGAGCATTCTTCACCTAATTGCCATAGGCATCGCGTACTTAAATAACTAGAACTTGCCATTCCGTAAGTAATAGTATTTAGTCGCAACGTCTTGATAGGCATTGACTCATTTTCTCTCCAAAGTATTAGCTGAAGATTTCTATTGTTTTCATTAACTAGACATTGGCGATACATCTTCTCAACATCGCCAGTGAGAAGGTATTTGTATTGACGAGCTCTAATGAGAATGGAGAAAAGAGAGTCTTGCATATTGGGACCTACCAAAAGGATGTCATTGACAGAATGCCCAGATGAAGTTGGAGCAGAGCCATCAAACACGACTCTGATCTTTGTGGATTCACTGCTGTCCTTGAAGACAGCATGGTGACATAGAAAATATGAATTGTCTGGTTTAGATATAGGAGATTCCGATAGATGACCAAGGTCAGAATACTCACGCATGAATTCAACGTATTGTGATTTGATTTCTGGTTGTTTTTTGAAACGTCTTTCTAAATTTAGTAATCGCTTCTTTGCTAAATTATATGATTCCCCAAGACAATCGGGTGAATCCTTGAGAGGTAGACCTACAGAGAATCTACCTGAACTGAGGCGGAAGGTGCTAGATAAAAAATGGGCTTCGCATGCCTTCTCGCTTTCACTTAGTTTGGATCGTAAAGGGACTTCTTCAAGTTCCCAAAATTTTGTAAGTTCTTTGTGAATTTGATTATCGTCATCATTTAATGTGTTTGAAATGATGGAATGGTTGCATTGGATAGTGTTATTGTGTGTTTTGATATTTGTATACATAGGACCTGAAATAATCCAACCAAACTGGGAGCTTCTTAACTTTGGATTATTAGGACCGAGAGAACGCTGCTCGCGGCCAAGAATATCCCAGAAAAGATCGGCACCGATGAGAACTTCAGTCGGCGCTGGTTGATGAAACATGGGGTCTGCTAGTTGAAATTCATTGGATATTTGTAATTGTTTTGTATCAATGGGAACTCTAGGAATGTATCCTGTTAATTGAGGTAATACTAGGAAGCCTGATGTGACATTGAATTGGTTGACTAATGACCTCAATTGGGCCACACAGCTTTCTGTAACCTTCCCAGTTTGATGATTGCCTATGCCGATGACATTGACATGGCAATTGGAATTGGATGGCAACGACAGCTTCTCCTTTAAAGACTGCGTTATAAACGATGACTGGCTACCACAATCTAATAGGGCACGAACCTTTTCGGTCTGGTTCGTCCGAGGATTAGCCACCTCAATATAGGCGGTAGACAGCAAAACTTGATTTGAATTTTGTTTTGAAAAATTGACTATAGTTTCGGTATTGTCGTCATTGAGACTCGGAATTGTACTTGGAATGGCCGTGACGGCATTGGAGGAAGACACCTCATTGTTGAGTGTATTGGATTGTTTGTGTATGAGAGTGTTATGCCTACCATTGCATTTGAGACACGGACCTAACCGACATGTTTGCATTTTATGACCGAGCCTGAGACAATTGGTACATAGTTTTAGTCTGTAGGCTTCAGCTATGCGTTCCTCGACGCTCTTTGACATGAAAGTAGGACAATCATATATGCGGTGCCTTTCACGACAAACGACGCAGGTTATGCGTGACGAAGGTCCGGCACCTTCATCGCTAGCGCAAGCAAACGCTCTTGTATTGGCTCGATTATTGTTAGAATTAGAACCTACAGCCCTTTGTGTAGATTGAGTTGATTTATTAGAATTCCGATTTATAGATTCGAGAACGTCAGCGCGATCAATTAAAAATTTGTAAAACTGTTCCAACTTTGGAACATCATCCAACGCGCTACGACACTCTTCCCATTTCAAAAGAGTGTGATTGTCCAGTTTAGTGCTCATAATATGAATAATCAGGACATCCCATTGGTTGGTTGGCTGCCCTAGGCTGGACAAAGCACGGAGATTTTTGGTGATATGATCTACCATAAATCTCAATGATCTATCAGATTCGCGACCTGCTTGTTGAATACTTAACAAGGAATTTAAATGGTGATTTATCAACTGACGCTTATTATCAT
Source organism: Hydriomena furcata (assembly GCA_912999785.1). Taxonomy (NCBI): domain Eukaryota; kingdom Metazoa; phylum Arthropoda; class Insecta; order Lepidoptera; family Geometridae; genus Hydriomena; species Hydriomena furcata. The sequence goes on along the minus strand of OU538834.1, from coordinate 2,068,506 downwards.
AACGATCGCACAATAATTTCCAAGCGTTTTTATAGTTCACGCTGGAAACCTCGAAATTAGAAATAATACGTGCCGCATCGCCTGTTAGGTACGACAGTAAATAATGGAATTTATGAATCGGCGCGATGCGGTCACTATTGTGAATTAAAGATAAGAATGTGTCTCGGAACTCAAGCCAACGGAAGTATGATCCGTCAAACTTTGCAATTTGTATTTGAGGTAATTTGAAACCTAATGTTTCGCGATGGTCGACATTGCATTGAGAGGATAACTGACTAGAATTTAGATCTTTGTAATTACTCTCATCATGCTTGCTCGCATTGTACCTTTGAATAATGTTTTGAGCTGAAGCAATGTTTGAAATAAATAGCTGCTCAATGTCATCTCGCTCATCGACTTCGTTTGTTAAATTGCTACTGTTTAAAACTTCAATCTGGCTTTGCAAGTCGTCAAAACGATTGGAAAGAGACTCGAATTTGCCAAGCCTGAGTGTCAGTTCAGCTAGTTCAATAGAACTGAGAGTTTCCTTAGATATGGAATGAGCTAGATAGTTTTTGAACTTAGTAATCTGGCCCTTTATACGTTTGACAAACAGTTCAAGCAAACTCTGAGAGTCCTTGGTACCTGTTTCACCTCCCATTGTTTACAAAAATAAATTCGTTCGTTTCTTTATGTAAGCTATAGGTAGGTAAGTACTAAATACTATAAGTTATGGTTGTAAGTTACTCGATATTGGATAAAATATTAAATTATTTCAAGTTGTCTAGTAAAAACAATTGACAAAAGCTAGTAATGGATGCAACATGGAAGTGAAACTCGGTACACGTATGTAAATAATAATATATAAACCTAAAGATTCTTGTCAACCGATTAGGTATAATAAAAAGTTATGAATGTTATAAGCTCACGCTCCTCGACTTGGCGTCACCTTTACAGGAATCTGTCCCTGCTACACTGCCCCAGTAGGGCTCGACAGCAGCTCCAGAGTTCTGTATTTCCAGCCGGTAGTACAGGTAGGTAGGTACGTGCCTCTTATGCAACGTTTGCCTGGAATGATTGGTGAAAGGCGTGAATTGATAGTAAAATAAACTTGGAATGCACGAAGATAAGAAATTGATTTGATTTAATACCTACGAGATAATAAATGCCTATACTTTATGCACTTATGAATACTTTAATTTGAAAATAGCGAACGAAAAATAACTTTCTTTGTTCAAAAAATTGTTGACGTGGGTAGAAAAAATCAATGATCATTTACTGTAAAATTGTACTTTACGAATGAATTGAATATTATATTTGATTTATGTATAATGACACTTTAGTTATAAAGTTATTTGGCACAAGTAGCAAACAAATAAACTTATGGAAATATGGAAAGGATGTTCGGGAAGTTTGGGTAATTTGATTGTATAGAATGAAGGAATAAGGTATAGGAATAGAAAGGTCACTTATCTGCATTGGCCTGGGCTGCGGTTTGATGCTGATTGCTGATCAATGACCGGCGGTGGCTGCAATGGATAGGCCTCCAAAATCCTTAAATAGTTTGTATTGAGATGGCAGCTGGTTTCGACGCAATTTGCAGCGGGCCGATATGGCGGTTGCAGCGTGGCTTCACCATCCAAAGTTTTATAATTTTTTAGATTTTTCGAAGATTTTTGTAGTTTTTGTCACGGTCGCCAGATGTTTGTGCACAGGGGTCACAAATGAAACTTCCTGAACTTATTTTGATGATGTAATTCGTCCTTTACAGATAGTTTTATATAATTTCACTTGGAACAATGTTGCTTGCAAAAGCCGGTAAACAAGAATGACATTTGCATAAAAAAGGCAGGCTCCTCATTGAAGTTAGGTAGGCGCAACGATGAACATTGCCACGCATTAGCTTGCAGGCGTTAACAGAACTAGATAACTGATAGAATACTTATATACTTTTTTTAAATACATACATATGATACATAATAACACCCAGACACAGAATAAACATTTATGTTCATCACACAAATATTTGCCCTAAGTGGGGATCGAACCCACAACCTACAGCGCAGAAGGCAGAGCTACTACCAACAGCTGTGAGGCCAGTCAAAATGTGCACACAAGTGCAGTTCCGCACACTTACATGCAAAAACAAAACTGCCAACTGACTGTAATGATGACGTTAACACATAAACAATCCAACAATACACTAATAATTCGTGTACAGATGACTCACACATTGACACGTTTTATAAAATGTGTATGCCCACTTGGGCTTGTACTTTGACAGAGGGGACCGCGGCGAATGGCTACTCCCTTCCGTAGGAAGCCCGTGTTGCTCTAAGAGCAAAAGTTTTCGTTTTAAACCACTTTCTGATCAAAGCGTACCTTATGTACTGTGGTGTTAAACATTGTAATAAAATAAATAGGTAGACATCTTCTCAAATCTTAGATCCTTGAAGATGCCTAAGCGGTTAGTCAGAAGCAGGTCCGAACATTTGACACATGCCTACATTTTTCAGTAGTTAGCATTCTACACGTGCCAGTTTGCAAGCCCGTCGCCGCTTACAAGAATACTAACTGGTTTCCTCACGATGTTTTCCTCACCTGAAAATAAATTAAAGGTGATAAAGACCCGTGTCAAAATCTATAGTTATGTCTACTAATCACGAAAGTTATTATGATGTCACAGCGCGCTGGTGCTTGACGGTTTGAATGATTTTTCAAAAACATGTCATTGAAAAATATTTTTCAACAGAAAACTTATTTTAAATATTAAGGTGATAAGTGAAATTTTTGACTTTTTGTATGGGCTGAGTCTACCCGTATAAGACGGAAAAAGTGATAAAACTGCATTATCTTGAAAACCATCAAACTTAAAAAGAAACTGTCTGTAATTTACTTAGCTAGTATGATTATCTAACGAATTATATAAAAATTAACTGTTAAGCTATTCATAGTTTTGATTAAAAACGTAACTAGTGTTTTTGAAGAGCCAACTTAGGAAAATAAATCTATCTAGAAAAGTTTCACCAATCGTGTTTCTGTCTGTAATTTATCTAGATTATATCCTAAAGTTATCTTTGTTATAAAAAAAACTGTATGTTTTGCAGTTATTGAGAAAAAACGATTCTGCATTCATCGAAAACATTTATTACTCGTCTTAAAATCCGTTGACAAATCCAACCTTCAGAGCGAAATTCAAAATTCCATAAACTAGGTCAAAACAATCTATTTAACTATCTTGTTTTCTAGAATGGCACCCTTCATTGTACCCTTTTAAAAGCTTTGTTTAAAAGGCTTTCAAATCTATAAGGTAAACCTACACACAGACACTATCAATATTAATTAATTTGGTCGTCGGAGGGATGTGAAAAAAAAACAATAATTATTTTCATCGATTATTTTTCGTGATTTTTTAAATAAATCAATTGTGTAAACTGCACATATAAATAGATTTTTGGAAACGACCATATAGACGGCATATAGGTAGTGTCGTCAGGGGTGAACGGCGACCAGTACCGATTATCCCGAATAATCGATTATTTGATCGATTTATTCTTAGACTATAAATATCGAATTAATTAATCGAATCTTTACTCACTTAAAAATAAAAAAAAATAAGTTTCGGCGTTTGCTAAGGCCCCTTTCGGGTAAAGGCCTCCTCCAAGTTTTTCCATGCTGCCCTTTCCTTTGCTCAATCCAGCGTGATATTACACTTACCTATATTTTTATTTAGATTAGATAGCATTATATTAGTTAGTTAGTTAAGGAAACAATAAATGTTTTATTTATTTATTATTTATTACTCACTTAAAAGTCACATCCCTAGCTGGCACAGGTGTCTCAAATTTATTTCAGCTAAAAGTCCCGAGCATAATATATTGAAGACCTTCGTAACATGGCTGACGAGTGGCCAACCGAGACGTAAGAGACTACGGGTTCGATGTCTGTAAATATTTGTTTCGGGTCTGGGTGTATTCTATCTCACGAAGGCAGGTTGGTGTTAATTAATAAATAATAATATATTATAATAAATAATGGTGGGCATTATCACACAGCGCCATCTAGCCCCGAACTAAGCAATGCTTGTACTATGAGTACTAGATAACTGATAGAATACTTAATATACTTTTTTTTTGTAAACACATTATACATTATGATAAATAATAATATAACACCCAGACACAAAACAAACATTTATGTTCATCACACAAATATTTGCCCTGGGGTTGGGATCGAACCCACAACCTACAGCGCAGAAGGCAGAGTTATTACCAACTGAGCTGTGAGGCCAGTCAATACTGTAAAATTTATAATATACAGATAATAACTGTAATAACTGCAATTAATAACTGTAATAACAATAATTACTGTAAAATATACATATTATGTACGTGATTGTTGGGTGTTATTTATTGTTTTCATAATATAGGGTGTATAAAGACTGCTCCCGAAAACTATAGACACGAGTACACCTAATAATAATAATAATAAGCCATTTATTTCCCAAAAAAATAAGTAAAATTATTGAAAACTCATGTTGAAATTTAAAAAATAATTAATAAAGTGGTAGATTGATAATAGTAAATCATAAAACATGCATTTAATTATTTTGGGATGTCCATTTTTGGATAAAGGCCTCCTCCATCCTAGCCCATTCGTCTCTCTCTTGTGCTAGTCTCGTCCATGTGACGCCAGTTACGGCACACGAGTACACCTACCTCTCTGAATATCAAAATGATTTTTGAATATCCTATAACAACGGCAATGCTACAGAATTAACTGAATCCAAGATGCAAAAATGTTACTCGCGGTAACATTTTTGCATTTGTAACATTTTTGGAAAAATGTTAAATTAATAAGTTGAAAAATATATTAATTTTATTTTTATTTTTTCGGTGATAATTGAACGAGATTCAAGGTACGAACATCTAGTTTCAGTTTTGGGAAGTGATCTTAATACACCTTGTATATTGATTTTAAAGATGGCGATCCTTTGTTTTAGTATCTAAGTATTAAGTTGAATTTTAATAAGTTTTATGTCTAGACCGTCTTGTGTCTAGACTTATCAATGTACTATTAATAATGAAATATGTATGTTCTATCGTTTAATTTACTTGATTAGTCAAGTTAGTTTGTTTTATGTTTTCGTGTATATGATAGTAATTAGTTTTGCATAGAGAATTTCTTTTACGAGCTTGAAATAAAACACTTACTGAAGCCATGTTGGCTGAGAAAAAAAGAAAAATCCATTGGTCCAAAATCATTTTCTATTCGAAAAATATATTAACACGTGCTCAAAACAAAAACATCGTGCGATAACCAGTTAGTATTCTCCTTACTTTAGACAGCTTTTTAGAGTTCCGTATCCAAAGGGTAAAAACGTGACTCTATTACTAAGACTTCACTGTCCGTCTGTCCGTCTGTCCGTCTGTCCGTCTGTCCGTCTGTCCGTCTGTCCGTCTGTCCGTCTGTCCGTCTGTCCGTTTGTCCGTTTTCCGTTTGTCCGTCTGTCCGTCTGTATGTCACAGGGCTGTATGAATCATGAATCGTGATAGCTAGACAGCTGAAATTTTCACAGATGATGTATTTCTGTTGCAACAACAAATACTAAAAACAGAATAAAATTAATATTTAAGTGGGGTTCCATACAAAAAACGTGTTAATTTGCATAGTGTTTTTTTTATAGATAATGGTACGGAACCCTTCGTGCGCGAGTCCAACTCGCACTTGGCCGGTTTTTTTGTTTTTGAAGCGTTATTTCGCAAAATTTGTGATTCGGTTTTGTGTCGAATTTCATTACAAAACAGTACCTAAATACGAACCCAAAGTGGTCCTCGTTTAAATTGATCCTCGCGCGGCCTGAAGGTACCAATAAAGTGTTTTCCATTTTCTAATAGCGTCAATTATACTGAGCCTGTTTCACTTTCAATCAGCTTGCAATGTAAAAAAGAGCTCACATTCAATTTTATTGATTGACTAGCGACCCGCCCCGGCTTCGCACGGGTAGCATGTTTTTATACATATAAACCTTCCTCCTGAATCACACTCTATCTATTAAAAAAACCCGCATCAAAATCCGTTGTGTAGTTTTAAAGATATAAGCAAACATACATACATACAGACGCGGGAAGCGGAAAGCGACTTTGTTTTATACTATGTAGTGAATTACAATTGCTCTTTCTAACCAACTTACCAGAGTTTTTTTCATTCGAAGACAAAAAGATGCTTGCTTATTGTTTTTTCTTTACAAGCTTTTATTTAACTTGCAATTAATGTATGTATGTAACTATGTTTGTTCGGGGGAATCTTGCAACTCAATTTTTAACCAGTTATCCTCAATTGATTAAGCTAAAATTTTGCATACACCTTTAGTTGAGTAGTACTTTTAATTATTATTCTTGTTTGAGCCTTCACCTTGTTCGATTGGTACCACACTGGAGCTCAATTATAGCATTGAGGAAAGGATCATCGAAAAATAAGATAGACCCCAAGCCGTGTTTGTTGCCTGATTCTTCTAGGCTTGGTCGCGTGGAATCGGCGCAGCTTCACCTAGTTCCTAATACGTTTCAAAGTGATCCTTGTGATTTTATTGAATTAACTGATTTTTGAATTTGAATTTGAATTTTGAGTTCTGGTTAAAATACAATAATTTGGTGACAGTGACCTGATCTGATGAAGGAGTCAGGACTGTTCAACAGTCACTCACAACACGCTCTGTGTTGTGAGTAGTAGTCCTTAGTAAATACTTCGATTAAGTAAAAACTTTGTATCCTTGTCAAGTTCCGATGACAATGATGTGACAGGTGATAACGCGCTGGTGCTCGATGGTTTGAAAGATTTTACAAAATATTTTTATTGAAAAATAATTTTCAACATATAAATCAAAAAAATTAAAGTTAAAATGAACCTAGGTGCTTTTTACTCATTAATCTCTTAATATATTTTTTTTTTTAATTCACTGTTTTGGTAATCTTTTAACAATATATAAAAGAAGTTTAACATGGAGATTGTACTATTATAATAACGTTTATGAAACTAAAAAAAAAACGATATAACTATGTTTTTTTTTTATTTCCTCGACATGTCGTCCGATAGTTCCGTCTGTAGCATTGTACAATTTAAATGTAGCTGGAGTGGAATGTCCATACTGTATTTTCTCTTAAAGTAGTGGGTACCTGGGGTTGCTACCCTATAAACAATAGGGTAAGGTATCGTTACCGGTACTCCGTGATTTATTTAAGGCAAATTGTGGTCCGTGCAATAATAAGCGGATATGACGTCATTCACCTCGCCGAAGGCTTTGCTAGACATGGCGCGGTAAATGAGTGATAAGTTATTTCGAGAGAAAACTTACTTTATAAAAAACTAGCGACCGGCCCCGGCTTCGCACGGGTAGCATGTTATTATACATATAAACCTTCCTCCTGAATCACTCTATCTATTAAAAAAAACCGCATCAAAATCCGTTGTGTAGTTTTAAAGATATAAGCAAACATACATACATACATACAGACGCGGGAAGCGGAAAGCGACTTTGCTTTATACTATGTAGTGATATAGGGTCGTGACTGTAATCCCCAAGTACGGTAGACTTCCTTTCAGATCTCCAGTCACTTAGATCCTTTGAAGATGTCTAGTAGGGGTAGTCAGAGACACGTCCATACATTATATTTGGCACATGCCCACATTTTGCAGTAGTTAGCATTCCATACGTGACAGGTTGCAAGCCCTTCGCCGCTTAGAAGAATACTAACTGGTATCCTCACAATGTTTCCTTCACCGTTTTGAGCACGTGTTTTAAGTGTGTGTTAAGGTGAATTTATTTTGTCAAAAAAAATTGACATCAATTTGAATACCAAATGATACGCATTCTACAAAAATTCATAATTTATTTTATCCGGTCAAGGTTTATAGGGAAATTGAATTTGACAGGACAACGTGTGTGACGGATCGGCTAGTATATAATGCTATAAAAACATAACATGTAAAAAAAGCCAAGTATCGCAACGCAACTCAGTTTTTCTACCGTAAAAAGTTGTGAGATCCATGTACCAAGTCGGCTAATTTATTCAGTCCCTACTTTAAGGGTCCATCTCTCTTAAGTTATTACGAAAAGTAGCTAATTACGGTCGAAAATGGCCTGAACTGCTTCGAGGAAAGGATGGTACGGCCGTGCCGTGCCGACTTGGCGGGGGCACTGCCATGCCCCCAGATATGGGAACTCAATGGTTTATTATAATGTGCCTTATCCATATTTTCCATTTTCCGAAACGCTTTCCGGCTGTGTCGGCCGAAACGGTTTAACCACGTTTGAGCCTTGTTTACAGCTACTCCGACCTCCGCCAATTTTATGCAATCATTTTCATACATTAATATCAAAACGGACCGATTTATAGTAAAACCGAGCGAAGGCGACCCGACGGGAAGCCATTCATTGCTTTAAATGAAAACTTATTTACGTAAATGGTCATATTATTTTACTGGAAATATTAAATCGGTTAAAATTAAGGGACATATTTATTGGAAAGAGACATTATTGGAAATTTTATTGGTTACAAATGCGATTAGGTTGAATAAGAAGAAATAAATAATAGCAACCGATTTTTAAACCTCGAAAACGGCTAAAGCTAAAGTAGACATCCTCTCAGATCTCCAGGCACTTAGACCCTTTGAAGATGTCTAGTGGGTGTAGTCAGAGGCACGTCCAAACATTATATTTGGCACAAGCCCACATTTTGCAGTAGCTAGCATTCCATACGTGACAGGTTGCAAGCCCATCGCCGCTTAGAAGAATACTAACTGGTTTCCTCACGATGTTTTCCTTACCCACAAGTGTTTTTTGATGCGCATATAAATTTTTCGAACAGAAAAATCCATTGTTGCACGCCGGGATTCGAACCCACGACCTTCATTGAAAGTCGAGGTACCTCCCACTCGGCCAACACGGTTCTATGTTTTGTTGATATTTTTAAGGTTCCTAAAGGTACCAAAAGGTAAAAAGGGGACCCTATTAATAAGACTTCGCTGTCCGTCCATCTGTCTCACGAATCTCATTCTCTCTCATGAACCATGATAGCTAGACAGTTGATATTTTCACAGATTATGTATTTCTGTTGCCGCTTTAACAACAAATACTAAAAACAAAATAAAACAAATATTAAAATGGGGCTCCTATAGTTGTGATTTTTTTGCTGTTTTTAATAAATAAAGGTAATGAACCCTTTGTGCGCAAATCCGAATCGCACTTGGCCGTTTTTTTAATTAATTTGATTTGAATCAAATGTTTAACTAGTTCTTCCTAACCAATTAAGCTGAAGTTCAGTATACCTGTGTAACTTCGGTGACAATGCAATAATCAATGCTAAATCTACGCGGACAAAGATGCGGGTAAAAGGTAGTATTTACTATACATGTCGATATATTTAGGCTATAAACTATTTTGTTTACGTATGAACGATTTTGATTGTAAATTATTTCATTTTATCTGTCTGGGCTGTAAAGCGAGACCTTCAAATATCAAACTAGCAGTCCACCCCGGCGTCGCACAGGGACTAATGATTTTTAACCGACTTCAAAAAGGAGGAGGTTATCAATTCGCCTGTAAGTTGTTTTTTTTTTAATGTTAAGCGATTATTTCGGCGTTTGTGGACGGAATTACAAAATTATTTTATTAATTGACAATTTTTTTTTATAAACATAAAGTCGGTTTTGTTTTTAGTTTTTTAATTAATTTAATCTTGGGTTTCATTATTTAAGTTTTAGCAAGGATCCCTATTTTTTTCTAGTAATTAATATGACCTTTGTTACTCAGAGATAATGTAGTATTCAATGGTGAAAGACTTTTTGAAATCGGTTCAGTAGATTTTGAGTTTATTCGTTACAAACATACAAAAATACAAATCTTTCCTCTTTATAATATTAATATCGAAGTATAGATAAAGTCGTAATAAAATACTAGACTATACCATAAAGTTGAAATGTGTATGTGTCGTCTTTTGCCGCGTCTCTAATTTATTAGTAGTTCCATAACATCTATACTAATATTATATGGAGGAATTATTTGTATTTTTGAATGTTTGTAACGATGAAACTCAAAAACTTCTAAACTACTAAAATCCTTTCACCATTAGAATGCTACATTATCTCTGAGTAACATAGGGTATATTTATTAATAAAAAATAGGGATCTATAACTTCAATAATGTAACGCAAGGTGTAAAAAGAATGCCATAAAATCATTATTACACCCGTGCGACGCCGTGCGGCATTGGTACCAACCAATGCCTATTAAATTACTATTTTAGTGTTTTATTATTTTAAGCACTTTAAATACCAATAATATAGTGCTTAAAATAATAAAACACCGAGTGGGAAATACCTCAACTTTCAATCTGAAGGTCGTAGGTTCGTATCCCGGCATGCATCAATGGATTTTTCTGTTCGAAAAACAACACTCGCTCAAAACGGTGAAGGAAAACATCGTGAGGAAACCAGTTAGTATTCTTATAAGCGGCGATGAGCTTGCAACCTGTCACGTATGGAATGCTTACTACTGCAAAATGTGGGCATGTGCCAAATATAATGTTTGGACGTGCCTCTGACTACCCCCACTAGACATCTTCAAAGGCTCTAAGCGTCTGGAGATCTGAGAGAATGTCTACCGTACTTGGGGATTACAGTCGTGATCCTATTTATTTTATTTTTTAAAACACCTATTTTTCGTATTTAGTATTTTTTTCCTGAAGGACAGTTTTCATGTTTTCAGATTTATTTTGCTTATAGTTACTGTTTAGTTATCCTTTTTTGATGAAACAGACTGAGATAGTTTCTTCCTAGTTCAGGCGTAGTACACATAGTTACCTAACACTAAGATAAAGTATAAAGTTTTGTAGATTTGTACACAAAGTCTTTTCCTGGGTGAAGTTCGAACCCACAACCTAACAGAGAAAGCAGGGCTACTGACTGATCTGTGAGAACAAAAAAAGAAAATTAAATAAAGGCAGACATGTACCTGTTAAATGGTTTTTTCAAAAGCTTGTTCAGTGAAGATTGAAACAGTGGAGTGGGCTTCAATGATAAATTGGGAATCGCGTGCTCGTGGTAAATTGCACCGGACACCGTCGGACGTCCGGAAATTCAATTGAATCGGATATACTTTGGATCTCATTGATCTTATATATTTGTGGTAGGTGTTTTGCGAATGTAGCGAGCAATGGTTAAACATTTGGGCTTTTTTTACCCATTTGGCTTTGCACATATTATAAGAAAATGTTTGATACCTTGGGTTATTTGCAATTTGCCTAGGGATCTCTAATTTTTTTTAAACAAAATTTGTCTCTGATAAATCTGATATAGTAGCAGTTAAGGCTACATTGGTTGAAGTTACTATAATTTTTCCAGTAGTTTTTAGGGTTCCCCCAAAGGGTAAAAATGGAATCATATTACTAAGACTTCGCTGTCCGTCTGTCTGTCACAGGGCTGTATCTCATGAACAGTGATAGCTAGACTGTTGAAACTTTCACAGATTATGTACAAGGTGTCTCAAAAGTAAGTTCACATTTGCTTATCTTATTACGCGAAAGCAACTATTCTGAGGGGCGCGGGGGGTCAGTCGGTAGTCTGGCTCTTGGGAATTTAGTCGCTATGGAGCGTTTCTCTGGTGCGGACCGTGCGTTGTGCGTAGAAAATTCTGCAGTATTCGACATATTCGTCACTTAAATGATGCGCCTAGCACTCGACTCATTGCAAAATGGGTTGAGAAGTTTGAAGAGACTGGGTCAACTCTGGAGAAACCAAAATCTGGGCGGCCAAAAACATCAAGAACAGCCGAAAACGTGGACAGTGTTACTCAGTCTATTCGAGATGATCCAAACCTCTCGATTCGGAAGCGTGCTGTTGCTTTAAATGTGCACAGATCTTCATTATGCCGCATTTTACACAAAGATTTAAAGCTGCACCCGTACAAAATTCAGTTGGTGCAAGAACTGAAGCCTCAAGATGCTGGTCAGAGGCTTGACTTTGTAAATCAGATGATTGAGCGCTTTCCAACGTTCACCAACATCTTGTTTTCCGATGAAGCCCATTTTCACCTGAATGGGCATGTAAACAAGCAAAATTGTCGTTACTGGAGTGCAACCAATCCAAAACAAAAACATCAGAAACCGCTACATTCACCCAAAGTCACCGTATGGGCAGCGATGTCGGCGCGAGGAATTATCGGCCCTTACTTTTTTGAAGATGGAAGGGGACGCACGCTCACAGTGAATTCAGAGCGTTATGTGGAGATGTTAGACGAGTTTTTCGTGCCCCAACTGCAAAACTTTCCTGGTTACAACCAAAGAACATGGTTCCAGCAGGATGGAGCAACTTCACACACGTCCAACAGATCTCTGCCTCGAGTTCGAAAAATTTTTCCGAACAAATTAATCTCCAGGCGAGGTGACATAAATTGGCCTCCACGGAGTCCCGATTTAACACCTATGGATTTTTTCCTGTGGGGTTATGTCAAATCAAAAGTTTACGCTAATAAACCGACTTCCCTGGCACAATTAAAAGAAAATATCCGTCATGAAATGGCAGCCATCACGGAGACTACCTGCCGAGCTGTCATAGGCAATTTTAGTGCCCGACTAAATGAATGCCGAGAGCGCAACGGTTTACATTTGGACGATGTTATTTTTAAAAAATAAATTCCCAAACAGTGTACTTCAATATATAATAAACATTTTTCCAATAAAGCTAAGACTTTTCTTTTAAAAAAAGATTTAAATGTGAACTTTCTTTTGAGACACCTTGTATTTCTGTGGCCGCTTTAACAACAAATACTAAAAACAGAATAAAATAAATATTTAAGGGGGGCTCCCATACAACAAACATGATTTTTTGCCGTTTTTATAGATAATGGTACGGAACCTTTCGTGCACGAGTCCAACTCGCACTTGGCCAAAAGCTCAAAACTTAGCAAAGCTTGTAATTTTATTAAGGGAACTAGATAACTGTTACTTCACATATTTTTAGAAAATACTTATAAATTATAACACCCAGACACAGAACAAACATCTATCTATGTTCATCACACTTTATCCCGGGTGGGGATATCGTCCATGTTCATCACACGGATGATTATTCTGAGTGAAGGTCGAACCCACAACGTATATCACAAAAGGCAGAGCTACCAACAGAGCTGTTAGATGATAACCCGCCATCTCCGCAAAGTAAGCTTCATAGGCTTTTCAATACAAGCTCTTGCGGTTCAAAAGCAAACAAGCCAACAATACGACCAATCATCCTTTCCGTCACCATTTGTATTCCGGCCGCGGGCCAGCCGTCCGTCTATGGCACGAGAGAGATTGCTTTTGTGCACGTTAGTCGAGAAGCGAAGGCCGATATAATGACGGCCATCAAATGAAATGAGTCTTTATTTCTTGATACTACTTACTTGCCTTACTTACTATGTGCTGCTTTTTAAGGTTCCGTACCCAAAGAGTAAAAACGGAACCTACTAAGACTTCGCTATCCGTCTGTCCGTCTGTCCGTCTGTCTGTCACAGGATTGTATCTCATGAACCGTGATAGCTAGACAGTTGAAATTTTCACAGATGATGTATTTCTGTTGCCGCTATAACAATAGATACTAAAAACAGAATAAAAAAATATTTAAGTGAGGCTCTCATACAACAAACGTGTTTTTTGGCGGTTTTTACGGAACCCTTCGTGCGCGAGTTCGACACGCACTTGGCCGGTTTTTGAATTTGTGCTGAAGTTCTTTAGTTAATTTATTTATTGTTGTACGTACTTGGTTAGTACTTTTAATTATTATTCTTGTTTGAGCCTTCACCTTGTTCGATCGGCACCACACTGGAGCTCAACATAGCATTGAGGAAAGGATCATCGAAAAAAAAGGTAGACCCTAAGTCGTATTTGTTGCCTGATTCTTCTAGGCTTGGTCGCGAGGAATCGGCTTAGTTTCTCGTTTCAAAGTGACCTTGTCATTTTATTGAAATAAATGATTTTTTGAATTTGAATTTTACCGTGTTGGCCGAGTGGTACCTCGACTTTCAATCTGAAGGTCGTTGGTACGAATCCTGGCCGTGAATCAATGGTTTTTTATGTTCGATAAATGTATATGCGCTTAACACGGTGAAGGAAAACATCGTGAGGAAACCAGTTAGTATTCTTGTATGCGACGAGCTTGCAACCTGTCACGTGTGGAATGCTAACTACTGCAAAATGTGGGCATGTGCCAAATATACTGTAAATTTATTAGGATGCTGACGTAGGCATACATAATTTAACGAACGTCATTTACGATATCCGTTTCTTAGAAAATTATTGCTTGTTGTGGCTTACGAGATTGCTTATGTGCATTTAAGGTGCGAGTTACACCCAATTGCATCTATTTTAAGGTTATTTTCTCATTGACACTTCTATGTATATTTTCACTTTAGGAAGAGTAATAAATGTTTTAGATGAATGCAGAATAGTTTTTTCTCAATAACCGCAAAACATACAGTTTGATTTTTATGACAAAGATAACTAAAGGATATAATCTAGATAAATTACAGACAGAAACACGATTGGTGAAACTTTTCTCGATAGATTTATTTTCCAAAGTTGGCTCTTCAAAAACACTAGTTTCGTTTTTAGTCAAAACTATAAATAGCTAAACATTTTATTTTTATATTTTAGCTTAGTAAATTATAGACAGTTTCTTTTTAAGTTTGATGGTTTTCAAGATAATGCAGTTTTATTACTTTTTCCGTCTTACCCGGGTAGACTCAGCTTAATAGTTTTTTAGTTTATCCATTACAAACAAACATACAAAAAAAACTCGTATTAGTAGTGTTATGTAGTTGATGTTATAATGTTATGTAGATTATGTGAAATGAAATAGAAATATGATCACCAATGTGATCCCCAAATAAATGATAAAAAACGCAAAAAGGATGATTTTGGTATAGATGTCGCTGGTGTACAAAAAATTAGTCATCTCAGACCGAAAACATTGAGTTGTCATAACAACGCATTCTACCAAAAAGGTTGAATGGTCGGTATTTAAAATTTATTTTGTTATAAAAATCTAACATCAATTTGACTACCGAATGATACGCACTCTACCAAAATTCGTAAGCTATTTTATCAGGTCAAGGTAATAGGGAAATAGGAAGTTTGGAAGTTTCCTAAAAGTCCTTTTTTTCTGTGCGATTATTGAAGTTTGGGTAGGACAAAGTCTGTCACGGGTTGGCTAGTCACTACATAGTACAAAGCAAAGTCGCTTCCGGCTTCCCGCTTCCCGCGTCTGTATGTATGTATGCTTATATCTTTAAAGCTACACATCGGATTTTGATGCAGTTTTTTTTAATAGACAGAGTGATTCAAGAGGAAGGTTTATATGTATAATACATGCATAATATAGTAGAAAAACACTGATAATTTTAGAGGTTTCTAATGTGATGTCGTAAATAAACACATTTTTTTTCCACAATAAAGTTCGCGATGGTATTAGAAATGTCTTACGCACAGCGAAGCGGGCACGGGTCAGCTAGTATTCTATATGAAAAGAAAACCGACGAAAATCGACCAAACGCAAAGTCAAGGGACCAACTTGAGACTATTTATTTATTTATTAAAAAGGATACACAACACAGGTGTACACATTCACATTCAAAAAAGTAATACCAAAAGTTAAAGCAAAGTGCTCCCGCAATTATAGGGTACCACAGCATGCGAAGAGTTTTTAACAACTTAACTATATATAGGTACGAGTATCTATAAATATAATATATAAAAGGTAACTTAATAATCTAAAGTAACAATAAGAGAAAGATGTTCATATAAAGCTGAATAAAAAACCTATTGAAATTTTGTTGAGAATATCTACTCAACACAATATCAAAAAAATCGTTGAAATCGAATCACCAAGTAAAAAGTTATATATATATATGTATATACGCGTCAACTTGAGAACCTCCTCCGTTTTTCGTCGGTTAAAAATATAGGTTATCAAGAGAAGTGATCACCAAAATACGGTTGTAAGGTATTTGCCTGACCCTTAAGGATCAGTATTGAAGGTATTCATCCGTAGATGAGTAAGGAAAATTAATTTGGCCGGGTGTAGTTGACTCATTCAATCATGTGGACACTTTCTGGAAGGATTACTTTGTCTTTATTGCTTATTATTTTTCTTAGTTATTTCAAGATTAACTTTTACCCGCGACTTGGTCTGCGTAGATTCAGAAAAACGATTTTCGGCGACTTTGTCGAAATTTAAAATTTGAGAAAATATAGCCTATGTTCGTGTCAAGACTTTAAACTATCTCTATATTCAATATCATCACAATAGGCCCAGCGGTTTGGCAGTGATGACGTCTCAGAGAGACAGACATGCAGACAGAGTTACTTTCGCATTTTTTATATTAGTGTCAATTATTTTGCTTAGTTATTTCAAGATATGACCCATATCACAATATTTAAGTAAGTATATAAAACTCTTTCATTACTGACTTCCTCATTGATTGACTGACTGATTGATTGATTTATGAACGCACAGCTTAAGGTGATAAGTGAAATTTTTGACATTTTGTATTGACCGAGTCTACCCGGATAAGACGGAAAAAACTGATAAAACTGCATTATCTTGAAAACCATCAAATTTAAAAAGAAACTGTCTGTAATTTACTTAGCTAGTATGATTATCTAACAAATTATATAAAAACAAAACTGTATATTTTGCGGTTATTGAGAAAAAACGATTCAGCATTCATCAAAAAATTACTCGTCTTTATATAAATTTGCTCGTATACTAGCTTTTAACTAGTTTCAGTTATACGAGTAAGTTTTCTATCTGTATTTTCTAATTATCTAAATATTTTGCGTAGTTTCTTTGTATTTAGCCCGCGCAGTTTGTGAGCGGGTTTAGAGAATGGCTGTAGTCGTCGTTACCAGGACAATGCTCTTTGGCAAAATGCGAGAGTTTTTATTTTGTTTTGTTTTTTACGTTATTTTTAGCGGCAACGGGTTTGCAACCTGTCATGGCAAGTTAGATTCAAAACTGTATCTAGTTTAATAAGTAGGTACTAACTAAACAATATTTATAAAATAAAATATAAATAGGATCACGACTGTAATCCCCAAGTACGGTAGGCATCCTCTCAGATCTTCAGACGCTTAGATCCTTTGAAGATGTCTAGTGGGGGTAGTCAGAGACCCGTCCAAACATTATATTTGGCACATGCCCACATTTTGCAGTAGTTAGCATTCCATACGTGACAGGTTGCAAGCCCATCGCCGCTTATAAGAACACTAACTGGTTTCCTCACGATGTTTTCCTTCACCGTTGTAAGCACGTGTTTTTGATGCGCATATACATTTTCGAACAGAAAAATCCATTTATGAACGCCGCTATTCGAACCCACGACCTTTAGATTGAAAGTCGAGGTACATCCCACTCGGCCAACACTATTAAAATAACTAAACAATATTACTAGTAAAGCCATAAAATTACATGCAATACTGTAACTGTCAAAATACAAGTATGGTTCAAGCATCGACTACATAGCCTAATAGACGCCTAATGGCTTCATTTCTTCAAACAAACAACTCTGTCAAGTCAGTGAGGTATGAGGTACGGGGGGAGCCGGAAAAAGCATTCTAATTTTAAAATGACGTGATTCACTAGGGATGGGAAGTGTTGACATGAGTTGTCGATAGCAGTCAGAGGCACGTCCAAATATTATATTTGGCACATACCCACATTTTGCAGTAGTTAGCAGTCCATACGTGACAGGTTGCAAGCCCATCGCCGCTTATAAAAATACTTACTAGGTACTGGTTTCCTCACGATGCGATGTTTTCCTTCACCATTTTAAACACGTGTTTAAAATGGTGAATGTATAAATATCAATTGCTGTTCGTTAGTCTCGCTAAAACTCGAGAACGGCTGAACGGATTTATTTTATCTTGGTCTTTAAATATTCGTGGAGGTCTATGAAGGTTAAAAGGTGAAAAAAAAAACGAATAATTGCCGGGAAAACCTAAAAACAGCCCTTTTCTTTTTCCCATACAAAAGTTAAAAAAACGTAGAGTCCATTTGAGCTTTATTAGGTTTGATAGTACGGGAACGGGAACGGGAACGGGATCGGGATCGGGATCGGGATCGGGAACGGGAACGGGAACGGGAACGGGAACGGGAACGGGAACGGGAACGGGAACGGGAACGGGAACGGGAACGGGAACGGGAACGGGAACGGGAACGGGAACGGGAACGGGAACGGGAACGGGAACGGGAACGGGAACGGGAACAGGAACGCGAACGCGAACGCGAACGCGAACGCGAACGCGAACGCGAACGCGAACGCGAACGCGAACGCGAACGCGAACGCGAACGCGAACGCGAACGCGAACGCGAACGCGAACGCGAACTAATTCTAAAGCGATAATATGATAAATGCGAATAGCAAATAGGTTACTTCATATCCATGTAGGTACAACGCGAGCGAAGCCGCGGACGGAAGCTAGTTGGCAATAAGTAGTTTTACTAGTTAGGTCCAACTGTTGTTGTTACTACTATGTAGGTTTATCGATCATCAATTATTGAGTAGTGATACAACACTATTGACTTTCGACAAGGAAAATAACCAGTCTTACTTGAGCTTGTGGTAATGGTTTTTTAGCATAAACAGACGAGATGTGCACGGGTCAAGGAAGTGGTCGGTACTACTGCAGGTTTGACGCGCGGTATTTTTTATCGGCCGTATAAGACTGATCTTTTGGATGTCAATGTTCGCCTTGCATGCGGTGTCTTTTTGGGCTGTGTAGTCGATGGGTTCAAGCTTACAACTCTGATGAAAAATGTAGTGAGGAAACATTATTGTAAGCGGCGACGGGCTTGCAACCTGTCATGTTGAATGCTAGCTACTGCAAAATGTTGGCATGTGCCAAATGTAATTTTGGACGTGCCTCTGACTAACCTTTTTAGACAAGGATCTAAACATGTGAAGATCTGAGAAGATACCGTAGATAGATAGATAGATAGATAGAAAACTCTTTATTGCACACCACATAACAATAACATGAAAAAAAGAAGCAACACAAACCAACATTGGAGTACAATGGGCGGTCTTATCGCTGGGAGCGATCTCTTCCAGACAACCTTTGGATGGACTGGACATAAAGTGTACGATATACGACGGTGGTGCAGTCAAAAGCGTGTACCTACATACATTTAATACAAAATAAACCTAAAAATATCTTTAAAAACAAATAAAATTAAAATAAAATTAAAATACCTAATCTATACTACTCAGAGGTATTTAAAAAGTGACTGAGTAATAGCCTTTTGAAAATGTACTCGGGGTTAACATTCGTGATTTCTTATTTCATTTTACATAACATTTCTTTGTCTAGAAATATCTTTAACTCTATATTTTTTAAATAAATCAAATTAGAGATGAGATAGGATCACGACTGTGATTCCGAAAAACGGTAGGACATATTCTCAGATCTTCAAATTTTTAAATCCTTGAATGTATTCAAAAGGGGTAGGCAGAGGTACGTCCAAACATTATATTTAGCACATGCTCACATTTTGCAGTACCTACTTAGCATCCAATATGGCAAGTTCATCGCCGCTTCTAAGAATATTAACAGTGTTCTTACGATGTTTTCCTTCACCGCTTTGAACATTATGTTAATGCACATATAAATGTTAAATAGAAAAAAACATGAATGCACCGCCGGGATTTGAACACGCGACCTTAGGATTGAAAGTCTAGACACTTCCCACTCGGATAAATAAATATAAATAAATCACTTATTCTAAATGAAAGGTCTGTATATTTGACTTGAAATAAGCAAGCAACTATTATAATAAAAACCGGCAAAGTGCGAGTCGGATTCGCGCACGAAAGGTTCCCTACCTTTATCTATAAAAAACGGCAAGAAATCACGTTTGTTGTTGCCCCACTTAAATATTTATTTTCTTCTATTTTTAATATTTTATGTCATAGCTATACATCATCTGTGAAAATTTTAACAGTCTAGCTATCACGGTACATGACATAGTCTTGTGACAGAGAAACAGACGGACAGCGAAGTCTTAGTAATAGGGTTCCGTTTTTACGCTCTGGATACGGAACCCTAAATCCCTCCATAAATTGTTGTCAAAAACTCTGCACATTTTCATTCGCGTTTTCAAAACTTTCAGAATGATTAATATGACGATTTTTTATTTTAAATCTCTGTAAAATTAATTTCGTAGTGAGCCACAATATTTCTGTGTCGACGTCTCCTGGGTTTGTTTTAAAGCTTTAGTGCTCTGTCTAATTGTAAAGTTGCAACTGTTTAGAATAACTGCAATAACTGGATCCAGTAACCTGCTAATTTAGAAGCTACATGGATCCAACTAGAAGAAGCTCAATAACGAAACTGATGAGCTAGAAAGACAAGAAAGAAGTGTAATGTACCATTTTTCGTGGGTTGAATTAGGTTCGTAAATCAGCTGTTTGACTTTTAAATCGCGACGCATTGGGGAGCGTCCATTAAGGGGGAGGGGGGGTCGAGAGAAACAATAAACAGGCAAAATTACAAAGAACTGTAGGTATAACAGAGTTATTTTTCTAAATAGAAGAAAAAATTAAGCAAGTTATGTTTTTTTTTAAAACCAATGCACTACAACACTTGTTTACGTATTTATACTAAAAAAAGCAATTTTAAAGCATTTTTAAAATCTAACGTAAGATTATAGAGGCCAAATCTCACGACATCTCACCAAGGAAGATGGGAAGGGCTCGAAAAAATTCCAAAATCTCTTCACGTAATTAAAGGACGCCTCCTAAGCCAAAAAAGTAGCAGTACTAGCACCGTTCGCACAAAGCATAATGACACAAGCGTGCTAGTAGCAATTCAGCCTTTTTGTTCATACAGTGTTTTGTTGAGTTCTACGAGTAGTTGAGCTGAATACATTATTTCATTGGAATGAGTGTTGCTCGCTTTGTGAAATTTTTTTCGTGTCTCTTTAGTAAGCTTTCCAAGCGTTTTATTTTGTTTGTTTAATGTAAAAGGTACTCAGGTTAATAATACTAATAGAAGAATGGCTATGTTTATGTTAAATGCACTGGATTGTATTATAAGATGTTAATTTATGGTGATATGTGAAATTTTTGGTTTTTTGTATGTGCTGAATCTACTCGGATAAGACCGGAAAAAGTGATAAAACTGCATTATATTGAAAACCATCAAACTTAAAAAGAAACAGTCTACATTTTACTTAGCTAGTATGATTATCTAACGAATGATATAAGATGAACTGTTTAGCTATTCTTAGTTTTGATTAAAAACGAAACTAGTGATTTTGAAAAGAAAACGAGAAAGGTTTCACCAATCGTGTTTCTGTCCATAATTTATCTAGATTATATTCTTATGTTATCTTTGTCATAAAAAACAAAACTGTATGTTTTGCGGTTATTGAGAAAAAACGATACCGGTACACAAATATTGTTTGAATATCTGTTATAATATTTATATCGAAATCGGTTCAACCGTTATGCAATGGAATAACAAAAAAACATCCATTTTATATTTGTATGAAGCGAATGTTATAATAAAATGAAACGCCAATGTTTGTATGAAAAAAACAAACAAACAAAGTTGCAGATGTCCGCTAGTTTTTAGGGTTCCGTACCCAAAGGGTAAAAACGGCACCCTATTACTAAGACTTCGCTGTCCGTCTGTCCGTCTGTCACAGGGCTGTATCTTATGAACCATGATAGCTAGACAGTTGAAATTTTCATAGATAATGTATTTCTGTTGTCGCTTTAACAACAAATACTATAAATGTAATAAAAAAAATATTTAAGTGGGGCCATACAACAAACGTGTTTTTTGCCTTTTTTTATAGATAATGGTACGGAACCCTTCATGCGCGAGTCCGACTCGCACTTGGCCGGTTTTTAATATTTAGTGTAGGTAGTAGGTATGTGAAGTGAAGACCCTTTCTTCCGCTTTAAGAAAGTTTCTTAAAGGCCCACAAATAAACACTGCCCTTAAAAAACAAAATACATATTTAAACACTTATTGCAGAAACAAACACAGAACAAAACTTTTGTAATTTCGCGCCGAAAGTACGTCTCACTTATAAAATTATAACGCATGGAAACAACTTCGGAAAATATCAAAGTTTTTTAAACAGATGAGTCGCATAAGAGCCACATTGTGTTAAAGAAATATGAAATGAAATAGGTGCGGATATCCTCTCAGATCTCCAAGCGCTCAGATCCTTGAAGTAGTCTGAAGGAGTTAGTCAGAGGTACGTGAACATGGAGATATATGCGCATTAATGCGTGCTTAAGATGGATAAGAAAACCAGTTATTATTATAAGCGGCGATAGACTTGCAACTTATCACGTATGAAATGCTTATCACTATATAACATGCCAAATAATGAGCGTGCCTCTGACTACCCCCATTAGATATCTTCAAGGACCTGAAAGTCTACCGTAGGTACTTGTCATTAAAGTGGTCATTTTATTTATTTTTTAGGGTAAAAACGGGACCCTATTACTAAGACTTCGCTGTCCGTGGTCCGTCTGTCCATCTGTCCGTCTGTCCGTCTGTCTGTTCTGTATCTCATGAATTGTAAAAGTGTTGTAAAATTTTCACAGATTATGTATTTCTGTTGCCGCTATAACAACAAATACTAAAAACAGATTATAATAAATATTTAAGTGGGGTTCTCATACAACTAACGTGTTTTTTTGAGAATAATGGTACGGAACCCTTCATGAGCGAGTCCGACTCGCACTTGGCCAGTTTTTTTTCAAAGTGTCCAATCAATCTAAGTTGGTATAATTTTAATCAGCCGAGTGCTCGACACAGCTATAAAGCGAAATTAAATTGAATTGAAAAGTTATGAAACGAACCCCAGTAGGTTCCCGTTTAGTTTGCTCGGAAACAACTTCGTTACCAAATAAAATACCACTTTGTTCGATTCAATATCCGGTCCGAGTCCGTATCGAAATTTATGAAAGTCCTATTTCGGGTTAGTTCGGGGTGAATTTAGTGGCACACAAATGTCAACTTCAGGTAAATTATTGACATAATGAGATGGTGAACATTTGCGCCAGTGAGGGAAAACAGCGTCGGCGTAGAGTGCGATTTTTGATCAATTCCGTTTTTAGGGTTCCGTACCCAAAGGGTAAAAACGGGACCCTGTCTGTCTGTCTGTCCGTCCGTCTGTCTGTCACAGGGCTGTATCTCACAAACCGTGATAGCTAGACAGTTGAAATTTTCACAGAATATGTATTTCTGTTGCTGCTATAACAACAAATACTAAAAACAGAATAAAATAAATATATAAGGGTGGCTCCCATACAACAAACGTGTTTTATGCCGTTTTTATAGGTGAAATGGTATGGAACCTTTCGTGCGCGAGTCCGACTCGCACTTGGCCGGTTTTTTCGTTCTCCTGAAAAGTTTACTTTAACTGACATACGAGGTATTCACTCTACGCCGACGATAGATCGAGTTAGCCCACTCCATCTGGAAACATGTCTTAAAACCATTCGTTAAAAAAATAACAAAAGAGAAAAAAATTACTTAAGTAGGTACTTAAATTGAACCGGCCAACCAGTCAACTAAACCACCGCTATCGCGTACCCCCTATGACTCAATGGTGTACCCCCAGTCGTACGCATACCTCACTTTGAGAAACCCTGCTCTACGACCTTTTGACAAAAATACACCACAGTACATTTTGCCACTCCACTTTCCAGCAAAGTGGAGTGGCTGAATCGATTTAATTGAAACTTGGAATAGATATGACCTGGAATAAAACTTTTATCCAGATACGCGAGTGATGCCGCCGGAAAAAGCTATCAAGAGACATCATCTATGCTTTTTATAGCGATCAGCTTTTATGCGAGCGAAGCCGTTGTGGTAACTAGTAAAAATTGAGCTTGCAATCACAACATATGGCAATATAGTGTCCACGTTTTAACGCGAATTTGACTATTCTGTTGGTTTATTTAAAAAAATTGAGCAAACATTTAAGAAACTAGATAAAACCTGCCTGTCTCTTGACCAAACCTAGAATAAGTTTTCTGTTGAAATATATTTTTCAATGACAAGCTTTTGTAAAATCATATAAACCATCGAGCACCAGCGCGCTATCACCTCATATAACATTGTCATCGGAACTTGACAAGAATGCAAAGTTTTTACACAATCGAAGTATTTACTAAGGAGTTCCATTGTGAGTGTTTGTTGAACAGCTCCTGACTCAATCATCAGATCAGCTTACTATCATGTTATTGCATTGTCACCGAAGTTACATAAGTATGCGAAATTTCAGCTCAATCGGTTGGGGATAACTGCTTCAAAATTGAGTTGCAAAGTATAGTTACAAGCAAGTTAAATAAAAGCTTGTAAAAAATAAGAAAGCGAACATGTTTTTAGGGTTCCGTAAAAATAAATCTATCGAGAAAAGGTACACCAATCTTGTTTCTGTTATTTTATCTAGATTGATCTTATCTATATGATTGATTTTATCTTAGATCCTTGCGGTTAAGGAGAAAAAACTGTTCTACATTCATCAAATTATACCTTGACTTAAGACGTAGTAATAAATATTTTTGATAATTGCAGAATCGTTTTTTCTCAATAACCACAAAATATACATTTTTGTTTTTTACTACAAAGATAACTTAAGGATTTAATCTAGATAAATTAAAGACAGAAACACGATTGGTGAAACTTTACTCCATAGATTTATTTTCCAAAGTTGGCTCTTCAAATTCAAATTCAAATTCAAATTCAAAAATCATTTATTTCAATAAAATCACAAGGATCACTTTGAAACGTCTTAGGAACTAGGTGAAGCTACGCCAATTCCACGCGACCAAGCCTAGAAGAATCAGGCAACAAACACGGCTTGGGGTCTACCTTTTTTTTTATGATCCTTTCCTTAATGCTATGTAGAGCTCCAGTGTGGTGCAAAAACACTAGTTCCGTTTGTACTCAAAACTATGAATAACTAAATAGTTCATTTTTATATAATTCGTTAGATAATCATACTAGCTAAATTAAGGACAATTTTTTTTTAAATTGGTTGTTTTCATGATAATGCAGTTTTATCACTTTTTGCGTCTTATCCGGGTAGACTCAGCCCATACAAAACGTCAAAAATGTCACGTATCACCTTAACGGACAGACACAGCCGTCACCTTCATCCCAAACGCAATGCCACTTTGACTACTGTCCCATCTGACAGGCATTTACTAACAGCTGTATAGAAAACCAATTGAAGCCTGGCGAGGCAGTGTGCAAGCGGCATAACGTTTATGGCCGGCACATATTGGCAGACGGGAGCGCAGAGGATTAAAATTTATATTTTTAAAGTAATGAATAACATGAACTTGATTAAAATAAGGTTTATATTTCGATGCTCAGTGATCTACATCGTATCGCAGTTTTACAATGTTTGTTTGGATAACTATTATAAAAATTAAAATTATAAATAAATAGGATCACGACTGTAATCCCCAAGTACGGTAAACATCCTCTCGGATCTCCAGGCGCTCAGATCTTTGAAGATATCTAAAGGGGCTAGTCAGAAGGACGTGGACACATTTGGCACATGCCCACATTTCGCGGTAACTATTAATTACTAGCTGTCTCGTTTGACGTTATCATGTCAAACTTGCAATTTTACGCTGGAAGAACCTTCTGACAATAACAAACACAACACCAACGTACACCAAGGGATTTTTATGTTCGAAAAATTTATATGCGCATCTAAAAACACGTGCTCAAAACGGTAAAGGAAAACATCGTGAGGAAACTTAGTATTCTTATAAGCGGAATATATGGAATGCTAACTACTGAAAAATTTTGGCATGTGCCAAATATAATGTTTGGACGTGCCTCTGACGACCCCTACTAGACATCTTCAAAGGATCTAAGAGTCTGGAGATCTGAGAGGATGTCTACCGTACTTGAGGATTATAGTCGTGATCCTATTTTTTTTTTTTATAAATTTAACTGATGAATTTTAAATTCTCTGCGCTCCGGTCTGCCAATGTCCACAGGCCCTTATTGAACGTACGTGCCTTGGCATTTGTCTGGTTCCAATTCTCTTCCAAATCTGCTCCACTTTGCAGCACTCTCTGTACTATGAAACAGTATTTCAATTTTTACATCTTGGCAACTGTATAACGGCTGGTGTCCGGCACAGATTAAAGACCTTGAACGACCTTTTTATATTGACTTTTTATACGGCACTTCGACTTAAAAGAATATAAATAACCAGCCGAACCGTGACAGACGTTGTCCTGTCAAAGTTTTTAATCTGTGATGTCAGACTTTTTGCACACCAGCGCCATCTATACCAAAATCATCCCTTTTGCATTTTTTATAATTTTGGAGATGTTTTTCGGATTATAAGTTCCCCTTTTATTAATTCTGGTTTTTTATCTACACACTACAGCAACTTTCATCTTAATCCGTTCATTCGTTTATTTTTGATTAGGGAACAAACATAGCAGCCTTATCACAAACTTTCGCATTTATAATATTATTAGGATTCAACCAAAATACCTCCCCTACAACCTTCTGGAAGGAATAGGTCTGATAACCAGTAACCCTGTACATAAGCCTGCGTATCTGCCTGAAGCACTTAGAGATCAAAACTAGAGATTACTGTCATAACAGCACCTACAAGCAGATTAATCACGTGACAACCGATCAGCTTTGATACCTGAAACCATTGGCTTAAGATAAGAAAACAAAGACTTAAATATGAACGACTAATGAAAACCCCCGCTACTTCGTTCACGGGTAAAAACGGGACCCTATTACTAAGGCGTCGCTGTCCGTCTGTCTGTATGTCTGTCCGTCCGTCTGTCACAGAGCTGTATCTCATGAACCGTGATAGCTAAACAGTTGAAATTTTCACAGATGATGTATTTCTGTTGTCGATATAACAATAAATACTAAAATCAGTGGGGCTCCCATAAAACAAACGTGTTTTGCTGTTTTTTATAGATAATGGTACGGAACAAATCGTGCGCGAGTCCGACTCGCATTTGACCGGTTTTTATATTTAGACAAGCTTTTGTGGATTATGCCACAAAATTGCGTAAAAACAAAAAATCACTTTTAATCAACAATATTGTAAAATATTGCCACAAATATAACTTAAATTGGATTAAGACTGTAATCCTTTAAGTTGATGCTTAATTTTTTTGTTTTTTTTTATGAGCTGAGTTTACCCGGATAAGACGGAATAAGTGATAAAATCGCATTATATTGAAAACCATCAAACTTAAAAAGAAACTGTCTTTAATGTATGTAGCTATTATGATTATATAACGAACTATATAAAAATGAACTGCTTAGCTTTTCACAGTTTTAAGTAGAAACGAAATTGTTTTGGAAGAGCCAACTTAGGAAAATAAATCTATCTAGAAAAGTTTCACCGATCGTGTTTCCGCCTATAATTTATCTAGATTAAATCCTTAAGATGTTTGTTGTATGTTTTACGGTAAAAAAACGATTTTGCATTTAGCAGAAAAATGTATTACTCGTCTTAATAAAGGTAGACGTCCTCTCAGATCTTTAGGAGCTCTGATCTTTATATTCGCAAAAAACAGTGTAACTTTTTTATCTACATCTACACTATAAAAGTCGTTTTTGCCGAGTAGGAGATACCCCGACTTTAAATCTGAAGGTCGTGGGTTTGATCTCCACTCAGGGTAAATATTTGAGTGATGATGAACAAGGATGTTTGTTGTGTATCATAAATATACAAAAAATATAAAATAAAATATCAGTTATCTACTTCCCATAGTACAAGCTTTGCTTAGTTTGGGACTAGATGGTAATGTGTGAAATGTTCACAAATATTTATTTAACACCCAAACACAGTCTTTTAATAAAACTAAAACAGCTATATTCTAAAAAACAAAGCATTTTACTTACGCCACTAAACCCACGACCTTTACGTTCTTTGTCTAACTCGTTTAACCACAAAAGTCTGTGAATTTCCAAGCCGCTCACAAATGTTATTTATAATGATTACATCGTATGACATCTTACATACTAATAACAAGATATCCTCGCCTCATTTTATATTCAACGAACAAGCTGGGTTCAGAGACCGATTGATCCATCAAAAATCCCTGCAACGCTATCCAAGCTCTGATTCTGCAAAAAGCAGCAGCGATTTAGTGACAGCCGTAATGTAGCGGAGACGTAAGTTCGTCACATATAATTAGGATACCCATTTATAGTAATAGATAGTTATTTATTTGCTACTTAAGCACACAGGCACTTGACTGCGTGAGTCACGCAACTTTAATCGCAAAGTTAAAACACTATGGCATCCATAACCAGGCACTTCACCTCTTACAATCTTACTTATCCAATAGCGTCCAGAAAGTTGATATTGGTGGCGAACGATCTTCTGGGTCTATTATTTAAATGGGAGTTCCACAGGGCTCGATTCTTGGTTCATTTTTATTCTTAGTTTACATTAATGACCTCCCTTTCTATGTAAAAGACATTTGTGACATAGTCCTATTTGCTGGTGATACGTCGCTTATTTTTAAAGTCGATAGATCTAAAGTTAACTTCGATGACATAAATGCGTCGCTGTCGCTAGTCATTAATCGGTTCACTGTAAACAACCTATTGCTTAATTCTAAGAAAACAAAACGCATTAAATTCACTTTACCTACAAGGACCCTTAAAATAGGGACTGAATAAATTAACCGACTTGGTATTGGATGACATGGACATGGATCTCACAACTTTTTACGGTAGAAGAACTGAGTTGTATTGCGAGACTTGGCTTTTTTTACAAGTTATGTTTTTGATGGCATATATAATAACACCTAGAAACAGAGCAAACATCTATGTTTGTCGCACTAATGTTTATCCCACAACCTACAGCGCAGAAGGTAGAGCTACTACCAACTGAGCCATGAGGCAAGTCCCAATACCGTAATCCTAGAGAAATCTTCGGACCAGGCAGCGACTCAACTCTATGATGATGAACAGCAGTGAAACCACCATTCTTGTTTGAGCCTTCAGTTTGTTCGATTGGCATCACACTGGAGCTCTACATAGCATTATGGAAAGGATAATTTAAAAAAAGGTAGACCCAAGCCGTGTTTGTTGCCTGAGTCTTCTAGGCTTGGTCGCGTGGAATCGGCGTAGCTTCACCTAGTTCCTAAGACGTTTCAAAGTGATCCTTGTGATTTTATTGAAATAAATGATTTTTAAATTTGAATTTGTTTTTGACAACTATTTACGTAAAAATTACGAGTACCATGCTCTCACAACACCCAGAACCGTAAATACTTGCAAATTAAAACATTTCTCGCCGCGGGGATCGAACCCGCCCCATTGCATTATTCATTTTGAACAAACATTTAATGTACTAACAAAAAACTCAGCGAGCCGGTTCAACAGCTTGAATGACAAAATAATTTAAGGTTTTTTCAAATTTTTGTTTTTATTCAAAAAACAAAGAGAAATAAGTGATAAATCCTATCCTTGAAAACTATCAAACTCAAAAAGAAACTGTCTTTAATTTAGGTAGATATTATCATTGCTAACATTTTTTATTTTGGAACAAAAATGAAAAAGACCCTTTTTCGGATGATAAATCTAACAAGAAAAGTTAAACGAATCGTGTTTCTGTCTTTAATTTGTCTAAATAAAACCATAAAGTTACATATTGCTTGAAAATCAAAGCTGTACCATTTGCAAATATTGAGAAAAACACAATCAAAAATATATAAACGACCGAAATAAAATTTAAACCCTGGCCTTTATAAATGTGTTTGTAGGCAATTCTGTGCAGTGTCTACGAACGTGTCTCAATTTTCGTCTACGAAAATTGTGTAGCACCGTAGCAGCTCTTAAAACCAGTATTTCGTACCAGTATAAAAACATATTTTAACATATTCGTATGTAGTTTTTTACAGTGCGAAGGCAACACTATGGGTTACATTATTTAAGTTTGAATAGGGATTTCTATTTTTTTTTCTAGTAATAAACATAGCCTATGTTAATCAAAGATAATGTAGCATTCTAATTGTAAAATATTTTTTTAAATCGGTTCAGTAGTTTTCTAGTTTATTCGTTACAAACATATAAAATTACATAAATACAAATATCTAGGCCTGTTTAAAAATATTAGTCTATACTATATAAAGAGAAAAGATTTGATTGTTTGTTAGTTTGTTTGCATTGAATAGGCTCCAAAACTACTCGACCGATTTAAAAGATTATTTTACCATTAGAATCCTACTTTATCCCTGACTAGCGACCCGCCCCGGCTTCGCACGGGTGCAAAGCTGATACCAAAATATATTACAGAATGACTTTGTTTACTCGTTAACAGCATTTAAAATTTATAAAAAAAAGTCGCGGTAAAAAGTAAAGGATAGAAATTGATTATTGTGGGTTATCCTAAGAGATAAACATAATAACATCGCGGACTTTTTTGTAGACCTTTTTAAGGTATATAATAATTAGTACATTATTTTGATTTATCTCGTAGAGTTCAGCCAGCGTTTGAATCATGAATCACTCTTTCTATTAAAAAAACCGCATCAAAATCCGTTGTGTAGTTTTAAAGATATAAGCATACATACAGACGCGGGAAGCGGGAATCGACTTTGCTTTATACTATGAACATAAGCGATATGAGTGATGAACATAAGCGATATTAATTACTAGAAAAAAATAGGGATTCTATTAAAACTTTTATAATGTAACATAAGGTATAAAAAAATTACTTTAAAATCAACCGTGCGACGCCGAGGCAGACAGCTAGTATAGAAATATAAAAATAAGTATGAAACTTTACCAAAAAAATAAATATCTTCACGATTTTTACTCTAATCTACTTACACTGTAAACGCCGAGTATTCGCCGATCTGCCGTTGATGTAATTACAATAACCGCCCGTTAACATGTTGGTGAACTATGGTCTAACGACGTTCCCTTTGTATAACTTCACTAAAATTCCTCCAAATTTAATGCCAAATAATTAAATTTATACACAGAGATAAGTCAAAGCTAAAATTGCTCGTATCTTAAGTATGCATGTTTAGTTTATAACTACGGTAATTTGTCTAGCCTTACAGATTAGTTTTGCCTTCTGTGGTGTAGGTTGTGGGTTCGATTTCTAGCTGGGAAAAACATTTGTAAAATAGATGTTTGTTCTGTGTCTGGGTGATATAATGTATTTGCAAAAAAAAAAGTATTTATATATTGTATCATTAATCTGGTTCCCATAGTACAAGCTTTACTTAGTTTGGGGCTAGATGGCGATGTGTGAAACTGTAAAAAATACTAATTAAAAAATAATGTATTGTCTCTCATATTTATTTATTTTACTCTAAGCAAATTTTATTCCATCTTTTAATTGTCTCGTTATTGAGTTGTTGATATTCTTGCTGCCAACCATTTTTAGAGTTCCGTACCCAAAGCGTAAAAACGGGACTAAGACTTCGCTGTCCGTCTGTCCGTCTGTCTGTCACAGGGTTGTATCTCATAAACCGTGATAGCTAGACAGTTGAAATTTTCACAGATTATTTATTTTTGTTGCCACTATAACAACAAATACTAAAAACAGAATAAAATAAATATTTAAGTGGGGCTCCCATACAACAAACGTGATTTTTTAACCGTTTTTTATAGATAACGGTAAGTAACCCTTCGTTTGCGAGTCCGACTCGCACTTTGCCGGTTTTTTACTACTACTATTTAGTACTTTGGCTGGTTAAAAATGTGTTAAGTCCGCCTTTTTGTATTTAATTTTTGAAGTGGAATTAAGGTATTAATAAATGATTATAATTGCAATCAAGCTTAATTACTAACTGCAGCTGATATTATATCACAGCTGGTTTCAAATAGAAACTAATTGAAATTAATTACAACAATACTTACGTAATAGACTGCCAGGCGCTAGACGTGCGAGTTTGGTCACAGTGGTGAAACAGGTTTCTCAATAGTTCGATTTACTTGTTCTACCGACGAACAACTGACACTTCATTTTCAGGAGTTAGGATAAGACCCGGTTGTGGTGCCTTCCCCGGTTTTGGGCATTTTCAACTTTGGCAGTCAATAACTAAGAATAGCAAACAAACTTGTTTAAAAGCTATGGTTAATACAATTCTTTGTCTATGGTCCGTTTTGATTAGTGACAGTCGTGATGCGATAAACCTCTAGATTGATCACAACTAAATATTTCCCTCTTATTATATTTAAATATGAATAATAAAAAAAAATTGGTAGATTTTAAACACAGCGCCATCTAGCTCCTAACTAAGCAAAGCTTGTACTATGGGAACCAGATAACTGACAGAATACATATACCTTGACAATGTCAAGCGCTGTGTGTGGTCCGCTTCGCACAGCTAGGCGTTGGTAGAAAGGGACCCTTAATATTCAAAGGTTTGTGATCAATTTGACATTAACAGTCATTTCCCGTCTGTCATGGCGTCAGGTTTCCCGTAAATTTCTAACCGTCTCGAAATTATCGCTCATAGCTATAAAACTGTCCATGTACATCATAAAATGAAATAGGCTGCAGCAAGTATCATCATCAAGTATGGTGGACTCATTCTCGCAGATCTCTAGGCGTTTTTAAATCTCGTTGAAGATTTTAACTATAAATACGGCTAATTACCACGTTTTTTCTTGTAATGCTGACGTTTCGAGCCAATTCGTCAGACTCGCGTACCGAGGGTTCCGTACAAACTTTTATAGCTATAATCTTATAGATAAAGAACTATTTTTCTGTATTTTTTCAAAATTTTAGGCCACTAGTTTCAGAAATAAGGAAGGGTGGGGAATGGAGTGACAGATACACGAGTGACTCTATACGGGTTCCGTTTTTTTCTGTTGAGGTACGAATCCTTAAAAACTGTCAAAAACTATACATTCGTGGACTTTGTAAGCACAATCTACTCGTTGTTGTCAGGATCGTAGCAAGTGGAAAGCCGTGATCTCTGCCTACCCCTCTGGGAAACAGGCGTGATTTTATGTATGTATGTATCTACTCGTTTTATTTGCAAATCCCACTTACATACACATTTGCTCATGCAAATAAGAGCAAGCGTTCATAAAGATAGTAAACCAGAAGGCACAAAACGAAAAAATCCACTAAGCGACATAGCACTAGTTTTAGGATTATTGAAAGCATAGCGATCACCTCATATAAGTTGTTTTTATTTTTTAAACTACTTTGTCATTTTCTGGATCAGTTGAGTGCCTGTGTATTTTATTAATATTCTGTAATATATTTTTAACACGTGCTCAAAACGGTGAAGGAAAACATCGTGAGGAAACCAGTTAGTATTCTTATAAGCGGCGATGGGCTTGCAACCTGTCACGTATGGAATGCTAACTACTGCAAAATGTGGGCATGTGCCAAATACAATGTTTGGACGTGCCTCTGACTACCCCCAGTAGACATCTTCAAAGGATCTAAACGTCTAGAGATCTGAGATAATGTTTACCATACTTTATTACAGTCTTGATCTAATTTTTATAATAAATTTTTAATCATCTGCGCTGCCGTCCGCCAATCTGCGCAGGCAACATTTCATTTAACACATACCGTGTCCATTACCTTTGTGATTTTAGACCCTCATTTTTGATGTGATGGATTCTATATCGGTTCAATAAAGCCTATAGAGCTTCACACACAACAGTATATTAATGTACATCACATCCCGGAATGTATAGCTAGAACCCCGTCCAAACGCCGGCGTTCGGGCTCTGACGTCATCGCGCATGCGCATTTTTGAAAATTTATTATAAAATAACCAGAAGAGCTATCGCTTCCGGGTTTTGACTGTTACGAAGCTGACAGATGACAGTATCGTTCTGTGTAACAAAACCATTCACTTCCGGATCCGAAATATGTTTCCGCGCAAATTTAATTTTTTTTTTTTTTTTGCGCCATTTTTTTTTTATCTAAAAAAATTCACTAAAAATCCATTTATTTAGTTTATTATAAAGTTTCTTATTTATATGATAAACAATAGCTATTGTTATGATCTATAAAAGAAACTTCATTTAAATTGCTTTTATATTTTTTTTGATGATTTTTTTAATTTTTTTTTTTTAATTTTTTTTTACTTATTACCTTATTTATTTTTTTCTAAAAAGGTTATTTACACTCTAAATTGCATTTATAGATAAGTTTGTTGAAAATTTCACGGAGAATCCAAAAATATATAGATGTCTATACCTTTTCATGCAAAATAACGAGATATAGGTGAAATAGTGCATTTATGGCGCCAAAAAACCGCCAAAAAAACGGCGCCAAAAAAACCTGTCAAGACCCAGGGGTTAAATAACACACATAACAGGTAAAGTATTGTATCTTTTTGACATCCTTTTCGAACAGATATACGGAAATGTATTGAGATGTATTAAGATGTATCGAAAAAATGTATATTTTCATATCGCTCTGTATATTATGATATGAAGATGTAATAAGTTTTGTGTTGAATTTTTTTTTACAATGACAAGCTTTTGTAAAATCAACCATCGAGTACTAGCGCGCTATCACCTGTCACATCATGTAACATTTGTCATCGGAACTTGACAAGAATGCAAAGTTTTTACTCAATTGAAGTATTTACTAAGAAGTTTCGTTGTGAGTGACTGTTGAACTATTCAACAGTCACTCACAACGAAACTTCTTCCTAGCTCCAACAACAGATCAGCTCGCTGTCACCATATTATTGCATTGTCACCGAAGTTACTTAAGTATGTCAAATTTCAGCTTAATCGGTTAAAGATAACTTCTTCAAAATTGAGTTGCAAGTTTCCACCTTAACAAACATTGTTTCATATTAACATAGTTACATACATACACATACATTGCAAGTTAACTAAAAGCTTGTAAATGTAAATAATAGCTGTCGTTTTACGTTTCCTACGAAAAGTTGTAATGAGATATATCCTAATAATATTATAAATGCAAAAGTTTGTAATAAGGCTGCTATGTTTGTTCCCTAATCAAAAATAAACGACAAAACGGATTAAGATGGAATTTGCTGTAGTATGTGGATAAAAAATCTGAATAAATAAAGGGGGAACTTATAATCCGAAAACCCACCTCTAAATGATAAAAAAACGCAAAAAGGATGATTTTGATATAGATGGCGTTGGTGTGCAACAAATCTGACATCACAGACTAAAAACATTTAGTCGCTATAGCAACGCAGTTTTGACTAATAAATGAGCATTCTACCAAAATTTATTACAAAATTGACAGATCAACGTTTGTCACGGGTCGGCTAGTCGTGCTATAATGTACATCTTTACATTATAGCTGCTGTGTGTGAAGCCCAATAGTTTGTGCTAACCTTCAGGACAGTTTCACTTCTGGCTCAGCTCCAGAGATACCGTTGGACAATGGTCATTCATAAATTACAATTTTCGCGTACCACTGCTCTGTGCCATTTCGCATTAATAAAATAATAAAGATCTTAGTTTCATTCTAGTTCTATTAACCAACCTCATATCCGAGTAGCAATTCTTGGTAATTTATTATGATAAATATTCTCAAAAAGATTCTGCCAGTCTAGTGTATAGGACATATAAATTACCAATATATCCTAATAATATTATATATGCAAAAGTTTGTGAGTTAGTTGAAACTGAATAAAATGAAATTTGCTGTAGATGTAGATATAATGCCCGAATAAAACATAGACTACTTTGAAATACGAAAAACATCCAAAATATTTCTCAATAATTAATTATAATTCATTCTCACATACTTTGGGATTATAATGGCCGCTAATGTACTGAACCTAAAGTGAAAAAATATTTCTAGTATCATCATTCAGGTGCTATTTTGGAAAAAGGCCAAATGATGAAGTTGCAAAATTGACCACTTTTTCTTTCCATTATTTGCTACAACGTTCACGTTACATTTTAACCTCTGACTACCCTCCTTTGATATAAGAGTTATGTTTCTTAGAAAAGCAAAAAAGATCTAATGAATTGTCATGAAAATATATTAGGACAGCTTCCTCTGTCACATTTTTATAGGCTATTGATTTATACTTAATGGTTTTTAGGGTTCCGTACGCATAGGGTAAAAACGGGACCCTATTACTAAGATTTCGCTGGATGTCCGTCTATCTGTCACAGGGCTGTATCTCATGAACCGTGACAGCAACAGTTGAAATTTTCACATATGATGTATTTTTGTTGCCGCTATAACAAAATAAAATAAATATTTAAGTGGGGCTCCCATACAACAAACGTGTTTTTTGCCGTTTTTTATAGATAATGGTACGAAATCTTTCGTGCGCGATTCCGACTCGCACTTGGCCGGTTTTTTTTATATTTTTAGACCCTATTAATAATATCATTATGTACCAATATATTATCTTGTCTAATTGTGTTGGTTAATATTCTGCTAAATAAATATTAATTTACTTTGTAAGAAGACAATTATTTGCGCCGTCGTGAGTATTGAACCCGCACCTCTTTCGTCTTAACCAAGGTCGTCAAATACCATACGTCTTTTCCAACACGCAATCTCGAAAATAGATAAAATACAAGTTACTCGTAGCTTCACCACTTTTAGTGCGAGTTTTCTGGTATGACGGTTACCTAATGCCTTTTGGGCCTCCTTAGTATTTGTGTTTTTAAAGACAATTTCACTAAAGCACCCCATCAATCCTCACAAATCGTAGCACAGTACCCCGAGCACTAGTTTCAACGGCATCATTACAGATTTTTACTAGTTAAAACCTCTATATACACATTAAAAATTACAATCTCAAAATACAATGTAATATTATGGTACTAGCAAGCTGGTCTGATGATGGAATTCGAATGTAGGAACTTCTCAACTACACAATATAACCCCGTTGTATTTGGGCTCGTTGGATTTGTCTTGACGAGCTCAAAAATTATAAAAGCTTGTTTTTGAAACTATATTTTTAATTATAAGTATTATAACAGTTATCTAGCTCCCATAGTACAAGCCTTGCTTATTTTGGGGCTAGATGGCGCTGTGTGAAATGTCTACTATTATTTATTTATTATTATTTACGACGAACTCGCGCGCGATTCGCCAGCGTTGAGAACTTGTGCTAAGGGTAAACTATTATCGTTTCGTCTCATAATAAGATGAAATTGGATTTCTTATCTAGCGTATATAAAAACATAAACTAACATAAAATTGCGTTGCTATAGGCTTATGATGTTAATATGTTAGAAATGAGGGAGGTATTCGTACAATAACCTGCCACTGCCAACTACTTTTACCTCACTGGCACGTGTAAGAAAGAAAGAAAGAAAGAATACATTTATTTTGTGTCAACATAATCTATTAAAACTAAACAAAAAACATACATATTGGCAACATTGACAACAAAATTGGTCACCACTCAGCTATATGCTGCAACAGCGAGAGTTGATGCAGCGCTGATTTTCAGTAGTGCCATAGTGCGTGTGGGGCAGCATACTGCAAATAACACAGTGCATATATTTACATTACTTAAATTCTAAAATACCTATTATTTAACATTCTATGAAAAATATATAAACTAAATAGCAAAACAAAATAATATACTTATGAATAATATAATAAAATATAAGGCCTAGAACGACTACCTAGGGATGGACTTGTGAGTTTAAAAGGTAATTCTTAAGGGTTTTTTTTAAAGAGAATATATTGTAAAGCCAGGGCAGGCAGCTAGTACTTAATAATAAAAAACTTCAGGGAAAATCTATCTTAAAAATACACCAGGTTATGAGTTATTCCTTTCAGCACTAATGCAATATTCATTTTACTCATTTCAGATATTTCGCGCGGGTGAAGCGTCAAGTGTTTTTCTGAATAAGCCATTTTACAATGTGAAAATGCGAGACCTTTTTGATCTTTGCCTTTGTGTACTTTTTTGTCACTTTAGCTCTTATTTCCGAAGAAATAGTCACTGTTATGTTACATTTTAAAAGCATTTTCTGTCATAACACGATTGTAGTGTTTGATGGTAAAGCATACTACAGCAAAACTTTCGTGAGTTGTACTACACATTATTACAACAACGGGAAATTACTCACGTAAATGATAAATTGTCAATGAGGACACCGACAATGTTTCGATTCATCTAGAGAATCTTCTTCAGGGTGAGTGGACCATAACTCGCGCGCTACCCTGCTCGCATTGCCGTCTCGCACGCATTGACAATTTATCATTTACGTGAGTAATTTCCCGTTGTTGTAATAATGTGCATACTACAGCACTTGAGATTTTTTAAATAACAGAATAGTTTGATGAATAATTTTAATTTCATCAATAATTTTATGTCATGTAACACAATTTCTAATCCTTTGTATGTTTTTGTCAAAAGACAAAAGTCTTTAAATAATAATTATATTAAATTCCCTATAAAAATTATGTTAACAAACAGTACCAAACGGTGAAGGAAAACATCGTGAGGAAACCAGTTAGTAGCCTCACAGCTCAGTTGGTAGTAACTCTGCCTTCTGCGCTGTAGGTTGTGGGTTCGATCCCCACCCAGGGCAAATATTTGTGTGATAAACATAGATGTTTGTCCTGTGTCTGGGTGTTAATATGTATAATAAGTAGTATTTACAAAGATAAGTATATAAGTATTCTATCAGTTATCTGGTTCCCATAGTACAAGCTTTGCTTAGTTTGGGGCTAGATGGCGCTGTGTGAAATGTTCACCAATATTTATTTATTTATAAGCGGCTATGGGCTTGCAACCTGTCACGTATGGAATGCTAACTACTGCAAAATGTGGGCATGTGCCAAATATAATGCTTGGACGTGCCTCTAACTACCCCCACTAGATATCTTCAAAGGATCTGAAGATCTGAGAGGATGTCTACCGTACTTGGGGATAACAGACGTAATCCTATTTTTTTGTTACTTTACAAGGTTATCCACAAAAGATCAACCCGCCATCATGAGATAGAACACCACAGAACTCATAGTTTCTGATCCTATTTATTTTTATTTTTATTTTTTACTAGCGACCCGCCCCGGCTTCGCACGGGTAGCATGTTATTATACATATAAACCTTCCTCCTGAATCACTCTATCTATAAAAAAAACCGCATCAATATCCGTTGTGTAGTTTTAAAGATATATGCAAACATACATACATACAGACGCGGGAAGCGGAAAGCGACTTTGCTTTATACTATGTAGTGATTTATGTCGTCAGTTGACGGTCAACGCTTCGCAGGAAATGCCTTAAGTGGTTTTGCGAGGACAATGACTTTATTTCCACTCGGGTGGTCGTAAAAAATCCAAATTTAGTTTCGTGAGAAAATGGATTGGGTAGTAAAATACAAGAACCTACAAGCTATCCATTTTTTTTTTACTTTTTACACAACGTTAAAAGGATTCCGACGACGTGTCTTGCCATTTCGTTACTTAGGTTGGATGGAATATCATATTTTTGTAAGAAAATGCTTTTTTATTACAAGCTTTTATTTAAGTCAAGTGTAGCGTGTGCTGCTTTTTAACCAACTTCAAAAAGGAGGAGGTTATCAATACGCCTGTATTGTTTTAAGCCTATGCTTCCGAGGTGGTCCCATTACCACCAAGTCAGCATCTGATGATGGGATCCCAGATAAATCAAGAGAAACCTTCAAAATTTATGGGCATTGATAGTGATTTTCAACTATAGACCTTGCCCTTCTTTCATTGGCATACACCAAGTGGAGGGCTAGCCGGGGTAGGGGCCCCTGAGGGGGGAGGCCCCCCCACTACAATTTTTATTTATAAACATGAAGTCGGATTTGTTTTTAGTTTTTCAAGTTGGATCAAACTGCACACGGTGTGCAAAGTTTGATTAAAATCGGTTAAGTAGTTTAGGAGTCCATCGCGGACAAACAACGTAACACGTAATTTATATATACTTATCACTAGCCGACCCGTGACAAACGTTGTTCTGTCAATTTTTTTTGTAATAATCACATATGGAAAAAGCCCTTGGAAAATTACACTTACAGGCAGCTTCCAATTTTTTCTCTATAAAGTAAATTACGAATTTTGGTAGAATGCGCATCATTCATTAGTCAAAACTGCGTTGCTATGACGACTAAATGTTTTTAGTCTGTGATGTCAGATTTGTTGCACACCAGCGTCATCTATACCAAAATCATCCCTTTTGCATTTTTTACTATTTAAGGGTTGTTTCTCGGATTAAAAGTTCCCCCTTTATTTATTCTGATTTTTATCTGCATACTACAGCAAATTTCATTTTAATCCGTTTTGTCGTTTATTTTTGATTAGGGAACAAACATAGCAGCCTTATCACCAAATTATTTCTTTTAACTTTAAAAAGGAGTATCGACGCACCTTGCGAAGTATTTTCATCAAAAGCGAATATATTTCTGTTCACCATTTCTGTTTTGTTTGCTTTACGAAAATCATCACACAAAACATTTGTAAGATTGTTTGTCTATTTTCTTCCGTTAAACGAGTTTGCGATAATAACAAGTAAAATATTTATGCTGCAATTTATTACTTGATCAGGGGCCACACCACAAGATCGTTAAGTAATATCAAGACAATATTAGCGGCGACGGGATTGCAACCTGTCACGTATGGAATGATAACTACTGCAAAATGTGGGCATGTGCTAAATGTAATGTTTGGATGTGCCTCTGACTAGGCCTTTAGATATCTTCAAAGATCTGAGCGCCTAGATATCCCAAAATATGTCTGTCCAGTCATGATTTTATTTTCTTATAGATATTTCTTCTGTGTTATAAAATATTAATGTATATTGTGTATTTATTTTTAAAAAAGTATGTAAGTATTCTATCCGTAATATATTTCCCATACAAGCTTAGCTTAGTTTGTGGCTAGATGGCACTGTGTGAAATGTCCACCATTATTTATCATAATAATATTATAAATGCGAAAGTTTGTGAGTTTGTTTGTATATTTGTGCCTAAACGACAAAAGGTATTAAGATTAAATTTGCTGTAGATGTAGATATAATGCCATAATGCCCGAATTAAACATAGACTATTATGAAATACGAAAAACATACTTATAATGATTAAAAAAAAACGCAAAAGGCTGATTTTGGTATAGATGGCGCTGGTGTGCAAAAAATCTAACATCAATGTTGACATCATTACTCATTAGTCATAGCAACTGGCGTTACTCTAAGTCTAAGCAATTTTTTAAATTTGGACAGGGCTACGTCTGATAGGGACAGCTAGTCCTAATAATATTATAAATGCAAAAGTTTGTGAGTTTGTATGTATGTTTGTTCCCGAATCAGGCCTATACGAAAACGGATTGAGTTGAAATTTGCTGTAAATGTAGATATAATGCCGAATAAATAATAAACTACTATAATAAATGAAAAACATCCCCAAAACTATAAAAAACTCAAAAGGGATGATTTCTGTACAGATGGCGCTGGTGTGCAACAAATCTGACATCGCAGACTAAAAACATTCACCCTCGTATTCAAGAACGACACTATGAGAACACGCACCCACAGTGGACGAAATCTTTTTTCATAAACATCACTTTATGTGTTGAGCGGCACTATGTCGCACGCTACCGTGTGCCTTTAGAGCTCAACTTTGGCTAGAGGCACACGACAATGTGCCTCTAGTCACACTTTGCAGTGTCGCACAACACATAAAGTGATTTTTATGAAAAAAGATTTCGTCCACTGTGGGTGCGTGTTCTCATAGTGTCGTTCTTGAATACGAGGGTCAGTCTTTTCTATTCGATTATTGAAATTTGACAGGACAACGTCTGTCACGGGTCGGCTAGTTTATTATATATATTACTCGCGGTGCGAAAGTGACATAATTACGTTTCGAATTGCGTTATAACTTTCGCAGTAAGTAATATTGTTTTGATTGCTTGTGGTAAGGCGCTAGGCTCATTCTTATTCTATGTGGCTACCTTATCGATTCGTATTACTCTGTACAAGTTACTTGGCTAAATAAGCTCTTCTGTAACGAACGGACAAATTGTTCTCATAAAATATGAGCAATTTCACTCTGAAGGCTTTTCGTAATGGGCTCACACACGACGTGGCTACGCCGTGGCATGCTGCACAAGTTGTGTTTTACACTAATCCACTGGAATTTCTGATTTATAAACAGATAACCGATAATATGCCTGTAGTTGGATGATGTCACCCTGAAAACCTTTTTAAATTGGTTTGGTGGTGCGAGTGAGCCACAAACATACAAACATCCTCATAAAACCTCATAAACATTTGGATTTACAATATTAGTAGGTTATCCTAAAACAATGCACTCAGTATCAGTTTTTGACGTTTTTCGACTGTTTTTTTAGCAAAAAAAGAAAAGCATTTTCATGCAGCATGCCACATCGCTTGCAAGTCATCTTACTATAAAACTACATACCTACGATTCATCTTACAAATACGGTATCGATGTTTTGTGTTTAGCTTACTCTAGAATATTGGCAAGCGGTCAAAGAAGGATATCTATTCCATTTAGTGCAATAGTCCATAGTTTATATAGTAGGTTTGTTTTTCTTAGCTTGTTTGTTTATAAAATCGAAGAATTAAATATATGAAATTTATTGTTAGACTATCACAATCGCGTTTGTTAAGTTTGGTTCAGATTTGAAACCTACATAACTATATTATTACCTCTTTAA
Organism: Hydriomena furcata; assembly: GCA_912999785.1. Classification (NCBI taxonomy): domain Eukaryota; kingdom Metazoa; phylum Arthropoda; class Insecta; order Lepidoptera; family Geometridae; genus Hydriomena; species Hydriomena furcata. The sequence goes on along the minus strand of OU538834.1, from coordinate 2,025,835 downwards.
AAAGCCGTGATAGTCGTGGGTTCAAATCTCGTCGAAAAATGTAACACGTACTTATAAACATAGTGAAGAAACCAGTAAGTATTCTTATAAACCGCGAAGGAATTTCAATCTATCACGTATTAAATGCTAACTACTGCAAAATGCGGACATGTGCCAAATGTAACGTTTGGACATGTCTCTGTCTACCCCCGTAAGTTATCTTCAAGGATCTAAGCGCTTGGAGATCTGAGAGATTGCCTGCCGTACTTGGGGATTACAGTCTTAATGCTATTTCATATCATTTTCAGATTCTAATGTAAATAATAATTTAGTTTAGGTCTGATAGCTGCATGCATGTACTTGTAAGTATAAAATAACAGTTTTAGCCATTGCTGAAATATTTTCAAAAGAACATCTCGTTTCATGAAAAACAAACAAAAGTAAACTAAAATAAATGTTAAATTGAAGGCACATTTGGAAGGCTATAATGCCGCAAAAGAGAGCTTAAAAACGGATAATTATCCACAACGACACTTTCAAGAAACTCCGGGAAGATTACAGCTGAATTTCAGCTTTTGAATAATGTCACGAAAGTTTTCAAATTTTTCCCTTGAACCTTTGTTTACACAATAGCGAAGCCGACATATGTCAGACGTAGACTTAGAATATTTATTAAACTAATAATAGGAAAGAGTTGATTGTTTGTTTGTTTGCATTGAATAGGCTCCGAAACTAGAAGACTGATTTGAAAAATTATTTTACCATTAGAATCCTACATTATCCCTGATGAATATAAGCGATAGAATATTTTCACAAACGTTAGAGTTCCGTATGAAAACTTCGATAATGTAACAAAAGGTGTAATAAAAAAAGTCATAAAATCATTATTACACCCGAACGACGCTGGGGCGGACTGCTAGTCTGTGAATTCTGTTATTAGTTATTTATTTCTGACACACGCTATCTTTAGCCTTTCGTTCCGAGTATTTTCTCGTCTTTGTAATGTCATAATTGTTAATGTTTTCTGTGTACAATAAAATATTAAAGTATTTTCCATTCACACATTTAAAAAAAACCCTGTCTTTATCTAAATATATAAAACCTACTGACTGACTGATTAATCTATCAAAGCACAGCCTAAACCACCTAGAAACCTACTAGAAGGAAGAAAGAACGAAGAAAAAATAAAGAAAGACCTACTAGGTCCTAGAAACTTGAAATTTGGAGGATGTATTCTTTTGTTTCTTGCACTGAAAAAGGAATTCCCAATATTCACACAAAAACGTATTAATAAAAAAAACCGGCCAAATGCGAGGATTCGCGCACAAAGGGTACCGTAACATTATATCTATAAAATACTGTGAAAATTTCAACTGTCTAGCTGTCACAGTTCATGAGATACAGCCCTGTGACAGACACGGTCAGACAGAAGGATAGCGAAGTCTTAGTAATAGATAGGGTCCTGTTTTTACCCTTTGAGTACGGAACCCTAAAACCTCAGTTGAAAACTTTGGTTAAGTAATATTGATTCAACGAATTGACATTTTCTTACATCATTTTCAATGAATGTGGTGTAAAAGTATACAATTCCTTTATGACTTGTGATATTAAATCATAATAGTGTAGGGATTTCTAAAACGTGAATTTGTAATAGGTTGGCAATCGCAATCTCCGCTTGATTACGGCCGCCATCAAGCGACCGCCGTTTCTTAGAATACCAAAACTTTAGGCGAGGTCAAAACGCAACTTTTATATCAGATTGTATTATACCTGTACTTTTTGGGAATTCGAAAATCTAAAAATATTTTGTACTTTCGCGAGAATTCTGTAAATTTGTTATAAAGAGTGAATCACTCAATTACTCCTGGGATCAAGATTTTTATTTGAAACATGATAATTGGGTGGCTATTTTTACTTTGAGAAAAACATAAAAGTTTACTTTAGCTTTTGAAAAATAATGAATACCTACAGTACTGCTACAGACTTTAAGGACAGTTTTAGTTACAAGTAACTGAAACATTATGCAATAGAAGATGTCAACCATCCGCGTTCTTATTTTTCTCTATCTTTTCATGAAATGATAGAGAAAAAAATAGGATATAGGAGTAGTCAGAGGCACGTCCAAACATTATATTTGGCACATGCCCATATTTTGCAGTAGTTAGCATTCCATACGTGACAGGTTACAAGCCCATCGTCGCTTACAAGAATACTAATTTACTAGTTTTACTAGTAGAAGTTAAATTTATTATCTGAATTAATATTATAAAGAGGTAAAGTTTGTTAGAACTTTGCGAGTTTGGAGGTAATCTCCGAAATAATAGATCCGATATCAATATTTCTTTTATTAATAGGAAGCTTTATTATTCCTGAATGGCTATTTCTTATTCTGATAAAAAGTAGTTTTTGTAAATGAAACCGCGCAACGCTAGGTGAAGCTCCATCTAATATCATCACAGATACCTTAGATTAAAACACAATACTTCAAGCCTAGAGGCATGTCTAAGGTATACTTTTTTAGGGTTTCGTATCCAAAGGGTAAAAACGGGACCCTATTACTAAGACTTCGCTGTCCGTCTGTCTGTCAGGGCTGTATCTCATGAACCGTGACAGCTAGACAGTTGAAATTTTACATTATGTATTTCTGTTGTTTAGTTTGGTTCCCATACAACAAACGTGATTTTTTTGCCCTTTTTATAGATAATGGTACGGAACCCTTCGTGCGCGAGTCCGACTCGCACTTAGCCGGTTTTTTGTTTTTAAATTATACCTTAGGCATGACACTAGGCTTGCAGTATTGTTTTTTGATCATTTAGTTTAACAACCTCGCGTTTTCTCAGCCTTGGAAAGCGGAGGTAGCGAAGCGGATTTCGTAGCGCTGAGCGGAAAGGCAATAAGTGCCATTTGTTCGCTTGCAAGACGGCAGCGTCAACAATAAGATGAGCGCAACTATGCGCGATACAATGCGAGATATTCCTATGGGGCAGGCCGGACAGAAGAGACGTAGGACGAGGACGCGTTGCGGACGCAAGGGCGGATCCAGGGGGGGGAGGGGGGTTTGTCATGGGGGTCATGACCTCTCACCCCTGGGCTGGGTCCAGGTCCATGTAAAACTATTGTAAAATGACTTTAAAGTTTTGCCATAGTTAACAAAATCCTAAAAATCTCTGGAGTCTTTGGACACATAGATTTAAATTTGGCTCATAAGAACACACAAATATAAGCTACCCAACCTACTAGTTAGTTTTTGGCTACTTCCATTATTTCGATTATATTTTGCCAGAATAACGTTACCGCAGCAAAATGTGTATTTAATTATGTATCTTTTTTGCCTTTCACACAAAACTATAGTCTACAGTACAGTTTTGCCCCAACCCCACTGGCACTGAAACCGCCCTTTTGCGTGCCTTTGCGTCCAAAGTGTAGTGATAGCTATGCGCGCTAGACTCGGCAGTGTGGACGAATACTTTGATTTACTTTCATAAAAACGTATAGAAGCTTCGCAACGCAAAACATACAAATAAGACGAAACACGGACTCGAAGCGTGTTTGCACCCTTTCACGACTTGTAAAGATAATAATAAAAAAATATATAAACGTTTATTTTAGTACCACCGAAAATCAACACTTAAAAACTCTTCGTCTTACGTCTCTCTTCTACCCGGGCTTTGCCCTAAGCTACAGGGTGATTTTGTAAAAACATGAATATCATGTTATCATGTTGAATGCAATACCTAATGTTGGAGAATACCTAATCTGTACACTTTTCATAGTAACTATTCACTGTTTATGCACCTATACCTACGCTTCTGCGTAGCATCAAAAGCGTAGGTAGGTATTATGGCATTCAGTACCAATAAATATTGGTATGAATATCATAATATGATAATAATGTTTTTACAAAATAGCCCCACTGCACTGACTTCAGTTGATTGGCGACACAAGCTTGTTCAATTTATTGTTTTTCTTACAGAAAGCGTCATAATGTTTTGTAATCAACTATCTATAAGAAATCACGGCACGTAGGTATATTCTTGCCGACACTGTTATAATGGTGATTCGTATCAAAAACCATTATTCACTGTTAATCAAACCATTATCAAAACTGGCAGTCCGCCAGCTCACTTATTCATAAACACCATGCCGTACAACCACTGGCAAAATTTGAAATGGCCAGTTCCAAAACTTAAAGACGGGTACTCACTAGCGAGCAGTAACTGTAACCAAACAGAGGCAGAAAAGAGATTTAGTGTACGCATGACACTGTTTTTGCTCTCGCTGCGAGCCGCTCGCAACAAAGTCAAAATTTAAAGGTTTTTATTTCAATAAATAAGAATAATAACTATAACAATCTAAAATATTATTACTGGGCATTTCACACATCGCCATCTAGCCCATACTAAGCAAAGCTTGTACTATGGGAACCAGGTTACTGATATAATACACAATATACTTTTTTTGTGTATACAATACATACTTAGGGTACATTATAACACCCAGACATGGATTACTATGAAACGTCTTAGAAGCTAGGTGAAGCTACGCCTGTTCCTCGCGACCAAGCCTAGAAGAATCAGACAACAAACACAGCTTGGTGACTATAATTTGAGAAATGAAAAATTTAATTGGTGAAAATGTTATGTAGCGTTCCAGTGTGGTGCCGATCGATCAAGGTGAAGGCTTAAAGAAGACTCGCACAATATTACATAGAATTGTTTTAGGTAAGAGCTTACGGCAACAAACGGCACGATATCAACGACAGAGACAACTGCAGCCGTCTAGGCGTCGACGGTAGCCGTTGACACATTTCAACATAATGGCGGACGCGACACGCTACAACGGCAAGCGTTGCTATAGATTGCAGTTGCAGTTGACAACGTGCGAAAGTGCTCTTACAGTGACGTGCAACGGTTACAGTTACGGCTCGCTAGTGAGCACTCGGCACAATATATTATTGACACCCTGCTGTACAATCACGTGCAAAATTTAAACTTGTTTAACTCATAAACTTATATTTCGTTAGACCAATATCTAAAACAAAATGAGTACCTATTGCTACTAAGCACGCGTCGTGAATACAAAGTTAAATGCGTTGAAGTTTCAAAAGCAATTTTGTGGCACACCTAGTGAAGTTCAGCTATAAAAGCTTGTTATTTTTATTTAAAACTGCTTGAACAAGCCCAATGTACTCGTTACGTGGTTTAAATATGAGCTTTTTTATTGTTATTAAGTACCTAACATGCGTGAAAAGACTTCTTCTGAGACAAATATCAGGTATAAATAGGTACTTTTGAAAATCGTAATATAATATGTACGGATATTATAGGTAATATCGACATTATTTAAATTATAAATTCGCAAGTAGCTCTGTCTCTCTGTTTGTTACGTTTTCACATCTTACAAGGAAATGCTGTATATATTGAGAAAGGAATTGAGGCGATGGGCTTGCAACCTGTCACGTATGGAATGCTAACTACTGCAAAATGTGGGCATGTGCCAAATATAATGTTTGGACGTGCCTCTGAGTACCCCTACTAGACATCTTCAAAGGATCTAAGCGTTTGTAGATCTGAGAGGATGTCTACCGTACTTGGGGATTACAGTCGTGATCCTATTTATTTAATTTATTTCTTATGACAATAATAAGTCAACAATAAGATTGAAGTCCAAAAATAGTCAGCCGGCTACAATAAAAACATCTTGTTATTTGTGCACCTGTGTTCAGAGGCATCTCAAGAGGTCTTTCCCAAAATATAAGATTGGAACTTGTATGTATAAGAATCAGTGGGGAAATTAGCAAAGAAATTTTAGTATATTTTTTATAATAACTATGAAGCAATGAATTTGACAAGCGCGATAGCGTTCGGCTGTAACGCAAGAGATGCGCGTTCAATTCCCGTGGAGACAAAAATGTTCTCTTCCAATCTGGGTAGGATGTTATGGTACCATGGTACTCAGTAATTTCTGGTATTCACTATACAATATACATGTGACTGTCTGATGTTTATTTATTTGCTTAAAACATGTATTTATTAAAAACTAGTAGACCCCGCAGACCTGTCCTCAATATTCTCATAGAAAAAAGCCGTGTTGGCCGAGTGGGAGGTACCTCGACTTTCATTTCAAAGGTCGTGGGTTCGAATCTCGGCGTCCGTCAATGGATTTTTCTGTTCGAAATATTTATATGCGCATCAAAAAGACGTGCTCAAAACGGTGAAGGAAAACATCGTGAGGAAACCAGTTAGTATTCTTATAAGCGGCGATGGGCTTGCAACCTGTCACGTATGGACTAGACCACTAGACATCTTCGAAGAGTCTAAAACGCCTGGATCTAAAACGCCTGGATCTGAGAGGATGTCTACCATACTTGGGGATAAAAGTCGTAATCCTGTTATTATTTTATATATTTATTTATAAAAAAGCATGCTAACTGCACAATGTAGACACGTGCCAAAGTTTGGACGTACTAAACCGACGTTTCGACGCCTGAAAATCTGAGTTGTCTACCGTACTTTGGGATATAAGTCGTGATCCTATTTCATTTCGTTAAATTCGATAGCACATCGCTTCGTAATTGTTTTTGACTTTACTCATTGAATGTACAAAGTTTTAATGCTAATAGTTTTATTCGTGTTGTTCGTTTCATTCAATGAGCTTCTAATTAATGTTTTAACAAAGGGAAGGGGGATCCAGGTCAGATGCTTTGTTCTAAAGCGATTCCTCAAACTTCTATTTTGAGTTGCCTAAGTGAATTATGTATTTACATTGTGGGAGTTTTGAGAATAATTGAAATTGGTAAATTAAAGCTTCAAATCTAGTTATTAAATAAATTGAATGAGTATTGTGATTTTAAGAGGAGTAATAAATGTTTTTGATGAATGCAGAATCGTTTTTTCTCAATAACCGCAAAACATGCAGTTTTGTTTTTTATAACAAAGATAACTTTAGGTTTAACTATAATCTAGATAAATTACAGACAGAAACACGATTGAAAAGTTTCACAACTTTTCTCGATAGATTTAATTTCCAAAGTTGGCTCTTCAAAAACACTAGTTTCGTTTATAAACTATGAATAGCTAAACAGTTTATTTTTATATAATTCATTAGATAATCATACTAGCTAAGTAAATTACAGACAGTTTCTTTTTAAATTTGATGGCTTTCAAGATAATGCAGTTTTATCACTTTTTCCGTCTTATCCGGGTAGATTTAGCCCATACAAAAAGTCAAAAATGTCAAGTATCGTTTAAGATTTTTGTTAGTCAATCATAAATTGGGACAGCTAAATATTATTTGGAGCTATATTTTTCAATGCTATAAATATTAAGTTATGAATAGGAATATTTAATTAGTTCTTGATCGAGGTTCGACTCATGGTATCCGGATAACAAGTACCTAGATTAATATGTTAATCTAGATCATTTAGATGTTCTAAGTTTTATCTAAAATGCAGTCGGTACGACGTGGTCGATATAGAAACTTCCAAACATACTTTTGAATTGATAATTGAATAGGAATAAATAATATAATACACTAACGTTTCAAAAAATCAAAAGAAAACCGACAAAAATTTCTGTCCAATCGAAAAGTCAAGGGACAATATTAGTTTTTTTTTGTTTTTTAAAGTAATATTCTAAAAAAATAATTCATGTTGGAACACTAGGTTAAAAGATATACTTAAAAAAAAATGTACGCGTCGACTTGAGACCCTCGTCCGTTTTTCATCGGTTAAAAAGACACAATAAAGATTCTGTGAGAATAGAGTCCAATTATGAGGGTATGATTTTTTGAGGACATGAGAAAGAAAGCACACCTTTCTTCCATGTCCTCAAAAAATCATACGTATCTACTACTAATACTGCGATGACGAGCGATAGGGGAGTATGGAAGAAAGAAACATGTTGTGCTGACCCCACTTGAGTGGGATCAGAGCAAACAGGTGATGATAGACTTTTGTAAGTTTTGAGCTCAATCACGCTCAAACTACCAAACGGATTTGAATGAAACTTAGAATATACATAGCTTATGTCCTGGAATAGCATGTCGACTACTCTTTTTGTTCAAGTAAGTGCGAAGCCACGGGCGGAAGCTAGTTTATAATCATTAAATATTATTAGTAGTTCGTTTTTGTTGTAGGTCTAAAGTGCATAATAGTTATATTGCAAGACCCGCCTAAACTAACTAAAAATAAAAGTCTAATAGAAAACATTTACTTAAAAAACCGGCCAAGTGTGAGTTGGACTCGCGCACGAAGGGTTCAGACAGCGAAGTCTTAGTAATAGGGTCCCGTTTTTTCCCTTTGGGTACGGAACCCTAAAAATTGAATTTCCTGAGCTCGAAACATTTCATCTGCTCTTGCACGGAGTAGACCCCAACTTTATTTAATTCCCGAACTCGACAACTACCAGCAAAAGTGCGCAGTCCGATGAGAAAGTACAGAACTAAGGCCGACCCCAGATTGGTAAGTTGGACAACTATTCGCGAGTTGGGAACTTGTTAGGGCCCGCGCACAGTGGCGGACGAAGGCGGATTTTAAATGTATGAAGATAAAGATAAAGATAAAGATCATTTATTTGCTTGAACACAATGTAGGTTACACAGATGATAATAAATAATATTTTAGATTCAATTACGTTCTATTAAAATTAGCATGCAAATGTTATAGTAAGATAAAGACAATATTATATTATAATTAATGTCAAAAAAATAAAAAGTAATAATAGTAACAGGCAAAATAGTAAAATATGGTATCATTCATCATCTTATGCCATTCAAGTGTGCACAACATGTATTTTTCTTCTTTTTCCCTCTATCAGCCGTCATCTCATAACTCACTCTTTCTTACCCATGTAAACTTTCACACATCCACCTTCATTGAATTGAATTTAATAGTTTTCCAATCGAAATAAGAAATATATTTTTATGTTCGGTTATCTCACAAAACTGTGCTGCGATGCTCCAAACCCGATCACCAGGCATTGTAATATATATCTTATTTCGATTGAATAACTATGACTTAAAATTGATAAATTTTCCTCTACGCCTCCGTCCGCCAATGTGTGTAGGCCATTAAACTTCGGCTGGACCGATGCCAGAGCCGGCGAGATTGAAGTCCGCTTCTGTTTAGAATTAAAATGTTGTATGTATAGTAAGTTAGAAAATTGTTCTCAGTTAAAAGGTCAAGCAGCCATCAGATTTATCAATCCTACTAATATTATAAATGCGAAAGTTTGTGAGTGAGTGAGTGTTTGTTGGTTTTGTTATTATTTCACGCAAAAACTACTTAAGGCGCTCCGAGTGCCTAAAACACCGGCAGAAACGACTAAGAGAGTTAACAACGGCAAACCCTAGATGGCGTATGCGTATCGTAAATATTATCGACAGTTTTTATGAGATCGCGTTGTTGGTACCTACGTAGGCAGGTAATAGGCTTTACTATAGGTAACATTACACACCCCTCATAACCATTTTCTCTTTTTCATTATTTTTTAGAGTTATTACCCATCTTTAGGCACTTCAATAAACAACTCTTGCTACCGACCGCTGCAATGACGTCATCTGACGTTGACAGTGGTCACAACGGTACTTATTCAAGAACGGCACGCGGTACGCTTTTGCTTTTAGAATAAATTAATGATTGAAATTAAATATAATTACTAATCAAAAAACTATATATGTGAGAAACTAGATCAATATAAATATTACCTATCTTTAACAACTATCTTTATTATTATTATTATCTTTAACAATAAATCACAAGTTGATCTTAATAGTAGTCAAAGTATTTCGATAATAAATTCTAAAATGTATCATTTTTAAATAATATCTTTATCGTGAAAAGTTTCTGCTATTATGTTTTCAGCTTAGTGAAAGTCTATGTAGGAACCTGAAGTAATATATTAATAAAAATAGGAGACGTGGCTTGTTCAGAAGTATTTTTTTTAATTCGAAGAAGAGCAATCGTCGACATGGAGCGCCTTAACGGATTAAAATAAAACTTTACAGTAATATAACAAATAGGCTACTTTTTATCCAGGTAAACCCCGTGCCAAGCCGGAGCGAGCTAGCTGCTCGCTCCAGTATATTGGTGCAAATATATTAGTGGACATTTCACACAGCACCATCCTAGCCCCAAACTCGTACCGATGAAAATATGAAAATCATTTTACGCGCATACATTTTTCACTTTAAGATTTTTCTATTGTTTAGAGAATAGTTCAAAGTTAGTCCCAATTAAGTTGTATTTATGTGGGACTAAAATAAGTCCTTCATAATACTTCAAAACAAATACCTAATGTTTCATGGCTTTTCGATTGATCTAAACATTTTAATCGGCTTCCTTATTAGTATTTAATTAGGTAATTATAATTGAACTACTCTATTTTTCAAGGTTTTTTATGTCTTTGTTTGTTCAATGATATATTATCTGTCTTTTCTATTATATTTAAGAACTTAAGCTTTTGAATACCCTAAATAATGTTTATGACCAATAAGAGGTAGCCAAAAAAGGGTCTTTGAAAGGTTTGAGATGCTCCTCGCGTACAAACCGGCAAGATTATTAAAATACACGAAGCAAAAGCATTTAGGCCTTCGTTGTGTACCCATTAATTTACGATAAGCTTCCGTCCGCGGCTTAGTTCGCAAAGTACTTAAGTACAGGACGCCCCAAAAAAATGTATCAAACGGATGTCCTGAGGTCGAACGTTACGGTGCCCAAACCACCTGTATAAGAGCTCCTTCGCACAGCTCCGCGTAAGTGGAAACTGACCCTTATGACGAGTAATACATTTTTTTGATGAATGCAGAATCGTTTTTTTTTCAATAACCGCAAAACATACAGTTTGTTTTTTATGACAAAGATAACTTTTGAATATATAGTAGATAAATTACAGACAGAAACACGATTGATGAAACTTTTCTCGATAGATTTATTTTCCAAAGTTGGCTCTTCAAAAATACTAGTTTCGTTTTTAATCAAAACTATGAATAGCTAAACAGTTTATTTTTATATAATTCGTTAGATAATCTTACTAGGTAAGTAAATTACAGACAGTTTCTTTTTAAAATTTGATGGTTTTCAAGATAATGCAGTTTTAACACTTTTTTCGTCTTATCCGGGTAGACTCAGCCCATACAAAAAGCCAAAAATTTCACTTATCACCTTAATTATAATATTAGTGCAATTAGCGATTAGTAAATAGAAAAAGAATAGAAATGGGATCACGACTGTAATTCCTGGAATTTAAACCTTCTTAAAAGTCAATTTTGTATTCATTAAAGGTACCAAGTGGGGATAAATGGAAGGAAATATTCCGCAACAAGTTACTCAATAACATGAATATTCCGGGGACAATGTTGTAGAACAGGCCACACTAATCGTCAATACTCTCGTCAATATTGTGGGGTAGATATGATGCGAGACACTGTAATGTTGCAGCGTCACGTTAGATTGAGTGTTCGGGACAAAATGTCCCCTAATGTCCAAATTCAATTTCCAAAATCATTTATTTCAATAAAATCACAAGGATCACTTTGAAAGGTCTTAGGAACTAGGTGAAGATACGCCGATTCCACGCGACCAAGCTTAGAAAAATCAGGCAACAAACACGGCTTGGGGTCTACCTTTTTTTTAATGATCCTTTCCTTAATGCTTCATGCCTTAACTTTTAATTACTTACACTCAATTACAGGTGCCTCAAAATACATGTCTAAGAAAAGACGAAGCATCTTTTAGAATGTTTGAATACATTCTTGAAAGCACTATAAAAGAACCGTCTCAATGGAAGTACGTGTAAGTAGAAAATAGCATCTTTGAAAATCGTATATTCTGAAATTCAAAACAATCTAATATTTTTCTCAGGATCTGTTTTATTTCACAGGTGTCTTTCCAAAACGTGTAAAGTGTGAAGTTTAATACAATTTGTACTATAGTTTGATGACTGATGTTAGCTGTTTTTAGGGTTCCGTACCCAAAGGGTAAAAATGGGATCCTATTAAGACTTCGCTGTCCGTCTGTCTGTCCGTCTGTCTGTCACAAAACCGTAATAGCTAAACAGTTGAAATTTTCACAGATGATGTATTTCTCTAAAAACAGCATAAAATAAATATTTAAGTGGGGCTCCCGTACAATAAAAGAGATTTTTTTGCCGTTTTGATAATAGTAAGGGTTCCCCTTCGTACGCAAGTCCGACTCGCACTTGGCTAGTTTTTTTTATTGATTAAACTTCATTTACTATGATATCTAATATTTGAGAGGCTCGGGGCTAGATACCGCAAGATATTTTTTTAAAGATCTCTTATTGAACAAAAATTATCTATTAAGGCGTCCAGTCGACGATTGTTTTTTTTTCGAAACGAAAAAATAAATACTTGTGAACAAGCCACATCTCCTATTTTATAATGTATAGTATATGTGAATAAAGATGTACCCATCTTTAATCACTTCGATAAATAATCCTACCGACCGCTGCAATGACGACAAACACACGTCGGCGCGTGGTCCCGCCTTAGCTTTTCGAATAAATTAATGATATAAATTATGTATAATTACTTATCAAAAATCTATTCTAATAGAAATCTAGATCTACATATTACCTATCTTTAACAATAAATCACAAGTTGATTTTAATAGTAGGTATATAAAATATTTCGATCATAAATTCTAAAACGTATCATTTTGAAATAATATCTTTGTCGTGAAAAGTTTCTGCTATTATGTTTTCAGCTTAATAGAAATCTAGGTAGGAACCTGAAGTAATATACTTATAAAAATAGGAGATGTGGCTTGTTCAGAAGTATTTCTTTTTTCGTTTCGAAATAGAGCAATCGTCGACTGGGAGCCCCTTAAGTTGTAAATTCATAAACATTGTACATTTAAACAAAATCTAACAATTTCGCAAAAACTTATTGGTATTAAAGGTATTTTTCTAGATATTTGGCTAAAGGCAGTGGTTACGAAAACTGCATATTCAAATAATAAAAAAAAATTAAATACATTGAAGTAGGTCCTATTTTTTTTAAATGGTCTAAGCTTGTAGCAAGTTGTTTTACCCCAGAAATGCAATACTGCCGGAAATATGTTTGCTTGGCTACTTACATGAGAAGGTTATCTGTCAGACATCAAGTTAAAATGCACACGATAGTATATTGCAAACGCTACTTGTGTTGAGAATATGCTTTTGCGAGCGGTACAGTGGATTTATGCAATATTTGATGTTGAAGCGAGAGAAACAGGTATTTGTGGTATTTTTGTAATATACTTTATTCAATTCGTCTGTTATGCTATTCACCTTATCAATATTTATATTATAAAACAGTACCTGACTGACTGAAATAAATAAATATTGGTGGACATTTCACATAACGCCATCTAGCCCAAATTAAGCAAAGGTTGTGCTATGGGAACAAGGTAACTGATAGAATACTTATACACTTTTTTTTGTTAACAAATACTTATGATACATCATCAGCAGCCGGATCTTTAATTTTTTTAGGGAGTGGGGGGCGTTTTCAGTTTACGCCCCCCCCCCCCTAAAAAATGCTCGTGCCCATTGTAGGTCAAATTTAAGTAAATGATGAGTTGTCTATTCGTCCGGTAAAGTGTGAATTTGGCCGCCTCCTGAACTTGCCGCCCGGGGCATGGGCCCCGGCTTGCCCCCCTCCCCCTCCCCTAGATCCGGGGCTGACACACAGACACAGAACAAACATATATGTTCATCACACGAATATTTGTTCTGGGTGGGAATCGAACCCACAACCAGAGCAGAAGGCTAGAGCTACTTTGACAAATGAATGATACGCATTCTAACAAAATTCAAATTCGTAATTTATTTTATCAGTACAAGGTTTGTAGGGAAAAAATTTGAAGCTGCCTGAAATCCATTTTCCTATGTGATTATTACAAAAAAAATGACAGAACAGTTTGTCACGGGTCGGCTAGTAGTTTAAGGGGCTCCCAGTCGCTGATTGCTCTTTTTCGAAACGAAAAAAGAAATACTTCTGAACATGCCACATCTCCTATTTTTATAAGTATATTACTTCAGGTTCCTACCTAGATTTCTATTAAGCTGAAAACATAATAGCAGAAACTTTTCACGATAAAGATATTTTTTCAAAATGATACGTTTTAGAATTTATGATCGAAATATTTTATATACCTACTATTAAAATCAACTTGTGATTTATTATTAAAGATAGGTAATATGTAGATCTAGATTTCTATTAGAATAGATTTTTGATAAGTAATTATACATAATTTATATCATTAATTTATTCGAAAAGCTAAGGCGGACCACGCGCCTACGTGTGTTTGTCGTCATTGCAGCGGTCGGTAGGATTATTTATCGAAGTGATTAAAGATGGGTACATCTTTATTCACATATACTATACATTATAAAATAGGAGATGTGGCTTGTTCACAAGTATTTATTTTTTCGTTTCGAACAAAAACAATCGTCGACTGGGAGCGCCTTATAAATTTATATATATTATATTATAAGAAACATCAGAAATGGATTAAAAATAAAGGAAAACACACTGTAACTAAACTCAATTTACTGAACAGATTTTATGTAATTCAACTAAAGACAACCAAAATGGAACAAACGACACAATCATAACTTTACATGAATTTACACTGCAAAACATTGATAACTCTCGACAAGAAATAACGCTATGCGTCACGACTTGTGACAACGATAACCTAAGTGATGTATACGCCTCGAACGCCAACGAACAATTGCCCCGAACCAAGTGTGCGCCTGGCTTTTGTAGGCGGCAATTCTCCGTCCGATGAAAAAACTGCTAACACGGCCTCTCCTGACTACGCGGCGTCCTCGACCGCTTTATCGCAATCTGGAATGTCATCAGCGGGTTGATCATCTTCTGTAATAGAAAACATTGTTACCAAGCTGAATAACAATAAAAGAGCTAAATCAGTTTCGCATTACGATCGTGAGCGTGCATACAAACCATCGTAAGCAAAACCAAGTTTACTCAACACAAAAAAGAACGCATTATTTCACCAGCTCATCTCGCACATCATTCATTTAATTCATACTTCGACTCATAAAATGACATTCATTCACCGGCTCATCTCATTCATTTAATTTGTCCGTCATCACATCAGCTGCCATTCAAACCTTGCAAGCTTAACATTAGAATGAGACGTCTCAAAATAATAATTAAACAGGGCCCTTTTACGCAAACTTCAGGACATCACGACGTCTTCATCGCCAGCTGCATCCGCTCCGTGGACGCCAGCAGCTTTTGAAGAGCACCCGAGGCTGCAGCGTCCCACTCGACACGCGAGTCTGTCCAACCAATGGACCAATGCAACCAATGCAACCAATGCAACCAATGCATCTCAGGCCAACACACTTTTGTGTATCGACCTGCCGATTACCACCTTTAGTAATCGCCCAGTTACCGCCATTGGTAACTGTTCGCCCATCTAAGCGCTTAAATGGTTCACCCATCCAAGCACTATGCTAAATGGTCTGCTGCAAGCCGTCTTATTCAACCCATCACATACAACGTTGCCAATCACTATCCACTAACTCGAGCCTAGCCAATGAAAGATATGTAAAGTAAAGATTTAGTATTCGAATGAGAGCTATTAATTTTCTTACCTACCTATGCTAGGGGCATACTAATAAAATGAGGGGAATTTATTTGCCTACGAGGTACGTATATGGAATAGGATAGTAACCAACAAAGCTATATGTGAAGTTTCGGTCAACATAAGAGGTGTGGTACTCACAATCGAAGAACGCGGCACGCGTCTCCGGGCACCACTCGCCTTGCCAAGGTACTACGTAGGACCACGCAGACCCGAAGACTGCAGGCAGCCCAGGCACGCAGCGCGCGACTCGAAGACTGTAGGCAGCTCAGGCCTGCAGCGCGCGACTCGAGGCATCACACGCCCCGCGACGGCACCATCAACTTTGCAGCCGCACAGCTTAGAGCCTTAACGACTCGGTGAGGCCCTCGCATACTGGAGTCAACTTCACTTGACATAGCATACCTGAAGACAAAAACAAAATCATGTACACGATCACACAATCGTAGAACACACAGAAAAACAGCTGTCTATGTTATCAACATCATCCTGTTGTGCCTGGTTTTCCACTAGCCGTTCGGCCGTCCTTTGTTCATCTTTCATTCGCAATCAGATGTTGCCCGATTGACAACGAAGTCTCGCTACTCATTGCGGTGTATACCCACTCTCTCGACTTGCTACGTTCTCGGCGAGCGTGAATAACAGCACGGCTGGAATCAGAACTACAACATTATGTACGCCGTGGGATGTAGCCTTGCGAAAAACTGCGCGAACACCAACCACGCGAGTGCGGGCTACGTGAACGCCAATGTCGTGGACATCGCAAACAATGCTCACGCGATCGGGATCGAAGCGATCTATTTATTTCGCGTTATTTACTCTAAAAACACGACCAAACAAAAGAAAATCACAAAAAGAGGGTATTTTTCATTGTTACTAGAAAACGTTTCAGAGTTACAGCTTATAGGGCTTACCATGTTGGATATGTTTACTAGGACAAAGTGGCGTTAACTCACGCTTAACTATAGACCATGTGCGGGCATTATGATCATCTCAGCTAACCAAACCTTGGCGTCCCTCTTAAGACCTGAAACTTGAACGTGGGGTTGTACGAGACTTCTTAGGTAGATAAGCAAAGCGCATATCGCTTTCATTAGAATTATAAATTCACCAAAAAATCAGGTAGTCGTGATGACACTG
Organism: Hydriomena furcata; assembly: GCA_912999785.1. Lineage (NCBI taxonomy): Eukaryota > Metazoa > Arthropoda > Insecta > Lepidoptera > Geometridae > Hydriomena > Hydriomena furcata. The sequence goes on along the minus strand of OU538834.1, from coordinate 2,009,097 downwards.
TTGATAGTGTTGCGACCTATATGAGCAACGATAATATAATCGACCTCCCTACGCCTCCGGCGTGACGGCAATCAACAATCAATGATCGTGATTGGGACCTATCTCGCGAACATGCCATAGTTGCGTCGTGGCATAAGAAAAGCTTGTTGAGCCTGACCTTGTACGATCCGCTTTGTGATCGGTAGCACGACAAACCTCGCAAACAGAAAGGCGCACGGTCACGAGAGCCTCCTTTCGAGCGATGCTTTGAACGATCACGTGATGTACTTCGCGGTATTTCACATAAAAAATGTACTTACGTGAAGGTTTACAACCAAAATTTACAACAAAAATAAAACTTGAAAATTTTCTCGAATTGCGGGTAGTTCTGTTCCGTTTTGGTGTATACTTGTGGGCCTTATTTTTGGCTCTTTATCCCAATTCTGATATAAGAAACATCAGAAATGGATTAAAAATAAAGGAAAACACACTGTAACTAAACTCAATTTACTGAACAGATTTTATGTAATTCAACTAAAGACAACCAAAATGGAACAAACGACACAATCATAACTTTACATGAATTTACACTGCAAAACATTGATAACTCTCGACAAGAAATAACGCTATGCGTCACGACTTGTGACAACGATAACCTAAGTGATGTATACGCCTCGAACGCCAACGAACAATTGCCCCGAACCAAGTGTGCGCCTGGCTTTTGTAGGCGGCAATTCTCCGTCCGATGAAAAAACTGCTAACAATATATAATTAGTTGATATATGTTTTAAAATTCAAGCGAACAAAGTCGCGTGTATCCACTAGCGCTTTACATCTTGAAGAAAATGTACAGTCGTTCTTCATATTATGCTTTCTATATTATACCGACCGGTATTGGTAAAATAACAAAGTGCGTTTCGCAAGTATATTATTGCAGCTCTTTTTGTATTTCTGTGTTGGAACGTTTGGAAACCAGTTAAGCGGCGACGAGCTTGCGAACTGTCATGTATGGAATGTTATCTGCGAAATATGGGCATGTACTCGTACCGAATATTATGTTACGAGACTCTGACTACCCCTTTTAGACGTCTGCAAGATCTGAGAGGTACCTACCCTAGTTGGGGATTACAGTCGGTTTTTTAGAATAATATTTATAAGCATCTCTGCAATTTTATTCTAGTCTCAACGGTAATAGATAATATCCAATTTTTAAATTGGCTATTATACTAGCTACCATAGCGTCTAATAAATTTCCATCTTACTTATTTTTTGCATTAGTTACTGATGTAGCTTATATTTATCACGACCAATATTTTTTTAATAACTATGTTTTATAAGTATTAAAACGAAGCACCTAATTAAACTAAGAACAAAGAAATAAAACCGCCGTTTTGGCCGAGTGGGATGTACCTCGACTTTCAATCTAAAGGTCATGGGTTTGAATCCCGGCGTGCATCAATGGATTTTTCTGTTCGAAAAATTTACATGCGCATCAAAAACATGTGCTTACAATGGTGAAGGAAAACATCGTGAGGAAACCAGTTAGTGTTCTTATGAACGGCGATGGGCTTGCAACCTGTCACGTATGGAATGCTAACTACTGCAAAATGTGGGCATGTACCAAATATATTGTTTGGAAGTGCCTCTGACTACCCCCACTAGACATCTTCAAAGGATCTAAGCGTCTGAAGATCTGAGAGGATGTCTACCGTATTTGGGGATTACAGTCGTGATCCTATTTATTTATTTTTATTTTTAAAAATAAAACTGGTCAAGAGCGAGTTGACTCGCGCCACGAGATTTCCTGGAATATTTACATATATATTTTTATTGATTATAATTCAATATATATATAATATGTTTTTTTGTGATTTAATGTCAAAAACTTCAACAGTTAAAATATACAAATATGTTGACAATGATAATTTTAATATTCTTTTTATTTTACTTGCAATTTAGGTTGATTGCTTTAGTACTTACTGAAACGGACGGACAAAGTAGCATTTTATAATGCACCATTTTAGTTCGGAACCCTAATTATTTTGCAAATCAAAAGCACACACCCAACAATATAATCAGCATTTTATCTACCATACACAAAGAATCAATGTCTATTTCTCAGAAACTGAGCTACCGCATAACGAAATAGGACATAAAACCTACATCAAGGCAAAAATACGAGCTAGATTTACTTGCTTGGATGCGCGGGTTCCAGATGTGTGAATAAAATACCGGATTTGGTGAAGGATCTCTAATTTATGGTAATGTGATGTGGGTGGCTGGATGGAAGGTGTCTTCGTTTTATGGTATTTCTTAAATCTGTCTGTTTCAATCAATACACGAACAAGGAACGTAAAAGCTTTTCATATTCATTTATTTATTGATCCAGTTGGTCCTATGGTGCTAGGTATTTATTATAATGTTTCTCAAAATAGACTCTAAGGCACAATCTACTTATAATATAATTGTTATTATATTTTATTTCATGCTATAAAAGCGCTTCGACACAATTTTTTTTTTTTTGTTTTCAAAATTTTGTTGCAAAAATATTCTTCACTCATAAGGTTTCTTTTTACAGACGTGCAGCGGAAGTGAGTAGAAGATAACTTAAAGAAGAGCGAAAGGGGGTTACTCTGGGGTTACTCGGGGGTTACTCGGGGAAACTCTGGCAGAACGGCATTTTGGAAAATAACCAAATTATAAAGTTGAAACGATGCCAAGGTAGGCTGCAAAGATGCTGACGTGACGACCTTGACATATTCCAAACTGATTGAACGAAGCTGGCGATCGCAAAGCTTGGAAGAGAATGGAAGATTTTGAATACAGGTAAAAAATATATATATATATTTTTTTTGCGGACTTTACACACAGCGCCATCTAGCCCCAAACTAAGCAAAGCTTGTACTATGGGAACCAGATAACTGACAGAATACTTATATACTTTTTTTTTGTAAATACATACTTATTATACATATTAACACCCAGACACAGAACAAACATCTACAGCGCAGAAGGCAGAGTTACTATACCAACTGAGCTGTGAGGCCGGTGTATATATAAGGATCACGACTGTAGGTAATCCCCAAGTACGATAGACATCTTCTCTGATCTCCAGGCGATTAGATCCTTTGAAGATGTCTAGTGGGGGTAGTCAGAGGCACGTCCAAACATTATATATGGCAAATGCCCACATATTGCAGTAGTTAGCATTCCATACGTGACAGGTTGCAAGCCCATCGCCGCATATAAGAATACTAACTGGTTTCCTAACGATGTTTTCCTTCACGGTTTTGAGCACGTGTTTTTGATGCGCATATAAATTATTCAAACAGAAAAATCCATTGATACACGCCGGGATTCGAACCCACAACCTACAGATTGAAAGTCGAGATACCTTCCATTCGGCCAACACCAAGAAAGCCTTTAGTCAGATTTTTCCTTTACCCCAATAATACTCTCATGTATCTATCATCCTGAAACCCAAGACCCTGCCGTACGCTGACATTGAATTTCAAGATATTGTATGCGTATAATGGAGCCAATCTGATGCCTCGGCCAGTGGTCAGGTGTGGTATGAATACGAAACGGAGCAGTTACTTGCTACAAGGCGAGAGTACACCAGCGAATATGAACTCACATTATCATCTTTACCATCTATTCTGCCCACCCCAAATTCGGGTACAAATTAATATCCTAATCACTACATAGTATAAAGCAAAGTCGCTTTCCGCTTCCCGCGTCTGTATGTATGTTTGCTTATATCTTTAAAACTACACAACGGATTTTGATGTGGTTTTTTTTAATAGATAGAGTGATTCAGGAGGAAGGTTTATATGTATAATAACATGCTTAATATATTAGAGAACCACTGATAATTTTAAGATTTAAATTCAAACAATTAAAAAAAAAATTAAATGCTGTTAACGAGTATACAAAGACATTCTGTAATATATTTTGGTATCAGCTTTGCACCCGTGCGAAGCCGGGGCGGGTCGCTAGTTATATTATAAATGCGAAAGTTTGTGAGTTTGTTTGTATGTTTGTGCCTCAATCAGGCCTAAACGACAAAACGGATTGATATGAATAAAACATAGGGTGGTTTATAATCCGACAAACATTCCCAAAATGATAAAAAAATGCAAAATGGATGATTTTGGTATAGGTGGCGGTTGTGTGCTAAAAGTCTGACATCTGTTTTGACTACACAAGACAGGACAAAGTCTGTCACGGGTCGGCTAGTAGAAGATACATATTTGATTAGGTTAGATTATTTTAATTATTGTTGGGAACTCTATTTTTACAAGCTTTTATTTTACTTGCAATGTATGTATGTATGTATGTTTGTTAAGGGGCTCCCAGTCGCTGATTGCTCTTTCAAAACGAAAAAAGAAATAAATAAATAAAATAAATAAATATTGGAGGACATTATCACACAGCGTCATCTAGCCCCAAACTAAGCAAAGCTTGTACTATGAGAACTAGATAACTGATAGAATACTTATATACTTATTTTTGTAAATACATACACATGATACATAATAACACCCAGACACAGAACAAACATCTATGTTCATCACACAAATATTTGTCCTGGGTGGGGATCGAACCCACAACCTACAGCGCAGATGGCAGAGCTACTACCAACTGAGCTGTGAGGCCAGTCAATACTTCTGAACAAGGCACATCTCCTATTTTTATAAGTATATTACATCAGGTTCCTACCTAAATTTCTATTAAGCTGAAAACATAATAGCAGAAACTTTTCACGATAAAAATATTATTTCAAAATGATACGTTTTAGAATTTATGATCGAAATATTTTATATACCTACTATTAAAATCAACTTGTGATTTATTGTTAAAGATAGGTAATATGTAGATCTAGATTTTTGATAAGTAATTATACATAATTTATATCATTAATTTATTCGAAAAGCTAAGGCGGACCACGCGCCGACGTGTGTTTGTCGTCATTGCAGCGGTTGGTAGGATTATTTATCGAAGTGATTAAAGATGGGTACATCTTTATTCACATATACTATACATTATAAAATAGGAGATGTGGCTTGTTCACAAGTATTTATTTTTTCGTTTCGAACAAAAACAATCGTCGACTGGGAGCGCCTTAAGGTGGAATCTTGCAACTCAATTTTGAAGCAGAAATTTCGCCTACTTATGTAACTTCGATGACAATGCAATAATATTATGACAGTGAGGTTATCTGATGATGGAGTCAGGAGCTGTTCAACAAACACTCACAACGGAACTCCTTAGTAAATACTTCGATTGAGTAAAAACTTTGCATACTTGTCAAGTTCCGATGACAATGTTGTATGATGTTGGTGATAGCGCGCTGATACTCGATGGTTCAAATGATTTTACAATAGCTTGTCGTTGAAAAATATTTTTCAACGGAAAACTTATTTAGAAAACAAATTATGACTCATATGACGCAAGCCGTGTTGGCCGAGTGGGAGGTACCTCGACTTTCATTTCTAAGGTCGTGGGTTCGAATCCCGGCGTGCATCAATGGATTTTTCTGTCCGAAAAAATTATATGCGCATCAAAACACGTGCTCAAAACGGAAAACATCGGGAGGAAACCAGTTAGTATTCTTATAAGCGGGATGGGCTTGCAACCTGTCACGTATGGAATGCTAACAACTGCAAAATGTGGGCATGTGCCAAACATAATGTTTGGACGTGTCTCTGACTACCCCCACTAGACATCTTCAAAGGATCTAAGCGTCTGAAGATTTGAGAGAAATGTCTACCGTAATTGGGGATTACAGTCGTGATCCTATTTTTTTTTCTTTAACACGCCGATACTGATAAACTCGCCATTGGGTACCTTTACCTTACTTGGTACTTTCACCTTTAGCATAAAAGGACGAATTTGATGTCAGCCTTTTCCCACTTGCGTTTTGTGCCAATTGTGACGGAAAAATGAATGGTTAGTGGAGGATGGAGGTGGAGTTCGCCTTTTAGCCGTAAAAGGACACGGGATTTGAATACAAATTATTGTTGCGTAGGATTATCTACCCTCATCCTATGAAACTTGTTGTAGATGTTGATATAACACCCGAGTAATAAACTCGTTTTTTCTATTCTACCCTAAGTATTTATAATCCGAAAAACATCCCAAAATTGTAATTAAACGCAATAATTACGTTTAAACTAAAAAAAACTCGACGAAAATGTATCGACCAATCGCAAAGTCTAGGGAAGATATTAGTTATTTAAGTTTTTTAGTCCATCCTAAGGATGCCTGGCAGATATCACTTTGAGCAATAAGGCCAAGACCAGGCAAAGACATATTGACAAGCATGTTACATCATCGTCGATTCGACCAATCCTGACCGTTTTGTGTCACCTGACTGGTGTTTATAAATAGATCATTTTAATTATGGGTTTTTTGATAAATCATTGTTTATTTTCAAGTTATTTTACTCCATAACGCTTTATGAAGGCATAATTTACATAGCTATCAAAAACACTTTATTTTTCATACTCTCAAATAGCCTATTCCATCAACTACAAAAATACAACTCTTTCGGCCTACCTCATAATATATGAAAAACACAACTCGACTGAATAAACTAAAGTTATTTTCACAGCTGAATTTTCATGAACCCTGAAACGAATGATCAAAACAAAGTTTATTTACGCTATATTCATTAAAGAGCCGTCAATTTACGTTGATAGGCCACCATTAAGAATGGAAGGGAGTGCTTTACGCCAAAACATGACTAATTTTTTGCATGGCTTGGTAAACGTGCAGCTCAATCTCAAATAGTCTATTCATCTCTACTATATAAAAGAAAGTCGTGTTGGTTACAACACTTATGACTGAAGAACGGCTGAACCGATTTGGCTGAAAATTGGTGGGGAGGTAGCTTAGAACCAGGAGACGGGCATAAGCTTTTTATAACGAGAACGGGAACCTAACACACAATTTGTAAACTCTAAAGCGATACGAAGTTCGCCGGGTTAGCTTGTTTAAAATTGAAATACGGCTAATTAAGGTCAAAGACCTGGTTGTGGTGCCTACCCCGGTTTTGGTCATTATCAATTTTGGCAGTCAATAACTATATAATCAAACTTGTTTAAAATCTATAGTTAATACAATTCTTTGTCTATTGTCCGTTTTGATTAGTGACAGTTGTGATGCGTTCTAGAATTGATTGACCACAACTAAATATTTCACGTTTTGTCTATTTAAATATGAATAATTAATTTGATGAAATTGATAGCTTGTTAATCGATGAAAACCGGCCTCGTGCGCGAGATTCGCACTTGGCCGGTTTTTTTTAAGACCTTTTGGCTTTTACGCCTTTATATAAACCGATCTGAGCATGTTGCCTAGCTGTTTTCTCTTGTCTGTGGTAGTGAGAGGGGAAAAATTCGCTAGAATCCGATTCGGAGATGCCTCCTAATTGGGCTGTTAGGTGAAACGAAGGTTTGGGAATTCGGCGATTGGTTTTTATGATATTAGGTGACTGGCTAATAGAACGGCTGTCTCTACGGAGCTTTGCTGGTGTGAATTTACAAGGTATTTCATAATTTACGGTATTTCATTATTTTTATTAATATGTCTAATAAGTATGTATTTACAACAAAAAAAAACGTATATAAGTATTGTATCAGTTATCTGGTTCCCATAGTACAAGCTTGGCTTAGTGTGAAATGTCCACTAATATTTATTTATTTAATTAATAATAAATATTGGTGGACATTACACATAGCGCCGTTTAGTCCCAGACTTACCTACCCTACTAGATAACTAAATACTTATCTATGTTTTTTTTGTAAATACATTATAACATCCATTCACAGAACAAACATCTATTTTCATTACACAAATATATGTCCTGGGTGGGGATACCAACTGAGCTGTGAGGCCAGTCAATTACAGTCCGCCCCGGCTTCGCACGGGTATACTAATCAAGATTATATTCAAATATATTTGATACCTTAGGTTACATTATTGAAAATTTCGTGATGATTTTTATATTTTTTGTACGTAATTCTAATTCTAAAATATTGTTTTTTAATGTTTTGCTTGTTTATTTCTGGTGTACAATAAAGTATTATCTATCTATCTTTTAAAAGGTGAATTATTTTTTAAATTGTTTCAGTTGTTTTTAGTTTACCTATCACAAACAAACATACAAAAAAATAACAAAAATATATATTTTTTCTCGCTATAATATTAGTGTAGATGTCTGCACGGTTTTTTCCTAGCATAAGTAATTCCAATTAGTTATTTATAGATCACTTTGCAATTTGTAAATTAAGTGTAGCGTGTGCCTTTAGAACATTTTCTGATGCTCATTATTTAGTTTACCTTTTTATTAAGTTTTTTTGTATATATTTATTTGCAGTATGTTAGATGTCTTTTAGAGCGAGTAAGTGCATGGGTCCTTACATGAGTCCTTTTGTTTTCTTGTTTGAGCCTTCACCTTGATCGATGGGCACACAGTTCTATCATATTATGTATGAAAAGCATCATCGATATGACTCGTATATATAAATTAGTATTTTGACTTCCCAAGTTTTTTTATATTGATTTTGAATATAGTCTAGAATAATGTTGTGGTGTTGAACAACCTCTCTTCAATGAACTTTAGCGGTCGCCCGCTCAAATATCTACCTCGCTGAACGGTGTAGGTTTGATCTTAGGTTTGTGCAACGAAGATAGCTTCGGTGTACGATGGACCTAATTGACAGAAGGCCACACGAAGACGTTGGATTTCTACCATCACCGCCAAGTAAGCCCTTAACGTTCACGGCAATTAGTTTCAGTTCTGCGAAGTGTGTGGAGGGCCATCAGCTGAGCGAGTTTCGACTTTTAACAAATTAGGTAAGAAATATAAACTGCGTCGCCAGTTTCTTTTTCTTTTTACTTGGATGGACACTTGGTGTCTAGATAGATAGAAAGATATAAAACGTTTTATTGCACACACTATTACAATAACAGTAGACAATACAATTGATCTCTTTCGCAGCCACGAGCAACCGTAAAGTAGAAATATTTTTTTCTCAGACATATTTATATATTTTACATAATAATGACATAATTTATATATTTTATCCAAATTCACCCGTTCTACCTATGCATTAGCTACATAAATTTTATCTTCCAACAATATCAAGAAATTACTGATCGAAACATACTTATTTTCAACACAACGACATGACACAAGCTGTCAACATGAACATTTTAGAACAAATAAAATTACAATAAGGAAACGCAACCCTTTGCGTTTCCTTATATATACAAAATACAAAATTATCCGCATCACCGTCCGGAGATGAGGTGTGCTTAGCTTGTGTAACGAGCACGGGCCATCGTCTCCATCGCTGCAAACATCTACGCGAGGAGAACGACAACGATGAAGTGCACCAACAAGTATTCCCAAAAAGAGTTGACGTCAGGCAGGCGGCCGGTTGTAAAACATAAGCCAAATCCTCTTCGTAATATGTTTGTCAATGTGTTGTGCCCCCACTTTTAGTGGAAAAAGGAGAAGAAAATGATGATAACTTATCAAGTTTTATATTAAAACACTGATCAGATACAGATCGTTTGAATTATAAGAAGCGCGCATGATTATAGTTTAAGAATTCAGTGCGCTTTTAAGGGCTTCTTTTATGTATTTGTCACATATTGTCATAGAACTTTCTCGAGGTTACCATGAATGGTTATTTCCACGAAAATATGTTGTAACCGTACTTTCAAACATAAAACGGAATGTAAGGTTTCCGAAATCGGAATATCCTTTTTCCCTAAATACCTATCTCCAATCTCCGTCTGACCTTTCCATGTCATCGTGGAACATCAAACTAAGCCAACCCCGCAATAAAAAGATCAAGTCTCGCAACATTTTTATGTTTTAACATATGAATTTTTATGCGTCGTAAACTTGATTTGCGCGCGTTCCGCCTACTTTATGGCCCAGCGTTTATAGTAACAGTTACGTCATCTATGGCGCGAGTTCATAGTAGCTGCTGGGTAGTCTGTGGCAACTCCTTATCTTGGTACACTGTTCACGTACTGAACATGTCTCTATCGTGTCGTGGCATAGACTCCATTTTAGCTTTATAACTAGGTGACTGTAATATTCTATAATTGTTCGCGTGAGGTTCATTAGACCCGAGTGAGCTGAATTTTGTTATATTTGCGTAGGCAAAAGTCAAATTATTCCAAATTCATGTACCTTCGAAGCAACCAAACGATTTTATTAAAAAAACTGGCCAAGTGCGTGTCAAGCCACGCGTAATGTAGGGTTACGCGTTCACACAGCTAACATCGTCGTCGAGCTTAAAAAATACAGTTTCTAAGTTGGTCGATGATTACTCGAAAACTTGTAATGCCTACTTAGCCGTGATAGTTTTCCTTTTAAATTCGATATTATGTACTACTACCGTGAAATTTTCCATACCTCCAAAACCAATAGTTTAGCTTGTAGGAGACAATTTAGAACTTTAAAGCTTAATATTTCACAAACGAATCCCTTAAACGAAAAGTTGTCTTTTCAAACCCGTAATGTTTTTTAAAGTCTTATCTAACGACACTCCATAACATATGCGAAAAAAAAAATAACATCCCCACTTTAGGGGTACGGGAGGTAGCTTTCTAGCACTTAGACTCTGTGAGCTAAGCTGCGGACGATCGGACTGACATGGCGAAACTATAACGGTGCTATTAATAAAAATTTACTTATCCAAAGATCATCTGAGGTTACACCAAGACTTGTTAATACCAGCTTAATGTAAGCAACTCCATTTCTAATACTTGTTTATTAATATTGAATTCTACTAGTTCAAACGTAAGCGCTGGACTAAATTTAATCCTGCGCTAGTCTACGTTTATTAATGAGACGGTAAGGGTTTCTTGTATACTACAAAACCCTAAAAACGGGATTTATTCACGAACATGAAAGCACCGAAAGTTTCAACGCTATTCGACTGGTCTTAAAATGAATGAGTACATTGACTCGAGGAATGAATGAATGAATGAACAGCTCAGTTGGTAGTAACTCTGCCATCTGCGCTGTAAGTTTTACTAAATTATAGTCAGTGTCCCGAGACTATTGTCTCAAGCATGGCAATCCACGCGAATCTACGTTTCTAGACTTCCTTCACGTACTACGTCTACTCTACGTGCTACAATAAAACGTAATTTGTATCTTGTCTTTCGTCGACAGCATCGTCACGTCTGAAATCTCAATTAATTAATTCACAATTTATTTTCATTTATTATTTCTTTTATTTATTTTTAGGGCCGATTTTTCATCAGATATTGATTGATCATCAGATAAGTGTTAACTGTTGAATAAATTTGACATATCGTATGGAAAATTGCAATTTTATTCCACAGTTAACACTTATCTGATGATTGAAAAATCGGCCCTTAATGTACTTAATTATTTCCGTGTTTGACTGTATTTTGACATTATTACTATTATTATTATTTTTTTTTTTTTTTTAATGACATCAAGAATTTATCATGACAAATTACAATTATTACAATTTTTATTATTATTACTTAATTGTTTTTTTTTTTTTTTGATATGTTGTAAATTTGATATTGCATGCCTTCATAGGCAGAGTACATTGGTAATATATTTATAAATGAACATCTTCTGTACATGTATTTCAAGCAATAAAGAAACTTTGACTTTGACTTTGACTTTGACTTTGACTTTGAAGATTGTAGTAAAGTTGAAAGTGTGACTGACATTTAAATATTACAAGTTTTTTTCAACTTGAACTAAGCTTGGACAAAGTCAAAGGATAATCTAATTAGCAATTTACGAGTAGATATCCTTAGCTTGATACCTGAACTATTCTAATTTAATGCTGTACCACTTCAATGAACACAATTCTAGAATTAATTGGAAAATTGGTCGTAGCTAAATTCCAACTATAATTCATTTTCAACCCTTTTTAAACAATGGGATGAAGATTGCTTTTAAAAAAGAGTAAGGTTATTAATAAAGTAGGTACTTACTTTTCATATATAGGTATATACTGGAGCTCTACATAGCATTTACGAAATATATAACCGAAAATAATTATAATCACCAAGCTACGAGTGAGTATGTTTGTTGCATTATTCAGAAAAAATAATTGTAAAATAAGAAATTGATACTATATCCTGAAATGTAGTGTTTTTTCTATAGGATTATTGAAATTTGGACAATACAACGTCTGTTGGGTTAGCTAGTCTATCAATAGTATTACATAGACAATTAATAGTCAAGTATCCCACATTTTCGACCGATAACAATTCTAGAATTAAAACTATCGTGGTTGTTACTGATTTTAGCTATAAATACGGCTAATTACCACGTTTTTCCTTGTATTGAACGAAACGCAGGTTTCAAGATAATTAATAATAATAATAATACTTAATAATATTGGTGGACATTTCACACATCGCCATCTAGCCGCCAACTAGGCAAAGCTTGTACTATGGGAACCGTATAACTGATAGAATAATTATATACTTTTTTTTTGTAAATACATACTTATCTTATTATACATATTAACAACAAGACACAGAACAAACATCACACAAATGTTTATTCTGGGAATCGAACCCACAACCTACAGTGCAGAAGGCAGAGTTACTACCAACTGAGCTCTTCATCATGAGCATTGCCCGCAACCGCGATCAACGGTAGATCGGTCAGCAATTCAAATTCAAAAATCAATTATTTCAATAAAATTACAAGGATCACTTTGAAACGTATTAGGAACTAGGTGAAGCTACGCCTGTTCCTCGCGACCAAGTCTAGAATAATCAGGCAACAAACACGGCTTAGGGTATACCTTTTTTTTTCAATGATCCTTTCCTTAATGTTATGTAGAGCTCTCATCTACAGTATAATAAGCTTAATTTATAAGATTATTATTTATGTAGGCTTTAAATCTTCTAACGGGAAGTTTTGTTGCGTTTTCTGGCAGTTTATTATAAAATCGTATACGATTCCCCATAAACGACCCCCTTACTTTTTCTAATCTAAATACAATACAAGAATAACCGTGGTAATTAGCCGTATTTAAAACGATAATCAATTTATTTAATTTCTCGAATACAAGCATCAAGAGGCTTTAAATGTAGAGCAAATTTTATTTTGATGGTTCGACCTATCTGTCGTTTTATCGTCTGTCTAACTGTTGATTGTTACTTGATAATATTTTTATGTCAGTTTCAATGGTGGACATCCTCGTAAAAAGCCTGAAACTCAAACCGAAGCACATTATAATAAAACATGGGAATCACTACATAGTATAAAGCAAAGTCGCTTTCCGCTTCCCGCGTCTGTATGTAATATGTAATATGTATGTATGTATGTTTGCTTATATCTTTAAAACTACACAACGGATTTTGATGCGGTTTTTTTTTATAAATAGAGTGATTCAAGAGGAAGGTTTATATGTATAATACATGCATAATATAGTAGAGAAACACTGATAATTTTAGAGGTTTCTAATGTGATGTCGTAAATAAACACATTTTTTTGCGCTTACATTGCAAATGCTGGCTGAACCCCACGAGATATATCAAAATAATGTACTACAGTATTGTATACCTTAAAAACGTCTACAAAAAAGTCCACGATGGTATTAGAAATGTCTTACGCACAGCGAAGCGGGCACGGGTCAGCTAGTTAGGTATATAAAGTATCAGGGCATAAAGTAACTCATGTTGCTATGCCGACTGATGTCAACACTGATGTCAGGTTTTTGCACACCTGTGCCATCTATACCAAAATCATCACTTGTGCGTTTTTTTATCATTTTGTGGATGTTTTTTGTTTTATTAGGGCATTATATCAACATAGACAGCAAATTTCATCGTAATCCGTTTAGTCGTTTAGGCCTGATTAGGGGAACAAACATATATTCAAACTCACAAACTTTCGCATTTATAATATTATTAGGAATTTGGATTTATTTATTTAATTATTAATTTTAAATATCTAAGAAGAACTACAATTATTTTTATGATGTTATAAAATCCACCTTAATTCGTAAGAGCCAAAATCTCTGAGAGTTTCAAAGGATACTTGCGCGAATTTTCATTAGTGAGTACGTGCGTGAAATTCCAAAATGTAGTACGAAATTCTTTGGGAATGTATGCAGCGTACACATATTAAATTAAATTGCTTATTTGCTGCTTTTGTAACTTCAATGTCTATTTTTTGATGAATTAAACGAATCTTTTGAATATTTACCTAACTTTTAATAAATAATTAGAAATAAAATAGGATGACGACTGTAATCCAAGCTCGTTAGACATCCTCTCAGATTTGTGCCAAATATAATGTTTGGACGTGCCTCTGACTACCCCCACTAGACATCTTCAAAGGATCTAAGCGTCTGGAGATCTGAGAGGATATCTACCCTACTTAGAGATTGTCGAGATCCTATTTATTTTACAAAAATAGAACAAAATTATTTAAAATCGAAATTTAGCGTTGCAAACATCCACTTTTACGAAAAGTGGTTAAGGCGAGTAATAAATGTTTTTGATGAATGCAAAATAGTTTTTTCTCAATAACCGCAAAACACACAGTTTTGTTTTTCATGACAAAGATAACTTACGGATATAATCTAGATAAATTACAGACAGAAACACGATTGGTGAAACTTTTCTCGATAGATTTATTTTCCATAATTGGCTCTTCAAAAACACGAGTTTCGTTTTTAATCAAAGCTATGAATAGCTAAACAGTTTATTTTTATTAATCATACTAGCTAAATAAATTACAAACAATTTCTTTTTAAATTTGATGGTTTTTGAGATAATGTTGTTTTATCACTTTTTCCGTCTTATCCCATACAAAACGTCAAAAATTTCACTTATCACCTTTATAAAAAGTATTTACAAAGTGCCTACTAAAAATAAACAGTTTCCAAATTCCGGAATGATCGACCGGATTAGCTGCTTGATGGATGTACTACTAGTTGGAGATTGGGGATGTATGGAAGAGTGATTCGCTTTGAGATTTCATTAATTTTACTCGTATAGTGTGAATAGACCGCGTCATTGTCCCTCTACTAAAAAAACCGGGCACACCGAGAGTACCGTACAAACTTTTGATAGAACTGATTCTGATCAAACTTCTTCCTGTAAAAAACTATTTCTATGTTTTCCACGTTCAATGAAACACATTTTCATTTTTAGCGAATTACAAAATCTAGATGTTGATCTACATTTTGAAACGTTTTGTTTTTAGCTTTTGAAAAAAAAAATAGGATCACGACTGTAATCCCCAAGTACGGTAGACATCCTCTCAGATCTCCAGACGCTTAGATCCTTTGAAGATTTCTAGTGGAGGTAGTCAGAGGCACATCCAAACATTATATTTGGCACATGCCCACATTTTGCAGTAGTTAGCGTTCCATACGTGACAGGTTGCAAGCCCATCGCCGCTTATAAGAACACTAACTGGTTTCCTCATGATGTTTTCCTTCACCGTTGTAAGCACGTGCTTTTGATTGGTCATATAAATTTTCGAACAGAAAAATCCATTGATGCACGCCGTTATTCGAACTCACGACCTTCAGATTGAAGTCGAGGTATATCCCACTCACACGGCTTATAGACACACACACACAATAGATGTATAGAGCTTTATAAAGCCAGGGTCCCACGGCGCGTAAAACGACGGGCCACGCCGGATGACGCTCCGCCTGTGTGCGTCCGGCGCGTCGCGTACAGAGCGTTCCGAGCACGGGCCACCACGGATGCATCGTTCCCACGGCGCGTCCGTCCGCCTTGGCTCATAATGATGCCGTAAAGACACTCGTGTCAGGAAGCTAGAGCTAAGGCTGATTAATAAAGCGCTTAAGTAATGCATAGTCATTCGGCATTAAGGCGCTCCCAGTCGACGGTTGTTTTTGTTCGAAACGAAAAAATAAATACTTGTGAACAAGCCACATCTCCTATTTTTATAAGTATATTACTTCAGGTTCCTACCTAGATTTCTATTAAGCTGAAAACATAATAGCAGAAACTTTTCACGATAAAGATATTATTTCAAAATGATACGTTTTAGAATTTATGATCGAAATATTTTATATACCTACTATTAAAATCAACTTGTGATTTATTGTTAAAGATAGGTAATATGTAGATCTAGATTTCTATTAGAATAGATTTTTGATAAGTAATTATACATAATTTATATCATTAATTTATTCGAAAAGCTAAGGCGGACCACGCGCCGACGTGTGTTTGTCGTCATTGCAGCGGTCGGTAGGATTAATTATCGAAGTGATTAAAGATGGGTACATCTTTATTCACATATACTGTACATTATAAAATAGGAGATGTGGCTTGTTCACAAGTATTTCTTTTTTCGTTTCGAACAAAAATAATCGTCGACTGGGAGCGCCTTAACAACTAAGTGCTTTCGTGCGTCTGAGAGTCGTTAAGATGTCGGTTCCGGCTATTTGATGTCGTTCTTCTCAATACTTCTGCTTATACTGATTTGAGATACAACTCATACACTTTGGCTAGACAGATAAAGTTTCTCAATTAGATGTTAAACTCCCCGACTCTCCGTCTTAGCAGAGGTCCTCAAACTTTTGTCTCAAAGACCACTTGCCATGGTTTTGGGTCATCTGTTTTGGGTAAAATATGAGATAGAATCACGAATGTAATCCTCACGGTATGATAGACACTCTCAGATCTACAGGCGCTAAGATTTTTGAATATGTCTAAAAGAGGTAGATAGAGGTAGGAGGGGTAAGTCCTTTCTCGATTAGATGTTTTGCTAATTTATCAACTTAAAATGTGTTTTAACAGATGGTATGAGTGATACATTTAAATTTCTATATCGTGTGTACACTTAAAAAATAAAAAAAAACCGGCCAAGTGCGAGTCGGACTCGCGCACGAAGGGTTCCGTACCATTATCTATAAAAACGGCAAAAATAACATGTTTGTTGTATGGGAGCCCCCCTTAAATATTTATTTTATTCTGTTTTTAGTATTTGTTGTTAGAGCAGCCACAGAAATACATAATCTGTGAAAATTTCAACTGTCTAGCTATCACGGTTCATGAGATACAGCCCTGTGACAGACAGACGGACAGACAGACAGACAGACGGACAGCGAAGTCTTAGTAATAGGGTTCCGTTTTTACCCTTTAGGTACGGAACCCTAAAAAGACGTGTGGCACTCGGAGACTGCCGCGGTAAAGCTATTGCATAACATTTTTTATCAACTTATGTAATTATAATTATTTATTTTAGCATTCCACACGTAACAGGTTGCAAGCCCGTTGCCGCTTTGAAGAATACTAACAGGTTTCCTCACGATGTTTTCCTTCACCGTTATAAACACGTGTAACGCGCATATACATTTTTCGAACAGAAATATCCATTGATGCACGGCCAGGATTTGAACAAGAAATTAATTTGAAATTAAGTACCTATTTACCTAACTACATGAATTCAATAATTCAATTTCAAA
The DNA here is from genome assembly GCA_912999785.1 of Hydriomena furcata. Taxonomy (NCBI): domain Eukaryota; kingdom Metazoa; phylum Arthropoda; class Insecta; order Lepidoptera; family Geometridae; genus Hydriomena; species Hydriomena furcata. Next base: position 1,991,626 of record OU538834.1, on the reverse strand, counting down.
CTTTTTAGTCGATCATGTGAAGTACCACCTATTAACCGACTTACTTTACCGATAGTGGTAAAATAGCGCCACCTGCCAGCGGAATTGCAAACATCTTTCATCTTACCTCTCAAACTCCGAGCGGTCGCATGAGACCGCGAAAAGTAGGTACTTATAATAACGTAATAACATCAAATTAAACTAGATGGCGCTGGAATGCGAAAATCACTCTAAGCAGGCATGACATGAGTCATCAGATTGCGGGGCGATTACGCATGCGCAAATCGTCGAAATTATTTCGTTACGAAATTTCTGGATTCGGTCTCCACGCTCAAGGCCCGCGATAGAAGCTATGCAATAGCTTAAAAACACATAAGTTTTGTACGTTAATAAATAAAACTTAAATGAAATCAAACGAATGAAAGTCACGACCTGCTTAATTGATATTCACTATCGTTGACCCCCACTTACATCTCATGAACATGTTCATGATATTACCTTTTGTTTCGACATACCACTACCACTACCGTTGAACCCTGGGGGTCGACTCAGACCATTTTAAGTGTCTCTGGTCTATTGGATAAAAGCCTTTTGCTGCGGGTAGCTTTGTAGGAACCTTTGCACTCGCGTACTAAGCTTAAAGCTTCCCTTTCAGTTCTAAATTCACTCAAAGGTACAGGGCATAAGGTTCATATTCGATTGAACTTTATAATTAAAGACATTATCGAGAATATGCATCCGACGTTCCTGTACGTAACTAATATTCTGGATTTCTGACTTTACGACACTGGGAATAGCTGGGTATTTAAGAATTATTTGAATAGTTTACTAATAGCGTGTTTTAAGAAATAGGAGGCGCTTAAATCATATTTTAAGGTATACCTACTTGTTTTTAGGGTTCCGTACCCAAAGGGTAAAATCGGAACCCTATTACTAAGACTTCGCTTTCCGTCTGTCTGTCCGTCTGTCTGTCCGTCTGTCTGTCTGTCTGTCACAGGGCTGTATCTCATGAACCATGATAGCTAGACAGTTGAAATTTTCACAGATCATGTATTTCTATTGCTGCTCTAACAACAAATACTAAAAACAGAATAAAATAAATATTTAAGGGGGGCTCCCATACAACAAACGTGATTTTCGCATTCTAGCGCCATCTAGTTTCATTTGATGTTACTACGTATTATAGGTACTTTTCGCGGTCTCATGCGACCGCTCGGGGTTTGAGAGGTAAGATGAAAGAGGTTTGCGATTCCGATGGCAGGTGGCGCTATTTTACCACTATCGGTAAAGTAAGTCGGTAAATAGGTGGTACTTCACAAACATGATCGAATAAAAAGTTTGAAATTGAGTTATTGAATTCATGTAGTGAGGAAACCTGTTAGTATTCTTGAAAGCGGCGACGGGCTTGCAACCTGTCACGTGTGGAATGCTAACTAATACGTAGTTAGGTAAATAGGTAGGTTACAAGATATTATGAATTATTTTTTAAGTTTCTAGGGTTCCGTACCTAAAGGGTAAAAACACCGCTGTCCGTCTGTCTGTTACCAGGCTGTATCTCGTGAACCGTGATAGCTAGACAGTAGAATATTTCACAGATGATGTATTTCTCTAAAAACAGCATAAAATAAATATTTAAGTGAGACTCCCGTACAACCATCGTGATTTTTTTGCCGTTTTGATAATAGTACGGAACCCTTCGTGCGCGAGTCCGACTCGCACTTGGCCGGTTTTAGTTTAGGTTTGTAACAACTTATACTGTTACTAGTAGATCCTTGTATGCGTGTGTTTTTTTTTACGTTAGGTATTCCCAACGAAAGCAAAAAAACGTTGCTATTTGAATGAATTACTATACTTACAAACATAGGGTGAGAGCGCTGGTTCTGGCCATTTTAACAACATTTAATTTTCAAATAAACGGTTTATATTGAAATAATGATTAAAACGACGATTTTTAAACATTTTCACAGATGATGTATTTCTGTTGCCGCTATAACAACAAATAAAAACCAGCATAAAATAAATATTTGCCGTTTTTTATATATAATGGTACGGAACACTCCGTGCGCGAGTCCGACTCGCACTTGACCTATTTTTTTATTTTTGTACGTACTTGGTTATTACTTTTAATTATTATTCTTGCTAATGCTCTACATAGCATTAAGGAAACGATCATTGAAAAAAGTGCTAGGCCCCAAGCCGTGTTTGTTGTCTGATTCTTCTAGGCTTGGTCGCGAGGAACTGGCGTAGCTTCACCTAGCTCCTAAGACGTTTCAAAGTTTCCTTGTGATTTTATTGAAATAAATACCTTTTAATTACCTATCAACATATTGTGCCGACCACACATTAAGTGGAATAATAACATTAAAAAAAAACCTACAGGCGAATTGAGAACCTCCTCCTTTGTTTGAAGTCGGTTAAAAATCTAAAAAAAAAACAACTTCATGCTTATAAATAAAAATTGTAGTGGGAAGGGGGGGGGCTCCCCACTCCTCGAGACCTTGGAGCCCTACCCCGGCAAGCCCTCCACTTGGTGAAGAAGCAATGCCATACCAATGAAAGAAGGGCAAGGTCTATAGTTGAAAACCACTATCAATGCCCATAAATTTTGAAGGTTTCTCTTGATTTATCTGGGATTCCATCATCAGATGCTGACTTGGTGGTAATGGGACGACCTAGGAAGTATAAGCTTTCAATTGAAAAAAAATTGTAAATCCGCCCACAAACACCGAAGTAATCGCGTAACAAAAACACAAAAAAAAAGTAAGAAAAGAAAATTGTTAATCTCTTCCTTTTTGGAGTCGGTTAAAAAGGACATAAAAATGATGATGATGATACACTCTAACGCTCGATAAATGAGCGTACAATGTTGCTTACTTACTATTATTTAGATAGGTACGGTTATCGTCCACTTGACCTCCATTAATAATATTAAATCAATATTTACACCGCGCGCCGAGCGGTGGGTCCGTTAAGGACACCGTGTAACTCGCAAGAGTAAACTGCATACATGTATTTCCACCCACGAATAGTCGACAAGTGCAGTGGAAACCGGTCTTTACCCGCAGTGCGAAAGTGACTTAATTTTTTATTTAAAACAAGCTGACCCCGCGAACTTCGTATCGCTTTAGAATTAACAAATGTTGTCTTAAGTTCCCGTCCCCGTTCCCGTTCCCTTCGTTTAAACCTTCCCTAGACTTCCACGAACATTTCAAGACCAAGATAAGATAAATCCGTTCAGCCGTTCTCGAGTTTTAGCGAGACTAACGAACAGCAACTGTTTTTTATATATATAGATAGATAGATAGATGATACCCAACACACATTCACATTCAAGAAAAAGATATACAAAAAATTCAAGAAAAGTGCTCCCGCAATTTAATAATAAATAATAAATAAATATAATTTATTATTACGTTTGAGCTTGTGGCTAAAATTAAGCATTAACATTTATTGAGCACGTGCTCAATAAATGTAGTCGTAGTTTGAGGCAAAAGCATAAACTTTTGCTTTCATGTTTCGTGTATCGCGTGTCGTCTATATCGTGTACTGCGAATACACTCTTACGGATATACTGCACACATGAGCTTTACTAACAAATTCGTATCCGTCAAGTTGGAAGCCTCATCTGGAATTCGATGGTTTTGACTGTGCCAAAAAACTGTTTCCGAATAGTGCCAATTCGGTGAAGCTTCTATCTTAACGTCTTACTCGAAGTAGACTAGTAGAATGATATGTGAAATGTTTGGTTTCTTGGCTGAGTCTACCCGGATAAGACAGAAAAAGTGATAAAACTGTATTATATTGAAAACCATCAAACTGTTCATAATTTAATTAGCTAGTATGATTATCTGACGAATTATATAATAATTAACTGCTTAGCTATTCATATGAGTAGTTTTTATTAAAAACGAAAGTAGTGTTTAGGAAGAGCCAACTTTGGAAAATAAATCTATCGAGAAAGGTGAATTTTACCATTGTGTGCATAATATTCGAATATTTTATAATAGTTCATTAAGTTCAGCTAACTTAATTAAAGGTACTAGATGAAGTTCCATAGGTACTGAAGCCAAAGGCATCCTGTTACGAACGTCAAGTCCAGTCTTCCTGTTGTTTATCTATGTGATGCAATATCCGGTTTCTGATAACCTTATAAAAATGTGCATAATTTTTAAAATGGCTAGATACCACGTTTTTTCTTGTATTGCTGACGTTTCGATACAATTCAGATGCTCTTCATCATGAGCATCGTCCGCGACCGCGATCCACGGCAGATCGACGACTACTCAATCTTATTCTTAATCTATCTTATTCATCGCGAGTTTATATAACACTAGTTTCACAAAAACAATGTCCTTTTTACTAAAAAAAACAAAAGTAAAACTAACATAGGCACTCGTAGTTCATAAATACCTTTATTTTATTCATTTTATCATCCAAATAAAGGAAGTAAGTAGAACATTTATACACCCCGGCTTAGCCTGAAAGTCCTTACCTACCTATGTTAATTTTCAAGGGACAATACCTTTTTTTATTGGACGAGTACCTTGTGAGTGAAACCTCAAAAGCTTAGGCTTGTCGCAAACGAGCCACAGACACAGCCACTTTTCAACGCTTATCTTTTTGTAGTCGTAGCGAGTAGCCGCCACTGGCTACACGCAGGCGCGGATCCAAAAAAAAGGTTGTGGTCACAGTCACGAAAGAACTGCCTTCTCCCCCCCCCCCCCCCCAGCTAAATTTTGATTTTGATGTCTGAAGTCATGACATGACATGGCATGAGACACCCATTATGAGCACCCAGACCTCCACAGTGTATTAAAGTAATCCCACGTAGGCACAGGCCTAGTAGTAGTAGAAAATGGGAATATTTCTCTGTAGAATATAGGCGAATACGTGAAATGAAGATATGACACTATTAAAATTGCAAAGATAAAATTGTTACGTCACAAGTCTATTAGGGTTGTGGGCATGCCCATAGTGCACACAACGGTGGATGTGCAAAATGTAAAAAAAAAATGTAAAAATGTAATGTAATGAAATATAAAATGTATGAAATAAGGACATAAATATGGAACTACAGGATAAATGGCGGTGGCGGCGTTTTGTGGTAGTGTATTTTCGTGTACCCTGCTAACAAGTACACTATATTCCAAGTCACGTTTTTTTCTCTCTCTAACCCAGTATCTACAGCCTTCTACTATCTTTAGCCTGTTCAGCGTGATTGATTCATAAACACCCGCAGGTATACACACACACCCTACCAATTCCCCAAGTAAAAAAGTAATTGCCTAATTCAGAATTATGTAAATAAAAATATAACAATATATATTTATTTTCTACTTGTGACTTTTTTTAGGGTTCCGTACCCAAAGGGTAAAAACGGGACCCTATTACTAAGACTTCGCTGTCCGTCTGTCCGTCTGTCCGTCTGTCTGTCTGTCCGTCTGTCTGTCACAGGGCTGTATCTCATGAACCGTGATAGCTAGACAGTTACAATTTTCACAGATTATGTATTTCTGTTGCTGCTCCAACAACAAATACTAAAAACAGAATAAAATAAATATTTAAGGGGGGCCCCCATACAACAAACGTGTATTTTTGCCATTTTTAGATAATGGTACGGAACCCTTCGTGCGCGAGTCCGACTCGCACTTGGCCGGTTTTTATTTGTATCTGTTCGAAAAGATAAATAATGTAGGTAGTTATGTTGTCCCCTCTGCCGTAGATTAAGTCTAGAATATTGTTTTTGCATGCATCTTCAATGCAGTTCTTAGAAACTAAGGTTTGCTGATACTGCCGCAGACGGCAGTCGTGTACTTTGGAAGCATTATTAAACCACCTTAAAATCGGTGTACACGTATAATCATTTAGTTTTATTTCTATATTTAATTTATTAGTGTTTTTTTAAAAACCATCGATTAACTCCCAAATCAAAAGTAGGTACTTTCCTGTTTACAACCTTTTATTTAACTTGCACTGTTTGTTTGTTTGTTTGCAAGTTGTACGTCATTTATTGCGAACCATCTTCGGACCATTTGTTGGTATCCGATTGAGCTGAAATATTGCATACACCTTTAGTTCTGGTGGCAATGCAATGGTAGTGGCGACAGCGAACTGATCTGATGATGAAGTCAGGAGTCAACGACCACTCAAAACGGAACTCCTTAGTAAATAGTTCGATTGAATAAAAACTTTTCATACCTGCCAAGTTCCAATTACAATTTAATATTATGTGACGGGCGATAGCGCGCTGCTCTGATTTCTAGTTCGAAGGATTTGTAAAAAGTTGAAAAAAAAATTCAACAAAAAACTGATTTGAAATCAATTTTTATCGTAGTCACAATCGTTTTAAAAGTTGACCCAAATGTGACCAAATTGGTCAAAGCGTTGATGAAATGGGTCACATTTTAAATTCAGACGAAATACCTTTCCTATCCAGTGCGTTCGTTTTCATTGAGTTACCACTGGGGCCGTACTACAAGCTCAAATATGTAATATTGAACCAACACTATTAACGGTGAGAAAGTTATAACGTATAGGTGTGACCAGACAAAGCGCGGCATTCGAGCGCGGTATTCGCAAGACACAAGTTGCCGCGTAACTAGTTGAGACTTTAGCACGTAGCTCGCAACTGCCGCGCTCAATTGCCGCGCTATGTCTGATAACACCTTAATACGAACTCGTATAGCGTTATCACTTTCGCACCGCGAGTAATATTGTTTTGATATTACTTTATGAGCTTATGGTATAGCCCCTGCTCCATGTTTCTGCTGAAGATCCCGGGCACGATGCAAATTGAAGTGTCTAGTTTAAAGTCTCTATGAATTTCAAAATGGGTGCCTCAGGTGGCGAAAAAATACAAAATGAATATCTTTTGTGCGATTGACAATGGCATAGCATAAAGAAGAGTTGGCTGCATCATCCTATCCTAATCTATACTAATATTATCTATACTAATATTATAAAGAGGAAAGATTTGATTGTTTGTTTGTTTGTTTGTTTGTTTGTTTGTATCGAATAGGCTCCGAAACTACAGAACCGATTCAAAAAAATCTTTTACCATTAGAATCCTACATTATCCCTGATGGACATAGGCTATATAGTATTTTCAAAAACGTTAGGGATCCGTATGAAAACTTCGAAGATGTAGGTTTAAAGACATTTATTCTCAAAAATTCTCAAAATATTCTCAAAATGTAACCCAAAGTGTGAAAAAAAATCGTAAAAAAATCTTTATTTCGCGTTTGCTGCGACAATTATTGACAATAGAGCAAAGTAATGTACTATAGTTTTATAGAAAACATCAATATCTACAAAAAAAATATAATACTATAAGTCTAACTATTAGGGATCCGTATGAAAACTTCGATAATGTAACCCAACGTGTGATAAAAAATCCAAAAATATCTTTATATCGCGTATGCTGCGGAAATTATTGTCAATAGAGCAAAGTAATGTACTACAGTTTTAAAGAGAACATCAATATCTACAAATAAGTCAACAATACCATATGTCTAACTATTAGGGATCCGTATGAAAACTTCGATAATGTAACCCAACGTGTGATAAAAAATCCAAAAAAATCTTTATATCGCGTATGCTGCGGAAATTATTGACAATAGAGCAAAGTAATGTACTACAGTTTTAAAGAGGACATCAATATCTACAAATAAGTCATTAATACCATATGTCTAACTATTAGGGATCCGTATGAAAACTTCGATAATGTAACCCAACGTGTGATAAAAAATCCAAAAAAATCTTTATATCGCGTATGCTGCGGAAATTATTGACAATAGAGCAAAGTAATGTACTACAGTTTTAAAGAGGACATCAATATCTACAAATAAGTCATTAATACCATATGTCTAACTATTAGGGATCCGTATGAAAACTTCGATAATGTAACCCAACGTGTGATAAAAAATCCAAAAAAATCTTTATATCGCGTATGCTGCGGAAATTATTGACAATAGAGCAAAGTAATGTACTACAGTTTTAAAGAGGACATCAATATCTACAAATAAGTCAACAATACCATATGTCTAACTATTAGGGATCCGTATGAAAACTTCGATAACGTAACCCAATGTGTGAATCAATAGCAAAAAAAATCCTTATATCGCGTTCGCTGCAAAAATTATTGACAATAGAGCAAAGTGATGAACTGCAGTTTTAAAGATTACATCAATATTAACAAATAAGTCAGCAATACCATAATTATGTCCAACTATTACAGTTATGTCACAATAACTACTTTTTCATGTAAAATATGCAATGGTAAAGCCGCCTGTACAAACTAGGCCACATTATTCGTACAAAAAATCACTTCATTTTCAAGGCCATATCAGTACCTGTAAATTACTTTTTTAATTATACCATTCCCAAATTCCATACCATTCAAAAGTTATTATGAGTGTAATAATCTATAGGTACTAATATTATTATGAGGAAAGATGTTTTGTATATTTGTATGGAATAAATACAAAAACTACTGGATATATTTCAAAAAAACTTTTAGAATGCTACATTATCTCTGAGTAACATAGGCCATATTTATTGTTTAAAAAAAATAGGGATTCCTATTAAAACTTCGATAATGTAACCTGGGTAAAAAAATACCCATAAAATCGTTATAATACGTTACTCCCGTGCGGAGCCGGGGCGGACTGCTAGTCTACTATATAAAAGAAAGTCGGGTTTGTTACAACACTTATAACTCAAGAACGGCTGAACCAATTTGGCTGAAAATTGGTGGGGAGGTAGCTTAGAGCCAGGAGATGGACATAGGATACTTTTTATAACGGAAACGGGAACGGGAACGGGAACGGGAACGGGAACGTGAACGGGAACGGGAACGGGAACGGGAACGGGAACGGGAACGGGAACGGGAACGGGAACGGGAACGGGAACGGGAACGGGAACGGGAACGGGAACGGGAACGGGAACGGGAACGGGAACGGGAACGGGAACGGGAACGGGAACGGGAACGGGAACGGGAACGGGAACGGGAACGGGAACGGGAACGGGAACGGGAACGGGAACGGGAACGGGAACGGGAACGGGAACGGGAACGGGAACGGGAACGGGAACGGGAACGGGAACGGGAACGGGAACGGGAACGGGAACGGGAACGGGAACGGGAACGGGAACGGGAACGGGAACGGGAACGGGAACGGGAACTTACACAGCACACAACTTAACACAGCATTTGTTAATTCTAAAGCGATACGAAGTTCGCCGGGTCAGCTTGTAATATTATAAATGCGAAAGTTTGTGAGTTTGTATTTCCTCAATCAGGCCTAAACGACAAAACGGACCATGGTTATTGTAACATAGCCGAAACGTCGGGAAAGTAAATTAAAGGTAATTACGTGATAAAGACCCGTGTCAAAATCTATAGTTATGTCTACTAATCACGATAGTTTGAAAAATTATAAAACGGATTAAGTTGAAATTTGCTGTAGATGTAGATATAATGCCCGAATAAATAATAGACTACTTTATAAAATTAACAATATCCCAACAACTATCAAAAAACACAAAAGGGATGATTTCTGTATAGATGATGTGCAACAAATCTGACATCACAGACTAAAAACATTCAGTAATTTCTATTCGATTATTGAAATTTGACAGGAAAACATCTGTCACGGGTCGGCTAGTAGGTAAATAAAATAATAAGATCATGACTGTAATCCCCAAGTACGGTAGACATCTTCTTAGATCTCCAGACTCTTAGATCCTTGAAGATGTCTAAAGTAGTTAGCATTCCATGAGCCGTGTTGACCGAGTGGGACCTCGACTCTCAATTTGAAGGTCGTAGGTTCGATTCCTGGCTTGCGTGAATAGATTTTTCTGTTCGAATTTATATGCGCATCAAAACACGTGCTCTAAACGTTGAAGGAAAATATCGTGAGGAAACTAGTAAGAATTCTTATTAGCGGCGATGGGCTTGCAACCTGTCACGTAAATATTATATAATATTATAATATCATGACTGTAATATCTAAATTCTCATACACGCCACATGCCCACATTTTACAGTAGGTAGTTAGCACTCCATACATATCAGATCGCGATCTATCACCGCTTATAAGAATACTAACAACGATGCATCATCAAATAAAATTATCTATCAAACGTATATCGCTTCAATTGCTTTTGTAAACGATAAATTGGCTGCGTCAATGTGCATCACAAACATTCTCAATTGCCTGAATCATCAATCATTTTATTAACTAAAAATCTGTAAATACGGTCGTTTTTACACCAAATTCATCGTTGATGCAACATTATTTCAGCGATAAACAAACCCACATCTCTTCCGTCTCACGTGCGTCACTCGCTCACTCCATCACCGAGGTATGTACTTTGTTATACAGCGATTATACATAGGTACCTATTTCCTACAGCCTATTTCCCAGCGCCATCTTCATATCACCATAAAGCTGTTCCAGTAATCCTGTAGATTTATTACAAGACGTCCCGGGGTGGTAGGCAGATTAATTGGCGCCACAACGTAATGCTCGTGTACCCTTCCGTGTACATGAGCTAGCTGCGACAATTTCTGACGTGACACGTTTGCTGGCAAATAATGCCATGCGCACACGGACGGGATGGCAGAGAATTTAAAATTTGTCAATCGAATTTAATAATTATCCAATCGAAATAAGGTATATATTTAAATGCTCGGCAAAAAAAATAAAAATAAATAGGGTCACAACTGTAATCCCCAAGTACGGTAGACATCCTCTCAGATCTCCAGACGCTCTAGTGGGGGTAGTCAGAGGCACGTCCAAACATTATATTTGGCACATGCCCACATTTTCACATTCCATACTAAGGAAAATGCTGTACAAATACATAACAGGTTTTCTCATTAGAACTATATACAAATAAAACCAGTTTTTTAAATCAGTCTTTTATTGCATTATCATCATACCTATGGATAAATAAAATAAACATTTTACATTAAAATTATTTACAGTTTCTAAATTTAATTATTTCTTAGTAAACTGGTAAACCAATAATCAATTATTGTAATTATTATTTATTACTATTTAACATTATAAAAGTTTAACTAAAAGGTGTACATAGCTATGTTTTTTTTATTTAACGCATTTTAAAATACAGTTTTGCTGTTATATTATTTTAGTTACCTAACGAAATATTGTTTGTTGCGATAATACTGTATAGTTATTATAGTTGAGGTTTGGAACGGTTTCAAGATACATAAACATCAAAGCTCAACTGTTTCTGTACATTTTTTTACGATTATTTAGTTTTTTTTATAAAACGAGTATGGATAACATACGGAATGAGTATTAGAATAAGAATAAAATGAATGACTTACTTAGTAAACTAAAGAGCAAGCATAAATGCAGAATATAAGGAGCGCTACAATAGTATATTATGCAACTAGTGAATAAAGGACGGATTTAAAGCGAGGGCCGTAGATGAGTCACGAGCAAGGGAAGGATTCTAATGATTGAATCACGAGCGCAGCGAGTGATTCAACTGTTAGAATCCTGAACGACGCGAGTGATTCATGGCCCTCGATATAAATTCGTACTTTATTCAGGAGTTGCATACTATACTTTATACCATGACTACGAGAATATTTATTTAATCTAATGCCAAACTCCTTGTCGCAAATATCGACCAATCAAATCTCGAGAATTTATTTGCACCAAAGAGTTTTGAATTTCGAATCTCAGCGCAAGGAGTTTGTGTAAGCATTGAAATAGAGACCGGATATATTTTGTGTTCATAATTCAAACACCAAAATAGTGAATAAAAACAAAACAGTGAATAAAAGGCCTTTTTATTCACTGTTTTGCGTGAATAAAATAAGCTTTTTAAAGTAGGTATGGTATAAAATAATAAAGCTTTAATCGGCGCAGGCGCTTAGGTTCTAAAAGGGGTACTATTATTAATGGTGAACCAAAAAATACAAATACTTCATATCCACTTTTTTAAAGTAGGTAATATTCCATTCGTGACGGATTGTAAGCTGTTCTCCGCGTACATAAATAGAGGTTTCCTACAACGTTTTCAACACATGTTAAATTTAAATACGAAAATATATTGGACGACCTTCAGCTTGAAAATCGAGGCCCCATTCTCTAAGGTCTACTCTAACAAAAGCTACCAAATAAATAAGCCACTGTCCCTTTACAACTTGACTGTAGCATCAGAATCATAACCAAGATCCGAATCGACGTGAGACGCCCGTCTGGGCACATCAACAGTATTCTTCTGGAATGTTTCTTTCTGATACATAAAAGCTACTGCTTCTTCATCTGTTCTTCTTTTATTGGCTGATCTTTTCTTATAGTCATCTATGGAGATTTTCTTAGAGCCATAAACTTTGTTTCTAGCCTGTTCGAACTGCCTACGTTTCCTACTTAATTTACTTGGAGAAACATTGCCGACTTTCTTCTTTATTTTAACGTTTATTTTGTCAAAAGTCCTCATACTTACAGGTATGTCCAAATCTTTTTGAGCAATGGGAAGAATGGGAGAGGAATTTCGCATACTCGGTAAAGTTTGTATTTTAGTCTTCGATTGCTTAGGACTGACACTCGAGTCGTTGAATTTCATTTTCTTCGACAAAGGTCCTGGTTTGTACCCGACTGTCTGTTGTTGTTGTTTGACTGAGTTGTTCGCTTTGCTAGTTGTAGTGTTCTTCAAATTACTAGCATTGCCTGTTATTTTAGAACGAATAGCAGTTCTCTCGTTGTCTTCAAAATGTATTTTATTAAAGCTTGCAGAAAATTCTTCGATTTGCATCTGTGGTGGCTTTGATTGAGTAACGTTATTCAAATTTGATTCGTTGTTTGTATTAGAATTATCACTGGGTCTTCTGTTGTAGTCCAATAATTGTGGAAAATTTGGGCATCTATTAGAGTTTGCTGCAGGTAATTGGTTGGCTTTGTAGGCCAAAGTTTCGTCAATCATTGATTTGTGTGATGGTGCAACTTTAAAATTCATAACATTGGATGTGACAGGAGTCCTGTCAGTACTGATTTCTGTATAATTACGAGTATAATTAACTTTCATAGGTATATCAACATCATGTGACAACCCGTGTTTCGATTTGTACTTATTTTCATTTCTTATATCGATAGCCTTTGGTAACACTTTTTTTAAATTCTTAGCCGGACTTCGGTTGGACGAGTTTGAAACTGTATCATGTTTAATTGGGCTCTCAATAAGTTGCATGCTTGAGGTATCCAAAACTTGAAGCATTTCTGACTTTGTTTTTGCTGATTGGCTTTCCAGAACCTCGTCATAGATTGGTGTAGAATCGAGTTCCATATCCACAACTTTGACTATGTCTTCCTTGGTACTCGTATCTAACGTGTTATGATTGGCGATTAGGCAGATTTTTTTTATGATGCCATTTTTATTTCTGCCGATGATAGAGCTGTCAGGTTCTTGTTCTATAAATGGAAATCTAGTGGTATGAGAAAACAGCGGCAGAGGAGGGGGAGGTTGTGGTTTAGGAGGAGGAAATGCATAGGACCAAAAAACCTCGCCCGGTTGAATATGGCAATCTCTCGGAGATCTGTCATTCATAGTCATGTGTGGTGAGTTGCTTTTATAAGCCTCTCGAGGCCTTGGGTTCATACCTATTTGAGGTGAAATGGGTTCTTCAACTAGTACAGGCATTGATTTAGCATTCATAGTCCCGTGTGGTTGAACACTTCCACTTATTCCTGCATGTCGTTTATTACTTCCCATCTGTGGTGGAATTGGTCTCATAATTCCTGAAGGAATTGATCTTTCGTTCATGCCTACATGCAGTGAGTTGCCTCTGTTCATACTCAGAGGAACGTTCAGATTCCTCAGATGGGGATGAACGTTCATCCCCATCTGAGGTAAAATTGGTTTGTTTGCATCAGGAATCTTCAGCCTGGCACCGGTAACTCCTGGAAGTCTCTCAATAATTTCAGTCTGTGGTAAAATTGGACCTTTAACATCCAAAGGCATTGTTCTATCACTCATCAGTGTGCTAACTTCTGAAGGTGATCTAACGTTAATGGCTGTATTTGATGCAGTGGGTTCGGTGCACAAAGGCGGATACAGAATAGGGTCAAGCGGTTGCTGATTTATCTGTCTTTTGCAACGTGAAGCCTCTGGATTATTTGCGTTCATTTGAGGTGACCTGGTTTCTCCCTGTGGTTTATATAAAATATGCGATTGCATAGAATTAGGAACGGCCAAAGGCTTGTTCTTCTCTGGTGTTTGATGTTTTTGTATTTCAGTTGGTTTAATAATAATCGCAGCCTGTGGTTTGGGTACAATAATATTATTCACTCTTTGTTGGTCATCGAGTTTTTCAACATTTAATTCATTACGACTGGTTATAATAGTTTGAATAGCATGTTCATCTTTTGCAGTTAGAGCAATTTTTTTTACAGATGGCGATTTAGCGACATGCATTGGTTTTGAGTTTCCTTTGTTTTTCATGTAATTTTCTATATTTCTGTATTCTACGGGTATTTTTTTTAAAGATTGCTTTCGTAATCCTTTAGTACTAGTACTATATGCACTAGCAAGTTGTTCTGTAATTAAATGCTTGACAGGCTTGTTACCATTAGATTGCGTGTTTTCTATAAATTCGCTATTAGCTTCATCGATTTTAGCATCATCTGTTTTGGCTGTCTTCATAATAATTGTATTCAACGGATTACCGTTGAATACACTAGTAATAACACTAGTTTTCAATGCAATATAATTTGGAAATTCAAGATGCTTATTTAGATAAGATTCGTTGGGTTTTGGTGAATTCATAGAGTTTTCATTGGAGTATTGCAATGCAAGATTATGAGACATTTCGGGACTTATACTGTTGATTATAGCTTTTTTAGTCTCATCTAAGGAACGCGCATGGAGTCGGACATCTTTCATCACATTTCCATTCTCTTCAGTAGCATTTGCTGTTGTAATAGATACACTTGACGCTGTCTTACATTCATCAGTAGATTCTCCCTGAACAACGTAATCTAATGCCTTTTTAGCAGGTTTCGTAAGCAACTTATCTGGTTTATTAATTTTTGATGCCACCTTATTGGACTGCAGCCGACTCTTTGCTTGTATTTTATTCAGTATGTTTTCAGTATATTTATTAGGTAATTTAAAGGATTTATATAATTTGTTGGGACCAGATACATGTGCAGGAGAAGCAGGCTTAGTAGTAAACACTTTTGTAGTTTGTATATTTCCTGTTTCCTGTTTGTTGTTTTTTACTTCTTTGGATTCAGACACGACTATAATATTTTTATCACTTGTATTGTTTGAAGGCATGCTTGAAAGTCTTGGTGATTTCAGTTCCTTTGCTTCACCCGAATTAGCGACTTTAGTTGCTTTGGTTTGTTTTTTAGAAGAAAGAGGTATTGGTGTTATCATTTTAGCCATTTTGAATCCTTCAGTACTTTTCTGATGTTTCAAGGTAGCTTTTTTTTCTTCAACGTGCATTTCTTTCTGATCATTTTTTATTTTCAATAAAAGAGGCATCGGTTTACATTGCTTTCTTTTTACTTCGTGAGATTTATGTATGTCTTCAGTTTGGCAAATTCCTCCACGATACGGAGTTACAGCTCTTACAATTTTCTCGGCTATCTTTTTAGTGTTATTGATTTCTGTTAACATATTATCTTCCTCGTTAATATCTTTACGAACCGAGGTGTGTTTGAAATCTTTCTCAAAATTTTCACCTTTCAAATTTTCTGGTAACTTCAAGTTACACGTACTATCGAAGGACCTGCCACTTGAATCAGTTTTTGTATCTTGAGAAATGTTTTTATTTGGTCCATTTTCTTTGATATATCCTGACTTTCCATCAAATACTTTCGTGATTGTAGTGTGCATATTATTTAACGCTTCATTTACAGCATGTAAATATAATTTGTCTAACGTCAGCTGTTTATTTATTTCTTTCTGTATGTTTGCTTGTTTTTTCAGCTGTTTCTTTATTTCAATAGGTTGTTTTTTATTTGGCATTCGTTCTATTTTCATACCTACCAATCCTTTATTCTTTTTAAAATCAACTTCTGTTTTGTTTCGTTGGCTTATTGCTTTTAGCAATTCCGTGTCGTCGTTTTTCTTTTTTATTGCCATGAGTTTGGAGGAATCTATTACTTTCGCATTAAACAATTTGTGCATACGGTACATACTATCAATTTCTTTATTAACACACTTATCACTTTTGTTTATAAGCTCATTTGAGTTGATGCCTATCATCTGTTTGCTATCATTATTAATACCAGCACTACAATTTGTATTGTTATCATCAGTTTCATTAAAACGTTCATCCTCTTTCATTCTTAACCCTTTCGAAGATGCTTCTGTTATCTTATTTTCAATAATATCTTTGGTGGGCTTATCAAAAAACCAAGGGAACTTATAGCAGTCGACTAATTTAATGGATGCGGGTTTCACAATAACCCGGTTAGTAGATATTACCGGTTCAGGGCTAGTGTCTTCTCCGGAAAGCTTAATGTCAATAGTATCCTCATCGACGATTTTGCAGTCTTCGTCGGAGTCACAGTCTAAGTCGATAATCCCAGGATCTGAAATTGTCGAATTGTATCATTAATATTGAATTGTAAACTGTAATTTAGCTTCATCACATTTCAAATTTATTATGTTCGACAATTAACTTCATATTATTTAATAAAAACACATGTTCACAAATATTCGTCTATTATTATTACAAGCTGCTCGAAAATTTTTGGCGTGATACACAAAATACATACTATACAAAGGTTAGCTGGAAGAAAATGCTAACTAGCGTAAAGTTGGCCTTTGTGCACATGTTCTTGTATTATGCAATAAATAATTTTCTATCTAATTATATCTAATACATAAAATTCTCGTGTCACAATGTTTAATAACCAAACTCCTCCGAAACGGTATTATAAATGGTATTATTATAAAGGAACTATTAGTCCTACGGAAATACAATTTAAGTAGGACCAACTTATGACTATTCTCTACAGAATATTAAAAAAAAACCAAGTGCGAGATGGACTCGCGTACGTAGGGTTCTGTACCATTATCTAAAGATAATATATCTTATAAGAAACGAAAAAAACACGTTTGTTGTATGGGAGCCCTACTTAAATATTTATTTTATTCTGTTTTTAGTATTTGTTATAGCGGCAACAGAAATACATCATCTATGAAAATTTCAACTGTCTAACTATCACGTTTCATGACATACAGCCTGGTAACAGACAGACGGACAGCGGAGTCTTAGTAATAGGGTCCCAGTTTTTGCCCTTTGGGTACAGAATAGTAAAAAAGGCAAAAAATAAAAATATTACACGCGTAAAATTGAAAACCGTCAGTTGAAAATTACAACGATATTTTAATTAATCACTCACCAAGAAATTCCATGTTTTCTAAGCAGAGTGCGTTTTCTCCAAAATTAAGCAGGATCGGGTCATCTAAGTACTCATTATAAGCATCGTCGTGTTTCTGTGACTCCATAATATCGGAATCTGTAACAATAAAAACATTTCATTGCAGTTTTAAGGTAACTCATTGGTAAACTACAAAATAGAGTCAAAGACCCGGTTGTGGTGCCTACCCCGGTTTTGGGCATTTTCAATTTTGGCAGTCAATAACAAAGCATAGCAAACAAAACTGTTTAAAATCTTATCTTATTTTTTGTCTATGGTCCGTTTTGATTAGTGACAGATGTGATGCGTTATAGATATCCTCTAGATTAGATTGACCACAACTAAATATTTCACGTTTTGTCTATTTATATTATGTTAGTCTGCCCGTGACCTATTAATTGTAACATAGTCGAAACGTCGGGTTATCGCAATTGTTATTTTTTACGTCTTTCATAAATCATTAGTACCTAACTCGACTTTCATGAGACTATCATTATAATTTTTGGATTTCTAAGCTTATCAGGTAAATTTGCTTAATTTCTCTTGACAGCAAAAAAATAACGGTAGGTACTTATTAAGATGAATAAATATTAGTGAACATTTTACACATCGTCATCTAGCCCCAAACTAAGCAAAGCTTGTATTATGGGAATCAGATTACTGATAGACTACTTTTTTTGTAATTACCATACTTATTATACACTAAAACACCCAGACACAGAACAGACATGTTCACAACAAATGTTCATCACACAAATTTTAATGTTTGTCCTTGGTGGGAATCGAACCCACAACCTACAACGCAGAAGGCAGTGTTATTACCCGCTATGCTGGTAATTTAGAGATCATCTACTTCTAATATTTTAAATAAAAATACAGCTAATTACATTGTTTTATCTTGAAGGTATTGTTGACATTTTAAGACAATTGAGTAGGGCTAGTACGAATCACTATCGTATCGTCATTGTATCGTCAAAACGTAAAAACTGATATATAAACAACTAGCTGACCCGTGCCCGCTTCGCTGTGCGTAAGACATTTCTAATACCATCGTGGACTTTTTTGTAGACGTTTTTAAGGTGTACAATACTGTAGTACATTATTTTGATATATCTCGTGGGGTTCAGCCAGCATTTGCAATGTAAGCGCAAAAAAATGTGTTTATTTACGACATCACATTAGAAATCTCTAAAATTATCAGTGTTTCTCTACTATATTATGCATGTATTATACATATAAACATTCCTCCTGAATTACTCTATCTACTCAAAAAAACCGCATCAAAATCCGTTATGTAGTTTTAAAGATATAAGCAAACATACATACATACATACATATTACATACAGACGCGGGAAGCGGAAAGCGACTGCTTTATACTATGTATTGTAAACAATAAAAGTTAATGACGGGATAAAGATCCTTGAAAAAATACATAGTTAGTTATAAATAAAGAAGATTCTACATTCGCCATAGATTATTGATTTAGTCTGCCCGCGACCATGGCTATTGTAACATAGCCGAAACGGCTCTTTAGTCGACTGGGCCTGCTCGAACTAGCCCCGCGGGCCCAGTTGACCTAATGCATTTAATTTATTAGTTTTCTTTAGTCGACTGGACCCATTACTAATTTGAACAAAAAATCTATTGTCTGATTTCAAATCCGTGTACAGATGTGTACAAAACGTATTAGAGATAAACAAAAATAAAACACCTTCACATGATTATAATATGATACTAATGTTTATCGGGCTCTTTTGCTACTGTTCGGGGTCACTTAGAACTAGTCAAAATTCATAATATACAAAAATGTAAACTGAAAGAATTTGAAAGCTTGTCAGAATGCTTTATCAGATGTATTCTATTCAACAATATAAAATTAAAATATTTGAAAATGAGTCTTTTGACTAATGCTTACTTTGAATTATTCAAAAACAACATTATACAATAATTCAAAATTTAAAAAGATACATAAAATCACAGTTGTTTGATTAATTCTTGATATTTGCCTAAAACTATTCAAAATCGACAATATACTATGACATAAGCCGTGTTGGCTGAAAGGGAGGTACCTCGACTTTCAATGTGAAGGTCGTGGGTTCAAATCCCGGCGTGCATCAATGAGGATTTTTCTATTCGAATAATTTATATGCGCATCAAAAACAAGTGTTCAAAACAGTAAAGAAAAACATCGCGAGGAAACCAGTTAGTATTCTTATAAGCGGCGATGGGCATGCCATCTGTCACGTATGGAATGCTGACTACTGCAAAATGTGGGCATGGCCAGATATAATATTTGGACGTGCTTCTGACTACCTCCACTAGACATCTTAAAATGATCTAAGCGTCTGGAGATCTAAGAAGATGTCTACCGTTCTTGGAGATTACAGTCGTAATCCTATTATTTATTTATAATTTACTATTACATCAATCATAAATAAAAATAGCTACTTAAAAATCACAGTTATTTCATTAATGATCACAAAAAATTAAAACCTCAATTTCTCTAAACAATGGCTTACCAGTAATATTGCCGCTAAGTAATTCGTTTATTGCAAAGTAATTTTTTTTTTCTCTATGGTTTCAGGCAACCTCTTTGAAATTTTGAGATCTGTAGGGTTTTTCAACGCAATCAAGAAGTAAGCCTTATCACTACATAGCCCTTCTAAAAGTAGAGCGATGTTGATATTGGATTTATGTATTCCATTAAAATATTCGACAATAGTTGAAACACTTTTCTTCTTGTCTATTCTAATACCAAATTTTGTAAGCGTGGCCAGTTGACCAATTCAAAATATGCATTAGGTCAACTGGACCCGCGGGGCTAGTTCGTGCGGGCCCAGTTGACTAAAGAACCGCCGAAACGTCGTGAAAGTAAATTAAAGGTAATTACGTGATAAAGACCCGTGTCAAAATCTATAGTTATATTCGCCATTGAGTGTCACATACAGCATATAAATTAATGAGTGATCAAAATAACAATGATGTAATACTTTGAGCAAAATAAATGCTCACACGGCCAATGAATCATTGACTAAATAAAAGCGGGCAAGTGCGAGTCGTACTCGCGCACGAAAGGTTCCGCACCATTACCTATAAAAAACGGCAAAAAAATAACGTTGTATGGGAGCTCCACATAAATATTTATTTCATTCTGTTTTTAGTATTTGATGTTATAGCGGCAACAGAAATACATCATCTGCCAAAATTTCTACTGTCTAGCTTACACGGTTCATGAGATACAGCCTTGTGACAGCCGGACTGCGAAGTATTTGTAATAGGGCCCGTTTTTAGCCTTTGGGTACGGAACCCTAAAAACGATGGTGTTGCTTAACATCTGCTTATGTCATAAGTGATTTAATGAAGACTGAAGAAACAACATAATTTACAGAAATAATATAAATAAACAAGTACAACGACCGTTGCAAACACTCTATACATCTATAGGTACCTACATAAATGACTGACCTCACAGCTCAGTTGGTAGTAACTCTGCCTTCTGCGCTGTAGGTTGCGAGTTCGATCCCCACCCATGGCAAATATTTGTGTGATAAACATAGATGTTTCTTTTGTGTGTATCACTACATAGTATAAAGCAAAGTCGCTTCCCGCTTTCCGCGTCTGTATGTATGCTTATATCTTTAAAACTACACAACGGATTTTGATGCGGTTATATGTATTAAACCCGTGCGAAGCCGGGGCGGGTCGTTAGTTAATATGTATAATAAGTAAGTAATTACAAAAAAAAAGTATATAAGTATTCTATCAGTTATCTAGTTCCCATAGTACAAGCCTTGCTTAGTTTGGGGCTAGATGGCGTTGTGTGTAAAGTCCGCCAATGTCCGCAAATTTATTTATTTATTTATATATACATAGCAACTAAAATTACGTGGATAAACACATGGCATGCATATGGTATTAATTATCTAAGTAGGTATAATTATCGTGGACGCCCTACGCTGCGCTTGTTGGTACCTGGTCTCCATTTGAGAACTTTGTGGCCTCATCGGCCATCAGTTACTCCGAGCTATGTGCCCTATCCACTGCGACTTAAACTTACTAATCTTTTGGGCTATGTCGGTGACTTTCGTTCGGCTACGGATTTCCTCATTTCTGCAGGGCTATTTTGTAAAAACATGATTATCATGTTATGGTACTGAATGCCATAATACCTACGCTTTTTATGCTGTTTAGGCACCCATACCTACGCTTCCAATACAATACCTACGCTGGTATAGGTGCATAAACTGTGAATAGTTACTATGAAAAGTGTACAGATTAGGTATTCTCTAACATTAGGTATTGCATTCAACATCATAACATGATATTCATGTTTTTTACAAAATAGCCCTGCTGATTTGGTTTTGTAGAGAAACCCCGAGCATAGCCCTCTTCATAGCTCGTTGCGTTTTTTATGAATATACACAAGAATACAATAAAATAAAGGTATTCACAAATATTCTAAGGTTAAACCGCTTATACCAAAATTTCTCAAAAAAAAAATATTATGTAGCTAACTTATTGTCCAATTATACTATTTTGAAAGTTTCGATTAACTATTTCCAACTCACCCTTTCAACTTCTACTCGTTGATAAAACAGCAAATCAAAATCTTCAATATAAATGTTCCTTGCTCATCTCAGTATTTTCACAACACACATTTTTGAATCGAATCCATAGTTGTGAAAATAATGTCAAACATTCCGTTTCGAAATTCAAAACAATGCGTTCCATATTTTAAAATGCAAAATTCGCAGTTTTTGCATATGACAACTTTTGCATTTGTTTTAGTAGTAAAAATGATAGTAGAGTAGAATATTCATGCTTATCTCTTTATGAATAAAGGTTAACTTTCAATAAACAGATAGCGGAAAATTAGTAATGTAAACTTTTTGATTTGCTTTTGTTGAGTACCTACCTAAACGAGACTTTTTAAAAGGTACTCCTTTGTCATGCCTAAATAACAAGGAGTTCTAAACTTAAATAAAATTACATGAAGTAGTTAGCAGTGCTATTTTACAAAGGAGGTTAAGGTTAGTTGATTATCATTTCCGTGCATAGATACCTACCTAAAGATTTATTAAAAATACTTAGCTACACTGAAAAAAGAGATAAAATTACAACAATATTATAATAAGGTGATATTTCAATTTATTTGGTTATTCTATGGAAGGGTTTGCTTATGTCTATATATACCAAAATAATAAAAAGGTACCTACTTGTTTTTGATAGTTAACAAAAAACATATTTCACTGCACACTACACAGCAATACCAAAAAAATATTTAGTATCCCCGTAACAATATTTTTTTAGTATAGTAACTAAGGCACTTTTTACTAGATAATTTTTAAATTCGAAAATAGCTTATGTTTGGATCTTTATGCTGTTATCCTCCTTCGATCGATGGAGCGTAACCGGATGTATACTTATTAAAAGTATTGTTTTGACTGATCAGGAGCAGTCCCAACATTGGAATGAATAGTTCATCCGGGCAGAACGATTTATAAACCCAAAGTGCCACACTCGGTACAGCTTATCTTGGGATATTTTTGGGGGCCTCCTAAAGTAATATCAAAACAATATTTCTCGCGACTAATAGTTTTAGCAGTTTTAGCAGTTTTAATATCGTCCCCTGACTTTTCAATTGGTCAAAACATTCTCGTCGGTTTTCTTTTTAGTTTTGTCATCGTCACACATTAATAGCTATATATGTATATACACGAATGTAATTAGTAGTTTCGTGCGACAATTGAAAATTGTATGTAATTATCAACTGGCTCCATCAATGACGTAGTTGTATTAGTGGATTTTATACCTACATTGCTGGGTTTTTTTTATAGTAATTGAATTACCTAGTAGGTATTTTATATGATCTAAATACCTACTTTTAGTATCTAATCTATACGAGTGTCTGAAGTAATATTATCAAAAACTGTATATAGCTAATTAGTTAGGTAAGTACCTAATTTGCTCTACTGATAAATAAATATAATTTTCAAAATAATTATCGACTTTTAATGCTGGCTTGTGATGACTATTCATTTTACTAATTATACCTAATTGCTCTTTTACGCAAAAACTACTGAACGCATTTAAATGAAACTTGACAGTAATATAGCTTATACATCAGAATAACATATAGGGTACTTTTTATCCAGGTGACATTCAAGCGAAGCCGCAGGCGGTAGCTAGTAAAAGAATAAATTTAAGAAACTTAGAGAGAAGAGTCGCTAAAGACTCTAATGCGCATCGACTACACGAGCTATAGTTGAGGCGCGGGCGCGAATCCACGCCGCTTGCTCGCCCTCGCCTCGACTCCGAGCCGCCTCCGCCTCGCCTGTGCCGAGATTCGGCTCCGCCTCGACTCTAACTCGTGTGCACGATGCGCCTAAGTTTCATTTTAATCATTTATTTACTTACTAGATGACCCGATAGTTAATGTTCTGTAATTTTTTTTTTTCAATTTCGAGTTATTTGTTATCGAAATGTATTATTATTATGCTAGTTGAATGGTTTCAACAATCCGGCACACAATAAAACCATTTGATTATGATTTGAAATTATGATAATTTAATTTAGAGACGTAATTACTAATTACTGTTTGCAATCCAATCTACAATCATAAATAAATTATTTACCTACATAATCAAATCAGAGCTAAAGTAGGTAGCCGATTAGCTAATTGTATGTGCCTATTTAAATATCATTTCATTTCATTTTCATTTTTTTTCTTGAAATTAAAATAATAAATGAAATAGAATTACGACTGTGATCTCCAAGTACGGTAGACATTAATATCAGACGTAAGGTAGATAGATCTCCTGTCGCTCAGATCCTTGAAGATTTTTAAAAGGGTTAGTCAGAGGTACGTCCAAGCATTACATTTTATCCCAGCTTCAAGTATATCTACTGCTACCTCATACACCATCTATTAAAATCCTTCCTAACAATATTATAAATGCGAAAGTTTGTGAGTTTGTACATATGTTTGTACCACTGATTAAGATGAAATTTACTAGTAATTAGATAAAAAATCAGATTAACAAAAGGACTTATAATCCGAAAAACTACCCCTAAATGATAAAACATGCAAAAAGGATGATTTTGGTATAGATGGCGCAGGTGTGCAACAAACTAAAAACATTTACTCGTCATAGTAACGCTGTTTTTACTATTGAATGATACGCATTCTACCAAAATTTGTAATTTATTTTATCAGGACAAAAAAATTGAAGTTCCTTGAAAGTGTTTTTCTATGCGATTTCTAAAATTTGGGCAGGACAAAGTTTGTCACTGGTCGGCTAGTCAATATTATAATCCAGAATAGCATTCGATAGTTACATCCTGTAGTTTCGTTAATAAACTCACTCCGAATTGTAGTACCAGTAGTACCTACCTACAAAGTTTTTAACACAATTTAATATACTTATTTTGCAGTTAGCTAAAACCTAATATGTGTGGATTATCCCATGCTTTGAGCAGTTTTTAATATGTTGCATATAACGTATCTAAGCTTGTGTTCTGAATACTTAGGCTAATAGATTATCTTATCTATATATATAAAAGAAAGTCGTGTTAGTTACACTATTAATAACTCAAGAACGAGTAAAAAGTAAACTATGTGTTATTCTGATGTATAAGCTATATTACTGTTAAGTTTCATTTTAATTTGTTCAGTAGTTTTTGCGTGAAAGATTAACAAACACACACACACACACCCACTCACTCACAAACTTTCGCATTTATAATATTAGAAGGATTAAGATATTAAAATTGTTTCAAGTTTTTTTTGTAATTGAAACCATTGTATGTAGCTTATCTTATCTTATTCTGGTTGTGATGTGTTATTCATTTAATTATCGAAATAAATGATTATTATGATTATTATTATACACACTTCTGCAGTAAGCTTAATTAGGATATTAAGTGATATCAAACAGGATGTAGCTCTATATTATTATTTTGAAATTACACCATTAATTTAGCTTAAGCTTTAGCTTAGCTAACAAAGCTCATATTATACTGGTTCGAGTGGTCCAGAACCTCTAATACAAAAAAACTAAAAACGAAAATGTTCTGACCAATCAAAAAGACCAACTTAGGAGTATACCATATCCATTAAAAAATAATTAACAAATTTGGTTTACTCTGTAAAAAGTTATACGTAGTCTAACATAAAGAAAATCCATGTCGAATTGAGAAACTCCTCCATTTTTTTCGTCTGTTAAAAAAAAAGTTAAACATCATAATTTCAACTACTAGCAAAAGGCGCGCTTTTTATGAAAAAAGGTTACAGCACTGTGAAACCTCCGTCAAGCTTAAAGGAAGATATTTAAAAACATAAAAAGGTTTTTACAGCAGCCTCCTTTCACGTCACTTCCGGAGATTTGTTATCGTAATTGCAATCTGAGGGATGAATGCCGAGGAAGCTGTGCTCAATGGCAGATCAAACGTATAGCGATTGCATGTTTAGCCTGTCCCACTGCTGGGACTCAATTCTTCTAATAGTCATGGCATTGTGCATTACCTATGTACAAGACTAAATATTACATTATCACTCAGCGCCATCTAGCCCCAAACTCTTTAATCCAGGTACCACCCGTGCGAAGCCGGGGCGAGCAGCTAGTAAGATAATAATCGTTTTTAGGGTTCCGTACCCAAAGGGTAAAAACGGAACCCTATTACTAAGACTTCGCTGTCCGTCCGTCCGTCTGTCTGTCACAGGGCTGTATCTCATGAACCGTGATAGCTAGACAGTTGAAATTTTCACAGATTATGTATTTCTATTGCTGCTCTAACAACAAATACCAAAAAACAGAATAAAATAAATATTTAAGGGGGGTTCCCATACAACAAACATGATTTTTTTGCCGTTTTTATAGATAATGGTACGGAACCCTTCGTGCGCGAGTTCGACTCGCACTTGGCCGGTTTTTTTTACAAAATAAGCCTGCTGCAGTCGTAATCAAATTTTTAGGTGCCTACTATTGCAAATGGAATGTTGATATGTTCTTTCACGAAGCAACTGATCGACATGATATTTTGCATAAAGACAGTCCATGGTGACTATGCCCATATACTTAGTGTAACCTCGAATTATCTCCACTTCGACTCGACCACGAAACCGTGTTTTGGTAGGCTTAGTTGATAAAATTACCTCGAGTTTGCCTCTAGCCGAGGATTCCTAAGTCAACCGAACTGTCAACTCAAGGTACCTCGAGATATACCTTGACATTCCTCACTAGCATCTGAACAACGCATGCGTGTGACGGTTTGTTTGATGAAAATCTCCTCGGATGTCGTAATGACGTTAAGATACCAAACAAGGGGTACTTTTCGAGAGAAAGTTCGAAGGGTCTCACAAGAGTTTGAGTCAAGGTAGATTCGAGGTTACAACAAAGAATATGGGTATTAGGTTACATTTTATCTGGATACGACACGAGCGAAAACGCAGGCAGAAGCCAAATCACTACATAGTATAAAGCAAAGTCGCATTCCGCTTCCCGCGTCTGTATGTAATATGTATGTATGTATGTATGTTTGCTTATATCTTTAAAACTACACAACGGATTTTGATGCGGTTTTTTTTTATAAATAGAGTGATTCAAGAGGAAGGTTTATATGTATAATACATGCATAATATAGTAGAGAAACACTGATAATTTTAGAGGTTTCTAATGTGATGTCGTAAATAAACACATTTTTTTGCGCTTACATTGCAAATGCTGGCTGAACCCCACGAGATATATCAAAATAATGTACTACAGTATTGTATACCTTAAAAACGGGCACGGGTCAGCTAGTTAAAATATATAAAGAACTTACCGTAATGTACTTCAAATGTTGTTCTTCGTATGAGCATCAGACGAAAAATTATAATCATCAACTAGCTGTCCAGACAGACGTTTTACTGTCAAATTTCAATAATCCCACAGAAAAAAGCACTTTCACTTTCCCGAGCTCTACGCTGGATTTTCCAAAAAGCGGTACAAAATATACTTCACGACCTATTCTCAGACCTACTGAATACACAAAAAAAACATAAAAATCGGTTAAGCCGTTTTGGAGGAGTTTGGTAACAAACACTGATACGAGAATATTATATATACCTACTTATTACTATTAACTCATAGGTAGGTACCTACAGTAATGTTTTTTAACTTTATAGAACCACACGTTAACTTAAAATACTCAAAAAAGCATATAGTTATCATTTTATATTCTATCTGAAAAGCCAATAACTAATTTAAATACACCAGAACTCAATCTCTTTTTATAACATATTCTGTAACTTATTTATATTAGCTGATGGTTCTAATTTCAATGGCATTCAGTTACTTTTATTATTTTTAAAACATAATTGACATCATCATCTCTATTTTCTGATGACGAAGGTGAAATTGCAAACCTTAGCAACATTATTGCAACGACAAAGATGCTACTCACGGGCAATTTTTTTTCTGTGACACTCTAGGTAGAGCAATTTTAATGGAGCAACATCTCCCCCAAGCGTAGTTCGATAGTCTCACCAACACTTAAAGTACGCGTCCACAGTGGGGTTATTTTGTAAAAACATGATTATCATTATGATATTCATAACCAATATTTATTAATACTGAATGCCACAATACCTACGCTTTTTATGCTGTTTAGGCTCCTATACTGTAAGACCCCCCCCCCCCCCCCCCCCCTCTCTAACTAACTAACCTATCCTAACTAAATAAATATCCTAAACACTAATCGCTACGACATCAAATACTACAACTGCTACACATCCGACTTCGTCCTACTACTAAAATTTTTGAATATAATTATATTAATTTAATGTAACTTATATTATGAGAAGCTAACCCTTAACTAGGACTAATCCTAATAGTTGTTATGATCTGATTTAACTATTTAAATTGGCCAAGTGATCGTCTAGTTTTTATTGATTAAGGTCAGGTCTCATGTTGAGACAGAATCTCAAATTATCTCTCTTCAAAACAGAAGATAAATATATACGATGATTAGACACTTCCTTCACAACAAGTCAAGTTTATGTAGAATAAAATATAAAATATGTAGAATAGAGAAGAACTTCAATCTATTATAAATAGAGATTTAATCGAGATCTAGTTCGTAAATTGGTTTTGAAGTAATAAAGTGTTTCCTGTCTTTCCCTATCATCAGTATTGTGTACCTACACTACCTAACCAGATCTAAAGTGTGTAGTTTACAAATCAGAGGTCCCGAATACTTCATTTACCTTTAAACGTGTATGTAGCTCATCGGAGTGCAATGATAAGCTCCTAACTAAGCTCATTGAGGGGAGCGAGCGGCAACCTCATGTTTCTACCAACCATAACACCCTAGTACGTCTCTTGGCTACAGCCGAAGCTTGGGATGGGCCAAGAGACAAGGAATAAAGGGACAATAATATGTAATATATATATAAGTTATATACCTAACCGAGACTCAAGCTAAGGTTCTCAAAGTAAGTGCCTAGGCATGATACCCCTGATATATCCATACCGCTGCACGTAAGAACAATAACCCGAGGAGGCAATTGACTGTTCCCTGGTGCTAGGGTAGAAACAAACCCTGGATCACCTCAGGTTTCCCAGGTCCAACCAGAATCACAATGTAGTTGTCACCGTTAGGTATCAATTGTGTGTAGAGAGAAACCTTCTAGTCATATAAAACCCCTTTAACCTGGTGCTTTAAATCAACTATAGAATTACACTCAATTATAACAATAACCTTTTAAAAACCAAAATCTACTTATAAAACACAACCTTTAAGTACTAGAAAGGCTTCCCCAGGGACCTACGTAGATAATTCCTACACAGCCCAAGACTCTATTCCCCATCGATTGAATCAAATGTTCTAGAACAACCCAACTCCCAAGTTAATTTATAGTTACAGCAATTTAGCATTTGGATTTGAACTTAAATTATTTGAACACATAAAATTATAGAGGCTTCTAGTTTTACTTTAAACGACCCAGCAACAAACAAATTGAGTCCCCTTAAAAACCCTGCTCTTGATTCTTGCCATCTCTCACTTTTAATGGATAATACGATGTAGACGTATGTACTATGCCTTACCTCGCTACCTGCGGTGCGATGCGACGATATCCACAATAATTTGACTATTACCCAGTAATAGGTATTGTGCAGAGCTCACCTATTTGGCTGGGCTCTGGAAGGCGGGGTTGACTTTCCCTTGCTTCGAATGAAACACTTGGTTGACTCGACTTGTTCACTTTATTTCCTCGTTGTTGTTACTTAGGCTGGTACTGCTTGACTTCGTCCTTTTCCATTCCGTGACAATATTTATACTAATTCATCTCTGAATATCCTGAGCTCTCATTGGCCCGCCTCCTACGGGAATCGCGTTCTCATGACCCAAAGACGACCGTTAGGACGGCGGTATTGTTCTTTTGTTTCTATATTGTATCCCTTTATTTCTACAATCGGCGTTTACAATCCGAACGGCTTTGTTCGGATACATTTTATTGTTTTATAGCCGAAAGAGATATTTTTCATAATAGTCGACTTTCTAAAGGTTTAATCTTTTGTAAAAACTAACTTTACGATCTTTAGTTAATATCTATTTTCACTGTTCTAAACTTTGGTACTGGCTATAAACAAATTAAAGTTATTGTACTACTCACTATTCTAAACGTTGGTATAGGCAATTAACAAATTACACTTATTGTACTATTGCCATATTCGAATGAGTGGTCTGAATAATTAATCCCTGATTTCCATTCTCGATCGATGAACTATTCTTATGTCATTGTTAACACTGACAGGTGATGTAATTGCTGACATTTTAATACCTTTGTCTTAATTGACAAGAGACATAATTGAGTTAACTTAATTAATAAGTCAATATGTCTCTCTCTGGTTAAGTATGATTGATAATTTAGATTTAAATCAATTTTTCGACAATATTTATTTTTGTGAATTTGAATGAAGGTCTGACTCGTTACACAGTTTTTATGTTTTATGAAGGAACTTAGTCCTACATGAATATCGTTTAAATGGAACCAACTTAGGACTATTCTCTACACTACACAATAGAAAAAAAAACATCGAAATCGAATCACCAGGTAAAAAGATATGCGCGGTCATACATAAATATATACATGTTCAATTGTGAAACCCGAGTTGTTTTGAGGGTGTCAAACTCTGCAAGTCTATTTTGTAAAAACATGATTATCATTTTATGATGTTGAATACAATACCTAATGTTAGAGAATACCTAATCTGTACACTTTTCATAGTAACTATTCACTATTTATGCACCTATTCCTACGCAAAAGCGTAGGTATTGTATTGGAAGCGTAGGTATAGGTGACTAAACAGCATAAAAAGCGTAGGTATTATAGCATTCAGTACAGTAGTAACATGATAATCATGTATTTACAAAATAGCCCCACAGGAATAAGCTGGAAAGCAGTCTGAGGTCACAATTCATGGTAATAAATTCGTAGTTGTTTTAGAGACGATAGACTTATTGAATTAGGTTCGAGACTAATCAAGACGAATCGAGATGAATGATGTAGGGTTAAGAGATTGAAGTTACGAGATTGGATTTAGGATAAAGGAAGGCCTCTAAGATTGAGCCACTTACCATATTAACACTATACCTAAATGGTGTGTTCAAAGTTCAAACCATAATGGTCTGCGCACACTGGCGCACAGCGCGGTAGAGGATTAAAAATTGATCAATTCAATTTGAATTTAATAGTTTACCAATCGTAATAAGTCTAATAAGACTATGTCTGTCCGTCTGTCTATCAAAGGGCTGTATCTCATAAACCGTGATAGCTAGACAGTTGAAATTTTCACAGATGATGTACTTATGTTGCCGCTATAACAACAAATACTAAAAACAGAATTAAATAAATATTTAAGTGGAGCTCTCATACAACAAACGTGTTTTTTTTCCGGTTTTTATAGATAATGGTACGGAACCCTTGGTGCGAGAGTCCAACCCGCACTTGGCCGGTTTTTTAAATAATAACAAAATCGCTCGTATAAGAGCATCGCCAAATTCCTCTGAGTAAGCAAAACTCAAAACCTTACTAAAATATTTAAGAAGGTACTGTTTCTACTTATAACGTGTCAGCTGTAAAACAATATAAAATGATTGCAATTATTATACCTACGTAATCAATAGAGCTAGGTAAAATAACGTAAAATTCAGCTTGTAAAAAAGTGTTGACTAAAGTGAAATTTTAATTCTCTTATTTTTTTTGTACACTCAAAAAACCTACACGAACAAAAAAAACTAAATTTAAGAACTTTGATTTTGAGGTCACTTTAATTTAGACCTTAACGTAAAGGAATAAATGCGATCGTTTTTTAGAAAATCTTAGGTTTAGCATGGACACAATAGAATTATGAACTCTCATATGATTAACTAGTGGAAACCTCGCGACTTCGTTCTCGTGAAGTTATTTTCAAACAGACTTCAATCCCCGCTGCGTACTCTTACGGGTTGATTTCCTGTTTTTTTTTTCTTAGTACACCCTTACACACCAATATAAATTCATCCTCCAAATTTTATGTTTCTAGGACCAGTGGTTTAGTCTGTTCGTTGATAGATCAGTCTGTCAGTAACAAAATAGTTTTGTTTATTAAGATTTCATAAGAGTACATATTTATCGCGCTATTAATATTTATCCCGACGTTTCTCTTATAATTTTGATCTATTCCCGTCTAATACCAAAAAACTAATAGGTACCTAAATTAACTTCTACTTAGTAAAAATAATCATCGTTTTGGCATGACAATCATAACTAATAAATAACTTAGAGTGTAAATTTTATAAAATATAAGAAAATAAACTTTTATTATAAAAAAAATAATTAACTTCTTGACAGTATTTTTTTTTGGCAACTGTTTCACCTATGCTCTCATTAATTAATTAATTTAAAAATGTCGGAATTAAGTGAACTCGTAAAGGTTTGTATTAAATATTAAATTATTAGATAGCAGAATAAATTGTTTTTGTGACTGTACCAAAAGTTATGTTTTGGTATTCGTTGGGAATAGAATTGGTACTTCATTTCAATATTTATAATTTGGTATTCGTTAGGAATAGAATAATAATTAGGGCAATAAAGAAATAACATTGGTATTAGTTTTTGGTATTAGACGGGAATAGATCATAATTTTTCCCATAGAAGGTTGACGTCAGGCAAGCGGCCGGTTGTAAAACACCATAAAATCTTTCTGTAACATGTTTTTGTACATGTACCCCACATAAAGTGGGATAAAGTCATGGAGATGATGTTTCTCTTATGATTCTCTTATTCTCTGACATGTTCATACTGGTATTAACAGGCAAAAACCCAACAAATTAATCATCCGGATGCCAATAGCGGTTACTGATAACACAGAATCACTTATTTAATATCAAATCCACACATATTGTTTATAATGTTATATGCGTAGTAAATAATCTATATCTATCTATATAAAACAAAGTCGTGTTAATTACACTATTTATAATTCAAGAACAGACGTTTTGTCGTTTGTCTTCGTCCGGAATAGGATAATAATTACTAAAACATGCAAAATTTAAAAAAAAAAGACGTTGCAGTTAGTTAATTTTGATACGACGTGAACGGGAACGGGAAAGGGAACGGGAACGGGAACGGGAAAGGGAATGAGAACGGGAGCTTAACACAACATTTGTTAACTCTAAAGCGATACGAAGTTCACCGGGTTATCTTGTTAGGTATATGTAAAAGCCGTGTTGGCCGAGTGAGGAAACCAGTTAGTATTATTGTAAGCGGCGACAGGCTTGCAACCTGTCACGTATGGAATGCTATAACTACTGCAAAATGTGGGCATGTGACAAATGTAATGTTTGGACGTGGCACAGACTAACCAT
The DNA here is from genome assembly GCA_912999785.1 of Hydriomena furcata. Classification (NCBI taxonomy): domain Eukaryota; kingdom Metazoa; phylum Arthropoda; class Insecta; order Lepidoptera; family Geometridae; genus Hydriomena; species Hydriomena furcata. Next base: position 1,958,344 of record OU538834.1, on the reverse strand, counting down.
TAGAAATCTTGAAGGATCTGAGCGTTTGGAGATCTGAGAGTATGTTACAGTACTTGGGGATTACAGTCGTGATCCTATTTATTTTTTATTTATTTATTTAATTAATAAATATTGTTATTGACTAGATTCAAATCTCAAACGTAGTGGTGCAGTGCGTTTTTTTTACTGATGTAATAACTAATTTATGTAATAGTAGCTAATTTATTAATAATTTGATTTAGTAAGAATGTTAGATTACCTCTCTCAGATTTCCAAGCGCTCAGATATTAGATGTCTATTGGAGAGAGTAGTTATCGGCACGTCCAAACATGTGGATTACATTTGAATTTTTGCAGTAACTCATTCTTTTGGAAATAAAAACAAATAAAATAAATAAATAAATAGGATCACGGCTGTAATCCCCAAGTACGGTAGACATCCTCTCAGATCTCCAGACGCTTAGATCCTTTGAAGGTGTTTAGTGGGGGTAGTCAGAGGCACGTCCAAACATTATATTTGGCACATGCCCACATTTAGCAGTAGTTAGCATTCCATCCAGTAACTCTTTTCTTTTGGAAATAAAACAAAAATGACAATATTCAAACTTATTTAAGCACAACCATGCATTTATTTAAATTAATGGACATAGGTTACAAAATATTTCATACTGAATATTATAAGTAATTATTAAGTAGGTAGGTACTTATTTTTATGTAGTAAAATAAGCAAATAGCAAAGTAATTTTACATTGAACCATTAATTACGAACAATGATTATAGGTATAACTATAGATTTTTACACGGGTGTTTATCACGTAATTACCTTAATTAATTACCGTGTTGGCCGAGTGGGAGGTACCTCGACTTTCAATCTGAAGGTCGTGGGTTTGAATCCTAGCGTTCATCAATGGATTTTTCTGTTCGAAAAATGTATATGCGCATAAAAACATATACTAGAGATTATCCTTTCAAATGGTGAACAAATTTTTCAAATATGATTACCCTCTGCATATTTTTATTATCTATCTATATAAATTACGCATGACGTTGTTTGTCCGCGATGGACTCCTAAACTACTAGACCGATTTTAATCAAACTTTGCACGTGTGCAGTTTTACCCAACTTGAAAGATAGGTGAGATTTATCGTCGCAATATTATTTTATTGCAATTTAATTGTTTATTATCTGACAGTCACAATTATCTGTTACCTCCAAAAGATTATACCAGATGGCGATATCTGTTGACACGGCAACGCGTGGCCGAGTCTGCTAGTAATATCAAGTAAGGTTTTGCAGAATAGGTAATTAAGATAAGATCCGGTTTGTCCACAATTGTGCGAGTAATAATGGCCTTTTTCTAGTCTCAAAAGGTTTGCTGGCAGAAAAGGTCTAAGCTCGTCTTTGTACATGTTCTTTGTTCTTTCATATTGTTTACAGAAAACATTAAAAATGTTTTCTGTAAACAATAAAGTATAATAAAGATATTTATTTTCAACAAACGTATATAGGTATGTACATCATAAACAGTTGTTTCTCTTAAATTAAATTACATATTTTCAATTATCTCAAGACTATTAGCGGATTTCTTTTTTGCCAACAACTTTGTCATAATAAGCTTAGTTTCACGAGCGAGTCTGCGGGGTGTAGCGTGAGCGGCGAGCGAGGATCGGCCGCGAACGGCTCCGCGAGCCGCTCAGCGAGCATGCTCGTTCTCGCCGGTGAAAAACTAACTCGCTGCAACAGACGGACGAGGCAACACTTCATTTGGATCATGGCGAATCTTTTACCTGGAAATAAAATGTGAAATTTATTAAAATTGTTTTTTTAACTGTTTTGTCCAAAGCTAGGCAAAGGTCTCCCCCAAATCCTTGGAATTGTTTCAATTCCAATCTACCAAAGATATATTTTTGCGATAAACATGGTAACAAGTTCTTATGGATTGTACTTAGATAACCCTAATAAAGTTCATATTAATTTATTATCATATGTATTTCATATTTCTATTCAGTTTTAATTAATATATACGCTCAAATAGGTAAGGTACATTGGCATGCTGTTTTTTATAAATTACCATAGGATTTGTATACCTAGTCTTTATGAATGATTCTCTATGAAAAATATATAATGTACTAGCTGCTCGCCCCGGCTTCGCACGGGTGGCACCTGGATAAAAAGTCTACCGATTTTGTACAAACTTCACATAAACCATCTACTAAATAGTCCGAACAAAGCCTAAACATTTGGTTTGGATAGGTGAGCCCGTTCTTGAGTTATAAAATTACAACGAAAAGTGGCATAGATTTTTATATAATACTAGCGACCCGCCCCGGCTTCACACGGGTGCAAAGCTGATTCCTATAAACCTTCCTCCTGAATCACTCTATCTATTAAAAAAAACCGCATCAAAATCCGTTGTGTAGTTTTAAAGATATAAGCATACATACAGACGCGGGAAGCGGGAAGCGACTTTGCTTTATACAACCCGGTCACAATATCTGTGCACCTGACCTCGTGACGTCATATCACGGGCGAGGCGGGAGATAGAGAGAGCGGGAGAGGCGCCGCATTCCAGCGAGGTACACAGATATTCTGAACGGGTTGTACTATGTAGTCATGATAGTAATAGATTTTATACATAAGTACTTGAATACAGTTATCTACTAGCTAACACCCATCGATTCCCATCATAAGTACCTATTATATAATATGCTATTCGAGGCCTTATGCTATTTTTATCCAAACGATCAATCGTTTGGGCGTGGTTGAGTTGAACCAGAAACATCCTGACAAACATTCGGATGTTTATTATTATTGTAAGATATACTTGATTATAATTCTCAATCCTATATTCAATTATAGTATCAATACCTACTCAAAGGTAGGTACTCGGTGGCGGATTTAACATTAGACTGAGTAGGCCGGGGCCTAGGGCTGCAGATTTAAGGGGCAGCAAATTTGGGTTAATTCTTTCAAAACATTTTATTTATTTTAGCCTTTATCGTCCCACTGCAGGACAGATGCCTCCCTTCCAAACATCTCGATTTCTAGCTAAATTTGGCCAATCACTTAATTTGGCCAAATGTCTTACAGGAATCTCCACTTACAATTTTAACTATATCGTTGGATTGTAAAAATAATCTAGGGGGGGGGTGTAATAGCCTACTCGCGGCGAATATGTAAATCCGCCAATGTAGGTACTATACGGTCATTTATATGCAAATCTTGCATGCATTGCATACTCGTCCTATCCATAACCTATCAAGATCCGATGACAGTACTATATTATGGAATAGGATGAATAAATAGGCTTCTCAATTCGACGCGTAGATATATACATGTTTATATATATATTGCTTTTTAGTGTTCCGTACCTAAAGGGTAAACGGGACCCTATTACTAAGACTTCGCTATCCGTCTGTCTGTCTGTCTGTCTGTCACAGGGCTTCTCATGAACCGTAATACCATTTGAATAATTTTATTTTTGTGAAAATAGTCCAAAGTTCTTCTAGTTCCTTCATTAAAAAGTATTAAACGAATATCGTCTTTGCTCGTTTTCTTTTTATATTTTAAAACGTAATTACGATTAATATGTACACTGACTGTGGTTATCATTTACTTTAATAATTTTAATAAAGTTTAGTTTGATAATTCTTATCTAAATAATAACAGGAATTGCGTTGAAACAAAGAGAGATAAGTACAAAGTTCGAACGTAATACCTACCTACGTCATTGACTTTTATAGTCACTGGTCACATAATCTGTACTCTAAGCGATAGTTTCCATGGCTTCCAAGAATAGAAGTGCAAATATCATACTAATACCTATAAATAAACGCGATAGTTTGTGAGAAATGAGAATCCTAATAATATTATATATGCGAAAGTTTGTGATAAGGCTGCTATGTTTGTTCCCTAATCAAAAATAAACGACAAAACGGATTAAGACGCTGCCAGTCGACGATTATTTTTGTTCGAAACGAAAAAAGAAATACTTGTGAACAAGCCACATCTCCTATTTTATAATGTATAGTATATGTGAATAAAGATGTACCCATCTTTAATCACTTCGATAAATAATCCTACCGACCGCTGCAATGATGACAAACACACGTCCGGGCGTGGTCCGCCTTAGCTTTTCGAATAAATTAATTATATAAATTATGTATAATTACTTATCAAAAATCTATTCTAATAGAAATCTAGATCTACATATTACCTATCTTTAACAATAAATCACAAGTTGATTTTAATAGTATGTATATGTATATAAAATATTTCGATCATAAATTCTAAAACGTATCATTTTGAAATAATATCTTTATCGTGAAAAGTTTCTGCTATTATGTTTTCAGCTTAATAGAAATCTAGGTAGGAACCTGAAGTAATATACTTATAAAAATAGGAGATGTGGCTTGTTCAGAAGTATTTCTTTTTTCGTTTCGAATAAGAGCAATCAGCGACTGGCAGCCTCTTAAGATGAAATTTGCTTGTAGTATGTAGATAAAACATCAGAATAAATAAGGGGGGAACTTATAATCCGAAAAACCACCCCTAAATATTTAAAAAAAGCAAAGAGGATGATTTTGGTATATATGGCGTTGATGTGCAACAAATCTGACATCACTAACTAAAAGCATTTAGTTGTCATACAACGCAGTTTTAACTATTGAATGATACGCATTCTACCAAAATTCGTAATTTATTTTATCTGGTTTGTAAGAAAAAAATTAGATCCTAGAATAAATAAAACCAGCACTTGTGTCGGGTCACGCGCAATGTAGGGTCGTAGTTGACACAGCTAACAACGTTATAATAATTTTTTCAATGGTATTTGTACTAAAAAAAAAATGTTTTTATTCTTCGAATACATTTTTTAAGTTGGACGACTATTTCGTATATTACTCGAAAACTTGTAATGGTTGTGATAGTTTTCCTTTTAAATTCGTTATATGTACTAATACCGTGAATTTTATCACGCCTCCAAACCCAATAGTTTTTACGCCCAACAGATGAAACTTAGAACTGATATAATTCGTGTCCTGGCTTTTCATTCGGGTACTCTACGAGCATAGCTGCGTGCGGAAGCTAGTTATTGTTGTACTCACCTATACAATACCTCGGTCCGTCTCCGAAGGGCATATACACCCCAGGGGGTGGTTGTGGACTACCCTCACTCCATCGTTCCGGTAAGAACGCCTTTCCATCGACGAAATACTGGAATTGGTTATAAAGATTCATTTAACGATTCTCTCCGGCCTTCCTAGCCCGGGGGATAGCCAGAGGCACGTCCAAACATTTAAAACGAAATTACAACATAGTACCTAAACCAGTACATGACAAATTTGCTGTTATCGGAATACCGGAATTAGATAAAATGTAGTAAAATTTAGAAAACGTATCCTATATAAAAAATTCATAAACACAGCTGTACATTACATTATGAAAGTTGAGGTAACTCCCACTTGGTCAACACAACAAACTGATAACTAATCCCTCCACATTATCATACTACCCCACGAGTATGCCCAAAGTCTTCTTACCCGATCATCCCTCTGTATGCCCAGCGTTGGGAAGAGAACGATAGTACCCTTTTCCACCACCACGGAGCTGCCGGGAAGGGTGTAGTCTTTGGTGCAAAGTCTTTGAATGCTGGGGAAAGGAGGGTAAAGTCGCAGCGTCTCTGGAATAGATAAAATATAACGAGTAATAAATTTGATGAATGCAAAATCGTTTTTCTCAATAACCGCAAAACATACAGTTTTGTTCTTTATGACAAAGATAACTTAAGTATATAATCTGGATAAATTACAGACAGAAATACGATTGGTGAAACTTTTCTAGATAGATTTATGTTCTAAAGTTGACTCTTCCGAAACACTAATTTCGTTATTAATCAAAACTATGAATAGCTAAACAGTTCATTTTTATATAATTCGTTAGATATTCATACTAGCTAAGTAAATTATAGACATGTTTCTTTTTAAGTTTGATGGTTTTCAAGATAATGCGGTTTTATCACATTTTCCGTCTTATCCGGGTAGACTCAGCCTATACAAAAAATTTCAAGCATTAAGTAAATGTTTCAATAGTAAAAAAAATTACGTCTTTAATCCCGAGTACGATATAATCAAAGTGCTAGGTTAAATAAAGCTCTACGTTTGTTCCTCGCGACCAAGCCTAGAAGAATAAGGCAACAAACACGGCTTAATAGATATTCAGGCGCTCAGATTCTTGAAGGTGCCTAAAGGAGGTAGGCAGAGGCACGTCCATATTATTTCTGTACATGCTCACATTGTGCAGTAGTTACCATTCTTTAAGTAACAGGTTGCAATCCTAACGTCGATACTTAGATATTTTGTCACGATGTTTTCCTTCACTGTTTTTTAGCACGTGTTAATGCGCATATCATTTTTTCTAAAATAATCTATTGATGCACAGCTGGAATTCGATGCAGCGAAAATCGTTTCAAAAGTAGAGTTACCTAGTACCTACAGGTACATACAGTTAGTTGACAATAGTTTTAAAAAAATACCTTGTATAACCATCTCCATATAGCTTAACTCCTGTAGCAGCTCATAACTGATTCTGCCGTCATGTTTCTCTATGACTCTCAATATCTCCTCCCGCATCTTTTCCTGGACTTGAGGATTGGCTGCCAGCTCCAGGAACAGGAAGGCCAGGGTGGATGAAGTGGTCTCAAACCCACCTAGGAATATGATGAACGCGTTCGCAGATATCACCATGTCGGCTAAAAATAAAGTTGAAATTTTACATTTTAACAACAAAAAAAGAAATTAACCCGTTAATCCCCGAGCGAACGCCGGTGTTCGCGCTGTGACGTCACTGCGCCAGGAATTTTTGAAAAATGTATTATTTGGTAACCCGAAGAGCTATCGCTTCCGGGTTTTGACTGTTACGAAGCTGACAGATGACAGTATCGTTCTGTGTAACAAAACCATTCACTTCCGGATCCGAAATATGTTTCCGCGCAAATTTGAAATTATTATTTTTTTGCGCGATTTTTTTTTAACTAAAAAAATTCACTAAAAATCCATTTATTTAGTTTATTATAAAGTTTCTTATTTATATGGTAAACAATAGCTATTGTTATGATATAAAAAAGAAACTTCAATTAAATTGCTTTGAATTTTTTTTTTATGAATTTTTTAGGTTTTTTTCTAAAAAAAAATTTTTAATACCCTATTTTTTTTTTTCCTAAAAATGATATTTACACTCTAAATTGCATTTATAGATAAGTTTGTAGAAAATTTCACGGAGAATCCAAAAATATAATTATAGATGTCTATACCTTTTCATGCAAAATAACAAAATATAGGTGAAATAGTGCATGTAGGGCGTGACGGCGGCGTGTCGGGGCGTGAATCATAAAAACCTACCGGGACTGAAGGGGAAATTTTTCGATTGGTCGAAAAGTTTCGACCAATCGAAAAATTAGATACAATTTAAATTTGAACCAACATTGGACTATTCTCTACACAATAGAGAAAAAAACATCCATATCGGATCACCAGGTAAGCGATATGCAGTCATATGTATGACCATATTATTATGTCTGGTATGGAAAAAAAACCGGCCAAGTGCGAGTCGGACTCGCGCACGAAGTCATTCAGTCAAATCGGCAAAAAATACTTTTGTTGTATGGGAGCCCCACTTAAATATTTATTTTATTCTGTTTTTAGTATTCGTTATAGCGGCAACAGAAATATATCGTCTGTGAAAATGTAAACTGTCTAACTATCACGGTTCATGAGATACAGCCCTGTGACAGACAGACGGACAGTGAAGTCTTAGTAATAGGGTACCGTTTTAACCCTTTGGGTACGGAACATTAAAAAGCAACAATAAAACATATATAAAACAAACTAAACTACTAAACATAAACTACCTATTAGGCGTCGAATTAAAAACTTTAGGTTAAAAAAGGTTTTAAAAAATTTAACATTCAACAGTCTCATACAGAATCTTGCCACTAAAAATAACCTCAGACTATTAGTACCATGGCACCATCACATCGGAACTTTGAGTTGGTGATTAACATCTGTCGCGGTGGATGGACACACGAGTTTATATGAAGAATTATAGTTCTTGAAATGAGAGTAGAGGCGCATATGACTTCATACAAAAAGTTGTATACCATCTCACTGGCGAAAAATCTGTAGGGCTATTTTGTAAAAACATGCTTATCATGTTATGGTACTGAATGCCATAATACCTACGCTTTTTATGCTGTTTATGCACCTACACCTACGCTTCCGGCTATTTTGTAAAAAAACATGAATATCATGTTATGATGTTGAATGCAATACCTAATGTTAGAGAATACCTAATCTGTACACTTTTCATAGTAACTATTCATAGTTTATGCACCTATACCTACGCTTCAGCGTAGGTATTGTATTGGAAGCGTAGGTATAGGTGTCTAAACAGCATAAAAAGCGTAGGTATTATGGCATTCAGTACCATAACATGATAATCATGTTTTTACAAAATAGCCCTGCTGAGTTTTCTCAGCAATTCGATTAGAGCAAACGAGCTTAAGAGGTTAAGGTAAATATACTAAAAGGTACGAACTAGTTAAGAACTAAAAAGAATGAGTCCTTATCTTTAAACTTGAACGTTTTAAAGATAAAGTTGGAATTACATTTTCAAGATCATTTTTCTTGGGAATTCTCATGAAAGTTCTCAGAAACGGCGGCGGAGCGTGTAATTTTTAGCGAATTATGTTAGATAACACACCTTTATCTTATTCCTAACTGCTAATAAAATGTCCTAAAATCTTTGAAGATGTCCAACATGTCCCTCAGATATCTTATTATTTCATAGGCACATCCAAACATTGGGCGCATTCCTAGCTTTTTGAGCGACTTCAAACAAAAAGAGGAAGATATTTTATTTTTATTTTTACTTGGTATCTGCGTCATTTATTTACCGATTTGGAAAATTATTGATTAGGAGGGTAAACTTCCCGTTTGGTCCCATTTAAATTTGAGAAAAAACACCACCTCCAAGGGTTAAAAAATAGGGGATGAAATTTTGTAGTGGACTTTATAACAACAGTCGGTTTTTAGTTTTTATTTAATTATGTAATAAGTAGTTCAGCATTTCTTACCATACGCACGACATGTTGCAAAACTATCGCCTCTTATAAATACTTGAGGGTTTATGTATTAGTTACAACAGGAGTAGATAATCAATGTAGATCCTCAATCAGGCCTAAACGACAAAATGGATTAAGTTGGAATTTGCTGTAGATGTAGATACGAGTATAATGCCCGAATAAATAATAGACTACTTTAAAATATGAAAAAAATCCCCAAAACGATAAAAAACGCAAGAGATGCAACAAATCTGACATCACAGACTAAAAACATTCAGTCCTTTCTATTCTATTATTGAAATTTGACAGGACAACGTCTGTCACGGGTCGGCTAGTAATAAATAAAATAAATACTGGTGGAAATTTCACACAGCGCCATCTAGTCCCAAACTAGCTTGTACTATGCGAACCAGATAACTTAATTAAATTTAAAAGAGTTTTTTACTCACTGATCTCAACGTCATCATCAGCCTTGTTGTTGTTGGTGTCATCGCTTCGTAGCGCCATCATCATGTCGATGAAGTCGCCTCGTTTCTCCTGCTCGCCTGGTGGAAATTAATGAGCAATCTTAGATGTTCTGTGCAAGCTGGAGTTGCCAGATGGTCGGGATTCGTCGGGATTATCCCAACATATCATACGAGTCCCGGCAAAATACATATAGTCATAACAATTGAATAATAAAAACAACTTTTTCATTCGTAGCTCCTCACATCTCAGTTGGTAGTAACTCTGCCTTCTGCGCTGTAGGTTGTGGGTTCAATCCCCACCCAGGACAAATATTTGTGTGATGAATGTTTGTTCTGTGTCTGGGTGTTACTATGTATAATAAGTATGTATTTACAAAAAAAAAAAAAAAAAACTTGAGAGGTGTCAAGGGACACCCGGATGGAACGAAGTTCTCACAAAATAACGTGGGACAAGGGAAGGGGAATCAACTTTGACCTCGACCTCGACCTCGACCTCGACCTCGACCTCGACCTCGACCTCGACCTCGACCTCGACCTCGACCTCGACCACGACCTCGACCTCGACCTCGACCTCGACCTCGACCTCGACCTCGACCTCGACCTCGACCTCGACCTCGACCTCGACCTCGACCTCGACCTCGACCTCGACCTCGACCTCGACCTCGACCTCGACCTCGACCTCGACCTCGACCTCGACCTCGACCTCGACCTCGACCTCGACCTCGACCTCGACCTCGACCTCGACCTCGACCTCGACATCGACCTCCACCTCCATCTCGACCTCCACTTCCACCTCGACCTCGACCTCGACACAATTAATAGATATATATATTAATAGATATACTATAGCAAAAAAGTGTCGTGACAACTTTTCGTGACAACTTTTCGTGACAACTTTTCGTAAGAATTTTTTCCGTCTTCTTTCACAACGCGCGATAAGGAACTTCGTTCCAAAAAGTTTAGTTGTACTTAGTTTGACAAAGCTTGTACTATGGGAACCAGATAACTGATATAATACTTATATACTTATTTTTTTGTAAATACATACTTAATATACATATTAACACCCAGACACAGAACAAACATCTATGTTTATCACACAAATATTTGCCCTGGGTGGGGATCGAACCCACAATCTACAGCGCAGAAGGCAGAGTTACTACCAACTGAGCTGTGAGGCCAGTATAATATACCAACTTGCAAACCAGGCCACGCGTTGCTGTGTCAACAGTTTGCAATAAAATAATATTGCGACTATAAATTGAGATGTATGCTATCCTATCTTTCAAGTTGGATCAAACTGCACACGGTGTGCAAAGTTTGATTAAAATCGGTCAAGTAGTTTAGGAGTCCATCGCGGAGAAACAACGTGACGCGTAATCACTACATAGTATAAAGCAAAGTCGCTTTCCGCTTCCCGCGTATGTAAACATACAGCTTATATCTTTAAAACTACACAACGGATTTTGATGCGGTTTTTTTGTAATAGATAGAGTGATTCAGGAGGAAGGTTTATATGTATTATACATGCATAATAGTAGAGAAACACTGATAATTTTAGAGGTTTGTAATGTGATGTCGTAAATAAACACATTTTTTTGCGCTTACATTGCAAATGCTGGCTGTACCCCACGAGATATATCAAAATAATGTACTACAGTATTGTACACCTTAAAAACGTCTACAAAAAAGTCCACGATGGTATTAGAAATGTCTTACGCACAGCGAAGCGGGCACGGGTCAGCTAGTTTATATATATTAAGATTTTGTGTACACAGAGTAAGATTTTAACAGTTAACAGTCGCACAATATGGCTGCAAAACACTAAAATTCCGAAGTACACATAGTTACTTTGTAAGTACTATAAATACGTTAAAATATATAATATTAATTAGTATAAAGTGAGCAGAATTAATAGGAAATTACCACCCCAGTCAGTCCTTTGAGTTGAACTACTTTCAAAGGATTTTGGTAAATTGGTATTAAGCTTTTGCATTCAAAATAACTCGCGAGGTAATAGAACAACAAGTTGGTAAATTTTGAAATATCTAGCGGCCTACAATTTCCAGTAAAATGAGTGTGTAACCTAATTCTAAGAACAGATTACTACCTTCTACTATTACCCACATAGTATATATATCTATAGGTACATATAAAAAAACTGTAGAAGAGTTCAATTCTGTACATTGAATAAAAACTAAAAAAATACTCCTAGGGGCCTATAAACAAGTAATACAAGCCAAAAAAAACATTTTGAAATTTTTGTCTCTCTATCTGTCTGTCTGTTGTCCGCCTTTCACGCAAAAACTACTGGACGGATTTTGATGAAACTTTTTTTCTTAGTAGCTATTAGTCCTCGGCAACATAAGGATATAATTTATTTTGAAGATTGGAATACCAGATGTGAAACTATCTGTCCCCCAGCGAAGCGGGCACGGGACACTCGTATATTATAATACTACCTGGTCGCCCCGATTTCGCACGGGTGTAGGGTAGGGTGTGAGCGATGGTTGTGGGCATTTCAACAACATTATAATTTTCAAATAAACTGTTTATATTGAAAAAAATATTAAAAAAACGATTTTTTTACAATATAGAGTATTTATCTATCTCTTAGGTTAAGTAAAGGTTTTGTAACAGGCGGTATTTATAATCATTCATATTTATAACAAAACGGGAAATATTTAGTTGTGGTCAATCAAGTCTAGGTCATTAATCAAAACGAAAAATAGACAATTTTTTTTATTAAATATAGATTTTCAACAAATTTGTTTGCTATGCTTAGTTATTGACTGCAAAATTTAAAATGACCAATGCGGTAGGCACCACAGCCGGGTCTTTGACCCTACTAATGAAGATTATAGGCAAATTTTTGATACCTTAAGTTACAATATTGCAATTTTCGTGGGGACCTCTTAATTTTTTTTTTTTAATAAAATAATTAATATGTTACTTGCTGGTAATGTAGCTTTTGACAGGTGGAAGATTTTTTAAATTGGTCCAGTAGTTTTTTAGTTTATCCATTACAAACAACAAAAATTTAGTAAAAAAAAAACGTTTTCTTACCATTTTCTCTAGCTCGCAAGACACTTGTCACGATATTGTAGAAAAAGTCATGAGTTTTCTTCGGTATTATTCTCATCCTGAAGAATAATACGAAAGCAGGCCAGAACTGACGCATTGTCCTGAAAACAGAAATCAATTTTTAGCTGACTTAAAAAAAGGAGGAGCTTCTTAATCGGTTGTTTTTTTTTAATGTTTGTTACCTCAGAACCGAATTGTAAGATTCTATATATTTTGGTTGGGAGAATATACTTCACATTTGGTCTCATTTAAATTTGATTAAAAAATACCACCTCTACCTTAAAGGGTGAAAAATAGGAGATAAAATTTTGTAATACACTTATTGTAGACGACACACGTAACATACGATTTACATTTATTTTGTGTACCTATTTACAGCTTTATGATATCTACAATTTCACCTTTATATAGATTTTGTTTGTGCATTTATACATGTAACGCCATCTGTTAGCAGCTTTTTATAACAATAAAAAAGATTAACTTTGAGGGTGGAAGCAGTACTATAATAATTATTTTTTCTTGTAACTTCGGGTAGTCAGTAGTTGGTTGCGAACATTACTGTGACACGACGCAGCTACGTAATTTAATTTATAAAAGGTTTTCGAAAATTGATTCAATCCACTCTGCTTGCACCCCCAACTTTATTCTGACGTTCAACTTAAACGCGGTGGTTTCAATTCATATCCTACACTTATCATCATCATTTTCTTCCCCCTTATCCCACTTAATGTGGGGTCAGCACAACATGTTGCGAAGAGGATTTGGCTTATGTTTCACAACCGGCCGCTTACCTGACGTCAACCCTTTTAGGGTCTTAATTGCACTTATAAATAATAAATAAATATTGGTGGACATTATCACACAGCGCCAACTAGCCCCAAACTATGAGAACTAGATAACTGATAGAATGTTTTTGTCCTGGGTGGGGATCGAACCCACAACCTACAACGCAGAAGGCAGAGCTACTACCAACTGAGCTGTGAGGCCAATCTTATATACATAAAATCAGTTTTGTTTTTAGTTTTTTAGAACTTAAATTTGGGGAGAACAAAATTAATATTAACCATGTTAATCCTTCAGGGGCAATTAACCACATAGGTAATCCCTCAGGGGCAATTTCACATTTACCAAACTTATCCAATAAATAAGTTTTATCGACTGGTAACTAAATACCAAAATAATTATTTTGACTCGATTACCAACACCTTTATTTATTATTGGATTATTAACTTAATTTTATACTATCTTTTACCCCTTTGTCCAAAAATGGACATCCCAAAATAATTGAATGCATGTTTTTATGATTTTCGTATTAATTTTTATTTTTTTTAAATAATTTTACTTAAATTCTGGAAAATAAATGGCTTATTATTCTATTATTATTATCTTATAACCCGCGACTTCGTCCGCGTAGAGTCATTTGTAGAAACATTTAAATTCCTAAAAATCTAAAGAACATTTTGGGAAAAAAGTAGCCTAGCCACAGACAGACCAACAGACAAAGTGACTATCGTATTTATAATCTTCTTATATATAAAATACCCTATATAAAAAATACCCTACGACCTATTGTCATACCTACCGGGTATGAAAATAGGTCGTAGGGTATATTTTATACCCAAATGATAATGGCATAAAATTCGGGAAAAACTGAAATGCTTTTTTATGTGAGATCATTGAAATTTGACAGGACAACATCTGTCGGGTCAGCTAGTATTAGTATAGATTAACATACTCACTTCTCAAAGATATTGAAAATCGACATCTCATAGAACGCATGCAGTGCCACAGCAAACGGATCATTGTCATTGTACATGATATTGCTCTTCAAGCCAAACGCACAAGGAACTATTGCATCTGCTGTGTAGCCACCAACCAGCTTCTCTGAATCCACATGAGCTGATACTCTATTATGTGTCTCATTCACCTTAAATTAGAATAGAATAGAATAGACATTTTTTTTATTTCGACCACAAAATACAAACAATAACATCCTAATAATATTATAAATGCGAAAGTTTGTGAGTTTGTATGTATGTTTGTTCCACAATCAGGCCTCAACGACAAAACAGATAAGGTTGAAATTTGCTGTAGATGTAGATATAATGCCCGAATAAATAACAGACTACTTTAAAATATGAAAAACATCCCAAAACCGATAAAAAACGCAAAAGGGAAGATTTCAGTATAGATGGCGCTGGTGTGCAACAAATCTGACATCACAGACTAAAAACATTCAGTCTTTTCTATTTGATTATTGAAATTTGACAGGACAACGTCTGTCACGGGTCGGCTAGTCTTTATATATAAAAGAAAGTCGTGTTAGTTACACTATTGATAACTCAAGAATGGCTAAACCGATTTGGCAGAAAATTTGTGTGAAGGTAGCTTAGAACCAGGAGACGGACATAGGATACTTTTTAACGGGAACGGGAAATTAACATTCTAAAGCGATACGAAGTTCGCCGAGTTAGCTGGTATAGGAAAAATAATAATAAATTAAATAAGTTTTGACAAACACAGATAGAAGATCATATTAATCAGAATAGTGGATCAGTTACCTAAACCTATAGACTGTTTGCAACCATCTTTAGCTCAACTGATTATTTAAATATTCTGTAATATATTCGTATTAGATGTTATTTATTTCTGTAAAATACTAATATATAAAATTATTGTCTCACAGTGTTTGTAATTAAACTCCTCCGAAACGGCTTGACCGATTTTTATGTTTTTTTTGTATATATTCGGTAGGTATTAGAATAGGTCAAAGTATATTTCGTAAAAAACCGGGTAAAGTTCGTGAAAAACAGAAAGTGCTCCTTTCTGTGGATTATTGAAATTTGACAGGACAATGTCTGTCGGGACAACTAGTAATAAACATATCTTATTATGAATAAATTACATGAATAATTTTAAAACCAACCTTGTGAATTCTCTTCTGAACTTTACCGTTGGCAAGTCCTTGTTGTCCTAATACTTTTTCTGGTAAAAGAGTACCATTTACTTTTTTTTCTTCTCTCATATTGTTAGTGTCATGGTTTTCTTTATCTTCTTCATTGAAAACGATATTCTTTACGCTTTTAGTTTCTTCTTTAACATCTGCTGTTCCGTTTCCGTTAATATATTTTTCTAATTTACTAACTAAACAGCGTTTATGCTCATTTCCTTCTATATTTAACTCAACTAAGGCGCCTTTTGTAGTTTTACTATCTACTCCATTGATAGTAGCAGAAATTGAGTTATTTTCTGAAGCGTTTTCTTCGTTAATTTCTGATTTATTATCATCTTTAGCTGTATTTACCTTATTAAAATTGTTTTCTATATTATGTTGCCTTTCTTTGGAGTCTTCTTTGTATTTGGCTTCGAGCAGCACTTTTATTCGGACAACGAAATCCTTCGCTGTGTTGTCGATGAGAGGAAACATGCCTCGGAGTTTGATGGGTCTGAAATAAAAAGATATTTTAAACTAATTTAATAATCAAAGATGACAAATCTACATCGTTTATCGCGTAATCAATTGTAACAACAACAATTCGTAAAAAAATTGACTCTTTATTTTTTAATCACAGGTCATCAATAAGCACTTAATCATTCAGATCAGGGGTCACCAATTACTTTCATTTGGGGTCCATTTTAGTAAAAAAATGTGACCTAAAAATATGCTCACCTAAATATTTATTTTATTCTGTTTTTAGTATTTGTTGTTATAGCGGCAACAGAAATAAACCATGTGTGAAAATTTCACTGTCTATCACGGTACATGAGACAGACTGATGACAGACAGATGAACAGCGGAGTCTTAGTAATAAGGTCCCGTTTTAACCCTTTGGGTTTGAACCCCTAAAAAAACATCTTAATCACCAGGTCATAAATAAAAAAGCAACATAAATTTATGTATGTCGTATTGAGAAAAAATGCGTTTTGTCGTAGAAGTTTAGAGCTACCTATAGGTATTTTCAACTACGACGTTAAAGTTACCAGTTCGTCTCCGGATCGAATCGGCATGAAATTGAGTTAACTAAAGTTGGCGACTCAACCGTCGAAGCGAACCATTGACGGCGAACAGGGAATTCGGGACAACAGTTTTACTGAACTGAAAATCTATTCAATCTTAGTGCGGTTTTATTCATCCATGTAGGTGAAATGGAACTTTTAACCTCGGGAAGTTTAGCCCCCGAAACCGGAAGTTTAATCGTGAGTTCCTCACCAAATAATCTAATATATGTAGGTATCTGTCTATGTCTAACCCCTTTATAAATAAATAAATATTGGCGGACTTTACACACAGCGCCATCTAGCCCCAAACTAAGCAAAGCTTGTACTATGGGAACCAGATAACTGATAGAATACTTACATAAATACGTTATTTTGTTTGTAAATAAATACTTCACTACATAGTATAAAGAAAAGTCGCTTCCCGCTTCCCGCGTCTGTATGTATGCTTTTATCTTTAAAACTACACAACGGATTTTGATGCGGTTTTTTTTTAATAGATAGAGTGATTCAGGAGGAAGGTTTATACGTATTAAAGAAGTGCGAAGCCGGGGCGGGTCGTTAGTATTATATATATTAACACCCAGACACAGAACAAACATCTATGTTCATCACACAAAATGTTTGCCCTGGGTGGGGATCAATCCCACAACCTACAGAAGGCAGAGTTACTACCAACTGAGATGTGAGGCCAGTTTATACCTACATCATCAAGGATCTGAGCGCTTGAAGAGCTGAGAGAATCTACTGCACTTGGGGATTACAGTCGTAGTCCTATTTCATTTCATTTTTCATTTATCTACACAGTAGGTAACTACGAATCACCTTTTCATACGTAGGTATTTTTTTAACTATACTATACTTTGACAAAGGGGTTTCAATCGGTGTGGCATAGGCTATGTGACGTCACTTTTTTTTACGACGGAAAATAGGTGATTCCCACCCCAAAAAAAAGTATAGTGAGTACTAAAAAACTGCATTGCATTCGAGTGTAGACACTATTATTTAATTTTGTTCTGTGCTAATATGAAAATTAATGTTATTTCATTACTTCTATAATGTATTTTAAATTTATTTACAAGGATATGTTTTTTATGTATCCGTAATCTGGTTCTATAGTCTAAGCTTTGCTAAATTGTGGGCTTGATGACCGTGTGAAATGTCTAATTTTATAATTATGTTTACAAGTTTAAAGTAATTTTCCAATTCGATCATGCGAGTTTTCTAGGTATTCTCTAGCACGACACGACTTTGTATGCATGGCGTCGTCCGTTTTCCAATAATGATTCTCCCTACTTGAACCAAAACTTCAGAGAGGAAATCAGGGTAATTGAGATCTACGAACTTTAGAATAGCTATGCAGCGAACTCAGAAATTATATTGAGATAATAGATTTAATATTACTTGTTTTTGAGGCAATTATGAACTTGTTTGTTAGGTTAGTCGAGCATGTTAGAAATGTCTAACATTTTTTTCCGCTTGCTATTTATAAGACTGTTTGCATAGCTCAACTGATTATTGTGTATTTTGAAAATATAAAAAAAATAGGATCACGACTGTAATCCCAAAGTACAGTAGACATCCTCTCAGATCTCCAGGCGCTAAGATGTCTAGTAGGGGTACTCAGAGGCACGTCCAAACATTATATTTGGCACATGCCCACATTTTGCAGTAGTTAGTATTCCATACGTGACAAGTTGCAAGCCCATCGCTGTTTATAAGAATACTAACTTGTTTCCTCACGATGTTTTCCTTCACCGCGTTGAGCACGTGTTTTGATGCGCATATACATTTTTCAAACAGAAAAGTCCTTTGATGATGATGTTGATTGTAAGACAAATATCAAATATAAAATAAAAACTTACGAGAATATAGGTGATATCTTAGCTCTCAGCCGCCTCCATTCATTCCCTCTAAGAAACAGAACGGACCCAGCCAGTGGGTCCACGTCCTTATTAAAAAAGAAGCCACGGTCCACGAAGTGTTGGAAGTCGTTTACGCATATTTTCTTTATTAATTCGGGGTCGCAGATAACTAAGGTGCGCTGGTAGAACTGGTGGGTACCTGAAATCATTACAAACAAGAATAATGTTTTATAAGTAGTTGAATCTACATTTTAAGGTATCATTGGATTCCTTGAGGCAGTTTACTGCAAAACAGCGTTTATCATCAATAGCGAGTAGAAACGTCAGTGAAGAATATCATCATCATTTTCCCACTCAATGTGGGGTCGGCACAACATGTTGCGAAGAGGACTTGGCTTATGTTTTACAACCGGCTGCCTGCCTAACGTCAACCCTCTTTGGAAATACATGTTTGTGTATATCAAATATGAAAATTAAGATTTGTCAGTTTGGACAAAGTGTCCAAAGATATTGTGTCTGAAACGTCAGTAAGCCTTTTTCTAAGAGGCCTAGTGAGTGGAACAGAACTTCAGTTCACTAATCATGGTAATCACTAACCATGTGACATCGGTGGTAATTTTGTTGTTACCGCAAACTGACTAACATGTTGTAAACTACGATCGATCTTATTCCGTTCTGTTAATGTCTAAGTTAGCGTAACCTCAGAGTGACAGATCTTGAGGCTCTGAGGCTACAAGAAAAAAGCAATATTAAATAAATACTACTCACGGTGCGAAAGCGACAACGCAATACGATCTCGTATAGCCTTGTCACTTTCGCACCGCGAGTAATATTGTTTTGATATTACATTAGGAGCTTGTATTATGGTCCCTGGACCATTTGTATTGTGTTATTGAAGGTTCCGGTTTCTGCATAATTTCAATATGTTTTCACACAAATAATGGTACGAATTTACCGTGTCCATTCCCCGCCAATCCCTTCAGAATCAACCGCATGATGTTATAAAAACCGGCCAAGTGCGATTCGGACTCGCGCACGGCAGGATTGTTGTATGGGAGCCCCCCTTAAATATTGATTTTATTCTGTTTTTAGTATTGGTTGTTATAGCAGCAACAGAATATATCATCTGTGAAAATTTCAACTGTCTAGATATCACGGTTCACGAGATACAGCCCTGTGACAGACAGACGGACAGAAAGACGGACAGCAAAGTCTTAGTAATAGGGTCCAGTTTTACCCTTTGGGTGCGGAACCCTAAAAACCGGGATTTCACGCCGGCCGAGCAACAAACACGCACGTGTGATAAAATTATTGGAAAATCATTACACAATCAGTTGTTATATTTCTGGTAAAATAACTATTTTACTAGCTTAGTGAATTCAGGTATTTGAGCAGCGAAGTTTGAAACGGAAAATTTGGACGGATTAATTTAACGGTAGACGGCCTTATTGTGTAAGTTAGTAACACTTACGGAAACACTAAAGGAAGTAAGCTAACATTGGTGGCGATACTGTTGTGTCCACGCTGAAAGCTAAAATTCCTAACAAAATATCGCTTTTATTCCTCATTATTACAACAACGGGAAATTACTCACGTAAATGATAAATTGTCAATGAGGACACCGACAATGCGAGCAGGGTAGCGCGCGCGTTTAATGGTCCACTCACCCTGAAGAAGATTCTCTAGATGAATCGAAACATTGTCGGTGTCCTCATTGACAATTTATCATTTACGTGAGTAATTTCCCGTTGTTGTAATAATGTGTAGTACACAACTCACGAAAGTTTTGCTTTTATTCCTTTACGTTAAAGTCTAAATTAAACTGAGATTAAATTAATTATTGTGTTACGATTCATGGTTATTTAATAAATAAATAAATATTGACGGACTTTACACACAGCGCCATCTAGCCCCAAACTCAGCAAAGCTTGTACTATGGGAACCAGATAACTGATAGAATACTTATATACTTTTTTTTGTAAATACATACATAATATACATAATAAGCAACACCCAGACACAGAACAAACATCCATGTTTATCACACAAATGTTTATCCTGGGTGGGAATCGAATCCACAACCTACAGCGCAGAAAGCAGAGCTACTAGGTACCAACTGAGCTGTGAGGACAGTAAACAAAAATTTTAAGGTCTTTGACTCCAAAGCAACCTAATACTATGACTAAGTAATAAAGAAACAGTGACATGAAACGTAAGCGTTTACAAATCGAGATTATAGCTTTCTAGATTTTTTGTTTCCTCACACCGTTATTTCAACCACATAATCAAATTGCAATATCTATAATTATTCATAGCTAAAATAACCCAAAAAGAAGAAAAACCAAGGTCACACTCACCTAGAAACCTGACATTTCTGTATGTTTCGTAAATTCTCTTGAAGCACATGCCTCCTTGTTCCTTAAATCTGACCACAGATAAAATATGGCCGACGACTGGCCAAGCTGGGGGAGAAAATACTCCCCTATTCTTCCAATAATCATGGTCGTAGGTAGTGATGGCTAGAAGCACGGCAGCTGATAGTAGAACTGTGATGAGATACAATAGGAATAGGTTGTCGAAGGTGCAGTAGTTGAGAGTCCATGATAGTATGGTGACTGCCTGCACCATGGACCGCTTGAAGCCGAGCATCGTGAATCACCTCCGCATTTTGTTTGGACGGACCTAAAATTATTCGGTTATAGAGTTATTAATATATGATTAATTTTGTATTAATTATTATAATAAAAAGCCGTGTTGGCCGAGTGGGAGGTACCGCGACTTTCAATCTGAAGGTTTCGAGTCGAATCCAGGAGTGCATCAATGATTTTTTCTGTTCGAAAAATGTACATGTGCATCAAAAACACATGCTCACAACGGTGAAGGAAAACATCATGAGGAAACCAGTTAGTATTCTCATAAGCGGCGATGGGCTTGCAACCTGTCACGTATGAAATGCTAACTACTGTAAAATGTGGGCATGTGCCAAATATCATGTTTCGACGTGCCTCTGTCTACCCCCACTAGACATCTTCAAAGGATCTAAGCGTCTGGAGAACTAAGAGAATGTCTACCGTACTTAGGGATTACAGTCGTGATCCTATTTATTTTATTTTATTTTAAATATTGTATTAAAAATTAAGTAGGTACCTACATACAAAGACAATGAATGAAATTAAACTAAACTAAACTAAATTAAATTAATAACCTTACCAAACGATTCAAAATGATCCAAGTGATTTCAATGAATTAACGCTTTTTCGTTTTTTTTTTTTTTTTTGTGATCAATACCAGGACTATGCCAGATGCTCTATTTTAAAATAGAAAAATTAATACACTATGAAAAAGGTAAATCATTCCTTGGAAATATCTTTAGCATTTAGGATATATACCAAATTCTACTTAGTAAATTAGAATAAAATCTATACTTATAATAAATCTGTAGAGAGGTCAATTCTGTACATGAAATATATTTCCAAAATAACTATTAGGGGGTGATTAGGGATCGATACTGATGCCAAAAATGCAATCAGTAAAAATTTTGTCTGTCTGTCTGTCTGTCTGTCTGTCTGTCTGTCTGTCTGTATAACCGTTATAGAAACAAAAACTACACGACGGATTTTAACGAAACTTGGTATAATTATTTTTCATACTCCTGAGCTGGTTATAGTATACTTTTTATCACGCTGCAATCAATAGGAGCAGAGCAGTGAAGGAAAATGTTGGGAAAACGGGAGAAGTTACTCCATTTTTTGAGCTTCCGTCGCGTGTGCAACCTTAATGGTTAAAGCTACACAGAAATCATGTATGACGGAAATGTTCTCCTTAAAATTATAAAAAAAACATCCCACAACAGCATATGTCTATCTTTTATGGTTGACTCACAATAACACGTGTAACTCCCGATAGCTTAGCAGTTCGAAGCTTTCTGATTATATTTGTCTACTCTTACGTTTATAACACTCTCAATCATCACTAATTAAAAACGCGAACGCACAGGCAGGCGTCTTGCTTGGTACCTAGAGGCTAGCGAGTCACCTAGCGAGTAGCTTCGTAAAACGAACATTCTCGAACGTTCGCGACCGGCCTAACAGCTAGGCGTCAAACGCGCAGTTCGGCCGGTCGCGAACGATCGAGAAAAAAAGAAATCATCAATAATTGTCTAATGACAAAAAAGCTGTGAAAAAAAAACGTTTTATATAAAGACATTCTGTAGTATTCACAAATAAAATTAATGACCTACATTCCATTTTCTTCTTCCCGCCAATTTGCCAATACTTTTAAAATTGGAACTCGGCTAAGGAGTTTCAGTTTTACGAGGTTTAGTTAGGTTTATTCTACTAACTACTAAGGAGGCTGCACTATTGCGCTGACGATAACTGCAAGTCTAATTACAAGCTTTTATTTAACTTAGAATGTATGTATGTTAACTTAGAATTTTGAAGCAGTTATCCTTAACCGATTGAGCTGAAATTTTGAATATTTATGTAACATGTTGACAGTGAGCTGATCGGATATGGAGTCAGGAGCTGTTCAACAGACACAACGGAACTCCTTAGTAAATACTTCGATTGAGTAAAAACTTTACATACTTGTCAAGTTCCGATGATAATATTATATGATGTGACAGGAGTGAATAGCGCGCTGGTGCTCGATGGTTTAAATGATTTTACAAAAGCTTGTCATTGAAAAATATTTTTCAACAAAAAGCTTATTTTACAAACAGATATAAATAGTACCTACTTACTTAGTTCATTACCTACCTACTAAGATATTATAATAAGTATTATGGTGGTAAACTTGCCTTGCAAACTTGCAACT
The DNA here is from genome assembly GCA_912999785.1 of Hydriomena furcata. Lineage (NCBI taxonomy): Eukaryota > Metazoa > Arthropoda > Insecta > Lepidoptera > Geometridae > Hydriomena > Hydriomena furcata. Next base: position 1,935,018 of record OU538834.1, on the reverse strand, counting down.
CTATCCGTAGCTCTTTCTTTTTAACTTAAGATTTTTGGTCACCGTGTTTTCAAACCGGAAGTTAAAGGTAGTATAAGTGTGGACACCTGAATTGAAACTAGTTTTCTTTTATCCACGACCCCAAGTTTGGCCATAAAATAGGAAAGTAAGGAAACTTTTAAACAATTTAATTTTTATAGTAGCCACTTCTAACTTTTAAGAGCCGTTATTCAGAAGTTTCAACAAAACAGTTATATACATATATATAGAAATAGAAAAAGCAACCAGAGAATTGTTTGAAGTTTACAATAGATAGGTATGAGTAGGTACTTCCAACTAATCTCATTCTAATCCTACTAATATTATAAATGCGAAAGTTTGTGAGTGTGTGTGTGTTTGTTACTCTTTCACACAAAAACTACTGAACGGATTAAAGTTAAACTTCACAGTAATATAGCTTAAACATCTAAATAACACATAGGCTACTTTTTATCCATGTGCGACCCGTGCGAAGCCGGGGCGAGCAGTTAGTAAGTCATAAAACAAAGTTCATATCGTTATAGTTCTGTACAACCACACTGGTAATATAATAATTCAAAACTTTGGATATTTGATACTTATAGTACTTTATAAGCCGTAACAGCTGAAAAGATTCCAATAAAATGTTTAATAGGTATACCTAGAGAGATTATGACTTTAACTATCGGCGATGGGCTTGCAACCTGTCACATGTAGATTTTTTTTCACCCCATTTTCATCCCCAAGCACGGTATACATCTTCTCAGATCTCCATAAGTTCAGACTTTTGAAGATGTCTAAAGGTAGACAGAGACACGTCCAAACATTACATTTGGTATATGCCCACATTTAAAACTAATAAAAAATCGGATAAGTAAATTAGTACTTACTTACCTACTTAAAACTATGTGTTTTTCCAATTTAGGACATCCCATTTTCATAGATTGTAAAATATGGTAGGTACCTATAACTTTTACAATCTTTGAAAATGGGATGAAAAACACATAGCTTTATTGAAAATAGTTAATTATTTAAAAAAAAATGGTGGACATGTCACACAGCGCCATATAGCTCCAAACTAGCAAAGTTTGTACTATGGGAACTAGATAACTGATAGAATACATAAATAGACTTTTTTTTTGTAAATACATACTTAGGATACGCAGACACAGAACAAACATCTATGTTCATCACATAAATATTTGTCCTGGGTGGTGATCTACCCACAACCTACAGCGCTGAAGGCCGAGCTACTACCAATTGAGCTGTCACATTCGACTCTCAGTAAACCATTTCATAATATCCATATTAGGTGAACATTGAGGAAAACAAATCGGTTTTGTTAATTAGAAAGTCATTATGACTTATCATGCAATACCAATACAATACGCGAGTAACATAATATTTGTAATAAGACACTGAACTTAGCGGCATGTTAACATATTCTTAGTAACCTCGAAATATCTCCACCTCGACTCGACCTCGAAACCTTGTTTTGGTAGTTTTAGTTGATAAAATTAGGTACATCGGGTTTGCCTCTAGTCGAGTATTCCTCAATCAAAAGAACTGTCAACTCAAAGTACCTCGAGATATAGGTACCTTGACTTTCCTCGACAGCCTATGAATGACGAATGCGTGAGACAATTTGTTTGATGAAAATCTCCTCGGACTGATGACGTAATGACGTAATTGAGGAACCTCCAAAATATGCATTTAAGATACCAAACATTAGGTACTTTACAAGGGAAATTCGAGGGGCTTCGAAAGAGTTTGAGTCAAGATAGTTTCGAGGTTACAACTAAGATAAAATTGGGAATAAATAAATAGGGATTAGTATCCCAAAACAGTGTTTTAATGGTGTTTTCCTCAAGTAAGCGAACCTATGTCAATGTTAATGTATAGCCGTATTGGGAGGTAGGTACGTCGACTTTCATTCCGAAGGACGTGGGACCGAACTCCCGGAATTGTTCTATTAGAAAAATGTATATGCGCGTTAACACGTTCTTGAAACGGTAAAGGAAAACATCGTGCAGAAAGACAGCTAGTATTCTGATAAGCGATGGGCTTGCAAACTGTCACGTAGCCAAAATGAGGGCATGATCTAAATGTAGGTACTTAACTATAGATTTTGACACGGGTCTTTATCACGTATTACCTTTAATTTACTCTCCCGACGTTTCGGCTATGCTACAATAGCCATGGTCGCGGGCAGACTCAAATACCTACGTGATAAAGACCCGTGTCAAAATCTATAGTTATGTCTACTAATCACGATAGTTTGAAAAATAATGTAGGTACTTATAAAAATTAAGTAATTTTGATGATATTTGGTTAGGGTTTGTCCGCGTATATTCTTTCAGGAAATCGATTTTTGACGACGTTATAGTAAAACATTTAAATTCCAAAAAATCAAAAGAAAATTCTGATAAAAAAAGTAATTTATGTCCGTCCCTAGATTTTAAACTATCTCCATATGAATTTCATCACAATCGGCCCAGTGGTTTGGCCGTGATAACGTCACAGACAGACAGACAGAGATACTTTCGCATTTATAATATTAGTATACATTTTAGGGAAATAAAAACTATGTTTTTATTAAATAAGCATGATGCAAGCTTGATCAGTCTCTCAGAATTCAATAAATAGGATCACATCTGTAATCCCCAAGCATGTAGACATCCTCTCAGATCTAATTCAATTCAATTCTTGTTTATGGCTTCTATGACTTTTGTTGTCACAACTCTGCCAGTGTCCGTTTCATGATAGTTTCGTAAGCATTTAGATGGAGGGTGCGTATTTATTAGAATATGGTCGGTATTCTGAGGGAGACTCAACCAAAATTTTGAAAACCAAATTGATTTCTAAAAAACAAAAGACAACACAACACATATTACAACGGACCTCTCAGATCTTTGGGCGCTTAAACCCTTGAAGATGTTTATGGGGTAGACAAAGACAAGTCTAAACGTTACACTTGGCACATGCCAACATTTTGTGGTAAGTAGATATAATTTTATATGTAGTCCAACGTTGTAATAAGAGCCCTATATTAAAACTATCTATTTTAATAATGTTTGGACGTGCCTCTCTACCAGACATCATCAAAGAATCTAACCCTCGTATTCAAGAACGACACTATGAGAATACGCACCCACAGTGGACGAAATCTTTTTTCATAAACATCACTTTATGTGTTGAGCGGCACTATGGCGCACGCTACCGTGTGCCTTTAGATCTCAACTTTGGCTAGAGGCACCCGACAATGTGCCTCTAGTCCATCGACTACATAGGTCGATGCTCTAGTCACACTATTCAGTGTCGCACAACACATAAAGGGATTTTTATGAAAAAAGATTTCGTCCACTGTGGGTGCGTGTTCTCATAGTATCGTTCTTGAATACGAGGGTAAGCGTCTGGAGATCTAAGAGGATGTCTACCGTACTTGGGGATTACAGTCGTAAGCCTATTTTATTTTTAACCTGGTTTCCTTACGATGTTTCTTACATCGTTTTGAGTACGTGTTAATTCATAATAGATTAATTAATATATTTTATGTTTAAAAAAACGGGTAAATAAAGACCCAAATCTTTTTAAATATACCAATATTAAGTAGTATTCAAAATGACCAAATCTCCAAACACTAGGACCGTCTACTTTTTGGTCTACAAGAGGAATCTAAATTTACCAAATTCACCAAATTTACACAAATTTACACAAAATATTATTTATTTTACCATAAAAACACACTGAACTGCAATCCGTCACTATCACGATGGTGCACACTTGAACATTTCGAAGATTTATTAAATGATAAATGCACGCGTCATAGCGTCTGCGCTCGCGCACAGTGACCGAATGCGTTAAGACGCATGCGCAATCGGTGATGCTGTAACAGAGAAAGCTACGGCAGCGTAGCAGGGCCGGATCTCAGATCTGACATCGTGACCATTCGTGACCGTGAGAATTACCCAACTCCTATGGTTATTCATTCAGTTGTACGACTTAAAACTCGCGATTTGGTTCATCCCAGGTTATGTTATAGAGCTGTTACGTACTACCTACTTTTTAGGGTTCCGTACCCACAGGGTAAAAACGGAACCCTATTACTAAGACTTCGCTGTCCGTCTGTCCGTCTGTCTGTCACAGGGCTGTATCTCATGAACCGTGATAGCTATTTAGACTATTGAAATTTTCACAGATGATGTATTTCTGTTGGTGCTATAACAATTACTAAAAACTTAATAAAATAAATATTTAAGAGGGACTCCCATACAACAAACGTGTTTTTTTGCCGTTTTTTAGGAACCATTCGTGCACAGTACGACTCGCACTTGGTCGGTGTTTTTGAATAAAATGCGATGTCTTTGATAATATTAGATAATGATAGAATTATGTGAATTCCAAACTACCAAAATTCATCCATAGATTATTTAAATAAAATATAGTAAAAGCCAGTTAGTATTCCTATAGACGGCGATGGGCTTGCAACCTGTAACGTATGAAATGCTAACTACTGCAAAATGTGGGCATGTGCTAAATGTAATGCCTCTGACTACACCCTACTGAGGCATATTCTTAGTATCTGTAGATTAAAGGACATTTTTAGGGTTCCGTACCCAAAGGATAAAAACGGGACCCTATTACTAAGACTTCGCTTTCCGTCTGTCTGTCACAAGGCTGTATTTTATGAACCGTGATAGCTAGACAGTTGAATTTTTTACAGATTATGGATTTCTGTTGCCGCTATAAGAAAAAAAAACAGAATAAAATAAATATTTAAGAGGGAAAGCGGAACACGTCAACGGATTTCAAGCGATATTATTGCCACACTTTTCCAACCCGTCATATAAATAAACTAGATTGCCCCGCGGTTTCACCCGCGTTAGCGTAACGCTAGAGAATCTATGGCCTTCCTCGTGAATGTGGCTTTCATCTTCATCTAACTAAAGAGCTGTGCTCGTGTCGGTGTTTGATGCAGCTCTCCATCTGTTTCTATCCAGCGCCGCCTTAACTTCCTTATACGACACTACAGCTATTTTCTCCATCGTATACAAAATGGTGGTTTTAATATAATATTTTTCAATTCCAACTGGTCGTTCCAGAGATTAGCGCGTTCAAACAAACTCTTCAGATTTATTAGCTGCTTTTTGAATTTGTGCTGAAGCTCTTTAGTAATTTTTTTTATTGTTGTACGTACTTGAGTAGTAGGTACTTTTAATTATTATTCTTGTTTGAGCCTTGAACCTTGTTCGATTGGCATCACACTGGAGCTCTACATAGCATTATGGAAAGGATAATTAAAAAAAAGGTAGACCCCAAGCCGTGTTTGTTGCCTGATTCTTCTAGGCTTGGTCGCGTGGAATCGGCGTAGCTTCACCTAGTTCCTAAGACGTTTCATAGTGATCCTTGTGATTGTATTGAAATAAATGATTTTTGAATTTGAATTTAAATTTATATTAGTATAGGTAAACATCTTGCAATCCTAATTAGATCACAGGTAATCAATTATGACTAGATTCGTCCCTGTTGAATTTAAGGTTCAGATCATTGCATCAGTCACTGTCTCCAAAGGTCCGGTCATCGTCATAGTAACCCACATTCTGATCTCATACAGGTTTTACATAATTACGTTTTAAAAACTTAAAAGAAAACCGACCAAAATGTTTCGACTTTAATAAGTCTAGAGATCGTCTCTTATCGATTAGTTTTTTGGGTTCCGTACCCAAAGGGTAAAAACGGAAACCTATTACTAAGACTTCGCTGTCCGTCTGTCTGTCACAGGGCTGTATCTCATGAACCGTGATAGCTAGGCAGTTGAAATTTTCACAGCTGATGTATTTCTGTTGCCGCTATAACAACAAATAAATAAAAACAAAATAAAATAAATACTTAACTCCCATACAACAAACGTGATTTTTTTTGCCGTTTTTTATAGATAATGGTACGGAACCCTTGAGCGAGAGTCCGACTCGCACTTGGCCGGTTTTAGCACATAACACTAAAACAGTAATAAAGTTGAACATCCTTCAAGATACAGCATTTTGGTTTCCACTAGAGGCATTCGTAGGATTAGGCATGCACCTAAGACTAAGTTTAGACAGTTTTGGAGAGCAGTCTTAATACCCCTGTTGTAACTAAGATGAAGATGTAGATATAACTAAGGAAGCAACGTCTGCTGTCAGTATGTGTACGCTTTCAACTCGTGTTCTACTACTGGACTGATTGTAATTTTAATAGTTGACTTGGATAGCGAGATAATCACAGTGCAGTGACACATCTGCACGTTGGCCTATTTAGACCAGCTTGGCTAGATTGGCTTCTCTCTGAGGACTGATCCTTGATGCTAGATTTACACTCTCGCCTCGTGCTTCGTCTCGTGTCTCGGCCCGCACCTCGCGTGATCGAAAGTAAAGGAGAGAGGCGCGAGGCGAGACACGAGCTTCTATTCACACACTCGTCTCGTGGTTCGCCTCGCACCTCGTCTCGCGACGCGTACACGAGTGTAAATCTAGTATGAGATTTTATCCAGTCTTATTATAAGGAAACAGTCATTATCATGACTGGCCTCACAGCTCAATTGGTACTAACTCTGCCTTCTGCGCTGTAGGTTATGGGTTCGATCCCCACCCAGGGCAAACATTTGTATGATGAATGTTTGTTCTGTGTCTGGGTGTTACAATGTATTAGTATTTATTTACAAAAAAAAGTTTATAAGTATTCTATCAGTTATCTAGTTCCCATAGCACAAGCTTTGCAAAGTTTGCGTAGTTTGGGGCTAGATGCTAGATTAGAGCTTTCATCCGAAACTTCTCTGTGGCTAAAAATTATTCTTGGTCAAACTTGACGGTTTTTCATACAAATTTAAACGTTTCAATATTTTAATCCTCTAGGGGTTGTTTTTCGGAATAAGAAATGTCTAACTACTCGTATATCCCCCGGTGTATATCAAATTTTATTAAAATCAGTTACTAGGTCAGCCATTACGAAGTGAAGTGCCATTAAGAATCGAGTAACACACATTCAAACTTTTACATATAGTAGGATTAGTGTGATGGTTCGATCGCATAGTTCTAAGCGTTCGGAGCCGCGCGCAAAGCTAGTCTACAAAACTAATCGCAAACATCACGAGATATGCTTAAACATTACCCAACGCAAGATTTTACTTGGATGGCTGAACATATTAACACATAAATAATGGCGAGTAGATACCTACAGCAATTTGTTTCCTAACAGATTTGTTAAACGCGACTACACGCGGCCAAGGACATTCATTTTGTGGCACACCACGATCTTCAACTACTCTTCTAAAAAAAATATAGTGGGGTCGAAAATGGCCTGTGAGGCTATTTTTAAAAACATGATTATCATGTTATTATATTCATACCAGCGTTGCCAGACGTCCCGATTTTGGCGGGACGTCCCTATTTTTTATGTCTCGCGCAGGACAGGCTCTGTCCCGCTTTTTAGAGTTTACTCACACTGGACGGTGCGGAGTGGGATCTATAAAAGGATACCTAAGTACCTAAGTACGTTGCTCTCTGTTCCACCTGTAGCCGGGTCTCAAGTTGCATAGTTAGCATTATCAGCTATATAGTTATTAAATTGTAAGTGTACTGTCAATATTTTTATTTTTCTTTATGTTGTTCTTCTCTAGTGTGCTATTTTGTGTTATTTTGTGTTATGTTATAGTTAATTATTATTATAAATGGTGTTTAGGTTAATGTGTGTTATATTTTATGTTTAGCTACTTTGTGTCTTTATGTCCGTGAAATCAAAACTGGTCTCAGCAGAATACCAGCGCTGCAACATGGTAACATGTTGTAGTATATGCTGAGCTGAAGACCTTTTCACCACCACACAACTAATAACCGTTTTCTGTTGAATTTATTTATTTATTTTGTTACATCTGTTTTTAATTTATTTTATGTTTTCTTTTTATATTATTGTGGTGGTATGAATAAACGTTTTTCTTTCTTTCTTTCTTTACTCGTAATAAAAAACTAGGTATGTAATTATTTTCATTTTTAGGTTATCGAAGTCTACAAAAAACCCTTACAGTTTCGCCATGTCCGTCCGTCCGCAGAAGGCAGAGCTACCACCTGAGCTACTGTGAGGTTGTCGCAGTATTAGTAATTTAGCAGCTATTAATAAAATAACAATAAAGCATTACAGATTTTTATTAATTATAAAAATCTTATCTTCATAGACTGTCCTGTCTTTTTAATTGATGATGTTGACTCTGTTAGATTCTTCTGTCAGACTCAAACCGGTCTCGCTCTCAACCCAATCCACGAAGACAGAGCTGGAGAGGAATTCTGCAAAAGAATTATTACGTTTAAAAAAACTAAAATCAAAACCGACTTTATGCATGTTGTTATAAATTGAATTGAATAAGTTCAATACAAAATTTCATCCCCTACTTTTTCACCCATAAAATAGGGAATTCAAATTTAAATGGGAAGCACCAGCTTTCAAATAAAAAAAGAATTATCAAACTCGGTACACCCTCAATATTTCTGAGGCAACAAAAATTATTTAAAAAAAATAATTGAGAACCTCTTCCTTTTTTAAAGTCGGTTAGGTTAACACCATAGTGATTAGTGCTAGCAAGATTTCTACATTAGATTAGAGATACATTAGACTAGCAGACCCGCGACAGATGTTGTCGTGGCCAAATTTCAATAATCGCATAAAAAAATCCCGTGCGTCTTTTTATCTTTTTGGGGATGTTTCCCGTATTATAAACACCCCTATTTTTTTCATTCAGGTAACATTCTAAATCTACAGTAAATTGCATCTCAAGCCAGACGGCAGCCTTGATTAAACATCAAACATACAAACATCCTACCAAACTTCCCCATGTCTAATATGAATAGGATTATAAATATTTACTTACCTGTATTTAACGATAACCTATTATCTATACTAATATTTTAAAGAGATAATATTTGTATTTTTGTATTGTTGTATGATTGTAACTCAAAAACTACTGGACTTATCTCAATTTTTTTTTTTTTTTTCTAAAATAATTTTTATTACTAGTAAAAATTAGGGATCCCTACCAAAAATGACAATAATGTAACCCGAGTTTGGCGCCGGGCGGACTTCTAGTTTTTTAGATATTTTGTACTAAAAAAACACAAGTGATTTTGGGTAGGGGAGGTTAGTCTTAAATATCGCTACGTATCACATAGCTGGGAGAAGGAGTGTTAAAAAAAACCTAAATAACATCCCCACGTATCACCAGGAAAGAGGACGGGGGGGGGTGTAAAAACATCCCTACGTATCATTAGAGAAGTGGAGGTGTTATTATTATTTTTTTAAACATCCCCTAATCCCCTTGAGTTTTTCTGCAATACTTACCAGCGACCCCATCTTTGACTCCGACGAGAATACCGACTTGGGATTCCCCAGAGATCAATGGAGCTCCAAGGTCGAACTGCAAATAAAAATAAATTACATCTTCTAATACTGATATATTACAGAATATTAAAGTGTTAAGTAATATTTTTGACATTTTGTATGGGCTGAGTCTACCCGGATAAGACGTAAAAAGTGATAAAACTGCATTATCTCGAAAACCATCAAATTTAAAAAGAAACTGTCTGTAATTTATTTAGCTAGTATGATTATCTAACGAATTATATAACAATTCACTGTTTAGCTATTCATAGTTTTGATTAAAAACGAAAATAGTGTTTTTGAAGAGCCAACTTTGGAAAATAAAACTATCGAGAAAAGTTTCACCCATCGTGATTCTGTCTGTAATTTATCTAAATTATATCCTTAAGTTATCTTTGTCATAAAAAACAAAACTGTATGTTTTGCGATTATTGAGAAAAAACGATTCTGCATTCATCAAACACATTAATTACTCGCCTTAACAAATTACACAAGAACCAGTTGAGCTATCTAAAGATCGTTGCAAACAGTTTATAAGTAGCTCAACTGATCCAGATCACTACGAGTCGGAAGTGTTCATTGCCACGTAAGACGGCAATGCTGATCCGTTGTGCCAAATCTTTATTAAAATAAAATAATATAGTTTAAAAAACTAAAAAACAAACTAAGTATATTTTTTTTTATATTTTTGTATAGTAAGCTTGTAGTATGGGAAAAGATAACTGATAGAATACTTTTTTTTGTAAAAAGATATTTACATATGCTTAAATATACATACTAACACTCTGACATAGAACAAACATCTAAGTATAGATGTTTAGATGTTCTGTTATAGATGTTCATCACACAAATATTCGTGGTGTTAAGATTTTTTTTTAATATTGATGGACATTTCAAACATTCATTTTGCATTTCATATACGAACAGATCGCAAGTCATTGCCGCTTATAAGAATCTTAATGAACAATAGGATCATGTTTGTAGGGTGTGTAATATACCTCGGTAGCAGCAACACCTTCTTCGCTTGTGCCAATCAGCAAGCCTTCATCTGACTCCTTCAAGTTAATCTCGGAGTAGGTAAGCACTTCACCTGGACCTGAAGAGATAAATAAAAATAAAAACCGGCCAAGTGCGAGTCGGACTCGCGCACGTAGGGTTCCGTATGAAAAACGGCAAAAATCACGTTTGTTATATGGGAGCCCCACTTATATATTTAATTCATTCTGTTTTTAGTTAACAAACCGTCACGTATGCGTCGTTCAGTAGCTGTCAAGGAATGTCTAGGTACATCTCGAGGTACCTTGAGTTGACAGTTCTGTTGACTGAGGAATCCTCGACCAGAGGCAATCTCGAGGTAATTTGATTAACGAAAGCTACTATATCACGGTTTCGAGGTCGAGTCGAGGTGGAGATATTTTGAGGTGACAACTAAGAACATGGGGATAAGACTTATCTACCTAAGACTACCTTAAAGTAAAAATAATAACCTAAAATAAAACTTACCCCCTTTTTTAGCAGATCCGAATCCGTAAAATTTGTAAGCACCTTCACTGGCTTGACCGAAGTTAGCCACAGGGGCGATGTTGGCTAAAATTAAACAAAAGATAATTAAAAAAAAAAAAAAAAAATTGCAATGTCAAGCTTTTGAAAAACCATCGAGCACCAGCGTCATATCACCTGTCATCAAACTCATCACCTGTCATATCATAATATAACATTGTCATCGGAACTTGACAAGAATGCTAAGTTTTTACTTAATCAAAGTAATTAGGTAGGTACCTAGGTACTAAGAAGCTCCTGACTTCATCATCAGATCAGCTCGCTGTCACCATATTATTGTATTGTCACCAGAACTAAAGGTGTATGCAAAATTTCAGCTCAACCGGTTGGGGATAACTGCTTCAAAATTGAGTTGCAAGATTCCACCCAAACAGACATTTACATTCATACATACATTGCAAGTTAAATAAAAACTTGTAAAAAATTAGCTTTTTTTATTTAGCTTTTATTTAACTTGCAGTGTTTGTTTGTGATCACGACTGTAATCCCCAAGTACGGTAGACACCCTCTCAGATCTCCAGACGTTTAGATCCTTTGAAGATGTCTAGTGGGGGTAGTCAGAGGCACGTCCAAACATTATATTTGGCACATGCCCACATTTTGCATTAGTAAGCATTCCATACGTGACAGGTTGCAAGCCCATCGCCGCTTATAAGAATACTAACTGGTTTCCTCACGATTTTTTCCTTCACCGTTTTGAGCACGTGTTTTTGATGCGCATATAAATTTTTAGAACAGAAAAATCCATTGATGCACGCCGGGATTCGAACTAACGACCTTCAGATTGAAAGTCGAGGTACCTCCCACTCGGCCAACACGGCTTTTTCACGGTATATTTAATTTCGGTAGATTTGTTTGTTTGTAAGTTGTTCGTCAAAATTTGCAAACCATTTTTCGACCATTGGTTGGTAAGTATCAGATTTAGCTAAAATGTTGCATTATTTAGTTTTGGTGACAATATAATAATGCATGACATCCGATTATCATATATGAGGAATGTGATGAGATGATGAAATGTGATGGAATGTAGCCCGGATCGTAGCAAGTGAAAAGCCGTGATCTCTGTCTTCCCCCTCTGGGAAACAGGCGTGATTTTATGTATTTAAGTACCTTTACAATACAATAATCATTTTAATTATTATTCCTACAATAATATGACGTTTTTAAGACCTATCGACTTGGTGTTGGCAACTGTAATAAAAGATTTTAAAGAAAAATCCAAGTAATTTTTACTTTAAAGTTGGTGCGAAGTCGCTTTGTTAATGAATACCAGCCGAAAAATATTCTGGTGCCAAGAATTCAAGTATTCTCAACTGATTCGAGAGCAATGCTCATTTCCGGTTTAAGGTAGGTACTTCGAGTTTTAATTAATTTTAACGAGAATGAATAGGGTTTTTTTTTAAGTTAGCCGTTTTTTTTTATTTCATGGTACAGCAATATGTGTGGACCATACCATACTATAATGTAAGTACTTGGTTGCTAATTTCACCGATACACTATTAAATTGTAGAATACACGTATGGTGCCATGCCATGCCTAGTTTTTTTAAAGAGGACAACCTGTCACCCGGAAGTTTATTCTGACAGAGGGGTTTTGTAGCGAAGTTGATGTGAAGCGATTGAATGTGAAAATCTGGCAGAAATTTCCAAAAAAGGACGATTGCCATTAAAAAAAAAGTGAAAATATAAAGTGAAATTAGATAGATATTAATTAATGGATGACCCTGAAAACCCACCTGTACAGTATATATTAGTATGGATTTACCTGTGACCTGAATAATCCTGTTGATCTTGACCAGAGCAATATTTGCAATTTCATTCAAGAGGACGGCGCTGGTCTCTGTGACCAGTGAAGGGTTGATCACGTTCACTACGCCGTAGCGGATCCAGACGAAACGAGCCCTGGATTATTATAAAATAATTATATTACTTTTTTATATTATAAAACAAAGTCGTGTTAGTTTCACACTTAAGGGGCTCCCATTCGACGATTGCTATTTTTCGAAACGAAAAAAGAAATACTTCTGAACAAGCCACATCTCCTATTTTTATAAGTATATTACTTCAGGTTCCTACCTAGATTACTATTAAGCTGAAAACATAATAGCAGAAACTTTTCACGATAAAGATATTATTTCAAAATGATACGTTTTATAATTTATGATCGAAATATTTTATATACCTACTATTAAAATCAACTTGTGATTTATTGTTAAAGATAGGTAATATGTAGATCTAGATTTCTATTAGAATAGATTTTTGATAAGTAATTAAACATAATTTATATCATTAATTTATTCGAAAAGCTAAGGCGGACCACGCGCCGACGTGTGTTTGTCGTCATTGCAGCGGTCGGTGGGATTATTTATCGAAGTGATTAGAGATGGGTACATCTTTATTCACATATACTATACATTATAAAATAGGAGATGTGGCTTGTTCACAAGTATTTCTTTTTTCGTTTCGAACAAAAACAATCGTCGACTGGGAGCGCCTTAAGAAGCGAACTGCTGGCTTATTTTGTAAATTCATTCATTTTGTTATTTTATTTTGTAAATTCATTCATTACATTCTTATTTTGTAAATACATTATAAACTGCATTAAAAACCATTTTAAGATAATCATAGATTTACGAAATAAGCCAGCTGGACCCATTCTCATATTTTTTGATTCGTTGGATTTACCTTCGGCCCTAAAACAAAGTACCTAACTATTAGAACATTTGAAAATAATGAATTATTTCGTGGTGAGTTCAGTTTGATACAACGGCAACGGTAGGAAACAGTGACGCTATGCTACCATGGTAGTACCATAGTAGGTACCATTGGATGTACCTATCTAATTTATAAATTCTAAAGCGGTACGAAGTTCGCCGGTTCAACTAATTAGGTACCTACTAACTTAAATATAATTACGAAAGAACAGACAACACTGCGACCAGGAATTATTGTAATCAATACAAGTACAGTAGGTACCTACCTGCGGTCGGAGGATCTTGGCTGTCGTGAAGTTAGCCGTTTGGCTGAGCGGCAGACAAATTAATTTACTGTTACGAATTTATCCTGGCTATGGCATTCTTCAAGAATTCAAAACGTCCATTATTTGAAAGTAGGTTCTTGCTAATTATAATTTTACAAAAAGGAAAAGAGATGTCTCAAGTTACAAGTTATGCTAGATCGTCCATCTTGATTTTATATTGTGAAAATTAGAGGTTTGTAAACCAGGTTTAGGCATAAAAAATACGCACCAGGTATGACGTCACAGTTTGAACGCGTATTTTGTACTTGAAAGTATTTTTGTACTTGAAAGTATTTCTGTACTTATTTAAAGTATTTTCGTACTTGATAGTGCCTTTATACTTCAACGTATTTTTTATATGGTATTAATTAGACCTGGTACGTCAAAACACAAGTACGACCCACCTCTAGTGTCCATCCATCCACTCACACACGCGTATATATTTTTAGCGCTAAAACCAGTTGTCACACTGATGACAGTTCGATTGACAGTTCGTTCGACAAATGTCAAGTGACAGAGATGTAATTTCACTTTATTCGTTGGCGGCCGTTGACGCCGAGGCCCCAACATATACCTACCATAAAATCGAAATTATACTTTCCAAAAAGTGTCATTATAAATAAATAAATAAATAATAAATAAATATTGGCGGACTATACACACAGCGCCATCTAGCCCCAAACTAAGCAAAGCTTGTACTATGGGAACCAGATAACTGATAGAATACTTATAAATACTTTATTTTTTTGCAAATACATACTTATTATACATATTAACACCCAGACACAGAACAAACATCTATGTTCATCACACAAATATTTGCCCTGGGTGGCATAATGCTGTTCAACGTGATTCTAATGATTTAAAAACCCTTTTTTCCTTATCTTTAATAAATAAAAAAAGTAGATGAAAAGGGAAGACTTGATATTATTTGGCGCCCAACACGGGGCTTATAAATAACCAGTTTAACTTACTCAGCAACTGATGATTTCGTGGTAAGAACCCATTCGGTGCCGATTAGACTTCCAGCTGCGGTGTTGAGGAGGCCGCTGGTAGAGACAGCAATGCGCAGGTGCACGAAGAAAGGGTTTTCGCCCAAAAGAGCCAGAGACCTGGTGTCTGTGTCTGTGAGATAAAGGAATTGTTATAACTTTCAACATACTTTCTGTATGAGTAATATTTATATTATATCTTTTAGATAAATGTTACTTACTTGAAACAGCACTGCGGCCCTAGAAAAGAATTTAGTTTAAATAAGGTAGTTAGGTATTTATACATTTCCTGTTTTTAGTCCTATTATCATGTGTAATTAGTAGAAGGGAGATTAGATAATCTATTAATGCTTAAGTTTCTAAGGTACCTAACAAAATACCTACCCTGGGTGTACTTATTGATAAGATGATTGATTTTTCTCAATGATAAGATGTTTAAACTAGGTATTTACCTACCTAACTACCCTTATCTACATTTAGCCTCAAATTAGAATATAACTTGTTAGAATAGTTTATTTTGTGTCACAAAAAATACGTTACATTAGAAAAATATTTTAAACAGTAGTTATACCTAGGTATAAATAAAAATAAATAGAATCACGTCTGTAATCCCAAAGTACGGTAGGACATAGGTACTATCTGATCTCAAGGCACTTAGATCCTTGAAGATGTCTAAAGGAGCTAGTCACAGGCACGTCTTAATATTAAAATAAAGTATTAGTATAAATCGTGACAAAATTAGTCGTCACAGTATTAAGGCGATTGTCTGGGATCCTTATATGTATGTCCAACGCAAATTCACGCTATACATACAAGAGAGTTTGAGGATCAAACCCACAACCTACATAGGTACAGCGCCGAAGAGGTTCTGCAGGGCTAATTTGTAAAAAACATGAATATCATGTTATGATGTTGAATGCAATACCTAATGTTAGAGAATACCTTATCTGTACACTTTTCATAGTAACTATTCACAGTTTATGCACCTATACCTACGCTTCAGCGTAGGTATTGCATTGGAAGCGTAGGTATGGGTGCCTAAACAGCATAAAAAGCGTAGTTATTATGGCATTAGTACCTTAACACAGTACCTTAACATGATAATCATGTTTTTACAAAATAGCCCTGCTGGTTGGCTATTGGCTCTGGGTGCAGTTATAGAAGCCCGCACTTGGCGCATAAAATACCTACTAGTTACGGCACTGCAGCGAATTCAGAGCATATACCAACTGAGCTGTGAAGGCATCCTCTAAGATCCTCAAGCGCAACTGTTAGGTAGGTACTTAATTAAATTTAAAAAGAAATAAAACTCACCTGAACGGCGACGAAAGCGCACAATAGAATAGCGAGGACCTTCATCTTGCGAGTTCTTCAACACACTAGGTAATAATTACAATAATTTAAATCTCAATACGCAAATATAATAAGCCTTTATCGCTGAATACTTGTAGTGTTATATCGTAATCTCCTGATAACTAAGAGATTAATCGAGAGATAGATCCTGCTAATCCATAGATAGTCTGCTGATTACCTGCCATAACGCTAAACTGCTAATTAGGGTTTTTCAGCTTACGTAACCTAATAGGAAAACATATTTTTCCGTAAATTCTAGTCCCTAGGTAAATATAGCCAAATCGATCTTTCTTATTCTGTTCAAGGTGTAAATTAACACAAACCGTAAATTGGTGTAGTATGAAAAATATAAAGAATTAATGGAAGAAAAAGACTAAACTATCTTTATTTGAATACTAGATGACCCAGCGAACTTCGTACCGCTTTACAATTAGAAATAAAGAAAATAAATAAATAAATTATTCATCGATCTTTTTTAAGTTTTTGAACGTACCCAAAAATATTTAAGAGATCGAACAAAATATGATCGTTTTGACAGGTAGGAACAGTTTCAGAACAGCAATTCATTTTTATATATAAAAAAAGAAGAAAAAGAAGATTTTCACTAATTGCACATTAATTTAGACTTAGGATAAGACAATAATAACGCTCGGGCTGACATATATGTTGTCGCTAAACGACCCAAAGTCCCATAAAAATTGGTATTACGACGAAAAAAACATTCAATTACGACGAAAAAAACAATTTTATAAAAATTACCTAGTTTGTGGTGACAAGAGAATTGCAACCAAAAATGTCTCGCAATAATCTCATTTCTTTTATGCATCGAGCTCTTTTATAAATGAAACACCGGACTATAGAGTAAATAATTTATTCTTATTTCGGGCTTTTAGACCACGACTTCCTCTGCTCCGCATCTTTAGGTAGCTCCCAACTTTTAGATCGAGCTCGTACCATTGGCGATGTAGCCACGACGCCATTTTGTTTTTCCAGCGTTTGAATATTCCGTTGTGGAGTTTTGGATTTGGAACGCCGAGGTGATTTGAAACGTCTGCGAGAGCGAGACCGACTGTGCTGAGACCTGGAAAGAGAGAGAAGGGGATAGTCTGAAGCAAGTACGGTAGATATCCTCTCTGGTCTCCAGGCACTTGAAGGAAGTCCCTTGAAGTTGTCTAAAGGGGGTGGTCAGAGGTACGACCATTACATTCGGTACACGCTAACATTTAGCATTCCATACGTGACAGATTGCAAGCTCATCGCCGCGTAATTTAACTATAATTTGTAAAATTTTACTCACGGTAACGATCAACGATATATCGGAACAAACATCACGTCAATTCCGACTATATATTGCAAGATGGAACGACATTTAAATCGACATTACTTTTGTTAATAGACATTTACATACAATATCGGAGCACCGTCTAATCACTTTGATAATGTCGAAATCGTTATACAAAATAAGTAAAAGTAAGATAGCAAATTGTTTGTACTATAAAAAGCGAATGAACGTACCTCGATCTCCGACTCCTAGATCGAGATCTGCGACTTCTGCTTCTGGTCCTCCTACTCCTACTCCTGGATCTCCGGCCCCTACTCCTCGAACGACTGTACGAGCGGCGTCTTGAACGCGAACGACTGTACGAGCGTCGACGCGAGCGCGAGCGGCTGCGCGAGCGACTGCGCGAACGAGCGCGATCATCGTGCTCGTTGCGAGATTCCGTCTCGGAGAGCTTCTTGAAGTATCTGCAAATAATTCATTCATTATACACATTTATTCAATAACAAGCTGACTCGGCGAACTTCGTATCGCTTTAGAATTAACAAATGCTGTGTAAGTTCCGTTCCCGTTTCCGTTATAAAAATATCCTATGTATCCTAACAAACCTGACTTTCTTTTATATAGTAGAAGATGTTATATCCATCGATTGAGAACAAATGGACCGATTTGGCATTTTTTTTTATAAGTAGTCGTTCATACAAGGACAGAAAAATGTGAACTATTTTACAAATTCAGGAAAACTGAAAATATTCGTTGTTCCCTAATGTTTTTATGGGATTATTGAAATTTTAACAATAACTACTACTAAATACTACTTGAGTATTCTAATAAACACTAATAGACTAAGTACTTAATATTTAGTAAGCTATTTTTTTTCTAACCTATATTACGCAACTGCTGAGCAAAGGTTTTCTAATAACCAGTAATAAATAAATAAATATTAGTAGATATTTCACTTAGCATAGCTACATGACCTTCACAAGATTAACATATTTGAAATCTCGCGAGTTACCATACCAACCAAGCGCTTACTTGTAATACTGATGACTTGCATCTGGTCCATCGAAGTATGGCATCCGAGGTCTGCCTCTCCCTCCCCCTCCCCTCCCCCCCCTCGGCCCCCTCAACCCCCTTCGCGGCCCATACCCTTCCGGGGGAGGGTAGTACGCACCCCGCATCGGGTAGTACATCGGATCTGCAAAACCAATTCATTAAGAGTTGTTTCAGTAAGTTGTTTCTGTAATAATCGTTCAAGATGGCATGGTCATATTGTTTGTATTTTATTCAAGTCAAAGTCAAAAGATTTTTATTTAAATAAAATCACAAGGACCACTTTGAAACGTGTTAGGAGCTAAGGGAAGCTACGCCTGTTCCTCGCGACCGAGCCATAGAAGAATCAGGCAACAAACATGGCTAAAAGAGGTGATCAATAGGCGTTTCTGGAATAACCCATCCGAACATACAGTACCCTGTATACAGCACAATAGGATAATTTATTTTATTTTATATATTTATTAAGACGCACACAACACATTACAACCTCATATAAATAGGGACCATAAAACTATTTTTTTGAGCTGGGTTGCAATGTAACTTAAACATTATCGGTGCTATTAATAAAAATTTACTTATCCAAAGATCATCTGAGGTTACACCAAGACTTGTTAATACCAGCTTAATGTAAGCAACTCCATTTCTAATCCTCGTTTATTAATATTGAATTCGACTAGTCCAAACGTAAGCGTTAACTAAATTTAATCCTGCGCTTGTCTACGTTTATTAATGAGACGGTATGTGCGTACAACTAATTCAAGCTTTAAACTTTGAACATTGAATTTTAAACTTATATAACATTTGTCAATATCAATTTAGATTCCAGACACAAACAAAAAGTATAAACATCGCAATATAAATATACATGCAGAAGGCAGGCCAGTCTATAGTTCTTATAAATCTTTATACATCCAATCACGAACTATTGATCGGCCCATTTCTCAAAAATATAATTACTAAGATATAAACTTACTCACAAATTGCGTGTTTGGAATCTTTTATTCTGATATTCTATACATCCACACGGTCATTTTTTGATCAGCGATAAGCGTTCTCTAGGTATAATCTATATTATGTATCTATACTTATATTATATATGGGAAAGTAAGTTTGTCTGAGTGTCTGTCTGTGACGTTATCATGGCCAAACAGCTAGGACGATTGTAACAAAATTTCATAGTTTAGTTAGTTTAAAGTATTGAGACGGATATAGGCTACTTTATTCCCAAAAAATATCTTATTTTTTTCGGGTATTGTAATTAAATCGACTTGAATCGATTTCCTGAATCTACGCGGACGTAGTCGCGGGTAAAAGCTGGTTATATCATAAGTTACATAAAGTATGGGTATCATTATTTAGATAAGATCACGCTGTTCCCAAAGACTGTGGGGCTATTTTGTAAAAACATGATTATCATGTTATGGTACTGAATGCCATAATACCAATAATACCTACGCTTCCAATACAATACCTACGCTTCAGGTGCATAAACTGTGAATAGTTACTATGAAAAGTGTACAGATTAGGTATTCTATAACATTAGGTATTGCATTCAACATCATAACATGTTAATCATGTTTTTACAAAATAGCCCTGCTGATCAGAGCTGATCAAAAAAGACCGCGTGAAGAATAAAACTTTGCTGAAGTATTAATTTAAAAATGGACGATTTGAAAGTGGACAATGTGCCTTAAATATAAAGTAGTATAGATACTCATACTTTGAGGGGGGAACGCGTACGTGGGCTGAGGTATTCCGAACGGATATCCGAACGAGTACGGGTTCGGCATGCCGTACATTCCTGGAAAAAACATTGTAATAGTTAGATCGCATAAGATTGATTTGATTGATGCATGGTAAAGATTGATAATGAATGATTAATAAAATAGGATCACGACTGTAATCCCCAAGTACGGTAGACATACCTACTCTCAGATCTTAAGGCGCTTAGATCCTGGAAGATCAAAAATGTCTAAAGGGGGAAGTCAGAGGAACGTCCAAACATTATGTTTGGCACAATACCCACATTTTACAGTAGTAAGCAGGGACTGAAAGCGGTAGAGGTTAACGGTATTGGTACCGCAAAAATATAACGGTACCGTTATTCGATAGCGGTTGGGCCATACCGAAATTATACCGGTATGGAATAACGGTATCGAAAAAATCTTGAGTGTCGTTCGTCGGCTATGAGAGAAGGGAGGAGGGGGGGGGAGGGCGCGTGAGGGGCAAAACTCAGAGCGAGTTCGTTTGTTGTGAACGCACACACACGTCTTTGTCAATCGAGCGACACACAGGTTAATAAAACTTTGTTTGTTCTGTTCTGTTGCGCACGCGTTCACGCACAGTAGGTAGGTACCTACCTACCTTTAACTATAGATTTTGACACGGGTCTTTATCACGTAATTAAGTACCTACCTTTAATTTATTTTCCCGACTATGACGTCTGCTCGCGACCATGGCTATTGTAATTATTTGTAGGTAAGTAACATAATCGAAATGTCGGGAAAATAAATTACCGGCAGGTAGGTATTTACATAATAAATACACATAACTTCTCTTTTATTTCTTTATGATAAAATTTAAATTAAAGTAGGTGGCGATTCTATTGTGCCCATAAAAAAATTTCGGAATCCTAAAACACCATCGCTCTTATTCCTTTACGTTAAAGTCTAAATTTGCGTAACCTCAGGATGACAGTTTTAAAACGTAGGCTAGTTTTAAGTAATTTAACTATTTTTTTACGTAAATCTAGTCAATAAAAGTAAAGTGAAATTTTGATTTTCTTATTTATTTCGTTCATCAGAAATAAACGAAAAAAAATAATTCCAAATTTAAAATTTTGTGATTACTCAAATTTAGACTTTATTGTAAAGGAATAAGAGCGAAATTGTTTTAATTGTTTATTTTTTTGGAAATTCCAATTGTAGAACGTTGCCAACAGAACAATCAATTACTGATTAGCGTATTAGATTATGACCTGTATTTAAATATAGGACAATTTTTATCTATACCCGGTCATAGTCTATCTATAAACCAAATTTCAACCAAATCTGTCTGTTTAGTAGTTGAAGTAGTTGTAGGATGGATGTTTGTTACAGTGCAGTCGGCGGATCTAGGCACTGGTGATGTTAGCCGTTTGGATGCGCGGCAGACAATTTTCGACTTTATACAGTGACATAATAACCATTTGTGCGTTTCTACGGCTAACTTCACGAGTGCCTAGATCCGCCGACTGCACAGTAACAAACATCCATCCATCTACACAAACTTTCGCATTTATAATATTAGTAGGAAATATAAAATAAGTAATAAAGATAACATTAATACATGTTTAAAATTTGCATAGTTTTTTTATTTTTAATCAATTTTGTTGTACATCTAGTGTTTAAAAGGTGGATAAGTTACTTGGATTTCTTCGCCCATTTTATGTTGCCCTTTTACTGCGTCAACAATCTTTAAGATATGCCTATACGCCATGTTTCGCATACATGGACGTACAAATTGTAGCTCATCCAAGAGCATGTGACAGAAATGATAACTTCCTTTATCAATTTTATTTTCTCTGACACAATCATCGCATTCGAAAACACATTCAGTTCCTGGTTTCTCTTTTTCTTTTTTCGGCGACGGCATACAGTTCTTCAAATGTAAATCAGATTCATATACAGGGGACACTGGGGCTGATGGCGATCCTTCATCAGATGAATTAGAAACTCGTCTATGATCTGCTTTTTTGCGTTTGCTAACTGTCGGCAAAATACTCTGCGACATTCCAACATCCAAGCCGCAAAAAACATCTGATGACAGACGTCTTTTTCTACCTAAAAAAAGGTTATACACATTGAGAAGAAATAAATAAAACCCACATACCATTTCCCACAAATTAATACAGTTTTCTGCCCGTCCATATATTTATTTATACTTATTTTGATGGAGTTAGTCATCTGTGGCAGTTATTATAATAACAAATAGATTTATGTTAAACTAATAAATAAATAAATAAATAGATATATATTGTTGGACATTTTACACATCGCCATCTAGCCCTAAACTAAGCAAAGCTTGTACTATGGGAACTAGTTAACTGATAGAATACTTAGGTAAATAATTTTATACTTAAGTAGGTACATAAATAATTATGATAGATATAGTTAGGTACTAACACCCAGACACAGAACAAATATCTATGTTCATCACACAAATATTTGCCCCGGGTTGGGATTGAACGCACAACCTACAGCGCTGAAGAAATTTTAAGTTTCGGTTTAGGCTGTGTGTTGATAGATCAGTCAGTCAGTAGGTAAAGCAAAATTTTTATATATGTAGATAGGTAAGTAAATACGATATAAACTTCGAAAAGTGAGGCATCTATTCCCAGTCTTACCCTTCACTACACACGCACAACAGTGAGGCATCTATTCCTAGTCTTACCCTTCACTACGCAACAGTGCATAGGTGGGTGGGTCAAACAAATATCTACCTATTATAAATTTTTAATTATAGGTAGGTATTACGTAACCTATACTTACCTACCACATACCACATAATATTTATACTTTAATAGTAAGTAAAGTACATAGGTACTACCTACTCTATACGGCTTTCAATGCAGTTTAGGTGAAATAGGTAGGTAGGTATTCTCTAAAATTTATGAGAATTCCAATTTATATGTCCCACCTAAACTTCATTGAAAGCCATAACATGATAAACATAGTTTTTACGAAATAAGCCGGCTGACCCGGGTTGGTGGATCTTGGCATCTGTGAAGTGCAGAGATGGGCACTTACCCGGTAAAAATAATTTTTACCCATTCATTCCTATTTATACCCATTTATACCGGGTAAAAATGATTACATCTTTTTTTTTTACTTTTTTGACACTTATCTAATTATGGATCACGATTTTCATATTTTCATTAGTTTAGATCTTTCGAAGATGTCTAGTGGGGGTAGTCAGAGGCACGTCCAAACATTATATTTGGTACATGCCCACATTTTGCAGTAGTTAGCATTCCAAACGTGACAGGTTGCAAGCCCATCGCCGCTTATAAGAATACTAACTGGTTAATACTTATTAATTATGGTGTTTTCTTGTTATTTTTTAATTTGGATTATAATTATTCAGACTTTAGTAAAGAAATAAGAGCGGTCGTTTTTAGGAATTTTAAGTTTAGCGTGGAGACAACAGAATCTCCACCAACAATGTAACAAAATCAAACTTAATACAAATTCCATAAAATATTACCGAAATTCTATCTATTTTGATTATTCATAATATGCATGGTTGTGTAGATTGTTTGTCCTGCCTCTATGACGTGTAATCTATAAAAAACCGGCCAAGTGCGAGTTGTACTCACGCACGAAGGGTTCCGTACTATTATCAAAACGGCAAAAAATCACGTTTGTTGTACGGAAGTCCCACTTAAATATTTATTTTATGCTGTTTTTAGAGAAATACATCATCTGTGAAAATTTCAACAGTCTAGCTATCACGGTTCATGAGATACAGCCCTGTGACAGACAGACGGACAGACAGACGGACAGACAGACAGACGGACAGAGAGACGCACAGACAGACGGACAGACAGACAGACGGACAGAGAGACAGACGGACAGACAGACAGACGGACAGACAGACGGATAGACAGTCGGACAGACAGTCGGACAGACAGACGGACAGGCAGACGGACAGACAGACGGACGGACAGATGGGCGATGGGCTTGCAACCTGTCACGTTTGGAATGCTAACTACTGCAAAATGTGGGCATGTACCAAATATAATGTTTGGCCCTATAAATGTGCCTCTGACTACCCCCACTAGACATTTTCGAAAGATCTAAACTAATGAAAATATGAAAATCGTGATCCATAATTAGTTAAGTGTCAAAAAAGTAAAAAAAAAGATGCAATCATTTTTACCCGATATAAATTGGGTATAAATAGGAATGAATGGGTAAGAATGACGTAATTTTTACCCGAAATAAATTGGGTATAAATAGGAATGAATGGGTAAGAATGACGTCATTTTTACCCGATATAAAATGGAATGAATGGGTAAGAATGAGAATGGGTAAGAATGAGAATGGGTAAGAATGACTTCATTCTTACCCATTCATTCCTATTTATACCCAATTTATATCGGGTAAAAATGATTGCATCTTTTTTTTAACTTTTTTGACACTTTCAAGAATACTAACAGGTTTCCTCACGATGTTTTCCTTCACAGTTATAAACACGTGTAACGCGCATATATACATTTTTCAAACAGAAATATCCATTGATGCATGGCCAGGATTCGAACTCGAAATTAATTTGAAATTAATAATATCTACCTAGGTACCTATTTCTAACTACATGAATTCAATAATTCAATTTCAAACTTTTTAGTCGATCATGTAAAGTACCACTTACTTTACCGATAGTGGTAAAATAGCGCCACCTGCCAGCGGAATTGCGAATCATTGTTTTACCTCTCAAACCCCGAGCGATCGCATGAGACCGCGAAAAGTACCTAATAATAACGTAGTAACATCAAATGAAACTAGATGGCGCTAGAATGCGAAAATCACGTTTGTTGTCTTAAATATTTATTTTATTCTGATTTTAGTATTTGTTGTTAGAGCAGCAATAGAAATACATAATCTGTGAAAATTTCTACTGTCTAGCTATCATGGTTCATGAGATACAGCCCTGTGACAGACAGACAGACAGACGGACAGACGGACAGCGAAGTCTTAGTAATAGGGTTCCGATTTTACCCTTTGGGTACGGAACCCTAAAAAATGAACAAAGATCCATATCTCCAAATATAAGTAACAAACACTGATTGTTGCCGGTGTCTGCGAAACCAATGGCAAACATCGACCTACCTACACTTTTAAGTAGTTAAGCACGGTACATTTGGCCGATCAAAGGTGCGGTCACATACGTGTCCATTCACTAGCGCGTTCAACGAGCACGGGCATGTGAACCGGTTGCTTTTTGAATTTGAACGTGAATTGCATTGAACCGATACGCTCTCCATTCAACGACCAATTATTATTTCAACAATCAATTCAAACCACCGAGCTTGTGAACACGTTGATTTTGAATGAGCTCGTGAATCCGTCCGATCCATCGATTGTCGGTATTTCGACAAAACATCAAAGTGGAATTGCTTGGCGCTCGATGACAAATTAGGTAGGTACTGACCTCGGTTTTCAATCCGATGGTTATGGGTTCGAATCTCGACAGGTCAAGCGATGGCGTACTATTTTATACCTACCTTTATCTATGTAGGTAGATGTAGGAATACCTACAAGCAAAACACCTCCCTTCCTACTTACTAGCCATTATTATTATAATGCTGTAGCCAAATGTAATGTTTGGACGTGCCTCTGACTGACTCCTTTAGTATTTTTTTTGTGGATCTGAGATCTACCGTACTTAGTAACCCACCTACTTGGATTAAAGTCGTGATCCTAAGTATTTAATTTCATTTTTTAATAATTATTACCTACCTACTTCCTACCTACTTAGTACTTGGTATTAGCTAAAAATAAATGAAATAAAATATATAGTTAGGATCATGACTGCAATCCCTAAGAAGAAATCCTCTCAGATGTCCAGGCGCTTAGGGGGTAGCCAGAGGCATGTCCAAACATTGTATTAGGCATATGCCCTCATTTTCAAGTAGGTAGGTACCTACCTACTTATTTAGCATTCCATACGTGATACATATAGTTAGTTAGTTATAACTAATAATACGCGATGTACCTACCTACCTACTTATAAGTACTTAGGTAGGTAGGTGTATAATAATATATAAAATAATAACATGGGACTATGGGACTCTCATTAGAATCTATACTAATATTATAAATACTAACGTAGGTAACTGTCTGTCTGTAGGTACCAGCGTTGCCATACTTCCCTATATATATATATATTATATTATACTCATAATTTTATTACATTACTCAACACATAAGTAAAAAAACAAAACACCTCCTCCTTTTTTGAAGTCGGTTAAAAAAATTGCTTTGATCGGCGCTCGGCACTCGGCACTCGTTTACACGCTTCGATTTGAACGCCGCGTTGAATGTTGAATTGCTTGGTGCTTTGAATGGCGAGGCCCGATCGCCTGTTCACACGCGGCTTGCTGCACGCCTAGATGAATGGACGTTTAAACGCGCGTGTGTGAACGTGCGCGGGAGCGCGCACGTACGTCTAGTAGAGGTGGTGCGTATTTACTCGACCAGGTTTGCAAACCTGGTATAGGCAATAGGCATAAAAAAATACGTACCAGGTATTACGACACAGTTTGAACGCGTATTTTGTACTAAAATACTCAAGTATTTCTGTACTTAAAAGTAATTTTGTACGTACTTCAGTGTTTTTCAACAAATTACCAATCCTAGGTGGGGGGGATGCTGGGTGGAGAGTTGGTTCGCCTGAAACTAAATACTTTAAAGTATTTTAAACCTGGTATTTCAACCTGGTATTTGATGGAGGTGGTATTAATTAGACCTGGTACGTCAAAACACAAGTACCCACCTCTAACGTCTAGGTACTAAACAAAATGGCCGCAGTACCAAGTACAACGCAATGCATCCCCCACCCACCCCATCTTCCCGTTAAACTTGTCTCTAGCCACTCAAACCCCGGCCGCAACGTCGGAATGTATGGCGCAGTGACGTCACAGCGCGAACGCCGGCATTCGCTTGGGGATTGACGGGCTAGTCTACTTTTTTCCAAAGTACTCGTACCTACGCTCGACACAAAACAATATATTTAAATATGTTACCTAAACACTAAGTGCTTATATGAAATACTACTTGTTTAAGTTATTTTTAGATTACTTATTATAGATTAAACCTCAAAGTACCGATATAAATAATATTCCGATATAAATTGGGTATAAATAGGAATGAATGGGTAAGAATGACGTCATTCTTACCCGATATAAATTAGGTATAAATAGGAATGAATGGGTAAGAATGATTGGGTATAAATAGGAATGAATGGGTAAGAATGACGTCATTCTTACCCATTCATTCCTATTTATACCCAATTTATATCGGGTAAAAATGATTGCATCTTTTTTTTTACTTTTTTGACACTTAACTAATTATGGATCACGATTTTAATATTTTCATTAGTTTAGATCTTTCGAAAATGTCTAGTGGGGGTAGTCAGAGGCACGTCCAAACATTATATTTATAGTACATGCCCACATTTTGCAGTAGTTAGCATTCCAAACGTGACAGGTTGCAAGCCCATCGCCCATCTGTCCGTCCGTCTGTCTGTCTGTCTGTCTGTCCGTCTGTCTGTCCGTCTGTCTGTCTGCAGGTCTGTCTGTCCGTCTGCCTGTCCGTCTGTCTGTCCGACTGTCTATCCGTCTGTCTGTCCGTCTGTCTGTCTGTCTGTCCGTCTGTCTGACTGTCCGTCTGTCTGTCTGTCCGTCTGTCTGTCCGTCTCTCTCTCCGTCTGTCTGTCCGTCTGTCTGTCACAGGGCTGTATCTCATGAACCGTGATAGCTAGACTGTTGAAATTTTCACAGATGATGTATTTCTCTAAAAACAGCATAAAATAAATATTTAAGTGGGACTTCGTACAACAAACGTGATTTTTTGCCGTTTTGATAATAGTACGGAACCCTTCGTGCGTGAGTCCGACTCGCACTTGGCCGGTTTTTATAGATTACACGTCAAAGAGGCAGGACAAACAATCTACACAACCATGCATAATATGAATAATCAAAATAGATAGAATTTCGATATTTTTTTATGGAATTTGTATTAGGTTTAATTTTGTTACATTGGTGGAGATTCTGTTGTCTCCACGCTAAACCTAAAATTCCTGAAAACGACCTCTCTTATTTCTTTACGCTAAAGTCTGAATAATTATAATCCAAAGTAAAAAATAATAACAAGAAAACACCATAACTAATTAGTATTAACCAGTTAGTATTCTTATAAGCGGCGATGGGCTTGCAACCTGTCACGTTTGGAATGCTAACTACTGCAAAATATGGGCATGTACCAAATATAATGTTTGGACGTGCCTCTGACTACCCCCACTAGACATCTTCGAAAGATCTAAACTAATGAAAATATGAAAATCGTGATCCATAATTAGATAAGTGTCAAAAAAGTAAAAAAAAAAGATGTAATCATTTTTACCCGGTATAAATGGGTATAAATAGGAATGAATGGGTAAAAATTATTTTTACCGGGTAAGTGCCCATCTCTGGTGAAGTGAGCTGTTTGGTTGCGCGGCAGACAATTTTTGACCTTATCCAGTGACACATAACCATTCTTGCTGTGACACGGCACGTAGGTAGGTACCTACCTAGGTGGGTAGGTACCGAGGTAGGCAGGTACCTACATTCAATAGGTACAAAACATAGTGAGGCAGGTAAGGTCAGTAGGTACCTACCTACCTACGTGCCGTGTCACAGCAAGAATGGTTATGTGTCACTGGATAAGGTCAAAAATTGTCTGCCGCGCAACCAAACAGCTATCTTTACGTAGGTAGGTAGATACTTACCTAACTAAACTAAGATCCGCCGACAATACCTACTAGGTAGAGGTAGATACAGTACCTACTACGTAGGTACGTAGGTAGGGAACAGACCTATCATCTAAGTAATGAAATTTTGAGTTCGATTTTGAATTTGCAGTTCGCTATAGGTATAGTTCGTAGGTATGTCGCATCACACACAACTGAAACTGACACAACACAACAAAACAAACGTAGTAAGTCGTTTGATGCACCGACCGCCGCCGCCGCCGCTCCCCGCCGCGCGGGGAGTGAGAAAACCTATAATATTTGGGTAGAAATTGCGGTATCGTTATTCAACCTTTAGTATACCACTATGAATTTCGGTAGAAGCTTTTCGGTACCGTTATATTTTTAGGTATTGAAATATATGGAATACCGGAATTTATCGGTATGACGTCATATCGATAAATAGAGGTATCTTAATTTT
Source organism: Hydriomena furcata (assembly GCA_912999785.1). Classification (NCBI taxonomy): domain Eukaryota; kingdom Metazoa; phylum Arthropoda; class Insecta; order Lepidoptera; family Geometridae; genus Hydriomena; species Hydriomena furcata. The sequence goes on along the minus strand of OU538834.1, from coordinate 1,905,389 downwards.
TCGGTTATTCGGTCCCTGGTAGTAAGCATTACATACGTGATTTTTTTCAAACAGTAAAATCCATTGATACAAGACCAGTGTTCGAGCCACATTCGGCCAACGGGTCTTAAAAAGGATTGATAATGATGCTGGCCCTGGTTTCATGATGATTTGTAATTGATTGATCGGATTGATGATGAATAGTCATCATTGATGATGAATGATTAATAAGGATTGATAATGATGCTGGCCCTGGTTTCATGATGATTTGTAATTGATTGATCGGATTGATGATGAATGATTAATAAGGATTGATAATGATGCTGGCCCTGGTTTCATGATGATTTGTAATTGATTGATCGGATTGATGATTAATTATTAATAAGAATTGATAATGATGCTGGCCCTGGTTTCATGATGATTTGTAATTGATTGATCGGATTGATGATGAATGATTAATAAGGATTGATAATGATGCTGGCCCTGGTTTCATGATGATTTGTAATTGATTGATCGGATTGATGATGAATTATTAATAAGGATTGATAATGATGCTGGCCCTGGTTTCATGATGATTTGTAATTGATTGATCGGATTGATGATGAATTATTAATAAGGATTGATAATGATGCTGGCCCTGGTTTCATGATGATTTGTAATTGATTGATCGGATTGATGATGAATTATTAATAAGGATTGATAATGATGCTGGCCCTGGTTTCATGATGATTTGTAATTGATTGATCGGATTGATGATGAATTATTAATAAGGATTGATAATGATGCTGGCCCTGGTTTCATGATGATTTGTAATTGATTGATCGGATTGATGATCAATTATTAATAAGGATTGATAATGATGCTGGCCCTGGTTTCATGATGATTTGTAATTGATTGATCGGATTGATGATGAATTATTAATAAGGATTGATAATGATGCTTACCGGCAGCAGCAGCTTTGTTATACTCCATCTCCCGTTCAGGTGTGGTGAGTCGTTCACTCTTGATTCTCTTGTACTCTCTACGCCTATTCTCTTCAGAGGACATTGAATCAGCGGACGAATCGCGTTTTATTTTCTTCGTTTCGAGGGCGGATCGGATCACTATGCGACCTGGAATAAGACAAAAGTATAACTTTAAAGTGTTTTTTTTAACAAAGTTGTGACAAAAAAAGTTGACTTTTAAAAATAGATAGGAAAATTAAATCAGATCACGACTGTATTCCCTAAGTACTGTAGACATACACTCAGGTCTCCAGGCGCTTAAAATTGATATTTAAAACGGGTATTTATCACAATGGGTAATCGCCTCGTACGTATTTTAGTGTACGTATATTAGAGTGCTCCCTCTTTGTATCGCGATCATACCTAAATATATTGTTGTTTTCGTATTACAATCCAGATTTGTCGAGTGTATGTTTCATAGCGATACGTGCAGTGGAAAGCGGGTGCTCTTCCTTCAAAAAAGTACCATTAACGAATCCTCGTTAAAGAGGATGATTTTCTCATATAAAATAATATTTATTTTATATTTATGGTTGAAGTTTGACCACCTGGCGTTCCTGATATTAATTAATGTGTTTCGATCGCGGAAGTAGTTTGTAAAATAAGTTTTTTTTTTAAATATATTTATTAAATCAAACTTTTATAAATTGTAGGGCTCTAGTACTCGTCAAAACAAATCAAACGAGCATAAACACGACGTGGTTATGTTGTGTAGTTAGAGAGTTCCTATGGCTACGTTCGAGCTCCATCATCAGACCAGCTCGCTAGTACCATAATTTTATATTGTCATTGGAGGTTGATAGGTATGCAAAGTTTTATCTCAATCAGACTATTTACTGAAGAGTTCCGTTGAACAGCTTCTGACTCCATCATCAGATCAGCTCGCTGTCACCATATTATTGCATTGTCACCGAAGTTACACAAGTATGCAAAATTTCAGCTCAATCGGTTGGGGATAACTGCTTCAAAATAGAGTTGCAAGATTCCACCTAACAAACATAGTTACATAGATACATTGCAAGTTAAATAAAAGTTTATAAAAAACATTTATTACCATCTAAAGCGCATTTGAGCTGATTCCGCTGGTCGTCAACGGCAGCTTGGTGTTGCCGCTTGAATCGCTCCACAATGCGGCAACGAGCGCTTCTCTCGCCAGCTTCGTAATACCGCCCGCGGTGATCGCCGTTACCTTGTAATTCTGGACGGAGCTGAGTAACAAATAATATAGTTTAGTACAGTTGTTCTTTCACACGTGGCACATTGATTTTGTGTGCGTAAGCTTGAGAGCATCAGTCACGCACACAAGTGCGTGTTTATACACATCACACATGACAATACAAGAACTGCTTATCAGTCTTTATGAGCAGAGTAACAAGAGCAAAAACATGCGAAAACATTTTGCAACATTTTTATGTTTTTCTACACATTGTGCATCCCACATGAATAAGGATAAGGACAAGATGATGATGAGGTTTTGGTTGTTAAAATCTTACCTCTATTCTCCTGAAAAGCTCCTCGATCAGTCTCACAGCTTGTAGCTTCTTCTGCACCTTCATAAGTTTCTTTTGTTCCTCGGCCACCTTCCCGTTGAGATCCACATCATCGCGCTCCATTAACTTGGCGAGATTCTTCTTTTTCCGTTTTTCCTCTCGTTCTTTCATGTTCTGCAACTTTTCCTTTTCCACTCGCTCATAGTTTTGCCTTAAAGAATGACAGATTATTCGTTTGCATGCTTCCTTTTGTCTGCAAAGGAGGGCTCAATTCTGACAATATTTATAAGATGCATGCTTTAACTACTTCTTAAAGTAACTAGTAGAAACCCTCATGACTTTTTTCACATGAAGTTATTTTCAAACAGACTTCAATCCCCACTGCAACCCCTTAGGGGTTGAATTTCAGGAATTCCTTTCTTAGTACACTCTTACACATCATAAAAAAAAATCTAATTTCTAAAACCAGTGGTTTAGGCTGTGCATTGATAGATCAGTCAGTCAGTAACGTAAGAGTTTTATATATTTCAATTTATGTAAAAATACAATTACATTAGGTTATGATTCTGATAGTTACCTTTCCTTAGCTTCTCTCCTAGCAAGTTTATCTTGAGCTTCTTTCTCCACATCATCTTTAGCTCTCTGTCGGGACGTGAGTCTCTCTCTTACAATGCCTCTGCGTTTAACAGCAGCATCTGTCATGTGCTTAGTCCTGTCAAAGTCAACTTTGATTGGGCACCACTCAGACAAGTTGTCACGTTTACGAAGTAACTTGTTTCCTCTCAAAGCATCCATACAGCGGACAAAGCCTACATACTCGCTGAATTGTATGTAACCTTCGAAATACAATGCTGAATCTTGAGGTGGAGTTGTTATTCCCCTCATCGTAGACTTCATATCCATTCTATACACATCAGCTACAGGCACATCCACTTGACGTATTGAACCAAACTTTTCAAACACTTTTTTAAAAAGACTTTCCGATGGTGGCGAATCTTCGTCTTTGTCCCGTTCGTGTAAGAACCAACGTATCGGCATGTTGCAGATGTGGACAGTATCAGGACGTTCTCCTGGCTTCATTTCGTCCATGTCTGTGGCGTCACGGAAGAACGAATCCCATGCATGTCGACTTGGGAAATCAGACTTTGCTTCGGTAACTTTTAGCTTCAGTGGGTCGGGGTAATTTGTTAACTGCACTATACGATCGTTGAGCCGCTGTATCACACGTTCTACTTTATCTTGACACTCCATTTCCGCTTCAAAGCGTATCACTTCTGTACTGTGCTTCGTCACTTTTAGTGTTGAGAAACTTTCAGGTAATGCCATTTTCCTTATTTTCTCCATGAGTTCCCAATTGGATAGTGACTTGCCGTGTACCTTGCTTGGGGGGAGCTGGACAGAAATATTTAGCTTTGCGAATGGTTTTAGATACAAACGCTGAGGCAAATATAACGCCGCAGCGTCTGATGTATCCCTGCATACTTGTATCATATTGAGAGAGACCTAACTAACCACCCAAGACTAAACTAAATGCTTACAATACAAATAATAGACAACATACAACAAAAAAGAACTGAAAATACAACAGAAAATCTATGCTAATGGAAATATTTTGGACAATCAAAAACTTAAAACAATATTTAGATGGTGAAATGACCAAAACAAAGTCCAGCATCAGCTCCCATGACTATCGATTGAAGACTTGACTCGGCCCGAATGATGTTATTGCAATTTTTCACATTTAACAACAGTTTCTATTGAATAAAGCAAAGCAAAAACGCAGATTTTTAACAAATTCCTGCATCCATGTTTTATCGCAAGCAAATCACAGAAGAAGCAAATCGCAAATCGAATCGAACGAATCGCGAACGAATGAAATAATTGAACATGAAAAACCAGAACAAGAACAAGAAATGTCAAATTAAAAATGTTCCAGTGCGAAAGCGGTTTCAAGTTCAGAGTGTTTTAGCGTTATGAATCTGCTATCTCACTTGCTCTTGTATGAATTTTCAAGTCATGCTAAACTAAACAAGTTCCAAGTGTCATAAAATTTCTACATTACAATATTTTAGAACTCTTTGACACTAATGCCGGAAACACACTTACGTGTCGTGGCGTGGCGTGTCGCGCCACTAGCCAATCGCAAGATAGCGTTTGCGACACGCACGACACGACACCCAAATATGTCTTTAGCCATACTAAATGTATGAAAGCGATTAGCTAGTGGCGTGTCGCTCCACGACACGACACGTAAGTGTGTTTCCGGCTTAACACTAAATTTAAGCAGGTGGTACGTGGTACCAATTGAATAGGTTGATATCGTAAAGCTAATTTTATTTAAAACAGAATCGTCACCATTATCTGTGCCTAAAAAATATGTTCTAGCCAAAGAGCATACTAAATTATGAGACGGCACTCCTTACTATATCTAGCTGTTTTCTAGGTTTTGTACACCTGGCCTTAGCATCTCTTCTATGTTCTGTGGTAATAACCAACTTCTGGTGATGAAGTTTTTGAACTACCTGAAGACCTCTCCATCATGGCTCTTAAAGCCAGCTATACTGAAGGTCCTTATCTTGCCTACTTCCACATTCCTATTTTAATAGCATAGCTACATGTTTAAAAATGAAACAACACATCATTAAAAAGTATCTTTTAATTTTCTTTAACACAGAAACCAATGTCTGCATGACATTGCACAGTGAAGAATTTGGTGTTTAAAATGATTTTGAATGCTTCTATAATACCCAATGGATCATACCACCTACTCATAAATAAATTAGCGAATGATACAGCGCTGATACTTTAACATTAAAAAATCTATCAATAAATTAGCTTTTACCTAACTATTAAGGCCTAATAACATGTTATAAATATGCGAGTCCAAGCAAACCTGTATTCGGCAGCCAACTTCAAAAATACGATTTAACATTAACTATTGTACTTGCTATAAAAATAACATATCACCCTTTGATTAAGAAGTAATCATTTGTTACATTACAAAAAAAGAAGTATCAATGTGGCAACTGTATAGAAATTAAATCAATACAATACTAACAGTGATAGCCGTCTTTTAAATATTCCACTTTTTTTTATAACTATAGGGTACAATACAATATCTCAATGCCAATCTTATAACTTATGTGTCAATAAGGTTAATTTTGTCACAAAAAATAGTATCAATACATTACACAGGTATATCAAACTATTTTTTGAATAAATGAGTATAATATGTTAAACACACTAATTACATTGATATTTTGATGAGGCAAGTTTCTCATTTATATTTATAATACTTTAGTTAGATGCCAATAAACTCAACAAAATGTTAAATTCAATGGCCCCCAACAAACAATGCCTTTTACAAAATATTATTGCAGTTACCTTACTCTAGTCTAATTAAATTCAAGTGGTCATTTTGCCCAATTTATGACCACTTTATTTGTGAATCAGCGTTTTTGTGATGATATTTTGATCAATAAACGTTTTAATATTGGAATTTTTTAGACCAATCATAAAATAACACGGAAATTTTCAGTTCAAATTTAAGTATTATTTTATAGTATGTCTAATTTTATTGCTTTAAGGTGTCAACATTGTCTAAGGCAATGAGCAAACTCAGTCACTCCTAGAGTAAAAGTTTATGGAATTAATTGTCAGTTACTTTCTTTTTCACTAGGACAGCCGTGCTACGGTAGAAATAGCATCTTAGCTTTAAATAATCGCATATTTCAAAAGGAATTCTGCATCAATGCAGCCCTTATCTAATAATTATTTACAAATTACAACCTATCTGTATACAAATAAACTCAAAACATACAAATTCAAAAAATGTAACACCTCTAATAGAAAACATAGCTCAACTAAAACTCTATACTCTCACAACATTAGCATTTTGTTTATAGGAAATTATAAAATAAAATTCTCAGTCTTCTATTAAATAGTTACACAGATCGTTATAAATTAGATCTCTCGATTTACTACTAGTTTCTATATACAGTTTGTACACTTTATATGAAAATTGACATGTCCCAAAACAAATGCAATGTTAGGGGGTTCAGAATGTCTTTTATTCACTGTATAGTTCCAACGTGCATGCTTAGCCAAGCGAACCGTTATCACTTAAACTTATTACAATCACCATCTGGTTGGCTTATTGCGTAGAAATTGACCTTCACCTGCTGATTTTCATAGCTTTCAAATTTAGACAATATTAAAGAATCATTCACTCTATCCAAAGATTCTATAATAGTTACTATAGACATTGGTATTGTCTAAATTCAATCTATGTTCAGAGTTATGAAAATCGATTTTTAAGCAATAAACCTTCCGATTCTAATCCCAAACTACTAGATGCGTTCAGTGGTGGCTCGCACGATATACAGCACTGCAGGCAAAGTCAAATGAATCACATCTCCGTTCAATTTGATACTCTTACTTTTAAACTACATAAAACAAATTCGCGCCGGATATAAAAATCAACGTCTATAGCACTTTAACTATAAACACGGCTAATTAACACGTTTTTCCTTGAATTGCTGATGTTTCGAGATAATTCAGATGCTCTTCATCATGAGCATCGCCCTCGACCGCGATCAACGGTAGATTGGCGAATACTGCGGAACTTGCTCGTCTTGAAACGTCAGGAAAAAGGAAAAAACGTGGTAATTAACCGAATTTATAGTTAAAATGAGTAATAACCACGATAGTTTTAAGTTTATAGCACTGCCACGCGGGCTCACTTTGACGCGAGATACATCCAGACGAGAACATTAACACTACACTTGATAATTGTTATTTATAAGTTCACCGGTCGCTGCGGACAGTTCTTGCAGGCCTAGCTTGTTGACCCGAGAAATCGATATGTCTACGAAAGAATAGACAAGAATCACATTATACTAATTACGTTTAAAAGAAAATTGACGTAAATGTTCCGAATTCCGACCAATCGAAAAGACAAGGGACGATATTCGTTTTTTAAGTTTTATGAAGTAAGTATTAGTCCTACATGAATAAATTTTATTTTTTTTAAATGGGACCAATTTGGGACTATTCTCTACATAATAGAAAAAAAATCATCGAAATCGAATCACCAGAAAAAATATACATGTCGAATTAATAACCTACTCTTTTTTCGTCGGTTAAAATATAGTAAAAATTTCACTTTCGTATAAGATAATTAAGTCGGGCCATCAAACTAGCCTTCCTGCTAGCTCATCCACAGTAGCTCATCTCAGTTGGCGCGTGCGCGCTTCGCTTGAAGACTGGGCTGAGGCGCATGCGCAGGTCGCGGCGCTTGATGAGGTTGCTCGTCGGTGGATCGCAACATGTACTTGAACTGGATCATGTGGGTCATGACGTCACGGATCTGGACCAGAGCCATGCCGTTCTCGCCCGCGGCAGCTGATTTGCACTTGCCAGAGTTGCGGAGCACTTGGAGTTGGGTTCTGGTGAAAGGAAGGATTACATTTAAGGCGATACTTGAAATTTTTGACTTTTTGTATGGGCTGAATCTACCCGGATAAGATGGAAAAAGTGATAAAACTGCATTATCTTGAAAACCATCAAATTTAAAAAGAAACCGTATGATTATCTAACGAATTATATAAAAATGAACTGTTTAACTATTCATAGTTTTGATTAAAAACGAAACTAGGGTTTTTGTACAGTCAACTTTGGAAAATAAATCTATCGAGAAAAGTTTCACCAATCGTGTTTCTGTCTGTAATTTATCAAGATTAAATCCTTAAGTTATCTTTGTCGTAAAAAACAAAACTGTATATTTTGCGGTTATTGAGAATAAACGATTCTGCATTCTTCAAAAACATTTATTACTCCATTTAGTGTTCAGTGTTCCCGTTTTCAACTGGCTATGTTTGTACAAAATATAGATGGATACTCAAACTATGCCAAACTTGTATTATAGAAACAAGATAACTGATAGAATACTTAAATACTTTTTTTTTGTAAATGCGTAGATACTTATTACACACATTATAACACTCAAGACACGACAACCAACATCCTTATCAGTCCAAATCACTCAAATGTTTGTCATAAAGCAAGCTCATTGTCAACAATAGGATTTTGACAGTTGATGTCGATTACGTTTAACTGTGAGCTTACACAACAAGGCAGTTTTTCTAGCAACAAAGCTGTGAGATCAGTTAAATGTAAAATTTGAATTTAGGTACTGTACTCACGAGTTAGGCCTGAATAACGTAATGCCCAGTGCATCCAGCATAGCTCGGCACGTGGCTAACGACACGCGCGGAAAGAAGTGGCTCGCGAGGTCCGGCAGCGTCATCAGAAGCTCCGTATACTGGTAGGGCTTGGCGTTGATGCACGGGACCATTGTATTCTCTACTAATGCTTTTTGGACCTGCAAAGAGATGTAGGTATCATCAGAATTGCCGCAAACGATGTTCGAATCGGCGAAAGACAGCGGTCCAGTGAGGTTACGCATGGTCAAATACCACCATATACAAAACATTGTGTCAGTTTTGACATATTGATACGATAGTGATTGGTACTAGACTCCTAGATAAGTAAAAGATACATTACAAATACAATTACGTTGGAAAATATAAAAACAAACCGACTTCAATAGGGAATTTGGAAGGTGTTAAGTAAAATTATTGTCTTTTTGTATGTGCTGAGTCTACCCGGATAAGACGGAAAAAGTGATAAAACTGCATTATCTTGAAAACCATCAAATTTAAAAAGAAACTGTCTGTAATTTATTTAGCTAGTATGATTATCTTACGAATTATATAAAAATTAACTGTTTAGCTATTCATAGTTTTGATTAAAAACGAAACTAGTGTTTTTGAAGAGCCAACTTTGGAAAGTAAATCTATCGAGAAAAGTTTCACCAATCGTGTTTCTGTCTGTCATTTTTCTAGATTATATCCTTACGTTATATTTGTCATAAAAAAAAAACAAAACTATATGTTTTGCGGTTATTAAGAAAAAACGATTCTGCATTCATCAAAAACATTTATTACTCGTCTTAATAAATAATTACTAAGAAATGTTTCGAGCAATCGAAAAGTCAAAGAGACAATATAGTTTTTAGGGTTCCGTACCCAAAGGGTAAAATCGGAACCCTATTACTAAGACTTCGCTGTCCGTCTGTCCGTCTGTCCGTCTGTCTGTCTGTCACAGGGCTGTATCTCATGAACCATGATAGCTAGACAGTTGAAATTTTCACAGATTATGTATTTCTATTGCTGCTCGAACAACAAATACTAAAAACAGAATAAAATAAATATTTAAGGGGGGCTCCCATACAACAAACTTGATTTTTGCATTCCAGCGCCATCTAGTTTCATTTGATGTTACTACGTATTATATATACTTTTCGCGGTTTTCATGCGACCGCTCGGGGTTTGAGAGGTAAGATGAAAGAGGTTTGCGATTCCGCTGGCAGGTGGCGCTATTTTACCACTATCGGTAAAGTAAGTCGGTAAATAGGTGGTACTTCACATGATCGAATAAAAAGTTTGAAATTGAATTATTGAATTCATGTAGTTAGGTAAATAGGTACCTAGGTAGATATTATTAATTTCCAATTAATTTCGAGTTCGAATCCTGGCCGTGCATCAATGGATATTTCTGTTCGAAAAATGTACCTATATGCGCGTTACACGTGTTTATAACAGTGAAGGAAAACATCGTGAGGAAACCTGTTAGTATTCTTGAAAGCGGCGACGGGATTGCAACCTGTCACGTGTGGAATGCTAACTACGTAGTTAGGTAAATAGGTAGGTTACGAGATATTATGAATTATTTTTTATGTTTCTAGGGTTCCGTATCTAAAGGGTAAAAAACGGGACTACTAAGACACCGCTGTCCGTCTGTCTGTTACCAGGCTGTATCTCGTGAACCGTGATAGCTAGACAGTTGAAATTTTCACAGATGATGTATTTCTCTAAAATCAGCATAAAATAAATATTTAAGTGAGACTCCCGTACAACAAACGTGATTTTTTTGCCGTTTTGATAATAGTACGGAACCCTTCGTGCGCGAGTCCGACTCGCACTTGGCCGGTTTTATTAAGGTTTCATAAGTCCTCTGCATATAAATAAAATTGGACCACCTTGGGTTTTTTCTCTACACAAAAATAAAAATAAAACATAGGATGTGCAATGTGCATGGTCATACATAAAAAAAATACGAATTGAGAACCTTCTTTCTTTATATCGTTTGCAAATCTTGACCTATTCTCGACTAGTTCAAAAGATACTTAACAGGTGTACACACACCTGTACACAGAATGCAAGTATTCAATTAGTTTTACAACTGCTGATACCAAAGTTTCAAAGGTCAGACATAGTGCCAACTCTAACAATGGAACATTACTGGTTTTACCAAGGCGAGCTAAGTAATACCTTGAAAATTAAGCGCAACATTCAAGTTTTCTCACAACTAGTGGTAAAGTTATTTGCAAAGACTTCAAACCCCATTGTATCCTCAGATGTTGAATTTCGGGGATTCATTTCTTAGTGCATCCCTTCAACTTTCACCCTCCAAATTTTAACTTTTACCAGTTTTATTTTAACTTAGGACCAGTGATCTTGGCTATGCGTTGATAGATCAGTCTGTCACTCTGCCAATAACGAAAGAGTTTTTACAAGCTTTTATTTAACTTGCAATGTATGTATGTAACTATGTTTGCTATGGTGGAATCTTGCAACTCAATTTTGAAGCAGTTATCCCCAACCGATTGAGCTGAAATTTCGCATTCTTGTGTAACTTCGCCTAAGATACTTCGGTGACAATGCAGGAGTCAGGAGCTGTTCAACAGACACTTACAATGAAACTCCTTAGTTAATACTTTGATCGAGTAAAAACTTTGCATACTTGTCAAGTTCCGATGACAATGTGTAATGTGTATAATGTGACAGGTGATAGCGCGCTTGTGCTCGATGGTTTAAATAATATTACAAAAGCTCGTCATTGAAAAATATCTTTCAACAAAAAACTTATATCTAAATAACTATACTAATATTATAAATACGAAAGATTCTCTGTCTGTGATGTTATCACGACCAAACCGCTGCTGGGCCGATTGGGATAGCATTTCATATAGAGATAGTCTTGGTACGAACATAGACTACTTTTATTATACTTTTATTTATATATTTTCTATTGATTTTCAGAAATTTTAATGTTTTACAATAATCTCGTCAAAAATCGATTTGCTGAATCTACGCGGAACAAGACGCGGGTCATGCTAGTTATACGTATATCTAAGAATAGATTATATTCTAGGTGATACTGGTATCTAAGTTAAGGTCGTTTGCTGAAGCTCTTTATTTCATTGTATGTATTATTGTACCTACTTGTTTCGTATCTTTATTTGTCTTATTTGAGCCTTCACATTGTTCTTACGGCACACTGGAGCTCTACACAGCGTTAAAGGAAAGGATCATTGAAAAAAAAACCGGCCAAGTGCGAGTCGGACTCGCGCACGAAGGGTTCCGTACCATTATCTATAAAAACGGCAAAAAAATCATGTTTGTTGTATGGGAGCGCCCCCCTTAAATACTTATTTTATTCTGTTTTAGTATTTGTTGTTTTTGTAATTTCAACTGTCTACAGACAGACGGACGGACGGACAGACAGACAGACGGACAGCGAAGTCTTAGTAATAGGGTTCCGTTTTACCCTTTGGGTACGGAACCCTAAAAATGATAGACCCCAAGCCATGTTTGTTGCCTGATTCTTCTAGGCTTGGTCGGCTACCAGCTCCTAAGTAACTACCAGTTACAAAGTGATCCTTGTGATTTTATTGAATATCCTTTGACTTTGTTCTTACCTTATACGGTGTATGGTTGCCAGTAGTTATATTGACATCCGCTATAGGGGTGAGTCTTTTGCGGCTGTCCGCTCCGTGAGAGGTTGACAGGCCATTCATTGAGCCAGTCACTTGTGGGGGTACACTGTTGACAAAATAACAAACAATTTACACAAAGCTCATAATAGTTGTTCTATAAAATCCAATCTAAGTAACACACCATGCAAACAAAATATTGGTGGCGATTCTGTGTTGTCCACGCTAAAGCTAAAATCGCGTAAAAACGATAGCTCTTATTGCTTTTACTTTAAAGTCTAAATTAGCGTAACCTTAAACTGAAAGTTCTAAATCTTGGGTATTTTTCTTAATTTAGTCAGCATGTAAAAATGTTTTGACTAAAATGATATTTTGACTTTTATTTGTAAAAAAAAACATTACAACACACGATATTGATTCTTATTATAAGAACTTTCATTTTGAGGTTACGCTAATTTTGACTTTAACGTAAAAGGAATAAAAGCGATCGTATTTTACGAAATTTTAGCTTGGTCGTGGAAACAGAATTGCTACCGTAGTTGTACCCATTTTAAAATTCAATCTAAGTAACAAACCATGCAAGTAAATATTGGTAGAGTTCGTCTAATCATAAACTGAACGCCCCTCCAATGTGTCTACGCTCACATACAAAGTAGGTGTACAGACGCAACACATGCGAATAGGATGTTGTCATTGGTTGTTCATCGCCACGCACACATGTGATGAAGTATTTCCGTTCACATTGAAACAATCATGCTTTGTGGAGGGGCGTTCATTTTAAGATTAGACGGACTCTACATCTACATTTCTAGGCATCTCATTTCAACGAATCTAGGCACTCATGAAGTTGGCCGTGGGAACGCAAAAAATGGTTTTGTGTCACTGCATAAGGTCGAAAATCGTCTGCCGCGGTACTAAACGGCTAAATTCACGAGTCTTGACAAAATTGTAGATGTGCGTTGAAGTAGTTGACCTTTGCGGAGTAAATGATAGCAATCTTTATATGTAGGTTGACCTTACTGATATAAAATATAAATATAGGTAGATATTTTCCACAGCATCATCTAGCCTCAAACTAAGCAAAGCCCTATGGGATGTAAACCAGATATTTGAAAGAATACTTTTAAAAACTCCCGCGCTTTTTAACTATTCTACATAATGTAACATGCAATTCAAAAGCAGATACAGCTGCAGGGCTATTTTGAAACATGAATGTCACATAACATGATAATCATGTTTTTACAAAATAGCCCCATTGAAAATTATAAGAAAACAAAAGGCAACATAAACTAATAAGCAAAAAGCGAAAATAAAATAAAAACAATAATATTTACAGTAACAAGACAATGGCGAATGGATGTGCACTATTCTTCTGTTCTTTGAACAGCCAGTTTTCTCTTTTCTTAGTTCAAACTTTATTTCTATTGAACATTATTTGGCCGCTTTTAACAAGCACTGTCAAACATTTACTTACATAAAGGTATTGATAATTAATACAGGCATATAGTGGCCATTGACTTTACTGTCGATTCAATTTAAGAAAAATAAATAACTAAATAAATCGGGTAATTTATTATACTTTTTTAATTTAATCGCCAATACAATTAAAAAACTTTTCTGTTCACATTGAATTTAATGAAACAGAACAAGTAAACACAACAGACAAAACCACAGTACAACATAGTACAATGAAAACAATCAGATAAATCGCTTTAGTTCTTGATGTTCTGAACTAGTGAATGTGAAAATATGCTCACTTCATTGTGGAGGTGTTGGCGGAACTCCTCACTAGAGGGGGCGGCGCTTGCTGGCCCATCGCCATTGTTATTGCACTGTTCGGAAACTGAAATAAATGACAACACAAACATATTTTCACGTGGGAAATGCAAGCAAAATAAAATATTTACAGTACATACATTCTAGTAAATATAACAATACATTCTTTCCCTACATAAATAATTTCCTAGAAATTGGTATAAGAAAATTGCGTAGGTACAGCCAGGTTCGGTCGGCGGATCTTCGCTTAGCTGGTTTATTTCGTAAAAATCTATGATTATCATATATTATGGCTTTCAATGCAGTTTAGGTCTAATAAATTTTAGAGAATACCTATTTAATAGTAACTAATATAATGTTTGGACGTGTCTCTGACCACCCCCTCTATACATCTTCAAAGGCTCTAAGCGCCTGGAGATCCAAAGGTGTCTAACGTAATTGGGGATTACAGTCGTCTATTTTTTTTATTATAGAATCTATGTAGGTTTATGTACCTAAACTGCATTGATAGCCATAATATGATAATCATAGAATTTTACTAAATAAGCTAGCAGGTATATGAAGTTAGCCGTTGGGCGTGGCAGACAATTTTCGACCTTATGCAGTGACACAAAACCATTTTTGCGGTCACGGCTAACTTAACGTAAGACAAGATCGTTCTGTACTTTGATTTGAAATAAAATTGTAATGCAGATAAAATGTTCAGATCAGGAAGATAAAAATTGACTTAAAGCAAGATAAAGAATAAATATAAAAATCATCTCACGAAAGATTTTCCATAACCCGTTTTGAAACTAATTAATCTAAAATGTATTATTTCTTAACCGTATCTCGTTCTTTAATAGCATAAACTTGTAGCTCAACTTCATGAACTGAACATAGCAATCTAAATATTAGCTCATGATATAAATAAAGTTTAGAAAGGAAAACACCAGATGCTAATATATATTTTTTGTAATAATAAACACCATTCAGCTTCGGTTCAATAACACGTGTGATTACAATAAAGAAAAACAAATCATATCGTAGAATATTAATTAGCACTATCGTGGTCGTAAAAGTCTTTATAAAATAGCCGGTTTGGCGTATTTTTTTTTTGATAATGTGATGTATCTTCAGTAAACTTTGCCGGATAACGGCAAGGTTTATAGAAAAAAAATAGAAAAACTGCCGGAAAAATAGTAAAATCCGGGATAAACAGAAAGTGTTTTTTTGTACGCGATTATTGAAATTTGAGCAAGACAAGCTCTGGTATGGCAACGATTATTTTTATTTATTATCAAAAAAGACGATTGACAGGTAGGAGCTGCACGGTTAACTTGATGACCCGAGAGTAGTAGTATAGCTAAAAACGTATTTATTTGTGCAGCGATTTTTCTATTTTTTGAGCATGGTAATCAAAAAAAAGTTATTTTTAAACTTGTCTTACCTTAACCAAAATTTCACGTCTACGACGCTATATTCTTCGTCTAAATGTAATTTTTATCTATTCTTTCGTAGACGATTTCACGGGTCAAAAAGCTAGGCCTGCTGGTTAGTGTAGTATTTTAAGTTTACCTGTACGTTTCTCTGATGCTGAGATCTATGCTGAGGAATAGCTGCAGCTATTGCAGCGTTGTTGTACCGAGCCGCAGCCTGCGCCTGAGCAGCCACTTGCGCCTGTGACAATAGAAAACAGAAATAGGATCACGACTAATATGTCAAGCCAAGTCAAAAGGTATTTATTTCAATAAAATCACAAGGATCACTTTGAAATATCTTAGGTGCTAGGTGAAGATACGCCTATTCCTCGTGACCAAGCCTAAAAGAATCAGGCAACAAACACGGCTTGGGGTCTATAATTTTTTTCAATGATCCTTTCTTAATGCTATGTAGAGCTCCACCAGTGTGGTGCCGATCGAACAAGATGAATGCAGTAGGTTCAATAATAAAAAAAATAATAAGTAGTAAAAGTATCCTTTAATGTATGTTATTTCAGGACATATTAAGCTGAGTATATTTAAATTTTCATCCGCATCTGTTTTGGTCGTTTGAGCGTGATTGGGGCACAAACATCCAAACATCTTAACAAACTTTTGGATTTATAATATTAGTAGGAATATTGTAGACGGTCGACGTAGAAGACAATAAAAGGTGCTTTTCTACTAAGTTACTGTAGGTAGGTACTACACAAACTTACAGGACTAACCCTCGTATTCAAGAACGACACTATGAGAACACGCACCCACAGTGGACGAAATCTTTTTTCATAAACATCATTCATCATCATCATTTTCATTGAGCGGCACTATGGCGCACGCTACCGTATGCTTTTAGAGCTCAACTTTGGGCAGAGGGCCTTTCAACTAGAGGCATACGTCAATGGGCCTCTAGTCACACTATGCAGTGTCGCACAAACATAAAGTGATTTTTATGAAAAAAGATTTCGTCCACTGTGGGTGCGTGTTCTCATAGTGTCGTTCTTGAATACGAGGTTATCTTACTTTTATGTAGGTACTTACCTAGGCAGCAAGCCTGCTAGTTTATTTCGTAAAAATCATCCATAGCCATAGTAACATACATTTTAGAGAGTACAAATTTCATAGTAACTATTATAGAATCTATGTGCCTAAACTGCAATCAAAGCCATAATAATGGCATTGAAAGCCACAACATGATAGACATTGTTTTTATAAAATAGCCCCTCCTAGGTTCCTATTTCAAATAATAAAAATATTTACTAATCCAGCAATCTCTAGGGATAAAACGTCTAAGTAATGTGTAAGCTTTTTATTTCTTATCTTATCTTATTATAGCAATCCTAGCGGATTAGTAAGAATGGCGTCACGGAATATTATTCTACTAGAAAACTGAGCTAGAAACAGATTGTTGTTTGTTTTATTGTTATTCTACACAGTGTTTTAATTTTCCAACCGATGAAAAAAAGAG
The DNA here is from genome assembly GCA_912999785.1 of Hydriomena furcata. Classification (NCBI taxonomy): domain Eukaryota; kingdom Metazoa; phylum Arthropoda; class Insecta; order Lepidoptera; family Geometridae; genus Hydriomena; species Hydriomena furcata. The sequence continues at coordinate 1,888,374 of OU538834.1, read as the reverse complement.
TTTCTCAATTCGACGCGTATATATTTTTTATTATTTATTACTTATTTTTATTTGGTCCGTCAAAAAACGTAGAAAAAATCGTCTCTTGACTTATCTTCTCTTGCCATAATATTTTTCACACTACTAAGTTGATCGAAATATTTCTAATATATATAAAATTCTCGTGTCACAGAGATCTCTCTAAAATTATCAATTTTTATTTTTTTATTTGTGTATATTTGATAGGTCTGAGAATAGGTCGTAAACAATTTTTTTATCCCTAAGTGATAAGGGTGGCCCAAAACAAAATTAATTTTAATATTTTATAAAAAAAAAATCTTTTATTTTTCTAAAAAACACAGATAACCCTTTAATTTTCACCCTTCTACCACCAACCCCCATTTTAATAGCAACTTTTTCAGTAGGATTTTTGAAATTTAACAAGACAACTTATGTCGGGACAGCTAGTAATATAGGTATATTTATATCATTTTGTCAGTGAAACACAACTTTTATTCCACTAAGCTTATTTAGGTTCATGCGAGCAAAGCTTGCGGTAACCGAACGGTATCTTTGTAACTGTGCATTGCAGACGCTTGAACTCTTTTCCATGTTTCGATGTCTTTTTATTTTACTTGATCTAAAAACTGTTAGTTACTCGTATTTTAGAGTAATCTATTATATAAAAATCAATTGCTGTTCGTTAGTCTCGTTAAAACTCGAGAACGGCTGAACGGATTTATCTTATCTTGGTCTTGAAATGTTCGTGGAGGTCTAGGGAAGGTTTAAAAGGTGAGAAAAATTCGAATAATTGCCGGGAAAACCTTAAAAAAGTTATACATAAAAAAAAAAAAAAAGTACAAAAGTTTTCTAACTAAAACGTAGAGTCAATTTGAGCTTTATTAGGTTTGATAATACGGTAACGGGAACGGGGACGGGAACTTAAGACAACATTTGTTAATTCTAAAGCGATACGAAGTTCGCGGGGTCAGCTTGTACCTAATACAAACTACTTTGGACGAAGCTTGGAATGTACGTTGTACCGTAGGTACATAACCCATGTTCTGGGGAGCTATTTTGTAAAAACTATGTTTATCATATTATGGCTTTCAATGCCGTTATTATGGCTTTGTAATCTTTGAATGCAGTTTGGGCACATCAATTATAAATAGTTACTATGAAATTGGTATTCTCTAAAATTTATATAAATGGATAATTTCTAAGAAATAAGCTAGCAGGAATAGATAAAAGGCTACTATTTCATCAGCCACAGGAGGAAGCAAGTTTTATAATTTTATTTTTGCCGCCAGTATCTTGGGAACTCTTCCGACTGGTCGTGATCTGGATCAGTTGAGCTACTTATAGATTGTTTGCAACGTTATTTAGATAGCTCAACTTGGTCTTGAGTACCTATTTTGTAATCAAATCTCTCTATCAACCGTCATCACATCACTCACTCCTTTCGTACCCATGTCATCTTTCACACAGTCCATCCATCTTTTCTTTAGCCTGCCTCTACGTTACATTAATCCATATTAATTCCTAACATTCTGTAATATATTAGTATTATTTATTTCTGTAAGATTTACAATAATTAGTCTAATCTAATCTAACAACTGATCTTATCAACACACCTGAGCCAGCCTGAGCACTTGTTGCGTTTGCGCTTGCGTCAGCGTCCCTGGTAGATTCCATCCGTTCGCCAGCGCCTGTACTGCAGCTGCAGACAGACCGCCATGAGGCATCTGCATTGCCGCCGATGACGGCGTGTGCCGTTGAGTGCCAGCACGTCTGCCACGATTCGAGGTATTGCTGACGGCGCTGAAGTTGACGCCAGCTCCTGCGCCCACGTTCACGCCGACGCCTGGGGGCGGAGCGGGGGGCGCCCGCGTCCACTGACCACCACCTTGCACGGCCCCTGGTATAAAGATAAATTATAAATAAACTAGCTGTCCCGACAGACGTTGTCCTGTCAAATGTCAATAATCCCACAGAAAAAAGCACTTTCCGTTTTTCCCGATCTTTACGCCATCATTATCACTTAGGGGTAAGAAAAATAGATAGTAGCCGATTCTCAGACCTACTGAATATGCATATAAAATTTGGTAAAAATCGATAAAGCCGTTTCGGAGGAGTAAAGTAACTAACATTGTGACAAACATCGTGAGGGAAAACAGTATTCTTGTAAGCGGCGGCGGGCTTGCAACGTGTCACGCTAACAACTGCAAAATGTGGGTATGTGCCAAATGTAAAGTTTGGAAGTGCCTCTGACTAACCCCTATAGACATCTTCAAGGGTCTGAGCGCCTAGAGATCTGAGAGTATGTCTACCGTACTTGGGGATAACAGTTGTGATTTCATTTTCATTTTTTATTACTAAAGTGCCTACATTCCCTACAAAGATCGCAATTTACAAATCATCCTAATGTTAATTAATTATTATAAATACGAAAGTTTTTATGGATGTTTGTATGTTTGATAGTCAATCAGACCTAAACGGATTAAGAAGTAATTTGCTATAGTATGTAGATAAAAAAATAGAATAAAAAATAAAGGTAAGTAGACAGTTATTATCCGAAAAACTTGAAAAAAAATAATGAAAAACAAGGCAAAAAAGGATGATTTTGGTATAGATGGCGTTGGTGTGCAACAAATCTGTCATCACAGATTAAAAATATTTAGTCGTCATAGCAACCCAGTTTCGACTAATGCGTGATACCCATTCTACCAAAATTCATAATTTATTTTATCAGGAAAAGGTTTATAGGGAATAAATTTAAAGCTCGCATAAGTGCTGTTTTCTATGCGATTATTTAAATTTGAACAGGACAAAGTCTGTCGCGGGTCGGCTAGTAGGACATAATTTTTAAAGGGATTGCTGGCGGGGGAATCCGTTGCGTAGGAACCTACTTGTCATTACTGTAATAATGTTGTGGTTTTATAAGTTTAATCATTAACCTAAACTACAGGGGTACTTAAATACCTATAAAATTATAGGTAACCTACGCTAAGCGTTTGCGTAAAGTTTTAACCGACATAAGGTACTATAGGTAGGTACTATCTATACTAATATTATAAATGCGAAAGTAAATGTCTGTCTGTCTGTGACGTTATCACGGCTAAACCGCTAGCGCTTGTGATGAAATTTAATAATAAAAAAAAACATTTTGTATTTAAAGTAATAAGCCAGATTTTTACTGTACCTACAGTATTAAATTAGTAGAGTGTACAGTTAGTGTGTACAGATACAAGATTTTTTTTTAATAAAAATACTAGCTTTTACTCTCTACTTCGTCCGCGTAGATTAAGGAAATCGATTTTTGACGATTTTATCAGAAAACATTAAAATTCCTGAAAAACAAATTTAAATTTTGGGGTAAAAGTAGCCTATGTCCATCGCAAGACTTCAAACTATCGCTATATGACATTTCATCACAATCAGTCCAGCAGTTTGGCCATGAAAACGTCAAAGACAGACAGAGTTACTTTCGCATTTATAATATAAGTATAGAAGTATAGATTATTGTAACTTGGTTAGTACTTTTAATTATTATTCTCTTACGGCACCACACTAGAGCTCTACATAGCATTAAGGAAAGCATAATTGAGAAAAATTTTAGGCCCTAAGCCGTGTTTGTTGCCTGATTCTTCTAGGCTTGGTCGCGAGGAACAGGCGTAGCTTCACCTAGTTCCTAATACGTTTCAAAGTTATTCTTGTGATTTTATTGAAATAAATGCCTTAACAATTTGAATTTGTAAATGAACACACCATTTAAGATCCTTTAGGCAAGAAATAGATTATAATTCGCCTCAAACAGTCATCATGTTAATTATTTTAAGATGTCAAGGTTTTGTTGAAGGTCCGACCTTCTGACTGGTCTTAAGAAAGCTTACAAGGCATTTACTTGTAGGTAGGTATCTACGTACCTATGTACTGTACATTATGAGTAGGAAATAAATATATTATAGTTTTAATTTAACTAGCTATTATAAAAAAAACGTTATTAAAACGTGTGGAATGCTAACTACTGCAAAATGTGGGTAAGTGCCAAATGTAATGTTTGGACGTACCTCGACTAACCCCTTTAGACATAATGAAGGATCTGAGTGCCTAGAGATCTGAGATGATGTCTATAGTAGGTACCTACTTGGGGATTACAGTTAGTTGTGACCCTATTTATTTATTTAATTTTTTAACAAAAAATATAAGATCACAACTGTAATCCCTAAGTACCTAATGTAGACATACTCTTAGGTCTCAAGGCGTTTAGATCCTTGAAGATCTCTACAGGGGGTAGTCAAAGGCACGTCCAAAAATTATAAAAAGATAAAGGTGTGGGTTTGACCCCAGCTTCACATGGGTGTAATATAATAAATAATGAAGATTTTAGGCAAGTTTTTGACACCTAAAAAAAATGTAAATAGGATCATGACCATAATGGTAGACATCCTCTAAGATCTCCAGGTGCTTAGATCCTGAAGAAGCCTAAAGGGGTAGTCAGATACACGTCCAAACATCACATTTGTCATATGTAGTAGCATTTTTGATACCTACTTTAGGTTATATTATTGCAATTTTAAAGTGGAAGAACATTTTTTATTTAGAAAATGCAGCCTATAACTCCTTCATTATGCAGCTATAGGTGAAAGAATTTTCAAAATAGGTCCAGTAGTTTAAGTTTGTCCATAGTCCAGATAGTTAGATATTTTAAGTTCATTTGAAATGTTTATCTGTTCTTATAACATGTTCTGAGAGCTTAAAGCAACAGATATTTTTAAACATAGTTATATAGTACATACATAAGTATTGAAAATGTATAAATTGGTCCAGTAGTTTTTAATTTATCAGTATCAGTACAAACAAAATCACAACTTTAATTCATACTAGCGACCCGCCCCGACTTCGCACGGGTTTAATACATATAAACCTTCCTCCTGAATCACTCTATCTATTAAAAAAAACCGCATCAAAATCCGTTGTGTAGTTTTAAAGATATAAGCAAACATACATACAGACATACAGACGCGGGAAGCGGAAAGCGACTTTGCTTTATACTATGTAGTGATTTGTAGTGTATATCTGTTTTTAGGTTCTTTGATATGTTTTTATCTGTTCTTATAACATGTTCTTAAAGTTTAAAGCAACAGATTATTGACATAGCTACTTAATTGCATTGAAAATGTATAAGTCAGTTAATAATAGTAGGTAGTGTAGATATTGTATTTTAAGTTAATTTTTATATGTTTTATCTGTTCTTATCACATGTTCTGAATGTTTAAAGCTACAAATGCTTAGGTAACATAGTTACAGCATTGAAAATGTATTCTGATTTTTATTTCTTTCTATTGTGTTTAATTTGAGTACTGTTTTAGTTCTTTTTAGGGTTCCGTACCCAAAGAGTAAAAACGGGACCCTATTACTAAGACTTTGCTGTCCATCTGTATTAGAGCTGTATCTCATGAACCTCGATAGCTAGACAGTTGAAATTTTCACAGATTATGTATTTCTATTGTCGCTATAACAACAAATACTAAAAACAGAATAAAATAAATATTTAAGTGGGGCTCCTATACAGCAAACGTTTTTTTTTGCCGTTTTTTACAGATTGGTCGCACTTGGCCGGTTTTTTTTTAAATATTTTTTTATCAGTTGCAGCATAATTTGCGTATGAATAATAAATATACTATCTAATATTTAATCCTATTGTAAACCAATTGTTCATCAATCTAATATAAAAAAATCTTGTGTCAGTGTTTGTAACCAAACTCCTCTGAAACGGCTTGACCGATTTTTAAGATTTTTTTTGTGTATATATGGAAGGTATGAGAATAGGTCGTAGGGTATTTTTATACCCATAAGTGAGGGTGGCATAAAGTTCAGGAAAAACTAAAAAGCTTTTATCTTGTAGGGACAGCTAATAAAGTTAAAAAAAAAATAAGTAATTTACCTTTAGCTGAAATGAGAAGCTGCGAATCCACCACTTTGTTTGGCCAGTACTCCTCAAACTCCGTTCCCGGCGGGAAATAACTTTTAATGTCTGATAAACTAATCACTGAACATGTTTCACTGGCAAACAATTCATTCCTTATCCCCTGAACTTTACAACAAAACTTTAAGTATGATAAGTCCCAACCCTTCAACTGGTCCGCCTTCAATTTGAGATTGTCCGTCTCACCTTCAAAGTAAAATAACGGAACAAACTTTTGATTGTCTCTCACCGTATAAGGCACTACCGATTCTTTATTTATTCTTATAAAACCGCACTTGTCCTTATTGTTCGTTGTGCCCCGTAACAACTTATTATAGCACACATCTAAGAAGTTATAGAACTCATACGCATCTGATAACCTTACAACTAGATCCTTCTGCGTGAAGGGTTCCCGACCAAACTGACCATCACAATGTCTGTTGTTGATTTCATTCAGTAGCCGAGCCTCAATTTCCGTGATGTAGTAACTTCGGATGCAAGTACACGAGTAGATATCAGCGTGAAGGTAGTTCAGGTATTTATTTAGTAGTTTTATTTCGACCATTCGTACTGCTACGTATTTCTCACTAGACCGGTAGATGTAGGGTATGTGACATTTGCCTAGCATGTCCCAGCCGAAGTGACCCTTCCAGCTAGACTCGTCGGGCGCCGGAGTCTTCTTTTCAGCGTCGGCTGAAGGCCGCTGGGGCTCCGCTACGGCGCCGACGCCTGGTTTGCGAGTTAGGAAGTTGAGAATGCCCATTTGGCCGCCAGCGCCAGGAGGCGCCGCGCCCGCCATGCCTCCAGGCTGAGGCCGCGCTGCCGCCGCCGAAGCCGCCAAGGCCTTCGCCTTATTCGCTTCCACCATCTTCGCAGCCAACTCCCTGATCTCCGCCTCGTCTGGCCTCTCCGTCTTCACTTTGACCGTGGGGTCCATCTTTATGTTTACTTCTATTTCACTTGCCAAACTCCCGAAATCGAAGGAATCGTGATAAACTCCGGTTAGTCCAAACCCAGGGCTACATGATGCGCGGCCACATTCACAAAGTTTCAGTCAAAATTTTGTAAACAATCGCACTGCAAGTAACGCATTCACGTTATACCTACTTATATAGTTTGATTGACAGTCCGCTGTTATCAGAAACAGATGTAGGTTCCTAATCACTAATCACTCGCACGGTGCACACACTTGGAGTCCTACTTCCATGTGATGGAGGCCGACCGAGCGACGACGACCGTCCGAGTTGGAAAATAAATAAGTTTCCGCACTTGTGCTGCGAAGCAAACTTTTGAAAACAGTTTTCGCGGCAATTCTTCAGACATGTGCCGGATATACTTTTAGAAGAATGTTCAACAAATTTTGAGCAGAAATTGTATTTTTCAGATTTTTTTCTCCTCTGTGGTGGCAAGGAACATGAAACCCAAAATTTGTGAAATTCCCAATACCGTTGGTTGAGTAGTCTCGTGGGGAGTTCACATCTCGTGTACATTTTTCACCTTTTGGTGACTCAGCATCGAGCAAAATGGCCGCTGACAAGGCTTTGTTGGCCAATCAGGCCTTTGCTGGCGGTCATATTACTCGTCGATGACGTAGAGAATCACTCCCCACGAGACTACTTCTCAAGGACTTTTCATTTTGTTCTGATTTTGAACGTGCTATTTTTAGCCAAACCTGCTAGATTTTCTTGCGTTAGCGTTAATAAAAAAATATTTTGTAATAAATCGCCGAGAATAGTTCAAATTAAGTAAAACAAATCTATTTCTTGAATACCTAAAGCTAATTTATGAATGTACTCTACAAAGTAGTCGCGGCTGGAAGTCTTGCGGTGTCGTTTTACTGCTCTTTGGACGTTCTCAATTGCAGCGCACTACGAATATAGACTCTACACTTTTGGAATAAGGCTGAATTTGATAGCAAATTTTCTAATTCTAAGCTTTACTGCGTGTTGTAGCGAGACTAGCCGACGCGCGCATTCCGCGAACTATAATCCCCTGCATGAGTGAACGAGACAGAGGCCAGTAAAATGTAATTTCAGTGTAGGTATTTTACTACCTAGTACCTACCTCTACCTACCTATCAAAGAGAACGTAGGTAGGTACCTACCTAGCTAGCTGTTTAATGCAATTACGTAAGCTTCACCCACTTAGAAGTAGGTGGTAGCATACCTATAGGTAGGTACCTACCTACTGCTAAGTTGAGCCTTTTTTAGGAGACCCTGACATAATTAATTTGGTTGAAATTTGCATTAGTAATAAATAGGTACCTACTTAAGCGGTAGGTATTAAGTGTGTTTTGATTTTGATTGATCTATCCACCTACACTAAACACTAATATTATTATTCCTTTTTTCAAATTTTCATACGATTAATCGTTCTGTTTCTTTGCAGGTAGGTAGGTACACGCGGTAGAGCTGCAGGAAGATGTTGGGGCAGAAACAGCGCGAATAATCGACAAGTTTGGATTAAAAACTTAGAAAATTCAACAAAAAAATGCTATAAATTACTAAAACACTAAAAATTTGACGGAATTTACAGGAATTAGGGACGATACAATCAAGGGGTGCTAAGACGCAATGGGGGATGATGTTTTAACACAGAAATTAAAGGTGTATTATATTACACCAAATAAACATTTTTGATTGGGTTAAGGCCTAACTCCTAAGCCTTTTGATTGAGAAAGAAAGTTTTGATTTTTTGTTTGTTTGTAATGTACCTACCTACCTACCTACCTATCTATTACAAACACTCAAAACTACTGAACCGATTTTAAAATATAATTCACATCTAAGCAGTATTATCCCAGATGATAAAGAGTTACCTACATAGCATAGAGCTATCTTTTATTTTGAAACAGCCCTTATAACTATATAATTGATTTCTTAAAAAAAAAAAAAAAATTAAATGGCTTTCTTCTCGTGAGCTGTAAAAACTATTGACATGTAACTAGGTATACCTATATACTTGAGGGCCTTGAAATTGGGTGGTAACTAGGTATCTACTTATTAGGTTAGGTAGGTACACATCTTACCACACCACAGCATCGAAACATCGGGTTCGGGACGGACTAGGTACCTACCTACCTACTACCTAGCTAGCTCTAGAGGTTCGCCGAACTGATATATCGCGCGAAGACTTTAGGTTTAAAGTTATATTCCACCAGGTAGGTAGGTAGGTAGGTACCTAACCCGTTTTGAGAACTTAGTCAAATAAAGTTTACCTATTATTTAATAAACTAGGTAGGTAGGTACGATACTAAATATATTATTATTTATTATTAAAAGACTGTCCCGAAAATTAAGACACACGTAAGTAGGTACAAATAGGTAGGTACAGCAACCCCTACGTACAAATACCCCTGTCCATTGTGTCCATAATGAAGATGCTCGAAATTCCTTTCTAAGACTAATTTTATTTTAGTAACAGTGCATAAAAAATTATAAAAAATAAACGAAAATCCTAAATAATGCCAATGCTACGAGTAAGCGCAACAAGAGGAAGCAAAGCAACAATTTACTATTATTGAACTGAACCCAAAGCCCCACACCCAATGTATAAAATAGTCTTCATTCGGGCCTTGGGATTTAATAATATAGGTACCTACTTAGTCCAACTAGATCTAAAGTTGAAAAAATATCACTTTAGCTATAGGTAATAAAAAGACCACGAAGCATAATCTGACTGAACTGAACATCTTGTTTCAGTTTTCCTCTATGTAGAGTCCGCGCCACCACTCAAGTCCGCTAGACGCGGCGCCGGCGTCGCAATCGCCTATTATAATGATGCCAGTAAGATAGCCATAATTTACCCCTTACACTAAAAGGGAGAGCGAACTAATGTTTACATTTTAAAACTATTTACTACTAGCAGTTCACTTCGTCTTCGCACGGTTGTAATAATGAAGAATATAGGCAATTTTTTTATTTCTTTGGTTACATTATTGCTATTTTCGTGGGATCTCTATTTTTTTTTATTTATTGTACTTACGATTATAATTTTATTTCTATTTCTGTAAGATTACATTCTAGGCTAGACAGACAGCGGAAGAGACTTTGTTTTATACTATGTAGTGATGTTCGCTCCTAATGAAGCTTTTGATTATTTATCCGGTACAAACAAAAATATAAAACTAGAAATTTTACCTCTTTGTAATAGTAGTGTAGTTATGTAGGGAAACAATGAAATGAACCTAGTTTCACGATATAGGTAAATTTTATTAAATTATTTTTATACAATACATAATTATGGTCTTCATCATTTATTACTTGCATTCCAGACATATCGCTGTCACTTGTCTCTTGACATAATTCACTGCCATGATCAGAATCAGTGTCGCTATCACTGGCTGTTGATATTAAGAATCTTTCTATTTCTTCATCTACCAGTCCATCATTTTTGAAATATTACAATTCTTTTTGAAGTGCTTGCTGCCACTCTTCCTTCTTTCGTAATTTGAGTCTCCGTTTTCTCTGAAACACCTATAATACAAAATAATTTAATTAGTGTTTTAATTTATAGTCATATTTTACCTATTGTTAGACAAAAACTTATACTCTGGTATCCCTAAAATTTACCTGTCATGGCAGCGACTCTTTTTTGTATATTATTTAAAGGGATCAAAACGTCTTTATTCCTCTGCTCCAACTCACAAAACTCTTTTACTATAAGAATCATTTCACGAGCTGCTCTTTTCACCACTTTACGCGACAATTTCACGCAGATTTCAAGAAAATATTGGGGAAAAACCATGGACGCTAATTTCATAGAGCACTCTGACATGAGATAAGATGGCGTTGCTGTCAAATTTAGTTTTGGTTTTCGTCGCAGGACATGAGTGGTGGCGAGGACTCTACCTACCTATCTACCTACTTAAAACTATACGAGGAAGTTTTTATAAAGTGTTATTCATATTCATATTCATTTATTGTTCCAGTTGGTAGGTACAATGGTCTTATGATATTATATACAGAGTTTCTCAACATGGACCCCGCTAGGGCACTACAATAATATATTAATCTAATTATGTACCTACTAATTTAAAAAAAAATCTTATAGGTATATAAAATTCTCGTGTCACAATGTTAGTTCCCGTACTCCTCTGAAACGGCTTGACCGATTATCATGATATTTTGTGAGCATATTGAGTAGGTCTGAGAATCGGCTAACATCTATTTTTCATACCCCTAAGTGATAAGGATCGGGAAAAACTAAAAGTGCTTTATTCTGTGGGATTATTGACATTTGACAGGGCAACGTCTGTCGGGACAGCTAGTATATATATAATTAAAATAGAAATCTTTGTTTATTAATTTTTAACCATAAATTATTTTATATTATAACTAGCGACCCGCCCCGGCTTCGCACGGGTGCAAAGCTGATACCAAAATATAATTACAGAATGACTTTGTATACATTTAAAATTAAAAAAAAAAGTAGCGGTAAAAAGTAAAGTATAGAAATTGATTATTGTGGGTTATCCCTAAGAGATAAACATCGCGGACTTTTTTGTAGACCTTTTAACTACTAATAATTAGTACATTATTTTGATCTATCTCGTAGAGTTCAGCCAGCGTTTGCAAGGTAAGCGCAAAAAAATGTGTTTATTTACGACTTCATATTAGAAAATTTAAAATTATCAGTGGTTCTCTAATATATTAAGCATGTAATTATACATATAAACCTTCCTCCTGAATCACTTTATCTATTAAAAAAAACCGGATCAAAATCCGTTGTGTAGTTTTAAAGATATAAGCATACATTACATACAGACGCGGGAAGCGGGAAGCGACTTTGCTTTATACTATGTAGTGATAGTGAAAACATTTCGGCACTAAAAAGGTTTTAAGATTTTTCAAAAATATTGAGTTTTTTTCTATTGATTTTAATTTTGAAGGGAGCTTGTTATATATTTGAATGGACATGTGATATTATATATTATTCATAGCACTTTCGTAGTTTGTTAATTTTTTACCCCCTGTTTAAGAAATTAAGAAATCTTGATAACCATTTGGAAGTGGCAAAACGATCAGCACATTTACAAAGTTTGTAAACACTATAGTTTGTAGTACAAACCTCTTTGGTACAAACTATAGTGTTTCGTGCAAGTGGGTAAAGTAATAGTAAAATAGACAAAGTTTAGGAAATTAATTTGTTTCTTTAAAACACAACTACTAGCGACATCTATTCGCTATCTTAATAAACAAACTCAATCTATCAATCTATCTATCTGTGAACTAATCCAAGTTCATTTCTTATGGTCCCTACTCCAAGTAGGCCCATCTCGAGATGAACCAAGGACCATTGCTCAGTGAAAAGTATTTGATTATGATTTCTAAGATTTCATTCATCTCTAACACTCCGTATCGTTTTTGTATGGTCCTTCCTCACGAAGTAGACGGACAAAAATATAGTCGGAAAAGACATTAACAAGGAATAAGATTCTATACATGAGATTTTTATAAAATGAATATGACAGAAAACACATTGTTAAAATAATTAATTGCCTCTCGGGATTCGAACCCACGACCTTTGGGTCGGAAGGTAGGACAGATTTATTGCGCTGCGTAGATTGGAACGTAAATAATAGGTTCTGCTTTATTTCGCACTCTTATTTTATTGGTGGTTGTAATAGCATTTTAAAATATAATGGTAATTAAACTTTACAATATAAAAGTTTCTATAGTTAAAATAACAAAGGTAAAAATATTTTTCCTATAAATATCCTATGGTGCACTACACGGATCTGCACTTCTCTGAAAGTAACGAAACGTAATATAAAATGGATGACATTTTATGTTTAGCGTCCTGTGAAGAATAGACATTCTTACGGTGTTTTTAGAAATTGATTTTTATGAAATAAACTCTTTTGTATTGGGATAAAAAAGCGTCTTTTATCGCGTATTGAATATAATATCATTCACCCAAAGCCAATAAACTTGTATTGTTACGTATCGCGAAAGTTGGAGTTAAACTAGGAGTTCTAGTGTTTTTTAGCTCTATCTTTACTTAACTACCGCGAAACTATGAAAATAAACTTAAATAAAGTAGGGACCGTAAAGTTTTAAAATGAATATTTTTCTATCTGAAGAGAATGAGCATTTAAGAGTATGCAGGGTCTGCCTCATCACAGATGTTAAGATGTATGATCTGCAGACATATCCATTGGAAACATACTTTGAAGCTATTATCGGAATGCCTGTAAGTACTGTTTACCTTCTTAGCTTTATTTTTAAATGAAAAAAAAAACAAAATATTTGTCAAAAATATTAGAGGTACATAGGTCATACAAAATTATCTAACTTGTTAGTAAAAAAAAACATAAACATATTTTTTAATTAGAAGCAAACAATGTAAAACTACTTGTACTCCTTTCAAGTATTCTAAATTCAAATTCCGGCCTCTGCTGCTCAATGAGTTAGTAAAGACAAAGTTGCCAGCTAGACCGGTTCCTAGGTAAATACATCACTTGACAGTGAATGGAGCTTGACTGACCACTAGACTAATGTCTGGCTTCCCTCTAGGTGGCTTTTAAATATTTGATGACATTGATAATCTTAAATTAAAACTTGAAGCCAGGTCTATCGGACAGTTAAACAATCTAAGTTTTATATTTTCCAGGTGATAAGTACGATGGATCTTCCACCGTACCTTTGCTATGAGTGTGCTACCTTAGTAAAGAAGTTTTCTTTCTTCCGGGAGCGCTGTTTGACCGGACAAGCTACCTTGTATGGTATCCTTCAGAGTGCTGGAAAAGTAGGTATTTTAAAATCATAATGTCTGTTTGACTCAGTATTATATGCCACTACCTCTGACAAACCGTGATTCCAGACACAAAAGAATAGCTTTAGTAAAATTACACTAAGATCACTAGAGAAATAAATAAAATGAAATGAAAATATTTTAAATGTAAAAAATTATACCCAGTCTCGCTACTCTACCATACAATAAAGTTTTTAGGTCCCATACTAAGTTAAGCGTTCTTAAAGTTTCTTATCTAATGATTATTAAATCAATTAAGCATTTATGATATTTTTTCACTTGGCTGTAACATAGCCAGACTATTATGAAGGCTTATTGCAATATTTCATCTAGAATACATAATGTTTTAAGTCTAATCAAGCATATACAAAGATATAAAATAATATATTTCACATTTTCCAGTTCACAGAAACAGAGATAAACAAAATCGACAGGCAGAAATCTCATCTTACATCAAAACTCTCTCATTGTTCAAATGAAAACATATTCTACATTGAAGAAGGCACAGTACTGCAGATGGTTAAAGAGGAGCCGACTGCTGATGATTTTGAAGTGCCTGATGCTAGTTTTCTGCAATTCAAGGAGGAAGATGACTTTGCTGTGGATATGGGACATTCCAGTGATGATGAACCCTTGTCTGTGCATAAAGGGGTAAGTAGATGTTATAATATAGCCGTGTTGGCCGAGTGGGATGTACATCGACTTTCAATCTGAAGGTCGTGGGTTCGAATCCCGGCGTGCATCAATGGATTTTTCTGTTCGAAAATTTATATGCGCATCAAAAACACGTGCTTGAAACATCGTGAGGAAACCAGTTAGTGTTCTTATAAGCGGCGATGGGCTTGCAACCTGTCACGTATGGAATGCTAACTACTGCAAAATGTGGGCATGTGCCAAATATAATGTTTGGACGTGCCTCTGACTTCCCCCCTAGACATCTTGAAAGGATCTAAGCGTCTGGAGATCTGAGAGGATGTCTACTGTACTTGGGGATCCTATTATTATTATTATTAGATGTTATAACACGGCATCACTTGAGTTGTAGAATAGCTGGCATCCCATTAGCCATTAAATGAACCTGATACCTAGAGCATTGCTAGGCAGGTGTTAGTCTGTACAAACATACTCCCCTGTTTCCGTCCTGGATAATGATATAGAGCAAATATTTTTTTACCATACAATCTTTAAGGACCACTGTTTGCCCCTATTTTATATTTTCCTCCTTAAACTAATCAGTATAACAATTAGGAAATATCTAAAATCACAAAAATGTATTGTGATTTTTGTGGCATTTAAGAAATTTTGAATTTGAAATATCAGGTTGCCTGGAAAAATTGCTTTTTAGCGAAAAGACCAGCCCATTAAGAAATTATTTGATTAACTTTTTCCTTTTTCTAATTTGTGTATGTGGTTTATCTAGTTTATATGTTTTTGTAAATAAAGGTCAAGGAGATTGTTCAAGAACGTCCGGCAGAATCAAAGAAAAAAACTGATACATCAAACTATATTGATGATGGTTTGCTGCAGGAGGTAAGTAGCTACTTCACTCTCTTAATAATTTTATAAATCTTGAATCTTGTGAGGATGTGTGTATGTTTGATGTTTGTGGCTCAACCACGCGAGCGAAGCTACGGCGGGAGATAATCACTACATACATAGTCACTATCACTACATAGTATAAAGCAAAGTCGCTTTCCGCTTCCCGCGTCTGTATGTATGTATGTATGTTTGCTTATATCTTTAAAACTACACAACGGATTTTGATGCGGTTTTTTTTAATAGATAGAGTGATTCAGGAGGAAGGTTTATATGTATAATAACATGCTACCCGTGCGAAGCCGGGGCGGGTCGCTAGTGTATAATAAACTTGCAAGCATACCTTTCTCATTCCTCATCACTACGTCTTCTTTCACACAAAAAAGTTCTATTATCACACTATTCATCATTTTGTATCCTTCTCAATATGTATGACTTTCAATCCGAAGGTCGTGGGTTCGAATTCCTGTCTGTTCCTCATCAGTGGCCTTAGCACGAACCACTATCGTATCGACAACCTATCATCCAAATGCCAAAACTGACACTTTTACTATATAAAGTTATACTACAAAATATTACTTACTAAGAAACCAGAGGTAATCCTCAGTTCATAACAGTCGCGATCTTGTCTAATTTTATAAAATAGTATTACATTCTACATCATCTGTATTAAAACTTCATCTTCAACTAAACTTCATCATCATCACAGATCAACCAACCTGTGACTCTGGATGAAATGGAGTTGGAGCCAATGCTGCCTAAACGCAAGCGAGGACGTCCGAAGAAAACTAAGAAACCAGCAGTCAAAAGAAGGACAAAGAACACAGGCGGGGTACACGTCGAAGATATCGACCTTGATGAGTACGTGTCTGTGGTCAAGCTAACGGTAAGTCTATGACATTTTTCTCAAAAAAAAAGTTGCAAAAAGTTATTTTAGCTCACTGAGTTTTGAACCCGGAGTAGCTTAACGAAAGCTTATGACATTTTCAATAAAAAAAAAGTTGCAAAAAGTCATTTTAGCTCACTGAGTTTTGAACCCGGAGTAGCTTAACGAAAGCTTATGACATTTTCAATAAAAAATAAGTTGCAAAAAGTCATTTTAGCTCACTGAGTTTTGAACCCGGAGTAGCTTACGGTAAGCTTATGACATTTTTATTTAAAAAAAGTTGCAAAAAGTTATGTTAGCTCTCTGAGCTGAGAGATTTGAACCCGAAATATCACGTGTAGTATAACGTCGTAAAGTCGTAATACGAGTACATCGTTGGCCAACTCTAGTTATAGTTTTTAGGCCGCTCTGAGGGCTCTGTCATGGATTAGCGACGATTCGTGATTTTTATGCTATGTCTGGTCACACTTTTACTAAGTACAAATTAATCACTAAGATAGAAGACTGTTTTTGTTTTTTTAATTTTTGTTACTTATAAGGTAATCTGACAGTTGAAATGTAAATAGGGTACTAGTTAAACGAAGTCGTATAATAATTTTATTTTGTAAGCTAAATAAAGATTGAATACAAACTAATAAAAATATAATCTTAATTCCAGTTAGAAGAACAAATCGAGGAGATAATAAAGCGCAAAGAGTCGCACAACTACCAAAACGCTGCCTTCCAATGCAACCTCTGCTTCAAAGGATTCATTGACGCGAACGCATGGAAGCATCATGTTGGGAAACACGATCCTGTAAGTTGTAACTATATATACTAGCTGACCCGTGCCCGCTTCGCTGGGGGACAGATAGTTTCACATCTGGTATTCCAATCTTCAAAATAAATTATAGCCTATATGTTGCCGAGGACTAATAGCTACATAACAAAAAAAGTTTCATATAAATCCGTCCAGTAGTTTTTGCGTGAAAGCCGGACAACAGACAGACAAAAATTTAAAATGTTTTTTTTTGTTTGTGTTACTTGTATAAAAGCCCCTAGGAGTATTTTTTTTAGTTTTTATTCAATGTACAGAATTGAGCTCTTCTACAGTTTTATCACTACGTAGTATAAAGCAAAGTCGCTTCCCGCTTCCCGCGTCTGTATGTATGTTTGCTTATATCTTTAAAACTACACAACGGATTTTGATGCGGTTTTTTTTAATAGATAGAGTGATTCAGGAGGAAGGTTTATATGTATAATAACATGCTACCCGTGCGAAGCCGGGGCGGGTCGCTAGTTATATGTATATAGATAAGTTGTAATGATAGGCCCCAAGCCGTTTGTTGCCTGATTCTTTCAGGTTTGGTCGCGAGGAACAGGCGTAGCTTTACCTAGTTTCTAAGACGTTTCAAAGTAATCCTTATGATTTTATTGAAATAAATGCCTTTTGAATTTGAATTTGAATATGTAACCAGTCCCGACTCCCGACAGACGTTGTCATGTCAAACTTGCAATTTTACACCCAGTAACTAACATCTATGTTTACCCTATAGAGCGCGGGTGACATCGAGTGTCCAGTATGCAAATTCAGATTTCCAACCAAACGCGCTCTTCAGAAGCATGCGACCAACCACGAGAAGAAATACGCTTGCAAGTCTTGCCCATACATCTCTAAAACTACGTAAGTATCAAATAATTTAACTTAACATAGGACCAACCCTACGACTATGTGACTAATGTGACCCATAATTATGTGATTATGTGAGTAAAATAAAGAAATACTTTTATACTTCAAAAAAAGTTTCCAAACTTGCCTTCAGTTGGTTTTTTACTCGATGAAACAATAAGGTTCTCTATTTGACGCGTTTGCAATGTCTTGTATATTCTAATAATATTATAAATGCGAAAGTTTGTATGTTTGTGCCTCAATCAGGCCTAAACGACAAGACAGATTAAGATGAAATTAACTCGTATAATGCCGGAATAAAATATAGACTACTTTAAAATATGAAAAACATCCACAAAATGATAAAAAAACGCATAAAAGGATGATTTTGGTATAGATGGCGCTGGTGTGCAAAAAATCTGACATCAGAGTTGAAATTAGTCGTCTTAACAACGTGCGTTACTCTATGTAATTATTGAAATATGAACATTTGGAAATTTGGGCGTTTGTCGAGAGTCTGCTAGTTTACCATATTTGGTCCTATTTGGATGATTTTTTCTATTGTGTAGAGTAGAGAATAGTGCAAAGTTGGTCCAATTTAAATTGTATTTATTTCGACAAATAGTTTCTTCTTAAAAACTTATTAGTCTTTTAATATCGTCTGGACTCTGGATGTTTACCATCCTTGTAAATTAAAATTTAAAAATTAAGTTTTAAAAGAATTCAGAAAAATATTTCTTTTTTAATATAATAATAATAATAATTGTTTCAGTACACAAGCGAAACAGCATCAGAGATGGCACAAAGGGGTTACATACACGTGCGAGTATTGTGATGAAGTTTCCACGTAAGTTTGACTATTGGCTCTTTATTATTTGGCAAGTCGAGCGCGAAGCAAACACTGCCGTACCATCCTTTACTGGAACCATTTCGCCGCATTTTCAGGCCCCTATTTGAGAACCTCTGGATAAGACCAGAACGCTGAAATTTTCGTCATCCAGTAAGCCATAATCACGTACTTAAAATCCAAAATTTCAAGTCTGTAGGTCATTTAGTTACGAAGTTAAGCGAAAGCAAAGTTTCGCATTTTAGACAGACACTCACTCACTCACTCACTCACTCACTCACTCACTCACTCACTCATGATCATCAGAATAGAACTAGTACTTCCCATAAACTCAGAGAGCTGAAATTTGGTACAGAGTTAGGGTTTAATGGCCACATAAAGGGAAAACCTTAAAAACTAGGATAATCGAAGATCTGGAGTACCTGGTGACCCTGATAAGAAAACACAAGAGCCTAACCAAACTATTAGAGATCGACATACCGCCTTTACAAAAAATATTCAACTACTGGACCGATTTAAAAAATTCTTTCACCATTAGAATCCTACATTATCCCTGATGAACATAGGCTATAGTATATTTTCAAAAATATTAGGGATCCGTATGAAAACATCGATAATGTAATCCAAAGTGTGAAAAAATTAAAAAAAAATCCTTATATTGCGTTTGCTGCGGAAATTATTGACAATAGAGCAAAGTAATGTACTACAGTTTTAAAGACGACATCAATATCTACAAAAAAGTATACAATACTATATGTCTAACTATTAGGGATCCGTATGAAAACTTCGATAATGTAACCCAACGTGTAAAAAAAAAAACAAAAAAATCCTTATATCGCGTACGCTGCTGTAATTGTTGACAATAGAGCAAAGTGATGTACTACAGTTTTAAAGAGAACATCAATATCTACAAAAAAGTATGTAATACCATACATCTCACTATTAGGGATCCTTATGAAAAATTCGATAATGTTACCCAAGGTGTAAAAAAATTACCTTTATCATTATTACATCCGTGCGACGCCGGGGCGGACTGCTAGTACGCAATAAAATTAAAGGAAAACTCTGGATAAGACTAGACAGGCTTTTATACTTACAAGTTTACAAGAAGAAATAGTTGAACGATTAACTTTATTCTAATCGAACATTACACAAATTGAATAAACAAATTAACAAATTAAATAAACTAAAATATTAATTTCGCTCAAAATTTGATAAAAATATAATGCATTGGACTAAGAGTGGCGGTGATACCAGCGCACACGTCGCTAGATGGCGCTGACTGTATTTTAAACGCGCCTACGATTTGTTTTTATAACTCATAAAAAGAAAAAAAAAACTGTGTCAAATAAGAAAATCTAATAAAATAAATCAATAAGCCCATGTTTCTACAAAAAGAAGTGAAATCCCACCAAAAACATTCTGTAAAAAACTAGCCAAGTCTCAATGGAGCTGCTTGTTTATCTCTAAAAAGTAATGAAATCTAGACAAAGTCGTGTCAAGTCTGAGGTTCTTTACTGCGATTTCTTTATTATTATAGAATGTTATGTGACTTGGCCGTCAAAATACGTCTATTTTATGTTAGATCGGTGGTCGATTTGACGCTCCAAAAAGAAGACAGCAGAAGTCAGCATTGTCAATGCTGAATGCATGTGTTGCACGATCAACAACAGCCTAAACTAAGACACTAGCGTCCAATTACCAATACCTGTATTGGCTATTATCTTGCATAACAAACATAGGTAGTTACAACAGATATAACATTACGTGTAAACAAAATTGACTTGTACCCACTAACGTATAAAGAATGTTCAACGGCCAAGTCACACAACATTCTATAATAATAAAGAAATCGCAGTAAAGAACCTCAGACTTGACACGACTTTGTCTAGATTTCATTACTTTTTAGAGATAAACAAGCAGCTCCATCGAGACTTGGCTAGTTTTTTACAGAATGTTTTTGGTGGGTCATCTATACAACTAGTGACCTTAAACTGGCCTTAAGCTCTATGTGGGCACTATGGGCTTGCCCACAACCCTAATACTGTTGTGACGTCCCAATTTTATTTATGCAATTTTAATAAAGTGTAATTTTTAGGGTTCCGGACCCTATCTCCGATGTCCGTGTCACTAGACAGTTGAAATAGTTAAAAGTGCCCAAATCGGTCATATATCATGACCACAGATATCAAAATCAAATTAAATTGAGCTGACCACAACCTTTTTTGAGGGCTGGATCCGCGTCTGACTGGCCTTAATATGTTATTGAATCATATGTTAGACTCATATGTTATAGTTAGACGGCCTCACAGCTCAGTTGGTAGTAACTCTGTCTTCAGCGCTGTAGGTTGTGGGTTCGATCCCCACCCAGAGCAAATATTTGTGTGATGAACATAGATCTTTGTTCTGTGTCTGGGTGTGTAGTATGTATCATAAGTATGTATTTACAAAAAAAAAACGTATATAAGTATTCTATCAGTTATCTAGTTCCCATAGTACAAGCTTTGCTTAGTTTGGGGCTGGATGGCGATGTGTAAAATGTCCACCAGTATTTATTATTTATTATTATTATTATGTTATGAACATTGAACGTCCGATGCATCGACGGGCGTAGTTCTTGAACACACCTATGGAAATCTTAATCTTATTAATGTAAATGACATAAAAAACATACAAATAGGCTACTGTTAACCTGAAAAACATCCTTAAAATTAGAAAAAGATTTGAAAGGGATTTGTTTGGGCCTAGATTGCGCTGTGTGCAACAAATCTGACATATGTCAGTTTCGACTACTCGTATCATGTATGATACGAGTAGTCGAAATGAGTAAGTTAAACATTTTGGGTTGTAATTGTAACCCAAAATGTTTAACTTACTGAAAAGGTCAGTATTCGTAAGTTTTATCACGACAAGGTTTAAAGAAAAATTATAAAATTCGGAAAAAGTATCAGTGTATTTTTCTATATGATTATTGTAATTTGGACTGGACGACTGTTTACTAGCTAGTTCAATATAAATTATGTATTTTGCAGAAAATGGACGTCGTATCTTTCGCATGTGCGTATAAAACATCCGTCATCATTCATATGTTCAGTCTGCGGTTACTCCTTTGTGAGCCAACTCGGACTCACCATGCACAAAACTATGATGCATAAGGATGTTAATGAAACGGTAAGTTCCTTTAGAAATTATATTATCTAATAAAGACGGCCATGTGTGAGTCGGACTCGCGCACGAAGGGTTCCGTACCATTATCCATAAAAAAACGCCAAAAAATCACGTTTGTTGTATGGGAGCCCCACTTGAATATTTATTTTATTCTGTTTTTATTATTTGTTGTTATAGCAGCAACAGAAATACATCATCTGTGAAAAACAGGAACAGGAACAGGAACGGGAACTTAACACAACATTTGTTAATTCTAAAGCGATACGAAGTTTACCGGGTTAGCTTGTATAATATAAAACACAGACTACTCCACTTTGCATGAACCATTACTTAATATAGTCATTTTATTGATATTATAAAGGCATTATTCAGTCTGATTTAACTGGCCTCACAGCTCTGCCTTCTGCGGTCTTAATTTATTTAATATTTAATTCAGGAAAATGTGGAGAATCACGAAGAGTCCGGGCCGTACTGTCAAGACTGCGATGTCAAGTTCGTATCTATGGAGGCGTACAACCGACATATGGTCACTTCTGTCAAACATTCCCAGAGTGACGATTTTAGGTATAAGTAAATACTCAATTACTTAATTAACAATTATCTAAATAGATAGATAGAAATTAAATGTTGAGAAACATTATATTGTATACCTAACACCATAATTGGAGAAGTATATAAATCTTAATTTCAAAGAATAGAAGATAGATTAACTTTTAAATACTATGCACATAATTATTTTTTAATTTGCACATTAAAAAAATAGAAAAAAAAAGTAGGATCACGACTGCATTCCCCAAGTACGGTAGACATTCTCTCAGTCTCTCACGCTTAGATCCTTTGAAGATGTCTAGTGGGGGTAGACAGAGGCACGTCCAGACATTATACTTGGCACATGCCCACATTTTGCACAATTTAATGATTAAATTATTTAAAAATAGACCTTGCACGCAATGTAACCTACACAATGTTTTAAGCAAATAAATGATCTTTATCTTATCTTATGTTTGCAGTAAAGGCTGTCGAGTCTGCGGCGCCACATTTTCAAATCCCGAAGAGTTGCGTTTGCATCACAGGAAGGAACATGCAAGGAAACGACCCAAGAACTATGGCAAGAAACCCGCTGGCCATTGTTGGCCGGCCAAGTGTGAACATGTAAGCATTATTTCTAGCTCTCATTTTACTTGCAATGTTCGTAAGTTGTCCGTCAAAATTTGCGCATTTATAGACCATCTGTTGGTATCCGATTGAACTGAAATTTTGTATCTCTAGTTCTGGTGACAATACAGTAATATGGTGACAGCGAGCTGATCTGATGATGGAGTCAGGAGCTGTTCAACACTCACAACGGAACTCGAATCGTAAATAGGTCTATTGAGTAAAAACTCAGACCTGTAAATTTAAAATGCCCCACTTTAATATTTATTTTATTTTGTTTTTACAGAAATACATAATTTGTGAAAATTAGACAGACGGACAGCGAAGTCTTAGTAATAGGGTCCCGTTTTTACCCTTTGAATACGGAACTCTAAAAAGCTTGTTTTAAAAAAAATATGCTCTAACAGAAAACTTATTCACAAGTTTATTTTGGTGGTGGATTATGCTTTCAGTGTTCGGAAGTGATACCTAACGCACGTGAATATTGGACCCACTTCCGTCGAGTGCATCCGGATAAAAACTACCCCATACAAAAGGACCATGTCTGTGACATTTGTGGGAAGAGCTTTAGAGTGAGTTTTATTTATAACATGGACATATTGGTGGCGATTTTGTTATGCCCACGCTAAGTGCTAAAATTCCTTAAAAACGATCGCTTTTATTCCTTTGACTTTAAAGTCTAATTTATCGTAATCTCAAAATTACAGCTTGAGTTATTGCAAAATTATGAACAGGCGCGATTATTTCTTCTTTCAATCGAAATATGGGTAGCGGCCGTATTTTTAAAATTATATATTTTTTTGTCTATAATTGTCGGATTTATAGTTATCAAAAATTTACCTTCAGAATATGTGCCACCAAGGTATTTATAGCATGTTATAAGCACCAAGGATTTTAACGACGTTATATTCTACATTTAATTCCATAAACAATATTATCAAATTAAAATAAATCTGTGACACATAACTTGTTTTATAATTTATAGAATTAAAACTATTGTGGTTGTTAATCATTTTACCATTTTTACATTTTATGTATTAACTAGCTGACCCGTGCCCGCTTCGCTGTGCGTAAGACATTTCTAATACCATCGTTGACTTTTTTGTAGACGTTTTTAAGGTGTACAATACTGTAGTACATTATTTTGATATATCTCGTGGGGTTCAGCCAGCATTTGCAATGTAAGCGCAAAAAAATGTGTTTATTTACAACATCACATTAGAAACCTCTAAAATTATCAGTGTTTCTCTACTATATTATGCATGTATTATACATACAAACCTTCCTCTTGAATCACTATGTTTATTAAAAAAAACCGCATCAAAATCCGTTGTGTAGTTTTAAAGATATAAGCAAACATACATACAGACATACAGACGCGGGAAGCGGAAAGCGACTTTGCTTTATACTATGTAGTGAAATACAATTTAAATGTATAATATTTTTTCAGGGAAACGCCTTCCTTATCTACCACAAACGCACTCACAGCTCCGAGAGGCAATACAAATGCTTGCAATGCGGGAAATCTTTCTTCAATCGCACGAACCTCAGCATGCATGCAAGGACGCATTCCGATCTGAGACCTTATCCTTGCGATGTTTGTCTTAAGGCGTTCAAGTGTAAGGGGGCTTTGGACAGGCATTATCGGGTGAGATTAGACTAGCGTGCATACTTGTAGGTAGTGATGGGTCGTTGACAGATTTTTATTAACGAAATGAAACCGGTTTTTAGAATCGGTTAACCGGTTTATAAACCAGTTAACGTTATCAACTGGTTTGCGTCGTTCTACACAGTGTACGTTGTGTTGTACGTTACGGATAGGTTGATGTTGATACATTGATACTACGCTAACTAAAAGTAGTTTTTTTATCAGTTGTTTGAGTGACAAGTTAAATGTAATAAGTTTATGACATCGAATAAATTAAACTTCCCTTCATACTTTTCCAGGCTTAGGACTGGCTGGTGACTGAATATGTACTTGGATTAACCAGGCTAAACCAGTTGATAGATTTAACTGGATATTGTGTGAAAGAGAAACGGTTAACTAGTTAAGCGTAATAAAACGGTTAAAAAAAGTCTGTTCGTTAAATCAACGCTCATCACTACTTGTAGGTAGTGACTGGCCTCACAGCTCAGTTGGTAGTAACTCTGCCTTCTGCGCTGTAGGTTGTTCAATACCCACCCAAGACGAACATTTGAATGATGTCTTTGCTAAGTTTTGATAATGTCCACATATTTTATTTTTTAATATAATATTCTTCTTCATCACGAGCATCGCTCGCGACCTCGATCAACGGTAGATCAGCGTGAACCGAATTAGTCTGAATTGTCTAGAAACTTCAGCAATATAATAAAATAACGTGGTAATTAGCCGTATTTCTATTTAAAATGTTTAACAACCACAATAGTTTTAATTATATAATAAATAAAATAAATGAAATGAGTCTTTATTTCTACTAACTTATTAGTTTAACTTACTCATTTACTTACTCATAACTTATATTAGCCTTCCCCAATTTTTTCTTCACAAATTTTTAATTCTGTAAATTTTATTTTCAGAGCCACACCGGTGTGAAGCCGTACGAATGCGAAGTGTGCGGAAAAGCGTTCGGACAATCGAACAGTCGGAAGCTCCATGTTAGAACTGTTCACTTGAAACAACCCGCGCCTTATGTCAGCCGAAGTAGGATAGACAGGCGGAAAGTACAAAAGGAACAGACACACATCTTTGTCTATCCTAGTTAATGTAAAATTAAATAGGATCACGACTGTAATCCCCAAGTACGGTAGACATCCTCTCAGATCTACAGGCGCTTAGATCCTTGAAGATGTCCAACGGGGGTAGTCAGAAGCATGTCGAAACATTATGTTTGGCACATGCTCACATTTTGCAGTTAGTGTGTCGTGTAGTCATCACCACTTAAAGTAATATAAAACTGGGGGTGTGCCTACGCCATCAGAAAAATCAATTTATGCACGTCCAAGATGCGAACCCACGACCCGGAAAAAACTGCACGATATGTGCTCCGTGTTTAAAATAAAACTGGACGTTTTAAAGTATTCATGCAATCCTAATTGAGCATTTTAGGCAGGCGAAGTTATGAAGGAATGAATACCTATAATATATTTTTGTATTTTACCAATATTAGTGTAGTACTTTTGCAATGTGCAACCTATCTGTAATAAAACCGTACGCTTAAACTAGTTGACTAGTATGGCTGCACGATTTACAGAGAGTAGATTTGTGCAATAATTTAAACTGCACTTATCGTGCAGTGTGTCATATTTTATAGGTAGATAAAACAAGAATAGACTGATGATCTCTGGCACTAATAAAAGATCTTTCAGATGAAAGTTGCGCGCCCTTCTATCACACTCACACACTCTTGAGGTATAGGTACAAAACAACTTGCGCAAAAAGATTGGTTGACTTTCGAATCGTCGCATGCCATCGACTACTTGGGCTATGTAGTCGATGTCGCATGAACACATACACACACATACACTCACACATATACAAACACACACACACACACTAATAAGTGACGTCATTAGTATTTGTTCTCATACATTGAAACTGACGAATTTAGGAGTGAGGCGCGCAACTTAAGCTTATTACTTGAAGATCTAGATAAAAGACTATAGTTGCAATAAGTAGACATTATATAAACTTAGGAATAGTCGCATAAAAACAAAATATCTAATGATCTCTACGATCTGCAAATAAAATGACAAACCTAGATAATGAAGTTAGTAGTACAATGGTTCGTATCGAACTTATATTTTTTAAAACTATTGGATAGACCTGTACTAAATGGTATACCTAGCTAGGTTTGGGCATAATATTAGAAAATCTATATTTTTGCATTTTTATCTTAGATAGTGTATGTAGGTATGTACCTACCTAATAAGTTTTTTATTTTATAGATATCCTTTTTTGAACATAGATCTGTTGTAGTTTTTACTGTACAATTAATTACCTATACAATAATTTGATTATAGGTATCTATTGTTTTGGATCATGTAAAAGTATAATCAGTATTCATAATAAGCTTGTATGTAATCAAATGCTGCTTTACACTTTAACTAATATAATATACAAATAGAGATCGGGTCAGTCCGACTGACCGGACATTGTATTTATTGTCACGATAGTGGCGCTGCAACTGCGCCTCTAGATATTGTATGAAATAGTAGTGACACCACTAACGCGCCTTTGCAGCGCTTCCTCACTCACGCGTCTAATTTGAAAGCGCTCATAACCTCATAGTTTCCAACATCCCCATACTGACCGTCTCCTGTGCCTACCTATTTATTTATTAGGGTGAATCGCTAGCATTTTTTTTGAGACAATATTTCTTATGAGTTTATAAATAAATACATCAGCGTAATAAGTGTTTTTATTTTATTATCCTCGTAAGGCGTCTATTATCTAGGAGTTAAATGTCGAGTAGAAACCTAGGTAGAATGCTTATGACAGCATTTGCCATGATTCAATGTTTGACATTGACATACCCGAATCAGCAATGTTTATTTACATGTCAAAATCAGCTGGCTGGCTGTGGCTGATTCGTAACGTGTGCTTGGTGTGCTGCTGACTTATATGCTCTTTGGTGTGCTGCAAAGAGCATATAAGTCTGCGATCGTATCGTAAACTTCTCACTCATCTAGTTTTTGCAAAACAACATACAATTCAACGAGGCAAAGCAATTCGTTGGCAAAAGCAATGCTAAAGCGAGGTAACCATTACCGAACAACAGTTTAATTCTATGTACTTACTTTATCAAAATGAGTGAAACTATGATCGACGCAACGCACCCGCGGTTTTTGCCAAGACCTCGCGTAAAAATCGGTGGTACAGTATTTTAATCTCTCATTCATTGTGTAAATATAAAGCTTAGTGTCTAAACAAACTATGCTGAAAATACGCGGCTGAAGTTCGGCGCAATGACGCCTGCTATGTTTAATTGAAATACTTGTTTACGACACTATGCCCCGCGTTTTAGTAATAAAAATTACAATTGCGCCGAGCTTCAGTAAATATTTAACCCCTTACTATGTACTACTTGTTTGATAAGCTTGCTCTCTACGTTTGACATGTCTGAATGCAAGCTATTTTGAGCCTAAACATAATGGAATAAAGTCAATAATTTTCACCGTCAGTATCAACATTGATAACCAAGTTTTATTCTTGGTACATAGGTAGTTAGTTACCAACCAATCTCCAATGAGTCCAATGATAATGAGAAAGAGAGATAGTTAAATACTTACAGTTTCAACTAGTATCTTTGGTTAGTTTTACCTCTTATCTCTAGAAAGACCTACTGAGATTTAGCAGTTACTTAAATATTTACATCATTTTCTCAAACATGGGTAAAGAATTACATACTTATTGCAAATAATAGTTGTTCCCATTTTCATTGTTTCTTAATAAAAAAAACAAAAAATTTAATAGATTGCAACTGTATTTCCTAATTACAATAGATATACTTTCAGAGGAGCTTAGATCCTTTGAACTAACAACCTTCTGATTAAAAGTCCAGGTGACATTTGCTCCGCCAACACAACTAAGAAATAAACTGCTGTTTAATGTGTCTTGAAATCTTCAGGTTTAAAAGTGGCACTAGTCCAGCTCTCGGTTGGTGCAGACAAGTCAAAGAACATAGCAAAAGCAGTGAAGGAAATCCACAAAGCTAAGCAGAAGGGTGCGCAGTTGGTGGCTTTGCCAGAATGCTTTAATTCACCTTATGGAACCGGTGAGTATTAAAAATATGGGTTTGTCAACGACTTACGAGTATGTATAAAAATAGCATGGTATTTAAAAAAGGACAAACTATAAGATCTAGAACTTTTTTATAATAGAACTTTGGCATAGGTAGACTAGGTAGGTACTTCTTTTAGGATGTAGGTAAGGTACTTCTATTTAAAAGGTTTATGAGTACATATTTATAATGGTGAAGGAGACGACGGCGACGGGCTTACATCCTTGGGGAATAATAACTATTGCAAAATGTGGGCATGTGCCAAATGTAATGTTTGGACGTGTCTCTGATCCTTTAGATGTCTTCAAGGATCTGAGCGCCTTGAGATCTGAGAGCATGTCTACCGTACTTTGGGATTACAGTTGTGATCTTATTTATTTTAATTAAAAATGTTATTTTCAGGTTTCTTCAAAGAGTATGCCGAAGAAGTGCCATCAGGCGAGACAAGCCGAGCGCTATCGAAGGCGGCAGCGGAGGCCGGGGTCTGCGTCGTAGGAGGTACAGTTCCGGAGAGATGCGGGGATAAGATATACAACACTTGCACTGTGTGGGACGAGTGTGGGAAGTTACTGGCTCAATATAGAAAGGTAGCTATGACAAACATTGTGATGAACATAGAACATGAATGTGTTTGTTAATGAATTACAAGTATTTATTTACGAAAGAAAAAGTATTATTAATTATATCAGTAATCTGGTTCTCATAGTACAAGCATTGCTTAGTTTGGAGCTAGATGGCGCTGTGTGTAAAATGTGCATCAATAATTATCTATTTTTAATTCTTACATTCTTGATCTAGGTCTACTAAAATGCTGTTGTCTCCACTATATATACTTTACCTTCCTATTCTTGTTCTTCAGATGCATCTTTTCGACATCGACATTCCCGGCAAGATAACTTTCAAGGAGTCCGACATCCTGACAGCCGGTGACAAAATCAGCACCTTCGAGTACGCAGGCGTGAAGGTCGGTCTGGGGATCTGCTACGATCTAAGGTTCCAGGAGGTGGCGCAGATTATGGCGAAGCAGGGTTAGTAAAGACAGAGATGATTGTGTAATCTGAGATTTTTCAGAATAAAGTTACACACACACACTCGCAATACATAGACTCACACATTTGTACATACACAAACAAATATCTACATTCACAAACACAAATTCGTACATACTCATACATAAACACATACACATACATACACAAACGAGCTACTATCGTGGTGCAATTTGCACTAATTTGCCGCTTGGACTCGAATGATGCGGTCGAATTTGCTTACTTAACGTCAGCAATATAAGATAAAACGTGGTAATTACCCATATTCCTATTTAAAATCTACAATGTCTCGTTACACTAATGATGTTCTAATATTCCAGGCTGCTCCCTTCTCATATACCCTGGCGCTTTCAACATGACCACTGGCCCCAAGCATTGGGAGCTCTTAGGCAGAGCTCGTGCCACCGACCAACAGCTATGGGTGGCCTTGGTGTCCCCAGCGAGAGACGAATCTGCTGGTTATGTGGCCTGGGGTCACTCCACACTCATCGACCCCTGGGGTCAAGTCGTGGAGAAACTCAATTCGAAAGCTGGAACCCTTATAGCTGATATTGGTAAGTTTATTTACAACAAGCTTACCCAGCGAACTTCAGACCGCTTTAAGGCGCTCCCAGTCGACGATTATTTTTGTTCGAAACGAAAAAAGAAATACTTGTGAACAAGCCACATCTCCTATTTTATAATGTATAGTATATGTGAATAAAGATGTACCCATCTTTAATCACTTCGATAAATAATCCTACCGACCGCTGCAATGACGACAAACACACGTCGGCGCGTGGTCCGCCTTAGCTTTTCGAATAAATTAATGATATAAATTATGTATAATTACTTATCAAAAATCTATTCTAATAGAAATCTAGATCTACATATTACCTATCTTTAACAATAAATCCCAAGTTGATTTTAATAGTAGGTATATAAAATATTTCGATCATAAATTCTAAAACGTATCATTTTGAAATAATATCTTTATCGTGAAAAGTTTCTGCTATTATGTTTTCAGCTTAATAGAAATCTAGGTAGGAACCTGAAGTAATATACTTATAAAAATAGGAGATGTGGCTTGTTCAGAAGTATTTCTTTTTTCGTTTCGAAAAAGAGCAATCAGCGACTGGGAGCCTCTTAAGAGTTAACAAATGTTGTTTTAAGTATTTTTTCCGATATTCAATGCAAAGACAAATCCAACTAACCAAAAATAATGAAAATCGGTCTAGAAGTTCTCGAATTATAAGTGATGTAACAAACCCAAGTTTGTTTTATATAGTGGAGATAAGACTAGTGAAAACCCCAGTGATAATGTTATTTGCCTGACTTCAACCCCCGCTGCATCCCCTTAGGGGTTGATTTTCGGGAGTTCCTTTCTTAGTGCACTTCTACACAACAAAAGGAATACACCCTCCAAATTTGAAGTTTTTAGGACCAGCGGTGAAGGCTGTGCGTTGATAGATCAGTCATTGATTAACACAAGAGTTTTATATATTTATATTTGAATCAAAATCATCACTTCGCTATTATTAACATGGCCAAAGTAGCCAGTGGTCAATAACTGTCAATAAATGACTTAGGACCAAAAATAGAAAAACTATTCTACAATTATTATTTACAGATCAAAAAACTGTCGAGGAAGTCAGGAGCCAAATACCAATTCGTAGCCAAAGAAGAACGGACATCTACGATGTAGTCGCCAATGATAAGTGATCATTATTGCCAAGGCACTAAGTTTATATTGGCAAATCAAGTGATATGAAAAATTTCTAGAGATTAAGGTACAATTTTTTATTATCGTTCTAAGGTGATGGACCTAATAAGGTAGAAAACTTAGCGCATCATATATATTGGTGGCAATTCTATTGATTCCACAATTTTTTTGTAAAAAAACTATCGCTCTTATTCCTTTTACGTTAAAGTCCAATTCGGCATTTTTTTTACACATGCAAAATAATTACAAAAAAAAATTAATAAAGTCATTTTGATGTTACTAATTTAGACTTTGACGTAATAGGAATAAGAGCGATCTTGTTTTACGAAGCCAGTTTGTCGACAGAATTGTCACTAATATCTTATTTTTTTCATTTTGAAACATGCATAGCAAACAAAATGACTCGAGCAGACCTTGTTAGGGTTCCGTACCCAGAGGGTAAAAACGGGACCCTATTACTAAGACTTCGCTGTCCGTCTGTCTGTATCTCATGAACCGTGATAGCTAGACAGTTGAAATTTCCACAGATTACGTATTTATGTCGCTGCTCTAACAACAAATACTAAAAACAGAATAAAATAAATATTTAAGGGGGGCTCCCATACAACAAACATGATTTTTTGGCGTTTTTATAGATAACGGTACGGAACCCTTTGTGCGCGAGACCGACTCGCACTTGGCCGGTTTATTTTATTTTTTATTACAAAGTATATATCAAAATATAAGAGGTAATTAATATATTCACCTAATATTATTATAGTACCTACTCATAATGTAAATAAAATAAATAAGTAATTATTTTATATTTGTGAATATTTCACACAGCGCCATCTATCCCCGAACTAAGCATAGCTTTTATGGGAACCAGAATATTTATATAGAATACCTACTTTTTTTTGTAAATGCATTTTTATAACTCATAGACAATTTTAGCAATCAGAAGTATAAAAGACTTATAAAGGGTAAAAGTTTAATGTTTTTGGTAGCATTTTTTATTAAAGTTTACACAGATTTTTTATGTTTAAATTATTTTCCATTAGTTGTAGAACTTCAGTCGCACAACCCCAGAATAATGTTAGTCCGCAGCCACCTATAACAAATAATAATTATTAGTCAAAGTCAAACGGCATTTATTTCAATAAAATCACAAGGATCACTTTGAAACGTCTTAGGAACTAGGTGAAGCTACGCCGATTCCACGCGACAAAGAATAGAAGAATCAGGCAACAAACACGGCTTGGGGCCTATCAACAGACAAATCTGACAGCGATAGGGTTTGGTATTTAGGTGGTTATTTTAGGGGTTGGCATTTTAGTATGTAAATATGTTACACACTGCAAAATATGGCATGCGCTTAGATCCTTGAAGATGTCTAAAGGTGGTAGTTAGAGGCACGTCCAAACATGGTTGGTACAATATCCACATTTTGCAGTAATTGCATTACAGTTGACCAATTATTAAATACTAGCGACCCGCCCCGGCTTCGCACGGGTAGCATGTTATTATACATATAAACCTTCCTCCTGAATCACTCTATCTATAAAAAAAAACCGCATCAAAATCCGTTGTGTAGTTTTAAAGATATAAGCAAACATACATACATACGCGGGAAGCGGAAAGCGACTGCTTTATACTATGTAGTGATTAATAAAAACTTCGCAAAACTTTTTAATATTTCAACTATCTAAGAGAGATGTTAGAAAACTTACCGTGTCCATAATTGTGAATGAAGAGTTTTCCATCCCTCCTCTCTGCTTCCACGCGTATCTCGTCTCTGGCTGGTCTCAGTCCTACCCAGTGGGTCAATGTCTTTGCATGCTGCAAAATAAGTAGGTAAAACAACTGATGACCTAATTTATGTACCTAAGTGTTTTTGGCGCCATCTAGCGCAAAACGTGTACCCACTATGTGAGCTAGAAGATAACTGTTAGTGACTTATTTTTGTAATTATTAAATTTAAGTTTGTAATGGATAATCTAAAAACTTCTCGACAAATGTTAAAAATTCTTTCACCTATCAAAAATTACTACGTTATCAGCGAATAAAATAGGGCAAATTTTATTTAAAAAAAACAATAGTAGATCATGCAATAACGTAACTTACATTTTTACTTGTAAATATAAATAAAACCCAGACAAACTAAATTACATTCATCACATGCTTTTTTCTGGATAGGAATCGAACCCACCACCTACAGCGCAGAAAGAAGCTAGTCGATTGATAAGAAGTTGTTACTTACTTTCAAAGAAGGAAGCATTCTTTGACATCCATTAAATATGAAGGCAGTGTCTTTATCGTCCAAAGTTTTGTTGTAGTCGTGATCTTGATGAGTTCCTCCCATAACGCATGCGTGTACGCTGTAAATAAATACAGGGTGATTATCGACTATTAATTATATTATTATAAACTATAGCTTACCCGACAGACGTTGTCTTGTTCGAATTCCAATAATCCCATATAAAAAAGCACTTTCCGTTTTTCCCGAATTTTTCAATTTTCCGGGCGAATTTCCCAGTATTTTTTTCTAAAAACCTTGTCCTGACATTTTTTTGTTGTGATACACTTAATCACTGAATACATTGCGGTTTTTTATACTTATTCTTAGTATTTTTTTGTAATAAAAAGTAAAGCAAATTAAGCGCAGAATCATATCTTTGGCAATAATTTGAAGTAGGACTTGTGCTGCCTGCACCTATTGGCTTCCAGCGATCACTACTTACTTTGGTATAAAATAATTGCCACCTTCGACGTCGATTACAACCTCGTTCATCCATGGAGCCTTCACCTACAAATTATACATTACTTTAGGAGTTGCGCACCGTTGATTCCGTTGTATGTATGTGTGCATTATTACATGCTCAAAACTAGGTAGGTACTGCAAAATATGGGCATGTGCCAAATGTATTGTTTGAACGTGCCTCTGACATCCCCTGAAACCCTTACACCTACCCACTTAGGTATTGTCTCGTGATCGTGATAAAAACATGCATGGATCACATCTGTAGGTATTCCTTACTACCTTCGAAATCTGCCCCCTTATTGGATAAACCATGTCATCAGGCACCACAGTCTTCGCACTAAGTCCCAAACAGTTCACCACCACATCAAACTGTTCCAAGATCGGATCTTCGAGTGAGTTGATCTTCGCTTGTAAAGTCTCTCCTTTTAAACTTTTAAAACGGTTTGTGAGATGGTTTAGCAAGGAGGTGGGCGTAGAGACAAATGTTGAGAACGTGTAGCCGGCCCTGAAATGAAAACTTAGTGATTTTTAACTTTCTGTAGCGGTGAAGGAAAACGTCGCAATAGAACTGTGTGATACTGCACCCCCCCAAGAATTTAAAATTAGAATAGAATCGTTGTTTAATGTCACATACAAATTATATTAAAGTAATTATGTATAATAAAACAGTATAGGTAAATCGTGACAACAAAATTTATCAAAATTTGAAGTTGTGTGTTGTGTGACCCGTTTCTTGCAATCTGCAATGTTATAATGCTAGCTTTGTTCAAAATGTGGGCATAACCTACCAAATATTGTAATTTTTGGATGTGTCTTTGAATTTGTGTAGGTAGGGGATGGTTTTGTGTAGGAAGGTACCTACTATAGACGTGACGTGAGGAAAGTCTTGTGATTTTAATTTTAGGAGAATTTGGGGGCTGCTACTCT
The DNA here is from genome assembly GCA_912999785.1 of Hydriomena furcata. Taxonomy (NCBI): domain Eukaryota; kingdom Metazoa; phylum Arthropoda; class Insecta; order Lepidoptera; family Geometridae; genus Hydriomena; species Hydriomena furcata. The sequence goes on along the minus strand of OU538834.1, from coordinate 1,853,252 downwards.
GAACTCACGTGGATTAAATGAATGCAATAAAAGTTTGACGACTTTTATTGTATTCATTTAATCCACGTGAGTTCAGAGTAGCAGGTCATATACATGGGTGAGATTGGCGCAAGATAGAGGCGAATGGCATAAAGTCAAAAGAAGAGAGGCCTATGCCCAGCAACGGATGATCGGATGGAGATAGGAAAGGCTGAGTATGATAATTATGATGGTGAGTTCAGAGTATAGATCTTTGCAACTTACGCAAAATCAGCCGAATACAATTTGTTAAGATACTTCAAATATTTCTCATCCAATGCCTGGTAGCCGAAGACGCCGTCAGCCCAGTGGGGCTCCTGCCAGTTCGAGTCCCGAAACAGGTTGAAAATAGGCATAAGGCACACGTCGTTCCCGCCGTTTTGCCATCGCAGGTGAAGGAAGTTGTAGGTTTCTAGACCCCATTTACTAGATATAGAAATAAGTAAGAAAAAAAACATCGATGGCGGGCAAGAGAACGCAATGTAGACAAACATTATTTTCATTATCTATACATATAATAAAACTGTAGAAGAGTTCAATTCTGTACATTAAATAAAAAATACTCCTAGGGGCCTTTATACAAGTAACACAAGCCAAAAAAAAACATTTTGAAATTTTTGTCTGTCTGTCTGTCTGTTGTCTGGCTTTCACGCAAAAACTACTGGATGGATTTTGATGAAACTTTTTTTGTTATGTAGCTATTAGTCCTCGGCAACATATTGGCTATAATTTATTTTGAAAATTGGAATACCAGATGTGAAAATATCTGTCGCCCAACGAAGCGGGCACGGGTCAGCTAGTTGTAAATATATATATTCCGGGCATACATATATAAATGTACCTACTACATATTCCGGGTCAATCAATCGATTGACGTTTGGACTTGTTTCTACTACCCCCCTTTAACATCAAGGATCTGATTGCTTGAAGATCTGACAAGAGGTCTACCATGCTTTCGTTTCTTTCTCTACCTATTTATCTAACTCGGAATCGAATAGATAGCGCTCTATGCTTTGTGGTGGGAGATAGGTAGGTACCTAGGTACTTACGTTATATTTTCTTTCGCAGTCATCCCAAATAGATATGGGAACCACAACCCTCCTGAGCCATCACCAGTCGTATTTGGAGAGAATTCATCTGCTATAATCACCACCTAGAACAATATTGAAAGTAGGTAGGTGGTAGCGAGGTAATTGCGTACCTACCTATGTTTATAAAAACTAAGTATTAGTTATAAAATGTTATTTCTTTCTGTAAACAAAAGTACCTTGAAATACAGGAGATCCCAAAAATAGTGTCAAGTGGAAATCCAGAGGTGGAGCCACCGTAGAGGTGATTCGGTCTTTTTTGGGACATCCCTGTATTATAGTAGGACCTTCCTTTGAGATAGCTTAGGAACTGTAGTTATTTATTTATCTGGTAGTAAACCTCTACTGCCAGAGGTAGGTACCTACCTACTCTACGTATATGAAGAATAGGTATAAATCATAAGGATCTACCTACCTACCATACTTGCAAGTAGAACTTACGACTGACCTTATAGTTTTGATACTTTTCCTGTATTTTCACAGCACTAGCTAGACCGTTTATCCCTGCACCCAGCACTGCTACTTTTAAAACCATTTCCACTAATATTCATAAATTAACTATTTAAGTAAATTGTGTGAAAGTATAATGGTCATTACGAAAACACCGTAGTTGTGGCTTAATGGCTTATCACAAGTTCATAGAGCAACAAAGTTATCTAACAGTAACTAACAGAGATGTTATTGTAGGTAGGTACATATATGTATCTAAAAGTAGAAAAGAATGATTCATGAGATAAGTTAATGCAGTTTAGGTGCCTACTGTATGAGAACAGACCTTGTAGTTTCAGAGGAAGAGATAAGTTTAATTGAGTCAGGATGTATGAAAACTCTGTCTGTACCTAGGTACCTACTCAGTGGGCATAGGAAAAAAAAACCTCGCTTAAAAGCTAAGCAAGGGTTTTGAATGAGACTACAAACCCTTGTCTCACCACCACGAGACGAAACCTTTGCGGGTAGATAGGTAGGTACCTAAGTACTCATGATTGGTTTAGTTAGATGGATAGAAACACAATTTTAAGGTAATATAAAATAAAATGGTATATATGACCAAATTACACGAAATGTATGAATAGATATCAGCCAATGTAGTGTTTATACATAATATATAACGTAAAGACTAGCGGTATGATCTAACGACTTTAGCCTGCCTGAAAGGGAGAAAAAACAACAAATAGTGTCAATGTCAATTGTGTTGTTTCATGTCATGTCAGTGTCAGATATGAGATATCTATCTCTCCTCTCGTTCTTACAAAGTCACACAACCACAACACTTGTTTTGTTTATTTGTGTGCTGTGTGCTCTCTGGCAGGGCCGCAAAATACTTTGAGAATCTTATTTTATTAAAAACACAAGTTTTCACCATGAAGTAAGTAATACCATTCTTAGAAATCTTTCAATTACATCTGATTTACTTCATGACTTGTTCTTATTAGGATTTCCAACAATTTATGTTTGTTTCAGACTAACGGTAGACGGCTTACTCGTTTATTTTCCATACGACTACATTTATCCAGAGCAATATGCGTATATGTTGGAGCTGAAACGGGCTTTAGACGCCAAGGTACATAATACTTTAGCTAGAAATGTAATTTTCAAATTAGGGCTATATAAACTTTTGTAGGTTATGTTTTGAATTGGTACTAATACAAAACTTTTCAGGGCCATGGATTACTTGAGATGCCTTCAGGGACTGGAAAAACCATATCGCTGCTGTCTCTTATTGTCGCCTACATGATTCAGAATCCACATCAAGTCAGGAAATTGATATACTGTTCACGAACAATCCCTGAAATTGAAAAAGTACTTGAGGAACTAAAGAACTTGATAAAGTATTATGAGAAGAGTCAGGGCGAAAAGCCTAATCTAACAGGGTTGGTTCTCAGTTCCAGGAAGAATCTGTGCATTCATCCTGAGGTAAGTACACACAGAATTAACATAAAGATGGAGTGTATTTTTGTCCTGTCCTTAGTGCATTAAGTCATTTGTTTACAATTATAACAAATTTTTGTCCTAGGTGGGAATCCACACCCTACAATATAGTTAGTTTATATATGTGTGCTTTGTTGATGCGCTTAGGTAAGTTTAATCTTGGTAGCAGGGTAATAATCTCCTTGGCGCCTCACACCCCACTTAAAATCTTGGGAGTCAATTTTATGTACATCTTGCCTTGCCCCTAAAGACAACCTTGACTGCGTCCTAAAGTTGCCATTTCTGCGCACCACCAGGGTCTGCACCTTGTGTGTGGGCACCGTCAGCACCACCCGGCACTGATAGTTAGTAGTTAATCTAAAAACACTTATACAAATGCCAATTCATCAATAGTTGATACAGATATTAAGGTTTGTAAAACTATAATTTTTTATTATTACAGGTGTCACGAGAGAGAGAAGGAAAACTGGTGGATGGCAAGTGCCACTCTCTGACAGCCAGCTACATGCGGGACAAGCACGAGATAGACGACTCTGTGCCCACTTGTAAGTTTAGACACATTCACCAGCCATTTTTATCACATAAGTTTATTTTTATATAAACTTGCAATGGGAGGATATTACCCTCCAGTCTATTTCTCGCGTGAATCCCGATCCCGTGGGAATTCCAGGATAATAAGTAGCCTATAGCCTAATGGAGATCTTTGGGGGAGGCCTTCACCCACAAAGGGGTTCTTGCAGATTAGGTTAAATAATAATAAGTTGTAGTAATTAAGTTAAGTTGTTAGTAGTTAAATTTAAAAAGAAAGAAAAAAAAGATACTTAAACTATGAAACCTGCAGGAAATAAAGGCTTTTTTATTTTATTTTTTTTTATTTAAGTAGCCTATATGTTGCCCTATAACCTCCTCTATCTCTCAGTAAAGTCCCATTAAAATCTGTTGAGCAGTTCCAGAGATTTCCTCTTTAAACAGAAAAACAGGCAAACAAAAATTAAAAAAGTTTGTTTGTGTTTTAGTTTTGAGTAAATAACTCTTAGCACTTGAGAAAACACAATTATTTTGTAATCACAGACAGACACTTCAATTTTATTTATATGTATACATAGATGTATAAATAAATATAATTTCTAGGTCAATTCTATGAAGGGTTCAATCGGGAAGGCAAAGAGTCCATGCTGCCGTACGGAGTATACACAATGGATGATCTCAAGCAGTACGGAGCTGATAGGAACTGGTGCCCATACTTCTTGGCTAGGTTTGCTGTAAGACTATTTATTTATTTATTTATTTAAGTAACCTAGGATTCACAGTTTTCTTATTGTTAAATATAAATATGTTAAAAATATAATGTTGCGCTTAAACCAATTTGAATCCACATTATGTATTCCACTCATTTTACAAAGAGCGAGATAGGTATTAGAACAGCAGAATAGCCAATAAAGATATAAGATTTAGAAAAAAAAAACAGTGTGTATGTGTGTGTGTGTGTGTGTGTGTGTATGTGTGTGTGTGTATGTGTAAGCGTATGTATACTATTGGCAATTCATGCGATTACAATGGCATGCTTGCTTTTGACTAGCCCTTTATACATCCTCTATCAGAATGCTAAACATCAAAAGCAATTCACCAATAACTTTTTTTTAATTACATGACCAAAGCGGTTCATAAGCATTCTGCCTCCTTCCCCAACTTTCAACATATCAATATACAACACACTCGTATTCGTAGATCTGGGTATTTATTTACCACAGTAGTTTTATCCAAAACTATTTACCAAGAAACTTCTCTACATCGTGTTTTAAAACTGTATTTTTTTTTAAATTTGTTTATTGGATGAATAGGTATTTAAAAAATCTATTTCTGTCGCGCTGTGCCCGAGATATAAACGTATGAGTGGCGATAGAGACCGACTTTTATTCAATTGTATAGTAAAACTCTGCCCAGTGTTGTTCTTAAGGTCCGCACAGAATAGGTCGGCCATCCGGATCCGTTCCGCGTTCCACTATTTGGTGACCCTTGATTTAAAATGTCTCCTATGTATTTAATCATATGTCTATTTCTTCAATTTCCATCTAATGTGAATAATCCTTTCAGATAGTACATGCCGAGATAGTAGTATATTCATACCACTACCTCCTCGATCCAAAGATCGCTGAGGTAGTATCCAAAGATCTCCAAAAGGAAGCTGTAGTGGTCTTCGATGAGGCTCATAATATAGACAATGTCTGCATTGATTCATTGAGTGTGAAGATTACGAGAAGAACTATCGATAAAAGTATACTGGCATTGCAGCAATTGGAGAAGACTGTTTCTCAGTAAGTGCTTCTTTATCTGAAATTCAAAAATATTGAAGTTTAAACAAACCGGCCAAGTGCGAGTCGGACTCGCGCACGAAGAGTTCCGTACCATTATCTATAGAAAAACGGCAAAAAACACCGCCGTTTTTTTGCCGTGATCCTACTTAAATATTTATATTATTGTGTTTTTATTATTTGTTGAAAGCAGCAACAGAAATATATAATCTGTAAAAAAAAACAACTGTCTGGCTATCACGGTTCATGAGATACGGCCTTGTGACAGAGAGACGGACAGCGAAGTCTTAGTAATAGGATCCCGTTTTTACCCTTTGGGTACAGAACCCTAAAAAGGCCAGGTCAAGAGTACTTTTTACCAACGAACATGCATGAGGAATGTGATGAGAGTGAATAAAGCAAAATAAGTATGTCAGGATCGTACCAAGTGGAAAGTCGCGGTCTCTGCCTACCCCTCTGGGAAACAGGCGTGATTTTATGTATGTATGTTTGTATTTGTTGTGTGTAAAGTCCGCCAATATTTATTTATTTTATTAATTTATTACTGACACAGCTTTTACCCGAGACTTTGTCCGCGTAGATATTTCCGTAACAGACAAACTGAGTTACTTTCGCATTAATAATATTAGTGTAGATAGATCTGATTAACATTGTTGGTGATATTAATCACAATTTCCTGTTGAAATAGTTTTTACAACCAATACTCATATGTAATATTTACTTCATGAGTGTATGTTTGATCAGGATTCGTGAGGAAGACGCGGCGCGACTTACGGCAGAGTACCAAGTGATGGTAGAAGGACTGAGAGAGGCGGCCGTTGCAAGAGATACTGACATGATCCTAGGAAACCCCATTCTGCCAGATGAAGTACTTAACGGTCAGAGCACTAATATACCTGGTTTGATTAAAATATTATTATATAGCGCTAATAAAATATTACTAAGCAAGGTTTTCTTAGTTTATAGACAAGATGGCGCTGCGGGAACGCTACAATGATAACTACTAGAATTATTAATAATAAAAAATATATTGGTGGACATTTTACACAGCGCCATCTAGCTCCAAACTAAGCAAAACTTGTGCGATGGAAATTAGCTAATTGATAGAATACTGGAAAATGATGATGATGTTGTAACATCCAGATAGAAAAAACATCTATGTTCATCACATAAATGTTTGTTCTGTGGTAATCAAACCCACCACCTACAGTGCAGAAGGCAGAGCTGTGAGGCTAGGCAGTGGTCAAAGTCCTGACTGTGACGGTGAATAAAAAACATCATTACATTTGCAGAGGTGGTGCCCGGAAACATCAGGAATGCTGAGCATTTCCTGTCATTTCTGAAGCGGTTCATCGAATACCTGAAAATGAGACTGAGGATACAACATGTGGTGCAAGAATCTCCAGCAGGTAACTGGTATTTTCAACCTTATTATAGTTATACATGTGCATAGACAGACATACAGACAACGAAGGAACAAGCATGGCTTCACCTAGCTCTTAAGACGTTTTAAAGTGATCATTGTGATTTTATTTAAATACCTTTTATAAAATAAATATTGGGGGACATTTTACACAACGCCATCCAGCCACAAACTAAGCAAAGCTTGTACTATGCTAACCAGATTACTACTAGAATTACTGATATACTTTTTTTTTGTGAATAGATACATAAAAAACATTATTTTAACTTTTCGTTTTTCTTTTCATGTACGTAACCCTAAAATCAAATAAGTATAACATATTCTCTCCAGGTTTCCTCAAAGATGTAGCATCGCGTGTGTGCATAGAACGCAAGCCGCTACGTTTCTGCGCGACTCGACTCAACTCGCTGATGAAGACATTGGAGATCGCTGATCCTCACAACTTCGGTTCCCTTACTCTGATCACACACTTGGCTACTTTAGTCTCTACTTATACAAAAGGCTTCATAATTATCATAGAACCTTTTGACGATAAAACACCGACGGTGTCCAATCCTATCCTACATTTCTCGTAAGTTTAATCAAACTACAAAAAAAAAAATTGTATCACTTTCTTGGCGTGACTAATTTAAATATATTAATGCCAAATTACAGCTTTCTAGCCCTAAGAGTCTTTATGCTAAGCTGCGGACAGACGGACGGACATGGCGAATAAGGGTTTCTTGTAGACAACGAAACCCTAAAAATATTTCTCGGAAAACGACTTTGCTTTATATTATGTAGTGAAACAGCATCGAGTTAGTTACACCATTTCTAACACAAGAACAGCTAGACCGATTTTAATTATTTTCGATTTGTTGTATTTTTTCTTGGTCCTGAATATCAGAATGACTATTAAAATATCCTGAATAATTCTAATCAGTACACCTGTGTGAGCCGGCCGGAAATAGTTAAGGGGCTGTATGTCGACGATTGCTTTTTTTCGAAACGAAAAAAGAAATACTTCTGAACAAGCCACATCTCCTATTTTTATAAGTATATTACTTCAGGTTCCTACCTAGATTTCTATTAAGCTGAAAACATAATAGCAGAAACTTTTCACGATAAAGATATTATTTCAAAATGATACGTTTTAGAATTTATGATCGAAATATTTTGATACCTACTATTAAAATCAACTTGTGATTTATTGTTAAAGATAGGTAATATGTAGATCTAGATTTCTATTAGAATAGGTTTTTGATAAGTAATTATACATAATTTATATCATTAATTTATTCGAAAAGCAAAAGCGGACCACGCGCCGACGTGTGTTTGTCGTCATTGCAGCGGTCGGTAGGATTATTTATCGAAGTGATTAAAGATGGGTACATCTTTATTCACATAATATACTATACATTATAAAATAGGAGATGTGGCTTGTTCAGAAGTATTTCTTTTTTCGTTTCGAACAAAAACAATCGTCGACAGGGAGCGCCTTAAATCCTACTTCGTACTAATATTATAAATGCGAAAGTTTGTGAGTTAGTGGGTGTGTGTGTTTGTTACTCTTTCACGCAAAAACTACTGAACGGATTTAGATGAAATTTTACAGTCATATAGCTTATACATCAGAATCACACGCAGGCTACTTTTTATACAGGTACCACCCCTCGACAAACGCTCCTATACAACAAACGTGTTTTTTTGCCGTTCTTAGGGTTCCGTACCCAAAGGGTAAAAACGGGGCCCTCTTACCAAGACTTCGCTGTCCGTCTGTCTGTCTGTCCGTCCGTCCGTCTGTCTGTCTGTCACAGGATTGTATCTCATGAACCGTGATAGCTAGACAATTTAAGTGGGGCTCCCATACAACAAACGTGATTTTTTGCTGTTTTTATAAATAGGTACGGAACCCTTCGTGCGCGAGTCCGACTCGCACTTGGCCGGTTTTTATATATAGATAAAATAAACCCTTCGTGCGCGAGTTCGACCCGCACTTGGCCGGTTTTTTTGTAAATGTATCATTTTTTGTTCACAGATGTATGGATTCATCAATAGCGATGAGGCCAATATTTTCTAGATTTCAAACTGTGATAATTACCTCAGGTAATATTTTTATTATTTGAATTTGTTTACTATTTTTCTAAAATAAATCTTGACTTGTAAATTGGCATCTTTAAATCAAATTATTATTATTAACACGCTGACCCCGCGAACTTCGTATCGCAATTGACAAATGTTGTTTAAAGTACCCGGTCCCGTTCCCGTTCTTAAGAACACCTATATTGCTTAGACAACAGTGAACTTCATACAATAGCAATAAAGCTCAAATTGACTCTATGTTTTAGTTAGAAAACTAAAAGGGAAAAAGAAAAGGGCTGTTTTTAGGGTTTTTCCGGCAATTATTCGAATTTTTCTCACCTTTTAAACCTTTCCTAGACCTCCACGAACATTTCAAGACCGGATATAAGATAAATCCGTTCCGCCGTTCTCGAGTTTTAGCGAGACTAACGAACAGCAATTGATTTTTATATATATAGATTCGGATAGAAATATCATCACTAAATATAGTTTGACACAAAGTTTCGTTTGATAAAGACAATCACAAGCGAGAAGATTTTTAAAGGAAATTCATTATATTTTCAGGAACCCTATCTCCATTGGATATGTACCCAAAGATATTAGATTTTAATCCTGTCATCATGAGCTCGTTCACTATGACCCTCGCCAGACCCTGTATATTACCTATGGTAAGTATATTACCTATGGTAAGTATAATTCCCTAAGAAGGTTGACGTCAGACAAACGGCCGGTTGTAAAACATAAGCCAAATCCTTCCGCAACATATTTGTTAACATGTTGTGCCCACCCCTCAGTGGGAAAAGGAAAATAAAATGATAAAGTAAGTATGTTTGTATGGACTAACTAAAACAAGTAGGAGCGGCGACGGGCTTGCAACCTGTCACGTGTGGAATGCGAACTGCTGCAAAATGTGGGCATGTACCAGATATAATGTTTTGACGTGCCTCTGACACTTCAAAACATTAGAATGAGGATGTCTAGTGGGTACCCCCACTGGGGGATTACAGTCGTGATCCTATTTATTAATATAATTTTTTATAAATAAATATTTTTCATGAAAATGAAATGAAAAAATGAAAAAAATGTTTATTTCTACAAGCTTATAAAAAAGGAAAATAATAACAAATAACTGCTCAAATACATACAGTTGCTTAAAGTATTAAACTTAGACTAATAAACAAGGTGAGAATAATAAGATGTAGGTATGTTTTGTATAAAAGTAGATCTGTCTGGTGATTCCCACACTAGGCAATGCCTGTATCGTGGGGATCAGGATATGTTTACCAGGACATTATAAAAACTAGCCTCAGCTGACAGGTGATATCATGTTATCTTTCTTTCGTCTTCAGATAGTATCTAAAGGCAGCGATCAAGTAGCGATATCCTCAAGGTACGAGTCGAGAGAGGATGTGGCAGTCATCAGGAACTACGGACAATTGTTGGTTGAGGTAAGTCCCAAACCACAAATACGCTTTTCAAAATTAAAAAAAAACCTTTTTTTTTTCTTTCAACCCGAAGGGGTTCAAATCCCGGCATTTGAGCGGTTTAAAAACTACGTCAGCAGCGTTGGCCACCAACTATAGCATAACGATCACTCTAAATACTTAAGAGGCTCCCAGTCGCTGATTGCTCTTTTTCTAAACGAAAAAAGAAATACTTCTGAACAAGCCACATGTCCTATTTTTATAAGTATATTACTTCAGGTTCCTACCTAGATTTCTATTAAGCTGAAAACATAATAGCAGAAACTTTTCACGATAAAGATATTATTTCAAAATGATACGTTTTAGAATTTATGATCGAAATATTTTATATACCTACTATTAAAATCAACTTGTGATTTATTGTTAAAGATAGGTAATATGTAGATCTAGATTTCTATTAGAATAGATTTTTGATAAGTAATTATACATAATTTATATCATTAATTTATTCGAAAAGCTAAGGCGGACCACGCTCCGACGTGTGTTTGTCGTCATTGCAGCGGTCGGTAGGATTATTTATCGAAGTGATTAAAGATGGGTACATCTTTATTCACATATACTATACATTATAAAATAGGAGATGTGGCTTGTTCACAAGTATTTATTTTTTCGTTTCGAACAAAAACAATCGTCGACTGGAAGCGCCTTAAAGACGAGTAATGTTTTGATGAATGCACAATCGCTTTTTCACAATAACCGCAAGACATACAGTTTTGTTTTTTTTTTATGACAAAGATAACTAAGGATAAGATAAATTATAGACAGAAACACGATTGGTGAAACTTTTCTCGATAGATTTATTTTCTAAACACTAGTTTCGTTTTTAATCAAAACTATGAATAGCTAAGCAGTTCATTTTAATATAATTCGTAATCATACTAGCTAAGTAAATTATAGACAGTTTCTTTTTAAGATTGATGGTTTTCAAGATATTGCATTTTTATCACTTTTTCCGTCTTATCCGGGTAGACTCAGCCCATAAAAAAACAAAACATTTCACATATCGCCTTTATGTTTACCTTATTAGTATCTCGTAGAGCTAATACTGGTTTATGATTGTTGAATTCCAGATATCGGCTTGCGTCCCTGATGGAGTGGTGTGTTTCTTCACATCGTACATGTATTTGGAGAATGTAGTTGGCGCGTGGTATGATCAAGGTATAATTCAATCCTAATAATATTGTTAGCTTTATCCTCCAGCGATTCGGAATGAAACTAGGCGACAATATAAAAGCGAGCGCAAAGTATGGGACGGGCTCATTCGGTGACAAGACATCGTGCTGAACGGACGTAACTCCTTAATATTTTGTATCGTGTAGATGATTTGCTCAATTGGATATTCACGTGTTGTATTTTTTTTGGATTACTTTCATTTATTGCTTTGTTTTCTTTGTTTATAATTTTTAGGTTATTAAAATTGTTTTTTAAAGTAAAAGACTTCTGATTGCTTATAATATTATAAATGTGAAAGTTTGTGCTAAGGCTGCTATGTTTGTTCCTTAATCAAAAATAAACGACAAAACGGATAAAGATGAAATTTGCGATAATAATTATGTAGATAAAAAATCTGAATAAATAAAGATGATAAATGAGGATGAGCAAAAAGGATGATTTTGGTATAGATGGCGCTGGTGTGCAACAAATCTGATATCACAGACTAAAAACGTTTAGTCGTCATAGCAACGCAGTTTTGACTAATGAATGAGACGCATTCTAACAAAATTCGTAATTTATTTTATCAGTACAAGGTTTGTAGGGAATAAATTGGATGCTACCTGAAATTGCTTTTTTCTATGTGATTATTACAAAAAAAATTGACAGAACAACGTTTGTCACTGGTCGGCTAGTCGTATATATATAAATAAACTAGCTTCTAATTCTAATCCGGTTAAAAAGTAGTAAGTCCAGAAGACCATGTTAATTATTTCTAATAATTACGCAATCTCCATCCATTCTAATGCTTACGAATCTATCATGAATCGGACACTGACAGAGTTGTGACAACAAAAGTCATGGAAGCCATAAACAAGAATTGAATTGAATGTTAATATTTAATAATATATTTATTTCGTAACAATTTTCATAGGTACATCAAGAGTTTTATTGTTTGACTTTGTTGCAATTACTTTTTAAGTGATGATGACAAAAATTAACCTTAATTTTTAAACTTTTTATTCTTCTTTGTTTAAGGTGTGGTCGCTAGTCTTCAGAGGCACAAGCTGCTGTTCATAGAGACACAAGACTCTGCGGAAACGAGCTTCGCACTTATCAACTACATCAAGGTACTATGACTATTTCTGTTATCAAAAAGTATTGCTGTGTTACATAGGAGTACAAAATGTACAACGTTTCAAATCCGTCCCCCGTCCGGGCCACGTACACGGGACTGCCCTGTCTAATATATACTTATATCTACCATAAATCCTCGTCACACATATTATATTTACCCAACAGGCGTGCGAGAGCGGACGTGGCGCAGTCCTACTTTCTGTGGCGAGAGGAAAAGTCTCGGAGGGAGTTGACTTCGAACACCATCTTGGTAGAGCAGTACTTATGTTTGGCATTCCGTATGTCTACACTCAGAGTCGGATATTGAAAGCCAGACTTGACTACTTGCGGGACCAGTTTCAGGTAATCATAATAGGCTATTGGACAGTATGAAAATTAAAGTGTTGTTGATAGTAATCTATGTAAATTATGCCTTAGAAAAGCGTTATATAGTAAAATAACTTGAAAATAATCAATAATTTATTCAAAAACCCATAATTAAAATTATCAATTTTTCAACGCCAGTCACATGATACAAAACGGTCATGGTGGTAAACGGTGGTCGAATCGACGATGACGTAGCATGCTTGTCAATATGTCTTCGTCTGCCTTGAAAAACTTGACGTTTATTTACTTGTTGACAAACATATGACGTCACAGAAACTAGTGCGGCGCCATTTGCATAAAGAAGCGTTTTTGCGGGTTATATAAATTGACGATATTTAATTTAAATTTTTAGGGCCAATACTTATCAGAATTTCAAATAATATTGTTTTATGGGTTACATATTAACTACTGAATAATTTAGAATGGTTTTTAAAATCTTGTCAAATAGCCCATTATTGTTTGAATAGATTCTACAGCCCTGTGACAGACAGACGGACAGCGAAGTCTTAGTAATAGGGTCCCGTTTTTACCCTTTGGGTACGGGGTTCCGTAAAAAAGAACTCTCAGTTTTTCCCGAATTTTACTATTTTTCGGGCAACTTTTCATAATAATTATTTAATTTATTTTTTATTATATTTGATGTTTTTATTTTCAGATCCGCGAAAACGATTTTTTGACGTTTGACGCGATGCGTCACGCAGCTCAATGTGTTGGCCGAGTTTTACGGTGAATATATTTCTTGTTAACTTTTTTTGCCAAAGCTTCTAGGGAAAAAATATAATGAAGGAAAGATGTACCAAACAATCTTTTTATTTAAAAAATATATATACGCATTCTATCTGTCATACATTACATAGTACAGTAGATAATTAATTACTATAAAAAGTCTAAAGGTTTTTATGACTGAAAAATTCAAAACTTTTGTTACTAACTTAATGTTGTGAATACATCATAAATTACCAATACAATTTATTTAACCATGTCGTCAACTTCTTGAAGCTGACTGTCAAGCTTCGCTTAGATTGGGGCTAGATGGAGCTGTGTTAAAATATAGAGGATATTTTATAAAAACTATAAATAATTGCAGTGGTAAAACGGACTACGGCATCATGATATTCGCTGACAAGCGTTTCAGTCGCGCTGACAAACGAACCAAACTCCCTCGATGGATTCAGGAGCATCTCAAAGACTCACTGTGCAATCTCAGTACTGAAGAATCCGTACAGGTAATAAAAAAAAAATATATTATATCTTCAGAATTTCTGTAGCACGATCAATTTTATTAAGGCCTGTTGGCCAAGTGGGATCACGACTTTCAATTGAAGTGCGTGGGTTCGAATCAATTTTTTTTTAATATTTGCACTTTTAAACGGTGAAGGATAACATCGTGAGAGAACCTGTTTGTATTCAAGCGACGATGGGCTTGCAACCTGTCACACTTGTTCATGATTTATAACTGTTTAAATATATTATTTGTGAAACAAAATAAACGATTCTAATCTACATATAATGTCAAAAACGGGAAATTATTCACGTAAAAAATAAATTTGTGTAACTACTTATGAAAGTTTTGAAAGATTGTATTCTATTGTAACTGCCTGCCGTGTTTACAACTTATCTTTATTTATTGCTACTTTTAGAGAACCATAGTGTCTAGTTAAACCTAACTTAGGATTTAAGGCACTATTAACCAAAAACATGTAATCTTGTTAACAATAAACTATATCTATCTATTGAATTCCCTTCTCAGATCTGCAAACGCTGGCTTCGTCAAATGGCGCAACCATTCACGAGAGAGGATCAGTTGGGAGTTTCTTTACTCACACTGCAACAACTACAATCGCAGGAACAACAAGACAAGATTGAGAAGCAAGTTGTACAGAAATAGGGATACTACTTAGGGCACCAGACTTGGAAAGCGCCAAGGCGAGATCATCTATCAATCCTACGAATATTATAAACTAGCGATCCGCCCCGGCTTCGCACTGGTAGCATGTTATTTATTATACATATAAACCTTCCTCCTGAATCACTCTATCTATTAAAAAAAACCGCATAAAAATCCGTTGTGTAGTTTTAAAGATATAAGCAAACATACATAAAGACGCGGGAAGCGGAAAGCGACTTTGCTTTATAATTTTATACTATGTAGTGATTAAAAGTTTGTTAGGATGTTTGTTTATTTGGAGGAAACTTGGCTGAACAACTGAACATAGTTATGTCCTGACATTGCATATTGGATAATTCTTATCCAGGTACGCAAGCGAAACCGCGGAAGGAAGTTAGTAATGTTCGTTTATAAGTGCATTACTTGAGAACGGCTGGACCGATTTAGCGTTTCACTGTTTTAATTAGTCCGATCAAGATTTTAAAGAAATAAAACTTGTCCGGAAAATCGTTAAAAGTTCGAAAAACTAAGTGTTATGAAAATCTAATTTGGACAAAGTGGACGACGTCGAGACAGTTAGTAAAAAATAAAATAGCGTTACAGTTGACCAATCAAAATGGATTTTGCTGGTGCCCTAATATGTGAATTCTGTGTCTAATACTGTGTTGAATAAAATGTAAGAATTTTAATAATAGGAGTAGGATAGATACGAGTATAATAAGAATAAACACATTTTTTAAACAACAATGTATTTTTAATGAGCATTTGACAAGAGAATCGAAATAGGTAAAACAAATTGAAGCTACAAATAAGTTTATATTCATACAAACAAACAGATTATATAAAAACAATTAATTTACTGACAATTTTACAAGGAACAATCAAATGCCATAAGTTCATTTAGCATCAAACTGTTTTGCAACTTAACTCTCTACAAATCACACTTAATGCAAGTCTCTAAAAACTAATCAAAACAATGAACTTATCGACTAATCTTGTATAGCAATGACCATACAATTTTAAACTAATACTGTGGTCACATTATCGCGAATAGCCTAACCCAAGAGCGACACTATGAAAACACGCTCCATAGTGGACGAAATCTTTTTTCATAAAAATCACTGTGCGACACTGCATAGTGTGACTAGAGGCACATTGTCGTGTACCTCTAGCCAAAGTTGAGCTCTAAAGGCACACGGTAGCGTGCGCCATAGTGCCGCTCAACACATAAAGTGATGTTTATGAAAAAAGATTTCGTCCACTGTGGGCTGTGGGTGCGTGTTCTCATAGTGTCGTTCTTGAATACGAGGGTTAGGTTTTGCTTCTTTGTCTACCCCGTCGTAATTCCTAGCATATTCACTCGAGAATTTGCTTTTTCTACGAAAGAATTGACATTTAGAAGTAGAATAGCGTCATAGCATCCTGAGGGCTGTGTTTGACTATCTGCCCACCCAACCCAATTTACAAACATTGGATTTCCGTCCATATGGACGAAAATAGGAAGTGACGTGTGGGGTAGTTACTTACTTTACATAAGTACCTACCCATGAAATTTCTATTTCTATTCTATTTAGTTTTTCTAATGTATTTTATTTTGTATTAGTTACCGTGTGATATGGGCCTAAATGTGCCTGAAATAAATGACTTTTATTTATTTTTATTTTTTTTATAGACGTGAAATTTTGATCGAGACAAGTTTAGAAATATCTGTTTTAAATAAGATAAAAAAGATAAACGTTTATTTTAGTAAAACCAAAAATCAACACATAAAAACTAGAAAAGAACACGTACATTGTGGTAATAAAAAAGGTCACCACTTGGCGTATGCTCAAGCAGTAACTACTGCAAGATCGCTGCGTCGTTCATTCTTGCGATTGCCCGTGCAAACAGTAGAAAAATCGCTGCTTTTAACATGTTTTTGGACTGTAAAAAACTTTTCTCGGGTGTTTAACCTAGATGTGCTGCTGCTGACACAACGCGAACAGGTCGTCTGATAATGTGGCCCC
Source organism: Hydriomena furcata (assembly GCA_912999785.1). NCBI lineage: Eukaryota > Metazoa > Arthropoda > Insecta > Lepidoptera > Geometridae > Hydriomena > Hydriomena furcata. The sequence continues at coordinate 1,836,388 of OU538834.1, read as the reverse complement.
AACATACACGTTTAGCTACAGGAATTGTATATCGTTTTGACACAATACAATGTCAGCACCTGACACTTGATATGCCAGCTGCAAGCGTAGACATCATTTTATCTAAACCCGCAATACTGAATCATGAGATGGTTTGTAGCTTGACCCTAGATTCACTAGCCATAGACGAGAAGACAAAATAAATGAAGATACATGTTCCAACATGTCGTTCAACAATTACGCGATTATTATAAAACTATTTTTAGGTCACAATACTCAATGTTTATAGAAATGTCCCGCGTCGCGTAAAAAGTTGCGGGACACTGCAATGTCGCAGGACAAAAAATCTGCGGGACAAAATAACCCCTACATCCGTGGCTTTAAAATATCGCTTTTAACAAGTACGTAATTGGACTAATATAAAACGCGCCGAATATTTATTAGAAATAATTTTTAATTAATAAAAAGATATCGCGATATATCAAAAATATTTTCTAGAATCAAATGACGTATACACTATACTTTGTAATACTAGTTTTTAACATTGCATAAAACATTTTTGATTTACATGTATGTATGTGTATAAGTGCCTGTGCACACCGCGCTTTATAAACGCGCCGTAGACGCGCGTTTCTAGCGATACAGACGCAATACGCACGCGAGTCAGACGCAAGCTCTACAGACTGCGTGAATCGTGCACAGGGACTTAGGTATGTACCCCCGCGTGAGATCTACATTTAACTAACAATTTTCATTTAAAAATTAGCTCTTATTTATAAATATGTACACAACCCATTGTAAATAATTATTTCGCGCTTCAAAATATCACACAAATCACGTAGGTATAATGCAAAAAATCACTAGCACTAAATGTACTTTCAACAGAACAAAATAATTAATTTTAGATCTAGGAAATAGCTTTTTGAACCTCATCAAAATCTCAGATCAGTGAGGACAGCAACGACAATTAAAAAAGGGGGTAATGTGCCCACCTTACTCATAATCACCAAAAAAGGTCTAATAATAATAATTGATTTATTCAAAACTAACTGGCCAAGCGCGGTTTGGCCATGATAATGACACAGACAGACAGAGTTACTTTTACATTTTATAATATTAGTACCTATAGCTAGCGTCATTTTAGCGCGCTCTACTGGTGTCGATTCTGTTGTGTCCAAGCTAAACTTAAAATTTCGTAAAAAAACGATCGATCTTATTCCTTTTATATTAAAGTCTAAATTAGAGTCACATCAAAATGACAGTCCTAAAACTTGGGATATTCTAGCCGTTTCGCTATATTTTTATTTCGCATATTTGACACAACCAAGTGTCATCTTAGTCAACACCAATTTACATGTTGATTAAATTTAGCTTGACGTTTCTAAATTTATTACAAAAATCGTAAATTTATTCAAAACTATTCTATGTTTTAGAACTGTCACTTTGAGGTTACGCTATTTTATACTTTAACTTAAAAGAAATAAGATCGACAGTTTTTAGGAATTTTAACGTAAGCGTGGACACAACAGAATCGCCACCACTATCTCTATCTCCTTAAAATTAAAACGATGCTAAAGAATGCAGACTATTTTATAGTGATTATGAATAATTAATAAATATTGGTGAACATTTTACACAGCGCCACCTAGCCCCAAACTGAGCAAAGTTTTTATTAAAGGAACTAGATAACTAATAGACTACACTGTTAGACTTATATATTTTCTTAAATATATATAAAAAGTGTTACTAAGTTTATATCAGTTGCTGTCTTCACTGGCTGATTTTCACTTTAGTTCAGCAAATATGTATCTATGAAAATTTATTTATTAGGAAAAGCAACAGCGGAAACAACTTGTGTTACGTAATATCTTTATAATTAGCACCATACTAAAATTAACAAACTAAGAACCCATCTCACTATAGTTTTAAACATTTTTAAGTACTTTATGGGCAACTGATTCTTTAACAAAAAGACCTGCGCAAATTTGCGGACGGGACGGTAGAGGAAAGGCCTCGGAGCATCGCAGCGCAATTTTAGATGCTCCAAGGCATTGAAATATATATCAGTGTTCTATTAATTCAATATATTTGGCGGACTTTACACACAACACTATCTAGCCCCAAACTAAGCAAAGCTTGTACTATGGGAACCAGATAACTGATAGAATACTTATATACTTTTTTTTTGGTACATACTTATTATATAATAGTAACACCCAGACACAGAACAAACATCTATGTTCATCACACAAATGTTTGCCCTGGGTGGGGATCGAACCCACAACCTACAGCGTAGAAGGCAGAGTTACTACCAACTAAGCTAAATCCTCTGCCGTAACGCCCGCCAATGTGCGCAGGCCAAGATTGTTATCGACATTACACTAAAGTCATCGATCAATATCAAAGCCATATTTCCATACTAGGGCAATTCTGGTGTCTCCACTAAAACTGACTAAAATTATGGAAAATAAGAACATTCTTTGTCTGTTTTCGTTAAAAGTCTAAATTAGCTGAATTGACAGTCCTAAAAATTAGAACAGTAATTTTTTTTCTAAATTTACCTAAATTGGTAATTGGTGTCAACATGTAATTATTAACACTTGGATGTGTAACATTTTAGTAACGAAATAGGTTACAAACTAATTTTAGGTGTTACTCAATTTTAGTAAATTTTTGGCAACATAATTGCCAACATTGGTGCCAATTCTGTTGGTTCCAGACTAAACTTAAACTAAAATGGCATCCATCGTCTTCTGTTTCGTATAGAGTAAATAAGACAGCAATATTTTTTAGAGACGGTAAATAGTTTTTAGTTTAGTGTCAACAGAAGCACAATTGTCTAGTGTAAATATAATTTTGGAGACGTCTAAAATTCTAAAAAGTTTTTAGTTTCGTTTGATGCCAACATAATTAACACTATTGTCTAGTGTAAATAAAATAATCGTAAAATACGAACAACGGACGTGTACATATATATTTTATCTATATTTTAGCTACCGTAACATCTAATTTCGCGAGTTCAACGTAAATTTTAACTATTTCCGTTTTTACTAAAACTATCATAAAAACCGGCCCCCAGCCTTCTGTAAAGCGATGGTTAAAATTTACTATTCATAAGATGCCTTTTGGTCCATTAAACTTTCACGCAAGTGTTGTTAAGACTAGCAAAATGTTAATTATTTCATCATTTGGTTTGAGCATCCACTGTTGTTGTCCCAATTAATGTTTTTCACTGAGACATCTTTACCCCACGCTTTATGGGGTCGTCACATCATATTTCCTTCCAATTGTGTCTGTCAGACGTTCTTTCAAACAATCTATTCATTTTTTTAGTCCTACTTGTATGTTCTAAACCTTTATATCTAAAACCTCGTTGCCTGTTATACCTATTACACAAATTCCCATACCACGCTAGTCTATATGAGTGGGTTTCCATTGACGAATCGGACCGAGAGTTGACCGACCAATCACAGTGGTCGAAACAGTTGAGTCAAAAATTTCGAGCGCTGTGATAGGTTAATTCAGTCTGCTCCGTACAGCTTAGAGTGCGTTTCCGCATTAATGGAAACGCACTCTAACTCCTCAACATTCTACAGGCGTAATGTGTAAGGAATTAGAAATTAATGAGGTAGCAAAATATGGTGTAGAAACAACAATGTTTATGCGGGGATCCACAAATTATTTCTTAGTCAAGTTAGTAATCTTATTCGGAGACGATGTAGTAGGTTCACCATGCTTTCAGTTCTAGGCGGGACACGTATTTTTAGTTCCCTCACTCGTCATGAATTAGTATCTTCTAGAATCTAGTGCTCGTTGTGCTTCTGAATAGGTCTGGGATGCGTGTGCGTGTGCGTGTGCGTGTGCGGAGTGCGGTTCCTGATGGCAGCTGCAAGAAGGGCGCGCCCAGAGGCGTTGCACAGTTCGGTGCCATCTCGGGCACCGCACACGCGAGCGCCGTTCGAGAGTGCGTTGGATATGTGGCTGGAATACAACAATATCTTAACTATACAAAGTGTCAACCAATATTTATCTATAATATAAAAATAAGTCGGGTTTTCCTAACTGACGCTATAACTCCAGAACGCACGAACCGATTTCCATGGTTTTGCATTCGTTGGAAAGGTCTCGGGCTCCGTGAGGTTTATAGTAAAGAAAATTCAGGAATAATTTCAAGAGAAAAGCAGGAAAACAGGAACGGGAACTTAACACAGCATTTGTTAATTCTAAAGCGATACGAAGTTCGCCGGGTCAGCTTGTCTAAAATAAAATAAATAGGATCACGACTGTAATCCCCAAGTACGGTAGACATCCTCTCAGATCTTCAGACGCTTAGATTATATGACGATGTCTAGTGGGGTTAGTCAGAGGCACATCCAAACATTATATTTGGCACATGCCCAGATTTTGCAGTAGTTAGCATTCCATACGTGACAGGTTGCAAGCCCATTGCCGCTTATAAGAATACTAACTGGTTTCCTCACGATGTTTTAAATAAATAAATATTGGCGGACTTTACACACAGCGCCATCTAGCCCCAAACTAAGCAAAGCTTGTACTATGGGAACCAGATAATATTAGATATATTAGAACCAGATAGATATTTTTTCCTTCAACATTTTAAGCACGTGTTTTTGATGCGCATATAAATTTTTCGTTTCATGTATGCACGCCGGGATTTGAACCCACGACCTTCGAAATGAAATTCGAGGTACCTCCCACTCGGCCAACACGGCTTTTTAGACTTCAGTTAGAACAACGCTTACCGAATCATGTGGAAAGGTAAGTGGTTATTGGATAACCACTCGATGCTTCCCGAAGGATCAATGGTGGCTGCTCCCACAAACTTGGACACACTCGCGCAAGTGAATATCAGGTTCACGCGGACACCATCCTGTAATTAAGGCGATACTTGAAATTTTTGTCTTTTTGTATGGGCTGAATCTATCTTAAAAACCACCAAATTTAAAAAGAAACCGTCTGTAATTTACTTAGCTAGTATGATTATCTAACAAATTATATAAAAATGAACTGTTTTGATTAAAAACGAAACTAGGGTTTTTGAAAAGCCAACTTTGGAAAATAAATCTATAGAGAAAAGTTTCACCAATCGTGTTTCCGTCTGTAATTTATCTAGATTAAATCCTGAAGCTATCTTTGTCGTAAAAAACAAAACTGTATGTTTTGCGGTTATTGAGAAAAAACGATTCTGCATTCTTCAAAAACATTTATTACTCCTCTTAAAATGTATTATTTATACTAATGGCTGCTGATAAACTTACCTATCTAGAAATTAGGTTAGAATTGCTTAGCAGTTATTAGTTTTTTATTTTGTTATGTAGAATGTAAGCTAATATTGTAAAAAATTGGTTAGAGAATAAAGGCTTTTTTATTATTATTATTATTATTTATACTAATACTAGCTGCTCGCCCCGGCTTCGCATTGGTGGTACCTGGATAAAAAGTCTACCGATTTTGTGCAAACTTCACATAAACCATCTACTAAATAGTCCGAAAAAAGCCTAAACATTTGGTTTGGATAAGTGAGCCCGTTCTTGATATAAAATTACACGAAAAGTGGCATTGATTTTTATCACTACATAGTATAAAGCAAAGTCGCTTTCCGCTTCCCGCGTCTGTATGTCTGTATGTATGTTTGCTTATATCTTTAAAACTACACAACGGATTTCGATGCGGTTTTTTTTAATAAATAGTGTGATTCAAGAGGAAGGTTTATATGTATAATACATGCATAATATAGTAGAGAAACACTGATAATTTTAGAGGTTTCTAATGTGATGTCGTAAATAAACACATTTTATTGCGCTTACATTGCAAATGCTGGCTGAACCCCACGAGATATATCAAAATAATGTACTACAGTATTGTACACCTTAAAAACGTCTACAAAAAAGTCAACGATGGTATTAGAAATGTCTTACGCACAGCGAAGCGGGCACGGGTCAGCTAGTATATTATAAATGCGAAAGTAATCCTGTATAACCGCTGGGCCGATTGTGACAAAATTTCTTAGTATAGAGATAGTTTAAAGTCTTAGAACGGACACAGGCTACTTGTTTACCCAAAAATATCTTTAGATTTTTTGTAATTTCAATGTCTAACGATAAAGTCGAATCGAATCTGTAAATACAATCTACGCGAACGAAGTCACGGGTTACCTGCTTAAACTTCTGCAGCTTCTTCTGAACATTCGGACTGAACGGATAGCTTCCTGTACTCTGCGCCATATCTAAACTGTGAACATCGTCTGCCTTAACCACCATATACCTCGCACTATCCGGCACTTCAGCATACTTTTCTATATTAGCCAATAGCGTCTTTCCATTTGGGGACATTGGACTCTTCGGGCCATTGAACGATTGGGGGGAAAAGTTCTGAGGTAATGCTGGCCAACCGGACCGACCCTGCCCGTTTCTGTATCCATACGCGTTCTGGTAGTAATTATTATTCTGATTGTTCTGATAATCTTGGCTGTACTGCGGCTGGTTGTATTGCCGGTACTCATCTTCGACTCTCATTCTCCAGTTCGGTGAATCCACTGTTAATGGTTTAGGACGCTGACCGATCCCGCTAGGTTGCATGAGCCCTACGTTCTTTTCCTCAGCGCCCAACACGTGGACCACCGTGTTTAAGATCTGCTCGTCTAATGGAGTCATGGGTTTGCCTGGATTCGACATTCGACGGATGACAAGGGCGCATAACTTCTGTCGTAGATAGAATACACTGATAGCATCTGATGCGTCAGCATTGAATTGCATCCAATCATCCAGGGTTATCCCTGCTGTGTCAGGTGAGGAGTTGTTTTCATCAGCTTCGCTATCACTGTCGCTCGACAACCCTGGAGGATTCGCTCGCTGCGTCAACGCTGTACTGCTTAAACGTATCGGTCCACTGAACAACGCGACAGTTAAAGGTGTTACCAAGGTACAGCACCTTATGAAGCAGAATCTCCCCGCTCGGGAGATCTCCTCAAAAACAACCCAATCCGTTGGGAGTTTTGTCACGGATTTGTGCATCGCGCTGTTGCCAGTACCGCCGTTGTGCAAAGTGGATTTAGGGTGGAAAGCTACCCTTACTTCCTTTGACGTTCGCAGGGATGAGGAAGTTCGGTCCACCCTTGCTATTGACGGGTATAATCCAGCTGTTAGAACAGCTTTCACCACATGCCACTTCTCCGAGTTGAGGTTCACGTCTTTGATGTCTCCGGACCCCCTGGCCTTAACCAAGCACAAAGCTCGAAGTTGTGCGAGCAGTTGCGAACGATAAGCGACGATCATCTCCATGGTGGCACCGCATATGAGATGTTTCGCGCAGAACACTCGTTCGGTGCCATTCGCTCGCGCTTGTTGCCATGCTTGGAACGCTCTTAACAACGCCATGTGGTCCGAGTAACTCTCCGAAGCCAGTTCCTTTCTGGCTGTGTGTCCCTTCTTTCTGTTCTCCGGGTTCATGCTGATCTGGAAAGGTTCTTTATTCGCTAACGAGCAGACGATCGTCAGGATCGGGTCGAGGCATTTCATGACACACGCGTACAGTAGCATCTTTCCCAGCTTCGGTTCTACGGTCAAGTCTAATAAGTGTTGACCGATTTCGGTTAGATCCTCCATGGGTGTCAACGCTCCGATAGTCTTGAGGAGTGTGACAGCGTTTCTGACGGATAAGAACGAAGGAGGTTCCAACGCTTTGGTCAAAAAGTCTGCAATTGGTGTATTACCCGCAGCCAGTAACTTTGTATGGAGACATAGCTCCGAGAGTGGTACCCTCAAGATCTCCGGCACGGAATTCAGAGGTAAAGTCTTAAATCTTCGCTTGGAACACATATGGAAGCTGTGTCCGGGTTTGGTTCTACCTGCTCTGCCTGCCCTCTGTTGGCAACAGGCTCTGGAAGTCCAGACACACTGCAGCGAGCAAACTCCACCGTTTGATTCATAGTACTTTTCCTTCACCTTACAGGAATCTATCACGTACACCACATCATCGATAGTTATCGATGTCTCGGCTATATTGGTTGAGATGATGATTTTTCTAGCACTAGGTAACGGGTTGAAGACTTTCTTTTGATCCAAAGTTTGCATATTACTGTGGAGCGTGAATATCTGATACTTCGGCGCGTTCATTTCTGTGCATGCTAGGATTTTGTCTCTCAGGTTGACTATATCTTCGTACCCGGGTAGGAATATTAATATACTTCCTTTTGGCAGGTTTATGTGGATGTGTTTGACCAAAGCCAGCATCAGATTATGGTCGATGTTTTCTTCGGATGCTGTGTGATGATAGACATCGAGTAGGAAACTGTCCGCTGGATCCTCATCGGATGTGTCTTTGGAGTCTTCGGTCTTGTTGTCTTTGGATAGAAGGGCGATGCACTCGGCGTGATTGTTGTCTGTGGCGTGGTCGAGGGCTGTTTTGCCGTTGGTGTCTTTTATGGTTGGATCGGCACCTGAGGTAAGAATCTCTTTTTATAAATGTGCAGTTTACCTTGTTGAAAATTAAACAACTTTATATTTAGTTAATAGATGTTTGCGAAAATTCATCTCAAAATACTAAACGGACAAAGATTATATTTGTGATAAATGATTTGATTTGAGTTGCAAGCTCGGTCACTCAGTTGAGCTACTAATACTCACCCAATTGCAGAATATGAGCTACCGTCTCATGCAGCCCCCCGGCCGCAGCCGCCATGAGTCCTGTTCTGCCGGACCCTGATTGGGGCAAGTCCACGGGGGCTCCTTCGGAGAGGTACATGTATAGGATCTGACAGAACGAGTCCTGGGGACGAAAACATTACATTATAGTAACACAGTTGACTGGCCTTACAGCTCGGTTGGTAGTAGCTCTGCCTTCTGCGCTGTAGATTGTGGTTCGTCACCCGGGGCAATTATTTGAGCGATGAACATAGATGTTTGCTCTGTGTCTGGGTGTTATAATGTATCTTGTGTATGTATTTACAAAATTATATAAGTATTCTATCAATTATCTAGCTCCCACAGTACAAGTTTTGTTTAGTTTAGAGCGAGATGGCGCTGTATGATTAAGTCCACCAATATTTATTATTTTTAGAACAATTTTCCATCGGTACTACTTAAAGTATGACTTATTATCTTACCAAGCTGCCTTCATTGAAACATTCATCTAGAAACTCGTCCATATCAGTCTGTAACGCAGGATCTACTGCGACCTCCTTATTATCATTGCTATCTTTACTGCCGCTTTCCTCTGATGACCCTGACTTCTGTCCTGAAATAAAAAATTAAACAAATTTCAATTTTGTCTAGCCATCACGGTTCATGAGATAGAGCCCTGTGACAGATGACGGACAGCGAAGTCTTAGTAATAGGGTCCTGTTTATACCCTTTGGGTACGGAACCCTAAAAAACTGTGTTTTAGGAGCCAGAAGAAGTTACTAACCTTCCAGCTGCGACCAATAGCTCTGTCCCGTCTTCAGCTTATGCTTGAGTTCCTTCTCAACCTGCGCCATTTTCTTGGTCTTGTATTGAGATATCTTGAGAATGTCCTCTAAGAAGTACCTTTGCACTTCGAATAGCCGTCCTGGGATTGTTACTACGGGGCAGTTGCTGAAGTACCTGGGGAAATGGGAGTTGATATGGTTAGAGATGATTATACCCTGATTTTCCCAATTATTTGGGCTTCGGACCAATGTTATTAATTTAAAGAAAACTTATGGAATTATTTAGATAATTAAATTGATATGAATAAGTAAAATTTACTACCAACTCCTATTATATTTCCTTTAAATCTGTTTGTGTAGTTAGAAAGCAATTTATTGTATTTTTTATTCATCAGGCAGACGACGTATCAACGACAATTTCTACATTCATTTGGAATGTAGAATTTAGCACCGTGGACGTAAATTCTCGATAGTCGAAGGTAGAATTTTTATTTTTTTATTTATACAACTAAAGCTGTATTAATTTTGATGCTAATTTTGGTTTACTATATAGACTTTCTCGTGTGCTAGGCCTGGTAGAGAATATTCGTATCTGTCTTAGCATTACTTCCTCACCTGGAGAATATCTGAGTATCAGCAGTGGCAGACATGAGAATCAGCTTAAGGTCCTTGCAACGAGGTAAAGCGTCGCGTAACGCTATCAGCAGAAAATCGCTGAACTTGTCGCGTTCGTGTACCTCATCCACGAACACGTGAGTGACGCCTGCGCAAACAACACTACGTTAGCTAAATAACAATAAAAAATATAGGAATACGACTGATGAGAACGACAGAGAAGCGTGACTTAAGTGCACCAATATCGGTTCCGTACCATTCATCTATAAAAAACGGTAAAAAAGGTATTCTGTTTTTAGTATTTGTTGTCATAGCGAAATACATCATCTGTGAAAATTTCAACTGTCTAGCTATCACGGTTCATGAGATACAGCCCTGTGACAGACGGACGGACACAGACAGACAGACGGACAGCGAAGTCTTAGTAATAGGGTTCCGTTTTTACTCTTTGGGTACGGAACCCTAAAAAAATGATCCATCAAAGTCCGCAATGCACTATCTACTTGAGCGACAAAGAAGCGTGACTTAATTGCAAGTTTAGGTCACACAGTGTTATAAAAGAACTTACCAGTCAAAGAGCTGTCTCCCGCCATCAAAGTGCGCAACAGAATTCCATTAGTGCAATAGGTCAGAACTGTTCTCGGACTGACTCGCGATTCTAGTCGAATTTGGTATCCGATCGACTGTCCAATCTTCTCGTTGCGTTCGTACGCCACCTGAAATGTATTTTTCAGGTCAAAAAAAGCTGAAATCAAAAAAAATGGCTCACAACTGTGAATCCCAAGTATGGTAGACAAGACCTCCAGGCGTTTAGATTCTTGACGATGTCTAAGGCCAATAAGTCCAAACATTAGATTTGGCCTACATTATGCAGTATCCTACTAATCCTACTAATATTATAAATGCGAAAGTTTGTGTGTGAGTGAGTGGGTTGTATGTGTGTGTTTGTTACTCTTGCACACAAAAACTACTGAACGGATTAAAATAAATTGAATTCTTTTTCAATATTATATTTTTAGCTATTCTTTTAAAAATATTCTTTTTTCTGTGTCATGTGTCGAATGTAAAGTTTAGTCGTGCCTCTGACTATCCCCTTTAGATATCTTCAAGGACCTAAGCGACTGGAGATCTGAGAGGATGTCTACCGTACTTGGAGATTACTAGTCTAGATTATTAGTCGTGATCTATATTTTTTTTTAAAGCGAATTGAATTCTCTAACCTAAATTAAATGAAACTTACCTAAATTGCACGATTCTAAATGATCCAAGTGATTTTAATGAATAAACGCTTTGTTTTATTTTGAAATAAATACAGGATTCTTACTCGTTCAGCAACCGAAACAGCCGATATCCTCCTCGGCTGTGTGCAGTATATCCTGGCTGGCTGCTTGTGTTCCTGACAATGCTCCAACACTAGCTGCGGCAGCTGGGTTGTCTTACCGCATCCTGTCGCGCCCGCTACTATTATCACCTGAAAACACATGGCTATTTAAAAATGATCGATGATGAGAAAAATGATTTATTTGGTTTTCTAGTTTTAAGTTAAATTTGATTTTGTGGAATTTCTTCTACATAATGTTTAGTCTTAGGTCCCTTCTTTAATTAAATTGAAAAGGACCTAAGACTAAACATTATGTAGAAGAAATTAAGGGAGGAAGACAGCAATTTTTTAATTTTTACAAAGTCAAAGTGAAATTCAGAAGGTATTTTATCATTAAAATCACTTTGAAATGGCTAAGGAGCTAGGTGAAGCTACATCTGTTTCTTACGACCAAACCTAGAAGAATCAGACAGCAAACACAGCTTGATGCCTATCATTTCTTTCAATTAACTTTTCTTTTTGGGACCAATTTACTAATCTATTTACCTGATTATGCACAATAGCATCAATGAGATCATGCCTCTGCTCATAAACAGGCAGCTTCTCCCTAAATTTAATTACATCTGGATTGTATGATGTGTTGGGCACCTGCAAATAAAATGAAATTAATAAATTGTGGTATAAATCTAGATAATATTCTTACACTGAAAAACTCATCTCAACTCATCAATTTGATAAAAATCTTTTTCAAATGAGTTTACTTATTTTACAAACTTTCATGATTAGTAGACATAATTTATTGATTTTTACACAAGTCTTTATCAATAAATGTAGAATATGTGATAAAGACCTGTTTAAAAATGAATAGCTATAAGTCTACTTACTTCAAAATAGATATAGCACCATTTCTGTCCAAATTGTTGCTGTATGTGCTTAATGTTTTTTTAATCTTTTCATATCATACAAAAATCTTAAACATATTTTATAGTAGTTCACATTCTTTACCTTACATACCTTTTCTCATAAATAGACCATGACTAATGAGTTAAAATTACCTGAGCAACTCCATTATTGAGCTGACCCATAGCCTTATGGGCGAGTTGGGGGCTCCTCTCCTTTTCAGGGCAACTGCTCAGATCCTCCTTCTCCTTAGTTGTGATAGGAAATGCATTGAACAATTCAGTGATAGTACAACGCATGTTTGAGTCCAGAATTAATTTAGCGTCATTCTGGACAATAGATGAGCCGGCACGTTTGTAGATAGTTATGAAGCGATTAACACCTGGAATTTGAAGATCATTAAGGTAAGTCCAGTGGGACTATTCCACAAACGAAAAACGATTATATTGTAAGTTTGGCAAGATAACATTGTCAACTTTGGCCTACATAGAGGTAGGCTAAAGAAAATATGGATGGACTGTGTGAAAGATGACATAGGTAAGAAAGGACTGAGTGATGAGATGACGGCTGATAGAGGGAAATGAAAGAAGAATATAAGTTGTGCCAACCCCACTTAAGTGGGATGAAGGCAGGAAGATAATGATGATATTGATAAATTCAAATTCTTGTATTTTTAGGGTTCCGTACCCAAAGGGTAAAAACGGGACCCTATTACTAAGACTTCGCTGTCCGTCTCTCCGTCTGTCTGTCACAGGGCTGTATCTCATGAACCGTGATAGCTAGACAGTTGAAATTTTCACAGATTAAGTATTTCTGTTGTTGCTATAACAACAAATACTAAAAACAGAATAAAATAAATATTTAAGTGGGGTTCCCATACAACAAACGTGTTTTTTTGCCGTTTTTTAAAGATAATGGTATGGAAGCCTTCGTGCGCGAGTCCGACTCGCACTTGGCCGGTTTTTTTATTGATTTGTAAGTAGGGTTACGAACATGATTGTCAAAAGTAAATATATGGGTCATTCCATAGTTCAAACTATAGTCGAAAGATATAAATTTTACACAATTATTGTTACGTTATATTGTTTTTGGTTTGCTAGTAGACCCTCAGGTTATATTACTGTTTGGATTATTTTGTCATTGCTTAGTCATCAGTTTAGATAGGTTTTCATGTGTTGTGCAATAACTAAGAAATAAGTATAAATACCTTATGAATTTCATTAGCATTTGTGTGAGAAAACATTATAAAACGAATTTAATTTGAGTATTTCGTGTGTTACATTAGTAATATTAGTTATTTCTATCACATTGACAACTTTATGAACAAGTCAGGTGATGGAGTTGCTAATTATTGGATATCTTTGATTTGGAAATGGATATGACAAAACGTTTCCATTAGCTATGTAACTAAACTATAAAGATAAATAAATTTTGCTGCAAATTACTATTTTATAAAACAATAAACAAAAAAATCAGTAGGTCATCTAGACGTGGGACGAAAAAAGATGGACTAGGATTCGTCAGCATTTTACCTTTCCCGCGTGATTTAGACTTGAGTCCTAGCTTGGCGACCCTGGCGTGGATGAAGCCTCGCTCCTGGGCCGACAGAAATGTAGGAAACTTAAGCTCTGTCTCCTTTTCATCGCTCAAAAACTTATCCAGCTGAATCTTCAGAGCAATGCTCACTGATTCCGGGACGGGAAAAACTTTGTTGGCCGTATTCTGGCGCTTTCCTTTCTTTGTACTCATAGTGAAAACTGCACGGTCTGAACAATTGGACTAAAAAGCATATCAGTATTTTGTTTACTTGGTAAAAGAGGCGAATGCATCGACGCAATCCAAAATTAATTATTTTTTTATTTTATAGAGGTGGTGCGTATTTACTCGACCAGGTTTGCAAACCTGGTAAAGGCATAAAAAAATACGTACCAGGTATGACGTCTTAGTTTGAACGCGTATTTTGTACTTTAAAGTATTTGTATACTAAAGTATTTTTGTACTTGAAAGTATTTTTGTACTTTAAAGTATTTTTGTACTTGAAAGTATTTTTGTACTTTAAAGTATTTTTGTACTTTAAAGTATTTTTGTACTTTAAAGTATTTTTGGGGGGGGGGGTGCTGGGTGGAGTTGGTTGGGCTGACAAGTATTTCAAACCTGGTTTTTCAACCTGGTATTTGATGGAGGTGGTATTTATTAGACCTGGTACGGTAAACACAAGTACGACCCACCTCTATATTTTAGAGGTTTTTTTTTCATTCGGTCATTTGATGCAGGCTAATGTCGTTGCCCATATACCACATCTTTGGCCCATACTACCAAAAATAGTCTTGTTTTCTTCTCTTTTCCATTTTATATAATGTGATGTTAGTTCCTTTTTTTGAATATAGAATTTGTCGTAGATTTTATTTCTTGTTTTGATTTCCAAGTGGTTTGTGTATTGATTGTGGACACTAGGAAATCATGATTCTACAGTTACATTAATTTATTTATCTCGCTACAGTGAGATTCAAAAGAGTCGATAGTTGTCAAAGTCACACACAGACTTGACATTGTCAGTTCTACTTTATCCTCGCCTCGTTTGTCGTTTGACAGTTGACGCGTTTATTTATTTCTTTCATGAAAATGTGAAACACCGATCGACACGTGAACGGATCCACTTGTGTTATTTTTGTGGTTTTACCTCGTTTTCTATAGCAAATAAAAGCTAGAACGATCCTACAAGACTACAACATGCCGAAGAACATCAAGCATTTAGTAGTGGACACCACTGCATTCATAAAAGCTGGTAACCTCCAAGATATTGCTGAAAACGTCTACACCATACAAGAGGTAATTGATGAAATAACTAACGACAGGCAGAGAAAGAAGCTCGTTGTGCTTCCATACGATCTTATAGTCAAAGATGTCTTTACTGAGAACGTTAAATTTATCACAGAGTTCTCCAAAAAGACTGGAGATTACACAAGCTTATCTGCCACAGATATCAAGGTTATGGCTTTGGCATACCAACTCGAAAAAGAAAAGATAGGAACAGCTCACCTCAAAACAGACCCTACACTACAGAAAACTGTCAAGGTCACAGGACTTACTGGATTCAGTTTACACCCTGATCAGAAACCAGAAGACACACCAGGCGATGTTAATCAGGAAACTGGTGAAGTGTCTAAATGTGCAATAAATTCCGAAACAGGAGAAGCATTGCTTGTTCCCAATACAAAATCTCAAATTACAGATGAAGCAAAACCAGCTGAAACTGAAGTAAAAAATGTAGAAATTGAAATAGAAAAGGCAAATGAGAATGATATTGATGATGATGCATTAGCAGATGATATAGCTGAGCAAATTAAGAATATGGATTTGAAGGATGGAACAGTTGATGATCTAATCGTCAAAGTTTCCGATGAAGAATCCTCAGAGGAAGACTCAGACTCTGACAGTGATGGTGGAGAATGGATTACTCCTGGAAACTTGGCAGAGAAGAAAAAGGAAATGGAGCAAGGGGAATTTGAAGAAAAATCAGTTGAAGTAGCTTGCATCACATCAGATTTTGCAATGCAAAATGTGCTCAAACAAATTGGTCTAAATGTAACTTCCATTGATGGCAGAATCATAAGACAACTACGCACATTTATATTTCGTTGCACTACCTGCTTCAAAACCACAAGTGTTATGACAAAGCTGTTCTGCCCCAAATGTGGGCATTCAACTTTAAAGAAAGTTGGTGTTAGCATAGATGAAGAGGGAAACCAACACATACATATAAATGGCAGAAAACCCCTTACAGCTAGAGGGAAGAAATTCAGTCTTCCAACGCCAAGAGGTGGCCCACATTTCCAGTATCCAATCCTTACAGAAGACCAGCACATTCACAAGAGATTGGCATCTAAAATGGCTAGAAAGAAAACTAACGCTTTAGACCCAGACTATACGGCTGGATTCTCTCCTTTTGTTATGAGGGATGTTAATTCAAAGTCTGCAGTTCTAGGAGCTAGAGCTGATAAGCAGGATCTAAAATATTGGCTGAAACATCACTCCAAGGGCAAGAAATAAAAATGTATATTACTTATTTTAATATATTATTATATTTAAATGCATTATTGTGATTTATATTTATACACAATTATGTACAACAGTACCAAGATGATATTATTTTTTTCCAAGTTTGTCTTCAATAAATTTGAAGACGGATTTTATGCAAGAGTGTGATGTCATTTCATGTTTTTGATGTCCTGAAAAAATACAATCAATATTATTATTCTTATACTAACCATTATAAAGTTTTGTAAAACTGGCATGGTGGGTTTATACAATGTTACCATGATCTGCAAATATTTGACCCTGGGGTCATAAAAAACAAGGTCCTAAAGTAATATCAAAACAATATTGTGTGCACTGTGAAAATGACATGGCCCCTGATCTTAGTTTGGTGGTACCATGGTATTTAAAGTTTCTGATACCAATGATAGAGATGCTAGTGCAGGGTCAAAAGTATCAATTGTTTTTATTTATTTTGCACACCTGCAGAAACTCTTGTAACATCAAAATCTGGTGTCTTCATTGGAGTATCTAAGGGTGATGCACTTGATATCCAATTCCTAGTTATCTGCAAAAATAAAATAGCATTGATCAGCACAGAAAACTGTAAATATGTATAAAACTACATTACCACAGAAAAATATTGATTTTTTACCTGTTTCAAGAAGTCTGTAACTTTGATATTGGAGTAGCCATGCACAGAATCTGTAAATGCAATTGCCTTTACTCTATTAACAAAGTCCTTCTTCATTTTATCAGCTAATGTCACGGTAACAACACCTCCATAGCTGTGGGCAACTATTACAATGTTTTCTGCTTTGGTTTTAGAGACATAGGTTTCCCAAACATAAAGTGCATGCTCTTCAGCTGTGCCACTGTGTTTGATTTTCTTTCCGTTTGGAAGACAGTTTTCATTCGTATTCAATACCATCACTCCATAATCTTTAGCTAATGCTTTATTTATGTATGGAATTTGTGTTCCCATATCTAACTTTTCGTTTATTATTAGTCTGAAAATGAAGCAGTAAGTTAATTTTACAGTTAAGTTTAAACATTGACAGTTCATTGAAACAAAATACTTACGATCTAGCCCACTGACCAGCCCTCACTGCCCCCGAGCCATGAATCAGTATCATCAATGTATTCTTCACATCATAATCTTTGGATACAAATACAAAGGTTCCATCAATTGAATCTTTTGGCACTGATAACATTGTCAAGTTCACCTGGGTTTCCAAAAGGTGGTAAACATAATTAGTGATTGCATCTCCCAATTCCTCATAATGAGCTTGACATTCTTGATGCTGGGCGCTTATGTTGAACTGAAATGGTTCATCACCTGGTTGTCCATCTTTTAATTTTCTTAGCTGGCCATCTGGAATGTGAAAAAAACTTCCTAGAAAATTTAAATATTGACCAACATCTGGTTTATATAACAATGTGGGTTCTAGAGCTAAAACTAATAGATCTCAATGGCTTGAATATTAAAAACAGATGTTTTTCAGCAATCAGCTTTATATTGTAAACAAATGGTTGAGTTATGTAGGCATAGATGTACACAATGTTTCTAATTTTAGATCAACCACAATTTCACCATAGAAACCCGTCACAACTGAATTACTAATTAATTTAATAATATGCAATTTATACAGAAACTTTGAAAGCCTTGAAAATTACCAGTAAAATCCTGATAGGACATTTATTTCTTACCTGAATTAAAGGCGTAGCCCAAATTCTTCATAGTTTTTATGGCGTCCATCGTCAAAGCTTTGGTTTTCAAGTGTTTGAGAGATAGTAATATTTGTTTACATAGAGTGTGAGTGCGAAGGTTCGGAATCCGAATTGCGATATTACGTAGCATCAGCTCGCAAATAGAATTGGTGTAGGTGTAGGAAATGGTATAGCAATTGTATTAAACACAGAAGTTACATTTTAATCAATATGTAGTTTTCAATTTCACCAGTCGAATCGTACGAGAAAATGCGAAAAAGTGCAATTACAACTAGCCAGAGTTTTTTTCACAGTAAACAAAACAAATATTTTGCTCGTTTGACGTTGACGTAGCATGGTAATGACAGATCTGACAATGATAATGACTCTAATGTGACGTTACAAAGTAAATTGTTTTTTTTTTTCATACGTTTTGCAGGTTGTGGGTTCGTTCCACTCCAGTCCACATGGTACTCCTAAACTCCTAACCAAAGAGCATATAAGTCCTCCTAACCACCAATATTTGTTAGTATAATGCTCCTGATCAATTTATAAATCTATTGAACATCCTAGAATGGAAAAATGTTAAAGAATCTTAAAAAAAATATCTTTCTGGGAAAATAGAAAATGAATAGATGATGTTTTTTTCAAATAATTTCATTAAAATACCTAAACCTTAACAGTTTCAATCATTATACCAATCAAGGAAAAGCAGAGTAAATGACATTACTAGCAAAAAGAATAGAATATAGACTCTAAGACCAGCATTTCTCTGGATGGCTTGTCGTATCTGATCGTTGGCATCTTTGACATTTTCTGTGGTGCCAACAACTGTGTTTGATATTCTGTCTATGTCTTGCTCTTGTTGTAGTACCTGGAATTTAATTTTAGTGATTAGAATTTACTATTAAAATATGTGAATAAGTAAATCACTACTTACACCTGTGGCCTAGTGGGAGACTTTCAATTTGATTGTCGTAAGTTTCAACTTATGTATGTACCATTATGTTTTCCTAATTGAAAAATGTATGTTTTTGCACGCTGTGGAGAAAATCATTAGTTAGTCAGTTGCGCATGAATTGATCATGTCTTTCCTGAGCATGAGACTGACTAAGTGTGTGAGGTATAGGTGCTTGCTGGGCAAGCCTACTTCATCTAAAACATGTCCTGCATCCCCCAAGTGAATAAAAAGTTCTATCCTACACTTTTTAAATCATATGAAAAGGCTTTTTTATCTTGTAATTTTGAAGAAGTTACCTTCTCAGTGAATATTTCCTGCAGCTCAGCAATGTGAAGTACTTTGCTTTCAATCTGTTTCACCTCCTCTGTCATGTTGTTTAGCTCATTGTACAGCTGGTTGTTCTCAGACTCAAACATCTGCAATTCCTCTGCGCTTAACTGTGTTTCTTCCGATGCGACTGCCACTTCATTTTCCGACAAATCCATTTTAGTTTTAGCTGTATCAACTTCTTCTTCAGTCTCTTTTTCTGGTACTTTGTCAGTAATAAAAGGATTGGGTATGTTTGATTTAATCTGTGGCATCTCTAGACGAGATAACTTTTTGACGTCAAGGTCTCGTTTTACCCGGATTGCTTTGAGTTCACTGTGAATCTTACAGACAGACTTCAAGTACACTTCAATGAGGTCTATAACCGTGTCTATGTATTCCCGCATCTGTGCAGACACGGAAACCTTCCGGTTATCATTCCTAAACTCTCTTACGAGATGTGAACAGGTGTTGATGATCCTTTGCGCTCCTGTGTCTATCTGATCGCGTTCATCTTCAGTCATTGTCTCTTTCCCAGTTCCAGAAGTCCCATTGAAGAAGCTGAGATACCCTTCTCTGTGCTCCAGCAAAAAGTCCCGTAACCTGGTAATCTGTAATGTTATATCCTTAGCAGTAATCATGAAAGCTGTTTTTGGTTTAGTCCTTAGTATCCGTTGTTTGTCGTCGTTTCCAGGACTTTGTATGCCAAAGGCCTTGTTGCGTGTTTTCACAGTTTTGATACATGCTTTGAATAACGGTGTTATATCCATTTTTTACGAGTTACGAGATTAATCATGAATCTCACAGCCAGTTTTTCACAACACAACACTGGCTGGCTGTTTGATTTCCCTTTCCCTTGTGGGCTGACTGGCTGGCTGCATTAAATTTTTCATTTTAAGACGTCTGTCAGTCATTTAAGACAATATTGTCAATGTCAAAAAAAAACAAGCAACAACGTGGACACAAAGCTGTATTCCACTTTGCATGTCATGCCTTTTTCTTTTTTTTTAGTCCTTGACATTGACAGTGACAGTTAAATTATTTTTATTGCATTGCTGTTACAAAGTTGATCCACTCGTAAATTCAATTTCATTTGCTACTCAGGTACCTACATCTCGTATTTCAGACTCAGTATTGGTTTACTGTGCGTGTTCCCAAACTCGGGATAGTTTGCTTTCTGCTGTGCTGTGCTGTGCTAGATTTTTATTCTGTGCTTGGTGTAGCAAGCGGAGCGAATGAACGAAAACGATCGATATACTCTGTGTTCTGTGCTTACACTTACAAACATGTATTAGCTTTTTGATCAACAAAAATAATAAAAATCAAACACTGAATTTTACAAATTACATAGATCAAAGCTAGATTTAGTGGTTTTTTGACATATCTTACAATGGGATCTACAAATGGGAATTCTCATCAGAACAAGCATTCGGTACCCACAGATATACTGGACGACCTTTGCAGGTTGGTAACCTTTTGCCTTCAAACAACCATCCTAACAACCAGGCCCCGACTGAAAACCAGCGTCGCACCGCGCTTCGCCTACTCCTTAGGTTCGGTGCTGTGTGGCTCAATGCTGAGACGGGGACCTATTTGTCCCCACATGGCACAATTCGCTGTTGATTGTTTTTTTGTGTTGTGCTTTTGGAGCAAATAAATGTTTTTTCTTTTTTTCTTCTTTCTTTCTTTCTATCCTAGCATAGTTTTACATAAATAAATGAGGGAAAATATGTAATTTATATCTCGTAAATTTGAAAACCGCTACTGCGCCACCATACTACGTCGTTACTCCTGTCACACCCTGGACATATACAATGTACCTACTTAGCAAATTTTTTGCTTACTACAGCAAGATAATGTTTGTTGCAAATGTGTGCGTGAAGTGAATAGGGCTGCCATGTTACTGTTGCTAATCTGCGCAGGCTGTACTTTGACTTTGTACAAACGGCACAGTGCCGACATAGCGTGCCAATTAGTTATGATTAATGTAATGGTTATTAAAACTATAATCTTAGGCGACCAGGGCTACACTAGGGCCTCCATAAGTGAGAAGCTCATTGTCCCTAAATCCAGCTCTGCATACATACATTCATTTATAATAATACTAGCTGTCCTGACAGAACTGTCCTGTCAAATTTCAATAATCCCACAGAAAAAAAAACCGTCAGTTTTTCTTGACCCTAATGCCACCTTTATCACTCAGGAGTAAAATAAATACCCTATGACTTATTCTCATACCTACCAAATATACACAACAAATTTTAAAAAAGTCTGTCAAGCTTTGAGGAGTTTGGTTACAAACATTGTGACATTGTTCATTATCTTCCTGCCCTCCTCCCACTTAAGTGCGGCCGGCACAATATGTGTTCTTCATTTGTTTCCGTCTATCGGCAGTCATCTCATCACTCACTCCTTTCTTACTCATATCATCTTTCACATAGATGGATGGACTATCCATATTTTCTTTGACCATCCACATTAATTCCTAAAATTCATCTTGTTACATGACTTTCTTCTCTCATGACATGCCCATACCATGCTAACTTATTGCTCCTCATTCTAAATAGAAATACGGCTAATTACCGAGAAAATTATTAACTTATTTTCTTGTATTTTTGTTTAATTAGCCATTTTCTATATAAAATGATTAACGGTTTTTAATCATTTTATATCACCATAGTTTTAGCTCCTCATTATTTTCTTCATTATTATTATATATTTCCAGCCGCTTCATAATAAACCTGCCAGCCGAAGACCGTGGGAACCTTGTAAGAATCTGCTTTCAAATAGAGCTGGCACACTGGTTCTATTTGGACTACTACTGCACCGATGAGACTACTAGACTGCACCCTTGTGGGATAAGACAATTTGCTGCACATATTTTTCAGGTGAGTCATTTTGCCCACAGTTCTGTTGATGTTGGTATATTAAAATGGTTATTCTTTCTACCATGCTTGGGGAAACAGAACTGTGTGAAAGATGACATGACAAAAGATGGGGATCTTTTGTCATGTCATCTTTCACACAGTCCATCCATCTCCACTTAGACCTGTCACTACTCTTGTATCCATCCACATTCATACCCATCACTCTTCTTATAACATAGCTTTCTCACCTCTGCATAACATGCCCATAACACACTAATATATTACTCGTAATTTTTTCTGTCACTGTTGCTTACTTTCAGTCTTCCTCTGATGTACTCATTTCTTATCTTGTCCATTCTCGTAACTCCACACATCCATTTCAAAATGCACATGCAGGCCTTACATGCATTCTTCTTTAATATGGCACTAGCTTTTAACCGCGACTTGGTCTGCGTAGATTTAGGAAATCGATTTATGACTTTATCGTAAAATTTCTGTAAATCAAAAGAAAATTTTGGTTAAAAGCAGACTATGTTGGATAAGCGTATTTTTCTTTAGGTAACAAACAGTCCATATACCAATTTTAAGCTTTCTACCTTGAACACTGCAGAAAGTACAATATAAAATTTCACCCAATTTTTTAAGGATATGGGGGCATTTAAAAAAAAATCTGATGCTCATATTGGTCGTTAGCTACAAAGAGTTCGCATACCAAGTTTTAACTTTCTGCATTGAAAATTATTGTGGAATGCTCCATACATACTTTCACCCCCTATTTTAGGGAGGCGGGGGAATAGAAAGAGACAAAAAGTAGCCTATGTCACTCTCCAGCTCTTCAACTCATCTCACACTCATCATCACTCATCTCCACATGACAAAACACACCAAATTACGGCTTTCTAGCACTTAAAATCTCTGAGCTAAGCTGCGGACGGACGAACATGGCGAAACTATATGGGTCTCTTGTAGACTACGAAACCTTTGGACAGGATATCATCTGTGGGGAAAGCTAGTCTAAAGCTAGGCAAAATTCGAATAATTGCCGGGAAAACCCTAAAAACAGCCCTTCTATTTTTCCCATACAAAAGTTTTATAACTAAAACGTAGAGTCAATTTGAGCTTTATTAGGTTTGATTATACGGGAACGGGAACGGACGGGCACTTAAGACAATATTTGTTAATTCTAAAGCGATACGAAGTTCGCGGGGTCAGCTTGTATGTTATAAAAAATATTGTTTACAGCACGTCCCACAACTCCGCGAGCATGTGAGCAGTCTAGACGCAGTTCTTGACAATTGGCGCGAGTACAAGCAAACTGTGCCCACTTACGGAGCCATACTATTCGATGCGGATCTCTCGCATGTGTTGCTTGTGCAGTCCTATTGGACGAAGGCTTCTTGGGGCTTCCCGAAGGGAAAGGTTAATGAGGATGAGGAGCCCTGGAAGTGTGCTGTTAGAGAGGTAAATCTTATATATAAAATTCTCGTGTCACAATGTCAGTTACCTTACACCTCCGAAACGGCTTTACCGATTTTTACCAAATTTAATATGCATATTCAGTAGGTCTGAGAATCGGCTACCTTCTATTTTTCATGTGCTACGTCATCAAGTTCTTCGATTTGCGCATTCATTATTTTTGCCAGACTCACTTTTGATAAATAAAATATGATAAAAACTATCACTTGATAATGATCAGTCACTACAAGTAAAACTCTTTGTTGTACATGAATAGGAAGAGATAGCTATAGCGATAAGGCCGCCTATTGTCACACTGATTTCTTAATCGTTTTTGCATCTTAGTTTATTCTGTTTTATTTAATCATACTTACTTTTTCAATTTTCAGGTGCTTGAAGAAACGGGCTTCGATATTAGCAAGCTAATTAACAAAAATGAATATATAGAAGCCATAATTCACGAGCAAATCGTTCGCCTCTACATCATCGGGCACATCCCACGCGAAACTAAATTCCAACCGCGCACAAGAAACGAAATAAAAGCCTGCGAGTGGTTCCCATTAACCGATCTCCCCGCAAACAAGAAGGACATGACCCCAAAGGTCAAAATGGGGGTCAGTCCGAATGCATTCTTCATGGTGCTACCATTTGTGAAACGAATGAGACGATGGGTGTCCGAAAGGAACCCCAAAGTATTCACGAACAGCACGCGTCGAACGCGCCACAAGTCAATGGGAGACATTGAGTCCACATCTTCCACGTCTAAGACTAAAAAAAGCATTTCTCAAGGTCTGCAGAATGAGATAACCGAGTACCAGCAAACTCAAACCCAGCCGTACACCGAAGGCAAGGAGTATCAGGTGCAAAGCTCGAATAGAATTAAGAATCATAACGGACATGGTAGTGGAGCGAAGGTAAACGGTAATGGAAGTAGGAAGGAGCGAAAGTTGGCTAAAAGACAGCTCTTCACGCCTCAGAATACGCATTCGATTGACTTCTCCCCGGTGCAAAAGGAAACCACCCCTAAGGCGGAGGCAATAGAGCCTAAAATCGATGGTTATGATGATGCGTTTTTCAATTTTGTGGCCCCATCGTGGGCTAATTTCAAGTTTGACAGACGCGCTATTCTTGACTGCCTAACTTGAAAGGGGCCAAGTTGTATCCTGTGACTCGTGAGACTGTTCTCTTCTCTGTAATAAACGTTGCATTTAGAGGGGTACATGTTTTATTTTTATCAAATCAAATCATTTATTTGCAAGAATACTATCGAAAGCAAATGAAAGGTGACTTCAAAAAGCCGTATTGGTCGAGTGGGAGGTATCTCCTCATTCACAAGGTCGTGGGTTCGAATCCTAGCCGTGCATCAATGAATCTTTATAATTAAAAATTGATATGCGGTGTAGGAAAACATCGTGAGAAACTTACTCGTATAAGCAGGCTTGCAAAATGCAAAGTTTGGAATACTGCAAAATGTGGGCATGTGCCGAGTAATGTTTGAATGTACCTAGCCCCTAACTATCTCCTACAGACATATTCAAGGTTCTAAGCGCCTATCTTTGGTCATAAATAAAATAAATAAATATTGGCGGACTTTACACACAGCGTCATCTAGCCCCAAACTAAGCAAAGCTTGTACTATGGGAACCAGATAACTGATAGAATACTTATTATACATATTACCACCCAGACACAGAACAAACATCTATGTTCATCACACAAATATTTGCCCTGGGTGGGGATCGAACCCACAACCCAGACACAGAACAAACATCTATGTTCATCACACAAATATTTGCCCTGGGTGGGGATCGAACCTACAACCTACAGCGCGAAGGCAGAATTACTACCAACTGAGCTGTGAGGCCTGTCAAATCCTATTTTTTTCTCAAATTGACATGTCATAGCCATTCAATTTTGCTTTTACAAATATTCTTAAAACCCTTCTTTAATAATGGCAGGTAAGTAGGTATCTTTACAACAAACCTACTGTCATTCCGCATATTTGTTCACCTCTCGTAAGTGCCCTACGTATTTAAAGTCGGGGTCAGAGTGTATCACTGAGCAAGTTCTCACCGGTGTAGTATCGGAAAACAAATTATTTACATAAGTCTCGTGCCCGCTATCTTGCGTACCTAATTGCAATATTGTTTTATTTCTGCGTAATAATGTAGCCGTGTTGGCCGAGTGGGAGGTACCTCGACTTTCAATCTGAAGGTGGCGGGTTCGCATCCAGGTATGCATCAATGGATTTTTCTGTTCAAAAACACGTGCTCAAAACCATGAAGGAAAACATCGTGAGGAAACCAGTTAGTATTCTTGTAAGCGGCGATGGGCTTGCAACCTGTCACGTATGGAATGCTAACTACTGCAAAATGTGGGCATGTGCCAAATAAAATGTTTGGACTTGCCTCCGACTACCCCCACTAGACATCTTCAAAGGATCTAAGCGTCTAGAGATCTGAGAGGATGTCTACTGTACTTGGGGATTACAGCCGTGATCCTATTTATAATCTATTTTTATTATTTTTTCTGCTTCCAACCACTTCAATGAAGATCGCAAGGTGGGGATTAATACTAATTATATCAATTTGTGTCATAATCTCTTCATAATTGATTGTGCTTATAATGCCCAAATCCCCACTGCTTCATTAATAAACACGCGGCGAGATTTTAATACGATTTCGTTCGAATTCCTACCGGTGGAGTGGAAAAAGACCCAATGGAGATTATAAAATACACTCTACCAAACCCAACGTTCAGTTTAAAGGTTCCTACGTAAAGGGGAAATGTAGAGATAAAAGAAAGTAATTTTCTACAAATTGAATACTTTATTATAACAAGCATTTGATAGGTACATTTTTTTGCAAGAGTTCCAAATTAATATCACATCAAAGAATACAATCTTTAAAATAGTCAACCAAACTTAAAAATATAATTAATCTAAGTATTAAGGATTTGTATAGAGTGGGTAGAGATACGAATATTTTGAAATTGATTATAAAAAAGATTCGTACGATCTCAGAATTTTTAGGGGTCTTAGATTTTTTGTTCATTAAAAACACATTTTATCATAATCATTATAAAACAGTTTTCACACCAAAATCGTTATTTTTTCGAGTTAATAGTGAAAGTGGTTAACGCGTCCTCAAACCTAGAGGAAGTTGTGGGTTTAAATCCCGATTAGGTTAGCGTTTTGTGTTTCTTATAAAAATATTTTATTCACATTATATCTAAGATCGTACATAAGGTATACATAGACATACATACATAGGCATAGTTTATTAATTGTAGATATATATCGAGACATCGACATAGAAACACACACAAGTCCTTGTTATTATTTAAAATAAAGAATAGTCAAATCAATTATGTAAACATCATCATAAATAATATATCACATCAAATTAAAATAATAATAGGTACCTAGTGATGTCAATTCTGTTGTCACCTAACACTAACTAAAAGTAACTAAAACACGATCGAACTCATTTAGTCTAACTTAGAGTAAACCTTAAAATGAGAGTCCTTATTTAAGAACTGACTTATTTAGTCTAAATTAGAGTACCTAAACCTTAGAATAAGAGTCCTAATTTAAGACTGCCGCTCTAAAGTTTACGCTAATTTAGGCTTTAACTTGAACAGAATAAGAACGTTTGTATTTTACTAATTTTTTTGCCAGTTTGTCGTGACAACAGAAATACCTTCTAAATAATAATACATAATAAGCCAATTATATAAATTGCAGTTTCAGGATGTGGCCTAAGATGTACATGAATTCAATAGCCTACCTAGATGCTACAACTAACATTTTGGAAGTCAATGGTGCTTAATTCTACCTAAACGAACTTAATTCTAGCTAAAGTAACTTATTTTGACTACCCACTGCAGAACCTTCTTTTATGAACACGAAAAAATAAACATAAAATTGACTTGAACATACGTCCTAAATTATATATGCACAAAACTAAGTTTTTAACTCTTCAGCAGGCCTAGCTAGTTGATCAGAGTATTTGATTTGTCTACGAAAGAATAGACATTAATTAAATTTGAACGATGAATATAGCGTCTGTAGACGTGAAATTTTGTTTGAGGCGAGTTTAAAAATAACTTTTTTCGTTCATTCCTGTGATTACCATGCTCAAAAAGTAGTAAAAATCGCTGCTTTTAACACAAACAAATATGTTTTTGTCAATACTTTTGTAATAAAAAGTTTCCTTGGGTCATCAAGCTAGCCTTGCTAAACACTTTGTGATAACATTTTGCGTTCTGCAAAGATCTTGGTGCATATATACGAAAATTTGTATTGTCGTGTACACGCCGTAACGGCTCAACTGATTTGGATGACATTTGAAACAGATGGCAACTATTAAGTTCTTCGAGGTTTTGTTATTTATAATACAAAAAAAATACCCAAATAATAGCGTTAGGCGTTAGTCTAGAGTTAGAGTACTTAGAGGTCACCTACGACCTATTTATGTAAATATTTGTATTTTTTATAATTTTTTAGGTATTACAACTATTTTTAAATTAGGTATCTGAAGGATCTGTCTAACGCATAAATAGAATAAAATTGTTAATAAAAAAAGATAAAAGTTAAAATCCTAAATCATCATTTTCTTCTCCTTTTCCCACTTACTGTGGGGTCACTGGGGTCAGCAAAACATGTTGTGGAAGGATTTGGCTTATACTTTACAACCGGCCGCCTGCCTGACGTCAACCCTCTTTGACAATAAGTTAAAATTCTGAATGTTTTTAATATTATAATAATAGTAACTTATTTTTTTATGTTATTCGGGTAATCGGGTACCTCTATCTTCCTCCACCTTTTGACAACAGCTAGACACTATTTTTGGGGACATATGATCATCATCATCATCATCAGAATGTTCATATAATCAAAATATTAAATTACTTTAACTATCATTAACTTATATTAATCCTTATTCCAGTAGTGCTATATAATACAACTACCGCCATGTTTCTTATATGTAATGCGTCCTTTTTGTCATATTTTTTTTTTAATAATAATAAAATGTACAACAATAAAATAATATCTTATCCTAGACTATAATTATAATTATGTTGTCAAATACACTTTGAATTAAAATAAAAAAAATACAAAAATAATATCTTATCCTAGGTTAGACTACTTATATTATCTTAATTATAATTATGCGTTTCGGAATTTTTTGTTGATCTATGTATACACCTTGCATTGTGGTACCAATGCCGATCCGTTATTTAATCTAGAGGTGTAAGGGGGCGTCC
This sequence comes from Hydriomena furcata, assembly GCA_912999785.1. NCBI lineage: Eukaryota > Metazoa > Arthropoda > Insecta > Lepidoptera > Geometridae > Hydriomena > Hydriomena furcata. Next base: position 1,807,544 of record OU538834.1, on the reverse strand, counting down.
ATTCATTATGTGAAGCGTTTAGGGGGGGGGGGGGGGGGGAAGGGCCGAAAAACTGCCAAAAACACTACACGTAATAAGCGAACGCCCCTTTACAACATTTTCCAAGCTCGTTAGTGACTGACGAGGAACGGGACGGCCATTGGTCGGATATATTCGGAAACACAAAAATTGCCGAAGCGCATAGCATCGTAGTATAATATGAATTTATCAATTATCGATACAGTTAGATACCTATATTTACAAGCATTCTACTTTAATATCCAATATACCTAAGTTTAGTTATTGTAACGAATACAATAACTTCCGAATTGCAAATACATATAAAATTAACAATTATTGATTATATTAATATTTCCAAGTATCCTACTTTATTAGTCACTTATTGACAGATTTTTCTAAATACACCACATACCTAAGTTAAGTTATTGTAACGAATACAATAATTTCTGAATTGCAAATACATATAAAATTAACAATTATTGATTTATTAATATTTCCAAGTATTCTACTTTATCGATCACATAATGACTGATTTTTCTGAATATACCACATACCTAAGTTTAGTTATTGTAACGAATACAATAACTTCCGAATTTCAAGTACCTACATATAAAATTAACAATTATCGATACAGTTATATTTTCAAGTATCTTACTTTATTAGTCACTTATTAATAGATTTTTCTGCATATACCACATTATCTAAGTTTAGTTATCGTAACGAATACAATAACTTCCGAAATGCAAATACATATAAAATTAAAAATAACTAATACAGTTATATTTCCAAGTATCCTACTTTATGGATCACTTATTGACTGATTTTTCTTAATACACCACATACCTAAGTTAATAGAGATTAATAGAGTTATATTTCCAAGTATCCTACTTCATTGATCACTTATTGATAGATTTTTCTGAATACACCACACCACATACCTAAGTTTAGTTATCGTAACTAATACAAAAATTTACGAATTGCAAGTAACTAATGCATGAAGCTCGCATCGGAAAAAGTATTAATGTATTTACATGCGAAGCGACCGTCAGATGTTCATTTACTAAAATAAAGAGCGCATTAAACGTAATAAAATTTTACAAATATTATTAAATTATTTTTATAATTTATATCACTTTTTATATTTATCACATTGCCTTTAGAAAAAAAAAATTAAGAAATTTTAAATGAGATACCCTAAAAGTTAACAACCCGGATAGTCATTTGAAAAAATATTTGAATTTAAGTTTATAATTTCTATTACATTTGAGATATCTAGAATAATAGCGACATAAAAATATTTAGTTAGTTAAATACTTATATATTTAAGTCGTAATATTAGGTCGTTCAAATTAAGGTTGGTAAGTAAGTGGGTACTCAAATTTTATGCATCTCTTGATAGGTAGATAGAAAATCCATCAGTTAACATTTCCTTTGTAGGCTTTTAGCATTTTGTTGTCGCGAGAAGTCCTAATACGCCTCGTTTATAATCAAATTATGAATCAATATGAAAACATCCCAATGCCTACCAATCACAGCCATTTTTTGATTCCGAGTTTCTCACACCAAAAGTAACATGAAAATTATGTTTCCCTACAATTACTTAGGTAAGTTTTGTTGCAATCAGTTTCTTTTTGAAAACGGTGAATAAATAGCTTTCCAATATTGTATTAGCTGTAGTAGGTAATAAAGCTTTATTGTAACTAGAACCTTTTTGACATGGTGGTATCTGTCCATAGATTACCGGTTACGAATAAAAACAAATTCAAATTGATTGTAACAAAACTTATTTAATTGAGGGGCTGGATGATTTTATTAGATAATATTTTTGAAAGATGTTAAAGATAAATCTTGTTTCGAAACGGTTTATCCTACAATATAGTATTAAAAATAAGAAAATTTGTGAGGATGTTCGCGTTTCAATAACGCTATAACGACTGCACCGATTTGAATGAAACTTGAAACAAATAGTACCACGCGAACTTAATTATTAAGTTTGTGACATAACGTATTAAATCAGTATCTTCCATTTGTTACCATTGGTGAAATAACCCCTCTCACAATGCGCTCTTTATTTTAATAAGTATTTGTGTTGAAACTAAAATTTCTCTAAGATTCTCTGTTATCTCGTAAATAGCTGCTACTGTAGAGAAACAGGTCAGGTCGTTCTTGAATTTCATTTGCTTAAAACTTACAATCATCATAAATCTACTAAAACAACATCCAGGGCCTAGGGTCAGTTGCATAATAAAGTCAAGCTTTAGTTAGTCCAGTTCTATAAGAGGCGTCGCGTCGTTGTTTTAAAATTACGTTTACAAACTAAAAAATAAACCAACGTAAATGCTTTTCAACCAATCGAAGAGTCAAGAGACGATATAGTTTTTTTTTTAGTTTTATGAAGGAACTATCGAGAATCTCTTTTCTTCGTCTGTTGAAAAAATAATAATAAAATACATTCAAAAATAGTCATGGTACAAGGATACATTGTCGAATATTAGAAACTACAAGAACCGTGGTACCAAAACACAGCAGATCATGTTAGCCAACGAGTGTAGGTATGTTTGTGGGCTGCGCCAGTCGAGTATATGGTAAAATTGATGTAGGTAAAGACTGCTTAGCTGTACTATGGTACACATGGTACTCTTAATTTCTGATACAGTTGTTCTATCTCGTGAAGGCGATGTGTAGACATGTGCTTTTGTGTACGTGTTGTAGTTATGTTGTAAGGACACGCGCTTGTGTGCGTTCCTGCTCAGACGTTACTGAGCGCCACACAATAAGGACCAATCAGCCTTCGTGAGAAACAACTGTACCTATGACACATGACATCCCAGTGTGGGGTCCGTATGCGACTGTTGAGTATAGTTATGTACTTCTTATGCAACAGGCCCCGGCAATTACTACAAGATGCGTTTTTTTCTACTTCGTTAGGCCTTGGTAATCTCTAATTTTTTGGTTATATTTACAGGGGATTTCTTATTGATATAGCTACTCGTATTTTATTTATAAATAAGCTTAATTAATAGAAGCGATAGGTAAGAAAAAGTGATTATATTGGCTTTATAAGCCGTAACTTAAGATATATAATCGCGTAAAATAATCGAATAACCTACTTATTTTATGTTTAACTTAGTACCATAGAATGTAGAACATCCAGAAACCGATGGTACTAGGAACGCGACTCAAATCCAAATCTATTTTATTTTTTTGATATTAACACGGATTTTACACTTTTAATCGTCTTCAAAATAATACTTGTATGTACAAAAGCTTTTCCAAATAACGCAAAAAAATATTATCAGAATCGAAAATATAATCTACTTTACTACTAAGTAGGTTGATAAAAACTTTTTAACAAAAAATCTAACATACAACCGGCACATTGAAAATAAAAAAAAATTGTGACCAATCGAAAAGTCGAGACTTTGAGAGACGTTAAAAAGTTATTTTATGACGTAACTATGAACTGCTCGATCTATTTGTTTGGCTGTTTTTTATTTGTTTTCGAAATTCTCAGCATGAGGTTTTTATGAAAGTATTTTTTTTTTTTTGGAAAATCCACCGAGAAGTTGTTGAATTCTGGTAAAACTGAGAATGCTTTTAGGTAGATAAAAGATTTTTGTAATTTGGACAGGACGTCTACTGGTTCAGTTCACTAGTTTCTTAATAAAAACCAGCTAGTATCTTTGAGGCCGTATTACAATCTCTAAAGAGCATTATTACTTTATGAGCGAAAGTGACAACGACATACGTGTTCGTATAGCGTTGTCACTTTCGCACCGTGAGCAATACCGCTTTAGTCTTTAGAGATTGCTGTACGACCATTGATTTTTTTTTCGATGTTCTAAATTCTATGCTCATTACAATATTAACTAATAGATGTCACAATACCCGATGCATTCCGAAAAGTTTGATTTTAATGGATTATATTTTTTTATGAACTTTTAATACGTACATGATATTGGTTAAATATAATGATTAAAATTGATGAATAATATATTTATCGCACCGAAGCGAACTAAGTGAGCTACAGATTTGATTAGGTACCAATTTAATAGTCGTTTTTTTTTTAAATTTCAGACTGTGTGCCTTGCTCCCAATTTTTATACTTTAAGTTGTTTTAATATTTTTTACGTTTAGTTACATTGCATTTGTTTTCGTATAGTATTATGTCATCATTGGGGCTTACATTCTGAAGTTATTCTGAATCTTTCGATTTTTTATTTAATAAGATCTAAAAGCTAATGCAATTACATGCAATTTTATTAATAATATACGCTACATTTCAAGGTCCACGATGTTATAAGTAAAAATGTACAATTTACACATTTTCAGGCAAAATAAATTCACCGACTTATTCTATTTTTTTTTACCAACTTAAACTTTTCATTTGGTTATATTTACAATCAATGTTTACTACTTATTAAATAATTACTTATATTTTCTGTGGCAAAGTTTTATAGAATCCTTGATTCTTAAAAAAAAACGATAAAAATATCTAAGTGTACTTACTTACCTACTACCTGCTGTGCTGACTATCATTCATCCCTTTTTAGGATTTCATAGTCTACAAGAAACCCTTATAGTTTCGCCATGTCCGTCCGTCAGTCCGCAGCTTAGCTAAGAGACTCTTAGTGCTATTATAATTGTAATATTAGATACTTACTTCGTTAAATTAATTAGTTATTAATAGAGTTATTTTGCTTAATTAACTTATTACATTAAAGTTAAATTTACTTAGTTATTAAATATAATTTACTTAGCTAACGAGGACCTTCAAACATATCTCATTGTAGTATTTGGTTAAAATATTGGAAGACATTTTTGGAAACCATCAACAATATGATGCAATTAAATATTATGTTTTTTACAATACAAAAATACATATTCAAGTCAATTAATGTCAATCAATCAAACAGTAAGTCTATTTGAGTCGGCCATTTATGTATACACATCGACCATATAGCCCAATAGACGCCTAATGGCTTCAATTCTTCAAACAAATCTGTCAAAACGTTGAGGTCGGGATGAGCGGTAAAAAATGATGATTGGCCGGTTTAATGTCCCAGACGGACGCGGGGCGCGGCGTGAACCGCGCTCGGTGGATGGTAGATTTTAGCCCATATGTGTTGTCTGCCATTCTTCGCCTTGCATAATTAGTCTCTGTCTCAGTCTCCATAATTTGCACACCGTTATCGGAAAAACATGTGACACATTCATTATTTAAAAACTATGACCGTGCATGCAATGTAACATACACAATGTTTTATGCAAATAAATTATCTTTATCTTTATCTATGCTGTGTGGTCAATGTGTTTACATGATTTCTAGATTCTCATAACAGCGATAATGACATTGAGAATAGTAGTAACGACTTAGAGAGCATCAGATGAAAATCGGGAGATCGCTGAAGATTCATTCATTCATTCAGTTTCAAAACAGTTCGTTCTCGAATCATCCGCTTTCCAGTGCTGCAGTTACATTGATGATAAATTGATTGATTGGTACATTAATTGTATTCTGCGCTGCTTATAGTCAATTTAAACCCAGGACAAACATTTGAATCATATAAATGAAAAAGCGGCAATATACGTTCTCTTTAAATACTGAGATAAACGGAATTTACTTTTGACAGATGAATGAAATTTGTATTCTTTGTATCTATCGGTTTTACTACAAGAAATTGCTGCCTTTGAAACTGTTTTGTAGAGAATTTGAGGAGCAATACGACCGAAGACGGCAAAAAAAAGTTAATTTTGCCAGTTTTGCTTTTATATGACTTATTTGTGTAATGAACGAACGTAGTGTCCTGTATTAACCTGTATGCTTTATAAATTATATATTTACAAAAATAAACATGGTTACAGATGTTTCCGATAGTAAAAGCTTAGTTTAGCTTGGGGATAGATGGCGCTGTGTAAAAAACCATTGTTCACCAATATTAAAAAAAAGGATCACGACTGTTATCCCCAATTACGGTAGACAGACATACTCCCAAATCTCGAGACACTTAGATCCTTGAAAATGTCTAAAGAGGATAATCAGAGGCACGTCCGAACGTGATGTTTAGCACAATACCCACATTTTGCATTTGTTAGCATTTCATAAGTGACAGGTTGCAAGCCCATCGCCGCTATCATATAATATTTGTTTTATTAAAACCGAATGAAGAAAGTTGGCGTTGATAATTGTGTGTCTCTACCGAAATGCAGCCCCCACTGACAACGCGCAAGGAAAGATGTCATAGCTGGCCCTGTTGGTTGTCCGAATTAAGGAAATTAGGGACTGAATTCTCGGCAGGTATCTTGTTTGATGAACAAGAAGTTGTTACGCCGTCAATATTTATAAATGAAAGAATGAATGAACGAAAGTGCTTTACTTATAGTACACCAATAATAAAAACATATTATAGAACAAAACAGATAACATTAAAAAAAAAAAAATTAAATGTTGATGGACAGTTTACACAGCGCTATCCAGCTCCAAACTAAGCAAAGCTTGAACTATAAAAAACAGATTACTGATAGAATTACTTATATATTTTTTTCATTGTAAATACAGACTTATAAAATAATACATTGTTTATTCAATTTTTCTGAATATGTAGAGACTGTTTAGTTGGATCCAAACCCTTAGATGCTATCATAAAAAAACCTTAATGATAATTTTAATTACAAAGTTCTTAATTTAATTTTGACGTTAATTTTCCTTTTTATCTTTCCATGACTCATAATTACATCATATTAACTAATAAAAAAAACGACAAGAATTAACAAGAATATCATATTAACTAATAAAAAAATCATATTGTCCATTTTACACAATAATTATGTATTAATTAAATTAGCAATTCTTATCATAATAATATTCTTATTACTAATTTAGGAATTTTATAATTTTCATTGTTCGGTCAAAATATGTACAGCTTATTGACCTAAAAAAAACTTTATTCTAAACTAATTAATACGAATGATCTCTTACCTTTTCATTTTGTCGGTCATAATATGTGCATCTTATTGACCTGTTTCCTTAAAACTAAATAAACCTAAGTAATATCAATATGCATTTTTCTTAAACTAAATAATCCTAAGTAACATTTGTTTAAACATCGACCACATAGCACATAGACCCCAATAGACGCCTAATGGCTTCATTTCTTCAAACAAACAATTCCGTCAAAGCGTTGAGGTATGCGGGTCGGGGGGAGCGGGAAAAAATGCATTCTGATTGGCCGGTTCAAGGTCATAGGTCAGTATGTACCTATATAAAGTCATAATGTCGGTAGTCTAAACTGACGGGAACTTCACGGGTCACGGTAATGGTCGGTAATGAAAATTTCGCGCTCGGTGTCATAGAATAGAATAGTTTTTTTTTATTTTGACCACAAAATACAGACAAGACGTATAAGAGCAAGATTTATATGTGATGAAAATAACGCTCCCTTCAGCATTTGCGCAAGGTTGCTGGAGCGCTGGTGTTCAAATTCAGTAATATCAGCAGTATTAGTCTAATGTGTTGTGAGAAAGTGTTCGCCTTGCATGAGGTGTCTATAGGCTGTGTGGTCGATGTGTCTAAATAATACAGAGTGTATCAAGGCGACTACCGAAAACTGAAGGCACAAACAATTAAAAACCTAATTATAATCTCGAAGGATGTTCAACTATTTTTGTATCGATTCGAAAAGACGATAAAAAAATACTATGATAATGCAATGGCCGCTAATAAACTGGTACTAAAGTGAAAAAATACTATTTTCATTTAACAACCTGATTTTATAGAAGTGCCAAGATTTGAAGTTGAAAATTTAGAAATTTTTGTTATCGGAACACAATCTATCAAGATGTATCCGTTTGAGTTTTCGTGAGAACTCTTATTATTATACAGGGTGTATATAAAAAAATATATATATATGCGTCGAATTGAGAACCTCCTATTGTTTCTTCGGTTAATAAATAGCCGACATTATGCATAACGCTCATACGATTTAATGTATAATAAATAGTAAGATAGTAGTAACGTAAAGAATAGGCGAAAATAATTTGTCAAACTGATCTTATCGATATAATGTCAACCGATAAACTTAAGCTTAAAATAAAATTATTATTGTTCTCATACACGTTTGAATTGAATTGGTCAATTAGCAAAATTATCACAATTAAATATATTAAAGTAATTTAATTAGTCAACATAATTAATTATTAAAATTAGAATAGGAACAACATTTTTAACCAAAGACATACGAGGTTTCATTACTTAAACAATTGGTTTGCTGATAGATGATAGTCTTCAATTTTAAAAGAACACGTTATTATTATTACTTTATTTATGCCAGTAGTTGACAGTTTACTTAATTATACAACCAATATATATCGCAATCATTATAAATTTACAGTTATAGAGAACATTATTTTTATCATGAATACCTAATTTATGCCAGTAGTTGACAGTTTACTTAATTATACAACCAACATATTACTGATAAATAATAATTTTTAATTTTTGGAAAACATTATTGTTATTATTAATACCTAATTTATGCCAGTAGTTGACAGTTTACTTAATTATACAACCCATATATATTACATTCATGATAAATTTACAGTTTTAGAGAACATTATTGTTATCATTAATACATAATTTATGCCAGTAGTTGACAGTTTACTACAGGAAAATTGTAACAGCGCGTTACATTGATATCAATACATCCCAAATACTTACTCGTATTAGATATCACAATACCTTTTTTAATCTATAAGTTAATGGTTATATGTAGAAATTGGATTATATACATTTGTATATGCATAATATGCATAAAACGCCTTTTTTAAAGCGTTATTGCATCTATCTATCTATCATCTGGATCTAAGATTGAAGTTCGAACACCTGGTTTCAATCCAAGACGAGTACATACCTAGTTATGTTTACTTATTTAATTGTTATCAGTTACCAACAAAACATATTTAAGCTAACATAATAGAAAAACGAATGATAATATTATTTAAAGGGACTTGTGTGTGTTTATGTACTATTAATATTATGTCATCAGTGTTGTTGTTCATTTCACACAGACAAAACGTTAGAAGTTAAAAAATATGTCGAAAAAATAATATACATTTTTTTGTCCCTGCATGGACGTAAAAAAATTGAAAACAATGGGAGGAACCAATTGTTTTTAAATAAGTGTCTTTTGCATTGTTTGGTTGTTTGGTGTCTGTGTGAAACTATAGTATCTTGTTAACTACTCTGCCTACGTTTAACAATATTCAGAAAATATTTAAGCCTAGTCCACAGTAGGTACCAGTTTCACGGAGTACGCTTATACACTGTCTTGAAATAAATTTCAAGGCTTTGGTCCTAATGTGAACACGGCCTCCTATACACTTAAAAGATCGATTAATATCATAGTCATTTATTATAAGAACTAATCTACATATTTGTATATTGACCCCCGATTATAGATAAGTCATAGTGTAGTCGTAAGGTGTAGTGTTAGTCAAACAAGATAGTCATGAGACAGACTAATTTTATTTTATGAAATCACGATATCTGGCAAAAGTTTGGTAAAACAGGACAAAACAGTTAACTACTGGTTACTTCTATGATCGAATGCTGGCACCTATGGCACAACAGATCGACCAGCATTACCATCCAGCGTGGCAACTAATGACGCTTCTTGGGGACACTTCCGATTCGTATTAGACCGTTTGTAAGTGAAAGTGATAATTATTACTTTCATTCAGTAATTGTCATTTTGGAAAATTACCAAATTATGAAGTTGTTTTTTTTAAATCGATCAAGATGGTTGTCAATTCCATTCAGTTTATATTTTCGGGAGCGATCATACATCCTGTATTATGTGTTAGATGTTAAATACTTTATTGACTTCTCAGTTAAGATAACATGAAAATATGAAGACAGATTTTTCTATTATGCGTCCAGTCTAAGGTCTTGGTGTCTTAACTGTCTCAATCATTGCCAGGTCTGTATCAAAATCAATGTTGCCAATACCAAGTAAGTGAAAAATACGAGAAACTGGGGTTTACAGTTAAGATTGCCAGATGGTCGGGATTGTCCCGACATTTCATATTAGTCCCGGCAAAACACAAAAATTGTCCCGACAAATTTTAATAATAAAAATAAATTTAAACTTCGTAATATTTATTAATCCCAACAATAATACCAAAATCCCAACTTTTGAAATTTTGTGCAGATATTCTGGTCATCTCATGGTAGTCCTACTTACAGTACATCTATGGAAAGGGGGAAGGGGGGGATCAATAAACAATTCATTCTTCATTATGTAGCCTAGTAGGTGGGTTTCTTTGCCGGTACAGTTTGACCAATACATACGTGATTCCTGACAAGGCGAGCAGCACAGGAACAGTGAGTCCTATAGATATGACGAGAATGACAAAGAGAGAGAAGCTCTCTATTGGTGGAGCGCCATAGCCGAAAGCGAATGACCTGCGGAAGAGAACTTTTGTAAAAAATATTCCTTTAAGAGGCTGCCAGTCGCTGATTGCTCTTTTTCGAAACGAAAAAAGAAATACTTCTGAACAAGCCACATCTCCTATTTTTATAAGTATATTACTTCAGGTTCCTACCTAGATTTCTATTAAGCTGAAAACATAATAGCAGAAACTTTTCACGATAAAAATATTATTTCAAAATGATACATTTTAGAATTTATGATCGAAATATTTTATATACCTACTATTAAAATCAACTTGTGATTTATTGTTAAAGATAGGTAATATGTAGATCTAGATTTCTATTAGGATAGATTTTTGATAAGTAATTATACATAATTTATATCATTAATTTATTCGAAAAGCTAAGGCGGACCACGCGCGGACGTGTGTTTGTCATCATTGCAGCGGTCGGTAGGATTATTTATCGAAGTGATAAAGGTGGGGACATCTTTATTCACATATACTATACATTATAAAATAGGAGATGTGGCTTGTTCACAAGTATTTCTTTTTTCGTTTCGAACAAAAACAATCGTCGACTGGGAGCGCCTTAAATGAGCAAATAAATTTCTTAAAATTTCATAAATTTCTTAAATTTTCTAATTAATTAATTTAATCTGAATCACTGGAACGACTCTAACTATCTTGATGAAATTAAGTATGCAAGGGGTTTCGGGGACGATTTTTTAGTAAACGTCGTTTTATCCGTGTTTTCAGGCAATATCTAGGTACTAATAATAATATGCCATTTATTTATCCAAAAATTAAGCAAAAATATATAAATTAATATGAAATTGACAATAAAAAATAATAAAGTAAATATTGATAATAATAAAAACATGCATTCAATTATTTTGGGATGTCCATTTTTGGACAAAGGCCTCCTAAAATATATACCTACCTAAATAAAAACTCAGACCACAAATTGAGAATGTCAAAATGAAGGTCTCTTTACCAAAATTATTTATTATTTTTATTACATTTTAAAAATAGAGTTTTTTAGTTAGTTAGTTTATTGTTTTTAGAACCGACAGTGTATGTAGTATGGGTGTGTATGTATGTATATATGTATGTGTGTTTCTATACATATATGTGTGTACGTGTGTATTTGTGTATGTATGTATGCGTGTGAGAGAGAGACTTGGGAATGTTTGTGTGAACGGGAGTGGATATGTGGTGCTTTAAAAGCTTACCAGGCGGTATAGTTGTGCTGCTTGTAAAACCCATCGCCTCCGAGGCCGAAAGACACGAACACGTCCTGAACTAGCGGCTGTTCAGCTCTTAAGTAGCTGTAGAACTGTCTTATTGTGCTTTGTGTCGGCAACGTGGTCCTGAGTAGATATAAAACGTTAAAGATGAGCTCGACATAGCATTATGGTAAGGATCATTGAAAAAAAAAATGTGGTTGTCGCCTGATTATTTTAGACTTGGTCGCGAGGAACAGACGTTTCAAAGTAATCCTTGTGATTTTATTGAAATAAAATCCTTTACTAGCTGACCTGCGACAGACTTTGTTCTGTCCAAATTTCAATAATCGCATAGAATTAAGCAGTATTATTAGATTGATGTGTTGTTTATGGTGTGCTATAAAGAATTTTCTATAATTTCACTGCCTTACCTGTTGAAACTGGATATGTGCGTGTTGGTGGACGAAGAGACATCGCGCTCGGGATCCGTGTATGCCACCGGTCGGAACTGGAGGTAGCCCCCTCCATCACTCTTAGCTGACTTCGGGCTTTTGATCTCGATTATCTAACAATCAAGCGAGCAATCACCGAGCCAAATTAATCGCGAAACTTTGTCGAATTTATAGTTTTAATAACTAAAAACGCTTTTTACAAGCTTTTATTGAACTTGCATTGTTAGTTCGTGCGCGTCAAATCTTGCAATTGAATTTTAAACAAGATCCCCTCAACTAATTAAACTGAAATTTGGCATACCTGTGTAACTTCGGTGACAATACAATAATATTGGAGTCAGGAGCTGTTCAGACACTCACAACGGAACTCTTTAGTAAATAGTTCGATTATGTAAAAACTTTCGATACCTACTTGTAAGTTCCGATGACAATGTTAAGCCGGAAACATACTTACGTGTCGTGTCGTGGCGCGACACGCCACTAGCTAATCGCTTTCATACATTTAGTATGGTTAGAGACATATTTAGGTGTCGTGTCGTGTCGCAAACGCTATCTTGCGATTGGCTAGTGGCGCGACACGCCACGCCACGACACGTAAGTGTGTTTCCGGCATTATATAAAGTGACAGATGCACGATGTGCTCGATGGTTTGATTGAATGATTTTACAAAAGCTTCTTTTAAAAAAATATTTTTCAACTAATTATTGCTTCATTAAGTTAGTTTGTTGTGAACAAAATAAGATCGATCGTATTTAAGTCAGTTTGTGGTAACAAAAGAGTTGCCACCTATGTATATGTATTTAAATAATTCAAATCAAGCAATTTACTATAATGTAAAGAAGAGAAAAGATGGTTGGCCACCTTATACGACATACTGGAAGGGAAGAGAGAAAGAGGAAGGCCACGAATAAACTACATAAGCCAGATAAAGGTGAAAATAGATGTCGTGACGTATAAGAAGATAAGGAGGTGGCGCTCGAGAGAAACAGATGGAGAGAGCTTCAAATACACAGACAAGAGCACAGTTTTTAAGTTAGAAGAAGAAAGAATTTACTGTCAGTCAACGTTTATTCTCACGCAACTGGTCTCACAGCTCAGTTGGTAGGAGCTCTGTCTTCTGCGCTGGACCAATATTTGTGTGATGAACATAGATGTTACTTCTGGACTGATTGTTATTATGTATATACAAAAAAGTTTTATAAGTATTCCATCAGTTATCTAGTTCTCATAGTACAAGCTTTTAGTTCGGGGCTAGATGGCGTTGTCTGATAATGTCGACCAATATTTTATTCAATCATCATCATTTCAGCCACATGACGTCCACTGCTGAACATAGGCCTCCCCCATAGATTTCCAGAACGACCGATCTTGTGCAGCCTGCACCCAACGACTTTTATTTTATTCAATATATTTATTTATTTACCTCAAAAACCCCCGGCGTGTGTTCATCATCCAAACTCTGTCGCATAGTATAGTTCCAAGAATCGCTCCACCAATCGGTAGACACCAACAGGAGGTGTAATGCGAAACGAGTGGAGTTGTAGTCCTCAGAAGATGTGAGGTTCACCAGGCGGATGTCGAAGAGGGTAGAGTTAACGGTGTGGATGAGGTGAGGCAGAGAGGTCGCGTAGTCTTTGAACGGGAGGAGGTCCAACTGTTTATGGAGAACTGCTTTTAGATATTTGAAATAGATCACGACTGCAATCCACAAATACGGTTTGACGGCCTCACAGCTTAGTTGGTAGTAACACTGCCTTCAGCGCTGTAGGTTGTGGGTTCGATCCCCAGAGCAAATATTTGTGTGATGAACATAGATGTTTGCTCTGTGTCTGGGTGGTAGTATGTATCATGTGTATGTTTTTACAAAAAAAAAGTATATATAAGTATTCTATCAGTTATTTAGTTCCCATAGTACAAGCTTTGCTTAGTTTGGAGCTAGATGGCGATGTGTAAAATGTCCACCAATATTTATCTTTTATTTTTTTTGATCTCCGGGCTCTAAGATGTCTAAAAGGGTTAGTCAACGGCACGTCCAAATATTTCATTTGGCACATGCACACATGTCAGGTTGCAAGGCCGTTATAGCATACAAGAATACTAACTTGTTTCCTCACGATGTTTTCCTTCGCCGTTGTAAGCACGTGTTAATAATGGTCATACCTATATTTTCTTCGAACAGAAAAATTATATTGAATCTTTCCGGGATTTGAACCCACGACCTTCAGATTTAAAAGTCGAGGTACCCCCCACTTTATCAACACAGCTCAGACATATTACTAGAGTTTTTTTGATACAATATTCTCATCATTTTTAGCAACTTTTTGAGTGTTGAACTATTGTGTGAAATCTGGCTCTGAACATATTTGTAAATTCTCTATGTCGTATTGATCCGTAGTACCAACTCATTCTGTCAAAGATTACGTAAATATCTTCACTTTGTTTGTTTTAATGTCCATCATTTATACTATGTGATTACCTACGCATTGTTGTGAGTTATGACAAATTAGGAGTAATAAATAATTATAAGAGATAAGTAGGTACTCGTACTTCAAATAAAAATTAAAATCAGGTAAGGGTAGGATAAGAATATAAATTGTTTTCTTTTCCATTTATTAACAGTCTTGAGCGAAACATAGCGAAGTCTGTTATCTCTTAAGCTAGCTATACATGTTGGCCCAACGTTGCCGAGCGAGGGCCAATACCAACGTGTAGACGGCATGTTTGCCTTGCCTTGCCATCGCTCGGTGTCGCTCGCCTAGCTGGCCGAGTGAATACAAGCGCCAACGTGTATAGAGGCCATTTGCAATGACTTGTCACCACTCGCGGTCGCTCGCGGCCACTCGCCTCACTTCGGAGCCGTGTCGGTTTTTTTGCACAAATCAAAGGCGCTTGTCTACGCTCGGCCAATCGTGTCCACATGTTTGTCTGCCCGCCATTCAATTTAAATTAAATTTTATTACCCGCCATTAAATTTACAACTTTCTTCCGGTATACACTGACGTAATTAATAAACGTGCTCATCAAATAAATAGCAGCAGCTGCAACAACTTCTACGTCCATATTGTCCGAACCAAATAAACACCGGATAACCACGTAGATAGTTCGAATGCACAACAAGAACTGACAGCACCCAACGTGTGGGCAGCTTCACTCGTCCAACTCATCCATTGGCCGCTTGCAATAGTTTGCGTAAACTTGCCGAACGTCTAGACGGTAGCACTTGCCTTGCATCGATTTGCCTACGCTCGCGTTGGCCATAGCTCGGCCAACATGTATTGCAAGCTTTACTGGTGATCAAAACCATGCTGCGTTGCGTTCATCTTAATTTCCCGCATCACGTAGGTATTACATAATAATCTGTTTTCGATCATATCGATTCACGGGTATGATCTTACGAATAATGTAAACCGAACTTTAGCGAAAAAAATATGCCATCAAAAACATAACTTGTAAAAAAAAGCGGCCAAGTGCGAGTCGGACTCGCGCACAAAGGGTTCCGAACCATTATCTATAAAAACGGTAAAAAAATCATGTTTGTTGTATGAGAGCCCCCCTTAAATATTAATTTTATTCTGTTTTTAGTATTTGTTGTTATAGCGGCAACAGAAATTCATAATCTGTGAAAATTTCAACTGTCTAGCTATCGCGGTTCATGAGATACAGTACAGCCCTGTGACAGACAGACGGTCAGACAGACGGACAGCGAAGTCTTAGTAATAGGGTTCCGATTTTACCCTTTGGGTACGGAACCCTAAAAAGCCAAGTCTCGCAACGCAACTCAGTTCTTCTACCGTAAAAAGTTGTGAGATCCATGTAACACCAAGTCGGTTAATTTATTCAGTCCCTACTCTAAGGGTCCTTCTGTCTTAAGTTATCACGTAAAGGTTAGCTAATTACGTAATAACATAAGGAGAACTGGAATCACGACTATAATCTCAAAGTACGTAAACGACATGATTCAGACTGCTCCATAAGGGTGGGTTTCCACCTACGCGGAATTGTGCAGAGCGGACCAATCAGCGCTCGAAATTCCGAGTACTGTAAATGTAGAGTTGCCAGATGGTCGGGATTTTTTGGAATTGTCCCGACATTTCATACGAGTCCTAGCAAAATACAAATTGTCCCGTCACATTTTAATATTATAAATTTATAACTTTTTAATTCGTAATATTTATTTGCCCAAACCATTCCATTCCATCCCAAAATATCGTCTTTGATTTTTTTCCCAGATATTCCGGTTATATTTCGATCCCCACCCGGGATAAACATTTGTGTGATGAACACAGATGTTTGTTCTGTGTCTGGGTGTTAATATGTATAATAAGTATGTATTTACAACAAAAAACGTATATAAGTATCCTATCAGTTATCTGGTTCCCATAGTACAAGCTTTGCTTAGTTTGGGGCTAGATGGCGCTGTGTGAAATGTCCACCAATATTTATTTTATTTATTCCAGTTATTCCATGGAATGACCGGAATATCTGGGAAAAAAATATATTATACCAGATACCAGAAGGGCCCTGTCTATTGGTCCTGATTGGACTCGGTAAAGTTTGTGTGTCGCGGCGTGCTTATTTATAATCCTACCTTCAACTCGACAATCCCAGATGTCTTCCTGTCTTTGTAGTGTGCGTGGACCATAAGCATAGCCTCCTTCGCTGTCAGCACGCTTCCTGTGGTGTTCCATGATAGATGACGAAGTGGCAATTTCTTTTGCGGGCATTTCGGGCTGATGTAGCCTTTGTCGTCGAGGTCATCGTATTCGTAGATCTGAAAATAATGATTTTGTTAAACATTGGCTGTGACGATTGCTCCAGGCCAATGAAGCGAGCGCGAGTCTCGCCAGCCACATACAGGTATTAAGTATTAAAAATATGTAAAAAAGATTTTTCAGAAACCCTATGATAATGGCAATGCGAGGACACAACAATCTCAGTTAACGAACCGAATGCAAAGAAAAAAATTGTCTATTTTCATTCAGGCAAACTGAGTTTGAAAAAGTGCAAATTATGAAGTTGAAATATTAGGCATTTTTGATTTTTTATGTTATTATCGATCAAGATGCATGGTCTGAACATCCAGTTTTAGTTTTCAGGAGTAGTCTAAATACACCCTGTAGACGATACTGACCACTGTTACGGGGCGTAATGTAACGCGTTACACAACGAGCTTTCATGCAGTACGGGGAAACAAGGCGCTCACAACACCAATTTTAACACACGTATCATGCTCGCTGCGAATGTTACATAACGCCTCGTAACACCGATCAATACAGACATTTACGTTGAAAAAATTAGAAAGGAGTTCGCAAAACTCTGAGTATGATTTTAATAATATCACTACATAGTATAAAGCAAAGTCGCTTTCCGCTTCCCGCGTCTGTATGTATGTATGTATGTATGATTGCTTATATCTTTAAAACCACACAACGGATTTTGATGCGGTTTTTTTAAATAGATAGAGTTATTCAGGAGGAAGGTTTATATGTATTAAACCCGTGCGAAGCCGGGGGCGGGTCGCTAGTCTTGGTATATTTAAAACCGTTAGAGATCTCTAGAGACTGCCACGTAATTTTTTTTGAACCCATCTTTCTTAAGATTGAAACCGAGAGTAGCTAAGATTGTTAAAATTATCCTCGAAGTTGAGACATGGATTGCCATTTCACTTACGCAATAGCACCGCAGTTTCGTTTCGCGTCGTATTCGTATTTTTGAAAGGTGTGTCTGTCTATCTTTCTAAGCTTCAGTGAATTGTAATGAAAATTCTAGTTAAACTTTTATTTGAAACATCGTTTGTCCAAAGCGAAATACCAATGACTGATCGATCATTCAAACGCACAACCAGATTCTATTAAAACATATCCTAACAAAGACATACCTACTATCTACGCATGCGCGGATTCCACCGGAAGTACCTACCACACCTTTCCAATTTAAAAGTACTAAAAAATACAAAGATGAAAGTTCTAGAAGGCCCTACAAAATCTATTCCGTTCCTATACGATAAACCTATTATTAATGTAACGGTTTTCAGTAAAAACTGATTGATATTGATTGCAAACAATTTTTATGCAATCGATGGACTGAACTCAAACCAAAGCCAGAAAATATCTATAATAATGGTAGTTACTTATCCCCATCCCCAGATCTCCACATCAGTATTCAATTTATCAAATGGCTTTGTACATGCGCAAAGATTCACGATGGCACATGAAGCGGTTTAATAAAATGGCGCCCGCTAACGAAATACAAAATGGCGGACGCTTCAAAGAATTTTCCGAAATGATTGAATATTTAATGAAAACTGATTTTAAGAACAAAATCAAGTAGGTAACCCGCTTACAATAATTGCAAAGCTAATAACATATTTTTAAAGTTATATAGCTGCATATTATTCATTCTACTCATCGCGATCATTTTACAATCAACTCGTCATCGTTTCTTAGAAAACTTTAAGAAAACGAAACCATTACTACTTAGAACATATCGGCCGAGAGCTGTAAGCTTTGCAGATATGGCATGGCCGCATGGGCAAACGCGCAATTGCTTTGAGCCGCCCTAAGTAAACCCCAAACCTAAAAAAAAACAAACAACCGTAGTCAAAATCTTACCAGTTGCATTCTTTAGGTGTTCTTAGCAAGAGCGACGACCTCTTTCTTTCTTCAAAGCCATGGCTACCTTCCCCAATTTGCACACACGTCTTATCACGACGTCATCTATCACTGCACTGCCCGACCCGACCGCGGGAGTTTTCAAGTGCATACGGCGCATCAATCTGCGCAACTAAGCCTTTATTGATTGCCCGACGTGCAAGCAATATCTGTATCTAGGTTAGGGGGAAGTCTGGTCTAGATGTAACGAGTGCGAGCGAGATGAAGATATATCGCACCCCTATTGGATGTTGCAGGTAATTTTCGGGTCTGGTTTTATGGGTTTGACGTAGCGGATTGAGTTTTATAAACAGAATAAGTTTGTTTGCTAATTGAATTAGACAATTAAGACGCTGCCAGTCGACGATTATTTTTGTTCGAAACGAAAAAAGAAATACTTGTGAACAAGCCACATCTCCTATTTTATAATGTATAGTATATGTGAATAAAGATGTAACCATCTTTAATCACTTCGATAAATAATCCTACCGACCGCTGCAATGATAACAAACACACGTCCGCGCGTGGTCCGCCTTAGCTTTTCGAATAAATTAATGATATAAATTATGTATAATTACTTATCAAAAATCTATCCTAATAGAAATCTAGATCTACATATTACCTATCTTTAACAATAAATCACAAGTTGATTTTAATAGTAGGTATATAAAATATTTCGATCATAAATTCTAAAACGTATCATTTTGAAATAATATCTTTATCGTGAAAAGTTTCTGCTATTATGTTTTCAGCTTAATAGAAATCTAGGTAGGATCCTGAAGTAATATACTTATAAAAATAGGAGATGTGGCTTGTTCAGAAGTATTACTTTTTTCGTTCCGAAAAAGAGCAATCGTCGACTGGCAGCCCCTTAAGTTCCTAATTAAGAGTTTCAGCAATTAAATTGCGAAAAATGTATTGAAATTATTCAATGTCATCTTCAAGGATCTGAGAGGATGTCTACCGTAAACTGGGAGTTACAGCCATTTTTTTTTTCTCGAAGAATTTATTATTGTGGCTCATGACGTAGTAGTACCAACAATATAAGCGTAGTGAAGCGTTCTTTTTAATTGAATGTTTCATGTTGAATTTCATTTCATTGAATGTTTGAATAATAAACTTTTGGGAGTTTTTAGTTTCTTGCACAATGATACTACTTTTTGTTTATAATTCCTTTTATCGGACTTTCAAAAACATAGACAAAAACCGGTCAAGTGCGTGTCGGGCCACGCACAATGAAGGGTTTCGACACAGCAAACAACGTCATATTATAATTAATTTTCAACGATATTTGTACGAAAAAGTTTACTTTTTTCTTGTTTCTTGAAGAATTCGAAACCCTAATTATACAAACAACTGTTCGGTGTTTATTAATACTCGTATTATTATATTCAAGAAATTGATTATTTTAACTATAAATACGGCTAATTGTATTGCTGACGTTTTGAGACAATTCAGATTCTCTTCATCATGAGCATCGCCCGCGAACGCGATCAACGGCAGATCGGCAAATCACTACATAGTATAAAGCAAAGTCGCTTTCCGCTTCCCGCGTCTGTATGTATGTATGTATGTTTGCTTATATCTTTAAAACTACACAACGGATTTTGATGCGGTTTTTTTTTAATAGATAGAGTGATTCAGGAGGAAGGTTTATATGTATAATAACATGCTACCCGTGCGAAGCCAGGGCGGGTCGCTAGTACTACTATAAAGTTAAAACCACGATAGTTTTCATTTTTTTATATTGATTGTTTTCAAAAATTGTGCAATAACTATAGACAAAGTTAATATATGAAAGTAAGTGTAGGTTTCACCTATTAACGCTTTTGACAAAGTTTGAGAAGACGAGTTTTCAGTTTAATATTCAAGAAGAAACTTGAATATGCAACTGAAAGTCTATGAATACAAAACTGAAAGTCTATTATTTCAGTCGCCTCACGACCGCTTAGCACATTAACATGCAGACACCCTATCAGGTGGTCCATAAATAAGTTTGCAAGCTTTCCCACCCCCCGAGGGGCGGAAGGGGTAGTGCGGGGATGGAAACGGGGTGGAAGGGTGGCGGACTCGCCCCATAAATCAATTATTGCCTCACGCCGAGAGTTATCTCCGCTGTTTCCTGTTTTATTACTATTTAAATGGGTTTTTGATTGGGGATGTTTAACATTATGGCGTGTTTTTATGGCTAAATAGATTGATCGCTTTGTTAAATGGCTTTCGGGTTTGTATAAATCGTACTAATACATTCTAGTTCGATTATCGCATCGTTTTTATTATAAATCTATATATATAAAAATCAATGCCACTTTTCGTTGTAATTTTATAACTCAAGAACGGGCTCACCTATCCAAACCAAATGTTTAGGCTTTGTTCGGACTATTTAGTAGATGGTTTATGTGAAGTTTGCACAAAATTGGTAGACATTTTATCCAGGTACCACCCGTGCGAAGCCGGGGCGAGTAGCTAGTTGTATATAAGTAAAAAAAGTTAAAAGAACAAGAAGTTGGAAGCAGCGATGAGCTTGCAAACTGTCACGTATGGAATGATAACTACTGCAAAATGTATGTATTGTTTGGACTTGCCTCAGACTGCCCTTTTTAAACATCTTCAAGGGTCTGAGAGCCTGGAGTCTTGGAGATCTGAGAGGGTGTTTACCGTACTTGGGAATTACAGTCGTGATCATATTTTACTTTTTAACAGCTGTCCCGACAGACGTCCTGTCAAATTCATTTTTTTTTCCATATGAACCTTCTGCTGACACTAACGATTACAGCACGAAAAGAATTAGCAAAATCGGTTCAGCCGTTCACGGAAAATAGGGATCCATTTTTATATACAAAGATTTCATTTTATAAGTAAGGAACTAGAAAACTTTATTTCCTTTTAGATTCTGATGCTCTTCATCATAAGCATCGCCCGGATTCGCCCGCGACCAAGATCAATGTGGTAATTAGCCGTATTTCTATTTAATGTATTAGAAGCAGGTCGTAATGTATGAGCAAAATGTGGGCATGACGTGTCAAATGTATTTTGGGCCGTGCTTCTGACTAGCTCCTTTAGTCATCTTCAAAGATGTGAGCGCATGGAATTTTCCTTCAAATTTGATGCTTTTTATCGAGTTGTCGTCGTTAACATGTCGGTCGAACCGACACCTCATACTTCTCAACCGACCTCGCTATGCCAAGTAATGTTTCTTAAACCAGTAATGGTCTTGAAGTAAATTCCCAAAGTGGGTTGACGTCAGGCAGGCGGGCGGTTGTACATGTGCCGACCCCACATGAAGTGGGATAAGAACAAGTTGATAATTTAAGTAATTGATAAAACATTCTAAATACCTATTAAAAGTACTTACCACCCACAATTACAGTTTATTTATTTTGCAAATGTACAAGTAAACAAAATTTGATGCAATTTAGGTCACTCATTCAGATAATTAGCAATGACATGAGTAATTAGAACCATATGTTTTGATCAAACAATAATAATATTGAATCAGCTTGCTGCTTGGATGTAGTGATAAGGTTTCATTATGCTAAATGGGAGGATAATATTAGTCACTGGCTGCATCATACGGTTTAACTGTGAATACCACTCTTTATAAGAATAAAAAAAACCGGCCAAGTGCAAGTCGGACTCGCGCACGAAGGGTTCCGTACCATTATTTATAAAAAACGGCAAAAAAAACCCGTTTGTTGTATGGGAGCCCCACTTAAATATTTATTTTATTCTGTTTTTTGTATTTATTGTTGTAGCAACAACAGAAGTACATCATCTGTGAAACTGACTGTCTAGCTATCACGCTCCATGAGATACAACCCTGTGACAGACAGACGGACAGCGAAGTCTTAGTAATAGGGTCCCGTTTTTACCCTTTGGGTACGGAACCCTAACTAGCCTATAGTACCTACTCAGAGATAAAGTAGCTACCTATTAGTGAAATAAATTTCAGAATTGGATCAGTAGTTCCGGAGATTACCTCCTACATCAAAACAAAAACTTTACCTCTTATAATTATAAGTACAATTTTTGAAAACACGGATAAAGCGACGTTTTCTAAAAATGAAACCTAGCTACATCGATTTATCAACCTATGATAATCATTGGAATAATTAAATATTAATTATTAAACGTGCCATTGACATGCATTTGTATAGCTACAAAAGCGCGTCAACGGCGCGTTTAAAAACGCAATCAGCATGGGCACTTAGTTAGGTTCGACCCCAGCACAAGATAGGCTAAAGACAGCCCTGGGTAGGTGGGTGCATCATCATGATCATAATACACCTATTAGTAGTCCATTGCTGGATAAAGATCTTTCTCAAGACATGCCACTGAGTCCTGTCTTCAGCTCCTAAGTAGGTACATACCTTGTCAATAGCAACCGCAAAACTGTATGTTGGTTTCTCCGACAGCACAAACTTTGATGGTTTTGAATCTTCCCAGGTGATGTTTAGAGTAGAGTTTGAGCTACCAATCATGTATATCACTGTTGGTATACCCTGGGTGAAGTCCCATATTTGGTGGATGATATCTTTGGAACTGCTAGCTTGGATGTAGATGAGAGGGTTCGTCAAATTCGTGCAAATTTCACATCCTGGGTTCAGCTTTGGTAGTATCTGAAATAATTAAATAGGTTTTGACATGCTTATATTATCATGTGGAGCGGTTTGAATTTTTGGGGGGGGGGGGGGGGGGGGGGGTAATTAACTAAGTAACTGATAATTACATTTGCATTGTTATTATAATAAACAGAGAAGAATTTAGAAGGTTCTAAACAATATACAATAAAAACATGATTAGGTTCAATAAAACAAAGAACTAGTTATTTTGGTAACTACTTATTTTTGAGCTGGTAAATCTAGATTTTTGATTCTGTACTTATCAAGTTTCATTGTATAGTACCTTCTAGCTTCTAGTGTAGTAGTACCCCAACTCATAATGGAAAAAAGTGGGTGGATGGCACTAAAGTACTAAATCACAGGAATATTACCACTTACCTGCCTATCTTGTCCATTAGCGTATGTAAGCACAATAAATAATATAAACGATTGAATATTCATTTTTATCACAAAAGGATGCAATAATCGTCAGTCAAGTCTGTAAACAAATGATAAATAATGTATTGTCCACGTGCACATCGGAGTCGACTAATTAATCTCAAATGATAAGAATGGAATGGCAATTGTGTAAGGAAATAAAACTATTTTGCTTTGCTTTCACGAATCGATAACCTTTGCGTCATATTGTTTTGTTTGATAGAAAGATAGCATGGATAAAAGAGATGTGATCTTCGTTGACAAAAAGAGAGATAGCTGCTATTCGATGATAGATCCTTTGGTATATGAGAAAAAGAGATAGCACTAATAACATGAGGTTATGGGTTACGTCGTACTTTGTTCGGGTTATGTCTACAATTCGTCCGGAAATGAGAAACCTCAATGTTTCGGCTGTCAGAGTACTTTAATGTCATCGTGTGACTCACATAAATTATTGGACGAAATATTTGATCAGCTGCCTCTACCTAATAGGTATTTAGGTTGACCTACTTACATAAGTGGGTGATCAATGATCAATAAAGTTATTTTGATGATTTCAGAGCATCATGAAACCTTTGGACAGCCTGAAAACTACGTCACTATACATTTACTTTTTATTGCCACTTCCGGCTTAAAAAAAAAATTGCCGGTGTAAGTAAATTATGAATTGGTTCCGGCTTGAGGACACATTAAAAAATATTCACTTGTAGCGGCAATGGGCTTGCGATCTGTCATGTATAAAATAAGCTATTATTCCAAAATGTTTGAACGTGCCTCCAACTACCTCCTGTTGTCATCAAGGACCTGAAGCGCCTTCATCTATTCATATTCATTTATTTATTGCTCCAGTTGGTTACAATGGTCTTAAGGTATCACAGAGTTTCTCAACGTGGACCCCGCTAGGCACTACAATAATCTATTAATCTAATAATTATTTTACCAAAGATAATCTATTAATTTAATAAAACACTACTAATCTTAAAAATATATATAATTAAAATAGAAATCTTTGTTTGTTAAGTATTTACCATAAATTCTTTCTTATTATAAAAAAATTTAGACACTAAAAAGGTTTTAATTTTTTTCTAAAATATTGAGTTTTATAGGTATGTATTTATATATTCTATTATAGGTAACTGCTTGGGGTTTAGTCGTGATCCTATTCATTTATATCAATAATTGTTAACTCAATTGATTGTTAGGTAGAAAATGAATAAACATTGAGTATGTATTGTCTTAATTTTTATTTATTTGGCCTGCATCTGGTGCTGTGTTGCCATCTGTCACGGCATCATCATCTGACATAGTGTTGTCATCTATTGCATCACCAATGCCTTTTTTGCAGACCTCATCTATGCTGGGTGGAGAATGTTTCCGCTTATTTTTATATCTCCTTGTATCTTGTTTAGCTATCCGTTTTGTGTTAGTCAAATCGCCGGTACTGCAACAAAATAAGATTATTTATGTATCACACTAATTTTATAATATATAAAAAAAACTAGCAGACACGTGACAGACGTTGTCCTGTCAAATTTTAATAATCGCATAGGAAAAAGCAATTTCTTCACTTTCATTTTTTTTCTACAAACCTTGTACTGATAAAATAAATTAGGAATTTTGGTAAAATGCGTATCATTCATTAATCAAAACTGCGTTGCTATGACGACTTAATGTTTTTAGTATGTGATGTCAGATTTGTTGCACACCAGCGCCATCTATACAGAAATCATCCATTTTGCATTTTTTTGTCATTTACGGGTAGTTTTTCGGATTATAAGTTCCCCCTTTATTTATTCTGATCTTTTATCTAGATACTACAACAAATTTCAATTTAATCCGTTTTGTCGTTTATTTTTGATTAGGGGACAAACATAGCAGCCTTATCACAAACTTTCGCATTTATAATATTATATTAGGATAGTGGACATTTTACACACACCGCCAAAAGAAAATAAAAAGTTGAAATAAAAACAAGTCGATCTAGTTTGGGATTAGATGGCGCTGTGCACCAATATTCATATTTATTAATTTCTAAACTTATTCGGCACAACACAACGGATCAGCATTGCCGTCTAGCGCGGCAATGAACGCTTCCGACTGGTAGTGATCTGGATAAGTTGAGGTACTTATAAACTACTTTTACTTGCAACGGTCATTACTTCTACATTACTTCTACTCAACTGGTTCTTGTGTATTTTGTTATTTATTTGAATTGTTAAGTTCAAACTTTGGCTTCTAAGTTTGAAATGAAGTCCGTAAGGCTTTTAAATTAATTACTTACTTGACGGCAGCTTTACACCCCGGCCCCCAATAGCGTGTGGGGTTAGCTTGGAACCTCAGACAATGGTCGCGTCGACTATCAGGGTTGGCATCGTTGCGCAACGTCCAGTCGATTTTGTTCTTTATTTCATGGGACAATAGATGTTTCGCCACTGGGTCTGACTCTAACCTGAAACATTGAATGGTGTAAATGATGAATAAAGTGCTTTAGGAGTACAACAAATTAAAAGGTTATGTAAAAACAAGTAAATAAATATTATTTTAACTACAAATACGGCTAATTACCACGTTTCTTGTTGTATTGCTGACGTTTCGAGACAATTCAGATGCTCTTCATCATGAGCATCGCCCGCGACCGCGATCAACGGCAGATCGGCGAATACACATCAAAGAGCATCTGAATTGTCTCTGAAACGTCGGCAATACAACAAGAAACGTGGTAATTAGCCGTATTTGTAGTTAAAATGAATAACAACAACGATAGTTTTAATTAAATAAATATTAGTGGAAATTACACACAGTGCCATCTAACCACAAGCTAGGTAAAGCTATTGGAACCGGATAACTGATAGAATAATTATACCTATACATTTTTTTGTAAACACATACTTAATATACAATATTAATATCCAGACATAGAACACACATCTACGTTCATCACACCAATGTTTAACCTGGGTGGGAATCGAACCCAAAATCTACGGCGCAGAAGGCAGAGCTACTACCAACTGAGCTGTGGGGTCAGTGAAAGTAAAAACAAAGTATACCTTTCCGGTTTGACCGGATGATCTATAGCCCAGGTGCGTATAATGTCCCATATGAGGTGCGCAGGTGCATTTGTCTTAACAGAGTTCTTCCAAGCGTGGGAGTATGACACTTGGTATCCGGCATTCATTATTGCTGACCTATGAAAATTAACGTTATATATTTAATAAATTAAATTAAATTCTATTCATATTATGAAACTGAAAATTTGTGACGATGTTTGTGCCTCAATCAAACTCAAATGACTAAACGGATTTCGATGAAACTTGGCATATTACATAACTTATGTTTAAGCTATTTCTGGTTGTAAGCTATGTATTATTCCAAGTTTCATAATTACGGCACTTTTTATAAAGGAACTGCGCGATCAAAGCCGAAGTCGGAAGCTAGTGTAATTATAAATGCGAATTTCGTAATCTTTTTGAATGATGATCCGATTTTGATGATTTTCTTTTCTATTGTGTAGGGTAGAGAATAAAGTAACGAGAAAGTACCAATCCCATTTAAATTATGTGTTTTACTAAATAAAAAAAAAAAAAAAACAATTTGTCCTTTGACTTTTCGATTGGTCGAAACATTTTCGTCGGTTTTGACAACAAGAATGTTTGTACTTATATTAATTTTTTTAAATTAATTTGCAAGTACCTCATAAGATTCATCTTCATACTTTCCACATGCACCGACCCCACCAGCTGTTCCATGCTATAGTACAACGGCACATCCAATTCCTCCTTGACCATAGACAACACTCCCTGGATACGCTTCGCTGTGCCGAAGTTGTCCGGGTGCGTCCACACGTGCGACAACACTCGACAGACAAACGCGTTGTCGTGTATCGGCGCTGACCAGATTGGACCTCCTAACTAGAAGGAAATTACTTGTTTTATTAGGCTAGGTTTGAAAAATATTACATGGTAGATCTTTCATTTTGATTAGTTAAGTGTTTATATTTGAATCATATTCATATTCCCACTCCCCTATGATAGTTCTTATACAGAGTGTATTGTTTGTAACTTAAGACCGGAAACTAAAGACACTTTACCCTACGAATGCCCCTAGTAAAAACCGAATTGCTTCGTTTTGAAAGATGTCATCATAACTATTATCTACTAGCAGACCCGCGACAGACCTCGTCCTGTCCAAATTTAAATAATCGCATAGAGTAACGCACATGTCAACACTTGTCAGATTTTTTATCATTTTGGGAATGTTTTTTTTATTTTAAAGTAGTCTAAGTTTTATTCTGACATTTTTTCTACATCTACAGCAAATGTCGTTTAGCCCTGATTGAGGCACAAACATACATACAAACTCACAAACTTTCGCATTTATAATATTATTAAGAATGTATCTGTATGAAAAAACGAATAGTTTGTTCCGAAACTACTTTAACAATGGCAATACTACAGGCAATAGAGAATGCAATAATGGCTGCTAATAAACTTAAATTGTGAAATTTAAACAGCAAAATGTTTGAATGTGCCCCTGACTACCATTAGACATCTTTAATGATCTAAATGTCTAGAGAATGAAAATGTTTACCGTAAGTACTTCGGGATTAAAATCGTGATCTTATCTATACTAATATCTATACTAATATCTATAATAATATTTATACTAATATCTATACTAATATCTATACTAATATTATAAAGAGGAAAGATTTGATTGTTTGTTTGTTTGTTTGTATCGAATAGGCTCCGAAACTACTGGACCGATTTGAAAAATTCTTTCACCATTATAATCCTACATTATCCCTGATGAACATAGGCTATAGATTATTTTCAAAAATGTTAGGGATCTGTATGAAAACTTCGATAATGTAACAAAACGTGTGAAAAAAAAATTCAAAAAATCCTTTATATCGCTTACGCTCCGATCCGTATGAAAACTTCGATAATGTAACCCAAAGTGTAAAAAAAATTACCCATAAAATCATTATTACACCCGTGCGACGCCGGGGCGGACTGCTAGTTACACATACACTCAATGTGCAAAACCTTTACAACTTAATATACTCACTCGATGCCTAGAATTGCAATGAACACAGTTTGGCTCAACAGGCGGTCCGGTTGGTAGAAAAGATTTCATTTGATTAGGTCTGTTCTCAGTTGGGTTTGGTTTGAAGCCTCCCAGCGTTTGCAATGTCATTGTGCCGCAACCGGTGCATTGATACACCACTGATAGTTTGCTAGGTAAATATAATAAATTAAATCTTCTGTAATATTTTTTGTTTATAATTCAGATGACAGTTGATAAAAAAAACCTGCCAAGTGCTAGTCGGACTCGTACACAAAGGGTTCCATGCTATTATTTATAAAAAAACGGCAAATATAACGTTTGTTGTATGGCCCCACTTAAATATTTATTTTATTGTTTTTAGTATTTGTTATAGCGGCAACAGAAATACATCATCTGTGAAAATTTCAACTGTCCAGCTATCACGGTTTATGAGATACAGCCCTGTGTCAGACAGACAGGCAGTGAAGTCTTAGTAATAGGGTCTTCTTTTACCCTTTGGGTACGGATCCCTAAAAATGATATAGGATCACAACTGTGATCCCCAAGTAGTGGTAAAGTCTAGGCCAAGTAATATGTAATATGTTTACAAGTCCATACATTACACTTAGCACAAGACATGCCCACAATCAGCAGGCGTTAGCATTCCATATGTGACAGGTTGCAAGCCCATCGCCTCTTATAAGAATACTAACTCATTTCCTCACAATGTTTTCCTTCACCGTTTTGAGCACATGTTTTTGATGCGCATATACATTTTTCAAACAGAAAAATCCATTGATGCACAATGTTATTCGAACCCACGGCCTTCGAAATTAAAGTCGAAGTACCTCCCACTCGGCCAACACGGTTATTCGTGAAATGTCCACCATTATTTATTTATTAAATGCTTCAATAACTTACCTGGAGGTTTGCTTGACTTTTTCTAACCCCGAGTAAACTTTAACAAACACACGGATGTAGAAATCGGCTGATATACTTAGCATAGGCACTATGTACCTGCCGTATCTACTTGCATTTGATGCAATGCATTGCAACAGTATTCGAAGAGCCTGAAACAATAAACATCTTAAAGAATAGCTGTTCATAGATGGCGGTAAAGAGCATATGATGACGGTAGCATCACAAGGCACCCAAACTATATAGGTGCATTTGGAGTGGAGTGAACCAAGAATTAACCAATCACAGTGCTTGAAATTTTTACACAGTAATTAGCAGCAGGCCGTCATCTTGGATACCACCGGGCGATCTTAGTATTATTAATTACAGCCATATTTGGTAAGCGGCCATGGGCTTGCAACCTGTCACGTATTGGCCAGCCATGTTTATGTTTGGAACTGCCTCTGACTAACTCCTGTAGATATTTTCAAGGATCTGAGCGGCTGGAGATCGGAGAGGATGTTTACCGAACGTGGTCTACCGTACAATTGTGACCCTATTTTTATACATAATATCCTATATTTTACATATTTAGTGTATTTCGCGTAGTCCAACCATGTTCATGTTAGAGTTAACTCACCATTTCATGGCAGGCTTTAGTCTTTAAGCTGACAGCTCCATACTTTGCATGACAGGTCTCCGGGGAGTTTCCCGCCAAAACGGCCATGTCTGTCGCAGTAATTAGCAGAAGGCCGCCATCTTGGATCGCTTGAACTGCAGCGTCGAGGAATGTAGACGGACAGCCGTAAGGGTCCAAGTCAATTGCTGCAAAGCGATTCTTCTTGCCTTTGTGTTTGTACATCACCATGCTGGAAATATTGATTCTTGTTATTCAAAAGCTTGTTTAATATCCTTAGGGCTTTTTGTAAAAACTCTGTTTATCATGTTATGGCTTTCAATACCAATGGCTTTGATTGAATGCAGTCTAGGCCATAGATTCCGTAATAGTTACTATGAAATTGGTATTCTCTAAGATTAATGTTGCTATGGATGATATTTACGAAATTAGCTAGACTTTAAATTTAAAAGTTATTTAAAATTTAAGGTTTTTCTCTTAGAAGAATAATAAGAATTATAACTATAATATTCAAGTACAGTAAACATCCTCTCAAATCCAGGTGCTTTCGAGCTGTCAAATTCAAATGCAAAATGGGTTCAAATTTGGTGCAATAAAAAATTCAGTCTAATGTGGGTAGTCAGAAAAACATCAAATACATCCAAACATTTTATTTGACACAATTAGCCTACATGATTTTACTATTTTTTTTAAATTTAGTATTAAAGAAGAGTAAGTTTATAAGGGATAGAGTAAGAGTTGGTTGGAAGGATTTAGGAGAGATATTTGCCGAGCAGTAAGTAGAATAAAACAGGTTAAAAAATATAAGTGAATGTCATTTTTATTTCTCTGGTTTGAAGGTATCATTATGATTATCACAAAGTAATAGTATATAAGATATACAAGTTTCACAGTCACCTTTCTTAAAGTTTTAACTAATATTGCCGGTATGAACGTTTCCGAGCTTTATATATAGCTCAACTGGTACTTGAGTATTTTGTAAATATTATGTAATAATATATTTTATTGTTTCTGTAAATAAAGTCTGTAAATAAAGTTTTAACTTACCAGGCATCATCATGATTAGATTCTACCAGCGCCCCCACTCCATTAGAGAGGATATTCTCCTTAATCACTTCCACAGCATTCTTTGATAGATCATTTGCAATGATCTTCGACACGTTGGGCACCTCTTTGGCGTAGCGGATTGATCGTAATCCAGTTGCCGAGAGAGGCTCTAATATTGTCACTGAGCCCTGAAATGATATAATAATAATTAAATAGATATTTGTGGACATTATCACACAGCGTCATGTAGCCCATAACTAAGCAAAGCTTGTACTATGCTAATTAGATAAGATAGAACTTATATAATGTTTTTTTGTAAATACTTATTAAGATACAAAATAACACTCAGACACAGAACAAATATGGGAATGTGGGAATCAAATTCACAACCTACAGCGCAAAGAGCACAAGCAGAGTAAGGCAAGTCAATATCAGTTTCTTTCTTTCAAAATAACAAACAAAAAATCAGCAAACCTTATTTATATCATCCTCTTCAGTCAGTCCAGAGGTGTTCGAATTTTTGCCTTCTTTCAGTCTCTTTTCTGATTTTAACTGAGCATCAGAAAGTTTCTCTTCTGCATATTCTGAGGCAAACACACTCAGCACAGCAATACTTAAATCACGGTTGAACTCCTGCACAGGGTTGTAGAATACTTTATCTGTCGATAGGCTTATCACAGCTTTACCTTCCTTTATGATTTGTTTACATCCTGCATCAACAGACGCTTCCATTGTATTCAACAGCTGGAAATAGCAAAATTAGACAATTTAGAGGTTAGAGAGACTTGAGAGGGAATTTAAGAGTTAGCATTGCCGTACCCGTACAGCTGCTTTTACTTGATTTTTAGTTTTTATTAGAATCCTTAACATACAAAATGGTGAAAAATTATAGGAAAAAAGAAACTAGAACTACACACCAACCGAAAAATCAGAAAAAACTCGAGAAAAGTTTATTTTTGTCTTGATTTGATTTGCTTTGCTTTGACATCCGAGTCCCGAGCTGAGCTGACCGATCACATTTTTATCAAAAAATCATTGTCACTGTCAGTTTCTTAATATCAGTCAATGTCACCAGACAATACACATTGTTTTTTTTTTGTCGTCGCACTCTGTGTATTGCCATGATTTTCCACATAAAAGCTATCACTGAATGATTTGTCATTTGTGTGTGTGTGTGCTTGCTCTTGCTTTGCTTTCATGTCACTGTCAGTCAAGTCGAGTCACTTCTTCACTTCCAGTTTAGAGTTTTATTTTAGTCAAAGAGCTTATCTTCAGCCAAGAAAGTCGATAAACTGAAAAGTCTGGAAAAATAACCTTTTTTTTCTAGAAATTACAGTATTTATATGAAAAACTTGTTAAATAATTGTCTCACTGAAATAAAAGACTAAGATGCACACTGCGAGCGTTCTGCTAAGAAGCGGAATTCTCCATTCAAAGTTGAATTCGTCTGCCCGTGCATTACAAAATGTAACCAAAGTTGCATCACATAGTAAACCGGCACAAAGACTGTGTCACAGTGTTATCAGCTTGCGAAACGCTCGTATATGTGGTTATGGAGGAGCCTGGCTCCCTTCTAAGCAACACGTTGGGTCGACAAGGCAGTATTCGGTGGGTAATAGGAATGACCCACCGGAAGAAGATCCCGAAATCAAAGATGAGACTCCGATCTTCAGTAACCATCTACCGGCCACAGTGGCCGTGCCCGAGGTCTGGCCTCAGGTCCCGGTTATTGCCATCAACAGAAACCCCGTGTTTCCGAGATTCATTAAACTGATTGAGGTATGTACACTTATTTAACCACATTATCATCTTGCAGGAAGTTAAAGCAATAACATTCAAAAATTAAAAAATTACATTCAAAAATAAAAACATTAAAAAATTCTTTAAACCTACATTCAGCGTATATTCATAAAATGTTTATTTAGATTTCAAACCCAGCACTGATAGACCTGATCCGACGCAAAGTGAAGCTCAACCAACCTTACGTCGGCATATTCCTCCGTAAAAAAGAAGAGGACAAATCCGACATTGTCTCCAACTTGGGCGATTTGCATGATGTTGGTGTTTTTGCACAAATTCATGAGATGCAGGACATGGATTATAAATTACGGCTTGTGGTGATGGCTCATCGGAGAATAAAGATTACAGGGCAGTTTATTGAGGATGAGATTGAAACTGGACCTGCTGGTGAGTTATATTATTACTCAACTTGTGAATGAGAAACTCAGGTATATTTGAACAGTTTCTCATCATTATCCAAAGTCAAGTCAAGTCCTATCACTAAGCAAGCAATTAAAAATTAAATGAAATAAAAAAGTTAATTTGAATTGATAAACAAATTGACATTGTAATTATACTTCACTTGGCAAACAATTGATATTATTTGAATACATTTGAATACATTACAGAGTAATAGGCTTCTCTTGGTATTTTTCTATTATTATCATTCTTCTTGCTCTTAACCATAATTTGGGGTCAGCACAACATGTAGAAAAAACATGTTGCAAAAAGGTTTTATTAACTTGATTATAAAGGTTTATGTAATATTAAAAACTTTAACTTGCAGTGTATCTAGATCACTAGTCTAAAACTCAATAACATTTCTGCTTGGTGAAGTTATCCCATCAGCTTCATTCCTGAAATGAATAATTCATTTCAGAAATGAAATTGAAATTTCCATTATTTAACGTGGAGCTTGACGTCACCCGTGAAGAGACAGATGCTGAGCGCAGAAGAAGAAAGTATCGAAACACTAGAAAGCCAGCAAAAGCCAAAGTAACAGAAACAGCAGAAGAAACAGAAGATAAATCACAGAAGGAGCCAGAAGAGAAGCCACAGACCAAGAAGCCATTGCCAGATCAGGTGCTGATGGCTAAGGTGGAAAATGTTAATCATGAGAAGTTTACGCAGACCGAGGAGGTTAAAGCACTCACGCAGGAGGTTATTAAGACTATTCGGGATATCATCAATCTGAATCCTTTGTACAGGTTAGTTTAAAAAAAAACCGGCAAGTGCGAGTCGGACTCGCGCACGAAGGGTTCCGTACCATTATTTAAAAAAACGGCAAAAAATCATGTTTGTTGTATGGGAGCCCCCTAAAATATTTATTTTATTCTGTTTTTAGTATTTGTTGTTAGAGCAGCAACAGAAATACATTATCTGTGAAAATTTCAACTGTCTAGCTATCATGGTTCTTGAGATACAGCCCTGTGACAGACAGATGGACAGACAGACGGACAGCGAAGTCTTAGTAATAGGGTCCCGTTTTTACCCTTTGGGTACGGAACCCTAAAAATTACGCCTAAAAAACTAAAAACCAACTTCATGTTTGTGGAGGTTTGTTGTCGGTAAATGCCCTATTGAATCTGAGGGTTAGTTAGGAGTTTGGGTGCCCAACTGTGGTCATGTCTTCTTTATCAGTTATCATCAAATGATCACCAAATGATACTTTCTGAATGCAAATGCTTGACTTGTTGCTGTAAATACTAAAATCTCTATATCTGCTCTCAATATTTGAGGAGTAACCTAATTGCTTATGAATTCCATCCACAGAACTAGATTTTGATAAAAATGGGACTGAATGGGAAGTATATTCTTCCAATCAAAAAAATATTTTTTTTATTTGGTTAATAAATAATAGAGTTCTGAGGTAACAAACATATCTAATGGTTAATAACTTTCAGGGAATCCTTACACCACATGTTGGCACAAGGTCAGCGCGTTGTAGACAATCCGGTGTATCTAAGTGACCTTGGCGCGTCTCTTACTGGCTCCGAACCCTCGGATCTACAAGCTATCCTGGAGGAGATGGATGTAAGTATTCTACTAAGCCACAAGTTTATAATAATACCTTACTCTTTCTGAAGATGTAGTGGGTTCATCCCAGAGGGTCCACTTGCGAACCGAATACGATATATTGTAATCCTTTCAACTATAGTTTGATCGATGGAACAACCATAATTACTTATGACTATCAATGTTATTAACCACTTTAATTTGACAATGATACAAATGTTTATTTAAATATCGTTTTTGGATGTTGGATTATGATGAAGAATTGTGCAAAATAATTGCGTGTAGTATAGAAGATGTGTTTAACATGAGAGTTGTAGAGGATATATTGCAATGTTTCAGATTCCAAAAAGGTTGATGATGTCACTCTCTCTGCTGAAGAAGGAGTACGAACTATCTAAATTGCAACAAAAAATAGGCAAAGAGGTGGAAGAGAAAGTCAAGCAACAGCATAGAAAGTATATTTTACATGAGCAGCTGAAGGTATGTATATTAACAAGCTCTTATTTAATTTACCCTGTTAGTTAATAACTGGCCTCACAGCTCAGTTGGTAGTAGCTCTGCCTTGTGCGCTGTATGTTTTTGGTTTGATTCTCACCCAGGATAAACATTTGTGTTGTAGATGTTTGTTCTCTGTCTGGGTATTAATTATGTATCATAATTGTATGTATTTACAAAAAAAAGTATATACATATAAGTATTCTATCAGTTGTCTAATTCCCAAAGTACAAGCTTTGTTTAGGGCTAGATGGTGCTGTATGATAATGTCCACCAGTGTTTATGTATTTATATTACACTAGCAGTCCGCCCCGGCGTCGCACGGGTGTAATAATGATTTTATGGCTAATTTTTTTACATTTTGGGTTACATTATCGAAGTTTTAATAGGGATCCCTAATAGTTAGACATATGGTATCACAGACTTTTTTGTAGATATTGATGTCCTCTATAAAACTGTAGTACATTACTTTGCTCTGTTGTCAATAATTTCTGCAGCAAACGCAATATAAGGATTTTTTTTCACACGTTGGGTTTCGTTATCGAAGTTTTCATACGGATCCCTAACGTTTTTGAACATAATCTATCTATATAATCTATATAGCCTATGTTCATCAGGGATAATGTAGGATTCTAATGGTAAAAGAATTATTGAAATCGGTCCAGTAGTTTCGGAGCCTATTCGATGCAAACAAACAAACAATCAAATCTTTCCTCTTTATAATATTAGTATAGATTTACAGTTGTGATCCAATTTCATATTAACTGATGACCCATTTTTTTCAATTCAAGGTAATAAAAAAGGAACTTGGTCTGGAGAAAGATGACAAGGATGCGATAGGAGACAAGTTCCGAGAGAGACTCGCTGAGAAAAAAGTCCCGGCTGCAGTTCAGACTGTCATTGACGAGGAATTAAACAAGCTTAACTTCCTCGAGGGACACAGCTCTGAGTTCAAGTGAGCGATGACTAGTCAAAATTACTAGGATTACTTTATCACTACATAGTATAAAGCAAAGTCGCTTTCCGCTTCCCGCGTCTGTATGTAATATGTATGTATGTTTGCATATATCTTTAAAACTACACAACGGATTTTGATGCGGTTTTTTTTAATAGATAGAGTGATTCAGGAGGAAGGCTTATATGTATAATAACATGCTACCCGTGCGAAGCCGGGGCGGGTCGCTAGTCTAAATATATATCTTTATCTAGATACTTATTATAAGTGCGAAAGTAACTCGGTCTGTGAAGTTATCAAGGTTAATTGTGATGAAATTTCATGAATAGTTTAAAAGTCTTGGGATTCTTTCTTGGGCCGTCTTGATCCCAAGACTTTAAAATGTCCGATAAAGGCAACTTATTTCCTTCAATTTTATTTAAATTTTCAGGAAATTCAATTCAATTTGGTTGATAAAGGAAAGCCACGCTCTCTTCTTGAGAGTTGTCGCGGAATATCTTCCTTATAACTGAGCTGTTAGGCCAGTCCAGTTGATAAGAAAAATGTTACTTATCTTTCAGTGTTACCCGATGCTACCTTGACTGGTTAACCTCCCTCCCATGGGGGGTAACCTCCGAAGAGAACCTCAAATTAGAAGACGCACAGTTGATACTAGACGAAGATCACTATGGCATGGAGGATATTAAAAAGAGGATATTGGAATTCATAGCTGTTTCCCAACTGAAGGGTACAACTCAAGGGAAGATTCTGTGCTTCCATGGACCACCTGGTGTCGGCAAGACTAGTATAGGTATGTACATTTATCCTACTAATATTGTAAATGCGAATGTTTGTTAGTTGGGTTTGTGTGTATGTTTGTTACTCTTTCACGCAAAAACTACTGAACGGATTCAAATGAAACTACAGTAATATAGCTTTTACATCAGAATAACACATATAGGCAGCTTTTTATCCAAGTACCACCCGTGCGAAGCCGGGGCGAGCAGCTAGTTTACCATATATATAGATATTTTATTGCACACTACATAATCCTCACGTCTCTTTCTTTTTCGGAGCAGGGCTTTAACATTCGCGACACAGTTTTTCAAAGCTACTACCGTTATAGTTTTTCAGTGTTTTTGTTCCAAATAAAGAAAGAAAAAAAATTGTTATCATCATTATATTTTTTTATATATTTCAGCTCGCTCAATCGCCCGGGCGCTGAACCGGCAATACTTCAGGTTCTCTGTTGGCGGCATGACGGACGTGGCTGAGATTAAAGGGCACAGACGTACCTACGTGGGAGCAATGCCCGGAAAGATAGTGCAATGTTTGAAGAAAACTGGCACCGAGAACCCATTGGTTCTGATCGATGAGGTCGATAAGATCGGCAAGTGAGTATTATTGTAGTTAAGACTGTCTTAGACCTCAAGGCCGTCAAATCAAATAAAGCTTACTTTTAAGCCCTTCAACAAGAAACATAAAAATAATTTAAAAATAATAGGATCACAACTGTAATCCCCAAGTAAGATATACATCCTCTCAGATCTGCAGACGCTTAGATCCTTTGAAGATGTGTAGTGGGATAGTCAGAGGCACGTCCAAACATTATATTTGGCACATGCCCACATTTTGCAGTAGTTAGCGTTCCATACGTGACAAGTTGCAAGCCCATCGCCTCTTATAAAAATACTAGCTGGTTTCCTCACGATGTTTTCCTTCACCGTGTTTTTGATGCGCATATAAATTTTCAAACAGAAAAATCCATTGATGCACGCCGGAATTCGAACCCACGACCTTCAGATTGAAAGTCGAGGTACCTCCCACTCGGCCAACATGGCTCAATTTAATTAATTTGAAACTTTACATACTTAATAAAGATTGATGACAACACAAAAAAAAATATAGCGTGTTTTTTAGTTTTTATTTTAAGGCGCTCCCAGTCGACGATTATTTTTGTTCGAAACGAAAAAATTAATACTTGTGAACAAGCCACATCTCCTATTTTATAATGTATAGTATATGTGAATAAAGATGTATCCATCTTTGATCACTTCGATAAATAATCCTACCGACCGCTGCAATGACGACAAACACACGTCGGCGCGTCCGCCTTAGCTTTTCGAATAAATTAATGATATAAATTATGTATAATTACTTATCAAAAATCTATTCTAATAGAAATCTAGATCTACATATTACCTATCTTTAACAATAAATCACAAGTTGGTTTTAATAGTAGGTATATAAAATATTTCGATCATAAATTCTAAAACGTATCATTTTGAAATAATATCTTTATCGTGAAAAGTTTCTGCTATTATGTTTTCAGCTTAATATAAATCTAGGTAGGAACCTGAAGTAATATACTTATAAAAATAGGAGATGTGGCTTGTTCAGAAGTATTTCTTTTTTTGTTTCGAAAAAGAGCAATCGTCGACTGGGAGGAGCCCCTTAACTATATTTGTATTTTTAAAACTTATTTATAACTTTTCAGAGGCGTCCACGGTGATCCATCCTCAGCACTCCTAGAGCTACTGGATCCAGAACAAAACGCCAACTTCCTCGACCACTACTTGGATGTTCCCGTGGATCTGTCACGGGTTCTGTTCATTTGCACTGCGAATGTGGTCGAACTCATTCCGGAACCTTTGAGGGACAGAATGGAGCTCATCGATATGTCAGGTACTTGCCACACATTTACTTTTGATTTTTTTCCAAATTATGCAGTTATATTATTGCAATTTTCGTGGGGATCACAATTGGGATATGTCTGTAAGGTATTTATTGATGTGGGCCTATGTATATTTGTATTTCTTTTTACTTTACATCTGAAATAAAAAATATTAGAGTCTTTATCATGTGTTAAATTATCTTTATCATTGCAATCAATATATATATAATTATCTCAATATGTATAACTTTTCAATTGGTCGAAACATTTTCGTGTTTGTTTGTCTGTTTTCTTTTTAGATTTTTAAACATAATTATTTGTAGGTTACGTAGCAGAGGAGAAATTGGCAATAGCTCAGCAGTACTTAGTGCCAACGGCGCTGAAGAATTGTGGTCTCTCCGAAGAACAACTGGATCTCACCTCGGACTCACTGAACTCGCTCATCAAGTCCTACTGCCGGGAGTCCGGAGTTAGAAATCTGCAGAAACATATCGAGAAGGTATTTATAAACTACTTTTTAGGGTTCCTCGAAAAAAAAACTAGACGGATTTCTTGTTCATTGTAATCATTAGGCTCATTTAGAACCGACATACAATTCAGTTTAATGAATTGAGTGATTAATTAATATTAATTTAATTAGAAAACGTTTTTTTGACTTGACTGATGCACAAGTGATTTTATAAGAAATCCATCTAGATTCTTAAAATATATTAATTTAATTTAGTCTGTCTGTCCGGTTGAGTTTTAATTTTGGCATGGTGTTACGTCTTGAAAATGCACATTTATTCTATTTAAATATGTAGTCCAATATTGTAAATATACTCTGGGATTAAGGAGAGATACCTAATGAGGAACAATGATATTAAATTCTACAATCTACATTTTGACAGATCGCTCGTAAGGTAGCCTACAAGATAGTGAAGCAAGAAGCTGACAAGTTGACAGTGACAGAAGACAATCTCTCCGAGCTAGTTGGCAAGCCGACTTTCAAACACGACCGGATGTATGATGTGACTCCGCCCGGAGTCGTCATGGGGCTCGCCTGGACCGCAATGGGTAAGTTGACTTGTGCATTGTGCATGATAGTAAAAAATTGTGTGTGTCAGCTCCGACGCACTACTGGAGTTTACTTATAATTTCACAATAACAATATTTTAATTATTGATATTTATAACCAAAAACAGCAATATAAGTAAATCGACACTGATAGAAATAAACAAGCTCAATAACATATAGATATAGTCGCTTTGCAGCATACTCTATACACGTCTTAATACACTCACAACCAGTGCAGCCAGATCGTGCGTAGAGCGTAGCCCCACTATAAGATGTTTTGCCATCAGTAAGAGTGAGAGAAAGCATTATAAAGTATAGGAAAAGTAAGGGTACACACTACCCACGATCTAGCTGCACTGCTCACACCAAATTAGAAAGTTGCGCACGATAGGTTGCGCACCAAAAACGTAACGAGGTCATTCGTTCAGTAGATTTTACACCTCACATTTTTCTCATACCGGGCGCCTTATATCAAAAACCGATTCTTAAGGAGTAAACTCCAAAACATTAGTAATTTGGGAAAAGTTACCTGGGAGTTACTCTTGACATCATCATCATCTTCCTGCCCTTATCCCACTTATGTGGGGTCAGCACAACATGTGTTCTTCTTCTTTCCCGTCATCTCATCACTCAGGAGATCAGGATCACCATCAAACCTTTTCAAATTCAAATTCAAAAATCTATTATTTCATTAAAATCACAAGGATCACTTTGAAACGTCTTAGGAACTAGCTTTAGCTAGCTAACTAACTTTCTTACCCATGTCATCTTTCACACAGTCCATCCATCTTTTCTTCGGCCTATCTCTACGTCACATCTACATTCATTCCTAACATTCGGTTCGTTACATGACTTTCTTCCGTGTTTGAAATCGATAAACGATATATCGAGACAAAAGTTATAGACTATATTTTCAGTGACGGAACAACCGACATTACGATTTCGACAATACGACCATGCCCCGATATATTCGGCCAAACCGCACTCGTCTGCAACGTCTGTTATAGTAGAATGTATGATGTCAACATTGTTGAAAGTTAAGTCGGTCGTTCCATCGTGTCGTGTCGGAAACAATGTGTTTTTCACGATTTATCCAGTTTGTGGAGTAGGCCAACTGGAAAATTGAAAAATTCGAGAAAAACTGAGCGTGCTTTTTTCTATGCGATTATTGAAATTTGGACAAGACAACGCCTGTGATAATATAAAATGTTAATTCTGTGTCCATAGGTGGCAGCACCTTGTATATAGAGACAGCCTACCGCAACACAGTGACCGACGAGAAAGGCATGGGCTCCATCGAACTGACAGGACATCTTGGGGATGTCATGAAGGAATCAGCGAGGATAGCTCTCACGGTGGCGAGAAACTTCCTCGCCAAGTATCAAGCTGGCAACAACTCGCTTAATACTAGGTAAGACCTAACTAAGACTTTACATTTACAGTCATCATGAGTATAATTTCCATGGACCTACGGTAGACATCTTTATGTCTCCAGGCGCGCAGATCCTTGAAGATGTCAAAGGAATTAGTCAGAGGCATGTCTGGATATTGTACATTTTAGTACTTGTCCACATTTATCAGATAAATATGTACATAATAAAATATAATATCCAAAGAGGGTTGACCTCAGG
The DNA here is from genome assembly GCA_912999785.1 of Hydriomena furcata. Classification (NCBI taxonomy): domain Eukaryota; kingdom Metazoa; phylum Arthropoda; class Insecta; order Lepidoptera; family Geometridae; genus Hydriomena; species Hydriomena furcata. The sequence goes on along the minus strand of OU538834.1, from coordinate 1,765,534 downwards.
CAAACGGCTGGTTGTTTAACAATTGCCAAATCCTTTTGCAACATGTTGATGTATGTATGATGTATAATATTCCAGCCACCTCCACTTGCACGTCCCAGAGGGAGCCACTCCCAAAGACGGGCCTTCCGCCGGATGTACCATAGCCACGGCTTTATTGTCTCTGGCTCTGAGGAGACCAGTGAGGGCTTTGGCCATGACTGGGGAGATCTCGCTCACGGGTAAAGTGCTGCCGGTTGGGGGGATCAAGGAGAAGATTATTGCTGTGAGTCTCGATGTCTTGATGATTTAGTTTAGACGAAACTTGAATATACATAGTTTTGGAAAAAAAATACTATCCGGAATTATGTACCCTTCAAATGGTGAAATAATTTGTATTATAAGTGCTGTGGTTTCGGAGATTAACCCTCTTATTCAAGAACGACTCTATGAGAACACGCACCCACAGTGGACGAAATCTTTTTTCATAAACATCACTTTATGTATTGAGCGGCACTATGGCGCACACTACCGTGTGCCTTTAGAGCTCAACTTTGGCTAGAGGCACACGACAATGTGCCTCTAGTCACACTATGCAGTGTCGCACAACGCATAAAGTGATTTTTATGAAAAAAGATTTCGTCCACTGTGGGTGCGTGTTCTCATAGTGTCGTTCTTGAATACGAGGGTAAGTTCTGTTATATACTCGCAAAACTCATTAATAATAATCAGTAGAATTTGATTTTACCAGTACTTTAAATAACTTATTTGTGTCTGGGCGTTATAATATATCTTAAGAATGGTATGTATTTACAAAAAAAAGTAATACTATCTAGTTCTCATAGTACAAGCTTGGCTTATTTTGGGACTAGATGGCCCTGTGTGAAATAAAAATAAATATAGGATCACAACTGTAATCCTCACGTACGATAGACATACTCTCAGATTTCAAGGCGCTTAGATCCTTGAGGATGTCTAAAGGGGGTAGTCAGAGGCATCCAAGCATTATGTTTGGCACAATATCCACATTTTGCAGTAGTATGTGAAATGTCCACCAATATTTAATTAGTTATTAATATTTTTCATAATTTTTCAGGCAAAGCGCGTCGGCGTCGCCTGCGTAATCCTACCCGAAGAGAATCGACGAGACTTTGACGATCTACCCTCATTCATTAGAGAAAACATCGACATTCACTTCGTGAACGACTACGAGGACGTCTTCAAGATCGCCTTCGAACAAGAACAGGTCTAGTCTATTCTAATTGCGACCTTATGCCGTTGAGATAACGCTGTATTTGCTGTAGCTAACGAATTTCCATGTATATTCTTGTAGCTGTAGTTAGGAAGTAATAAGTCTAGTTTTTAGGTATTTTGAAACAAAATGTGCCCAAAAGAAATGTGAAAGATTCTACTTCGGCTGAAGCTTTTTGTTGTACATATGTACTTATTCTATGTCGTGGTCATCAATAATAACAAACAAAAAATACATGTAGGTATGCACAATAATTACTGCCTTAAAAAAACATTAAAAGTGTTAACATAATTATATTTTGCATAATTACAATAAAAAAAATACTTCTAGAAAATCAATTTTAACAAAATATAACACTATTTTCAACAAATAAAACTCAAAACTACTTGCATTTAAGATATAAGGGTGTATGCCGTGTATGATATTTCTAGGATCACTTAAAGCACTAAGTTCAAACCGTATTTTGTGCATAATAAGGAACAGCGATTCGTTTCGTTTCGCAAACCTAGATATTTAATTAGTATGTAATGTATGCTTGTTTGTGAGATAGCAAAATTATATTTAGGTATGTACTCGTAATGTTTGGTGGTATTAGATACCATGTTCTATATTGTAACAATAAAAATTGTTTTTATTATTTTGTAGATTTTGTAGAACCATATTTTAGCGGAATTGTTTTATTCCCGCTGGTCTAATTGCGGTTTGTCCTACTGTGGTGGACAGTGGTACCGATTTTGTTGGTGCAAGACTAAATTAAAACTAAACTGCATTCATCATGTTCTGTTCCGTAGAGAGTAAAAGAGACAGCAATAATTGTAGAGATGTCAAAATCGTTTTTAGTTTACCAGTGACAAGTTTTGCAAAACATTTTAGCACAACCTTTTTATATTATTTCCCACATAGTCACTACTTAGGAATAGTGACACAACTTTTTGAATTATTCTCTTAAAGGTGTGACCAGAAATTGCGCGGCAATCGAGCGCGGCAGGTAGGTACCTCGCGGCTGTCATCCAAACATAACGCGGCTGCCGCGCTCAATTGCCGCGCAATGTCAGGTCACACCACAGAGCATACAAGTACACTTTAATTTTTACTGGTGAACAATGACACAATAACTGCACATTAACTATTTTACCAATAATAAAGGTTCAAAGTGCTACCACAGGATCGTTCGGCATGCCGAACTGTGCCGCGCCTATAGGCTGTCTGATGTCTCCTGTCTATGAGTGCAGGCTCTTAGTTTGATAATAGGTTTTTGCATTGTAGAACCGTTTGGATGTCTACGAGTGAACTAAATAAAAGTTTTCCTGCGCCAGATCGTGGACTTCGAAGAGGACACTAGCACCGCCTTTTTGTAACAAAATGGAGTTGAAGAAGTACAATTGTTGAGTTATTTAAATAATGTATTTTTGTTAAATAATTATATTGCATAACAACTTTATACTAGTCTTATTCACATAATTGTTGCCTATTGTACCTATAACAGCAATTTAATATTTTGTGGTACTTCAATCAGTAACAGTGAAAGAAGCCTTTAGATACCTACCTATCACTATTAAGTAATAACTAACTTTTTAGGGCTAAGTATATTGCAGCCATTGATGTCACACAAATAACTATTTCCTAAGAGCCTTCCTGCCATCTTCAAGCAACTGTATCAATACTGGATAAACCTCATCGTAGGATGTGATCTGGTTCTGTCTGACATGATTCTGGTATCTCTGCAATGCACCAGCAACAAACTCCAGGCGTTCCTTCTCATTTCTATGGCTATCTAGCCACTGCATCAGCTTTTGAATGTTCCAACCCGCGCAGGTATGCGGAGCTATCAAGTGCTGCCCTCCATAGGCAAATAAGAACATCATCACCAGAGAATAAGGCAAACACGCGCCTTCGGATTGGCTCTTCGCTATCTCCTGAGGAGTTTTATCCAATAGCAAATGAAGTGCCTTCAACTGTCTGTAATGATCTCCCAACTCAGTTAAATCACTGACTAATGGTGATAGAGCTGTCTCGAAATGTTTGCAGTCAATCTGAAGCTTTGCTCTGCCGAATTTACTCAATGGCCGTATGTTACAAATGTGCTGAATAAACCTTTCGATACAAGCTCGTGCTATGTTAGAACAGCATTCATTCAGAGCAGGTTTTTCTGTGAACATTGATAGGTATATGTCTTTGCATCTGGATACAAACTGCTGCAATTCCTTCATGTATGGAGAGCAGGACAGAGACTTCCCGGTAGGGTCATCATTTCTGACTAAGTCTGGTTCATCATGCATTGTCATCAAAATGATGTGTAGGGAATTTTTTATTGATTCTGTGAACATTTGCAGCACAGGCAAGCTGAATATATCCTTCAAGCTGTTTTGAACGATCTGAATGCTTTCAGCTGGCAATATTGTGTTCATGTTTACCAGTACCCTTTTGATTTGTGATGAGAAGTAGTATAGTGCATTGCAGAGGTCAGCGTTTTTCTGTTGAGTGCTGTTTGGGGGCTCAATGATCTGAGCAACATCGCTGTCTAAAGATAGTCTCTGTTCAGCTTCCACATTCATTTGTTTGATGGATTTGGCAACACTGTTGGCTAAACTGATGCTTAGTTGTTTGTCGCCGAGTGAAACACTCAGTGCTTCTGCTATGACTCTCACAGCATTATCTACTTGGTCCATTGTAGGCACCTGGCTCAGATGCCACATACTCCTGACTGGTTCGAGCAGTTTCCCCAAGGATTTAGACAGAAATGAGTTTTCCCATTTAGTCAGACATGAGCGGTTCATCTCCAAGTCTTTGCATTTTAACCTTGAGAGGAGATCATTGAAGCATTTTAATAGTTTTGGATAGTCAATCTCAATGGACTGATTGACCATTGTAGGACTCTTCTCTAATTCATTGCCAAAGATCACTGAAAGATCTGACCAGAAGTTTTTGGCAATGTTCTTGAAGTCTCCAATAGCGTGGAGCTCATTCACTACATTTTGCAGCATAATTGCTTTAGCACAGCTGTTATAAAGATCGACTTTGAACAGCTTCTCTATGTTGTCCCAGAGTTTGACTTTGAAATCTTGAGAGTTCATGATGTTAGCTTTCCCAGGTGCTATACGGCCTGAGCTTGATTTCTTTATTTCAATTTGAACTATTTGCACATCCAAAGCAACTCCTATCTCAGTTCTTAGATCATTCAAAATAGTGTTTACAGAGTTCTTAATTTGCTCATCGGTACACTGAAGGTTGTGAAAAACTTTGAAACATTGGAGGAGCTTAACTTTGTCTTTGCTCAGTAAACTGGACTGCAAGAGCTCAGTGGAGTTTTTAAGCAAAAGTTTTCTTCTCATGTCTACTTCGATCAGCACCTCGTCCAAGAGTTCAATCCCTTCGAAATCATAGTCGCTGATAAGTTCGTTCAATTCAAAAAGCAACATAGCTTCTTTAGATGGATTGTCTTTTATGGTTTTAAGTTTGTTCCATAAATTTAAAATTTTAGCTGTATGTCTGAGCAAATTACATGTGCTTTGGACCCTCTCGAGCATCAATGTCTGGTTTTCCAGAGCAAGATAAGGTGTGTGCACTCGATCCTTCAGCTTTTCGGCGCCACGTAACAGCGCTTGTACCTGACTTTGCACGGACTCCAGGCTGACTTCTAGATCGGTGATATGACTTGCCTGTGTAAGAAGATCATTATGCTTAGCTAGGACCTGTTTTTCCAAGCTTTTGCCGAGCTTCTCGATGCCTTGTGCTAACTTGCCGACTTGGTCCGTCACCGATAGGTTTTCGTAAGCCAAAGGCTTAATTGTTTCCTCGAGGAATTTACTGTAAAACTCATCGTTCTCTATTTCAATACACACATCTTTTGCATCCATAGTTGAACAACTTGAATGAATTCTAGTATAAAAACTTAAAAAGTATTTGATAAAATAAAAACAAACACTGTGTTTCGTTTCGTGTTTGCCACCAGTCACTAACTAATAGTAAAGAGTAAAGTACCTACTAACGTGACGTTGCTGTCAGTACAAAAAGTCGTATGTCATAATTTTGCCATTTTTAGGGTTCCGTACCCAAAGGGTAAAATCGGAACCCTATTACTAAGACTTCGCTGTCCGTCTGTCTGGCACAGGGCTGTATCTCATGAACCATGATAGCTAGACAGTTGAAATTTTCACAGTTGTTCGAGCAGCAATAGAAATACATAATCTGATTATGTATTTCTATTGCTGCTCGAACAACAAATACTAAAAACAGGATAAAATAAATATTTAAGGGGGGCTCCCATACAACAAACTTGATTTTTGCATTCCAGCGCCATCTAGTTTCATGTGATGTTACTACGTTAATATAAGTACTTTTCGCGATCTCATACGATACGACCGCTCGGGGTTTGAGAGGTAAGATGAAAGAGGTTTGCAATTCGGCTGGAAGGTGGCGCTATTTTACCACTATCGGTAAATAGATGGTACTTCACATGATCGACTAAAAAGTTTGAAATTGAATTATTGAATTCATGTAGTTAGGTAAATAGGTACCTAGGTAGATATTATTAATTTCAAATTAATTTCGAGTTTGAATCCTGGCCGTGCATCAATGGATATTTCTGTTCGAAAAATGTACATGCGTGTTACACGTGTTTATAACGGTGAAGGAAAACATCGTGAGGAAACCTGTTAGTATTCTTGAAAGCGGCGACGGCCTTGCAACCTGTCACGTGTGGAATGCTAACTACGTAGTTAGGTAAATAGGTAGGTTACGAGATATTATGAATTATTTTTTATGTTTCTAGGGTTCCGTACCTAAAGGGTAAAAAACGGGACTACTAAGACACCGCTGTCCGTCTGTCTGTTACCAGGCTGTATCTCGTGAACCGTGATAGCTAGACAGTTGAAATTTTCACAGATGATGTGTTTCTCTAAAAAGAGCATAAAATAAATATTTAAGTGGGACTCCCGTACAACAAACGTGATATTTTTGCCGTTTTGATAATAGTACGGAACCCTTCGTGCGCGAGTCCGACTCGCACTTGGCCGGTTTTTATTTATATTGGCTGTATGTGTAGTAAATCGATTTGCAGGAGTATAATAAACGTATGTAAGCTATAAAACTAAAGCTATTTACATTTAAATATTGTAAAGAAACTTCATAGATAAGATAATAATCTGTTTTTTTGTGTCTCCTGAAAACCTAACGTTTTTACATACGACTTTTTGTACCGACAGCAACGGTGAGTGACAGAGTGACACTGACAATTTTGGCACAACAAGTGACGTACGTTGTCCGTCAGTCCGCGGATTCGCGGATCACAGAGCACTTTTATTCAAAGAGCATATAAGTGCTTTTATTATTAAAATGCGAAAGTAACTCCGTCTGTCTGTGTCATTCATCACGGCCAAACCGCTGCTGGGCCGATTATGATGAAATTACAGAGATAGTTTAGTCTTGGGACGGACATAGACTTTTTTTTTCCAAAAAATCTTTATCTTTAGTGTTTAGACCCTAAATCTACGCAGATGAAGTCTCAAGAAAAAGCTAGTATTCATATATACTCTTCCATGGTTATCAACGGAAATTGTCAGTCATTGCATGTATTGGTTCCATTTGATACAAAGGCGGAAACATATTATCGTCGTGTCGTGTCGTGTCGCGCTATGGCGTTTTTTCTGAATAGAACATAACGAACCTTTGCAGGGTTCAAACATACATAATGTTTTCTTCTGATTTGGATAGTAATTTTGATGAAAACCTTCAATTTCTCTTAGCAATGAAACTCCTAGAGGGCAAAAAAAAAATCTCGTTGACGTACAAGTTCAATAAGGTCGTCAATCATTATGCTGCAAATTAAATTAAATATGTATGCTAGGTGTTCGCGCCACGAGGCACGCGCCAGTATAGAAACACATTTGCCTGTTGTGTCGTGTCGCGTCATAACCCCCACCACCGCTCTGGCGCAATCAGTCGGCGCCACGACAGATAGCGTTGCGACACGCGACACGACACGACACGCAAATATGTCTCTAACCATACTAAATGTATGAAAGCGATTAGCTAGTGGCGTGTCGCGCCACGCCACGACACGCCACGAAGTGTGTTTCCGGCATAATTCACAAAACATACAAGAGAATTAAAACTGTCTTCAGTTCCTTTAAATAAATCGTTTAGAAATTCCGAAACAGAAACAGTCACTTCTGCTGTAGACTGCATTAAATAAGTAGCTGTAATTAGTGTTAAGAAAGAAAAAAAAATGGATTTTCTTATCGATTTTATTTAATTTCAAATAGCACACCGAATTGTGCTACATTGTTACATGATTAATTAAAATTTATACATAAAATACCAACTAGGTAATTAAACCAAGTGTTGTGCACTAGCTTTGAAAGAAGACCGCTCTCAAAGGACGCTGGGCCATCAATGGACTAAAATGTAATTGAACTATTTTTAATAGGATATGACACGGTTTTATCCGTACCTTTAGTTTCAATAGCACCAAGACTCGACTTTAATAGATAAAAATCACAATTATTTTCCCATTAACCGTGATAACAAGTTGAAAAGGCTAGGATAAATTAAATCAAAAAAATTGAATTATAGTGTAGGTACCTCGTGGAGAAAAGCTTATATACTAACTTAGGTAGATGGCAATGAGGCGAGTTATAATAAAACAAGTTTAATGAAAACACAATATAGAACGTTGTTTACATAATTATAAATGACAGTTGCGATTTGTAGAGCAATGATACGGAACAACAAAATCATTTCCGGATCATTGGACGAGAAAACAGTCAAAAATACTATAGGTTGTGAGAGTACGCGTCGAACGTTATCCGAACCGCTTTTAAAAAAGATCTTTTTTTTGTCGGATGTGTGTAGCCCACCTAAAATTCTTAGCGGGAATACAGCTGTTATTCAAAAAAATAAGCTGTTTTCTTTTTTTTAATTTTTGTCTACTTATGGCCCAGTCCCATTTGGTCCTTTGTCCTAAAATACATAAAAAAAGTTTATTAGGTACAGATAATTTATGCTACAGATTTCCTTAAAATACGCAAACTGCAAAGCTTATAAACGTAAATCGATTCCGTTAAAATTATGGCTACAAGCAGGATAACGACATGGCAGAATGAATTATTTCATTCTATATTTTCACTTCTAGTGCATTTAAAAATACAAAAATAATGTTCAATGTTTTCCTTCGATTAAGTGACATTACAGTATTCTCAAATACATCTATTCACAAATTTAAGCTTATCTAAGTTATGTTATAGGCATAAAATAAACTTAACGTAAAAATATTTTCCTTTGAATACAAAAGTCCTGGATTTTGGTACATAAACAAATTCGTTTTATTTCATTGTACATTTTAACTACATATTCACAGATGAATAAGTAAGAGCAGGACTGTTCAGATTCTTAAATCTATGAAGTTATAATTTAAATAAATTTACAAAAGTTACTAGACTATAGATACTCGAACCCAGAATGGCATATTATTTTTTCTTGGCTATCAAAACATTTGCTTAGAATAAACTAAGGTTTTCGAATACAAACCATTAGGTACAGTTTAAGCAAGCAATTATCTTCTATACAATTTCGAATCTGATACAGATAATGTCGTTAGACGCTAAGTAGCTCAATTTTCTTTGCAAAGAAAATTGATTCTTAAAACACAACGACAATGTAGAAAAAACCTAATCTGCAGTAGAAAAGCTAAAGATAACCTACGTTATAAAAGTTTCAACAACTATCATAGTAAATAGTTAACAAATTGTGGATCACACAAGATAACATACAGTTTTAGCTGATCATTAACTATTTTTTAGTAGTGCTGCCATTAGTGCAGTAATACTCGTAGCAATTAATTTTATGACCAGGGGGTCATACCACAAGCTCCTAAATTAATATCAAAACAATATTAGCCATAGTGCGAAAGTGACAACACAATACGAACCCATATAGCGTTATGTAAATAGATTGTTTTGATATTACTTTTGAGTTTGTGGTACAGCCCCAGAGACGTTATCTACCATATTGTTTATTAATTATAATTTTGTCCATTATGGCATGTAGCAATTGATTTTTTCTGTCATAATTTGACATGCTAATCAGAAGTTACTTGAGATACGTGGTACAAATACTTACATAACTAACATAGTTAACTGATTTAAAAGAGACCAAATTAATTATATTTGGACTATGACCTATCTAATTTTATGTTCAAAATTAATGTTTTCAAAAACTGCATTAATAAAATGGAAACTTCTAGGGAAATTATTTAAAATATGATCGTTTAGTATAACAATGACAATTTATCCTTCATCAAGTCGTTCTATTCTGCTGAACATTTTCGATAAGCTTATAGGATCGCCGCGATCCGAAATTACAATGATTTCTAATTACATTTTTTTTATCAGAGTGATGACTTCAACAACAAGTAGGTACCACAAGATATTAAATTAATATGAAAACAATATTGCTCGCGGTGCGAAAGTGACAATGCTATACGAGTTCGTATTGCGTTGTCACTTCCGCACCACGAGTAATCCTGTTTTGATATAACTTTTAAGCTTGTGGTACGGCCCCATCTTATTACGTTATTACGTAGGCACCGAAGAGAGGAGAGGGGTCTTTCCTTTGATTATTTTTAATGGCATGGGGGTCGGGTTGGGGGGGGGGGTCTAGATAGTGGTTACGTCAGTAATATTTATTATTTCAGATTATTTGCATAATATAATACCAATGTTGACGTAAGATAGAGTTTCGCTGACATTCGCTAACAAAAAAAATTACAAGGGGGGAAGAAAATTAAAAAATACTAAAATTCTGCTTACGTCATACTTGAATGACCCCTTTTGATAGAACGATTGAAGTGGTTGATGGTTTTAATGGAAACTGCTGAATAAATTGACCGAAAGAAGAAATTAAGGTAATATAATGTTTTAACTAATTTTCTAAATACAAAGGGCAGTGGCCGCGCCTTTATTTTGTTCAAGCCTTCCGGTCAGACTACCTACACTATCCATACTATAAAACGTAATAAATATGTACAGAGGATGACAGCAGTGTGAAGTGTAACTGCCATGATAAAAGATACGACGAAACGAAACTATGTATCTCTGCATCATAGACTTCAATCCTATAGACATCATCATAAAACGTTTTGAATGTCGCTAATTTTTTTAAGATAACTGATAGAATTATACACTTTTTTTGTAAACACATACTTATACATATTAACACTCAGACACAGAACAAACATCAATGTTTATCATCGTATCCACAAACTATAACGCAGAAGGCAGAGTTACTACCAACTGAGCTGAGAGGCCAATTAAAACACGGCATGATGCATAACTTAGAATATATGTCGAAATCTTCTTCGTCGTTTTCAATTAGAACATTTTGAAGTCTATGAGACAGATAACTAGGCTAGATAATTAACTACGGTAGTGTTCCAAAACTAAACTGAGACCTAAATATTTAGGGTTGAGTTTAGTTTAGTGAATACAGACCTAAAAGTTATATGCTTGTCAATGCAAATAATTAGGGTAAACCATACAGTAAGTGGTAGTGGTAAATGGTCGTGTGGTAATCAATAGTGTTATCTATCTATCTACTGCAATTTTAAAACGTGTCATCTAATATCTTTTATAATAAAACATGTCCTTTTGATCAGTTAATGAATCTCAATTACGAGGTAAACACAAAATCTGTTTCTTATGGTTTTTTTATAACTTTTAAATAGATATAACCATTTATTGTAAAAGTTTATTTATTGCATGGTTTATTTACCCTAAAGCTTTTCCGCAAAAAAAGGATAATTTTGATTTTATTTAGCCTATTTGATTCACCATTGACTGTTGGATATTCCTTAATGTACATTGACAAGCACACCAGTCAACTCATCCACCAACAAATACCTGTTAAAACGTCACGTGACAGTATTATTCAGTTAGGTATAACCTGTCTTTACTAGAATACTAAGCTTACTAGAATAAGCACACTAGCTCTAAATTTGCTCTAGTTTTTAGATACGCTATCCAAAATCTAGTAAAATTTTTATAAAAAGGAAAATGAAAATCATCATCACAATAGGAATTCATCATAATAATAATTGTAAACTGCAAAGTTAATCCTCGTATTTATTAAATGTAATAAAGAAGTCGTTTTAATCAGTAACTGGCTGAAATTATTTATAATCTAAGCGGCAACTTAAACTCGAAGAAAAGCTATATGCATGTAAACAGTTCTAAAACATATTATGTACTTAGCACCAGCGTCAAAAAAATATACAAATAGTAACTAAACGTTTTTTCCCGGACTACAGTGACGCAACGAATTTAGTGAGATAGTTTTATAGTATGGTCAGTTACTGCATGGTATACCCTACCTCGACTTTTGAATTTTTGAGTCCATAATCTTGAGAAGGACGTGCAAAATTAAGTTGTTTCAGGGGCTATACCACAAGGTCCTTAGGTAGGTCCAGGTAAATATTACTCACGAAAGTGACAACGCAATACGGACTCGTATAGCGTTGTCACATTCGCACCGAGAGAAACATTGTTTTAATATTACTTGTGAGGTATGGTATTTTTAGAATAAACACCTGAAGTCAGAGTAATACTGTCAAGTGAACTGTAATGCCTACCACAAATCTACAACAAGGTGCACTTGATTTTCCTCCCGGAGCCTAGTTTATGTCCGCGGCGGTACTTTTTGCCGCGGCTTTCCTTGTCCTTCCTTATCTCTCGGACGAGTGTGTAGAATGCGTCGTCGACTCCCATTCTGGTCTTGGCTGATGTTTCGACGAAGGGTACGCCATAACCCCGCGCTACCTGAAATCCGAGATGGTGTTTAAGACTTAGTTTTAGTTGTATCACACTTGGTTATACAATACAGCCTAATCGCCTTGACTCGACCTCGAAACCGTGTTTTGGAAGTTTTAGTTGATAAAATTACCTCTAGTCGAGGATATCTCAGTCAACAGAACTGTCAACTCAAAGTACCATGACATTCTTTGACAGCTTTCGAACGAGGCATGCGTGTGACGGTTTGTTTGATGAAAATCTCCACGGACCGATGACGAAATTGAGGGACCTCCAAAATAACGATTTAAGATACCTAACATGAGGCACTTTTCGAGGGGCCTCGAAAGAGTATGAGTCAAGATATAGTCGAGGTTACAACTAAGAATATGAGGTCTTTTGATAGTAAAATAATGGAAATTTAACAGTTGAATTCGATAACGATTATCAGTGAACTGAGTCGGCTGATGGTCTGATGAGCTCTGTGGCGTAGTTGGCGAGTGGAGTGCCTTGTTGACATTTGAGCTGCGGGTTCGATTCCCATGGAATTTTCATTCCATTTGAATGATCTGCTAATTTTTGTTCCATGTCTGGGCATTGTGTCACCTTGCCACTTCTATATACTTTTGAATATATTTTTGGAATCATTCATTTATTTCATTCAGTTTTTATGTGGAGCTGGATGGGAATATAATTATATTTTTAAGGGTTAGGTATTTTATACAAATTGGTTCAACCATTGTGGCATAAAACAAACATCCCAGCATTCATTGTCGCATGCGAGAGGGTAGTTTGGCACAATGTAGTCCTGCATGAATACTGAAAACAATATTAATAATATTAGACTTATATCTATAAACCAAAATGTACTAAAATTGTATGATAGAGCCAATTGTTTAAACCCAAAATACTGTAGTCTTTTTAAATAGTTACTAGGTACCATTGTACTACAAACTAAGTAAATGTTTATATTGTAGTTTTGTTCTTTTTTAAACTTCTGTAATTTTATGTTGGTGTACAATAAAGAATATTTCAATTTCAATTTAGTTTTTTTTTTACATTTTATTGGTATGGCATAGTAGGTAGTTAAAATGGAGTGTGCAAACTACTCTATGGTGAGTAATAGTCATAGGCAAACTTCCCACTGATAATAATGACAAAAATCTAAACATACATAACAAACTCTGACAAATCCTACCCTATTTACTTACAAACTATATTCATATTTATTTATTTATTGTTCCAGTTGATTTTATGGTGTATATGCAATTGCACTAAGAAAGAAATCCCCGAAACTAAACTACTCGTAATTAAAAATCTTCTGAAAAAAGTTGCAGTTTAATGATATTAGTACCTGGATGACCAAGCTTTCTAAAAATGAAACCTAGCTAAATCGATTTATCCTGGAACCCGCTGCATACTAAATATCATGAAAATCGTTGGAGCGCTTTCTGAGATTCAGATTACATAATATTATACAAGAATTGTTTGTTTAAAGGTATTAGATTACTCTATACAAATGGAACTCCACTAATAATATTACTGAAACTGTTAAGACAATATATTATTTTTCAACATAAATAAGGTAACTATATCTACCTATTCTACCGCTTTGTTGTAAATATAAACTAGGTTACCTACTTAGTTAGGGATATATTAAAACCTTTGTGGTTTGATATTTATGAAGTTTAGGTATTTTGAGCCTAATGCATACCTACTTGAGTTGTGGATATTATTGGTGATTTTTAAGGAAATAAATACTAAAGTTCTAAAGTATTATAAGTAGGTACCAAGGTATCTACGGCAATGGAAACTTTTAAAGGATATCATGAACTTGAATATACCTGACTCCAGTAGGTAGGTATATTGAGATGACCTTCCTAACTTCGGCAGGAAACACAACTTTATAAGTAGATCTTTTATATTGAAAAATGTTATTATTTGAGTTAGTTAATAACTACTACTATGGTTGGTTAATGACTGGCTTCACAGCTCAGTTGGTAGTAACTCTGCCTTCTGCGCTGTAGGCGGTTCAATTCCCACTCAGGACAAACATTTGTGTGATATACATAGACATACAACATAGATGTTTGTTCTGTGTCTGAGTGCTATTATAAGTACTGTATCTTAACTACTAATATTTACAAAAAAAAGCCAAGTGCGACACAACGTGTTCCATACCACTAACTATAAAAAACGGCAAAAAAAACACGTTTGTTGTATGGGAGCCCCAATATACAGGGTGTCCAAGAACCTGGCGTCCAACTGGATTCCCACGATGCCCCAAGTTCTAACAGTACTCAGAAAAATATTTTAAAAAATCCACCCCATGTACTTACAGAATTATACTGATTTCAAAAAAAAAGGGGAAATGAGCACCCTGTGACATACTTTTGAATGCTGTGACTGCTAATGCTGATAATTTCGATATTTCTTGGAGGTTTTGTAATCTAGGGTATTGCTGTGTCTAAATAGAATGTAAAAATAAAGTACTTATTGTACCATTTTAAAATAAAATATTATTTTAACTAAAGGTGATATGGAAAACTATTGAATTTCGCAACTTTGACCGACTGTAGTGTAAAAAAAATGTACCAAAATAGTATGGCAAGTGACGTCAAATTTTGACGCGTTTATTCCTCTTTTTAAAAAGGTATAATACTTACACATTAATTTGAAAAAAAAAATTTTGATAATATTTTTACTCAACAACCCAATTTTTACGATGTCTTACAGAATTCTTAGAAAGAAAAATTTACGACGAATTGAATCTAACCTCTAAAGAATTACTATTGTATGCTCATAAAAATAACAACAGGCCTCTCAAAAAACAGGTTAGACCGTAAGGGACGGTATGTGCATGCATCTCACCATAGTGATTCGTTATTACAACAGGAGGGAGCAAGACAGAAACTATCTTTGCGATTTGCTGGTTCTTCTTTATGGTACCCCATTATTCAGGTAAGAGTGAGGGAGAAAAAGGTTTAGGATAACAGTACGGTCAGTACGCGTCACTGCCTCCTGCCGTTACTACGCACCTCTCTCTTATTGTTACCATTGATCACGTACTACGATTTAAAGCTTTGTTTATTGGACTCGATTACTCTTTGTGCTCTGGACTTTGAAACGAACTCATTACGACGACCTTTGCCTGTGTTTGGACAGTTTGTGTTTTGTGTGTGCTACCATGGCGACCTACACTCCGCAAGAATACGCAAATATGCACTACATTTATGGAGAATGTAGAGGTAATGGACGAGCTGCAGCGAGACTTTACAGAGAAAGGTATCCGAGGGCTACGCGATATCCCGACCATCGAGTTTTCATTAATGTGCACAGATCACTATGTGACGGGCGGTTCCCCAATCAAGTAGCTGGTGAAGGACGACCCGTAAATGACTTCATACGCGATGAAGTTTTAGAGGCGGTGTCGGCAAATCCAAGCATCTCTGTGCGAGGAATAGAAGCTGATACGGGGATACCGAAGAGCACAGCACACAGTATTCTCCAAAAAGAAGAATATCATCCGTACCACGTACAGCGAGTGCAAAGTCTTTTACCTCGAGACTATCCGAGCCGAGTCGCGTTTTGTGAAACAATCCTGCAAAAACATCGAGAAGACGAAAACTTTATCGACAAAATTTTGTGGTCAGATGAATCAACATTTAAGAAGGATGGCTACATGAACCTACACAACTTGCACGAGTGGCATGTGGAAAATCCGCACTTGATGCGAGAAGATAGATCCCAGTACCGGTTCAAAGTGAACATGTGGACCGGTATTCTCTGTGGGAATATTATTGGTCCATTTGAGATGCCCGAGAATTTGACTGGCGAATCATATTTAAATTTTCTTCAAAATGATTTGCCAAACTTACTAGAAGAGACCCCATCAGATATGTGGTTCCAACACGACGGCTGTCCAGCACATTTTCGCGTATCCGTTAGAGAGTTTTTGGACGAGCAATACCCGAACAGGTGGATTGGGCGATCAGGAACAATCCCGTGGCCAGCCCGCTCACCTGACTTAAATCCGCTGGATTTTTTTTTCTGGGGAACTATGAAGGAGCTCGTTTATGCGAAGCCCATTAATGACATCGCTGACCTTCGTGAGAAGATAACACAAGCAGTGCAGGTGATACGTCAAAAAAGTTACTCGCGAAACATAAAGCGGTCCTTTTTAAGGAGAGTGAGAGCTTGTATTGCCGCGGGTGGTCAACATTTTGAACATTTATTGTAATAAAATATCTTTAAACTAACATTCTTTGCTTTTATTCTACTGGGAACCCATCTACCTGTGTGTATTTCCTTCTTGCTCACTCTTGGAACCGAAGTAAATAATAGTAGTAACATAACAGTTTCTAAGATAAGAAAGGGTCCGGCAGTTACCGTTAGTAGGTAGGCACTTCGTAAAAATTGGGTTGTTGAGTAAAAATATTATCAAAATTTTTTTTTTCAAATTAATGTGTAAGTATTATACCTTTTTAAAAAGAGGAATAAACGCGTCAAAATTTGACGTCACTTGCCATACTATTTTGGTACATTTTTTTTACACTACAGTCGGTCAAAGTTGCGAAATTCAATAGTTTTCCATATCACCTTTAGTTAAAATAATATTTTATTTTAAAATGGTACAATAAGTACTTTATTTTTACATTCTATTTAGACACAGCAATACCCTAGATTACAAAACCTCCAAGAAATATCGAAATTATCAGCATTAGCAGTCACAGCATTCAAAAGTATGTCACAGGGTGCTCATTTCCCCTTTTTTTTTGAAATCAGTATAATTCTGTAAGTACATGGGGTGGATTTTTTAAAATATTTTTCTGAGTACTGTTAGAACTTGGGGCATCGTGGGAATCCAGTTGGACGCCAGGTTCTTGGACACCCTGTATATATTTTTTTTTAGTATTTGTTGTTTTAGATGCAACAAAAATACATAATCTGTGAAAGTTTCAACTGTCTAACTATCACGGTTCATGAGATACAGCCTTGTGACATACAGACGGACTAACGGACAGATAGACAGACAGCGAAGTCTTAGTAATAGGGTCCCGTTTTTACCCTTTGGGTATGGAACCCTTAAAAGTATCTAAGTATAATTTCAGAACATGGAAGTACCTCTGTAAATAGTTTCTTTGTTTTTATTAAATAATAAACTTAATATCAAGCAAAGTTTTAGGGTTCAGTACCCAAAGGGTAAAAACGGGACCCTATTACTAAGACTTCGCTGTCCATCTGTCTGTCACAAGGCTGTATCTCATGAACCGTGATAGCTAGACAGTTGAAATTTTCACAGATTATGTATTTCTGTTGCTGCTATAACAGCAAATACTAAAAACAGAAGTGTTATTCTGATGTATATGCTACATTACTTTAAAGTTTCACTTTAATTCGTTCAGTAGTTTTTGTGTGAAAGAGTAACAAACACACACACTCACAAAATTTCGGATTTATAATATTAGTAGGATTAGGATTATGTCTATACAATGCCTAGCTCTTTAGCACTCTAAGGTGTAAGATAATATCAGAATGTAAGAAACATCAAGGTTACAACCTAAAAAACCAGTCATGAGTAAAAACATTTGACCTAATCATATAAATGTGTTGTAATTTTGTTTGTTAGAAAGTGTAATAATGTTGTAAACATCAAGAATTGATACACAACAAAATGTCTCCATTATGTTGAAACCTTGACCTTCATTGAAATGACTGTCAAAGAAAAAACATACCTACCTATTTTCAACTAATGATAAAGATAACTAAATCTGTTTGGTGAGATACTTTTTAGTATACATTCAACCTTAGAGAAAAACATCTGTTTACTTGCATTTATGCATGAGTGTTATGTAAACAACTATGTACTAACCTCGCGCGCCTGGGTCATATCCACCGCCCACGCCTGTAGGTCGCACTTATTGCCAACCAGCACCATAGGCACCTCCTCAGCGTCCTTGACGCGCTTAATTTGCTCCCGATACGAGCTGATATCCTCAAAACTCTTTGCACTGTTCACAGCAAACACCAGCAGGAACCCTTCCCCGGTCCGCATGTACTGGTCACGCATAGCAGAATACTCTTCCTGCCCTGCCGTGTCCAGGATGTCCAGCAAACACGTCTCCCCATCTATCACCACTTGTTTACGATACGAATCCTCGATAGTAGGATCGTACTCGTCCACGAAATGATTCTGAATCAGTTGTATAGTCAATGCGGACTTGCCGACGCCTCCAGCGCCGACCACCACTAGTTTGTACTCCGTCATCTTACGAGATATGCAATTTATTTTACCACACGACAGTGTCACTGTTGTATGTAACGCCCGGGTCGCGCCACACCTCGGGATTACTCAGAACGGCATGGCGGTCGCGAGCTATGTTATTGCACTCACTGTACCCGTAATACGGCTAATTAATGTAATATTGGGCGAATGCAATAAATAACAATGAGGCAGGCGGTTCACTCACCCTTTTACCGGAGTGCGAGTGCGTTTTGCAACTTGGACCTCAATGAGTCATCTAATATTCTTAGGCTTTATTATTATACGGATTCTGTTAAAATTAACCTAAACAGAATTGAATTTAAATTACGTATTTTGTGCATAATTATACAAATTAAAATTAAAATTATATTCAAACGCAAAGTACAGTATTCTACAACGAATTAATTTTCATTGTAGATGTTAGGATTCTAGTCTCAGAACGCCAGTTTTCTATGATCGTTCTAAATGTCAGTGTCACGTTAGCACAACATTATAGATATTGTTCCTCAATAGATGGCGCTAATTATTACAATATACGGGACAGTACCCCTTGTCACGTCACAGAAACCTTTGGTGTGGATTACAGAAAGTAGTACTGTTTGTGAAAAATGACGTTAGATGTCAGTCCAGAAGGTTAGGTAATTGTTTTTATTACTTTTTAACGGGCTCTCCATCCACACGCCAAATCTAAACGCTGATAACACGTTTGAATTTTTGGTGAATCTAAGAGGTAAAACTTGTTTGGAAGCCTTTTGTTTCTTGTTTTGCACCCTAACCACAAAAGTACAAGGGGTAAAACGACTTGAAAATATTTGTATGACAAATCGTATTACTTGAAGTCTTGAACTAACAAACTTAAAACTTGGCATGAATAATCTTCAATAAAAAAAAAGACAGCTACGATATTTTTAAAGCTATCTAATCTATACATAATATGTATGTACTAAAAGTGCAATGAAGTGTCAAAGATTGTACCGCTACTTATAAGGACAATAAATACGGGATTTATAGAGGTGGTGAATGCGATTAACATTTAATTAAACGTTGCGTTTCCAAAGCAAATACCAAATGAAAAACGTTGCAGGACTTTCTCAAACAAAATATAAAAGAGCGCGCATAATGATGTTTAAGGCTCAGCATCAAGCAAATTTGCAATGGTTGTAGCCCAAATAATTTTTATCGTGCTTGACTTTTTATAAAAAGTTCGTTAAGAAAAAATGCCAAACACATCTCTGAAAA
The DNA here is from genome assembly GCA_912999785.1 of Hydriomena furcata. Lineage (NCBI taxonomy): Eukaryota > Metazoa > Arthropoda > Insecta > Lepidoptera > Geometridae > Hydriomena > Hydriomena furcata. The sequence continues at coordinate 1,746,021 of OU538834.1, read as the reverse complement.
TCAAGAATTGCCCAAAAATATCCTAAACCATAAGGCAATTCAATATGATATTTATCATAAATATTGCTAAATAAATTATAAATTGAAAAGTTTTAGCAGTTTTTTGTTAAAAGCCATTTCTTTTACATAATTATTTTTTTTCTAAATGTCGCTTACGCTATTTAATTCCGAGCATCGGTAACTTCATGCCGCACTCTTTTTTCTTGCTATTCGCGTATGTAGCTTCGCAGTCATACTCATTCCGCGGCGATCCGCGTTGCTAGACGGACCTGTGCTACTTTTCTCCAGAGCGGTTTCGTAATTTTAAACTTAACCATGGGTAAAAAATCAAACAAAAAAAATTTACAAAAGCCGTGGGAAACGCATTGAACCTAATCTACGCCTTATATTTTTTACTAGCAACGAGAACGTGATGTGACTTAGGTTTAGGTAAGTACCTAGGTAGGTAGGTAGGTACGACAATAAAAACATCTCGCACAATTGTATGAAAATTGAATTATTGGTATCAGCTAGATAGATAGACCTAGGTCGGTAGTTATAGTATGGTAAGTAGCTAAGTAGGTAATAGTAGGTATGTCGTTTTTATGTCTAGTTGTGGTTTAGTGTTGGTACCTACCTAATCTAGGTACCTACCTACCAATCTACCAAATGTCGAACATAACTGAAGTAGGTAGGTACTTTGTGTATTTGAAAGATATAGGGGAAGTGTAGGTGTAGCGTGGGGAGTGGGGACACATACCTACCTAAGAAGAACGCGTATAACGAAAAACCAGCGCGCTGGTTATGGGCACTTTCACAATATTTTAGTTTTCATTAATCGGTTTATATTGAAAAAATATTAAAACGACCATTTTTAATCAACATAAATAAGAGTATTTATCTATCTCTTAGGTTATGCAAAGATTTGGTAACAGGCGATATTTATTTATTGATTATTCATCTTCTCTTCTAATATATAAAATTTCCATGTCACACTGTTACAATGTTAGTTACCGTACTCCTCCGAAACGGCTTGATTCTCGACCGATCGACCGATTCTCATGAAATTTTGTGAGCATATTGAGTAGGTCTGAGAATCGACCAACATCTATTTTTCATACCCCTAAGTGATAAGGGTGGCGTAAAGATCGGGAAAAACGGAAAGTGCTTTTTTCTGTGGGATTATTGACATTTGACAGGACAAAGTCTGTCGGGACAGGTAGTATTTATAAATCGTAGTAAGGAACCTCAGACTTGGTACGACTTTGTCTAGATTTCATAACTTTTTAGAGATAAACAAGCACCTCCATCGAGACTTGGCTAGTTTTTTACAGAATGTTTTTGGTGGGATTTCACTTCTTTTTGTAGAAACGTGGGCTTATTGATTTATTTTAATTACTTCTTATTTGACACAGTTTTTTTGCAATGACAGTCGATATTTTTATGTACCAATAGTAGAAGGGGGCATTACCATATCTCTAATACAGCTGAGACCAGCTGAGGGTTCTTCATCAGATACTTCAGACCTTCAACTTTTGACATCAAATGAAGCGGCCCATCAAGTTGAATATTTTTTGTAAAGGCGGTATGTCGATCTCTAATAGTTTGGTTAAGCTCTTGTGTTTTATAATCAGGGTCACCAGGTACTCCAGATCTTCGATTATCCTAGTTTTTAGGGTTCCGTACCCAAAGGGTAAAATCGGAACCCTAAGATTACTAAGACTTCGCTGTCCGTCTGTTTGTCTGTCTGTCCGTCCGTCCGTCCGTCCGTCTGTCTGTCACAGGGCTGTATCTCATGAACCGTGATAGCTAGACAGTTGAAATTTTCACTGAAAATTTATTTCGGTTGCTGCTATAACAACAAATACTAAAAACAGAATAAAATAAATATTTAAGGGGGGCTCCCATACAACAAACGTGATTTTTTTGCCGTTTTTATAAATAATGGTCCGACTCGCACTTGGCCGGTTTTTATAGTTTTCCCTTAATGTGGCCATTAAACCCTAACTCTGTACCAAATTTCAGCTCTCTGAGTTTATGGGAAGTACTATTATTTATAGTATTAGTTCTATTCTGATGATCATGAGTGAGTGAGTGAGTGAGTGTCTAAAATGCGAAACTTTGCTTTCGCTTAACTTCGAAACTAAATGACCTACAGATTTGAAATTTTGGATTTTAAGTATGTGATTATAGCTTACTGGATGACGAAAATTTCTGCGTTCTGGTATTATCCAGAGGTTCTCAAATAGGGACCTGAAAATGCGGCGAAATGGTTCCTGTAAAGGATGGTACGGCAGTGTTTGTTTGCTTCGCGCTCGACTTGGCGGGGGCACTGCCGTGCCCCCAAATTTATATAGATAACACGGAAAATCATTAGTTGTGGTCAATCAAATAGTGTTTTACCTTTTGCTAGTGGTTTACCGCATCACAACTGTCACTAATCAAAACGGACCATAGACAAAGAATTGTATTAAATACTAGCGACCCGCCCCGGCTTCGCACGGGTGCAAAGCTGATTCCTATAAACCTTCCTCCTGAATCACTCTATCTAATAAAAAAGACCGCATCAAAATCATTTTTTACTACATAGTATAAAGCAAAGTCGCTTTCCGCTTCCCGCGTCTGTATGTATGCTTATATCTTTATTTTTGATATTATCCAGCTAAAGTGAGCTTAGAACTCCTTTAGGTATTGGCCTGAATCACCTCACCCATGAATAAAAAAGTATTTCTCGTTTTTAAATCATCCACAAATGTGTATAAACATTCTGAATTTCGACTTTTCAACAATTCCATATTTTATTAAACGTATAATAATTATATAATTATTATAGTATCTCCGCATATATTTTTACTGGGTGATCTGATTAGAAAGATTTTTTCTATTTTGTAGAGAATAGTCTTAAGTCAGTCCCATTTAAATTGTATTTAGGTAGAAATAATAGTTGAAATTTTTTCAGCTCAATCGGTTAGGGATAGCGGGTTATAAAATTCAATTGCATGAATGACCCTGTTAAAAAAAAATCAATTAAATAGGATCACGACTGTAATCCCCAAGTACCTACGGTAGACATCCTCTCAGATCCCAAGGCGCTTAGATCCTTGATGATGTCTAAAGGGGGCAGTCAGAGGCATATCCCAAACACCACATTTGACACCAAACCAAACACAAATCCCACATTTTGACACGTGACAAGCCCGTTGCCGGTTGCAAGCCCGTTAAGAAAAAACCCTATTAAATAAAAGCTTTTTTATGACTTTGAATATTTGAGTAATGTGAAAGAGATTGAATATTTTAATTTATTAAAAAGAGATTCTTTATTTTAAAACAGGAATTTTACATTGTAAACAATTCAGTAACTTTCGTCGAGCGAAATACAAAATACTTGGTAAACTAAATATTAAAACTCTGGGAATTCGGCATATTACTTTCGTACCTAAATATTAATTTAGTGCCTAGATATAATAAACTAAAATTTAGGGAATATTATGTATTTCTTAATTACCTACCTAGATATTGGTGGCGATTCTGTTGTGTCCTGTGATCCTGTCCTGTCTAAAAGTTCCATAAAACCGATCGCTCTTATTCCTTTTATGTTAAAGTCTAATTCGTGTAAAAAGTTTTAAATTTTTTATCGATTCTTTACGTAATTTTGCGTACTTAGTCAGTAGGTAAAAAGATGATGACTTATTTTTTCCTGTAGATCTGAATTATGCAAAAAAAAAAAACAAAACTATATGTCAAAAATATTCTAAATTTAGGAACTTCCATTTTGAGGTTACGCTAATTTAGACTTTAAAGTAAAAAGAAAAATAGCGATCATATTTTTACAAAGTTTTAGCTTTAGGCGGACAAAAGATTTGCGACCAATACTTATCTAGATATTCATTTATTGCTTAAGGCGCTCCCAGTCGACGATTGTTTTTGTTCAGGAACCAAAAAAAATATTTTTCAAGATTTTATTGTACCACTTTATCAGCGTGACCAAAATGCATATTCATGCCAAATTACAGCGTTCTAGCACTAATGGTCTCTGAGTAAAGCTGCGGACGGACGGACATGACGAAACTATAAGGGTTTCTTGTTGACTACGAAACCCTAAAAACTAATATCGTCTCCTGACTTTTCCATTGGTCAGAATATTTTCGTCGGTTTTCATTCAGTTTTTTAAACGTAATTGTCAGGGGTTAAATAATAGAGCGGTGAAATTAGTTAATACGTCCATAGCTAAGTACGTCCATTCATAATATCTCGCTACGAAGTGCTACGGCGTAGCCTCGTAGCTCAGTTGGTTCTACGACCCGGCCGCGTAGCACGCTCGCTCCCAGTTGCTCCGTAAAATGGTATCTCGTAAATATTCGCAACTTTTAAATGAAAAAATAATATGTAAAATAAATCATTTTCTAAATATGAATCATGTATATATAATTTATGGTGTGTGAAAGTTAAAAGCTGTGTTGCAAAAAGTGAGGTCAGAAATACACAAACAAAACTGTGCTTCCGAAAAGTTAGTGACTTCAAAAGAAGGACATTAATTGAGTGTGTTCATATTGCGTAGATATCTTATTATAGGCAGTTCAAAAATCATAAAGTGTTTGTCAAAATTACCATTACAACTACCAAAATTAAGTGCACTAATAGACGGGGCTATTTTATACTATATTTTTTTTTATAAAATGAAACCTTATATAAAATACTTTGCGTAAATCCTCCTTGCTTCATAGCTGATATTTCTAATTCACGTGTCTGTCACAAAACCCATAATGCTAAATACGTATGACGACGACTTCGAAGTGGAAGAGGTGACCTCGCCAATCGACAAAAAATTCTGGGACTACTTCGAAGTGACGGCTGTCCCTAACACGACCAGCATTGAAGAGCCTAGGGACCAGGCGGTGGTGCTGGCGACGTATGGTGTGCTGCTGGTGGTTGGTGGGGTGGGAAATCTGGCGGTGCTGGCGGCGCTGACCAGGCAACGACGGCGGAGATCGCGAGTCGACTTACTGATGACACATCTCGCGCTGGCCGACGTAGCTGTCACTTGCGGTGTCATCCCTTTAGAGGTACCTGTACCTGCCAGACTTTATTATTTTCCTAGAGTCCATTTTATTTATTTATTTATACAAACATCACTACATAGTATAAAGCAAAGTCGCTTCCCGCTTCCCGCGTCTGTATGTATGTCTGTATGTATGCTTATATCTTTAAAACTACACAACAGATTTTGATGCGGTTTTTTTAATAGATAGAGTGATTCAGGAGGAAGGTTTATATGTATAATTACATGCTTAATATATTAGAGAACCTATATTTTTGAAACCCATATTTTTATTATTGCTTCACACATAAGTTTCACCATTTTTTTTCTAAAATTATTGGTCTATTATTATATAGTCATGTTTGGTTGCAATAATTGAACAAATAAATACCTAAACAAAATTATAAACAAACAACGTCAATGTCAAATAAACAACCTCATAGAATGTACTTTGTTATTGTACTGTACTCGTAGGTAACTGACGTGCGTATATTATAGGCGGGTACAACATGGCTATCCACGAACCACATAAGAATGTAAAAGTAATAAATAAATAGGATCACGACTGTAATCCCCAAGTACGGAAGACATCCTCTCAGATCTCCAGGCACTTAAATCCTTTGAAGATGTCTAGAGGAGGTAATCAGAGGCACGTTCAAACATGGTACATGTCCACATTTATCAGTAGTTAGCATTTCATACGTAACAGTTTGCAAGCCCATCGCCGCTTATGAATATAATACTAACTGGTTTCCTCACGATGTTTTCCTTCACCGTTTTGAGCACGTGTTTTGATGCGCATATAAATTGTTCTAACAGAAAAATCCATTCAGGGATTCATACAAAGTAAGATTGATAATTAATCACTGGTTTATAACCAATTGACCATCATTGAACTGTACCGCCTTTTAAAGTCAGGGCTATTCGCTCGCATAAATATAATAAGTGCGAGTCCCAACATAAACCTATCATTAATTAATCATTTATGTAAACATGCAAGGAGGTTAGCAAACCTACATCCAATTAACCATTTCAAAGTTGATTTATTATTCATAGAACCACCACAAATATGCAAACATAAAATATGAAGGTATGATTCAAAATTTACATACGTTCAATAGATTGGTTATGGAATGGCATGTTTCAATAATATTTAAATAAATATACCATACTAGCCGACCCGTGACAGACTTTGTCCTGCTCAAAATTCAATAGTCTCATAGAAAATAATCACTTTTAGAAACTACCAATGTTTTCCCTATAAACCATGTCCTAATTATTTTTCAAACTATCGTGATTAGTACACATATGTAAGTATTTGATTTTGACACGGGTCTTTATGACGTAAAAATTACCTTTAATTTACTTTCCCGACGTTTGATAAAGACCCGTGTCAAAAACAAATAGTAAAACCTTGTCCTGATAAAATAAATTTTATTACGAATTTTGGTAGAATGCGGTAATCATTTGGTAGTCAAATTGATGTCAGGCTTTTTTGACAAAATGAATTTTCAATACCGACCTTGGTAGGATTCATCCTTTTTGGTAGAATGCGTTGCTATGACAACTCAATGTTATCGGTCTAAGATGTCTATTTTTTGCACATCAGCGCCATCTATACCAAAATCATCCTTTTTGGGTTTTTTATCTTAAAAAAGGGGTTATTTTTCGGATTATAAGTTCCCCCTTTATTTATTCAGATTTTTTATCTACATACTGCAGTCAATTTCATCTTAATCCGTTTTGTCGTTTATTTTTGATTATGGAACAAACATAGCAGCCTTATCACAAACTTTCGCATTTATAATATTATTAGGATTGGTGGAAATTTCACATAGCTTCACCTAAGCGTAGCTTGTATGGGAAGCAGTTAACTAATAGAATGTATAGATACTTTTTACATAAAATAAAAAATAAAAATAGGATCACGACTGTAATCCCCAAGTACGGTAGACATCCTCTCAAATCTCCAGACGCTTAGATCCTTTGAAAATGTCTAGTGGGGGTAGTCAGAGTTCAAACATTATATTTGCACATGCCCATATTTTGCAGTAGTTAGCATTCCATACGTGACAGGCAGATAGGTTGCAAGTCCATCGCTGCTTATAAGAACACTAACTGGTTTATCACGATGTTTTTCTTTACCGTTATTGCACGTGTTTTTGATGCGCATATAAATTTTCGAACAGAAAAATCCATTGATGCACGCCGGGATTCGAACCCACGACCTTCAGATTGAAAGTCGAGGTACATCCCACTCGGCTAACACGGCACATATGTATAATACATTATAACACCCAAATACAGAACAAACATCAATATTTATCGCACAAATGTTTGTCCTTGGTGGGAATAGAACCAACAACCTACAGCGCAGAAGGCCGAGTTACTACCAACAGATCAGTGTGGCCAGTCAATTTTATTTTCATATTAACCTTGTCCTGACAATAACGAACACAATAAAAAAATTATTATCCAATTTGGTGCAGGCATTACAGAAATTATGCGCTTACGTATATTATGGCGATGTGTGGAATGTTCACCAATATTATCTTCTCTACTATATAAAAGAAAGACGGGTTTGTTACAACACTTATAACTCGAGATCAGCTGGACCAATTTTCATGGTTTTTGATTCGTTGGATTTGTCTCCGCCCCGAATAGCAGAATACATCTTAAAAACAATGAAAACTCGACGAATACATAATTATGAAAGATGAATCATTTTCAATAAATGTTCATTGGTTTAGTACATGTGAAACATTTGTTGTCCATTCTGTCAAATACTGTAAGTAATGATTGACATTTATGCATGCGTTCAGAAATGTATTTTGTGTAAACAATTTTAAAAGGGTGAATAAACTATTAAATTGTCTGTATTTTTTGATTTTTTAACGGGCACGGGAACGGGACATAATTCTAAAGCGATACGAAGTTCGCCGGGTTAGCTTGTTATCATTAAACTAGCAGATCCGTGCCCGCTTCGCTGGTCGACAGATAGTTTCACATCTGGTATTCCAATCTCCAAAATAAATTATAGCCTATATGTTGCCGAGGACAAATAGCTACAGAACAAAAAAATGTTTCATCAAAATGCGTGAAAGTCGGACAACAGACAGACAGACCTGGATAAAAAATTTCAAAATGACTTTTTTTTGGCCATCGTTACTTGTATAAAGGTCCCTAGGAGTATTTTTTTTCGTTTTTATTCAATGTACAGAATTGAACTCATCTACAGTTTTATTATATGTATAGATAAAATTCTAGAACATCAACCGCGACATTGTAAAATTCTGAAGAATTAGAAAGTGTTTTTTCATCGGGATTACTTATTGTAATTTGTCAGGACGTCTGTCATGACAGTCAGAGTTTTGATAAACATAATTAAAATAGAGTAGACATTTTAAAAAATATCTACGGCTTATTTCGCTTGTATTTTTATCCGAACTTTTTCCCATTTCAATCCTTGAATACCATGGCATCATTGGGCTATATCACGTTGTGTGAGGAGTGTAGCTATATGATTCGTTACAGGATAGACAAAGACGCAAAATGTAAACATTCGCCGAATCGTGATAATGTGGGCTCAGCGAAAGGTTTGTTTTTCAGGATAAAAAGTAAAGGTTCAGCGATAGTGACCTGAATTTAAACAAAGGATATATTTTTAGGGTTCCGTACCCAAAGGGTAAAAACAGGACCCAATTATTAAGACTTCGCTGTCCTTCTGTCAGAGGGCATCTCATGTGACCGTGATAGTGAAAGTGAAATGAATGACAGTTGAAATTTTCACAGATGATGTATTTCTGTTGCCGCTATAACAACAAATACTAAAAACAGAATAAAAAATATTTAAGTGGTGATCCCATACTGCTTGCCATAATGGTTTGTTTGATCTCTTGATCGAAGAAGGATTTTACCTAAGTTTTATTTATAAATATTAATTATAATAAAACATTAATTATAATGTTTTTGATGAATGCAGAATCGTTTTTTCTCAATAACCGCAAAACATACAGTTTTGTTTTTATGACAAAGATAACTTAAGGATATAATCTAGACAAATTGTAAGCAGAAACACGATTGGTGAAATTTTTCTCGATAGATTTATTTTCCAAAGTTGGCTTTTCAAAAACACTAGATTCGTTTTTAAACAAAACTATGCAAAACTAAACAGTTCATTTTTATATAATTCGTTAGATAATCACACTAGCTAAGTAAATTATAGACAATTTCTTTTTAAGTTTGATGGTTTTCAAGATAATTCAGTTTTGTCCCTTTTTCCGTCTTATCCGTGTAGACTGAGCCCATACAAAATACCAAACACTTCACATATATTACCTTAATAAATAGAAGGTTGTAAAAGGATAATGTTCAGCCAGCTGTAAACGTGGTGTTGCCATGGCAACGTCACTTCATGTTACACTACACTTGGTTTGGGGAATTCTCAGACATAACCCTCTGAGGCATACCTAGATACCTAGATACCTATGTGGTGATAGTTACGATGTCCGTGTAAATTATATAGTAAACCGTTTACCGTTGTAGGGGATTGAGATGAGCAAGGGCGTAGCCAGGATTCTCTATAGGGATGGTAGGGCAGATTAAAATAAATATTGAAAAAATAAATAAATATTGGCGGACTTTACACACAGCGCCATCTAGCCCGAAACTAAGCAAAGCTTGTACTATGGGAACCACATAACTGATAGAATACTTATATACTTTTTTTTTTGTAAATTCATACTTATTATACGTATTAACACCCAGACACAGAATAAATATCTATGTTCATCTCAAAAATATTTGCCCTGGGTGGGGATCGAACCCACAACCTACAGCGCAGAAGGCAGAGATTTTTAACATTATGATATGAGTATCTCACGTTAGTAGTGGAGTCTTTTGTTATTAGTGTCATTGCTTAGGGTAAGAAAAAATGGAAAAATCTTTTTTATCAGTGACTGACCGCTCTTCTAACTCTTCTATAGGGGGGCATTAGCCCCCTACTGCCCATACCTCGCTACGCCCATGGAGATGAGTATCTCTACAGTACGTATACTTGGCTTCTTTATTGAGAGTATTGAACAGAGATATAAAACGACTTTTTTTAAATCAAAATGTACTTCATTTTTTGTTGTCGCGATCGAAGATGTGAGAGAACATTTTCTATAGGATATTAGATAAATTATACGACGCCATAGCCATCTACCGAAACAGATTTATCTATATACAAGCTGACCCCGCGAACTTCGTATCGCAATTGACAATAATGTTGTTTGAAGTTCCCGTTCCCGTTCTTAGGAACACACCTACATTGCTTAGACAACAGTGAACTTTATATAATAGCAATAAAGCTCAAATTGCATCTACTTTTTAGTATGAAAACTTTTGTATGGGAAAAAGAAAAGGGCTGTTTTTATGGTTTTCCCGGCAATTATTCGAATTTTTCTCACCTTTTAAACCTTCCCTAGACCTCCACAAACATTTCAAGACCAAGATAAGATAAATCCGTTCAGCCGTTCTCGAGTTTTAGCGAGACTAACGAACAGCAATTGATTTTTATATATATAGATATATATTTTTTAAATCAAAATTCACCCTTCACTTTTTGTCCCATCGAAGATGTTAAAGAACATTTCCTATAGGAAATTGAATAAATTATTGAAATATCTTCAAAAATAAGTTGTTATCGGAATGAATAGGAAATTACTGTATTCTATGTTATTTTCTGACTAGTTTATTTATTTGGGCTATTCGTCATTTTATTTGCTAGTATTTATTTTATACAAGCTTTTGCCAGTGATTTCGTTAGGTACCTGGATAAAAAGTTGCCTTATTCTAATCCAGGACATTTGCGGCTGGATTTCACTGGAGAAGAGCTGCAAGCGACAGTTCCCAATGGAAATTGTTACAGAAGGCCTATGCCAAGAGGCAAACCGAGCTTCGGGACATATAACAAGAACATAATTGCATTCATACTTATGAGAAGTTCAGAATAAAAAGGGTTATTTATTATTATTATTAATCCAGGACATAATAATAATAATAATAATAAGCCATTTATTTCCCAAAAAGTAAGTAAAATTATTCAAACTCATATTGACATTTAAAAAAGTGAATAAAGTGATAGATTGATAGTAAATAGTAAAATTTTGGGATGTCCTTTTTTGGACAAAGGTCTCCTTCATCCTAGTCTATTCGTCTCTGTTTGGGATCCAGGACATTAGTAAATTACAAATTTCATCCTAACCCGTTTGGTTGTTTGAGCTTGATTGAGCCACAAACATACAAACATCCTCACAAATTTTGTCTTGTCGGCCTCTGTCTGCTGTAACTGAAAACTGCACCTTGATAAAAAAAAACATGCACCCAAATCATGCACCTTGATAAAAAAAACAAAAATGTAAAAATTACCGATGCCTAAAGTAAAGTACCTACCTAATTCGGCTAGTACCTAATCGGCGTAGCTTCACCTAGTTCCTAAGACGTTTCAAAGTGATCCTTGTGATTTTATTGAAATAAATGATTCTTGAATTTGAATTTGAATTAAATGAATTATTTAATAGGATTTCTGAAAAAACTTTTTTTTTTAATCTGTTTGTGCTATTTTCGTATTAAATCGATAATTCAAATTCAAATTCAAAAATCATTTATTTCAATAAAATCACAAGGATCACTTTGAAACGTCTTAGGAACTAGGTGAAGCTACGCCGATTCCACGCGACCAAGCCTAGAAGAATCAGGCAACAAACACGGCTTGGGGTCTACCTTTTTTTTATGATCCTTTCCTTAATGCTATGTAGAGCTCCAGTGTGGTGCCAATCGAACAAGGTGAAGGCTCAAACAAGAATAATAATTAAAAGTACCTACTACTAATACGATAGGTATACGATACAAAAACATACCTACCTACCTACGTTAAACATCGGAATACAGTAATTGTGTTTTCAATTAGGACATTGATAGGGGTAACTGTAATTGTGTTTTCAGTTATCTGGAACATAAAGACCGGCGCACAGTCGCGCGGTGGCCACAAACCGCTTAAAATATTAAACTAAATAAATTTTCTTCTAATTATAATTAAAAGAAGTAATTTAATTCTGTTTTCCCTCCCATACAACAAACGTGATTTTTTGCGGTTTTTTTATAGATAATGGTATGATGATACTTATAACACCCAGACACACATCTATGTTCTGTGCCCTAGTACGGTCTAGCTAGACTGTTTTTCCTACAAATGAGTCGTAAATAATATGGTTGTCTGCCTCCAATCTACTTTTCTTAATTCTTTAGCCGTAAATGAGGCTAACTACATTGCTCGGATATTTAAAAAAATGTGATAGGTAAAATAAAAACATATTTAATATGTAATTGTTTCTGTTAAAATTTCCTTATGTCATTATAACGTATTGGTTTTAATATTTTAATGATAAAAATAGAGTTTAATTTTAATTATGATGCTTTTTACGGACCCTCCGTACCCAAAGGGGAAAAACGGGACTTTCGGAGACTTCGCTGTCCGTCTGTCCGTCTTTCTGTCACAGGGCTGTATCTCATGAACCGTTATAGCTAGACACTTGCCAATTTTCACAGATGATGTATCTATTTCTGTTGTCGCTATAACAACAAATACTAAAAACAGAATTTAAATAAATATTTTAGTATTGCTCCCGTTATACCCAAAGGGTAATAACGGGACCCTATTACTAAGACTTCGCTGTCCGTCTGTCTGTCTGTCTGTCTGTCACAGGGCTGTATCTCATGAACCATAATAGCTAGACAGATGAAATTTTCACAGATTATTTATTGTTAAACACTTGGCCGGTTTTTTTATCTAGCGTTTCGAAACATTACATAAACAATCCAACGACTTAGATAAATCATAATTTGAAGTGGTGAAATGTTGAATGGTGTGCGTGGACCTAATAAATACATGTTTTTTTTGAATTCCTGTGAGACGTTTGGCAAAATCAAGTGATTGGCCAAATTTAGCTAGAGATCGAGATGTGTGGAAGAAAGGGTGGCATCTGTCCAATGGGACGATAAAGGCAATCCTAATAATATTATAAATGTGAAAGTTTGTGAGTTTGTATGTATGTTTGTTCCTCAATCAGGCCTAAACGACAAAACGGATTATGTTGAAATTTGCTGTAGATGTAGATAATAATGCCAGAATAAATACCTAATAGACTACTTTAAAATATAAAAAACATCCCAAAAACTATAAAAAAAACGCAAAAGGGATGATTTCTGTATAGATGGCGCTGGTGTGCAACAAATCTGACATCACAGACTAAAAACATTCAGTCTTTTCTATTCGATTATTGAAATTTGACAGGACAACGTCTCTCACGGGTCGGCTAGTAATAAATAAGATGTTTGAATAAATTTCCCCAAATTTGCCGTCCCCTAAAATATGTCGCCCTAGGCTCCAGCCTACTCAGCCTGGTAGTGAATCTGCCACTGACTTGAAGGCATTTAAAGTTACCTAAAAGAAAATGGTTTGACAGACAAGTAATTATAACTTTTTTCGTATAGTACAAATATCTACACCGCAGTACAATATTGTTTTTTGAAGTAAAACAAAAGGTTCCAATTTCATTAAAACACTTCTAGTTTTTTGTAAGCCGTGTTGGCCGAGTGGGAGGTACCTTGACTTTCAATCTGAAGGTCGTGGGTTTGAATTCCAGCGTGCATCAATGGATTTTTCTGTTCGAAAAATTATATGCGCATCAAAAACACGGTAAACTCACAACGGTAAAGGATAACATCGTGAGGAAACCAGTTAGTATTCTTAAAACCGGCGATGGGTTTGCAACCTGTCACGTATGGAGTGCTAACTACTGCAAAATGTGGGTATATGTGCCAAAACGTGCCTCTGACTACCACTAAACATCTTCAAAGGATCTAAGCGCCTGGAGATATGAGAGAATGTCTACCGTACTTGGGAATTACAGTGGTGATTCTATTTATATTTTCTAAACAAATGCGAGGCACGTTTTGGTACACCTACGTTCTCCACTTGTTATCACGTCAAGGATATTTTTCTTTAAAGAAAACAATGCTGAGTGAGTCACGGCACGATCGATACTCTTTTCTTCGTTTTAATTTCCCCAGTGATTTCTAATTATAGTTCTTTGTTATACATGTCTTACAATCTGACAGTGCCATCTATTATTAAAGGTAGTTTTATGTCTGAACATATTACGTCAGTAGCTTGGACTTGTCCACCAACGCATAACGCCGCATTTAGAGGGTAGATTTATATTAGATCGGACCGTGTCCGGGCCAGGCCGAACAGTAGATAGGCCCGGACTGGACAAGGATTAGGCACTGTTACCTACCTACTGATTGGTAATATACAAAACAAAAAAAAAACCAGTGTTTTTTCCATGATTCGTATAATCTTACAAACCGCCAGGTACCGAAAAAGTTAAATAAAAAAAAACCTCTCGAAAAGTCGAAAAAGCTGAGAATTTTTTCTATAAATTGCTTCATACGAAATGTATGCAACGTTTCAAATCCGTGCCCCGTCCGGACCCCGTCTAATATAAATCTACCCATATTGTTATGTCGGGGCGTGTCGTGACGCGCCTTATGTTCGTATCCGAACGAACTATTGACAGAAAGACAGTTTGACAGAAAGCGTCCTGACAGGCTGCGCTTTAGTAATAATATACTATGGCGCATCACGAAACGCCCCGACAAACAATATGGGAAGATTTATTTCAGTCATAGTTTAAGAGCTAGAAAGCTGTAATTTGGCATGAATATACATAATGAAATTAATGATCAACAAAGTGGTAGAATAAAATCTTGAAAAACATTTTTTTAGGGTGTTTTTTTTTTATTTCTACTGGTGTACCCAAGGTCTCTACCAAAATTCAGCTCTGTTGGAGTTTTTGTTATTTGAGTACTACTTTTATGTCTATCACTACATAGTATAAAGCAAAGTCGCTTCCCGCTTCCCGCGTCTGTAAGTATGCTTATATCTTTAAAACTACACAACGGATTTTGATGCGGTTTTTTTTAATAGATAGAGTGATTCAGGAGGAAGGTTTATATGTATTAAACCCGTGCGAATCCGGGGCGGGTCGCTAGTTATGAATAAATGAATTTTTAATATTCGTATCTTCGTTATCAAGACAAAACCTGGGTTTGACATCTTCCTGTCTATTGTTTTTGATCTTGCAGAATGAACTCACTTGGTGTTTTATATTTCCATAATAAATCAACTTCCCATTTTCCGCTAATTAAGTTCGCGAATATTTCTATTATGTGTAGCTCTCGTTTGGTCTATGTTCTGTCTGGGTTTGTCAAACACCAATACTTTGAAATATAAAGGATTTTCACATAATTTGGATCTAGGTCCGGCTGTTCTCAGCTGAATTAGAGATATAGTAATGCCCCCTTCTAATATTGGTACATAAAAAAATCGACTGTCATTGCAAAAATCCAGCGTAGTAGGACACATCTTCTAATTTAATCTAGCCTATAGCGTCCCACTGCTGGGGAATGCCTCCCCTTCTGCTTTTAATACGTATATGAATAAAATTAAAGGAAAACACTGGATAAGACTAGACTGGCTTTTATACTTATACTTAGGTACAAGTTTAAAGAAGAAATAGTCGAACGATTAACTTTATTCTGTTCGAACATTACACAAATGAAATAAACAAATTACACTAAAATATTAATTTCACTCAAAATTTGGTCAAAATATAATGCATTGGACTAAGAGCGGCGGTGATACCCGCACACGTCGCTAGATGGCGCTGACTGTATTTTTAAACGCGCTTACGATTTGTTTTTATAATAAAGAAACTACTCATAAAAAGAAAAAAAAACAGTGTCAAATAAGAAAATCTAATAAAAAAAATCAATAAGCCCACGTTTCTTCAAAAAGAAGTGAAATCCCACCAAAAACATTCTGTAAAAAACTAGCCAAGTCTCGATGGAGCTGCTTGTTTATCTCTAAAAAGTAATGAAATCTAGACAAAGTCGTGCCAATTAGAGATAAACAAGCAGCTCCATCGAGACTTGGCTAGTTTTTTACAGAATGTTTTTGGTGGGATTATGTTTTCAGCTTAATAGAAATCTAGGTAGGAACCTGAAGTAATATACTTATAAAAAATAGGAGATTGGCTTGTTCAGAATTATTTCTTTTTTCATTTCGAAAAAGAGCAATCAGCGACTGGGAGCTCCTTAAAGAAAACTAACGAAAATGTTTTATTCAACCAATCGAAAAGTCAAGAGAGACGATATTCGTTTTCTAAGTTTTATGAAGAAACTACTTTGGACTATTACGGTTATACATAAAAGAAGCAATAAATATATTTTTTTTGTTGAAAAATATTTTTTAATGACAAGCTTATGTAATCTACATATACATCTATACCTACATATAATAAAACTGTAGAAGAGTTCAATTCTGTACATTGAATAAAAACTAAAAAAAATCTCCTAGGGGCCTTTATAAAAGTAACACAAACCAAAAAATAACATTTAGAAATTTTTGTCTGTCTGTCTGTCTGTCTGTCTGTTATCCGGCTTTCACGCAAAAACTACTGAACGGATTTTGATAAAACTTTATTTGTTATGTAGCTATTAGTCCTCGGCAACATAATAGGCTATAATTTATTTTGAAGATTAGAATACCAGCAGATGTGAAACTATCTGTCCCCCAGCGAAGCGGGCACGGGTCAGCTTACTATATAGTATAATACAAGTGAGCTAAGTTGCTCAGTACACACGAGGCTGCGGATTGCTGCCCGAGCCGTAGGCGAGTGCGTAAATCAGCCGATTGTCTAATGAGCAGGTTGCTCACGAGTTCCATCCAATTTTCACAGATGATGTATTTCTGTTACCGCTACAACAAATACTAAAAGCGGAATTAAATAAATATTTAGTACCACAAACGTCTTTTTTTGGCGTTCTTTTATAGATAATGGTACGGAACCGTTCGTGGGCGAGACTGACTCGCACTTGGCCGGTTTTTTTTGTTGTGTTCGTAATTGTCAGGACAGCTTCAAGCAAAACAAATATAAAGTTGAAAAAATCGTTGTTTTGCCCTTAAAGGGTAAAGTCATAATTACGTTTTGAAAACTATAGGAAAATCGACGAAAATGTTTTTAAAATAATGTACTAAATATTGTATACCTTAAAAAGCTCTACAAAAAAGTCCGCGATGGTATATGTTTATCTCTAAGGGATTACCCACAATAATCAATTTCTATCCTTAACTTTTTACCGCGACTTTTTTTTAAATTTTAAATGCTGTTAACGAGTATACAAAGACATTCTGTAATATATTTTGGTATCAGCTTTGCACCCGTGCGAAGCCGGGGCGGGTCGCTAGTAATCACATAGGAAAAAGCCATTTCAGGTAGCTTCCAATTTTTTCCCTACAAACCTTGTACTGATAAAATAAATTACGAGTTTTGGTAGAATGCGTATCATTCATTCAAAACTGCGTTGCTAAATGTTTTTAGGCTGTGATGTCAGATTTGTTGCACACATACGCCATCTATACCAAAATCATCTTTTTTGCGTTTTTTTATCATTTAGGGGTTGTTTTTCGGATCATAAGGTCCTCCTTTACTTATTCTGATTTTTTTGTCTACATACTACAGCAAATTTAATCTTTATTCCTTTTGTCGTTTATTTTTGATTAGAGAACAATAATAGCAGCCTTATCACAAACTTTCGCATTTATAATCAAAATCAAAATCAAAATATCGTTTATTAATTGAAATCAATTGGATCATTTAGAATCGTCAAATTTAGTTAAGTTTAATTTAATTAAATTTGTTCATTGTTTGTGTTTTTTTGTTTAAGTCTTTGTACTTATTTTTATTACATAATGAATCTTAATTATTATTGATAGAGCGAGTTGGAGCAGTCCCAGGCTTTTTTGTCGTCTAAATAATCAGATATTTTATAGTAAGCCTTTTTGCATAGTTTACGTTTAATTAAGTTTTTAAATTTGCTAATAGATAGCTTTTGCATGTCATTTGGGATTTTGTTATAGAAGCGTACACATTGCCCTTGAAATGATTTCTTAGTTTTAGTGAGCCTAGTCGTGGGAACAGCGAGTTTATCTTTATTTCTAGTATTTACATCATGATTATCGCTATTTTTCTTAAACAAACTAATATTTTTACGAACATTCATTAGATTTTCATAAATGTATTGGCTAGGTACAGTCATTATATTTATTTCTTATTAATATTATTAGGATGACCGGTGCTCGTTGGTTTGAATGATTTAACAAAAGCTTGTCATTGAAAAATATTTTTCAACAGAAAACTTATTATTAACTTAACCTTGTTCTGTAGCTCTACTAACATTTACGAAAGGGTTAATCGAAACATATTGTGGGTACTTGATGTTGAATATGGATTGTGTAAATGAGGGTAGGGTTGAACAATACAATGATGTAAAAGTAACAGTTGTGTTTTTGAATAGAATGTCCTAAAACAAATACTTAATTTTTTTTTTTTTTTTTACTTTTACATCATTTTTTTTTCAACCCTACCCTCATTTACACAATCCATATTCAACATCAAGTACCCACACATATGATAAGCTCCAAGCCGTGTTTGTTGTCTGATTCTTCTAGACTTGATCTCGAGGAACAGGGTAGCTTCAAAGACGTTTCAAAGTGTTTCTTGTGATTTTATTGAATAAATAAACTTTGCTCTTTAACTTTGATACTCATACTCTAAGAAAGAGTTTCCCAAACTATTTTATCTCGTAGAACACTTGCCATGTTTTTAGATTTTCGGAGACCCTAACCAACTCAGCAACCCCCCTTTTTTTGCTTTGAGTATATTCGAAAATGAATGCGTACAGGTTACAACTTATTTATTATGACTTGTAACACAATTTCTATTCCTTTATATTTTTTTATTTTTGACATTTTTTCTTTATTATTAATTATATTAAATACAATGTTCCCCATAAAAACAATGTTTGTACGCCGCCAGGCAAAATGCAGAGACTCTTGATTTTTTATTTACCATCTTATATTATTATTATTATACCTGTGTTTACAAATGAATAAATGAATTATGAATTATGAACTTACACCGTTCATAAAACGCGAGTACATCGATAGGTAAAGCCAAAATGTTTGTTCTTTACTTTAGAAACAAGCAAATTCTGTGGGTTATTTACAACTTGTGAATCTTTAATTTTTTTTCTCGCCAACGTAGATCCCCTTCGATTCGAGTATCCCGCTTTGGGAATCACTGCTCTAAGACAAAAACAGTCTACTCGTTTCTCGTTGGAACATAAAACAAACAGAAAATAATTATACTCTAATAATATTTACTAGGTGAGTACTTGAGAAGTCAAAAAACAAACGGCTTTTTCATATTTACACAAAATCTCGGTCTGTTTCTCATTACTTCATCACATTCATTGAAAAGGATTGTATATACTTAAATCAAATGAAAAATAAAAAAAAAAACAAAGTAAATAGGATCACGAATGTAATATCAATAACGGTAGGCCTCGACTCGGGTCCCCAGGTGCTCTGATACTTGAAGAAAACTAAAGGGTGTAGTCAGTGGCATGTCCGAATATTATATTTCAATTCAATTTAATTCAAAATCGTTTATTTCAGCTTTCATAGGTACACGTACATATTATAGCCATATTTTAAGGTAAATTATAAATTATAAATTTTTAACCTTAAGTCTAAAATGAACACTGCATCACTCACTGGTGCGAATGATGCACCTGTGTATTTGTTACTTGCCCTCATTTTGCAGTTGTTAACATTCAGCGAGTAACATAGGCTATATAAATATATTATTAGCACCGACGTCCTTTCCAAAATTCAATTATCGAATAGAGAAATGCACGTTGCTGTGACGATTGATATCAGATTTTTTTCACACCAGCGCCATCTATACCAAAATCATCCCTTATGCGTGTTTTTATCATTTTAGGGATGTTTTTCATATTATAAATAGCCTATTTTTTATTCGGACATTATATCTACATTTACAGCAAATTTAATTTTCATCCGTTTTGTTGTTTAGGCCTGATTGAGGAACAAACATACAAACAAACTCACAAACTTTCGCATTTATAATAGAGAATTTTCAAAAAATTAGAGTTCCTCACTAAAATTGCAGTAATGTAACCTAAGGTATCAAAAATTTGCCTATTATTTCCATCAAATTCAAATTCAAAATCATTTATTTCAATAAAATCACAAGGATCACTTTGAAACGTCTTAGGAACTAGGTGAAGCTACGCCGATTCCACGCGATGCATAGCTGCATACCATAACCGATGGTGGTACAGTTGTTCTACAGTGATGAATAGTAAAATAATAATAAAATCTTTATTCATTAACTTAGTGCCAATATTAACATAATGGAATAGTATCTAATTATAAGTAACAATTTACACTATGCCTGAACTAGGATGAACCTGTATCTCAGGCGAAAAAAGGAAAAGAATATAAACTGCGTGAAGCATATGAATAAGTAGGTACTTAGTCAAATTAATTAACATAAAATCTTAAAACCTATATGATGTAAATAAATAAATACTAACTAGGGATTTATGTTTTATATAAATAAGAAATGCAACATTTAGAAATTACTTTACAACAGTTAATAACTCCTCAGTTTCATCGTAAGATAAATTGTTTAGGGTAGTCTGTAGAGTTTTTTTACAACTTGTGTAATTCATTGCGTAGATAGATAATTTGCGATTGAGTCTGTTATACGTATGGCCCTAAGAACATATAAAATCTGGATGCGAAAACATGTTTAACTGGGGTGTTGTTAGTGCAGACAATATCTTTACGTCTTTTGTTAGTAATCTCAGTACAATAGGGAAGGGAAGTGTTGTTTTAAAGCTGTGTGCAAAATAAAAAGCTGCCGAACCGTTAGTACTTTAAAGGACTTATATAATGAGTTAGTTGGATAGAGAAAAGAATAACGCAAAGATACCTAATATTGTTTGTAATTGCGATGACTGGGCAGTTACATAAATTATTGTTTACTAGCTGACCCGTGCCCGCTTCGCTGGGGGACAGATAGTTTCACATCTGGTATTACAATCTTCAAAATAAATTATAGCCTATATGTTGCCGAAGACTAATAGCTACATAACAAAAAAGTTTCATCAAAATCTGTCCAGTAGTTTTTGCGTGAAAGCCTGACAACAGACAGACAGACAGACAGACAAAAATTTCAAAATGGTTTTTTTTGTTTGTGTTACTTGTATAAAGGCCCCTACGGGTATTTTTTTTAGTTTTTATTCAATGTACAGAATTGAACTCTTCTACAGTTTTATTATATGTATAGATAGAGCGCATGCATTGGTGTGCATATATGCAGATTGCGGTTTCCGCATCGAGAATTTTATATATTTGGTTTTCTCAGCATTTAGTGTTAGTCGGTGACCTTGAAGCCAATTATTTACAATATTAAAGCCGAGTTGTGCAAACTCATGCACTTTCGAGTCAGAACCAGCTGAAAAAAGTAGAGCAGTGTCATCTGCATATGATAAAAATGTGCTGAAATTGTCAAAGTTTTTGTTGATACTGCGAATATTTTGAGTTAGTATTGTTATTGCATTAGAGTAAACAGAAACGCAATGTTTACAGTTTTCAACATCACACAATTTTGACTCGGAAACTGAGAAATTATCAAGGTCATTAATTAAAACACTAGACATAGTTTTCAAGAGTTAAGGCTACAAAAAAAAGTTAAGCGAGGCGCTCTTAGGCGCCATCATAATCTATTGAATTAATATACCTGTTCTCAGCCATCTTTTTGGCAGGGCAATCAGGGTCACCTGTCTTGTGGTTACATGGTTTTTTGAAGCGCAGGCATGTTGCACATTTCGCGGGTTCCGATTTCTTGGGGCACTCGTTCGGTTGATGACCTAGATCACCGCAATGTCCGCAAGTGTAGGCTTCCGCTCTGCACGTCTTAGCAGCATGACCAAATTGTTGGCACTTGAAGCAACGGGTTACCAAAGTAAAGTCTCTCACTGGACATGAAGACCAATGGACGAAGATTCGGTCTAGTGGTATAAGGGCCTTACGAATAGTAGTAGAGTTTGGTGGTGGCCATGAATTTCTCTTTGCTCATGCCAGGGATATGAAGATTGTCCAAATTCAGCTTGTAGATGCTATTAAGGACCTCTTGGTCCTACAAAAATATTGGAACCCCAATTACGACTATCCTTGGTCTGCGCTTGTGTGGGTCATCGACAGTTAGGCCAGAAGTGGATAATTGAACAGAATTTTTCAGCTTTTCGATGTCACCTTTAGATTCAGTGCTAATGATGACACCCCCGTTTATTGTCTTGCGAAGTCCTCTCACATGCAGCTTCATTTCCTCAGGGCAGATAATCTTTTGTAGCAAGGTTTTAGTCTCGCCACTGGACTTTAATTTATCCTTGGGATAAATAGCGACTGAACTAAGACTGGATGGGTGAATAGGTAGTGTATAGTGGATAGTGAATAGGTGATGACAGTTAGTACGCGATAAAGCCCCGTGTCCAAATTTGGATTGAAAGTCGAGGTACCTCCCACTCGCCAATACGGCTCTTCGTTCATTAATCAATGACGATGTGTGTGATTTCTGTTATCGCTATAACAACAAATACTAAAAACAGAATAAAATAAATATTTAAGTGGAGCTCCCATACAACAAACCTGTTTTTTTGCCAATTTTTATAGATAATGAATGGTAGGTACGGAATCCTTCGTGCGCGAGTCCGATTCGCATTTGGCCGGTTTTATTAACGTATGGTATGAGTATCTTAATGGAAATGGGCAGGCCATGTAGCCAGAATGAGTAATAAGAAATGGACGAGAATAATAACAAATTGCCGCGGCCCAGCCGGTAAACGACAAAGGGGGAGACCACTAGAAAGGTGGGAAGACGAAATAAAAAGAACTGCAGGAATGGACTGGATAAATACGGCTTCAGACAGGGAAGCATGGCACAATCTGGAGGAGGCCTTTACTCGGACAGAGATCCTTGAATAACAATAAATGAATAAATATACAATATAATATACCTATCTAATATCTACATATAATATAATCAAAAAAAATAAAATACAATCAAAGATAACATAAATTTCCTGTATAAAATAAATAATAACATAGTAAACAAAATAAAATATTACAATGTTAAGAAAAAAGATAAACTAATATGCATGAATATTGTACTAAATTATTATATTATATTATTTAAACAATCATATAGAAAAATTTATCAATCAATACTAATTATACAAAAAAAAAAAAAAAAACATATTGCCATACTATAGCTAAAGCATGTTTAGTAATAAGTTTAGTTTATAGATTATTCAATGGATTAATAAAAGGTTTTATTATTATTATTGCGTTATTAATTCTCGAAATATAGAATTTCGGTATAAGTGAAGCTCACGGGCCTAAGCCAAGTGAGTATCACTTTAGATTTGTATGGTATTGGAGTCGTCCTGTAAAAACTTTCGAACAGTCCTGCAAGTATTTAGAATTGCAGCCTTCTGCATCGTTACATATATGTTTTCCGGAAGATCTATGATTTTAAGGTACTGAAGTAGGTTTTTCGGCACTACTCCAGTACTAGAAAGCACTAATGGTATAATATAAACTTTATTCATCTGCCACATTCGTATTTATTATTATTATTATTATTATGAGTATCTTACATTAGTAGTGGAGTCATAGTTATTAGTGACATTGCTGAAAAGATGGAAAAGTGACCGACCGCTCTAGCTCTTCTAGAGGGTGGCAGCTGCCCCCCCCGCACGTACCTCGCTACGCCCATTCTGATATCTATTGTACCAGGAATCGCACAATAGGTATCAGGAATACTGTCACATCTAAATCACGAACTGAATCTAGAAACTCGAGTCTGTTCAAACAAATAGTCAAACCAATTATTCGATGCATTGAGAGTCTGTGACTCGCATAGTATGGTGATAGATGAGTTAAACTTGTTGGAATTTGTCTTGTTAGGTAGGTATTCGATATTCTCTACAATAGATGTCACGTAATGTGTTTGTTATGTGTCTGGGTACTGACACATATGCTCATATTTAAGCATGCTTTAAAGTATGCTAAAAAAACCGGCAAGTACGAGTCGGACTCGCGCACAAAGGATTCCGTACCATTATCTATTAAAAATGTTTGTTGTATGCGAGCCACACTTAAATATTTATTTGATTCTGTTTTTAGTTTTTGTGGTAGCGGTAACAGAAATACATAATCTGTGAAAATTTCAACTGTGGCTATTACGGTTCATGAGATACAATCCTGTGACAGACAGACGGACAGCGAAGTCTTATCGTTTTTATCCTTTGGGTACGAAACCCTAACTAGCATGCTCTGCATCTGTTCACAATGTCTAGCAATAAGCATAAGTATAATCTGGGGACACGGCAGTGCCCCTGCCAAGTCAAGCAATAAAGCGGCACGGCTGTACCATCCTTTTCTCGAAGCAGTTCAGGCCATTTTCGACCCCCTATAACTTCGTTGTGGATAAAACTAGAAACCTGAATTTTCAGTAACCAAGCAGTCACTATATAAACACGGTATATTTCAAATTTCATTCAATTTGAACCAGTAGTTTAAGAATTATAACTAGTCAAAGTTTCCTATTTTGTCACTCACTCACTCACTCACTGACTGACTGACTGACTGACTGACTGACTGACCGATCATCAAAAGTTTATAGCAGACATAGAAGCTTCAAATTTAAAACACAATTAGCGTTTAGTGTAAAAACCCTAAAAAAAACTTGCCAAGTGCGAGTCGGACTCGCGCACGTCGAGTTCCGTACCATTATCTATAAATCACGTTTGTTGTATGGGAGCCCCACTTAAATATTTATTTTATTCTGTTTTTAGTATTTGTTGTTATAGCGGCAACAAAAGTACATCATCTGTGAAAATTTCAACTGTCTAGCTATCATGGTTCATGAGATACAGCCCTGTGATAGACAGACGGACAGACAGACCGACAGACAGACAGACGGACAGACGTACAGATAGACAGACGGACGGACAGACAGTGGAGTATTAGTAACAGGGTTCCGTTTTTACTCTTTAGGTACGGAACCCTAAAAAGTAAAGGTTAGCTAATTACGTAATAACATAAGTCAGAAGGACCCTTAAAGTAGGGACTGAATAAATTAACCGACTTGGTATTACATGGATCTCACAACTTTTTACGGTAGAAGAACTGAGTTGCGTTGCGAGACTTGGCTTTTTTTTACAAGTTATGTTTTTGATGGCATTCTAGTTTTGAGCATACTCGTAAATAAACACGATCAAAGCAAACAATCGTGACGTGACGTGTTATTTAAACGCAGACTCTCGGCAAAATGGAAGCTTTGTCAGGAAATACAAATAAAAATAGTGGTACTTCTCTAGTTGCATAGATATTATTTGCTAGGAAAAACAAATCAAAACAGTGGTTATCTAACAGTTGCAAAGATAGTGTCAGTTCTATCCGCACAGAATGATGAAATGAAAATTTAATACGCATTTTTCAATTCAATTCAATTCAATTCATTTATTTCAATCAACAAAGGATCATTTTGTTAGCACCTACACTAGTACATAAAATTATACAAACATTTATTTTTGTTTGTCAGCACATGAGCCCTACAGCAGTAGTTCATGTACTGACAATCAAATCTACTAGAAAATACGTTCAGAATGGTGTTGGTGTTGGGGCTGGCCCGCACTCTGCGCACCAGTGATGTGCACCGCTTTTTATTTTATTAACGAGCAATTCGTGTTTATGTATAATCTCACAGGCCTCACAGCTCAGTTGGTAGTAACTCTGCCTTCTGCGCTGTAGGTTGTGGGTTCGATCCCCACCCAGGGCAAATCTCAAAAATCTATTCTAATAGAAATCTAGATCTACATATTACCTATCTTTAACAATAAATCACAAGTTGATTTTAATAGTAGGTATCAAAATATTTCGATCATAAATTCTAAAACGTATCATTTTGTAATAATATATTTATCGTGAAAAGTTTCTGCTATTATGTTTTCAGCTTAATATAAATCTAGGTAGGAACCTGAAGTAATATACTTATAAAAATAGGAGATGTGGCTTGTTCAGAAGTATTTCTTTTTTCGTTTCGAAAAAGAGCAATCGTCGACTGGGAGCCCCTTAATACTAATATTAATAGTATTATTTTCCACCTTACATTATATTTGTTATTTGTCAACAGATGGGGTGGAAGTACACGAATGAATGGCTCGCCGGGAACGCGCTCTGCAAGCTGCTGCAGGCAATGCGAGCTTTTGGACTCTATCTCTCGTCTAATGTGCTGGTCTGCATATCTCTAGATAGGTAAGAAATGTAGACTACCTACCGAATTATAGTATCTATAAGTACAATATTGTAAATGCGAAAGTAACTCTGTCTGTCTGTTTATCACGGCTAAACCGCTGGTCCGATTGCGATGAAATTGAATATTTGAATTGAATGGACATCGGCTACGTTTTATCCCTGAATTTATTTTGATTTTCTTTGAAGAATTTTAATGTTTTACGATAAAATCGTCAAGAATCGATATCCTGAATCCACGCGGACGATGTCGCGGAAAAGCTAGTAAATAATAAATACCTAATTGCCACAAACATCATCATATTTATGTTTCAAAACACAATAATATTCTCCATAATAATTCGTCCTCCACCGTTTTCCTTTTTCATTCCCGCCAACTGTCAAACTTTTTAAAATTCGAACTCTACTAATGAGTTTTGTTTATTCCACCTAAATACAAGGAGGCTGAATTGTTTCGCCGATAACTAAAAGTCTAATTATTACAAACAGGAAGAAATAATAGTAATTTCCTAATATAATATATTAGATGATATTAATCTCTCATCTGATTTGTTTAAGGTAAGGCGATAAGATCGCTCATTGTGTATCTATCTATAGTAGTATTCTTCTAGTTTAGGTTTCTGTTTGTCTTTTTTTGTTGTTTTTTGTTGAAACTACTGTAACAGTTCTGCTTTTTTCGCTGTAGGTTATGGGTTCGATCCCCACCCAGGACAAATATTTGTGTGATGAACATAGATTTTTGTTCTGTGTGGTTGTTAGTGTACATATTTCATAAAAAATGTATATGTTTTCTATCAGTTATCTAGTTCCCATAATACAAACTATGCTTAGTTTGGGACTAGATGGCGTTATGTGAAATGGCCACATATATTTGTTTATATAATAAACTCCAACGGTTATCAGTTCGTCAGCACACACAACCGGCCTAATGCCAGTTTTGTTTGCTAACCCATTTTAATTCCTGTCTGTTCAGAGCCCATAAGACGAGCAATAAATGTTTTTCATGAATGCAGAATCGTTTTTTCTCAATAACCGCAAAACATACAGTTTTGTTTTTTATGACAATGATAACTTAAGGATATAATCCTAGTTAAATTACAGACAGAAACACGATTGGTGTAACTTTTCATGATAGATTTATTTCCCAAAGTTGGCTCTTCAAAAACACTAGTTTCGTTTTTAATCAAAACTATGAATAGCTAAATAGTTATATTTTATATAATTCTTTAGATAATCTTTCTAAATTAGTCTTTCTGATCAGGACTCGTGAACACGCTTGTTACAGATTCTTTGCTGTGATTTACCCCCTACGGTTGCCAGTCGCACGTCGAAGGAGTAAACAAATGTTGTACTGCGCGTGGACAGTTGCGTTAGCTTGTAGCCTGCCACAGGTTAGTCCTGCTAATATTATAAATGCGAAAGTTTGTGATAAGGCTGCTATGTTTGTTCCCTAATAAAAAATAAACGACAAAACGGATTAAGATGAAAGTTGCTGTAGTATGTAGATAAAAAATCTGAATAAATAAAGGGGGGGACTTATAATCCGAAAAACAACCTCTAAATGATAAAAAAAACGCAAAAAGGATGATTTTGGTATAGATGGCGTTGGTGTGCAACAAATCTGACATTACATACTAAAAAAAAATTGTCGTCATAGCAACGCAGTTTTGACAAATGAATACGCATTCTATATTTTACATTATGTTTCAGTTATTCATAATTTCTATGTGTGGAAACTTGTAATTAGCCGTTAGAAATATCTATCTTGTATAGGTATAATGTATTATTTTCTATGTGTTATATTCATATGTTTGCTGTAAGTTTTCCTAAAACTATAAAAATAAAATAAAATTAAATAAAATTCTACCAAAATTCGTAATTTATTTTATTCGTAATTTAGTTTGTAGAGAAAAAATTGGAAGTTGCTTTTTCCTATGCGATTATAAAAATTTGACAGGACAACGTCTGTCACGGGTCGGTTATAAATGCGAAAGTTTGTGAGTGGTTGTGTATGTTTGTTATTCTTTCACGCAAAAACTACTGAACGGATTGAAATGATACTTTTCAGTAATATAGCTTACTAGCGACCCGCCCCGGCTTCGCACGGGTAGCATGTTATTATACATATAAACCTTCCTCCTGAATCACTCTATCTATTAAAAAAACCGCATCAAAATCCGTTGTGTAGTTTTAAAGATTTAAGCAAACATACATACATACGGGACGCGGAAAGCGACTTTGCTTTATACTATGTAGTGATACATCAGAATAACATATAGGCTACTTTTTATCTAGGTACCTAGATAAAAAGTAGCCTACAATAATAACGATATAAAACCCTAAAAAAAATGGACGATAATGTTTCGATAATTGGAAAGTTAAGTGACGATATAGTTTTTTAAGTTATATGAAAGAAGTTTTACATAAATACAATTTAAATGGCACCAACTTTGGACTTATTTGCTTCACAATAGAACAAATCCGGACAAGTGCAAGTGAGGCTCGCGCACCGAGGGTTCCGCACAAACGTCTTATAGGTTTTCTTGTAATCTCCTATGGAATACAAGATTAAATAACTATTTTCAGACACATGAGTGATCGTATAGGGTTCCATTTTTTACTTTGAGGTACGGTACTCAAAAACCGACTAGAATGTTTCGATTAAATGGGACGAACTTAAGACTATTCGCTACACAAAAGAAAAAAACCCGCCAAGTGCGAGTCGAACTCGCGCACGAAGGGTTCAGTACCATTATCTATAAAAACGGCAAAAAAATCATGTTTGTTGTATGGGAATAAATATTTATTTTATTCTGTTTTTAGAATTTGTTGTTAGAACAGCAACAGAAATACATAATCTCTGAAAATTTCAACTTTCTAGCTATCACGGTTCATGAGATACAGCCCTGTGACAGACAGACGAACGGACGGAGAGACAGACAGATAGATGGACAGCGAAGTCTAAGTAATAGGGTTTCGATTTTACCCTTTGGGTACGGAACCCTAAAAAGATTTGCGCAGTCATAAAAAAATAGGTAACTACGCGAAGAATTGAGAACCACCTTTTTGAGCCGGTTGAAAATACCTCTGCCACTAATTGCATTCAACAGTTTGAATTCTCTGAATGCTCTTTACACCAAATTGAAAGTACTTAAGGCCCTGTATGTCGACGATTGCTCTTTTTCGAAACGAAAAAAGAAATACTTCTGAACAAGCCACATCTCCTATTTTTATAAATATAATACTTCAGGTTCCTACCTAGATTTCTATTAAGCTGAAAATATAATAGCAGAAACTTTTCACGATAAAGATATTATTTCAAAATGATACGTTTTAGAATTTATGATCGAAATACTTTGATACCTACTATTAAGATCAACTTGTGATTTATTGTTAAAGATAGGTAATATGTAGATCTAGATTTCTACTAAGATAGGTTTTTGATAAGTAATTATACATAATTTATATCATTAATTTATTCGAAAAGCAAAGGCGGACCACGCGCCGCGCGCTGCCCATGGATCAGTACCACCGTGACTACTGTCAACGTCAGACGTGTGTTTGTCGTCATTGCAGCGGTCGGTAGGATTATTTATCGAAGTGATTAAAGATGGGTACATCTTTATTCGAAAAAGAGCAATCGTCGACATACAGGGCCTTAAAGCTTGAGAGCTAAAATTCTGATGGTTATTGTTTGAATACTAAATAATTTGAATAGTAAATTGGGTAAACAATGCATCCAATGGCCAATTAGTGCCTTTGACAATTAGAACGGCTAACGGTTAGTAGCCACTTATAAGCCAACCTTCAATAAAAACATTTTGCGAATGAATGAATGCAAACTTTAAAAACTAAAGTCAAAACCGAATTCACGTTGTAACTAGTAAAAACAAAAAAAAAATGGATCACGACTGTAATCTCCAGGTAATAAATTACAGTCGTGATCCAATTTTTTTACGGTAGTCATCCTCTCAAATCTCCAGGCGCGCTTAGATCCTAAATAAGAGGATCTCCTATTCCCAAATTTTAAAATGGACACAACTAAATCGCCACTCACTCTAATTTAGACTTTAACGTAAAGGAATAAGAGCGAAATATTTTAAATTTTATTTTAGACAATTTTAGGATTAGCTCGGTGCCAACAGAATCGAAACGAATATCTCAATAGTATATCTTTTCTAAATCGTTTAATAAATGACGGAGTTTTGAGGTAAAAAACGTTATAAAAAAACCAGCCAAGTGCGAGTCAAACTCGCGTACGAAGAGTTCCGTACCATATCTATAAAAAATCACGTTTGTTGTATGGGAGCCCTACTTAAATATTTATTTTATACAGACTGACAGACGGACAGACGGACAACGAAGTCTTAGTAATAGGGTCCCGTATTTACCCTTTGGGTACGGAACCCTAAAAAACGAATTGAGAACTTCCACCTTTTTTTGAGATCGGGTTAAAATCGACTTAAAAAGACACGTTTCCTGCTATTACTTGAATTTAGACAACATTTACTAATTTGACTGGAGTCAAAGCACAGTTGGTACTTTGCCTAGACGAGTAGGTAAGTGGGTAGTACCTTACCACTTAATCACTTTGCTAATTAGAGCTACTAAGTATAGCTTTATAATAATAATAATAATAATAATATTCATTTATTGCAGACACAAGATCCATATTTTAACCTAAGATACAAAAGTTTACGCACACAGATATGATTATAATTACATAGTTATATAGTTATATTTTAGGTGGTAATAGCCACCCAACGTCTATATGTAGACGTTTGAGTAAGTCTATCCGCCAGACTTCTGATGATAGTATTACCGCACAGGTCAACTCTAGACATGAAAGATGTTATTCTCTTTCGCTGGATTGCGTTGAAGGAATCGATTCGGGCATTCGTGTACATTTCTGAAGCGCTACAGAAGCGCTTCAGGCCCATCAGGTGCCTAAAGATACCATTATAGGCAACCCGTATACCATCATGCGTCTTCTTGGTATATTCAGTCCAAAGTTGACATGAGTAAAAAGTCTGGCAGAAAGACTTTAAGCTTTGATAAGATTTATGGCGCATTTGCACTAGGGGGATATGTCGCCCGACACTTAGAATTAATGTCGTGCGACTGTCGAGGGACACGTAGATAGCGCAAGTTCCGCGAACCGTGCTATATCACACGTGTCATACGCGTATCCATAATGCCATAATACCTACGCTGTTTATGCTGTTTAGGCACCTATACCTACGCTTTCAATACGATACCTACACAGAAGCGTAGGTATAGGTGCATAAATAGTGAATAGTTACGAAGAAAAGTGTACAGATTCGGTATTCTCCAACATTAGGTATTGCATTCAACATCATAACATGATAATCATGTTTTTACAAAATAGCCCTGCAGTATTGCCGTCCAGCTTGGACAATACTCTTTACATAGTAACTATTCACTGTTTATGAACCTATACCTACGCTTGTGTGTAGGTATTCTGTTAAAAGCGTAGGTATAGGTGCCTAAACAGCTTAAAAAGCGTATTATGGCATTCAGTACCAATTAATATTGGTATGAATATCATAACATGATAATCAATCATGTTTTTACAAAATAGCCCTGCTGTATTTTGTGTATAATACTGCATTACTTAATGTGTAGCGGCATTTAAGCTGAGACTAAACCTATGACGCACAAAGAGAGGAGGTTAATAATATAGTATTATATTAAGATAGTGTTATATAAGACCTGTCACGTATGGAATGCTAACTACTGCAAAATGTGGGCGTGTACCAAATATAATGTTTGGACGTGCCTCTGACTACCCCCACTAGACATCTTCAAAGGATCTAAGCGTCTGGAGATCTGAGAGGATGTCTACCGTACATGGGGATTACCTACAGTCGTGAACCTATTTTTTTTTAAGATAATTTGTTTTATTTGTAAGTAGGTAGTTAGGTAACCACCAAAAATATGTTTAGGTCTTCTGTTTTCGTTGTGTTCTTTCGGGAGTCATTGCAACATGTATTCAAGCAATTATTATCCCTATCCCCTTGTCCACAGAGTCTGATCTTCCGCGTGATGCCGCACCCACAACTGGCCGGCTTCGAGCAGTGTGTCGCGTTCGACGCGTTCAGATCAGCGCGACAAGAAGTCGCGTACAACGTGTTCTGCATGTGTGCGATGTACTTTATGCCTCTGATAGTCATCACTGTGTGCTACGTTTGCATCTTCTGTGAGATCAGACGCAGCAGCCAAGAGCTGAACGGTGAGAAATTAAAAAAATCCCCACTTTACCTACAGACACAAGATATTTTTTTTTCCAAAATTGTATGTTACTGATTTGTCGCCGTGACTAATATTCATGCCAAATTACAGTTTTTTTTAAGTCTCTGAGTTAAGCTAGACAGATACACGGACGGACGGACATGGCGAAACTATAAGGGTTTCTTGTAGACTTCGGAACCCTTAAAATTAATACACAATTAAATAAACAAATACATAAATAGGTACTAGGACTAGGACTGCGTGAGTCAAATATGCTCCATCTCAGCTTTATGCTGCTTCACATGCACGAACAAAAAAGTCGTCATGGGCGAAGGCTAGATGTAAAATTAATTCTGTAATTTGTTCGATTTTAATGGTAGGTTTGTCAATTAACAATATTTTTTTGTTTCTAGAAAAATGCGTGCAAAAAAACGGCGGAGTGGTGCGCCTGCGTCGGTCCGACCACAGCGTGTTGGAGCGCGCGCGCCGCCGCACTTTACGGATGACGGTCACCATTGTCAGTGTGTTCGCAGTGTGCTGGTTGCCATACGTCACCATGGCTATGTGGTAACTAAATTATAAATAAGCTAGCTTCTAATAATGGCTTGAATCGCGTAAATGATTAATAAAAAATAGTATCACGACTGTAATCTCCAATTACAGTAGATCCTTAGATTCTTAATGATGACTAAAGGAGTCAGAGGTAAGACCAGATATCACATTTAGAAACTGCTTACATTTTGCATGCGTAGTTAGCATCCCATACGGGACAGACAAGGCCTACAAGATGTAATGAAGAAGTAATGTAACATTACAGCTAGTAATATTATAAATGTGAAAGTTTGTGAATTTGTATGTATGTTTGTTCCTCAATCAGGTAAACTTTTTTAAAATATGAAAACATCCGAAAACGATAAAAAAACGCAAAAGCGATGATTTCTGTATAGATGGCGCTGGTGTGCAACAAATCTGACATCACAGACTAAAAACTTTCAGTCTTTTCTATTCGATTATTGAAATTTGACAGGAAAACGTCTGTCACGTTAGTTACCTATAAAAAAACGGACAGAATGTTTGTATAATAACACAAATATTTGTGTGATGTAATGATGACTGAAGCGCAGAAAGAAGCTGTAAAAAATTTATCAAACATTGGAAAATACGAAAGGAAATTGTATAAGCGATTGGCAAAACGAATCATGCTTTATTTCCGGAGTGCACTGTAAAACTCTTGTAGCCACTTCAGAACTACGAGCATTTTCGATTTATACTCGATAATCTAGTTCTACGAACGAAGTCTAAAAATAATAACGAATCACGAAAAATGGCAGATATTTATGCTGCATAAGCTCATCTATACTACGAGTTAATGTATTTTATACCATACCTACTTTAAAAAGCTTATTTTATTCACGCAAAACAGTGAATAAAAAGGCCTTTTATTCACTGTTTTGTTTTTATTCACTATTTTGGTGTTTGAATTTGGAACACAAAATATATCCGGTCTCTATTTCAATGCTTACACAAACTCCTTGCGCTGAGATTCGAAATTTAAAACTCTTTGGTGCAAATAAATTCTCAAGATTTGATTGGTCGATATTTGCGACAAGGAGTTTGGCATTAGATTAAATAAATATTCTCGTAGTCATGGTATAAAGTATAGTATGCAACTCCTGAATAAAGTACGAATTTATATCGTTTATATTTAAATCCGTCCTTTATTCACTAGTTGCATAATATACTATTTAACACGATTTTTTAAGCTTGTATGGATATAACGGAATCATTGAACGTGATTTTTACCTACTTCAAAACGTCGGATTAATTTGAAACTTTGCATACTTATTAAGAATACATGACAAAATAAAAATAAAAATTATAGCGTGTTTTTTTTAACAATATTTTTTTGTATGATTGTTTGTAATGGATAAACTAAAAAAACTACTGAACCTATTTTAAAAATTCTTTGATATCAATAGCTACATTATTAGCGAGTAACGTAGGATATATTTTATTTTTAAAACAATTAGAGATCCTCACGAAAATTGCAACACTATATATTATAATCAGGATAAAATTGTATTTTTGTATGTTTGTAATGGATAAACTGAAAAACTACTGGACCAATTAGAAAAACTCTTTCTCATATCAAAAGCTTCATTATCAGTAAGTAACGATGGCTATATTTCATTTTCAAAAACATTAGAGATCCTCACGAAAATTGCAATAATGTAACGTAAGGTATCAAAAAATTGCCTATAATCTTCATAAGTAGATACACCCGTGCGAAACCGGGGTGGACAGCTCGTACTAGACTACACACATACAAACTCACTCTCACACACACACACACACACACCTACACACTCACACACACACACACACACTAACACACACCTACACTCAACTCTTACCCTTGAAACATTTTTACCATTTTGGTTTAGTTTTATTTGGAACCTTTATTCTTTGTATCGAGAGGAGGGCGTTGGTGTCTGCGACACAGTCTAGCACTTCTGCAGGCATCATCGTTTTTTTGACTGTTTGTTAAACCTATGTTCTTGTTCCCAATAAATATATATGTTGCAGCGCCTACTAAAATTATATTCGCAATGTCTACTTGGTATTAACTTGCCAATTAAATATGCCTGGTATGGCTGATATACGTCATTACTTTCACCGCCCTTGTAGAACACACTTCAATTGTATATAATTATATTAGTCCAAATTATTAAAATCCTAATTGTACTAAATCGCATTTCATTTGTCAAAATACAAATAAACCTCAGTTATTCACGAAAGAATAAACAATATATTTCATTTCATTTCAGACATACACGTATTTCTCTGTAAGGTCAGTCGGGGTAAGTGCCTCTACGGGGGAAGTGCCTCCAGTATCAAAATCTCAAAAACTACTTGAGTTATTTACTAAAACGCCATCTATCCATAAAGCCCGACTCAAATTTAGTTTTAAAATATAATCCTAGATGGCGTACCTTGTCTTGACTCAACACAAGTCGCCATTTTGTTTCCCAGTGTCATTTAACTAGGCTTACGATATGACCGACTTTTTTTTAAAGTGTAAAATTATTTGATTTTTTCGTGTTCCCTGTGAAGAAATTAAGGTAAGATTATGTTATAAATGTTATTCTTCACATTTATGTAGTATGTATGTTTATTTTTTTGCAAAATACTCGATTTTTAGCAATTTTAAAATTATAACCTATAAATTAAACAAAGAGGGAAGTGCGTCATACCTTGATGGGGCAAGCGCGATACTATGTCGCACTTACCTCAAATCAGAAATTGTAAACATTTTTTGGTAGAGTTCATAATCGTTTTTATAAGAATATGAAAATACATAGCTGTTCATTAGTCGCGCTAAAACTAAAAAACGGCTTGACTGATTTAATATTTGTTTTCCTTATACAGGGCTGATTCAAAATCTTTCTGAACTTTTTTTGCCAATGACAAATGCTTACCGCTTTTGACCACAGTCTCACTTGATGATAAGTAACGACGCAGACGAAAACCGCGCGCGCATGCGTATACGGTTTTAGCTTACTGACAAATTATATTGATATATATTATATAATTAAACATTTTTATACTACAGATTCGTGCCCAAAGATGGTCCGAAATTATAAAAGAAAACCACCTCTCCAGGACAACAAACTCTCATGCATGTGTCATTGCCGGAACTAGACTATTTTTTTTTTATAATTCTTAACTTTCTATAAGCGAAAATGAATATTCAGAAACTTGTGTGTATCAATCATGTGTTTCTATGTTTATTTACTAAGAATGTCATTAGTTGTAGTTCAAGTTGTTTAGTTTAAGATTTCAAGTTCCTAATAACTAATTCCAAAGAAAAATGAATAAATTTAATTACTAAAATATTTTTTTGTTTTAAATCCCGTGTTAGAAAAAAAACTTTATTGATTCAAAAATAGTATTTTAAGTACCTATTGCTTCTTTTTTCGTGTTCCACCAACCCAAAAAAATACGTATACATTATCCGAAAAAATGTTTTTACCCCTGACAAGAAAAAGTATGGCGCACTTGCCCCTAATTTATTTTTTATGTTCTATTGGACCCAATATTGATAGCAGTAAAGATCAGAATGCAACATCTTGTGGGACTAAAATTCGTCTGTTGCTACAATTTGTTCAAAATATTAAAATGAACATTCTAGAAATATTTTATCCAACTGACGCACTTACCTCATTTGGTGGTAAGTGCGTCTAGTGAAGTCACTTACTTTAAACAAGTATTTATCTTACGAAAGGTTGGCCAAATTCCACAAGCAATATATATATTCGGAGCGTAGGAAACAAATTATCATAATGGAACTACAATTTGACAGCCAACTACTATAGAAACCTAAACATTTGCAGTTAAATGCAACTTTGATAAAAGTATAACGCACTTACCCCGACTGACCTTAGTTCATTAAAAAGTTATTGCTTTCCGATCGGAAACATTCTATAACTTTGGAGTTTGTTTAAAAAAGTAATTTGCGAGTTTAAATTCTCTACGGAAAGGTGGTGATCGTGATAGTACAGCTAGTTGGTACAGATAGTAGTAGCTAGTTGGTACAGGAGTAAGGTGTATTATTTCAACTGTAGTAAGGAAATTTTCATAAGTGTATTGTGTAAAAATAAAATGTAAATTCGTTTAAAAGAAAAAAATACTTTAAATTTGAGGAATTATGGCAATATGTAGGTTTTAAATTCAATATAATCATTGTCTGGCTGAGGGCATAGGCATCATACAGGTTTAACCTACAGTTTGGGTAAACATGTTATTTAATTAAGGAGAAACCTCTGTATTGATAAGAAATAAATATCTTATTTTAGGTACCAGAATCGAATGGTACGTTTCCACGGGAGCTTTGCAGAGCGGACCGTGAATTGAACAATTTGTAGGTCAACTATTTCGAGCACTATGATTGGTCAACTCGCGGTATGCTCCACACAGCTCTGCGACATGGAAACCCACCTTAAGAGGCTGTGAGTCGCTGATTGCTCTTTTTCGAAACGAAAAAAGAAATACTTCTGAACAAGCCACATCTCCTATTTTTATAAGTATATTACTTCAGGTTCCTACCTAGATTTCTATTAAGCTGAAAACATAATAGCAGAAACTTTTCACGATAAAAATATTATTTCAAAATGATACGTTTTAGAATTTATGATCGAAATATTTTATATACCTACTATTAAAATCAACTTGCGATTTATTGTTAAAGATAGGTAATATGTAGATCTAGATTTCTATTAGGATAGATTTTTGATAAGTAATTATACATAATTTATATCATTAATTTATTCGAAAAGCTAAGGCGGACCACGCGCGGACGTGTGTTTGTCATCATTGCAGCGGTCGGTAGGATTATTTATCGAAGTGATTAAAGATGGGCACATCTTTATTCACATATACTATACATTATAAAATAGGAGATGTGGCTTGTTCACAAGTATTTCTTTTTTCGTTTCGAACAAAAATAATCGTCGACTGGCAGCGTCTTAAGGTGGAGTTTCCACCTACGCGGAGATGTACTGTGGAGCCAACCAATAACAGCGCTCAAAATTTCGAGTTTGAAAATGTCGAGCGCTGTGTTTGGTCCGCTCCGAATATCTTCGCACAGTTCCGCATAGGTTGAAACTCATCCTTATGTCAGTTTGGACAATTTAATGCTGAAAATGACACTTTTTTCACCAGGTACATGATAGACCGTCCGTCAGCCTCGCACGTGTCTCCACGTCTCCAGGACCTGTTGTTCGCAATGGCGGTATCCAACTCTTGTATGAACCCTCTCGTCTACGGCTCCTACACGCTGAGTCTGCGCAATGCGGCCAAAAGGCTCTTCACTGATACCTGCTGCCGGTCTACTGCTACTTCTGATACTATTGGTAAGAACTTCTCCGACTAGTTTCAAAAAAACAAGTGCTAGTCGTACTCGCGCATTGACGGTTCGGCACAAACTTAGTAGGTTTCCCTGTATGAAAAGAACTATTTTCTGTTTTTTTTTTAATGGAGGAAGTGACACACGAGTTGTCCTATCAGGGTTCCTTTTAAGGTACGAAACCATAAAAAGAAATAAAACTCTTATTTTAGACAATTTGGACAAACAAATAAGAAGTAATATAACGTTTAGTTGAAAAGAAAACCGATGAAAATGTATCGATCAATCGTAAAGACAAGGGACGATATTAGTTTTTTAGGGTTCCGTACCCAAAGAGTAAAAACGGGACTACAAAGACTCCGCTGTCCGTCTATCTGTCACAAGGCTGTATCTCATGGACCGTTATAGCTAGACAGTAGAAATTTTCACAGATGATGTATTTCTCTAAAATCAGCATAAAATAAATATTTAAGTGGGGCTCCCGTACAACAAACGTGATTTTTAAACCGTTTTGATAATAGTACGGAACCCTTCGTGTGCGAGTACGACTCGCACTTGGACGGTTTTTAAATTTTAAAGTCAGTCCTACATAAATATAATTTAAATGGGATGAACTTGGGATTATTCTCTACACAATAGAAAAAAAATCGAAATCGGATCACCATGTAAAAAGATATGCGTGGTCATATATAAAAAAACAAAAAAACTATGAAAAAAAAACAAAAGGCAAAAAAACGCGTTTTTTGTATGGGAGCCCCACTTAAATATTTATTTTATTCTGTTTTTAGTATTTGTTGTTACAGCAGCAACATCTGTGAAAATTTCAACTGTCTAGCTATTACGGGTCATGAGACAGAGCCCTGTGACAGACAGACAGACAGACGGACAGACGGACAGCGAATATACGAAGTCTGAGTAATAGGGTCCCGTTTTTACCCTTTGGTAACGGAACCCTAAAAAGAACCCTAAAAATATATATAATATACGCGTCGACTTAGGAACCTCCTCCGTTTTTCGTCGGTTCAAAATAATTAAATGTTATAAATAAAAAATAAAATGGTTGGTTGCTGAGGTATCTAAGTAACAAATTGTTTAAATTATATCGGTAAACAGAGATTCATCCTAAACTAGTAGAAAAAAATTGTTACGCCACTAAAAATCAGCGCTGCTTCAATAGGTACTTGTTGTTGCAGCATATAGCTGAGTAATGATCAATTTTGCGGTAAAATGTTGTTATTATGTACCTATGTTACTGTTATTTTAGCTATAGGAGATTATGTTCACACAAAATAAACTTATTCTTGCTCTCTTCTAATTTCAATATGAAAATTATTTCATCTACGTGTCTGCTCGGCTTTACGCAAGTCTTGAGATAATAAAAATACCGACCAAGTGCGAGTCGAACTCGCGCACGATGGGTCCCGTACCTTTATCTATAAAAAAACGGCAAAATAACACGTTTGTTGTATGGGAGCCCCACTAAAATATTTATTTTATTTTTTGTTATTGCGGCAACAGAATGTCATCATCTGTGAAAATTTCAACTGACTGACTATCACGGTTCATGAGATACAGCCTGGTGACAGACAGAGAGACGGACAGCGGAGTCTTAGTAATGGGGTCCCGTTTTTATTCTTTGGGTAAGGAACCCTAACAAACGCGACGACCTCAAACATTATTGAAGTTATTGAAACCGGCTTATTCCTCGGATTTGATATGAGCACGTAGAAAACGAGTTTTCGAATACATGTTCAGACGTAAAATCTGTGTGAAGATAGGAATAAATAATAATGGAATATGATGAATATGCTCAGTTGTGTCTATACACTCAAAAATGATTCCTTTCAGCGTGTAAATAGTGAAGGCCTGAAAATGCGGCGAAATGGTTCCAGTAAAGGATGGTACGGCAGTGTTTGCTTCGCGCTCGACTTGGCGGGGGCACTGCCGTGCCCCCAAATTTGTAAAGCTACATAAACCCTAAATATATAAAACTTGTGTTACTTACTGACAGACTGACTGATGATCTACCAACGCACAGATTAAACCACTGGTCCTTGAAACTGGAAATAGTAATAGTGTAGAAATCACTATCACTACATAGTATAAAGCAAAGTCGCTTTCCGCTTCCCGCGTCTGTATGTATGTTTGCTTATATCTTTAAAACTACACAACGGATTTTGATGCGGTTTTTTTTTATAGATAGAGTGATTCAGGAGGAAGGTTTATATGTATAATAACATGCTACCCGTGCGAAGCCGGGGCGGGTCGCTAGTAAGAAATAAATTTAACCCCTAAAGAGGTTGAAGAAAATAATATTACGTGAACAAAGTCGCGAAAGTTTCTACTAAGTAGTCTATTATAAAAGCGAATATCGTGTGGATGTTTTGATTTTTATGAAATACATTTTATAACGAAGTTAAGACGAGTAATAAATGTTTTTGATAAATGCAGAATCGTTTTTTCTCAATAACCGCAAAACATACAGTTTTGTTTTTTATGACAAAGATAATTAAAGACAGATACACGATTGGTGAAACTTTTCTCGATAGATTTATTTTCCAAAGTTGGCTCTTCAAAAACACTAGTTTCGTTTTTAATTAAAACTATGAATAGCTTAGTTCATTTTTATATAATTCGTTAGATAATCATATTATCTACCTAAATTATAGACAACTTTTTTATAAAATTTGATAGTTTTCACACTTCAATTAAATTTTTTGCGTCAGTAATTATTTGTTACACCAGTATTGTTAAATACAAATACAGATTATATAATACTAGCCAACCCGTGACAGACGTTGTCCTGTCAAATTTCAATAATCGAATAGAAAAGACTGAATGTTTTTAGTCAGTGATGTCAGATTTGTTGCTCACGGTTCATGAGATACAACCCTGTGACAGACAGACGGACAGCGAAGTCTTAGTAATAGGGTTCCGTTTTTACCGTCTGGTTACGGAACCCTAAAAAAGAACACAAATAGTCAGGGCACTTTCATCATTATCGGCGATTTTTTATACCGGTAGACTATTCCTGCTGTCCAAAAGTCCGGACTTGGCATCTACCCGGAGCACATATTCGAAATTCCTTTCTTTAATAGCTTACAAACGCTTCAAATGACTTTATGACTGTCTTTGTATCGATCCGCAACGACAACTTATTATTTTTCAAATGTCCTATTTTTATGTCATGAAGGCAATAATGGCTGCTATTGAACTTAAGGCCCGGCTCACACCCACACACGTATTTCAATGATTTTCAGGTACCGATTTAAAAACCAGGAATCACAATTGTGAGGATATAATGATACAAAATTACTGATAATATATTCATCTTTAATAGTAGATAATAAAAACTGGCCAATTCTATACAATATTTTCAAAAAAATACGTTTTTACCGTCGCAAGAACCGCTGAAAATGTCGAAAAATGGGGTCTGGTTAGGTACCAATATCTTTAGACCCACAGCATATTTTTATTTGAAAATAATACGAAATTGTAGATTTTATATTTCTCTATACCGCGTGGCATTATCTTGTTTTCAAATAATTTACTTTTTCATTTATGAACAATATAAAATGCAATAAAACTTCTCCATACATTTTTTCCATACAAAACTCACATTCACCTCAAGTCGGCACGTCAGTTAGCGCTCAGACGCGCTCGGGGAAGCACGTCCACGTCACATTTTTCTTCGAATTTAGAGGAGGTCTTACATAATGGTATACCGGGGTAAAATACTGGACATGCAAAACTAATGATAACATTTGTATAATATATTGCCTTGAAGAATTTAGTGCAAGCCACACAGATGAAGGTTAGGTACAATGCATGATTTGTTGAAAGAGTTGGATGATTTTTTTTTGTAGAAGATTCGTTTCATCGAGTTTGGTTTCGAAACAATATGATAATAGTATACGGTTTTACCTTTTTGCATACGTCGGAGCAAAATCGAAATAAGCCGATGTTTCGTATTTGATTGTTATTTTAATAAAAATATTAAATTTCACGAAAATGTGAACCTGGTTGTGTCCCTAATTAATAATAAATAATAAAAGCTTTTATTTCCTTGCACAATATAAAATTAACTTAAATATGTATCTATGCATAGGTATATAAAATTATGTGTAAGGACCGCTTTCAGCGGTAAAAGC
Source organism: Hydriomena furcata (assembly GCA_912999785.1). Lineage (NCBI taxonomy): Eukaryota > Metazoa > Arthropoda > Insecta > Lepidoptera > Geometridae > Hydriomena > Hydriomena furcata. The sequence goes on along the minus strand of OU538834.1, from coordinate 1,703,338 downwards.
CTCCTCCAGCTCTATCCATTTTTCCCGATCTCTAGCGGCTCTGCTCCATGTTTTGCCTGCTACTTTCACGATGTCATCATCCCATCGCATAGCAGGCCTTCCTCTTCTTCGTTTTTTATGTATTGGGTCCCAATTCATAATTGTTTTAGATCACCTCTCATTTTGTAATCTTTGGATGAGCCCGGCCTATTTCCATTTTAGTGATAATACTTTCTGGACAACGTCTTTTGCTGTGGTTTTTGAAGTGTCCCTAATTAGTCCTATTAAATAAATATAAATGTTGATTTGATACATTTCTGTTTTGAAATGAAAGTTCTAAGGTACCATGATCCTTACCTGTATTCATTTTGACCCGATCTACCCTATATTACCAAGCGTGTTTTTTTATACATGGATGGAAAAAAATGATACTTTATCTATAATTGGATTTAGAAAAATTACATAAATTTCAGATTATGAATATAATTTATAATTATTATTTATCTACCTTTAATATTATAAATCTAAAAGTTTGTGCGGATGTTAAGTATGTTTGGATGTTTGTACCTCAATCAGACCTAAACGACTAAACAGATGAAATTGAAATTTGCTGTCGATGTAAATATACCTCTAGCTTATAAATAGGCTATTTTTAATTAAAAAACATCCTCAAAACTATAAAAAGACTCCGAGTGCTGGTGTGCAACAAATCTAGCATTAATCAATTTTGACGACTGATGAATGACTGACGAATGATACGATACGCATTGAACCAAAAATGTTGAACCTTCTAAAAAGGTCGGTATTTGTTATTATCAAAGCAAGGTTTATCTGGGGGCACGGTAGTGCCCCCGCCAAGTCAAGCAAAAAAGCGGCACAGTCGTACCATTCTTTTCTCGAAGCAGTTCAGGCCATTTTTTGGACAGACAGACAGACATTGAAATCTCACAACTTTTTACGATAGAAGAACTGATGGGTTTTTGGTTAAATTATACACGATCTGGGTGATATATATGGATTCTTTATTGTAGAGATATAGAACACGACCAGCCGTAACAAGTGAACAGGGAAGAGAGACTGACATCGACAGATTATCTCTGGTCATCTTAGGCTACTTATACAATATCTCACAAGTTAAGTTTACTACACACGAGCATAGTTCCAACAAAAAAAAGACAAAAAAAGAAACTGAGTTGCGTTGCGAGAATTGGCTTTTTATTTTTTATTTTTTACAAGTTGTTTTTGATGGCATATACTTAAGTTTAAGTACATGATGCAAATAATTAAATATTTAAAAAAAATAAAGTGTCCTGAAAAATTGTGTTTTTTGTAAACTACGTTACAAAAAACCCTTATAGTTTTGCCATTTTCTTCCATTCGTCCGCAGCTTAGCTCAGATACTCTTAGTACTAGAAAGCTGTAATTTGGCATGAATATACATTAGTCACGCCGACAATGTGGTAGAAATAAATACATATTTTCAGATGTTTTTTTTTCTCGCATACTCTCCATGTCTTTGGATAGGTCTTAAAAAGTATTACAGGTTTGTGATGTCATTTAGTACAAATACAATGGAAAATATGAATTTTTAAAAAGAGCTGGTCATCTCTTTTTACAAATTCATATTTAATTTTTCTGGAAAGAAAATATTATGGAGGGTTATTTAGTAAAGTTTTACAATAACTGTTTAATTCCAGAACTTGTTGACCCTCGCTACGCGCGGTCTATGGATCTTCGAGATCATAGCTCGCACACAATTCAAAAGCAAAATACATATTTGATCAGTATTTCACTTTCAAAACTTTCTGTGAGTGGTACTCGAAACGTTGACGGTGCCGTCATCGATTTTAGATGACAATAAGTTTTTTTATTAAAAATATATTTTTTAAATCAAGCTTTTGTAATGTCTAGTGCTCTAGTTCTCGTCAAGATAAAAATAACGAGCCCAAACGCGACGTGGTTATGTTGTGTAGTTGAGGAGTTCCGATGGCTACATCCGACCTCCATCATAAGACCAGCTCTCTAGTACCATAATTTTACATTGTCATTGAGATTGATAGGTATGCAAAGTTTTGCCTCAATTCGACTATTTAGTGAAGAGTTCCGTTGAACAGCTCCTGACTCCATCATCAGATCAGCTCGCTGTCACCATATTATGTATGCAAAATTTCAGCTCAATCGATTGGGGATAACTGCTTAAAATTAAGTTGCAAGATTCCTTCCTTATCAAACATACATACATAAATATGTACATAAACTGCAAGTTAAATAAGAGCTTGTAAAAAAACGATACTTACCGTTTTGTCATAATGTATTTTATTAGTAGGTACCTAACAAATATTTTTTGCACAGTCAAATATTAGTAACTGTGTAGTAGCACTTTACGATTTGTAACCTGTCTTATAATATATATTAATTTTTTCTATATTTATTTTCTTTTTGTCAAGTGCAGCAACCTATAAAATTATTAAGTACATACCTACCTATACAAATATGACATACCTTATGCACCAAATATTTTCAAGTATCAAGACTAGTTATTTAGTCTTGGTAAATGAAGTGTGAAGTAGCTTCAATGTGTGCGTTTGCACTATTCTTAGTGTGCGGCCACAGAATACGACCGAGTACAAAAAATGCGAGCTGTCATAAATTTAACAGCAACCTTAAGTTAAAACGAAAAAATGTTACTTTAGGTCAATAAACAGCATAAAGAGCGAATTATTATTTAAAAAAACAATTATCATTTTGCTTTTGTTTTTTTCGGTACTAATCGATTAGGATGCATGGTTTGAACATCCAGTTTCAGTTTTCGTAAGTAATCGTATTACACCCTGTATAATAAGGAAAACATCGTGAAGGGCATTAGTTCGTTTGATTTTTTTTATTCATTTATTTTAATGGACTTTTAAACAACATGCTTATGTTAGTTCTATCTGTAAAAAAGGAAATACAGCATAATTTCTACTTAAATTAAAATTAATAAGGATCACGACTGTAATCCCCAAGTACGGTAGACATGCTCTCAGATCTCAAGGCGCTTAGATCGTTGAAGATGTTTAAAGGGGGTCAACGTTATGTTTGGCACAATACCCACATTTTGCATTTTGCAGAAATAGGCATTCCACACGTGATAGGTTGCAAGCCCATCGCCGCTTATAAGAATACTAACTGGTTTCCTCACGATGGTTTACTTCACCTTTTTGTGTGAAGTGAGTGTCTGTGTATACCCCCTTAGGTATGTACAAGGGTCTGAGCGCCAAGAGATCTGAGAGGATGTCTACCGTACATGGAGATAGTCTTCTTAATAAAATTATAAATGCAAATACGTTTGATGTAAGATTGTATCCTCAAATAAAAATAATGTAAGTATTTTATAACAAGAAAAACATACCCAAAATGATAAATCAAAAGCAAAAGAGATGATTTGGGTATGACGACTCGTATCATTTTACGAAAAATGTTAAACCTTTTATGAAGGTCGGAATTAATTATAAAGATTAAAGGCAAAAAAAAAATTAAGTTGACCGATAAAATGACAAATTCGGAAAACTGAAAGTGCTTTTTCTCTCTTGGAGTATTTGATATATTTTTTACGAGACTACCTAATAGGGCTTGCCAAACATCATAGACTGAAAATTGTCCACTAGTCTTCAGTAAATTAAATTAATAATACATTTATTTGACACGCATACAAATAAAAACCGGCCAAGTGCGAGTCGGACTCGCGCACGAAGGGTTCCGTACCATTATCTAAAAAAACGGCAAAAAAATCATGTTTGTTGAAAGGGAGCCCCCGATTTCGATCCCCACCCAGGACAAGTATTTATTTTATTCTGTTTTTAGTATTTGTTGTTAGAGCAGCAACAGAAATACATAATCTGTGAAAATTTCAACTGTCTAGCTATCATGATTCATGAGATACAGCCCGGTGACAGACAGACGGACAGCGAAGTCTTAGTAATAGGGTCCCGTTTTTACCCTTTGGGTACGGAACCCTAAAAAGGTACCAAGAAGCAGGAAGATACATAAAAACACAGACTGCGTGGGTCAAACAGGCACCATCTCAGCTTTTTGCTGCTATATTAACAGAACAGACAGCCAATTGAAAGCCAGTACCCGTCTGGCTTCACAGCTCAGTTATTCGTAACTCTGCCTTCTGCGCTGTATATTGTGGGTTCGATCCCCACCCAGGACAAATATTTGATTGATGAACATAGATGTTGGTTTTGTGTCTGAGTGTTATGATGTATTTAAAGTAGGTATGTATTCAAAAGAAGTATATAAGACGTATTCTATCAGTAATCTAGTTACCATGGTACAAGCTTTGGGCTAGATGGCGCCTGTGAAAAACGTTCTTATATGTCTATTTATCTATTCGTAGGTATATTTAATTCTTTTTACCTCTATTGAGCGTTAAATGGCAATGTAGTTTTTCCACAAATTGATGGTATTACAAATTTATTCCGGCGTTGAAGATTTGGGCTACTGCGCACATAGGTAAAAACAGTTTCAGGCAGCTTCCAATTTTTTCCCTACAAACCTTGTACTGATCAAATAAAACACTAATTTTGGTAGAATGCGTATCATTCATTAGTCCAAACTGCGTTGCTATGACGACTAAATGTTTTTAGTCTGTGATGTCAGATTTGTTGCAGACCAACGCCATCTATACCAAAATCATCCTTTATGCGTTTTTTAGGGTTCCGTACCCAAAGGGTAAAATCGGAACCCTATTACTAAGACTTCGCTGTCCGCTGTCCGTCTGTCCGTCTGTCCGTCTGTCCGTCTGTCCGTCTGTCCGTCTGTCCGTCTGTCCGTCTGTCCGTCTGTCCGTCTGTCCGTCTGTCCGTCTGTCTGTCACAGGGCTGTATCTCATGAACCATGATAGCTAGACAGTTGAAATTTTCACAGATTATGTATTTCTATTGCTGCTCGAACAACAAATACTAAAAACAGAATAAAATAAATATTTAAGGGGGGCTCCCATACAACAAACTTGATTTTTGCATTCCAGCGCCATCTAGTTTCATTTGATGTTACTACGTATTATAGGTACTTTTCGCGGTCTCATGCGACCGCTCGGGGTTTGAGAGGTAAGATGAAAGAGGTTTGCGATTCCGCTGGCAGGTGGCGCTATTTTACCACTATCGGTAAAGTAAGTCGGTAAATAGGTGGTACTTCACATGATCGAATAAAAAGTTTGAAATTGAATTATTGAATTCATGTAGTTAGGTAAATAGGTACCTAGGTAGATATTATTAATTTCCAATTAATTTCGAGTTCGAATCCTGGCCGTGCATCAATGGATATTTCTGTTCGAAAAATGTACCTATATGCGCGTTACACGTGTTTATAACAGTGAAGGAAAACATCGTGAGGAAACCTGTTAGTATTCTTGAAAGCGGCGACGGGATTGCAACCTGTCACGTGTGGAATGCTAACTACGTAGTTAGGTAAATAGGTAGGTTACGAGATATTATGAATTATTTTTTATGTTTCTAGGGTTCCGTATCTAAAGGGTAAAAAACGGGACTACTAAGACACCGCTGTCCGTCTGTCTGTTACCAGGCTGTATCTCGTGAACCGTGATAGCTAGACAGTTGAAATTTTCACAGATGATGTATTTCTCTAAAATCAGCATAAAATAAATATTTAAGTGAGACTCCCGTACAACAAACGTGATTTTTTTGCCGTTTTGATAATAGTACGGAACCCTTCGTGCGTGTATAAATCCAAACCAAACTAGGATAGGTGTAGGTATGTTTATCGCAATAAAACAACCGTCCGAGTAGAAGCAAAATATATTTTAAAATCAACAGAGGTCATTATGCACTTATGCAGGCAAAACGCTTCGATAGCGCGATCTAGAAACCGGACAGATTTTGTCGCGACATCTAGTTCTAAAATGCGTAAACTTAAACTACAAATACATGTTTAGCCTCACATTTCTCTTTGTGGCGATAACCACCTAAATTACATTGAACATACCGCCCACCAAGAACGTTATTGAACGTTCTTAACACAATATCGCCCACAATTAGGACTCTTGAGCTTTAAAGCATGACCCTATTGCTTATTCTAATAACCTTACATACTATTTTATCTTACTTAATATACTTAGGAACTGAAATGGACTGTAACTTTCTTACATTAAAACATAGTAACTGAAGTCTATAGCTTCGTAATCAACAAACAACTTACTTAACAAGAAAAACACAATGACTTAATATATTATCCTTACACTGTAACCGGCAAAATACACAATTTTGATGTGGGTCTCTTTAAGAGAGACTGACCACACTTTAGGGTTACCACTCTAGCTATTTTGTCTAATCCAGGATGTGTAGCTACCACTCTGCCTAACATCCAGCGAGCTGGAGGGAGATTGTCCTCTTTGACTAAGACAACATCGCCAATTTTAGGTTCAGGTGTCATTTTTGTCCACTTATACCTTTGCAAACAATGAGCTAAATACTCGTTAGACCACCTTCGCCAAAAATCCTGTACCATCTTCTGGGTCATCTGCCAGCGTCTCAAGGAACTAATGTTACCTTGCTCATAGTTACGCTCGGGTATGATGACTAACGGTTCACCAATCAGAAAGTGTCCTGGAGTTAACGGTGCAGGTTCGTCGTTATTATCTGGTAGCATTGACAATGGTCTGGAATTGAGGCACGCCTCTATCTGAGTGAGAACGGTTGTCAACTCTTCATACGTGAGCGTGGAGTCACCTATGACTCGTTTTAGATGAAACTTTGTAGCCTTAACGCCTGCTTCCCATAACCCTCCAAAGTTTGGCGCGTGGGATGGGATAAAGTGCCACGAGACGCTACTGCTGCTTAACCATTCTCGTATCTCTAGAGCGACTGATGATTCTTCAGCGGTGACAAGTTTGAGGAGTTCTTTGGAAGCTCCGACAAAGTTTGTCCCGTTGTCGCTCCACATATCGCTTACGTGGCCTCTTCTGGCTACAAATCTTTTGAAGCCTGCTATAAATCCTTCAGCTGTAAGATCGCTGATGACTTCTAAATGTACGGCCTTGGTTGCCATACATACGAAAATGCTTAGATATCCCTTGTAAGACTTATTTCCTCGTCCCTTTGACATTCGGATATTGATGGGACCGGCAAAGTCAACACCGCTGTGAAGAAATGGCCTTGCTGGTGTGACTCTGCAGGAGGGTAACTGACCCATAAATGGATGTTTGACTGTCGCTGCGTGTCGAACACAAACAACGCATTTGCGTACATGCATTTTGACAAGACTTTTAGCTGATACTATCCAGTATTTAGTTCGCAAATGGTTCAGCATTAGCGTGGGACCCCCATGTAATGTCTTTCTATGGGCTTCATCAATTATCAAATTCGTGAAATGGCCCTTATGCGGAAGAATTATGGGATGCTTAGTGTCCTCGGGAAGGTTAGAGTTTTGAATCCGACCACCCACTCTCATAATCTTCTTATCATCAAGGAAGGGACTTAATGGTTTCAACCTTTGTTGACTGTCTCCCAGTTCTATTTGGCCTTGCCTTACGCATATTTCTAAGGCATCACTGAGTTCATGGGTTGTTAGGTATGGTTCCACCTTGCTATTTCGTTTGTATGTCAGGAATCTTCTACAATAAGCCACCACACGCACCAATCTTTGCAAGGTTGAGAATTTTGTCCACAGACGTTGATTAGCAGATGACACATCACAGCCTGCCACGAGATGAACCTTTATCTTCCTTTGCTCCAATTCCGTGGATGACTTTGGTCTTTGGTATGTTATCCTTGACTCTTTTAACCATGATGGCCCTTGTAACCACATATCATTATCACCAAGTTCCACAGGAGTACAGCCTCTGGATGCAACATCTGCAGGATTCTGGGTTGACTGGACATGAGACCACTGCGTATTGTCTAACCTTGAAAGAATGTCAGACGTCCTGTTGCCGATAAACGTCGACCATCGACTGGGGTGACTGCTGAGCCAGGCCAACACGACAGTAGAATCAGTCCAACCGTGCATGTTGTTGCGATCAATACCTAACAGGTCAGCTACCTCTGTAATTAACTTGGCTAACAGAACTGCTCCCATCAATTCCAGACGAGGAACTGAGATCTGCATAGTTGGAGCTACCTTTGTCTTTGCCGCAACAAGGTTAACATGAATGTTACCTTTTACATCAATAGTTCGCAAATAAACTACTGCAGCGTATGCGGTTATGGACGCGTCGCAAAATCCTTGCAGCTCCATGCTGACATCATCAATCTTAGCTTCCAGCCACCTAGGAATCCGCAAAGTGCAAATGTTGATGAGCTCTGACTGATAAGCAAGCCATTCCTTTAGTAACTCATCGGGCAGCTCATCATCCCAACCAATTCCAGCTAACCACATTTTTTGGATCATCACCTTAGCTACAACTACACAAGGTGCTACCCATCCTAAAGGATCGAAAAGACGCGAGATATTTGAAATTACCTTTCTCTTAGTGACGGGATTTTGCAGATCTGGAAGTTGCACAGTGTAATGGAAAGCATCAGATGCCTTATCCCAGGAAAGCCCTAATACTTTTACTACTTCATCCATCTTTATATCGACCTTGCTTTCATCATTTTCTTCTCTGTTCATTACTACCGCAGCTAAATCCTTATCATTTGTCACCCATTTCTGCAACTCAAATCCTCCTTTGCTCAACAGCTTCTTCATGCCTTCATAAATTATTTTACCTTCTTCCACTGTCTGGCATCCAGTCAGCAGGTCATCCACATAAAAGTCTAATTTCAACTTTTCTGCTATTTCAGGGTACTCCTTTCCTTCATCTATTGCAACTTGCTGCAGCGTCTTCACTGCCAGGTATGGAGCTGGTGCTGTACCGAATGTAACCCTTACTAATTTGTATTCTTCTATTTCAGCTTCCGGATCGTCTCTCCACACTAGCCTCTGAAAATCAGCGTCTTCATCTTCTACAGCTACCTGACGGTACATTTTGATGATATCTGCGCTAAGACATATGGGATGCATACGCCACCGTATGATAATATGACGTAAATCCTGTTGCAGCGTAGGTCCAATCATCAATGTATCATTGAGGGACACTCCATTTTTTCCCTTACACGAAGCGTCGAACACCACTCTGACCTTGGTTGTGGTCTTATCTTCGCGTATGACGGCATGATGCGGTAAATACACCGCATCTACTTTATTACAATCCTTGCCTGTCATACGTACCATGTGTCCAAGGTCAACGTATTCACGTATTACTTCAGAATATCTTGCCTTGATTTCTGGATTCTTCTTGAAACGATTTTCAAGAAGATGAAACCTCTTCAGCGCAACTTCTCTGGAGCTCCCATATTTACACTGAGGATCGTCCTCACGGAATGGCAGTCGTACGATATATCGTCCTGTTGCATCTCGTTGAGTTGTTTGGCTATAAAATTCCTCACAACGTTGTTCTTCTTCAGTGAGGATTTTGCTGCTGACGCATTCAGATTCAATTTGCCAAAACTTCTTTAGCAAATCTTCCACGCAAGAGTGCATACTTATTACAATATTGTGATGACAATGTTGATCAACATCAACCTCATCGATCTGAGTGTTGTGTGTGGGACCTGACAAGATCCATCCTAATGCAGTACACTGAGCTGTCGGTGTTCCATAAGGACCATTGATCAACCCTTCTCTGATTATCTTTCCATACACATCTGCACCCAGCAAAATATCTATTCTACTAGGCGTGTGGAATTGGGGATCAGCAAGAGAGAGATCCGCCAACTCTGGCCAGTCTACGTACTCTACCTTCTCTGACGGCAGGAGACTGGTGATTGCACCTAACACGTGTGCACGTACTTGTAGTTGGAAGCTGGGATCGTGACGCGATTGAATATTCATCTTAACGATGTACTTGGAAGCTAAATTGCTCTGACCGCAGCCCAATCCCGAAATATTACTCCTGCTGAGCACCTTACGGAGTCCCAGCATTTGTACAGCCGATTCTGTCACAAATGACGCTTGCGAGCCTTGATCGATGAGTGCTCTAAGCAGCCGGACGCATCCATGATCTGCCTGCGCGCCTACAACCGCAGTTGCTAACAGAATCTGATTAGTATTTCCCTGATTCTGGGAGAAATGTGCCTTCACATTAGAAGTGGATTCGCCTAAAGACGCTTTAACATTTGAAACCGCTGACTTGACTTCTACCTCCACATCTGATTTGGGTAAAGCTGAAGGCTTTGATGTTGACTTTTGACTTGGGTGAAGCAACGAGTGATGTTTGTGCTTACATATGTGACACCTTACATTTGCTCGACACATGTAGGCAGAGTGGTTTCTACCTAAACAATTAAAACATATGTTGTTCGATTGAACAAAACTGTGCCGTTGATCGTAATCCAATTTGGAAAACTCCTTACAATTTGCCATTTTGTGATCATTATTTTTGCAGTATGGACACCAAGCTTTTGCCGTCGCATCGGACCCGTTCGACATCGCATGCATGACTTTAGGCTTACTGTAGTTTGAAGAATTTGGCTTAGCCTTTTGTTTGGGATCTAAAAACTCAAGGGATCGAAATCGTGACTCTAGAAACTCCCGCAATTGATTTAGAGTCGGCAACTCATCTGAGGTACTTATTTTAAATTCCCATTCTTTACGCGACTCTGAATCTATTTTTGAACAAATCGTGTAAATGATTATCGTATCCCATGAGTCCACATTAATTCCCAAATTCTTCAAACCATTCAATGTATCGTTCATAACGTCTAACATATCCTTTATCGCACTGCATGATTCGGTTCCGATGCTCGGTTGATTCATAAAACGCCTCAATAAACAATTCGCTAAATATTTTTTATTGTTGTATCTATTGTTAAGAGTGGACCAAGATTCTTGATAATTTGCAGCTGTTATTGGCACGTGCCTTAACAATTGTTCAGCTTCTCCCGTGAGATGACCTTTTAAATAGTGCATCTTTTGCACTTCATCAATTGAAGCGTTGTTATGAATCAATGATACATATAAATCCTTGAATGTGGTCCATTCTGCATAAGAACCAGAAAAACTTGGTATTGAAATTTTAGGTAATTTAACATTTGTTTCTCCCCTTGGAGCAGTTTTCAAGACCAATGAACTGTTTGATTGATTCAACGAGCTTAGAGTCTCCCTTAATTCTGATTTGTATTCAATGTACATTTCCTCAACTGTTTCATATATGTTTTCCTTCAAGTATTTGGCTTCACTTCCATCTTCCTCACTCGACAAAATGGTTCTATGTGTTTCCGAAAACACCTTCCACTTCTCTTCCAACGAATCTATTCGGGTTAGCAAATAAGATTCCTTAGAGAGACGCTCTTTTGGAGACTTCTTGAAATTATTGTACGCTTTTTCGATCAAAGACTTGTAGCCAAGTTGGCTTTTAACTAACGACATTTTATTATGTTTAAGTGAAACACTTGCAGGAAACTACACAATCAAACTATTTTTTTTTTATTGATATCCAGATAACCATGCCACAAAATACAAACTTATCTAATAAATGATCATAAGACAAAATTAAAATTCTTAAAATTTTACAAGTCTTTTGACTCTAATAAATCTTACAAAAATCGGGCATAGGTTCCCCGTTGAAACACTTTTTTCAAAACTATGCTAAGTCCATGCACACACAAAAAATTTCTAAGTCCAAAAATATTTTTAAAATTTTACAAGTCTTTCAAAATTCAAACTATTCTAACTGAAATTGGGCATAGGTTCCCCGTTGGATCGATTTTATGAAAACTATTCTAAGTCCTTAACATGCACAATTAAATTTTAAAGTCCAAATAAATATCACTAATCTTCTTTTTTGAACGAAACTGAACTGTACTTCAACGAAATAGATCACAAAATGTACTCACAATTTTTCACTGGCAAACCCACACTTGTCACACAGTAGTAGTAGTATGTACGAGCAGTATGCTCGTATATCCTTTGTTGTCCGTCTGCCACGCCACCGTTGCTCCTTCCTGTGACGGCACACGTACTTTTCTTACGTCAACTTCACTGTGCCAGTCGTAGGACTCGCAACCACTTCACTGTCACGATGACGTATGACAACGAACGTCACTCAAGGCTCACCCGCCTCTGCTGCAATTTCTGCCCCTCGGTTTACTGTGGGCCGCGCACGCGCACCACACTAAACCAACCGACACGATTCCTGGATCGGATCGTTCGGTGTGCACTTTCATTCAGAGGATTGCCCCCTGGTTTCTAGTGCATTCGTAGCCAAAATTACAACAATATCCGACTCGGTAGGACCATGTATAAATCCAAACCAAACTAGGATAGGTGTAGGTATGTTTATCGCAATAAAGTGGGTGATAGACGTACGAGCAAGTACGCGTACTTATGGCTCGCCGACCTTTTTCGCTTGTGTGTCACCGTAAGTACGCGTACTTTAAAACCGCCGCGCAAAATCGTCGGCGATCCAACCGGTCTGAAATCTTGCTCGTAGCTCGTCATGGCTCGAACGTGTGGCAGCATTGCGAGCCGCGAGCCGTCATTTTTTTCGACTTCGTTTCTTTTTTTTAGTTTTTAAAATGTAATACGATACTATTCCTAAATAACACAAAGCTTCTTCAGTCGACGACATCGCAATACAGAGTGAGTAAGCTTCACGTGTGTCACTAACGTCGAGCCGAGTAAGTTCGCGATCTTAAAAACCGCGTACTATAAGTTCGTACGTCTATCACCCACTTAAAACAACCGTCCGAGTAGAAGCAAAATATATTTTAAAATCAACAGAGGTCATTATGCAGGCAAAACGCTTCGATAGCGCGATCTAGAAACCGGACAGATTTTGTCGCGACATCTAGTTCTAAAATGCGTAAACTTAAACTACAAATACATGTTTAGCCTCACATTTCTCTTTGTGGCGATAACCACCTAAATTACATTGAACAGTGCGCGAGTCCGACTCGCACTTGGCCGGTTTTTATTATTTAGGTGTTGTTTTTCGGATTATAAGTTTCCCCCTTTATTTATTCAGATTGTTTATCTACATACTACAGCAAATTTCATCTTAATCCGTTTTGTCGTTTATTTGATTAGGGAACAAACATAGCACCCTTATCACAAACTTTCGCATTTATAATATTATGAGATTAAGATTCAAACCATCGAGCACCAGCTGTCACATTATATAACATTGTCATCGGAACTTGACAAGAATGCAAAGTTTTTACTCAATTGAGGAATTAAATAAGGAGTTTCGTTGTGAGTGTCTGTTTAACAGCTCGCTGTTATACAGACACCATATTATTACATTACCACTGAAGTTACATATGTATGCAAAATTACAGCTCAATCGGTTGGGGATAACTGCTTCAAAATTGAGTTGCAAAATTCCACCCGAACAAACATACTTTCATACATACATTCATACATACATGCATTGCAAGTTACCTAAATAAAATCTTGTAAAAATGGACCACGACTATAATTCCCAAGTATGGTAGTACGGTAGACATCCTCTCAGAACTCCAGGCGCTCAGATATTTAAAGATATTTAAAGAGTTTAGTTGCCATCATGCCCACATTTTCCGTAGTTAGCATTCCGTCAGTGATGTGCAGTGGTTATCTCTAACACACTACACACCAATCTCTAATATTATGTACAGTATTTTTTATATGTTCACTGTTACGTCTTCAATATTAAACACTAATTTCCGCCCGCGGCTTTGCTCGATGGTATCTGGGTAAAAAGTCTTACCCTCGTATTCAAGAACGACACTATGAGAACATGCACCCACAGTGGACGAAATCTTTTTTCATAAACATCACTTTATGTGTTAAGCGGCACTATGGTGCACACTACCGTGTGCCTTTAGAGCTCAACTTTGGCTTGAGGCACACGACAATGTGCCTCTAGTCACTCTATGCAGTGTCGCACAACACATAAAGTGATTTTTATGAAAAAAGATTTCGTCCACTGTGGGTGCGTGTTCTCATAGTGTCGTTCTTGAGGGTTAATTCAAGTAATATCTACCTAACTAGTTTCCTACAAATCCGTTCGATCGATTCAGCCACATTCATACAAATATCCTCACAAACTTTCAGATGAATATTAGTTGGATTATTGTGGTTTCAATACTCACGCTTTCAATCAAGTGGAGGTTTAGCCCCAAATACTACCCGTATTTAATTTATTCCGGCAATCGATCGTTCGTTATCGATGTGTGCGTGAGCCACGTGAGTGTTCTCTCGGGACTGTTGGCAGTTGCATGACATACACGGTAACTAACCCTCGTATTCAAGAACGACACTATGAGAACACGCACCCACAGTGGACGAAATCTTTTTTCATAAAAATCACTTTATGTGTTGTGCGACACTGCATAGTGTGACTAGAGGCACATTGTCGTGTGCCTCTAGCCAAAGTTAAGCTCTAATGGCACACGGTAGCGTGCGCCATAGTGCCGCTCAACACATAAAGAGATGTTTATGAAAAAAGATTTCGTCCACTGTGGGTGCGTGTTCTCATAGTGTCGTTCTTGAATACGAGGGTAAGAATATGACTACTATGAATTTTTGTGTTCAGTGATTTGAAAACTCTTCAGATAGTTCATTGTTCATAACTTAGAAAAAAAGGATGAGACCATAACTATAGATTTTGACACGGGTTTCAATCGTGAAGAGTCTTCACCGTCTTCGCCGTCTTCTTCATGGAATCCTGTGGTCACTATGTGTGGGTGTCGCGATAGACCATCTCAGTGCGTGAATGCAGTCAGTGTGGTGTGTCGTAATGTTAACATGGACATTTCTATTTCTGGTGAGGGTAGTTTCTTCAACTGCCCCCGCTTCTCGACAGTAGCTCCGAGTACTCCAGTCTGCCCGCGACCATAGCTATGGTAACATAGTCGAAACGTCGAGAAAATAAAGGTGATAAAGACCCGTGTCAAAATTTTTAGTCATGTCTAATAATCACGATAGTTCAAAAAATAAGGATCAGACCATTTTTATTGTCCTACCCTTATCCCACTTAAGTGGGGTCGGCACAACATGTATTTTTCTTGGAATGCCTTCTATCAGTCATCTTATCACTCACTCCTTTCTTACCCGTGTCATATTTCACACAGTACATCTATCGTTTCTTTGGCCTACCTCTACATCTACATCCAAAAAAAATATGAGACCAAAAACCTAAAAAACAATCCCCATATTATCTAAAAATACATCCGCCATCTTGGATTTGTATAGAGATGAACATTAAACTCGTCATAAATCATAACTCTCCTTCGTCTGATTCTCATTTCAATTTTGTCTTCTACCTAACTTCAGCAAAGGCTGAAGACAATATTGAAACACTTAAGTACTCGAAGGTATCTATTTAGGAATGCTTATTTCCCAGACAAGAGAACCGATTATTTCTACAATTTCGCTTTCCTATTTGTACAGAAAAAAATATGGTTATCTTTTTATAGGTATATAAAATTATCTTGTCACTGTGTTTGTAACCAAACTCCTTCCAAACGGCTTGACCGATTTTTATGTTTTTTTTTGTGTATATTCGATAGGTCGTAGGGTATTTTTTATAATCCTAAGTGATAAGGGTGGCGTAAAGTTCGGGAAAAACTAAAAGTGCTTTCTGTGGGATTATTTAATTTTGACAGTACAACGTCTGTCGGGACAGCTAGTAAATAAATATGTTTTAATAAAATATAGTATAGGCAGAAGGGGTCATCATGTCAGAGATTCAACTCCAAATGTTACCTACATAATGTCACGACATGCCCATCTTTTGTAGTGGTTAACATTCTTTACGTTGCCCATCGCTGTTGAAAATTTAACTTCCAAAGATACAGTATTAAATAGTACACAGTATACAGATATAATAAAAAATAAAATAAATAGAGGATCACGACTATAATCCCCAAGTATGTTAGACATCCTCTCAGATCTTCAGACGCTTAGATCCTTTGAAGATGTCTAGTCAGAGGCACGTCCAAACATTATATTTGGCACATGCCCACATTTTGCAGTAGTTAGCATTCCATACGTGACAGGTTGCAAGTCCATCGCCGCTTATAAGAACGCTAACTGGTTTCCTCACGATGTTTTCCTTCACCGTTGTAAGCACGTGTTTTTGATGCACATATAAATTTTCGAACAGAAAAATCCATGGATGCACGAAGGGATTCGAACCCACGACCTTCAGATTGAAAGTCGAGGTATATCCCACTCGGCCAACACGGCAACCATAGTTATCTGGTTATCTAGTTCCCATAGTACAAGCTTTGTTTAGTTTAGGGCTACATGGAGCTGTGTGAAATGTCCATCAATATTTTTTATTATTTTGCTCGGCACTGTCTTAATAAACAATGCCTGTTTTTCAACTAAGAAACTTATTCAGAAGGTACATTTTTACTGAAAAAATATTGATGTATTTTTCGGACAAGCGAGGCCTCAGGGCGCGAGCCTTACTCGAACATGTCCATTAAGGAAGTAGGTTATGGATATATTCATGAAAAAATAAAATGAAATAGGATCACGACTGTAATGTAATAACGGTTGACATCCTCTCAAATATCCAGCCACTCAGATCCGAGTATGCCTAAAGGAGGTTGTCGGAGGCACGTCCAAAAACATTTGGCACGTACCCATGTTTTGCAATAAGGCCCAATAATATGAGAAATAATTGGCCATTATAAGTTAAACTAACTTTTAATGGATACGTATAGGGTGAGAGCACTGGTTGTGGGTACTTTAACAACATTTTAATTTTTAAATAAACGGTTTATATTAAAAAAATGATTAAAACGACGATTTTTAAACAACATAGAATAAGAGTATTTATCTTTCTTTTAGGTTAAGCAAAGGTTTTGTAACAGATGATATTTAATTATTAATTGTTCATATTTAAAAATAGACGACGGGAAATCATTAGTTGTGGTCTATCAAATCTAGAGGTATAACGCTTCACAACTGTCACTAATCAAAACGGACCATAGACAAATAATTGTATTGACTATAGGTTTTAAAAAAGTTTGTTTGCTATGCTTAGTTATGGACTGCCAAAATTGAAAAAGCCGGGGTAGGCACCACAACCGGCTCTATAACCCTACCTAGTTTACATTTTTTGATTATTGGGAAAGTGCGAGTTATTTATGTAAATATGCACAATTATTGCTTATTCAGTGAGCCACAATGTTAATTGAAATATTCAATTTGAATTTCAAATTTCTCAATTTGATTTAATTGCTGTTTTTAACCAACTATGAAAATAAGTTTTTAGTTGAAAAAAAAATTTTTTAAGGTGATAAGTGACATTTTTGTCATTTTGTATAGGCTGAATCTACCAGGATAAGACGGAAAATGTGATAAAACTGCATTATCTTAAAAACCATCAAATTTAAAAAGAAACCGTCTGTAATTAACAGTTTAGCTATTCATAGTTTTGATTAAAAACGAAACTAGTGTTTTTGAAGAGCCAACTTTGGAAAATAAATCTATCGAGAAAAGTTTCACCAATCGTGTTTCCGTCTGTAATTTATCTAGATTAAATCCTGAAGTTATCTTTGTCGTAAAAACAAAACTGTATGTTTTGCGGTTACTGAGTACTCCTCTGAGTACTCCTCTTAAGACAAGCTATTGTAAAATTCTCCTTCGAGCTAGAAATCAGAGCAGCGCGTTATCACCTGTCACGTATATTGGATTGTTATTGGAACTTGACAGGTATAAAAAGTTTTTACTAAATCGAACTATTTACTAAAGAGTTCCGTTGTGAGTATCCGTTGAATAGCTCCTAATCTTTATTCAGATTAGCTTGCTGTCACCGTACTATTGTATTGTACGTATACGTGTACGTGTACCAGAAATAAAGGTGTATGTAAAATTTCTACCAACAAATGATAGAAAAAACCGGCCAAGTGCGAGTCGGACTCGTGCTCGAAGGGTTCCGTACTATTATCAAAACGGCAAAAAAATCACGTTTGTTGTACGGGAGTCTCACTTAAATATTTATTTTATGCTGATTTTAGAGAAATACATCATCTGTGAAAATTTCAACTGTCTAGCTATCACGGTTCACGAGATACAGCCTGGTAACAGACAGACGGACAGCGGTGTCTTAGTAGTCCCGTTTTTTACCCTTTAGATACGGAACCCTAGAAACATAAAAAATAATTCATAATATCTCGTAACCTACCTATTTACCTAACTACGT
This sequence comes from Hydriomena furcata, assembly GCA_912999785.1. Lineage (NCBI taxonomy): Eukaryota > Metazoa > Arthropoda > Insecta > Lepidoptera > Geometridae > Hydriomena > Hydriomena furcata. The sequence continues at coordinate 1,685,175 of OU538834.1, read as the reverse complement.
AGTTAGCATTCCACACGTGACAGGTTGCAATCCCGTCGCCGCTTTCAAGAATACTAACAGGTTTCCTCACGATGTTTTCCTTCACTGTTATAAAAACACGTGTAACGCGCATATAGGTACATTTTTCGAACAGAAATATCCATTGATGCACGGCCAGGATTCGAACTCGAAATTAATTGGAAATTAATAATATCTACCTAGGTACCTATTTACCTAACTACATGAATTCAATAATTCAATTTCAAACTTTTTATTCGATCATGTGAAGTACCACCTATTTACCGACTTACTTTACCGATAGTGGTAAAATAGCGCCACCTGCCAGCGGAATCGCAAACCTCTTTCATCTTACCTCTCAAACCCCGAGCGGTCGCATGAGACCGCGAAAAGTACCTATAATACGTAGTAACATCAAATGAAACTAGATGGCGCTGGAATGCAAAAATCAAGTTTGTTGTATGGGAGCCCCCCTTAAATATTTATTTTATTCTGTTTTTAGTATTTGTTGTTCGAGCAGCAATAGAAATACATAATCTGTGAAAATTTCAACTGTCTAGCTATCATGGTTCATGAGATACAGCCCTGTGACAGACAGACAGACGGACAGACGGACAGACAGACGGACAGCGAAGTCTTAGTAATAGGGTTCCGATTTTACCCTTTGGGTACGGAACCCTAAAAATGGTTTGCAAATTTTGACGGACAACTTACATACAAACATACGAACAGTGCAAGATAAAAGCATGTAATAAGAGACGATAGGAACAGGAAATTTAAATAATTAGTTTATTTCTCCACAGGTTCTTCAAGTTCGATGAGGAATAGAAACATGAACGCGGAGACACCTTTATTTTCAACGAAAAAGGTAAACACATAAAAATATATAACATACTAGCTGGACCGTGCCCGCTTCGCTGGGCGACAGATATTTTCACATCTGGTATTCCAATTCTCAAAATAAATGATAGCCAATATGTTGCCGAGGACTAATAGCTACATAACAAAAAAAGTTTCATCAAAATCCGTCCAGTAGTTTTTGCGTGAAAGCCAGACAACAGACAGACAGACAGATAGACAAAAATTTCAAAATGTTTTTTTTTTGCTTGTGTTAGTTGTATGAAGACTCCTAGGAGTATTTTTTTTAGTTTTCATTCAATGTACAGAATTGAACTCTTCTACAGTTTTATTATATGTATAGATTTATATAGAAACAATTGTTATTTTGTTTGTACCTGATCAATTAAAAAACTGGCCAAGTGCGAGTCGGACTCGCGCACGAAGGGTCCCTTACCATAATCTATAAAAACATCGCAAAAATAATCACATTTGTTGTATGGGAGCCCCACTTAAATATTTATTGTAGGTATTCTGTTTTTAGAATTTGTTATTATAGCGGTAACAGAACATCATTTATCAAAATTTCAACTGTCTAGCTATCACGGTTCGTGAGATACAGCCTTGTGACAGGCGGACAGACGGACAGAGTCTGTCCGCCGTCGGGACCCTATTACTAAGACGTCTTAGTAATAGGGTCCCGTTTTTACCCTTTGGGTACGGAACTCTAAAAACTACCTAACCAATTTTTTAAATTCTATCACCTATCAAAAACTACAGTATCAGGGAGCAACCTAAGCTATATTTTATTTTTAATTAAATTAGAAATCCCCACGGAATTTGCAATGATTTAACCTTTGGTATCAAAAATTTGCCTATAATCTTTATTAGTCCTCCAAGCGAAGCTAGGGCTGACTGCTAGTACATAATACGTTACTGATTTTTAACCTTATTATACCTATGAACCTATTAATCGTCGTCAAACAAGCAGTTTTGAGAACCACTCAATCAAATTTTGAGAACCACTCAATCAAATGTTGAGAACCACTCAATATAAATAGGCAGCAATCGCGACGAAAATAAATCTCAAACTAAAACCAATTTTGCAATTTTATTTACCGCTGAACTTCAAAGAATCAGCCCCATATGTGTACTTTTATTGATTTTTTGACTGACTTACAGTTACAAACAGTACATAGAAGAGTCCTGTGTATGTACTTACTTATTAGTCAACAAGAAATTTGAAAAATAGGTACTTAAAAATCTATTGCTGTCGCGCTGTGCCCAATATATAAACGTATGAGTGGCGATAGAGACAAAAACAGCGCATACCAATATTCTTATTTAAAAATGACGAAATTGCTATTTCGTTTCACCCGTTTTCTCATTAAAAACTGGATCGATTTTTATATTTTTTACAAAGAAAATAGAGATGGGGCTCTGCCTGTATGTCTTTCTTATCACTACATAGTGTAAAGCAAAGTCGCTTTCCGCTTCCCGCGTCTGTATGTCTGTATGTATGTTTGCTTATATCTTTAAAACTACACAACGGATTTTGATGCGGTTTTTAATAGATAGAGTGATTCAGGAGGAAGGTTTATATGTATAATAACATGCTACCCGTGCGAAGCCGGGGCGGGTCGCTAGTTGATTATATTCTGCAAATTTGTTTACTGTACGTCTAAAGTGGGCGGTTAAAACTTGCCAATTTTTGTGGTTTTAAACGGTTCCTATTTCTTATAATAACTGATTTATGGAGAAAAATAAGACAAGGGCATGCAGTGGTTCTAGTGGCTCTAGTGTCATCATCCAGGGAGGAAATAGCTGAATGCGTTTGTATAGAAAAACGCCTGCATAGGAATGCTCATAAGGCCTACGATAAAAGCTTAGCCATTGATCAAAAAACGAGTAGCTATGTTAGGTATATATAGGTGTTTAGGTAGGTAATTAACATTGGCAGAATTGTGACAGTAGTTACAGTAACCAGAGAGAACTAAAACATTTCTGATCAAAACTATCCCGTCCGTCCCTTTATTTAGGCAATTATTTTTCTAATTTTACAAAGAGAATGCAAGTGCGAAGCTAAGAAAAAAAAGAAAACATCTAGGTATTATGTATTTGCGCTTTAAGAGCCGGAAAATTACAAAATTCCAGTCGACAGACGACAACTAAACCCCATATTCTTAGTTGTAACTTCGAAACTACCTCAACTCAAACTCTACTGAGGCCTCCCGAATTTCCCTCGAAAAGTACTACTACTGATCTTAAATTTATCTTTTGGAGGTTCCTAAATTCACCTCGAATGAGGTCGAGTCAAGTCATTACGTCATCAGTCCGAGGAGATTTTCATCAAACAATCCGTCAAGATAAAGCAGTTTGTGGTGATTTCAAAACGTCACGAAAGTCAAAGAAACGTTACACGCATGCGTCGCACATCGCGAGGTACATTGAGTTGAAAGTTCCTCCATTGAGGAAATATGTAGAGGAATCCTCGACTATAGGCAAACTCGAGGTAATTTTATCAACGAATACTACCAAAACACAGTTACGAGGTCAAGTCGAGGTGAGGATATTTCGAGGTTAAAAATAAGAATTATGGGGAATCGTCGTTCACAAAGCGTGTTTAGTACGTGTGTTGTGTCGTATCGTCATTCTAAAATGGTATGCTCATAAATGTTACCATATTTTATATCGTGCTTTTGTTCAACACATTTAAATGATGGGGGACAATAATGTATTTTGGTACCTTTGAATAATTAATTTTACATTGTTCATGCCGCTTTTTGCATCGTTGGGCTTCCGTGGCCATGGGTACTATAGACATCTTGTTTAGCGTGTAGCTTAGCGTTTAGCGTCTAGCGAGATGCCTAAAGTTTAAAGACGCCTTGAGTAGCATGTGAGAGAGTAGCGTGTGCTGCTTTTTAAATTTGTGCTGAAGCTCTTTAGTTATATTTTTTATTGTTGTACGTACTTGAGTAGTAGGTACTTTTAATTATTATTGAGACAATGCAGATGCTCTTCATCATGAAACGTCTCGAAACAATTAGACAATTAGACGTATTTCTATATAGAGTAAAAGACCCGGTTGTGGTGACTACCCCGGTTTTGGTCATTTTAAATTATTGCAGTCAATAACTAGGCATAGCAAACAAACTTGTTCAAAATCTTTAGATAATACAATTCTTTGTCTATGATCCATTTTGATTAATGACAGTTGTGATTCGTTATACCTCTAGACTTGATTGACCACAACTAAATTCTATCTATTCGTCTATTAAAATATATATAATAAAAAAAAATATCGCCTCTTATAAAACCTTTGCTTAACCTAAAAGATAGATACATCTTCTAATCTATGTTGTAATCTATCTATCTCTAAAAATTGTCGTTTTAATCATTTTTTCAATATAAACCGTTTAAAATAAAATGTTGTTGAAATATCCACAACCAGCGCTCACACCCTAAAACTAATTACCTACAAACGCGATAGTTTTAATTATATTGTTGTCTGTTTTCTGGTTCTTCTCTCGTTAGACGCGAAGTGTGTAGTGCGCAAGGGCGTAGCCAGGATTCTCTATAGAAGGGGGTAGATAAAGAAAATCCTGGCCTCTTGTTTTAATCGTGGTTTTTAACATACTAGCAGACCCGTGACAGACGTTGTCCTGTCAAATTTCAATAATCGAATAGAAAAAACTGTTAACTTAATGTTTTTAGTCTGTGATGTCAGATTTGTTGCACACCAGCGTCATCTATACAGAAATCATCCCTTTTTAGTTTTTTATCGTTTTGGGGAGGTTTTTCATTTTTTAAAGTCTATTATTTTTTCGGGCATTATATCTACATCTACAGCAAATTTCAACTTAATCCGTTTTGTTGTTTAGATTGAGGAACAAACATACATACAAACTCACAAACTTTCATATTTATAATATTATTAGGATGATATGAGTATCTCCAATTAGTAGTGGAGCCTTATTGTTATTAGTGACATTTTTTAGAGTAAGAAAAGATCGAAATATGTTTTTTATCTGTGACCGACCGTTCTTCTAGCTCTAGAGGGGGCAGCTGCCCCTCCCTGTCCGTACCTCGCTACGCCCATGGTAATGCGGCCGCCACCTTAGTTTTTGTTCTGATGGTAATGTGTTTTATAGGATCGGCCAAACAGCCCCTCTGGGATATTTTGACAAGAGACAGGCAGGGAGGAAAAGGGGTTACTTTTTGTCATTGTTGTCGGTGAAAATCTATTTATGTAGGTTGAATTTTCTTTACGCCATTGTCACTTAGTAGGTCAGTTAGTATACAGCCCAACTGACGTGGTTTTTCCGATAATGTGTGAATTTTTCAGATCCATATTTGGCCTTTTTCCGATATCACGATGAATAAAGATAACTATGGGTTTAAAGCGACAAAGCGCTTTTTTTCTTGAGTAAAAAAGAAAAAATATATATATGCCTAAACTAGACTAAGATAGCCTGTACGATAGGCACCTGAGCTCCCCCTCCCCACCTCCTCCCCCTACTTGAATTCACAAAAAAAAAACATTTTTATACCATACCTACTTTAAAAAGCTTATTTTATTCACGCAAAACAGTGAATAGAAAGGCCTTTTATTCACTGTTTTGTTTTTATTCACTATTTTGGTGTTTGAATTTGGAACACAAAATATATCCGGTCTCTATTTCAATGCTTACACAAACTCCTTGCGCTGAGATTCGAAATTCAAAACTCTTTGGTGCAAATAAATTCTCGAGATTTGATTGGTCGATATTTGCGACAAGGAGTTTGGCATTAGATTAAATAAATATTCTCGTAGTCATGGTATAAAGTATAGTATGCAACTCCTGAATAAAGTACGAATTTATATCGAGGGCCATGAATCACTCGCGTCGTTCAGGATTCTAACAGTTGAATCACTCGCTGCGCTCGTGATTCAATCATTAGAATCCTTCACTTGCTCGTGACTCATCTACGGCCCTCGCTTTAAATCCGTCCTTTATTCACTAGTTGCATAATATACTATTTTAAATTCATGATTAGAAAAAAAAACTTCATTACCGGCCACTGTTACCTGTATCGCTGCCATTGTCATTCTTCAACACACGCTGCAGCATATAGCTGAGTCGTGATCAATTCCGCTGTCAATGTTGTTGTGTATGTCACTTTAAAGATGTGTTGACACAAAATAATATTATTCTTTATTTCATAAAACATCCGATATTTTTATTTTTATTTTTAGGATAGCTACCTTTTAAATTCAAATTCAAATTCAAATCAATATTATCACAAGGATCACTTTTTGAAACGTCACGGTGAAGCTATGCCGATTCCACGCGACCAAGCCTAGAAGAATCAGGCAAGAAACACGGCTCGGGGTCTACCTTTTTTTTAATGATCCTTTCCTTAAGCTCTATAGAGCTCCAGTGGTGCCAATCGAACAAGGAGATGGTTTTAACAAAAATAATAATTAAAAGTACTACTCAAGTACGTACAACAATAAAAAAAATAACTAAAGAGCCTCAGCACAAATAAAAACTTTAAAACATACATATATTAAACATCATTCAAGATGAATAATTCCACCCACTTTGATCGCGTCGTTTAGGAAGTAGCTTTATAGGTATAATTAAATAGCTTTTTACTTTGAACTAAGCCACGAATATTACTGACACGAGACAGGCACTATAAACCAATTAATTAGCTTTGACCTCATCACGTTTACTGTCTGTAAAATGTATAGGGTCTTTTTTTTTTTTTTTTTAAATAGAAATACGGCTAATTACCAATTCAATTTTGGCTGTCAATAACTAAGCATAGAAAACAAACTTATTAAAAGTCTATAGTTAATACAATTATTTGTCTATGGTCCGTTTTGATTGCTGACATTTGTGGTGCGTTGTACTTCTAGATTTTTTTGCCCCAATAATTTTCCGTTTTGTCTATTTAAATATGAATAATTTATAAGCCTGTTACCTTTGCTTAACCTAAAATATAGATAAATACCCTATTTTATTTTGTTTAAAAATGTCATTTTGATCATTTGTTCAATATGAACAGTTTATTTGAAAATCAAATGTTGTTAAAGTGCCCACAACCAGCGCTCTTGCCCTAGTTTCACACACAGTCATTAATCGAATGGAATACGGTGACATTCTTGTCTAATAGGTGGGTAATATGTCAAATGTAGATAATGGTGGCAACTCTATTGTGTCCGCTAAAACTTCGTAAAAACATGATCGTTCTTATTCCTTTTAAATTAAAGTCTAAATTCGCGTAACCTCGATTTTAGAAAAGCTTAAATATTTGTCAACTGAAAACTTATTATAGAATTAAAAATGTGTTTTAAATCATTAAAAAAAAAACGGCTAATTGCCACGTTTTAAACTTTGAAAAAATCCTATATATAAAATTTTCGTGTCACGGTCACAGTGTTTGTAACCAAATCCGATATTTGTAAAATACAGCGTAAAGTTAGGGAAACACTGAAAGTGCTTCTTTCTGTGGGATTATTTAAATTTGACAGGACAACGTCTAGGGGTAGCTAGTAATTTTTATAGAAAACTGATTTCTTTTGTTTTGCGCAGAACGGCCGGCCCCGCCTTGGAGTGAGGTTTGCGGAGACATCGCTGACAGTACCGGACAAGCTCGAGGTGCCTCGGCTTCCCCGGGGGCCAGCCTGACAGCCCCCCGCGCGGCTACTCTGCTCTAAACGCGAGCGATGTCGGGTGCTGCACGAGTTTCACATGGAGAGAGTCGCGCCTGTGCCTATGTGAAGCTATAGCTTACGGCTAGTAGTCAATGTGATTAGCAACTTTAACGTGTAGTTATGAACTGGTGTACATTTAACTAGTTTAAAGTCGATGAAAATGAACGAATGAATGACCGAATTAATGTATTAAGATGCTTCAATGTGAGTAGGTAACACCAAAAAAATAAAAACAATGACAGAAATTAAGATCGCTTTGCCCATTGTACGACCTAGGCCTAGTTTTCACGTTATTGTCAGCACACAAAACTGAAACTTTGAATGGTTTCACTCAATATCGACCAACATAGCGGACTCTACACATTTAAAATAGCTCAACTTTTAATGAGTGACTTTATCTAAGGATATAATCCGACAGAGCTTAAGCCGTCGACATAGCTTAGAGGATTAAATAACAGTGGACATGGACAGGTTAAGTTTACCTTAGAGATGACAACCGTTTTAGCAAACAGAGGATCTGTTTGCTCAAACGGTCTTGTAGAGATTACGTTTTTAAGTAAGCTTATTGTGGGACTCCAGCAAGGTGGAGTAACGATTTGAGAAATATATCTTAAAGTAGGGCCAATTTAATAGATTACATTTGACAACTGTGAGTCTTGCTTCAAAGTGAGGTGCTCCTGCTTAAGACGGCTATTTCCGGAATTTCAACGTTTTGGAAACCGTTTTTTTTATGTAAAAACAAGAATTGAAATAAAATATATATATATATCATTTTACACTCTTTGATCTTTCGATTTCTGTCGTATTATTACGATCGGTTGCATTTTACTGCATTAAAAAAATCGCAAAGGGCTAACTAAAGTTCTAAACTGTAAATTCGTTCCAGTTTTCTTTGAGTTTCATTAGGTTTTGTACAATAAAACTTACTAATACCAAAATAAACCTTGTAAAAAATGTGTTTGATTTCGGACGTTTTTGATTAAATTTGAAAAAATCTTCTTGCCGTTTTTTAAATTACGTGTTTTCACTCCATGCAAACGCGTTTCTCGCGGCTTCAGTACCGCGCGGAACGCCATGGAGGATGGACGTGCGTCAGTTTTTAGAACAGCAGCCCCCCTGTGCGGGTCATAATTGTAGGTATATATCGCGCGCGCTCAAGCGGGGGCTGAGGTAGCGCTGCAGCTAGCGTAATATTGCTTTCTTTTGCCATTATTACAATAATTGTGTATTTTTTATTTAAAAATGTAAAGAAAATAAATATTAAATCGTGTGCACTTTGTTACAGAGTTATTGAATTTTGATGAAGTGTCAAATGTGATCTAATTTGGCCCTACTGTAATTGGTAGTTGGCTCCAATTGGATGACAGTAGGTCGGGCTCAGTGGCGTGCCTTGTGAGAGACCTGGACTGTAATAGGTTGATGATGTTGATGATGATGAAATGGAATAAGGTTGATAATTAATCAAAGAAAACGAGCGGAATGGTTAATTAATCTATTTAAGCCTCCGGGACATTTAACAATAAATCACACTTAGAATGTTATTAATGAGAAAATTTGGATATCTGTTTGTCACTTCAATCATGTCGTGCACTGATTTCCATGAAATTTGATATATAGATAGATTATGACCTGAAAATTAAAACATAGAATACTATTTAAAAAGACATAGAAAACTCGTAAATAAAAACACTGGGTTTTAATATTATTATACGACAATATTTCAAACTCTGCATAATATTATGTAGCTCTTATAGCTAATTATTTTTATTCATTAAAAGTTTGTTTGATTAACGAACTCGAACAGATTCACTGCTTCCAATTACTGGCGTTAGTGCTCAGAAGGCTAATAACATCGACCACACAGTCTACAGACTCCTCATGCAAGGCGAACACTTTCAAACAACACATTAGGCTTATACAGCTGATATAAGATACCGAGCGCGCTAAAACGCGCCCCGCGGCGGGCTTTATCATTGAACCGGCCAATCAGAACGTATTTTTTACCGTTCCCCCTGACCCGCACAACTCAGCGGTTTGACAGAATTGTTTGTTTAAATAAATGAAGCCATTAGGCGTCTATTGGGCTATGTGGTCGTTGGCATAATTAGGTACTTCTTAGTACTTCTTAGTCTGTGTGAGCCTTACATTACCCTCATCTGTGAGTCATAAACACGGTTTATTAATTCGAAACTAGTTGTACCTGTGACTTCGTTCGCAACCCAATATTATAGGCGAGCCGTGTTAGACATGATATACCTACCTATTGTTACTGCGAACAAAAACGTTTTCTTTCATAATTCGATTTCTAGATCATTTAGAAAAATTAAATATACTTTCAGAAACTTCTGGGACTGTAAAGCTACCAGAACATACAGCATCCATGTAAATCGGTTCGGCTGTTTTCGAGTAAAACACTGAACAAACGGACAGACAAAAGATCGCAAACATGTTTTTTGGTTTTGTTTTTTCACTATTTGAGGTCTCCTAAACATTTTTTGCAAAAATATAACAGAAGCAGTGTTTTTTGAATTACGCTTTTTATATTTGTACTTATAGATATAAGATATTAATTTAATTTTTAACCCTTGACGCAAAATTAGAGTTTTACTTTTAACGTATAGATATGTGTTTGTCTGTGGCATCCTGGCATCGTACGTAGCTTTTAAAGCGTTGTGAATAAAATTATAGATTTGCAACGAAAATCATCATCAGCACTTTAAAAAAAAATGTAGTTTTTAAATAATCTTAAAAAGCATCAACTACTACAATGTAAATACCTACGAGAAACATATTATGCTGTAACATAGGCGATCTATCTGTACCTATGTATGCTAAAGTACAAAATATGTCATAATTTTCTTTTCCTACTCCCACTTAAGTGGGGTCGGCACAACATGTTGACAAACATGTTATAAAGAAGATTTGGCTTATGTTTTACAAACGGATGTCTGCCTGACATCAACCCTCTTCTCATTTCAAAAGATATGTAAAGAGAATTTAAAGATATATTTTATTCAAGCAGTTAAAAGGTTCTTAACATACTAAATCCAATCTCGTATGCATGCGCTTGTCAACATAGCAACTAGATTGCGGTAACGGTACCCACTGAGATACACAAGGGCCTGCGCACAGTGGTGGTCTGGAGCGCAGAGAAATTAAAATTTATCAATTCAATAGATATCCAAATCTATATATATATAAATCAATGCCACTTTTCGTTGTAATTTTATAACTCAAGAACGGGCTCACCTATCCAAACCAAATGCTTAGACTTTGTTTGGACTATTTAGTAGATGGTTTATGTGAAGTTGCCACAAAATCGGTAGACTTTTTATCCAGGTACCACCCGTGCGAAGCCGGGGCGAGCAGCTAGTAAGTTATATATATTTAATAACTCAGTAATCTCGCTAAACTGCGCTGCGATGCTAAGAAGCCGATCACTGAGCAGTGAAATATATGTACCTTATTTCGATTGGATAACTGTTCCATTCAACAGATAAGTTTTAAATCCTCTGCGCTCCCGTCCGCCACTGTGCACAGGCTAGATTTCATAATGCCATAAAATTCACCCCTTTTCGTTGTTATTAAAGTGATAATGACATGATTATATTATACAAAGCTTTGTTAAAATGACAGTAATTAGAATAAGGTTCTCATTAAAATTATCGAAAGGATGAATATTTATTGTAAAATATTGTAAAATTACGTAGATTGTATTGGTAATAATTATTATCATCGAAAAAGGCCAAATTATGTTTGTAATAAAACCTATAGACATGGCCTCATTAAAAACATATTTGTATTTTAATTTAAGGTATTTAATATACGAGACTTGATGTTGTAAAATTAAATGAAATTTTTATCATAGTAGCGATTATAAAAAGGCTTTTTTTATTGAGTTTATGTATATAGAAATATATAATATTTATGTATAATATTTATGTAAGAGGATTAATATTAGCTAATGTTTAAAATGACTGTTTCAAAGTAAGTAAAGTTGTAATTAGGAAATATTTTAGATATTTTTGGGAAATTGATATTATGCGTAATGAATTTATTGCTATCGAATTTACCATAGCATATTTATTGTTCATAACAATTGTTGATTGTTAATATTGATTTAAGGCGAATCTCCTCTCACTATTTCACCCTGTATACCAATTACACGTAAACACGTGTGATGACAAAAAAACATTGTCAGGAAACCTGTTAGAAAGAAAAAAAAACCTACAAGCGGCAACCTGCTTCCAACCTGTCACATAAGCAATGCTTCTGCAAGAATGTGGGCTTGTGCCTATATGTATATTTTTTGTTGCTTTTTAGGGTTCCGTACCCAAAGGGTAAAAACGGGACCCTATTACTAAGACTTCTCTGTCCGTCTGTCTGTCTGTCTGTCTGTCCGTCTGCCTGTCACAGGGCTATATCTCATGAACCGTGATAGCTAGACAGTTGAAATTTTCACAGATTATGTATTTCTGTTGCTGCTATAACAACAAATACAGATGAAAAATAAAAACAGATATAAATTAATATTTAAGGGGGGCTCCTATACAACAAACGTGATTTTTTGCCGTTTTTATAGATAATGGTATGGAACCCTTCGTGCGCGAGTCCGACTCGCACTTGGCCGGTTTTTTATTTATGGTCATACCATATAGTTTTACCCGGTGATATGATTTCGATGATTTTCTATTGTGTAGAGAATAGTCCCAAATTGATCATTTTATCTCATTATTTATATTAATGCCGTTCCTTCATAAAAATAAAAAAAAACAATATCGTCCCTTGACTTTGCGATTGGTCGAGAAATTTTCGTCGGTTTTATTTATAGTCTTTTAAACGTAAATAAGTACCAATAGGTTTATAATCTTTCCTCTCTTTTGTTTAAAAATTTATTTTTGTTTTAAAATTTTGTTTTACAACAACAGATATAAATTGCCTTTTAAAATAACAAATTGTTTTTTCCTAAAAAGAAGATAAGGATAATAAAATGGGTAATTATTTTTAAAAATGTTTATCAAATTCAAAGTGGAGGTTGCCTTAAAATATGTAGGGGTAGAAGCGCCTTAATGAATATTCGAAACATTGTTAAAATTTATCAATTATTTATTCATAATTCGTATTTACTGATAAAGATTTATTTTATATTCACCAATTTGCAACATGATTCGATAGTACTAGACAGTCCATTGCAATCATCAACCACACAGCCTAGACTCCTCATGCAAGGCGAACACTGTCAGACTACACATATGGGCTACAGAACTTGTGTAAACCACCGAGCGCGATTCACGACGCGCCCCGCGGCGGGCTGTGACATTGAACCGGTCAATCAGAAAACATTTTTTAACGCTCCCTCTGACCCGCACACCTTAAACGTTTTGACAGATTTGTTTGTTTGAAGAAATGAAGCCATTAGGCGTCTATTTGGCTATGTGGTAGATAATTGCAATTAAATGAAGGAATCTTTGAGAAATTGTTCAAGATTGTGCCAGACAGATTGTGGACGTGCCTCTGGCTATCCCCCTTAGACATCTGCAAGGATCTGAGAGTATATCTACAGTGCTTGGGGTCGTGTCGTAAGCCTATTTTAAGTTGTGAAAATTATAAAGATAGGCATTGTAATTCTGACGCAGCACAAAATAAGCGAATTAAAATAAATTACTTAATGAGTAATCGAATGATCTCAAATAAAGAGAAACCTTTTTCCGGAAAAATTGTTCTCCTTTTTAGGGTTTCGTAGTTTATAAAAAAACTCTTATACCTAGTTTCACCATGTCCGTCTGTCCGTCTGTCCGCAGCTTAGCTCAGAGACTATTACTGCTGGAAAGCTGTAATTTGAATATACATGAATATACTATTAGTCACGCTGACGAAATGGTAGATTAAAATCGAAAAAAAAAACATTATTTTTAAGGGTACTTACATGTAAAGTGGATATGTGTTTTTTTATTTCTCTCTTACCCCATGACGTGGGGTGTCATTGGATAGGTCTTCAAAAAAATTATGGGTTTGTGAAAACTGTACGATTAAGGGAGCTATTTGCGAAATATTAAGCTATAAAGTGCTATTTTTTGTTAGAGTATAAGGTTGTTAGCTGTGTAAACTACGAAACCCTACATTGCGCGTGGCCCGACACGCACTCAGCCGGCTTATTTATAGTAATATGTGTTACCTTACCTACAATAAAATAAATGTTTTCACTTTGTGACTTGAATGTTTTATTTACCACACATTACCTTTAGCGGTACGGTGAATGTAATATGTGGCTTTAATAAACCTTTACATAACTACTACTAGCAAACTCAAGACTCGTTCACGCGTTGCTGTGTCAACAGATATCGCGGCTATAAATTGAGATGTTAGCTATCCTATCTTTCTACTAGATTTACACTCGCGTACGAGTCGCGAGACGAGGTGCGAGGCGAACCACGAGACGAGAGTGTGAATAAACGCTCGTGTCTCGCCTCGCGCCTCTCTCCTTTACTATCGATCACGCGAGGTGCGAGCCGAGACACGAGACGAAGCACGAAGCGAGAGTGTAAATCTAGCATGAAAGTTGGATCAAACTGCACACGGTTTGCAAAGTTTGATTAAAATTGGTTAAGTAGTTTATGAGTCCATCGCGGACAAACAACGTGACGCGTAATTTATATATATTAAGATATCACAATTTTCCTGCCCTGGTTCCACATTAAACGAGATTTTCAGACTGCACGGATTAAACATCTAGTTTTTATCCCCATATTCTTAGTTGTACCTTAATTAACTTATAATTTAGCCCTCTTCCAAAATGCCTGAATGAAGATAAAATTTAACTCTGGCTTCAGCTCATTAGCGGCCATTATTGCCTCTTCTATTGCCCGTAAAATTGCCATTAACGATTTCTGAGAAATAAATTTCTCATCGATATCTCCAATACTTAAACATCCATCAGGATAAAGCAATTTTGTTTGTCAGGCATTAGTAGGGGAATTGTAGGTATGTTGTGTCTAGGGTTTGGGTCCCGGGGCGTCTCGTGTCGCGAAATCCCGGAGCGTTTAGTATATTTAAGGTCGAGACTCGAGACGAAACACGGTTTCAACGAACGACAGTTTCGCCATGTCCGTCCCTTCGTCCGTCTGTCCGCAGCTTAGCTCAGAGACTGTCAGTGCTAGAAAACTATAATTTGGCATGTATATACATATTAGTAATGTCAACAAAGTAGTAGAATATAGTATTGAAAACAATTTTATTAAGGGTACGTCCCCTACACTTAAAGTGAGGATGTTTTTTTATCCTCGTGTACCTCATGGTGTGGGGTATCGTTAGATATATGGGGGATATATAAGCTAAACTATTGGGTTTGGGGGCGTGAAAAAGTTCACGGTAACAGTTTAAATACTGAAGTTAAAGGCAAAACTATGACAACTAAGTAGGCGTTCCAAGTTTACGTGTAAGAGAGGTATTAGTCGATCAACTTATAAAATTTACTATAAATAAATATTGGCGGACTTTACACACAACACCATCTAGCTCCAAACTAAGCAAAGCTTGTACTATGGGAACCAGATAACTGATAGAATAATTATTTACATTTTTTTTTTCCCGGGATTTTGAAACTGTCGAAACTTCTGAAACCCTAGTTGTGTCTCTATTTTTAAGGAGTTGTTTGTTTTTGTTTTGTTTAGAAAGGTCTTTTTGAACATAAAAATAATACAACATATATTAGATAAACCTATAGTTTAACTAGCAGACCCGGCCACGCGTTGATGTGTCAACAGATATCTCCATATGTAAGAATCTTTTGAGATGTAAGCTATCCTATCTTTCAAGTTGTATCAAACTGCACACGGTGTGCAAAAATTGATTAAAATCGTATAGTATTTTTAAAAGCCGTGTTGGCCGAGTGGGATGTACCTCGACTTTCAATCTGAAGGTCGTGGGTTCAAATCCCGGCGTGCATCAATGGATTTTTCTGTTCGAAAAATTTATATGCGCATCAAAAACACGTGCTCAAAACGTTGAAGGAAAACATCGTGAGGAAACCAGTAAGTGTTCTTATAAGCGGCGATGGGCTTCCAACCTGTCACGTATGGAATGCTAACTACTGCAAAATGTGGGCATGTGCCAAATATAATGTTTGGACGTGCCTCTGACTACCCCCACTAGACATCTTTAAAGGATCTAAGCGTCTGGAGATCTGAAGAGAGAATGTCTACCGTACTTGGGATTACAGTCGTGATCCTATTTTTTTTTTTTGTTTTTTATTTTTTTTTTATTTTAGGAGTCCATCGCTGACAAACAACGTGACGCGTAATTTATACATACTATGATTAAACACAGTCTAAGTACTCTACTTAGACTTAGTACCTACTTGTAACATAGAAATTGGAATAGGTAACTCAGCAGACTGTAAATCGTCTTATTGAAGATTTACATATTATAATAAAATGTATTTTAAGTAATACTTTTCAAAAGTAATGAATCTTTGTATTCAAGCTAAGAGTTTTTGTCTGATGTAGGTAGTAAGTATGGTGAAAAAACGTGTCTCTAAAATAGACTGTATTTTTTCGAATTGTCTTAATAGTGTAGCAAAGTAGCAAGAATTTAGATTATTATAATAGAAAAGGTTGTCTAGAAGAGATCGCTTCCAGCGATAGGACCACCCATTGTACTCCAATATTAAGATAGTTCGTGTTAATTTTCTTAAGTTATTGTTATGTTGTGTACTATTCCTCACAATGTTTCGGATTTATAATATTAGTAGGATATTTATCACAGAGTATATCGACCCTTACGTATACCGACAAAAAAAAGATGTATAACATCCACAACGATTATATTCGGTTCACGTTCGGTTTGCGCAAATAAGAACGTACCATTCTTTATCTACCGGAATGCTCAAATTCCTAACCTCCTCTGTAATACCCTATGTTCCCTAGGGTTGCCAGATGGTCGGGATTCGTCGGGTTTGTACCGAAATTTCATTTTAATAATAAAAATACTTTTTACTTCGTAATATTTATTTAACTTTTTGAAATTCAGACCAGATATTCTGGTCATCCCATCTGGTAGCCCTAATGTACTCTCTCTCCGGTACGGTTTCAGTTCTGGCACCTATCAAATCCACGCATCCTACCAGTTTTGAAGCAGTTATTCCGAATCGATTGAGCTGAAATTTTGCGTACTTAAGTAACTTCGGTGACAATGCAATAATATTGTGACAACTTTTCTGCTGGTCGGCGTTTTTCACGTCTACGTTGCTATATTCCACATTCAAATGTAGTTCTTGTCTATTCTTTCGTAGACAAATGAATTTGAATTGTGAATATGCTAGGCCTTTTCTTCGTTATGAAAGGAAGGGTTAAAGTTTATAGGCATGCATAATTCACTCGCTTTAATTAGGGACTTTCGTAATAAATCTTACGAAACGTGTTTTATAAATATTTAATTAGTACTAATTAGGTACTTTATTTTACTTTCTTCATTCGACGAAGTAAAATCAATATTAATATAAGACAGACAACAAAGAAATTAATTTTGTTTTTCTACGCTTAAATGTAAATTTCTGTGGAAATATTAAAGACGAAAAATAAATGCAAAGTTAGGTATAAATTAAAACTCTCCTAATTAGGACGAATAAGGTAGAAGACACTATTAAGGTCTTCTAAGAAGCAAACAATTAGTTAATAAATAATAATAATCAAACAATTAATTATTACAATAAATAATCAAAGTTTTAGTTTGATTTAACTTACTTCTGATTGGAACGGACGAACAGACAGACTGACTTGGAACCCTAAAAATGCACATAATAATTTTATTAGTTAGGGCAAAACTGAAATTGCTTTTTTATGTGGGATTACTGCAATTTGACAGGACAAAGTCTGTCGGGACAGCTAGTATAAATCTAAAAGTTTGTCAGAATATTTTTATACCTATATTTGTGTTTGTATTGTACTTAGGATTATTTTTCAAACTATCAAGATAAGTAGACATAACTACTTATAGCTAAAGACCCGTGTCAAAATCTATAGTTCTTCTCTAAGGATATTTCTACGTTTAAACTTTACATTATTTTACACTCAAACACACATCTTATACAACCCTTATCACTTGTATCACACTTACTAGCTTTGTATTTCTTTTGACAAGAACATCAAATTGTACTTATAGTATACAAGCCAGGCAGTATATTTTGTCAGTAATTTCCTCTCGAACGAAAACGTATAGAATGCTTATGGCGCCGGCACACTTACGTGTCGTGGCGCGGCGTGTCGCGCCACTAGCCAATCGCAAGACAGCGTTTGCGACACGACACGACACCCAAATGTGTCTCTAACCATACTAAATGTATGAAAGAGATTAGCTAGTGGCGTGTCGCGCCACGACACGACACATAAGTGTGTCTCTGCCATTAGATATAGTCGTGCAGTGAATCCTCGTAAGCGTCAACTGGCGCTCGGTGGGTGGGAAGGGCCGTAGAACCATGAGTGGGCACTCATGTAAAAAAAAATTGTTTTCAATCATTTCCACCCGTCTGAAAATTTGTCAAACGACAGTTTAGACAAATATTTTACTTTCAAATACTTTATTGTACACAGAAAACATAAACAATTATGACATTACAAAGAAGTAGCTACTTCTTTGTGATGTCATAATTGCTGGCTTGTAGACTATTAGTCCTTACATTATTATAAAGGCAGCCGTTGGTGATTGTTTCACGGTTTTATATCGACCCGAGATATAAGAAAAACTACTTTATACTATTCCTACTATTACTTATTTTGCAGTTGAAGAAAATGTATTTCTTTACATATTTGTAAAAGAAAAATTCAAAAACTTCAATAGCGGTTATAAATGAGAAAAGCTACTAAGTATATTCTTTTGCCATTGAAGAAAATGTATTTCTCTACATTTTTGTGAAAGAAACATCAATAGCGGTGATAAATTAAACATATTTCTGGTCAAACAGCTTCTGTTTGAATTTTCATAACCTCTGAAGGTAGGTAGGTGAAGGAATATGAAAAGATTTCATAATATGTCAACGCGGACATGCAATAATGCTAACGTACTTATTCATATTCTGTCATATTTTTATAAGGAAATATGTCGAATATCAGAATATCCGAAAATATACAAGTACAAGTAGTGGTACAAGTAGGTACTTAAACTGTTTACTCGTAGTGGAATATCCTAAGCAAATATGTGTTATACTCACTTTTAGATTATGAATAAGACCAATCCCGAAAACCAATCCCGAATCCCGAATCGAAAAAACGAAAGAATTATATTGCCTGTAGCAAAACTAGTAGGTACTTAGAATTTTAGAAAATCAAAAAATGTTTTTTTTTTGTTTATTTTTTTTGCACAAATACAAACACAGTCATAAGTTGAACGTCCTTTAAGATTAAGCAATTTAGTTTTTACCTCATTCGTAATGTTGTGTCTTCAGTTTTCAGTAGGAGTAGTTTTCACTAGATAGGAGTATACAGTGGTTTTAATAGATGGTAGAAAAATATTTATTGTAGTGTCATTATTCAGGAAGGAAACAGGAGAATACGTTTGTATAGAAAACGCCTTACCAGGAATAATAAATACTCTTAATTAATACACCCGATATTATACAATAATGCTTTTGAAGTGACTTAGGTAAAAGTAAGTAAAGTAAGTAAAAAGTTCATTTATTGTATCCAAAGCTTATGGAACTAAAAGTTACATAAAATTGTTTGTGTTATGTTAATCTACCTATCTACATGTTACATTATTAAAGATAAACAAACAATTTATTATTTTAAGAACACTAACTCCCAACCTAGGTAACTAAGTTTCTTCCGAGCCAGGATCCGCTTTACTTAAGACGAATAATAAATGTTTTTGATAGATGCAGAATCGTTTTTTCTCAATAACCGCAAAACATATAGTTTTGTTTTTTATGAAAAAGATAACTTAAGGATTTAATCTAGATAAATTATAGACAGAAACACGATTGGTGACACTTTTCTCGATAGATTTATTTTCCAAAGTTGGCTCTTCATAAACACCGGTTTCGTTTTTAATTAAAACTATGAATAGCTAACAGTTCATTTTTATATAATTCGTTAGATAATCATTAATCATACTAGCTAAGTAAATTATAGACAGTTTCTTTTAAGTTAGATGGTTTTCAAGATAATGAAGTTTTAACACATATCACCTTAATACACGTAGAAGTTCTGAGGCGTTGATGTTATAAAACTTTTGCAAAAGGTGCAGTAAACATTAAATGATAAATAAAAATAATAAATGAAATAGGATTACGACTGTTATCTTGGGGATATCTTGTACGGTAGACATCCTCTCAGATCTCCAGACTCTTAGATCTTTTGAAGATGTCTAGTAGGGGTAGTCAGAGGCACGGCAGGTACAGGTCCTTACGTAACAGGTTGCAAGCTAATCGCCGCTTCTAAGAATACTAACTGGTTGCCTCACGATGTTTTCTTTCACCGTTTTGAGCACGTGTTTTGATGCGCATATAAATTTAACGAACAGAAAAATCCATTGATGCACGCCGGGATCCGAACTCACAACCTTGAGGTTGTAGGTACCTCTCTCAACCAACACCAACACGGCTTTTTAAGTTTTTTATATATATTATTTATGATAAATGATAACTTAGTAGTTAAAAGCTTATTTTAAATTAGGTTAAACATTTTGATTCAATGTGTCTTTGTATGTATAAAATAACCGGACAAGTGCCAGTCTGCCCCGTACATCGAGGGTTCTGTACAAATTCTATGTTGGTGAGGATAAACCAAGGAAATTAAATGTCAAAGTTTTAAGAATATATATTTACTATGTGGTATAACTAAATATAAAGGTTTCGTTTTTGATTTAAAAAATCGAACAAGTGCAAGTCGGTCTTGTGCACCGAAAGAAACAAAACATATACAAACATGTACAAATTGTACAAATTGATTATAGGTTTTCCTGTGATCTATAAGTAAATAGTGTCATAGACCCGGTTGTGATGCCTACCCCGGCTTTGATCATTTTACATGTTTGCAGTCAATATCTAAGCCTAGCAATCAACTCTTTTTCTATGGTCCGTTTTGATTAGTGACAGTTGTGACTTGTGATGTGTTATTTGGGGGCACGGCAGTGCCCCCGCCAAGTCGAGCGCGAAGCAAACACTGTCGTACCATCCTTTACTGGAACCATTTCGCCGCATTTTCAGGCCCCGATTTTGCGATAATAAAGAAATAGCAGTAAGGAACCTCAGAATTGGTACGACTTTGTCTAGATTTCATTACTTTTTAGAGTTAAACAAGCAGCTCCATCGAGACTTGGCTAGTTTTTTACAGAATGTTTTTGGTGGGGTACCTCTATATTTGATTCACCACAACTAATGATTTCCCGTTTTGTCTATTTAAATATGAACAATTAATAAGAAAAAAGAAGCTCATGGATGTACGTATGTATTCTCCCCATCCTCACCTACGGTGCACAGACCTGGTCTCTAACTGATCAACAAAAGTCCAAACTCGGGGTTTGCCAGCGGGCCATGGAGCGCAGTATCTTATGAGTCAAACTTATAGCCCGCGTTCGCAACAGTATACTACGCACGCCGAAGATGGAGAGACAAAATTGACTCCTACTTAAAGGATTGGCCCACAGTTGCACAGAACAGAGATGATTGGAGAGAAGGAAGGGAGGCCTTTGCCCTGCAGTAGGACACTACAGGCTCATAATAATAATCTGAAATGCCTCCATCTATTACAGATGTTCAAAAACAATGAGGTGCACTTGGCTTAGGCCCGTGCTCTTCAGTAAATTTCCGATTCTCTGGAACCGAGTTGATGTAAATCATAAACAAAAATAATAATAATAATTAATAAAATATCGCGAGTAATAATGTAAGAGTCCCGTTGTTTTCTTTTGAGTTACGGGACCCTAAAAATGGAGAGGAAGATTATCGTGGTATAAAATGGATGTGGATAGGATGTGCTGGCCGGAGTACCATATCAGCAACCAGCGCTGGCCTAACTCCCTTCTCCACAGATTTCAGCTTGAAGGCTCGTGAGATCTCACTCAGTACGCATTTCATCTCCAGAATCGCGAAACGCTGACCTGAAACAGATTAATATTGGTGGAAATTTCACACAGCGCTATGTAGTCCCAAACTAAGCAAAGCTTGTCTTATGATAACCAGATAAATAATACCTACTAGTTATTAGCTTTTTTGTAAATACATACTCAAAATCCTACTAATGTTTTAAATACAAAAGTTTGTGAGTGTTTGTGTGTGTTTGTTACAATTTCACGCAAAAACTACTGAACGGATTAAAATGAAACTTTACAGTAATATCGCTTATACATCAGAAAAACACATAGGCTACTTTTATCCAGGTACCACCCGTGCGAAGCCGGGGCGAGCAGCTACTTAACAGCAATACTTTATAATATCCAGATTGTACAAACATGAGAGTTTATAAACCCGCAATCAACAGCGCAGATGCCAGAGTTATTACCAACTGAGCTCTGAGGCCAACCTATAATTACTTAGATGCAAACTACTTAGAACAAACAAATTAACGTCGTAACATACTTGTACAAACAAACATCAACCGCGCATTCCCCTATATAGGGTTGAGTTTTAAGGTGCTGTATGTCGACGATTGCTCTTTTTCGAAACGAAAAAAGAAATACTTCTGAACAAGCTACATCTCCTATTTTTATAAATATACTAGCGACCCGCCCCGGCTTCGCACGGGTAGCATGTTATTATACATATAAACCTTCCTCCTGAATCACTCTATCTATTAAAAAAAACCGCATCAAAATCCGTTGTGTAGTTTTAAAGATATAAGCAAACATACATACAGACATACAGACGCGGGAAGCGGAAAGCGACTTTGCTTTATACTATGTAGTGATTCAATAAGGTTTACAAACTAGAATAACACGGACATTGGTAGAATTGTGACAATCAGTCACAGCAGCCAGGGGAAAGAAGATTAGAATTAAATTACTAAGACAGACGACGATTTCTAAGAGTGCAGTTTGGCTGAATATTATTGCAGCACTGTCGTATTGTCAAAATCGTTTTGCGGTGTAGACACGTTCTGAACACGAATCTCTAACGTATACTAACTATAAAATTTGGACGATACGAGGTCGATACAATAGTTATACGTGCTAGCCTCCCTGATAGAATAATAGAAGTACAATCTTTACTTCATTTGATGATAATTACCTATACAATTCCTGGATCCAGCGCTGAACGGCACGTAAGCATAAGGATGTCTGGTCTCCCTGCTGAGGAATCTATCAGGTCTGAAGGCTTCAGGGTCAGGGAAGAGCTCCGGGCGACGATGCAGATCGTAAATGTGAACCGCTACTTCTATGCCCTTCTTTATTTCTAAGTCTCCTGCAAGAAAAATAAGTTTTTTTTAAGAATTTCATGCCAAATTACAGCTTTCTAGCAGTAAGCGTCTCTGAGCTAAGATTCGGGCAGACGGACGGACTGACGGATGGACGGACTTGGCGAAACTATAAGGGTTTATTGTAGACTATGAAACCCTAAAAACGGCAAAAACATCACGTTTCTAAGGGTCTACTTAAATATTTATTATATTCTGTTTTTATTATTTGTGGTTATAGCGGCAACAGAAATACATCATCTGTAAAAATTTTGAACTGTCTAGCTATCACGGTTCATGAGATATAGCCTGGTGACAGACAGACGAACAGCGGAGTCTTAGTAATAGGGTCCCGTTTTTAACCTTTGGGTACGGAACCTTAAAAAAGAGTATACATGTAGGTAAGGTACCTACCATTATCTTTATAAATTGTTGAGTCACAGATTTGGAGAAGTATAATAGCTTCATAGCCCAGGGGTTAGAGCTCTGGTCTTTTAAACCGAAGGTCGAGAGTTCAAATCTCTCTGATGGTATAATTTTTTGTGATTTATTTTAAACATGAAAAAATATATTGATAAGGATTCAATTTCACGAAGGTTATTAATCCAGACAGTCTGATTGATCCAAGTCTATTTTTAGGGTATATGTATATGACCTTCTAAGCGACAACGCTTGATAGGCAATATAGATTGGTTTGCTTTGATAATATAATGAGGAACCCCAAAAATAAAGAGAAACACTGGGAAAAACCGGCCAAGTGCGAGTCGCACGAAGGGTTCCGCACCATTTTCTATAAAAAACGGCAAAAAAATCACGTTTGTTGTATATGAGCCTTACTTAAGAGGCTCCCAGTCGCTGATTGCTCTTTTTCGAAACGAAAAAAGAAATACTTCTGAACAAGCCACATCTCCTATTTTTATAAGTATATTACTTCAGGTTCCTACCTAGATTTATATTAAGCTGAAAAAATAATAGCAGAAACTTTTCACGATAAAGATATTATTTCAAAATGATACGTTTTAGAATTTATGATCGAAATATTTTATATACCTACTATTAAAATCAACTTGTGATTTATTGTTAAAGATAGGTAATATGTAGATCTACAATTCTATTAGAATAGATTTTTGATAAGTAATTATACATAATTTATATCATTAATTTATTCGAAAAGCTAAGGCGGACCACGCGCGGACTTGTGTTTGTCATCATTGCAGCGGTCGGTAGGATTATTTATCGAAGTGATTAAAGATGGGTACATCTTTATTCACATATACTATACATTATAAAATAGGAGATGTGGCTTGTTCACAAGTATTTATTTTTTCGTTTCGAACAAAAACAATCGTCGACTGGGAGCGCCTTAAATATTTATTTTATTCTGGCTTTAGTATTTGTTGTTATAGAGGCAACAGAAATACATCATCTATGAAAATTTAAACTGTCTAGTAGTTATCACGTTTCATGAGATACCAGCCTTGTGACAGACGGACAGACGGGTCCTGTTTTTACCGTTCCGGAATCCTAAAACTCACGAATTCTTCCACCAAATAGTTTCTTAATAAAATAGACAAAAAATCTAAATAGAGTGTTTAAGAGGAGTAATAAATGTTTTTGAAAAATGCAGAATCGTTTTTTCTCAATAACCGCAAAACATACAGTTTTGTTTTTTACGACAAAGATAACTTCAGGATTTAATCTAAACAAATTACAGACGGAAACACGATTGGTAAAACTTTTCTCGACAGATTTATTTTCCAAAGTTGGCTTTTCAAAAACCCTAGTTTCGTTTTTAATCAAAACTATGAATAGCTAAACTGTAGTCTAACTAATTTAAAACCTAAACTAGATATCCTACTTATAAAACACTAGCTACCGCCCGCGGCTTCGCGGTACCTATAGATCTGACAGGCCTCACTGCTCAGTTGGTAGTAACTGTGAGTTGTGGGTTCGATTCCCACCAGCGACAAACATTTGTGTGATGAACATAGATATTTGTTCTGTGTCTGAGTGGTATAATGTATCATAAGTATGTATTTACAAAAAAAAATATATAAGAGTAAGTATTTTATCAGTACTTAATCTAGTTCCCATAGTACAAACTTTGCTTAGTTTGGGGCTGGATGGCGATACGTAAAATGTCCGCCAATATTTATTTATATATTTACTTAGATAAAAGTAGCATATTTGTTATTTCAGGACATAAATGTGTATCCCAACATACAATTTCCCGAAAAGTTCCAAAAAAATCTGTTCTTCGTTTTGCATTATTGAGGCAACCTCCAAACATGTTTGTATGTCCTCACAAACTTTCGCATTAATATAGATTAAAGAATAAATAATATGAATATGGAATAGAGTAAATAAATTCGTGAAAAGCCTTTTGTAGCTTTGAAACAAAAAATTGGATGATAATGTAAAAATAAATAAAATAAAAACAATTTCTTTGTATGTTTGGTAGCTTCTTATCAAATTTTTTCTAGATTATCTAAAACCGAAAATTTCAAAGAATGAGTATTATTTTTAAACAAGGTTTATTATTTTAAGAAGGTCATTGTAGATGTCTAAAGAGAGCAGTCAAAGGCGTGTCCAAACATTTGGTGGATGCCTACATTTTTCAGAAGTTTCCTAAGCCCTCAGGATCTAATATAAGACAAAGGATCTAATATTCTAAGTTTCATTTACGAGGGAATTGTTTGTGGTTGAATTGTTGGTCAATAGGCTATTTGACAGTATTAAAAATAAAGTGTTGTTGATAGTAATCTATGTAAATTATGCCTTCAAAAATGCTATGGATACGATGGATATATATGAAAATAAACAATAATTTATTCAAAACACCATAATTAAAATTATTAATTTTTCAACGTCAGTCGCGTCAGTCACGTGATCAAAACGGTCAGGATCGTGGTAAACGGTGGTCGAATCTACGATGACGTAGCATGCTTGTCAATATGTCTTCGCCTGCCTTGAAAAACTTGACGTTTATTTACTTGTTGACAAACATTGTGACATTACGTAAAGAAGCGTTTTTGCGGGTTATTTAAATTGACGATATTTAATTTAAATTTTTAGGGCCAATACTTATCAAAATTTCAAATAATTAGGGTTCCGTACCCAAAGGGTAAAAACGGGACCCTATTACTAAGACTTCGCTGTCCGTCTGTCCGTCTGTCCGTCTGTCTGTCACAGGGCTGTATCTCATGAACCGTGATAGCTAGACAGTTGAAATTTTCACAGATTATGTATTTATGTTGCTGCTATAACAACAAATACTAAAAACAGAATAAAATTAATATTTAAGGGGGGCTCCCATACAACAAACGTGATTTTTTTGCCGTTTTTATAGATAATGGTACGGAACCCTTCGTGCGCGAGTCCGACTCGCACTTGGCCGGTTTATTGTTTTATGGGTTCCATAGTAAATACTGAATAATCTAAAATGGTTTTTAAAATCTTGTCAAATAGCCCATTACATACAAATATACCAAACATCTTCACAAACTTTCGCATTTATACATAACTAGCTGACCCGTGACAGATGTTGTCCTGTCCAATTTTCAATAATCGCATAGAGTAACGTACGTTGCTATGACGACGGATGTCAGATTTTTTGCATACCAAAATCATCCCTTTTGTGTTTTTCAATCATTTTGGGGATGTTTTTCGTATTTTAAAGCAGTCTTTGTTTTATTCGGGCATTATATCTACATCTACAGCAAATTTCACCTTAATCCGTTTTGTCGTTTAGGCTTGAGGCCAATTGAGGCACAAACATAAAAAGTGTACAAACAAACTCACATACTTTCGCATTTATAATATTATTAGGATATTATGAAAGGATATAACATAAAAGTCTCGTTACTCAGAAAACATAACCCGGCATTTTTTTTCAGTCAGAATTCTTTGTCTCTATGTTTGTAAACATTTTTCTCCAAAACTACTTAACAGATTTGAATAAATTTTGCCAAGAAGCCAGATTGCATCCTAGGAAAACATTATAAATTTCATAATTTATAAAAGGTAAAGCACATTTAATATTTATATTAAGTTTTCTTCTTTAGGTTTTTATGTATGTGTGTGTGTCTCACACATACATACTCACACATACATACATATGTGTGAATTGATAAGAAAAATTACCCATCATAAAATCTTCAGTGATCGTCCTCGCGATGAACGGCACGCTAGGGTACAGCCTTAGGGTTTCCTTGAGCACTGCGTCGAGGTACTTCATATCAGACATGTCGGCCATGCTCGGGGTGCGGTCAGATTCTCCAAATATCTGCTGACACTCTTCGTAAACCCGGTTCTAAATAACAAATACATGTACTTTTTTTTACAAAAAATAAAAATAAATTAATAGGATCACGACTAATCCCTAAGTACGGTAGACATCCTCTCAGATCTCCAGCCACTCAGATCTTTGAAGATGCCTTAAGGGGTTAGTCAGAGGCACGTTCGAATATTACATTTGGCACATGCCCACATTTTGCAGTAGTTAGAATTCCACAAGTGACATACTTTTTTTACAGAAGTAAATAATATCTAATAGGTACTATACTGTTTGTTAACCGAGTGAGAGGTGATTCTACTTTTATTCCGTTTTTAGTATTTGCTGTTATAGCGACAACAGAAATACGTATCCTGCGAAAATTTTAACTGTCTAGCTATCACGGTTCATGAGATACAGCCCTGTGACAGACAGACAGAGGGTCCCGTTTTTAACCTTCTGGGTAAGGACCCATAAAAAGCAACAAAAAAAAATAAGTACATGTCGAATCGAGAAACTTTAACGATCCAAAACGATAAATTGTCGTTGGTTATGTTTGCCAACAAACTGAAATGTATTTTAATTTAAGGTGCTTAGTGAATTTTTTGTCTTTTTGTACGGGATGAGTCTACCCGGATATAGGGCTGCCATCCGTCCGGGTTTCCCCGGATTTATCCTAGTTTAGATGGCGTCTGGGGAGCGTCCGGGCGGGGTTTCATTTGTAATCCGGGTTTAAAATTTGGCCACCCGCGACACAAGCACTCTGCCGGAATTGTGAAATCAACTTTTCAATTAAGGGAGCCGTTTGTGAAATATTAAGCTTTAAATTACTTTTCACGTGTCTTGTTCTGGTTGCCAAATTTTAGAGATAAGACGTAAAAAGTGATAAAACTGCATTATCTTGAAAACCATCAAATTTAAAAAGAAACGGTCTATAATTTACTTAGCTAGTATGATTATTGATTATCTAACGAATTATGTAAAAATGAACTATTTAGCTATTCATAATTTTGATTAAAAATAAAACTATTTTGAAGAGCCAACTTTGGAAAATAAATTTATCGAGAAAAGTTTCACAATCGTGTTTCTGTCAGTAATTTATCTTAAGGTTGCTGTTAAATTTATGACAGCTCGCATTTTTTGTACTCGGCCGTATTCTGTGGCCGCACACTAAGAATAGTGCAAACGCACACATTGAAGCTACTTCACACTTCATTTACCAAGACTAAATAACTAGTCTTGATACTTGAAAATATTTGGTGCAATAGGTATGTCATATTTGTATAGGTAGGTATGTACTTAATAATTTTATAGGTTGCACTTGACAAAAAGAAAATAAATATAGAAAAAATTAATATATATTATAAGACAGGTTACAAATCGTAAAGTGCTACTACACAGTTACTAATATTTGACTGTGCAAAAAATATTTGTTAGGTACCTACTAATAAAATACATTATGACAAAACGGTAAGTATCGTTTTTTTACAAGCTCTTATTTAACTTGCAGTTTATGTACATATTTATGTATGTATGTTTGATAAGGTGGAATCTTGCAACTTAATTTTAAGCAGTTATCCCCAATCGATTGAGCTGAAATTTTGCATACATAATATGGTGACAGCGAGCTGATCTGATGATGGAGTCAGGAGCTGTTCAACGGAACCCTTCACTAAATAGTCGAATTGAGGCAAAACTTTGCATACCTATCAATCTCAATGACAATGTAAAATTATGGTACTAGCGAGCTGGTCTGATGATGGAGGTCGGATGTAGCCATCGGAACTCCTCAACTACACAACATAACCACGTCGCGTTTGGGCTCGTTATTTTTATCTTGACGAGAACTAGAGCACTAGACATTACAAAAGCTTGATTTAAAAAATATATTTTTAATAAAAAAACTTATTGTCATCTAAAATCGATGACGGCACCGTCAACGTTTCGAGTACCACTCACAGAAAGTTTTGAAAGTGAAATACTGATAAAATATGTAGGTATGCTTTTGAATATTGTGTGCGAGCTATGATCTCGAAGATCCATAGACCGCGCGTAGCGAGGGTCAACAAGTTCTGGAATTAAACATTTATTGTAAAACTTTACTAAATAACCCTCCATAATATTTTCTTTCCAGAAAAATCAAATATGAATTTGTAAAAAGAGATGACCAGCTCTTTTTAAAAATTCATATTTTCCATTGTATTTGTACTAAATGACATCACAAACCTGCAATACTTTTTAAGACCTATCCAAAGACATGGAGAATATGCGAGAAAAAAAAACATCTGAAAATATGTATTTATTTCTACCACATTGTCGGCGTGACTAATGTATATTCATGCCAAATTACAGCTTTCTAGTACTAAGAGTATCTAAGCTAAGCTGCGGACGAATGGACGAAAATGGCAAAACTATAAGGGTTTTTTGTAAACTACGAAACACTAAAGAGCACTTTCAGTATTTAGAATTAAACAATTTTTCAGGACACTTTATTTTTTTTTAAATATTTAATTATTTGCATCATGTACTTAAACTTAAGTATATGCCATCAAAAACAACTTGTAAAAATAAAAATAAAAAGCCAATTCTCGCAACGCGAGTTGCGTTGCGAGAATTGGCTTTTTATTTTTTTTTCTTGGTTCTTTGGTTTCTTTTTTTTTCTTTTTTTTGTTGGAACTACTCGTGTGTAGTAAACTTAACTTGTGAGATATTGTATAAGTAGCCTAAGATGACCAGAGATAATCTGTCGATGTCAGTCTCTCTTCCCTGTTCGCTTGTTACGGCTGGTCGTGTTCTATATCTCTACAATAAAGAATCCATATATATCACCCAGATCGTGTATAAAAGAAAAATTATAAATTTCAATTTCATCCGTTTAGTCGTTTAGGTCTGATTGAGGTACAAACATCCAAACATACTTAACATCCGCACAAACTTTTAGATTTATAATATTAAAGGTAGATAAATAATAATTATAAATTATATTCATAATCTGAAATTTATGTAATTTTTCTAAATCCAATTATAGATAAAGTATCATTTTTTTCCATCCATGTATAAAAACACACGCTTTTTAATATAGGGTAGATTGGGTCTAAACGATACAGGTAAGGATCATGGTACCTTAGAACTTTCATTTCAAAACAGAAATGTATCAAATCAACATTTATATTTATTTAATAGGACTAATTAGGGACACTTCAAAAACCACAGCAAAAGACGTTGTCCAGAAAGTATTATCACTAAAATGGAAATAGGCCGGGCACATACAAAGATTACAAAATGAGAGGTGATCTAAAATAATTATGAATTGGGACCCAATACATAAAAAACGAAGAAGAGGAAGGCCTGCTATGCGATGGGATGATGACATCGTGAAAGTAGCAGGCAAAACATGGAGCAGAGCCGCTAGAGATCGGGAAAAATGGATAGAGCTGGAGGAGGCTTTTACCGCTGAAAGCGGTCCTTACACATAATTTTATATACCTATGCATAGATACATATTTAAGTTAATTTTATATTGTGCAAGGAAATAAAAGCTTTTATTATTTATTATTAATTAGGGACACAACCAGGTTCACATTTTCCTGAAATTTAATATTTTTAGTAAAATAACAATCAAATACGAAACATCGGCTTATTTCGATTTTGCTCCGACGCGACGTATGCAAAAAGGTAAAACCGTATACTATTATCATATTGTTTCGAAACCAAACTCGATGAAACGCATCTTCTACAAAAAAAAACCATCCAACTCTTTCAACAAATCATGCATTGTACCTAACCTTCATCTGTGTGGCTTGCACTAAATTCTTCAAGGCAATATATTATACAAATGTTATCATTAGTTTTGCATGTCCAGTATTTTACCCTGGTATACCATTATGTAAGACCTCCTCTAAATTCGAAGAAAAATGTGACGTGGACGTGCTTCCCCGAGCGCGTCTGAGCGCTAACTGACGTGCCGACTTGAGGTGAATGTGAGTTTTGTATGGAAAAAATGTATGGAGAAGTTTTATTGCATTTTATATTGTTCATAAATGAAAAAGTAAATTATTTGAAAACAAGATAATGCCACGCGGTATAGAGAAATATAAAATCTACAATTTCGTATTATTTTCAAATAAAAATATGCTGTGGGTCTAAAGATATTGGTACCTAACCAGACCCCATTTTTCGACATTTTCAGCGGTTCTTGCGACGGTAAAAACGTATTTTTTTGAAAATATTGTATAGAACTGGCCAGTTTTTATTATCTACTATTAAAGATGAATATATTATCAGTAATTTTGTATCATTATATCCTCACAATTGTGATTCCTGGTTTTTAAATCGGTACCTGAAAATCATTGAAATACGTGTGTGAGTGTGAGCCGGGCCTTAAGTTATCTTTGTCATAAAAAACAAAACTGTATCTTTTGCGGTTATTGAGAAAAAATGATTCTGCATTCATCAAAAACATTTATTACTTACTCGTCTTAATATTGTATTTGACATGCAAATCACTTAGTTCACCAGCGGTAATTCACTTTTCTGTTTTAAAAATGAGAAATTAAATTTCCGGTTTAAATTGCATTTCCCAGACTGCGTTTATTTATACAGTTTGTAGGTTGCAATGTGAAATGGAATATTAAGTTTTTAATGGAAGAGGGATTTTTTAAGTACTTGAATTAACCGAGTGGGAGGTACCTCGACTTTTAATCTGAAGGTCGTGGGTTCGAATATCGGCGTGCATCGATGGATTTTTCTGTTCGAAAAATTTGTATGCACATCAAAACACTTGCTTGAAACGGTGAAGGAAAACATCGTGAGAAAACCAGTTACTATTCTTATAAGCGGCGATGGGCTTGCAACGCAACTTGCTTCGCATTTATAATATTACTAGCTGTACCCCGCGGTTTCACCCGCGTATACCGGGAATGTTTTTCTTATTTTAAAGTAGTCTATGATTTATTCGAGCATTATACCTACATCTACAGCAAATTTCATTTTAATCCGTTTTGGCCTGATTGAGGCATAAACATACGAACAAACTCACAAACTTTCGCATTTATAATATTAGTAGGAAGTAGGACTAACTGGATTTTATTTCTTACAAAAAATCCATTGATGCACGCTGGGATTCGAACCCACGACCTTAAAATTAAAAGTCGAGGTACCTCCTGCTCGACCAACACCGCTTACTACACTTTTATTTATTTAGCTATTTGTAAAAAAACTAATTGACCATTTTATAAAAAAATTAAACATTTTTATTGGGTCAACCCTAAGGTAATTTAATACTGGCAGACGTCATCGCCCGCTGTGCACTTGAAACGTGCCGTTGAATCAAAGCAGTTAAATATTTCCTTGCGTCGTTTGACATCTAGAAAGTTATCTCGGGACCCCTTCTAGTACAATTCCAGATTTTTGGAGTACAATTTGTACATTTCCATAGATTTGTAAATGCATTTTAACCCTTAAACACGGTGGGTCCGGTTGCGCAGTATCACACAAAAATTGTATGAAGCTCGCGCTCGGACGCCCCGCCTTTTTATACCTTCGGCCGCGAGACGCGTCGAGCGCGGCGACCGATTCTCGAACGTTCGCGACCGGCCGCACTGTGCGCTTGACGCATGCTTGACGCCTAGCTGCTAGGCCGGTCGCGAACGTTCGAGAATGTTCGTTTTACGAAGCTACTCGCTAGGTGACTCGCTAGCCTCTAGGCGCTAAGCAAGCCGCCTGCCTGTGCGTTCGCGACCTTATATACAAAAATAATCCTTATAGCATGATTCAGTATTCACGCGCGATGGCTTATTATTAGCGTATTTCATGTATAACTTTGGTGTTTCTATACCGATTTCTATGATTCTTTTTTATGGAATAGTTAATAATGTAAACTTTTTTAATTAGGGATGACTGAGAGTGTTATAAACGTAAGAGTAGTCAAATATAATCAGAAAGCTTCGAACTGCTAAGCTATCGGGAGTTACACGTGTTATTGTGAGTCAACCATAAAAGATAAACATATGCTGTCGTGGGATATTTTTTATATAATTTTAAGGAGAACATTTCCGTCATACATGATTTCTGTGTAGCTTTAACCATTAAGGTTGCACACGCGACGGAAGCTTAAGAAATGCAGTAACTACTCCCGTTTTCCCAACATTTCCCTTCACTGCTCTGCTCCTATTGATTGTAGCGTGATGAAAAGTATACTATAACCAGCTCAGGAGTATGAAAAATAATTGTACCAAGTTTCATTAAAATCCGTCCAGTAGTTTTTGTTTCTATAACGGTTATACAGACAGACAGACAGACAGACAGACAGACAGACAGACAGACAGACAGACAAAAATTTTACTGATTGCATTTTTGGCATCAGTATCGATCCCTAATCATCCCCTGATAGTTATTTTGGAAATATATTTCATGTACAGAATTGACCTCTCTACAGATTTATTATAAGTATAGATTAGGATGATTAGGATTACCTATTTTCCTTGGCCATAGCATCAAGCGTGAACGGCTGGAACAATTTTGTTAATTCTTTTTTTATTGTATTCTTTATAGTCAGGAGAAGGTGTTAATAAAAGAAAATGTTGAACTAACGGTAAATAACTTATCTTATATATAAAAGAAAGTCGTGTTAGTTACACTATTTATAACTCAAGAACGGCTAAACCGATTTGGCTGAAAATTAGCTGAACTTTTTAACGGGAACGGGAACTAGAAATTGGTAGGTGCTACCAATGAGAACTATTTCATCCAGAATAACCGTATTTTAGTACTTAAGTTTAATTTGAAGGTATTCAACTAAAGCTGAATAGATTGTGAAATCTTCTCTTTTGTAATAACCTCATTGTGCTTCTGAATAATTTACCAAGCACGTAATAATTATTATATCAGCGAGCATAGCCGTTGAGGGTAGCGGCAAACAAAATTCCTTCAAATTTGACGGAAATTGCGATAAAATTAAAATCACCCAGATGTAGAACTAGGCACCACAACCGGATCTTTGACCTTTTATTGAACTTTGCTCTCATTTCACATTTATATTTTTCATGAGATAAACTTATGGTATGAAGACTTACTTGTACTTCTTCATGATCTGCGAGCAGCATCAGTGCGAATGTTAAAGCCATTGCGGTTGTGTCGTGACCCTGGGAACAAAGACAAACCAGCTCTGAATAAAAAATCTAAATAAATAGAATCACTTTAATCGCCAAGTACGGTAGACATTCTCTCAGATATCCAGACGCTTAGTGGTCTAGTGGGGGTAGTCAGAAACACGTCCAAACATTATATTTGACACATGCCTACATTTTGAAGTAGTTAGCATTCCATACGTGACAGGTAGCAAGCCCATCGCCGCTTATAAGAATACTAACTGGTTTCCTCAAGATATTTTCCTTCACCGTTGTGAGCACGTGTTTTTGATGTGCATATAATTTTTTCGAATCGAAAAATCCATTGATGCACGCCGGAATTCGAACCCACGACCTTCAGATTGAAAGTCGAGGTACCTCCCACTCGGCTAACACAGCTCTGAATAGGAAGTTCAAAAACTATATTTCTTATTTAATGCTTTCACACAAAACAAACAGCGTAAAAAGGACTAGTAGAAAAGGAATACTCAAAAACTTTTACGATTTCTTATATTAGTAGAATTAGCACTGCTTTCGAAAACTGAAATTGGATATAATTTTTTTAACTCTTTTTTCCACTTCTGTTTCTTCTCCTGGGGAAATACCACAAGCTCCTAAAGTGATATCAAAACAATATTACTCGCGATTCGAAAGTGACAACGCTATACGAGTTTGTATTGCGTTGTCACCATCGCACTGTGAGCAGTATTGATTTATATTACATTTAAAAAACATTGTAAAAAGATTTGTTTTTTTCGGTCACTCACATTAGTCTGCAAGTTTAGTTAATTTACCTCAAACATAAAAGTGTTAACCTCCTCCCGAATACCCTCCAAATCGATGTTTCCTTTTTCCTCCTCTTCCAGCAACAGGTCTAACATAGCCAGTCGTTTTTTTGAGCCGATATCTTCATTAGCTTCTGCCCTTACTTCTATATTCTCGGCCCTATAAACAATAAAAAATAACATTACGTTTTAAGGCGCTACCAGTTCCTAAAACCGCGGCAGAAACAACTAAGACAGTTAACAACGGCAAGCTCTAGATGGCGTATGCGTATCGTAAATATTATCGACAGTTTTTATGAGATCGCGTTGCTGGTACCTACGTAGGCAAGTAATATGGGTAGCTTTACCCACCTCTCCTCTCAATAACCATTTTCTCTTTGTCCGCCTTTGCTTTTCGAATAAATTAATGATATAAATTATGTATCAAAAACCTATTCTAATAGAAATCTAGATCTACATATTACCTATCTTTAACAATAAATCACAAGTTGATCTCAATAGTAGGTATCAAAATATTTCGATCATAAATTCTAAAACGTATCATTTTGAAATAACATCTTTATCGTGAAAATTTCTGCTATTATGTTTTCAGCTTAATAGGAATCTAGGTAGGAACCTGAAGTAATATATTTATAAAAATAGGAGATGTGGCTTGTTCAGAAAAATTTCTTTTTTCGTTTCGAAAAAGAGCAATTTTTCTACTCATCAAAAAGTTAAGAGACGATACACAAAAAATAGTTATGAGCTTTAGATTTTGCACCAGAGATATATTTGAAAACCAATATGTTATTTTTTTTCTCACGAGTTAAGTGTTTTAAGCTTTATGAAGGAAGTCAAAACAAATACATTTAAATACAATTAGGATACAATTTAAATGAGACCAACTTGGGAATATTCTCTACACAATAGAAAAATCTCCAAAATCGGATCACCATGTTAAAATATTAATTACTAGCGACCCGCCCCGGCTTCGCACGGGTAGCATGTTATTATACATATAAACCTTCCTCCTGAATTACTCTATCTATTAAAAAAAACCGCATCAAAATCCGTTGTGTAGTTTTAAAGATATAAGCAAACATACATACAGACATACAGACGCGGGAAGCGGAAAGCGACTGCTTTATACTATGTAGTGATTACTAGTATGGTTATACATAAAAAAATTAAGAATCCCTGCTTTAGTCGGTTTATGTATAGGGACCTACATTTTTAGGTAAATTCTTATAAGGTAACTCTGCGACTGGTATGTTTATCACAGGAAAATTGCTCTGAAAACTAAGGATACGAAAACAAACTACTAACTACTTAACTCGATTTGAAATTTGGGGCAGCATTTAGGGGTTTGTACTATACTAACCTATAGGGTACTATACTAACAAACATTTAGCAAACAAATGAACACCCCACTTTCACATACCTACATAGTCCTAACTAGAAACTAGTAGGTACCATGGTACCCAGACCCTGAACAAAATACCTGCAGATCAAGTTAAGTAAAGATCTGGATCATTTGAGCTATCTATAGACTGTTTGTAACGGTATAATGGTTTTTATGGTATTTTTTTGATATTATCACTACATAGTATAAAGCAAAGTCGCTTTCCGCTTCCCGCGTATGATGTATGTATGTATGTATGTTTGCTTATATCTTTAAAACTACACAACGGATTTTGATGCGGTTTTTTTTAATAGATAGAGTGATTCAAGCGGAAGGTTTGTATGTATAATACATGCATAATATAGTAGAGAAACACTGATCATTTTAGAGGTTTCTAATGTGATGTCGTAAATAAACACATTTTTTTGCGCTTACATTGCAAATGCTGGCTGTACCCCACGAGATGTATCAAAATAATGTACTACAGTATTGTACACCTTAAAAACGTCTACAAAAAAGTACACGATGGTATTAGAAATGTCTTACGCACAGCGAAGCGGGCACGGGTCATCTAGTCTATATATATAAATCTATTGCTGTTCGTTAGTCTCGCTAAAACTCGAGAACGGCTGAACGGATTTATCTTATCTTAGTCTTGAAATATTCGTGGAGGTCTAGGGAAGGTTTAAAAGGTGAGAAAAATTCGAATTATTGCCGGGTAAACCCTAAAACAGCCCTTTTCTTTTTCCCATACAAAAGTTTTCTAACTAAAACGTAGATTCAATTTGAGCTTTATTAGGTTTGATAATACGGTAACGGGACGGGAACTTAAGACAACATTTGTTAATTCTGAAGCGATACGAAGTTCGCGGGGTCAGCTTGTGTAATATATTTGTATTAATGTTATTTATTTCTGTAAATAAAGTTTATGAAAAACAGTATGTTAAGTTGTATTTTATTCTTATTTCGAAGTTATAAATATGTTTTTATTTTCATGATGCAGTCTAGTTTAGTACTCGAACCCGCATCTCTTGTCAACCGAGCGCAAGCTACCGAAGTTGCCAATCTACGTATATTTTAATAGACAAATATATATAATATCTTAAAAGTATTATTTTTGGTTTGATTTGGGATTAATGTTTTCTCTTTTTTCCCGGTTTCCATAGCTAATATTTAGATATTCAAATTAGAAGAGTCAAGAGTTATAGAAAATCAGTAACTTGTATTTTTTACGTTTGTATTTGTTAGTATTTTAATTAAAATATACAAGCCTGGGAAACAGACAACAATTTAGGAAAAACGGACAATTTGAGAAACCGAAAATTTGTAAAAACGGATAATTTGAGAAACGACAATAAATTACGGATGTGGATATATAAAAATTAATGTACATCTTGGGAATTGGTCTATAAGTATCTAAAGGGTAATTTACTCAAAAAAAAAATTAAATGAATAATAAAAAAATATATATATGTATATATGGACATTTATACTTTTTTTGTTTTAAATACATACTTATTATACATATTAACACCCAGACACAGAACAAACATCTATGTTCATCACAAAAATGTTTATCCCGGGTGGGGATCGAACCCACAACCTACAGCGCAGAAGGCAGAGCTACTACCAACTGAGCTGTGAGACTAGTCAATTATATATAGTTTGTAGAAAACTGTGAATTTTTTTACTTATAATAATGATTCACTAGATACTATATACGTATGTGATGGATGTGGAAAATGAAGAGCAATAGATACGCGTGGTATGGGCAATATCGGCATGCGGAATACCTCGAGGGAATTAGGTATGTGACTGGAATAATGTTAGGTATGAGTGCGAATGGATGCAGTAAAGGTAGGCTAAATAAAATCATCGAAATCGGATCAACAGGTTATTCGTCAGTTAAAAAACAAAGATGGATGGACCGTTTGAAAGATGACATGGGTAAGAAAAGAGTTAGTGCTGTGAGATGACTTCTATATTTACGAAAAGAATCATCGAAAAAGTTATAGACACTAAACCGTGTTTGTTATCTGACTGGCCTCACAGCTCAGTTGGTAGTAACTCTGCTTTTTGCGCTGTAGGTCGTGGGTTCGACCCCCACCCGGGATAAACATTTGTGTGATGAACATAGATGTTTGTTCTGTGTCTGGGTGTTATGTATAATATGTATGTATTTTAAACAAAAAAAACGTTATAAGTATTCTATCAGTTATCTAGTTCCCATAGTACAAGCTTTGCTTAGTTTGGGGCTAGATAGCGCTGTGTGAAATATCCACCAATATTTATTTATTTATTTATTATTTATCTGATTCTTCTAGGTGTGGTCGCTAGGAACAAGCGTAGCTTTACATAGCTCCTAAGACGTTTCAAAGTGATCCTTGTAATTTTATTGAATTATAGGTTGTAGGTTCGACCCCACACAGAGCAAGTATTTGTGTGATTATTTTATTTATCTACACTAATGTTGTAACATTCTACTTATGTTTCCAATACTTGATTTATAATTACTACTGTTATAGCGCAGACAACAAAACACTCAATTTAAGCAATTTCACATGATGGTATAATATCCACATCGATATCGTAAAATCTCATTATAACATCAATAAAACGCGACCAATTAACCTGGCGAGCCTTATGTCAAAATCCTCATACAAGTTGTATAAAATGTTGATATTAGGCTGGCTTTTGAAAACAGTTGGGTTATACGTGAAACTACTAAACTTACATACACAAAACTCTTTGGTAAGATCTTGTGCCAATTAAATAAAAAAAAAAACAGCGCGCGCTCGCTCCTGATTGGCCCTGCGCGCGCAGCTGCTTATTGGTTAGATTTTAATGGCGGCAAGTTCACTGTGACAATACAATACACGTACGCGTGAATTTAATGTTTCGCAATGTGTTTTGTTTTTAAAATACAAATTAAAAGTTAAAAATGGATAGCGACGTTAGTGAAGATAAAGTAGTGTATGTAACTGCATATAACACGGGTATTAAAACACTCGTTACTATTATGAAACTCGCTTCGCTCGTTTCATAAACTCACAGTCGTGTTTTAATACCCTTCCTTATATGACAGTTACATAAACTACTATTATATACCTTTTAACCCCTCAATCCCCGTCCGAATGCCGGCGTTCGGGCTCTGACGTCATCGCGCATGCGCATTTTTGAAAATTTATTATAAAATAACCAGAAGAGTCAGATAATCGCTTCCGGGTTTTGACTGTTTTAACATATACTTTGACTTTGATAGAGAATTAAGATGAATTTTATGCCGACCCCGCTTAAGAGGGATAAGAAACTAAGAGCAGGTGAAGATGCAAGATGAGGAAGATGATGATTGTGAAAATTTACAAAAACTACCTTTGCTAACTACTGCAAAATGTGAGCATAATAATATAAAACATCTTCAAAGATCTG
This sequence comes from Hydriomena furcata, assembly GCA_912999785.1. Lineage (NCBI taxonomy): Eukaryota > Metazoa > Arthropoda > Insecta > Lepidoptera > Geometridae > Hydriomena > Hydriomena furcata. The sequence continues at coordinate 1,645,260 of OU538834.1, read as the reverse complement.
CCTGCCTGGAGATCTGAGAGGAAGCCTACCGTACTTGGGGATCATAATCGTGGCCTATTTATTTTACCTTTGCTTCTTCTTGCTAAGTATAACTTCATCAGCAAACCCGTGGACTGACTCCAAAGTTTTCCGAAACTGCTTTCCAGTTGAAGACAGGTAGAACGTCAAATTATTATGGAGGTAGAATTTGGTGAGACGGGTCATCAGTAAGTTTCCTATCTTCTTAATGGCGTCTTTGTATTGGACGGTCTTGGCGGACTTGTCGGAGTCTAATTGTGTTCCCATTGCCGTTTCTGAAACAGGTGTTATTTATAGCTGCATGCATACGAATACCGTCGGTGGATAGGCATTTGTGAAGTTAGCCGTTTGATTGCAGCACACAATATTCGACCTTATGCAGTGACATAAAATCATTTTTGCATTCCCAGTTCCCATGGCTAATTTCCATACTTTTTTTATATTTTTTGGCCGTTTTTAGGGTTCCGTACCCAAAGGGTAAAAACCCTATTACTAAGACTTCCTCTGTCCTCTGTGTCTCTGTCTGTTCCTCTGTCCGTCTATCCGTCTGTCTGTCACAATGCTGTATCTCATGAACCGTAATAGCAAGAGAGATGAAATTTTCACAGATGATGTATTTCTGTTGTCGTTATAACAACAAATACTAAAAACAGAATAAAATAAATATTTATGTAAGGCTCCCATACAACAAACGTTTTTTTTATAGATAATAACAATAATAATCGCACTTAGCTGGTTTTATTTATATTTTTTGGCCGTTTTTTTATTTTTATTAAATTTTTATAAATTTTAATTCGTTATAATTATTAGTAGCGTAATATACATATTATACTGACTAATTATGATACGTTATAGTCTTAAATCAAAAGCTGCAGGGCTATTTTGTAAAAACATGATTATCATGTTATGATGTTGAATGCAATAACCTAATGTTAGAGAATACCTAATCTGTACACTTTTCATAGTAACTATGCACAGTTTATGCACCTATACCTACGCCGAAGCGTAGGTATTATATTGGAAGCGTAGGTATAGGTGCCTAAACAGCATAAAAAGCGTAGGTATTATGGCATTCAGCACCATAACATGATAAACATGTTTTTACAAAATAGCCCCACAGGTTGTGTGCACGACAAAAACCTTTTTTATAATTAGGTATTTACGAAAACCTTTTTGGAATATAGTTTTGAAATTTTGTGTATTACCTTCGAAGAATTAAAACAACAGTCAGTTGTGTGAAAATAAAAGAGAAGAGAAGTTGTTTGGCATTTTTTCCTTCGAAGAACCCAAAAATCGAGGCTTCGGCTCCGTGAAGCTCTCAATCTGAACAGGTTGGTAATAAATAGTAGATTGCTTAGGAACTTCTCATGACTTCAAATAATTGTCAATATGAGTCGTAAAATAACTGCCAAGTAATAGGTTCCTACAGTGGCGGACTTACACACGATAAAGGCTAAAATAAATAGTGATGTTTGAAAAAAAACCCCAAATTTGCTGCCCCCTAAAATCGGCCGCCCTAGGCTCCAGCCTACTCAGACTAGTGGTAAATCCGCCACTGGGTTCCTATTTCTCTCGGAACTTCCGAGCAGCACATAACATGCAACACCTTTGTTATATAACAAAAACGATACATTAAACTTCTGGTCGTTTGTGTGGTTTCTGTTTCGACTATAGAGAGCTAACAACGCGTTTGAACATAGCTGGGCTTCCCTACATAGTATAAAGCAGTCGCTTTCCGCTTCCCGCGTATGTATGTATGTTTGCTTATATCTTTAAAACTGCACAACGGATTTTGATGCGGTTTTTTTTAATAGATAGAGTGATTCAGGAGGATGGTTTATATGTATAATACATGCATAATATAGTAGAGAAACACTGATAATTTTAGAGGTTTCTAATGTGATGTCGTAAATAAACACATTTTTTTGCGCTTACATTGCAAATGCTGGCTGAACCCCACGAGATATATCAAAATAATGTACTACAGTATTGTACACCTTAAAAACGTCTACAAAAAAGTCAACTGGTATAGACAACTGGTATTAGAAATGTCTTACGCACAGCGAAGCGGGCACGGGTCAGCTAGTTGTTAATATACCTAAGTATGGTAGGTATGTATTACTTATTACCTAATTGGTAGGTTTGTTTCAGAGGTTGGCTGAAATCTAACAACTAGTAGTTATGTATTATTAGGTAGGTACCTTTGTTCTTGATCGTCATTGCTCAATGCAAACTTCATGTAATCATAGGCAAAAGCAACAATAAATAATTGAGTTTCAAAAAACTAAAAAGAAAACCGACGAAAATGTTTCCAATTTAAATTATATTAATGTAGGACTAATATTTACTTCATAAAACTTAAAAACTAATATTGTCCCTTGACTTTTGTCGCAATTTTGTCGAAAAGTCAAGGGACAATATTAGTTTTTAAGTTTTATGAAGTAAATATTAGTCCTACATTAATATAAATTAAGTTTTATCATTTCTCAAAATAATATCTCATACCTATTAAAAAGACAGCCATATTGTTGTCACATCTTTAGGGATGGAAAATAAAATGCCTTAAAACTATTCTTCGATTTGCAACCTTTGTGTGTCTGTTTGTTTGTATGACATCAAAAACTACTGAATATATTTTGATAATAACTGTAGTCCTGTTTTGAGATTTCCAAACTTCAGTCGCAATCGAGTATCGAAAGCATAGCGCCTCTAGCGGTTACTACACCGAACTAAAATCTTTCATAAAAATAGCTAACGATACTCGATAGCGAATGTAGTTTCATCTCATAATAAGTAGCTGTACTAACCACAAATGGTGAATAGGGTAAAATCACTGATGATCGGCAGCACACTCAGTTTCCCCCCATTCTGCTTCTTCAGTTTCTCCACCAGGTCCCGGCTCTTCTCCTCCATGATCTCAGTGAAGTTTTTCAGGATGTTGAAGTGGAAGGTAGGAGTCAGGATCTTGCGACGCTTTTGCCATTTGGCATCTGTATCAGAATTAAAATAAAATTAATAATCCTAATCCTAATAATATTTTAAATGCGAAAGTTTGTGATAAGGCGTCTATGTTTGTTCCCTAATCAAAAATAAACGACAAAACAGATTAGGATGAAATTTGCTGTAGTATGTAAATAACAAATCAGAATAAAAAAAAACCGGCCAAGTTCGAGTCGGACTCGCGCACGAAGGGTTCCGTACTATTATCAAAACGGCAAAAAAATCACGTTTGTTGTACGGGAGTCCCACTTAAATATTTATTTTATGCTCTTTTTAGAGAAATACTATAGAGAATAATCATATCTGTGAAAATTTCAACTGTCTAGCTATCACGGTTCATGAGATACAGCCTGGTAACAGACAGACGGACAGCGGTGTCTTAGTAGTCCCGTTTTTTACCCTTTAGGTACGGAACCCTAGAAACATGAAAAATAATTCATAATATCTCATAACCTACCTATTTACCTAACTACGTAGTTAGCATTCCACACGTGACAGGTTGCAAAGCCGTCGCCGCTTTCAAGAATACTAACAGGTTTCCTCACGATGTTTTCCTTCACCGTTATAAACACGTGTAACACGCATGTACATTTTTCATTTTTCGAACAGAAATATCCATTGATGCACGGCCAGGATTCAAACTCGAAATTAATTTGAAATTAATAATATCTACCTAGGTACCTATTTACCTAACTACATGAATTCAATAATTCAATTTCAAACTTTTTAGTCGATCATGTGAAGTACCATCTATTTACCGACTAACTTTACCGATAGTGGTAAAATAGCGCCACCTGCCAGCGGAATTGCAAACTTCTTTCATCTTACCTCTCAAACCCCGAGCGGTCGCATGAGATCGCGAAAAGTACTTATATTAACGTAGTAACATCACATGAAACTAGATGGCGCTGGAATGCAAAAATCAAGTTTGTTGTATGGGAGCCCCCCTTAAATATTTATTTTATTCTGTTTTTAGTATTTGTTGTTCGAGCAGCAATAGAAATACATAATCTGTGAAAATTTCAACTGTCTAGCTATCACGGTTCATGATATACAGCCCTGTGACAAACAGACGGACAGACAGACGGACAGACAGACGGACAGCGAAGTCTTAGTAATAGGGTTCCGTTTTTACCCTTTGGGTACGGAACCCTAAAAAGGGGGAACTTATAATCCAAAAACAACCCCTTTAAGATAAAAAAAACGCAAAAAAGATGATTTTGGTATAGATGGCGCTGATGTGCAAAAAATTAGACATCTTAGACCGATAACATTGAGTTGTCATAGCAATGCATTCTACCAAAAAGGTTGAACGTGCCAAGGTCGGTATTGGAATCCTTCGAGCTGATCCAGAATGCATCATCAGCTTGATATATCATAATAATTATTGGATTATCATTACTCTTTAGAAAAATCTGATAAGAAAAATATATACTCTCTAATATTTTCGAAGATATGATTCAAGAATTAGAAGTTGGTAAAATTCGATTTCCAAGATTTTCTTACGTAGTTAGTTTAAATAATTAATAAATAAATATTGGCGGACTTTACACACAGCGCCATCTAGCCCTAAACTAAGCAAAGCTTGTACTATGGGAACCAGATAACTGATAGAATACTTATATACTTTTATTTTTGTAAATACATACTTATTATACATATTAACACCCAGACACAGAACAAACATCTATGTTCATCACACAAATATTTGCCCTGGGTGGGGATCGAACCCACAACCTACAGCGCAGAAGGCAAAGTTACTACCAACTGAGCTGTGAGGCCGGTTTGTTACATGAAGATACCTACTCGTAGCAATAGAAACAATAAAACTTAATTTGTGGCAACCATCTTCATCATCTCAGCAAATAAAAAGTTGATATTAGTTTATTCATGATATACAAGCTAACCCGGCGAACTTCGTATCGCTTTAGAATTAACACCCGTTCCCGTTCCCGTTAAAAAATCAAAAAATATCCCCTGTTACAAAACCTTTGCTTTAACCTTAGAGATAGATACATGCTCTATTCTATGTTGTTTAAAAAAATCTCGTTTTAACCATTTTTTAGGGTACGTAAGGGTAAAAACGGAACCCTATTACTAAGACTTCGCTGTCCGTCTGTCTGTCCGACTGTCTGTCCGTCTGTCTGTCACAGGGCTGTATCTCATGAACCGTGATAGCTAGACAGTTGAAATTTTCACAGATTATGTATTTCTGTGGCTGCTCTAACAACAAATACTAAAAACAGAATAAAATAAATATTTAAGGGGGGCTCCCATACAACAAACATGTTTTTTTTGCCGTTTTTATAGATAATGGTACGGAACCCTTCGTGCGCGAGTCCGACTCACACTTGGCTGGTTTTTAATATTTGAAAATTAGAAGGGTGATAAAATGACCACAACCATTTTCCACCCTTAAACTGACCTGTGCTAAGTAATAATCCAGTACCGAGCCATGGCTGTATAAATGTGTAAGCTAAACTCTTCGTGATGTTCTTCGAATGAGCCAACACCACCTGCAAATGAGGACACAGGTAGATTAAAAATAAAAAAAAACCGCCCAAGTGCGAGTCAGGATCGCGCACGAAGGGTTCCGTACCATTCTATATCTATAAAAAACGCCAAAAAAACATTTTTGTTGTATGGGAGCCCCACTTAAATGTATTCTATTTTTAGTATTTGTTGTTAAAGCAGCAACAGAAATACATAATTTGTGAAAATTTCAACTGTTTAGGTATCACGGTTCATGAGATACAGCCCTGTGACAGACAGACGGGCTGACGGACAGACGGACAGCGAAGTCTTAGTAATAAGGTCCCGTTTTTACCCTTTGGGTACGGAACCCTAAAAATTACAATTAAAACATAAACAAGAAAAAACTGTACAATGGTCGTATCGCTAATAAGCAATTTTTTCCAGACAACCTTGGGAATTCGGTATTTCAAACTAGTTAGTTTTTAGATATTTAGGTATATGAGCAGTATAAAAAAAACCGGCCAAGTGCGAGTCGGACTCGCGCACGAAGGGTTCCGTACTATTATCAAAACGGCAAAAAAATCACGTTTATTGTACGGGAGTCCCACTTAAATATTTTTGTTTTGCTGTTTTTAGAGAAATACCTACATCATCTGTGAAAATTTCAACTGTCTAGCTATCACGGTTCATGAGATACAGCCTGGTGACAGACAGACGGACAGCGGTGTCTTAGTAGTCCCGTTTTTTACCCTTTAGGTACGGAACCCTAAAAACATAAAAAATGATTCATAATATCTCGTAACCTACCTATTTACCTAACTACGTAGTTAGCATTCCACACGTGACAGGTTGCAAGCCCGTCGCCGCTTTCAAGAATCCTAACAGGTTTCCTCACGATGTTTTCCTTCACCGTTATAAACACGTGCAACGCGCATGTACCTACATTTTTTGAGCAGAAATATCCAGGATTCGAACTCGAAATTAATTTGAAATTAATAATATCTACCTAGGTACCTATTTACCTAACTACATGAATACAATAATTCAATTTCAAACTTTTTAGTCGATCATGTGAAGTACCATCTATTTACCGACTAACTTTACCGATAGTGGTAAAATAGCGCCACCTGCCAGCGGAATTGCAAACCTCTTTCATCTTACCTCTCAAACCCCGAGCGGTCGCATGAGATCGCGAAAAGTACTTATATTAACGTAGTAACATCATATGAAACTAGATGGCGCTGGAATGCAAAAATCAAGTTTGTTGTATGGGAGCCCCCCTTAAATATTTATTTTATTCTGTTTTTAGTATTTGTTGTTCGAGCAGCAATAGAAATACATAATCTGTGAAAATGTCATCTGTCTAGCTATTATGGTTCATGAGATACAGCCCTGTGACAGACAGACAGACGGACAGCGAAGTCTTAGTAATAGGGTCCCGTTTTCACCCTTTGGGTACGGAACCCTAAAAAACGGCCAATGAAATAAAAGTGTAAAAACCAGTGCCGACCTAGGCACTGGATTTTAAACTGGTTTATCTTCATAATAAACTGGCCAAGTGCGTGTCGAGCCACGCGTTATGTAGGGTTTCGTAGATTATACGTCGATTATATCGTTATATAAGTGATTTTCAACGATATTTGTGCTAAAAAGTTTTCTTCTAGTTTACAAGTAATCGTCGAGCAACTTAGAAAATACATTTTTTTAGTTGGTCGATGATTACTCGTAAACTTGTATAGCCTTCTTAGCCGTGATAGTTTTTCTTTTAAATTCGTTATAATATGTCGACACGACTTAATTGACTCTGACAAAATTTTACACTTTAAAGTTTAATATTTCACAAACGAATCCTTTAATCGAAAAGTTGTCTTCACGAACCCATAATGTTTTTTAAAGATCTATCCAACGACCTGCCACATCATAGGTTATGCGCGAAAAAAAAATAACATTTCCACTTTAGGTGAAGGGGAGATACCCTAAAAAAAAACGGTTTTTTAGATTTTATTCTACGACTTTGTTAACATTACTAATATGTATATACATGACAAATTACAGCTTTCTAGCACTTAAACTCTCTGAGCTAAGCTGCGGACGGACATGGCGAAACTATAAGGGTTTCTTGTAGACTACGAAACCCTAAAAAGTAGGTATTTCATGTTTTTTTCTTTCACCATCCTTACCTCGATATCCTTAGGACTATTGATGTGCAGGATTCTCCTTTTGAAAACCTTTACGAGGAAGCGATCTCCATATTCCTTTGCACATCGCCGCATCATAAGAAATAGTTCCACTGAAATTTATCGAAAATTAAAATAAGCATCCGACATGTTGTGAAATGTTGTGTTTGTTTTTATTATGTTGTGAAATATCTATGAAAATTTAATAAAAATGAAATAGGATCACGACTCTAATCCCCAAGCACGGTAGACATACTCCATACGCCTAGATCTTTGAAGATGTCTAAGAGTCTAAGAAGTCTAAGTCAGATTATTGCAGTATATTTTTGTATACAGTTAGGAACAAACTGCACTTGTCCAGGAGGTGGGCGTTGGTAGCTGCGACACAGTTTTTATAACTACTGTAGTTATCATCGTTCTTTCTATTAATATTGTACCTTATAACTTGTCGAAATAAACGATTATTATTATTATAGAGGCACGCCCTAACTTTATATTTGGTACATGCCCACATTTTGCAGTGGGTTCTAGGTGGTATGGAATGCTACCTACCTACAGCTAAAAGTATGTCTGTCATATTGGATGCTTGGACTTATCTCTGTCTACAAAACATTCAAGTGCCTGAAGATCTGAGAGCATGTTTGATGAGCCTACTGATATGCTCAAAGCAATTTCTACTCACGCGAGTCAACATTAAAAAACTCCAAGGTACAGCCAATGAAAGGCCGTCTTCTTGGTCCTGGCACCTGGTCCACCATCTGCTTATCATCTTCCACCACCAGCTTCCAGATGAGGAAGCCGAGGATACCGGCTAGTATGATAGTCCAGAACATTCCGTATCACACTGAAAGTTTAGACCGCGTATTTGCTAAATTAACACATTACCATTTGACAAAGGAAAAATACGTGTAGAGTTTGTGAATAAATATATGTATATTTTTTTATCGTAATAATTGATTTAATACAGGGATACAGAGTTAGGTTATTTTTTCCCTGTATGTATTACGTCAATTATTACAAAAACGCAATAACATATTAATAAGGTTTATTACCTACGAATGTATGCGTTAAAAACGATTATGACAATTACCCTATTACAAATACCTATTTAGAACTGAAACTACAACTCACTCAGCTATCTCTTGTGTAAAAGTTTGATAAACAACTTATTGACTGATCCACAAGATTATTCTCTCGCAAGATTTCAATGTTTACTGAGTTGTGGCTGTGAGCTGCATGTTAGCTTTTTATAATCAATATAATAGCACAATATACACAACCGGTCTTTGACACTCGCGGTCATATCTCATTGTGTAGTATCCATTGAAGAATATGATGAATGAGTTGTAACTTAACTTTAACGCGCAACGTATTAGGCATGGATGTTAATACACGTCACACTGGATAAGATAAGTAGGTACGAGGTTCAACAAACTAGTTATTAACACTACATTGTAAAGAGGTAACATTTGTACTTTTGTTTGTACTGAATAAATTAAAACTACTGGACCAATTTTAAAAATAATTTTACCGTCCTATGTCTACATTATCAGCGAGTAACATAAGTTTTATTTTATTTTCCAAAAAGAGAGAGATCTCCACGAAAATCGCAATAATGTAACATAAGGTATCAAAAATATTCCTATAATCTTTATTAGTAGGTACACCAACCCAACCCCGTGCAAGGCCAGCAGAGCTATTTTATAAAAACATATAATTATCATGTTATGATGTTGAATGCAATACCTAATGTAAGAGAATACCTAATCTGTACACTTTTCATAGTAACTATTCACTGTTTTATGCACTTATAGGTATTGTATTGGAAGCGTTGGTATAGGTGCCTAAACAGCATAAAAAGCGTAGGTGTTAGGGCATTCAGTACCAATAAATAATGGTATTAAGGCCCTGTATGTCGACGATTGCTCTTTTTCGAAACTAAAAAAGAAATACTTCTGAACAAGCCACATCTCCTATTTTTATACTGTATAGTATATGAAAATAAAGATGTACCCATCTTTAATCACTTCGATAAATAATCATACCGACCGCTGCAATGACGACAAACACATGTCTGACGTTGACAGTAGTAACAGTGGTACTGGTGGTAGTAGTACCATGGGCGACGCGTGTCCGCCTTTGCTTTTCGAATAAATTAATGATGTATAATTACTTATCAAAAACCTATCTTAGTAGAAATCTAGATCTACATATTACCTATCTTTAACAATAAATCACAAGTTGATCTTAATAGTAGGTATCAAAGTATTTCGATCATAAATTCAAAAACGTATCATTTTGAAATAATATCTTTATCGTGAAAAGTTTCTGCTATTATGTTTTCAGCTTAATAGAAATCTAGGTAGGAACCTGAAGTAATATATTTATAAAAATAGGAGATGTGGCTTGTTCAGAAGTATTTCTTTTTTCGTTTTGAAAAAGAGCAATCGTCGTCATACAGGGCCTTAATATCATAACATGATAATCATGTTCATGCCCGTTCTGTGGGGCTATTTTTTACAAAATAGTTAGATATTACATTGTTAGATATAAGATAGTAACGTTTTACGATGTATTTCGTAAACAAAAAACATTAGACAAGTAATATTTTTTTTTGATGAATGCAGAATCGTTTTCAATTACCGCAAAACATGCAGTTTTGTTTTTTATGACAAAGATTTAATTAATTATTTTCGGCCACCAAGTCAGTTAAGACAGCTGTTTTCACCAAAAGACAGGGATCCACTAAGTGTGCCTGGAGTTTACAGTATACCATGTGACAGTGGCAAGAGTTACATAGGAGAGACCAGGCGCAATATTTCGACAAGATAACCTGAACACATGAGTGTCAGAAACTTGGACGTGGAAAAGTCAGCGGTTACGGAGCATGCGTTAATCTCAACTTCGTCACATTACCTTCGTTTTGACAAGACTTCGGTCCTAACGAGAGAGAAGTTCTTCGTCCCACGAAAAATACGAGAGGCAATTGAGATCAATAGACATCTTAGTATTAAATTAAATAAAAAAAATACTCCTAGGGGCCTTTATACAAGTAACAACAGCCAAAAATAAACATTTAAAATTTTTGTCCGTCTGTCTGTTGTCCAGCTTTCACGCAAAAACTACTGGACGGATTTTGATGAAACTTTTTTTGTTATGTAGCTATTAGTCCTCGGCAACATATAAGTTATAATTTATTTTGATGATTGGAATACCAGATGTGAAACTATCTGTCCCCCAGCGAAGCGGGCACGGGTCAGCTAGTACGAAATAAAATAGAGATATGGCTAAAATATCCTAAGTTTTTGGACCATCCTTTTGATGCTACGCTAATTTAGACGTAGAAGGAATAAGAGCGATCGCTTTTAGGAATTTTAACTTTTAGCGTGGACACAACAGAATTGTCACCAAGAATCATATTTTTAGTATTCAAACATGTTGATTGCAAAGAACAAACGAAATAGTTTCTAGACCATGGATAGGTGCCTACTTAATGAATTACGCTTACACGGATTTGTCTGTGACATTGTACCTTCCTTCATGATGAAAGCGGCCACATAGGACTATTGGCTCCATCGAGGGTAGTCAGAGGCATCAAACAATTTATTTAGTACATGCCCATTGCTACATTTTGCAGTAGTAAGCATTCCTGTAAGTGACAGGTTCGCTGTAATAAAACCATACAGTGAAAACTGAAACTGTATTTTTAAGAACTACAGTAATAAATATTACATCATTACTTCAGAGAATTCCAATCAGCAGACAAGTAAAATTAAGTGGCTGGAAATATATTTCTTTGTGCCCTACATTTATAACCGAGAAGCTTTTCAAGCCAAAATTACTTTCACAAAACCTTAGTAATATTATTAAACAAGTGAGTCGTAACAAGGTGTTACGACTCACTTGTACCTCTATACTTAATATAAATGCGAAAGTAACTCTGTTTGTATGTGACGTTATCACGGCCGAACCGCTGGGCCAATTGTCATAGTTTAAAACCTTGAGATGAACATATTTTTTTTCCCAAAAAAATTTTTTATTTCAATATTTTACGATAGGGTCATCAAAAATCGATTTCCTGGATCTACGCGGACGAAGTCGCTGATTACCATTAAACTCAGCTCAGATGATTACCTCCAAACTCAGATCGAATGATTACCTCCAAACTCAGTTCGGATGATTACCTCCAAACTCAGTTTGGGTGATTACCTCCAAACTCAGATCGAATGATTACCTCCAAACTCAGTTCGGATGATTACCTCCAAACTCAGTTTGGGTGATTACCTCCAAACTCAGTTCGGATGATTACCAAACTCACAAACAAACTGTGCCTGTTCATAATACAGTAGGCACTTATATAACAAAGTGGCAACAAGAACCTTTTGAGAAAATAATTTCAATCAGTTTTATTTATACGCTTTTTGGGTCATATTTCACATTTAACATACATACATAGATACATACATACATAAAATCACGCCTGTTTCCCAGAGGGGTAGGCAGAGACCACGACTTTCCACTTGCTACGATCCTGACATACTTCTTTTGCTTCATTCACTCTCATAACATTCCTCATGCATGCTCGTCGGTTTAGAGTACTGCGGGTCTTTTTTCAAAACGTCACCAATTTGGTCCAGGAAATATACCGAGATCTTCCTCAACATTCCATTCATACTCGCTTTATATACCTGTTTTGTCAATCTTTCTTCATTCATTCTTTCTACAAGCTCAAACAATCTAAGCATTTCTCCATCCTCTTAACTACGTAATTTTACATTTTAAATGAACCAAAAAAAGTTGGATAATGTTCTGAAGTCGTCGAGTAAGTTTTACCAGGATAATTCGATTTTTAACCGATTTTACTAAAGAAGGAGGTTCTATAGATGGCTGATTTATTAAAAACTAGCTGCCCGCTTCGCACAGGTGTACTAATGAAAATTATAGGCATGATTGATACCTTAGGTTACATTATTGCAATTTTTAAGGAGATCTCTAATTTTTGAAAATTAAATACGATAAATGTAAATTGCGGATACTTGCCATTGTTATGTAATGAGTTAAAATATTAGTAGTTTTTAGTTTATCTATTACAAACAAACACCTACAAAAATATAAGTGTAGATTTTCAGCTCTATAGAGTTCTATTACAACTATTACGTCAAGAATTTTGATAACAAGTTGATTTTTGTCTAAAAGAACAACACAGATAAAATAGGTACTTATCAGATATCATAGATACCTATAGTTGGTGTATTCTGTGTTTTACTATCTATTGCTCAACAAATACTGTTATAACGTGACTAAAAGTAAAATACAAGTTATTTATTTATTTATTTGTTGACTTATTTCGGTTGACGTTTCTAAATCACATATTAAACATCACAATATTAAAACTGTTAGGTACCTTAAACTCAAGTTATGGCTGTATGAAAATAATAACGTATTTTTTCTTTAATTTAAGTAAGTTTGTGGTGACTTATATGCCATTGAACATCATGAACACAGCCTGTAAATATGAATTTTACTACACATTATGTCAAAGACGGGTCATTACTCACGTAAAAAAATGTAATTGTAGAGAATCTTCATCAAACTCACCTGAGTTTGATACGACAAGCTCACGTTCTCGCCTCAGACTGAGAAAGATTTTTTAGATAAATCGAAACATTGCCGATGTCTTTATCGACATCTAATTAGGGTTCCGTACCCAAAGGGTAAAAACGAGACCCTATTACTAAGACTTCGCTGTCCGTCTATTTGTCACAGGGCTGGGCTGTATCTCATGAACCGTGATAGCTAGACAGTTGAATTCACAGATGATGTATTTCTGTTGCCGCTATAATGAAAAATACTAAAAACAGAATAAAATAATATTTAAGTGGGATTCCCATACAACAAACATGAGACGTTTTTGTACGTGAGTAATTTCCCGTTTCTGACAATATGTGTTCACGAAAGTTTTGGAAGTAAACAAGTCATCAAAACAGGTAGTCAGAGGCACGTCCAAACATTATATTTTGGCACATGCCCACATTTTGCAGTAGTTAGCATTCCATACGCGACAGGTTGAAAGCCCATTGCCGCTTATAAGAATACTAATTGGTTTCCTCACGATGTTTTCCTTCACCGTTTTGCGCACGTGTTTTTGATGCGAATATAAATTTTTCGATCAGAAAAATCCATTGATGCACGCCGGGATTCGAACCCACGACCTTCAGATTGAAAGTCGAGGTACCTCCCACACGGCCAACACGGCTCATCATATTATTATCTGGCGTAAACCCGTTTTACCCGTAATTAAATAATCTCGATGAGACTTTTCGTGAGACTTTTCACGTGGTTTCTCCTATAACATACATAATTACGAGTACGAAAAGGCGAGCCATACTCACGCTTCTCGAGTGTTTTCGAGAGGGTGTTTTCTTGCCGTGAGTGTGGATGGCCTTTATTACAGACTTTAAGCAAATAGTTATTTTATCTTTAAGTTTTATTTCTAAATCAAGTGTAGCGTGTGCTGATTTTAGAATTTGTGCGGTGGCTCTTTAGTTATTGTTATTATTATTATTTTTTATTGTTGACGTACTTGAGTAGTACTTTTAATAATTATTCTTGTTTGAGCCTTCACCTTGTTCGATTGGCATCACACTGGAGCTCTACATAGCTTTAAGGAAAGGATCATTAAAAAAAAGGTAGACCCCAAGCCGTGCTTGTTGCCTGATTCTTCTAGGCTTGGTCGCGTGGAATCGGCGTAGCTTCACCTAGTTCCTAAGACGTTTCAAAGTGATCCTTGTGATTTTATTGAAATAAATGATTTTTGAATTTGAATTTGAATTTGAGACTTCCTTCAATTTCTTCAAAACTCAAAACTATCTATTTAGGTATAATCGTAATATTAATAGGATAAGGTCCTATTCACGATCTTCAAGCAGAGTCTCAAATAGACTAAATTCCGGAAAAGATTATTACTTCAGAACTGCTCGACCGATTTGGCAGTTTCCTTTGTATTCGTAATTGCCAATACAAAGTTGCCAAAAAAATTATAAAATTTGGGAAAAACTGAAAGTGCTTTTTCTATGGGGTTATTGAAATTTAGACAAGACAGACAACATCTGTCGGGTCAGCTAATAAAGATTAGCTGACCCGACAGATGTTGTCTGTCTTGTCTAAATTTCAATAACCCCATAGAAAAAGCACTTTCAGTTTTTCCCAAATTTTATAATTTTTTTGGCAACTTATTACTGTTACTAAAACGGAAAAAGTGTTAAAACTGCATTATCTTGAAAACCATCAAACATAAAAAGAAACTGTCTTTATTTTACTTAGCTAGTATGATTATCTAACGAATTTTATAAAAAATGAACTGTTTAGCTATTCATAGTTTTGATTAAAAATGAAACTAGTGTTTTAGAAGAGCCAAATTTGAAAAATAAATCTATCGTGAAAATTTCATCAATCGTGTTTCTGTCTATAATTTATCTAGATATCCGTAAGATATCTTTGCCATAAAAAAACAAAACTGTATGTTTTGCGGTTATTGAGAAAAAAACGATTCTGCATTCATCATAAACATTTATTTTATTACTCGTCTTAAAAAAAGTATTTTTATTTCTACTACTTTTGGTAATAAAGTGTTACCTATATAACTTATGTATCTATAATGCTAATAGGATAAATGGCAATTGCAGACAAAAAGTCCAGTAATGTTCATCATACACTCAATGGGTATAAGTGGAGTTTTTTTTCCAGACTTGCCTAGACAGACATTTAGCATAAATTTCTGAAATAACCGAATTCTAATTCAAATTAAAATAGTTATTTGTTATACAAGAGTGCAAAGTTGCTTTTTAACCGCGTGTTCAATTTTGATGACCGAGCAAGCGAAGGAGAATCCTGAGCGTTAGCGAGGGGATCAAAAGAGCACGAAGTGAAAAATCTTTGCACTCGAGTGCAACACGTAACTTTTCATTCCACCTCAGCGAGGAAATGACTAAATGCAAAAAAAAACGTTTACAATCACAAGATAGGTACTTTTATTTCAGTTTAGGTATTAACTACTACATTATGACAGGTAAGTATTACAGAATAATCTTAATAATGACGTGAAAAAATGCCGCGTAAAGAACCGCGTACAAAGCAAATTGAAAAAAGAACACCAAGAAGGTTCCGAGTTTTTAACAAATTAAAAAAAAGTTGTATGATATATTCGGCACCATAGAGGTAGCAGTAAATAGGTTTAATGATTTTTTTAATTCACAAACTTAGTGCACACGATGTTCTAAATTCAATTTACTTTATCCTCTAGAGAATAAAAACGGCTTTTGCACTCAGACATTGAAGAGCAAAAATACTCTTTCCGAGATGGTGGGATGAAAAATCATTTATTTCAATAAAATTACAAGGATCACTTTGAAACGTCTGAAACTAGGTGAAGCTATGCTGATTCCTGGCGACTAAGCCTAGAAGAATCAGGCAACAAACACGGCTTGGGGTCTACCTTTTTTTCAATGATCCTTTCCTTAATGTTATGTAGAGCTCCAGTGTGATGCCAATCGAACAAGGTGAAGGCTCAAACAAGAATAATAATTAAAAGTACTACTCAAGTAGGTACAACAACACAGCTTGACCTTGCCCTCATACTTTTGGAAAGTACACATATAAAAAAAAATGAGCCCCCTCCCTCCTCGGTGACCACTCGAAGTATTTGCTAAGCATGCCCCCCTCCCCCTCGAGTATTTACGTACTAATACAGAAATATGGTTTCAAATCTTTTTTTTTGAAACTGAAAATTAACGGATTACGTAGTAGCTACGTTCCCTGTTTAAATATTGAAACTGAAATAGGATCACGACTGTAATCCGACGATAGAAATACTCCCAGATTATAAAGCGCTTCTATTCTTATATTACTAAAAGTATAATAATTATCTTATATATAATAAAACATGAGGATAAGAATGTTGAAATAGTATTTTTAAGGGAACAAAATTAATCCCTATTTCCCTTGGTCACACGTGAACGGTTGGACCGATTTTGATAATTCATTTGATTTTTTGGTGTATTCGTTATTATCAGGAGAAAGTTTTTATAACTAATTTTTTGACAGGACTACGTCTGTCGGAACAGCTAGTATAATATATTTGAAATAGATTATTTATTTCCTCCTAAGTATAAACTTGACCATGACCGGCTCAGCGGGGCGAAGCACCATGTCTGCAGCCAGTTTCGGTCTGAAGCCCTTCTTTAGAGGAACCAGCTTAAAACTTCTAGAAATTTCGCTGAGCACGCACTTCATCTCTTGCATAGCGAAGCGTTGACCTGTGAACAAGAATAAATAAATAAATATTATATTTTTTCATGACAAGGATATAATCTAGATAAATTACAGACAGAAACACGATTGGTGAAACTTTTCTCGATATATTTATTTTCCAAAGTTGGCTCTTCAAAAACACGAGTTTCGTTTTTAATCAAAGCTATGTATAGCTAAACAGTTTATTTTTATATAATTCGTAAGATAATCATACTAGCTAAATAAATTACAGACAGTTTCTTTTTAAATTTGATGGTTTTCAAGATAATGCAGTTTTATCACTTTTTCCGTCTTATCCGGGTAGACTCAGCCCATACAAAACGTCAAAAATTTCATTTATCATCTTAAGTATTCTATCAGTTATCTAGTTCCCATAGTACAAGCTTTGCTTAGTTTGGGGTTAGATGGCGATATGTAAAATGTCCACCAATATTTATTTATTTATTAATTTGCTTATGGGTTATCCAGCACTGCTGAGCTGTAAGGCCAGTTAAAGTCAGGTAGCAACGTCAGGTCTACCGTGATAGGCTTACAATTTACTTTACAATTTACTGCAAAGTTTTGAAGGATGACTCGGAACAAGGAGAACTTTACCGCTTTGTTGATTGAGTTTGAGCTTAATTCACGGCGAGACGTAACTCGTTTAGGAGCTACGGTGTCACAGACAGACACACATACACACAGATAAAAAGACATACATGTTAAACCATTGCTGTACATACCTAGGGCGGTGCCGGCGCAGTGCCCAGGAACAGGGCGCAGAAATAACCATTTTAGGATGCAGTCAGGGCCGTCTTAGGGCGGAGGGGGGTTGGGTGCAAGGCACCCACAGAATTAGGAGGCTCCGAGGTCTTAACTGGGGTGTGGGGCGCCTACTACTAAGTACGTCTAGTACTAAGTACGTCTACTTAGCGAGTGCATCAAAGCACACAAAATGTTTGCCAAGCGGGGGTTTATATAATAATGTATATGCATACATAGCTAGCGTTAAATACCTACTTACCTCAGCTATTCTGCTGTTCTCCTACCTAACTCAAACTTTGGATAAAACTGGCCTCACAGCTCAGTTGGTAGTAACTCTGCCTTCTGCGCTGTAGGTTGTGGGTTCGATCCCCACCCAGGGCAAATATTTGTGTGATGAACATAGATGTTTGTTCTGTGTCTGAGTGTTACTATGTATAATAAGTATGTATTTACAAAAAAAAAGTATATAAGTATTCTATCAGTTATCTGGTTCCCATAATACAAGCTTTGCTTAGTTTGGGGCTAGATGGCGCTGTGTGTAAAGTCCGCCAATATTTATTATTTATTATTATTATTAATGTGAATTCAAATTGGTTTAAGTGCAAAAATAACTGTGAATACTAGGTTACTGAAATAAATAAAAAACGTCCCTCGTTTTTGCGTCGCTAAAAATGTACAATTACTTACCAATGCAGTTACGGGGACCAGCGCTGAAAGGGATATAGGCATAAGGGTGCCTGGTCTCCCCATTTAAGAACCGCTCGGGGTCAAAGACCTCGGGGTTTGGGAACAGATCCTCGCGATGATGCACGTCATAGATGTGCACGGACACCTCCGTGCCTTTCTTCACTTTTATGTCCCCTGAGAAAGACAATGTTTTGTAAATATACATGTAACAACCAGACACAGGAGAAGACGGCCCCCCCACTAGATGGAAAGACGATCTGATATAAGTCGCTGGGAGCAATTGGGTGCAGGCTACACAAGATCGGTCGTTCTGGAAATCTATGGGGGAGGCCTATGTTCAGCAGTGGACGTCATGTGGCTGAAATGATGACCCAGACACAGAACAAACATCCATGTTCATCACACAAATGTTCGTCCCGAGTGGGAATAGAACGCATATGGCAGAGTTACCGCCAACTTAGCTGTTAGACCCGCATCTTCGTCCACGTCCATTCAGATAATCGATTTAAGACGAATAAATCGTAATTAAAATTACTGAAAATCAAAATACAATTTTGAGAAAAAACGTAGCCTATATCTACATCCTAAGACTTTCAATTATCTCTATATGAAATTTTATCACAATCGGCCTAGTGGTTTGGCCGTGATAACCTCACAGACAGATAAACAGAGTTACTTTCGCATTTATAATATTAGTAGAGATAGTACAGATTTAGATAAGGGCCCTTACTCATCTGGAAGTCCTCGGTGATAACTCGTCCAATGAAAGGTACGCTGGGGTACATCCGAAGGGTTTCCTTGATAACCGCCTCCAGATACTTCAGCTCGGCCATATCAGCGGTGCTGGCCACGCGGTCAGAGTCTCCGAATATCTGCTGGCCTTCTTCGTACACTCGATTCTGAGAATAGTTTTTTGTTAAAAAAGATATTTTTCAAAACAGTCTACATTCAAAATTTGTATTTTTGTATATTTGTTTGTACCCGATAAACTAAATAAAAAACCGGCCAAGTGCGAGTCGGACTCGCGCACGAAGGGTTTCGTAGCATCACTACATAGTATAAAGCAAAGTCGCTTTTCGCTTCCCGCGTATGTATGTATGTATGTTTGCTTATATCTTTAAAACTACACAACGGATTTTGATGCGGTTTTTTTTAATAGATAGAGTGATTCAGGAGGAAGGTTTATATGTATAATAACATGCTACCCGTGCGAAGCCGGGGCGGGTCGCTAGTTATCTATAAAAACGGCAAAAAATCATGTTAGAGCAGCAACATTATCTGTGAAAATTTCAACTGTCTAGCTATCACGGTTCATGAGATACAGCCCTGTGACAGACAGACGGACAGACGGACAGAGAAGTCTTAGTAATAGGGTCCCGTTTTTACCCGTTGGGTACGAAACTCTAAAAACATTATCTGTGAAAATTTCAACTGTCTAGCTATCACGGTTCATGAGATACAGCCCTGTGACAGACAGACGGACAGACGGACAGAGAAGTCTTTTACTAAGGGTCCCGTTTTTACCCGTTGGGTACGAAACTCTAAAAACTACTAGACTAATTTTAAATAATCTTTAACCTATCAAAAACTACATTATCAGCGAGTAACATAATATATGCTATAAATTATTTAAATAGGATCACGACTGTAATACCCAAGTACGGTAGACATCCTCTCAGATCTCCAGACGCTTAGAGCCTTTGAAGATGCCCAGTGGCGGTAGTCAGAGGCACGTCCAAACATTACATTTGGCACATGCCCACATTTTGCAGTAGTTAGCATTCCATACGTGATTTGGACCCACGACCTTCGAAATGAAAGTCGAGGTACCTCCCACTCGGCCAACACGGATCCAATAAAGATCCCTACGAAAATTGCAATAATGTAACTAAATGTATCAAAACATTTGCCAATAATCTTTATTAAACGCATCATCACCTCATCACACCCGTGTGAAGCCAGGGCGGGCTGCTAGTATTAATATCTTTGTTTACTATCTTGAAATAGATTTTTAGGTTGACGATTTTAAATCACATTTCAAAAACGTAAATTTAGTCAAACCTGTCTTAAGTTTTAACTGTCATTCTGAAGTTACTTTAACTTAGACGTTAACGTAAACGAATTACTCAACTTTAATTAATTGGTGGTAACAACAGAATTATTACCATCGTCATTTTATTAACAGGTAGGCAAAGTTTTAACTCAATCAAACTATTTACAGAGGAGTTCCGTTTGACAGCTCCTGGCTCCATTATCAGATTAGCTCACTGTTACTATATAATTGTACTAGCCGACCTGTGACAGACGTTGTCCTGTCAATTTTTAATAATCGCATAGGAAAAAGCAATTCCAGGCAACTTCCAATTTTTTCTCTACAAACCTTGTACTGATAAAAAAATTACGAATTTTGGTAGAATGCGTATCATTCATTAGTCAAAACTGCGTTGCTATGACGACTAAATGATTTTAGTCTGTGATGTCAGATTTGTTGCACACCAACGCAATCTAGATCAAAATCATCCTTTTTGCGTTTTTTTATCATTTAGGGGTAGTTTTTTGGATTATAAGTGCCCCCTTTATTTATTCTGATTTTTTATCTACATGCTACAGCAAATTTCATCTAAATCCGTTTTGTCGTTTATTTTTGATTAGGGAACAAACATAGCAGCCATATCACAAATCCATATCGCATTTATAATATCATTAGGATTGTCATCAAAGTTAAGATGATATGTGAAATGTTTGGTTTTTTGTATGGGCTGAGTCTACCCGGATAAGACAGAAAAAGTGATAAAACTGCATTATCTTAAAAAGAAAAAGAAGAAGTAGGAAGTAGAATAAGGAACCAAGGGAACCTTTTAAACGTTAGCAAAATATATATGTATCTGCCAAAATTTGTCATCTTCATAGATAAATAGAGTCGTTCGAGAAGGAATGGAACTGTCCCAAATCAGCAGGGCTATTTTGTAAAAACATGAATAACATTGTTATGACGTTGAATGCAATACCTAATGTTAGAGAATACCTAATCTGTACACTTTTCAAAGTAACTATTCACTGTTTATGCACCTATTGTATTGCCAAAAGCCATTAAATGTTGGTATGAATATCATAACATAATAATCATGTTTTTACAAAATAGCCCCACTATAATGTTCTTTGGCCCATAGTCACTATTGTACAATGTACATGTAGGTACAACGCACCTCGAATTTATGAAAAAAATATTCTAAACTTGGCATCAACCAATACTGCAACCATAATAATCTTCCTGATCCTTTCCCACTTAAGAGGAAGTCCTAGCAGCGACAAAATTGAAAAATAGGTTTTTTAAAAATCTATTGCTGTCGCGCTGTGCCCAAGATATAAACGTATGAGTGGCGATAGAGACAACAAAAGCGCAGACCTAATATTCCTATTTAAAAATTACGAAATCGCTATTTCGTATTCACCTGTTTCCTCCTTCAAAACTGGATCGATTCTAACATTCTCTTCAAAAGTAATAATAAGAATAATAGAGAGTATATTTGTCAAATTTGTTTACTGGACGTCTAAATTGGGCGGTTAAAAATGGCCAATTTTTGTGGTTTTAAACGGTTTCACTACATAGTATAAAGCAAAGTCGCTTTCCGCTTCCCGCGTCTGTATGTCTGTATGTATGTTTGCTTATATCTTTAAAACTACACAACGGATTTTGATACGGTTTTTTTAATAGATAGAGTGATGCAGGAGGAAGGTTTATATGTATAATAACATGCTACCCGTGCGAAGCCGGGGCGGGTCGCTAGTCTATTATATGGTGGAAAAATATTTGCTCTAGTGTCAATATGAGGAAAGAGAAAGAGTACGTTTGTATAGAAAAACGCCTGTCCCAGGGATGCTCTTAAGTGAGGTCGGGAAAACATATACATAGTTAAAGTTTAATATGCGTAACTTCAAAATGGAAGTTCTTAGATTTGGAATATTTAAGACATTTCGTTTTTTTTCGCATATTTCAAATGTTTCAAATAACAAAATAGTCAACACCATTTTATTTGCTGTCTACATTTTCGTAAAATTATTTAAAACTACCCTAAGTTTTATAACTTTATATTAATGTTACGCAAATTTAGACTTTAACGTAAAGCGATTAAGAGCGATCGTATTTTTATAGGCGTACACAACAGAATTGCTACCAATGTTATTTAAGTATACTTACTTTTACATTATTCATTAAAGTGTGGTTAAGGGCCTAAGCTAAGTAAGGCAACATTGTAAATTAAATTAAGTGCGGTGAGCTAGGGTGAGAGCGCTGGATATGCCTATTTTAACAACATTTAAATACCCAAATAAACGTTTTTTATTGAAAAAATTATTAAAACGATGATTTTTATACAACATAGAATAGAGTGTTTATTTATCTCTTAGGTTAAGTAAAGGTTTTGTAAGAGGCGATATTTATTTATTAATTATTTATATTTAAATAGACAAAACGGGAAATATTTGGTTGTGTACCACATAGAGGTAAGTCTAGAGGTACAACGCAACAATAAATGTCACTAATCAAAACGGTCTATAGACAAAGAGTTTGTTAGCTATGCTTAGTTATTGACTGCCAAAATTGAAAATGATCAAAACCGGGGTAGGCTCCACAACCGGGTCTATGTCCCTACGTTTGAAAACAATGAAAATTAATTTACCCACGCATGGATATAACTTTTAAATGGTAAACTTAGCAGAATGAGTTTTATGTTAAAAATACATACTTCAAAATAAGCTTTGTAATTAGATTTCTAAGATCCTTTATTTATGTAATTCATAACTCAAGGGAAGTTACCTATTTTGCTGGAAGTTTTAAGGAAATTTAAAAATCCGGCCAAGTGCGAGTTGGACTCACGCACAAAGGGTTCCGTGCCATTATCTATAAAGGAAAATATGAAAATTTACCTGAATTTCATCATGCTCTGCCAACAGCATCAGACAAAAGGTAAGTGCCATAGCAGTGGTGTCGTGCCCCTGAAAAGTAGATGCTACGGTTAAGATAAGATAAGATAAGATAAATAAACCGTTATTTTAGCCATGGTGGCCGAGTGGAATCCCGGCGTGCGTCAATAGATTTTTCAGTTCAAAAAATTATATGCGCATCAAAAACACGTGCTCAAAATGGTGAAGGAAAACATCGTGAGGAAACCAGTTAGTATTCTTATAAGCGGCGATGGGCTTGCAACCTGTCACGTATGGAATTCTAACTACTGCAAAATGTGGGCATGTGCCAAATGAAATGTCTGGACGTGTCTCTGACTACCCCTACTAGACATCTTCAAATGATCTAAGCGTCTGGAGATCTGAGAGGATGTCTACCGTACTTGGGGATGAAAGTCGTGATTCCATACGTGACAGGTGGCAAGCCTATCGCCGCTTATAAGAATACTAACTAGTTTTCTCACTATGTTTTTCTTCACCGTTTTGATGCACATATACATTTTTCGAACAGAAAAATCCATTGATGCACGGTAGGGTTTCGACTCACGACCTTCAGATTGAAAGTCGAGGTACCTCCCACTCGGCCAACAGGGATTTTTTACATCCTGGAATAGCATATAAGATCAAGGTACCATCGAGCGAAGCTGCGGGCGGATGCCAGTTTAATATTAAGGGGTTAAAGGTATTCTTACCTCAAACATGAAGGTGTTGACTTCGTCCCTGATCCCTTCCAGGTCTATCTCCCCCTTGCTTTCGGCTTCCAGCAGCAGATCCAGCATAGCTAGCCGCTTCTTAGTACCAATGTCTTCGCCCCCGAGGGTCGCTGTTATGTGGTTCTTATCACCTTTAAAATAATATAATTTATGTTACACAAGCTGACCCCGCGAACTTCGTATCGCTTTAGAATTAACAAATGTTGTCGTCCGTTCCCGTTCCCGTTACAATACCCGTTCAATAGTTTTTGTAGCGCACACGAAGAAAGCAAAACTTTTGGCAATTTTTTACACCTTGCTTCAAACTATCGTCTTTCTTATAAATAATTTATTACTTTTTCTAAATAAAAAATAGCCTATGCTACTCAGGGATAATGTAGCTTGGTAATGGTGAAATAATTTTTGAAATCGGTTCAGTAGTTTTTGAGTTTATCCATTACAAACATACAAAAAAACAAAAAAACAAAACTTTTCTCTTTATAATATTAGTATAGACTAAAATTTCACATATTATGTTTCCATAGTACTTACACATTCAACCATACATGACTGGCCTCACAGCTTAGTTGGTAGTAACTCTACCTTCTGCGCTGTTAGGTTGTGGGTTCGATCCCTACCCAGGGCAGATATTTGTGTGATGAACATAGATGTTTGTTCTGTGTCTGGGTGTTAATATGTGTATTAAGTATGAATTTACAAAAAAATATATAAGTATTCTATTAGTTATCTGGTTCCCATAGTACAAGCTTTGCTTAGTTTGGGGCTAGATGGCGCTGTGTAAAACTGTCCAACTATATTAATAAAAAAAAAGCTTTATACTTGTGTTGGAAAAGAAAAACATGTTTTGCATAAGGGCAAGAATAAGGTTTCCATAGTAAGTTCCAAGTTTTGCTTAGTTCGAGGCTAGATGGCGCTGTGGGAAATGACCACTAATAATTATCACTTAACAAAATACACAATAAACAGTCGAGCTATCTAAAGATCGTTGGAAACAGTCTATTAGGTAGCTTAACTGATCCAGATCACTACCAGTCGGAAGCATAGATACTGGCGGCATACTCAGGTAATGGTAGAAAGATGATGAATTAGAAAACTTACCTAGCGTCCTCTGTTCTTTCTTCTCCATGATCACTTTATCAGCGAAAGAATGCACTGTATCCAATGTCTTATCAAACTTCTTCCCAGCATGGATCTTCCTGAAGATGAACTCATTGTGCAGCCAGATTCTGGTGATGCGCTCGAGCAGGTATGTCCCTATGTCGAGGATGGCCGCCTTGTACTCCACCGCGGCTAAGGACTTGTCTGAGTCGAGTTGAGTGCCCATTGCTGTTTCTAAAAACACAACTTATTAGCACAACTATTTAAGAAATCCTAATATTATAAATGCGAAAGATTGTGAGTTTGTATGTTTGTTTGTTCCTCAATCAGGCCTCAACGACAAAACAGATTAAGATGAAACTTGCTGTTGATGTAGATATAATAATTATAACGCATGTAAACAATCTGTTGATTAGAAAAATGGCTTTATTATTACTATTATTATTGTAATAATAGGCAGAAATTCAAAACTTTGAATCATAGATTCGAAATATTTCGAATCCGAGATTTAGATCTAAAAAAAATCTACGATACCTTTTAAATTGTTTGTTTTAAATTTAAACACCCTATCAAATATCCGGGAAACTTTGAACTTTGTACATTTTTGACGGGAGTTGTCAGACGCGGGGATAGACGGTAAATTTGTAAAAACGGGACCCTATTACTAAGACTCCGTTGTCCGTCTGTCTGTCACAAGGCTGTAAGTAAGTAAAGTAAGTAAAAAGTTCATTTATTGTATCCAAAGCTTATGGAACTAAAAGTTACATAAAATTGTTTGTGTTATGTTAATCTGCCTATCTACATGTTACATTATCACTACATAGTAAATATAAAGCAAAGTAGCTTTCCGCTTCCCGCGTCTGTATGTATGTATGTATGTATGTTTGCTTATATCTTTAAAACTACACAACGGATTTTGATGCGGTTTTTTTTAATAGATAGAGTGAGGAAGGTTTATATGTATAATAACATGCTACCCGTGCGAAACCGGGGCGGGTCGCTAGTTAAAGATAAACAAACAATTTATTATTGTAAGAACACTAACTCCCACCCTAGGAATATCCTGTGTTGTGGGTAGTTCTGGGTAGTTCTGTATCTCATGATAGCTAGAAAATGTTATTCACAGACGATGTATTTCTGTTGCCGCTATAACAACAAATACTAAAATAAGAATAAAATAAATATATAAGTGAGGCTCCCATACAACAAACGTGATATTTTTGCCGTTTTTTTATATATAATGGTACGGAACCCTTCGTGCGAGAGTCTGACTCGCATTTGGCTGGTTTTTCTTATGTTAATTCAATTTACCGAAAATTCATTAAAATAAAAGCAAATGACAACCACAAATGATACTACCCGTAGGTATTTTATCACCAGTAATTAAATATTGGAAAAGCTATAAAACTTCGCCGAGTAAGGCGTAGTTATAGTTGAGGCCGAAATTGGAGAGAATAATATACATCCTGCTTTGAAATTACCATAATTAAAGGCTAGAGTTGCAATATCTCTTTGACTGCCTCCAAACGTTGAGCGATATGTCTACAACTACACTAAATCTATACATATAATAAAACTGTAGAAGAGTTCAATTCTGTACATTGAATAAAACCTAAAAAAAATACTCCTAGGGGTCTTCATACAAGTAACACAAGCCAAAAAATACAATTTTGGAATTTTTGTCTGTCTGTCTGTCTGTCTGTCTGTTGTCTGGCTTTCACGCAAAAACTACTGGACGGATTTTGATGAAACTTTTTAGTAACTTTTTTGTTATGTAGCTATTAGTCCTCGGCAACATATAGGCTATAATTTATTTTGAAGATGGGAATACCAGATGTGAAACTCTCTGTCGACCAGCGAAGCGGGCACTGGTCAGCTAGTCTTCAATAATATATTAGAAACAAGCTGACCCGGCGAACTTAGTATCGCTTTAGAATTAACAAATGCTGTGTTAAGTTCCCGTTCCCGTTATGAAAAGTATCCTATGTCCTTCTCCTGGCTCTAAGATATAACTCCACGAATTTTCAGCCAAATCGGTTCAGCCGTTCTTGAGTTTTACGTGTTTCTTACAAACCCGACTTTCTTTTAAAATAGTAGATAGAAGATGATTCATCTTTCATAATTATGTATTCGTCGAATTTTCATTGTTTTTAAGATGTATTCTGCTATTCGGGGCGAAGACAAATCCAACGAATTAAAAACCATGAAAATTGGTTCAGCAGATCTCGAGTTATAAGTGTTGTAACAAACCCGTCTTTATTTTATATGATAGAATAACGTATCTTTATTGTTTTGCGTTTGTTTGTAATGTATAAACTAAAAAACCGGCCAAGTGCGAGTCGGACTCGCGCACGAAGGGCTCCGTACCATTATCTATAAAAACGGCAAAAAAATCATGTTTGTTGTATGGGAGCCCTTAAATATTTATTTTATTCTGTTTTTAGTATTTGTAGTTGTATCTGTAGAGCAGCAACAGAAATACATAATCTGTGAAAATTTCAACTGTCTAGCTATCACGGTTCATGAGATACAGCCCTGTGACAGACAGACGGACGGACGGACAGACAGACAGACGGACAGCGAAGTCTTAGTAATAGGGTTCCGATTTAACCTTTGGGTACGGAACCCTAAAAATTGCCCATAATCTTAATTAGTACACCTGTTCGAAGTCGGGGCAGGTAGTATTTTATATCCATTGGTCAACGTTTTTTCATTCATATATTCATAATCTCATCAAAACGACAAAAGTTAGAATTGATCTTAAATTTTATCACTTACAACTGTCATTTATGTGTTTAAATACCCGTAGTTTTAAGGCTGAAACAGCTGGGATTATAAAACTTAAGTTCAGCGAACTGTGCAATTTATTTCAATGTCAGATCAATAGACCCGTTTGTGGTGTTTTTAATTTTGTAATTTTGCATTTTTAATTTTGTCAGTCATAACAAGCGTAGCAAAAAAACTTGTTCAAAATCTATAGTTAATACAATTCTTTGTCTATGGTCCGTTTTTATTAGTGACAGTTGTGATGCGTTAAACCTTTAGATTTGATTGACCACAACTAATGATTTCCCGTTTTCTCTACTAAAATATGAATAATTAATAAATATATATAGCCGGTTACAAAACCATTGCTTAAGCTAAGAGATAGATAAATACTTTATTCTATATTGTGTCTCTATTCTAAAATGACGATTTGTAATCATCATTTTTTCAATATGAACCGTTTAATTGAACATTAAAATGTTGTTAAATGCCGACAACCAGCGCTCTCACCCACCCAAGTATTAGTAAGCCGTCGAACGTTTGTGGGCATGTCAGCTTTACCATGTCCAGCCCACCGACATCGACGAAGTGCATTAACCAGCAAGCATTCTCAAAGAGGGGTTGACGTCAGGCAGGCGGCCTGTTGTAAAACATAGCCAAATCATCTTCGCAACAAGTTGTGCCGACCCCACATTAAGTGGGAAAAGGAGAAGTAAATAATGATGTTTATCTACCTACTTACATGTTGTGCTGACCCCACGTTGTGATTTTTTTCCCAAAGTTGGCTCTTCAAAAACACTAGTTTCGTTTTTAATCAAAACTATGAATGCTAAACCGTTCATTTTTATATAATTCGTTAGATAATCATACTAGCTAAGTAAAATAAACAAAGTTTCATTTTAAATTGTATGATTCTCAAGATAATGCAGTTTTATCACTTTTTCCGTCTTATCCGGGTAGACTCACCCTCGTATTCAAGAGCGACACTATGAGAACACGCACCCACAGTGGACGAAATCATTTTTCATAAAAATCACTTTATGTGTTGTGCGACACTGCATAGTGTGACTAGAGGCACATTGTCGTGAGCCTCTAGCCAAAGTTGAGCTCTAAAGGCACACGGTAGCGTGCGCCATAGTGCCGCTCAACGCATAAAGTGATGTTTATGAAAAAAGATTTCGTCCACTGTGGGTACGTGTTCTCATAGTGTCGTTCTGAATACGAGGGTCAGCCCATACAAAAAGTCAATAATGTCATTTATCACCGAAAGTGAGTATTAGTGAGCTATGACATCGCTCACATAGACGCGGCTTTAGAAAGATGAAACCAGAAACGAGCACATTCATCCAAGATTACATACTAAAGAAAATTTTATAACATTCTACGGTTCCTGAAAACTGAAACTGGATGTAAAGATGATATGAGAAATGTTTGATTTTTTGTAGGTATGGGAATCTACCCGGATAAGACGGAAAATGTGATAAAAATGCAAATCTTGAAAACCATCAATCTTAAAAAGAAACTGTCTATAATTTACTTAGCTAGTATGATTATCTAACGAATTATATAAAAATGAACTGTTTTGCTATTCATAATTTTGGTTAAAAGTGTTTTTGAAGAGCTAACTTTGGAAAATAAATCTATCGAGAAAAGTTTTACCAATCGTGTTTCTATCTATAATTTATCTAGATTATAACCTTAAGTTATCCATGTCATCAAAAACTGTAATCCTAATATCCTAATCCTAATAATATTATAAATGCGAAAGTTTGTGAGTTTGTATGTATGTTTGTTCCTCAATCAGATCTAAACGACAAAACGGATTAAGTTGAAATTTGCTGTAGATGTAGATATAATGCCCGAATAAATAATAGACTACTTTAAAATATGAAAAACATCCCCAAAACACAAAAGGGATGATTTCTGTATAGATGGCGCTGGTGTGCAACAAATCTGACATCACAGACTAAAAACATTCAGTCTTTTCTATTCGATGTCACGGGTCGGCTAGTAAGTAATAGTCTTACCACAGATAGTGAAGAGAGTGAAATTGCTGATGACTGGCAACACGCTGACCTCCTTGCCTTTCAGAGCTTTCAAGGTCCCGATGAGATCCCGACTCTTGTCCTCCATCACTCCCGCAAAGTTCTTCAGAATGTTGAAGTGGAATGTCGGGGTTAAGATCCGGCGACGCTTATGCCATAGGTTTCCTATAAAACGGAACAAAAATCATATCGTTTCCTTCACACGGATCCAGCTCTCAAAAAAGCTTGTGATCACAGTCACAAAAGAAACCTCCAACACCCCGTCAACGAATTTTGATTTTGATTAAAACCGGCCAAGTGCGAGTTGGACTCGCGCAAAGAATTCCGTACCATTACCTATCTATAAAAACCGGCCAAGTAAAGGACTCTTTCTCAAAATTGCAAATATAAAATTATGACGTCACAAGTCTATAGGGTTGCGGGCATGCCCATAGTGCCCACTACGGTGGATCCGTGTTTCTGACACGATGGAATTACCGACATTACTTTACAATTGACACATCGACCTATAAGATCGATGAATTGACATCATCGATTCTGCTACGACAGATGGCTATTATATATCGAAAAACACGTGCGCAAAACGGTGAAGGAATACATAGTGAGGAAACCAGTTAGTAATCTTATAAGCGGCGATGGCCTTGAAACCTGTGTCGTATGGAATGCTAACTACTGCAAAATGTGGGCATGTGCCTAATATAATGTTTGGACGTGCCTCTGACTACCCCCACTAGACACCTTCAAAGGATCCAAGCGTCTGGAGATCTAAGAGGATGTCTTCCGTACTTGGGGATTATGGTCGTGATATTATTTTAATTTTTTACAATATTAATTTTATTTTATTACCAGTACTAAGTAGTAATCCCATTCCTAGCCAGGATTCCAAAAATGAGTATGGCAAGCTTTTGCTTATGTTCCTCGGGTGGGATAAAATTGCCTGAAAAAAAATACATACATATTTTAACTATAAATTACGTTTAAAAAATCTAAAAAGAAAACCGAAGAAAACGATCGAAAAGTCAAGGGACTTTATTAGTTTCTAGGGTTCCATACCCAAAGGGTAAAAACGAGACCCTATTACTTAGACTTCGCTGTCCGTCTATCCGTCACTGGGCTGTATCTCATGAACCGTGATAGCTAACATTTTCACAGATAATGTATTTTTGTTGCCCTTTTTTTATAGATAATGGTACGGAACCCTTCTTGCGCGAGTTCGACTCGCACTTGGCCGGTTTTTTCGGAACTATTAGTCCAACATGATTATTATTTAATGGTCCCATTTAACTTGGGACTATTCTCTACACAATAGAAAAAAAACATCGAAGTCGTATCACCCGGTAAAAAGATATGCGCCGTCATACATATAATATACTAGCTGACCCGTGCCCGCTTCGCTGTGCGTAAGACATTTCTAATACCATCGTGGACTTTTTTGTAGACGTTTTTAAGGTATACAATACTGTAGTACATTATTTTGATATATCTCGTGGGGTTCAGCCAGCATTTGCAATGTAAGCGCAAAAAAATGTGTTTATTTACGACATCACATTAGAAACCTCTAAAATTATCAGTGTTTCTCTACCATATTATGCATGTATTATACATATAAACCTTCCTCTTGAATCACTCTATTTATTAAAAAAAACCGCATCAAAATCCGTTGTGTAGTTTTAAAGATATAAGCAAACATACATACATACATACATACATATTACATACAGACGCGGGAAGCGGAAAGCGACTTTGCTTTATACTATGTAGTGATTTAAGTACTTCGAATTGAGAACCTCCTCTTTCTTCGTCGGTTAAAAACCCACTCAAGGTTAAGGTTCTAGTATGGTAGTAAACGAAAGGCGTATTACAGTGGAGGACGACTTTAACTCATCGACCACACAGCCTAGACTCCTCATGCTAGGCTAACACTGTCAGACAACACATATGGGCTGCAGATCCTGTGTAAACCACCGAGCGCGGTTCACGACGCGCCCCGCGGACGGCTGTGACATTGAACCGGCCAATCAGAATGCTCTACCGCTCCCCCTGACCGGCACACCTCAATGGTTTGATAGATTTATTCGTGTGAAGAAATGAAGCCATTATGCGTCTATTGGGCTCTATTGGGCTATGTGAACGATGCCTTTAGACAGATTCATTGCATTTTAACGGCAGCAACTTGATGGATGAGGCACGTGGATAACAAGTAAGTACCTAATCAATTTAAATAAGACTTGTCAAGTGAGAGACGACTCGGGCGCCGTGGGTTCCGTACCGAACTATCGTTTTAATTTACATAACTTAAAGTGAAAGTAACAAACATGGATTAAAAAAAATGATGTATATAATATATATATATACTGTATACTTTAATATAACTTCATTTTAATTTAAGTATATAACTTTTATTGACATAGCGAAGTGAGGTTTCGGTGGCAAATAAATTAAAGCCTATATGACCTAATAGCCTTAAAACTTCACTACCTCTCCATTTCTTGAAATAAAAAAAAACTGCTAATATATATTTTTTTTTATATTTACATATAAAAATAAAGTATATAAGTATTCTAGCAGTTATCTAGTTCCCTTAGTACAAGCTTTGCTTAGTTTGAGGCTAGATGGCGCTGTGTGATAATGTCCACCAATATTTATATATATTTTATTTATTTACATATAGGTATATTAGTTCGACTTTAATTAATTCCGCCCGGTCAAAATAGACAAAAATAGTGATAAAATAACAAAAGCTCTGACAGAGCTAAATTTTGGTAGAGACTTATTTTCGGTAAAACTACATATATTATTTTTATATAAAACTTACCGCTTTCTAGAAAAATCCAATAAACCAAAAATTTTCACGTTGAAGTGGCCTCACAGCTTAGTTGGTAGTAACTCTGCCTTCTACGCTGTAGGTTGTGGGTTCGATCCCCACCCAGTGCAAACATTTGTGTGATGAACATAGATGTTTGTTCTGTGTCTGGGTGTTACTATGTATATTATGTATGTATTTACAAAAAAAAAGTAAATAAGTATTCTATCAGTTATCTGGTTCCCATAGTACAAGCTTTGCTTAGTTTGAGGCTAGATGGTGTTGTATGTAAAGTCCGCCAATATTTATTTATTTATTTTATTTTATTACTTTTTAGCACACATGGTATTTATGGGGACTTTTAGCACTTTATTTCTATTGGTCAAGGACTTTATCAAAATTCAGCTCTATCGGATTATTTAAATTGAAATGTCTATTTTGACCGAACTACTATTTATTTATGCTTTGCTTTGGAGGTAATGATATTTTTTTCTAATTTTCATCTTAGGTCGAAAATATGCTTTAAAAAAACCGGTTAAGTGCGTGTCGGACCACGCGCAATGTAGGGTTTCGTAATTTACATGGCTAACGATGTTATATAAGTAATTTTTAATGATATTTGTGCAAAATTTCTAATATTGCTTGATATTCGTTCAATATTTTTATTTTCTAAGTTGGTCGACGATTACTAGTAAACTTGTAAAGCCTACTTAGCCTTGATAGTTTTCCTTTTAATATCAGTTTAAGTTCTACTGTTTAAGATTTTATTCTACCTTTTTGTTGGCTTGACTCATATGTATATTCGTCCTAAATTACAGGTTTCTAGCACAAATAGTCTCTGAGCTAGGCTACAGACAGACGGATGGACGGACGGACGGACATGACGAAACTATAAGGGTTTCTTGTAGACTAGGAAACCCTGAAAATGTTTAAAAAATCTCACTTAGAGTGTGCTGTGATTCGATAATTCCCTACTTGACTTGACCCCACATCGAAATATTGACGGACGGGCGAGGTCGCATAAGGGTTCCCATTCACCATTTTAGTTCGGAACCCTAAAAACTGAAATACGAGTAACTAATAGTAATTTGGCTAGACTCTTTTTATTGTTCTTTGTTTCATGGATTATTTCAAGTTTAATAGATATCTATGCACTTTATGGAGTGTATTAAGACTGTTCTAAAGGACACATTGTAAAGATATCAATGCCCTAAGTGTAAAAAAATTGATCCACCACAAATTCAAAAGTAATATTAAAACAATAATGCTCACGGTGCAAAAGCGACAACGCAATATGAACTCGCACAGCGTTGTCACTTTTTCGCACCGCAATTAATATTGTTGAGATATTACTTTAAGACGTTCTGGTATGGCCCCTGACAGGTGTTGAACTTATTTTAAATCGATACAAAAAACGACAACCCGTTTTATTTAAAAAAAACGAATGAACTGATAAACTAAAAAATATTTCGAAAATCACTAATTAATAAATTTGAAAAATAAGCGGCGATAGGCTTGCAACCTGCGCCGGGATGCTAACTACAGCAAAATGTGGGTATCGCCAAACATTTTGGACGTGCTTTGGCTACCCTCTTTTGACATCTTCAAAGGATCTAAGATCTGAATCTGCCTCGAGATCTGAAAGTATGTTTATTGTAAGTACTTGGAAATTACAATCGTGGTATTTTTTTATTTCTAGAAAATAAAACCCTTTTAGTTGATTATTCGCCTGTTATGATAGATTATGACGCATGGTTTGAACATCCAGTTTAATCATTCGTAGTCATCTATATATAAGTAAGGTAGGTCACATTCATGATCAAGATGAATCCATTGATACATCATAAACACGGGCGTAACAAGGTATGGACAGGGGGGGAAGGCAGCTGCCCCCCTCTAGAAGAGCGGTCGGTCACTGATAAAAAAGATTTTTCCATCTTTTCTTGCATAGCAATGTCACTGATAACTGTTTATTCTGTTTTTAGTATTTGTTGTAGCGGCAACAGAAATACATCATCTGTGAAAATTTCAACTGTCTAGCTATCACGGTTCATGAGATACAGCCCTGTGACAGACAGACGGACAGACGGATAGACAGAAGGACAGCGAAGTCTTAGTAATAGGGTCCCGTTTTTACCCTAAAAACCACGATTTAAATAACACAGTCTAGAATTTTCTTTATCTGCCTACCCCTATAGAGAATCCTGGCTATGCCCTTGTTCTTAGATGTATCATCCATCAAGCTTGTCGACTACAGATGAGCAAAAGCATCGTACATACATACATAATGGTAAAAACAGTGGTATATGTAGGTAAAATCGATATAATTTGGTTCCAACGGTAGATCAGCGTTGTGGTCCTATTATATTACACAACAACAAATACTATTGATTTATGTATTGTGTAGAGAATAGTCCCAAGTTGGTCCCATTTAAATTATATTCATGTAGGTCTAAGGCCGTGGGCCCATGTCTGCGGTGCGGCGCCTTCCACCATGAAAAGGTGTGACGCCGCGCCGCGGAATGGCGACATGCACGGCGTAAGGCGCTTTTTGAAGGCGCGACGGCGCGTCATGAAAATGATAGGTTTAACTATAAGGTAAAAAACAAAATAATTTTATGTTGTAATTTTTTTATTCGAATCAAAGATCGGTGCTTTTCCGCGGCCTAGCGTCGCGCCTTCTCACGGTCACGCGCCTTCTGATGGCACGGTGTCACACCTTTTCATGGTGGAAGGCGCCGCACCGTAGACAAGGGCCCACGGCCTAATAGTTTCTTTATAAAACTTAAAAAACATACATCGTCCCTTGACTTTTCGATTGGTCGAGACATTTTCGTCGGTTTTCTATTTTTTGTTTTTTTGTTCTTTTGTTTGTTTCATTACCGTACCTTAAGCAGCGAAGTATGCTCGTATGCTATTAAATGTCACTAAGGAATACTTTCTCTTTACTTCTATTTTTATCGGCATTGAACGCCCCCCCATTCTGGGCCTAATGGCGAGTTTCCATCTACGCGGAGCTGTGCGAAGCGGACCAATCATAGCTTGATATCATTTTGAATCATTTTGAAACACGAATATTTAAGCGCTGTCATTGGTCCGCTCCGCACCGTTTCACACAGCTCCGCGTTGGTCGAATCTCACCCTAAAAGCTTAGTATAATGATGGTGCTTACCTCAATATCATCCGGGTTACTGAGATGTACAATTCTAGAATTGACATGCTTGATGAGGTATCTGTCTCCATATTGTATTGTCCAGTCTCTCAAGGCGTTGAAGAACCCATCTGTAACGTAGGTAGTCATTAGGTATAGTTGCTACCCTTTGTGAGATATCACAAAGGGATTCTTTTTTGTAATATTTACACTGCAACGACAATCTATATTATTATTTTGGTTGAATAACTATTGAAATGATGCTATAAAATGGTTCATCGATTAAAAAAACGCTGCAGAATGACATCAAAATATAGGCTTTTATTCAAAAGTTCAATGACCTTGCGGAGGCTCTTACCCTTGACCAATCTAAATAATATTTTGCATACTTCAGTTTGAGCATATAGAGCAACGTTTTCACGCTATTAGAAAACAGTAACTCAAAAAAGTGATTTTCGCTCCACCCTACTGTGTGGTCAATGGATGCAGGCGAAGGCGCTCGATATGTTGGGCGATATGTCCCCTAGTGCAAATGCGGCTTTTTTTATATTGGTGGACATTTTTACACATCGCCATCAGACCCCCAATACATACTTATTATACATAATAACACCCAGACACAGAACAAACAGCTATGTTCAACACACAAATGTGCGCAGAAAGCAGTTACTACCAACTGAGCTGTGGGGCCAGTCAAAGTTCACGTCCTTCAAATGCACAGTGTGGCTAAAGTCAAAGTGAAAAAGGATTTATTTCAGCAAAATCACAAGGAGAACAAAATATTATTGTTTATTATCCTTGTAATATTACCGAAAGAATAAACCTTAGGTGAAGGAGTTAGATTATATATTTAAAAAACCGGCCAAGTGCGAGGGGCGAAACGAAGGGTTCCGTACTATTATCAAAACGGCAAAAAAATCACGTTTGTTGTACGGGAGTCTCACTTAAATATTTATTTTATGCTGATTTTAGAGAAATACATCATCTGTGAAAATTTCAACTGTCTAGCTATCACGGTACTGGTAACAGACAGACGGACAGCGGTGTCTTAGTAGTCCCGTTTTTTACCCTTTAGATACGGAACCCTAGAAACATAAAAAATAATTCATAATATCTCGTAACCTACCTATTTACCTAACTACGTAGTTAGCATTCCACACGTGACAGGTTGCAATCCCGTCGCCGCTTTCAAGAATACTAACAGGTTTCCTCACGATGTTTTCCTTCACTGTTATAAACACGTGTAACGCGCATATAGGTACATTTTTCGAACAGAAATATCCATTGATGCACGGCCAGGATTCGAACTCGAAATTAATTGGAAATTAATAATATCTACCTAGGTACCTATTTACCCAACTACATGAATTCAATAATTCAATTTCAAACTTTTTATTCGATCATGTGAAGTACCACCTATTTACCGACTTACTTTACCGATAGTGGTAAAATAGCGCCACCTGCCAGCGGAATCGCAAACCTCTTTCATCTTACCTCTCAAACCCCGAGCGGTCGCATGAGACCGCGAAAAGTAACTATAATACGTAGTAACATCAAATGAAACTAGATGGCGCTGGAATGCAAAAATCAAGTTTGTTGTATGGGAGCCCCCCTTAAATATTTATTTTATTCTGTTTTTATTTATTTTTAGTATTTATTAGTTTATTAGTTTATTTTAAGTATTTGTTGTTGCAATAGAAATACATAATCTGTGAAAATTTCAACTGTCTAGCTATCATGGTTCATGAGATACAGCCCTGTGACAGACAGACAGACGGACAGACGGACAGACGGACAGACGGACAGACGGACAGACGGACAGACGGACAGACAGACGGACAGCGAAGTTTTAGTAATAGGGTTCCGATTTTACCCTTTGGGTACGGAACCCTAAAAACAATTATATTCGTAGCTAAAGAATATTTAGCAAGATTGCGAATAAGTGTTTTGAAAGGAATTAATCCTTTTATTTTCTCTTCTTTATTTTCTGTTTAGTTGTTTTTGTTGTATCTACCGTGTGGCGGTATGGTCGCCATGAAACAAATTCCCTATTTTTATAGATAAATAACAATAAAAAGCGGTTAAGGCCGAGTGGGAGGTGCTCTGACTTTCAATCCGAAGGTCATGGGATCGAATTCTGGTCGTAAATGGATTTTTTTATTCGCAAAATTTATATGCGGATCACAATGATGAAGGAAAACATCGTGAGGAAATCAGTTACCTAGTATTAGGGCTTGCAACCGTATGGAATGGAACGTGTGGAATGCTGACTACTGCAAAATGCGTGCACGTGCCTCTGACTACCCCCTTTGGTAATCTACAAGGATCTCTGAGAAGATGTCTATTTGGGAATTATAAGTAGTAGTGATGTGAATTATTTTTTTAATAAATTATTTCATGGTATGATCTTGACGCCTTCGAGAGAGCATCGACAGTTAGAGGTGGTTGGAAGGATTTGGGGGACCTTTGCCCAGCAGTGGGACGAAACAGGTTAATATAAAAAAAGTACCTAGGTAAGCCGTGTTGGCCGAGTTTAAGGTACCTCGACTTTCAATCTGAAGGTCGTGGGTTCGAAACCCGGCATGCATCAATGGTTTTTTCCTTTCGTAAAATGTATATGCGCATCAAAAACACGTGCTCGAAACGATGAAGGAAAACATCGTGAGGAAACCATTTAGTATTCTTATAAGCGGCGATGGGTTTGCAACCTGTCACGTATGGAATGCTAACTACTGCAAAATGTAGGCATGTGCCAAATATAATGTATGAACGTGCCTCTGACTACCCCCACTAGATATCTTCAAAGGATCTAAGCGTCTGGAGATCTGAGAGGATGTCTACCGTACTTGGGGATTACAGTCGTGATCCTATTTTTTATTGTAGTACCTAGGTATATATATTTCAGTCTTTTTAGTTTCAGATTTTGCGTATTTATTTGCACATAATCAATTCTTGTTTTTTCCTGTTCACAATATTACCTTTAGTAATGCGGAATAATATTGTTTTTGCTATAGATTTAAATAATTAATTATTGTCAGTCTAAGTACCTACCTATAGTACAAAATGCACAGAAGTATTTTATCCACAAACTTCAATAGGTACCTATATATAGATATACCTATATAGGTATATATGTATAGATATCTATACTTATATACATTTCCCTCGGTCACGGCATCACGCGTGAACGACTGGACCGATTTTTCTAATTCTTTTTTGTATTTGTTATTGGCAGAAGGTTTTTATTAAAGAAAAAAATAAGAAAGTAAAATTGTGAAATTCGCGAAAACAAACTTTCCTTTTTTCTATGCGGTTATTGAAATTTGACAGGACATCACATCTGTCGGGACAGCTAGTAATATACATTATGTATACTGGTATTACTTATCTTCAAGAATCCAAGCGCCTCGAGATCTGAGAAGATGTCTACCGTACTTAGGGATTACAATCGTGATCATATTTTTTTTTTCAAAAACAAAAAAGTAATATTTATTCTATCAGTAATCTGGTATCTGTAGTACAAGCTTTGCTTAGTGTTTGGCTAGATGGCACTGCGTATTATGCCGATTAATATTTATTTATTTTTAACGATCTTCAGATTGAAGTCAAGGTATCTTACCTACCACAGCTAGAGAGCTAAGTAATTATGAAATATTTTATACTATTAATATAAACGCGAAAGTAACTTTGTCTGTCTGTCTGTCTGCGACGTTATCACGGCCACTGAGCCGATTGTCATAAAATTTGTATAAAGATAGTTTAAAGTTTTGGTACAGACATTGGCTACTTTTTTCCAAAAAATAATTTGATTTTCAGGAACTTCTATTAAGTCGTCAAAAATCGACATCTACGCGGACAAAGTCGCGGATAAAATGGTATGTAGTATCTATTACCTAGTATGTAATAGTATTTCAAATTCAAATTCAAATTCAAAAATCATTTAATTCAATAAAATCACAAGGATCACTTTGAAACGTCTTAGGAACTAGGTGAAGCTACGCCGATTCCACGCGACAAAGAATAGAAGAATCAGGCAACAAACACGGCTTGGGGTCTACCTTTTTTTTTATGATCCTTTCCTTAATGCTATGTAGAGCTCCAGTGTGGTGCCAATCGAACAAGGTGAAGGCTCAAACAAGAATTTATTATCTAGTATGCAATATCTATTACCTGGAGCGATCTTCAGCATCACGTATCCGTTCCCGATCAAAGGTATCTGCCAAGGACCTGGAAGTTTGTCAACAGGATCTGGTTCAGCCTTCATATGTCTCCATAGCAGTACAGCTAGGAGAGCGCACGCGAATATCACGACAATCATCTTCGGGATTTTCTATAGCATCGACAACTGAAAACAAAAACATAACATTAACACTGATAGGATACCTACTCTATATATATTTAAAAAAAATAGGATCACGACTGTAATCCCCAAGTACGGTAGACATCCCCTCAGATCTCCAGGCGCTTAGATCCTTTGAAGATGTCTAGTGGTTGTAGTCAGAGTCACGTCCAAACATTATATTTGGCACATGCTCACATTTTGCAGTAGTTAGCATTCCATACGTGACAGGTTACAAGCCCATCGCACGACTCTAAATATATATTATATTGTTAAATAACTTCTACAAAATGTCGTCATTGTCCTCAAACCTAAAGTTTGGACGTGCCTCTGACTGGGTAGTCAGAGGCACAACGTATCTATTTCGATCTAAGCGCCTTGAGATCTGAGAGAATGTCTACCGTACCTACTTGGGGATTACAGTCGTGATTCTATTTGTTATTAAATAACATCTGGGTAAAATGTCCTCGTCAAAAAGTACCAATATTTTTTTATTCATTGAAATGTAATCTAACAAACTATTCATATAATATGGCATAAAAACAACCATATTTTATTTAAAAAAAAATTACGTAAATTGCAATAATGTAACCTAAGATATCGAAAATGCTGTTAATCTTCATCCATGCGAAACCGGGGTGGATAGCTAGTTTGTATATATTTTATTTCTTGCAATGAAGAAGTATTAAAAGTTCACAGGTCAAAGAAATTAAAGTACTCGACTCTTGAGAACCATACAACTAAGAGAAGTCTTTCCCAGTAGATTCCTTTGAAAATAAAATGGATACGACCGCTCTCGCAACGTGAAATAAAGTTAACTGTAATTTATATCTTACTGGCTTATACCCGCGACTTTGTCTGGAATCAGAGTGTATACTGATTCGATTCGACTTTATCGAAAAACATTGAAATTCTTGAAATTAGAAAAAACCGGCCAAGTGCGAGTCGGACTCGCGCACGAAGGGTTCCGTACCATTATCTATAAAAAAGGGCAACAAAATCACGTTTGTTGTATGGGAAATATTTAAGGGGGGCTTAAATATTTATTTTATTCTGTTTTTAATATTTGTTGTTATAGCGGCAACAGATATACATCATCTGTGAAAATTTCACCTGTCTAGCTATCAGGGTCCATGAGATACGGCCCTGTGACAGACAGACGAACAGACGGACAGCGAAGTCTTAGTAATAGGGTCCCGTTTTTACCCTTGGGGTACGGAACCCTAAAAATGTCCTATGTCCGCCCCAAGACTTTAATTAAACTGTCTCTATATGAAATTTTATCGCAGTCGGCCCAGCAGGTTGGCCGTGATAACGTCACAGAGAGACAGTTACTTTCGCATTTATAATATTAGTATAGATAATAAAGATAAACTTCCGTCCGTTGCTTTGCTAACGTGTTACCCAGTTTATAAAAATAAAAAATAAAATAAATATTGGTAAACATTATCACACAGCGCCATCTAGCTCCAAACTAAGCAAAGCTTGTACTATGAGAACTAGATAACTGATACTTATATACTTTTTTTTTTTTTTTGTAAATACATACATATGATACATAATAACACCCAGACACAGAACAAACATAATGTTCATCACAAAAATATTTGTCCTGGGTGGGGATCGAACCCACAACCTACAGCGCAGAAGGAAGAGCTACTACCAACTGAGCTGTGAGGCCAGTAGTATAGTATGTTTCAATCTAAACTGCTCTTGAAAACTGAAGACACAAGTACACATACCCCTACGAATGCCCCTTGCAAAAACAAAATGCATCTTTTTAGGGTTCCGTACCCAAAGGGTAAAAACGGAACCCTATTACTAAGACTTCGCTGTCCGTCAGTCTGTCTTACCGTCCGTCCGTCCGTCTGTCTGTCACAGGGCTGTATCTCATGAACCGTAATAGCTAGACACTTGAAATTTTCACAGATTATGTATTTCTGTTGCTGATATAACAACAAATACTAAAAACAGAATAAAATAAATATAAAAGTGGGGCTCCCATACAACAAACGTGTGTTTATTTGTTGTTTTTATAGATAATGGTACGGAACCCTACGTGCGAGAGTCCGACTCGCACTTAGTCGGTTTTTTTTAAGTTTTATGAAGGCAGTTAGTCCTACGTAGGTAAATAATTTTAATTAAATATTTTTTGTTATAGCGGCAACATATATTTAAACATCGTCTGTGAAAATTTCAACTGTCTAGCTATCACAGTTCATGAGATACATCCCTGTAACAGACGGACGGACAGACGGACAGACGGACAGCGAAGTGTTAATAATAGGGTCCCGTTTTTACCCTTTGGGTACGGATCCCTACAAAAGCACTATTCATACAATTTAGTAACCATGCGACTACCTGCTCAAAACCAATACAAAAATTTTTGAACCACTATTTAAACTCACTTTATCACACAAGTTCACAACACTATAAAAACTTAATGTATTTTTATATCGAGTAATTCCAACTGATGTCTGTGCAGCTCGACGTTGCTTTGGCGGGATATCGTCCAAGTAAGTTCCTTATGTACGAGTTTATAAGCGATTTCCTATATCCTCATCCCGCAAAGTTTTACAAAGAAATCAAGAAGACACCTAGACGGTTTCAGTGCTTTAAAACTATGGAATTGATCTACACTACCTACCTGC
This sequence comes from Hydriomena furcata, assembly GCA_912999785.1. Lineage (NCBI taxonomy): Eukaryota > Metazoa > Arthropoda > Insecta > Lepidoptera > Geometridae > Hydriomena > Hydriomena furcata. Next base: position 1,602,322 of record OU538834.1, on the reverse strand, counting down.
TTCTTACGATCAGACTAAGTTTAAAAAAAACCGGCCAAGTGAGAGTCGGACTCGCGCACGAAGGGTTTCCGTATATCATCTATAAAAAACTGAAAAAAATCATGTTAGTTGTATGGGAGTCCCACTTATATATTTATTTTATTCTGTTTTTAGGATTTGTTGTTATAGCGGCAACAGAAATACATAATCTGTGAAAATTTCAACTGTCTAGCTATCGCGGTTCATCATGAGATAGAGCCCTGTGACAGACAGACGAACAGACGGACAGAAAGACGGACAGCGAAGTCTTAGTAATAGGGTCCCCGTAAAACCCGTGCCTCGAAAAATTCTCGATGTATTTCTGATGCCGCTATAACAACAAATACTAAAAACAGAATAAAATAAATATCTTCCATACAACAAACGTGTTTGTTTGCCGTTTTTAGGGTTCCGTACCCAAAGGGTAAAAACGGGACCCTATTTATAGTTAATGGTACGGAACCCTTCGTGCGCGAGACCGACTCTTACTTGACCGGTTTTTATTTTTTTTAATTTAATGTTTATCTTATGGCTTCTTAGCTAATTTTAACTAATGATGAAGCTATTAAAAGAATTTTGAACGACTGATGTTAATATTGTTATATACTCGTATAGACAGATTCAGATTTACATGATTATACTTGCACTTGCAGTGTTTTAGTGTTCCTAATCCTTATAAAGTAAACGTATTAAGATTTGATTATTAGAAGATTTTTAAGTTTAGTTTATTTTAAGTAAGTGCAGTTGGGGGCAATAACAATACGTTCGTTTCGTCATTATTTTGAGTTTTTCTTCAAATTTTAGCACCTATTATAAGTTTTCTTTGAATGCCTCGAGACGCGAGAAGACTCGAGAATTTGGCGTCGAGAACGAAAATAATTCGAGAAATCAGAAACCCTAGTTATGAGCAATACTGGCCTCGCACCTCAGTTGGTAGTAACTAATTAATAAGATAATTAATATAATTGATTATCGACAAATATTACATAATATATTACATATATTACATATATTACATATATTACACAAATATTTGCCCTGGGCCCCACCCAGGGCAAATATTTGTGTAATATACGTAGATGTTTGTTATGTGTCTGGTTGTTAATATGTATAATATGAATTTATTTACAAAAAAAAGTATATAAGTATTCTATCAGTTATCTAGTTCCCACAGCTTTGCTTAGTTTGGGGATAGGTGGCGCTGCGTAAAATCAGCCAATATTTATTTATTTATTATTATTATTACGCAACGGTGAGATTCAAAGTAAAAGTTAAGTGGTATTTATTTCAATAAAATCACATGGATCACTTTGAAACGTCTTAGGAGCTAGATGAAGCTACGACTCCTGGTCTTCTGTATTATTTCAACCAACTTTAATACTTGTCGAAGGCAGAACAAGCAGATGACATGCTGCTAAGCATTGACCATTGCTTATAAAAACCCAGAATGCGACATTCTTTCAAACAAAAACAGTGCAAGGAGGTACTAAAACATTTTCGGAAATCATATGTAAACTTAATCTTCTAATATATAAAATTTCCATGTCACAATGTTAGTTACCGTACTCCTCCGAAACGGCTTGACCGATTCTCATGAAATTTTGTGAGCATATTGAGTAGGTCTGAGAATCGACCAACATCTATTTTTCATACCCTTAAGTGATAAGGGTGGCGTAAAGATCGGGAAAAACGGAAAGTGCTTTTTTCTGTGGGATTATTGACATTTGACAGGATAACGTCTGTCGGGACAGCTAGTAATAAATAAAAATAATAATAAAACGAGATACCGAAGTCAAAGTCGAAATCAAAATCAAAAACCGGCCAAGTGCGAGTCGGACTCGCGCACGAAGGGTTCCGTACTATTATCAAAACGGCAAAAAAATCACGTTTGTTGTACGGGAGTCTCACTTAAATATTTATTTTATGCTGATTTTAGAGAAATACATCATCTGTGAAAATTTCAACTGTCTAGCTATCACGGTTCACGAGATACAGCCTGGTAACAGACAGACGGACAGCGGTGTCTTAGTAGTCCCGTTTTTTACCCTTTAGATACGGAACCCTAGAAACATAAAAAATAATTCATAATATCTCGTAACCTACCTATTTACCTAACTACGTAGTTAGCATTCCACACGTGACAGGTTGCAATCCCGTCGCCGCTTTCAAGAATACTAACAGGTTTCCTCACGATGTTTTCCTTCACTGATAAAAACACGTGTAACGCGCATATAGGTACATTTTTCGAACAGAAATATCCATTGATGCACGGCCAGGATTCGAACTCGAAATTAATTGGAAATTAATAATATCTACCTAGGTACCTATTTACCTAACTACATGAATTCAATAATTCAATTTCAAACTTTTTATTCGATTATGTGAAGTACCACCTATTTACCGACTTACTTTACCGATAGTGGTAAAATAGCGCCACCTGCCAGCGGAATCGCAAACCTCTTTCATCTTACCTATCAAACCCCGAGCGGTCGCATGAGACCGCGAAAAGTACCTATAATACGTAGTAATAATCAAATGAAACTAGATGGCGCTGGAATGCAAAAATCAAGTTTGTTGTATGGGAGTCCCCCTTAAATATTTATTTTATTCTGTTTTTAGTATTTGTTGTTCGAGCAGCAATAGAAATACATAATCTGTGAAAATTTCAACTGTCTAGCTATCATGGTTCATGAGATACAGCCCTGTGACAGACAGACGGACAGACGGACAGACGGACAGCGAAGTCTTAGTAATAGGGTTCCGATTTTACCCTTTGGGTACGGAACCCTAAAAAGCGTCATCATTGAAATCACTCGGATCATTTAGAATCGTAATATTAAGTTTAATTTAATTAATTGTTTGTGTTTTTGATATTCCTATTTACAAATCATTTTAAATCGGTAAAGCTGCTCTTACAGGGTGGGGGAGGGGGTTAGACGTTAGACAGAATACTCTTTTCCTGTTTTTGCTTTATTAGTACTTCGCAAAGAATGCAGTTGTTATTTTCCGAACTATGCGGATTATTTAATAAATTTAATTATATACTGTGTTTTATGAGGATAAGGGAAAAATATTGCTCAATTAGGTAACATAAATGTTATTATCCTCAAGAATACCGGAATAGTTCTCAGCGTGTTTACCATTCGCTATACGATGAGGGAAAACATTGTAAGGAAATTGACATACAAAACAAAGCATAATCAATAAAAAAATTACTAAATTTACACATAACTGTTTAAATCAAACACGGCATTCCTTCGTCGTTTCATTCTAAGAATAAATAATTATTTTCTCTAAGAATACTAACCGTCTTAAGCATTTTTAAATATTGAGTCTTTCTCTATTGATTTTAATTTTGAAGATTTCCATCAAGATGCACGGTCTGAACATCCAGTTTCAGTTTTCGGGAATAGTCTTAGTACACCCTGTATGACGTAGACTTTATTTACGACTGTAACGCGGGCTTAAACACCTTCGGCGATGTGCTCGAACGGCTCCTTAAACGCTCTAGATATAGAGAAACTTCCTTCTGCCAAAGAGGTTATGGTCGGCTATTCCCAGGATTCCCAGCGATTCCGAGAAGCGTCGGTAGAAACGACGCAACAAAACAGTCAACCTAAGTGCGGGACAACGAACTGTTAGATCCTGAACTTGTCTTAAAAAAAACAAATTTTATAGAAACACAGATTTATTTAAAGATTATAAATTTTATTTACACAGCTTTCACTTAGACTTTGATCTTTGTTGGACCAAATGGGTTTTAGAATCGCGCACGGGACTCTTGTTAGGAATCAGATAAACCTTCCAAGAACTGACTGACAGAAATGATGTAAAAAATTGGATTTATAAAAGGAATATTGCAAGCTTGTTGAATTAGATTGACGTCAATTAATCGATGTGTGAGTGTGGTCACTCATATAATCAGCAGATAATAACTACAAGATCAGCAATATTAAGGGGCTCCCAGTCGACGATTGCTCTTTTTCGAAATGAAAAAAGAAATACTTCTGAACAAGCCACATCTCCTATTTTTAGTTAGTATTTTTAGTAAGTATATTACTTCAGGTTCCTACCTAGATTTCTATTAAGCTGAAAACATAATAGCAGAAACTTTTCACGATAAAGATATTATTTCAAAATGATACGTTTTAGAATTTATGATCGAAATATTTTGATACCTACTATTAAAATCAACTTGTGATTTATTGTTAAAGATAAAGAAGTATTTCGAATTCACCCACAAAACCCTGAGAAACATCGTCCTTTACAGTGACGCCCAACGAGCGGTCTCTTACACTACTAACCGACCTGTGACAGACGTTGTCCTGTCAAATTTCAATAACCGAATAGAAAAACTGAATGTTTTTAGTCTGTGATGTCAGATTTGTTGCACAACAGCGAGAAATTGCAACTCAAGTTCTAACGCAAAACTCTCTCCTCGCAATATTCATCTAATAATAGTTATCTAACTTTTAAGTGGGAATATCGAATCGATCGTACTTAGCCAACTAGGTACGTGCATATCTTGCAAATATTCGACTAATATTATTATTTCCGAAAGTTTGTAAGTTGGTTTGTGCCTCAATCACGACCAAACAACCCAGACCTGGATGAAACTTGGAATAAACAAGTTAGTATTCTTGTAAGCGGGGACGGGCTTGCAACCTGTCACGTGTGGAATGCTAACTACTGCAAAATGTGGGCATGGTCCCAATGTAATGTTTGGTCGTGCCTCTGACTACGACTACTCTGATGACCCCTTTAGGCATCTTCAAAGATCTGAGCGCCTGGAGATCCGAGAGGTTGACTAACGTATTTGGGGAGTCGTCATACTATGTATATTTATTTTTAAATTAAGGAGGTTTTCAATTAAGTCTGTATTCACTCAGTATTAACAAGGCAAGATAAATAAAAGCTTGTAATAAAAATCGTCGTTTTTGATCGATCCAAATTTGACCATAAAAGTTGAACTTGATCGGGGTTGCTGAACTAGTCTTCAGTTTTTCAGAGGCACTCATGTTATTCACTAAACATAAAAGATCTCGTACAGTTAGAAATAAACAAAATCATTATTTGCCATATTTTATCTCTGCTTGAGTTCACTAAGTTCAATGTATTTTTGATTACGAATTGTTCTAAAGATGTTTAAGACGATATTCTTTATTGATGAATGTAGAATAGTTATTTTTATCAAAAACCGCAAAACATACAGTTTTGTTTTTTATGACAAAGATAACTTAAGGATTTAATCTAGATAAATGAAAGACAGAAACACGATTTTGAAATTATTCTAGATTGATTTATTTTTCAAAGTTGACTCTTCCAAAACACTATACGTTTTTACTCAAAACTATGAATAGCTTGAACAGTAGTATAATGAAGATAATTCTTTTTTTTTGTTGTTTTTTTTCAAGTTAGTAACATTAAATAAAAAAATAATAACAAATGTAATACTAATATATTACAGAACTAGCTGACCCCTGCCCGCTTCGCTGGGGAACAGATAGTTACACATCTGGTATTCCAATCTTCAAAATAAATTATAGCCTATATGTTGCCGAGGACTAATAGCTATAAAAAAAAAAGTTTCATCAAAATCCGTCCAGTAGTTTTTGCGTGAAAGCCAGACAACAGACAGACAGACAGACAGACAAAAATTTCAAAATGTTTTTTTTTGGCTTGTGTTACTTGTATGAAGACCCCTAGGAGTATTTTTTTTAGTTTTTATTCAATGTACAGAATTGAACTCTTCTACAGTTTTATTATATGTATAGATATTTATAAAATACATAAGAATCAGTTGAGCCATCTAAAAACTGTTGCAAACAGTTTAAAGGTAGCTCAATTAATACAGATCACTACGAGTCGGAAGCGTACCCAAGATACTGGCTATATATATATATATATATATATATACACTAGCTGCTTGCCCCGGCTTCGCACGGGTGGTACCTGGATAAAAAGTAGCCTATGTGTTATTCTGATATATAAGCTATATTACTGTAAAATTTCATTTTAATCCGTTCAGTTGTTTTTGCGAGAAAGAGCAACAAACACACACACACCCACTCACTCACTCACAAACTTTCGCATTTATAATATTAGTAGGATATATATATTAATTAGGTAATCATACTAGCTACCTAAATGTAGAACAGTTTTTTTTTAATTTGATGGTTTAAAGATAATGCGGTTTTATCACTTTTTCCTTCTTATCCAGGTAGACTCAGCCCATAAAAAACCAAACATTTCACATATCACCTTAATGAGCATTTATTGTCTATGCTATATTGGTATTAACAACTCAATCAACTTATTTAAATAGTAAAAGACAATCATAGAGTTTTGTTAATGAGTGTTTTGATTGATTACAAAGCGAATTCTTCAATTTGAAGTCCTTTTAAAATACAACGAAGAGCCAGCCCGCTGCTTTTACAAATTAATTCTTTTAATATTATAATTAAATAGGATCATGACTGTAATCTTCAAAGAAAACGAAACACGCGTGCTCAAAACGGTGAAGGAAAACATCGTGAGGAATCCAGTTAGTATTCTTATAAGCGGCGATGGGCTTGCAACTTGTCATGTATGGAATGATAACTACTGTAAAATGTGGGCATGTGCCTATAATGTTTGGACGTGCCTCTGACTACCCCGTTGAAGAGGTCTAGCTCATCAAAGGATCTAAGTGTCTGAAGATCTGAGGGATTACAGTCGTGATCCTACTTTTTTTTTATTTGTAATCGTCAAGTACGTTAGACATACTCTCAGATCTCCAGGCGCACAGAACCTTGGAGATACCTAAAGGAGGCAGTCAGAGGCACGTTCAAACATGACATTTGGCATGCCCACATTTTGCTGTAGTTACATTTGTAATACATATTGTAGAACTTATGGCAATTAAAATAGGATTAGAATAATATATTATTGTAGTGCCCTAGCGGGGCCCATGTTGAGAAACTCTGTACAAATATGTTAAGACCATTGTACCAACTGGAGCAATAAATGAATATGAATATGAATAATATGAATATGAATAATCGATGCACTGACTCAATAGGGTGGTTTTTCTTTCAAGTATTTCTTTCAAGGGGTGCTTTAAGACGAGTAATAAATGTTTTTTATGAAGGCAGAATCGTTTTTTCTCAATAACCAAACATACAGTTTTGTTTTTTTTATGACAAAGATATAATCTAGATAAATTATAGACTGAAACACGATTGATTTTTTTGAATTGAGGCGACAAATTTTGATGTGGTTTTCTATGTTTACTCATGATACGACGTTAACAAAAATAAAACAGGTGCGCTAGTGTAACCTAAATATCAAAAATTTACCTATAATATTCCTAAGAAAAATATTTAAAGATTAATTTAATTTACAAAAAATATCTATTAAAATTATAAAGGCTCTAATCTATAATATAAAAATGAATCGCTGATTGTGTTGCTAAGCGCAATTCTCGAGAGCAGCTGAACTGATTTCGCTAATTATTTTTTTGTTGTATTCGTTACTAGCGACCCGCCCCGGCTTCGCACGGGTAGCATGTTATTATACATATAAACCTTCCTCCTGAATCACTCTATCTATTAAAAAAAACCGCATCAAAATCCGTTGTGTAGTTTTAAAGATATAAGCAAACATACATACAGACGCGGGAAGCGACTTTGCTTTATACTATGTAGTGATTATCAGAAGGTTTTTATGGAAAAAAAATGAAATTGTCAGGACAACGTCTGTCGGGATAGCTAGTTTCTTAATATTTATATGGGACAGGAAGCGTACCTACTTAAAACCTGGAATTAAAGGGAGTCTCTTTCCTCGTTACGTATAAATGAATATAATTATAATTATATTCATTTATAATAATTATTTTATAATATCGGAGTGTTATTTAAATTATGCGCTGCGCCGCTTTGATTGATACTCGCCATTTTAATTTAATAAAAACCCTAATTTATGCATGTTTTTTCCCTTTAAATAAATCCCATTTTCCTTTTTCATTATTGTCTCTTTAAATAAGAACAGAGGTAAAAATATAATAGATTTATCAAAATAAGGATTGAAATGAAAGTCTTGCGGGAATTTGTTATGAAAAAGGAATCGCGACTGAATCCCCAAATGCGGTAGACATCCTCTCAGATCACCATGAGCTTAGATCAATTAAGTCTTCTAAAAGGGTAGTCAGAAGCAAGTTCAAACATAAGGTACCGTTAGCACATGCCCACATCTTGCAGTACGTGATAGGTTGCAAGCCCATCGCTGCTTATAATAATACTTATGTACAGATTTTCTCACTATGTTTTTGAGCACGTGCTTTATATTTTTCAAATAGAAAAAAAAATCATTTAAGCACGGCCAGGATTCGAGGCTTCGATTGAAATTCAAAGCAACTATCACTCGGCCAACATAGTATAAATAAAATAAATAGGATCACGACTGTAATCCCCAAGTACGGTAGACATCCTCTCAGATCTTCAAACGCTTCATCCTTTGAAGATGTCTAGTAGGGGTAGTCAGAGGCACGTTCAAACATTATATTTGGCACATGCCCACATTTTTTGCTTTTAAATGTATCTACCAGTATAGTTTTAATTTGAATCCATACAAGCAGAGAATTTGTTTGGTCGCCAATTAATAGTTCGTTTGTTTATCTATATGTTGTATCTATATGTACATACCCTAATAGCTCTTCGAGTGTTTATTTATTAAAACAACAATACCAATATCAACAACATTTTTGCACTCGGAATCCTCATGAAAGTTAAATCAAAATCGATTTGAATATCAAATTCTAATAACGATTTTGTAACTAGAAGCTTATGAAAAGGTTTGAAATTACAATACATTTCATTAAAAAGTTTTTTAGGGTTCCTTACCCAAAGGTTAAGGCGCTCCCAGTCGACGATTGTTTTTGTTCGAAACGAAAAAATAAATACTTGTGAACAAGCCACATCTCCTATTTTATAATGTATAGTATATGTGAATAAAGATGTACCCATCTTTAATCACTTCGATAAATAATCCTACCGACCGCTGCAATGACGACAAACACACGTCGGAGCGTGGTCCGCCTTAGCTTTTCGAATAAATTAATGATATAAATTATGTATAATTACTTATCAAAAATCTATTCTAATAGAAATCTAGATCTACATATTACCTATCTTTAACAATAAATCACAAGTTGATTTTAATAGTAGGTATATAAAATATTTAGATTATAAATTCTAAAACGTATCATTTTGAAATAATATTTTTATCGTGAAAAGTTTCTGCTATTATGTTTTCAGCTTAATAGAAATCTAAGTAGGAACCTGAAGTAATATACTTATAAAAATAGGATATGTGGCTTGTTCAGAAGTATTTCTTTTTTCGTTTCGAAAAAGAGCAATCAGCGACTGGGAGCCCCTTAATAACGGGAGCCTATTACTAAGACTCCGCTGTCCGTCGGTCTGTCACCACCTGTATGTCAACCGTGATAACTGAAATTTTCACAGATGATGTATTTCTGTTGCCGTTATAACAACAAATACTAAAAACAGAATAAAATAAATATTTAAAGTGGGTCTCGCAAACAACAAACGTGATTTTTTTGCCGTTTTTTATAGATAATGGTACGGAATCCTTCGTACGCGACTCCGAGTCGCACTTGGCCAGTTTTTTATTTATACCCCTTTGATGGTTCAGTTGCCTTTTCTCTTATTTAAAATAAAAAACCGGCCAAGTGCGAGGCGGACTCGCGCACGGAGGATTCCGTAAAAAAACTAAGTTTGTTGTATGGGAGCCTCACATAAATATTTATTTTATTCTGTTTTTAGTATATGTTGTTATAGCGGCAATAGAAATACATCATCTGTGAAAATTTCAACTGTCTAGCTATCATGGTTCATGAGATACAGCCCTGTGAAAGACAGACGGACTGACAGACAGACGGACAACGAAGTCTCAGTAATAGGGTCTCGTTTTTACCCTTTGGGTACGGAACCCTAAAAAACAAATTAACTTATCGAACAATTATACTTTAAGTGATAATAATACTTTAAGTGGGGCTCCCACACAACAAACGTGTTTGCCGTTTTTTTATAGATATTGGTACGGAACCCTGCGTGCGCGAGTCCAATTCGCACATGGCCGCTTAATTTGAATTTGAATTTGAACTTCAACAAATACCATAAAACAACTCTTCTGAGGATTGTTAAACATGAAATTCGTAGATAGAACGTAGGTAGGTAGAATATGAGTATTCTATTCATGTAGATTGGTATGAGTACCAAGATGACACCAAAAGATCTACAATTATCATAAAATTCCCCGCCATTCATATATAACAAAGAGTATATTTTTCAACAATGGATTTAACTGTGCAGTTGGTAATTGGTAGGAAAATGATTCAGTTCCTATTTACGGCAGGTGTCCTCAATCATTATTAGAATGAGTCATAATCTGTCGCGCTCTATGTTACTTGTTAGGATTCCCACATTATAGTCAAAGTTAAAGTTGTAGCCCCAAACTGAGCAAAGTTTGTATTTGAACCGGATTGCTGATAGGATTAGGTATTTAAAAAGCCGTGTTGGCCGAGTGGTAGGTACCTCGACTTTCAATATGAAGGTCGTGGGTTCGAATCCCGGCGTGCATCAATGAATTTTACTTTATGATAATGGCAATTGATGAGGTAATGATTGCCGCTATTAAAATGAATTTATAATGAAGAATCACTAATTTAATTTAAGCAATCAAATTTTGAAAAAATGCTAAATTATGAAGTTGAAAATATTCGCCAGTGATTTTGAAAATATTGGCCTACTACTCTTCACTACAAATATTTGTGTGATGAACATAGATGTTTGTTCTGTGTCTGGGTGTTATTATGTATCATATGTATTTACATAAAAAAGTATATTCAAATTCAAAAATCATTTATTTCAATAATATCACAAGGATCACTTTGAAACATCTTAGGAACTAGGTGAAGCTACGCCGATTCCTCGCCACCAAGCTTAGAAGAATCAGGCAACAAACACGGCTTGGGGTCTACCTTTTTATTAATTATCCTTTTCTTAATGCTATGTGGAGCCTCCTGTGTGGTGCCGATCGAACAAGAATAATAATTAAAAGTACTAACCGAGTACGTACAACAATAAAAACAAATAACTAAAGAGCTTCAGCTCAGTTATCTAGTTCCCATTGCACAAACTTTGCTTAGTTAGGGGCTAGATGGCCATGCGTGAAATGTCCACCATGTTACAACTTTATTTTTCATCTTAGCAATCGGTTATGGTAGATTGTAAGAATCGCAGGCGCCGGCCTCTTTAAATAATATAGACGTCTAGAATATGTGGGTCGAATCTTCTAGAAGCCAAGGAAGTATTACCGTACCGCTTGGGGAATCTTCCTATTTTTATATTAGGGTAAATCTTTTACAAAAAGGGATATAAGTAACTTGTTTTGTGTGGATTAATGTTCGTCTCGCTATTTCAACCGACAAGAGCATTTTGGAATATATGTGTTGTTATTTTTGGTCGGGAAGATGATTTCGTTTTGGGTAATCGTTGCGAATTCTCCCGAGTTTTTGGGAAATAGGTTGAGAGCTGACCTCACCATTGCCGGCAAAGGATTGTTTCTTTTCTGGGGCGCCACCACGGCGGAAGGCCGTGGAGGTCTATTCCTTTTGGGAGGTCAGGAAGCCCTGAGGAAGTGTTATGTTGTGTAACCTGTGAGCGGCCTGGTGCGGGATTTCATTCGAAGGGGGAACCAAACCCCGCAGAACGTGAAATCACGGGATCTCCGGCTCTAAGCCAGGATATCCGAGAATAGTCACCCGCGCACGCACACGTGCGATTGGAGGATAGAAAAGGTAAGCGTCTTTTACCAAACCAGTGCCCGCCAAGGATTGAAATTGTGGTTCGATGGGTAGAAATCATCCAGGATTGTTTTGTTTTAGGTTACCTAGCTGTCGTGGACATTTTGCTGGGATGCTGAAGCTGTATTGCCGATATACTACCGGTGGTGTACAGGCGTTGTAACACCTTCCTAAAGGTATGTATTGTTACTGTCTGCAAGGTGAAGAATGTGCAACCCCGAAATATTTCCCATTGGCTGTTCCGGTGTTGTGCTAATGTCTTACTTTTGTCCTTGCAGAAGGTGTTTTTGGGATACCCCGAGCCTGACCATGTATTTGGTCACACGAGGTTGTCGTTGGAGTTTTCTGGGCTGTGGTTGGATTGTGGGTAGGAGTGAAACCCACATGGTGGTTTTCTTCTCAGTACCTTCGTACTGAATCTACTAGTTATATCCGTAAGTAAAGTGCTGTTTGTGGAAGGATTTTTTAAACGGTCTCTCACCCGTAGTGAGAGTGGCGTCCAAATGTATTTATTATTTTAAAACCCAATGGTAAATGTTATCTCTGACATCCTACCTACCCTGAGTCTAGCTGGCATATTAAAGATAGGTTAGGGGTACCCTATTATTATAGAAAGTGAACCTTGTATGTAGTAGCAGCTATCATATGTATTACTTTAACCCTAATTTTAAGAAACAAGTGTAATTTAAATATAAAATTAAGAATTAAGTTAAGTCTATCCTGCATAAATTCTCTCCCATCTCACTGCCTCTGTATTGTGTATTTTGTAAATCAGAATAATAATTTCAGTTTAAACTTATCAAGCCTTGTTTATTCTTACACGACTACTCCAACCTTACCCTATAGGTAGGTAGAAAAATATTTGTAACAACCATTATTTATTTATTTGCTAACTCGCGTTAATATAGCCACAGTATAATCGCCACTGGGCGGAGCGGTGGGCGACGGAGCACGTGCCAAATAACACCTTTTAGTTATTTCATTACCATTTTTTGTTGTTTATTTTATTATAATTCCATAAACTTAATTTAGGATAAACACGTTCTCGTTTTATGTATTTTTTACTCATTTATTCTCAAGGCCTGCTTACTGAGTTGGTAGGGGTGTACTCGTTAACCGAAAACGAAATTTCGTGACAATAATATTCGTTTCAAAATGACATCGTTACGACTTTAGTTTGAACAGTTATTTTGTAAAAACATGATTATGATATTTGTACAGGTTGCTTGGGTATCAAATAAAACATCTCGAATGATATAGGTAATCATCAAACGTGTCCGCTTCGCTCGCAGGCCTCGCTTTGAGTGATCCGATGAACACTCGGTATTCGTATTCACTCGGCTAGCCTCGGGAATCGAAGACGTTATCATCACTTTAATATTCCGTATACACTACAATATTCATACAAATGTTGGTACTGAGTGCCATAAGACCTACGCATTTTATGCTGTTTAGGTACCTATACCTACGGTTCCAATATAATACCTACGCAGAAGCGTAGGCATAGGTGCATAAACAGTGAATAGTTACTATGAAAAGTGTACATATTAGGTATTATCTAACATTAGGTATTGCATTCAACATCATAACATGATAATCATGTTTTTACAAAGTAGCGTTGCTGATTTGTAAGTAGGATGATTGTATATAGTATCGATGATTGTCAAAAGTATTAACGGTCGTTCCTTCGTTCAAACTACAGTCCAACTTAGGTAGGTACATCGTGATTATAAGTACCTAAGTATAATAATATCATAGTTGTATCTTTTTAGTTGCAAAAAAATGATTTGATTTAATAATTATCATCAAACAGAATAATGCCAGATGTTTTCAAATAAAAATAAGTTTTCTTTTGAAAAATATTTTTTAAACAAAAGCTTTTGTAAAATCATGTAAACCATCGAGCACCAGCGCGCTATCACCTGTCACATCATACAACATTGTCATCGGAACTTGACAAGTATGCAAAGTTTTTACTCAATCGAAGTATTTACTAAGGAGTTCCGCTGTAAGTGTCTGTTGAACAGCTCCTGAGTCAATCATCAGATCAGCTCACTGTCACCATATTATTGCATTGTCACCGAAGTTACATAAGTATGCCAAATTTCAGCACTATCCGTTGGGGATAACTGCTTCAAAATTGAGTTGCAAGTTTCCACCTTAACAAACATAGTTACATAGTTACCTACATACATTGCAAGTTAAATAAAAGCTTGTAAAAATAGGATCAAGACTGTGTAATCCCCAAACACTTACAAGAATGCTAACTGGATTCCTCACTATGTTTCCTTACACCTTTTTATGCACGTTTAATGCGCATATACATTTTTCGAACAGTGGAAGGTATCTCGACTTTCAAACCCACGACCTTCGGATTGAAAGTCGAGGTACCTCCCACTCGGCCAGCCCGGCTTTTATATTTTAAAATAAACGCGCTGAAATGCTTTTATAGCGGTCTGAGTCTTAGCGGATTAAATAAAATGGAGGCGAAATCCTGTTGTGCTAAGTTAAATTAGTTTTATATTCAATTTGAAACGGTAAACCTGTGTAGTCTTTTGATCTTCCTACTTTAAATTGTATGCAGACCAACAAAGGAGATAGGATAATCTATTTGCCTAAATTTTAAGTATTTAATAGATAGGTTACCTACAATTTAATTTAGTAAGGTAATATTTATTATATATTTTTATTACATTTTATTATTTATTATATATTTATATAGGGATATAATACATACATACAGTCGTGGTCAACTAATTAGGGACACTCTTTGGTTAAACCGAATTGTGAATTTATTTTTTATTTTCCAACGAGTCTAAACCATATTCCATATCTCTTACATGTAAGTATAATTAGTCATTTATGTGCCCGATTATACAAACAATAACAACTTCTTAAACATTAAACCTCTTTACAGTATAGCTGATAGATTATCGTAGTGCTATTTGTTCAAATAATGCTGGCTGGCCATTTAATTAGGGACACTGAGATATTGCGTTCTATTTTCAAAATTTTAATCTCAATACTTTTTTACTTCTTCTCTTATTGTTTCGTGGTAGTTTTGGCGGCAATCCCGATATTTATTTTAAGTTTTGAAAAATATTTTGAAGAAAAATGGGTAAAAATAAAAGTTGCGATCCAACACTACGAAAAATTATCATGAAGTTTGTTGTCGAGCATGGTTGGCCATACCGAAGGATAGCAGAACATTTAAATTGTTCAAAAACTATGGTATACAATGCAGTGCAACATGTCAGACGCAATAACACAGATTTAAATGTGCCCAGAACAAAAAGATCAAGAAAAACAACTCCGCAAGAAGATAGAATGATAACCAGGTTAGCTAAGAAAGATCCGTTTCTAGGCTCTATTTTAATTAAACACGAAGTGTTTGGGACAGACGAAAGAGCTGGTGTCTCAGCGAGGACCGTTCGACGACGTCTGGTAGAAGCAGGGTTGTTCGGAAGAGTGGCTCGTAAAGTACCGTTGTTGAAGAAAGAACATAGAAATGCTCGTTTGGCGTTTGCACGTAAATATGGACAATGGACCTACGCCCAATGGCAACATGTATTATTCTCTGACGAGACCAAGGTTAATTTGATTTCTTCAGATGGAAGGCAATACGTACGGCGTCCAGTAAAAGCGGAAATGAATCCAAGATTCACAAAAAAGCAGGTGAAACATGGCGGTGGAAACATTAAAATGTGGGGTTCATTTTCTGGACGTGGAGTGGGACCTGTGAGGAAAGTTCAGGGTAACTTAGACCAACATCAATACAAGGCAATATTGGAGGAAACGATGCTTCCCTATGCTAAGGAGCATCTCCCTATTATATGGACGTTTCAGCATGATAACGACCCGAAACATACCGCCCGTTCAGTCAAGTCGTTTCTTACCAGTCAGTCAGTATCGGTGCTAGATTGGCCAGCAAATAGCCCGGACCTTAACCCAATCGAGCACCTTTGGCACGAAATCAAGAAAAAAGTAGCCACTTATCGTACCACAACTTTAGATGAACTTAATGAAGCTTTTTGTGAGGCATGGGCAAACATTCCTGTCGAAACATGCCAGAAACTGATAATGTCTATGCCACATCGGTGTCAATCGGTAATTACTAACAAAGGTTTTGCTACTGGGTACTGATTTTACACGTAATAAAATGGAGCTGTTAAAGATATTATAATACTGCAGATTATTAGTTTTGTTTAACTCTATTTTTCATTATAGTTTACTGTCCTTAATTAAATGTCCAGCTACAGAATTATACCTTAAAATTGAATACATGTTCAACCTTTGATATTAAATACTTTTTTCTATTTATTTATTCTTTTATTTACAGCCATTTAAAGCATAATAATCGGACCAAATTATGCAAATAATAGTTACTGAGAAATCAATAGGGTTCTATATTTGTATGTACATAACCGGTTATTGTTCTTCACTATCTTACATGTCCCTAATTAGTTGACCACGACTGTATATCAATATTTCTATATTCGTATGTTTTTAGCTATATAATTATTTATTTGATTACATTCATATTAAATATTTTTAGTAGTGCACCTCGACCGATCTTCCATTTATCGTTATATTCATTCCATCCTAAGGTTGTCTGGAAGAGATCGCTTTCTAGCGATAAGACCGCCCATTGAACAGTGTTTCTTCTAGTTTAAGTTTATCTCTTTATTATTTTGTTTTAAGGCGGCTGTTTCAAATATGACAGCTCGCATTTTTTGTACTTTTCCGTATTCTGTGGCCGCACACTACGAATAGTGCAAACGCACACATTGAAGCTACTTCACACTTCATTTACCAAGACTAAATAACTAGTCTTGATACTTGAAAATATTTGGTGCAATAGGTATGTCATATTTGTATAGGTAGGTATGTACTTAATAATTTTATAGGTTGCACTTGACAAAAAGAAAATAAATATAGAATTAATTAATATATATTATAAGACAGGTTACAAATCGTAAAGTGCTACTACACAGTTACTAATATTTGACTGTGCAAAAAATATTTGTTAGGTACCTATACCTACTAATAAAATACATTATGACAAAACGGTAAGTATCGTTTTTTTATAAGCTCTTATTTAACTTGCAGTTTATGTACATATTTATGTATCTATGTTTGATAAGGTGTAATCTTGCAACTTAATTTTAAGCAGTTATCCCCAATCGATTGAGCTGAAATTTTGCATACATAATATGGTGACAGCGAGCTGATCTGATGATGGAGTCAGGAGCTGTTCAACGGAACTCTTCACTAAATAGTCGAATTGAGGCAAAACTTTGCATATCTATATACCTGGTCTGATGATGGAGGTCGGATGTAGCCATCGGAACTCCTCAACTACACAACATAACCACGTCGCGTTTGGGCTCGTTATTTTTATCTTGACGAGAACTAGAGCACAAGAATTTACAAAAGCTTGATTTAAAAAATATATTTTTAATAAAAAAACTTATTGTCATCTAAAATCGATGACGGCACCGTCAACGTTTCGAGTACCACTCACAGAAAGTTTTGAAAGTGAAATACTGATAAAATATGTAGGTATGCTTTTGAATATTGTGTGCGAGCTATGATCTCGAAAATCCATAGACAGCGCGTAGCTAGGGTCAACAAGTTCTGGAATTAAACAGTTATTGTAAAATTTTACTAAATAATCTTCCATAATATTTTCTTTCCAGAAAAAGAGATGACCAGCTGCTCTTTTTACAAATTCATATTTTCCATTGTATTTATACTAAATGACATCACAAACCCGCAATACTTTTTAAGACCTATCCAAAGACATGGAGAGTATGCGAGAAAAAAAAAACATCTGAAAATATATATTTATTTCTACCACATTGTCGGCGTGACTAGTATATTCATGCCAAATTACAGCTTTCTAGTATTAAGAGTATCTGAGCTAAGCTGCGGACGAATGGACGGAAATGGCAAAACTATAAGGGTTTTTTGTAAACTACGAAACACTAAAGAGCACTTTCAGTATTTCGAATTAAACAATTTTTCAGGACACTTTATTATTTTTTTAATATTTAATTATTTGCATCATGTACAACTTAAGTATATGCCATCAAAAACAACTTGTAAAAATTAAAATAAAAAGCCAATTCTCGCAACGCAACTCAGTTCTTCTATCGTAAAAAGTTGTGAGATTTCAATGTCTGTCTGTCTGTCCAAAAAATTACCTGAACTGTTTCGAGAAAAGGATGGTACGACTGTGCCGCTTTTTTGCTTAACTTGGCGGGGGCACTACCGTGCCCCCAGATAAACCTTGCCTTGATAATAACAAATACCGACCTTTTTAGAAGGTTCAACATTTTTGGTTCAATGCGTATCGTATCATTCGTCAGTCATTCATCAGTCGTCAAAATTGATTAATGCTAGATTTGTTGCACACCAGCACTCGGAGTCTTTTTATAGTTTTGGGGATGTTTTTAAATTAAAAATAGCATATTTATAAGCTAGGGGTATATTTACATCGACAGCAAATTTCAATTTCATCCGTTTAGTCGTTTAAGTCTGATTGAGGTACAAACATCCAAACATACCTAACATCCGCACAAACAAATCAGATTTATAATATTAAATGTAGATAGATAATAAATATAAATTATATTCGTAATCGAAAATTCAGATAATTTTTCGCATTTTGTTCAGATAATGTATCAATTTTTTCCATCCATGTATAAAAAAACACGCTTGGTAATATAGGGGAGGCCGGGTTAAAACCGTACTAAGGGTCATGGTACCTTTTTAGAACTTTCATTTCAAAACAGAAATGTATCAAATCATTATTTATATTTATTTAGTAGGACTAATTAGGGACACAAACAGGTTCACATTTTTCTGAAATTTAATATTTTTATTAAAATAACAATCAAATACGAAACATCTGCTTATTTCGATTTTGCTCCAACGCGACGTATGCAAAAAGGTAAAACCGTAAACTATTATCATACTGTTTCGAAACGTAACTCGATGTAACGCATCTTCTACAAAAAATCATCCAACTCTTTCATAGTCTGTACAGTGTACATGAGCCCAGCCCTTACAACTCATGCATTGTACCTAACCTTCATCTGTGTGGCTTGCACCAAATTCGTCAAGGCAATATATTATACAAATGTTATCATTAGTTTTGCATGTCCACTATTTTACCCCAGTATCCGGTTATGTCAGACTTCCCCTAAATTCGAAGAAAAATGTGACGTGGACGTGCTTCCCCGAGCGCGTCTGAGCGCTGACTGACGTGCCGACTTGAGGTGAATGTGAGTTTTGTATGGAAAAAATGTATGGATAAGTTTTATTGCATTTTATATTGTTCATAAATGAAAAAGTAAATTATTTGAAAACAAGATAATGCCACGCGGTATAGAGAAATATAAAATCTACAATTTCGTATTATTTTCAAATAAAAATATGCTGTGGGTCTAAAGATATTGGTACCTAACCAGACCCCATTTTTCGACATTTTCAGCGGTTCTTGCGACGGTAAAAACGTATTTTTTTGAAAATGTTGTATAGAACTGGCCAGTTTTTATTATCTACTATTAAATATGAATATATTATCAGTAATTTTGTATCATTATATCCTCACAATTGTGATTCCTGGTTTTTAAATCGGTACCTGAAAATCATTGAAATACGTGTGTGGGTGTGAGCCGGGCCTTAATGGTGTACAATAAAGCATTTTCATTCATTCATTCATTCATTTATTTAACAGAAAAATAAATTACAGAATTAGACAAATTATGTTTGGTAGCATAATGACTTGCCTCACAGCTCAGTTGGTAGTAACTCTGCCTTCTGCGCTGTAGGTTGTGAGTTCGATCCCCACCCGGGGCAAACATTTGTGTGATAAACATAGATGTTTGTTCTGTGTCTGGGTGTTACTATGTATAATAAGTATGTATTTAAAAGAAAGTATTTAAGTATTCTATCAGTTATCTGGTTCCTATAGTACAAGCTTTGCTTATTTTAGGGCTAGATGGCGCTGCGTGTAAAGTCCGTCAATATTTATTTGGAAATAGAGACACAAAGATAGTAGGTTTTTACCTAAATATTATATGCGCATCAAAACACGTGCTCAAAACGGTGAAGGAAAACATCGTGAGGAAACCAGTTGGTATTCTCGTCACGTATGGAATGCTAACTACTGCAAAATGTGGGCATGTGTCCAAATATAATGTTTAGACGTGCCGCTGACTACCCCCACTAGACATCTTCAAAAGATCTAAGCGCCTGGAGATCTGTGAGTATGTCTACCGTACTTGGGGATTACAGTCGTGACACTATTTTTTTGATAGATAGTAGGTTTGTTTATTATATAACTAGTTTACAAACTAATTAGACGTTTTGACATCACGATCGCATTTTCAATTTATCACTACATAGTATAAAGCAAAGTCGCTTTCCGCTTCCCGCGTCTGTATGTCTGTATGTATGTTTGCTTATATCTTTAAAACTACACAACGGATTCTGATGCGGTTTTTTTTAATAGATAGAGTGATTCAGGAGGAAGGTTTATATGTATAATAACATGCTACCCGTGCGAAGCCGGGGCGGGTCGCTAGTCCTCAATAAAACTTTGACAAAATTTCCCCACGACTTGCTTAATTTCTTGTCACCCTAATCATAATTACCATCTTTGATTATCTTTAAATTCTTCTCACGATTACCAAGAGTTTCATACCTTTTTGATATCACTGTGCGTCGCATTCCATTTTTAGGATTCCGTACCCAAAGGGTAAAAACGGGACCCTTTTACTAAGACTTCGCTGTCCGTCTGTCTGTCACAGAGCTGTATCTCATGAACCGTGATAGCTAGACAGTTGAAATGTTCACAGATTATGTATTTTTGTTGCTGCTATAACAACAAATACTAAATCACTACATAGTATAAAGCAAAGTCGCTTTCCGCTTCCCGCGTATGTATGTATGTATGTATGTTTGCTTATATCTTTAAAACTACACAACGGATTTTGATGCGGTTTTTTTTAATAGATAGAGTGATTCAGGAGGAAGGTTTATATGTATAATTATATGCTACCCGTGCGAAGCCGGGGCGGGTCGCTAGTACAGAATAAAATAAATATTTGATTCCCAAACAACAAACGTGATTTTTGGCCGTTTAGAGATTTATTAGAGAGATTTATAGATAATGGTACGGAACCCTTCGTGCGCGAGTTCGTCTCGCATTTGGCTGGTTCAATTTCTGAACAAGCCACCATTTCGAAGATAATCATACGAGCTAAGTAAATTATAGACAGTTTCTTTTTATTTCAAGATAATGCAGTTTTTTCCATCTTATCCGGGTAGACTCAGGCCATACAAAAAACCAAACATTTCACATATCACCTTAAATAAAAGCTTGTAAAAAGTTACAACACTCTATTATGTCGTACTACTCATGAAAATTGTGGTTTTACCCAACTATGAGCCTCACTATTCCATCCCCTATTTACTGTGTTCGTATTACAAGGGTATTGCATAAACAATATAAATTGTGATTAGGGTTTGGGAAGTCTGGACAGTTTCAAAATCCCGGGACTTGAAACAGCCTACGTTAAAAGTCCCGGGGCTTAGAGACTTCTCAGAATAAAATTAGAATTGAGTTAATTTCTAGGGAATTGTATTTATAAAAAGGCAATTGGTAGAAAAACCAACATTAAGCATAACATGAAATATCAATTTAACGTAAATTTCAGTCCAAATCTAAGATTTATTGATTAATTGCTGACACAGACAATCATAATCAAACGTCCCAAAAAAACGAATATGGCGGCTTACGCATTTATTTTGAACGGTTTTTTGTATGGGCTGAGTCTACCCGGACAAGACGGAAAAGTGATAAAATTGAATTTTCTTGAAAACCATCAAACTTAAAAAGAAACTGTCTATAATTTACTTAGCTAGTATGATTACCTAGCGAATTATATAAATATGAACTGTATAGCTAAGCTATTCATAGTTTTTATTAAAAACGAAACTAGTGTTTTGAAGACCCAACTTTGGAAAATAAATCTATCAAGAAAAGTTTCAGTCAAGTTATCTTTGATATAAAAAACAAAACTGTATGTTTTGCGGGTGTTGAGAAATAGTTATTTGTTATATGTACAAGAGTGCAAAGTTGCTTTTTAACCGCGTGTTCAATTTTGATGACCGAGCAAGCGAAGGATTCTAAAATTGAATCACGAGCGCAGCGAGTGATTCAAAATTAGAATCCTGAGCGTTAGCGAGGGAATCAAAAGTGCACGAGGTGAAAAATCTTTGCACTCGAGTGCAACACGTAACTTTTCATTCCACCTCAGCGAGGAAAGGACTAAATGCAAAAAAAAAACGTTTACAATCACAAGATAGGTACTTTTATTTCAGTTTAGGTATTAACTACTACATTATGACAGGTAAGTATTACAGAATAATCTTAATAATGAAGTGAAAAAATGCCGCGTAAAGAACCGCGTACAAAGCAAATTGAAAAAAGAACACCAAGAAGGCTCCGAGTCTGAGTTTTTAACAAATTAAAAAAAAGTTGTATGATATATTCGGCACCATAGAGGTAGCAGTAAATAGGTTTAATGATTTTTTTTATTCACAAACTTAGTGCACACGATGTTCTAAATTCAATTTACTTTATCCTCTAGAGAATAAAAACGGCTTTTGCACTCAGATATTGAAGAGCAAAAATACTCTTTCCGAGATGGTGGGATGAAAAAACTATTCTGCATTCATCAAAAACATTTATTACTCGTCCTAAACTATTAGATTAACGCTTCGTTCTTTCTATGTTTGAAAATAAAAAATATTTCAATACAATTTCGATAACCGTGTCTCGTCTCGACCCGAAAGTCCCGGGAAACGAGACATCTAAAAGTCCCGGGACTTCGAGACACGAGACGTCCCGAGACCAAAGCCCTAATCGTGATCTACCGCCCAACCTTCGTTATCGTCACTTTATGCTGGGAAAATGTAGCTATAATAAATGTCTGTAAATACTTGACGCTTTATTTCTTTACCGTTCGTGCCATTTACTGGTTTGTACAAAAAACTATTCACCTACACCTAATAGGTATAAACAGAAAAAAAATGCCGTGTTGGCCGTGTTGGAGATACTTTCAATACAGTCGTCAAGGTCGTGGGTTTGAATACCCAGCGTGCATCAGAATTTTTCTGCTCGAAAAATGTATATGCGTATCCAAACACATGCTCAGAACGGTGAAGGAAAACATCGTGAGGAAACCAGTTAGTATTCTTATAAGCGGCGATGGGCTTGCAACCTGTCACGTAGTTAGCATTTCATACGTGACAGGTTTTGAGCACGTGCGCATATACATTTTTCGAATAGAAAAATCCATTGATGCACGCCGGGATTCGAATCAACGACCTTCAGATTTAAAGTCGAGGTACCTCCCACTCGGCCAACACGGCTTTTTTAAATACTAGTTGTCTTTAAACTTCAATAAATAATAAAGTTGTGCGAAGCCAGAGTAGATAGATATAAGGTAGGGCTGCCATCCTTCCGGGTTTCCCCGTATTTGTCCTAGTTTAGAGGGCGTCCGGGGAGCGTCCGGGCGGGGTTCCAGACGAGCACTGTGCCGGAATTGTGAAATCAACTTTTCGATTAAAGGAGCCGTTTGTGAAATATTAAGCTTTAAAATGCACCCCCATTCCCCCTGTTAAAATGTCCGGGTTCTGGGCTCTAAAATCCGGGGTTTTCACGTGTCTTGTCCTGGTTGCCAAATTTTAGAGATGGCAGCCCTAATATAGGGTGATGACATCGATAAAACAGGAACATTCTAGGAAGTGCGCTGTCAGAGAAACAAAGGCTTCGTTGCACGTGTCTCTTTTATGGAAATACTAGCCGACCCGTGACAGACTTTGTCCTGCCTTCATTTCAGTAATTGCATATAAAAAAAAACACTTTCAGTAAACTTCCAATTTTATCCCTATAAACCTTGTCCTGATAACATAAATAACGAATTTTGGTAGATTAATAAATTTTTCATCCCACCATCTCGGAAAGAGTATTTATACCATACCTACTTTAAAAAGCTTATTTTATTCACGCAAAACAGTGAATAAAAAGGCCTTTTATTCACTGTTTTGTTTTTATTCACTATTTTGGTGTTTGAATTTGGAACACAAAATATATCCGGTCTCTATTTCAATGCTTACACAAACTCCTTGCGCTGAGATTCGAAATTCAAAACTCTTTGGTGCAAATAAATTCTCGAGATTTGATTGGTCGATATTTGCGACAAGGAGTTTGGCATTAGATTAAATAAATATTCTCGTAGTCATGGTATAAAGTATAGTATGCAACTCCTGAATAAAGTACGAATTTATATTGAGGGCCATGAATCACTCGCGTCGTTCAGGATTCTAACAGTTGAATCACTCGCTGCGCTCGTGATTCAATCATTAGAATCCTTCACTTGCTCGTGACTCATCTACGGCCCTCGCTTTAAATCCGTCCTTTATTCACTAGTTGCATAATATACTATTTTGCTCTTCAATATCTGAGTGCAAAAGCCGTTTTTATTCTCTAGAGGATAAAGTAAATTGAATTTAGAACATCGTGTGCACTAAGTTTGTGAATTAAAAAAATCATTAAACATATTTACTGCTACCTCTATGGTGCCGAATATATCATACAACTTTTTTTTAATTTGTTAAAAACTCAGACTCGGACCCTTTTTGGTGTTCTTTTTTCAATTTGCTTTGTACGCGGTTCTTTACGCGGCAATTTTTCACGTCATTATTAAGATTATTCTGTAATACATACTTACCTGTCATAATGTAGTAGTTAATACCTAAACTGAAATAAAAGTATCTTGTGATTGTAAACGTTTTTTTTGCATTTAGTCATTTCCTCGCTGAGGTGGAATGAAAAGTTACGTGTTGCACTCGAGTGCAAAGATTTTTCACCTCGTGCTCTTTTGATTCCCTCGCTTGCTCGGTCATCAAAATTGAACACGCGGTTAAAAAGCAACTTTGCACTCTTGTATAACAAATAACTATTACGGTTTTTGTTAGAATGCGAATTTGACTATCGAATAGTCAAAATATTCTCAAAATGTCTGAAGGTAATTCCAAACATAACATTTAGCAGTAGTTAGTATATAGACATGACAAGTTGTAAGTTCATCGCCGCAAATTATCTGTTAAAATAGAAAAATCCATCGATGCACTGCCGAGATTCGAACCGACGATCTTCGGGCTTAAAAGAAATGTACACCACTCGGCCAACAAGTCTCTGCAATCTCTGCATGAACGAAGGCACTTTGTTATACGAGTAAAAACAATAGAAATCTCTCAACCGCGTTGAATGTCGAGTATAGTTCAATTAACGTTCTCCTTCTCCACAAATTTCTTTCCAATCCTCATTTTCCATGTGAATAATCAAAAGAGCCGTATTATTAACCAACTTCAAAAAGGAGGAGGTTATCAATTCACCTGAATGTTTATGTTACGCGATTACTCCGACGTTTAGGACGGATTTACAAAATTATTTTTTTATTTCATTTTTTTATCACGTAATTTTTTTTTAATTACGTGATAAGCACCCGTGTTAAAATCTATAGTTAAAAGAGCCGCAAGGTACCCCGACTTTCAATCTGAAGGTCGTGGGTTCGAATCCTTGCATTAGTGAATATTTCTGTTTAAAAATGTACATAATATGCGCATTAAAACACGTGTTTGAAACGATGAAGGAAAACATCGTGAGGACCACAGTTAGTATTCTTATAATTATATAATATAATAATTATATAATTTTTAAGGATACTACTTTATATTTGTACCTACCTATGAACGAATCATTTGACGTTTGTTATTCAAAAACTCGCCAAAACTGACAAAACTGAAGTAAAACTGACTTGTTAATTATTCAAAAGTCACAGTGTTTGTAACCAAATTTTTCCGAAACGGCTTGGCCAATTTTCATGACAGAAAAAATGTGTATATATTTGTTGGGTATGAGAATAGGTCGTAGGGTATTTTTTATACCCCTAAGTGATAAGGGTGGCATAAAGTTTGGGAAAAACTGAAAATGCTTTTTTCTATTAATATTCTACTATTATTGAAATTTGACAGGACAACGTCTGTCGGAACAGCTAGTATTGGTAAATACATGTACATACTACCTACTGTAAGTAGGTACTTATAAGTATCACATTGATATAATATTCATAAAATTTAGGCTTTCACCGTAAATTTGTTCTGATTTCTAATAGTTTCGATAGCAAACAATTTATATTACTAACTTTTTCTTGGAAATCTTTAAGAGCATCAAGAAATTCTTTGTAATACGAAACCATCGACTACATAGCCTAATAGACGCCTAATGGCTTCATTTCTTCAAACAAACAACTCTGTCAAGTCAGTGAGGTATGAGGTACGGGGGGAGTGGGAAAAAATGCATTCTGATTGGGCGGTTCAAGATGACGTGATTGACTAGGGATGGGAACTGTTGTCATGAGTTGTCGATAGCAGTCAGAGGCACGTCCAAATATTATATTCGGCACATACCCACATTTTGCAGTAGTTAGCAGTCCATACGTGACAGGTTGCAAGCCCATCGCCGCTTATAACAATACTAACTACTGGTTTCCTCGCGATGCGATGCGATGCGACTGGTTTCCACCGTTTTAAACACGGGACATCATCGGGGATCATCAGACATCGGGGTCGGGATCGGGATCGGGATCGGGATCGGGATCGGGATCGGGATCGGGATCGGGATCGGGATCGGGATCGGGATCGGGATCGGGATCGGGATCGGGATCGGGATCGGGATCGGGATCGGGATCGGGATCGGGATCGGGATCGGGATCGGGATCGGGATCGGGATCGGGATCGGGATCGGGATCGGGATCGGGATCGGGATCGGGATCGGGATCGGGAACGCGAACGCAAACGCGAACGCGAACGCGAACGAGAACGGGAACTTAAGACAACATTTGTTAATTCTAAAGCGATAATATTATAAATGCGAATAGCAAATAGGTTACTTCCATGTAGGAACAACGCGAGCGAAGCCGCGGACGGAAGCTAGTTGGCAATAAGTAGTTTTACTAGTTAGGTCCAACTGTTGTTGTTACTACTATGTAGGTTTATCGATCATCAATTATTGAGTAGTGGTACAACACTATTGACTATCGACAAGGAAAATAACCAGTGTAACTTGAGCTTGTGGTAATGGTTTTTTAGCATAAACAGACGAGATGTGCACGGGTCAAGGAAGTGGTCGGTACTACTGCAGGTTTGACGCGCGGTATTTTTTATCGGCCGTATAAGCCTGATGTTTTGGATGACAGTGTTCGCCTTGCATGCGGTGTCTTCTGGGCTATGTAGTCGATGTACGAAACTTACCCTCGTATTCAAGAACGACACTAAGAGAACACGCACCCACAGTGGACGAAATCATTTTTTATAAAAATCACTTTATGTGTTGTGCGACACTGCTTATTGTGACTAGAGGCACATTATCGTGTGCCTCTAGCCAAAGTTGAGCTCTAAAGGCACACGGTAGTGTGCGCCATAGTGTCGCTCAACACATAAAGTGATGTTTATGAAAAAAGATTTCGTCCACTGTGGGTGCGTGTTCTCATAGTGTCGTTCTTGAATACGAGGGTTAATATTTATGTTCGACAGATAACAAACATTTGAGACATGACATTTGATTTTGACAATAACACAGTGCTCCGATCTATATCTCACCCTCGTATTCAAGAACGACACTATGAGAACACGCACCCACAGTGGACGAAATCTTTTTTTATAAACATCACTTTATGTGTTGAGCGGCACTATGGCACACGCTACCGTGTGCCTTTAGAGCTCAACTTTGGCCAGAGGCACACGACAATATGCCTCTAGTCACACTATGCTGTGTAGCACAACACAAAGTGATTTTTATGAAAAAAGATTTCGTCCACTGTGGGTGCGAGTTCTCATAGTGTCGTTCTTGAATACGAGGGTCAGTATCTCTAAACTACGTTTCATAATTAGAGATATTTTTTTAATATCAAGAAAAGTCAACGTCAAAGTGCAATTCCAGTGATTCTAAAACATTTTTCACTTGAAAAATAGCCGACGAAAATTCGTAATTTATTTTATCAGGACTAGGTTTTTATGGAAAAAATTGCAATTTTCCTGAAAGTGTTTTAATCTATGCGATGACTGAAATTCAAGCAGGACAAAGTCTGTCACGGATCGGCTAGTACATAATAAGTTTTCTATTGAAAAACATTTTTGAAAAATCCTCCTTCGAACTACAAATAAGAGCAGCGCGCCTCTCGTTTGTGAAAAGACACTTGTATACACACTATTTTTGACCGGCAATTAGCCTACTAATCGACTTTACTTGAAGATCGTGAAAGATGCCCTATTCATATACAGTCGTGGTCAACTAATTAGGGACATGCAAGATAGTGAAGAACAATAACCGTTTATGTACATACAAATATAAAACCCTATTGATTTCTCAGTAACTATTATTTGCATAATTTGGTCCGATTATTATACTTTAAATGGCTGTAAATAAAAGAATAAATAAATAGAAAAAAGTATTTAATATCAAAGGTTGAACATGTATTCAATTTTAAGGTATAATTCTGTAGCTGGACATTTAATGAAGGACAGTAAACTATAATGAAAAATAGAGTTAAACAAAACTAATAATCTGCAGTATTATAATATCTTTAACAGCTCCATTTTATTACGTGTAAAATCAGTACCCAGTAGCAAAACCTTTGTTAGTAATTACCGCTTGACACCGATGTGGCATAGACATTATCAGTTTCTGGCATGTTTCGACAGGAATGTTTGCCCATGCCTCACAAAAAGCTTCATTAAGTTCATCTAAAGTTGTGGTACGATAAGTGGCTACTTTTTTCTTGATTTCGTGCCAAAGGTGCTCGATTGGGTTAAGGTCCGGGCTATTTGCTGGCCAATCTAGCACCGATACTGACTGACTGGTAAGAAACGACTTGACTGAACGGGCGGTATGTTTCGGGTCGTTATCATGCTGAAACGTCCATATAATAGGGAGATGCTCCTCAGCATAGGGAAGCATCGTTTCCTCCAATATTGCCTTGTATTGATGTTGGTCTAAGTTACCCTGAACTTTCCTCACAGGTCCCACTCCACGTCCAGAAAATGAACCCCACATTTTAATGTTTCCACCGCCATGTTTCACCTGCTTTTTTGTGAATCTTGGATTAATTTCCGCTTTTACTGGACGCCGTACGTATTGCCTTCCATCTGAAGAAATCAAATTAACCTTGGTCTCGTCAGAGAATAATACATGTTGCCATTGGGCGTAGGTCCAATGTCCATATTTACGTGCAAACGCCAAACGAGCATTTCTATGTTCTTTCTTCAACAACGGTACTTTGCGAGCCACTCTTCCGAACAACCCTGCTTCTACCAGACGTCGTCGAACGGTCCTCGCTGAGACACCAGCTCTTTCGTCTGTCCCAAACACTTCGTGTTTAATTAAAATAGAGCCTAGAAACGGATCTTTCTTAACTAACCTGGTTATCATTCTATCTTCTTGCGGAGTTGTTTTTCTCGATCTTTTTGTTCTGGGCACATTTAAATCTGTGTTATTGCGTCTGACATGTTGCACTGCATTGTATACCATAGTTTTTGAACAATTTAAATGTTCTGCTATCCTTCGGTATGGCCAACCATGCTCGACAACAAACTTCATGATAATTTTTCGTAGTGTTGGATCGCAACTTTTATTTTTACCCATTTTTCTTCAAAATATTTTTCAAAACTAAAATAAATATCGGGATTGCCGCCAAAACTACCACGAAACAATAAGAGAAGAAGTAAAAAAGTATTGAGATTCAAATTTTGAAAATAGAACGCAATATCTCAGTGTCCCTAATTAAATGGCCAGCCAGCATTATTTGAACAAATAGCACTACGATAATCTATCAGCTATACTGTAAAGAGGTTTAATGTTTAAGAAGTTGTTATTGTTTGTATAATCGGGCACATAAATGACTAATTATACTTACATGTAAGAGATATGGAATATGGTTTAGACTCGTTGGAAAATAAAAAATAAATTCACAATTCGGTTTAACCAAAGAGTGTCCCTAATTAGTTGACCACGACTGTATAGGCTGTTTGACCCTCGCAGTAGGTAGTCTGTGTTTTTATGTCCCTATCTTTATTTTTTAGGATTCCGTACCCAAAGGGTAAAAACGGGACCCATTTACACATCACACAAATGTTTATCCTGGGTAATCGAACCTACAACCTACAGCGCAGAAGACAGAGCCACTACCAACTGAACTGCGACGCCAGAGTTGATGATTTGTTAAATCAACATTATGTAGAGAATCCATTAAAAACAGTTACCTTAATTGATTTTACTGGAAACCGTGTTTACGTATCGAATCGGCAGTCAGGGAGTGGGTACAGTGCCTGGTCGTTAATATTACTTAAAATAATAGAGTTTTCAACACACTTGCTCGTAAAGTGAGCCTTATTGCATCGTTCGTAGGGCCATATACCGAGCTATAACAAATTCGTGCTTTATATTATTACACACTACTGCATAATAGAATTATCCCTACAAAGTGAAGTTAGTACTTAACATTTCCAATTTAACCGGGTAATACAGTTTATTTTTTGTAACAACAAAGAGGTTTTATGCCGCTGAAAATCCATTACATTTTTGAATTAAATAAAAGTGTATGTAAATAAATTAAGCCGAAAAAAACATTATTATTATAAAATTATTTTGAATTCACAATAATTTTCAAGTAGGCTGTACTGTATATGGCTATTATGTAATCAATAACAAAAAAATAGTATATTATGCAACTAGTGAATAAAGGACGGATTTAAAGCGAGGGCCGTAGATGAGTCACGAGCAAGTGAAGGATTCTAATGATTGAATCACGAGCGCAGCGAGTGATTCAACTGTTAGAATCCTGAACGACGCGAGTGATTCATGGCCCTCGATATAAATTCGTACTTTATTCAGGAGTTGCATACTATACTTTATACCATGACTACGAGAATATTTATTTAATCTAATGCCAAACTCCTTGTCGCAAATATCGACCAATCAAATCTCGAGAATTTATTTGCACCAAAGAGTTTTGAATTTCGAATCTCAGCGCAAGGAGTTTGTGTAAGCATTGAAATAGAGACCGGATATATTTTGTGTTCCAAATTCAAACACCAAAATAGTGAATAAAAACAAAACAGTGAATAAAAGGCCTTTTTATTCACTGTTTTGCGTGAATAAAATAAGCTTTTTAAAGTAGGTATGGTATAAAAAATACTTGCGCGTAATTGTGTTTGTTTCGCATTTGTTGCTGTGTGGTTTAACGATTTATGCAATACATGTTTGTGTTTTCCTCGCAAGTGTGTTGAAAAAATACGTATGAAATTCATGAGCAATAAATATGACACAAGTGAGTAAAGACTCACTTGTGTCATAATAACACTATTATCTACTTATTTAATCGACTTCAAAAAGGAAGGAGGTTCTTAATGTAGGTGCTTTTTTATAATTTAGTTATGTTTATCTGTGAAAATTGTTAAACGATTATTAGGATATTTTTTTATATTACCTCAAGTCTGGTATAAGTTATAATAGAAATAGTGTTTTATTATAAACGTTTTCAGTCAGTTTCAGTTTTTCGGGATTATTTTATTTTAAAAGTTGTTTAGAATGTACAATTATTTCGAAGTGATAAATACAATATTAAAACTTGAATATTAGATATAAATATAAATCAACCTTTAAACGAATGTCTTTTTCCAAACCTGTGCAATATTAACGGCCTGGTACTGCAAACTGTTGCTTGCTTAAGCAGCGGAATACCTCTTGGATATGTACACTTGATAAACTAGCTAACCCATTCCAGATTTGCACAATCAATCATTTCTAAATGTGCCAACTGTGGGTATTGCGCTAAACGTAATGTTTGAAGGTCTCTTGACTACCCCCTTTATTGATCCTCAAGGATCCTAAGCGCCTTGAGATCTAAGAGTATGTACTTGGAGATAACAGTAGTGATCCTGTTTCATTTCAGTTACTTACTCTTTCAAAATATTACTTTTTAGTACAGTACTAAAAAGTTAAATCGTCGTAGCAGGGTCTACGCGGCCTACGTCGTAGAATTTTAGCTACGAGTTATAACACTTCGAAAATTAATATGAAACGAAAACAGACGCACTTCGGTCCCCCCCTAGGTACTTATATAAAAAGCTAGTGGAAACCACGAACGCTAGTGAATGAAGTCACGAGGACTTCATTCACTTGAATTTATTACAGCCTTCAACCCACGCTACACTGCAATTTTGGGAATTTATTTCTTAGTTCATTTCTTTTTCGATCTACGCGGAGCTGTGCGAAGCTGTGCGGAGCGGACCAATGACTGCACTCCATATTATCAAACTCGAGTATATGAGCGCTGTCATTGGTCCGCTCCACACAGTTCCGCGTAAGGAAACTCACCCTAAAGCTGGGTACTGACCAACGTCACGAGGTGTAATGTAACATGTTACACAACGAGCATTCATGCAGTCAGTACGTAGTGGTACGGGGAAACCAGCGAGAAACGATCCGCTCGTTACGCGGTTCAGTCAGTACGCTGTAACAAGTCGTTCCGAGCGCACGCGATGCATCGCAAGGATCACACGAAAGTGGCTGTCAAATATGGAACACAGAGTTAAGACGATGATGTTACGCCGATATTTAGAATACAGCGAACAAGCTCAATGCGTACCGTACATGCTCGATGCGAAAGTTACATTCTACCTCGTAACGTTGGTCAGTACTGTATTCCTTTAAGTTTAATAATAATAATAAGTTTAATTTAGTAATCTCCTAAGCATATAAAAACGGCCAAGTGCGAGTTGGACACGCGCACGAAAGGTTCCGTACCATTACCTATAAAAAACGGCAAAAAAACGCGTTTGTTGTATGGGAGCTTTACTTAAATATTTATTTTATTCTGTTTTTAGTGTTTGTCGGCAAAGAAAATACATTATCAGTGAAAATTTCAACTGTCTAGCTATCACGGTTTATGAGATACAGCCCTGTAACAGACAGACTGATAAACAGACGGACTGACAGACGGACGGCGATGTCTTAGTAATAGGGTCCCATTTTTACCTTTTGGGCACGGAACACTAAAAATGAACCCCTATTCCCTTGGTCACGGCATCACGCGTGAACGGCTGAACCGATTTTGTTAATTCTTTTTTTGTTGTATTCGTTATTATCAGAATTTATTGTAATTTGACAGGACTACGTCTGTCGGGACAGCTAGTAACAGAATATAATTTACATATCTCTAGGTACTTTCAGGTAACTATAGGCTTTATTTATGACTGTACCTAGAGATTTGAAGTTTAGTGGTCCCCCCATTTCGGTTGGGTTCCGTTTTCATTACCGATCTATTGAAATGGAGGAAGTAATACCGAATATTGTGTTACTTCAAGGTGATTCGTCGCTTTGTTATGGGTTTTGCCGACTTCCGCCTGTCTCAACGGGTGCGTTTCAAATTTCTTCTAAATTAATGTACAAGTATGTACCTACAAGCATGAGCGTAGCGAGGTACGGGCGGGGGGGGGGGGGGGGAAGCAGCTGTTTTTTTGCCGTATTTTATAAATAATGGTATGGAACCCTTCGTGCGCGAGTCCGTCTCGCACTTGTTGTGAGGACGGTTTTTTTCTTGGTTGTGAGGATTTATGTATCTCAATCATGCCCTAACGACTAAATGGATTTAGATCTCGCTCGCATAGTACCCGTATAAAAAGTATTTTATATTTAAGTCTATTTTCAGTGTCCTGTTTTATAATTTTGTTATCAAGTTTTTGTATCCTGATTTTAGTTTTCAATTAATTACAGTATACAATAAAGATATGTTACATTCCTGACAGACGTTACCCTGTCAAAATTCAATAATCCCACAGAAAAAGCACTTTCAGTTTTGCCCGAACTTTATGCTGGTGTTTGCAAAAAGCGATATGAAATATACTTTACGGCCTATTCTCATACCTACTAAATATCCTACTAATATTATAAATGCGAAAGTTTGTGAGTGAGTGAGTGGATGTGTGTGTGTTTGTTACATATTCCACGCAAAAACTACTTATCGGATTAAAATGAAACTTTGCAGTGATATAGCTTATAAATAAATAGTAGACTATGTGTTATTCTGATGTATATGCATCAGAATAACACATAGTCTACTATTTATTTAGGTACCACCCGTGCTAAGCCGGGGCGAGCAGCTAGTACACAATCTATAATATAAAAATGAATAGCTGAATGTGTTGCCAAGCGCAAATCTCGAGAGCAGCTGAACCGATTTCACTGATTTCTTTTTTGATGACTTTATTGAAGTCCGAGGAAGGTTCTTACGGGAGAAAAAACGTAAAAAATACGAGGAAAAAAGTAAAAACAACAATTTTCTTTTAAATTTTTTCTATGCGATTATTGAAATTTGTGCAGGACAAAGTCTGTCACGGGTCGGCTAGTAAATCATAAAATTCGATTAAACCGTTTTGGAAGAGTTTGGTTACAAACACTGTGACACTGAGAATTTTATATAATACACTAGCGACCCGCCCCGGCTTCGCACGGGTAGCATGTTATTATACATATAAACCTTCCTCTTGAATCACTCTATCTATTAAAAAAAACCGCATCAAAATCCGTTGTGTAGTTTTAAAGATATAAGCAAACATACATACATACATATTACATACAGACGCGGGAAGCGGAAATTGACTTTGCTTTATACTATGTAGTGAAGATTAGATGATTAAGGTGATAAGTGACATTTTTGACGTTTTGTATGGGCTGAGTCTACCCGGATAAGACGGAAAAAGTGATAAAACTGCATTATCTTGAAAACCATCAAATTTAAAAAGAAACTGTCTGTAATTTACTTAGCTAGTAAGATTATCTAACGAATTATATAAAAATGAACTGTTTAGCTATTCATAGCTTTGATTAAAAACGAAACTAGTGTTTTTGAAGAGCTAACTTTGGAAAATAAATCTATCTAGAAAAATTTCACCAATCGTGTTTCTGTCTGTAATTTATCTAGATTATAAACTTAAATTATCTTTGTCATGAAAAACAAAACTGTATGTTTTGCGGTTATTGAGAAAAAACTATTCTGCATTCATCAAAACATTTGTTCTTGGCTTTAGTACAGCTCATTCGTTGATTATATTGTCTGTGAATCTGACTGTAAAATTACTGCGATCCTTATTGCCTTTGAGGCTTTCAAAGCTATAAACTTATGTGTAGATCGATCGGTAGGTAGTAGGATGAGAGCGCTGGTTGTTCGCGCATTTTAACAAACATTTGGTTATCAAATAAACGGTTTATATTGAAAAAATGATTAAAACGGCAATTTTTAAACAACATAGAATAGAGTATTTTTCTATCTCTTAGGTTATGCAAAGGTTTTGTAACAGGCGATATTTATTTATTAAGAAGCTGACCCCGCGAACTTCGTATCGTTATTGACTTAGTTATTGACTGCCAAAATAGAAAATAACCAAAACCGGGGTAGGCACCACAACCGGATCTTAGACCCTAGTAAATATATAAGAATTCCCACTCCCAAATTGCAAAAGTCAGTAAGCTTATTGCATTACTGAAGTGGGAGACAGGAAAGCTTTTATCTGCAAAACGTAAAAGACTATAAGGGTAGCCGAAACCAAATAAGATATATTCACAGTAAATTCCCAAACAAACAATGCACGTCACTTACTCGAGAGAAGTTTTTGGAGTACCTAATTACCATAAGTACGAGTAATTTGTACATAAACCAAGGAAAAGGAAAACATATAAAGAAATAGGCAAAACATAATCTCCATGCATTTAATTTTAAGTATTCGTATAATATTAAGTATTTAATTAGTCTATAGGTTCTTCTTTAGGCTTATCATAGGTATTAAGGGGCTGTATGTCGACGATTGCTCTTTTTCGAAACGAAAAAAGAAATACTTCTGAACAAGCCACATCTCCTATTTTTATAAATATATTACTTCAGGTTCCTACCTAGATTTCTATTAAGCTGAAAACATAATAGCAGAAACTTTTCACGATAAAGATATTATTTCACAATGATATGTTTTAGAATTTATGATCGAAATATTTTGTTACCTACTATTAAGATCAACTTTTGATTTATTGTTATAGATAGGTAATATGTAGATCTAGATTTCTATTAGAATAGGGTTTTGATAAGTAATTATACATAATTTATATCATTAATTTATTCGAAAAGCAAAGGCGGACAAAGAGAAAATAGTTATTGAGGGGTGGGTAAAGCTACCCCTATTACTTGCCTACGTAGGTACCAGTAACGCGATCTCATAAAAACTGTCGATAATATTTACGATACTTTTGATATACATGGCGCTGGTATGCAAAAAAATAGACAACTCAGCAACGCATTCTACCAAAAAGGTTGAATCCTAATAAGGTATTCGAAAATGACATCAATTTGACTACCGAATGATACGCATCTACCAAAATTCCTAATTTATTTTATCATGTCAAGGTTTATTATAGGAAAAAATTTGAAGTTGCTGCTACAGCGCTTTTTTCTACGCCATTATTTAAATTTGAGCAGGACAATGTATGTCGTTCGGTGTTCTATAATTTTAACAAATATGTTGAACCTAGATAGCGCCGGGGGAAGATATTCTCTATGCAAATTCAGAATATTAATAAGTAAACCAAACTGTAAATTTACTATACTGTACTGTAGATCTCTCCTTGACCTTTCTTAGGACAAAACCTTTGACTAACATTATTACCTGGATGACCGAGCTTTGCTCGTTATTTCATTGCATGAAAACACGGATTTAATGACGTTTTCTTAATATGAAACCTAGCTAGATCGATTTATCGCTGTAAGCCTGTGCATACTAAATTTCATGAAAATCGTTGGAGCCATTTCCGAGTTACAGATTATATATAACTAGCTGACCCGTGCCCGCTTCGCTGTGCGTAAGACATTTCTAATACCATCGTTGACTTTTTTGTAGACGTTTTTAAGGTGTACAATACTGTAGTACATTATTTTGATATATCTCGTGGGGTTCAGCCAGCATTTGCAATGTAAGCGCAAAAAAATGTGTTTATTTACGACATCACATTAGAAACCTCTAAAATTATCAGTGTTTCTCTACTATATTATGCATGTATTATACATATAAACCTTCCTCTTGAATCACTCTGTTTATTAAAAAAAACCGCATCAAAATCCGTTGTGTAGTTTTAAAGATATAAGCAAACATACATACAGACATACAGACGCGGGAAGCGGAAAGCGACTTTGCTTTATACTATGTAGTGATTATACAAAAATTGCTCGTCTAAAGGTATTATATAGATAAATTAGATAATGTAAAAGAATAGGTAGGTGTGTGAGTCAATTCTGATGATAAAGTTTTTTGATTTTTTTTTAAAGCTAGATACCGTTGACTCTTTGAAGCATGGAAGCGTTCAGCTGTTAATACCAAAAGCGATCTCCCATCCATTTTGTGACTGCGCTGAAGGTTACTAGACCAGGGCCTTTACCATAATCGGCGACAGTGAAGTTCTCCGATATATTCGTCTAAACTGCACTCTTACCCTCGTATTCAAGAACGACACTA
The DNA here is from genome assembly GCA_912999785.1 of Hydriomena furcata. Lineage (NCBI taxonomy): Eukaryota > Metazoa > Arthropoda > Insecta > Lepidoptera > Geometridae > Hydriomena > Hydriomena furcata. The sequence continues at coordinate 1,564,749 of OU538834.1, read as the reverse complement.
TGAGAACACGCTCCCACAGTGGACAATAGGTATTTGTTATACAAGTGTGCAAAGTTGCTTTTTAACCGCGTGTTCAATTTTGATGACCGAGCAAGCGAAGGATTCAAAATTAGAATCCTGAGCGTTAGCGAGGGAATCAAAAGAGCACGAGGTGAAAAATCTTTGCACTCGAGTGCAACACGTAACTTTTCATTCCACCTCAGCGAGGAAATGACTAAATGCAAAAAAAAACGTTAACAATCACAAGATAGGTACTTTTATTTCAGTTTAGGTATTAACTACTACATTATGACAGGTAAGTATTACAGAATTAAGAAGAGATACAGAAGTAAGTATTACTGGTAAAAAAACAGGACATGACATTTTGCATTGAACTTATAACAACATGAAATCGGTTTTAATTTAGTTTTTAAAACTTATTATAAAAGGAGTACGAGTCTTTTGTGAACTTTTATCCTGACTTTGGACTTAGAAACTTGGAAAACTTAGACACTTTTAAAAACTTAGGAAACTTGATCGTCTGACTGACCCTATTTACTCAACTTAGAATACCTAATGGTTAGTTAGATTTATTTATTTATTTAAAGAGTGCTGTTTATGGCATAGAATATGTCATATATTTCGATTTCCTTTGTCTTATTTAATAGCTCGCATTCGAAAGATGTGCTGATCTACATATCTACATATATAAAAATCAATTGCTGTTCGTTAGTCTCGCTAAAACTCGAGAACGGCTGAACGGATTTATCTAATCTTGATCTTGAAATGTTCGTGGAGGTCTAAGGAAGGTTTAAAAGGTGAGAAAAATTCAGATAATTGCCGGAATACCCCTAAAAACAGCCCTTTTCTTTTTCCCATACAAAAGTTTTATAACTAAAACGTATAGTCAATTTGAGCTTTATTAGGTTTGATAATACGGTAACGGGAACGGGAACTTAAGACAACATTTGTTAATTCTAAAGCGATACGACGTTCGCGGGGTCAGCTTGTGTTCATCAAAAAGCCAAACAATCGTTTCCTAGATTACTGTTGTAAACATAAATATTCAGGCATTATTATGACTGAGATTCGTCCCTATACACGACTTTCGGATCAAGGTGATGTGAAATGTTTGTTTTTTTTTTGTATGGGCTGTTAGCCCTACGTAGGTACCTAAACAAAGAAGCTTCTGCTTAGTAAATATGACTTTTAAGACATCGAATAGGATGAATTTCATTTTATTCAATCTCGTGTAATACTTGCCCTGCAGATTATTACTAAAAATAATCCCATATTTTTCTTATATTAATAATCACTTGGCAGAATAAGTTGATGACCGAACTTTATGTGACATAAAACATGGATGATATTGGGCAGTGACACTAACCCACGTCACATCCAGTTCCTTACTATTTTATTGACACAAAACCCCAGAAATAAGGAAATGTTTTCTTTTACGTACCTACATATGTAACTTTTATTAAAAACCTCATGGTCCCTCTCTCGCATAGGTTATTTATAAGGATGAGGTGTGCCCAGACATAGCGCGGCATTTGAGCGCGGCATTCGCAGGACACAAGTTTGCCGCGTGACTAGTTTAGACTGTAGCAGGTAGCTCGCGGCTGCCGCGCGGCCCTCGTCCAGTTATAGCGGTGTTCACATCTTTAGGTAAATATTTGCAAGAATTCCCAAAGAGGGCTGAAGTCAGGCAGGCGGCCGGTTGTAAAACAATAAGCCAAACCTTAAGGCAACATGTTTTCTACATGTTGTGCCGATCATACAATTAGGTACACATGGTAGGTACACATTTACCTACCACATTACTGGCTTATTGAAATTCGTCATATCTTGTTTTATTATACCATGCCAAGCACTAACTCGTCTAAGGAGTCGTAAATGATTCGACAAATTGCAAAAGCAAGGAGATGATGTAATGTTTAGGGTACCGTACGTCTGAATGAAAAAACGGAACTCCGTGTTTGTCTTTCTCATGGTAAATTGTCTGGAAACGTCAGCAATCTTCTCTTTTAATTAACAATTAATTGTTATTCGTTAGTCTCGCTAAAACTCAAAAACCGCTAGACCGATTTGGATATTTATTTAATTATTTTATTCTCTATAAATAAATACAGAAGTAAAACTATCGTGGTTGTTAATCATTTTAAATAGAAATACGGCTAATTACCACGTTATTCCTTGTATTGCTGACGTTTCGAGACAATTCAGATGCTCTTCATCATGAGCATCGCCCGCGACCGCGATCAACGGCAACGCCGATCTGCCGTGGTAATTAGCCGTATTTCTATTTAAAATACAGAAGTGGTTTAAAAATAATGTAAAATGGGATAAGTTGCCTGGACATTGTAAAATTCGGAAAAAAACTATGGGATTATTTAAATTTGACAGGACGTCTCTCTCGTGAAATAAAAAAATAGCCATATTTCTATATAAAACGACTAGCAATAGATTGCATGGCCATCGCTGAAATGATCTTGAAAAGGATATGCAATACAAACTACGAAAGACGCTGGAAATAAAATTAAAAATATTACTTTTTTGGTTCAGTATTACTAGCTCCATCTTCAGGGTTTAATGTGAAACATTATTTTCTCATTACTCGGAACATATACCTCTCTGACTATAGGATAGCGCTCTTGACAATTTAGAACAATAACTTTTTTGTAATTTTTTTTTTATTCTATCATCGAAACCTTTTTTATGGGTCCGTTGGAGCATAGGCCAGTCCAAGGTTCCTGAGTTCGCAGTCCTCTTCCATAAAGTCTTTGAGAAGCAGCTTCTTGAGCGCTGTTCTGCGAACCTAAAATAAAATGTTCAAATGAACAAGTTTTTTTTATTAATTTATTTTTAATTAGCAGTCCGCCCCAGCAGCGTCGCACGGGGTTGTACCTAATAATTATTGTATGGTGTTTTTTTTTTACCTTGGGTTACATTATTGAAGTTTTAATAAGGATCTCTATTTTTACTAGTAATAATAGCCTATGTTACTCAGAGATAATTTGCTTGTAGCATTATATTAGTGAAATCGGTCCAGTATTTTTAGAGTTTATTCGTATCAAACATACAAAAATACAAATTTAAATGTTTCCTCATTATAATATTAGGTCTAGGTGTAAATGTCAAGATGTACGAACAGCCAGGGTCTGCCACTTGGCCTGCCGCAACTCCTCGCGGATGAACATCATCTCGGGTCGCAGGTCGCGGTGCGCGTAAGGGTCCATGTCGATCTTCAGCTTCGGGTCTATTCCAGACAGTTGTTGGTCACTGGGTAAGAGGTAATAAGATATTATGATAACCCACTTATATGTAAAGTTACTATGTGCTATGTTTTTAATGCGAGTAGGTTTTAGAGTTTTACATCTAAAAATATTTAAAAAATTATGGGTAAATAAGGTAGTTACAGTATGTAACCTACCTAGGTTACATACTTAGGTTACTTCCTAGGTACCTAACCTAACATCGTGTGAAAGCATTGATTAATTCAAGTAAGCGTCAATGAGCTTGCAACCGTGTGGAAATATCACTACTGAAAAAAGTGCCAAATATACTGTTTTGACGTGCCTCTGACTACCCCCTATCTAGGATGTACAAGCGACGCGAGTTCTGATCGTATGTCTACCATATTTGGAGATTACAATTGTGATCCTATTTTTTTTATGTAGTGTAGTATCTAGTGGTTTATTATTGTACCTACTGATGATGATGATGATGAAGAGTATGCAAACTTACAATCTAGCGCCAACATCGGCCTCCAACACCCCCGCTTCTTCCAAGTCGTCCGGTACAGCTTCATCTGGGTCTGGAGCAGACATCTCAACATGCACTGAAGTTTTTCAGCTAGGAAAAAAATACGTTTTATATCCAATTCGTTTTCTTCAGAGCATTAATACTGTTCTTTTTTTACAATGCCAATGACAATGTCACGATAAAGTTCATTTTATAGGTTCCTATCCTACGTAGGGTAGGAACCTTATTAAGAAAACCTCTTTGAAATCATTATAAAAAATATAAAACTAACAATGATCGCAATCAAAATAGAATTATGGTGAAAAAATACCTAAATATAAAATATAAGTAGGTACTTCAACTTACCTCATTCTACCAGTTATATATATTTTTCTACTGGCAATTTGATAGAGGAAGACAGAAGGCTCCTTCTATCTCATAGTGTCTGTCATGTTAACTTTGGCAGCATTTAAAAAGATTGATGTTTTTTACGTCATCTGTCTAGAAAATAGGCATGGGCCATGTTAAATCATGTTTCTTCTCTTGTCTAGATGGAAGAAATAGTCGAAATAGGTCTAGTATTTTATGGTCCCTCCTTCCTTCCTAGAGTTCCTAGTCTGAGATCAACTTTATCGTTCGATCAGTTACAGTTACTGTCACTGTCACAGTCAATCAGTCAGTCGCTCTGTCAGTGTCATCAGTCGTCCGTCGGTCTCGGTCGGTCAGCAGTGTTGACGAGACGAGTCATTTATGTGATTTTCGGTAAAGAAGAGTGATATTTTCAATTGGAATTGGTGTATTCAAGCGTTTTATTGTGAATAACATAAACAATGGCGAGTATAGTGTCGTATAATAATGACAAAGCTGTGGTGGGTGAAGTGGAATACCCAGCGAGCGACCCTGCTTCAGGCGCTTTCTTCCAGCCCGATTTCAAAAAGTAAGTGAAAGTGCTTCTACCTATTTGCATTCAAAGATAGCTACTAACAACAACACTGCTGCACAAGTATTTTATAGTTAAATAAGCTTTGTTGCCAATAGTTACATCAAGATTCCTTGTCTTACATTTAGTTTTTTGAATAAATGTATATTCTTTCTTTTAATTTACAGGAATGATGATCTGAAGCTGATGCTGGATGGCTCCAAAGACTCACTGAAACTGGAGGCTATGAAGAGAATTATCGGAATGATAGCCAAAGGAAGAGATGCCTCAGACTTGTGAGTTATAAAACCGTTATTAAATTCAATTTTTTCATGGTAATTTTCTCTTATCCTATTAGAGAAGACAAGCCGTGTTGGTTGCCTGATTCTTCTGGGCTGGCAAGGAACAGGTGTAGCTTTACATAGCTCCTAGGATGTTTCAAAGTGATCCTTGTGATTTTATTGAAATAGACCCTGAATAAAATAGAAGTTAGCATTCCATATGTGACAGGTTGCAAGCCCATCGCCGCATGTGCCAAATATAATGTTTGGACGTGCCTCTGACTACCCCTCTAGACATCTTCAAAGGATCTAAGCGTCTGGAGATTTTAGAGGATGTCTACCGTACTTGGGGATACAGTCGTGATCCTATTATTATTTTTTAAAATAGAATAAATTTCTTCTGAAAATGATGATGATTTTTGAATTTAAAATAACGCTACTTTGATTTTAAAAAGTATTCTATCAGCCCATTAATTCCATACGTTTTATTTAATTTAATATCAGTTTCTATGTACAAACAGTTTTGTGTAGTGTAAGAGTAAGTTAGTACTACGTTTAAAGAACACAAAAACAAAGTGTCTTCCCCTTAATTAGAGACAGTAAGAAAAGTGTTAGTGGACACATTCTTAGTTTAATACCTAATAGCAATTTAGGTCAAAGTGAAACTACTCATTAGCCTGCCATATGGCTAGATTGTAGTATTATTAGGGTACACTATTTATATTAATGTAAACTAACAATAAAAATAAAAAAAAGTTTCTATGTACAATAGACAAAATAAAGTTAATGATTTCAAATTAAATTCATATTTTAATTAACATACCATACTGTTTAGGTTCCCAGCTGTGGTGAAGAATGTTGTGTCAAAGAACATAGAAGTGAAGAAACTGGTGTATGCTTACTTGGTGCGTTACGCTGAAGAGCAACAGGACCTGGCGCTGCTGTCTATCAGCACCTTCCAGCGAGCTCTTAAGGTGCAGTATGAATACTAACAGCCATTCTAGATCCTTTTAACTATAAATACGGCTAATTACCACATTGCTGACTTTTCGAGACAATTCAGATACTCTTCAGTATTATAGTTCAAACGAGTAAGAACCATAGTTTTTATTCTATAATTACTAGATCCCATATAATTCAATTAACCGACTTGGTATTACATGGATCTCACAACTTTTTACGGTAGAAGAACTGAGTTGCGTTGCGAGACTTGGCTTTTTTTACAAGTTATGTTTTCGATGGCATCTCATTTATTTTTGTAGATAGTAAATAAAAATATGTATTCTACCTGTCCTGTTCTACTTTGCTGCTGTCTTGACAGACATCTTGTCAAATTTTATTATAATCCTATAATCATAGATAAAAAAAACTTTCAGTTTTTGCCGAACTTTACCATTTCCAGGAAACTTATCCCGTTTTTCTTTATTTCGATACCTCTGTATTAAAGCGAAATAAACTAAAAAATAATATTTAAATCGGTCAAGCCGTTTTTGAGTTAGCGTAGCGAACATTCATATTTCATTTTTATTGTTTGAAGTTAAAAAAAAGTTAAATGCGCTTACACATGCTTACAACTGTGAATCAACATCATGATATTTTCCTTCACAGTCTTGAGCATGTGTTAAGAGGCTGCCAGTCGCTGATTGTTCTTTTTCGAAACGAAAAAAGAAATACTTCTGAACAAGCCACATCTCCTATTTTTATAAGTATATTACTTCAGGTTCCTACCTAGATTTCTATTAAGCTGAAAACATAATAGCAGAAACGTTTCACGATAAAAATATTATTTCAAAATGATACGTTTTAGAATTTATGATCGAAATATTTTATATACCTACTATTAAAATCAACTTGTGATTTATTGTTAAAGATAGGTAATATGTAGATCTACAATTCTATTAGAATAGATTTTTGATAAGTAATTATACATAATTTATATCATTAATTTATTCGAAAAGCTAAGGCGGACCACGCGCGGACGTGTGTTTGTCACCATTGCAGCGATCGGTAGGATTATTTATCGAAGTGATTAAAGATGGGTACATCTTTATTCACATATACTATACATTATAAAATAGGAGATGTGGCTTGTTCACAAGTATTTCTTTTTTCGTTTCGAACAAAAATAATCGTCGACTGGCAGCGACTTAATGCGCAAGCTGCTTGTTTCAGGATCCGAACCAGCTGATCCGAGCGAGCGCTCTCCGAGTGCTATCATCCATCCGAGTGAACATGATCGTGCCGATTGTGATGCTCGCTATACGCGACTCGGCCAGCGACATGAGCCCGTACGTGAGGAAGACAGCGGCTCATGCCATTCCAAAGCTTTACAGGTACAGTCAGCAGTTAATCAGAGACCTCTGCCTACCCCCTTTATGTATGTCCATATCTTTGGCATGCTCTACAACCTAAACTACTTGACAGATTACAACATGTGGAATTCACATAGGTTATTATATTTTTAGGGTTCCGTACCCAAAGGGTAAAAACGGGACCCTATTACTAAGAATTCACTTGTCCGTCTGTCTGTCACAGGGCTATATCTCATGAGTCGCGATAGCTAGTTGAAATTTTCACAGATTATGTATTTCTGTTGCTGCTATAACAACAACAAATACTGAAAACAATAAAATAAATATTTACCCATACAACAAACGTGTTTTTTTTGCCGTTTTTTATAGATGGTACGGAACCCTTCATACGGAAACCCGTGCGCGAGTCCGACTTGCACTTGACCGGTTTTATTTAAATATGGCACCCCTCTCCCTTAAAAAGGGGGGCATAATTTATTTTTAGTTAATAATTTTTTGCTATTGGGTTTTATATTTTTTGTAATAATTTGTTTTATCTTGTTTTTAATATACCAGCTTGGACCCGGAGCAGAAAGAAGAGCTGGTGTCAATAATAGATAAGTTGTTGTCTGACAAGGCTCCTCTGGTCGTCGGCTCGGCTGCTATGGCCTTCGCGGAGGTCTGTCCTGATCGTATGTCGCTCATACACAGGAGTTATAGGTAAGTTCTTACTTTTACCATGAGATAATACTACAGATATCAAATGTAATGTTTTGAGGTGCCTCTGAATAACCCCCTTTAGACATCTTCAAGAATCTAAGCGCCTGGAGATCTGAGAGGATGTCTACGGTACTTGGGGATTACAATAGGATTTTTCCATACAACGAAATTCGTTAATGCCTTAATTTAGGCTATATTTTAGTTCGTGACTGCGAGCATTATCTTTTATTGCTGCCAGTAGAACGACGATATAATTGAGTTTTGTTAAAATTTTAATAACACCGCATTTTTTACGTTACACTAGTTAGAGATTTCTATATTAGTTATACATCCTAATAATATTTTAAATGCGAAAGTTAGTGAGTTTGTATGTATGTTTGTTCAATCAGGCCTAATCGACAAAACGGATTAAGTTGAAATTTGCTGTAGATGTAGATATAATGCTCGAATAAATAATAGACTACTTTAAAAACATCCCCAAAACGATAAAAAAACGCAATAGGGATGATTTTTGTATAGATGGCGCTGGTGTGCAACAAATCTGACATCACAGACTAAAAACATTCAGTCTTTTTTATTCGATTATTGAAATTTGACAGGACGTCTGAACGTCTGTCACGGGTCGTATTATATAAATACACTAGCGACCCGCCCCGGCTTCGCACGGGTAGCATGTTATTATACATATAAACCTTCCTCCTGAATCACTCTAAACCGCATCAAAATCCGTTGTGTAGTTTTAAAGATATAAATAAGCAAACATACATACAGACATACAGACGCGGGAAGCGGAAAGCGACTTTGCTTTATACTATGTAGTGATTTGTCAGGAACTAATTTTGTTTTTTGTGATCTTTAAAATAATAATAAAAATCTTTACACAAAATGTGAATATCATCGAGACATATTTGTACTAGGATTTTTTCTTTTGAACTATATTGATAATATTTTGGCATTTCAGAAAACTCTGCTCACTGCTGGCTGATGTTGATGAGTGGGGCCAACTTGCTTTGATGAACGTCCTCACGGTGTACTCCAGGACTTGCTTCCCAGATCCTAACAATGAGGTGAGTGTTGCGCGTGGCTTTCTACCAACTCATTTCCTCCTATTGATTTAAAAAAAAACTTCACCGGTATAATTTAACACTAGCTTGTATAATGGTGCTACTCCAGGATGAGCTACGTATGTTCTACGTTTCATCCAAATTCGTTTGGCCATTCGGGTGTGATTGAGCCACAAACATTCGGTTTTTTTTATTGTGATTAGTGATCAAATTGAGCTACCTTTTTTTATAATAATAATAATATGTATATTACATCACTACATAGTTTAAAGCAAAGTCGCTTTCCGCTTCCCGCGTCTGTATGTATGTATGTATGTTTGCTTATATCTTTAAAACTACACAACGGATTTTGATGCAGTTTTTTTTAATAGATAGAGTGATTCAGGAGGAAGGTTTATATGTATAATAACATGCTACCCGTGCGAAGCCGGGGCGGGTCGCTAGTGTTTAGATAAAATTAAAATAAATAAAGATTATTGTGATTTAGGAATATTCGACCGACAGCGAGAATGACGGCAAGTTCTACGACAGCGACAGCGACGGTGCCGTGCGGCCAAGGGCCTCTCCGGCAGTTGAGCCTGATCTAAGACTGCTGTTGCGTGCGGCCAAGCCGTTGCTTCAGTCGCGCAACGCGGGAGTAGTCACTGCTGTCGCTCAACTCTACTACCACTGCGCTCCTGGTAACTCCTATCTGCGTTACTGACTGACTGATTGCTTGATTGATAAATTGACTGATTGACTGATTGACTGATTGACCGATTGACTGATTGACTGATTGACTGATTGACTGATTGACTGACTGACCGATTGACTGTTTGACTAAAAGTTATAAGGTATTTATTTCAATAAAATCATAAGGATCATTTTTAAATGTTAACTAACTGAGTTGAAGCATTTCACTTTTAGAGCATAAATACAACTTGAAGTGATCCAGACAGAACCACATTATCAGCTTCAATTTGCACAATATGTAGAAAAATATATTTAGCTTAGTGTTTTATAACTGGCTACCTGCCTGTTGGCAACCTTCTTTGGGAACCAATGACAGAATTAATGACATGATTAACTCACCGAAAGGATTTTATTTATTGAGCTTTATTTATTGACTCGATGAATGAAAAAATTACATGATGACAGAAACATAAATGTAAACCTGTATTGTTTCAGCTCAAGAGCTGCCCCCTGTGGCGAAAGCCATGATCCGTCTACTACGAGCTCCCTTGGAGGTGCAGAGCGTGGTGCTTAACTCGATCGCATCGCTCACCGTCAACAAACGGGTAAGAAATTAAACTTGATTATGTACATCCTAATAATATTATAATTGCGAAAGTTTGTGATAAGGCTGCTATGTTTGTTCCCTAATCAAAAACAATTAAGATTAAATTTACTGTAGTATGTAGATAAAAAATCAGAATAAATAAAGGGGGAACTTATAATCCGAAAAACAACCCCTAAATGATAAAAAAATACAAAAAAGATGATTTTGGTATAGATGGCGCTGGTGTGCAACAAATCTGACATCACAGCCTAAAAACATTTAGTCGTCATAGCAACGCAGTTTGGACTAATGAATGATACGCATTCTACCAAAATTCGTAATTTATTTTATCAGTACAAGGTTTGTAGGGAAAAAATTGGAAGCTGCTTGAAATAGCTTTTTACTATGTGATTATTACAAAAAAAAATTAACAGAACAACGTTTGTCACGGGTCGGCCAGTTTTACAATATATATTCCCAAGTTCATTGCAAACCATCGGATTGGTCTATGAGTATGTATCGAAGTTCGAGTCGGGTTCGAGTTGACTTATGAGTGTTCAAAGCAAAGTATAGCAAAGCCGAAAGTCCGTAAAAAACCATTGACCCGCGCGGAACAATTTGCGGCCCGCAGTGCGAGACGGCAATGCGAGCAGGGTAGCGCGCGCGTTATGGTCCACTCACCCTGAAGAAGATTCTCTAGATGAATCGAAACATTGTCGGTGTCCTCATTGACAATTTATCATTTACGTGAGTAATTTCCCGTTGTAATAATGTGCTTCTGGCAAGATCTGGAGATATCTTTTTAGCGTTTATACTAACTAAGTTATATTATCTAAGTTTTTTTAGGAAGTATAAAAATAAATCGACAATATAGACATCCTAAAAAACCAGATCATTTAGGAACTAAGGGAGTCAGAGAACGTCCAAATATGTATAATTAATACCCACTTTTTGTAGTATAGGTAAATTCTTCAAAATTTTGCATTAAATAATGATGTGTGAACATTGTCTTAATCTAAAATAAAAAAATAAATAGGATCACGACTGCTATCCCCAAGTACGGTAGACATCCTCTCAGATCTCCAGACGCTTAGATCCTTTGAAGATGTCTAGTGGGGGTAGTCAGAGGCACGTCCAAGCATTACATTTGGCACATGCCCACATTTTGCAGTAGTTAGAATTCCATACGTGACAGGTTGCAAGCCCATCGCCGCTTATAAGAATACTAACTGGTTTCCTCACGATGTTTTCCTTCACCGTTTTGAGCACGTGTTTTTGATGCGCATATAAATTTTTCGAACATAAAAATCCTTTGTGGTTCGAACCCACGACCTTCAGATTGAAAGTCGAGGTACCTCCCACTTGGCCAACACGGCTTTCTTAACATAATTATTTTTAAATTAAATAACCCTATAATTAAAACAATCATAACAAAATTCTTGTTTCCAGTCTCTCTTCGAGCCGTTCCTCAAGTCATTCTTCGTCCGGAACTCGGACCCGACGCACATCAAGTTGCTCAAACTAGAGATCCTCACAAATTTGGCGACCGAAGCGAGCGCGGCCGTAGTTTTAAGAGAGTTCCAGACATACGTCACGTCCAATGACAAAACTTTCGCCGCTCACACGATTCAGGCGATTGGAAGACTCGCTGTGGCGATTCAGACTGAAACTGAAACATGTCTGAACGGGCTATTGCATTTACTGTCCAGCAAAGATGGTAGGTAACACAGTAATAAGTATATCCTACTATATTATAAATTCGATTATCCGGCTGAAAGAGGTAAATGGAAAAAGAACAACATGTTGCGCCGATCCCACTTAAGTAGGGTAAGGACAGGAATATACAATAAAATAAGGTATGTCAAATTGTCAAGACACGTTGGGTAAAACAAGATGTGTCTGTGTGTTTTATTTTAAATCTTAATTTGTGACCAGACATAGTGCGGCATTCACAAGACACAAGTTTGCCGCGTGACTAGTTTAAACATAAAGGGAAATGCGCGCGCGGCCGTCGTCCAATCATAGCGCGGCTGCGGCAATGTCGTGACCGTGACCTTTATGATAATGGCAATGCTATGGTGCAAAAATATTATCTTCATTCAGGCATCAAGGTTTTTTAAAGATGAAAATAAATTACTTATTTTTCGTTTGCATTTTGCATGGGGTCCAGTGCAGATCCACCGTTGTGGGCACTATGGGCATGCCCACACCCTAACAGACTTGTGACGTCACAATTTTAATTTTGCAATTTTAGGGTTAGATAATAGTACGGAACTCATTGTGCGCGATTTGGGCAATATTTTCATTTGTCTTGCTCGCCCATTTTACGTGGGACTGCTTTAATACATAAGGTGTCATGCCATCAATACAATAGATTATAGTAATCAAAATCAAAATGCGTTTCTTTTTTGTGACTATGACCACAACCATTTTTGGTGGCTGGATACGCGCCTGCATGCCGTGGTCCTAATACAATACAGGTTGTATTATGAAGTTATCTGTTATAGCTTTGTTTGGGGCTAGAAAGCACTGTGTGAGATGTGTACCATTATTTTTTTAGAATGGGTGGTGTGCGAAGCTGTGGTTGTGGTGAAACGGGTTGTGGGGGGTGGAGCCGTGCCAGCAAAGGCGGCTGTGGCACGAGCTGCTAAGCTGCTGCGTGCTGACAGGTGAGCTTGACCCATCGGGCGGTGCCAAAACATGTTAAGCTAAAATGCTACCGTACTACAGATTAATTTAAATTGATTTTAACTATAAATACGGCTAATTACCGAATTAGATGTCAGCAAGGCGCTCCCAGTCGACGATTGTTTTTGTTCGAAACGAAAAAAGAAATACTTGTGAACAAGCCACATCTCCTATTTTATAATGTATAGTATATGTGAATAAAGATGTACCCATCTTTAATCACTTCGATAAATAATCCTACCGACCGCTGAAATGACGACAAACACACGTCGGCGCGTGGTCCGCCTTAGCTTTTCGAATAAATTAATGATATAAATTATGTTTAATTACTTATCAAAAATCTATTCTAATAGAAATCTAGATCTACATATTACCTATCTTTAACAATAAATCACAAGTTGATTTTAATAGTAGGTATATAAAATATTTCGATCATAAATTCTAAAACGTATCATTTTGAAATAATAATTTTAAAAAGTTTCTGCTATTATGTTTTCAGCTTAATAGAAATCTAGGTAGGAACCTGAAGTAATATACTTATAAAAATAGGAGATGTGGCTTGTTCAGAAGTATTTCTTTTTTCGTTTCGAAAAAGAGCAATCAGCGACTGGGAGCCCCTTAGTACTCAAATTAAGTATTCGCCGATCTGCCGTTGATCGCGGTCGCGGGCCATGCTCATGATGAAGAGCATCTGAATTGTATCGAAACGTCAGTAATACAAGAAAAAAAACGTGGTAATTTGCTGTTTTTATAGTTAAAATGAGTAACAACCATGATTTTAAGTCTACAATTTGGATTGAGTCGACAAACATTGTGTTCTCTATGTTTACTCAAGAATGAAAATGACATAGTATCACGACTGTAATCTCTAAGTAATGTAAACATCCTCTCAGATCCTTGAGTTTGACTAAAGGGGGTAGACAGAGGCACGTCCAAACACTACATTTATTTGGCACATGACACGCCAATATTAGTAAATTAATTCTACATTGTAAAAGTAATATACATATAAATAATTGTGTTATCCCATAGTACAAGCTTGCTTTCTTTATGGCGCTGTGTTAAATCTCCACTAATATTTATTTTATTTGTTATTATTTTTATTTATAATTGTATGTGCCTCAGACTAGCTCCGGCAGCTAGAGCAGCAGCAGTGTGGCTGGTGGCTGAACATGGGGCTCAGCATCCGAAGGCAGCAGGCATCCTTGCCCATATGGCTAACACTTTCCCAGACCAGGTACTTCCACTATGCTACTAATAGTGACCCGAAAGTTTGTGAGGATATTTGGATGTTTGTGCTTCAATCACGACCAAACGAATTAAGAATATACCTAGCCACAGATATAAAGCCTATTTTTAGGGCTCCGTACCCAAAGGGTAAAAACGGAACCCTGTTACTAAGACTTCGCTGTCCGTCTGTCTTTCTGTCTGTCTGTCACAGGGCTGTATCTCATGAACCGTGATAGCTAGACAGTTGAAATTTTAACAGATTATGTATTTCTGTGGCTGCTCTAACAACAAATACTAAAAACAGAATAAAATAAATATTTAAGGGGGGCTCCCATACAACAAACATGATTTTTTTTGCCGTTTTTATAGATAATGGTACGGAACCCTTCGTGCGCGAGTCCGACTCGCACTTGGCCGGTTTTTATCAAGGTACCACGCAAGCGAAGCAGCTGACAAAAGCTAGTATTATATATGCAAAAGTTTAAATGTTTGTTCGGTGCTTAATACAGTCATGACGTTTTAACCTATTTCGGTGAAGTTTGGTATATAGATAGAATATGACCTGGATTGATATACAGGATAATTTTAATTCGGATACTATATTGATTTAAAAATAAACTCAACAATCGGAAAGCCTCTAAAATCCTATTAATATTATAAATGCGAAAGTTTGTGATAAGGCTGCTATGTTTGTTCCCTAATCAAAAATAAACGACAAAACGGATTAAGATGAAATTTGCTTGTAGTATGTAGATAAAACATCTGAATAAATAAAGGGGGAACTTATAATCCGAAAAACAACCCCTATATGATAAAAACACGCAAAAAGGATGATTTTTGTATAGATGGCGCTAATGTGCAAAAAATCAGACATCTTAGACCGATAACATTGAGTTGTCATAGCAACGCATTCTACTAAAAAGGTTGAATCCTACCAAGGTCGGTATTGGAAATAAATTTTATCAAAAAAATCTGACATTACTTTTGACTACTGAATGATACGCATTCTACCAAAATTCGTAATTTATTTTATCAGGTCAAGGTTTATAGGGAAAACATTTGTAGTTTAATGAAAGTGTTTTTTTCTGTGCTAGTATTGAAATTTGGGCATGACAAAGTCTGTCACGGGTCGGCTAGTATTTTTATAAATAGGTTTGTTACTATGGAATATAGGATCACGACTGTAATCCCCAAGTACGGTAGACATCCTCTCAGATCTTCAGACGCTTAGATCCATTGAAGATGTCTATTTTGGGTAGTCAGAGGCACGTCCAAACATTATATTTGGCACATGCCCACATTTTGCAGTAGTTAGCATTCCATACGTGACAGGTTGCAAGCCTATCGCCGCTTAAAGGAATACTGCATCAAATTATTTTTCCATTTCAGGACGAACTTGTGAAACTGCAGCTCCTCTCTTTCGCACTGAAACTCTTCACCACTCGTCCGGACACTTTGCCCATTTGCCGCTACGTTCTCGCTCTCGCTCGCTACGATAGCAGCTACGATGTGAGAGACAGAGCGAGAATGCTACGTATATTTATCAACCCCTCACCTTCAAGTCAGTTGGCTAAACACGCGTCGCTTATCTTTTGCCCGGATAAGCGTAAGCCGACCATCGAGAGCAGCTTCAAAGGTAAGACTAGTTAAATTATATTACTTTTTTTTTAAGGTTCCGTACCCAAAGAGTAAAAGCGGGACCCTATTACCAAGACTTCTTTGTTCGTCTGTCTGTCACAAGGCTGTATCTCATGAACAGTGATAACTAGACAGTTGAAATTTTCACAGATGATGTATTTCTGTTACTGCTGTTACAAAAAATACTTAAAACAGAATAAAATAAATATTTAAGGGGAGATGAGAGAGCATACAACAAAAAGAGCTGGAGTTACTATCCGCTGTGCTGTGTAGTGGCCTATTTTTTTTTAGTTTTAAGTTTATTTGATTGGTGGTACTGAAATAAACATTTTTTGATTTGTTTTGAAGATAATTGAAACGCCAATACCATTTGCCCTCAGACCGCCAACAATGGACCTTAGGCACTCTCTCCCAATATTGCGGCTCAGCAGCTGCAGGCTACCGCCCTCTCCCCCACCCTCCCCCCTTGACTCGCGATGCCGCTTTGCGTGATGCCGCAGATGCGCCGCCTCCCATCGTGCACGATTCTACCAAGGTAACACAAAGTTCCTGCTGATCACTAGACATCTAATATATGTACATTATATAAGGACTATATGCACTAACGAAATGCCATAAAATGCACATAAATTTATGTACATACACACACACAAAATTAATATTTAATATAATAATTAGTCGGATTTCTTGAGTGTTTCTTGTAATTTAAAGATTAAAAAAAAGTTGTGAATTTTTGAGTTCTTTTTTTATTATATTTATAGACCAGCTGTTCCACTATGCTGTCAGTTATCTGGCTCCCAATCTCATAGTGCAAGCTTTGCCTAGTTTGGGGCTGTGTGGAATGTCCACCAATATTTATTTAGTTTGTCTCATTACAGAAAGACAAGAGTTTTTACTCTGAGCCCGAGAGCAGTGGTTCCTCAAAATCATCATCTGAAGATTCTAGCTCCGAGGAGGAGTCTTCTGATGAGTAAGTTTTGATAACAATACTGTTAATTTTTAGGGTTCCGTACCCGAAGGGTAAAACGGAACCCTATTACTAAGACTTCGCTGTCCTTCTGTCTATTCGTCTATCTGTCGTCTATCAGCGCTGTATCTAATGAACCGTTATAGCTAGATAGTTGAAATTTTCACAGATGATGTGTTTCTGTTGCCGCTATAACAACAAATAAATACTAAAAACAATAAAATAAATATTTAAGTGGGGTTCCCATACAACAATTTGATTTTTTATTGCGCGAGTCCGACTCGCACTTGGCCGGTTTTATAAATTGCTTATAATTGTGAAGGAAAACATCGCGAGGAATTCAGTCAGTATTCTTGTAAGCGGCCCTGTGGACTGTCACGGGTGGAATGCTAACTACAGCAAAATGTGCGAAATGTAATGTTTGGACATCTGACTAAGCCCTTTAGTCGTATGTAGGTATTTTTTCTATAAATAAATTTTTATTATTTTTTTAGGGATGAAACCTCTAACGAAAATGAGAAGAAGACTGAGAAACCAGCAAAAGAAACCAACAACTACAGGTGAATAAATAAATACTTTACGGCGTCATAACCGCTCACCTAACATTAGGGAACGTACCCATACTACGCGACCCATTTTTTTCGTTTTTAGGGTTCCGTACCCAAAGGGTAAAAACGGGACGTTATTACTAAGACTTCGCTGTCCGTCTGTCTGTCACAGGGCTGTATCTCATGAACCATGATAGCTAGACAGTTGAAAATTTCACAGATTATGTATTTCTGTTGCTGCTGTAACAATAAATACTAAAAACAGAATAAAATAAATATTTAAGGGGGGCTCCCATACAACAAACATTTTTTTTTTGCCGTTTTTATAGATAATGGTACGGAAACCCTTCGAGAGCGAGTCCGACTTGCACTTGGCCGGTTTTTTATTTTACCCCGTTGCCCTCCTTCTACCTACCAAATATACATAAAAAAACTCATAAACACCGGTCGAGACGTTTTGGAGGAGTGCGACCATGCACACACTACAAACAAACATTTTTCTATATTAAAAACTAGCCGACCCGTGACAAACGTTGTTCTGTCAAATTTCACTAATCGAATAGAGAAGACTGAATGTTGTTAGTCTGTGATGTCAGATTTGTTGCACACCAGCGCCATCTGAGCAGAAATCAACCCTTTTGCGTTTTTCTATTGTTTTGGGGATGTTTTCGTATTTTAAAGTAGTATATTGTTTATTCGAGCATTATATATACATCTACAGCAAATTTCAACTTAATCTGTTTTGTAGTTTAGGCCTGATTGAGGAACAAACATACATATAAACTCACAAACTTTCGCATTTATAATATTACTAGCGACCCGCCTCGGCTTCGCACGGGTTTAATACATATAAACCTTCCTCCTGAATCACTCTATCTATTAAAAAAAACCGCATCAAAATCCGTTATTTTAAAGATACATACAGACGCGGGAAGCGGGAAGCGACTTTGCTTTATACTATGTAGTGATTAAGATACATTTTGTCTTTGACTACCATAAGAGTTTTATATGTTTAGATGATTGTATAAACATAACCTCACTCAGATCGTCCAACTCGGGTACTTCGGAGAGTGGCTCAGACAGTGAGTCGTCGTCAGACTCAGAGGGCGATAGCGATACTGAGTCAGCAGAGTCCAGTGATGACCAAGCTAAGACGCGGCCAAAGAATAACGACAAAAAGGTAATAAACACTTATCTATATATATAAAAATCAATTGCTGTTCGTTAGTCTCGCTAAAACTCGAGAACGGCTGAACGGATTTATCTTATCTTGGTCTTGAAATGTTTGTGGAGGTCTAGGGAAGGTTTAAAAGGTGAGAAAAATTCGAATAATTTCCGGGAAAACCCTAAAAACAGCCCTTTTCTTTTTCCCATACAAAAGTTTTCTAACGTAGAGTCAATTTGAGCTTTATTAGGTTTGATAATACGGTAACGGGACGGGAACTTAAGACAACATTTGTTAATTCTAAAGCGATACGAAGTTCGCGGGGTCAGCTTGTAAGTTAAATAAATAAAATAAACAGCGTGATCCTGTTCCTTAAATCTAAAGGTCGTCAAGTTCGAATCCCGGCGTGCATCAATGGATATCTGTTCGAAAAATTTATATGCGCATCAAAAACACTTGCTCAAAACGGTGAAGGAAAACATCGTGATGAAACCAGCTAGTATTCTTATAAGCGGCGATGGGCTTGCAACCTGTCACGTATGAAATGCTAACTACTGCAAAATGTGGGCATGTACCAAATAAGATTGGACGTGCCTCTGACTTCCCCCAGTAAACATCTTCAAAGGATCTAAGCGCCTGGAGATCTGAGAGGATGTCTACCGTACCTGGGGATTACAGTCTTATCATAAAATATGAATGTTTCAGACAACCCGTGAACCAGACCCCGAGCAGAATAAGAATGAGAAATCTAACTTGGAACTGTTGCTCGAGCTGGACGAAGTGGCCGACACTCTGCCCACTATGACGCCCACTTGCGGAGGGTTTTTGTCACCCCCTGAGATAGGGGTTGCGGATGGTAAGTTGCCATTATTTCGGTGATCACCCGGTAATATATGCCAAGACCTCCCATTCGCCCCTCATACGAGCCATACTAAATATAGCTTGAAACATCTATCTAGCTTGTACTAAGCGTTGTATTTTAACCCCCCACCCATGAACAGCTTTTATTTAACATGCACTTTTCGTATGTTTGTTTGTTTGTAAGTCGTCCGTCAAAATTTGCAAACATTTTTGGACCATTCGTTGGTATCCGATTGAGCTGAAATTTTGCATACACCTTTAGTTCTGGTGACAATACAATAATATGGTGATAGCGAGCTGATCTGATGATGGAGTCAGGAGCTGTTCAACAGGCACTCACAACGGAAATTCTCAGTAAATAGTTTGATTGAGTAACAACTTTTCTTACCTGTTAAGTTCCGATGATAATGTAATATTTTTTAAGCGTGCAGCGTTTTTACAAAATCTTGTCTTAAAAAAAATTGAGCCGCCGCGGGATGCCTGGCGGATTGAAACATCGAAATTATTGTGTACAGGTGATATGCAAAATTATTTTAGTACATAATAGCGTTATCGGACCGGATCGGACAATGTCTGCACTTCTTCGACAGCAACTCATCTAGTTCGCGTAGCCGCGTGTAGTTCGCGACTGCGCGGTCTGACCCGACGCTATAAATGTTTCACATCAAAAATATAAATATTTCAACAGAAAACTTATTATTATTGTAGATGACGACATAACCCCAGTGGGTCCATCCTTTGTCCCATCCCGCACCGAACTGGTGTCCCGCGTGACAACAGGCGGCCTCGGCGCCACTAAGGCATGGCTGCGAACCCCCCATCTCTATTCTGGCAAGATGGCACATCTTCAGATCGCACTTCACAACACAAGCAAGACGGATATCACTGATATACATATTATTAAGGTTAGTAGTTCGAATCCCAGTCGTGCATTAACGAATTTTTCTGACCAAAAAAATAATATGCGCCATTAACGGTGAAGGAAAACATCGTGAGGAAACCAGTAAGTATTCTTATAAGTGGCAATTGGCTAGTAACCTGTCACGCATGAATGTGTTCGGAAGTGTCTCTGAGTACTCTTTTCAATCAACGAAAAAAAGAGGAGATATTCGATGAGTAAGTATATTTTTTTGTTGCTTTTTATGTATGATATTTTTCCTGGTGATCCGA
The DNA here is from genome assembly GCA_912999785.1 of Hydriomena furcata. Lineage (NCBI taxonomy): Eukaryota > Metazoa > Arthropoda > Insecta > Lepidoptera > Geometridae > Hydriomena > Hydriomena furcata. The sequence goes on along the minus strand of OU538834.1, from coordinate 1,544,226 downwards.
TTAAGATTATTTTTGAAACATTTTCGTCGGTTTACAATTATTAGTCATTCCAAAGGATCTGAAAGGAGATTACAGTCGTGATCCTATTTTTAGGGTTCTGTACCCAAAGGGTAAAATCGGGACCCTATTACTAAGTCTTCGCTGTCCGTCTGTCTGTCACAGGGCTGTATCTCATGAACCGTGATAACCGCTAGACAGTTGAAATTTTCACAGATTATGTATTTCTGTTGCTGCTATTACAACTAAAAACAGAATAAAATCAATATTTAAGGAGGGCCTCCATACAACAAACGTGATTTTGCTGATTTTGCTTCGTGCGCGATTCCGACTCGCACTTGGCCGGTTTTTTTTTCAGAAAGCATCGACTTCTCAAGAGATTTGCAGCTTCCAGAAGATTCAAATGCTGCAACAAGGCGAAGCGACCGTCGCCACCCTCGGGGTGGATTTCGCTGACACCATTCAGCCCTTGGAGGCTACCATCACCAGCTCCCTAGGTAAAACTGTCAAACTGTAACAGTGAGTCAAGAACCATTTTAAACTGACTTCAAAAATAGTTGTCAATTGCTGTGTATTAACATCGTAAAAACTATTTAGATTTTTCTCGAAGCCGTGGACTGAAGCTAGGCTACACTAATCTTAATACATCTTCTGTACGTGTTTTTGTCACCTAACTCCTCCTAAACGGCTGGACCGATTATGTCGAAGCTTCGTATGTAATTTCAATGGGATATTGTTTGAAAACTCAATTGGACCCGGTAGGTGGCGATGCTGTCGGTATTTCACCAAATTTGATTTGCTGTACTCTTAATTATTATAGGCGATACGAAGTTCGCCGTTTAAGTTATAAAAGAAATATAAATCTAATAATATAACTAACTAACCCTTGTATTCAAGAACGACACTATGAGAACACGCACCCACAGTGGACTTTTATGTGTTGTGCGACACTGCATAGTGTGACTAGAGGCACATTGTTGTGTGCCTCTAGCCAAAGTTGAGCTCTAAAGGCACACGGTAGCGTGCGCCATAGTGCCGCTCAACACATAAAGTGATGTTTATGAAAAAAGATTTCATCCACTGTGGGTGCGTGTTCTTATAGTGTCGTTCTTGAATACGAGGGTAAATATCTTCAGTACAACTATAGTCTAATTCTAATCCTATCCTAATAACATTATAAATGCGAAAGTTTGTATGATTGTGCCTCAATCGGGCCTTAACGGCAAAACGGATAAAGATGAAATTTGCTGTAGATGTAGATTTAATGCCCGAATAAAAATAAAATAGACTACATTAAGATACGAAAAACATCCTCAAAATAATAAGTGATGATTTTGGTATAGATGGCGCTGGTGTGCAAAAAATCTGACATCCGTGTTGACATCAGGCGTCATAGCAACGTGCGTTACTCTATGCGATTATTGAAATTTGTACATGAAGTCTGTCGCGGGTCTACTAGTAATAAAGTTCCTTTGACAGGCGACGTGTCGATCTCTATAACGCCTCCAGTCGGTGAACTGATGAGAGCAGTCTCCATGTCTGAACCTCGATGGATCACCGAACAGAAGAGGTTGAGAGGAATGACTGAGGTAAGTTTTCAACACAAATTTCACTTTAAGACAAGTAATAAATGTTTTTGATTCAATTCAAATTCAAATTCAAAAATCATTTATTTCAATAAAATCACAAGGATCACTTTGAAACGTCTTAGGAACTAGGTGAAGCTACGCCGATTCCACGCGACCAAGCCTAGAAGAATCAGGCAACAAACACGGCTTGGGGTCTACCTTTTTTTTATGATCCTTTTCCTAAAGCTATGTAGAGCTCCAGTGTGATGCCAATCGAACAAGGTGAAGGCTCAAACAAGAATAATTATTAAAAGTACTACTCAAGTACGTAAACAATAAAAAATAATAATAATAACAATAACTAAAGAGCCTCCGCACAAATTCACAAAGCAGCACACGCTACACTTGATTTAGAAATAAAACTTAAAGATAAAATAACTATTTGCTTAAAAATAATTAAAGTAGACAAATGTTACACAAAATAAAATAGTGCAGATTAAGTAAATTAATATTTAGCTGTCGAGTGGCAGAGCGACATCAGGCCACGAGGATTTATCATTTATATAATCATCTACAGTATAATGCGCTTTGTTTATAAGATTATTCTTAATGTAGGCTTTAAATCTTCTAACGGGAAGTTTTGTTGCGTTTTCTGGCAGTTTATTATAGAATCGTATACAATTCCCCATAAACGACCCCTTCACTTTTTCTAATCTAAATTTGGGTATGTACATATTGTACAATTTGTTCTTATTTCTTGTGTTAATACTATGTACATCACTTTTTTTCTTAAAGAAAGCCATATTCTTCCATATTATTCTTTCTGATAAATGCAGAATCGTTTTTTCTCAATAACCGCAAAACATACAGTTTTGTTTTTTATGACTAAGATAACTTAAGGATTTAATCTAGATAAATTATAGACAGGAACACGATTGGTGAAACTTTTCTCTATAGATTTATTATCCAAAGTTGGCTCTTCAAAAATATTAGTTTCGTTTTTAATCAAAACTATGAATAGCTAAGCAGTTCATTTTTATATAATTCGTTAGATAATCATACTAGCGAAGTAAATTAATAGAAAGTTTCTTTTTAAATTTGATGGTTTTCAAGATAATGCCGTTTTATCACTTTTTCCGTCTTATCCGGGTAGACTCAACTCATACAAAAAACGAAACATTTCACATATCACCTTATGAGTAGGTTAAACAGGATCTGAATGGTGAATTTAAGACGTTTCAAAGTGATCCTTGTGATTTTATTGTAATAAATGATTTTTGAATTTGAATTTGAATGGAGTTTAGATAGGTACTTACATAATAAGTTTGATCAAAACGAGAAAGATCAAAATGACTAATCATGACAAAAGTATGACACAATTTGTGATAATTTGTACATATTATGGATTGCTAACTACTGCAAAGTGTGTGCCTAATGTAGTAGTTCTCGGACGTGCTTCTGACTACCCCTTCACATCTGGCTAAATTCACTTTTTAGCGACTGTATCTGAGAGGATGTTCACCGTACTTGAGGATTACAGCTGTGATCCTTTTTTAGGTTCCGTACCCAAAGGGTAAAAACGGGACCCTATTACTAAGACTTCGCTGTCCGTCTGTCTGTCACAAGGCTGTATCTCATGAACCGTGATAGCTAGACAGTTGAAATTTTCACAGATTATGTATTTCTATTGCTGCTATAACAACAAATACTAAAAACAGAATAAAATAAATATTTAAGGGGGGCTTTTACAACAAACGTGTTTTTTTGCCATTTTTATAGATAATGGTACGGAACACATCGTGCGCGAGTCCGACTCGCACTGACCGGTTTTTATTTACATAAATATTGTTTATCTCCAGTGCGATAAGAAGACACCGAGGGTAGAAGATGAAGCGACAATTTGCAAGCGAGTCTTCGAAACTGCTAACTTGGCCTTCATCAGCTCCACAGGAGAATTGCTAAGGTAAGCCTTTATTGAGTTTGGGGCTAGATGCCGCTGTGTGATAATGTCCACCAATATTTATTACTAGCAGACCCGCGACAGACGTTGTCCTGTCAAAATTTCGATAATCGCATATAGTAACGCACGTTGCTATGACGACTGATGTCACCAGCTCACCAGCGCCAAAATCATCCCTTATGCGTTTTTTTTATCATCTTCGGGATATTTTCATGTATTAAAGTGGTCAATGTTTATTCGGGCATTATATCTACATCTACAGCAAATTTCAGAATTCAACAATGTGGGCATGTGCCAAATGTAATGTTTGGATGTGCCTCTGACTAACCCCTTTAGACATCTTCAAGGATCTGAGCGCCTGGATATCTGAGTATATCGTATTTGAGGATTACAGTTTACATTAAGTTGGTTAAAAATGTAATTCTTTTTGCAGATTTGCGGGTAGAATGTTGTCTTCGCAAGACCTAGTGCTGCTTTCCGTGAAGGTGGAGTCAGACTGCAACCGAATAACCGCCAACTGCCCCAACATGGCTGTGGCCTCACTCCTTGCCAATGAAGTCGCTCAGAAATTCATCAGATCTTAGAGTATAGAATATTGTAATTTTATCGGATCTTAAGATGTGGCTATATTATAGCAGAATGTATCATATACGGTACGAAAATGTGGCCTCAGCACTTCGACCACACAGCCTAGAATCATGCAAGGCGAACACTTTCTAAGAACACATTAGACACCGAGCGCGATTATAGTAATCGTATTTAACCGATCTTAAGCGTTTCTTTATTTAAGTATAGCATCTTAGATTCTCTCGAGTAAAATCAAAACAGAATAAAACAGCAAAACAAAAATATGGAAAAAACAGTAATCAATTTTTAAATATAATAGTGGATCTTAATCCATCTATCTAATACCTTTAAACGAGCAATTATTGTATATATTATAATCTGAATTTCGGAAATGTCTCCCAACGATTTTTATGAAATTTAGTATCCCCTGCATACTTTGGACGCGATAAATCGATCTAGCTAGGTTTTATTTTTAGAAAACGTCGTTTTATCCGTGTTTTCAAGCAATGAAATACCGAGCAAAGCTCGTTCATCCAGGTACTTTATTTATAATACGTGATCAAGATAAACCCGTGTAATCATCAATAGTTGTCTCCTCTTAAGACGCTCCCAGTCGACGATTGTTTTTGTTCGAAACGAAAAAAGAAATACTTGTGAACAAGCCACATCTCCTATTTTATAATGTATTAGCTGACCCGTGCCCGCTTCGCTGTGCGTAAGACATTTCTAATACCATCGTTGACTTTTTTGTAGACGTTTTTAAGGTGTACAATACTGTAGTACATTATTTTGATATATCTCGTGGGGTTCAGTCAGCATTTGCGAAGTAAGAGCAAAAAAATGTGTTTATTTACGACATCACATTAGAAACCTCTAAAATTATCAGTGTTTCTTTACTATATTATGCATGTATTATACATATAAACCTTCCTCTTGAATCACTCTATTTATTAAAAAAAACCGCATCAAAATCGGTTGTGTAGTTTTAAAGATATAAGCAAACATACATACATACATATTACAATACATACAGACGCGGGAAGCGGAAAGCGACTTTGCTTTATACGATGTAGTGATAGTATATGTGAATAAAGATGTACCCATCTTTAATCACTTCGATAAATAATCCTACCGACCGCTGCAATGACGACAAACACACGTCGGCGCGTGGTCCGCCTTAGCTTTTCGAATAAATTAATGATATAAATTATGTATAATTACTTATCAAAAATCTATTCTAATAGAAATCTAGATCTACATATTACCTATCTTTAACAATAAATCACAAGTTGATTTTAATAGTAGGTATATAAAATATTTCGATCATAAATTCTAAAACGTATCATTTTGAAATAGTATCTTTATCATGAAAAGTTTCTGCTATTATGTTTTCAGCTTAATAGAAATGTAGGTAGGAACCTGAAGTAATATACTTATAAAAATAGGAGATGTGGCTTGTTCAGAAGTATTTCTTTTTTCGTTTCGAAAAAGAGCAATCGTCGACTGGGAGCATCTTAATCAATAGTTTGAAAAATAATTGTACAGTAGGTAGTATTCAAAGACTAGTAGGTGTACGCCCAGTTTTAAGTCAATCGCTTCTTATAGGGCTTCATCATAATGTTTTCTTTCGCTTATGTGAGAAGTTGTTATGGCTTTCAGAGTTACTGCACTCGCGCTATATTGTGTCAATGTATATTTATATTTTAAGAAACTATAGATCTATGCGTATTTGTATATAATGGCAGTGCAATTAGAAATAAATAAAAAACGTGATAGTTTTTAGTTCTATAATTAAAAATAACGGTATATTAGTATACCCTATCTTATACAATATATCAGTTCTATTTACAATGATCTTTCATTTCTCCATTATAAAATTATTGGCGTTTATTTCATTGTGCTTACATTTCATAGCCAAACTTCATTAGTTGTTCTGTAAGACTTTATAATAAAAGTAATAATAACCAACAGTAATTTTGACGCCACACTAGAGTTTCCTGTCGTGGGTATCAAAAACTACTAGTTTCAGCTACCAAAACACATAGACGCAGTACGAATATTTGCAAAACATACAGTCGTCGATCGCGATGGTCATTTCAAGGCCACCTTGACCAATCACAGTGTCCGAAATAGTTGACACAAAAGTTTCAAGCACTGTGATTGGTTCGCGAATTTGGAAACGCGCCCTGACACAATATGGTAACTGGGGCCGTACCTCAAAGTAATATCAAAACAGTATGCTCGCTCGTATCACTATCTCACCGCGAGTATGTTTTAATATAACTTTAGAGCTTGTGGTAAAGGTACTAGCACAAAATATATCCGACTGTGGTTTAAACATAATTTACGATAGCTATCCTATCAAACACGGTGGATCTTGCAAAAAAACTTTAAATACAATAAATATAAATACTCGTTCTTAAATGTATCTAGAGATTCTCACGTTCGAATAAGGTAAAAGTAGTAATCCGGTCGGTCACCCATCTATTTGGTGGCTGAAGGTTGCTTGCCGATCATTTTGCTTTTCTACACATCAGATAGTTTCTATTCTAACATTTATTAATAAGGCGTTGTAAAATGTGTCTCTCAGACTTACATTAACTTTCGATAGGGCACGCAAAAGATTATATTTAGACACTTAAAATTTAGTTGCTGCTTCAAAATATAGTCAAATCTCTTTTGTAGCTCTTCTATTGGCATATTACTACCTACATTAAAATACAATAATATGAAAAGAAACCTGTTTATGAATCTATAGTTTTTCTTAGCTTTTGTGGAACAAATCTCTTCTCACCCCACAAAAATATATTATAATCTTTTCCTATCGAAATAATGTAACAAAAACCTACTACATACTGTCAAACTTCACCTGAAATGTGATAGATGACAGACGCATAAGTGATCTCAATTTTTTCTTCTTCTGAGGTATAATACTCTAGAAAAAGCTTTGTCTATGTGGTCCCTTAAATGCCCAGAGCGTAAGGGTTCAAACTTGTAACAAGGTATTTTTGATGGAATACAGGAATCCAGGGCAGCACCATAAGGTCAAAAGTAATATTAAGGCGCTCCCAGTCGACAATTATTTTTGTTCGAAACGAAAAAAGAAATACTTGTGAACAAGCCACATCTCCTATTTTATAATGTATAGTATATGTGAATAAAGATGTACCCATCTTTAATCACTTCCATAAATAATCCTACCGACCGCTGCAAACACACGTCGGCGCGTGGTCCGCCTTAGCTTTTCGAATAAATTAAGGATATAAATTATGTAAAACTACTTATCAAAAATCTATTCTAATAGAAATCTAGATCTACATATTACCTATCTTTAACAATAAATCACAAGTTGATTTTAATAGTAGGTATATAAAATATTTCAATCATAAATTCTAAAACGTATCATTTTGAAATAATATCTTTATCGTGAAAAGTTTCTGCTATTATGTTTTCAGCTTAATAGTGAACCTGAAGTAATATACTTATAAAAATAGGAGATGTGGCTTGTTCAGAAGTATTTCTTTTTTCGTTTTGAAAAAGAGCAATTGTAGACTGGGAGCCCCTTAAAACAATACAAACTTGTATAGCGTTGTCACTTTTGAACGAAAGTAAAATTGCATTGATATTACTTTTGGAGCTTGTGGTACGGCCCCAATTGTACATCATCAAAGGGATATCATAAGTTCTTGTAATTCTTGTAAGCACTCTGATTCGAGCTGCTCTTCTCCAATTTTTTGATCAATCAAAATCAATGTTGCGGATGTGGGTAATGGTGTCCCCAAACAGGCGCAGGAGGAACATTCAGCCCGTACGTAGGAGTGTTCAATGTCATGATCCTCGGCCGCTTGCTCAAGTCCTCATGATGCTGTTGATGCATCTGATGTGGCTGGAGACAAATCGGCTGACTCTGATGTTGGTGGATTATCTGCTGCGGTGGGGGCTGATGAGTTTCCATCACCCTTTCCTTAGCTTTCGCTCGTTTCTTCGGAGCTGAGTTATCTGGGGCCAATCTCCTCTCATTCCATAGCCGTTCCACCAGTCTTGTCCGAGCTAGGTCACCGTCCGGGTTCACAGTTTGCTTTCTAGGCACCGGGCCGTTAGCAACCTTCTGTTTCATAGCTTCTAATCTTTCCTCGGTTTGAGTCATGGAAACGATGGGTAGGCCGAGCTTGTTACAGATGTTGTGCAGCACGCAGCAAGCGACAATAATCATGGCTACAGCTGGTGGTTCAAACTGCTTGTTGCAATTAGCTTGGAGCACCTTCCATCGGCTTTTGAGGTGTTTGATGGTGTCAATAACAGCAGTGTGGGTCTGAGAGTGCATTGTGGAGTAGTTCTTTTCGGGGGAGACGGGGGACTTTTTTGATATTTTGGGGATGGGAGTCATGATGTAAGGCATTTGGGTGTAGTGTGGTCCACCTGAAAGAATTTACAACTTAGAAAACATCCATGACAAGTGATAAATGATATTAAGGCACTATTATAACCAGATTTATTTATGGAAGCTGGTATTTAATGGATTTGCAATAGGAACATAGATAGAGCTGATTGAAATTATCTACTTTTTTACTGGTAGTGACTGAGGAGGTTCAAGTACAGTTATTTCGAGTGTGCCTAATAGAACATCTATATAATGTTTAAGAATGTATTTATTTACAAAAAAATAGAGCTGATTCATTTAGGGCTGAAGCTGTGACTAATGTTCACGACTTTTTTAAATAATATCTTTACTAACCTACAAGCCAGCAATGTTCCCCTGTCTGACAGAGACTAACCAGGTCCACTCTGACGCCATGCTTCACAAGTATCGTGTCGTGGGAGTTTGAGCCGCCGGGCGAAGCAAACACGCTCGTAATCATCATGTCGCTATCACAGACCTAAACAACAAAACTATGTTAACCTTGACTTCTAAGTTATTCAAATTTCATGTAATATCTCATTTTATTGTTTATTGTAATAGTAAACAACAAAATATCAGTAACTTAACTTTTTTTTGTTTATTTATATATATATTTATTATAAGCTTCTGCCTGCGGCTTCGCTCGCGTGTAACATGGATAAAAAGTGTCCTATATGTTATTCTGTTAAAAAGTAGCCTATGTGTTATTCTGATGAATAAGCTATATTATTGTAACCTGTCACTGGGCATGTGTAGAATTAATTGTTTGGAGGTGCCTCTGACTACCTTCTTTAGACATCTTAAAGGATCTGAGCATCTGGAGATCTGATAGGATGTCTAGCGTACTTGGTGATAACAATTGTGATCATTTTTAGGGTTCCGTACCCAAAGGGTAAATTCGGGACCCTATTACTAAGACTTTGCTGTCCGTCTGTCAGTCATAGAGCTGTATCTCATGTACCGTTATAGATAGACAGTTGAAATTTTCAGATGTATTTCTGTTGCCGCTTTAACAAAAAATACTAAAAACAGAATAAAATAAATATTTAATGGGGGCACAAACATGTTTTTTTGTTTTTTTATAGATAATGGTACGGAAACCTTCGCGCGCGAGTCCGACTCGCACTTGGCCGGTTTTATTACTTATTTTATTTAAAAAAATGTGGGTTACAACAAGCAAATAAACTTACAATTTGCACTTTCTTGGAATGGTATGACTTGTTGAAGTGTATCTTAGCATTTTCTTCAGGTCTGGCTATAGGAACATGGGTGCACTCTACACACCCAATCACATTTGGAATACCATACTTCATGTAGAATCTGAAAAATATAGCAAAATTTGTTAAATTACTTCTATGAAGATATAAATCATATTTTGTTAAACTTCTTGCTGTAATACAGTTTTTTAACTAGCACGGAAAATTAAGTCTTAAAACCATAGTACTACTACAACAAGAAATTGTCTTGTCTGTATTGTACAGTTTTGTTCTTGTTTAAGCTTCTGTAATTTTATTTTGGGGTAAATAGGTGGTAAGTAGGATAAATAGGATCACAACAGAAATCCTCAATTACAGTAGACATCCTCCCAGATCTCAATTAAGTCACTGAGATCCTTGTAGATATCTAAAAGGGATAGTCAGAGCCACATCCAATCATTTTATTTGGCACATGCCTTCATTTTGCAGTAGTATGCATAATGTTAAAGGTTGCAAATACATTGCCGCTTAGAAGAATAGATAGTGATGTCAGAAGAATGTTTGGACATGCCTCAAGGATCTGAGAGAATGTCTACCGTAATTGAGGATTGCAGTAAAGAAATAAAACCGGCCAAGTGCAAGTCGGACTCGCGCACAAAGGATGCCGACCATTATCTTTAAAAAACGGCAAAAAATCACGTTTGTTGTATGAGAGCCCCACTTAAATATTAATTTTATTCTGTTTTTAGTATTTGTTGTTATAGCGTCAATAGAAATACATAATCTGTGAAAATTTCAACTGTCTAGCTATCACAGTTCATGAGATACAGCCCGTGACAGACAGCCGGACAGACGGACAGCGAAGTCTTAGTAATAGGGTCCTGTTTTACCCTTTGGGTACAGAACCCTAATTAAAAAACAAACTTACTTAGCCTTTACAATCTCCCTCTCTTCCCTCAAATGTGGAAAGTGTATGTACTTCTTCACAATACTCGGATGGTTCATGGCTTCTGTCACTTGCATTACTGCTACAGACACAAAGTACTGGGTCAAGTTGGGGTCCGATTTACCACCTATGGTCTTCTGGAACTTACCAGTTGCATAGAATGATAGAGTTGCCAGGACCTGAAAGAATATTAAGTAGGTATTGTAATGTTTAGTTTATGTATATATTTATCCTAATGTATCTTCTTTCTGACCCTATCCCACTTCTCATGGGGTCAGCATGTAACAATTCAAATTCAAAAATCATTTATTTCAATAAAATCACAAGGATCACTTTGAAAATGTATTTCTTAATAAATATAGGGAGGTTTTGTAATTTTCAATAATGCTTGGTTTCTCAAAATAAAAACTATTATGGTTGATGATCAATAAAACTACGGCTAATTACCACGTTTCAACATATGTATTGCTGACGTTTTGAGACAAGTCAAACGATCTTCATCGCCCTTATCGGTAGATCGGCGAATACTTGAATCCGATAATTAGCCGTATTTCTATTTATTATGCTTGGTTCGTTTGGTAAATAAAAATAAAACTAATCAATGGCCTCCATTCCTTAGGTACCCAAATAATTGTGCTTACTTTGCTTTCCACAGAAAATTCAATAGATTTCGTAGACGCAGGCATCACAGGCTTCAATTCCTCACATAAATTTCGCGCCAAATCTTTCGAAAGCCGGTAAGTTTCGATGAAAGAAGGTTCACTCAAATCGAAGGGGTCGGATTCTTGCGGTTTGGAAACTCTTTTGTCTGGACTTTGTGCTTTCTCCACGGGCTGTACCTCATGCTGCTTCTGCGTGTGTGAGTTATCCCATTTTAGAAGTTCAAATATTTCCGGTTCCTCGTCTACCACTGATATGTAGCCCTCCTCGGGCGGCTTTTCAGCCATTTTCCTTGTATTTTTAGTTTATTTTCGCGTAAAATAAACGCAGCTTGGGTTTTGGTTTGATAAAGTTGACATATGACAAACGCCGTTTGACGTTTCGAACGACAGTCAGTGCCTAGTGACACTGACAGTTTCAAACCGATGCTGCCTCTATGAAAAAACATTGTGCTTCAAGATGTTGCATGTGTGCTAGAAGTAGAAATCAGCATTATTGGCCGATTGCTAATTTTGTTTTTCAGGCTGCTGGACAATATTTATGATTGACTGGTTCTTTATTAGTCACTCACTCACTATAGTGTGGCTGTTAGGACTAGCTTTAGTAAGATATAGCACACAGCGTTATCTAGTCCCAAACTAGCTTGTAGGTAAGGGAACCAGTTAACTGATAGAATACCAATGTACAACAAACAACAACCTACAGCAGAAAGCAGAGTTACTACCAACTGGCCTATCGAGTAGGCACTTACCTACGTAACGTAGGTACCTACCTAACTAAGTGTTAAGGGGCTCCCAGTCGCTGAAAGCTCTTTTTCGAAACGAAAAAAGAAATACTTCTGAACAAGCCACATCTCCTATTTTTATAAGTATACTAGCGACCCGCCCCGGCTTCGCACGGGTAGCATGTTATTATACATATAAACCTTCCTCCTGGATCACTCTATCTATTAAAAAAACCCGCATCAAAATCCGTTGTGTAGTTTTAAAGATATAAGCAAACATACATACGCGGGAAGCGGAAAGCGACTTTGCTTTATACTATGTAGTGATAGTGATTACTTCAGGTTCCTACCTAGATTTCTATTCAGCTGAAAACATAATAGCAGAAACTTTTCACGATAAAGATATTATTTCAAAATGATACGTTTTAGAATTTATAATTGAAATATTTTATATACCTACTATTAAAATCAACTTGTGATTTATTGTTAAAGATAGGTAATATGCAGATCTAGATTTCTATTAGAATAGATTTTTGATAAGTAATTATACATAATTTATATCATTAATTTATTCGAAAAGCTAAGGCGGACCACGCGCCGACGTGTGTTTGTCGCCATTGCAGCGGTCGGTAGGATTATTTATCGAAGTGATTAAAGATGGGTACACCTTTATTCACATATACTATCACTACATAGTATAAAGCAAAGTCGCTGTCCGCTTCCCGCGTCTGTATGTAATATGTATGTATGTATGTATGTTTGCTTATATCTTTAAAACTACACAACGGATTTTGATGCGGTTTTTTTTAATAAATAGAGTGATTCAAGAGGAAGGTTTATATGTATAATACATGCATAATATAGTAGAGAAACACTGATAATTTTAGAGGTTTCTAATGTGATGTCGTAAATAAACACATTTTTTTGCGCTTACATTGCAAATGCTGGCTGAACCCCACGAGATATATCAAAATAATGTACTACAGTATTGTACACCTTAAAAACGTCCACAAAAAAGTCAACGATGGTATTAGAAATGTCTTACGCACAGCGAAGCGGGCACGGGTCAGCTAGTACATTATACAATATGTGGCTTGTTCACAAGTATTTATTTTTTCGTTTCGAACAAAAACAATCGTCGACTGGGAGCGCCTTAGAAGCTTAACTAGAAGGTACCTACCTACCTACCTATTAGGGGTACCTACCCCTACAAATACAATACCTAATAGGTACTTACACAAGGATTCTTCGATCATGGGTTGGTGACTCATCATAGTAGCGGCGCCGTTTAGACTAGACTCCAGACCAATTAGGAATGTCAATCTTCCGCCGCCCTATTCCCCAAAAAACGAGCTAATAGCAAAATAATCGGCCAAGTGCGAACCAGAACCATATTAAAAACTGTGCCAGAACTAAATTCCGCCTATCTAACCCTGTAAACATTACATATAAATATTTGTGGAATTAACACACAACGCCATCTGATTCTAACCCCAAACTAAAAAAAGTCACTAAACACATACCATAAATTAACCTATTAACAACATAAAACACTACTTACAGCACAGACGTCAGAGCTACTACGCAAAGCACCTAAAAGTATTCTGTTTGAATTATCTCTGGTGACTAAGTAAATAAAATAAACTTTAAAAAAAACACGTTTGTTGTATGGGAGCCCCACCATCCACTCCATCTGTGAAAATTTCAACTGTCTAGCTATCACGGTTCATGAGATACAGCTCTATTTATTTATTTATTTATTTATACTTTAATTGCACTTATAAAATAAATACAAAAAGGCGGACTTAATGCCGAGGCATTTTCTACCAGCCAACCTAATTGGTAGTGGAAACATGTAGTTGGCAAATTAAAAAAAAAACTTAAAAACTAGGTAATGAAAACATGGAAAAATAATATACTTAATTTTACATTATATTTAAAATAAATACCACAGAAAATATTATTATAATAATATAAGAATATAGATATATAAAAATATATAAGTATATAGTATAAGAAACATCAGAAATGGATTAAAGATAAAGGAAAACACACTGTAACTATACTCAATTTACTGAACAGAATTTATGTAATTCAACTAAAGACAACCAAAATGGAACAAACGACACAATCATAACTTTACATGAATTTACACTGCAAAACATTGATATCTCTCGACAAGAAATAAAGCTAATGCGTCACGACTTGTGACAACGATAACCTAAGTGATGTTTACGCCTCGAACGCCAACGAACAACTGCCCAGTGTGACCAACTTTAAATTAGGGATCCTGCCCCGCTTAGGCAAGAAAACTGACAAATCCTGCCCAACATTTATGCACAAAATGCCAAAATAATGCCAATATAATTTAAAATAATAGACACATTATTTTTTTGTAGTTTTATTTAAAAGAATTGTACAGAAAGTAAGTAAAAATTATACATTCGTATTCGCATCATATTCTTCTTGATCATTTTCTTTATACATCGCTTTTGTCATTTGTTTAATCATTTCTATAGTTGGCTGGAATGAAACACAGTCACCATGTTCACTAATGCCCTGTTTTACATGTAAAATAGAGGCGACATGTTTATTTGTAAATCTATTTCGTGTTTTTGTTTTTATGAGGTTGATTTGAGAGAATATTCTTTCACAAGCAGCATTCGACATTGGCAGACACAACAAACCTTTTACAAAATTAGAAACATAAACGTATTTTAAGTCTCCATTTGAATTTCGGATTTTGCCAACGGCACCCCAAAATTTATCAACCCTTAGAATTGGGTTTGCATTACTCCCACCAGATTCTAATAAATCACTGACGTCTTTATCAAGTTTTAATTGTCTGTATTCATCATCAATTTTTTGAATTGTATGTTCATCAACAAGATTAGGAAATTGGGTGACAACATTTGCTATCGAAGAAAACTCCTTGTATACAACGTCTTGAGGAGTTAGGAACTGTAATTGTTTAAAAAGGGTATTTAATGGCAGACGTGTCTTCAGTTGACTTGAAAGTTGGATAAGAAATGATTACATATGCTCAAGAAACGATTGAATCGCAGGTTTCAAATTTATATCTCTTGCTAGACCAGTGATTTCTCTGCTGACATTAACACCTAAATACATATCTTTCAAAGGTAGGTAGTTAACGCTGGATGTCGGATCTAGAAGAAGTGGGTCTGTACTCTTTACGTAACTGACTTTCATGTAGCAGCTTAACAGTGCCATAAACATTTCAGACACGTCTTTATAAACCAAGTGTACAGTCGCATAATCCCCTTGAAACACCGTATTTAATTTATTGACAATAGGCAGAATATAGTCAAGTGCGTAAAAATATAATTTTAATATTTTGTTATTAAAGCTTTCGAATAAAAATTGAGAGGACATATTTTTGTCATCTAAATATTGGCTTTGAAAATAAATTTTAAGCGCATCCCATTGCTCAAGAATTCTGTTCACACACGAGTGGAATGACAACCAACGAATATCGTAATGTTGTAGTATTTTGTGTTTATCTGTATTTACAAATTCTTGGAACTCCAAAAATTCCCTCTGTCTTTTGCTGCTGTGAGCAAAATACCCGTAAACTTCTTTCACTACTTGATTCACAGCTCTTGGTAATGTGTCTTTGCTTGCGTGACTAACCGATAAAGCCGTGGAATGGCAGACACATTTGATAAATAAGCAATGCGGATTCACATTCTTAATTTTAGCAATGATTCCACCATGTTCACCAAACATTACATTGGTAGTGTCGGCTCCGAAACCAACTGCATCTTTTATATCAAGATTTAAATCACGCAAAGCTTTTGAAAGAGCGTCAAACAAATCTTGTGCCGATTCCCCTTCTAAATCTACCATAGTTAGAAATTTAGTTTTCAACGCTGTTGATTTTTCAGAATAGTATTTAGTTACTATAGCAAGCATTTTCGTAGATGAAACGTCTGTACTCTCATCTATTATCAAAGAATACACTGGTGCACGGGTACTAACATTCTGACATGATCTTAAATCTGCGTGCATTTCCCTCTCCAGTTCCGGCTTCAAAACATTATAAGTTACCGCAGCTGCTTTGGTTCGTTTACAGGAGAAAGTCTTCGCCACCTCTGGATTGGTAAAGCATTTGGAAATGATTTCACTCATATGATCCATGACACGAAAGGGTAAATTATGTTCAACCAACAGAGCACACATGTTCAGCTCTGCTTTTTTCACCTCATCTTCTAATGAAGACGTTTTAAAAAACTTTTTCACCTGAAATCATACAGAAATTTTATTAGCAATGGTGCTACTAACTTACAAATACTTCCTACAATTTTCGTGCGATTATATAAAAAAAAAATGTATAAGAACTCACCGAGGACTGCCCATTATATCCGATCATGTTCTTCTTATGCTTATTAGTAGTTGCATGTTCTTTTATAATAGACAACCTAGGTAACAACTTGGTGTTACATGCTTTACACCATGCAACATCTTCGTCTTTCGCTTTTGTTATCCAGGACGAAAGTGATGGATCCTGCTCCCACTCAGGGCGATATAATCGTTCATATTTACGTTTCATTATAAATCAGGAAAGGAAAACATTCACACCGCACGAAATCAGAAACAAAAGTATGTCTTCTCTTCTAATCCGACTAGGCGACTAATCAGAAAAACAACTTACAAATAAAGATGTAATATTATTATAAACATTTTGTGCAACACTTTAAAGTTTATAATTGAATGAACTACACATTCAACTAGAGATGTTATGGGAAATCCCCGAACTAAAGGTCATTGCGTTGCCAATGTTGCCATTGGCATTTTAAAATTCCTACCAACTGCTTTTTGTTTTCTCGATACTACACCCTACTCCTTTTATACTATACTGCCAAATCTGCCAGCTTATATTGCTATATACTGCCAATTACTGCCAGATTTCTAAAACTTCAAACAAACCTGCCAGAGAGTAAAACCAAGGGCTAAATCTGCCAAAAAGGCAGGATCCTGCCACATATGGTCACACTGCAACTGCCCCCGAACCAAGTGTGCGCCTGGCTTTTATAGGCGGCAATTCTCCATTCTGTGTCCGATGGAAAAACTGCTAACACGGCCTCTCCTGACTACGCGGCGTCCTCGACCGCTTTATCGCAATCTGGAATGTCATCAGCGGGTTGATCATCTTCTGTAATAGAAAACATCGTTACCAAGCTGAATAACAATAAAAGAGCTAAATCAGTTTCGCATTACGATCGTGAGCGTGCACACAAACCATCGTAAGCAAAACCAAGTTTACTCAACACATAAAAAAGAACGCATTATTTCACCAGCTCATCTTGCACTATCATTCATTTAATTCATACTTCGACTTTACTTTAGGCATTAATCGATTTAGAAAAATTTACTTGAGGCATCAGACAGAGCCTTAGAAGTGGCAACTTACTGGAAGCAACATATCTAATGAAAATGAATGAGCACATTTGACTCGAGGGATGAATACTTCGACTCATAAAATGACATTCATTCACCAGCTCACATTTATCTCATTCATTTAATTTGTCTGTCATCACATCAGCTACCATTCAAACCTTGCAAGCTTAACTTTAGAATGAGACGTCTCAAAATAATAATTAAACAGGGCCCTTTTACGCAAACTTCAGGACATCACGACGTCTTCATCACCAGCTGCATCCGCTCCGTGGACGCCAGCAGCTTTTGAAGAGCACCCGACGCCGCAGCGTCCTACTCGACACGCGAGTCTGTCCAACCAATGGACCAATGCAACCAATGCAACCAATGCAACCAATGCATCTCTGGCCAACACACTTTTGTGTATCGACCAGCCGCGATTACCACCTTTAGTAATCGCCCAGTTACCGCCATTGGTAACTGTTCGCCCATCTAAGCGCTTAAATGGTTCACCCATCTAAGCGCTATGCTAAATGGTCTGCTGCAAGCCGTCTTATTCAACCCATCACATACAACATTGCCAATCACTATCCACTAACTCGAGCCTAGCCAATTATGAAAGACATGTAGAGTAAAGATTTAGTATTCGAATGAGAGCTATTAATTTTCTTACCTACCTATGCTAGGGGCATACTAATAAAATGAGGGGAATTTGTTTGCCTACGAGGTACGTATATGGAATAGGATAGTAACCAACAAAGCTATATGTGAAGTTTCGGTCAACATAAGAGGTGTGGTACTCACAATCGAAGAACGCGTCGCACGTCTCCGGGCACCACTCGCCTTGCCAAGGCACTACGTACTGCACTGCAGCCTGCGTAGACCTTCGGCACCCTCTGCTTGGCAGTAGCCTCCTCTCAATGACAGCATCCGGTGAGGTTAGGACCACCTGCAACATAACGCAACAAACACGTCTGCCCGACTATGCGGCAAACGCATGGGCAGAGTATGCACATTTAAACATACACGGTCAGCCCGACTATGCGACCAACGCATGGGCACTGCGACCAACGCAGACCCGAAGACTGCAGGCAGCCCAGGCACGCAGCGCGCGACTCGAAGACTGTAGGCAGCTCAGGCCTGCAGCGCGCGACTCGAGGCATCACACGCCCCGCGACGGCACCATCAATTTTGCAGCCGCACAGCTTAGAGCCTTAACGACTCGGTGAGGCCCTCGCATACTGGAGTCAAACTTCACTTGACATAGCATACCTGAAGACAAAAGTAAAATCATGTACACACGATCACACAATCGTAGAACACACAGAAAAACAGCTGTCTATGTTAGCAACATCATCCTGTTGTGTCTGGTTTTCCACTAGCCGTTCGGCCGTCCTTTGTTCATCTTTCATTCGCAATCAGATGTTGCCCGATTGACAACAACGTCTCGCTACTCGTTGCG
Organism: Hydriomena furcata; assembly: GCA_912999785.1. NCBI lineage: Eukaryota > Metazoa > Arthropoda > Insecta > Lepidoptera > Geometridae > Hydriomena > Hydriomena furcata. The sequence goes on along the minus strand of OU538834.1, from coordinate 1,525,350 downwards.
GTGTATACCCTCACGACCTGCTACGTTCACGGCGAGCGTGAATAACAGCACGGCTGGAATCAGAACTACAACATTATGTACGCCGTGGGATGTACCCTAGCGAAAAACTGCGCGAACACCAACCACGTGAGTGCGGGCTACGTGAACGCCAATGTCGTGGACATCGCAAACAATGCTCACGCGATCGGGATCGAAGCGATCTATTTATTTCGCGTTATTTACTCTAAAAACACGACCAAACAAAAGAAAATCACAAAAAGAGGGTATTCCGATTTTTCATTGTTACTAGAAAACGTTTCAGAGTTACAGCTTATAGGGCTTACCATGTTGGATATGTTTACTAGGACAAAGTGGCGTTAACTCACGCTTAAATATAGACCATGTGCGGGCATTATGATCATCTCAGCTAACCAAACCTTGGCGTCCCTCTTAAGACCTGAAACTTGAATGTGGGGTTGTACGAGACTTCTTAGGTAGGTAAGCAAAACGCATATCGCTTTCATTAGAATTATAAATTCACCAAAAAAAATCAGGTAGTCGTGATGACACTGTTGATAGTGTTGCGACCTATATGAGCAACGATAATATAATCGACCTCCATACGCCTCCGGCGTGACGGCAATCAACACTCAATGATCGTGATTGGGACCTATCTCGTGAATATGCCATAGTTGCGTCGTGGCATAAGAAAAGCTTGTCGAACCTGACCTTGTACGATCCGCTTTGTGATCGGTAGCACGACAAACCTCGCAAACAGAAAGGCGCACGGACATGAGATCCTCCTTTCGAGCGATGCTTTTATCGATCACGTGATGTACTTCGCGGTATTTCACATAAGAAATAATAAAAATGTACTTACGTGAAGGTTTACAACCAAAATTTACAACAAAAATAAAACTTGAAAATTTTCTCGAATTGCGGGTAGTTCTGTTCCGTTTTGGTGTATACTTGTGGGCCTTATTTTTGGCTCTTTATCCCAATTCTGATATAAGAAACATCAGAAATGGATTAAAGATAAAGGAAAACACACTGTAACTAAACTCAATTTACTGAACAGAATTTATGTAATTCAACTAAAGACAACCAAAATGGAACAGCAATGGAGCAGTTTCTAAATGAGTTCTTAAAGTCATGCAGGATAAGTAAAGTACCTACCAGGGTATTATAAATGTTTAAGGAAATGTTCGCGAGTCAATTTCTTAAAGCACTCTTTAGAGTTAACTTTTCTTATATCATACGGTAGTTGATTCCACAGTCTCACAGCTTTTACTGAGAAAGAGTTCCCACGGAAAGAGGTGCTGTGCTCAGGGATAGATATCCCTGAGCACAGCACCTCAAGGAAGGAGGTTTTCAGCTGATCTTAGATGCCTGTCATGTGTGTCAGACCGGAAATTAAAGCGGTTTTTAAGATAATCAGGAGAGAAGGGATCTTTGAGAGTAGAGAAAAGAAGACAAAGAATCCGCAGATTCCGGCGTTCCCTTATGGGAAGCCATTTCAGTTTGGTGCGGAAGTGGCTAACATGGTCAAATTTGCGGAGACAGTAAATAAAACGAATGCAGGTATTCAAGAGACGGTCAAGTTTACTAAGGAGTTCCTCAGAAAGATCTAGGAAGGCTACATCGGCATAGTCGATTATAGGTATAAGAAGTGAGTTAACTAACGTTATTTTTGTGTGTGTTGGGAGGAAATGTTTAAGACGGATTATAGAGTGAAGAGCGGCATAAAATTTACGTGAAACTTCTTTTATATGAGGTACCCAGCAAAGCTTTGAGTCAAATATGACTCCAAGATTCGAAACAGTCGGTGTAAAAGGAATGATGTAGTTATTGTAGTGAAGACGGGGGAGGACATCAAGAGAGTTAATTTTGATAAGCTGGCGAGAGCCGCCTATTATAATGGCTTGGCACTTGTCTGGGTTGACTTTTATCCCAAAGCTTTTTGACCAGGATAGCAGTCGGAGGAGATCATTATTGAGTGTTTGAATCGCATTGTCTAAGTTGTCAACAGGTGCAGAACAGTAAAGCTGAAGATCGTCGGCGTACATGTGGTAATGGCTAAGAAGGTGTGGAGATAGCAAATTAATAAACAATGAAAAGAGGAGCGGGGACAGAATGCCTCCTTGAGGAACACCAGCCTTAATTTCCTCCCAATTGGAGAATTCTTCGCCATCTCGTGTTTTTTGGCGTCGACCATTTAAGTAAGAAGAGAACCATTCCACGGCAGATATTGATAAGTTAATTTTGGGGAGAATTGCTAGCAAAAGATCGTGATCAACAGCGTTGAAAGCGTTGCTAAAATCTATGAGCACCAACACCGTCACGCGGGACTGTTCCATATTTGCACGAATATCTTCAGAGACATTTAGAAGTGCTGATGTTGTGCTGTGTCCTTTTCTAAAACCCGATTGGAAACTCTATGACAGACAGACGGACAGACAGACAGCGAAGTCTTAGTAATAGGGTCCCATTTTTACCCTTTGGGTACGGAACCCTAAAAAATACCTTCCTACATAAATCAGTTATAAAACCGGCCAAGTGCGAGTCGGACTCGGTTCCGTACCATTATCTATAAAAAACGGCTTTAAAAGCATGTTTGTTGTATGAAAGCCCCCACTTAAATATTTATTTTATTCTGTTTTTAGTATTTGTTGATAACGGCAACAGAAATACCTACATCTTAGTGAAAATTTCAACTGTCTAGCTATTACACGGTTCAGAGATACAGCCTGGTGACAGACAGACTACAGACGGACAGCGGAGTCTTAGTAATAGGATCCCATTTTTACCCTTTGGGTACGTAAAAAGAAAATAATAATTTCTTTTAAAGCTGGAGAGCCTGGTTCTTCTAACAATTAAGGTAGGTAGGTACTTATTATCTATAGTGGAAACTAAGATCAATGATCTTTAAACAGTTAATAACGTTTGCGGAAACTAAATGATTTGCTGCGGTGTATTTGTATAGATAAATAGCGATACCTACAAAGATTGTGTATCTATATACCTACAAATAAACCGACACAGTAGTTCGACCGGTGTCGGTCGGCTGCACTGAAGTCAATGTCAGTATTGTCAGTCAATATCGTACATTGACCCACCATGAACGACATCACCATGAGTCACTGTACGACATCGTCTCATCGTCGTGTCGTCTCCACAGCGTTCAAATTCAAACTAACTATCCAAACCAGCCGGTGACTAGACGTGCGTGAGTTGTTACGTTTTCAAGAAACGTAACGAAACCAGTGATTTGGTTGGCGTCACCGGTTTTAAAACTAGTGATTTTTGTAACTAGCTATTTTCATTTTGACTTCTGTGATTGTTTGCTTATCTCCACCAACTATACAGTTACACACGAAACGATATTAAATTAAATCACTATCTAAGTGTTTGTAGCTACAATTGAATCAAAAAATAACTTCTCTTCATACTTTATTCAGGCTGAGGTAGGACTGACTGCATTAAATGTATTTATGATTGATTAGCGATTAATTTATTAATTATTCGACCTCTTTGAGTCTGGGTGGTTTGGATGATCATAATAGAAATGGATCGCTAAATATATATTATGTAATAGATAAATAGCTAAGCAAGTAAAATACAATAAAATATGAAACTATTTTAGTATAAGTTTTAATGCAAGCGTATTTAACATTTTCGATCTGCTATTTTGCTCGCTCGGCCGCGGTAGGCGCGATGCGAAAGAAATGTAACTAAAATGTTATGTATGAATGTGTATAAATAACTACTCACACCTAACAATAACAGAAATAACGGTTTACAAAAATCACTAATTGTAATTTGACTCGAAACTAGTGATTCGGTTACATGCCGCGTAGCTAGTTATTGTAACTAGTAACGGGAAATAACGCCCACGTCTACCGGTGACACACGTCAGTTTACGCCCGCATAGCGCGATGCGCGCTTGACGGCATGCACGATTGTGTCCAAACCTTGAATTTAGTTTATCTACTAGTGTGTACACACTACCTACTTACCAAGTACTCGTTTTAATTAAGTACGTGTGACAGTTATCTGATGAAGTTACCTCGTGGTCGCGCTATTAAGGTATGTGGCTAACTTTATGTATTGGCGTCGACTTGTTGCCGATCGGGTTTAGGCTAAAATATTTGTTTTAATAAACTCTTATTTTTTAAATAAGATTTTTAAGTCCTTATTTCCTTATAGTTAGGTCAGTTTTTTTGTTATATCTTTTTTTTATTTATTTATCGGACAGACAGACGGACAGCGAAGTCTTAGTAATAAGGTCCCGTTTTAACCCTTTGGGTACGGAACCCTAAAAATGAAAATAAAAATAAATTAAGAGGTTAAAAACAGTTAAACTTAGATCTACATAGGTAACCTACACTTAAAAAAAACATGGAGAGAAAAGAAAAAACTAAATTAGGTAGGTAGGTAACCTACAAAAAATAAATGTCTATCGCCCTAAAACTCTAAACCTAAATTTATACCTACCCACCTAAGTAAGTTACAGTAGTTACCTAGAGAGAGCTTTTCTTATCAAATACCTAGGTTTATTAATACCTAGGTAACTACATAAGTAACTACTTACCCACCTAGGTAGGTATCTATTTATATAGGTACTTAATACATTAAGTATCAAAAAAGCACCTTTTTATTTTGATCATATTTAATTTGTTTATTAATTAACCCAATTTTTTTAAATATAAATAAATAAAAAAAATGTAGGACCTAAACGTATTCCGTGCTATTCATAATAATATCCAATACATAAAGAGAAAAAGCCAAAATGATCAGTTTTCGATCCTTAAAGTGTCCAAGATTGGTGCCATTACGGTGTTGGGTTGCGCTGCGATATGTTATTATAGAATATATAGAAGGTAGGTAGGTAACTAACCGACCGACTATAATGTCGCCTACGGACTTTAGGCAGGAACCATCCTACACTACCAATTAAATTAATGAACAAACTCGTTAAACACTAAAATAATAGGAGTAATATGTAGGTAGGTAGGTACCTATTTACAGCTTAATGTGCAAACATTCTAGGTAGATTGATGTAGGTACATTCATCACAATCAAAAATAGCTTTCAAGTGGTGTAGAAAGTAGGTATGCCACAGTCGATTGTTGTAGAACTGAAATATATACATTTCGTGGATAACGTTAGTTACCTAACTACGATTATGGTAGGTAGGTACCTACCTACCTATTTAGTTAAAGATTTGGAGTTCCGAGCTAAAAGCTATGTCCTCGAGTATTTACTCAAACTCAAACGGTATTTATTTCAATAAAATCACAAGGATTACTTTGAAACGTCTTAGGAGCTAGGTGAAGCTACGCTTGTTCCTCGCGACCAAGCCTTTAAGGATCAGGCAACAAACACGGCTTGGGGCCTATAATTTTTTTCAATGATCATGTAAAAACAATGTGAAGGCTCTAACAAGACAAATAAAGATATTAAACTAGTAGGTAGGTATATACAATAATAAAAAAAAATGAAATAAAGAGTTTCAGCTAAAGTTCTTAGTAAACAGTAACGTGCCACAACTTTTAGAAAAGTTTCTCATTACATACCGTAAAACCGAAAAAAACAATTGCCTAATCATTATTTGCGGAACCTATACATATCTATACATATAATAAAACTGTAGAAGAGTTTAATTCTGTACATTGAATAAAAACTAAAAAAATACTCGTAGGGGCCTTTATACAAGTAACACAAGCCAAAAAAAAACATTTTGAATTTTTTGTCTGTCTGTCTGTCTGTTGTCCGACTTTCACGCAAAAAGTACGGGACGGATTTTGATGAAACTTTTTTTGTTATGTAGTTATTAGTCCTTGGCAATATATAGGCTATAATTTATGATGAAGATTGGAATTGCCGACGTTTCGAGACAATCGCCCGAGCTAAATTTCTATATAAAATGATTAACAACCACGATAGTTTGAACTCTGAGGATTGCTCGTAATTAAAGACCAGACTATTTATACACTTGTCATAGGTAGGTACTACTTATAAATATTGACGGAGTAACGATGATGATTGATTAACCACACATTGTTCTTACAAAAGCCTCTTGCTTCGCTGTACTCGGATAAAAATAAATCTAATTTAATTATCGCTAAACTCTTTCATTACTTGCAGGCAAGTTCATGTTATCACGGTATGACATAATATCATTCAACCATGCCCGCAACAAATAAATCTGCGAGTTACGACATCACACCTATCCAAGAAAATGATAACAAAAATACAGATAGAAACACAATCAACTCGCTCAAATCGGAAAATGAAATAGTGGCACATTATACAAGTGATAAAAGAGCTGACTCGCCTGTAGATAGGGTGAAGTTTTTAGGTTTGGATGATAGAGACAGTATTTGTTCTGACGATGAGATTAAACATAGGAAGCTGCCACCGATACCCGATGGTGGTTGGGGATGGGTTGTTGTATTCGCTGCATTTATGGTATCCGCGTGTGCCGATGGCCTGGCCTTCTCCTTCGGCTTGCTACAGGAAGAGTTCGCGAACTACTTTGGGGCCACGCAGGCAGAGACGTCAATGATCGGCGGACTGTTCATAGCCATGCCCTTGCTAGCTGGGCCTATCATGAGCGCCCTAGTCGACAGATACGGCTGCAGGGTAATGACTATGGTCGCAGGCGTGCTTTCTACAATCGGCTTCCTGCTGGCGTCTCTGAGCAATTCCATCGGAGTGCTTTGTTTAACTTTCGGGTTCATGAGCGGATTAGCGATGGGGATTCTGTATGTAACTGCAGTGGTCTCTGTGGCGTTTTGGTTCGACAAGAGAAGGAACCTCGCAGTGTCATTGGCGTCGTGCGGTATCGGTTTCGGAACGCTAGCTTACTCAACTCTAACTCATTGGTTGTTGGACCACTATCTTTGGAGAGGCACGATTGTGATACTGGCTGGGACTTTACTGAACATGTGCGTTTGTGGCGCATTGATGAGGAACCCTGAGTGGTTGAATATAAAACGGAAAAGAGAAAGGAGTTTGTCGAGAACCAGGTCTAAAGGATCTTCGAGATCCGGTTCCGTATCATCACGCTCTATCGATGGAGAGTCAACATACCTGGGCGCGGAAGAACTGAAGTCATTACTAGAAAGTGGAAAGAGTCCTGAGTATATCTTGGCGACGCTAGCGTCCACTATAAAGGAAGCTGAGGAGTTGGAAGCCAATACGGAAATGAATGCTGATCAAACGTACAAGCGTATGCACTCAGCTATTCATTTACCCACGTTTATACAACGGAACGATAAGGTAAATTATTTCGGAGGTCAATCTCATTATGTTATGTTAATTAACAGTTTCCGGGTGTAATATTGGCACATCAGACTGCTCTATGCTGTTATTCAGATAATAGATAGGAGCATAATTATTATTATGATTTGATTATTATATTGTTCTTCGTGATCTCCTATTATATCAATCGGGAACTACAATTATAATCTCACAGTAGATGTATAATTCAAAAGTCAAAATCAAATTATTTAAATAAAATCAAAAGGATCACTTGAAACTGACTGTCTTAGGTGCTAGATGAAGCAACGTCTGTTCCTCGCGACCAAGCCTAGAAGAATCAGGCAACAAACACGGCTTGGTGTCTATAATTTTTTTCGATGATCCTTTCCGTAAATGCTAATGTGAACTTCTGTTTTAGGTACCCCCAGAAGTGATAGAGAAACTAATGGAAAACAAACGTCTGTACCACATCATCTCGCAAAACTACCCCGATCTACTAACAAGACGTCGCTCTGAAGCCGACCTCAACGTTGAAACACCTCCCGCGGACGCGGCCATAGAACCGGCTGTCTTACCAATTGAAATCAAAGCGAAAAAGCCCAAAATATCAGAATCTGAAAACCACAAAGACGGAGACAAAGGAGACGGTAAACCTACACACAACCCAGAAGCTGGTGATGCTAAAATTGAGGAGAATGGTAAATCAAACCTAATAAAGTCGACTCCCAACGACTCTCAACCAAAGCCTGTCGCCCCGAGACCAGCTCCTAGCTGGTTCAGGCAATTATCGACTGCAGCGACCACAGATCATCACTACTTGAGGGATATGCCGTTATATAAGAACACGTTGATGCATAGAGGTGCTATGTTGAGCGTCCCGCGATATCGGTTGAAGGCTTCATTATCTCTTCCGGATATGTATAGGAACTCTATGGAGTCGCTGGATTCTCTGAGTGATGATGAAAATGTGAGTGCTTGATTTATTAAATTTGTAATATAATTACAGAATATTTACAAAATACACTAGAAACAGTTGAACTATCAAAAACCGTTGCAAACAATATAATACAAAATATAACAATAATCTCGCAAAACGGCCCTGCGATGCTCTCGAGGTCGATTATCGAGCATTGAAATATATAGTACCTTATTTCGATTTGATAACTTATAAATTATATTAATAAATTCTTGTGTAATGTAATGTAATACAATGTAAGTACGAAAGTATTGAAAAATAAATAACTAGCGTTTTAAAAAAATTCTAGAAATGGACCCAAAGGATGTGGCAAAACATAACAGCCTCGTTCGACATCAAAATGTTCAGCGAGTTCCACTTCCTAATGTACAATCTCTCGTCTCTCATCTTCTCGATCTGGTTCATCGTGCCCTACTTCTTCCTGAAGTCGTACATGACGTCAGTTAACATGGACGGCGAGCCTATGATGATTTCCATCATTGGAGTTTCCAGCAGCATTGGAATTGTACGTATCTGTAACATTATTTTCTTCTAGACTGGCCTCACAACTCTACCTTTTGCGCTGTAGATCTTGGCTTCGATTCCCTCCCAGGACCAACATTTTTGTGATGAACATAGATGTTTGTTCTGTGTCTGGATGTTATGATGTACCATAAGTATGTATTTACAAAAAACCGGCCAAGTGCAAGTCGGACTCGCGCATGAAGGGTTCCGTACCATTATCTATAAAAACATCCTCTTAAATACTTATTTTAGTCTGTTTTAGTATTTGTTGTTAGAGCAGCAACAGAAATACATAATCTGTGAAAATTATATATCACGGTTTATAAGATACAGCCCTGTGACAGACAGACAGACGGACAGCGAAGTCTTAGTAATAGGGTTCCGATTTTACCCTTTGGGTACGGAACCCTAAAAAAGTAGGTATTATAAGTATTTTATCAGTAATCTGGTTCCCATAGTACAAGCCTTGCTTAGTTTGATGCCAGATAGCGTGTGAAATATCCACCAATATTTATTTATTCTTCTGGGTCGGTACAACATGTTGACAATCATGTTGCGAAAATTTGGCTTACGTTTGACAACCGACTGCCTGTCTGACGACAACCCACTTTGTACGTATTGTAAACCTCTTTACCATTTTAAATAGAAATAAATAATAGGATCACGCCTGTAATTCCCAAGTACGGTAGACAGTAGTCACCCTCTTAGATCTCGGTGCTCAAATATTTGAAGATGTCTAAAGGGGTTAGTCAGAGGCACGACACATTACATTTGGCACATGCCCACGTTTTGCAGTAGTTAGCATTCTATACGTGACGGATTCTATAGGACGTGCAAGTCCTTCGCTGGTTAAAAGTATACTAACTGGTATCCCACTATGTTTTCCTTTACCGATATAAGCACGTTTGCGCATATTCGAACAGAAAAATCCATTAATGCACGGGCGGGAGTCAAACCCACGACCTTCGGATTGAGGGTCAAGTTACCTCCTACTCGGTCAACACGGCTTTTTTTTATTTCACCTTTTTAATTTAGGTGGCACTCGGCTGGGCAGGCGACCAGCCCTGGATCAATGTGACAAAGACCTACGCTGGCTGCATGGTCGTCTGTGGCTTCTCCATCGCTGCCTATCCCCTCGTGATCACCAACTACTGGGGCACAGCCTTCATATCGGCTATCTTCGGCCTTACATTGGCCAGTTCCTATTCTTACACGCCTGCGATCTTGATAGAGCTGATGCCCATAGATCGGTTCACGGTTGCGTATGGTCTGATTTTGCTGAGCCAGGGATTGGGGCATCTGATTGGACCACCAATTGCAGGTAAGGAGAATAAAACAAAACTTATAATATATTGTACTACCTCCTAGCTAGACGATAATATACTATAGGAACCTTTGAAAACATGGAATGCCTTACGTGTCCAATACAATAATGCTTTTAGGGTGCTAATGGGATTGCCACGCTTTTGTAGCGCATGGGGAATGTTTGCAAAAGGTCAGCGTCCCTGATGAAAAAAATGTTTTGTATATTAAAAAAGATTAAAATTACTATTTTTAAACAACATAGAATACAGTATTTTTTCTATCTGTTAAGTTAAGCATAGGTTTTGTAACAGGCGATTATTTATTAATTAATTATTTAAATAAACAAAACGATAAATAATTGGCTGTGGTCAATCTCGGTTTAACGCATCACAACTGTCACTAATCGAAACGAACCGTAGATACAGAATTGTATTAACTATTTTGAACAAGTTTGTTTGCTATGCTCAGTTATTGACTGCTAAAATTGAAAATGCCCAAAGCCACAGGCACCACAACCGGGTCTATGACCTTAATTCACTCTATTCAAAGATTCTATAATAGGTACTATGCATTGAATTTAGAGAATACCTCTAGCCAACAGCACTCGGTTCAATGAGTTTAAATTTGATTTTCTTTTCAGGTGCATTATACGATTTGACAGGCAAATGGGACTTAACGTTCTACATGGCTGGAGTTTGGCTACTCATTTCGGGAGTATGCATAGGAGTTATAGCCTACACTAAGGACATGAGAATATGTGGTACAGCGCCTTTATTAAAAGAGGCCGAAGAGGCTGAGAAGACTGAGAACGGAGAAAATGAACCGGTGCCATTATAAGCGTGACGTAAGAATTTGATTGCAATTTATAAGAACGTAAAGATTGTTATTCTGTGACTTTGTTTTTCATTTTCCTACTTCATGCTTACGAGTTATATAGTTGGAGAACGAAACGCGAGTGTGCCCTGGTGAAGATACTGCAAGATGTGGGCATGTGCCACTTGTAGTATTTGGACGTGCCTCTGACTAACCCTTTTAAACATTTTCAAGGATCTGAGAGGTTGCCTACCGTACTTGAGGATTACAGTCGTGATCCTATTTATACATTGATAATTTATATACTTATATGGTGAGTAATTTCCCGTTCTGTCATAATGTGAGTGAGGTACATTATTATTATAATAATATTTCAAATAATTACCTTATATTTATACCTACTTGCGACTTGGTCTTGTGTAAAATGTCCACAATATTAATTTAACTTTTGTATTAATTAACGGCGTGCATCAGTAGATTTTTCTACTCGAAAAAATTATAAATAAAATAATATATATTTTATCAAATGGATGTTGCAGAAATTGCTTTTTCATATGCGATTATTAAAATTTGACAAGATAACGTCTGTCACGGGTCGGCTTGTTAAAAATAATATATACTTAGATAGGTAGGTACCTACATTACTTATACAAACAATATTATAAATGTAAATAGATCGCAACCGCACGATGATGAGTTCCTGATAAAAAGAGTAAACTCAGATAAGTACCTAGTGACACGAAAGATAGTGGTGGCGATTCTGTTGTGTCCACGCTTAAGTTAAAATTCCTAAAAACTATCGATCTTATTTCTTTTAAGTAAAAGTTTAAAATAGCGTAACCTCAAAGTGACATTTCTAAAACTTAGAATAGTTTTGAATAAATTTTTGCAATTTTCGTAATCGATTTAGAAACGTCAAGCTAAATTTAATCGACATGTAAATTGGTGTTGACTAAGATGACACTTGATTGTGTCAAATATGCGAAATAAAATAGAGAAACGGCTCAAATATCCCAAGTTTTAGGACTGTCATTTCGATGTGACTCTAATTTAGACTTTAATGTAAGAGGAATAAGATCGATCGTTTTTTTACGAAATTTTAGGTTTAGCTTGGACACAACAGAATCGCCACCATTATCTATGTAGCAAAATAAATTGAAAGAGTCAATTTAAATTTTGTAGTAATAACTATCTACATCATTTTGTTTTAATCCTACTAATATCACGGCCTCACAGCTCAGTTGGTAGTAACTCTGTCTTCAGCGCTGTAGGTTGTGGGTTCGATCCCCACCCAGAGCAAATATTTGTGTGATGAACATAGATCTTTGTTCTGTGTCTGGGTGTGTAGTATGTATTTACAAAAAAAAAACGTATATAAGTATTCTATCAGTTATCTAGTTCCCATAGTACAAACTTTGCTTAGTTTGGGGCTGGATGGCGATGTGTAAAATGTCGACCAGTATTTATTTAGTATTATTTATTATTATAAATGCGAAAGTTTGAAAGTGAGTGTGTGTGTGTTTGTTACTCTTTCACGCAAAAACTACTGAACGGATTAAAATGAAACTTTACAGTTTTATCTACAATAGGAAAATGAATCGCATGTGTTGCTAAGCGCAAATCTCAAGAGCAGCTGAACCGATTTCGCTAATTCTTTTTTTGCTGTATTCGTTAATATCAGGAGAAGGTTCATAGGGAAAAAAAATAATTTGATAGGAAAAATGGATAGTTGTTGTGTATCTACACAACTAATTATATCGAGGTAAAATTAATATTTTTATTGGTAATGGATAAACTATAAAAAACTGGACCAATTTTAAAAAATATTTTTTCCTATCAAAAGCTACATTATCAGCGAGTAACATAGGCCATATTTTATTTTCCAAAAAATTAGAGATCCCCAGGAAAATTGCAATAATGTAACCTAAGTTATCAACAATTTGATTATATCTATATATCATCATTACACCCGTGCGATGCCGGACTGTTAGAAGTCAGTATAAGCCTGTTATTCCAAAACATAGCATATGTATATGTACCTACTATATTCCATGGTTTAATTATTGCACTATTTATAATAATGTTGCAGTTTACAATACCAATAAGTAGTACCTACCAAGTACCTACAACGTTTTCCTTGTTTTAAGGAAAGTACAAACATAATTATTAGTCTGAAACTTTAATAGGACAACATAATAAAAACAATTCAAAATATATTTATTCGAGAAACATTTCAGCAGGTCACAGATTAATACAGAAACGATGATTTATTATTTTTGATATATAAACAGTCATAAGAAAAACATCCTTTAGGGGGCGTACCAAAAGCTCTTTAAAGTAATATTAAAACTTCATGTTTCTACTTTACTTTGCATTAATATTCCTAATGTTTTACGAATTTGTATGGCGTTGATGTTTTCGCACCGCGAGTAGTACTGTTTTAATATTACTTTAGAGCTTGTGGTACCCCTTCAGGACGAAAATTTTGTTTTCACCTAATAATGCATCATAGTTTTCGGGAGTTTTTTGAGGAAATACATCCTATATAACATCTTTACAACATTTTAGTTTTCGGGAGTTTTTGAAGAGAAAACATACTGTATATAACGTAAGTATCTACAACTTTAACTGCGATCTAAAATGTTAAGTAACAATTTAAAAAAATTACACTCTTATTCAAAAATTGTAATTTTGAAAGAATGAGCGATTTGCGGAGGCTGGCTTATAATATTCGAAAAAATGTGGCAACACTAAGTGCGTTTGAAAAAGTTTTCATGATAGACGACTTTTAATTGATCCTTTTAAATTTTTCTGGTTTTGGTGGAATGCCAAACAAAATCACGTAATTGTCAAGTCACTATTCGGAACATTATATTTTATTTTCTGTTGGACGAATTAGTATGCAGTCTTACAATTAAATGTATTGCTTTAAAAACCTCTTCAAACTCACTTTATGTTAATCCTGTGGACACTAAAATTATAGGTAATGTCTTTATATCTGGACCTTTTCCCATAAGATGCCTCTTTGGATGACGCGACTTATAGCAAATATAGCAAATTCGAATTGACCAAAACACTACTAATAATTTGCCATTTACTGCATTCTTCCTTCTTGAATATTTTTAACTCAAGTCAAAAATAAGAAAATTAAATTAGAATATTTTCTTTGGAATGTTCTCATTGCTCTAAATATAGCAGTTTACACCAAACAAATCGCGACGTGTGTAGATAGAATCTTCATGTTTGGAGTTTGGACTAAATACAATGCTTTTATAAAATACTAGCTGACCCGTGCCCGCTTCGCTGTGCGTAAGACATTTCTAATACCATCGTTGACTTTTTTGTAGACGTTTTTAAGGTGTACAATACTGTAGTACATTATTTTGATATATCTCGTGGGGTTCAGCCAGCATTTGCAATGTAAGCGCAAAAAAATGTGTTTATTTACGACATCACATTAGAAACCTCTAAAATTATCAGTGTTTCTCTACTATATTATGCATGTATTATACATATAAACCTTCCTCTTGAATCACTCTATTTATTAAAAAAAACCGCATCAAAATCCGTTGTGTAGTTTTAAAGATATAAGCAAACATACATACGCAGGAAGCGGAAAGCGACTTTGCTTTATACTATGTAGTGAAAATATCTAATAGGTAACATACAATAACCTTGGTAATAATTAATTTATTAGGAATGAGTAGGCAACATAATGAATAGGTAATTAGTACATAACAATCGAAACAAACCAAATATTACCTTGTATAATACTCGATAAATAATTTAGATTATGTAATTAATTTAATACTATATATTTTTTGTGTTCTTTACTAATATGACACAAGCAGGTAATATTATTAATAAACGACAAAATACTATAGATACCGATCATCAATTTACAATTACAACACTCAACAATAAATATGTAAGTTATTTGAGAAATATTATTCCTATCTACAATAATTTTAGAATATGTTACAAGAGGTAGTTATGAAAATTTTTACGTATTTTATTATAATATCTTATCGGATAAGTTCATAAGAGATTTTAAAATCGAAGCGTATTTTAATTTGTTTTTGTGTTAATATTTAAATTATAATTCTTTGACAATAACATTGTTTAATCGTTTCACACCAAAAAAGATACCAAAATATGAAGATATATAAGAACAAAAATATGTTTTTTTCAAGATCTTGAATTTATAACTCACTGACCCGTGTTTAGCAGTTACAATAGATCTAAAAGAAAAAGAATAAATCGCTACAATTCAAAACTTAAATTATTTAATATTTAATATTCTTTACATCCTTATTCTATAAGGTTCAAAGTTAAAAATAGTTAAGTTATATAGTGCCAGCCTTTTTAAATTTAAAATACAGTAGGTACTTACTTTTTTGTGCACTGTACTTTATTATAATCAAAGAATAATTAAAATAAAACCGGCCAAATGTGAGTTGGATTCGCGCACGAAAGGTTCCGTACGCAAAAAATCACGTTTGTTGTATGGGAGCCCTATTTATATATTTTGTTTTTAGTATTTGTTGTTATAGCGGCAACAGAAATATCATCTGTGAAAATTTCAACTGTCTAGCTAATACGGTTCATGAGATACAGCGTTGTGACAGACATATATACGGACAGCGGAGTCTTAGTAATAGGGTCCCGTTTTTACCCTTTGGGTACGGAACCCTAGAAAAGATCGATTTATACTTTGAATAATAATATTTGAGGGTCTGTTTACAGCCCAATATGTTGGTAAAGTAGGTAAATATAGTATATTATGTAGGTAATCTATAGATTGGTAACTTTTTTATTATTTGGCTTTAATAAATAACAGATAGTTTCAACATTTAATATAATTATTTGTGATACACCTAATCATAAGTACCTATCTACAATTTTTTTTTATACAAATTTATTTTGCTTATTTATCAAATTATGTTAGCACGTTCGAAAGATTCAAATATCTTCAAATCTAAGACAACTTTAATATTAAATGCCATAGAAAAGGATGTAGAAAAGTTATAATAGGCGAATATTCTCACTTGAAATCACGTAAAGGTTTACATCAGACATCACTCTAGGATACGTCAATAGTTCTTAATTATACAACATTATGATTTAATATTAAACCACCCGACGTCTTACCTATAACTTCTTATTTATGAACAATCATCATGTATACAAAATGTTCCGGAACTAGTGCGTTACTCCAAAAGGGACTCTATTGTCAAACTTTTTAAAATCTACTGTTTTTTGTCTTAACACCAACTTCATAACTAAATATTACACGTACAAGTAGATTGATATCAATATTCAACAATCTACTCACAAAACACCTGGTTAATTATTGTTTTGTAACTATTTGATAGCAAATCTTTGCATAGTTACTTTTCGTGTAAATAAATCGATTCAAATGATATAATAATGCAGAATAAATACTTACGGATGACTACTGATTCCGGAACATTGTGCATATAGACGTTGAATAACAAGGGGCTGAGTGCACTGCCCCGAGACACCCCATCTCACTAAATCTTAATTAAATAACAAGCACGATAGAAACAACAGGGGAAATATTAAAGACTATCGTATAAAAGCAGTCGAAACGACAATTACAACCATAGGTAAAGTATAACAACCACTTTCATACTGTTATGTGAAAGTTACTCTGTAAAACGCCTTAGATAAATCTTTCATTTACAATATATCGGTTATATTCTTTTATGTAACTAAGTAACGGATAGTCTAATCTAATGATGATAGCGATTAAGTGTACGCGCACACAGGCCACAAGTGACAGCCACAAAACGCCGTCACTGAGCTGCAGACTGTAGTTTTTATACATTTTATATAAACTCGCCTCACGTCTCGTTTCGCCGGTGGCCGCTACACGCCATGAGTCGCCGTAACTCACCTAATATTACCACATATACGTTACATAAGTGGCTGTCGCGCTTTTCAGTTACTTTTGAATCCGCTTCTAAGTCAGCGTTTGTGTGTAGCCTGTGTACGCTTACACTTATTCTATCAGTAACTCAACTTGTTAATAACCTTACGACAGAGAATCAAATATTTCCAATCTACGGTATTTATTTTAACTACTTTGATATTGTCGGAATCGGTAACATTTCAAGGTCTTAAAATTTAACACACGTAGGTAGATGTAATTTCTAAAGGTAGTATTTGCTTTTTCTATTTGATAGATGTTATATTAAACCGCGAGTGAGATCATTGCTTATATTATTGAATTATCTTTTACGATTTTATTCTTATATTCTGATTTAATATACATTAGTTCCTTTAGAATTATTTACAAAAGCTCTTTTATGATTGTCTTTATAATGTACAGACAGTTCAAGTGATATGTTTTTTTTCTAATACCTAATTGACAATAGATTACAAAAATAGAATACCTTGATCAGGTAGTATTTTTTCATTTAAGCTTCGTAAAGCGAATATGTGCGTCAAAACTCATAGTTTGATTTTGATAATATTTTGAGCTGGAAAAACTAGTTTTCGTGATTGCTAATAGTTGAATCGTGATGTTTGAAGAAATTCTTTTTTGATAATACTTACATTAGTTCAATCTGCCAAAGTAACTAATATAACTAGGCCGCGCAAACCTATAGATTTATATATATTTTAGGGACTAATATCGTTTCAGCGGGTCCTAGTTATATTGGCCGCAGGTATCCGTTTTAATTTTATATGCTTCTTGTCTCATAAAACTAGTTAATAAATAAAAAAAATTAACTCTTATCTTAGGTATAATATTGCGTAAAGTTCAATATAATAATTAATTTTGTACTCTTTGAAGATAAGTTATATAGTCAGTTTTGTTTATTGAGATTATTATTTTGATAGTTACTGTGATAGATACCGTTATTAGAACATTTTATTCAGTTATTTCAGATCAAACAATCACAGATTATCTGATACTCTGGACATGCCTAGGTTTATATTTATAAAATTAGTGAGTTATTCAGTTATTGCAGGAAATTTATTGATCAAGCTAATTGTAGATTAGACATCTAGGCAATGAGATAAAATTTAAGGACCAGATTAATATATATATGTTTTTCCGCGCGAGAAAACACTTATGTACTATAAGAACGAGGTAAAGAGAGTTTTTAAAGCACTAGACACCCCGTGGTAGACTTAATAACGCGAGGGCGCAAAAAGCGCGAAAAAACGCCGAAACAACCCGTAGGTAGGTACATAATTAAATTTAACACACAAGTCTTTAGTTCTGCAAAAGATCAAGTCTCATTACAATATTCTTGTAGCAAATGACGAATTCCTTAAAACAAAAAGCAAAAAATTCAGAGTTAAGTTTTTTATAGCAACTACAAGAATATCTTAGATGTAAATAGCGTTTTTCGCTCAAGACGGCTGTTCTGATCACGAGGGTTGAATGCATTAAAATTATAAAAAACAAATCAAGGATTTAAAAAATACTTGAAATCTATAACACAGAAGCGTACTAAACAGCATTAAGAAAACCGTAAACTACTAACGCGCGGTAATAACGAAACTTTGACAGCAACTACAAGGAAAACCCTTAAAAATAAAGCGCAAAAAAGCGTCTTTAGCACAAAAGCGTCTCTTAAAAAGCGTTGTAAAGACGCGCGTCCTTAATTCCGCAACGGGTCGAGTGCGGCGCGGGACGCGCGGCGCCGCCGTTAGGAGGCCGGGGAGGGCGGAGGCAGGCCGGCGCCGGAGCCCCGCGCTGCGCGAGGCTCGATCTCCAGCGACAGCATGTACTGACGCTCCTCGGCGATGATCAGACCGCGATCTAGGAGGAAGTCGCACACCTGAAAGTCGAAGTAAAAAGGTATTTCTTCAAATATCACAGGGATCACTTTTAAACGTCTTAGGAGATAGGTGAAGCTACGCATGGTTCTCGCGACCAAGCCCAGAAGAATCACATGTTCACTTGTCCGAAAGGCTTGCTTTGTCTTGAAAAAAAAATGATTATTTGATTTATATTATGCTACCTACAAATCGGTCAATGATTGCTGGCCTCATAGCTCAGTTGGTAGTAATAGTCACTCTGCCATCTGGGCTGCGCGGTTGCGGGTTCGATTTCCACCAAGGACAAACATTTGTGTGATGAACATAAGATGTTTGTTCTGTGTCTATATATATTCAGAAAAAAAAGTATGAAGTTACCTACAGATACCTCGGTACCTACAGAAAGTTGAACATCCTTCAGGAATAAGTAATTTGGTTTTCACTAGAGGCATTCGCAGGTACCTTCGGTTTTCGTGAATCGTCTTAATACCTGTATAGGTACGTGTAGTTCAATGAATGACATGACTTACCTTGGTAATGTGATCGATCTTGTATGGAGTTTGCTGAAAATTCCTAATTTCTCGGATGACGTGGGCAATCTGGAAAATTTCGCGACAAAGATTAATATTTGATTGGCTTCACAGCTCAGTTCGTAGTAGCTCTGTCGTCTGCGTTGTAGGTTGAGGGTTCGATCCCAAACATTTGTGTGATGAACACATAGATGTTTGTTATATATCTGGGTGTAACGATGTATAAGCAGGTATGTATTTACAAAAAAAAAGTATTTTATTAGATAAGTATAATAATTTCTAATCTTTGCTTTATTTGGGGCTGGATAGTGATGTGTAAAATTTCCTACAATATTATTTATTTATATTATTTCAAATCATTTTCAAAAGACAAGTTATTTTTTTTTTGTTTTTCTTACCATTCTCATTTTAGAGAAATTCAAAAGTCCATCTGGAGTGTAGTTCGATGTCCCTTCGTCGATAAACGAAAGATCTGATAGATACATTCCCAGGTATGGAATGCAAGGTGGATCGCATCTGTACAATAACGACTTATTAGTTGGTACCTTACTTACAAAGCGGCGACGGGCTTGCAACCTGTCACGTGTAGAATATTAACTACTGCAAAATATCGGAGGATGTCTAGCGTACTTGGGGAGTAATCCCCAGTAAGTAAAATAAATAACAAAAGTATCACGACTGTAAAGTCTAAAAAGAAGTAAAGTAGACTTTTGTTATTTATTTTAGGAGATCCTTGAATATGTCTAAAGGGGTAATTCAGAGGCACGTAAAACATTACATTTGGCACATGCCGATATTTTGTTGTAGTTAATATTCCACACGTGACAGGTAGCATTTATTTATTTTACTTAGACTTCTAAATTCAGATCTAGATTATGACAAGTATAAACCTACCTATGAAGTGCATCCCTCAAGACTCTGAACCGACATTCTGATGATATCAGAGTCTGCAGTTTCTCGATAGTTTGTTTACTCTGCAACAAAGAACATCTCTTCGATTACTTAGGTAGGCATAAGTATAGCTTCCGCCTGGGGTTTTGCTCGCGATGTACATGGATAAAAAGTATCCATCCTTTATGTTATTGCAGGAAATAAGCTATGTACATTCAAAGTTGCATCCAAATCCATTAGGTAGTTTAGGCGTGATTGAGCTACAAACACATAATTCTAAATTTAGTTTTTTTTTATTTATTCCGCGCGGTTTGCGGCCCGCAGTGCGAGACGGCAATGCGAGCAGGGTAGCGCGCGCGTTTAATGGTCCACTCACCCTGAAGAAGATTCTCTAGACGAATCGAAACATTGTCGGTGTCCTCATTGACAATTTATCATTTACGTGAGTAATTCCCGTTGTTGTAATAATGTGTAGTACAACTCACGAAAGTTTTGAAAGTGAAATAAATTATTTTAGTTTGACTAATAACTACTTACCGTCTTAGATACTTTCTCCCAAGTCTTTTTAAGACGAAAGACAGATGTGTTTGCGAGTGCTGCGCAAACTTGTAAAACTCCATTGAAATTGTGCAGACAACGCGCTATGTCGGCAACTGCTGCCCATTTCTCTATGGCTGCGACTCTACCTGTAAATAGATAGAAAATTCTCACATCATAAACAAAACAAAGAAATAATATGCATACAAAACAAAATAACTATGCTGAACAATGGGCAGTCTTATCGCTAATCAGCGATCTCTACCACGACAACCTTTGGATGGGGATGGACTGACGAAAATTATATGGGGCATTGATCCACTTAAAAGTAAATGAAAATTTATAATGTAGCTTACATAAGAAAAATAATAAAAATAAATTTACTATGAATACCTATTTATGGAAAAAGAAAGCCAACAAGTCAGCGACTAATTACCACGTTTTTTTAGGGTTCCGTACCCAAAGGGTAAAAACGGGACCCTATTACTAAGACTTCGCTGTCCGTCTGTCTGTCACAGGGCTGTATCTCATGAACCGTGATAGCTAGACAGTTTACATTTTCACAGATGATGTATTTCTGTTGCCGCTATAACAACAAATACTAAACTAAAAACAGAATAAAATATATTATTAAGTGGGGCTCCCATACAACAAACGTGTTTTTTTGCTGTTTTTTGGTACGGAACCCTTCGTGCGTGAGTCCGACTCGCACTTGGTCGGTTTTCTTGTATTGATGACGTTTCGAGACAATTCAGATGCTCTATGATGTGTATTCGCCGATCTGCCGTTGATCGCGATCGCGGGCGATGCTCATGATGAAGAGCATCTGAATTGTCACGAAACATCAGCAATACAAGAAAAAACGTGGTAATTAGCCGTATTTGTAGTTAAAACGAATAACAACCACGATAGTTTTAATACTACCTATAACTTATAGTTATAGAGGGTTAAAAGTTTGTAGATTGCCAGATCTGAAATAATAATGTAGGTATTAAGTATTATAATTTTAATTAGAGAAAAACTTACCGGCAAGAGTATATTTCTTCAAGATTTCAGAGACCACAAGATTGGAGATGTGGTTGAAGTGAACCGTCATCATTAGGATGTGCGGTGCTCGTTCCACTTTGTCGGCTTTTGTCCAAGCTTGGCCCAAAAACTCTCTGAAAAAAAAAAGACATTTATGTCATAGAATTTTTTTTTATTTTTTTTATTTTTCCCAAATTGTATTTACGTAGGACTACATAAAACTTTTAAAACTAATTTAGTCTCTTAACTTTTCGATTGGTAGAAATATTTTCGTCGGTTTTCATTTTAGTTTTTAAAACGTAATTCTAACATTATTATGTAATCCTATATTTAAATGCAATTCAAATATTTCTAATATATTGTGTTCTAAAATATCATGTACTTACTCGCTATTGATAGACCTGAAGATCTGATAATCTAGATAGGTCATCTGCTCTGCTATTTCTAAAGCCGAGAGTGTCTCAACGCTTTCATTTGTTGGCACCTAAAGTAGAAAGTTGATTAGATCCTTTCTATCAAGAAGAAAGCCTAGCTTAGTAATGACGATTTAGATTCTAATATAGATCGATTGTGTTAATCCAACATAATCGGAGCCGTGTTGGCCGAGTGGGACCACGACTTTTCGACTAAATGAATCATGGCAACGGATATTTTCAAAAAATATTACATTCGCATTAACACGAAACCAGTTAGTGTTAAAAGCGTTATAAATGTAAAATGTGAGCATGTGCCAAAATGTAATGTTTAGATGTGACTGACATCCCGCTATCTTCAAGAATCTGAGCGCCTAGAGTGGAATATAGGCTCGTCTATCGTCTACTTAGGGATTACAGTCGTGATCCTACTTAGATGAAAGAAGATCTACCTAACAGATATTCTGGGCGTGAATAATGTCCATATTTTTTTTGTTTTTAATAGTTCGATTATACCGTAAACAGCAAGAAATACTTGTCTTACCGGTGGTGGGGCAAACAAAACTTTTAAATCCACCGCTCTATCAGGTGTCCGTTCGAGCAGTCTCAGCAGTTGTGATGCCGCTTTGTGCTCCGCTGGAAGCAATCCTGGGCTTCCCTCGATCTCTTTGAGGAAGTCCATTGTCAGACCGCGCAGACGCTCGTCTGACCAGAAGTCATAGGAATGCTTTGAGATCCAGTGCCTAGAATAAATAAAATAAATATTGGTGGGCATTTCACACATCGCCATCTAGCCCCAAACTAAGCAAGCTTGTATTAGGTATTAATCAATTTAATTTTAAATGCTTACTTATGATACGTTACAACACCCAACCTCAGAACAAACATCCATTTTCATCAAACAAATGTTTGTCCCCGTTGGGTTTCGGAACCAAATTAATTTATAACTTTATTGTATACATGAGGAAAAATATTGTAATTTATTGATAGTGGGAAAAATATTTTGTTATTGCAAACTATAATGTACATTATGGCCCAACTGCCATTCCGTCATCATGATAACCATGTTTGTTATAAAAAAAACGATGGCCATCATGTTATATCTACGTCAAAAAGATATCTAATGGGGATTCCTGGACTAACCCATCTATTTGAATTCTAATTTATTAATGAGTATATTAAGACCACACTCTAAAACTAAAACTGGATGTTCGGACTATGCATTTAGATTGATTTTCGCCGAAAATAACGAAATCAAAAGTGGCAAACTTTCAACGACATAACTTGGCACTTTTCCAAATGCAAGTTGTCACTGGGGCATTGGTAGGGGAAAGTGTGCTTGTGCTTTTCGTTTTCGGGAGTCTTTTTAAAACATCATCTATACTTATAATAAATCTGTAGAGAGGTCAATTCTGTACATGAAATATATTTCCAAAATAACTATCAGGGGGTGATTAGGGTTCGATACTGATGCCAAAAATGCAATCAGTAAAATTTTTGTCTGTCTGTCTGTCTGTCTGTCTGTCTGTCTGTCTGTCTGTCTGTCTGTATAACCGTTATAGAAACAAAAACTACTCGACGGATTTTAACGAAACTTGGTACAATTATTTTTCATACTCCTGAGCTGGTTATAGTATACTTTTCATCACGCTACAATCAATAGGAGCAGAGCAGTGAAGGGAAATGTTGGGAAAACGGGAGAAGTTACTCCATTTTTTAAGCTTCCGTCGCGTGTGCAACCTTAATGGTTAAAGCTACACAGAAATGATGTATGAGGGAAATGTTCTCCTTAAAATTATATAAAAAATATCCCACGACAGCATATGTCTATCTTTTATGGTTGGACTCACAATAACACGTGTAACTCGAACGTTCGAGAAAAACAGAAATCATCTAATGTAAGCTGTGAAAAAAAAACGTTTTATATTTAGTACCTATCAGCATTGCACCCGTGCGAAGCCCGGGCGGATCGCTAGTGTATAATAAATACTAACAATAAAGACGTTAGATACCTTAGAACATTGAGAACTCTCATAGTGGCTGCGGTGGATATAACTGAGTCCCGTCTGGTGGCAGGTGGGGAGGTTGTTGGTGGAGAGCGCGGGTTCGATGACGCTGAAGTGGCAACAGCAAACGCAGCCGCCGCAGTAGATGTACTGCTCCTATACATTTGTAAAAATATGAGTGAAGATGACAATAAAGTTGTACTTATCTTTCTGTAAAAAGGTGATAAGAAAGGGTCTTTTGAATTCACAGAAGATAAAGAGATGGATTTTGAATGAAATGACCTTACTATGAGGTTATTCTCTTTAGGATGACAGATATGTAGAACTTAAAGAAGAAGACTTGGGTAGTAATTAGATTTCTAGAATTATTAAGTGTAGACAAGTTAAGCATGCAGAAATGTGAAAGGAAACTAATAGAAAAAAACGATTAAAGAATTTAGAGGCATGCAGGAAAAATCGTAACGATATTTTTTGTTGATTGAATTGCAGATTTATTAAGAATTCGTGCAATTTAATCCGACTTTATTGATTAAATCTAAATTACCTACTTCTGGTAACTACCTAGATCTAAGAAAAATTACTAAAGTAGGTAAAAAAAAACTCGTTTGTTCTGTGTTTCGTTGTTCACGCAGACAATGTTTCGTCGCTTATGAATTTTATAGAAATGGTTGACACAATTTCGAAACAATATAAAATTCAAAACGACCCTTGTAATTTGAATAGATATAAAATGATATGTAATGGAATAGAATAGAATCATGACGTTGATTTCAAATGATTGCAGAAATCCAAACCAGCACGGTGGTTTGTGCTTTTGTGTACCATCTGTGCAAAATTTTGAAAATTCTTATGTGCGATGTTAAAAGTCCGGTCATTTTGCTCTAGAACAACCTGAAAACAACTTCTCTGGACTTCCTTTTTAACAACTAAACTTCTTGTATGATTTGGAAGTTGGTAGGTATAGGAAAGTTGGTTTTTGATAGGGTACCTACACTACAAAATAATTTTAGTTAGATTGTGCCTTGCGTTGCGTTGTCTAGTGTTAGGGCATCTACTCGTCAATAAGGTACAAAAATTTTGATAAAGGGGTTAAAACACTTCTAAGTGAAGCAAAACTTTCGGCTAATTCGCTACAAACTCAGACTTCTAGACAATTTTACCTCCGCGAACCACTCACCACAACAGGTCTTTGCCAAAGCTGTTGAATTAATCTTTGTTAATAAGGAAACAATGATAACGCTAAAAAAATACGTAAACATAATTGTTAATGATATCGAAAACATAAGAATCGATGTAAGTAATATGTCGTGCAAAGCTACACCAATTGAAGATTCCGAAAGAATATAAGAAAAAGTTTTGACATGCCAACATTGAGAATTTCAGCCCAATATTGTGCTATACTGAAAATTTATTCTTTTTCATTGACGATCAAATAAGAACGAACAATTTAAATGGTAAAGAAGATGAACCAGTTAAGAAACTGACAATCCGTACCTGCGATGTGATTGTCTGAAAGATGTAATAACTACACCTGCTTTAGGTTGACCGGTTTCACGACGGTAGTTCTGAAAGAAAAGTATGCTTGCTAAGTCATAGTTTCAAATACTAAAAAAACAAGTAGACCTACTCCACGAAAAAACATTTGTTAGTGTTAGTGCTATTAGCCGTTGAGTAGTTCCCTTAAGAGATTATCCTGTCTGCATCATCAGGTTGATATCATATTAATGTTTTGCCATCAGAACTATACAGAATAACCAAATTTGATGATAATCTAACTATTAAAAATTGGTTAAATTTGATTTTCAAGATTTTCTTACATAGTCTGTTACAGACAAAGCTAATAAAAACGTGTTTAAATACTTCTCAAAACGACCAGAAACTATCGCAGCTGTAATAAACTTGTAGTATACCTGTGTGACTTGGGATATTTGTGATGTGACAGAAGACCGCGGTTCGGAGCTCCCGCCCCAATGACGTCGACGCTCGCTATTAATCGAAGAATTGGTGTAGCGCCTCTCACTATGACAAGAATTTGACACAACAAACAAGTTAGATTTAAACAAGCAGCAAGTTCCGAACGCCAGTTTTGAAATCCATCAAATCAAATCAGCGATGAGCATATAAATGTTATTCGTTTAAAAAACTAAAAATAAATTAGACTTCATGTTTGTCAGTTTATAAATTTGAGCAAAGCCAAATTCAAAGCATGTTTTTTAACACTTTCCCCACATTAAGTGCGATAAGGTCAAAAAGAAAAAGAAGAAAATAAATTTAAGAAAACAACAAAAATTTAAACCGAATTGAGAACCTCCTTGAAGTCGGTTAAAAATGCGACTATCTCTAGCGACGAGAAGCAAATACCACCAATTCAATTATTAAATAAAGTTACTTAAATTAAAAGGTTATCACCTACCTGACAGACCTTCGTGGCGTGAACCTGGCTGTAGAGTCTGACGCCCGTCTAGGTTCGTTAGGGGTTTGGTTTGCTGGCTGATCTTTGGCACTGTCAGAACGTCTCCTCGCATCTATAGGGGGCCCGGGAGGCTGCAAGCTCCGTCTGGGACTCTCAGACATCGTGCGCACGCGCTGGTGGAATAGCCGTTTCAGACTGTTGAGACTATTCTTAGAGTTCTATTGAAAACGTTTCGCAGCTTTAGATACACTCTTTGTATAATATTTGAGAATTAAGGGGTTTGGGGTGTGCAGTTTCTACGCATGGGTGCAGAATTTGAAATAGTTTTTGGTAAGAAAAATGACAAAATAAATTATAGACGTCATAACGATGTTTGTTAGCTGTAGTTTTAATTTAAAGCATTCACAATCCTTTTGAAAAATAAATCAGCAAAACATAGATACAAAAATAATTATAAACAACTCTACAATCTACTAGGACTTTTCTCCTCAATACACATCCTTACCTCCGAAAACCTTTGCGACATCTTAAACTTCTCTTCTTTAAACTTGATTTTCTCTGGTTCTTCTTCCTTATATTTGATATCTTCATCGCTTTGATCCACTAGTTCTATACTTTCGTCTTTCATCAAGGTCTTAGCTGCCTTGTCGTTATCCTTTGTTGGTGATTTTGTTTCGGCTTTTTGTGCATCTACAGGGTTTGACTTTTTGGGACTCCCTCCTATTAGGGTAACGGAACTGATAGCACCTGGTGAGGATGGTGCTGCTCCTATAGAAAGTAATCATAAGCAACTAAAATTAACATCATTATTATAGGTAGTTTATACTTTATAGCGTTTACCAGATCCTTTGGGTATACGGTTACCAAAGTTATTATTTTTTCACACTTAGCTGGCCGTAGGTGAAGTTTTTTTCTCTATTGGTTTTGCATGAATCCTTTTCCTTCTTCTTTCTTTTATTAAAAATATTTATAAATATATCAATATTAAATAAAATAGGCTAAATTAAAACTTACCTTTCAAGGTCTCGTTGCTCGACGATGTAGCCATTATTTTTGGAATTGTCAAATGACTGTTGTCTTCCTCCGGCTTTAGAATGCATTTTAGGAAAATAGACTGTTTGAGCATTACTTTATTTTAAGGTTTGAGTTAAAAAAGCCCCTTGAAATACGTTTTAATTAGCGTGACCAAGACAGAACCAAGTCAGTATGTCTATGTTTTTATAATGGCAATCCCAAAACTGCAAACTGAAGGTATGTCTACTCACAACGTCGCTCACTTTGCTGATCGAAGACGCCCGTCTGGAAGGTGCCATCAAATACGGAGAAAGTTTATCTTCTTCTTCACCTAAAAGAAAGCATTTTTAGGAACAGAACTGGATGAAAATCTTTAGGGATTTTAGGATGTACACGGTTTGTCCACAAATGTATAATGGTCTTTCTAGCCTCATAGGTGTGGTAGAAAACTATTTTTAGGTACATGTTATTTGTTATGTCATAATTGTCAATCTTTTCTGTGTAAGTACAATAAATTAAAGAAATAAACAAGAATGATAATATTTATGATGATGATTCTTACTCCTTCTAGATGCTCTCCAAAATCGTGCTTGCCAATCTCTATCGCTGTATTCACTTCCGTAGCCTGCATTGGAATAATCTGCATTCAGTTCAATTGCTTCAATATCAATTCATTTTTAACAACTATTACCAAATTTGCAAGATTTTAGGTTTGATCCTCACCCAGGACAAATATTTGTGTCATGTAGGTACATAAATGTATATTCTCTGTCTGAGTGTTAAATGTATCATAACGTATGTAGGTATTTACAAGTTTTGCTTAGTTTGGGGCTAGAAGGCCCAATGTGTGCAAAAAAATGTCCATTAATATATTTTATTTATTCACTTATTATTATTGCGCATATACATTTTTCGAACATTAAAAATAATTGATGCACGGCCGGGATTCGGACCCACAACCGAGTCGAGGCATCTCCAACTCGGTCAACACAGTTATCAACACTCCTAGAAGACACTCACACATACAGTGCATTTTTAAAATCCAAAAAATGATGGTCTGGTCTAACCTATCTCGATGCGAAAATTGTGATCTTTGACCAGGATTTCTTACCAGAAACAGAGCTTGCCCCACTAGTCTTCCTGTTGGTAGTGTCGGGTGGAGGGGGCAGTTCCATCTCTTGCTGCGACTGCTCGTAGAACACTTGCTTCAGTGCCTCTAGCACCGTGACGCCATCGGTGAACACGCGGTACGTCAGTAGGAATGTGTTTAGGAAATCCACGGATAGGAAGCGTAGATCTGTAAGAAAAAAGGGCCTAGGGTAGTTCATTGTGGTATACCTAGCGAAATCTAGAATTAAATCTATCACAATTAAGTTTTTTTGAAGACTCTGGTGTTTAATAAAACAATTAGTTTCTAGAAAATAAAGACAATACTACATAATAAAAAATATAAAATTGAAATATTAATTAAGGGGCTCTCAGTCGACGATTGCTCTTTTTCCAAACGAAAAATAAAATACTTCTGAACAAGCCACATCTCCTATTTTTATAAGTATATTACTTCAGGTTCCTACCTACATTTCTATTAAGCTGAAAACATAATAGCAGAAACTTTTCACGATAAAAATATTATTTCAAAATGATACGTTTTAGAATTTATGATCGAAATATTTTATATACCTACTATTAAAATCAACTTGTGATTTATTGTTAAAGATAGGTAATATGTAGATCTACAATTCTATTAGAATAGATTTTTGATAAGTAATTATACATAATTTATATCATTAATTTATTCGAAAAGCTAAGGCGGAGCACGCATCGCCCATGGCTTAGTCAGTAGTCAGTACCCCTGTGACTACTGTCAGAGACAGACGTGTGTTTGACGTCATTGCAGCGGTCGGAAAGATTATTTACGAATTGAAAAAAGATGGGTAATATTTCAAAAAAAAAAACAAAAAGAGATAATGGTTACGTACCCTAAGAAAACATGCTAAAAATATAAGAGAAATAAAACAGTAAGTAAACCTTCCTATTTTATCAATTTTACCTATCTACGTTATCTTTGATAATCTTGTGAAAAATATTAGGCAAAGAAAACAGTAAGTACTTACATAACTACATACTTTATCATACATACATACATTTATACATAAAATCACGCCTGTTTCCCAAAGGGGTAGGCAGAGATCACGGCTTTTCACTTGCTACGATCCTGACATACTTCTTTAGCATTCACTCTCATCACATTCCTCATGCATGCTCGTCGGTTTAGAGTACTCTTGACCCGGCTTTTTTTCAAAACGTTTCCAATATGGTCCAGGAAAATACGCCGAGGTCTTCCTCTTCCAACGCTCCCTTTCACACTCGCCTTATATACCTGTTTTGTCAATATCTTTCTTCATTCATTCTCTCCACATGCCCAAACCATCTAATCATCCCTTTCTCAATCCTCTTTCACTTCACAACGTTTTCTTGGATAAATTGTAGGGAAAAATTCTGGAAAAATTCTGGAACGACCAGTCGGATTTGCGTATAACTTTCTCGAAGGATGATAGTTCAGCATCATCACTAACACTTCTAACCATAGCAAAACCCGCAGTTGAACAAAATAGGTACGTATGAATAATAATATATTCAGCGGGTTATATAAATCCTCGTCATTTTTGTTACATAATGTTCAAAGAACATGGCGCATACATAACAGACTACGTTTTGGTGGCTGATTGTGTTCTAATAGGTATATTACCTATTACCCGCCACTCTGTGACACAGAGCAGAGTCACGCCAACCGCCGAACACGCAAGTTTTTTAAAAAAATTACTTTGACAGACAAAGAGTTTTTACTTCCTATTCTACCAAGGAGTATTAATGCCACCTGCTTTATTACGTAGGGATAGTTCATCACTACATAGTACCTATAAAACAAAGTCGCTTTCTCTGTCCCTATATCCCTATGTATGCTTAAATCTTTAAAACTACGCAAAGGATTTTGATGCGGTTTTTTTTTATTGATAGAGTGATTCATGAGGAAGGTTTTTATGTATAATACATGCTTAATATAGTAGAGAAATACTGATAATTTTAGAGGTTTCTAATGTGATGTCGTAAATAAACACATTTTTTGCGCTTACATTGCAAACGCTGGCTGAACCCCGCGAGATATATCAAAATAATGTACCTACACAGTCGCTGCTTAAATACTAAACGGTCATATTTCAAAATTTCTGTTTTTTCAGGAGAGCCAATCAAAGTTTTAAAAAAATATTTTTTTAATTTCTGAGAAATTTTTGGATCACTATAAGCGTAATTTTAAGCTGTATCTATCTATATTTTTCGTTTTGCTGTAACTTTAACCTATTGGCGTAAAATACCACATGTGTCCCTTTTGCATATAAAAAAATATTTAAACGTAAATTAAAGTTATCGATAAAAGGCCACATATTATACAAAAATAAGAGTTTTCTTTAGATTTTTCCTTCACTTCTTCGTCTGATGTAAAAAACCTATTAATAAAACAAATATTATACAATATCGAAAGCATGCTAATATTTTTTTTTGATAATACTAAAAATAATTCGCTATTTATTTAAAAAACCAAAAACTATTTTTATACAAAGTTATTGGGGCAAAATAAGAGGTAATTTAATGTTGATCTCTAAACTGAGTTCAACATTATTACTAGCTACACAAAAATAATAATAAAGTCACTATAAAGGCTTCATAAATCTATTTAACTACAAGTATATAAGTGTTTAATAATTAATAAAACTATATATTTTCTGCTAAATCTGTCTTTCTAAAAATCAATGAGTACCTAAATCACAACCCAGTTGTTATTAACTCAAACATATTAATCACTTCGTCATCTTTATAATTTCAGCCATAGAACATTCCATTGCTAAACATTAGCCTTCTTCGTAAAATCAATTCTAATGATCTATTTCGTGCAGTGTGCACCCAATGCCTCCCAGCAACCTTTATCAGGTCATCTTTCCATTCATTCTACCCAACGACCATCAGTTCTTTAAGCCATGTACCTACCCCGCTCACAGCCGCGTCAACTAGCTACTCCTCTTGGGTATGTCGGTGACTTTAGTTCGTATACGGATATAATAACATCTCCGTCTAACGCTTCTCTTCAAAGAAATCGCTTTCGTACACTGCTCCTGCACCCGGACTGACACGGTGGCGTTGTTGTACAAGCATTTCAACACTACAATGTATTGGTAGTCAATACGGCACCGCTGGAATAACCATAGCTTTACACAGGTTTCCACTGAATTAAATTATTTTTCGTAGTCTACAAACGCTAAACATAACGACCGATTATTAGATAGATTATTATCTCTATTAATAAGCTTATAAATTTAGCGTATTACATCGCTTTAAATTATGTTAATATTTTCTTAATAAGTTCTTTGATTATTTCAAATTTGTTTTATCTTGAATAGTAGGTACAGTAATTTCCAACAGTAAGAGATTCCAAGTCAAAAATGTCGCCATGTTTAATTTTTTTGACATAATAACCAAGAAATGGCATTTATGTCTTATAAATTATATTAGAATTCACGTAAAAATAATATTCTACGCAAACGCATTTCGAAATGTGGTACTTATGTATAAAAAGCAATATTTTAACGAACTAAAATTATTATTCAAAACAAACGCATTTGAAATGTGTATAGAAAACAATATTGTACTAATATACATTTTATATTCAAAGCCGACGCATTCTAAAATGTGGCACCTTTGTTTAATAAATAGTATTATACATACGTTTATTTTATACTCGATACGGACACATTCTAAAAAATGGCACTTTTGAATATAAATTTTAATTAAAAAACCGGTAGTTTTTTGAAATGTGGCCCTTTTGCATATAAGCTATGCGCGCTTCTGTCAAAAATCAAGTCGCAATTGATAAAATGGCAGTTTAGCTCTGAAGTTTGCCTGCAAAGTGCAAAAATGCTAAACAGACACTTGTATGTTTTAGTTATTTATAGTGCTATAATTAAAAGGATCAAATTTTTATTATATAAAATGACCATTTTAGATCACGTTTTTGCACTAAAAACGATTTTCACATTTTTTGATTTGTGACACTTTAGTATTTAAGCAGCGACCTGTACTACAGTAATTGTAAACGTCTACAAAAACGTCTGACTTCATCATCAGAACAGCTCGCTGTCACCATATTATTGTATTGTGACCAGAACTAAAAGATGCAAAATCTCAGCTCAATCGGAAATGGTCGAAAAATAACTTGCAATTATTGAAAGTTACAAAAAAACAAACAAACATTATACTAACAGAGCTAGTCGATAATAAAACTTGTACAAAAGGACAGTTTTTATTCTGGGAAAAATAAGTTGTGGATTTTTACCATCATATTAAAAATTATTCAAACGCTAGAGCTTGGGCTGCGACACAGATTGGAAAATAGTTATTACGAGCGGTGGACTACATGTTTCAAAGCGGCGTTGCCGCTCTGTGCTTTTGCGTCACGCGGCTACAGGCGACGTTGCCAGCTCTCCAAGCGGGAGAGAGCTTATGACAGTTATTGGGATTTCTGGATATATGCAATTTTCGTAAAATTGACTTCCCTTGACTTTTCGATTGGTCGATACATTTTTGTCGGTTTTTTTTTTAGTTTTTAACGTAGGGTGAGAGCGATGGTTGTGGGCACTATAACAACATTTTGAATTTCAAATAAACGGTTTATATTGAAAAACTGATTATAACGACGATTTTTAAACAACATAGAATAGCAAGGGTTTTTTAACAGCGATATTTATTTATTAATTATTCATATTTAAGTAAATAGACAAAACGGGAAATATTTAGTTGTGATCAATCAAATCTAGAGGTATAACGCATCACAACTATCACTAATCAAAACAAGCCATATACAAAGAATTGTATTAACTATAGATTTACTATATATATATATATATATACTACTATATACTATAGAGCCTACCCGGGCTGCGAGCGCCCGCACTGCGCCTGCGACAGTTACAGCCGCACCTTCAGCACCTGCATCTTTTCGCATGGACATTGGCCAAGAATACGATAACGTCACGCAACGCGCGAAGCCCCGAAGCCAATGCCACTGCCTCTCTGCTGACATTATCCGTGAAATTATAAGGGAGGAACTAGACAGGAAATTCACTTCACAAGTCAAAGACATTCAATCTAAATTGTCTATAATAGAAGTTTCTCTTCGATCTTACCCGTCGCGTACACCAGATGGAGCAGCTATCCCGTGCTGAAAATTTGGAGATACAGTGCATCCCAGATACAGTGCATCTCACTTTGATCGTAAATAAAAGTGCGTATTTCCGACCGAAGGTTTTTAAAAACGCGGGCGGGCGGTCTCTAGCCGATGACGTCACACCCCGTCACGACCGCGATCGCGACGCTCAGTTTTGTTTCGATCGTAATATCTTCTGAATGGAATGTCCGATTAATAAAAAAGCTGACCAATATCAGACATGATAACCATACCTTCGTATAAATCCTTATCCAAATAAATCATTTCATATTGAAAACTGTTTCAATACCAATATACCTATAACTTTTTGAATTACTCAAATCGGACATTCCATTCAGAAGATATTACGATCGACACAAAACTAAGCGCCGAGACCCGCGTCGCGGTCGCGGTCGTGACGATGTGACGTCATAGTGTAAGCGCTAATCTTAGAAATTCAAAAACCGGCCAAGTGCGAATCGGACTCGCGCACGAAGGGTTCCGTACCATTATCTATAAAAAACAGCAAATAAACACGTTTGTTGTATGGGAGCCCCATTTAGATATTTATTTTATTCTGTTTTTAGTATTTTTTGTTATAGCGGCAACCGAAATACATAATCTGTGAAAATTTCAACTGTCTAGCTATCACGGTTCATGAGATACAGCCCTGTGACAGACAGACAGACGGACAGACGGACAGCGAAGTCTTAGTAATAGGGTCCCGTTTTTACCCTTTGGGTACGGAACCCTAAAAAAGGGCTTCAACTTCTCGTCGTTATAAGTATAGGTACCGCCTATCATGTTTTACAATTCTTTTTTGTTTGAGTTCCGGTGTAAAAACATGAAGATATGGTTTTGTTTAGGAAACAATCTAAAATAAATTTAAAACCAATATAGCATTGAATACTGACCATTAATTAAAAATTTTTAGGAGTGACTACAATATTCACTTCATTCTGGGATGTTCCCAAAGATTCTCCGGAGAAAGCTGTGTTACTTATAAGGAAAACTGAAACTATTCAATGAAAACAAGCCTGGTGGAACAGCTGGATAATAGAAATTAGTTTGTAAACATGAAAATAAACCAGAATATTGATTATTAACACTTTATTACTTCATTTCCTTTCTAATCACATAAAGTTATCATCGCTTCTCATGGTTTTTTACAGCCAGCTAAGTAGGTAGGTATACCGGATTGAGACAATGTAGGTTGTAGGGTTTTTTTTATCCAATCTAAGTTATGTTTCAGAGTATAATAGAAGCACAATAATATAACAATATCATACATATTATAAAAACACAAAAAGTCAGAGCTCTTTTTTCATGGTGCTTCCCTATGTAGACTATTTTTGTTCAAAAGCCCGATGAATACATCCATAAACATTCTATAGACCCGGAGCACATAATATGACTTGAAGTTTGTATGATTATAAATCGCAATAAAGTAAATTCCACTGCCTGCAAAGTGAACCCAGAAGACAGTGGAGCAGTACCACGCTGATTACGAGTTTCTTCTCCGCGACAGTGAATCCTTCGTCGACCTTCTGCGAGCCACGGGCTGCCTTCGACCGGCAGACAGTTGAGGCTGGCGGGACACCCAGCGCGTAACTCTTCTTCTGCTCGCTTGGCTTGTGAAACGGTCTCAATATTCGCGTCATTTATTTATGCTGACCGGTGTTGTATGTATGGCATTGGTTGACTCCGCCGCGCCAAGGATTTGCGTTTTGCACTGACTTTGACATAGGTACATATAAAATGCCGGCTCTGTTTACATAAACATTTGTTCTACTTTTTTTTTATGGAGTCTGTAGTCAGTGTTACCATATTTACCGTTCCGACTTGGCAAATAGAAAATAGAGTTGGACGAGATGCCCAGACAACATTTATTTGCTGTATTTATTTGGTTATTTCATTGATTGCATGTACACAAAGTTTTTGTCTTTGAAAACCCATAAAAAAACATCCTGATTTGCCGCGGCGCGCACCTGATTAACTGACATTGACATAACACATTCCAAGTTTTTATAGTTCATCTGTCAAATCGGCATGTACCTAGCGTACTGACCTCTATTGTATAATAGAGGTCAGTGACCTAGCGAGTTGAGTAGTCACGTATGGAATGCGTAACTACTGCAAAATGTGGGCATGTGCCAAATATAATGTTTGGCCGTGCCTCTAACTACCCCCACCAGATAGTAAAGCCTATTACCAGCCTACGTAGGTACCAGAAACGCGATCTCATAAAAACTGTCGATAATATTTACGATAAGCATACGCCATCTAGAGCTTGCCGTTGTAAACTGTCAGTGTCGTTTCGGCCGCGGTTTTCAGAGCTTACCGCGCCTTAAGCAAGGGCAGTTCAAAATTCCGTCACCAAAGTTGGCTTCTACGAGTAGCGCATAGGAACATTGCCATAAATAGAAGTTGGCGCTTCTAAGCTTAATTGTGTCAGGTAATCAGGCCATTATTGCCAGGTCATCATAGTCATATTTTATCAACCGTATTAGTATTGCCAGGTGATTCTTACTCATGCATTTTATGAACACAACTGATTGTTTCGTTTGATCGCATTATGTTTACTTGAGGGGCATCTTTGATGTTTCTCTGTCAAATCCTTCTTTTCCTTCTCTTCAAAATTAGCCTCGTTCACGCGCGCATACCACAAACTGAATTAATAAACATTAAAACTCATCAAAAGAGGTTTTATTTTTTTCCTATCCAAACCAGTTTTTTTGACAAAAAAAGTTGGCAACCCTATTTCTGATCCTGCCTACTCCAGCGCACAGCAGGTTACAAAAACTTGGTGATGGTAGGTGTCTTACCGGTGAGCCGTTGCAGCAACCTTTGCGGCGTAGCAGATCGGATCTGCGGCACCTTGCAGGAGTTCAGAGTCCTGCTGAACCTGATGTCGACATCGTCAGTGAAGAGAGCTCGGTCGGAGCGACAAGCGGGCAGACTGGCGGAAGCGGCCCCGCAGGCCCCGCAGGCGCGAAGTAAGGCGCAAAGTGCGGCTGATTCCATGCATTGAGCGACTTCGCTCGTCCAGGAGGCTTTTTCTTCGGCGGTGGCGCACACTATACAAACAACTGAGTAAGAAGCAGTTTCTGAGATGGAGGAGCGAGTTTGAAATTTGATTCCCGGGGACAAACGTCTGCATGGTCTACAAAATATAGGCGTGGTGGGCGAGGGATGATAAAACGAAAACTCTAAAAACAGGCTTACTGCGAAATATCTGTATAGTTAGATGACAAAAAAGCTTGGTAGGTACTGAATACCTATGCTTCTACTCGCCCTGTCAGCCCTACTTTATTGCAGTTCTGATCAAAACTCACCTAAATGAGCACAAATCTGCTCCCCTTTGACTTCTACGAGGATTTTGAAGTCTTTCCCCTGGTACATGTCACCTCCAGGTGAAGAGCAAACCGATGTGGAATCTGAAAATGTACATTTATTTATTTATCAGATCCAAATCAGCATATTTTTTCCTCATCTTGAGGACTGCGAGATAAACCAGTAACTTTAAAATTTTTGGGATCATTTAAAGTTTAAATGATCCCATTTTGTCTTGAACGGTTAAATCGGGGATTTAACTTAGTCGAGACATTGGGAAAACATATTAAAGGTAATCTATCTATTCTTATAATAAGTCTGTAGAGAGGTCAATTCTGTACATGAAATATATTTCCAAAATAACTATCAGGGGATGATTAGGGATCGATACTGATGCCAAAAATGCAATCAGTAAAATTTTTGTCTGTCTGTCTGTCTGTCTGTCTGTCTGTCTGTCTGTCTGTCTGTATAACCGTTATAGAAACAAAAACTACTGGACGGATTTTAATGAAACTTGGTACAATTATTGTTTATACTCCTGAGCTGGTTATAGTATACTTTTCATCACGCTACAATCAATAGGAGCAGAGCAGTGAAGGGAAATGTTGGGAAAACGGGAGTAGTTACTGCATTTCGTATAGCTTCCGTCGCGTGTGCAACCTTAATGGTTAAAGCTACACAGAAATCATGTATGACGGAAATGTTCTCCTTAAAATTATATAAAAAATATCCCACGACAGCATATGTTTATCTTTTATGGTTGACTCACAATAACACGTGTAACTCCCGATAGATAGAATATTTATTTTATTCTTCAAGTTATACGCGAGTGAAACCGCGGGGTACAGCTAGTGAATGATAAAGAGATAAAGAACCAAATAAAAATCTATAGTTATGTTATCTGCCTACTCAAAAAACATACCGTCATCATCATGATTAGAAGGATCCTCAACCAGCAACGCGTCGTGTAACGGCAGTTTCCCTGTTGGTGGAAGATGAAGCCTGCCTCCAGTAGCGCGAGTTGTCAACAGCAAATAGTTTGAGAATAGAAACGCTTGTCGAGCTTGCAATGAAGCGCGGCGTCCTTTGCCTACCACTTGCGAGACAGTCCCTAAAAAGAGGATTATAATAAAAAAAAAATATTGAGCTCTTATTATGACAAGTAACACACACTGTGTGTCTCAGAAACAACCGAGAAAATTCTCTTTTGCAATCTAGCAAGAAATATAGAATCACTAGCTTCCGTCCACGGCTTCTATTGTTATACTATTTGTTATTCCAGGACATAAATACATAAATATTAGTGGACTAAGCAAAGCTTGTACTAAGGAAATATACCTACTTAAGCTTTGTATATTCCTAGTTTCATCCAAATCCGTTTGCTCATTTGGCATAAACATCCAAACATCCTTAGAAACTCTCGGATTTATATTCTCTAAAATGTTGAAACTACCGTGACTGTAATATTATATTATGCTATCATTACTCACTCAAGGCTCAGATCTTTAAAGATATCAAATAGCAAATGCCCACTTTTAGCTCTAACTTTAGATACCTACTCCAATGCATTGTGAATACCTTGTCGTATGAAGATCTGGTTGACGTCCAGCAGAATATCGCAGCCTTCTATAATCATCCGTTCCACTGCCAAATTCTTTCGTAAGTTTTCTGTTTCGCTGACCTGTCGAATATTGGTATGTTAAACTTGTAGGTACATGCATGGTCATAATTTTAACTTTGGCCATGCCAATTTTATTTAGGTATGTAGTATTAGTAGTTAGCATACGTGATAGTATGAGCATCCTAACTGGCTTTCTAACGATTGGTTTCCTTCATTGTTCTGAGAGTCAGCTTACGAGAATCGGATTAAAAGTCATGAGATCAGAAAGAATCATCTATTTCATCTATTCATTCCAAATATACCTACCTAGTTGAAATACACAGTACCTCATCGTGCATCTGTCGTGACAACTCCTCGAGTTGAGCTCGTGCGTGCTGAAGACTCCTTCGCTCGACGTGGTCATGCGGTGTGTGAGCCAATAGCTCGTGTAGCGTGATGATGTAACGCGGAATCTGGAATGCCATAGATGCATAAGAAAAAGCAACTTTAGCCATAAAGTTACGAGTATAATATGTTCAAATGTAACGCGCGTTATCGCACGTAAACACGAGGTCAAGTTTACAAAGAGTTCAGATGACAAGCGCCAACGCGCGCTGCGAGTGCTCGTCAGCCTGTTTGGTAGAGTTGAAAATAAACAAAATAACAAGAAAATCGGGATGGTAGCGCGCGCTCAAATGAACAAAACAATCAACGGACATTACATACACCACATATCAAAGCGCGCGTCAACGCGCGATCGCCTGCGTCTAGAGACTTTTTCTCTGAGCGCCGCGTTAACGGGCGCTCATGTGATCAGTTGTATGTAAGTACCACGATGTCTAGTCGCGCGTTTTGATAATGATTGATGTCAAAATTTTGCCATCTAAACATGGTCATGGTCTCAAAACATCTGTTGGTTTTACAAGTTCTAGAATCAGTACGAACCTGATGCATAGGATACGTGAGGAACGTCTCCAGCGACCGTCCTTGGCAAGTCGACTTGGACTCCAGTCTCGCCAGGAGCTGAGCAAATGGTTGCGTCTGCTTACACTCGGTGAGGACCTGGAGGGAGTAGTGGTGGTTCCGCACATACTCCTGGTATATCGTCAACATTGGCAACAGCATGTCAAATAGGTCTCCTGTATGCAAGGGTTTACTAAGTTACCATATTTTAATTACTAATGTCTAGTGAAAACCATCGCAACCTCGTTAGCGTGAAGTTATTTTTTTAACAGACTTTAACCCCTACTTCATTCCTTTAGGGGTTGAATTAAGAAAATTCCTTTCTGCGTGCATCCCGTCACACCAATAGAAATACACCCTCGAAATTTCAAGTGTCTAGGACCACTAGTTTAGGTTGTGCATTGATAGATCAACAACGCAAGAGTTTTATATTATTTAGAAGATGAAAATATGATTATTAAAAAGGAAGCCCTTGTTTATTTCCAAATAACTCACCAAGAACAAGCGTGGGCCATGATTCCATTCTCGAAGTCAAACCCTTGAAGAATATCTGATGAAGGAACAGCACTGTCTCGCTGTTCAGGAATATGGAGTTGACGTCCTCGTGCGTACACGGCGGTTTCTTGGAGCTGGCGGCCATTTTGAACGGCCGGAGGAAGCAGGTCACCTGGAATGAATATGAGAGAGATTGTACTGGTTCTTAACATGCAAATGAAATAGAAACATGACTGTGATGTCCAAGTACGGTAGACATCCTCGCAGATCTCCAGGCACTCAGATCCTCGAAGATGTCTAAAGGGAATAGTCAGAGGCATATCTAAACATTACATTTAGCACATGCCCAAATTTTGCAGCAGTTAGCATTCCATTCGTGACGGATTGCAAGCCCATCGCCGCTTATAAAGCGAAAAATCTATTGATGCAAGACCGGGATGTATGAAATTGTGATGCTTACCAATATTTCCATTTGCTCCAAATACTCCTCTTCGGATTCAACCATTTTAAAGACCAGACTGCAAAAGAAATGTCACTTAAAATCTTATTTCATACACACTTGTACTTTCTAGGTAAAAATGAATAAACTAGATTAATAGACCAAGCCGAGCGGAAGATCATACCTGTTCCTCTTCCTCATGCTCTCAGCGTGAGGACTTTTGATGTACTGGTCCACGATCTGCTTCCATCTTCGTCGGCATAACCAACCTCGGAAGAAACTCTAAAAAAAAAAAAAAAAAAAGATTGTATAAAGCTGAGCGCGGTTGCAGTCGATGCTCATGATGAAGAGCATCTAAATTGTCTTAAAACGTCATCATTACAATTATGTGAAAAATGGAATATTTTAGCCGTATTTCTATGTGAAAAAAAATGTAAATAACTAACTTGGCTAACTTCAGCCAAGATTCACCAACAGTACTATAACTAGATCCTCAAAAGATAGCATTTAGTGCGATAGGTTTGTACATGATTTCACCAACATTGACATGTACAAATGTCCCCAGATAGAATGATGATGGTAAATGATGTTCACCTGAACTTTCTTGATCTTCCTCAGCTCAGTGGGGTCCACTTCGGGCGAGTGGCTCGGAGATGATGACGTTGTGGACGCGGCCCTGTGCGGAGGCTCATGCTCCTTCTTGTACATGCATAGCTGAAAGTATTACGGGCTTTGGGTTCATACTCATGCTACCATGTACAGTACATGGTAGCTTTAGCTATATATCTTCTTAGAGCACCTTGAAGGCTTTGTGCATAAATCATGTCTAAGAACATTGTTCGGTTCGGATTTCTCACTATGTTTTTCTTCATCGTTTGGAAGCATTAAAATAGCAAACATACATTTTCAGAATGAAATACTCATTGGTGTACTGCCGCGACAGGGTTGAATATTAGAATAGCAAATATCGCACGACTGGGATTCGAAAGCACGATCTTTAGATCGTGTGCTAACGACTAGATCCTATGTACGCCGAAATACTTGTAGGTACCTCTGTCCGTAGCTTCTTGACTTCATTGCTAAGCTCATCGCATTGTTGCGCGTACTGCCACCGCGACGTCCTCTCGCTTTCCACCACCTGGAGCAAATGCAGCTGCTTCTGTTCCAGCTCCTCCTTCTGCAGCAAGACTTTGTTGAAACTGTTGATGAGAGATATACACTTTAAAAGTGCCAAAAACTTTGCCTAGAATCAACAAATCACGCATGGCGAAGTCCAAAAACCACAGAATGACTGAATGTATTAGAAAAAGCTCAACTAAGTAGGTATATTCCTTTAAGGCGCGGTAAGTTCTGAAAACCGCGGCCGAAACGACACTGACAGTTGACAACGGCAAGCTCTAGATGGCGTATGCTTATCGTAAATATTATCGACAGTTTTTATGAGATCGCGTTTCTGGTACCTACGTAGGCTGGTAATAGGCTTTACTATCTGGTGGGGGTAGTTAGAGGCACGGCCAAACATTATATTTGGCACATGCCCACATTTTGCAGTAGTTACGCATTCCATACGTGACTACTCAACTCGCTAGGTCACTGACCTCTATTATACAATAGAGGTCAGTACGCTAGGTGCATGCCGATTTGACAGATGAACTATAAAAACTTGGAATGTGTTATGTCAATGTCAGTTAATCAGGTGCGCGCCGCGGCAAATCAGGATGTTTTTTTATGGGTTTTCAAAGACAAAAACTTTGTGTACATGCAATCAATGAAATAACCAAATAAATACAGCAAATAAATGTTGTCTGGGCATCTCGTCCAACTCTATTTTCTATTTGCCAAGTCGGAACGGTAAATATGGTAACACTGACTACAGACTCCATAAAAAAAAAAGTAGAACAAATGTTTATGTAAACAGAGCCGGCATTTTATATGTACCTATGTCAAAGTCAGTGCAAAACGCAAATCCTTGGCGCGGCGGAGTCAACCAATGCCATACATACAACACCGGTCAGCATAAATAAATGACGCGAATATTGAGACCGTTTCACAAGCCAAGCGAGCAGAAGAAGAGTTACGCGCTGGGTGTCCCGCCAGCCTCAACTGTCTGCCGGTCGAGGGCAGCCCGTGGCTTGCAGAAGGTCGACGAAGGATTCACTGTCGCGGAGAAGAAACTCGTAATCAGCGTGGTACTGCTCCACTGTCTTCTGGGTTCACTTTGCAGGCAGTGGAATTTACTTTATTGCGATTTATAATCATACAAACTTCAAGTCATATTATGTGCTCCGTGTCTATAGAAAGTTTATGGATGTATTCATCGGGCTTTTGAACAAAAATAGTCTACATAGGGAAGCACCAAGAAAAAAGAGCTCTGACTTTTTGTGTTTTTATAATATGTATGATATTGTTATATTATTGTGCTTCTATTATACTCTGAAACATAACTTAGATTGGATAAAAAAAACCCTACAACCTACATTGTCTCAATCCGGTATACCTACCT
The DNA here is from genome assembly GCA_912999785.1 of Hydriomena furcata. Taxonomy (NCBI): domain Eukaryota; kingdom Metazoa; phylum Arthropoda; class Insecta; order Lepidoptera; family Geometridae; genus Hydriomena; species Hydriomena furcata. Next base: position 1,482,288 of record OU538834.1, on the reverse strand, counting down.
ACTTAGCTGGCTGTAAAAAAACATGAGAAGCGATGATAACTTTATGTGATTAGAAAGGAAATGAAGTAATAAAGTGTTAATAATCAATATTCTGGTTTATTTTCATGTTTACAAACTAATTTCTATTATCCAGCTGTTCCACCAGGCTTGTTTTCATTGAATAGTTTCAGTTTTCCTTATAAGTAACACAGCTTTCTCCGGAGAATCTTTGGGAACATCCCAGAATGAAGTGAATATTGTAGTCACTCCTAAAAATTTTTAATTAATGGTCAGTATTCAATGCTATATTGGTTTTAAATTTATTTTAGATTGTTTCCTAAACAAAACCATATCTTCATGTTTTTACACCGGAACTCAAACAAAAATGAATTGTAAAACATGATAGGCGGTACCTATACTTATAACGACGAGAAGTTGAAGCCCTTTTTTAGGGTTCCGTACCCAAAGGGTAAAAACGGGACCCTATTACTAAGACTTCGCTGTCCGTCTGTCCGTCTGTCTGTCACAGGGCTGTATCTCATGAACCGTGATAGCTAGACAGTTGAAATTTTCACAGATTATGTATTTCGGTTGCCGCTATAACAACAAATACTAAAAACAGAATAAAATAAATATCTAAATGGGGCTCCCATACAACAAACGTGTTTATTTGCTGTTTTTTATAGATAATGGTACGGAACCCTTCGTGCGCGAGTCCGATTCGCACTTGGCCGGTTTTTGAATTTCTAAGATTAGCGCTTACACTATGACGTCACATCGTCACGACCGCGACCGCGACGCGGGTCACGGCGCTTAGTTTTGTGTCGATCGTAATATCTTCTGAATGGAATGTCCGATTTGAGTAATTCAAAAAGTTATAGGTATATTGGTATTGAAACAGTTTTCAATATGAAATGATTTATTTGGATAAGGATTTATACGAAGGTATGGTTATCATGTCTGATATTGGTCAGCTTTTTTATTAATCGGACATTCCATTCAGAAGATATTACGATCGAAACAAAACTGAAGTGAATTTCCTGTCTAGTTCCTCCCTTATAATTTCACGGATAATGTCAGCAGAGAGGCAGTGGCATTGGCTTCGGGGCTTCGCGCGTTGCGTGACGTTATCGTATTCTTGGCCAATGTCCATGCGAAAAGATGCAGGTGCTGAAGGTGCGGCTGTAACTGTCGCAGGCGCAGTGCGGGCGCTCGCAGCCCGGGTAGGCTCTATAGTATATAGTAGTATATATATATATATATATAGTAAATCTATAGTTAATACAATTCTTTGTATATGGCTTGTTTTGATTAGTGATAGTTGTGATGCGTTATACCTCTAGATTTGATTGATCACAACTAAATATTTCCCGTTTTGTCTATTTACTTAAATATGAATAATTAATAAATAAATATCGCTGTTAAAAAACCCTTGCTATTCTATGTTGTTTAAAAATCGTCGTTATAATCAGTTTTTCAATATAAACCGTTTATTTGAAATTCAAAATGTTGTTATAGTGCCCACAACCATCGCTCTCACCCTACGTTAAAAACTAAAAAAAAAACCGACAAAAATGTATCGACCAATCGAAAAGTCAAGGGAAGTCAATTTTACGAAAATTGCATATATCCAGAAATCCCAATAACTGTCATAAGCTCTCTCCCGCTTGGAGAGCTGGCAACGTCGCCTGTAGCCGCGTGACGCAAAAGCACAGAGCGACAACGCCGCTTTGAAACATGTAGTCCACCGCTCGTAATAACTATTTTCCAATCTGTGTCGCAGCCCAAGCTCTAGCGTTTGAATAATTTTTAATATGATGGTAAAAATCTACAACTTATTTTTCCCAGAATAAAAACTGTCCTTTTGTACAAGTTTTATTATCGACTAGCACTGTTAGTATAATGTTTGTTTGTTTTTTTGTAACTTTCAATAATTGCAAGTTATTTTTCGACCATTTCCGATTGAGCTGAGATTTTGCATCTTTTAGTTCTGGTCACAATACAATAATATGGTGACAGCGAGCTGTTCTGATGATGAAGTCAGACGTTTTTGTAGACGTTTACAATTGTAGTACAGGTCGCTGCTTAAATACTAAAGTGTCACAAATCAAAAAATGTGAAAATCGTTTTTAGTGCAAAAACGTGATCTAAAATGGTCATTTTATATAATAAAAATTTGATCCTTTTAATTATAGCACTATAAATAACTAAAACATACAAGTGTCTGTTTAGCATTTTTGCACTTTGCAGGCAAACTTCAGAGCTAAACTGCCATTTTATCAATTGCGACTTGATTTTTGACAGAAGCGCACATAGCTTATATGCAAAAGGGCCACATTTCAAAAAACTACCGGTTTTTTAATTAAAATTTATATTCAAAAGTGCCATTTTTTAGAATGTGTCCGTATCGAGTATAAAATAAACGTATGTATTAAACAAAGGTGCCACATTTTAGAATGCGTCGGCTTTGAATATAAAATGTATATTAGTACAATATTGTTTTCTATACACATTTCAAATGCGTTTGTTTTGAATAATAATTTTAGTTCGTTAAAATATTGCTTTTTATACATAAGTACCACATTTCGAAATGCGTTTGCGTAGAATATTATTTTTACGTGAATTCTAATATAATTTATAAGACATAAATGCCATTTCTTGGTTATTATGTCAAAAAAATTAAACATGGCGACATTTTTGACTTGGAATCTCTTACTGTTGGAAATTACTGTACCTACTATTCAAGATAAAACAAATTTGAAATAATCAAAGAACTTATTAAGAAAATATTAACATAATTTAAAGCGATGTAATACGCTAAATTTATAAGCTTATTAATAGAGATAATAATCTATCTAATAATCGGTCGTTATGTTTAGCGTTTGTAGACTACGAAAAATAATTTAATTCAGTGGAAACCTGTGTAAAGCTATGGTTATTCCAGCGGTGCCGTATTGACTACCAATACATTGTAGTGTTGAAATGCTTGTACAACAACGCCACCGTGTCAGTCCGGGTGCAGGAGCAGTGTACGAAAGCGATTTCTTTGAAGAGAAGCGTTAGACGGAGATGTTATTATATCCGTATACGAACTAAAGTCACCGACATACCCAAGAGGAGTAGCTAGTTGACGCGGCTGTGAGCGGGGTAGGTACATGGCTTAAAGAACTGATGGTCGTTGGGTAGAATGAATGGAAAGATGACCTGATAAAGGTTGCTGGGAGGCATTGGGTGCACACTGCACGAAATAGATCATTAGAATTGATTTTACGAAGAAGGCTAATGTTTAGCAATGGAATGTTCTATGGCTGAAATTATAAAGATGACGAAGTGATTAATATGTTTGAGTTAATAACAACTGGGTTGTGATTTAGGTACTCATTGATTTTTAGAAAGACAGATTTAGCAGAAAATATATAGTTTTATTAATTATTAAACACTTATATACTTGTAGTTAAATAGATTTATGAAGCCTTTATAGTGACTTTATTATTATTTTTGTGTAGCTAGTAATAATGTTGAACTCAGTTTAGAGATCAACATTAAATTACCTCTTATTTTGCCCCAATAACTTTGTATAAAAATAGTTTTTGGTTTTTTAAATAAATAGCGAATTATTTTTAGTATTATCAAAAAAAAATATTAGCATGCTTTCGATATTGTATAATATTTGTTTTATTAATAGGTTTTTTACATCAGACGAAGAAGTGAAGGAAAAATCTAAAGAAAACTCTTATTTTTGTATAATATGTGGCCTTTTATCGATAACTTTAATTTACGTTTAAATATTTTTTTATATGCAAAAGGGACACATGTGGTATTTTACGCCAATAGGTTAAAGTTACAGCAAAACGAAAAATATAGATAGATACAGCTTAAAATTACGCTTCTAGTGATCCAAAACTCATAACTAATAAAAATAAAAATTTCTCAGAAATTAAAAAAATATTTTTTTAAAACTTTGATTGGCTCTTCTGAAAAAACAGAAATTTTGAAATATGACCGTTTAGTATTTAAGCAGCGACTGTGTAGGTACATTATTTTGATATATCTCGCGGGGTTCAGCCAGCGTTTGCAATGTAAGCGCAAAAAATGTGTTTATTTACGACATCACATTAGAAACCTCTAAAATTATCAGTATTTCTCTACTATATTAAGCATGTATTATACATAAAAACCTTCCTCATGAATCACTCTATCAATAAAAAAAACCGCATCAAAATCCTTTGCGTAGTTTTAAAGATTTAAGCATACATAGGGATATAGGGACAGAGAAAGCGACTTTGTTTTATAGGTACTATGTAGTGATGAACTATCCCTACGTAATAAAGCAGGTGGCATTAATACTCCTTGGTAGAATAGGAAGTAAAAACTCTTTGTCTGTCAAAGTAATTTTTTTAAAAAACTTGCGTGTTCGGCGGTTGGCGGGACTATGCTCTGTGTCACAGAGTGGCGGGTAATAGGTAATATACCTATTAGAACACAATCAGCCACCAAAACGTAGTCTGTTATGTATGCGCCATGTTCTTTGAACATTATGTAACAAAAATGACAGGATCATTGAACCGATTCTTACTAAAATCTTGGGATTTATATAACCCGCTGAATATATTATTATTCATACGTACCTATTTTGTTCAACTGCGGGTTTTGCTATGGTTAGAAGTGTTAGTGATGATGCTGAACTATCATCCTTCGAGAAAGTTATACGAAAATCCGACTGGTCGTTCCAGATTTTTTCCAGAATTTTTCCCTACAATTTATCCAAGAAAACGTTGTGAAGTGAAAGAGGATTGAGAAAGGGATGATTAGATGGTTTGGGCATGTGGAGAGAATGAATGAAGAAAGATATTGACAAAACAGGTATATAAGGCGAGTGTGAAAGGGAGCGTTGGAAGAGGAAGACCTCGGCGTATTTTCCTGGACCATATTGGAAACGTTTTGAAAAAAAGCCGGGTCAAGAGTACTCTAAACCGACGAGCATGCATGAGGAATGTGATGAGAGTGAATGCTAAAGAAGTATGTCAGGATCGTAGCAAGTGAAAAGCCGTGATCTCTGCCTACCCCTTTGGGAAACAGGCGTGATTTTATGTATAAATGTATGTATGTATGATAAAGTATGTAGTTATGTAAGTACTTACTGTTTTCTTTGCCTAATATTTTTCACAAGATTATCAAAGATAACGTAGATAGGTAAAATTGATAAAATAGGAAGGTTTACTTACTGTTTTATTTCTCTTATATTTTTAGCATGTTTTCTTAGGGTACGTAACCATTATCTCTTTTTGTTTTTTTTTTTTTTGAAATATTACCCATCTTTTTTCAATTCGTAAATAATCTTTCCGACCGCTGCAATGACGTCAAACACACGTCTGTCTCTGACAGTAGTCACAGGGGTACTGACTACTGACTAAGCCATGGGCGATGCGTGCTCCGCCTTAGCTTTTCGAATAAATTAATGATATAAATTATGTATAATTACTTATCAAAAATCTATTCTAATAGAATTGTAGATCTACATATTACCTATCTTTAACAATAAATCACAAGTTGATTTTAATAGTAGGTATATAAAATATTTCGATCATAAATTCTAAAACGTATCATTTAGAAATAATATTTTTATCGTGAAAAGTTTCTGCTATTATGTTTTCAGCTTAATAGAAATGTAGGTAGGAACCTGAAGTAATATACTTATAAAAATAGGAGATGTGGCTTGTTCAGAAGTATTTTATTTTTCGTTTGGAAAAAGAGCAATCGTCGACATACAGGGCCTTAACCTTCAAAAAAATATGGTTAACTGTATATAGATTTCAATTTTAAAAACTCAAGTAACCCTAAAACTCCCACGAGGGTTTATATGTTTTTATGAATTTAATAAAACCTCATTTACAATTTCCAACCCCTCGTAACGAACCGACTGTCATGCGACTTTTCGACTCATTTCAGACATCTGTCATTAATATCGTTTTGTAAATAAACACGAAATGTTTTATTATATTTATTTCAAATCTGATTTGAATTAGCAAAATAAACAGATCCTCTAAGCAAGCCGGTCAATTAACTAAAGCTGGGTGCAAATAAGGTTTTAGAACGAAATTATTTTTATCGCTAGCACTTTCTAATATTATTTTAAGTTTTACATACTGTGTGTACTTTATTATTCGAACTTGTTATTTGATTTTTGAGCGAATCTAGTTGAAAACTTTCCCCTCGTACCACTAAAAATCTCTCCTTTGATCCTATATATTCGGAAAAACTACAAAGTACTTCGTGACGTGATCAAACGCTTATTGACCTGCTGTGCTCACTGCACAGCAGGTCAATAAGCGTCGGTGTAAACTTCGTTGTGCATCGAATTGCAAAATAAACAACATCACAAAGGCGCTAGGGGAAAAAACAACCACGTGACAGATGCTCTAGCAGCTAGAGTGAGTTAGAGTAGGTAGCTAACGTTCGAACTAGCTAGAGTCTAGCTAGTTTACCCACCGCGGCGCATGCTGTGCACGGGCCCGCAACGCATTTTAGCTGCGTAGGTTCATTTGTACCAATTACGTCAATTCAATTCATGCGTAGCGTATCTAAGGTTTGCTGTGGAAACAATTACATACAAATAAAATAATAAATAGGATCTATCTAATCTAGGAATAATAAATAGGCACATGCCCACATTTTGCTGTAGTTAGTATGTCCATGTAATGAATACACTCAAAAACAACTGGACCGATTTCAAAAATTCTTTCACCTATCTTTCTTTTAATTATCTCTGAGTAACATAGGTTATATTTATTACCAGACAAAATTAGGGATCCTTACTAAAACTAATAATGTAATCCAAGGTGTAAAAAATTGCCATAAAATGTGCAATGCTAGGGCGGACTGCTAGTAATAAACAATGTTCAAAAAACAGATGGAGCTCTGACTTCTAAACTAGAGTCAGTTCTTCCCAGTATAGATACTAAAATAATGGTTTCTAATAGAAACATGTGTATAAAAAGTGTAATAAAAGTCTCCAAGCGATGTAATTAATTCCTGTTTCACGCTGTTTTGCAAATGGAACAAGTTTGTGTCATCCATCACGGTCCCAGATTGGCTGTTTAATCATTTTAATGACGACACGGTACTTGTTTCTAGCCCCGTTTGAGTTAACTTATGACAGGACCATGACAATGAGGCGTTACTGAACGGTGAAAGTAATTTTATGGATGAGTACCCCGGTTTTCCTTGTAGTAGAAACGGGCGGGACTTCAAAACAGTTTGACCTCATAGCTTCTGGATTTTTATTGATTTTCTACTCTAAATTCGCACAATCAATGAACCGTTTTTACAGAGAGCAGGAATCTGTTATTGACAGATTAAATAAACGATAGGTTATTTTAACCATCATTTTCTTCTCCTTTTCGGTAGAACATGTTGAGAAACATGTTGCGAAGAGGATTTGGCTTATGTTTTACAACCAGCCGCTAGCCTGACGTCAACCCTCTTTGGGAATATAATACTTTAACCACGGTTCAGAAAAACATATTTCTGTTCTATGTCTAAGAATATTTTATTTATTGTTTTATTTATTGCACAAATGATTTAAAATAATTGTCGGTTATATCTTATATGTATACACCAATAATTAAGCTATCACTAATAAAAAAAAACCTTATAAATGTATGTAATCCTTATAATATTTTGAGACGTCTCTACGCCGTAGAACCTCTACGGAGAAAGCTCTTTATAAGAAAAAAAACTCTAAAAAGGATCACGGCTGTACGATATCTCCTCAGATACGGCACTTGAAAATATAAGGGGGTAACCATAGGTACGTCAAAATATTGTATTTTGCACATGCCTACACTTTGCAGTAGTTAGCATTCCAAACGTGATTGGCTGCATTATTTTATGTTTTAGGTAGGACATACGATTAATTTTACTAATCGGTTGTATTTTTACGATTATAATTTTCTTGCAAAGCAATTAGTTATTTATGTAATGGTGATAATTCTGTTGTTACGACAAACTGATTAATATTTTGTAAAATTCGAAAGTTCTTAAGCTTATTATTTTACATACCAATATTGTGTTAAGAGGCGGGCATTGAGTTTGCTACACTTTTTATAACTTTTTCAGTTTTCATCGTTCAATTTGTATTTAATTTGTAGTGTTCTTTGTTCTATATAAATGAATTTTAAATTGTTTACCCCTATAATTTTATCAAAATTATCCTAATATTAAGACTATCTCTTTATGGTATGGATAATTTAAGATAAGACTTTTTTACCCCTATGTAAGTACAGCTTGTACCTACTATAGGAATCAGATAACAGATACCTACATACATTTTTTTGTAAATTCAAATTCAAAAATAATTTATTTCAATAAAATCACAAGGATCACTTTGAAACATCTTAGGAACTAGGTGAAGCTACGCCGATTCCACGCGACCAAGCCTAGAAGAATCAGGCAACAAACACGGCTTGGGGTCTACCTTTTTTTTAAATGATCCTTTCCTTAATGCTATGTAAATACATATACTTACAATACATTACAACACTCAGACACCGAACAAACATATTCATCACACAAAATATGTCTGCTCTTGTTGGGAATCGAAAAAAACTTACAGCGCACTAGTTAAGGCATACTAGTTACTACCAAGTTGAGACCAGTGAGATTTTATTTTAGCCAGTTTTCAGTAACAACAAAATTGCCATTATCAATTAAATTATCATTCACACACCAAAAACGAGCGCAATCCCCGTTTTATTCGTTTCAATTTTGAAAACACCCCGAGCAAATTGCTTTGCCACATTTAGTATTCTAAATTGGCAGAGTGGCACTCGGCGGAAATCACATATTCGCAATCCTTTAAATCAGATTTTGCATTTACATGTTTCTGCACTTTGCTGGATTTTTGACACCCCGTAGGGTTGGGCATTTAATCAGTCACCTAATCTGTTTCGTGTCTGATTTAACAAGTTTATTTTAGTATCACTAGGCATAGATTTCACTGCTAATTGGCTCACACAAACAACTATTTATACTTAGTTTATTTGTAAATGAGTTATTTTTATTAAAAACTAGCCGTCCCGACAGACGTTGTCTGTCTTGTCCTAATTTCAATAATTTAAAATATTTTTCAAGTTAAATAAAAACTTGTCAAATAATATTTTAATTGTAAAATACAATACTGCGCGATAATATCTTCGTATTATAAAACAAAGTCGTGTTAGTTACAACATTTATAACTCTAAAAAACGGAAAGACAGATTTTTTGATTTTTGATATGTTGGATTTGTCTCCGTCACGAATAACAGATTATCTATTAAAATATCCGTGTGGGTGTGTGTGTGTGTGTGTGTTCGTTACTCTTTCACACAAAATCTTCTGAACGAATTAAAATGAAATTTTACAGTAATATAGCATAGACATTAGAATAACACAAAGTTATTAAGATCTAAGATTATGGCCACTTTTTATCCAGGTACCATCCGTGCGAAGCCGGGGCGAGCAGCTATGTTTATACAATGGTAGGTTCTTATCGACAGAATTAGTTTCAACTTGTATTATTCCTATTTCTATTAAGTTCCTATTTCTCCCGGTCCGTATAATTTAGGCCAAGGCCACGCGCCCATCCACGTCCTTCGGAGTAATATTTCATACTTTGAAGTTCACTACACGCAGATCCATTAAGTAGATATATAGAAACCGGCCAAGTGCTAGTCGGACTCGCGCACGAACGGTTCCGTACCATTATCTATAAAAACACCAAAAAATCACGTTTGTTGTATGGGAGTCATACTTAAATATTTATTTTATTCTGTTTTTAGTGTTTGTTGTTATAGCGGCAACAGAAATACATCATCTGTGAAAAAGAGAATATAATAAATATCTAGGTGGGGCTCCCATTAAACAAACGTGATCCCTACGTGCGCGAATCCTATTCGCACTTGGCCGGTTTTTTCAATATAAACTGTTTATTTCAATAACATTCTCGTGTCACAGTGTTTGTAACCAAACTTCCCCGAAACGGTTTGAATGATTTTTATGATTTTTTTGTGTATATTTGGTAGGTATTAGAATAGGGTCTTAGGGTATTTTTCTTTTTCATACCCCTAAGTGATATGGGTGGCATTAAGTTGGGGAAAAACTGAAAGTGCTTTTTTCTGTGGGATTATTGAAAATTGACAGGACAAGGTCTGTCGGGGACAGCTAGTATTTTTATCTTATACGAATGAATAAATATAATAACAATATTATAATACTTATAATAATAAGCGTCGATGGGCTTGCAACATGACACGTATGGAATGCTAATTACTGCAAAATGTGGGTAAGCAATGTGTGTCAAAAAATGTTTGTACGTACCTCTGGCTATCCCCTTTAGACATCTTCAAGGACCTAAGCGTCTGAATATCTGAGAGTGTGTCTATCGTACTTGGGTCGTAGTCGTCATACTATGTATATTTATTTTTAATTGATGAGGTTTTCAATTAAGTCGGTATTCACTCCGTATTTACAAGGCAGGATAAATAAAAGCTTGTAATAAATTCGTCATTGTCATCGTCGAGATTACAGTCGTGGTCTTATTTTATTTTATACTAGCTGCTCGCCCCGGCTTCGGATAAAAAGTCTACCGATTTTGTGCAAACTTCACATAAACCATCTACTAAATAGTCCGAACAAAGCCTAAACGTTTGGTTTGGACAGGTGTGCCCGTTCTTGAGTTATAAAATTACAACGAAAAGTGGCATTGATTTTTTATATATAGATTTATACGTTTGAATCCAAATCATTAGAATTTTAACATTGTGGTTATTGGAAAATATTTAACGATTTAAATTCTGACCTTTTACAACTGTATAAATTGTAATTCGTAGAGGTCAAATTAATATACACCGAAAAATGAGAAAATATTCTAACTTTTATAGAGCATAAAAAACTTCTTCCAATATTATTTTAAACTTTTACGTTCTTCTATTAACGTCTCACTTATAAATTCAGTCAGTTTCAAATTGCGAGTTCCAATTTTTATAAAACTGCTCTAGTGTGTGGCGGCGACGCGAATGTAAATCTAGATTAGTTTGCAAACTACACTCGAGTAGTCGCTAGACAAATCCGGGGGCCAGCAACGTATGACAAGGCCCTCGGCTTTTGTACGGCATTGAAAACTTCACTTTCTCCAACGGCCGCTAAACTAGTTGGCCAACTGCTCTGTATGCATAGCGTGTGGGTGCTATTAAGGCGCTACCAGTTCCTAAAACCGCGGCAGAAACAACTAAGACAGTTAACAACGGCAAGCTCTAGATGGCGTATGCGTATCGTAAATATTATCGACAGTTTTTATGAGATCGCGTTGCTGGTACCTACGTAGGCAAGTAATAGGGGTAGCTTTACCCACCCCTCAATAACCATTTTCTCTTTGTCTGCCTTTGATTTTCGAATAAATTAATGATATTATCTACATATTACCTATCTTTAACAATAAATCACAAGTTGATCCTAATAGTAGGTATCAAAATATTTCGATCATAAATTCTAAAACGTATTATTTTGAAATAACATCTTTATCGTGAAAAGTTTCTGCTATTATGTTTTCAGCTTAATAGAAATCTAGGTAGGAACCTGAAGTAATATATTTATATTTCTTTTTTCGTTTCGAAAAAGAGCAATCGTCGACATACAGCCCCTTAAGACCTCTTTACATCTTTGTCTATATCATTCTCAGGTGGAATTTTGTACGGGATGTTGTAGTGCCTGGGGAGATGTTTTAGTTGAAGTAGGTTTGCAGATTTGCAGGTATTCGTTCCGGGTTCTTGCTGCAGTTCCATGGCACTTTTAGTTTTTATACCTATCCATGACACAAGGAATCCTTTTGTAGAGTCAGAATATTTATAATTATAATACATAAATAATTTAAGAACCGAACGAAAAACGAAGAAGAATCTAGAATTCAACGCGTCTATAGATTCTATAGTTAAATAGATATTAAATATTTTTTTATGTAAGGTCTTACTTACTATGCGAAACTTTTTACTTGGTGTTCCGATTTGGCGGTTTTTTCAATCCCAAAGTGGTCCCATTTAAATTGTATTTGTAGGACTAATAGTTCCTTCTATATACTTAAAAAAAAACCGGTCAAGAGCGAGTCGGACTTGCGCACGAAGGGTTCTTTCTTTACCATTACCTATAAAAAACGGCAAAATAGCACATTAGTTGTATGGGAGCCCCACTTAAAAAATATTTTATTCTGTTTTTAGTATTTGTTGTTATAGCAGCAACAGAAATACATAATCTTTGAAAATTTCAACTGTGCAGCTATCACGGTTCATGAGATACAGCCCTGTGACAGACAGACGGACAGCGAAGTCTTAGTAAAAGGGTCCCGTTTTTACCTTTTGGGTACGGAACCCTAAAAACTATATTGCTTTATTTGTTTTCTGAGTTGTTAATCGGTCGAAACATTTTCGTCGGTTTTTAGTTTTTAAAACATATTTGTTAAAATAATATAACAAATAAACAAACAAAAATACTGCTCACAAACACACAACAACTACCCCAAACATCTCAGTCCTGTCATGCTTAAAAAGAAATATTGGAAATCATCCTATATGCCTTACTTCTCATTTCGTAAGTTGGTTGAACCAATGGACATTTGAGTCTACGGGCCCAATTGTCTATTCGACTGGAAGAAGATTTGAATTGCGGCCATTTCAGGGTCAATAATTCCTTTTGAAACATGATTATAATGATTTAGTTTGATGGAATTGATGACCCCAAAACTATGAAATCCTTTTTAAGGTTCCGTACCCAAAGGGTAAAAACGGGACCATATTACTAAGACTTCGCTGTTCGTCTGTCCGTCTATCCGTCTGTCTGTCACAGGGCTGTGTCTCATGAACTAGCTAGACAGTTGAAATTTTCACAGATGATGTATTTCTGTTGCTATAACAACAAATACTAAAAACAGAATAAAATAAATATTTAAGTGGGGCTCAACAAACGTGTTTTTTTGCCGTTTTTTATACGGAACCCTTCGTGCGCGAGTCTGACTCGCACTTGGCCGGTGTTTTTGAAGCAGTTACCAATATAACGATCGGTTACAAAATCATCGAAAATTTAACAATGAAGGAAAACATCGTGAGGAAACCAGTTAGTATTCTTGTAAGCGGCGACTTGCTTGCAACCTGCAACATGTGGAATGCTAACTATTGCAAAATGTGGGCATGTGCCAAATGTAATGTTTGGACGTACCTCTGACTAGCCCCTTTAGACATCTTCAAGGATCTGAGCGCCTGGAGATCTGAGAGGATGTCTACCGTAGGTACTTGGTGGTTTCAGTCGTGATCCTATTATTATTATATTTTTTTTAATTCTTTTTATTCGTGTTATCACAATATTTACGAAAGATTTGAAAGGGTACATAAGTTTATAGTTTTAATTATACAAATTAAAGACAGAAAAATAACACTTATACCGCGTTTTCTGCCAGTCAATACGAAAGGTTTTTTTCTAAATCCATAGCTATAGTTGGGTAGTTCTCATAATTTATATTATTCGTTAGCGAATAGTCCATCCAGCTAGATAATTGTTAATTGCCCTATTTTTGTTAGGTTGAATGTTTTTATTTGGTAGCCATTCTTGGCTGTGGCATGAAAACATTACGTATGACATTGACATATGAATATTTTCTGATAGAGCAGTAGATTAGATTTTTGAATGATTAGAATGGTATGGTTGTGGTAAGCAAGGAGAGGACTGGGCGGTGATATTTTTTGATGATGAAAAGGGAAATTAAAACTTGCCTATCATAACAAAATCAAAATCAAAATCAAAATCAAAATCAAAATCAAAATCAAAATCAAAATCAAAATCAAAATCAAAATCAAAATCAAAATCAAAATCAAAATCAAAATCAAAATCAAAATCAAAATCAAAATCAAAATCAAAATAGCGTTTATTCATTGAAATCACTTGGATCATTTAGAATCGTCAAATTTAGTTAAGTTTAATTTAGTTTAATTTTGTACATTGTTTGTTTTTTTTTTAAGTCTTTGTACTTATTTTTAATACAAAATTAATCTTAATTATTATTGATAAAGCGAGTTGGAGCAGTCCCAGGCTTTTTTGTCGTCTAAATAATCAGATATTTTATAGTAAGCCTTTTTGCATAGTTTGCGTTTAATTAAGTTTTTAAATTTGCTAATAGATAGCTTTTGCATGTCATTTGGGATTCTGTTATAGAAGCGATCCTGCCTGAACTAGTTGTAACATATTTTAGAACTCATTTTCATACTAACAGGTTTATTTATTTACATTAGTATAAATACAGGCATCAAAGCAACAGTGTCCCACTGACGCTGGGTCAGGGCCGGAGCGTAATCGCGTTGCCATGGCGACCGTGGAGCAAGATCACGTCTCAGTAGGACAAGTCCTTGAGGTACCATACAAAGGTGTTTAACAGCATGTGTGTGTTTGTTATTGATTTTAAATGGCTCTTTATCGTGTTATTTTTTGAGTCTGTCCTGGAGCTCTAAATAGTATAAGGAAAGGATCATCATTATAAGTTTTATGTTGAAAATATTTTTCGATGACAAGCTTTTGTAAATTCCTCCTTTGAGCTAGAAACCAGAGTAGCGCGCTATCACCTGTCACATAATATTACATTGTCATTAGAACTTGACAGGTAAGAAAAGTTTTTACTCAATCGAACTATTTACTAAGAAATTCCGTTGTGAGTGTCCGTTGAACAACTCCTGACTTCATCATCAGATCATCTCGCTGTCATCAGAACTAAAAGTGTATGCTAAATTTCAGCTCAATCAAATACCAACAAATGGTCGAAAAATGGTTTGCAAATTTTGACGAACAACTGCAAGTAGTGCAAGTTAAATAAAAACATGTTACAATGAAGTAAATCGAAACTAACAGAAGTAAAAGTGGAGATACTGTATAGACAAATATTGTTACGTATCCGACGACATAAGCGTGCAGAATAGTCGGAACCGTTTTACTGAATAGGTCTACCACCGTGCAGGTGCCATATCAGAAGGTGCTAAAGTAATATCAAAAAAATATTACTCGCGGTGCGACATTGACAAAAAATAAATACTAGATAAATATCACTACATAGTATAAAGCAAAGTCGCTTTCCGCTTCCCGCGTCTGTATGTATGTCTGTATGTATGTTTGCTTATATCTTTAAAACTACACAACGGATTTTGATGCGGTTTTTTGTAATAGATAGAGTGATTCAGGAGGAAGGTTTATATGTATAATAACATGCTTAATATATTAGAAAACCACTGATAATTTTAAGATTTCAAATCAGCGCGACTTTTTTTTTTAATTTTAAATGCTGTTAACGTGTATACAAAGACATTCTGTAATATATTTTGGTATCAGCTTTGCACCCGTGCGAAGCCGGGGCGGGTCGTTAGTTATAATATATAAATATTGGTGATCATTTTTACACAACGCCATCTAGCCATAAACTAAGCAAAGCCTGTACTATGGGAACCAGATTACTGATAGATTACTTATATATTTTTTTAAAATAAATACATGGGTACTTATTACACCCAGACACAGAACAAACATATTATGTTCGTCACACAATTGTTTGTCCTTGGTAAGATTCAAACCCACAACCTACAGTGCAGAAAGCAGAGTTACTACCAATTGTGCTGTGAGGTCAGTCACAAAGCTATACAAGCTTGTATTGCCACTTTCGCACCGTGAGTAATATTGTTTTGTTATTACTTTAGGAGCGTGTGGTTCGGGTCCAGGTACATACCTTCATAAGGCTTTTGTGACGGAAATATGGGGCTTTATAGAGCCTTAGGGATTCAACTCGGATCCATAACAAAGTATTAAAAACCCCTGAGCGTATTCTTCTTTGGGGAGAATTTAATATTTGATAACATGGTTTAATACGTTATGAGGAGGGAAGAAAGTCATGTAACGAGAAGAAAGTTAGGAATTAATGTGGATGGGTGTAGACGTAGAGGTAGGCTAAAGAAAAGATGGATGGACTGTGTGAAAGATGACATGGATAAAAAACCGGCTAAGTGCGAGTCGGACTCGCGCACGAAGGTTTCCGTACCATTATCTATAAAAACGTCCGTCCGTCCGTCCGTACCCTTCGTGCGCGAGTCCAACTCGCACTTGGCCGGTTTTTTATCCATGTCATCTTTCACACAGTCCATCCATCTTTTCTTTAGCCTACCTCTACGTGAATATAATTTAAATAGGACCAACGTGGGACTATTTTCTACACAATAGAACAATCATCAAAATCGGATTACCAGGTATTCTTCAAAGTAAGAAGGTTCTAGATGGCGTTTTGTTAAAAGTCCGTCAATATTTATTTTATTTATATCTAGCCGACCCGCGGCAGACTTTGCCTGTCCAAATTTTATTAATCGTATAGAAAAAAAACACTTTTAGGCAAATTCCAATTTTTCTCTATAAACCTTGTCCTGATAAAATAAATTACAAATTTTCGTAGAACGCGTATCATACATTAGTCAAAACTGCGTTGCTATGACTGCTGGATGTCGTTTCTTTATAATTTAAGGGTTGTTTTTCGGATTATAAATACCCCTAACAGGTATTCTGATTTTTCTCTCTCATACTACATCTACACAGCAAATTTCATCTTAATCAGTTCGGTCGTTTAGGCCTGTTTGGCCCACAAACATACATTTCTTTTCACAAACTTTCGCATTTATAATGTTACTAGCTGCTCGCCCCGTCTTCGCACGGGTGGTATCTAGATAAAAAGAAGCCTATGTGTTATTCTGATGTATAAGCTGTACTCTAGTTTCATTTTAATCCGTTCAGTAGTTTTTGCGTGAAAGAGTAACAAACACACACACACACACACACACACACCCACTCACTCACTCGCAAACTTTCGCATTTATAATATTAGTGAGTATTAAGATTACTACGCATTTCGTAGCATTTATTTATGTACCTATTCAATTACACTTTGCTACGCCGTAGACCCATGTAGCTCCATTCTACGTCTCGTAGGCATTCTACGAAGCAGCACAAGCCCATTGTTATGCGAACAATCTTTCGTGAGACTCGCATTTATAATATTAATAAGATGGCAACATAGAAAGGCATCTCATTCGCGAGTTCAAACGTTTTACGGGTAACTAAAAGAGAAATATTCAACATTATACAAGGTGTCTCAAAAGAAAGTTCACATTTAAATCTTTTTTTAAAAGAAAAGTCTTAGCTTTATTGAAAAAATGTTTATTATATATTGAATATTTTTTAAAAATAACATCGTCCAAATGTAAACCGTTGCGCTCTCGGCATTCATTTAGTCGGGCACTAAAATTGCCTATGACAGCTCGGCAGGTAGTCTCCGTGATGGCTGCCATTTCATGACGGATATTTTCTTTTAATTGTGCCAGGGAAGTTGGTTTATTAGCGTAAACTTTTGATTTGACATAACCCCACAGGAAAAAATCCATAGGTGTTAAATCGGGACTCCGTGGAGGCCAATTTATGTCACCTCGCCTGGAGATTAATTTATTCGGAAAAATTTCTCGAACTCGAGGCAGAGATCTGTTGGACGTGTGTGAAGTTGCTCCATCCTGTTGGAACCATGTTCTTTGGTTGTAACCAGGAAAGTTTTGCAGTTGGGGCACGAAAAACTCGTCTAACATCTCCACATAACGCTCTGAATTCACTGTGAGCGTGCGTCCCCTTCCATCTTCAAAAAAGTAAGGGCCGATAATTCCTCGCGCCGACATCGCTGCCCATACGGTGACTTTGGGTGAATGTAGCGGTTTCTGATGTTTTTGTTTTGGATTGGTTGCACTCCAGTAACGACAATTTTGCTTGTTTACATGCCCATTCAGGTGAAAATGGGCTTCATCGGAAAACAAGATGTTGGTGAACGTTGGAAAGCGCTCAATCATCTGATTTACAAAGTCAAGCCTCTGACCAGCATCTTGAGGCTTCAGTTCTTGCACCAACTGAATTTTGTACGGGTGCAGCTTTAAATCTTTGTGTAAAATGCGGTATAATGAAGATCTGTGCACATTTAAAGCAACAGCACTCTTCCGAATCGAGAGGTTTGGATCATCTCGAATAGACTGAGTAACACTGTCCACGTTTTCGGCTGTTCTTGATGTTCTTAGCCGCCCAGATTTTGGTTTCTCCAGAGTTGACCCAGTCTCTTCAAACTTCTCAACCCATTTTGCAATGAGTCGAGTGCTAGGCGCATCATTTAAGTGACGAATATGTCGAATACTGCAGAATTTTCTACGCGCTACAGTCGCCGAATTACCGTTTTTGTAAAACTCACGTACGCACAACGCACGGTCCGCACCAGAGAAACGCTCCATAGCGACTAAATTCCCAAGAGCCAGACTACCGACTGACATACCCCCCGCGCCCCTCAGAATAGTTGCTTTCGCGTAATAAGATAAGCAAATGTGAACTTACTTTTGAGACATTTGTATATATTTACCTGAGTCTTACGCCTGTCTTTGTAAAAAATATTTTTATTTTCTTTACGGTGACATTAGACTGATATGATTATAATCGCTTTTATCGATCAGCACCACACTGGAGCTCTACATAGCAATAAGGAAAGGATCATTGAAAAAATAGTTAGACCCCAAGCCGTGTTTGTTGCCTGATTCTTCTAGGCTTGGTCGCGTAGAATCGGCGTAGCTTCACCTAGTTCCTAAGACGTTTCAAAGTGATCCTTGTGATTTTATTGAAATAAATGATTTTTGAATTTGACTTTTGCATTCAAAAATGTTTTTTGTTTTGCATTCTACGACGGGTAATAAACTTATATTTTATTCTTTGTTGCTTTTATTTATTTATAACGCATATCTTTTTCTTGGTGATCCGATTTGGACGATTCTTATTACTACAAAACAATTATGATCGCTACTGTAATCCCCAAGTACGGTAGACATCCTCTCAGATCTCCAGGCGCTTAGATCCTTGAAGATGTCAAGAGTGGGTAGTTAGAGGCACATTCAAACATGCCCACATTTTGCTGTTATTTTTTATATTGTGTAGAAAATAGTCCCAAGATGGTCCCAATTATATTATATTCATGTAAATGTTTCTTCATAAAATAAAATAAATACTATCGTCTTTTGACTATTCGATTGATTAAAAAAATAATCGTCTAAATTTTTCGACCGAAAACATATTACGTAGGTACATATTTACAATAAAACCGGCAAGGTTCGGAAAATAAGTTTTCTGTTAAAAAATATTTTTCAATGTCAAGCTTTTGTAAAATCATTCAAACCATCGAGTGTGACCAACCTGTCACATCATACAACATTGTCATCGGATCTTGACAAGAATGGAAAAGATTTTACTCAATTGAAATATTAACTAAGGAGTTGAGGATTGAACAGCTCCTGACTCCATCATCAGATCAGCTCGCTGTCACATTATTGCATTGTCATCGAAGTTATATAAGTATGCTAAATTTCAGCTTCAATCAATAACTGCTTTAAAATTGAGTAGCATGATTCCATAGTTACATAGTAACATACATACATTGCAAGTTAAGGCGCTCCCAGTCGACGATTGATTTTGTTCGAAACGAAAAAATAAATACTTGTGAACAAGCCACATCTCCTATTTTATAATGTATAGTATATGTGAATAAAGATGTACCCATCATTAATCACTTCGATAAATAATCCTACCGACCGCTGCAATGACGACAAACACACGTCGGCGCGTGGTCCGCCTTAGCTTTTCGAATAAATTAATGATATAAATTATGTATAATTACTTATCAAAAATCTATTCTAATAGAAATCTAGATCTACATATTACCTATCTTTAACAATAAATCACAAGTTGATTTTAATAGTAGGTATATAAAATATTTCGATCATGAATTCTAATACGTATCATTTTGAAATAATATCTTTATCGTGAAAAGTTTCTGCTATTGTGTTTTCAGCTTAATATAAATCTAGGTAGGAACCTGAAGTAATATACTTATAAAAATAGGAGATGTGGCTTGTTCAGAAGTATTTCTTTTTTCGTTTCGAAAAAGAGCAATCAGCGACTGGGAGCCCCTTAAATAAAAGCTTATAATAACGCGGTTCACCTTCCTACATAACTTTTTAAGCACCAACCGCTTGAAGTCTTCATCAATTACACCCCTCTTAATTATCTTTGAAGGTGTCACACATCTGCAATGAAGTTGAAAATTGGCAAACCAAGTGGAAAAGGGGGTACATTCGCGAATATGATATTTAAATTGAGAACACGGAGGCTGTATAATAATTATTTTGATGTTTCTTGGATATATTACACAATTAAGTTACTACTGACTGGCCTCACAGCTCAGTTGGTAGTAACTCTGCCTTCTGCGCTGTAGGTTGTGGTTTCGATCCCCAACCAGAACAATATTTTTTCCACTCAGCGCCATCTAGCCCCAAACTAAGCAAAGCTTGTACTATGGAAACCAGATAACTGATAGAATGCTTATATACTTTTTAAAATATTTATATTATGAACATAGATGTATGTTATGTGTCTGGGTGTTATAAAGCATCATGTTTCCCATAGTACAAGCTTTGCTTAGTTTGGGGCACTGACACTGTGAGATCAAGTCCACCAATATTTATTTATTACTAGCTGACCCGTGCCCGCTTCGTTGGGGGACAGTTAGTTTCACATCTGGTATTCTGATCTTCCAAAATTATAGTAGTTGCCTAGGACTAATAGCTATATAACAAAAAAAGTTTCACCAAAATCCGTTCAGTAGTTTTTACGTGAAAGCCTGACAACAGACATACAGACAGACTGACAGACAATAATTTCAAAATGTTTTTTTTTGGCTTGTGTTACTTGTATGAAGTCCCCTTGGAGTATTTTTTTTCGTTTTTAATCAATGTACAGAATTGAACTTTTCTATAGCTTTATTATATGTATAGATTATTATTATATTATTATATGTATAGATTATTATTATCCGTGGCTTAAATATTATACGTATTTATGACTTTTTTTCGTGTTTTTATAATATATACGTTAGTCTATAAGGTATTTATTAATATGGGCCTCAGTATTTGTATTTAACATTACTGATTGCCTAAAATAAAGATATTATTATTATTAAGGGGCTGCCAGTCGACGATTGCTCTTTTTCGGAACGAAAAAAGTAATACTTCTGAACAAGCCACATCTCTTATTTTTATAAGTATATTACTTCAGGTTCCTACCTACATTTCTATTAAGCTGAAAACATAATAGCAGAAACTTTTCACGATAAAAATATTATTTCAAAATGATACGTTTTAGAATTTATGATCGAAATATTTTATATACCTACTATTAAAATCAACTTGTGATTTATTGTTAAAGATAGGTAATATGTAGATCTAGATTTCTATTAGAATAGATTTTTGATAAGTAATTATACATAATTTATATCATTAATTTATTCGAAAAGCTAAGGCGGACCACGCGCGGACGTGTGTTTGTCATCATTGCAGCGGTCGGTAGGATTATTTATCGAAGTGATTAAAGATGGGTACATCTTTATTCACATATACTATACATTATAAAATAGGAGATGTGGCTTGTTCACAAGTATTTCTTTTTTCGTTTCGAACAAAAATAATCGTCGACTGGCAGCGTCTTAACTAGCTACGTCTTTATCTTAAGACGAGGAATATTTTTTTTTTGATGAATACAGAATATATTTTTTCTCATATCGTAAAACAAACAGTTTTGTTTGACATGACAAAGATAACTTAAGGATTTAATCTAGATAAATTATAGACAAAAACACGATTGGTAAAACTTTTCTCGATAGATTTACTTTCCAAAGTTGGCTCTTTCAAAACATTAATTATGTTTTTACTCCAAAGATGTCTAAAGGGGGCGACAGAGGCACTTCGGCATAGTACCCCGATTTTGCAGTAGTTAGTTAACATTCCACACGTGACAGGTTGTAAGCTCATCGCCGCTTATAAGGTAACGAAAATGTTAGCAGTAAAGAGAAAAACAACAACAAATTCTAATGAAGACATTTTAATTTGCCTCTTCTGAAGATTGTGAGACTTCTTTGTCTAAATTAATATTATAAGGTAAAGTTTGTTTGTGATTTTGTAAGTTTGGATGTAGGAGGTTATTTCGCAAACTATTGATCCGATTCTGAAAATTCACCAATAGGAAGCTACATTATTCCCGAGGTTTTAAGTAATTTTTAACCGATTTCACTTTCAAAACTTACGTGAGTTGTACTACACATTATTACAACAACGGGAAGAAGATTCTCTAGATGAATCGAAACATTGTCGGTGTCCTCATTGACAATTTATCATTTACGTGAGTAATTCCCGTTGTTGTAATAATGTGTAATTTTTAACCGAATTCAAAAAGGAGGAGGTTTTCAATTCGCCTGTATGAGATACTTTCGAAATAGAAATCATGAATACCTCGAGTTGACGGCACAAATTTGAACCACCTATAAGGCATAGATAACAGGGTTTTTCATTATGTATTTTAAAGCACTACAATTTTTATTTATAAACATGAAGTCGTTTTTTTTTAGTTATTAAACGTAATTATTAGCTGGTTCCTATTTAACACAACGGCTCAGCTATTTTGTAAAAACATGATTGATTATCATGTTATGATATTCATACCAATATTTATTGGTACTGAATGCCATAATACGCTTTTTAAGCTATTTAGGCACCTATACCTACGCTTTTAACAGAATACCTACACACAAGCATAGGTATAGGTTCATAAACAGTGAATAGTTACTATGTCAAGAGTACAGCAGGGCTATTTTGTAAAAACATGATTATCATGTTATGATGTTGAATGCAATAACCTAATGTTAGAGAATACCTAATCTGTACACTTTTCATAGTAACTATACACAGTTTATGCACCTATACGTACGCTTCTGCGTAGGTATTGTATTGGAAGCGTAGGTATAGGTGAATAAACAGCATAAAAAGCGTAGGTATTATGGCATTCAATACCATAACATGATAATCATGTTTTTACAAAATAGCCCCACAGATTAGGTATTCTCTAACATTAGGTATTGCATTCAACATCATAACATGATAATCATGTTTTTACAAAATAGCCCTGCAGTATTGCCGTCCACCTTGGCCGCCAGTATCTTGGAAATGCTTCCGACTGGTATGGTAGTGATCTGGATCAGTTGAGCTACCTATAAACTGTTTGCAATGGTATATAGATGGCTCAATTGGTTCTTATGTATTTTGTAAATAGTCTGTCGTATATTAGTACTAGCTGCTCGCCCCGGCTTCGTACGGGTGGTATCTCGATAAAAAGTAGCCTATGTGTTATTCTGATGTATAAGCTATCTATATCACTGTAAAGCTTCATTTTAATCCGTTCAGTACTTTTTGCGGGAAAGAGTAACAAACATACACAAACACTCACAAACTTTCGCATTTATAATATTAGTAGGATTAGATGTTGTTTGTTTTTGAAATAAAGTATGTGTCTTCTTCTAAGCGGCAATTCACAGATAACCGACGACAATGTTTCGACTAATCGAAAAGACTAGCATCAGAGTATACCCTATCCATTAAAGTATTAAAATTGGTCTACTCTGTAAAAAGTTATGCGAGGCCTCAGTTTTTTTCGTCGGTTAAAAATAAAGATTTTACCTCTATAAAATCGTAGTGTAAAAGTGTAGACATACATAATTTTATGATACACACAAAAGTAAAAGTCGATAGACCCTATGATACCGCAACCATTTATCATTAGGGCAATTATTTTAAAATCCCTCTGCATGCCTCACAATTCATTCGTGTAGAGATGGTATAACGTGCCTATTGCGTGCGTGGATGTCACAGACCACAGTGCCGAAGCCGGGGTTACTGTTATCATTGTATAAGTGTGACGAAAATGTTGTAACAAAATTACGTTTAAATAGAAAAAGGATCTCGACTGTAATCCACAAGTACGGTAGACATCCTCTCAGATCTCCAGGCGTTTAGATCCTTTGAAGATGCCCAGTGAGGGTAATCAGTGGTAGTCAGTTTTGCACATGCCCAAATTTTGCATTAGTTAGCATTCAATACGTGACAGGTTGCAATTCCATTGCCGCTTATAAGAAAACTAACTGGTTTCCTTACGTTTGGAGCACGTGTTTTTTGCACATATAAATTTTTTGAACAGAAAAATCCACGGGTAAAATCTAGTAATATTATAAAGTTAAAGATGAAAGTTAGAATGTTTGTTTGTTACGTTGTATTTAAGACTTGACCAAAGAGGTAATTAGCCGTTGTTCCATTAAAATGAGTTTATCGTTTATGGCTTAAGTTATTCCCTTGTTTGCTTAAAGGGAGAGATAAGACTTTGGGGGGCAAGTTTTGAATAATACCTACCACCTTTATGACAGTACTAGTAAAAACACTCGCTTTTCAAACCCCGCTATACCCCCTTAAGAGTTGAATTTTAAGGAATAAAATAAATTAATTAAAAAAAATGCCTTTATTTCCCACAACAACACGTAAATGTTAGTAATTTATATATTTTTCTTAAATTCTAAGTTAGTTAATTATCTTATAAATCAATTTTTTTTGGGGTATGACCCCTCCATGGGTGATGGCCTCCTCCAGTTTCTTCCAATTTTCCCTGACATATACAACCTTCTGCCAATCGTTTCCTGCTATATCCGCTACATCATCAGCCCATCTTCTCTTCGGTCTGCCTACTTTTATTTTTAAGGAATACATCCTTCAAATTTCAAGTTTCTAAGAGCAGAGTGGTTTAGGCTGTGCGTTGATAGATCAGTCAGTAACGCGTAAGTTTTATATATTTTGATTATACCTACGACTCTATTTCCATGTTTCAAGTTTCATCACTTCAAAGGACACAGAGACTGTCACGTCTAACAACCACAAATCCATTACGGACACCTACGGACACCGACGGACAGCCTTTACCTTAAAGCAGGGTTTCTCAAACATTATTGTTCCCCGTACCTCTATTAGACTTCCACGGCAAACCCCATTAAAAATACAGACTAGTAATAGAGTCAAAGACCCGCTTGTGGTGCCTATGGTGGTGGTGGTTTAGGGCATTTTCAATTTTAGCAGTCAATAACTATGCATAGCAAACAAAGTTGTATAAGTTTGTTTGATAAGCTTAGTTATTGAGTCCTTGTCTATAGTTCATTTTGATTAGTGACATTTGTAGTGCATTGTACCTTTCCCGTTTTGTTTATTTAAATTTGAATAATTATAAATAAATATCGCCTGTTACAAAACTTTTGCTTAACCTAAGAGATAGATAAATACTCTATTCTATGTTGTTTAAAAATGGTCGTATTAATATTTTTTTCAATATAAAACGTTTATTTGAAAATTATAATGTTGTTAAAATGCCCACAACCAGCGCTCTCACCCTATTTTATAAAAAAAAATATGCAAAAAACAATAGATAAGTACATTATATTTATTGCTCTTTTATATAAAAAAATAACTTTACTTATTTGGCGAACCAGTCGGATAAAACAACTAAATTTTGTCGCGTACCCCCTATTACTCAATGGCGTACCCCCAGTGGTACGCGTACCCCATGTTTGAGAAACGCTGTCTTAAAGCATTTATTATGTGGTGGGTGGATGGACTGAGACTCAAAGGTGAGGATAAATGTTTGCATGATCCACAGATATTTTTCCGGGTCTGGATGTTAGGTATGGTACAATCAATTGCAGAAGTTGTTGTTTTTTTTTAAATTTTATAGCTTCATTCAGTACTAGTGGAAACCCTTGAGACTTTGTTCTCGTGAAGTTACTTTGGAACCGACTTCAACACCCGCTGCAACTCAATTTCTTTCTTAGTGCACTCTTACACATCAAAAGGAATACACCCTCTAAATTTCAAGTTTCAAGGACCATTAGTTTAGGCTGTGCCGCGCAACCTGTGCGTTAATAGATAAAACAGTCAGTCAGTTATGCAAGTTTTTTATTATTCAGTATTATGCCGAACTACCGCTGAGCGCGATGCTTATTAACTTAAAGTGCAATACAATAAAAAACGTGGTAATTAACCGTATTTATATTTAACACCTAAAAAGTATTTATAACAGTTTTATGGTTATTAATAAAAAAAGTTCAAATATTAAAAACACCTTTTAAAATTGTGTCCAGTCATCATCTGAATTCCACTTTTCATGTTGATTGTACTCGTAGTTCCCGTACACACGACACGTGGAATCCTAGTGTGGGGTCAGGGCTAAGAATGTCACTGTTGAGTGTTATAACTATATTTTTTCGTGTTTCCTAAGACCCTTATAGTTACTATGTGGCGAATCTATCGTCGCACTTCTATGTTCGGTGGTCGAACCACTAAGTCAAAAATGACAGTGACATGACCGGTAGTGTCCGACACGATGTTTAATTAGGTTAAAGATATTACCGGGTTTTTCCTCTAATTACTTCTCTGTATCTAAAAACATAATTCATGTACCTACTTAATATATAAGGGAAGTAAAACCTAATTCTACAACACTTCCGCTGTTTCATTTCTACACGAGAGCGTAGATATCTCCCACAACTACTACTTACTTGAGCACTGGTAAGTTTTTCTGGTTCTTAACGAGGTTTTTGATAAAATAAATTTGTTACCTTATACCTGAGTATCTTCCATTTAAGTTTCATTGCCGTACCACGAAGAAGGATGTGAAGGGAGGTGTGAACTCGCTGCAGATCAAGCCTCACCCTGATGAGGATTTTCTAGATGAATCGAAACATTGTCGGTAACTTCATCGACATTTTATTATTTTTTCGCGAGAAATTTTCCACGTTTACATTATGTGCAGATGTAATATTTAAAGCACTTTTTCACTCGCCTGTATTTCCGTTTTTGTGTGTTTTTCCGTGCGAGTTCATTTTTATTCCGCGCGGGGATTTTATTAGCTTTCAAAGTTGTGCCTTTGTCTCGCTTGGCTTGGCCAATCCGAAATTGACGCATAAATTCTCAACTTTCGCTTTATAAAGGCTTTGTTTTCATAGTACATTCTAAGTATTAAGAGTTTGTTGAACTGATTTTGTGAATATACTATATAGGTACCTACCACGCTAGTAAAACCATGAGCCGAAGATTGTATGCTTATCTGAATCATTAAATATGCCATCAAAAACATAACTTGTAAAAAAGTCTCGCAACTCAGATCTTCTACCGTAAAAAGTTGTGAGATCCATGTAATACCAAGTCGGTTAATTTACCCCTACCGATTTGGCTGAAAATTGGTGGGGAGGTAGCTTAGAACCAGGAGACGGATATAGGATACTTTTTAACGGGAACAGGAACTTAACACAACATTTGTTAATTCTAAAGCGATAAGAAGTTCGCCGGGTTAGCTTGTATATTATAAAACGCTTGTTACTGACTGACTGATATAACACACAGCCTAACTAAACCAATGCTCTTAGAAAGAAACTAGAGATTCTTCAATTCTTTCTAAGTGCACCCCTAATACGAATAAGGGGTGTAGTAAGACAGGAATTCCCGAAATTAAATCCCATAGGTGGTGGAGCTGGGGTTGAAGTCTGTTTAACGAACTACGAGAGTTCCACATGTCATTGTCTTTCTTTTTCCTTTTTAGGGTTCCGTACCCAAAGGGTAAAAACGGGGCCCTATTACTAAGACTTCGCTGTCCGTCTGTCTGTTACAGGGTTGTATCTCAGGAACTGTGACAGCTAGACAGTTGAAATTTTCACAGATGATGTACATCTGTTCTTGCTACAACAACAAATACAAAAAAAAGAATAAAATAAACATTTAAGTGGGGCTCCCATACAACAAACGTGTTTTTTTGCCATTTTTTATAGATAAATAGTACGGAACCCTTCGTGCGCGAGTCCGACTCGCACTTGGCCGGTTTTTTTTCCTTTCTTTTTAGATAAACAGTAACTAAATAACTATTATTTAAACAATCTTTGTAGTTACAAAGGATTGTTTACATGGAGTTTCACAAATTGTATAATTTATCTGCTATCCCTTTTTAATTCCATTTTGAAATCTTTATTGTAACAAAACACCATTATTTAGTTAGTTCTTCCAAGAACACTTGCTAGTTCATTGCTGTATGAATTATTCATTAGTGCCAATTCGTGCTAGTTTTGAAGTTTTAACACATTTATGATTCAATAATAACTAAACTCTACACGTAACTTAGCTACCTTCGAAAGTAGGTATATTGTTAGGTTGGTAATTTCATCTGTTCGAATTAAAAAAAAAACAAAAAAAAAATAGAATCATGACTGTGCTCTCCAGGTATTTGAATCCTTTGAAAATGTTTAGAAGAGGCACATTCAAACATCCCATTTGGCACATGCCCACATTTATCCATACACTTGGATTATATTTTATCTGAAATAGCAAATAAGATGAAGAAGATTCCATCCTAAGATTGTCTGGAAGAGATCCGCTTTTGAGCGATAAGACCGCCCATTATACAGTGTTTCTTCTAGTTTAAGCTTATATCTTTATTATTTTGTTTTAATGGTGTACAATAATTCATTCATTCATTCATTCATTCATTCAATTATTCATTCATTCAAGATGCTTTTATTTTTTTATTACACGCGAGCGAAGACGGGGAATAAAGCTAGTAAGGTTTGCTCCACTGATAACTTGGACCCTTGTAGGCCTAAACTTAATTTGGTAACTTTACCTTGATTATGTATTTAACAACTTGGTATCTTTGTGAAGCCAACGAAATCCCAACATTATTTAAAACATACCACGGTGTTGCCAACTGCGAGAGCAAACAAATAAAGCTTTGTCTACTATTGTGCAAGTCTCTTCAGAATAGGGTTGCCATCTCTAAAATTTGGCACCCAGGACAAAACGCGTGAAAACCCCGGATTTTAGAACATAGAACCCATATTCATTCCATAATTACTGCTTTCTAGCACTAATAGTCTCTGAGCTAAGCTGCGGACGGACGGACGGACGGACATGGCGAAACTATAAGGGTTTCTTGTAGACTACGAAATTCTAAAACAACAGTTGAAAAGCTTTTTAGGTGCGGGTGGCTTAATTTTAATCCCGGACTACAAAATGAAACCTCACCCGGACGCTCCCCGGACGCCCTCTAAACTAGGACAAATCCGGGGAAACCCGGACGGATGGCAGCCCTACTTCAGAAGAACGCTAACAAAAATTAAGACGGCCTCACAGCTCAGTTGGTAGTAACGCTGCCTTCTGCGCTGCAGGTTGTGGGTTCCTTACCCATCCAGGACAAATATTTGTGTTACGAACGTAGATGTATATTGTGTTTTGTGTCTAGGTGTTAGTATGTATCATATTTATACAAAAAAAGTATATAAGTATCAGTTAGTATAAGTATCATATAAGTATCATATAGTTCCCATAGTTGCTTAGTTTAGGGCTGGATCATCAAAACTATACCAAATCGAAATTAACTACTATTACTATTACCTAGTGTAATTGATGGTATTTTCTAACCAACGAAAAAAGGAGTTTTTCAATTCGATGCGTATTATATTATACATTTTTTTGTTGCTTTTTTAAATCATGAGCATGAAACACAATTTAGTGCACATATTTTTTTACCTGGTAATTCAATTTGAAGTGTTTTTTTTTCGTAGGTTTTATTTTACCCACCTCGACTTTCAATCTAATGGTCACGACCTTTACATTGAATTCGTATTCGAATGGTTCGAATCCCGGCGCGCATCAATGGATTTTTCTGTTTGAAAAGTTTATATGTGCATCAAAAACACGTGCTCAAAACGGTGAAGGAAACCGATTAGTATTCTTATAAGCGGCGATGGGCTTGCAACCTGACACGTATGGAATGCTAACTACTGCAACATGTGGGCATGTGCTAAATATAATGTTTGGACGTGCCTCTGACTACCCCCATTAGACATTTTCAAAGGATCTAAGCGCCTGGAGATGTGCGAGGATGTCTACCGTACTTGGGGATTACAGTCGTGATCCTATTTATTTTATTATTACTTAAGGTTTTAGTTTAGTCTAGTCTTGTACTAATCAGTAACGAATGTTACCGTCTTTATTTATAATAATTATAATGCGAAAGTTTATATGACTTAACTATGACTTTGAAAGTTTATCCGTATGGTTGTTTGCGGAAAACGGATTTGAATGAAACTTAGAATATACATAGCATATGTCCTGGATTAGAGTATAGAATACTTTTAATTTAGGTTCAACTCAAGCAAAGCCGTGGCTAGAAGCTAGAATTCGATAAAGAAAAGAGGAGATTTTCGAGTGTAACTCGAAGTTTAAATGAACATTTCGTACAGCTCGGGATACAGCCAATCGGATTACGGCTCAAGTAAGGAGGAAAAGATATGAGAAAATAATGAAATTCCTTCACCGATACTCTTTTTATATACATATTTTTATATTTAAGTAACGGCTGGAGATTTATGAAAAATAACTCTGTTATTTTAGATTGATAATATACCTAAAAGTAGGTATAAAGACTAGAACTTTTATAACCGGCGACGGGTTTGTATAATAAATAACTATTAGAAAACGTGGGCATGTGAAAAATTATATGTTTGGACGTGTCTCTGACTAGTCCTATTAGTCATCATCAAGCGCGTGAAGATCTTAGAGGATGCATACAGTACTTGTGGATTAGGTACAGTTGTGATTGTGATCCTAAGTAATTATTTCCGTGTATAATCAATATAGTTATCTATACATCATTTTGTATTTGTGTATATTTGTAACGAATAAACTCTAAACTAATAGACCGATTTCAAAAATTCTTTCACCAATAGAATGCTGCATTGTCTCTTAGTAACATAGGCTATATAATTATATTACTAGAAAAAATAGGGATCCCTACTAATCCCTGTAAAAAAATCCTAATAATATTATAAATGCGAAAGTTTGTGATAAGGCTGCTATGTTTGTTCCCTAATCAAAAATAAACGACAAAACGAATTAAGAAGAAAGTTGCTGTAGTATGTAGATAAAAAATCAGAATAAATAAAGGGGGAACTTACTATCCGAAAAACAACCCTTAAATGATAAAAAAACGCCGTTTTGACTAATGAATGGTACTACGCATTCTTCCAAAATTCGTAACTTATTTTATCAGTACAAGGTTTGTAGACAAAAAATTGGAAGTTGCCTGAAATTGCTTTTTCCTATGCGATTATTAAAAATTGACAGGACAACGTCTGTCACGGGTCGGCTAGTCCTAATCCTAATAATATTATAAATGCGAAAGTTTGTGAGTTTGTATGTATGTTTGTTCCTCAAACAGGCCTAAACGACACAACGGATTTAGTTGAAATTTGCTGTAGACTACTTTAAAAAAGAAAAACATCCCCAAAACGATAAAAAACTCAAAAGGAATGATTTATGTATAGATGGCGCTGGTGTGCAACAAATCTGACATCACAGACTAATTACATTCAGTCTTTTCTACACGATTATTGAAATTTGACAGGACAACGTCTGTCACGGGTCGGAAGTTGGCCATAAAATCATTAGTACACCGTGCGACGCCGACGCCCGGGGCTGATCGCTAGTGAATTATATTGCACATCCTAACTGCGCGCAACACCCGCGGCAGTCGATCCAATCTTGTATCTACCTACTGCCTACTACCTATCACTACATAGTAGGTATAAAGCAAAGTCGCTTTCCGCTTCCCGCGTCTGTATGTAATATGTATGTATGTATGTATGTTTGCTTATATCTTTAAAACTCCACAACGGATTTTGATGCGGTTTTTTTTTAATAAATAGAGTGATTCAAGAGGAAGGTTTATATGTATAATACATGCATAATATAGTAGAGAAACACTGATAATTTTAGAGGTTTCTAATGTGATGTCGTAAATAAACACATTTTTTTGCGCTTTTTGCTTACATTGCAAATGCTGGCTGAACCCCACGAGATATATCAAAATAATGTACTACAGTATCGTACACCTTAAAAACGTCTACAAAAAATATCATCAACGATGGTATTAGAAATGTCTTACGCACAGCGAAGCGGGCACGGGTCAGCTAGTTTTGTATATAATCAGCTGATATCGATCGACGGAGAAGAGGCTAATATGCTTGAATACGCGCGTATCGGCCGAAATGCAACACAATTTCAGATAAAAAATAAAATAAAAATAGGCTCATGACTGTAATCCCCAAGTACTGTAGACATTCTTTCTCACCAAATTTCAAGTTTTTAGGACCAGTGTTTTGTGTTAATAGATCAATAAGACAGTCAGTAACGCAAGAGTCTTATAAATTTAGATTATGAATAACTAGCTGACCCGTGACAGACAATCCTGTCAATTTTTAATAACCGCATAAGAAAAAGCAATTTCAGGTAACTTCCAATTTTTTCTCTACAGACCTGACTGTAGTGATAATCATTACAGACATTCATTAGTCATAACTGCGTTGGTATGAGGACTAAATGTTTTTAGTCTGTGATGTCTAATTTTGTGCACAACGCCATCTATACCAAAATCATCTTTTTTGCGTTTTTTATCATTTAATCCGCAAATTTCATCTTAATCCGTTTTGTTGTTTATTTTTGATTAGGGAACAAACATAGCAGCCTTATCACAAACTTTCGCATTTATAATATTATTAGGATTATTATGAGTATTATGTAAGTACCTATATGTACTTAGTACGTGCAAAAAAAGCTTGTACGTAACACAAAACCAAATAAGCTATAAAGGAGATGCGCAGTAAATCTATTCGATTGTAAAATGGACACTTATTTCCATACTGAAGCGAGCTTAGCGTGAATTATGTAGGTATTGCTAAAGCTGCCTACATTAAGTATTCTACCCTTCGGTATGACACGTGCATGAAGTATGGTCATAGACCCGGTTGTGGTGCCTACCCCGGCTTTGGTCATTTTCAATTTTGGCAGTCAATAACTAAGCAGAGCAAACAAACTTGTTTGAAATCTATAGTTATAATACAATTCATTGTCTATGCTCCGTTTTGATTAGTGACAGTTGTGATGCGTTATACCGCTAGATTTGATTGACCACAACTAATAATTTCCCATTTTGTCTATTTAAATATGAATAATTAATAAATAAATATTGCCTGTTACAAAACCTTTGCTTTACCTAAGAGATAGATAAATACTCTATTCAATGTTGTTTAAAAATCGTCGTTTTAATAATTTAAAAACCGTTTATTTTAAAATTAAAATGTTGTTGTAGTGCCTACAACCAGCGTTCTCACCCTATTCTACCCTTCGGTATGACACGTGTATGAAGTACTTTGGTGTAACTATGTAACCTAACACCTGTTGCGAGTTTAACCTCTATCATAGGCAAGATTCTTTATAGACTAAAGTAGAGGTCAAGGTCACTCAAGAACTAAGTATTTTCTTCAATGCTTTTGAAAACCTCTCTCTCTTCGTATCATTTTGAAATAATATCTTTATCGTGAAAAGTTTCTGTTATAATGTTTTCAGCTTAATAGAAATCTAGGTAGGAACCTGAAGTAATATATTTATAAAAATAGGAGATGTGGCTTGTTCAGAAGTATTTCTTTTTTCGTTTCGAAAAAGAGCAATCGTCGAAAAACAGGGCCTTAAAGACTAAATACAAGCAAGCTTCTAGCAATATTCCTACCAAACTTTCGGATTTAAAATATTGGTACTAGTTTTCCGCCTCGGGGCTTCATACGGGTGGGTCCTAATGTAGATAATAGGCAAATTTTTGATACCTTAGGTTACACTATTACAAATTTCATGGAGATCTCTAATATTTTAGAAAATAAATGTAAACTACGTTACTCGCTACTGTAATGTATGTAAAGGTTAGCTAATTACGTAATAACATAAGACAGAAGGACCTTTAATGTAGGGACTGAATAAATTAACCGACTTGGTATTACATGGATCTCACAACTTTTTACGGAAGAATAACTGAGTTGCGTTGCGAGACTTGGCTTTTTTTACAAGTTATATTTTTGATGGCATCGATCTTACTCGCTGATAATGTAGTTTTTAATAGGCGAAAGAATTTTATAAAATGGTACAGTAGTTTCTTAGTTTATCTGGTACAAACAAAAACACATATTTTACCTCGTTATATTACTACCAAATGAAGAAGTAGATTGCAGTAAAAATACTGTAGTTACATTATTCAAAAGAAAGAAAGAAAATATACGTTTATTTGCCACGATAAGCACAAAACAATTAATTTTCTTACACGAATACCTATTTAAGCCTATAATAATATACTTACCTAGGTATAATAATAATATAATAAAAGCTTTTATTTTACTACACAATATAAAATTAACTTATAAAATTAATTCAGCGGTAAAATCCTCCTCCAGCTCTTTCCATTATTCCCGGTACCTACCTAGGTACTTATTGAAAACTAGCCGACCCGTGACAAACGTTGTCCTGTCAAATTTCAATAATCAAATAGAAAAGACTGAATGTTTTTAGTCTGTGATGTCAGATTTGCTGCACACCAGCGCCATCTATACAGAAATCATCCCTTTTGCGTTTTTTTATCGTTTTAGGGATGTTTTTCATATTTTAAAGTAGTCTATTATTTATTCGGGCATTATATCTACATCTACAGCAAATTTCAACTTAATCCGTTTTGTCGTTTAGGCCTGATTGAGGAACAAACATACATACAAACTCACAAACTTTCACATTTATAATATTATTAGGATTGTATGAACCAACACACGTCACTAGGCTCAGTCTAGCTAGGTAGGTATATCTTTTTAATATATGTACGTATCTAAACAATTCTCGTATCACAGTGTTTGTTACTAAACTCCTCCAAAATGGTTTGATCGATTTTTTTTTGTGTATATTCGGTAGGTGGAATGCTATCTACTGCAAAATCTGGGCGTGTGCCAAATATAATGTTTGGACGTGCCTGACTACCCGTACTAGACATCTTCAAAGGATCTAAGCGCCTGGAGATCTGAGATGATGTCTACCGTACTTGGGAATTACAGTCGTGATTTTATTTTATTTTTATTTATACGGTATGAGAATAGGTCGTAATTTATTTCGTATCGTTTTTTGTAATCCAGCTCGGGAAAAACTGAAAGTGCTTTTTTCCATGGAATTATTTAAATTTGAGAGGACAACCTCTGTCGGGACAGCTAGTGTTTATTTAGGTATTTGTGTATAGTGTTATTCAAACCACAATCGCCCACATATCGAGCTAAAATATTATTTTGATGATTTTATATTGTTATCTCAAATGATTTTCGGCTGATTGGTGGTCGGCTATATAAATATAGTTTCGTTAGTAATAATATTACTTTTATTTTAATGAAAGTTAGTGTGTTGATTTATCGGTAAGCCTCTGCAAAATTATTCTCTGTGATTTTATTTTAATACCTACACATTAAATAAAAAAATAAATAGGATCACGACTGTAATCCCCAAGTACGGTAGACATCCTCTCAGATCTCCAGGCGCTTAGATCCTTGAAGATGTTTAAAGGGCATGTGCCAAATATTACATTTGGGCATGTGCCAAATATTACATATTTTGCAGCTTTCCACACGTGATAGGTTACGTGATAGGTACGACTAGTTTTTTCTTCACCGTTGTAAGCACGTGAGAAAAATTTATTAATGCACGGCCGGGATTAGAACTCACGACCTTCGGTACCTCCCGCTCGACCAACACGGCTTTTTCACAAAAACATAGCAGCAATTTCTCGTAAATATGATGTTATTTATTCTTCTATTGACCAATAGACAAAATGGTAATTGCCTGTCCACTTTTATCATTCCATACGTGACTGGGGATGACAGGTTGAAAGTCTATCGCATTTGCCGCTTCTGATAACCCATCCACGCGAAAAGTCTCGGAAAGATTTTGTGCGAATTTTCCACATACAAATCCGTTTAGCCCACGACCTGTGGCCAGAGCACGTCCAAATGACAAAACTGACACTTTTTTGTAAATTAAGTGTCTGGTTTGGCATTTGGACGATACGTTGTCTATACGATAGTGGTTCATGCTAACCTCCCAGAGCACGAACTACTATCGTATCGACAACGTCGATACCAAATGTCGGAACTGCAACATAATGTGTCCGTTTTGACATAAGGTATCGACGTTGTCGATACTATAGTGATACGTGCTAGACTGAATCCGGATATGGATCAGAAGACGACGTACCACCCTATTGCCTACTGCTCTTAAAGGACGAGACGATATAATTTACGTAATGATCATTGAAAAAAAGTATAGGCACTGACGTTGAGAGGCGCTTTACGAATTCATATAGCGTTGTCACTTTGAAAACATTTTTTAACGAACCATTTTTATGGTTCCCTACCCAAAGGGTAAAAACGGAACCCTATTACTAAGACTTCGCTGTCCGTCTGTCTGTCTGTCCGTCTGTCTGTCACAGGGCTGTATCTCATGAACCGTGATAGCTAGACAGTTGAAATTTTCACAGATTATGTATTTATGTGGCTGCTCTAACAACAAATACTAAAAACAGAATAAAATAAATATTTAAGGGGGGCTTCCATACAACAAACATGTTTTTTTTTTGCCGTTTTTATAGATAATGGTACGGAACCCTTCGTGCGCGAGTCCGACTCGCACTTGGCCGGTTTTTATTAATATTACATTAGAGAAAAATGTACTCGTATGTAGGCATTACACTTACCTTGCTTCCCGGATAGCGTCGACCCAGTGCACGCAATCTACCTCCGAAGCAGCCCTCAGCTCGTACTGTCGTTGGCTCTCTCTCCGGTAGGTGATCGTAAAGCAGAACTGTGTGCAAAACATTTTCTTTTTAACCCAAATTAACCTGCCCTTTCACGGCTAGACAAAAATAAAAGCTCGATTTAATATGGCGATAAAAATACGTTAAGTATTCTTAGCCAAAGGTGGTTATCAACTCGGCGGTTATGAGTTTTTAGATTACTCCGAAACGGCTGGTCCGATTTCGATGCTTTTTCGCTATCTAGTAAAGTTTGAATCCAAAGTGATATTTGCCATATAAGTAAGTAGGTATGTAGCTTTTCCACTAAACCTAACAGACTTCATCGATACATTTTAGGGAATGCTAAATATTTATTGAAACTCAAATATGATCTATATTTTGGTCATCATTCGTTTAAAAATTTGTCAGTACATTTTTTTGCAATTATTTTTCGAATATTTATAAGAAAAAAAATTTGGTAAGTACATCTGCTTCCATAATAACAACTTCAAATTAAAATTAAAATTAACATTTATTTAAGGTACAGAGAAAACAGATCACAGATGGAACGATGAGAACCGCAAATGTTATAAAAAACTGGGTAAACAACTAGGGTCAAAGACCCGGTTGTGGTGCCTATCCCGGTTTTGCTCATTTTCAATTTTTGCAGTCAATAAATAGACATAGTAAACAAACTTGTTTAAAATCTATAGTTAGTATAATTCTTTGTCTATGGTCCGTATTGATTAGTCACAGTTGTATTGCGTTATACCACTAGACTTCATTGACCACAACTAAATATTTTCCGTTGTTGTCTATTTAAATATGAATAATTAATAAAACCTTTGCTTAACCTAAGAGATAGATAAATACTCTATTCTATGTTGTTTAAAAATCAACGTTTTATGAATTTTTCAATAAAACCGTTTATTTGTAAACTAAAATGTTGTTAAAATGCCCACAACCATCGCTCTCACCCTACATCGAATATACAATAACAAATATACACCTAAGTCGGTAGGTACTTCCTATTCTGGCCTCACAGCTCAGTTGGTAGTAGCTCTGCCTTCTATGCTGTAGGTTGTGGGTTCGATCCCCAACCAGGGCAAACATTTGTGTGATGAACATAGATGTTTTTTCTGTGTCTTTGTGTTACTATGTATGATATGTATGTATTTACAAAAAAAAAGTAAATAAGTATTTTATCTGTTATCTGGTTCCCATAGTACAAGCTTTGCTTAGTTTGGGGCTAGATGGTGTTGTGTGTAAAGTCCGCCAATATTTATTTATTTATATTTATATTTTCTATCTACTCCTTGCTATTGTAGTTAAAAACCTGCAAAAACGAAACAAAACACAAAAGCTGAAAACGTTTTGAAACAGTAAACAAAATCTCTAAAGCCGAAACGCAAACAAATTTTGTTCGGTGAAACAATTCTTGATTGAGAATAACTGCTCCCTGACAATTAACGGTAACAAGATTGATGCACATTCATTTAAGGCGCTCCCAGTCGACGATTGTTTTTGTTCGAAACGAAAAAAGAAATACTTGTGAACAAGCCACATCTCCTATTTTATAATGTATAGTATATGTGAATAAAGATGTACCCATCTTTAATCACTTCGATAAATAATCCTACCGACCGCTGCAATGATGACAAACACACGTCCGCGAGTGGTCCGCCTTAGCTTTTCGAATAAATTAATAATATAAATTATGTATAATTACTTATCAAAAATCTATTCTAATAGAAATCTAGATCTACATATTACCTATCTTTAACAATAAATCACAAGTTGATTTTAATAGTAGGTATATAAAATATTTCGATCATAAATTCTAAAACGTATCATTTTGAAATAATATTTTTATCGTGAAAAGTTTCTGCTATTATGTTTTCAGCTTAATAGAAATCTAGGTAGTAATATACTTATACCTGAAGTAATATACTTATAAAAATAGGAGATGTGGCTTGTTCAGAAGTATTTCTTTTTTCGTTTCGAAAAAGAGCAATCGTCGACTGGGAGCCCCTTAACCAACTGACCGTTTGTAGCGAAACTAGGATCACAGCTTTTACAAGCTTTTATTTTGGCTTTGAAATATTTGAATTCACATAAATTCTAAATAGTTACTATGAAATTGGTATTCTCTAAATTTGACTGATGTTCATAGCTAAGGCGTGATTTTATGTATGTCTGACTGTTACTTACCAACTACTGCAAAATGTGGGCATGTGCCAAATATAATGTTTGGATGTGCTTCTGACTAACCCCTCTAGACATCTTCGAGGATCTAAGTGCCTGGAGATTTTAAAATGTTTTTCAACAGAAAACTTATTCCAAGTACCTACCTACGGTAGACATTCTCTGATCTCTAGAAGCTTTGAATGAATGAATGAATGAAAATGCATTATAACAAAAAAATATGATAGAAACTGAAACAAGAGCAAAAACTTTAAAATGCGCTGTCTTATCGCTAAAAAGCGATCTCTTCCAGATAATATTAAAGACTCTTGATCCTTTGATCTCTGAATTGTCTATAGGGGTAGTCAGAGGCACATACATTTTTTTATTATATTTTATTTATATTTTTACGGACTTTACACACAGCGTCATATAGTCCCAAACTAAGCAAAGCTTGTACTATGGGAACCAGACAACTGATAGAATACTTATATACTTTTTTTTTTTTGTAAATACATACTTATTATACATATTAACATCCAGACACAGAACAAACATCTATGTTTATAACACAAATATTTGCCCTGGGTGGGGATCGAACCCACAACCTACAGCGCAGAAGGCAGAGTTACTACCAACTGAGCTATGAGGTCAGCACATCATCACATCATTGAACAGCTAGTATTCCATACATGACGAGTTGCAAGCCCATCGCCGCTTATAATAATACTAACTGGTTTCCTTTGATAAAGCACACAATTTTATCGGATAGAAATGACATTGAATGAACGCAAATCGAACACACGACCTTCTGATTGAATGTTGAGATACCTCCTACGCGGACAACACGGCTCATCAATCTATACTTCTATATTAATATTATAAATGCAAAAGTAACTTCGTCTGTCTGTTTGTCTGTGACGTCATTACTACCAAATAGCTGGGCCGATTGTGATGAAATTCACAAAGAGATAGTTTAAAATCTTGGTATGGACATGGGCAACTTTTTTCCAAAAATATTCTTTTTGTTTTTAGGAATTTCAATGTTTTACGATAAAGTTGTCAAAATCTATTTACGCAGACGATGTCGCGAGTAAAAGCTAGTGAAAAGATAAAATCATTTGCAGTTACTCTCAAAGTTATTTGGGCTTTAGATATTAATTTCAAATTCATTTATTTGGAACAAAATAACATTGGTATACAAAAAACAAGTGAAAAACGATGACAACTGCAAAAGTAAAAACTGAGTAGCAGAGTCAACGCCCTCCTCCAGAGCATAACGAAAACAATGTTCCACGAAAATACGGGTTTAACTTAAAAATAAGATACTAAAAATTACTATAAAGTAAGGATGTAATTTAACGTAATGTAATTTACTTAACTTAATTATGAACATCTATCGGCGCAGCTCATTATTATAATTGACTAGCGACCCGCCCCGGCTTCGCACGGGTAGCATGTTATTATACATATAAACCTTCCTCCTGAATCACTCTATCTATTAAAAAAAACCGCATCAAAATCCGTTGTGTAGTTTTAAAGATATAAGCAAACATACATACAGACGCGGGAAGCGGAAAGCGACTTTGCTTTATACTATGTAGTGAAGCAGAATCATGGAAATGTCCGACGAAACGTTGTTAATGAGACTGCAGATATTCCCAGTTTCCATTTCCGTATAGGTACAGGGTGTAAGACGACTCTCGAAAAATAAATGCACATATTATTTTTCAAACTATTATTAGTAGACATAACTATAGATTTTAACACGCCTAGAAGAATCAGGCAACAAACACGGCTTGAGGCCTATCATTTTTTTTTCAATGATTCTTTTCTTACTGCTTTATAGAGCTCCAGTGTGGTGCAGATTGAACAATGTAAAGGCTCAAACAAAACCTAAAAACCAGCCAAGTGCGAGTCCGACTCGCGCACGAAGGGTTCTGTACCATTATCTATAAAAAACGCCAAAAAAACATTTTTGTTGTATAGGAGCCCCACTTAAATATTTATTTTATTCTATTTTTAGTATTTGTTGTTATTGCGACAACAGAAATACATCATCTGTGAAAATTTCAACTGTCTAGCTATCACGGTTCATGAGATACAGCCCTGTGACGGACAGAGGGACAGCGAAGTCTTAGTAATAGGGTTCCGTTTTTACCCTTTGGGTACGGAACCCTAAAAAGATACTAAACAAGTAGAACAAGAGTAGACCCTTTGATCATTCAGTTCACCTTTCGGAAGTGGTCATATTACACCCTGGATACAAAAATCCTACGTTGATTTCCCGGGGGAAGAATTTATTTATATGTATCGTGCATTCGACCGTGACGCACGGCTGATCAGCTTTTTTTGGACCGTAGAAAAAAAATTGGATCACGACTGTAATCCCCAAGTACCTACGGTACTTCCTCTGAGAGCTCCAGGCATTCACCATGTTTTCCACGATGTGCCAAAATATGTAATATAAACGTGCCTCTGAATACCCAGTGCCTGATTAAAACTCAAATTCAAATTCAAATTCAAAAATAATTTATTTCAATAAAATCACAAGGATCACTTTGAAACGTCTTAGGAACTAGGTGAAGCTACGCCGATATCACGCGACCAAGCCTAGAAGAATCAGGCAACAAACACGGCTTGGGGTCTACCTTTTTTTTAATGATCATTTCCTTAAAGCTATGTTGAGCTCCAGTGTAATGCCAATCGAACAAGGTGAAGGCTCAAACAAGAATAATAATTAAAAGTACTACATTTCAAACAGCCTTATCTTTCATGTGCTACCAATTTTTGGTGCTGTTTTTGGTGCCCCCCAAGACGTGATGCCCTAAGCAATTTCTTAATTTGCTTGTGAGTTAATCCGGCACTGTGACTACTCCCTTTAGAAATCTTCATGGTTTTAAGCGATCTGATAGTAAGTATTTTTTGAGGAAAGGCGACCAAAGTAGACAAAATGACCCTGAAGGTACATTAGATTAGGTTTAACGAAAAAACTTCACTGTATCGTTATAATTACACTTAAAAAACTATTAAGGCGAAAATGTTTCCACCAATCGAAAAGGCCAGAGACGATATCAGTTTTTTAAGTTTTTTAAGTTAAAAAAAAATAGGGTGACGACTGTAATCCTCAAG
Source organism: Hydriomena furcata (assembly GCA_912999785.1). Lineage (NCBI taxonomy): Eukaryota > Metazoa > Arthropoda > Insecta > Lepidoptera > Geometridae > Hydriomena > Hydriomena furcata. The sequence goes on along the minus strand of OU538834.1, from coordinate 1,440,276 downwards.
CACAATAGACATCCTTTCAGATCTCTAGACGCTTAGATCCTTTGACGATGTCTAGTGGGGGTGGTCAGAGACACGTCCAAACATTATATTTGGCACATGCCCACATTTTGCAGTAGTTAGCATTCCGTGACAGGTTGCAAGCCCATCGCCGCTTATAAGAACACCTTGTGCGATCACGATGTTTTACTTCACCGTCAGCACGTGTTTTAGTTGCGCATATAATTTTTCGAACAGAAAAATCCATTGATGCACGCCGGGATTCGAACCCGTCGTGGGTTCGAATCCCGGCGTGCATCAATGGATTTTTTCTTCAGATTGAAAGTCGAGGTAAAACCCATTCGGCCAACACGGCTATTAGTCCTACAATATAATTTCAATGGGATTATTCTCTACAGTACATCTACACAAGCATATAATATGGCTCTTAATGAAGAAAATTTATCAATCAATACTAATTATACAAAAAAAAAAGACGTGTGGCACTCGGAGACTGCCGCGGTAAAGCTATTGCATAACATTTTTTATCAACTTATGTATTTATAATTATTTATTTATTTATTTTATTTATCCGTTTTTCCTTTGTTTTTCTTTGATATTCAACTTTTTGAGCGTGGAGACCGATAAGAAAAGAAAAAGAAAAAAAAAAAAAAAATTTTTTTTTTTTTTTACATCCCTAGATTGCGGGGGAAGAGGGGGATTAGGCATGCGCAGTAACGCCGATACAACCAATGCCACCTATTGGCGAGTTGCTAAACTAAAGAGACAAGCGTGATATTTCAAAAAGTCATTAAAAGTTCTGCTATTCATCGATAGATGTCAAAATCTTTAACCTACCTATTTACCTAACTACGTAGTTAGCATTCCACACGTAACAGGTTGCAAGCCCGTCGTCGCTTTCAACAATACTAACAGGTTTCCTCACGATGTTTTCCTTCACCGTTATAAGCACGTGTAACGCGCATATACATTTTTCGAACAGAAATATCCATTGATGCACGGCCAGGATTCGATATTTACCTAACTACATGAATTCAATAATTCAATTTCAAACTTTTTAGTCGATCATGTCTGTGAAGTACCACCTATTTACCGATAGTGGTAAAATAGCGCCACCTGCCAGCGGAATTGCGAACCTCTCAAACCCCGAGCTTTCGCATGAGACCGCGAAAAGCACCTATAATAACGTAGTATCATCAAATGAAACTAGATGGCGCTGGAATGCGAAAATCACTCTAGAGTCCGCGCCACCACTCAAGTCCGCTAGACGCGGCGTCGCAATCGCCTATTATAATGATGCCAGTAAGATAGCCATAATTTACCCCTTACACTAAAAGGGAGAGCGAACTAATGTTTACATTTTAAAACTATTTACTACTAGCAGTTCACTTCGACTTCGCACAGTTGTAATAATGAAGAATATAGGTAAATTTTTTTATTTTTTTGGTTACATTATTGCTATTTTCGTGGGATCTCTATTTATTTTTATTTATTGTACTTACATTAATTTTAGACAGACAACGGAAGAGACTTTGTTTTATACTATGTAGTGATGTTATTCGCTCATAATAAAGCTTTTGATAGATTAAATATTTTTTTAAATTGGTCCTATATTTTTTCAGTTTATCCGGTACAAACAAAAATATAAAACTAGAAATTTTATCTCTTTGTAATAGTAGTGTAGTTATGTAGGAAAACAATGAAATCAACCTAGTTTCACGATATAGGTAAATTTTATTAAATTATTTTTATACAATAATTATGGTCTTCATCATTTATTACTTGCATTCCAGACATATCGCTGTCACTTGTCTCTTGAAATTCACTGCCATGATCAGAATCAGTGTCGCTATCACTGGCTGTTGATATTATGAATTATGAATCTTTCTATTTCTTCATCTACCAGTCCATCATTTTTGAAATATTACAATTCTTTTTGAAGTGCTCTCCTTCTTTCGTAATTCGAGATACCATTTTCTCTGAAACACCTAAAATACAAAATAATTTAATTAGTGTTTTAATTTGGTCATATTTTACCTATTGTTAGACAAAAACTTATACTCTGGTATCCCTAAAATTTACCTGTCATGGCAGCGACTCTTTTTTGTATATTATTTAAAGGGATCAAAACGTCTTTATTCCTCTGCTCTAACTCACAAAACTCTTTTACTTTATGAATCATTTCACGAGCTGCACTTTTCACCAGTTTACGCGACATATTCACGCACATTTCAAGAAAATATTGGGAAAAACCATGGACGCTAATTTCATCGAGCACTCTGACATGAGATAAAATGGCGTTGCTGTCAAATTTAGTTTTGGTTTTTGTCGCAGGACATGAGTGGTGGCGAGGACTCTAAGCAGGCATGACATGAGTCATAGGGATGTAATATTGATTGAAAAAAATCTATTAATTAATAATCGATTTTTTGTCCCTACAAATAAATCGATTTTCCAAAAAATCGAATTATATGGTTCGGATCGCTTTCGGAGAGACGATCGATGGGTCGGTTCCCGTTTGTGAAGCGACTATTGGTCGGATCACGTTCGGAAAAACGATCAATGGTTCGGTTTGCGTTCGGAGACAAGACCGATGAGTCGGTTTCCGTTTGGGAGGCGACTATATGTAGGTTCACGTCCGGGAAAATGGCCAACGAACGATTCGGTTCGCGTTCGGAAAACTTAGTTTACAAAAATCGATTTATATGTGTAATTTATATAATCGATTTTTTTTAAATCGATTTTTTGAAATCCAAAAAGAGAAATCTCTAACACTCACACTCACGCATATTGCGTGAGTGTGAGTGTCTCGTAAAATTTCGTTACGAAATTTCTGGATTCGGTCTCCACGCTCAAGGCCCGCGATAGAAGCTATGCAATAGCTTAAAAACATATTGCCAATATTATAGCTAAAGCATGTTTAGTAATAAGTTTAGTTTATAGATTATTTAATCATCACTACATAGTATAAAGCAAAGTCGCTTTCCGCTTCCCGCGTCTGTATGTATGTTTGCTTATATCTTTAAAACTACACAACGGATTTTGATGCGGTTTTTTTTAATAGATAGAGTGATTCAGGAGGAAGGTTTATATGTATAATAACATGCTACCCGTGCGAAGCCGGGCGGGACGCTAGTGGATTAATAAAAGGTTTTATTATTATTATTATTCTCTACAGTACACACAATAGAATATCTAAAAATCTAAATATGAAACCTCCTCTTTTCGTCGAATAAAAAAACTTTACTTTATAATAACATGTATCGTTATAAAAACGGTGCAGTTCAGATGTAACATTATCGATTGACATTACCTAGACCGAGTTCAAGGCTCTGCGAAGGTTCCGTTATTAATAGATAGGATAACGAGGCATAACTGTTTGTTTTTTATTGCATAGGTACTCTGAAAAGGATTATTTTTTATCGCTCTCGAACAAGAATACTTGTAAAAACTTCAATGGGCGTTCATTTTTGGATTTTAAATTACGTCAAACGTAAATGTAAGCGGTAATGGGCTTGCGTCACGTATAATAATAATAATCTATCTTCTGTAATATAAAAATGAATCGCTGAATGTGTTGCTAAGCGCAAATCTCGATAGCAGCTGAACCGATTTCGCTAATTCTTTTTTTGTTGTATTTGTTGTATTTAACCTTAACAACAAAAAAAGGAAGAAGGTTCTTATGGAAAAAAATTATAGAACAACGTCTGTCGGGACTGCTAGTAATAAATAAATATTGGTGAATATTTTCATACATCGCCATCTAGCCCAAACTAATGTATGGAATGCTAACTACTGCAAAATGTTACTACATAATGTTTGGACGTGCCTCTGACTACATCGTTTAGACATATTCAAGAATCGCCTTGAGATCTGAGAGTGATCGTGATCTTATATATTTTTTTTTATAACGGAAACACGATTTTTTATTTACAAAAACCATTCCCTCTTTCTGGCGCAGGCGGATAAAAAATATTTGTGTGATGAATAGTATTTACAATAAACCCGGCCAAGTGCGAGTCGGACTCGCGCACGACAGTTACCTCACCATTATCTATAAAAAACAACAAAAATCACGATTGTTGTATTTTATTCTTCGAGGAAAACTAAAGGATAAACGGTAAATTTACCCTCGTATTCAAGAACGACACTATGAGAACACGCATCTACAGTGGACGAAATCTTTTTTCATAAAAATCACTTTATGCGTTGTGCGACACTGCATAGTGTGACTAGAGGCGCATTGTCGGGTGCCTCTAGCCAAAGTTGAGCTCTAAAGGCACACGGTAGCGTGCACTATGGTGCCGCTCAACACATAAAGTGATGTATATGAAAAAAGATTTCGTCCCCTGTGGGTGCGTGTTCTCATAGTGTCGTTTTTGAATACGAGGGTAAGACACTTGACACTTACCTAGTATGGTAGGTAAATGTGCTCTACATTAATATTAGGTAGTTATTATGGTCACCGTTGCTGGAATTCTACCAACTTCCATAGCGATTAACATACATAATATTGATTTGAGCCACTGCGAAAAAGATATATTTATTAATTATGTATGTGAAGGTAATATGTAGGTAGGTCTATAATACCCACTATTATATTTTACCCCATAATGCCTTCTCATGTATGAACCAAACTTTCGTTAATTCCTATAATTCTAGAACGCAAGTGTTGCCAGTTTCTAAAGAAACATTTGTTGTAAAAATTCTGTTTAAAAAAAAATGGATGACAACTGTAATCCCCAAGTACGGTAGACATCTTCTCAGATCTCCAGACGCTTAGATCCTTTGAAGATGTCTAGTGGGGGTAGTCAGAGGCACGTCCAAACATTATATTTGGCACATGCCCACATTTTGCAGTAGTTTTTTGCCTGTATATAACAGGCTCATAATCTAAAATAAAACTTATATACCTATCACATAACACAAAATTTCACATATCACAAATTTAAGATATAAATGGGTATGATGTACCTATCATTTTATATTATCTTTTCTAAAATGTTTTTTTTTTACTTTTCTACTACTAAATTGAATTGTCGTCCCTTTAAGACGCTGCCAGTCGACGATTATTTTTGTTCGAAACGATAAAAGAAATACTTGTGAACAAGCCACATCTCCTATTTTATAATGTATAGTATATGTGAATAAAGATGTACCCATCTTTAATCACTTCGATAAATAATCCTACCGACCGCTGCAATGATGACAAACACACGTCCGCGAGTGGTCCGCCTTAGCTTTTCGAATAAATTAATGATATAAATTATGTATAATTACTTATCAAAAATCTATCCTAATAGAAGATTAGATCTACATATTACCTATCTTTAACAATAAATCACAAGTTGATTTTAATAGTAGGTATATAAAATATTTCGATCATAAATTCTAAAACGTATCATTTTGAAATAATATTTTTATCGTGAAAAGTTTCTGCTATTATGTTTTCAGCTTAATAGAAATCTAGGTAGGAATCTGAAGTAATATACTTATAAAAATAGGAGATGTGGCTTGTTCAGAAGTATTTATTTTTTCGTTTCGAAAAAGAGCAATCAGCGACTGGCAGCCTCTTAATCAATATTTGTTGCTGTCATGCTAAATAAATGTTTTCAATTTCATTTCTTTTCATAATTCGATTGTTCGGTGAACAGTGGTGATTAAAGATTTATCTATACTCACCGATGGGTTCCTCTCGATAGGCGCCTTGCTAAGTCGCTCGCAGTAGGAGCCTTCTAACAGCAACACGCCAGTCGGTCTGGTGTTGTTCTCCGACTCGTAGTAAAACAGCATGTTCTAGAAACAAAACTTAGTATAGATTTGGTTTGGTACAAGAAATTCCCTGCTCATATTTTGGTCGTTGAAATTACACAATTTAGATAATAGAATTGAGGTTTAAGTATTGTTATTGCAACGGTATCTTCATTAAAACAGATCTTTGAGTGCTGAACTCCCGAAAGCTGAAACTGGACGTTCAAAACAAAATAAATATTTTTTTTCAAAATGTATTGATTTTATGTTAAAACATCTAAGTGAATTATTAAAAAGGTTCAGTTCATTTGCGGCCTTCTCTACTAGCCGAAAAAAGCACTTAATTTTTTCCTGAATTTAACAATTTTTTGACAACTTATCCCATTTTTCTTTATTTTTAAACCACCCCTGTATTAAAGCGAACAAAACTAAAAATGAAGAATTCAAATCGCCAAGCCGTTTTTGAGCTTTAGCGAGACTAACGAACAGCAATTCATTTATAATTAAAAGAGAAGAAAATAATTGTTTGATCGATACTCAACAATGGCATTGGCACCAATACACTCTGTCTCGTTTACCTGATACAAGATGAACCATCGTAACTGCCATTTGGTGTTGTCCGAACTCCGCTTGTGCAGATAGCCAGCCTGCGACAACAATCACTTAGCAAGTACTTTAAGAAACCAAGGTCAAGCTAAACTGCATTGTCTTTAATGTGGCAGTACAAAGAAAACTCACTCACGAATGACACCGAATGGGGGTCCTCGTCGGGAGGAGCTTAGTAGACTAATACCTACGCTGCAAGTTTATACGCGACCGCAAAGCTACAACTTATACTCCCTCCCTTCCTCCCTTCCACTCCCTAGGTTCGGTGCTGTGCGGCTAAATGCTGAGACAGGGAACTATTTGCCCCCACATGTCACAATCTGCTGTCGATTGTTACCTATTGTTATTCTTCTCTTTTACTATAATTGTGTTGTGCTTATTTTGTAGCAAATAGATGTTTTTTCTTTCTGTCTTACACCATTCATGGAGAACCAAAATTAAAGTCACGATGTGCTAAAATTAGATCCACAATTGTATTCCATTTACATTTCATAGACTCATAACTCCAATTACATTTCATAGATTTTTTCCCGATGCTGTGAACCTAGGGCGGCCAACCGTCCCGCATTCTGCGGGACCGTTCCGTACCTAATGATGGCTGTAATCCCGCTTTGCAAGAATGAGTAAAATAATCCCGCAAAACGTTGGAAGCGTCCCGCATGTCCCGCATTCCTATTTATTCAATGCATTACGTTACATACCTACCATGCCTATTTTTCAAGCTACTACCTAACCACACATAATAGCAAAGATATTTACGAGATTCTCAATAAAAACCCTGGCCTTGTAAAAAAGTTTCACTCTAGTGATAAATACGATTTTATAAGATAAATGACTTCAGTAAGTTTTACGTTATTTAATTTTGGTAGGTACCTACCTATACTGACGAAACTTCGTACTTCGCATTCGCATTCATCCCATAGCCTACCTATCCACAAAAAGTCCCGCATTCAATTTCCAGAAAGTTGGCCGCCTTATGTGAACCCTATGCTGGTCGCCGTTAACCCTTGGGGGTCGATATTGACCACTTTGGGGATCACCAATGTAGACGATGCAGTTAAGCTTGATCTTGGTGGTTGAGTCTACATCCTACACAACCCTAAAAAAATATTGCTGTATGCATGCACATGGCATAAGTACAACAATATTTTTTTCGTACATCCGAATGAAATACTAGGTACGAACATTGAAGGATCACTCGTGTGCCCAGGTATGTCCGCCTGCCACAGCCAATTAGTTCCCAATCTACTAGCCCGATTAAATTGAAATTCGGTACACAAATGAGTTTCTGTTATACCCAAACACAAATAATTTTGAATTTGGGAATTTTGGGGGTTAAATTAGAAAATTGAAAATTAACCATTAGGTAGGTAACTCCAGTGCTGAAGAGTACTAACATAAGTAATTGGTAGCTTTGCCATCTGCGCTGTAAGTTGTGGGTTCGATTCTCACCCAGGACAAACGTTTGTGTGATGAACAAAGATGTATAATCTATATCTGCAGGGCTATTTTGCAAAAACATGATTATCATGATATGATGTTGAATGCAATAACCTAATGTTAGAGAATACCTAATCTGTACACTTTTCATAGTAACTATGCACAGTTTACGCACCTATACCTACGCTTCTGCGTAGGTATTGTATTGGAAGCGTAGATATAGGTGCCTAAACAGCATAAAAAGCGTAGGTATTTTGGTACATTCAGTACCATAACATGATAATCATGTTTTTACAAAATAGCCCCACAGATATGTAAACCTACATATAGAATAAACATGCAATATATACCTAACATTACTAGCGACTTGCCCTGGCTTCGCACGGGTAGCATGTTATTATACATATAAACCTTCCTCCTGAATCACTCTATCTATTAAAAAAAACCGCATCAAAATCAGTTGTGTAGTTTTAAAGATATAAGCAAACATACATACATACATACATATTACATACAGACGCGGGAAGCGGAAAGCGACTGCTTTATACTATGTAGTGATAATAAATCTATGTTTATAAGTAAGTACTTAAATACCATATAACACACAGCTATAGAATAATAAAATACAATTTTTTTAGATCTAAAAAAAATAAAAATCTAAAAATATATTTAGATAATAATATGTACAACCTAGGCAATTTTAGGCTAGATGTATGTTTGTAATTTTTTTTGTTTTTCTCGTTTGTGTGCTTTTTCCTCTCCTACACTACATTACACGATCGATTGTTGCAACACGATACTGTTCTTCAGAGGTTTGAAAGACAATGTCAGGGCTAGAGCTAGGGGCCTTAACTTAGTGCTTACATACCTGGGAATGATCATACTGCGCCCGGTCAGAGAGCGCGATCAACTGGCCATCGTTCACGCGGATGGACCGGTTTATCTTCGGTGACAACATCATCTTAATGCCGTCTGTGAAATAAAAAAAATAAATAAATAGGATCACGACTGTAACCCCCAATAAGGTAGACATCCTCTCAGATCTTCAGACGCTTAGATCCTTTGAAAATGTCTAGTGGGGGTAGTCAGAGGGACGTCCAAACATTATATTAAGCACATGCCCACATTTTGCAGTAGTTAGCATTCCATACGTGACAGGTTGCAAGCCCATCGCCGCTTATAAGAACACTAACTGGTTTCCTCACGATGTTTTCCTTCACCGTTGTAAGCACGTGTTTTTGATGCGCATATAAATTTTCGAACAGAAAAATCCATTGATGCACGCCGGGATTCGAACCCACGACCTTCAGATTGAAAGTCGAGGTATATCCCACTCGGCCAACACGGCTGTGAAAAACAACATATTAAAATCATCCCCCTGTCCAACCCACCGCATAACATGCCCCTTCTCTCTATCTGTTAATTCCAATTCATCCTAAGATTGCCTGGTAGAGATTGCTTTTAGCGATAAGGCCGCCCTTTGAGTTTAGTTTATTTTTATCCTGTTTGTAAGTTTTTGTATCCGTGTGCACGTGTGATACGTAGCTGATCAATAAAGTGTCATTTATCTATCTAATCTAAATATGCAATTTATAATATTGCCTCCTCTTTTGCCACTATCAATAATATTTTAGAAAATACAATTTTTATTTCTTTATTTTTTTTTAAATTTTTTGCCTTCAGTTCTCGGGAGTTGTCATAATACACCCTTTATAAAACTCTTACGTTACTGTCTGGCTGACTGACTAACTGACTGACTGATCTATCAACGCACAGTCTAAACCACTGACCCTAGTAACTAGAAATGTGAAGGGTGTTTTCCTTTTTATGTGTAGGGGTGCACTTAGAAAGGAATTCCTGAAATTCCACCCTTAAATAGGTGCTGTGGTCGACTTTTACTCGTATTTGAAAATAACATCAAGTGAACGATGTCGCGAGATTTTGCACAATTCTAAATGGTGTTGGTACTCGAGATCAAGTAGGTGCTTTTATGTTCCACTTCAAAATATTGGTTTAGTGACATGGGATGCTACCTACTCAAAATCGAATAGGTAAGTTCTTTTATGTCGTTAAAAATATTAGTTTAGTCACTTGGTAGCATGATCCAGGGAGAAAAGAGAGTATGTACCCAGGTACTTAAGGCCCTGTATGTCGACGATTGCTCTAAATCGAAACGAAAAAAGAAATACTTCTGAACAAGCCACATCTCCTATTTTTATAAATATATTACTTCAGGTTCCTACCTAGATTTCTATTAAGCTGAAAACATAATCCCACCAAAAACATTCTGTAAAAAACTAGCCAAGTCTCGATGGAGCTGCTTGTTTATCTCTAAAAAGTAATGAAATCTAGACAAAGTCGTGTCAAGTCTGAGGTTCTTTACTGCGATTTCTTTATTATTATAGAATGTTGTGTGACTTGGCCGTTGAACATTCTTTATACGTTAGTGGGTACAAGTCAATTTTGTTTACACGTAATGTTATATCTGTTGTAACTACCTATGTTTGTTAAGCGAGATAATAGCCAATACAGCAGGGTGATTTTGTAAGAAATGATTATCATCTAGATTGGTCGTCTGTCCAATAATTATTGGCAATAAATCACCTAGGCTCCGCCCACTGAAGGCCATCGAAAACTTTCGATCTATTTACGATTCGTTCATCCAGAAGTTCTATTACTGTCAGTAGGATTGATTATGATAAATAGAGTGAAATATGTTAAAAACGATACTAGTGATATTCTTAAAAAAATATATTATTTATACTGCAATAGATATTGATTAATATTTCCATGTTTTCCTTTAATATTTTTCGTCGTGGTTTAAATTATCTATCTTTCAAAATTAATAACGGAACGTAAGAACGAATGGTTTATATATGTTACAGTTATTTTTTAATTTTAAACAAATTTTACACATCGACACACACACACATCGAAAATGTTAACTTGAGAGGTATTGCATTCGTTTGACGTATAGACGTTCAATTGTTCACCATAGAGTGAATGATTTTTAATAGTTACTATGAAAAGTGTACAGATTAGGTATTCTGTAACATTAGGTATATTGCATTCAACACCATAACATGATAATCATTTCTTACAAAATCACCCCACAGGTATTGGTAATTGGACGCTAGTGTCTTATTTTAGGCTGTTGTTGATCGTGCAACACATGCATTCAGCATTGACAATGCTGACTTCTGCTGTCTTCTTTTTGGAGCGTCAAATCGACCACCGATCTAACATAAAATAGACGTATTTTTTATACTGTTTGTTTCAGGCTCGCCTTTACATAAGTATTATTGAAATACGCAGCTTTATCAAGCCTACAATTGACTGGTTATTGAATCAACGTTTTCTAAGTGGCAATTTTCCATCGTTAATTGGTAGCGGTTCTGGCGACAGATTGGTGGAATGGTGTCATGGAGCACCTGGTTTTGTACCCTTGTGTACTCTTCAACGGCCAAGTCACATAACATTCTATAATAATAAAGAAATCGCAGTAAAGAACCTCAGACTTGACACGACTTTGTCTAGATTTCATTACTTTTTAGAGATAAACAAGCAGCTCCATCGAGACTTGGCTAGTTTTTTACAGAATGTTTTTGGTGGGATTTCACTTCTTTTTGTAGAAACGTGGGCTTATTGATTTATTTTATTAGATTTTCTTATTTGACATATAGTTTTTTTTCTTTATATGAGTAGTTTATTATAAAAACAAATCGTAAGCGCGTTTAAAATACAATCAGCGCCATCTAGCGACGTGTGCGGGTATCACCGCCACTCTTAATCCAATGCATTATATTTTGATCAAATTTTGAGCGAAATTAATATTTTAGTTTATTTAATTTGTTAATTTGTTTCTTCAATTTGTGTAATGTTCGAGTAGAATAAAGTTAATCGTTCGACTATTTCTTCTTGTAAACTTGTAAGTATAAGTAAGTATAAAAGCCAGTCTAGTCTTATCCAGAGTTTTCCTTTAATTTTATTGCGTACTAGCAGTTCGCCCCGGCGTCGCACGTATGTAATAATGATAATTATAGGTAATTTTTCTACACCTTGGGTTACATTATCGAATTTTTCATAAGGATCCCTAATAAAACTTTTAGTATCGCAGACTTTTTTTGTAGATATTGATGTCTTATTTAAAACTGTAGTACATCACTTTGCTCTATTGTCAACAATTTCAGCAGCGTACGCGATATAAGGATTTTTTTGTTTTTTTTTTTTACACGTTGGGTTACGTTATCGAAGTTTTCATACGGATCCCTAATAGTTAGACATATAGTATTGCATACTTTTTTGTAGATATTGATGTCTTCTTTAAAACTGTAGTACATTACTTTGCTCTATTGTCAATAATTTCCGCAGCAAACGCAATATAAGGATTTTTTTTTTAATTTTTTCACACTTTGGATTACATTATCGATGTTTTCATACGGATCCCTAATATTTTTGAAAATATACTATAGCCTATGTTCATCAAGGATAATGTAGGATTCTAATGGTGAAAGAATTTTTCAAATCGGTCCAGTAGTTGAATATATTTTGTAAAGGCGGTATGTCGATCTCTAATAGTTTGTTTAGGCTCTTGTGTTTTCTTATCAGGGTCACCAGGTACTCCAGATCTTCGATTATCCTAGTTTTTATGGTTTTCCCTTTATGTGGCCATTAAACCCTAACTATGTACCAAATTTCAGCTCTCTGAGTTTATGGGAAGTACTAGTTCTATTCTGATGATCATGAGTGAGTGAGTGAGTGAGTGAGTGAGTGAGTGAGTGAGTGAGTGAGTGAGTGTCTGTCTAAAATGCGAAACTTTGCTTTCGCTTAACTTCGTAACTAAATGACCTACAGACTTGAAATTTTGGATTTTAAGTATGTGATTATGGCTTACTGGATGACGAAAATTTCAGCGTTCTGGTCTTATCCAGAGGTTCTCAAATAGGGGCCTGAAAATGCGGCGAAATGGTTCCAGTAAAGGATGGTACGGCAGTGTTTGCTTCGCGCTCGACTTGGCGGGGGCACTGCCGTGCCCCCAAATAGCAGAAACTTTTCACGATAAAGATATTATTTCAAAATGATACGTTTTAGAATTTATGATCGAAATATTTTGATACCTACTATTAAGATCAACTTGTGATTTATTGTTAAATTAAAGATGTGGCTTGTTCAGAAGTCTTTCTTTTTTCGTTTCGAAAAAGAGCAATCGTCGACATACAGGGCCTTAATCATAACGTTTAAAAAACTAAAGAGAAAACCGACGAAAATGTTTTGACCAATAAAAATTGAAAAGTCATTTTCTTTTTTTTTAAGTTTTATGTAGGAACTATTAGTCCTAGGTATATGAATTGAATATAAATAATATATTTAAATAGGACCAACTTGGGACTATTCTATAAACAATAAAAACATATTCACGGTCATGTATAAAAAATACATAGGTAAATAAGTATACATGTCGAATTTAGAATCTCCTCTTTTTTCGTCGGTTAAAAATATAAAAAGTATAAAAAAATAACTATGCTATCAAAAACATAACTTGTAAGAAAAGCCAAGTCTCGCAAAGCAACTCAGTTCTTCTACCGTAAAAAGTTGTGAGATCCATGTAATACCAAGTCGGTTAATTTATTCAGTCCCTACTTTAAGGGTCCTTCTGTCTTAAGTTATTACGTAAAGGTTAGCTAATTACGTAATAATATATTATGTTTTTGATAGCATCTCATTTATTTTTGTAGATAGTCCTAGTTTTTAGAGTTCCGTACCCAAAGGTTAAAATGGGACCCTGTTACTAAGACTCCGCTGTCCGTCTGTCTGTCCGTCTATCTGTCACAGGGCTGAATGAACCATGATAGTTAGACAGTAATTTTTTTTACAGATGATGTATTTCTGTTGCTGCTATAACAACAAATACTAAAAACAGAATAAAATAAATATTTAAGTGGGGCTCTCATACAACAAACGTGATTTATTTGCCGTTTTTTATAAATAATAGTACGGAACCCTTCGTGCGCGAGTCCGACTCGCACTTGGTCGATTTTTTTTTTCCTTTCCGGTACCTTCTACTATCATTCCGTTGACCATTTTACAAGTTACCTTTGAACATAATCATAACTAGGTGCCTAACTGCAAATGTAACTTTGTAATCCTATATATTTATATAGGGTTACAAAGTTATTTATGCAGTCGGTATATCTAGAAAACTGGATCGAAATTGCAAAATATTTAGGTTTTTCCTTGATTTATACACAAACCACTAATTGTATTTAAAATTTGAAGCTTCTATGTCTGCTAGAAGTGCCTTAAACTTTTGATGATCGGTCAGTCAGTGAGTGAGTGAGTGAGTAAGTGACAAAATAGGAAACTTTATCTAGTTATAATTCTTAAACTACTGGTTCAAATTGAATGAAATTTGAAATATACCGAGTTTATACTATGCCTGCTTGGTAACTGAAAATTCAGGCTTCTAGTTTTATCCACAACGAAGTTATAGGGGGTCGAAAATGGCCTGAACTGCTTCGAGAAAAGGATGGTACGGCCGTGCCGCTTTTTGCTAGACTTGGCGGGGGCACTGCCGTGCCCCCAGATCTTGCTCGCCGTTCATCAATTTTGACAGATACCTATTTAATCGTGCATGGTGCCTGTGGATGTGAAGTTAGGTTGGTGGGCACTAAACTAAACTCAAAGAAGTTTTTGTGCTAGCTTAAATTTTACGCTAAACTCCCAGCGGGAAGTGATGATCATGCCTTGCATAGATTATGACATAAGTACCTATGTAAAATCTATTGGATAAGTTAACAGAGGTATTTAGCTACCTGTGTTCTCTAGAAAAGGTACTAGACTACTAGAATAGGTACTAGCTACTAGACTAGACTATTTACCAATTTATCCACAGTAAGAAAGCAAATCGTAACTGCGTTTTATTAAAGTTTTAAAGATGAAGCCTTAATGATGCAAATCATATTATAAAATAAGAGTTAGGTAGGTATAAGTGAAATAACTTACCCTTTACTTCATTTTATAATCAGCATTATAGGTTGATATTCCAAGATCTTAAAAGACATCTCGCTCAATAAAACAACAACAATAGAAATATAAATTCGACACAACAGACAACACTCGTGAATAATTAACTTGAGACAATTTACTTTATCAGACAGTCTAGAATATTTATTTACAATACGCGCCTGTTGAATTCCCACCCGCAACAAATAAACAACTTTGCTTTATTATTTCACACAGGGGCTACGCCAAATATACATTTTGATGGTTTGAACTGTATATTTTTGCATGGTTATTTCATGATTTTGATATTTTAAGGTTTAGTTTTTGGTGACGAGGATGGTGAGGTGTGGTGTTGCAGGCGGTTTCGATACGACTGCCGGGATCACCTGTAGCAAGCTAGATCGACCGCGGCGCGCGTGCGTGCCCTTGATGACGTACGAGATTCTCCATAGACGTAGAAATGGGTAGAAGTGATGATCATACTCTGAGATGCTGGCCTCATCCGCTTGCTGACCTCTGTTTTAATAACACAAGTTTTTGTTTATTTTTTTTTTCAAAACACATGCTTACATAAATCCTCATTGAGCAAGAGATCAGAGCAGCGCGCTATCGCCTGTCACATACTATTATTGAAATTGACAGGTATGCAAAGTTTTTACTCAATCAAACTACCTATTTAGTATATAGTAAGAAGTTTCGTTGTTAGTAATGTAAGTGTCCGTTAAACAGCTCCTGAGTCCATCATCAGATCAGCTCGCTGTCACCATTATTATTGTATTGTCACCGAAGACACGTCTCCAAAAATTACGTTTAAAAACTTAAAACAAAATCGACGAAAAAAACCACCAAATGAAAAGTTAAGAGTTTTATCAAGGAAAGTGTTCTACCTGCCTTATATTACTTAGACACAATTTAAATAGGACAAACCTTGGTCTATTCTCTTCGCAATAGAAAAATAATCATCCAAATCGGATAACCAAGGTAAAAATTAGGCGCAGTCATCGGACCCTATTACTAAGACTTCGCTTTCCGTCTGTCCGTCTGTCTGTCACAGGGCTGTATCTCATGAACCGTGATAGCTATACAGTTGAAATTTACACAGATGATGTATTTATTTTGCCGCTATAACAAAAAACGCTAAAAACAGAATAAAATTAATATTTAAGTATCCCATACAACAAACGTGGATTTTTGCCACTTTTTATAGATAATGGTACGGAACCCTTCGTGCTCCAGTTCGACTCGCTCTTGGCCGGTTTTTTTGTCGGTTATAACGAAAAATAATACGCACTGAGACTCGTACGTAAGTCGTAAGCAATATTTATCAAAAACCTATTCGTAGCAACACCGATTTAAGGCCCTGTATGTCGACGATTGCTCTTTTTCGAAACGAAAAAAGAAATACTTCTGAACAAGCCACATCTCCTATTTTCTATACATATAATAAAACTGTAGAAGAGTTCAATTCTGTACATTGAATAAAAACTAAAAAAAATACTCCTAGGGGCCTTTATACAAGTAACACAAGCCAAAATGACATTTTGAAATTTTTGTCTGTCTGTCTGTCTGTCTGTTATCCAGCTTTCACGCTAAAACTACTGGACGGATTTTGATGAAACTTTTTTGTTATGTAGCTATTAGTCCTCGGCAACATATATACCAGATGTGAAACTATCTGTCACCCAGCGAAGCGGGCACGGGTCAGCTAGTTATAAATATATTACTTCAGGTTACTACCTAGATTTGTATTAAGCTGAAAACATAATAGCAGAAACTTTTCACGATAAAGATATTATTGCAAAATGATACGTTTTAGAATTTATGATCGAAATACTTTGATACCTACTATTAAGATCAACTTGTGATTTATTGTTAAAGATAGGTAATATGTAGATCTAGATTTCTACTAGAATAGGTTTTTGATAAGTAATTATACATAATTTATTCGAAAAGCAAAGTCGGACAACGCACCGCCCATGAATCAGTACCACGTGCAGCGGTCGGTAGGATTGTTTATCGAAGTGATTAAAGATGGGTACATCACATACACTATCACTACATAGTATAAAGCAAAGTAGCTTTTCGCTTCCCGCGTATGTATGTATGTTTGCTTATATCTTTAAAACTACACAACGGATTTTGATGCGGTTTTTTTAATAGATAGAGTGATTCAGGAGGAAGGTTTATATGTATAATAACATGCTACCCGTGCGAAGCCGGGGCGGGTCGCTAGTACATTATAAATAGATGTGGCTTGTTCAGAAGTATTTCTTTTTTCGTTTCGAAAATGAGCAATCGTCGACATACAGGGCCTTAAGTGACTCGTTACCAATTAAATTGTTTAACAAAAATATATTCGTAGCAATTTCGTAGTATGTATGTACCTACGCTCGTAGGCTCGTAGCAATCGTAGCTCTACGGCTGTGCTCAGCGATACGTTGTGTCCGCGGCAATAAAGCTCTTCGCATCTTTGTTCTACGCAACGACTTTACCTCCGAAATAAGGACCACTCACTGCCCCTTCAAGCGGAAAGGTGTTTCGCTTTGTTTATCTGAAAACATAACATATATATTAGTATCACGATTGTATGTTACCTTGAAGTACCTCTAAGTACATCTTTTTAGAGTTTTAGAGTCATTACATTTCGCAATAGGTATCTAAAGGGTGTCCCAACAAGAGCGCAATTTTTAAATTTTAAATAAAACACAGATATTTAAAAAAAAGTCGTGAAACTTTATTATATCGTAAAGTAGACAGAATGAGGTTATGTATGGAACAATATATCGTGCAGATGGCCGCCGCGGCTTTGATGGCATGCACGCGATCTTTTAATGAAATTTTCAATGACCGTTTTGCATAAATGCTGCGGTATTTCATTAATGCAGCGTCCAATTTCCTCTTTTAAGGCTTGAGTCGTCGTCGGCTTATTCGCGTAAACCATCGACTTCAAAAAACCCCAAAGAAAAAAATCTAATGGTGTTAAATCGCTCGATCTAGGCGGCCAATTCTGATCTCCAAAACGCGAAATAACACGACCGGGAAATGACTGATGCAGCAATTGAATTGTTTCTCTGGCTGTATGACATGTAGCGCCGTCTTGTTGGAACCACATGCCCTCCACATTCATTTCTTCAATTCTAGGCAAGAAAAAACTGGTTATCATTTCACGATACCGAACACCATTGACTGTTTTTTTTGTCAATTTCACAACAATTTTTTTTATTTTGACAATTTCACAATGAGAATGCGTTGTTCATTCGTGTAGCGCTCCATTTTTACTAACCTCGTACCTTCTACTAGCAAACAATAACAATTGTTCAAATGTCAAACAATGACACTTCGAATGTTGCCAGATTTAAAAATTGCGTTCTTGTTGGGACACCCTTTATCTACCTAGGTATGTAGTACTTTGAGTTGTGTTCGCTTAGTGTTAGTTAGTCAACTAGTTAACTAGGTACCTACGTAAATATTTTAGTTTATTTATTAAGACGAGTAATAAATGTTTTTGATGAATGCAGAATCTTTTTTTCTCATTAACCGCAAAACATACATATTTGATTTTTACGACAAAGATAACCTATGGGTATAATCTAGGTAAATTATAGACAGAAACACGATTGGTGAAACTTTTATCGATAGATTTATTTTCCAAACTTGGCTCTTAAAAAACGAAACTCGTTTATCAAAACTATGAATAGCTAAAGAGTTCATTTTTAGGGTTCCGTACCCAAAGGGTAAACTCGGAACCCTATTACTAAGACTTCGCTGTCCGTCTGTCCGTCTGTCCGTCTGTCTGTCACAGGGCTGTATCTCATGAACCATGATAGCTAGACAGTTGAAATTTTCACAGATTATGTATTTCTATTGCTGCTCGAACAACAAATACTAAAAACAGAATAAAATAAATATGGGGGGGCTCCCATACAACAAACTTGATTTTGGCATTCCAGCGCCATCTAGTTTCATTTGATGTTACTACGTATTATAGGTACTTTTCGCGGTCTCATGCGACCGCTCGGGGTTTGAGAGGTAAGATGAAAGAGGTTTGCGATTCCGCTGGCAGGTGGCGCTATTTTACCACTATCGGTAAAGTAAGTCGGTAAATAGGTGGTACTTCACATGATCGAATAAAAAGTTTGAAATTGAATTATTGAATTCATGTAGTTAGGTAAATAGGTACCTAGGTAGATATTATTAATTTCCAATTAATTTCGAGTTCGAATCCTGGCCGTGCATCAATGGATATTTCTGTTCGAAAAATGTACCTATATGCGCGTTACACGTGTTTATAACAGTGAAGGAAAACATCGTGAGGAAACCTGTTAGTATTCTTGAAAGCGGCGACGGGATTGCAACCTGTCACGTGTGGAATGCTAACTACGTAGTTAGGTAAATAGGTAGGTTACGAGATATTATGAATTATTTTTTATGTTTCTAGGGTTCCGTATCTAAAGGGTAAAAAACGGGACTACTAAGACACCGCTGTCCGTCTGTCTGTTACCAGGCTGTATCTCGTGAACCGTGATAGCTAGACAGTTGAAATTTTCACAGATGATGTATTTCTCTAAAATCAGCATAAAATAAATATTTAAGTGAGACTCCCGTACAACAAACGTGATTTTTTTGCCGTTTTGATAATAGTACGGAACCCTTCGTGCGCGAGTCCGACTCGCACTTGGCCGGTTTTTTATATAATACGTTATACTAGTTAAGTAAATTCTAGACAGTTTCTTTTTAAGTTTGATGGTTTTCAAAATAATACAGTTTTATCACTTTTTCCGTCTTATCCGAGTAGACTACAAAAAACCAAACATTTCACACTTGTTCGATCTAAAAATGTAGTAAAGGAGTTGCATAAATCTATAAATTGCAGTAGGTAAGTACATACATACCTATTACATAATTACCTAGGTACCTAAGTAAAACATTGAGCACTAGAAATCCGACGAAAATGTTTTGAAAAATTGAAAAGTCAAAAGATTGTATTAGTCCTACCTAATTATGTAAATTAGAAATAAAAAAACGGCCAAGTGCGTATCGGGTCACGCGCAATGTAGTTTCGTAGTTTACACAGTTACCATATAATAAGTACGGTATTTGTACTAAAAAAAATATTTATTTTTCAAGTTGGTACATTTTTTAAGTTGGCTGACTACTACTCTACTCGAAAACTTGTAACGCTACCTAGCTGTTAAAGATTTGCTATAAAAAAAATCTAAATAAAAATATTTCAAGACTTTATTCTACGACTTTTTTGATGTTAAGCGGACAGACGGACGGACGGACATGGCGAAACTTTAGGGGTTTCTTGTAGATTATGAAACCCTAAAAATGGAACAACTTCGGACTATCGAGTTAATGTAGACTTGATTGCTTTTTCACTCAGTGAAGTGACGTGATAGTACCCAACCAAGTAGCTGTCATCTGTCAAGTGTCACTGTCTCACACAAACCAAAAATATTTCAAACAAATATTTTTTAATCCGCCCGCGCGCTACATCAACAAATTGAGGCTAATCGGTGTTAAAAATTTAACTCTAATTTATTCCAGATAACAAATTAAACTAGTAGCTTCAAATTTGTGCGTAAAAACGACGATTTGCGGCTGCATTTTGTCCGCCGACACGTTCTGCTATGTCGCCTGCGTTAGACTCGTGATTATGGCATCGACCTCGAAGAACGATATATGCCCACGAACGATAGTGCAGATCCTTCGAAATATGAGAATGGAGGAAGGAGGTGCTAACGCCGGCGCTGGAGACCAGCAACCTCCTCAAAACATGTTACCATCGAACCAGATCTCGCGATTAGCGCGGAGACAAGCGAACGAGGAAGAGGGGCATGGAAGCGAGCCAACCGCGTCTTCATCAGGGATTGAGAACTTGCAGCCGAGCAACACGGGCGGCCGCCTTCACAACTGGCAAGCGACTAAAACCAACGTCAAAGAGCGACTATCATTCCTCTTCAACAACGAAATCCTCTGTGACGTACATTTCATTGTAGGCAAAGAAGCCAACCAGCAAGTCATCCCCGCGCACAAGTTCGTCTTGTCCGTCGGCAGTGCAGTCTTCGACGCGATGTTTAACGGAGTCCTAGCTACGAAGTCCGATGAGATAGAACTGCCGGATGTGGAACCAGCGGCATTTTTGCACTTGCTCAAGTTCCTATACTCTGATGAAGTGCGTATCGGTCCTGAGAGTGTTATGACGACTTTGTACACCGCCAAGAAGTATGCTGTGGCTGCCTTGGAGGAGCACTGTGTTGACTTTTTGAAGAGTAATCTGGGCACGGACAATGCATTCTTACTTCTTACACAGGCCCGGTTGTTTGACGAGCCTCAACTCGCTGCTTTATGTCTAGGGATGATAGATAAGAACACAGCAGATGCGTTGAATGCCGAAGGCTTTACAGATATTGATCAGGACACCTTAAACGCTGTGTTAGAGAGGTGAGCTTATCCATTTGGCTACTAATGCAAATACATAAATAAACTGACACACTTTAATTATTTCTTGTGTTGATTTAGTGTGCAAACCTGATTGTACGCTGAATAGTTGAAGTGCCAGACTTTTTATTATTGGCACATAATCAAAAGATTACATAACTGAAAGTCTTTAAATAAACAAAACGTTAAAGTATCTTAGTTTAGTGAAGTTACCGCTAGAGGCGCTCTGCTGGATTCCATACAAATAGCTACGAGTATGATATTGACTGTAGTTTAGAAATCTCATAATAGGGTGATACTACATAATGTAGGTTAGTTAGTTAGTTGTGGGGACTCCCTTTACCACATTTAGACTCAAAGTTGGTCTGTTTTAATGTAGGTTATTAATATTACAATTAAATCAGCAGAAGGGTATACATTTCTTGGCCCCACAGCTCAGTTGTTAAGCTCTGCCTTTGTGCTGTAGGTTGTGGGTTCTACCCCACCCAGAACAGACATTTGTATCGTATTGTCTTGAACATAGATGTTTGTTCTGTGTCTGGATGTTATAATGTATCTTATGTATGTATTAACAAAAAATATATATTAAGTATTCTGTCAGTTATCTAGTTCTCATAGTACAAGCTTTGCTTAAATTGTGGGCTAGATGGCGCTGTGTAAAAGTCTACCAATATTTATTTATGTGGTATTTGTTTTCAGGGATACACTCCGCATCAGAGAAGCCAAGATCTTTGCAGCAGTTCTTCGCTGGTCCGAAGCTGAATGCATCCGTCGTCAGCTGCCTGTCACCCCGACCAATCAACGCACAGTCTTAGGCCGAGCCTTCAATGCTATTCGATTCCCCCTTATGTCTGTTGAAGAATTTGCAATGGGTCCAGCCCAAAGTGGGCTTTTGGATGACAGGGAAATTGTCCAGTTATTTCTGTACTTTACTGTCAATCCCAAGCCCAATGTAGGCTTCCTTGATACGCCAAGATGCTGCATGACAGGCAAAGAATTGACAGTCAATAGGTTTCCTCAAACAGAGTCTAGATGGGGTTATAGCGGAACCACTGATAGAATCAGGTTTACTGTGGATCAGAGGATCTTTGTGGTTGGTTTTGGGATGTTTGGATCTTACTTTGGACCTTCGGAGTATGAAGTTCATTTGCAGGTTTGATATTTATCAAAATATAAAACTCTCACATTACTAACTGACTGGCTGATAGCCTAAATCACTGGGCTCAAGAAACTTGATACCTTTTTGTGTGTAGAAGTTCACTAAGAAAGAAATTCCCGAAATTCAACCCCTTAGGGGGTGCAGCAGGGGTTTAAGTCTGTTTAAAAATAACTAAGTGTGAACAAGGGTTTCCACTAGTTATTATGATAGATATCTAAAGAAATGGTCATAAATAAGTGCCTAATATAGGCCCTACGTTATTGTCAAAATTAAGTAAATAGAAAATCATTTTGACTAAAATATTACCACACTTTTACATCTGCCCCTTTAATATGATGTTCTTCTCAAAAACCTGAATCTTTAAGAGAAAAAAAAACCGGCCAAGTGCGAGTCGAACATGCGCACGAAGGGTTCCTTACAATTATCAATAAAAAACGGCAAAAAAAAAACACGTTTGTTGTATGGGAGCCACGCTTAAATACTTATTTTATTCTGTTTTTAGTATTTGTTGTTATAGCGGCAATAGAAATACATCATCTGTGAAAATTTCTACTATCTAGCTATCACGGTTCATGAGATAATTAGTAATAGAGTCCCGTTTTTACCCTTTGGGTACGGAACTCTAAAAAGAATTATAATTTATGATGAAATATAATTGAAATGGGTATTACTAGAATAATTAAAGGTGAATTCAAAAGTGTAATAAAAGCCTAACTATTACAGATCATCCATTTGGCTACGAAGAAGGTGTGTGGCTCCAACACTACAACATTTTGCTGTGACGGCACAGATGATACTTTCAGAGCCATGTTCAAGGAACCAGTGGAGATACTGCCTAACAGTTCTTACATCGCCAGCGCTAAATTGAAGGTAAGTTTTTGCTTCAAGTTACTGTCCTGCTAGTGGAATGCCATCATCTTCGGCTAAGTCCTATATGTTCCATTACATAAGAACTGAAGTATTTCGTTTAAGAATTGACAGCTTGAATCTGCTCTAGTGTTGTACAAATATTTTGATTGTTTTGTAGTTAGATGGTGGCATATAATAAATCGAAAAATCCCTTAGAACATTTTGATTTTTTTGTCAAACAATTCAAAGTCATTTTCCAGTCTGAAAAAAGTAAAATTTCCATCATGTCGTTTAGACAACTGGAAGACAACTTACCTCCATTCCATTATTTATATATATAAAAGAAAGTCGGATTAGTTACACTATTTATAACTCAAGAACGGCTGAACCGATTAGCTGAAAATTGGTGGGGAGGTAGCTTAGAACCAGGAGAAGAAGGACATAGGATACTTTTTATAACGGGAACGAGAACGGGAACGGGAACTTAGCACAACATATTTTGTTAATTCTAAAGCGATACGAAGTTTGCCGGGTTAGCTTGTGATGAAAATAAAAAAATAAGCAAATTTAAAAAAAAATATATATGAATGATCACGACTGTAATCCCCAAGTAGACATCCTCCAGATCGGCAGATCCTAGAAGATGTCTAAAGAGGTTAGTCAGAGGCACGTCCAAACATTTCATTATATACCTTGATTTTCCATTTTCAGGGCACAGACTCGTATTATGGAACGAAAGGCCTGCGCCGCGTGACAGTCGATTGCAATAACGGTGAGAAGGTCGTCTTCCAGTTCTCGTATGCGGCTGGTAATAACAATGGCACCTCCGTAGAGGACGGACAGATACCAGCCATAATATTCTACATCTGAAGAAGTTGAAAGTTAATCTTTTATATTGAATCCGGGCTCTTGCATCCTAAATTAATCCAGGGTTATTGCATCATATGAAACTAGATAGTTGTTTCATCCTACATTTAACCGAGGTGGGTGTTGCATTCTATGTTGAATCCCTCTTGTACATTGAATCCGGGCTCTTGCATCCTAAATCTAATCCAGGCTATTGCATCATATGAAACAAAATGATTGTTGCATACTAGATTTAATCCAGGTGGGTGTTGCATCCTACATTATATCCTGGGACTGTTGCATCCTACGTTGAATTCCTCTTGTACATTGAATCCGGGCTGTTATATCCTAAATTAATCCAGGGCTGTTGCATCATATGAAACTAGATGGTTGATGTAATGTGCACAAGCCTTAATAGTCAAACAACCTTATTGTGTAATTGAACTGATAATCGTTACCGGCTTCAATTGTCAAATCCCATTGCGTTTTCACAGATACAATTACAACTGTCAGTTTAAGCCAATTACAATAATCATTGGGTTTACCATAAAAATGGTTCAAATGAACCCATTTTTATTCGATGTTTATCTCTATCCATTCATGTTCCCAAATAAATAAATAACATATCAATACAAAAACAGCAAAAACCAGTAATGTAACGAAATATGTAATATTGAATTATTATCACTTTGCTAAAGCTGTAACTTTAGCAATATAATGGTGGCAATAATGTTGTGTCCGCCTAAAGCTAAAATTTCGTAAAAATATGATCGCTCTTATTCCTTTTAGGTTAGTCTAAATTAGCGTAACCTCAAAATGAACTTTGTGTATTGGAGTAGTCCCACGTAAAATGAAAAAATGGTCCAACTCGCGCACGAAGAGTTCCGTACCATTATCTAACCTTAAAAATGACATTATTAAAATTTTAAAAATAAATTGTGACGTCACAAGTCTATTAGTGTTGTGGGCATGACCATAGTGCCCACAACGGTGGATCCGCGCTTGCTACGGCTTAATTCTTCGACCACTCAGCCTATAGACTCCTCATGCAAGGCGAACACATTCTCGCAACACATAAGGCATATACTGCTGATTTAAGACACCGAGTGCGATTCATGACGCACCCCGCGGCGGGTTGTCACATTGAACCAGCCATTCAGAATGCATTTTTTTACCGCTTCCCCGACCTCAACACACCGGTTCAGTTTGACAGAATTGTTTGTTTGAAGAAATGAAGTCATTAGGTGTCTATTGGGTTATGAGGTCGAAGGCTTAAATTGATTATTCTAAATGTAGCTTAAAGTAGTGTAAATAAATACGCGATGTCTTAGATTGTATAAAGTACCTACTCCTATTAAACGCGACGGAAAACTATTTAAAACAGTTGAGTTTAAAAAAAATTGATCACGACGGTAGTCTTCAAGTACGGTAAACATTCTCGCATCTCCAGTCGCTCAGTTGTATAAAGGGGTAGTCAGAGGCATGTCCAAACATTTAAGGATACGATACATTTAAGGTATGCCTACATCTAGCATATCATACGTGACAGGATGCAAGCCCATTTTCATAAGAATACTAACTAGTTTCCCTTCACGTTTTGAGCATGTATGATTTTGTCAAATAGAAAAATCTTTTGATCAAAATCCGGGGTTCGAACCCGCGAACCTTATTGAAAGTGTAATATAACAACTGCGGCTTTTAATCGCTTTAATATAATGTGAGTTTGTTACTTCAGTCGTGTTCTGGATCTTAAATGAACATAACCAATAGTAACTGGTAAATCGTAGGGTCGTTGCAGATTATTGTCTTTGGGATCATGACACTTGCAATGGTTCGTCTTATAAAAAAAAAGTACGAATTCGAACGATATTCGTACCTATTCGTAATTTCGTAATAATATTCATTACAAAATTACATCGTTTCGACTATAGGAAAAAGTTAAGTGGTTGGCTAATTGAAGAATGTTTTTACAGTGTGAAAGAATATTTGAAAAATTGAATTGTAACCTAATAACTTATACTTACTTCTAATAATATGACTCGCAAAACATTTGCACGTCTGCAGGCTAAATACAATCTACCATAATAGTTTTAAGATCTGACATGTAAAATAATATAGTTATATATAGCTATATCACTACATAGTATAAAGCAAAGTCGCTTTCCGCTTCCCGCGTCTGTATGTAATATGTATGCATGTATGTTTGCTTATATCTTTAAAACTACACAACGGATTTTGATGCGGTTTTTTTTAATAGATATAGTGATTCAGGAGGAAGGTTTATATGTATAATAACATGCTACCCGTGCTAAGCCGGGGCGGGTCGCTAGTATATGTATAATCATATAGATATAGTTCAATTAAACGATGGAACGACCGTAATTATTTTTGTCAATCATCGATGTTTGTTCGTCATCCTTACAAATCAGTTAAAACTATAGTCGAAACGATGTAACTTTGATAAGAATATTGTTTTTTGTTTACGGATAGACCCCCGGGCTTATTTCGTAAAAATCTATGATTATCATATGATTATTATGGCTTTCAATGTCATGCCGCCGGTCAGGTACATAAATTCTATAATAGTTATTTCGAAATTTATGTTAAACACGAAATTGAAATTAAAAAATCACAAGGATCACTTTGAAACGTCTTAGGAGCTAGGTGAAGTTACGCCTGTTCTTCGCGACCATTGTCATAACTCTAGAAGAATCGGGCAACAAACACGGCTTGGGATCTATTATTTTTTTCAATGATCCTTAATGCTTAATGCTATGTAGAGCTTCAGTGTGGTGCCGATCGAAAAAGGTGAAGGCTCAAACAATAATAATAATTAAAAGTACTAACCAAGCCATGGCTACAAGTCAAGATTAAGTACATAGATTCTATAATAGTTACTCTGAAATTGGTACCTATTCTCTAAAAGTATGTTAGCCATAGCTATGGATGATTTTTTTTACGAAATAAGCTGACAGAGCGGTAGACCTTGTGAGAAGTCGGTAGCATAACAAATTATATCTACGATTTATCAGTTGCAAGGTAATTCAAATATTTTTTTAAATATGGCTAATAGCATGAATGTAATAAGTATTTGTAGGTGTATTTAGATTATCGTTGGGGCTTTTAACGCAAAAATTACATCAAGTTAAAATATCCTCACGAACAATTAAATAAACTTTTTTAAATAAAATGTCTTGTCAGCTGGACGTAAGTAATATTTAGCCGTGTTATGAGATTTCCAAACTGCAGTCGCTATCGAGTATCGTTAGCTATTCGTATGGAATCCAGTACAGCGCCTCTAGCGGTAACTACACTGAACTAAAATCTTCCATACAAATTTATCAATACTCGAAAGCTACTGTAGTTTGGAAATCTCATGCGCTACTTATTTCATAAGGTTGCTCGTCTGTCATCTTCATAATGAGGCCTTATGGCGGCTACACACGATCAAATTATTCTTCCAATTTACGTGCGATTCGGGGCTTGATCCTATTTACAGTTACTTTTAGGGCTACCAGATGAGATGACCAGAATATCTGAGCAAAATTTCAAAAAGTCGGGATTTTAAGATAATTCACGGGACAAGAAATATTACGAATTAAAAAGTTATCTTTATTAATAAATTTGTCGGGACAATTTGTATTTTGCCGAAACTCTTATGAAATTTTGGGAAAATCCCGACGAATCCTGATAATCTGGCAACCCTTGTTATTTTGCGAGCTGTGATTAAAATAAACATCCAATCATACACGTACTTTATCAAGCATAAAATCGTATGTAGTTTCCGCGATACACTTGTGTGTAGACGCCATAGCTTAATCATTTTCTGTCAAATAACGGCAATAAATAAAATAAACCAATCACTACTTAAGCAACCATTTGGTAAGAAATGGTCAAGCCAATGTATAGGTAGAGAATGTGGTTTAGTTAGCACTATACCAAGCTTAGTAAATATTTCAGAGTTGACGTTTTCTGTCATTAAAATGACAGCCCGATTTGCTAAACTTGGTTGATGCAATGTGGTTTAGGATGTTTCCAACGCGGAGCTGTGCGGAGCGTGAATTGACCAATCACCGTGCTCGAAATAGAAATTTAGAGCGCTGTGATTGGTCAATTCACGGTCCACTACACCCAGCTCTACGCTAATGGATACGCACGCATCCTTTGGGTGAGTTTCCATCTACGCGGTGTTGCGCTAAGCTTTGCGGAGCGGACCAAATAGCGCTCGACATTTTCAAACTCGAATAATTGAGCGCTGTCATTGGTCCACTCTGCACAGCGTAGGTGGAAACTCACACTTAGACGATTACTAAGCTGTGGTCTCAAAGCTTATTATACGTCTTACCAACGCAGGTTTCGCTCTGTGTGAATATGTCATAAACTGTTTTAACATTTAGAATATTGTAGGTGAATCTGTGATAGGATTATAGATGTAAGTATTTGTTGGATTGATTATCACGGGAAGGGTAGCTTGATACATGGGGCCACTATTTGGCCATCAGTATTCAAAATTCGAGTGAGAAAGAGCTATGTAAAGATATTTTTGTATTTTCATTTCGTCATCTAATGGCTTGCGTCCACATACGCGCGGCGGTCGTATCGTTTACAACGTACTTTTTGAAACGCGCAGACAATCTTATATCTAGTATTCGCCGATCTCATGATGCTCAAGAGCATCTGAATTGTCTCGAAACGTCGGCAATACAAGAAAAAACGTGGTAATTAGCTGTATTTATAGTTAAAATGTTATATCATTTATAGTGTCACAAAAGCTATTCGTACAAGTGTTAAACCATGTGTATTTACATTTAGGAATCCGTTGTGTGCGAAACGGCCGTAGCGGTTATGTGGAGGCTAACCATAATATAGAGCTTTTAGCTAGTAAGTCCCATTTATTTATTGTAATTAGTCAAAAACGCAAATTACGAACAAAAACAGCAAAATATCAAATATCTGCAAAATAAGAGAAAAGGTGCCAAATAACAAAAGTTGCAATATTTTTTGTCTAAATAACTAAAATTGAAAAGAGATATACTAGGTATGTGTGTAAAGTATTGTTTAGAACAAAATGTTTAAAAGAAAACTAACTAACTTTTAGTTGTAGATGTAATATTTCGTCGCCCTAATCTGAAATTGGTAATTTCTAGTCAACGCATTGTGTACTGAATCTCGCAATATTTTCACCGATGTAATTTTCCTTCATTCTTCGTATCCAAATATTAATTTCCCGACTGAAAAATGTAAATGGGCTGGGAAATAGTTTTAGGTATATTTAGGATTTTGGGTAACGTGGAGCCAAAAATACACTGCCTATGGTCGGGGCAGACTGGCGGACGGCGCGGTAGAGGATTTAAAATTTCAATTGAATTTAATAGTTATTCAATGAAAATAAGGTATTTTTTCAATATTAAATCCTCAACCGCGCCGTCCGCCAGTCTGCGCAAACCGTGATTGTTTTTGAAAGAGACAGACTAATTTAGTCGCTAATTTAAATCACTATTCATCCCAACTCCTCTTAAATTTAGTAAAATCAGAAAAACTCTACGTACCTAAATAAAATAGTGAATCAACCTATAGATATATCTATAGATTTTGGCACGGGTCTTTATCATAATAATTACCTTTAATTTATTGTCCCGACGTTTCGACTATGTTACAATATCCATGGTCGTGACCCGTTTCAAAATCTATAGTTGAAATCCAACCTATAGATATTTCTCTGCACCCCTTTACAGAATGTATTATTTTTCCTTATTTTTAGTTTAATGTATTTTGTCTTAACTTGTAGTCAAATACATATGTGTATCCTTCATTTATATAGTAGCAATGTAATTTCCTTATTAAGTGTTGGATGGTGCGCGTTGGATTCGAAACGGAATTGATGTGCGATTCCTAACTTGTGTTATAGTATTTGTAATTTTGTATAGTGGAAACTGTTTGTTTAGATGTCACTTCATTATAATCTCAGCAAAATTAAAACATCTTTTATTGCTAGCAGTCGGCTCCGGCGTAGCACGGATGTACCTACTGATTTTATGCCAATTTTTTTACACCTTGGGTTACATTATTGAAGTTTTATTAGGGATCCCTAACCTTTTCTAGTAATAAGTATAGTCTATATGTTACTCAGAGATAATGTAGCATTCTAATTGTGAAATAATTTTATGAAATCGGTCCAGTAGTTTATGGGTTTATTTGTTACAAACATAGAAAAAAACAAATATATTCTCTTTAAAATATTAATATAGAAGACTGCGGGCTTTCATCATCAATTCAGACGTAAAACGTACTCATAAATCGAATTAATGAAACTACGAGTAGTATAAAACTTATAGTAAAATTAAACTCGTCAATGCTTTCTCGAATTTCTATTTAGCCAACTCTTTATTTTTGATATCCTATAATTTGGTTGTTCGATGTCGATTAAATTTATATGGGACCATCTTTGAGTTATTCTCTACAAGCTAGCGAAAAAAACATTGAAATGGACCACCCCCCTCTTTTCGCCATTCGGATTCGCCACAGATCCAGCATACGTAAAAAAAACAGTTGCTATAATCATTATTTCTAATCTGAAGGCGCCCTTATGGTTAACAAATATTTTATTGCGTTTTTCGAACGATAGTTTGTCTTGCTTTTGTACAATGTTGAATAATTTAGAGTTTTTAGATCCGGCTTTAGAATAATAAGTTCAGTTTTCAAAATAACTTTTAATATATTTACCACAAAATCGCACTCGCAAAACTATGTAAAATATAATCCTCGGGGGTCTTATGAGCATCCCATCTCATCCTGCCACTCCAGATGCCTGTGTGCCAGATTCTTCGAGACAGGCTTGGTCTTTTCTATGGCTGTCATTATGTCGCATAGGTCTAGCCTATCCCTGCGTCCAGCATTCGTACCTGAAAACCGAAACTAATCAGCGATCTGGGGGTCTACTCTTGAAAACGATATATCAGGACAAACGTCACATCGTTTCTGCCTAAATTTTGAAGGATGGAACGAACGACATTACTTTCGACATTTGACATCATACATTCATAAGATAATGTCTTTGTTCTGACGGGGATTGACTAGGGGGTCCCACCCACCAATTGAGAAAGTGGAAAATAGGTAAGAAATAGCCATAATAATATGCTGATGTTTGACGGAGTTCTAAATGAGATAATACAAGGAATTCTAACAGAACTTACTTCGCCCTACCATATTGGGCAGGATCTTTCTGACAGTGCACATGAGAGCCTCCTTGCAGACCAGTTTGATGTCACTACCAGAGTACCCATCGGTCTTCGCAGCCAACTCCTTGAAATCCACTTTAGACACCAGCTCTATTGTCTTGGAGTTGAGGAACTTCTCAAACAGTTCCACACGAGTCTTGAAGTTGGGGAGAGGAATGCTGATCCGCTTTTCTAGTCTCCTCAGCATTGCGGGGTCTATTTCCCTGAAAATATATAACATGGTTTAATGGGGATCGCTATCATCGCTTTCATTCCTCGAAAATCTGAGGGAAGTTGAAATTAGGAACTATTAGCTACCTTGTTGACACCTAGCCTACCTAGAGTAGGTACTTACCTAAAAACTAACCAGTATAGATACTGACATAGTTAATTCTTTGGCTGCTAAAAATAAAAGACCGAACTACCTACCTACTTGAGCTCCAAAATTAACACACACAACAATCACATAAAACAGCATAATTATTATAACATAACGTTTAGTTATCATGCCCAAAGATGTGTATCTTGAAAGTGTTTTAAGCTGCGTTTACCCAACTGCTACCTCACATATAAACAGTAACCTAAGAATAAAAACTCACCATGGCATATTGGAGTTGGCCAGCAGGAAAACGATACCATCACGCCCCTGGATTCCATCCAGCTCAGTCAGCAGCTGAGCTTGCAGTCTGCGCGAAGCCTCATGCTCGCCGGGAGACGAGCGGGAGCGAGCTAGAGTCTCCACCTCGTCTATGAAGATTATTGATGGGGAATAGTAGGATGCCATTTCAAAGAGCACCTGTAAGGGAAAATAAGTATACATTACATAAGAGTTGCCAGGAATTCTACTAATAATAAACTAAAAGTTTTATGAGGAGGTCAGGATGTTTTACAAACGACAAAACTTTATATCTAGGTAGGTACCACGCGAGCGAAGCTGCGTGCGAAAGCTATTATCTTCAATGATCCACAAAAGCCCTAAATCGTTTTTTCTGTGGAAAGTATTATAGATTTAATTTTTAAATGTTTGTAATAGTCTAGGAAAAGGTGACTTGCTTAGGAAATTAAAATTCAGGAAAGAACTGATGTATTTTATGGGCTTGTTAAAATTTGGACAACGTCTATCGGGTCAGCTACCATTAAATAAAAATTGGTATGACGGAAGGGATCAGGATAAGGACTGTACCTCCGTCTCGCGGATCGTGAAGTATACCTTGACAATCTTCTCAGACTCCCCTCGCCACTTGTTAACGACAGTTCCACAGGTGATGTTGAAAAAAGTGCATTGGCTCTGGTCGGCCACTGCGCGGGCGAGCTGGGTCTTGCCCGTGCCTGGTGGTCCGTGGAGCAGGACACCTCGCCATGGTTCCAAAAGACCAGTAAACATGTCCGGATACCTGCAAAGGTGTGCTAAAAGCTAGTGAAAATAATAATCGCTGGTATTTTTAAAATGGAGCCAACCTCGCTTTGTGTGACTAATACTGTTTCATTTTACGGTTACTACGCGTTCTTACTACTGCAAAAGTAGGTATGAGTCAAATTGAATGCTTGGATGTCATGGATGTGTCTCTGACGATAGTCTGGCGGTAGTACGGTAGATATACCTTCAGATAACTTTAAGGATCTGAGCGCCTGGTGATCTGAAAGGATGATCCCCGTACTTGGGGATTACAGTCGTCTTCCTTTTTTTTCGTGTTTATTTTTTGTTTACAAAGCTCACTCACCTCACTGGATACACCACAGACTCCATTAACAAGCTCTTAGCATCAGCCAGGCCCTTGATATCATCCCACGATACACCTGTCGGCCTTATGATGTCCTGGTACAGCAGTTCCACCAGCTGCCTCTTTTCGGGACCAGCGTTGGAGAGGAAACCGTTCAAGGACTTCCTCTCGATAGCAGGAATTTCAAGGTTGGCATGGTCTTCCTGAAGAAGTTCGAAAAACATGTTATCAATCCTCACCGCGCAAAATAATTGTGGAGAGGACTGTACAGAGTTTTGTAAAGTTTTTTCTACATTTGATTTTGTCTGTACCGCGGTGGAGCTGGTGGGGTATATGACCAGTGATCGGAATAGGTAGAGCAAATTTACCTAAAGTTCGAGGAAGTAGTTGCAAAGAAATGAAACTCACCTGGAGTAGTTGAGTGACAGCCAACGTAGCCGGCAGATCTGGTTCATTCCTCTCCACACACGGTTCCATTCTCGGCCCCTTCCGTGTGGGCGGGCGGCGTGTAGGCGGCCGCTCCTCCGCCTTACGGCAGAACTGCGGCTGCTTGTTGAATCTGATGAGGTAGTAGCTGCAGTAGTCCTGGAACAAGATATTTGCCTGACTGGACTGGACTAACATGTCACCTCAGTTGGTAGTAACTCTACCTTCTGCAATGTCAAAAGTTATTAATTTCAATGAAATCCCAAGGATCACTTTCAAATGTCTTAGGAGCTAAGTGAAGCTACGCCTGATCCTCGCGACTAAGCCTAGATGAATCAGGCAACTAACACAGCTTGGCTTTTAGGTTGTGGGTCCGACTCCCACCTAAGACAAACATATGTGTGATGAACATAGATGTTTGCTCTGTGTCTGGGTGTTATAAAAGTATAGTATAAGTATCTATATATTAACCAAAAATAGTATTTAAGTAGATAATCTATCAGTTATTTGGTTCCAATAGAACAAGTTAGTTGGGGTTATATGGCTCTGTGTAAAATATCCACCAATATGACTTGGTTAGTAGGTAGGCAGCATAATCAATTTTGTTCTGATATTCATTATAGAAGCTGAGTTAAAAAACATCCTAAGTAATGACCTTCCTACCTAGAAACCTACTTCTATGCAACAAAAGGTAAAACTCGGCGAATAATAAACAGATAATAAAACTTTCAAAGCTCCAGTGACCTAAATACCCACAGATCGTTCCAGAAACATACAAACCTTCCACCTATTGTGTAAGAGTTTGTCGTCATAAACCGCATTCACACATAAATCAGACTGTGGCTGTTCGCCTCACTAGGATATAAATATATCATTCAATTAAAAAACTATAAAACCTCTGCTTCCGAATTCATAGGATACTACATTTTAATTGATTAGACCAGTAGAACTTGCTTCAACAATCCTTCAACAATTTATACCGCATCAAAATCGGACCATTCTTTTAGGAGCTACGATGTCACGTACAGATACTTTTTAAATAGGATACAGCTAATTACCACGATTTCTTCTTGTCTTGCTGACGTTTCGAGTCAATTCAAATGCTCTTCATCATGAGCATCGCTCGCAACCGCGATCAACGGTAGATCGGCGAATACTACAATCAGACACATCAAACTTTACTAATACCATTATTTTTGTATCAGGGGTAAAAACCACAGTGTTTACCCGCCACATCTAATCCATATCGCCTTCGGTAGTCGCCAGGATCTGATTTCTGTGTAAACAAGGCCATGGGACTTTGGCGCCTTTGCGTCTGCTATGCAGTCGGCAAAACTCCAAGGGATAAATCAAATGGGCACTTATATTACACGAGGAATTCGTAAATGGCTGTGGTAACTAAAAGGAGATGGAAATTTATCTATAGCCCCGATGAATTTAATTCACAAAGAAAATGAAGTTCAGGTAAAAGTGACGAGTTTTTCGAATCTGTTCATGACTTTGCACGTGTGCTCAAAACGGTGAAGGAAAACATCACGGGAAAGTTATGCAGTGTTTCTTATATAGGTTTGCAATATGTTAAGTAGTTAGGTAGGTACCTACTGCAAAATGTGGGTATTATATTTGAATATAAAGGGAGTCCTTTTACGAATATTCAAATTCAAAACCTCAATGATAATGTGATCAATGATGATTGTTCAAGAAATGAGGTACAGTCGGCATGGAGTCAACGAATGTAATATATATAAAGTTTTGAAAAATGCTATCCTTGTTTTTTGATCTTAATGAAAGCGATGGCTACCTTTTGAATACAGTCAGTTATTGAGGATAATGCAATAGAATCGACGCAAATGCCTCTCTAATTCTAGTTATACCTGCAGTATGATGTCCAGATCAATGTTATCGCAAACTTCGAACTCGTCCGTGATTGCCGCTTCCGCTGCGAACGTCTCTGCTGAGTGAAAGTAACCTTCCTGCTTCAGGTAGCTCATCACCAGGTACTTGAGGATCCGCTTTCTGGTGCGGAAGAGGGTCTCCTTCTGTAATTTGTACTGGCTGGTAGGTATCAGTCATGTTTTTTGTTTTAAATAGAAATACGGCTAATTACCACGTTTTTTTTGTATTGCTGACGTTTCGAGACAATTCATTTTCTCAATTTAAATTTTTTTGAAACAATCTAAAAAAATTACAATTTTTGCGCCATCTGGCCCCAAACTAAGCAAATCTTTGTACTATGGAACCAGATAACCGGTAGAAATATGATATAATTTTTTTTTTGTAAATACATATTTAGTATACATAATTAACTTCTATGTTCATCACACAAATGTTTGTCCTGGATGGGAATTGAACCCACAACTAACAGCGCAGATGGCAGAGTTACTACAAACTGAGCTGTCAGGCCAGACATTTGACAGCATCTTCAGTACTTATATTTGTTAGGCAATCGGATTCTATTAGGGTGAAGGAAATATCGTGAGGAAACCAAAAAGCGGTGATGGGCTTGCAACCTGTCACGTATGGAAAGCTAACTACTGAAAAATGTAGGTAATGTGCCAAACATAATGTTTGAAGTTATCTAAGCGCCTTGAGATCTGAGAGTATGTCTACCGCACTTTGATTACCTACAGTCGTGATCCTATATCTATTTTTATTCTAAGGGGAAATTGTTATTTATATTGAGTCCTGGATTAAGTGGTCACTTAGGTCTTCTGATTGCTTCTGACAGTGGCATAATTATCTGTGAATTTATTGATGGTAGAAACATTTGCGTGACCCTACTGAGTAGGTAGGCATAATTTAATTTTATACTCACCGACAAGATTATTTTTAAATCATTAACTAGGTTCATACGATATGGTTTAGAACGTGTCGTGCAGTAATTAGTTATTACATAACTAAGCAGGACCGCCTAAGGTCGTCCCAAGAGCATCTGTGTGACCATGGTTTTATTAAAACTTGCTTTACAGAAGAGTGATGTAATGTTTTTACAGTCAAGTGTGTAGCCTTACCGTCTCGATCTTTCTCATGCGGCTCATCGGCCTAACACACGCCATAACTTTATAAAAAAAACACCAAAAATCCAAAATATATATTACACAGCTGCTAATAACCTGCCAGGGTTGTTATGCGTTGCTAAGCGACAGTAGTAACTAAAGAGATCTAATACCTGTAACTATGACAAAAGAGGTCGAATATAATCTTAGTTACGGTCGAGTGTGGGGCAAGTTGAGGGTGAATAGGGCATAGTGATGCCTTACAAATAGGATTATCTTTCTAAGTAGGTAATGGTGGCGTTTCTGTGGTGTCTACGCTAAACCTAAAATTCCTAAAAACCGTAACATTAAAATGATAGTTCTAAAACATAACATTTTGAGGTTACGTTAATTTAGACTTTAACATAAAGGAATAAGAGCGATCGGTTTTTAGGTATTTTAGGTTTAGCGTAGACACAATAGAAACGCCACTATGGGGTGACAGTATTTAGTGGGCAGATGACAGGCTGTTTAAGTAAAAATTAATGAAAATTGAGTAGAATCAAGACTATAATCCCCAAGTACGATAAATATCCTCTCAGATCTCCAGGCACTCAGATCTTTGAAGATGTCTAAAGGGGTCAGAGGCACGTCCGAACATTAAATTTGGCACATGCTCACATTTTTTCCGTAGTTAGCATTCTACACGTGACAGCTTGCAAGCCTGTAGCCGGTTACAAGAATGAAGTAGACTTGCAAAACTGGAATTATTTATAAGGATAACATTATGTTTTTTCACCGTAGCCGAGGAAGCAAAAATATATGGCGCCGTGTCGACGTCTCATCACTGATAAGTGGAAAGACACGCTATATTAAATACTTTTTTGCTACCCGGCTGCCGGATTATTATGAGTAACCGCTCCAGAATGTTAGTTTCCAGTTTAATTTAATGTAATTTATGGTAGAAACTAAGTAATGTTTATAAACCCTTATTGTGACCTATGATTAGTTATGTAATTGTTAGTAATGACCAGTGTCGGCACCAAAGTCGTGTCGGAGGCGTGCCGGCTAGTGGAAAAGCGCTCATACACATTCTACACGAATAACACTCTTCATGCATTTCACAATCGATTATACGAGTCATAGTTATATCAAACCATAAAACCTAACACTTTGCGTAGCAGTGCTACGCCGTAGAAGGACAGCGACTCCATGATCCTAATAATTACGTTTAAAAAACTAAAACGAAAGGTTCCAACCAATTAAAAATTCAAGAGACGATATTCGTTTTTTAGGATTCCGTACCGTTCCGTTAAAGGTAAAAACGGGACCCTATTAGATGACTCCGCTGTCTGTCTGTTTGTCACCAGCTGTATCTCCTGAACCGTGATAGCAAGGCAGTTGCAATTTTCACAGATAATGTATTTATGTTGCCGCTATAGCAACAAATACTAAAAACAGAATAAAATAAATATTTAAGTGGGGCACCCATTCGACAAACGTGTTTTTTTGTCGTTTTTTAGGGCTCCGTACCCAAAGGGTAAAAACGGGACCCTATTACAAAGACTTTGTTGTCCGTCTGCCCGTCTGTCCGTCTGTCCGTCTGTCTGTCACAGGGCTCTATCTCATGAACCCTGATAGCTAGACTATTTAAATTTTCACAGATGATGTATTTCTGTTGCTGCTATAACAACAAATACTAAAAACAGAATAAAATAAATATTCAAGTGGGGATCCCATGCAACAAACGTGATTTTTTTAGCGTTTTTTATGGATAATGGTACGGAACCCTTCGTGCGCGAGTCCGACTCGCACTTGGCCGGTTTTTATAGATAACAGTACGGAACCCTTTGTGCGCTAGTCCAAGTTTATTTATATTACTATTAATCCTACATGAGTTGCATTTAAATGGGACCAATTTGGAACTATTATCTACACAATAGAAAAAAAAACATCAAAATCGAATCACCAGGTAAAAATATATTTATATTTTGAATCCTACCTAACGTGAGATACTACGTTCTATTTCTATACTTACCAGTTTCTTTACTTACTATTGTCGTTTGTTTGAGCAAAACCCTGGCAACTCATAACTCAGTAATAGACACAAATGGATAAAAATAGAATAATAATATATTTACCTTTTCTTATTTTGGGTAACAGTAACAAGAAAATATTCCTCGAACAGCGTTAAATATTTCCCTCGACGATTTTGGAACGGAAAATATTGCTCTTAGCTGTGACACTTACCCTCGTATTCAAGAACGACACTATGATAACACGCACCCACAGTGGACGTAATCTTTTTTCATAAAAATCACTTTATGTGTTGTGCTGGTTGTGCGACACTGCATAGTGTGACTAGTATTGTTTTAAAGATATAAGCATACATACAGACGCGGGAAGCAGGAAGCGACTTTGCTTTATACTATGTAGTGATTATATTATTTTATCATAATTGATTAGATAGTAAGGGTAGGTACTATTTTTCCTTTCTTAGTAGTGTTAGTGTTAGTACTCGTAATTATTGTCAGTACAATTAGCGCAGCCTCCTTGTATTAGGTAGAATAATAACCTCCTTAGTCGAGTTCCAATTTTAAACAGCATTTTAAAAAATATAGCGGTGAATGCATCATTTTCAAAAATTTTATTATAACCTAAATAAAAAAATTGTGTTTTGTAATTAAACATAATGTAAGTATATTTATGACTTTATGATTAATAAAATGTGTTATTTATGGGTAAGTATAAGTAATTATTTACAAGAGGGTAAAAGGAAAGAAAGATGCTGGATAACTTATCAGAAAATCAGGTCTGTTCGTTATTTTTCCACTGTTTGAGAAGTAAACCTATCTACAAAACAGTAGTGAGTTCGATCCCCACCCTGGACAAATATTTGTGTGATGAACATAGATGTGTGTTCTGTGTCTGGGTGTTAGTTTGTATCTTAAGTACTTATGTATTTAGAAAAAAAAAGTATTTATGTATTCTATCAGTTATCTAGTTCCCATACAAGCTATATACGAGAATGTGCCAAGGTACATTACCCTCATTTTGCAGTAGTTAGCATTCCACACAGGACAGGTAGCATGCCCGTCGCCGCTTACAAGAATACTGGTTAACTGGTAACTGGTTTCCTCACGATGTTTTCCTTCTCCATTGTAAGCACGTGTTAATACGCATATAAATTTTTCGAACCGAAATAATCCATTGATGCTCAGCCGGGATTCGAACCCACAACCTTCGGATTGAAAGCCAAAGTACCTTCCACTCGGCCAACACGGCTTAAATATATCTATCTTCATAAAACTGCTTCACCTATTAGTAACTTGAACTTTGGTACCTAGTTCAAGTTACTAATAGGTAAATAGATAGACTTCGAAAGCTATTCAAAACTTTTCGCTCTCCCGTTCCTCATATCGTTATAAATAGGACTCCATGCGAGCACCCTCCGAGATAACTCCATTATACTTTGACCCAGATATAATGACGTTTATACGCGGTAATATTAATGTACTTACGTGGTTCCCTGATGAAAAAATCTCTCATAAATTGATGAAGATACCTACTGCGTGAAATCCAAGGTAAATTATGTCCGAAGGTAGAAAAGAAAACATTGTAAGACAATATTTAACTTTTTCCTGCTCTTTTCAAATTCAAAAGGCATTTATTTTAAGGCCCGGCTCACACCCACACACGTATTTCAATGATTTTCAGGTACCGATTTAAAAACCAGGAATCACAATTGTGAGGATATAATGATACAAAATTACTGATAATATATTCATCTTTAATAGTAGATAATAAAAACTGGCCAGTTCTATACAACATTTTCAAAAAAATACGTTTTTACCGTCGCAAGAACCGCTGAAAACGTCGAAAAATGGGGTCTGGTTAGGTACCAATATCTTTAGACCCACAGCATATTTTTATTTGAAAATAATACGAAATTGTAGATTTTATATTTCTCTATACCGCGTGGCATTATCTTGTTTTCAAATAATTTACTTTTTCATTTATGAACAATATAAAATGCAATAAAACTTATCCATACATTTTTTCCATACAAAACTCACATTCACCTCAAGTCGGCACGTCAGTCAGCGCTCAGACGCGCTCGGGGAAGCACGTCCACGTCACATTTTTCTTCGAATTTAGGGGAAGTCTGACATAACCGGATACTGGGGTAAAATAGTGGACATGCAAAACTAATGATAACATTTGTATAATATATTGCCTTGACGAATTTGGTGCAAGCCACACAGATGAAGGTTAGGTACAATGCATGAGTTGTAAGGGCTGGGCTCATGTACACTGTACAGACTATGAAAGAGTTGGATGATTTTTTTGTAGAAGATGCGTTACATCGAGTTACGTTTCGAAACAGTATGATAATAGTTTACGGTTTTACCTTTTTGCATACGTCGCGTTGGAGCAAAATCGAAATAAGCAGATGTTTCGTATTTGATTGTTATTTTAATAAAAATATTAAATTTCAGAAAAATGTGAACCTGTTTGTGTCCCTAATTAGTCCTACTAAATAAATATAAATAATGATTTGATACATTTCTGTTTTGAAATGAAAGTTCTAAAAAGGTACCATGACCCTTAGTACGGTTTTAACCCGGCCTCCCCTATATTACCAAGCGTGTTTTTTTATACATGGATGGAAAAAATTGATACTTTATCTGAACAAAATGCGAAAAATTACCTGAATTTTCGATTACGAATATAATTTATATTTATTATCTATCTACATTTAATATTATAAATCTGATTTGTTTGTGCGGATGTTAGGTATGTTTGGATGTTTGTACTTCAATCAGACTTAAACGACTAAACGGATGAAATTGAAATTTGCTGTCGATGTAAATATACCCCTAGCTTATAAATATGCTATTTTTAATTTAAAAACATCCCCAAAACTATAAAAAGACTCCGAGTGCTGGTGTGCAACAAATCTAGCATTAATCAATTTTGACGACTGATGAATGACTGACGAATGATACGATACGCATTGAACCAAAAATGTTGAACCTTCTAAAAAGGTCGGTATTTGTTATTATCAAGGCAAGGTTTATCTGCCCAAGTTAAGCAAAAAAGCGGCACAGTCGTACCATCCTTTTCTCGAAACAGTTCAGGTCATTTTTTGGACAGACAGACAGACATTGAAATCTCACAACTTTTTACGATAGAAGAACTGAGTTGCGTTGCGAGAATTGGCTTTTTATTATAATTTTTACAAGTTGTTTTTGATGGCATATACTTAAGTTGTACATGATGCAAATAATTAAATATTAAAAAAATAATAAAGTGTCCTGAAAAATTGTTTAATTCGAAATACTGAAAGTGCTCTTTAGTGTTTCGTAGTTTACAAAAAACCCTTATAGTTTTGCCATTTCCGTCCATTCGTCCGCAGCTTAG
Source organism: Hydriomena furcata (assembly GCA_912999785.1). Lineage (NCBI taxonomy): Eukaryota > Metazoa > Arthropoda > Insecta > Lepidoptera > Geometridae > Hydriomena > Hydriomena furcata. The sequence continues at coordinate 1,398,419 of OU538834.1, read as the reverse complement.
CTCAGATACTCTTAATACTAGAAAGCTGTAATTTGGCATGAATATACTAGTCACGCCGACAATGTGGTAGAAATAAATATATATTTTCAGATGTTTTTTTTTTCTCGCATACTCTCCATGTCTTTGGATAGGTCTTAAAAAGTATTGCGGGTTTGTGATGTCATTTAGTATAAATACAATGGAAAATATGAATTTGTAAAAAGAGCAGCTGGTCATCTCTTTTTCTGGAAAGAAAATATTATGGAAGATTATTTAGTAAAATTTTACAATAACTGTTTAATTCCAGAACTTGTTGACCCTCGCTACGCGCTGTCTATGGATCTTCGAGATCATAGCTCGCACACAATATTCAAAAGCATACCTACATATTTTATCAGTATTTCACTTTCAAAACTTTCTGTGAGTGGTACTCGAAACGTTGACGGTGCCGTCATCGATTTTAGATGACAATAAGTTTTTTTATTAAAAATATATTTTTAAAATCAAGCTTTTGTAAATTCTTGTGCTCTAGTTCTCGTCAAGATAAAAATAACGAGCCCAAACGCGACGTGGTTATGTTGTGTAGTTGAGGAGTTCCGATGGCTACATCCGACCTCCATCATCAGACCAGGTATATAGATATGCAAAGTTTTGCCTCAATTCGACTATTTAGTGAAGAGTTCCGTTGAACAGCTCCTGACTCCATCATCAGATCAGCTCGCTGTCACCATATTATGTATGCAAAATTTCAGCTCAATCGATTGGGGATAACTGCTTAAAATTAAGTTGCAAGATTACACCTTATCAAACATAGATACATAAATATGTACATAAACTGCAAGTTAAATAAGAGCTTATAAAAAAACGATACTTACCGTTTTGTCATAATGTATTTTATTAGTAGGTATAGGTACCTAACAAATATTTTTTGCACAGTCAAATATTAGTAACTGTGTAGTAGCACTTTACGATTTGTAACCTGTCTTATAATATATATTAATTTTTTCTATATTTATTTTCTTTTTGTCAAGTGCAACCTATAAAATTATTAAGTACATACCTACCTATACAAATATGACATACCTATTGCACCAAATATTTTCAAGTATCAAGACTAGTTATTTAGTCTTGGTAAATGAAGTGTGAAGTAGCTTCAATGTGTGCGTTTGCACTATTCGTAGTGTGCGGCCACAGAATACGGAAAAGTACAAAAAAGGCGGCTGTTTCAAATATGACAGCTCGCATTTTTTGTACTTTTCCGTATTCTGTGGCCGCACACTACGAATAGTGCAAACGCACACATTGAAGCTACTTCACACTTCATTTACCAAGACTAAATAACTAGTCTTGATACTTGAAAATATTTGGTGCAATAGGTATGTCATATTTGTATAGGTAGGTATGTACTTAATAATTTTATAGGTTGCACTTGACAAAAAGAAAATAAATATAGAAAAAATTAATATATATTATAAGACAGGTTACAAATCGTAAGTGCTACTACACAGTTACTAATATTTGACTGTGCAAAAAATATTTGTTAGGTACCTATACCTACTAATAAAATACATTATGACAAAACGGTAAGTATCGTTTTTTTATAAGCTCTTATTTAACTTGCAGTTTATGTACATATTTATGTATCTATGTTTGATAAGGTGTAATCTTGCAACTTAAGTTATCCCCAATCGATTGAGCTGAAATTTTGCATACATAATATGGTGACAGCGAGCTGATCTGATGATGGAGTCAGGAGCTGTTCAACGGAACTCTTCACTAAATAGTCGAATTGAGGCAAAACTTTGCATATCTATATACCTGGTCTGATGATGGAGGTCGGATGTAGCCATCGGAACTCCTCAACTACACAACATAACCACGTCGCGTTTGGGCTCGTTATTTTTATCTTGACGAGAACTAGAGCACTAGAATTTACAAAAGCTTGATTTAAAAAATATATTTTTAATAAAAAAACTTATTGTCATCTAAAATCGATGACGGCACCGTCAACGTTTCGAGTACCACTCACAGAAAGTTTTGAAAGTGAAATACTGATAAAATATGTAGGTATGTTTTTGAATATTGTGTGCGAGCTATGATCTCGAAGATCCATAGACAGCGCGTAGCGAGGGTCAACAAGTTCTGGAATTAAACAGTTATTGTAAAATTTTACTAAATAATCTTCCATAATATTTTCTTTCCAGAAAAAGAGATGACCAGCTGCTCTTTTTACAAATTCATATTTTCCATTGTATTTATACTAAATGACATCACAAACCCGCAATACTTTTTAAGACCTATCCAAAGACATGGAGAGTATGCGAGAAAAAAAAAACATCTGAAAATATATATTTATTTCTACCACATTGTCGGCGTGACTAGTATATTCATGCCAAATTACAGCTTTCTAGTATTAAGAGTATCTGAGCTAAGCTGCGGACGAATGGACGGAAATGGCAAAACTATAAGGGTTTTTTGTAAACTACGAAACACTAAAGAGCACTTTCAGTATTTCGAATTAAACAATTTTTCAGGACACTTTATTATTTTTTTAATATTTAATTATTTGCATCATGTACAACTTAAGAATATGCCATCAAAAACAACTTGTAAAAATTATAATAAAAAGCCAATTCTCGCAACGCAACTCAGTTCTTCTATCGTAAAAAGTTGTGAGATTTTAATGTCTGTCTGTCTGTCCAAAAAATGACCTGAACTGTTTCGAGAAAAGGATGGTACGACTGTGCCGCTTTTTTGCTTAACTTGGCGTAGGGCACTACCGTGCCCCCAGATAAACCTTGCCTTGATAATAACAAATACCGACCTTTTTAGAAGGTTCAACATTTTTGGTTCAATGCGTATCGTATCATTCGTCAGTCATTCATCAGTCGTCAAAATTGATTAATGCTAGATTTGTTGCACACCAGCACTCGGAGTCTTTTTATAGTTTTGGGGATGTTTTTAAATTAAAAATAGCATATTTATAAGCTAGGGGTATATTTACATCGACAGCAAATTTCAATTTCATCCGTTTAGTCGTTTAATCTGATTGAGGTACAAACATCCAAACATACCTAACATCCGCACAAACAAATCAGATTTATAATATTAAATGTAGATAGATAATAAATATCAATTATATTCGTAATCGAAAATTCAGGTAATTTTTCGCATTTTGTTCAGATAAAGTATCAATTTTTTCCATCCATGTATAAAAAAACACGCTTGGTAATATAGGGGAGGCCGGGTTAAAACCGTACTAAGGGTCATGGTACCTTTTTAGAACTTTCATTTCAAAACAGAAATGTATCAAATCATTATTTATATTTATTTAGTAGGACTAATTAGGGACACAAACAGGTTCACATTTTTCTGAAATTTAATATTTTTATTAAAATAACAATCAAATACGAAACATCTGCTTATTTCGATTTTGCTCCAACGCGACGTATGCAAAAAGGTAAAACCGTAAACTATTATCATACTGTTTCGAAACGTAACTCGATGTAACGCATCTTCTACAAAAAAATCATCCAACTCTTTCATAGTCTGTACAGTGTACATGAGCCCAGCCCTTACAACTCATGCATTGTACCTAACCTTCATCTGTGTGGCTTGCACCAAATTCGTCAAGGCAATATATTATACAAATGTTATCATTAGTTTTGCATGTCCACTATTTTACCCCAGTATCCGGTTATGTCAGACTTCCCCTAAATTCGAAGAAAAATGTGACGTGGACGTGCTTCCCCGAGCGCGTCTGAGCGCTGACTGACGTGCCGACTTGAGGTGAATGTGAGTTTTGTATGGAAAAAATGTATGGATAAGTTTTATTGCATTTTATATTGTTCATAAATGAAAAAGTAAATTATTTGAAAACAAGATAATGCCACGCGGTATAGAGAAATATAAAATCTACAATTTCGTATTATTTTCAAATAAAAATATGCTGTGGGTCTAAAGATATTGGTACCTAACCAGACCCCATTTTTCGACATTTTCAGCGGTTCTTGCGACGGTAAAAACGTATTTTTTTGAAAATGTTGTATAGAACTGGCCAGTTTTTATTATCTACTATTAAAGATGAATATATTATCAGTAATTTTGTATCATTATATCCTCACAATTGTGATTCCTGGTTTTTAAATCGGTACCTGAAAATCATTGAAATACGTGTGTGGGTGTGAGCCGGGCCTTAATAACATCACAAGGATCACTTTGAAACGTCTTAGGAGCTATGTGAAGCTAACACTGGTCCTCGCGACCAAGCCTACAAGAATCAGGCAACACAGCTTGGGGTCTATCATTTTTGCTATGTAGAGCTTACGACGATCGGACAAGGTGAAAGCTCAAACAAGAATAATAATTAAAAGTACTAACCAAGTACGTACAACAATAAAAAATTAACTAAAGAGCTTCAGCACAAGTTCTATCTCATATTCATCGAATTAAAGTACCTACTCTACGATCTACAAAACGGTAAAATGTCGATAATGTGGCCATTTACCATAATGACGTAGATTTTATAGGTAATGTTCCATGGAACAAATGGGACCCACTCTACTTTTTTAATAAAAAAAATGGGTACTACGATAAACTACGTTAAAAGAACGGCTACGGCCAAGTGCGAGTCGGACTGCTGCACGAAGGATTCCGTAACATTATCTATAAAATACGACAAAAAACACGTTTGTTGTTTGGGAGCCCCACTTAAATATTTATTTTATTACTATTTTTAGTATTTGTTGTTATAGCGACAACAGAAATACATCATCAGTGAAAAATTCAACTGTCTAGCTATCACGGTTCATGAGATACAGCCTTGTGACAGACAAACAGATGGACAGACGGACAGCGAAGTCTTAGTAATAGGGTCCCGTTTTTACCCTTTGGGTACGGAACCGTTAAAACTATAATTTATTCTTTTGTGAACTAAAACACACCAAAATGCTTGCGTAATTATTTGGTAGGCGCATTTATTTAAAACCACGACTTTGTCCGTACGGTGTTAGTACCTATGTTTTTTTCCAGGATGCAATTTATCTCATTGCCAAATATTATCAAAATCCATTCAACAGTTTAGGCGTGAAGGAGTAACAGACAAACTTTCGCATATATAGTAAGGATATTTTTATTAACTTAGTTATAGGCTAGAGGTTGTAAAAATAATCACACTTCAAAAACAAAAATTGTTGTCAAAACTCAAAACGGTGAAGGAAAACATCGTGAGAAAACCACTTAGTATTCATGTAAACGGCGACCGGCTTGCAAACTGTCACGTGTGGAATGCTAACTACTTGTACTACTGCACTTGGGGATTACAGTCGTGATCCTATTTTTGTTTTTTTAGCAATTGTACCTACCTACTTGTACTCCGTAGGTCTATGGTATCTAGTTACCGTCAAGATGATGCGTCTACCTATCTAATCTGTTTTACTAATAAATAGCTATGAACTATAGTCTTAGTGGCGAAGCTCTTAGGCCGCCCGCAGACTTCCGTCAAGGCTTGTACGAATTTTAACCCTACGGAAGTTTAATAATCATGAAAGTTGACATTGGCGTCGCACTATAAGCGCATCAACAAAAGCCAAGGGCACAAAAGTTGCAAAGAAAGAATGGTTCTCAGCGAGAGCGCATTGCCGCATTCGGGGGTGCGGGGCATTGCGGGCGCCGGCAGTCTGAGTGTTGCCAGCTCAGCTATTTATAGCTAAATCTTACAACTGGCATGTTGAGTATCCCATCAGATGTCCAGGTACATGCTTCAGATTTAAGATGTCTAAGAGTTGGCAGAGGCACATCCATGTCAACAATTCTGGAGATTATAGTCGTGAGCCATATTGATACGATATTTTTAAAATTTACTTATTAAATATCTCTCTAGATTTCTAGGTCTACATTTTTTATATCAACTCTCAGTAAAAACTTGTGGTTAGAAAATCTGTAAACCTATGACAATTTCAATTTCTGTGTTTGGTATAGCGAGTCTCGAAAAATAGGTTCAAAACGGCCGGATTCTACCTACTGTTTGTCGTGGTATTTTAGCATAAATGTGACAAAGTCAGCTGCACAAGTGAGGGTAGTTGGTATCACTGGCCAGTTCGGCAGTCATGCCTCGCGCCCGCTCCGCGCCGGCCGCTTTGCTGGCGGCCGCGTTTGCGCTTTTCGCCGCGCTCGTCTGTGAGTTGCATTATTTTTTATAATAATTAAAATGTGACCTTGTCTTTCCTATTGGTCCATGATCGTCGTGATAATTGAGCGTAACTCATAATTATTTTAGAGAAATTAATTGTTTATTTATATTTTGTTTAGATGCAGAAATTAATTATCGTATGTTTATGAAGTTATGATTTGTGTTACAACATTTTCATCATGGACCAATAAAATGGGCGAAGGTATTTAGTTAAAAACAAAGGGTTTGTAATAATTGTTACCTACTAATCCAGACGCTACGTTTAACATAAAAATTATAATTGTTATATAGCGCTAAGTAGTTTAATAAGACTGAAGCTTTAAGCTTTATAATTACGGATTTTTTATAAAATACTAGTAATTATTTTTTATTGCCATTAAAAAAATAACAGTCTTTCAAATCTCATATCTACGCGTACAACGCACCGTACGCAATCACAATACGAGTAAAGAGAAACTGGCCTTTGTTTGTAAAAATAAAACAATACATAAATTTTTGGCATAATACGATACAATAGTCCCGTGGGTGACACACGACGTCATCGGCTTATACCTTCAGTAGTATGTAAATAGAACTCCTGGACTCCGTAAATTATTGCGCGAATATTTTATTATAAACTTGTTTCTAAACCAACGATTGGCTTCAGATCTTTTCATGAAAAAAAAACCTTTGATAGCATTTCTACTTTTACAGTTCTAAGAGGAACAACCTACCATTTATTAAACAATTTGACAAAGATTACACGAAAAAATGCCGGGATTTTAATAAGACAGCTCGTTTATGCGTGTGTGTAATCATAATAAATTACCTGTGCGCATCCGACAAAACATGAAGTTTTTAATTAAAAATTAAGCCAAAGGAAATGTTTCCTTATTCTGGGGTATGTTTTGCAATAAAATGGCAGCTGGATGTGACGTGACTAGTAACACTGCCTAAAGTAACATACTTTGTTTTATTAAACCATGATTTTTATAGGTCAGCGGTAGGTTCAGGTATTTCATAAGAATGCAATGCCTTTTGGCACGCAGAATAAACAACACAAAAGTTTGTTGTACAACGAAGGTTATATTTAAAATACAAGTGTTTACTAGGAATGACTAAAAAAATAAGTTAAAAGTGTTCATTTACAACTATATTTAGGAAAATAAAAGTAAGAAATGAATAATTATTAATAGTATCACGACTGTATGTATTCCCAAGTACGGTTGGCATCCTCTCGTATCTTCAGGCACTTAGATCCTTAACGATGTCTAAAGGGGTTAGTCAGAGACACGTCCAAACATTACATTTGGCACATGCCCGCATTTTGCAGTAGTTAACATTCCACACGTGACACACTGTCACGTGTGCAAGCTCGTCGCCGCTTACAAGAAAACCAACTGGTTTCCTCACGATGATGAAAAAAAATTGTGTGTGTCAGCTCCGACGCACGACTGGAGTTTACCAGATCGTGCGTAGAGCGTACCCCCACTATAAGATGTTTTGCCATCAGTAAGAGTGAGAGAAAGCATTATAAAGTATAGGCAAAGTAAGGGTACACACTACCCACGATCTAGCTGCACTGCTCACACCTAATTAGAAAGTTGCGCACCAAAAACGTAACGAGGTCATGCGTTCAGTAGATTTTACTACTCACATTTTTTTCATACCGGGCGCCTTATATCAAAAACCGATTCTTAAGGAGTAAACTCCAAAAAATATTTCAGAATAATGTATAGAACGTGCTTATAACGATGAAGGTAAAATCGTGAGTTAGTATTCTAATGTCTACCGTACTTGGGGATTACATTCTCATACTATTTCATTTAAAAAACTTGGTATTTAAAGATGGTTACCGATGGATACGTTTGTACTTCACGCACTTTCGTAGATCGTAGCTGCAACAATTAACTTGTGTATCGCATATTACGACCTTGTTATTCTACCTTACCGTTGGTTTAATAAAGAAATCAGGCAAATCAAGGTATTTATAATGACGCTATCATCAGCTGTCATTTTCTACCAGGGTTTTTTTTTTAACAGACTTCGAAACTCCGTCATTTATCCAATTGAAAAATTATTTTGGTTGAGAGGATATTATTACCCTACTTCAGGTTGTTTGTTTTAAGTGTGGTCCCATTTAAATTTAAGGAAAAAATACCACCTATAAGGTAAAAAAATAGGGAAAGAAAAACAAAATGAAGTGGGTTTTTTAGGGTTCCGTACCCAAAGGGTAAAAACGGGACCCTATTACTAAGACTGCTGTCCGTCTGTCTGTCCGTCTGTCTGTCACAGGGCTGTATCTCATGAACCATGATAGCTAGACAGTTGACATTTTCACAGATTATGTATTTCTGTTGCTGCTCTAACAACAAATACTAAAAACAGAATAAAATAAATATTTAAGGGGGGTTCCCATACAACAAACATGTTTTTTTTGCCGTTTTTATAGATAATGGTACGGAACCCTTCGTGCGCGAGTCCGACTCGCACTTGGCCAGTTTTTTTTAAATTGCTTATATAAAACAAGGAATAATTATTTTAGTAGTGATGTTCAAATTTACAATGAAAATTATCATGTCGTAAGTGGAAAATATAATTTCCCCGGAGATGACAAATTTTAAAATAACCAAATCAATGTTTTAATTTAGAATTTAAAATTGAATTAAGCCCAACTCGATGTTGCGTAAAATGTTACCGAAGTCTAAATATGGAAATAATTCTCTTTCGGTTCTCTACTTTTAAAATAAGGGACTGTTGTTTTATTTAGCTCTAATTTGAGTTACTGCTAATTGATCAAATAAATAACTGGCCTTAATTTGGCGGTAACTTGTCAAATCACACATAGTATAAAGCAAAGTCGCTTTCCGCTTCCCGCGTCTGTATGTATGTTTGCTTATATCTTTAAAACTACACAACGGATTTTGATGCGGTTTTTTTTAATAGATAGAGTGATTCAGGAAGAAGGTTTATATGTATAATAACATGCTTAATATATTAGAAAACCACTGATAATTTTAAGATTTCAAATCAGCGCGACTTTTTTTTTAAATTTTAAATGCTGTTAACGAGTATACAAAGACATTCTGTAATATATTTTGGTATCAGCTATGCACCCGTGCGAAGCCGGGGCGGGTCGCTAGTCTGTAATATAAGGGATGATATTTAGGTCCTACTCAAATCTCAAAAGCTAACATAATGTTTTATACCTAAACAACAGGCGGCGACGGGCTTGCAACCTGTCACGTGTGGAATTCTAACTACTGCAAAATGTGGGCACGTGCCAAATTTGGGCGTGCCTCTGACTATCCACTTTAGACATCTTCAAGGATCTGAGTGTTTGGAGATCTGAGAGGATGTATACCGTACTTGGGGCTTACAGTTTAACCTTTTATTGCAGTAAGTAACGCGGCTAATGTAATTAGATACTTAGGTACAATGTACATTACTAAGTTCAACCGCATGAAAGCCGCAGTGTGAACAGTTGCAAACAAACTACTGAACTGCAAGTTAAACAAAACTCGCTGGCTAGTTAAAGCAATAGTTTTTACAGACTGAAATAAAAAACTAAGCGTAGCAAACCTCTTTATGAAATAATCTCGAGGAATAGAACGTTTTTAAAAAAAAACTAAATTTGCGATAGAGGTTTGTCTGCCTGCCTTGAATGCCATATTGAATCAGCGTTTCTTGTCTTCAATGAGTGATACATTATTGTAAAAACTATAAACCTACAAAAATTTAACAGATTAGAATCCACATATGTCAGTCTTTCTTTTAATCAAGTCAAAAACGATTGAAATTATTTTAATTGAAACTACCTTCACCCTAGCTGAGAGTCCAAGATGTGACTGAATGTATAATTCTACTATCCTATGTTATTTAAAAAAAAACCGGACAAGTACGAGTCGGACTCGCGCACGAAAGGTTCCATACCATTATCTATAAAAAATGACAAAAAAACACGTTCGTTGTATGGGAGCCTCACTATATTTATTTTATTCTGTTTTTAGTATTTTGTTGTTATAGCAGCAACAGAAATACATAATCTGTGAAAATTTAAACTGTCTAGCTAGATACAGCCCTGTGACAGATAGACGGACAGGCAGACGGACAGACAGACGGTCAGCGATGTTTTAGTAATGAGGTCCCGTTTTTAGCCTTTGGGTACGGAACCCTAAAAACAAATTTGAAAATGCATTAGTTCCTCAAACAGCTGCATTTCAATTCGTTTAAGGCGCTCCCAGTCGACGATTGTTTTTGTTCGAAACGAAAAAAGAAATACTTCTGAACAAGCCACATCTCCTATTTTATAATGTATAGTATATATGAATAAAGATGTACCCATCTTTAATCACTTATATATAATCACGATAAATAATCCTACCGACCGCTGCAATGACGACAAACACACGTCGGCGCGTGGTCTGCCTTAGCTTTTCGAACAAATTAATGATATAAATTATGTATAATTACTTATCAAAAATCTATTCTAATAGAAATCTAGATCTACATATTACCTATCTTTAACAATAAATCACAAGTTGATTTTAATAGTAGGTATATAAAATATTTCGATCATAAATTCTAAAACGTATCATTTTGAAATAATATCTTTATCGTGAAAAGTTTCTGCTATTATGTTTTCAGCTTGATAGAAATCTAGGTAGGAACCTGAAGTAATATACTTATAATAATAGGAGATGTGGCTTGTTCAGAAGTATTTCTTTTTTCGTTTCGAAAAAGAGCAATCGTCGACTGGGAGCCCCTTAAGTAGAACCCATTATAAGTAGCTAATTTAATGTTTCAAACTAAAGTTTCCGCTCGCTAGTTTGTAGAAGTTGGGACTGAAGTTTGAATTCAGGGAAAAAAATAGAAATAGGGTCACGACTGTAATTCCCAAGTACGGTAGACATCTACTCAGATCTTTAAAGATCACTGAAGTGAAGGAGGTAGTCAGAAAAATGGTTTAAATTAAATTCTTCAGCTTACCTCTCTATATATTCTTAATAAGATTTGACTCGCAACCTTTATATTGGATTAGGTAGTTCTCATCGCGAGGACCTTGAGAATATTCATAGCTCAGATTAAGCATTTACCCGGTCCCATTACTTTTACGAGCATCGAACGGGCCCAAGGGGAAATGTTTTAGGGTAATAACTCCCCGGGGCTACAATTTAGGGGTAATTCTTAAATACTTTTGTCGAAGCAGTGTTGGCCGAGTGGGAGGCACCTTAACTTACATTTCGAAGGTCGTGGTTTCGAATCCAGGCGTGCTTCAATGGATTTTTCTATTCGATAAAAATATACGCGCATCAAAACACGTGCTCAAAACGGTGAAGGAAACATCGTGAGGAAACCAGTTAGTATAAGCGGTTATGGGCTTGCAACCTGTCACGTATGGAATGCTAACTACTGCAAAAATGTGGCCATGTGCCAAATATAATGATTGGACGTGCCTCTGACTACCCCCTCTAGACATCTTCAAAGGATCTAAGCGCCTTGAGATCTAAGAAGATGTCTACCGTACTTGGGGATTACAGTCGTGATCCTAATATTTTTCATAAATTTCAAATTATTAAATAAATAGTAAAATTATTTTTTTTATAAAAATAAAAATTTGCCGCTTAACTTAGGAGCTAGGTGAAGCTACGCCTGTTCCTCGACCAAGCCTAGAAGCATCAGGTAACAAGCACTGCTTGAGAGTATCCGAGAGTATGTCCGTCCACTCGTAGGTTCTTGGGGATATCAGTCGTGATTCTATTTTATTTTCATTTCATTTTTAAACCGACGAAAAAAGAGGAAGTTCTCAATTCATAATATAATATTATTTGTGTTGGTTATTTATGGTTGTTTTTTTTTCGGAATAGTCCTTAGTTGGTCCAATTTATATTATATTTAATGTAGGACTAATAGTTCTTTAATCACTACATAGTATAAAGCAAAGTCACTTTCCGCTTCCTGCGTCTGTATGTATGTATGTATGTTTGCTTATATCTTTAAAACTACACAACGGATTTTGATGCGGTTTTTTTAATAGATAGAGTGATTCAGGAGGAAGGTTTATATGTATAATAACATGCTACCCGTGCGAAGCCGGGGCGGGTCGCTAGTAAAACTTTAAAAACGAAACGTTTGCGTCGGTTTTCTTTTTAGTTTTTTAAACGTAATTATACTATAACAGCCAACCTGCTTGCTCATGCTCAATCCCATTGCTGGGCGTTTCTCCTTTCTCATTCCCAGCCATTTTAGAACACGCGTAGTCACATGAATACTAAATCACCTAATTCAGCCATTAAATGGGCCATAAATAAAATAGGTGTACTTTGGCTGAATACCAACAGTGGAAAGCTCATACATTTTTGAGCAGTAGGTAATTCGAAGCAGCGAAGCTAATTGTGTGGTTACTGTACAATACCAACCCCTATTGTATCCTACTATACACAGGGTGGAGCACCCTTAGGGGTACCCTGTACCAAAGCTCATTGACATTTAAAAGTCCTTTTCAATATTTTCCTACTAACGTGAAAAATGAAAAAGGATCACGACTGTAATCTAAAAGTACGGTAAACACGTATGGAATGCTTATTACTGCAAATTGTAGACTTTATTCGTGTATAATCTATTTTTTACAACATTATATTAAAACACTAAAATTCCGGAAAATCAAACGATTTTTTTTTTGAAGTAGCCTATGTTCTTTCGAAGACTTAAAACTATCTCTGTAAAAAAAAACATATTAATCGGCTCCGGGTAGATAAATAGATATCACGTCATCTTCAATACATACAGATAGACAGAATTACTTTCGCATTTATATTATTAGTATAGATGTAATACTTGAACGTGCCTCTAACTACCCCCTTTAGATATCTTCAAGAACATGTGCTTCGGTCGTGTTTCTATATATTTTTGTCTTGGTCTCTGCTTTCTTTCTGGGAGACAACCTATGTAATGTAATAAATATGTAATAAATATGTAATAATGTAATAATTTTGTATCCGCTAGCCTTTATGTAAAGGTGACGTAAAGTATTCTGGTAAAGGTAAGATGGGTTCATAGACCTTTGGGCAAATCGACGCCATGACACAGCTTAAGAGGCTCCCAGTCGCTGATTGCTCTTTTTCGAAACGAAAAAAGAAATACTTCTGAACAAGCCACATCTCCTATTTTTATAAGTATATTACTTCAGGTTCCTACCTAGATTTCTATTAAGCTGAAAACATAATAGCAGAAACTTTTCACCATAAAGATATTATTTCAAAATGATACGTTTTAGAATTTATGATCGAAATATTTTATATACCTACTATTAAAATCAACTTGTGATTTATGGTTAAAGATAGGTAATAATGTAGATCTAGATTTCTATTAGAATAGATTTTTGATAAGTAATTATACATAATTTATATCATTAATTTATTCGAAAAGCTAAGGCGGACCACGCGCCGACGTGTGTTTGTCGTCATTGCAGCGGTCGGTAGGATTATTTATCGAAGTGATTAAAGATGGGTACATCTTTATTCACATATACTATACATTATAAAATAGGAGATGTGGCTTGTTCACAAGTATTTATTTTTTCGTTTCGAACAAAAACAATCGTCGACTGGGAGCGCCTTAACGCGTTGCCCGTTCACAACAGCTGTTATGAGAATGTAGCATTGCGTATGGTATTTTGCAGCGGTTCTAATTCTTGCGGATCAGCCTACGCTATTACGTAAGTGCACTAGTAACTGTAACTGTAACCCGATTGGGTTCGACGTCAAAATTTACGTATGGAATGTGAAATGTAATGTTAAGATGTGTCTGACGTCCTTTAGACATCTTCAAGAAACCATACGGAGATCTGGGGTTATATCACAAGCTTCTAAAGTGATATCAAAATTCTCGCACTGCAAAAATTACAAGGCTGTACGATTTCGTGTTGCGTTGTCACTTTCGCACCGTGAGTAGTATTATTTTAATATTACTCTTGAGCTTGTGGTACGACACCTGAGAGGATGTCTACCGTATTAGGGGATGGCATTCGGGATCCTATTTATTTATTTTTATTTTATGATACCAGTTATTTACAATAACAAGCGTAGCACCTGTGGTGTAGTATCTCGTAGCACTGCGGCGTAGCACTGTCGAGCCGTAGCAGTAGCGTAGAGGCGTAGCGTAAACATAATCATAAGATCACTGCGACAATGGATTTATTGTCGCATTCGGTGTTGATATATGGATTAGATGATCTACCTATAGACTGATTACAGCAATATATTTCGTAAATTATGTACTTAATCCAAAATAAAAAATAAACTATTTATTTATTTCAGTAACTTAAAAAATTAAACACCCCTGTTTGTTAAATTTGACATGTTTTAGGGTCTCCTTTTAGGCAAGTATTTTGCTAATAAATAAATGTATTTTTTAATGTAATATACATATTCTTTTTGTAAACAAAAACCCTTTTATATCAGGTTATATTTAAAATACGATCCACATATTTACATACGGATGGTAGCAAAAATAATCTAAATAGGTTAGTGAATTTTTTACAGACACATGAGGCATGTTTGCTTCTATACCAACAAAAGGATTTTTTTAGGAATAACAGTTTTTTTGTTCTTTTCTTTTTATTATACAAAAAACCGCTTGTTTAAAATGTACTACTGTATAGAACTGCTTTATAAAGCTACCGCCATCTACCGCGACAGATGTTATCGTGGATTCCATCAGGTGGTTAGTTTATTTCCATAGTGCATGCATTGCCCGTGGCCGATAACTACTCACACAGCTACTACAGAGCTGGACTTTAATATTCAATTCTCAATATAATATTATTGAGTTAAATATACCAGGCTTTGTTCT
This sequence comes from Hydriomena furcata, assembly GCA_912999785.1. Classification (NCBI taxonomy): domain Eukaryota; kingdom Metazoa; phylum Arthropoda; class Insecta; order Lepidoptera; family Geometridae; genus Hydriomena; species Hydriomena furcata. Next base: position 1,383,418 of record OU538834.1, on the reverse strand, counting down.
GTATCTGTAACCTACAGCGCAGAAGGCTGAGCTACTGCCAACTGAGCTGTGAGGCCAGTCAATTTGACACTTATTGGTATAGATAAGTGTCAAATTGACTGGCCTCACAGCTCAGTTGGATAAGTGTCAAATTGACTGGCCTCACAGCTCAGTTGGCAGTAGCTCAGCCTTCTGCGCTGTAGGTTATGGGTTCGATCCCCATCCAGGACAATTTTTTGTGTGATAAACATAGATGTTTGTTCTGTATTTAAAGTGTTAAAAAGTACATAAGTATTCTATAAGTTATCTAATTCCCATAGTACAAGCTTTGCTTAGTTTGGGCCTAGATGGCACTGTGTGATAATGTCCACCAATATTTATTTAAATTATTCTGAATCTTCTGTCTTCAAACTCTTTAATTGTATTCCTGTGAATTTGTGGTAAATGTGTTAATCAATATAGTGTTATCTATCTACATTAATATTACATCATATTAGGAGGAGCACTTTTTTCTTTGTTTTTTGTGAAAACAAAGCGGAATTTTAAGGAAAATTCGTCTGAAGCCACTTAAATAATATCAGTATCGAGTTATCAGATAATAAAAAATGTAAATGAAAAAAAAAACGTTTGAAAGCAGTCCACAACTGGTAGAAACCATGGAATGGTTTTCTTAGAACACGTCTTAAGTATTCCCAAAAGCTGTTTAAACTCATATTTTCAAATCAAATCAAATCTTATCCAATATCATATATTAATAATATAAAACCGAAATATTTTTTTTTTTATAATCTAGATCGCTTTAGACCTGTCGCCTAGATCCGGCCCGGGCCACCCACGCCCTCGTAGGCCAATGACTCGTTCGAGCAGGGTTAGCTAACATGCCACTTTATTGATGCTTTGATACGTATCAAACGAAGCTCATGGTGTGAATATTTTAATATTAGACGTGAAATATAAAATCCGGTCAAGTGCGAGTTGGACTCGCGCACGAAGGGTTCCGTACCATTATGTATAAAAACCGGGAAAAAAACGTTTGTTGTATGTATGTTTATTGTAGAGCTCTATTTTGCTTTCTCCTCATAAACAGCTTGACCGATTTGCTTACAATTTCGTATTGGACCCGGTAGATGGCGATATTATGTATGTATGTCGCCAAATTTGATTTTCTGCACTCTTAATATATAGGCGAAGTACGAAGTTCGCCATAAATATAGTAGTATATTTTTTTAAACTAAAACTCATTTAATAATTTTATAGTTATGTCGTACCTAGTTGGCATTGTCTGTCATAAAAAATATGTGGCAAGGTTTAGGTGAAGAATTTTTAACCTAAATTATTCCATAAATATAAATAGGTACGAATAAAAATAGCATTAGGTAGAAGTGCGGGGTTCAAGTTGAGTGAGTTTCTAATTGTGTAGGTATCGGTAAAAGGCTTAGTAGCGAGTTTGGTAATAAAGTGTGTCGCACATCGTACCTTCGAATTACGTTAATGTTAGACACTAGAGCCGTGAGATTTTATTTTTTGCTGGCAATATTTAGTAATAAATAAATAGATATTGATATATATTTTACCCAACGCTATCTAGCCCTAAACAAATTAAAAACATATTTTAGCTAAACTATGGTTTAAATAGTTTTTCAATACATCATATCTAATATTAAAAAAACGTCTAAAAACCTCTTAAAAGTAATTTTGTATTTGTACTACATTTTTTTTATTACTTCTCCCAAGTCCATTTTATAAGTTGGTTGACTATTACGTCTGTTACTCGTAAACTTGTAACGCCTACTTAGCTGTAATAGTTTTGCTTTTAAATTCAGTATATGTACTATTACCGTGAATTTTTCAGGCCTCCAAACCCAATTGTTTTAATTTTATCGGGGACACTCAACTCTAAAAAAATTGGCTTTAAAGATTAATATTTCACAAAATGATCCCTTAATCGAATAGTTGTTTTCACAAATACTTACCGCAATAATTTTAAAGACACATGAAGTACGCAAGAAATAAAAACATCCGCATTAAACTATACATGTAGTGGAAAACAGTAAAAAAAGATTTTTCTAGATTTTATTCTATTATTTTGTCGGCGTGATTAATTTGTATATTCATGCCAAATTACATCTTTCTAGCACTAAGAGTATCTGAGCTAATCTGCGGACAGACGGACGGACGGACCGAAACTATATGGGATAAAAAACCCATATAGTTTCGAAACAAAAAAAAAAGAAAACACAGGCTTGTTTCTATATTTGAACTTGACGCATCTCTTTGCTTTCTAAGATCTCAATAGGCTTAGATTTAGGTTGAACTAGTGACCTCTCCAGCTCGCTTACAAAAGTGGATTGAAAGTCAACCTTCTATGGCATGTCAGCTTGTAGACATCCGTTCGCGTGTTGTGGGTCATTTTAATGTACCAAACTGTAGGTAATTTTTGTACCTGCTCATGGTTAGGTATAGTTAGAAGTTCAAATCAAGGTATTTTAAGCAATGTTAGATTTACTTAGCTATTCCGAGATGAATGATCAAAACAAGAGTGAATAAAATATAGAAATAAAATTAAAGATCGTGAGTTTCAACACGGTCTTGTATTATGATCTTTTCTTTTAGAAAAATGTGCACCAACCAAGGAAACCAATTAGTGTTCCTATTAGCGGCGACGGGCATGCGCGTATAGAATGTTAATTAAAATGAAGTTTAGACCTCTGACTACCCCCTTTAGACATCTTCAAAGATCCAAGCACCTTGAGATCTGAGAGAATGTCTACCATGCTTGGTGATTACAGTCGTGATCATAATATCATTGTTTTAATAAAGAAACACAACAAACTATATGGTACATCACCATCATCTTCCTTTCCTTACTCCAATCCAGTGAGGTCGACACAGCATGTATTTTTCTTCCATTTCCCTCTATCAGCCGTCATCTCATCACTCACTCCTTTTTTACTCGTGTCATCACACAGTCCATCCATTTTTTCTTAAAATAGTGGTACATCTATACATATAATAAAACTGTAGAAGAGTTCAATTCTGTACATTGAATAAAAACTAAAAAAAATACTCCTAGGGGTCTTCAAATAAGTAACACAAGCCAAAAAAAAACGTTTTAAAATTTTTGTCTGTCTGTCTGTTGTTTGGCTTTCACGCAAAAACTACTGCACGGATTTTGATGAAACTTTTTTTGTTATGTAGCTATTAGTCCTCGGCAACATATAGGCCATAATTTATTTTGAAGATTAGAATACCAGATGTGATACTATCTGTTCCCCAGCGAAGCGGGCACAGGTCAGCTAGTACATACATAAAATAATAAAAAATCTTCTGTTTTACAACACACACTTGTGGAAACTAGAACCATAGCCCCTTGCGCAATCACGATGTCGTTATGATTTGTGGAGCTATAAATTATTTACCTACTAGGTAGTAGCATTCATTGCCAACCGCGTCATAATATAAGGACCGATTCACATATAAAACCGGTACACACCGGTTTTAACCGTTGCTTGCTGGTATGGTCAAGCTTGTGCTCTTTTCATAGCATGATACTGTCTGTTGATGGGAATAATTACGTTTAAAAAACTAAAAAGGAAACTGATAATGTTCCCACCAATCGAAAAGTCAAGGGACAATATTGGGTTTTAAGTTTGGAACTATTCTCTACACAATAAAGATCAACATCGAAGTCGGATCACTAAGTAAAAAGATATGCGCGTTCATAAAAAATATACATGTCAAATTGAGAATCTCCTCTTTTTTCGTCGGTTAAAAAGAGCTTGAACATTTTAGCGCAATGCTACAAGAAACAGACTTACTTGTCTAATTATTTATTTATTAAAATAGGTTCACCAACAGAAGGTTTGGAAACCGGCGATTTGGCCTTGAAAAAGTAGATAAAAATTACAATTGGATGTACAATGTAGCGCCGTGTACTTGAATTTTAAGTCAAGGGAAGTGGAGAATCTTTTATTTTTATTCTTTGCGAATACTCAAACATGCTGTTTTTGACACAAAAACATTTATTTAGTCTATATTCCCGTCGACAAGCTTTTATATCTATACATGTTATGTTATGTGGTGCATATAAGAGTATTAGTCTCGTTAGACCCAATCAAAGCTATCACAACATTGACTGGTAGTTATCAGTCAACCGACAGAGAGATCAAAGTAAAGAGAAAATACCTAATGCTTTGAACTAAATCTATATGTTTATAGAAAGGAGTAACTAACTCATTAACACACACAAACATACTTCCTAAAAGTGCTTTGTTTAATGTAGACGCACACTAAGAAACGGTTTTATAAATTAAAAAAAAACCTGTTGGCCGAGTGGGAAGTACCTTAACTTTTATTTCTAAGGTCGTGGGTTGGAATTCCGGCGTGAAAAATTTATATGCGCATCAAAACACGTATTTAAAGCGGTGAAGGATAACATCGTTAGGAAACCAGTTAGTATTCTTATAAGCGGCGATGGGCTTGCAACCTGTCACGTATAGAATGCTAACTACTGCAAAATGTGGGCATGTGCAAAATATAATGTTGGGACGTGCCTCTGACTACCCCCACTAGACATCTTCAAAAAATCTCATTGCCTGAAGATCTGAGGGGATGTCTACCGTACTTGGGGATTATAGTCGTGGTCCTATGAAACTTGGTATAATTATTCTTCAATGCATTGATAAAATACCGAAATTTTCTTCAACACAACCTCTAAGAAAGTGCTATGAAATACTAAACTTTGTACACGAAGTGCTTCCAACTTGGTTTTGATACAAAATGATTGATTACGGTATAAAGGTGAATCGATTTTTTGCGATTTTAAAAGCGCCGTGCGATAAAGTTCAAACTTGGATTATAAAATAATGAAACACGTGTTTCAGTGCTTTCCTTTTTTAGGGTTCCGTACCCAAAGGGCATAAACGGGACCCTATTACTAAGACTTCGCTGTCCATCTGTCCGTCTGTCTGTTCCAGGGCTGTATCTCATGAACCGTGATTGCTAGACAGTTTAAATTTTCACAGATGATGTATTTCTGTTGCCGCTATAACAACAAATACTAAAAACAGAATAAAATTAATATTTAAGTGGGGCTCCGATACAACAAACGTAATTTTTTGCCGTTTTTTTTATAGATTATGGTACGGAACCCTTCGTGCGCGAGTATGACTCGCACTTGGTCGGTTTTTTATTATTTTGCATAAATGCTCGTTTTTATAACTTGAGACTTGATGTAAATAATAATCCTAATAATATTATTAATGTGAATGTTTGTGAGGATGGATAAATCTATATATGTATGTTTGTACTTCTTTCACGCAAAAACTACTGGACGGATTTAGATGAAACTAAGTAATAGCTTATACATCAGAATAAAACATATGCCACTTTTTATCCAGGAAGCACGCGTAATCACTACATAGTATAAAGCAAAGTCGCTTTCCCGCGTCTGTATGTATGTTTGCTTATATCTTTAAAACTACACAACGGATTTTGATGCGGTTTTTTTTAATAGATAGAGTGATTCAGGAGGAACGTTTATATGTATTAAACCCGTGCGAAGCCGGGGCGGGTCGCTAGTAATAAATAAATACTTAACATTTATACGTATCGTACCTACTCAGAACGAAGTTGCGGACAGATCAGCTAGTGTCATAATAAACTTCATTATGTCAATTCAAAATAATAAATGTGACGGCGAATATACGAGTAATTATACTGACGTCATTTTTGTACCGGTTAGAGTTCGGTAGACGTCGGTTTTTTATGTATATGCCACCCGTTAATATTCTGCATAGAAGTGGATTTTAGTAGGTATGTACGTATTAGTATTTTAATATTCTTTTCGTGCCAAATCCCATTAAAATGATGGAGTACTGGAGAACGCTGCAAACAACAAATGAAATATTAAAATCGGTCAAGTGCGAGTTACATAAAATGTTTGCTGGTTGAGACTCTTTAGCAGTGGAGAACCGCTTGAATAAAACCTTGTTCGAATTTGTTTTTATGTAAGATAATTTTATTCGTCTATACTAATATTATAAAGAGGAAAGATTTGATTGTTTGTTTGTATCGAATAGGCTCCGAAACTACTGGAAGGATTTTAAAAATTCTTTCACTATTAGAATCCTACATTATCCCTGATGAACATAATGTTAGGGATCCGTATGAAAACTTCGATAATGTAACCCAAAGTGTGAAAAAAAAACACAAAAAAATCCTTATAGCGCGTTTGCTGCGGAAATGATTGACATTAAAGCAAAGTGATGAACTACAGTTTTATAGAAAACATCAATATCTACAAAAAAGTACATAATATCAAATGTCTAACTATTAGGGATCTGAATGAAAACTTCGATAATGTAACCCAAGGTGTAAAAAAATTACCTATAAAATCATTATTACACCCGTGCGACGCCGGGGCGGATTGCTAGTATTTCATAAAGCACTTCAGGCTTCGTGTGATGTTGTAATGATACAATATTGAACCTTTAGATTTTTTTTCTGGACATTTTTACACAGCGACATCTAGCTCCAAACTAAGCAAATCTTGTACTATGGAAACCATATAACTTATAGAATTTTTGTGAAGATACTTAAGTACTTAATATACATATTAACACCCATATCTATAGAATCTATACTGCAATATGTTGCGCCTTTTTATCACCATCATAAAAACTTTTGCGTTACTGACTGACTGACTGACTGACTAATCTATCAACGCACAGCCTAAACCTGGTGTATTTCCTTTTGGTGTGTAGTAGTGTACTAAGAAAAGAATTCCTAAAATTCAACCCCTAAGAAAGTTCAGGGTGGGTTGAAGTCTGTTTAACATTCACGTGAACGAAGTCCAGTCATGCAAAACCTGGAGTAGGTCACAGGTTTTATTTATTCAGTGTTGCCTTTAAAGTAGAAATAACGGTTTTCCGATAGTATATTTAGAAGACGATCTCGCTTTATATGTAATTTAAAATTATAAATCTAGTGGCTGAGAATTATAGTTTTAAGTACCTAATGTATTATAATACTAGCTGCTCGCCCCGGCTTCGCACGAGTAGTACCTAGATAAAAAGTAGCCTATGTACTATTCTGATGTATAAGCTATATTACTGTAAAGTTTCATTTTAATCCGTTCAGTAGTTTTGCGTGAAAGGGTTGTAAACACACACAAACACTCACAAACTTTCGCATTTATAATATTAGTAGGATGAGATATCTGGGGGCACGGCAGTGCCCCCGCCAAGTCAAGCAATAAAGCGGCACGGCTGTACCATCCTTTTCTCGAAGCAGTGCAGGCCATTTTCGACCCCCTATAACTTCGTTGTGGATAAAACTAGAAGCCTGAATTTTCAGTAACCAAGCATAGGTACTTACAGTAAACTTGTACCCATAGCACACGATTTGCTTAGTTTGAGATTAAATGGCGCTGTGGTTAATGTCCACCAATATTTATTAACATAGCTCTTGCAACTCGCTACTGAGATAGTCCATCTTCTTATTAGTAAAAATGAATTGCTGTTCGTTAGTCTTGCTAAAACTCAAAAACGGCTTAACCGATTTGAATATTTACTTTTTTGTTTTGTTCACTTTAACACAGGAGTGGTTTAAAAATATACACATGCTCAAAACGGTGAAACTACTGCAAAATGTGGGCATGTGCCAATTATAATGTTTGGACGTGCCTCTGACTACCCCCACTAGACTTTTTCAATAGATCTAAACGTCTGGAGATCTTAGAGGATGTCTACCGTGCTTGTGGAATACAGTCGTGATCCTATTTATATATTTTATTTATTAAAAATAAAGAAAAATGGGAAAAGTTACCTCGAAATTGTAAAATTCGGTGTGAACTAAAAGTGATTTTTTCAATGAAATTATTGACAATTGACAGGACCACGTCTGTCGGGACAGCTAGTTTACAAAATAAAACCACTTTTAACCATACAAACCTGCACAAACAATTAGTGTTCAGTCGGTAGGTACTCCTCGTACCAAAAGATTTTATTAACTACTTTTCTGGTAGCATCCCGTGGAAGACATAAATTAGCTGTCTACGGACAATCCGCACAGATCTAGACAAATGGTGACCCAACCAGCATTCTGCATAGTGATCTCAGTCTCATAAGGCCCTATATGTCGACGATTGCTCTTTTTCGAAACGAAAAAAGAAATACTTCTGAACAAGCCACATCTCCTATTTTTATAAATATATTACTTCAGGTTCCTACCTAGATTTATATTAAGCTTAAAACATAATAGCAGAAACTTTTCACAATAAAGATATTATTTCAAAATGATACGTTTTAGAATTTACGATCGAAATACTTTGATACCTACTATTAAGATCAACTTTTGATTTATTGTTAAAGATAGGTAATATGTAGATCTAGATTTCTATTAGAATAGGTTTTTGATAAGTAATTATCCATAATTTATATCATTCATTTATTCAAAAAGCAAAGGCGGACCACGCCCCGACGTGTGTTTGTCGTCATTGCAGCGGTCGGTAGGATTATTTATCGAAGTGATTAAAGATGGGTACAACTTTATTCACATATACTATACATTATAAAATAGAAGATGTGGCTTGTTCAAAAGTATTTCTTTTTTCGTTTCGAAAAAGAGCAATCGTCGACATACAGGGCCTTAAAGCTGCGAGGGACATTTGGACGACATGTTATATTACTTTTATGCCATAATAGATTATTTCAAATCTACTATCTACTATTATTTTTCAAACTATCGTGATTAGTAGATATAACTATAGATTTTGATTGACACGGGCCTTTATCTCGTAATTACCTTTAATTTATTTTCCGGACGTTTCGACTATGTTACAATATAGTCTGCCCGCGACCATGTAATTACCACCACCAAAAAAAATTTTTTTTAAAATTTGCCTAAAATCTTCAATTACACCCGTGCGAAGCCTGTTATTAAAATATAAAACGAATATCTCGCATATAATAAAATAAAGTGTCCTTATTTTTTATCAAAATAAAAAATAGCACTCAAGGTTAATCTTCTAACTAGAGATACAATTTTCAGTATCAAATCGTTAGTTCCGGTTTTTACCTCCAACAACCAAACTCACAAACAAGCTTTACCTCTATAAAATTAGTGTATATATAAATTTGTCATGAATATTATAATAATATTATTCTATATTTCCCACGTTCCAGGCTATTTCAAGAGCCATCTGTTTCACAAACGTCCACAGACATTGAGTTGCGCATACTCTTAAATTATCTCGCAATCGTGTGAACAGCAAGAGATTAATAGTAGTTAAAGTCCTACGCGATTGTAAGAGTAAAAAAATATTTTCGTTCTACGGATCGTAAAACGAAGGAAGCCACAAACATTGATTTATTCCTAGCTGTAAATTCAATGTCAACCTATTATTTTTCGAATGTTTTTAGGCATCCGTACCTAAAGGGTAAAAACGGGACCCTATTACTAACACTTCGCTGTCCGTCTGTCCGTCTGTCTGTCACAGGGCTGTATCTCATGAGACAGACAGACAGTTGAAATTTTCACCAGATGATGTATTTCTGTTGTCGCTATAACAACAAATACTAAAAAAAGAATAAAATAAATATTGAAGTACCATACAACAAACGTGTTTTTTTGCTGTTTTTTATAGATACGATAGATAGTACGGGACCCATCGTGCGCTAGTCCGATTCGCACTTGTCCGGTTTTTGTGATCTGTGTTTTGACGTTTGTAACACGTAGGTAGGTATGTATTCGGGATCTGAAGGGCTTCACACACAGCAGCTATAATGTGAAGATGTACATACATACATATAGCACGATACATCTCATTACATCTTTTCATAGAAATCGTCAGGAGACCACAACGACAGCTATAATACATTTTTACATCTTTGTATGATACAGAGCGATATGAAAATATATTTTTTTTCGATACATCTTAATACATCTCAATACATTTCCGTATAATGGAAGGAAGGGAAAGATACATTACATTACCTGTTGTGTGTATGATAGGTACATTAAGATAATTTAAAGCTATACCTCCCGGGATGTAATGTCCTTTAATATGGGGTAATTTCCTGGTTTCTATCCATTGAGTTTTGTACCTTGGAGTGACCTACGTTGCCTGCACGTTGGATAACATTCTAATCAGTCCTATCAAAGTCGATGTCAATGATTTCGCGGCCGGTTGAATTGATAATGACAAAATCATCCTAGTACTACTCGTATTAAAAATGCAAATGTCCGAAGTTTGTATGTAAAGACAAAACCGATTTGTATGAATAAATGTACCTAACCTAGTCCTAATCTGGAATAGTATTATGCTATTTTTCATTAGGGTAATACAGTAAAGAAGAGCGGACGACTATGTTGTTTATGAGTCTAAGGTCTAAGGTTTTAGTTAATACTACCCTATGTAATTATTGTTCCCAGCATGCGTGGAAGAAGACTGCACAGACTGGGAGGGGAAGACGGTTCCTCATGGTCTACTCTACGTGCCTGGGCCGGGGGTCTGCTCGATTTGCGTCTGCTATCACTCTGACCCCATGTGGTGTAAGGCTATATACTGCGACCCGCCATATGTGAGTATATGAAGCTTATAAAGTCTACAAATAATACAAGAACAGAAGAAACACAAGGACTAATTACCACGTTTCAACTTTTATTGCTCACGTTTTGAGTAAATTCAGACAATTAATTACAATACAGGTTTTTATGTTTTTAAGAACGGTAATTAGCCGTATTTTTATTTAAAACAAAGCACTTTTAGTGACCATTGTGTTCTATAAAAAGGCTACTTACATACTTTCGGCTTTTTCCAGGAGTTAACAGTTAGTTTCTAGTAAATAGCATCACAATCAAATATTGTTTTCTCCCACAGTTCTGCAAAAACTTCCGAGTTGGTGAGCGATGCTGCGAGTTCGAATGCCTGGACCCTCCCGGAGAGGACACGAGGTACCGCGAGCGACAGCGCCTTCGCGCGCTGATCCTCGCTGGGAACTCCTCAGCAGTCACCCATGGACCCTCCATCGAATTCAAGGCTGGGATATCCTTACTCGCAGTCGCTGTAGCGAGACTCAACATATGAGACCATCGGGAGGTCTAAGACCTCAAGACTGATAGTGATTATTGAAGTGATTTGGTCCTATGCTTGATTGACTGAACGAAAAGGTTCTACGTCGTTGCTATGTACTATCCGTCTGACTACTGCGTCTTTTCCTCTCCGGGAATCCTTCGCCATTATGTAGGTAGGTCTTATTGAACTGATACTACTAGTGTGGCTGTAGAAGTTTGTATGAGATGAATCTAACCAAGTGGAGATTTTGTACTGGCTGAATTGTATGTACCAAACATGCTGTGTATTTTTCCAAGACATGTTTACGTCTCATCTATAATTTCTTGGGAAAGCAGTAACGTGTGGTCCTTTGAGAATACTTATTATTAAGCCTAAGAGAATATGACCATATTTTTCAAACAAAAAAATTCTTATACCAAGGTACGTAAACTAGCTCCTGTTCTGATTCTATGATGAATTAGTCCTCATTCTAGGGAGACTCGTGGCTGACACGGAAACTAGTTAAACTGGAACAAGCGTGACAAAGCGTTACATGTTATTAAAAATCAATAATGGTGTCGAGTCTGTTTATGCATTTTGCTAAATAAATTAAAACCGATGAAGGCTACCTTTTTAGTGCACAGTTTATGTTAGTTTATTTTAGTTCCCATAAGGGTTCACTACAGGCGGGCGGCCGTTTGTAAAACATAAACCAAATCCTCTTCGCAACATGTTTGTCAACATGTTGTGGCGACCCTATATTAAATGGGTAAAGGAGAAGAAAATTATGATGAATTTAGGTAAGCTTAGAATAATTCACAGAATCTACACCAATAAGTACGTGATACTATAATATATTATAATAACTCTCATCGAAAAAAAAAATATATATACAATTATATTAATATATACAATATTATAGCAATAATATTAATAATAATATTTTGTATACAAACATTTAAAAAAAACTACGTTGTACCTGGCTGAATATTTTCTACTAATCCGATCCAACTTGTCCATTCAGGTATAAATCGCTGAGCTTGAAACCCTGCCAACGCTGGTAGACAATTTTATTGACACACTCAGGTAGATATTGGGTTGTGGGCTCGGATGAGCTATGCTTGTGACTGTTGTGTTGGGTGTTTACGATCACGCTTTGCGACACGTGTGCACAGATTCAAGGTTAAGATGGTACTGAACAAAATCACTACATAGTATAAAGCAAAGTCGCTTTCCGCTTCCCGCGTATGTATGTATGTTTGCTTATATCTTTAAAACTACACAACGGATTTTGATGCGGTTTTTTTTAATAGATAGAGTGATTCAGGAGGAAGGTTTATATGTATTAAACCCGTGCGAAGCCGGGTCGCTAGTGTGGTATAAAGGGTAGAGTAGGTAAAGTGGGAAGGAAACAGTCTACACCAAAATTTAAGTGTTTTATGCATGAAAACTAGACTTTATTATTTATACCAATATGTGGGCATCTACCAAACGTCGTTTTGGGTACTCATAACTAAAAGAACGCGCGGGAAGACTTTTTATACAACCTGTTTATCGTCCAACCATTATTCTTAAAGCTAGTCAAAGGTTGATCATCGGTATTAAGTGTACTTGCTTTCTATCCTTTTACGAAAACAATGTTGCGTATGGTAAATTTGATTTGAGAGCCCCCGAATTTCGGGTAGTTCCCGACTAAGCACACGACAGCGACGTAAAGACCCCGCCAGTCTGTCAATTTGTTGCAAAAAGCTTTATCAATTCGAATTGAGTACATGTACCTCTTTTAAGCACATAAGCCCAACTGTGTGATGAAAGAGTTTCTGCTCACAGAATTGCTAATGGCCTGTCGTGTAACAAAACAATTTCTCATACTCTGTTTTTTTGAACACTGAGGACCTGCGCACATTAGCGGACGGGACGGCAGAGGATTAAAAAATCATCAATGCTCGGTGATCAGCCTCAGAGCATCGCAGCGCAATTTTACGATGCTCCGAAGCATTGAAATATACGAGAATATCTAAAATTAAAAATAAATCCTAAATTTTAAATCCTCTGCCATCCCGTCCACCAACGTGCGCAGGCCATTATTGTTGTGTTAATTTCCAGACGACCTTCGACTTTGCTTGTTTTTCTATTCGCAAACAGTAGGTAATTTCGAGTCGTCATACTATTTTGTCATACCGTGACTGCCTAGTCGAATAAAGATGCCTCAATTTCGATCCGAGTGGGATCGAATCCCGGTTGCACGTTCACATCATAATTTTCTTCTCCTTTTCCCACTTCATGTGGGGTCGGCACATGTTGACGAACATGTTGCAAAGATGATTTGGATTTGGCTCACAACCGGCCAACGCTCTTTGGGCAAGACTGCACGTTTACAAAGAAGCTATATGCTTAATTTAAAACCAGGTGGCGCTGCGTGAGATATTTCCTTATTCATATCGAGTTATCAAAATCACATTTTGTAACTGAAACAAAATACTAAGTAATTATAAGTCAAAACCGATTGCGCTAAACATTAGCCTTCAGTAATAAGGCTGCAGCCAAGTTCCAAGTTATGGTTAACTAGTAAACTTATACAATCAATATTTACATCCCAACTTGTTAATAATAGCAAGTGCAACTTTGAACAACTAATATTGTTAACCGATAGTTCTAACTTAAACAACATTAGTTAAACAATAGCTTGAGAATACACATTATGCACATTTACTTAAATAAATATTTGTGTAAATTGCACACAGCGCCATCTAGCCCCAAACTAAGCAAAGCTTTTTCAAACTATCATGATTAGTAGACATAACTATAGATTTTGACACGGGTCTTTATCACGTAATTACCTTTTTATACCGAAAGTCGGAAAGTGTCGTGGAAGTAAATTAAAGGTAATTACGTGATAGAGACCCGTGTCAAAATCTATAGATATGCAAAGCTTGTACTACGGAACTAGACAACGAAAATAATACTTATATACTTATTTTTGTAAATACATACACAAGATACTTTATGACACCCAGACACAGAAAAAACATTTATGTTTATCACACAAATATTTGTTCTGGGTGGGGATCGTAACCACAACCTATAGCGCAGAAGGCAGAGCTACTATCAACTGAGCTGTGAGGCCATCAAATTCTTTCACCACACTGGTTTTGTCATCACCGTTTACAATTTCTGACAATACAATGCAAAAATGAATACGAAAGTCAGTCATTGGATTGAGGGTCTACGTAGAGCGTCTACGTCGTAGACCCTCTACGCTGTAGCGTTTGTCTACGAGACCTACACTATATAGCTTAGCTAGACTATGCCCATTATTTTCGAGTAAGCGAATAAGTAAACACATTTCTTCTGCGCTGTAGGTTGTGGGTTCGATTCCCACCCAGGATAAACATTTGTGTGACGAACATCACTACATAGTATAAAGCAAAGTCGCTTTCCGCTTCCCGCGTCTGTATGTAATATGTATGTATGTATGTTTGCTTATATCTTTAAAACTACACAACGGATTTTGATGCGGTTTTTTTTTAATAAATAGAGTGATTCAAGAGCAAGGTTTATATGTATAATACATGCATAATATAGTAGAGAAACACTGATAATTTTAGAGGTTTCTAATGTGATGTCGTAAATAAACACATTTTTTTGCGCTTACATTGCAAATGCTGGCTGAACCCCACGAGATATATCAAAATAATGTACTACAGTATTGTACACCTTAAAAACGTCTGCAAAAAAGTCAACGATGGTATTAGAAATGTCTTACGCACAGCGAAGCGGGCACGGGTCAGCTAGTAAAGTATAAAGTATAAAAATCTTTATTTTTCTTACAAAATTGTGGGTTACATGGGTTGGGATCTCCTCTGTTAAGTTGCAATAACCTGTACATAGATGTTTGTTCTGTGTCTGAGTTTAAAAAAGTATATAAGTATTCTATCAGTTATCTAGTACCCGTAGTCAAGCTTTACTTAGTTTGGGGCTAGATGGCGCTTTGTAAATTCTACCAGTATTTATTTCGTATATTAAATACCACTTTGCTAAACGACCTACGATTTGTGTGACCTAGAAAAGTCTACATGTGTTTATGCAAAACAGTCAAGCCGTTTAGTTATCCGCAAATAGGTATCAGTTTAACATAAATGAATATAGAATGAAAACTTTCCCAAATAGGGTTGAAGTCAAGCATGCGGCCGGTTTTAAGACAAACAGAATCCTCTTTGCAACATGTTTGTCAACATGTTGTGCCGACCCCACATTAAGTGGGAAATAAAGAAGAAAATTATGAAAATAGAATGAAAACTATCGTGGTTGTTATTTATTTTAAATAATACGGCTAATTACCACGTTTTAACTTGTATTGCTGAAGTCTTAAGATAATTCAAATGCTCTTCATCATGAGTATTACCCTCAACCGCACGATTGGATCGTATGCCGGGATCAAAAAAACGTATCTCCACACACTACTCTCTTTAGACGTGTCTTTGACTACCCGTTATAGACATAAAAGGATCTGAGCGTCTGAAGATCGTAGAGGATGTCTACTGTACTTGGGAAATACAGTCGTGATCTTATTTTTTTATTAATTTTTAAACAACATGAGCACCTACAAGAACAAGATTCATACAACTTGATTGTATGAATCTTTAAACACGCAGGGGTGACGAGTTTCTGACGCGTACAGTACAATGTACATGCCTTGTATCATAATTTTCTTCTCTTTTTCCCTATATGGGGTCAGACAAAATGTTGACAAAGATTAATTTGGCTTATGTTTTACAACCGGCCACCTCCCTAACGTCAACCCTCTTTGGAAATGTACATGCCTTTGTATGTGATTCTTAAATATTCCAGTATCCTAATCCCGCGTATTACTCTCAGGGCTAGCAGTTTTCAAGACGCCAGCAATCAATACAAGAAAACCTTAGAATCAGTTACAAACAATAACTGATTTAAGAATACAAGCTTTGTTGTGAAAGGTTTCATGCGAACACGCGATCTATTTGTAGTGAGACTGACTGACTGGACTGAATGACAACCAACGTCCAGCCTACATCATGGGTGCGTTTCCATTGACGCGGAGTAGAGCGGAGCGAACCGTGACCAATAAAAACGCTCCAAATTTTTCCGTCAACTATTACAAGAACTATGATTGGTCAATTCACGGACAACTCCGCCCAGCTCTGCGTCAGACTTAGAAGCAAACTTTGAGGGTATCTTCCTTTTTAGTTGCTAAGTACTCCCCGAAACTGTACCCCTAATAGGGTGCAACGGTTTAAAAGTAACTTCACGGTGAAGATTTACTTTATATATTTTTTGATGAAATAATGCAGAACGCTGATTTTTATTGTAACAAAATAGATGTCAATATTTAAATATAACTTTAGTTATTTATGCATTAACGGGCGGATGTCCAGTTTAAGACGCGAGACACTAGTTTGAGACCAATTTAAACATTAAAATTTGTCAAGCCAACGTTTCGCACATTACGCGCAACTCGACCATTTGGTGCATTGTAAGCGCGGGCGAGTTGATTAATTAATTTAGTTTCTACATAAATCGGTTATTGAGCTAAAGTTGCGGCAACTCCAAATTAGCCAGAACTATTTATATAAAAGAGGAAACTGCAACTCGTGCAATGTTTAAACAGAATGCGGTAAGATCGATTTCCGCAGATGTATTTGTACCGCAGTGGATGAAAACTCGAGCTTTTTCAGTCAATGCCATAGGGAATCCATAGGATCAGGACTGGAGCAAGAACAAAATACCTACCTGCTACATTTTATATTAAAAGCAAACCTAGCGTCGAAATAAGGTGATATTCTCGCGAGCTAGAGAGTCACATGAGAGTTGCGTCAGAAAATAAAGTTGTAAGCTCGCATGCGACACTTTTCTCGAGCGATAAACAGATTATTCGATATATAATTCGATAACGAATTTTCAGATAGCTTTGATTTATCCCGTCAATGTTCAGGACTATTAAAAACAAAAAGGCTTTGTTATAAAACAAAAGGTTCAGTTATAAAGCTGTGTTTAAACTTTAAAAAGCCATTTTTTCGTGTCAAATTTCCTTTGTCGCCTCCGAGTTATCTCGTATGATGAATGGAGTGAATTTCGGACCAATTTTATGTAACCGTGTAGGAACGTGTTTTGGTTTTTGTTTTGTTCAATGTTATGTGTTTTTAATAAATAATTTTGTTTTAGTAATAAATAATTTTGTTGTCTTTAAGCGCTGTAGACAGGTTTTGGAAGGCGTGTTTTTGCAACTAAAATGATACCCACAGGTACATTTTGTCTGCATTGCGGTCTTATCATTGCCATGCTTGAACAGCGCTGAGACTTTAGAACAATGAAAACATGCTTAATGGTAATGTAATCGTATGTACAGTTGAATAATGACGTGAGACAGGCACTTTGAAAGGCATCTGTTAAAACTTTCTATTATAATAGTTTTTCTTTAGATTAAAATAGAAAACTCACTGTAATTAGATTAGACCAAATGTTTTTATTTCTATGTAATGATTTAACGGGCTTTTTCTACCATAATATGCATCATTTATTAATCCTAGCACGAGTTTTCAGGGTATGCGAATGTACTGTAAATTCCAGTTATGATTCTGCTTTTATAAGGATATCTAGCGGAAAATAAAAAAAAATGCATGAAAATGTCCTGTAAACTTCACAAAATTAGCAAAATTTGCATACAAATAAAGTTACCCGTATGTTGTAGGAAAAGCCCTAAATAGCGTGTCCAACTTAAACCAATGTTAGATAGTTATTTAGTTAGTTAAAACATAATATTATTATAAAGACTAGGATTATGATAATTTGTGTAAGACGATAAAGTACTAAGGTGCTCGTAGCATCTAGATAAATCTAGAATCTAGAATCTAGTATAATATTTCTCCACCTCAATCTTCACTTAGCTAGACACATTTCGGAATTGTAGCTTTAAAACATCATATCATCGGCAATTAACTTGTTTTACCTTCTGAATGAGAAATACTTTGATTCAATTTCACTAGAAAATACAGTGTATACAGTATACATCCTGTATATTTAATGTATTTTGTCGTACTCGATCGAGATCTTATCGATCATCGCAGAAAAAAATGAACAATTTTTTAACTTCATAATTAGGATATTTTCATCATATTTTTTGAGAGTAGCCTTAATATACCATTTACATAATAACACTGCTTCGGTTATTTTTTATTCAATTATTTTAAAGAGTCAATGAAGCAAAAGAGGTGCCTACGAGTATGTCAGGATCAAAGCAATTGGATAGACTTTGTCTCTACCTACCCCTTCAGAAAATAGGAATGTTTTTATGTAGGTATGTTTGTATTTTTATGGTAGGTACTCTTTACAATTTTGAACGTAGTTCATGATTTACATTGTCGTTATTACATTGTAGAGTTATTGCTCATTCAGAAGTAATTAAACAAGCGTAGTTTTTAATTTTTTGTGTAGTTAAGTCATAGTGCTTTATAGAATTCATAGTTAAAATAAACAGTGGTAGTCCTAAGTGCCCTGAGACGCTCCATCGTAAGTCACTTTTTACATCATTGATGTGCCAATGTGGTATTAAAAAAAATGAAAACTATCGTGGTTGTTAATCAACTCTGACTACCGCCTCTAGACATCTTCAAAGGAACAGAACGCTTGGAGATCTGAGAGGATGTCTACCGCAATTGGGGATTACAAGCGTGAACCTATTTTTATTCATTTTAAAATAAAATATAGCTTTCGTGTCGTGTCGTGTCAACTTGTATATCTGACTTCTAATGCTCTTCATCATGAGCATCGCCCGCGACCGCGATGAGAGATAGATAAATACTTTGTTCTATGTTGTTTAAAAATCGTCGTTTTAATCATTTTTTCAATATAAACCGTTTGTTTGAAAATTAAAATGGCTACAGCCAGCGCTATCACCCTACTATGGGAACTAGATAACTGATAGAATACTTATATACTTTTATTGTTAACACATACCTATTATATTAACACCCAGACTCAGAAAAACCATTTATACTTATCCATGAATCATATGCGAATTAATGACGTAAACCTTGACTGTTTAATTAGATCGTTTCAGGGCACTTTAGGCTTAGCAAGTACCTTAAAACCAGAAATCTTCGAGCTAGGTTCATTAGCGATTCCCACAAAGTCAGATAGGTATTTACTTATGAATTTCAGTCTGTAGTCTTTACCTACTTGTCTCTGGGGCCCTGGGGAAGGGTATGACCTGGAAAAAGCCAAGGGCATAACAAAAAGTTACGAAGACATTTTAGATCGAACGCACGCAAAGACATTTCAACATCCGAAAGGTTAAAGCGTATTCTCTAGTAACAAAAGTATGTGGCATTAGGACGAGTTTACACCTACGCGGAGCTGTGCGGAGCGGAGCGGACCATGACAGCGCTCATTTCGAGTTTGAAAGTGTCAAACGCTGTGTTTGGTCCGCTCTACGGCTCCGCGTAGGTGGAAACTCACCTTAAAGCTCGCCGCACACACACTATATTATTGTTATTATAACAAAGTTATTGTGATAGCCCAGTTACATTGATTGGCTATCACAATAACTTTGTTTCAAAAAAATTTTCTTTAACTGGCGGATCTAAGAGATAGGTATGTGTATATAAATGTTTAACATTTAATGTATACGTGACAGCGCCGGCCGGCTTCGTACAATAATATTGTACAGGTACAGTGAGCAGTCACACACGGCAAAAATTATATAATGATAAATATTTCTACTTGATTTGCCAATAATAATGCAAGTGTGCGGCTAGCCTAAGAGATCGACAAAATATCCGCCTAACCTTCGCAGGATATTGTCTACGTTTCCCGCCCAGACTGGTCAAGGACGCTTAGAGGCACCATTTGCGACATTACCTACCTACGTAGGTACTTACATGTATAAAATATTTTGTAATTGTGAACAGTTAATGAGTATAATATAGGTTACATAACTATGATTTTTAAACGGGTCTGCAACTACTGCAAAATGTGGGTATTGTGCCAAACGTAATGTTTGAATGTCCATTTGATACCTTCAAGGATCAAAGCACATTGAGATCTGAGAGTATGTCTACCGTACTTGAGGATTAGTCGTGGTTTTTTTTTAATTTATTTTTTGGTTACAGTTACTAGGACTACTCCCGAAAACTAAAAAAGGATGGATATTGATCGAATCACCGAAAACAAAAGTGGCGAATTTTCCAACTTCATAATTTGGCTCTTTTCCAAAATTCCGACGCCTGAATGAAGACAGTAATTTTTCACTTTGGATTCAGTTTATTAGCGGGTACCTATTATTGCCTAAAGCAATACTCGTATCATAAAAACTAGTTTTACATCTTTACGCATTCATACAAAAACCATCAGTTAAGATGATATGTGAAATGTTTGGTTTTTTTATGGGCCGATTCTACCCAGATAAGACGGAAAAAGTGATAAAACTGCATTATCTTGAAAACCATCAAAATTTAAAAGAAACTGTCTATAATTTACTTAGCTAGTATGATTATCTAAAGAATTATATAAAAATGAACTGTTTAGCTATTCATAGTTTTGATTAAAAACGAAACTAGTGATTTTGAAGAGCCAATTTTGGAAAAAAAAAACAATAAAAAATTTACCACTCGTGTTTCTGTCTATAAATTATCTAGATTATATCCTTATGTTATCTTTGTCATAAAAAACAAAACTGTATGTTTTGCGGTTATTGAGAAAAAACGGATTCATCATTCATCAAAAACATTTATTACTCGTCTTAAACATACCTCAGGATGAACTACTGAGGCATTTTGTTTTTCATACTGAAACAATATGGTTTTCACTAAGGAAATGGTAGTGTTAGGTGTAATTGTGCCTTCACTTTTCAGGTTTAGTCTAAATACCGATATGTAGGTTACCTACTGGAGTATACCTACTTTGTTACATGTGAATGTTATGTAGCCAATTATATTCGACCTCTTTCGTGTAGTGACGT
This sequence comes from Hydriomena furcata, assembly GCA_912999785.1. NCBI lineage: Eukaryota > Metazoa > Arthropoda > Insecta > Lepidoptera > Geometridae > Hydriomena > Hydriomena furcata. The sequence continues at coordinate 1,362,389 of OU538834.1, read as the reverse complement.
CAGAGTGACATGGTTATAACTATCCGCAAATGTCAGACTTTTACTTCGAATCATCACGCCACATGGTACCTCGGTATATAATTCATTTTTGACGTGCCTCTGACTAACCACTTCAGACATCTTCAAGGATCTGAGCGCCTGCAGATCTAAGAAGATGTCTACCGTTCTTGGGGATTACAGTCGTGATCCTATCTATACTAATATTATAAATGCGAAAGTTGATTTTCAGGAATTTTAATGTATTACGATAAAGTCGTAAAAAAACGATTTCTTTAATCCACGCGGACGAAGTCGCGGTTAAAATCTATTCCCTTATTTTTTTTTCATTTAATAATTTTGTGGTCAAGTACATCCGTGAAAAGAATATTCACTAAAAGCAAAGTAGGTGTTGGTCCAAGTGCTTTTAAGCTAAATTAAAATTGAAAAGATACCAACCTAGATAAGCGGCCCCTTTGACCACGGCCTTATCATGTAACTGATCTGATAATAGCACATTACTGTCTAATAACATTGGGAATTTGACAGTTGAAACCGATTATGATTATCAGTTCAGGACGAAAAGCTATTGTTACGAAAACAACTAAAAACTGTTCACGGATACAAAATAACTATTAGAAAATGGAATTGAATTCGACTCTATCAACATTTCAGTAGTTAGATATCTCTAATTTAAGTTAGAACACGAATGAGGGAACATAATTAGGAAAAGTAGATTTAAAAAGTTTTAGCTCAATTCAAATTTAATTATATCTACCTGCAAAGTTGCAAAAAATACCACTGATATAGAACACGCACTGTGAAAGAATTAGAAGAAAGATAATAAGAAATTGTGAGCACATTACGATTTCCGCATACTAAAAAGTATAAGGGGCCGTGCTACAATCTCTAAAGTAGAACTATAGCAGTATTATTTTAAAAGCGAAAGTGACAACACTATACGAACACGTATGGCGTTGTCACTTTCGCACCCCGAGTAATACTGCTTTAGTACTTTAAAGATTGTAGTACGGCTCAAGCTAACTTTTGTTCTGATATTTAAATTCATTTTTGTATGTATTGTCGAATTATTACATTATTTAGTTTTTTTTTTTTTTTTTTTTTTGTACGTTTTCTTTTCTACATTTCTGAAGTTATTAAAATAATGGGATATTTGTTATCCTATGCTCTTAATAAAATAAGTAAAGTTTGGCCAAAACATAAAAGACTATTGTTACAATAATTACAATCGGAATTATAAGTATTTGGGAGAAAAGCTTAGGTATAGCCGTTAAGTAATTTGATCAAACAGGCTGGTAAAGGGCTGCAATGCGATGCGATACGACGCCTGCACGCAGGAATATAGCTTTTATCTCTTAAAATAATTGGAAGACACAGCTCGCAGATATTTGCGATGCGATGCGATTTCGATTATGTGTGGGAGCCGTAAAATAGTTTTATCAATTTGGCATCAACAGCTGCGGGAAAAATGAGTAGTCAAATGGCATGAAGAAATACGAATCCTATTTCTTTTTGATCGAACAGTTTGATTAAATAATTTGAACGTCTGTGGCCCGCTTTACGAACTGGCAGACGAGTGCTAAAGAGGTGCAGGTTCGATTCCCACTGCAGAACCAATTTTTGCGGGTCAAAAACACAAGTGTTATAAAAAAACCTATGTAAAACATTTTTTGTTTATAAAAGGAGCAGTGACCAGACTTGTTTAAAAAATATGTACCTAAATGCTTGTGCTATAAACGTACTTTAAGGCTAAACTCAATAGTTGTACTAAGACTGTCCTAAGTAGGTGGTGGTGGAGATTCTGTTGTGTCCACGTTAAACTTCCCTAAAAACGATCGCTCTTATTCCTTTACGATAAAGTCTAAATTAGCGTAACATCAATATGACAGTTCTAAAACTTAACATAGTTTTAAAAGATTTTACGATTTTCGTAAGTAATTTAGAAACATCATGCTAAATTTAATCAACATGTAAATTGGTGCTGACTAAGATGACACTTAAATGTGTAATATATGCGAAATAAAATATTGAAATTACTTATAAGTTTTAGGACTGTCACTTTGATGTTACACTAAATTAGATTTTAACATAAAGGAATAAGAGCGATCGTTTTTAGGAATCTTAGGTTTAGCGGACACACCAGAATCGTCACCAATGGGTTTCTAACCTCATAAATACTTATAATTTTGTATTGCTATGTATGACATAAATCTTTAATATCTTACACCTAGAAGCTTAAATTTCAACTGGCACTTACACTGATATATAAATAATTATGGTATGTGATATTTTGGCTGGTTGTATAAATATTGTGCATATTTTAATAAGGGAAGCAGCTTTAACATAGAAATAAGAAGCTATTTCTTCACACCTTACCTACTGGCCTATTAAAACCTAACTATAGATTTTTACGCGGGTCTTTATCACGCAATTACCTTATTTTTTTCTATAGTTATGTCTACTAATCACGATAGTTTGAAAAATTACAATTAAAACCTTTTTATATTCTACCTTCCAATACAATAAATATTATTCAAATTTATTGCTACACGTAGGTATTATAATAAATAAATTCTGGGTCTTTGTACAATTTTTAAGCCCAAGTTACGAAAATATAATATTTTAAGCTCCATTGTTGCATAATTGTTTACATAAAATGTTCGGTATAAACGGGGGTAGTCAGAGGTACGTCCATGTTATATTTGGACGTGCCTATGACTACCCCCTTTTGAAATCTTAAAGGATCTAAGCGCCTTGAGATCTGAGAGTATGTCTACCGTACTTGTGGATTACAGTTGTGATCCTATATATTTTTTTTATTTTAATTACTTATAATTAAATTAATTATAATAAAATTTTCTCATAAGTTATTATATTTTTTATGATGTTTCTGTATAAATGACCAAGTTGTGAAATCTGCATGTTTTCAATTTGATCTATTTTAATCTAAGTCAAATTAAAATGTAAATAATAATGCATACCTCTTAATTAGCTTATTAAACACGATAACTAAAAATGGATTTTATTGATTGTATCCTCCTTACTACTTTACCTATAATATTCCTAAAGGGCTTCACACACAGCAGCTATGAGTATAATGTATATTGTACATTACATCCCGGGATGCTCCAGCTATATAAATGTATAGCTTTAAATTATCTTAATATATCACACACACATCAGGTAATGTAATGTATCTTTCCCTTCATTTTATTATATGGAAATGTATTGAGATGTAATAAGATGTATCGAAAAAAAATATATTTTTATATTGCTCTGTATATTAAGATATGAGGATGTAAAAATGTATATTATAGCTGCCGTGTGTGGTCTCCTGACGATTTCTATAGAAAGATGTAATGAGATGTATCATGCTATAATTTACATTATTACATCATAGCTGCTGTGCATGAAGCCCTTAACCAGTGGAAACCTTTGCGATTTTGTTCACATGAAGTCTAATTAAAACATACTTCAACCCCGCTGCACTCCCTTAGGAGCTGAATTTTAGGAATTTATTTCTTTCCCCAAAACACCCTATTACACCCCTCGAATTTCAAGTATGTATGAGAAAAGTATCATCAAAATAAATGATGTTATGTTTGCATCAGACATTTCAAAGTGAAACTTGTAGGTAGGTACTTTAATTTTGATTACACTTTACTGGTTTTTGTAGGCCGTTCATTTGCAAGGACTTGCCTACTACCTAAGCACTACTACACTACACCCCAGCTACTAAGACGGTTCAAAGTGATCCTTGTGATTTTAATGAAATAATACCTATTGACTTGTACATGATTGTAAATTTCTGCCTTTGTTTTAAGATGTATATACCTCTAATAACATAATAATTGGTTTTTTAATCATAAACGGAAATAACCAACAGTTTAATATTTATGTCATGTATATGGTGATGTAGGAAATACATATAAGCGCATATTTAATTGCAGGCACTAAATAAAATGGTAGGTATCATTAAAACAATCAACATACCCTTAAGAATATATTTAACATATAAAAATATAAGATCCGTAACAAATACAATATCTTACCCTAGTACTGGAATGTTCTAGTGCCATGTCAAACCTTTGACTTCTAGATCTTTCTTAGCCTCTAAGATCTCAGCCTGGAGCTCCTTTGCAGCACCCTCACAGTTATTGAACGTGAAAACTCTGTATAGAACCACAGTCACTGCGTAAACACCAAAGAGGATCACGAATAGTATGGGAGACAATAATATCATATTCATGTTCTTGTCAATAGCCGGGTGTTTGACGTATCCGCCGACGAGGGAGTACCACACAGCAAACATAGCGGAAATCACGGATATCCATTCTAGGAGTTTGGTCATTCTGTAACAAACAGTCCGGAATTTAGAATATCGAGAGAACACAAACACATGTAGTTACATGGAATATGTATTTGGAAATGTGCCTTGTTGATATTTACCTGAATACAATTATAATTACACTAAATTGTTCGGCATTCGAAACGTCGGCAAATTGGGTTTTACGGATTGGTGGTCGGTCTCAGCACAGCAGACGGAAGGGAGGGAACAGCTGATCAATACATACAATATGACAGTGACAGCATATTTTTTTTGATAGCAAAATGGTCAAAGGAATATGAACGCGGCAATGAGATTGGATTTTATCTAAAAGCATTGTAAACAAAATTAATAATAATTATTATTTAGATAAGGTGTTCTGTCTGTAAGACGTGAAGTTAAGAAAATAATGTCTTTTTTAATAGTCGTCGTGAATTTTACTCATTTTTGACATCGATCTATGATTTATGAACAGTAATTTTTGTTTTCTTTATCTGGCAATTTGTTAAAGGAGGACAGTGTACTCTCACGTAATGTCTATCTCAAACGTACTCGAGGTATCTCGAATTATTATCTTACTGCGAAAAACATAGATAGAGTAATATTTTGAACAGCTATGCTATATTTGTTAAAATATTACTCTAGATTTGTAAGGAACAATAAATCAAAACAAGTCAGAAACTCAAAACAAATGATATCATGCAATGCAAGACAAACTAGAAAAACTTGAAGAGGAAAGAATTATAGACTTTAGCCTGCCCAACAAATAATTAAAAAAAAATCTAAACTTCAAAAAACAGCTGGGTGATCGCGAAGGTTGTTGCTTGTTGTGTTGTTGGTGTTGTCAAAGGTGTTGTGTTGTGTGGGACTGTGGTGTGGTGTGTGGGTATCGTTTTTCGTGCCGTGGTGCAAATTATTTGTTTACATCTCCACGATGAATGAAATTGATGACAAATTTTACTATGTGTATAGTTCGTCTTTGGATCATAAAGTGGAAATTAAAATGTAAGTGCTTTAAACATAAATTGCGACTAACGCAGTCTTTGTTCGACTTACATACCTACTGATCTATTTTTTACCTTTCGCAACTTCGAAACAATATTACCTGCCTACTGAAACGGACTTATAACTTTCTTATTTCGGTTCAGAATTAATTTTCATCCAATATTCAAGAACTTATTACACAATTACTTATGGTTGTCACATAAACATATAGTAGCATGTAACCTTCCAAGTAGCATATCAAAAATCTTCTATCTACCTATTGTGAGACCTTTAAGTCAGATAGGTACTTAGTGTACCTACAAACTACTATTTATCCTATATGCTGATCCAGGTCAAGAACTAGGTATATCTATTCTATATCTATTTATTAAAAATTGGTCCAGCCATTACCTATGGTATGATTAAATTTTAACACAAACTTTCACATTTGTATTATTAGTAAGATAATCTAGTTGGTACAAACATAGGTATCTACCTAGTGTGTCAATTTAGTTGAACAATAAAAAAAAAAAGACAGTAGACATCCTCTCAGATCTCCAGATGCTTAGATCCTTTGAAGATGTCTAGTGGGGGTAGTCAGAGGCATGTCCAAACATATTTGGCACAAGCCCACATGATGCAGTAGTTAGTATTCCATATTTGACAGGTAGCAAGCCCATCGCCGCTTATAAGAACTTTTTTTAAATAATAAATACCTACTAACTATGCTAAATGTGGGCATGTGCTAAATGTAATGTTTTTGATTATCCCCTTATTATTTAAGATTTAGATTATCTCCAAGGAACTGAGAGCCTGGAGATATGAGAGAAATCTACCATCTTCAGAACTACAGTTGTGATCCTTTTCATAATAATCCATACTAAGAAAGTTGTAGGTCTAATCAAAAGAGAGTTCCTAAATAATAAATCTCTACATTTAATTAAATTTTCTTTCAGTGGCACTTTAGAAGGCAAGCGCACCAAACCTGAATATGACAAGCTGCTCTCCGACCCCATGCTTAAGTTCTCTGGACTGTACCAGGAAGGGTGTTCCGACTTATATGTGACATGCCAGATACTGAGCAATGGCGAGGCCCTTGCACTGCCCGTCACTACCTCGTACAAGTCGTTCACAAATAGATGGAAGTAAGTTTAGTTTAACTGTCCTCACAGCTCTGAAGGTAGTGGGTTGGGTTCACTTCAGGACAAACATTTTGTGTGATGAAAACATTAGTTTGTTCTTGTAAGTAAAGTTTTTACAAAGTAAAAACACAGTATTTTAAGTATTTATAATTATGATTGTACTGAAGTACCTACTATACCTACTAACACCTAAAGCCAACAGTTAATCAGTAGTTGAAACTTGAGGATTAGGTATAGGTAACTCGTATTTCAAAAGATTTTCAGAGAAAGCAGACACATGCTTTCCTCAAGTCATACTTACTTACTTACCTACTTATTAAAAAATAATTAATTATCTTTTAAAGCAAGAAATATTTATCAATAGTGTAGGAAATCGTGTTGTTGTAATGCTCAACAGAGTGGAAAAAACTTGTATAAAAAAAACCGGCCAAGTACGAATCTGACTCGCGCACGAAAGGTTCCGTACCATTATCTGTAAAAAACGGTCAAAATAATCACGTTTTGTATGGGAGCCTCACTTAAATATTTATTTTATTCTGTTTTAGTATTTGTTGTTATAGCGGCAACAGAAATACATCATCTGTGAAAATTTCAACTGTTTAGCTATTACGGTTCATGAGATATAGCCTTGTGACTGACACTGTTTTATTTTTAAGCAAATAGTTATTTTATCTGTAAGTTTTAATTCTAAATCAAGTGTAGCGTGTGTTGCTTTTTGAATTTGTGCTGAAGCTCTTTAGTTATTTTTTTTATTGCTGTACGTACTTGAGTAGTAGGTACTTTTAATTATTATTCTTGTTTGAGCCTTCACCTTGTTCGATTGGCACCACACTGGAGCTCTACATAGCATTAAGGAAAGGATCATAAAAAAAAAGGTAGACCCCAAGCCGTGTTTGTTGCCTGATTCTTCTAGGCTTGGTCGCGTGGAATCGGCGTAGCTTCACCTAATTCCTAAGACGTTTCAAAGTGATCCTTGTGATTTTATTGAAATAAATGATTTTTGAATTTGAATTTGAATTTGAATTGACAGATAGACGGACAGTGAAGTCTTAGTAATCGGGTCCCGTTTTTACCCTTTGGGTATGGAACCCTAAAAAGCAATGCTATCTTGCATAATGCATTACTTTTAATTTCAAGTTATTATGTAATAAAAGAAATCTCTCGCAAGCCTACTCTCAATGTCTGTGGTGCAAGGTTACGGTTCGATTCCCACCGCGAGACGAATGCTTTGACAATGATCTGGGTGTTAGGTTCTAAGGGCAGTTGCTCTAAAACCAATATGACTATTATAATATAGGTACCTATGTTGGCTGCTTGTTTATTTAGCTGCTTTTGAGGCCGAAGTGGCCACTTTAGTTTTGCATTCTTTTTTACTGTTCACGTGGTAGGTACAGTGGCGGACTTACACATTTGCCGCCTGTAGGCTATTGAATTGCACCCCCCAGAGATTATTTTTACAATACAACGATTTAGTTAAAAGTGGTGATTCCTGTAAGACATTTGGCAAAATCAAGTGATTGGCCAAGAAGGAAGGAAGGGAGGTAGGCCTCTGTCCTGCAGTGGGACGATAAAGGCTAAAATAAATAGTGATGCTTGAAAAAATAAACCCAAATTTGCCGCCCCCTAAAATCTGCCGCCCTAGGCTCCAGCCTACTGGTAAATCCGCCACTGGGTAGGTACCTATTATAATCTATACTGTCTTCTATATTGATTTAAAGTTTTGAGACGTAAAGTAACCTGAGTAGGTTACCTTTTCCCCAAAATCTTCTTTTGTTTTTCAAGAATTTCAATGTTTTACGATAAAGTCGTCAATAATCGATCTTTAACCCGTTAGTATTCCTAAAAGCGGCGATGGGCTAGTAACCTGACACGTATGGAATGCTAACTACTGCAAAGTGTGGGCATGTGCCAAATATAATGTTTGGACGTGACTACCCCCATTAGACATTTTCAAAGGATCTAAGCGCCTGATGATCTGAGAGGATGTCTACCGTACTTGGGAATTAGAGTCGTGATCCTATTTTTTTTTAAAGCTAGTCTCTAAATATATAAAACTCTTGCTTTACTGACTGACTGATCTATCGACGCACAGCCTCTAAACCACTCGACCTAGAAACTACATATTCCAGTTAAATTATTTTTCAAACTATCGTGATGTCTAATAACATAACTATAGATTTTTACACGTTGGGAAAATAAATTAAAGGTAATTAATTAGGTACCTACGCGATAAAGACCCGTGTAAAAATCTAAAGTTTATTCTTATAAATAAATAAAAATACTAATTTGAGGATATTGTCGACTAATACATCTATCTTCTTAGTATTTGATAAAACACGGCATAATTTTTACATTCTTGTTTTTTACGTTAAGGCGCTCCCAGTCGACGATTGTTCTTGTTCGAAACGAAAAAATAAATACTTGTGAACAAGCCACATCTGCTATTTTATAATGTATAGTATATGTGAATAAAGATGTACCCATCTTTAATCACTTCGATAAATAATCCTACCGACCGCTGCAATGACGACAAACACACGTCGGCGCGTGGTCCGCCTTAGCTTTTCGAATAAATTAATGATATAAATTATGTATAATTACTTATCAAAAATCTATTCTAATAGAAATCTAGATCTACTTGATTTTAATAGTAGGTATATAAAATATTTCGATCATAAATTCTAAAACGTATCATTTTGAAATAATATCTTTATCGTGAAAAGTTTCTGCTATTATGTTTTCAGCTTAATAGAAATCTAGGTAGGAACCTGAAGTAATATACTTATAAAAATAGGAGATGTGGCTTGTTCAGAAGTATTTCTTTTTTCGTTTCGAAAAAGAGCAATCAGCGACTGGGAGCCCCTTAAGCGCCAATTTAAACATTAATTCAACAGTTTTACAAATTGTAGATGACAGAATTTTTTCAATCACCATTATAATAGTTCAAGTTTCGGTTTAGCCTTAAAATGGATAGCCTAAGCTCTGCGCGCACTACGGAAATTAATCGTTGCGATAACAATCGCTAATCTACCTATTACCATATTATACCCACTAAATTCTTCTTATTTTTCTTCTGCGCCTTATCCCACCTCACCATGTCCTCGTGGGGTCGGCACAACATATGTATGTTGCCAATGGATTTGGCTTGGGGTGTTTTACAACCGGCCGCCTGCCTGACGTCAATCCTCCTTGGGAATGCATGCTGGTTGTGCACTTTACCGACTAGAGTCCGCGGCGCGCACTGCAAAAAGAAACCGTTTGCGAAACACTTCTTCTTTCGACTTACATTTCACATTTTAATTTCGTAGTTTTCACAAGGTCTATAACATCAAGGTAAACTGGTAAACTTCATAACTAACCTTGAATGAAAATGCTTTATTGTAGGTATACCAGAAAAAAAAAACATAAACTTTAAACTAGATAACATTGCCATCCAGCGTGGCAATGGCGCCAGTATCTTGGGAACGCTTCCGAATAATCTGGATCAGTTGAGCTACCTATATAGACTGTTTGCAACGGGGTTTTGATAGCTCAAATAGATCTTGTGTATTTTGTAAAATAATCTGTAATAAACTAGATTAAAAACTACCATATGACAAAACGGGAAATTACTCACGTAAAAATATATTGTGTTAAAGTATATTGATTAAAATGTATAATTTGCGATCTTATCCTAACCTTACAGCTACAATAAGTACAGTAAGTAAGTAAAAGTTCATTTTTTGTATCCAAAGCTTACGGAACTAAATGTTACATAAAATTGTTTGTGTTATGTTAAGCTACCTATCTACATGTTACATTATTAACGATAAACAAACAATTTATAACTGTAAGAACACTAACTCCCACCCTAAGAATATCCTGTGTTGTGGGTAGTTACAGGTAAGCTTATTTTTCAGCTGGAATGAATGGGTCACCCTGCCAGTTCACTTCAGCGATCTTCCCAGGAATGCGACACTAGCTATGACGATCTATGACTGCGCAGGCCCGGGCAAGGTGATGGTGGTCGGAGGAACTACCATCTCGCTGTTTGGAAAGCATGGCATGTTGAGACAGGTAAAGGAAATTCCCGGTTTTTAGGTAAAGGAGCGCGTTATTAAATAATATTGTTGAAAGTTTATGAAGTATTATTTTTTGTTACCTTTGAGGTTGGCAGGCAGAAAATGCTTTCAGCATTAAGCCCACCTTTTTGTGCTACTTTTTTTTGTGCAATAAAGTATTATTATGCAGATAATTATTTCGAAACAACTTTGAAATAAGCAGAGGTCGTTATTGGGTTAGTTTGATAGTTAGTTTCTAAACAGGTAGGTAAGTACTTATCGAACACTCGTAAACCTATAGCCATAATAATGCTTTAAGTAGGTAATTTATTTATAACATAAAGTAGATCTAAACCAGTTAGCTATCCTATTTTATAAAATGACACATCGAATTTGAAATAAATTATCTAACTAATATTCAAAAATTTCCTTATTTTTTCTAGTGTTGCGTAATGTCAGATAGATTGGCGTCACAGTTGTGGTCACACTAGTTTCCGTCTGCGATTTTACTCGCGTGATACCTGGATAAAAAATATATGCATATCCGATATGCTATTCCAGGACATATGATGTGTAGGTATATTCTAAGTTCCATCCAAATCCGTGTGGTCGTTTTGGCCACGAACATCCAAACATAAACATCATAACAAACTTTAGGATTTATAATATTAGTAAGATTGTCACTTTGTGTGAAGGAATTGACTAACCTACTAAGGTGTGAACCGGGCCCTTACTCTTCACAAAGATTTCGACAATATCGAAACGATTTGACATTTCTCCGATATATACGGCCAAACCGCACTCGTAGAAAAAGTCGTCTGTCGTAGCAGAACGTATCAGAACGTAGCAGAACGTATCAACGTATCAATGATGTCAATCGTCAAAAGTAATGTCGGTCGTTCCATTCTTCAATAGTCGGAAACGATGTAAAATTTCTCCCTATCGTTTATCGTTTTCAAGAGTAGACCCCCAGAACTGACCGTTGACTTACTAGGTTATATCATCATCATCATCATCATCATAAACTTGGCTAGTGATAGTCAACCCGGATTAACCAGTGACAATAAGTGATGGCTTCGGTTAATGAAGTAATTAACCTTTACCCCATCTCGTGTAAGACCACGCGTGGGCCAACGTGCATTCTTGCGTAAAATAGGGCAAATTACTCATTTGTTTTCTCTGGAGATAGCAGGCCCAGCCCCTACGTAAGTGACCCTACGATTATGTTATCTGTGTTTATAATTAATATCTTATTGAACCGTGCGTTTGAATAATGGACTTGTTTTTTTCTTTGGTTTTTGTAAGGAATTTAATAATATTACCAAAAAAATACTAAACAAAATGTTGGGTAAAAATTAAAAGAAAAGAGTCCCAACCAAAGTCCTTGCCTAAACCTTTGCTTTTTTCTTCATTCATGTGTCGTAATTTATATTGTATACGTAGTATCGATATAGTATCCTCTTCTATTTTTAATTTAAACACTTTTTGATTATTATTAACTTTAAAACAACTCCTTACTATATGTTTAGATAGCTAAGGCAATAGACTCACAAGCCTATGTAGTTTCTAGCTATTATAGATATGCGCGTGAAAAGGTCACTGCATTACTGAACCCAATCCGAGCTATCTTCGGAAGCAATACAGAGATTCCTGTTCAGTACGTTTGCACACCCTTGACCATGTTCGTGTATACTACTAAATTATACGCTCAGGAAATTGGTTTTGAGAATTTCATACCAATGCCTGGTTGGACTTTGTGATTATTTTATTCCTTTTTTCTTTCAATTGGCTATTATTTCAAACGTTTCATTATTTTTGTTATATCAAAATTGTTGTTCGTCATTGTGTTTTTGAAGCATTATAAAAATGGGAGGATCAAATAGTTCACTTCGGATTTCGTGCAAGAAAGTATACGGAGAGTGTATATGGAAGATCAAACGTGCTTTTGGCGCTAAAGCCATGTTAGCTGTAACAAGAAAACGAAAAATGGTTTGTCATTTATATAATAAGGAAACTCGCAACTACTTCCTGCTTTACAGACTCTTTGGTCCCGTAGGTTTTTTTATTTACGAGTATGACTGTCTTTAAACGTTATTTTTGGGTCGGAACTAATAGTGTATACGCTAACCAAGCTAACAATTATATAGACAAGAATGTACTGAAATGAAAAGAATGGATGGGGGTGAATCGGGAAAAACGTAACATCGTTTCCGACTATATTTTGAAAGATATAATGACGTGCATTACTTTTACAATTGACATCATAAATACATTCTACTACGACAGACGACGATTTGTAAGAGTGCGGTTTGACCGAGTATATCGGAGCACTGTCAAATCGTTTCGATAATGTCGAAATCGTTTTACAGAGTCCTGATGAAACTGGTGATAATTACACCGTTTTTGCTATATTCGATGGAGTAACAACCAAAGGTTTGATTAATCAAAATGTTGATAAGTTTGTGTGTATAGGGAATGTTTGATCTGCGCGTATGGCCAGGTGTGGAAGGCAGCGAGAGAACTCCAGGCAAAGCGCCGGATAGAGGCAAGGAACAGATGCAGAGATTGGCCAAGCTCGCCAAGAAGCACAGGAATGGACATATGCCTAAGGTTAGTTGTACAACCGGTTTATTTATAAACAGTAGTAGAGTGAGAGCGCTGGTTGTGGCCATTTTTACAACATTTTAACTTTCAAATAAAGATTACATTGAAAAAATGTTTAGAACGACGATTTTTAAACAACATAGAATAAAGTATTTATCTATTTCGTTAGGTTAAGCAAAGGTTTTGTAACAGGCGATATTTATTTATTAATTATTCATATTTAAATAGACAAAACGGGGAATATTTAGTTGTGGTCAATCAAGTCTGGAGGTTTACGCATTACAACTGTCACAAATAAAAACGGACCATAGACAAAGAATTGTATTAACTATAGATTTTAAACAAGTTTGTTTGCTATGCTTAGTTATTGACTGCCAAAATAGAAAATGACCAAAACCGGGGTAGGCACCACAACTGGGTCTTTGAGCCTATATCGGTTTCTCCCAAGCAGCCTAACTGTCTTTTAGTTTGAAGAATTGCCGGTGAAATGACAGGCATACGGGGCTTATCTCCTATATACCTCAAATTGACATTTAAATAATAATAAATAAATATTGGTGGATATTATCACACAGCGCCATCTAGTAACTAACTAAGCAAAGCTTGTAATATGGGAACTAGATAACTGATAGAATACTTATATACTTTTTTTGTACATACATAATAAAACTCAGACACAGAACAAACATTTATGTTCATTACACAAATATTTGCCCTTGGTGGGGATCGAACCCATACAACCTACGCTGGAGGCTCTGCCTTACTACCAACTGAGCTGTGAGGCCAGATGATGATGATTACATATTAATTGTTGGTTTCCTTAATTGATGCACTCATTAGTGGAGAAAGGCTCGTGATGTGTTAATGTTGATAATGAGAATTCATTTAGTTATAGCATTTTGATTTTAGTATGTACGTACATATTCTACTATACATACAAAAGAAAGTCGGGTTTGTTACAACACTTATAACTCAAGAACGGCTGAACCGATTTGGCTGAAAATTGGTGGGGAGGTAGCTTAGAACCAGGAGACGAACATAGGACTTTTAACGGGAACGGGATCGGGAGTTAATTCTAAAGCGATACGAAGTTCGCCGGGTTAGCTAGCTAAGTAATAACACTAGCTTATGCTAGCGGCTTCGCTCGCGTGGTACCTGGAAAAAAAGCAGCATAATATGCTTAATAAGCAGCATAATTCCAAGCTATAGCATATTCAAAGTTTCATCCAAATTAGTTTGGACTAACCCGTTTGTGAATACTTCTTCAACTGTCATAAAACGATATTTTAATAATAATTGATTTCTATGACAAAGTTGCAATGTTTATAATCACTATATTTATACTAACGTATAATATTATATCCTCGATACGAGTATATTTTTTTATGAGACAGGTTCTTGTAAATAAATAATATTTTCTTTATGATTTATAAACAACTGTTACATGTTTATTACGCCCCAGTCTAGAATAAATCAGCTGCGTTCGATATTGAACCTTAAGGCCCTGTATGTCGACGATTGCTCTTTTTCGAAACGAAAAAAGAAATACTTCTGAACAAGCCACATCTCCTATTTTTATAAATATATTACTTCAGGTTCCTACCTAGATTTCTATTAAGCTGAAAACATAATAGCAGAATCTTTTCACGATAAAGATATTATTTCAAAATGATACGTATTAGAATTTATGATCGAAATACTTTGATACCTACTATTAAGATCAACTTGTGATTTGTTGTTAAAGATAGGTACTTAATATGTAGATCTAGATTTCTACTAGAATAGGTTTTTGATAAGTAATTATACATAATTTATATCATTAATTTATTCGAAAAGCAAAGGCGGACCACGCGCCGCCCATCGTGCCCCGTGTGTTTGTCGTCATTGCAGCGGTCGGTAGGATTATTTATCGAAGTGATTAAAGATGGGTACATCTTTATTCACATATACTATACATTATAAAATAGGAGATGTGGCTTGTTCAGAAGTATTTCTTTTTTCGTTTCGAAAAAGAGCAATCGTCGACATACAGGGCCTTAACTTCTTGGTAATATCTAGTTTAATTTTAATCTTGAAATAGGATCACGACTGTAATCCCCAAGTACGGTAGACATCCTCTCAGACCTCAAGGCGGTGAGATCCTTGAAGATGTTTAAAGGGATAGTCAGAGGCACGTCCAAACATTTAATTTGACACATACCCACATTTTGCAGTAGCTAAAATTCCACTAAATACAAATTATATTACCAAAAAATTAAGTTCCTAATGCATTAACAAGTAAAGTCAAAGTTACTTCTTCCACAGGTTCCTCATGTTTAAGTATGTCATGTTTTATCTTTTTGTTACCGCACTCCTGAAGCCCAAGATACAAGCTCTGCGCTTAGTTTGGTCTTCGCTAGTACCTATTTAATACGTTAGTATCCTCATTTATCAACTCGTAGCACGTCTTGTAAACGTTTTTCTCTTTTTGGCAATAAACTTTATTTTACTTTACAGGTAGATTGGCTGGATAGACTGACGTTTAGGGAGATAGAGATGATCAACGAGAAAGAGAAGAGATGCTCCGACTACATGTATCTGATGATCGAGTTCCCTACTGTCCAGATTGATGGCACCAATGTAAGTGATTGTCATCCACTAGCTTTTAACCGCAACTTTGTCCGTGTAGATTCAGGTAATCGATTTTAGTCGACTATATCGTGAAATATTGAAATTCCTGAAAATCAAAAGATTTTTTTCAGAAAAATCGTTGCCTATGTCGGTCCCAGGACTTTAAACTATCTCTATATGAAATTTCATAACAATCGGCCCAGCGGTTCGACCGTGATAACATCACAGATAGGACATACAGACAGAGTTACTTTCGCATTTATAATATTAATATAGAAATACTAGCTGGCCCTACAGACGTTATCCTGACAAATTTCAATAATCCCGCAGAAAAAAGCACTTTCACTTTTTCCCGAACTTTATGCCACCCTTATCTTAGTGGTATCAAAAATAGCCTACAACCTATTCTCATACCTACAAAATATACACAAAAAAAAACATGAGAATCGGTCAAGCCGTTTCGAAAGAGTTTGGTTAAAAACACTGTGACACGAGAATTTTATATATAAAATTATGACTAACATCAGAGAAAAAGAATAAAAAGAGTCCTAATCTTATCTTATCTTATCTATCTAATACTAATATTATAAAGAGTTTGTTTGCTTGTTTGTTTGTTTGCTTGCATCGAATAGGCTCCGAAACTACTGGACCGATTTGAAAAAATCTTTCACCATTATAATCCTACATTATCTGATGAACACAGGCTGTAGGATATCTTCAATAATGTTAGGGATCCGTATGAAAACTTCGTTAATGTAACCCAACTTGTGAAAAAAAATCACAAAAAAACCTTATATCGCGTTTGCTGCGGAAATCATTGACAATAGAGCAAAGTGATGTACTACAGTTTTATAAAAACATCAATATCTACAAAAAAGTCTATAATATCATATGTCTAACTATTAGGGATCCCTATTGAAACTTCGATAATGTAACCCAAGGTGTAAAAATAATTACCATAACATCATTACACCCGTGCGACGCCGGGGCGGACTGCTACGGGTAAAGACATTTATTTCTCAAAAAAGAATACAATTCACTTATTATGAGAAATACAAGATAATCTTAATTCTAATGCTAGTTAGTTATAATGTGATAGATAGATTACTTTAGCCTACTTCTTTTCTTTTACAGCATGCGGTTGTGTACTATGAGCAAGACGGCGATGAAGTGTATCAGTTCAGAGCTCAGGCGGAGATAGTCACTGTTCCGGACTATGAAATATTGCAGGTAAATTTATAAGCGGCGATGGGCTTGCAAATTTCACTGGCCTCACAGCTAATAATAATAATAATAGTAAAAGCTTTTATTTATAGTATTTTATTATGTACGAGTACTTGGGTATCTTTTTATATATTAAGTGGGTGATAGACGTACGAGCAAGTACGCGTACTTATGGTTCGCCGACCTTTTTCGCTTGTGTGTCACCGTAAGTACGCGTACTTTAAAACCGCCGCGCAAAATCGTCGGCGATCCAACCGGTCTGAAATCTTGCTCGTAGCTCGTCATGGCTCGAACGTGTGGCAGCATTGCGAGCCGCGAGCCGCCATTTTGTTTCGACTTCGTTTCTTTTTTTTAGTTTTTAAAATGTAATACGATATTATTCCTAAATAACACAAAGCTTCTTCAGTCGACGACATCGCAATACAGAGTGAGTAAGCTTCACGTGTGTCACTAACGTCAAGCCGAGTAAGTTCGCGATCTTAAAAACCGCGTAGGTACTATAAGTTCGTACGTCTATCACCCACTTTACGCTCCACACCGTCGAGCGAGAGGAAACCCTGAAAAGCGGGACAGAGCCTAATAAAATCTAGTTACCTACCTATGCTAACTACGTAGTTAGCATTCCATACGTGACAGGCTGCAAGCCCATCGCCGCTTATAAGAATACTAACTGGTTTCCTCACGATGTTTTCCTTCACCGTTTTGAGCACGTGACGAAAAATCCATTGATGCACGCCGGGATTCGAACCCACGACGATTGAAAGTCGAGGTACACTCGGTCAACACGGCAATAATAATAAATAATAATAAAGCATAGAATGCTAAATCAAGTGTAGCGTGTGTTGCTTTTTGAATTTGTGCTGAAGCTCTTTAGTTATTTTTTTTATTGTTGTATGTATGAGTAGTAGGTACTTTTAATTATTATTCTTGTTTGAGCCTTCACCTTGTTCGATTGGCACCACACTGGAGCTCTACATAGCATTAAGGAAAGGATCATTAAAAAAAAGGTAGACCCCAAGCCGTGTTTGTTGCCTGATTCTTCTAGACAATGGTCGCGTGGAATCGGCGTAGCTTCACCTAGTTCCTAAGACGTTTCAAAGTGATCCTTGTGATTATATTGAAATAAATGATTTTTGAATTTGCTAACTAGTGCAAAATACTTCCAGGAGAACTTAGTAGAAAGCAAGCAACACCGACTGGCGCGTTGCTTACGCGCAGGACACGCGCGTCGAGATGCGAAGCCAACTGCGAGGGAGAGGGACTTGTTGTCGGCTGCACTAGCTGCACCCCCGGCTGCACACGCGATTGCTCTGCAACACGACCTCGTTTGGAAGTACAGGTGTGTCTATCTTTGGTACAAATGACATGGTACAGGTGACATTATCTATGGTACAAAGAAAATTATGGTACAAGTGACGGCAAAGGCTGTCACTAGCAAAACATTATGCAATTATTTTTTCCCTTAAATTTTAGTTTTTGTTTCAGATTCTACTTATCGTCCAACAAACGAGCTCTAACTAAATTTCTGGAATGCGTCAATTGGAATCGACCCGGTAAGTTACTTATACTTATACACTATCTATAATATCTACACTATTATTATAAAGAGGTAATTTTTAGGGTTCCGTACCCAAAGGGTAAAAACGGGACCCTATTACTAAGACTTCGCTGTCCGTCTGTCTGTCCGTCTATCTGTCCGTCTGTCTGTCACAGGGCTGTATCTTATGAACCGTGATAGCTAGACAGTTGAAAATTTCACAGATTATGTATTTCTGTTGCTGCTATAACAACAAATACTAAAAACAGAATAAAATAAATATTGGGGCCTCCCATACTACAAACGTGTTTTTTTTGCCGTTTTTATAGATAATGGTACGAAACCCTTCGTGCGCGAGTACGACTCGCACTTGGCCGGTTTTTTTAATATTTATTTTAATGGATAAATTAAAAAATACTGGTCCAATTTTAAAAATTCCTTCATCTATCAAAAGCTGCATTATCAGCGAGTAACATCTAAGTATATGTCTCTTGGCGTTACTGACTGACTGACTGACTTCGCTTTACTTTTTATTCCGATACTATTACAATACTTGGTTTGTGTGGCATAAATGTTGTTTATGATAAATTTTATATTATTCCGAGGCTTATTTTTACTTATTATTATTGTCGTTTCTGAATAAATGGTTTTTCTTTTTGTTGTTTTTCGGAACCCTATTACTAAGACTTCGCTGTCCGTCTGTCTGTCTGTCATAGGGCTGTATCTCATGAACCGTGATAGACTAAACTAGCTAGACAGTTGAAATTTTCACAGATTATGTATTTATGTGGTTGCTCTAACAACAAATACTAAAAACAGAATAAAATAAATATTTAAGGGGGCTCCCATACAACAAACATGATTTTTTTGCCGTTTTTATAGATAATGGTACGGAACCCTTCGTGCGCGAGTCCGATTCGCACTTGGCCGGTTTTTTTCTTTGTTAGTTAAAGATGTGTCTCGGTTGTCACAAATGATAATAATAATTTGTGTAGGCGAGGTGCGACAAGCTCTGCTGATGATGAAGCAATGGGCGCCGATGGACGTGGAAGATGCACTGGAACTGCTAACTCCTCGCTTCAACCATCCGGCGGTTAGGAAGTAAGATGCACTAAATATTTTTCAAAACCTAGTCTTTTGACTTTTCGATAGGTAGATTTATTTTTTAAGGTGATAAGTGAAAATTTTGACGTTTTGTATGGGCTGAGTCTACCCGGATAAAAGTTTCACCAATCGTGTTTCCGTCTGTAATTTATCTAGATTAAATTCTGAAGTTACCTTTGTCGTAAAAAACAAAACTGTATGTTTTGCGGTTATTGAGAAAAAACGATTCTGCATTCTTCAAAAACATTTATTACTCCTCTTAATAGATATTTTTAAGATATGCAGCGATGGGCTTGCAACCTGTCACGTATGGAATTCTAACGTCTGCAAAATTGTATCGTAGTGGGTATTGTACAAATGTAATGTTTAGACATGCCTCTGACTAACCCCTCTAGACATCTTCAAGGATCTGAGTGCCTGGAGATCTCAGAGGGTGTCTACCGTACTTGGGGATTACAGTCGTGATCCTATTTCTATTTTTTTCATCTTTGTAATAATCAAATAACAGATGAGGGTATTTATTAATTAACTGTATCTCGTACTGTATCCTCTCTTCGCTTTTCTATTGGTCGAAGCATTTTTTGTTCGACATTATCCTAATCCTAATAATATTATGGAATGCTGATGATAGAAGAACTATGTTTGGTTCAATGTTTGATGTTGGCCGATGTAACAGTATATTAGCTTCACCGATGTCTGATGAAGCCAAAAAAATGTGTTTCCTAGCTAATAAGTGCTTAGACAGGAAAGAATCCAATTTTTTTTTCTCTCTTTTCGTTCTTTCTTTTTTTTGTTAACCTAGTTAAGTTGTACCGATTGGGCGGTGTGGTCGCAAAGCGACAAAGCCCTCTTTTTTTCTTACGTTTAATAATAATAATAATAATAATATAAATGCGAAAGTTTGTGATAAGGCTGCTTTGTTTGTTCCTTAATCAAAAATAAACGACAAAACGGATTAAGATGAAATTTGCTGTAGAATGTAGATAAAAAATCTCATAATCCGAAACACAACAAAAAAATGATAAGAAAACGCAAAAGGGATGATTTTGGTATAGATGGCGCTGGTGTGCAACAAATCTGACATCACAGACGAAAAACATTTAGTTTTTTTTTAATTCGATTTTTGAATTTTGACAGGACAACGTCTTTCACGGGTCAGCTAGTCTATATATATAAAAATCAATTGCTGTTCGTTAGTCTCGCTAAAACTCGAGAACGGCTGAACGGATTTATCTTATCTTGGTCTTGAAATGTTCGTGGAGGTCTAGGGAAGGTTTTAAAGGAGAAAAATTCGAATAATTGCCGGAAAAACTCTAAAAACAGCCCTTTTCTTTTTCCCATTCAAAAGTTTTCTAACTAAAACGTAGAGTCCATTTGAGCTTTATTAGGTTTGATAATACGGTAACGGGAACGGGAACGGGAACGGAAACGGGAACGCAGACGGGATCGGGAACGGGGACGGGAACTTAAGACAACATTTGTTAATTCTAAAGCGATACGAAGTTCGCGCTGTCAGCTTGTTGATTAATATTTTGAAGAACTTCAAATTTCCTAACAAAACATACCATCGAAGTCGGTTTTTTAGTTTTTTACTTTATAACTGATATTTTACAACAGATACGCCATATCCCGCCTAAGACAGGCTCCAGACGACGATCTCCTCCTCTACCTCCTACAACTAGTCCAAGCCTTGAAGTATGAGGACTTTCTGGAGATACATTCGGAGTGCGCCAAGACTTGCGGAAAAGATATGGCGGTGTACTCTGATTCGGATGGCAAGCTGCTGCAGAGCGGGCATAGGGGTAGTCAGGCCAGTCTACTCTCTGCTTCAGGTAAAGATAACCGGCCTCAAAACTTTTGTATTATTAGTATTGTATGTCAGTCCGGTTTCCATAGTACAAGCTTTGCTTCGGACTAGATGAGGTGTGAAATCTTCACCAACATCTAAACAAGCAGCGTGTCCAACCAAGTTCAAAGAAAAAGGAACTGGGAACGCAGCGCCCCTTCAAGCTCGGATCCAGCTTTGGCGCCAGGGGGGTCACGTGAGCATTACTAAGTAGGGCAAAATGTTGGCTTTAATCAGGATTTGAAGTATGCAGTAATGTAGACCATGGTTTCGTGTGATTTTGACCGAATTTTAAAATTCGAGTGTCCTAACACAAAAAAGATACTTAATTATATACATTTTGCTGCGGTAACGTTATTTTGGCAAAATATTATCGAAATAATGGAAGTAGCTAAAAACTAACTGGTAGGTTAAAGGTATTTGTGTGTGCTTATGAGCCAAAAATTTAAATCTGTGTCTCCAAAGACTCCAGAGATTTTCAGGATTTTGTTAACTATGGCAAAACTTCAAAGTCATTTTACAAGATTTTTACATGGACCTGGACCCACCCCAGGAATGGGTCATGACCCCTATGACCCTGGATCCGCCCTTGCGCCCCGTGTGTAATATAACAGGAATCATTTCGAGCTACATTTGAACCCTTTACAACACGAAACCTATTTAATTTGTTTATTTATTTGACTTTAGCGTTAACTGCAAGTGAGATGACGTCATCAACCATGAGCCGTCGATCGGTAGACGAGACAGCAGGAGTAGCCACTGAAGATGATGATTTGCCCATTAACGCGGAAAATAATAACTGGTAAGTGTTTTTCTACACAGATTTTTTTTAGTCTTCTTTACAAGCTTTAACTTTTAACTTGCAATGTTTGTTTGTTAAGTTGGAATCTTGCAACTCAATTTTGAAGCAGTTATCCCCAACTGATTGAGGTAAAATTTTGCATACACCTTTAGTTCTGGTGACGATACAATAATATGGTGACAGCGAGCTGATCTGTTGATGGAGTCAGGAGCTGTTCAAAATTCACTCACTCACTCACTCACAACGGAACTCCAATAATGTCAATAATTCGATTGAGTAAAATCTTTGCATTCTTGTCAAGTTCCGATGACAATGTTATAAGATGTGATAAGGATAGCGCGCTGGTGCTCTTTTACAAAAGCTTGTCAGAAAAATATTATTAAAAAGAAAACTTTTTTGTTTATCTTCTTCAAAAACAATTACAAAAAATTGTTTCAAAGTCAAGTCTTATTTTAGTAAAACCACAAGGATCACTTTGAAACGTCTTAGGAGCTAGGTAAAGCTACGCCTGTTCCTCGCGACGAGAATCAGGCAACAAACACGGCTTGAGGACTATCATTTTTATCAATGGTTTTTTTTAACGTTTAATTATTGAAATCATTAGGATTAATTCCAAATATTTGTGTACTAGTAACCAACAAAACCGGACAAACCCTGGGTGGATTTTAGGGTACCTACAATATAAGTACTAAAATTGAAACATTATAAATAATCACTACATAGTATAAAGCAAAGTCGCTTTCCGCTTCCCGCGTCTGTATGTCTGTATGTATGTTTGCTTATATCTTTAAAACTACACAACGGATTTTGATGCGGTTTTTTTTAATAGATAGAGTGATTCAGGAGGAAGGTTTATATGTATAATAACATGCTACCCGTGCGAAGCCGGGGCGGGTCGCTAGTTAAAAAATAAAAATAAAATAGAATCATCATAGTCTCAGTCTCAGGCTTGTTTGGTCATCAAATTAATCATTATAATAAACTTAAAACACTAATATCGTCTTGACTTTTCGTTAGGACGAAATATTATCGTCGGTTTTCTTTTTAATATATAAGACGTAATTAATTTTTATTGGTCTTTGGGCCTGTTTCATCATCTTCAAGTAAAGTGTTGATTAGTTACTCTCCAGTTAGAGCTAAATTAATGTATGAAAGTGTCAAAACTATCAAATGTCGAATGGTACGTTCGTTTTCGGTAATCGCCGAGTAGCTGACATCCTCTCAGATCTTGCTTGGATCCATGATAAATATCTAAAGGGGTTAGTCAGAGGCAAAACATTACATTTGGCACATGCTCACATTTTGCAGTAGTTAGAATTCCACGTGACAAGTAGGATTTATCGTAATGAAATAATAATAATAACGAGTTCGCACACAACCTGCTATGCTGTTCATAACAATGTTCCAATTAACCTAAACTACTTAAAACAGCGATAAGCACGTTCTCACGCAAACAATACCTCGCTTAGCATCGCTAATCGGTTTGATGACGTCATCAGTCATGATCATAGATGAGTCAGCAATGATTCACGGTTTGTTGAACTTAGTGTTTGATATTGAACTCACAGCTAAGTTGGTAGTAACTCTAGGTTGTGGGTTCGAGTCCCGCCCAGGGCTAACATCTGTGTGATGAACATAGATGTTCGTTCTGTGTCAGGGTGTTAATATGTATAATAAGATAAGTATGTGTTTACAAAAAAGTATAATAAGTATTCTATCAGTTATCTGGTTCCCGTAGTACAAGCTTTGCTTAGTTTGGGGCTAGATGGCGCTGTGTAAAAATGTCCACCAATATTTATTTAATGAACATTATAATCTTATTCAAATAAAACAAACATTCTAACTACACTACAATAACCTCTAATTATCCTCAATAGAACTAATTATTTCTAACATAACTACTAAACTAAACCACACGGATAATCCGCAAAAAAATTTCGACCGGCTGCCCGTCGCTCCAGTGGCGCAATTGGTTAGCGCACGGTACTTATAAGACAGTGTTCGTGAGCGATGCCGGGGTTGTGAGTTCGAGCCTCACCTGGAGCATATTTTTGCATTTATTATATTTTTTTTACCCATAAGAGAACATAGTTTGTGTAGAACATTAAATGGTATTTTAAAATATACTACAAAACGACTTACTAAATGATATTCGGTTTTTGTTTATTTTATTAGTGGGTTAGCACATTCCATTATGCGAAATATGCCAAATGTTTGGACGTGCCTCTATCTACCTTTAGATATTTTCAAGGATCTAAGCGGTCGGAGATCTGAGAGGATGTCTACCGTACTTGGGGATTACAGTCATGATCCTATTTCATTTATTATTTTTGATAGTAGAGTAATCTAATGTTAATAATGTACTTTTCATACTATGCCAAGGTTGTCCGGTAGATATAACTACTTGGCGATAAAACCATTTATTAGAAAACAAAGTAAATTTTAAGAACTATTTATAACAAGCTGTCCCGATAGACGTTGTCATGTCTAACTTGCAATTTTACTGGAAGAACTTCTCCTGACACTAACGAATACAACAAAAGAATTAACAAAATCGGTCCAGCCGTTCACGCGTGATGCCGTAACCAAGGGAAATAGGGTTTTTTTTTATATAATAGACTAGCTGTCCCGACAGATAACGTAGTCTTTCAT
The DNA here is from genome assembly GCA_912999785.1 of Hydriomena furcata. Taxonomy (NCBI): domain Eukaryota; kingdom Metazoa; phylum Arthropoda; class Insecta; order Lepidoptera; family Geometridae; genus Hydriomena; species Hydriomena furcata. Next base: position 1,337,520 of record OU538834.1, on the reverse strand, counting down.
ATAGTACCTAGGTACTTCCTATTAATCCATCTCCAAAACAGATACGAGGGGGCGTTGCAAGCGATAATTGAATGTATATGACACAGATTCGAAAAATAGGTCGAATCAATATCTCTATATGAAGAACTATCGGACAGGGGTGAAATGAAAGTTTTACTCGCATTATGCACTGCTATTAAGCATTGTTTGTACGATGAATTTCAGTGAGGAATTCAATTATGTTTGATTTTCATTTTAAAATAATTTACTACAGCCCATCAAAATGAAAATATTGTGAAGTTTTTATTACTAAACATAGTTTATTGGCGTGAAAACGCAAACCGTACAGACTCGCTCTGAACAATGAAAGGAAATCTACTTTATAAAAACAAACAAAGTGTTCATTCCAAAAACAGTTTTTAGGATTCCGTACCCAAAGGGTAAAAACGGGACCCTATTACTAAGACTTCGCTGTCCGTCTGTCTGTCACAAGGCTGTATCTCATGAACTGTGATAGCTAGACGGTTGAAATTTTTACAGATGATGTATTTCTGTTGCCGCTATTTATATAACAACAAATACTAAAAACAGAATAAAATAAATATTTAAGTGGGGCTCCTCTTCCAACCCACTCACACTCGCCTTATATACCTGTTTTGTCAATCTTCCTTCTTTCTTTCTCTCTGCCCAAATCATCTAATCATATCTTTCTCAATCCTCATTACTACGTCTTCTTTCTTCCCACACATAATTTTCAAGATTTTCATATCGGCTGTATTTATTCTACTCTCAACAAGAATCAGAGTAGAATAAATACAGCAGACTCAGATCATGTTTTTTTTTTAATTTTGCTTTTAATGTTGCCATTATGTGTCACTTTTTGATTAGTTTTAAAATATAATTATGTGGCCACGAAAATAAATTTATTCTTCTCTCTTTTATTGTGAAATATATAATTTTCTATCTGTCTAGTGAGGCAGCAGAAGTAGCCTCAGAGCTAAGCCTGGCGATGTTCCTGATGGAGCGCGCTTGCAATAACAGCGTGGTAGCCAACTACCTGTATTGGTACTTGCTGATCGAATGCGAGGATCAGCTGGGTGCTCAGGATATGGCGGCTAGGCACATGTATCTGGCCGTTATGCGTACTTTCTCGCATCGTCTGGCCAAAGGTGGGTACTAACTTGTCTCACAGCTTATTTGGACTACCAAATAAGCTGTGTATATAATGTGCAAATATGTTACTAAACTTTGCCTTATGCGCTGTGTAGGACTGATGAACGGATGGATTGACGGATTGACGGATGGACGGATGGACGGATGGATTGACGGATGGACGGATGGACGGATGGATTGACGGATGGACGGATGGACGGATGGATTGACGGATTGACGGATTGACGGATTGACGGATGGACGGATGGACGGATGGACGGATGGATTGACGGATTGACGGATGGACGGATGGATTGACGGATGGACGGATGGACGAAAGACGAATAGATGAATAGAAAGACAACAAAGTGATTATATAAGAATTCCAGTTAAAATTCTTACAGCCTTATCTTCTAATTTTCCTATGGAAGTGTCCTGCGACTTCCATAGTCTATACTCTATACTCAGTGGTGGATTTATACTAGGGGCAGTCGGGGCTAGTGCCCAGGGCGGCAAATTTTCTAGGGGGGCAAAATTTGAAAAGTGAGATAAAATGTTCTATACAATATATAATTAACTAATTCTTTTAAATAAACATTTTATCTTTCAAGAAATATAATTCAAGTATTATGTATCACATTAAAATTTTGTATATTATAATATAGGAAATTTAAGTAAAAACTATTCAAATAGTTTAATTAATTTATTTCCATAACGGTTTGAAAAAATTAAAGTTGATATTTTTATTTTCTGGAATTGATAAATTTATGTAGTTTTTTTAGAAGAATTAAAAATATTTTCAAATTATGTATGTCTTTGTGATAACAGAAACTTCTAATTCTTAAAAAAATAAGATATCAAAACTATTAAAATAAAATTTAAGTCATAGGGCGGCATTTTCGCGGCATTTTCGGAGCGGCATCTTCAGTGCCCCAGGGCGGCACAAATTTAATCCGGCCCAGTTTGTAATTACTAAATTATAGTATAGACTATACTGTAATATAGTAATTACAAACTTAATGTTATTACCCTGTATACCTAAGTGTATATTGTTTTTTGTGCAGGCAACACGGACCACCAACGCACTCGCTCGTTCCTGGCGCGTCAGCAGGTGTTCATAGACAAACTGGTGAAGCTGGTTAAGACTGTCACTAGGGAAAGTGGTAATAGGAACAAAAAGGCGGAGAGACTACAACAGGTATCTATACTAATATTATAAACTAGCAGTCCGGAGTCGCACGGGTGTAATAATTATATTATAGGTATTTTTTTACACCTAGTGTTACATTATCGAAGTTTTAATAGGGATCCCTAATAGTTAGACATATGGTATTCCATATTTTTTTTGTAGATATTGATGTCCTCTTTAAAATTGTGGTACATCACTTTGCTCTATTGTCAACAATTTCCGCAGCGTACGCGAAATAAGGATTTTTTTTTGTTTTTTTTTCACACGTTGGGTTACATTATCGAAGTTTTCATACGGATCCTTAACGTTTTTAAAGGATTCTATAGCCTATGTTTATCAGGGATAATATAGGATTCTAATGGTAAAATATTTTTTCAAATCGGTTCAGTATAGTTTCAGAGACTATTCGATGCAAACAAACAAACAAACAATCAAATCTTTCCTCTTTATAATATTAGTATAGATGCGAAAGTAAGGGCCTGCGCACAGTGGCGGACTGGATTTAAAATTTATCAATTGAATTGAATAGTTGTTCAATCGAAATCTATACTTCTATACTAATATTATAAATGCAAAAGTGACTGTCTGTTTGTTGCGACGTTATCACGGCCAACCTCTGACCGGGCCGATTGTGATAAAACTTCATTCGGAAATAGTTTAGAGTCTTGGAACGGACATCAAGTCAAAATCAAGTCGTCAAAAATTGACTTATTTAGACTACGCGAAGTCGGTTAAAGCTAGTACAGCATAAAACAACAACTACAATAGTTTTAATTCTATATTTAAGCCGTGTTGGCCGAGTTGGAGGTCCTACGACTTTCAATCTGAAGGTTGTGGGTTCAAATCCCGGCATGCTTCAATGGATTTTTCTGTTCGAAAAATTTATAGGTGCATCAAAAACACGTGCTTACAACGGTGAAGGAAAACTTCGTGAGGAAACCAGCTAGTATTCTTATAAGCGGCGATGGGCTTGCAACCTGACACGTATGGAATGCTAACTACGGCAAAATGTGGACATGTGCCAAATATAGTGTTTGGACGTGCCTCTGACTACCCCCACTAGACATCTTCAAAGTATCTAAGCGTCAGGAGATCTGAGAGGATGTCTACCGTACTTGGGGATTACAGTCGTGATCCTATTATTATTATTTTTTATTCCAGCTACTGGCCGACCAAGACGCCTTCAAATTCAACTTCACAAACTTCGAACCGATGCCATTTCCTCTCGATCCTAATGTCACCATCAAGGGCATAGTTGCGAAGAAGGCTAGCCTCTTCAAATCAGCCCTTATGCCCTCGAAACTGACCTTCCTCACCACTGAGGGGGTGGAATATGAAGCTATCTTCAAACATGGGGATGATTTGAGGCAAGATCAGCTGATACTGCAAATGATAACGCTGATGGACAAGTTGTTGAGGCGGGAGAATTTGGACTTAAAACTCACGCCTTATAAGGTAAGGAATAGGCATTCCAAGTACAAGCATGGCTTCACAGCCAAGGGCGGATCGGTCACGGGAACATTACTATCGCAAAATGTTGGCTTTTATCGGGATTTGAAGTATGTAGACCATGGTTTCGTGTGAATGTGACCGAATTTTAAAATAAGAATGTCCAAAAATAAATAGATACTTAATTAAATACACATTTTGCTGCGGTAACGTTATTCCAAAATATTATCGAAATAATGGAAGTAGCCATAAACTAACTAGTAGGTTGGGTAGCTTATAGGAATTTGTGTGTGCTTATGAGCCAAAAATTTAAATCTGTGTGGCCAAAGACTCCAGAGATTTTGTTAACTATGGCAATACTTCAAAGTCATTTTACAAGATTTTTACATGGGCCTGGACCCACCCCAGGAGGGGGTCATGACTCCCATGACCCCCCCCTGGATCCGCCCTTGTTCACAGCTCAGTTGGTAGTAACTCTGCCTTCTGCATTGTAGGTTGTGGGTTCAATGCCCAGCATAAACATTTGTGTGATGAACATGTTTGTTCTGTGTCTGTGTGCTATAATGTATTATAAGTATGCATTTACTTACAAAAAAAGTATATTTAAGTATCCTATCAGTAATCTAGTACCTACCTAGTACAAGCCAAACTTTACAAATATCAATATTTAAGGCTAACCAATGAATTTAGCGTAATGCTAGATAGCCTAAGGCCTTCCTTATGAATTTGGCTATTAAATACAAATAGATTTTCTCAAATCCGACTCGTCGTTCAAACAAACAAACTCTTCAGCTTCATATAGCTTCATTCAGCTATATAGTATGGATTTTTATATTTTATCTTTAAGGCGAGTAGTAATAAATGTTTTTGATGAATGCAGAATCGTTTTTTCTCAATAACCGTAAAACATACAGTTTTGTTTTTTTATGACAAAGATAACTTGGGGATTTAATCTAGATAAATTAAAGACAGAAACACGATTGGTGAAACTTTTCTCGATAGATTTATTTACTTACCAAAGTTGGCTCTTCAAAACCACTAGTTTCGTTTTTAATCAAAACTATGAATAGCTAAACAGCTAATTTTTATATATAATTCGTTAGATAATCATACTAGCTATGTTAATTATAGAAAGTTTCTTTTTAAGTTTGATGGTTTTAAAGATAATGCAGTTTTATCGCTTTTTCCGTCTTATCCGTGTACAAAAAACCAAATATCACCTTAATTTGTAGGTTCTAGCGACAAGTTCGAAGCACGGCTTCCTCCAATTCGTGGAGTCGGTGACAGTAGCCGAAGCGTTGGCCGCTGAAGGAAGCATCCAGAACTTCTTCCGGAAGCACAATCCCTGCGAAGGCGCCCCTTACGGCATCAAACCTGAGACCATGGACACTTATATAAGAAGCTGTGCCGGATATTGCGTTATTACTTACTTATTGGGTAAGAGATAATCTTAGAGGTATAAAAAAAAATAGGATCACGACTTTCATCCCCAAGTACGGTAGACATCCTCTCAGATCCTTTGAAGATGTCTAGTGGGGGTAGTCAGAGGCACGTCCAAACATTATATTTAGCAAAAAAAACTGAAAGTGTTTTTTTCTATGGAATTATTGCAATTTGACAGGACAACGTCTGTCGGGGCAGTTAATAATATTATAAATGCGAATGTTTGTATGTCTGTGCCTCAATTATGCCTAAACTCAGGATTTAAAATGAAATTTGCTGTAGATGTATGTAATGCCCGAAAAAAATCTATCAATAGAATTTAATAGTTATCGAAATATTAAATATTTATTCGTACGTGTTTCGATCGGATAACTATTAAATTCAATTGATAATTTTTAAATTCTCTGCCGTCGCGTCCGCCAATGTGCGCAGGCGATTAAACGACCTTTTTAATGTGCTTTTAAATTGACTGCTTACCAACATTTTTAATTTTCCAGGTGTCGGCGACCGTCACCTCGACAACTTACTCCTCACAAAGTCCGGGGCCCTGTTCCACATAGACTTCGGCTACATTTTAGGACGTGACCCGAAACCTCTGCCGCCCCCCATGAAGCTGAGCAAAGAGATGGTGGAGGCTATGGGGGGAGTGCATTCAGAGTTGTACCATCAGTTCAGGAAGCAGTGTTACACCGCCTTTTTGCATCTGCGCAGGTGGGTAAAACCTAATCCAACCAATATCATAATCCTTGTGATCCGAGTGGTAAGCACCTCGACATTCAATCCGAAGGTTGTGGGTTCGAATCCTGGCCGTGCATCAATGGATTGTTCTGTTCGAAAAACGAGCTTACAGCGGAACAGTAAAACATCGTGAGGAAACCAGTTAGTATTCTTGTAAGCGGCGACGGGCTTGCAACCTTTCATATATGGAATGCTAACTACTACAAAATGTGGGTATTGTATCAAACATATGTTTGTACGTACCTCTGACTACCCCCTTTAGACATCCTCAAGGATCTAAGCGCTTTGAGATCTGAGAGGATGTCTACCGTACTTGAGGATTACAGTTGTGATTCTACATTTTACAAATGTCATTTTTAGGGTTCCGTACGCAAATGGTAAAAAATGGACCCTATTACTAAGACTTCGCTGTCCGTCTGTCCGTCTGTCTGTCACAGGGCTGTATCTTATGAACCGTGATAGCTAGACAGTTGAAATTTTCACAGATGATAGGTATTTCTGTTGCCGCTATAACAACAAATACTAAAAACAGAATAAAATAAATATTTAAGTAAGGCTTCCATACAACAAACGTGTTTTTTTGCCGTATTTTACAGATAATGGTACGGAACACTTCATGCGCGAGTCCGACTTGCACTGTGCCGGTTTTTATATTTATTTATTATGATTATAGACACGCAAACTTGATGCTGAATCTGTTCTCTCTGATGGTGGATGCGTCAGTCCCCGACATCGCATTGGAGCCTGACAAAGCTGTCAAGAAGGTGCAAGACAAACTCAGGTACCTCTCTACTTATGACATTAGTGTCATAGATTCATTGCTCCAACTCGCTCTATCAATAATAATTAAGATTAATTTTGCATTAAAAATAAGTACAGACTTTAAAAAAAACACAAACAATGAACAAAATTAAACTAAATTAAATTAAACTTAACTAAATTTGACGATTCTAAATGATCAAAGTGATTTCAATTAATAAACGCTTTTTTGATTTTGATTCTTAGACACCCTTAAATAAAATAAATAAATATTGGTGGACATTTCACATATCGCCATCTAGCCTTAAAATAAGCTAAGCTTTTACTATGGGAACCAGATTACTGATAGAAAATTTACATACTTTTTTCTGTGAATAAATACTTATAATACATTATAACACCCAGACACAGAACATACATCCACAAATATTTGTCCTGGGTGGAGATTGAACCTACAACCTACAGCGCAGAAGGCAGAGATACTACCAACTGAGCTGCGAGGCCAGTCAACATATTTTTGAGAAAGAGAATCATTAGTTAATCAATTACATTTATTTTCAGGCTGGACTTGGGAGATGAGGAAGCCGTCCACTACCTTCAGAATCTACTGGACATGTCAGTGACAGCTGTCATGGCGGTGCTCGTCGAACAGTTCCATAAATTCGCACAATATTGGCGGAAATGAGGGTAGTTTACCAACTGGGGGAGGTAGGGGAGTGTTATCGCGAAGTACCGCGACAATTTATAATACCTATAGAAATTTTACGACAATTTTGCAGACTAAAATAACGCTCACTAAACTTACCCTCGTATTCAGGAACGACACTGAGAACACGCACCCACAGTGGACGAAATCTTTTTTCATAATCATCACTTTATGTGTTGTGTGACACTACATAGTGTAACTAGAGGCACACTGTCGTGTGCCACTAGCCAAAGTTGAGCTCTAGAGGCACACGGTAGTGTGCGCCATAGTGCCGCTCAACACATAAAGTGATGTTTATGAAAAAAGATTTCGTCCACTGTGGGTGCGTGTTCTCATAATGTCGTTCCTGAGTACGGGGGTTAGTGGCAGTTCCAATGACAAAATTACTATTGCCTAATCGATCTACAACTGTAAACATTTTATTGTGTAACTGTCAAAACGCAATGAGATTTTGACAATTGAAGTAGATCACGTATACCAATGAACTTACGCTATAGGGCTGGTAAAAACCTATTTTCCCCCTTTATCGAGAATGGATTAAGGAAAGCTTGATCAATATTTTTATAAATAACAGGGACAAAACACAAGGTCCTAAAGTAATATCAAAACTATATTACCCGCGAAGTGACAACGCTATACAAGATCGTATTGCGTTGTCACTTTCGCACCGTGAGTAATATTGTTTTGATATTACTTTTGAGCTTGTGGAACAACGCTTTAATGCATCCAATAGAGGAATGTTAAAATTATTAAATTGTATAAAATATTTTAATCAAAAATTATAAAGTTCTTGTGTCTATTTCATTTATCAATTCAGTAGGTAACTAAGTTTTTAAGTATGTAAGTTTTGCAATGTTTGTTTTTTTGCAATGTTTGTTGTTTTCCAAAACAATGCATGCATGTATCAATTTTGGTATCATTAATATCTGAATTTTGTACTGTGATAAACCTACTTTATGTATTAAAACAAATAAATATTTTAATAAAATATTCGATTTTTATTTAACTTTTAACAAATACGTAAGATGACATAATATGTCATCTTACGTATGATGACATAATATGTCATCTTACGTATTTACATTCTATATTATAGAGATTATACATTGGTGTTTACAATTAATTACAAAATTTTAGAAAACAATAGTATAGTCCGTCTAATCAATTGTTTCAATGTGAGAGGAAATACTTCTGACAACACATTACTTGTGTGCGTGTCCCGATGAACGACCAATCACATCTGATTTGTAGGTATGTGTTGTGTCTAAAAATCTATGTCTACTAGTCACGATAGTTTGTATGTGAGCGTACATTATTTTTAAGATTAGACAAACGTCCTCAATTCTCAGCTATATAAAGCAACCATTAAATTCTATAGGTACCTATTTTTTCTTCCATTGCATAACATAGGCACTTATGACACATTTTTCAAATAGATACCTATTTAGGAGTCTAGTATTCAATTGTGAGATCCTACCTAACTAGTGTTTGTATGTGTGACTAATTTCGGGGCCAGCCAATACGACTAATCGCTTACCTTTGTAGTACCTTTAAGGCACAATACTATCGTTTTGGCCGCGGCCAATACTGAGAATGATTATTATTAATGCGTTAGTCTGGATGATTGTTTGTTACGTTGTAACAGCTTAATTGATTTCTACGAAATTTGATACATGTATTGGTTCTAAACAAAACATAAATATAACATAGAATAGATATTTAAAAATTTTATGCCGAAAAACTAGACTTAAAACTGGACGTCTAAGTTTGTATAAAACGATTTGCGAAATTACTAGTCCTACTAATATTATAAATCCGCAAGTTTGTGAGGATGTTTGTGTTTTAAAATATGATACTTTTCATTCATATCACGCGAGCGAAAGCTAGGTAGGTAATTCATAATATTTAAAACTGTGTTCAAGTGTGCGCAGCCATCAAGTCAGCCCCGTTGGCCAAACAATCACTCGCCACATAAATCTTGCTTCCTGTTGCAATCTGCACAACATCGCACGCCGCAATCTCTGCAAACGTCACTCCACCTATCACAAACACTAACACAGATTTTGGTTTTAGCGGGAAAACATTCCCCATATTAACATCTGTCTTCATCAATTTCATCAAACTTTTAGCATCTCTGCAGCCGAATTCTAAATCAGATTGGAGCTTTAGGTTGGATAATTTCTCATTCAACGTTTCCATTCCATTCTTTAGTTGGTCGACCACCTTCCCGCCAACTTTTAAATCTGTCAAAGACTGTAGTTTAGTCAGAGCATCTGATATTGTTTCCGAAGTAAGTATGGCGTTGCATACGACAGATATAAGAGGTACATAGCCACCATTGAAAACGTAACCAGGAGACGACTTTCCCACTTTCTCAGGCTGTGATGGCAGTTGTTTTAATTTATTGGCTGTTGTCTGAAATTCATTCTGCCATTTCGGTAATCTATCACTTAGATTACCTAAATTAGATATATTTAAGGACAGTTTCAAACTTGAAGGCTGTATTAACAATCCAGTGTTTATCAAATTCTGGAATACATACAAAAACTTATATCCAAAAGCTAATAAATACTTATTAACTAGATTATTGTGCTCATCATAAGATAAACCTTGAGTTAAACTTAGCAGACACATAAGTCGGAGACTGTTGTACATGTGGATGTCAGTACCGAAGTTCTCATCAACAAATTGATAGTTTGACTTTTTATTTCTGTTATTTAGCATTTCTGTTTCTGTCAATTTAAGATTTTCAAATTTGTTGCTCATTTCGGAAATTATTGTTTCGCATGCCAGTACATGATTGACTAGGTTCTGTTTGAATATAGTTACTTTCTGTAGCTTTGTCTCTACATAGTGTTTCATTTCTTGTATGCCAAGAGCTTTTATATCTTCACTTTTAAGAAGCTTCGCTTTAGAACTGAGAACACTTAGGACTTCAGAAAAATGTCTGTGTTTTATTTCTCCGTACAAAGTGTCTATTGAGCTATCTAATGTCATGTCTGTGCTCTTACTGGCTTCTGCATCATTCTCCAAGCCAAAGTATAATTTTCCTTTTTTTAGTTTAGTTTCCTTTACATTCATATCTAGATGTCCGCAGTTAATGCTGAATATTTCACTTAATAAGCCACTATAAGTAGCAGGGGTTAGCAAACTTGATGCATAATCTTGGTTTCTATCAATAACTACCAAAGCACCAATTTCTTGTGATCCTCTCGAGTCTAAGAAATCTCTTGAGTAAGTCTCGTTATACACCTCAATCATGTCTAAAACACTTGCAGATAACTTTCCTAGTGAAAACAGTGCTTTGGGTTTACCGGTTACATGGAATAAACTCCACAAAGACATAGCTATGCTTGATAATAAGGAGTTGTTTTGCTCGACAAATAATTGTTTGTATAAGAAGGGTAACTCTAAGCTAAGCAGTTGTTCATCCAATGCCATCAACTCCCATGAGAATGTGTGCAGTTTGACTATTCCATACAGGCCTTTACTTTCTAGAATAGAGTCATAAGAACATAGTACTTTAGGTACTATGATAATGTGAAAGCAGTTGAGATCAGCTAATGAAGAATTATGACTAAGTAGCGAGGCGATCTGATCGAGAACACATTTGTACTTGTTGATGCAAGCTGGTATGAAGTAGACTCTGGTTGTGTTGGCTGTTGGGCCCAGTTGTGGATCCATCTTGTAGATCTTATCAATACCATGCTGCCTGAAAATATTACACAATGTTTTACATATAATAATACTTCTTCACTTACTAACAAAGGTTTGTCTTAAAGATAAAATCAGTCAACAAAATACATTATATATTTTTTTTGTTTATTTTTAATTCAAACCACTAAAGTTTGTAAAATGGCGGTTAGCCCTTTTTGGCTGTTGGGCATAGATTATTATTATAAGACAAGAGTTTACAGAGAAAATATAAATAATCAAGAAAATATAAACAACTGGTATTGATCTGGATCAGATGAGCTACCTATAAACTGTTCGCAACGGTTATTGATAGTTCAACTGGTTCTTGTATATTTTGTAAATATTCTGTAATAAGTAATTTATGTTTACTGAAAATTACAGTAGCTTGTACCTGCCTATATGGCAGCGGCATAGCGAGATAATTATGTGCTCTCTGACAGTATTCTTCTTTTAGGTACATTACATAAAATCTTATGACTATGAATAGTCGTGTTTAAGTTATATGCGTTACCTGAGCCAGGTTACTCCACAGATTCTTTCCAAAGGCTTGATCAGTGAAGGATCAATGATGAGGTCCTTTTTGTCACCACACTGTGCTAGGATACTTTCCAGCTTGCATTGAGAGATCAGACTCATAGAAGCAAGCTTTAATGGTAACGGCTGCTCCATTGTGATGGTTGATTAGATCCTAGTATGATTATTCATTTATCATATCGTGTATCACCTCTATGAAAATTGAATGGAATTATCAATATGAATTTATGAAAATAGGAAACACACAGACGAACCTATGCTCTTTGGACGAACCATTGGAAAACAATATCCAAACAACTGACAACAGCTGAGTGAGCTGTCGGACTGATTGACTTGACAGCTTGACACAGACAATTTAATACTATGACATTGACAGTAAGTGACAGTATAAAAGTGATAAAGTGGTGCTGCCATAAATACAACAACATCCGATTGACATGAAAATAATTTTAAAATTAAAGCTACAAAATGGAGTTCTGTTCTGACAACAAAATTATATGTAACTTGTTTCAGTGATAGAGCGTAGTATAGTACATTACTTGCCTTAGATTATTTTCAGAAGGAGCATGAAATAGTTTACTTTGAAGGTAATTTTCAGCCCTTGAAATACGATTTCCGGTCATGCGTAGTTGCCGCGCTGCAACTTTTCCCCCTCTGCCCCGCACCCTCGCCCTCACCCCTGAGTAATCGCTCGTCGTTGAACGAATTTGCGAAAAATATTGAAATGGCTTCAAGAATAATCCGGAAAATTGTAAGTTTGTAGAGCAGTGTACACAGAATAACTTGAGTTGTGTGATTTTGCATGCTTTCCTTTTAATTTGCGCCCTGAAGGCCGCTTTCCTCTGTAAATCTGATCCAAAAATAGACCTAGTATAGTTATGTCGAGGAATTACATAAAAGTGCTATTGGAGCCTTTTCGTGAGAGTAAAGTGCTGGGATCCTTGCTGAAGTGGTTGGAGCCGAGTGCGAGTGATAATGTCGGGGCGGTTAAGGGCGGGAGAACGGAGGTTAGGACATTTTTTTTGTGGAAATTGTGTTAAATATCTAAAGAGGTTATGTGATCGGAAATTTCTGGTTTTGTCCAGGTGCCTGTGGGTAAGAGTGGAGCGGCGCAGTACAGCTCGGGAGTCCGAAAGGTGACCCTGATTCCTGGCCATGGCATTGGGCCAGAGATCACGGTGGCCGTGCAGAAGATATTCGAAGCTGCTAAGGTTCCCATTGAATGGGACGAGGTGGACGTCACAGCTGTTCGGGTGGGTAACCAATTTTATGAATAAAACTCGCATGATTTTGTAAGTATATATCATTATTATTGTAAATTAATGTTTTTGTATGCTATTGGTGCTGTCTATGTTATTTTCTTATTGAGACAGCATTACTAATAAGTCATTTTACTAAATTGCTAACCATTGTCCTGTTCAACAGATGCTGTATGAGAAATCATTAAACTCTATGCTAATCTTATTCTATGATTTATGCACACAGTTATTTTCTGTCATTTTGCTGCTTTATTAGTCCACTCCCAGAATCTAAATAAATAAATATTGACAGACTTTACACACAAAGCTTGTACTGTAAGAACCCGATAACTGATAGAATACATAAATACTTTTTTTGGTAAAAACATAGGTACAAACAAAAGGATGCTTATAAGAGCATTATCGACTAACTGGTATCTTATAAGAATCCAAAACTAGTAACTCTGCCTTCTGCGCTATAGGTTGTGGGTTCTATTCCCACTCGGTACAAACATTTGTTTGATGAATATGGATGTTTGTTTTGTGTCTGGGTTAATGTATCCTAAGTAAGTATTTTCAATAAAAAAGTATATAATGTATTCTATCAGTTATCTGGTTCTTATTACAAGCTTTGCTTAGTTTAAGGCTGGATGGCGATGATGGAAAGTCCGCCGATATTTATTATTTACCGTACCTGGGGATAACAGTTGTGATCCTATATAATTTTCTATATAAAAGCTATAACTAATTACTCAACTCTTATAAGAATCATCCTAATAATATTATAAATGTGAAAGTTTGTGAGTTTGTATGTATGTTTGTGCCTGAATCAGGCCTCAACGACAAAACGGATTAAGTTGAAATTTGCTGTAGATGTAGATATAATGCCCAAATAAAACATAGACTACTTTAAAATACGAAATCATCCCCAAAATGATAAAAAACGTAAAAGGGATGATTTTGGTATAAATACCATTTGCCACTGGTGTGCAACAAATCTGACATCACAGACTAAAAAAATTCAGTCTTTTCTATTTGATTTTTGGAATATGACAGGACAACGTCTGTCACGGGTTTGCTAGTACTTTCATATAACTCATGCCTCAAGCCAATAAATACGAAACTGTAAGACATGAAACTAATTGTAAATCTATTTATAGGGTCCAGATGGCAAATTCGGCATTCCTCAACGGGCGATTGACTCCGTCAACGAGAACAAAATCGGCCTTAAGGGCCCACTGATGACTCCCATCGGTAAAGGCTACCGTTCCCTCAACTTGGCGCTTCGTAAGGAGTTTGACTTGTATGCTAACGTCAGGCCGTGCAAAAGCTTGGAAGGGTAAGTTAAAATATAAATAGATACTTGTATTTAATCATTTAGTATCAGTGACCTGAGCATGAACCATTATAGTATCAACAATGTATCATCGAAATGTCAAAACTGACACTTTTTGTATAGTAAGTGTCAGTTTTGGCATTTGACGATACATTGTCAATACGATAGTGGTTCATGTCAACGCCCTAGATACATATAACAAGACAAATATGACTTTGAATAGCAGTTAGAAACACACAAGCAAAGCCCCATGCGGAAACTAGTAACATATCATTAATCATTTATTATTAATCAATACAAAGAATCAAAAAAGGCTAAATTCCTTTATGTATCAGTTTAATATTGTGTTAATCTAACTCTAAACTAACGATAAAATAATCTTACCAATTTTATAAATGCAAAAGTTTAAACAAAACATTTTAGCCGCGTCTGATGTTTGCGAGGCTTAAATAACCTGGAACAGGCCCATATCGAGCTTTTTACCATCTAAATACATAAACTTTTGTTCCCTCATAGAGGCACTTCAGGCACACTCCAAAAAAAAATTGAACTTGAAATATAATATACTTTGTTCTAGAATAGCATATAGAAGCTAGTACTGCATGATAAAAAAAATCATTAATGTACATTATTTCTTAGCTATCAGTTATTACACTTCACACTTATTTCTTCACACTTGCTTATCAAAGCCCCAATTGATCACAATTTGACATGGTAATGATTTGCTTGATTGCCTGTTATGTGGCTTGGTTTCGGTCACCCTGCGTTAGGTAAAATAAATAAATAAATATTGGTGGACAAACTAAGCAAAGCTTGTTATGAACTAGAAAACTGATATAATACTTTGACTGGCCTCACAGCTCAGTTGGTAGTAGCTCTGACTTCTGCGCTGTAGGTTGTGGGTTCGAGTTCGATCCCCACCCGGGATAAACATTTGTGTGATGAACATACATGTTTGTTCTGTGTTTGGGTGTTATGTATAATAAGTATGTATTTACAACAAAAAAACGTATATAAGTATTCTATCAGTTATCTGGTTCCCATAGTACAAGCTTTGCTTAGTTTGGGGCTAGATGGCGCTGCGTGAAATGTCCACCAATATTTATATTTATTTACTTATATACTTTTTTTATAGTAAGATACATAGGTGAGACACAGAGGTATACAGGTATAATATTTATTATGTATTCACTATTAGTAGGTATTTTATTATATACTAGCTTTTACCCGCTACTTCTTCCGCGTAGATTAGGAAAACATATTTTTAACGATTTTATCGTAAAACTTTGAAATTACTAAAAATCAAAAGAAATATTTGTGGGAAAAAGTAGCTCATTCAGTCCCAGAACTTTAAACTATTAGGTACTTATGAAATTTCATCACAATCGGCCCAGCAGCGGTAAGTCCGTGATAACGTCGCATACAGACAGATACTTTCGCACTTATAATCTAATCTAATTATAAAATTCTCGTGTCACAGTATTTGTAACCAAACTCCTCCGACCGATTTTTATGAATTTTTTGTTTCTATTTGGTAGGTAGGTATGAGAATAGGACATAAGATATTTTTTATACCCCTAAGTGATGCACCTTTGCTTCATAAAGTTCGGGAAAAACTCAAAATGCTTTTTTCTGTGGGATTATTGAAGTTTGACAAGACAACGTCTGTCGGGTCAGTTAGTATTAGATAGATATATCGATTGCCGCATGTATGAAAGATCATCACTTGAGGAAGGCTCAACCAATTTGGCTGTGTGTGTGTATGTTACTTGTTATTATCATACAGTTACCCTTCCATATCTGTCTGCAATGTTAGTCAAGTGGGAGATACCTTGACTTTCAATGTGAAGGAAAAAATATGTACCTACATTTAACACATGAAGGTAAAACGTGATAAAATCAGTTAGTATTCTTATAAACGGCAATAGGTTTGAACGCCACCGATATCTTCGAATACAGACACAGTCTAGACAACCGCTTATCAATTGAAGTGGGTAAAAATGCCTACCTAATTGTTGTACATACTATCAAAAGACAGATTAAATGAGAGATGTAATTCCCAAGTACGGTAGAAATCCTCTCAGATCTCCAGGTGTTTAGATCTTTCAAACATTTGCCTACAATTTGCAATAGTTAGCATTACACACGTGACAGGTTGCAAGCCAGTCGCCGCTTATAAGAATACTAACAGGTTTCCTCATGATATTTTGCTTCACCGTTTTTATGCAAGTCTGAAGTTCTCTATAAAAAAATCGTATATACAACTTAATTCGCGTAAAATCATATAACTTGAATAAATTAATCCGGATTGCTATCTTGATAGACGTGAAGTAAAACATGATTTTTTATTGTCGAATCGAATTTTCTGTGATTTTGATAAGAAGGCTTATAAGACAAGAGTTTTCGTTAGGGTTTTCCTGTTACTATGTGAGTGAATTCATTGAAATTTGACCTTTGTGTTTCCCAGTAATAGATGTTGATTTTCCTCGGCGCTTGTTAGTCATGAAACCGGTTTTGTTCTGGTCACTCTTGTGTAGGTAGATGGCTTATATCGTAACTATGATTATCATTATTATGGCTTTCTATGCAGTTTAGGTACATATATTCTATAATAGTTACTATGAAATTGGTTTTCTCTAAATTCGACTGATATTCATAGGTTCTTCTCATCTTTAAATCACTATCACTACATAGTTTAAAGCAAAGTCGCTTTCCGCATCCCGCGTCTGTATGTAATATGTATGTATGTATGTTTGCTTATATCTTTAAAACTACACAACGGATTTTGATGCGGTTTTTTTTAATAAATAGAGTGATTCAAGAGGAAGGTTTATATGTATAATACATGCATAATATAGTAGAGAAACACTGATAATTTTAGAGGTTTCTAATGTGATGTCGTAAATAAACACATTTTTTTGCGCTTGCAAATGCTGGCTGAACCCCACGAGATATATCAAAATAATGTACTACAGTATTGTACACCTTAAAAACGTCTACAAAAAAGTCCACGATGGTATTAGAAATGTCTTACGCACAGCGAAGCGGGCACGGGTCAGCTAGTTAAATCATATATTTTTACGAAATAAGCCAGCAATTTGATGTACGAGTATGGTTATTTTTTTTCCTTACACAGACTTTTAGGTCCGTGGGACGAACTAGTTATACATAGATTGCTCAGTTGCCTCAGTTAACAATACCTTATCAGGTATCACTTTACGCACAAAAGATAATTGATATCTACCATACGTGTCTGACAGCCACTTAACGCAATTCAGAAACGTCGACGCGCGTCTCGCTTATCTTTACAATCTATACGCTGATAAATAAACAAAATACATGTTAGGAATAGCGAAGTACCGTGAGCTGTGCCTACCTAGATGTAAGTGTAGTATATATAAGTACCTACAGTCAGTCGTAAGCTTTGCACCGCATCGTTACAATACCTGCAATATAGTGTTACTTATTTCGCCTAATAAACTGTTATTTAATGTCCAAAACCTCTGTTATTTCTCACCATCTCACAGGTTATGGGCCCAGTGAGTGAAATACAAGTGATTCCGTGATAAATTGACTGGATTTAAAGTGAAATAAGTGAATTTAAAACTTTGCGTAAACAAGTTCACGAGCGATGCATTTTCTGTGTAATCGCTGCGTGAGGACTCGTGCACTTGTTATTGTATCGGACGCATCCATGTTGTTTTATTACGTCGAAACATCGTAAATTCAATTTGCGTATTTCTTTTGCGTTTTGAAGTGTTTTGGAGTTGAAAAAACTTCGAAATGGCTGCTTCTATCAAAATTGATCCTCTAACTGGCGATAATTATGATACCTGGAAGATTCAAATGCGAGCTATTTTGAAGAAAAATGACTTGTGGGAATACGTAACAGGAACTTTGCCTCAGCCAGGGCGCTCGGATTCGAAGCATGCGGAATGGATTAAAAATGATGGAAAGGCTGAATCGGATATTTTGCTGGCAGTAAGTCCTAGCGAGTTAATTGCGTTGGATGGCTTGGAAACTTCAAAAGCTATATGGGACAAGTTAAAATCTTTGTACCAGTCAAGCGGGCCGGCAAGAAAAGCCTCATTGTTGAAAAAACTTGTATTGACGCGTATGCAGGAAGAAGATGATTTAAAGAAGCATATCTCGGATTTTTTTGATGCTGTGAAAAAGCTCAAAGAAATCGGTTTGGTTGTAATTGATGAACTACTGGCTATTTTACTACTTTATAGTTTGCCAGATTCTTTCGCTATGTTTCGAACGGCAATGGAATCGCGAGATGATTTGCCATCAACGGAAGCGTTGAAAGTGAAAATTGTCGAAGACTTTGATGGCCGAAAATCAAAAGTAGTGGACCAGGGGGCCATGTTCGTCAGGCGTACCAATACAAATGCCAACCAGAAAAATAACTTAAATACAAATCAAGGCTATAACAATAAGAGCAAAATTGAGTGCTATCGTTGTGGCCGTCGTGGGCATTTGGCGAGAGAGTGCAAAGCGAAAAATATAAATAAGAAACAGAACGCAAAACATTTCGAACGGGATAGTGATCCGAAGACGACGATGTTGATGAGCACCACCGAAGAAGTGATGTTTGGTGATCAGCGTAACCCTATTTGGTGCATTGACAGTGGATGCACGGGACATATGTGCAATGATAAGCATATAATCCAGGGTTTCATGCGATTGGACTCCGAGCTAAATTTGGCTAACAATGAAAGCACACAAATTGCTGGAGCGGGTAAAGTAAGCATTTCAGTTGACACAGGCAACGAAGAGCGCCGCATAGATATCGAGAAAGTGTTTTATGTGTCTGACTTGCGAACGAACTTATTATCAGTAGCGAAAATGACAGATCGCGGGTTCGAGGTTCATTTTAAAAAGAACTGTGCTGTTGTGATCGACGAGAAAAACAAGATTCACATGCGAGCGGACCGTGTTGGTAACTTATACCATGTTCGAATGAGCCAGAACGGAGCTAATAATGCTGAGGTTGCGAAGAAGCCGATAGACATGTGGCACGAACGACTCGGTCACCTGAATGAGCGCGATTTGAAGGCTATGTCGAAGAGTGCCCTAGTGCATGGGCTGTCATTCAAAGATAGTGAAAAATTATCTGAGTGTGAAATCTGCATTAGTGAAAAGCAGACTTGTACGCCTTTTCCTAAAGGCAATGCCGATCGCACGAGCGAACTACTAGAGATCGTACATACTGATGTATGTGGCCCGATGAGGCAACAGTCTTTTGGCGGGAAAAAGTATTTTGTCACTTTTATCGACGATAATTCTAGATGGTGTGAAGTTTACTTTATTGCAAACAAAAGTGATGTTCTGCGAGTATTCAAAGAGTACAAGGCTTATGTGGAGAAGTTCACAGGAAAGAAAATAAAGAACTTACAATCTGATAATGGCCGTGAATACGTAAACAATGAATTTGACGATTTTTTGAAGAAAGAAGGGATCAAAAGAAGGCTGACAGCGCCTTACACACCCCAGCAGAATGGTATTTCTGAAAGGAAGAATAGAACGCTGATTGAAATGGCGCGCTGCATGATGCGTCAGGCAGGAAGCCCTCCTGCGTTTTGGGCAGAAGCAGTTCACACTGCGAATTATATAAGAAATCGTTGTCCAACTACAGCCTTAAGTAGTCAAATACCATTTACGCTATGGAAAGGAAAGAAACCTACCGTAATTTATATGCATTCATTTGGATCAAAGGCATACTACAAAGACAAAGGTTCCCAGAAAGGGAAATTTGATTCAAGCTCTGAATTGGGAATATTCATGGGGTATGATATTCAATCCAAAGCCTATAGAATACATGATCCTAAGACAAGAAAAATTATAGTAACTCGTGATGTAAAATTCATGAATGAGACGGCGTTTAGGCATGAATATAAGGAAATACTTGATGAAGAAGATAGTATTAATGGAGAGATGGTTGTAGATCTTAATATGCCAAACGAAAATAATGAAGAAAAGAAGAAGGCCCCACTGAAAGCGAGAAGAGATGGTGGAAAAATGAGAAAATCCTTTGAAAATATATACGAACCAGATGAAGAAAGAAATAGGGGAGTAACTTTAAGAAAAAGAACCGCGACAGTTGCGTGGGAAAGATTAGTCGAACCTTTAAAGAAAAGAGGAAGACTAGTTCGCACTGGTTTTGTGGAAAGGCCGCGTCTAGATTACAGGTCTGTTAATGAATATATAGCGACAGATACTGAACCAGAATCAGAAAGTGAAGAATCTGATGAACAGCTAACAGCAGGAATAGCAACTATTGAACCAATGACATGGAGTGAAATTGAAAAGACTAGCGATGCTGACGCTTGGAGAGGTGCCTTAGAAGATGAATTTTTGGCACAGATGAAGAATGGTACGTGGGAAATAGTATCTCGACCATCGAATCGAAAAGTGATCGGAAGCAAATTTGTTTTTAGTACCAAAACTACTGGAAAGAAAGTACGTCTAGTTGCAAAGGGATGCTCTCAACGGCCAGGGGAGGATTTTCATGAAACCTCATCTCCAGTCGTGAGATCGTCATCAATAAGACTCATAGCTGCTATATCCGCAGAATTAGGACTAGATATCCATCAAATGGACGTAGTGACAGCTTACCTGAATGGTTCACTGGATGAGGAAGTATTTATGGAAGTACCGGATCAGCTACGCAATGTTCTAGATATGGTACTCGCAAACCAAAAGATTGGAACACAAAGAAAGACCATTCGAGATAAGAAAATTATCGACACGGCTAAACGTTGGAATAAAGTTTTGAATGAATGTGATAATAGTGTGTGTTTGTTGAAAAAGAGTTTGTATGGTTTGCGTCAGTCTGGATTGCAGTGGCATAAGGAGCTGGTAAGAAAGCTGAAGAGTATTGGTTTTAAAGCGATGCCGCAGGATCCATGTGTATTTGCAGCACGAAAAGGTGAGCGAATGATGTTTATAACGATTTATGTTGATGATTTAATATTAGCTACAAACGATGATGTATGGTTGTGTGATGTAAAGAAGCAACTATCTAGCGCATTTGAAATGAAAGATATGGGAAGGATAAAACATTGTTTAGGCATTGAATTTACTCGTGATGAAGAAGACAGAGTGTATTTAAATCAAAGTATTTACATAGACAAGGTACTAGAACGTTTTGGTATGAGTGAATGTAAGCCTACAATGACTCCTATTGATGTGAATGTGAAATTGGAAAAACCTAAATACGTGAAAAATGATGTGATGAATCAGTATCCTTATCAGAATTTGATAGGTGCCCTAATGTATCTAGCTGTGACAACAAGACCAGATATCACGTACGCCGTGAGTTATCTGAGCCAATTTAATACTAACTTTGATGTTGAGCATTGGAAAGCAGCAAAACGTGTGTTGAGATATATAAAAGGTACGTCAGACTATGGTTTAGTTTATGAAAGGACTGGCTTACCGTTATTTGGTGTGGTAGATGCAGACTGGGGTTCGAATGGGATTGATCGTAAATCCTATTCTGGTTTTGCATTTATTTTAGCAGGTGCCCCAATCAGCTGGGAAGCACGTAAACAACGAAGTATTGCTTTGTCAAGCACAGAAGCTGAGTACATGGCTATTTCCGATGCAACTAAAGAAGCCATGTATTTACGAGATGTGCTGGGTAATGTTGGGATGGAATGCAATAGTGTAACATTATTCAATGATAATCAGGGTGCGATAAAGCTTGCTGGTAGTAGAAACTACCATTCACGAACAAAACACATTGATGTGAGGCACCACTTTGTTCGAGATATGTGCGAGCAAGGTGTTATTGATCTGAAATACTTATGTACAGAAAGAATGCCTGCAGATGTTTTGACCAAAGGTTTGAGTGGGAAAAAACATCAAGAATGCATGTTGAATTTAGGTATGACGGATGTATGTAAGGGATAAACAGATTTACTCACGGCTTCGAGGGGAGGTGTTAGGAATAGCGAAGTACCGTGAGCTGTGCCTACCTAGATGTAAGTGTAGTATATATAAGTACCTACAGTCAGTCGTAAGCTTTGCACCGCATCGTTACAATACCTGCAATATAGTGTTACTTATTTCGCCTAATAAACTGTTATTTAATGTCCAAAACCTCTGTTATTTCTCACCATCTCACAATACATAATATATGAACCTTCTATAAGCGCCGATGATGCAACCTGTCACGTGTAGAATACTAACTACTTACTGCAAAATGTGGGCGTGTGTCAAACGTAATGTTTGGACTTGACTATACTTCTACATGTTTGTCATACAGTTACTAGGATCTAAGCACCTGAGGATGTCTACCGTTATCTGGTTCTCAGATGGCGCTGTGTGAAATGTCTGCCAATATTTATTTTGTTTATTTGATAGTTTTTGCAAGTTATATTAGGAGGCAAATGGGCATATATGCCATTTCAACAAGCTTATTCAGTAAAAAACGATCATCGTTTTCGATTTTGAAAAAATCTTCGAGGTTTGAAATTTAATGTGTATTCAAAGTCCCAAATCCGTGAGCCACGAACTTTCAGATTTATTAAATTAGTAAGATACCTTGAGATACTCATTATTCAATCAAGATCTTTCTTATACTTATACTCTACCGTTAAAGAACCTTGTGTACATGTTCAGGCCGTCGTGATATTGTTGCTACAATACAATCTACATAGGAAATTGTGCGTGATGTTCTCATTTCAGTGTTGTACGCTGATAACGCCTTATGGGTGACCGTGGCGATCATGAATCAATGTCAATGGCCAGATTTGTTAGACTTCTTTCGGTAACGATAAAGTCAAAGTCGAAATCGCGTCTGTCTGTCAGATCCTTGAAGATATCTAAAGGAGGTAGTCAGAGGCACGTTCAAATATTACATTTGGCACATGCTCACATTTAGCATTCTATAAGTTGCAAGCCCATCGACCCTTATGGGAATTCTAATAAGTTTGATGTTGTAATGATTTGATGATTTCTTGATGTTTTTGAGCACGACGTGGTAATGCGCATTTACATTTTTCGAATAGAAAAATCTATTGAAGGGATTATTTTATATCTAAGTATTTAAAAAAAACATGTGTAGGTATAAAATTACGGGACTACGGGGTTTTCAAAATTTTAGTATCGAAACGTCTCATCACGTAATTCTCTTATCAAGACGTAGGTAGCTTAACTATTTGATTACAATGCAAAATGTCATGCAACTTTGTAATATGTTGGCTCGCGTCCAAGCCTGCAGATTCTACGCTCTGGATTTAGTCTAGACAAGTCTAGTAAGCTGGGAAGAAGCGCCATCTCTTGCTAGCGAAAACGAAACGAAACATCACGCTTGAATATCATGATTATGTATTTTATACAAACCGAACGCAAGGGAATTGTAGGGCGGCTATTGCCTAAGTTTACTGATAATTTTAATCGGCTTCAACTATCAAAATCGCATTGTCGTTTGACAGTCTGACCACCAAGAAAATAACGGAAGCCATAAAGGATCACTCGTGTGTTTGTCCGTCTGTCCCTCAATTACCGCCTCCCCCCTTTATCTCCGAAACTATTGGAACTAATTTGTAAAAAAAAATACAGGAAATAGTTTCTATAGATTACAGGAAAACCTGTAAGAAGTCAAATTCAAATTCAAATTCAAAAATCATTTATTTCAATAAAATCACAAGGATCACTTTGAAACGTCTTAGGAACTAGGTGAAGCTACGCCGATTCCACGCGACCAAGCCTAGAAGAATCAGGCAACAAACACGGCTTGGGGTCTACCTTTTTTTTATGATCCCTTCCTTAATGCTATGTAGAGCTCCAGTGTGGTGCCAATCGAACAAGGTGAAGGCTCAAACAAGAATAATAATTAAAAGTTAAAAGTACCTACTACTCAAGTACGTAGGTACAGCAATAAAAAAAAATAACTAAAGAGCTTCAGCACAAATTCAAAAAGCAACACACGCTACACTTGATTTAGAATTAAAACTTACAGATAAAATAACTATTTGCTTAAAAATAATTAAAGTAGACAAATGTTACACAAAATGAAATTAAGTACCTAAATCAATATTTAGCTGTCGAGTGGCAGAGCGACATCAGGCCACGAGGATTTATCATTTATATAATCATCTACAGTATAATACGCTTTGTTTATAAGATTATTCTTTATATAGGCTTTAAATCTTCTAACGGGAAGTTTTGTTGCGTTTTCTGGCAGTTTATTATAAAATAGTATACAATTCCCCATAAACGACCCCTTCACTTTTTCTAATCTAAATTTGGGTATGTACAATTTGTTCTTATTTCTTGTGTTAATACTATGTACATCACTTTTTTTCTTAAAGAAAGCCATATTCTTATGAGTATACAGTAAGTTTTCATATATATATTGTGAGATTACTGTGAGAATGTTAATTTCTTTAAATTTTTGTCTCAAAGAGTCCCGGGACTTCATTTTATAAATGGCACGTACTGCCCGTTTTTGTAAAACAAAAATAACTTGAATGTCTGCTGCCTTACCCCAGAGAAGAATTCCATACGACATTACACTATGGAAGTAACTAAAATAAACTAGCCTAGCTGTGGCTTCATCGGCCAGCCGCCTAATCGTGCGGACTGCATAGGCAGCGGAACTAAGTTTACCAGCAAGTGTTACAATATGAGGTCCCCATTGTAAGTTTGCATCAATATTGAGACCTAAAAAAGTAGTCGAATTAACAAGCGAATAAATAAGTTTGTACGGAACCCTCGGAACGCGAGTCCGATTCTCACTTGTCTGGGTTTTTTATTTTTGTATATGTGTAGTTCAATCACGCTTTAACGACTGAACAGATTTAGAAAGTCATGAAAACCTGATAGTGGTGGCGATTTTGTTGTGTCGATGCTAAACTTAAGATTTCCTAAAAACCGGCCAAGTGCGAGTCGAACTCGCGATCGAAGGGTTCCGTTCCATACCATTATCTATAAAAAACGAAAAAAAAAACACATTAGTTGTATGTGATATGTTTTTTTTATTCTGTTTGACACAAACAGAATCGCCACCAGTATATACATAAAATTCATGATTCCATGTTTTTCTAACTTTCTATTTTCTTTTTATAATAAAAAAATAAATAAATAGGATCACGACTTTTATCCCCAAGTACGGTAGACATCTTTTCAGATCTCCAGACACTTAGATCCTTAGAAGATGTCTAGTGGTGTCAGAGGCACGTCCAAACATTATATTTAGCACATGCCCACATTTTGCAGTAGATAGCATTCCATACGTGACAGGTTTTTCTTATTATCGCGATTGGAAACCAGTAAAAAATAAACTTTACAATGTATTACTCTTCCTTCCAGCATCAAAACCCTGTATGACAACGTGGACGTTGTCACCATTCGCGAGAACACAGAGGGCGAATACTCCGGCATCGAGCACGAGATTGTTGATGGAGTGGTTCAGTCCATTAAGCTGATCACTGAGGAGGCTTCTAAGAGGGTGGCAGAGTTCGCCTTTCAGTTCGCGAGAGACAACAAGAGGAGGAAGGTTACTGCTGTGCACAAGGCTAACATCATGTGAGTGATAGCTCGGAGTAATATCTTAGCATATTCTTTAGTCAATTAACTAGGGTAATATAATAACCATTGGTGGAAGATTTTAGGAAGCTGACCACAATTGTTAAGTATTGGTTTAAGTATTGGCTAGTTAGTGGATTATATTAGTGAAATAAAAGATGATTATATTATTACTATTTACAATGTTTAAGATATGACAATGAACTATGGCGCCCCTGGAAGGATAGCAGAGTCTACAACACAACTCTAACCCTCGTATTCAAGAACGACACTATGAGAACACGCACCCACAGTGGACGAAATTTTTTTTCATAAAAATCACTTTGTGTTGTGCGACACTGCATAGTATGACTAGAGGCACATTGTCGTGTGCCTCTAGTTCTAAAGGCACACGGTAGCGTGCGCCATAGTGCCGCTCAACACATAAAGTGATGTTTATGAAATAAGATTTCGTCCATTGTGGGTGCGTGTTCTCATAGTGTCGTTCTTGAATACGAGGGTTTATGACTTAGTGTAGGCTTTGTCAAAAACTTGTTATGATATAGAAGCCATCACTATAAGACATCTTAATTATATCTGTTTATTTATGTATGCATGTGCTTGAATTTTTGAATAAATGATTATTATTATTATTATTATAAGTCGTACATGATTTCACTGAGCTCACAGTCAAAAGGTATTTATTTCAATAAATCACAAGGATCACTCTGAAACGTCCTAGAAGCTAGGTGAAGCTACGCCTGTTCCTTGCGTCCACGCCTAGAATCGGGCAACAAACACGGTTTGGAGCCTATCATTTTTTTCGATGATCCTTTCCTAAATGCTTTTTAGAGCTCCAGTGTGGTGCCGACAGAACAACGTGAAGGCTCAAACAAGAAAATCTTTAAAAAATAAGAACAGAGTATAATAAATAAATAAAAAAATTGAATAAAGAGATTCAGCTAAAGTTCAATTCCTATCTCAGGACAAATACCTCAAGTGGCAATCCATCCAAATGTTATGTTATACTTTCCAAGAAAAAAAATCTCGGAGAGCTTCGAATGCGGTGTGACAACTTCAGTGACAGTGGTGACAATACTGACATTTGTGTTGCAGGCGTATGTCGGACGGTCTGTTCTTGCGTTGTTGTCGCGACCTCGCCAACAAGTTCCCCGACATCAAGTTCGAGGAGCGTTACCTTGACACCGTGTGCCTTAACATGGTGCAGGATCCCTCCAAGTTCGACGTTCTGGTAAGCTGACTGAGTAGATTGTTACCTCGAATAAATAATAAGGAACTTTATGATCTGAAAAACATACCAAAATGAAAAAAAAAATGACTCAAAAGGATGATTGGTAGATGATGGCGCTGGTGTGCAAAAAAACCGGCCAAGTGCGAGTCGGATTCGTGCACGAAACGTTCCGTACCATTATCCATAAAAAAACGGCAAAAAAAAATCACGTTTGTTATAATATGGGAGCCTCACCTAAATATTTATTTCATTCGGTTTTTAGTATTTGTTGTTATAGCGACAACAGAAATACATAATCTGTGAAATTTTCAACTGTCTAACTATCACTGTTCATGACATACAGACGGACAGACAGACGGACAACGATGTCTTAGTAATAGGGTCCCGTTTTTACCCTTTGGGGACATTTATGTAATAAAATTAACTGTCTTGCCACTAAATATTTTCTTGTTATGTTTTTCAGGTGATGCCAAACTTGTACGGTGACATCATGTCCGATATGTGTTCGGGTCTCGTCGGAGGTTTGGGACTCACGCCTTCGGGTAACATCGGCAAGAATGGTGCACTCTTCGAATCTGTGAGTACACCTTACTTATAAACACACACACTATAAACACAAGCCCAGTGGGTTTAGTCTTGACTTTAGTTACCAAGGTCGTGGGTTCTAGTCCCGGCAGTCCATCAACATGCTCCAAACTTTATTCCTGACAGCGACCATGAGCTTATTGCAAACTGTCATGGTAATGTTAAAAGTTTGCACATGTCAAATTTAGTGTTTGGACGTGCCTCTAGATGTCTAATGTACCCACAGCATCATCATGTACAATTTGAGCGCATGGAGAGAAGATGTCTGCCATAGGTACTTGAGGGTTAAAGTTCTACCCTAAGTGATCCTATTTAATTTTTTTACGTAACTCCACCGAGTAAAGTCAATTTTGTGTTTGACTTTAAAGAGCGATCGGTTTTGTTAAGCACATAAATATCACGCGAAAATGCGAAAGTTTGTGAGTGTTTGTGTGTTTGTTACTCTTTCACGCAAAAACAACTGAATGGATTAAAATTATACTTCACAGTAATATAGCTTATACATCAGAATAACACATAGGCTACTTTTTATCCAGGTACATATATCCGTGCGAAGCCGGGGCGAGCAGCTAGTACATAGATAAATGACATCTACCCACTTGCATATATAAATTACAGTCAAGTGATGAACCTTGAATCTCTGGGTCCTTGTTCTAGAATTCTAAATTGGCAATTTATTATGTAACTCTATACTTTTATCTACCACTGAACATTGCAACGCACTGTTGTCGTTAACATCAGTATTATGAGATTTCCAAACTACAGTCGCTATCGAGTATCGT
Organism: Hydriomena furcata; assembly: GCA_912999785.1. NCBI lineage: Eukaryota > Metazoa > Arthropoda > Insecta > Lepidoptera > Geometridae > Hydriomena > Hydriomena furcata. Next base: position 1,309,162 of record OU538834.1, on the reverse strand, counting down.
TAGCTAATTGTATGAAATATTTTAGTTCAGTGTAGTTACCGTTAGAGGCGCTGTGCTGGATTCCTTACAAATAGCTAACGATGCCTAGTACATTAAAAATGTCTGTTCTATTGCCAACAAACTAAACTAAAAACTTAGTCGTTTTTGCGTGAAAGAGTAACAAACACACACACACACACACACACACCCACACACACGCTCACTCACTCACTCACAAACTTTCGCATTTAAAATACTTATAATATTATAGGATAATATTTAGGATACGATATTTTGTTTAATAAACAAAGAATATCCTAAGTAATTGGACCGTATGTAGCCTCACATTACGTTACGTAATTTAGTATCGCTTCAAAACAAAAAGCAATGATAAGTGTCCGTGATCCCGCAGCCCTATTGAGTAAGTTCACAAGTAAAGCCGATTACGATTATCTGTGAGCTAAAGCGGATTTCCGGTTTTTCAAAATCAACAAAATGATAATATCAAAAGACACCATAACAATTCTAAATGCTGTCCAGTGGAAACGTACCGTTTAAAAATTAATTACGAGCTAATTGAGAACATCCTGCTTTTTTTTGTGAAGTCGGTTAAAAAGGATGACCAAGAAGTGGAAAATTATCTTTTGAAAAAGATATATGTAAGTCTCTTTGAGAATATAAGTTTGACTAACTGGTGTGAGAAATACCAATAATGATTGCATGAAAATATTGCATTTTGTGTCTAGACAATGTCTACTAATAAGCGGCAGTTCGCTTGCTGTCCGTCATGTATGGAATGCTAACTTTAAGCGAAAACTGAGCATGCCTCAAAAGCATTAAGACGTGGTTCTGACTAACTCCAATTATGTGGTTAAGGTTTTTTAATGTCAACTAATAAAACTGTGATTGTCATATTTTGAAATTAACTAAATGTGAATCATGTTATTAGTGTGGGATCCACATTCCTATTTACATTGAATAAAAACTTATTTCATTTTATCAAACAAAAACTCTTTACGCTTGAATTAAAAAAAAATGTAATGTCAGCGAGAAAAAACCAAACGAAAAAAAAAGTTAGTTTTTAAAATAGTTTTGTGTGATATTTTCATTATTGTGAGCACCCCGTCCCCACAATTAGTATGTGTGAATTTATCAAAAATAAACTATCATCGTTGTTGCACCTCACACCGATTTCGTTATCATTGGTATTGAATGGAATGTTAATTCATTGCATGACCAATAACTCTACAAAAATGTAATTAACATCTTTTATTTATAAGCAACCTATTCTTGTTTAAGACATTTTAACGTGGACTGCGTGTGGAATGTTCTAACCCTTACCGTGTTAGTGATTAAAGATAAGAGGAAAAAATACTACAGAGCGCGTGTTATTAAAGATAAAGATCATTTATTTGCTTGAACACAATGTAGGTTACACAGATGTTAATAAATAATATTTTAGATTCAATTTTGTTCTACTAAGATTAGCATGCAAATGTTATAGTAAGTTATAGTCAATATTGTGTTGTAATGAATGTCGGGAAAAACTGAGAGTGCTTTTTACTGTGGGATTATTGAATTCGACATGACAACGTGTCGGGACAGCTAGTATTTATTTTTCTATAATAAAAAAACTGAATTCTAGGTTACTGAAATAAATAAACTGTCCAGTTACTGCATAATTTTCCTTACTGGTACTAAAATAAAAATCACTGCAGTTTTCTTACCATAATCATGTTGCGCTCTGTGAAGTATTTCTTCCTCACTTCAAGACAAGTACTCACACAAACATGAAACCTTCCAGGTGCACGGAACTGCCCCAGCAATCGCTGGCCAGGATAAGGCGAATCCAACAGCGCTACTGCTCTCCAGCGTGATGATGCTGAGACATTTGCAGCTGAAAGAATTCGCTGACAACATCGAAGGGGCTTGCTTCAAGGTTCTTAAAGAGGGGCAAGTGCTGACCGAGGACTTGGGGGGCAACAGTGCTTGTTCTGCTTACACTAATGAGATTATTAAGAATCTGCAGTAAGGGGGTTGGGGGATTGAGGGGGTCGATCAGTTATATCGACAGTGAAACAGCTGAAGAGAATCCTGTTAGAGTGATGCTAGGAGTCTGTTATCGAATGAGGAATGTTCTTAAAAGAAACAATTGCTATTGTGTAGAAAAAAGTTTAAAAATTCACTTTTTTTTTTGTATAGTCTATGGTCAGCGCGTCTTTTCGTCAAAGATATTCTCTAGTACGTGGCGCCATCTTTATGAACAAACCTCATTTGATCGACTCGCTTGCTCTTCTTCTCAAACTTGTATATCAATGAACTGACTGCAAAAAAAGATGATTATGAATGCTGACTGATCGAAACCCTGCTATAATTATTTATAAAAACATTAGTTCAATTAATCGATCAAACTGTTGACTATAAAAATTTTCGTAAAACATTCGGTTAAACTTAGCTTATTTATTAGAGCGAATCAAATTCGAGACATTCGGTATCAGCTGCCAAAGAGAACACGCATTTAAGGCCTGCGCACATTGGCGGACGGCACAGCAGAGGATTTAAAATATATCGATTGAACGTAATAGTTAACCAATCAAAATAGAGCATTCAGTTCAATGATGCTTCCAGACATTGATTGAAATTATTTCGATTGAATAACTACTAAATTCAATTGATAAATTTTAAATCTTCTGTCGACCCGTCCGCCAATGTGCGCAGGCCATTATTTATTCGTGGACGCGTAGATTTATCTTGATCTTGTTAAATAATGACAATAAAAAGTGATTTATAATCGTTACCAACTGTAGCTCGAATTCGTGTGCATTTACGTTTTGTAAAGTTAAAACATGAGTTATTGAGCTGTAATTAGGATTCTAACGCCCAAACTCATAGTGCATCCTCTAAAGTTAGGCATGATCTTAAATAATAGTAGGAAACAGATAAGAATAAGATCCTATTCAATAATCAAGTAGCAAGCATTGATAGGTCGAGTATCTGTGCTTTTTCTTTATTATATTGAAATCTGCCTCTTATCTTATAACCGTTTATGTTCACTGCAATAGTTCCAAATGTATTTCATTATTTAGTTACCGTTTTAGGGTATTTAGTTAGAGTATTAGTAAAAGTTTAGTGTCCTAGATATTCAGTGCTGTATTTTTTTGTATTTATTTAAACCAAGTATTACGTTCGCCATATTATAATAAATGGGAAAAACCGGATATATTTGAAGCAGTAATTGTATTAACCTTCAGGTGCTTCTCTGTAGCTGGGTAAATAAGGACAGAAGAATTTGACAGTCGCCCTTTAAAAGACGGTCAATTTTAATCCAACTAGTAAAGGGTTATGTTTATCTCTTTGGTTGCAATTGTTTAGTCGAGTATCTAGTACCTACCTTAATCCTGTCCTCACACGTTGACCCCAACAACACTTATACTATGTGTGGATCTAGAAATCAACCAACCAATGCTTGCCCCATGCAGTTTTCTAGATCTATAAGTTAGACTAGTGTTTTTGGGGTCAACGTGTGGAGCCAGCCTTACACCGTACAATTTGAGTTTTGTAAATGTTCCTTTTGTTTGTGATGTTATACAGTATTTAATTTTGATAGTAAGTGGAAAGTGAGATTAGACTAATTGATTCACTGCTGAAATTGCAGTAAATTAGCTTTAGGATATTTTACGCAAACTAGGACCTTTTCTACCAACAACGTCAGAATGTTCTCTAACCTCCTGAAAGAAGCCATTAGAAAAATGGCTACTAACCATTGCCAACATTATTACCATTCTGTTCTAGATCATTCAGTTCACAAATTACATGCTAAAATTAACTCTGCAAAACGATTTCGATATTATCGACGACAGTGACAGTGCTCCGATATATTCGGCCAAACCGCACACTCAGAATGTATGACGTTAATTTTAAAAAGTAATGTCGGTCAATTCCATCTTTCAAAATATAGTCGGAAACGATGTGACGTTTGTCCCGATATATCGTTTTCAAGTGTAGACCCCTGGTGTAGGTAATATAGGTACATACATAATTAAATAATTATGTAGTGAATGACCTGGCAGTTCCGAATGACTTGTTTAGTTTTAAATTATTGATTAGTAACGCGCTCCGTGATTATGCGGAGCTGTAGTCGCTGGTAGGTACGTTTTTGAAGTCAATGAAATCATGAACGCAATTATTTCAATGAATTTGTATTTTATTTATTTTTTTGTTTTGTTCAGATTTAATCTGAGCTCGCAAAGTACACCAATCGCTGTGAAAAAAACATGGTTTTGCTTGTATTATTTTAAGTTTATGTAAATAAGTAGTTGAATAAAGTGACTGCGAAAATGAACTTGTTTTTATTATTGTAACATACTAACAAATTGTACTAACTATGATGTCTTCAGTTTTATTTCTTATGTTATGAATTTCCTTAGCTCGTCCTGAACAGATGACATCAAGTGAGTTTTATTCATTAACATTGCTAACCTTACAATAACTTATTCTATTTTTATGTTATCATCCATAATTTCGTTAGCAATGTAACTCTTTTGAATTCGGTTGTGATTCTCGTGATATTTCGCTAACCTCTTTATTTCCATCCACAGGTCCACGGAACTGCCCCTGATCTAGCTGGCAAAGATATGGCGAATCCCACAGCTCTGCTCCTCTCAGCCATCATGATGCTGAGGCATCTTCAACTCAATGACCATGCTGATAAGATCCAACACGCCTGCTACACGGTTCTTAGCGAAGGCAAGCACCTGACTGGAGATCTCGGAGGTTCCGGAAAATGCAGCGAATACACCGCCGCTATCATCTCGAAGATTAACTAAAATAATCTGACAAAACATGTAAAAAAAAAAATTGTAAGGGAATTGGCGTAACGGAACGCAATACCTTACTGAGCATCGGTTGGATTGTGTGCGATTTCCCCAGCAGGCACCAAAGTTATGGATAGTATTAGTTTAGAACTCTCCGAACAGTATTGCCAAGCAATAGTATTTCGAGTTACCAAGCCCAGTGCTGTTGTGGGTTGAGATGATGCGGAGAATACAACCACGGACCCATTGATATAAAATGAAATATTTGATACAAAATGGCTGGCCAAGTTAGAATAAGTAGAATTTTTATTTAATTGTTGCAATGTTATAAAATAACAAGAGATTTAATTATTTATTTTTCTAAATTTCTCTGAAAACCCATTTAATTTACCTACTTTGGTATACATGTACATAGCAAATTGACTTTTTATTAAAGTTTATTCTGCCTGATTGTTTATTTTATATTTTGAAAGCAATTTATTAATTACTCTGACCTACTACTAATGAAACCAGGGAAAAATAAACTCCGCTCAGTTGGTATTAACCTTGCCATCAGTGCTGTGTAGGTTGTGGGTTCGACTCCCACTCAGGACACAAACATTTATGTATAAGTAGATGATTGTTTTATCTGGGTGGTAGATTGTACGTACATATGTACATGTTAAATTTACAACAAATGTCTCGTTTTTACCCTTTGGGTACGGAACTCTAAAAATTGAATGTTCGGTATGTATCATGCAACTCGCTAACCTGTTTCTGCGTGTGCTGGAACGTAAATCTCTCATGTCACAATCAAATGTCATGCATGTTAGTGTCACTGTCGTCATCTCGCTCGTGTGAATACTCCGCACCGCACGTTGTTTTGATTTTTCTAACCTTTGAAAAACCATGAAATTGTTTATATTATTTACATTGAATTAAAATAACTTCAGTTTACAGCTATGGTAAAACGGGTAAGAAAATACTGTTTCATAATACTAGTAAATATTTATCATAAAAATTATTTATTGAAATAAATCCAACCACAGGTTTAGGTATATTTTTTGCGTTTTTTAGCTGAAAACTTACATTTCTTTGTGATTAATCGGTTACAGGACATAAAAACCTCATTATCTGAGGAGCCTTTCGAAGCAGAAACTCTAAATGACAATGGAAAACGGTCATCGCAAGACCAAAACAAAGATGGGCCTAAACGGTTAAAAACGAAGAGCTGGTTTCGGCAGCCAACTGCCAATGAATTAAACAGACTGCAAGAGACAGAGAACCTATTCAACTCCAACCTCTTTCGGTTACAAATCGACGAAATACTCGAGGAAGTGAAATTGAAGGAGAAAACTGAGAAAAAGTTTACTGAATGGTTCACCGTTTTTAAAAATCATTTACAACAGATCCCTGATGATGATACCGAGTATGACTTGACAGAGCAGACACTTTTCAAGCAGCTGAAAGTGAAACTGCCAGTTAGTAAGGAACTGAAGAAGTCAAGATGCACATTTAAGTTTTACAAGTTTAAAGATGTTGAAGTAGTCGGAGCTTATTCCTTAGGTTGCGCAATAAACTCAAAACTGAAAGTAGATGTTCAGATCACAGTTCCAGCCGAAACTTACACAAAAAATGACTCCATCAACTACAGATACCATAAAAAACGAGCCGCCTACTTAGCTTATATTGCATCGCAGCTAAACAAACTTGAAACAATTGAAGAACTACAGTACTCCTGGCTAAATGGATGTGAAACAAAACCCTACTTAGATATCAAGCCAGCGGGAAAGCTCGGTAACCATTTAACAGTACGACTCAACTTGGTTTGTGAAGCTGATGCTTATAAGTTCCACAGATTTAGTTCTGCAAGAAATAACCTGAGGGAATCTTGGCTATTGTCGTCGGATGTAGAAAATAGCACTGGAAATGCCGATGTAGGACCACCAACTCCTTATTACAACAGCAGCATACTATCAGACTTGACAGCATCAGCAAATCAGGAGTTCCTTAACACAATACTGTCAAATAGTGACAACTTGAAACAGGCAGTGGTTCTATTGAAGATTTGGCTGCGACAGAGGAATCTTCAAGTGTCGGGGCATGTTATCAGTTCACTGGTGGCTTACTTTGTGCAGAATAAGAGGATCAACAATATCATGAGTAGTTATCAGATTGTGAGGAATATATGGATTGCATTGAGTAAGTTGACATTTCATGAAGCAAATCACTTAATTATTTATTTATTTATTTGCATCATGTATGTACAATACATAGGTCTTATAAATAGGGTAAGTAGTAATAGTATTAGTACATGGGTCCTGTAAGGATATAGCAAAATCAAAAATTAAAATTATTATTATCATTATCATAGTAAAAAAATTATAATTACTTAGTATTAAGGCACTCCCAGTCGACGATTTTTTTTGTTCGAAACGAAAAAATAAATACTTGTGAACAAGCCACATCTCCTATTTTATAATGTATAGTATATGTGAATAAAGATGTACCCATCTTTAATCAAACACACGTCGGCGCGTGGTCCCCCTTAGCTTTTCGAATAAATTAATGATATAAATTATGTATATTTACTTATCAAAAATCTATTCTAATAGAAATCTAGATCTACATATTACCTATCTTTAACAATAAATCACAAGTTGATTTTAATCTACTATTAAAATCAACTATATAAAATATTTCGATCATAAATTCTAAAACATATCATTTTGAAATAATATCTTTATCGTGTTTTCAGCTTAATAGAAATCTAGGTAGGAACCTGAAGTAATATACTTATAAAAATAGGAGATGTGGCTTGTTCAGAAGTATTTCTGTTTTCGTTTCGAAAAAGAGCAATCAGCGACTGGGAGCCTCTTAATATTAATTTATTTATATTATTTATATAATTAAATTATTAGGTAGTAAAAGTTAAGTAAGGTATAATAGTAGGTAATATTCACATACACAGTCATGACCTAACATTGATTTCTGTATTATGGGTATCACCATATAAGTACTATGGTACTACAACACTCTGGGTTTGTATCTAAATCAAACATTTGCCGAGCTGCATCAATCAAACTTTCTTTCTTTCTATAATTATATTGTATTCTTTATATCTAATTATATTCTTTCTTTTTATATATTTCTATAATTAAGGAAAACGAGGAAACTGATTGTCCTCACAGCTCAGTTGGTAGTAACTCTGCCTTCTGCGCTGTAGGTTGTGGGTTCGATTCCCGCCCAGTATAAACATTTGTGTGATGAACATAGATGTTTGTTCTGTGTCTGGGTGTTAATATGTAATATGTATGTTTTTATAAAAAAAAGTATTTATAATTATTCTATCAGTTATCTGGCTTCCATAGTACAAGCTTTGCTTTGTTTGGGGCTAGACAGCAATGTGTGAAATGTCCACCAATATTATTATATTATTACTGTTATTAAACCAGTTTGTAGTCTCTTAAGCAACAATGGGCTTGTTACATCATTTTAGATATTTTCAAGGAACTATGCACCTGGAGATTGACAGTCTTGATCCTATATCATTTTAAGAGTTTATAAGAAACATGGTGTAGTAAATATTGGAAAACCAGCTGCCTGCTGGCTTCATGGAGATTACTAATTTTTTTTTTTACATTAATGCAATTTTCAAGAGGATCTCTAATTTTTTTGAAAAATGCAAATAACTATATTTTTCTTTTTCAACCTTCATTCTACATCCTCCTTTCATTGCAGAGTCATTAGAACTTACCACCAAAGGCATATCCCTCCTCAAAGGCTCGGAACCCGTACCCATTGAGGACTTCCACAATCACTTCCCGGTTGTGTTCATAGACCGTACCGGCTACTACAACATTACTTGGGACATGTGCAAAGGAACATACAACGCTTTGCGCAGGGAATGTGAACTTGCTGTTGAAATGCTTGATAATGGGAAGATCAATAGCTTTATTGCGCTGTTCATGACGCCAGTGAGGGCTTTGTATCAGTTTGATCATATTTTGAGGTAAATTTTCTTGACTACCATTAAGGCCTTATCATAATAGCGGATTGCGAACGTCCTTAAGGCAGAGCTGACCAATCACAGCGCTCGACATTTTCAAACTCGAATAGTTGTGCGCTGTCATTGGTTCGCCCCCGCCCCGTAGCCGCTCGCAAACCGATAGTATGATAAGGCCCTTAGATCGAGAACTTATTACAGAACGGTTGGTGGATCTCAGCTTACGTGTTTTGTGTCACTGCATAAGATCGAAAATTGTCTTGACGCGCAGCAAAACGGCTAACATCATGTCCATCAACCGTATTGGATTATTATTTATGTCATAAACCATGCTATTGTGTATAATGTTTGTTGGTATATCCTTCTTTCACGCAGCAACAGATCAACATTATTGGCGCGTGCGAAGACGTGGGCAGAAGCTAGTAAAAAATAGATAATAAAATAGTTAAGACAACGCTCATATCGCCTGGCGCATAGCATAGATGCTTGAAGACATCTGACGCCAAATCTAATGTTTGGACGTGCATCTGATTACCCAGAACACGTCCAAATATATGCCCATTTTTTTACTACTCTTATTTAGTGTTGGATAATGTACATATCTATACTAATATAATAATATAAAGAGGAAAGATTTGATTGTTTGTTTGCATCGAATAGGCTCCGAAACTACTGGAAAATTATTTCACCATTAGAATCCTACGTTATCCCTGATGAACAAAGGCTATAGAATATTTTCAAAAATGTTAGGGATCCGTATGAAAACTTTGATAATGTAAATCAAGGTGTAAAAAAATTACCCATAAAATCATTATTACACCCGTGCGACGCCGGGGCGGACTGCTTGTTAATATGTAAAGTATTAACAGTATATAATATAGTATGTAATGTTTTTGTTCTTACTTAGATTCAAGGACTTGAACTCAATCAAAGAGACCATCCTAGCCAGAGCTCCCAACTCCTCAAAGGTCAACTACGGCGTGGACCAGCTAGCTCTGGTCATTGAGACTTTGCACTCTCTCCTTGCCAAGGGTCTGGGTGAAAGAGTTGATCTGATCCTGCAGTTAGTTGAAGCAGATTTCTCGTGGTCGGTGAAGAAAACTCCTGAGAAAGTGAAAGGAAATGAGTAAGATATAATGTAACTAATATTATATAGAGTGCAAATTTGAGTTTGTATTATACAGTACATAATATTATGTGGGGTAATCTCTGGAACTATGGCAGCTATTTTTCAACATTTGAAAGGTACATAATTCCGGATGAACATAGGCTACTTTGTAACCGGGTACCACGCGGGCAAAGCCGCGCACAAAAGCTATTCTATAATAAACACCATAGCATGATCGCTGGCATTATCCATCGCCATGACCAATCAACATAAACGCAAATTCGAATAAATACAACTTACATGTCTATCACTAGCCTAATGTCTAAGAAATTTATCTATACCAAGTTTCTTTCAAATCGGTTTAGGCCCCTACGGCTTGATTGGACCAACAACATTGTGTGATGGACCAAGCCATTGGAGCAACGGCAATGGGCTATTTATCATGATTTTGAAAACCATTCTAAATTATTCAGTAGTGACTGTGGAGGCCATAAAAAAATATTATTTTCAATTCTGTTAAGTATTGGCCCTAAAAATGAAAATGAAATATTGACATTTTAAATAACCCGCAAAACGCTTCTTTATGCAAATGGCGTCGCACTAGTTTCTGTGACGTTACATGCTTGTCATGCTGCATCAAATACACGAACGTCAAGTTTTTAAAGGCAGGCGATGACATATTGCCAAGCATGTTACGTCATCGTCGATTAGACCAATCCTGACCGTTTTGTGTCACGTGACTGGCGTTTAAAAATAGAGAATTTTAATTATATGTGTTTTTTAATAAATCATTGTTTATTTTAAATTTATTTTCCTCCATAACGCTTTATGAAGGCATTATTTACATAGATTACTATCAACAACACTTTGTTTTTCATACTGTCAAAAATCCTATTATAATATCAATGGGATATAACTACCTTCAGTGTGGATTCAATTGTGTGGTGATAGAAACTACCCTATTTCCACTTGACTACAGCTAACCAATCTATTTCAAGGGCTTAAATAAGTCCTATCGACAATTAATAGATTAATTTGTTACAGATATAAAGAAAAGTTTTCCTTTGGTTTCATACTAAATCCAGAACATGCAATGAATACAGTTCAGAAAGGACCATCTGCCAATTTACCAGAAGCTGAACAATTTAGGTAAGGACTAAGGATCAAACGTTTTTGATTTTAAATACTTATTTATACTGACTGACCTCACAGGCTCACAGCTCAGTTGGTAGAAACTCTGCCAACTTAGATTAGAAAATCATTTGTGTCATTTGTGTCAAATCATAGATGTTTGTTCTGTGTCTGGGTGTTAATATGTACAATAAGTAGGTACCATCCTTTTCTCGAAGCAGTTCAGGCCATTTTCGACCCCCTATAACTTCGTTGTGGATAAAACTAGAAGCCTGAATTTTCAGTAACCAAGCAGTCACTATATAAACACGGGATATTTTAAATTTCATTCAATTTGAACCAGTAGTTTAAGAATTACAACTAGTCAAAGTTTCCTATTTTGTCACTCACTCACTCACTGACTGACTGACTGACTGACTGACTGACTGACTGACTGACTGACTGACTGACCGATCATCAAAAGTTTAAGGCACTTCTAGCAGACATAGAAGCTTCAAATTTGAAACACAATTAGTGTTTAGTGTAAAAATCCTAAAAAAACCTGCCAAGTGCGAGTCGGACTCGCGCACGTCGAGTTCCGTAATTAGCTAACCTTTACGTAATAACTTAAGACAGAAGGACCCTTAAAGTAGGGACTGAATAAATTAACCGACTTGGTATTACATGGATCTCACAACTTTTTACGGTAGAAGAACTGAGTTGCGTTGCGAGACTTGGCTTTTTTTACAAGTTATGTTTTTGATGGCATTTAGTATTTACAACTAAAAAGTATATAAGTATTCTTTCAGTTATCTGGTTTCCATACTACAAGCTTTGCTGAGTTTGGGGCTAGATGGCGCTGTGTGTAAAGTCCGCTAATATTTATTTATTAACTTTCTTTAAAATGCTATTTTTATTCTTGAGCCATACCATGGGGTCTTACATACATAGCATGTCCTGGAATAACATAAACGATACTTTTTATCCAGGTACCATTCTAGCAAGCCGTGTTTGTTGCCTGATTTTCCTTGGCTTGGTTGCAAAAAAAAGGCGTAGCTTCACCTAGCTCTTGACGTTTCAAAGTGATCCTTGTGATTTTATTGAAATACCTTTTGAATTTGAATTTGGATTTGCAAAGTCGCGTTCGGAAGCTGCTACACAAAATTAAAAAATAACTGGATTTAAAATCGTGTTTCAGAGCATTCTGGGGGGACAAGTCTGAGCTGCGTCGGTTCCAAGATGGTTCAATCACCGAAACTTGCGTTTGGAATGGAGACGCTGCGGCTGAGAAACGTTCAGTCTCGCGACAGATTATCGATTACCTGCTTCAACTCAAATTCGGTATGTATATGTGGCGTAGCGGTGGGTTAGCGTGGTATGGGCATGTCATGAGAAGGGAAGTTAGTCATGCAAATTATCATGCAACATCATCAAGAAAAATATTACGTTCCGCAGTCGGGTAATGAAAATGAAATGAAATAGAATCCCCAAGTACGGTAGACATCCTCTCAGATCTCCAGGCGTTTAGATCCTTTGAAGATATCTAGTGGGGGTAGTCAGAGGCTCTACACATTACATTTAGCACATGCCCACATTTTGCAGTAGATATATAGATAGACAACTCTTCCAAGACGGCTAATTAAAATAATCATTATTATTATTAATGAGTGAGTTGGAGCATATATTATCTTATCTACAACATGTTTATTATCTTCTAGGAATTCCATCATCAGACCTGTTCCACATCTCCAACCAGCTGGATAGTCTGACAGCTCGGAAGCAGTACAGCAAGGATGGACTCCTGTACGTGGAAGAGTCCTCTCTGGAGGCTTTGCAGGCGTTTGACGCTTTGCGAAGAGATTTGCGACAATTGACCCAGTTACCGCTTGATATAAGTGCTGTTTATGGTAATAATTCATTTTCTTCTCCTTTTCCCACTTAATGTGGGGTCGGCACATGTTGCGATCAGAATTTGGCTTATATTTTACATCCACCTGCCTAAAGTCAACCCTTTTTGGGAATACAAATAAAAATAAATAATTAAGATCACGTCTGTAATCCCCAAGTACGGTAGACATTCTCTCAGATCTCCAGACGCTTAGATACTTTGAAGAAAAATAATAATCTATATTATTATTATATATGCAAAAGTAACTCTGTCTGTCTGTCTGTGACGTTATTACGGCCAACCCGCCGATAGTAATGAAACTTCATATAGAGATTGGTTTAAAGTCTTGGGATCGACGACTACTTTTTCCCAAAAATTTCTTTTGATTTTCAGGAATTAAAATGTTTTGCGATAAAGTGGTCAAAATCGACGCGGGTAAAAGCTAGCCTAATAAGTAAAACAAAGTCGGGTTTGTTCCAACACTTATAATTCGAGAACGGCTGAACCGATTTTCATGATTGTTGATTTGTTGGATTTGTCTCCGTCCCGAAAAGCATAATAACTATAACTAAAACAACATTTGTTAATTTTATTGCTGTACGAAGTTTGCTGGGCTAGTAATTTATAAGTGAACTCCATAAATATAAACAAGTAGCATAGTACAGAATAATAATAACATGTGTTATTGCAGGTACATCCCCCGTGTTCAGCTACAATGCCCCCCTCCCCCCAACCCCCAATGCCCCCCCCCACAGCCCTTGGCGTCGTGGGGGCACTTGTGCACTCAAGTCCATGGGGAAGGACAAACACGTCATACCTACATACACGCCCGTGGCACACGCTGTTATTGAACTGGGTTAGTTACTGCACCCCTTTTTTCCCGGTACCCCATTTACCCCTTATTTAACACGACGTTTCCACTGTGTTTTCTAAATAATGGATTTTTCTGTTGGTAAAATGTACATGCGCATTAAAACGTGCTCAAAACGGTGAAGGAAAACATCGTGAGGAAACCAGTTAGTATTCTTGTAAGCGGCGATGGGCTTGCAACTTATCACGAGTGGAATGCTAACTCTGCAAAATGTGGGCATTTGCGAATTATAAATAAATCAATATTGGTGGAAATTTTACACATCGTCATCTAGTCCCAAACTAAGCAAAGGAGTTTGGGTTCCGTACTCAAAGGGTAAAAACGGGACCCTATTTCTAAGACTTCGCTGTCTATCCGTCTATCTGTGACAGGGCTGTACCTCATGAACAAAGAGCTAGACAGTTAAAATTTTCACAGATTATGTATTTCTGTTGCCGCTATAACAACAAATACTAAAAACAATAAAATAAATATTTATGTGGGGCTCCCATACAACAAACGTGATTTTTAGCCGTTATTTATAAATAATGGTACGGAACCCTTCGTGCGCTAGTCCGACTCGCACTTGGCCGGTTTGTTTTCTATTGTAACGATACCTTCCATTCCAGGTCACAGCGGAAAATGGCCGGGTGAGATAGAAGCGTTTCGCTGCCTCAAAGCTGCTTTCCATCTCCAAATATCCGACCGACTAAACCAACAATACTCTCTCGCCACCCAAGCCTATCCAACACACATAGACGTGCTCAAAAACGGTCTAGTATTCCGACTGAGTATTGCGCATCCGAAAGAGATAACGCTATTGAGGAAAGGGATGGAAGATGGAGTTGCAAAGTATAGAGAGAGTGAGGAGAGTGTTAAGTTGCAGTGTGATACTGTTCTGATGCCTAGGTTGAGGGGCGCTTTGCATGGGTGAGTTTTTTTTTATTTATGACGTTGTCCTGTCCAAATTTCAATAATCGCATAGAAACATTCATCATCACAACTTTTTTTTTTTTAAACCTTGTTCTCTTAATTCAAATGTTTTGTACATCAGCGCCATCTGTACCCAAATCACACTTTTTGCGTTTTTTATTCATTTAGATATTATGTTTTTTCGGGTTTTACGTATATATTTTTTTTATTCTGATTATCTACATCTACGGTAAATTTCATCTTGATCCGTTCATTCGTTTAGGCCAAACATACAAACATTCGCATTTATAATATTCGCATTTTAAATACTTTGATTAGGCTCACGGCTTAGTTAGTCGGTAGTAACTCTGCCTTCTACGCTGTAGGTTGTGGTTTCGATCGATCCCCACCCGGGGCAAATATTTGTGTGATGAACATAGATGTTTTCTCTGTGTTTGGGTGTTAACAAGATACTTTCGTATGTATTTATAAAAAGAAGTTATTATAAGTATTGTTATCTGGTTGCCATAGTACAAGCTTTGCATATTTATTATTTTTCAAACTGTCGTGATTAGTAGACATAACTATAGATTTTGACACGGGTCTTTATCACGTAATTACCTTAAATTTACTTTCCTGACGTTTCGGCTATGTTACATATTTTATTTATTTATTTATTTCAGCCTCCACCAAAAGCATCCAGCCTTCGGACCAACCGTCTGTCTCTTAAAACGCTGGCTTTCCTCCCACCTCCTCTCTCCCCACTTCCCCCCCACTCTCGCAGAATTGCTCTGCGCATGCGCATTCCTCCGCAGCGCGCCCGCATGCGTGCCACTCTGCCCGACTCCTGGTCTATTGCGAGTGCTGCAATGCCTGCTGTCCACCCACTGGGCCACGGAAGTTGTGGTGCTGGATTTTAACGAGGATATGACGCGTGAGTGTTTTTATGACGTTTTGGGATCTAAGAGGAATAAAGGTAGAAGATAGAGAAATTTGTAGTAACTGGCTTTTGCTAGCGGTTTCGATCGCATGGTACCTATTCCAGGATATAGGCTCTGTATGTTCCAAGTTTTATTTAAAACATCCTCATAAGTAATAGTGAGAAATCTTATATTTAAAAATTAATCGCAAAATGAGTTGGTAAGCGCATAACTCAACAACGCCTCGTTGAAGTTCAAGGATGGTTTTTACAGCGAGAACAATTCGAATAATTGCCGGAAAAACCATAAAAACAGCCCTTTTCTCTTTACCATACAAAAGTTTTCTAACCTAAACATAGAGTCAATTTGAGCTTTATTAGGTTTGATAATACGGGAACGGGAACGGGAACGGGGACGGGAACTTAAGACAACATTTGTTAATTAATTCTAAAGCGATACGAAGTTCGCGGGGTCAGCTTGTTCTCAATAAAACTAACAGTTTTCCAACCTAAATATACGAAACTCTTCACGATTTTACTGACTGACTGACTGATGACTGACAGCCTAAAGTTTAGGCTCAGTTCCATGCTGATAAAGATAAATAGACGTTTATTTTAGTACCACCAAAAATCAACACTAAAAAACTAGAAAAGAAAACATAATTGAATTTTGGGAATTCCTTTCTTACGCCTCTACACCAAAATACACCCTCAAAATTTCAAGGTTCTATAACCAGGGTTTAGACTGTGCGTTGATAGATCAGTCAGTCTGTAATTTAAAAGTTTTGTCTAATTACCTGGACTTTTAATGTTAAGGCGATACTTGAAATTTTTGACTTTTGTATGGGCTGAATCTACCCGGATAAGACGGAAAAGTGATAAAACTGTATTATCTTGAAAACCACCAAATTTAAAAAGAAACCGCCTGTAATTTACTTAGCTAGTACGATTATCTAACGAATTATATAAAGATGAACTGTTTAGCTATTCATAGTTTTGATTAAAAATGAAACTAGTATTTTTGAAGAGCCAACATTGGATAATAAATCTATCGAGAAAAGTTTCACCAATCGTGTTTCTGTCTGTAATTTATCTAGATTAAATCCTTAAGTTACCTTTGTCGTAAAAAACAAACCTGTATGTTTTGCGGTCATTAAAAAAAAAACGATTCTGCATTCTTCAAAAACATTTATTACTCTTAAATTTGTCTTTAGGCGAAGAAATAGCTACAATCGAGCAACAACTCACCAGCGACGAGTCCCGACCTCCGATCTGCATAGCCACCGCGTACGACGGCCCATTGCCAGGTGTTTGGGCTCGGGGCTTGACAGCTGCTGTCAAAGTCAGAACGCAAGCCCTCGCTAAAAGTACAATCAGCTATATGGAGCAACAGCTGGAGAATTTCAATGACAATTTACTGGTGAGTATATCAAGAATATGAGAATAGGTGTAAGTTCAACCGACTTTAAAATTAAGAAAGAGTTTCTCACTTCAGCATGTATTTTATTATATAACTAGCTGACCCGTGCCCGCTTCGCTGTGCGTAAGACATTTCTAATACCATCGTTGACTTTTTTGTAGACGTTTTTAAGGTGTACAATACTGTAGTACATTATTTTGATATATCTCGTGGGGTTCAGCCAGCATTTGCAATGTAAGCGCAAAAAAATGTGTTTATTTACGACATCACATTAGAAACCTCTAAAATTATCAGTGTTTCTCTACTATATTATGCATGTATTATACATATAAACCTTCCTCTTGAATCACTCTATTTATTAAAAAAAACCGCATCAAAATCCGTTGTGTAGTTTTAAAAATATAAGCAAACATACATACATACATACATACATATTACATACAGACGCGGGAAGCGGAAAGCGACTTTGCTTTATACTATGTAGTGATACAAAAAATAATACAATATTTTATATAATACTACAAAAAGATTCTTATCTTGAAAATAGGAGTTCTTTGCTTTGTATAAAGATTTTTTTAAAACAATTAAAAAAAAATCGTCATTATTAATATCCAACTTTTCAAATCGTGCCTCATGTGAGTGTGAAAGTCATGTAATATTTTTGGCTGACCAAAATGCTTTATTACATTGTATGGCAAAAATATCGGGATTTAGGAAAAAAAAGTTTTATGTAAAAAAATTATACATAGAAAGAAAGAAAGAAAGATAGAAAAGCAAATACGGCTCTTTAGTCAACTGGGCCCGCTCGAACTAGCCCCGCGGGCCCAGTTGACCTAATGCATATTTTGAATTAGTCAACTGGCCCCGCTTACAAAATTTGGTATTAGAATAGACAAGAAGAAAAGTGTTTCAACTATTGTCGAATATTTTAATGGATTACATAAATCCAATATCAACATCGCTCTACTTTTAGAAGGGCTATGTAGTGATAAGGCTTACTTCTTGATTGCGTTGAAAAACCCTACAGATCTCAAAATTTCAAAGAGGTTGCCTGAAACCATAAGAGAGAAAAAAATGACTTTGCAATAAACGAATTACTTAGCGGCAATATTACTGGTAAGCCATTGTTTAGAGAAATTGAGGTTTTAATTTTTTGTGATCATTAATGAAATAACTGTGATTTTTAAGTAGCTATTTTTATTTATGATTGATGTAATAGTAAATTATAAATAAATAATAGGATTACGACTGTAATCTCCAAGAACGGTAGACATCTTAGACGCTTAGATCATTTTAAGATGTCTAGTGGAGGTAGTCAGAGGCACGTCCAAACATTATATCTGGCCATGCCCACATTTTGCAGTAGTCAGCATTCCATACGTGACAGGTGGCATGCCCATCGCCGCTTATAAGAATACTAACTGGTTTCCTCACGATGTTTTTCTTTACTGTTTTGAACACTTGTTTTTGATGCGCATATAAATTTTTCGAATAGAAAAATCCTCATTGATGCACGCCGGGATTTGAACCCACGACCTTCACATTGAAAGTCGAGGTACCTCCCTTTCAGCCAACACGGCTTATGTCATAGTATATTGTCGATTTTGAATAGTTTTAAGCAAGTATCAAGAATTAATCAAACAACTGTGATTTTATGTATCTTTTTAAATTTTGAATTATTGTATAATGTTGTTTTTGAATAATTCAAAGTAAGCATTAGTCAAAAAACTCATTTTCAAATATTTTAATTTTATATTGTTGAATAGAATACATCTGATAAAGCATTCTGACAAGCTTTCAAATTCTTTCAGTTTACATTTTTGTATATTATGAATTTTGACTAGTTCTAAGTGAGCCCGAACAGTAGCAAAAGAGCCCGATAAACATTAGTATCATATTATAATCATGTGAAGGTGTTTTATCTCTAATACGTTTTGTACACATCTGTACTAGGGCATGTAAACCGATTAATCGATTAACCGAAAAACCGATTAACCGACTGATTTTAGGTCGGTTTTTTCACCGGTTTTTTTGGCAAAATAACCGGATATTCGATTTTTTCCAAATTCATTATTTTTGCATTTTTTTATCATTTTGGCAATATTTTTCGGATTATAAACCACCCTATGTTTTAATCGGGCATTATAATCTACATCTACAGCTAATTTCATCTTAATACGTTTTTTCGTTAAGGCCTGATTGATATTTAAACATACAAACATCTTCACAAACTTTCGTATTTATAATATTATTAGGATTTGAGTACGAGAAAGAGTTTTAATACTACCAATTAAAAAAGTTAATTATTCTTATTCCTATATTCTTAGTTGTTACCTAGAAATATCCTCACTTAGACTCGACCTCGTAACCGTGTTTTAGTAGTTGTAGTTAATAAAATGACTTCGAGTTTGCCTCATGTCGAGGATTCCTCAACATATTTCCTCAGTGAAGAAACTGTCAACTCAAGGTATCTTGCGATCTACCTTGAGCATTCCTTGACAGCTTCTAAACGACTGTGTAACGTTTCTTTGACTTTCGTGACATTTAGAAACCACCACAGGTAATTGAGGAATTGAGAAAACTCCAAAAAATCGATTTAAGATGCAAACATGAAGTATTATTTTTCAAACTATCGTGATTAGTAGACATAACAATAGATTTAACACGGGTGTTTATCACGTAATTACCTTTAATTTATTTTCCCGACGTTTCGGCTATGTTACAATAGCCATGGTCGCGGGCAGACTGGAGAACACGGTGCTACCGTCGAGAAGCGGAGGCAGTTGACGAAACTACCCTCACTTGGTTGACTTGGTTGAACTACATGACCCAAAAGTTCTGTCTAGTGAACGCCATTATTATAAGATAATAAGGAAGTTATTGAAATCAAGAAGTACTCAAATTTAAATCGTGAAGACGGCTATAGACTCTTATTCTTGGAATCCTGTGGTTACTATATGTGCGCGTCGTGACAGACCATCTCAGTGCGTAGATACAGTTAGTGTGGTGTAGTGTTTCCGGAACCGGTATTCTTTGTAAGAACCGGGAATTTCGGTACTTTTTTAAATCGGTACCGGGATTTCCCGGTTCTTTCGGTATTTTCGGTTCTTGGCAGTTATTGATTTATAAAAGAAGTGATAAGGTTCAAAAGTCAACTACAATTAAGATCGACGAGAAAATAGATAACATTAAGAATGAATATATATCAGAAAAAATATATAGAGCCGATAACAGGACCAGAGGTTCATCGCGCGCTTTGCAGCATGAAATATAGCAAGAGTGCAGGTGCAGATGGTGTTACCACCGAAGCCTTAAAAATCGGAGAACCAGTACCACTCCCACACCTTACGAACCTTTGTAACTACATTCTTCAGACCGGTTCTTTTCCTCATAATTTCTGCCACTCCACCATTATACTCATACATAAAAAGGGTGAAAAGTCCGACATTGGCAATTATCGTCCCATCAGTTTTATCTCACACCTTTTTAAACTATTCATGAAAATTATCGAAAATCGAATATCCGGTGAGCTCGATTTACATCAACCACCAGAACAAGCGGGTTTCCGCCGTGGCCTCTCCACGACGGATTATTTCCATTCCCTTAACCAGCTCTTAGAAAAACGTAGAATTTAATATCCCACTTTATCTTGCATTTGTAGATTACTCAAAAGCTTTTGATAGCATAAAACATAAACCATTATTCGAGGCACTTTCTAATCAGAACATAAATTAAACGTACATTCAACTTATCCGTAATATCTATAGCAATAGTACAGCATCCATAAAAACCTCACTCACGGGGCTCTCTTTCCAAATTGTAAAAGGCGTGAAACAGGGAGACCCGCTTTCTCCTAAATTGTTTACAGCTACTTTGGAAGAAGTGTTCAAGCGATTGAAGCCCAAATGGGCTGAGAAGGGCATCGTCGTCGGAGATAGCAGGCTAACAAACCTGCGCTTCGCCGACGATATTGTCCTTTTCTCCCCCACAGCTGCAGAACTAGGCGATATGCTTCAAGGACTGAACCAAGCAAGCCGACCAAGATGTGGGACTCCGAATGAATATGAGCAAGACCTTGCTGATGACCAATGGAACGAAGAGGAGATTGTACGTGGAGAATGTGGAGATTGAGTATGTCCATGAGTATGTGTATCTCGGCCAGATAGTTTCATTCCAGGCACAACAAAACGAAGTTGCTCGACGCACCGAAAACGCCTGGAGAAGCAATGAATGGCGAACTGCCACTCTGCAATAAGCGCAGACATTCTCCCAATTCTAACGTACGGTGCACAGACTTGGTTCCCGACAGCTCATGAGAGATACCAACTCGAGGTTTGCGAAAGAGCCATGGAGCGTAGTATCTTAGGAGTCAGACTCACAGACCGCATACGAAACACGATACTACGCTCCAAAACAAACTACACGCCTTCGAGGCAGACTCCGGAGGAGATGGCAGGACGATCTCGACAGTCATTTAAATGACTAGCGCAACTTAGCTGGAGATCGAAAGGTGTAAAAAGAAGGGAGGGAGGCTTTTGCCCTGCAGTGGGACGATATAGGCTAAGATAAGATACCGGCCCCTAAAATTACTGTGGTTTTGTTTATAATATCACAAAAATCATATTAGGAGTATGATAATACGTCGTATTTGAAGTAAATTACATTCTGTCACCATTGTTTGGTATGAGGAACAACGTAATACTTACCTTGGAGTCAAACGCGCGACACTTTTTTCTTACTTTTCGCACGTGGCGAGTCCTGCGAGGCCCGCCGAGTTATAAAAAGAAAATTCCCGAAAGTACCGAAAGAACCGGGAATCAAATTAGATTTCCCGGTTCTGAACCCTAGTGTGGTGTGTCGTAATACAAACATGGACATTTCTATTTCTGAAGACCAAGTGAGGGTAGTTTCGTCAACTGCCTCCGCTTCTCGACGGTGGCACCGTGTTCTCCAGTCAGCCAGCGACCATGGCTATTGGAGCATAGCCGAAACGTCGGGAAAATAAATTAAGGGTAATTACGTGATAAACACCCGTGTTAAAACATGAAGTACTTTTCAAGGGGTATTGGAGGGGTCTCAGAAGAGTTTGAATCAAGTTAGTTTTGAGGTTACAACTAAGAATTATGAGGTATCATTGTTAACTATTATGACTGATTTACCATATTTTTGCCTTTATTACTTTATTAGAGTAAGGGTGAGTTTTGAGTACATCAAAATATTTTGAAATTTAACAATTTAATTTAATTGGTGCTTGCTTATTTGAATAATAAGTTAATTTTCATTAAAATGTATGGTTTTATTATGTCCTAAGACACCTATATAAAAAACTTGAAAAATAACCGATTAACCGGTTTAACCGGTTATTGAAAATTAAAAACCGAAAAACCCGGTTTTTCTAAACAACCCGGTTTTTACACGCCCTAATCTGTACACGGATTTGAAATCAGACAATAGATTTTTTGTTCAAATTAGTAATGGGTCCAGTCGACTAAAGAAAACTAATAAATTAAATGCATTAATTTCAATCAACTGGTCAACTGGGCCCGCGGTGCTAGTTCGAGCGGGCCCAGTCGACTAAACAGCCGCAAATACTACATTTATTCAACAAATAAAAAACCTCAAACAATACCTTCTGGGTACTTTCATTGTACATACAGTTAGTCATTATCTGTATTCGTTCAATCTTCAAAAGACGGATATCTTTTAAAGATTCAATGAATGAAACTACTCAAATTTAAAGTTGGTTTTATAATATAACCCCACTTTAGGAAGATGACAATGATAACCTTTAGATGAAAAGTAACCTCTAACCGGCATTTTGTCCAGGGTGCATTCGTCCCATCCCTAGCCGGCTACGACGTACTAATCCACCTACATCCGCACCTAGTGCCGTACGTCGCAGAAAGGCCGGATAAGAAGCCGGAGCTAAGGCCGTTGCCGGATAAAGTAGCTGAAGACATCATACCCATAGTAGAGTTCAATCCCGTTCGAGAATACTTGGAGGACTTGAGAGTGAGTTACTATACTACTCATGATTATGTTATTTATTTTTGTCGCTAAGATGCGAAAGGTGCGGGTTCGATCCCCAATGCGGGAGAATTTTAGCGCTGTGTATTGTGTGAAAATTCGAAATTTAAAAATTTAAAAATAAAATGTGAAAAAGAAATGCCATTAAGTTTTTTCTGGCAACTTTTCCTGATAATTACGAATGTGCTTTTCTCGGTGCGATTATTGAAATTTGGACAAGACAACGTCTCTGTCAAGGCTCAGCTACAGCTAGTACATATTTATTTCTTTATTTCAGAGTGCATTCAGTGATTTTGCGTTGTTCTTCCACGATCAATATGGAGGCGAAGTCATCGCAGTTCTATGGAAACCGGAAGTGGCAGGGTTGAAAGATTTTCAGGTAAAATTATAAATTTAATATAATATTTGTAAACATGTACATACAATTTTGTCGTACTATACGAGTATGGTGTGCTTATACAATGTAACTAATGCAAAATGTGGGCATATGCCAAATATAATGTTTGGAGGTGCCTCTGACTACCCCTTCTAGACATCTTCAAAGGCTCTAAGCGCCTGGAGATCTGAGAGGATGGCTACCTAACTTGGGGATTACAGTCGTGATCCTATTTATTTTTTTATTTGTATTCCATGTGAAATCAAAAGTTAATATATTATTTAAAAGAAATATAGAAATAGGATCATGACTGTAATCCCCAAGTACAGTAGACACGTGTGTTTGTCTGTCCGTCTCTCCATTCCCCACCTTCGTTTATCACCGAAATTACTATCCCTAAAATAAAAAACATACATAAACTAGTTACTACTACAGGAAAAAAAAGAAGTTTGTACAGAACCCTCGTTGCCTGAGTACGACTTACACTTTTCCAGTATTTTTTAGATTTTAAAACTTATTTTTTTTTACAGTTAACAGCAGCGAATGCACTCACACCAGTTCAAATAAAAGGCGAGACAAAATACAAAGTGAACAAATCAGCGATTATTGAAGACTTCAGGATACTTGGTGAAGGATTGGTTAATGAGATCACAGAGTTATAAACTGGTTAAGAAGTAATATAGATTTGTAAGTACCATTGAGTTTTATTTCTGTTTATTCATACATTATCAAAAAAACCGGCCAAGAGCGAGTTGGACTCGCGCACAAAGGGTTCCGTACCATTATCTATGAAAAACGGCAAAAAAATCACGTTTGTTTTATGGGAGTCCCACTTAAGTTTATTTTATTCTGTTTTTAGTATTTTTTCTTATAGCGGCTACAGAAATACATAATCTGTAAAAATTTCAACTGTCTAGCTATCACGGTTCGTGAGATACAGCTCTGTGACAGACAGACGGACAGCGAAGTCTTACTAATAAGGTTCCGTTTTCACCCTTTGGGTACGGAACCCTAAAAAAGATCACGACTGTAATTCCAAAGTAGACATACTCTCAGATCTCAAGGCGCTTAGACCCTTGAAGATGTCTGAAGGGAGTAGGTATACGTTTGTCACAATACCCACATTTTGCAGTAGTTATCATTCCATATGTGACAGGTTGCAAGCCCATCGCCGCTTATAATAATACTAATTGGTTTTCTCGCGATGTCTTACTTCTTGAGTACTAGGTGACGCACTGTGGATCGAAAATCGACTTTCAAAGACATAGGCGAAAAAAAAAATTTTGGTCAGTTTTTTGTTTGAAACGGCTTCCATTAATCATTAATATGCCTAAATATATCATGATATACAATTTGGTGGGAAAATTGTCGAGTTATCATTTTTTTTACGAAAAAAATGTATGAAAAGCATATAAAAAATCCAGATATCTCCGGAAGTGCAAAGATAACCGTTATATCCTTGCATACAGTTATAGTACCAACTATTATTGATTTTTTGGCATACAACATATAACTCGAACTGCTGCACATTTTGAAAAAAAAAATTATCAAAATTTTTTATTTATTTTTGATCTCTCTCAAGTGAAGACTTAAGGAAATCGGTTAAAAAAAGGTCCCCATCGGCAAATTGTATGCTATAAATAATAACAGACACGTGTTTTCTTGTTTGGCTGACGTTGAAATACCAAAAAACAAAGCTCAATAGCAAATTTAATTTAGGAACTATTTTTAATGTTATTTAACTACCTAATTAGGCAAGATTAGGTTTTGTCAGGTCTTTTAGTCATCGTTCCAACTGATGATGACGATGAAGGTTCCGCGGTGGTAAAGTCTTCGGTAATCGATCTTTCTTCACTTGGTCCCTGGGTGAGAAGACTAGTTAAAAAAAATTTTGGTCGGTTTTTTGCTTGAAACGGCTTCCATTAATCATTAATATGCCTAAATATATCATGATATACAATTTGGTGGGAAAATTGTCGAGTTATCATTTTTTTTACGAAAAAAATGTATGAAAAGCATATAAAAAAACCAGATATCTCTGGAAGTGCAAAGATAACCGTTATATCCTTGCATACAGTTATAGTACCAACTATTATTGATTTTTTGGCATACAACATATAACTCGAACTGCTGCACATTTTGAAAAAAAAATTATCAAATTTTTTTATTTATTTTTGATCTCTCTCAAGTGAAGACTTAAGGAAATCGGTTAAAAAAAGGTCCCCATCGGCAAATTGTATGCTATAAATAATAACAGACACGTGTTTTCTTGTTTGGCTGACGTTGAAATACCAAAAAACAAAGCTCAATAGCAAATTTAATTTAGGAACTATTTTTAATGTTATTTAACTACCTAATTAGGCAAGATTAGGTTTTGTCAGACCGCTTATTGTTCAAATTTCAAGGAATGTATTAACAATGATCGGTAGTTAGCAAAATACAGGTAGCTTATGTACAAAGTTAAAAACATACCTTACTTAGATTATTTATTACCTACCTAAATGCATAAACCTGCACCGGAAATATTTAACAATGAGCGGTAGTTAACAAAAGACAGGTAGCTTAGGTACAAAAATACCTTACTTAGGTTATTTATTACCTAATTAAGTGCATAAAACTGCACCGGAAATATTTTTTACTTCAGTTTATCTGAACTATTTACTAGTGAACATCTCTCAGTTTTTTAATCATTAAAATGGAAAGTTTAAGCACTAACTTAGATTTGGTTGTTGTTCTTCAAGGTGCAGGTTCGCTACAAAATCATGAAGTTCTGTACGAGGCAGTATTATCTCGTCTAGGTGATCACCTTTCTAATGATGATAAGGTTACTCTGGAAGAGTTTTGTCGAAGATTTTCACGAGCTGCTTCACAGAGATGGAAAAATTGCGGCAGAAACACAAGAGCATTCAGAAAAGATTATGAAGATTGGCTTCAAGCAAATGTTGATTGGCCAAGCTGCGTTCAAACTAGTCTTCTCACCCAGGGACCAAGTGAAGAAAGATCGATTACCGAAGACTTTACCACCGCGGAACCTTCATCGTCATCATCAGTTGGAACGATGACTAAAAGACCTGACAAAACCTAATCTTGCCTAATTAGGTAGTTAAATAACATTAAAAATAGTTCCTAAATTAAATTTGCTATTGAGCTTTGTTTTTTGGTATTTCAACGTCAGCCAAACAAGAAAACACGTGTCTGTTATTATTTATAGCATACAATTTGCCGATGGGGACCTTTTTTTAACCGATTTCCTTAAGTCTTCACTTGAGAGAGATCAAAAATAAATAAAAAATTTTGATAATTTTTTTTTTCAAAATGTGCAGCAGTTCGAGTTATATGTTGTATGCCAAAAAATCAATAATAGTTGGTACTATAACTGTATGCAAGGATATAACGGTTATCTTTGCACTTCCGGAGATATCTGGATTTTTTATATGCTTTTCATACATTTTTTTCGTAAAAAAAATGATAACTCGACTATTTTCCCACCAAATTGTAGATCATGATATATTTAGGCATATTAATGATTAATGGAAGCCGTTTCAAGCAAAAAACCGACCAAAATTTTTTTTTTCGCCTATGTCTTTGAAAGTCGATTTTCGATCCACAGTGTGACGTATTGGTTAAAGAGATCACAGCGTCATAACTTGCTTTAGGGCCGATTTTTCAATCATCAGATAAGGGCTAACTGTTGAATAAATTTGACATATCGTATGGAAAATTGCAATTTTATTCCACAGTTAACACTTATCTGATGATTGAAAAATCGGCCCTTAAAGAAGTAATATAGAGTTGTAAGTACCATTGAGTTTTATTTCTGGCCACATTATTCTAGTATAGATCGTAATCGTAGCTAGATAGTAGTATTTGTAGGTTTGTAGTAAAGATATAAAGAGCCGTGTTGGCCGAGTGGGATGTACCTCGACTTTTAATCTGAAGGTCGTGGGTTCGAATCCCGGTGTGCATCAATGGATTTTTCTGTTCGAAAATTTATATGCGCATCAAAAACACGTGCTTACAACGGTGAAGGAAAACATCGTGAGGAAACCAGTTAGTGTTCTTAGAAGCGGTGATGGGCTTGCAACAGCTGCAACCTGTCACGTATGGAATGCTAACTACTGCAAAATGTGGGTATGTGCCAAATATAATGTTTGGACGTGCCTCTGACTACCCCCACTAGACATCTTCAAAGGATCTAAGCATCTGGAGGGATCTGGGAGGATGTCTACCGTTTGGGGATTACAGTCGTGATCCTATTTATTATTTATTTTATCACTACATAGTATAAAGCAAAGTCGCTTTCCGCTTCCCGCGTCTGTATGTCTGTATGTATGTTTGCTTATATCTTTAAAACTACACAACGGATTTTGATGCGGTTTTTTTTAATAGATAGAGTGATTCAGGAGGAAGGTTTATATGTGTTAAACCCGTGCGAAGCCGGGGCGGGTCGCTAGTAATTTATATAAAGAGAAAGAGAATATAGATAACTAGCATTTACCTGCGATTTCGCGTTAATTTAGAGTGTATACCGATTCTATTTAACTTTATCGTAAAACATTGAAAATCGTGAAACTCAAAGAAATTAATTGGGAAAAATGTAGCGTCTGTCCGTCCCAAGACTTTAAACTATCTCTAAATGAAAATTCATCACAATCGGCCTAGTGGTTTGGCCGGGTTAACGTCGTAGATAGACAGACAGTAGGTATTGATTACACTACGTATATTTTTGTTATTTGCATGAGGGGTTACAATTTATTATGTTTGTCCACCAATATTTATTATTTAATCAGTATAAAACTAATCAATCAAAACAGCATTATTTATATTTAGAACAATGAATAATAGTCAATAATAGTCATTTATTGGTATTACAAATTCTTAACTTTAATAAAGTACGGGAGTGTACCCAACGGCGCGGGATAGTTTCTGATCCAATCTCCGCCTTCTACCCTTTTACTTTCGTCGCCCTGATCCAGCCATGTGCCTTCAGGTAGGTATATATCTCGTTCTGTGGCCGCGTGTTCTATTACCGGTGCTACTAGAATATTCTCGCCTAGGAGGTACTCTGAAAGATAAAAAAATATTGTAACTAATGTATTCAAATTCAAAAATCTTTTATTTCAATAAAATCACAAGGATCACTTTGAAACGTCTTAGGAACTTAGGTGAAGCTACGCAGATTCCACGCGACCAAGCCTAGAAGAATCAGGCAACAAACACGGCTTGGGGTCTAACTATTTTTTAATGAAGATGTAAAACTCTCAGGTTCCTTAAGTTGCGTGTAAGACGTTTTTAACCCTGTTTAACCTATGTTACTCATTAATAATGACTTTTAATATTATGTGAAATATTTTTTTAAATTGGTCTAGTATTTTTAGGGTTCCGTACCCAAAGGGTAAAACGGGACCCTATTACTAAGACTTCGCTGTCCGTCTGTCCGTCTGTCTGTCACAGGACTTTATCTCATGAACCGTGATAGCTAGACAGTTGAAATTTTTACAAATGATGTATTTCCGTTGTCGTTATAACTAAAAATACCAAAAACAAAATAAAATAAATATTTAGGTTGGGCTCCCATACAACATAAGTGTTTTTTGCCGTTTTTTTTAAGATAATGATACGGAACTCTACGTGCGCGAGCCCGACTCGCACTTGGCCGGTTTTTTTAATTTATCCCTTACAAACAAAGTTACAATAAAATAAATAAATATTGGTAGACATTTTCTCACAACTACCCAAGCTTGTACTATGGGAACTAGATAATTGATTATTTTTATTTACATATATATTTTTTGTATATACATACAACAGCATAGAAGACAGAGCTACTACCAACTGACATGTGAGGCCAAGGGCCGTACAATCTCTAAAGTAAGACCTAAGCAGTAAAAAGAGCGAAAGTGACAACGCTATACGAACACGTATGACGTTGTGACTTTCGAACCGCGAGTAATACTGTTTTAATCTTAACTATAACCTTTATATATACCTTTAATTTATTTTCCCGACGTTAAAGGTAATTACGTGATAAACACCCGTCTTAAAATCTATAGTTATGTCTACTAATCACGATAGTTTGAAAAATAATATTGCTTTAGTCTTACTTTAGAGATTGTAGTACGGCCCCAGTCATAATAATAACACACTTACCATCCCAAATGTCATACGCTTTGGTATCTGTGGGGGATATCCACCAAATAGGAGGGTTGACTGGTGCTCCGTCCGATACCGCCTTCTTGCAAGCCTCTATGATCTCAGGCGCATATTTAGCGTGCAGATCTACAAACTTCTTGCTGATCTCTATTGTCTGAAAACCAGTTTCAAAAAAAGGTATTTAAGGCGCTCCCAGTCGACGATTGTTTTTGTTCGAAACGAAAAAATAAATACTTGTGAACAAGCCACATCTCCTATTTTATAATGTATTGTATATGTGAATAAAGATGTACCCATCTTTAATCACTTCGATAAATAATCCTACCGACCGCTGCAATGACGACAAACACACGTCGGCGCGTGGTCCGAATTAGCTTTTCGAATAAATTAATGATATAAATTATTTATAATTACTTATCAAAAATCTATTCTAATAGAATTGTAGATCTACATATTACCTATCTTTAACAATAAATCACAAGTTGATTTTAATAGTAGGTATATAAAATATTTCGATCATAAATTCTAAAACGTATCATTTTGAAATAATATCTTTATCGTGAAAAGTTTCTGCTATTATGTTTTCAGCTTAATAGAAATCTAGGTAGGAACCTGAAGTAATATACTTATAAAAATAGGAGATGTGGCTTGTTCAGAAGTATTTCTTTTTTCGTTTCGAAAAAGAGCAATCAGCGACTGGGAGCCTCTTAATGCAATCAAATCACAAGGATCACTTTGAAACGCCTTAGGGGCTAGGTGAAGCTACGCCTATTCCTCGCGACCAAGTTTAGACTAGTCAATATTTTGTTAAAATACAGGTAGGTACTTAAAAATAATTATCTCCAGGCGCTTAGATTCTTGAAGATGTCTAATTGAGGTACCTAGTCTGACGTTCAAATTGCGCTTTTACGTATTTGTATTTTCCCGCGACTTCGTCCGCGTAGATTCGGAGTCTATTTTCTGATTCGATTCGTCTTTATCGTAAAACATTGAAAATCCCAAGACTTTACACTATCTCTATATGAAATTTAATCACCATTGGACCAGCGGTTTGACTGTGATAACGTCACAGACAGACAGAGTTACTTTCGGATTTATAATATTAGTAGGATAACATTACTGCATTTTACCTCATTATCATAATCCCAAGGCACATAAGAGAACTGTAGGCTAGGCATAAAAGTGTTCGCTTGTAGCCACCGTATGAACAACTCCTTGCTCGGCGCCTCATTGTACCCATTGCCACCGATCATATCTGGCAGCACGAGGGGGTAGCCGTTCATGTTCATTTGGAGTAAAGTGGTGATGAGTGTGGGCAGACCGTTCTCGAAGGTCCAGTAGGAGTCCTTGTCTATCATGCGGACGAAGATTGGTAGGTCTTGAGTTCTGGAGAGTAATAAAGAATCTATTTTGTAACTTGGGGTTCTAATCTTGAAAACGATCAACGATATATCGTGTCTATCGTGTAAGTATTCTATCAGTTGTCTGGTATTGGTTGACTTTTAAATCTTGTACTATGGCAACCAGTTAACTATATACTTCTTATATGCTATTTTTTTGTAAATACTTATTACATTATTACACCCAGGCATAAAACAAACATCTATGTTCATAACCGAAGTTGTCCTGGATGGGAATCGAACTTGTGCAACGCAAAAGGCAGAGCTACTACCAACTGAGGCCGTACTACAATCTCTAAAGTAAGACTAAAGCAGTATTACTCGCGGTGCGAAAGTGACAACACCATACGTGTTCGTATAGCGTTGTCACTATCGCACCGCGATTTAGTCTTACTTTAGAGATTGTAGTAGTACGGTACGGTACGGTAGTACGGCTTACCTGTATCCAGCACGCACTTCGACCAAAGGTCCAAATTGAGCGACTGCTCTGACGTAGTCTGCCGTGATCACTCCTGGCTGATCTCTAATATCGCCTTGCAGCACTGGGATCTACAACAAACATTATCATAAATGCTGATCATAATGTCAAACGGGAAATTACACTCGTATTTTTTTTTTATTGTCGATAAAGACGCCGACAATGTTTTGATTCAATTGAGATTCTTCATCAGGGTGATCAGATAAGCTCACGCTCTCGCCTCAGACTGAGTAAAGTCTTTAGTCACGTTTTGACTCGCGAAAATTTTAAAAATGAAAATAAATGCTGATCCTTAAGGGGCTGCCAGTCGACGATTGCTCTTTTTCGGAACGAAAAAAGTAATACTTCTGAACAAGCCACATCTCCTATTTTTATAAGTATATTACTTCAGGTTCCTACCTAGATTTCTATTAAGCTGAAAACATAATAGCAGAAACTTTTCACGATAAAGATATTATTTCAAAATGATACGTTTTAGAATTTATGATCGAAATATTTTATATACCTACTATTAAAATCAACTTGTGATTTATTGTTAAAGATAGGTAATATGTAGATCTAGATTTCTATTAGGATAGATTTTTGATAAGTAATTATACATAATGTATATCATTAATTTATTCGAAAAGCTAAGTCGGACCACGCGCGGACGTGTGTTTGTCATCATTGCAGCGGTCGGTAGGATTATTTATCGAAGTGATTAAAGATGGTTACATCTTTATTCACATATACTATACATTATAAAATAGGAGATGTGGCTTGTTCACAAGTATTTCTTTTTTCGTTTCGAACAAAAGTAATCGTCGACTGGCAGCGTCTTAAAAAATAGGTATATTTTACAAACTATCGTGATTAGTAGATCAGATAGAATCAGTCTGCCCGCGACCATGGCTATTGTAACATAGTCCAAACATCAGGAAAATTAATCAAAGGTAAAAATGTACAGTTACGTTTAAAAAAAGACAAAAAACATAGCTTCCGAATAGAAATGATAATATGATCACGACTGTTATCCCTAAGTACCTACTGTAGACTACAGATCTGATACTCAGATCGCGCTAAGACCCTTGAAAGTGACAACGCTTTACGAGTTCGTATTGCGTTGTCACTTTCGCTTCGCACCATGAGTATTATTGTTAATATTACTTTTGAGCTTGTAGTACGACCCCAGGTCGTAAATGTTACCTGAGGAGTCCACCCAGACTCTCCACCGTCGAACTTGAAGCTATCGATCCCGTACAGGTCCTTCAAGGTTTGCAGCCGGTCAATGTACCAGCGACGCGCGTCCGGATTCGTAAAGTCGACGTACGAGGTGGTCGTCTCGTTGTCATTCCACCAGCTTGTTTCAACCGAACCGTATTCCGAGGAAACTAAGTAACTGGGAAAAAAAACATGGTTTTTTTTGACTGCAACTGCAACACAGATCATTTAAGCCAGAGTTCTATAAAACACAAAAGATTTTTAATATTGATATGGGCAATATAAGATGTTGATAAGTTAGCTACGTAATAACTTAAGACAGAAGGACCCTTAAGTAGGGACTGAATAAGTTAACCGACTTGGACACGGATCTCACAACTTTTTACGGTAGAGGAACTAAGTCAAGTTATGTTTTTGATGGCATAAACGCTAAAACATTTTTAGTGTCAGATTGTTGATCAAAGACAAAACTTACCTTATATTCTTAGCATCTGAATACCAGGGCTCGCAGCCCTTATTCATAAACGGATGCGCCCATAACGTCACTCGATATCCCTTTTCCTTCAAAATATCCACGGTAGTTTTCATATTCGGGAACTTATTCTCATCAACAATTAGGGAACCGTAGCAGACCTCCCAAAGGTCGTCGATCTCAATCTGGCTGTTATGGAAACCATTATCCTTGATTTGATCCGCATATTTCAGCACCACGTCATGGTCGATATCTGTCTTATACCGCGCCCAAGTTGACCAAATCGGATGAGTTATCATTCTCTCATCAGGTATACCCGTTGGTTTTTTCATGTACCGTTCAACTGCATACTCGTGAGCTTTCCGAACATTCCCGAAAATTCCTATTGCGTAAGTCAGTTCATTCTTCGTCCTTTTGCTGGAGAAAGGAGGTTTCACTTGCGCGATGAAGCATGCTGCGTTCTTTTGTAAATTGTTTTGGTCGACGAAGAGCGGGACCTTTTTGTCGAAGTAGTAGAAAAGTCCGTTGGAGTTCAGCCAGTACGGTTCCGCGACTGCGCAGTTGTCTGCCTCCTTGGTGATGTAGGAGTAGTTGGGGAGGACTAGGCGTTCTATCGGCCAGTATTGTCGCTTTTGTTGTGGGCCACCGTACCAATGCGCTTCACCTGTAGAAGAAAGCAATTCATGAAGCTTCTTGCTTACACACAACAATAATCTGCAAAAAATGGTATACGAAACCAGTTACAGCACATTCGGCAGTTCTTGACTTACGTGAAGTTAACCATGTGACCGCAAAAAATGGGTTTTGTGCATCGACCACACCACACAGCCTATAGACTCCTCAGGCAAGGCGAACACTTTCTCACAACACATTTTACTTAAACTACAGTTATAAGAAACCGAGCGAGGTTTCACGACGCGCCCCGCGCCGGGCTGTGAGATTGAACCGGCCAATCAGAATGCATTTTTTACCGCTCCCACTAACTCGCACACCTCATCGGTTTGACAGAATTGTTTGTTTGAAGAAATGAAGCCATTAGGCGTCTATTGGACTATGTGGTTTACTAAGTTACAATCTATCGTATATTAGATAGACGTATATTAGATGAGTTTATTTAATCATTCCACTCTTTTTCGGGATTTATTAGTTCAAAGTTTCTTACCTAAATTGACACAGTCCTCCAGCCTAGCATTCTTAGGCGCCTCCCAAGTCAGCGTGAGGATGATGCCAATACTCTTGCCAACCACCAATTCAGTGTTGATCCGGACTGTCGTATCATTCTCGAACTGTATGACTACATCCCCATTATGAACGACGTCTTTTATGGCGCCTGTGTGGCGTCCTATCACGGTAATCACTTCGGCAATCTCATCTGTTGAAGATATGTTGGAATTATTAGTTAGAGAGTATAGGCTTTTTCGCAGCGTCAGGCTTATTTAACTAGATTTAAGACGATTAAAAACTTTGAGATTTCAACGAATAAAATTAAACGAGCAATAGTCACATTTTATACTAAGACCCACAACAAATAACTAATGATTATGCAAACACTTGTTCCGTCGCGAGAACAAATCTCGCGACGGAACAAGTGTTTGGTTTGATCTCGCCTACCACTCCGAGGCTGTAAGTTATGAGTCAGTCAGTTCAGATGTATCTTACTTCTCCCTAGAAGCTCGTTGAAGCTTCCATACGGATGGTAAGAACCCAGGAGAAACGGGCCACCGGACGTAACAATATTACTCCCATATGTTCCATTACCGCCGCTTGGCTTCGAACCCATACAAACATCTACGGCATTAAGTGCGAACTAAAACAGATGGACTTCATCAGCTAGTCTACTTACTTCTCTCCAGAAGAACATTGATCCCTCCATACGGGTTATCCTGTAGAGTTATCTTCCGACCTGGCTCATCCAGGACCTTCACGTCTGTGGAGCAACTGCATTCTGATGCCGCAGTTAGCGCCAAGCATAATGCTGTAACATAAAATTACCATTACCTATGCCAGTTTCCCCGACTTTAAACTATCTCTATATGAAATTTCATCACAATCGACCCAGCGGTTTAACCGTGATAAAGTTACAGACAGACAAAGTATATAACTAGCTTTTACCCGCGACTTTGTCCGCCTAGATTCACGAAATCGATTTTTGACGACTTTATCGAAAAACATTAAAATTTCAGAAAATTTCTGAATTTTTTGGGGAAAAAAGTAGCTTATGTCCATCTTAAAATTTTAAATATCTCTATATTAAATTTCATCACAATCGGGTATTAGTAGGTATTGATAGTTTAAGACATTTTCAAGGATCTGAAGATCTCACCCTCGTATTCAAGAACGACACTATGAGAACACGCACCCACAGTGGACGAAATCTTTTTTCATAAAAATCACTTTATGTGTTGTGCGACACTGCATAGTCTGACTAGAGGCACATTGTCGTGTACCTCTAGCTAAAGTTGAGCTCTAAAGGCACACGGTAGCGTGCGCCATAGTGCCGCTCAACACATAAAGTGATGTTTATGAAAAAAGATTTCGTCCACGTGGGTGCGTGTTCTCACAGTGTCGTTCCTGAATACGAGGGTAAGAGGATGTCTACCATACTTCGGGATTAAAGTTACTAACAAACTTTGATTCTACTTCTTACAGGTCTTTATGTATCTTGAGGATTTTGGAATGAAAGGCTTGGAAGGTTAGTCGGAGGCACGTCCAAACGTTACACATTTGGCACATGCCCATATTTTGCAGTAGTTAGCATTCCACACGTGACAGGTCCGCCGCCGCTTACAAGAATACTGGTTTCCTCACGATGTTTTCCTTCACCGTTGTAAGCACGTGTTATTTTTAATTCAAATGAAGACAATACAATAATTATATCAGTAAATATAGTTACATGACCGTTACCATTACCTAGCGTGTTTGTTCAATATAATGGATACACAGTAAATTATTTAATTATTCATTGTCTTTTAATTGCAATGAGACCAATCATCGAACGGTAATCATAGTGTAGGCTTCATTTTACGTTGAACGTGTGACTTTTTACAATGACTAAATGATTCATTTGAGTTTATACTAGTTTATAATAGGTTGAATGAAACTGGTTTTGCTGATTTTTTTTTTGCTTGTTTAAATCATTTTGAAACGTCTTAGGTTGCGTTTCCATTGATGCGGAACTGTGTGAACTGACCAATGACAGCGCTTAAAATTTTTGGTTCAACTATTTTAAGCACTGTGATTGGTTAATTCAGTCTGTTCCGCACAGTTCAGCGTCAGTAGAATAAAAACCCACCCGTAGGAGCTAGATGAAGCTATGTTACGATTATTTAGAACGCCCTAACTCGACAGTTGGACCAAACGAGTTTTATCATAAGTACAAGCTAACCCGGCGAACTCTGTACCGCTTTAGAATCAACAAATGTTGTGTAAGAACTTAACACGTTTCCGTTCCCGTTAAAAAGTACCCTATGTCCGTCTCCTGATTCTAAGCTACCTCGCCACCAATTTTCAGCCAAATCGGTTTAGTCGTTCTGGAGTTATAAATAGTGTAACTAAGACGACTTTCTTTTATATATATATAGATAGATGTATACGAGTACCTACTTAGGTAGGTCCTAACTTCATTATTTCCCTACAGGAATAAAAGTTATTACACATTTTTTGTGTTTACAAGTACTTAGGTAATAATGGAGTTAAGAAAAAGTTTTGAGGCTCTGATTGATCCTCAACAAAATAATATGGGATATAAAATAATCATCAAAAATTATAAAAATAAATTATATCGACAACTTGCAATTCAGATGATGTTGTTAATTTTTTTTTCTAATATTAAACAGAGAAAATGAAATTAGAAACTTTTCAAATTTCAAGTGGTTTGGGGTCGGTCGCTGTTTTATAATATAAAAAGTAGACTTACTGAGGTACTCACTAAAATTTAGATTTTTTTAATTCGAACTAGCGGTTTCACCCCGTTTACCCCGTTCCCATGGGAAATTTCTTTTTTTCTCTCCTTAAAAACCTTCACCGGATTATAATGAACATATAAAAAAATATTAAAGAAGACGTAGTCTGGACATAGATAGAAAAATTTTTTCTGTCCCGACAGACGTAGGTCTGTCAAATTACAATTTTCCAAAATTTTCTTTATTATGGACTCCTGACACTAACGAACACAACAAAAATAGATTACGGTCCATCATGGATTCCCCGTTTGGATTCCCATTCGTTAATCCCTATTTGTTGTTAAAAATTAAAATTTACTCACCTAGTATGACAACCATTCCTCCTACCAGTGGGTTTGTCGCTGGATACTGCAGCCGCCGGTGCATATTCATAACTGCAGCTGGTGTTATCAATCGCTGCTTATATTACCCAGGCGCTGATTGCTTTGTAACACACTTGACGTCAGACAGAAGCCTCGTACGAGACTCCTCTTATGTTGTCAAATTTAAAAAAATAAAAATAGTATCACGACTGTAATCCCCAAGTACGGTAGACATCCTCTCAGATCTTCAGACGCTTAGATCCTTTGAAGATGTCTAGTGGGGGTAGGCACGTCCAAACATTATATTTGGCACATGCCTACATTTTGCAGTAGTTAGCATTCCATACGTGACAGGTTGCAAGCCCATCGCCGCTTATAAGAACACTAACTGATTTCCTCACGATGTTTTCCTTCACCGTTGTAAGCACGTGTTTTTGATGCGCATATAAATTTTCGAACAGAAAAAAATATTGATGGACGCCGGGATTCGAACCCACGACCTTCAGATTGAAAGTCGAGGTACATCCCACTCGGCCAACACGGCTTAATTTTAATGTTCACCGAAATTGAAAATAATTGAACACATCAGTGTTGTCTAACAATAAAGCATCTTTCGCTCGGCTTAAAACACAGCTAGCGTTGCCGATTCATCAACATTTTCTTCTCCTTTTCCCACTTAATGCGGGGTCGGCACAGCATGTTACGACCGTCCGCCTGCCTGACGTCAACCCTCTCATAAGCCAAATACTCTTCGCAACATGTTGTGCCGACCCCACATTACTTAAGTGAGAAAAGGAGAAGAACATGATGATAATAGGTAGAGTCATAGACCCGGTTGTGGTGCCTGCCCCGGCTTTGGGCATTTTCAATTATGGCAGTCAATAACTAAGCATAGCAATCAAACTTGTTTAAAATCTATAGTTAATACAATTCTTTGTCTATACTCCGTGATTGACTGTTGTGATGCGTTATACCTCTAAATTTGATTGACCACAACTAATGATTTCCCGTTTTGTCTATTTAAATATGAATAATAAATAAATAAATATCGCCTGTTACAAAACCTTTGCTTAACCTAAGAGATAGATAAATACTCTATTCTATGTTGTTTAAAAATCGACGATTTAACAATTTTTTCAATATAAACCGTTTATTTGAAAATTAAAATGTTGAACTCCTATTTCTTAGCCCGAACGCACAGGAACAGGAACCCGTCTTTTTCAGTAGCTCTAATACCTTAACCAGTAGCAGTTGTAGTCCTAAGTAATAGGAACTTTTTAACTACGTCGCAGACGCAACATAACAGCTAAATAATGCCTACAGTTAATAGCAAAACAATAGACAGTATAAAAAAATGTTCCTACACAATCTATAAGTACCTAGGTAAATTATACAGGGCTTGTAAACAATATAAAGTGGCGCTTTAGGAAAATAACACTTCATGAAGAGTATGAGTGTGTCTTCATGGTGCAATAATTTGTTTTGAAGAGTTTAGTAGAAAATTATAGGGCTCACAGCTCAGCTGGTAGTAACTCTGCCTTCTGCACTGTAGGTTGTAAGTTCGATTCCTCGCACCCAGAATAAAAACAAAGTCATTTTTTATAACCGATTTTTATGAAACTTTTTGTGTAAATTCAGTAAATTTAAGTAAATTTTCACAGATGATGTATTTTTGTTGCCGCTATAACAACAAATACTAAAAAACAGAATAAAATAAATATTTATGTGGGGCTCCCATACAACGAACGTGTTTTTTTTTTGCGTTTTTATAGATAATGATACGGAACCCTGCATGCGCGAGTCCGACTTGCACTTGACCGGTTTTTTTAATTTATCCATTACCAACAAAAATAAAAAGATATCTCGTTCTATAGTACCTATCTACTCGTATCGATTTGTATAAATAACGCTTTTATTTATATTATATAACACTTTTGAAACTTAGTCCGTAATTATCATATTTTGTTCGATTTATTGCTTTGCAATTACTAGTTTTAAACACAAAATAATAAAGGGCTACTCCGGAAGTCCGGTTTTTGCAATGTGTTGATGGGTTGTCGCAAAAAACACGCGATCAGCTGATAGTGTACAAGACAATCATTGTTACGGATTATACGACCGCTGACTAGCTCGTTCCCGTGACTTTTATTAAGTCTGATCTGATGATTTCTTAAACGGTATAAAATAAATTAGATTACGACTGACCCCAAGTACGGTAGACATCCACTCAGATCTCCAGGTCTTGAAGGTGATAATTGGGGTAGTCAGAGGCACGTCCAATCATTTTGGCACATACCTACATTTTAGTTAGCATTCCATATGATACGTTGGTTGCAAGCTCATTGACGCTACAATTACTTAAATTAGGTAAAGTATCAAACTGATTCCCGGAGAAGGTTGAGGGTTGA
This sequence comes from Hydriomena furcata, assembly GCA_912999785.1. Classification (NCBI taxonomy): domain Eukaryota; kingdom Metazoa; phylum Arthropoda; class Insecta; order Lepidoptera; family Geometridae; genus Hydriomena; species Hydriomena furcata. The sequence continues at coordinate 1,269,399 of OU538834.1, read as the reverse complement.
CTATTTCGTAATTCAAACTATGAAACTACTTAGTACTTACCTAATCTAAATACTTTTTGTTTTTTCAAATTGTGATTCAATATTTGTGCCTTTTTAAAGTTTCAAGGAAAATCTGCTGATCCAAAATTGTTGAAATTTAAATACGACCACCGGGTTTACTCCTATACCCTTTACCTACCTAATAGCCGAAAAACCATTGAAATCGCACCAGCCATAAGGGAATAGGTAATCGGTGTCATAACATTTGAGAAAAAAACATAGGCGACTACGCGTACCTAACGCGTAGTCGCCGGCGCAGAATTAAAAACCCCTCTTTTTTATGACGATTAATTTATTTATCTGAATGAATAGTTTTCACCACCTATCCTATTATCTACCCCGATTAACAGACACACAAACTAAACTCGCTGATCTCTTCAAGTTTTATAATTTGTTTCACTACGAATCAGTAAACAAAGTGTTTTCCCATCATTTAACTATGGAAGTTAACAGAACACGGCATAAGTAAATGCTTTAGAACACGTTAGATCGGAGATAATGTTAGAAGACATCAATCTTGCTCTGTTTCTGAGAATTATCGCATCCTTCATCTCCTTAGGACGGGAGGATTTATCTTACTATTATTATAAATCGTAACTCGTAATGAGGTTTTAGTTTTCCGCTATGAACAGAGTTCTGATTAGAAAGAACGTTTAGAATCCCATCTACTTACTTGAATATTCGACGGGTTCTAAGCCAAAATATGACTAAAAAAAAACAAATTTAATCTGTATTTTTTTTACTAACAAACAACTTGTTTGTTATTTTATAAAAATGACACATTAAATGCTTATTAACATGGCACAAAGTAGGTACTAGGACTACAGCCACGGTAGGAGATACCGCGCTGCTAGGCATCTGCTGCACCACGAAGTAAGGCAGGATGTCTATAGGCGTTGCTTTGCAATTTGACTAGTTTGCAATCATTTAAGACGGTTTCTAAGAAAAAAAAATTTGGCTAAAAAAACAAATTAATTCCGTATTCTGTAAAACAATTTATTCAAGCTTTTTACAAGTTTTAAACATTACATGTCAATGTCATGTAATAATAATGCTTACACAAAATTTGCTAACATGCCACAAAGTACTAGGACTACAGCCACGGTAGGAGATACCGCGCTGCTAGCTATCGGCTGCCTCACGAAGTAAGGCAGGACGTCGATAGGCGCAGAGTAGTTACGCAACCACATTGGTCCGACGTGGACAATTTCAGGGTTGCCCTCCTCGAGCCATGTTCCAGTGGGCAGGTAAATGTCACGAGCGACAGCTCCCTCGACGAGGATGGGTGCTACTATGATGTTCTCGCCTAGGACATACTCTGGAAATACAGGATTGGGTTTAGAATCAATGGAGAATGAGCAGATTGGTATTATCCAATAGCAATGACATATTTATCTTGGAGGGGATGTATTAAATTGGGTGGTGCCAGGTTTTTTTTTGCCTAAGCTGCTTTGTCAGAATCCTACTAGGTAGTATTATGAATCCGAAAGTTTGTAAGGGTTTTTGTTTGTTTATCATTCAATCACGTCTAAACAGATTTGGATGAAATTATTGCCTAGTCCGGGAATAGCTCCCATAGAGACTTCTGGCAAAAGCTAGTTGGACAGGATAAAAAGCTTTGGTTACTAGTAAGTGCCGTCTTATAGCGGTACAGAATTGCAACGGTTTTTTAGCGGCAACTCACTGAACTGCTAATGCGAGGTTTAGTAAAAACGACTGCTCTCATCAACTTCAGTTTAACTAAGACCTTTAAGGGCTCTAAAGAGGTCTTAATGCGACCTATGAACCTCTTCCTGAGGTATAAGCCACTCTGACCTAACAAAACAAGGCTAAAAAGACACTGGACTTTTGAAGGACAGACATTTACGAGTTTGTTCTACACTCCCCTCACCATCATAAATATCCAGGGTGACATTATCGTGGGGGTCGAGCCACCACAGCGGTGCTATAACCGGGCTACCGTCTGCGACAGACGCTTCCATTGCTGCGTAAATGTCATCAGCATATTCTGCGTGAAGTTCCGTGTATTTCTTGCTTATTTGCACCGTCTGAAATATACAACTTCATTTTATATCTGTGATTGTTTTTTCCTGATTGATTGAAACAAATAATCATGCAATGAGACATCCCATTGTTTAATTATGTAAAATATCAATTAATTTGCAATACTCTAAGTACCTATCTACAGAGTTTTAATTGAGAAAAATCATCGCTATCATATAAAACTTTTTGCTGCATCAGAGTTTTATTTCAGTGGCACACACAACTAATTTATCGGCTATTAGTTTATCAGTAAAAACGAAAAACATAGCAAAAACCAAAATCTGTTTTTTATCCTATATTTTTTAAATTTTAGGCTTGCTAATAAATTATTATTAAATTAAATGATATTGACCTGATTATCGAAGTTCCACGGCACATAAGAATACTGCATGGCAGGTAGGAAGGTGTTCGCTTGCACCCATCTGATGAACAGCTCCTTGGTTGGCAGAGCCGACTGCTCGTGGTCCAAGTTGAAGCCGTTCCCTCCGATCATGTCTGGCAGCACCAGGGTGTAGCCGTTCAAGTTCATTTGGATGGAAGTTGTGATGATTGTGGAGAGGCCGTTGTTGAGGCCCCAGATGGAGTCGCGGTCTACCATGCGCACGAAAACAGGGAGGTCTTGGGTCCTAAATAGATAGAACATTAGATACCCACAACAAAATTGGCTTAGTAACTAGGTATGCGATAGAATCTTAGGTACATCTTGTGCAAGTCAGAAAACTGTTACGGCGAGGTGTAGAGGTAGGTAATCATGAAGTTTGTGTGGATTTGATGATTGTATTGCTGAGCCACTGTGTCTGTGCCAAAGTAGTAGCGTTTGTGTAAATTTGCTCGATGTCTTCAGTTTTGCGTGTTTTATGAGTACTTAAAATAGATGCAGTTATTGATAAGTAGTTCACCTGAATCCTGTGCGAATTTCGATCATGTCACCGAATCTTGCGCAAGTCCTAACGTAGGACTCTACAATATGATGGGGCTGGAAATCGATGCTACCGTTTTGGACGGCTATCTGAAAACAAACATTGCTTCTTACACAAATAACCTTTACTTTATCCATCCTATAACTTTGTCATCTATTACGCCTTTATTACTCAAAAGTCTTTGAAGTAGTGTAGGTTGAGGAATGCCATAATGCAGAATATAATGCCAGATCTACTATTCAATGTTGGAAATACTTACTTGAGGAGAGAAGCTGCTCTCTCCAGCATCAAACTTCAAGCTATCAATATCGTAGGTATCAACGATGTGCTTAACCCGTTGGTACCACCATTCGGCTGCTTCCTGGTTAGTGAAGTCTACGTAGCCGGGGATGGAGCCATTGTTGTTCCACCAGCTCGTGTCAGGGCTGCCAGCCTCATTCAGGACCAAGTAACTGCCGAGAAAGACGATAATGATAAAAAATATGTCTAATAAGAAAGAGAACAGCGGAAAGAAGAAACATTACCCCATCTCCAACGCCTCAGAATACCACGGATCACAGTCCTTGTTGATGAAAGGATGTATCCAAATCGTAACGCGAAAACCGAGAGCCTTGATATCCTGAACAGTTTTTGTGAAATTGGAGAACTTTCTCTCATCAACCGTTAGAGATCCGTAGCAGATTTCCCACAGATCATCAATTTCGAATTGTGAATTGTTGAAGCCGTTGTTTTTGATCTCCTGGGCGAAGTCTAGCAACTTATCTTCGTCAATATCTCTGGAGTACTGCGCCCAAGTCGACCAGATAGGGTGTTGGACCATGCGGTAATCAGGAACTCCTGTCGGTTTACCCAAGTAATTGTCTACAGCATGCTTGTGGGCTGATTTCACGTCTGATAGGAACCAGATGTCGTAAGCCAGTTCATTGTGGGTCCTTCTGGAAGTGTAGGGATCTGCGATTTGCGCACCGAAGCACATGTGATTACTCTGCAGGTTGTTGTAGTCTAAGAACAAGGGCACCTGGCCATGAACGTATATGTACTCTCCGTCTGAGTTGAGCCAGTATCGTTCCGTGATGGCTCCGTTGTCGTTCTCCTTGGAGAAGCAAGGTGCGTAGCGCTGTTCAGCCTTCTCGAGTGGGTATTCTTGGTCTAGTTGCATTGGGCCTGCATACCAGTGTTTTGTACCTGAAATGGAAACAAAACCTGTTTTGCAATATGTGTGAAGAGATTAACAAAGCATTAAGCTCTATGGTTTTTAATTGTATGTTGGTATTGATTTATCGACAGGTGGAAGATCCTAAGTGTACCTAATATCAAAATATTTATTCTAGAGATATATATCTAGATGCATATTATCTGTAATATGTATAGAGTTGAGTGTTACTTATCAGCAATCATAAATCGTTGCACAGTTTAGTCATGTCTTGCATAAGATTTTATTGCAAATTAAACATGTGCCTGCAGAATACCAACCAAAATCGAAGCAGTCCTCCAGCCTCGTTTGTGGAGTGGTGTCCCACTGGACCTTGATTCCTCTAGCACCTCGCTCTTCATCTATCAAAGTCTTTAGCGTCAGGTTAGCTGCACCGATCTGTACCGCTACTCCTTCGTCGATCTCCTCAATGGAGTAAGGAGAGATGAGGGTGCGGCCGATCTGCCCGAAGGATATTCTCTCTTCACCTGTAAAAAGTTTCGGAATTAATTTTAAGAATTCTAGTAATGAATAACCAATTCCAGGAAACAGTTACATCAGGATCTTTTCCCTTTCAGAACGAACTTAATTGTTTTATAAAGATTAGAGGGTTTACCTTGAGCAAGGATCATCTGGAACCCTCCTGTCAGCAGCGGATCCAGCTCCAGGGTCACTTTATCTTCAGCGCGCACGGATATCGTCGTAGGGTGCGCACGCGCAGCCAAAGCTAGGATCGCTAAAAACAATAATTGTAATTATTAATTTACAGGTCTTCAGTCTCAAGTTTACATAGAGTCGTCGATTAGGTAATGCAACAGGGTTGTGAAGTCTAAAGTTATCTCAATACTTATTTTTGTCAGCCCATGCCATGTATTAATTCTTTGATACTCAAACCAACACATCAGATATATTTTATCAAAATTTGTATAAAAGATGAAGTTAACATGTGTTACATTATATTAATAGGAACAACGTTTTCTCAATAACGTCTTAAATTGCAGGTAGGTATCCTAGGTTATCCCGGGGATTAACCTCTTGTATTTTATTAATTACGTAACTCACCGATAAACGTCCTCAGCACTGCCATCTTTGTCGATAGTTTAGCACACACTGTAGACATGCCGATTGTCAGATAGCCGTTGTAATCTGAAGAGTTCTTTACCAGATACACGTATCATCTTGTTTATCTTGATTTCAAGTTGTTTCTAGTAGTTTGTACTCGGAAAACAAATCCTAGGAAACTCGACCTTGCTGGTGTTATCTGGTAGCCTTGCGCAATGCTTTTGGATCTTTCTTGGTCTAGGCCTTGGACTCTAGGGCCTAGTGACAGATGGTTCGGTAACCGTTAGGTATGGTATGGCCTGATTGTACGATTTAGTCGAACGTACAACGAAGCTGAGTGGTGGCCATGTAAACGTGAACGAGTGTTCCGTCCAAGGGTGCGTCAGTCGACGTTTCACCGCTCCACCCGTCCGCTGGCGCCGCGCCGGCACGCGGCGGCGGCAGCGCCGAAACGCTTTTCCACTCAAGCCGTAGTTACTCTAAAATAATTTTGAACGCCTATATATATCTAGGTACTACCGGCTTACCTACATGGGTAGTTGGTATTGCATTCGGATTCATGACCTCTGTCCGAATGCAATATTGGTATTTCAGCCGAATCTTTGAGTAGCAAACTAGCATTATAATTAAGAACTTAATACTCGTACCTACAATTGACCAGAATCGACTACTGGGGGATTGGGCTTACCTATGGGTTACCTCTACTGGGATCTTTCTACCATGGAATATAAGTAGAGACTGAATAACCCTCTTAGTAGATATTATTTATATCATTAAATACCAGTCCGCTTACCCAAATATTTCGAAACATATTAGGTACCTATGTCATAAACATTTCTGCGGTATCGAATACGAAATATATATTTTTTGATAAAACGTTCGACATTGCCCTTGCTCACACCTCTCGTTCCACCCCTTGCCTCGTCGTTATATGTCGCTAGACATATGTCGCCAGCCATATGCCGCTCAGCTGCCAGTCAGTTGGCTGTTTTAGATGGGTACCGGAATTGTAACGGTGATATAAATGCAAATTGTACCTTTTTTAAGGCAACTCGGACACTTTCCTCTTAAGATCAAAGCCCAACTCCTTGCTTCGCTGCAGTCAATTAAAAATACAAAATCTTGTTCCAAAACTTTATTTAGGTACACAATAAATAACACAACATAATTACAACAATAACTTCAATCTTTTATGTGAGATTTTACTTCTTTCCTAGTTTTCCAGGGTAAAGTAAGGTAGCGTGTCCAATGGGGCAGGGTAGTCTCGCAGCCAGACTGGGCCGGTGTGGCTTTCACCAGTTGCAGCGCGCCATTCACCCCTAGGCAGATACACGTCACGTGACACGGCGCCTTCTTCCATCACCGGCGCCACGAGGATCTTCTCACCGAGGAGAAACTCTGAAAGTTTGTGTTCGTTAGATTTGGGCAGTTGACATACCGTTTCTAGCCAGGAAGGAAACATCCATAAATAAAGGCTTCTGAACATATTACGCTTACAGCTAAAGAGACCACCAGTATGACGAGAAGACCATGCCATCTAGGTATCCATAGCAATAAAATTGTTCTTCTAACATTATCCGTCCCATCCATTTTTCCGGGTTACTATTTCAAGCAGATGGGCTAAATAAAAAATAGTCAAAACCGCAAGGATCCTGTTATTGGAACGAAGTTCCTTATCGCGCGTTGTGAAAGGGGGCTAGACGGAAAAAATTCTTACGAAAAGTTGTCACGAAAAGTTGTCACGACACTTTTTTGCTATAGTATATCTATTAATATCTATCTATTAATTGTGTCGAGGTCGAGGTCGAGGTGGAAGTGGAGGTCGAGATGGAGGTGGAGGTCGAGGTCGAGTTCGAGGTCGAGGTGGAGGTCGAGGTCGAGGTCGAGGTGGAGGTCGAGGTCGAGGTCGAGGTTGAGGTTGAGGTCGAGGTCGAGGTCGAGGTCGAGGTCGAGGTCGAGGTCGAAGTCAAAGTTGATTCCCCTTCCCTTGTCCCACGTTATTTTGTGAGAACTTCGTTCCATCCGGGTGTCCCTTGACACCTCTCAAGTTTTTCTGAAATGAATCTTACCATCCGACACAGCCAGAGCGTCTTGATCCTCCGGGTCGAGCCACCAGATAGGTGGATTGACTGGAGTGCCTTTCTCCACCGACGCTTCCATGGCGGCGACAATAGTGTCAGCATAGTCTGCGTGGAGCTGCGTGTATGTACGGCAGATTTCTACAGCCTGTGAATATCACAAACGGAATTAACGTAGTTTTATACTCCTAAAGTACATAATGCCAATACTGTCTTTTTGTAATAAGATGTCTGAAAAGAACATGATCAAATAATAAGTATATAATCGTCGGCGTTTCGAATCGTCATCATAAGTCAATAGATGTATTTTGTTAGATGCCTTTTATAGGCTTGAACACAGATGCCTAACGCAAAGCTTTAAGTTGTCTCCAACTTCTTCTGATTGTTACGCTCACGTAGATAAGGTTGAACCTTTTATTATTCGTCTATATTGGTCCCTACCTCTGCATCATGGTCCCACGGCACGAAAGAATACTGCAAAGTGGGCATGAACACGTTAGCTTGCAGCCATCTGACGAACAACTCCTTGCTAGGCTTCTCATTGTAGCCGTTGCCGCCGATCATATCAGGCAGGACGAGAGTGTAGCCTTGAAGGTTCATCTGCAGGAGCGTGGTGACGAGAGTGACGAGGCCGTTGTTGATGTCCCAGAGGGTGTCTTTGTCTACCATACGGATAAAGATTGGCAGATCTTGGGTTCTAGAATCAAAAATACCGAATTTTGTTCAATATAAGTATTCTAAATATTCCCAACAATTTATTGCTTCAATGTAGTGAAATGACAGCGAACGTTCCTTTACACAATATCATCCTCGATAATTGGATGCTATTAATACGATATAGCATCCTAAAGAGTTAGTGTAGCTTGTCATTATAATTAACTTTGATTTTTTTTGCTCTGCTAGACATGCAGAATCATTTCTTACCTCATTCCAGAGCGGACTTCAATCATGGGTCCAAACTGTGCGACGGCCCGCACGTACGACTGCACGATGTGACCAGGGTGCAAGTCTATGTCTCCGTTTTGAACAGGGATCTGAAAAGCAATATTTATTTATAGCACAGCGTGAATTTGTCATTTGGATGGATGATAATAGCGGTGTGTCAGAAAACTCTTAACTATCACAGTTCTTCGAGTGTGGAGCTCACCTGAGGGGACCAGCTGGACTCGCCCGCATCAAACTTCACGCTATCAATGTCGTAGGTCGTGATGATGGCCCTGACCCGGTCCGTATACCAGGTGGAGGCTTCTGGGTTCGTGAAGTCGATGTAACCGGGCAGAGAACCGTTGTTGTTCCACCAGGTAGAGTCAGGGCTGCCTTCCTCGTTCAGGACCAGATAACTGGGGAGATAGAAAAAAAAATTAATAAAGGAAGGAAGATACCGCTAATGGTGATAATTTCATATTGTTAGAGCATGCATAAAAGATCGTCGTCCACTTACCCCTTCTCTAATGCCTCGGAGTACCACGGATCGCAGTCCTTATTAATAAATGGATGCACCCAGATCGCCACACGGAACCCAAGCCCCTTGATGTCCTGAACCAACTGCTTCAGGTCAGGAAGTTTCCTCTCATCGACAGTTAGGGATCCGTAGCAGATCTCCCAAAGATCATCAATTTCGAACTGAGCGTTAGGGAACCCACTGTCTTTGATCTCATTGGCGAACTCCCAGAGGGAATCTTGATCAATTTCTCTGGAATATCTTGCCCAGGTGGACCAAACTGGATACTGGATCATTCTGTAATCAGGGATTCCAGAGGGCTTGCCTAGGTAGGTGTCAATTGCGTGTTGTTGAGCAACTTTAGCGTTTTCAAAGAACCAGATATCATATTTCAGAGAGTTGTGGGTTCGTTTCGTGGAGTATGGAGCAGCGACTTCTGCGATAAAGCAGATATGGTTTTCTAGAACATTGTGGTGATCGACGAATAAAGGTGATTCTGGCTGGATGTAGATGTATTGTCCGGCTGAGTTGAGCCAGTAGCGTTCGGAGACGGCCGCGTTGTCATCCTCTTTGGAGATCATGGAGTAGTGCGCCAGCTTTGACTTCTGGATGGGCCAGTATTGCTCTTTCTGTTCTGGGCCGCCGAACCATTGCTTGGAACCTGAAATAGAAGGATTCCAGTTCTCTCTACTCTTAGAAATTACAATGAAATAAGTTATTAGCGCCTGAATGTCGAATGTGGCCATTGACATACAAGACCTACTCGTGAGAAAAGAACTTTAACGTTGGCCAGGTTTATTCTATTGCATCGTAGTCGATTGTGATACCTATATATGGTAGTGACAATCATCGCATTCAGGTCATCGCTAGTGCTTAAACTATTTCATTCGTTTACCTGTATATGAATCTACTGTCCTTTTCTTCTTAAAGTTTATACATCTTCGATAAAGGCAACGGGATCGTATTGTGGCTTAGTCTATTCAGAAATATACCTACATTACCTACCTATAGGTACCTGTGAGGTGTTGTTTCTTACCGAAATCAAAGCAGTCTTCGAAAACTCGGTCAGCGGGTCCGTCCCAGCTGATGGTCAGCTTGAAGCCGCCACTGGCCTCATCATACGCGGTTTGCACATCGAACGAGACCCCCTCGTCGTCAGCGGTGGCCTTGCGGCCGATGTGGCCTAGCAGCTCCGAGCCGGTTACTGAGTAAAATTGAAAAAAATCTACAATTAACTACTTATGTCAAAATATACCTAGGCTTCTTCGCCTTCAGAAAGGGTTTGATTTTCGATTTATTTATTTCTTAGATAGCGGGATTGGGTATCGGGAGACAGTTGTGATTGTATTTAGATATCCCGGTGCAGTAGGTATTATGTCATCTGTGGTCGCAGAAAGTGAGATATCGCATAATAGGTAAATTACGAAACACTCGTGACCAAGACCAAATGGATAGGTAACCGCTAAGTAAAAACAACTGAATACTACCATTAGGTAGATAGGTAATTATGTTGAAGATAAAAAGTAAACTTACATCCGGCAGCTGATATTAAAAAGCCACCTTCATCATGCTCGTCGAGAAGAATGTCGCGTTTATTCGCCTTCGGGACAGCGCACAGCGCCAACGATAAACCTGTAAAATGACGAGATAGAGTGTAGGTACAAAGTGACAATAATTCCTTCCCCGATATAATTGATATAACTTCGTTTTAATTAAGGTTAAATAAATAAAATAACCCGTAGAAAGCAGGTCGTAATATTATTATGGATTGCCTCATCGTTTCTCCCTGGGTTTAGTTACATGTAAGTACCTACCTACCTTCCCAGGACTACCTCTCTGCCTTGCCTACCTTAGGCGCCCCCTATCCTAATTCATCTAATAAATACCTATACGTTAGCTTTAATTTAACCATACTTACCTAGCTTACTTTGGGGTCATTTAAAGAAAAAAAACCACTGTGATGTGCAGGCCATAATCGCTTGATAGGTAGATAAGTAGGTAGGTACCTACCTGCCTACCGTAAAAGGTAGGTAACTACTAGGTACCTATCTCTTTACAAACTTGAAACATACCTCCAAGCAACAGCAGCACCCTCATCTCGGAATCCAAAGAAGAACTGCAAGTACTTTTCGTTCTAGTAACATTTTATTAGTTCTACCGAACGGCTTATCTTGAGATCAGTTCACCTGTCAGATTAGGACAACCAGATTAGACCAAATCCCCAACGAAGATGTAGAGAAAATAACTTTGTACGGGGTGTTTCACGCTTGGGCTTATTTTACTTAGATAAATACCTAAGTAGGTACAGACTTGTAGGTAAGTCTAGAGTCTAAGCCTGGGGTTACGAATTTAAATAAGTCATAATATAATCCCCCGTGCCTAATGCCCCCTATTTCAATCCTTATCTTTCATGTGCTAACAAATTTTTTGGTGCCCCCAAGACGTGATGCCATAAGCAATTGCTTAATTTACTGATGGGTTAATCCGGCACTGAATAGAAGTAGGTTCTAACCCTCGTATTCAAGAACGACACTATGAGAACACGCACCCACAGTGGACGAAATCTTTTTTCATAAAAATCACTTTATGTGTTGTGCGACACTGCATAGTGTGACTAGAGGCACATTGTCGGGTGCCTCTAGCCAAAGTTGAGCTCTAAAGGCACACGGTAGCGTGCGCCATAGTGCCGCTCAACACATAAAGTGATGTTTATGAAAAAAGATTTCGTCCACTGTGGGTGCGTGTTCTCATAGTGTCGTTCTTGAATACGAGGGTAATTCTTGCAGACAGGTCAAGTGGATACCTAGGTACTCACTTAGGCAAGTACCCACTACCTGTAGTGTAGATAAATTAACAGCCTAGTCCCTGCGCGTCTCCTTATCAATTGATAAAGTACTCGTACCTGTCTACCGTTATCCAACATCAAGTAGTTTGTTTGTCCTGTAGAGGTACCACAACTACTTATAGGTAGGTACCTACCTAAGTAATAAGTAACGAGTAGGTAGGTACCTACTTATTTATATAAATAAACAGTGGCGGATTTACCACCAGGCTGAGTAGGATGGAGCCTAAGCCTAGGCCTTGAGATTTTAGGGGGCGGCAAATTTGGGTTAATTTTTTCAAACATCTTTATTTTAGCCTTTCGTCCCATCCCACTGCAAGATGCCTCCCTCTCTTTCTTCCACACATCTCGATCTCTAGCTAAATTTGGCCAATCACTTGATTTTGCCAATGTCTTTTCGAAATAGATTTTCCAACACAATTAAAAGACTGCTGTGATCGTCAATGCAATAACTCGGATCATAAAATCGTTATCAGATGCGGCAATAAAATCCTATTAGACCTAGGAAAGGTAGAAGGAAAGGTGTTGTGGCAGGATGGAATGAGCTTGTGCATGTTGCTCACAGAGCAGCTAGCTAGAACTAGTTTTCAAACCTGGCTTCACAATGCGAGACCGAGCAGTGGAATTTTGTATGATAAAATGAATAATGATAGAAAAATATATTTTGTGAAAAAGGTTATTTTTATGTCTGTTAGTTGCCATCTGTCACTCACTCAGCTGTCACTGTCTAACTATCAGAAATGAGAAATAAGTTTGTTTCTGTTTCTCGCGCGTTGCGCATGTTGACACGCGCATCAAGAAAAAACATTACGTCGGTTTTTATTTCAATAATGGCAGATCCACGAATTCGTCAAATTACAATTAAAACCGGCGTTGTGAGGCGCATCGCTAAAGAGAAGGTCGTTTACGAAAAAGAAGTAGAATTGCAGAAAAAACGGATACAGAAAATAAAAGACGAGGGACAAGACGAACATAATATTCGTAAGCAAGAAGAGGTGCTTCAGGAGTCGCTGATGATGGTCCCTGACTGCCAAAGAAGGTTCGTTTGCTTTTTATGACTTTCTTTTTGGATTGTCTAAAGTGTCTGTTCGTAATTGGAAAGTTATATTGCGTAGTTTCGCTGATTTCTTTGTTCAAAGTTGCAGGTGCAAACTAAGGTTAGGATTAGTATCTTTTGTTGAAGAGATGATGAGTCATATCATTTACAGTCGGCGGATCTTGGCTTACGTGAAGTTAGCCGTGTGATCTCTTTTGTGCCACTGCATAAGGTCGAACTTCACGTAAGCTAACATCCGCCGCCGTACTGTATGTTGGATGAAATAAATCTTGCGAGAATTTATAAAAACTACTACTGTGTTACAGAAATTTATTGATTCCATCAGTATGCTCATTTGTGTTTTGTTGCAGATTACAAAAAGCTTTTGTGGACCTCAAAAGTGTTTTGGAAACTGAGCAAGATCTCAAACAGACCAACGAGTACACTGCAGCCGCAAAAGTGCTCGAAGACGCGGAGCCACAGCTCCCACAAGCCATTACCACATAAAATCATCGTAATTTATAAACTTTACACCATCTTTTTGTATTATAAAATCATGTCTTATAACTGGAACTTTTATAATGATTTTCACGGCAATACATTCCAAAATGCACCACAATTTTTGCCCCCACCACCCCCACCCCCTGCTTACTTCATTCCACCCCAGTTACCTTGGGACTCAACTGCACACGATGTCGATTTTGTCAAACAATTTGAGTCCAGTTCACCGAGAAAATTTATTAAAGAACCAAAAGCCAAGTCGATATCGGAAGTCCGTGATAAAATAAACAGCTTGCTTCTAATGCTAAAGAAATTACATGACAAAATAAGCATACTTTCGGAAAACTTGGACGATTTGACTGATGAAGAATGGGACTCGAACATTCATAACATAGAAGATTGCAAGATCACCATCTACAAAATTGCTTCAAACCTAAAGAATCTGAATAAGAATGTATTAAAAAAGCTAATAAAGAAACGATTGGCAAAGAGAGCTAGGCTGAAGAGACTTCGCTCAGAACGGAAACAGGAGAAAGATGACTGGATTAAGGAAATGCAGGAGAAATCAAGGAAAATTGATGAGAAGCTACAGCGAGTACATGATGACATTCTTAAAACTAAACAGGTGTGTATTATTTAATTTTACAGTATTCTTATTATGAGTTAGCATTGGGTTTGCAACCAGTCAGGCGTAGAATGCTAACTATTGCAAAATGTGAGCATGAGCTCTGGCTACCCCCTGTAGACATTTTGAAAATGTGAGCACCTGGAGATCTGAGAGGATGTTTACTTGGGGATTACAGTTAAGATCCTATTTATTTATTTTATTTTGAGTGAATACATACCAACAACATCAGCATATTTATTTTTATAAGATTACTAGCTGTTCCGACAGACATTGACGTGTCAAATTTAAATAATCCCATAATTGCAGACAACCTTAGGATGGAGTGAATATAACAATGAATCAAATCTATATAAATATAGATATCGTAATGTATCTTATTAAGTATTCTATTAGTTATCTTTTTTTTTATAGTAGTTAATTTGGGGCTTATAGCGCTAATAATGTTGGCTTAATTAATTTATAAGTAAAGTGGAATTAAAATTGAATTGGTTTACAGGAGCAAGAGGCCAAGATCCAAGCGGATATCATCCTTAAGGAGACATTGCGAAAGATGCATGATGCCAAGAAGTTCATAGTGAAGCTGGATGCTCTGATGAAACTGCGGAAAGCCAGGCAGAACACGGCCAAAGGCAGAGGCGAGAGTGTGTCCGAGGTTGAGGCGGATACATTCAATAGTAATATTGGTGAGTGTATGAACATTTTTGATTATTCATTATTCATTTAAGTATTTATTGTTCAAGGTGTTGGTCTTAATGGTATTAGGTGTTTTTCAACATGGACCCTGCTGGGGGATTACAATCTACTTAAAATCCACTAGCGACAGACTTTGTCCTGTTCAATTTTTAATAATAGCATAGAAATAAAAAACACTTTTTGGCAACTTCCATTTTTTCCCTATAAACTTTGTCTTGTCACAAAAAAAAATACGAATTTTGGTATAATGCGGTCATTAGTCAAAACTGATGTCAGATTTTATGCATATCAGCTCCATTTATACCAACATCATCCCTTTTGTGTTATTTTATGATTTTGGGAATGTTTTTAGAGTTATTAACCACCCTATTTATTAGAATCAAAACTATCGTGGTTGTTACTCATTTTAACTATAAATACGTCTAATTACCACGTTTTTTCATGTATTGCTAACGTTTCGAGACAATTCAGATCATAATGAGCATCGCCCGTGACCGCGATCAACGGCAGATCGGCGAATACCCTATTTTTTATCTACATCTAATTACATCAAAATTTCAACTTAATAATTTAATTGCAGAAAAACTCAAAGCCCTCTGGAGGCAAAGACTCATCATCTACGAGAACGAGGAGACAAAACTTCGTGCGAAACTCAACAATGATTCCGTGGAACTGCCATCCAGCAAGCAGACGGAGATTGATGCGAAGAACATCTTGGACCAGTGGAAGGAATGTCTGTTTGGGGGCGAAGCACCTCAGAAGGACTTTGCTGGTGATGTGGAAAGGTTCGTCGCGGTCAGGTCAGTTGTGGATGTGATCTTCAATTTTATACAATTTTAATTTTACTTTTTTACCTAAACTTTATTTTATTCCCATAATTAATGCTAAATTAAGTGCTCAATTGAAAAGTTGTTGAGCATCGAGATTAATCCTACTATTATAAATCCGAATGTTTGTGAGGCTGTTTGGATGTTTATACCTGATTTGGGTGACACTTGGAATATACATTATACACAGCCTATGTCCCAGAATATTAAAATGGCTATATTTATCCAGGTACCTACCACGTGAGGAAAAACGCGGGTGGTAGATAGTAATATAAAACTAGCTGACCCGATAGATATTTTGTCCAAGTATCCATACCCTCGTATTCAAGAACGACATTATGAGAACACGCACCCACAGTGGACGAAATCTTTTTTCATAAACATCACTTTATGTGTTGAGCGGCACCATAGTGCACGCTACCGTGTGCCTTTAGAGCTCAACTAGGCTAGAGGCACACGACAATGTGCCTCTAGTCACACTATGCAGTGTCGCACAACACATAAAAGTGATTTTTATGAAAAAAGATTTCGTCCACTGTGGGTGCGTATTCTCATAGTGTCGTTCTTGAATACCAGGGTTAATCTCATAGAAAAAAAGGATGTTTTCCTGAATTTTCCAATGTATCTTTACCAATAAACATCATTCGAAAAAATTCTAAACGATCCAGCAACTTTCAAGTGATTGTTACCAACAGCATTGAATGTGAACAATGATCTTTGAGATTTTATTAAAATAAATACTTGGTTTTCTTCTATTGCAGATCTCAATGGGACGAGTTTGTTACCAGCAACTGCGGTACGAGTCTCCCTATCGGCTGGGTTCCGCCATCTTATGATATTAGCTCCGATTTTGGCTTATTTGTAACATCACACAATGATTTGTATTAGATGTGGGCTTATTTGCGACTTGCTGTCGGATTTATTTAATGCATTTATAGGCTTTTAAAATAAACATTTTTAATAAAAACGGCTTATTTCAGTTTGATATGAACTATCTTGATTAATACACATTACTTTAAATTCTACACGGGTCTTTATCATCTATTGTATGTAATATAAAAGACTCACAATAGTCAAATGTCGTTACAAATTAGACCAGTTTTAAATATATTTGAGCTTGTTTTATGTAGACGTTAGAACTTTTTTAGATAGATGACTTAAAGATTTATAGTCAAAAACAATATTATAACAAAACATATCTTCATTTTTACAGGCAGTAGTCACACTCCAAGGTAAAATGTTAAAGAATGTTAGGTGTGGATGGATGTAGACGTAGAGGGCAAAGAAAAGATGGATGGACTGTGTGAAAGATGATATGAGTAAGAAAAGAGTGAGTGAAGAGATGACGACTGATAGAGGAAAATGGAAGAAGTACACATGTTGTGCCGACTCCACTTATAGGGGGTACGGGCAGGAAGATGATGATAATGTGTTGAAAAAAAAACAAAAGCTGGGGCTTCATAGTCTTTTTATTATTATTCTAAACCGGTTTTCCGAAACGTCCGAACTTAAATTATATAATTACAATATTAAATAGAATTTTAGTTAATTTTAATTTATGGAGAGGGATAATTATCTAATTTTCTAGATCATCTGGGGGCACACGAACGGAAATCGTGGTATACTAATATGGTTGGACAAAATTATGTCGCCTTTACTAGCAAACCGGGTTCAATTTCAGCGCATGCGCAGCCTATATGATTTACAAAACATTAAGCTATTTATAATTTGTCCATTATAAAAATATAAAACCAATGCATGTATTGGTCATATTTTAAATCTACAAACAAAATACATTGTTATGTCAATGAAAAACAAAACGGCACATTACACACGCGGTAACTTATTTAATTACTAGCTTTCACCCGCGACTTCGGCTATGAAAAAAGTAATCTATGCCCGTCCCAGGACTTTAAACTCTGTATGAAATTTCATCAAAATCGGCCCAGCGATTTAACCGTGATAACGTCACAAACAGACAGAGTTACTTTCGCATTTATAATATTAGTATAGATTAGGCTTCGATCAAACCGACTTCGATTGACAAGTTGTTTTGAATGTAGCTTAACTTACATACCCTTCTAAACTTTATTGCCGTTGAAGTATCTTCCATACTATTCGTAGAATAGACAAAATAAGTATGGTGGATTAATCATTAACCAAAAAACAAAAATAGGTAGTTGCGTTTTCTTTTAATTCTCAAGTAGCTCACGAATCATGTAATATTTATAATAAAGTAGTTAGTAAATTTTATGAGAAAAATCATTATATAAACCCAAATAATTTATGACTTTGATGAAAATACAGACTATAAAGTATACAAAAAAATATAATCTTTGTATTTCCGTTAAACATTCAACTATTGCGCTATTGAGAACTATTATTCTTCTTCCCCATATTCTCATTAGCAAGTCACAAGAATAATTATGAATAAAAAAAATACTTTCACAGCAAAAACATTTCTAAATTAAGAAAAGGTTTGAGATCTATTACACACACTATTAGTAGAAAAATATCTTCGGAAGTCACTTGTCAGCACAGATCAGCGTAATTAAAGAATTCTTGGAACGCTGTCTGCGTAAAGTGTATATAAAAACAGCGCCAACTTTATCCAATTGCGAATACATTATACGATACGATACGATAACTTGTCGGAGCTGTGCGTAGAGGATCGTGAATTGACCAATGACAGTACTCGAAATAGTTGACCCAAAAATTACGAACGCTGTTTTTTGAATTTGTGCTGTAGCTGCTGTAGTTATTTTTTTAATTGTTGTACGTACTTGAGTAGTACTTTTAATTATTATTCTTGTTTGAGCCTTCACCTTGTTCGATCGGCACCACACCGGAGCTCTACATAGCATTAAGGAAAGGATCATTGGAAAAAAGGTAGACCCCAACCGTGTTTGTTGCCTGATTCTTCTAAACAATGGTCGCGAGGAATCGGCGTAGCTTCACCTAGTTCCTAAGACGTTTTAAAGTGATCCTTGTGATTTTATTGAAATAGATGATTTTTGTATTTGAATTTGAATTGTTCAATTCCGTCTGATCCGCTCCACACCGCGTGGATGGAAACACATCCTTATCGTATAGCGTTGTTTCGCACCGCGAGTAATGTTTTAATATTACTTTAAGAGCATTATAGTAAGCCTTCTGCACTGACATGATGTATCCATAAATCCTTATACAACTTTTATAGGTAAATTAAATCATTTTTTTTTGTAATGCTTTCTAGAATCTTATTTTTGACATATCTACAGAATCAATTAATGAAAATTATATTTACAACATAATAAATTATACTATTTCACTCCTTTCTTTAAGGGTGGGTCGACAGTGTAGCCAATATGGCTAGATTAAACACATCAATTATGGTTTTAGAAAATATACAATTTTTCTAGACGAGTTCTTATGCACTTTTGACCAACATTTATATTCTACTGAGGAATAGGTTTACAATCAAAATAACATATTTTTTTTTTATTTTCCGAATAATGATTTTAGGTAAAGAAAATTTTGAAAAGATGACCTGAAAATTGTAAAATTCGGGAAAAAATTAAAAAGCTTTTTTATGGGATTATTGAAATTTGGACAGGACAATGTCTGTCGGGTTAGTAATTAAATTAATAATTTTAATTTAGCCATTTAGACGTATTTGTAATTTTGCGTGTGAACCGATAAATAGAATCACGACTGTAATCCCCAAGTACTATAGACATCCTCACAGATCTACAGACGCTTAGATCCTTGAAGATGTCTCAAGGGGTTAGTCAGAGGCATGAAATAATTTAATATTGTTCCTATCAACGTACGAACAGACCCCGTTTAAAGTTGTTCTTCGGCGTTTCACATCGAACACACCAAATTCAACAGTACCTACGCAATATCTCTTAAATAATTACTAACTTACCCTAAATTTACAAGTCAAAAAATATATGTTTACTATGAGAATCGATTCGCGATTAGAAAAGCTATACGTATTTCGAAAATCCCAAATTTTACACAATAACAGTGTCTATTCTGTTGGCACCAAACTAAACTAAAAGCGTTTGTTTACGTCTCTAAACTGTATTGCTGTCTCTTTTACTCTATACGAAACAGAAGGAGATGGATGCAAGTTTAGTTAAGGTCTGGCACCATCTGTAGTCGATGTCTGGCACCAACAAAATCGGCACCAATATCTAACTACGATGTACTAACTAATAGGACTTTCGTACATAGCGAGTAGGTACCTAGCCGCAGTGATACTTGTCTCAAAATCAAAAGTGAAAGGTGAGGTGGCAATTCTGTTGTTACCACAAACCAACTAAGATTGAGTATAACACATTAAGGGGCTCCCAGTCGCTGATTGCTCTTTTTCGAAACGAAAAAAGAAATACTTCTGAACAAGCCACATCTCCTATTTTTATAAGTATATTACTTCAGGTTCCTACCTAGATTTCTATTAAGCTGAAAACATAATAGCAGAATCTTTTCACGATAATGATATTATTTCAAAATGATACTTTTTAGAATTTATGATCGAAATATTTTATATACCTACTATTAAAATCAACTTGTGATTTATTGTTAAAGATAGGTAATATGTAGATCTAGATTTCTATTAGAATAGATTTTTGATAAGTAATTATACATAATTTATAGATAGATAGATTATAACTTTATTGTTCACCATAACAAAAATACACAACAAAAAATGATATAAAAACAGTGTAAACAATGGGCGGCCTTATCGCTAACAGCGATCTCTTCCAGGCAACCTTTGGATGGACAGGATAGAACTTAACATATAAAAGACGGTGGTTAAAAAGCAAAAACTAAGATGAATACAAAAGGAAGTGTATTTGAGCCGACGTGTGTTTGATTAAAGATGGGTACATCTTTATTCACATATACTATACATTATAAAATAGGAGATGTGGCTTGTTCACAAGTATTTATTTTTTCGTTTCGAACAAAAACAATCGTCGACTGGGTGCGCCTTAAGACGACAACCTACCATACTGAAATAATTTGTAGTGTATAAAATTGTAAGTGCATACGAGCAGTCCTTATAATCCCCAGGAGAACAGCTGGTACAAGTAGTTTACTGTCACAGTCCCCTATGCTTTAAATCAGCGGTCAGCAACACGCGGCCCGCGAACATCTTACTTGCGGCCCGTGAATGTTTTGTTTGTACGAATTGCAACTAGAAATATGACAGCTAACATACAAGAAATTGCAAATGCAAACTCAGACATCACACTGAAATTTGTATAAAATCAGTTACTTGTTAGTAGTTACTTTGTAGTTTTCATTTCTATTTTTCTAGCTATAAAACATTATATTACGTCTACAGAACAGAACAGTGTATTATGTGGACGAAATAAATTCCGAATGTTTTATCGATTTTTTTAGCATTTTCATTGTTTTCTATGAGATATGACCAATTATACGTAGGTACATTGGGCTTCTAGGGTTAATATCACAAGTGCCTGCCTTTAGTTTATTTTGCCACCTTGTGACCCTTGCCTGCCAAAAGGTTGCCGACCGCTGCTTTAAATGGTTCAAATCCTTACAGTCCCCAGGTAAACAGCTGGTACAAGCAGTCGTTATAATCCCAAGAACAGCTGCTACACTACTGCCACAATCCCGCGTAGTTCCCAATAAGTGGTGCAGGCAAAGGTCCTCCAGCTGTGAAGATGCGAGTGCCACTCGGGTCGTAGCAATGAGTGTAGATTGCTGGAACGTGCTTTACGTGGTTCATGCCCTCGGCTTCTTCGTCGGGAAACTGGAAAGAAAAATAAAACTAAATAGAATCCCCATATACGGTAGATATCCATGCGCTCAGATCAGTGATCTATGTCCTTACTCTTCAAAACGATATAGACTTTCGAAAGAGATATGCTATCAAAAACTTAACTTATTAAAAAATCAAAGTCTCACAACGCAACTCAGTTCTTCTACCGTAAAAAGTTATGAGATCCATGTAATACCAAGTCGGTTAATTTATTCAGTCCCTACTTTAAGGGTCCTACTGTCTTATCTTATTACGTAAAGGTTAGCTAATTACGTTTTAATTGTATTTGCTCGACTTGACGGGGGCATTACGGTGCCCCCAGATTCGGTCAAACCGCACTCTTACAAATCGTCGTCTGTCGTAGTAGAATGTATAATGTCAATTCTCAAAAGCAATATCGGTCGTTCAATCTCTCGAAATAGATGTTTATCCAGATATATCGTTTTCAAAAGTGAACTGATGTCCAAGGAGGTAGTCAGAGACACGTCCAAAATCACATATGTCACACGCCCACATTTTGCAGTAGTTAGCATTCCATACGTGACAGGTTGCAAGCCATCGCCGCTTATAAGAATACTAACTGGTTTCCTGGTGATATTTTCTTTCAACAAAACAGGGATAATGTGATTTTTTTTATTAATTACAATTTGTTTTCTTGTTTATTACAATCTATAGTAGTTGTAATAAAAAACGTGGATAACGTACTCACCACATAGCCTTTAGACGCCTTTAGAGTCACCGTTTTGGATGAGTGGATATTGCTTTCCAGGTACTTCCCAGCTCGCAGATCATAGAACATCAGTAAACCTGAAATATAAATTTTCGTTGAAATATACAACTGCTGATTTAGAAAGATTACTGAAATTTTGAAATCACCACTGTATTTTAGCAAAAAGTAAAATTCTAATCTGCCAAGCTGTTGAGTTTTAGCGAGACTTATAACAACAGTTCTATAATATAAAAATCAATGCCACTTTTCGTTGTAATTTTCGTTATAACTCAAGAACGGGCTCACCTATCCAAACCAAATGTTTAGGCTTTGTTCGGACTATTTAGTAGATGGTTTATGTGAAGTTTGCACAAAATCGGTAGAGCGGTTTTTCATTTATCACATTTTACACAAAATGTGATAAATGAAGAACAAAAAACAAATGAATTCAATAAATGGTGGATCATTATGTAAATAGGGATTTTGCTGTCAATCAATTATTGAAATTTGACAGGACAATGTCTGTCACGGGTCGGCTAGTCTAATATATAAAATTCTAGTGTTCACAGAATTTGTAACCAAACTCCTCTGAAACGACTTGAACGATTGTTATGAAACTTTTTCTGTATATATTAGGTAGGTCTGAGAATGGTGGTATAAAGTTCAAGACATGAGAATGATCCTGGTCGCCAAAATAAAAAGTGACTCACCCAGTCCAGTGCCAATTGTGAGCATATCTCCTCGGAAAGAGGCAGATCGAATCCCGCAGCCATTGTATCGGGAAGTGATCTTCTTGATAGATTGCAAAGTTCGGCAATCTAGTAGTAACGTGTACGATTTGCAGCCGATCGCGTACACCCCGCTGTCCTGAATACGAAAGATAGATGGATAATTTTAATATTAATTTAAATTAGGGTACAGAAATCAAATATTTGAATTTGAAAATACGGCTAATTACCACGTTTTTTTTCTTCTTATATTGCTGACATTTAATTAGCAGTTTTTCTATTTTAAACAAAGCTAAGGCGGCGAACTTCGTATCGCTTTAGAATGTTAATTTTCCGTTCCTGTTCCCGTTAAAAAGTATCCTATGTCCTTCTCTTGGCTCTAAGCTACCTCCCCACCAATTTTCAGCCAAATCGGTTCAGCCGTTCTTGAGTTATAAATAGTGTAACTAACACGACTTAATAATTTAATATATAAAATATAAATTATTAACAACCACGATAGTTTCAATTTTTTTAATTATGTTTAATAATTCAAATAAGTTAAATGAAATCACGACTTTTATCACTAAGTACGGTACATATCCTCTCAGATCTTCAGGCGCCTCAGATCATCGATGATGTTTAAAGGGGATAGTCAGAAGCACGTCCGAGCATTACATTTGGCATATGCCCTCATTTTGTAGAATGGTTACCTTATGATGTTTTCCTTCACTATTTCAAGCACGTGTTTTTAATGCGCATAAAAAAATCCATTGATTGAAGTCGAGGTACCTCCATCTCGGCCAACACGGCTTTCTTATTTCGGTTGATAGGCGTTCGGATAATCGATGCTTTACTGTATTTCCGAAAGTCTTGCAATATAATAAATGATTACCTGCGTAGCAAGACAGACGAGGTCCTGACAAGAAGGTAATTTCCTGCTCAGGGTCTGTCGGAATGTCTCCGCATTGAAGACATGGATGTAGCCGTTC
Organism: Hydriomena furcata; assembly: GCA_912999785.1. Lineage (NCBI taxonomy): Eukaryota > Metazoa > Arthropoda > Insecta > Lepidoptera > Geometridae > Hydriomena > Hydriomena furcata. The sequence continues at coordinate 1,245,910 of OU538834.1, read as the reverse complement.
AGGGTTAGGGCTGCTATCTCCCGCCATTTTGAGTTAAACGTCAAAGCTCGCACTTTGATACCTGGGACATGAACAAGGTTTTAAATCACTAATAATATTAAAAAAGGTTAGTCCATGTGTTATTTTTCTATAATTTTACTTCTGACGATAAATTTTATTTTTAAAGTAACTAAAGTAATATTTTATGCAGAAAATTAACTTATAAAATAAGTCATAAGATAAAGAATTTAGAACAAAAGATGCAGTAGCATAAAGATAATTAATGTTAATGATTTTATGTTTTCATAACATTTTAATGTAATGTGGTCTCATTAAATAATATGCTCAGAAACTGTATAACTGGACGAATATATTTGTTGTTATAGCGGCAACAGAAATACATCATCTGTGAAAATTTCAACTGTCTAGCTATAACGGTTCATGAGATACAGCCCTGTGACAGACAGACGGACAGCGAAGCTTAGTAATAGGTTCCCGTTTTTACAGAACAGAACAGGGTACAGAACCCTAAAAAGTACAGAATTTTATGATACCTATTTATTTTGTATAGAAAAATTAATTATACTACCAAGCACTCAAGCACTCTTTAAAGATATAATACAAAGGGGGTAATTAGAAGCATGTCCATTACATTTTGCTTATTAACCCACATTTTGTAGTATTTAATAAAAACTTATTATAATTATAACTAATTAAAAATAAATAGTTATGGTAATTAAATTACCAGATCTGCAATCTTTGATGGCGACTGGTGCCACATAATGATCGGGTGTTGTGGCCACTTGAGGTGCTCTCCACAAAGCCAACTTCGAGTCACGTGACCCTGTCACCAGGAACTCATCATCCAGCCAGCACATGTCCAGGATCTGCAAAGGGAACACGCAAAATCAAAATCAATAGGTATTTATAGCAAAAAAATCACAAGGATCACTATAAAACGTCTTAAGAGCTAGGTTATGCTACACCTGTTCCTAGCGACCAAGCGCGTTACTTATAATTTTTTTGATGATGTCAAAATTTAATCAAACTAATATTAAAAATGTATATTATAAGTAAGCAGCGATGGCCTTGCAACCTGTCACGTATGCAATGCTAACTACTGCAAAATGTGGGCATGTGCCAAATATAATGTTTGGACGTGCCTCTGACTACCTCCACTAGACATCTTCATATGATCTAAGCGTCTGGAGATCTGAGAGGATGTCTACCGTACTTGGGGATTACAGTTGTTTGCAAGTTTAGTCCGTTTGTATGCATTATATTTAATTATTTACCATTTGAAAGTTACTTTGTTGAACATATATGCTACTTCTATAGAAGCTAGTATAGAATGCATCCATACATACATATTTCCAGTAACTTTAAAACGTACAATGAAGGCACCTAGAAACATTATATTTAACACACATTTTGCAGTAGTTAGCATTCTCCATACGTGACAGGTTGCAAACCCATCGTTGAAGATGAGTTCCGGGATTACAACTTACCCAGTCTTTGTGTGCCTCTCCGACGCAAACCGGCGACACGGTTGGCAAGCTGTAAATCGCCAACTCGCACGAATTCCGCGCGCCTGTCGCTAATAATGTTCTGCAAATAATATCATATTATTAATACCTAGTTTATCTATACTAATATTATAAAGAGGAAAGATTCAAATCAAATCAAATCAAATCATTTATTTGCAAGAATACATTATTATTTTACATGTCAGATCTTAAAACTATTATGGTAGATTGTATTCAGCCTGCACGCAGGCGTGCAAATGTTTTGTGAGTCATATAATTAGAATTAAGTATAAGTCATTAGGTTACAATTCAATTTTCCAAATACTCTTTCACACTGTAAAAACATTCTTCAATTAGCCAACCACTTAACTTTTTCCTAAACATATTTCCATTTAGTTCTTTTAATTCTTCCGGTAATTTATTGTAGATTGTGATGCACATGTTATAACTATTTCTCTTATAAATATCCTTATGGCACTGGTAGTTGTAGAGTAAATTTTTAAATTTAGGCCTTTTTTGCCGAGTAATCACATCGCCACGTTTTTTAAAGTAGGTTGGATGTGATTTTACAAACAAACAAATTTCCCTAATATACATGCAGGTGAGAGTCAAGATCCTACAGTTCTTGAAGAGAGGCTTACAACTATCAAGAAACCAAGACATGTTTATTACTCTCAGACATCTTTTTTGAATTTTGAAAACTCTCTCGACATCAACTGAGTTACCCCATAGTAAAAGCCCGTACCCCAGGACCGAGGACACATGCCCATGGTAAGCAGCTATAGCGGCGTCAAAAGAAACGGTCTGGCGAACCTCGCCACACCGTTGACACAACGACCGGTGTGTCAACGACTCGGTCGTTGACACACCTGGTTCACGTGGCCCTTCCAATTTAAATGATTATCGAGAGTAATGCCAAGGAATTTATAAGAAGTTACTTCACCCACCTTCTCACTATTAAAGTCAATGTCAAGTTTTAAAGGAATTGTATTATAAGAATTAAATTGCATTATTTTTGTCTTACCAATATTAATTATTAAATTATTGCTTACGGTCCAGTTTATGATGTCAGAGAGAGCACTATTTAATGTTTGCTGAGCCAAACCTCTACTGTCCACCTTTATAAGAAGAGTTGTGTCATCAGCGAAAAGAACACACTTATGCGATATACAATTAGGCAGATCGTTAATATACAACAGAAAAAACAAAGGTCCCAAGATGCTACCCTGGGGGACACCACTGTTGTTCAAGGTGTTAGCAGATCTAAACACTTGCTTCACAAAGCTGCCCCTGGTATTACGAATGACCTTTGTTATTTCTGTGCATTGCTGCCTATTTTGCAAGTAGCTGGTCAACCAGTCCAGAACTCTACCACGAATACCATAATGTTCTAACTTGACTAGGAGTTTGCCGTGATTTACATAGTCAAATGCCTTACTGAGGTCCATAAAAAGTGACAACACAGGACTACTGCCTTCGTTAATGTTCTCTGTGACAAACTTTATCAAATCAAAGCAAGCTAGAGAGGTTGAACTTGCCTTTCGAAAGCCGAATTGAGCATCGTTAAGGATCTTATGTTCTTATGCTATTCTTATTTGATTGTTTGTTTGCATCGGATAGGCTCCGAAACTACTGGACCAATTTGAAAAATTCTTTCACCATTAGATTCCTACATTATCCCTGATGAACATAGGCTATAGAATATTTTTAATGTTAAAATATTTTTAAATGTTAGGGATCCGTATGAAAACTTCGATAATGTAACACAACGTGTGAAAAAAAATCCTTATATCGCTTACGCTGCGGAAATTATTGACAATAGAGCAAAGTGATGTACTACAGTTTTATAGATATCTTCAATATTTACAAAAGAGTTCAAAATACCATGTGTCTAACTATTAGGGATCCGTATGAAAACTTCGATAATGTAACCCAAGGTGTAAAAAAATTACCCATAAAATCATTATTACACCCGTGCGACGCTGGGGCGGACTGCTAGTTTAAAATAATTACGTTTGAAAAACTAAAAAGAAAACAGACGTAAATGTTTCGGCCAATGAAATATGCCGTCTTGGCCGAGTGGGAAGTACCTCGACTTTCAATCTGAAGGTCGTGGGTTCGAATCCCGGCGTGCATCAATGGATTTTTCTGTTTGAAAAATTTATATGCGCATCATAAACACGTGCTCAAAACGGTGAAGGAAAACATCGTGAGGTGAACCAGTTAGTATCTTATAAGCGGCGATAGACTTGCAACCTGTCACGTATGGAATGCTAACTACTGCAAAATGTGGGCATGTGCCAAATATAATGTTTGGACGTGCCTCTGATTACCCCCACTAGACATCTTCAAAGGATCTAAGCGTCTGGAGATCTGAGAGGATGTCTACCGTACTTGGGGATTACAGTCGTGATCCTATTTATTTGATATTATCTGAACTAAAATAATAGCATTTTAGTGGTATGGTTGCATTTCAAAAAGCGCCATTTAGCCTCAAACTAAGTAAAGTAGTACTTAGCATTACTATTAAGCTTACGCAATAAGGGTTTACCCCACTTAAAATGTTTGTCCCACCTGGACGGATTGATCTGCAATGCATGTATGCCCGTCTGATGTTCCTGTCCCACCCAAGGCTGACGCGGGCGGAGTGTGGGGATGGCGTCTAGCTTGCGAGTGCGGACATCGTACACCAACAGCTAAAACCAATTCAAAATCTTTCAACTTGGCTGGACAAGCTGCCGTGTTTCTAGATGATGAACTCAAACTCAAAAGGTATTATTTGTTTAAATATAATCATAAGGATCACTTTGAAACGTCTTAGGAGCTGGGTGAAGCTACGCCTGTTCCTCGCGACCAAGCCTAGAAGAATAAAGCAACAAACACGACTTGGAGCCTATCATTAGAATTCCGTACCCAAAGGGTAAAAACTGGACCCTATTACTAAAATTTCGATGTCCGTCTGTCCGTCCGTCCGTCTGTCTCAGAGCTGTATCTCAAGAACCGTGATAGCTACACAATTGAAATTTTCACAGATGATATATTTCTATTGCCGCTATAACAAATAACAACAATTATACTAAAAACAGAATAAAATAAATATTGAAGTGGGTTCCCATACAACAAACGTGTTTTTTTCTCCCGTTTTTAATATATAATGATGTGGAACCCTTCGTGCGCGAATCTATCTTTTCATCTTTTCATCATTTTGATGTTTAAGTTATGCCTTACCTTATTGCATTTAGTTCCGAAGACCACCTGCCTGTCTGAAAGCCACTGGGAGCAGAACACCTTGTTCATATTTCCTAGATTGATGGGAGTTTCCCGGAACATGTCGTGGGTGAGCATGTGACGGGTGGCGTACGACTCGTCCACCGACCGAGGCTGGAAAATAAACCCAACAATCACACACATATTATAAGTACTTCCGTAGGCCGGTTCCGTACCCAAATTGTAAAAACGGGACCATATTACTAAGACTTACACTGTCCGTCTATCAGTCACCAGGCTTTATGAACCGTGATAGCTAGACAGTTAAATTTTCACAGATGATGTATTCCTATTGCCGCTATAAAAACAAATACTAAAACAATAAAATAAATATTTAAGTGGGGCTCTCCCATACAACAAATGAGTTTTTTTTTGTTAAGGTTCCGTACCAAAAGGATAAAAACGGGACCCTATTACTAAGACTTAGCTGTCCGTCTAGGGCTGTATCTCATGCACCGTGATAGCTAGACAGTTGACATTTTCACAGATGATGTATTTCTATTACCGCTATAACAACAAATACAAAAAACAGACAAACAAACAACAAACGTGTTCTTTTGCCGTTTTTTATAGATAATGGTAAGGAACCCTTCGTGCGCGAGTCCGACTCAAACTTAGCAGGTTTTTTTTAATAAAATATGTTTTATGAATCTAGCTGCTTTTAATTTTTAGGGTTCCGTACCCAAAGGGTAAAAACGGGACCCTATTACTAAGACTTCGCTGTCCGTCTGTCTGTCTGTCTGTCCGTCTGTCTGTCACAGGGCTGTATCTCATGAACAGTGATAGCTAGACAGTTGAAATGTTCACAGATTATGTATTTCTGTTGCAGCTCTAACAACAAATACTAAAAACAGAATAAAATAAATATTTAAGGAGGGCTCCCATACAACAAACATGATTTTTATGCCGTTTTTATAGATAATGGTACGGAACCCTTCGTGCGTGAGTCCGACTCGCACTTGGCCGGTTTTTAAAATAGGTTTGGTAGTTTTTTGGTTATCTATTACAAACATACAATAATAAAATGAAAATCTCTTTATAATATTAATTTAGATATAGACTGATTAGCCTCAGCATTGTTTTGCAACTTTGTATGCGCCAAGGGCATCTTTCGCGGAATTTTGTAAATAAATACAATTTAGATAATTGTTTTATTATACCCAATTATTTTTTCTACATCATTTCTATTTGTCACTTATTCTTCATCAATTTCAATTAGGTCATATTGTATCAATCGATTTGTATACAAACTTAATCAATAACATTACTCTGCAATACTTACAAATAATCCATACATAATAGTATTGTAAATGCGAAAGTAACTCAGTCTGTCTCTCTGTGACGTTTTCACGGCCAAACCGCTGGGCCGATTGTGATGAAATTTAACATAGAGATAGTTTAATGTTGTGGGATGAACCTAGGCCACTTTTTTTAAAAACAATTAGCTTAGCTAACTATCTCAATATTCAATATCGTCACAGACAGACAGAGTTACTTTCTCATTTTTTATAATGTAAGTATAGATTTGTGAATAATGAACCTAAAAATATAAATTCCCATTTGGGTTAACACAATCGTATCACCTCCTTGGCCTGTATTTCCCTTGACCGTACATAGTCAACAAAGTTGTATGAGGTTGTCAGGATCTTGTGCTGCTGAGTGGGTGTTTCTTCTTCACTGTCACTGTCCGAGTAGCAGACAAAATCCTCGGGTTTTTCAAGCTTACGCTGTTGCTCTGCCCTGTAAATAAATATAAATAAATATTGGTGGACATTTCACACAACGCCATCTAGCCCAAAACTATGTGAAGCTTGTACTATGGGAAACAGATATCTAATACTTAATAATATCCAGACACCGAACCAACATCTGTATTCATCACAAATGTTTGTCTCGGGTGGGAATCGAAACCACAAATTGGCTCACACAGCTCAATTAAGCTGTGTTGTTACAAGTGGTTGTTCCTGCGAAATGTGGGCATGCACCAAATGTAATGTTTGGATGCCTCTGACTAACACCTTTAGACATCTTCAAGGATCTAAGCAGGATATCTAAGAGGATGTCTGCCGTACTCGAGGATTCTTTCCATGCATTTTGTTAGTTTGTTTATTTCAGTGACAAGAGTTTGGTGAGTAATTGACATGAAAGTTTAAGAGATATAAAACCCCCCATTTTTATGAGAAGGGCTCCATATTAAAAAAAGTATATAGCCAATAACACTCCCACAATTGAGACAAATCTAAGGACTCCTGATTATTTCATAAATTGCCAAGTTGTTTGGGCTGTAGACCTGCCAAAGAAACGGACATACAAACATACATACGCTTGATAAACATTACCCTCCACAGTTGGGTAAAAATCAACTTAATTGGTTAAATTTAATCATGACTTGGCATTATTAACATGGGAGGTCATTGAACAGTAGTATTTTGGCAGCATGACCCAATTTCAACCAGTCTAACAGGTTTTATTTCGAATAATACTGAATACTCTTCCAGAACCATTCAAACTGTTGTTTAAATTTAAGTATTGGTAGACATTATCACTCAGTGCCTTCTAGCCCCAAACTAAGCGACGCTTGTACTATGGGAACTAGATAATTGATAGAATAATTATATACTTTTTTTTAAATACATACTTATGATACATACTAACACCCAGACACAGAACAAGCAATACATCTATGTTCATCACGCAAATGTTTATCCTGGGTGGGAATCGGACCCACAACCTTCAGCGCAGAAGGCAGAGTTACTACCAACTGAGTTGAGGCCAGTCAAAAGTTGTTGCAAAACCAATTATTTTTACATGATCATAATTAGCCAAGTTGCAAAAATAAAGTTTGGCCATCTAACTTAGTACATCTATTTACACAAACTATCTTCAGTTTATCTTTTATAATATGTCAAATTTAGTGAGCCTTGGGACTAGATAAGAATTACCACGAGTTGAATTCATGTTTACACTACAACATTAGAAGTTTTCAACACCAAAGTTATTAATGATGCATGTTGTGTTGTGTAAAAACTAAGGTAACTATGGTAATTTTGGGTCAGTGAACAATAATAAATAAATAAGTATTGGTAGACTTTACACACAGCGCCATTTAGCCCCAAACTAAAGGCAGAGTTACTACCAACTGAGCTGTGAGGCTAGTCAATATTAGATCAATTAACAATGTATGTACTCCAAGCCAAATCCATTGGCAACATCTAGATGTTGTACTGATATGGGTAAGGCGAAGAAGAACAATGTATATACCTCGCTTGCCAATTCAATGATTATAATTCATTATTTACCTCAGGGCTCTTGCCTTCGCGCGACGCTCTTGTATCCTCGCAGGTATATAACATGAGGGATACCGTCCCTCTATAGCGCGCCTCACTGTCTGCGCCATTTTAAATCAAGACGATTGTTCTACTCGAAATGATCACCCAAAATCGCACGGTCAACTGCTAGTCACTTTCTTTTTGTCCTGTTGTACGTTGATCCGAATTGAGACATCTTTCATCACAATGGAGTCCCACGAAGCACGCTTGTTGCCTCCTCGCGACATTCAAGCATCACACATCGCACTAGTATTTTTGTTAATGGATTAACCTAAATAAAATTGAAAACGTGGTAAAACACAACAGTTTATTATATATTTTTCAGGTAAATTTATCTAAATACATTATGAGTTCGATTGTAAATCGAAACTGAATGAAACTGAATGAAAGATTGGCTTTGCTGTCAGTGTCATCACGTCAAAATTTTCCAATGTCATATCGGTGTAGCCATTTTCGAATATTAAGTATGCGATTTTACCGGTTTTTATTTTATACCGGTTATTATTGATCGCATTTCTTATACGCGGCGCGCCGATCCGTCGCGCCGGCCGCTACTTATTTACCAATGGCCCCGCTGCGCCGGCCGGTGTGGAGGTTTATATAGGTATACCTACCTAATACGTATGAGCTAGCTTAACTGGGACCATTATCTATAGCCACTATCTACTATCTAGGTGTCAATATTTTTATATCGTGTAAGGGTCAAGGGATCTTGGACTTGAAAAAAAAACGGCGGAGGCATGCCGTATGATGATAATCCTGCAGGGCTATTTTGTAAAAACATGATTATCATGTTATGATGTGCCTAAACAGCATAAAAAGCGTAGGTATTATGGCATTCAGTACCATAACATGATAATCATGTTTTTACAAAATAGCCCCACTGTTTTGTATACTTACTTAATTTAAGCAAAACAGAATAATGTATTTTCTTTTGCTATAAACCTGTTTCTTTATCTAAGTACCTTTATTTTGTACTTATAGTTGGTATTGGAGTAAACTAGGTAGGCTTGTACCTTGTACATAATATTTTTTTTATTTTTTGTTAGTGTTTTGTTTGTTATTAAGTATATTGGAGCTACAATCTTAAATAATATTACTTACCAAATAGTTTAGAAGTAAATAGGTAACTTTTACCTAGGTAGTTATGCGGCAGTACCTAATCCAAGCATTACTATTAGTAAAATGGAGAAATCGAACTGTAAACCGCATAGCAGTATGCCGATGACCTCATGAAAAAGCCTAGATCTGTATCAACCCAGTCTAGCTAGGTACCTTACCTACTCGTAAATATGTATTGTGTCTAGTGTCTACATAATAGGTGCAATAATTACCATTTTTAGGGTTTCGTAGTCGTAGTAGGCGGACTTACACATTTGGTGCTGTTTTGATGATTATGATGATGATTTACTTAAAAGATGTGATTCCTGTAAGACATTTGGCAAAATCAAGTGATTGGCCAAGAAGGAAGGGAGGGAGGAGGCATCTGTCCTGCAGTGGGACGTTATAGGCTAAAATAAATAGTGATGTTTGAAAAAATAAACCCAATTTTAATACTCCGGTAAATACCTATGGTATTTAATTATGGTATTTTTTTGTAAAAATACCATCGATTAAGTAGACATATAATTCTACAGTAAGTATAAGTATGAAACCTTAAATATTTTTTTCATTACCTAGTGTTTACTTGATCAATTCTGATTAATAGAGATATTTATTAGATGAGAAAATTAATAAGAACAATAAATTTATTAAAGGATGGTCACAAATCCTGGTCCCTTAAGTAACTAACTCAGGTTGACAATTAATAGCCCAAGTAACACAAATTGCTGGTTAGTTATTCACATTTGGTAACATTGTGAACTTAAAGCATTATTATGCACTTATTAAGGTTCACTCGTGATCTTACAGCTGAATAAACAGCTATAGTCTGTATAGTGGCATCTTAATAGTGTAAAGATATCGTTTTCGAACACTACTATGCAGCTATTGTTTTTCTGGCACCATTTAAGCATTTAAGTAGAGTAAAATAACGTTTATTGCTGTATTGAGGAATTCGTTTACACCACTATAAGGGTACATTTTAAGAGGGTCGCTGTGAACATCTATAATGGCTAAAGCTGTACAGTAGTGTATGTTTAGAGTGTTGTAATGCGTATAGCTGTATATAGGTACACGCTAATCTGCCTATATAACTTTCCTACTCATTGCTGTCTAACGGATCACGTGTGGCACTCTGTACTGCTAATAGAGTTAAATTAGAATGAAAGTGGTTCACATTAAGTAATAAAACTTCCACCATTTTGTATTTTTTTCACATTTTTATATACTATCTAATTTGCTTATTTAGAATCATTTTCACACCAAACGAAACCTAGACAAGTTGATTTAAAGTCCTTATAGAAGTTAAAACTGTAATTAAACTATATTATATATTTTATCAAATAAACTACTTTTATTTTTTTTCTCACTGCAAAAATTTCTATTTGTTTCAAACCTAAAAATGCATTTATTTCGGGGCGCATGAAAATTTTGTACTTCAAATAGATATAGTATTATCGGCAAAATTGCATTGCCATCAATATTTTACATATTGTGTATATCAAAAACAACAAAAATAAGTATTTATACAATAGTGTGTCATGGCGAATTACACAATAACCACAAGTATACCACAACAACATTCCATTAGCACGCGAATCTGCAAAGATAAAAACAAACTAACAAAATGGCGTGTGTAAATCTTAACAGCTGTTGGCAAAATGGCATCAGTGTGTACTATATTAGCACTATTTGTGAACTAATATAGTTATAACAGTGTAAATGGGTCTCCTTTTACAGCTTTTGTCTGTTTAACAGGTAACAACTACCTTCTTAAACCGCTTGCATGGTCTCTTGTAACGCTTGATTACCCTTATAACTCTATTTTAACGTTATACTTATACCATTCAACAGGTTATGTGAACTAAAGGTTCACAAATTTGTGCCCATTTAAGCAGCTTAACAGCTGAATAGCCAGCTATAACTCTATTAAAGAGCAGGCTTGTACAGACTATAGTATCGATGTGAACTGCAAGTCAGCTGTTAAACAGCAATTTTGTGTTACTTGGGAGACTAACTACCTAGTGCTAGTGGTAGTGGCACGATGGACAACGAGCGCCAATATTAAACTAGTCATTCTGTGGTGGGGATTCTTGGAAAGCTTTGATTGCGATTTGATTACACACAGGAAAAGCATATATGCTGGCACGAATTGAATGATTGCAACTTTTGCAAAAAATTACACGTATTCCATAATTTCTCTGACTCCATACAACGGGAAACTAGGTAACTACCTTGCGTATATACTCTTAAAGTAGGTACCTACCTAGGTACCTATCTAATCTAAGTATATATTTTACCTACTTATAGGTTTTAAAATAAAATGGCCACAACTTTGGTATTGGTAAAAAAGTGAGAAGTTGTATTCCTAATTTGATCGGCAAAAGCAGTTTTATAAAAAAAATGCGGTTAGATCCAAGTCGCGCTCGTGCAGTCAAGGTTCCTTGCCAAAACAACATATTTATTATAGAAAATCGTAACACTGTAACTTTGATTGATTCTACTAACATCGATCTGTTCTATTAACTCTGGTATTAACAAAATTTTTACTTGGTTAACCGTGAAGATCGAAGTGGAACGGTTCTATTTCGCACTTTTTGGAACACCCATCAACTGTAAAAATAATTTATCTAAAATATTAATTAGTAAATTACCTATTCATCTAATTCACAGGCCTTCCAAATAATAAAAATTAAAGGCTCAGGGCAAAAAAACTAGACAGACATACCGAATTTAATATCATAACTTTCAAACAAAGGCTTCTGTTTTTTTACGAGGTATGGAACCCTAAAAAGTCCCATTTTCGCCAAAGAGGGTTGGCCAGCGTCCCTAGTCTCGTCATTGGAAACCGGCCAGACGCTGCAAACCTACACTTCACCGAATTCCATAGACTAGCACATTTCTGGCTTCAGGTTGTCTGCCTTACGCGGATTAGGTTTATCGGTAATAATACCGGTTTAGCTCAACAGCGTATTATTTTTAGCTGGCAACCCAAACAGTGCCGCCAACATTAACGGAAAAAAATATATGTAATGAGGTCATTTACCAGGTAAAAACTTTTTTTCAAAATATTCCAAGCCACTGGAAACTGGAAAGGCTATTTTAAGTAGGTGCAAATGTTTTCTCTATAGAGGTAGGCAGGTGCCTAGTGCCTATTCTACCTATATAGAGGAAACATTTGTATTTTTGTATGTGTTTATGGAATAAACTCAAAAAATACTTAACCAATTTCAAAAAATTCTTTCACCATTATAATGCTAGATTATCTCTTAGGCATTATCATAGGCTATATTTGATACCAAACAAAATTAGGGATCCTTACTAAAATTTTAATAAGTAATCCAAGGTGTAGAAAAGTTTGTCATAAAATTATTAATACACCCTTGCGATGTCCTGTCTAAGTAGAGTCTAAGGAGACGGCTCTGCCATGCTTACCTAATTTACCTAAGTACCTACATTCGGGTAGGTTACATCTAACTTCAGGTAGAAAACCGTTAGGTACCTACCACTAAACAATTATAGTCAAATAAAAAAAAACTTGGTTGTCCGGAAATCGTTCTACTTTTAAATTATGGTAGAAACCTAGGTAGGTACCTACTTTGGTGTTACAATCCCGGTCTCGAATAAATCCCAGCTCGACACCCGATAGGTGCCTACTCGTACCTACCCGAAGACTAATTTCCTCCACCAGGATTTATGGGCTCCCTAGTGGGGACACTCGTAAGTGTTACGTATCGTTTCCAGGGACACATGCGGTCCTTTGTGACGTCATTTGTTCCCATTGAGGTTCCTACGGTAAAGAGAATAATAAAAGGTTCCTATTTATAGAGACTCTCGTTCCTGCCTGCGGGTTCGCGTGGTATCAGGGTAAAAAAGTATCCATAAATATGCTATTCCAGGTATAAGCTATTAGACAGGCAGTCAATAACTGTATTCATGATGTATTATAACTATTCCCGAAAACTGTACCTACCTACTAGAGTATTCAGACCTTCACGAAATAAAAACTCCGTTCTGCCGTATAAGTGGGATTGAGTGAGACAAAAACATAAACATCCAAACATCCTCACAAACATGCTTTGCTTAGTTCGTGCCTAGATCGCGCTGTGTGATATGTCCACCAATATTTATTTGTACGTTTTTATGAATAAATAACACCAAACAGTTTCTTACAAGTAGGTAAGGTATGTTGGTAACCTATCTATTATATAGTCCTACTGGCTTATTTAGCCATAGCTAAAAAATAAATATTAATCGAATTTAGAACACAATTTCATAGTAACTAATAAAGAATCTATGTACCTATTCTCATAGCTATGAAAATCATATATTTTAGAGAATACCAACCTACCAATTTCATAGTACATAGGTATGTAACTAACTAACGAAAATTATAGATTTTTACGAGAAAGCCAGCTAGCTGTTCATAGCATGAACCCGTACCAAAGTACTTACTCGCCATAGTACCACAATTCTCAGATTACTTCCTAAGTAATTACCTAAGTAAATATTATCTTTATATTATTATAGAAGGTAACTAATTATTTTTATGTGAGCCACAAATATTACGTCATGCAGGTAGTTTTACCACCATAGGTAGAAACAATGACGTCATTCGGGTGGAGGGTGGTGGCGCTAACTAAAATAGCCTTTTTTAATGTCTTGCCTCTATTTTCTTTTCTTTTTTAACCGACTTCTAAAAGGAGGAGATTCTTATGAGGTAATCGTAGCAACCCCATCCTCCCCCACCCTGTAATTAGTTGAATTTATAATAATTCAACGCAAACAAACGAAGTGGTGAAACTTATTGTATGTTGAATTGTAGGTACATTTATGAGAGTACATATATAAATAATATAAATATGAATAAAAATGCCTCGAATGGTTCACTAATGTTTCACCGACAAACGTTACGCAAATCTTCATTTCAAAACCAACGATTCGTACACTATTAATTCCACAAATATATCTTTCCGCAAATGTATAATTTCGCAACTCAACGGGTCGTATACTATTTATTTCAAAAATGTATCGTTCCGCAAATGCATCGTTTCATAACTCAACGCTTCGATTCATTTTATTTAGCAAACATTTTATTACGCAAACGTATAACATCACAACATTTTACTTCGCATATAGTTTATTCTACAAACATATTTTTTCACAAATGTGTTTTTTTTATAAATATATCAATTAATAATAAACAAACGTATAAAAAGACGTACGATACAATGTTTGAAATGATCGTGGAATACGGAGCAGAAAATAACATTGAAATCAAGCCAAAAGTTTGCATATTACATTTTGAAAGCTTGAAGTCAAATTTTGAGAATGTAATCCAGCACGGCTGTAATTTCAATCTTGGACAAATAATTTACAGGTAAGTTTTAATTCTATACATTTTATTATCTTACTAAATATTAAGAGGTTAATGGTTAATTATTAAATGACCTCTAAAGTTAATTACATTAAACTAGTAAAATAACAGCATTTCGGTTCTGGCACTCGCCGGCCGCTGCCGCGGCACGCTCGCTTCGCTCGCTCGGCTCGTGCGGCGGGTCACAGTTCTAACCTAACCTAACCGACAGTGTCGTTTGTGGTGGTGATGTTTTTTGAATAGACACTACATTAATAAAAACTAGTTGATTCGAAATATTGTGCAATTTATTTTATTTTACCTCAATATTAAACCATGCATATCACATCTTAGTACTAGTAAATTAGCACGTAAATTAAGTATTTTTTTTAGTAAAATATGTTATCGAAACTTTGCATTTGGGAAACGTTGGTTAGCGAAGTGTTGGTTTATGAATTGATATAGTTATGATATGAATTGTTTTTGAAAGAATATGTTTTGAACTGAACATTTGCGTAATGAATACTATGCAATATGAATTATTTATGATGTGATGAGTTATGAAATTAATAGTTTTGTAATAATACGTTTGCCAGGTGAATTATTTATGTAGTGATGTAGTTGCGGAAAGTTGAGATTTGAAACGAAAGGGTTCCGAAACGTTGGTTTTGTAATGAAGAGTTTTGAAACGTTTGTCGGTAAAATGAACGGGTACCGCCTCGAATTTGCCGCCCCTGAAATCTGCCGTCCTAGGCTCCAGCCTACTCAGCCTGCTGATAAACCCACCACTGCTCCGGGGATCATCCTTAAAAATATTTTTTGAGGGATTACCTTTTTTCGATGAAGGAGTTTGTATTTTAGGGTTCCGTACCCAAAGGGTAAAAACGGGACCCTATTACTAAGATTTCGCTGTCCGTCTGTCCGTCTGTCCGTCTGTCTGTCACAGGGCTATATCTCGTGAATCGTGATAGCTAGACAGTTGAAATTTTCACAGATGATGTATTTCTATTGTCGCTATAACAACAAATACTAAAAACAGAATAAAATAAATATTTAACGGGGCTCCCATACAACAAACGTGTTTTATTGCCGTTTTTATAGATAATGGTACGGAACCCTTCGTGCGCGAGTCGGACTCGCACTAGGCCCGTTTTTTTTAAAGTAACACCTTTATTGTAACTATTAATTTAATTTACTAAGTTATTAAGTTTTCCCGATTTATAAACTAGGTAAGGTATGTTACAAAATAGTCTGCCCGTGACCATGACTATATTGTAACATAGTCGAAACGCCGGAAAATACAATACAAATACAAATACAATACAAAATACATTTTTTTTGTTAACGCTAAATACCTACCAATCAATGTAAAAATGAATACTAAATACTTAGTTACCTATGTGTGCTAATCACGATACTCACGATAGTGTAGATTTTTTTATTACTTTAGATGCTTCTTTATTTAGGGTTCCATACCCAAAGGAATTAAACTGCAGGTTTACTGCAGTTTAATTTATTGATTAGACTCCATTACTTATTGAGAAGACTCCAAATCCAATATTTCTCTTTAAAGTTAGTTCTCTTTAGTTTTAACGAAACAATGTAACAAACACTTACAAACTTTCGCATTTATAATATTAGTATATTAGTAGGATTTTGAAAATAAAACTTTGCTAAAAACAGACAGAAATAAAACTGTTCAGACATTCTGCAATTCGTTCTATAACCCAGCCCTTCAGCGGTCACAGTTTATACAGCAGTTATTACAGCCGGCGATCATGCAAGGGGCGACCCACTTCCAGGGCCAATGACCCCGCAAGGTCATCAATGACGTCAGCTGATCGATTGCGTCATCGCCCTTCTAGCCTACTTTTCAATGGTAAGTATAATATACCTATATTTTCTATCGTGGTGTAAAGAAGGTGGCTGGAAAGAAAATACCTACATAATACCTGCCTCCTAAATAAATGCCTGAAAATTATAAAAAAACATGATTAATACCTGCACAGATACCTATTAGGTAGAGATAGGTAGGTAGTCTAGTCTAGGTTTAGGTTGGATACCTATCTACCTAAAGCGTTTCGAATATTTTTTAGTCTATAATATTTTTAATTTTTGAAAATTATAATGCCATCATAAACATAACTTGTAAAAAAAGCCAAGTCTCGCAACGCAACTCAGTTCTTCTACCGTAAAAAGTTGTGAGATCCATGTAATACCAAGTCGGTTAATTTATTCAGTCCCTACTTTAAGGGTCCTTCTGACTTATGTTATTACGTAATTAGCTAACCTTTACGTAATAACTTAAGACAGAAGGACCCTTAAAGTAGGGACTGAATAAATTACATCGTTCTTGGCCATAAACCATCGACTACAGGGCTATGTAGTCGATGCCATAAACCGAGCTATAACAAACACGTGCAAAATAGAATTATCCCTACAAAGTTAAGTTATTACCTACCTACCTGCAAATTATATCAATTTAACCGGATAATACAGTTTTGTTTGTAACAACAAAGAGGTTTTATGCTAAAAATCCATTTACATTTTTGGTATATATATGTGTGTGTAAATAAATTAAGCTGAAAAAAACTTTTATTGTCATCTTATTATTTTTTTTATTTTCAATAATTTGTTATAAAATATTTGCATTTTATCACTAAAATTATAATTTCCAAGTAGGCTGTATTGTATATGGCTATTATGTAATCAAAAACTTGAGAGGTGTCAAGGGACACCCGGATGGAACGAAGTTCTTTTCGATTAATTAGTGAAGGAATTGTAATAAAATTTTATTTCTTTTAAGTTAAAATAATATGTTTTTTATTATTATCAAATATAATGTAATATAATAAACTTAATCAGTAGGCTCAATTTTTGTCAATCTAGCTAGTTAGATGAGAAACAAACGCAAAGCAAATAAATAGGTAAGTACCTACCTTCCTAAGTAGATACCACCTACCAACTAATGATGTTTTGGTAATCTCCTACTTGCACAATAAGTCGTTTATTAGTTTACAGTTATGTTGTACTGAACACAAAAAAACGTGGGACAAGGGAAGGGGAATCAACTTTGACCTCGACCTCGACCTCGACCTCGACCTCGACCTCGACCTCGACCTCGACCCGACCTCGACCCGACCTCGACCCGACCTCGACCCGACCTCGACCCGACCTCGACCCGACCTCGACCCGACCTCGACCCGACCTCGACCCGACCTCGACCCCACCTCGACCCGACCTCGACCCCACCTCGACCCCACCTCGACCCCACCTCGACCCCACCTCGACCCCACCTCGACCCCACCTCGACCCCACCTCGACCCCACCTCGACCCCACCTCGACCCCACCTCGACCCCACCTCGACACCACCTCGACCCCACCTCGACACAACCTCGACCACACCTCGACCCCACCTCGACCCCACCTCGACCCCACCTCGACCCCACCTCGACCCAACCTCGACCCCACCTCGACCCCACCTCGACCCCACCTCGACCCCACCTCGACCCCACCTCGACCCCACCTCGACCCCACCTCGACCCCACCTCGACCCTTTCACAACGCGCGATAAGGAACTTCGTTCCAAAAAGTATTTAAGTATTCTATCAGTTATCTAGTTCCCATAGTACAAGCTTTGCTTAGTTTGGGGCTAGATGGCGATGTGTAAAATGTCCACCAATATTTATTATTTATTATTTATTATTTATTATTTATTATTATTATTTATATATTAATAGATATACTATAGCAAAAAAGTGTCGTGACAACTTTTCGTGACAACTTTTCGTGACAACTTTTTGTGACAACTTTTCGTGACAACTTTTCGTAAGAATTTTTTCCGTCTAGCCCCCTTTCACAACGCGCGATAAGGAACTTCGTTCCAATAACCTAAAAAACTTGCGCGCCATTTTTTTGGTATCGCATTTGTTGCTATGTGGTAAAACGATTTATTTATTATAAGTATGTTTGTTTTTTCCTCGAAAGTATTTTGAAAAAGTTCGTATGAAACTCGAGAGCAACTTGCTCATTAGACACTCGGCTGTTTTACGCCCTCGCCTGCGGCTCGGGCTACAAACAACAGCCTCATGTGTAATGAGCAACTTTACTCACTTGTATCATAATATACAATTTTAATGCATCAGATTTAACAACTTGTGGCATTGCAGTGTTTTTTTATTCACAGCTACTAAAATAATGATAAAAAGGCAATAAATTAGAATTAACACAATAATTCTACAGCATGCGGTATAACTATGGGAGAATAATAATTAGGCCTCCACTCATGCCAAGATTCCATTTTACAACTGACCCGTTAACCGTTTACATAGAGTAGGTTAGGTATTTATTTATTTATTAAATAGCAGTTCGCACTAAGACCTCGGCGTATTTTCCTGGACCAAATTGGTGACGTTTTGAAAAAAGGCCAAATCAACAGTACTTACTCTTAACAGTACCGACGAGCATGCATGAGGAATGTGATGAGTGTATGAAGCAAAAGAAGTATGTCAGGATCGTAGCAAGTGGAAAGCCGTGGTATCTGCCTACCCCTCTGGGAAACAGGCGTGATTTTATGTATGTATGTATGTATAACAGTTCGCCCTGTTTTCACACGGGTGTACTAATGAAGTTTATAGACAATTTTTTGATACCTCAGGTTACAAAAACATCCTCTCAGATCTCCAGTCGCTTAGTACCTTTGAGAAGCCTAGAGAGGGTAGTCAGAGGCAATCCCAAACATTATATTTGGCACATGCCCACATTTTGCCCAATAAAAAAAACTAATCGGATAATCGATTGCGTTTCTACGTTATACGTTAGTACAGCTTATTCTGTGTTTGTAGCTTGAGTGTGTAGAATTGTTTAAGGCGTCGACGATTGTTTTTGTTCGAAACGAAAAAAGAAATACTTCTGAACAAGCCACAACTCCTATTTTATAATGTATAGTGTATGTGAATAAAGATGTACCCATCTTTAATCACTTCGATAAATAATCCTATGACCGCTGCAATGACGACAAACACACGTCGGCGCGTGGTACGCCTTTGCTTTTCGAATAAATTAATGATATAAATTATGTATAATTACTTATCAAAAACCTATTCTAATAGAAATCTAGATCTACATATTACCTATCTTTAACAATATATCACAAGTTGATTTTAATAGTAGGTATCAAAATATTTCGATCATAAATTCTAAAACGTATCATTTTGAAATAATATCTTTATCGTGAAAAGTTTCTGCCATTATGTTTTTAGCTTAGTAATATACTTATAAAAATAGGAGATGTGGCTTGTTCAGAAGTATTTCTTTTTTCGTTTCGAAAAAGAGCAATCGTCGACATACAGCCCCTTAAAGAGCACGTAAAAAATGTTTTAAGCTTGAAAAGTCCCAGTTTCGCCTGCCAAGTTTTGGAGCTGGACTTATACGCAGTAAAAAAATTTGCGGTGAATTTTTCGAACTTTATCAAGTCAAAAAATAACTGCCAACATAATATACATACTCAAAGAGTAATAAATTTTTTGATGAATGCAGAATCGTTTTTTCTCAATAACCGCAAAACATACAGTTTTGTTTTTTATGACAAAGATAACTTGGGGATTTTAATCTACTTAGATAATTTATAGACACGATTGGTGAAACTTTTCTCGATAAATTTATTTTCCAAAGTTAGCTCTTCCAAAACACTAATTTAGTTTTTACTCAAAACTATAAAGTTTGACCTAGTTCATATTTATATAATTTGTTAGACAATCTTACTAGCTACATAATTAAAAGAGAGTTTCTTTTTAAGTTTTATGGTTTTCAAGATAATGCGGATTTATCACTTTTACGTCGGTTAATAAAGTGGAGAATTGGAGACTGAACAAGATCGTCATTTCATTGCAGTTGCAGTTGCGAGACTCACGATTGTATGTAGGTAACTAAAAGGGGTTCCTTTGCCGTTTATTTATTTTTTAATAGAAAGTTGTTTTGGTACCTAGCCTTCATAATGAAACCTATAGAACCAAATGATCAAAATAAAATAATTAAGCATCACATTCTAATTGAAACCTAATTAATTAATTAATTATGGACGGCGGTAATGGCTTTTATAATTAATTAGCCACGTAATTGGCATATTATTGTATACATTCAATAATTAATGTCTAGGTTTCAGTCTGTGGTCGCGATCATTATTTAAACAGCCACAACGTGACTATGTTATGTACCTACACGTATATAGTGTACTAGATGTTCGCCCCGGCTTCGCACGGGTATACTAATTAAGATTATATGAAAATTTTTGATACGTTAGGTTACATTATTGCAATTTTTGTAATGATCTCTATTTTTTTTAAATTAAAATACAACCTGTGTACCAACCTAACCTTACTTAATGGTAATGAAGCTTTCAAATAGGCAAAATAATATTTGAATTTGGTCCAGTAGTTTTTTGGGCTCCGTACCTAAAGGGGAGGAAATTAAATTTTCACAGATAATGAATTTCTGTTGCCGCTATTTCATGAAATATTAAAAACAGCATAAAATAAATATTTATATAGGGTTTTTGCTGTTTTTATAGATAATGGTACGGAACCCTTCGTTCGCGAGTCCGACTCTCACTTGACCTGTTTTTTAGTTTATGAATTACAAACAAAAATACATCTTATCATATTTATCTCTTCATTATTATGTAGTCCTGTAGATTATGCAGACTAGAAATCATTTTATCTATTTCGATGCGATTCAAAAATTAAACGTGTTTTCGTTGAAAATGCTTAGACAAAATGTAAAGTTGAAAATCTACAAAACCGAATATTACGCTAATTTGAACCTTAGCCCGATATTAATAAGGACGTTCCTGTTTAGCAATATCATGTGCCGAATGAAAGCTCTACCTGTAAACCAATTACTATTGAACTGAACTTTCATGAAAGGAGGCTTTACGAGGAGCATTCAATCCTTTCACTCACAAATTGTATAAAGCTGGTCTTTTTGATGCAACCATGGTCGATATAATGTAGTTTCCATGTCGACATAGTCAACAAAACTATTAATAGGTACCTATTAAAAGAGCTTACGAGTAGGGATTATGATTATCCTTACTAAGTTCGTACTTATCTCTCTAGAACGTCTCTTCGTATCTAAATAGGATGCACCTCAGTTTAGCCACATCTTTATAGACATTTTCAAGAGTCTGAGCGGCTGGACATCTGAGAGGATGACTACTGAGGGATTAAAGTCGTGATCCTATTTTATTATTATTTCATTTATTGTTATTCACAGGCCTATATAGAAGATTTGGGGGGTCCCAACAGTTAATAATATAAATAATAATAATCGACTGTAATCCACAAGTACGGTATACATCTTCTCAGATCTCAAGGCGCTTAGATCCTTTGAAGATATCTAGTGGAGGTAGTCAGAGGCACGTGCAAACATTTTATTTGGCACATGCCCACATTTTGCAGTAGGTAGCATTCCATTTAATAATATAATAGGTCCTTTAAATATGTTATTATAAAAACTTGTGATTTGATTGTATGGAAAACAGGTAACAGCTATTCAAAATATGAATTAGTTTATTAAAAAACTAGCTGACCCGTGCCCGCTTCGCTGTGCGTAAGACATTTCTAATACCATCGTTGACTTTTTTGTAGACGTTTTTAAGGTGTACAATACTGTAGTACATTATTTTGATATATCTCGTGGGGTTCAGCCAGCATTTGCAATGTCAGCGCAAAAAAATGTGTTTATTTACGACATCACATTAGAAACCTCTAAAATTATCAGTGTTTCTCTACTATATTATGCATGTATTATACATATAAACCTTCCTCTTGAATCACTCTATTTATTAAAAAAAACCGCATCAAAATCCGTTGTGTAGTTTTAAAGATATAAGCAAACATACATACATACATATTACATACAGACGCGGGAAGCGGAAAGCGACTTTGCTTTATACTATGTAGTGATGATGATTAAAAAATGATTCTAGATAGATTTTTCATCCCATTAAAAAAAATACTGCGCACACCAGCCAGATATAAATGCGTTATCATGTGTTTCAGTTCGATAGGTAAATCTACCAAAAATCCTACGCAAAATTCATAAAATAAACGTGTCATCCACATTCATTATTTTAGTCATCTACACCTACAGGATGATTTACGCATCAGGAAATATTTATTTACCAATACAATTTATTTACCTACTACCTACTACTTACTTATAATATAAGTAATCTTTATACAAAGGGAGGTATCTCGACTTTCAATCTGAAGATCGTGAGTTCGAATCCGCATCAAAAACACGTACTCAAAACGGTGAAGGAAAACATCGTGACGAAACCAGTAAGTATTCTTATAAGCGGCGATGGGCTCGCAACCAGTCACGTATGGAATGCTAACTACTGCAAAATGTGGGCATGTGCCAAATATGATGTTTGGACGTGCCTCTGACTACCCCCACTAGACATCCTCAAAGGATAGTGTAGTGAGTTTTTTTTTTAATTGCAATGTCTCGACTGACATAAACACCCAGCCTAAACCACTAATGAATTAAAAAAATCTAATTCACATAATTGTTTATTCACTGAATTCACTAGAATCTTTTTTAGAATATTCATAGATGTTTTTCTTTTGGAAAACCACCGTAATATTGTAAAACTGAAAGCTATTTTATTATTTAAGTTTGGACAGGATAACGTCTTTCGGTCGACTAGTACATTAAATCTGTTTCGAATAAAGATCCGTTTCTGACTGATTTATGTGCGTGAACCACCCTGTACTAAGCTATATCGGAAAGCAATTTTCCACCCTTATAACAGATCCGCGCCATTACAAGCCCCAATATGGCGTCTTTTAATGAATTATCGCCGTTTTCTTGTGACAGGAATTCCGCCATTATTTAACGGAGGGTTCCGTAGGTCGTAAACTGATGCCCTTGACTTTTAGGAATTTTGTCTTTGCGTGCCGAACTTTCAACTAAATTATGTAATAAAATGCTTGCTTGGTGTGAAGGTCTTTGTATGGCTGAGTAAGTTGTGGGTTCAATTTTCGTTTCGAGACACATAAAATTACGCTTGTTTTTCGGTAAGTCAGTAACTTACTATCCTGACACAACTTTCCACAATATTCTAACTTTCTATCAAGGATGTTAAAGATGAAATTTCGGATCTGGATATGGATACGGATAGGGATAATATTATACCGGTTTGGGATACAGTTACGGATATGTAATTATTTCGGATTATCGGTTAGTTTCGGATAGTTTCGGTTAAGGATATTACATTTTTTCGAATAAAGTTTCGTAATATAATCCCGCTATTACTGACTGACTTTTTATGAGGTTATGTTATGACTAAGCAGTAGAAATAATAAAATATGCAAGATTCGCGTGAGCGGTGAAATAAAAAAAACCGGCCAAGTGCGAGTCGGACTCGCGCATTAAGGATTCCGTACCATTATCTATAAAAACGGCAAAAAATCATGTTTGTTGTATGGAAGCCCCCTTTAAATATTTATTTTATTCTGTTTTTAGTATTTGTTGTTAAATCAGCAACAGAAATACATAATCTGTGAAAATTTCAATTGTCTAGCTATCATGGTTCATGAGATACAGAACTGTGACAGACAGACGGACAGCGAAGTCTTAGTAATAGGGTCCCGTTTTTACCCTTTGGGTACGGAACCCTAAAAACTGTCAACATGTTTCATTTAGACTCCGCCCTTATCCGAAACTATTCGAAACTTTTATAACGTATTCGGTTACGGATATATTTTTATTTCGGATATCCGATAGTTTCGGTTGCGGTTACGGAGCTCCATAACATCCCTGCTTTCTATGACGCCATAAAATATTTGGTTATTAGTTTTGTTTACTTAGTCAATGTTGTGTTTGTCTGTAACTGGCTCCTATAAAGAACTTAACCTTATACAGGGTGTAATCGTTAAGTGTGCACAGGCGATTATTCCGTAACTATTGCAGATATCAAAAAACTTTAAACTGATATCGAAAGTACTTTACCTAATGAGTAAAATGACATTAATAACTTTTTAAAAATAAAACGAGAAATATCCAAAAAAAATACATTAATCACTCCCATACATTTTATTTCTTAGTAAGTACAAAATTTTGTATTCAAAGCATATGTTCGAAGTGACGTCCTCCTTGTGCAATACAATGACGAGCTCTATTTACAGTTTCTAAATGAACTTTCCTTAACATTTGCGGAGTAATTAAAGCAATTGCACGACGTACACGATTCTGTAACTCTTCTAGGCTGTGTACTCTCTCAGCGTACACGTGGTCTTTGACAAATCCCCATAGGAAGAAATCACAAGGCGTGAGATCCGGGGATCTGGCAGGCCAAGGGGTTGCACTATTATTGGCTATTAAGCCATTATAATTGTTTCGTAAGAAATTCATTACAACATTTGTATTATGTGCAGGTGCTCCATCTTGTTGAAAAATTATCGACCTTCTTTCATCGTCTGGAATTGGTTCTAAGAGACTTAGCATATCGTTTTGTACAAAGGAGAAATATCTCTGTCCATTTAAGGTTCCACTGTAAAAATATGGCCCAATGATCCGATCTCCAAGAATACCACACCACACATTAATTGAGAATCGCACCTGAGCTCTAACTTCAGTAGTTAAGCGAGGATTGTCAATTGACCAATAATGCGAGTTTTTTCTATTGTAAATGCCGCAGTTTGAAACATTACTTTCATCGGTCCATAAAATTGAACTTACATTGACATAATTATTGACTAGCCAATTGCAATAGACCAGCCGACGAGCAGGATCATCATTGTGCAGCGTTTGAGTAGGTTTTATCTTAAATGCTTTGAAGTTGTGTTTTTTTAATAACTTGTGTACATAATTGTGGGACACTGGAAATGATCGGGCCACTGAACGCGTTGATTCTTGTGGATTATCTACTACGTAGTTAATAATATTGTTATCTAAGTCATTATCAAATTCCGGAGCTCTTGTTCTCGAACCTTTTTTTCTGTTAAAAGATCCATAATTTATCAAATTGTTATCCAACTTACGTAAATACGTACCAGAAGGAACTTCTCTATCTGGGTACTCTCTTCTGTAGGCGATAATGGCCGCCCTATTGTTACAATCATGTTTGTAGTACATTTTTAACATGTCCCTCTTTTCTGTATTGGAATATGCCATTTTTCAATCAATAAATGCAACAATCACGATTATTAACGCAAATTGAAAAATACAATAAATTGGCGGGAACGAGAACCCGCGATAAAGAATTTGAATTTAGAACGAACACCAAAGAGTATCTTTCTTTTTGTTTTTATTTAGTATGTTGCTTTTCAGCTAGTTCAAATCAATACAATATTGAAACAAGGTTTATTATAAATTTGAAGTGGTAAGATAATTAATCTACACGTGTATCTACTTGAAATTCATTAATACCTTAATATCGTACATAATTATAAAATGACAAGGGTAAAATGAGTAGGTACTATTCCACTTAAAATAAGGAAACTAAAACCTTTCTACTATCTCATACTAAATGTATGGGAGTGATTAATGTATTTTTTTTGGATATTTCTCGTTTTATTTTTAAAAAGTTATTAATGTCATTTTACTCATTAGGTAAAGTACTTTCGATATCAGTTTCAAGTTTTTTGATATCTGCAATAGTTACGGAATAATCGCCTGTGCACACTTAACGATTACACCCTGTATACCGCATAACATAACTGTATTAGATGTATAATTAGAGTTGTTTTATAACTTAAAAGATACCAACGAAAATGTTTTGATCGAAAAGTCAAGGGACATTATTCGTTTTGTAAGTTTTATAATTAACTATTAGTTCAACTTAAATACAATTTAAATGGAAGCAACTTTGGACTAATCTCTACACAATACAAAAAAATCGACCAAGTGCGAGTCGGACTCGCACACGAAGGGTTCCGTAGCATTATCTGTAAAAAACGGCATAAAATTCCCGTTTGTTTTATGGGAGCCCCAATTAAATATTTATTTTATTCTGTTTTTAGTATTTGTTGTTAAGCAACAACAGAAATACATCATCTGTGAAAATTTAAACTGTCTAGCTACCACGGTTCATGAAATACAGCCTGGTGACAGACACACAGACGGACAGCGAGGTCTTAGTAATAGTGTTCCGTTTTTACTCTTTGAGTACGAAACCCTAAAAAATCATTGGATCACAAGATAAAAAGGTAATGCTCGTTGTATTGATAACCTCCTTTTTTCGTCACTTAAAAAGCTGTTGGCATAAACTCTTATGTTTCATTCACTCTCATTACATTCATTCTCTAGACTACGACGCTACGGGAAAATGTCTGCAGGTTTTTGTTCTGCATAAAATAAACATATTATATGCGTATTACGTGCTCAAAGAATATGTGAGGAAACCAGCTAGTACATTTTAGTGATGGACTTTTCAAAGGAATAAGTAATAGGCTCACGACTGTAACCTTCAAGAATCGTAAAGGCACTCACCCTCGTATTCAAGAACGACACTATGAGAACACGCACCCACAGTGGACGAAATCATTTTTCATAAACATCACTTTATGTGTTGAGCGGCACTATGGCGCACACTACCGTGTGTCTTTAGAGCTCAACTTTGGCTAGAGGCACACGACAATGTGCCTCTAGTCACACTAAGCAGTGTCGCACAACACATAAAGTGATTTTTATGAAAAAAGATTTCGTCCACTATGGGTTTGTGTTCTCATAGTGTCGTTCTTGAATACGAGGGTTAGACTCTTGTGACTAATGAGGAATGAGGGTAGTCAGAGGCACGTTCACATATTAAGTTTGGCACATGCCCACATTTTATAGTAGTTAGTATTCCCAAGATAACTCTTGTTTCAACTCTTAATCTATATGTACTTAGGGTACGTTATGTATTATTTTTTCTGTGAAATAAATATTTTCTATTTTTCTATTTCTATTTTTCTATTCCATAACAGATCCAACTGGTTTCCTCGAGATGTTTCCTTGAATTTTTTACTTCCCAGAGGTTGTCCTTTATTTTAAATAATCTCATAGAATAAAGCACTATCAGGTTTTTCCGAATTTTACAATTTCCAGGCGACTTATACCATTTTTCTGTATTTTTAAAACACCTTTGTATTAATGCGAACAAAAAAACAATGAATATTCAAATCAACAGCAATTAATTTTGATGTATAAGAAAATAAAAATATAGAAAAATACAATGCACGATGTCGGCATGTGCCAAATGAAATGTTTGGACATGCCTCTGACTAACCTCTTTAGACATCTTCAAGGATCAAAGGAGATCTGAGAGGATGTCAACCGCACTTGGAGATTACAGTTGTGATCCTAATACATACAATGCATGATCTGGATTCAAACCCACGACTTTGAATTGAAAGTAGGGTTATTTTTGATTTATCCTAAATATATTATTTAAATCCCGCAAGTATTTAAAAAAAAAAAATGACATACAGGCGAATTGAGAACCTCCTCCTTTTTGATGTCGGTTAATAAAGCTCGTATTTAGCAGGTTCCTTGTTCTTATCACATTCTCCATTTCGGAGAATAACTAAAATTCTCAAATACCTACCTACTGAACATAAATTAAATGCATTCTGGAAAGTTCGTATTATTAGGCGACTGGCGAATGCCAACCACACCTCTAGACAAGTGGCTAACCCTCGTATTCAGGAACGACACTGTGAGAACACGCACGCAGTGAACGAATTCGTTTTTCATAAACATCACTTTATGTGTTGAGCGACACTATGGCGCATACTACCGTGTGCCTCTAGTCACACTAAGCAGTGTCGCACAACACATGAAGTGATGTTTATGAAAAAAGATTTCGTCCACTGTGGGTGCGTGTTCTCACAGTGTCGTTCCTGAATACGAGGGTAATAGTAAAAACACCTTGATTTATCGAATTGACATCACTACATAGTATAAAGCAAAGTCGCTTTCCGCTTCCCGCGTCTGTATGTCTGTATGTATGTTTGCTTATATCTTTAAAACTACACAACGGATTTTGATGCGGTTTTTTTTTATAGATAGAGTGATTCAGGAGGAAGGTTTATATGTATAATAACATGCTACCCGTGCGAAATCGGGGCGGGTCGCTAGTAGTAACTAAGATAATAAGTAGGTACAGTACAAGGATGAGGATGTCAAACCTTATAATAAAAATAAACAAGAAACAATAATACTGATAATGATTTACATTAGTAAAAATTAAATTGAATACCTACTAAGAACCATGGATCATCTTGCTTGTAGTAAATATTAAAGATCTAAAGGAATAGAAGCATTATTGGACTATTAAACACGATATTACGGTCTTATTACTTAAAAAACGGACCCGACATGAAAGTAATTGTTGAACCCTGGTATAAGCGTGAGCTTCCACATACGCGAAGCTGCGCTAAGCTGTGCGGAGTGGACCAAACACAACGCTCGACATTTCAAAACTCGAAGCGCTGTCATTGGTCAGCTCTACACAGTTCCGCGTAGGTGGAAATGCACCTTAAAGTAAGGTTTAACGCTAACGCTCTTGTTCTTTGCTCGGTCACTTGTCTGCTGGCAACGAATGTCACCGAACATTCTGCCGGTTTATTAAGAAGTTTCGTGCAGCGTTCATTATGCATCAACTTTGCAGACATGGCTCCCAGCTTCGGGCTCCGTGCTCAGCTTTTGCGAACATGTGAGGGGAACATTTTGATAGTTGGCAGTATTTTCGCACAAAGGAAAGTATTAAATACATGCTCACTGAAAAATGTGGGCATGTGTCAAATGTTTAGACGTGCTTCTGACTAACCCTTTTATAGATCTGGAGATCAGAGATCAGAGGATGTTGAGCTTCAAATTGCGGTATTATAATGCCATTAAATTAGTTTTAATCATTTCACATTTTGACCTTATTTTTTTAAAAGTCTATGATTTTCACAGCCATTGCTAAAAGAATACATGCTAAAATAGTTACTATGAAATTAGTATTCTGTAAAATGTATGATATTCATAGCTATATCTATGAAAATCATAGTTTTTTAAGAAATAAGCCAGCTGGTCAATTTTTGAAATGATATAACTAATATAATGGTATTATAATGCCGCAATCCGCAGCTCTATCGCGATAAAGCCAGACGTTACGGCAAAATTACCACGTTTCACAACATAAGGTCAAAGTTCGAATCGCTTCTGGCCCATTTCAGCTGTGACCGAGAAAGGTAGGCCACGACATACGCGGCTGAAACAAAGCATGCTCAAAAAGTCAATAGGTTGAACAATAGATAGAGATAGATAGGATCACGACTGTAATCCCCAAGTACGGTAGACATTCTCTCAGATCTCCAGACGCTTAGATCCTTTGAAGATGTCTAGTGGGGGTAGACAGAGAAATAAATAGCTCTGATCTGAGAGGATGCCTACCATACGGGAGGATTACATTCGTAATCCTATTTTATTTTCATCTATCTACGAACGCGCTCTTTAGGGTTCCGTACCTAAAAGGTAAAAATAAGGCCTTATTACTAAGACTCCGTTGTCCGCCTGTTTGTCCGTCTGTCTGTCTTTCACTAGGCTGTAATTCATGAACCGTTATAGCTAGACAGTTGAAATTCCACAGATGATGTATTTCTGTTGCCTCTATAACAAAAATACTAAAAACAGAATAAAATAAATATTTAAGTAGAGCTCCCATATAAAAAAAAAAAAAAAAAAAAAAAATCATTTTATTTCGAGCAACTTCGACTCATAAATGGCACATTACACATTTTCTTATCTACATAAAAAATATAAAAAACATAATAAAATAGAATAATTAAATAACGCAAAATCTAGGGAGGTTAGGCCAATTCTACTAGGGACATAATTTAATAATAGCTTTATTTTCCTCTTTTCTTATATAATCGCAAGATAATTTACTATATAAATTAAATTAAATTAAATTAAAACATCCATAAACTAAACTAACTTACACTAGACACAATAAAATAAACAGGAATTATACAGTGTGACCATTGATAAAACCCACCCAGGATGGTCAACCCTAGGTGGGCTTTATCACTCTCTGAATAAAACATTTCCATACAGGCGAGTTTAGCCTATCCGATAGTTCTCAGGATGCTGTTTTGGCTGTCCCGCACTCTACGAATCAGGGATGCAGTTTTCTTGCGGAGTATGGCTGCAAAGCCATCCGTTTGATACTCTGCAAACATCCCTGACGCACTGCAGAAGCGGGGCAGCCCCAACATCATCCTGAAAATATTATTATATTGTATACGCAGAGTCTCCAGCGACTTTTTGGTGTAGTCGACCCATAGGTTCGCCGTGTACAGGCTTTGGCAATATGCCTTAAAGAGCGTAACCTTGACTTCCTCGGTGCATCGGGTAAACCTACGGATCAACATATTCCCTCGAACCGCTAGAGCCCTGCGCTCTCTTTCTATATCGACATTGTCTTTAAGGTCATCGGCAATGTGACAAACGTGATTTTTTTTCCCTTTTTTTATAGATATTGGTACGGATCCCCTCGTGTCCCCTAAGTCCGACTCGCACTTGGCCTATTGGTTTTATTCATCTTTTCATCTATCTACGCGTTAAGATAAAGTCATAAAGTCTAGTATAGATAAAGTCGCTAAAGTCTTACTGACCACCTTGAGTCGAGGTAAAGTTTTCTTATTTGTTTTTAGCATTCAAAATGATGATGTAGTAAAGTACTTTTAAATTAGGTAGGCAGAGATTTTCCTCAGATATTTTTTATACAAAATTGTGTAATCAGTGAGCCTGTTCCGTATTTTTAGGGTTCCGTACCCAAAGGGTAAAAACGGGACCATATTACTAAGACTTCGCTGTCCGTCTGTCCGTCTGTGAACCGTGATAGCTAGACAGTTGAAATTTAAACAGATTATGTATTTCTGTTGCTGCTATAACAAAAAATACTAATAATAAAATAAAATTGATTTTTGCCATTTGTTTTATAGATACGGAACCCTTCGAGCGCGAATCCGATTCGCACTTGGCCGGTTTTTTTCGTAGACGTACCTCACTCGTTCTATAATAATTGAAGGTCACATTTTTATGTTTTAGTTTCTCTGGTGGGCGTTATACCACAATTATGTAAGGCATCGAACAGCTGTTTCTATGCAGTCCAGGGGTTGCTACTTATAG
This sequence comes from Hydriomena furcata, assembly GCA_912999785.1. Classification (NCBI taxonomy): domain Eukaryota; kingdom Metazoa; phylum Arthropoda; class Insecta; order Lepidoptera; family Geometridae; genus Hydriomena; species Hydriomena furcata. The sequence goes on along the minus strand of OU538834.1, from coordinate 1,214,182 downwards.
CCGCGCGACACGCAAGCGACCAACAATCTAGCCGCGCGGGACGTTTATTCGGGTTATTGGGTGTCGTAGTCGCACCTACCTGTATGTACTTACAGTAAATTTGCTGAATTATTATTGTGAGCGAAGTATTCTGAAAAAGTTTTTATTATAAGCCTCTAAGAAGCCGCGATGGGCTTGCAACCTCTGATGGATTGTCTCGATTGAAATGTAAACTTACGGAATATATAACAGTCATTTTATATGGCCGTGTGTGAAGGTCGTGGGTTCGAATCCCGGTGTGCTTCGATGGATTTTTCTTTTCGAAAAAATTATATGCGCTTCAAAAACGTGCTCAAAACGGCGAAGGAAAACATAGTGAGAAAAAAAAATGTTAAAATGTTTGGCACATGCCCACATTTTGCAGTAGCTTTCCATACGCAAGCCCATCGCCGAAAACTTTATCAATAACAAAAAAAAAAAACTAAAGCAATAGGTAATATTGGCATATAAATGCATAATTAACTATTAATTTAGAAACAAGGTTCTTAATGAAATTACGAACTACACATACGAGCTTACAAGTACATCAGTATTTGAAGTGCAAAAATTACTAAAGTGCAAAATCAAATGTCTTTAATCTGAACAAAGTCTTAATTAAAAACCTCCCCGATAAAAATTACGTGCTGAGGTAAGAGGCTGGTGTCTCAGGGATGATTAATGGGAATCTCTAGCTACCTTAGTGGTACTCCGAAAATATTAAGATATCATCGAATTAAATAAAAATTTATTTTATTTTTATATTTTTAGGAAAACTTACAGCTAACACATGAATATAACACAGAAAATAATACATTATACTTATACAAGATAGATACATGTATTTTCGACGGCTAATTACAAGTTTCCACACATAGAATTTATGAATAACGGAAATATAAGTAAAATAGACGGTGATAACAATAGATAATGTATATAGGTTAATGTACATAGGTGTATATAAGCAATGCTGTAGGTAATGCTGTAACCTCTGAAAATATTAGGGTATTACTATAAAAAATGCTATAAGTTGTAACATTATCATTTTCCAGCCCTTATCCAACCAAAGTGGGGTCAGCACAACATGTATTTTTCTTCCATTTTCCTCTATCAGTCCTCATTCACTCGTAAAATAAATAAATTAATGGATATTTCACACATCGCTATCTTGCCCCCCCACACTAAGCAAAGCTCGTACCATGGGAACCAGATTACTGATAGAATATTATGTACATAAGTATTACTTATGATACATTATAACACATATTATAATTGTGTGTGTAGATGGCACGTTGTTTCTGTGTGCGTAAGCTCGGGAGCGCTCAATACCAGTCACAGACACAAAAGCGCGTGACTATACACTATACACATTATAACTACAATTACTGCTTACCCGCCTTCGAGAGACAGCTGTAACGCCATGAATATTTAAATAGGCCACACTATTTCATATTTTTACCAATTAATTATTCATTTATGTAATCAGATTAGGTATTACAAAGTGTTCCATAAAGTCTTGAATAACTTAAAAACACGACTAGCTTTGGTACTAATTATCTAAAGTCAATATAAACCGCTACGAAGGTATTTCGTAGTACCTGCTACGAGCTACGGCGTAGCAAGCGACCTACAATTTACGGGCGGTCTTACGGCTGGCTACTTACTGTAATTAGATATCACTTACGTTATCTTGAGAAAATAGGGTAGTTAGTTGAAATTAATATCTTTGTTGGGGAAGAATATTGTTGTAGTTTATGTTGCAAAAATAATGTTTGTTTAACATTTACTTATGGAGAAAATACAAGACCCGCGCAGGTGGTTATTATTAGTTATTGTTTATTAGAAATAATATACGTATTCTTTACATGTTTCTTCTTTTCTTGTTATTTTCATAAATTAATCATTAATATTCGAAGATATAGAACAACATTATTTAAATTTGAAAAAAATGATTAGATACACGACGAAGTTTTCTAGTTAAAACAATATTTGAGTCTCATAAATAACACAATAAATTCTAATACTATCATAAAAACTATTTGGAATGATCTCTTTTTAGTAGAATCTAGATTTCGAACCGAAATTACGGTTTTAGTTGAGTTTTTAGCCGTGTTTGTCGGGAGGTAACTCGACTTTCAAGATCGTGTGTTTAAAACCCGGCCGTGCAGTGCTGACTAACCCCTTTAGACATCTTTAAGGTGGTCTACCATACTTGGGATTGCAGTGGTATATTTTTTTTATGTTTCAAAATAATTCAATGATTTCGATGATGCTGTTTTGTCCCAGGACCCCCAGGGTTCTTCCGGCCCTTAAATATACAGACGGGACGTGACGAGATTGGAAATAAGAGCTTTAAATACGCACTGAGGAACACGCGCAGTCACACGGTGGGAGGAATTTTGAGTACTTCATAGCCAATTTCTATGCCAATTTCAATTTCTAATACGTATTTTGAGTAAGTACTTATGCAGTTTGGTTAAAAACATACAAACTGTAGTGTATACGAAACAATAAAGTTATCAACGTGTGCGTTAGCGAGTGAATACGAGGATATCCGAACGATCACCGGATCACTCAAAGCGAGGCCTCAAAGCGGAGCGGTCACGTCTGATGGATATATATCATTCGAGATGTTTTATTTGATACCCAAGCAACCTGTACAAGTGGCGACCTTGCCAGTGGTTACAACTATTTACGTAAGTAAACAAAAAATAAAACACAAAAAAAAAGGTAGATCAACGAGTCGAAACTGTTTTGTCTTACAAATAAAAGATGGGAAACTTACTAGATTGTTATTACAAATAAAATACGAACAAAAATCAAAGTTAATGTACCTAAAACGAAAATCTAAGATAATGTACCTAATTATTATCTTTCTAAGGTGCATTTTATAATGATTCTACTAGCTTATCGGACTAGTAGGTAAGAGGAGCGCATTTATCGCCTCCATACTACCTTCTGGTCGACTTGTTATCATACATTTTGCATTAGAATTTCATATCGTTTATTCACACCTACCTTCTTTGATAGGCAGTAAACTTAGTAAGTATGTATCCTAGTCTGATATTGTAAGAAGGCAATTACTGTTTTCGCGTTGGTTGGTACCTACGAGTGGGCATTTTATTATGCCTGCATAGAAAAACGAGATGTGTACAATGTACATAGATACAGTGGTACCTCGGGTTTGAGTCTCCGACAAAATATATTAAACGATTTGTAACCATAACTTTTAAGTTATATAACAAAACTATTTATAGTTTTGTCACGTTTAATTTTATTTCATTTGGAAATACTCAACCCAATATTAAGAAAATATTGAAACGTTTATATAATATAATTACTATTATCATTGTCTTTAAATAGACCATCCATCCATCCAAAGTGAAATAATACATTATGCATTTGTTTTGGTTACAATCATTTAACGAACACCTGTATTTGTCGGTTTCCAAAAAACTAATTGGGGTATCACTGGATAAAAGAGGTAGTTTGGATTACCAAACGGTACCTGTAAAATCGAAAATAAGAAATGATAGTTTGACATAATTGACAAACGGTATCTAAATACATTTATGGTATGGTTTAAATAAATCTGAATGGAAATGATAGTTTGCCAAATTGACAAACGGTATCTAATGGTATGGTTTAGAGAAATCTAAACAGAAGGTAATATTAAAGTTTGACAAATTGACAAAGAAATGATAGTTTGACATAATTGACAAACGGTATCTAAATACATTTATGGTATGGTTTAAATAAATCTGAATGGAAATGATAGTTTGCCAAATTGACAAACGGTATCTAATGGTATGGTTTAGAGAAATCTAAACAGAAGGTAATATTAAAGTTTGACAAATTGACAAACGGTATGGTTTAGAGAAATCTAAGCGAAAGGTAAAATTATAATTTGACAAAATTGTCAAACGATATGTAAATATGGTATAGTTTAAGAAATCTGAACGAAAGGTAAAATTATAGTTTGATAAAATTGTCAAACGGTATCTAAATATGGTATAGTTTAGAAAAATCTGAACGAAAGGTAAAATTATAGTTTGATAAAATTGTCAAACGGTATCTAAATATGGTATAGTTTAGAGAAATCTGAACGAAAGGTAAAATTATAGTTTGATAAAATTGTCAAACGGTACCTATCTAAATATGAAATAGTTTAGAGAAATCTGAACAAGGGGATTTACTATCATTATAGTTTTCCCCATCAAAATGTCGACTTTGATGTGCTCAAATGTAGCTCAAACAGTTATTGACTTAATAACGTTTAAAAATCCGTATTTTTACAACTGACTCGCACACTCACTGACTTTTATAGATCAAAAACCTAACTTACTTCCAGATGACCTAGAAACCTGATATTTGGCATCAAGGTAGGTTATTGGGAGTATACAAAAGAAAAAGTTCAAAAAGTTAACTTAATAAGTTAAGGACCAACGTTATTTGACCCGCGTCGAGTACGAGCGGTGTAATAAACAGTGGTTCTGATAGTTATTGATGAGACCTGCAATTATTCATTAGCTGGCATCATTTAAAGATTTGAAACGTTGCCAAAGTGTAGGTACGCGTCTATGTTAGACTGTCGAGATCAAAATAAACTAATAAGGCTTACTATCCAACGGGTCGGATTAACGACAAAGTCGTTTCATTACACATATATTATGTATCTGTGAAGGTACCTAACTTGTATTTAAATAAAATATTTTATTTGGTGTTTTTAACCATTTACGTCGTGTTATGTAAGTTTATGTACATATTGCGACCATAAAGGTATTTGATAAAGATAAAAAGCTGTAAGTATGTACCTGAAAAACAAAAATAAACTAAAAAATAAAATATACAGATATTCCATCAAAAATATAAATCTGAAATGATAGCCAAGTTAATTATAACTTATGTATGTTCTTATGTCAACGAAATCGGCAAAAGAAATGAGATCTATGAGTACCAAGTTCTGAGTAGAAAATCCTAAAAAAAAAAATAGTTACAAGAACATGTAACATGTTCAAAAAATCTTGAGCTTGAAGCTCAAGATTTGATTTGTTGGTGAAAAAATTAGCCAAGGAAAAAATGCATTTCATCGTTAGTGAGGGTAGACATTATAATCACCTTTATTTGTAGTAAAGGCTTGACAGTGTTCGGTGTTTATTAGTTGACTCGAGAATACTATTAAAAAATAATAATAATAATAATAATAATATTGGAATTAATTTTGTTGCCATGCGAAAACATGGTAAATTTTATTGACGACATCGTTGTTTATGTAAGCGACGACGCCCAACATGATGTGAGAATCAAAAAAGTATTAGTAGTTATTACCCGTTCTTTCGAATAAGAGCAAATGCTTACATAGTAGGGTCAAACAAATAAACTTATTTGGTCATCGTGAGAGCTTCACGTAAAGGTATACATATAGAAAAAATAGAAATAGAAAAAAAAGGTACTTAGGTATTTAAAAAATCTATTGCTGTTGCGCTGTGCCCGATATGACATGTATAAACGTATGAATGGTGATAGAGACAACGGCACCTCGGACCCAATTAAATTCTTAATGATGAAATCGCTATTTCGTATTCTCCTGTTTTCTCCTTCAAAACTAAATCGATTTTAATATTTTTTCAAGAATAATAAAGAGAAAGATTTTGCTTTGCCTGTATGTTTTTCTTTTATTATTTTACATTCGTCAAATTGGTTTTATGGACGTCTGAAGAGGGCGATAAAACTGGTAAAATTTTGTGATTTTAGAAGGCTCTAATTCATAAACTAATTAGTTTTTGGAGAAAAACATAACATAGAGGCATACAATGGTCCGCATAGATTGTATGGTCGAAATATTAAAAACATCATTATCCAGGGAGGAGACAGGGAAAAACGAAGAACGTCGAGGAAAATGCCTGCCCAGCAATGCTCTTAAGACATTAGGATACTATGATTCTAATGATAAGACACAAGTTTACGCTGATGCTAGTCCTGTTGGGTTAGGGGCTGTTCTTGTCAAGAATGGGTAGCCCCGTGGGCCAAGAATTATTGTATAATGGTAATAAAAGTCTTCTGATCGCGAAAATTGGTATTGCTAAACAGAAAAAGAAATTGGTTTTGACTGCAAAGTCAAAGCCAAAGTCAAGGTCAAAGTCGAAGTCGAAGTCGAAGTCGAAGTCGAAGTCGAAGTCGAAGTCGAAGTCGAAGCCGAAGCAGAAGCCGAAGCCGAAGCCGAAGCCGAAGCCGAAGCCGAAGCCGAAGCCGAAGCCGAAGCCGAAGCCGAAGCCGAAGCCGAAGCCAGAGCCAGAGCCAGAGCCAGAGCCAGAGCCAGAGCCAGAGCCAGAGCCAGAGCCAGAGCCAGAGCCAAAGCCAAAGCCAAAGCCAAAGCCAAAGCCAAAGCCAAAGCCAAAGCCAAAGTCAAAGTCAAAGTCAAAGTCAAAGTCAAAGTCAAAGTCAAAGTCAAAGCTTGAATTCATTGCTTGAAACACAGGTGTAGAAGATGTTAATTAATTACATCTACCTGGATGACTAGGACAATATTTCATTGCCCGGAAACACGGACGTTTTCTAAAAATGAAACCTAGCTAGATCGATGTATCGCCCGCATACTAAATTTCACGAACATCGTTGGAGCCGTAACCGAGATTCAGATTAGAATTGCCCGTTTAAAGGTATTCGATAATTATGAAACCAATGTACTCTGCCTATGTGAAGTCATGCAATATGAAATGTAATTAAATGATATACCTAATAAAAATTACAAAAAATAATAATAATATTTTTAAAAAGACAACAGTCATACACGGAAATAATTAGGCACATTTAAAATAATAAAACATAACTAATTACAATTAGAATTTAGAAGATTTCTATCATTCATGTTATCGTCTATGGCATAATAATATTTGCTACTAATAATTTGGTAAGTAATCATAAACCTTTCGAGGTAATATTTGGGCCTAATTCAAAACCGCGTGCAAGAATTATCATGGAGTCTGTACAGTACAGTCATGATGAGGTACATAATTGCAATTAATGAAGAACTATGATATAGATGCATGTTATGAAATCACTTTAGAAAATGATAATGGTATGCTTGCTTGCCTTTGAAATAAACAAAGAAATAATATTATTGTATTAATACATAAAAGTACTATTATTATTAATACATAGTAATAATATTATTATAATATTATGCATACTTTCATAAAATCACGCCTGTTTACTAAAGAGGTAGGCAGAGACTACGGCTTTCCACTTGCTACAATCCTGACACTTCTTTTGCTTCATTCACTCTGATCAATTGAACGTTGCGAGTACGCCTACAGTGACACACATGCAAATCTTGAAACGAAGGATATGGATGCAGAGATGAAGATTTAATAGAAAGAAGAAGGATAGGCGACGACGGAAAAGTCATCAAAGATGCAATCGAAGAAAATAAATTAGACATGCAATGATGCGATGAAGGAAGTGATGTTGTATCAGAAAATGAAGCTAATGGAAAAACACTATGTAGAAATATAGTTAAGTAAAAAAGGGTTGAAGGCAAGTGGAAAGTCTGATAAAGATAAAGATAGTTTATTTGCTTGAACACAATGTAGGTTACACAGATATTAATAAATACTATTTTTGAAATGTTTATGTAACTACTAAATAAATCATATGTTAAAGTTAATTTAATTAAAATTAAATAATTAATATTATAAATTAGTCTTACCTAACGATTTAAATATTGTACTTAATGATCTGATGTAACTAGAATTAATTATTATTGTTACCAGGTTGTTACTAGAATTATTATTTCATTTTCTTTTTGTAAAAGGTAGATGTAGTGTATACGAAACAATAAAGTTATCAACGTGTGCGTTAGCGAGTGAATACGAGGATATCCGAACGATCACCGGATCACTCAAAGCGAGGCCTCAAAGCGGAGCGGTCACGTCTGATGGATATATATCATTCGAGATGTTTTATTTGATACCCAAGCAACCTGTACACAAACATTGAATAATCGTAGTCCCGGATTTTTTTTATAAAAACCTTTAAAAAAATCAGAATAATCAATTTATTGGTAAAAACTATTATACTCCAGAGATCTTAATATCATTACGTACGAGTACTTATGATTCATTAAAATAAATAAATAGAATAAAATAATAATGAATATAAAAATGTATAAATATATGTTATTGCAATTTGTATATCAAACCATCCACATCATAAAACCAATATCATAGCTAAACTAGTAATAGATACTTAGAACTGTCAAAAAACGCATTTGACATTTGTAAATCCTATGATAGAGGCTTTAAATTCTTTCCACCGTGCGTCGCAACTTACCTTTTTTTACGAATTCTGAGTGACAATGGATTTGGGTAGCAGGATTTTGGAGTGATACGAAAAATAAATAAATCCGATCACGACTGTAATCCCCGAACAATAAACAGATATCTTAGATTATCTCTTCGATCTAAAGGGGATAGTCACGTCCAAAAGTTACATTTAGCACATTCCAACATTTTGCAGTAGTTAGCATTCCTTATATTATGTGGTACGAGATACGGCTAAGATATCAGTAGGTATATATTTCATATACCTACTGATATCTTGTTTAATCCGCCAGTATATTTTGAACGCTTTCGACTGGTAGTGATCTGGATCAGTTGAGCTACCTATAGATTGTTTGCAACGGTCTTCAGATGGCTCAACTAGTTATTGTGTATTTTGTAAGCATTCTGTAATATATTAGTATTAGATGTTATTTATTTATAACACAGATTATTATGTACATTAACAAATCGTAAATGAGTTGCCAAGTTATTACACAAGTTCATTGTTACTTAAAAAAAATACTTTCTTCATTGCTTTTAGAACACTTTACGAATAGAAAAATCCATTGATGTGTGACCTTCAGAGGACCCTCGGATTGAAAAGAGTACCCTTTCGGCCAACAACAGGGTCATAAATCAACGTGTATATAATTAAACGAAAGTTATAAGTTTCATTGTTGACAGATGATTAATAAGCTCACCAGTCTGCTCGGTGATTTGCTGGTCCAAAGAAGTCACAGTCAAACTCAAATGGTATTTATTTCAATAAAATCACAAGGATCACTTTAAAACGTCTTAGCAGCTAGTTTTTTTTAATTGATGTTAACGTCTTAGCAGCTGTTCCGACAGACATTGTCCTGTCAAATAACGATATAAATGCCGTAGGAAAAAGCACTTTAAATTTTTCCCGAATTTTACTATTTCCAGGCAACTTATCCCATTTTTCATTATTTTTAAACCGTCCCTGTATTAAAGCAATCAAAAAAAAATATATATTCAAATCTGTCAAGTCGTTTTTATTTTCAGCGAGACTAACGAACAGCAATTCATTTTTATATATAAGATTCTATTGACTTTGACTTTGCGTCACAATTTATTATTAAAACCCATAGTATTGGTTTTAACTAACAACGTATCATCTTTGCTGTTTGGGTGTGCCTTCCCCAACGACTAAAAGTTTGTGAGAACTAAGTAGGTGTTTATAGTTCGGGCTATGTTACCAGTCACGAAAATAATTAACGGAGTGTTATAACAGAGTTTGGCGGACAACTACAACCTAACACTAAACAGACTCGATAATGCCTTCCATCGCGGGATGGTCACGTCTACCCCCATCCCCCCCCACACGCGTAATGGAACGTAAACAAGCTGGATCTGGAGCTGGTCGGACTGGACACGAATATACCACAAAATAGGTAAAGGAAGGGTGAAATTAGAACGATTGTGCTGACTGATAATCGACAGAACTGACGTTGCTTGTACACTGCCTTCCACTGTTACTTTGCTCACTACTTTCCATCCTAAGGTTGCCTGGAAGAAATCGCTTTTTAGTGATAAGGCCGCCCACATTTTTTAATGTTTTGTTTGTTTATTTCTGGTGTACAATAAAGTATTATCTATCTATCTATCTATCATAATTTAGAACTGACATCCAATGATAATCATAATTGGCTTTGTCTATCTAATTCCGTTGTGTTCTGATAGTAGATAGCAATGGAAATTTGACATTTAAAGTCGGTGACTACTATCAGTGGCCAAGTGTCAAATCTGACATTTATTGTATTGTAAAAGTCCAAATGTTAAAGGTTTTAACATTTGGACAATACGATGTCGATACGGTAGTGGTTCATGTTAGTTAAAAAAAGCTACTGCCATATGTAATGTTTGAACATTTCATCTTTTCAGAAGATGTCTGCCATGCTTGGAGACTAATCCCACTAAGCTCACTCATTGGATGAATCAATGAGTAAAATCGTCATCCTCTCTGATCCGTCCAGTAGTTTATACTCAATGGTGACACGGATATACTAAGCACGGTACACGGCTGTTTGATGACTAGATTATTTGTTGAGGTCGGACGTGATGTAAACTGGGTCTGAGCTGAACTGACAGGTGTGTGGACATGGGTTAAGCTGGACATAACCCAATCGCATTGTTTAAATTTAATGTTTACCTTATAATTACAGTTAGTATTCTTATAAGCGGCGATGGGCTTGCAACCTGTCACGTGTGGAATGCTAACTACTGCAAAATGTGGGTATGTGCCAAATATAATGTAATTGGACTCTGACTACCCCCACTAGATATATTCAAAGGATCTAAATGTCAGGAGATCTGAGAGGATGTCTACCGTACTTGGGGATTATAGTCGTGATCCTTTTTTTTTATTTTTTTATAATTACTAACGTTTGCGGGAAAGATATGGAAATATTGATCAACCTAAAAACAGCTATGCTTTTTAACCTTGAAAGTTTGGGGGTTGGTGTTACTGATTATGTTTTAAGCGTTGGTTTTTCAAAAATATTTGTTTTGTTTATTTTATACTAGCTTCCGCCTGCGGCTTCCCATGGCATCTGGAGAAAAAGTATCCTTTATGTTATTCCAGGACATAAGCTATGTAGGGTGGCGCTGGGAGCGCTGGTTGTGGCCATTCTAACAACATTTTAATTTTCAAATTAACAGTTTTTATTATTAACGATGGTTTTTAAACTATATCAAATAGAGTATTTATCTATCTCTTAGGTTAAGCAAATGTTTTGTAACAGGCGATCTTTATTTATTAATCCTAATTATATTATAAATGTGAAAGTTTGTGAGTTTGTATGTATGTGTGTATGTGTTTGTTCCTCAATCAGGCCTAAACGACAAAACGGATTAAGTTGAAATTTGCTATAGATGTAGTTAAAATGCCCGAATAAATAATAGACTACTTTAAAAAATGAAAAAACATCCCCAAAACGATAATAAAACGCAAAAGGGATGATTTCTGTATAGATGGCGCTGGTGTGCAACAAATCTGACATCACAGACTAAAAACATTCAGTCTTTTCTATTCAATTATTGAAATTTGACAGGACAACGTCTGTCACGGGTTGGCTAGTTATTCATATTTAAAAAGACAAAACGAGATTTTTTTTGTTGTGGTCAATCAAGCCTAGGATCCTCTTTTAATAGGAGGTAAATCAAACTACAGTTGTCGCGTCAGTCTGTCTCATGAAGGAAGCGTATCGATCCTGCAGCTCTTGGAGTCTATCCAAGGAGGCGGACAGGGAATTACTCATGCGGCAGGTTACCTAGGGCATTTGGGAATATAGAAGAGTCAGAGAGAGATTTATAACTAGTTTTTACCTTGCTGAAGCTCTTTTGTTATTTTTTTATTGTAGTACGTACTTGAGTAGTACTTTTAATTATTATTCTTGTTTGAGCCTTCACCTTGTTCGATCGGCACCACACTGAAGCTCTACATAGCATTTACGTCTGTGACGTTATTACGGCCAAACTGCTGGGCTGATTGTGAAAATTTCAAATAGAAATTGTTTAAAGTCTTGAGAAGGACATAGGTTACTTTTTTCAAAAATAAATAATTGTCTTTTTTGGAATTTCATGGTTTTACGATAAAGTCGTAAAAAATTGGTTCCATGAATCTACGCGGACGATGTCGCGGGTAAAAGCTAGTAGGCTGTGTTTATTTCAAGTTTCAAACAAATCCGTTTGGTCGAAACACAAATTCAAATTCAAATTCAAATTCAAAAATCATTTATTTCAATAAAATCACAAGGATCACTTTGAAACGTCTTAGGAACTAGGTGAAGCTACGCCGATTCCACGCGACCAAGCCTAGAAGAATCAGGCAACAAACACGGCTTGGAGTCTACCTTTTTTTTATGATCCTTTCCTTAATGCTATGTAGAGCTCCAGTGTGGTGCCAATCGAACAAGGTGAAGGCTCAAACAAGAATAATAATTAAAAGTACCTACTACTCAAGTACGTACAACAATAAAAAAAATAACTAAAGAGCTTCAGCACAAATTCAAAAAGCAACACACGCTACACTTGATTTAGAATTAAAACTTACAGATAAAATAACTATTTGCTTAAAAATAATTAAAGTAGACAAATGTTACACAAAATAAAATTAAGTACCTAAATTAATATTTAGCTGTCGAGTGGCAGACATCAAACATCCGAAAATCCAATAAACTTTTGTATTTATAATATTAGTAGGATGTAGGATGTAAAAAAAAGCCGTGTTGGCCGAGTGGGAGGTACCTCGACTTTCAATCTGAAGGTCGTGGGTTCGAATCCCGGCGTGCATCAATGGATTTTTCTGTTCGAAAATTTATATGCGCATCAAAAACACGTGCTTACAATGGTGAAGGAAAACATCGTGAGGAAACCAGTTAGTGTTCTAATAAGCGGCGATGGGCTTGCAACCTGTAACGTATGGAATGCTAACTACGGCAAAATGTGGGCATGTGCCAAATATAATGTTTGGACGTACCTCTGACTACCCCCACTAGACATCTTCAAAGGATCTAAGCTTCTGAAGATCTAAGAGGATGTCTACCGTACTTGGGGATTACAGTCGTGATCCTCTTTTTATTTTTTTATTTTTAGCATGTATAATAGGAGCTGTACCTTCACAGCCGTAGATTGTGGATTCGATTCCCGCCCAGTAAAGTATTTGTTATGCGTAGACAATGATTTAGAAAATGTCTACCATACTTGGGGATTTTTTTTTATAAATAACTAGCTGTACCATGCGCGCGTTGCTACGCCACCAATTCCGAAACCTTCGTGGGCTCATGCACAATAACTTTGCTAAAGATCATCACAATCACATGATCAAATGCATAGTTTACAATTCTATAAAGGACATACAGACAAACATCCATTTTTATATATATAGATTTGTTTTTAATGTACCTACATAATATCTACACACTAATGCTATAATTTGATGAAAAACGATTTAGTAATGTCTAAGAGAAAAACTCGCACTGTAACTATTAGATTCTCTGTGGTCAAAAGTAGATACACTCCAAACACCCACATAAAACCATTATTACCCAGCTAAGTACATAAAATGGCTATGTTGTACCTACCATTACACAAACTTCGCAAAATATAAATTTACGAAACGAAAATATTGGCCCGAAGTTTATTTCTAAATGAACCTTTTTTCGGAAGTATGGTTTTGCTGTAGTGAAACAAATGTTGCAGGAAAAGTGTTAACTTTAATTTATATTCAAAAGTACCTACTTCATCGGTAGTTGTAAAGTTAAGTTATAATATACTTGCTTCCGCCAGCGGCTTCGCCTGCGTTACCTGTAGATGTGTTATTCAGATGTATAAGCTATATTACTATAAAGTTTCATAAAAATCCGTTAAGTAGTTTTTGCGTTAAAGAGTAACAAGCACACACACACTCACAAACTTTCGCAGTTATAATATTAGTAGGACTATTAGCATAGTCTAGCTAGCAGCCCGCCCCGGCTTCGTACAGGTATACTAATGATTATAGGCAATTTCTTATTACCTTGGTTTAATTTATTACAGTTTTTGTGATTATCACTACATAGTATAAAGCAAAGTCGCTTTCCGCTTCCCGCGTATGTATGTATGTATGTATGTTTGTTTATATCTTTAAAACTACACAACGGATTTTGATGTGGTTTTTTTAAATAGATAGAGTGATTCAGGAGAAAGGTTTATATGTATAATACATGCATAATATAGTAGAGAAACACTGATAATTTTAGAGGTTTCTAATGTGATGTCGTAAATAAACACATTTTTTTGCGCTTACATTGCAAATGCTGGCTGTACCCCACGAGATATATCATAATAATGTACTACAGTATTGTACACCTTAAAAACGTCTACAAAAAAGTCCACGATGGTATTAGAAATGTCTTACGCACAGCGAAGCGGGCACGGGTCAACTAGTCACGTATATGGGATAATTAATGGTTAAACAAACTTACCTTGTGATGTTTGACCATAATTATACAAACCGTTGCATCCGAAGATATTTACCTACCTAATTATTCATAATTATTCACTATGTAGTACACTCTTTAATGTACTGGGCATCAAGCACAATTTTAGAGCTAAAAAAAAATAAAAATGAGCCTAAACAGTTACTAGTTTCCCCTTCCTACCGTAGATGGCGCTTGCCCGCGCTGTCATTCTCATTACTTTAGAGCTTAATTTCGCAAAAAAATATTGGGTTTCAATTTGCCACCTGGCAAACAAGGGTACGGGAGGGATGTAAATATCTTCGGATGCAACGGTTTGTATAATTATGGTCAAACATCACAAGGTAAGTTTGTTTAACCATTAATTATATTACACCGTTGCATCCTCAATATTTACCTACCTAATTATTCATAATTATTCACTATGTAGGATGTTCAGAGTATTTTGCGAAATAACAAAAATAAAAAATAAAAATGTTTTGTAAGGTTATTATAACATTGATATAATATTGTATGATAATAATTATACGTTTCAATGACATTAGTATATACTATATAAAAAGACAGTAATCTGATATTCAGTTATGTTAGTACCTACTTCATTAATAGGTACCTACTATTAAGTGTTACAATCAAATACCGATTCTGCAAAAACGCTTTCGTCGCATTTGGAAGCTAATAGAGGTCGATTATAGAATTTGGCAAACACTAAACTATTCTCAGACCAGCCTGCACATTTTTGGATAACATCTAACGGCAACCCTCGCCGATGAGCTGCCGAGGTTGAGGAGTGGCGAGTACTGTGCGCTGAGAAAACTTCAGTGTTAATGCCGCTCTCGCCCATGATCTCTTTGATCCACCTGCTAATAGTAGAGGAACTAGCATTGTGGATGGGCTTCTTGGTCGTTATAAATAGTCGCTCAGTCTCTGGTCTTAAGCGAAAGCTGTGAGTAGCTTTAATGTATGAATAGAGAGTCTTTGCAGGACAAACTTCTATCCTATTACGAAAAAATGGTATCACCAAGTGAGGCATTGGCTTGTTATGTGCCGATGTCTTTACAATATCATTTATAACAACTTCTATACTGCAATCACCTACCCTTATATTAGATAGTCGTATCAGAGACAGTGTCTGAACTCGTTGTCCAGTGGACAATGCGAGTAACACTGCTAACTTCTTAGTAATCTTTGATAAGTCTAAGTCTTCGTTGGGAAAAAACTTTGCAACATGATCAAGAATAATGTTAGGATCCCATGTAGTTTGATATTTTGGAAAACTCGGCCTTGATCTAAAAACTCCCTTTAAAAACCGAACAACGACATCGCTCTCACTAAAGATCTTACCAAATATTAAAGCTAAAGCTGAGCGATGGGTATTTAAAGTAGAATAGCTAGCACCACAATTATACTCGTTGGTTAAAAAATCTAGTAATAAAGGTAGCTTGTTCAAAAAAGGGTCTTGGTTCCTTGCTTTACAAAAGAACCACCATTTTTTCAATGTAACATTATACTGTTTTAAGGAGTTTTGTGAAAGAGATGATATCATAATATCGATCGTTCCTGAATGAAGTGATTGTCGTGAGAAGGCCGACCTGATAATTGACACGATACCAGGGTAAGGGTCTTCCAGCGTGGATGAGGTTCCCTGAAAGGAGACAGCAATAATTTATCATTCGGATAAAAATATATAGGTCTTTTGCATGCCGGTGACTGGAACAAAGGATACCAAGGCTGACTGGACCAGAATGGTACTACCATAATACCGGTAGCTCTATCATTTATAATCTTTCGGAGACATTTCAAAATAAGAGAGAAAGGAGGGAACGCGTAAAAGAAATACCGACTCCAGTTTACAGTGAACGCGTCAATGTTTGTGCACCTAGACTCTTCATCGGCTTCTACGTTTTCCTTCGATTTAATGTAGGATGCAAATATATACAGCTGTCTTTCCTCACACCATCTCCAGATATCGCGCGCGATCTTATTTAAGTGAGTAAACTGAATACCTCCCATTCTATTGATATAAGCAATGGCAACTGTGTTATCAATCCGTAATAAAATTTCAGAATTGCGTATCTCCCTAGCGAAACATTTCAAACCTATGAATGCTGCTCTCAGTTCTAATAAGTTGATGTGACACTTAATTTCTTCTGAATCCCAGAACCCGTGTGAACGTTCACGGTTACACATTACACCCCAACCAGTTAAGCTAGCATCTGAAAATATTTCTAAAACGTATTGACCGTTACGAATAGGATTGCATGATATCATAATTTGTCGTTCCCACCAAATAAAATCGTATTTTTGGTTTGTTCTTATGATCATTTTACAGTCGTAGTTGTCCTTCGACTGTCGTAAAGCTAAATACTTTTCTCTTTCGAAAAGCTTTGTGTAAAGCCAATCATAAGCTATAGCTGGACAAGAAGACGTAAGTACTCCTAGAAACTTAGCATATTCTCGAATTTTAATATGTTTTCTTTTAGATATATCCTTTACCAAATTAAGTATTTTATTTCGTTTTTCAGTGGGTAGACCTAATGTCATATTTATTGAATTGAGTTCGAAACCTAAAAACTTTCGACGCTGACTAGGTATGAGTTGGCTTTTCTCATAATTAATAATGAATCCTAAGTGATTCAATAAATCTATTGTTTTCTTAACACAGTTGAGACATTCATCATACGAGTTTCCTAAGCAAAGAAAATCGTCTAAATAGTTTACTATAAAAAAACCTTTATTTCTAAGGTATGAAACGACTGGTTTAAGGAGTTTAGTGAATATGTATGGCCCTGAAGAAAGGCCAAACGGGAGACAATTAAATTCAAATGTTTGCCGCTCAAATTTAAATCTAAGATATTTTTTAGATGAGTCATGCATGTTTATGAGAAAGTAGGCATCCTTGAGGTCTATACTAGCCATGTAACACAGAGGAGACATTAGCTTAGTAGCCGTCCTATAATCTTCCATTTTAAAGTGGAGCGTATCTACAAATTTGTTTAGCATTTTGAGATTAAGAATAAACCTGTATTTTCCGTCTGATTTAGGTATGAGAAATATCTTAGATATATATTGATCTGGTAAGTCTTGGCAGGGTATTACGGCCCCCATTCGAATTAATTTTTCTATCTCTAGATGTAAGTGAAAACGATCTATCTCAGATGTAACTATACTAGAAGGTTCTACTTCTTGAAGGACTGGCTTGAGAAGTGGGATTTTATATCCTCTTATTACTTCTAAAATAGTACAATCATGAGTAATTGATTTCCAATTATTAATGAAGTGGCTTAATCTACCTGAATGTACCTCTATTGAGTTTTGGCTGGAGGTCTGTATTGCGTCTTCGATGGGCCTGGCTGATAACGATCCGGCACTGGAGCAGGTCGCCTTGTTGAGCGGTATGCTGGGCGGCTCTTGGCCCCACCCTGTCTGTTCCCGCGCTGAGCATGACGGGGTGGGCCCCTCCAGTTTCCCTGCTGGTAAGTAGGTTTCTTCGAAGTCGAAGCCTCCGCCGCATTGGTCTTTTTAATCTGAAGACCCGATTTTTCTGCTGTCTTAGATGCTTTAATTTTATCGGCTAGATTTTCGCCAAACAACAAAGAGTCTCTTTTAACTTCTTGTACAATCTCAAGGAATTTTTTATCTAGTTTGTAAGTTATCAGTTTCCTTCTATTTAGCGTATTTTCGAAGTGTAAGTCCAATAAAAGCTGGTTTATTTCAGACAAACTTTTAATTACTTCTATTTTATCTATATCCCGTTCTATAAGGGAAGATGTTAAAACCGTTAATGCCGAGATTCCCATACCGAGCTGGCTTTGGGCCTTCTCAAGGCGTTTGTCGCGGTTTCTAGTCGACTCAGTCATTACAGCCGCTATTTCCGGATTCAGCTTTGGTTCCTTCACAAGCTGAAAATTTTCAGGCGCTTGGATCTTTTCTGTAAGTGCTTTCTTTTGATCCTTATTAAGGCCCTCACACAGGATACGCCCCCAACGTTTAGATATTTCTTCTGGAATCTTCGGTCCGAAAACTTCCTGTTTTCCCTTCGGATCGCCTAGTACTTCTAGTATGCTGTCGGGCAGACAGGGGATCGGAGCAGGAATGTCAGTACTCATGACAGCTGGAGCGCTCGTGTTCTGCTGGCTGCTTGATGTTGTGGGTAAAGTGTCGGCAGCCGACCCTGTAGAGACTAGTCCCGGTAAGTGTGGTGTCTCCCCGTGAACATCGACAACATGGACAGCAGACTGAACATTCTTGTAGGGATCAGAGAAGTCCGAATCTGTCATTTCCCTTGTTGGATTGACATTCTCGTAGTAAGTGTAAGCTGGGCTTCGATCACTATAGGCTTGGTCTGTAAAAATACAGAGCAAAAGGTCATGATCGCGTCATGACACGACATGCTTACTAGGTAGATATATACCTTTCATATTATTAAGACTGTGATCGCATCACAGTACATAAATACAATCGTACCGTAGTATAAAAATGCACGACTATGATCGCGTCATAGTACCAAGGCATTAAATGTTTTCATCAAACAAAAAAATTATTCACTTTTTATATTCCAATCCAAGTTTATTGCTACGTCGTAAATTCAAACAATAGGTACCTATTAAAATGGTATTCAATACATTCCATGTACTATTAAACTTGAAGAAAAACAAATAATGAGGGTAGTTGTAAAAATTCTTTGTTCGTACTGGTTCGATCTTGTTGTTTACATTATGTAATTCTTTTAACTAAGTAAAAACTTTGCATGTAATTAAAGTATTCATTACGTCTTTATGTTTAATATAACATTTCTGCAGCACTTACCGCTGTCGCTGCTATCCAGACTTTCATTTTCTCGCAGACGTCTTTCCAATTTACGAATCTTTTTCTTGATGTGTTCTTGAGATATTTTGCGTTTTCTCTTCCCCATAACTCTCGTCACACGTAAATTAAATTAACAAAACTTTTTTGCACTCGTAAATAGAAATATTAAAAATATTTGATGCTACGATGCCCGCACAAAAAAAGCGAATGAGAATGACAGCGCGGGCAAGCGCCATCTACGGTAGGAAGGGGAAACTAGTAACTGTTTAGGCTCATTTTTATTTTTTTTTTAGCTCTAAAATTGTGCTTGATGCCCAGTACATTAAAGAGTGTACTACATAGTGAATAATTATGAATAATTAGGTAGGTAAATATTGAGGATGCAACGGTGTAATATAATGTAGCTTTTGATAAGTGAAAGAATTTTTAAAATTGGTCTAGTAATTTTTTAATTTATCCGGTTCAAACATGAATACAAATTTTACCTTATTATAATATAGTATAGAAGTAATAGGACGCTTTAGCACATTTTTGCATTCCATACGTGAGAGTTTGCAAGCTTTCGCCGCATATAAGAATACTATTTTTTTTCCTCACAACGTTTTCCTTCATCGTTTAAAGAATTAGGTTCGACAAAACACGTTATTCAACATTAATTCTACAATATATATTTGTTTTAGAACTAAATGGCAACCTCAAGCGTGATAATGTTATAAAACCTTCCAGCAACTTCTAACAACTGCTAAAGCAAATACTGCACCGCTACGGACTTGGCTCTCTGCCGCGCCAGCCAGTCTCGTCTAGAAGTCTGCTATTATGCAAGCTGTTTATAACTGAGTAAGCCGTGGTAGGTTACCTGAGAGTTCTAAAGAAGAAATTAAATGAAATCTGGGGGCACAGCAGTGCCCCCGCAAAGTCAAGCAATAAAGCGGCACGGCTGTACCATCCTTTTCTCGAAGCAGTTCAGGCCATTTTCGACCCCCTATAACTTCGTTGTGGATAAAACTAGAAGCCTGAATTTTCAGTAACCAAGCAGTCACTATATAAACATGGTATATTTCAAATTTCATTCAATTTGAACCAGTAGATTAAGAATTATAACTAGTCAAAGTTTCATATTTCACTCACTCACTCACTCACTGACTGACTGACTGACCGATCATCAAAAGTTTAAGGCACTTCTAGCAGACATAGAAGCTTCAAATTTGAAACACAATTAGTGTTTAGTGTAAAAATCCTAAAAAAACCTGCCAAGTGCGAGTCGGACTCGCGCACGACGAGTTCCGTACAATTATTTATAAATCACGTTTGTTGTATGGGAGCCCCACTTAAATATTTATTTTATTCTGTTTTTAGTATTTGTTGTTATAGCGGCAACAGAAATACATTATCTGTGAAAATTTCAACTGTCTAGCTATCATGGTTCATGAGATACAGCCCTGTGATAGACAGACGGACAGACGGACAGACGGACAGACGGACAGACGGACAGACGGACAGACGTACAGATGGACAGACGGACGGACAGTGGAGTACTAGTAACAGGGTTCCGTTTTTACTCTTTAGGTACGGAACCCTAAAAAGTAGGGCTATCTATAAAAATAAATGAGATGCCGTCAAAAACATAACTTGTAAAAAAAGCCAAGTCAGTTCAGCAACTCAGTTCTACTACCGTAAAAAGTTGTGAGATCCAAGTAATACCAAGTCGGTTAATTTATTCAGTCCCTACTTTAAGGGTCCTTCTGACTTATGTTATTACGTAATTAGCTAACCTTTACGAAACGAACGATCAAATAAATTATTAAAATAAACTTACAAACCCTAGGCTGTTAGGCGGCAGAGGGTGAAAGCTTGGAAGAACATAAACTTGATATACTAACATCTACTTCCATGATGGGCCTGACAGTTCAGTTGGTAGGAGCTCTGCCCTTTGCGCTGTATTAGTACCTCTTTATTTACAAACAAGTTGTTTGGGTCTAGATGGCGCTCTATAAAATGTCACCAATATTTATTATATAATTTTCTTCTCCTTTTCCCACTTATGCGGGGTCGGCACAACATGTTCACAAACATGTTGTGAACATGTTGTGCCCTCGTCAACCCTCTTTGGGAAAAGAACATAAACGTGTGTAAGTCGTCTCTTCAGGGTCAATAATTAATCAAATTCCATTTAGTTTTCATACTTTTATCCATGTTTTATTCATATTTCATAATACATTATTATCGCTAAATAATGTATTATGAAATATATCGCTCATAATACTCATAATACATTATTATCACTAAACCTATCGCTGTCAGAGTGACAGTTGACTTTGCTCAAAAACCAAGCGTACCACTAAATAAGTACTTATATATTTTAATATGCCGTTACACTTGATATAGGTACCTAACAATCTATTTCCATGCTAAGGTACAAAGAAGGAACCTCAGACTTTCCTGTAATATAATAATAGACAAATTTGCTCTGGCACGGAAACCTTAATGTATTTATCATATCTCGGGTGGCGGCCGTGTGGTCGTTTTCTCATAGTACCTACCTACTTCGTATTTATGTCATATTGTTTAGGTAAATGGCTGTATTTTGGGGCTACATTATATGTTCGAAATTGATCGGGTTGGAACTGGGAAGGAAACCAACTATTAAATTATACACTAGCCGACCCGTGACAAACGTTGCCCTGTCAAATTTTGATAATCTCATAGGAAACAGCAACTTCAGACAACTTCCAATTTTTTCCCTACAAAACTTGTTGTTTTTTGTCTGTGATGTCAGATTTAATTTGGGGGTTGTTTTTCGGATTATAAATTTCACCACTTGTTTATCTGATTTTTAATCTACATATTACAGCAAATTTAATCTTAATAAGTTTGGTCGTTTAGGTTTGATTAGGTACAAACATATATATATATATATACAAACTCAAAAACTTTCGCATTATTAATATTATTAGTATTATCTTTAAACCGTCTATCCGATGCGGTTGCATTTTTGTGGCATTATCACCTACACACCCTACACACTACTAATATCTAATTAAATAATGTTCTCGTATCAGTTTGTAATGTTTGTAACCAAACTCCTCAGAAGCGACTTGACCGATTGTTATGAAACTTTTTGTGTATATTAGATAGGTCTGCAATAATATGGTGACAGCGAGCTGACCATGGAGTCAGGAGCCGTTCAACAGACACAACGAAACTCCTTAGTAAATACTTTGATTGAAAAACTTTGTATTCTTGTAAGTTCCGTTGACGATGTTATATGATGTGACAGGTGATAGCGCGCTGGTGCTCGGTCTAAATGATTTTACAAAAGCTTGTCATTGAAAAATATTTTTCAACAGAAAACTTATTTAATCATTCAGTTGACAATTATGTACCTTGTTATTGAAGTAAAACTTCTTTATAGTGTTAGGATTTTTTCTATCACGAAAAAGCGTTATGGCCGCGTGGAGGAGGGTTAGACGATATATCGCTTCTACTATGTGTCCCAGCACACATTTCATTTTTTATTTTACTAATCAAACCTGTCTTGAAACGGCAGCTATACTGGTAATTTGCCGATTACCAAAATAGTTTTCATTCTCATCATATTTCTCGCAATTCCAGGCCTAAATCGCAAGTTATCTGCCAAAAGCATCTCCGCCCTCATATCCCTAACGTTCGCTCTATTAAATATCCGTTCAGTGGATTTACGGCATCCTTCCAGGCATCGACCACGCAGCCTAGACTCCTTATGCAAGGTGAAAACTGTCAGACAACACATATGGGTTACAGATCCTGTGTAAGCCAATCAGAATGCATTTTTTACCGCTCCCCCTGACCTGCACACCTCAACGTTTTGTCAAAATTGTTTGTTTGAAGAAATGAAGCCATTAAGCGTCTATTGGGCTATGTGGTCGATGCTTCTAGGCTATGAAGATGCTTACAAGCCATTTGCCATCGTGTAGGCTGGAACAAGGATATATTATATTACACTAGTGGAAATCCCCGCGACTTTGTTCACGTGAAATTCTTTTCAAACTTCAACCCTTGCTGCGCCGGTTTAGGGGTTGAATTTCGGGAATTCCTTTCTTAATGCAGCCCTACAGACTAAAAGGAATACAGCCCCCAAATTTCAAGTGTCTAGGATCAGTGGATAAGTGTGAGTTTCCATCTACGCGAAGCTATACGGAGCGGACCAATGACAGCGCTCGACATTTTTAAACTCGAATATTTGAGCGCTATCATTGATGCGTTGATAGATCAGTCAGTCAGGTCAGTCAGTAACGCAAGAGTTTTAAGAATATATTTAGATTGTTTACGAAGCAAGTATGTGAAATAGGACGCTCTGTATAGGGAAACTGTGTTTTCTTTGTTCAAATATTATCAAAAGTAGGTACATACATCCTAACTACCTATCAGAAAGTTGGTGATTGGATGTTGATTTGTTACTCAACCGTATCGTAAAGGTTACCAATTATACGAGTATGAAAAATATATTCTAGAGATAGAGTGGAAGGAAGAAAGAGATGGGAGGTATTTGCTATGCAGTGGTATAATACAGGCTAAAAAAATAAAATATACAGTGACACTTTGTAGGGGACTAGGTATAACTTTGGTAAATAAAATTCAATAATTTCGACGGACACGTTTACTCCAAGATAAAGTTAACATGGAAGGGGTTCTCATAAAAACTAGTTACGCTAACGGTACGGTTAAAACTAACTTAAACTAATGAGCGCGCGAAGGTTTGAATTTGCAACACACTTAGTTCAGTAGTTGCGTGAAGGAGTAACAAACACACACTCTCTCACTCTCTCACTCACTTATTCACAAACTGTCGCATTTATAATATTAGTAGGATTCGTTTCTGTAAATAACGTTTATTTTACAAATTTGTATTTAAAGTTCTAGTCATTCTAAATCGAGTCTCGATTTAACCAAAATCGTGGCCACCGTAACATTGTAACGGAAATCCCAGATTTCAATCCTTACTTCAATATTAGCATAGGTAGCGCTTAGGTAAGCATCGGTTATAGAGAGCTTATTAGGCAAGCTACGGAGCTCCTTGACCCGAATTGCCTCGAAAGTCGAATCGATGGGTTTTTCTATTCGAGAAAATTATGCGCTCAAAACCTAAGGACGACATCTTAAGGAAACCTGTCACGTACTGTGCTGACTAGCAGTCCGCCCCGGCTTCGCACGTGTGTGCTGATGAAGATTATAGGTGAATTTTTGATACCCTAGGTTGCAATATTGCAATTTTCGTGAGGATATACTGAGAAATTATGGGTTATGTTACTCGCAGATAATGTAGCTTTTGATAGGTGAAAGAAATTTTAAAATTGATTCAGTAGTTATTAGGGTTCTGTACCGAACGAGTAAAAACGGGATACTAAGACCGTCTGTCCGTCTGTTATAGTGGCAACAGAAATACATCATCTGTGAAAATTTCAACAGTCTAGCTATCACGGTTCATGACATACCTGTGACAGGCCGACGGACAGACGGACAGCCAAATCTCAGTAAAAGGGCCCCATTTTTACTCTTTGGGTACGGATCCCTTAAAAAGAAAAAGAACAGTATAACCATAAAAGAAAGAATACTTATAAGAGTAAACGTAGACAATGCTTTAGGGAATACAGTTACATCCTATTACTTTATTTGCTATTATGTAGGTACATAAATTAATTGATTGTCCTTGGGATCTAGCCTCTAACCATTCATATTTTATTACAGCTATTAAAACTTGTCTGGTCTAGCCTAAACTTCTGTTCTTAGTCCAAGACATAACAGAAGCTTTTGTGAGGAAATAATATTATGCTCGATATTCGATTGTATGCATCAAGCGACGGACAGCGAAGTCTTAGTAATAGGGTCCCTTTTTTACCATTTGGGTACGGAACCCTAAAAATTACATTTGTAAAATTTAGAATCACAACTGTAATCCTCAAGTACGGTAGAAATCCTCTCAGATCTCAAAGCGCTTAGATCCTTGAGGATGTCTAAAGGGGGTAGTCAGAGGTACGTCCAAACATATGTTTGATACAATACCCACATTTTGTAGTATATGAAAGGTTGCAAGCCCATCGCCGCTTATAAGAATTCTAACTGGTTTCCTTCACCGTTTTGCACGTGCTCAAAACGGTTTTTCTTTCTTCTTTCTAGAAACTTGAAATTTGGAAGGTATTCCTTTAAAGAAAGCGAAAGAAAATCTAGAAGTACAACCCCTTAGGGGGGTGCAGCGGGGATTAAAGTCTGAGGTAAAATAGCTAAGTAAATAGCCCGTAAACAAAGTCCCGGATGTTTCTTTCTACTAGTAATATATGACATTTTCTTCCATCCCATCATTCCCTGTTGCCCTCTTCATCCTTGTCTGAAAAAGATAAGATCCTTTGCATTTCTTTTTATCTGACTACAGCGAAGCACTAGAAGGGTTATGTACAATCCTACTAATATGTATAACTGATATAAATCCGAAAGTTTGTGAAGATGTTTGTGACTCAATCACGTCTGAATGACCAATTTTTAAGTTTATGAAACTATTAATCCTACATAAAATAATTGGAATTTAAATGGAAATGGACCTTGGGACTATCCTATACACACAACATTAATGGGAATTTAAATGGAACAACCAAGAGACTATTCTCTACATAATAGGAAAAAACATCAAAATCGGATCCAGGTAAAAAAATAAGCGCGGTCATACTATAAAAATACTAGCTTTCCCAACAGACATTCGCCTATCAAATATGCACTTTGCGTTTTCTAAGAATTTTAAAGAATTACGCTACAATTTTCTAAATTTTAAAATAACCTTTCCTTAGGCTACTAACGAATACATACAACAACAAAAAATATTAGCAAAATCGGTCCAGCATCCGTTCACGCGTGATGCCGTTACCAATAGAAATAGGGATTCATTTTTAGGGTTCCGTATTACGAACCCTATTATGTCCGTCTGTCACAGGGCTGTATTTCATTAACCGTGATAGCTAGACAGTTGAAATTTTTACAGATGATGTATTTCTGCTGCCGCTATAACAAAAAATACTAAAAACAGAATAATTAATTAATTATTTTCCCAAATTTCATGACGTTATTATCTGAAGGGTGTTACAAGATATTTCTTTCGGTTTTGAGGAGAATTTCACGCCCAAGAGAATTTATTCCGAAGTTTACACCGAAAGAGGTTAAATGTACAATTTTAGAGCCTTGTTATGCTAACAAGTGTTGATATTTGCAGACTAGTAGGGACAGCAAAATAACAGATGAAATATTAAAACAAGATTTTTTCAATAAACCAAAAAGAAGGTTCTAAGTCGAAGCTTTTTTCTTTGTAGTGTTTTAGCGTTTCGTACCCAAAGGTAAAGAGGGGAAAGGGTTTTTTATGTATGGCCGCGCGGTTATCCGATTTCACGTTTTTTTTTCTATTGTGTAGGAAGAGAATAGTTCAAAATTGGTCCCATATAAATATAGCATTAAATATTTATGTAGAACTAATAGTTATTTTATTTATGACAAAAGCTAAGTAAAGTAAAAGTATTTATTTGCCATAGATTTTGGAAAACATTACTTACTTAATATACCTACTGAAAAATGTGGGCATGTGCCAAATGTAATATTTGGTCGTTCCTCTGACTAACCTCTTTAAACGTTTTTAAAGATCTGAGTGACTGGAGATCCGAGAGGATGTTTACCGATTAATACAGTCGAGATCTTATTTTTTTATATAGTCGTTAAACCTCATATACACTTTCCAGTAGATTTCATCCCCCATACCAGCACATTACATACCGAAAAACTATGTGATCTGATGATTCGACATTGATAGATTGCCTGACCTACCGATAATCCTTGGATCGGTTCAGTCAGCCGGTTTCCTGATTAATTCTATATATGACCGACCTCACAGCTCAGTTGGTTGTAGCTCTGCCTTCTGCGCTATGTTTTGGGTTTGATTTCCCAGGACAAACATTTGCATACAACATAGATCTACATTTCTATTATGTTCACTAATATTATAATGAGGAAAAAAAATTGTTTTTTGTACTGGATAAATAAAAAAAAACTACTGGACCTATTTAAAACAATCTTTCATCTACTAAAGGCTACTTTATCAGAGAGTATTTTAAGCTATATTTTATTTAAAAAAAAAAATTAAATCTTTACCGAAATCGCAATAATGTAACCTAGGGTATAAAAAAATGCCTTTAATCTTCATTAGCACAAGCAGAGCCGAAAACAGCGTATAAAACTGAATCCCTATTTCCCTTGGTTACGGCATCACGCGTGAACGGCTGGACCGATTTTGTTAATTATTTTTTGTTGTATTCGTTATTTTTAGGAGTTACAGTTACAGCTCGCTAGTGATTATCCGTCTTTAGCTGTGTCTGCTGACGGTACCACTGGAGGCTTGAGTGCTAAATTCTCCTCAGGCCAAATGATACGGCTCAAGATACCAACTTGGAGAGGAAATAAGTTTTAACATCTGATGTTCGGGGTCGCGAAGACCTTGATAACTACGGAATTTTAAGGATCTGTGATACATAAGGGAATAGAAGACAGGACGTAGTATTGTGGTTAGTCTGAGGCAAGCACAAGTAGTACATTTCGACGTTCCGCTTTGAAACTTAGTTTCCTAAGTCATAAGATAGTAATACAAGATATAGAATTTTTATATTTTAATAAAATGAAATAAATAAAACTAAAAAGGGTCAATACTGTTATCTCCACGGTACAGTTGACATCTACTCCTATTTACAAAGACAACTGAAGGGGGTATGGAGAGGCACGTCCAAACATAAAATTTATCACATGCCCACTTTTTGCAAGTCCATCTCCGCTTTTATGACGCTTTAGGCATGTGTTAATAATGCGCATATACATTTTTCGAACGGCTTTTTAATTCCGGCTGAAAAATTTGATGTAAGATGCTAACTACTTCAAAATGTGGGTATTGTGCCAAAAATATGTTTGAACGTGCCTCTGACTACCCCCTTTAGATATCTTCAAGGATCTAAGCGCCTTGAGAGTATGTCTAGATAGAATATGGTAGACACCATACTTGGGGATAACAGTGACCCATATTTTTGTATGTAGGTTAGGTTTTAACTTAGACCATGCCAGTTCTTTATAGAGCATCGTAAGTAACGCAAAGGGAATGTCATGAAATAAGGGGCTGCGGCTAATTACGATTTGGAGCGGACATTTTGTTGGTTCTAGAATATTCCATTTTCTGCGATTTTAAATGCTTGAATCAAAATGGCCGATTGATGAACAAGATCACTTTGAAACATGTTAGGAGCTGGTGGAGGAGGTGATTGTACATTCAAAATTATAGGTGTTGTGGTAACATTGTCAAAGTCAAAAGACATTTGAATAAAATCACAAGGATCACATTGAAACTTCTATAGGAGCTAGGTGCAGCTACGCCTGTTCCTCGCGACCAAGCCTAGAAGAATCAGGCATCAAACACGGCTTGGGGCCTATTATTTTTAAAGCTTAATTTAACTTGCAATGTATGTATGTAACTATGTCACTATGTTTGTCAAGGTGGAATCTTGCAACTCAATTTTGAAGCAGTTATCTTCAACCGATTGGGCTGAAATTTGGCATAATTTTGTAACTTCGGTGACAATGCAATAATGGCGACAGCATGCTGATCTGATTATGGAGTCAGGAGCTGTTCAACGGAACTCCTCTGTAAATAGTCTGATTTAGATAAAACTTTGCATACCTATCAATCTCCAATGACAATATAAAATTATGGAGCTCGAACGTAGCCATAGAAACTCCACAACATAATCACGTCGTGTTTGGGCTCGTTTGTTTTGTTTTGACGAGTACTAGAGCCCTAAAATTTATAAAAGCTTGATTTTAAATCTTCTTATGATTATGGTACTTGTTACCCATAAAAACAAAACACTAAATTAATTCATCTAAACTAAACTAAATTTTACAATGTCTAAAAAAATATTATTAGTTTTTTATTTTATTTTACTGGAAAGCTTAGTATGTAGTCAGAAGCCTATTGAATAATCTGTCAAAATCCTATTGTCCTTTGACAGTTACACAATGGGAATTTAAAGGTTGAATCGTATAACGATTGCCAGTGAGCTTGCGCAATACGACTACAGAGGGCTATTGTGACTGAAGGGTGTTTTAATTATTTTTCACCAACGTTTACTAAGTATTTTAGGTTTCCTACGCAAATGTTGAGACTTTACATAGGTTACAAGTTCAAGGCTACATTATTGACTGATTGTTTGACCCTCACTTAAATAGACTTTATGGTAACCTAAGGTACTTTACTGTATCGGACTAGTGGCTACCTCGTGGGTTCGAATCTCGGCAATCAATGGATTTTTCTATTAGAAAAATTCCATTAGCGATGGATTTGCAACCTATCACTTATAAATAAATAAATATTGGTGGACATTTCACACAGCGCCATCTGGCCCAAACTAAGCAAAGCTTGTAAGTACTATAGGAACCAGATAACTGATAGAATACTTATATACTAACTTATGGAATGCTAACTATTACAATAGGGCATTGTGAAACATATAATGTTTGGACGTGTCTTTGTCTGCCTCTTTTAGTCTCTTTAGACATTTTCATTTTCAGGATCTAAACGCCTCGAGATCTGACTGTAGGTATCTAGCGTACCTATTTAGGGATTACATAAGACAGAACGACCCTTAAAGTAGGGACTGAAAAAACTAACCGACTTGGTATTGACCTTGACAGGTGATAAATCTCAAAACTTTCACGCAAGATTATGAAAATTTGCCTATAATCTTCATTAGTAAACCTGTACGAAGCCGGGGTAGGCAGCTAGTGTATTATGTGTTAGTAGGGTAAGTACCTACGTGGGTATAGAACACAGGACTCTCGGGATAGTGGAATAAAACGAGTCACGTAAAATATTCCAGCTGATTCAACTCTAATATGATTGTTTATCGATTTAGGTCCTACTTGAGTCTCTGGGCTTTCTGGCTTAGGTGATGCTTGAGGGTTTTGTTTTTTTTTGTATGGGTTGGGTCTACCTGGATGGGACGGAAAAAGTGATAAAACCGATAAAATCTTGAAAACCATGAAACTTAAAAAGAAACTGTCTTTCATTTATGTAGCTAGTATGATGATGATATATTTAACGAATTTCATATCAAAACTACAAACTTCAAAAACAAATACGAAATTAGTGTTTATGAAGAGCCAACTTTGGAAAATAAATCTATCGAGAATAAGTCTGTCTATAATTTATCTAGATTAAATGAATAGGTTATCTTTGTACTAAAAAAAACAAAACTGTATATTTTGCGTATGTTATTGAGAAAAAACGTATCTGCATTCATAAAAAAAAGTAAGCTTATTGTGGAGATTTGCTAAGAAGCTTGCCAGTCATTTGTTTACTAACTTTAATAAATAGGTAAATTATAGGATAATATAAATACTTGAATCATAAATCACTTATGGAATGCTATTTTTTGCAGAATTAGGGCATGTACCAAATGTAGGTAATTTTTAGACGTGCCTTTGCCCACCCCCTTTTAAAAACGTCAAGGAACTGAGCATCTGGAAATCTGAGAGGATTGCCGGGATATGGGATTACAGTCGTGATTCCATTTAAGGTGTAATATTCTTTCCGTAAACCCATCTAAGCCCATCTTTTAAAAGATCAATCCATATACCGAATCAGTAGGTACAACTGAACGGTTTAACTCTCTGAAGGCCTCTTCATAGCGAGTATATCTCTTGACGGAAGGTGTTATAACCGATAAAATGATAAAATATCGCCAAAATGCTGAAATATCGTCGTAAAATTAAAATGTGACGGTGTGCAGAGTAATAAAATTTGCTATCGCATATTGGATCAGGGTAAGCAAGGGTTTTGTAGGTATGAACCTAAATTATGCACCAGAAGTGTGATGATTCGGATGTATGAGACCGGGTAAGGAATATGGGGACATGAAAAGAAAAGAAGAAATCCCAGATGTAACAGAAGGGGAAAAGGTAAAGGAGATAGAAAATATAATTTAAAAACCTGCCAAGTGCGAGTCGGACCCGCGCACTTAGGGCTCCGTATATCTATAAAAACAGCAAAAAATCACGTATGTTGTATGGGAGACCCGCTTAAATATTTTATTCTGTTTTTAGTATTTGTTGTTATAAAGGCAACAGAAATACATCATCTGTGAAAATTTAAATGGTCTCTAGCTATCACGGTTCATGAGATACAACCTTGTGACACTTTTTTTTTTTTTTTTTTTTTTTTTTTTTTTTTTTTTTTTTTTTTTTATATTTAGAGTCTAATTACCACATTTCATTTATTTTAAATACTTAATCACAGAGTTTCATACAAACTTTCATCCCCTATTCTACCCCTTTAAGGAATGAATTTTGAAAAATCTCTTATATAACCATGCATTTATTTCTTAAATATCCTGTTAAAATTTCAAACTTCTACCATTATTGGTTTAGGCTGGTCGAATATTATATCAGTCGGGACATTGCCTTTTATATTTTACTAGCTGCTCGCCCCGGGTACGGGTGGTACCTGGATATAAAGTAGCCTATGTGTTATTGTGATGTATAAGATATATTACTGCAAAGTTTCATTTTAATCCGTTCAGTAGTTTTTGCGTGAAAGAGTAACAAACACTCACCCACTCACTCACTCACTCACAAACGTTCGCATTTATAATATTAGTAGGAAGTAGGAAGTAGGACTAGCCGACCCGTGAGAGACTTTGTCCTGTCCTGTGTAGTCAAAACTGAGGGCAGATTTTTAGCACACCAGCGCCATTTATACCAAAATCATACTTCTTTTTTGATTCTAAATTACTTAATCCGTTCTATTTGATTTTTAAACATACAAACATCGTCACAAATTTTCGCATTTATAATCTTGTTAGGATAAAGATACAGATTGCATTAGAAATCATCATAAATACAGTAGAATTATAACAAAATCGAATAAACAATTTTATTTATACTCCGTACGTACGTACGTATTTCTACGTAGAAATAAAGCGCGGCTCAAATACGATTTGTAAAAACGCTTCATTATTTTGTAATCGTCATTTTATGAATTGGATTAGGGCTGTCAGAATCACACATGAGCGGGAATGGCGGTAAAATAAATGGACATAAATACAGGGTAGGCAAGTAAAGGTAAAAACTAAATTTAACCAGGTACAGTAAGCTACAATTACAAATACTCAGGGGAGTGTTAAAAAATCAATTAAGACGAGTAATAAATGATTTGATGAATGCAGAATCTTTTTTCTCGATAACCGCAAAACATACAGTTTTGTTTTTTTATGACAAAGATAACATAATATGGATTACGAGATAAATTAAGGACAGAAACACGATTGGTGAAACTTTTCTCGATAGATTTATTTTCCAAAGTTGGCTCTTCAAAATCACTAGTTTCGTTTTTAATCAAAACTATAAATAGCTTAACGGTTCATTTTTATATAATTGTTAGATAATCATACTAGCCAAGTAAATTATAGACAGTTTCCTTTTGAGTTTGATGATTTTCAAGATAATGCAGTTTTGTCACTTTTTTCGTCTTACCCTAGACTCGGCCCATACAAAAAACCAAACATTTCATAAATCGTTTTTAAACGGGTTTAACAGTTGGTAATGCTGACTGTAACCTAAAACATAAACCTGGTTTAAAAATTTAATGTAATCATTAAAATATATCTTTTTATCCAGGTCATAATCTATCTGTATACCAATTTCATTGTAATCGGTTCTGTCGTTATGACGTGATAGCTTAATAAACTATCAACTTAATTTTACGTCCGTCCTAATAAATAGTGTGCTAATAATAGCTTTAACAAAAAAAACACTAACATCCCCTTTCTAAATTACCTACACAAGGTAAGCTGGAAGAAAATGCTAACTAACAATAAGTTCGCCTATGTACATGTTTTTGTATTGTGCATTAAATAAATTTATATACATCTAAAAAAATTACAAAAATTGTATGTAACGAAAATTTATAGTCTAGGTATCATTACCGTACCTTTTATCTCAGCCGTTCCTCTGTGATAATCATCTGATTTAAATTCAAATTGAACGAAAGTACGTTTCTTATTTCCAGGACATTTGGCCATCCCTATAATGAAATCCGGCCACCGCATTGCGCGGATCGATGCGGTCGCGCGCGGGCACGCAGCTCGCTGCACGCCGCTCCTAGCACACCAGATTCTGCCGGGTTATACCTCACGAGAAACCTTAAGGAGTTACCAGTTAAAACCGCGGCAAAAACGACTAAGACAGTTAACAACGGCAAGCTCTAGATGGCGTATGCGTATCGTAAATATTATCGACAGTTTTTATGAGATCGCGTTGCTGGTACCTTCGTAGGCAAGTAATAGGGGTAGCTTTACACCCACCCCTCAATAACCATTTTCTCTTTGTCCGTTTGAATAAATTAATGATATAAATTATGTATAATTACTTATCAAAAACCTATTTTAATAGAAATCTAGATCTACATATTACCTATCTTTAACAATAAATCACAAGTTGATCTTAATAGTAGGTATCAAAATATTTCGATCATAAATTCTAAAACGAATCATTTTGAAATAACATCTTTATCGTGAAAAGTTTCTGCTATTATGTTTTAGCTTAATAGAAATCTAGGTAGGAACCTGAAGTAATATATTTATGAAAATAGGAGATGTGGCTTGTTCAGAAGTATTTCTTTTTTCGTTTCGAAAAAGAGCAATCAGCGACTGGGAGCCCCTTAATTGGGGTACTTCTTCCATTTCCCTCTATCAGCCGTTATCTCATCACTCACTCCTTTCTTACCCATGTCATCTTTCACACAGTCCATCCATCTTTTCTTTGGCCTACCTCTACGTCTACATCCATCTACATTAATTCCTATCATTCTTCTCATTACATGACTTTCTTCCCTCCTCATAACATGCCTATACCACGCTAACTATTGCTCCTCATCTTTTCCGTCACAGGCGCCACTTTGTAGAAGCCAAACAGATTGTATAGTAGAGAAATATTTACTTGCTCTAGTGTCATCATCATATAGAAAAAACCAGCCAAGTGCGAGTCGCACTCGCGCACGAAGGGTTCCGTACCATTATCTATAAAAAACGGCAAAAAAATCACGTTTGTTGTATGGGAGCCCCACTTAAATATTCATTTTATTCTATTTTTAGTATTTGTTGTTAAAGCGTCAACAGAAATACATAATCTGTGTAAATTTCAACTGTCTAGCTATCACGGTTCATGAGATACAGCCCTGTGACAGACATACGGACAGCGAAGTCTTAGTAATAGGGTCCCGTTTTTACCCAAAGGGTACGTAACCCTAAAAACGACTGCCCAGGATTGCTCTTAAGTGTATATATACTCCATATGTATTTGTTTTTGTTTTAACTGTTTGGCTAGTGGGTAAATAGCTTAGTAGCTATGCACTTTCTGTTCCTGATGAAAGCGTAAGATAGTGTTTTTATTTATATCGTGAAATAAGACGCTCATAATATTGTAGTAATCTTGGCTGGTTAGCTGAAAGATGCACTTGTTTTACAAATAAATATTGTGGTACACACAGCGCCATCTAGCCCCATATTAAGCAAAGTTTATACTATGGAACCCAGATTACTGATAGAACACACATATTAAACACTAGCTGTCCCGACAGACGTCCTGTCAAATTCATTTTTTTCTATAAGAACCTTCTCCTGATAATAACGAATACAACAAAAACGAATTAGCGAAATCGGTTTAGCTGCTCTCGAGATTTGCGCTTAGCAACACATTCAGCGATTCATTTTTAGGTTTCCATACCCAAAGGGTAAAAACGGGACCCTATTACTAGCCGATTATTAGGCCGATAGAAAGTTTGTAGTCTGCGGGGACTCTAAGACTTGGCTGTCCGTCTGTCTGTCACAGGGCTGTATCTCATGTTATGTATGTATGTATCTCATTTAAGTGGGGCTCCCATACAACAAACGTGATTTTATTTTATTGTGATTGGGGAATATTGGTTTGTAGTTAGAAACTTTTCTGAATTTTAGTGTTAAATGCACGATGTTTTCAACCGGATCTAATCACATCTATACAACACAAACTAACGTGTCGTAACTCTATGTACTTGATTTTTAGGTACATACAATTGTCTAATTCATTGGGTAGCGAAGATATAGAGTTTGTCGGTTGTATTTTAAATTCTACGCTTATTCAAACATCCTTAGTTGTTTTAAATCTTTTTTTCACGATTTAAACTTATCAAACCTAACACAAACTAATGTGTCTAAATTTTTGTACCTACTTTATGTTTAGGTACGTAAAATTGTTTCATATATTATTGCAGATACCGAATATAAGGAGTTTGTCGTTTGTTTGAATTTTACATTATTTAAAACTTCCTTAGATGAAATGCTTTTGAGTGAACTCTGTTTTGCTTACGATGGTTTGTGTGTACGCTTACAATAGAAATGCAAAACTCAGCTAGATCTTTGACTGTAATTTCAGCTTGGTAACGATGTTTTCTATTACAGAAGATGATCATCGCTGATGAACTTCCAGATCGCGAGGTGTCTATCTATGATGAAGCGGTCAAGGACGACGACGACGTCAAGAGAGGCCGTGTTATTCTCTGACGACATCAATATGGCGACCTACCGAGGATATAAAGCGTCGCGCGGACAGCGCCTCTCTCTTTCTTCTCTTGCTTTCTGAGACTTAGCGTTGTGTAGACATTTTACATTTTGCTGTTAAATAAATTTTTGTTTTAATTTAATGTATTTCTTATTGTAACTTTGCTTGTAATAATTCAAAAATAAATCAAGTATTGTGAATTTATTTTCTAAAAAGTTAGTTTTACGTCAGATTCCTAATAGTATAAATCGCTGCAAGTAGACATTTTCTTTTACCGCATCTTTGATTTTTTATTTAAATTTCCTCTTCAAACGACAGATTTAAACGCGGAAAATTGGCATCAACGTGAACTCTTTCGAGTTGGTGCTACTCAAGGTAGAAGCTGCTACTTTTCACGGCCTTAATCGTTTTGTGGTGAATATTTTTTGCTTTACAAATATATAAACTCTTTCATTTTTTATTTGCCAGGATTTGGAACGCTTTTATGCAGGCTACTGGCATGTGTAGTGTAACGCTGAATACATTTGTGTATTTTCGGCACTTAGTTTTGCAGTGACAGTAAGTCATGACACTATTTGACCAGACCAAATTTAAACTTTTATTAAATTAGAGTTCATGAAACCGTAATTAGTGGAAACTTTTTGAAATTTCCATCGAAAAATACTCTTATTTTATGAAAAAGCCGCAAAATACCTGATAATGATTGCATTGCAAAAGCTCATTTATTATGAGCTTTCAAATTGAAACGTTCGTTCGAAGTGATCAGTCGATAAGTGATTTCGAGGTAATAAAGTAGTTGCACACAAGGAGAGTAATAAATAGAGAAGTGTCCAGATAAAAAATATTTTTTTAAAACATGAATAAATAAATAGTATCTCGACTGTAATCCCCAAGTACGGTAGACATACTCAGACCGACTCATATCTCAAGGCGTTTAGATCCTTAAAGATGTCTAAATGGGGTAGGCAGAGGCACGGCCAAACATTACATTTGGCACATACCCCACTTTTAGCAGTAGTTAGCTTTTCCACTCGTGACAGGTTGGAGTCGCCGCTAACAAGAATACTAACTGGTTTCCTCACTATGTTTTCCTTCCCCGTTGTACGTAACATTTTTGTTTGCGAATAGAATATTTCATTGATCAAAACAAGCTGTTGTAAAGTCCTCCTTTGAGCTCTTCTAGAGCAGCGCTATCTCCTGTCACATAATATTACATTACCATCGGAACTTGACAGGTCTGCAGAAAAGGGGGGGGGGGATATTTCAATGCTCGGTGATTGGTTTCGGAGCATCGAATCCACTGCCGTCCCGTCCGCCAATGTCCGCAGCCCCTAACAAGACCAGTCTGAATTGGCCACTATTCCTAGATTGTTTCAATTGTTTGTAACTTCTCCCTAATGAATTGGATATTAATTAAGTTACCATAAGCAAGCTCTACTAGTGTGAATCGTGTTTTAATGCAAAACCATCAGAATTCGTAATTAAAATGAGTGGGATCATGAAACATTTTAAGAGGACATTTTCAAACTTTAGCGTGGACTATTCAGTTCGGTAATTATTTTAACTATCAACTAAATCCTTGTTTGATGACCTCGGCGATTCCAACTAACCCATGACCTTCGGAATGAGAGTCGAGCTATTAGGTCAACACGGTCCACTAGTCACATAGTCATATATTTAATGTGACAGCACTGAATGTTGCGTATTCTACAAGCTACGCCACGTACCTTAGATAAACCCTAGTAAGTAAATGTAGATCTAGATAGAAATACGACCTGATATAAGTGGCTGTGCGTTTTATCGGTAGCCGTTTGAAATAGTAACCCTTGAGAGTTGGGTTAACCGAGATGAAAAGTTAACTGAAACGGTATACCGAAAAAAGAACCGAAATTCGGTTTTGCTAATAAACTGTCAAGAAGCTGATGATAACGGTGAATACGATGTCTTATTTAGAGATACATACCGACCTACGTCAGATGTTTCTTCCTGTCGTACTCTTAGAGTGAGTTTCCACCTACGCGGAGCTGCGCTAAGCTGTGGCCAGAGCACGAACCACTATCGTATCGACAACCTATCGTCTAA
This sequence comes from Hydriomena furcata, assembly GCA_912999785.1. Taxonomy (NCBI): domain Eukaryota; kingdom Metazoa; phylum Arthropoda; class Insecta; order Lepidoptera; family Geometridae; genus Hydriomena; species Hydriomena furcata. The sequence continues at coordinate 1,176,333 of OU538834.1, read as the reverse complement.
ATGTCAAAACTGACACTAGTGGTTCATGCTAACCCTCCTGTGAGGAGCGGACCAATGACAGCGCTCGAAAATTCGAATTTTAAAATGTCGAGCTCTGTGTTTATTTCGCTGCACACAGCTAGGTGGAAACTCACCCTTAGTATCTATATTAACAGTCTGAAAACCATCGATCATACCGCACTTGACCAATCGCAGTTTACGCAAATTTGGACCTTATGAAAAACCTCTTATTATTTCGATTCCAATCCTGAATTCATTTGGTGACTGATAATTTCCCTGGTTCCTATAGTACAAATTCCGCTTAGTTTGAAGCTAGATGGTACTGCGATGTCCAGCAATTGACATATAATAGATCGACTGCAATCCCCAAGTACAGTGGACATCCTCTCAGATCTCCAGGCGCTTCGATCCTTGAAGATGACCAAAGGGGGTTCCCAGAGGTACGTCCAAACATAAAATTTGGCACATGCCCACATTTTGCTTGCCCAATTATTTTTTTTCTTACTTGTTAGTTCTTCTAGTGTGTAAAGGCATTATTTCGTGTGTTTATAGGTCAGTGTGGAGGATGATTGGAAAGCCGCCAAAACAGCCGGGGGCGTTGAGGGGATGAATGTATAGGGGTGAAAAAATTGGTTTATTATGTGTCATAAAAGTGTGGTTTGTTTATTGAATTATTTAAATAAAAAATTAATAAATTGAAATAGGACTCACGACTATAATCCCCAAGTAAGGTAGACATACTCTCAGATTATTTCCGTATTTGATTTCGGTGTTAATATGGTGACAGCGAGCTGATCTGATGATGGAGTCAGGAGCTGTTCAACGAAACTTCACAGTAAATAGTCGAATATAGTTAAAACGTAGTATAACCTGTCAAATTCCGATGACAATGTAATTTTATAGTGACAGCATGCTGGTCTGATAATAAAATCCTTCAACTATCTATACTAATAATATTAGTATAAAATATAATATTATTATAAAGAGGAAAGATTTGATTGTTTGTTTGTTTGTTTGTTTGCATCAAATAGGCTCCGAAACTACTGGACCGATTTGAAAAATTCTTTTACCATTAGAATCCTACGTTATCCCTGATGAACATAGTCTATAGAATATTTTCAAAAACGTTAGGGATCCGTATGAAAACTTCGATAATGTAACCCAACGTGTGATAAAAAATCCAAAAAAATCTTTATATCGCGTATGCTGCGAAAATTATTGACAATAGAGCAAAGTGATGTAATACAGTTTTAAAGAGGACATCAATATCTACAAATAAGTCAACAATACCATATGTCTAACTATTAGGGATCCGTATGAAAACTTCGATAACGTAACCCAACGTGTGAATCAAAAGCAAAAAAAATCCTTATATCGCGTGCGCTGCAAAAATTATTAACAATAGAGCAAAGTAATGTACTACAGTTTTAAAGAGGACATCAATATCTACAAATAAGTCAGCAATATCATATATCTAACTATTAGGGATCCATATGAAAACTTCCATAATGTAACCCAACATGTGAATAAAAAGCAAAATAATATGAGTGTAATAATCTATAGGTACTAATGTTATTATGAGGAAAGATGTTTTGTATATTTGTATGGAATAAATCCAAAAACAACTGGATCGATTTCAAAAAATCTTTTACCATTAGAATGCTACATTATCTCTGAGTATATAAATAGGCTTTAAATAATATTTGAAAAAAATAGGGATCCTTATTAAAAATTCGATAATGTAACCACCTTGGGTAAAATATTACCCATAAAATCGTTATAATACTCCCGTGCGGAGCCGGGGCGGACTGCTAGTACAACATAAAACCCTGCCGTGTTCTACACAGCCCTAGGATTGTATAAAAGCTTACATTGTATTCAAAAATATTTTTTACAGAAAATGAATTTCATGTTACTGCGAACTTATGGAAACTGCTTTCAAATGAGCCCATAAAATCTGTGCAATAAAATTTCTACTATGTACTGAAAAACGTATGTAAAACGCTAAAAGTGGTTTTGCGCAGAAATGCAACAAAATTTTCTGGTTTTTACCTAATTTACTGGCTTTTTTGGTCTTACGACTCCACCAATCAATCCTAGTTTCAAACTATCAATCCTGGCCGTATATCAATAGATTTTAAAATAGGTTTATATAATATTGATACACTTATATATTATCTACTAGCGACCCGCCCCGGCTTCGCACGGGTAGCATGTTGTTATACATATAAACCTTCCTCCTGAATCACTCTATCTATTAAAAAAAACCGCATAAAAATCTGTTGTGTAGTTTTAAAGATATAAGCAAACATACATACGCGGGAAGCGGTGGTACAACGGTGAAGGAAAACATCGTGAGGAAACCAGTTAGTATTCTTATAAGCGATTGCAACCTGTCACGTATGGAATGCTAACTACTGTAAAATGTGGGCATGTGCCAAATATAATGTTTGGACGTGCCTCTGACTACCCCCACTAGACATCTTCAAAGGATCTAAGCGTCTGGAGATCTGAGAGGATGTCTACCATACTAGGGGATTACAGTCGTGATCCTATTTTTTTTTATTTATATTATCATAATAATATTTTCTGTCATATTTATTTTAAATCTAGCCAGCTACTATTTTCCACTACCAATTAGGATGGCTGGTAGAAAATGCATTTTCTCGTCAGTTTGAACGTGCCTCTGACTATTCAAAAAGGAAAAATAAAAAAAATATATAATAAGGAAAATATAAATCCTGTCTACCTGACTGTCACAGGGCTGTATCTCATGAACCGTAATAGCTAGACAGTTGAAATTTTCACAGGTTATGTATTTCTGTTGCTGCTCTAAACAGAATAAAATAAATATTAAGGGGGGCTCCCATACAACAAACATGTTTTTTTTGCCGTTTCTATAGATAATAGTACGGAACCCCTCGTGCGCAAGTTCGACTTGCACTTGACCGGTTTTTTCTTGTATTGCTGACGTTTGAGACAATATAATGCAATTAGCCGTATTTATAGTTAAAATGAGTATATCTACATCATCATTATTTAATATCTAAATATATCCTCCAAATTGAGAGTTCAAAGAACTAGGTTCAGGTATTGCCGGTACGAAACTAGGGGGTGCGTCAACGTTAGACCTAGTATCTGTAATTCTGTATGCTGGCGTCGTTTCACTGTAAAGTTTCCGCAGTGAGGGTTGAAAGGTCGAGCGAGGTTGTTGGCGCATTGACACCGTGCAATGCGATTCTTGAAAGCTTACAAAAGCAATTTTTCAAACTATCGTGATTATACATTTATTGATTAAGAGGAATAATAAATGTTTTTGAAGAATGCAGAATCGTTTTTTATCAATAACCACAAAAAAACAGTTTTGTTTTTACGTCAAAGATAATCTAGATAAATTACAGACAGAAACACGATTGGTGAAACTTTTCTCGATAGATTTATTTTTCAAAGTTGGCTCTTCAAAAACACTAGTTTCGTTTTTAATTAAAACTAGTAAGATAAACAGTTCATTTAAAAATAATTCGTTAGATAATTAATCATACTAGCTATGTAAATTACAGACGGGTTCTTTTTAAATTTGATGGTTTTCAAGATATTGCAGTTTTAGCACTTTTTCCGTCTTATCCGGGTAAATTCAACCCATACAAAAATTCAAAAATTTCAAGTATCGCCTTAAGATAATTAAGTCATCTAGTATCATCTAGTAAGTTCCCATAGTACAAAAAAAAAATTAAAAAAATAGGATCACGACTGTAATCCCCAAGTACGTTATACATCCTCTTAGATCTCCAGACGCTTAGATCATTTGAAGATGTCTAGTGGGGTCTAGTGGAGGTAGTCAGAGGCACGTCCAAACATTATATTTGGCACATGCCCACGTTTTGCGGTAGTTAGCAATCCATACGTGACAGGTTGCAAACCCATCGCTGCTTATAAGAAAACTAAATGGTTTCCTCACTCGTTCACCGTTTTAAGCACGTGTTTATGATTATAAATTTTCGAACGGAAAAATCCATTGATGCACGCCGGGATTCGAACCCACGACCTTCGAAATGAAAGTTGGTACCTCCCACTCGGCCAACACGGCTTTTTTTCTCATATACTTCTACACCGGTCTTTACCCATATAAACCAACAGACCTAGCTAGCCTTTAAAAAAACTCAAGAAATTGGCGTATTGTGTAACTTAATATTTGTTTTTGTTACAAAAGCCTGGCTCATTCCCAAAATCCTATAAACATGTCAATTTCGCTCTAAACGAGATGAATTATTTGTTTTTCTTGTTTAGAAATTGCCTACTTTGTATTGGTTTACCCGCGATGAAAGGAAGTCGGTATATTATGCTCTCAAAAGCACTAAAAAACCGGCCAAGTGCGAGTCGGACTCGAGCATGAAGGGTTCCGTTATCTATAAAAAAACGGGTAAATAATCACGTTTGTTGTATGGGAGTTATGAGGTATGTAGGTTATATTCTGTTTTTAGTATTTGTTGTTATAGCGACAACAGAAATACATCATCTGTGAATATTTTCAACTGTCTAGCTATCACGGTTCATGAGATACAGAGTATGTTTTTAGGCGATCAGTTTAAATTGCTCAATTCAAAGCCTTCATTAAGATTTTCTACGTTTTTCGCTAAAGTCACTAGCTAGTGACTATAATTATAATATTCAAAATACTCCCTATATATTGAAATACCCTCTAAATTATTTAAACGAAACGCAATTATTATTATTGTATTAGATTATTTTTTAAACGGCTTCAATAAATGTACGTTTCAAAACCAATAACGAAAACCGATAACCGAAATTAACCAATCGAAAAGTCAAGAGACGACAATCAGTTTTAAAAGTTTTGTGAGATTAAATAACTATTAGTTCTACATAAATATATGCAACAAGCTGCTCGCCCCGGCTTCGCACGGGTACCTGGATAAAAAATAGCCTATATGTTATTCTGATGTCTATGCTATATTACTGTTAAGTTTCATATTAATCCGTTCAGTAGTTTTTGCGTGAAAGAGTAACAAACAAACACACACACACACTCACTCACTTACAAACTTTTGGACTTATAATATTAGTAGGAAGTAGGATGAAATGGAATCAACCTCGGACTATTCTCTACACTACCCAATAGAGGAAAATCATCTAAATTGGACCACAAGATAAAAATATATGGTCTTACATAAAAAATAGATATTTATAGGCGTCGAATTGAAAACCTCCTGTTATGGTCGATTGAAAAACTGTCGATGTTCTCTATTCGGTAGCTATTTATTTTATTTATGCGCAATTTTTGTCACACGATTTGATTTCCTTGTTTGGTTTATCAAGTACCTAATAACTAATAGCTATATTTGGCTACAAAATATTGTCTCACCTTCACTTTACGACTGCATTACACATGTTGATATGGTACAGAATGACGTAATTCTAAAAGAAACACAACATTATGATGCAAAACAGATAACAAAGTTGTTATCTCAGATGCAATATGTTTGGCAACCTTGACGATTCGGAAGGATTTTTCTAGTTATTTTGCTAAGGCGAGATCAGAGTTTGCTAAAACTAAAAAAACCGGCCAAGTGCGAGTTGGACTCACGCACGAAGGGTTCCGTGCCATTATCTATAAAAATGGCAAAAAATCACGTTTGTTGTATGGGAGACCCGCTTAAATATTTATTTTATTATGTTTTTAGTATTTGTTGTTATAGCGGCAACAGAAATACATCATCTGTGAAAATTTCAACTGTCTAGCTATCACGGTTCATGAGATTACAGTAACATACAGACGGACAGACGGAAGCGAAGTCTTAGTAACAGGGTCCCGTTTTACCCTATGCGTACGGAACCCTAAAAAGTAGAAGAAATAGGGAATGCAGATATTTCTATTTCAAGCAGCGATAGGCTTGCAACCTGTCACGCATGGAAAAAGTAAACTGTAAACATGTGTCAAATTTAACTTTTGGACGTGACTCTGACTAACCCCTTTAGACATCTTCAAAGATCTGATCGCCTGGAGATCTGAGTAGATGTCTACCATACTTGAGGATAAGTCGTGATCCCATTACATTTATTCTTTTATGATCAATTATTGTCACGATCAATATGAAGTCCTTTTAAGAAGTTACGGAATGCTACAATAGAGATTCTATTATGATTTATGGAGTTTTATTAAAACTATGGCATTTGTTTTACAACATTGAATGGAAATTCCAAAGATACTAGTTAGGGATTTGCCTGTGATTATGTTAATCATTATGTTTAAGGGACAATGCATGAATTTATGAATTTAAATTATAAGAGTGGGGTGAGAGCGCTGGTTGTGGCCAACACATTTAAATTTTCAAATAAACGGTTTATATTGAAAATAATGATTAAAACTACGATATTTAAACAACATAGAATAGAGTATAAATTTATCTATCTCTTAGGCTAAGCAAAGGTTTTGTAACAGGCGATGTTTATTTATTAATTACTAGCGACCCGCCCCGGCTTCGCACGGGTTTAATACATATAAACCTTCCTCCTGAATCACTCTATCTATTAAAAAAAACCGCATCAAAATTCGTTGTGTAGTTTTAAAGATATAAGCAAACATACATACATACATACAGACGCGGGAAGCGGAAAGCGACTTTGCTTTATACTATGTAGTGATTAATATTTAAATAGACAAAGCGGGAAATCATTAGTTGTGGTCAATCAAGATAAAGCATCACAACAGTCGCTCATCAAAACGGACCATAGACAAAGAATTGCACTAACTATAGATTTTAAACAAGTTTGTTTGCTATGCCCAGTTATTGACTGCCAAAATGAAAATGACTAAAACCAGGGTAGGCACCACAAACGGTTTTTCTTTACTCATAAATGTCAATAAAATACTTGTTCGGATTTTACATTTTTGTTTAAAATATTAAATAAATTAATTTAAATGTTGGCATTTGCCAATTGTAATATTTGAACGTGCCTCTGACTAACCCCTTTGGACATCTTCAAAGAACTTAGCGCCTGGAGATCTGAGAGGATGTCCATTGTACTTGGGGATTACAGTCGTGATCCTATTTAATTTCATTTTTGTTTATTCTTGGTCACCCTTAGTTCAGTGACCCTCTGAATTTCTTGTGGTAACTTTAGTGTACCTATTTAATGTTTAACTTTGCACTGAAAGAACTTGGGGTTCATTCAATTTTAAGCACATTAATAACGCCCGATGAATAACGGAGCTTCAGCGTTTCATTCTAACTACTGCACCTAGAGTCCCCAATTATTATTTAATGGGACATTAAAATGTCTCTTTTTATTAAGCTGCAATACATCCACTGCTAGGCATAAATTTTCCTTCAAACGCCATGATGATGGGTTTCGAGATATTTTACAAATAAGCGAATCATAGAGGGGTTCTTATTATACGAGGCCCATGAACATTTAAGATTATAGTTATTATTATAGTCATAGAAACACAAAACAAGTATGCTCATTCACCAATTAAAATTAAAAGAGAAAGCAATCAAATATTCGTTATTGAAATAAATGTGTGAAATCACACACACGTAGAACTATTTTAATGCAGCCTTAATATCAATTGGAGATTATGGAAATGGCTGTTAGAGCTGACCTAATCCAGCTAGAGTCATCGGGATTTCCCGGTTGGCTGCCTGCGAGCCAATAGGCTGCAGGGGCTCTCCACCTATAGGGAACCAGCTCTTTGTATGAGAAATTGAATAGGATAATGTCGGGAAGTAGTAAGTTAAAATCAGTTGAATGAAGCAAGAAAATTATTCAACAAAATTGCTTTGCCAAAGTCAATTCCTATGTTGGAAATTTTTCCAAGCATCGAGTATGGCTATAAGTTCAATGGATAGAGTTATGCAAGGGTTATAACAAACAGTCAATTTACAAACAGAAAAATCGATGCGTAACCGTTTACAACTCTATCATCGCGACCCAAGACCGCGAGTAATCGTGGGAAGCCAAACGTCAATCCACCCCATCGCTATCGATTGTACAGCACAGCCGTGGCATTCTGCGAACAGCTGAGCACCGGTCCGAGGTTATTCAGCCGGGTTGTTTAGACGCAATGCAGATCACGTGTGCGCTGAAAAACCTAGAGAGCCTTCCGAATACGCCCTGAGCGTTGCCTCTTCTTCTAGCCGAAGCGTCGCGACGCAGGGGGGAGCGAGGCGGAGAGAGCGAGCCGCGGTAAGTTAGCGTGGCGTCTGCGTGTCGCGAGCGAGGAGAAGCGCGAAGCGGTCGATGGACAGCGCGCGCAAGCGGGGCGCGTCGGCCGGTGGAGAGCATTCCTCGCGGAACAGTCGCGCCGAGCGGTCGGCAGCAAGAGATAAGAGACCTCTTGGGCCATCAGTCGGCAGTCGCGTCGACGCCGTCGTCGGCGATGGAGCACGACGACGAGCGGTCGCTGTCTCTCGGGACGGAGGTTTCAGCCTCTGTTCCTCCGCCGAGCCCTTTGACGGGATGCTATCTGCTTGCGGTCATCGGCGAGCCGCACACTCAGGAGCACAAGGAGATTATACTGCAGCGCCTGGTTAAAGGTGAGTGCGGTCGCGACGACCTGTCGCAGTGACAGCTGTCAGAGAACACCGGCCGGTGTTCCGCCCATCTGGTGCGGCGTTAGAAACATCTTTTTTCCTGCGTGTTCGTTGGTTGCGGACGCACTTTCTCCGTCTTTTCTGCGATTGGGAGTGTTTTATTGCATGTGATTGCATTGTAAGTGTTAAAAGTTGCGCTTACATAAGTGCCGGCGTGGTTCTGTCGCAGTGTCGTTAGTGCTAGTGTATGCGGCCGGCTTCGTCTACCTTTCCTGTTACGTCACCGGCGTAGAACAGACAACACTATTAGGCTGATTGAATAATTTAATGGAGTCGCTGCGATGGCGCATGACAGTTTTTGTGTCAAGTAATTTTACGCTGAGTAGTTTTATTTCTTACTTTGATGTCGCCGCAAGTTTTTTGTCATCATCTTCAAAAGGGGTACCCCCTTTTTATTATTTCTTTAGAAAATATAATCGTGATTTTGTATTTTGTTGTACTTAGATATCTATTTATCAACTTTCTTTGATTAGATGATATACCTATACTTGCATTTCCGTAGTAGGCACCGGACATGTTTTTACAACTGCGGCTGAAAATTGAACCTGCGACTCTTCAGTACGAAGCCGGCATATCAACTACTGCGCTACTAAAGTCAGCTGTAGACATATTGTTTGCTTAATTAGCAAACATTTTTAAAATACACAACACAATCCGACAAACTTTTTGTAGCCTAAAATGTACCAGCTTTAGGTAAATAGGTTTTTTGCAAAAATGATATTCATCCTTTACAATTTATTTTTTATTTGCAATACGGTAATAGTTTTTCACATGTACGAGTATAAGCGATATACCGAATTAAATGATTAATTTTTATTCAATTACTTAATCAATAAAATATTTTTATTCATATACATTTTATATACCTTAAAGAATTAGTACTTCAAAAACTTCAAAAATTACATTATCATTTCATTTTTACAATTGTCAAAACTTTGACGTTTATTTCATTTGAAAAGTTTTATTAAAATACGTATATCTGTAGGTCCAATCAATTTTGATATCTAATTGAGACTTTTAAAGAAATAAAACAAAACTCTTCGTCAAAACGAATTCTCTTCATTTTAAAACGTAATTTTAAAAATCGAAAAGGATTTTCGACGACTTTGAGGAGAAAGGATTTATGGCGTAATAAAACATTATATAACAATAATCATGCACCTACCTCAAATAAGTACATTAATATAACAAGTAATTTCAACCAAATAGCCCGAGTCTTCCAAAAATCCCACCCTATGTAATGTCCCACGAGGCAATAAACCTCGTAATAGTCTTGGTGCCCGCAACGAATCCATTGCTATAGAAAGAAAGGCTCTATTGATTTTCTTGGCTTCCTTTTCACTCGTGACTTGCCGAAAATGTAAGCACGTAGGTGCCTTAACAAATGGTAATAATAGTTCCAACCACACATCTTGTTACGAAATCGCTTTCTTGTTACGAAACTTATTCGTTTCGAACGCATTTTAAAATCGCAAATTCCAAATAAGAACTTTATCAATATTAGAAACACTGGCAGTTTTGAACACAACTGTTGACTGGAAATTAAAAAGAATACGATTTTATTTTTTATATTTGGCCAGTTCCTCTTTGTTCAAAATTAAAGATTTATCATTATTATTCAAGGATTATTATGATAAAATTAAATGAGATAAACACAGATTGTTGTGATATCTACTCGTAAAATAAAACAATAATGCATAATAGGTATTATAATAAAGAAATTGATATGGATAAGCTATTACTTACGCTATCAATAAATATTCATGAAAACGAATCAGCATTTCAAAGGAATATTGAAAGAAATAGAATTTCAAGCTGACGGCGCGCAGATGAAAATGGTAAATGTTACGCTTCGGTGAGTGAAGCGGCGGCCGGTCTACGACGGCCGTCTAAGAATGAAGTAGTAGTAATTACAGTCACTGCTATTTTACGGTCGTTTTTTCACCAACACTGAATTTTTATTGAAATAAAATGTAAGTTTCAAAAAGAGATGAACATTATCACGATGCTTTAAGACTAATATAGCGTGAACGCGACTTTAAATCATAACAATTGGAGGGCCGTCTTACGACGGTCGTCGTGGAGGAAACCGGGGTTTAAGAGACGAAAACCTGAAGTATTGTAATAAGGGTCATCGGATAAGTATATCTACTTAAGGAAAGGATAATATTATACGAATAGAAGCACTTTTTCGCCCTTAGGGATAAGCGGCTACTTTTTTGTATGCCTCTTGTAGATAGATACAAATAGCCATGCTTTATATAGCATATTATCATCCTTAGAACCACCGCACCATCGCACACGACTATTTAGGAATACAGTCAAAGTCAAATGGCAGATATATTTTAACAAAATCATAAGGATCACTTTGAAAAACCTGAGCTAGGTGAAGCTGTTTCGCGACCAAGCCTGGAAGAATCAGGCAAATGACACAGATTGGTGCCTATCATTTTTTTCGATGATCCTTTTCCTTATGCTATGTAGAGCTCCAGTGTGGAGCGACAAATCTTACTTAAACTTAAGGTATGTTATGCCTTGTGTTTCTAACTCCACCGACAACCACACCCTTCAAATCTAAACATAAGTATAGCCTATTTCACTTTCAAAACTTTCGTAAGTTTTTTTTATATCTTTACTTTTAAAAGGGGCTTTGAATCGCTTAGCGATTATGTCAGTCCTGTTACAACTTGCAACTATTGACTACGACTTAACTATATTATAAACAAATCTGAAAAGAGCCATAGCCTCCTCGGCCAGCGGAGCAGATAAGACACTTTGAAGTACACTAATGTTCAAAAGATTTAAATTATATTGATTATGCATGTGAGATCTCAGTGACTGGCTCCGGACACATTCCACCAGAAGATGGTGAACATCTTCCATGACTCCGCAAGTATCGCAGTTGGGGGAGTCACAAATGTTCATTTGATGGTTAAACTTGAGACTTTCGTGAGTTGTACTACACATTATGACACAACGGGAATAAATTAACGATTTCAACAATTTTATCATTTATTCATTTTAAAAATCATTTTGTACATTTCAATATCGAATGCTATAAAATCAATTCTTTAATCTTGCAATGATGAATAGAACTGGCAAAAAACATTCGGTGTCGTTGTGTAGTTGAACGGCCGCTTAAAATGTATTGTTGAACCAAATAAGTATTACGTCTAACCTAAAGAGACAGGAAAAAACCAGAGTACTAGATAAATTAGTATTTTTCACGACGTCGCGTCGATGGTGGATGTACCGGCTGAGACGCGAGAGATTCGATTCCCGGACTGTAAATATTTGTAAACAGATATTATTTCATCATCATCATTAACATCATTTCAGCAGATCGATCTACTGCTGGTCATAGGCCTCCCAAAGATCGCCAAAATGACCGGTATTGCGGTGCCCACATTCGGTTTCTATTTGAAACTGGTAAAATAATATGACGACTTTGAATTACAGTTTTTGCGCCAAAAAATATTACGCTAAGTTCTTGCATTTCTTGCTTTGATACCGTTTTTAGCCATAATATATAAAGTACATCTTGATTATTTATTTAAAGAAAGAAACCGGTAATGGCGACTTTGCGATGTTAGTTTGAAAATCTTGATTGCAGCTGGAACAATTTTTGACATGATGAGAAACCATCATGTCAAAAATAGACATCGATAGTACTAAGAGAAACTGATTGAAATGGATTGCAACAAATCTTAAGTAACCTAGGGGCAGAACAATAACTATAACTATTGGGTTTTGTTGTATTGCATTACATTAGGATCACAACTGTAATCCACAAGTACAGTAGACATGCTCTCAGATCTCAAGGCGCTTAGATCCTTGAAGATGAATATTAATAATCAGAATAATCAATTTATTGGTAAAAACTATTACACGTCAGAAATCTTATTACATATTATAATATAATTCATTCAAATGTTCAAATATAATATAGCTAATCTATTAATAGTTAAGATAAATTATTCAAATATAAAAAAATGTATAAATTATTGCAATTTGCATAATAAAAGCTTTGACATAGAACGCCATTTCAACGACCCATGATTTTAATTTGAATTTAAAATATGGCAGACTGGGCGCTCTTACTATATTCTCCGGCAGGCGGTTATAGACAGAACGACGTCTAAAAGGGGTTAGCCAGAGACAGGTCCAATCATTATGTTTGGCACAATACCTACATTTTGCAGTTAGCATCCCACAGTAGGGTTTTGTCCAACACTAAAAAAATAATAATCGTTTGGCCTAAAAGACACATCGGAAATGCCAATGCAATGATAATGCAGATTTAGGAGGCGCGTGTCAGCGCGTGCGCATTGCGTCATGCTTTCATGTTTATTTGTTTTTATTACGAACTGCTTTTCGGGATTCTATCATTACTTTTTGCAGTTGCCTTGAGATTATAATTAAACTTGTTTTTGAAACATTCGTCATCATCTGATAGACTTACAGTAAAGAAACATGTATCCCGCTTTTCAGAAATTTCAATGAATTCACATTCATATATTTTTATATTCTTACCTTATCACTACATAGTATAAAGCAAAGTCGCTTTCCGCTTCCCGCATCTGTAAGTATGTATGTATGTATGTTTGCTTATATCTTTAAAACTACACAACGGATTTTAATGCGGTTTTTTTTAATAGATAGAGTAATTCAGGAGGAAGATTTATATGTATAATAACATGCTACCCGTGCGAAGCCGGGGCGGGTCGCTAGTATATTTATAAAACAAAGTCGTGTTAGTTACACCAATTATAACTTAAAAACGGCTAGACCGATTTAAATGGTAAATGCCTCCCCGAATAGCAGAAACTCTATAAAAACATTTTGAAAAATAAAGAAAAAAAAAACCAAAAGTTATACTGAAATCAAACTGAATTAAATGAAAGTGTACCTATATCAAAAAAATGCCCATAATCTTCATTAGTACATCCGTGCGAAGCCGGGAGGACAGCTCAGAACCTAAATCGTTTACCTGGGATCAAACCCAGTCTGGCTCTTGCATCTCAACCAGGCACTCACCCCGCCATCGTGGTCGTCGATAAATGCGAAAAAGCAATACCCTCACAGCAGTCGGTTAAACAGCAAATGAGCCCGTTGTCCTAACTCAGCACGGACCGCGACGCGAAAGGAAAGTACTCGTATGCAATCTATAATTACTAGTCGCATGCCGGAGCTATCGCATCGGACGAGATTGGCTCCGTGTCCATTGTGCCACGATATACCGGAACAAGAACACGATAACTAATGCAAAATGTGAGCATGTCCTAATATAATGTTTGAACGTGCCTCTGACCACCTCCAATAGACATCTTCAAGGATCTAAGTGCCTGGTGATCTGAGAGGATGTCTTTTTTAGGTCACGGGCGATATATTTTGTTAGGTCACTAACTATATATCCTTTTATCAAGTTTTTTGATCTGTCATGCTGACAAGCAGGATTGAACCTCAAACAGAAGGATAATCGAATTATTAGGATTCGAGAAAGTCATAATATCATTCATGTAAAAGTTCAAAGAGAACTTGATGGTTTGTACGACCTGTCACAGGTAACTTAGGAATCTGGAATTGTATGACAGACTGGAGAATATCAGGCATTTTCTGTTGTCAATAAAAACAAAGCTATGCCTGTTCATTACTTTTTATTCTAGCATATATACCAAAAACTTTTATTATTTTCATTATCTAGCTGGAATCGAACCACAAATTATCATAATAAAAGAATAACTCACAACTAAGCACATTGCGTAACTTCAGTAAATCACTGGCTATTTTCAACAAAGAAACCGACTGCTGATGTAGCCATATTGGCAACTGGAGTATAGAACAGAATAGAATATTCGAATAGAATCGGTTAGTGCTGCTCTAAAGTCAATATTTAGCCTATTTTTTGACAGATGTTGTCATAATATTCATGTATGCTTTTATAATGGAGTTTTTAGACTGCCCGAAGACGTTTGTCATGGCATAACGACTGTTATATCTTAAGACGCTGCCAGTCGACGATTATTTTTGTTCGAAACGAAAAAAGAAATACTTGTGAACAAGCCACATCTCCTATTTTATAATGTATAGTATATGTGAATAAAGATGTACCCATCTTTAATCACTTCGATAAATAATCCTACCGACCGCTGCAATGATGACAAACACACGTCCGCGCGTGGTCCGCCTTAGCTTTTCGAATAAATTAATGATATAAATTATGTATAATTACTTATCAAAAATCTATCCTAATAGAAATCTAGATCTACATATTACCTATCTTTAACAATAAATCACAAGTTGATTTTAATAGTAGGTATATAAAATATTTCGATCATAAATTCTAAAACGTATCATTTTGAAATAATATTTTTATCGTGAAAAGTTTCTGCAATTATGTTTTCAGCTTAATAGAAATCTAGGTAGGAACCTGAAGTAATATACTTATAAAAATAGGAGATGTGGCTTGTTCAGAAGTATTTCTTTTTTCGTTTCGAAAAAGAGCAATCAGCGACTGGCAGCCTCTTAATGGTTTTGGTAATGGCCGGTTATGTGTTGATGAATTCCAGACTCGGCCTAATCCGATTAACTAAGACGTAAAGCGAAGGTCAGAGGTCAGGTCAAGGTCACTTCCTGTCGGCAATACCAGACTTATAGGAACTTGCGCAGATTTTGAAAAGCACTTGTTTTAAATCAAAGGGTTACTTACATGTTGAAATTGATTGGTATATTTATAAGTTGAATTACATAATATCAAATTATTACATTTTATAAACGAGAAAAAAACCAACGAAAATGTTTAGGCCAATCGAAAAGTCAAGAGACAATATAGTTTTTACGTTTTCTGAAGGAGCCATTATTTCTAATAACTTACTAGTTTAACTTAGGTATAATTACTTATTCATTATGTATCACTTATATTAGTAATCGCCTCCATGGCGTAGGCCTGTCCTACTTTCTTTATATATTTATGTTTCAGAATTAGAAGCAACTTATGATTCCTACATAAATACAATTAAAATGTGTACAATTAAGTGTAAAGAAAACATATTTTTTTTTGTAGTATGGACAAAGGTCCGGTCGGAAATAATAGCTTACATTGGCTGGGAATGTTATAATTGATTGATGAGATGAATAAACAATTTAAATTAATTTACCTTAGGGTAGTTTTTGCTGGAAAATGCATTTAAATAAAACTACGCTTAGTAGTAATCTTATATATAAAATTTCCATGTCACAATGTTAGTTACCGTACTCCTCCGAAACGGCTTTACCGATTTTTACCAAATTTTATATGCATATTCAGTAAGTCTGAGAATCGGCTACTATCTATTTTTCATACCCCTAAGTGATCGGGAAAAGCGGAAAGTGCTTTTTTCAGTGGGATTGATGACATTTGACAGGACAACGTCTGTCGGGACAGCTAGTAATATATAAAAGATGACATGGGTAGGAAAGGATGAGTTGTTGAGATGATAGAGGGAAATGGAAGAATAATAGACGTGCTGACTCCACCTAAGTGGGGTAAAAGCAGGAAGGCGATGATGAGTTAGCTACTAAAAAATAACGTCTTGAACCAGATAAAACAAAAAATATTATAAAAAAACAAAACCCGATTGCTAAACTAATTAAAAATGTGTGTATTTGGAGGAGGCATATTTAAAGAGAAAAAAAATGTATTTTTTCACGACTGTAATTCCCAAGTACGATAGACATCCTCTCAGATCTCCAGACGCTTAGATCCTTTGAAGATGTCTAGTGGGGGTAGTCAGAGGCACGTCCAAACATTATATTTGGCACATGCCCACTTTTTGCAATAGTTAGCATTCCATACGTGACAGGTTGCAAGCCCATCGTCGTATTTAAAAAATATAATAAATTGCCAATGTCACTCCTACAATTGAGACGAATCCAACGACACCTTATATGTTGTAATCTGTCAAGTCGTTTGAGCTGTATAACGTGTTAGAGAAATGGACATACATAGACATACATTTAATACGCTCGAAAATCATTACACTGGGTTATCACCATATATTGTGTTGTCTTTGGTTTCACCCAAATACATCGATATGTAGCCTCGTGCCTCGCGTTTCCGGTTCCATGGCCAAATGTATCACCATCGACTGTCATTCGATCCTAGAAACCCTACGTTGATTCATTGGACGGAAGTGCGCTGCTATTTCCTTATGAAGCGTGCAGGGGAACACACTGATCCGTTATAATTCGTCGCGATTGCAGCTGTTGTTATTATTCGAAGCAATGGTCCCTTTTAGGATACTATTTAGATCAGTGACCAGCTTGTCGACGAGCTATGTTTTGGATGAAAAACAAAAGTTATAATTTTTCTTTGAAAATGGCTGAACACGCTGCCGCTTCTAGATACTACGCAACGTAAGTTTTTGATAATTGAATGCGTTTTTATAACATTTTCCGTCTTATTAGGGTAGAGACTGCTCATACAAAAACAGAAATATTTTAACCGAAACAACACACAGCTTAATTAAAACTTGAATTGATAACTTGATAATTTCCCTTAAAAAAATCCTTTACGACGACTAAGAACGAGTTCTAATTTAGGAATAACTAACGTGTATAGAGTTTTTGTACAAGGATACAGTTTATAGTATGAGCACATACATACCGGATTATGAACACCAACTGAGAATAATTACTCAAAGTTTCTCCGCTTTTTCATGGTAGCTTCAAGTAAGCTGATTTTCCCAAATAGTTCCATCAACAGTACTTATGGGAAATTTTATTCCTATTAGTTCTGTTTCGTTTATAATAATCATTTGACATTTCTACAGCTTGCATCAATCCTACAATAAAATCATTCCCCTTCGAACAATTTTCATACCCCGAAATGTTATTTTAAATTCAGTATAAGTAAAACAATAAATAAATTAAAGCTTGTTGGCTTCTAGGTCGACGAACACACAAAATGTATGACATAATAATCGAGCGCGCGCCGCGTGAATATCAATGATTATCTTATAAAACCATGATTTTAATGTTATCCCATCTGCAATATGATTTTTTTGGTTGTATTTGTAATTTGTCAGGAATAGGATAATAAAAGATTTTTTTTTGGAAAATCCACCGGATATGTTTACTTTGGGTAAAACCAAAAGTGCTTTCTAAAATTTGGGCAGGACAACGTCTGAAGGGTCAGGTAGATTTTTTTATTGTTACAGTAATTTTTGGTTATCTTTGTTGTGTGAATAGTGCCGCGGTCACGCACACAAAAGCGTATGTCTATACACATCACGATTACAAGTACTGCCCACTCGCCTTCGTGAGATAGTGTGCAGCCGCAGACGGAAGGTAGTTGAAATGATTAAATAAAAAAATATTGGTGGACTTTACATAAACTAGCAAACCTTGTACTATGGGAACCAGATGACCAGATAACTGATACTTTTTTAAGTATGTAACTGTTTACATAAGTACTTGTTATACATATTAACACCCAGATACAGAATAAACATCTATGTTCACCCCACAAATGTTTAACCTGGGTGGGAATCGAAACCACAACCTACAGCGCAGAAGGCAGAGCTACTACCAACTGAGCTGTGAGGCCTATTAGTAAGATTGCTCCTCTTCTATTCCACCTGTTCTATAAACAAGGTCCAGTGAGTTAATGACGTCACAGTCTTTCGAGCAGAACCATACGGAACACACGTTACCCAATCAATGATTAGCAAAGCCGTATTTTGATGTTATTCATTTTATTGGTACTAACAATGAGGTAAGTCTTTATTATAATGAATTGTTTCCCTAAAGGATTTCCTTATTGAGTTTTCTTCGGGAAGTTGAGTATTTTCACGTCTATACTAATTTGTGATTGTTTGTTTGTTTGTTTGCATCGAATTGGCTCCGAAACTACTAGACTAATTTGTCCTACATTATCCCTGATGAACATAGGCTAGAATATTTTCAAAAATATTAGTGATCCGTATGAAAACTTCGATAATGTAACCCAATGTGTGAAAAAAAAACAAAAAAAAAAATCTTATATCGCTTACGCTGCGGAAATTATTGACAATAGAGCAAAGTAATGTACTACATTTTTATAGATAACATCAATATGTATAAAAAAGTCCAGAATACCATATGTCTAACTATTAGGGATCCGTATGAAAACTTTGATAATGTAACCCAAGGTGTAAAAAAAATACCCATAAAATTATTATTATACCCGTGCGACGCCGGGGCGGACTGCTAGTCTTTTAATAATTCTTTAAATGCTACTACTCTACGATGTTCGACGGAAGATATGTAAGACTACATGTTTTTTTAGTAGCTAGTTTTAATCTAATATTGTTTGTTCTAATCCGATTGTTGTCGTAACTAATGGTTGACAATGTTGGTAAACATCATACTTATTAGAATAAGCCAGTTCCATACTAAACCTACATCTAATCCTACAAAAACTATACAAAAATAGAATCAGGACTACAACTAGGTAGGCTCAAAGACCCGGTTCTGGTGACTACCCCGGTTTTGGTCATTTTACATTTTTGCAGTACACTTAATTGACCACATCTAAATATTTCCTGTTTTGTCTATTTAAATATGAATAATACATAAATAAGTATCGCCTGTTACAAAAACTTTGCTTAACCTAAGAGATAAATAAACACTCTATTCTGTTATTTAAAAATCTTCCCACCCTACACGATCAGTAGGTACACGGTGCCGTGACGGTAGACATCCTCTTAGATCTCCAGGCGCTTATATCCTTGGAGATAACATTATCACTTGACACCAAGCCCACATTTTGCAGTTGTGAGCATTCATACGTGACAGATTGCAAGCCCATCACTGCTTATCTTACTAATTATTAAAAATATATGATTAAAAATGCGAAAGTTTGTGTAGATAATGTATGTGTTGTTAAAGTCAAAAATTATCTATTTAAATAAAATCAGAAAAATAATAAAAAAACACAAGTAGGTATTGTAAGCAAAATGAATGGGCACAACTGTTACGAAGTGTTGCTATTTCTTCTCCCCGTTTATGCCACTACATTGTATTTTATAGTGATGTGTCACGTTTTACTCATTATTATACCTATCGATACTTTTTGCAACAGAATAGACGATATAAATGAAATAGCACATTAACACGTTATTTAAAAAAATGGCAATTGTGTCTAATATGTATTGACCACTTGCTATCCTGACAGACGTTGTCCTGTCAAATTCATTTTTTTTATAAGAACCTTCTCCTGATAATAACGTATACAACAAAAAAAGAATTAGCGAAATCGGTTCAGCTGCGCTTTAGATTTGCGATTAGCAACACATTCAGCGATTCATTTTTATATTATAGATTAACATTGTTACCCACTGAATAAAGTATCCCATCAAGCATTGGCAATTAAATGAGATTAAGTAGTGGTAAAGTTGTTTTATAAGGTAAATATATGGCAATCAAGCAATATACTTGTTATAAGCAAAATTTATTATAAAGATAATAAAATATTATCAATTGAATCAAAGCAAAATTGGTGGATATGTCACACAGCGCTATTTAGCCCGAAACAAGGCAAAGCTATGGGAACCAGAAACTAATAGAAAACTTACAGATTTTTATTAATTTTTGTTTATTTCGATGGAAATTTTGATTTTTAAGAATAGTCCAGCAGTTCATTGATTATTATTGTTTATCCAGGTAGTTTTATTGAAGTTGGTTGTTCATTCAGTTTTTATTCGTAATTATATCGACACAGCCCACCTCTAGTTCTATTGTCTTAGTCGCAGTATGTAGACCTTAACACGATCAAGCACAGATAATATAACAAAAAGGTAATTAGGCCTCCACTCATCCGAAACTTGACAGGCGAGACTCGAGACGGCTTCTCTTGTCTTAAGGGTTACATAACGGTTCAGGCGTAAAAATATTATTAAAAGTTCTTTATTGTTGGTAACACTTTATAAAAAATAAACGCGTAAAAGGTAAAAACACTTTTCAACATTAATTAAGCTTTTTTAAAGGCGTTCTGTGGTTCAAACGGAGCTATTTTATTTCGAAAATAACGAGCAAACGGAAGATATTAATCATTTGCGCAGACAGGTAGGTACGCATTGAATCACAGTTTGACAGTTCTACAAAACAATAATTACATTATTTATTAACAAAACTTTTATATTTGAAATTTTGTATATTTTTTATACGCGACGGTACGGAGATAATATATATATTGCGTTTGGGGTGAGCGGATGTTTGTGTGTGCTAACCAATGTTGCCATATCTCCAAAATTACTAGTCCGATTTTGAGGCGATTTTCAATGATGGGTTTGGTTATAAAATTACTTTCTAGAAGGTTGGGCAAAAATCCTACAATACCATCTATTTTTCAGTAGATAAGCTGATTTTCCCGAATAAATAGAAAGTTTAAACAAAACACTGAAATTTAAACCGATTATAACAAAATATCGGGTAGAACGATCCAAGATGGCGGACAATCGGGTTCTAGATCCAATTAGTAAACGCAGGGCTTCATTTCGGTGGGGGCATTATAAATCGAGATTATATAATTTCCGTGTAGCGATTAGGCTAAGGGATTCTCGGTAAAGGCCTGCGCAAGCCAAACCTATCTAATACCTTTAAAAGAGAAATTCTTGTATTTATTATATAATCTGAATCTCGGAAACTGCTCTAACGATTTTCATGAAATTTAGTATGCGGGGTTTTCGGGGGCGATAAATCGATTTAGGTAGGTTTCAATCTTAGACAACGTCGTTTTATCCGTGTTTTCAGGCAATAACTACCAAGCAAAGCTCGGTCATCCAGCTATAATGCTGGGTAGAAATATGGTGAAAATTCAGAGGATTAGTGTTTTGAGATCATAATCGCATCATTATTAGTAGCGTTATCTAATCTCAATGGATATCTACGAGTATGGAGCTCTAGAAACTATATCAAGCTACGTTCAAGCCGAAGTTAATGAGACTAAAAACCGACGACAAGACGCCTCTCTCCCTCTCTGTGAGATACTGACAGATCGTTTAGTTTTAACGGTTTATTTATTTATTTTCTCAGAAGAATTACAAACTCACAGAGAAAACTAAAAATAAATAATATTTCGTTTATTTAAACCAACTTTAATAAAAGAGGAGGTAAATCTGCGGCTTTTTCGATTTCAAAGATCCGAGGCATTCGCATTTTGTGGTTATCATTCCAAAATATTTCAGGCATTTTTAGAGAGATTCCGAATTAACGCACAACTGAATTGTTCTAAATCGTGACCGAATCAGGAACAAATTACAAACGAACTTTGAACTGCTGACCCGAACCGAGAATTTGCTGTTATTTGAAATTATAATGTAATTAAATCTGGAATTTGACTAATATTATATTCCTCTGTATAAACAAGTTATTAAAAAACATAAAACCCGACTGCAAAAAGTATTGTTATACCCCCCTTTTTGGAGAAGGGCACGCCATATTTAAAAAATATATATTCTATGTCACTCCCACAAGTTATGTTGTATTATGCTGTGCCTCGTGGTTTACTCGCGTAAAACTTAAAGAAATAATTAATAATTAGCCATTACTCAGAGAAATACATTGCAATTCAAAAATCGATTGCACAATAAATTTGGAGTCACTGACTTGTTGCCAGTTGTAGAAAAATAATTGCACGAAAATATATTTTTTTAAAGAGCTTACTTTTGCATGAATGTTATTTTAAAGAAATTTATACTCAGCGAGAGTATAAATTTCTTTAAAATAACAATCATGCAAAAGTAAGCTCTTTAAAACCATTAAATAATGATTGCACGACATTTTATGCTTTAAAATGAGGAAAACAACAGCTATCATCAAATCACGGATTGCACAATTTTATATTAAATTTGCACTGGTAACCCCTTTGTTTACAAAAAAGATCTCTGATTATGGAACGTAATATATGAGAGTGTACCTAAAATTTATTCCAAGCTTTAAGATAATTCTTTGTTTGTCTAGCTAGACAAACACTAGCCTAATAGCCGATTATCATGTGTTGATAATCAGCTGTTTTAATGTCCAACCGAATCAAGTGAGTCACGACCACTAAATTCGGTTGACCTCGTCTCGTCGTAAAACCTTCTCGTAACTAATGTCAGGTTTATGCAGCTGTACTGAAGATTGATGGTCTAGTTTAAGCAGACTGTCTGTCGTGACATGAGACAGGTTTCTGTCTGTCCTTTTGTGGATTAAAGTGCTTGAAAGTACTAGTCTTCATTTAAGAAGGTCACTATAGTCACTACATATACACTACACTACACTATAGTCGCTTTCCGCTTCCCGCGTCTGTATGTATGTATGTTTGCTTATATCTTTAAAACTACACAACGGATTTTGATGCGGTTTTTTTTAATAGATAGAATTATTCAGGAGGAAGGTTTATATGTATAATAACATGCTACCCGTGCGAAGCCGGGGCGGGTCGCTAGTAAGAAATAAAAGCTGTGCATCAATAGATTTTTTGGTATGAAATATTTATACGCGCATTGTTTTTAACGGTGAAGGAAAACATCGTGAGGAAATCAGTTATTTTTATAAGCAGCGGTATTATGTCAAAACATAATGTTTGGACGTGCCCTTTAGACATATTCACGGATATAAGCGTATTTCTAAATACCAGTTGTGATCCTATTTCATTTAATTTTCAATATAAGCAGTATTTCATTCAGCGCCAAACACCAAAAGTAGTAATAACATTAGCGCCTGCTATTTTTGGAAATATTACTGGAACGAAGATCGTAACTCCAGAGTCATACAATCTCTTATATTTTTTGTTTCATCGATGACGTACCAACCAACAACTTTTATTAGGTACGAGCAAAAATAATTTTAGGGTATACTTTATTTATGATACACACAATGTTGTTCTTGTAGGGAATCGCGAACCCAATAATATGTCTAAATACAGTAGTCAGAGGAACGTCCAAACATTACATTTGGTATATGCCCATATTATGCACTAGTTAGCATTCCATACGTGACAGGTTACAAGCCCATCGCCAATCCTAACAAAAAAAAAAACACGAATGTAATCCCCAGGTATATAAACATCTTCCTAGATCTCCAAACACTTAAAATAATTAAAGATGTCTAAAAAGGATAGTCAGTGGCACGTACAAAACGTACATGTTTCATTTGATACTAAACCACATTTTGCAGCGCAGTTTCCCACCTTTCCAACACGGCTGTACCTAATTTCGTAGTGAAAATTCACTGACCTAAAAATATAAGGACAAAACAACACGAAGAACATAAATTACTATACACAGCAAAGTTTTATAATTTCGGAATCTTCATCTATCTTTTAAGTAGCAATTTTTGCAAAAGAAATATTAGCTTCAGATTATAAACATAATTTAAATTGCAAATGTGAGATTCTGGTAATATTTCACTGGGTATTAGGGGAGGGGAAATTAAGGAGGGCTATAAAACTACCTTATTATGACTCAGTAGGCAGTTTACCTTCTCATTAAGTCTCTTTGGCAAATATTTATTTGTTAATGAATAATTCCTTATAAAACATCTGGGATTGTTTACATTGACAGGTTGTTTGGCCGACATCGGCCAAACAACCGGACCTAGAATTTTTTTATTTGAAGGGTGTATTTGTTTAGGGGTGCACTAAGAAAGGAATCCCCAAAATTCATTAGCTAATAGGGGGTCTGAAAATAGCTTCAAGTAAACGAAGTCGCAAGGGTTTCCGCTAGTAATATCATATTACGTCAGGGTGTTGTAGTACCATGGTACTCGTAGTTTTTGATACACGAGACACAGGGAATCCTAGTAGAGTCACGACTAGTGTAGACTATGTAGTATGTATGTTAGGTGTATATTTAATGCTTCCGGGCTTTGATCCTCTCGATCACCTTTTAGACCTTTGGACAGTCAGTTAACTCAGTATTTAACTTTCGCTCCGCGACTACTACAGCTTTAACGTTACTTTAAGAGCTTGGCAAGCCCTGCTCATACAAACGACTAAACGACTCATACAGACTTTATTAGTCTCCAATGCTTTTATTTAATAAAATAACCACAGTAGTAGGAACTTCTAGCAACTGTAAAATCTATTAAACATCAATAAGCTTTTCATCCGTTTGTCGATTTGTCTCGAAGTTCAAAGCTTGGCAGTCTGCCAGTCGGTTCCGGGTTCGATTCGCGGAAGGTTTGCGTATGAATTCCGCTTCCGACGAAAACAGTTAAACGTAGAACTTATTGAAATAAAGCTTTGAACCAATACACAACAGTGATACGGAAACGTCAAGGGTGTACACAACCTTAAGCTTTGGAGTCAGATAAACGTAGATATGTCCAGCGTCTTTAGTACGCTTCCGACTGGTAGTGATCTAGATCAGCTGAGTTATAGTTGTTTTACCTCGAAGGCGAGTGAGGGTACATGTAGTTGTGATGTGTATTGACACGCGCTTTTGTGTGCGTGACTGATACTGAGCGCTTACGAGCTTACCGCACAGAAACAATGTGATGTGCATCTACACACACAATTAACACAAACCCGCCTTTGTGAAAAATAATTACTGTACCCATTGACCGTTTGCAACAGTCCTTAGTTCAACTGATTCTTGTATATTTGTAAATATTTGTGTAATTTAAGTGTACATACCGCGACACGAAAAGAGAAACTTAGTATTACGGAACAGTGTGTACAATCAAACTGTTGTAAGATCAGCACTTAAAGCTGTCGAGTAGTTTGAGTAAGTGCTTTTAAACACGTTCACAATCTAAAGCGAAAAAAAAACTAGAAACAATTTAAAGACGGTCACTCTAAAGTTTACGCTGAGAATAAGGTCGATCGCATTTTACTAAAGTTTACTCAGTTTGAGTCAACCATGAGACAACAAAATTGGCACAATTGACTATTGACTTGTATTGACTATAATATTGTTATGTGTTGGAAGGATGTTAGTGATATGGATGAAAAATACATGTTGTGCCGACCTCACATAATGTGGGACCATTGCAGGAAAATGATGAATGATAACTGTTAGGTATTATTAATTTGTGTATTGTGTTTTAAAATACCACAGTTCACAAAAATACAAATATAAAACCAGTATTTTGTACATCAATGCTGGTCGCACACGTGTGAGTTCGAGACATCGCAAATGTTATTGTATTAACGTCACAGTTACAGAAATCAGCTGGGTCAGTCCATGTAAACAGCTGTGCTGGAGTACGCTGTGATGCAAAACTCAATTTGAAACGTCAAAATGATGCAAAAGTCATTCAGTGACAAAAGTTTTATATATTTCGACAAGTAGGTACTACTCGCGCTAGTGCACTCAGACAAAAACGATTATCTACATGAAACAAAACTGACAACTGACGACTGAACTACAATCCCTTTGTAAGGTACATCATACCAAATTCTTGTAGAATTAAAGTCAAAAAATATATCATACGATGTTTAAGTATCATAATACCGACATTATAATTATTTTTTTTTCTTCTTCCTGTCAATTGCCAAACCTTTTTAAAATTGGAACTCGACTAAGGAGGTTTCGTTTATTTTACCAATACCTACAATAACACAAGGAGGCTGCATTGTTGCGCCGACGATAACTACAAGCCTAAATATTATAAACAGAAAAGAAGGTAATGAAATTAAATAGGTTCACGACTGTTGGGGATCCCAAGTATTGAAGACATCCTCTTAGATCTCCAGGCACTCAGACCCTTGAAGATTTCTAAAGGGGTTAGTCAGAGGCACGTGTAAGTATAACAGCCTTATGAGGTTGCAATTCCAGTGACTTAAAATAGGCACCAATTATTTTAAAAGTAGCATGATAAAATGAGCCAGCTATTTCTCTTGTGTGATGAGAGCGGGTGAGCTCACTGTTTGCAGTCTCCAAGGCCGATGCAGATTACTCTCGCGATGGCACACAAACAGACGCGGAAAGAGTTTGCGATGTTTGAGGTTTTATTATTCGAGAATGAGTCACCAGCGAAAACCAAGGAGGATTAGTTTTTTTATTTCAAATTTAATTACTGATATTACAGTATGAAAAGAGGTGTGATATGTTATGTTTTGCGAGCTAAGTTAGAATAATTGAATTGATAGATAATCTATGAAAAGAGGTGTGTTATTGGGTGGTAAGCACGACGTGTGAAGTGTGATGACTCAACAGATTTAAAAAATTAATTCTTATAGTTTTAGTAGTATTTTTTTAAAATTATTTTTAATTAATTATGCTTTTAGAATATTTTTAATGGATTACTTTGAAACATCTTAGGAGCTAGGTGAACATATGCCTGTTTCTCGTGACCAAGTCTAGAAAAATGTACTGTTCTAATTCTGCTTCCTCAGACTTCAAGGTGCTCAGATCCTTAAAAATATAAAGGGGGTAGTCTACACGTCCAAATATAACTTGGCACATGCCACACGTTTTGCATTACTTAGCGCAAGTTAAGCATGGAAAAATCTTTACTATCGATCGCTACGTAACAATGCTGACCAATTACAGGTAATGAACGTCGAGTTACAAAACAGGTCGCAAAAACTTATTATCGGCGCTACGGCTCGGCCGCGCTATAGCGAGACCTTGAGCTGACTAGCGCTTAAATTTGGCGTGATTCATATCAGTACTATGTTTGGTGTAAGTTACAATTACAAGAAAAAATATCTAACATTATGAGCGGCGATAGGCTTGCTACTTGTCACTTGGTTAATACTTTTAATTATTATTCTTGTTTGAGCCTTCACCTTGTTTGATCGGCACCACACTGGAGCTCTGTAGCTTTAAGGAAAGGATCATTGAAAAAAATGATAGACCCCAAGCCGTGTTTGTTATGATTTTTCTAGGCTTGGCGAGGAAGAAGCGTAGCTTCACCTCTCCTCGCTTCCGCTCCTAAAACGTTTCAAATCACAAGGATCACTCTTGTGATTTTATTGAAATAAATGCCTTTTGACATTGACTTTGACTTTGTTCGGAATAACTACTGCAAAATGTGGATGTGTCAAATGTAATGTTTGGGAGTGCCGATTTTTTATTGTTACTTATTTGACCCGAAAGACGTTGTCCGATTTTAATAAAGCCATGGAATAAAGCACTCTTAGTTTTACCCGAATCAAACAATTTTCCGGTAGATTATTTTAAGACTTTCTTTTAGAAAAACCTTACACTGACAAATATGAACACAGCGAAAAAAAAAAACAGCTAAATCGGTCAAACCATTCTCATGTTCTTCATAAACGCGGCAATTTAATTTAATTTTAAAGATGTTGGCTGCAATTTTGAAGTATCTTTTATCGATTTTTGTTATTTTTAGCGTGCTCTTCCTCTTACCAATTACTCCACACACCAAGTAGGTACAATCTGAGACAGCAGTGACGCAAGCGCGATTTTTACACATTTTACGAGCTCAGACATTCGACTTGATACCAACGCTGAATTTAATCTTTGACTTCCCCTGGCCATGTTTGGACCATAACAAAATTCAGAGGGCTAGCATGAATCACTATCGTATCGAAAACGTATCGTCCAGATGTCAAAACTGACACTTTATGTTTAGTGTCATGTTTAGTGGCTCAGGCCACTGAACTCAAAAAGTATATCTTCAAAGACAAATAATAAATAATTAATTGTCGTAATAAATAATTACGTTTTAAAAACAAAAAGAAAACCGACGAAAATGTTTAGAATAATTGAAAAGTCAAGAGACGATATCAGTTTTCATGAAAAAAGATTTATCAAAATCGTATCACCAAGAAAAAAGTTATTAAAAGAAAATAAATATAATATACGCGTCGAATTGAGAATAAAATTTGAAATACGATATTTCGTCGTTTAAAAATTAATACGCATGTAAAATACAAACAGAGCTGTGTGTCGTCTAAGTACACAGGTAGGTACAACATAGGTACATATTACGTGAAAGCACCTAAGCACTCTGTTCTATTTCTAAGCCTCTGTAATAGTCATTAGCTAATTACTCCTCAATTAAAACAAACATAATTTTGTTGTTACAATAAAGCCTTAATGACTACGAAATTATAACGATCTATGAGTATTACCGACATTTTTGACATAAAAAAAAGGATTACGACTCAAGTACGGTAGATATTCTCTCAGTGCACAGATCCTTGAAGATGTCTAAAGAGGCTAGTCAGTGACACCTCCAAATATTACATTTAGCACATGCCCACATTTTGCAGTTAGCATTAAAATTATGTGTTTTATATAATTAACAATGATTAAATACAGCTTTTCTTATGTTAGTCTAAGTACTAGATACGGTAGTATCTAGTACTTATTACCATTTATGTGAGTCTGAGGTCCTCTTGTCTCTTACCAGAGACAAGAGTCTGATACTACATATAAATGTACCATTTTAACTTAATTTAAAAAATATTGTACTTTCAAAAAGGGCACTTAAACTTCTCTATTAAATTTAGTTAGTTTTTTTTTGTTTCAGATAAACTTAAGTGTAAAAAGGTTTCTATGCGGTAAAGCGCTGAATTTTCACCCGCAACGAAGGCAGTTCTATGTTAATGCGCTTGTTAGTTTGCCCATTTATTTTTATGTAAGCGCCTATAGAACGGTTAAAGTGGTAGTTTAATGGGTTTTACAATTATTACTTTGTAAGGCTTCGAAAAATAAACATTTTAAATGTAATGAAATTAAATTGGACCACAACAGCAACTGTTATCCTAAAGCGTCACTCGTCAGTTATTCAATTGATAGAAAGGGGTTAGTTATAAATAAATTGATATTAGTGGATTTTACACACAGCCAGATCTAGCCCCAAACTTAGCAAAGCTTGTACTTCTAAACGTTTTTGACACCATGCTTATATATTTTGTCAGTAGCGTGACGAATGACTGGAGATTTGAGAGGATGTCTACCGTACTTAGGGATTACAGTCTAAAACTGTCAAAAACTGACTGTAGAAACTGACACTTTTTGTATAGTAAAAGTGTCAGTATTGGCATTTGGACGATACGTTGTCGATACGATACTGATTCATGCTAACCCCCCTGAACAATGTTTGCAAAACGTTTCAATCGTGTCTGGCTCACACTTAAAAGCAATTAAAACAACATCATGCATTCATTGAAATTTATCGCCTAAGAACAGTCGCGGTGGACGAAAATAAAACTTTCCCTTACTCCATTTATCTTGTTTTATATCTCCCTATAAACAAGTTTCTGCGTTGCGAAACGATTTCGTTTTTCAGACAAGGGGCCGTACCGCAATCTCAAAAGTAATATTAAAACAATTAATCAATAAAACAAGAAATCTATTTCTTGTAACTTTACCACCAGGAACACCTAGTATTGTTTTAATATTACTTTTGCGCTTGCATTACGGCCCCTTGTCAGAAAAACGAAATCGTTTCGCAAATACTCTAGTAATACTCTAGTATTACTATACAATATTTATAAGAGTAATATTGTTTTGATATTACTTTAGGAGCTTGAGGTTTAGCTCCTCTAGGTATTTAAGATTGCTTAGTTTTAAAAAAAAATGTATATTTTTTTTATTTGAAGAACTGTTTCCTTTCAAAATTCAAACCTAATTAAAAAAAATATACGCGTTAAATTGAGAACCTCCTTCGTCGGTTA
Organism: Hydriomena furcata; assembly: GCA_912999785.1. NCBI lineage: Eukaryota > Metazoa > Arthropoda > Insecta > Lepidoptera > Geometridae > Hydriomena > Hydriomena furcata. Next base: position 1,146,120 of record OU538834.1, on the reverse strand, counting down.
AAAAATAAGCTTGCTTGGTGAAAAAACTAAACGGGGGTTGTCAGAGTCATGTCCAAACATTACATTTGCAAATTACCACATTTTACAGTCATTCATATTGTAATTTACGGATAGTTGTTATTATATTCTTGTATTGTGATGATCGCTTGTAAGTACAAAGATGCAGGTCTAGTGACTCATGCCAGAAGTTCAAAGATCTTAACCTGATACAAATGACTGGGCTATGTTTAGATTTGAGTGACCTTAGTTCACGAGCGAACGGGCAGGTACTTACACTATTTAGGCAAGAAAATGAAATTAAATAGGACGACGACTGTAATTCCCAAGTACGGTAAAAGAAGAAAGAAAAAAAAAAGAAAAAAAACCGGCCATGTGCGAGTTGGACTCGCGCACGAAGGGTTCGCGGCGCGTGTGATGCTCTTTGAATTTGTGCTGAGGCTCTTTAGTTATTATTATTATTATTATTTTTAATTGTTTATGTACTTGAGTAGTACCTTTAATTATTATTCTTGTTTGAGCCTTCACCTTGTTCGATTGGCATCACACTGGAGCTCTACATAGCTTTAAGAAAAGGATCATTAAAAAAAAGGTAGACCCCAAGCCGTGTTTGTTGCCTGATTCTTCTAGGCTTGGTCGCGTGGAATCGGCGTAGCTTCATCTAGTTCCTAAGACGTTTCAAAGTGATCCTTGTGATTTTATTGAAATAAATGATTTTTGACTTTGACTTTCCGTACCATTATCTATAAAAATGGGAAAAAACGGGAAAAAAATCACGTTTGTTGTATGGATCTGTTTTTAGTATTTGTTGTTATAGCAGCAACAGAAATACATAATCTGTGAAAATTTCAACTGTCTAGCTATCACGATTCATGAGATACAGCCTTGTGACAGACAGACAGACAGACAGACAGACGGACAGACGGTCCCGTTTTTACCCTTTGGGTACGGAACCCTAAAAAGAAAGAAAAAGAGAAAGAAAGAAAAAAAAAATCTAGTCAAGATTATATCTTAAAGCTAAGTAAACATGTAAATACCTAAAAATCGTGCCCTAAGTACGTTTTAGGATTAAAAATGAAACTTAACAAAAATGTTTCGACCAATCGAAAAGTCAGGTGACGGTAGTTTTTTTTAAGTTTTGTAAAATAATTAATTATTAATCCTACATAAACACAATTTGAATGGGATCAACTTTAGACTATTCTCTACCTACACAATTGAAAATAAACATCCAAATCAGGTCGCGAAGTAAAAAATGAGCGGTCATACATAAAAAAAGCAACAAAAAATATATGTTAAATTGATAACCTCCTTTTTTCGCCGGTTGATAACATCCCGAATCCTCGTCGTACCTATCAATCCAAACTGAAAAGTATTTATTATGCATCGGAGCGAGCTGATTTATATTCATAACTCGTATTTTATCAAACTTTGGCACATAAATTTGCAAGGAGATACAATGGAAATTGCGGTTGGAACTGGTAGACGTGTAATTTCATTTTGAGGGCTGTTGGGCTTGCAACCCGTCACGTATGGAATGATAATTACTAAAAAATGCTGACATGTGCCAAATGTTATGTTTGTACGTGCCTCTGACTACCCCTTTCAATGATCTAAATGCACCAAAGACAGGCGAGATACAAGTCAAAAAAATAGCACATGTTTCGGTTTTTTTGGGTGTTAGTCGATCAAGAGGCATCTGAACACAAAGTTTCATTTTTCAGGAATAGGTAGTCAAAAAACAGCTTGTATTGGTAGAGCTGTTAAGATTTATATTTCAGAATATTGGAAAGTACAGTTAAGGTCAAAACGCGTAGCTAATAAAAAAAAATACGCCCGTGTCGAAACCGCACGCGAATTCACAACATGTCACTTACACTCGGCCAAGGTTGAGAGGCGAGCTACTGCACTCTTTATATGGCAGAGTGACTTGAATGACTCTTAATATGGCCCGGTTATTGTTTCATTTTAAGCGCTTAACGACTTTCCTTAAAAAAATAATGATGTAAGGATGTACAGAGGAGAGTATTAATCAAATTGGTAGACTGATGTTTATACTTTGGTTCGTTATGAATCATGCACTTTTTTTACTTTTTGATTAACAATATCGATACAAGTACTACTAATTCTACTAATATCATAAACGCGAAAGTTTTAGTTTAAGTTTGGATTTTTGTAGCTTAATTACCTCGGGAATAGTAAATAGGCAAACCCGCGTATTGAACATACTCGTAACTATCCGAAAAAAAAATTACCAAGGATTTTTTTTCTTTTAATCTAGGTTTTTTATACATATTAGTAAAAATATAATCTTTTATTAATCTTAGCCAATAAATAAAATCATGGTAATTCAATGTGTCAAGCCAATTTCCTTATTTTCAAGAAGATTTAGTAAAAAAATAGGAAATTAATATATTAATAAAATATAAATAGGCATTCGTCCACCATGCCACCGAGGTTGCTATAGAATAATGGAAGTATAATATATTCATAATTTATTTAATATATAATATATAATATATTTATTACATTTAGAAAACTAAAAAGAAAACCGATAAACATGTTTCGACCAATCAAAAAATGTAACCAACAATCATCCCTTGTTTTAATACCCTTAGGGTTATAATTTTTCAATTTCAACCAATATCGAGATACGCCCTTAAAATAAAAAAAGAATTATAAAAATCGGACTACTAAAAAGTTATGCGTGGACATACATAAAAAAAAATACATACACGTCTACTTGAGAACCTCCTCCGTTTTTCGTCGGTTAAAAATAAGAATAAATCAGGTTTCACAAAAGCAAATTACTAAGAACATTAATCATAATCATATAATTTGTAGTCTTATACAACGCTCTCTTTGTCTCGCTCACAGTTTGGACTGTTTTTCATTGTTCTGCCAAACGCGCGTTCGCTCACGAGCTTCACGAAATGTTACTTTCTCCGATCGCCAGATAAAATTACATCAGTTTTGTTCATTACCTTTGAGCAAATTACTATCTATTTGCAGCGTGACTGTACTTTGTCTTTTTTCGGGTAATAGAAAGATAATTAAAAAAAGCAAATTTGGGTAGACACTCTCTCAGATCACTCGAGAAAAGATGAAGATAAAGATTGAAGATGTCAAGAGGATAGTCAAAGACACGTCTAAATATTACACGTTTTGTACTAGTTAGTACTTTACTAACTAGCATACTAAGTATAATTTTATTTAGAAAACAAATCGTTTATAAGAAACTGCACGAGTGAAGCACAGCCGAGATTCAAACCCACGATCTTCGAAATGAATGTGGTCTTCCACTAGGCCAACATGGCTTGTTATTAACGATGGTTCCTATTACATGCATGAGAGACGACGAGTTGTAATCTGATAAAAAGTAGTGTATTTACATACTTACTTTACTAGTATCCACCCGCGGCTATGATCTCGTGGTACCTAGATAATAATTTAAGGCATAGTCTATGAGTAGTACTTTTAATTATTATTCTTGTTTGAGCCTTCACCTTGTTCGATTATCACACTGGAGCTCTACATAGCATTAAGGAAAGGATCATTAAAAAAAAGGTAGACCCCAAGCCGTGTTTGTTGCCTGATTCTTCTAGGCTTGGTCGCGTGGAATCGGCGTTGCTTCACCTAGTTCCTAAGACGTTTCAAAGTGATCCTTGTGATTTTATTGAAATAAATGATTTTTGAATTTGAATTTGAATTTTGTATGTATAGTGTATACCGTCGTTTGGGCTTGATTGATTATAATTGATTATATAAGTAATTGCGTTAATATTTAGTATGAATCAAATTGCATATCCAACAAAATGAGAAGTAGGTACGTATAATTACGTTTAAAAAACTAAAAAGAAAGAAAATGTTTCGACCAATCTAAAAGTCAAGAGACGGTATTAGCTTTTTTAGTGTCTGAAAGAACAATAATATTAATAGCCATACATTAATATAATTAAAATGGCACTAATGTGGACTATTTATACACAATATAAAAACATCGGATGACCTGATAAAGAGATAAGCGCGGTCATAAAAAAAAATTTGGTACATAAACAATGTTTGGAACAATGTGATGGCTCAAATTCGAATTGGAACCTTCTCTTTTTACGTCGGTTAAAAAAAAACTCCGTAGAGTTCCGTAAATAGACTGTAGATCTTCCTCAATAATTGGAAGGATGATGGATAGTGTACCAGGACTGAAGGGTGTGATCGATGAGGTTACGTGAGAAGGCCGAATTGATATTGGAAAAAAATTATCCTATCTTTTTCTGAAACTTTTCATTTCAACTGCTGTTATTTTAGAAATTAGCCTGTGCCAATTTTTGAGCCTCTGAAATAATAAATTATAAATATTGGTGGACATTATTACATAGCGCCAAACTACGCAAAGCTTGTATTATAGGAAATAAATGACTAATTAGTACTTACTTTTATATTTGACTACTATTTTTTGGTAAAAAAAGTAGCCTATGTCCGTCCCAAGACTTCAAACTCTATAATTATGAAATTTCATCAAAATTGGTCCAGAGCCAGCGGTTTGGTAACGTCACAAACAGTCAGACAGAGAGACACAGAGTTACTTTCGCTAGTAAAGATAGTATTTAAAGGATATTCGTAGTTCAGCTTCTTTAGACGACAAAAAAGTTTGCGCAGAATTAAGGCGCTCCATGTCGACGATTGCTCCTTTTCGAAACGAAAAAAGAAATACTTCTGAACAAGTCACATCTAAAGCCTATTACCAGCCTACGTAGGTACCAGCAACGCGATCTCATAAAAACTGTCGATAATATTTACGATACGCATACGCCATCTAGAGCTTGCCGTTGTTAACTGTCTTAGTCGTTTCTGCCGCGGTTTTAGGAACTGGCAGCGCCTTAAGTAGATATTGCAAATATTGTTGTAGTCGATTGAATTCCCAGAATGCTGTGAATCTCAGTTCGCCAGCGAATTAGCACCGTTAGCGTTGCATGTCTGAAGACATTGTTTAGCGTTATATTTGGAAAGCGATTTCTAACTATTGTAACCTAATTGCTGTAATGAACATGTTGTTCTTGTAATTTGGGAAAAAAATATCATCTTCTTTTTTAGGAGCATCAACGGAAAATAAGTTACGAATTAAAACGTGCTAACAGGAAAAGATCGTAAGGAAATATGATAGTAGGTATCTTATAATTTTGCTACCCTAATCCAACATCATGTGGGGTCAGGACTATTAGACATTATTAACATTATTATACTATATACACTACTATACTTATTATTAGGAGACAAAATTAGCATTTTTGTTTGCAATGGATTAATCAACTACTGGATCAATTTTAAAAAGTATTTCGCTTATCAAAAGCTACATTATCAGACAAAAATATATATTTTCGAAAATATTTTATTATCAATAAAATAAAAATAACCTAAGGTAAAAAAATTGCCTATAACTATCAATGATAGGTACAACCGTGCAAAGCCGGGGCGAATAGTTAGTTTATAAATTGATAACCTCAACCACCATAAGCATTATTGATTTCCGGTTTCTTTATATTTCATCACAAAGTTCAAAATGTACCTTTTAGATAATAACAAAATTCAAATAGGAATGCCCAAACTCCAACAGTGACTTCGTGACTCACTGTGACTAACCTATAAAGGCGCCAGTGGAACTAGACACACCCTTCCCCCTTTGTTTGTGGCTATCGCCTGGTGACGGGGGGATTGAATTAAATGTTAGGGGTCTCGATTGGATGGTCGTGTCTCACGCACGTCTCGGCGAACAGTTGACGCCAATTATAAGGCATAGAAGGCTTGATAGAATACTTATAAAACGAATGATGATATAAACATTATAAGTATAATCCATCTTAATAAAAAAGGTACAGGAAAACATTTAAATTGTTTATAAGTAAGAAACATTTAATACGGTAGCAAAGCTATTATTGATTTTTTTATGAAATATCAAATTAGCTATTATACTATATAGTTTATTGATAAAATACCAACCTACATAAATACAGGCTTTTTTTTTATTTATTTTATAATAATATTAGCGACTAGTGAAAAGGTTGTGTTACAATTTAGAGGTATTGTAGAGGCAAATTTGAACAAACTGGAACAAATTCTTTTACCAGAAAAAAACCTCCAGATACTCTAGTCTAGACACTTGACTATAAATATATAAGTAGGTTCACGTCTGTCATCCCCGATCACGGTAGACATCCATATCTGCAGACGCTCTTCTGAAACTTAATTTTTCATGAATAATAACATTTTGACGTTTTAAGTGGTAGATGATAGGCATAATCCAACAAAGTCAAGTTTCGTAGAGCGTTAAATATTACGATGGGCACGCATAAGAATGATATTTCGCTTTTAGTTGATTTATAAATGCCAAGGATACTACACTTATATTTTCTAAGAGCGAGACCAAGACGTCTGTCAAGAAAATTGCTAAATATTTAAAAAAAATGTTGTGATTTAATGAATTCATTTGACACACACAGATAAATAAGTAACACATAAAAAGAAGGAGGTACCTGCATAAAAACACAGACGTAAATATAAATATGAAAGAGTACTACCTAGTTTTGAAATATACATTGAAATGTACCTAGATACTGTGTAGTACAAACAATCTCTTTTTTCCCATTTTCAAACACGAATATTTGAGCACTGTCATTGGTCCGCTTCACACGGCTTCGCAGAGCTCCGCGCAGCTCAGCTTTGGTAGAAAACTCACCCTCATTATGCATGAATCATGAAGTGCAACTTGTACAAGTCGCCCTAATATTCATAGCTCTGGTATAACTTGGTCGGTTGGTTGGTCGAATCGAACTTATTTGCATGACATCGTGTAGTTTAAGCAGACAGGGTTTCTATACCATATCACTGTACAGTGTACGGCCATGGCCTCAAACGTAATTATAACGCTGTTTGCCGAGTCATCGACGCGTTGTCCAGTTGTTATACCGGCCGGTATCGGTAGGAGAGCAAAGTAGTTTAAATGTCACGCTTTTATTTTAGCAATTAAATACCTGTAAAGTTGTATTGTATATTTTTGCTAACTGTTCTATTCATCAAATAATATTTTTTTCATCACTCATTTTAACTAATTAATTATATAATAGTTTTAATTCTATCATTACAGTTTTGGGAAGACAGAAGCAATGAATATACAACAATACAAAAAACATATCAGTTCCTCTTACTCCTATTTCGAAACAAGCAAGAACCAAGCTTTGAAACAAATTGCAAATTGAATTGTTTACATACTCGTAGTACCATCAAAAAGCATTTTGTATGGACTCGCAAAGCAATTACGGGCGACCACGATGCACTAGAAACGGGACCAGCAACAACTTTTGTTCAAACTTTCCCAATTCCAATTTGTCGTGCAGAGTGCAATATTGAATTCCGCCAAGTTTGTTGGACCACGGGACATTTTCCCGGGACGTTGTTTCCGGATGGATGGATATGTTTTCCTGTTAGTAATTGCTTTGACGGAGGATCTCTCAGAAGAATTCTATTATTATTTTGATTATATATTTTCTCACTACCGTTATTATAACGTAGGATATCTGAGACGTAATGTATGACTTCCTCAATAGTGTAGGTATACTGAAATAAACTATAACTATAGATAAACGAATATTGAAACTGAATATTTAAATGCATCTGGATCGATTATCACCGTAATGAACAAAACGTGGTAAATAAAAAACTTCATAATTTAGCCCTTTTTTTAATTTCCGATATATGCATAAAGATAAACATTTTGCACTTTGCATTTTGTTCATTAGCGACCACTAATGACTCTAACACGTGTAGTATTGCCATTATCATAGTATTTCTAATAAAACAATTCTTCGTGTTTTCGATCTGCACCACACTGGAGCTCTACATAGCATTTAGGAAAGGATCATTGAAAAAAAGGTAGACCCCAAGCCGTGTTTGTTGCCTAATGCTTCTAGGCTTGGTTGCGAGGAATCGGCGTAGCTTCACCTAGTTCCTAAGACGTTTCAAAGTGATCCTTGTGATTTTATTGAAATAAATTTTTGAATTTGAATTTGATCGATACAAAACAGTCTTAAGATAAACATATTTAAGGATGAAGTCGTTTGATTTTCACTAAGGGCATTGGTAGGGTTAGGTGTAATTGTGCCTTCAATTTTTGATAGCAGATTTAACACACTCGATAAAAGAGCTAGTTCGAATGAGAATCTTTTAATTTCATTAAAATTCTTTGACATAAAAGTCGTAATTGCTTCTACCAATTAATATAATAAAAGATGATGACCATTTTAAAGTGCTTCTAAACGGCCAATTGTAATTGATCCGTTCACTTCCTTATCTTAAGTTAGATTTAAATACCTGAAGTTACTACATGGCGTTAATAATTATGTACATTTTGTTAGCTGTAATTAGTGATTAGTAACATTGATAAAGCTAATCTACATTATCTTCTAACTTCAGCATCACAAAAACGTATTTGACTTTGAAAAAACCTTAGATATTTTTGCCTCGTGTTAATTACCGGTGTCATTCTAAGGTCACTTATATACACGAAAAGTTAAGCACGGCGCGTGGAGAATTTTCAGATGCGGACCCTTTTTTATCGGACTACATTTTTCATCGGATTACTTTTTCTATCGGACTACATTTGCCATCGGACTACATTCTCCATCGTTTAGGATTATATTGTCCAGTTAACTTTAATGTGCAAGGACTCTGTTAAAGGTCATGTGCGGGTAGAATGATGATTTTATTGACGCATGCGTAATTGGTGTCAATGAGATAATGCCAAGTAAATGAGATCGTTGGACTGTGTTGATTCGATTTAAGAATGTCTGACATAATTATTAATAAGCGGGGATGGTAGAAGCTATTTTCATTAACATAATATACATACTGAAGGTAAAAAATAAATAAATAAGATCACGACTGTAATCCCCATGTACGGTAGACAACCTCTCAGATCTTCAAGAGCACAATACCTTGTAGATGTCTAAGGGGGTAGTCAGAGGCAATTCCAAGCATGATTTGGCATGTACTCACATTTTGCAGTAGTTAGCATTAGATTGTATAAGGTATACATTAAAAAACAATGTACCTACTTACTTATAAGTTCCTTCGCAAGTATTATTTAAATATTAACTTTGCTATATGAAAACTTTGCTGGCTATATCGAATAATTTATGAAATTCAAATACCTTCTCTTATAACTTCAGGGAACCCATTTTCCTATATTTTAAAAGAAAACTTCTTTAAATCATTTTTAGTTTCAAAAGCTTTTAAAGTTTTACAAGTATCAAGTAAGTATCTTTTCAATAGAGACACCCCTTGTTAGGGTTAGACTGTGGTTAGGGTTAACTCCCCTTTTATCAAGACCCCTTTTGTTTCCTGGAACAGTGACTCATGCTAAGGGTTGGTTTAGGGAATGAAGGGTGCATAAATATACTCGTTAAAATAAGTGCAGTAATCATTTCCTAATGAATTTCTACAAATTTACTTTTACGCACACATACTCAAAGCAGTGAAGTATAACATCGTGATGAAACCACTTAGTATTCTTATAAGCGGCGATGGGCTTGCAACCTGTCATGTATAGAAAGCTTACTACTGAAAAATGTGGGTATTGTGTCATAATTAATGTTTGGACGTGCTTCTACCCCTTTAAGACATCTTCAAGGCTCCAAGTGCCTCAAGATCTGAGAGTATATCTATGTACTTGGGGATTTACAGTCGTTATCCTATTTCTATGCGTTTTTATCACATTTTCCGTCTTATCTAAGTAAACTCTGCCGGTATTTGCCCATAGAAGAACCTAAAAATTTCAAATATTACCTTCCAAATTACAAGTAGAACCAACAACAAAATAAAATAGCCTTTTGCCTAAAAATGTAAGCCTAAATCCCTCCGTCCATAATACACATTTTCCATTCCTCTTTTAATAACATTTTCTAAGAGCCGTAGTTTTAATTTAAATTGAGGTAAGCCCCAAAACTGTATTCTGAAAAGGTCAGACTGGTCTTGATTACTATATTTGACTGGCCTCACAGCTCAGTTGGTAGTAGCTCTGCTTTCTGCGTTGTAGGTTGTGAGTTCGATCCAGGGTGGGTGTTATAAGTATCATAAGTAAGTATTTACAAAAAAAAAAGTATATGTATTCTATCAGTTATCTGGGCTGCCATAGTACAAGAGCTCTACATAGCTTTAAGGAAAGGATCATTGTTTTGTTGCCTGAATCTTCTAGGCTTAGTCGCGAGGATCAGGCGTAGATTCACCTAGCTCCTAAGACGTTTCAAAGTGATCCTTGTGATTTTATTAAAACAAATGATTTTTTAATTTGATATTGAATTTGCTTTGTTTTAGGGCTAGATAGCGTTGTGTGAAATATCCAACAATATTTATTTATTTCCATTTCGTTTCTGTTTGGCGTTCCCGAGTCAGGTTGATGAAGCTCTGAGTGACGCATGCGACTCGCAAATCTAATTTTAAGCGAACGGCAAATTGTCCCACATCGCTTGTAGGGTGACTATGACTTGCCTTTGTACATGAGACATGAATAAGTCCCATAATGAGGTGCTGTCATTAATGTGGAATAAATGCAACTAGGATTTATAATAATACACAATTATTTTATTCTCAAAAAAAAAATACATAATAAATAAATCAATATTGGTGCACGTCATAACAGAGCGTCATCTAGCCCCAAACTAAGCAAAACTTGTACTATGGGAACTAGATAACTGATAAAATACAGCTTTTTTACACATACATAATAACATCCAGACACAAAACAAACATCCATGTTCATCACACAAATGTTTGTCTTTTATTTTCATGAGAATCAATAAGGTAAGGTAAAGTATATAAGTATATATTTTAATGTATCTACTATTCTTCTTACTCGTGAAAACCTTTTAATAGCCTTTTGTTTCCATTTTCTTTTATTTAATATTTTATTGTTGTCTTGCTGGTTTTCTTTAATAAATAATCGTAGGTCGTTCGAGTTATGTTAAGTTGACACCTTTTTAGTATTTTTGATAGGTAAGTAGATAGTACGTTACATTACATTTATTTAAATTCTGTCGATTTCGATCGTGACGTTGTTACTAAGTATTGATACTCGTATCCTATTTATATTCCTAAAAGCGGTGACAATGGACCCTTTCCCGTATATGTAATTTAATGTTTCAACTTGTCTCTGCCTGTCTCCCTTAATCATCTTCAACATTAAGTGCCAAGAGACATGTGAAGATGTCTGCCATACTTGGAAATTTACAGCCGTGAGCCTATTAGCCTTATTTTAATATTTTCTTTTTTTAAACTTGGTTTAAATCTAAACTAAAATGAACCTACTTGTACTTTAAAAGGAGGAGGAATAAAAGTAATTCTTGCCGCTTCACTGAAGCGACGAGCTATAATCACCGACCTTTATCAAAATACTGTGCAGTCTTTTATAATCATTACTGGATTGAGTCATTGCGATGCAATTAGCTGTCAATAGTTTTTCTACAATAGAATAGACAGCGCTCGCGCTAATTAATAATTGCCCGTAAATCAATGGAAGTTGTTTTTGTATTGTGATTGTAATAATAGAATAGCGCACCGGTTGTTAACGTTGTTATGACTCATAAACATTCAATAAACGGTATTATAATTTTTATTTATTAGAATAAAAATACACACACAGACGTTACTAACTAACTATTAACTAATAATAATATTCATAACTCTGAGTCCACACTAGAGTTATTTGTGTTAGTGTGAGTAGAGGAGTTGGTATCCTTTTCCAAATTCAAAAAATCTATATTATACTAATACTAGCTGTACCTGCGACTTCATTCGCATAGTGATCTAAGTAACATATCCAATATCTTTTTAATCATAGTAGTTCAAAGTACCTATACGTGTGCTCGTTTTTTTTAGTGTAGAGTTTGAATGTGTATTCGTTGTCAATATGAATCTGAAAATAAATATAATAAAGATGCAACTGATCAACCATGCAATCGTAATATTCAAAAATATTAGAATGATAGTTGTTTTAAAACATAACTTTAAATTAACGTATTTTATGATTTTTCCGATATTAACATAGCATCATGGTCACCCTTAAAATGACGTGGTATTTGGTATGTATATTCCCGGCCATATTAGGCCTATTTTGGACGCGTCTGTAGCAACTGTTAGTGTGGGTTATTGCAAATTAGGCCTGGACGTCCAGGGATTAAGATTTACTGCGTCTCTTTTGATGACTATCGTACATGACACTTTAAAACTATGAAGTCTTCTTTGAAAATAGACTCACTTTATCAAAAATCATGTTTCTCTTTATCTTAACATTGCTTAACGCCCCAGCTTCGCGCGGGTGTACCTAGTAATGATGATATAGGAAGGGAGGCAATTTTTTATTGCAAATTTCGAGTGGTTCTCTATTATTTTTTTAAAAATAATATTGCTTCTGTTTCTCTCTGATAATGTAGCTTTTACTTTTTTCCCTACTGGACCAGTTTTTACTTTATTAATTACAAACTTGACCTCTTTTTACTAATGTAAATGACCTGCATTCATGCTCATCTTTGACATTTTCTCAAATGCACTCTCCCGTTATTTAAAACCAAGTTGTTATTTGCTGTTCACTCTAGAAACTTTGAAAGACAAACTATACTAGTATTCATTATAAAGAACATTCTTTTGTCCCATTTATTCTTCTTGTGTTTCAAGCGAGCGTACAATTTAAATAAAGGTGCAACCAGTTGGCAAGAAATTGCTTGCCGGCATCTATTCATCTTAAATTGTAAGGAAAGATAAAATATTTCTATTGCAGTTGCTAGCTTTGATGAAGCTCTCCCATTGATAAAATCTATTTATATAAAAATGAATCCCTATTTTCCTCGGTCACGGCATCACGCTTGAACGGTTGGATGAACCGATTTTGCTAATAATTTTAAGGTTCTTATGAAAGTAAAAAATTAAGAAAATTTCGCGGAAAATTGTGAAATTCAGGTTTTTTTTTTGCTTATTGAAATTTGACAGGGCAACATCTGTTGGGACAGCTAGTAAATTTATATTTTTTTTGAGCTCTTATTTATACGCACGTAAGACGTTAAAATACAAGCTTGTATATGTATAGGTACTCGTAGGTATAAAACAAGGGAATAATGGTCGTCTCTCGACGTTTCCGAAGGATGTCGGAAAATCTATAGATAGGTGTGGACAACTTGTGGACAGCGAACAATAGAGCCGACGCCGATAGAAAATTTATTGATTGTTACGCTCGATTCAAACTATCAAGCACTATCAGTTTTCTATGATCAAACCATGGCATGGGTCTGTCAACAAGTAGAGCGAAGCTGCTTTTAAACTCAACAATAGAATCGCGATTTGAAACTTTTGATACAAGCTTTTATTTAACTTGCAATCTAAGTTTGTTGGTTGGGTTTGATGATGAAATGAAATGTAAGCGATTACAGATTATGTAGGTATAGGTATGTTACAATAGGCGGTCTTATCGATTAAACGATTTTTCCAGACGACCTGCTTAACCCAAGGATGGAGTTCAAATGTAGTCATAAAACTCCTCAATTACACAACCCAACCCCGTCGTGTTTGGGCTCGTTGGATTTGTCTTTCCGAGTACTAGAGCCCTAGAATCATAAAAGCTTGTTTATCGGACTTAGCAGCTGTTTGGCCCGAATCGTCTCTTCTCGATAGATAGTATAATATGTACATTAGCTGTCATATTTACAGATGGAAATGCTACGCGTCATTCGTTGGTGAACTCGAGCATTCCATTTACATTCGTATTTAATGGAAGGACCTAATGCTTTCACTTTGACCTATTCTATCGTTCTAGACGACTGATGAGGCTATATCAAGTAATTCCGTAAAGCATAAATGACCGGTCAGTTTGGTATTAACTTGATAGTGTGAAACACGCCTAAGTTACGGTATGTCATATGGAATATGGAACCCTATAGGTAAATATTTTAATAATATGCCCTTTGTGGCTATGATATGCGGTGAGATATTATAGTGATATTAAATTCCCATGCTAGATATTTACCAGACCTATCCTCTTGGCTAGAACAACTTACATTCCATACTCCACATACCAATATAACCCAGAAAAATTATATTAAATAAATATTGGTAGACAATTCACACAACGCTATCTAGCCCCAAACTAAGAAGCATGTACTATTGGAACCAGATAACTAATAGATTACTTATATACTTTTTTTTTGTAAATACATAGGTACTTATGATATACTAGCCGACTCGTGACAGACGTTGTCCTGTAAAATTTCAATAGTCGAATAGAAAAGACTGAATGTTTTTAGTCTGTGATGTCAGATTTGTTGCACAGCAGCGCCATCTATACAGAAATCATCTCTTTTGCGTTTTGGGGATGTTTTCATATTTTAAAGTAGTCTATTATTTATTCGGGTATTATATCTATATCTATATATTCAAAATTTGAATTTAAGGCGAGTAATTAATGTGTTCGAATTCGTTTTTTCTCAATAACCGTAAAACATACAGTTTTGTTTTTTATGACAAAGATAATGCAGTTTTATCACCTTAAGCGAGTCCTCTGCATAGTTTCCCTGAAAACCCAACTCTATTTTTAACACTAAAGCTTATTATTCAAGTCACTTTGAAACAGATTACTATTGAAATAGAAATCGTAACAATGAGATTCTAGAAACTAACCACAACAGATGTAGCAGTTAGTATAGGATTGCGGAAACAAGGAAACCGCAGAACTGTTCCTAATAGTTTGCCTATTGAGCTGGATTTAGATCAAGTATCTAATGTTTTGAAACTGGAACGTTTTGATGATTATAAACATCATTAAACTCACTAAACAGCCGTGTTGGCGAAGTGGGAAGCACCCCGACTTTCAATCTGAGGGATCAAGGAAGGTTTCAAGGATCAAGGAAAATTGTGCTGCCCCACTTAAGTGGGATAAGGGCAGGAAATGATTACCTACTGATATAATAAAATGTGATCACTCGCGTCACTGTTGCCATTCCATTACAATGAACGTATCAGA
Organism: Hydriomena furcata; assembly: GCA_912999785.1. Classification (NCBI taxonomy): domain Eukaryota; kingdom Metazoa; phylum Arthropoda; class Insecta; order Lepidoptera; family Geometridae; genus Hydriomena; species Hydriomena furcata. The sequence continues at coordinate 1,131,071 of OU538834.1, read as the reverse complement.
TCGCACGATCGCTTGGGATATGAACTTCTGTTATTTCGTTCCAAGCTATAAAAGGCTTTTAGATAGCTTCAGAGTTTGGGCAACTAGGTAGCTCATAAGAAATTACGACTACTCTTAGTGCCTCCTGGTGCGATAGCAAGTTTGTAAGTAGGTACTTAGTTAGGTACCTAGTCTCAGGAGTTTGGGGCCACTCATAAATTATGTCGCATGAATTTCATGTTTTTTACCCTCTCGTCTTTTGTGAGACTCCCCCCTTAGTGCGAGGTTAGGTAAATATTTAGCAGTCTTACACCTATTATTAAATGAAAATGTCGGTTAATAATATTACATTTTCAATTCTGACGTTACGATATTTAAGATCCTCCCACCCCTTGTCACACAATGTCACATTTCGTAAACCCTTAACGTGTGACGTAATTTATGGGCAGCCCCTATTACGAAACCTCAATTCGGCAAGATTGTATTTAATGTTGCTCGCAAAATGCATGAACTTTGTGTAAATATTTGGATTTATTGAGGAGGTTGTTAGAAGCTCTCAAGTTTTTATGTGTTTTGCAAAAGTATATTTATATCAGGCAATTTCAATTACCTACCTAAGAATATGTGGTATTATATAACTTTTAATGTGTACAGATCCTTTTTGTACAGAAAACAAAGAGTGTTTTAACACTTCTAGTAACGTCCGGCGATGGGCGATGGGCTTGCAACCTGTCACGTATCTATATGCATGTGTAAATGTAGCTTACCTCTGACTAACCTTAGACAGTTTTGCGGAAACTGCGGAGATCTGCAGTATATGTCTATTTTATTTAAATTTGTCGACGGAGTCCTTAGTCCAGCCTAAAAACTCCTAGCTTATACTAACTTACTTACCCTATGGTAAACCGTTTATTTTATCCTAACCGATTCTTTTTGACAACATTTTATTAAATAAATAAACACTGGCTAGTGAAGACAAGCTTTAGAAATTAATTACTTATGAACAAATTTGTACACGCGTCGCACAGTGGATGTTAATGTCATAAATGTAGACCATAACATTAAAAAACCTTTTAATTTACGATGAATGCGATTAAAGTTTTAATCTATTTTCAATTTCACCACGATACATTAATTTTTGACTATCTGATTGATTACCGCTATTTTAGAGTTCAGCAATCCGTTTGAAACGCAAAATTATATTTATGTTATTTACAAGGAAATTCTTTAGAAATACTTATATTATTATTCATAGGCATAAGAAAACGTAAGAGTTACTTATTGTAAATATTTTTTTTATCTTTAATATTATTTAAAGTTACTGTATTGTATATAATTATGTACATAGTGTAAACCTAAACTTACTTATAATAAAATACACAGTTATCTTAATTATTATATGCAGCGATGGGCTTTCCACCCGTCACGACTACTGAAAAATGTAGGTAGGTATGTACATCACATCGGAACATAAAATAAAGGAGTTAAATAATCTTTAGACATCTTCAAGGATCTGAGCCCTAGATGATCTGAGAGGATGTCTACCATACTTGGGGGCATCCTATTTTATAAATTTTAGGTAAAGGAATTATTAGATTAAAAAAAAATAGTCGGAACCTAATAGTATTCGATAGGTGTTCGGCTTCGGACACAGTTCGGTGCGCGCACGACACTTGACGAGCGCGTGTGTAAGCAAACACGAAGTAGATCGCCCCAACGATAAGTTTTGTATAATTCTAATGTAACAGCAAATTAAAAATTAGTGAAATTGCAAAATCGATGTTTTATTATAATTTTCTATGAGAGATAAGTATCAATATGAGGTGATATTAAAGTGGATGATTCATTGGCAAGTCCACGAGTTGAACCACTGCAATCTCTTATATATTGTGCCTCTAGCTCGTTGGCTCACTGGTGTACCAGCGGGTTTTCAAACCAATGGATGACCATAATGTCTGGTCTGATGATCTGATGGTCTGTTTTGTGTCCGCCGCGCATTTTTTGGCCACTATTTGTGGCTGTTTTGACTCATTAGTGGTCTCCTCGTCGCGCCACCTGGTTTTCTTATCTCTATTAGGCCTCGCAATACGTATATTAGTTTAATACATTTTAATAGGTATATATATATAATAATTGCTAACAAATGATTTGTTTGTTTACAGGTATGTACTGAATCAAATTGGAAAGGCTACGAAAATATGAACTACGAAAGGTAAGTAATAGTTAAGGAAATAGAAAGGCCTTAGTTACTTTCAGGGCGCCTATAAAACTTGAAAAAATCAAAGTATGTTTCTTTATGAAAATGAATAAATCTTGAACCATATTTTAGTCACACCGAATTCTACACTTAACACATTTTTCTTTACAATTTAACTGACCGGTGAAATTATAGCGTTGAAACACGGAGTTACGGATTATTGCGTGATTAAAATAATCAGCCGTTAAACTTTTTACGGAATTAATTGCCGATCGGCATACGATGTCGATTTTATAACGCGCCGGCGCTTATGTATGCACTGATACGAACAAATTAAAAGTAACCGTAACTAATTAATTTATTTATTTAATGAGTGGTGAAATTATGTTATTATAAAATTAAATAATAGTGAGTAATAATAATAATCGCCAATAAGCATTGAAAGTGGTAATAGATTAAAATAGAGTTCAAATTCTCTATAAAATGTATAGAAATAAGATCATGGCTTCAATCGCCAACTACAGAACCTATCACATCTCTAGGTGCTCAGATCCTTAAATATACCAAAAAGAGGTAGTCACACGACCAAACAATGCATATGGCACATGCCCACATTATGAACATTCCATACCGTGACAGGTTGCAAGCAGTTTCAATAATAATAAACAAATAGCTTCCTAAAAGAAAATTTTAATTGTTAGTTGTTGAGCTAAAAATATCTTATTCAATATACATAACTTAACTTGACTCTTATAGATGACTGTAAGGACAAGCGTGGTCAGAAGCCAAACCACAAAATCCTAAAGTAATATTAAAACAATATTACTCGCGGTTCAAAAGTGACAACGCTATACGAGTTCGTATTGCGGGGTCACTTTCGCGTCGTGAGATTGTTTTAATACTACTTTTGAGCTTGTGGTACGGCCCCAGGGCTATTATTATATTCTGTCGGGCATGTAAAGTCCCAACACGGCTCTAAACATCATAATTTTAATATGAAACTTAGCATTAATTAAAACGCGCTAAACCCTTCGTTAATTTTATGACGTAAACTTTGCGCAATAAAGCTCTTTTGTCGCTGCAGAAATTATGAGTTTAGATAGGTAAACCGGTGATGCGAAGCAAAGGTAAAGCTTTTGGGACATTAAAGTAAATAAAAAATAATAATTAAACTTTCTTTGTGTTTAGATGATTAATAAGTGTTTTTGATGAATGCAGAATCGTTTTTCTCAATAACCGCAAAACATACAGTTTTTTTTATGACAAAGATAACTTAAGGATATAATCTAGATAAATTACAGACAGAAACACGATTGGTGAAACTTTTCTCGATAGATTTATTTTCCAAAGTTGGCTCTTCAAAAACACGAGTTTCGTTTTTAATCAAAGCTATGAATAGCTAAACAGTTCATTTTTATATAACTCGATAGATAATCATACTAGCTAAGTAAATTACAGACAGTTTCTTTATAAATTTGATGGTGTTCAAGATAATGCAGTTTTATCACTTTTTCCGACTTGTCCGGTTAGACTCAGCCCATACAAAAATTCAAAAAAATCACTTATCACCTTAACATTCAAGAGTGAATTCAACATGGGAAATTTTCTTATAATTTGAAACAAGCAAACTTATTTTGAACGGCTATTATTGATTTTTATGTCAATAGCGTTACATTACGTTTTCATAAACCTCATCATCAAAACTATGGGTTTCTACATAAAGGTCTACAATGATAATTACGTTTAAAAAACGAATAAAAAAAAGAAAAGGTTCAGTTTAAAGTAAAGATATATAACTATATATTCGTCGAATTGAGAACCGCCCTTTTTCGTCGATTAAAAAGCGACATAATTTTTCAAAGCACCTTTAGTCATCGTTCTATTACATGTGCAGATAATAAAACATACTACAACTTAATTTTTCAAAAGTTTTTTTTTATTTTCTTTATTTCCACACCAGTGTTCTACAGTACCCACTGTGCAGTGCAAGATCGTTGACATTGATAGTCGTATGCGCGAGCGTTGCACCCGCGCCCGAATTAGCGCGCACGGAATTAGACAGTCTAGATTTGGATCTAGACGGGTAGTGGGTACATCTAGCTAGATATTATGTCTGTGGTTTACGGAGAACTGAACAATAATTTATGAACGCTGCATTTAGTTAAATACAAAAGCACGTAGTCGTTATTAACATGAAAAATGGCAAGGAACAGCTGAAGAGTTCAGTTTATGCTAATAATAATGATATTTTTCAATAAAAGCGATGCTAAACTACTGCAAAATGTAGGCATGCGCCAAATGTAATTATTAGACGTAACTCGGACTAACCCCTTTAGACATCTTTAAGAATCTAAGCGCTTTTGAGATCTGAGAGTATGTCTAACGTACTTGGGGATAACAGTCAATCCCATTTTTGTTAAGAATTATTGACTAATTTGTTTCACTTAATTTTACCCCCTTTTGAAGTATAAAAAACTCAGATGTATTTGTATTACTGTCTGACTATCAACGTATAGCCTAATGTAAACCATTAGTCCTAGAACCATAGAACTAGAAGAATATCTTCCTTTTACAGTGTAAGAATGCACTTATCGACTGGCCTCACAGCTCAGTTGGTAGTAACTCTGCCTTCTGCGCTGTAGGTTGTGGGTTCGATCCCCGCCCAGGGCAAATATTTGTGTGGTGAACATAGATGTTTGTTCTGTGTCTGGGTGTTAATATGTATAATAAGTATGTATTTACTAAAAAAAAGTACTTATATGTAATCTATCAGTTATCTGTCCAAAACTCAACCTTCAAAAGAACACAGCGGGGTTGAAGTCTATTTAAAAATATCTTTATCTGAAAATAGATTTTTGCTATTTCCATAAAACTGCTATAAAACACAATGACCCGATTCTCTAATAACGGTTTTTCGTTACTTCCGTTTCATCGGTTTAATTTGCTTAAGAACTTACCCTTAAAACTCAGCCGCTCATGATAAGCCCACCATAAATAACCATTCTGTGTCACGCAATAAACTACATATGGATCAAACTATACATCATTGCATGCTTTAGCTAAACTGCGGTGAGATTCCTAAATTCCTAATACAATACAATACAAGTAATGTATTTATAAAAAAAAGTTTGTAAGTATTCTATCAGCAATCTTCCTTTAAAACAAGCTTTGAGCATTTTATCAGTAATCTGGTTCCCTTAATACAAGATTTGCTAGTTTGGGGTTTAGCGATGTGTGAAATGTCCATCAATATTTTTTATTTATTTAGTTAAAAACACACAGTGCCGATTTTGTTGGTGCCAAACTAAACTAAACTTAACGGTTATCCGTCTCCTTCTGTTTCGTATAGAGTAAAAGAGACAGCAACAATTTAAAAGACGTCTGAATCTTTTTTAGTTTATTTTGGTGCCAACCTAACGTTGACACTATTTTCAACGTAACATACAGCGTTCTAAAGACTCCATAAGCAGAGTTAGCTTACCTTTTCTACTAAGATAAACGCGAGCTGAAGCGTTAACGTGTATGTAGTTTGACCGTGACTCGTAATACAGGGTGGTATATATTGGATTTCACGTCACACGCTGTATCTGGAGCGTTTGAATGTTCTATTTTACAATGCACAAAGTGCGCAAGTACTTGAATGCTGAGATTGGTAGTAGTATCGAATTTCACATAAAAACTAGCCCGACAGACGTCCTTTCAAATTTAAATAATCCCACTTCAAAAGCACTTTCAGTTTTGTCAGAAATTTACGCTGGATTTTCCAAAAAGCGGTAGGTACTACATATTCTCTTAATAACCAAATTTACGTAAAAAAATTATAAGAATCGGTAGAGCCGAGTTCGACCACAAACACCGTGACACGAGATTTTTATATATAGGATAGATTGTAGCGTACGCCTACTAGGTTATTTTTGCTACCCAAGTTACACTTGTAACCGCTTAACAGATTATCAGTCTTTGACAGAATCGAAAAGTAGGTACCTACCTACGGGTATATTTTCTTTTTAACGTTTCGGGTAGACTGATATTCCCAAGGAAAATCAGTAAAAGGCATTGAAACCTACATCAAAGCGCAGAAAATTCAACTATTCGATAATATTCTCCATTCAAGAGATTTCTTTGAGCTGTGCATTGAAAACGCCACCGAGTGAACATTTTTATGGAAATTTATATACGGAGCGTAGATTTCATAAAAGCCCACCGTGGCAAGCATGGTTCAAAAGAATCTTGCACGGCTTTGAAATATGACGTTATATTAAAACTAAAATGAATCTTGGTAACTTGTAAACGCAGGTTTTAAGTTATTTTTTCAAGTGAGTCGCTTTAGTGAAATGTGTTAAAGTGACATAAACGACAGGGTAAAAACGGGACTAAGACTAAGACTTCGCTGTACGTTTGTTTCGTCTGTTTGTCACAAGGCTGTATCTCATGAACCGTGATAGTTAAAATTTTCACAGATTATGTATTTCTGTTGCGGCTATAACAACAAATACTAAAAACAAAATAAAATAAATATTTAAATGGGGCTCCCATACAACCGTTTTTTTATAGTTTATAGTTATAGTATGGAACCCTCCGTGTGTGAGTTCGACTCGCACTTGAACGGTTTTTTTTATATTATCAGGCATAACTTTCGACATGGCCCATTTTCTATTTAGTGAACCATCAAGAGTTTAAAATAGTCTGAGATTATGAAAGCCGCTCAACTCTCAATTGTATGGAAATTTATGGAGATTTCAACTCAGAACCCATCTCAAACATCATCATATTGTTGCAAAAGAAAATACTAAGAGATTTAATAAAATGTAGGTCTTTATTACCGAAATAAGGTCTTTCATTCGACGGCCACACAGCTCATTGTTAGTAACTCTGCCTTCAGTGCTGTAGGTTGTGGTTTCGATCCCCACCCAGAGCAAATATTTGTGTGATGAACATAGATGTTTGCTCTGTGTCTGGGTGTTAGTATGTATCATATGTGTATACATATGTTTACCGAAGTAAGGTCTTTAATACAAGGATCTAAGTTTTTTTGAAAGAGTTCCTTGTTTTTATACAATTATTTGAATATTTTTTTAAACCTAACCTAAAAACGAAAACCTAACAAGGCTTAGTCTGATTATTCGATAGAACCGTTCCATAGAGCCATAGACCCGTGTCAAAATTTATAGATAAGTCTACTAATCACGATAGTTTGAAAAATAATATTCCAAAAAGAACGACTTTTTAGTATTATGTAGGTATATTTTGTTATATTTTACTATAATTTATCGTAACAAATGGAAAATACCAATTATATAACTACAAAATAAAGAATCAAAACATTTATTTTGTATCTATTTACTTATAACTTTGAAAACTATAATAATATTATACTCGTAAATGCGAAAGTAACTCTATTTGTATTTCTGTGTCGTTATCACGACCAATCAACTAGGCAGATTGTGATGAAATTTTATATATGTAGAGATAGTTTAAAGTCTTTGGACGGGCATAGGCTACTTTTTTCCCAAATTTTTTTAGATTTTCAAAAACTTCAATGTTTTACGATAAAGTCGTCAAAAATCGAATCTACGTAAACAGAGTCACGGGTAAAAGCTAGTAGGAAATAAACGGCTATTAAAATCATACATACGGGCGTGATATAACGGGTAGGTTTACTAACTTCTGCGAAACCATAGTTTAATCTCGTACCTAACTTCAATTTAATCCTGAAACTGTAGAAGCAATGCCTGAACTTTAGCAATTAAAAAGATTACCGTTAACGTTCTGGATTTAATTTAGTATCCGCTGTGATACTGGCTCTTCTTGGGCACACTACGTCAGGTCGGTGACCCTTGAGTAAAGTACTACCTACTAGATGACCTGCCCCAAAAAAATACCGAGACCCCCTTTTTAGTATTACTTACTCCGATCTGTCCCCCTGCTCCAGAGTTTAGCACTAGCTCATTCTAGATAACTAACATTCAAACTTTTAGAAAAAGCATAGGTAGGTAGTTTTATAAGGAGTGCCTGAGCTATTCAACGCTTCTAGGGCTTATGTAAGAAAGAGAGACAAAATCTACAACTACTTAGATGTAGAATAATACAGAGCCGTAGACGTGAAATTTTGGTCGTGGAAGGTTTAAAAATACATTTTTTTATTCATTATTGAATATATATCATTGCAATGTTCAAATATATCTGCTTTTAATATAAAAACATATGTTTTTGTCTATGCTTTTGTAGAATAAAACTTTTCACGAGTACTTAGGTGTACATTATTATTATTATTATTTTTATTACGTTATTAATTCTCAAAATATAGAATTTCGGTATAAAGTGAAGCTCACGGGCCTAAGCCAAGTGAGTATCACTTGAGTAGTTTTGTATGGTATTGGAGTCATCCAGTAAAAACTTTCGAACAGTCCTGCAAGTATTTAGAATTGCAGCCTTCTGCATCTTATTATTATTATTATTATTATAGATACTATATGGTATAAGCTTGGCTTGCTGATATAAGGCGCGGTCCTTGTAATGCTAAGAAATGAAAAGGTCAAAGGTTTAGTCGGTGTTCTTTACATTAAAAACTTTTTATACGTCAAACAAATAAAATTCCAAGGGTATTTAATGTATTATTCATACTTTAACATTTCATGACCTGAGAAACGGTCTTCAGCTGAATTTCATGTTACGATCGAATCAATACACCCCCTCATCAGTACACCCCGGGGGTTGAGGAGGTTGAGGAAAAGGGGTCGGGGCAATCCGTCGCTTGAGAAAATCTAGATTCAAAGTTACGTAAGATCTAGAAACCTAGACGTTGCTACATCGTTAGCAACTTTATATCAAAGTGTTCGGTTCTGTGAAAATTGTTGGACATTTTTGTGGCTTAGGTAGGTACCTACGTTTTAATTTGATTGCTTTGAAATACGAGTCCCTACCTACTTCGTAAAACCTTTTTAAAAACTACCATTACTTTTCTCTCCGTTAGTATCGCTTTAATGGGAAAATCATGAAGGTAATAATAAAAATAAGCAAAACTTTATGTGATTTTGTTGATAAAGGTACCTTACCAACGCCAGTAAACGTTTTCAATTCCTTTCATATTTTAATAACTATTTTACACTTACCTAATCAATATACCTACTTTCCTACTCTCTTGGGAATAGAAAAAAAGAAATATAGAAGTCGATACTAGGTAAGTAAGTACCTTAAATAAATGTTTAATGTCCTTCCACGTACGACTAGGTAAACAGACTGCAATCACACGATTTTCCAGAAAACTCAACTGGAAGACCTATAAATACACAGGCACGGGCACGTCTTGCCTTTGTGTGTTTTACCACAGTTATACGGACTTTTATTGCTGATACCTAGGTACTATTTATAGCTTGAAGTTTATCTGAAGCCGGTATTTACCGACACTGCAGAAATATCGCTAGAAAGGGCACAAATTCGCAAGTAGGTACGTTACCTACCCTAGTATCAGACCGCGTCTTTTTGGTTTCGGACTGTTGTTTTTCTTATTTAGGACTAAGTTCTTAGTTCCAAATATTCCCTCAATTCAAAGCCAAATTTAATAATATTTCCTATAACCTTCCTATTATTAGTTTATGTAGTCTTATCCATCATAAAACTACTGAAAATCGGAATATTCCAATCCCTCGAACGCCTACAGAATTACGCAAGCAATATCGCCGGAGGCATTAACTCGTTCGCGACAGGCGTTCGTACGCGATAGATGCATGTACATTGAAAATGGGTTGGTAAAGTGATATTTTATCGAAATTCGCCATTTATGTATATGCGATATGAATATAGTGAAAAAATTATATTGTAAATATCTACTGAGCTACTACTTACCTACGCTAATAAAGTAGACTACCCAAGTAGCAGTAGATCCTAGGTAAGTAGGTATAGCTACAAACTACAAAATGTGGATTATCTAATGAAAAAAAATGAAATAGAATTGCGACAGCAATTGCCAAATACGGTAGATATCCACTGATCTCCAGGCGCTCATATCCTTGAATATGTCTGTATAGGGTAGTCAGAGGCACGTCCATAAATTATATTTGGTACAAAGAGTCCACGATTTGCAGCAGTTAGCATTTTATACGTCGTGACAGTTAACCCTGCAGTAATTGGAAATTATTGCAATTATATCTAAAAAACACAATAAAACAAAGTAGGTAGGTAGGTAGGTACCAGTAAATAATTGCCCTTTTACGAGTCGATACCAAGTTTATATCCCTTTAAATCCGAGGAAATCTGTTTAAAAGTTTTCTTTTCAATTAAAAACTCAAAGACAGCCGCCATCGCGAAGCTCTATTGACGCGCACAATGCTACGTTCAATTCATACCCAGTAAAGCCTTAATCCTGGACCCAGACCTGCCATAGATAACATAGTAATTCACCCTCCCCTACCACCACAATAGCGCGCAAGCTTTTGATTGGGAATAATAGAATAGTCCGAAATTGGTCCCATTTAAATTATATATTACAAGCTGACCCCGCGAACTTCGTATCGCTTTAGAATTAACAAATGTTGTCTTCCGTTCCCATTCCCGTTTCCCGTTCCCGTTACAATTCCCGTTCAATAGTTTTTGTAGCGCACACGAGCAAATTTTTTAGCAATTTTTTACACCTTGCTTCAAACTATCGTCATTCTTATAAAGAATTTATTACTTTTTCAAAATAAAAAATAGCCTATGTTACTCAGGGATAATGTAGCTTGGTAATGGTGAAAGAATTTTTGAAATCGGTTCAGTATTTTTTGCGTTTATCCATTACAAACATACAAAAAAACAAAAAAACAAAACCACAAAAAAACAAAACTTTTCTTTTTATAATATTAGTATAGATAATTAACTTAATTAATTAATATCGTCCCTTGACTTTTACGTTCGTAGGTATTTAAGTATAATCCCTATTATCCATCTGGATGGTTCAATTTTTTTAAGTTTCTCCCTGTTTTCTTGTTGGTTTTTACTTTATATTAGTGGAATCCCCAAACCCCAGACTTTAACCTCTGCTATATCATCTTAGGGGTTGAACTACGGGAATTCCTTACTTAGAGCACCCCTAGACACCAAAAATTCACTCTCAACATTTAAAATTTCTTAGATCAGTGGTTTAGTCTGTACGTTATAGAAAAAAAGTCTATAAAGCAAGAAAATGTATATAAGTTACAGTCGAACCGTTTTCCTAAAAATAAAATAGTGAAAACCCAGACAGCAATAATACCTCTCTGTCGTGCCTATAAAATAAGAAACATAAAACCAACAGACGAGCATTTCTACCTATTTTACTTATGTACAATCCTTAGTTTAGTACGAAACTTCCTAGATTTTGTTTCAATCTAAATTGCACCTTACCCAGTTAGTTTTAGGCAGGTTTTGCTGTATCTGTGGCTGCACAAAATCGTAAAACTTTGTCGATTGTCGTAAATTTTACTGAAAAGCTGAAGTAAAGACTTGACTTATTTAAGGAGCAATGATACTAGACGATTTTATTCTGTACCTATAGATATCTACTACAAGGCCGGTCATCGACCAACAAGGCAAATAAAAATACCTACAATAATCGACTAAGTAGGTAATCGTCTCTTGACTTTTCGATTGATCGAAACATTTTCGTCGGTTTTATTTTTAGTTATTAAAACGTAATTCTAATTATCTATATTTGATAAAACTATTATGTTTTGAAAGCTTGTATGTGAAAGTAGCTAAAGTAGGTATGTTACTCATAAGAAGGTAGTTAGTTGACAATAAGAATTGTAAACTATTGTTCGAGCGAAACAAGATAGGTACAAATTCTCATCTTAGACACAAGAGCATGTTTTATACTAGTGCGTAACCTACCTCCTACTTATGAGTAACTAACTACATAGGTAGGTAGGTAACTAGGTAGGTTCTTTCACATAAGTACAAGCTTTCAAAAACCACAATATCAAACAGAGGTAATTAACAAATGAAAAGAAGCTTGTAAAAACTAAAAAGAAAACCTAGGAAAATGTATCAACCAATCGAAAAGTTAAGAGATGATTATTACCTTTTTTAGCTTTATGAAGGAACTGTTAGTCCTACAAAGATAATTTAAATGGGACTAACTTTAGACTATTCTCTACCCAATAGAAAACAAATCATCCAGTTCGGATAACTATGTAAATAGATATGCGAGGTCATAAATAAGCAACAAAAAAAAACCTTTTTTATCTGTTGAAAATATTTCCAAGCTTTACAAGTATTTGTCACGACCGCAATACAGTATGACGTCAACAAACAGTTGTTAAAATGTGGGCATTCTCAGCTAAAATATGCACACACAATTTGCCGTGGATTTATATTTCAGGGCGATCCATTGTCCGGTATTTTCAGACAGAAAAGGAAATACTGAAATATCTCTCATTCAATTCGCAATGGCACAGTCCTTTTTAAGCTTGTGTAGTAAAACCTTTGTAGGATATTTTTACCAAAGTGTAGTGGGATTACCTACCTAATGCAATAGAATAGTGACGAGTATTAAAGTTTTTTATGAATGCATTTCCTTTTAACATAATAACCGTAAAACATACAGTTTTGTGTTTTATGACAAAGATAATTAAGGAATTAATCTAGATAAATTATAGACAGAAACACGATTGGTGAATCGAAGTATTTTCCAAAGTTGGCTCTTTCAAAATACTAATTTAGTTTTTACTCAAACCTATGAATAGCTAATTGAATTAATTTTTATATAATTCGTCAGATAATCATACTAGGTACATAAATGAAAGACAATTTCTTTTTAAGTATGTTGGTTTTCAAGAAAATGCGATTTTATCACTTTTTCCGTATTATTCGGATAGACTCAGCCCATACAAAAAAACAGAAATTTCAGGCATATTATGTAATAATGTAGATTAGTTATAGAGCGAATAGTGTTATGCTTGTTGTACCTATATTTATCTACCGGATAATCTTTGGTTAGCTTAGGTATCTACCGAGGTGTAAGTTGTGAGTTCGATTTCCATGCCAATTTTGTGTGATGAACATAGGTGGAGGATTTACTGCACTGTACGGCTCTGAATAAATAAGAAAACAGCATGGTTTTAGGTATCAATATCAAGATTATCATGTTGTTATCTGCATATTCGGGTAGCCAAGCGTAGCTGTATCGTATGTTATTTCTAAGTCTTTTAGAAAGTATCTCAAAGTTGGTACTCGTAATTACCGGAACAAAATACCAATTAATATTAACTTGTTCGTCGGCCATCTTCGACTTTTATTGGTTCGGAACTGTTATTCGTAACTAAACCTTAATCCCTTGTCGTAAAGTACACAAAGGTATGACTCTCGGGAGACAAACGTGACGGTGAAGAAGTGTTGGAACCATTTTAGTTAGTTTTATTTAGAGGTATCGAAAACCATTCTGGCTCTAGGGAATTTGTGTGCTGAACATTAATGGATCGACAGTTGATGGTTACCGATGGATTATTTAATGTAAGTACCTACTTTACGGTCACTCGTAGATTGTAACAGCAAAAATAAACTTGTGAGAAATATTCTTCGTTTTTCTACGGATACCAGTCGGTACAATGAAAGAACCAGTATTTAATGGAGTATTTTAAATATATACCTACTCCTCTATAAATACTCATTTATTCGAGTTTTTGATGTGAAACATCTATAGCAGCGAGTGAGACTGGCTGTTGGCTTCATGACGCCAGGGCATGCACCGCCCGCTGCGAACTACACACGAACTAGGTACGCGAACTAGATGAGTTGCTGCCGAAGAAGTGCCGACTCCTTTGTACTAAATTTTCATTTTTCCATATTTATTTGCAGTCATAAACTATCCTTTTATGCATAATTACCTGTTCAACATAATTTCGATGTTTCACATCTGCCAGACGACACGCGACGCCTCACATTTTTTTAGATCGTATCTTACCCACCATTCCTGAATCGATTTTACAAACAAACAAATCCGCCCAAACTTTTTCCAATATCTGCTCAGCATCCCAAATTGTATTACTTATTAGCAAACTTCCAGACTTATCGATTTCTGCTCGGCATGACCAATGATGACCTATTTATAGAAAATAAAGAAAAGAAGAATGGCTTTTGGATGGCGTGAATACCGAAATTGGAAAGACATTACTAAAGTGGGCTACGAACAAATGCGAAAAAGACTTTGTCTTATTTTCTGACAAGGTCACACATGCGAATATAAATGGCAGAGTAATAATAGAAAACTAGCTTCTGTACGCGGCTTCCCTCGCGTAGGACCTGGATAAAAAGTTGCCTAAAATCTACATAAATATATTTTCAGTAAGTTTTCAGTTTTTCATAAATATATTTTACCCTTTTTCAGTTTTTCAGCGCTTACCTATGAATGAAAGCATAATGCTGAGTCGGGACCTTTTTTGCTGCTGTAGCACATAGCACTATCTTTATTTTATTCTAATTTTGTTTTTAGTTTTTTTCCTTTCTTGTTTTTAGGGTTCCGTACCCAAAGGGTAAGAACGGGACTTTGTTACTAAGACTTCGCTGTCCGTCTGTCTGTCACAAGACTGTATCTCATGAACTGTGATAGCTAGATAGTTGAAATTTTCACAGATTATGTATTTCTATTGCTGCTATAACAAAGAATACTAAAAACATTATAAAATAAATATTATGTGAGGCTTCCCTAACATAAACGTAATTTTTAGGCGTTTTTTATGGACAATGGTACCTTTGGGACTCTATATGACCCTATGGACCCTAATGGGACCTTTCGTGCGCGAGTCCGACTCGCACTTGGCCGGTTTTTTTGTTGATGCTACATTTATGTAAGCTTCCTATTTGAACTATTTTTTATTTTATGTTGTGTGTGTGCTAAAGTAGCAAAAAAAATGTCTATTTCCGTCTTAATTTTGATTTATATGCTCAATACAACCTTAATTTGTACTAGCGTAACACAGTACCATTTTGTGATGTTATAAATGGTATTAACACAGAATAATTTCCAGTTACAACTTTGCGAACACTCGAAGCATAACAAGTGGCATTATCTCAAGATAGGGTGGTATATCTCAGGGAATAAAGCCCCAAGCGGCAAGAATATACCCTTTTATTCATATTTATTATGTTTAGCTTTTCCGAACATCCAGTAACCATGTCTTCAAAGCATTTGACGATGAAATACGACAGATATAATATACTCGTAGAGACCGCGAGAACATATCGTAAGAAAATTAGTAGTGTTGTTATAGGGCTTAGGTTTAAATAAAATAAATTAATAATGGTAAAATTGCTGTGTTGGCCGAGTTCGACTTACAATCTGAAGGTTGTGGGTTCGAATCAAATGTAATGTTTGGACGTGCCTCTGACTACCTCTAGCCATCTTCAAGAATCTAAGAGCCTGGAGATCTGCGAGGATGATGTCTACCGTACTTAGGGATTAGAGTAGAGATCCTTTTTTTTTTACATTTGACGGACGGCAATTTAGCCCCAAACTAGGCAAAGCTAATATTATGGGAACTAAATAACTGATAGAATACTTATATATCCATTTTGTACATTAAAACACTTAGAAACAGAACAAACAACCATGTTCATCACACAAACGTATGTGCCAGAAGGCAATGTTACTACCAACTGAGCTGTGAGGCCAGTCAATAACTTAATCTAAGTATCTTGTCATGTATGAAATACTAACTAGGTACTACAAGCCTTTGCCTCCCGGTTATAGACAACTTCAAGTAATATGCGGTAGAGATCTGAGAGGATGTCTACCGTACTTGGGGATTATATTCGTATCCTAATCCTATTTCTATTATTAGATTTAGTTATCTCAGAGCATACATACGTAATGATGACTACTAAGTTTATGCCTACATATACGATAAGCGGTAGGGATTTTGAATAAGTAGAGTTAGTTAGTTGACCTAGTTCTTTAGACGTGTGCATAGAGGATGAAATAATTATCAAGTCACGTGGGGTATCATATGAAAAGGCTTAGGGTTGCGTACCATTATATATAAAAAAACACGTTTGTTGTATGGGAGGCCCACTTAAATATTTATTTTATTCTGTTTTTAGTATTTGTTGATAAAGTGGCAACAGAAATACATTTTCTGTGAAAATTTCAACTGTCTAGCTTTCACGGTTCATGAGATACAGCCCTGTGACAGACAGACGGACAGACAGCCTGACAGACGAACAGCGGAGTCATAGTAATAGTTTTTACCCTTTGGGTACGGAACCCTTAAAACACTCGTGTATAGAATAACATATTTTGTTTTAATAGTTTTTATTTTCATCGTTCACTTTGTAAAGTATGCTGTTCTGAATAAATGATTTGTTTAGATTTTATAAAAACACTTACAAAAGCTAGTTTTAATAGAGCTATCAATGTGTTTTCACCGTGGCCTAGAAATATAATTCTAAACGTATGTTACACCTACCTCATTTTTATAGATATACATACAGTCGTGGTCAACTAATTAGGGACACTCTTTGGTTAAACCGAATTGTTAATTTATTTTTTATTTTCCAACGAGTCTAAACCATATTCCATATCTCTTACATGTAAGTATAATTAGTCATTTATGTGCCCGATTATACAAACAATAACAACTTCTTAAACATTAAACCTCTTTACAGTATAGCTGATAGATTATCGTAGTGCTATTTGTTCAAATAATGCTGGCTGGCCATTTAATTAGGGACACTGAGATATTGCGTTCTATTTTCAAAATTTGAATCTCAATACTTTTTTACATCTTCTCTTATTGTTTCGTGGTAGTTTTGGCGGCAATCCCGATATTTATTTTAAGTTTTGAAAAATATTAAAAAAAAAAAAAAAAAAAAAAAAAAAAAATGCGATCCAACACTACGAAAAATTATCATGAAGTTTGTTGTCGAGCATGGTTGGCCATACCGAAGGATAGTAGAACATTTAAATTGTTCAAAAACTATGGTATACAATGCAGTGCAACATGTCAGACGCAATAACACAGATTTAAATGTGCCCAGAACAAAAAGATCGAGAAAAACAACTCCGCAAGAAGATAGAATGATAACCAGGTTAGCTAAGAAAGATCCGTTTCTAGGCTCTATTTTAATTAAACACGAAGTGTTTGGGACAGACGAATGAGCTGGTGTCTCAGCGAGGACCGTTCGACGACGTCTGGTTCAGGGTTGTTCGGAAGAGTGGCTCGCAAAGTACCGTTGTTGAAGAAAGAACATAGAAATGCTCGTTTGGCGTTTGCACGTAAATATGGACATTGGACCTACGCCCAATGGCAACATGTATTATTCTCTGACGAGACCAAGGTTAATTTGATTTCTTCAGATGGTAGGCAATACGTACGGCGTCCAGTAAAAGCGGAAATGAATCCAAGATTCACAAAAAAGCAGGTGAAACATGGTGGTGGAAACATTAAAATGTGGGGTTCATTTTCTGGACGTGGAGTGGGACCTGTGAGGAAAGTTCAAGGTAACTTAGACCAACATCAATACAAGGCAATATTGGAGGAAACGATGCTTCCCTATGCTGAGGAGCATCTCCGCCTATTATATGGACGTTTCAGCATGATAACGACCCGAAACATACCGCCCGTTCAGTCAAGTCGTTTCTTACCAGTCAGTCAGTATCGGTGCTAGATTGGCCAGCAAATAGCCCGGACCTTAACCCAATCGAGCACCTTTGGCACGAAATCAAGAAAAAAGTAGCCACTTATCGTACCACAACTTTAGATGAACTTAATGAAGCTTTTTGTGAGGCATGGGCAAACATTCCTGTCGAAACATGCCAGAAACTGATAATGTCTATGCCACATCGGTGTCAAGCGGTAATTACTAACAAAGGTTTTGCTACTGGGTACTGATTTTACACGTAATAAAATGGAGCTGTTAAAGATATTATAATACTGCAGATTATTAGTTTTGTTTAACTCTATTTTTCATTATAGTTTACTGTCCTTAATTAAATGTCCAGCTACAGTATTATACCTTAAAATTGAATACATGTTCAACCATTGATATTAAATACTTTTTTCTATTTATTTATTCTTTTATTTACAGCCATTTAAAGCATAATAATCGGACCAAATTATGCAAATAATAGTTACTGAGAAATCAATAGGGTTTTATATTTGTATGTACATAACCGGTTATTGTTCTTCACTATCTTGCATGTCCCTAATTAGTTGACCACGACTGTATATATATATATATAAAAAGCGTTTACTGTAGGTACCCGTAACCGTATATAATACAATATACTCGTAAATTAAATTCGGTATCGTCCCTGAATTCAACGCACTGAAGACAACCACTGAAACTCGATCGAAAAAAATATATCAAAAGTGAGTTCAGACAGTGTCTTGTTCGTGGCTTAGGCTTGGATTACTATGGTAAAAGTGTATGGTAGCTCTTATGATTAATAGCACAGTTTTTATTTAGAAACTTTAAAAAAATGTGGTATTTTGTATTATTCTTCTTAAAATGGGCAATGGGCTAGCAACCTGTCACATATGGAATGCTAACTACTGCAAAATGTGGGCATGTACCAAATATAATGTTTGGTCGTGCCTCTGACTACCCCCACTAGAATTCTTCAAGGATCTAAGAGCCGCGTGATCTGAGAGGATGTCTACCGTACTTGGGGATTACAGTCGTGAAACTATATATTTTTTTATTCTTCTTAAAAAAGATACAAAATGTAATATTTTCCCCTTGTTATATTTTTAACCTTCGAGATACTATAGTAGTGTTCTTAGATTTTGTACCAATATCTTTGTAAATTGTATCGATTGACGTACACGGGATCGTCTCGAAATCCAGTTACGGCAATAGAACGGGGATGGAATTGGGGTACCTACCTACATCATGTTACGCACCAACTGGATTAGGTAACGTGCTCGAAATTGGTTTAGTAATCTCGGTACATGTAAAAGAAATATAAACTTATATGTCTAATCAAAGTAATTGTTGACTGGCCTCACAGCTCAGTTGGTAGTAGCTCTGCCTTCTGCACTGTCGGTTGTGGGTTCTATCCTCACGCAAAACAAAGGTTTTAGAGATTTTATTTATTTATTTGACATAAAGAAATGTTACACAATTTATTTTGAATCCATAGGCTCCCGAACTAGTATAAAACTGTGTTTCAGGAGCCGGTGGCTTCTCCCATCCCAGTACATTCTGTTATTTCTAAATTATGCCAAAATAAAAGTAACAATAATTTTAATTTTAAATTACAAAAACAAAGTTATTTGCACCCATTGAGGTAATCAACAAAAGTTTGGGTGCTGCTCAGAGGGAGCAAAAAAAACAACAATAAAAATAAAAATAAAAATGCCTATAAAATAAAATAACTATATCTGTGTACAATAAAATGATAAGATAAAAGATAAGATGAACACCTATGTTTGCACTATATACTATTTTGTAAATCATTAAAAGTTAAAACATTACGCAAACAAAAATACGCGAGCAATGACGGGATAATTATGATCAGAAGAGTTAGTAATCTGGGTGTCTCAACAGACGTTGTCTTGTCAAATCACTAATGATTACAACAAAAAAAGAATTAGCAAAATCGGTCCAACCATTTATGCGTGATGGTAATTACAATCAAATTTATAACCAAGGAAAATAGGGAGTAATTTTTACGTATAGGATTATAAGTATGTAGGTATTAACAAAAAAAGTATGTAATGTATTGTATCAGTTATCTGGTTCCTATAGTACAAGTTTTTTTTAGTTTAGGGCTAGATAGCGCTGTGTAAAAATGTCCACCTATATTTATTATTTACAAGCTGCTCGCCCCGGCTTCGCACGGGTGGTACCTGGATAAAAAGTAGCCTATGTGTTATTCTGATGTCTATGCTATTGTATTGTAAAGTTGCATTTTAATCCGTTCAGTAGTTTTTGCGTGAAAGAGTAACAAACACACACAAACACTCACAAACTTTCGCATTTATAATATTAAGTAGGATTAGATGTTGTTTGTTTTTGAAATAAAGTATGTGTCTTCTTCTAAGCGGCAATTCACAGAAAACCGACGACTAGCATCGAAAAGACTAGCATCAGAGTATACCCTACCCTATCCATTAAAGTATTAAAATTGGTCTATACTCTGTAAAAAGTTATCCGAGGCCTCAGTTTTTTTCGTCGGTTCACACACACACACTCACAAACTTCCGCATTTATAATATACTAGCGACCCGCCCCGGCTTCGCACGGGTAGCATGTTATTATACATATAAACCTTCCTCGTGAATCACTCTATCTATTAAAAAAAACCGCATCAAAATCCGTTGTGTAGTTTTAAAGATATAAGCAAACATACATACATACAGACGCGGGAAGCGGAAAGCGACTTTGCTTTATACTATGTAGTGATGTAGTGATAGCTACTTACAAACTTGGAATGGAATCCAATATGTCAATTTGCGGCTCCATTGTGTCATAGTGAAGTCATAGCCTGAATAGCCGTTTCAAAGTTCTGTGTAGCGTTCGACAAACAGTTGAGAGAGCTCCTGACATTTCAAGTTACACAAAGAGACCGTTCAGTTTTGGAGCTTTATAAACTTTGGTGGTTAAAATTAGTTTACACAAGACTGTAATAGCTTTCAAATGCGAGATAATTGAGGCTACTGATGTTAATAAAATAACTTAAAACTTATTTATACATATTAAATATATAAATAAATAATGGTGGACATTTCACACAGCGCCATCTAGCCCCAATACTATGGAAACCAGATCAAAACCTAAATAAAAAAAGCGTTTATTCATTGAAATCACTTTAGAATAACTGCTACAGTTTTTTTTTTGTGTAAATACTTACTTATTATGCATTATAACACCTATACCCAGAACAAACATCTATGTTCATCACAAATGTTTGTCCTGGGTGGGAATCGAACCCACAACCTACAGCGCAGAAGGCAGAGTTACTACCAAGCTATGAGGCCAGTTAAAATTATTGTCTAAATTCGATGAAAATCAGCGGGTAAAGATAGATTTTTACGCAATAAGCCTACTGACATGAGTCAAAACGGTACTAATTGGAACATCTGAATAAATTTGAATAAATAAATAATCTGCCCCCGAGGGGGCAGGTGGTTCAACGCTGAAATTTCGGCCCCCATTAGGGAATGAAGGGGACAGAATGCTTTAATGGACCAATTTAATGGGCCTCGTAGGAGCATTTAAGGAGATTATTTACGAGTCTTTTTATTCAATAAAATTCTCCATAGCTCACAACTGAAGAACTTCTAGGCCCATGTCTGGTTTAGGCTAGTCCAAACGTAATTAGCAAACGAACCAAAACTAACGAAATGAGACATTTTGCTGCTACGTGCTTGCAACCTGTCACTGAATGCTAACTAGTGCAAAATGTGGGCATGTACCGAATTTAATGGAGGTGCCTCTCTAACCCCTTTAGATATTATCAAGAATCAGAGCGCTAAGGATGTCTGGGATTTTATTATTGATTGTTTGTATGCAAAATTATTTGTATTTGTTAACACGTGTAATATGAAACATTTCTCGATTTTATACAAGTTTGTATAATCTGTTTTTAGGGTTCCGTACCCAAAGGGTAAAAACGGGAATCACTGAGACTTCGCTGTCCGTCTGTCTGTTACAGGGCTGTATCTTATGAACCGTGATAGCTAGACAGTTGAAATTTTCACAGATTATGTATTTCTGTTGCCGCTTTAACAACAAATACTATAAACAGAATAAAATAAATATTTAAATGGGGCTCCCATACAACAAACGTGTTTTTTGTCGTTTTTTATAGAATAGTACGGAACCCTTTGTGCGCGAGTCCAACTCACACTTGGCCGGTTTTTTATTCTTTGTGTGTTGTGTGTGTGGAGGGAACCAATAAATAAATAAATTTAGGGGGTACTAAGGGATTACAGTCGTGATCCTATTTTCTTTTTATTCTATTCTCCATAGCTCACAACTGAAGAACTTTTTGGGTCTATGTCTGATTTAGGCCGAAATTAATTAGCAAATGAACCAAAATTACAATCCAATGCTTATTTGCATGAAGTCTAGCTTCTCATGAACATTAAAAGCAGCTCTCTTAATGGGTACTTGACCCAATTTGAATCTTAATGGCTGTCTATTCATTCCAAAGTTTATCGTTTTAACTATCACATCCACTATATTAACGTGATTTGACTGTGTTGGCCGAGTGGGAGGTACCTCGACTTTCATTACGAAGGTCGTGGGTTCGAATCTTGGCGTGCATCAATGGATCTGTTCGAAAAATGTATATGCACATCAAAACACGTGCTTAAAACGGTGAAGGAAAACATCGTGAGGAAACCAATTAGTATTCTTATAAGCGGCGATGGGCTTGCAATTTGTCACGTATGGAATGTTAACTACTATGTGCCAAATATTATGTTTGGACGTGCCCCTGACTACCCCCACTAGACATCTTCAATGGATCTAAGGTCTTGCGGTCTGAGAGGATGTCTATCGTACTTGGGGATTACAATCGTTATAATACATTTTTTTTTATATCTTCGGACATAATCGTAAGACGTAACACATCTATGTACACCATTGAATGAGAGGATCGTTGAAAAAATAATTAAAGGCACCAAGTTGTATTTATAGCACACCTTCTACCACCCAGACACAGAACAAACATCTATTTTATTCTCATAAATAAGACCTGGGTAGAAATCGAACCCTCAACCTATGACGCAGAAGGCAGAGTTACTACCAACTGCGCTGAGAGCCCAGTCAAGGCCTACAAGGAGAAACCATTAAGACCAACTGGAACGAATGAACGATTGAACGAATGAAGGAATGAAAAGATATCCAAGCTCAAGCCAAGGAGAAATACCCTTCGCACATTGTGCTCCTATGTACTTACAAAGATTGATGCTTTCAACACGGGACAGGATATTCCACTTTGAGCAATTTTGTGGATTTCGTAAATGACATCATACATTTCAAGTAGGCCGACACACCTATTACTCATTTTAATTGAGGAATGGGCTTGCCGTGAATTTGATGGCGTGAAAAGAATAAATTGTCATTTTTTAGGGTTCCGTACCCAAAGGGTAAAAACGGGACCCTATCACTAAGACTTCGCTGTCCGTCTGTCTGTCACAGGGCTGTATCTCATGAACCATAGCTAGACTGTTGAAATTTTCACAGATTATGTATTTCTGTTGCCACTATAACAACAAATACTAAAAAAAAAATATTTAAGGGAGGCTCCCTTACAACAAACGTGATTTTTTTGCCGTTTTGTATAGATAATAGTACGGAAACCTTCGTGCGCGAGTCCGACTCGCACTTGGCTGGTTTTTTTTATGTATCACATCTTTCTACCTGCTGATTAGATTTTGATGATATTTTTTATTGTGTAAGAGAATAGTCCCATGTTGGTCCTATTTAAATAATATTTATGTGGGACTAAAAGTTTCTCCATAAAACTTTAAAACTAATATTGTCCCTTGACTTTTCGCTCTAACTAATGTCTGGAAAGGCACAACTGTAACAAGATAATATTTTTATATTTACTATAGTTAAGAAATGAAATAGGATCACGGCTTTTATCTCAGTGCGGTAGTAGACATAAACTCAGATCTCAAGCCGTCCCTAATTATATCTTAAGAGATTAGCCAGAGGCACATCCAAACATTACGTACATTTAGCACACGCCCAGCCCACGTTTTACAGAAACTTGCATTCTTTATGTGGCATGTTACAAGTTCTCTTGATAAAAAAACTAACTATCAAACATTTGAAGTGCTAGTCTTACAATCCATTTGTACACAGTTCGTTCAAAAAGTACTCGCAATTGCCATCGCAATATTGCAATCCCAATATCGTTCGAAAAAGGTAGCACAAATACAAAGGCACTAACGACCGACCACAAAGAACAAATCAAAGAGAACCGAACACGAACAATGCCACAAATAAACAAGATGCAGCTTGCCACAAATAAGAAGAATGTCCGCAGCTGCACTTACGGTGATATTTGCTGAAATACTTTCGTAAAATCCGCTTCGAACCGAATAGATATTTTACTACAAGAATAATAATTTCCGAATCCCGGCGTGCATCAATGGATTTTTCTGTTCCAAAAATTTATATGCGCATCAAAAACACGTGCTCAAAACGGTGAAGGAAAACATCGTGAAGAAACTAACTACTACAAAATGTGGTGACATAGTGTTTGGACGTGTTTCCGACTACCCCCACTAGACATTTTTAAAGGATCTAAGAATCTGGAGATCTGAGAGGATGTCTATCGTACTTGGGGATTACCGTCATGATCCTATTTTTTTTTAAACTATCTTCATGTATACAGAACGAATAATGATGAAAGAGTTTTAATTGGATACGTTTATTAAAAAAAAACATCAAATGAATTGATAGAGTAGGTGCTAGATGTTGACTTTTCTCTTCGTTCATTTGAAAAAGTAGCAAACAAAAATACTACATAGTTCAGATTAGGAGAGTTAGTAAAATAGATTATAATGTTACAAAACTAAGTAGGTATAGTCATTTTTTTGTAAATATAATTAAAATCACTATTTCCGCTTACGACGATGTTAAATACGGTCCTTGCAAATTGATAGAAGCAGAACGAACTTAGAACGCCCAGGCAAGCTGAAGTAAACAACCTTTCTCATCCTAAAATAGGAATTATACATACTATTTCAGTAAACGTCTCAGCTGGTTGTGACGTCACTGAATTGCCACTTTACCCTCCTGACGTCACCACCAGTTTTGGAGTGTCAGGGTGTCAGTTTTCCTAAAGCAATTTGCGAAACGCCTGAAGAAGACGTGAAATTACCTCCCTTTTCAAGTAACTGGATGTTATCAAGTAGGTAGTTCCCGATTTGAAGCGAAAATATTACCTAAAAGACTGACACTACGATAATTATCCACAATACTACTTTAATATACTAGCCGACCCGTGACAGACGTTTTCCTGTCAAATTTCAATAATCGAATAGAAAAGACTGAATGTTTTTAGTCTGTGATGTCAGTTTTGTTGCACACCAGCGCCATCTATACAGAAATCATCTCTTTTCCATTTTTTTTATCGTTTTGGGGATGTTTTTAATTTTTTAAAGTAGTCTATTATTTATTTGGGTATTATATCTACATCTACATCAAATTTCAACTTAATCCGTCTAGGCCTGATTGAGGTTCAAACATACATACAAACTCACAAACTTTCACATTTATAATATTATTAGGATTAGGATTTTAGCAAAATTTTAAGGTTTTCAAGCTTACATCGATATATTTGCTAGGGACGCAAAGTAGCCGTTCACCGCGTGGCAGACAATTCGGTATTATGCAGTGACACAAAACCATTTTTGCGGTCACATGTCTAACTTCATAATATACCAAGATCCGCCGGCCATACTTTGGCTATTGTAGGTGGTTTCTTATAAACCGAAACAAAAGAAAATCTCCTTCGTTCATTCGTTCTTTCGAGCTAGTGGCTAACCCTGGTGAAGGCACAGACTTAAGTCATGGCTTAGTAAATAACCCAGGCTCATAAAAATAACGATAAAATGGTATACAGTGATTCTTGTAAATATTTACGAGTGTTATTTTGTTGCAGGTAATGCAGAGATGATTTATGACCCGTTGTGCTTTGTTTAGTAAGTATACGAAGACGAGGAGTCAGTGGTAAGATTTTGAACGTACGTTATATTAGGTATGTTTTGCATTAGGTCAAATACCAACTATAAAAACCTAGACCTGACCAACTACAACATAAACTTTGATAGTTTATGTTGTAGTTGTAGGTTTCGTTTATTTGCTTTCATATCGATGACATGGAATCAAATCCTTTAACTACTCTTCATATAAATCGTCGATAAATTATGGCTAAAAGTCGTGTTTGTTGCCTGATTCTTCTAGGCTTGGTCATGGTCATGATTTTATTGAAATACATACCCGTTGACTTTAACGATTCAGAAATTTAGGTACCGAGCCTCTCTTTAATCACGATAAGACGTCATAGATCTTGGTAGGCCTCTATGCTTTCTAAGATCTCGCATCATAAATCGCGCTGTCATTTATAAACGTAATAAAGCAGTGAACGACACCACAACACTATAAAACTACCACATAATAACTAACGCACTACTCCATCGCTAATCTAGGTCAAGTATATCTTGATTTCTACTTTTTACTGTAAAATTAGCTTAAAATCCTGTAGGCGTTGAACATAAAAGTCTTTTTAATAAAGACAAAACAAAAACCTTAAAGAAACCTTGCAAGGTTTTGTTTGGAGTTATTTATTTTTATAAAATCCAGAAATAGATTCTCTTGTCTCATCTAACATAGTCTCTTGAAAGGGTATCTTGTTTCTCGATTCAAGTTTAATTAACTCAAAGCAAACACTTTTATCTTAACAATAGAAGAGTACAATGAACCGATGACAATGTTATTATTAAATCTGGTAAAATAGTGCAGCGGTAGAGATAATGAATTTTTTTTTGTATACTTTCAATACACATGTTGACATATGTTTTCAAGGTTTTGAATAGGTATTCTATACAATATCTTTTACGTACACGTACATACAGAACCTTTATTCTGTTTCCTTATACATTATACACATTATGTACATTAACCTATTATTTGTTCCACTTTAACCTGATAAACACCCATGATTATTTAAACAAGGTTGCTTTATCGTAACTGGTAACATAGCTGATTTAATTTATAAACGAGATTTACATATAGATTTAGATGTACTATGTTCCCTTTGCACACGCTACCTTAAGTAATTTCATTTTGCAGGTGAATTTCAAGCAGTTTTCTAACTAAAGTTTCAAACATAAGTTAGCAGCTAGCTACAATGGATTTAGTTTCTAATGAGACTTGTTTTAAGTTAGGTTTTAGTCTGAAGAGGTAACTTGAACGATGCACATTTACGTAAGCAATTATATGCCATAGTAAGGAGTAATTGTGTAACTGTGTCTGGGTGTTAGTATGTATGATTATTGTATTTACAAAAAAAAGTATATAAGTATACTATCAGTTATCTAGTTCCAATAGCGTGGGACCCCGGCTTTATAAATCGAGGTGGTAGGGAAAACAAAGGAATGTAGTGTAGGTACATAACTACATCAAAAAGACTATGGTACGTTCCATAATCAGTTTTAAAGAATAAAATGTCGTGAAATATTTATTTAATGATTTTAAAGAGCTTACTTTTGCAAGATTGTTATTTAAAATAAATTTATACTAAGCGAAAGATTTTTTAGATTCATTTTTTGAATTGGAATGTATTTCTCTGGGCAATGGCTAATTATTAGTGATTTGTTTAAGTTTTACGCGAATGCACTATGTTACATAACTACAGTCGACTATTCACAAGTGAAAAATGCTTGAGAATCTCTGGAATTACACTTTGACATTGACTTGTCTGACATTACATTGTTTACAAAGAAGATATCTGATTATGTAACGTGATATAGGTACTCGTATATCCTAACTATTAAAGCACTCTCAAGGTAGGCACTTTAATAACATTAGACTCACAATGTTTGTTGGAAAACTGATCACAGTCTGAAAGCTCTTACAATATTGGTTCATCTTTCAAGTACCATACAAAGTTGCAACTTGAAGAGTTAACGTTGCTGATATCTCTTGAAACTTGAAACTTGGAGAAACTTCTAGTTTCGTAACTTTGCGGTGTTGTTCCGGTACGTTAGATTAAAAAAAAATGAAACAGGATCTCGACTGTAATTCCCAAGTTTCTACAGACATACTCTCAGATCTTCACCCTTTTAGATCCTTGAAGAAGTCTAAAGGCAGTCAGAGGTATGTCCAAACATTGTACCTAAATATTTTGCATATGCGCACATATATTACAGCGTGATTTTCATGATTTTTGATTTGTTGGATTTGTCTTTCCCCTGAATAACTATTAAATCATTCGTAAAATTGAGGAAAAAAAAAAAAAACTTGCCAAAAGTATCAAATTTTTCCATAATCTTAATTAGTACACCCGTGTGAAGTCGAGGCGAGCATCTAGTGAAAAAAACAAACTCGTTTTTCGTTTAATTTGTACCAAAGATTGGATTAATGTAGGTACTAATTACGGTACGACAAAATCTAGGTCCACAACTTTCCCGTCAGTCCATTTTTCTTCTCATCCATTTGTAACACAAAACCATTAGTTCCCAGCCGAGGGAAGGTCAGATGGCGAGGCGTCTCGTCCCGGAGGAGACTGATTGGACGGACTTTTAAATGGATTAGGAGCGGAGTATTATTAGATTCTTTGTTTTGGGACGTTCATTCGTCAGTCTCTATGCGCAGATCATCGTGGGGTAGGACGGGTGGCTTGTGTTAAAAGAAATAAAAAAGGTGAGGTGACAGCGGGTTATATCATAGATTAGCTGTGTCTCGCGGTTTCACACGCGTAAAGCGTAGCGTAGTAGCGTAGTGCAAAGCTAAATAGCCTTCCTCGTGAATGTGGCTATTAATGCGATTAATTTTACAAATCAGATTGATCGTTCTGGGGATCAGAGCTTTCAAACAAAAAAAACTCTTCAGTTTTATTATAGTCGTTTTAGTATATAGTTGAGTATACAGATTGTGCGATCAATCACGTTGTTTTTTTTTGTATGAGTTGTTTTTCGCGATCACTTGATCCAAGGCTTGTTTTACAATCTACTGGTGACTATAGTCAATCGATGCTATAATTTTCCACTACGTAGTCAAACTTACAGGCTAAATATTATTTTTTGTCACTAAAAATATTCAAAATCATAATGTATTACGAACGAAAATGAAGCCCAAAAGTTTCAAAAAACTTCGCAACCCCCAGCGACCCTAATTGTTGAAGTATCATATAACATTTTGCATAACTGTTCAACTACAAATTAGCTCGGCCCCGACTAGGGAAAGTTTTTAGGGTTGAAGCTGGTGGGTAAAGAGTTGGATAATTTGTGGACTAAATGTTGAATATATAATATAATAATGAATCGCTGAATGTGTTGCTAAGCTCAAATCTCGAGAGCAGCTGAACCGATTTCGCTAATTCTTTTTCTTATGCAAAAAAAAATGAATTTGACAGGACAACGTCTGTCGGGACAGATAGTATGTAATAAAAGTGTACTACTATTATAAAGGGAGAATTTGTATTTTTGTATGTAGTGGTTATACTAATAAAGTAGGTACTAAATAAAAATTAAAAAAAACACCATAAATAAGTTACATCTTACATATCAGCGAGGATTTCATATAGGAAATTATTTATTTACAACAAAATAAAAGGTTTTAGGTCTGCCTAAAAACTATGTATGGCCGCACTTATTTGCCTACTCAGTTAAACCCATGTGGGCGATGAGTAATATAATACTTTCTAATCACTTAACATTTTAGTCCAATCCTCTTAAAAGGTCACCGAAGCCAAACAAACTTCCAAATAATATGTACACCCGAGAACTCCGCAATATCAGCGTCAGAATTTAAATTGGGTTCCTTTAGCTGACCTGACAGAAGTTATTTTCTCTAAAATTAAATAATACTTTATTTAAAAACAATTTCAGTTCTTTAGGGTTAAGACTCCGCTGTACGCCTGTCTGTCTGTCACAAGGCTGTATCTCATAAACCGTGATAGCTAGACAGTTGAAAATTTCACAGATGATGTATTTCTGTTGCCGCTATAAATACTAAAACAGAATAAAATAAATATTTAAGTAGGGCTCCCATACAACAGACGTGATTTTTATGCCGTTTTTTAAAAATAATGCTCTCGCACTTGACCGGTTTTTTTACAATGTTTTGGGTATTTACTCAACCTATTTTCTAAACCAGGTTTAGGCGAAAAAAACGTACCTACCTGGTATGACGTCACGGTTTTGGCACGGATTTTATACTTAAGGCGCTCCCAGTCGACGATTGTTTTTGTTCGAAACGAAAAAAGAAATACTTCTGAACAAGCCACATCTCCTATTTTATAATGTATAGAATATGTGAATAAAGATGTACCCATCTTAACCCTTATGGTAGCAAGATAACTTTTCTTTAAATAAAACCAAAAATATATGAAAACTAGTTTATTTGGACACTAAGAAACATAAAAATTAAAAAAAAAAAAACTAGGTATTATAGTTTTTGGAAAAAGATATGTATATTATACTATACAATGCCACATTGGATGCGGATTACATGACGATAGGCATGTATAGTATAATATACAAAGTGCGAAATTAGGTCTTCTGATGGTAGGCCATGAAGCAATTTCTACCCTTCACATAGCATAAATGCACTTTGCACTTGGTGCAAACAGTGCTCGCTTGTCCACCTTTGCAATGTTTGCACCTTTGGTAGGCTGTTAATTGAGGCCAGTGATCAAACTGATCATGCCTAACCTCATCAGTGGGTCTTGCTGCGACTGGCTTCCGGATCTTCTTTCCCTCTGATACCGATTCTTTATTTTGTGCTGGCACTGGTCTGTTTTTTTTCAGCAATGCAGCATATATTTGATATCTGAAGTCTTTCAGTAGGTCTGAGGTCTTCTTGACATTTTTCATTTGGTAGTGTCGTCGGCGGAGAATCCATGCATTGTTGACGCAGATGTCCAGCAGTTGGGAGAAGATGTTGATGTACCATCTGTGGGATCTCATACCAGTGCGGTACAGGGCAATAAGCATGTCGGCTAAATCCACTCCACCCATAATGACGATTGTAGTGCTTTACAATTTGGGGGCAAGGAACTTCAACATACTGTTTCTTTTCTTTGCTGTATCGTTTGGTGGTAGCGTCTGGGTAGGCATCGCAATAGGAGCTGATAAGTATAACCTTTTTGTTATCAAACCATTTCACAACACTAAGTTTGTTTTTATTACAAACCACTTGAGAAAAGGACCCTCTTCCCTTCTTCTCAAGTAGTTTGTCGGCCATTAACACCTTGTCTGCTCCTTGTAATCTGTTTTGGCGAATTGTACCTAAGCTAAATATTCCATAGGTTTCTCGCAGCAAATATACGAGTTCCAGTGATGAGAAATAGTTGTCAAAATAGACCACACTTGCTGGTGTCTTAATGGTCTTACATAACGCCAGTACAATCTTTGCACCAACCCCCAACGTCTCTTCTTTATGCGTGAAATGGATACCTCGAAATGTATCATCGCCACCATACAACATGAAATCGTAGATCATACCGGACACGCCAGCTCTAACCAAATTTTTGAATCCCCATTTTCGTGGTTTGTTTGGATTATACTGCCGTCGACTACCCGCTTTTTTTCCTTTATATGGTACAATATTCTGCTACTGGAGCGTACCTGAAACAGGTTTTCCAGTAATCTTTATATGACGGCATTACAACAATACCCATGAGGATGTTGATTGCCAAAAAATCCAAGATTTCCTCTTTAGTCACCTTCATAGATTTGTCCTTTTTTGTAAACTGTATAAGTTTGTGTGCATGACAATATTTTCAATAATTTCTTCTGTAAAAAAGCGATAAAAGTAGTCTAGTGGGCACCAATCATCAGGAACAGGCTCTTGAAACTCTGCTTCAGGTATTTCGGCTTTACTTTGAAGTTGCGATTTTTTACAATGGCACGCTAATTTAAATTTTACGTTACGTTTTTTCACCGTTTTTGCAACTACAGCTGGAGCTTTGCGTTTTTTTTGGGAACGTGTTTTTACAGTTGCGCATGGAGAATTCTGGTTGGATGGCAATGAAGGTAACGAAGACACTGATGGTATCACATATAAATCACACTGTGATGGACTTGGAAAAACTTCTTGTAATATTGGTGTGAGTGGTACCTGTATGTTTTCATTGTCATTCAATACATCGTGCTCGTCGGAACAATAAGTTTCTTGAACGGGACTGTCCAGTAGATTCATCCGTTCTAAAGACGAATCCAGTGATGGTGCTGATGAACTCTCTAAAGCCCCGAAAATTTCATCTTCACTACTCTTTCCGTTACTGGCATCAGAATCGGCGTTTTCTTCAGGGACCAGCGACAAAATTCGCCTTGCCCGCTCATTAGCATATTTCTGCAACAAATGAAAACCAAAACCATGCAGCTCAACCAAAAGCACAAAGCAGAAATTAGCGCCTAGTAACCATAAGCTGAGATACCAATTTGAACAACATAAACATAATTTATATACCTACCTACTATCTATATACTAACAAAACACTTTGATTAATTGCTGCTAGGTACCTACCTAGCAGCAATAATCAAACTGTTTTACCTATCTACGTATCACCAAATAAAGCATGTTAAAAAAATGCGCCAAAATTCCATGTTAGTTTATAAATCTCAAAATGCAAAATGTAGCACTGTTTAGTATACTATACATAACAAAGAAGTGCCAGTTCTACCAAGCTGTAGCGTTGTATGGTATACTATACGCTCACAAAAAACACCAAAATTCATGCAAAATAAACTGACTTGAAAAAATTATTTCATGCATAAAAACACATCACGTATTTTTTATCATTATTTATATGTTAGAAACTCGTAATTTACAGTAAAAATTATAAAAAAATAATAATTTACCTTATACATGGTGATGCTCCGCCGTTCGTTTTCAAATTATGCCAATTGTGTCAAAACTGTCAATGCCAACGACACGTATTTTTTTTTTATAGAAAGAGATGCGTTCGGAAACTTGTTTCATAAAAACAAAACAGTTATTTATACTTAAAAGAGTCACAGGATTTTTTTGAATGTTATGTATAGTATAGTCACCAAAAATACCTTAAGGGTTCACTTCGATAAATAATCCTACCGACCGCTGCAACGACGACAAAAACACGTCGGCGCGTGGTCTGCCTTAGCTTTTCGAATAAATTAATGATATAAATTATGTATAATTACTTATCAAAAATCTATTCTAATAGAAATCTAGATCTACATATTACCTATCTTTAACAATAAATCACAAGTTGATTTTAATAGTAGGTATATAAAATATTTCGATCATAAATTCTAAAACGTATCATTTTGAAATAATATCTTTATCGTGAAAAGTTTCTGCTATATGTTTTCAGCTTAATAGAAATCTAGGTAGGAACCTGAAGTAATATACTTATAAAAATAGGAGATGTGGCTTTTTCAGAAGTATTTCTTTTTTCGTTTCGAAAAAGAGCAATCGTCGACTGGGAGAGCCCCTTAAAGTATTTTTATACTTACTTTAACGTTTCAGTTCTAGATACCTTTGCCAGACGATAATGGTTCGTATGTTCGTATGTTATATTAAAAATTGTTCATTCATCACAATAATTTGTCCTGGGAATCGAATAAACAATCTTCAGCGCAGAAGGCAGAGCTATTACCAACTGAGCTGTGAGGCCAGTCATCCTTCTATAATCCATCAGGTCGTTAAGCTGACTTGAACTTAGCAGGGCGTCTTCATGAGCTTAACCTATGCCCTTATCATTGTTGACACAAGTGCGGTCTAGAGAAATTACTTGCTTACTTTAAGCCATACTAGCTGTCCCGACAGACTTGTCTTGTCAAAATTCAATAATCCTACAGAAAAAAGAAATTTATGCTGGATTTTCCAAAAAGCTGTATGAAAATGTAAGTACGACCTTTTCTCATACCTACCAAATATACATTAAAAGAATCATAAAAATCGGTCAGGCCGTTTCGGAGGAGTTTGGTTACAAACACGACAATTTTATTAATAATATACCTATAAATATTAGAAGATTGACTGAGCGGTAGGTACCTTGACTTTCAATCTCAAGGTTGTGGATTCAAATCTCGGCCATGAATCAATGCATTTTTCTGTTCGTAAAATAAATTTGTATGCGCTTAAATGGTAAATTTAAGCGCATTTAGGCGCATTTAGTATTCTCATAAGCGTCGGGCTTGCAGCCAGTCACGTATGGAATGCTAACTGCTGTGCCAAATTTAATGTTGGACGTGTCTCTAGCTACTTTAGGCATATTCAAGGATATATTCTAAGCGCCTGGAGATCTGAGGGGATGTCTACCGTACTTGGTGATTACAGACGTGATCATATTTTTTTTTATTTTATCAATAATAAAAGTCCTTGCTAAAATTGATTGTTACCTACAGATAGAAGAAGAGGACTTTTAGAAAGATTTTCATAGATGAAATTGTGGCTATCTTAGTACCTAATGATGACATCACTGCTATGTAACATTTTTGTTAACGTCACCACAGTATTACGTCATATCACAAAACCTTAAATTCTAGTTCCCAATTCGGTTATTTCACAAGGATTTATCGGATGTGGGAACGCCTAATAAATTACTTTTCAATAAAAAGGGCGATCCATCAAACGCCTCGGACTTGTAGGTAATTCATCATGCCGCACAAAGCACCTACGTTATACCATTTGGTATAAAGTAATCCTTATCTACGAAGGATTTGCTTATAAATGTGGGTACTCTACACAAGTAATTTATGGTAACCTAGGGAAGGTGGGTTTTACCTGATGATGATGATAAAGTTTTGGATCTCTAAACAAAGACAGACAAGACAAAGTCACTGTCAAAAGATCTCTAAGATTTGAGATATATTATTTAACAGTAATTTGAAATGAGAAACAATAATATTCAGGCAAATATTTCAAATTCAAATTCAAAAATTATTTATTTCAATAACATCACAAGGATCACTTTGAAACGTCTCAGGAGCTAGGTGAAGCTACGCCTGTTCCTCGCGACCAAGCCTATAAGAATCAGGCAATAAACATGGCTTGAGGTTTATCATTTTTTTTCAATGATGCTTTCCTTAATGCTATGAAGAGCTCCAGTGTGGTGCCGATGGAACACGGTGAAGGCTCAAACAAGAATAATAATTAAAAGTACTAACCAAGTACAACAATAAAAAAAATAACTAAAGACACAAATGTGAAAAAAGTATGTGCCAAATGTAATGTTTGAACGTGCTTTTGTCTACCTCTTAAACTCATCTCTAAGGAATTAATCGCCTGGAGATCTGTGTCTGTGTGTTGGTGATTTTTTTTTTTCACACATTTTGCTACTTTTTCACTTATATTTTCCGAGATATATATTTATCTCAAAAGTCAAAAGTGGTCAAGTATTTTTCTTATGCCATAATTTGCTTTATCACTATTTTATATATAAAAAAAGCTTTTAAAAACTTCAAACCGAGTGAATTCTATATTGTCAGCTCTCAATTAACATTTAAAATGAAAAAGTGGAGCGCGGAAGAAAGTCGTGTTCGTGGTGTTTGCGTGGCCTAGATCTGTGGACAGGGCTTCAAAGCTGAATACTGAATGTGTAAGAGGTAAAATGCTTGGCTATTCTCACATTTCACGCCTTGTTGGCCGAGCGAGAGGTAGAGATACCTTGACTTTAAATTCAAAGGTTTGTAACTCGGCTATTTAATAGGTACTAATATTGTATGCGGCGACGGGCATGCAACCTGTCACGTGTGGATTATAACTACTGCAAAATGTGGGCATTTGCCAAATGTAATATTTGGACGTGCTTTTGACTAACCCCTCTAGACATCTTCCAGGATCTGAGCGCGTAGAGATCTGAGAGAATTTCTACCGTACTTGGGGATAACAGTCGTGTTCCTATTATTTTTTTTAAATATTGTATACCTTTTAAACTATTGTTTTCACGGTCAACAAAACTAAAGATAGTTTTACTTGTATGCTGTGTAACGGTCGTAATAAAATGGTCGCTGGTTTACGGATACTAAAGCTTAAGGCCAGAGTCAATTATGTACAGAATTTAATTAACTAGTTCCTTTGTCTTCCTTGCGTCGGCTTTAAGCTCTAATTGTTTTTAATTTGATTTCTTTCAAAGTGAATTAAACTAATTGTTTTGAAACAGATTACAAATTAAGAGAACGCGACTCTTAAACTTAACATTAATATTAATCAGTATTCTCTGCGATTCAACTATTACGATTAAATAAATATTTTCTTGCAAAATGCGGTTCAATTGCTCTTAAATATTTGTTACAAATAAATATATATTGGTGGGATTTAGCCCCACACTAAACAAAGCTTGTACTATAGGAACCAGACAACTAACTAATTGGTAGGTAGGTACTTAAAAACTGTTATTTTTGTAAATACATTGACATATTATACAAAATATATTATAATGCAAGTTAGATTTTTTTGTACACGTTTCAAAAATCATCCAAAAAGTATCTCAGCTAAACGTTGTCCTGTCAAAATTCATTAATTCCACAGAAAAAATAACTTCAGTTGTTCTCGAACTTTTCGCCACTTTTATCACTTAGGCGCTTAAAAAATACCCTCCATCATATTCTCATACCTACCGAATATACAAAAACAATTTCATAAAAATCGGTCAAGCCGTTATAGAGGAGTTTGGTTACAAACACTGTGACACGAGAATTTTATAATAAGATTTACTGACTGGTGAATAAACCACCCAAACACATGTTATAAAACCAACTGAAAGTTATTTCGTAGGCGACAACACTGATGGCCGAGTATTTAGGCCGCCATCATGACTTTACGACTTTTAAAGCTCGAAGGGCTAAGGGCACGACATCTTAACGTTCCCTTCGAAGCACGGAAGTATTGTGTTAATGCCACCAGCGATGACCCATCCATTTCGTGACCGTGCTAAAGATTGCTTAACTTAGCAAATATATGAGTCTTTTTCATTATTCAGCTGCTAAATTTAAGCATGTATTGATACCAAATGTTACACTATAGTAATTATTTTTTTAGAAAATGAAATATGCCTCTTATTACTTGCTCAAAATATAGTTTTTGAAGTTAAAAAAATTATCTACTTGTTTTTAGTTTATCCATTACAAACAAACATACAAAAAAACGAACATATAAAACAACGATTTGTAATATTGGTACCTATAGATTTAGATACTTATTAAGGCAAAACCAACGGCACACATAATTTGCATATCAATTGTAGAAAAGTAATATAGTACGTGAGCCAATAATAGGCATGCACAGCATTACTGATAACAGTACAGATAACAGCAGCAGGTAATATATAAATTTTGTAGGAGTGTAGGTATTGAACTACAAGATACAACAAGTAGTACAAGTTAGTATCAAGAACGACAACGCCAGTCATACCACTCTAAAACCAATTAATTAAGCTACATCCAAACGAACAATCAACCACCCGTCAAACTTCGCAATTTGACGCCGAACTGAACTGCAAAGTCACAAAACTGAACTGCATTTCTCTAACTTGCGCACAAGTGCAAAACAAACTCGTAAAGCTGCGCGCCGCAAAGTGACGCCCTGTTGGAGTTTGAGCTCAGATTAATGCTTTTGAGAGACAGACTCCGAGCTCAGCTCAAGCTTGAATCAAGTGTAGGGTTCGGCTTCAAGTCTGTGACTAAAAGCTTTGGTTTTGTAGTTTTAGTCACAAGGGAAGCGACCAATATAATTTTGTTCATCGGTGTAAAAAGGCATGCATATTCAAGATAGTTTAAAAAAAGATCACTTTTTGTTAAAAAAACAGTTTAAGAGTACTCTAAAACGATGAGTATGCATGAAGAATGTGACAAGAGTGAATGAAAAAGATAAGTCTGGATCGTAGAAGCTCTCTACCTATACCTCTGAGAAAAATGCGTTATTTTATATTTACGAGCCACTACCCGATAAGCCTAAGCACCTTATACTTTAGTAATCACATCAGCAATCCAAAAGGCTGAACAACTTTACAACATCCATAACCTGTACACTCCAACTCGTTATGGTTCACTCGGTACTAAAACGCTAGTACAAAGAAGGTATTACTGTAAAATAGAAGCACAATACCAAAATGGCTGCTTCGGTACCGGCTGGCTTAACAGGGATATTTTCGGGTTTTCTAAGGATTTAGGTACACGGTAGAGCGGCGGTTTTTGAAATGCGATCTCTCTAAACAAAGGATTATAGGGCTTACCTCGAGTTTTACTGATTAAAACGAAACGAATGTTGCGGAATGAATTACTGGAAAGGAATGATTTGTTTTAATGGGTTTTAGGATTGGATTTTTGAGGATCGATTAGAAATAAATTATGGTAAGCTTTTTATTGATAAAGATTAATCGGTACCGAAATATATAGACTGATAGAGATTTGAATGTCCCTATTTTATCCGCGGCCCATTACATTATTTCATTATAATTGTTTTTAAATAAAATAATCAACCAACAATTTAGATTGGGTTCAGTACTAGGTAAGTGCAGTACCTATGTTTATGTGTAGTACCTAAGTACTGAACACTTTAAGATTTTTTTTCGTTGATATTAGATACGACTAGTACCATTGTACCACATCTCCGGAACATATAGGTATTTGCAGAACATGTAACATTTGTCTCACCGCGAAGATCAAATCTGTACTTCTTGCGTTTCAGACGCACGAGGTCTACAAACCTTTTACTAATCTTATTAGATTATACGCCACTTTTGAATAAACATTTTAATTTTTATCCTTGTAATAACAGTTGAATGTAACAACACAGCACTTAGTCTAAATTAAAGCCTAAATTGTGTTAATATACAGGTTTCTGCCACTCTTTTAATAAGCTGAGTAGGTACCTATTCGAATAAGTACGTGATACGGCTCGCTTAGATACGGCAATTACCTCTGTTTGCTCTGAAGCTATTAACATTACACTATGTTGTTTAAAACAGATATTTAATCGCATTAAAATGTCCCGCGACCACGACTGTTCAGTGAAAACTTAAAAATAAATAATAATAATTAGTAATAACGTGATAAATACTTTGATATATAAATGAATATCGTGTTCTGAAGAGGCTAGCACGAATCACTATGGTATCGACATCGTACTATTCAAATTTCAAAACTGACACTTATACAATAAAGTACAATATAAAAAATATAAAATACAGCTAAGTTATACATAATTTTATAAGTTTATTTTGAATAAACTATTCTATTCTATTCTTATAAGTGTCAGTTTTGACATTTGGTCGATACGATAGTGATTAATGGTCAAGCCACTAATCGGAGTTTGAAAAATACATTTTTGCGAGTAAAAAAGCTAACTAAGAATAATTTAGGTACTACAGTTAGAAACAAATCTATGTCGAAACAATCACAAACAAAACAACAAAGTAATTTGTTGAAACAGGCCTTCAAACATTCCGGACAGACTGTTTGAAGCCTGACGTGTGTATTGATCGTATAACCACGCCCTTAGTTCGTCTGGAGCGGGTGGGTTGGAAACAGAATGATGTATTTTTATTGTAAATGGAATTTTAGTTATCAAAATTAATTAAAATACTAATACCTACCTACCCTAGGCTACCTACCTTAATACCCAATCTAATACCTTACTTACCATAATAAAAAAAATGGATCACGAATTCACGACTGTAATTCCCATATACGGAGACATACCCTAAGATCCTTGAAGATGTCTAAAGGGGTGTATGGTGTAATACATTTTGCAGTAGTTAGCATTCCATACGTGACAGGTTGCAAGCCCATCGCCAATACCATATGGTTTGGTAATAGGTATTTTTGAAAAATAACAAATCATGTGCGCATTGAATACGTGCTCAAAATTGAAATGGAAATTAAGTATATAAAATTTATCTATCAAACTACATTTTTAATTTCCGTTGAGATATTAAAATATTTAAATTTTCCACAAACCTGCGATCCGAAAGCGTCTTGCGACCGCTTCCGATTCATGATCTGGATCGGTTGAGCTACCTAAAGACTAGCAACAGAGATAGTCCAACTTTTTGTGTGTTTGGTATATATTGTGTAATATTTTTGTATCAAACTTAAATTGGTATTTCATCGCTTCATTCGAATAAACTTTATTTTATGACGGTTCTAATGATCCTTGTTATTTTGAATTAATAAACGCTTTTTGACTTTTACTTGGTAAGTAAAGTAGTTACTACCTAATGGTACTACATTGCTTTGTCCTACGTGTGTCTGGTCGGAGAGATCTTATCTTGGATTCAAGTCTAACAAAGCCGTAAATTTAGTTGCTAATTGTAGTAATTAGATGTCGTCATCAAAAAAATTGCAGCAGGTGAATTAAGATAGCTATGTAAGAAAAACAGGAACACAGGAGGACCAGCGTCTGAAAAAAAATATCTTCTGAAATGTTATATTTTTTTGCATATTTTTCTTATCATTTTTTTGTAGTTGAATTGTAAAAGCTGTTTCCAAACTTTCAGGCTTCTAGAGTGCACTGTTACTGAGTTATAACGATTAAACTGGAGCCATTTAATCTCTATCATTTCGTCTATGTAATTTTTGTCTACTGTCTTGTCATATAAATTGTATCATTTTCATTTTCAAACGATGAGAAAAAGAGATTCCAAATTCAACGCGTACATATATTTTTATTTTTCAAACATCTCTCACATTATCAGTTTGTCTTTGAGCACATTTTCAATTTCACGAATGCAATAGATTCTTATAAAACTTTGAACAGCGCTTCAACTGATCCGAGCTCTTGCAAGTTGAACATCTTATGCAAAACACGTTGAAGTTGTAAAACTTCGCCTTTTAAAACTATTCAGTGGATAGTGCCTTTCAATTTATACGCTTTTAGTGTAAGCTATTATGTTATTTTAACACAAACAAGTTGTTGTCAGCGGCCATTTTATCACAAACTAGCGGCCTATATAGTGTTCCATGACACAGGCTATGTATATTCTAAGTTTCATCCAAATCCGTTTAGTCGTTTGGGCGTGATTGAGATACAAATTCAAAGTCTAAATCAAAAGGTATTATATCAATAAAATCACAAGGATCACTTTAAAACGAAGCTAAGTGAAGCTACGCCTGTTCCACGCGACCAAGCCTAGAAGATTTAGGCAACAAACACGGCTCACACATACAAACCTTCGAATTTACAATATTTTTTATTTTTTATATAGGAACTTTATTTAAAAATAAATTATATTAGCAGGATTCTCTCACCTAGGAGATTGAACGAATGAAATGAAAATGCTTTATTATAGGTACACCAATTTGATTTTGATTTCAAACATATTTAAAAACATAACTATAGATTTCTACACGGGTCTTTGTCTGTCTTTTACTATGTCTGCCCGCGACCATGGCTATTGTAACATAGTCGAAACGTTGGGAAAATAAATTAAAGGTGATAAGACCCTTGTAAAAATACTACTACTATACTACTTATCACGATAATTTATTTGTAAATTCATTTATACCATCGAGCACCAGCGCGCTATCACCTGTCACATAATATAACAATGTCATCGGAACTAGACAAGTATGTAAAGTTTTTACTGAATAGAAATATGAAATAGAGAGTTCCGTAGTGAGTGTCCGTTGCTCAGCTCTTAACTCCATCATCAGATTAGCTTGCTCTCACCATAATTGCATTGTCATGAAAGTTACATAAGTATGCCATGCCAAAATTCAGCTCAATCGGTTGAAGATAACTGCTTCAAAATTGAGTTTCCACCCGAACAAACATAGTTACATACATACATTGCAAATTAAATAAAAGCTTGTAAAAATAATATTCACAAACAATTATTACGTCAGCGTGAGCTCAAACAATTTCCCCGCGTTGTGCAACGCCAGTCATCAGCTATGTCCCACGCGTTGCTGGCACTTGACGTGTTGATTGAAACCGTTTGTGTAGCTAGCTGGGTGGAAAGGTGACGTCAGAGCTCGCCTTTGTGACAATTTGCCGACACGTAGCGCGTAGTGCTGATTTGAAGCTCGTAGGTGAAAATACAGTCTGTCAGCACTGAACTATGAGTTCGTGCTTATTTTGGGTGCTAGCAATATCAGTTTTTATAATGTCAGCAAAAGTGTCTAAGGTTATAGCATAATCTAACTTTAGAAAATATCTCTATTTTAAATAGAAATACGGCTTATTACCACGTTTGACTTGTATTGCTGAAGTTTGGAGACTATTCAGATGTTTTTTTTTATCAAAAAGAGTATAATTATGAATTAAATGTAAAATCAATAAAATGGCCACCAAAATTTAAAGTAAATTTTTTTTTGAGGAAAAAAGTTGCCTCGCGTAGTAGTTCTCATTAACTCTATAGGTTGTATTTTAGATACAAACTTGATTAACAATCCTCACGTCCCAATTTAATATTTTAATAGAATTATACACTGTGATACGAGTACCAATCCATTTCATCCGTACCTAATAACAATTCAGTCCGGAATTAGACCTAAATAATTACTTATTGCGTTGTTGACCTGAGCCTTGTTTAGCCTTGGGGGACCCAGTTGGACCCTTATTTTTAATCACAATTGTTAACCCTCAGTTGGTCCTCCGCTGTCAGTACCTACGGTGGATATTTGATAAAATATTTGATGTAAAGCGTAGGTACATAAATACCTTAACATCACATTCTGCACTACCAAGCTCTACTTATGACCCTAGGAACTAGAGGTAACTCAGAAGTCACAATAGCAAAGAAACCAAGTGGGGGTAAGTAATACAGGGAGAAGTCTAAATAGCAAAGAAATCGGAGCAAGTAACTCAGGGTAAAGTCTAAATAGCAAAGAAACCAAGTGAAGGTAGGTAACTCAGGGGCAAGACTAAATAGCAAAGAAACCAAGTAGAGGTAGGTAACTCAGCGGAAATTCTAAACGGCTCATGGAATTACCAGCCGCCAATTTCTTTTTAATATCTTTAAACGATAATTCTCCAGTAATTCACGCTGTAAGCGTTGGAACCGGAACGCGAAGCAATTTTAACATTTCACTTTTATCGCTGTGGAAGTTTTATAAAAAGTATCCACTTGAGAAAATCTACGTGTTACGAGTGTACTTGGCCTTTTCGGCCGGTAAAGTGAAATGGCAGAAATGGCGGTAATTACTAGAATTTTTATTGGAATTATTTATGGATGCGAAAAACATATTTATATGGAGAACCAGCTGCTCGCCCCGACTTCGCACGGGCACCTGTATAAAAAGTCAACCGATTTTGTGCAAACTTCACATAAACCATCTACTAAATAGTTCGAACAAAGCCTAAACATTTGGTTTGGATAGGTGAGCCCGTTCTTGAGTTATAAAATTACAACGAAAAGTGGTATTGATTTTAATATCAAAGTCAAAGTCAAAAATCATTTATTTCAATAAAATCACAAGGATCACTTTGAAACGTCTTAGGAACTAGCCTAAAAAAAAAAAAAAAAAAAAAAAAAAAAAAAAAAACATAATTAAATAGAAAAATTACTAAAATATCCTAACTTTAGAATTGTCACTCTTTGGATTATTTGGACGTGCCTCTGACTACCCAATTTGGATTTGAGCGCACTGAGATCTGTGAGGATATCTGTTTACTGTATTACTTGGGGATTACATTTGTAGTTTTATTTCTATAAAATTAAAAAGTGAATATTTTATCAAAATAAAAGAATTGCCACAAAGTTGTACAATAAAACAAAATCTCATATGAGACAGTTATTAACATATCGGAATTTCTTTTACGGCCTTCTATAACACCTGCGCGTATAAATTTAATACGTTAGAACAATGCGAACTTATTTCACCATTTTTACGGCCACACTTCAAAGTAGCTAATAAAACCCACGAACTTTTCTTTTATTCAACACTTGACAAAGTTCAGCAATGGGGAGAGACCCGTAATATTTTTAGGGTCCCGTGACCTGATCACGAACCACTATCGAATCGAAAACGTAAACGGCATTTGGACGATACTTTATCGATACGATAATGGTTCATGCTAACCCCCCTGTACCCAAAGGGTAAAAACGGGACCCTATTACTAAGACTCCGCTGTCCGTCTGCCTGTCACCAGGCTGTATCTCATGAACCGAGATAGCTAGACAGTTGAAATTTTCACTGATTATGTATTTCTGTTGCCGCTTTGACAACAAATACTGAAAACAGAATATAATAAATATTAAAGTGCGGCAAACGTATACAACAAACGTGTTTTATGCCGGTTTTTATAGATAATGGTACGGAACCCTGCGTGCGCGAGTCCGACTAGCACTTGGCCGGTATTTTTTCTTTTTCAAATGACGCGTTTGCCAATGAAATGTCCTTGACAAGGTTTAGCTTCTGAAGGTTTTTAGGAAAATTGAAATATAATAGGATCACGACTGTAATCCCCAAGCAATGTAGACATCTATTCAGATCTCGAAGCGTTCCGATCCTTGAAGATGATTAGTTAGAGGCACATTGAACTAGCATATACTTTTAGCATATACCTACCCACATTCTTTCAATAGTTAGCAATAAATATAATAATAATAAATATTGGCGGACATTATCACACAGTGCCATCTAGCTCCAAACTAAGCAAAGCTTGTACTATGGGAACTAGATAACTGATAGAATACTTATATACTTTTTTTTTTGTAAATACATACAAATGATACATAATAACACCCAGACACAGAACAAACATTTATGTTTATCACACAAATATTTGTCCTGGGTAGGGATCGA
Organism: Hydriomena furcata; assembly: GCA_912999785.1. NCBI lineage: Eukaryota > Metazoa > Arthropoda > Insecta > Lepidoptera > Geometridae > Hydriomena > Hydriomena furcata. Next base: position 1,086,512 of record OU538834.1, on the reverse strand, counting down.
ACCCACAACCTACAGCGCAGAAGGCAGAGCTACTACCAACTGAGCTATGAGACCAGTCTATAACGAACGCAACGTGACAGATTACAAACACATAGCCGCTTCTAAGAATACTGGTGAATATTGTTAAAAATTATAAATAGCGCCATCTAGCCCTAACTAGACAAAGCTTGTACTAAAGGAACTAGATCTAGGTTTATCACACAAATGTCTTAACTTTGATCGTAGTACCTACAGTTTATACACAATTTCCTTGTCATTAACCCTCAATTGACGTTTTAACCCAACTTCAGTGCCTCTCAGAAACATAATAAATTCGACAGTAACCTAAATTAAACCATCTAACTTCGTTGTCAGATTACTAACGAGCATTAAACACTGATAAAGGAAAAGTAAAGAAATATAAAAAAACCGGTCAAGAGCGAGTCGGACTCGCACACGAAGGGTTCCGTACAATTATCTGTTTATAACGACAAAAAAAATATTTTGTTGTATGGGAGCCCCATTTAAATATTTATTTTATTCTGTTTTTAGTATTAGTTGTTATAGTCTATTGAGTAAGTGAATAAGTAATAATATTGAATAAGTCCAATACAAAATTTCATCCTTTATTTTTTCACCCTTAAAAGTGGTATTTTTTCCTCAAAATGCTGGTCGCACGGAAAGCACCAGCTTTCAAACAAAAAAAGAATAATCAAAATCGGGTTACCCAGTCAAAAGTTCAAACAAACATAAAAAAACAGTCCAATAGGAGAACCTCCTTTTTTTGAAGTCGGTTTAAATTATAATAATAGAAACAATAATCTAAAAATAGTTTGCCAAACCAAAACAAGTTTCATTTATTCCGTTTTACCGCGTAGGTGGGTGGCACTTAATTCACACGAAATGCTCATAAATAAACATTAGGCTCCAGAAGATAAATGGAATTATCCGAGCTTTAGTTTTGTAAAACAATGGCCTAGTTACAGTTGTAAATAGCTTTTCCAGTCAAAATTATTCACTAGTGACAGACTTTGTCCTGTCCTGTGTAGTCAAATAAAAACCGGCCAAGTGCGATTTGGACTCGGGCACGAAGTGTTCCGTACCAAAATCATGTTTTTTGTATGGGAGCCTCTCTTAAATATTGATAATCATAATCATAATCTGTGAAAATTTCAATTGTCTAGCTATCATGGTTCACGAGATACAGCCCTGTGACAGACAGACGGACAGCGAATTCTTAGTAATAGGATCCCGTTTTTACCCTTTGGGCACGGAACCCTAAAAAGATGTGAATTTTTATGCATACCAGCGCAATTATACCAAAATCATCCTTTTTGCGTTTTTTTATAATTTTGGGGATGTTTTTCGTGTATGTTTTATTCGGGCATTATATCTATGCTATATATTATAGCTATGCTCAAAAGTCTAATTATTTTATATGAATGTTCAAAAGATTAATAATTAGTTGGTAATAATTAAGTGGTTCATTTCAACTGAACTTTGTTTTCATATAATTTGAATATCTTAACGAAATTCCGTCTGAGACAGCATGGTGCTTTCTAGAATACTTGATTCTGTATAATTTAGCATAATTAGTTGACTTTGTGTTGTTCATTCAATACACTGACTGGTCTCACAGCTACTATTAATTATTATTCTTGTTTGAGCCTTCACCTTGTTCGATCGGCACCACGCTGGAGCTCTACATAGCATTAAGAAAAGGATCATTAAAAAAAAGGTAGACCCCAAGCCGTGTTTGTTGCCTGATTCTTCTAGGCTTGGTCGCGAGGAATCTGCGTAGCTTCACCTAGTTCCTAAGACGTTTCAAAGTGATCCTTGTGATTTTATTTTTTTATTTTTTATTGAAATAAATGATGTTTGAATTTGAATTTGAGCTCAGTTGGTAGTAACTCTGCCTACTACGCGCCTTTTAGAAAAGAAAGACTAACGTAAGTACATAATTAATTATTTAAAAGCTTTATAAATAATGTGGATTAACATGGACTCTTGAAACCCCAATTAGAGGGAGCTAAAAAAACAATATCATAACTTTAAGATTATTTTTCTTTAGTTAAATGCTTGTTAGAGGAATATGATTTTTTTAAAGAAACAAGTTTACGACTTTTATCTTCTAAAGAAAGGGGTAGTTTTAAAAAATCATTTTTTAGTAGATACTCCTCTATGTACCTAGACAGATCTATTCTTAAAATTCTCTACTACTGCGTTACAGACTTTGATTATTTTAATAAAAGTTAATTAATGATATCTATACTAATGTTTTAAATGCGAAAGTAATTCTATCTGTCTGTCTGTGACGTTATCACGGCCAAATCGCTAAGCCGATTGTGATGAAATTTCATACAGAGATAGTTTAAATCTTGGGACATAGGTAGACTACATTTTTTCCCGAAAAAAATATTTATATTTTGAGAAATTTCATGATTTAAGTATCGTATAATCGACTTCCAGATTCTATCTACTCTCTAATCTATCAGACGAAGTCGGAGGAAAAAGCTAGTCTATATAGAACACTCTTCCTTAGAGAATAATCTTTTCTTTTTTCTAGTTAAGGCTCTAGCAACAAAAATACGCATGCAGTAATAAACAACAAAAACTTGTTTGGTAACGCAAAAGACATAATCCATTAGGAGCCAATTACAGTCATTATAAGTAAGCTAAGAGCCAAATAGCACGGCATCCATTCCCAGTAGTATTTGCATAACAGAATTTTCATGTAACATTACGTAAAATAACTGTTATTAAACTAACATGAAGTTGTGTTATATAACATTGTAGCGAGGTAAATAGTTTTTGTTGACTTTTAAGTTCTAGGACATCTAGGACATTCATAAACAGTTGACTTAGGTGCTTACAGTGTATGTGCCTTACATGGCTGTAGATTGTATAACATACAGTTGTGTAATCAACCTTAACCAACCGTGATAGAGTTCCATTCATTTTACTTCAAAAAAAAAAATACATTATATTTCTTGACTTTTGAGTCTTTAAGTTTGAGTCTGCCTGCGACCATGACTATGATAACATAGTGGAAATATCGTGAAAATAAGGTATTATGTGATAAAATACCAGTATAATAATTTAAATAGTTAAAACTAAAAAACACGCTATACTTTTTTTTGATTTTTTTTTGTATCGTCATCGATCCATAAAATTATGCAAATTTCAAATTACTCCGACATTTAGAAGTAGGTCAAAATCACGTTAAAAGATTCCGTTACATACATACAAGCCAAGCTTATAAAAGCGTGTTAAAAATGAAGAGTTATGCGTAATAATCACGATAGTTTGAATCATATTTTTACATTTAAATTCCAATGTAAATGTAAAAATATAGCTGTAGCTGTTGCAGCATATAACCGTGGTAATCAATTTAGCTGTCACTGTTATTTAGCTATAAGTTATGATGGCACAAAATTAACTTTTTAGGGTTCCGTAAAAACGGGTAAAAACAGGTCCGTCTATCTGTCACAAGGCTCTCATGAACCGTGATAGCTAGACAGTTGAATTACAAAAAAGTATACCTAGTGTTCTATCAATAATCTTATTCCCATAGTACAAGCTTTGCATAGTTTGGGGTTAGATGGCGATGTGAATGTCCACCAATATTTATTGATTTATTCCTGGGAATGATATTGGTTACTTCAAAGCCTTATAGTCTAACTAATCTCACGTTACCTCTGTATAGATATATACCAATCTCACCCTACAAATCTCCAAATCAGTATTCTTGCTCCTCCACGCCACAATAATCTTCAAGACGACCTTTGGTTTTCGAATCCCATCATCTTAGGCTCAGAGTTTATTAACCCCACGACCTATTCCCTTTTGTTTAGCTATGACTGGGTCAGAGCGATACCTATTTTTACCCGGATACGACCTCTTTCGAAGGGGCTGACGGAGATTATGACGTTAGTTTTGCTAAAACCATTCGACAATGACGTCTGGCTAAATAAAAATATGTGCCCAGATAAATAAGCGTACTTTTATTGTATTAATATATTGTTTGGATGTACCACTGACTAACCCCTTCTGACATCTAGAAAGATCTAAGTGCACTGATTTAAGTTACACTAGCTTTTTTTTTTTCAATAAAATCACAAGGATCACTTTGAAACGTCTTAGGAACTAGGTGAAGCTACGCCGATTCCACGCGACCAAGAAGAATCAGGCAGCAAACACGGCTTGGGGTCTAACTTTTTTTAAAGATCCTTTCCTTAATGCTATGTAGAGCTCCAGTGTGGTGCCAATCGAACAAGGTGAAGGCTCAAACAAGAATACAATTACAATAATACTTGTATTGTATTGTTTGGACGTACCTCTAACTAACCCCTTCAGAAATCTAGAAAGATCAGAGTGCCTGAAGATCTGTGAGGATGTTTACCGTTCTCGGGGATTTGTTCTCTTTTAAAAAAGTTTAGAAACCATAGAATCACCATCCGATGAAGTTGTTACCTAATTACTATAGAAATAAGCGACCTTTAAACATCCCACAAGCCAGCAGGCGGTAAATGAATCTGACGTTCGTTAGCCGCCATTTTGAAATTAATTAGTTGCCTGTAGGTTTGTGACACGCGTATAACCTACTGCAGTTACAGTACACGTCACTTTAGGATGATACTTGAAATTTTTGTTTTTTTCTATGTACTGAGTCCAGATTAGACGGAAAAAGTGCTAAAACCGCATTACTTTGAAAACCATCAAACTTAAAAAGAAACTGTCTTTTGTTTATGTAGCCAGTATGATTATCTAACGAATTATATAAAAATGAATTGTTTAGCTATTCATTGTTTTGAGTAAAAATGAAATTTGTATTTTGGAAGAGCCAACTTTGGAAAATATATCTATCGAGAAGCGTTTCGCCAATCGAATTTCTGTCTATAATTTATTTAGATTATATCCTATGTTATCTTTTTCATAAAAAACAAAACTGTATGTTATGCGGTTATTGAGAAAAAACGATTCTGAATTCATCAAAAACATTTATTACTCGTCTTAAGAATGCTAACTGGTTTCCTCGCGAGATTTTCCTTTACCGTTTTGAACAAGTGCAATATAATACTTTTTTCGAATAGAAAATCCATTATTATTTTTCAAACTATCGTGATTAGTAGACATAACTATAGATTTTGACACGGGTCTTTATCACGTAATTACCTTTAATTTACTTTCCCGACGTTTCGGCTATGTTACAATAACCATGGTCGCGGGCAGACTGGTTAAACAAATTAAAGGTAATTACGTGATAAAGACCCGTGTCAAAATCTATAGAAAATCCATTGATGCTCGGCCGGGATTCAAATCGACGACCTTGTAATTAAAAGTCGACGTACCTACACGGCCAACACCCAACGATCTAATTATTTTGGCAATTTAATATGTATAAGACGCGAAACTAAATATTATAGGTAATAAATAGTTTTAATTTTAGTTACTAGAAATTGCGTAATTGAAAATGTGGCAGGAAGTTATCATCTTCTCATATCCTCACCACAAGCGCGCAGTGAAGCGCCGAGCACTGTACTCCGGACATTAATTACGTCGTTTCCCGGGAAAGCTGATTTTCATTGCAAAACGTTGATTAAAATACTGTACGGGACGTGGCGAGATTATTAAATTGCTACTGAGGCGGCCATGTTTTGATTATATGATACTAGCCGACCCGTGACAGATGTTGTCCTGTCAATTTTTAATAATCGTATAAGAAAAAGCAATTTCAGGCAACTTCCTTTTTTCCCTACAAACCTTGTACTGATAAAATTTAATAAGAATTTTGGTAGAATGCGTATCATTCTTTAGTCAAAACTGCGTTGTTATGACGACTAAATGTTTATAGTCTGTGATGTCAGATTTTGTACACACCAACGCCACCTATACCTAAATCATCCTTTTTGCGTTTTTTAATCATTTAAGGGTTGTTTTTCGGATTATAAGTTCCCCCTTTATTTATTCTGATTTTTTATCTACATACTACAGCAAATTTCATCTTAATCTGTTTTGTTGTTTATTTTTGAGTAGGGAATAAACATCAGCAGCCTTATCATAAACTTTCGCATTTTAATATTACTAGCGACCCGCCCCGGCTTCGCACGGGTAGCATGTTATTATACATATAAACCTTCCTCCTGAATCACTCTATCTATTAAAAAAAACCGCATCAAAATCCGTTGTGTAGTTATTTTAAAGATATAAGCAAACATACATACATACATACAGACGCGGGAAGCGGAAAGCGACTTTGCTTTATACTATGTAGTGATAAGGATAGGATGATAAGCATATGTTATGCCTTACCATTGATATGTTATATTTATGTATAGGATTGAATGGGACCAATATAGTATGAAGCTAGGTATTTACATAGAAACGAGACTCTTGGTTTGAGAGGAGTGTTAAAATATAAAATTAATTTCAGTTCGAATAGAGTTTAGGTTGTCAAAGTACGAGAGATATGTAGATTTTTTAAATATATTCGTTAAATTTAAAAAACTGAAAAAAAACTTCAAACTTGAGATAATTAAATTCGTGAACTTTTAAAGTCAAAGTCAAAATATTACAAGAATCACTTTGAAACGTCTCAGGAGATAGGTGCAGCTACGCCTTAGAATCATAGCTGAGCCTCCAAGCCTATGAATCGGGTAACAAACATAGGTTAGTGCCTATCATTTTGTTTGATAATCTTTTTCGTAAATACCATGAACAGGTACAGAGCTCAAAATTTTCAACCTTTTGTTAGTAAAGTTTAGTAGAGAAAAAATATAGGTATACAAATATTTATATTTAAAAATAAATAAATAGGATCACGACTGTAATCCCCAAGTACGGTAGACATCCTCTCAGATCTCCAGACGCTTAGATCTTATGAAGATGTCTAGTGGGGATAGTCAGAGGCACGTCCAAACTTTATATTTGGCACATGCCCACATTTTGCAGTAGTTAGCATTTCATACATGACAGGTTGCAAGCCCATCGCCGCTTATAAGAACACTAACTGGTTTCCTCACGATGTTTTCCTTCACCGTTTTGAGCTCGTGTTTTTGATGCGCATATAAATTTTACATACAGAAAATCCATTGATGCACGCCGGGATTCGAACCCACGACCTTCAGATTGGAAGTCGAAGTACCTCCCACTCGGCCAACATGAAATTTATTTTAACCCAAAACAACATTTTGCATAATAAATATTACCATATACTTGTGTGTTGAATTAAGCCTCTCTGGACTAACTAGACTAATCCGGATCACCATGTATAATGTTTTGTTTTAATTAATACAGTAATCTAAAAAGGTCATATTCCTGCTTTTATTAGATACAAATATCGAAAAACCGACATATAAAACCTCGAGTTCCCTTGAGCTCGTTAGTTCGACTTTTTACAGTTCGTAGCTTCCAATTAGCCTATATTCCGGCCTTTAATAAAGCTATCTATGTTGCCACATTCACGCCAGCAAATGGTTGGGCGTTTATACCGAACTTGGAAAATTTTAACATTTTTTAACAGGCGAAAAAAGAGTGATATTTTTTATCAATTCGAGAGGTTTTTCTTACATAGAGACATCTTTTTACGTAGAGAATAGTTCCAAGTTGGTCTCATTTTAATTATATTTCCGTAGGACTAATCGCTTTTCCATAATACTTAAAAAACGAATAGCGTCCCTTTTCTTTTTAGTTTTTTAAACGTAATTATTGTTTACTTACTCCGACAATCGCTACTAAAATCTAAGCTAGAAATACGACGATCACGGTCGCGAGCGATGCTTATGATGAAGAACATCCCAATTTCGAAAAATCAGCAACACAAGATAAAACATGGCAACTAGCCGTCTTCCTATTTAAAAGGAAATAAACATTACGTTTTGAAGAAGTGTTTTAAGTCTTCAATGACATCATTGCCGTTGTTGCGGCAAAAGACTTAAAACAATATAAATTGAGGGAAAAAGCTAGACCATATTATTTGTGATCCTTTTCGGTTCCTCGTAAGTAGCTATTATTGTTAAATAGCTTCAGCAGGAAAAACGTTTTGGGTTCAATTTTCTATCCATCAATTTCTATAATACCTACCCTCTTATTTTATTTGATTAACTTCTAAGGCGCTTTGAATCCCTTTCTGAATAAATAATTTGGCAAGCTTTGAAAGGAACTTGGCTGGGCTCAATAGAAGTTGAGTTTCAGGTAAACCTGTTATAACTTTTAATCGGCATTTGCCTGGATTTAAATCAATATAAGCCGAGGAAAGACGAAAATTGTTTAGTTACGTCCGAATTCATGGCTATGAATGTGTCGCTCAACGCATAAAGTGATGTTTATGATAAAAGATTTCATCCACTGTGGGTACGTGTTCTCACAGTGTTGTTCCTGAATACGAGGGTAAGCACACTTCGACTCTACTGATATTAGAGATGCGAAAGTTCAGAAGATGTTTGAAAGTAGCCTGTGACAGAAAAAATGAGGAGCAATAGGTGAATTGTCTATTTTCTTCATTTTTTGTCGGTTAAAAAGTTATATCTGCATAATGCGGACATTTGCCAAATGTAATGTTTAGATGTGCCTCTGACTACCCCCTTTAGACATCTGGATCCGAGCACCTGAAGATCTGAGAGGAAGACTACTGTACTAGAGAATAACAGTCGTGATCTTATTTCTTTCCTTTAATAAAAACAAACACGCAATAATCTTGTCCGTCTCAAAGGTTTGTAGAAAAATCTTTTTGCTTTTAGTTCTTCCACTCAAAATGTGTTTTATAAAAGCCTCGTTAGAGTCTATCTTTATCGCAATATCGTAGATAATGAGGCGGCTTGAGCACACTTGATCAAAGTTTGCAGAATTTTTCCGACATTTTTGCAACAATTTGTAGGAACAAAATGTTCATTCTTTTTCCATAAAAGGCTGTTTTAGAGTTTCGTGGGTATTACACAATTTTAGCAGTGTTATATAAAGATGTGATAGTACCTAGTTATTGGAAAAAAGTCTAACAAAGATGACATTTATGATCAGTGTCAGTTAAAAAATAAATAACTATAGATTTTGACATGGGTCTCTAACACGTAATTACCTTTAATTTAATTTCCCGACATTTCGACTATGTTACAATAGCCATGGTCGCGGACAGACTCTATAGTTATGTCTACTAATCAAGATAGTTTGAAAAATTATTCTAGATTCAGTTTCTTCGTCACTAGCTACCTTAGATTTGTAATATCGATACCTCAATTCATGATTTATGTATATTAATAGTCGATTCTACAAATATATTACACAAAATTTGCTGCGTTCAGATTATGCGAGTCATATGCTAAGTCAAAATTATCGTTATTCAGTGAACAATATTATATTGGTATTCGTGAATTGAAGATGACTATCATTTGCCGTTACGTTAGTTTTCAACCAATGATTATAGGAGGTTTTTACTCGTCGCGATATATTTTTTACTGTTGTTTTTTTTTTGATCGCGCATTTTTTTTACTTGGTCATCCTATTAGATGTTTTTTTGAATTAGAAAATAGTCCAAAAAATTGTCTCACTATAATATCAAAATCAAAAAAATCAAAATTAAAATCGTCTCTTGACTTTTCGACTAGTGGTCTTTTTAGTTTTTAACGTAATTATTTAAATTCTTTAGTTTCCTCTCTCTTATTAAATAGCGTTTGCTTGAACGGCCATTTTGCATCCACTATTCTATTCCTATATTAAACTAGAAAAACTTCATCCAAGAAAATCTTACGTAATTGAATCTTGCGTCCCTTTTACTCTTAGGAACCGCGATGGAATCTTGCATCTCTTTTACTCCCAGGAACAGAAGTTAATTCTACCTCGAATCTGCAAGTTACTTTAATTATTCACTGAATCGTTTTATTCTTTGTGAAAGAACAAGATGGCGGCCATGTTTTATTCATTGATCCGGGATAAAGCGAATGCGGGTATTCACATCAAGTCTTTCTTGATAATAAATCTATCGGTAGGGAGCATTTGACGTTGATGAAATAACCAGAAAGAAATAGGATCGCGACTGTAATCCCCAAGTACGGTATCCTCTCAGGTCTTTAAATATGTCTAAAGGAAATAGTCAGAGAAACTTTACCCAAGATACATTCCCGTATTTTGCAGTAGTTGACTTTCTATACGTGAAATAATAACCTAATCTCCACTACTATTAAAAAGAGATAAATTTGTATTTTTCTATTTTTTTTTGTACCGGGTGTACTAAAAAACTACTGAACCAAATTTGAAAGTTATTTCACCTGTCAAAAACTAAATTATTAGAAAGTAACATAGATTATATTTTATTTACAAAAAAAATGGAGATCTTGCAAAAATTTCAAGAATGTAACCTAAGGTATCAAAAAATTGCCTATAATCTTAATTAGTACACTTGTGCGAAACCGGGGCAGACTGCTTGTCTAATACTGCCCAGATGCCCGGAAATTATGATGACGTGGCCTGTATTCGATTATTCCCTATTGTTAAAGCTATTAATATTAGAACAATACATCGTGAAAATATCGTAAGTACAAAGATTGACCGGACGCTGTACATTCTAGAACAAAAATAAAAAGGCCTTACTTTATTTATATTACGGAGTTTATCTTGTGTTGGAGTGAAGGCTTCTTTGTTATACTCTGTCATATGACAGATTCCGCTTTGTAGAAAATTTTGAGGCGCGGGGATTAAGTAGCTATACAAAATTACCCATTGTGGCAATAATTAATTACCTACCTATCGTAATTTTCTTTTGTTTGCGAGGTATTGTTTGAAGATATCACTCTACATTTCCACTATAATAACAATTAATAATAGAATATTATGAGGTGAGGAATTTAATGTGATTTTGTATGGTATATTTTAAAAGTCTAACGTTAGGTAATGTAAAGCTCAAGTCTGCTAAGACGCTACGGCGTAGCAAGTCCACTACGCCGTAGTCATTCGCTACGGCGTAGCAGATAAAACGGTATGTAGGTATGGGGTACATTGCTAAGGAAAGTTCTAACATGATTATCCTATACTGACACAAACTAAAAGGGTAAGTTTTGATAACTACATTATCCTTGAAAGCTATAGGCTATGTTTTATTCGGATAAAAAGTAGTTTTCGTGGGTGAGACCGAGTATCACCGAAAGTTTGTTGAAGGTTGTATACATTGAACTATACACAAATTTATTATTATTATTAGCCATTTATTTTCATTTCTCTTTTATTATGGAGATGCCCATTTTTGGCCATAGACCTCCTCCGTCCCTTTCTAGTAAAAAAACGGCCAAGTGCATGTCGGACCACGTACAATGTAGGGTATCGAAGTTTACAGAGCTAAGAACGTCAAATAAGCAATTGGTAATGGTATTTGTACTACATTTTTATTTTTTCTTTTCCAAGTCCATTTTATAAAGTTGGTCGATTATAACTCGTAAACTTGTAAAGCCTAGTTCGCTGTGATAGTTTTGTTTTTAACATAATTAAATGTACTACTATCGAGTTTTTTTTTTCTAAAACTCTAACAAAAATTGGCACTTTAAAACTTAATATTTTACGTAGAGTAAAACATTTTTTTTAAGATTTTAGATTCTATTACTAAGAGTCCCCGAGCTAAGCGGACAGACGGACGGACATAGCGAAACTATAAGGATTTCTTCAACGAAACCCTAAAAATGGAGCCTATACGCAAATGGTAGTTGTATTCATAAAAGAAAATATACTCATTCCAAGAGCTATTCATAAATTCAGCTGTTATTAAAACTACCGCAAAAGCAATAAACTCGCCTATTCATCCCTCCACAAGTTCCACTTTCCACAGTTCCAAACAAATCAAATATTTATTCTACTCCGGGCACAATATCCTGTATTATTCCCGGTCTCTGAGCGCACTACGGTGATAGGAAATGTTTCGCAATGATGGAAAATGTTTGCATTGGTGGGGTAAACTACACAGTAACTGTCCACTTTCAGTAGCATATTTATTTTAGTTTTCAGGATGCACAGTTTTCTTATTGTTAAACTTAATTATGTTAAAAATAATTACACTTAAACCAATTAAAATCCACATTATGTATTCCTATTCCACTCGTTTTAAATGTATGCAAAGTGCGCGGTAAGTAACAGAACAGCAAAACAGCTGTGGAAAGTATAGTTAAGAAATTACTTTTACAATTTAAGGCTTCTATAGACAGCAATAGGTATTCACTTGAGAAAATGATTTGTCTACGAAAGATAAGACAACAACATTTTTTGTGCGATACTAAAAAACTAATAAAAGAAATTTAAAAAATATATCGTCTATATCACCAAGCTGCATTATCAGCGATAACCATGAATAAAATTTATTTAAAAAAAATATAGACTTGCCTAAAACCTTCATTAGTGTGAATTACCTGCGAAGCCGCGCTTGACTTTCTACATATCTTTGTTAATATAAACTGTTGTAAACTGTTTACTGAATATAAAGGGCGTTCATAATTCGCTGGCCCATCAGTTGTTATAATAATTTTAGATCTGAATTACCGATATTTTGATCTCATCTTCAAAGACGCAAGTTCAAATCCCCACAGCGCACTACCACTTTTTGCGCTAAAACATTTTTGTTTGTTTCAGGACTGCTATCATGGGACTCTGGAGAGCACCAAGTCGATCTGGAGAAGGAGTTAGCCACCCTCACGGCGCAGGCACCCGAGGGGGAGGAAGCCAGATATGGTGAGTACCAAATTGCATTTTAACTTGTATGTTTGTAATGAACAAACTCAAAAACTACTAGACCGATTTCAATGACATGATTTATGAGTAACATAGGCTATATTTATTACTAGAAAAAAATAGGGATCCTTTCTAAAACTTCAATAATGTGACTTATAATGTTTAAAAAATAGCCTATAGTCATTATTGCACACGACCAACGCCAGGGCGGAGTGCTAGATTATAATCATAAATGGTAATGGATTCTGTAGATCTGACCAAAAGAGTTGCCTTATGAATAAATGTATTAAAATGATAGATAGATAGATAGATAGATAGATAGAAAACTCTTTATTGCACACCACATAACAATAACATGAAAAAAAGAAGCAACACAAACCAACATTGGAGTACAATGGGCGGTCTTATCGCTGGGAGCGATCTCTTCCAGACAACCTTTGGATGGACTGGACATAAAGTGTACGATATACGACGGTGGTGCAGTCAAAAGCGTGTACCTACATACATTTAATACAAAATAAACCTAAAAATATCTTTAAAAACAAATAAAATTAAAATAAAATTAAAATACCTAATCTATACTACTCAGAGGTATTTAAAAAGTGACTGAGTAATAGCCTTTTGAAAATGTCAATAGATTTAGCGGCTCTGACATCAAGAGGGAGAGCATTCCACAGACGGACAGCTTGTACAGTGAAGGAGTTTTCATAGAAGGTAGAACTATGAACAGGAGTTTTAAGTTGCAAGGTCTCAGAGGAACGTAAAGAACGAAGACTAGAAAGATGGAGAAATTCAAAGCGCTCCTTGAGATAGGGAGGAGAGGATGGGTTAAATAAAATACTGTACAAAAGAGTGAGAATATGTGTGAAAATGCTTTGTGTAATAAAAATAAAACAACGACAGAAACTTAAACTAGAACAAAACTGTGCAATGAGCGTTCAGCGTTCTCTTCCAAACAATTTGTAAGGCAAATGTAAAAGAAGAAAATTAAAGGATCATAAAGTACCGAATGTGATATGTTAGTGAAGCATGGTTTGCGAAACTACATATTTAGCTTATCGAAGGACACACAGAACAACCTTTCAAGTTACGTAACAATTCTCTTCTACGGCATTAAGGTTTAGTTATTGGCAATAAAAAGTCGATATATCACAATACGAACCATAAAAACATTCGCATACAACTCAAAATGAACTAAACGCTTTATTAATCGTCTGTAAAGTATTTGTTCAGATCAAAAGGTATTTTTTTGGGTAACGAAGTTTTTATGACATTATCGTATCGTGTTTTGGGTCGTTTGTTACGACTGCGCCCTTGGCGGTAATGTGCTGTGGGGGAAATAATAAATAATATGAAATGTTGGGGAAAACATCGTTTGTGACACTTGGAGCTAGTGAAAAAATAAGGATACCTACGTGAATTGGGTCGGTAAGAAACAATCATACCTACAATAAAGAAAATATATTGAGAAAGTTTTACTTCTCTAGTAATATTAACTAATAGACTTGTATCAAAAATCCTACACAACTTTGATGCTTAGCTTATTTAGCTAAACACTCAAAGTTATCCACATTCTAGAATTAAAACTATCGTGGTCATGATAAAGAGCATCTGAATTGTCTCGAAACGTCAGCAATACAACAAGAAACGTGGAAATTAGTCGTATTTATAGTTAAAATATCTACATTCTGTTTGGATTCAAAAAGTTTGACAATGATGATTAAAAGCAGAAATTAGTGATATCTGCTTACACTTTTGGATAATCATTTCCATCATGTCTGTTATCAGTATAACCGGATTATTTTAATAAACACAGTTTACAAAATCTTCATCTTAAGACGTCTTTTGAATAAACTTGGTTTCCGTCGACTAAACTTAAATTTTAGCTCTCAAAGCCCGGTCTTAGAAATTACTTCACAAAAGACCTATCGGACATTATGAGTGGGTTTCATTTTCTTAGCCTCGTTTTTACCCGAGAGCAAAAATAGGCGGTTGTACGTATCTAGAGTTTGAAAGTGAAGTTTATGACACTCTCTGGATTATCCACTTCAGTGAATTCGAACAAAGTAAGCAGCGGATAACTTTTTATCTTTATTAGATTTGAAGAACTCGAGGAAAGATTTATAACTTTTTAAGATAAGGAATATACTTGAGCATGTCTTTGAGTGTGCAGTTGGATTGACGAGTAATACATTTTTTTGATGAATTCAGAATCGTTTTTAGGGTTCCGTACCCAAAGGGTAAAAACGGAACCCTATTACCAAGACTTCGCTGTCCGTCTGTCTGTCCGTCTGTCTGTCCGTCTGTCTGTCTGTCACAGGGCTGTATCTCATGAACCGTGATAGCTAGACAGTTGACATTTTCACAGATTATGTATTTCTGTGGCTGCTCTAACAACAAATACTAAAAACAGAATAAAACAAATATTTAAGGGGGGCTCCCATACAACAAACATGATTTTTTTGCCATTTTTATAGATAATGGTACGGAACCCTTCGTGCGCGAGTCCGACTCGCACTTGGCCGGTTTTTTATTTCACACTAACCACAAAACGTACAGTTTTTTTTATGACAAAGATATTTTAAGGGTTTAATCTAGATAAATTATAGACAGAAACACGATTGGTGAAACTTTTCTCTATAGATTTATTTTCCAAAGTCGCTCTTCCAGAACACTTATTTCGTTTTTACTCAAAACTATGAATAGCTAAACAGTTCATTTTTATATAATTCGTTAGATAATCATACTAGCTACATAAATTAAAATGAGTTTCTTTTTAAATTTGTTGGTTTTCAAGATAATGCGGTTTTATCACTTATTCTGTCTTATCAGGGAAGACACAGGAATACAAGAAAAATAAATCAAGCATCACCTTTACTTGCTAAGTATACTTATGAACATTCGTTTATACTTCAATTCTCATACAGTTATTGAATCAAATAAACATTTTAATTTTCTACATCTGGAATTGTATCTATCGATAACTTCAAAGTGTTTGATGTTCATCTCTGCTACATTTAGCGGCATCTAGCGACTCTGCCTTGACGTACCGCAATGTAAACTATAAATAAACTATCTGCAGAATTGATCGTAAGATACTGCGTCATAAGTCAAAGGATTCCTTCTTAGTAGTAGGGTCAGAAGTGTCTATATAATCTAGCAGAACGCATTCGCATTAAACGAGAGAAAAAATAGGCTCAAATCAAATACATGTTGGAATTATATTGCTTCAAAATATACTATATCTACCTACCTACTTATTGGAAAAGTTTTACTAGACGGTTTGACACAAACAAAGTGACTTCAGACGATGTGATTTATATATTGACAGGGTTCGCTTGCGGTTTGTTTGCGTCGGTTTGAGCGTGCCTTAACACGGGCTATCACGATTCTGGTTCAGTGGGCAGCAGCTGAATGGGCTAAAATATGGGTTACTGTGATAAAAAGCGCTTTTGAGGTCACTTTTCGAGGACAAATATTTTACTAAAAAGGTTTATAAGGAGCTAATTCAAAATGTTTTCAAATACTTGCAGTCTTTCGCAAGGGTGTACTTATAATGATTATAGGCAATTTTTTAATACCTTAGGTTACATTATTGTAATTATCGTGAAGATATCTATTTTTTTTTGAAAATATAATATAGCTTATGTTACTCGTTGACAATGTAACTTTTGATAAGTGAAAGAATTTCTAAAACTAGTATACTAGCTTTTTAGTAATCGTTACAAACAAAAATACAATTTTTACCTCGTTGTGATGATATCACTACATAGTATAAAGCAAAGTCGCTTTCCGCTTCCCGCGTATGTATGTATGTATGTATGTTTGCTTATATCTTTAAAACTACACAACGGATTTTGATGCGGTTTTTTTTAATAGATAGAATGATTTAGGAGAAAGATTTATATGTATAATACATGCATAATATAGTAGAGAAACACTGATAATTTTAGAGGTTTCTAATGTGATGTCGTAAATAAACACATTTTTTTGCGCTTACATTGCAAATGCTGGCTGAACCCCACGAGATATATCAAAATAATGTACTACAGTATTGTACACCTTAAAAACGTCTACAAAAAAGTCAACGATGGTATTAGAAATGTCTAACGCACAGCGAAGCGGGCTAGGGATCAGCTAGTAGATGTATAAAATCACAAGGATAGCAAAGACAACTGCTCAATAAAAATATTGTCAGTATACGAGTTGAAGAAGGAATGTTCTATCAAGTAGCTAGACCCATCTACTGCCTCAGTTTGAATGAACTACTATTGCAATCGACAGTGCATTGTATTTGACAAGTATTGTCAATAGCCCGACTCTCATTAAATAGCAACTCTGATAGCTGAGTAGCAATCAGAATATTATAATAAATATTGTTTTAAATTTGAATAATGATTGCTCGATTTATTATATCAGGGACAAAGAACAAAGTAATAACATAATTTGTTATGTAGCTGCGTACATATGGTGCAATGTTATTTTTAAAGTTAATAGTTTTAAATAATAGAAAATCGCAAAAATTACACAGTCTAAGATGGTCGGCAAAAGGTGAATTTTTTTATATGAATAAATGTATTCCTTTGACTTTGGAATTTGAAATTTAGCATTAAATATTCATAGAAATACGGCTAATTACCACGTTTTATCCTATTTTGCTGATGTTTCGAGACAATTTAGATGCTCTTCATTATATGCATAATTGTGTATATGCTTTGTCAAAATAATAATCTATACTAATATTATAATGAGGAAAGATTGGATAGTTTGTTTGTTGGCATTGAATGGGCTCCGAAACAACTGGACCGATTTGAAAAAATATTTTACCATTGTAATCCTACATTATCCCTGATGAACATGGGCTATATTCATGGGCTATTACTAGAAAAAATGACGACTATAATCCCCAAGTACGGTAGACATCCTCTCAGATATCCAGGCGCATAGATCCTCAAAGGATCTAGTAGAGGTCTAGTGGGGGTAGTCAGAGGTACGTCCATACATTATATTTGACACATGCCCACATTTTGCCCACATATTAAGATTATATGTAAAATCTATTCCACAAAAAAATGAAAATACATTTACCGAATTGCATAAATTGTCGTAAGCCCTAGACATAGAGAAACGTCTGCACAAGATAACTTAATCCTCATTGTTGGGAGCGATGGTTGAAGTAAAGGTTCCAATTGTTCAACAAAAGGGTACCAACAATGGACGCTTTGTGAGTTGTGTTTCTTTGTTGGTGCTGGGGGGAGAATGACTGTAAAATAGAGCCTTTGTTACTTTTGGTGTTTCAGTTAAGTTTAAGGCGTTTATTCACCAAAGTCGGCTGAAACCGGTGTTAAGTGTGTTGGTTTTTATACCGGGTGTATTAATATCATCCGTGTTGACCGAGTGGGTACCTGACTTGCAATCTGAAGGTCACGGGTTTGTGTCCCGTGCATTAATGATTTTTTCTATACGAAAAAATTATATGCGCATTAAAAACACGTGCATGGTATTAGTATTCTTATAAGCGTCGATTGGCTTGCAACCTGTTAGGTACGTATGGAATGCTAGCTACTACAAAATGTGGGTATTGTGTCAAAACATAATTTTAGGACGTGCCTCTGACAAAAGTGGCCATTTTTCAACTTCATAAATTGGCAGTTTTTCAAAATAAGGTTACATTCCGGTTTAATACAGTCGAATTGAGAACCTCATCCTTTTTTAAGTCGGTTAAAAAGGAGCTTAAATGGCCGTGAACGTTCGACAGTTAAAAGAGTGATCAATTTTTGATGAATGTTCCAGTGTTGCTCAAAAATTTCCAATATTGCATTGCACTCTTTTGTTAGGCATCCCTTTTGTGATAAAGCGGCGAAAAGACTAGGCGTTACAGATTTTATTCTGATAAATTTTCCGGCTTTTTGTTGCGAAAATATCAATCAGCGAGGCAACAGAGCCGCGTAAAAAGCTTTTATCGTTTTATTTTAGGAAAAATAAAGGTGGCGTGACTTTGAAAGCTTTGTGAAGCGCTATTTTTGAATTTTGAATTTTCTGCTGTATTTATTGAACCATAGGCGTGAAGAAAAAGTTCGGTTAAAACTAATGACACGTATGGAATGATACTGCAAGATGTGGGCAGGTACCGAACGAATTGTTTGGACGCGCCTCTGAATACCCCCTTTAGACATCTTCAAGGGTCTGAATGCCAGGAGATCTGAGGATGTCTACCGTACTTGGAGATTATAGTCGTGATCTTATTTCACATTTTAATGAATCAAAACATCATAAGTATTCCGTCTAGAGGTATTCTTATTAGAGTAGGAATCTTTGTCTATGAAAATTTAAGTCATACAAAAGGCTTTCTACAATTTGTTCTCAACAAAGTCGGTATATTGAAAAAAAAATCTTTTTATCTAGTAGTAAAGAAACTTTGCCTAATAACACCTATCTTCTACACTGTCTTATACAATTCTTGCTGTAATACAATTCTGTGAACCAACGATTGAGACAGAAACCAAGCGGATTACACCAATTGCGTCAATGGGGTGTACAAGGGGTGAATGGGGTAAACTGGGCTTAATATTGCTCAGCCATTATCATTTTAACGGAACAGGCATTCGATAACTGTGTAGAACCTTTAATGGTAACAAAAATACAGGTTTACGAGTCACATAATGGTGGAAGGGTTAAGATGTGAATGTGTTAATGAAATGAAATGAAATGAAATGAAATGAAATGAAATGAAATGAAATGAAATGAAATGAAATGAAATGAAATAAAATGAAATATATATATTATGAAATGAAATAGATATTTATTGTTAGAGGGTTCAAGCCGTTTGTTAGCTGATTCTCGTAGGCTTGGTCGCGAGGAACAGACGTAGCTTTACCTAGTTTCCAAGACGTTTCAAAGTGATCCTTTTGATTTAAAAATAAAAAAGTTCGGGAAAATCTGAAAGTGTTTTCTTCTGTGGGATTATTGAAATTTTACAGGACAACGTCTGTCGTGACAGACTATAATGATAATTGGAAATCCTCACGAATTCAAACACGAATTATTTAGCTTACACAATTCCAATTAGACATATCAAAACATTTGACAGGCATGTGACGTTTAATAAGCCAGCTGTCATTATTTTCAACTCCTGACAGATTATTATTACCTAATGTCATCCTGAACTCACAGTGGAAGTTTGTAATTAAACTTTAGACACGTTTTATAAGCGATTTTAATTGCAATTTCCACGTGCTAATTAAAAGTTTTATTTGAACTGCTGATAAGTTTCATTTGAGTTTCCAGTTGGCAAGTTTTAACAATTAATTATGCGGCCTGTCTGATTGTAAAGTAAATAAACTAATAATTGATAAATGTTGCAAATATTTGTGTCGCTTGGTAACTTATAATTTCATTTGACTCTGGGTGGACTAAGGATACATTTTGCAAGGAATATGCGTAGATTGACCTAGATTTTAGGAAGTTTCTTTTTTAAATTATAGGGCGTTTGTAATCTAAGCCAATTTTGCAAATCTGTAAAAAACAAATGAAAAATCTGTTGTCTGAAGGCACACGGGAATAAATTATTTTCTAAAAAAATAAAGTTCTATTGTTATCAGTTTTTGTATAACGAATAGTCCTGGTCTATGTGCAATCGACACTCATATTCATTTTCTAGAATTTCTTAGTTAAGAGGCTCCCAGTCGCTGATTGCTCTTTTTCGAAACGAAAAAAGAAATACTTCTGAACAAGCCACATCTCCTATTTTTATAAGTATATTACTTCAGGTTCCTACCTAGATTTCTATTAAGCTGAAAACATAATAGCAGAAACTTTTCACGATAAAGATATTATTTCAAAATGATACGTTTTAGAATTTATGATCGAAATATTTTATATACCTACTATTAAAATCAACTTGTGATTTATTGTTAAAGATAGGTAATATGTAGATCTAGATTTCTATTAGAATAGATTTTTGATAAGTAATTATACATAATTTATATCATAAATTTATTCGAAAAGCTAAGGCGGACCACGCTCCGACGTGTGTTTGTCGTCATTGCAGCGGTCGGTAGGATTAATTATCGAAGTGATTAAAGATGGGTACATCTTTATTCACATATACTATACATTATAAAATAGGAGAGTCTTAGAAGCTTGTTCACAAGTATTTATTTTTTCGTTTCGAACAAAAACAATCGTCGACTGGAAGCCCCTTAAATGTTACACAACAAAACTAAAAAGACAGAGCTAAGCTTTTTTAGTCCGCGATTTTACCAAAACAAATATTTTTTGACATTGACTTTGACTTTCAGAACGTAATCAGTCACGCATCATTTGCACGCCATTATGTGTACCTAGACGGAAGGTTGAATTTTTAAAACAAAAATATTACGTAATATTTTCCCCTTTTCACGATCCTCGAGCGAATTTTCCTCAAACATTCTAAAAGCTTTGTTCCCAACCTTCGAGGTCAGGGTCGCGTTTATCTCCATTTCTAACTCAATTTATCAATGTCTGGCATTATTTGTGAGTTTCTTACTTATTTATTATTACTGAGCCTCAGAGGACTTAGCTTATTCTAAACTTAGGCTTTTGCTCTAGATCAAATAATAAAATGTAAATAGGATGTACGTGAGTGAATTTATTAGATAATGTATTATACTTACGAGTATTAAACTTTTATTTAGCTAGAGCCTCTTGATACCTCGACTTTCACTGAGAAACTTATAGGTGATTATTTGAATTTTTTTCACGTGCTTATTATAGTGAAGGACTTCCTAGATAGCTTCAAAGATTTGAGCTCCAAAGAGGTCTACCGTACATAAAAATTACACAACCTATCTATTATACATATATAAAATTCAATGCCACTTTTCGTTGTAATTTTATAACTCAAGACCGGGTTCACCTATTTAAACCAAATGTTTAGGCTTTGTTCTGACTATTTACAAAGTAGATGGTTTATGTGAAGTTTGCACAAAATTGGTAGACTTTTTATCGAGGTACCACCCGTACGAAGCCGTGGCGAGCAGCTAGTTTATTATACTTATTTATAGCCTACTTTTTTACCTTTTTTTGTAAAGGATAAACAAAGAACAACCAGTACAATTTTAAAAATTATTTTACCTATCAAAATCTACAATATTAACAAGTAACAAAGGTCATTATCACTATCACTACATAGTATAAAGCAAAGTCGCTTTCCGCTTCCCGCGTATGTATGTATGTATGTATGTTTGCTTATATCTTTAAAACTACACAACGGATTTTGATGCGGTTTTTTTTAATAAATAGAGTGATTCAAGAGGAAGGTTTATATTTATAATACATGCATAATATAGTAGAGAAACACTGATAATTTTAGAGGTTTCTAATGTGATGTCGTAAATAAACACATTTTTTAGCGCTTACATTGCAAATGCTGGCTGAACCCCACGAGATATATCAAAATAATGTACTACAGTATTGTACACCTTAAAAACGTCTACAAAAAAGTCACGGGTCAGCTAGTTTTATTTAAAAAGATAAATAGATCTCCACGAAAACGCACGTAAGAAACTAGGGCGGGGCAGCTAGTAAATAATAATTAAAAACTATTATAATGACCGCAACAGGAATGAAAACTTCTTGTGGCATGATGTAATCTAATTAGGGAAACCTTTGGTATTACATTTTGAACTCAATTTTAATTTCAAGAAAACTCAGCACAAACAAACCCTCGTGTGCTTTACTAGTTTTGAAAGAGACTTCTATAGTCAAGGCTACCATCAACCTTTGTCATAAACAAAGTGGGCGACCTTTTGTAAGCTACTCGTGTGTGAGTAATGTGGGTGTGAGCCAATTTGAAGGTATGTGTGACGGGTTTTCAGTTATTTTCTTTGTCACATGTTCTATAAAAAACCGGCCAAGTGCGAGTCGGACTCGCGCACGAAGGGTTCCGTACCGTTATCTATAAAAACGGCAAAAAAATCATGTTTGTTGTATGGGAGCCCCCCTTAAATATTGATTTTATTCTGTTTTTAGTATTTGTTGTTAGAGCAGCAACAGCAGTTGAATAAAGCAGCTGACCCGTGCCCGCTTCGCTGTGCGTAAGACATTTCTAATACTATCGTTGACTTTTTTGTAGACGTTTTTAAGGTGTACAATACTGTAGTACATTATTTTGATATATCTCGTGGGGTTCAGCCAGCATTTGCAATGTAAGCGCAAAAAAAGTGTTTATTTACGACATCACATTAGAAACCTCTAAAATTATCAGTGTTTCTCTACTATAGTATGCATGTATTATACATATAAACCTTCCTCTTGAATCACTCTGTTTATTAAAAAAAACCGCATCAAAATCCGTTGTGTAGTTTTAAAGATATAAGCAAACATACATACAGACATACAGACGCGGGAAGCGGAAAGCGACTTTGCTTTATACTATGTAATATATATATATAAGTAAAGTATATGTTAAGCGAGCGTGTGGTAATGAAGGTTGTTGTTTGCTACGTCTCGTAGTAATATGCTACGAGCTACGACGTAGCCATTAGTCGTAGCAATATAATTTTCAATGTTCAAAGTTCAATGTTTTAGGTACTTTCGGTTGTATATGAGGCTAATTAACCGACGAAAAAAGATGAGGTTATCAATTCTAGACGTATGTTTATATGTATAATATGTATTATATTTATTAAGTATGACCGCACATACCTTTTTATCCGATTTCCGATTTCTATTGTATAGAGAATAGCTCCAAGTTGGTCCCATTCAAATTATATTCATGTAGGACTAAAAACTTAAAAAACGAATATCGTCCTTTGACTTTTCGATTGTTCGGAACATATACGTTGGTTTTTTTTAAGTTTTTTAAACATTATTTTTTAATTCTCTTTTTGTAAGACTCTAGGTATTTTATAACCTTTATTCTGACGATTTCTTTTGTTACAGGCGAGAGACTCATCCAGTTCGCATCGGAGAACCTGGTGACAGAGATCCTCATCCACCCGCAGATGAACACGCTGATGCAGTGCATGCGCAACTTGCTCAGCTCATTCACGCGCCACCGACACCTGGTGCATGCTGGTTACACATTCGCCGGAAACGGCTCATGGATTATGCAAGTAAGTAGAACAAAAAAACAAACAATAGATCACGAGCACCATAGACATCGTCTCAGCTCTTCAGGCATTAAGATGTCTAAAGAATGTTGTCGGAGTCACGTCCAACAATTTATCGTCCGCTTTGAACTTATCACATATCCACATTGACCAAATTGTCACTTATATCGTCACTTATGAGAACACCAACTGGTTACCTCATACCATTTTCTTATACCATTCTGAGAACGTTTTAATGCGCATATAAAGTGAGACGAATGCAGCTTTGATTGCAGTTTCAAAACTAAAGCAGCATTTACATAAAGAGCATGTCGCAGAGACACATCGCTCGACATGTCGCCCAACAGGGAGGGACATGCAGATAGAATCCTTGCCGCAACCCGTAGACGTCGTCTGCGATGTCGGGCAAGTCCCGCGCATGACGTCACAGTTACCTGCTAAAGCGGCTCAATAAATAACTCGTTACCGGCTAAAAGCTGCTTTGACATTTTCAATAAAACAATTTACATTTGATTCATTCGTTACACAAATAATTACAAATCCAAATGTAATTGACCGCAAGCAATCAAACACTTGCAGAATCCAAAATGGCGTCGCTTTCAGTGCTAATAGCAAATTAAGGTTTAATTTCAAGGGAATTCGTACCGAAGCCGGTTACTGTAATGGCTTTTCGGCGTTCGAATAATTATTTACTTGTTCATTTAATGCTATTTGTGTAGTCTTTGCGAAGTTGAGTGTGAACTGGGTAAGGTAAATTTGGTTAAGCATTATCTCGCGCGCGGAATAGACTTGGATTGTATTTACCTACCTCAGTAGTTAAATAGTTAAAAAGCATTAAACAAACCCTTACCAGTGCTGACTGGTGAGTGAGAGAGAGAAAGAGATGCCATTGATAAAGAAAAGGAAGGAAGTAACCGTATTAATATTATCTCTATGGACGCCTAACAAGCGTAGTGGTCGCTTAGTGACGTTTTTGAGTCAAAAACATGTAATAGTAAAAAAAAATACACAGATAAAAAGTAGCCTACGTTCATCAGAAAAATATTCAAATTTATCAAATAGGTATTGTGATTCCAGAGATTACCCACAATATACAATACAAACTCACAAAATTCGAACTCTCTATAATAAGTTCGATTTATTTATACTCTTGTTATTAATTCAAGTAAAAAATGAGACAAGAACTTTAGGTCACTTATCACCACTATCATTAGTATTTCTATAGTTCTGTAGGACTCATTGTTTTTAGGCCGCTTTTCGAGTGATAAATGGCTTTACCCCGAGGCGGATAGCTTGAAGCATAATTCATATTAATAATATTATTTTGTTATTTGGAACATTAAACATAAAGTGTACAGTACGATAATACCTGCATGAGATAAAAACTCTGTCGCAGATAACAATTTCAATATAATTCCGATTATAATCTCGTAATTTAAACCATTTTATATTTGTTTATCTTTACCATAGCTCATACGATGTCTTGCACAAATGTTTATCATCCAACATATTTTACGCAATAAAATCCTTCAGCCGTACTTTGTTACCCACAAATAGTACTCGTATCTAGCAATATAAATAATTCGTTCGCAGCTGAACAAACAGTTGTCAAAGCAATTCCTCGGGGCATTGTTTGAATAAACCCTATCTTTATGGGCCAACGTTATATACCTTTGGGGCAATAATAACCTCATTTCTGTAATTATGATTGTTTGTGGCCTTCTTGAAGTGTGATGAAACATATAAAATCTTTATTTACAGAAATAAATATCTTCTTATATAAAATTCTCGTGTTACAGAGAATCCAGATATAAATGTTTCTTACCAGGTTACTATGCAAGTGGGAGGTACCTTGACTTTCAATCCAAAGGTTGTGGGTTAGAATTCCGGCAGTGCATTAACGAATAGAAAAAAAATACATTATTCTATTCACTTTTTCATTATAAAAGAGTTTTGTAATAAAAATACAAATAATTAATTTAGTTATACATACTCATACATTTTTAAGTTTGTAATTAAGAAGATACCAAGTTAACTTCTAACTTAAAAACTACAAAAAACACAGAACATGACGATGACGGGGGGGATTTGGGGGATATCTCTAAGAGTGTTTTATCTCTGGACTTCTTTTTTTGGAGACACCCGATAACTATAACCTAGCAATGTATTGCAAAACATGCCTCAAACAAAAATATAGCTCTTCATGCCAATGTTTCATGCATCCGTAGAACTCGTTAGCACACTTTTTAATTTCCGTCCATACGTCACGTCCGTCCGGTCTGTCCGTCCCACCGTCCGTAGGCACTGATGAGCCCAGCTAAATGTATTGAATACTGATGAGTTTAGGTAAATGTATTTATTTTATGTGACTAATATTTTATTTTCAGTAAAGGACAATTCCCTTGTAGTATGGTTATATTTATGCTTCGAATACACTAAGGGATAAATAGAGGGACATGTTCATTATCATCATCATCAACCTATAGTAGTCCACTGCTGGACAAAGTCTCTCCCAAGACGCTCCACTGAGCCCGGTCTGTGGCTCTTCTCATCCATCCCTTTAAATGTTCCGTGACGATCAGAAACTATGTGAATATTTCGGAGAGAAAGTTGTAGAACTGATTCGTAGCTGGAAACTGATCTAATGAAAGACCAAAACCAGGTAGCTAGATCCACTGTACAATAAATAAACACAAATGCATTTACATTTTTTATTCCATTCCGGATTCCTACAAAATATTTCTAAATCGAATTTAGTTGGAGACGCGTCTATTTCACATATCGAAGTCCTACGTTACTCGCTTTCATTTCCGAACGAAAATGCAGTTATTTCGTTGCTTTTTAATACTATTATGGTTCAAAATCTACACAATAATTTTTATATTTTAGTGAAGTCCGTTTGATTCAAACATGAAGTTTATTTGATATCAGATTTGTCTGCGCAAAAGTTATTTATCTGAAATAATAACTAATTTATTGGACCATAAATCATTATTATCATTGTTGCGATTGGCTGAACGATTATGTGAAAGCTGACTGGTAAATCAAATGCGATAAATACTATATTATATTTTATTTTATATATTTGTTTGTAATGAATTAGCAGGGAACATGGAATATATATTATATTTTTTAACTAGAAATCCTTTTCAATATTGCAATAATGAAACCTAAGGTATAATAAATTTACCTATAATCCTCATTACCTGTGCAAAATCAGGGCAGGCAACTAGTATCTTATAAAAAAAAAACCAACCAACATTTTCTCTCTCTATTCATAAAAATATAACTGTTGAAATATGTTATAAAATGATTACAAACCCTTTCAAAAACCTCGACAAAGTCCGAGAATGTTTGCTAAGAAACTCTTTGTAAAAATCAAACTAAATTGATCACCTAACGATCCGAAATAAAATGTTATACGACCAAAGAATCCGCATCGTCCAAACGGCAATGAAACTACCCTTCGCTTTTCCAATTCGCATACTTTTATTTACTCGTTTCCTTCGAAGCCTTTCCAACTCTGCAAGCACTTGGAACATACTCGAAAAGGTATTTTCCTTTTATTAAAACTCCGAATCGGCTCAAGTTGGTAATTGGAATAAAGTTACAGTTGTTTATCGATGCCGTTTCTGAACGTAAAGTTTTTTTTGTGAAAAAGCACATTATTATTATTATTTTAATTTTATTAAATGGACGCTTTTGACTATCAAGTTTTTAATAACCTTATTTATAAAAAAAACTCAGCTATCACTACATAGTATAAAGCAAAGTCGCTTTCCGCTTCCCGCGTCTGTATGTCTGTATGTATGTTTGCTTATATCTTTAAAACTACACAACGGATTTTGATACGGTTTTTTTTAATAGATAGAGTGATTCAGGAGGTTTATATGTATAATAACATGCTACCCGTGCGAAGCCGGGGCGGGTCGCTAGTCAATTAATAACAGACACACATTCACAATCATATTGATAGAACCACGGACATTTTGTCTCGAATCGTGACGCGCAACGCTCAATCTACGTGACGTTTTTCAATGTCCCGCGTCATGCCACGCAACACTTGACGTGACACGGGACATCTCCTGTACGGCTAAGCAAAACATTTAGATTAATTATCTACAGCATTTTAATATATGTGTGATATGTTTGCGGATGGATGGAAGGTGATCATGTCTGAGTGTCTGAGGTTTTGCGAGACGAATGCGTGAAGATTGTCCGTTCTGTTGTCTTTGTTATTTGCATTGTGTTTGACATTTTGATATTTTGTACTTATTATTATTTTTTGACATTTTCACATTTCTTCTTATTTCATTTTATCTATGACATTCCTATTGACATGTAAAAATGTATAATTATTTATGTAGGTATCTAATACGAGTAATGATATTTTTAATTTAGTATTAAATGATTGGATGTGATTATATCACATGTCATATGTGTAAATAGTTAATGTAATTGGTCTTGTACCGTGCTAATTATGTATAAATAAATAAATAAATATCTGTCAATGACAGCAATAATAAATTAGTGCTAATAATCCACTCGGCCGTTTTGGTTGTTTTCTTTTCTCCGTTTCCGTCTATTAGTTATCATTTATCATATCATTATCATAGATTATAGTTACGCCTACACATCCTCAGGTAACATTTTTAAGCGTGACTTGTAATAAGTTCCATATTATGGAATGTTATTTTCTAGCATACCGCAACTATATTACTAAAATGAACTCAACTTAACTCTTCTTAAACTCGCCTTTCTTTCACAGGATGGGACATTCTCCCTCTCAGACTTTACGGACGCTTACCAAGAGAACGAGGTTCAACGCGTGATTCGCGCGTATGAGAACTCAATCTCTATTGATGTACACTGCTCTACTAGCGGCGGGGGAGAGTGGGCTCGGCTACCCGAGATGCCCTTCGTCAAGTACTGCAAGATTAGGGTGAACCCTACCGATATACTAGAGACTGGCTCGCAAGCCATCAAGGATTTTATCTGTGAGTATACTTTTATGCATTACTAGCTTTTAATCACGACTTCCTCCGTATAGATTCAGGAATTCGGTTTTTGACGACTATATCGCATAACTTTAATATTCCTGAAAATCAAAAGAACATTTTGGAAAAAAAAGTAGCTTATGTCCGTCCCAAAACATTAAACTATCTCTCTATTCAATTTCATTACTATCGGCCCAACGGTTTGGCCATATCACAGAAAGACAAACAGAGTTACTACTTAGTGTTGAACTTACTCTTAAACTTTTATTGCGACCTATAACTATGTAATTGTTACTAATATATAAGCTATAACTATTTTCCCACTAATAACTATATAAAACTGCACAATTCAAAATCTCACGCGATGAATAAACCCTATTGTAAAAAGTCGACAAACCTAGTTAGGATAATTTTATAGCGACAAATGAAAACCTCAATAGCCTTAATTCGTACTGTTGCTCAGAAACTCACTAACGATGCTACTTGTGCCTGCAAAACTAGTTACTGTGGCCATAAGTTTTGGTGGGAAGGGGATAAAGTTGGGAATTCCATGGTCTAAATTAAAGTTTGGAGTGTTTTCGTAAAACAATGTAGATAGAATTTTATTGTGCTTAATTTATTTACTTCTGTTTGTTTAAACATAACGTTTTTACTAAGTTATTTGAATATTTAAAAAGATATGCAAAATAAACAGGAGAAACAAATTGTTTTTTGTAATCTAGAAGAGTAATAATGTTGCTAAAGACTTGATTGTAGATGAAACAAGAAAAAATAAGTAAAGAAAAAGTTAATAACAGAAATAAAACTTCGTTTTCAGTCGAGAGAATTAAAATGAAACAAAACTTTATGCTAATGGTACTCTTGATTGGGGTTTTAAGGAAATTAAATAAAAACTTTGTTGAACTTATCATTTGTATGATAAGGCTTTAAATAAAGAGATAAAAATATTAAATCGAAGTTGCTAGAGAATTTTTTATGTTGACAGTTATAAATTAAATCAAAATATGTGTATACTTTTATATCATAGCGAAGTAAAATAATCAGGACTAAATTATATTTTTAACTGTACGTCAAGGAAGAATACTTACTTACACAGCTTAGATCTATCTATTAGAATATTTCAGTAATATTGATTAACATTCATAGTTAGATTAGTCTTAGAACAAGTCTTGAACTTGTTTTCCTACTAATTCAAATGCATAGCCACCCTATATAATCTCGCATGTCAGCCGGAACAATTTCGGTGATCACGACTGGCGTAGCAAAGCGTAGGCATTGCTACGAAGTGCTACGACATGCTA
This sequence comes from Hydriomena furcata, assembly GCA_912999785.1. Lineage (NCBI taxonomy): Eukaryota > Metazoa > Arthropoda > Insecta > Lepidoptera > Geometridae > Hydriomena > Hydriomena furcata. Next base: position 1,056,443 of record OU538834.1, on the reverse strand, counting down.
CGGTATGCTCAGTTCGAAACTCAGTTAGTATGCTTGAATACATTATGAGTTCTGAATAACTTAGTTATTTGGTACTTCCTGATTGTGCGATAGAATTTTAATTCATTATAATCTGATTGGATTATATTTAATTGGTCTAAATAACATATAAATATACGAATATTATTAACATTTCCCTTTATCATCTTTCTAGACTTTTTCATATAAACATTATTTTTGGCACAATGCCCACAATTTGCAGTAGTTAAAATTTCATACATTTAAATTAATCACTTAAAATATCTTCATCTACCTTCTAAGACGTTTCAAAGTGAGCCTTTAACTTTCGATACAACTTCCCTTATTGAGTAACTTCAACAGTCAACACTCTTGAAAGTTTAAATAATAAAGGTCTTTATAAACATCTAGTGGAAACCCTCGCGACTTCGTTCACTTGAATTTATTTTCAAAAAGACTTCAAACCCTTAGGGGTTGCATTTCGGGAATTCCTTATTTAGTGCACCCTAGAAATACACCCTCCAATTTCAAGGTTCTAGGACTAGTGGTTTGGGTTATGTGACAGTGTCAGTCAGTCAGTAACGCAAGAGTTTTATGTATTTAGAATAGCTGTCCTTCCCGGCTTCGCATTGGTGTACTTATAAAGATACCTTAGGTTTCATTATTGTAATTTTTGTAGGGACCTCTAATTTTTTTTAAATAAAATAGAGTCTGTGTTACTCGCTAATAATTTAGCTTTTGATAAATGAAATAATTTTAAAAATTGCTGCAGTAGTTTTTTCGATAACCCATTACAAACAAAAATACAAATTTTATCTTATAACACATTCATACGAGTAGGTTCATACATAAAATTATGCCTGTTTCCCAGAAGGGTAGGCAGAGACCACGGTTTACCATTTGCTACAATTCTGACGTATTTCTAATAGTATTTTATAATACATAGTAGTGTAGAAGATAAAAATAAAACAAAAATATATCTATTTCATTTCCGACGAGATAAAATTGTGTTCCCTTATTACAGAGTCTTACACAAAATTGCTTTCAACCCTATCATATAACCAACCCTTTGTAAATTGGTCATCAAACACGAAAATAGGTTTTTTTCTATCTGAATCAATAAAACTGAAATCCGAATAAATATTTAGATCATATTTATCTTGAAGCGTGAATATAACAAGTTTATTTTGAAAAAAATAAATGTAAATGTTTCTAGTTGATAGAGTGTGTACTTTACCATAATAAAATCTACAGATAAAATAAACTAACACTTATGTTCGTCTAAGCTTTGCATAGTCGGGGGCTAGATGGCGTTGTGTCAACATAATATATCTACACTTATATTATAAAAAAAATGATTTTTTGTATGTTTGTAATGAATAAACAAAAAAAAACAATTAAAAAAATTATTTCACCTATCAAAATCTACAGTAACAACGAGTAATATAAGTTATATTTTATAAAAATAAAACCGGCCTAGTGCGAATCGGATTCGCGCACGAAGGATTCCGTACCATTATTTATAAAAAACGGCAAAAAAATCACGTTTGTAGTATGGGGGGAGCCGTTTGTTTTTAGTATTTGTTATACAACAGAAATCTGTGAAAATTTCAACTGTCTAGTTATCACGGTTCATGAGATATAGACAGACAGACGGACAGCGAAGTCGAAGGATTACCCTTTGGGTACGGAACTCTAAAAAAATAGTAAACAAAAATTGCAATAATGTAGCATGAGGCATACTGCTAAGAATTTCTTAGTAGTATAGTGAGTATAGTGTGTAGTATGTATTTGTGTGTAAGTGTATCTAGACTAATCCCGAATACTGAAGGCACAAGCACAACTACCCCTATCAATGCCATAAGTAAAAACCAAATTGCTTTGTCTAAATCCGCAACGGGCAGTATACAATATCTGTGACTGTGAAATGTTGTTCAAGTTCTGGATCGAGGAAGCTAACAAACGCCGTTGTGCGAGTTTCCAGTTAATTTGGCGAGGAGTTGCCAGTTGTTAGGCAAAGTTTGATGTTTGGGAAACGCGGTGAAGCGAACAGTACTTCTGTTGTAGCGGAAACTAAAGCCGCATTTGACTGGGACACACCGAGATATATCGTGAGACATGTCGGGCGATGTTTCGTGCGAAAATGTCGCAGAACAAGTGTCCCTTGGTGCAGTAAGCAACTACTGCAAAATGTGGGCATGTGCCAAATACAATGTTTGGACGTGCCGACTACCCCCACTAGACATCTTCAAAGGATCTAAGCGTCTGGAGATCTGAGAGGATGTCTACCGCGCTTGGGAATTACAATCGTGACCCTATTTTTTATTTTTACTAATGTATATCAGAGAGTTAAAGGTTTTCCGCAACAGCTTAATAACTGTTGAAGATTTAGAAAAACCATCGCTTCTTTATTACCAGAATATTATAAATTCAAAAAGTGATAGATTTCGGATTTATAAAATTAGTAGGTTTTATATATCATATTTTTTTTAAACAATCAATTTGACGTCACAGTAGGCCAGCGCTATATTAACATAGACTTAGTTATGCCACGATTCATACCATTCATTATAAATTGTCAAAACAAAATAAACGATTCGATTTACTCTGCAAAAAAAGACGTTCTCATAATGTTTTTTATTAATTTAAACTTGCTTCAGAGCCATACTGTTTAAAAAAGTTGTTTAAGTTACTTTAATTTCCTATACATTTTACTCGCCAAACTTGTTCGATCAATTTAACACTTTGAACCACTAAAATATATAAAGTTTACTCAATTTGCAAGAAATTCGAAAGTTATTTTCCAATGTGTTCAAACTTTTAAAACCCCTGGAGTTAACGTCAAGATCTGCGGGATCACGCTTCAATTCGCCCCGGGGCACTCATTCTTATTACGCTTTTTATTACAAAGTTGCAAATGAATTGGAGTGCCCCTGGGAACGTTGCCCGGGGACGATTGTTCGTTTTGCTTTTTTGTACGGTTTTTTACTTCATTCTGCAAAACAGAATAGCTCAGCTCTTATAAAATTGAACTAAAGATTTTTTTTAAGCCAATAGAAAGTTCAATCTCATTAGTCTATTGGTTCGATAACCAATAAACGATTTCATTACGATTAATGTAACTGAAAAAAACATAAATGTCGTTTTTCACAGCTGATGTAAAAATAAATAGAATCACGACTATAATCCCCAAGCATGATAGACATCCTCTCAGATCTCCCGACCTTGAAGATGTCTAAAGAGGGTAGTCTGTGGCATATTTAATCCTTACATTTTGCAGTAGTCAGCATTATATACGTGACAGTTTGCAAGCCCAGCACCTGTTATAAAAATACTAACTAGTTACCTCACGACGTTATTCTTCGCCGTTTTAAGCTGTAGTTCAAACTATAATAAACAGTTATAGTATCATAAAATGTGATCAAAATTATGTTAGCAAACATTAACCTACTTGAATTATTAGTTTAAGTTGTGCCTAGGGTACAAATTAACTTAAGCTTAAGTGGTAATTGCTTTTACAAGTTTGCATGTACCGAGCATGTAAGTTAGCTTGTACTAAACAGTGTTGGATTATTATGTAACAATCAATATACTGTTCTGCTAACAAGACCACATAACGACTATAGTTTGCAAGTACGTTAAATTAATGGATAGGACTATTTAAAACACACGTCAGCATAGCATACTGTTATAAAAGCTCCAGCTTGTTTGGGTAGGGATGACGATTGCGTTGCTGATTATTCTAATTAGGTATTAAGATGAGTAATAAATGTTTTTGATTAATGCAGAATAGTTTTTTCTCAATAACCGCAAAACATACAGTTTTGATTTCTATGACAAAGATAACTTAAGGATATAATCTAGATAAATTATAGACAGAAACACGATTGGTGAAACTTTTCTCGATAGATTTATTTTCCAAAGTTGGCTCTTTAAAAACACTAGTTTAGTTTTTAATCAAAGCTATGAATAGCTAAACAGTTAATTTTTATATAATTCGTAAGATAATCATACTAGCTAAATATATTACAGACAGTTTCTTTTTAAATTTGATGGTTTTCGAGATAATGCGGTTATATCGCTTTTTCCGTCTTATCCGGGTAGACTCAGCCCATACAAAACGTCAAAAATTTCACTTATCACCTTAAAAACAGATAGCGTATTTCTGAAAGTAAACTTAGAAAGTTTTCTTGAAAAATAAGTCGCTAATAGAAGACGACACGAAACAGATTACATTGTGTTATTTATGAAGAAAAAACATTCATGATATTTGGTGTAGATAAAAAAGTATTACCATCTTCTCGTTATAAAAAATAAAATAAACAGGATCACGACTGTAATTGCCATGTACGGTAGACTTCCTCTGCGATCTTCCAGTAGCATAGATTCTTGAAGATGTTAAAGGGGATAGTCAGAGTCACGTCCAAACATTACATTTGGTACATGCCCACATTTTGCAGTAGTTAGCATTCGGACGCGTGACATGTATTTTTATATTATTTGTCTATTCTTTCGTAGACAAATTCATTTCTCGGGTCAAGAAGCTAAGCCTGCGATAAATGACAAGCAAAAGTTATTTTCAGAACTAAGCTATCTGTTCTTAACGCCCTGTATGTCGACGATTGCTCTTTTTCGAAACGAAAAAAGAAATACTTCTGAACAAGCCACATCTCCTATTTTTATAAATATATTACTTCAGGTTCCTACCTAGATTTCTATTAAGCTGAAAATATAATAGCAGAAACTTTTCACGATAAGAATATTATTTCAAAATAATACGTTTTAGAATTTATGATCGAAATACTTTGATATCTACTATTAAGATCAACTTGTGATTTATTGTTAAAGATAGGTAATATGTAGATCTAGATTTCTACTAGAATAGGTTTTTGATAAGTAATTATACATAATTTATATCATTAATTTATTCGAAAAGCAAAGGCGAACCACGCGCCGCCCATGGTGCCCCGTGTGTTTGTCGTCATTGCAGCGGTCGGTAGGATTATTTATCGAAGTGATTAAAAATGGGTACATCTTTATTCACATACTAGCGACCAGCCCCGGCTTCGCACGGGTAGCATGTTATTATACATATAAACCTTCCTCCTGAATCACTCTATCTATTAAAAAAAACGCACCAAAATCCGTTGTGTAGTTTTAAAGATATAAGCAAACATACATACATACAGACGCGGGAAGCGGAAAGCGACTTTGCTTTATACTATGTAGTGATACATACATTATAAAATAGGAGATGTGGCTTGTTCAGAAGTATTTATTTTTTCGTTTCGAAAAAGAGCAATCGTCGACATACAGGGCCTTAACTTAGAAAGTTTTCTTGAGAAATAAGTCGCTAACAGTAGGCGACACGAAACAGATTACATTGTTTTGATCGCAAGTTCCCAATTTTATTGTTATTTATGAAGCAAAAACTTTTTGTCTAGATAAAAATAATGTATTACCCTCTTCTCGTTTTATCTGAGACTTCGTAAAATATAATGAAAGTGAACTAAGCTTCGAATTGAAGTTTTATTTTTTGCTTTGTTCATAAATAAAAATAATAATATAGGATCACGAATGTTATTCTCAAGGAATGTTATTCTCAAGTACGGTGAACATACTATCAGATCTAAGGCGCTTAGAACTTTGAAGATGTCTAATGGGGGTAGCCGGAGGCATGTCCAAACATTATGTTAAATTGAAAATACTCGTAAATTATTGAAATAATTAGAATTCATTTGTTATTTGATTGTCTACGGTAGAATAACAAATACCACAATAAAACTCTCGTTTGTAGAATTGCTGTACTTGGAGTTTACTTACAGTCGTAATCCAATTTTTTTTTGTAAATCATTAATTCTAAGTTATCTCAAAATTCGGACCAATCATAAAAAAAACACGGCTAAACGCTACGTAGATTCAATTTGGTTTTAAATCTGTTACTAAACCAAGCCTCGGTGAAAATATTGATTGAATTACATAAGGGTCACGTGTAACCCTATTAAAATCCAATAAACTTGTAATAGAGTTTCTATTACCTGCGCGGTAAAGTTTAAGTTAGCTTGCGTCGGGAACTAGTGCAGAAATATCGCTTCCAGGTCATTGATTAGGTCGCTTTAGTGCCGGATGCAGATAAAGGTGGGATTTTCTCAGAAATGGTAGCCTATAACAATATGTCGAGCAAACATTTCTAACATAATCTAACAAGTAAATACATATTTGTCTCATTCTAACACATTGGTGTTCATAAGAAAAAAAGTGACAGATGCAACTCTTTTTATACATATTATATTTTATTTTATTTATTACAAATAACAAAAGGTTTGCTTGAAGGAGTCTTTCTGTCTAATTCCGTTCTCATTCACCACAACATACGGCAGTAATTTTACGTTTGCCGCTTCAAAGAGAACTAGAGCTAAGTCGTCCTAGGAGATGTAGGTCGCTCAAACTCAGGGTGGGCTCCCATCCCACCCTCTTCCTGCTTACAGGGAAGGCTGAAGAGTTCTACCCTCGCTAGACATGCTATTTACCTATTTACCATGCTAATATACCTAATGTATATACTAAGCAAAAGCATATCTGTGTTTTGCAATTTTGGAGGCTTTATTTTTTTTTCGTGTGTGTCACCCCTACACTAAATAAAATGAAATGATTTTATTTGGCTCAAACACACACAGAAGACAAAAGACACAAAATAAACATGTAGGAGAAATAAAAAATAAAACAACAATAAAATTAGAACAAAAAGAGACAGAAAGAGTCTACTGTGCTGCATGGGCCCGAAGGTGCAGTCTCAGCTTTAAAGTCGCCGCATAAACATGAACACTGTCAGATCATGATTATGCAGCATTAAGAAAGGAATTCCCGAAATTCAATCCCTGGGGTTGAGTCTGTTTGAAAATAACTTCACATAAACAGAGTCGAAGTGGTTTCTACTAGGAAGACCAAAACGACTACCTATAGGTTAAATACTAAGTACTAGCCGACCCGTGACAGACGTTGTCCTGTCAATTTTTAATAATCGCATAGAAAAAATCAATTTCAGGCAACTTCGTATTTTTTCCCTATAAACCTTGTACTGATAAAATAAATTTCGAATTTTGGTAGAATGCGTATCATTCATTAGTCAAAACTACGTTGCTATGACGAATGTTTATAATTTTTTTTAGTCTGTGATGTCAGATTTATTGCAGACTAGCGCCATCTATACCAAAATCATCTTTTTTGCGTTTTTTTATTATTTAGGAGTTGTTTTTTGGATTACAAGTTCCCCTTTATTCATTCTGATTTTTTATAGCAATTTTACAGCAAATTTCATCCTTTCCGTTTTGTCGTTTATTTTTGATTAGGGAACAAACATAGCAGCCTTATCACAAACTTTCGCATTTAAAATATTATTAGGATTAGGATAAGTTCGAAAGTAGGTACCTCCCTGTCGATAGGGGGAGGCAGTAGCAATCATGGTAGGTCTCCTGGAACACAGCTTGTTAGCGAGCTCAGTGAGGCTAGCAACTCGCAATTTCACGCTGAACTCGGATCAAACTGAGTTATGTAGAAATGTGTGCCAATTTCTAGGCAATATCTAGGCTGGCTTGGCGATGAAAACGTAGCAAATATTGGAGATTTTATGGTAAAAACTTTAAGCCGTTGGTATTTAGGTTAGTCAAATTTACATATCCAGTATGTATAGGTATTTCGCTTCATTTGTGTACCTAGGTAAGTATGTAGGTTGTAACGGGAGAACGGCTCGACCGATTTGACCGTTTTTTTGTGTTCGTAATTATCAGGACTAGGTTTTTAGGGAAAAAAGTAGAAAAGTGCTTTTTTCTATGGAATTATTTAAACTTCAACTTAACAACATCTGTTGGGTAAGCTAGTTTTATACATAATTTTTATACATTCTTCATCTTATTATATAAAACAAAGTCCATCTATCTTCTTCTTTATAAATAAAACATCATACCATACATAACTCTGGAACGGCTGGAACGATTTGCATGATTTTTGACTTCGGATTTGTCTTCGCCCCGTACAACAACACTATTAAAATATCACGAACTAATTCAAGTTAGCATACCCGTTCGAAGCCGAGTAGACAGCTATTTAACTATAAATGTTACTTATAAATTCATCTCTGCATAGAGAAGTAGATACTTCCATTATGCCTGCACTGCGCTTGGTGCTACAAAAGATCTACTGCACAGGTCAGGTATATTATTTAAAAGGCCAAAGCATGAAAGCTTTTAAATGGAAACTGTATTAAATATTTATAGTAGCTCGGGCGAAAGCAATTTTAAAAATACCTATATCATGTTTTAAAACTCTCGGCGTTGCGGTATTTAAATGTAACGAAACATTTTCTGATATTATTAATTTCTGGTTTAATAGTGTAGTAAATATATCCATCTATATTTTTAAGCCATCTTGAAGCGTTTTATCTATTTCTTAACAACTTCGTTTTATGCACTTTATTTGAAATTAAAAAAAAGCGGATAACGACGAGGCATTTTCTACCAGGTAACTACCTAATGTAGTACCTAACCTAAATGATAGTAAAATGGTGGTGGGTAACAAAAAATACTAAAACTTAAAAACTTTAAAGCGTTCAAGACTTAGTTTTCCTAGTCGCTCGTGACGATCTCTAAATGGATGCGTGGCCGCTAGTGGTATTATTAACTGAGCGCTTTCGTGTTTTGTAGAAAAAGTCAAAATGTCGATCCCTGCTTTGAAATAATCAAAAAGTTTAAATAAGCCGTAAACCGTAGTCTTTTGGACGACCTAAAAACATCGTCAGAATTGGCCACTAGAACTCACGTCTTCAAAAACAAGAAGCGTCAGAGTAGGGCACTAGTTCGTATAAACTTATTTAATTACATCTTCAAACGCAATATACCAAATGGAGCTGAAACTTTGCAAACGTGTTAAATTGATTTAAATATTCAGCGAAGCATATTACGCGCGAGACCCCGATACGAGTACGTTTGATTTTATTACGTTCCTTTTTGTTCGTTAACTTTTTAACTTTGCTGTTTAAAACTTTTCTTAAAATAACTGTATTATATTATGAAATCAAAAAAGTTACACAAAGTTTACCATTGGATGGTTAGCAGTAGGTACACATGTAACAGGGTGTATTAAATAAGAAAGAAATAGAAGTAAAATCACAACTGTAATCGGTACGTTCAGATCCTTAAATATTCTAAGCGGGAGTAGTCAGAGGCACGTCTTTATTTACAATTATAAATAAATTATAATATATAATTATAAATATTTGTCTTTATTTATTTACTTAATAAAATCTAATACTAATACATAATATTACAGAATATTTACCAAATGTACAAGAACAAGTTGAGACGTTGTTGAAGTTGAAGTTGAAGTTGAGTTATATAAAGACCGTTGCAAATAAGTAATAAGTAGCTCAACAGCTCTCGGATAAAGTTATTATTCTATTCTATTCAAGACTTTAAATATTTCTTTGTTTTGCAGCATACCTGGACCCATACATCGTGCCAGCCAGCCTGGACCAGCTTCTGGTCTCCAGCGACGTGGTCGGCAACATAAGGTTCAGCCACCCGACTTTGTACGTGTTCCCCGGAGGGCAAGGCGATGCAGCCTTGTTCGGGATCAATGGATTTAACATGCTAGGTAAGTTTATATTATTATGTGGATGATACAGATTACCTGGATGATCGAGCTTTGCTCGGTATTTCATTGCCTTAAAACACGGATAAAATGGCGTTTTCTTTAAATGAAACTTAGCTAGATCGATTTATCCCCCGAAACCCGCTCATACTTTTTATGAAAATCGTTGGAGCTGTTTCCGAGATTTAGATTATATAAATACAAGAATTTCTTGTTTAAAGGTGTTAGATATGTGCATTTTCTTATGATAGCTCTGTGTGAACATGTCCACCAATATTTATTATACACGTTGTACTGGCACTACCGTCCATAGTCATTAAATCCCGGCACCTACTAGGTTTTCCCGGGAAAGGTAATATCCGGTAGAAGGCAATAAATTACCCGTAATGCCACCACTAATGAAAAGGAAGAAAATACAGCAAAACTTGCTTTTATGCGAGATAATCATGTTGAAAGGTGAATATAACTGACTCGAGTAATTGCTTTCATTCTATATTAGGATATAGATAGAGATAGAAGATAGGTACTAATATTTGTGAGGATGTTTGTGGCACAATTACGCTTAAACGACTAAACGGATTTCGATTAAACTTGGAATATAGGTATAAAACTTACCTATGTCCTGGAATAGTAAGTTTTTATCCAGGTACCACGCGAGCAAAACCGCCGGCGGAAGCTAGTCTGGTAATAAAGGAATATTAATACTAGCTGCGTCTGACATGATCACTGCTTGGGTATACCATGATGCCTGATGCTCTACCTGATGTTCAGTCTGGCTTTCGTAAGGGTAGGGGGACCACTACGGCTCTACTGGATGTGGTTGACAATATACTGGCTGGGGAGGATAAAGGGCTAGGTACTGTTTTAGTACTGTTAGATTTCTCTCGTGCATTTGACTCGTTAAATGTTCCATTGCTACTCTCTAAGCTATCATATTATGGTGTAGATGCTTCTTCGGTGAAATGGTTTGATAGTTACCTAGGCAATCGATCCCAATTTGTGCAAATTAATCGGGCAGATGGGTCATCATAACTCTCATCGTCCCTCAGGAACTTGAATCGTGGAGTCCCACAAGGCTCTATCTTGGGTCCTTTACTTTTTATTATTTACAGTGCAGATATAACTTGGCACATCAAAAATTGTAAATTCCATCTCTATGCAGATGATGTGCAGTTATATCTGCATATGCGTCCTGAAGAAGTTACTCGTGAATTGATAAAGATAAACGAAGACCTTGAGCGAATTGCTACATGGTCTTACAACAATTCTCTTGTTCTGAACCCAACAAAGTCGAAATTTATGGTTTTAGGTTCGAAAAAATGTACTGAAGGCATTACTGCTCTTATACCGAATGTGAACATTGTCGGCCAAGGCATTGAAGAAGTTCAGGAAGCTAAAAATCTTGGAGTCACTTTTGACAGCGCTCTTCGGTTTGAAAGTCACATTTTAGGGCTAGTAAAAAGTTGTTTTTATAGGCTGAAACTGCTCTATAAGATAAAAACTTTCTTAAATGAGGATATTAGAATCAAAGTCTGCGAAGCTCTAATACTCTCAAAGCTTAACTACGGAGATTTAGTGTACGGGCCACGTTTAACATCGAAGACTGCCCGCCTTGTACAAAGAATCCAAAACGCCTGTTGTCGATTCTGTTACGATGTACCTCCGCGAACCCACATCACACCCTATTTAAATAAGTCTTCCACTCTCAACATGGCTTCGCGGAGGGATCTGCATCTGGCAGTGTTGGTACACGGCGTCATGGCATTTGAAACCCCTGAGTACCTATTTATTAAGCTCAATCGCTCTCGGAGTAAGTATAGCACCAGACCCACGAGGGACTTGCTACACTACTCCAAACATAAAACCGTGGCATTCAGGGGCAGTTTTCGGTACCAGGCAACCAAATGTTGGAAAAACATACCACCACCTCTAAGGCAGCTAAAATCAAAATTCACATTTTAAAAAAAAGTGTGTGTGTGTCAGCTACGACGCACGATTGGAGTTTACTCCTTACGAACGATAATTATGATATATATCGAATAGAAAAAAAACCGGCCAAGTGCGAGTCGGACTCGCGCACGAAGGGTTCCGTACTATTATCAAAACGGCAAAAAAATCACGTTTGTTGTACGGGAGTCTCACTTAAATATTTATTTTATGCTGATTTTAGAGAAATACATCATCTTTTACTTTCAAAACTTTCGTGAGTTGTACTACACATTATTACAACAACGGGAAATTACTCACGTAAATGATAAATTGTCAATGAGGACACCGACAATGTTTCGATTCATCTAGATTGACAATTTATCATTTACGTGAGTAATTTCCCGTTGTTGTAATAATGTGAAATACATCATCTGTGAAAATTTCAACTGTCTAGCTATCACGGTTCACGAGATACAGCCTGTTAACAGACAGACGGACAGCGGTGTCTTAGTAGTCCCGTTTTTTACCCTTTAGATACGGAACCCTAGAAACAAAAAATAATTCATAATATCTCGTAACCTACCTATTTACCTAACTACGTAGTTAGCATTCCACACGTGACAGGTTGCAATCCCGTCGCCGCTTTCAAGAATACTAACAGGTTTCCTCACGATGTTTTCCTTCACTGTTATAAACACGTGTAACGCGCATATAGGTACATTTTTCGAACAGAAATATCCATTCATGCACGGCCAGGATTCGAACTCGAAATTAATTGGAAATTAATAATATCTACCTAGGTACCTATTTACCTAACTACATGAATTCAATAATTCAATTTCAAACTTTTTATTCGATCATGTGAAGTACCACCTATTTACCGACTTACTTTACCGATAGTGGTAAAATAGCGCCACCTGCCAGCGGAATCGCAAACCTCTTTCATCTTATCTCTTCTTACCTCTCAAACCCCGAGCGGTCGCATGAGAAAAGTACCTATAATACGTAGTAACAGCAAATGAAACTAGATGGCGCTGGAATGCAAAAATCAAGTTTGTTGTATGGGAGCCCCCCTTAAATATTTATTTTATTCTGTTTTTAGTATTTGTTGTTCGAGCAGCAATAGAAATACATAATCTGTGAAAATTTCAACTGTCTAGCTATCATGGTTCATGAGATACAGCCCTGTGACAGACAGACAGACGGACAGACGGACAGACAGACGGACAGCGAAGTCTTAGTAATAGGGTTCCGATTTTACCCTTTGGGTACGGAACCCTAAAAAGGGTAAATGAATGCATCTGCTAAAATGATAAGAGAAACAAACATAATATATCTGTAATTATTCGGATTATTTATATTACTTCAATAAATCGTATTACATAAAGTATGTTACAAGAAAATAGTTCTTAGTTCATGCATTGAACTATCGTAATTTGCATTCATCTAGTTCAGGTGGTCAACAGAGATGATTTTGTTAGGCGTTCTTTTATCTTTCCAAGTTCATCGAACTAAAATAAATAGGATCGCGACTGTAATCCTCAGGTACGGTAGGCAGGCTCGACATCCTCTCGGATTTCCAGGCGCTCAGATCTTTGAAGATGGGTTAGTCAGAGGCACGTCCAAACAGATAAGTAGTTAGGTAGTTTTGGTTTGGTCAGTGTTTAATTTAATTTTGGTGGTTTATCGCCACAAATAAAGATGTTCCTGCACTAGGCTCACTCAGTGTACCTACTTACTAGGTAGGTACCTACCTACTTACTTAATTTGGTTTGGATTTAAACGGTTAGTAGTACCATACCACACAACCAATGTAACATAATACAATTCTCAAATTGTGTAGACGAAACTCAACCTTATTACTCTAGTTTTAAAGTGTTCGAAACTTGCTTTCATAGGTCAAAGTATAGTGAACGATATTCCAGCTATTCGCTAATAATATCTTCATCTCGCCTACGCGCTTGAAAGTTAGCGCGCTAGAGAGGGATGCCATAATTATTATTAATTTTAGGTTTCATTATTTTACGTTTTATTCGCATAAAAGCATGTACAAAAAGATAACAAAGTCAAAATATCATTAACGTTAAAAACGTAATTTTCATTTTGAGATTACGCTAATTTAGACTTTAACATAATAGTAATAAGAGCGATCGCAGAAATAAATAATGCAACAATTTTTATGAGATACGCTGTGTAATGTATTCTATCTCATTCTTTTACACGTTCAATCCTACAGATATATATGTTTGTCTCTTTCTACGTAACGCCTCAACTTTTGGTGTTTCACTTGATTTTACTCCCCATAAAATTTCCGTACCGGGCCTTATAACTCAAATCGTTTCTTAAGGAGTAAACTCCAAAAAATATAAATATCATTTAATGCTGCTGCAGAAAACAGGGTTGTCTGGTACAAATAGTTACAGTGATGCGCCCTTTACTTGTTGATCGTGGTTGAGCTTTCCTTCTTTTTCTTTATATAAATATTCTATGAATAATTAATTTATAAATTATCACTAGTTACACCTTTAATATTATATGTATGCATCTATATTATTATTTAAGCTTATATTAAGCTATCTGTTCATTTATGTACGTTTTTTTTTATTTTCATTACATCATAACTTTACATAATTTCTTTAAAAATACATTATTATATTATTATGTTTCTTTTATTTTCTTTTTTTTTCTTTTATATAGTTTTTTATATAGATGTGACCGCGTTTCATAGGGACGAGTGACTAAATCAAAGGTTTCGGCAGAATAACAGCGCTGACCTATCTTCGTATAGGAAAGCATAATGCTGAGCCGAGACCCTTTTGCTGCTGTAGCACATAGCATAGCATATATTTATTTTATAATGTTTGTTTTTTTTTTTTTTGTAATTTAGTTTTTTTTACTTTCTCTCCTTGTTTTTTTTAAGTGTACCTATGTTAGATGTAAGTTTTTGTTTTTTTATTTTATTTTTATTTCCTTTTTATGTTATGTTGTGTTGTGTGCTAAAGAAGTAAATAAATAATTGTCTATGTCTATGTCTATGTCTATGTCTATGTCTACCATGTGGGGCATAGTTTCTTAGTTTGTCACTACGCCCACTTAATACACAAAGGAGAATGGGCAGATTGATCTCCCCAAACACTAAAATAATTGAAACGATCTAACCCACTAATACATAGTACGCTCGAGGGCAGGAGGTTAAATAAAGTCTTTAAATATGAACAATTTCTGTTAAAAGCCACTTTTGTATTACATATTCAGCCTCACTGTAACGATAAGCAACTTATCTTAGTGATCTGCTGTTTCTGTATTATTCTACGTAATACGAAGGTCACTCTATTGTGTGCGCTATCTGAGACATCTCCGCGACAAGAAAAATAAGAAAATGTCCATCCCCTTGACATATTATCGTTCCCGGCCTTGGTGTAGTAACTGACAGCTATTCTGCAGCCACTTGAGCTTGGTGCTGTGCCAACAAGAATATTGGTTTCACAAGAAACTCAAGAAAGACGTTTTTCTGACATGGATAAGTGAGGTATCAAGTTTTCAAGTTTGTATGCCTGCAATGGCCGATCTCTTAAACTACGAGATATCTACACGGCGAAATTTGAGAGGAAAAGATTATTGATTTTAGGAGGAAAATTTGAAATGATCATAGCCAAGTTTATATGAGGAAGTAGGTACTCTAAGTGCCCAATTCTTGAGACGAAATTCAAAACTAAGCTTAAATTGGGAATTTAATTCTTCTCTTACTTTCCTACGGTGTTTAATTTTAAACATAAGACATCCTCTCAGATTTTGAGCTTGAAGATATCTTAGAGGGGTAGCCAGAGGCTAGCGCTTTATCCAAACGGTAATCAAGTCCCATTAAAATTGTATTAAAATCGAATACTTGTTTAGACTAGATCCGGCACTGCCTATTTACATTTTGACGTGTGTGTTTGCCGTAACCCGAAGCGTGTTAGACATGCACTCTGCGTCGCTGTGCTGTGTCATCACTAATGGAACACATTGTTCTGGCGGCTAGAGGTGGGTCATACTCGTGTTTTCAAGTACCAGGTTGATAAACCAGGGTTAAAATACTAAGTATTAGAGAATTTAAGACATTGAGTCTCGATCCAACTCAGCCAGCATCCCCTCTAAGGCGGTGAATTTTCGAAAATATTTACTGCGAAAATATTTACTAAATCTACGCGTCTGAAGATCTGAGAAGATGTCTACCGTACTTGGGGATTACAGTTGTGATCCTATTTTATTTTGATTTTTTACTTACTGCAAGTGTTTTTATTATAATATTTATTTATTATTATTATACTTATTATAAAAATACTCGTACATACAAGTAAACCTGGCCTAAACCTAAACCTGGCCTAAACCTGGTTTACAAACCTGGTCGAGTAAGCACCACCTCTACTGGCGGCGTTTATTGGGTGTGCTATTTTCGAAGTATCGAGCTTTATGCTAACAGATAGTAAATTAAATTGTCACTGTTTATACTGAAATGGAAATCAAATGAAATAGGATCAAAAATAGACTCACCAAGTTTCCTGACTTCTGAAACACATTTTTTCTAGCTCCTGAAACACAGTTTTTTCTGTCTTTCTTGTCATTTTTTTTGGGTATTTTGTGCTAGATATTATCAACAACTAGGTCCATACTGTGATCTCATTCAATTGGTTTTTAGTAGGTACTATAAAAGCGTGTGTAAAAATGACGAAAATGTTTCGACCAACCGAAAAGTCAATGGACGATATTGGTTTTAAGTTTTAAGAATGAACCATTAGTCATACATGAATATAATTTAAATGGAACTAATTTGGGACTATTCTCTACACAATAGAATCACTAGGTAAAAAGATATGCGCGGACATATATAAAAAAATCAACAAAAATAAATCCTCTTATAAAAAGAGTGTTAATAAAAATGTTCACTGTCAATATTTAAAACAAACAAACGATTCGTGTGCGATCCAATATTTCACGGCGACGAAGGCTAACATACCTACCTGGCTACCCCTAGCGGATCTCGCTTCAATTTATTTTTCAATCAACTCTCACTTCGTGTTTGCGATTGATTTTATAGCACGATTTTCGATGTTGGCTCAACGCAAACACTTTGAAATGAAGAGCTAATAACAGTGCCATTTCGCATTTACTTTTCACTGGCATTTTATGTACCTTTAAACTTTAGTATTATTACAACCAACGCAAAATATAATGCAACTCATTGACTAGCCTCAACCTCAATGCTCAGTTGGTAGTAGCTCTGCCTTCTGCGCTGTAGATTGTGGGTTCGATCCACACCCCGGACAAACATTTGTTAGTAAAACATAGGTATTTTCTGTGTCTGGGTCTACCAGTATCTTATGTATGTATTTACGAAAGAATACTACCCATAAGTACGTATATGTAAGTAGTTATAAGAATTCTATAAAGTATCTAGTTCCCATAATACAAGCTTTATTTAGTTTGGAGCTTGACGACGCTGAAATGTCTGCCAAAATTTATTTATTTTATTTTATTGTTTTAACACCTAAACTATAAAACTACATACCTAATGATGATGAATAAATCAGTAGGTAATTTGTATGAAATGTTGACCTGCCCTGCTAAGCCACGTGGAAATCATTATTACAGTACATTAATAGTCTCGCTATCGATGTAATAACAGCGCATCGTTGATTTTAATTACATAACGCATCATTGGTTTGTTTTAATTGTATTTGCATTGAGAGTATAATGACGTAGCTGTGAAATATTGTTAAAATTAATGTTTTATGATAATACTAGTGGCGTTTCTGGGTTTCGCTTGCGTAAACTCGTTTTTATCTCATTCCTAATAGCCTGAAGTACCTACTCAGGGATGTAGCTTCCAATACTATTAGCAGAACACCAAACAGATGAGCTGCTTAAAAATATATATATATTATGAACCGTTAATAACAGATTATTAATATTGTTAAACAGTTCATTTTGAGTTGTAAGTACAGAATAGTGTACAGCAAATGTAGGTATCCAATATTACATAATAAGTTTATCCTTATAAGAATGCATGGCTGTAAATACTCCTCCGCTTCCAAACCTCCGCTTCCAAAATGAAGACACAAAATACAATGAATAAGTTAAAAGTGTCAGTTTAAGTATACACCTACGCAATTTTTAGGAACCGACGAGTATACATGAGTATAAAACGGGACCCTATTATTAAGACTTCGCTGTCTGTCTGACCGTCTGTCTGTCACAGGGCTGTATCTCATGAACCGTAATAGCTAGACAGTTGATATTTTATATGTATTTATGTTTTTAGAAACAACGATCTAGCTACCTAAAAGCACCAAAACCAGAGTTGGTCAATAATTTTTATAAGCTCCATTTTAAATTGGCCATTTTCCAATTTCAGTTGACGGTGGCTTCTCTCGCAAGGCTTGCTGGTGGGATTTCGCACGTCACTTGGACCGCTTAGATGCAGTCCTCTTCACCAGACTCAACAACTGCTCGGTGTCGGGCATGGCGTCCGTTCTACGCAGGAAGGCGGCCGCCACTGTCTACCCGCAAATTGGACATTTCTTCTGTAATTTAGAAGTAAGTAACTACTTTTATACAACTTTCCTTTAGTACGGGAAGTCATTGAGCTCAATAAGCTCAGGTGTGGGTGCTGAGGGTTTTTTGTAGTCTTTGTTTTTTTATAAAATCTGGTTTTTTTATACTTTTTTTAACTGTAGGTATTCCCCAAGCATAATAAACATCCTCTCAGAACCCCAAGGATGCAGGATGTAGTCAGAGGCACTTTCAAACATTATATTATTTAGTTTATTATTGGTTATGTAGCTACTGGGGCGCCAATAGGACGCCTTGCAAGGCCGTGTAACTCTAGCCCTTGCATGCTTCGTTGCATCTGATCGCTACTGAGAAGGAAATCTGTGAATAACGTTAGGTTTCTGAACATGAAGCTACGAATTTGTTGTGGTAGTTTTTTTGAGTTATATGAACTATGGATCATTTTATATAATACTAGCTAACCCTGAGTACGAAGTACTTAAAATAATCCATAGAAAAATGCAATTTCAGTTTTAACCAAATTTTTTAAATAATTTTTAAAAATCCTAAACGCGATTTATTTAAAGGGGTTAATCGCAAAAATGTTTCAAACTTATAGGTTCAGTAGTACCTAAGGTTTTCTTTTTTCTTCTTCTGAAGAGGGTGACTCTTACGGGTTGAATTTTATAAATTCTATAAATTTATAAAACAGAACAAATTCGCTCAAATTCAAGTTACTGGGACTAGTGGAAAACCAGTGAATGTCGTTAAACGGTAACTTTATTCATTTTTAATATATATTTTTAAATCGGAATGAAAGATCTATACAGTTTTCTTTTAATAATTTATTTATAAAATTAATTTTACTATACAATGTAATCAATAATCACCATTTTATCGATACTTCCTTCTTTACGGGGTATGGTGGCCATTGGAGCGATGCATATCGACTTTCAGTACTCGTGCCACTCGGGCAGTACCCACGTTGCAAACCAGTCTAGCAACTGGTCGATTTGTGTGCATTAACTGTAGACTAATGTGAGTTTTTGCCAGTGAATTTCGTGTCTTGTGTGTTGGGATATGCATGATGTCTGGAAAAGGTATGCCTACCGATGAGATAATTTTGCGTTTTTCAAGCGACAAAAAATTAATTCGACTAGTGTATATTTTTTAATGTATCACTGTGCATAGCATATCTTTGTCGTCCAATCTTGATAATTTTCTTTTGTGTAGAGAATAGTTCCTTCTTAAAACTTAAAAAAATGATACCGTCTTATAACTTTTAGATTGGTTGAAACATTATCGTCGATTTTATTTTTAGTTTTAAAACGTATCTAAATGTTAACTTTTGACTACGTAGCGACATTACAACGTTTTTGCGTTAAAACGTACTTACGTTTAATTTTAATAATTTTAATTTCAGATCGTTATATATACAGTTATTATCGTACTAAACTAAAAACTCTTCTTAACCTAACAACATTTTGTTAAAATAAATGTTGAATTTGTTGGAGTTAAATTGAAATCACAATCTGCATAATTTCAAACAGATTGTAAAAGTTTTGGACTTTTTAATTTCCAGGAACGCAGAGCCCTCGCGAGCCCTGACGGCGACAAAGACACGGACCCACTGCTGGTCTCCCTCCTCCAGGAGGGGTCTGACATGATGACAGACCTGCGCAATCTCAATCTGAAGCCGCAGCACTGCTACCGGAATCCGGAGCCAATCAACTTGTACCACAAAGTTGGCCATGGTGAGCTATTTATTTATTTCAATACAATCACACGGATCATGATGTCTTAATTAAGAGGCTCCCAGTCGCTGATTGCTCTTTTTCGAAACGAAAAAAGAAATACTTCTGAACAAGCCACATCTCCTATTTTTATAAGTATATTACTTCAGGTTCCTACCTAGATTTCTATTAAGCTGAAAACATAATAGCAGAAACTTTTCACGTTAAAGATATTATTTCAAAATGATACGTTTTAGAATTTATGATCGAAATATTTTATATACCTACTATTAAAATCAACTTGTGATTTATTGTTAAAGATAGGTAATATGTAGATCTAGAATTCTATTAGAATAGATTTTTGATACATAATTTATATCATTAATTTATTCGAAAAGCTAAGGCGGACCACGCTCCGACGTGTGTTTGTCGTCATTGCAGCGGTCGGTAGGATTATTTATTGAAGTGATTAAAGATGGGTACATCTTTATTCACATATACTCTACATTATAAAATAGGAGATGTGGCTTGTTCACAAGTATTTCTTTTTTCGTTTCGAACAAAAACAATCGTCGACTGGGAGCGCCTTAAGAGTAAAGTAAAGTTACGCTTGTTTCTCGCGACCAAGTCTAGAAGTATCAGGCAACAAACACGTCTCGCGTGCCTGTAATGTTTTACGATGATTCTTTTCGTAATCGCTAAGAGCTCTTTCCGCCGAAATGTCTCGACGGCTGCAGTCGACGCGTCAGTTGGTATCATGCCGTTCGTGAGTCTACTCTAAGTCGTCCTAGAGGTCCAAATCATAGATTATGAAGTTTGGGTAGTAGGTAGCTACTTTGCTGCTGTTTGACCGAGATTGTATTTTAAATCCACCGAGTCACTTGATAAAAATACTAGAGACCTATGGTTCTTAGGCTGTTGCCGACGACATCGATGCCGGTATCAGTTGAAATTTGAGAGTCAACGGCGCGCATTGGTGACTCGACGGAAAAATAACTGTATGACAACCGACGTGTTATAGAATTTAATTTCTAGACATAAGATTCAAGTATATGACAGAGGTCTCTAATGGTTCCATAGAATCCTCTCATAGCATATTTATATCGTAATAGTAGCTATAGGAAGGTAACCAGATGATTGACTGACTGACTAAATATCAGAGATATCTAGCAATGTTATTAATATATTTAATTGTATTGTTTCAGGAACACTTGACATGTACGTACTGAATCCGTCAAAGGACTCCAAATACGTGCGTGAATTCTTGAAACGATGGCATGGAAGTGAACAAAAGCTTTTTGAAGGCGCCAGCGCCTCTGGCCAGTTCAACTTTCCCATTCCCAACATAGTGTCAATATGCGCACTACTTGTATGGCGTCCAGCTAACCCCGACGATACGATAACCCGGATCATGTTCCCGGGATCGACGCCGCAACACAAAATATTCGAAGGCTTAGAGAAACTTAAGCATTTAGAATTCCTAAACTACCCAACGTGCACGGGACGGCAGATGCAGCCAGCCCCGCCGCCAACTGCCGCTGCGACCACGGCCACCACGGTCACGACTACTAAATCCGCTAAAATTGTATCCAGATCGACTAAGGAAAAAACCATCGTTACTGAAAAAACCAAAGAAGAAAAACATATTGAACCTGAACATCTTCCTAAAGATAAAGATATCAAGGATGAAAGAGACTCCAAAAATATCATTGATAACAAATTACTAACTGAAATCGTAGACGGAGAAGAGAAGAAACTTGAAAGTATTCTTGGTGATGCTATTGTTGCAAGATCGGAAACTACCCTAGACGATAAAATTGCACAGTACGAGAGCACTGTGATCGATGGACTACCAAAGAAGAAAGATTCGAAGAAAAAGGTTACAGACAAAAAAACTAAACGTATCGAAAAGATTGAAGACACTAAGGATTCTGTAGTTAAATCAACTGAAACTAAGAAATTATCTGATACTGATATTAAGCAAAAGACGGAAACAAAGAAAAAGGCTGAAAGTCGTATTAAAATGGAAACGGCAACAACCAGAAGTAAAATGAGTCACCGCACATCACAGAGATCTACCGAAAAGAAAGTTACAGCCAGTTCGGTTGAAAAGAAAGCGTCATCGGAAGAGAAAAAATCCCCACCTGTGACCCCTAAGAAATCAATGGAAACAAAGACCGCACCCAGTGGCGTACAACCCGCAGTAAGGGATAGAGTAAAAGCCAAATCAAGAAGACTGAGCCCTGGAAGTACTCCTGCCAAAAGCACAAAAGAAGCACAGAACCGAAGGGTCGTTGAATCTAAACACAAACAAGCATCTCCTAAGCGAGATCCAGGCCAAAAACCTGCAGAAAAAAAAGAGCCCAAGAAACGTGAACCTATTTCTCGACGCCCACGGCCATTAGCGTCACCAGTAAAAGGTCTTAAAATAATGAAAAGCCCAACGAAGTCGGCAAAATCAATAAAAACAGATACTTCAAAGTTGAAGGGTATACAACGAGTTAACTATGAAGATATTTTAAGAGAAGCTAAAAAATCGGATGAAGACACTTCAAAGTCTCTTGATGATATTAAACTACAAGAACTTGATGACAGAGAAGAACAAGAAATAGTGAGAGAAATAGAAGCCGTGTTTAACAGAGATAGTGAAGCCGAAGAAAAAGTGGAGTTTATCGGACGATCAGATATTGAAAAAATTACTTGCATGTTAGATGATGCAAAAACTGAAACGACTGCTGACGGTGAGTTTGAAGAAGAATATCTCATTATTGAGAAAGAAGAAGTAGACCAATATACCGATGATCTTGAACGAGAAGTAAGCCAAGAGCAAGATGAACTTCAAAAGCACATCAAGGATAAAGAAGAGTCTGAGAAGATAAAGGAAGACACAGTGCTTGATTTCGATAAGGTGAAAATAAGTCCACTAAAGTCTGATATGATCACCGATGTCGATACAAAACAAATTGAATCAAAAGAACATTCTGTAAGTGTAGAAGAAAAACAAGACATTAGCAGTGAAAAGAAAACCTCGGATAGTAAAAGTGGTGTTGTCAAACCAAAGGACTCTGTTGAACTTAATCTGGTGCAAGAATCACAGCCAGATGAAAAAATTTCTACTACTGTTGAATCCGGAGCTACAACAGCTCCAACTTTACCTGAAGATGAACGTATTACACTTGATGATATCAAAGAAGATCAACAAGTCGAAGAAAAGTATGTCCAAGAAGAAACAAAAGAAATATTACCTCCTAAGTCTTTAGTTGATCTGCACATGCCTATTTCAGTTGAAAAAAGCACAACAAGACTTGAATCGATACCTGTAATAATAAGAGAAATTGTCAAAACGCCTGATGAAGTTGCTGACCTTCCTCTTCACGAAGAAGTAGATTATAGAACTTACGAAGAGAAAAAGACTCCAACGGAAGAAGATATTTTCCAGCGAAAGCCAGACATTGGATTTGTTCAAGAAATTAGAGTCCCGAAAGATCTGCCTATTCCAGAACAACCATCCTTGAAAGATGTAAATGCTATTGAAGATGATGTTGTGCTTAAAACAGTTCAACGTGCTTCACATGCAGAAATAGTAACGGTCACTCCTGGTTCAGCTCCTGAGTCACCGATGTATCATGATCACATGAAAATTTCCTCTATTCCTGGGCCTGATTTGAAGACAGTAAAGGAATATGATGACACAGACTATGGGTATGGTCACTACACAGAAAAATTAAGAGAGACTCACATTACAACTCTTGATTCACCTATCAAAGATGATATTATTGTTATTGAAGAAGTACCGTGTATGCCTGAAAAAATTCCTTCCATACCTGAAGATGTAGAAAGGGAAATAGAGGAAGCTCGAAAATTAGAAGCTCTTGATAAGCCTCCAGTAAGTCCGAAAGAAATTGAAAAAATTGTAGCTGATGTTGCTGAAGTTTTAAAATCTGACAAAAGCTTAGAGGAAATCATGGCTGAAAAATCACCCGTCATGCTTCGAAAATCACCAGAAACTTCAACAAAAACAGAAACTACAATAATTACCGCTATTGAAGCTACCAAAATGCTCCTAACGAGTGAACAAGACGTTAAACACGATGTTCAAGAAACTCTTAAGGTTGACAGTCTAGATGTTAAACAAGTAGCTAAGGTTGATATACATAAAGAAATGTCTCCTGCAAAATCAATAATTACATCCGAAGAAGTTAGCGAAATTTCAGATAAGACTGTTTTCAGTGAAAGCAAAAGATCAAAAAGAGATACGCACCAAGAAGAAAAACCTATATTCAGTGCTATGCATTTTGACTTTGGTGAGGTTGACACATCAGAAGATAAACAAAAGAAAGAAGAAAATGAAAATGAGAAACAAATTGACACTCTTACTGAAATGGAAACATCTATTACCAAACTTAAAAAATCAAAAGAAACAGTTGATCCGATAAAAAAACTGACCTCAACAATAGATTCTGCAAAAACCCTTGAAAAATTAGAGGAAAGAATTACTGACATGAAGAAAAAAGAATTAATCACAGATGTAAGTAAACTTGATGAAAATATTACTAAATCCACCATCGATATTGAACCTTCCATAACGAGCATAAAATCTGACAGCATTCTCAACAAAGTTCCTGAAAAAGAACAAAGTTCTGAGATTGATGTTCAGACTGAAGGAGTTGAATCAAAACTCAGTTCTAAAGATTTACGAACTGAACAAGATATAATTAAAAAAAATACTGAATCAGATGTATCTTACATTGAATCAGTCGATGACAAAATATTTAAGAGACAACAAAGTCCTCTTTCAGCCAAAGAAGACAAAAAGCGTCTTATATCTGAAAAAGAGGACACTGATGAAGTGGAAGCAATGGAAATCGACAAAACCAAAAAAGATATCATTTCTGACAAACTTGATGAAAAGCAAGTAAGTTTAGAAAAAGATATTCAAGAAGATGACGATATAAAGCTTCAAGGAATCGATGGTGTTGAGAAAGAAACGGAAAAACCCATTAGTCCAAAAGAAGGAAAAAAAGACAAAATAGATAAGTTTATGACTAAATTGGACGAAAAAGTGAGCGCTACAAAAGACTTCTTCAGTGGTAAGTTCTTTGGTAAAAAAACAACCAAAGACCCTAGCCCGGTCAAGGATGATGATGAGTTGCCGAGCTCTAGAGAACTAGAGAAACATTCACCAAGTCCAACTGATAAGGAGTCTTTTCCAACTGTGAAACAACAAATCCTTCTTAAAGAAGGCGAAGTGTTCAGTGCAGTTTCTAAGGACATTAAAACACCTAGCACAACTGAGGAAGAACCAATGACAAGTTCTATTGTTTTGGAAGACAAAGCAGCAATTTACGAAGAAAAGTCTCCAAGTCCAGTTAAAGTTATCGAAAAAGTTTTAAGCTTGGCAGATGAGATGGTGCATGTGCACGATATTTTAGAAAAGGTATCGAAAGATGAAAGAACCCTCAGCCCTGACTCTTTAGACTTAAAAATGGAAAACCAAGCTTTAAGCATGGAAGAAATCGAACACCTCTCCGTCAAGGATGAGAAAGCTCGTATTCCTGATGTATTGGATTTGAAGGCACCAAGCCCAATAGAAAAGGAACCAAGATTTATCAAAAGTGATGGTAAAGAACCAAGCCCCGTCAAGGTAGATTTAAAATTACCAAGTCCAACTGCTAAAAAACAAAGCCTTATCAAAGAAGACACAAAAGAACTAAATCTTAGTGAATCAGATTTAAAGACTAGTCCTGAAATGATAGACTTGAATGAATCGCCAATTGTAGATAAAGTAAAGGAGTTGACCACAAATGAAAAAGGATTAGAGATAAGTTCAGTTGAAAAAGAATTGAGTCCTGAGGAAGACGATGAAAAAACTCCTAGCCCTATTACAGTAGATGAAAAAATGCCTAGCCTAGTCGAAAAAGTACCTAGCCCTCTAAAGGAGGCTACAAAGAGTCCAGAAAATGTAGAAGATACTCTTGAAATAGTTTTGTCAGAAAATCTTCTTGCAAAAGAGCCAAGACCTATTGACAAAGATATAATTCTACAGAAGTCACCTTCAAAAGACGACATAAAAGAACCTTTTGAAAAGGCCCTTGAGAAAGTAACCGTCCCTTATGTATTAGACGTAAAAATACCAAGTTTAACAGAAGAAAAACCATGCGACGTAAAAGGTAAAAAACCAACTAGTGGTGACCTACTTTTGAAGGCACTAAGTCCTATTGAAAAGAAACCAAGCCCAAATGAAGTCAAACTTAGCCCAGATATGAAAGATGATGAAACATTAAGTCCAATCATTCAAATAAAAACAGAATTTTCTTCGGACGCAAAATCATCTATTTCAATCGATAAAGAACTAAGTTTAGCAGACATAGCCCTTTATTCAACCAACAAGGAGCCAAGGTTAGATACCCCAGACGATAAAGCAGAAGTTAAAAAGCCAAGCTTAGTTTCAGAGGAAGCTCTCAGCCATACTGACATTGAACCCAGGCCAATTGTAAAGAGCGACTTAACGGTGATTCCTGTAGATGAAGTTATTTTACAGAAAATAATGATCAGAATTGAAGAAATAAGTAGTATTCGATTTGATGACAAATTCATGATTGAACAAGCTCTAAAAATAGAGCCCTCTCTTGATGGTCTTGCTCCAGTAGGTGAACCTGTAATCACTGAGACATCATGTATTGAGTTTATCAACGAAGGAGTGATTATGATCGAACGAATTATAATCACCAAATCCGTTCGAACAGTATTCTCAAACAAACATGGAAAAATAGTTAAATCTAAAACAATCACGTATAGAACAAGTACTGATAATTACGCTGACAAGACATATCGAGACAAAATTTATTCGACTATGACAATTTCTGATGTCATTGATGAAAAATTATCAATAGAAAAAAGTCTCGAAGGTTACAAAATAATCGGAGATCCCAAAGAAACCTCAACTTCAAAGGCAGAAACCGTAACCATCAATGGAAAATTGATTATATGGAGAACTGTTACCACAAAAACAACCATAAATTACATATTGATGAAATCAATCAAAACAAAATCCATAACATGTAATACTATCGAAGAAGAACATCAAGATGGAACTATAATTACAATTAAATATGAGGAAATCACACTTGTTGATGAAAATGAATTGAACATTGAGAACGATAAAACAAATCTAAGTTTTGTCCCTGAAAAGGTACCAAGCCCAGTCGACAGAGAATCTAGTCCTGTCGCTAAAGAAGTGATAAAAGAAAGCCATTTTTCCGATAAGGCACCCAGTCCAGTTGACCATGAGCAAATCTCTGTTAAAGAAAACGACCGAAAAGCAAGCCCTGTTTCTGAAAAGGCACCAAGCCCAATCGACAGGGAACCTAGCCCTGTTACAGAAGCAGACAGAAAAACAAGCCTTGCTTACGATAAGTCACTTAGTCCCGTTGACAAAGAACAAATCCCTGTTATAGAACACGACCGAAAAGGAAACCTTGCTTATGAAAAGGCATTGAGCCCAATTGACAGCGAACCTAGTCCTGTCGCAGAAGACGTCAGAAAAACAAGCCCAGTAGACAAAGATCAAATCTCTGCCAAGGAAAACAAACGAAAAGCAAGTATTGTGTCTGATAAGGCACCAAGCCCAGTTGATAGAGAACCTAGCCCTGTCAATGAAGCCGACAGAAAAGTAAGCCTTGTGTCCAAACAGGCACCAAGCCCAATAGACAGGGATCAAATCCCTATCAAGGAAGACGAACAAAGAGCAAGTATTGTGTCTGATAAGGCACCAAGCCCAGTTGACAAAGAGCAAATCCCTGTAAAGGAAGACGACCGAAAAGCAAGTCTTGTGTCTGATAAGGCACCAAGCTCTGTTGACAAAGAGCAAATCCTTATCAAGGAAGACGACCAAAAAGCAAGTCTTGTGTCTGATAAAGCACCAAGCCCTGTTGACGATAAGCAAATCCCTATCGAGGAAGACGACCGAAAAGTAAGTTTTAAGTCTGATAAGGCACCAAGCCCTGTTGACAAAGAGCAAATCCCTATCAAAGAAGACGACCGAAGAGCAAGCCTCGTGTCTGATAAGGCACCAAGCCCTGTTGAAAAAGAGCAAATTCCTATTAAAGAAGACGTCCGAAAAGCAAGTCTCGTGTCTGATAAGGCATCAAGCCCTGTTGACAAAGAGCAAATCCCTATCAAAGAAGACGACCGAAAAACAAGTACCGTGTCTGATAAGGCACCAAGCCCTGTTGACAAAGAGCAAATCCCTGTAAAGGAAGACGACCGAAAAGCAAGTCTTGTGTCTGATAAGGCACCAAGCCCTGTTGACAAAGAGCAAATCCTTATCAAGGAAGACGACCAAAAAGCAAGTCTTGTGTCTGATAAAGCACCAAGCCCTGTTGACAAAGAGCAAATCGCTATCAAGGAAACGGACCGAAAAGCAAGTCTTGTGTCTGATAAAGCACCAAGCCCTGTTGAAAAAGAGCAAATCCCTATCAAAGAAGACGACCGAAGAGCAAGCCTCGTGTCTGATAAGGCACCAAGCCCTGTTGAAAAAGAGCAAATTCCTATTAAAGAAGACGTCCGAAAAGCAAGTCTCGTGTCTGATAAGGCATCAAGCCCTGTTGACAAAGAGCAAATCCCTATCAAGGAAGTGGACAGAAAAGCAAGTCTTGTGTCTGATAAGGCACCAAGCCATGTTGACAAAGAGCTAATTTCTATCATTGAAGACGACCGAAAAGCAAGTCTTGTGTCTGATGAGGCACCAAGCCTAGTTGACAAACAACTCTCTATCAAAGAAGACGACCGAAAAGCAAGTCTCGTGTCTGATAAGGCACCAAGCCCTGTTGACAAAGAGCAAATCCCTATCAAGGAAGACGACCAAAAAGCAAGTCTTGTGTCTGATAAAGCACCAAGCCCTGTTGACAATGAGCAAATCGCTATCAAGGAAGTGGACCGAAAAGCAAGTCTTGTGTCTGATAAGGCACCAAGCCCTGTTGACAAAGAGCAAATCCCTATCAAAGAAGACGACCGAAAAACAAGTCTCGTGTCTGATAAAGCACCAAGCCCCGTTGACAAAGAGCAAATCCCTATCAAGGAAGTGGACAGAAAAGCAAGTCTTGTGTCAGATAAGGCACCAAGCCCTGTTGACAAAGAGCAAATCCCTATTAAGGAAGACGACCGAAAAGAAAGTCTCGTGACTGATATGGCACCAAGCCCTGTCGACATAGAGCAAATCTCTATCAAGGAAGACGACCAACAAACAAGTCTCATGTCTGATAAGGCACCAAGCTCTGTTGACAACGAGCAAATCCCTATCAAAGAAGACGACCGAAAACCAAGTCTCGTGTCTAATAAAGCACCAAGCCCTGTTGACGAAGAGCAAATCTCTATCATGAAAGACGACCGAAAACCGAGTCTCGTGTCTGATAAAGCACCAAGCCCTGTTGACAAAGAGCAAATCCCTATCAAGGAAGTGGACCGAGAAGCTAGTCTTGTGTCTGATAAGGCACCAAGCCCTGTTGACAAAGAGCAAATCCCTATCAAGGAAGTGGACCGAAAAGCAAGTCTTGTGTCTGATAAGGCACCAAGCCCTGTTGACAATGAGCAAATCCCTATCATTGAAGATGACCGAAAAGCAAGTCTTGTGTCTGATAAAGCACCAAGCCCTATTGACAAAGAGCAAATCCCTATCAAGGAAGACGACCAAAAAGCAAGTCTTGTGTCTGATAAAGCACCAAGCCCTGTTGACAATGAGCAAATCGCTATCAAAGAATTCGACCGAAAAGCAAGTCTCGTGTCTGATAAGGCACCAAGCCCTGTTGACAAAGAGCAAATCCCTATCAAAGAAGACGACCGAAAAACAAGTCTCGTGTCTGATAAAGCACCAAGCCCTGTTGACAAAGAGCAAATCCCTATCAAGAAAGACGACCGAAAAGCAAGTCTCGTGACTGATAAAGCACAGAGCACTGTTGACAAAGAGCAAATCCCTATCAAAGAAGACGACCGAAAAACAAGTCTCGTGTCTGATAAAGCACCAAGCCCTGTTGACGAAGAGCAAATCTCTATCAAGGAAGACGACCAAAAAGCAAGTCTTGTGTCTGATAAAGCACCAAGCCCTGTTGACAATGAGCAAATCGCTATCAAGGAAGTGGACCGAAAAGCAAGTCTCGTGTCTGATAAGGCACCAAGCCCTGTTGACAAAGAGCAAATCCCTATCAAAGAAGACGACCGAAAAACAAGTCTCGTGTCTGATAAAGCACCAAGCCCTGTTGACAAAGAGCAAATCCCTATCAAGGAAGAAGACCGAAAAGCAAGTCTTGTGTCTGATAAGGCACCAAGCCCAGTTGACAAAGAGCAAATCCCTGTAAAGGAAGACGACCGAACAGCAAGTCTTGTGTCTGATAAGGAACCAAGTCCAGGTGACAAAGAGCAAATCTCTGTAAAAGAAGACGACCAACAAGAAAGTCTAGTGTCTGATAAGGCACCAAGCCCTGTTGACAAAGAGCAAATCCCTAGCAAGGAAGACGACCGAAAAGCAAGCCTCGTGTCTGATAAGGCACCAAGCCTTGTTGACAAAGAGCAAATTCCTGTCAAGGAAGACGACCGAAAAGCAAGTCTTGTGTCTGAAAATGCACCAAGCCCTGTTGACCATGAGCAAATCCCTATCATTGAAGACGACCAAAAAGCAAGTCTTGTGTCTAATAAGGCACCAAGCCCTGATGACAAAGAGCAAATCCCTATCAAGGAAGACGACCGAAAAGAGAGCCCCGTGTCTGATAAGGCACCAAGCCCTGTTGACAAAAAGCAAATCCCTTTCAAGGAAGACGACCAAAAAGCAAGTCCCGTGTCTGATAAGGCACCAAGCCCAGTTGACAAAGAGCAAATCCCTGTAAAGGAAGACGACCGAACAGCAAGTCTTGTGTCTGATAAGGAACCAAGTCCAGGTGACAAAGAGCAAATCTCTGTAAAAGAAGACGACCAACAAGAAAGTCTAGTGTCTGATAAGGCACCAAGCCCTGTTGACAAAGAGCAAATCCCTAGCAAGGAAGACGACCGAAAAGCAAGCCTCGTGTCTGATAAGGCACCAAGCCCTGTTGACAAAGAGCAAATCCCTATCAAGGAAGACGACGGAAAAGCAAGTATCGTGTCTGATAAGGCACCAAGCCCAGTTGACAAAGAGCAAATCCCTGTAAAGGAAGACGACCGAAAAGCAAGTCTTGTGTCTGATAAGGCACCACGCCCTGTTGATAAAGAGCAAATCCCTATCGAGGAAGACGTCCAAAAAGCAAGTCTCGTGTCTGATAAGGCACCAAGCCCTGTTGACAATGAGCAAATCCTTATCAAAGAATTCGACCGAAAAGCAAGTCTCGTGTCTGATAAGGCACCAAGCCCTGTTGACAAAGAGCAAATCCCTATCAAGGAAGACGACCGAAAAGCAAGTCCTGTGTTTGATAAGGCACCAAGCCCTGTTGACACTGAGCAAATCCTTATCAAAGAAGTCGACCGAAAAGCAAGTCTTGTGTCTGATAAGGCACCAAGCCCTGTTGACAAAGAGCAAATCCCTATCAAGGAAGTGGACCGAAAAGCAAGTCTTGTGTCAGGTAAGGCACCAAGCCCTGTTGACAAAGAGCAAATCCCTATCATTGAAGACGACCGAAAAGTAAGTCTCGTGTCTGATAAGGCACCAAGCCCTGTTGACAAAGAGCAAATCCTTATCATAAAAGACGACCAAAAAGCAAGTCTCGTGTCTGATATGGCACCAAGCCCTGATGACAAAGAGCAAATCCCTATCAAGGAAGACGACCGAAAAGCAAGCCCCGTGTCTGATAAGGCACCAAGCCCTGTTGACAAAGAGCAAATCCCTATCAAGGAAGTGGACCGAAAAGCAAGTCTTGTGTCTGGTAAGGCACCAAGCCCTGTTGACAAAGAGCAAATCCCTATCATTGAAGACGACAGAAAAGCAAGTCCCGTGTCTGATATGGCACCAAGCCCTGTTGACAAAGAGCAAATTCCTATTAAGGAAGACGACCGAAAAGCAAGTCCCGTGTCTGATAAGGCACCAAGCCCTGTTGACAAAGAGCAAATCCCTATCAAGAAAGACGACCGAAGAGCAAGTCTCGTGTCTGATGAGGCACCAAGCCCAGTTGACAAGGAGCAAATCCCTGTCAAGGAAAACGACCGAAAAGCAAGTCTTGTGTCTGATAAGGCACCAAGCCCAGTTGACAAATGGCAAATCCCTATCATTGAAGACAACCGAAAAGCAAGTCCCGTGTCTGATAAGGCACCAAGCCCTGTTGACAAAGAGCAAATCCCTATTAAGGAAGACGATCGAAAAGCAAGTCTCGTGTCTGATAAGGGACCAAGCCCTGTTGACAAAGAGCAAATCCCTATCATTGAAGACGACCGAAAAGCAAGTCCCGTGTCTGATAAGGCACCAAGCCCTATTGACAAAGAGCAAATCCCTATCGAGGAAGACGTCCAAAAAGCAAGTCTCGTGTCTGATAAGGCACCAAGCCCTGTTGACAATGAGCAAATCCTTATCAAAGAATTCGACCGAAAAGCAAGTCTCGTGTCTGATAAGGCACCAAGCCCTGTTGACAAAGAGCAAATCCCTATCAAGGAAGACGACCGAAAAGCAAGTCTTGTGTCAGGTAAGGCACCAAGCCCTGTTGACAAAGAGCAAATCCCTATCATTGAAGACGACCGAAAAGTAAGTCTCGTGTCTGATAAGGCACCAAGCCCTGTTGACAAAGAGCAAATCCTTATCATTAAAGACGACCAAAAAGCAAGTCTCGTGTCTGATATGGCACCAAGCCCTGATGACAAAGAGCAAATCCCTATCAAGAAAGACGACCGAAAAGCAAGCCCCGTGTCTGATAAGGCACCAAGCCCTGTTGACAAAGAGCAAATCCCTATCAAGGAAGACGACCGAAAAGCAAGTCTTGTGTCTGATGAGGCACCAAGCCCAGTTGAAAGAGGGCAAATCCCTATCATTGAAGACAACCGAAAAGCAAGTCCCGTGTCTGATATGGCACCAAGCCCTGTTGACAAAGAGCAAATTCCTATTAAGGAAGACGACCGAAAAGCAAGTCCCGTGTCTGATAAGGCACCAAGCCCTGTTGACAAAGAGCAAATCCCTATCAAGGAAGACGACCGAAGAGCAAGTCCCGTGTCTGATAAGGCACCAAGCCCTGTTGACAATGAGCAAATCCCTATCATTGAAGACGACAGAAAAGCAAGGCCCGTGTCTGATAAGGCACCAAGCCCTATTGACAAAGAGCAAATCCCTATCGAGGAAGACGTCCAAAAAGCAAGTCTCGTGTCTGATAAGGCACCAAGCCCTGTTGACAAAGAGCAAATCCCTATTAAGGAAGACGATCGAAAAGCAAGTCTCGTGTCTGATAAGGGACCAAGCCCTGTTGACAATGAGCAAATCCCTATCATTGAAGACGACCGAAAAGCAAGTCTTGTGTCTGATAAGGCACCAAGCCCTGTTGACAATGAGCAAATCCCTATCATTGAAGACAACCGAAAAGCAAGTCCCGTGTCTGATAAGGCACCAAGCTCTGTTGACAAAGAACAAATCCCTATCAAGGAAGACGACCGAAAGGCAAGTCTTGTGTCTGATAAGGCACCAAGCCCAGTTGACAAAGAGCAAATCCCTATCAAGGAAGTGGACCGAGAAGCTAGTCTTGTGTCTGATAAGGCACCAAGCCCTGTTGACAAAGAGCAAATCCCTATCAAGGAAGTGGACCGAAAAGCAAGTCTTGTGTCTGATAAGGCACCAAGCCCTGTTGACAATGAGCAAATCCCTATCATTGAAGACGACCGAAAAGCAAGTCTTGTGTCTGATGAGGCACCAAGCCCTATTGACAAAGAGCAAATCTCTATCAAAGAAGATGACCGAAAAGCAAGCCCCGTGTCTGATAAGGCATTAAGCCCTGTTGACAAAGAGCAAGTCCCTATCAAGGAAGTGGACCGAAAGGCAAGTCTTGTGTCTGATAAGGCACCAAGCCCTGTTGACAAAGAGCAAATCCCTGTAAAGGAAAACGACCAAAAAGAAAGGCCACTGTCTGATAAGACACCAAGCCCTCTTGACAAAGAGCAAATCCCTATCAAGGAAGTGGACCGAAAAGCAAGTCCCGTCTCTGATATGACACCAAGCCCTGTTGACAAAGAGCAAATCCTTATCAAGGAAGACGACCGAAAAGCCAGTCTTGTGTCTGACAAGGCACCAAGCCCTGTTGACAAAGAGCAAATCCCTGTCAAGGAAGACGACCGAAAAGCAAGCCCCGTGTCTGATAAGGCACCAAGCCCTGTTGACAAAGAGCAAATCCCTATCATTGAAAATGACCGAAAAGCAAGTCCCGTGTCTGATAAGGCACCAAGCCCTGTTGACAATGAGCAAATCCCAATCATTGATGACGACAGAAAAGCAAGGCCCGTGTCTGATAAGGCACCAAGCCCTATTGACAAAGAGCAAATCCGTATCAAGGAAGTGGACCGAAAAGCAAGTCCCGTGTCTGATAAGGCACCAAGCTCTGTTGACAAAGAGCAAATCCCTTGCAAGGAAGACGACCGAAAGGCAAGTCTTGTGTCTGATAAGGCACCAAGCCCAGTTGACAATGAGCAAATCCCTATCAAGGAAGTGGACCGAAAAGCTAGTCTTGTGTCTGATAAGGCACCAAGCCCTGTTGACAAAGAGCAAATCCCTATCAAGGAAGTGGACCGAAAAGCAAGTCTTGTGTCTGATAAGGCACCAAGCCCTGTTGCCAATGAGCAAATCCCTATCATTGAAGACGACCGAAAAGCAAGTCTTGTGTCTGATGAGGCACCAAGCCCTATTGACAAAGAGCAAATCTCTATCAAAGAAGACGACCGAAAAGCAAGCCCCGTGTCTGATAAGGCACCAAGCCCTGTTGACAAAGAGCAAGTCCCTATCAAAGAAGTGGACCGAAAAGCAAGTCTTGTGTCTGATAAGGCACCAAGCCCACTTGACAAAGAGCAAATCTCTGTAAAGGAAGACGACCAACAAGAAAGTCTAAAGGCACCAAGCCCAGTTGGCAAAGAGCAAATCCCTATCATTGAAGACGACCGAAAAGCAAGTCCCGTGTCTGATAAGGCACCAAGCCCTGTTGACAATGAGCAAATCCCAATCATTGATGACGACAGAAAAGCAAGGCCCGTGTCTGATAAGGCACCAAGCCCTATTGACAAAGAGCAAATCCGTATCAAGGAAGTGGACCGAAAAGCAAGTCCCGTGTCTGATAAGGCACCAAGCTCTGTTGACAAAGAGCAAATCCCTTGCAAGGAAGACGACCGAAAGGCAAGTCTTGTGTCTGATAAGGCACCAAGCCCAGTTGACAATGAGCAAATCCCTATCAAGGAAGTGGACCGAAAAGCTAGTCTTGTGTCTGATAAGGCACCAAGCCCTGTTGACAAAGAGCAAATCCCTATCAAGGAAGTGGACCGAAAAGCAAGTCTTGTGTCTGATAAGGCACCAAGCCCTGTTGACAATGAGCAAATCCCTATCATTGAAGACGACCGAAAAGCAAGTCTTGTGTCTGATGAGGCACCAAGCCCTATTGACAAAGAGCAAATCTCTATCAAAGAAGACGACCGAAAAGCAAGCCCCGTGTCTGATAAGGCACCAAGCCCTGTTGACAAAGAGCAAGTCCCTATCAAAGAAGTGGACCGAAAAGCAAGTCTTGTGTCTGATAAGGCACCAAGCCCTGTTGACAAAGAGCAAATCCCTGTAAAGGAAAACGACCAAAAAGAAAGTCTACTGTCTGATAAGACACCAAGCCCTCTTGACAAAGAGCAAATCCCCATTAAGGAAGTGGACCGAAAAGCAAGTCTTGTGTCTGGTAAGGCACCAAGCCCTGTTGACAAAGAGCAAATCCCTATCATTGAAGAAGACCGAAAAGCAAGTCCCGTGTCTGACAAGGCACCAAGCCCTGTTGACAAAGAGCAAATCCTTATCAAGGAAGACGACCGAAAAGCAAGTCTTGTGTCTGACAAGGCACCTAGCCCTGTTGACAAAGAGCAAATCCCTGTCAAGGAAGACGACCGAAAAGCAAGTCCCGTGTCTGATAAGACTCCAAGCCCTGTTGACAAAGAGCAAATCCTTATCAAGGAAGACGACCGAAAAGCAAGTCTTGTGTCTGACAAGGCACAAAGCCCTGTTGACAAAGAGCAAATCCCTATCAAGGAAGACGACCCAAGAGCAAGTCCCGTGTCTGATAAGGCACCAAGCCCACTTAACAAAGAGCAAATCTCTGTAAAGGAAGACGACCAACAAGAAAGTCTAAAGGCACCAAGCCCAGTTGGCAAAGAGCAAATCCCTATCATTGAAGACGACCGAAAAGCAAGTCCCGTGTCTGATATGGCACCAAGCCCTGTTGACAAGAAGCAAATCCCTGTCAAGGAAGACGATCGAAAAGCAAGTCCCGTGTCTGATCAGGCACAAAGCCCTGTTGACAAAGAGCAAATCCCTGTAAAGGAAGACGACCAAAAAGCAAGTCTTGTGTCTGATAAGGCACCAAGCCCTGTTGACAAAGAGCAAATCCCTATCAAGGAAGACGACCGAAGAGTAAGTCTCGTGTCTGATAAGGCACCAAGCCCTGTTGACAAAGAGCAAATCCCTATTAAGGAAGTGGACCGAAAAACAAGTCTTGTGTCTGGTAAGGCACCAAGCCCTGTTGACAAAGAGCAAATCCCTATCATTGAAGAAGACCGAAAAGCAAGTCCCGTGTCTGACAAGGCACCAAGCCCTGTTGACAAAGGGCAAATCCTTATCAAGGAAGACGACCGAAAAGCAAGTCTTGTGTCTGACAAGGCACCTAGCCCTGTTGACAAAGAGCAAATCCCTGTCAAGGAAGACGACCGAAAAGCAAGTCCCGTGTCTGATAAGACTCCAAGCCCTGTTGACAA
Source organism: Hydriomena furcata (assembly GCA_912999785.1). Taxonomy (NCBI): domain Eukaryota; kingdom Metazoa; phylum Arthropoda; class Insecta; order Lepidoptera; family Geometridae; genus Hydriomena; species Hydriomena furcata. The sequence continues at coordinate 1,019,691 of OU538834.1, read as the reverse complement.
AGAGCAAATCCTTATCAAGGAAGACGACCGAAAAGCAAGTCTTGTGTCTGACAAGGCACAAAGCCCTGTTGACAAAGAGCAAATCCCTATCAAGGAAGACGACCGAAGAGCAAGTCCCGTGTCTGATAAGGCACCAAGCCCTGTTGACAAGAAGCAAATCCCTGTCAAGGAAGACGATCGAAAAGCAAGTCCCGTGTCTGATCAGGCACAAAGCCCTGTTGACAAAGAGCAAATCCCTGTAAAGGAAGACGACCAAAAAGCAAGTCTTGTGTCTGATAAGGCACCAAGCCCTGTTGACAAAGAGCAAATCCCTATCAAGGAAGACGACCGAAGAGTAAGTCTCGTGTCTGATAAGGCACCAAGCCCTGTTGACAAAGAGCAAATCCCTGTAAAGGAAGACGACCAACAAGCAAGTCTAGTGTCTGATAAGGCACCAAGCCTTGTTGACCAAGAGCAAATCCCTATCAAGGAAGTGGACCGAAAAGCAAGTCTTGTGTCTGGTAAGGCACCAAGCCCTGTTGACAAAGAGCAAATCCCTATCATTGAAGACGACAGAAAAGCAAGTCCCGTGTCTGATAAGGCACCAAGCCCTGTTGACAAGAAGCAAATCCCTGTCAAGGAAGACGATCGAAAAGCAAGTCCCGTGTCTGATCAGGCACAAAGCCCTGTTGACAAAGAGCAAATCCCTGTAAAGGAAGACGACCAAAAAGCAAGTCTTGTGTCTGATAAGGCACCAAGCCCTGTTGACAAAGAGCAAATCCCCATCAAAGAAGTGGACCGAAAAGCAAGTCTTGTGTCTGATAAGGCACCAAGCCCTTTTGACAAAGAGCAAATCCCTATCATTGAAGACGACCGAAAAGCAAGTCCCGTAACTGATAAGGCACCAAGCCCTGTTGACAATGAGCAAATCCCTATCAAGGAAGACGACCGAAGAGTAAGTCTCGTGTCTGATAAGTCACCAAGCCCTGTTGACAAAGAGCAAATCCCTGTAAAGGAAGACGACCAACAAGCAAGTCTAGTGTCTGATAAGGCACCAAGCCTTGTTGACAAAGAGCAAATCCCTATCAAGGAAGTGGACCGAAAAGCAAGTCTTGTGTCTGGTAAGGCACCAAGCCCTGTTGACAAAGAGCAAATCCCTATCATTGAAGACGACAGAAAAGCAAGTCCCGTGTCTGATAAGGCACCAAGCCCAGTTGACAAAGAGCAAATCTCTGTAAAGGAAGACGACCAACAAGAAAGTCTAGTGTCTGATAAGGCACCAAGCCCAGTTGACAAAGAGCAAATCCCTAGAAAGGAAGACGACCGAAAAGCAAGCCTCGTGTCTGATAAGGCACCAAGCCCTGTTGACAAAGAGCAAATCCCTATCAAAGAAGACGACCGAAAAGCAAGTCTCGTGTCTGATAAGGCACCAAACCCTGTTGACAAAGAGCAAATTCCTATAATTGAAGACGACCGAAAAGCAAGTCTTGTGTCTGATAAGGCACCAAGCCTTGTTAACAAAGAGCAAATCCCTATCAAGGAAGTGGACCGAAAAGCAAGTCTTGTGTCTGATAAGGCACCAAGCCCTGTTGACAATGAGCAAATCCCTATCATTGAAGACGACCGAAAAGCAAGTCTTGTGTCTGATGAGGCACCAAGCCTTATTGACAAAGAGCAAATCTCTATCAAAGAAGATGACCGAAAAGCAAGCTCCGTGTCTGATAAGGCATTAAGCCCTGTTGACAAAGAGCAAGTCCCTATCAAGGAAGTGGACCGAAGGGCAAGTCTTGTGTCTGATAAGGCACCAAGCCCTGTTGACAAAGAGCAAATCCCTGTAAAGGAAAACGACCAAAAAGAAAGGCCACTGTCTGATAAGATACCAAGCCCTCTTGACAAAGAGCAAATCCCTATCAAGGAAGTGGACCGAAAAGCAAGTCCCGTCTCTGATATGACACCAAGCCCTGTTGACAAAGAGCAAATCCTTATCAAGGAAGACGACCGAAAAGCAAGTCTTGTGTCTGACAAGGCACCAAGCCCTGTTGACAAAGAGCAAATCCCTGTCAAGGAAGACGACCGAAAAGCAAGCCCCGTGTCTGATAAGGCACCAAGCCCTGTTGACAAAGAGCAAATCCCTATCATTGAAGATGACCGAAAAGCAAGTCCCGTGTCTGATAAGGCACCAAGCCCAGTTGACAAAGAGCAAATCCCTGAAAAGGAAGACGACCAACAAGAAAGTCTAGTGTCTGATAAGGCACCAAGCCCTGTTGACAAAGAGCAATTCCCTATCATTGAAGACGACCGAAAAGTAAGTCTCGTGTCTGATAAGGCACCAAGCCCTGTTGACAAAGAGCAAATTCCTGTCAAGGAAGACGACCGAAAATCAAGTCTCGTCTCCGATAAGGCACCAAGCCCAGTTGACAAAGAGCAAATCCCTATCAAGGAAGACGACCGAAAAGCAAGTCTTGTGTCTGATAAGGCACCAAGCCCAGTTGGAAAAGAGCAATTCCCTATCAAGGAAGACGACCGAAAAGCAAGTCTTCTATTTGATAAGGAACCTAGCCCAGTTGACAAAGAGCAAATCCCTGTAAAGGAAGACGACCAACAAGAAAGTCTAGTGTCTGATAAGGCACCAAGCCTTGTTGACAAAGAGCAAATCCCTATCAAGGAAGTGGATCGAAAAGCAAGTCTTGTGTCTGATAAGGCACCAAGCCCTGTTGACAAAGAGCAAATCCCTATCATTGAAGACGACCGAAAAGCAAGTCCCGTTACTGATAAGGCACCAAGCCCTGTTGACAATGAGCAAATCCCTATCAAGGAAGTGGACCGAAAAGCAAGTTTTGTGTCTGATAAGGCACCAAACCCAGTTGGAAAAGAGCAAATCCCTATCAAGGAAGACGACCGAAAAGCAAGTCTTGTGTCTGATATGGCACCTAGCCCAGTTGACAAAGAGCAAATCCCTGTAAAGGAAGACGACCAACAAGAAAGTCTAGTGTCTGATAAGGCACTAAGCCCTGTTGACAAAGAGCAAATCCCTATCATTGAAGACGACCGAAAAGTAAGTCTCGTGTCTGATAAGGCACCAAGCCCTGTTGACAAAGAGCAAATCCCTATCAAGGAAGACGACCGAAAAGCAAGTCTTGTGTCTGATAAGGCTCCAAGCCCTGTTGACAAAGAGCAAATCCCCATCAAAGAAGTGGACCGAAAAGCAAGTCTTGTGTCTGATAAGGCACCAAGCCCTTTTGACAAAGAGCAAATCCCTATCATTGAAGACGACCGAAAAACAAGTCCCGTAACTGATAAGGCACTAAGCCCTGTTGACAATGAGCAAATTCCTATTAAGGAAGACGTCCGAAAAGCAAGTCTCGTGTCTGAAAAGGCACCAAGCCCTGTTGACAAAGAGCAAATCCCTATCAAGGAAGACGACCGAAAAGCAAGTCTTGTCTCTGATAAGGCACCAAGCCCAGTTGGAAAAGAGCAATTCCCTATCAAGGAAGACGACCGAAAAGCAAGTCTTCTATCTGAAAAGGAACCTAGCCCAGTTGACAAAGAGCAAATCCCTGTAAAGGAAGACGACCAACAAGAAAGTCTAGTGTCTGATAAGGCACCAAGCCCTGTTGACAAAGAGCAAATCCCTATCGAGGAAGTGGATCGAAAAGCAAGTCTTGTGTCTGATAAGGCACCAAGCCCTGTTGACAAAGAGCAAATCCCTATCATTGAAGACGACCGAAAAGCAAGTCCCGTTACTGATAAGGCACCAAGCCCTGTTGACAATGAGCAAATCCCTATCAAGGAAGTGGACCGAAAAGCAAGTTTTGTGTCTGATAAGGCACCAAGCCCAGTTGGAAAAGAGCAAATCCCTATCAAGGAAGACGACCGAAAAGTAAGTCTTGTGTCTGATATGGCACCTAGCCCAGTTGACAAAGAGCAAATCCCTGTAAAGGAAGACGACCAACAAGAAAGTCTAGTGTCTGATAAGGCACCAAGCCCTGTTGACAAGGAGCAAATCCCTATCATTGAAGACGACCGAAAAGTAAGTCTCGTGTCTGATAAGGCACCAAGCCCTGTTGACAAAGAGCAAATCAAGGAAGACGACCGAAAAGCAAGTCTTGTGTCTGATAAGGCTCCAAGCCCTGTTGACAAAGAGCAAATCTCCATCAAAGAAGTGGACCGAAAAGCAAGTCTTGTGTCTGATAAGGCACCAAGCCCTTTTGACAAAGAGCAAATCCCTATCATTGAAGACGACCGAAAAGCAAGTCCCGTAACTGATAAGGCACCAAGCCCTGTTGACAATGAGCAAATCCCTATTAAGGAAGACGTCCGAAAAGCAAGTCTCGTGTCTGATAAGGCACCAAGCCCTGTTGACAAAGAGCAAATCCCTATCAAGGAAGACGACCGAAAAGCAAGTCTTGTGTCTGATAAGGCACCAAGCCCAGTTGGAAAAGAGCAAATCCCTATCAAGGAAGACGACCGAAAAGCAAGTCTTCTATCTGATAAGGAACCTAGCCCAGTTGACAAAGAGCAAATCCCTGTAAAGGAAGACGACCAACAAGAAAGTCTAGTGTCTGATAAGGCACCAAGCCCTGTTGACAAAGAGCAATTCCCTATCATTGAAGACGACCGAAAAGTAAGTCTCGTGTCTGATAAGGCACCAAGCCCTGTTGACAAAGAGCAAATCCCTGTCAAGGAAGACGACCGAAAAGCAAGTCTTGTGTCTGATAAGGCACCAAGCCCTGTTGACAAAGAGCAAATCCCTATCAAAGAAGTGGACCGAAAAGCAAGTCTTGTGTCTGATAAGGCACCAAGCCCTGTTGACAAAGAGCAAATCCTTATCATTGAAGACGACCGAAATGTAAGTCTTGTGTTTGTAGAGGCACCAAACCCAGTTGACAAAGAGCCAATCTCTATCAAAGAAGACGACCGAAAAGGAAGTCTCGTGTCTGATAAGGCACCAAGCCCGGTTGACAAAGAGCAAATCCCTATCAAGGAAGACGACCGAAAAGCAAGTCTTGTGTCTGATAAGGCACCAAGCCCTGTTGACAATGAGCAAATCCCTATTAAGGAAGACGACCGAAAAGCAAGTCTTGTGTCTGATAAGGCACTAAGCCCTTTTGACAAAGAGCTAATCTCTATCAAAGAAGACGACCGAAGAGCAAGTCTTGTGTCTGATAAGGCACCAAGCCCAGTTGACAAAGAGCAAATCCCTATAAAGGAAGACGACCAACAAGAAAGTCTAGTGTCTGATAAGACACCAAGCCCAGTTGACAAAGAGCAAATCCCTATCAAGGAAGATGTCCGAAAAGGAAGTCTCGTGTCTGATAAGGCACCAAGCCCTGTTGACAAAGAGCAAATCCCTATCAAGGAAGACGACCGAAAAGCAAGTCCCGTGACTGATAAGGCACTAAGCCCTGTTGACAAAGAGCAAATCCATATCAAGGAAGACGACCGAAAAGCAAGTCTTGTGTCTGATAAGACACCAAGCCCTGTTGACAAAGAGCAAATCCCTATCAAAGAAGTGGACCGAAAAGCAAGTCTTGTGTCTGATAAGGCACCAAGCCCTGTTGACAAAGAGCAAATCCCTATCATTGAAGACGACCGAAAAGTAAGTCTTGTGTTTGTTGAGGCACCAATTCCAGTTGACAAAGAGCCAATCTCTATCAAAGAAGACGACCGAAAAGGAAGTCTCGTGTCTGATAAGGCACCAAGCCCTGTTGACAAAGAGCAAATCCCTATCAAGGAAGACGACCGAAAAGCAAGTCTTGTGTCTGATAAGGCACCAAGCCCTGTTGACAATGAGCAAATCCCTATTAAGGAAGACGACCGAAAAGCAAGTCTTGTGTCTGATAAGGCACCAAGCCCTGTTGATAATGAGCAAATCCCTGTAAAGGAAGAAGACCAACAAGAAAGTCTAGTGTCTGATAAGACACCAAGCCCAGTTGACAAAGAGCAAATCCCTATCAAGGAAGACGTCCGAAAAGGAAGTCTCGTGTCTGATAAGGCACCAAGCCCTGTTGACAAAGAGCAAATCCCTATCAAGGTAGACGACCGAAAAGCAAGTCTCGTGACTGATAAGGCACTAAGCCCTGTTGACAAAGAGCAAATCCCTATCAAGGAAGACGACCGAAAAGCAAGTCTTGTGTCTGATAAGGCACCAAGCCCTGTTGACAAAGAGCAAATCCCTTTCAAGGAAGACGACCGAAAAGCAAGTCTTGTGTCTGATAAGACACCAAGCCCTGTTGACAAAGAGCAAATCCCTATCAAAGAAGTGGACCGAAAAGCAAGTCTTGTGTCTGATAAGGCACCAAGCCCTGTTGACAAAGAGCAAATCCCTATCATTGAAGACGACCGAAAAGTAAGTCTTGTGTTTGTTGAGGCACCAATTCCAGTTGACAAAGAGCTAATCTCTATCAAAGAAGACGACCGAAAAGGAAGTCTCGTGTCTGATAAGGCACCAAGCCCTGTTGACAAAGAGCAAATCCCTATCAAGGAAGACGACCGAAAAGCAAGTCTTTTGTCTGATAAGGCACCAAGCCCTGTTGACAATGAGCAAATCCCCATCAAGGAAGACGTCCGAAAAGGAAGTCTCGTGTCTGATAAGGCACCAAGCCCTGTTGACAAAGAGCAAATCCCTATCAAGGAAAACGACCGAAAAGCAAGTCTTGTGACTGATAAGGCACCAAGCCCTGTTGACAATGAGCAAATCCCTATTAAGGAAGACGACCGAAAAGCAAGTCTTGTGTCTGATAAGGCACCAAGCCCTGTTGACAAAGAGCAAATCCCTATCATTGAAGACGACCGAAAAGAAAGTCTAGTGTCTGATAAGGCACCAAGCCCAGTTGACAAAGAGCAAATCCCCATCAAGGAAGACGTCCGAAAAGGAAGTCTCGTGTCTGATAAGGCACCAAGCCCTGTTGACAAAGAGCAAATCCCTATCAAGGAAAACGACCGAAAAGCAAGTCTCGTGACTGATAAGGCACCAAGCCCTGTTGACAATGAGCAAATCCCTATTAAGGAAGACGTCCGAAAAGCAAGTCTCGTGTCTGATAAGGCACCAAGCCTTGTTGACAAAGAGCAAATCCCTATCAAGGAAGACGACCAAAAAGCAAGTCTTGTGTCTGATAAGGCACCAAGCCTAGTTGACAAAGAGCAAATCCCTGTAAAGGAAGATGACCAACAAGAAAGTCTAGTGTCTGATAAGGCACCAAGCCCAGTTGACAAAGAGCAAATCCCTGTAAAGGAAGACGAACAACAAGAAAGTCTAGTGTCTGATAAGGCACCAAGCCCAGTTGGCAAAGAGCAAACCCCTGTAAAGGAAGACGACCAACTAGAAAGTCTAGTGTCTGATAAGGCACCAAGCCCAGTTGACAAAGAGCAAATCCCTGTAAAGGAAGACGACCAACAAGAAAGTCTAGTGTCTGATAAGGCACCAAGCCCAGTTGACAAAGAGCAAATCTCTGTAAAGGAAGATGAACGAAAATTAATTAGCCCTGTCACTGTTGTTGCGGTAGATATTAAAGAATTCCAGGTCATTCCAGAAAAGCCCATTGCCAAATCATTGGATGAATCTGATGTTATGCGCTTGATGTCGAGGACAGAAGGATTAAAAACTATAATTTCAAACATTTGTTTTAATGATAAGCAAATGATTGAAGAAGCCCTAGAAATACGTGAGGCCTGCTTAGTTGGTTTGATTCCACTTGGTGAACCTGTCATCACGAAGACATCTGAAATTGAGTTTATTACGGAAGGTAATACAACAATCCAAAGATCTATCGTTACCAAATCTGTGAGATCAGTTTTCTCTGACAATCATGGCAAGGCAACAAAATCTAAAGTCATCACCTATAAAACTACGTCTGATGAGCTTCCAGATAAAACGTATCGCGACCGAGTTTATTGTACAAGCACAACGTCAGATATAATTGATGAACAATTTACTGTTGAAGAATATCTTGAGGGTTATAGACAGTTCGGTGAACGTAAAGAGAAACAAAACGGACCCAGAAAAGGAACTATAACCATCAGTGGTTATTCAATTCAGTGTACAGACTGGTCTACAGCAGTCATTATAAGCTATATTATGATGAAATCAACTAAATCTACATACATCACCAATTATGTTCGCGAAGAACAGCATCCAGACGGTACAATCGTGACATTCAAGGATGAGACAATATCACTCTTTGATGGAATATTTGAACCTGGTGATGGATGGGGTTCCATGGAGTTACCTGAAATTGATTTGCCATGTGCAGCAGAAGAATTAGCTAAAGAAGACACTAAGGCACCTTGCCTTCTTTTGGAAGACAATAAAGACGCAAGTCCTGCTAAAGAAGAAGCGTTAGTGTCAAGCCCCATCCTTGAAAAAGACAAAGCCTCAAGCATTGTGCTTATGAGGTCTCCAAGCCCGTATGACAGAGAACCCAGCCTAATTGACAAAGAGCAAAAACCTATTCAGGCAAACGATATCAAACATAGTATTGTGTCTGATAAGGCACCAAGCCCAGTCGACAAAGAGTCAAGTCCTATCGTGGAAGATGAAAGAAAACCAAGTCTTGTATCTGAAAAGCTACCAAGTCCTGTGGACAAAGTGCCAAGCCCTGTCAAAGAAGATCACAAAAAACCAAGCCTTGTATCCGAGAAAACAAGCCCAATTGACATAGAATCAAGCGCTGTCGTGGAAGATGATAAAAAACCAAGTCTTGTATCTGAAGAGCTATTACTTTTGGTTGACAAAGAGCCAAGTGCTGTCAAGGAAGACGACGAGAAACCAAGCCTAGTATCTCAGAAAGCACCTAGCTCAATTGTTATGGAGTCAAGCTCTATTGTGGAAGTTGACAGAAAATTAAGCCTTGTATCTGAGAAGGCACCCAGTCCAATTGACAAAGAACCAAGCCCTAATGCGGAAGATGACACTAAACCTAGTCTTGTATCTGAAAAGTTATCAAGTCTTGTGGACAAAGTGCCAAGCTCTGTCAAAGAAAGTGACAAAAAATCAAGCCTAGTATCCGAGAAAGCAAGCCCAATTGACAAGGAATCAAGCCCTATCGTGGAAGATGATAGAAAACCAAGTCTTGCCTCTAAAGAGCTACTAACCTTGGTTGACAAGGAGCCAAGTGCTGTCAAAGAAGACGACGAAAAACTAAGCCTAGTATCTGAGAAAACACCTAGCTCAATTGACAAGAAACCAAGTCTTATCGTGAAAGAAGATAAAAAACAAAGTATTTTATCTGAAAAGCCATCAAGTCCGGTTGACAAGGTGTCAAGTCCTGTCAAGAAAGACGATAAAATATCAAGCATCGTGTCTGAGAAAGCACCAAGCCCAATTATTGACATGGAGCCAAGCTCTATTGTAGAAGTTGACAGAAAGCTAAGTCTTGTATCAGAAAAGATACCAAGTCCCGTCAAAGAAGGTGACGAAAAACCTAGCCTAGTATCTGAGAAAGTACCAAGCTCACTTGACAAGGAATCAAGCCCTGTTGTGAAAGACGATAAAAAGGTAAGTCCTGTGTCTAAAAAGGTATACAGTCCTGTTAGTCAAGAACCAAGTTCTGTCGAGGAAGCTGATGAAAAACCAAGCATTGTGTCTGAGAATGGTTTTAGCTCGGTTAAAAAGGAACCAAGTCCTTTATTTGAAAAGCCATCAAGCCCTATTATAGAAGATAAAATAAAAGAAGACCTTTCTGCGGTAGATACAAAAGAATTCAAAGTAAAGCCCATTACTAAATCTTTAAATGAATCTGATATTGAGCAATTGATGTCGAGGACAGAAGGATTAAAATCAATATTTTCAAATATTTGTTTTAATGATAAGCAAATGATTGAAGAAGCCCTAGAAATACGTGAGGCCTGCTTAGTAGGTTTGATTCCACTTGGTGAACCTGTCATCACGAAGACATCTGAAATTGAGTTTATTACGGAAGGTAATACAACAATCCAAAGAACTATCGTTACCAAATCTGTAAGATCAGTTTTCTCTGACAGTCATGGCAAGGCAACAAAATCTAAAGTCATCACCTATAAAACTACGTCTGATGAGCTTCCAGATAAAACGTATCGCGACCGAGTTTATTGTACAAGCACAACGTCAGATATAATTGATGAACAATTTACTGTTGAAGAATATCTTGAGGGTTACAGACAGTTTGGTGAACCTAAAGAGAAACAAAATGGACCCAGAAAAGGAACTGTTGATATCAGCGGATATTCAATTCACTGCATAGACTGGTCAACAGCAGTCATTATAAGTTACATTAAGATGAAATCAACGAAATCCACATACATCACTAGTTATGTTCGCGAAGAACAGCATCCAGACGGTACAATCGTTACGTTTAAAGATGAGACAATATCACTCTTTGATGGAATATTTGAACCTGGTGATGCATGGAGTTCAAAAGAGTTACCTGAAATGATATTGCCAAGTGCAGATGAAGAAGATATAGAGACTCCTAGCCTTCTCGCAAAAGAAATTCAGGACGGAAGCCCTCTCAAGAAAGATGCAAACGCACCAAAACTTGTTAAAGATGACGCAAGAGACGCTAGTCCTACCAAAGAAGAGACAAAAGAGTTTACTCTTAACAAAGGTGTCGCAAAAGAGCCTAAGCCTGTCAAAGAAAGTGCTGGTGAGCTATTTGTAGAAACTGTAAGCGAGATTTTAAGCCCTGACTTGTTAACGGATGAAGAAATATCCAAAAAGCCAATTTTAAATACTACAAAAGAAAAGAGCCCTATAAAAGAAGAGGTCAAACCATCAGAACCAGCCATTTCAGACCGTAAAATAATTGCAACTGACAAACAGACAAGCCTTAAAGATGATCTTAGCTCAACCCAGTCAGATGATGAAATACATAGCCCTGACTTAATGACGGACGAGTCACCAGAATTGTTGAAAACGTCTCACAGTCCACTTAAAGAACACGTGAAAGAGGCTAGCCCTGTTAAAGAGAAAGATATGTCAAGCACTATTGACAAAGAACTAAGTTCTGATGCTAAAAAACCACATAGTCCTGCCAAAAGTCCTGAAAAAGCTCTAAAAGATGATTCCAAGAAACTGAGCCCTGCTGATAAGGGTGATATAAGGAAAACAAGTGTTAGAGAAAAAGATTCCAAAGCACTAATCGACAAAGAACCTAGATCTACAAAAGAAGATACTCAAGTGCCAGAATCCGCAATACATGAAACAAAATCTATCGGACATGTGGAAATGGGTATTAAGTCTCATCTTCCTTTAGTTGTCGATACAAAGGCTTTAAATTATATTGAATCAGACAATGAAGGATTTAGTCCCGATTTATTAAACGACGAACCAATCAGTTCAGACGAAAAAGAAGAAACAGTAAAGATTAAGAAAGATGATCCGAAACTTAACCTTGTCATAGATACCAATCAATTGCAAAAACCTGACTCACTTCCAATTAAAGCGATAAGCCCCTTGATGAAGGATCCTAATCTCATCATGGAAATAGCAAAAGAAATTAGTCACGGCATTGAAGGTATCAAAGAAATTACGCAGCTAGTCAAGGAAGAGACTAAACCAGTTAGTGATATCCATGATGAAGTCAAAATATCTGGCTCTTGCAAAGATGATACAAAAGAACCTTGCCCGGACAAGCATAAAATCATAGAATCAAGCCCTGTCAAAGAAGACACGATCGAGCCAGCTCATGTCAAGGAAGACTTAAAAGTCATGGTAGAGATCAAGGAACCCAGCCCTGTCAATGAAGTTGGAAAGGACTCCAGCGATGATATCATGACATCTAAGATTAAGGGTAGTGACAAGAAGCCTAGCGTTATGGAAAAAGATCCCATTTCTTCTAGCCCTGTTGAGAGAGACACCATTGCCCGTAGTTCTATTAAGGAAGATGCCAAGACGCCTAGTCCTATCAAAGATAATGAAAAAGAGTCTAGCCCAGTCAAGGTAGACCCAGTAACTCCTAGCTCTGCCGAAGAAGTCCTCAAAAAACTTAGTTCTTGCAAAAAAGATACAGAAAAACCAAGTTCTGAAAAGGAACGTAGCTCTGTCAAGGTAGACCAAGTATCTTCTAGTCTCACTAAGGAGGATATCGAAAAATCGAAGCCAGCGAAAGAAGACACTGAGGTGCCTAGCCCTGTCAAGGAAAACGCAAAAGAACCCAGTTGTTATGTCAAAGAAGACACTATTGCTTCAAGTCATGCTAAGAAAGAAGTAATGGCGGCTAGTCCTATTAAAGAAGAGATGAAGAAATCTAGCCCGGTCAAGGAAAACACAAAAGAACCTAGCTTTGTTAAAGAAGATACAGAGGAATCAAGCCCTGTTAAAGAAGACATCATTACTCCAAGCCTTACTAAAAAAAGCACCATTGCACCTAGCTCTTTTAAGGAAGAGATCGAGGTACTTATGCCGGTTCTGAAAGACGAAAAAATATCTAGCCCAGTCAAGGAAGATATCGAAGAATTCAGTCCTGTCAAAAAAGACGATACGGTGACTACAACAATCAAAGTAGATACCAAAGTATCTAGCCCTGTCAAGGAATACAAAAAGGAACTTAGTCCTATAAATGTAGAAGCAAACGCGTCAACGGAAATTGCCAAAGTTCAAGAGAAATATACGAGCTCGATTATGACAAATGGAAAGTCTTTTAGCCCTGTTGACGAGGAACAAGCTTTTGTTAAGAAGGTAGAAGCAATGGAAAACAAAATAGTTGATGCTAAGCCAGACAGAACGATCGTAACAAAACCAGACGATCATAGCATTATTTTGGAAACGACTGACCGGCCACTTTCTTTAGAAGTTAAAGCAATTAGTACAGTGGACAAAGAATTGCCTGAACCTGAAAGTGGTGAAAAGATCTCAATTCAAGAAGAGCCGGTACCATCAGCATCGGAAGCTGATAAAATCAGTGCCAAAAAAGAAACGGAAATAATTCCGAAATATGAAAAAGAAATCGACGGAAAAGAGTCTAAAACTTTAGACGACTTAATGGATAACGAAAAACCCATGTTTGAACCGTTAAGTGACCAAGTTTTACAATCAAAGATGGATGATTTGAAAAAAGATGTACAAGAACTTGCAAAAACTTCATCAAAAATTAAATCTTTAACGGAATTAGCTCGTGAAACCGGAGAAATGTTGCACCAAGAAAAAGAATTTATAACAAAGGTACAGACTAGCAAAGCTGAACTTAAAAGTCACAAAAAATCTGATGTAACGGACAAACCTATGTTTCATCATGAATATTTGGATGAGAGAACTACTTCAATTTCTAGTGGCATCACAGATAGAGATAGCATTACACACACATTGGTTTATGGTGGTAGTTCAGAAGATGTTTCTAAAGAAGCTAGCATTGAAGAAAAATACAGCTTTGAAGGCACTGAAAAACAAGAAAAAGCTAAAACAATTACTAAAGAAAAAGCCATTCTTGATAGCGTAAGTAGCCACTCTGATTCACTTCAATCAGTGAGTAGCCGTAAATTAGACTTAGAAAGTGAAGATGATTCACTCACGCTTAAAGATCCTGTAGCGACTAAACTAACAACTGTACAAGATAAACAAAAACAAAAAATGCAAGCTGAGTTAGTTTCTCATAAAGAAGAAATTCCACTTTCAGAAGCATCCGATTCAGGTGTTCACAGTATACTCACAGATGACCTCATATCTAAAGATGAAACACTACCTGTTTCACATGATACGAATTATAGTGCTGTACATTTAATTGAATCGATTCATAAAGCTTTTAGTGAAGACATGGTTCAGCAAGGAATCAAAACGGAAAGTCTTGAATCACTTTACGTGCGCGATATGGATAGAGCATCTACTCCGCCTACTGTGCCAGTCAGCCCATTACCAAAAACACCCAGTAGCTTTCAAGATATGAAAATGAGCGAAGGCTTACAGAGTGAAGTCACGTATGATAAATCTGAAGGAAGTGAAGAAACTATTACTAAAGTTGTACACGTAGGAGAAGATATTTTAACTCAAAAAATATCTACGTCGACTGAGAAGGTTCCTAAATTACCCAAAACATCAACGTCCGAAGCAGATAATGATTCAGACCTATTGAATCTTATGCAGAACGTAGGAAAAATCAAGACTGAGACCGATACCGTAACTAAAATTATTAAAGAAGGTGAAAATGTAGTAACACAAACGATCACAACTGTAACAACTAAAGAAGTGATTTCACGAGAGGATGGCACACCACAAAACGTGAAAACAACTATTGAAACAACTACCCTGAGCAAGGGTTCAGATGGTTCGACAACGAGCACGACGGATACACAAACTTTGCTTTCTGAATGTTCTTCTAGCCTCAAATCTACATCACACATGGACCTTTATTCCAAAGATTTTAAATCAGAAAAAGAAAGTCTTGAATCTCTAGACGAGAAAACAGGAATATTAACTAGTTTTCAGTTACGAGATATGTCTGAAAAACAACAATTACCGGATAGCTATATTGAAAGCGATGAATCTGATGAAAATATCGAAGACACTATCATAGATACAGATGTCAGCAAACGAATTGTAAAAGAAAACAACATTGATATAGTGGAAACAGTGACTACAACGACTAGAAAAGAAACTATTGCTGTTAATGAACACAAAAAAATTATGAGAACAACAGTTGAAACTAACATTACTAAAGAACATCCAAATGGTTCTAAAGATGTTCAAAAGAATGTTGAAGTCAAGACCGAAGAACTAGTTATGGATTCAAGTGAAAATCTTGAAAAAATTCTCAGTGAATACGAAGTTTTCGGCAAACCTGAAGAGAACGTCACTACAAAAACTGAAGAAGTTACGCAAGAAAGCATTGTTATCAAGCGAACAATAGTTACTAGGATTGTAAGCACAAAGTACGCAGATAGCCAAGGCATACCAAGAAAAATTAAAAAAGTAACCGTCATCACTACCAGTGACTGCTTCCCTGATGGCTCCTCTAGTAGCAAAGTTGAAAGTAGCACATCAATATTTGATATAGAAGCCGAGAGCGTAGAAACGAGAGAAACGCCTGAACTCGAAAATTTCACGGAAGTAGAAAGCAAAACCGTGGAAACTGATACCCAAGAAAAATCTATTACCATTAACGGAAAAAGCGCGTTGCAAGTTATAACAACCACTACAACTAAAGAGTTATTAACAACTAGAGATAAATCAAGAAAAAAAATGAAGACGACGATTGAAACCATAACAAAAACAACGTTACCCGATGGTATGACTGAAATAACCAAAGATGTTAAGGTTTCAGTATCAGATTCTAAAAAAGACATTGCTACAGAAAACTTGGATGAAGGATTTGAACCTGCAGGTGAAATTGAACAAGATGTCAACACGAAAACTGAACTAATTACTGAGAACGGAGTTACAATCAAAAGAAATATTACTGTTACAACAACTGTGCAAAGATATTTCAATGATAATGAAAACGTACAAAGAACAGAAACTGCTGTCAAGACTGTAACTGAAGATGAATACCCAGACGGATCGATCATCACCAAAACTAGCGAAAAAATATCACATGTCGATGAAAATGCTGCACCAGTAAATGGTGTCGATAGCATGAGTGATGAAGAATCAACTGTACGTTTTGATATCAAAGATGCTTTAAAAGATTTTACTGAAGTTGATACGCCAGAGGAGACTGAAACTAGCAAGACCGAAGAAATCAAAGATAAAGATGAAACAATCTATCGAACAATCATCACGAAAATAGCAAAGTCAAAATATTGTGACAACAAAGGTGTTGTCAGAAAATTAAAAACTGTGACTACCGTCACCACTACTGACCAGTATCCAGATGGCTCGTTGCAAACTATTGTAGATACTAGCATATCAGTAGCAGACGTGGAAGTTGTTGATTTACCTCAGATTCAAGAAGCCAAACAAATAAGAGAGAGCTCAATTGCTGACGAAAAACTTACTCTTAAGGCGGAGCCAGTTTTAGATGCAGAAGGTTCCAAAATTGAAGCTGCTCTTGCAGACTTAACTTCATTTGGAGAACCCGAGGAAGATGAAAATGTCAAAACTGAAGAAGTAAAAGATAATGAAACTATAATCAAGCGGACTATTATAACGAGAATCGCTAAAACCAAATATGCTGATTCTCACGGAAAACTACAAAAGCTTAAGACAGTTACAACTATAAATACTACTGACAACTACCCAGATGGGTCTGCCCAAACAAAAGTAGAGAGTACTACATCAATTTCTGATATTATTTTCGAAGAAGATACATTTGAAGGTTTTGACTCGGCTGGTACTCCACAAGAAGATACTGTAACAGAATTTTCTACTTTAACTGAACATGGTATTACGATCAAACGAAAAACTACGATTCAAACAATTTTACAGAAATTCGTAAATACTACCAACAAACTGAAACGTGTCAAGACTACAGTAAGAACAATCACAGAAGATGAACATCCTGATGGATCTGTGGTAACAAAAACAAGTGATAAAATCACACTCGCTGATGAAGTTTTACAGGAATCTCAAGATGATCTTGATCAAAGCAGTGATGTTGAATCAACGGAAAGCACTAAAATAGAAACAGCATTACGAGAACTGGAACTTACTGGTGAACCAGAAGAAAGTGAATCCATCCGCACAGAAGATGTTAAAGAAAAGGATGTTATGATAAAAAGAACTATTGTTACGCGAATTGAAAAAACTAAGTATTCTGATAAAACTGGCCTAGTTAAAAAATTGAAAATTGTGACCACTACAACTACTTCGGATCAGTATCCTGATGGATCTATAAGTACAGCTATTGACACAAGCACATCAGTAAGTGACATAGAATCAGATGAAACCATTATACCTCAGGAACTCAAAGAATTTCCTCAATCGGAAGATAAGTCTGTAAGCGTTGATACACAAGAAAAAACTATCGTGAGAGATGGAATGGATCTGAAACAAATAATTACAACTACGACAACAAAAGAAGTATTATCATCAGCCGATGGATCAAAGAAAAAAGTAAAGACTACTATTGAAATTGTTACTGAGACAGTTTTGTCTAGTGGTGCCAAAGAAGTAACTAAAGATGTCAAAGTATCTATCACTGATTACGGAATTGAAACGCTTGATGAAAATTTAAGTGGCTTTACCGAAATAGGAAAACCAGAAGAACACATCACTTCTGACACTGAAACTGTAGAAGAAAATGGTGTTTTAATACTAAGGAAAATCACTGTTACAACAACACGGCAGGAATTTGAAAACATCTCAATTAGATCAAAGAAAATTAAAACAGTAGTAAAAACTATCATTGAAGATGAGTACCCTGATGGAACTGTAATAACTAAAAAAAGTGATAAGATCTCAATAGCTGATGTTTTCCTAAAAACACCTGCAACAGCTGAAACCGAACCACCAGAATCTTACATTGACGACACTGAAACTGTCGAAGATACGACTGAAGACTCGGATTTAAAAAAAGAACTAATACAACAAGGTTCCATCACTATTAAACGTTCGATAACTACCAAGACAAAGCGTGAAACATTATCCAGTACAGATAAAAACATCAAACGCGTTCGTACTACTGTAGAAACTACTACTGTTGACGAGTATCCCGATGGCTCTATTGAGACTACCAAAGACGTGAAGATAACTATTTCCGAATTTCAAAAGACTTCAGATAGTAACCTCCAGGCTGCATTACAGGGTCTGAATTCGACAGGAAAAATAAAAACATCAGTAGATAAGAAAACAAACATAGTTACAGAAAATGGAGAAAAAATCACCCGGACCGTCACAACATACGTCACAAAAGAAGAATTGAAAAATGATGAAACAAGTGAAATTGCAGTCAAAACTGTTACCGAAACAGTAACAGAAAACGCTAAAGTCGACGGTTCAGTGGAAACTACTAAGGATCTGCGTACACAAATAACATACTTACCAATTGGTACTGGGCTCGACGATTGGTCACCAGAAGAGTTAGAGGAAATCGAAAAACAACCAATAGCACAAGAAATCAAACCTGTACCTGCCGATTTACCCATACAATCAAAACAAGAACCAAAAACAGAATCTAAACCTAAGAAACAGAGATCACCAGTAGGCGAAATAACTACTGAAACCGAAACGTTTATAAAAGTCTTCAAGGAAGGTGACAATGAAATCACTCAAACAATTACTGTCATTACCACTAAAGAAGTAATTAGTCCTGAGAAAATGAAGATTACTGTAGAAACGACGACTGTGAGCAAAGGCAGCGACGGCATTACTAAAACCACAAAGGCCACAAAAACAACGATCTCGGAATTTAAGGAAGAGTTTGAAGAAACTACTGATGCCGTTGAAAGTGAAAAATCTTTCTCCAAATTGTCATCCAGAACTGGAGACATGCGGAGCTCATCAGCGGCCAGCGAAGATTTTGATCACCCTGGTATATCATCACCACCATCAGATATCAGCTCCAGGGGATCTAGGGCAGCTACCAACGTTTGGGGTACAGAGAGCGGTAGTGGCTTATATTATAGCGATGATGACGGTCCAGGAAGTCCAAGCAGCACAAAATCCCAAGTGGCTCACTCACCGAGATCTAACCTCAGCTTTGAGCTGGACACGAAGCAGCAGGAAATGTCTCATGACATGCCTTTCGACAAACACGATCTGGGTAGATCAATGCTGGACAAGGATCCCATGTCAACCTCAATATATGGACAACTGCCTGAGGATGACTCTTGTACGTCCTCGACACATTCCGAGGTAAAGACTGAAGTTCACGCTCTAGAAAAGTCTGTGAGCAAAATCACCGAAGATTTAATTACTCATGAGAAACTAAAATCTGAACATGCAACATCGACCAGCAGCAAATCTGACTCTTCATTCTTGAAAGAGGCAGATGAACATTTCGAAAAGGCAATTGAGGAACACAAGAAGGTCAGCGGTTCCGATGTTATCTCAAACATCACTGCCAAATACGAATTTGACAAGACATCTCATTCTAGCACACACCATATGTCTTCGTCGGAAGAATCTAAGATAACATTGAAAGATCTGAAAACAGAAACGAAGAAAGTGACAGAGTCCACCTCGAGCACAAGCAAGCAGGAAACTAAAGTTGAGAAGGTAGAAAAGACCACCTCGAGTAAGGATAAAGATCCGATAGAAGGCTGGGGCAAGCCACTAGGTCTGCCGAGTCCGATCGGGGCTCCGCCTCAGGACGGAAAGAGCACTCCGAAAAAGACGGCTGCTTCAGCAGTATTGAATAAGAATAAGTTGAACCAAGAGAAAAGTAAGGAAGCCAAGAGTCGCGTGTCGGAGTCGCCTAGCAAGAAGAAGGCCCCAGCGCCAGTGTACATGGAGCTGACTTACGTGCCACATCACGGAAACTCCTACTACTCCGCAATGGAGTTCTTCAAGCGGGTCCGCGCACGATACTATGTGTTCTCCGGCACTGAGCCCTCGAAGGAGATCTACAACGCCCTGCTCGATGCCAAGAAGACCTGGGAAGATAAAGATTTGGGTAAGTCATCTTAGCAGAATATCATATAAATAATTTAAATTCTTACCAGATTTTGTTTGCCAGACTGGGCGAATGTTTTAATTGACATACTACCAAAACAAACGTTTATTTTTACAACTACCCATATAAGAAAACTCAAAAAGTACCTATCTTGATAAAAAAAATATTTTATGTTTACTGTTCACACACCAGCCAATCACTTTTCGACACCACAAAATAAAAAGAGATAAAGTAAGATTTTGCGTTTTATATTGCAGAAGTGACCATCATCCCCACATACGACACGGACGTGCTCGGCTACTGGGTAACGGAGAACGAGGAGGCTCTCGAAAAGTACAAGATCGATCTCTCGCCCTCCGCCTCTCGTTGCACCATCAACCTGCAAGATCACGAGACCTCGTGCGCGGCCTACCGACTCGAATTCTAGGTGTCGGGTCTATTTGTAGCCTTCTCATCGAAGAAGTGAGCCTCACGAACAACGCTTCAGAATGTAGGAACCAAAGGATTTGCTGTAGGAAAAAAATAAGGCTGTGATATATGAAAGAAAACATTCTAAAGCGCTGGAGTGCTAACGAGGCTCCTGCTGAGGTGAGACGGTTCACAAATAGAAACAAGACTTTGTGATATTTGATTGCAATCAACAGACTGCTAGAGAGTTTGATAAAATCGTAGTTAATAATCGTGTAAACGTAATCCGAAAATATAATGAAGTGTGGTGAAGAAGTGTGCTGTGCGCGACGCCCTCTCGGCGCATGCGCGAAGAATCCCGAACTGACAAGTCCTCGACCGCATCTGACAAGTCAATATCCAATTTCTCGACCTAAGAACAAAAACGTCCATTTTTTTCTAAACTGTTTTTCTAGTAGCTTCATTAATAGAACATGCCATTTAAAAGTATATTTCTGATGATGTTTTGAGGTTTGGTCTTATACAAAACAAGTAGTGCTTTTATACACGATATTTAGCGTAACCAGTCCATTTTGTTTAGCCAAAACACCGCTTGTGCGTATATCAAAATTTTTGAAAAATTATTTTGCTAACGCATTTGTGAATTTTTTAAATAGCGATTGTACAAAATTTAGCGTGCACGGCCACTTTTTGTTTTAGCGTATACGCTTGGACGTGATCAGATAGACGATTGTCTGACGATATCTATGACATTAATGTTGAAGAAACACCTGATGTACTTTTTTATTATAAAAGTTTAAATAAATTATATTTAATACCAAAACTGTCTTAAGAAGACATTTTTAAAAATTAAAATGTCCCTTCAAAAGCTAGTGCCGCTTGCGCTAGCTCTAATAATAAATAAATGTTGTTAGACGTGACGTAATCACCTACTTCGTTATTATTCAACTCTAGAACGACAAAGATGACTTCTCATCTTTCTATACCATACGAGTGATAATGATAAGAAATCAGTTAGGTGTAAGGAGTGGTGAAATGATTTAAGATTTTGTTATGACTTGAGCTTAATACCATGCGACTTCAATAGAGTTCGATCGCTGTAAGAGAAGCGAGGATAAATATGGAAATGTTGATTTTGATGAAGAATTTGGAAATTTGAAACTTACAAGAAAACATTTAGAAAAACCTGCACCTCTAATTGTTTTCTCGTGAGCTGCAAATAATTCGTGGTTTGAAGTAAACAGCGATCAACTATCAGGAACTAATGAAGTGATCTCTGTTTTTCTAGATAATAAAAACAGTGAGCCTAAAGACGATAGAGAGCTTATACCGATATAAACAAATGTTTTAGTAGGTCTAATTATTACAAATCAATCGATCTATTTACCTTCGTTTAAGTTGATATTGCTTGTTGCGTCGAGATTTAGTATGACATAGTTATACCTAATAAGTGTTATAATAAAACTACTCATTTACAAAAATTATACTAAATCATTATGAATCTCTATTTATTTATATTAAATTTTATTGGCACTTAGATTTTCGGTCCGTTGTTGTAAATTTGTTTTGAAATTTCTAGTCGAGACGACCCAAATACTTATGAAGACGTTAATAGTAGTCGTTTAATATTCGTTCCTATTCAGATTGTTTTGTAAGCATTTTTATACTTTTATTTTGAATGATAACTAATCCCTCATGTAATATAGATAATGTACTCCATTAGATGAATACATATTTGTTTTACTATTAAATTGTTACGTTCGTGTGATGAGAGTGATAAAGTGTGAATTGAGATCATCAAGTTAAATTAATCTAGTAGATACATAATGCTGTCGATCAAGGCTTACTCCAATCCGATATGTTTTCCGTTCTTTATTTGCCAAACTGCCGGGTGAAACATTGCCAATTTACTAAATGGAATTTTTCAACCACCCGGTGGAAGTTCGCCAAGACTGTTTGGAAGTTTACTTTGCCAAACTGCCGGATGGGAGTTTTCTTTTGCCAAACTACCGGGTGAAAGGTTTGAGTCAATTAATTTTAAGTCATCTATAGATTTAAGCTGATCTAACTTCACTCTATCATCGCTTTCTTTGCCATCATCCTACTAATATAGTTCGAAAATAGCGAAACAATTCGTATTCAGAAGCACCAGCACAATGATTAAACACTAAAATTACCAAAATATATAAACATACTTATATTGTATCTTATGTTTATGTATTTATCTGTAAATGTTCTAACAAGAGTTTAATTTTATAGATAATATTGTAATAGTAGGTATGTGTTTACCGTGTGTATTGGTGTGAGCACAATAAATTATGTTTTTACGTGGATATGCTTTAGGTAGTGTTGGAGGGGACTAAACAGGGACCGTGATAATATCTACTGGATGGGGATCTGAGCCGATGTCACTTTAGAATAGATTATTCTATAGTTTTGTGCCTATTTCTTTCAATAATTCAGCCTCTGCTATTCATTGCTCTGGGTGGCTCAGACCTGGGTAGTGCCTGACCCGGGTCGATGTTACCCTGCTCATTTTAAGTGATAATAAATCTTGACTTCCCTATTTGTATTAGAAGTGCATCGGTGACGATCAGGCTTTGATTGTGAGAACTCGCGCGGCTTTCGTTGTAGCTGCGACGACTTTCGTTGTTACTACCGTGACTTTCGTTGTTACCACGATGACTTTCGTTTGTTACTACGACTTTCGTTGTTAGTACGGCGGCTTTCGTTGTTTCGGCGTTTTCATCGGCCGTAGCCACACCCAGATTGTTTACTATTGTATTTTATAGCTAGAACTCTAATTAATGCATATTATTAGGAATTATAAAAATGTTATTAACATTAAGAATTGTATCAGCTTAGTGAACATCAATAGCTCTGAGAAATAAATCATTATTAAAATTATTTAATGTTGTATTATTTCAATAGATAGTAAACCTTTTTATTTTCCCTTTTAGGTCCATCTTTCCTTCTTTTTCTTTTTGATGTAGTAGGTATATAGGATAAGATTAAACCAATTTAAGTTTTATTACATTTTAAGGAATAATTAAAACCAAAAAATATACATTTTTTCAATTTAATCGTAAAACATTTATTTTGTAAATTTGATCTCGACAATTCTAATACACATATAACATTATTAAATATATGAACCCACGACTTATTTGTGTAGGTATTTCATAATGCGGAAATCAAAGCAGGTATTAACCCGAGATTACAATTGGATTCGTTATAATTACACTTACCAATTACTTAATTAGTAATCAAATTCTAAAAAGGTACAATAAAATATACAGGGTGAGTTTTCTTCGGAGGGATTGTAGGAAATTAAACCTACACTCATATTCAAATATTGATTCTTTTAGTTTTTGTCCCAGTTGATCTAACTAGTGTTTATACAATATAATATTTCTCAACATGGACTCAATTTGATTAATAACTTTTTTCTAACTTTATGGCTTTTTTCTTATAGTCCCTTCGAAAAAAACTGCTAACAATAATTACTACATAATAACTAAACTTTGGAATGACAAAGAAATCACATTTTTATTACTTACTAAAGGCAAAGATAATATTGAAGACATGTAAAAATAATGCAAACGATAAACAAACATACATGCTAAGATAAAATATATTCGTAATACCTAATTACGTGATTTTTATATATTTATATACTCCACTCAACTATACTATGTATATATCTATATAGTAAACATTGGAATGGAAGACTAGATAAAAATAATTTGAAATAACACACAAAATACATTCAAAAATAGAAAATTGAATGTCAAAAGTTATTGACTTATTCAAATAGAATGGATACTAACCATTAATAACCTCACAGTATTTATTTTTTTTATTTCATTTTTTAGGTTTATTTTTCACAATTTATTAAAAAAGCTGTCGAGATAAATAATGGGTAACACTCATCTATAATATAAAAAAGAAACGCTGAATGTGTTGCTAAGCGCAAAATATATTTTTTTTGTATTCGTTATTATCAGGATCTTATGAAAAAAATTAATTAGACAGGACAACGTCTGTCGGGATAGCTAGTAATAAATAAAAATATTATATGGAGAAAAAAAGTTGTACATTAATTTTTGATAAGATGAACTATAAAAATACAAGACCAATTTTAAAAATTCTTTCAACTTTCAAAAGCCACATTATCAGAGAGTAAAATTTACGGTGTAGTTTCGTTGTCCCCGGTGACCGTGTCCCCGTCAACGGGGACAACGGGAATTCATTTTAACAATTAAAAATACGTTTCGTTGTCCCCGGTCTCTGACCCCGTTGAAAAATTGAAATAAATTTAAGCCCGGTGTCCCCGGTGTGTACTTCGCAGAATCAAAAGGAGTCGACATCTTTTTTAATGTGATCGGAATAATGTGAAATATCATTAAGAGTATCAATTTCATGAAGTAATTTATGTTTAGTATGGTTTTTTAACTATAACTACAAAAATAAAAATCTTTATGATTTTAAATCTATCATACGTTTCTCTCAAGTTGTGTGGGCTTGAAAATTTAATGGAACAAATATTATATTTACATAATTGGGTTTAAATATCAGGTAAAAAAACACAACTTAGATGTTACAATATAAAAAAAGTATCAAAATGTGGTTTTTATTTATTAATATCAAAGAATCAACATAAAAAACATAATCAATTAACTATTTAACACGTGAAATATTTGTGTAAACAAATATAATTATGTAACACAATTATTTATTAATATTACAAAATCAATACAAAACAAAAAAATAACACGATTTTAATGATAGAATGTAAATCAACACAAATTAAATTTGTTTATTTACCACAGAATCAACATGGTAAGTATATACAATTATTACAAACATAGTGAAGTATTTTAAAATAAAAACCGGCCAATTGCGTGTCGGGCCATGCGCAATGTAGGGTTTCGTATTTTACACAGCTAACAACGTTATAGTATGAGATTTTAAATATTATTTTTACTGAAAAAGTTAAGTATTTCATCTTCAAGTACATTTTATAAGTTGGTCGACTACCACGACTATTAAGGGAAACTTGTAAAGGTTACTTAGCTATGATAGTTTATTATAATGTACTACTACCTATACCTACCGTGATTTTTTTCGCTTTTAGGGGCGACCACTTAATATTTCACAAACGGATCTCGATCAAAAAGTTGTTTTCCCAAACCCACAATATTTTTTAAAGACCTTTCAGGGTTTTTATTCACCCTGTTTTAATACGTTTCCTTCTTCGTAAACTGGTATCCAGCACGTAAAAATATTGTGCCGCCCTTTCTGTTTATATATTTTAATTCATCTAGAAAAACCCGCCTGAAACGCTTGTGACATTGTTGTTATTGTAAGAAAACGGAAAATAATTAAATAATTAATGGTACAATAAATAAATAATTAAAATAATTAAGTAGGTACATCTATAGGTGAAAAAGTATATAATTTATTGGAACAAACACTATTTTTTTCACATCCTATGTGCCTGCTTGCATATTTTTGGTAGAAATCAAAAAATGTACTTATATGAGTATCATTAAAACTTTCACTAACATCACCATTACGTTCACATAACAACAATATAATTCCAGTCACTTGCTTTTATTATATAGCTATATAGCTATATTCTGGAATGGGATTTAAAATAAGCCAATGTCAAAAATAATTTTACATGTGCTTTAGTTTTGTAGCTGCATCGCCCGGCATTTTTTTATCATAGTAACGAGCTAACCACTTTAGAGGAACATACGATACATTTAAAATCATAAAGATTTTTATTTCTGTAGTTATAGTTTAAAAACCATACTAAACATAAATTACTTTATGAAATTGATACTCTTAATGATATTTCACATTATTCAGATCACATTAAAAAAAGACGTTGACTCCTTTTGATTCTGCGAAGTACACACCGGGGACACCGGGCTTAAATTTATTTCAATTTTTCAACGGGGACAGAGACCGGGGACAACGAAACGTATTTTTAATTGTTAAAATGAATTCCCGTTGTCCCCGTTGACGGGGACACGGTCACCGGGGACAACGAAACTACACCAAATTTACTTGTACTTAGTAAAATTATAATATTTAAAAAAACAATTGAGATCCCCACTAAAAATGCAATTGTGTAACCTAAAGTATCCAAAATTTGCCAATTATCTTCATAAAAACTAATGATTGGACAGGTCATTTTTAATACAACAAATAAAAATGACGACAGTTATTACTGACTTCAAAGAAGCTTATCAATATAAACATTCATTACTTGGAAAGGATTGGTACGATTTTAATGTTTTTATTTTTAACTAGCGACCCGCCCCGGCTTCGCCCGGGTATCATGTTATTATACATATAAACCTTCCTCCTGAATCACTCTATCTATTTAAAAAAACCGCATCAAAATCCGTTGTGTAGTTTTAAAGATATAAGCAAACATACATACAGACGCGGGAAGCGGAAAGCGACTTTTCTTTATACTATGTAGTGATATCTTGTTGATGATTGCAAGGTCAACTATGTAGGATTAGTAGTTTTGAGTGCTATCAAAACATGATAGATCACTCACCGTGTTTGTTGCCTGATTCTTTTAGACTTGGTAGCGAGGAACAGGCATAGCTTCATCTAGTTATTAAGACGTTTCAAAGTGATCCTTTTGGTTTTATTTAAATAAATACCTTTGACTTTGTTCATACAATAAATAAGTTTTTATTTAATATTCGTTCGAAAATTTTTTTTTATAATTTTTGGCTTTTATTTTATTCGAAAAGTATTTTATTACGATGAAATACACTTTATCTGCTGGGTTTTATTAAATTTATTGACTACGTTTTTTGGAAATATATTTCAATAACTTCGAATTAGAAAATACATAAACTTTGCAGCCTGCCACTCTATCTAATACAGGCTTGAAGGTTTGTAATCAAATGTTCAAATAGTATTAAAATACTCCTAAAAATATAAAAGTATAGTTACCTACTTATCTTGTTTGAAAATATGTTGGTGTCTCCGCAAATCGAAAACGATACATCGTAACATTAGTTTCGTTGTCAAATTAAAATTATTTATAGTGATTTGTAAGTAGGGTTACCAACATCGGTGATTGTCAAAAGTAATTACGGTCCATCGTTCAAACTATAAATTCAAATTCAAATTAAAAAATCATTTATTTCAATAAAATCACAAAGATCACTTTGAAACGTCTTAGGAACTAGGTGAAGCTACGCCGATTCCTAGAAGACGACGACTAAGCCTAGAAGAATCAGGCAACAAACACGGCTTGGGTTCTACCTTTTTTTCAATGATCCTTAATGCTATGTAGAGCTCCAGTGTGGTGCCGTAAGAACAAGGTGAAGGCTCAAACAAGAATAATAATTAAAAATGCTACTCAAATACATACAACAATAGTTATTGTTGAAACGATGTAACATTGGCACGATTATTGATACGATATATCGTTTTCGATTCGCGAGTAGACCCCCTTATTCCAATGGTTCTAGAATCTAGAAATTATCACCTCAGATCATCACGTCTGTAGATGTTTATCATCGGAACCTCATATCATCGGGTTTACGTATGAAATAGGCGACTTTATGCAGAGGCACCTTGTAGTCATGCATCCAGCGGTTTCCCTTGCGAAGTGAACCATCGATGCCGTCCTGCCATAGACCTGCTGGGAGGTACACTGAAAGAAAGAAATAGATCATTACTACGTCACAATTTTCTTCTCCTTTTCCCACTTAATGTGGCAATATTGGAGTCCACAATTTTTTTTGCTTAACAATTTTTCAGTCAAAAATACATCTAAATTTATTTTAATTAAGACGCTGCCAGTCGATTATTTTTGTTCGAAACGAAAAAATAAATACTTGTGAACAAGCCACATCTCCTATTTTATAATGTATAGTATATGTGAATAAAGATGTACCCATCTTTAATCACTTCGATAAATAATCCTACCGACCGCTGCAATGATGACAAACACACGTCCGCGCGTGGTCCGCCTTAGCTTTTCGAATAAATTAATGATATAAATTATGTATAATTACTTATCAAAAATCTATCCTAATAGAAATCTAGATCTACATATTACCTATCTTTAACAATAAATCACAAGTTGATTTTAATAGTTGGTATATAAAATATTTCGATCATAAATTCTAAAACGTATCATTTTGAAATAATATTTTTATCGTGAAAAGTTTCTGCTATTATGTTTTCAACTTAATAGAAATCTAGGTAGGAACCTGAAGTAATATACTTATAAAAATAGGAGATGTGGCTTGTTCAGAAGTATTACTTTTTTCGTTCCGAAAAAGAGCAATCGTCGACTGGTAGCCCCTTAAATATGAAATAGAAGAAGGCAATATTATGTAGGTACGATTTACTTCTTTCTGTGAAGAGATTGACAGATATGTCAAATGTGATCTATTAATTTTTATTTTTTTGCAAACTAACTCTTTTAAACTTTATTTACAGAAAAAAACGATTACATTGACTCTACTTTAATCCGACGTCATGGAGCAATAATTTTAAAGAAAGTTTCCTACAGAGTACAGACCAACCCCTTTAAAAGTGCTAACGCATCACTCACCTTCTCTAGTAGTCTGTCCTTGCTCTAAAACAGGAGCTACAACGATCTCGTCTCCGATCGCAAACTCATCTCGCACCAGCAATGCTGCATCGCCACCTGCCATCAACCACAACGGCCGAATCAGCGGAAGACCCTCTTCTAAAGCCTCCCGCTTATATTTCAGAAGCAGTGGTGCTACCTATGGAATTCATTCTTGGATTAGTAAGTACTAGTGACAGACGACAGTGTTACGTTGTCCTATCAAATTTCAAAGATAAGACTGAATGTTTTTAGTCTGTGTTGTCAGTTTTGTAGCACAGCAGCGCCATCTATACAGAAATCATCTCTTTTGCGTATTTTTATCATTTTGGAGATGTTTTTCATATTTTAAAGTAGTCTATTATTTATTCGGGCATTATATCTACATCTACAGCAAATTTCAACTTAATCCGTTTTGTCGTTTAGGCCTGATTGAAGAACAAACATACATACAAACTCACAAACTTTCACATTTATAATATTATTAGGATATATTAGGATTTGTTTCGCACTAATATTAATGAAGTAAAAAATTTATTTTTATTTGTAACGAATAGCTAAAAATTAGTGGATCAATTTTGAATATCTTTCACTTATTAAAAGCTACATTATCAACGAGCAACGTTGGGAATATTTTATTATCAAAAAAAATCGAGATCTCCATGAAAATTGCTTTTGTACACAAAACCTATGGTATCAAAATTTTGTCTTGTTCTTCATTAGTACACCCATGCAAAACCGAGACGGACATCTAGTTGTATAAGTTGTAAAGAATGAATGAATTCGTTCTGAACTTACCGATCTCTGTCTCAGCAGAGTCAAGTTTTTCGCCATTTCAAGCACCCTTTCATCGTTGTACTTGCTCGGTAGATGCGTGAACTTCATTACTGGCAAGAATGTAGCCATTTGCAGCCATCGTATATAGAGTTCCCTTTCTGGCAAAGCTGTTCCGTTCTCTTGTGTCGCATTTACTGCTTCTACTGAGCCTCTGGAAGACGGTAGAAACTGCTCACTCCCCGGCCAATAGATATCTCCGCCAACAGCTCCAGGCATTATAAAAGGAAAGCCGTTTACCCCGTACGTCAACATCGTTGGAATAACAGTTCTTAGCGCATCCCATGAAGACTCAAACGGGGGCAGAGAGACGAATATTGGAGGCCTGGGAAGCGATACCGCTGAAGACACTCCGATAATGTTCAAGGTTTTCTCAAAAGTTTTGGTGAAGTGCGTTTTATATTGATCAGGGTTGATCAGAAACTTCTCGCAACGGTAATAGTGAGGCATGTCATAAGCCGTTCCTAAGTCAAAGTAGAAGGAGTCTATATGGTACTGGTCCATTACTGTTTGAAGCTTTTCAAGAATCCAGGGAATTGATCTGTTATTCGTGATGTCTAATACTCCAGCGCTGGCTAAGGACTTGAATCTCGCCAAAGCTGGAATTCTTCTATCACTATTCCTTTCGCTGATAAGGAGTCTTTTTTGAACACATTCGGCGAAATTGCTACTCTCTGTGCTGATGAATGGTTGAATAGTAAAGGCAACTTTGAAACCCCTTCTGTGTAACTTATCCACTGTATCGTTTAGTGTTTCGAAACGACTAGTATCTACTGACAGGTCACCTATTTCGTTCTGCCAATGCTCGTTGATGAGCACATGCCCTTGCTTCAAAAACCCTAAATTTATAACATCTTCTGTGTATTTTGAGATAGTTTCAGCTTGTAGTTCGTGCTTGAACCTGGGAGCTATTTGCCAAACTGGCTCGGAGATCAAAGAATCTAGAGTTTGGATGTCTGCCGGTTTCAATCCGTCCCACAACGGAGCTCTCCTATGACTGTGAATGGAGGAATGCAAGGACCTCATGTCGCTTGACGTACAGATGTTGTATTTCATCTCTGGGTATTGTGTGAGTTGATTTGCATACGCGAATTCATCGTACTGCGCTTTAAGACAGATTTGTTTGCCTCCCTTATTCACAGCAATCTGCAGCGGAGTTTCCTCGTCAATAATGATAGCGGCTCCTTTAGAATTGATCAGGTATCTTGTAAGGACGTTGCCGAACTGCGACTTTTGTATATCTCCAGTGATGAAAGGGGTGTAGTCGATAGAACCGGTGTCAAGAGGCCAGGTCAGATTGAGAGACTGGCCGCCACCGTACCAATGGACTTTTGTCTCACCCCAATCGAAGCAGTCGTTGGGATACACATCTGAAACGTATTAATTGACGTTATATTAAATGATAAACAAAGTATGGATTGACAATACAAAGTGCTCTGACGTCACGAACCTGGCCGCAAAGCCTGCCAATGAACAGCGTAGCAAGTAGTGTTATCAACGCCGGGATCGTGCGGGATCATCTTCAGGTAAAACCTGAGGTTGTGCAGCCACTCCAGACACTCGGAGCCGTCATTGCGGCGGTGCTCAGCAAGACAGGGGTACGCTTTCACTTTTCCTAGTTCCATACCTGTAAACAAAAACACCATCAGTCATAATTGATCATCAATTATCATTCAATTATCAATCAATCGTCAATCGCCAATCGTCAATCGTCAATCGTCAATTGTCAATCGTCAATCGTCAATCGTCAATCATCAATCGTCAATCGTCAATCGTCAATCGTCAATCGTCAATCGTCAATCGTCAATCGTCAATCGTCAATCGTCAATCGTCAATCATCAATCACCAATCACTTACCTAAGCTTGCCCTCAGAATCTCGACATCATCCTTCCCAAAGATCCGGATGAGTCGTTTGGGTTCATTGAACTGGACGCCCTCGAAGTAGGCCTTCGTGAGTGCTTGTTGGTGCACGAGCACGTAAGCGAACCCGACGAAGAACACGATGGCGAGGAACATCAGGCCAACGAACGCTCGGAGCTTGTAATCAGTTGGCTTCTTGCGAATCTTTTGAGGTATACTCTAGAAAATGGAAAATCTAAAAATCAATTATCGTGCGTTACGCTGAAACTCGAAAATAACTAGATCGATTTGGAAGATTATTTTGTTGTGTTTGTAATTATTATTAGTACTTATAAAGGTTTTTTGGGAAAAGTTGCCCAAAAAAATTGTGTAAGTAATTCCAAAAAAACTGAGTTGTTTTTGGACAAGACAACGTCTGTCAGGTAGCCTAGTTAATAAATAAATTACACCCAATAGACAGAGAGACAGACCTATGGTACCCTGTGGCGTATTTAAGTGTTTTTAAATTCCTTGTAAAAAATAATCAAGCTAAAAAAAAATAAGGCAGTTTTTTTTGTTTTAATACGAAATTATTCTTAATCTCATTAGAAATATCATGGCAAACACGTTTTAATAACAAACCTACAATATTATACATAATTTGCATAAAGATCAGTAAATATGGCGCAAATTTCTTTCTTAAAGCCATTGTACACTAAGCAATCTACGTGTAACAAATTGCCAGATGACGCCAAACATAGTTAAGTCTTCTATCATTATATTGTCCATATCAAGTTGAGTACAGACTAGGTAGATTTTGCAATGCAAAAATAATGTAAATCAATGTGTAATGAGTACTCTTTTCCATGTATTTTACTGTGTTTGCGAATACGTACTTACACTCAGTAACAGTCTATTACCGTACCATTGGCATTGTGTAGTATATAGTTATACTAGCGACCCGCCCCGGCTTCGCACGGGTAGCATGTTATTATACATATAAACCTTGCTCCTGAATCACTCTATCTATTAAAAAAAACCGCATCAAAATCCGTTGTGTAGTTTTAAAGATATAAGCAAACATACATACATACATACATACAGACGCGGGAAGCGGAAAGCGACTTTGCTTTATACTATGTAGTGATAGTGATATACTACTAGCGACCCGCCCCGGCTTCGCACGGGTAGCATGTTATTATACATATAAACCTTCCTCCTGAATCACTCTATCTATTAAAAAAACCGCATCAAAATCCGTTGTGTAGTTTTAAAGATATAAGCAAACATACATACATACATACAGACGCGGGAAGCGGAAAGCGACTTTGCTTTTATACTATGTAGTGATACTCTGCTTTATAAATTTGTATCAGTTCAACAATTAATGCGCATCTAATTTTGACGTAGGTAGAGTTCGAGATCAAACCTTCTCAGACGACAATACCTACATTTTATAACATCGTCTCTTCTTCTTCTTTTTTATAGATTAAAAAAATCGGCCAAGTGCGAATCGGACTCGCGCACGAAGGGTTCCATACCATTATCCATAAAAAACGGCAAAAAAACACGTTTGTTGTATGGGAGCCCCACTTCAATATTTATTTTATTCTGTTTTTATCATTTGTTGTAATAGCAGCAACAGAAATACATCATCTGTGAAAATTTCAACTGTCTAGCTATCACGGTTCATAAGATACAGCCCTGAGACAGACAGACAGACAGACAGACAGACGGACAGCGAAGTCTTAGTAATAGGGTCCCAAAGGTACGGAACCCTAAAAACTAACTGTACCCTGCGCGCGTTGCTACACCACCAACTCAGAAACCTTCGTGGGCTCATGCACAATAACTTTGTTAAAGATCATCACATTATCAAATGCATAGTTTACGACTATATAAAAGACATAAAGACAAACATTCATTTTTATATACATAGATGAAGTCTTTAGCGAAAAAACGCCTTGACCCATTTAAATATTTATGTTTTTGTTTTGTTTGCTTTAATACAGAGGTGGTTAAAAAATAAAGGTAAATGGTAGTTGCCTGGAAGTGCTTTTTTCTATGAGATTATTGAAATTTGACAGGACAACGTGTACACAACATGTGACAACGACAACAGCTAGTAGACTGATAATAATATGAGGACAGGAGACCTATTATTATGTTCGTCGTCGATTATGGTCTTCTTCACCTATTGAGAGTACCTAGTGCACAAAACCTTCAAAAATTCACTCACTTGTCTTATTAACCGACTAAAAACGGAGGAGGGTCTCAATTCGACGCATATATAGTTTTTTTATGTATATTATTTATTTTTTATAATATTATTATTTTTTTATTTTACGTGGTGATTTGATTTGAATGATTTTTTTTTCTATTGTGTAGAGAATAGTCCCAAGTTGGTCCCATTTAAATTATATTAATGTAAGATTAATAGTAACTTCATAAAACTGAAAAACTAATATTATCCCTTGACTTTTCGATTGGTCGAAACATTTTCGTCGGTTTTCTATTTAGTTTTTTGAAACGTAATTAATAATAGGTAAGTACTAGTTGAGACAGGACACATGCTTCGATGTAAGTAAATTAAACAAGTGGAGCTAACAAGTGACCCTATGGTACCCAAGAGACGTCCCAATACAAGATGGGAAGATGATATCCGCCTTACCTTAAATAAATAAATATTGATGGACATTTCACACAGCGCCATCTAGCCCTAAACTAAGCAAAGCTTGTAATAGGAACGAGATAACTGATAGAATACTTATATACTTTTTTTTGTTATAAATACATACTTATTATACATATTAACACCCAGACACAGAACAAACATCATCACAAAAATGTTTATCCCGGGTGGGGATCGAACCCACAACCTACAGCGCAGAAGGCAGAGCTACTACCAACTGAGCTGTGAGGCCAGTCAAATGGACTTTGACCTTGGGACCATACTGGACTAGAGTTGCAGAGGACAGAGCACAATGAAGAGAGTTTGAGGAGGCCTATGCCAAAAGGCACGCCGAACTCCGGGACATCATATGAACTTTGTTGAACATTTCCAGTTACCAATCATTGTACCCAAAGTTTGGAAATAAACGGCTTATTATTATTATTATACTAGTTAATGATAACGTACCTGTAGCTTTTCTTTCAGAAGACTGGCCAGTGAGTTCACGGATGTGACAGAGTTGCTCGGCGAGTAGTCATCATCCATACTGAACTCTGAGCGCATACGTCGCGGGGCGGTGGACTTGCGTCTAGGGGAGCGTAGGGGGGCTCTGTAACAAAATTACAGTATTGTCATCATATCTGCACATGAGCAGCAGTCATGTCATTCTAATAGGGTCACAGAAAATAAATAATTATAGGCGGGTTTTATAAACAGCTCCATTTAGCCCCCAAACTAAGCAAAGCTTGTACTATGGTAACCAGGTAACTGATATAATACCTAGATACTTTTTTTTGTAAATACATACTTAATATACATATTAACACCTAGACACAGAACAAACATCTATCTATGTTCATCACCAAAATGCTTGTCCTGGATGGGGATTGAACCCACAACAGCACAGAAGGCGGAGTTACTTCGACTCTGGGCTTACTCTGCAGAACGATGTCAAAGTTATCGACGACAATGACAGTGCTCCTTGAAAATCGTCGTCTGTCATAGTAAAATGTATGCCATCATAAACATAACTTGTAAAAAAAAACAAGTCACGCCACTCAGTTCTTCTACCGTAAAAAGTTGTGAGATCCATGTCCATACCAAGTCGATTAATTAATTTAGTCTCTACTTATTTATTTATTTACAAAACACAGATCGGGTACAATTAATGGCAGATAGTGTTATTAAACCTAAGTTAGGTTTGTCTTAACACTAGGTTCTCAATATAATAAAATTAACTTTTAAACAACAACTACATAACACAATAATGAAGATAAACACAAAAAAATACAAATATTCTCAAACCAAACAAATACAGTTTATGAGCCCACACTCACACACACCCATCGTTAAGCAACCAGCCAACCTGACAACTACCTACCGTAGTATGATTGACTTATGCCGGAAACACACTTACGTGTCGTGTCGTGGCGCGACACGCCACTAGCTAATCGCTTTCATACATTTAGTACGGTTAGAGACATATTTGGGTGTCGTGTCGTGTCGCAAACGCTGTCTTGTGATTGGCTAGTGGCGCGACACGCCGCGCCACGACACGTAAGTGTGTCTCCGGCATTAGTCACAGATTAGGTATTAAGTAGTGCGTATTAGTAGGTACGGTGTAGTGGTTACCTATCACTGTGTG
The DNA here is from genome assembly GCA_912999785.1 of Hydriomena furcata. Classification (NCBI taxonomy): domain Eukaryota; kingdom Metazoa; phylum Arthropoda; class Insecta; order Lepidoptera; family Geometridae; genus Hydriomena; species Hydriomena furcata. Next base: position 984,231 of record OU538834.1, on the reverse strand, counting down.
TGTGCGCGTGCGCATCTTATTTTGCTTTTTTATTAACCTACAACTATTTTGCCTACATCTAATAACCTACATAAAGGATGCTCCATTTTATAATTGGTTTGACAAATTGTTTAGAAAGTATTTTTTTAGATTGTATTTAAGGCGCTCCCAGTCGAAGATTATTTTTGTTCGAAACGAAAAAAGAAATACTTGTGAACAAGCCACATCTCCTATTTTATAATGTATAGTATATGTGAATAAAGATGTACCCATCTTTAATCACTTCGATAAATAATCCTACCGACCGCTGCAATGACGACAAACACACGTCGGCGCGTGGTCCGCCTTAGCTTTTCGAATAAATTAATGATATAAATTATGTATAATTACTTATCAAAAATCTATTCTAATAGAAATCTAGATTTACATATTACCTATCTTTAACAATAAATCACAAGTTGATTGAGAACAAAAAAAATCCTTATATCGCTTACGCTGCGGAATTTATTGACAATAGAGCAAAGTAATGTACTACATTTTTATAGATAACATCAATATCTACAAAAAAGTCCAGAATACCATATGTCTAACTATTAGGGATCCGTATGAAAACTTCGATAATGTAACCCAAGGTGTAAAAAAATTACCCATAAAATCATTATTATACCCGTGCGACGCCGGGGCGGACTGCTAGTTCAAAATATAGTCGGAGGCCTGTCAAAATCTTCCTTCTTCCTGACTTCAAAGGTCACTGTAGCCGAGACGATGTATAGAGCGTAGATTAGTATCCTGATTATCAGACACGCGAACATCTCAATTCCACATTCTGGACAATTCTGCAAATGTTGTTGCAAGGTTACATTTCGACAGGCCTCACAGCTCAGTTGGTAGTAACTCTGCCTTCTACGCTGTAGGTTGCGAGTTCGATTACACCCAGGATAAACATTTGTGTGACGAACGTAGATGTTTGTTCTGTGTCTGGGTGTTAGGTATATTATGTATGTATTTACAAAAAAGTATAATAAGTATTCTTTCAGTTATCTAGTTTCCATGGTACAAGCTTTGCTTAGTTTGGGGCTAGATAGTTGTGTGTAAAGTCCACCAATATTTATTTATTCGAGGATTTCATTTCTACACAATCATCCTAATAATATTAAAAATGCGAAAGTTTGTGATAAGGCTGCTATGTTTGTTCCTTAATCAAAAATAAACGACAAAACGGATTAAGATGAAATTTGCTGTAGTATGTAGATAAAAAATCAGAATAAATAAAGGGGGAACTTATAATCCGCAAAACAACTCCTAAATGATAAAAAAACGCAAAAAGTATGATTTTGGTATAGATGGTGTGCAACAAATCTGACATCACAGACTGAAAACATTTAGTCATCATAGCAACACAGATTTTTACAAAAACAAATTGACAGAACAACGTTTGTCACGGGTTGGGTCTTGATAGAGAATAATATAATCTTACAAAACTAGATACTGCTGATTTTATGAGCATCGTGATAGGGTAGAAGACTATTTATTTAAATTAATTTCTTGTAAGCGAATTTGCATTTTATCACGTCACGCTAACTACTGCAAAATGTTGCACGTTTGGACGTGTCTCTGACTAAACCCTTTAGATATCTTCAAGGATTTGAGATGATGCTATGGGATTTGTAGTTTCGAATCTGTTCAAATTACTCGTTTGTATGTAAGAATAATTAATTATTATAATCTCGGTACAGGTCATAGTCAGTTATCAAGTGTTCAATATCAACATTTTTAATTGGTAAAGTATACCAATTAAAAACGTTGATATTCTACTAATTATATTCATTGTTTGTAATAGCATTATTTATTTTATTTTATTTCCATACAATAATCAAAATACGTGACCAACAGACACACTAATTCGCAGATTAATAGAACCATAAAATATATTTTTTTAATATAATTTAAACCGAGGATTATTAGGCGAATACGTTTGTATGGTGTATGCAAAACTTATCTCCTCTTTCTCATAAATTTACCAGATTTTCGGCAAAAGGTTAAACATCAACGCTATTACAAAATGTTGTCTACTTTCAATTTGTATGTGTTGTTTACAAAAATGTTATTGCCCGTGGCTTTAATCGCGTGGTACCTGGATGAAAAGTAGCCTATTTGCTACTCCAGAGCATAAGCTATGTATATTCCAAGTTTCATCCAAATCTGTCTAGTCATTTGGGCGTGATTGAGGCACACACATCCAAATATCCTCACAAACTTTCGGAAAAACTCATTAAAAGTTAAGAAATTCTATAAATTGAAAAAACTGGTACAATTAAAAAAAACTTACTTTCTTCTTAAAAACACACACTACTTTGAAAGTATAAATATTTTTTTAAGTAAACTTTTCACCACACGAGAGAAACAAGTAAGTTATAGCACGGGACAGAGTATACTGAGTATTGCTGACCGGTTGCGTATGCGCAGTTTCAAGACGCAGGCAGGGCCGTAGGCAGGAAGTTGAAATCAGCTATTTTTGGGGGGACATAAGAAGATTTCGACACCCTCCACCGGTGATTATTGTTTTTTCATAATGAATTTTTCATAAATCACAATATTTCCACAACCTCAGAACTAGAACTAAACTAAAATTTGACACAGGTTTCTGGTTTATTTTGGTTATCTTTTACTGTCATTTCAATTTTGCATTCTTGCTTTACTTTTTTTACTAAAACTTCGCTGTCCGTCTGTTTGTCACAGGGCTGTATCTCATGAACCGTGATAGCTAGACAGTTAAAATTTTCACAGATAATGTATTTCTATTTCCGCTATAACAAAAAATACAAACAAAAAATATTTTGCCGTTTTTTATAGATAATGGTAAGGAGCCCTTCGTGCGCGAGTCCGACTCGAGCTTGACCGGTTTTTTAGTATATATAAGATATATAAGAAGATTGAGATAGTCATAGTTAATGGGCATTTTTAGGCAATAACCCCTCAAAACAAGTTCTCATTACAATCCTGCTCAAAATTTACACGCGAATTTTGATTTCGCGATTCAGGTTTTTCTTGTATTTTGGGTGATTGGGTGATGCACGGACAATCAAAATGTCTGGTAGGTAACGTAATAACTGTATCAATGAAAAATAAATTTGTGCACTTAAAGAAATAAAAACCGGCCAAGTGCGAGTCGGACTCGCGCACGAAGGGTTCCGTACTATTATCAAAACGGCAAAAAAATCACGTTTGTTGTACGGGAGTCTCACTTAAATATTTATTTTATGCTGATTTTAGAGAAATACATCATTTGTGAAAATTTCAACTGTCTAGCTATCACGGTTCACGAGATACAGCCCTGTGACAGACAGACGGACAGCGAAGTCTTAGTAATAGGGTCCCGTTTTTACCCTTTGGGTACGGAACCCTAAAAAAAGTCGTGTTAGTTACACTATTTATAACTCAAGAACAGCTGAACCGATTTAGCTCGAAATTGGAAGGGAGGTAGCTTAGAACCAGGAGACGGACATAGGATACTTTTTATAACGGGAACGGGAACTTAACACAACATTTGTTTATTCTAAAGCGATACGAAGTTCACCGTGTTAGCTAGTAATTAGATAGATAAACTCGTTATTGCACACAAAGTAAACAAATAGCAGGTAACAATAAACATAAATATACAATGGGCGGCCTTATCGCTAAAAGCAATCGCTTGGTCTGCAACCGATTTAAAGATGTCTAAGTCCGTTTACCTTGTTGTAAGCCTTTTGAGATCTCTTTCTAGATGATTTATACAACGTCAAGGAGAACTTTCTATTCACTTACGAGACGCTGTAGTACTTGGGACATGTTTGAGATGAAGTAGGCTCGATCATGACCATTCTATCAGCTCAGTCTACCTCATCCACATAAAAGACATCTTTACTAATATTATAAATTCGAAAGTAACTCTGTCTGCCTTTCAGTGACGTTATCACGGCCAAACCGCTGGCTAGGCCGATTTTGATGAAATTTCGTAAAGATAATATTTAAAGACTTGGGACGGATATAGGCTATTTTTTCCCAATAATTTTCTTTGTTTTTTTAATATTTCAATATTTTACAATACAGTCGTCAAAAATCGATTTACTGAATCAACGGACGAAGTCGCGGATATAAGCTAGTTATCAATAAGTGCAGAGCAGACTAAGCAGCGACTTTCCTCGTGATGTTTTCCTTCACAGTTTCGAGATGTAAAAAGTCCTTCGTAAGAATCCATTGATGCCATATGATTCGAACTTACAACCTTCAGATTAAAAGTCGAAGTAGCTCCCATTAGGCCAACACGACTCTATTTCAGGCAGTCGGATTAAAATAGGTTTCAAAAAATTGTAAAAAAATAATGAGAAAAGAAATTGCCTGAGTCCGTCCCAACACTTTAAACTATCTTTATATGAAATTTCATCACAATCGACCTATCGATTTGGTCGTGATAACGTCACAGACATACAGAAAGACATAGTTACTTTCGCATTTATAATATTGGTATAAAAGTATAGATAACAGGATGCAATGTGTATGCCAAATCTTATCGAAATCTATTCAGCTGTTTAGGCGTGAAGAGGCAACAAACTAACAGAATTACTTTCGCATTTATGTAGTAATAATAAATTATATATAAGGATAATCTTATTTAATATAACTAAGTATATGTTTGTTTAGATGACGACGTAAAGGTAGGTAGATAGGTACTTTAGTTCCGCCGCGAACTGTGGGGCTATTTTGTAAAAACATGTTTATCTTGTTATGATATTCATACCAATATTTATTGGTACTGAATGCCATAATACCTACGCTTTTTATTCTGTTTAGGCACCTATACCTACGTATATAAGGCTAGTATGAATGGGAACGTTGGAAGAGTGAGACTTCGGCGTATTTTCCTGGATCAAATTGGTGACGTTTTGAAAAAAGGCCAAGTCAAGAGTACTCTTAACCGACGAGCATGCATGAGGAATGTGATGAGAGTGAATGAAGCTAAAGAAGTATGTCAGGATCGTAGCAAGTGGAAACCCGTGATCTCTGCCTACCCCTCTGGGAAATAGGCGTGATTTTATGTATGTATGTATACCTACGCTTCCAATACAATACCTACGCAGAAGCGTAGGTATAGGTGCATAAACAGTGAATAGTTACTATGAAAAGTGTACAGATTTGGTATTCTCTAACATTAGGTATTGCATTCAACATCATAACATGATAATCATGTTTTTACAAAATAGCCCTGCTGATAATATAATTATGGTGTTTATGTTATGATGACTGAGGTTTTTCGTTGTTTTTGTGACCTTACTGATTATTATGTTTACCTACTGTGCAATGAATTACGAAGAAGTAGAAATGGCGACTTTTTAATTACGTCTAGGGTCATAGACCTGGTTGTGGTGCCTACCCCAGCTTTGGGCATTTTTACTTTTGGCAGTCAATATCTAAGCAAAGCAAACTTGTTTAAAATCTATATTTAAGACGAATAAAAAATGTTTTTGATGAATGCAGAATCGTTTTTTCTCAATAACCGCAAAACATAGAGTTTTGTTTTTTTATGACAAAGATAACTTAAGGATAATCTAGATAAATTACAGACAGAAACACGATTGGTGGAACTTTACCCGATAGATTTATTTTCCAAAGTTGGCTCTTCAAAAACACTAGTTTCGTTTTTAATCAAAACTATGAATAGCTAAACAGTTATTTTTATATAATTCGTTAGATAATCATACTAGCTAAGTAAATTACAGACAGTTTCTTTTTCAATTTGATGGTTTTCTAGATAATGCAGTTTTAATACTTTTTCCGTCTTATCCGGGTAGACTCAGCCCTTACAAAAAGTCAAAAATTTCACTTATCACCTTAATACAATTTTTTGTCCATGACCCGTTTTGATTAATTACAGTTGTAATGCCTCTAGACTTGATTGACCACAACTAAATATTTCCCGTTTCGTCTATTTAAATATGAATAATTAATTAATAAATATCGCCTGTTACAAAACCTTTTCTTAACCTAAGAGATAGATAAATACTCTATTCTGTGTTGTTTAAAAAACGTCGTTTTAATACTTTTTTCTATAAAAACCGTTTATTTGAAAATTAAAGTGTTGATAAAATGCCCACAACCAGCGCTAAAACTAAACTAATATATATATTTTTTTCTATTACTGAAAATGTGGACATGTGCTGAACGTAATGTTTGAACGTGTCTCTTAACTACACCCTTTAAAATCCTCTTTAAAATCTGAGCGCCTGGAAATCCTGCATATCTAACGTCCTTGGGGATTTAGTCGTGAACCTATTTATTTCTATTTTATATTGCTTTAGTTTCAATCTACGTAATGCAGTTACCGATTGAGTCTCCGATTTCGCAATGCAACGGGTCAACGGTCGGACAGCTTCCTTATTAGCGTCCCTTGATGCACATACACATCCGCCGAACAATTGGGACGTTGGCTTTTGCTGGTTGGCTTGCGAAAGAACATAGGCCTGAGGGTCTACTCTTGAAAACGATAAACGATACATCGTTTACGATTTTATTTTGAAATATAGAACGACTAACATTACTTTTGACAAATTGTCATCGTTCATTCTGCTACGACAGTCGACGATTTCTAAGAGTTCGGTTTGGCCGAATATCCGATATATTCGGCCAAATCGTCAAATCGTTCGAAATTGTGTTGCAGAGTAGGTAAAGGCCAATTATAAGTTGATCGATCGATGGTCATTTGTTCGAATCCCGGCTGTGGATCAATAGATATTTCTGCTCAAAAATTAACAAAATATAGATGGAAAACATTGAGCGGTACTGGATTTGGAACGTGTCACGTATGTAATGCTAACACGGAATTTGGCACATGCACAAATGTAACGTACTTCTGACTACCCCTATTAGATAGATAACTATCTCGGAGATTCGAGGATCGACCTGGAAATCCTTCATTTCTAGAATCCTGAACCAAACTTTGATTACAGTCGAGATTTTTTTTCCTTTTATTTAAAAGTAGAATGTGTGAGAAACTTACTTAGCCCTTTCGTCGCTGGAGAGAACTTCGTTGTGGTCGTCTTGGTCTCCATCGCTGAACCCTGACGCGGAGCTCTGATGATGTTCCGGAATCTGAGGACAATGGAGCTATGAGCATCTTACTAGTGAAAACCCATTACTATACTTGCGAGAAGATATTTGTATATACTAACGTTATACTCCACTGGTCATAATGGTGGTTGGATTTTGGAAATTCATACGCTAAAAAAAAGAAATCTCAATTTTTAGTTTCTAGGATGAGCTCTATAATTTATCTCGAGCAGAATAAGCTAATGATTCAGCCAAAAACTTTACATAGTTGTTAGGTAGAGGCTAAGATATAAGCGTCCTCGAGACGATCAATGACAATTGACAATGATTACGTGATTGATGCACATTGATCGTTTCTGGAGGTAATTGAAGTATAAATAAGGCTGTAAACAATTGAGTCAATGGTCAATCGTTCGCGAAACATACCAAAATGGAGTTGAAGATAACTCGAAGGCCATCAATTGCACTTCAATTGCCGGTCTATTCATGTCGTAACAAAAGTAATTGCCAATTGCTTATCCCTAAGGCACTTTAGGTAAATGTTGCGTAAACTGTACCTAGTTTACCTAGTAGGTAAAACATCTCCTTCGTCAAACCAAACAAAATTGAATTATTATGAAATATAAATTCCTACCTCCGGAATAGCAGCTACCATTTAAATATAAATTTTCGAAACCAACACGACACAACCAATTTAACCAAAACTAAAATTAATTATTCTTTGGTCTGTAACAATAGAAAACTGGCCTGACACTAAAGTTTTATCATTGTACACATTTGAACATCAAACAAAAGAATGATAATAATGTGATTGTTGCCTAAAATAAATGTTATACTATATTGCTGTGATGACTACATTATTAGCTAAAGAGTATTAGAAATTATTATTGAGTGACACGCTTAACAGGTTACTTTAATGAATGCATTTTAATAAGAGCTAATAACAAAACTTTCTTTTAAAAACTTCACCTATTCTGTTACATACATACATACATAATATCATGCCTGTTTCCCGGAGCAATGATCATAACATACCTCTTTTATTCTTCATTCACTCTCTTCACATTCTTAATTTATACTCTTGACCTAATCTTTTTTCAAAATGTCACCGTTTTGGTTCAAGAACGTACATCAAGGTCTTTCTCTTCCAACGGACATATTACATATTACACTCACCTTATAGATATACATTCGTCGATCTTCTTTCATTTCTCACTACATACATACCCATACATCATAAGCATACCTCTCGCAATCTTCATTAATACGTCTTCTTTCACTCCACAACGTTCTCTTATCACGCAATTCCACACTCTATATTTCAAAGTTATATAGCCCATAAATACTTCATCATTTTTCATTTATTTTCTACTCCTATTTTGTTATGCAGAGTTTATTCGACGCAAGAGATGCTGGTTCATCCTTTGCGATGAGACAAAATTATGTAAATATTCGATGTTTGTATGATGTAAATATTCATTTTGATTCTGGTTGTTGTATGTATCATGATACTTATAGTTTCTGTTAAGGGAATCTTAGTGTAGAACCAGGACTATGTAAGAGTTTATAAATTTCAATAATTTGGAGGAGTTTTGAGGAGCACCTACGGTAACAATTTTTTTATAGGACTTTTCAAGCTTCTTTACTATCTTACCTGAGTCAAAGGAATGCACTCGAAATCCACCTTGCGTTGGAGCATAGTGCACCTGCAGTGGCCGGTAACATGACAATGAATTAAATTAACCAATTAATTAGTTAATTAATGAACGGAGGCGTTGGAAACGTCTGGCGTGAGTCTGATTTGGACAATTAATTTTGTGTTTCGTACGAAGTTCGGAATTCCGTTTAAAATTTAATAGCTCTGACTTCGATCTGAGGAATAATGGTCCTCTTTAGATCTTCTATAAAATAAAATGTTATAGAGTAGGTAATTGCTGAGTTTCTGATTATTATTTATAAAAAAAAAACATCAAAAGTAATTCAACATTTTTGTTTCGAGAAATTTCAAAAAGTCAAGATAAGATATTAAATAGTTTTTTTTTATTATATAGAAAAACTACTTATATAAACCATTATCTACACAGCGAGAAAAAGAATCATCAAAATGTCTTGCCAAGTCATATTTTAAACCCCACTAGACCTAAAGTCTAATAAATAAAATAGTCTAATAAAGATAAAATGCATAAGACACCTTATCATTGCTAGGTACTTATTATGTCATCTTTGTCTATAATATTTTACTCGCTGACCGAGCGAACTTCGTATCGCTTATTAATTACTAGCGACCCGCCCCGGCTTCGCACGGGTAGCATGTTATTATACATATAAACATTCCTCCTGAATCACTCTATCTATTAAAAAAACCGCATCAAAATCCGTTGTGTAGTTTTAAAGATATAAGCAAACATACATACATACATACGCGGGAAGCGGAAAGCGACTTTGCTTTATACTATGTAGTGATAACATGCTAACCCGTGCGAAGCCGGGGCGGGACGCTAGTAAAGGATAAACCATGATTTGATCACAGCGCCCCCTAGTGATAAGATGGTAAACTTCAGTAGAACTCGAATCTCGCGCACATTTCTTGCAAAGACTTATCTAGAGGTACGTAAAAAAAATTGTGCCAACTACGCTAGTTGAACAGTTACCCGAACTAGGCATAGATGGCGTTGTAACATCGACATTGACGTTATAACTGGTTTTTTGTGTTTTTTTTTTTGACTTGTATAAATTGTTATTGTTTTTTGGTCTTGGACAATCGAATTGTAAAACTTTTAGTTATTTGATAAGAGTGTATGCTTATATCTTTAAAACTACACAACGGATTTTGATGCGGTTTTTTTTAATAGATAGAGTAATTCAGGAGGAAGGTTTATATGTATTAAACCCGTCCGAAGCCGGGGCGGGTCGCTAGTTAATTTTAAAGCAACCTAGTTGGTTTTTGTTTATCAGCGTAAGAAAGTAAGAAAAAGGTATCTATAATATATAATTATTAATAATACACATATTATAGTGCATGTACAAATACAAAAATCTATGTATTGTGCAAAAGTGTACGTTTTAAACAGATAAGTAGGGTAAGCAGGGGGAATGGCGCCCACTGGGTAATGGCGCTCACCTCTGTAACTCTGTCAAAATGTAACGTAGCAAAACGCCACTTGGCATGAAAGGCGAGGATAGGGGGCCTCTAACAGACAGTGATGCAAAAGGACCGTCAGCTCCCGTCATGCGAACGTGAAGTGCGTTTTTTTCGTTTGCGGCTGCACTGATCTAATTTTTGGTTAGATGTTTTTGTCGGTAAGTCCAAAACTTTATGCATATTTAATTATTCATTTTAGTTCTCTGACAATAAAATTATTCTATTTTGTGATAATGCAATCAACTTTCAACAATTGTGTATGATTTTTTTTAATTTTAAATTAATTACCAAACGACCGTTTTGGGGTTATACCGCTCATCTGAGCGCCATTACCCCTTAGTGACTTATTTACGTATTGTTGTAGATTTGCCAAGTTATCGTCAAAGTACCACCGCTAAAACGGTTTGGACCGAAGAAGACCTTCTATCTGGTAATACTGCGATTTAAGGTTTGCCAAAAATAAGCCAACAAAATATTTTTTCACAAGAAAGTTCTTCAGAGGGTGTTGATATGAAGTATTAGTGAATGAAACCTTTGCGACGATGACAATAATGATGAAATGAATGTGGATGATGAAAATTATAACAAATTTATTATTTGCAATGAATTCGGAGAAAGTAACGAGTTATGGTACCGCTATGAGGACTATGGGCTCATGCTTTAAATTCAAGGAGGGATTCGCCAGATCATGTGGGATTCAACAGAAAACTGTGATTTATGTGTCCAAAAATGTAATATTACTATTTATATTAATTAATATAATAATAATAATCATTTTATATTATATTATAATTTTTGAAGTTGATTTGACATCGAAAACTTTACTATTTTTGTTAAAATGTAAATGGCTAATTTTGCATGCAAATCGGGATAATTGATGCTAATTTGTGATTGTAGACCTTACTTTTATTGTATAACTAGCTGTCCCGACAGACGTTGTCCTGTCAAATGTCAATAATCCCACAGAAAAAAGCACTTTCCGTTTTTCCCGATCTTTACGCCACCCTTATCACTTAGGGGTATGAAAAATAGATGTTGGTCGATTCTCAGACCTACTCAATATGCTCACAAAATTTCATGAGAATCGGTCAAGCCGTTTCGGAGGAGTACGGTAACTAACATTGTGACATGGAAATTTTATATATTAGAAGATGTTGATCTGATTAATATTTATATAATTAAAATGTATTTTTCTTGTTATATTCCAATAAACATATTTGAGCGTCATCACCCCGTATCCTTAGCGGTATTACCCAAGGTCAGGGGTAATGCCGCTCAAACGTGTTTTTTTTAATGTTTTCCTACTCCTAGTAGATCAAAGATATATGATTTTTTTGCTAAATTGTTGATTACTAGATAGTTAAAGACTTTATTACTTTTCTTAATTTTGATTTATATTATATAATTTAAAAAATACACCATGTTTTCCTTAGGTGAACGCCATTCCCCCTCCTTACCCTAATATTATAGCGTAGATTAAAGTTATTCCCACCTTAAAAACAATTGCCTTTTTAGAGTAATCATATACCCTTTCTCAAAACTAGGTGCCGAGACCATGTATTTGATTACCCATACATTCTGCGCATCCAAATTTCCCCCGAAGTAGAACAGTTTCAAGCAGACTATGGTTCATAAAGATAAAGCCTTAGATAATTTTTGATCTCATCTCCTTGTCTATGGACTTGTTTCGCCTTTTTCCAGGCCTTTCAATTTGGTAGGTACATGGTATTAAGGCCACCTCTATTTAATGTATCTACATGTCATCTATGTCACATTATATATACCAACGCTCCCAAAGTTAAACTCAAAGTAGACCATTAGGAGTTTCAAGCAAAGTTTAGTTCATAAACAATCTTCATTAGAAAATGTTTGATTCCATCTCCTTCCAGGATTGGATTCGCCTTTCTCGAAGCCCTTCACTTTGGTACACTTTGGTACTGACCTTAGAGTCCAAGTAGTTGTTGACACTGGCGGAGCTATCAGTGCTGCTCTGACATTGAATGCTGTCATCACTGTTGCTGCAGAGGCCCCCTCGCTGCTGCCCAGAGCTCTTGCTGATATCGGAGTCTGACTCTATCCATAGCGGTGACCGGTAATCGAACTTATGCGCGAACATGTTGCGCTTTTCTTTATTCATAACTGTAGCAAAGTCAATGTCACCAAGTGCTTTTTGCTTCAACACGCTAAGCTAAGCTTAGGTACCAATCAAACCATGTTATATGCCATAACAATATGGACTTTAATTCGGAATATAAAATATTTTACTTTTGAATATAGTATTAGAACTGAATTTGAACTGAACAGAAGTTTTAGTGATTGATAACCGAAGCGTCTTTTTAAAAGCTTTTTTTTATTTGTCAGAACTTTTTTGGTATGTGCCAAAGAAATATATCACTATGCTTTTATGTCAGTATTCAACCTGTTGTTTTTAAAGGGGTTTGAATCTGGCCTGAATCTAAGATCACGGGCAATGAAGTGATTGAATGTAGGCAAATAGGCACGTCACACAACCGTGCCAGGTTGTAGTGCCCACATAAATTACTTTTGCAAGACTTTTTTAGGGTTCCGTATTTAGAATGTAGGTTGTTGTAATTGTAATTTTCAAATAAACGGTTTATATTGAAACAATGATTAGAACGACGTTTTTTTAACAATATAGAATAGTGTATTTATCTATCTCTTAAGTTTATAATAGGCGAGATTTGTTTAATAATTATTTATATTTAAATAGACAAAATGGGAAATATTTAGTTGTGGTCAATCAAGTCTAGAGGTAAAACGCATCACAACTGTAACTAATCAAAACGGACCATAGACAAAGAATTGTATAAACTTTTCACAAGTCTTTATACAAGTTTGTTTATTATGCTTAGTTATTGACTGCCAAAATTGAAAATGACCAAACCCGGGGTAGGAACCACAACCGGGTCTTTGACTCTATATAAAAAAAGAGCTATTTCAATAAGCACTTATTTACTTCCATTAACTTCTACTAGAGATTTGATTCTTAATGATGTAGGTATAGGGGATATATTCAGAGTCATATCCCAAAATTTGTACAGATATTAGATCAACAAGAGATTCTACGTCTGTTTTTCTTATACATCTGAAAAGAGAGATGACGCAAGATAAACCTACTAAGTATAATTTGTCTAACAAAGCATGTGATGATGACCAAATGGGTTTAATCCCTACAATCTATCTAGATCAAATTGTAAACTAACAATCATAATCTACTTACTAACAGATTAATGTAGATATTGTTCTTATCAGACAGACCTAGATGCTGATCCAAATGCGCCTACTAACCCATTATTTTGAATATGCTTTTTTAACCAATTTATTATCTTGGTGCTTGTCTAATAGTCGAGGCAACTTGACATTCCCAGAGGAAGGGTATTGTCTTATGTACAAATGTATAGTTTAAATAGCTTCAGCCAGTGGCTTCATTCGCGTGGTACCTAGATGAACAGTAGCCTAGGTATATTATGATAACGGGTCACCATTATGGTTTCTATGAGTATGTCCACTTTCTTCTGCACTTTCTGAAATGCCTTATTTCTATCACATGTGAATTTTTTTCTATTATAATCTATTCCATTCTAAACTATATCTAAATCGGTCAAACTGTTATAACCAAACATTTAATCAACGCAATTAGAATATATATATTAAAAGTCCCGAAATTATTTGCGAAGACAATGTATGGTCCCCCTACCTACAGGATGTCCCAGTAATTTAGTCAAGTCGCGGTCAGTCTGGATGGTTCAGTGTCATTGCGTTGCGAAACCGCACCTTATAACCATCACAAAACGTTGAAATACTATAACAAATCATTTATATTACTAAGAAACCCTAATTAAAAAAACCCTCAACCGACAAAAAAGAAGAGGTTATCAATTCGACATGTACCTATTATAATGTTTTTGTTTTTTATGTATGTCCGCCTTATCTTTTTATTTGGTGTTCCGATTTCGATGATTTTTTTCTATTTTGTGGAGAATATTTCTAAGTTAGTCTCATTTAATTATATTCATGTACTTATCTTAATCGATACATTTTCGTCGGTATTCTTTTTAGTTTTTTAAACGTAATTATCTAGTGTTCAAATCAAACTGGCAATAGAGAGTTTTGGCTATGCAAGTACTCACATTTAATTGATCTGTTCTCTTGGAACCATCTCCATACTTGAGTCCATACGGCACTGACATAGAACTCCTGGAGATCTTTCTGTAAACCACTTCACCGAAGTTCACGTGATGTTCACTATCCCTCTTATTATCATCCTTTATATCTTCAACCGATTCCAGGATTTTAACTTCGGGAGTATAAGGTCGGTTCTCACCATTTGGAAGTGGACTACCGATTTGGAAGTTGGCTCTAGCAGTATCGTCCTGAGAATTGGTTTTGGGATAGTAATCTTGATGGCTATCATTTTTATTTGATTTGTGTGGTTCAGGAGGAGGCATGTCGTAGTTGGGTAGAGGTCTTCCGATTATATTGTTCGTTTTATTATGATTATCTGTAGGTTTTTCTCGTTCATTATCTTTATTTTGATCATTTTGAATATTAAAGTTGTTATCAGAAACGGGGGGGTGTTCATAATTCTGTAAAGGTCTTCCAATTTGAATGTTTTCTTTTGTAGTATCGGAATTTTTAGCATTATTATCATCATAATTAGGTAGGGGTCTTCCGATTTGTTGATTATCTTTAGTTTGATCACTTTGAGTACTTAAATTATTTGAAACTGAAGGCTTTGGCTCGTCTTCGTAGTTAGGTAGAGGTCTTCCGATTTGAGGGTCAGCTTTAGCGGCAATCTGAGAATTTGTCTTTGGAGAACTATCATGTTGAGTATTATCATTTTCTTGAGTTAAAGCCTTATCGTCTGTTCTTTCTGATTGACTTTGGAACTCTGGTTTTCCGAGCTCGGTTTGTTCTGTGCTTGGAGACGCTATAGAAGCAGTCAGTCTTCTGACCTCAAGAGGCATTTCCACGTAGTCATCAGGATATGAAGGGATGTTCAAACGAAGATTTGTTTTCCTTCTTAGCCTCATCTTGAAGGAATAATTTCTTTCACGATTCAAAGATTAGTGTTATCTATCGAGGCCGTACCTTTCTACTTATCTTGATTAATTAGTCACTAATATTAGAAAAATAATATTTTATTACATTATACAAGCACTTTCAAGTGGTGAATGGCCACAACTTTAAAAACAATGAAAAAATTATCATCATTATCTTTTTCTTTCCTGCATTTTATCAAATTCGCACCAATCCTCCGTCAAATTGATAAAGACGCAAGATAGTGAATTATCCAAATCTCTCAAATTCTATTCTAAGTAGGTGTAATCGCAATGATGATTAAATAAAATTATTTATTTATTTTAAGAAATCCTTTTACTTCTTTGTTTATATATTTTTCTAGTAAAAAAAAAATGGTCCCGAGTTGATTAAGTTATTTTTTTCTACGATTGTTTTTTTAATAATTTGTTTACCTAACATAAAATTAAATATGATACACAATTTGTTTTGAATCTATTGGCTCCCGAACTAGAAAAACTGTTTACAATAATTTTTAATTCGATCCTAAAAATTTAATTTAGCACCCATTGAAATAACTAACAAAATTCGACAAATACTTTCCATTATCACATCACTATGTTATATACCTACTGAGGTAGGTACAACAAATTAAGAACGGGTCTATAAACAAATCTACGAACACACAACTACAAAGCCGTCTAGCTTCTGAAATATCTGGTGAAAGTATAATTACTATTTAATTTCTCATCACAAACGCAATAATGAGGTCTGGCTAAGTAGTTTATTAGTCTTTATAATTATTATTATCTTTTGAGGTTGGTTGGGCTATAAATATTTATTGTTTAACGCGCAAAATGAGATACCTACTAGATGTAAAAACACACATTTATACTATGCAATTCAATGACCCATTGCACTAAAGATTCACAAAGAATTATCAAAAGTCAGTTGAGCAATTTTCTTCTTCTTCATGGTACTTGGAATTTAACCTTAGTGTAAACATTAACAAGATGATGACGAAATCTTTAATCCACTTCATGTTAGGGCACAAAATGTTTTTTTTCCACGCACTTCTTCCATAAATTTATTTTTAAACTGGCTGCCCGAAAAGACGTTGTCCTGTCAAATTTCAATAATACAACAGAAAACAGCAGTTTCAGTTTTTTCAAAACTTTACGCTGTATTTTCCAAAAAAGCGGTACAAAATATACTTTACGAACTACGACATATTCTCATACCTACCAAATATACACAAAAAACATAAAAATCAGTCAAGCTGTTTCGGAGAAGTTTGGTCACACACTGACACGATAATTCTAGGAAGATATCACTAACGAAGGTAGACCGCTTCTAAATGCTGACCTCGCTGAACGTTGGTTAAGCTGATTGAATATAGAAAATACTTACCCCATCTTGGGGAATATTCATGTACTGCTTCAGAACTTCCGATTCCAAGTTCTGCAGCATCGGCATCGAGATGGAGTTCCGTCGCAAGCTCACTTTCCTCTCATCTCTTTCGCTCTGGATCAACGCTATCGACTCATGAGCTCCTGGTGCTTCGTGCTCGTATGCCTTTGAAGTGCTCGGTGTTGATGCTGAGTCGGTGATGTTGGTTGATTCTGGAAATTGATTATTTTAAGGTTAGGCATAAAAGAACAATAAATATAACCAAACACATACACATAGTCGTGACTATCTTTGTTGTTATGAGAAACTACGAATAGGTACCAGTAAATGGAAAATATTTCTAACTTTTATGGGAAAAATACTGTTCCAATGTTAAAAAAAAAACAAAATCGGACCAGCCATTTTAGAGCAATCGGTGTACATACGTCTATTGTTTCTCGACATAACATAAAAAGTTAGCAAAAACAGTACTTACCGGTACTGGGACTAGAAGGTTTAGACTTAGATAAATCTGGTTCTAAAGTAATGTACAAAGTCCCTTCAGGGGTATTGACTACAATAGTATCATTATTAGGGGAAGTATGAACTTCTCCTAAATCCGTTGCGTGTATTTTATCTAAGTCTTTCAGTCTTTTAGGCTTGATTGGGAGAGCAGAAGTTGTAGATTCGTCATGATTAGGTATTCCTGGTCCTTTATGTTCAAGATCTGGGACCACTTCGTCGAAGAATGGGATGGTGTCGTCATTTCGGATTTCGGGGGATGTGAGGCATTTGATTTCGCTTGGGTTCTGCCGGTTCATAGTTTTGGGTTCAGGTCATAGCCTATGCCTGTAACTGTAATCAAAGAAAATTTTAAATTAGTTTTTTAAGTTATGTAATAGAAACTTCTTGATTGAAAGTGATAATACAAATTTGGTACCAGATAATGATCAGGATTCAAACATAGAACACTAACAAAAAAAAACACAACACAATTAAACATACAATAACAAAAAACTCATAAGCTATTAACATGGGACGTCAACGATTGTACAAAAAACGCGAACTAAGTAATGCCACTAGTCTTCTTTAATTTATATCAACTAATATAAAAAGCTAAACACTTTATTCATCCATTTGTATAAAAAAACTTCCCGGTTATTCTCTTTAATAAACGGGAAGTTTTTTAATACAAAGAGAGTCGGCTCAAGACTACCATCCTATTAATGTACTACTAACTGTCCCGACATAAATTTTCCAAAATTCTATAATTTCATAGAAAAAGTACTTTCTTTTATACCCCAACTAGCTGACACGCGACAGACTTTGTTCTGTCCAAATTTCAATAATCGCATAGAGTAACGCTCGTTGCTATGACGACTGATGTCAGATTTTTTGCACACCAGCGTCATCTATACCAAAATTTTGCGTTATTTTATCATTTTGGGGATCTTTTTCATATTTTAAAGTACTTAGCCTAACAGACAACATCATCTTAATCCGTTTTGGCGTTTAAGTCTGATTGAGGCACACACACACATACACACATACAAACTTTCAAAAATATTTCATACAAACCTGTCCTGACAATTACGAACACAACAAAAAAAAACTGCTTAAAGTGATGATCTTTCATATATACGGCAATCGATTTTTATATCTATAGATAGTTAAACTACAGGCACTGAACACTATCCGCTGATGTTCTTCTTCAAATCGTTTATCTTTATGATTAATATCTTCGGTCCATATAGTTTAAACTCTAGCCGATGACTGTGCTTTGTCCATTAATTACATCTAAATCTAAATATATAAAACTCTTTCGTTTCCGATTGACTGATCTATCAACGCACAGCCTTTACCACTGTCCCAAGATACGTGAAATTTGGAGGGTATACTTCGTTATGTATGTAGAGGTGGACTATGAAAGGAATTCACAAAATTCCACCCTTAAGAGTGTGCAGCAGGCATTTAAATTTGTATAAAATAATTTCACGTGTACGAAGTCGCAAGATGAGTACTAGTATTGCTATTTATTATGTAATGTATGCATGCCCTCCAAGTAATAAACACATACCATAAATGAATGTGTGATTCAATTGTCAATTTACAAATTGTTCTTCAAGTCACACTGCAATTACGTTGTCTTTTCGTAAAAGAAATCGACATATCAATTAGACATTTTGTGTTCATATTTTTCAAAATGTCAAATTATTTTATAATATCGGGTACGATATCGGAATGATCTATAATATAAAAATTTATCGCTGAATGTGTTGCTAAGCGCAAATCTCGAGAGCAGCTGAACCGATTCCGCTAATTCTTTTTTTGTTGTATTTGTTATTATCAGGAGAAGATTCTTATGAAAACAATGAATTTGACAGGACAGCGTCTGTCGGACAGCTAGTAATCTATACTTATAATAAATCTGTAGAGAAGTCAATTCTGTACATGAAATATATTTCCAAAATAACTATCAGGGGGTGATTAGGGATCGATACTGATGCCAAAAATGCAATCAGTAAAATTTTTGTCTGTCTGTCTGTTTGTCTGTCTGTCTGTCTGTCTGTATAACCGTTATAGAAACAAAAACTACTCGACGGATTTTAACGAAACTTGGTACAATTATTAATCATACTCCTGAGCTGGTTATAGTATACTTTTCATCACGCTACAATCAAAAGGAGCAGAGCAGTGAAGGGAAATGTTGGGAAAACGGGAGAAGTTACTCCATTTTTTAAGCTTCCGTCGCGTGTGCAACTTTAATGGTTAAAGCTACACAAAAATCATGTATGACGGAAATGTTCTCCTTAAAATTATATAAAAAATATCCCACGACAGCATATGTCTATCTTTTATGGTTGACTTACAATAACACGTGTAACTCCCGATAGCTTAGCAGTTCGAAGCTTTCTGATTATATGTGTCTACTCTTACGTTTATAACACTCTCGGTCATCCCTCATTAAAAAAGTTAACATTATTAACTATTCCATAAAAAAAGAATCATAGAAATCGTGTGATACTGCGCAGCCGGACCCACCGTGGATAAGGGTTAATTTTAATGCAGTTACAAATCTATGGAATTGTACGAATTGTACTCCAAAAATCAGCAATTGTACTAGAAGGGGTCAAAAAAAGCTGTGAAAAAAAAACGTTTTATGCATTGCACCCGTGCGAAGCCCGGGCGGGTCGCTAGTAAATAATAATAATAACCTGACCCAATCAAACGTAAATATCTTGGGATCCCTTGTCGAACAATTCCTAATTTTCGGAGAAAATCAAAAATCAAAAATCAAAATAGCGTTTATTCATTGAAATCACTTGGATCATTTAGAATCGTCAAATTTAGTTAAGTTTAATTTAGTTTAAGTTTGTACATTGTTTGTTATTTTTTTTAAGTCTTTGTACTTATTTTTAATACAAAATGAATCTTAATTATTATTGATACAGCTAGTTGGAGCAGTCCCAGGCTTTTTTGTCGTCTAAATAATCAGATATTTTATAGTAAGCCTTTTTACATAGTTTACGTTTAATTAAGTTTTTAAATTTGCTAATAGATAGCTTTTGCATGCCATTTGGGATTTTGTTATAGAAACGTACACATTGCCCTTGAAATGATTTCTTAGTTTTAGTGAGCCTAGTCGTGGGAACAGCGAGTTTATCCTTATTTCTAGTATTTGCATCATGATTATCGCTATTTTTCTTAAACAAACTAATATTTTTACGAACATACATTAGATTTTCATAAATGTACTAGCTAGGTACAGTCATTATATTTATTTCTTTAAACTTATTTTGCAGTGATTCTCTGTTCAATTCGTACAATTCCACAATTCCTTCTCTTTGTAACTGCATTTAAATGTACCCTTAACCAATATGTGGTCAAGCTGCAGAGTATCACACCATACAAGGCGCACTAAAACACAGGCAAAGAGATTATTTAAAACCATACCTCAGTCTGTCACTGATTATAAAACTGCTCAAAATAAATCCGCGAAATAATAACTTAAAATAACTTCAACAAATTAAATAGTTTACACATTTCCTAGTCCCACTCACAAGGATAATAAAATCGGAAGAAAATCGGTATTTAGTATCAAACACTCTAAGGCTAAGCACACACTGGACCAAGGCTACTGTAGTCTGTAGACTGTTTACTATAAGATTATCGTATGATTAAACTTATCTCACAACGCAAAGGATTTTTTGAGTTTGCATTACATCATCAACGAGTAGGTAGGTAAATTAAAAAAAAATTAGGTATGGGTGGGTCTGTTGTGTTGGTATTATCTTTTTTACCGTCCTACTCTTGGGAAAAGGTTTCCCCCCCCCCCCCTCCCAAATCCTTCCAATCATCTCTGTTCTTCGAGGAATAACGAGAGTGCCTACATAAAAAATAAAAACCGGCCAAGTGCGTGTCGGACCACGAGCAATGTAGGGTTTCGTAGGGGACACACGACTCTAACAAAAATTGGTACTTTAAAGCCTGATATTTCACAAACGGACCCCTTAATCGAAAAGTTGTTTTTAGAAACCCCGAATACTTTTTGAAGACTTATCTAACGATACCATACACCATGGCGCACGTGAGAAGAAAAAAAACATCCCTACTTTAGGTATAGGGGAGGTACCCTAAAAAACCTTTTTTTAAGATTTTATTCTACTACTTTGTTAACATTACTAATATGTATATCATGCCAAATTACAGCTTTCTAGCACTGATAGTCTCTGAGCTAAGCTGCAGACAGACGGACGGACGGACATATTGGTGAACATAATACACGCCGCTATCTAGCCTCAAACTAAGCAAAGCTTGTACTGAACCAGAAACTGATATAATCTAACTTACGCCTGTCCACCCAGGTTTCGCACGAGTGTACTGATAAATATTATTTTTTGAAATGTTATAATACTTATTCTGCTAATTGGGATAAAGACAAATCCATAAAATCAATATACATGAAAATTCTTGAGTTAAAAAATGGTATAACTTACACACTAACACTTAATAAGAGTAGATATGATAATAGTCTACAGAACCCTAAAACAGGTACATAATAAATGATTTCATACTACTTCATGTCAAAGTTGATACTTTGATAGAAGAAGTCTCGACCTTAAAGGTCAGTTACCTCTCCTCTTACCTACTCATTAGGAATAATTAAGTTGTTGCTCAGTTTATTTTATAGAATCAAGGTCAAATTAAACCGAGTCTTTGCCTAATAAATAAATAGAATTATATCAATCAATAATAAGTACCCAGACTTTATTGCTTTTTGTTATATGTAATTTATTATACAGGATGTCTCAAAAATTGTGTCAAGTCTGAAGCTAAATGATCCAAGTGATTTCAATAAATAAACGCTTTTTTGAATTTGGTTTTGAAGCTCGACATGAAAAAATTATTAATAAAAAAAAAGTTTATTTCAAGCCCGTACAGCATAAAAGACACATTACATACCTACTCAAATCAAATATAATATAATGGCCTAAAAATATATATATACTAGCTGACCCGTGCCCGCTTCGCTGTGCGTAAGACATTTCTAATACCATCGTGGACTTTTTTGTAGACGTTTTTAAGGTGTTGTACAATAATGTACAAAATAATGTACTACAGACATTATTTTGATATATCTCGTGGGGTTCAGCCAGCATTTGCAATGTAAGCGCAAAAAAATGTGTTTATTTACGACATGACATTAGAAACCTCTAAAATTATCAGTGTTTCTCTACTATATTATGCATGTATTATACATATAAACCTTCTTCTTGAATTACTCTATTTATTAAAAAAAAACCGCATCAAAATCCGCTGTGTAGTTTTAAAGATATAAGCATACATACATACAGACATACATACATACGCGGGAAGCGGGAAGCGACTTTGCTTTATACTATGAAGTGATGTAAAAAATACACGTAGCATAAACGAAGAGAATCATCAAAAAAATTATGGGCGCCTAGCCTAGCCGTGTTTGTTGCCTGATTCTTCTGGGTTTGTTGCGTGAAAGGAACACAAAGGTAGGTGTAGCTTCAGTTAGCTCCTCCTAACCATTTCAAAGTTATCCTTGTGATTTTATTTAACTTTTTCTTTGACTTTGAGGTAGGTTGTTTTTTTTGTTAATTGTAATTTAATTAATAGTAAACCCTAGCGGATACATAAGCATTTAATTTTGTTATGAGATGTAAACTGTACAAAACTAAAAGCAGCTTAGATAAACATAGGGGTGACTGGAGTACCTCTTAGGGTTTGCTCTACCTCAAAACTTCCGCTTGTGACTTTTTTTGGGACACCCTGTATAATAAATATTGTAGAGGCTCCATATTTTTGCTCCCCTTGGAGATTAGGTATTTCTTTCCCTATTTTCCGAGTACAAACGTAATCTAACCACAATATTAACTTTAATTCGATGGTGCTGTAATTAGCAGCTTAATTATAGTTCACCAAAGTCACAACCAATTTTGAACCTTACCACTGAAATATAAGGTGGAATATTGAATGCACTTTACAGTAGAATTCATATCTATACTGATATTTGCAGCTAATCCATCCATGATGATACAAGATAAGGGATAATAATCCTTAGTTATCATTATCCTTAGTAAATGAATTTATCTGTTTGTAGTTTTAAGTTGCTCTTAATAAGTACCACCCAACATTCACATAAGTACCGACTCCATAGGATTCCCTGTTTCGTTATCAGAAACTAAGAATATTATGAGTTTTCAAAGTTAAAGTCAAAAGGTATTTATTTCAATAAAATAACAAGGAAGGAATATAGTAGAGAAACACTGATAATTTTAGAGGTTTCTAATGTCATGTCGTAAATAAACACATTTTTTGCGCTTACATTGCAAATGCTAGCTGAACCCCACGAGATATATCAAAATAATGTACTACAGTATTGTACAACACCTTAAAAACGTCTACAAAAAAGTCCACGATGGTATTAGAAATGTCTTACGCACAGCGAAGCGGGCACGGGTCAGCTAGTTTATAATATAATTAGGATATCATAGCCATATAAAAAAGTACCTACCTATTTATGGTAAGTATTCAATCAGTGATCTAGTTCCTATAGTTCAAATTTTGCTTAGTTTGGGTTTGAATAGCACTGTGTGAAATATCCACCTTTATTTAATATATTAATTTATTACTAGCTTAGTCCGCGGCTTCGCTCGCGTGGTACCTTGATAAAAAGTATTCTATCTAAGTATTTGAATATAACTCTAAGAAATTTCATCGAAATCAGGTCATCTGTTACGACGTACGACTAGTTATGTAACAAATAAATATCTAAAACTTTTGCATTTATACCTAATATAAATGTGATCATGGACAAATTATGGATAATATTAACATAAAACTTTATATTTAAAGGTCAAACTTCGGCATATAATGTACCTTTTAGCAGTCAGTCGTGCGGATGTAAGGATTTTATGGCATTTTTTTACGTCTGGGGTTAGAATATTGAAGTTTTAGTAGGGATCTCCATTTTTTTCTAGTAATAAATATAGCCTATGATGCTCAGAGATAATTTAGCATTCTAATGGTAAAGAATTTTTGAAATCGGTCCAGTAGTTTTAGAGTTTATTGTTACGAACATACAAAAATAAAAAAAATCCTACTTTTAATATTAGTACAGATTAGATATAGATAAATAAAATTACCTTATGTATAAACTGGGGTAAAACCACATAGTAAATGAACAAGGCGATAAACACCGACCCCACTAGACCATAGAGAAGTAGATCCAAGTGGAAGAGAACCGAAAGGTACCCCTTCTTACTACAGCACACATGTTCCACCATTTTTAAAAACACTATCGAAATATCAGCATCTATTTCGACTAATCACTAGTACGATACGGGTAAAACTAAATGTAAAATTCTCGTATTTCTTGATGGCATTTCCTTGAGTAACTGGTTTTGCGATAATATTTTTGATATTTTAAATGTGAACTATATTAATTAGTATAGATAGGTATTTACGAAACCACAAACCAATTAACAAATATAAAATACCTATACAAACGTATGAATTTTTTAATTGATAATTTTATTAATTGGTAGGCATTTACATTCACACATTTACATATTTTGGTACATATTTATAACAAATATTTGTAGGTATGTTATATTTACATAGTGCAGGCGATTCTGTTGTGTCCACGCTAAACACAAAATTTCGTGAAATATGATGGCTCGTATTCCTTTTATTTTAACGTCTAAATTAGCGTAAATTTATATACGCATCAAAAACACGTGCTTACAACGGTGAAGGAAAACATCGTGTTAAAACCAGTTAGTGTTCTTATAAGCGGTGAAGGGCTTGCAAACTTGCAACCTGTCACGTATGGAATGCTAACTACTGCAAAATGTGGGCATGTGCCAAATATAATATTTGGACGTGCCTCTGACTCTCTGACGGTAGTCAGAGGGGGTACCCACTAGATATCTTCAAAGGATCTAAGCGTCTTAAGATCTGAGAGGATGTCTTCCGTACTTGGGGATTACAGTCGTGATCCTATTTTTTTTTTAATTAGTGTAATCTCAATGTGACAGTTTTAAAACTTAGGATAGTTCTGAATAAATTTTCGATTTTCGTAAGTGATTTAGAAACGTCAGGCTAAATTTAATCAGCAAGTAAATTGGTAACTTTGACACTCGGATGTGCAAAATATGCGAAATAAAATAGAGAAATGACTAAAATATTTAGGACTGCATTGATGTTACGCTAATTTGGACTTAAGCGTAAGGGAATAGGATCGATTTTAGGAATTTTAGGTTTAGAGTGGACACAACAAAATCGTCACCAGTAAGTTCTTTAAAAACTTTTAGTTATTTTGTACCAAGGGCAGGTGAAGCACTATTTAGACTGCCTTCAGACTAGATATAGTAAACTCTAACCCTCGTATTCAAGAACGACACTATGAGAACACGCACCCACAGTGGACGAAATCTTTTTTCATAAAAATCACTTTATGTATTGTGCGACACTGCATAGTGTGACTAGAGGCACATTGTCGTGTGCCTCTAGCCAAAGTTGAGCTCTAAAGGCACACGGTAGCGTGCGCCATAGTGCCGCTCAACACATAAAGTGATGTTTATGAAAAAAGATTACGTCCACTGTGGGTGCGTGTTCTCATAGTGTCGTTCTTGAATACGAGGGTTAGACTGCCTTCAGACTAGATATAGTAAACTCTAATTAAATTCTCTAAACTCTAACTCTATAGGTATAATGTGGGTTACATTCACTATAAAATGTTTGCTTTGAACTTAGTGAATGATAATTTTCCTATAATTGGCACTTATACCAGAACATAACTATATACGAGTAAAAGCTATTGGCGATCCTATTCAATAAATAAATATGATTATTTTTTAGTTTTTAGCCGACTTCAAGAAAGAGGGGATTCTCAATTCAGTTGTATTTCTTTTTGTAACCTCAGAACTCCGTTATATGGGAGCTCTTTTTTTGTTGAGAGGATATAGGTTCTTCCCGTTTGGTCTTTTAAATTAAAAGAAAAATACCACCTCTAAGGGTAAAAAATAGGGGATGAAATTTTGTATAGGACTTAATCAACATGAAGTCGATTTTGTTTTTAGTTTTAAATATAATTATTACAACCACAACCGAAAATCACTTCACTTGTTAAATTTGTGTATGTACTACACACGCATCACTAGATTTTTGATTACTTGTAGTAACGAGTTTACCATTGTAACAATTAATTCCAACTGCCGATGAAAACTAACTCAAATCATTGGTAATTTTACGGTATGACTGAAGTCCATCGACCACACAGCCTATAGACTCCTCATCCAAGGCAAATACTTTCAAACAACACATTAGATTTATACAGCTGATATAAGACACCGAGCGCGATTCACTACGCGCCCCGCGGTGGGCTGCGACATCGAACCGCCCAATCAGAATGCATTTTTATCCGTTTCCCCAGCTGGCACATTTCATAAAAACTATGTTTATCATGTTATGGCTTTAAATGTTTTTATTTTTTCTATAATCAGCGCTGCTCGCTGTTGCAGCATATAGCTGAGTGGTGACCAATTTTGTTGTCAATGTTGCCAATATGTATGTTTTTTGTTTAGTTTTAAGAGATTATAATGACAAAAAATAAATGTATTCTTTCTTTCTTTCTTTACACCTACATAGATTCTATAATATTGATCCTGAAATTGTTATTCTCATACATTTTTGAGAATACAATAAGTATTCTCAAAAATTAAAAAAGTATTCATAGTAACTATTATAGAATCTATGTAGGTATAGATACCTAAACTGCATTGAAAACCATAACATGATAAACACAGTTTTTATGAAATAAGCTAGCTGACCCGCACATCTCAGCGGTTTGACAGAATGATTTGTTTGAAGAAATGTAGCCACTAGGCGTCTATTGGGCAATGTGGTCGATGCTGAAGTCCATAGAACGAAACCTCATTAGAGTGGTAATTTTTATGATGATGCTAATCATTGCTGCGTCATGAAGTGTTATAATCTTGAAGGCTTAGTTCTGAAATGACGGGCATCATTCTTTGTCTAAGAGGCACGTGAGTGACCTTGGGATAGGTACCTTATAATTATTGTTTCTTGTTTAAACCTACATTACACCTTGTACGATTGGCACTACATGGAGCTCTACATACTGCCTTTAACTGCCTTGTGCCGAAGCTCTTTAGTTCATTCTTTATTGTTGTACGTATTTGGTTAGTACTTTTTATTATTATTCTTGTTCGACGATCGGCACCACACTGGAGCTCTACATTATACAGAGTTAGCCAGTATCCCACTTCATATGGTCCCACTTAATGAAACACATGTGCCGACCACACGTGTTTATTTTTACGTCATTTATTTTACAACAATGCAAGTGCGGAAGAACACCTTTATTTTTGAATATTATTATTTCTACGAATGTACTTATTATTATAAATATTTTATTATTATGCACCTATATATTTCAAATACGATTGTATGATTTTTTATGAAGAAATAACTGAACTGAACTTAACGAACTGATCTGATGAAGATCTATTTTTATGGAATAAGCCTGCAAGGCATGGAAAAGGATGATGATGGCCAATCACGATAGTCTAACCAGATTCTAATTCCTATCAGCCTGCAGTGACCATACGCGTAATGAATTCATTAACAGCACAGAAGGCGCATTGTTTCACAGGCCTTCATTTACATATTCATTATTTACCTATTATATAAATGTAGGTATATAAGGTGATCTTATCGCTAGGGAACTAAAATAGATTTGAATCATGTTTTTTTATATTGCTTGTTCGGATATATAACACCCAATAGTAGGTACCTAACATAGGTTCTGACCCCAGTGACCCCACGCTAAGATACCCTGTTTCGTGGGTATCAAAATCTACGTGTAGATAGGTACCTACCACAACAGTAGCCGCCAAAATTTTTACAATAACTATCGTGAGTTTGTCACATACGTGATATAAGTTAACACATGTGAACATTAAATAATGTTCTAAAAATTTTAAAATGTTGTTTTTTAAATAAATGTGAACAAATAATTTATAAATATCTGTAAGAAAATGTAAATGTAACAAATAGTAACCATAAAATGTAACACAAAAAAAAAAAAAAAACAAACAATGTTAATAAATTATAATAGACAACAAATATGCATGTATATATATATATATATATACAATTAATTTTAAAATATAAACAAATATGTAATAGATTAGATATAAGTAGAATATAACAAATATTAGGTAACAGTATA
This sequence comes from Hydriomena furcata, assembly GCA_912999785.1. Taxonomy (NCBI): domain Eukaryota; kingdom Metazoa; phylum Arthropoda; class Insecta; order Lepidoptera; family Geometridae; genus Hydriomena; species Hydriomena furcata. The sequence goes on along the minus strand of OU538834.1, from coordinate 955,810 downwards.
TTATTATATAAAGTTTAAAATATCTAAATTATATAAATGAGTACTCCAAAAAAGGAGCATTAGACGTAATAAATGTAAAACCAAAATAATAAATAACGCCAAGCAAAAAAGGGTACGGACGAACCCAGTCTGTAGAAATGAATAAGCCGTTCCATAACGGCAAAAAAAAAAAAAAAAGAACATTATTGTAAGAAAAAATCCTTATAATTTTTGATATATGTTGCACTCGAATCAAAATATTGGCCAAACAATTATTAATGATTAACAAATATTTGCATGTCCTACCGCGGGAATCGAAATAGCCCGCTACGTCACTGCGGTCGTATAATGATTCAAGTATTTTACCGCAAAACAATCATTTAACTTCATTATAGAAATCGCTATCTACGTGCCTACAGTTTAACTACAATAGCCTGTAAGATTCTGCATATTGTCTAGTACTAAATAAACAGGCATAAGCGAGATTATCCGACGGATGTTACTAACGGATATTCGTAGATAGAAAACTCGTAGGTCAAAAAAAAATCCGCCGATTAACATTAAAAATGGAACTAAGTAGTATGTAAAAATCCCGCTTTTGAAACTAACTAAATCGACGACGCGTGATTCGAGAGCTAGCTTTTATTTGGCACAACGGAACAGCAATCCATTCATCAGTTCGATGACTTGAAGAGAATTAATGAAAAATGAATGCAAGCTGGCTGCAAAACAGACTTGAACTTGAAGTACGATGGTGAAGGACATTGTACCTTTAGTGACACTTTTCAGGCGAGTTATTGAAAATTGAATGATTATGATTGTGTGTAGTCACGAAGTGCTTTCAATAAGTGCATATATTATGCATGTTTCTTCAGAAAGGGTATAGACGTTAGAGAACAATACACAGTTTATGTAGATAGGTAGGTATAGTATTTATTTATTTGAGTTATAAAGATTGTTGGCCTAATGAGAGATGCTTCCACTTTTCGTTTGTTCTCACTAGTTCGATTCATTAGTTCAAACGTCGGAACTAGTAAAATTTCGAACTAGTGCGATTTTTTTTTGAACATTACGTGTTGGTCTCGAATCCTGGTTTTTCATCAATGCCAGAAAAAATTATGTGCGCACAAATTATACAACCAGTGAATTAAGATATCGTGAGGAAACCAGTTAGTATGAGCGGCGATGTGCCTGTATCCTGTCGTGTAAAAAGCGGGCATTTGGGCATTTGAGTAACGTGTGGACTGACTATCTTTATCATAAACAGTTTTAATTGTGTACTTAGCTCAAGAATAGTAGGTAAGGTACCTACATCCTAACAGTTTGTCTATAGAAGATTGAACCCGCTACGACGTTTCGTAGCGTAGAAGTACTACGCAACTGCTACGCCTGAATACTCACTTTGCATTTGCTTTTTAGGGTTCCGTACCCAAAGGGTAAAAACGGGACTCTATTACTAAGACTTCGCTGTCCGTCTGTCTGTCCGTTTGTCTTTCCGTCTGTCTGTTACATTGCTGTATCTCATGAACCATGATAGCTAGACAGTTGAAATTTTCACAGATTATGTATTTCTGTTGCTGCTCTAACAACAAATACTAAAAACAGAATAAAATAAATATTTAAATCCCATACAACAAACATGTTTTTTTTACCGTTTTTATAGATAATGGTACGGAAACCTTCGTGCGCGAGTCCGACTCGCACTTTGCAGGTTTTTTCAATGTAAATATCTTATTTGTATTCAAAGTATAACAATATGTACCGTAACCATGAATGAAATTACCATTATTGGTGTAAACATACCTATAAATTATATAGTTTGTACTTGTTTTATACTTATCAGTATGTTACAACTATATTTTTGTTTTATACTTAGATAACAGTATGTTACAACTATATTTTTGTGTTATACTTAGTTATCAGTATGTTGCAACTATATTTTGATTTTATACCTAGTTATTAGTATGTTGCTGTTGCAAATAAATGATTTTTCATATTTGGAAATACCAACGTAACAAGTAAGTCAAGGCCATTGCAACAAAATCCTTGTAATTTTATCAAACTTATCACAACTATTCGACAATTTCCACAACAGGGTTATCAATGAGTGTCATTAAAGACAAGATTAGACCTACCTATGAATTATTCGTTGTGTCATTGAGTAAACAAAAGTTTTCAGTATAAATGTAATTACAAGTATCTATTTAACATAATAAAAAAAACTAGAGAGGTGTCAAGGGACACCCGGATGGAACGAAGTTCTTTTCGATTAATTAGTGAAGGAATTGTAATAAAATTTTATTTCTTTTAAGTTAAAATAATATGTTTTTTATTATTATCAAAAAAGTGTCGTGACAACTTTTCGTAAGAATTTTTTCCGTCTAGCCCCCTTTCACAACGCGATTCTGTCTATCTATAATATAAAAATGAATCGCTAAATGTGTTGCTAAGCGCAAATCACCTAGAGCAGCTGAACCGATTTCGATAATTATTTTTTTGTTGTATTCGTTATTATCAGGGGAAGGTCCTTATCAGGAACAATGTCTGTCGGGTCAGCTAGTAAATTAATAAATGTTTGCATGCCTGCTTATTTTTTGTGTGAGTTATACATAAGTATAACTAGTTCACAATCTCATAAGACTCGCAGTATTTTTAAAGAAATGTATCTAGGTATTTAGTTAATGCTATTTTTTAAACAATTGCTCATCGATAACATCAGCTCGATTCTTATTTATTTCTATAAACCTTACCTGTCATTCTGCTATCCTAAACAACCGCACATCACTTTAATAGAAACAACACTTTAAATATTAATAGATAGAAAACAGGTAACTTTTTTGAAAACTTAGGTACCTATCTCCATAAAACAATATTAAAGAAATAAAAACAAGCAAATTTTATTGTAAAAAAAAAACTGTATTTTTTCTAAACAATTAAAATGTTTTGGTCTAATCAGATAGAAAACGTGTTATTAATTTATAAACTTACCTATCCCGTTATAAAATCGTAAAACTCACACAACCAACAGCACAGATTTTTTATTATAGGTAAAAATAAACTGTAATTTTTTTTTTTTTTATTCAATCGATCTTACCTATCCCCATAAAACAATACGATAACAACACAAGCACAAGTTATTTTTTTGTTTAAAAAAATTAACTGTCAATTTTTTTTTATACAATCCAAGATGCTACGGAGTAGGCAGCGCGCGTTAAACTGTTCAGCTTATTATGTGCACATCGCGACCGGCCGCGAATGACGCCGTGTATGTCCGAGATCACGTGGAAACGTGAAAATTTAATGTTGAATTTGCTAGATAGGAGATCATTGTAAGAAAACCAGGATTGTATTCAGATATGGTAGAATAAAGACAATAATCGAATCTTATTCCTTCAGTCGAGTATTTAATGTACAATGCACTGCACAATGTGGATGTGTGCAATTCACTCGCACGTTGATAGCTCGAGCTCAGCGCGACAGCCTCTATGGCTCATAAAAAAACTTAAATATATTTTTCAAATCAGTTGATCATCATACCATTTCATCTTAAAAAATGAAATAGGATTTCGATTGTAGGTAGGTAATTCTAAGGTCTCCGTGCGATCTACCCTTGGAGATGAATAAAGGGGGTAGTTAGAGTCACATCTGAACATTATATTTGGCATCACATGCCCATATTTTTCAGTAGTTAATAAGCCCATCGAGGCTTAGAGAAGTGCATTTTCTTTTTAGTTAATGTAGGGATGCATAGTAGGTACAATCTGCATTGCGGATTATTTTCAAATAAATATCAATTTATCAACCCCACATATCCTTCGAGAATTATTTTTGGGGTGTACCAGTGCTGGGTGCACTTCAAGTACATTTACTAAGAAAATTATTTTTGAGGATTCCTTTCACCGTGTTGGTACCTACTAGGTGCAAAAATCATCCTCAAAGGATGTGGGGTTGATAAATCGATATTAGTTTGAAAACAATTCTTACACAGATTATAGCCACTAGGCTGCCTACCTACTCCTTAGTAACTTAATCTACCGTCTGGAGCGTGTCTGGAGGAAGCGTAAGGACAGGAAGCAGGGATAACGCACTAACCACGGTAACTGGATCACACGTAAGTGGTTAGTTGCGTTGGCTGCTACCTACATTTATCTTATCTCATAATCATAAGTACCACCACACACAAGTGTAGGTTGTGGGTTCGATCCCCACCCAAGGCAAATATTTGTGTGATAAACATAGATGTTTGTTCTGTGAATGGGTGTTTTAATGTACCTACTTATTAAAAGTATTTACAAAAAAAAAGTACATATTTAATATTCTATCAGTTAATTGCTTCTCATAGTACAAGCTGTGCTTAGTTTGGGGCTAGTTGGCGATGTGTGTAAAGTTCGCCAATGTTTATTTATTTGGGATTAGTCGTGAACCTACTTCTGGGGGCTACCTACTTCTTCTACTTCATATCTGGGGGCACGGCAGTGCCCCCGCCAAGTCAAGCAATAAAGCGGCACGGCTGTACCATCCTTTTCTCGAAGCAGTTCAGGCCATTTTCGACCCCCTATAACTTCGTTGTGGATAAAACTAGAAGCCTGAATTTTCAGTAACCAAGCAGTCACTATATACCTAAACACAGTATATTTCAAATTTCATTTAATTTGAACCAGTAGATTAAGAATTATAACTACTCAAAGTTTCCTATTTTGTCACTCACTCACTGACTGACCGATCATCAAAGTTTAAGGCACTTCTAGCAGACATAAGAAGCTTCAAATTTGAAACACAATTAGTCTTTAGTGTAAAAATCCTAAAAAAGCGAGTCGGACTCGCGCACGTTGAGTTCCGTACCATTATCTATAAATCACGTTTGTTGTATGGGAGCCCCACTTAAATATTTATTTTATTCTGTTTTTAGTATTTGTTGTTATAGCGGCAACAGAAATACATCATCTGTGAAAATTTCAACTGTCTAGCTATCATGGTTCATGAGATACAGCCCTGTGATAGACAGATGGACAGACAGACCGACAGACCGACAGACCGACAGACAGACAGACAGACAGACGGACAGACGGACAGACGGACAGGCGGACAGACGGACAGACGGACAGACGGACAGACGGACAGACGGACAGACGGACAGACGGACAGACGGACAGACGGACAGACGGACAGACGGACAGACGGACAGACGGACAGACGGACAGACGGACAGACGGACAGACGGACAGACGGACAGACGGACAGACGGACAGACGGACAGACGGACAGACGGACAGACGGACAGACGGACAGACGGACAGACGGACAGACGGACAGACGGACAGACGGACAGACGGACAGACGGACAGACGGACAGACGGACAGACGGACAGACGGACAGACGGACAGACGGACAGACGGACAGACGGACAGACGGACAGACGGACAGACGGACAGACGGACAGACGGACAGACGGACAGACGGACAGACGGACAGACGGACAGACGGACAGACGGACAGACGGACAGACGTACAGATGGACAGACGGACGAACGGACAGTGGAGTATTACCTAGTAACAGGGTTCCGTTTTTACTCTTTAGGTACGGAACCCTAAAAAGTAGGGCTATCTACAAAAATAAATGAGATGTCATCAAAAACATAACTTGTAAAAAAGCCAAGTCTCGCAACGCAACTCAGTTCTTCTACCGTAAAAAGTTGTGAGATCCATGTAATACCAAGTCGGTTAATTTATTCAGTCCCTACTTTAACTTACCCTCTGACCCCTACCCCTACCCCTACCAGTCCCAGTCCCTACCTTCTGACTTATGTTATTACGTAATTAGCTAACCTTTACGTAATAACTTAAGACAGAAGGACCCTTAAAGTAGGTACTGAATAAATTAACCGACTTGGTATTACATGGATCTCACAGCTTTTTACGGTAGAAACTGAGTTGCGTTGCGAGACTTGGCTTTTTTTACGAGTTATGTTTTTGATGGCATTATTTTTTCTAGGTACCATAACGGGGTTTGATACAAGGTAGAGGTAGGTATGAATTTGAAACGAATTCCCCAAATTACCAGCTCATAATGAATGATTAGCGAGCAATGATTATAAGCAACGAGCAAACAAACGCTCATGTGAGTCGCTAAACAGGTGATCACGCGTGATGCGATCAGCGGAGTGTCTGAGGCCGAGGTACCTACCTACAGTCCTACATAGCTACATACATACAGTAAGGTAATATACTTACCAATACGTATATTAGCGCTTTTTACGAAAGAAAATCTAGGCCTAGAGATAGAGACAGTGTCGTATTAAGACTACTTATCTCCTCAAATAACATCTTTCATGTGCTAGTTTTTTGGTGCCCCCAAGAAAGGATGCCCTAAAGCAATTGCAGCAATAAATTATTATTAATATTAAAGAACAATGTTCAAAACGTCCCCACCCTTGTAGCACTTTAAAACCTATGTTAATCGAAGGGCCATAACCATCTTATCATTTTATTGTACGACGGCGAAACTGAAATATGCTTCCGAAAAAAGTTATATCGACATGAAGAATACGGAATCAGTAACAATTTATTGTGCCGTTTATTATACTTTTTCGACATGATGTAACCATACCTACTACAATATAATTACATTTTGGTAAGTTTTTGAGAGCAGTATAGAATGGTTATAATAAGAGCCGCACGCGCAGCGCCACACGACGCAGATCAACAATGACTTGGGCAACTACGTTGTTGCAGAAAATGTTAACAGGCAGCGGGTTGCGTTCAGGACATTGACTGACGAGTCCATAAATATGCCGTTCCCTGAATTGTCAAACGAAGATATTATTTTGTTTAGCTTGGGGACATATCATCTAAAACTGGCAGCTTCCTATGTCAGCGAACATTTACGTGGCGGCGTCTATAACATAGAGGTTTGTGCAACTCCAAGCCCAATTATGAATCAATACGGTATAGACACGGAAGATTGCACTCTTCTAAGGGGTCGAATTTTATCAAGACATAGGTCTAATGCGACCTATTATTATACGTATTTAATACTGAATAACGCACAGGGAATAAACGCTATTCAGGCATATTACTGCTCATGTTTGACGGGTATGAGGACAGTTGGTGCCTGCGCGCATGTCGTCAGCATCGTTTGGTACTTTGGGATTGGAAGGCGTTTAGAGAATTTCGTTGGGCCAGCCAGTGCCTGGGACAATATTGTAATAGATACTCAAAATACCGAATAAAGGTTTTATTTGTAATTAATAAGGTATTTTATTTGAAATCTCCTAAAAAAAACGTCAATGGTAACCTTACAAAACCAATATTCAGCAGAATTATTTATGAACTTTTTTCTGCTCCGTGAGTTGTTCCCGAGCGGGAGTCAGCATTTAATTCTAAAGAGTTGTTTGAAAACTCCGAACGAAACCATCCCACAGTAAAAAGAAAAGCATCGTGATCGGAAACATAATTATTATTGTGACTGATTCCGGTTTCTTCATGTCGATATAACTTTTTTCGGATGCACATTTCTGTTTCGCTGTCATACAATAAAATGATAAAATGACCATGGCCCTTCGGTTAACATAGGTTTTAAAGTGCTACAAGGGTGGGGACGGTGTCCATACATTTTTGGGCATTGTTCTTTACTAGAAAAAAACATTTTAAAAAGTTGTATTCCGAACAGCATTTTAACACGTTTCTTTTATCGTTTTATCATGGCGACTCTAAATCATTTTACATACCTACCTACAAAGGTTACACTACATTATAAATGAAAAACAAAATACGAATACAATTTTTATTCAAGCGAAATCTATAGATACTGGATAGCACACAATTGTGACCGAATGAAGTGAATCTATCTCTACTTGGAATGTCTCCCACAAATTCATAGACAAACATCATACCACTCTATCATAGACTAAGAATGAATACAGTAACGAGCAATAAAAATGACCAACTACTTTAAATGAGTGTAAATATAGATTTTTTTATTCAGTTTATTGCTTTAAGTTCCTTTATATTTATCTATTGAACGTGAATTAAGAATTAGATTCGTCTTAAGACAAGGCAATAAATTAGTGTAAGAATATTTTTTTACAATATGTACTACATTTCCGCGGTTTTTTTTTTTTAAACATCAAAATCTTGACAGGTGGCGCCATCGCCCATCGTGTAGTTTCATTATTTAATGGCACCGAACTCATAAAGCACAATAAATAAAATCCCCGCAACAATAAAGTTACTAAAAAATAAAAATTAAACTATAAAAGCATTGTGTAACCACAGTTGCCAATTGAAATACGAGGCGTAATTGCACAGATTAGATATAAATATAACGATATTAGGATAATATCCGAATAATAATGTGTTTCATCTACTTGTATAGAATATTTTATATTATAACATCAAAATACGCTAACGATTAATAGAAAAAATGTTATAAAATAATAAATAAGTACTTGTCACCCTAAAAGGTTGTCATGAGTAGCTAAAACATAGCATACTTTCTAAAACTTATACTACACTGTCGTGCAAAAAAATTGAACACCATCGTAACGCGATAAAATATGTTTTTAAAACATCGTGAGATCAAATAAACAATTATAATTGATAATTTTGCACGGCAGCGTATGTGAATTTCTAAGCTACTACTAAGTTATAATTATAAATATTTCTACAGACAGAGCAAAACGTCAATAGAATGATATTTTCAACAAATCAACAGTGTTTATGCAACTTCTTTCAAACTATTGTTACGATTCTTATTAGAAAAATATTGTTTTTGTATTTACTTATTATTACCATTTATTTACTTATTGATTAGAATTAAAACCGTTATTGAGTTAGATGAAAAATTTGACGTATTGAGTTATGGCACTGGGTCCTTACTCTGCAAAACGATTTCAACATTATCCACGTCAGTCACAGTGTTCCGATATTATATTCGGCCAAACGGTTTTCTGTCGTAGTAGAATGTATGATGTCTATTGCCAAAAGTGATCTCGGTCGTTCCATCTTCAATAAATATAGTCTGAAACGATGTGACGTTTGTTCCGATATATCGTTGATCGTTTTCAAGAGTATACCCCTTGATTTGTATGACCTAATACTGTTATGATTTGTATTTACCGAAAGTTCTTTATAGGTACTTTTGGATCAGCTGCCGATATAAAGTTTTGAAAAGTCACGACCATACGATAACCATTTTATAGCGTTTCGTCAAACGAATAATTTCAGATGTAACTTGTTGATATATGATTGTGACAGAGGAATTATTAGATAATTATTAGGTACAAGATGTTTTAATGTTACGGAATATTAAATCTAACAATTTTAAAATCTACATTTATTTTAGGTAATGATTTGATAAATTTCCATTTAGCCCCGAAATCGCTCCATCGATTCTCAATCTCAAGTATAGCAGCCATTTTTATTTGTTTCAAAGAAAAAAATCTGTTCGATTTTTGAATCTTCAAAGTGCCTAAAAGACGATCAATGGCAATTGATTACGCTATCCTTATTGACACGACCAACACAGGGAATTAAATTCATTGTCAATTGCAGCTACGTAACTATTGATCTTTTACTGTTCAACAACGTTATCAATCAATCGTTCGTATACATGAATGGCTACTAAAAACTAACATCGATTGAATGATCATCAATTGCCTAGTATAACTAATAATTAATCTTGTTGGCAGCCTTCAATAGACATACCTTGTTTTTAGGGTTCCGTACCCAAAGGGTAAAATCGGAACCCTATTACTAAGACTTCGCTGTCCGTCTGTCTGTCCGTCTGTCCGTCTGTCCGTCTGTCCGTCTGTCCGTCTGTCTGTCTGTCACAGGGCTGTATCTCATGAACCATGATAGCTAGACAGTTGAAATTTTCACAGATTATGTATTTCTATTGCTGCTCGAACAACAAATACTAAAAACAGAATAAAATAAATATTTAAGGGGGGCTCCCATACAACAAACATGATTTTTTGCCGTTTTTATAGATAATGGTACGGAACCCTTCGTGCGCGAGTCCGACTCGCACTTGGCCGGTTTTTTTAATAGCATGTCAGAGCTAAACGGAACTAAGCAAACTGTTGAAAAAATCATCTCTGTGTTCTCAATTTACCTACATCGTAACTAGGAATATATTTAGCTATCTAAAATAGCAATGCATAATCTAACCGTTCGCAAAAAAACACTGCCATCTATTATCACAAAACACAAGGCGACCACAAACTGTCAACGCGAGTCACAAGTTTAAGAATACGTTATTTTTACAAGCTTTTATTTAACATTCACTGTTCGTATGTTTGTAAGTTGTCTGTCAAGATTTGCAATCCTCATAAATCTTCAGTAAATAGTCGGGTTGAGTTATCTAATGTGCTTTCAGACAAGAGAGGTATAATCTTACTAAATTATAAAGCCGAAACTTTGTGAGGATGTTTGTATGTTTCTCATACACGCTGAAACGACCAAATTAATTTGCATGAATCTCAACTCCGTAAAATAATGAAAAAGAGCATATTGTATAAAAAAAATTGACTGGTTCGTGTGGGTTCCTATATCGGAAGAGTTTTATGATTTTTCTCTATCTAGTTTAAATTTGACCTGATAGAACCCAGCTCTTTTATTCTATTGTATCACTACGCGACAAATCCAAAGGAACTAATTAATAAATAAAAATAACGTTAAAAGATTGCGTTTAAAGGAAACTTTAAAGTAAAGATACCTTAAAAATCCCAAAGAGCCTGATGTAAACCGACATCAGGCAATCGGCCGGTTGTAAAACATCTCAAGCCATTGTAAAACATCTCAAGCCAAAAATCCTTATAAAACATTATTTCTACATGTTGATCACACATACATGAGATCTTTCTTATCTGATCCAACCCATAGATAGAACCGAAGATTTTCGGCTTTCAAATTTTCATTTATAACGCGACTCCTCAGATTCTGATGTAGTTTAGTTTTATACAGCTATGTAAGCGTTGTTATAAAACATCGTATTCTTAAACTCGTTATAAGACAACAACTATTTGTACTAATCATCATTCGTTACCGAAAAAATACATAACCATTTATATACTAAAAACGCGATATATTCAAAATGGATATGTAAATGTGAACTTACGTTATAATAATTAGAAATTACAAAGTATCCGTTAAACAGTAAAAACATAACGACTCTGGTGGTGATTCTGATGTGTCCACGCTAAACCTAAAATTGCGTTAAAAAAACTATCAATCTTATTCCTTTTACGTTAAAGTTTAAAATAGCGTAAAATCAAAATTACAGTTCTAAAACTTAGGATATTTTAGTCATTTCTATATTGTATTTCGCATATTTTACACATCCAAGTGTCATATTAGTCAACACCAATTTAGATGTTGATTAAATTTAGCTTGACGTCTCTAAATCACTTACGAAATTCTTATTCGAAACTATACTGACACTTTGAGGTTACGCTTATTTAGACTTTAACGTAAAAGAAATAAGAGCGATCGTATTTTTACAAAGTTTTACATTTATGTGGACACAACATAATTGCCACCACTATAGTGATTAATCATTCATCTTTCAAACATTAACATTAAAACACGTGCATTTTCGGCTAAAACTTTCGGCCTCGCTAGTGTATAGGTAGTATGTAACCGAAAGCCGAATTCATAACTTTTAAGTATACCTTTCTAATATTCGCCAACAAACCTATCTTAAGCCGAAGAAAAAAATTGTAAGAGGCGGTTAGAAATATCTAATTTACTAACGACACGAGTCACCAATCAATATAAATAAACAATTTTAATAAGCTCAACTTTCACAAGAAATTAGATTCTATTATTATTATAAAAAAATAAATAAATCAAATATAATATTTTTTTTTTCTAATTGAATTCGACATTTTTAATAATAAAATGAATCATTATTTTGATTGGCAACTCTTAATACTGCCGTTGACGCCGTTCAGTGTTATTAAGTTAAACAGGATCTTTATATGAAGACTTTTAGTAAAATTCCCTATAAATACAAGACAAAGTAAAATTTCCTACAATATTATATATATAAATTAATGTATAATATATGTTTTCAATGAGAAACGAGCCCGATATTTACGAAAACCGTATCGGAAACTGTAAAAAGATTAAACTTTGATATTACGTGTAACGTGTGTGTTTAGTTAAATGCCTTAAAATTAATAATAGCGACTTGTGTAAATAATGTCTAAAATAAAACCATTGAATATTATTTTAGTTATAAATATTACTTCGCATCTTACCTAAGACAGGGTTATAGAGGATGTCCGGTAATGGATAAAACCAGCAGATACTTATAGCTACTCTCAGAAACATACAATTTTGTCAATATCTAATTGATCTTCTATAAGAATATTTTTTATATTTGTTTTCTGAGAGTAATTACTGGACACCCTATATACATTCCTAAGCCCCCCCTACAGCAACCAGCTGGCTTATTCCGTAAAAAAAACGATCTCCACCGGTCAATTTTCAATACCACAGCTTCGAATTTAGAGAATAACCACTTTAATAGTAACTATTGTAGAATCATTTACTCTATTCTAAGATTACTAATAGTTGTGGTATTCATAATATAAATAATAATAAATAAATGTTGGTGGACATTTCACACAGCGCCATCTAGCCCCAAACTAAACAAAGCTTGTACTATGGGAACCAGATAACTGATATAATCGCTTCAGCCACTTTGGTAACTAACTGATTCGTAACCAGCTACGTAAAAACAATTTTCTTCGCTGTTTCGTAATCAGTTACTAATAAACACTTATTTTCCGTTTTCGTTATATTTTATAACCAGCTATGAAAAAATACTTTATACGTTTTTGTTGTAAATACAACTTATTAATACATAACACCCAGACACAGTGTAAGACAGTAGTATAGTCAAAATTCGAAAGCTGGTAATGATAATCGAAAAACGAAGATAGATCCTTAACCTCTCCTTTCCTCTGCATGAAAAAGCATGCAGAATAACAGTACTATGGTACAACCAGACCCGAAAGAAACATTGGCATGAATTATACAAACCTCTCGCGAGGATAACGTATGCCGAAGCTAAACCTTGATTATGAATAAGGGGGCTTCTTTACTATTCATAGAAAAGCATATTCTCTCATTGAATATAACAATTTAAATTTGTTAAGTAAAGAGAGTCTAACGATTCTTAAAGTAAAGTGGAGGCTATATTGATAATTTTCGGTGTTTTTATGTACATAAAATAAATATAAGTTATTTCGTTGTGATTTAGCGATATTAGATCATTATTCTTATTATAATGATTTTCAGGTAATTATAAAATGTATTATAAATATTTTTGATGGGATAAATTGATTAAATAACTTCCTTATATAAATTGATTAAAATTTCAACAATATTAATTGATCCTAGATAAGTGGTAATCTAAAACTCAAAACGAAAGCGTATAAGGATTTGATAGATCGACACGCGCAACTTTCACAAGTCCTAATAATGAAGTTATTGACCTATAAAATTATTTTATAAATTTTCCTAAGATCCACTTTTATAATAGATAAATTAAATATTATAATTAGATATTATAAGATTGATTATTTCAGTTAATGATTCTTACATGATTTGATATTAAAATAGTAACCATTACATTTAACATAGAGAGGACTAAAAAACTGCGCTGTAGTATAAATAGATTTTTATAGCTGGTAATGATACAATTAACATTGCCTGAAATAAAAATACTATATTTACCACATACTTGTCGTACAATATTCAAACTACATGAACAACAGCAAAGTTATTTTTTCACGGAAATTATAAGCATATTACTGCTGGAAGGGTTTAAATTTAAGATTTTTTTTTATCTTATCATGTCTTTTTTAATCTTTTTGAATAATGTACAACAAGTCTAACAAGTGTCTAACGAAACCGTCCAACCGAAACCACCAAGCAAACATTTTAATCAATCCCTGTCGCTTGTCGTCGGAGAATTACTATCATTACATGGTGGTTTCGTCGCTTGTCCGAGCGTTAAATGATTTTGTTTAGCGTTTCCGATGGGCACTTGTTATGCGCTGCGAGATGCCGTGTTACATTGAGACATAAAAGACACCGTTGAGCTAACATTGGTGCATTATTCGCCGGTTTCTGCCCAGTTCGCTTCCTCCGCTATCCGGTCCATGCAGTTTCCTAGGAACTGGTACTGAAACAATGGGAATATATTACTTGAAGTGAAAGTGGGGGGAACTGGTCTCTTTTTCCTCACTCCAGGTAGACATATATATATAATATTATATATCCTAATAATATTATTAACGCGAAAATTTGTGATAAGGCTGCTATGTTTGTTCCCTAATCAAAAATAAACGACAAAATGGATCAAGATGAAATTTGCTGTAGTATGTAAATAAAAAATCTGAATAAATAAAGGGGGAACTTATAATCCGAAAAACAACCCCTTTATGATTAAAAAAAAACGCAAAAAAGATTATTTTGGTATAGATGGCGTTGGTGTGCAACAAATCTGACATCACAGACTAAAAACATTTAGTCGTCATAGCAACGCAGTTTGGACTAATGAATGATACGCATTCTACCAAAATTAGTAATTTATTTTATCAGTACAAGGTTTGTAGGGAATAAATTGGAAGCTGCATTAAATTGATTTTTCCTATGTCATTATTACAAAATAAATTGACAGAACAACGTTTGTCACGGGAAGGCTAGTAATATCTATATGAACATTTTCAGTCTGAGATGTTAGATTTTTGCACAATATAATAATATCCAAGTTTTTCCCTTCGGCGTCTTTTTATTATTTTGGGCAAGTTTTTCGGATTATAGGGAAAACCCTAATCACATTTTCTCTATATAAATATAAATAGATGTGGAAAAACTCACGTAGGCAGTGAAGAAAGCGATATTCCTCGAATGCTTGTCCCTCGTGTAAGTGAGTCTCAAGGCTGCAGCCGCGTCATCTTGTTGCCAAGAACGGATCTCACTCCAAGGGACCTCGAGGTGAGGGGAACTGCTCTCTTCTTCCTCGCTCCAAGTGGCCAACTTCAGGCCAGTCCAGCCTGGAACAAACGGACATTGCACTCTGACTAACCCCTTTAACCCAGACTGGTCGGTTTAGCTTTTAATAAAGAAAGGCTTCTAGGTTATAGTTATACCTATGGTGAGTGCGATGGCCGGAGAGGCTCGTGCGTCCGTCCTGGCGGGTGGGAATGCGATAGCACCATATCCTGGAAGTTCACGTGCGAGAGAGAGATAGTCGCGAGCTCTCCGCACCTCTTGAAGTGCTTTCAGCTGATAGAGACGAGGACCGGCTACGCACACACCGCGGTTCACGTCTTCCACAGCCTGAAATTTATTAATCTAATTTTAAAAAAACAGTAAGTGTTTATAAGTAAAGAAATAATACCTACTATATATTTAAATACGTATTTCAATCTTCACTACATAGTATAAAGCAAAGTCGCTTCCCGCTTTCTGCGTCTGTATGTATGCTTATATCTTTAAAACTACACAACGGATTTTGATGCGGTTTTGATGGTATGTACGCACATAACTTCAGAACGACTGCACCAGATTGTATAATTATTTTTTATTCTGTTCGTTATTGTCAGGAAAAGGTTTGTATTAAATAACATTTTGGAAAATCCACCATTAAATTGTAAAAGTCGGGAAAAACTGAAAGTGTTTTTTCTATGGGATTTTTGCAATTTGACAGAAGAGCGTCTGTCGGGACAGCTAGTTTAAAATAATTTATATTGTTAATTAACAACCAAGAAAATATATAAATAAAGTATAAAGTAAAAAAGCTAAGGTACCTGGTGAAAGACGAATGCGGCCGCAGTGGCATCTTCGGCGCAAAGTCTCCGTTCGGTGTTAGGGTCAAACACCCACTTACGCACGCACAAGCACGAACTGCTGGCGGTCGAGTAGTTCTGGATGTATAGCGAGTGGGGACACTCGTTCGGCTGGAGCTTGCGTTCTGGGAAAATGGAGGAACACGACTGTAATCTTCGAGTAAGGTAGGTACAGCTTAAAAACTTAAATAAAACCTGCCAAGTGCGAGTCAGACTCGCGCACGAAGGGTATGGGAGCCCTTCTTAAATATTTATTTTATTCTGTTTTTAGTATTTGTTGTTATAGCGGTGTCTTAGTAATAGGGTCCCGTTTTTACCCTTTGGGTACGGAGACCCTCTCTTTTAGGAGCAAATTTCTTACTTTTTATTAGTTCTTATAATACAGACGGCACTCCTCACGTAACGAGTAATAACTCACCAAAGTTATACTCGACGATCTCAAAGAGATAGAAGTACGGCCTCAGATGATGCGGCAATGAAATCTTATCCGCCACAGCCGCATAGACCGCATCAGCATGCGTGGCCCTCAAGACGTTGACCCCAGCCACTCCCCCATCCGGCAAAAGCACTTTCAACTCCACCGGCGCCCCTCCCGAGCCGCCCTCTCCCTCTGTGAGGAATTCTTGTACGCTCTCGCTTTCCGCTATCACTCGCACCGCGCACACCTGCAATTATATCGTATTTCATATTGGTCATATTGGTGGATTCATATGGACTGAGCAAGATAACTGAGATTCTATTATTTTATGGTTATTTTAAGTTACAACCGTATATACGTATGAGTGTGAGCATACGTGTATGTAGATGTGTGTGTAAATGTTAAAGCGTTCTATTAATAAGTAAGAAATCATCACCTTTTCTAAATACTGTTCGAGGCCTCTCCTTCTTGCATCTAATTGCTGCTCGCTCAGTGTGAACGGCCATTTACCAGGCAGTTTTGGGAAGTTGAACCCTAAAAGTGATACATTATTAATAATAATCTTAAAAAATAAAATGAATACTTACCGTAAAAAAACATTTCGACCAAACGAAAAGTTAGTAACAATATGAGTTATTCAAGTTTTATTAAGTAATTTAGTTCTAAATATAATAAGCTTCGCTTCCATAACTATTTCACTATATTATATCCATTCTATTCTAACTTAAGTCTAACAATTGGGTTTCGGTGTAAGGACCTCCTCTAGCGGTATAAGCCTCCTCCAACCTTTCAGTTCCTGACACCTATCAGTTAGTCACGACTAGTGACTATAATGTTGTAATAATGTTGTAATAATGTTGTTTTAATGCTCATCAATTGTTAAAACGGTAAACAACCAGCATCGTATCCATATCGTAACTGCAACGCCATTACAAAGTTACGTCGTCAGTTCAATCGCGACGTGTCAGGAACGCATTCTCTGAACGGCCGTAGTATAGTCCTACATATTAGCGTCGTACGGAGAACCTTCTTTTTCAGTCGGTTGAAAATTTCGTCCAAAAACACGTGACAATATAATTCTACCTCTGTATAGTATTTAGTTACCTAAGAACTCCTTCCTTAGCTGTTGATGCAATGCTGCAAACTCCCTGTACCTGCGACTGCAAAGATGTCTGCCAGCCATGTGGACGTTGAACACCACGAACGAACGACCGGTGTTTCTTTCCATAACGACTCTAGAATAAAATATATAATTATATTCAAATAAAAATAAATAGGATCACGACTGTAATCCTCAACCATCAATAGATTTTTCTGTTCAAAAAATGTATATGCGCATCAAAGCACGTGCTTAAAACGGCGATGGAAAACATCGTGAGGAAAGCAATCAGTATTCTTGTAAGCGACGTTGGGCTTGCAACCTGTCACGTATGGAATGCTAACTACTGCAAAATGTGGGCATGTGCCAAAAGTAATGTTTGGCGTGACTACCCCCTTTGGACATGTTTGAGGATCTGAACGCCGAAGATCTGACGATGTCTACTTGGTGATTGCAGTCGTGAGCTGTAAGGGATATGTTGCCTTGACACAAAAATAAAATATAATTTCTTTCTTTTTTTACAAGATTTAATTTAACTTGCAATGTATGTAACTATGTTTGTTAAGGTGGAATCTTGCAACTCAATTTTGAAGCAGTTATCCTTAACCGATTGAGTTAAGATTTTACATACTTATGTAACTTCAGTGACAATGCAATAATATAATGACAGTGAGCTGATCTGATGATTTGAGTCAGGAGCTGTTCAACAGACACTCACAATGGAACTCCTTAGTGAATATTTCGATTGAATAAAAACTTTGCATACTCGATGACAATGTTATATGATGTGACAGGTGATAACGCGCTGGTGCTCGATGGTTTAAATGATTTTATCTACACTAATGTTGTAACATTCTACTTATGTTTCCAATACTTGACTTATAATTACTACTGTTATAGCGCAGACAACAAAACACTCAATTTAAGCAATTTCACATGATGGTATAATATCCACATCGATATCGTAAAATCTCATTATAACATCAATAAAACGCGACCAATTAACCTGGCGAGCCTTATGTAAAAATCCTCATACAAGTTGTATAAAATGTTGATATTAGGCTGGCTTTTGAAAACAGTTGGGTTATACGTGAAACTACATACACAAAACTCTTTGGTAAGATCTTGTGCCAATTAAATAAAAAAAAAACAGCGCGCGCTCGCTCCTGATTGGCCCTGCGCGCGCAGCTGCTTATTGGTTAGATTTTAATGGCGGCAAGTTCACTGTGACAATACAATACACGTACGCGTGAATTTAATGTTTCGCAATGTGTTTTGTTTTTAAAATACAAATTAAAAGTTAAAAATGGATAGCGACGTTAGTGAAGATAAAGTAGTGTATGTAACTGCATATAACACGGGTATTAAAACACTCGTTACTATTATGAAACTCGCTTCGCTCGTTTCATAAACTCACACTCGTGTTTTAATACCCTTCCTTATATGACAGTTACATAAACTACTATTAAAAAAGCTTGTCATCGAAAAATATTTTTCAACAGAAAACTTGTTTTATTAAAAAATGTTGTTATAACCTGTAATCTGGAATGGAGACCGGCAATGATCGCTTATCGGTGTAGTCGTATCTCTGATAGACGGTTGCGCGGGAGTTGGCCGCGCCCCCGATGACCCCAACAGGCGCCGAGCCATCATCGCAAGGTTCCAGGCGTTCCGCTTCCTGGAAAACGATATATTATAACGATAACGATATATTATTACTATAATTTTATGATACATAGTTGTAGAAACGCACGTTGCTATGACGACTGATGTCAACACTGATCAGTCAGATTTTTGCACCAGCACCATCTATATCCGAATCATCACTTTTGCGTCTTTTTGGAGATGTTTATCGGATTATAAACACCCCTATTTTTTAATTCAGGTAACATTCTACATCTACACTGAGTACTTAGGTTTTACTAATATTTCCTACAACTCGTTGTCGGTTTAGAAAGTAGTGATTGAAAGACAAGTCCCAGGACATACCCTTGCAGTGACAGAGATGACAGTGAGCGTGAGGCAGTCTCCGCCAGACTTGATGAGGTCTACCACCTGCCTATGGGTGGAACCCTCGACGTTCACGCCATTTCTGAAACAATACAAAGATTTGACGTAGATAGAGTGGTTATTTGGTAATTTTGCAGTAGTCATCTTTTATTGAGTCAAAGTCAAAGTCATTAGTTACTTATTATTTATTTTAATAAAATCACAATTATCCTCATCCTAAAAATATTATAAATGCGAAAGTTTGTGAGTTTGTTTGTACCTTAATCAGGCCTAAACGGCAAAACATATATTATTATGATGCTGTAGTATGTAGATATCAATGCCCGAATAAAACATACTAACCCTCGTATTCAAGAACGACACTATGAGAACTCGCACCCACAGTGGACGAAATCTTTTTTCATAAACATCACCTTTATGTGTTGAGCGACACTATGGCGCACACTACCGTGTGCCTCTAGGGCTCAACTTTGGCTAGAGGCACACGACAATGTGCCTCTAGTCACACTATGCAGTGTCGCACAAAACATAAAGTGATTTTTATGAAAAAAGATTTCGTCCACTGTGGGTGCGTGTTCTCATAGTGTCGTTCTTGAATACGTGACTTAGACTACTTCAAAAAACTAAAAACATACCAAAATAATAAAAAAACGAATAAGGGATTATTTTGATATAGATATCGCTGGTCGATGCATCGCAAAAATCTGACATCAGTGTTGATATGAGTCGTCATAGCAACATGCGTTACAGAGTAACGACGACTAGAGATGCTATTTTTCGTTTTGAGGATGTTTTTCATATTTTAAAGTACTTAGTCTATTATTTATTCGGGTATTGTATCTACATCTACAGCAAAATTTCAACTTTATCCGTTTTGTCGTTTAGGGGCCTGATTGAGGAATAAACATACATACAAACTCACAAACTTTCGCATTTATAATATTATTAGGATGTTATACCTACACGCGCGCCATTTATAGCTAGCTTTATGTTACACGACTGTAATCACCAAATTACTATAAAATGACCAAGGTCTGTGGCACAATATTATAACGCTGATAAAATATTCAATAAATGAATATTAGTGGATATTTCTGTCAGCGTCTTCTAGCCCCAAACTAGGCAAAGCTTGTACTGTGGGAACTAGATAACTGATAGAATACTTATATACTTTTTTTTTGTAAATACATACACAAGATTCTTTATAACATCAAGACAGAACAAACATCTATGTTCATCACACAAATTTTTATCCTGGGTGGGAAGAGAACCCCACTACCTACAGCGCAGAAGGCAGAGCTAACCAACTGAGCTGTGAGGCCAGTCTAATCGCTAAATTACTATAAAATGACCAAGGTCAGTGCCACAATTCACGTGGATTCAATGTTCATGCTGACGATTAGAAAGTACATGTAGGTTCACGAATTAAGTTCGGGAATGTACATCCTAATAATATTATAAATGCGAAAGTTTGTGATAAGGCTGCTATGTTTGTTCCCTAATCAAAAATAAACGACAAAACGGATTAAGATGAAATTTTCTGTAGTATGTAGATAAAAATTCAGAATAAATAAAGGGGGATCTTATAATCCGAAAAACAACACCTAAATGATAAATAAACGCAAAAAGGATGATTTTGGTATAGATGGCGCTGGAGTGCAACAAATCTAACATCACAGGCTAAAAACATTTAGTCGTCATAACAACGCAGTTTTTACTAATGAATGATACGCATTCTACCAAAATTCGTAATTTATTTTATCAGTACAAAGTTTTTAGGAAAAAAATGTAAGTTGCCTGAAATTGATTTTTCCTATCCGATTATTAAAATTTGTCAGTACAACGTCTGTTCGTCTGGGTCGGCTAATAAAATCTATATTTTGCACGGCAATCAATCATCGTTGTAATTAGCATACGAATGTCTCTCGAAATAGCCGCGTTTCCGAACAGCGATGTGAGGCACCTGTCCCAACGCGCAAACGACGAGGAAGCTATTATCTATCAACATTGATATTGATAGGTACATTCACTTAGTCTTAGACTATAAGACGATTCAGAAGATCCTAGCGATTTCATGAAACAAATTATATATCACGACTGTAATCCCCAAGTACAGTATTATCCATTAGGTATTACCCTTAAAGTAGGGACTGAATAAATTAACCGACATGGATCTCACAACTTTTTAAGGTAGAAGAACTGAGTTGCGTTGCGAGACTTGGCTTTTTTTACAAGTTATGTTTTTGATGGCATAGTCTATTCTATACCCTGGAATAGTAATTACAATACTGTTTATATAAGTAATACACGAACGAAGCCGCAAGCGGAAGCTAGTATATTATAGTTTTCATTAAAAGTATGAAAAAAATTGCTTTCATCATAATACCCGATATATTAGGTCAAATATTAGTGGGGATTATGAAAATAATCCACTTTAGTTCTTCACACACATTCACGAAGTATATGTATACAATGTATAAATTAATATTATGAATATACTACCAGACGTTGACCTGACAAATTTCAATAATCTTACGATGTATAAATTAATATGAATATAATATCGGTGGGCCTTATCACACAGCGCCATCTAGGCTAAAACTAAGCAAAGCTTGTACTATGAGAACTAGATAACTGATAGAATACTTAAATACTTTTTTTTTGTATAACACCCAGACACAGAACAAACATCTACATGTATAAATATGAACGTTGGCCTATCCGCCGTCCATATTTTCTTCAACTCCTAACGGGAAACCCATTTTAGGTCACGCATTTTCGCCTGTTATTGAAAACTGTGGCAACAATAACATGAATACATCCTGTTATTCTAAACGCGAGTTGAATACACAATGGCCTGTCCTGTATTTTCGATAACAAACGCGTCAGAAACAGTTATTCATATCATATTTAAAGATTTATCTCGTTCATAGACTCATTGTTAATTTAAAATGTTTCAAAAGGGATAATAACCGGTGTTTATATAAACAAAAATTAAATTGCAAAAATACTTAGGTTCATCAGATAGCTTATTTCGTAAAAATAAAATTTTAGAGAAGATATATTTAATAGTAACTTGTATTAGAATCTATGTACCAAAACTGCATTCAAAGCCATATTAATGGCATTGAAAACAAAAACATTATAAACATAGTATTTTTTTACAAAATAAGCCTCCTAATCATTGTACTCAATGCTTGCACATGTTCAACAATTGACAATTAAAACATAATAATGTTGCTTTAACAACATGTCCGCTATAATTTATTATTCAAGCATCCATATATAAAGGTCGCCTCTATATACCTTTACTCTCTATATATCTACTAACAGACCCGGCCACGCGTTGCTGTGTCAACAGATATAGCCATCTGTTAAAATCTTTTGGAGCTAACAGATAATTGTGACTGTCAGATAATAAACAAATAATTTGCAATAAAATAATATTGCGACTATAAATTGAGATTTAAGCTATCATATCTTTCAAGTTGGAACTCAGACTCTAGTAAAGATATTACAGTTGAAAATTGCGCGTTTCGTTTCTCGTATCATGCAACGAATGATTTAGGAACTTAGGGTACCCAATAAGTGTACATCACTAAGGTTGTCTGGAAAAGATTAATTTTAGCAATAAAGTTTCTGATGTTGTTTTTTTATTCTGGTGTACAATAAAGCATTTTCATTCATACATCCATATGCGATCTCATCTTTGGATATGTTTGTGTATTCAAATCCCAGCCATGAAACAGCGTAAAGACATTTAATTTCAACTTACATTAACATTGGTAATATTAAAATAAACAACAGCTTGTTTTGCAACATTTTTCTTAACGGGGTTTTTCGCCAAAATAAATAAACTACTTTTGTATACTCTAAGAGTTTCTTCATTTTCTTATCTTTTTCCCACTTAATATGGTGTTAACATTAACATGTTGCGAAGAGGATTTGGCTTATTTCTTACAACCGGCCGCCTGCCTGACATGGCAACCTCAACCCTCTTTGGGTATCTACCCTAGTCAATTTACTAGAGTTTATCAAAAGGAAATAAATGTAGACAGACCATAACGGCGGATAGTAACAACTGCGTTCACTTTCATAGCAGAATGGCAATGTCGCGAATCGTAGATTAGAGATTAGTAATTTTGAAATATTTTAACTTTTGTAATAGTACTGCAAAGATATTACCTGTTTCGATACCAATTCCGACCAGTTTCATGCAATTTCAACCGACACTGTGTAATTAACTTTACATTATTATGCTATTCCAAGATAATAGGTAATTCCAAGTTTCATCCGAATCCGTTTGGTCGTTTTAGATGTGATTCAGCCACTAACATTCTCGCAAACTTTCGTTTTTTAGGGTTCCGTACCTAAAGGGTAAAAACGGGACCCTATTACTAAGACTTCGCTGTCCGTCTGTCTGTCACAGGGCTGTATCTCATAAACCGTGATAGCTAGACAGTTGCAATTTTCACAGATAATGTATTTCTGTTGCAGCTATAACAAAAAGTAGTAAAAACAGAATAAAATAAATATTTAAGAGGGGCCCCCATTCAAAAGACGGGATTTTATTGTCGTTTTTTATAGATAATGGTACGGAACCCTTCTTCGTGCGCGAGTCCGACTCGCACTTGGCTGGTTTATAATACTAGCTGTCCCGACAGACGTTGTCAAATTATTTTTTTTTCCTTCTCCTGTTAATAACGGATACAACAAAAAAATAATTAACAAAATCGGTCCAGCCGTTCACGCGTGATGCCGTGACCAAGGGAAATAGGGATTCATTTTTTTATATATAAGATTTGTAAGATATACCTGAAACTATATCTATGTACGATATATTTGCCTATAGTTTTGATTATAAATCATGGCTTACATAATTGATTATGCTTTTGGGAAACGAATTGCGACATTACACCGAATAATTAAAATCTTTAGTGACTATGTGGGAGGCAAAGGTCTTTCGCCCACTTGTTGAGATGAGATATTGCAAATATTACGACCACGCTAAACAATAAAAAAACTTGCTTTTACTTGCGTCTTCGTCCGCGTAGATTCAGGACGACTTTATCGTAAAACATTGAAATTCCTGAAAATCATGAGTAGAAATTGGGGAAAATTCATCACAATCTACACAGAGCGGTTTGGCTGTGATAACGTCACAGACAGACAAGAGATACTTTCGCATTTATAATATTAATATAAAGTATAAAGATAAAGTACGGTAGACATCCTCTCAGATCTCCAGGCGCTCAGATCTTTTGAAGATGTCTAGTGGGGTGGGGGTAGTCAGAGGGACGTTAACATTATATTTAGCGCATGCCCACATTTTGCAGTAGTTAGCATTCCAAACCTGACAGGTTGCAAACCCATCGCCGCTGTATAAATAGTAGTAAGTAGTAGTATATATAAATAGTATAGATAACACAGCAAACTACGAAGTTGAAGCCTTTTGAGGCAATGGCTAAAAGTAGAACAAGATAAATAAAAGATCGATGGTGGTAGAGACTTCATGTTAAATTTAAGTTTTGTTTTATCCAATAAAAAGTTTATAGATAGCTCAATTGTATCTTGTACGTGTACCAATCTATATAAATAAAAATCAATTGCCGCATGTACGAAAGATCACTTGAGAACGGCTCGACCGATTTAGCTTTATTCTATGGAATTATTGTTTGGTCAAAACAACGTCTGGCCAGGTCAGTTAGTTTTAAATATGTTATAATATACTTAAATTAGATGCAATATGCTTTTTGTAAATTATATCAATCAAACGTGCCTCTGACTAATCTCTTTAGATCTTCAAGGATCTGACCGCCTGGAGATCTGAGAAGATGTCTACCGTACTTGGGGATTACAGTCGTGATCCTATATTATATACTAGCTGACCCGTGCCCGCTTCGCTGTGCGTAAGACATTTCTAATACCATCGTGGACTTTTTTGTAGACGTTTTTAAGGTGTTGTACAATACTGTAGTACATTATTTTGATATATCTCGTGGGGTTCAGCTAGCATTTGCAATGTAAGCGCAAAAAATGTGTTTATTTACGACATCACATTAGAAACCTCTAAAATTATCAGTGTTTCTCTGCTATATTATGCATGTATTATACATATAAACCTTCCTCTTGAATCACTCTATTTATTAAAAAAAACCGCATCAAAATCCGTTGTGTAGTTTTAAAGATATAAGCAAACATACATACATACATACGCGGGAAGCGGAAAGCGACTTTGGTTTATACTATGTAGTGACTCGCATCAAAATCCGTTGTGTAGTTTTAAAGATATATAAGCAAACATACATACATACATACGCGGGAAGCGGAAAGCGACTTTGGTTTATACTATGTAGTGACTAGCAGTCCACCCCGGCGTCGCACGGGTGTAATAATGATATTATGGGTAATTTTTTACACCTTAGGTTACATTATCGAAGTTTTCATTCAGATCCCTAATAGTTAGACATATGGTATTGCAGACTTTTTTGTAGATATTGATATCTTCTTTAAAACTGTATTACATCACTTTGCTCTATTGTCAATAATTTCCGCAGCATACGCGATAAAAAGATTTTTTTGGATTTTTCTATCACACGTTGGGTTACATTATCGAAGTTTTCATACGGATCCCTAACATTTTTGAAAATATTCTATAGCCTATGTTCATCAGGGATAATGTAGGAATCTAATGGTGAAAGAATTTTTCAATCGGTCCAGTAGTTTCGGAGCCTATTCGATGCAAACAAACAAACAATCAAATCTTTCCTCTTTATAATATTATAGTAAGTATAGATCAATCAATTTTGTATATTAATTTTACATCCATAACAATATATCAATATTATTATCACAATAGTGAAATGAATGGTTCGTAGAGGTAGGCCAAAGAAAAGATAGATGGGATGTGTGAATCATGACATGGGTAAGAAAGGAGTGAGTGATGATATGACGGCTGATAGAGGGAAATGGAAGAAGCAAACATGTTGTGCCGACCCCACTTAAGTGGGATAAGGGCAGGAAGATGATGAGTGAATTGAATGGTTATAAAAAGTTTTGCTTTATAGTATTAAATTATATAGAAAGAGACAGTTTGTATTTCGTAAGCAATAAGTGATTAGCACGTGTTAACCGAGGTTATTCGATTCTATAAATATAC
Organism: Hydriomena furcata; assembly: GCA_912999785.1. Classification (NCBI taxonomy): domain Eukaryota; kingdom Metazoa; phylum Arthropoda; class Insecta; order Lepidoptera; family Geometridae; genus Hydriomena; species Hydriomena furcata. Next base: position 929,278 of record OU538834.1, on the reverse strand, counting down.
AGAGAGAAGAGATTATAATAATATACAGAGAGATAAATGCATTTGTAAACAAAGCAATTCAGTGTAATATTTTGTATTTATTACTAGATAACACCAATTAATGAAAATATTATTGTAGGATTTATTAAAAACAGGAAAAAGCGAATGTGTGTCACGGCTTATATTAGTTTATATTGGTTTCAATTAAAATATAAATATACTATCCATATTGGCTACGGATGGTAGCAGAAATAACCTAAAGTAAAATCACTACATAGTATAAAGCAAAGTCGCTTTCCGCTTCCCGCGTCTGTCTGTATGTCTGTATGTATGTTTGCTTATATCTTTAAAACTACACAACGGATTTTGATGCGGTTTTTTTTAATAGATAGAGTAATTCAGGAGGAAGGTTTATATGTATAATAACATGCTACCCGTGCGAAGCCGGGGCGGGTCGCTAGTGTATTTATAAGTATAAAACTTGATATTTTTCTACAATTTATGACGAGATCTGTCAAAGTCTGTCTGTCAGAATCAGAAGGCTGTATCTCATGAACCGTGATAGCTAGACAGTTGAAAATTTTCACAGATGATGGTATTTCTGTTGCCGCTATTACAGCAAATACTAAAAACAGAATAAAATAAATATTTAAGTGGGGCTCCCATACAACAGACGTGTTTTTTTGCCGTTTTTTTTTATATAGATCGATCGATTTTATAGATTCGCGAGTCCGACTCACACTTGGTCGGTTTTTTTTATACTCACGAAACGCAAAACCCGGTTTCGTTAAACTGCAGATACCGGGATATAGGTACCGAACATTAAAGGAAAATGGGATTTTAAGGGTCATAAAAATTACGTAGATGGAACAAGTTTTGGAATATGGGATTTCATACTATTTGTTTTGTAGTCAGGTAGGTTTTATAGAGCTGACCTTTTGCGAATAACCTTGCAGGCTTGTAGGTCAGCAACAAAAGTTGTGGTTTTGAAAACTCATTTGTTTTGTTTCAACCAAACCAATGGATATGGTTCAACTCTTGACGACGGAGCTCTCTAGTGATGGTCATGAGCAACCGGAAGACCACCATGGCTCCCGAAAGATTATTGTCAAGTTTGTAGTTTGTCAAGCAACGTTCAGCTCGGCTAAAATGAGTATATTTGCAATATGAACGCTTTTGTGCCAGCACCCCAATTAAGCTTGCAGTGGCAATTACTAGCGTAAGGATAGATATATAAACTTAGCGATATCCATAACGATTTTTTTAATCTTTTAAAGGGAGAGATATTTTAGGAGAAGCTTGAATCAGCGTTTTACGCCTTTTAGAGATGAAATGAAATAAGATCACGACTGTAATCTCCATGTGCGGTAGATAGACAGTCTCTCAGATCTCGTCAAAATGATCACCATTGTTGCGTTATCCATAGTAACTAAGCTAGGAAAACGCAACGATGACTACCTTCAACTGTCTAATTTCCATTATAAAACTGTCAAAAGACAATGGAATTTTGACAGGTCAAACCGATTACGATTATCAGGGAATAGGGACTCAATGTCGGACTACATTAACTCCACACAAAAGCTGAGTACGAGTAAGAACTCGTACATAAGAATGTACTAGTACTTATTTATTTCATAGATTATGTATTTCTGTTGCTGCTATAACAACAAATACTATAAAAATAGAATAAAATATTTTTTTAAGTGGGGCTCCCATATAACAAACGTGTTTTTTTTTGCCATTGTTTTGATATAATGGTTCGGATGCGCGAGTCCGACTCGCACTTGGCCGATTTTATTAATAAAACAATTACCCATTAGCCGTTACCGCCTGCTCAGCCTCCAGATCATATATCTCGAATCCTGATCTGTCGCAATAATAAAAGCAGTAGCGGAAGTTGCCCGAACCTCCTCTTTGCATCGACATCTTGGAGCACTCGTAAGCATTGACACGGTTATAACCACCAGAACCAGGGTTAAATCACCAAGAACATTAGGACACACAGATTAATACTTAAGAACTTTCTAAACTTTGAAATGTAATGCACAATTTAATTCACCGAGTTTTTATCAAACTATTAGCTGTCCCGACAGACGTTGTCCTGTCAAATTTCAATAATCACACAGAAAAAAGCACTTTTACTTTTACCCGAATTTTACGCTGGATTTTTCTTTCCAAAGAATCCTGTCCTGACATTAACTAACACAACAAAAAAAGAATTAGCAAAATCGGTCCAGCCGTTCACGCGTGATGCTGTGACCAAGGGAAATAGGGATTCATTTGAATCAAACTAATATGAACGACAATATGGACGAGTAAAAAAGGTGTATTATGCCAGACGACCGTATCTAAAGAGTATGTTCGAACTTGTGGCATCAATTAGATTAAAACAAATATTGATAGTGGAATTGCGACGTTCAAACTGCAGCTAATGAGACAATTACAGGAATTGACCTCATATAGGCAAGTGATTATGAACCACTTATGTTAGGGTTAGCGGCGACGGGCTCGCAACTTGTGGAATACTAGCTACTGCAAAATGTGGGCAAGTGCCAAATGTAATGTTTAGACGTGCCTCTGACTTACCCCTTTACACATATACAATGACCTGGAGATCAGAGAGGATGTCTACCGTACTTGGGGATTACAGTTGTGATCGCATATTAATAATTTGTTAAGAGTTAGTGGTGGAGATAAGGCTACGGTTATTTCACGAGTGGGAGGTAGCTCAACCTTCAATGAAGGTCGTGGATTCAAATCCAGCCGTGTATCAATGGAACTTTCACTTCGGAAATTTGATAAAGGATGATCAAAACAGTAAAGGAAAATATCGTGAGAAAACCAGTTAGTATTCTTATAAGCGGCGATGGACTCGCAATACGTATGGAATACTAACTACTGCAAAAGGTGGGCATTGTCCTAAACATAAGGTTTGGTCGTGCCTCTGCCTATCCTATCGTGCCCTTCAAAACATCTTCAAGGATCTAAGCGCCTCGAGATCGGAGAATATGTCTACCGTACTTGGGTATTACAGTCGTGATCCTATATTTAGATTATCATATAAACCAGTTGCACACATCTCGCTTCAATCGAATCCTGATACTTCCATGGCCGCTGGTTTACTCTGGCACATCTTTAGAATAATATACGGAACCAAAATAGCACAGCAAAGTGGCAATAAAGTCCGTATCGACAGACAGATCTATCCTTATTAGAAGCTATCAGACACCTATTGCGCAACTGGCGTCCTATAAATATTTATAAAGCACTTGCTTCTGTCCACAGTTTTGCTCAACTGTCCACAGATTTCCAGATTACAATCTATTTCCAATTTCTTTCAATTGGTAAGGTTTTTTTGGTAAAGCTGCCTTTTAGTTTTTAACTGACGAAAAAAAGGAGGTTGTCAATTCGACATGTCATGTATATGCTCATATCTTTTTACCAGGTGTTCCGATTTCGATGATTATTTTTTATATTGTGTAGAGAATAGTCACAAGTTGGTTCTATTCACATTATATTCAAGTAGGACTAATATTTAATTCATGAAATTTAAAAAGCTAAATCGTCTACTTTTCTATTGGTCTAAACATTGATCGGTTTTCTTTTTAGTTTTTTAAACGAAATCATGATTTTGTTTATGCAAGCAAGATTGCTGCACATGCCATTTTTATTGGGCTTAAACCACAAACATTGCTTACATAGCATATTTAAAATAGGTATACAGATATATAATGAACTTTGTACTTGCTACACTGGTAAAAAAACTAAATGTGGGTGGAGGATAAGGGTATCAAAAGCCGGTTATGAAAGACGATGGTATGTACTTATTTCGCGGATTATTCGATCACTCGCTTGATTCCACTTTATAGATATAGGCTCATGATTGGTATCTGGTATTGGTTCTTTATTTAATTGTGAAGTTTTTAATGTAATAGTTATTTGTTATACAAGAGTGCAAAGTTGCTTTTTAACCGCGTGTTCAATTTGGATGACCGAGCAAGCGAAGGATTCAAAATTAGAATCCTGAGCGTTAGCGAGGGAATCAAAAGAGCACGAGGTGAAAAATCTTTGCACTCGAGTGCAACACGTAACTTTTCATTCCACCTCAGCGAGGAAATGACTAAATTCAATAAAAAAAAGACGTGTGGCACTCTGAGACTGCCGCGGTAAATCTATTGCATAACATTTTTTATCAACTTATGTAATTATAATTATTTATTTTAGCATTCCACACGTAACAGGTTGCAAGCCCGTTGCCGCTTTCAAGAATACTAACAGATTTCCTCACGATGTTTTCCTTCACCGTTATAAACACGTGTAACGCGCATATACATTTTTCGAACAGAAATATCCATTGATGCACGGCCAGGATTCGATATTTACCTAACTACATGAATTAAATAATTCAATTTCAAACTTTTTAGTCGATCATGTGAAGTACCACCTATTAACCGACTTACTTTACCGATAGTGGTAAAATAGCGCCACCTGCCAGCGGAATTGCAAACATCTTTCATCTTACCTCTCAAACTCCGAGCGGTCGCATCGCATGAGACCGCGAAAAGTAGGTACGTAATAACATCGTAGTATAACGTAATAACATCAAATTAAACTAGATGGCGCTGGAATGCGAAAATCACTCTAACACTCACACTCACGCAATACGTCGTAAAATTTTCGTTACGAAATTTCTTGATTCGGTCTCCACGCTCAAGGCCCGCGATAGAAGCTATGCAATAGCTTAAAAAAACGTTTACAATCACAAGATAGGTACTTTTATTTCAGTTTAGGTATTAACTACTACATTATGACAGGTAAGTATTACAGAATAATCTTAATAATGACGTGAAAAAATGCCGCGTAAAGAACCGCGTACAAAGCAAATTGAAAAAAGAACACCATAAAGGTTCCGAGTCTGAGTTTTTAACAAATTAAAAAAAGTTGTATGATATATTCGGCACCAGTAACGGCAGGTAGCAGTAAATAGGTTTAATGATTTTTTTAATTCACAAACTTAGTGCACACGATGTTCTAAATTCAATTTACTTTATCCTCTAGAGAATAAAAACGGCTTTTGCACTCAGATATTGAAGAGCAAAATTACTCTTTCCGAGATGGTGGGATGATATAGTATATTATGCAACTAGTGAATAAAGGACGGATTTAAAGCGAGGGCCGTAGATGAGTCACGAGCAAGTGAAGGATTCTAATGATTGAATCACGAGCGCAGCGAGTGATTCAACTGTTAGAATCCTGAACGACGCGAGTGATTCATGGCCCTCGATATAAATTCGTACTTTATTCAGGAGTTGCATACTATACTTTATACCATGACTACGAGAATATTTATTTAATCTAATGCCAAACTCCTTGTCGCAAATATCGACCAATCAAATCTCGAGAATTTATTTGCACCAAAGAGTTTTGAATTTCGAATCTCAGCGCAAGGAGTTTGTGTAAGCATTGAAATAGAGACCGGATATATTTTGTGTTCCAAATTCAAACACCAAAATAGTGAATAAAAACAAAACAGTGAATAAAAGGCCTTTTTATTCACTGTTTTGCGTGAATAAAATAAGCTTTTTAAAGTAGGTATGGTATAATAGTATATTATGCAACTAGTGAATAAAGGACGGATTTAAAGCGAGGGCCGTAGATGAGTCAAGAGCAAGTGAAGGATTCTAATGATTGAATCACGAGCGCAGCGAGTGATTCAACTGTTAGAATCCTGAACGACGCGAGTGATTCATGGCCCTCGATATAAATTCGTACTTTATTCATGAGTTGCATACTATACTTTATACCATGACTACGAGAATATTTATTTAATCTAATGCCAATCTCCTTGTCGCAAATATCGACCAATCAAATCTCGAGAATTTATTTGCACCAAAGAGTTTGGAATTTCGAATCTCAGCGCAAGGAGTTTGTGTAAGCATTGAAATAGAGACCGGATATATTTTGTGTTCCAAATTCAAACACCAAAATAGTGAATAAAAACAAAACAGTGAATAAAAGGCCTTTTTATTCACTGTTTTGCGTGAATAAAATAAGCTTTTTAAAGTAGGTATGGTATAAAATAAGTTATATTGTGATAGATAAGTAGATAAGTTATATAGGTGATAATATTGTGAAAACGTTTAGATCTCTGAATATCAAAAATACTGAAGATCTATGGGGTATATCTACAAAGGTATTAGGTACTATTATCATTGATATTGCTCCATGTTTAGCCCACGTTTTTAATAGGTGTGTTGACGAGGGAATTTTTCCTGATCTCATGAAGCATAGTAAACTCATTCCCTTGTACAAGTCGGAAAACGAGAAAGATCCCTCTAATTATAGACCAATATCAGTATTGCCTGCTCTAAGTAAAATTTTTGAAAAAGTTATTCTTACTCAGTTATTATCTCACTTCAATCTTAATGGGCTACTTCATTGTCATCAATTTGGATTTACAAAGGGTCGATCAACAACCGATGCCGGTACTTTGCTCTTAAAGCACATATATGAGGCCTTTGAGAAATCGCAAGATGCGATCGGTGTGTTTTGCGATTTGTCGAAAGCGTTTGACTGCGTGAGTCACGCAACTCTAATCGCAAAGTTACAACACTATGGCATCCATAACCAGGCAATTCACCTCTTACAATCTTACTTGTCCAATAGAGTCCAGAAAGTTGATATCGGTGGCGAACGATCTTCTGGGTCATTTATTGAAATGGGAGTTCCACAGGGCTCGATTTTAGGTCCATTTTTATTCTTAGTTTACATTAATGACCTCCCATTCTATGTAAAAGACATTTGTGACATAGTCCTATTTGCTGATGATACGTCGCTTATTTTTAAAGTCGATAGATCTAAAGTTAACTTCGATGACATAAATGCGTCACTGTCGCTAGTCTTTAATTGGTTCACTGTAAACAATCTATTGCTTAATTCTAAGAAAACAAAATGCATTAAATTCTCTTTGCCTAGTGTACGGCATACTCCGACTAACATTGAAATAAATGAAGAGGCTCTTACGCTTGTTAATTCGACTACTTTTTTAGGTCTCAATATTGATGCAAACTTACAATGGGGACCTCATATTGTAACACTTGCTGGTAAACTTAGTTCCGCTGCCTATGCAGTCCGCACGATTAGGCGGCTGGCCGATGAAGCCACAGCTAGGCTAGTTTATTTTAGTTACTTCCATAGTGTAATGTCGTATGGAATTCTTCTCTGGGGTAAGGCAGCAGACATTCAAGTTATTTTTGTTTTACAAAAACGGGCAGTACGTGCCATTTATAAAATGAAGTCCCGGGACTCTTTGAGACACAAATTTAAAGAAATTAACATTCTCACAGTAATCTCACAATATATATATGAAAACTTACTGTATACTCATAAGAATATGGCTTTCTTTAAGAAAAAAAGTGATGTACATAGTATTAACACAAGAAATAAGAACAAATTGTACATACCCAAATTTAGATTAGAAAAAGTGAAGGGGTCGTTTATGGGGAATTGTATACTATTTTATAATAAACTGCCAGAAAACGCAACAAAACTTCCCGTTAGAAGATTTAAATCCTACATAAAGAATAATCTTATAAACAAAGCGTATTATACTGTAGATGATTATATAAATGATAAATCCTCGTGGCCTGATGTCGCTCTGCCACTCGACAGCTAAATATTGATTTAGGTACTTAATTTCATTTTGTGTAACATTTGTCTACTTTAATTATTTTTAAGCAAATAGTTATTTTATCTGTAAGTTTTAATTCTAAATCAAGTGTAGCGTGTGTTGCTTTTTGAATTTGTGCTGAAGCTCTTTAGTTATTTTTTTTTATTGCTGTACCTACGTACTTGAGTAGTAGGTACTTTTAACTTTTAATTATTATTCTTGTTTGAGCCTTCACCTTGTTCGATTGGCACCACACTGGAGCTCTACATAGCATTAAGGAAAGGATCATAAAAAAAAAGGTAGACCCCAAGCCGTGTTTGTTGCCTGATTCTTCTAGGCTTGGTCGCGTGGAATCGGCGTAGCTTCACCTAGTTCCTAAGACGTTTCAAAGTGATCCTTGTGATTTTATTGAAATAAATGATTTTTGAATTTGAATTTGAATTTGTTTAAATGTGTATACCTACCTTTAAGCAACTTGACTCGTGATAGCACAATTTTAAAACTCTTTGGTTTTTTAGTGCTATTTTTAATTTTGTTTTTATATTTTTTTTGTGTAAATGGTAAATGATAAAATCAAAACTGCGAGCATGGATATGCTCTCAGATCCTTGAAGATATCTAAGGGGTATCGTTACACTATGTGTAACTAATTAGGTACTTCATGTTCGTGCTGAACGACGAGTGATGAACATAAGTGGCACGGATAAGTTTCGTGTAGATGATGAAGAACGAGACGAGAAGTAACATGAGGATACAGAGTCTACATCCGCAACCGATAGACGATATATCGTGGCAATAATCAGGTCAAAGTTTCGACTAAGTATACCTATTTTGAACGATGGAACGACCGTCATGATTTTTGACAATCATCGATGTTCGTCATCCTACTTTAACATCACTAAAAACAATACGAGAATTTGAATCTGACAACGAAACAAATGTCACGATATATCGTAGGTACTTTATCGTTTAGCAGAGTAGACCTCAAAATGTTAAATAAATGTTAATACTCAAGTGTCGATGTCATTCCATCGAGTTGTGAAGTGTAGTTCACATATTTACGAGCTACTAACTTTTTTTTCAAGTTGACTAGCAACGTTTACATTGGTGAAATAATTGCTATTTATCTAACTTTACAAATATAGCTATTGCACAACGGAGACCGCCTAAAATAAATACATCAAATTGGGCACATTTACGATAGCTCAATCAACATCTATTCTTGTCTATTGTTCCCAGCTAGAAAAGGACATATCACAACATTCCACACAGCAGTTGCAATATTGACATTAATAAATCGTATTTCTACTAGAATATACGTGAGATAAGGAATAAATAGGTTAATAGAGTATTTGGATCTTAATTAATATGACTGTATTGTGCTAGAGCACAGTAAATGACACAGGGCTGATCTAACTGGATTTAACTACTCTAAGGGAAGATTTATATTAGACCGGGCCGTGTCCAGGCCGGGCCGGAGCCTTTAGTTAGTAGACGTGCCCGGACGGGACACGGATCAGGCACAATTTTATATAAACTGCTTCATACAAAATGTATGTAACGTTTCAAATCCGTGTCCCGTCCGGGCCACGTACACGGCACGCCCCAGTCTAATATAAATCTACCCTTAATCAGTTGGTATTGGACGGTTAAATAATGATGGCGATTCGATTGTGTCCATGCTAAAATTTAGGATTCCTAAAACACGATCGCTATACCTTTTACGTTTAATGTTAAATTCGCGTAACCTCAAGATGACAGTCCTAAACTTAGGATATTTATTTATTTACGATGCTGCCTGCGATTTGGAAACGTCAACCTAAAATCAATCAATATTATGTAAATTGGTGTTAATAATGATACTCGAATGTGTAAAATATGAGAAATAAAATTGAAAAAAGTCAATAAACGAAATTACCCTAATATTAGGACTTTAGGACTGATATTTGCTTGATAAAGAATGAAACCTTTCGTATTTTACCAATTTTAAGTTATTTTTTCAAAACAACAGAATTGCCAATTTGCATTTTTGCAACAATTGTGCATTTTAATATCAGTGATATGATAAGCGAATGTGGGTGGAGTGGCGTTTATTATGCTATGTGTATCCATATGCATATGAGGAGTCGTTGGATTCGTCTCAATTGTGGGACTGCTATAGGCTACCATATTCATTTAAATATGTAGGTCCCCCCCCATAAAAGGGGGGCATAACTTTTTTTTTTAAATTATCATAACATTTTGGTAAATTATCATAACATTTAATGAAAGCTACTAAATAGGCCAATCCAAAAAACTCCAGGCACAAATTCTAAATTTTTTTTTTTTTTTTAAGTTGTATCTTGTTTACGGATGGGAATATTGTAAAAAATATGCACTTTAGACTACAACGTTATTCTAGACTTGGTCACGAGAAACTACAATAGCTTCACCTAGCTCCTGAGACATTTCAAAGTGATCCTTGTCAATTTACTGTAATACATTTTGACTTTGACAACTCACAAAAACGTTTCAAGGTGTTTCTTGTGATTTTACTTTACCTTTATACATTCAAAATATTGTTCTAAATATTAAAAATTAAAATAGGGTCACAACTGTAATTCCCAAGTACAGGTAGACATCCTCTCAGATCTCCAGGCGCTTAGATCCTTTGAAGATGTCTAGTGGCTATTTAGCAGTTAGCATTCCATACGTATGCTGCAACAGCGAGAGTTGATGCAGCGCTGATTTTCAATGGAGCCATAGTGCGTGTGGGGCAGCATACTGTATAATCACACAGTGCATATATTTACATTACATTTACTGAATAGCAGAATTCTAGTATTTATTCGTCGTGATTTCATACAATCATAAGACAAAGGTCACGATCATCATTCAACCGCATGCTCTTTTAATGAACAATCATACTTGTTTATAATTCACAATACATTTAAGATTATCTTCTTATTACACCGACCACACATTCAAACGAGACGCGTTTGCCTAGTAGGAACCAAGACTTTCGATCATAAGGTCGTGGCTTCAAATTCCTGTCATGCACCGATTCGAAAGTTTATGTGTTTACACTTCTACTACGATACACTAAAACATCGAGCCAACATCAGTTATTTATTATTTTCTTTTTATATGTATGCAAAAAGTGGGTATGTGCAAACTTAATGTTTGGTCATGCCTCTAACTACCTTCCTAAAACCTTTTAAATAGAAATACGGCTTATTAGCAGTTTTTTTATTTAAAACTATTAACAACCACAATAGTTTTAACTCTACCTAAAACCTTTTCAAGGTTATGAGTTCCTGAAGATTTCAGTGGATGTCTATCATGATTGGGGATTACAGTTATGAATGAGCCTATTATATATAATAATAATAATTGTTATTGGTTAGTTGCCTACACCAATTTGTAGGCAACTAACAAAGAAATTCAGATCTAACTAACAAAGAAATGCAAGAATAACCTCTAACTAAAAGTACTAACTCAAATTACGATAATTACAAGTATTCCCAAAGAGCGTTGGCTTCAGGCAGGCGGCCGGTTGTAAAACAGCCAAATCCACTTCGCAACATGTCGTACCTACCCCACATTAAGGCCCTGTATGTCGACGATTGCTCTTTTTCGAAACGAAAAAAGAAATACTTCTGAACAAGCCACATCTCCTATTTTATAATGTATAGTATATGTGAATAAAAATATACCCATCTTTAATCACTTCGATAAATAATCCTACCGACCGCTGCAATGACGACAAACACACGGGGCACCATGGGCGGCGCGTGGTCCGCCTTTGCTTTTCGAATAAATAATTGATATAAATTATGTATAATTACAGTCCGACCAGAAAGAGTAGAAATTAATTATCGAGGAACTAAAATTTACTATAAACTGGCAACTCCTTATGAATGTCAGTTCAGTGGCCAGTGTGGCCGCTATAGTGAATTTGTCGCCAGATGCAGCTTTTCATTACAAAATTTATTTAAATTTAATACTTATATATTTTTTAGCTGAAGTTTATGCCTATTTATATAGATATTATTACTTAAATTCAAAAATCGTCCTTGGATATTCAAAAATTAAAGCATTCGTATGGTTTTGAAGAGTTATTATTAGTTAAATTGTCATCCACCCAATGATAAAACATATAAAATATTAGTATTCACGAACTGATTTAAGCGTGTAGGTTTATTTTATAACAATAGATAATAAAGAACAAAAAACAGTCCTGGAAAAATAATTTCTCTCCACCAAAAATCTTGCAGTTTTTTTTTGTTTTTTAACAGATATAATTTTTAGGTAGCGGCAACACACACAGCAATGTCGGGCGAGTTGTTTGTTTTGTTTGTTACGTTTAGTGTTTGTGTTGTATGTAGTGTTTAGTGATTTATTCATATAAATCACAAAATATGAACAAAACTATACGCAGTGGGGCTCGTCAAGTTATCTATAAAGTGTTTATGAGATGTTTGGCCGAGTACCAAGCCGGCAAACTACTGACTGAGTTAGGAGACGTTTATAAACGAACAGCGGATTTGACCGGTAAGTAGATGATTATAAAGAACATCACTGGTCGTAAATTGTTATAATCATCAAAAGAATCGTGTAAATCTATGCAAATCATATTATAATTTCTTCGTTAGTGAATCGTATCTTGTAGTGCAACCCTTCATTTTTATGTTTCAGGCAAATCTGAAAGTACTGTTAGGAGGATTGTCGACGAAGGCACAAAAAAAAGTGGAAAGTTTGGTACCCGCAAAACACAGAAAAGGTCGACCTAATAAAGTGCTGGCTGATTTTGATATAAGTGCGATCAGGCAGAAAATTCATAATTTCTATGCAGTTAGGAAAGAAGTTCCTACATTGTCAAAATTGCTAGTTTTTTTAAAAGAAGATATTAACTATGACGGAGGTAGAGAACATAGAAGACAATTGTTGAAAAAAATTGGGTTTACTTTTAAAAAGTGCCAGTCAAACAGAAAAGCTTTACTGGAAAAAAGTAACATTGCAGCCAAAAGAGAACAATATCTCGAAGTAATCATGGAAAATAGAAATTTACCTGAAGAGCTTCAGAAAGATATAATATATTTAGATGAAAGTTATATACACTCATCATATAAAGTGAAAAAATGTTGGCAGTCCAAAGAGACTGTTGGTGTAATGAAAGATATTTCTAAAGGAAAAAGGTGGATTATAGTGCATGCAGGAAGTGAAAAGGGATTCGTTCCGAATGCCCTTCTGATGTTCAGCGGTAACAATAAACAAGAAGATTACCACTCTGAAATGAATAAACATAATTTCACAAAATGGATATTAGAAAAATTGATTCCTAACTTAACTGAATCGTCAATTATAGTAATGGATAATGCACCATATCATTCAGTAATTAAAAATAAATGTCCAACATCTGCATCGAAAGTTGATGAAATAAAAACATGGCTAACTGAAAATAATATTCCTTTTCATGAAAATTTAAGGAAACCGATGTTGCTTGCTCTGGCTAAGCAACATAGACAGATTCCTGTCTATGAAATAGATGAGTTGCTATCGGAGCATGGGCACACAGTGGTCAAGCTACCCCCCTATCACTGTGATTTAAACCCCATAGAGCTTATCTGGGCTCAAGTAAAATCCAAAGTAGCCTTACGCAATGTAGGAGCTTCAAATATAAAAGAATTGACTGAAAAATTATTCGGCAGCATTACTCCAATGGACTGGAAACAATGCTGTGAACATGTGAAAAAAATCGAACAAGAATATTATAAGCGTGGTCAAACAATGTACCAAAACATAGAGCAGCTGGTAATACAACTTGGGGAAGAAAGCTCTAGCGAATCTGAGAGTGAAGATGAAGATGAAGATAATTGTGTTCTACCACAACATTCTGAATATCTCAGAATGTTGTGGTAAAACACAATTATCTTCATCTTCATCTTCCCCTTCTTCATTCCCCAAGTTGTATTACCAGCTTGGAGTAATTATTTTTTGATTTATTATATTATTATTAAACGAAATTGTATTTTATTGTGTTTTTTCCTCTATATTATGAGTATACAAAAAGCGAGTAATCATGAAAATAGTGTCAAAGGACTGGGTGAGAGCCATTTAATTGTTCTTAGAAAAAAAATCGAAATAGATTTTTTGTTTATGGCACAAGACTAGGAACCCAAAACAATTTCTAAATTTAATTACCGCACAGCTTAATCTAAAGAAGCTTAGATATCTTTAATGCACGTAGTGGGCTTCTTTCTTATTCAGGAATCACAATACAGTAATACACCTTAACGATAATCATCAATGAATAGCAAAAATTTGTTTTTTAAAATTTCGAAAATATATAAATTTATCAAGTATCAAGGACGTTCTGCCGTAGTATGTAGAGTGATACGTGGTGATACCATGTAAAAGATAGTGGCGCCCTCATTTATTTTCTACTCTTTCTGGTCGGACTGTACTTATCACAAACCTATTCTAGTAAAAATCTAGATCTACATATTACCTATCTTTAACAATAAATCACAAGTTGATCTTAATAGTAGGTATCAAAGTATTTCGATCATAAATTCTAAAACTTATCATTTTGAAATAATATCTTTATCGTTAAAAGTTTCTGCTATTATGTTTTCAGCTTAATAGAAATCTAGGTAGGAACCTGAAGTAATATATTTATAAAAATAGGAGATGTGGCTTGTAAAGAATTATTTCTTTTTCATTTCGAAAAAGAACTATCGTCGACATACAGGGCCTTAAGTGGGAAAAGGAAAAGAAAATGCTAACTTTTAAATTACTATAATAATATTTTTATTGCAATTTCTGAGTTAAACATTGAATCAAAGTTTAAAGTTCAGTTCTAGCGTTGTACCAATTAAAATGCAAAGTATCAACAAAATAAAATGGAATATATTGACATTATCCAGCAGAATTTCTGATAGCATCATCAATAGTTATATAACTGAGAACTGAAAAGGGTTGGATCATAATCATAATCTGACCCCAAAAAGATATTTTGTACACAGGTTAAAAACAAGATATACAATTGGTAAAACTTTTTTATTAGCTAAATAATAAAAATAAATAATAATAAAAACCGGCCAAGTGTGAGTCGGACTTGCACACGAAATGTTCCGTATCCATAAAAATGCCAAAAAGATCATGTTTGTTGTTATAACGGCAACAAAAATACATCATCTGTGAAAATTTCAACTGTCTATCACGGTTCATGAGATACAGCCTTGCGACAGACAGACAGACGGACAGACAGGTCTTAGTAAATGGGTCCCATTTTTACCCTTTGGGTACGAAACCCTAACAATGAATAACTATGGTGCGAGTTTTTAGACTTTATGCAGTCTTGCTATCAGTCAATTGCTAATGCAATTGCAAAATAAATTTGTCGAATTAGCTTCCTTATGCTATGTATATTCCGAGTTTTGTCCAAATCCGTTTGGTTGTTTGGGTGTGATTGAAGCACAATCATCCAAACACACTCATAAAATTTCGGATTTATAATATTAGTAAGATTTCTATATAACAAATAGACATAAAAACTTAAACAGTAGAGTGGCTAGGTGTAGGTTCATAACTATAATAAAAACATACTTACATAGCTTTTACAAGTTAGGTACAACTAGCTAATAAACAAATAGGAAAACTATGTCAATGCAAGACAACTCCGTGAAGCCACACAAGTTCTTTCTTGAACTCGAAATGAAAAATGAAATAGGATCACGACTGTAATCCCCAAGTACGGTAGACATCCTCTCATATCTCCAGGTACTCAGATCCTTGAAGATGTCGAAAAGGGTTAGTCAGAGGCATATCCAAATATTACATTTTTTGGTACATGCCCACATTTTGCAGTAGGTATATAGAATTACACATGTGACAGGTTGCAAGCCCGTCGCCGCTTACAAGAATATAATCATGTCCGATAGACCTTTGCTATTAAAAATTCGGTAGTAACGTCTCAACCATTATGAATTATTGTGCTGCAATTTTTACAAACTATATTGTCCATTAATACTCAAATGATAGATTAAATATATTATGTTATACTATAGTGTAGCTACTTACAATGCATATTTATTATCTTATTTAGTGAAGCAAGTATATAGAGAACTGGTTTTACCTATTAAATAAATAAAATATTTATGTATTCTATCAGTCATCTGATTCCAATAGTACAAACTTTGCTTAGTTTGGGGCTAGATGGCGCTGTGTGTAAAGTCCGCCAATATTTATTTTTATATTATTTAAGAAATATGAAGCGTATAAAATGTACATAAGCATTTTAATAAATCATTAAATACTAAATTTATCAATAGTTAAAAAATGTTTCATTCATAATTTATGAGTAGATTATGTTAGCAAGCATACTAACTAAATGCAATTTGATAACAGAAAAAGACAATTTCAAACTTGAATGAATCCACTTTACAAACAAGTTTGAAAGTATGAATCATCAAAACATTACTTGTTACTTAAATTGACACCATGAACTGATTTAGCCCGCTTCATATGGAAAGACCTAAACAACAAAGCTGTATTTATCACGATAAACAATCGAGAAAAGCGTTGATGTGCTAAAAAAGTCGTTCAATGCTGGGAAAAATTCAATGGGAACAAAGTTAGGTAAAGTTCGCTGAATGAAACGTGGGTAAAAACTTCGTGGGGGTACTCACACTTCGAGAATTCTGTCCCCCTTCCTGATGCCGGCCTGTTCCGCTGCCCCCTGTTCCAAAACAGCGCTGACATGCTGCAAGGGGGCATACAGCTCCCCATTAATCGATCTTAGCTGCCCACCTTCGGACACTTGACCGCGAACGTTAAAACCAAAACCAGTGTCTGTTTTGTATATCGTAACACGACGCGGGCCATTCGCAATCTCTGTAATCTTATTATTCTTGTCTGTTCTTGTAATACTGTTTTTATCGGTTTCCGTCTCGGCCATTTTGGACAGTTTCCATTTCACCACAGACGAATAATTGTTTTGATTTGACTCCAAGAGATATTTTGACTTGACTGGTTTTGTTCAGTTGACGTTTGTTTTGCTTAAAGAGATGTACCTACCCAGTTTTATTGTTGCCGTAAAATATAAAGCCGGGAATCCAGCAGACTTATCTTACAAAAAAATATTGATATTTGACTTTCAGTGATAAAATGTTGGCGAACAAAAAGCGAGTGTGGATTTAAGATGTCCAACAAAGTTTCATAATGTAGGTTCCCTACTTACTTATGCATGCCTCTACCGATGGAAAACAACGTTGCGTGTTGCGTTCGCAAAAAGGGGAGGAGTGAATACTACTTGATTGTATTCAGGCATCAACTGGAGTATTTTTTATTATTTTATAAAATAAGTAAATGCCTTAGTTGTTTCGTGTTATAAAATTATCTAACCCCTCTGGCTAATTGGCATTTTCCGGCATTAGGCACACTGACCTTATATGCTCTTTGACACTGACCAGAGGTCAGTGATTAGGCATCAGAATAGATAGTTGTTACATCTCTAGTGGAAATGGCATAGACAAATTAAAAGGTAGAAGCACGATCAATATTTCATTGATGGATAAACAAGTGTACCGCACCGACAAGCTATTAGATTGATCGTTCAAACGCATCCGTTATTGAAGCTGCGCCTCTGGCGGTCAAGATCCAAGAACTTTGCTTTCGAAGATATTATTTTTTTATTGTCATTTCCACGCCAAGAATAATAAATAAATAAATATTGGTGGACATTTTACACATCGCACTCTAGCTCCAAACTAAGCTAAGCTTGTACTATGGGAACTAGATAACTGAGAATACTTAAATACTTTTTTTTTTGTAAATACATACTTAAGATACATACTAACACCCAGACACAGAACAAACATCTATGTTCATCACACAAATAATTGCTCTGGGTGGGGATCGAACCCACAACCTACAGAGCTTAAGGCAGAGTTACTACCAACAGAGCCCTGAGCTGTGAGGCCGTCGATAATAGAAGTAGTATGAAACCATACTAAATAATGCTAATGTAAAGATTTAAAAATGTACGTTTACTTGATTAGGGTAACAGTTTTACACATTTACACACATGTATTTTGTAAATATTCTGTAATATATTATTTGATGATGTTTGTTTCTAATTATACAGTCATTTACACACATACAAATACATTTTGATTCCCAGCGCCGTTCCGATGTCACGTCGTATTTTCGAGGTGACATTTAGGTTTTCGAACAGAACAAACCTATTTAGTCACCAATGTCAACAGTTACGCTGGCTCCTTTTTTTAGTGAAAGTATCTTGGAATTTAAACATTTTATTTTCATATCTCGCCTCCTCAATCGATGTTGCAATATTTTTACTTTCTGTCTTAAGTCCACGATTGTCCTTTCATTTTGACTTAAGTTTAACGCATCATTGGTTCTATTTACTCGTATCTGAAGTGCAGTACTGTCTTGATTCTGAAATAATATTACAAATAATTTTATATTTAAACAATTGCATAATTGAGGAATGTGATGAGGGAGAATGAAGCAAAATAAGTATCTCTGCCTACCCCTGGGAAACAGGCGTGATTTTATGTATGTACTTATGTATATAATAATATTAATTGTAGTTACGTGATTGAAGGAAATGGAAAAAAAAAATTTAATAAATGAACTAACACATCATTTAGCTGCACTATTTTTATAAAATTGATCCATTGATTGAAATTGATATTTCGTATTTCAATAAATCACGTGACCTTTGTCAATTACAACGGATCGTCTAAGGGGCACTTATGCCACTTTGAAGCCATTTTTGCAATTGGTTTATTTTTTAGTTTTTTTTTAGCCTGTCCTCAGCTCAGTTGGCAGTCATACTGACTTCTTTGCGTGTTTTCGATTACCACTCAGGACAAACATTTGTGTGATGAGCATAGATGTTTGTTCTGTATCTGAGTATTATGAGTATCAATTAATTATTAATAATATAAAAATCTACTTACAGAGAGTAAATGACTTGATGGAAGTGGACCTATTAACATTGTACGAGGTTCCTGGATTGTGTTTCCGAGCACAGGCATTACAGGTATCTTAAAAAAAACATGTTAATTAGTACCTTTCTGTGTAGAGCCAATGGTCATCCTGTATTGGCCCATCATGACCACTATGGCCATGATGGGCCAATAAAGGCAATCGGCCAAGGCAGGCGCTTAGATCCGGTAGTTAGAGGCACGTACAAACACAATATGTTTGGCACAATACCCACATATTGCAGTAGTTTGCATTCCATGCATGACAGGTTGCAAGCCCACCGCCGCTTAAAAGAATACTAACTGGTTTCCTCACAATGTTTTGGGCACGTGTATTTCATAGATAAAGCCATTGTTCGGAATAGCATTTACTTACAGTAGTTTGTAGGTGACTAGAAGGCAATGGTCCTATAACCATTGTTGGAGTTTCTTGATGTGTGGTGACCGGTGCAGGTCCCTGAAAAGATAAGGGCAATTAAAAATAATTGGTAAATTAACGCGGTAAATACCAACCTACCAGTTTGATTATGAAATAAATAGGACTCTCAGATCTGCGGGCAGGTAAATATCTGAAGGTGGCAGTAAGAGGCACGCCCAAAAATTACATTTGGCCCACATGCCTTAATTAATAATTTGCAAGCCCATTGCTACTTCAACTTGTAAGAATACTAAATTGGTACCTTAAGTCACGATGTTTTCCTTCGCCCTATTTATGCAAATGTAAGTATCATATAATGCAAATAAATCTCTCGGATTTTAACTATCTTGTCATTGGCCTTTTCCAGGACCATCGTACATCAATCTAGTCATTAAATTGATGCAGAATGACATCAAGGCATCATGGTGACATCCTGCATCTATTTCTACTTAGAATAAACGGAATTAATCGAATAAATAGGACAAATAGGATAAATAGAATAAAAATAATAAAAATAATAAATTGAAATAGATTATCTATTTTTACAAGATGCATTTAAACTTACAGATGGTGGATGGCTTGATGGTAGTGGACTTATTACGAATGTTAGTGGCTCCTTATGTATAGTTTCTGGCGTAGCTATCTGAAAAATAAAAGACAATAAAATATATTTAAAGTTATATTAGTCTAACAGTAGTTTACTTTTAATAATAGATTTTATTGGTTTTTGGTGGACATTTTACACATCGCCATCTAGCCCCAAACTAAGCAAAGCTTGTACTACGAGAACTAGACAACTGATAAAACGCTTATATGCTTTTTTTGTTGTAAATACATAATGATAAATACTAACACCCAGACACAGAACAAAAATATATGTTCATCACACACATATTTGTTCTGTGTGGAGATCAAACCCATTAGAATGTACCTACTCATAAAAATGTTTGTAATAAAGAATTAGAGCTTGATTAATAAATAATTAACATCGATGGAAATTTCAAACAGTGCCATCTAGCTTCAAACTAAGCTAATGGTTATTATTAATAATAATAATAATACACTAATAGAACAACTAATAGAATAATTTATCTATACTAATATTATAAAGAGGAAAGATTTGATTGATTGTTTTTTTTTGTTTGTTTGTTTGCATCGAATAGGCTCCGAAACTACTGGACCGATTTAATAAATTCTTTCAAAATTAGAATCCTACATTATCTCTGATGAACATAGGCTATAGTATATTTTCAAAAATGTTAGGGATCCTTATGAAAACTTCGATAATGTAACCCAACGTGTGAAAAATAGCGAAAAAAATCCTTGTATTGCGTAAGCTATAAAAATTATGAACAATAGAGCAAAGTGATGTACTACAGTTTTATAAAGGACATCAATATCTACAAAAAATACCATATGTCTAACTATTCGGGACCCCTATTAAAACTTCGATAATGTAACCCAAGGTGTAAAAAATTTGCCATAAAGTCTTTATTACACCTGTGCGACGCCGGAGCGGATTGCTAACTAGTACATTATAATTTGAAAAAGACTATTTATGTATAATTTATTTAACTTACCAGAGGCGGAGGGTTTAATGAGGTATCTTCGTAATCATGATCCAATGCTATATCTATACAATTTTTGTTTAATTCGCTTGAAAGTGTCTGAAAAAATATAAACATTTTCTTAATAAATATTGGCGCCGTCTAGCCCCAAACTAAGCAAAGCTTCTACTATGGAAACTAGATAAACTGATAGAATACTTACATACTATTTTTTTTATAAATACATGGTACACAATATACATTATAACACCCAAACACAGAACAAACATCTATGTTCATCACACAAATATTTGTCCTGAGTGGGGATCAAACCCACAACCTACAGTGCAGAAGGCAGAGTTACTACCAACTGAGCTGTGAGGCCTGTCACTTGGAGAAGTAATAACAAAATTGCATTATCTCTTTACCAGGTGATCCAATTTCGATGATTTTTTATTCTTTTGTGTAAAGAATAGTCTCAAGTTGGTCCCATTACAATTATATTAATGTAGGAATAACAGTTCTTTCATAAAACTTAAAAAACTAATATCATTCCTTGACTTTTCTATTGGTTAAAACATTTTCGTCCATTTTCTTTTTAAGTTTTTAAATCTAGTTATTATGATATATTATATAATAGCTGGAAACTTACTGATGGTGGAATGGCTCTCTCATAGTCATGATCAAATCCTACTAGTTCCTTCTTAACCAACAGGGGTTCCTCTTGCATATGAGTTGATGAAAATTCAGCATTCTGTAAGATAATTATTGTTGTTTAATTGGGTGTTAGTTATGTTTTTTAACTGTCATTATTTTACAGTTTTTACTATTTGGCTAAAATGTTAATTTTTTTGTAATTTTATTAATGTTTTTCTTAAAACACATAAACACACATTATGTCTTTTGATTCTTTGTGTAGTTTTTACCAGAAACTAGCTACTACAATCAGTCTATACAAATATTTGTAAATCATATCAACATAGGGCAGATGGGCTTGTAACCTGTCACATATGCAAAATGTGGCTATTGTGCCAAAAAAATGTTTGGACATCCCTCTGACTACCCTCTTTAGACATCTCCAAGGATCTAAGCGCCTTGAGATCTAAGAGTATGTTTACTGTGTACTTGGGCATTACAGTTGTGATTCTATTTTTTTTCTGCTGCCTATTTTTGTAGCACAATTTATTTGTTTTTCTAGTTTTAAGTTATTTATTATTTATGGTATTCAAATAAACATTTTTTGATTTAATTTGCTGTACCAAATTCAAACCAATATGGCACTTGACCACAACATTATTGTTATATTTAAACTCACATGCACAGTGCTAGATGAAATACAGGTTTCATCATCACTATAATATTCTAGTTTCAATTGGTCTTTTTCCGTTGTAAGTTCCTCAAATGTGTTTGATGGTTCTTTTAACTGAAATATAAAAAAAAAATTACATCATTTGTAACAAATATTACGATAGCCATACTGACATAATTACATTAAAAACCGGCCAAGTGCGAGTCGGACTCGCGCACGAAGGGTTCCGTACTATTATCAAAACGGCAAAAAAATCACGTTTGTTGTACGGGAGTCCCACTTAAATATTTATTTTATGCTATTTTTAGAGAAATACATCATATGTGAAAATTTCAACTGTCTAGCTATCACGGTTCACGAGATACAGCCTGGTAACAGACAGACGGACAGCGGTGTCTTAGTAGTCCCGTTTTTTACCCTTTAGGTACGGAACCCTAGAAACATAAAAAATAATTCATAATATCTCATAACCTACCTATTTACCTAACTACGTAGTTAGCATTCCACACGTGACAGGTTGCAAAGCCGTCGCCGCTTTCAAGAATACTAACAGGTTTCCTCACGATGTTTTCCTTCACCGTTATAAACACGTGTAACACGCATGTACATTTTTCGAACAGAAATATCCATTGATTTAATAATATGAAATTAATAATATCTACCTAGGTACCTATTTACCTAACTACATGAATTCAATAATTCAATTTCAAACTTTTTAGTCGATCATGTGAAGTACCATCTATTTACCGACTAACTTTACCGATAGTGGTAAAATAGCGCCACCTTCCAGCCAAATTGCAAACCTCTTTCATCTTACCTCTCAAACCCCGAGCGGTCGTATGAGATCGCGAAAAGTACTTATATTAACGTAGTAACATCACATGAAACTAGATGGCGCTGGAATGCAAAAATCAAGTTTGTTGTATGGGAGCCCCCCTTAAATATTTATTTTATTCTGTTTTTAGTATTTGTTGTTCGAGCAGCAATAGAAATACATAATCTGTGAAAATTTCAACTGTCCAGCTATCATGGTTCATGAGATACAGCCCTGTGACAGACAGACAGACGGACAGCGAAGTCTTAGTAATAGGGTTCCGTTTTTACCCTTTGGGTACGGAACCCTAAAAATGAATTATCATGCATACATAAATATTAAATAATTAATGGTACAAAATGTAGGAGTATTCAGCTATATTAAGAGATTTATAAACTACAGTCTCTACCGAGTATCATTAGCTAATTTGTATGAAATCCAGCACAGTGCCTCTAGCGGTAACTACACTGAACTAACATCTTTCATACAAATAGCTAAGTATACTTAGAAGCGACTGTAGTTTGGAAATCGCATTATAGGGCTGAAGGAAAATTATTAATGACGATGTTTTAGACTTACATTATTATTATTTGCTACTGGGCCCATCCGTTTCGTAGATTGAGGTGGGTTTTTAGATGTCTGAAATAATACATTTTTAAATAGAGTTTGTATAAATATATCCAGGGAAGTCATTTAAATTTTGAGAAGATTTTTGCTAGTTTTCAGTTTCTTCTGGTTTTCCTATTTTTATATTTTAATCTATAATAGTATCCAATTGGACAAAGATTATTCTTAAAGACAATATAATTTCTTTAATTTTAACCCCTGGGGGCTGAGGTTTGTATGAGAAGTTTACATAGGTACCGGCATGGTACATCGATGTACCAACATGGAATTATAATGAATGACAAAAAATGTGACATACTTTGGGAAATATTGACGGAATGACACCCGGTCTTAATGTGGAACGATGAATGGATATGTTTAAATCATCTGGTCTAAAATGCAGGCTGCACACTGTTGATGAAGGATGCAATTTTGCTGGTATAACTTTTTTCCATTTTGCCCTTAGAGCTCTGTTGTTAGGTACCCTGTAAAAAAAAATCATCAGCATGAAAACATGTGAATATACACACAAAACTCAAAAAATAAATTTAAGTATTTCAATAGAATCACAAGAATCACTTTGAAACGTCTTAGGAGCTAGGTGAAGCTACGCCTGTTCCTCATGACCGAGCCTAGAAAAATCAGCCAACAAACACGGCTTGGGGCCTATTTTTTTATTACAATGATCCATTCCATAATGCAATGTAGAGCTTCAGTATGTTGCCGTAAGAACAATGTGAAGGCTCCAACAAGAAAAATAAAGATAATAAACAAGTTGGTAAGTACAATAATAAAAAAAATTAAATAAAGAGCTTTAGCAAAAGTTCTAAATGCAGCACACGCTACACTATACTACATAGTAATAGAATCGGCGTGAACTCACCTATGGAATGAAACTCCACATCCAGGATAGAACTCCTTCATACAACCAGTTACGCAGCAATTTGTTACCATTATCAAACCTAATGTAAATGTAAACTACTCCTCTAGGGTTCCTCTTTGCTCTTTGATGTGAGCGATATTAGAGCCGAAAACCTTGTCTGATTAAAATCTTGCTATTGCACTTTTCAAGTTCAATAAAATTCAATTATTTTCGACAACAACTACATCAAAAATTCCCAAGAAGAACGAGTTAGATGCAGACATTGACATATTATTGACTTTGACAGCATACCATCAATTTAAAAAGTTTTGTATTATCGGTATCGGCTAATTAGGCCGTAACAAATGAAACCTTTGCCTTACCGGCCGTTTTAATTTAAAAATATATTAGGTATAAAATAAATCGCCGTTCTTTTACTATGTATTGTATTGTATGTATGCTGATTGCTGAAGGATCCTAAACGTATATTTTTTTTATCTGTAATTTTTTTGTACGAACTATATTACCGAGTCAGAGTCTTAAAGACAGCGTCATCTATTGTGAATAATTAAGAAACAACAAGCTATGTCGGTAAAACAGTTCTAAAGTTTGCTTAGTAGTCCGTAAGGTAGCGGTTGTGTCGAAACAACGTGGTACAAAATTTCATATTTCTTTCTTTCACAAGTTTCACATCAAAATCAGCTGTGAACATCAGTATGGCCGCTCCATTGTCCAAAAAATAAAATTTGTTTTTGTCAAATCTCATCAAAAAAATAGTAAAGTGTAGTTTTCGTACTTACACAATCATATCGTTTTTAAATAAAAGTAGTGTTAATGTTGACTAAAAAGTGTTGCGTCATGACAGAGACCTCTCACTGACAAACAAAATAATATAATAAAAATTGCGACTCGAGTATTACAGCAACTTGTAATTTCTAATTCGTGCATCGACTTTTCGTTGAGTCGAGGGCCCATGCTACATCTGGATCGTAATAGAGGGTATTATCATGAGTAGTGTAAGATTGAGTTTCGTGTCGGTGAGCAGAATCGCAGTGAGAAGAAACGCATCTCAGTTGTCATCGGGTGAGTTTGATTTTGTGTCGTATTTAGTTGTTTTCGTTGGATTGGCTTCGCTCCAGACTCGTGTCGTGGGAAGTTGCCACAATACTTGCGTGTGCACAACTGTGTTTGATAACAGAACGTGATAGGTTTATCATGTTTGCCCCTGGTTGTAACGCGTGATAGCGCTGGATGGGGCAGCATCGCTTGCGGTTTTTCTTTGCACTGCTTGTAAACTTGTAAATCCAAGGCGAACGGTGGCTGACAAGGTCACGGACTCGCGGACGGCATTCAGACCAATATTGTATAATTTTTGTGTAACACAGCTCTGAACCAATAAAGATTCTTATCTGAAAATACAGTTAGTAATGACTGTTGATTTGATATATTTTATCAATTAATTCATTGTGTAGGTAACACAACTAAATGAAAGTAATCACAATAATTGTTTGGAATCAATCTGTAAGATTGATTTTTATTGGGAAGGTAGGTACAATTAAAGAATCTTGATTAACCTTTGAGCCACTAAACTATGATAGGATCTCATTCAATAATTTTGCTTACAAATGACACTTTTTGAAACTTGGACTAATGCCAAAACATCATCTGGCCCTCATGCCTTGGCAACTAGTACATATTCAGAATATACAAGTTGATGACACAATGTAAATATTGTAACTAGATATATATCTAAACAAAACCATTTCTATGTTTGGACTACCTCTGACTACCACCCTTTGCCATTCTCAAGTTGGTGTTCTAACATTATTGGGGTCATAGTAATTGGGAGCCTATTTAATTAATTTTCTTGGTGAATTTTTATCATTCCTTTCTTAGGCTCACTGGAAGATGTCATAGAATTCTTACAGCTGTTCGAATGGAAAATCCTATTGGTGCATGACCAAGATTCATACCTATCATCGCATTGAATGTCAAACACAGGCGTAGTACTAGGCTTAAATTCTCATTGGTTAATTAAATTTGACTGGCCTCACAGCTCACTTTGTAGTAACTCTGCCTTCTGTGCTGTAGGTTGTGGGTAATAAACAACATGATTGTTTGTTATAATATATCATAAGTATGTACTTAAAAAAAAACTGGCCAAGGGCGAGTCGGACTCGCACACAAAGGGTTCAGTCCATCTATAAAAAAACGGCAAAAAAACACGTTTGTTGTATGGGAGCCACCCTTAAATATTAATTTTATTCTGTTTTTAGTATTTGTTGTTATAGCAGCAACAGAAATACATAATCTGTGAAAATTTCAACTGTCTAGCTAACACGGTTCATGAGATACAGCCCTGTGACAGACAGATGGACAGACGGACAGTGAAGTCTTAGTAATTGGGTCCCGTTTTTACCCTTTGGGTACGGAACCCTAAAAAGCAGTATTAAAGTATTCTATCAGTAATCTAGTTCCCACAGCACAACTAAGCAAGTTTGGGACTAGAAGGTGAGAGTGAATTGTCCACAAAAAAAAATTGGTACTAAAAACCCATCACCAAAAATGACTGCTCAAACTTTATTGTTGAATCAAACCATCCCAAGCCAACTTTAAATTATAGTTAGTCATTATGCATTGACCTGAATTAGTAGATGCATTGTCAAATATACAGATATAAAAAAATGTAATGTATTGAGGTTATTGAATGTGCATTAAATACAAGTTCAATGATCCTGATAATTGACTATTGTTTTGGGTCCCAAAAATGGATGATGATAGATATGTAAAGGGATTCCAAAGCCTGACTGGACACTTATACATTATAATTATGTATAACTAATAACTGTGTATTATTTTCTAATTATTTCATAGTATTCATAAGAGAATAGGATATTTATTTATAATTTATGTTTCGTTATCACTATCAGATGCCTAGCTATCTACACTATCATAAAGAAGTAAAATTGGTATTTTTGTTTGTACAGAATAACTAAAAAACTACTGGTCCAATTTAAACAACTCTTTGGCTTATCAAAAGCTACATTATCAGAGAGTAACATAAACCACATTTTATTTAAAAAAAAATAACGATCCCCATGTAAATTGCATTAATGTAACCTGAGGCATCAAAAATTGCCTATAATCTTCATTAGTACATCCGTGTGAAGCCAGAGTAAACAACTAGTATAGTTTAATGTAAAGGAAATATATAATATACCTACTAGAATTGGCGAATTAAAATTTACCAATTTATTTTTTTGCATAGTAATTAATTATGATATTTACATTGTAAATCAATACATTGTAAAATTGAGCCATATTAATCCAACTAGTGAGAGGCACCTCGACTTTCTGAAGGTCGTGGGTTCGATCACGATCGTGCACCTATGTGTTATTTAAATCGAAAACTAGCCGTCCCGACTGACGTTGTCTTGTCAAATTTCAATAATCCCGCATAATAAAGCACTTTCAGTTTTTTCTGAACTTCACGCTAGATTTTACAATAAGCGGTACGAAATATATTTTTTGACCTATTCATACCAAATATACATATAAAAATTCTTAAATATCTGTCTAGCCGTTTCGAAGGAGTGCGGCCGCAGACACTGTGACACGAGATTTTGATATATTAGATAGATGTATGTGTGTGTATGTACCTCAAACGGATTTAGCTCTGCATATATTGATCATGTCTTTCCCGTGGATAATGACTAAGCAATAATCATGTCTGTTGACTAAGCTGAGAGAGCATATTCTACTTATAAATCTAGTAAGTCCTTACATGGTACCTAACCTACAGGCTATTGCCAGCTTCGTTCGTGTGGTACCTGAAAAAAAGAAGCCTAATTGCTATTTCAGGGCTATGTATATTCCAAGTTTCATTCAAATCCGTTTGATCGCGATTAAGCCACAAACATCCTCACGAACTTTCGCATTTATGATTTAGTAAGATTTAAGCCTACTGTGTGTAAAAATAAACTATGATCTGTGTGTAAAAATAAATATGAGCTTTCAACAAATGACATAATAATGAAGACTCACTTTCGAGCTGCCATTATCAATGCTAGTTATTTAATGCTTTTATTGATGCTTGCCTAAAATGCTGCATCACATTATTGCCTAGATACAAAGGTACCTAGACTATCTAGAATCGTAGAATGTAACGAAAGAGAAAGTCTTTCGTATTACGACATAGATAGTTATCATAATGCTTTGATAGGGTTAGCAGCACGATATTGCAACTGTTAAGTTGCATAGTCACTGCTACAATGTATAGAGCCTATTAGCCAAGGTATTACATGTACCCATTTGTCTTTTTACTCCACTGTTGGGTAGAAAGTGTTTAGCAAGCCAAGACAAGGGTTGCCAGATGATCGGGATTTCGTTGGGATTGTCCCGACATTTCATACAAGTCCCGGAAAAATACAAATTGTCCCGACAAATTTTAATAATTAACCCCAAATCCCGACATTTTTAATTTGCCCAGATATTCTGTTCATCCCATCTGTTAGACCTAGGCCTGTGGGTCTACCCTGGGGGTCTACTTTTGAAAACGATCAACGATATATCGGGAGGGATAAACGTCATTGATTGTTTCTGACTATATTTTGACAATATAGACATCATACATTCTACGACGACGGACGACGATTTCGAAGATCACGGCTTGGCCGAATATATCGGAGCACTGTCATAGATAATGTCGAAATCGTTTTGCACAGTAAGGGCGTTTGTCCACCGCCGCCGTCACCGGACCGTCGCCGAGAACGAGATTATTTCGGGCCGAGTTTAATATGACGTGACGGCGATCGTTTGTCCACCGCGACCGATTTCGCTGGTTTAGTTTGTTCCAACTGTCATGCGTGGTAGTCGCGTTTTCGAAGAAATAAAGTGATGGCTATGTTAAACCGGCGACAACTTCTTCTTCTGCTTTTGTACCTTCGAAGGCGCAGGCGATGCAAAGAATTTTGGGTTCATCCGCTAATACGTGAACGATACATCACAGGGGCGTTTTATGTACACCACGCCAAGTTGCGGCAGCATGACGAGAAGTTTTTCAACTACTATAGGATGTCCACGACTACGTTCGATTATATCCTATATCATATTAAGGATAGCATCACACTCCAAAACACAAACTACAGGACATGCATACCACCAACTGAAATGTTAGCTGTAACGTTAAGGTACGTAGTAAAATACAACTCCATCACTGCAACTAGAAGACGCGTGTTAGTATATAGGGAAGGTCTGTACGTGTACCTACAGTTGGTAATGTCAGTCTGCGTCACTAAGTCAACATGCATCTTCTACTTGCGGCCATGTGTAGGAAGTAATACTTTTTGTATTTTAATATATTTATTTTAATAATAGTATGAATGACAGGTAGCCACCTTATATGATAATATGAATAACAGGGTCCAATTTTATACAGCTACAAGTTACAATTCTACAGGTAAATTGACATTAATGACGCAGTGTCGACCAAATACGAATGCGGCTCCCGTCAATGTTGCCAGTAATTTACCTGTAGCCTGTAACTTGTAGTTTTACAAAATAGGGCCCAGGTAGTTAGATTAAACTTACACACCTACATTTTAGAAAAATCTTGAGAAAATAATTCTCCAATAGATTGTATTTGTTGCTGAGGTGTGAACTGCTGAGTTTCATGCTGGGGTGCATACTGCTGTGTTTCATGCTGGGGTGAAATCAGTTGATTTCCTTGCTGGGGTGCATACTGCTGTGTTTCATGCTGGGGTGAAATCAGTTGGTTTCCTTGCAAAGGTGTGAACTGCTGGGATGAAATCAGTTGGTTTCCTTGCTGGGGTGCATACTGGGGGGAACTGCTGGGGTGAAATCATTTGGTGGAAGTTACCATGATCGCTAGGTGTTGCGGTGCTCGACCACGACAAACGCCTGCGGTTTTTAAATCTGCGAAGCAATTGCATAACTTCGATTCTAAAGTCAAACCTATCATCGTCGTTCAATTCTTTGACGGATGGCAGGAGAGATATCATAAATGCACGGTCATCGTCAATTAATTGAGATTCCGATTCCGCGGGATTTGCCTGTATAGCTTTTAATATTTCTGCATCGACCGCATTTAGCCTTTTCGTTCCCCTTCGAATCGTACTATTCGTGGTAGATGTGAGTGGGGACGGGGAAGGTATAGATTGGTCGAGGTGACTATGTGATGTTTGTTGGCTTTCGGGACGACTTTCAGAATCATTTTGAGTTGGTATGCTTGAATCAGTTTCGTCGGGTGTTACAGTCTTGAGTAGAAATTGTAGGTTATCACTGTAAATGTACTTTTTTTTTGCGGCTTGTCCTGACTTAGTCTTAAGGGACTTTATAAATGTGTCTCGAATGTTACTCCACTTGTTCATGACAGCACTTGCTAAAACAATAAAATTTAACAATTAACTCTTATTACAGATACCTCGCAAGTGGAAATACCTTTACCGATATGTCATATACCTTCCAACTGGGTATCAAGATTATAAGCAGAATAGTGACACAAGTATGTCACCAAATATGGACTATTTTAAGTGGTGAACACTTGGCTGCGCCTACTACTGAACGATGGTTATTGATAGCGGAAGGATTTAAACGAAGAGCTAATTTCCCAAACTGCATCGGTTGTGTCGATGGAAAACACATACGGATTGTAAAATTTCCGAAATCTGGCACTATGAACTTTAATTCTCAATTGTTCTTCTGGCAGTAGTTGATTCAGATTACAGATTCGTATATGTTGATATCGGTTCATACGGTAAAGATTGCGATTCCGCAATTTTTCAACGTACAAACTTCTATCAACTACTCACTGAAGGCAGGTTGAGTATACCTCCACCTGTTCCACTGCACTCATCTCAAAATAACAGAATGCCACATGTTATACTAGGCGATGAAGCTTTCCAGCTCACTGAACATTTATTACGTCCTTTTGGCGGTAACCATTTAGATGTGAAAAAACGTATTTATAACTATAGACATTGTCGTGCACGAAGATACGTTGAATGTGCATTTGGCATTATGGCCAATAAATGGCGAATATTTCATCGCCCTCTAAATGTAAACAAAAAACTTTGCAAAACAATAGTTAAGGCATGCGTCGTTTTGCATAATATTGTACGTGAAAAAGATGGCTACAGAGGTGAGGATATTTTCATGTCTATTATGCACAATGGGCTGACTGATGTACCAAGGGTAGGAAATGTACCGCATGGTGGGCGTACCGCCAATGACATAAGAAATAAGTTTGCTGAATACTTTGTTAGCCCAGAAGGCTCCTTACCTTGGCAGATGAATAAAATCTAAACTTGTAATTACTTAATTAAAAACATAAATAATAAACTACCGTGTACTTACTAATTTCGTCTTTGTTTTTCTGGTCCATATCCTCAAAGTTCGGCTCTAAAAAGGCACACACATCGCGCCATGCATTTCTACGCAAAATTTTATCTTTGGACACTTCCTTGGTTTTATCCCACAAACATTCTTTACTTTCTACAACTTCTATTAATGAATAGATATCGTATTTAAATTTTTTGGCCATTTTTATTACAATGATAATTGATGACAGACAAAATAATAACTGAGCTCGTGTACCTACGATGCGACGGCGACGGCGACGGCAGTGTGTGGACAAGTTCATACGTGTTTTGTATTGCCGGCACATCGGCCCGTCAAAATCTCGGGCCACGTTCTAGCGGTCACGCCGATCTACTCGCAATTTCGGCGGCCGGGATGACGGTGCTCGGATGACGGATGTGCGGTGGACACGCGGCTATAGTAAATGTATGTACTGCTACTTCGGCGCCGTCATCTCGTTCTCGGTGACGTGACGGTGACGGCGGCGGTGGACAAACGCCCTAAGAGCCCTGAATAAAACTCGTAATTTCATTGACGGCACGGTATGTCAGATTCACATTCGTTTTCAACCGACGATTTAGTAGCTAAAATCGTATTCTGTTTATCCGGCCTAGTTCGTCGACAAGCTGAACTTAGCCCCATAAATCTTCACACAGCGATTCATCTCTCCTTGCTTGGTATCTTCTCCTGATTGGGTACTTACCTACTTAGTACAGACATAACATTTCCCAATATGTAACCCTGACATAGATACTGATTTACATTTAATAATACAAAGGATTACTTTAATCTACTCGTTATAATTAAACAAGAAACAAATAAATAACTCCGTGCACTTTCACAATCCCGCAATGAATCATGCTGCTGCATTTATTTTGTAACAAGACAAAATATCATCCGGCCACAACTTACACTGAGGCAGAGCTACTACCATCACCAACTGAGCTGTGAGGCCAGACAATTCTAATATTCTAAATTAACTAATGCAGATTCTGAAGCTCTTTCAAGCAGACTAACATTCGCTGCATCCGGGGTTGAATTTTGTGAATTCCTTTCTAAGTCCATCCCTACATCAAAATGAATTAACCCTCCAAATTTCAATTTTCTGGGACCAGTGGCTTACGCTGTGCGTTGAAAGATCTTTAAGAGTCAGTCAGCAAAAGAGTTATTTATAATGTTTAGATTCATAATGAAGGGGAAGACATCCACTTTCATGCAGGCTTCAATTTCTCGAACTTTGTCACCTAACTAAGGCACATAAACCGTAAAAAAACACATTGATAATTCCGTAAAACCCAACAAGCCGTATCAGAAAGCGAGTAATACAAGCAAGTCCCATTGTCTGCAACTTTTCCGCGATTATACAATGATGTTTCGAATTTGCGAGTTTGCGAGAAATGCAACCTTCTTGTGTTGCAACTTATAACTAACCAGTGCGTGAACGGATAGGGCGCGGAAGTCTTCTGTCGTGTGCAAATTTAAAAGAAGGAAAATATCAAATCAAAAGTGAAATGAGTTCCCAAGAACCCTATTAGAACCACTAGTTTAAAACACGGCAGTTTCCACAAGTCTTACTTTGGGGCTAGATTGCGCCGTGTGTAATGCCGATAGTCAAATAAGTGGTGTGTTAGTAGAGCAAATTCGATTCATGATTATTATGGCCCGGTAGGTAGTAAGGCCATGACCTACTGTAAAATTCATAAAGATAAACGCAAGCCATTAAAAGAGCTTGTTGCTGATTATCATGTCAATAAAATTCCCCTAATAAGGGATAAAGCTCATCAAACCACTGTTTTACAATCAGTGTTTTGAAGGATAAAAACTGTTTTGCAATGTGACTTAACTGTGTTGCTATGAATAACATCAAACTCGCCATGGGCGACAGGTTTTATTTATTTTAATTTCCCCCTGTGCTCGACATCGATTGAATCGAATCTTCTAAGCTTCCTTGTCTAAGTCGGTTCACAGTGAGTGATCACTTGATGATTTTAACGTTTAATTTCTTCGGAGAAACTGGACCGAGACCCTGGTAATATATAGGCTAGTTATATCCGCAGAACTGAAAAGTTTTCGATTTAAATCCCGGCCGTGCATTAATTTTCTGTTCGAAAAATGTACATGCGCATTAACACGTGCTTAGAACGGTGAAGAAAAACATCATGAGGAGTTAGCGGCGACGAGCTTGTAACCTGTCATGTGTGGAATGCTAATTACTGCAAAATGTGGGCATGTGCCATATGTAATGTTTGGACGTGGCTCTGACTTTATTTTTATATAAAGTTTTCTTCGGAATCTCTTAAAAAATATTCTAAGTAAACGTGTTGTGTTCACTGTGCAGTATATTTTAGTTAGTTTTTGAGAAATTAGATTCTATTGACAAAAATGTAAGGGTGATTCGTTTGACCTGAGTCAACGACCAATTTATTGTTTAACAGTTTGCTTATCAATATGTTCCGAGCTGGTTTCAAGGGTAAACGTGACTCTGTGTTATTGACCTTCGCACCTCTTTAGTTATGCGTACGGAAGATTTGTTTTGAGAACTGTGGTGTAGAGAAATTAACAGACCTTTCTGTCCTAGGGGGTCTACTCTTGTAAACGATTAATATTTGAACAATAATCGAGCCAAACCTACCACCACCAGTCGACGAGTCTTGCTAACATTTCTAAGAGTGCGGTTTAGCCGAATATGGCACTGTCGTATCTTTTCGATAATGTCGAAATCGTTTTGCTGAGGAAGGGCCCTGCTTATAATTGCAATAGTTTTAGATGGTGCTTGATTGGTTGTAGTTATCCTGACCGCTGTAGTAGCAGTCGATAAATTTAAATAAAGTGTAATAGATAGTAATAAGATACATACAACTCAAGACGTATAAATAAAATGATCATTATGACAACAATTCAAAACATCTTTTCTTCTTCCTAGGTGTCCAGCAATGCCGCGCTCTCAGACGCTCCTGTCCTCGATCGCTCAGCACCTGCGCAGTTCTATGCAAGAGTTCCACTGACCAGCCACCTCCACATCCTCACTCCTCCAAGGAATCCGTCAGCACAGGTAATGAGAATTTTAAAGGGAATAAGAAAGTCGACTGGAAAATTAAATACATTTATTTGACACTCAAACAGATAGGCATACATAACAAGATGAAGAACGATACATAAAAATACAGGCTACCTACTGCGTGGGTCAAACAAGCTCCATCTCAGCTTTACGCTGCTCCACATGCATGAACCATAACGTGGAGCAGCACTGGTTTACTGACTGAGTTAGAGTCCACAACTCCTATACGTCTTTGAGTACGCCCGGTCTACCGGCAATCGCAAGACATGTTCTTCCTTACTGAAGAAGTATACCGAACCACAGTAACTTGTAACACATTACACTATGGGCTTACATACTCGGATATATGATATACTACACGTGTCCCATTGGTGATAAAAAAACGAGACCAGTTACTGAAAAAAAAAAAAAAAAAATAGGATCGCGATCCCAAACTACGGAGTCATCCTCTCAGATCTTCAGACGCTTAGATCCTTTGAAGATGTTTAGTGGGGATAGTCAGTGGCACGACCAAACATTATATTTGGCGCATACCCACATTTTGCAGTAGTTAGCTGACAAAATAAGCAAAATGAAAACCAACATTTATGTAACACTAGCTGACCCGTGCCCGCTTCGCTGTGCGTAAGACATTTCTAATACCATCGTAGACTTTATTGTAGACGTTTTTAAGGTGTACAATACTGTAGTACATTATTTTGATATATCTCGTGGGGTTCAGCCAGCATTTGCAATGTAAGCGCAAAAAAAATGTGTTTATTTACGACATCACATTAGAAACCTCTAAAATTATCAGTGTTTCTCTACTATATTATGCATGTATTATACATATAAACCTTCCTCCTGAATCACTCTATCTATTAAAAAAAACCGCATCAAAATCCGTTGTGTAGTTTTAAAGATATAAGCAAACATACATACATACATACATACGCGGGAAGCGGAAAGCGACTTTGCTTTATACTATGTAGTGACTATGTCATACGATTAATAAATAGTCCGCTTCGACTTTGCACGGGACACGGGACTAATGAAGTTTATGATACTTACTTTAGGTTACATTATTGAAATTTTGGTTTGGATCTCGATTTTTTTTAAATTAAATCATGGCTTTTGTTAATCGCTGATCGATCGCTGTAGCTTTTGATAGGTGAAATAATTTTTAAAATTGGTCCATTAGTTCTTCAGTTTATTCATTACAATCAAAAAAACTTTTACCTCATTATATAGTAGTGTAGATAATTAATATCCTTCCGGCTAAAACAATTAAAACTCGTATCTAGGAGAGGCAGCTGCAAGTTTGTTTGTATATAATTGAAGATGTTTGATTATTCTGTGCGCAAATAACAACCACTTGACGTTGAACTTCGTTAAACAAATATAATATTTCTAGTGGAAACCTTTGTAACTTCGTTTACGAATTTATTTTTAAACACACTTTCACCCCCGCTGCACTCTCTTAGGGGTTCAATTTTGGAAATAATTTTCTGTTCCTAATACACCCTACAAATTTCAAGTTTCTTGGACCAGTGGTTAAGGACGTGCGTTGGTAATCAGTCAGTAACGCAAGAGTTTTACATATTTAGATACTCCACATTTTGTTTCTTTAGATCCAACTATTAATGGAGCTTGATATAGTGCCAATTCTCACATCATTCCAAAATCCTTGTGACCTCTATGCACAACATGCTATTTGCATGATGCAGAATGCGTCATTGGACGAGATTATAAGTAAATTCTAGTCATAATAGGTCACTCAATGGCATTCATGTTTGACACGACACCAGCCTGTATTACCCCTTGAATGCCCGATGCTATATCACACCAAACCTTCATGTTTCGCTTCAAGTCTTTTTAACCCCGTCGCAAAAAGAGGGGTGTTATAGGTTGAAGTTACTGTCTGTGTATCTGTGTGTCTATGGTATTATAGCTCCTAAACGAATAAAGTACATCCTCTCAGATCACCATGCCATCACCATCTTTGAGGATGTCTGAAGGGAGTAATCAAAGGCACGTCCAAACTTTGCACATGCCCACATTTTGCAGTAGTTAGCATTCCAACATAACAGGTTGCAAGCCTCATCTTAATGTTACAATACAGTTATAGTTTCTCAAAGCCGCTCTTTTCCTAGGCTCATCATCAGGCGGAGGAAAGAAATCAGGCTCCGGTGTCCTCACCTGTCCGAAATGCGGCGATCCATGCACGCACGTGGAGACGTTCGTCAGCTCTACCCGCTTCGTAAAGTGCGACAAGTGCCACCACTTTTTTGTTGTACTCAGCGAGGTGGACACTAAGAAGACCATCAAGGACAATGCTGACAGCAAGTCTGGATTTTACAGGTTAGTTTATATCTAATATAGCGCTATCGTCGTCAGTTCTAGCATCGCAGTAAAAGTTGCTCCGTGGAAGATCTCGCATTTAGGAAAGCCAAGGAAACATTACCTGATCTCCAAGCTTTTAAGGATTTTAGGAAGATTTAAAGATAATTGTGAGTGTGATTGGGAACTTTGGAAGAGGAAGACCTCGGCGTATTTTCTTGGACCAAATAGGTGTTGTTTTGAAAAAAGACCAGGTCAAGAGCTGCTTTAAATCACCGAGCATGCATGAGGAATGTGATGAGAGTGAATGAAGCAAAAGAAGTATGTCAGGATCGTAGAAAGTGGAAAGCTGTGGTCTCTGCCTACCCTTCTGGGAAACAGGCGTGATTTATGTATGTATGTAGGTAATAATTATGTCTACATTACTCAGTGTTTGTTTCAATATTACAGATATTTTGTTTGGATTATTAGTTAGAAAAGGTTGATACACCGATAACATTGCAATATGAATTTAGCATCATTTCTTACAGTCCAAATTGTACTAATTGTAAGTAAATATAACATTATTTTCCTTGGTCTTATTATCAACATTGATAAGTAAATAAACTCACAGAATTGTATTTATTTTTCAATTCAAAGTGTCAGGATAATTATCGTATTGTGCATCGAATTATTGTATAATAATTTACTCGGACGCTACCCAAAACTAAGAAACTGGTGCTCTAAGCACATTCTGATGGCGGCACGAGTAGAATAAGATTAAATCTAGATACCAAATTATAAATGCGAAAGTAACTTGGTTTGTCTGTGACCGCTAGGCCGATGGTGATGAAATTTCATTTAGAGATAGTTTAAAGTCTTGGGACGGACATGACGGACGGATACTTTTTCCCCAAAGTTTTTTTGAATTTCAAGAATATTAATGTTTTACGATAAAGTTGTAAAAAATTGATTTCCTGAATCTACGCGTTCGGAGTCGCGGTTCGACAAATAAACGAGCGCGTTCCTATCGCGACAACCCGGCAGTCAATTACACTAACGTAGTGGACATGGGCAACGTAACGGAAAATTCAACAGCCTACTATGATACGTGATTCGGGGGGTCGGCTTCAACCATCGACCACGCCCCGCGGCAGTCTGTGACATTGCAGAATTTATTTTTTACCGTTCCCCCTGTCCCGCACACCTCAAAGATTTGATAGAATTGTTTGTTTGAAGAAATGAAGCCATTAGGCGTCTATTGGGCTATCTGGTCGATGGCTTCAACAGTGTTAAAACAATAGCAACTGTTTGATATTACGTCATAACGTTTTAAATGTAATGACGCTGATAGACAGGCAATGTTTTTGAACAATACTTGTTGACATTATAAAAGTGAAAGGAGATAGTTTAGCGTCGAGCTCTCATGAAATGATTATCGCAGGCGGTGTCGTGATCTGACTCTGCCTAGGTCGGTGTAACGAAAAAACCGGTCAAGTGCGAGTCAACCCTACGGGGTTCCGTACTATCGAGCGATGTAGAGCGCTGGAAGAAAGTCATAGAGAAACCAATTTTTTTGGATTTTTCTGTATGGTGTGGGGACCGTCTTTGAGATTTAGTTATTTTACTTTTGATTATCTGTTCTGATAGCGGCCACGGTAACACGCATTTGTGAAATTTCAGGTATCTACCTAATTTCGTTCAAGAGATAGAGCCTTTTGACAGACAGACAGACAGGACAGGAAAGTGGATAATATTAATAGGGCTCTGTCACTCTTTAGGTACGGTACCCTAATAACTACAATGTATAAAGCAACTTTAGCATAAAGAGTAATCGAAGGCATATAATCTAAATCTTAAAAGCCTAAATCATACATAAGGTATAATCCTATCTTTACTATGTTTGTAGTCTACTTGTGTAGATCGGCCTTATTACAATTGTACTAAAACTACAAGTACATAATAGCAGATAACATTATATAAAGACACGTGAGTCTACACGTATTTCTTTATTTTGGTCTCAAAGTACGATTAATTACTTTTAGAACTTGATAGCGATATTTAAAACATTGATACATCCTTATGATAAGGAATAGGTCAACGCAATGATATCATACGTTTAACTTTTTACAGGATTATCGGATTTTGATGATTCTTACTTTGTTGTGTAGTGAATTATCACGACGAGGTCCCCTATAATATATATTTTTGTAGGACCAGTAGTTTAGTCATACTCGTATTATCTTATCCTTGCCCTGCATTGGAAAACATCGTGCTTATAAATAAAACAAGATATAACAAATTATTATAAAAACATAAAACCCGACTGCAAAAAAATTATGAACTTAAAAAAAGTTATGCCCCTTTTTTGGTGAGGGGGGCGTAATATTTTGAAAATATATAGCCTATGTTACTCTTACAATTAAGACGAATCCAACGACACCTCATATGTTGTAATCCATCAAGTCGTTTGGGCTGTAGAGCGTGCCAAAGAAATAGACATACATGCATTATGTACATACATAAGAACTAAAAACATTACCCTCCTTCTGAAGCAGTTGGGTTAGTAACTTTTAGACTTTTTCTTTTAGATCAGTCAGTACATTAGCGCAAAAGTTATTATGTTACTTACTACCTTTTACTCGCGACTTTGACAACTTTATTGTAAGTGAAACATTGAAATTCGTGAATTCAAAAGAAAATTTTGAGGAAAAAAAGTAGCCTATTCCGTCCCAAGACTTCAAACTATCTCTATATGAAATTTCATCACAATCGGCCCAGCAGTTTGTCCGCGATAACGTAACAGACAGACAGACTGTAAATACGGCTAATTACCTCGTATTGCTGACGTTTCGAGACAATTTAGATGCCATCAAAAACATAACTTGTAAAAAAAGCCAAGTCTCGCATAGCAACTCAGTTCTTCTACCGTAAAAATTGGTGAGATCCATGTAATACCAAGTCGGTTAATTTATTCAGGGGTCCTTCTGTCTTAAGTTATTACGTAATAACATAAGTCAGAAGGATAGGATTTTTCACTAAAGTTTTTTTAGGATTTTTACACTAAACACTAACTGTGTTTCAAATTTGAAGCTTCTATGTCTGCTAGAAGTGCCTTAAACTTTTGATGATCGTTCAGTCAGTCAGTGAGTGAGTGACAAAATAGGAAACTTTGACTAGTTATAATTCTTAATCTACTGGTTCAAATTGAATGAAATTTGAAACATACCGTGTTTATATAGTGACTGCTTGGTTACTGAAAATTCAGGCTTCTAGTTTTATCCACAACGAAGTTACAGGGGGTCGAAAATGGCCTGAACTGCTTCGAGAAAAGGATGGTACAGCCGTGCCGCTTTATTGCTTGACTTGGCGGGGGCACTGCCGTGCCCCCAGATTAAAACATAAAATTACTTTTTTAAATGCAATTATTGATATTTGTCAGGACAACGTCTGTCACGTGTCGGCTAGTTTATAATATTAGTACAGATTAGGTACGCGGTGTCTGTGCTTATGTGAAAGTTACGCGTATCTATGTAATAACTATAACGATTATGTTTGCGTGAGTAGTACATTTTATTGTGCCATAGAAAGTTGATGCTTCTTTGAACTTTCTGGATTGGATCACAATTTAAAGTTTATCATTTGTAGCTTTGAATTTTTAAAATAACAACCGGTCAAGTTAAGCTTAGACTCGCGTGGAGTGGGTTCCGTATTATAGTTTTTCTGTTCACTAACATTTTTCACTTTCTATCGGAGTTTAAAGACTTGGATGTATTTGTTTAAGTTTTTTTGTAGCTTTCATTCGTTTCGGAAATATATTGAGCGTAATATATTATAATGCTAAATTTTCGTATATTTGTTTTAAATAACTTTTAAACTATGGATTTAAAAAATATAAACAAAAATATATATTTCATTCGACATAATAGACAAGACATAAACACATGATAATGATCCTAATGGCTATTAGTAGCGTTATTATGTAGTAATACGAAAAAGTTCCGTTATTTAATCGGACGTACGGAACCTACATCTGATTACATGTTACAGACAAAGTGATTGTATGTTCGAATTTACATAATCTTAGGTGATTACGTAAAATGCTTAACAATTTTATACAAAATCGTGAGGTTTTGTTAATTATAAAACCGGAACTGCATCAAATCAAATATTTTTATTTGCGATAGTGGAGTAGGTAATTGTTTATTGTTATCTATACTTAAAATTATAAAGTCTAAAGTAACTCTGTATGTCTGTCTGTGACGTTTCACAGCCAAACCACTGGGCCGATTTTGATGAAATGTCGTATAGGGATAGTTTAAAAGTCTTGGGACGGACATAGGCTACTTTTTTTCCTGAAATTTTCTTTTTAGGAATTTAATTATTTTACGATAAAGTCACCTTAGATCAGTTTTCTAAATTCGCCGGTAAAGCTAGTATATAATAATTACATGGATTTTATATTAATATCACCCCCAACTAAAATCCCCGTTATTGTCCTCAGAAAACCTCCCCCACCCCCGAAGAAGATCTTCGAATACCTGAACAAGCACGTGGTTGGACAGGAATACGCCAAGAAGGTTCTATCTGTTGCAGTTTACAATCACTACAAAAGAATTTACAATAACGTTACTAGCGGAGCTCCAACTGACACGCATCATCCTTTACACCATACACATAGAGGTGAGTTTCGTTTGGCCTGGCAAAGTCATGGCTTCAAGGTAGGCCTAGGCTTGGTCTCGAAGAACATGCTTAGCTTCTCCTAGCTCCTAAGACGTTTCAAAGTGATCCGTGAGATTTTATTGAAATAAATACCTTTTGACTTTGACTTTGTAGGTTGTGGGTTCGATCCCCACCGAGGACAAACATGTGTATGATGATTATAGATCTTTGTTCGGTGTCTGGATGTTATAATGTATTAGGTATGTGCTTATGTATTTAAATCAATTTTATCTATTTTTTACCAAGCTTGGAATATACAATTATACATAGCTTATGATCTTATATATTTAGCCAGGTACCACGCGAGCGATGCCGCGAGAGAAAGTTAGTTATTAATATATTCACCAAAGTGGATAGGTAACAACAGGCGGTAACAATAAACTTGTGTCAGGGATGTTTTCTTACCTTGCTCCGATTCAATCGAAAACAAGTTTAGCTGTTTATTCCAAAGTTGACTTTGAAGCCTATTCCTTGAATCACAAAAGCTTAGATTTTTTGGAGCATGTTTTGAACAGAAACCGGGTGAGTTTATCAGTCGTAAATGACAGTGATTGTCGCAAATGACTACACCTTTCTGAAAATAAAGTGTAAAATTAAAACAGTGTCAAAAGTTAAAGTCAATATTCATCCCAATAAAATTACAAGGATCACTTTGAAACGTGTTAGGAGCTAGGTGAAGCTACGCCTGTTCCTCGCGTCAAGTCTAGAAGAATCAGGCAAGAAACACGGCTTGGGGCCTATCATTTTGTTGAATGATATTTTCCTTATTGCTATGTAGAGCTGCAGTGTGGTGCAGATCAAACAAGGTGAAGGCTCAAACATGAATAAGAACCGGGCTGGTCTATTAGTTGGGACAGTGTAGCAAATGTATTTCTGAAAAATAAGTGTAAAAGTGAAACATCGTGAAAGTGAGGCTAATCGCGGCGTCACGTTCCACTGCGCATGATTGATGACCTAAGCGACACTTTTGCTATTGTTCTGGTAGGCTTTCGAGGAAAGCTTGTTGATTTTTAGGGTTCCGTACCCAAAGGGTAAAAACGAGACCCTATTACTAAGACTTCGCTGTCTGTCTGTCTGTCTGTCTGTCCGTCCGTCCGTCCGTTTGTCTGTCACAGGGCTGTATCTAATGAACCGTAATAGCTAGACAGTTGTTTTTTTTACAGAATATGTATTTCTGTTGCTGCTATAACAACAAATACTAAAATCAGAATAAAATAAATATATATATATATATATAAATATATACAGTCGTGGTCAACTAATTAGGGACATGCAAGATAGTGAAGAACAATAACCGGTTATGTACATACAAATATAAAACCCTATTGATTTCTCAGTAACTATTATTTGCATAATTTGGTCCGATTGTTATGCTTTAAATGGCTGTAAATAAAAGAATAAATAAATAGAAAAAAGTATTTAATATCAAAGGTTGAACATGTATTCAATTTTAAGGTATAATTATGTAGCTGGACATTTAATTAAGGACAGTAAACTATAATGAAAAATAGAGTTAAACAAAACTAATAATCTGCAGTATTATAATATCTTTAACAGCTCCATTTTATTACGTGTAAAATCAGTACCCAGTAGCAAAACCTTTGTTAGTAATTACCGCTTGACACCGATGTGGCATAGACATTATCAGTTTCTGGCATGTTTCGACAGGAATGTTTGCCCATGCCTCACAAAAAGCTTCATTAAGTTCATCTAAAGTTGTGGTACGATAAGTGGCTACTTTTTTCTTGATTTCGTGCCAAAGGTGCTCGATTGGGTTAAGGTCCGGGCTATTTGCTGGCCAATCTAGCACCGATACTGACTGACTGGTAAGAAACGACTTGACTGAACGGGCGGTATGTTTCGGGTCGTTATCATGCTGAAACGTCCATATAATAGGGAGATGCTCCTTAGCATAGGGAAGCATCGTTTCCTCCAATATTGCCTTGTATTGATGTTGGTCTAAGTTACCCTGAACTTTCCTCACAGGTCCCACTCCACGTCCAGAAAATGAACCCCACATTTTAATGTTTCCACCGCCATGTTTCACCTGCTTTTTTGTGAATCTTGGATTCATTTCCGCTTTTACTGGACGCCGTACGTATTGCCTTCCATCTGAAGAAATCAAATTAACCTTGGTCTCGTCAGAGAATAATACATGTTGCCATTGGGCGTAGGTCCAATGTCCATATTTACGTGCAAACGCCAAACGAGCATTTCTATGTTCTTTCTTCAACAACGGTACTTTGCGAGCCACTCTTCCGAACAACCCTGCTTCTACCAGACGTCGTCGAACGGTCCTCGCTGAGACACCAGCTCTTTCGTCTGTCCCAAACACTTCGTGTTTAATTAAAATAGAGCCTAGAAACGGATCTTTTTTAGCTAACCTGGTTATCATTCTATCTTCTTGCGGAGTGGTTTTTCTCGATCTTTTTGTTCTAGGCACATTTAAATCTGTGTTATTGCGTCTGACATGTTGCACTGCATTGTATACCATAGTTTTTGAATAATTTAAATGTTCTGTTATCCTTCGGTATGGCCAACCATGCTCGACAACAAACTTCATGATAATTTTTCGTAGTGTTGGATAGCAACTTTTATTTTTACCCATTTTTCTTCAAAATATGTTTCAAAACTTAAAATAAATATCGGGATTGCCGCCAATACTACCACGAAACAATAAGAGAAGAAGTAAAAAAGTATTGAGATTCAAATTTTGAAAATAGAACGCAATATCTCAGTGTCCCTAATTAAATGGCCAGCCAGCATTATTTGAACAAATAGCACTACGATAATCTATCAGCTATACTGTAAAGAGGTTTCATGTTTAAGAAGTTGTTATTGTTTGTATAATCGGGCACATAAATGACTAATTATACTTACATGTAAGAGATATGGAATATGGTTTAGACTCGTTGGAAAATAAAAAATAAATTCACAATTAGGTTTAACCAAAGAGTGTCCCTAATTAGTTGACCACAACTGTATATCCCTCCCATACAACAAACGTAATTTTTTGGCCGTTTTTTATAGTTAATGGTACGGAACCCTTCGTGCGCGAGTCCGACTCGCACTTGGTCCGTTTTTGTGGTGTTTCGTCGAAATTTTCGAATTTCGTATGGGATGTTTAACACGGTGAAGAAAGGTATCGCATGACGAAGGACTTGTTTTTATAAGCAGCAATGGAATTGCAATTTCTATGA
This sequence comes from Hydriomena furcata, assembly GCA_912999785.1. NCBI lineage: Eukaryota > Metazoa > Arthropoda > Insecta > Lepidoptera > Geometridae > Hydriomena > Hydriomena furcata. The sequence continues at coordinate 884,423 of OU538834.1, read as the reverse complement.
TGAACATAGATGTTTGTACTGTGTCTTGTCATTATAATCCTACTATGTAGTCCTACTGAAATTTGTGTGAATGTTTGGATGTTTGTGGCTCAATCACGCCCAAATAGATTTTGATGTAACTTGAAATATACATAATATCTTCTAGCGTAGAATAGTATAAATACTTTTTATCTAGGTTCTTCTCTACGTCGTTATTTACTTATATAAAAAAAAATCAATTGCCGCATGTATGAAAGATCATCTTGCACTTGAGAGCACTTGAGAACGGCTCAACCAATTTGCCTGATTTATTTTATTGTATTCGTAATTGCCAATATAAGGTTTTGTATTTTCCAAAATGTTTCTTAATATTTATATTTTTGTACACCGGAAAATTTTAAAATTCAGATAAAACTTTTTAGTAACTTTTTATAGTGTTTTTTTCTTTGGGAGTTGTGAAATTCGGACAAGGCCACGTGTGTCGGGTCATCTAGTCTATTATACCCATTGTTTTATTTCAGATCTCCTACACTTAAGCAATAACACTAACACAAGCAGCACCGCGAGTGGAGGTGGCGCCGAAATACTGGAGCGACAGAATCACGAACTAAGGCTTGACAAGAGCAACGTTCTTCTATTGGGGCCCACTGGCTGCGGTAAGTTTACTTGTAATGATATTATGCTTAAAGTGATACTTGAAATTTCTGGTTTTTCTTTTTTGTATGCGCTGAGTCTACCCGGAAAGTGATAAAACCGCATTATCTCGAAAACCATCAAACTTAAAAAGAAACTGACCTACATTTAGGCAGCTAGTATGATTATCTAACGAATTATTTTTATATAATATAGCATAGTTTAAATATTTATAGTTTTGAGTAAAAACGTACAGTGTTTTGGAAGATAAGAGCCAACTTTGGAAAATAAATCTATCCAGAAAAGTTTCACCAATCGTGTTTCTGTGTTACATTTATCTAGATTAAATCCTCAAGTTATCTTTGTCATAAAAAAAAAAAAAACTATGTTTTGCGGTTATTGACAAAAAACGATTCTGCATTCATCAAAAAAATATATAGTTCGTCTTAACTTTGAACTATAGTGGTTGTTATTCATCTATCTTCTATTAAATGCTGTTATTTGGCACCTGCATCACTTGAGAACGGTTTAACTGATTTTGAAAATTTTAGATGTACGTAGTCTTACGGTTTTTAGGGAAAGTGGGAAAGAAACTTGAATAAGTTGTCCGGAAAACTGTAAAATTAAGAAAATACTGAGTGTTTTTTTTTAGAATTTAAAAGTCAGGCAAAAAATAATATATTTGCCATTCTCATTGTTTTTGTCGGAAAACTTTATAATTTGTATTTTTATTTATAGCACTGTATAAATAAATAATAATAACAGTGCTGTCAGAGTTTACGAAAGAGGTTTATGCATGCAAATAACAAGGCATATATTTTAAACTGTAGGTACCTTTGAACAGTAAACTTCTGTCTTCCAAGAGCGTGTGAGTCACGCTTTTAAATTTATGTATGCGGCCCCCATGCACCGTAAGTCTTACAAGGATTACACAATGCTTAGTTTTTTCCTGCAGTTTACCTTGTATTTCCTTTTCCTGTTCTTGAAATTACGAATACTTGTATTAAGATTAAGATGTCTCCCGAAATAAAGGCACAAGCACACCCCTATTTATGCCATTTTGTGAAACCATTGCTTAATTCTGAAGGATGGTCAACTTGGGACTGTTTAGATAAATATTAGTGGACATTTCACACAGCGCCATCTAGCCCCAAACTAAGCAAAGCTTGTACTATGGGAACCAGATAACTGATAGAATACTTATATACGTTTTTTGTTGTAAATACATAAGTTGATCTGAGTGCCTAAAATCCTCACGATCTAATGAAAGGTTATACAAAACTTGTATGGCCTTAACCTTGGGGATAATTATCTATATAAAACAAAGTCGTGTTAGTTACACCATTTATAACTCAAGAACGGCTGGACCAATTTTTATGTTTTTGGAATTGTCTTCGTCAGGAATATTATAATAAATAAGTATTGAATAAAAATCTGAGAGGATGTCTACCGTGCTTGGGGATTACAGTGAGTTCAGTTCGATACAACGGGAACGGAACTTAACATTTGTTAATACTAAAGCGATATGAAGTTCGCTGGGTTAGCTTGTTTTATATAAATAATTACATCGATTTCTATAAATTCTGATGTATATGTACATTGCAAAACTCGTTTTTGACAAGGTCAAAGATTCAGATGTCATAATGGTATAACTTTACATAATTTATTCTTATTTATAATATAATGTTACGCTTAAAGTTGGCTAAAGATGTTTCTCATATAAATAATGTGAAAAAAACAGGACTGGTGCGAGCCGAACTCGCGTGGGAAAGGTTCCGTACTATGAAAGACTTTTTGATATTTATAATCTAATAAGTAATTTTATCTAGTAATATATAATCTCATAAGTAAAGAACCATTTTCTGATATATTACAAAATTTTAGGCTGGTCAAATTTCATCGAATTTAAAAATATTGATTATAAAATTGAATTATATTTGAGAAAATTATATTCAATACATTACACGGCCGACTTGAGATCATAGAATTTCATTATGTGTATCAAATTGTAACTTGATTTTTCTAGCTAGCTAGTAGATTCGAAGCAAATTGGCTGTGACATACAGACAGAGATACACACGAGTAAATCCTATAAGGGTTTATTCTTTTCATACGAACTTACGGAACCCTAAAGATAAATAAAATAAAAAAGTTTCATCTAGATGGCAATGGCAAGCCTGAAACCAGCATTTATTTATAAACAAAACCAGTCCAAGGTAAACGAACTTCACTTGACGACCTTTGTCGTGAAATCGAAAAACCTAGCTCAGAATTGCGGACCGAATTAAACATTTTGTTCGCACAACTTGAGCAAACGTTTTCAAGTAATTTTGATAAAATTTTAAGGCCACGGAAAAAAATGCCCTGGACTTGCACCACATCGGTTTTTTGAACGTAAAACACAAGATTCTGTTCAGGATCCATAAGATTGTAAAGTAACTAGCTGACCTGGCGCTTCGCTGGTCAACAGATAGTTTCACATCTGGTATTCCAATCTTCAAAATAAATTATAACCTATTGCCGAGGACTAATAGCTACATAACAAAAAAAGTTTCATCTAAATCCGTCCGTTTTTGCGTGAAAATCGGACAACAGACAGATAGACAGACAGACAAAAAAATTCAATATGTTTTTTTTTTTGACTTGTGTTGTTGTATATAGAATTGAACTCTTCTACAGTTTTATTATATGTATAGATATTAAAACAGTACTACTCGCGGTGCAAAAGTCACTACGCTATACGATCGATTAGTACGGTTTAATATTACATTAAGAGAAAAAACGGGTCACGTAGTATGGGTACATTCCCTAACGCAAGGTAAGGACAAATTAACCCTTGACACGAACGACCCAAACACCTGTCTTATTACCAGTATTATTTGACTCCGCAGGTTCTTAAATGTTTTATAGTACCCAATAAATCTTCGAAAGGATAGTGCTCAACAGACCATTCGGTTCTTAAAGGCAAAAGCCGTAAAGAAGCAAAATTAAAATTCACTTGATGTTTCTCATTGTGTGCATTCGCTCAACCGCATAACTTTATATCCAAGTTATATCGTCTTTCTCCGAAAGGGAAAACAATGTAAAGTTATAACGAATTAGCTCCTTGCTCCGGCTTCGCACGGGTGTGTGTACCAATAAAGACTGTAGGCAATTTTTTAACATATAAAAAGTTAACAAGAATAAATGAAATAATAAGCCGTGTTGACCGAGTGGGAGGTACCTCGACTTTCAATCTGAAGATCGTGGGTTCGAATCCCGGCGTGCATCAATGGATTTATCTGTTCGAAAAATTTATATGCGCATCAAAAACAAGCGCTCAAAACGGTGAAGGAAAACATCGTGAGGAAACCAGTTAGTATTGTTATAAGCGCCGATGGGCTTGCAACATGTCACGTATGGAATGCTAATTACTGCAAAATGTAAGCATGTGCCAAATATAATGTTTGGACGTGCCTCTGACTACCCCCACTAGACATCTTCAAAGAATCTAAGCGTCGGAGATCTGCAAGGATGTCTACCGTACTTGGGGATCATACTCTTCATCATACTTTTGTTTTCAACGAGGTTATTCTTGATAGGATAAAATCATACTAGCTGCACAGATCTTAAAAAAACTGGCTTGTACAAGAATCTAGATACGTGGTAGAGTGTTCAGCCAAGTTCAAGCGAATCAGCGCCTTGTGTCAACTTTCTTGTTCTAACCATATTCTTCATATAGATGATCCTTCAATCTTTCGGTATATTATATCCAAGAAGGTGTCACCACGCTTGGTTATTGATCTAGCTAGGTCATAGACCACATAGCCAATAGACGCCTAATGGCTTCATTTCTTAAAAAAAAAAACAATTCTGTCTAATCGTTGAGGTGTGCGGGTCAGGAGGAGCGGTTAAAAAATGCATTCTGATTGGCCGATTCAATGCCACAGCCACAGCCCGCCGCGGGGCGCGTCGTGAACCGCGCTCGGTGGTTTACACAGGATCTACACAGGATACACAGGATAGCCCATTTGTGTTGTCTGACAGTGTCCGCTTTGCATGATGAGTCTAGGCTGTGTGGTCGATGATCTAGGTTGATAAAATAAGTACCACTAACACGAACCTGAATTAGCCTCATAAATCTCGGCTACATAGTGTTTTCCTATCCTTAAATCTTTCGCCTACCTGGGTGGCATATAAACGGCCACCTACACTCTTCCGTGCTACGAATGCTGACTCTACGTCATTTGTATGCTAAAAGTGTCCGCAAATTGGCAGAACATTCTCATTACGAGTTAGGAGAATAATTTTTGTGGCCGGTGCCGGTGATGCAACGTTGGATGAAGCCGTCGTTTGGTTTACCTCGTAATGTCAAATTAAGACCAACCCGCCTACGTGAGATAAAACAGCTAAGATTTTATATTTTTAGGGATCCGTACCCAAAGGGTAAAAATGGGACCTCTAAAATATCAATAGGTAATTATTGCTAAACGAGTCAGCAATGCAATAATTTTACATATCTGCAAAAAAAAACACATATGCTCTTTTGATTTATGTTTTGTATGGCCAACTTTTTCTTATACATACTACCAAATAAAATTGTATCTTCTTACTTTTATAATAAGATTTATTTTCACTCGTCATCTGTAACTGTTATTAATTGCCAGAATGAATAACTACCATGTTTTTTGTCAATTAATAGCGTTATGTAATTGATTTTATGACATCTTGCATTCCATATTTATACATATTTTTTGCAATAACTTCTGGCCAGTCTTCTTTTAATGATTAAGTGTTTAAAGCGTTTACCCCACGTCTCCTGCCGCATTGCATAGCTCATTGGTTATCGTAATCTGTTTCAATTGTTAAAAACAGTAGCACTTTGACAATTGAAGCCGATTATGATTATCAGTGAGTTTGAACGCGGGCGCTAGAATTAGCAAAGTTATCTGACGGGGACTACAACCGTTCGTTTATTGGTATCTAGGTATCTACATAGTTTCATAGATTGATTAATTTTGTTCCAGGTAAAACTCTCCTAGCTCAAACGATAGCGCAATGCCTGGACGTGCCTTTCGCGATATGCGACTGCACCACGCTGACGCAAGCTGGCTACGTCGGCGAGGATATAGAGAGCGTTATCGCTAAACTTTTGCAGGACGCTAACTTCAAGTGAGTTTTATCTTTAACTGATGGCCTGCTATTGGCGGCCAGAACGGGAGAGTTTTAAAAATTTATCAATTGTATTGAATTGTTATCCAAACGTAATCTTATATATAAAATTCTCGTGTCACAATGTTAGTTACCTTACTCCTCCGAAACGGCTTTACCGATTTTTACCAAATTTTATATGCATATTCAGTAGGTCTGAGAATCGGCTACTATCTATTTTTCATACCCCTAAGTGATAAGGATGGCGTAAAGATCGGGAAAAACGGAAAGTGCTTTTTTCTGTGGAATTATTGACATTTGACAGGACAACGTCTGTCGGGACAGCTAGTAAGGTATATATTTCAATGCTCGAGGATCAGCCTCGGAGCACACAATTTTATAACTGTTTTAAATAATTTGATTTGACTGTTAATTATTTTAAGTGAATGTTAACTTTTTACAGTGTCGAGAGAGCACAGACGGGAATAGTTTTTCTGGACGAAGTTGACAAAATTGGCGCCGTACCCGGCATTCACCAGTTGAGAGATGTTGGAGGTAAGAATTTTACACCTTTGCTAAAATATAAAGAAGCTTTTCAAAAACAGTTTAAACACGGCATGATTAATTTTATTCATTTTCCGCTTTCAAAATAATGTGTTTTCATTAAAATTCGATTTGTCTGCATAGTGAGATTCAACCCAATCGGACAACAGGAACTATTTCAATATCCAACAGAAATACAAGACAAGTTATATAAAGTTAAAATAGCCATGCCTTTACAAAGTATTTAAAAACTCATGGTGAAAAAGACTATAAAAATGCATTATTAGGGTTCAAACTACGACTGCAAAAGATTCTTTGATTGTTTTCAGGCGAAGGAGTCCAACAAGGAATGCTGAAAATGTTGGAAGGTGCCGTTGTCTCGGTACCCGAGAGGAATTCCCGCAAGTTGAGGGGAGACGCGGTGCAAGTGGACACCACCAACATCCTGTTCGTGGCTAGCGGTGCTTACAACGGTTTAGATAGGTGAGACAGTGAAAAGAGCTTTATTCTTTGAAACGCATGGATCATTTTACATTGTTGTACACTGTCTAGAAGAATCACATCGAAACCAACAGTTTGAATTTTCCTCTGTTCCATTTCCAAGGAAACAAATTATACAACTTGGTTGCATAAAGTTGGATCTCTCCAAGGCCTTTGACCTTGTTGATAATCTCTTATAGCAAGCATAAGTAGTGCAATACGTATGCTTGTAATTATTGGGCTACATTTTAATTGATCGGATTTTACTAGTATAGCTATTTAAAATACAATTAACTAAATATCAGATACCGACGTTAATAAAAAATGGTGTAACTCAAGGATCCATATTAGGACCTACTTCGTTTTATTTTTACATATATGCAATTATATGCCTGTGCATGACTGATTATTGTATTAAGATATGTGTCAGTATTAACATTTTGTATGATAAAATGTCGATACGATAGTCATTTGTGCTAACCTCCCTGTAGTCTTAGGGTGAGTTTCCATCTACGCGGAGCTGTGCGAAGATGTGCGGAGCGGACCAATGACTGCGCTCGACATTATCAAATCCGAATATTTGAGCGCTGTCATTTGTCAGCTTCACACAACTCCGCATAAGTCTAAACTCTTCCTTATACTAATACACCTTGTTTCCCCCCAGACTGGTACAACGTCGCAGCAACGAGAAATACCTTGGCTTTGGCGCTTGGGATGCGAGGTCGGGGAGACGCGCCGCTTTGGCCGCGGCAGCCGCCGACGCGTCTCCTTTGGATTCAGCCGCAGAGGAGAGTGGGGAGAGGGACGCCTGGCTGAGGAAGGTGCAGGCGAGAGATCTCATCGATTTCGGGATGATTCCGGTAGGTTGTTAAACGATACAAAGATAATGGGCTTAAAAAGCGCATCTTATAGAGAGTTTACAAATAAAATATGTGCAATAGGTATCGCATACTCGCTAAACGCTTGATTTGAACTGAATGTTTTTGTTTGTTTTCAGGAATTTGTCGGCAGATTTCCAGTGCTGGTGCCCTTCCACAGTCTCAACCAGGATCTCCTTGTTCGGATATTGACCGAGCCCAAAAACGCTATGGTGAGTTTAAAGAGACCTAGAATGCATCCTTGCTGTACGCCTCAACTTTCCCTGTTGTATGCGTAAATTTTAGGTGAAGTGTTTTTTGATTCTTATTTACAATCCAATCTGTATGGCTGTTTTATTTATATAACTTTGTGTTTTATATCCAGGTAGCACAATATAAACTCCTGTTTGCGATGGACAAGTGTGATCTATCCTTCAGTTCCGAAGCGCTGCGGGCCGTCGCTTCGCTGGCTATGGAGCGCAAGACTGGCGCGCGTGGACTAAGAGCTATAATGGTATGTTTATCATTAACTAAGTTTTTGCTTTCACTTATGCTGAGATATCGCACTATAATATGATAAATATATTTCCAGGAGAATCTGCTGCTCGAAGTGATGTTCGAGATCCCCGGCTCCGACATCGCAGGAATCCACATCCACGAAGGCTGCGTCTCCTCGGGAGAGCCCCCTCGCGTCTCCAAAAGACACCTCCCCCCTCCCCCGGCGGCCTCGCCCTCTCCCTCCCCTCCGCGCCCTCTTCATCCCGCTTTGGACGATTGGCCTTCGGTGCGACTTCAAAACTAACAGTACGTAGAGCGTAGATCCCCCAGAGCCAGGCCTAGCCACTAGCTCACTCGCGAGGAACTGACTCTGACTCTAAGCAAAGCTATAACTGTACTTTATTTTTATTTTTAATATTACTTTTATACTATTTTAAATAAATAATTGATTTTCAGAACACTGTTTGGCCGCGTCAAGACACGGGTTGTACGATATAACTTCGCGTTAGTTTTTATTGTTTTTTTTAGTATAGCTTATCTATTGATATCGTTGAGGAAACTTAGATTTTAGGGGACCCAATAGTTACCTATGGGAGATAACTATTGTTAGATATGGGAACGCATTATCTATTTTGTTTCCTTGACTTTGAATTTGATTTACGGACAAAAAAAATATAAAATCCCAAAAATTTCGGAATAAAAATAAAACAAAATAAATAACTCTACCTTGGTGGTAGCGTGGCGGACGAGTGGTCGGCTGGGAAGCAAAAGTAGTGGGTTCGATCCTCACGGAAAATGGTGGTACATGATCTGCTTATATTTGCTCCGAGTCTGGGTGATATAATACTATTGAAATATAGCGCCCTCCTTCCAAAAAAAGAGGGGCATACCAATATTTTTAGCTAATTATTTTTTTAGCAGTCACGTTTTTTTTTGTTTTTATAATAATTTGGTTTTATATTGTTTCTATTTCAGAATGTAGAGCGACTGACACAGCCATCTGTCACTCAGCTGCTGTGAGCGGTATGTATGGTGGTAAAAGAAATGGCTATGTACTATCAAGTCGCTACGGTATATCACTTAGTGAACAGATTATTTACGACAGGTTGGAACGTGTTCGACAAAGTTGAATCATAACTACCCTCATTTTTTTTTATTTTATTTGAAGTATAGGTACGTCTTATATTCGAATTCGCTTAGACAACGTTTTAAAAAAGAAGCATATTTTATTACATTAACAGAATTTATGTAGCTTTGCTTATGAATCTACTTTGACCAAGGTCAAGACTTATGGTACAAGTATGGACAATCTTTCTAATTAAATTCTAAAGCTTACCATGACGTGTATTTTAAATCTAAAATTTAAAGCACTGTTTTTTTTTTGATCCAAAATTAAAAATAGCTGTAAACAATAACCAATAAAATCAGTCTTCAAAGAAAAATTTCAGATATTTTAAAGTTAGTTCAAAATAAAAATATGTAAATGAAGATACGGCTTCAAAAAATAAATCGCACGGTATTTCTCAACTTTTTCATATTCAATTAATACTTTAAGATTTTACTTTATTTTCGGAATCAAAGTGTTTTTATGTTTTTGTTTACATCTATAATCAATGCATACTCAGGCCATTCGGGTATATGAACGAAACGAACAAATTGAATGAATGAGATTGATACAAAACTGTCAAACGAAGTTTTATATCCGTCTCGCTCGTGTCTCATAGATAAATCAACAATTAAAAAACAACAATTAAAATTAAAAAACACGATAGCATTTTACTGTTGTGCCAAGTGAATTCGCTGAATAAGTCAATATTTAATAGCAAATTTCTAAATAACATTCTGCCTATAAAGTATATATAAAATTCGTAATTAAGTAAGTGTTTCAAAAATTGCTTACTAATTAATATAAGACTCCATAACTAAACTCAAACTAAATCGAAAATCATCGAAATATTTGTCAGTTAAAAACTCGTGATTTGGTTTGAGATTGTTTCTGGAGAACATAAAAAAATATCTAGATCTAGTAACTTTATTAGGGGTAGATGAAATCTAGATTCAGTCCATGCCTAGTTCCTTTGAAGGTTTTACATTGCGTCAGAAGCCAAGTCGGGTAGGTGCGGTAGTGTTTGATGAAATTTTTGTCACGTGATCAAAAGACCGAACTTTAAAATTAACCTATTGTCAGGTTTCTACCGTAGTGTGAAAGCGTCATTAGATTAGTAAAGTTAACCTCGGTTGTTGTATCGCCACACCGACTACATAGCCTGATAGACGCCTAATGGCTTCATTTCTTCAAACAAACATTCTTCAGTAAAAAAATGCATTGGCCGGTTCAATGTCATAGCCCGCCGCGGGGCGCGTATTAGACATTAGGTAGTATAAGCCTAATGTGTTGTGAGAAGGCGTTCGCCTTACATGAGGTGTCTATAGGCTGTGTGGTCGATGTATCGCCACCATGCAGCATTAGCTCTTGTGATGTAAATTACTGTAAATATTTATAAATAAATAAAATAAAAAAAGTGTTTTTATGTTAAGGCTATATTTAGAGTTCTCTAGCTATGTCCACATAAGTTGTAAGTACGAAAATTCACGAAAAAGATTCAAAAATAATTTAGTTACGGCTGGCAATACTTTCAAAATATGACGTTTTGACAATTTTGTTGTTAATATAATTTTACATAATTATTATTTTTTTCTAATTTATAAAACGGGCTGTGGTGTGATTGTAAGAAATATATAAAAAATCTCAGAAGAATGTTCTTGGTAATTCTGATTGTGTGATAAATAAAAGTAATTGTGATCACATCACCGCTTTAGAAATAGTTTAAGCCTATTTTGAATTTAAAATATAAAAGTAAACAACATCATTTTGTTTTATTTTATTAATTTAATCTTATCTTATGTAAACAGAATGTTTAGTTGTATAACATGTTTATTTATCTAGTTTGAATATTAATATCTTCATAATCATAAAAAGCTTGAACAACATCATTATTGTATGACAACAATAATACTATAATAAGATTTTCCTGTATTTACAGTAGGTAATAGTAGTTTATGCAACTGTCATATAAGGAAGGGTATTAAAACACGAGTGTGAGTTTATGAAACGAGCGCAGCGAGTTTCATAATAGTAACGAGTGTTTTAATACCCGTGTTATATGCAGTTGCATACACTACTTTATCTTCACTAATGCAATTAATCAAACAACAAGAGTAAAAGCTGACAATAGTTTATTACATTGCGAAACATTAAATTCACGCGTACGTGTATTGTCACAGTGAACTTGCCGCCATTAAAATCTAACCAATAAGAAGAGCGCAGCTGCGCGCGCAGGGCCAATCATAATTGGTCGCGTTTTATTGATGTTATAATGAGATTTTACGATATCGATGTGGATATTATACCATCATGTGAAATTGCTTAAATTGAGTGTTTTGTTGTCTGTGCTATAACAGTAGTAATTATAAGTCAAGTATTGGAAACACAAGTAGAATGTTACAACATTAGTGTAGATAAATAAATAAAAATAACAACGGTGAAGGAAAACTTCGTGAGGAAACAAATTCAAATCATTTATTTCAATAAAATCACAAGGATCACTTTAAACCTTGTTAGGAGCTAGGTGAAGCTACGCTTGCTCCTCGCGACCAAGCCTAAAAGAATCAGGCAACAAACACGGCTTGGGTCTACCTTTTTTTTAATGATCCTTTCCTTAATGCTATGTAGAGCTCCAGTGTGGTGCCGATCGAACAAGGTGAAGGCTCAAACAAGAATAATAATTAAAAGTACTAACTAGGGATGTAACGGAGGTAATTTTATCGGAACCGAAGTCGGAGTCGGGAGTTTTTAAATTTGATTTATCGGAGTCGGAGTCGGAGGCAGTATCAGGAATCAGAAGTGGCGGCAGAGAAGAATAAAAACATTATTCAGTGATCATTTATAATTTTAATTTGAAAGTACTTAATCAATTTACAGACAATGAAAATAATAATTGCCATGTTTCCTATTAACATTTAACAGTTAACAAATTAAATCAAAATCACTCCAAGGTTGTTTTTGTGTTGATTTTTGTTTTGTTTTATTAAATGTAAATGTATTAAAAACATTGTAGGTAGTAATAATTTTAATGACATGTGTATCACACATCCTCCGATTAAAACCTCCGATTTAAGGGGCTCCCAGTCGCTGATTGCTCTTTTTCGAAACGAAAAAAGAAATACTTCTGAACAAGCCACATCTCCTATTTTTATAAGTATATTACTTCAGGTTCCTACCTAGATTTCTATTAAGCTGAAAACATAATAGCAGAAACTTTTCACGAAAAAAATATTATTTCAAAATGATACGTTTTAGAATTTATGACCGAAATATTTTATATACCTACTATTAAAATCAACTTGTGATTTATTGTTAAAGATAGGTAACATGTAGATCTAGATTTCTATTAGAATAGATTTTTGATAAGTAATTATACATAATTTATATCATTAATTTATTCGAAAAGCTAAGGCGGACCACGCTCCGACGTGTGTTTGTCGTCATTGCAGCGGTCGGTAGGATTATTTATCGAAGTGATTAAAGATGGGTACATCTTTATTCACATATACTATACATTATAAAAATATAAATCTCCTGTCACGATGTTTGTCCGCGATGGATTCCTAAACTACATAACCGATTTTAAATGAAATTGGCACACCGTGAGCAGTCTGGTCCAACTTGAGATATAGGATAGCTTAGATCTTTAATTATAGTCGCAATTTTATTTTATTGCAAATTATCACTATCACTACATAGTATAAAGCAAAGTCGCTTTCCGCTTCCCGCGTATGTATGTATGTTTGCTTATATCTTTAAAACTACACAACGGATTTTGATGCGGTTTTTTTTAATAGATAGAGTGATTCAGGAGGAAGGTTTATATGTATAATAACATGCTACCCGTGCGAAGCCGGGGCGGGTCGCTAGTACATTATAAAATAGGAGATGTGGCTTGTTCACAAGTATTTATTTTTTCGTTTCGAACAAAAACAATCGTCGACTGGGAGCGCCTTAAAAGTTTCGGAATCGAAGTCGGAGTCGGTGGTGTAATAACAATCGGAAGTTTCGACTTATCGGAGTCGGAGTCGAAGCTCCGTAACATCCCTGGTACTAACCAAGTACGTACAAAAATGAAAAATAAACGAAAGAGCTTCAGCACAAACAGTTAGGTAGTATATTTATAAGCGGCGACGGGCATGCAACCTGTCACGTGTGGTATGCTAACTACTGCAAAAATGTGGGCATGGGCCAAATGATATGTTTGGCCGTGTCTCTGACTATCTCCTTTAGACATTTCAAGGATCTAAGCCCCTACTAGTAAAGAGGATAACTACTGTACTTAGGGATTACAGTCGTGATCCTATTTATTATTTTATATTATTTCCTTCAAACTACAAAAGATCTCTTAGTACTAAACTTGTTGTAGTCCTCCTTCTTTACAATATCAAGCAGAATGTTCACCAAATCGTACACATCTTGGTAACTAGTGTACAATGCTACTGGGGTTAGACGAATCACGTTCGGTTCTCTGAAATCTGGCACCACACCGCGCGACTTCAACGCCAAACTTATTCTATATGCCTCATCATGTTCCACGCAAACGTGTCCACCTCTTTTACTATCGTCCTTCGAATTCCCTATCACAAAACCAAACGAACCAATCTTCTCGATCAGAAACATCATATACCTGGTGATGTGTAGCGATTTCCTTCGAATGTTTCCAATACCAGCTTCGTTGTAAATCTTCAGAGCTCCTTCTAAAGTCGCCATAGACAGAATACATGGCGATCCGATCTGCCAGCCGCTAGCGTCTTGCTTGTGATCGAACTCTTGACGTAAAAGGAACTGTGTTTCGTTTTTATTTCCGAACCAACCTGTTAGTCCTGGGAGCTTCTTGAAGTGCCGTCTGTTTATGTACATACCAGCGGTAGACCCCGGGCCGCCGTTGAGGTATTTATAAGTGCACCAAACCGCAAAGTCTATGTCGATAGCTTTCAGGTCAACTTCAACAGCTCCTATAGCGTGACACAGATCCCATCCTATTATAATGTCTCTTTCTTTAGCAACTCTGCTTATTTTCGTCATATCGAGTAGTTGCGCGCTTCGGTATAGGACTGTAGGTAGTAGAACCAGAGCCACGTCTTCAGTCATTGCACTAATAACATCATCTTCGTCCATAAATCTCCCGTCTTTGCTTTTGACCACCTTGACGGCGTCTTCTGGTTCGTACCCTTTTAGTCTTACTTGACTGTCTACTGCGTATCTGTCTGTTGGAAAGTTGATGTCGTCGACTAGGATCTTGTATCTTGTCTTATTTGGCTTGTAAAATGTACTTATCGCTTGATGGATGTTCGAAGTCGTGGTTCCTGTGACGACTACTTCGTCTGGATCTGCGTTGATCAGAGGTGCCATCAGCTCAGCCAGGACGTTTGAGTACAAGTAGAATTTGCTATCTTCGCAGTTCCAGATCTTCACGCCTTCGTTCTTCCAATGTTCTATAGCCTTTAGCGCTGATTCCTCCGCATCTTTCGAGCAGAGCCCCAAGGAGTTTCCGCATAAGTAGATGGTGCCTTTCTTGAGGTAGAAACGATGTCTGAAATGGCCCAACTGGTCGTTGTTATCCATGAATTTGGGGTATTCGGGACCCTCTTCAAAGTTATGGTCCATAGTTTTTGAGAATAGTTTTCCTTGCGGTAAAAAACTGACTAAAACTAAGCGCCTAGTTTTTTATTTCGATTTCTTTTGAGCTTTGTTTTGTTCAGTTGTTACAGTTGAACTAAGCGTTCGTGAGATTGATCGCATTATAAATACGATGGTAGCTTATCGCAGGAGGTTTTTCAAACATCTGAGAATCGATTACCTACCTTACCTACTGTGGTACAATTATCTACCTACAATAATAGCGTGAAAGTCCTGTTTGTTTTTCTTAGGGTGTCTGTGAAATATCAAAATGAATCTAAAATGAATATTGTTACCTTACCTGCTAAGTAGTTACCTACCTATTGAGTAGGCAAAGCAATATAGTTAGCTATAGATAATAAACAAAATATATTGTAAATTATTTTTACGTGTACATACTAGAACCTATGATAGGTTAGTAAATTTAATCTTCTTATTGATAAAAAGCGGCCAAGTGCGAGTCGGACTCGCGCACGAAGCGTTCCGTACCATTGTCTAAATTTTTTTTTAATATTTTTTTTTTTTTTTATTATTATTTGTTGATATAGCGGCAACAGAAATACATCATCTGTGAATTCATTTTTAGGCTGAAACTTGTCCTAATTAGGCTATAGATAGGTACTTACATCCTCTCAATCAGAGGTACGTCTTAACATTAGGTACATTTGGCACATGCCCACATTTTTCATTATCTAGTTGGTATTCCATTGTAAATTTTACCTACCTTTGTCTTTCCTTAGACCTAATTTCTGGTCACAGCTTTCAAACGCGGAATAATACAATAAAATACCTACTGATAACAATAATATTATTTGCAGATAGTATAACAATAAAAGTGATAGGTCGATTCAATTGCCAAATCTAAGTCCTACTCGTGATCTGATTTTGGAAATGAAGTAAATAGATTTATGTAGGAACCTATAGGTATTCTAATATGCAGAGAATGAACCAAAAACGATTTTTACCTACTTTTTAAACTATCGTGATAAGTAGACAACTAGATTTTTACAAGGCTTTATCCATAAACGTCGGAAAAAAAATGAAAGGTAATTTCGTGATAAAGACCCGTTAAAATCTATAGTTACAAAAAAGATTGGATAAAAAGGGTTCCAGTTAGTTGAATGGGATCGTAAGAAAAGGAAGACATTCACATTCAATTTTGTGGCAATTTTCCATCGTTAATGGGTAGCGGTTCTGGCGACAGATTGGTGCAATGGTGTCATGGAGCACCTGGTTTTGTACCCTTGTGTACTCTTCAACGGCCAAGTCACACAACATTTTATAATAATAAAGAAATCGCAGTAAAGAACCTCAGACTTGACACGACTTTGTCGAGATTTCATTACTTTTTAGAGATAAACAAGCAGCTCCATCGAGACTTGGCTAGTTTTTTACAGAATGTTTTTGGTGGTCTATTCTATACCGACCGGTTATGCACGAAGAAAGCAAAGAGCTAAGTCAGTATCGTAGCGTAGCAAGCCGTGATCTCTGCCTAACCCTCGGAGAAATATTAGTTATTCTAAATAGGTAATGTTTATTGCGGTTCTAATTGGCTTTTACTGTTAATTTATACCAGTAATCTTCACCAAGTCCATTTACCAATGAAATTAATTGTAATCGCTTTCATCAAAAAAAACAGTCCGATTATTATTATTAGGTACCTAACTATCTATTATTCTTCAAATCGTGAAGTTCATGTTTATTACAATTATTTAACAATTATCAGAGTGCCTACTTTTCAATAACAATCGCAAGGCCGGTGCAGAATCACGGCCACTGAACTAGGGCGTCTCAAGTTATTTAATTTGATCAAAAAAAAACCGGACAAAATGCGAGTTAGACTCGCGTGGAGTGGAGAGGGTTCCGAGCGATGAAAAAAATTAAAAGGTTTAGTTGAAAACATGTTCTGTTGTATGGGACATTTCATTTTAGGCTCAATAGTTTCGGTGATATGAGGGAAGAATGGTAGTTTTTTTTAATTTTCTTAAGTATTTTAAAATTATATAGAAAATATTTGCGACTTAACAATTCATCTGATATCATATTACATACGGTGAAATTTGTCATACTAGAAAGTGACTTGCCCCTTGTGACTTGGGATTAAAAACTTTTTTTTTTACATTACACGGCCGTGTTTGGGAACAGAAATTAATGTGCGTACCAAATTCCAAACTAATCGTTCTAGTAGCTTCCGATAAAAAATCTGTGCCCGACGGACAAACAAACACGAATGATCCTATATAGGCTCCATTTTTTATTGGGTCGTACGGAACCCTAAAAAAAATATGGTTAGGTATGATGCCTTCTTCCTAGGTCTTCACTCCAGTGGTGCCCTTTGCGACCTAATGCCCTAAGGTACCTACTATAAAAAAACCTAGCCTATAAGGGTTCCTTGTCGGGCATGGAACCCCAAAATAAGAAAGGTTTACTCCATCTATGATAAAATCAGCAGAATTCTTATATCAACACCGAATAATACACCCTGTAACCCTGATTGAAAAATTATAATTTATTGCCAAGGTTAGTTACTATCTTTTTATTGTACTTACCCAAGTACCTACCCAGGTAGATCAATAAAAGGATCAAATGCGTAGATATCTACTACCTACTTAATCCTGTTTATTTTATCTATAATAAGTAATATAATATAATAATATATAACGAGAAATTATTTTTTTATATCCCTAGTTATAAATAATCTGAAACTCGGAAACGGCAGGGGAAATCTCGGAAAAGTAAAAGTAAGTATAGTCGAAATAAGCTCATGACAATATCCTTTCGGATTACCAGGCGCTCAAATCCCTGAAGATGTCTAAAGGGGATAGTCAAGAGGCATGTCCAAGCGTTACAATTGAGGCATGTTATCTTTTATAACAGACAGTTTTTATGAGATCGCGTTGCAGGTACCTACGTAGGCTGGTAATAGGCTTTACTATCTGGTGGGGGTAGTCTGAGGCACGTCCAAACATTATATTTGGCACATGCCCACATTTTCCAGTATAGTTAACATTCCATACGTGACAGGTTGCAAGGCTATCTCATTATCACTACATAGTATAAAGCAAAGTCGCTTTCCGCTTCCCGCGTCTGTATGTCTGTATGTATGTTTGCTTATATCTTTAAAACTACACAACGGATTTTGATGCGGTTTTTTTTAATAGATAGAGTGATTCAGGAGGAAGGTTTATATGTATAATAACATGCTACCCGTGCGAAGCCGGGGCGGGTCGCTAGTTACAATATAATTTACCTAAAATAGGTTTACGACGGTTTTTAGGGTTCCGTACTCAAAGGGTAAAAACGCGACCCTATTAAGTAAGTCCCTACTAAGTCTTCGCTGTCCGTCTGTCCTGAAAAACAGAACAAAAAAAATTAAATGGAGCTACCATACAACGAACGTGTTTTATTGCCGTTTTTTATAGATAATGGTACGGAACCCTTCGTGCGCGAGTCTGAATTGCACTTGGCCGGTTTTTTTAAACAATAGCCTCTTTTCTGAACTGCTTTATCATATTAGGCTTTTACCTTTTTTGTATCACATAAATTGACAGATAAAATCCTAGTGGCGTCAAACATTTGTTACTGATTTGTACCAGCAGTCATAAAAAACATCTCAAAATGAACGTTCTTAAACCATATCTTTACTCCCAGTATCGTCAGCTATCAACATGCCGAGTGACCAGAAACCTTTGTTGGCCGAAGCCTGACTACGGACCGATGGAAGTCCAGCGATCAGTTCTACTGAACGGCATCAAGGTGGCGGCCGCGAAGCCGCTGGGGGCTCAGATTGCGGCCTGCACTGTTATGTATCAGGTATTGAATCATTAAAGGCAGGGTAAAAACGGGACCCCTATTACTAAGACTCCGCTGTCCGTCCGTCTGTCTGTCCGTTTGTCCGTCTATATGTCTGTCATCAGGCTATATCTCATTAACGTGCACGAGTCCGACTCGCACTTGGCCGGTTTTTTTTTCAATACCGAGAAAAACTGAATTGATGACGGTTCAATACAGATGAATGAAATTTGTGTGTTTTCTGTAAGAAATTGCTGTTTTTGAAGCTGTTTGACTTTAACTGTTGTAGATAATTTAATGAGCAACGACGACATGAATATAATAATAAAGTCAGTTTGAGAAAAATGTGTTTACACTAGCAATAGCTACGTTGATGTTTGCTATTAGTTAATGGTAATGTATGTTGATTTGTGCTCAGTGCTTTGAGGTCTCATGCTGTTCGGATGTCGGCTTAAAGTCGACGCTAGAGATCAGCCTAGTGTGGGGGATATTTTAGTTTTAAAACTCATACTTAGGTCCGGTTTCTAGTAGTAGTAGTAGGTAGTTCTAAACAATGTCCATAGTTAGACCAGAGGAGTTAGCATAAACCACTATCGTATCGACAACGTATCGTTTAAATGCAACTGACACTTTTACTATACAAAAAGTGTCAGTTTTCGATACTACAACTACTACAGATACGATAGTGGTTCCTGCTCAGGCCGCAGATGTATCTCATATCTGTCTGTCTCCAAGACTGGATCCCGCCACGAGATAGACCAGCAGCTTGGCGCAACCCACTTCATCCGCGCCGCATCCTCTGCATCAGGCTGTGCTTACTCTGGCTACTCTAAGACAAGGGTTCTGCAGCAGCACGGGTGCAGCATTACTTGCACCACCGACCGGCAGACGATAGCGTTCACTCTGCGCTGCCCCCTGCCTTGCTTTCCCGATCTCAAGTTCTATTTGCTTGATGTAGCTGCCAGGTATCATGTTCCAATCTTCTTTTTAATATTAATATCTACGCAGTGTAATAAAATCGTCTCGTCGTATTTTAGAGTGTTCCCTCTACGTATCGCGATGATATTAACCGTCGTTTTTGTATTACAATGCAGATTTGTCGAATGTATATTTCATCGCGATAGCTGGCCAAAGTGGGCCAGTCTTTTAGATGATTGGTACCTACTTAAGTAGTTGAGTTCGTCCATACAGCGTCGCCATGATCTACCAACAGCCTTTACTCGAAAAGGTTACATTGCCCGACCACCAAGTAGCAGTTGGATCACAGACATAAATCTTTATGTCAATGAGTTGGATAGATGTGTTTAGTTTTACGAATGCATCCATTCTGCAGATGCTGCTACAACCAATGGGAGATTGAAGATCGGAAGCAACTCGTCCGCGAAGACCTCATTAGACTACACCCTGAGCAGCGTGTGCTAGATATGGTAACTTTTATTGCTCTATAACTCTTACATTCGATTTATTTCTCCATTTCATTTCAAAAAGGCATACCTACTATACCTACTCATAATAAGAGATCTTCAAGGATCTGCATGGAGAAATGAGAGGATCATTAAAATTAAATAGGTTTACAACTAATCCCCAACTACGATAGACATTCTTTCAGATCTTCAGGCACTTAGATCCTTGAAGATGTCTAAAGAGGTTAGTCAGAAGCACGTTCAACCAACAGGATCATTCATTACCATGATTAAAGATTACTGTATTGAGCCTTCTTTAACAGTAACCACCTAACCACGGCAGAACCCTTTTCACAAATTTAGTTTAATTAAATGAAAATAAAAAATAAATTGGTGGATTTTTACACATCGCCAAACTAAACAAAGCTTGTACCTAGCACAGGTGCAGCAAGCCTGCTGGGCGGGTCCGCTCGCTAACTCCATGTTCTGCGAAGAAAGCAGAATCGCAGACATGGATGAAAACAGCCTCAACTGCTTCGCGTACACGCATTTCAAGAGCGATCAATGCACCGTGGCGAGTGTGGGCCTGCCTTTCGAGGAGACCATGAAAATGGCTGAAAAGGTGGAGTACCAAAGAGTGAGTCAGTTATCGAAGTCAAATGGTATTTAACTCAATAAAATCACGAGGATCACTTTGAAAGTTCTTATAAGCTAGATGAAGCTACGCCAGTTCCTCGTGATCAAGCTTAGAAGTAACAGACAACATACACTGCTTACGCCTCATCCTACCCATCACAGTTTTAATTTCATTGTGTGACATGTAGCTAGTCACAGACCGTGGATCTCTTGCACTAATACTTGTGCTTCAACAGGAAAAGCCGAATCCCCGCTGCGAGATGATCTCTTGCCCTCGTGGAGGCTTCGAGTTATACGATCTGGGACCAGGGAGTGATACCTGGATAGCCGTCGCCGTTCCCAGCTGTGGAACTTGCGAAATCTCGTGAGTGCCTTTACAAGTCAGATAAAAGTGTCTTACTCGTACCATCTTAACAACTATTTGCTGTCTTAGAAACAGTTTTAGAGTTCCGTACCCAAAGTTTAAAAACGGGACCCTATTTTTAAGACTTCGCTTTCTGTCCGTCTGTCCGTCCCTCTGTCACAGGGCTGTATCTCATGAACCGTGATAGCTAGACAGTTGAAATTTTCACAGATGATGTATTTCTGTTGCTGCTATAACAACAAATAGTATTTAAGTGGGGCTCCCATACAACAAACTTGTTTTTTGCCGTTTTTTATAGATGGTACGGAATCTTTCGTGCGCGAGTCCGACTCGCACTTGGCTTGTTTTTTATTATTGCAGCTGCTTGTTATAGCAGTAGCTCCAGTCTTCTTGCGACCACGATTGTTGTAACTCAGTAGAATCGTCAGGATAATAGAGTAATTCCACGATAAATATCTACCTACCTCTTAAGGCGCGGTAAGTTCTGAAAACCGCGGCCGAAACGACACTGACAGTTGACAACGGCAAGCTCTAGATGGCGTATGCTTATCGTAAATATTATCGACAGTTTTTATGAGATCGCGTTTCTGGTACCTACGTAGGCTGGTAATAGGCTTTACTATCTGGTGGGGGTAGTTAGAGGCACGGCCAAACATTATATTTGGCACATGCCCACATTTTGCAGTAGTTACGCATTCCATACGTGACTACTCAACTCGCTAGGTCACTGACCTCTATTATACAATAGAGGTCAGTACGCTAGGTACATGCCGATTTGACAGATGAACTATAAAAACTTGGAATGTGTTATGTCAATGTCAGTTAATCAGGTGCGCGCCGCGGCAAATCAGGATGTTTTTTTTATGGGTTTTCAAAGACAAAAACTTTGTGTACATGCAATCAATGAAATAACCAAATAAATACAGCAAATAAATGTTGTCTGGGCATCTCGTCCAACTCTATTTTCTATTTGCCAAGTCGGAACGGTAAATATGGTAACACTGACTACAGACTCCATAAAAAAAAAGTAGAACAAATGTTTATGTAAACAGAGCCGGCATTTTATATGTACCTATGTCAAAGTCAAGTCAGTGCAAAACGCAAATCCTTGGCGCGGCGGAGTCAACCAATGCCATACATACAACACCGGTCAGCATAAATAAATGACGCGAATATTGAGACCGTTTCACAAGCCAAGCGAGCAGAAGAAGAGTTACGCGCTGGGTGTCCCGCCAGCCTCAACTGTCTGCCGGTCGAAGGCAGCCCGTGGCTCGCAGAAGGTCGACGAAGGATTTACTGTCGCGGAGAAGAAACTCGTAATCAGCGTGGTACTGCTCCACTGTCTTCTGGGTTCACTTTGCAGGCAGTGGAATTTACTTTATTGCGATTTATAATCATACAAACTTCAAGTCATATTATGTGCTCCAGAAAGTTTATGGATGTATTCATCGGGCTTTTGAACAAAAATAGTCTACATAGGGAAGCACCATGAAAAAAGAGCTCTGACTTTTTGTGTTTTTATAATATGTATGATATTGTTATATTATTGTGCTTCTATTATACTCTGAAACATAACTTAGATTGGATAAAAAAAACCCTACAACCCACATTGTCTCAATCCGGTATACCTACCTACTTAGCTGGCTGTAAAAAACCATGAGAAGCGATGATAACTTTATGTGATTAGAAAGGAAATGAAGTAATAAAGTGTTAATAATCAATATTCTGGTTTATTTTCATGTTTACAAACTAATTTCTATTATCCAGCTGTTCCACCAGGCTTGTTTTCATTGAATAGTTTCAGTTTTCCTTATAAGTAACACAGCTTTCTCCGGAGAATCTTTGGGAACATCCCAGAATGAAGTGAATATTGTAGTCACTCCTAAAAATTTTTAATTAATGGTCAGTATTCAATGCTATATTGGTTTTAAATTTATTTTAGATTGTTTCCTAAACAAAACCATATCTTCATGTTTTTACACCGGAACTCAAACAAAAAAGAATTGTAAAAGATGATAGGCGGTACCTATACTTATAACGACGAGAAGTTGAAGCCCTTTTTTAGGGTTCCGTACCCAAAGGGTAAAAACGGGACCCTATTACTAAGACTTCGCTGTCCGTCTGTCCGTCTGTCTGTCTGTCACAGGGCTGTATCTCATGAACCGTGATAGCTAGACAGTTGAAATTTTCACAGATTATGTATTTCGGTTGCCGCTATAACAACAAATACTAAAAACAGAATAAAATAAATATCTAAATGGGGCTCCCATACAACAAACGTGTTTATTTGCTGTTTTTTATAGATAATGGTACGGAACCCTTCGTGCGCGAGTCCGATTCGCACTTGGCCGGTTTTTGAATTTCTAAGATTAGCGCTTACACTATGACGTCACATCGTCACGACCGCGACCGCGACGCGGGTCTCGGCGCTTAGTTTTGTGTCGATCGTAATATCTTCTGAATGGAATGTCCGATTTGAGTAATTCAAAAAGTTATAGGTATATTGGTATTGAAACAGTTTTCAATATGAAATGATTTATTTGGATAAGGATTTATACGAAGGTATGGTTATCATGTCTGATATTGGTCAGCTTTTTTATTAATCGGACATTCCATTCAGAAGATATTACGATCGAAACAAAACTGAGCGTCGCGATCGCGGTCGTGACGGGGTGTGACGTCATCGGCTAGAGACCGCCCGCCCGCGTTTTTAAAAACCTTCGGTCGGAAATACGCACTTTTATTTACGATCAAAGTGCGATGCACTGTATCTGGGATGCACTGTATCTCCAAATTTTCAGCACGGGATAGCTGCTCCATCTGGTGTACGCGACGGGTAAGATCGAAGAGAAACTTCTATTATAGACAATTTAGATTGAATGTCTTTGACTTGTGAAGTGAATTTCCTGTCTAGTTCCTCCCTTATAATTTCACGGATAATGTCAGCAGAGAGGCAGTGGCATTGGCTTCGGGGCTTCGCGCGTTGCGTGACGTTATCGTATTCTTGGCCAATGTCCATGCGAAAAGATGCAGGTGCTGAAGGTGCGGCTGTAACTGTCGCAGGCGCAGTGCGGGCGCTCGCAGCCCGGGTAGGCTCTATAGTATATAGTAGTATATATATATATATATAGTAAATCTATAGTTAATACAATTCTTTGTATATGGCTTGTTTTGATTAGTGATAGTTGTGATGCGTTATACCTCTAGATTTGATTGATCACAACTAAATATTTCCCGTTTTGTCTATTTACTTAAATATGAATAATTAATAAATAAATATCGCTGTTAAAAAACCCTTGCTATTCTATGTTGTTTAAAAATCGTCGTTATAATCAGTTTTTCAATATAAACCGTTTATTTGAAATTCAAAATGTTGTTATAGTGCCCACAACCATCGCTCTCACCCTACGTTAAAAACTAAAAAAAAAACCGACAAAAATGTATCGACCAATCGAAAAGTCAAGGGAAGTCAATTTTACGAAAATTGCATATATCCAGAAATCCCAATAACTGTCATAAGCTCTCTCCCGCTTGGAGAGCTGGCAACGTCGCCTGTAGCCGCGTGACGCAAAAGCACAGAGCGGCAACGCCGCTTTGAAACATGTAGTCCACCGCTCGTAATAACTATTTTCCAATCTGTGTCGCAGCCCAAGCTCTAGCGTTTGAATAATTTTTAATATGATGGTAAAAATCCACAACTTATTTTTCCCAGAATAAAAACTGTCCTTTTATACAAGTTTTATTATCGACTAGCTCTGTTAGTATAATGTTTGTTTGTTTTTTTGTAACTTTCAATAATTGCAAGTTATTTTTCGACCATTTCCGATTGAGCTGAGATTTTGCATCTTTTAGTTCTGGTCACAATACAATAATATGGTGACAGCGAGCTGTTCTGATGATGAAGTCAGACGTTTTTGTAGACGTTTACAATTACTGTAGTACAGGTCGCTGCTTAAATACTAAAGTGTCACAAATCAAAAAATGTGAAAATCGTTTTTAGTGCAAAAACGTGATCTAAAATGGTCATTTTATATAACCCTACCATGTACTCTTGCGAAGTCGGGAAAGTTAACGCGCATAATGGGACCGACAGTGTACAACAGTCTTCCTGAAATTGTCACAAAGGCAACTAGCTTGGCATCATTTAAAGTGAGACTAAAGCACTGGCTCACTGACAACAGCTTCTACAGCTATGAGGAATTCATAGCATGTAAAAAGTAACATGCTAAAATTTCTTATACATAAAATGTAATTATCTAGTTAAGTAGATAAGCCATTTTTTTTTTTTTTTAAGTTTTTTAATATTATTCTTAATACTTTTTATTGTTTTGATTTAATTTTTATTATATAATTGAATCAATAATATACTATTATTATTATTATTTTTATTGACAATTATGTTATTTAAAATTGCTAATTATAAGTTCCACATAAGTATGAAAAATGTGTTATGTTGTGGATGAAATTATAACAAAATATGTGACGTGTTATTCATGTAATTAACGAAATAAATGATTATTATGATTATTATGATTATTATTATTATTAAAAATTTGATCCTTTTAATTATAGCACTATAAATAACTAAAACATACAAGTGTCTGTTTAGCATTTTTGCACTTTGCAGGCAAACTTCAGAGCTAAACTGCCATTTTATCAATTGCGACTTGATTTTTGACAGAAGCGCGCATAGCTTATATGCAAAAGGGCCACATTTCAAAAAACTACCGGTTTTTTAATTAAAATTTATATTCAAAAGTGCCATTTTTTAGAATGTGTCCGTATCGAGTATAAAATAAACGTATGTATAATACTATTTATTAAACAAAGGTGCCACATTTTAGAATGCGTCGGCTTTGAATATAAAATGTATATTAGTACAATATTGTTTTCTATACACATTTCAAATGCGTTTGTTTTGAATAATAATTTTAGTTCGTTAAAATATTGCTTTTTATACATAAGTACCACATTTCGAAATGCGTTTGCGTAGAATATTATTTTTACGTGAATTCTAATATAATTTATAAGACATAAATGCCATTTCTTGGTTATTATGTCAAAAAAATTAAACATGGCGACATTTTTGACTTGGAATCTCTTACTGTTGGAAATTACTGTACCTACTATTCAAGATAAAACAAATTTGAAATAATCAAAGAACTTATTAAGAAAATATTAACATAATTTAAAGCGATGTAATACGCTAAATTTATAAGCTTATTAATAGAGATAATAATCTATCTAATAATCGGTCGTTATGTTTAGCGTTTCTAGACTACGAAAAATAATTTAATTCAGTAGAAACCTGTGTAAAGCTATGGTTATTCCAGCGGTGCCGTATTGACTACCAATACATTGTAGTGTTGAAATGCTTGTACAACAACGCCACCGTGTCAGTCCGGGTGCAGGAGCAGTGTACGAAAGCGATTTCTTTGAAGAGAAGCGTTAGACGGAGATGTTATTATATCCGTATACGAACTAAAGTCACCGACATACCCAAGAGGAGTAGCTAGTTGACGCGGCTGTGAGCGGGGTAGGTACATGGCTTAAAGAACTGATGGTCGTTGGGTAGAATGAATGGAAAGATGACCTGATAAAGGTTGCTGGGAGGCATTGGGTGCACACTGCACGAAATAGATCATTAGAATTGATTTTACGAAGAAGGCTAATGTTTAGCAATGGAATGTTCTATGGCTGAAATTATAAAGATGACGAAGTGATTAATATGTTTGAGTTAATAACAACTGGGTTGTGATTTAGGTACTCATTGATTTTTAGAAAGACAGATTTAGCAGAAAATATATAGTTTTATTAATTATTAAACACTTATATACTTGTAGTTAAATAGATTTATGAAGCCTTTATAGTGACTTTATTATTATTTTTGTGTAGCTAGTAATAATGTTGAACTCAGTTTAGAGATCAACATTAAATTACCTCTTATTTTGCCCCAATAACTTTGTATAAAAATAGTTTTTGGTTTTTTAAATAAATAGCGAATTATTTTTAGTATTATCAAAAAAAAATATTAGCATGCTTTCGATATTGTATAATATTTGTTTTATTAATAGGTTTTTACATCAGACGAAGAAGTGAAGGAAAAATCTAAAGAAAACTCTTATTTTTGTATAATATGTGGCCTTTTATCGATAACTTTAATTTACGTTTAAATATTTTTTTATATGCAAAAGGGACACATGTGGTATTTTACGCCAATAGGTTAAAGTTACAGCAAAACGAAAAATATAGATAGATACAGCTTAAAATTACGCTTCTAGTGATCCAAAAATTTCTCAGAAATTAAAAAAATATTTTTTTAAAACTTTGATTGGCTCTCCTGAAAAAACAGAAATTTTGAAATATGACCGTTTAGTATTTAAGCAGCGACTGTGTAGGTACATTATTTTGATATATCTCGCGGGGTTCAGCCAGCGTTTGCAATGTAAGCGCAAAAAATGTGTTTATTTACGACATCACATTAGAAACCTCTAAAATTATCAGTATTTCTCTACTATATTAAGCATGTATTATACATAAAAACCTTCCTCATGAATCACTCTATCAATAAAAAAAAACCGCATCAAAATCCTTTGCGTAGTTTTAAAGATTTAAGCATACATAGGGATATAGGGACAGAGAAAGCGACTTTGTTTTATAGGTACTATGTAGTGATGAACTATCCCTACGTAATAAAGCAGGTGGCATTAATACTCCTTGGTAGAATAGGAAGTAAAAACTCTTTGTCTGTCAAAGTAATTTTTTTAAAAAACTTGCGTGTTCGGCGGTTGGCGGGACTCTGCTCTGTGTCACAGAGTGGCGGGTAATAGGTAATATACCTATTAGAACACAATCAGCCACCAAAACGTAGTCTGTTATGTATGCGCCATGTTCTTTGAACATTATGTAACAAAAATGACAGGATCATTGAACCGATTCTTACTAAAATCTTGGGATTTATATAACCCGCTGAATATATTATTATTCATACGTACCTATTTTGTTCAACTGCGGGTTTTGCTATGGTTAGAAGTGTTAGTGATGATGCTGAACTATCATCCTTAGAGAAAGTTATACGCAAATCCGACTGGTCGTTCCAGATTTTTTCCAGAATTTTTCCCTACAATTTATCCAAGAAAACGTTGTGAAGTGAAAGAGGATTGAGAAAGGGATGATTAGATGGTTTGGGCATGTGGAGAGAATGAATGAAGAAAGATATTGACAAAACAGGTATATAAGGCGAGTGTGAAAGGGAGCGTTGGAAGAGGAAGACCTCGGCGTATTTTCCTGGACCATATTGGAAACGTTTTGAAAAAAAGCCGGGTCAAGAGTACTCTAAACCGACGAGCATGCATGAGGAATGTGATGAGAGTGAATGCTAAAGAAGTATGTCAGGATCGTAGCAAGTGAAAAGCCGTGATCTCTGCCTACCCCTTTGGGAAACAGGCGTGATTTTATGTATAAATGTATGTATGTATGATAAAGTATGTAGTTATGTAAGTACTTACTGTTTTCTTTGCCTAATATTTTTCACAAGATTATCAAAGATAACGTAGATAGGTAAAATTGATAAAATAGGAAGGTTTACTTACTGTTTTATTTCTCTTATATTTTTAGCATGTTTTCTTAGGGTACGTAACCATTATCTCTTTTTGTTTTTTTTTTTTTGAAATATTACCCATCTTTTTTCAATTCGTAAATAATCTTTCCGACCGCTGCAATGACGTCAAACACACGTCTGTCTCTGACAGTAGTCACAGGGGTACTGACTACTGACTAAGCCATGGGCGATGCGTGCTCCGCCTTAGCTTTTCGAATAAATTAATGATATAAATTATGTATAATTACTTATCAAAAATCTATTCTAATAGAATTGTAGATCTACATATTACCTATCTTTAACAATAAATCACAAGTTGATTTTAATAGTAGGTATATAAAATATTTCGATCATAAATTCTAAAACGTATCATTTAGAAATAATATTTTTATCGTGAAAAGTTTCTGCTATTATGTTTTCAGCTTAATAGAAATGTAGGTAGGAACCTGAAGTAATATACTTATAAAAATAGGAGATGTGGCTTGTTCAGAAGTATTTTATTTTTCGTTTGGAAAAAGAGCAATCGTCGACTGAGAGCCCCTTAAAAACAATAATTACCTAGGTAGGTATAGGTTTAGTCAGTTTCTTTCATGTTGTTTTCTGTCACCCGCGTGTGAGTATAGACAGTTTTATTGTAAATGTTTTCCC
Organism: Hydriomena furcata; assembly: GCA_912999785.1. Classification (NCBI taxonomy): domain Eukaryota; kingdom Metazoa; phylum Arthropoda; class Insecta; order Lepidoptera; family Geometridae; genus Hydriomena; species Hydriomena furcata. The sequence goes on along the minus strand of OU538834.1, from coordinate 855,133 downwards.
AGATGCCTCATGAAACACGCGATCGTAGCAGCTGCCGCTGGAATTGGTGATATGCAGGTCAGTATTTTATACATTATTTCGGAGGTTAAAAGTAGCGCCTGTTACAGAAAAGATGGTAAAGGATGTTATGAAAAGGGAGAAGAGCGGAAGGTCATGTAACGAGAAAAGCGTTAGGAATGAAGGTGGATGGATGTAGAAGTAAAGATAGGCCAAAGAAAAGATCGATAGACTCTGTGAAAGATGACATGGGTAATAAAGGAGTGAGTGGTGAGATGACGGTCAAAAGAGGGAAATGGAAAAAAATACATGTGCCGACCGTGTAAACAGGATATGGGCAGAAAGATGATGATAATGGTAATTCCGAATTGAACTAGATCAATCAATCGCTTCTTTGGAATACAGCCCATAAAACAACTCATAGCCCTTATTAATTCCAGTTAGGCCAGCATGCACATGACCGTACCCCAATGTCTCCTCTCGGCACTATGGCCGGAGGAGATGTCTACACCCAGTACCGCGCTTTCAACATTTCGTACATGGAGACTGGCGTCTTTGGTTAGTGTTTTTATTTAATACCATAATAATGACAGAACTAGGAACTAAATCAAGATTTTTTTAAACAAAACTTGAGAGGTGTCAAGGGACACCCGGATGGAACGAAGTTCTCACAAAATAACGTGGGACAAGGGAAGGGGAATCAACTTTGACTTCGACTTCGACTTCGACCTCGACCTCGACACAATTAATAGATATATGTATATATTAATAGATATACTATAGCAAAAAAGTGTCGTGACAACTTTTCGTGACAACTTTTCGTAAGAATTTTTTCCGTCTAGCCCCCTTTCACAACGCGCGATAAGGAACTTCGTTCCAAAACTTCGTTCCAATAACTGGCTTTTATTAATAATTAATCAAACATTTTTTTACCAATGCGATGGTCCATCTATTAGTTAGGTACTTGATTTTGATATTTGATCAAAGAGAGCTTAAAGTCTAAGTCTAATTGCGAAACCCTGGCATAATTTTATATATTGTAGAAAACCCTACTGATATTTTAAATGCGAAATATTGCGTGGATGTTTGTGAATCTAACACGAAAAATTTGAATAAGATTTTTAATAGACCTAGTTTGTGCTTTGTGACCTTGATTAGCTTAGGTATAAGGCTAAAACATGAACCTAGTGATTTCACCTGGTAATATTTTTGAATTGTCTACTATTGCGTACCTTTATCAGTGTTATTGTCAGGTATCTTGGCGAAGACTAAAGCACGAACGGCGTGGAACGCCGCAACCGCGGCCGCTGAGTTCCTCACAAATATCGGAGACCTTAACTTCAAGCAGATTGACGTCGGAAAAAATAGACTTAGTGAGATTTTTAACTTATTCCTCATCGTAGAATTAAAACTCTGTATTGTCTCGAAACGTTAACAATTAGATGTTGTAGGTAACGTGTTTATAAGCTGTATGCTTACAGTTACTTTGTTATTATGACATTAGAAGACATCTCTTTTCATCATTTTCATGATGTCTTTGGTCAGCAAAACCTAACCCAGATAAAATATTATCTAGGTACGGAAGGTAGATAGAATTTTAGTATACTTATTACTGTTAGTGATTGAATAAAGCTGTAGCTAAGTAAGCTTGTTCTCGATAAGTAAGTTTTCCTTAATTTGAGGCTGAAAGTTGTCCTATCTGGCATTATAGTTATTATTTTATTCAGACAACAAATTAGGTCCATACACGTTACGTTACAAAAATTATAATTATGTTTTTTTGTTTTATTTATGTTACATTCCGTTTGACGAGTACCTAGTACCTAGTACCTTACCTACCCACAACGAGATTCCCCCGATGATGTGAATATATTTTTAATCTGAGAGTTTTATTTCTATTCTTCAGAACTAGCTCTAGCGATTCATGACGAGGATCCTGTGCGTGTCTCCGAAGGGCTGGCGCTGCAGCTCGCGAATAATATCCAACTGGACAGTGCCAAAAGTTCCCTCTGCATCGTCGACATGCTGTGCCCCGATGAAATCTCGTGCACAGCTAAAGCGCTGTCTTGTAAATGTTAGTCACTAGTCACTAGCTAGTGTTTCCGGAACCGGTATTCTTTGTAAGAACCGGGAATTTCGGTACTTTTTTAAATCGGTACCGGGATTTCCCGGTTCTTTCGGTATTTTCGGTTCTTGGCAGTTTTTGATTTATAAAACAAGTGATAAGGTTCAAAAGTCAACTACAATTAAGATCGACGAGAATAGATAACATTAAGAATGAATATATATCAGAAAAATTATATAGAGCCGATAACAGGACCAGAGGTTCATCGCGCGCTTTGCAGCATGAAATATAGCAAGATCCCAGGTGCAGATGGTGTTACCACCGAAGCCTTAAAATTCGGAGAACCAGTACCACTCCCACACCTTACGAACCTTTGTAACTACATTCTTCAGACCGGTTCTTTTCCTCATAATTTCTGCCACTCCACCATTATACTCATACATAAAAAGGGTTAAAAGTCCGACATTGGCAATTATCGTCCCATCAGTTTTATCTCACACCTTTTTAAACTATTCATGAAAATTATCGAAAATCGAATATCCGGTGAGCTCGATTTACATCAACCACCAGAACAAGCGGGTTTCCGCCGTGGCCTCTCCACGACGGATTATTTCCATTCCCTTAACCAGCTCTTAGAAAAAGGGAGACCCGCTTTCTCCTAAATTGTTTACAGCTACTTTGGAAGAAGTGTTCAAGCGATTGAAGCCCAAATGGGCTGAGAAGGGCATCGTCGTCGGAGATAGCAGGCTAACAAACCTGCGCTTCACCGACGATATTGTCCTTTTCTCCCCCACAGCTGCAGAACTAGGCGATATGCTTCAAGGACTGAACCAAGCAAGCCGACCAAGATGTGGGACTCCGAATGAATATGAGCAAGACCAAGCTGATGACCAATGGCACGAAGAGGAGATTGTACGTGGAGAATGTGGAGATTGAGTATGTCCATGAGTATGTGTATCTCGGCCAGATAGTTTCATTCCAGGCACAACAAAACGAAGTTGCTCGACGCACCGAAAACGCCTGGAGAAGCTTCTGGTTGATGAAACATCTTATGAATGGCGAACTGCCACTCTGCAATAAGCGCAGACTTATGGACATGTGCATTCTCCCAATTCTAACGTACGGTGCACAGACTTGGTTCCCGACCCGACAGCTCATGAGAGATACCAACTCGAGGTTTACCAAAGAGCCATGGAGCGTAGTATCTTAGGAGTCAGACTCACAGACCGTATACGAAACACGATATTACGCTCCAAAACAAAAATAGTTGACGTCACCCATAAAGCGGCCAAACTCAAATGGGATTGAGCAGGGCATGTCGCTCACATGCCGGACGATCTTTGGGCCAAAATAACAAACGATTGGTCCCCACAAACTACACGCCTTCGAGGCAGACTCCGGAGGAGATGGCGCAGGACGATCTCGACAGTCATTTAAATGACTGGCGCAACTTAGCTGGAGATCGAAAGGTGTGAAAAGAAGGGAGGTAGGCCTTTGCTCTGCAGTGGGACGATATAGGCTAAGATAAGATACCGGCCCCTAAAATTACTGTGGTTTTGTTTATAATATCACAAAAATCATATTAGGAGTATGATAATACGTCGTATTTGAAGTAAATTACATTCTGTCACCATTGTTTGGTATGAGGAACAACGTAATACTTACCTTGGAGTCAAACGCGCGACACTTTTTTCTTACTTTTCGCACGTGGCGAGTCCTGCGAGGCCAACCGAGTTATAAAATAAAATTCCCGAAAGTACCGAAAGAACCGGGAATCAAATTAGATTTCCCGGTTCCTTTTTACTGACAAAAGAACCGGGAATTCCCGGTACTTTCGGTACCGGGATTTCCCGGTTCTGAACCCTAGTCACTACTTAGCTAGTGTTCAGTAGCCCTATTATGAGATCTCCTAACTACTGAACATTTTTGATGGAAACTAGACTGAACTAAAATGTTATATTCAAATAGCTAACGATATTTGTCGGCTGTAGTGTGAAATTCAAATAATACCATAGATTCTTATCGAGTAAGTCGCCGTCACAAACCATCGACTACATAGCCCAGAAGACACCGCATGCAAGGCGAACACTGTCATCCAAAACATCAGGCTTATGCGGCCGATAAAAAATAACGCGCGTCAAACCTGCAGTAGTACCGACCACTTCCTTGACCCGTGCACATCTCGTCTGTTTGTGCTAAAAAACCATTACCACAAGCTCAAGTTACACTGGTTATTTTCCTTGTCGATAGTCAATAGTGTTGTACCACTACTCAATAATTGATGATCGATAAACCTACATAGTAGTAACAACAACAGTTGGACCTAACTAGTAAAACTACTTATTGCCCGATCCCGATCCCGATCCCGATCCCGATCCCGATCCCGATCCCGATCCCGATCCCGATCCCGATCCCGATCCCGATCCCGATCCCGATCCCGATCCCGATCCCGATCCCGATCCCGATCCCGATCCCGATCCCGATCCCGATCCCGATCCCGATCCCGATCCCGACCCCGACCCCGATCCCGACCCCGACCCCGATCCCGATCCCGATCCCGATCCCGATCCCGATCCCGATCCCGATCCAGATCCCGATCCCGATCCCGATCCCGATCCCGATCCCGATCCCGATCCCGATCCCGATCCCGATCCCGATCCCGATCCCGATCCCGATCCCGACCCCGACCCCGACCCCGACCCCGATCCCGATCCCGATCCCGATTGTTATAAGCGGCGATGGGCTTGCAACCTGTCACGTATGGACTGCTAACTACTGCAAAATGTGGGTATGTGCCGAATATAATATTTGGACGTGCCTCTGACTGCTATCGACAACTCATGACAACACTTCCCATCCCTAGTGAATCACGTCATCTTGAACCGGCCAATCAGAATGCATTTTTTCCCACTCCCCCCGTACCTCATACCTCACTGACTTGACAGAGTTGTTTGTTTGAAGAAATGAAGCCATTAGGCGTCTATTAGGCTATGTAGTCGATGTCACAAACAGACAGACAAAGTCGTTCATCATCATCATCAGTTAACAATTGTTTTATTTTTCAGGCGGACAACTGGCGATGGCTGTTGTAGGAGATATAGGAGCAGTGCCACATGACAGAGAGCTGATTTGCGGATGAAATTGTATGTAGATGCATTATTATTATATTGTACTTACCTGTATAAATGTTTTTTTACACGTAGGTAGCTACGTGCTGCATTTATAAATTGTAGAAAATAAACTAGCTGCCAAAATCCTACATTATTTACGATTTATTTCACCTATTCACCTATAGATACGAGTATCTCTATTACAGTCTATGATTCTATCTATAAGTAGATACTAATATTATAAAGAGGAAACATTTGTATTTTTGTATGTTTGTAACGAATAATTTAAAAAAGTAATGGACCGATTTCAAAAGATATTTCACCACTAGAATTTGTGTATTATTGGCATCGATTACATAGCCAAGATGGTTTGTCCTGAATGGCTTAATTTCTTCAAAACGTCAAAACGTTAAGGTGTGCGGGTCAGGGGGAGCGTTCAAAAATGCATTCTGATTGGCCGGTTCAATGTCGTAGACAGCCCGCGGCGGGGCGCGGTTTGAACCGCGCTCGGTGGTTTACACAGGATCTGTAGCCCATATGTGTTGTCTGACCGTGTTCGCCTTGCATGAGGAGTCTAGGTTGTGTTGTCGATGATTATTATATCGATGAGTGCATCGATCACCAATAAGGTCTCAGCACACATATGGGATCGGAAAGGGATCGTAACCGTAACGCCTTTCGCCTCGCTGTCAACCAGGCGTCAACCTACCGTATGCACGTAACGAAAGCGTATCAGCAGCGCCTGTACGTCAACTCGGCTACGGCTAGGCGACACCGCGCTTACGCCTCGCCGCCCCCTGGCTGACCTGGTTGGCACCAGATCAGTTTGAATCCAAACGTTAAGTGTAGCGCACGGTTATGTCTTGGTTTACAATACGTGAGTTGGCTATCATAGCCATAGCACTTGATGAAGAGGAAAAAGAAAATAGCAAGAAAAAAAGAAAAAGATATTGGGTACACAGTATGAATAAAGCAAGGAGTACTGAAGGGGAATTTCGGACTATAAAAAAACATTTGATGGATGATGAAGAGAAATTTTATATTTATTTTCATATGCCGAAATATATCTTTTATAACATATTGCAGTCTATAGATGAATGTATAAGGAAGAAGAATACAACATTCAGAGAAACAATATCGCCCGAAGAAAAACTAGCTGTAACGTTAAGGTGAGAAATTGCATTTGTTTTTGGAATTTTTAATCTGGTCTACATAAATATTTGTACTATAATTTTAATGTTTGTATTATCTCTATTGTTCTTTTTTTTAAGTGTACAAAAAAAATACTCGGTTCCGAAACTACAAGATAGATTAATTTTTATCCTCTGTCGATAACCCTCATTTGCGATCAGGTGTGCACAGGGGATGTACGTTTTATGTCTGGTGTATGTGTGTATATATTTTGTGTGATTGCGTAAGGTATTTTAGTAAATGCAACTTTTTTGTAGTTTAGGTAAAAAAAAAATACCCATAAATCACATATTTTTTTATTATACAAAACTATATTATTAAATCCAAAAATTATGGCAATTAAACAAAAATAGCGCCACAACAAAAATACAATCATTGTATAAATTAAAGATTGTTTGAAGTATCAAGATCGTCAGCATTTGACGCGCCATTTTCTTCTAAGTTTGAAATATTAAAATCATGAATGTTTGAAGCGCCAGATGTTGATTGTATCTCGTGGCTAATGTTATTTAGAGTGGTATAACCTCGAGGCATGTCATCTTCTCTTTGGGGAATGTAAGGGTTGCGATAACTATAATAGCTTTGTTTCTCTGCGATTTCTTTTAACTCCATTTCCGAAACTGCGTTATATATTTTACTTTTCATAACAGCTTGGTTATATTCTGAAAATTTTTTAACCGTTGCCGCAATGCTCTTAAAAAATGTATCTATCTCATCTTCTTTTTTGGTTTCGTTGTGATTTAATAAATATTTCATTAAAGTTTGTGACGCTGAATTTTTTTCAATATTAAGATTTTTTTTTTTTGAAATTTTGGATGCAACTGAAGATGCAGAAGACTCAGGACGCGGCGAAAGTGGAGTAGTTTCCGCTTGTAAGTTTTCTGGAGACTGAATTATGTTTATTGAGTTCTGTGAATCATCATTACCCAAGAAACTGCTAACATCTGAACCGTCATCATCATCAACCGAAGAGATCGTATTTCTTTCTTTGTAATGAGGTACTAAAAAACTCATTTCATCTTCAAAGGTCCACTTTTTCGTCGTCGGGGCTGCCTGACCACTTTTAGTTTTACGCTTCTTCATAGCTCGTCGGTGAGACTCTCTAAGATTTAACCAAATTTTCTTGCACTCAGATTCTGAAATAAAATAAATCATGGTTAACTATATCAAGCGCATGTAGTTACACGTGTATGTGTGAAAGGGAGTACGTACACACACATTCACATAAACATATACACGTATTATAAAACGTATATTAAATATACATTTATTGTTGCAGGTACTTCATAACTGGATCTACATTTACTAATTTATCATCGAGCTTCCGTTTAGGAGAATCCACTATTCGTTTGATAGTAATAGATGTGTGCAATGCAATAATAAATAAATTAATGCCAATTCATATACCTCAACCAACTACAGCCACATGGCAAGGAATCGAAGAAGGATTTAAAAATAAATGGAACTTTCCGAATTGCATAGGCGCCATTGACGGCAAACATGTAAATATAATTGCACCTCCCAATAGTGGATCGTTGTTTTTTAACTATAAAAAAACATTTTCTATTGTTTTGTTAGCTATAGTTGATCCTGAATACAGATTCATAGCGGTTGATGTAGGAGCCTATGGAAAAAACAGCGATGGCGGAATCTATTCATCATCTACATTTGGAAAGGCACTTGAAAGAAACACATTCAATATTCCATGTGACAAACCATTACCAGAAACTAATCATGCAATGCCACATGTATTTGTGGGAGACGAGGCATTTCCATTGAAGACATATTTATTAAGACCATATCCTCGCTCAAATACACGGAGACTATCAGATCCTGAACGGCAATATAATTACCGCTTATCACGAGCTAGAAGGGTTGTTGAAAACGCTTTTGGAATTTTATATCAAAAATTTGCGATTTACAACAAAAATATTAAATTGCATCCAAAGTTTGTAGATAAAGTGGTATTAACAACTTGCATTTTACACAATATGATGAGGACATATAACATTGAGATGAATTTACAGGAACCGAACAGAACAGAACAGGAAATTACAGTTGAATTCGGCGAAGACCGATTGTTAAGTCAATTACCAAGTATTAGTGGTGCCCATATGGCTACCGCTTTTAATGTACGTGAAAAGTTCAAAACATATTTTCAAACTTCTACCGGACGAGTTCCATGGCAGTAGCTTTTAGCTTTAAATATTAATGTTAATTCTTAATGGATATTCCAGTTAAATTTTTCATTATAATTATATTAATCACAACTGTTTTATTTCCCATACATACCTACATACGCGAAAAACATTAAATAAATAATTAAATAGGAGTAGGTACTTACCAGATTGCTTTAAAGTAATACTTATTTGTTTCCAAGCCTCGTCCTTTTTTATAGTATTGCTGTATTTAGCATCACGTAAGTCATATAAATATGGATATTTTCTCACTTCTTCAATAAGTTTCTCCCTTTGCATCGTTATTTTGTGTTTGAATCGAACTTAAAATTTTAAATAAAACATACGCGCAACACGAATGAAATACTCCTTGCGAATGGCGGCGTCTTTAGCAGGCAAGTCGCGGGAGGGGAAAGGGTAGACGAAGAGATGTGAGCTCGGGTACGGAGAGACGTAAGCGCGGGGACGGAGAAACGTAAGCGCGGGGACGATGAGCCGTAAGCGCGGGAATTCAAGTTCGGAGCCTGTTCCGAGGCGAGGCGATTACGTTATTATTCCGATTAGTGTGCGTTGCAGTAGGGAGTTTAATACAAACCATTCTGAACGGCTCGAGGCGATACGGTGACGATCCCTTTCCGATCCCATATGTGTGCTGAGACCTATAATCATCATTTTGACTGCCTATCTATATTAAACTGAACTTGTGAACTTTTGCTAACTAGTATTGATACTTATACATAATTCACATATTTTATCTTATGATATTATACCTACAGAACAGAACAATGATTTCATCTATAAAATCGACGAAAAAAGAAGAGGTTCTCAAATAAACATGTATAATTTTGTAATTATATTTTTTTATGTATAATATCTTTTACCGCGCATATCTTTTTACCTGGTTATTACGCCTGTTTCCCATAGGAGTAGGCAGAGATCACTGCTTTTCAGTTGTTATCGATCATTCGCTAATAATAATTTTATCAATATTATGTTTTATCCATGTTTCCTTAACGTATCGTATCGATACGATGAATGAGCATGACACAAAAAATCTTTTAATTCAAAATATAGATTGGCATTTTAAATAATCTCCTAAGTATTTATTAGTAACGTGATACTGCTTGTATACATATTATATAAGTATATAACTTATATACGATAAGTTATATACTTATCTAATATGTAAAAAAAATGTTCTTACCGACTCACTGACATAGGAGTATAACTTACTGTGGTCAACCAGGGTTTAAAACTTTGATATTTTCAAATACTGGTTTTGACTGATTTCGACGCGATACCTTTTTGATATCGACATAAACTTTGAAACTTTTAACATTGATTCAGAATAGAAAAAATAGACCTTCTGTCAAGTGCTGTTAATTTTCAATCACTACGTCACTACATAGGTAGTATAAAGCAAAGTCGCTTTCCGCTTCCCGCGTCTGTATGTATGTATGTTTGCTTATATCTTTAAAACTACACAACGGATTTTGATGCGGTTTTTTTTAATAGATAGAGTGATTCAGGAGGAAGGTTTATATGTAAAATAACATGCTACCCGTGCGAAGCCGGGGCGGGTCGCTAGTTTACGATATTATGCATTTTATATAATGTTATCTAAAAGAAAAAAAACCCTGCGCAAATCACTGACATAATGTAGTGGTTGTGGGTGTTGACATAAAAAAAGGATTTTATAGCCTTTTTAATAATAACCACATCATATAAAAATGATGAAAGCGTAAAAAACTATTATTTCATTTCATATTTCCCAAGATTTTCACCCTCGTTTCATTTTTACGCCTTAAAATAATGGTAACTAAAATAATGTTCCTATGAAGTTCCTGATTCCTGAGCGAGGACCTGTGCAACAGAAGTCAGTATCTTCACCCTATGGTCGCAATAAATGTTTATGACAAGGACCTACCTACCTGGAGTAAGGAGTGTAAAACAGCGGGAAATGAATAGTCAACTAATAAATGACTGTGTGAATTTAATTTGTTATCTTTCGTATTTGACTATAAATATACAACATACTTACTTAAAAAAACGGTCAAGTGCGAATCCGACTCGCGCACGAAGGGTTCCGTACCTCTATCTATAGAAAACGGCAAAAAAACACATTTGTTGTATGGGAGCCTTCCTTAAATATTTATTTTAATCTGTTTTTAGTATTTGTTGTTCTAGCAGCAACAGAAATACATAATCTGTAAAAATTTCAACTGTCTAGCCCTGTGACAGACAGACGGACAGACAGACAGACAGACGGACAGCGAAGTCTTAGTAATAGGGGCCCGTTTTTACCCTTTGGGTACGGAACCCTAAAAATTAATCATTTGGGCAAGTTTCGATGTCAGTTCGTCAGTTTTTGTCAGTTCGGTTTCGAACGTCTCATAAGCATGTTGTTAGCAATTCTGGGTATCTTGTTGCTATGTCTACTGACATGGTGCTTGGTGCAGTGGAACCGACGGAGGAACTACTGGGCTGATCGAGGAGTGCCCCACGATCCCCCACATCCTATATTGGGCAGCCTTACTTTTTTGCAAAGAGAAAATCCTGTAAGTACCTATCCATACATATTTTATACAGACAAATGTAATATTTAAGCGTGCCTATGTCTAACTTCTTAGACATCTTCAAGGATCTGAGAGCATGGCGATCTGAGAGTTTTTTGTATATTTTTATTACAAATGTATGTAGGTATGTATGTGACTATGTTTGTTAAGGTGGAATCTTGCAACTTAATTTTAAAGCAGTTATCCTCAACCGATTGAGCTGAAATCTTGCATACTTATGTAACTTCGGTGAGAATGCAATAATATGGTGCCGGCAAGCTAGTCTGATGATGGAGTCAGGAGCTGTTCAACGGAACTCCTCAGTTAATGGTTGGATTGAGATAAAACTTTGCATACCTATCAATCTCTAATGACAAAGTAAAATTATGGTAAGAGCTGGTCTGATGATGCTCGAATGTAGCCATAGGAACTCCTCAACTACACAACATAACTACGTCGTGTTTGGGCTCGTTGGATTTGTCTTGACGAGTACTAGAGCCCTAGAATTTATAAAAGCTTGATTATAAAAATATATTTTTAATAAAAAACGTATTAGTTATAGTATTTATTCTTTGATTTTACTCTTATTAACTACTATTCTATTTTAGTGGGTTAGTCCAGGAATCCCCATTGACTATCCCCATAAATGGGGATTTTAGTGCACCACGACCAATTTCCATTCATCTTTACATTCACTCCATCCCAAGGTCTGAAAGAGATCGCTTTTTAGCGATAAGACAGCCCATTGTAGTTTTTTTCTAGTTTGAGTTTCTTTCATTGTTATTTTCATTATTGGTATACAATAAAGCATTTTCATTGATATTTAAGTGGGATGGTGACGACTATTGAAGTTATGAACTAAAGTTTTTAGTGGAGTATGGAATGAGTTCTGGGTTATAAAATGAGAGTTTCGAGTTATTATTATTATTTTATAAGTTACATATTACTTCTCGAAATATGAAATTTCAGTATAGTCGAGTCGAGTCGTCCTGTAAAAACTTTCTAACAGTCCTGCAAGTATTTAGAATTGCAGCTTTCTTCATCGTAACATAAATGTTTTCCGTAAGATCTATAATTTTGAAGTACTGAAGTAGGTTTTTAGCTTTTTAGGCACTACTCCTGTACCTACTTGAAAGCACTAAAATGGTACAATATAAACTTTATTCATCTGCCACATTCGTATAATTTCTTCTATAAATTCTGTATATTTATGTATTTTTGAAGGATAGGTGTATTTGGTATATTGCAATAAATATTAGGTAAGTGATCTTTTTAATATCTATACCTATATATAAAAATCAATTTGCTGTTCGTTAGTCTCGCTAAAACTCGAGAACGGCTGAACGGATTTATCTTAATATCTTGTCTTGAAATGTTCGTGGAGGTCTAGGGAAGGTATAAAAGGTGTGAAAAAATCGAATAATTACTGGTAAACCCTAAAAACCGCCCTTTTCTTTTTCCCATACAAAAGTTTTCTAACTAAAACGTAGAGTCAATTTGAGCTTTATTAGGTTTGATAATACGGTAACGGGAACAGGAACGGGAACGGGAACGGGAACGGGGACGGGGAAACTTAAGACAAAATTTGTCAATTCTAAAGCGATACGAAGTTCGCGGGGTCAGCTTGTTTTATTATATTATTATTCACTAGCTGACCCGGCAGACTTCGTACTGCCTCAATCGATCGACATCTTTATTTTTCTCACCTTTTAAACCTTCCCTAGACCTCCATGAACATTTCAAGACCAAGATAAGATAAATCCGTTCAGCCGTTCTCGAGTTTTAGCGAGACTAACGAACAGCAATTGATTTTTATATATATAGATAAGATTCTCAAAAAGTCGCTTTCGAATTCCCAAAACTCACTAAATCTAGCGACAATGTCGCTAAGGTGGCAACACTACTTGGTTGGCATGGGAGCCGAAGATGTAGCCAGCTAATGAGCCAACACTTATAAACTTAATTGGACGAAAGAAAGACCGTGCGTGCGTGTGCCAATAATAGAAGCGTGTAGATTTAGTAAAAGAGACAAAAATATTTATTAACCGTAGACACTTGTCAGAGATTCCATCTATTATAAACTAAAAACATTTTTAGTGCTTAGGTTTGCTTCTTCGATGCATCAAATAAAAAACATCGATGTGTACTCGATGTTGAAGAATTAACAATACATCGGTTTGATTCGATGCATCGATGATATACATCGAGTGTTTATAAAACATCGATGTATATCGTACACCCCTACAGCACGGCGCGTATCGCGATTTCGCGCCAAAACTTGGGATAGTCACGCCCATTATAGAGTTTATTTTTATTTATAGAGCGCCTTAAGGGGGGCTCCCATACAACAAACGTGATTTTTGCATTCTAGCGCCATCTAGTTTCATTTGATGTTACTGCGTTATTATAGGTACTTTTCGCGGTCTCATGCGACCGCTCGGGGTTTGAGAGGTAAACCAATGATGAAATATGTTTGCAATTCCGCTGGCAGGTGGCGCAATTTTACCACTATCGGTAAAGTATGTCGGTAAATAGGTGGTAGGTACTTTACTAAAAAGTAAAAAAAAGTTTAAAATTGTACGAAGCTCGCGCTAGGACGCCCCGCCTTTTTATACCTTCGGCCGCGAGACGCGTCGAGCGCGGCGACCGATTCTCGAACGTTCGCGACCGGCCGCACTGCGCGCTTGACGCATGCTTGACGCCTAGCTGCTAGGCCGGTCGCGAACGTTCGAGAATGTTCGTTTTACGAAGCTACTCGCTAGGTGACTCGCTAGCCTCCTAGGCGCTAAGCAAGCCGCCTGCCTGTGCGTTCGCGACCTTAAATACAAAAATAATCCTTATAGCATGATTCAGTATTCACGCGCGATGGCTTATTATTAGCGTATTTCATGTATAACTTTGGTGTTTCTATACCGATTTCTATGATTCTTTTTTATGGAATAGTTAATAATGTTAACTTTTTTAATTAGGGATGACTGAGAGTGTTATAAACGTAAGAGTAGACAAATATAATCAGAAAGCTGCGAACTGCTAAGCTATCGGGAGTTACACGTGTTATTGTGAGTCAACCATAAAAGATCAACATATGCTTTCGTGGGATATTTTTTATATAATTTTAAGGAGAACATTTCCGTCATACATGATTTCTGTGTAGCTTTAACCAATAAGGTTGTACACGCGACGGAAGCTTAAGAAATGCAGTAACTACTCCCGTTTTCCCAACATTTCCCTTCACTGCTCTGCTCCTATTGATTGTAGCGTGATGAAAAGTATACTATAACCAGCTCAGGAGTATGAAAAATAATTGTACCAAGTTTCATTAAAATCCGTCCAGTAGTTTTTGTTTCTATAACGGTTATACAGACAGACAGACAGACAGACAGACAGACAAAAATTTTACTGATTGCATTTTTGGCATCAGTATCGATCCCTAATCATCCCCTGATAGTTATTTTGGAAATATATTTCATGTACAGAATTGACCTCTCTACAGATTTATTATAAGTATAGATTAATTATTCCAGGCACTATGGATACGAAGAATGTACAACAAGTTCCGAACACCGTACATCGGTATTTGGATATTTTGGCGTCCGGGGCTGATTGTGAACTCGCCAGAGCTGGCCAGGAGGATACTAGTGAAGGATTCCGACATCTTCAGGAACAGGCACCTTGGGTCGGGTTCCTCGGACCCTATTGGGGGACTAAATATCTTCACTGTCAATGTGAGTAGAGGAAATTCTATTAATTATTCAGAGCAGTGGATTTACATCACGTGGAGTGAGGTGCCTGAGCTGGAGCCTCAGGCTAATTAGTTCTTTCATAAAACTTAAGAAACGAATATCGTCTCTTGGCTTTACGATTGGTAGAAACATTTTTGTCGGTTTTATTTTTAGTTTGTTTTATTTTGTGTTTGTATTAAGTACAATGTAAAAATAATTTAAAATCTGTAATAGTATAGGATCACGACTGTTAATCCCCAAATACGGTAGACATCCTCTCAGATCTCCTGCAGGCACTTAGATCCTTTGAAGATGTCTAGTGGGGGTAGTTCGAGACACGTCTAAACATTATATTTGGCATATGCCCACATTTTGCGGTAGTTAGCATTCCATACGTGACAGGTTGCAAGCCCATCGCCGTTTTTAAGAATACTAACTGGTTTCCTCATGAAGTTTTCCTTTACCGTTTCGAGCACGTGTTTTGAGTCGCATATTAATTTTTCGAACAGAAAAATCCATTGATGCACGCCGGGATTCAATCTCACGACCTTCGCAATGAAAGTCGAGGTACCTCGTATTCGGCCTACACGGCTTTTTTAATGGCATTAGTATTATAGTAAGTATTATTAGTATGGCATTTGTATACTCTCAATTCAAAAGCTGTGGCAATGAAAATCAGCGGGTCAAGTTCTATTTTACGCAATAAGCTTTTTTTTTTTTTTTAATTTATTAAACGTAAGAAAAAAAAGGGCTTTGTCGCTTTGCGACCACACCGCCCAATCGGTACAACTTAACTAGGTTAGCAAAAAAAAGAAAGAAAGAAAAGAGAGAAAAAAAAAATTAGGATTCTTTCCTGTCTCAGCACTTATTAGCTAGGAAATAATTTTTTTTGGCTTCATCAGACATCGGTGAAGCCAATATACTGTTACATCGGCCAACATCAAACATTGAACCAAACATAATTCTTCTATCATCAGCATTCCGCACACATTCCATCAGAATATGTTGAACATCTTCTATACACTCGCACACGTTACAATTACGCAATAAGCTAGCGACTCTTATTCTACCTATACATTGGTAGGTTACATCACAGGTAGTTAATAATGTCAAAAGCAGGTGTTTTTAAACAGGTTTTTGAAGGAAAACATAAACTGTAGGTAAACCTGCCTGGTAGATAAAGCAGTACTACTTTTAAACTAGCTTTCGCCCGCGGCTTTGCTTGATTGGTAGATACCTGAAAAATACATTTTCTGTTGAAAAATATTTTTTCAAGACAAGCTTTTGTAAAATTCTCCTTCGAGCAAGTGCTGGTGACAATGTAATATTATGTGACAGGTCACAGCGCGCTGCCTGATCTGATGATGGAGCTCGAAGGTTAAAAGGATTGTACAAAAGCCAGTTTAAAAAAAAAAATTACAGAAAATTATTCTTTGATTAAATGCTCGATGTTTTGGTAATATAAATTACATACTTACTGATACTATTTTTTAAATTTAATTCCTTCTAGGACCCGACATGGTCGAACGTTCGTCGTCGTTTGACGGCCGTCTTCACATCCGCTAAATTACGTTCGCTGCAGGAACTGGTGCGAGAGAAGGCGAAAAACTTCGTCGTGCGAATCGGGGTGGAAATAAAGAAGGAACCCTACCTTCTGAATCTCAGGGTTTGTAATCTAGCCAAACTAAACCTAGATTATCAATATCTATTGTTGTTGTTTAGTTTTTTTATCAGTTTATCCCTATTTAAAAATGCGTGGTCGATTAATTTCATTCAAACAGATTTACATAGCTGATTTAGATTAGATGTGGACTTAGGAATACGTACATTAGGTATATACCTACATCGCAGACAGAGTAGGTAGGTACTACCTACTCCTTGTACCTACACGCTCGATAGATGTAGCACTCGGGTGACGCTGGTTGCCAATAGACACGGTGACACTGTTTTTGCGGTTTTTTTAATCAAATGCTCAAGTTCATATATAAGTAAATGCAGTGGCGGATTTACTATTAACTACTATTATTTATTTAGATTTTAGGGGGCGGCAAATCATGTGTCAGTCCGCCACTGAGTAAATGGTTTTCTAAACCAATTTAACAACAATAAAAAACTATGAAGCATCGACACGACAAGAAGAAGAAATAAATAGTTAAGTAGGTATCAAAATTATTATGATTTTCGATTAGAAAAATCCATTCTACACAGCCGGGATTTCGACGACTACACTCAAAGCTGTTGCAATAATGAATCGATGCATGCAATCGATGCTACCGATTTTTATAAAGAAAATTAAAACTGACCTCACAGCTCAGTTGGTAGTAACTCTGCCTTCTGCGCTGTAGGTTGTGGGTTCGATCCCCACCCAGGGAAAATATTTGTGTGATGAACATATAGATGTTTGTTCTGTGTCTGGGTGTGGATATCTACAGGGTGTAATCGTTAAGTGTGCACAGGCGATTATTCCGTAACTATTGCAGATATCAAAAAACTTTAAACTGATATCGAATGTACTTTACCTAATGAGTAAAATGACATTAATAACTTTTTAAAAATAAAACGAGAAATATCCAAAAAAAATACATTAATCACTCCCATACATTTTATTTCTTAGTAAGTACAAAATTTTGTATTCAAAGCATATGTTCGAAGTGACGTCCTCCTTGTGCAATACAATGACGAGCTCTATTTACAGTTTCTAAATGAACTTTCCTTAACATTTGCGGAGTAATTAAAGCAATTGCACGACGTACACGATTCTGTAACTCTTCTAGGCTGTGTACTCTCTCAGCGTACACGTGGTCTTTGACAAATCCCCATAGGAAGAAATCACAAGGCGTGAGATCCGGGGATCTGGCAGGCCAAGGGGTTGCACTATTATTGGCTATTAAGCCATTATAATTGTTTCGTAAGAAATTCATTACAACATTTGTATTATGTGCAGGTGCTCCATCTTGTTGAAAAATTATCGACCTTCTTTCATCGTCTGGAATTGGTTCTAAGAGACTTAGGCTCGTATTCAAGAACGACACTAAGAGAACGCATAGTAGGCTCCGACCCACAGTGGACAATATCTTGTTTCATAAACATCACTTGAGTGTTGTGCGACACTATGCGTACACTTCAGTGTTCCTCTAGCCAAAGTACCTCAACAGCTACTTTACCGAACGCATAGTGTTGGTTGTATTGTCATACGTATAACCTCAAGTAAATTTAACTTAAAAATTAGTACAAATGAGGATGATTTTGATGATTATTTTATTCGGTCGACGAAAAAACGATACTATTTATATTCACTACATACAAGAAAATTTTATTGTAATTTATTAATCCAACAGATATCAGGGGTCATACCACAAGGTCCTAAAGTAATATCAGAAAAATTGCGTTGTCACTTTTGCACCGTAATTAATATTGTTTTGATATTCCTTTTTAACTTGTGGTAGGTACCTACGGCCACAGCTGATGAGCCGACATGACATTTGTTTGTTTATACAAAATACTCTGTGGTTTGTTTCTTTGATTGATTGATATTAATGACGTTTACCATTGCTTGAAGTTAGGTCCAAAACCAACCACCAATCACAACGCCGAATTCACCCCTATGCGTTCACTGAGCTAAGGAATACTCAAGTGTTGTTCATGAAACGAATGTATGGACATATTCGACACTGTGAGAAATCGGAAACTTTGCAGTAGACCTGTGTAAGTCGATCATTTCTAATAACCCGGGTCGATCGCGACCCGTTTGCATTGTGATCGGGTTAAAAAGATTCGATCATTTCGATCGTATGGGTAGCAGGTAGTAGATTGACGACTTCGATATTACCGAACCCACAATAGGTTATTTTTAATAATGTCACCTTTGCTACTTTTATATGTGGTCTAAGTAGGTAAAAGGTTAAATTAATAATATTTACAAAAGTACTAGGTACCTACCCATTTGTCACGTCTATAAATTATTTTAAAATCAGTTTAATCAGTGATTATCAAGTTTTTAGTCTATTATGTATCTACCTACTTGCCTACCATACCTACTTACCGCAATCAAATAGGTACGATTTCGTGAATAATAGAAAAAAATTGGCGCGAATTACGCGGGTCGTGACCCGGGTCATGACGTGATTCAATCATTTTCATCGATCGTCAGTATGCGATCCAATACACGGTGCCAAAGCCAAAGAAGACTGTAACGTTATAAATATAAAGTCCAATTTAGTTTTGGGCTCAGGCGCATCCACTCGTTCATTCATTCATTAATACACGGGGTATTAATGAATGAATGAACGAGTGGATGGTCCGGGTCGTTCGATCGATTGGCGCTTGGCGCGTGTGTGTGCGTGTATGTATGGGTCTTTGGGTTAAAAAGGATCGAATCTTTTAGATACCGGTGATCGAATCATCCACGCACGGGCTGTGATTCGATCGTTTTGATTCGATCAATCACGATCGACACAGGTCTACTTTGCAGTGAGAACACCTACACTTAGCTTAGTGATGTTCTTGAATACGAGCCTTAGCATATCGTTTTGTACAAGGGAGAAATATCTCTGTCCATTTAAGGTTCCACTGTAAAAATATGGCCCAATGATCCGATCTCCAAGAATACCACACCACACATTAATTGAGAATCGCACCTGAGCTCTAACTTCAGTAGTTAAGCGAGGATTGTCAATTGACCAATAATGCGAGTTTTTTCTATTGTAAATGCCGCAGTTTGAAACATTACTTTCATCGGTCCATAAAATTGACCTTACATTGACATAATTATTGACTAGCCAATTGCAATAGACCAGCCGACGAGCAGGATCATCATTGTGCAGCGTTTGAGTAGGTTTTATCTTAAATGCTTTGAAGTTGTGTTTTTTTAATAACTTGTGTACATAATTGTGGGACACTGGAAATGATCGGGCCACTGAACGCGTTGATTCTTGTGGATTATCTACTACGTAGTTAATAATATTGTTATCTAAGTCATTATCAAATTCCGGAGCTCTTGTTCTCGTACCTTTTTTTCTGTTAAAAGATCCATAATTTATCAAATTGTTATCCAACTTACGTAAATACGTACCAGAAGGAACTTCTCTATCTGGGTACTCTCTTCTGTAGGCGATAATGGCCGCCCTATTGTTACAATCATGTTTGTAGTACATTTTTAACATGTCCCTCTTTTCTGTATTGGAATATGCCATTTTTCAATCAATAAATGCAACAATCACGATTATTAACGCAAATTGAAAAATACAATAAATTGGCGGGAACGAGAACCCGCGATAAAGAATTTGAATTTAGAACGAACACCAAAGAGTATCTTTCTTTTTGTTTTTATTTAGTATGTTGCTTTTCAGCTAGTTCAAATCAATACAATATTGAAACAAGGTTTATTATAAATTTGAAGTGGTAAGATAATTAATCTACACGTGTATCTACTTGAAATTCATTAATACCTTCATATCGTACATAATTATAAAATGACAAGGGTAAAATGAGTAGGTACTATTCCACTTAAAATAAGGAAACTAAAACCTTTCTACTATCTCATACTAAATGTATGGGAGTGATTAATGTATTTTTTTTGGATATTTCTCGTTTTATTTTTAAAAAGTTATTAATGTCATTTTACTCATTAGGTAAAGTACTTTCGATATCAGTTTCAAGTTTTTTGATATCTGCAATAGTTACGGAATAATCGCCTGTGCACACTTAACGATTACACCCTGTATATCAATACTTATAATAAATCTGTAGAGAGGTCAATTCTGTACATGAAATATATTTCCAAAATAATAATAATAACTATTAGGGGGTGATTAGGGATCGATACTGATGCCAAAAATGCAATCAGTAAAATTTTTGTCTGTCTGTCTGTCTGTCTGTCTGTCTGTATAACCGTTATAGAAACAAAAACTACTCGACGGATTTTAACGAAACTTGGTACAATTAATTTTCATACTCCTGAGCTGGTTATAGTATACTTTTTATCACGCTGCAATCAATAGGAGCAGAGCAGTGAAGGAAAATGTTGGGAAAACGGGAGAAGTTACTCCATTTTTTGAGCTTCCGTCGCGTGTGCAACCTTAATGGTTAAAGCTACACAGAAATCATGTATGACGGAAATGTTCTCCTTAAAATTATATAAAAAATATCCCACTACAGCAGCCATACTCAACCTTTTTTTTACTAGGGCCAAAAAACGTTTCGGTCATGGGATCCCGGGCCGCAAGCGAGAAATTATGAGGTCATAAATAAAACATAAATCAAAGGTAACGATGTATTTACTTTATTGATGAGAAGAAAATTGAAAAAACTATATTTTAATGCGATATTTGATACTGTGAACACTTTTTCACAATTTTATCAAGATCTGGCTTGTTGCTACATGCTACTCTTATTACATCATCCAGATGAGAATCTGTGAGTTTATTTCTGTATACATTCTTTGTATATTTCATTTTAGAAAAAGAAGATTCGCACACATAAGTAGACCCAAAGAATGTTAGTAAGATTTGAGCACATCTTTGTACGTTTTTATATTTTTGGGGAACAATGCTCCAAAACTCGACATATTCTCTGTTCTCCCTTTTTTCTTTAAACACGACTTCTAGGCTGTTGTCGTTTTTAAAATCAATAAATTCATCAAACAACTCCGCGTAATTACAACTTAAAACTGAAGCCTGAACTCTGTGATAGTAATTGTTTCTAAATGCCATGGATTTTCTATAAGCAACAAACATTTTTTTATTTTTCTTAGATCTTGGAACCTTTTTTGAAATTCATTTATTAGAGCAGTTCACCGAGTTGCCGAATCACTCGTTCTCTGATAGGCGCGAAATTTAAAATAGAATGGAGCATAGAAACTTCAAGTGGGCCAATCAAAAAGGTCCGGCGGGCCGCATGCGGCCCGCGGGCCGCAGGTTGAGTATAGCTGCACTACAGCATATGTCTATCTTTTATGGTTGACTCACAAAAACACCTGTAACTCCCGATAGCTTAGCAGTTCGAAGCTTTCTGATTATATTTGTCTACTCTTACGTTTATAACACTCTCAGTCATCCCTAATTAAAAACGCGAACGCACAGGCAGGCGTCTTGCTTGGTACCTAGAGGCTAGCGAGTCACCTAGCGATTAGCTTCGTAAAACGAACGTTCGAGAAAAAAAGAAATCATCAATAATTGTCTAATGACAAAAAAGCTGTGGAAAAAAAAACGTTTTATATAAAGACATTCTGTAGTATATTTAGTATCAGCATTGCACCCGTGCGAAGCCCGGGCGGGTCGCTAGTGTATAATAAGTATGTATTTACAAAAAAAAGTATATAAGTATTCTATCAGTTATCTGGTTCCCATAGTACAAGCTTTGCTTAGTTTGGGGCTAGATGCCGCTGTGTGTAAATTCCGCCAGTATTTATTATTATTTATTTTTATGAATAAGTTTAATAAAATATATTATTGTATTGACTGATGACTGTTTACCTGCCAGGAGGTGTGCACAGACTACACCACGGATGTGATTGGTGAGTCTGCATTCGGCATCAAATCGGACGCAACCATCACGGGTGACAGCGTAATCAGGAAGATCACCAAAGATTTCATGAAGTTCAGCGTCTTCCGCGGCCTATCCTGGTCCAGCATCTTTTTCTTTCCGTCGCTTGTTGACTTCTTTGGGTAAGTTTAAGTCATTCATTTTTCAAGTAATATTTTTTTACTTGTATCATCTAGAAATTTATCCATTACAGTACCTAATAAACCCACTGAAATTATTTAATAAATTATAAATGAGCACATTGAGACGAAGAATGAATGAAATCAACATGTGCTGCATGTTTTACAATTATCCCGTTGAAGACTCCTATAGAACGGACAGAATTTAGGAGATAACTAGGTACCTACTAGATCTAGAATCCGTTACTGTTTGAGACCTGGTATGTTTTATTTGTCAGCCAACTCCAAGATTTAACATTTTTCGTCCTTCCCCTCTTAATTTAGTTAGTTATTACGAAGAGGTTGTAATCATAATTATATTTAGCGTAATATCCTTTCTTGGTCTCAGCCTTGCACCTCAAACTATGTATTCTACTCTACAATACAGAAACGAGTTCGTTAAAGATTTACCATAACTCACTGCCATTGAAAAGTGGTAGTAACGCTGTCGTGCATATTCCAGATTCAGTCTATTCCCCAAAGATACCACTGCTTATCTCAAGGAGCTGTTCCGTCTTATGGTGGAGCAGCGAGGTGGGTTAGACAAGCCGGTCTTAGAGAGCAGGGACCTTCTGGACTCCTTGATCAAGATGAGGCAGGATGCCGCTAAGGATAACGAAGGTAGAGTCCACACCACGATCAATTGCAAGTTCCGAAACTTAATAAGTTCTAGTAATAAAGATCTAGTAGGTTCAAAATCAAATTCAAATATTCTTTAGTTGTTGTGAGTTGGTTTAACTTGATGC
Organism: Hydriomena furcata; assembly: GCA_912999785.1. Classification (NCBI taxonomy): domain Eukaryota; kingdom Metazoa; phylum Arthropoda; class Insecta; order Lepidoptera; family Geometridae; genus Hydriomena; species Hydriomena furcata. The sequence continues at coordinate 831,870 of OU538834.1, read as the reverse complement.
GTTAGGGTGAATTTCGACCTACGCGGAGTTTTGCGGAGCGAACCAATGACAGCGCTCTAATATTCGAGTTTCAAAATGTCGAGCGCTGTCATTGGTCCGCTCCGCACAGCTCCGCGTAGGTGGAAACTCACCCTTAGGCACGACACTCCGACGAGGACACTAGGCGAGCATGAATATAGATTTGTATCGGTTGCAGAGATGAGTGAAGATCTGCTCTTGGCGCAAGCGGCCATCTTTCTTCAAGGAGGGTTCGACACCTCTGGCAGTATACTCACCTTTATGATCTTCGAGTTAGCCCACCAACCACATTTGCAGGTACCAACTTAATGATTTCACCTATTAAATTGTCTACTAGCTATCCCGATAGGCGTTGCTCTGTCAGCACTTTTCATTGTTTAAGAATTATACAATTTTACTACAGATTTTTCCAAATTTTCTTTCATAAGAACTTTCTCCTTACACTAAACAATACAACAAAAAAAGAATAAGCAAAATCTGTCCAGTCGTTCATGTGTGATGCTGTGACCAAGGGAAATAGGCATTCTTTTTCTATATAAAAGATAACTAATACAATTTGTACCAAAAGTAAAAAATAACCAAATTCTGATCACCTTCAAAGTTCTAAAATTCTTCATTGACCACAACCACAACTCACTTCTCCAAAAGATTCTTCCATTGTTCAAAACAGTTTTTAAATTCACGGGATTCACTTTAAACCTTCCAGCGTTTTTCGTTTTACCTCCTCCACAGTGGGAAAACTCTTTCCTTTCATGACCCTTTTGAGTATGGGAAACTCGTAATTCTATTTTTTAAATTCATATAAGTTTGAAAGATACCTATCAAAGGAAATTTACGAATATTGAATCTTCCCAGTACAAAAAACAATATTATTGAAAGCATACTGCATACCTACAGAAGATACTCTTCTTGTTTCTAGGAACGACTCTACGAAGAACTGAAGGCGGCTGTAGAGCAGAACGGAAATGATAAGTTGGACTCTAATCAGCTCGCTGAATTGCCTTACATGAATGCAGTCATAAAAGGTAGGTACCTAAACAAATGCTGGTGTGAATTTCATTGACACAAGCTAAAAATACCTATAATATCACGTCCAAAAACCAAATTGTACTAGAGTAATTTTCACGAAAACGTCTTTCGTGAAAATTACTCTAGTACCATTAGGCGCAGCGCTGTAGTCGTGTGTTCGGTTCGTACCTAATGTTTATATCTTTGTTGATCTCATCAGACAACATGGCCTCTCAGACAAAAATTAAATTAAATGACTATATGAGTTATTGTCAGATGGCTAATTTTGTTGTATAATGTATTTTTTTACTTTTGATTACGATGACATTGATATTTTTGGTACAATTTACCGAGTGTGCTTATTTTGATTGTTATAATAATTATGTATTCTTACCACTGACCTCTATTATACAAATAGAGGTCAGTGATTAATAAATCAGTATCAAATAAATGAAATTATATTATCAGAGACTCTAAGAAAATGGACGCCAATGGGATGGCTGGACCGCATCGCAGCCAAAGACTACAAAATTGACGACAAGCTTACCATAACCGCTGGCACAGTCATCTACGTAAATGCGTATGGCTTACAATGGGACGCGGACAACTTCCCCGAGCCGGAGAAATTTGACCCAGACAGGTTCCTGCCTGAAAATGAAAAGAACATTAAGCCTTATACCTATATGCCTTTTGGAGAGGGACCACGGAACTGCATAGGTATTATTTGTTTGTTTTATTTCTTTTGAAGTGGTTTTTGAGTTGGCAGTGAAGGAAAACATCGTGAGGAAACCAGTAATCTTGTAAGCGATGACAAGCTTGAATTTTGTCACGTGTGGAATGCTAACTACTGGAAAATGTGGGCATGTGCCAAATGTAATGTACGGACGTGCCTCTGATTAATTTCCTTTAGACATCTTCAAGGATCTGAGCGCCTGGAGATCTGAGAGGATGTCTACCGTACTTGGAAATTACAGTCGTGATCCTATTTATTTATTTTGACTCATCCATCTCTCATTAATTATGAATTATTTATGATTATATTTGTCCAGGAATGCGCTTCGCACATAGCACGATGCGCTTCGGACTACTGTACACGTTCCTATTCGCTACACCGTCCGGCCCATTCCTGGAGCCCCAATTCCTAACGAAGCCAAGATCGAGAGGAAAGGCATGCTGCTGACGCCTAATGATGACAAAATGTCCGTCGTATTTATTCCAAGAAGCTAAGGAACTTTATTAACTTTGTTGTTTTTATACATAGGTACCTACGATGTACCTACCTAGAACTTTTTAAGAAGATGTGATTTATTTTGGTTCGTTAAGTTTTTATTACATTCGTCTCACAACCTAGAACCAAGTTTTTGTTTTATTAATCCCAAAGAATGTGCAAAAAATGCGATTTATAATTAGGTGGGTAAGTAGGTACGTAGTTAAAATAAAATAAAACATAATCGTTAGCTTCAGAAAACCTAAAACATTTCTTATGCATAAGTACCTACCTACAAACCTACCTAAAAAGTATAGGTATACCTAGGTCGAAAAAATGGTTAAGGCGCTCCCAGTCGACGATTGTTTTTGTTCGAAACGAAAAAAGAAATACTTGTGAACAAGCCACATCTCCTATTTTATAATGTAGTATATGTGAATAAAGATGTACCCATATTTAATCACTTCGATAAATAATCCTACCGACCGCTGCAATGACGACAAACACACGTCGGCGCGTGGTCCGCCTTAGCTTTTCGAATAAATTAATGATATAAATTATGTATAATCAAAAATCTATTCTAATAGAAATCTAGATCTACATAATACCTATCTTTAACAATAAATCACAAGTTGATTTTAATAGTAGGTATATAAAATATTTCGATCATAAATTCTAAAACGTATCATTTTGAAATAATATCTTTAACGTGAAAAAATTCTGCTATTATCTTTTCAGCTTAATAGAAATCTAGGTAGGAACCTGAAGTAATTTACTTATAAAAATAGGAGATGTGGCTTGTTCAGAAGTATTTCTTTTTTCGTTTCGAAAAAGAGCAATCAGCGACTGGGAGCCCCTTAAAATAAATAAAAAGCTAAAGGAGGATAACATCTATCATTTCCAATTATTGCTCAAATGCTTATCAACTCAAATTACTTAGGGGGCTCCCAGTCGCTGATTGCTCTTTTTCGAAACGAAAAAAGAAATACTTCTGAACAAGCCACATCTTCTATTTTTATAAGTATATTACTTCAGGTTCCTACCTAGATTTCTATTAAGACGCTGCCAGTCGACGATTATTTTTGTTCGAAACGAAAAAAGAAATACCTACTTGTGAACAAGCCACATCTCCTATTTTATAATGTATAGTATATGTGAATAAAGATGTACCCATCTTTAATCACTTCGATAAATAATCCTACCGACCGCTGCAATGATGACAAACACACGTCCGCGCGTGGTCCGCCTTAGCTTTTCGAATAAATTAATGATATAAATTATGTATAATTACTTATCAAAAATCTATCCTAATAGAAATCTAGATCTACATATTACCTATCTTTAACAATAAATCACAAGTTGATTTTAATAGTAGGTATATAAAATATTTCGATCATAAATTCTAAAACGTATCATTTTGAAATAATATTTTTTTCGTGAAAAGTTTCTGCTATTATGTTTTCAGCTTAATAGAAATCTAGGTAGGAAGCTGAAGTACTTATAAAAATAGGAGATGTGGCTTGTTCACAAGTATTTATTTTTTCGTTTCGAACAAAAACAATCGTCGACTGGGAGCGCCTTAATTAATAACGAGTATCTAATCTGTGCCTTGAGATCTGAGAGTATCTTTTTTTTTTTTTTAGAGACAGACATAATGCTCGCGAGCAATAGTTTGTGTTCTCTGTCATAGAGACCCAGTCGAGTAACAGTCAGTGTCATTTGTCATGTGATGTCAGTGTCGTGTCAGTCAAGTCGAGTAAAAAAAGTTGTGGTTGGAATTTGGAAATGGTTGGAAATATATGTATGCTCTTTGTTTGACATTTTATGGATTGGAATTTTAGAATGATATTTATACATACTTGTAGACTGTGAGAGACGTATTTATTTCCGTATTTGAATCTTCTATTTCTAGTTTCTAACTTTAACTAAACGCGAAACCACTGTAACTATGTAAATTTTGTACGTCTTCCAGTATCACAATAGGGGTGAAGTGAAAGCAAAAACACGCCAAAATGAACTCTTTACATAATACGGCTAAATGTAAGTGTAATTATTTGAGGTTAGGAAATAGGAATCTCTAGAAATTGTTGTATTTACTACTATTAATTATTGCAGTTCTCCGTTTCATCAACATCAGGACAGCCCTACAAACTGCTAAAGAATGTGCACCGAACCGTCTGAAAGTATTCAACACAGAAGTATCGGCTATCCGGACACCAGTTTTCTCGCCGCGAAGTATTGGCGTAGAGATCGGTGAAAAGGCAATAATTGGTAGGATTCAGCAAGAGCCGATCAATTATGTGCCAATAGTAAACCCGCGCTCCATCCTACCGTTGTTGGAGAACGAATGGCGTCGTCAGGAGATTGGCCTACCTTCGCTCAACAATGAAGAAAAACAGGTCAGATCAGTCTAAAAACACTATAAATTTTATTTTTCAGAAAGGTCTAGGTCCTAAGTATTTCTGTCTTAGATATGCTATCCTAAATCTTATAGCCCATATTTTTTTGTAGTTGTTATTTTAGGTCCTGGGATTACAATTATTAAAATAAATATTCACCAATATTTATTTATTTAATTCCAGGCAGCTCGGCTAATTGTGATCAGAAAAAGGAAAATGAAGAAGCACCAGCGCAGAAAGCTGTGGAAGAAGATGAGGCATCGCTGGGCACGGGTATGTATTTTCCCACAGCTACACACTACATGGGGACTGGAGGCCCTCCAGTCCCCATGAAATAAAATATTATTATCAATCTTATCCTACTAATCTGAATCTTGTTTTAGATTCAGAATAGCAGAATAACTATACCCAACACAACATTTTGTTAATCGAAGTTCGCCGAACAAACAAACAAAACAAAAATAAACAAACAATAAGTCGCCCCAATAGAAGACCAGCGTAGGTTATTATAATCAGTGTTTTGCAACTTGTTTGATTAAGTACATGCCCAAACCGGTTTACCTTATTTAACTATTAAAAAAGCAAGCCAAAAAAAATGGTCTTACCCTGCACCAAAAGGAGATAGTTAATTTAATCATTATTTCTAGGTGAAGCAGCGTCGGCGCCAAAACAAAGAGAAGGTATTCCAAAATGAACTCTTGGCTATGGTCAAAGCAGCCAATGAGTTCTCAGCAGAGGATTATGTCCGTGGGAAAATTGATAATGCAAACCACACCCCACTACCAACACGCTGGAAACATAAGATGCTGCCCCAGTTCATCATCAGACAACTCCTGGGATTAGATAAGAAGATCAATTATAAACATAACGACAAATACAAAGCTTAGATGTCATGTTGCCATGTCATTATTAAAACTTAGAAGTAAAGTATTTGTATTCTTTATTGAGTTCTCACGATAGGCCCTTTAGCAGTCCGCCCCGGCGTCGCACGGGTGTAATAATGATATTATAGGTAATTTTTTTACACCTTGGGTTACATTATCGAATTTTTCCTATGGATCCCTAATAAAACATTTGGTAATGCAGACTTTTTTTTGTAGATATTGATGTCCTCTTTAAAACTGTAGTACATCACTTTGCTCTATTGTCAACAATTTCCGCAGAGTACGCGATATAAGGATTTTATTCACACGTTGGGTTACTTGGGTTACATTATCGAAGTTTTCATACGGATCCCTAATAGTTAGACATAATGGTATTGCATACTTTTTTGTAGCCTATGTTCATCAGGGATAATGTAGGTTTCTAATGGTGAAATAATTTTTCAAATCGGTCCAGTCGTTTCGGAGCCTATTCGATACAAACAAACAATCAAATCTTTCCTCTTTATAATATTAGTATAGATAAATGTTAGCGGACATTTTTACACATCGCCATCTAACCCCAAACTAAGCAAAGCTTTTACTATGGGAACTACATACACTATAATACCCTGCCACAGAACAAACATCTATGTTCATCATACAGATGTTTGTCCTTGGTGGGAATCAAACCCACAAGCTACATTGCAGAAGGTAGAGTTACAACCAAGTGAGCTGTGAAGCCAGTCAAAAAATTAGAGTATTGTGCCAAACGTGTTTGGATGTGCCTCTGACTAACCCTTTAGACATCTTCAAGGATCTAAGTGCCTTGAGTAACAAACTTTAGAAATGGCATTTAAGTCAAGTAGGTTATTTTAATTAAAACTCAATGTTTCTGGAATATTATAATTTCTTAAATACCACATGATACTCATAAATATAATCAGTAATTCATTCATTCATCCTAATAATATTATAAATACGAAAGTTTGTATGTTTGTGCCTCAATCAGACCTAAACGACAAAACGGATTAAGATTAAATTTGCTGTAAATGTAGATAAAATGCCTGAATAAAAAATAGACTACTTTTTAATGCGAAAAACACCCCTGAAATGATTAAAAATTGGTATAGATGGCGCTAGTGTGCAAAAAATCTGACATCAGTCGTCATAGCAACGTGCGTTACTCTATGCGATTATTGAAATTCGGACAGGACAACGTCGGTCGCAGGTCTGCTAGTTATAAATAAATGACAATCACCACACCATGCATCATAGTTCTCCATTATCATGATTTCTTATGTCATGGTTATCAGACACTATGGAGTACTTCCATTTCATAGTACCACAACACCTCTAAATTACCTCTTCTGTCTTTGCATCATGAGTCCTCTTAATATGTGTTGACAAACTACTATTTTGAGTGTATGATTTGCCACAAATATTGCAAGTATATGGCTTTCCATCTGTGTGAATTCTCATATGTTTTGTCAGAACTTTATTTTGGGTGAATGATTTACCACATACACTGCAAACATATGGCTTTTCTCCAGTATGCAAACCCATGTGATAACTTAAACTACTACTATCGTTGAACGACCTATGGCATACGCTGCAGGTATATGGCTTTTCCTCAGTATGTACTTGCATAATGTGGCGTTTTAATTTACCTTTCTCGGAGAATGATTTATTACATATACTGCAAGAATATGGTTTTTCACCAGTGTGTGTTCTTATGTGAATTTTGAGACAAGTTTTGCGTTTAAATGATTTTTCACATGTATTGCAGGTGTAAGGTTTTTCTTCTGTATGTGTTTTCATATGACTTGATAATGCACCAGTCTGACTAAACGAGCTATTGCAAATATTACATGTGTGTGGTTTTTCTCCAGTATGGGTTCTCATATGCACTTTTAATTGTATATTTTGATAGAAAGTCTTACTGCAAACGCTGCAACTAAATGGCTTTTCTTCGGTATGATAAATCATGTGCTGTTTCAAATGTGTGTTTTTATAAAACGATTTTCCGCACACATTGCATACAAAAGGCTTAAATCCTGTGTGGATGACAACATGTTGTAATAGATCACTTTGTCCAGCAAATGTTTTCTGACACACTTTACAGGCATGTGGCCTTTCTCCAGTGTGTATAGCCATGTGTCTTATTAGACCTCCTTTTGTAGTCATCTTTTTGTTGCAAATGTTGCAGGTATATGAGTCTTCTCCAGTATGTGTTCTCATATGAAGGTCCAAAGTGTATTTACGACCAAATGATCGGTCACATCTTTTACAGACATATGGCTTTTCTCCAGTATGTCTACGCATATGATTTCTCAAAGTGCTGCCTTGTGCAAATGCCTTATTGCAAATCTCACAGATGTAAGGCTTAGCACCAGAATGGATGACCATGTGTATTTTCAAGCCATATTTTTGGCTGAATATTTTATTGCAAACTTTGCAGCTATTTGTTATTTGTCTACGGCTGTTTCTCTTTTTCATTTTTACTTTTGTCTTGGTTCTTTTGCTGATTACATCACAGGAGCTAGACATAACATCATTGATGTTATTTTCTTTTTCTTTCTCATTTTTAACATGAAGTGAACTAGATCCTATTTTGACAGCTTCAACAAATTCTTTAGGGTTGACTTCAACAAACAATTCTTCAGTAGTCTCTTCTTTCACAGCTTCATGTGTTGTTTTATCAATTAAAGACATTGGCTGCAATGGCGAAATTGAAAAGTTATGTAACCAACTGAGGCTATGCTTAGTAAGTATTTCTTGGGTTACCTGAAAATTCAAAAACTCTTACTTTATACTTTGTAATTGCTTTTGATAGAAACATGAATATGATAATAAAACTAGAAACCCCAAACTCAGCAAAGCTTGTACTATGGGATAGTACAAGCTTTGCTGAGTTTGGGGCTAGATAGAACGGGGTGATAACATCCACCAATATTTATTTATTTATGACAGTTCCATAGGTTTTCTGTAGGGCTTTGTTACTAATGTTTTAGGAAGAACCTAGAGCATTTTTGCTTTGTCATTTGGTTGTGGTCAAAACAATCTAGAGGTACAACGCACCACAAATGACACTAATCAAATCGGACTTAAGACAAAGAATTGTATTAACTATAGACTTTAAACGAGTTTGTTTGCTATGCTTAGTTATTGACAGTCAAAATTGAAAATGCCCAAAACCGAGCTTGTCCCACAATCGGGTCCTAGACACTAGAATTTATTTAAATTTCATCAATAAATCCTATTTTATTACAGAATCAATTAAAAAAGTGTATAGGTACCTCAAGTTGATTCTGGAATAGATCTCTGGAGATTTTTTCAGATTTCTGACACATGTTAGCGAATCTAAAGCACTTCTGTAGCTGTGAGATGCAAATGTAGCATAATGTAGTGGGCCGACCATCTGCTGTGCTGATCTGAAAAAAAAAATCACCTTGGTACACTCCACCAATACAAATAACAGCAATGAGTCAAAAATAAAAAAGGAATATTCAGTAGTATTAGGGCTGAAATAAATAATCCCAAAGTGGGTTGACGTCAGTCAGGCGGCCGGCGGCCGATTGTAAAACATAAGCCAAATCCTCTTAGCAACATTTGTGTGGGGAACGAGGGACCCACGACCCCACATTTAAAGTGGGAAAAGGAGAGGAAAATGATGAATAAATAATAGGCAGCCTTTCTTCATTGATTAATAAATACAGGCTACAAAACCAATGACAGAAGAGATTAGTAATTTGGGTTAGTTACCATAGTTCCCGTAAGTTTCTCGTACGTTTCTTGGAGATGGGTGTTTTCAATTTTATTGACTTTCGTATTGTTACACAAACAAACTCTACACACCGAAGTGGACATTTTCAGTTTATCAATTCTCTTCCTCTCTTCAGTAATATTCTTCAGTGTAAATTTCTTTAGGTATTCTTGGATTTATTGGCCTGGTTTAAACAGAATACTATGCCTTCCCATATTTTTTTTAGTTGTAGGTAGTAAGTTAGGCCCACTTGCTCTTTGTTAGGCCCAGTAATGATGAGCGCAGCGCAGATAGAGCAGAGCAGCTGACTTTTGTTTGACTTGACTTGACTGACTGCTGTGCTGACTGACGTGACGGAATCGGACGGACGGTTGACGGGTGTATAATGTAGCGGCAAAAAGAGTGACCCTCGTATTCAAGAACGACACTATAAGAACTCGCACCCACAGTGGACGAAATCTTTTTTCATAAAAATCACTTTGTGTTGTGCGACACTCAGGGGCGGATTTGCCCTAAGGCCCGGTAGGCCCGGGCCTAGGGCGGCCAAATATTAGGGGCGGCAAATCGTGCCAAAAAAAATCACTGATGATAACAAGATTAACAAGAAATAAGTAATTCAAATACAAAGTATCATATATTGAAGCCTCGCGTACTTTATGTACAACCACATTGAACTTGTCCGTAACGCCAGCTTCGGACCGGACATATGTACAGGCTCGGCTGTACATGGCCCGTATAAGCTGCAGGTACTTTCCAGGCACTCCTTTCTTTTTCATAGCCCACCACAAAACCTCACGGGGTACCCTGTCGTATGTGTTGATCTTCTCCAGGTCAGCACGTGCAAGTTCATATGTGCACACTGTGCACGCCTGTACTTTTCGCATAGTTTTCGAAGTGCAAATACGGCGTCTGTTCCCGAAACCCGAACTGGCTCTGCAATATCTCACTCTCGTCTCTCATTCATCTCGCAATCACTTTCTCCCAGATTTGCATATAGTATGTGACATGAGCACATGAGCTTTATATATCTGTAGTTATTGAAGTCATTTACGTCCCCTTTGTTTTTGAAAATGGGCATTAGCTAACTATTACACCACTCGTCCGGAATCGCTTCATCATGCAACAACTTGTTGAAGAACAAAGTCAGCCACTTCCATCCATCTGCTTTTAAAAACTTCCATACTTCCACAGGACGTAGGTATATCATCTGGTCCAACTGCTTTCCCATTCTTCATATCTTGCACTGTGTTTTTTACCTTTATCCATACTAATCTCTTTTACAACAGAGAATAACGAAGAATAACTATTTTAATAAGAGAGACAAAATGTTTCCAAAATGTTGTTTTTTATTAGATTACTTGAATAATTTTGTTTGTGATTTTTAATAGCATTTGGATTTATAATATAAACAATATTTAACATACAAATAAAGCGTTTTTATGTTATTATATACTTATAAATTCATTTTAAAACCATCACAATGCAGTGGCCGAAAACTGAAAACCCTATGGCCGAAAACTGAATTTTTGGCATTTTTCCGGATTAAAATTAATATAAAAATAACTAATAGCTTTATATACCTTATAGTATTATTAAATCAAATTTGATTATATAGGCTATCATATGACATCATTAGAACAGGCATATTAAAGTTGCAACATTTTTTTATGTCCTAAAGTTGGAGGGAGCACTAAAAGGCCGATATCAGGCACATCGACCCTAGTTCCTAAGACGTTTCAAAGTGATCCTTGTGATTTTATTGAAATAAATGATTTTTGAATTTGAATTTTGAATAGAAATATTCTGTCCGTGCTGTTGTCTCTATTGCCACATACGTTTATATCCCGGGCACAGCGCAACAGAAATAGTTTTTTTTAATAAGTAGGTAGGTAGGTACTTATTTTTCAAATTGTTTGCTGCAAGGATTTCCACATAAGGGAGATATTAGTAAAAAACCATTAGTCATGAACAAGATTATTATTTTCAATTTTACAATATAGGTTTGAATCTATAACTTAAAAATATAACGTAGGTACCTTAGGCAGGTACCTTTTATGTAGGGTCCAATCCAATCTTTAAGTAGCATATACCTACTGGTATACAACATGCTAACATAGATTGCACATGCTATCCTTCCTAGTTTTGTGTCTATTTTGGTTTTTCTTCAGCATGAGTTCTCTTAATATGAGTGGTCAAACTACTATTTTGAGTGTATGATTTACCACAAATATTACAAGTATATGGCTTTTCTTCCGTGTGAATTCTCATATGTTTAGTCAAAGTGCCATTTTGCGTGTACGATTTACCACAAACATTACAAGTAAATGGCTTTTCCCCCGTATGCAAACCCATATGGTGGCTCAAACTATTTCTACGGTTAAATGATTTATTGCATATGTCGCAGGAAAACGGCCTTTCTCCCGTGTGGACTGACATGTGACGTTTCAACTGACCATTTCCAGTAAAGGATTTATCACATATGCAGCATGAATAAGGTTTTTCTCCAGTGTGGAGACGCATATGAGTTATCAAAGAACATCTATGGCCGAATGATCTGTTACAAGTTTTGCATGTAAATGGCTTTTCTCCCGTATGTTTCTTCATATGACTTGACAATGCACCACTCTGACTAAATGAGTTATTGCATATGCTACAGGTATATGGCTTTTCTCCGGTGTGAATTCTCATATGAATTTTCAATTTAATACTCTGATGGAAGGATTTATTGCATATGTTACAGTTGAACTGCTTTTCCTCAGTGTGAAATATCATGTGTTGTTTCAAATAGCTGCTAGTGAAATATGACTTGCCACATGAACTGCAAACATATGGCTTTTCTCCGGTGTGTCTCTGCCTATGCCTTTTTAGGGTAGAGCCTTGAGTAAATGACTTATTGCAAAATTCACATGTGTGTGGTTTGATTCCATTATGGATCCTCATATGCACTTTCAATGAACTTCTTAGGCTGAAAGTTTTATTGCATTCTTTGCAGTTATAGCGATTTGAACCTTGCTTCTTAATTCTCTCTAGCTTTATTTTAGTTCCGATTTTTCGACTGCCTTTTCTGTGAGAGCCTGAATTACTGTCATTGATATTGCTCTCTGAAATTTTCTCTCTTTTGACATATTCTGAATTGGCACCTATTTTCACATCTTCTGCAAATGTTGTACATTCAATAAATATTTCTTCAGCAGTGCCTTGTATAGTTTTAATATCATCAGTATTTGTTATTGATACAGAGTTTAATGCAGCCACGGACAAGTTGTGTATCCATGCGAGGTTATGCTTTGCTAGCATCTCTTGACTAATCTGAAAATATTATAATGTTAAATTTACTTTTAAGGTGATATGTGAAATGTTCGGTTTTTTGTATGGGCTGTGTGTACCCGGATAAGACGGAAAAAGTGCTAAAACTGCATTATCTAGAAAACCATCAAACTTAAAAAGAAACTGTCTATAACTTACTTAGCCAGTATGATTATCTAACAAATTAAATATAAATGAACTGTTTAGCTATTTCAACTGTTCGCTGTCCGTCTGTCTGTCACCAGGCAACGCTGATATAACTTACATATTTTTAGTTAGAGCATTCAGGCAAGTAACAAAGCAAACAACAATAAATCAGTTTACTAGCCATACCTTGAGTTCATTTTGAAATAGATCACTGCATATTTTTTCAGATTTCTGGCACATGTTGAAGAACTTCAGGCATCGCTTCAGCTGCGAGTTACAAATGTAGCATATTTTGGTGGGTAGGCCATCTGCTATGTTCAACTGAAATCAAAATATTAACTTGTACACTTGACACTTAAATTGCTCTAGGTGCATGGAAAACTAGGTCAATAAATTCTTACAACTACGCAAATTCCCTCTATAAGTATCCACTCATTCCAAGATTGATTTACCTTTAATTAATACTAGCACATGCTCAAAACGGTAAATGAAAATATTGTGAAGAAACCAGTTAGTATTCTTAAAGCTAACTACTGCAAAATGTGCCAAATATAATGTATGGACGTGCCTCTGACTACCCCCAGTAAACATCTTCTGGAGATCTAAGAGGATGTCAAACGTACTTAGTGATTGCAGTTGTGATCCTGTTTATTTTATTTATAATTAATGTAGTGCGCAAAATTGTGGGCAATTAAGGATTCGGTTTTCTTTTTCTCTCGCGAAGTGTAGGCCTAGTGCATATTAACTTACCATAGTTCCTGTAAATCTTTCGTATGCTACTTGTAGATAGGTATTTTCAATAAGATACATCTTTATATTACTGCACAGGCAAACTCGACACACGGAAAACATTTTCAATGGTTGTTTTCAGCTCAATTCTCTAGGCCTCTAGCACTTCTCGTCAAACTGCTCCTATTTCAGACACATTCCACAATTGATTTTGTTTATTTCCTCAGTTTAAAACAACGTTCCATGGGCCGTGGAACGTTGTTACTCTGGAGCCGTGGACCACGGCTCCAGAGTAGTGTCTCAGTTCCCGTAATCGTCCGGTCGTAATCTCGGTATTCTTAGGTGATTTGCTACTATTTAATGTTAGTACTTATGATAAAATAGTAAAAGTTTAACTAAGTTTTGCTGTACAAAAACAAACGGACGATCACTTATATGCTCTTTGATCGTCCGTTTGTTTTTGTACAGCAAAACTTAGATATACTTTTACTATTTTATCATAAGTACTAAAATTAAATAGTAGCAAATCACCTAAGAAAACCGAGGAGATTAATCACAAGAGCAAAGCCGAATAGTACAAATACAAAAACAACAAAACAAAACAAAACACAACCACAACACAACAAGAATTGAAAATGAATTTATTGATTGAATGATTGAGCCATTATGAAATGAATGAAGGAAAGGATTTTTTTTTGTCATGCTGCTATCGCTTCGCTAGACCATACGAGGCTACGACCATACTACCTAGTCTTGCTTTTTTTATACACCTTTTTGTGAATAGGTTTAAAGGTTTGATTTATTGATTTTCGAACAAATTGTAGATAATATTATACCTAAGTTGCGCTTATGATTAACATTTATTATGTAGAATGTTTACTTAGATAGGTAGGAGTTATTAATAAAACTACATAGTGTGTAGTAGTTACTTACATTATAAACCATGCAAGCATGCAACACAACAAAGTTAGAGCGCACTGGGTAAGGGCTTAGGTAGGTACACAATAAATTTATACCAGATAGAAAATTATCATGGTCACTTTGTATGTAAAAGTTACAAACAGCACCCCTACCGTAAACTTCATTTGTACGCGGTCTTAAATATAAGATCCACGCCTAAACCGAATTCTATAGAATCTCTCGAGGATTTAGGTAAAATAAAATTCATGGAAAGTTAAAGGCAAGACGCCATAATTTATTAATATTAATGACTAAAGAGTAAAGAATCAACAACTGACTATATAATCGTACACATAGTTCACAAGTGAATTAAGTCTTAATATTAGGTAAGTACCTATACAATGTATGTAACTCTTATTTTTCAAACTATCGTTAGTAGACATAACTATAGATTTTGACACGGGTCTTTATCACGTAAGTAATTACCTTTAATTTACTTTCCCGACGTTTCGACTAGGTATGTTACAATAGCCATGGTCGCGGGCAGACTGCCCTGTCTGAAAGTAAATTAAAGGTCCCGGACCAGTGCTTCCAGATTCACTGTAATTACAGTAGATTTACTGTATTTCAGACTTTTCTACTGTATACTGTAATGATAAAATACAGCAGAGAAATTGTTTAGTCACAAATACTATCAAAGGCAACATGCTAGCTCAGCAAGCCATTCGGCGGTAATGTACTTTTATGTAATTTTACTTTTGGGATCTGGAAGCACTGTCCCGGACCCGTGTCAAAATATATAGTTAGGTATATTATGTAACTCTTATCTTACATGGTGATCAACCTTTTATGTATTTTAGAGTAACTGATTTTTTGTTTAAAAGGTAACTCCATAGATGTAGGTACACTACCACCAATTTTATTTTTATACATTAAATAGATAGGTACCTATTTAGGATTTTCTACAGAATGCGTTCTTGTAAGATGGATGGACAAACTTCTATTTTTAGTGTAAGATTTACCACAAATGTAGCAAATATATGTCTTTTCTTCTGCATGAATTCTCATATGTTTAGTGAAAGTGCTATTTAGCGTGAACGATTTATCACAAATGTTACAAGTAAATGACTTTTCTTCTGCGTGAATTTTCATATGTGTGGTCAAACTTTTATTTAGCGTGTACGATTTACCACAAATATTACAAGTAAATGGCTTTCCACCTGAATGAAAACTCAAATGGTGGCTCAAACTATGTCTACCTTTGAAAGATTTATTGCATATGTCGCAGGAAAACTGCTTTTCTCCCGCGTGGACTGACATGTGACGTTTCAACTGACTTTTTTCAATAAAGGATTTATCACATATGCTGCAGGAATAAGGTTTGTCTCCAGTGTGGAGACGCATATGAATTATCAAAGAATTTCTATGGCCGAATGATCTGTTACAAGTATTGCAAGTATATGGCGTTTCTCCCGTATGAGTCTTCATATGAGATGACAATGCACCACTCTGATTATAGGAGTTATTGCATATATTACAGGTATATGGCTTTTCTCCGGTGTGGATCCTCATATGAATTTTTAATTTAGTATTTCGATGGAACGATTTATTGCATATGTCGCAGTTGAACTGCTTTTCCTCATTGTGAATTATCATGTGTTGTTTTAAATAGCTGCTTATAACATATGACTTCCCGCATGAACTGCAAACATATGGCTTTTCTCCGGTGTGTCTCTGCATATGCTTTTTTAGGGTCGAGCTTTGAGTAAATGACCTATTGCAAATTTTGCATGTGTAAGGTTTAACTCCGTTATGTATCCGCATATGTACTCTTAATGAGCTTTTAAGGCTGAAAGTTTTATTGCATTCATTACAGATATAACAATTCAAGACAGCTTGTTTCTTACTTCTCTTAAACTTTGTTTTAGTTTTGATTTTTCGACTGCCTCTTCTATGGTCTGAATTACTATCATTGATATTGTTTGCAGCAATATTGCTTTGTTTTATCTTCTCTCTTTTGACATATGCATCTTCCTGTATAGTTTTAATATCATCAGTATTTGTTATTGATACAGACTTCAATGCAGCCACGGATAAGTTGTGCATCCATCCTAGGTTATGCTTAACCAACATCTCTTGAGTAACCTGAAAATATTAAACTGTTATATTAACTGCAAACAATCAAATTCTAACTCCCTGAAAATAAAACCCAAGGTACTTGAACATTCTATACTTACTATTTTTATTCAACTTTTGTGAGGATAATATGCGTGTTGTTTAATCATGAATACCAAAGTCAATAAAAAAAAACCAGGTAATGTAGGGTTATATTTCTCAAATGGCTCCCTTAAGAGGCTGCCAGTCGCTGATTGCTCTTTTTCGAAACGAAAAAAGAAATACTTCTGAACAAGCCACATCTCCTATTTTTATAAGTATATTACTTTAGGTTCCTACCTAGATTTCTATTAAGCTGAAAACATAATAGCAGAAACTTTTCACGATAAAAATATTATTTCAAAATGATACGTTTTAGAATTTATGATCGAAATATTTTATATACCTACTATTAAAATCAACTTGTGATTTATTGTTAAAGATAGGTAATATGTAGATCTAGATTTCTATTAGGATAGATTTTTGATAAGTAATTATACATAATTTATATCATTAATTTATTCGAAAAGCTAAGGCGGACCACGCGCGGACGTGTGTTTGTCATCATTGCAGCGGTCGGTAGGATTATTTATCGAAGTGATTAAAGATGGGTACATCTTTATTCACATATATACTACATTATAAAATAGGAGATGTGGCTTGTTCACAAGTATTTCTTATTTCGTTTCGAACAAAAATAATCGTCGACTGGCAGCGTCTTAATCAAAAAATTGTTATCACAAACCCACAATATCTTTTAAAAACCTATCCAACGAAACCCACACAATGGAGAACTGGAATGAATTAGAAAAACATCTCCGCTGTACATGTAGGGGAAGTACACAAAAAAAATAGATTTTTAAGATTCTATTCTACGACTTTGTCGGCGTGACTCTTAAGTATATGCATGCCAAATTACAGCTGCGGATAGAAGGATGGATGAACATAGTGAAACTATAAGGGTTTCTTGTAGACTACGAATCCCTAAAAAAGTAGGTTTCAAGTTCAACACCATAGGCATCTTATCATCAAGTTTTACTAGATAAACCCGAGGTGCTTTAAACTTTGGTGACCAGACATACCTCGAGTTTATTCAGAAATATAGCATTGAAAAAATTTTCAGATTTCTGGCACATGTCGAAGAACTTTTGGCACCTCTGCAGCTTTGAGTTGCAAATGTAGCATATTTGAGTTGGTCGGCCATCAGCTCTGCTTAACTGAAAACAAATTATAGACTTACTTCTTATCTCTAGTTGGTAGGTAGTAAATAAATGCTAGTAATTTCAATGGAGAATTATTTGGACAAAATTATATGAGAAAGTAGGTACCTACCTAACCACTTATTTTAACATTTACTTTTTTATTGTAGTGCCTCAATGGGGTCTATTTTGTGGGAATTTATAACACCATTATACATTTATGTAACCTATTGGATTTATTATATGAAAAAATTATAAGTCTTTGGTTTTCTTTTTCTCTTGCGAATTTTAGGCCTAGTGCATTAACTTACTTATTAACTTACCGTAGTTCCTGTAAATCTTTCGTATATTACTTGTAGATAGGTATTTTCAATAAAATCCATTTTTATATTGCTGCACAGGCAAATTCGACACACGTAAAGCATTTTCAACTATTGTTTTCGGCTCAATTCTCTAAGCCTCTAGCACTTCACGTTAAACTGTTTCCATTTCACAGCGTTTCAGTTTCAGTTCATAATAATCGACTGTTTGTTGTATACAAATCGCATACATAGTGAAATTATTTTTTTCAAGAGGCATTTAAATTACCTACTTATTGACTATGTATCATAAAGGAGTACTAAAATTAAATAATAGCAAACCATGAAAGAAAACAGAAGAAAATGCACAAAACCAACTCATTATGTACTTAAACAAAACAAAACAAAACACAACACAACAAACTATCAATCAATCAAGATTCAAGGAATTCAAGGATTTAAAATGAATTTATTGATTGAATGAATGAAGACGAGAGAATTTTTGTAAACAAAGGGGATACCAGAGTAAAAAAATAGCTACCCTAGGGTAGTTCACTAAATTAGGTCACTATACAAGCTCTAAAGAAATATTTTTCTTACTCATCTGATAAAAAATTAAATAATAAATATTTTGGCGTATATATTTTTTAAATTAAGTAGTTATGAGTTTTTAATAAAATATCTTCTTCCTGACCTCATCCCACTTCTTGTGGGGTCGTCACAACACCTAGATGTTGCAAATCTATTGGCTTGGGGTATTAGGCGATTGCGACGCCGCGCCGCGCCGCGTCTATCTATCGGACTTGAGTGGTGGCGCGGACTCTAGTTGTGCACTTCGTCGTTTTCGGTGGCGGGATGGACATGGTAAAGCTGACATGCCCGGCATACCTACTATGATAGGTTTTATTTATGAACCTCTATTCAATAGCAAAAATATTAAATTTTATTTTATGATTGTTTTGAAGTACTTACCGTTTATAGGGTAATATATGATGATGTACCTACCTATTTCTGTTGCCGCTAGCTATGACAACAAATAACTACTTATGTACTAAAAACAGAATAAAATAAATATTTTAGTGGGGCTCTCATACAACAAACGTTGCCGTTTGTTTATAGTTAACGGTGGTACGGAACTCTTCGTACGCGAGTTCGACTCTCACTTGGTAGGTTTTTTTTAAGTTTGATTTACCTACTTATTTTCGAATGAATTGTACCTACATATTATGTAGTACTTTTTAGTTTTTGAATTTTATTTTATTTTGTTTTATAATTTTATAGGCTAAGTGATCTTTCGCAATGCCCTACCCAGGCTCATGTCGATAAAATATTAACTTAAGGTCTTAGAGGTATTTATATTTAATGAAATAACACATGAAACCAATATAAACTTTTAACTTTATCCCAGATAGAAAATTATCATGGTCACTTTGTCTGTGAAAGTTTTAAACAGCACCCCTACCATGAACTTATTTTACCTATGCAGTCCTAAATATTAAGTCCAGTCCCAAACCCAATTCTATAGGATCTCTTGAGGATTTGGGTAAAATAAAATCCATGGAAAGTTATTGAGGCAAGACAACATATTTATTATTACCTAATAATAACTAAAGTATCAACTCCCTGTTTAATATACATAGGTTCATCTCCACCTAAGTGAATTAGATATAAAATGTTTTTTTTATGTAACTCTTATCTTACTTTGTGATCAACTTACTTTTTAAGTTACTGTTTTTTTATAAATAGGTAAGTACATAGATGTAGGTAACTTACCACCATTTTTTTTATACAGTTGGTAGGTAACTATTTAGATTTTTCCACAGAATGAGTCCTCTTAATATGAGTGGTCAAACTACTATTTTGAGTGTAAGATTTACCACAAATATTGCAAGTATATGGCTTTCCTTCCGTGTGAATTCTCATATGTTGCGTCAAAATGCAATTTTGTGTGTACGATTTACCGCATACATTGCAAGTATATGGCTTTTCACCAGTATGCAAACCCATATGATGGCTCAAACTATTGTTATGATTAAATGATTTACTGCATACATTGCAAGTGTAAGGCCTTTCTCCCGAATGTACTTGCATGTGACGTTTTAATTTACCCTTTTCAGTAAATGATCTATCACATACACTACACGTATAAGGTTTTTCTCCAGTGTGGACTCGCATGTGAGTTGTCAAAGAATATTTATGGCCAAATGATTTGTTACATGTGTTGCAGGTAAATGGCTTTTCTCCCGTATGTTTCTTCATATGACTTGACAATGCACCACTCTGACTAAATGAGTTATTGCATATATTACAGGTATATGGCTTTTCACCAGTGTGTGTCCTCATATGAAGTTTCAATTGAATATTTTGATAAAATGATTTATGACATATGTTGCAATTATATGGCTTTTCTCCAGTGTGAATTATCATGTGTTGTTTTAAATGGCCATTACTGTTGAATGATTTTCCACAGGAGCTGCAGACAAATGGCTTTTCTCCAGAGTGAATAATCATATGTTTCATCAAATCATTTTGTACAACAAAAGATTTACTACACACTTCACAGACATGTGGTCGTTCACCGGTGTGCACTGTCATGTGTCTTATTAAACCTGCTTTTATAGTGAATATTTTATTGCAAAGGTTGCATCTAAACCCAGTATCTCGAGTGTGAGTCCGCATGTGAAGATCCAAAGTGTATTTACGGCCAAAGGATTTATTGCACCTTTCACAGGTATATGGCTTTTCCCCAGTGTGTCTTTGCCTATGCCTTTTTAAGGTAGTGTCTTGGGTGAAAGATTTATTGCATAAATCACATGTATGAGGTTTTACTCCAGAATGAATCCTCATGTGTACTCTCAATGAGTTTCTGAGACTGAAAGTTTTATTGCATACTTTGCAGTAATATGGCTTTTGACCAGTGTGCCTTTTGCTTCTCTCAAGCTTTACTTTAGTCTCGGTTTTCCGACTCCTTTTGATGCGGGAGCCTGAATTACTATCATTGACTTTAGTAGTACTATTGCTCTTTTTCTCTTTATCTTTCTCTCTTTTGACATGTGAACCAGCTCCTATTTGCAAATCTTCAGCAAATGTTTTACAATCAATAAATATTTCATTAGTACTTTCTTCTTTAACAGTTTGTACAGCATCAACATTTGTATCATCGATTATAGATATGAACTTCAATGGTGCAACAGACAAGTTGTGTATCCATCCTAAGTTATGCTTAGCAAGAGTCCCCTGTGATACCTGAAAATAACAATAAAACCAATCTTATTTTTCAACAGTTTGGGGAATAATATTGGTGGTAATGGCAAAGTAAGAAAATAAAGATATTTTTGTTTTCCAGTTGTTTGGAGATCTATAAATTAGCGTTTTTGTAGGGCCTTTCCAAGCCTTCTCAAAGTAAAATATGAAATTGTTAATTTAATGGAGTAGTTAGAGGTAGTTAAATTGACTATCGAAAAGTACTTGTAGATTATCAATGTAATACCTTGAGGTCATTCTGAAATAGATCTCTGCAGATTTTTTCAGATTTCTGACACATGTTGAAGAACCTCAGGCACTTCTGTAACTGTGAGTTGCAAATGTAGCATATTGTAGTGGGCCGGCCATCTGCTGTGATAAGCTGAAACGAAGTAGATTATCTATAAGTGCCTACACAGCTAAATGATCGCATGATAACATTATTTATGTTCTATTTACGTATTATAAGATATTTCAAACCACTAAATATTAAATCGCTACACCCAAAAATATGCAATATACACTTACCACAGTTCCTGTAAATCTTTCGTATGTTTCCTGAAGAAAAGTATTTTCAACATTATGCATTTTCATATTGCTGCACAAACAAACTCTGCACACTGAAGACATTATTAACAAAACTCGGTAGTTTTATTTCCAGCTCGAAATTTCTAGGTTTATCACACCAAATCGATCCTTCTTCCCATTCGGTACCTACATAATTTTGTAGTGGAAAAGAATACTGAATATTACACCTCTATTTAATGTCAATACGCGTTACTTGTAGGTATGGTAAACATAAAAGAAAATTGAAAAGTATAAAATATAATGTAACTATGTACACATAACTATAACTACACAACTGACTGACTGTACTTATTTATGTCTACTTGCAGTGACTGTTGTGACTTGTGACTGATGGATGAATGAACTGTGAAGTGAAGTTGATTGAATAAAACACCACACCAGTCACACGTCACACCACACACTTTTTTTTGCATTCCGCATGCTAGGAATGCGAAATATGGTATACTAGCTGACCCGTGCCCGCTTCGCTATGCGTAAGACATTTCTAATACCATCGTGGACTTTTTTGTAGACGTTTTTAAGGTGTACAATACTGTAGTACATTATTTTGATATATCTCGTGGGGTTCAGCCAGCATTTGCAATGTAAGCGCAAAAAAATGTGTTTATTTACGACATCACATTAGAAACCTCTAAAATTATCAGTGTTTCTCTACTATATTATGCATGTATTATACATATAAACCATCCTCTTGAATCACTCTATTTATTAAAAAAAACCGCATCAAAATCGCATCGTTGTGTAGTTTTAAAGATATAAGCAAACATACATACATACATACATACATATTACGTATGTAATATGTATGTATGTATAGACGCGGGAAGCGGAAAGCGACTTTGCTTTATACTATGTAGTGATTATGCAACTAGTGAATAAAGGATTCTAATGATTGATTTGAATTCAAAATTAGAATCCTGAGCGTTAGCGAGGGAATCAAAAGAGCACGAGGTGAAAAATCTTTGCACTCGAGTGCAACACGTAACTTTTCATTCCACCTCAGCGAGGAAATGACTAAATGCAAAAAAAAACGTGAATAATTTGTACTCTTGGCTCTTGGAGTACAAATTATGTAATAATAAATAAATTTTAATTTTAAGGGGCTCCCAGTCGACGATTGCTCTTTTTCGAAACGAAAAAAGAAATTCTTCTGAACAAGCCACATCTCCTATTTTTATAAGTTCAGGTTCTTACCTAGATTTCTATTAAGCTGAAAACATAATAGCAGAAACTTTTCACAATAAAGATACTATTTCAAAATGATACGTTTTAGAATTTATGATCAAAATATTTTATATACCTACTATTAAAATCAACTTGTGATTTATTGTTAAAGATAGGTAATATGTAGATCTAGATTTCTATTAGAACAGATTTTTGATAAGTAATTATACATAATTTATATCATTAATTTATTCGAAAAGCTAAGGCGGACCACGCGAAGACGTGTGTTTGTCGTCATTGCAGCGGTCGGTAGGATTATTTATCGAAGTGATTAAAGATGGGTACATCTTTATTCACATATACTATACATTATAAAATAGGAGATGTGGCTTGTTCAGAAGTATTTCTTTTTTCGTTTTGAACAAAAACAATCGTCGACTGGGAGCGCCTTAATAAAATACATAAATGTATTTTTTTTTATAAAGTAATACAAAATATATATTAATTTTTACTTAGCTTTAATCGCGTTACATACTTACTCAAATGTATCAAATATACATTAAGGTATCATGTAGGTACCAATACCAACTACCCATTGCCCATTGACCGCTTAGCTGACCACACAACCGCGCGGCATTCCTCATGGAAAGGTCTATGTGAATGAATTATCCAGACTTTGTGGCTCCTATATAATATGGGCCCGAAGGCCATGATTGAATTGTTGTTCAATGACTAGGTATCTACCTACCTACAACATACCTAGGTTCATATATAAAATTGATGATGTTTTAGGTAAGTAAGTAGGTACCTACCTTACATACTGCTGTTCATATAAAGTAGGTAAGTACCCATGCTGGACTATGCTTTGGGTATCTCTGCGAGGACGAATCAGAAATGAGGAGATCCGCAGAAGAACTAAGGTAACCAACATAGCTCGTATGACTGACGACCGTTGGGGTCGTAAGGTTCTAGAGTGGCGACCACGTACCGACTGACGACCTGGTGAAGGTGAAAGGAAGCGGTAATTGTGGCGACCTTTGGGGGAGGTCTATGTCCAGCAGTGGATGTCGTTAGGCTGAGATGATAATGATGATGATTATGAGGTAGGTGCCTACGCTAGATTGGTACCTAGGTATAACTTTACCACTTGATGAAGTTTGGTACAAAATTCAAAAGTATTTTATTGTTGTGCAAGAATTTATTAGAATTAAAATATTATTTGTTATAAACTTATATCAATCCTCTTCAATCTGACTAATCCTTCCCTCATCATTGTGCTCCTGAGTCCTGACATACTCAGGCATAAGGATGACAAAAAAAAGTCCTAAGTTTCACTGTATGCAAGTCTAACTCACACTTAGCCAATTCATTCACAGCTTTGGTCCAGTGTGAGTTTTAAGGTGCGTTTTTAAAGTAGTTTTCTCAGTAAATAACTTATTGCAAATATCACATGTATGTGGTTTTTCACCAGTATGAATTTTCAAGTGCTGTGTCAAAGTTGAGTTTTGGGTATATGACTTGCCGCACACCGAGCATGTATATGGCCTTTCACCAGTATGTGTTTTCATATGATTTTTCAAGCAAGTGCTTCGATTAAATGACTTTTTGCAAACATCACAGCTATGAGGTTTCTCATTTGAGTGGGTTACCATGTGTTTTTTCAGAAGAGATTTTTGCGTGAATGATCTGTTACATACATGACATATAAATGGCTTTTCGCCAGTATGTAGCTGCATGTGATATGATAAGGTATTGCTGTGCTTAAATGATCTACTACAAATATTGCAACTGTATGGCGTTTCTCCAGTGTGTGTCCGCATATGGCTTTTTAATGCAGAGGTTTGAGTAAATGACTTATCACACAAGGTGCAACTGTGTGGTTTCTCCCCAGAATGAACGCGCATGTGTACTGTCAATTGGCCGTTGTCAATAAATGACTTTCCGCATTGGCTACAGATAAATGGCTTGTTCCCTGAGTGGATTCTCATGTGTGATCTGAGACCATCTTTCACAGCAAATGTCTTATTACAAACTTTACAAATAATTGGCTTTTGTCCAGAATGTCTTTGCATGTGTGTTATAAGCCCACTGTTTAAGGAGAAGCCCTTATTGCAAATATTGCATGTATATGGCTTTTCTCCAGTATGAGTTCGCATATGAGTTTTCAATGAGTGCTTACGACCAAATGCCTCATTACATATATTGCAAGTAAATGGCTTTTCTCCAGTATGTATCCTTACATGGTTTTTCAAAGTAGTGCTTTGAGTGAATGACATATTGCAAATATCACAGGTGTGTGGCTTTTCTCCGCTGTGAATTTTCATGTGTATTTTAAGGAGATGTTTGAGAGTAAACTTTTTACTGCACATATTGCATTGGAATGGCTTATCTCCTATGTGTGTTTGCTTGTGCTGTCTTAATTCATCTTTTAAGCTGAATTCTTCATCACACAAATGACAGCTAAATGGCTTTTCTCTAGCATGAATTTTCAGATGTCTTTCTAAATAATATTCTTGAGTTAGTTTTTTGTCGCAAATATTGCAACTATATAGCTTTTTAACATTTAGATTTTTCTGTCTTTCTTCCTTTACTTTAGTTTCAATCTTTTCACTGCTTTTAACAGTGGAGTTCATACTGTCATCATTATCCTTAGGAATAGTTATACTATTCTCCGTTTCTGATGAATAATTGTTAAATAAAGGAGATTCTGTTTTTATTTCTTCCACAAAAGTTTTTGTGTTGGTTTCAAAAAAATCATCTTCATCCGAACAGTCTTCTATTTTGACAACTACATAAATATCATGTTCATTATTAAAGTCATCATAGGTAGATACAGATTTAACAGCTGACAGTGACAAGTTGTGTATCCATCCTAGGTTGTGCTTGGCGAGTGTTTCCTGTGTTACCTGAAAATTAATAAAATAAAATTAGTAATTTATATAAAACATTGCCAAAGGTTTACTGTATAAAATATGTAATTAATTGTTACTTATATAACTTCAACTCTCTACTTCAGATATCTCAGGAGTTTCTTTTGTCTTCATAATTATTATTATTATTCCTTATTAAAAAGTAACTTTCTCTCTGTAAATAGAAAAATTATTGAATATTTTAACTAGATATAAGTCTTTCTCAAACTACTTTCCCGATCAGAACACAATAAATAATATTATAACAGGTTATTATTGCAATATGTGATATAATTAATTATGCAATATAATAAGTATCTTGTAAGAAAATAAGTAGGTACATTACTGCTGTTATAATGTAATGTTTATTAATTAAGTAGGAATCTACTTGAATCAAAACATTCCTATTTAAACTATTAGTAAGATACATACCTCTAAGCCACTGTGGAACAATCCTCTGCATATTTTTTCAGATTTCTGACACATGTTGAAGAACCTCAGGCACCTCTGCAGCTGTGAGTTGCAAATGTAGCATATTGTAGCCGGCCAGCCTTCTACTGTGCTGAGCTGAAACAGTTTTATACTTTCATTTAAATATTATGTAGGTTAGCTTCTGGTTTAAAGATTGGTGATATGCCTCATTTTAAACCAAATTCAAAAAAGGAGTAGGTTTTCAATTTGACTGGTTTTTTTGTAATGTTTGCAGAACTTTCGTCAGGGTGAACTGATTTTGATGATTCTTTTTTTATTTGAAAGCTGGTGCTTCCGTGTTGTCCTATTTTAATTTGAGAAAAAAATACCATTTTTATGGGTGTAAAAATGAGGGGTGAAATTTTGTATTGGACTTATTCAATTCGATTTATAACAACACGCATGAAGACGGTTTTGTTTTTAGTTTTTTAAATAAGTAATATTTAACAAAATGTTTATTTAATTAATCCTTGTTCTAATAAGACGTAGGTAACTGAGAGCTCAGACATTAAAAATCTGTTTGTCAAATAAATAGTTAGGTAATCATTGTTACACTAGCTTTGTAGGTTTACTAGACATCTATACAAATATTATAAAGAGGAAAGATTTGATTGTTTGTTTGTTTGTATCGAATAGCCTCCGACACTACTGGACCGATTTGAAAAATTCTTTTACCATTAGAATCCTACATTATTCCTGATGAACATAGGCTATAGAATATTTTCAAAAACGTTAGGGATCCGTATGAAAACTTCGATGATGTAACCCAAGGAGTGAAAAAAAATCCAAAAAAAATCCTTATATCGCGTGCGCTGCGGAAATTGTTGACAATAGAGCAAAGTAATGTTCTACATTTTTAAAGAGGACATCAATATCTACAAATAAGTCAACAATACCATATGTCTAACTATTAGGGATCCGTATGAAAACTTCGATAATGTAACCCAACGTGTGATAAAAAATCCAAAAACATCTTTATATCGCGTATGCTGCGGAAATTGTTGACAATAGAGCAAAGTAATGTTCTACATTTTTAAAGAGGACATCAATATCTACAAATAAGTCAACAATACCATATGTCTAACTATTAGGGATCCATATGAAAACTTCGATAACGAAACCCAACGTGTGAATCAAAAGCAAAAAAATCCTTATATCGCGTACGCTGCAAAAATTATTGACAATAGAGCAAAGTAATGTACTGCAGTTTTAAAGATTACATCAATTCAATTCAATTCAATTCTTTTTCTCTGGCTGCTGTGACAGATTGTCACAATTCTGCCAATGTCCGTGTCATTCTAGATTGTAAACCTTATTGGAGATAGTGATTGAAAATATGGCTTTTTATAAATAATATGGCCAGTAATTTAAAGAAAATCGACCATATGTAGGAATTTCCAAGGTGATGTAATCTAAAACAAAAGACAGCACAACATTTATACAAGTGTTAGTTATAAAAAAAAAAATTAAGTAAAACGGGGGTTAAATCATGCTACGTTAATATATATATATATATATTGTTTTACAGTTTAATTTTATTTAGAGTAATAAATTTACATAATATTAAAATAATTGGAGGGGAGAAGGTTAAGGAAAGAAGGATTTTCAAGGAAATGGGTCGGGGAATATCAGGGGGTAGGTATTCATATAAGGAGCGGTTTAGTTTTGGGCAATTGAAAAATATGTGGTTCACGTTTCCTTCGTCCAGGCCACACTCGCACATTGAGTGATCCCGGATCCTAAGTTTGGCCAAGAAGACAGGGGTACATGCATGGCCTAATCTAAGACGGCAAATTGTAGATGTAGTTGTTCTATTTGCTTTACGGAACTTGAAAAACCAAGGTGTTTGTGGAATGTCTGGCTGAATATGGGAATAATATTTACCTTTAGTAACTTTTGAGGTATTCCAGACATTTGTCCATGTCTTTAGAAGGTCAACTTTGGGAAGGAGACAAAGGTCATGGGAGTAAGATTGAAAGTGCTCTAGAGAGCCAATCTGAGAGGCAGACTTAGCCCAGGAATCCACGGCCTCATTGCCAGGAATCCCAGAGTGGCCTGGGATCCAAGCAAGAACTACATTTATTCCAAGATTGTGGCATTCATACAAAAGCTCTTTAATTTTAAGAATTGACGGGAAACGGGATGAAGAGCGGAAAGGGTTAGATAGAATAGATTGTAAGCAACTTTTAGAATCGGAAAAAATTATAGAATTATTTAAGTGGTGGGATTTTACAAAAGTAATAGCTTCCAGGAGAGCAATTGCTTCGCCTGTGAAGACTGAAGAAGAGGAGGGACATTTAAACATCAAATTAATGCTAGTAAAAGGAAACCATACGGCTGCACCAACATCACTGTCTGCTGATAGTTTAGATGCATCAGTAAATATGGTGAACCAACCACTATACTTTGTATTAATTTGTTCAAAGAATTTTCCACGGGCATCAGTGGAATCCTTATCTATACCGAAGTATAGGAGGATATTTGGTTGGAAAACTAAAGCTTCATAGGAGGTATGTAAAGAGGTTGATTAGGAAACTGAACGACGGGGTTTGGGAGTTGGGAAAATTTTATCAGGCTATGAAGTAGGCAAGGGAATTTATCAGAGATGATTGGGTCAAACAGGTCGCGAAGACGGTAAAGTTTTGGAAGGAGAGGGTGATTAGAGTTTTGGATAAGTTTAAAAAGGAATCTATCAGAAATAAACTGTCTACGTAGACTTAGAGGAGGATCGTTACACTCGACTTGCATAGCATTTATAGGTGAGGATTTCATCGCTCCAATAATTACGCGTAAACACCTGGCTTGAAATTTATCTAATTTGTTTAACCCACTTTTATTGCAGGAGTTGAGGAGGAAGGTCCCATAGTCGAAGTGACTTCTGACTATGGCGTTATAGAGAAGCTTTTGGGAGTAGGGATGAGATCCCCACCAAACGCCTGAAAGGGATCGGATAATATTAATGTTTTTTTCGCACTTTTGTAGCGTTTTATCAAAATGAGGGATGCCTGTCATTCTGGAGTCTAAAGTGATACCCAGAAATTTTACATTGTTTACCTGGGGAATAACTTCTTGATCAATACACAATCGGATAGATGGGGTAAATCTCTTTTTAGAAAAAACTACTATAGAACTTTTAGAAGCAGAAAGGGATAAACCATGTACATGAAGCCAGTCTTCTAGGTAAGACATAGCAGAGCTTAGACGTTGTTTTGCCACTACTTCAGAATTGAACGAAAGGTATAGGGCTAGATCGTCAGCGTACTGTAAAACCTCGCAGAAAGAATTGACAGATTGTTCAAGATCATAAGTGTATAAATTGTACAGCAAGGGACTTAAAACAGAACCTTGCGGGAGGCCTTTCCAGACTGTCTTAGGTGGCAGGAGACCTTGATATGACTTAATAACGACAGATCGCTCCATCAAAAGGTTGCAAATAAAACGTACCAGCTTCTCAGGAATTCTCAGCTGAAGGAGCTTACTCCTGAGAACCGGAAGCAGGACGTTATCGTAGGCTGACGCTACATCTAGGAATACACCTATTAGAGATTTTTTTTCTTTAAAAGCTATCTGTATGTCTGTTATTATTAAACTAAGGTTGTCCATTGTGCTCATGCCTTTCCTGAATCCGAACTGAGATTTGGCAAGAACTGATTCATTTTCAACCAACCATTCTAATCGGTGTTTAATCAAATGTTCCATTATTTTAGCCATTATAGAGGATAGAGCAATTGGTCTTCGGCTATTAGGGTCTGAAGGATCTTTACCGGGCTTTAAAATTGGGATGATTATTTGTGTTTTCCATTGATTCGGAACTATGCCGCTCTCAAAAAATGAATTGATGAGGGTTAGAAATTTTTCTTTAACTTTATTAGAGGACTTGGTGATAAAAGAGTAAGGTATCCCATCAACGCCAGGGGATGAGTCAGTCAGTCCGTCAAGTGACATAGATAATTCGTCAAAAGAGAATGGTCTATCAAAGCAGTTTAGTGAGATAATAATAAAAGGAGAGAGTGATGGGAAAGAGTTCACCGAGGGGACTGTAGGGGGAGCAAGTTTATCGGAAAAGGCTTCTAGCCATGATTTAGGGTCATTAGATGAAATATTTTCTATGCTGAATGATCCTCTAAATCGTCTTATCTGTTTCCAGATAAGGGATGAAGGGGTAGATGGAGATAGGTTCTCGCAAAAATTTGTCCAGCTAACCTTTTTCTTTTTTTTTATTAGTCTTTTAAAAACGGCTGAACATTTTTGAAAGTTAATGAAATTTTCTTCAGTCATGGATGAACAGTATCTTTTTTCAGCTTCTTTCCTGTCCGAGACAGCAGATGTACACTCGGAGTCCCACCAGGGAGTAGAGACTTTGAAGTCTCTAGTGGGTTTTTTAACAGGAATGTGTAGATCTGCACATGAGATAATATATTCTAAGAAGGTATCATATGAGGATAGCGGGTTATTGTCTACAGAGAGGGGGGATGATTCTATTTTACTATCAAGGGAAGATGAGTAAGACAACCAGTCTGCAGCAGAAAGTTTATATTTTAGAGAGGGACAGGGGTTACAAAATGGAGTTACATTGTTTGAAAGGGAGAGTGACATTATGATAGGGAAGTGATCACTACCATAAGAGAGAGGGAGAATTTTCCAAGAAATAAGAGAGGAAAGTGAAGGAGAGCAGAGTGAGAGATCAACAGCACTTTTAGGATTTTGAGTAGGACGAACTCTTCGGGTGGGGGAGCCATCATTGAGTATACATAAGTTTTTTTCGTCAAAAATATCTAAAAGGGAATGACCAAACATATCGGAGTGGCTATGACCCCACACCGTGTTGTGGCCATTAAAATCTCCCATAATAATCATGGGAGAAGGAATGGAGGATAGGAGAAGAAGTAAATCAGCTATCAATGTGGAATTAGGATGGGGAATATAGATGGACACAAATGATGTGTCCATGGACCTAATACCAACTACGTTGATATCAGGAGGGAGGGGAGGGAGGGGAATTTGAGAGAAGGAAAGTGAGCGCCTTACGAATAAGGCGCTACCAGCATACCCGTCAGCCCTGTCGTCCCGGAGACAGGAGTAACCTGAAATCCGAAAACGGGTTCCAGGCTTCATCCATGTCTCCGAGACGGCAATGACTGACGGGTGGAATTGATTAATTAAGTGGATTAACTCATGTTTTTTTGCGCGCATGCTCTGGCTGTTCCACTGAAGGAGGACCACTGGATCCATTGAAACCAGACAAGGCGACTAACTGTGTGAGTTTTGAGGCAACGTTGGACGGTAGGGAAAGTTGAGGGTTCGATAATATAATATTAATAATTAGGGTTAGAAGAGTTTCTAACATATTTTCGCCAGGGGATGCTTCTAGGGGTTGGTCTAGAGCACATCCGTTTGGCACAGTAGATGCAGGATTAGAAACAATGTCTCGGTGGGTAGCCATATCGTATGACTTACCCAGTGGGGCTCTTGGACGGGGGGTGGCGTATACATTTTTGACATATGAACGGCTGGGTTGGGACTGGGATACTCTTGAAGTGGGTCGGTTCTGGGTAGCTTGGAGGGGGCTAGAATGGGAAAATGATTCACTGGCAACTTCGGCATACAAACGGTACACTTGAGGGAACTGCGAGGCAGCTTCCTCATATGATATGCTACTTTGGGACATCACTGCTTTAATAGACCTTTGTCTATTTAATTCTGGGCAAGATTTACTGGTGGCATAATGATGGCCTGAGCAGTGTAAGCAAGTGGCTTGGTCCTGAGTGACCTCACAGTCATCACCCGAGTGTTCCTTGCAACAACGGAAGCATCTGGGCTTAGACCTACATTGAGCTTTTGTATGGCCATATCTGCAGCAGGTATGACACTGAATTGTTGGGTATTGGTAGACTTCGACAGATAAGGAAGTGTAATAAAGGAAGACTTTGGAGGGGAGTGATTGTCCTTGGAAGGTGACAACAACAGTCTGGGTAGGCACCCATGTTACCTTACCTTCTTCTACATTTTTCCTGTTTAAACGACGAGCTTTTAATACGATACCACAACCTTCAGGAAGCTTGAGGGATTCTGCGAATTCATCCATTGACAAGTCCGTGGGAACTTGCCTAATTAGTCCCATTCTTGTGACATTGTATGTAGGAATTGAGGCTATATATTTACACATTGACAATATTGGGGAAGCAATGAATTTGTTTGCATCTAATGATGTAACAAACTCAACCGATATTTTGTTGCGTCCTACACGTTTTACACCATCAGATTTTATATTTTCAAACTTATGGTTTGACAAGAACTGTCCAAACTTGATGGGTCTGATAGAGGTACCTGCTGACTGTTCGGGCTCAGAACGAGAAACGTGAACAACATATGGTCCCTTGTCCAGAGTTGTGTATGCTTGAATAGCACCAACAACAACTGATGGGTGATTGTAAACAGTTTGGATAGAAGGGACTTCCAAGTCAGGAGACGTATTTGTCTTCTTACTTGGAGCCGTTGGAGATGACCCCGAATCTCTTCTGCGTTTTGAACCCGCTATAGAAACGGGATCAGGAGGATCAGGAGGTACCGGAGGATCCGGCGGGGCCGGAAGAGTCAGCGGCAGGTCATAGTCCATGTTTGAGGTTATCTAGCCTCAAACACCGGGTGATAGAAATAACACTATATCTAATTTAATCTTACCAACACCACACTTAAGACAACACAACGCTTAAATTAATCACAATGGAAATAAAAATTTGGAAAAAGAGCCACAATTATTAAGTTTTCACAATTCACTCCGTTTCCAGTTTACGCACTCGAACGGAAATCCCAAACAGCCACTCAAAGATTACATCAATATTAACAAATAAGTCCAAATCCAAATGTCAAAGTCCAAATGTCCAAATATTACAGTTATGTCACAATAACTACTTTTTCATGTAGTAGTAACGCAGTAGCAGCATATGCAGTAGTAACGCCGCCTGTACAAACTAGGCCACATTATTCGTACCTGGGTTTTAATCCTTATCCAAAAAAATCACTTCATTTTCAAGGCCATATCAGTACCTGTAAATTACTTTTTTAATTATACCATTCCCAAATTTCATACCATTCAAAAGTTATTATGAGTGTAATAATCAATAGGTACTAATATTATTATGAGGAAAGATGTTTTGTATATTTGTATGGAATAAATCCAAAAACTACTGGATCGATTTTAAAAAACGTTAACCATTAGAATGCTACATAATCTCTGAGTAACATAGGCTATATTTATTGTTTGAAAAAAATATGGATCTATATTAAAACTTCGATATAGTAACCACCTTGGGTAAAAAAATACCCATAAAATCTTTATAATCGTTACACCCGTGCGGAGCCGGGGCGGACTGCTAGTTTTTAAATAAATAAAGTATATTCAAGTCAGTCAACAAACCATGGCTCCTGTAATTTTTTGGTATGTTTCTTGTAATAGAGTATTTTCAATGAGATGCATTTTGATGTTGCTGCTCAGACAAATCCTACAAACTGAAGCCATTCTCAGCTCAAGTTATGACCGTTGAATTTTTATCTCACTGGTAGAAGAATTGGTTTAGAAGATTATCATGCAAAAAAATAATATTGGTTTGTTTACTTCGTTGTTTTCTCTACTTTAGATCAAACTAAAATAACTTATGAGATTTGACATTGACATTTGAAAGTTAACATTGACGTTGATTGACATTGACAGATGACAGAACAAGTTGATAACTTTTATCGCCATTAAACCAATGACCAATTATTTTTTTATTGCTATGGTACGAACTCGCGGAGAAAATTATGTACTGTGTATTAAAAGCTTCCTGAAATCCCTTAAAAATAAGGTACATAAAGGTAGGTAGTGTAGGTAATAAGTCTGTGAGACATGGGTTTTATGATCAATTATTTTAGTCAGTTTGTGGCAACAACAGAATTGCCACCACTCCGGTCTCC
Organism: Hydriomena furcata; assembly: GCA_912999785.1. NCBI lineage: Eukaryota > Metazoa > Arthropoda > Insecta > Lepidoptera > Geometridae > Hydriomena > Hydriomena furcata. The sequence continues at coordinate 797,550 of OU538834.1, read as the reverse complement.
GGTGGCATTATTTGGTAGGTAGGTAGTAGTTGTACCTATGTCAAAAAAGTTGGTAGGTAACTAAGTAGTTTAAAGTTTAAACTTCTACCTTTAAAACCTACCTTTAAAAGTTGGCAGTTAACTTAGTTACCTATGCATAATAATAATCTAACCCTCGTATTCAAGAACGACACTATGAGAACACGCACCTACAGTGGACGAAATCTTTTTTCATAAACATCACTTTATGTGTTGAGCGGCACTATGGCGCACGCTATCGTGTGCCTTTAGAGCTCAACTTTGGCTAGAGGAACACGACAATGTGTTTCTAGTCACACTATGCAGTGTCGCACAACACATAAAGTGATTTTTATGAAAAAGATTACGTCCACTGTGGGTGCGTGTTCTCATTAGTGTCGTTCTTGAATACGAGGGTAAAGGTAGTAGTTTCAATTTATAGATACCTACACAGGTATCTAAAAGATTATGTAGAGTCACAACAAACACACCAATAACAGCTAAACCCAAAAGTTAAAGAGTCAATTAATCTGGCAAGTTGGTTCGAATTAGACGATACATTGTGTAAACAAAGCAATGCATTACCAACCGCAGCGTGGCAGGGCTGTATCCAGAGTCCACTAAATTACCTACCGACCGGAAATCTATCTTTTAGTGTTTACGATGTGTCTCGCAACAGAGAAAAAGTGTGTAGGTACCTATAGGGTTTGGTTGGGAACCTACTTACTATATTATTACATACCCTATAAGTATAATAAATAACTAGTGGTATATAAAAGGGCCGCCATTTTTTCCGGCAAATCACGTCGTGGGTGGATCACACCAATGATGAGAAGGTGAGATAGGTATCTACGGAACATTATTTATAGGAAGATGTAAGTACCTACTAAGGTAGATGGAAATAAACCGAACTACAACTTTTTTAGGTAGAAGGTTTATTGTTACCAAAATTACACAGAAGCCGTAGTTACGAGTACCTAGTATGTGATTTCGAAACTACAGTTGCTATAGAGTACTTACCTATAGTTAGCTACGAGTATTTGTTGTATGGAAGATTTGTGTAGTTACTACTTATACACGTTACAGAGGCGCTGCTGTGCTGGATTCTGTACAAATAACTATCTGTTGTGGAAACTTGCTAAGTAGATTAATTCATCCTTTATTGATTCAATTAATTAATTTAAATAGGTAGGTACGTCAACACTATTTAGGGCTGCCAGATGGTCGGGATTCGTTGGGATTGTAACGACATTTCATATGAGGCAAAATACAATAATTAAAATAAATTTTTACTTCGTAATATTTATGTCCCGATAATTATCCCAAAATCCCGACTTTTTTCCTAGATATTCTGGTTGTCCCATCTAGTAGCCATACCTCTATTAGATGGAGAATCACGCCATGGTATCTAAGGTTAGTAAGTAAGGTCGGTTCTCTTACTCGACCTCTTTTGGAATAAATTCATATATAGAATTAAATGTAAGATCAACTTCAGCTCTAACTAGAAGAGTTTTAGAAAATTGTTTTTACCCCCCCTTCACCTTAAGTAATAGCCTGAATACGGCTCTGCTGATCCGTGAAAATAGCAAGGTGTTGATCCGCAAGCTTTATATAGGAACGAATGGAGAGAGGACTGACAACGAATAGATTGGATTGTTGTGAGAACCTGGCCACAGGGAGAAGAATAGGTGCTAACATAAACGAAGTTTACTTACCTACGTAAACAGTATGTAAGTAGGTAGGTTCCTACTTACCAACATACTGTTAAGAAAATATTATAGGTAAGTAGGCACTTTTTAAGTACTTAGTTATGTTCTTATTGTCTTTTAAATAGCTATTTATACTTAGAATTCGAATAGTTGAACGGGTTTAAGCAATTTGAATTTTACTATGATAGGGTAGGGGCAATTATAGGGGTAGGCAGGTACCCTGTATTATATTAGCTAAAGTAAGCTCGTGAAACATTATTGCCATATTTAACATTATTGTAGATACGTAAATACACTACGTTATATAATAAAACTAGCGACCCGCCCCGGCTTCGCACGGGTAGCATGTTATTATACATATAAATCTTCCTCCTGAATCACTCTATCTATTAAAAAAAACCGCATCAAAATCCGTTGTGTAGTTTTAAAGATATAAGCAAACATACATACATACATACAGACGCGGGAAGCGGAAAGCGACTGCTTTATACTTTCAATAATTCCATAGAAAAAAAGCACTGAGTTATTCCCTGGATTTTCCAAAAAAAGGTACGCAATACCTATACCTTCTTTACGACCTATTCTCACACTTACCTACCGAATATTCACAAAAAAAAACATAAAAATCGGTAAAGCCGTTTCGGAGGAGTTTGTTTACAAACACTGTGGATTTTTTATAATAGAGAAAAAGATAAATAGTTTGTATGTTTGAACGGCCAAACGGACTGGATGAATCTTGGAATATGGGTAAAAGCGTGTTATATACCTATCCTGGATTATAGCAAAATAAACTACTTTTTATCCAGATGCTACGCAAACAAAGCTGCTGGCAAAAGCAAGTGATATAATAAATTCAGCAGTAAATAATAATTTTTGTCTCGTTTTTATTTTAATTTTAAAAGGGAAAGTAGAGGAAGTCTGTAATCCCCCGGATCTCGGGAAATTGATTCTACCTATAGGTGCCTTATTGCGATAGGGTAGGTTTATGGGGAGGGGTCGAGAAGGGGGGATGTAGGGCAAGAGCGCTGGTTGTGGGCACTTTAACAATATTTTAAGTTTCAAATAAATGGTTTATATTGAAAAAAATACATAATATGCTACATAAATATGAATTATTATTAAATAAATATCGCCTGTTACAAAAACTTTGCTTAGGTAACCTAAAAGATATGTTAAAATATTCTATGTTTTTTAAGAATCGTATTTTTAATATTTTTTTCAATATAAACCATTTATTTGAAACTTAAAATATTCTTGTTAGTTGTCTTTAAACAAGTTTGTTTGCTATGCTTAGTTATTGACTGCCAAAATAGAAAATGTACAAAGCCGGGGTAGGCGCCACAACCAGGTTTATTGCCCTAGGTATCACTGAGATTATTAAAAACAGAGGGAAATGTCCTTCAGTCGTAGTCGCTAGGTGCTTATGCTTGGCCACTTATGTAGGTAAACGAAAATGAAATTAAATGGAACGAAAATGTGTGGGTTGGTTCATTCCTACTTATCAAAGGAAAAAAACGAATACTCAAGTATACACCTACTTAAATAGGTTTCCTAACGATATGTTCATTAATTTGTTTGAACATGTGTTTACATTTTTTGTGTAAGATGGTAGGTACATTATATAGAATATGATCATGACAATATGTTTTACATTAGTTAGTATGAAAATTTTAAAACGTCGAAATATACCTACTAGGTATTTAAGATTATAATATGTATTTGATTAGACAGGAATATATCAGTATTTGCATTAATCAGTAAATTACTTTTTTTAAAGAAAGAATACCATGTGGCTACCGCCTATTTTTTGGGTTCCGAATGGAACGGATAAAGGTTTTTTAAACTATAATTTTATTATCTAAGTAAAATAATTACATTTAAAAAACCAAAAAGAAAACCGACGAAAATATTTCGATCTATCAAAAAGGTAAGGGACGATTCGTTTTTTAAGTTTTATGATGAAACTATTTGGAAACTGAAAAAACATGGGTCGAACTTGGACTTATTCTCTACATACCTAATTAAAAAAAAAATCGTACAAGGTAAAAATGTACGGTCATTACAAAAATATAACAATGATGTCAAATTGAAAGCCTCCTCTTTTTTCGTCAGTAAAAAATGTACCTAGGTAGCAAAACTCAATGGTGCCAGTTGGTCGACAGTTAGAAACTGTTGCTTGACAACTTGACAAGCTTCGAACTTGTTCACTTCGGCAAAACTTTTTCAAATAGATTTCAAACCAATTGGGAGTTGCAATTCGCGCAATCAGCGGTGGCAGCGCTGCAAACTGTTGCAAGTGTTGCAGCCATCGACAACACAGCACAATACACACACCTCATGCAAGGCGAACACTGTCTGACAAGACATTAGGTTAATACTGCTGATATAAGACACCGCGCGTCAAATCTAAAGTAATTCCGACCACTTCCTTCATACCGTCACTTTGAATCAATCAGAATGCATAATTTATCGGGATCCACATACATCAATGGTTTGACAGAATTGTTTGTTTGAAGAAATAAAGTCATTATGCGTCTATTGGGCTGTGTTGTCGATGGTTGCAGCTGCTTTTAAAGTCAATCAGCTTCAAGCGCTTTATTAGCTGTTGCTTGTAGGAGTACATTGCACCATAACGGAAGTGACCTAACACGAAATTCCTCTTTTTTGGGAAAGTGAAGAAATGTGTTTCTATCTAAGCGATTTCAAAATTGTAAATAAAATATAAGTGATTTTCTCTAAATATGTATTTCTTGCATTTGCTATATCAGGCATCAGTCGATGGAGTTGTTAACCTCTTGCAACAAAATAAAATAAATATTTATAGACAATAGTACGGATCCCTTCATGCGTGAGTCCGACTCGCACTTGGCCGGTTTTTATTAATATAATATTTGGATTAGTTCACTTCCGTACTAAATGTGCAATATATTTTATCAAGTGCCCGCACTATTGCGACATAATTTTGCAAGAAAATGTAAATCTTAAAACTTTCCGCTTAATTTGAGCGCTGGGAAATCACAGGATGCTGTTAAGAGTTTTATGGATGTAAATGTTTTGAATTGGACAACTTTTGGCATGTTAAGTGCAAAATAAGTACCTTCATAAACTACGTAAGTACCTAGGTACCTACAAATAAGTACCAACTTGTATTGTTCTTCTCTGCTTAGCCTTATGGGATTTCCAAACTATCGAACGCTATCGAGAATCTTTAGCTATTTGTATGGAAGATTTTAGTTCAGTGTGTTACCGCTAGACTGGCGCTGTACTAGATTTCATAAAAATATCAAACGATACTCGATAGCGACAGTAGTTTGGAAAGATTATGAAACTACCTAAAGAGTGTTATATACTAGTGTCAGATTAATAAAAATGTGAACAAATCATGAAGAAATATAATGCCATCAACATAACTTGTAAAAAAACCAAGTCTCGCAATTCAGTTATTCTACAGTAAAAAGTTGTGAGATCTATGTAATACCAAGTCGCTTAATTTATTCTGTTCCTACTTATAGGTCCTTTTGTCTTAAGTTATTACGTAATTAGCTAACCTAACAACATCATAATAGTGACCACATCAATACTAAAAACTCTTTTATGTTTTAATCGAGTATGTTTTATAGTTTTTCAAACTTTAAAAAATCGAAATGTTCTTAGTGATAAATAAAAAAATATTTGAACTTGAATGTTAGGCTTTTCTTTAAGTTAGTTTAACATACTTACCTAAAGTCTCACAACAATATATCGGCAACAAACGTATCTATCATTGTCCACCTTGAAACTTCAATATTTCTTGAAAGCCAGATATTCGGTGACCACACGTGATGGATGGACCCACCCTGATGGATGTGGCGCTCCTTCATTGTCATGACCTACCCAACTAGCGTGGCCAAACATGCAAATGTAGATGTGAAACTCACAGACGACAAACACTGACACGTCCTGTGCTGGTGTATCTATATAAATATATAAACAAATGCTAATCAACTAGAACACATCAAAGGAAATAATACAAAAAAAACCCGGGTTGATGCCTAGTTATGGCAATTGCAACCTTAATGGCGAGTACTGTGTGTGCATTAATAGGTAGGTACTTGGGCATGTACCTATTACTGATAGGTCACATTCGCAGTCCCCGGGATAAAACAACGCGTTATTCACTCTGGATAGCTCTTTATAGCGTTATAGCTCTTAGCTCAGAATTTAACGAAAGTACCGGGCTTTTGACATGTAAAATAAATAAATAAATACTGGTGGACATTTTACACATCGCCATCCAGCCCCAAACTAAGCAAAGCTTGTACTATGGGAACTAGATAACTGATAGAATACTTATATACGTTTTTTTTTGTAAATACATACTTATGATACATACTACACACCCAGACACAGAACAAAGATCTATGTTCATCACACAAATATTTGCTCTGGGTGGGGATCGAACCCACAACCTACAGCGCTGAAGACAGAGTTACTACCAACTGAGCTGTGAGGCCGAAAAGAGAGAAGTGTTCCAAAATTCCGGAAAGGTATGAATATTTTGATATCAATAACTTCCGGGAGAAAGCCTGCTTGTTTAATCTTAGGAAGGGTTTCTAACCGAGTTTCAGTTCCTAGTAGCCTAGTATTACTGTTTAAATCTACGGGGATGATGTACCGGCAAGGCTGGCGCTGATAAAACATGACCAGTTATGAATGAGCCTCAGTTGCGAAGAGTCGCAGTCGGAAGGCAGATCAATAGATATTGAATGGACACAAAACTTGGTACAGAGTTTATATTCACAATACTTCAAACAAAGATTATATAAGTAGGTATATACTTTGTTAGAAAACTTTTGGTTTCTTATAAAATAGCGTTTTCTAGTATACGCTTGGATGGTATTTTTAATTGACAGACAGACATACAGCATAGTTGTTACCGATATTAATGATAATGTCAATTAGAACAAGCGCATAATAACGAATTATTAATTATTGTAGTTATTGATACAAAAGTAATAATAATAATAATAATTTATTTATTTGAGCACAAATAATTAAAAACACTGAATTTATACATTATTAAAACTAATAATCATCAATAAAAGTTAATTACAATTACTTACGTTTTAAACACTAAAAAGAAAATGTTTCTACGAATAGAAAAGTAAACTTAGTAATAGGGTCCCGTTTTTACCCTTTGGGTACGGAACCCTAAAAAAAGAACGAACATAATAGAAAGGCGATATTATGGAGGAAATATTAGTCCTAGATAATATAAAATTAAAATATTCGGTTTATTTTCTACACAATAGAAAATAAGTTAACCAGAATTTACTACTAGCTCATAATTTAATAATGAGCTAACTTTTGAGATCGACAATAAATGCCAGTTATAATTAATAGTGGTAACCGCAAGTTCGAACATTAAAGAATTAATTTTCAATCGACAAGAAAAGGAGGTTCTCAATTCGCCGCGTATATATTACCTATATATTTTTTGTTGTCTTGACTTCGATTGGTTTGGTCGTAACATTTTCGTCGGTTTTGTTTCTTAGTTTTTAAAACATAAATTCTTCAAAGTTTTTTTCACTTTCCCAATTGTAGCAATGGCATTAATGTTCGCCACACCGTTTTAATATCGTTTTTTATGACAAAATATACATCAGTAAGTTTGGCTTTATTCGACGGAAAATTCGCTTGTTTATGAAGCTATCGAAAAAAGAGGATAACGAATACAATTTTAGGGAACCCGACCTTTTTCTGTTTAAATTTCCGGATGGTCTATTTTGCGTTGGTTCTACGGAGAATTGAGTTTGCAATGCATTTTCCTTTTACTATGGTTCAATCGCCACCACAATGTCGGTCTATCTCGACGCCATCTTGCACTGCGTTGCCCTTACAATTTTTCTGTTGAAAAACATTTTTTCAAGACAAGCTTTTGTAAAGTCCTCCTTCGAGCTAGAAATCAGAGCAGCGCGTTATCACCTGTCACATAATATTACAATCTTGAACTTGACAGGTATGAATAGTTTTTACTCAATCGAACTATTTACTAAGCAGTTCCGTTGTGAGTGTCTGTTGAACAGCGCCTGACTCCATCCAATTAAAAATCCATTTATTTCAATTAAATCTCAAAACCCACGAGGAACAGGCCTCGAGACCAAGCCTTGAAGAATGAGGCAGCAAACACGGCTTGGACCTATCATTCCTTTCAATGACCCTTTGCTTGCTATGCTATGTATGCCAGTGTGGTGCCGATCGAACAAGGTAATAGCTTAAACAAGAATAACAATTAAAAGTACTAACCAAGTACGTACAACAATAAAAATAAACTAAGCTTCATCGTCAGATCAGCTCGCTGTCACCATATTATTGTATTATCACCAGAACTAAGGGTGTATGCAAAATTTCAGCTCAATCGGTTTGGTATCCGATTGTATCAAATTTTGACAAATTTTGACGGACAACTTACAAATAAATAATCATACGAACAGTGCAAGTTAAATAAAAGCTTGTAAAAAATTATCGCAACGCATTTCTGGCACAGCTAGTAAATAAAACGGTGAAAAAAAAACAAAAGGAATTAGCATCTGTAAATGTCCTTAAGCACTCGCTACTAACAACATCTGTTAGGCTTCCTCAGCAGTTAAGGAACTCCAGATATTGATAAATCAAAGCGAGACTGCCTTTACTTCCGCGTCTCATTTCCCGTGCCACCAAACAGGGCCATACAACTATTTGCTTTCGTAAAAACACATTATTTTCCCCGGGGACCAGGGACGGACTCAACTAAACTCTACAGAAACATACGACGGTAATCCCCAACCAAGAAAATTCCTTAGATATATGTATGTCCAAATTGAAAATAGCTGAATAATAGTCTTTTTAACGGCCTTACAGCTCAGTTGGTAGTAACTTTGCCTTCAGCGCTGTAGGTTGTGGGTTCGATCCCCACCCAGGGCAAATATTTGTGTGATAAATATATTTATATGTTTGTTCTGTGTCTGGGTGTTAGTATTTATCATATGAATGTATTAACAAAAAAAAGTATATAAGTATTCTATCAGTTATCTAGTTCCCATAGTACAAGCTTTGCTTAGTTTGGGGCTAGATGGCGCTATGTAAAAATGTCCACTAATATTTATTTATTATTATTTATTATACCTAAGGAACATAGATGTTTTTTCTTTGTTTGGGTGTTAGTATGTATCATAATGTATTATATGTAGGTATTAACAAATAAAAAGTATATAAGTATTCTATCAGTTATCTAGTTTGCTTAGTTTGGGGCTAGATGGCGCTATGTAAAAATGTCCACTAATATTTATTTATTATTATTTATTATACCTAAGGAACATAGATGTTTTTTCTTTGTTTGGGTGTTAGTATGTATCATAATGTATTATATGTAGGTATTAACAAATAAAAAGTATATAAGTATTCTATCAGTTATCTAGTTTGCTTAGTTTGGGGCTAGATGGCGCTATGTAAAAATGTCCACTAATATTTATTTATTATTATTTATTATACCTAAGGAACATAGATGTTTTTTCTTTGTTTGGGTGTTAGTATGTATCATAATAAATATGTAGGTATTAACAAATAAAAAGTATATAAGTATTCTATCAGTTATCTAATTCCTATAGTACAAGCCTTGCTTCGCCCTGGTCCTGAATGTTATATTATAAAGTTTTGAAATATGTAATTGTATTAATTTGATGTCTTTCCAAGGGTCGTTTTCTTAGTCGTTGCAAGAGAAATTTTAAGAAAAAGGGTTTTACATAAGTTGCCTTGAAAATAATTTCGACTATAGGGGGGTAAGCCTATCCCTGTCCGGAATAAAAGAATTCCTGCAAATCCAATACCTTTTCATCGGTACAGGGAGAAACTAAAACGTACTTTCGCCTCCCTTATTATATTTGTTTTTTCGCTATGTTTTTTTCGACGTACGAGTAAATACTTGAACAGGGCCCGTGACGTAATTTGTATGATTTTACTATCAATATTCAAAAGTATATAATATATTGATGGACTTGCAACCTGTCACGAATGGAATTCTAACTAATGCAAAATGTAGGCATGTACCAAATATAATGTTTGGACGTGTCTCTGACTACCCCCACTAGACACCTTCAAAGGATCTAAGCGCCTGGAGATCTGAGAGGATGTCTACCGTACTTGGGGATTACAGTCGTGATCCTATTTATTTATTTTTATTTTTATAATATCTTAAAAGCTGACAATGAACCAGCAAGACCCCAAAACACTGGGGTGTGGTGGTAGACCTTCGATCCAAAGATACGAGTAATAAGTTTTATATTGAAAAATACTTTTTCATTACAAGCTTTTGTAAAATACTCCTTCAGTTAGAAATCAGAGCAGCGCACTATCATCTGTCACTTAATATTTCATTGTCGTTAGAACTTTTTACGCAATAAAACTATTTACTTATTTAGTATAACTATATATACTTAATTGTAACTATTTATATATTTAGCTCCTGACTCCATCATTAGATCAACTCGCTGTCACCATATTATTTTATTGTAACTGATGTTACACAGGTATGCTAAATTTCAGCTTAATTGGTTGGGGGGAACCGGTGTATACCGGTAATTGCCATATTGGACCCGCACATACTGACACACGAACTAATAAACTAACACGGCAAGTAAAAGAAAAGCTTGTAAAAATTGTTCTAGGCTCTAGACTGGCCTAGGGAAAATCGGTGGGTTTAGAAAACTGCGTTGTAGCTCGTCGAAACTCGTAGCTTGGTTCGTAGATAGTCGTAGCGGTTCGTAGATAGCAAAATGCGTGCGTTATTACTCGTAGCATAACAGAGTAGAAATTCCGTAGCGCGTAATGTTTTATAGCGTAGCGTGTAGATACTTATAAAAGTATGACGTATACATAACGAGCGGCCCGCCCGGCTTCGCTTGGGTGTAATAATGCAGATTAATTTTTATTAATTTTTAAGTTTTTGAACAAACCCGACTTCGTTTTATATACGAGAATATAGAGATATAAGATATCTATATCTATATAGATATATCCTATATCTATAGATATAGGATCATAAGAAACCTCAACAAAAACCCAAAAAAGTCATGTAAACCGTTTCCATTATCACCCAAATCCATGATTATAACGACAGGGCTCATAAACCTTCGGTTTACAAGGCCCGCTGTAAACTGCTCCCTGATTTACGAGGCCTGCCACGAGTACACTATAAAAAATGTTTAGTGTCACAATCACCTGCCTTCGGGTGAATAAAAACTTTGCCCGGATTTTTATTTTATACGATTGGAATATGTTTCCGAAGGTTTGCAACACCTGGCTTAGGGTATGCGGTTTTAGTACTTCGATGACCGGGCTTTTGTCCTTAATATTATTTTGATCTTTGTGTTTTTAGCTACAGTTTCCGGATGATGCTATGGCGCATGTATTTAAAAATAAATCACTTGTATAACTTTTCTCTACGTTGTGATTTTAATAAATAGAAAATATACTTTCAATCTGACTTGTATTTCAAATTAAATGTTTAGACGTGCCTCTAACAACACCTTTTAGATATCTTCAAAGGTCTGAGTGCCAAAAGATCTGAAAGAATGTCTAACATGCTTGGAGATGACAGTCGTAAGTAATTCTTTATTGTAAATAGAAAAAGTTATGGGAGGCTTTTTTATTAAGATTGTTTGCCTAGATTCCCTAGAATTAATAATAAAAACAAGTATACATTTTATCACCATTTATCCTATCAGTCAAATAAATTTTACAAACGAAATACGTTTTGACGTGCCTCTGACTAACCCTTTTAGACATCTTCAAGGATCTGAGCACCAGGAGATCTGAGAGGATGTCTACCGTATTTAGAGATTACATTGGTGATCCCATTTATTTTACTAAAGACATAAACTATACCAGAAAAGAGGGGTTTTATAAAAGCTCATTAAAAATACAAACAAGTATATCAACAAGCCTCCGAGGGATGGTTTGTCTTCGCCAAAAGTTCCCAGTTGGCGAACGGAGACATACTAATTTAATTTTTCTCCCTCTCTCTTGATGTAGACATTAAGCGGAACTTCTCAGAACTCAACAGCATCGGGCGATTGACCGACTGTGACGCAAAAGATGCGGGCCAAATGTTTGCAATATCTGCAAATATTTGTTGCGAGTTAACAGTCACAAGCGAGGTTAGATATATAGTATGACTAGCTGACCCGTGCCCGCTTCGCTGGGGGATAGATAGTTTCACATCTGGTATTCCAATCTTTAAAATAAATTATAGCCTATACATATGTTGCCGAGGACTAATAGCTACATAACAAAAAAGTTTCATCAAAATACGTAAAGTAGTTTTTGCGTGAAAGACGGACAACAGACAGACGGACAGACAAGACAGAAAAAAAATTCATATTTTTTTTTTGGCTAATGTTACTTTTATAAAGGCCCCTAGCAGTATTTTTTTTAGTTTTTATTCAATGTACAGAATTGAACTCTTCTACAGTTTTATTATATGTATAGAATAGATGTATGGATATAAGAAAGAATTTGCATGAAATGTAGAATCTGTTATAATAATTCTGGTCGCGGGAAGACTTTTGGCACAATCTGGTTGAGTATCTGGTAGATTTTTTTTTTCTGTTGTGAATTTTAAACAAAGAACATTAGTTTTTATGTTCCGAGCAATTTTCGTTAGTGAGATATAACAGCGGATTTCCAGTGCGGGGGAAAGAATCTTTTTGCCAACATCTCAATTTGAGCATCTCACGACTGTCAAATTGAGATGGCAAGTTAGTATAAAGCTTCTATCCCGACTAAAAAAATCATACTAGACTAGAAAGTGACATCCACTTTGGCACGATTTTTGTTACGATATATCGTTTTCGGTTCGCGAGTAAACCCCTCCGACCTTTTTATTCCGCCCGCTCAGTGTGCATACTCCCAGTAGGGTATTTCGCATTCAAGCCTCGACGCAAACTATTTAGCTGCTATGTATTCGGGTCACGCAATAAATCCTACTTATTTAATCTACTGAAAGATCTGCTCTGTTTTATCGGGAACCAAGTGTGAAAACATCGTAAGATGAAAATAATATTTTTGTGTAAAAAAAAATGATATAATCCTACTAATATTATAAATCAGAAAGTTGTTTGTGTCTCAATCACGCCCAAACGACAAAACAGATTTCGATGAAACTTGGAATATTATGCTCTGAATAGCAAATAGGCTACTTTTTATCCAGATGCCATGCGAAAATAGTCGTAGACGGAAGCTAATTGTTTGATAAGTCCAGCATTTTTTTTGTAAATTTTTAGCTACAACCTTTAAAAACTATATTATTTTGAATACGAAACCCAACTAACAAAAACTCTCCGTATCGTTTTAAATATAGATACTTACTCAATGTGTATGATACTTGTCGCTATCTTTCTAAAGTTAAAGCAATATCAATTTTGTTTATTTTATGAAGAAGTTAATCTACAAAGTCAAGCTCTAAAATATGTTATTTGAATGATCGCCAAATGATGTTCATTTAAATAACATATCAATCCATATGTTATTTAAATGAACATCATTTGGCGATCATTCATATTACAATACCCCAACATAAAAACAATTGCTGTCATATAATGTTTTTCCATTGTAATACCGACATTGTTATTGGCCGAACGAGATTTATATTATGTCATTTATTGTGTTTGAATTCGGAACGAGACGTGGGATGCATGTCGATGTTCTTTGGCGTGTTTTTATGAGGGTAAGCCCCAAATAAAGACTTATAATTTGAGGTTAATAGACTTGTAGGGTAACTGTTTGCTATGAAACGTGTATCCAATGGTTGAAATGACATAGTGACATGTTTTCTTTTCTTTTTCGGGCAGCCTAAAGTCGTTGGACAATACCACATAGACTTTTGTTTTCTTTCGACTATCTTGACAGGTTATGAATTCAAATAAGTTATTTTATTAAAAATATATTTTTTAAATCAAGCTTTTATAAAGCCCTAGTACGCGTCAAGACAAATCCAACGAGCCCAAACATGACGTAGTTATGTTGTGTAGTTGAGGAATTACTTGACTTCCTCCAATCCCATGACCTTCGGATTGAAATCGGGAGGTATCTTTCCCACGGCATTCAAGAAACTGTTGGTTGTTATTTATTATAATTATTTGTATGCTACGCCAGCGAAGTCGTAGGCGGAAGCCTAGTAATATTATTGGCACCATTTCGAGGCACGAAATTTGCGAGAATTCTTTCAATGAAAAGCTTAGTTGACTGCTACCCGTTTCAATAAAAAAAGCAATTTGCATACTAATACACTACAGATTCATGAAATCATTCAGTAATATCACTGAAACCATGAAAAGACTGCTTTTTGCAATCATAAAACCTCAAATCATTTCGTATTTTCCAACATCCGTTTCCAGGAAGTTACAAAATCAATACACATCGACTATAGCTGATACACCGGGTGCGGCGGCATTTTTATAGAAAGCAGGTTGATGCCGGTTGCAAACCGGTGCATGCTGGCTCGATGTGGTCAATGAAGATCACAAATCGCTACGTGATATCGACACAAAATTCTCCTAGTTTATCGTACTCGAACCATTAAAAAAAAACTTTATTACGTTTACGACTTTAATCCACAAGTACGGTGGACATACTCTTAGATCTCAAGGCACCTAAATCCTTGAATATGTTTAAAAGGGGTAGTCAGAAGCAAGTTCTTAAGCACGTGTTTTGGTGAGCATATACATTTTTTTAACAAAAAAATCCATTGGTGCTCGGCCGAGTTCGAACCCACGACCTTCAGATTGAAAGTACCTCGGTACCTCCCACTCGGCTAATAAGGCCTATAAAGAAAACCGACTAAATGATTCGACCAATCAAAAAGCCGATCGATAATTATAAGTTTTTTATTAGTTCTTTAAAGAGACAGAAAAATAAAAAATAATTTTGATAAAATCCTGTCAACCAACAAGAAACCCACGAATTATGCGATGGAAAAATATCAGTGTGATGGCAGTGCGTAAACTTCCTATTCCATATTTGGACTTGAAGGCGCATCGTCCACACTAGCTAGAGTCGAGGTGACTTCGAGGCGCGGGCGCACAATTTCTATGGAAACAATGGCAGTGCGGAGTCGAGACACAAGCAAGGTGGAGGCTAAAAAACGCCGCATGTGCGCCCGTGCCTCGACTCTAGCACATGTGAACGATGCGTCTAAAGTAGTTTTCTAAGTATGTAGAAAGGGGGAAATATACGATGGCACCATACCCTGTTATATTGCAAGCACAGGAAACAGATGTCAACTAGCTTACTTTCTAAATGGGATTGTAGCCTATCTCGTGCGAGCAAAAAGACATCGGAATATCTGTGGTCGAAGCTCCGTTGGCCACGCATACTGGCCCAAGATATAAACTGTTCGTGTTTTTGCCACATACAATATCACTTACAATATTAATAGAGGTTACGATGTTGTAGAGAACTCTACTTGAAATAGTTTACTCATGCATATTTCAATCGGGTATCTATCGCGCTATTACCTTTTATTTAATTACAAGCTGCTCGCCCCGACTTCGCACTGGTGGTACCTGGATAAAAAATAACCTATGTGTTATTTTGATGTCTATGCTATATTACTGTAAAATTTCATTTTAATCCGTTCAGTAGTTTGTGCGTGAAAGAGTAACAAACACACACACACCCACCCAATCACTCACATACTCACAAACTTTCGCGTTTATAATATTAAGTAAGATTTTTTAAACTATCAATTTAGTAGACATAACTATAGATTTTTACACGGTTCTTTATCACGTATAAATTATGTACCTTTAATTTATTTTCCCGACGTTTTGTCGTTACAAAAGCCATGGTCGTGGGCAGACTGGAGTACTCGGAGCTACCGTCTAGAAGCGGAGGCAGTTGAAGAAGTGAGGGTAGTTCACTTGGTTTAAAAATATAAATGTCCATATTCACATTACGACACACCACACTGACTATATTCACGCACTGAGATGGTCTATCACGACGCCCCCCACACATAGTGACCACAGGATTCCTTTATTTATCCCGATGTTTCGCACCTCTTGCATTCCATTCAGCTAGACGATCGCGCCTAAGGCGTCCATTACGAAATTCTATCAGTCATGACTGGCATGCATGATACTGAAACCAAATTGTTCAGATCAATTTCACGCAAACATCACATTGCACGATTGGGTAGCAGTCAGCTATGGTTAAACTGACGTAACTAATCAACAAGTATACGAATATAAGGCGAGTGTGAATTGAACGTTGAAGAGGAAAACTTCGGCGTATTTTCTTAGACCAAATTGCTGATTTAACAAAAAAGCCAGGTCAAGAGTACTCTAACCCGCATGAGGAATTCGGCGAAGCAGGTCGACATTCAAACACACTGGTAATGAAATCCTCTAACCACCTCTCCCTTGCGACGGCTCGCAATGAGATTACGGCGAGGTTCCGCCCCGTCCGGAGCACTGAGCAATCTAATTTTTCACTCACCTGACCCACGTGGGATTACAGTTTTCACTCCAATATTTAGTTAACTAAGGCCCGTGTTTCAGAACTAAGCTTAAATCGAACTGATTTGTACACCAACCATTTTTTCATTTTTTCAACGGAATTTTATTACAATCAAAGTCAAAAAGTAAAATACCTTTTGACTAATCACAAGGATCACTTTGAAACGTCTTAGGAGCTAGGTGAAGCTACGCCTGTTCCTCGTGACCAACGGCCTCCCTCGTAAATAACGACACAGTATAATCATGGTAATAAAAATAACCATCACATGGTCGTATACCGACAAAGGTTCCTTAACAAATAGAAAATAGAAACTGTCAACATGTCATGTACATATTTCTTCAGAAACTACTGATATCGTAACATGGAACATATATTTACAAAACGCATTAAACTTTTTTTCTGCCATAGGTATCCAGGGCACCTCTTGCAGGCCTCCGAGAACGTCAAATAGATAATGATAATTTTACGCAATTTAAACATCAGGGAAATGTAATGGACTAATACTATTGAGACCATTCAAATTAATAACTGGCGATTTAAATCTTTTAAACGTTTCAGTTCTGATAAAGAAACAATGTTAGATGACTCTATAATTTATCAATGACCTTGTGGTCTATAAACGTCAATAAATATAGCTTACGTTTTAAAAACGAAAGCCTCCATAATGATTAAATAGGTATCTATAAATAAATAATTAAAAAATCAATTTTACCAATCGAAAAGTTAATAGATAGAATTTATGTCCTAATCATATAAAATGTATTGAGATCACCTTAGACCTATTTTTTGTACAAAAAAAACATTAAAATCAGAATCACTTAATTGCGTCGGCTGAAAAGTGAGTTTTGCTGCAACATCTTAATTCTCTCCGTGAAACTGTAATTTCCAACCATACATGTAAAAATCGCCCTCTTTTTCTAAGTATTACAATGATATATATTTTTTTATCTAACAAATCTTGTTTAAGTTTGTTATTGGAAAATGGCCCTAAATAAACAGAGTGAACTAGTATGGTGCGGATATTCACGTCCCGGTAAACTGGTAAAGATATTACCTGTAGATATTGAGTTGGCAGATCTTTTGCCGTATATTTAGATATTGGCTAGTTCAATCTGTATGTAGTAAATAATTTCATTTGGCTTAGTGGCCGGCCACACTGACAAACGCCGTGTTGACCTAGTGGGTAGTGGTTCAAATCACGGTTGAGTGAATGCGTGAAAGAAGATTACTACAAAAGCTCTCTACTATTAGATAACAATAAACCTGGGACTATATATGCTCCGAATAATACTTACGAATAATATGTTTATTTGTATTTAGGTTACGAATAAGGTTTCTGCTGCAAAAAAATAAAAAAGTTTTCTGTTGAAAAATATTTTTTCAAGACAAGCTTTTGTAAAATCTTCCTTCGAGCTAGAAATCAGAGCAGCGCACTATCACTTGTCACATAATATAACATTGTCATTCGAACTTGACAGACTTCATGTTTGTCAAGCAAAAATCTTAATTCATAAAAACTTTACAAAGTTTTTCAATCGAACTATTTACTAAGAAGTTCCGATGTGAGTGTCTGTTGAACAGCTCCTGACTCCATCATTAAATCAGCTCGTTGTCACCATATTATCGTATTGTCACCAGAACTAAAGGTGTATGCAAAATTTCAGCTCTATCAGATACCAACAAATGGTCGAAATTAGTTTGCAAATTTTGACGGACAACTTACAAACATACGAACAGTGCAAGTCAAGTAAAAGCTTGTAAAAAGACAAAAAAACACAAATTGTTATATTCATCAAACCCTAAATTTTTATTACAAAATGAATAATAATAAAATTCATTTTGCTCACAGCAAGTCGGGTAAAAATAATTAATCCCATTTTTCATCAGCAATTTCCCCGCGTTATATGTATATGTACTCACACCAAATTAAATAAATAAATTATTCAGTTATTTCCCGCGCGTTATGCTTTAAATTAATGAGCAATTAAAACACTATTTGTTGCTATAATTTGTTGCGCAGTTAAGCAGAATATTGCACACAATTGTCTAGTTTTTGCGTGCAATTTGCAATTATCTGAGATTTATTCTTGTGAAGGCTTCACTGATTATAATCAATGCTTTAATCAAAATATTGTTTGATTTGTTACATAAATGACAATAAAAATAAAATGGTAATTGTGGATGATTCGAAATTGATCCTCGTGACAATAAATTGAGACAAATGAAATCTGAAGTTCGGAAATTGTTCAGATGGATATCATCTATAAATTTAAAAATTGCAACCTTCACGTATGGAATAATAACT
This sequence comes from Hydriomena furcata, assembly GCA_912999785.1. Classification (NCBI taxonomy): domain Eukaryota; kingdom Metazoa; phylum Arthropoda; class Insecta; order Lepidoptera; family Geometridae; genus Hydriomena; species Hydriomena furcata. The sequence continues at coordinate 779,007 of OU538834.1, read as the reverse complement.
ACTGTTAAATGTGGGATGTGCCAAAAGTAATCCTTTGGACGTGTCTCTGACTAAACCCTTTAGACATCTCCAAGGATCTGAGTGCCTGGAGATCAAGAAGGATATCTACCGTACTCAGGGATTACAGTCGTGATCTTATTTTTAAACATGTGCCTTTAGGCACTAAAATACACATGACAATCTATAGTCACAAAGTTCCACGTGACTATAATTTATTACAACGTTCGGTTTTGTTATAAATATTGCTATTTAGTACGCAAAATAGAGAGAACAGTTTGTGATACTTGTCACATTCACGTTCGTAGCATTACTACGTAGCACTATTGCTACGCCGTAGCCCTACGTAGCATTGAATTTCGTTCACTGCGAAATTGTCGTGTTTCTAAACAGCCCGGCTTTATTCGGCTACAGGGGCTATATATCTCGGGCTATTTCCCTTGCTCGTGGCGAGCCCGTAAAGTACACCATTGACGGGTTATACGGAATGGACTAGCGATAAGACGACGCTTTGAAACGAAACACAGGGTTCAGTATCAATATAACTTTATTACAATTTAGTTTATCTTGGGAACGCTTCCGACTAATAGTGATCTGGATGAGTTGAGTTACCTACAGTCTTTTTGCAACTGTATTTAGATGGCTCAACTGGTTCTTGTGTATTTTGTTAATATTCTGTAAAATATAAGTATTAGAAAAGTATCAATCGTATAAACAATAAAAAACATATTGGTAGACATTTCACACAGAGCCATCTAGTCTCAAACTTGTACTATTGAAACTAGATAACTAATAGAATACTTATATCCTTTTTTTGTAAATACATAAATACTCGTACTTATATATTTATGTTTAATTATTTTTTATGCTTTTTGAGCTTAAAGTTACAGTGTATTACGAGTATACAACTACCAGTTTGCCCCTTCTTCGCATGGGTGTACTAGATTACACATGAAGAGACAAATGTCCTTATATCCCTTAGGTCTTTAGGGTTCTGATATCTTAGGTTACATTATTGCAATTTTTGTGGGGATCTCTTATTTTTTGAAAATTAATTTATCCTATGTTACTTGCTGATAATTTAGATTTTGATAGGTGAAAGTACTTTCAAAATTGGTCTAGTAATTTTTTTGTTTTTCCGGTACAAACGAAAACACAATTTTTACCCTTTATAATAGTATTGTAGATTACGAGTAGTATATACTCGTATATACTCGACTCGATATTCTAATATTTAATTTGATGCTTAAGTAAACATTGGGTAATTTATTTCTCTTGTTTCTATATGTAACCAAATATGTATTTAATTTCCTGTATTCTGTACAACTAATAAAGAAAAAGATTTTTATATCAAAAATACTCGTTTGTGAAAGAGCCATTTTAGGCACTTCATGGCCCATAAAACACAGAATATGAATTTAATACGTCTTCAAGTAAATGGAATCGCTTTGACAAAAATTATTGCTATAGATGAAGAATTAGGTACGTGTATCTGGGTTTGTGAAAAAGGTCTAAACTGAGGAACTAAAGGACAAATTCAAATTCTATGTTAAGGTGACTGTTAAATTTATGACAGCTCGCATTTTTTGTACTCGGTCGTATTCTGTGGCCGCACACTAAGAATAGTGCAAACGCACACATTGAAGCTACTTCACACTTCATTTACCAAGACTAAATAACTAGTCTTGATACTTGAAAATATTTGGTGCAATAGGTATGTCATATTTGTATAGGTAGGTATGTACTTAATAATTTTATAGGTTGCACTTAACAAAAAGAAAATAAATATAGAAAAAAATTATATATATTATAAGACAGGTTACAAATCGTAAAGTGCTACTACACAGTTACTAATATTTGACTGTGCAAAAAATATTTGTTAGGTACCTACTAATAAAATACATTATGACAAAACGGTAAGTATCGTTTTTTTACAAGCTCTTATTTAACTTGCAGTTTATGTACATATTTATGTATGTATGTTTGATAAGGTGGAATCTTGCAACTTAATTTTAAGCAGTTATCCCCAATCGATTGAGCTGAAATTTTGCATACATAATATGGTGACAGCGAGTTGATCTGATGATGGAGTCAGGAGCTGTTCAACGGAACCCTTCACAAAATAGTCGAATTGAGGCAAAACTTTGCATACCTATCAATCTCAATGACAATGTAAAATTATGGTACTAGCGAGCTGGTCTGATGATGGAGGTCGGATGTAGCCATCGGAACTCCTCAACTACACAACATAACCACGTCGCGTTTGGGCTCGTTATTTTTATCTTGACGAGAACTAGAGCAGAAGACATTACAAAAGCTTGATTTAAAAAATATATTTTTAATAAAAAAACTTATTGTCATCTAAAATCGATGACGGCACCGTCAACGTTTCGAGTACCACTCACAGAAAGTTTTGAAAGTGAAATACTGATAAAATATGTAGGTATGCTTTTGAATATTGTGTGCGAGCTATGATCTCGAAGATCCATAGACCGCGCGTAGCGAGGGTCAACAAGATCTGGAATTAAACAGTTATCGTAAAACTTTACTAAATAACCCTCCATAATATTTTCTTTCCAGAAAAATCAAATATGAATTTGTAAAAAGAGATGACCAACTCTTTTTAAAAATTCATATTTTCCATTGTATTTGTACTAAATGACATCACAAACCTGCAATACTTTTTAAGACCTATCCAAAGACATGAGGAGTATGCGAGAAAAAAAAACATCTGAAAATATGTATTTATTTCTACCACATTGTCGGCGTGACTAATGTATATTCATGCCAAATTACAGCTTTCCAGTACTAAGAATATCTGAGCTAAGCTGCGGACGAATGGACGAAAATGGCAAAACTATAAGGGTTTTTTGTGAACTACGAAACACTAAAGAGCACTTTCAGTATTTAGAATTAAACAATTTTTCAGGACACTTTATTTTTTTTTAACTATTTAATTATTTGCATCATGTACTTAAACTTGTACATGTACTTATTTTTTTTTTTTTTTTTTTGGATTGGTGGGTAGGTGACATAAACAACTTTATAAAGTTATCTCGGATTTATTAATTGATATTAATTATCATAGTGCCATTTACTGAGTAGTTGATGTGTAAAACAAATCAATAGTCTCACTACTTCACCTGCCATTAATCACCATCTCCATAACACCACTCAAATTCATATTCTGGTAACTACAAACATCACTGCACTTAAACTCAACATGACGGACACAACGTTGACTGAAGTCATAAAATCCCTTCACGACCGGATGGCACGCTTCGAGAGTGACCTGCTGAAGTCTTCAACACCCACTACAGTGGAGACCATTGCAGCCGACTATGCCGCCTTCAAGAACTTCACACTTGCGGCACTCAAGACTCTACAGCAGCAAGTCGAACTATTGGCTCGTGACGTCGACCAACAGGAGATGCGCAGTAGGCGCAAGATCCTGCTTCTTCATGGAGTCTCCGAGGACAGCAAGGAGAACACTGCCGCGGTCGTTACGGAGACCCTTATCACCAAAATGAAGCTAGCTGACTTCACTAGTGCTAATGTAAGTCGGTGTCATCGGATGGGAAGATCGACGAATGGTGATAGACCTAGGCCAATCTTAGTCAAAATCTGTGATGTTGCTATGCGTGATAAGGTTTGGTTTGCAAAAACCAACCTCAAAGGAAGCAACATCACGGTCTCAGAATTTTTGACCAAGCCACGGCATGTCACTTTTATGGCTGCAAGGGAGCGACTCGGCATAAAAAACTGTTGGACGAGAGACGGTCATATCCATGTGATCGGGCCCGGCGGCGCACGTCATCGTATCACCTGCATAGGTGAGTTGAATAAATTGATGCCGCCAGACGCCCGAGAGCCAACGCCGGCGTCTGCGACGATTCTTGCCAAGGAACCGAGGGCGCCGTCGGCCAGGCGGGCCGGCAAAGGCGCACCAAAGAAGTGATGTCGCCAGTCGTAATACGGAGCGTATTCTTTTGTCTACTTTATGTTTTCTTTACCCGCAAAATTACAATTACTATTTTCTTTTTGTCACTATTTTTCAATTGTTATACTGTCATGTCAATGTCACTTTCATTATATGTCAAAGTAGCTCATGGCATGGATAAAAGTAGTTTTAGGCAATTCTCATTTTTAAATATATATATATTTTTTTTGTTTCTATTTTAGTTCCGCAATGTTTATTATTTTGTTTTAATTGTAGTGTTGTGTGTAGTACACTAAAGTACCCAGAATTGCAACTGGCGGGTGGAGTAGGTAATGTAAGAAGTACCTAATTAATTATAATCTTCTATTTATTTTATTATTATATATTTATCTAAATATTTATTATGTTGCAACTATTGAACAATTCTAGTGATAATGATGACTTTCTCTCCACCTCTTCACACAATTCGACTGGCAGTGATGATGACAGTTTCACGAGTCTGCCTTCTCTTTCCGATACATTAACGAGCCATTTCTCGGATGGACGCTCCAACTTTAATGTAGCCCATATCAACGCGCAGAGTATTCCGGCTCACTTTCCAGACATGCTGGCATCTTTCGATGTTAAAAATCTTCATGCTTTATTAGTCTCCGAATCTTTTCTCAAACCTTGTCTCCCTTCAACTTCTTATTCTCTTCCTGGATTTAACCTGATCCGTAATGACCGGACTGGTATGGGTTGTGGTGGTGTAGCAATTTACCTACGTTCTCATATTCCTTTCTCGATTGTAAGTATGTCTGCACAACCACCTCCATCTAACGCAGGCGAACACCTCTTTATTGAAGTGTTACTTTCTCATACTAAAATACTTCTCGGAGTCTACTATAGCCCTTCCTTGCGTGTAAACTTTTTCACCTCCTTTGAGAAACTTCTAGAGGATCTTTTGCCATCTTATGATCATACTATCTTGATGGGAGATTTCAATACATGCCTTATAAAGCGCGACTATCGTTCATCTACTCTTGAGTCCATTATAAAATCCAGTAATATGCATATTCTCCCACTTGGTACTACTCACCACTTTCCTAACTGTATTCCTTCTCTTCTTGACCTTATTTTGGTTTCGTCTCTTCAACACGTTGACAATCACGGCCAATGTTCTGCCGCTACCTTCTCCTACCATGATCTTGTTTTTATTTCCTACAAAATTCGCCCCCCCAAGCCAAAACCAAAAACTCTTCTGCAGCGTAATTTTAGTGCTATGAATGTGGAAGCACTGAGGGATGATGCTAGGAGGATAGATTGGACTCCTATTACGATTTCAAATGAAATAAATACAAAGATTTGTGCATTTAATTCTATTATCACTCAACTTTTTGATGTGCATGCTCCGATTCGTGCAATCAAAATGAGACACCTACCTGCACCATGGCTCACTGATGATATCAAATTATTGATGCGTAAAAAAGCCTCTTCCAAAGTTAAATTCAAATTGAACGCTACAGACGATAACAAGGAAAAATATTTTACTGCTCGGAATCGCTGCAATAGGATGTGTAGGGATGCACAACGTCGCCATATCCATGATTCTGTTTCAAATGTAGATCCAGCAAAAGTCTGGAAATTTCTTAGATCTCTAGGAGTTGGCAAGACCCGTCACGATACTATTTCAACTGATCTGAATATTGACTCCCTTAATCAACACTTTTCTTCTTCATCTAACATTTGTTTGGATGATAAAAATAACACACTAAACTATCTCTCTTCTCTTCCTACTCCTGATTTTTCTCCTTTCGTTTTTAGTCAATTCACCGCATGTGATGTTAAAAAGAGCATTCTATCAATTACCTCTAATGCTATAGGAGGTGACAATATTGGTCGGAATATGTTAATTCCTGTAATTGATGAGGTTCTTCCGATTATCTGTCACCTTCTGAACTTCTCTGCTGGTTCCGGTTCAGTTCCTACTATTTGGAAAGAAGCCCACATAATCCCCCTTCCCAAGAAATCGAAGCCCACCTCTTTTACTGACTATCGTCCCATATCTATCCTCCCTTTCCTATCAAAAGTCCTTGAGCGTCTTGTCCATAACCAGCTTAGCTCCTTTTTAGTCTCAAACAACCTGCTCAATCCTTTCCAGTCCGGTTTCCGACCCGGTCACAGTACTGTAACGGCACTCGTTAAAATTACTGATGATGTACGATCGGGTATGGAAAACGGACATCTAACTGTATTGACACTACTAGATTTCAGTAATGCGTTCAATACAGTGGACTTTGAAATCCTTCTTGGTTTGCTTCGCTCAATTAACATATCTCCATCGGTGATTGACTGGTTTCGCAGCTATTTGCTCGGGCGCCGGCAGCGTATACGTCTTGATGAGTTATTTTCGTCTTGGTGTTGCACTTCAGCCGGTGTACCTCAGGGTGGCGTTTTATCTCCTCTTCTCTTTTCCCTTTTTATTAATTCCATTTCACATCAACTAACTTCTCCCTACCATCTTTATGCAGACGATCTCCAAATTTATACTCAAGCTTCTCTTGAGGATTTGCCTACTGCCATTGCTACCACTAACAACAATTTAGTTAGAATAAATGACTGGAGTAAGGCCTATGGCCTTAAAGTAAATCCGATCAAAACACAGGCAATTATTTTAGGTAGCTCTCGCACTCTAATGAAAATTAATTGGTCGACTCTTCCTCAAATCAATTTTGACAATGTTACTGTGCCTTACTCTAAATCTGTAAAAAACTTAGGTGTTTTCATGGATAGCAGTATGTCATGGGGCCCACAGCTTGAATCTGTGAGCCGAAAACTATTTGCATCTGTGGGTTCGCTTAGGAGGCTGCGAAACTTTCTTCCCATAGCTACTAAAATTTCGCTAGCACAATCTCTACTTCTCCCTGTCCTTGATTATGCCGATTCCTGTTATCTTGACCTAACGGAAGAACAGTTCAATAAACTTGAGCGCCTTCAAAATGTGTGTATTAGGTTCATTTTTGGTTTACGAAAATATGACCACATTTCTGATTTTCGTGTTCAACTTAAATGGCTCCCCATTCGTCTTCGCCGGAATACTCATATCCTTTCTCTCCTTTTCAATATCCTCCGAAATCCATCCACTCCTTGTTATTTGAAGGACCGAGTCGAGTTTCTCCATTGCTCAAATTCCCGAGCTCTTCGGTCCTCAGAAAACCTCCTTCTCAAAACTCCAGTGCATAGAACCAAGTTTTATGGTGATTCCTTTTCCGTTGAAGCAGTCCGTCAGTGGAATGCGCTACCGCTATCCGTTAAGCAGTCTCCCTCACTAGCCACTTTTAAAATTAGATTGAAGAATTTCTATTTAACTAAAGAGAATCTGGTTCATTAGTTTGTTGCATTTATTATAATTATATATATTTATAAATATATGTATATATATATTTTTATATATTTATGTATATTATACATTTCTGATCATATTATATGTTTGTATGTTTTTTTTTTTTTTTTTTTATTATTTATTTAAAGTATTTATTCTTCGATTATTATTAAATACTGTTTTTAGTGCACCCCGACCAATCTTCCATTCATCTTTATATTCACTCCATCCCAAGGTTGTCTGGAAGAGATCGCTTTTTAGCGATAAGACCGCCCATTGTACAGTTTGTTCTAGTTTAAGTTTCTTTCGTTGTTATTTATTTGTTTTATGGTGTACAATAAAGCATTTTCATTCATTCATTCATTTCATTCATTCATTCATTCATTCATTCATTCATTCATTCATTAAACTTAAGTATATGCCATTAAAAACAACTTGTAAAAATAAAAATAAAAAGCCAATTCTCGCAACGCAACTCAGTTTCTTTTTTTGTCTTTTTTTTGTTGGAACTATGCTCGTGTGTAGTAAACTTAACTTGTGAGATATTGTATAAGTAGCCTAAGATGACCAGAGATAATCTGTCGATGTCAGTCTCTCTTCCCTGTTCGCTTGTTACGGCTGGTCGTGTTCTATATCTCTACAATAAAGAATCCATATATATCACCCAGATCGTGTATATGTATAATTTAACCAAAAACCCATCAGTTCTTCTATCGTAAAAAGTTGTGAGATTTCAATGTCTGTCTGTCTGTCTGTCTAAAAAATGGCCTGAACTGCTTCGAGAAAATGATGGTACGACTGTGCCGCTTTTTTGCTTGACTTGGCGGGGGCACTACCGTGCCCCCAGATAAACCTTGCTTTGATAATAACAAATACCGACCTTTTTAGAAGGTTCAACATTTTTGGTTCAATGCGTATCGTATCATTCGTCAGTCATTCATCAGTCGTCAAAATTGATTAATGCTAGATTTGTTGCACACCAGCACTCGGAGTCTTTTTATAGTTTTGAGGATGTTTTTTAATTAAAAATAGCCTATTTATAAGGTAGAGGTATATTTACATCGACAGCAAATTTCAATTTCATCCGTTTAGTCGTTTAGGTCTGATTGAGGTACAAACATCCAAACATACTTAACATCCGCACAAACTTTTAGATTTATAATATTAAAGGTAGATAAATAATAATTATAAATTATATTCATAATCTGAAATTTATGTAATTTTTCTAAATCCAATTATAGATAAAGTATCATTTTTTTCCATCCATGTATAAAAAAACACGCTTGGTAATATAGGGTAGATTGGGTCTAAGCGATACAGGTAAGGATCATGGTACCTTAGAACTTTCATTTCAAAACAGAAATGTATCAAATCAACATTTATATTTATTTAATAGGACTAATTAGGGACACTTCAAAAACCACAGCAAAAGACGTTGTCCAGAAAGTATTATCACTAAAATGGAAATAGGCCGGGCACATACAAAGATTACAAAATGAGAGGTGATCTAAAACAATTATGAATTGGGACCCAATACATAAAAAACGAAGAAGAGGAAGGCCTGCTATGCGATGGGATGATGACATCGTGAAAGTAGCAGGCAAAACATGGAGCAGAGCCGCTAGAGATCGGGAAAAATGGATAGAGCTGGAGGAGGCTTTTACCGCTCCTTAAGGAAAGCGGTCCTTACACATAATTTTATATACCTATGCATAGATACATATTTAAGTTAATTTTATATTGTGCAAGGAAATAAAAGGAAATAAAAATAATTTATTATTTATTATTAATTAGGGACACAACCAGGTTCACATTTTCCTGAAATTTAATATTTTTATTAAAATAACAATCAAATACGAAACATCGGCTTATTTCGATTTTGCTCCGACGCGACGTATGCAAAAAGGTAAAACCGTATACTATTATCATATTGTTTCGAAACCAAACTCGATGAAACGCATCTTCTACAAAATAAAACCATCCAACTCTTTCAACAAACCATGCATTGTACCTAACCTTCATCTGTGTGGCTTGCACTAAATTCTTCAAGGCAATATATTATACAAATGTTATCATTAGTTTTGCATGTCCAGTATTTTACCCCGGTATACCATTATGTAAGACCTCCTCTAAATTCGAAGAAAAATGTGACGTGGACGTGCTTCCTCGAGCGCGTCTGAGCGCTAACTGACGTGCCGACTTGAGGTGAATGTGAGTTTTGTATGGAAAAAATGTATGGAGAAGTTTTATTGCATTTTATATTGTTCATAAATGAAAAAGTAAATTATTTGAAAACAAGATAATGCCACGCGGTATAGAGAAATATAAAATCTACAATTTCGTATTATTTTCAAATAAAAATATGCTGTGGGTCTAAAGATATTGGTACCTAACCAGACCCCATTTTTCGACATTTTCAGCGGTTCTTGCGACGGTAAAAACGTATTTTTTTGAAAATGTTGTATAGAACTGGCCAGTTTTTATTATCTACTATTAAAGATGAATATATTATCAGTAATTTTGTATCATTATATCCTCACAACTGTGATTCCTGGTTTTTAAATCGGTACCTGAAAATCATTGAAATACGTGTGTGGGTGTGAGCCGGGCCTTAACACAAAGTCAATTTGTTGTAAATTTAAACTTTGCAAACTTTCATTGACTTCTGTGTTTTAGATTAGTTACTTACTCAATCAAACTATTTACTAAAGAGTTCCGTTGTGAGTGTCCGTTGAATAGCTGCTGACTCCATCATCAGATCAGCTTGCTGTCATCATATTATTGTATTGTCACCAGAACTATAGGTAAAAGAAAAAAAATATATATGAACAAGACTGTAATCCCCAAGAACGGTAGACATCCTCTCAGATCTCCAGGCGCTTAGATGTTTAGAGAGGGTAGTCAGAGGCACGTCCAAACATTATATTTGGCACATGTCCAAATTTTGCAGTAATCCAGTAGCATTCCATACGTGACAGGTTGCAAGCCCAACTATAGGTGTATGCAAAATTTTAGCTTAATCGGATACCGACAAACGGTCGAAACAAATGGTTTTTGCAAATTTTGACGGACAATTTACAAACAAACACACGAACAGTGCAAGTTAAATAAAAGCTTGTAAAAATGTAGTGACATTGACCATAGTGATATATAAATAAAACAATTCAAATCAATATCTCACCTCCGACCCACTTATCGTATAAACAGTGAAATAAACAAGAGTTAGCTGTAATCCGTACATTTGTCTGTAAATTCGTTTGTCCGGTGCATCTTCGGATTCGGGACACATCCATACGTGTCCCGGGAATCCCCTAACTGATGTCCGACCGGGTCGGGGTTGGGGCGATCTTATGTGGAGAAACGATATTATGACGTGATAATAAGACTCATTCACCGTATTTCTTCTAGGCTTGGTCGTGAGGAAAAGCGTAGCTTCCTTCTAAGACGTTTCAAAGTGATCCTTGTAATTTTATTGAAATAAATACTTTTAGTCTTTGACTTTTGCTTGTTATTTTCAATTTGAAGGTCGTGGGCTCGAATTTGGGCATCAATGAACATTTAATATAGTTTATCACTAACACATGCTTGAAATGAAACCAGTTAGTAGGTAATTGTTATAAGCAGCGACGGACTTTTATCACGTAAGTAAGTTTTTTTAGAACTACTTTAACGATCAGATCGCATATTAGTTAAATTTTAAACGGGTATTTATCAATATTACTTAATTGTTGTTACATAGTTGATACATCGTGATAAATAAAAAGGTAATACAGCGATAAATAATCATTCGAAATAAAATTACATGTGTGGTATGCAATAAATCAATTTCTATCTATTTTGCCAAATATAGGTATCTACCTAAAGATATTTTATAGGCTGTAAGCGTCAGGAGATCTAAGGAAATATGTCATACTTGGTTACTTGGATCTTATGGGTTGACGTCAGGTAGGCGGCCGGTTATAAGCATAAGCCAAATCGTCGCAACATGTTGTGCCGACACCATATTAAGTGGGAAAAGGGAAAGAAAATGATGACGATTACTTGGAACCTATTTTGTTAATAACGTTATGAAACCGTTTCCATCTCGTTCTACAGACAGACAATCTACGACCCCCGAATACGATTCCTGACGATATTTCTTTGAGAATCGCCGTTTTGTCTTCTGTAATCGTATGAGACTCAAAACGATTCGGGAGCTGCCACTTAAGCTTGCTTTTCTAAGCATTCGTCATTTGACGGCCGTAGTATAGCGGTGTAGACTTTATCTAGCAATGATCATTTACATTATGTTACAGTATTTTACTTATGATAACAGTTAATAAAAAAAATATGGATTAAATCAAAAGTAATACAGTGACTTATCTAAATCATTGACAGTAAAATAAGACAAACATAATTACTTAATGTCAAATACTATGTTTTATTTTTGTTAACAATTTGCTAAGATTAAAAAGAAACAATATAACGCCAAAATTTTGAAAATTATTAACAATATTTTATTATATTTTGTAAATGGAGCTACGGTCTTTCAGAGCTATATAATTCATATTAGTAGGATTTATTAATATTTGATGTATCTCCTTATATAATACCTTTATAATACCGTCATTTGCAGGTAACCGCTTCATAGGAATTGGTTTGGGTAATGTCCAAGAGGCTTTCGAGGTCTCTGTCGTTACTAATTGCCTGGACTACGTTTGGACTACATTCGGACAGTTTGGAGAATGTTGTGAAAAGGATATGAAGAATGTTGGATAATATAAATTTCAATATTTCAAAAAAATGTTAAAAAAATTATCTCTAAGTACTTCCTAAAGAAATAAGTATTAAAACTTACTATAATTTTAACTTGCACAGCACTAACTCTGCAATTTTGAACCAACTTTTGAAAATTATTCAATTATTTAATTATCGGTTCTATTTAAATATGATAATGCTAAAAAATATATATAGCTATATATTTTTTATGTATTACCACGAATATCTTTTTATTTGATGATTCGATTTTACTTTTTTAAATTGTGTAGAGAATAGATCCAAGGTAGTTCCATTTGAATTTGATTTATGTAAATTTTTTTTTAAAAAATATTATATTATCTTCTGACTTTTCGATTGATTAAAATATATATATTTTTTAATATACGAGTATATATATGTATATACACTTGTTACAAATCTCGGAGTTACATACAAATTCCCCGCTAAAGTATCTTTTTCAGTTTTTAAAACGTAATTAAGGTCTCTGTTTTATGTAACATCTAAACATAAATTAACACTCGCTCGTAAGAAGAAATGAGAAAAACAAATCATGATATATTACTTCCTCACTATAAAGAGAAACGCAGACAAATCGTCGCCTCTATAAACCATTTTGAAACGTCTACCGGCCCCAGACTCGGAAGCACATGCTTCTAACTTATGGGGGACAAAGAATGGAATATAAAGTTTTACGTGAAAACGTCTTGATAGTCAATAATTTCGTATATTTTAATCTATGCTTAACTGCCTGTCTGTGACGTTATCACGACCAAAACACAAAAACGCCGATCGTGATGAAACTTCATATAGAGATATTTTAAAGTCTTGGGATGGACATGGGCTACTTTATTTTTTTTCAAAAAAATCGTTTGCTTTTCTGGGATTTCAATGTTTTACGATAAAGTCATCAAAAATCGATTTCCTGAATCTACGCGGACGAAGTCGTAAAAACTAGTAATTTACTTTAAATTTGAGGATTCTTGTTTTTATGAATAGCTCACGTTGAGCTGTCATTACAGTTGTAGGGGCACATACCTTTATCTACATATCACTACATAGTATAAAGCAAAGTCGCTTTCCGCTTCCCGCGTCTGTATGTATGTATGTATGTATGTTTGCTTATATCTTTAAAACTACATAACGGATTTTGATGCGGTTTTTTTTAATAGATAGAATGATTCAAGAGGAAGGTTTATATGTATAATACATGCATAATATAGTAGAGAAACACTGATAATTTTAGAGGTTTCTAATGTGATGTCGTAAATAAACACATTTTTTTGCGCTTACATTGCAAATGCTGGCTGAACCCCACGAGATATATCAAAATAATGTACTACAGTATTGTACACCTTAAAAACGTCTACAAAAAAGTCCACGATGGTATTAGAAATGTCTTACGCACAGCGAAGCGGGCACGGGTCAGCTAGTACTGTTATAAATTTAGGTATTTATGTACATAATTTATTATTCACCAATTTATTTATTTAGTCGAATCCATATATTTACCTCATTATATATTTACACGATCATATATTTTACATTATATTCTTGCGCGTCCGATATTCTATAGTCGCGCGCCGCTTACATATAACGTGCCGTGTAATGGAACCGCATATTTCCGCTATGCGCGTAGGCAGTCGTTTCGCCGTTCCTGCTACAGGTACACACTATACAGTTTTAGGAGTGACCTATCCATAAGTTAGGCTTTCAAGCGATCTAAGACTTACCTCACAGCTCAGTTGGTAGAAGCTTTGCTAACTGCGCTGTAGGTTGTGGGTTTAATCCCCACTGAATATTTTTTTGTGTGATGAACATAGATGTTTGTTCTGTGTCTAGGTGTATGTATAATACGTTTGTATTTATAATAAAAAAGTAATATAAGTATTCTATCAGTTATCTGGTTCCCATAGTACAAGCTTTGCTTAGTTTGGAGCTAGATGGCAATATGTGAAATGTCCACAATTTTTTTTAATTTTTTTAAATCTTTATCAACAGAAGTGACTGATCAAAAGAAGCTAAATTGTTTTAACAATTTCTCTCTCCTTTCAGGCAAGAATGTTTGACCGAGTTTATTCACTTTCTTCACACTGACATCAGATTAGTTTGCAAATTTCTGACAAATTTGATTAATTTATTAAACTTCTCAAAATTCCTTTTACGACAAAGAATATGCTACCCTGTCACGAACAACAGGCGTAAACTCCAACCAAAGTTATCTTAAGACTTACTCGTAATCTCTACGACCAAAAAGTTTAACTCGACAACAAAAAACTTTAAGTCTCAACCCCTCAGGTACTCGCACTTAAAAACTCATGTAAATACTCGGGGTCTCAAGCACCTGAAATAAAAGGCAAATCCGACTTTTATATTACTAACTTTAAGAAATACTTAGTAATTATGAGCAGCACATACTCTTTTAAACGAACATTGTCATATTCGAAGCAAGTTAAATACATATTTTTTAAACTTTTAAATTATAAAAAAAAAATCTTACTTTTTATGAAGAAGTAGAAGTAACAGAGCAACTAATGATTTTTTTATGGATAAAAATGTTTAAACATGTTTTAGATAGTGTAACACGCGAGTGATTAATAATTGAAAATGAAAAAACGTTTTCACGTGAACAAAACCTGGCCGTTTTTTGTGAGAACGCTTATGGAAGAAAGGTGGGCATTTTTTATGGGAAGGTGACACCGACCTTATGGTCCAGGACATAATGTAAGTCGTTTATGAGACGTTGGGACTCGATAGCACTCATACTGAAAAATTGCCATAGGTTGTAGCTATTGGTAAAAAATAAAATGTTTTGCAGAATATTTTTTCTCTACATTTCACAAAGCGCCATCTAGACTAAGCAAAGCTTGTACTATGGGAACCAGATAACTGAATATACTTTTTGTAAATACATACTTATTATACATAAAACGCAGCATAGAACAAACATCTATGATCACACAAATGTATGTCCTGGGTAGGAATAGAATCCAACAACCTACAGCGCAGAAGGCAGAGCTACCACCAACTGAGCTGTGAGGCCTGTCAAATTTTGTGGTGATTATTTAAGGCCCTGTATGTCGACGATTGCTCTTTTTCGAAACGAAAAAAGAAATACTTCCGAACAAGCCACATCTCCTATTTTTATAAATATATTACTTCAGGTTCCTACCTAGATTTCTATTAAGCTGAAAACATAATAGCAGAAACTTTTCACGATAAAGATATTATTTCAAAATGATACGTTTTAGAATTTATGATCGAAATACTTTGATACCTACTTTTAAGATCAACTTGTGATTTATTGTTAAAGATAGGTAATAATATGTAGATCTAGATTTCTACTAGAATAGGTTTTTGATAAGTAATTATACATAATTTATATCATAAATTTATTTGAAAATCAAAGGCGGACCACGCGCCGCCCATGGATCAGTACCACGTGCAGCGGTCGGTAGGATTATTTATCGAAGTGATTAAAGATGGGTACATCTTTATTCACGTATACTATACATTATAAAAATAGAGATATGGCTTGTTCAGAAGTATTTCTTTATTCGTTTCGAAAAAGAGCAATCGTCGACATACAGGGCCTTAAGAAACATTCTATTAGTGAGGTGAGGCTAGTTACGATGCGAGTAAAGCAGTTATTACGTAAGGTCACTGATAATCGTCATTTCCGCTGTAGAACAATATTATAAATATTCTACTTTCTACATGCAGCATTGCTATAAAGTAGAATATTTGGCCTTGGATTACGTGAGTTTTGTTGGTATTGCTGAAGTTTCCAGACGTTTTACATGCTTTTTATCATGAGTCGTACTTATATTTAAAATTATAACAACCACGATTTAATTCTATAAGGATTATCTAAAATATGAAATATAATTTGTACTGTTTTTGGACTTCTTCAGATGATGGAGAGGCCAACAAACTCTTGCATTGCTTACTTATTTCTTACTTCTGACTACCCTCTTTGGTCATCTTCAAGAATTTAAGTGTCATGGATATCTCAGAGGATGTCAACCGTACTTGGGGATTACAGTCGTGATTCTATCCTATTTTTAATTCCTTCAAATAACCGAAAACAGCTCCGTTTTATTGCATTTTTAATTACTTTTTTGAAAAAAAAATAAAGGGTAAGCTTCTTCACCCCCTGTGTATCTTCGCTCTTAAGATGTGACCAGTCGTTCACCCCGTAACCCAGATGAAAAACATTAGTATTGGAGCACCATTAATCTCATCCAGGGGTTACAAAGCATTCGAGTTGTTCTCTCTTGTTCACGGCGCAGATGTGACAACAGTTACCACTGGAAGAGACAACAGTTAGGTAAGCTGTAGGCTGTGAGTTCGATTCCCACCCAGAATAAATATTTGTGTGATAAACATTTATTTTTTTTCTGTATCTGGTTGTTATTGTATCATAAGTATGTATTAACAAAAGTTAGTTTAACAAGTATTCTATCAGTTATCTAGTTCTCATAGTACAAGCTTCGCTTAGTTTGGGGCTAGATGGCGCTTTGTAATAAAGTCCATCGATATTTATTTATTTATATGTTTATTCTATGGATTTGGAAAAAAAATAGGACTAAAAATTAATTAATTTGAAAAAATCAAAGGGATTCTTTTGAGAAAATAGTAGCCTATGTATATCCTAAGACTTTAAACTATTTCTATATGAAATTTCATCACATTCGGCAATGCGGTTTGGCCGTGATAGCGTCACAGACAGACAGACATAGTTACTTTCGCATTAATAATTTTATAATATAATTATAGACTATGGTAAGCCGTTTGTTTTGCCTTATGTTTGTTATGGCTATACCATCTAGTGTAACTGAATTCTTGTCTCCTCGCGGCGCCCAGCCCCAAGCGGCGTCTGCGTGAAGATAAATCGCCTCAAACGCTCCTTCCGGGAGCAGGCTTTCGAGTTAACGGGCCCGTGAAATACGTAAATACGGATTTTATTTAGCACTCGACTTTGTATGAACTCCACTAGTGGGGTACGTCTCGATAGCTTTGTGCGTTGATCGCTGTGCATTATTTGTCTTCTTGTTAAGCCGGGTACTCGTTAGCTGTAACTAAAAAATAAATAAATATTGGTGGACATTTTATACATTGCCATCTAGCCCCAAATAAGCAAAGCTTGTTCTATGGGAACCAGATAACTGAATATAATTTTTGTAAATACATAAAACGCAGCATAGAACAAACATCTATGTTCATCACACAAATATTTGCCCTGGGTGGGGATCAAACCTACAACTTACAGCGCAGAAGGCCGGGTTACTACTAACTGAGCTGTGCGGCCAGAACAGAACAGTAACCAAAGATGCAGTAACGAGTTCTAATTCCCATATTCTTAGTTGTAACCTCGAAATATCACCATCTCGACGTGTTTTTGTAGTTTTAGCTGATAAAATTACCTCGAGTTTGTCTCTAGTCGAGAATTAATCAGTCAATAGAACAGTCAACTTTAGGTATTCCTTGATATTCGTCGACAGCTTTTGAACGACGTGCAATGGTGCGTGTGATGGTTTGTTTGATGAAAATCTCCTCGGACTGATGACGTAATGACGTAATTGAAGAACCTCTAACATATCGATTTAAGATACTAAACAAGAAGGTACTTTTTTAGGGAAAGTTTGAGGGGCCTCGTAAGAGTTTGAGTCAAGGATAGTGAGGATTAGTGTACGCATGATACGATAATAAAAATCGATCTTCACCCGCTGACTTTCATTGACAGAGATCCACATTAACTATTATAGAATAAGATAAGATTATATAATAGTAACCATGAAAATGGTATTCTCTAAATATGATAGTTGTGGCAATAAAAATCAGCAATAATAAATAAAAATAAATAGAAATACGACTGTAATCCCAAGTACGGTAAACATCCTTTCAGATCTCCAGGCACTCAGATCCTTGAAGATTCTGTGTTGAGTCAGAGGCACGTCAAAATATTACATTTGGCACAATACATGCCCACATTTTGGAGTTGTTAGCATTCCATACATGACAGGTTGCAAGCTATTGATGGCGTTTTCAAGCAATATGAGAACAATACCTTCTCCAATAAACTTGTAGTTTGAAGGTAGAGAAAAGGTAGGTTTTCTGTTTAAAAAAATCCTGCTTTCTCTAATTAGGTTCTTATTTTAATTTTAGCAGGAAATGTTCACAGTACAGCCTTCGTGATAATGTAAAAAAATCAACAGAATATAACTTGAAAAGCTTCAGCAAATCCCTCTCACGGTTGGTTTTTCTTTCTTTAGACGTAGAGTGACCATGAAAGTACGAATACATTTGACAATTGTAAGTCTATATAAAGTATCATATTCAATTTTTGTACCTTTATTTTTATATATTAAAATTGGATTGGATAGATATTGCCTCGGCATTAAGCATGCTTTATTATATTAAATTGTTTAAGTGCAATGAAATTAAAAATAAATAAATGAATTGCGATATACGATGCAAATCAATGTGGTTAATATGTATGACACTATTAATGCTTTAAGAGATACGTTGACACAAAATTAACTTATTTTTTATTTCCAAATAAAAATAGTGATAAAATATTAGATACATAGACATCGTAGACTCTATTCAAACGATAACTCAGCTATATGCAAATGTATGCAAAATCATCTCCAAACATGCTACGCACGTCGTTGATACACGCGTTAATTGCTAGGATATGTCTTCTAAAGTACCCCACGCTGCAGACGTGATACACGCGCTACACAGCAGTGTAGTTTCATGGCATTGTCCATGGTATGCTACAGCAGGTACATGGACATCAATATGTACAGAATATTTAATTATTGTCATATTATTGTATTGACAATACAAACTAGGTTACTTAGGTGGTACTAAGTAAGAAGTAGGTTTTTTTTTGTTTTTTTGTAATTTGTAATACCAGACTAATGAGTAATTTTACATTGATCTAAATAGTTAAGGTATTAATGTTGTAGAAACATAATTGATACTTTTTATCTTGGTAATCTGTTGTTTAATTTGGTTAATGACCAATGTGATTTTTGTTTATTATCTATTATCTCTTCTTGCACCCACGGACCCACATACAATCTACTCCGCGATATAATTGTACTTAGTGATAATAAACACATCATACAGCTACTTTTCACAAATTATAAATAAGTTTAGTGGCGAAAAATATTTTTTAATGACAAGTTTTTGTAAATTCATTTAAACTATCGAGCGCCTTAGCGTTATCACCTGCCACATCATATAATATTGTCATCGGAACTTGACAAGTATGCAAAGTTTTTACTCAATCGAAGCATTTACTAAGGTGTTCCGTTGTGAGTGTCTGTTGAACAGCTCCTAACTCCATCATCAGATCTGCTCACTGTCACCATATTATTATATTGTCACCGGAGTTACATAAGTATGCGAAATTTCAACTCAATCGGGTGGGGATAACTGCTTCAAAATTGAGTTGCAAGATTCCACTGTTAAAGTGGAATCTTACATCAAACATAGTTACATAATTAGTTATATAGTTACATACATACATACATTGCAAGTTAAATAATAGCTTGTAAAAAAGAGGGCGTATACAACCAATTGTTATAACAAATTCCCTTTGCTGAATTATAATGATATAAAATGTCTCATTTCTAATTCCATTTGTCAAAATAAGGGTCACCCTACATCGGAGGTTTCTTTTTACATTTGACGAGAGTGTTGAAGAAATGTCAGCCGTGAGCCAACGTAATCCCCAGCGATTTGTTTAGCTCCCTGCTTCTGAATATTGGGGATTTTACCCAGTTGTGGGATGAGAGAACGTGGATGCCTTCAGATGATGGTAAGACAAGATAAAATACAAATTGAATTGAGTGCGCCGTGGGCCATTTATCACTATGTACGAGTATAGCGTGTAAGACTACTTCTGAAAACAGAGTCTTGATGTTCAGAATATGTATCGAAAGAAATGAAAACAAGTGATAATTTTCAACTAATTTGACAAAAAACTCGTGCTGAAAACGGTGGAGGAAAACATCGTGAGGAAACCAGCTAGTATTCTTATAAGCGGCGATGGGCTTGCAACCTGTCACGTATGGAATGCTACTACTAAAATGTGGGCATGTGCCAAATATAATGTTTAGACGTGCCTCTGACTACCCTCACTAGACTTCTTCAAAGGATCTAAGCGTCTGGAGATCTGAGAGGATGTATACCGTACTTAGGGATTACAGTCGTGATCCTATTATATTTAATTAATTTAATAATTTTACCCCTTTTCCAAAATATTTTTCAAACTATCGTGATTATTAGACATAACAATAGATTTGTATACGGGTCTATATCACGTAATTACCTCTCCCTTTACCAAATTCCTGATGCTTATAATAATTTTACACGGGATTCAGAATCAAAACTGATACATTTTGTAAAAGTGTTAGTTTTGACATGGACGATACGATGGCGATTTGATAGTGATTCGTGCTAGCTCCCCAGTACATTTACTACTTTATTGATGGCGTGATAACTCAATGTTACGACTACGCTATAAAAAAAAAGGTTGAATGAAATAAATTAAGAAAACAGCAAAAAATACATTTTGGAAAACGACCAATGTGCATCCGGTGTTTTTACCAATTCCTGCATTTTTACTTTTTTTAATTTTGCTCTTTATATTCCTTATGCTTTAGCCAAAACCGTTTTGGCAACTGATGGTACAATAAAGAAGACGAAATTTTATAGCATTTTGATATCGGAACTTAGCATTTTTTCTGGGCTGATTTTATTAAGATCTGCATCTTCCTTTACGAGAAAACTGGATGTGACAGACAGACAAACGCAAGAGTGACTTTCCTTTTAATATAAGAAACGATTCGAATCATTCAAACAATTTTGTCAAACCATTGAGGTGTGCGGGTCAGAGGAGCGGTAAAAAATGCATGCTGATTGGTCGGTTCAATGTTACAGCCCGTCGTGAATCGCGCTCGGTGTCCTATATCAGCTGTACAAGCCTAATGTGTTGTTTGAAAGTGTTTGCCTCGCATGAGGACTCTATAGGCTGTGTGGTCGATGATTTGAATCCACGACCGTAAGATTAAAAGTCGGGGTACCTCCCACTCAGCCAATAGTAGATACACCTGGCTTATAGGGGTAATAGGGGATTAACAGTGACCTAAAAGAAACCTGTTACACGACGAAAACTGATATAATTATATTACGTATTCGAGCAACGGTTTCTCGTAAATTACTTATTTCACAAAGAAATTCCTCCGCTCTTATAAAGAGCCAACAAACATCCGTTCCAATAACTTTTCCGAAAAACAAAGCGCAATTTAGTCCATTCCGTCGGTCGTCAGTCGGCAGTCCTGTTTGCGAGGGCAATTTGAATAATTCTCAATTTTAATAAATTCGCCGAGACATTTAAATTTTTCCATCTCGTCACAACCTCTGGCACAGGGGCTGGAAAGGCGGCTGGTATACTTTATTAATACGCATGTAACACCTAGATAAGCAAAGCAACGCGTAATTTTTTTAATCCTAATAATATTATACATGCGAAAGTTTGTGAGTTTGTATGTATGTTTGTTCCTCAATAAGGCCTAAACGACAAAACGGATTACGTTAATATTTGCTGTAGATGTAGATATAATGCCCGAATAAACAATAGACTTTAAAATATAAAAAACATCCCAAAACCAAAAACTATAAAAAAACGCAAAAGGGATGATTTCTGTATAGATGGCGCTGGTGTGCAACAAATCTGACGTCTCTTCTATTCGATTATTGAAATTTGACAGGACAACGTCTGTCACGGGTCGCCTAGTTTATCATATAGCATCGCTAGCATCAAGCAGTCGTCTTGGTCGAGTGGGAGTTACCTCGACTTTCAATCCGAAGGTCGTTGGTTCAAACACTGGGCGCGCACGTGTTTACAATGGTAATGGAAAACATCATGAGGAAACCAGTTAGCAATCTTGTAAGCGACGACGGGCTTGCTATCTGTCACATGTTGGATGCTAACTATTGAAAGATATGGAATATGGATATAATGCATCTGCCAAATGTAATGTTTGGATGTACGTCGGACTATCTGACGTACCTTTCGACATCTTTAAAGATCCGAGTGCCTAGAGATCTAGGAGGATGTCTACCGTACTTGGTGATCGTGGTACAGTCGTGATCCTATTTATTTATTTTATTATAAAAAATACATATAAAGTATTATAAAAATCTAAATCCCATAATACAAGCTTTGCTTTAGTTGAGGTTAAATGACGCTGTGTGATAATTTTAACTATTATATATTTATTAATTTAGATGAATCTAATCCGTGCCTACCCTGTGGCCTGTCAAAACTGCTGGGACATCCCGCGTAAATAATTCGGGATGCCTTTGCCTCTGCGATGTCCCAGGGCGATAACTCTTTGACGTGCAACTTAATATTTCACCCAAAAAGAGATTTTGCGATTCCTCACGGCTCCTAAAATGTTCGGCTTGGTTTTAAGTTTGGAAGGACTGAAGCAAAATAAACTAAATAAGCTTACTCCTGAACCCCGCGAGATGTCTAGTTATTCAAATGTTTAAGGAATGCAAGGGAAGTCTTAGCAAGTCGAAACATTTTATTTCTGCACCACACTGAGCTCTAGCATTTTTGCAAGCTTTTATTTAACTTGCAATGTATGTATGTGTGTAACAATGTAACTATGTTTGTTAAGGTGGAATCTTGCAACTCAATTTTGAAGCAGTTATCTCCAACTGATTGAGCTGAAATTTTGCATAATTACGTAACTTCGATGACAATGTAATAATATGGTGACAGTGAGCTGATCTGATGATGGAGTCAGGAGCTGTTCAACAGACACTCACAAAGGAACTCCTTAATACTTCGATTGAGTAAAAAATTTGCATAATTGTCAAGTTCTGATGACAATGTGATATGATGTGGCAGGTGATAGCGCGCTGGTGCTCGATGGTTTGAATGATTTTATAAAAGCTTGTCATTGAAAAATATTTTTCAACAAAAAACTTATTCTCATGGCATTTTCGAAATAGATCATCAAAAATACAATATTTTATGACGATTCAAAATGATACTAGTGATTCTATATAATTTTTTGTGAATTTGAATTTGACCGTTCGTTATAGTATTCTATACAGTGTTTTTATTCTCTTACATTTGAATATCACGAGGAAAGCTACAAGGTATAAAACATAATAAAATATACATAAATACACATAAGCTATACATTGTTAAAAATTTCAATAATATCATTCTTGTAATCCTTGAGTACTGTAGACATCCCTTCAGAAGCCCAGGTGCTCAGACCCTGGACGATGTCTGTAAAGGGTAGTCGGAAGCACCTCCAATATTTTGGTTAGTTAGCATGCTATTCGTGACAGGTTGCAAGCCCATTGCCGCTTTATTAATTTGATTTACCTATTAAATAGGTAAATTTAGTAATTTAATATTAGTATTCTTATATAAGCGGCGATGGGCTTGCAATCCGTCACGTATGGAATGCTAACTACTGCAAAATGTGGGCATGTGCCAAATATAATATTTGGACGTGCCTCTGACTACCCCCACTAGACATTCAAAGGATCTAAACGTCTGGAGATCTGAGAGGATGTCTACCGTACTTGGGGAGTACAGTCGTGATCCTATTTATTTTATTTTTATTAAATAGTTCCTTTTTTTCGATGTATTAGATTAGTGACTTCCAAAATATATTCAAATTTGTCCCAATTTTCTCGAGACTATTACAGAGGAAGATACTGGCAACGAAACGGCAGTATTTTCGGCATTAATGCCGGCCGCAATATCCCGACCCGACGCTACTTCCGGCTGGGTATTAGCGGAACCGGAAGTCGACGTCACGATCACTGAAACTATGTAAACATGGAATGTGAATGTTTTTTTAGGAGATTCGGCTTGTTTTTTTTGTGCTTTTTGGGTATTCGGGTTGTTACAAATGTTTTGTCAGAGGTTATTCGGACGAAACGAAAATATGATCTCGTAGTGTTATAGGTGTCCGTTCGTGAATATAACCTTGTAATTTTTAGCTAAATTAAGTTTAATTTCAACCACACCGACCATTGTTATTCGATTGTGCGAGGTCTTCTTACATAAATAGTTTCTTAATGTTAAAACATCTTTATCTAAGCATATGAGGAATTAAATAATGAATTTTCTTTCAAACCTCATGCTTATAAAACACATGTCTGAGTATTAATAAAAACGCTGTATAAATAATGTAGAAAATATGTAGAATGGCATTACATATTACTTTGTATATTACTAGAACAATGAAAAACGAATGTACATTCTTGTAATATTTATTTGCTAGCTTCAGTGCGCGTTTTCGCTTGCGCTTAAAAATAGCCTATCCCCAGAATAACATTATTATCATTACAAGGTACATACCTACCTTGGAGATTTTTGGATATTTGTTTGCATATTATACATCACTACATAGTATAAAGCAAAGTCGCTTTCCGCGTCTGTATGTAATATGTATGTATGTATGTTTGCTTATATCTTTAAAACTACACAACGGATTTTGATGCGGTTTTTTTTAATAGATAGAGTGATTCAGGAGGAAGGTTTATATGTATAATACATGCATAATATAGTAGAGAAACACTGATAATTTTAGAGGTTTCTAATGTGATGTCGTAAATAAACACATTTTTTTGCGCTTACATTGCAAATGCTGGCTGAACCCCACGAGATATATAAAAATAATGTACTACAGTATTGTACACCTTAAAAACGTCTACAAAAAAGTCCACGATGGTATTAGAAATGTCTTACGCACAGCGAAGCGGGCACGGGTCAGCTAGTAATATATACAAAAATTGCACTTTCTATTTATAATATATCATACTAGCCGACCCGCGACAGACTTTGTCCTGCTCAAATTTCAGTAATCGCATAGAAAAAAAACACACCAGCGCCATATATACCAAAATCATCCTTTTTGCATTCTTTCATCATTTAGGGGTAGTTTTTTGGATTATAAGCTCTCCCATTTTATTTATCTGATTTTTTATCTACATACTACAGCAAATTTCATCTTAATCAGTTTAATCGTTCAGGTTTGATTAGGGTACAAACATATATACAAATTGACAAACTTTCACATTTATAATATACATTATTATAGTTAGATTGACTCGTACTAGCTGTGCCAACAAATTGGTTGCTACCTTATACATATTGTACCCACTGAACCACAACCAACTTGCTTACAAACATAACTTTTTAATATAGTTGCAACCTGTCACGTATGGAATGCTAACTACTGCAAAATGTGAGCATGTGTATGTGTAATGTTTAGACGTGCCTCGGAATACCCCCACTAGACATCTTCAAAGGATCTAAGCGTCTGGAGATCTGAGAGGATGTCTACCGTACTTGGGGATTACAGTCGTGATCCTATTTATTTTTATTTTTTGCAAAATTATACCATGTTTTTGAGAACACCGAAACTTAATCCCAACCGAGCTATAACAAGTATTGTATTAAAAAGATTTATCTCTCGCACGTGACAGAAATATAGGACTCAAGAGTAGTTGTTAATTAATTGCACGTATCAGTTACAACGGACCCTCTCGCGGCCTTCGACTGGGGCTGTGAAAACTGCGATTTTATTTTGAGCAAGTGAAAACCGCGACTTCGGTCACGTGAAGGTATTATGAAACTCTAAAGACACACATACAGAAACAGTTCTCGAATCGACGTCTGATGTTTATTTAGCATTTTTTAACCCTCCCCCTTGGTGATAGGTGGTGAGGCTTAATTAAGACTAAATAAAAAAAAAATCACGTGTATTTTTTAGTATCTACAAATAATCATAATATAATCTCCCCCCCCCCTTTAGAGCCTAACGTGATTAATGGACGGCCCCTTAGTGGTTGAATTTCGAAAATTTATTTCTTAGTGCACCCCTACGTAGGGTCCCCCGTGTAGGGGACACGCCAATAGGATTCAATTTTAGGATCAGTGGGTAGGCTGTGCGTTAATAGATCAGTCAGTCCGTCATTTAGATATTTGAACGTTGCAATACGTACACACAAGTGCTAGAAATCACACCACAGGTTCTACAGTTGTGGCAACCGTTTCTCCGGTTACGTACGATTGACGAAAGCTTCTTTATAACTTTTAGGACACACCTAGCGGTGATATTTTGATAAAAATGTACGTAGCTAAGTGCGTTCTAGAGTGATAATCGAGATTTTAGTTTGTTGCAGACGGAAATGTTGTTGTAAAGGATTATTAGTTATAGGGGAGATTATTTAGGTTGAATGAGACCATAAAGTCCTAGTGCAAAAGTTAACCATTTTTGAGATATAAAATGTAGATACATTCGTAGTTTTTGTGTTGTTAGGTGTTGTTGAAAAATATGTTTTTTCAGAAATGGTTAATTTTATCACTAGAACATTATGGTCTCATTCAACGGATATAACTTCTCCTATAACCTCCTAACTGGAATAGGTCGAATAACCAATAACCCTGTATATTTTTTTAAGAATTGCACAGTTAGCCTTGTTAGTTATGTAAAAGCTAGGTTAAGATCGCCAGTAGCTAAGCTAAGCTCTTCCCTGGATCACACTAAACGTTGCTCAACATATATACTAGAACAAGCAGGCAAGCTGCATAAAGACTGCAACAAGGCCCCAAGCCTGATTCATCTAGGCTTGGTCGCGAGGAACAGGCATAGCTTCACCTAGCTTCTAAGACGTTTTAAAGTTATCCTTGTGATTTTATTTATATAAATACCTTTTGATATACATCAAAACACGTGCTTAAAACGGTGAAGGAAAACATCGTGAGGAAACCAGTTAGTATTCTTGTAAGTGGCGATGGGCTTCCAACCTGTCACGTATAGAATGCTAACTACTGCAAAATGTGGGCATGTGCCAAATATAATATTTGGACGTGCCTCTGTGCCCCACTAGACATATTCAAAGGATCTAAGTGTCTGGAGATCTGAGAGAATGTCTACCGTACGTGGGGATTACAGTCGTGATTCACTTGAACCAAACCGTTGCATAGGTAAAACTAACTCTTTTCTTATGGCCTCGTCTTAATAAATAGTTCACGTATAGCGTTTCGTCCTAAAGCCCGCAGATTGAATGGTGGAGATTCACACGCGGCGCGCGTACCTAAGTAGGTATCTACTGATTTCTGACTACCCACATTCCTGCAGATCGACAATGGTGGCGATTCTGTTGTGTCAACGCTGAAAGCTAACATTCTTAAAAAAACGATCGCTCATATTCCTTTTACGTTAGAGTCTAAATTCAAGTAAACTTACCATTTTGAGATTACGCTAATTTAGACTTTAACGTAAAAGGAATAAGAGCGATCGAATATTTACGAAATTTTAGGATAAGGCACAACAGAATTGCCACCAATATCATCGGTGAACCAGCGAGAATACTCCAGAGACGAAATATCAAGTTAGATACTCGTATTCCGTGTGTCGTCTCACTGATTTTGTATTCGAGTGTCATCGAAAAGGGCTAGTGACAGTTTGGTGACAGGGTAGAAGATATCAGGGCCCTTACCACAAGATCCTAAAGTATGTAATATCAAAACAATATTACTCACGGTGCGAAAGTGGCAACGCTATACGATTTGGTATTGCGTTGTCGCTCGATACTCGTAATTTATTTCATCGAAAAATCTGAAATTTGTTTTGTTACGCATTCTACTAAAATTCCTTTAATTTATTTTATCAGAACAAGGTTTATAGGAAAAAAATTGGTAGTTGTCTGAAAGTGCTTTTTCTATGCGATTTTTGAAATTT
Organism: Hydriomena furcata; assembly: GCA_912999785.1. Classification (NCBI taxonomy): domain Eukaryota; kingdom Metazoa; phylum Arthropoda; class Insecta; order Lepidoptera; family Geometridae; genus Hydriomena; species Hydriomena furcata. Next base: position 751,148 of record OU538834.1, on the reverse strand, counting down.
GGGCAAGATAAACCCTCGTATTCAAGAACAACACTATGAGAACACGCACCCACAGTGGACGAAATCTTTTTTCATAAAAATCACTTTGTGTTGTGCGACACAGCATAGTGCGACTAGAGGCACATTGTCGTGTGCCTCTAGCCAAAGTTGAGCTCTAAAGGCACACGGTAGCGTGCGCCATAGTGCCGCTCAACACATAAAGTGATGTTTATGAAAAAAGATTTCGCGGGATTCTTGAATACGAGGGTAAGTCTGTCACGGGTCGGCTAGTGATAGAATAAACATTAATGTAAAAACCGGGCAAGTGCGAATCGGACTCGCGCACGAAGGGTTCCGTACCATCTATAAAAAACGACAAAAAATCACTTTTGTTGTATGGGAACATTTAAATACTAGTTTTATTCTGTTTTTAGTATTTGTTTGTTATAGCGGCCACAGAAATACATTGTCTAGCTATCACGGATCATGAGATATACAGCCTTGTGACAGACATACCGACAGGCAGACGGTCAGCGGAGTTTTAGTAATAGGGTCCCGTTTTTACCCTTTGGGTATGGAAACCTCAAAAACAAAATATAAAGTTGATATGCTAAGTAAATATGAAAATATTTATCGAATCCGGAATCCTGCTAGTTTTGTCAGCTGATAAACTAAATGACGTTCCTCATTTTAGGAGAATTCTCAATCTCGTGATATTTCCAACTCGGCAAACGACATTTTTATTTACCCACATTTTCCAAGTCTGCCAAAGCCCACAATAAAAACGCCAATTACTCCAAGAGGAAAACTATAAAAATATCTTCGTATCATTCCAGCGAAAACCGAGCGCTATTAAACATTCAAAACATTTTCACGTCAAGAGGCCCTTTTCATTTACTCCCTGAACCCTTCCGATGACTATCGAAAACACCCGAAGAAGGGCTTTTGAAGATTTTATTGTTATTTGCTGAAACCTTTAATTTATACTTTTTAATGGTTTTTTTAGGAGTACAGAAAAAAAGGGTCTTTTTAAGAACGATTGAGAAGAGAAGAGGGAAGATGGTTGGCCACCTTATACGGCACGACAGTTTCATAAAGACTATAATGGAAGGGAAGGTTGAAGGGAAGCCACGAATAAACTACATGAGCCAGATAAAGGAGAAAATAGCTGTCGTGTCGTATAGGGAAGTTAGAGGCAGCGCTGGAAAGAGAGATGGAGAGAGCTGAATCAATTACAAAGACAAGAGCACAGTTCATAAGTTAGAAGAAGAATATTTATTTTACTCTTGAAAAAGTATATCTTTTGTTTGTCTGAGTCGTTATTTATGATGCACTAAACGATGATGTGCGAAACTATAATTTCGCCATGTTCGTCCGTCCATCCGTCCGTCCGTCTGTCTGTCTGTCCGCAGCTTAGCTCAGAGACGCTTAGTGCAAGAAAGCTGTAAATTGGCATGTATACATTACTAGCCGACCCGTGACAGACTTTGTCCTGTCAAATTTCAATAATCGAATACAGTATTCGATTATTGACTGATTGTTTTTAGTCTATGATGTCATATTTGTTGCACACCAGCTCCATCTATGCCAAAATCCCTTTTGCATTTTTTTATCTTTTAGGGGTTGTTTTTCGGATTTTAAGATACCCTATTATTTATTCTGATTTTTTATCTACATACTACAGCAAGCTTCATCTTAATCCGTTTTGTCGTTTAGGCCTGATTGTGTAACAAACATACATTTCTTTTCACAAACTTTCGCATTTATAATATTATTAGGATTAGGATTAGGATTATTAGTAATGTCAACAAAGTCGTAGAATAAAATCTTGAAAAACATTTTTTTTTAGTACTCCTCTCTCTTTTTTATTCAACAATCTGTTCTAAATCGCCACAAGAAGTTGCGATCACGAGATTTTGCTTTAGCAGCATTTATACAGTCTGAAAAACTGATACCACTAAAATAAAACGGAATTGTTCAACAGACTCCATTTGTTACCGAAAAATACGAGTTTACTTTACGCTAGCAATAATCATAACTGCACGCGCGCAAAACTGTCGCCTCTGTGAAGCGGAGACCGGTTTATGACATCCGTCAATCAGTGAGCACGGTCTTTAACATCACGTACGTCAAATGTCAATGCGTTTACTGCGATCAAGTTTTACAGTACGGTTTAGTTTGAGTTCTTGTTATAATTAGACTGTTTATTAGGGTTCAGTACCCAAAGGGTAAAAACGGGACTCTATTACTAAGACTTCGCTGTCCGTCTGTCCCTCTGTCATCTCATGAACCGTGATAGCTAGACAGTTGAAATTTTCACAGATGTTGTATTTCTGTTGCTGCTATTAACAACAAATACTAAAAACAGAATAAAATAAATATTTAGGGCTCCCATACAACAAACAGGTTTTTTTGCCTTTTTTATAGATAATGGTACGGAACCCTTCGTGCGCAACTCGCCTTTGGCCGGTTTTATTTATGTTTACCTACATTTGCCAAAAGTTGCTAAATCTACTCGTATGTTATATTTTGGAGAGGTTATTTCCTTCTTGCAACACAGTGAAAACTAAAGCAGTAAGGAAGTATTGCATCAGATAATGTAATCCTGTAGGTATTTGAATGCAATAAAATATTTGTATTTATGAGTATTTGAAGTACCACGAACTCGTTGAAAAGTTTTATATAATCGAAAGAAAACGTTGTAAACATATAAAAGTTTGTGGCTAACTGTTTCCGTTGGCTGACAAGCTCGTACGTGACAATCCTATGACCCGCGGGCGATGGACGACGACTGCTTACATAAATAAGGTGGTAAGAAGTTTGAAATTGGAACCACACATAGTCATAGTTTTTATTGCACATTACTTTACTTTTTACACACAATTTTTTCTTCGTGTTCTGTCACCCGTAGATCAAGCAGTGTCAATATAACCTTTAAACAAAAAAGTAAGTACAATTTTGATTAATATTTAAGAGTATTTATAAAAAATATTCTGAAATCTATAAATGTCAACAATATATAGTATTTATTAAATTTATTATAAGAGAAACCACCGTTTATTTATGTATTTATGGACGTTTGTTGAAAAATAATCTTATCTTATCTAGCTGTATCAAAATTGAATCAAAATCGCAGTAAAATTCGAAACAAATTACAATAATTAATTTTTTATACAATTTAATGCGATTGGATGCTGACTGTACTTTAAAATCTACTTAATATACTTATACAGACTCATATGACTATCAATACCTATTAATTATAACGGTCGACATATAACGATCACCACTTTTTAAATAACCATCCAACATCCTAGTTTTTACTAACTTTTTACGGACAAATAGAACTTCATTTCTCATATTTTTTTAAATGTCTACTTTTATATAGGTGACAGCATAAATAAAACGAAATAGGATCATGGCTATAATCCCCAAGTACGGTAGACATCCTCTCAGATCTTCAGATGCTCAAATTCTATAATATGCCTAAAGGGGATATTCAGTGGCTCAGACAAAAAATACATTAAAAATAATAAATAACAAAAGACTCTTCCAACTACATAAAAACAGCTCATTATATAAATAGGTAACAACTAGTAAAAATATTTCGTTAAGTTTTTCCACAAAATATAATAAAGTACCTACTAGTTTCAAAAGTACTCTAAATTTTAACAAATGGCTAGACACAATGTTACCAACCTTAATTTTCCACTAAAAATATTATTCTAACCCAAACTCGAACGAACTCGGTCGAAGTGGTTCAGTTATAGATTTTATGTAATTTTTCTAAGAACGCCTGGTGGCAAATCTGTTGACTCGGCAAACTGACTAAAATTTTGTAAATCATAATCGAATTTATTCTCTCCACATTAAAGTTTAAATTAGCTTAAACCTTAGAGCGACAGTTTTAAAATAAGATTAGAGTTTAATCAATTTTTATTTAGGGTTTGCATATTTTACACATCCAAGTTTCAACACCAAACTACATGTTGACTAAATTTATGCTGATGTGTCTAAATAACATTACGAAAATCATACATTTTATCAAAACTATTCCAATTTTAGGATAGACACGACCGACAGTCCCGGAAACTACCCCTTCTAATGTACCCCTAATAATGCCCCTAGTGACAACCAAATTGTTTAATCCTGAAGGATATTCAACTTGTGACTGTTTTGCATAGATCTGAAAGTGCAAAATTCTGAAATGCAAAATCCTAATAATGACAATGCAGACAACACAGAAGGCAATAATGGTCGCTAATAAACTGAATCTAAAATAAAAATTACTATTTTCATTAAAGCAACCGGATTTTGGAAAAGCGCCAAATTATATAGTTGACAAATTTGCCACTTTTGTGTTTTTTTTCAGCGAAACTCGATCAAGAAGGTAAACATCCATTTTCAGTTTTCGGGTCTTACATAACATGTACCTATTACGTATTTCATTACCCATGAAATACGTAGAGGTTCGGTAACATCAAAAACAGGCCAAGTGCGTGTCGGGTAACGCGCAATGTAGGGTTTCGTAGTTCACACAGCTAAAATAATTCTTGCTTCCGTGAATTTTTTCACACCCCGAACCCAGTAGTTTATCTTTTAAGGGAGGGGGGGGGGGTGGACACTCGACTCTAAGGTAGGTACCCTAAAAAAATAGTTTTAAAGATTATATTCTACCTCTTTGTTGACATTACTAATATGTATATACAATGCCAAATTACAGATTTATAGCACTGATAGTCAGTATCTGAGCTAAGCTGACAGATGGACGGTCGAAACTATAAGGGTTTCTTGTTGACTTCGAAACCCTAAAAAGTAACTGCTGAAATGAAAACCTCCTATAGGTATAAAGTCATCTTTGATTACGTTTAAAAAACTAAAAAGAAATGCGACGAAAATGTATTGAATAATCGAAAAGTCAAGTGATGATATTCGTTTTTTATGTTTCATGAAGGAACTGTTAATCCTACATGAATATTTTAAATGGGATCAATTTGGGACTATTATCTATACAATAGAAAAAAAAAATCGAAATCGGTATCGTCGGTTGAAACGAAAATAAAGCTATTTTAGTTACAACGCTAAATCCTTTAATTTTTTCCAGTACATTTAGAAACTAATATTAATTGCAGGGTTTCGTCTATTTCAGTAATTTCGTGGATAAAAAACAGTTTCGTCTCATCTAAGTTAGATTCTCTCTACAATATACCGACCGTAATGTAGCGTCGATTGTTATTATTATTAGAACTGTTTATTAAAACTTTATAACTGTATAATAGCCTAAATTTTACAGAAAATAGTTCTTACCTACACAGATAACAGAAAAATTGGCCAAGTGCGAGTCGGAGTCGCGCACAAAGGATTCCGTACCATTATTTATAAAAAAACGGTAAAAAAACAAGTTGGTTGTATGGGAGCCCCATTTCAATATTTATTTTATTCTGTTTTTAGTAGTTGTTGTTATAGCGGCAACAGAAATACATTATCTGTGCAAATTTCAATTGTGTAGCTATCACGGTTAATGAGATACAGCCCTGTGACGGACAGACAGACAGACGGACAGATGTATATGAGAATTTTCCACAGTTATATAACGGTCGTAGCTCTGCGAAAACCAGAACTAGTGCCATACAAGTAACATTTTTGCGGCAAGGGGGGGGGGATAGGGGGTCTCGAGCGATGCCAATCACACAATGTGCCGCCAATTTAACTTTTAATCAACCCCCAGCCTTCCACGGCGGCCGCAAAAGGGAACGGACTTAGGGTAGCAAAGGAACAGGAAATGTTTAAGCACCCTTTGATTCCTTTAGATGTTCCTCAGTCTACCATGCTTGGGGATTTATTCGTAAGCCTGTTTCTAATTGCATTCAAATGAATAATAAAATATCAATGAAATTGCGGTCTGGGGGCTTACCACAAGCTCTTAAAGTATTGTTAAAACAGTACAGTAATATTACTCGCGGTGCTAAATTAAAAAAGCTATACGAGACTTTGTGGTAAGGTTGACACTTTGGTTTACTTTGTGATAAAGATTGCCTTGAATGAAACATTTTCGATAACTCTTAGGGTAAGTTTCCATCTACGCGGAGCTGTACAGAGCTGCGATTAGCTGTGCAGAGCGGACCAATGACAGCGCTTAAATATTGGAGTTTTAAAATGTCAAGCGCTGTCATTGGTCAGCTCCGCACAGCTTAGCGCAGCTCCGCTTGGGTGGAAACTTATCCTTGTGGTCTTGTTATAAATTTTCAAGTGATGCACCTTATAAATAGCACCTGACCACACTGGACAGAGCCGGAGGATACCTTTACCCGAAAAGGGACCTAACAAAAAAATAAGCTTAAAGATTTAATAATTGATATGTATAATGAAATAGGATCACGCATGACTGTAATCACCAAGTACGGTAGACATTCTCTCAGATCTCAAGGCGCTCAGATAATTGAGGATGTCTAAAGTAGTAATTGAGAGGCATGTCCTAACATCACACTTGGTACATGCCCGCATTTTGAAGTAGTTAGTATTCTACACGTGGCAGGTTGCAAGCCCATCGCCGCTAAAAATAAAACTATGTATTATATCAAAACTATTTGTTTATCGTAAATCCTAATAATATTATAAATGCGAAAGTTTGTGAGTTTGTTTGTAGGTTTGTTCCTTAATCAGGCCTAAACGACAAAACGGATTAAGATGAATTTGCTGTAGATGTAGATATAGGTAGATATAATACACGAATAAAACATAGACTTCTTTAAAATATGAAAAACATCCCCAAAATTATAAAAAAACGCAAAAGGGATGATTTTGGTATAGTTGGCGCTGGTGTGCAATAAATCTGACGTCAAAGTTTAAAATCATAAATTTTTTTATATTCGATTATTGACATTTTGTTAGGATAACGGGTCGGCTGGTAATAATATAAATGCGAAAGATTGTGAGTAAGTGGGTTTGTGTGTGTGTGTTTGTTACTATTTAACTACTGAACGGATTAAAATGAAACTTTACAGTAATCCTATTTCCTACTAATATTATAAATGCGAAAGTTTGTTATCTACTTTTTATCCAGGTACAACCCGTGCGAAGCCGGGGCGAGCAGCTAGTAATAAATATTGCGTGAAATGTGAACACTGAACAGGGCTTTTTTCATTTTATTTTTTTACCCCATTTTATGATAATTCCCCCTTAAGTGGGTATCTGGCGATTGCAAACTACTCTCATTGTTGCCGGCAGACGCACTTTCTCATTGGAATTTATTCTAACTTTGATTCTATAAAATAAATTAAAGGTTCTATCGATAACAATAAAAGAAGAAGGTTCTTAATTATATAGTGATAAATTTTTTTTCACATTTAATGTGAAATGTTTGTTTTTTTTTGTATGGGCTGAGTCTACCCGGATAAGACGGAAAAAGTGATAAAACTGCATTATCTTGAAAACCATCAAACTTAAAAAGAAACTGTCTATAATTTACTTAGCTAGTTTGATTATCGAACGAATTATATAAAAATAAACTGTTTAGCTATTCATAGTTTTCATTAAGACGAGTAATAAATGTTTTTGATGAATGCAGAATCGTTTTTTCTCAATAACCGCAAAACATACAACATACATAGTTTTGTTTTTAATGACAAAGATAACTTAAGGATATAATCTAGATAAATTACAGACAGAAACACGAATGGTGAACTTTTCTCGATAGATTTATTTATATTATTTACAAACAAAAATATATAAAGTATTCCATCAATTATCTGGTTCCCTAGTTCAAGTTTTGTTTAATTTGAGGCTATATGACGCTGTGTATTTTTTCCTATCCTCCCTGTGATTAAGGGCACGTCCAACATACCTTAATTTTGTAGAAATTAAGCATATTTTTGATGCATATTGATAGGATGATAGCCGCGCAATGCTAAATTACATAACACCATAGCTTGACCATAGCTATAATATATCTCTAGTTCGTCACCCGGAAAGCAATTTACTTTTTATATCTCAATCCATAAAGCTGTATACTAACTGACTGGCCATTAGTATGCGGGTTCCGTCCATCCGTTCTTAGGATTACATAATAAAAACTACACACCAACCGTAGGCTGGTCACGTGGACGCCATTCGCTGAATGTACGAGAAATTACAGAGTAAATACGAGTATATATAACGAGGTATATGTAATTGTAGACAAAACTATGTAAACAAACGTAATATAGTACATATACTGGCCTCACAGCTCAGCTAGCTTTTTTCTTAAAAACGATATTTATATATTCTCTAAAATTTATGAGATCAATTTCACCAATTTCATAGTAACTATTAAAGAATATATATAACATGTTTTTTGCGAAATAAGCCAACAGTTGGTAATAACTCTGCGCTGTAGGTTGTGGGTTCAATCCCACCCGAAACAAACATTTGTGTGATGAACATGAATGTTTGTTTTGTGTCTGGGTGTTATGTATTAAAAATAATATAAATATTCTATCAGTAATCTGGTTCTCATATTTCAAGCTTTGCTCAGTTTGGGGCTAGATGGCGATGTGTGAAATATCCACCAATATTTATTTATTTATTTAATTACATACCTACGTTTTGAAAGGGTAAAATTTCTTGAGGAATTTTCGGGGTGACACTCTCGACTAAATTAAATGAAATGAAATAGGCAAATTTCTAGGCGCTGAGATTCTTGAAGTCTTGATCTTGGTCCTTGAAGAAGAAATTATATTTAGCACAATGCCCATCTTTTGCAGTAATAAGCATTCCAGGAATGGGACTGCAAAGGGACAGGTTGCAAGTTCGTCGCCGCTTATAAGAATAATAACTGGTTGTTCACATCTATCCTGACTGAAGCTGGACTATCACCTATATCTAGTTTCTCCGAAGATAAAACATTTATCAAAATAAATTGTTACCTTTTGTATTATTACAAAAAAAATATATTATTATACAGGTATTCATTACGTATTATCATTATTTCCCGTTCCCAATAAATATATATTCATCTCATCTCCTCTCATCTCATTTCATTTCATTAATTTTCCTGACGTTAAACATCGTACCTACTCATACAAAGAGACTAAAAATGGTGCTAAGTCCACGAGTGAAATTAATTAATAAAATTAATAATTTTATTAAAAATAACAACAGAAAGTTAGACATTTTAACTCTTAATAATCAGTGTTGCCACCCCTCACGTTAACGGTATAGGGCACCGCTGTCCAATGATGAACTGAGGTATTCATAGTCATACACATGACAAAACGGGTTTACAATCGTGAGACTCGATTGAACTTACTTGTGTAACAAATTCTAGTAACATTATAAATGCTGACTAAAGTTTGTGAGAAAGTGAGTGAATTGGTGTGTGTGTGTGTGTGTGTGTGTGTGTGTGTGTGTGTGTGTGTGTATGTGTATGTGCGTGTTATTCGTCAGAACAATCACAATAGTTTGAAAAATTGTTTCAAAAACAATGTAATAATCTATTGTCATTTTACAATGATGCCAATATTGACAATGTGTTTTTCATTCAAATTTTACGGTGAAGCTATTAATACTAAGCGAATATGTAATTTTGTGATATCCAGGATATTCTAAACCGTTTTGCATAATTGCTGGAAACATAACAAAGTCCTATAAATAATAATAAATAAATAAATATTGGTTGACATTTCACATATTGCCATCTAGCCCAAAACTAAGCAAAGCTTGTACTATGGGAACCAGATTACTGATATAATACTTATATAAGTTCTTTTTAGGGTTTTGTAGTCTACAAGAAACCCGTTTTGCCATGTCTGTCTGTCCGTCTGTTTCTAGCTTAGCTCAGAGATGCTAAAAAGCTGTTATTTTAAATACATACTTATAATACATAATAACACCCAGACACAAACAAACATCTATGTTTATCACACAAATGTTTTTCTTTGGGTGGGCATTGAACCCGCAACCTACAGCGCAGAAGGCAGAGTTACTACCAACTTAGCTGTGAGGCTAACTTGCAGTTATAAAAATGCGTTGAAATTTTAGAGGTGGCTCTACTAAACTTATAACCCCCTTCCTACTGATAAAACAAGGGTTTCCAACCCCTATGACAGATGATTTTAATCAACCGCGGGCAGCCTCCGTCTAAACACTTAACAATAACTTGACAAGTTAATTGTAGAGTTCACAATGGTGCTTTCAAACGACAAGCTTTGTTATATCTACACTATTTAAGAGAGGTAAAATTTGTATTTATGTTTGTAATGGATAAAATTAAAAACTTCTAGACCAATATTAAAAATTATTTTATGTATTAAAAGCGGCATTATTGGTGAGTAACATAGACTATATTTTATTTAAAAAAGAATTATAGATCAATGTTAATTAGAATTACAATAAAGTAAGCTCCAATTAAAAAAAAAATGCGTCTTATTAGTTCACCCGTGCGAAGCCAGAGAATGCTAGTATCTTATTCCATATTATGAAATAATGTGAAAGTGACTTTGTCTGTCTGTTAACTATCACGCCCAAGCTGCTAGGCCGATTCTGATTCTCTAAATTTCATTTAGAGTCATCAGTTCATTTCGTTTAAAGTCTTACGACACTACATTTTTTTCAAAATATTCTTCTGATTTTCAGAAATCTCAGTGTTTTACGATAAAGTCAAAATCGATTGCCTATGTGGAAGAAGTCACGGGTAAAAGCTAGTAATATATCTATGCGCAGAGTTCGTTTGAACGCGGCTTAGTGGTAGAGGTCACAATGTAGGGTGTCAACCCTTTGTTAGGGGTTCTGTGAATACCTAATTCAGTATTGAGCTCCAGTTAATCGTTTGATCAAATTTAAGGATAATTGCTTCGCGATAAGCAGCCGGTTACCAACAGCTGCAGGATATCGGGCTTTGGGGCTGTACCACAAGTTCCTAAAGTAATATTAAAACAATACTACTCATGGTGCGAAAGTAACAAAGCGATGCGAACTCGTATAAATAAATAAAAATATAAAAATATTGGTGGACATTTTCACACAGCGCCATCTAGCCAAAAACTAAGCAAAGCTTGTAATATGGGAACTAGGTTATCTAGTTCCCATAGTACAAGCTTTGCTTTGATATAATACTTTTATACTTTTTGTTAATACATACGATACATTATAACACCCAGACAAAAAAAACATCTCTGTTTATCACATAAATGTTTGTCCTGATTGGAAATCGAACCTAAAAACTACAGCGTAGAAGGCAGAGCTACTACGAACTGAAATGTGAAGCTATTTATTTATTTATTTAATTAGAACGGATAAACCACTTACACTAATTAATTAAGATTTAACATTTAAAATAATCAAATTACGAACTAAAACACAGATAGGTATAAAACATGTTGAAATTAAAATTAACAAAAACAAAAGGTAAATAAAAATTAAATTATAAATAGAATCAGGAAGTCAAAACATTGGTATAAAGTCTTATAGCGTACTATGCTATTAGCGTATTATAGCTATAGCGTTGTCACTTTCGCACCGCGAGTAATATTGTTTTAATATTGTGGTATGGCCCCTGAAATTAGACGCTCGGGAAGACGCTGATATTGCCTCATTTTCATAGTTTCTGGAAGTAACGGGTAACTACGCTTCCTGATAGGTATGTCTTATTTAAAGGCTAACTTAAGAAAGTTAGACTAGACGTATTCGAGTCAAAGTCAAAAGGCATTTATCTCATTAAAATCACAAGGATCACTTTGAAATGTCTCGCCTGTTCCGCGCGACCAAGTCTAGAAGAATCAGGCAACAAACACGGCTTGGGGCCTACCTTTTTTTTTTCAATTTATTAAACTATTTTTAAAAGCTTTTATTTAACTTGCAATGTATGTATGTATGTATGTATATAACTATGTGTGTTAAGGTGGAATCTTGCAACTCAATTTTGAAGCAGTTATCCCCAACCGATTGAGCTGAAATTTTGCATAATTATGTAACTTCGGTGACAGTGCAATAATAAGGTGACAACGAGCTGATCTCATGATGGAATCAGGAGCTGTTCAACAGGCACTCACAACGGAACTCCTAGTAAATACTTCGATGGGGTAAAAACATGGCATTCTTGTAAAGTTCCGATGACAATGTTATATGATGTGGCAGGTGATAGCGCGCTGGTGCTCGATGGTTTAAATAATTTTACAAAAGCTTGCCATTGAAAAATATTTTTCAAAACATAAAACTTATTTGAAATGTCCTATCCTTAATGGTATGGCCCCAGGTCAAAGACCTAACTCAAGATGACAATGCAATAACCAGTTACACAATAAGCAAGTAAACCCATTAAACACCCACTTATAGTGAACTTAGGCCTAACTAAATCCATCGACTATATAGCCTATAGACTCCTCATGCAAGGCGAACACTTTTTCACAACACATTCGACGGGCATTTTTTACCGCTCCCCCCGACCCGCACACCTCTGCGGTTTGACAGAATTGTTTGTTTCATTTAATTTAGTTTTTCATTTATTTCCAAAAACAAACGACAACGAAAAATTATCAATATACCTAAATAATTACGGTTAGAATACATCATTAATTAACTTAATTATCAAAACATGCAAATAAAAATAGTCAGTAAATTGTTATAAAAAAGTCAATGACATCGTAAATATCAATATTAAAAAAAAAAAGTAAATAGTACATGATTAAAACCTTACTTTAAGTCAATGAAAGAAAAAGTGTATAGAGATATTTTTCCATATGGAAGGACTTAAACTTTTTTTTAAACAGTGTTTTCTGATGAATCAAAGATTGAATGTCATTTGCAAATTTAATAAAAAATTCTACAGATTAATACCTTGTGCAGTGTTTTATTATATTAAGTGTAGGATATATTTTGTTCCATGTTTTTTTTCTGCTATTTGAAGAATTGAAGCCATTAGGCGTCTATTGAGCTTTGTGGTCTATGCCTAACCAGTCTATAGATCACGGACTGTCACTTATTACTACACGTTCCATAATGTACTACGATCCAATTTGACTATAATTTAGCAGAGTCCATCAATAACGAACATTGATACCGGCTACAACTAATTGCTTTACAACCTTTGCACATGCATGTGGTTACTGCTAAACGGTACATGTTGCGATCTACAATCAATCTTAGATATTGCCGTTACGGAATTGCAATAGTCTGTAACAATCCTAATAATATTAAATTTGTGAAAGTTTGTGAGTTTGTGTGTATGTTTGTGCCTTAATCAGGCCTAAACGAGAAAAACGGATTAAGTTGAAATTTGCTGTAGATGTTGATATAATGCCCGAATAAAACATAGACTGCTTTAAAATATGAAAAGGATCCCCAAAATTATATAAAAACGCAAAAGGGATGATTTTAGTATAGATGGCGCTGATGTGCAACAAATCTGACAACACAGACTAAAAATATTTTATCTTTTCTATTCAATTATTGAAATTTGACAGGACAACGCCTGACACGGTCTGTTAGTCTAGATATAAGACAAAAAGTGCATAGTGATAATTAATTGAAATACCTAATCTACACTACGAAATTATAAGAAGGTAAAATTTGTATTTTTGTTTGTATCGGATATACTAAAAAACTAGCTGAGTCAAATTTCAAATTCAAATTCAAAAATCATTTATTTCAATAAAATCACAAGGATCACTTTGAAACGACTTAGGAACTAGGTGAAGCTACGCCGATTCCACGCGTACAAGCCTAGCGAAGAATCAGGCAACAAACACGGCTTGGGGTCTACCTTTTTTTTAATGATCCTTTCCTTAATCCAGTGTGGTGCCAATCGAACAAGGTGAAGGCTCAAACAAGAATAATAATTAAAAGTACCTACTACTCAAGTAAGTACAACATTAAAAAAATAGCTAAAGAGCTTCAGCACAAATTCAAAAAGCAGCACAAGTGCGAGTCGGACTCGCGCACGTAGGGTTACACACTGGTTGTATTTGACCTATATTAGGTCAAATACCTACTTACAATTCAACAACAGGTAAGCATTTCCAATAGCTTGTAAATATAATTATAATAAAATCAAATCAGTGGGAGTATGTGGAAAGGCCTTAAGAAGGATGTCTCAAGTGGATACAAAGACAGACTTTGTAATGTACTAAGATGTTGGTCATAGTCATATTCATCATCATCATCACTATTATTATGACAAACCACTGAAAACACTTGCGATATCTTCACGTGAAGTTTTTTTTAAGCAGACCACCCTCGCTGCATCTCTACAGGGGCATAATTTTTTTGTATTCCTTACCACATTATACACACTAAAAGAAATACAACCTTACCTACTAAGACCTACAAATCGAGAAAGCACTCAAAACGCATCGGAAAACATGAAACGAGTGATCAAACCAAGCAAGACAAAATTAGTGTCAATGTCTAGTGCAAATGTTTTATTATCGATTACTCAATCGATAATCTCTAAAAACTATCTTTCTCATATTTCCCCGCTCCCAGATTGTGAATTTAAGTGATTTTTCAAAATCTAAGGTAAAAATATATGACATTTTTTGTAGATCATGTCTCAACTTATTACATTTGGGCCCACCGTTTTCCATCTCCTTTAAAGTTTCTGGGACCAGTGGTTACTGATCTATCAACGTAGGCTAGATCTATCAGTAGGCTTTGCGTTGATCAATCAATCAGTCAGTACCGTAAGAATTTTATATTATATAGAAGATATCGGACGACCTCAATGTCATAGTAAGCGAGTGCCTAAAACGCAAATTTTTAAAAACTGGCCAATTGCGAGTCGGACTCGTGCACGACGGGTTCCGTAACATTATCTATAAAAAACGCCAAAAAACCACTTAAATATTTATTTAATTTAATTTTTAGTATTTGTTGTTATAGCGGCAACTGAAATACATAATCAGTGAAAATTTCAACTGTCTAGCTATCACGGTTCATGAGATATAGCCCTGTGAGAGACAGACGGACAGACGGACAGCGAAATCTTAGTAATAGGGTTTTTACCCTTTGAGTACGATGGAACCCTAAAAAAGGGCCAAATTATTAGGTTGAAAAATGTACCACTTATGTTTTAGTTTTTTTCAGTCTGAAGATCCAGTTTCAGTTTTCAGTAGTGGTCATATTACTTTATTTTTGAATGAAAATGTTTATTCCTCAGCCAACAAGAACATCACTTCGGCAAATCTCGAAAAACATAAAACAGCGCACCTGTGGATATATTAGGGCAATCCCAACGACAAATTACCCGATTACCCGAATAAATTACGGAGTCGCCCTCTCCGGGTAATAGTTTACCCGCACATGCCCGAGTTATCATAACTTTCTAAGATGTGCGAGATAAAGTCGAATTAAATGCTTGGGGGTAGCACCGTCCTTATTGTTTCACTCAACTGCTAAATTGAAATCATCTTTCCATTGTTTTTTAACATTTTTGACCGTTTTGACCACACAACAGTTTTGACCGTTTTCGTTAGTTGTAACTATATATTTTATCACATTACCTTTATTTATTTTCTCGATAGTAGTCACGTGTAAAAATCTATAGTTATGTCTACTAATTACGATAGGTAGAAAAATAATTCGACAGTTTTGTCAGTTTTGTCAGTTTTGTCAGTTTAGACAGTTTATAGTTTCACAGTTTTAAAAATAATTGGTAATTGAAGACGATTTTAAAAAAGCGCTTCGTTGAATAAACAATTTTCTTGTATAAAATTTATTTATTAGTTTATTAACACGATGAAAAAAATTCAATTAAATAATATCCCTAGTCGGCTTCAGTTCCTTGAATATACTAAAAGAGTAGTCAGATGCACTTATTTGGCAAATATCCATACATGACAGGTCGCAAACCCATCGCCGCTTATAAAAATACTAGCCGGTCTATACATAGAATGCTTAACACTGTTGGTTATAACGCCATGATCAAGAAATAAAGAGAGGCAGATAAAAGACTCATACAAACTCACTGAAATTAGCCAGTTTCTTATTCACAAGTAAAGCTACCATCCATCAACACGGATTAGCTCGAGACCGACAGGGCCGGATTAAGGGCTTGAAAGGGGTGATCCGATAATTGCTATGACGTGAAGGTTGCTGGAGCGTTACAAGTCATTACGACACGGTACTATCTGATATACATCTCGTGATTTAGGGTCAAGCAAGACTAACAACACAATTTTAATTGTACCTGGGGCCGGACCACAAGTTCAAAAGTACTATTAAAACAATACTACTTATATATAATACTTATGAGGTTGTGGTATGGCTCCTGTCACGTATAGAATGATAACTTGTACAAAATGTAGGCATGTGCCAAATGTCATTTTTGGAAGTGCCTCTGACTAAACCTTTAAGACATCTTCAAAGAACTTAATTTTGCAGTAGTTAGCATCCCATAAGTGAAAGGTTGCAAGCCCGTCGCCGCTTACAAGAATACTAACTGGTTTCCGCACGATGTTTTCCTTTTTGAGCAATTGTTTAAATTCGCATAAATGTTTTTGAACAAAAAAATCTATGATGCACGGCCAAGATTCGAACCCACGACCTTCAGATAAAGTCGAGGTACCTCCCACTCGGCCACAAATAATTTGGTTTGTAAATCTGTTCCTACTCCATCCCTGCCTATTTCCGGCATATTTTGGAAAGCTGTATCTTGACAATACTAAGTTGTGCGTAGTACCATAGTACCAACAAGGCGGATTTCACGCGTCGCTGCCGTTTTAGCTAATTGCTATTAATTATAATGTGATCGCGTTTAGGCGGAAAGCCGGTTACCGGTGCTGATAGTCGGCGCTTACCGTCGCTGCTGTGACAATACAGGCTCGAAAGTTACTTAATGCGGAAAACAGAGCTAATCAAGGTACGCTAGTGTGATTATTGTAAGTGAATAATAATAATGATACAATTGTTATTTTGTACCTGTTTTATTAAACTTTACTAATTTTTACTTTTTTTGCCAGTACGTACGTAAGTACGTGTAAGCAGTGGTTGTCATATTGTAACGAGTTCATAGTTATCGAGGAATTATGAAGAATGAAATAAAAATACAAATTATCGGCAAATCCAACTACGTATACGTTAGTGTAAGAGGTGTTAAAAATAAACTTTTGGTTTACTATGAGAAAGCGGTTACTACCACCAACGAATGATCAACTTACTGTTTTTGTATCGATGTAAAAATGTAAAATAAAGAAAAATTGTTTTTTACAGACCATGCTACAGCTGTTAATATACTAAATCCAAAGATATATATTATTATTTAGATTTTGGAAGATAAAAATTGTGATGTTAAAAAAATTACAAACGTTAGTACTATCAGGCGCGTTAAGTTAGAACCGGTTTGAAGTCATTAAAAATCTGCATTTAGTGTAAATTCGGTCAAGCCCGATCGACGGAAACAGAAATTCTTGCGGCTTTCGTTGCTAAGAATTTGGTTTGAAGGCTGTATTTAAATAAGGCTCGAGTGGGTCGTACAAAGTTTGTGAAAATATTCACAAGTAAATACTTTGTTTTATTTCGATATCTTAGAAAGGCAGAAGAGGATATCAACGAGAAAAAAAACCGGCAATAGACAAAACGGGAAATATTTAGTTGTAGTCAATCAAGTCTAGAGGTATAACGCATCACAACCGTCACTAATCAAAACGAACCATAGACAAATAATTGTATTAACTATAGATTTTAAACAAGTTTATTTGCTTTTACTTAGTTATGACTGCAAAATTTTAAAATGACCAAAACCGGCTTATGCCCCACAACCGGGTCTTTGACCCTTCTGTCAGTCAGTTATTTAAACAGTCGTTATTTAAAGGTTTCATCATAAGCCTCTTACGGCGTGTAATAAAGCCTTAAGGTAAGTGTTTAATGGCTTTTATGCCACTTAGTTTGTTCGTCGATAATTGATGAGCTTGAGATACTAAAATATATACGTCATAAAAAAAATCTGTCACGTCAAGTCTGTCCGTCTGTCCGTCTGTCCGTCTGTCCGTCTGTCCGTCTGTCCGTCTGTCCGTCTGTCCGTCTGTCCGTCTGTCCGTCTGTCCGTCTGTCCGTCTGTCCGTCTGTCCGTCTGTCCGTCTGTCCGTCTAGCAAGCCCATATATTTTAAATAACTATTTAAGTAGGTACATATTTGCTCCAAAAATCCATTAACACGCATATCACTGACCAATACCAATAGAGCTAGGTTGAATAGGTTTATTTGCCCACTTAGTAAAGGCTTCAATGGATATCAGGACTTTAGCACCAGTTTCTTGAATTTTAAAACCGCGATTTATTTTCTAATAAAATAATTTTATGTATTGTCAAAGACCCGGTTGTGGTGCCTCCCCCGGTTTTGATAATTTTGTATTTTGCCAGTCAATAACCTAAGCATAGCAAACAAACTTGTTTAAAATCTATAGTTAACACAATCTTTGTCTATGGTCCGTTTTGATTAGTGATAGTTGTGATGCGTTATAACTCTAGAATTGATTGACCACAACTAAATATTTCCCGTTTTGTCTATTTAAATATGAATATTTATTAAATAAATATAGCCTGTTACAAAACCTTTGCTTAACCTAAGAGATAGATAAATACTCTATTCTTTGTTGTTTTATAAATCGTCGTTTTAATCATTTTTTTTTTAATATAAACCGTTTATTTGAAAATTAAAATGTTTAAAATGTCTGAGAGTATAAGAGTATGTCTATGGTATTTAGTTGTGATCCTATTTTATTTCATTTAATTTCAGATTTTATACAGCGCCATCTAGCCTTAAACTGAGCAAAGCTTGTAGGCAAAGCTATAGGTGAGTCAATATTTGTATTGCTAGATACCGTCGTAAACCAGTGCTAAGGGTACAGCACCTCGCTAATGCGTGCTCCGTGTCGCTTAAGCAGCGTCTAGTGTTTACCGCTCTCACAGACATATTCTGTGCCCTGCCCCTTACCACAAGCTCTAAAGTAATATTAAAACAGTAGCGTTGTCACATTGCGAGTAATACTGTTTTAATATTAGTTAAAGAGGTTATGGTAAGGGCCTTGATTCTATTTAAACTATTATGGGTTAGATATTATGCGAAACTATTAATTTGACGTATAGTTATAGAGCTCGTCAGGGCCGGATTTAGAGGTCTGGATGGACAGGGGTAACAAAGAAGTAGAGGTCCTTAAGTCGTGTAATACTTTTTTTGATGAATGCAAAATCGTTTTTCTCAATAACATACAGTAAAAACATACAGTTTTCTGTTTAATGATAAAGATAACTTAAGGATTTAATCTAGATAAATTATAGACAGAAACACGATTGCTGAACTTTTGTACGATACAAGTTTTCCAAAGTTGGCTCTTCCAAAACACTAATGTTGTTTTTATTCAAAACTATGAGTAGTTAAACAGTTAATTTTTATAAATAATTCGTTAGATTAATCATACTAGCTACATTATATATAAGAAAGTTTCTTTTTAAGTTTGATGGTTTTCAAGATAATGCAGTTTTATCACTTTTTCCGTCTTATCCGGGTAGTTGTCCGGGTAGGATGTTTATTTTCTCATAAAAATTACAAAATTCGCTTAAAGAGAAAAATAAAGCTAAATTATATCTGATTACAAGTGCCTGTAGTAGGCGTTTTGCAATACTAATAAAGGTAGTAAACATGCAATTAAAATTAAAAGTAAAGATACTAATAATTTGATTTAAATAACAAAATATAAAGTTGTTAGTTTGTCAGAACATGTTTTTTTTGGCTTTTCTTTTGTGGGGGCCCTCTCACTTGTAAAAGATCCCCTCCCTGAGTCCGGCCCTGGCGCGCATATTCATGCTGCGCATATGCATGCGCGAACTACATAACATACATCAACTTTGTCGAGGGATGTTACATTAATTTGCGGTGCAGCGTTAGTGCAGTCTCTAGGACTGTAAAGTCTAACTAGAATTTCAGGAGAGCTTAGTTTCAGGTCAATTTTTGCCATTTTCAACCGACGAAAAAAGGATATTTCAATTCGACGCGTAGAAAAATGACAAATATTTAAAAAAGTGTATGTATTAGGAAATCCGATTTGGATGACTTTATCTATAGAGTAGAAAATAGTTCAAAATTGGTCTCGTTTAAATTGTATTTATGTAGGACTTATGTTTTTTCATAAAACAAAAAAAAAAACTATTGTCTGACTATTCGATTAGACGAAACATTTCCACGTTGACGTCGGTTTTCTGAAATGAAATAGGATCACGACTGTAATTCCCAAGTACTATAATTCTCTCAGATCTCCAGGCAATTAGATCCTTGAGGATGTCTAAAGAGGCCAGTCAAAGGCGTCTGAATATTAAATTTGACACATGCCTACATTTTGCAGTAGTTAGCATTCCACACGTGTAGGGTTGCCATCTCTAAAATTTGGCACCCAGGACAAGACGCGTGAAAACCCCGGATTTTAGAACACAGAACCCATATTTATTCCAAAATTACTGTCTCTGAGCTAAGCTGCGGACGGACGGACGGACGGACATGGCGAAACTATAAGGGTTTCTTGTAGACTACGAAACCTTAAAACAACAGTTTAAAATGTCATAAACCACCTTTTTAGGGGCGGGCGGCTAAATTTTAAACCCGGACTACAGATGAAACCGCCCTCTAAACTAGGACAAATCCGGGGAAACCCGGACGGATGGCAGACCTTACACACGTGACAGGTTGCAAGCCCGTCGCCGCTAAAACGTAATTATTAAGCGAGGCTTAGGAAATTCGTTCCAGAATACTGTCCGTAGAGACAATCGACAAGTGGGTCCATTTGCGTGCACATTGACGCCTCATCTGCATATTGCGTCCGGAGCAGAGTATTAAAGGCCGCCATCTGCTGAGTGTTTAACGTACTACAGCCTAGAATCTAGGCTGTAGTACGTGTAGTCTAGGCCTTAGACTATTCGAATTAACCTTTATTCAAATACTTACTAATAATTATAAAAAATTAAAAAGAAAACCGACGATAGTATTTCGGCTAATCGAAAAGTCAAGTCAAGTTTTTAGGGTTCCGTACCCAAAGGGTAAAAATGGGACCCTATTACTAAGTCTGTCTGTCTGTCTGTCTGTCACAGGGCTGTATCTCATGAACTGTGATAGCTAGACAGTTGAAATTTTCACAGATTATGTTTGCTGCTCTAACAACAAATACTAAAAACAGAATAAATATTTAAGGGGGGCTCTCATACAACAATCATATTTTTTTTGCCGTTTTTATAGTTAATGGTACGGAACCCTTCGTGCGCGAGTCTGACTCGCACTTGCCCGGGTTTTTTTAAAAGTTTTTTGTAGAAACTTAGTCCTATATAAATATAATTTGAATGCGATCATTTTGTGACTATTCTCTACACAATGGGAAACACAATGGAATTAACCGACGAAAAAAGAGGAGGTTCACACATGTGTTCATGCCCATATCTTTTTACCTGGTTATCCGATTTCGATGATTATTTTTTTCTATTACTTATGTAAATAATAGTTTTAGTCGAATTGGTGGTCCCAAATTAGTTCCATTTAATTTATATTTATGTAGGACTAATAGTTTCTTCATAAATCTTCATAAACGAATAGCATCCCTACTTTTCAATTATTCAAAACATTATTGTCTGTTTTCATTTTAAAAAACACGTAGGTAATTATTTAATACAAAGATATTCAAACAAAATAAATGCTTTGTCTCACGAACAAACACATAAGATCGTATAGCAGGTTTGCAACTATTGAACCACCGCTGCTCTTTAGCGCAGCACTGAATATGAATACCTACTTGTAGTAGTAAATTCTTGAACTGGTTATAACATGTCGGAATAGTTTTCAAACAGTTGGTGTCTCATACGAGAAGTTTGCTGGTAATATGTTGGGAATTTGTCTCTTGTGGTTGAAATTACTCTACTCTCTTATATTACTGTTTTTAACCGACAAAAAAAACGATGGAGGTTCTCAATTCGCACGTATATATTTTTAGGGTTCCGTACACAAAGGATAAAAACGGGACCCTATTACAAAGACTTAGCTATCCGTTTGTCTGTCCGTCTGTCAGTCTATCTCATGAACCGTGATAGCTAGACAGTTGAAATTTTCACAGATGATGTATTTCTGTTGCCGCTATAACAACACACGGTGTATGTGAAATGTCTACCAATATTTATCTTAGACATCTTTAAGGATCAAAATTTGATATATGCATTCACATAGAGATGTCTACTGTACTTGAGGATTAAAGTCGCGACAAAATATTAAATATATATTTTTTTGAGTAGAATAGACTAAAATACATTCTTTTTGCATCATCTCATACCTAGAACTCAATTAAGTATCAAAAGTTAATTAATTAATTAATAATTTAAGTTGGTATGAAGAAGAATTCACTCCTTTGAGTTTTGCTAGAAAAATACAGAAACAAAAAATAATATGGACGGTAGAAATTCTCTCAGAACTCCAGGCGCTCAAATCGCAAGATGTCCAAAAGGGTTAGTCAGAGACATGCCCAAACATTAATGTAGAAAAATACGACAGAGAACAAGTCTAATTCCAATTCTTCATTAAACTCTGACCTTTTTCATTATGCAATCCCAATTCAATTCCACAATCTGTCATACAAACATCCAATTTGCATGTCAAAAAGACGGCGATAAGCGAAAAATTCACAATTCTAAAAACGTCCGAATCGTACAAACACTGGCAGACCGTCACTTGACCATTGGTTACAACGCGAATAAATACGGCCAAGTGCGAGTACGACTCGCGTATTGTGGTTTCTCTCGTGAGTGCGATGCTTCATTTCTTCAAACAAACAATTCTGGGGTCAGGGGGAGCGGTAATAGTTATTTGTTATACAAGAGTGCAAAGTTGCTTTTTAACCGCGTGTTCAATTTTGATGACCGAGCAAGCGAAGGATTCTAAAATTGAATAAAATTAGAGACCTGAGCGTTAGCGAGGGAATCAAAAGAGCACGAGGTGAAAAATCTTTGCACTCGAGTGCAACACGTAACTTTTCATTCCACCTCAGCGAGGAAATGACTAAATGCAAAAAAAAAACGTTTACAATCACAAGATAGGTACTTTTATTTCAGTTTAGGTATTAACTACTACATTATGACAGGTAAGTATTACAGAATAATCTATAATAATGACGTGAAAAAATGCCGCGTAAAGAACCGCGTACAAAGCAAATTGAAAAAAAGAACACCAAGAAGGTTCCGAGTCTGAGTTTTTAACAAATTAAAAAAAAGTTGTATGATATATTCGGCACCATAGAGGTAGCAGTAAATAGGATTAATGATTTTTTTAATTCACAAACTTAGTGCACACGATGTTCTAAATTCAATTTACTTTATCCTCTAGAGAATAAAAACTTTTGCACTCAGATATTGAAGAGCAAAAATACTCTTTCCGAGATGGTGGGATGAAAATAAGTTTAGTGTTAAAAAAGGTTTTTTCAATGACAAGCTTTTGTATTTGAATTTGAATTTGAATTAAAATCATTCAAACTATCGAGCACGCTATCACCTGTCACATAATAATTATAACATTATCATCGGAACTTGACAATTATGCAAAATTTTTACTCAATCGAAGTTTTTACTAAGAAGTTCCGTTGTGAGTGTCTGTTGAACAACTCCTGACTCCATCATCAGCACAGCTTGCTGTCACCATATTTTTGCATTTTGACCGAAGTTACACCAGTTTCAGTATTCGAAATTTCAGCAACTGCTTTAACATTGAGTTGCAAGATTCCACCCAAACATATGTAGTTACATAGTCGTACATTGCAAGTTAAATAAAAGCTTGTTTAAATGCATTCTGATAGTTCTTAGATTTGGTTAAATTTCACAGCTCGCAGCGGGGCGCGTCGTAAATCGCGCTCGGTATCTTATATCAGCAGTATAAGTCTAATGTGTTGCGAGAAAGTGATCGCCTTGCATGAGGACTGAGGAGCTATAGGCTCCTCAGGATATAGATTGTTTGGTCTCATAGGAGTATAGATTGTTTGGTCAATGGTCGCCACACCGTTATCTACGGCACGGTGTCGGTGCCGCGCCGTTGTGATTTGCCGAGCTCGGGTTCCGTTTTCCGTTTTCAGTGTGGACCCCCAAAAACGACCCCTTTAGAAGGCTGGCAACATTAGTGCTCGCCATTTTGAGCCGGCGAAACGGAATAATTTAAT
Source organism: Hydriomena furcata (assembly GCA_912999785.1). Taxonomy (NCBI): domain Eukaryota; kingdom Metazoa; phylum Arthropoda; class Insecta; order Lepidoptera; family Geometridae; genus Hydriomena; species Hydriomena furcata. The sequence goes on along the minus strand of OU538834.1, from coordinate 727,030 downwards.
AGAGTGACGACTTTGAAAGCTCGCGCCGTTTCCCCGGTTCAGGTCACTTTTATTTTTTTAATTCAGCTTTGAGTGTGCACGGACAAAGTGTTGGATATTCCTACACGAGTATTTGTACGAGTCGAGTATTTTTGATGTACAAAGACTTAAAAAAATACGTGAGCCGTCGCGGGACGCCTGGCAGTTGTGAAACATCGAAATTCGAAAAGTTAGTTTACGACAAAAAAATGAAATATGCAATAATAAAAAAAAAACAAGAAATTGTTTACTGTATATACTTATATACCTCGTCAGTTACTTATGAGCATGAAAAATGTTGTAACAGCTTAAGATTCATCAGATCAGCATTGATAGTGTATCATAGATAGACGAAAATAATAATTGAATAATTGTAGTAACAATTTTTCGTTTTATTCTTGTCTTCAGTTCTTAAAGAGAGTTGACGTCGGGCAGGCGGCCGGTTTTAAAACACCTCATGCTAAAGCAACATTTACATGTTGTGCCGACCCCACGAGTAGTGGGATAAGGTGGAAAGGAAGAGAAGTGTTTAGTTTTTGTGATCAGTATTATTACACCGTGACTCTGTCTGTCTGTATGTGACGTTATCACGGTCAAGCCGCTAGTCCGATTTTGATTAAATCTCATAAAGAGATTGGATAAAGTCTTGGGACGGACTAGGCTACTTTTTTACCAAATTTTTTTTTGAAGTTCCGGAATTTCAATGTTTTACGATAAGGTAAAAAAACGATTTTCTGAATCTACGCAGACAAAGTCGCGTTTAAAAGCTAGTAATTTAATAACTCAAAAAATCCATTACAAAAAAAATGCAAATGAAAACGAGCCAAGTTAATATTCCCACAAAGAGGTCATCGCAACACGTTTGTGTAAAAGCCATAATATATTTGTATAGCACGGAAAACATCGCATTTGTGGGGATTTATTGGCACGCGATTAACTGCGATGAGATACACAGTGTACTGTTTCGCATGAGTTACTGCCCCAATACTAACTGCTGTTTATCCGTGACTCTCACGAAATATGATAGGGACAAAAAATGATGTTTTAAAACTTGAATATACATCTACATTCTACGCTTTTTAATAGATAATGAATGAATGAATGAACGAATGATACTGCTTTGATGTACAACAAACAAACTGTCTAAGCTACGTTCCCTACCTTAGACATCTTCAAAGATCTGGGCGTCTTCTCCGAAAAACTCCACTTTTTTAGGGTTTCGTACTCAAATGTTAAAAACTGGATGGACCTTATTACTAAGACTACGCTGTCCGTCTGTCTGTTACAAAGTTGTATCTCATGAACCGTGATAGCTAGACAGTTGAAATTTTCACAGATGATGGTTTTCTGTTGCCGCTATTACAACAAATACTAAAAACAGATAACAAATAAGTATTTAAGTGGGCTTCCATACAACAAACGAGATTTTTTATATATAATGGTACGGAACCCTTCGTACGCGATTCTATTTTGACCAGACTAGTAGACGGACTTAAGAACTGATGAGTTACACCACCAGCTGCTGACAAGTATTCCACAACAGAAAGCATTACGTAAAAAAATTGTAGGTACCTAAAAAAATATCTCACACGTCTGCGTGTGGTCCCACAAACAGCGGAATCTGTTTTTGCGTTCGCCTGGTAATCCGGCTGTCAGAGCCGCGCGCATCCATCAAGTGGCATTAACACGTCGGGTGAGGGTGTGGTGCGAGTTGCGGCGGACAATCAGTATAGGGCATTTCGAACTTGATTTCTGGAACACAGATTATATATTACCTAGTTCAGAGATCACTGGAACTGGACAATAATGGAACTCTATATAATATTTATAAAAATAATCATTGAAAATAATTACAGGCGTGTTTGTTGCCTGATTCGGCCTGAATTGGCGTAGCTTCACATAGTTCTTAAGACGTTTCAAAGTGTTCCTTGTGATTTTATTGAAATAAATGATTTTTGAATTTAAATTTGTAAGTTTGTGCCTCAATTAATTCTAAACGAAAATTTGATGTAGATGTCTACATCATTATATCTATATAATGCCCGAATAAAACATACGACTACTTTAAAATACGAAAAACATCCCAAAACGATAAAAAAAAGCAAAAGAGATGATTTTGGTATAGATTTTGAATAGAAAAATCAGACATCAGTCGTTAATAGCAACGTGCGATTATTGAATTTTGGACAGGATAACGTCTGTGGCGGATCTGCTAGTATATTATAATAAATATAATGATGCAAAGAAGGCCTACCTATACCCGCGGATTGTGAACCCACACCTCACTCCCAACATGTAACTTTTTTGCATTAATACGGATCTCGTTTTTTGAGACGTTTGGTAGATTTTTTCTACTCTTGAATCCCCGCCATAAATCTAGTGACGAATAACACTGAAATTTATGAAACTGAACCACTATTACACAGTTACATAGCTCTTTATCATCAAGTCCATCAACTATCAAGTTGACCAATCTTCCATTCATCGGTATATTCACTCCATCCTAAGTTTGTCTGGAAGAGATCGCTTTCAAGCGATAATACCGCCCATTGTACAGTGTTTGCTCTTAAGTTTCTGTTTTTTTTTTCATTGGTGTACAATTAAGCATTTTCATTCATTCATTCATTCATTCAAGTTACCTATTTGTCCCCACATGGCCCAATCTGCTGTCCATTGTTACCTATGTCATTGTTCTCTTTTACTAATTGTTGTGTTCTTATTGTGGAGCAAATAAATGTTTTTTCTTTCTTTCTTTCTTTCTATGTTCATTCAAGTTTTAGGTTCTACCAAAAACAGAATTTTTATCTTTATATGATACTAGAGACCCGCCCCGGCTTCGCACTGGTTTAATACATATAAACCTTCTTCCTGAATCACTCAATCTATTAAAAAAAACCGCATCAAAAGCCGTTGTGTAGTTTTAAAGATATAAGCAAACATACATACAGACGCGGGAAGCGGAAAGCGACTTTGCTTTATACTATGTAGTGATTAAAAATAAAATAACCCATAAGTAACAGGTTGCAAGCTCATTACCGCTTACACAACGAAGTATAACGGGTTTCCTCGCGATGTTTTCCTTCACCGTTTTAACAGCACTCACACATAACTGCGAATTCGTATTGCATCGCGGTTTTGTTTGGGAGACCTAAGCAGTAAGCACGTATCAATGCGATTGAAAGTCAAGGTACCTCCCACTCGGCCTAATTGACCTCAAGAGTTCAAAAAATCATGTTTTTTTTGTGTAAAAAACAGTCTTATTTTGAGTTATTATAACCACTTTTAAGAGTATTAGTAAGTAATTGTAGTGGTAAAAGAGTAGAACCAAAACTTTGTCAGTGAAAGCATTTCCATCAAAAAATCTCCAGCAACGGCAATCCAGCATTTGGTGTGAATAATCACAAGTGGTCACGAGTTGGTCACGTGTGTCAATGGTATGAATGGTTACGAGCTGGTCACGTATGCCAATAGGTACCATTTTCATTTCGATTATTCCCTACGATCCGATACAAGTGAGCTGCAGGTAACTCGATTTCAAACCAATACCTATAAAGGCGGGGTTCCTAAAACCAGACTCCGTAATAATACGGATACCGTGCCCGCTTGACATTTCTAATACCATCGCGGACTTTTTTGTAGAAGTTTTTAAGGTGTACAATACCAAAATAATGTACTCATTATTTTGGTATATCTCGTGGGGTTCAGCCAGCGTTTGCAATGTAATCGCAAAAATATGTGTTTATTTACGACACATTAGAAACCTCTAAAATTATCAGTGTTTCTCTACTATATTATTGCATGTATTATACTTACAAACCTTCCTCTTGAATCACTCTATCTATCAAAAAAAACCGCATCAAAATCCGTTGCGTAGTTTTAAAGATTTAAGCATACATAGGGATATAGGGACAGAGAAAGCGACTTTGTTTTATACTATGTAGTTATAATGATATACCTCCATATAATAATATACCTACAGATTCACGACTGTAATCCTCAAGTACGGTAGACATCCCTCTCAGATCCTTTGGAGATGTCTAAAAGGAGTAACGCTGTCCTGAAAAATGACGTCACTCCTGTCAAATTTCAATAATCTCTCACATTTGCTGCTATTAGAATTTGTGCTGAAGCTCTTTAGTTATTAACGCTACACTTGATTTAGAAATAAAACCTAAAGATGAAAGAACTATTTGCTTAATCAAAACATTGTTGGTTAGACAATTGGATAAAAAGTAGGTACCTAAATGATAGTACCATTAGCTAGCTAATAGTGGTTAATGTATAAACCACTCAACCACAGTCACCGCTATATTACAGCGATCAAATAACTGTGGCAGATTACCTGGAAACCGGAGCTTAAGAGTGGTTTTACGGATCGAACGTGTTTCTATAAAAGGAGCCGTGAGATTTAAGTTTATTCTTTTCAGATGATAAGATTTTAAGCATTGAATTTTTTACAGTGGAAGTCTGGCTTTAGTTTTCAGGGCTCAGTACCGAAAGGGTAAAACGTGACCTTATTACTAAGACTACGCTGTCCGTCTGTTTGTCCGTTTGCCCATGCGTCTGTCTGTCACAAGGCTGTGTATCATGAACCGTGATAGCTATAGACAGTTGTCATTTTTACCGATTATGTATTTCTGTTGCCACTAAAACAACAAATACTAAAAACAAAATAAAATAACGTGTTTTTTTGCCGATTTTTATAGATAATGGTACGGAATCCTTCGTGTGTGAGTCCGACTCGCACTTGGTCAGTTTTTTATTTTGTTTTGCTCGCTATGCTTGCAAGCGTACAAGATAAGGAGTAACGCCTTGTGGCCCTGGGGTCTATTCTTGAAAACGATATGGACAAACGTCATATCGTTTCCGACTATACTTTGAAAGTTGGAACGACCGACATTAGTTCTGACAAATTGACATCATACATTCTCAGGTTATCTGGAAGTAATCGATTTTTAGCGACAAGGCCGCTAAAGGCCGCCGCTCTTGTTACGTAATTACGTAATTGTACGTAATTGGAAAATTATTTGTTTAACATTTTGCTTGTTTATTTTTGGTGTACAATAAAGTGTTATCTATCTATCTATTCTATTACGACAGACCACGATTTGTAAGAGTGCGGTTTGACCGAATATATCAGAATTCTGTCAAATCGTTTAGTTAATGTTGAAATTGCTTTGTAGAGTAAGAGAATCACTATCGTAAAAAAATGTTTTGCGAATTATGACCAACAAACAAACAAACATACAAACAGTGCATGTTAAATAAAAACTTTTTAAAAAAGGTTAAAATAATGCCTCATCCCTATATTAATGTCACTGAGTCTCGATTCAGTTCAAGTGAAGTACAACCTAAGTCCACAGCAATTAGCAAAACGTCAACTGTAGAGAATTTCACGAAACTAAGAGAAACCCGAAAACATTGGAAAATTCATCACTCTTTACTGAGTAGGCGGCAGATCGATTGAGAGACGAGGCGATGAGCGGAGCGATTAAAAAAATAAATAATGATTACACAGCGCCATCTAGTATCATGTTTTTCGCAATACTATGAACCTTCTAAAATATTAAAAAAAAACCGACATAGGGAGTACCTATATGAACTCGATTAATTCACGGTCGAATCATAATTCGAATCGTAAAAAACGAAGATCAGACGACAGTGGCAGCACGGATCACTATAGTAGGTCTAGTTTGGAAGTTTTGACGATACGATGGTGATTCTAGCTCAGGGCGTCTACTCCGCAAAACGATTTTGTCAATACGACAGTGCTCCGATATATTCGGCTAAACTGTTGGAAATCGTCGTAGTATAATGTATGATTTCAAATTGTCAAAAGTAAATGTCGGTCGTTCTATCGAGTCGGAAACGATATGACATTTGTCATGATTATATCGTTTATTGGTTTGCGGAGTAGACGCATTGAGCACGTACCATGATCGTATGGTACGAGTAAATGTATCGTCAATACCTTTTTCCATACAATAAACATTAGTGCTCAGGCCACTGGTATCTTAAAACCTCTGTTCGCTACCTCTCATCACGTCGCCCCAACCATATCTCCAACTCGGCTCGTCAGTTAAATCTTGTAATTAGCCGGCTCGTTGTGCGCCGTCAACGGAATTCATTAACAAAAATAACACTTGTGTTTAAACGGCATTAGGGACAATGGAACCTGAAATACAGCATTGCTTTAGATTTCACTTTTTGAAATATGGCAACTAATTAAATAGGATCACGACTGTAATCCCCGAGTACGGTAGATATCCCCTCAGATCCTTGAATAGGCCACAGGGGTTAGTACTTGGTTAGTACTTTTAATTATTATTCTTATTTGAGCCTCCAAATTGTTCGATCGGCACCACACTGGAGCTCTATAATATTTAGCTTATGGATAGCATTATGGAAAGGATCATTGAAAAAAATGATAGACTTCAGGCCGTGTTCGTTGCCTGATTCTTCTAGGCTTGGTCGCGAGGAACAGGCGTAGCATCGCCTAGCTCCGTCTAACTCCGGCTAACGTTTCAAAGTGATCCTTGTGATTTTGACTTTGACACAAGCAAGTTCAAACATGACATTCGGTATATTTTATATATTTTTAATTAGTTATACCAAGTGATTTTTCTGTCCTGTGTCCAAAATAAACAAATAAATAAGCATTCCAAGCCAGTGGCAAACCTATCGTTGTTTTAAAAAAACACTAGCTGACCCGTGCCCACTTCGCTGGAGGACAGATAGTTTTACGACTTCATATTAGAAATCTTAAAATTATCAGTGGTTCTCTAATATAATAAGCATGTTATTATACATATAAACCTTCTTCCTGAATCACTCTATCTATTAAAAAAAACCGCATCAAAATCCGTTGTGTAGTTTTAAAGATATAAGCATACATACAGACGCGGGAAGCGGGAAGCGACTTTGCTTTATACTATGTAGTGATCATAAAAGTTGAAAAGCTGACAAAGGTGACTTTGAAGTAACATTGTCTTCTTGCAACAGCATGTTTAAATGAAAAACACAAAAAATTCTACGTCCTCAAAGGTTTGTTATTGAACTCCAAATAAAATCGGCAAAGTTCTTTACAAAAACATAATATAAAAGATTTCTCTCTTTATCGATATACATTATACACGTACGTCGACAAATAACAAAGATTTTTGGTAAAAACAAATTAAAAAGAGGTTACTTTCCTTTTCTTAACCCTTTAAAACTTTGGATAGAATGTTCTTGAGATAACGAATATTTCGATAATAAGATCATTAACATTGTTTTTTCTTTTCTTCTTTACTTTGTAGTCTCCGTCTAACGTTCGGCTTTAAAAACGATTAAGTACGAAATTTAAAAAAAAATTAGGTTATCCTGTCAAGCCTATGGCAGTAAGGTGTTTATCACTCCGTGTTTTGTTAGTCAGAACAATATTTTACAATATCTGACTGTCTGTCTGGCCTCACAGATCAGTTGGTAGTAGTTTTGCCTTCTGCGCTGTAGGTTGTGGGTTTGGTCCCCACCCAGCACAAATATTTGTGTGATGAACATAGATGTTTGTTCTGTGACTGGGTGTTATGATGAGTTTAAGAGTTCAATTAAAGTATTTATTAAGTATTTTATCAGTTATCTAGTTTCCATAATACAAGCTTGGGGTTTACTTTAGTTGGGCTTGGTTTAGTTAGTGATTTATCTGTTTTGTCAAATACTACTACAAAATTACTTACACCTACATTGTTACTTCACGTTTGAGACAATGCACTAACTCGTTTTGTTTTACCGTTTAGCGCGCAGAAATGACCCGTATTTGTATGGGACGTGAATCATTACCTCGCCGTAACACAGTTTTTAACTAGCACGGGAGGTAAAGGTTTTTTTGAACTGTATAACTACCCTTCAATTTCTGTTTTTTTATTTCTTTTTATTCACCGGTCAGTTTTTTATGTTGTTCTTCTTACCTATGTACCTACCTAATATTACTTACCTTAATCATATAAGCTATACAAATGTTTTTTTTAAGTGGTTTGAAATAAAATATTCTATTCTATTCTATTCTATTCTATTAGTTTGGGGCTAGATGGCGCTGTGTGAAATGTCCATCAATATTTATTTAAATAATCCAACCATATTATTTATTCGAATCGCCGTTCTGACTGTAGTCCTTTATCAATCTACAAAAAATATTCGTATTCCAAATGCCGATTTTCAAAAGCGAGTCCGCAAAAGTATTGTAATATCGACAAAATTGAAAATGTTCGCAACTCCAATGAGACAACCTCACAAAAACTCCAAATCAGTGGAGCTAGCACGAGTTTTAACGCGTTCAAATATAGTTGCTGACGTCAAAACATTAAATTGATCAGTCTATTACGAACAATGCCAGACTTCAAGTATAATCTGTGAAAATTTCAACTGTTACGTATGGAATGCTAACTAACTGCAAAATGTGGGCATGTGCCAAATACAATGTTTGGACGTGACTCTGACTACCCCCACTAGACATCTTCAAAGGATCTAAGCATTTAGAGTACTGAGAGGACTTTTCTCTAGTCTTACAGTCGTGATCCTATTAATTTAATTTATTTATGTATATCGTTTATCGGTTTGCGAAGTAGACGCCCTGATGTATAAATATTTGCGGGTTTCTGATCGAGAGCGTTTTGAAACCGGTGCTAAACCTGTGCCTCGTATGGAGAAAACAATACGTTAGTTGTGGAAAGGATAAATAAAGGGAGATTTATTTCGTGAGAGGAATACGGCCCGAGTAAACATGTACAGGGGGAATATAAAGAGGCAGTTGTTCTGGGGTTGTCTAGGGTTGTTTGCTTTGGAATTGAAAGCTTTTTATGTCTTTTTTATTTTAGAACGGGTATTCTGATATGATAGATTCTTGTTTTAGTATGACTGAGTGGCTTTGGGGTAATAATTATGATTTTAGAATTAAAACTATCGTGGTCGATATGATTAACCACGATAGTTTTGACTGTATTCGCCGATCTACCGTTGATCGCGGTCGCGGGTTTTGCATCTGAATTGTTTAAAAACGTCAGCAATACAAGAAAAAACGTGGTAATTAGACTGATTGACATGATATTTTGCATTGGACGGTGTTTAACATAGCTAAGTAGATAAAGTCAAAGTCAATTCCAATAAAATCACAAGGTTCACTTTTAATCGTCTTATAAATAAGGTCGAGCTACGCCTGTTACGAAGCGTTGAAAACGCGGGCAGAAGCTAGTGATAAGCTCTCATGCGATTAGATTAAATGACAAGTAGAAAACGTCAAAACCAGCGTAGGGTTAAACTGGGTAAAAAAATAAAAAATGGCTTTCAAAAAGTTATTTTTAGACCAAAGACCTGCCTAAAAAATTCAGCTCATTTCACAACGAAGGAAACTCGGCAATATCATTAAGACAACACAAAAAGTTGTATTAAAAGGAGAGAGAAACGACGAGTCCCAATAAAAATGATGGCTAGTGTTGTGCTCTATGTTAACAGCTAAGCCGAAAAAAATGCCGAAATTGTAATTTCAATGAATGTGTTCAAATAACGTACTGGTTGAGTGTTTCTCCAAATTGCTGGTTTGTACTTGACAGTTGAACTGAGATTTCACGGTAGATAAAGCATTAATAGTTTGTAACAGCTCAAAAAAAACAAACTTTTCAAAGTCAGAATCATTACTTAGTACTTACGTATATGTCGTCACAGCCAAATCCACAACCACGGCGAAATGCTTTTCGCGCAATGTAGTGTTTCATAGTTTACACAGCTAACAACGTTATATAAGTAATTTTCAGTGATATATATATATATATATTTTTTTTAATTGTACTATATTTTCTAGTTTCTAAGTCGGTCGACGATTCCTCGTAAACTTGTAATGCCTACTTAGCCGTGATAGTTTTTCTATTAAATTCACTATACGTACTAGTACCGTGAATTTTTTCACACATCCAAAACGAACAGTTAGAATACCAGCTAGGTAAAGGGACACACACACTGACTCTGATAAAATTTAGCACTTAAAGCTTAATATTTCAAAAACGCATCCCTTAATCGAAAAATTGATTTTATAAACCAATGATATTTTTAAAAGACCTACAACGACACTCCACACTTTGGGTATGCGTGAAAAAAAAATAACATCCCCACTTTTGGTTTAGGGGCGATGATACCCTAAAAAAACAAAGATTTTATTGTACCACTTTGTCGGCGTGACCAATATGCATATTCATGCCAAATTACAGCATTCTAACACTAAGGGACTCTGAGTAAAGCTGCGGACGGACGGACATGTCGAAACTTCTTCCGTCGTTTATTGTTGACTACAAAACCCTAAAAAACAACTGCGCGACTTGAATCGCTAAGTACGGTAGACATACTCTTAGATCTCAAGGCGCTTAGATCTTTAAAGATGATATTATACTCATACATATTTGAAAATGTCAACTGTCTAGCTATCAAGGTTCACGAGATACAGCCAGGTGACAGACAACCAAACAGACGGACAGACAGAAGGGTCCCGTTTTTACCCTTTGGGTACGGAACCTAACAAAATGAATCCCAATGACAATAATTGTTATAGCGACATCAAGCCTTTCTGATAAAGGTGTCAAAAGCTGTTGCACTAAATCTAGTGTCCAATTTTTATAAAATCTTTTAACTCTATAACTAATATTTAATTAATAGTGCAATAATCGTAATATTGAACTGTCTCAGATTAAATAATAATCTGTAACGACTTCAATAAAGAAATAATACCGAAACAAAACTCTTAGCTCACCACTATCCCGGGGATCGTCATAATTAACGGGAATTAATCTGGAGCGCCATTAACAAGTGTGCAAAAACCCGGGAAATGGGTTTTGTTTTTAACTTGTGCTTTCGATATTAGAATTCTTGCTAAATGGTTATTTTTTGTCGCTGTCCGGGTTTTGGTTTTTCAGAATGGAGGGTTTGCTCTAAACCATATGCACATTTGAAACTCATAACAAAGAGTGTGAGTTTGTCCGTTTGTCCACGTCTACCCCACATGCTGAGCGGTCATTGTTTATAGGCTGGCTCACACTAGTTTAATTGTAACGCTGTCCAAACATAAACTCATAGAAAAAATCACGTGCTGTTTTTTCCGGAATTTTACAATTTTACGCTGGATATACGACAATAACGAACACAACATAAAAAAATATCCAATTAGGTGCAGTCGCTCTTAAGTTATGGCGTGACCAAGAGAAATATTTATTCATTTATATAATTACTAGCAGACCCAGACAGACGTTGACCTGTCCAAATTTAAATTATCGCATAGAGTAACGGACGTTGCTACAACGACGGAAGTCAACACTGATTCAGATTTTTGCACACCAGCGCCATCTAAACAAAAACCATCCCTTTGGCATTTTCAGGGATGTTTTTCGTATTATAAAGTAGTCGTTTATTCGGGTATAATATCTACATCTACAGCAAATTTCATCTTAATCCGTTTTGTCGTTTTGGTCTGATTGGGGCACATACATATTACATACAAACAAACTCACAAAGTTTCGCATTAATTATATTGTTAGGATATAGCTATACAAGTACTTTAAGATTAGATTGAATGACTCTCAAAATGTTTGATGACCAAGAATAACATAGTGAATGCAAGTTTAGCGGTTAATAGATTCGTTCAGTGTCAAAATATCGGACGGAAATTGAATATTCATTGAATATTTCGCTCGGACGATGGCTCGTGTAATCATTAGGTATAATGAGATGTGCCTTATCGCTACGCGCAACGCCAAACATAAACTAAACGCTAATAGATTATGCTAAACTAGGGATAGATTCTGTAAAAGGTGTAGGAACGGTATATGAACGACATTAGCAGCGTGGCGGGTGATAGTTGGGTTGAGAGGCAAGAAGTTTGGTTCTGGAAACCAGTTCCATTTTGAGGGTACGCTAATTTAGACTTTAACGTAAAATGAATATGAGTGATCTTATTTTTAGTAAGTTTTAACTTTAGGGACACAACAGAAACGCCACCATTGTTTTATTATCGTTGCTCTGCATAGACCCCTTTACTAAACACAGTTCGCACACCAGTAGGTAGTAGTCAGACGTACAAACCACTATAGAAAAGCTTCTGCCAAAACTCGGTTATTCGAAAACGCAGCTAAATTAGACATATTGTTAGCAGAAAATTAACGCTATACTGTTATTTAGTTTATAATTAGGAGGATTTGTATTGTGTAGCGTTTTAGAGCGTGTTACAAAATTTTAATAATGTATCGTATAGCCACTACTACTGTCACGTATTGAATGCTACTGCAAAAAGTGGGCATGTGCCAAATATAATGTTTGGACGTTTGACTACCCCCACTAGACATCTTCGTAGGATCTAAGCGCCTGGAGATATGAGAGGATGTCTACTGTACTTGGGGATTACAGCCGTGATCCTATATATATATATTTTTTTTTCATATAGTTTGGCAAATAATAAGGATTGTTTTTATAATTAATATTAATTATGTAATCTAAATAATATAAAACTCTTGCGTTACCGACGGCATGTCTGATTGTCTGACTGATCTATCAATGCATTCTGAAGAGTGTATTCCTTTTAGTGTGTATGGGTGCACAAAAAAAAAGGAATTCTCGAAGTTCAACCCTTAAGAGGGCGCAGAGGGGGGTTGAAACCTGTTAAAAATGACGTTACTGGTTTGACTGGCTATGTCTTTCTTTGTTTAAATTTGTTTACTGGACGTCTATAGAGGGCGGACAAAACTGAGATTTTTTCTAATAATTCATAAAATAACTAATTTATGGAGAAAAACAAGACAGGAGGATACAGTGATCCTCATATATTGTATGGTAGTATTTGCTCTAGTGTTATCATCCAGGGAGAAAACAGGGGAATACGATTGTATAGAAAAAAATGCCTGCTCAGAGATGCTCTTAAGACGAGTAATAAATGTTTTTGATGAATGCAGAATCGTTTTTTCTCAATAACTGCAAAACATACAGTTTTGTTTTTATGACAAAGATAACTTAAGGATTTTATGACAAAGACAGAAACACGATTGGTGAAACTTTTCTATATAGATTTATTTTTAAAAGTTAGCTCTTTAAAAACACTAATTTCGTTTTTAATCAAAACTATAAATAGCTTAACAGTTAATTTTTATATAATTCGTTAGATAATAATACTAGCTAAGTAAATTATAGACAGTTTCTTTTTAAGTTTGAAGGTTTACAGGATAATGCAGTTTTATCACTTTTTCTGTCTTATTTGGGGTAGACTCAGCCCATACAAAAAACCAAACATTTCACATATCACCTTAATGGTATTTATTTAAATCAGATTTAATTGTTGTCGATTTTCTACCGACAATGCAATTTATATTATGTGTCGGGCTCGTGTGGCAGTCGGGTAACAAGTAATTACATCGATTGTACCAAAATGCTGTTCCATTGAAGATGAAACTTGTGTTAATGGATAGCTCAGCATGACGTACCGTTTATTTCGGACATGGTTTCGTACGACGATAACAGTAAGATACAAACGTGGGAAAATAAGGAAATACCACTAAGTGAGAAATAGCGTTTTAGATAGAACGTGCCTTTCTAGAGTTCATGAATGTTAGTAACATAGTTCTGTCAATTACTCAAGGGCCAGGGTTTTTTGCCTCCAAAAGCAAGAAAAAAAAACTTTTTTTGTAAATACATATTTTTGATACATTATAACACCGGGACACAGAACAAACAACTTTGTTCATAACACAAATGTATATTCTGGGTGGGAATCGAACCCACAGCGCAGAAGGCAGAGTTACTTACAATTTAGCTGTTAGGCCAGTAACGCTAGTTATTAGTCCAATACCAGTTGTTACAACAACTGTTACTAGCTGTTACAACCATACTTAGCTGTTACAACCATACTAATTGTTACTACCATACTAGTTGTTACTACAATACTAGTTGTTGGTAGAAATAGTCGGTTACGCTTCTCACTAACCCCGTAGTCTTACAGAATTTACGGGAACACGAGACACCGTCCGTAATAACGGCAAATTGACGTCAAATTGTCCGACGAACCAATTTACGGGCGGCCATCACGAGCATAACCTCTTTGTGTCGTCGGTTAGAGTGTTGGATCTCTGTGCAATGTTATGTGGGCATTTCTGTATAAGGCATGGTGGGAAGATCATTAAACACTGGTAGTTCGCCTCGGACTGCGATATCGCATTGTATATTTTGTAGTAGTATTAAAATGAGCTGAAATAAACAAACGTGAAACAAAATAAAAAAATAAATAGGATCACGACTGTAATCCCCAAGTACGGTAGACATCTTCTCAGATCTCCAGACTCTTAGATCCTTTAAAGATTTCTATTGGGGGTAAACATTATATTTGGCACATGCCCACATTTTGCCGTAGTTAGCATTCCATACGTGACAGGTTGCAAGCCCATCGCCGATTATTAGAACACTAACTGGTTTCGTCACGATGTTTTTCCTTCACCCTTTGTAAGCACGTGTTTTTGATGCGCATATAATTTTTTCGAACAGAAAAATCCATTGATCACGCTGGGATTTGAACCCACGACCTTCAGATTGAAAGTCAAGGTACCTCCCACTCGGCCAACACGGCTCAGTAAATATGTTCCTTGGCCGTCTGGAACTACCGTACCCCCTAGATAGTGATTGCTGATGGCCGTGACAGTTCCCACCAAAAGAGTCAATAAGAAGTAAAAGCTGGCATGATTATAGTAACCGATATTTTTAGAAATTGCCGGTAGTAATGGACATTTCAATCCTTGTAGCTTAAAACGACTTCCAATTCATTCATAATTTATTAATAAAGTCGGAAAACTGAAGATGGAACTCTACGAACGATCTCTTGTACTCGTTTTGTAAAAACTCGAAGAGAATGATGCTGATCTGGTAAAAAGATTTTGTATCCGTTAAAGTTAAAATAGCTGTGTTGGCCGAGTGGGAGATACCTCGACTTTCAAAAGGTCGTGGGTTCGAATCCCGACGTGCATCAATGGATTTTTCTGTTCCAAAAATTTATATGCGCATCAAACACGTGCTTAAAACGGTGAAGGAAAATATCGTGAGGAAACCAGTTAGTATTCTTATAAGCGGCGATGGGCTTGCAACCTGTCACGTATTGAATGCTAACTACTGCAAAATGTGAGCATGTGCCAAATATAATGTTTGGATGTGCCTCAGACTACCCACACTTGACATCTTTAAAGGATCTAAGCGTCTGGAGATCTGAGAGGATGTCTACCGTACTTGGGGATTACAGTCGTAATCCTATTATAGTTAAAATATATCTCTCGCAGACCAACGAAAAATTGTAACTGTTACTCAAAAGTGCGTTGGTTTTATACAAACACTTAAACACAAATTTACTTCATACTAAGAAAGTTTTTAACTGTGCCCACTCTATCCAATATATCTATCTACTAGCTGCTCGCTCCGGCTTTGCACGGGTGGTACCTGGATACAAAGTAGCCTATGTGTTATTCTATAGTATTAGCTATATTACTGTAAAGTTTCATTTTAATCCGTTTAGTAGTTTTTACGTGCAAAAGTAACCAACACACACATACACTCACAAACTTTTGCATTTATAATAATAAGGCGAGTAATAAATGTTTTTGATGAATGCAGAATCATTTTTTCTCAATAACCGCAAAACATACAGTTTTGTTTTTCATGGCCAAAGTTGGCTCTTCAAAAACACGAGTTTCGTTTTTAATCAAAGCTATGAATAGCTAAACAGTTTATTTTTATATAATTCGTAAGATAATCATACTAGCTAAATAAATTACAGACAGTTTCTTTTTAAATTTGATGGTTTTCGAGATAATGCAGTTTTATCACTTTTTCCGTCTTATCCGGGTAGACTCAGCCCATACAAAACGTTAAAAATTTCACCTATCACCTTAATAGGATAATCTGAATCTCGGAAACGGCTTAACGTTTTTCATGAAATTTAGTATGCAGGTGGTTTTGGGGGCGATAAATCGATCTAGCTAGGTTTCATTTTAAGAAAACGTCGTTTGTCCGTGTTTTCAGGCAATGAAAGAACAAAGCAAAGCTCGGTCATTCGGGTACGGAATATTATGTAGGTAAGGGTTTTATTTTTCGATCTTTTTACTAATTACTACGTTGGTAAAATGTTACGAAAAATAAAGAGACGATATTATGTTTTTTAGTTTTATAAACAAAATATTAGTCCGACAGAAATACAAATTGAATAGGACCCGCTTGTGGCTATTCTCCATTCAATATAAAAAAATAATATTAAAAATCGGATAATTAAGTAAAAAGACATGCAATAAAAAAAAAGAAAATTAGATGTATAAACGCCTTGAATTGAGAACTTTTTTTTCGTGGTTTGAATAACAGGTCATCACAAGAAACTCTCGGTGCGCGCGACAGATTCGCACTTGTCCGGTTTTTTTCAATGAAGTGAGTGAGTGAGTGAGTGTCTGTTTTGTATATTTTTATAAAAAAACGCAAAAAATGCAAAAAATATTTTTTAAACTGTCACAAAGTAAATTTTTAGGATTCCGTACCCAAATGGTAAAAACGGGACCCTATTATTAAGACTTCGGTGTCCGTATGTCCGTCTGTCTGTCACAAAACTGTATCTCATGAACCGTGATAGCTAGATAGTTAAATTTTTCACAGGTTATTTATTTCTGTTGCCGCCTTAACAATTAATAAAAACAGAATAAAATAATTATTTAAGTGGGGCTCCCATATAACAAACGTATTTTTTTTGCCTTTTTTTATAGATAATGGTACGGAACACTTGGTGCGCGGTTTTTTTTTTAATTTTAGTCAATATGTCGAGATCAAACAATTACCACCTTCGTCACACAACACGATAGTTAATGCAAACATTTGCCGAATCTCTGATAAACTTACTGTAACGTTGTTTGTCCAAGTGATTTCGACCTTTGAAGCTATGTTGAAAATGTATGAGCTTTTTCTACTATATTTTCTAACATTCATTGTAATATTAGACCCATATTTTTCATTGTAATAAACTATCTCAGTCCTTTCCGGTATTGCATCCAACCCACGGTGACGTTCCGATGAACATTCTATTATTATGAATAGAATTAAAAACAATATTATTTGAGCCATTAAACAGTTTTTTATTTTTATTTTTAAACATAACATGTAAGTATTTATTTATGATCGTTGCAAAAATAAGTACTTGTATTTTATATTGATGTTGTACTTTTTTATACTCGTATCGTTCGAGTTCCTAATGGTAAGTTAATTATGTATATACCTAAATTAACTGTAATAAAGTACACGATAGGTTTCAATATCACGTAGTGTAACTTGAGTGATTGAACTGAAACAGAGCATGCGTATCATGAAAATAATCTGAATATACTAGAGAAGATTTTAATGGTTTCCACCAAAAAACACGATTTTATGTAACTAGATAAACACTGATTTTTAAGGGATTAATTTATAAATTAATTGTTATTTCATTAAAACCTATATATGTATACCTATTTATGAAGAATAAAGGCAAATTGTTGCCTATATATCGTAAAGGTAATCAAACTTGATAATAAATATGTTTACAACATAATTTATTAGTCAGTATTTAATTTTAATATTGCTCTGTTCTCAGCATAGGCCAGTCCTATTATTGACATTTCGGATTAAGGCGCTCCCAGTCGACGATTATTTTTGTTCAAAACGAAAAAAGAAATACTTCTGAACAAGCCACATCTCCTATTTTATAATGTATAGTATATGTGAATAAAGATGTACCCATCTTTAATCACTTCGATAAATAATCCTACCGACCGCTGCAATGACGACAAACACACGTCGGCGAGTGGTCCGCCTTAGCTTTTCGAATAAATTAATGATATAAATTATGTATAATTACTTATCAAAAACCTATTCTAATAAAAATCTAGATCTACATATTACCTATCTTTAACAATAAATCACAAGTTGATTAATAGTAGGTATATAAAATATTTCGATCATAAATTCTAAAACGTATCATTTTGAAATAATATCTTTATCGTGAAAAGTTTCTGCTATTATGTTTTCAGCTTAATAGAAATCTAGGTAGGAACCTGAAGTAATCACTACATAGTATAAAGCAAAGTCGCTTTCCGCTTCCCGCGTCTGTATGTAATATGTATGTATGTATGTTTGCTTATATCTTTAAAACTACAAAACGGATTTTGATGCGGTTTTTTTTATAAATAGAGTGATTCAAGAGGAAGGTTTATATGTATAATACATGCATAATATAGTAGAGAAACACTGATAATTTTAGAGGTTTCTAATGTGATGTCGTAAATAAACACATTTTTTTGCGCTTACATTGCAAATGCTGGCTGAACCCCACGAGATATATCAAAATAATATACTACAGTATTGTATACCTTAAAAACGTCTACAAAAAAGTCCACGATGGTATTAGAAATGTCTTACGCACAGCGAAGCGGGCACGGGTCAGCTAGTATACTTATAAAAATAGGAGATGTGGCTTGTTCAGAAGTATTTCTTTTTTCGTTTCGAAAAAGAGCAATCGTCGACTGGGAGCCTCTTAATCAGTAAATAAAGTAAAATTGTATGTAGAGACCAAGGATAAAGTAAAAAAGGCTAGGTAGTTTATAATCATTTTATTCTTTATAAAATCGTTTGATGCTGGAGCCGAGTTGGACCCAGTAGAATTTGCTTCGATCCAGCATAAATCCAGCTAGATTGAAAATGCTGCTAGATTGCAATCACTATTCATGTTCCTGCTTAATTTTCAACTTAGCTTTTTGTGCTTTTGATTTTGTCTGTATAGTGTTTGCTTCTAATTTATTTTTTTCTCTCTCTTCTTTTCTTCTTTTTATGCCTTCTTCTTTTTCCTGTTTTACGCGATGTTTTTTGCTTTCTATGGATCTCTATTTATCAGAAGTCAATGCAAAATGAGCTCTCTTTAAGTTTCTAACGCCTTTTCGTTGAGGTGATTTTGGCAATACATGGACATCTATATTGCAAAGTAGCCCTCGGTCTTTGCTGCCAATTTCTTACTCATTCCTTCTTTGACAGCTTGTAGGGCCTTTTCTAAGCTTTCCTAGTTGTATACCTTATGCCGGATAGTGTTGTCTCAATTTTTGTGGAAGATCTCTACTATAAAACTTGTTTATTTACATATTTTGTTTAATGGCTATGTAGAGATTACCAACTGCAATTAGTTCTTCTTTCGCAGTATTTTTCTTAAAGGTGACTTCAGCTTTTGCTTTAGTAAATGGAAATAAATTGGAAAAATTCGGGAATGAATAGGTCACGTTGGATACTGATTGATAACCCTGAAAAAATGCAGTGTTTAGTTACCTGTATACTATTAGGACCTACAGAAAGACTACAGATTATTATTGGACCTATCTACGTGATCTTTTAGACAATAAATATTTAAAAAAGCCGTGTTGGCCGAATGGGAGGTAACTCGACTTTCATTTCGAAGGTCGTGGGTTCGAACCCCGGCGTGCATCAAAAGATTTTTCTGTACGAAAAATGTATATGCGCATCATAAACACCTGCTCAAAACGGTGAAGAAAAACATCGTGAGGAAACCAGTTAGTATTCTTGTAAGCAGCGACATGCTTGCAACCTTTCACGTGTGGAATGCTAACTACTGCGAAATGCGGGCCCATCGACCACATAGCCCAGTAGACACCTAATGGCTTCATTTCTTCAAACAAACAATTCAGTCAAATCGTTGAGGTGTGCGGGTCAAGGGGAGCGGTAAAAAATGCATTCTGATTGGCCGGTTCAATGTCACAGCCCGCGGCAGGGCAAGTCGTGAACCGCGTTCGGTGTCTTATATCAGCAGTATAAGCCTAATGTGTTGTTTGAAAGTATTCGCCTTGGATGAGGAGTCTATAGGTTGTGTGGTCGATGTGCGGATGCCAAATGTCAAATTTGGACTAACATCTGAAGATGTCTACCGTACTTAGGAATACAGTTGTGATTCTATATTTTTATGTTTTTATAATAATAATTTGATCATAAAAAAGATTCTGTAGCTCCACAAGGTAAGGTGTAGAAACTGCTATGCTTAGCTGACTCTCAGCTGAGTTCACTCTTTTCTGCGCTGTAGATTGTGGGTTCGATTCCCACTTAGGACAAACATTTGCTTGGTAAACATAGATGCTTGTTTTGTATTTGTTCTGTGTACAATATAAGCTCATAAAAAGTATGTAAGGATTATATTCATTATCTAGTTTTTATGGTAGTTTGGAGGTAGATGGCGCTGTGAGAAATATCCACCAATGTTTATTTATTTGTCTACGAATTAAAAAATAGAAATGTGAGTGTGTGTAAACTCGATTGTTGTTCGTCGTGGTAGTTGCCATCAATAAGTGAACAAAACACTTAACTATGATACGATAGGTATAGGCTAATAGCATGATTATGTTAACTTATATTTTAAGAACTTACAGGTAGTAATGGACATTGTAATCCTCGTAGCCTAAAACGACTTCCAATAAAATCATCTTTGTTGACAAAATCGCAAAACTGAAAATGGAACTCTACGAACGATCTCTTGTACTCGTTGTGTAGAAACTCGTAGAGAACGATGCTGACCTGGTAAAAAATAATATTTGGATCAACTAAAATTAAGCCGTTCTCAACTGTAACTCGTTTGTGTGCAGGCAAAATTATTTGTAAATCGCTGCAAGTTCTACCTGAGCCGGTTTTATGTACATAATATTTATATAGGATACTGCACAAACTGATAGACTGAGTCGTAAACATTGAGTTGGTAAGATCAATTACATTTTAGGGGTTTCGAGTACTTGAAAGGGAAAAATGCACCCTCATGGGATCACTTCATTGTTTGTCTATCAAGTCTCTTTTTATCAAGAACGCGTAGAAGCATATAATGTTAAAAATCAAGTCTTCTAATCAACGCTATTAAAAATTATGGCCATTTAGAATAATTAAATCTGCCAAAACCCCAGACCAAAAATTTATATTTGATGTATCAACACGACAAAAATTTAAATGCCTACTTGAATTAAATTGGGGGGCTTTTCCCTACCCCCTCTAGTAGGTACCTTCCACTTCACATGGAATCAACATTCTGTTTTTTATTGAGATTCGTGAATGTGCTGTTTGTACAATTATGGACTTTTCGTTAAAATGCTTTCGGGACTTTAGGAGTGTGATAGTGTCGTTTCGTCGGGTGACCATAAACAACTTTCAGTGACCGTGACTTTTAAACTTAAATAAACTTTACGGCTAAGACAGTACCTTTTTGCTCAAATCGAAATCAGTTGGTTAGGTTAGAGTAGTGATCAACAACGCGCCAGGCTAGCGAGCAAAACGAGAGTACCGCGGCAGCGGACGCCGCAACGCAAATTTGAGGTCAGAATTAAAAACTTCAATGGTGATTTTCTCGAAAATAAACGTTTTCTTGTGGGGGGGGGGGGGAGTGATAGGGTAGGGTAGCTTTATCCCTCACTTCGTCCCTCCAAATTTATAACTAGTCAAAAACTCTCGGACTATTTTGTCGAATCTTGAATAAACTTACCGAAACATTGTTTGTCCAAGTTATTTTGACCATTGCAGCTATATTGAAAACGTATGGGCCTCTTCTACTGAGTTTTCTAACATTAATTGTAGCATTAGTGACATATTTTTCATTGTAATAAACAACATCACATCTTTCCGGTATTATTTCCAGCCCTCGGCGCCGTTCCGATGAACATTCTACTATTATGAATAGAATTAAAAATAATATTAATTGAGCCATCAAATAGTTATATAAAAACAATATTAAATATAACAAGCATTGCTTTGATAGTTGCAAAAAGAAGTGCAATGTTATAATGGTGTGCGTTTTTATACTCGAACCCGATAGGTATTTGTTCTTACTTATAGTAAGTCTATTATGTACCTTAATTGACTGGTCTAGATGACATAATTGGTTACAATAACACATGGTGTAATTTGAATGACTGAACCAAACATGCATTCGACCTTGAAAATATTTCGAAAACATGGCATATAAATATTTTCTGAATTTATAGATATTTCTGAGAGGATTTTTGTGGTTCTGTATCACTACCAAAATTTGAACAAAAATCATGAATATTTATGTAACTAGACAACATACGTTTATTACCTTAGGTAATTACAATTTATTTATTTTTTTGAAATCGAGACTAAAATATTCCAAAATATTCCTTATACTACGCTCTGAACGTAAGCGATTGTAGCGTAGCTGGTCTAGTAGTTCCTTACAGAGAAGGTTTTGTTTTATCAGTTATACGTATGGAATGCTTACTACTGCAAAAATGTGGGCATATGCCTTATAAAGTAAAAAGTTCATTTATTGTATCCAAAGCTTACGGAATTAAAAGTTACATAAAATTTTTTGTGTTATGTTAAGCTACCCATCTACATTATACGATATACTTATTCACAGTACATACTATAAATAATGTATTTGGTCTTAATTATAATTATTTATTTATAAATTTGTATACATATTATAATATTAGACATTAGTTTTGACAACTGTGTTGCTTTTTGAATTTGTGCTGAAGCTCTTTAGTTATTTTTTTTTATTGCTGTACCTACGTACTTGAGTAGTAGGTACTTTTAACTTTTAATTATTATTCTTGTTTGAGCCTTCACCTTGTTCGATTGGCACCACACTGGAGCTCTACATAGCATTAAGGAAAGGATCATAAAAAAAAAAGGTAGATCCCAAGCCGTGTTTGTTGCCTGATTCTTCTAGGCTTGGTCGCGTGGAATCGGCGTAGCTTCACCTAGTTCCTAAGACGTTTCAAAGTGATCCTTGTGATTTTATTGAAAAAAATGATTTTTGAATTTGAATTTGACTGAATGATACGCATTCTACTATTATTTAATCAGGTCAAGGATGTGAAAAGTGCTTTTTTAAATTATTGAAATTTGGGCAGGACACAGTCTGTCACGGATCGGCTAGTGTGATTAAACTTTAAAAGGCTTGTTGAAAAGGTTTTATTATTTTTATTTTACTATTATTATGAATAAATTTGAAAGTTCTATGGAAAATAGTAGTAAATAATATTTTTTTCTTATATATATAAGAAAAAAATATTATTTACTACTATTTTATAACAGCATCAAAATAGCATTGTAATTCTCTTAATATTGTGCGTGAAAACTTACATTGTTAGTTGGAATGTATAGGAGAACATGTTTTCAACTACAATATTAAGTTTGTTCTTTTATCGCACGGAACCCTCTCCACGCGAGTCCACCTCGCCATATCTTATTCTATCAATTTTAACTATTGCGATGAAGATCTGTCATTACTGGACAAAAATCAGATTGTTACTATGTATTATGGTTCAGTCCAGCAATTTCGTGATTGCTATATTTATTGTTAAGGTAATCAATTAAAATGATAAAAATACATAATATAAAGTAATTATTGTGCATAATGCTTTCATCAGTAATTTACTTCAATAGTGCTTTTTGAACTAACCAAATGGTTTTAACTTCCGCATATTATTTAGATATCAAGCATAATGACATATTTTGCTCTATTATACAGGAAATATACAAAATCTGGAGAGATTAATTGTAATATTAAAAGAACATTATAGCAATGGTTTTCTAAAAATCGGTGCATTTTGGTTTCTTGCCAAACCCTAATTGTTTCAAAAAATACCTATAACAAAGAGCACTTCCTCCGAGGTTTAAGTTGACGGCGATGGGCTTGCAACCTCTCACGTGTGGAATGCTAATCACTGCAAAATGTAGGCATATTAGCCAAATGTATTGTTTGGACGTGCCTCCGACGTGACTCCTTTAGGCATATTCAAGGACCTGAGACATTCGATTAGATGTCTACCGTACTTGAGGAGTCGTGATTCTATTTCATTGAAATAATCACTGTAATCCTGCATTTGCATTGTAATTGTAATTCTCTTAATATTTTCGTGGAAACTTTTATTGTTAGTTGAAATGTATAGGAGAACATGTTTTCAACTACAATATTAACTTTGTTCTTTTATCGTACGGAATAGTCTCCACGCAAGTTTTACTCGCGCTTGTCCGGTTTTTATTTATCTTGTTCTATCAATTTGAACTATTGTGATATAGATATGTCATTGCTAGGCAAAAATCGGATATACATAGTTCCGTACCTATTATGTTTCAGTCCAGCAATTTTGCGATTGCTAGTTATACTTAATGTTAAAATAATCAAATATCCTGATAAAATAAACATTATAAAGTAATTTTACATAATACTATCGTCAGTAATTTACTTTAATAGTGCTCTTTAAATTAACAAAATGTAATAATAATAAACCATTTCCGCATATTATTTAGATATTAAGCATAATGATATATTTTTGGTTATCAAAGTGCTCTATTACAGGAAATATACAAAAAAAAGTATTGATTATTATTTTTGAAGAGATTACTTGTGATATTAAAAGAACATTATAGCAATGGTTTTTTAAAATTCGGTGCATTTTGGTTTCTTGCCAAACCCTAATTGTTTCAAAAAATACTTATAACAAATAGCACTTTCTCCTAGGATTCAGTTGGCGGCGATGGGCTTGCAACATCTCACGTGTGGAATGCTAATCACTGCAAAATGTAGGCATGTGCCAAATGCAATGGTTGGACGTGCCTCTGACTCCTTTAGGCATATTCAATGACCAGACACATCTGGGTGGATGTCTACCGTACTTAAGGATCAGTCGTGATTCTATTTCATTGAAGTAATTACTCTAACCTTATAAATAATAAACTTTATTAGATACGCAACGGAGGTTTCAAACTCTGAAACTAATTAGGTAGGCTCGTATGACCATTTTACCTGGACTTTGTACTGCCTACTCATTAGAGGAAACTATAGCACCCTGAGAAAAAACACTAGAAATGTTTTTATTTACTATCACCATTTCACCATACTATTATCAGGAAACATCCCTTTCGGGCTTAGTTTTTTATTTTTAGGGTTCCGTACCCAAAGGGTAAAAACGGGACCCTATTACGAAGACTCTGCTGTCCATTTGTCCGTCCGTCTGTCTGTGTGTCATGAACTGTGAGATTACTTGAAAGATACAATTTTGAAAAATATATTCCTGTTGCCGCTATAAAAACAATCACTAAAAACAAAATAAAATATATATTAAAGTGGGGCCCCCATAAAACAAACGTGTTTTTTTACCGTTTTTATAGATAATGGTACGGAACCCTTCGTGCATGAGTCCGACTCGCACTTGGCCGGTTTTTTTGTGTTTATAGAAACCAAAATCCGATTGCGACAAAAGGAAGAGTTATGAATCTCGTAGGCCTCATTGCGTAAAGTACAAGCTAACCCGGCGAACTTCGTATCGCTTTAGAATTAACTCCCGTTCCCGTTCCCGTTCCCGTTAAAAAGTATCCTATGTCCGTCTCCTGTTTCCCCACCAATTTTCAGCCAAATCGGTTTAGCTGTTCTTGAGTTGTAAATAGTGTAACTAAAACAACTTTCTTTTATATTTATATATATAGTAATATTATTGTATATTATAGCTAATTGTATCGTATATAAATTAAGCGTGATTCTTTGTAACCACATGCAGCCAAAAATACTAAACCGATTTAACTTTTATCTAAATCCAGAGATGGTTCTAGAATAAATGACGTCACAAAACCAAAACTGTATTAGATTGGTATGACTTCAATTAAAATACCATTTTTTAGGGTTTCGTAGTCTACAAGACAAGAAACCCTTATAGTTTCGGCATGTCAGTACGTCCGTCCGTCCGTCTGTACGCAGTTTAACTCAGGTACTATCAGTGCTAGAAAGTTATATGAGTTTACGAGTAATGGACGTTATAGTCGACCAACTTATAAAATGTACTTGAAAAAGAAATAATTTACAAATACCATTGAACATTACTTATACATATAACGTTGTTAGCTGTGTAAACTACAAAATCCTACATTACACGTGACCCGACACGCATCCTAGATTATTTTTACAATCGATCGATTTAGTAAACCATTTTAAGTGGTGAAACGTTGAATGGTGTGTGTGAGTGAACCCAATAACTTGTAAATAACCCAAATTTGCCGCACTTAATATCTGCCGCCATAGGCTCCAGCCTACTCATCCTGGTGATTAATCCACCACTGTAATAGCGGACTCGCTATATAAACGATGATTTTTAGGGTTCCGTACCCAAAGGGTAAAAACGGGACCCTATTACTGAGACTTCGCTGTCCGTCTGTCTGTTACAGGGCTGTATCTCATGAACAGCAATAGCTAGGCAGTTAAAATTTTCACAGATTATGTATTTCGGTTGCCGCTATAACAACAAATACTAAAAACAGAATAAAATAAATATATAAGGGAGGCTCCCATACAACAAACGTGATTTTTTTGGCCGTGTTTAGGGTTCCGTACCCAAAGGGTAAAATCGGAACCCTATTACTAAGACTTCGCTGTCCGTCTGTCTGTCCGTCTGTCTGTCTGTCTGTCACAGGGCTGTATCTCATGAACCATGATAGCTAGACAGTTGAAATTTTCACAGATTATGTATTTCTATTGCTGCTCTAACAACAAATACTAAAAACAGAATAAAATAAATATTTAAGTGGGACTCCCGTACAACAAACGTGATTTTTTTGCCGTTTTGATAATAGTACGGAACCCTTCGTGCGCGAGTCCGACTCGCACTTGGCCGGTTTTTTATAGATTTGGTACGGAACCCTTCGTGCGCGAGTCCGACTCGCACTTGGCCGGTTTTTTATTGTAATTTAAATGGACTTTGTTTGAATGTATTTGCACTAGTAGTATAGCACGGTTGCCGGATCTAGATCTAGACGAACGTGAAGCTAGTAGATTGGCTGCTACACAATTTTCAACTTTATGCAGTGACACAAAACAATTTTTGTGAGTAGTTCGTCCCGAACTGAGACTATCGAGATTTTCCGTTTTTTAGTAGTTGCTACTAAAATGAGCAAGGTAAGGCTATAAGCTTAGTCCTTATTTTATAATACAGATAAATAAATAACTAAAAAACTTTTTTAGGTTTGAGTATCTTCCCTAGAGCCTGTGATTAAGAATACACATTTGAATTATTGTTAACTTTATTTATTTCACACACAGAAGTTTACAAATAGTTTTTTAGTTTTAGAAAAAGAGTTCGTCTGTCTTCCATTCAACACCATAATTTAATGTGGAGAATTGAACCTGCATGAATATCAATCAGCTGCAACTTTGGCGAGGGTTTGATAAGGATTTTCGGAACTAAATTCCTCAAACGTGAAGTCTATATAAATAAATTATAACGTTTTTATACAAGGTTGTATTAAAACAACTACCGAAAACTGAATGTTCAGACCATGCATATTAATTGCTCATCACTAAAATACGATAACCCTCTCTAACTTCTAACCTTATCCCACTTCTATGGCACAACATGTTGCAAATTGATTTGACTTGGGGTATTTTACAACCGACCGCCTCCTTGACGTCAAACCTCTTTGGGAATGCTAAGGCGCTTCCAGTCGACGATTGTTTTTGTTCGAAACGAAAAAAGAAATACTTGTGAACAAGCCACATCTCCTATTTTATAATGTATAGTATATGTGAATAAAGATGTACCCATCTTTAATCACTTCGATAAATAATCCTACCGACCGCTGCAATGACGACAAACACACGTCGGCGCGGCTTTTATGGAATCTATACCTTTACTCAACGCTCTAAAGTGTTGAGTTCGGGTATACCATAAAAATATGTACCGCCTTTTGGAGGATTTTAAAATATACCTGACTGCAACATACGTTTTGAGGATACTTTAAAAATATGAACCGTCGTGTTAAGGATTTCAAAATATACCCGACCGCAACATCCGTTTGGGGTAGGTATCAGATAAAGGGACGTGTATTTTATAGGTTAGGTTAGATTAGTATACTAAATCTGAATGTATACCCGATATCAACACGCGACAGTGACGTCACAAATGTTAGATAAAGGTACGCTTTATTGAAATGATTTTAGTTTACTGGTTTTGAAAATATACCCGACGGCAACGCGGTCTCTGACGTCATGAGAGTTGTGTGAAGGTATAGTTTCCATATATGCGTCGGCGCGTGGTCCGCCTTAGCTTTTCGAATAAATTAATGATATAAATTATGTATAATTACTTATCAAAAATCTATTCTAATAGAAAGTATTCTAAGAATTCTAGATCTACATATTACCTATCTTTAACAATAAATCACAAGTTGATTTTAATAGTAGGTATATAAAATATTTCGATCATAAATTCTAAAACGTATCATTTTGAAATAATATCTTTATCGTGAAAAGTTTCTGCTATTATGTTTTCAGCTTAATAGAAATCTAGGTAGGAACCTGAAGTAATATACTTATAAAAATAGGAGATGTGGCTTGTTCAGAAGTATTTCTTTTTTCGTTTCGAAAAAGAGCAATCAGCGACTGGGAGCCCCTACTTGTTGTCGGCGGCAGGTTGAACAAAAATAACGAAAATATAAGCAGTCAATTTCAACTTCATAATTTTGTTCCATTTCCAAAATCCCGATGCCTGAATGAAGATAGTAATTTTGCAAATAGATTCAGGGGAGTTAGCACGAACCACTATCGTATCGACAACTTATCGTCCAAATTCCATAACGGACACTTTTGTTTACTATAATATATAATCGTGAATTTTTGCGGAAGACCTCTATCGAACTCGTTTATTTAAATATTACGGATTAAGGGTGAGTTTCCACCTAAGCGGATTTTATAGGATTGTCATAGGGATTCCAAATGAATTTTTCGTTTTTAGAATCGATAAAATAAATATCCTTCGAGATGAAGAAACTGTGCGGAGCAGTCCAAACACTGCACTCGAATATTTGAGCGCTGTGATTGGTTCTATCGCACAGCTTAGCGCAGCGCTTAGATGGAACTTCACCCTAATCCATTTCACGTCCAAGTATATCGGGTGTATTTAGAGCACTCCTGAAAACTAAATGACAATAGGTACAAATGTTAGGTTTAAAGAATTTTATTTCTCATAAAAACACAGAGTTCACTTAAAATGAGATACAAAAATAATATTTAAATATTAATTATAGTACGAATGTTTCTATTGAAACCTTAGAGCAACACGGGCTTCCTACGGAAGGGAGTAGCCATTTGCTGCGGTCCCCTCTGTCAAAGTACAAGCCCAAGTGGGCATACATATTTTATAAACTGTCAATGTGTGAGTCATCTGTACACGAATTATTAGTGTATTGTTGGATTGTTTATGTGTTAACGTCATCATTACAGTCAGTTGGCAGTTTTGTTTTTGCATGTAAGTATGCGGAACTGCACTTGTGTGCACATTTCCCCCCGCAACAAACGCCAGAACTATTTTAATAGTAATCTATCGCTAACACTGACTACTCCCTTCAGTAGGAAGCCCATGTTGCTCTAAGATTGAAACACTACTTTCTTCATCTCGAAGGATGTTTTTTTTATTTTTCGATGCCTAAAACGAAAAATACAATTAGAAACTCTATGACAATCCTATAAAATCCACTTAGGTTGAAACTCACCCATAATCCATAATATTTCAATAAACGAGTTTGATAGAGATCTTCCACAAAAATTGATACAAAACCAATAAAATCTGGCCCGATTTTAATGGTTTTATCGCTATCATATACGAATAGTGTTGTGGAAGATCTCTATCAAACTTGTTTATTTAAATATTTTGTTTAATGGATATGTAAAGGTTACCAACTGCAATTAGTTCTTCTTTCGCTGTATTTTTCTTGAAGGAGAATTCCGCCTTTGCTTTAGTAAATGGGAATAAATTGGCGAAATTCGGAAATGAAAAGGTCACGTTGGTTACTGATTGATAACCCTGAAAAAATGCAGAGTGATTAGTTACCTATATACTAGTAGGACCTGCTGATAGACTGCATACTATATTAGACCTACCTACGTGAACTTTGAGTTCTTTAGATAATTTTTATGTAAAAAAATGAAAAATGAAAAAATATTTATTTCAACTATAAGAACAAGGAACTTATCTAAACATAAATAAATAGCTAAATTATAGCTAATTATAGTAGGTACAGATCTAAAATAAAAGGTTGTCTGTGGTCCCCGCACTAAGCAAGCCTGTATCGCGGAAACCAGCCTACGATTAACGAGTTTACTTATTGACACAACAGTCTTTCTAAATCCTTACTAAAGTAGGTATTAAATAAATATTAAATAGTTAAACAAGATAAGGTGTGAAAGGGCTGCTTCATAGCTCAGGTGACCCTATTTCTTGCTTAGTAGATTATGGGTTTGATTCCCAATTAAGACAAACATTTGTTGATAAACATAGATTCTTGTTTTGCATCTGTTCTGTGTACAATATAGGCACATAAAAAGTATATAAGTATTCTATTCGTTATTTAGTTTCCATAGTAGTTTTAGCGGTGTGCCGCTGGGAATATTCTCATTCCCAGTAATTTACCAACTAGTAAATTACTAGTAAATTTTCATTGTGCCCGGGATTATTCCCCAAAATTGCTTAAAGTTCCCGTACCAAACTTTATCTTCATATAATTCTTTTATTCAAAGAATCACATTTATCTAACTTTGAGCTACCTACCGCCGAACTTGAATCTGAAATAACAAGAACTATTGAAATTGACGACCACCTTGATGCAAAAAGTTTAAAACTTTAAAATAGGTACCTACTGTAACTTAATAATATATTTATGTTTATTGAGTTATTGTGTTGATTAAAAGTATAAACAAATGCTTATTTTGTATTTTCATGTTTTATTTTTAGGTTAGTAACTTTAAGAATATTCCAAGGAAAAATTTAAATTTATTCGAAAATCCCGGGCACATTGGAAACATTGGGAATTTTAGTATGAAAATGTTGTAGTTTTGGTTGAAATTACTGTCAGTGATGTATTTTTACAGGTTTATTAAAACCAGTAAGTAATTTGGAGGTAGATGGCGCTGTGGGAAATATCCACCAATGTTTATTTATTTGTCTACGAATCCAATCAGAAATGTGAATGTGTGTAGAAACTCGATTGTTGTTCGTCGTGGCAGTTGCCACCATTACGCGAACAAAACACTTAACTATGATACGATAGGTATAGGCTAATAGCATGATTATGTTAACTTATATTTTTATAACTTACAGGTAGTAATGGACATTGTAATCCTCGTAGGCTAAAACGACTTCCAATAAAATCATCGTTGACAAAATCGCAATACTGAAGATGGAACTCTACGAACGATCTCTTGTACTCGTTGTGTAGAAACTCGAAGAGAATGATGCTGATCTGGTAGAAATATTTTGTTTCAACTAAAATTAAGCCATTTATTACATGGACGAACAAAAAACCCCTTTGTCAACTGTGTCTCATTTGAGCGCTGGCACAAACATTTGTAAATCGCAGCAAGTTCTACCTTAGCCGGTTAAATGTACATAATGTTTAAATGGAGAATACTGCACAAACTGACAGACTGAGTCTTAAATATTGAGTTGATAATGGGAAAAACAGAACCCTCATGGAATCACTTTATTGTATGTATGTGAATTTTAAAATTAATATCAAGTGAAGAAGAAAGATATTAAAAATGATGGCCATTTACAATAACGAAGTTTTTAAAAACCCAAGATCTTCACTACATAGTATAAAGCAAAGTCGCTTTCCGCTTCCCGCGTCTGTATGTATGTATGTATGTATGTTTGCTTATATCTTTAAAACTACACAACGGATTTTGATGCGGTTTTTTTAAATAGATAGAGTGATTCAAGAGGAAGGTTTATATGTATTAAACCCGTGCGAAGCCGCTAGTATAGCATAAAGATAAACAAAAACTGATAATTAATATTCAAAGTATCAACACGACAAAAATTTAAATACCTACTTAATAATTACGTTTAAAAAAATTAAAAGATGATAATGTTTCGACTAATCGAAAAGTGAAGAGACGATGTTCATTTTTAGGGTTTCGAATTCTACAAGGAACCCGTATCGTGCGCAGGTTAGCTCATAGACTCTTAGAACTAGAAAGTTGTAATTTGGCATTAATACACACATATTAGTCACGCCCAGAAAGTGGTGGTAGTGGCTTATGGCTTTAGTGTATTGCCAATCGATTTTGAGATTTCTGGGGGTTGAATTAAATTGGGGGAGCTTTTCCCTACCTCCTAGTAGGTACCTGCCACTTCACATGGAAACAACATTCCGTTTTTCATTGAGATTCGTGAATGTGCTCCGTTTGTACAATTTTGGACTTTTCGTTAAAATGCCTTCGGGACTTTAAGAGTGTGATAATGACGATCCGTCGGGTGACCATAAACAACTTTGAGTGACAGTGACCTTTGACTTCAAATGAACTTTACGGCTAGGACAGTTCCTTTTTGCTCAAATCGAAATCAGTTGATTGGATTATAGTCGTGATCAACAACGCGCCAGGCAAGCGAGCAAAGCGAGCGTACCTCGGCAGCGGCCACCACAGCGCAAAAGTCAAAGTTGATTTTCTCGAAAACTATACAATTTCTTGTTGGAGTAGTGATAGGGTAGAGTAGCTATCTCCCCTCGCTTCGTCTCTCACCTGGTCTCGTCTCTCGCAAATGTTTTTCGGGAAACTTTCCGCTAAGTCACATAATTACCGCCTTCGTCATATAACATTTTTCGTCAATGCAATCATTTGCCAAATCTTGAATAAACTTACTGTTACATTGTTTGTCCAAGTTATTTTGACCATTGCAGCTATATTGAAAATGTATGGGCTTCTTCTACTGAGTTTTCTAACATTCATTGTAATATTAGAAACATATTTGTCATTGTAATAAACCACATCACATCTTTCCGGTACTACATCCAGCCCTCGGAGCCGTTCCGATGAACATTCTACTATTATGAATAGAATTAAAAATAATATTATTTGAGCCATCAAATAGTTAAATAAAGACAATATTAAACATAACACGTATTGCTTAGTGAAAGGTACCAAAGGAAGTGCAATGTTGTAATGATGTTGTGCGTTTTTATACTCGTAAGTACCCGATAAGTAATTATACTAAGTCTATATACCTAAATTTACTTTGATATAGTAAATTAGTGGTTACAATAACACATGGTGTAATTTGAATGGGCGAACTAAAATTGCTTTCGGCTTTGAAAATATTCTGAAAATAGGCATATAAATATTTTCTGAACATAAAGATGATTTTTATGGTTCCGTACCACCACCAAATTGGACCAAACAACATGAATTTACTATAAAATTGGTATTCACTAAAATTCATGTTATGAATGATTTTTATTACAACATAAGCTAGCTGATTGTTACCTGATTCACCTAAGCTTGGTCATGAGAAACAGTCGTAGCTTCACTTAGCAATTAAGACGAAGAATTTTGATTACATGGGGGGTAAAATAGAACATAAAATTTTTTTTTGTAAACTCTACCATTGTGATAATTATATAAAATTAAACAGCTTTTTGAAAAGATTTTAATTTTTTATTGAAATTTAAAATTAATAAATTCAAAGTATATAGAAATTGATTAAAATTGACAATTCCTGTCGCTCGCCTCTAATACTACTGGGTCTAATTAATAAAAACAACAGAAAATAGTTTTTTACTTTTAGATGGTGTATACAGTGGTGAATATACATATGTAGGTAGATAGATAGAAGATAGAAAATACTTCATTGCACACCATAAAAAGAAATAAAACATATATAATAAGAATACACAACAAAAAAACTATGCTGAACAATGGGCGGTCTTATCGCTTATCAGCGATCTCTTCCAGACAACCTTTGGATGGAGAAGTTCTGATGATATTATATGGGGTATTGATGATGCAATTTTATAATGAGACTTACATATATGACATAAATGAAATAAAAATAAAATAACTACTTAATACATATTTATGGAAAAAGAAAAATAAAGCAAACAACTCAGCGACAACAGGACAGATAGTGTTCCCTTAACATGGATTTAAAAATAGGGAGAGATTTAGCACTCCTAACAGTCACAGGCAGCGCATTCCACAACCGAGCAGCCTGCACTGTAAAAGAGTTATCATAATAGGAGGAGGAGTGAACAGGTGTCTTAAGTTGGAAAGTTTCGGGGGAGCGCAAGGAACGAGGGTTGGATTGATGGAGGAATTGGAAACGTTCTTTAAGATAGGAAGGTGAAGAAGGGTTAAATAAAATATTATATAAAAGATTTAAAAAGTGAGTATTCCGACGAAGACGTATGGGTAACCACTTGAGCTTACTGCGAAACTCCGAAACATGATCATACTTGCGTAAACCAAATATGAATCGTATTCCGAAGTTTTGCAGTCGCTCCAGTTTATTTAGCTGCTGTTCATTAAGGTCTAAGTAACATGAATCAGCGTAATCCAGAATTGGAAGAAGGAGTGATTGTGCAAGCGAGATTTTTGTGGCAATGGGAAGGAAGTTCCGTAACCTTCTGAGAGAACCCACTGAGGCAAACATACGACGGCTGATTTCAGTAATCTGCGGTCCCCACGAAAGTTGCCTGTCGATGAGTACGCCTAGATTTTTGACCGTTTCACTCAGAACTAAGTGAGATCTATTAAAAACAACTTGAGGAAGACTAGTCCAATCTATCTTGGATACCATTCGCGAGCCCCCAACTACAATGACTTGAGTTTTGAGAGGATTTACCTGGATGCCGTACGCTTCACTCCAATCTAGAATACTACCCAAGTCACTGTTTAGAGAATGTATCGCTTCAGATAGCTGTTCTACTGTGGCTTGTGTGTATATCTGGAGATCGTCTGCATAGAGGTGGTACGATAGAGTAAGATGTTGAGAGATTGAATTAATGAAAATTGAAAAAAGAAGAGGTGATAAAACGCCACCTTGCGGTACACCAGCAGATATACTACTCCACGCTGAGTAGTTATCGTCAATGCAAATACGCTGCCGACGCCCATACAGGTAACTTTGAAACCAATCAATCGCCGTTGTAGAGATGTTAAGAGAGCGTAGGATACCAAGGAGGACTTCAAAATCTACATTATTAAAAGCGTTGCTGAAATCTAACAGTGACAATACGGTCACTCGTCCATGGTCCATGCCATAGCGAATGTCATCAGTTATTTTGACTAACGCTGATGCTGTACTGTGGCCAGGACGGAAACCGGATTGGAAAGGATTAAGGAGATTGTTTTTAGTAAGGAAAAGAGTGAGTTGCTGATGAACGAGGCGTTCGAGGACTTTAGATAAAAAGGGAAGAATGGAGATCGGACGGAAATCTGAGAAAGAAGCTGGATTCAATTTTTTAGGATGAGGAGTAACCTGTGCTTCTTTCCAGAGAGTACAAGGTGATCATGGTAATTCTCTTATTATTATGCGTACATTCTTACATTATTAGTTGAAATGTATATGTTTTTAACTACAATGTTAAGTGTGTTCTTGTAACGTACGGAACCCTCTCCACGCGAGTCCGAGGACTCGCCTCGAGTTCTACTCGCCCTTGAAAATTGATTGAGTAACATAAAAACCAGTAGAGGTTTTTATTTATCTTACTCAATCAATTTTAACTATTGTGATGAAGATCTGTCATTGCTGGGCAATTAACTGATTGTTACGTAATACTCGTATGTTTAAGTCCAGCAATCTTGCGATAGCAATCGCAAAATGTATTGATATTATTGATAAAAATACATTTATAAAGTAATTGTACATAATACTTTCGTCAGTAATTTACTTTAATAGTGCTCTTTGAACTAACAAAATGGTTTAAACTTCCGCATATTATTTCGATATTAAGCATAAATGATATATATTTTTGGTTATCAAAGTGCTCTATTACAGGAAATATACAAAAAAGTAATGATTATTATTATTTTTGAAGAGATTACTTGTGATATTAAAAGAACATTAAAGCAATGGTTTTCAAAAATTCGGTGCATTTTGGTTTTTTGATAAACCCCAATGTTTCAAAAAATACTTATTAATTAAGAGGGGTTCCTCCTAAGATTCAGTTGAAGTCAAGGTCTATAGTTGAAAACCACTATCATTGCCCATAAATTTTGAAGGTTTCTCTCGATTTCCTTGAGATCCCATCATCAGATGCTGACTTGGTGGTAATGGGACCACCTCGGAAGTATAATAGGCTTTCAAATATATATATTTTTGTAAATCCATGCACAAACGCCGGAGTAATCGCATAACACAGCACACAAAAAAAAAAAACCTTTTTGAAGTCGGTTAAAAACAGAATAAAATAAATATTTAAGTCAACATATTTATGTTGACAACTATACAACAAACGTGATTTTTTTGCCGTTTTTATAGATAATGTGGTACGGAACCCTTCGCGCGCGAGTCCGACTCGCACTTGGCCGGTTTTTTTTTGTTAATTCTTACAGCCAACGATTTAAGTATCTAACTAATCGTCCAAATTCCAAAACGGACACTTTTATTTACTATAATATTATGTATATATGTTATACCGTTGATTAGCGTTCATTATGGCCTTCTCTATTGTCTGTATAGTGCCATTGTTACAGGGTTTCCAAATATGTATCCAAAAAACATCAAGATGAAGAAAGTTTGTTTTCAATTATGAAAATTCGTAATTAATTCGTTCAGTTTTCAGGAGTGGTCTAAATACACTCGATGTACTTGCAAGTGCAATGGATTAGGGTGAAGTTCCATCTACGCGGAGCTGTGCGTAGCTGCACTAAGCTGTGCGAGCGAACCAATCAGAGCGCTCAAATATTCGAGTTTCAAGATGTCGAACGCTGTGCGCACAGCTACGCTTCGGTGGAAACTCACCCTTAGTCCGTAATCACTACATAGTATAAAGCAAAGTCGCTTTCCGCTTCCCGCGTCTGTATGTATGTATGTTTGCTTATATCTTTAAAACTACACAACGGATTTTGATACGGTTTTTTTTAATAGATAGAGTGATTCAGGAGGAAGGTTTATATAATAACATGCTACCCGTGCGAAGCCGGGGCGGGTCGCTAGTATTTAATAAACAAGTTTGATAGAGATCTTCCACACAAATTGAGACAAACCAATAAAATCTATTTGTATCTTTCTATATTGTAACATAGCCGAAACGTCGGGAAAGTAAATTAAAGGTAATTACGTGATAAAGACCCGTGTCAAAATCTATAGTTACAATAAAATCTAGTCCGATTTTAATGGTTTTATCGCTATCGTATGCGGAATAGAGTTGTCTCATTTTTTGTGGAAGATCTCTATCAAACCCGTTTATTTAAATATTTTGTTTCAAGGATATGTAAAGATTACCAACTGCAATTAGTTCTTCTTTCGCTGTATTTTTCTTGAAGGAGAATTCCACCTTTCCTTTAGTGAATGGGAATAAATTGGCAAAATTCGGGAATGAAAAGGTCACGTTGGTTACTGATTGATAACCCTGAAAATGAAATGTAATTAGTTACTTATACTAGTAGGACCTAAGACTACAATAAATTATATTAGACCTACCTAAGTGGACTTTTAGTTCTGTAGATAATAATAATTATAAGGATTCTATCCGATATCTAGTTTCCATAGTAGATTGGAGGTAGATGGCGCTGTGAGAAATATCCACTAATACTTATTTATATGTCTACGAATCCAATCAGAAATGTGAATGTGTATACCCGATTGTTGTTTGTTATGGCAGTTGCCACCCTTACGTGAACAAACCACCGCACTATGATACGAGTAGGTATGTAAAAGTGCATAGCGTGATTATTATGTAAACCAATATTTTTATAGAACCTACACGCAGTAATGGACATTGTAATCCTCGTAGCCTAAAACGACTTCCAATAAAATCATCTCTGTTGACAAAATCACAAAACTGAAGATGAATCTCAACGAACGATCGTTTGTACTCGTTGTGTAGAAACTCGAAGAAAATGGCGCTGATCTGGTAAAAACAATTTGTTTCAACTAAAATTAAGCCATTTATTACACGGACGAACAACGATATTAGTACTTAAAATTTACTTCTAGTTTACGAGTAATCGTCGAGCAACTTAGAAAATACATTTTATTAGTTGGTCGATGATTACTCGTAAACTTGTAAAGCCTACTTAGCCGTGATAGTTTTCCTTTAAAATTCGTTATATGTACTACTACCGTGAACTTACTGTAACATTGTTTGTCCAAGTCATTTTGACCATTGCAGCTATATTGAAAACGTATGGGCTTCTTCTACTGAGTTTTCTAACATTTATTGTAATATTAGAAACATATTTATCATTGAAATAAGTCAAATCACATCTTTCCGGTATTGCATCCAGCCCTCGGAGCCGTTCCGATGAACATTCTACTATTATGAATAGAATTAAAAATAATATTATTTGAGCCATCAAATAGTTAAATAAAGACAATATTAAACATAACACGTATTGTTTAGTGCGAGGTACTAAAGTAAGTGCAATGTTATAATGATGTTATATGTTTTTATACTTTGACCCGATAGGTATTTGTTCTTTAAGTCTATGTACCTAAATTTACTGGGATTGAGTATAATATCATTGGTTACAATGGTGTAATTTGAACGCTCGAACTAAATTTGCATTCGGCCTTGAAAATATTCTGAAAACATGGCATATATACATCGACTACATAGCCTAATAGACGCCTAATGGCTTCATTTCTTCAAACAAACAACTCTGTCAAGTCAGTGAGGTATGAGGTACGGGGGGAGCCAGAAAAAATGCATTCTGATTGGCCGGTTCAAAATGACGTGATTCACTAGGGATGGGAAGTGTTGTCATCAGTTGTCGATAGCAGTCAGAGGCACGTCCAAATATTATATTTGGCACATACCCACATTTTGCAGTATAGTTAGCAGTCCATACGTGACAGGTTACAAGCCCATCGCCGCTTATGAAAATACTAACTACTGGTTTCCTCACGATGCGATGTTTTTCTTCACCATTTTAAACACGTGTTTTTGATCTATATATATGTATAAAAATCAATTGCTGTTCGTTAGTCTCGCTAAAACTCGAGAACGGATTTATTTTATCTTGGTCTTGAAATGTTCGTGGAGGTCTATGAAGGTTTAAAAGGTGAAAAAAGCCCTTTTCTTTTTCCCATACAAAAGTTAAAAAAACGTAGAGTCTATTGAGCTTTATTAGGTTTGATAAAACGGGAACGGGATCGGGAACGGGAACGGGATCGGAAACGCGAACGCGAACGCGAACGCGAACGGGAACGGGAACTAATACTAAAGCGATAATATTATAAATGCGAATAGCAAATAGGTTACTTCATATCCATGTAGGTACAACGCGAGCGAAGCCGCGGACGGAAGCTAGTTGGCAATAAGTAGTTTTACTAGTTAGGTCCAACTGTTGTTGTTACTACTATGTAGGTTTATCGATCATCAATTACTTTTGACAACACTATTGACTTTTGACAAGGAAAATAACCAGTGTAACTTGAGCTTGTGGTAATGGTTTTTTAGCATAAACAGACGAGATGTGCACGGGTCAAGGAAGTGGTCGGTACTACTGCAGGTTTGACGCGCGGTATTTTTTATCGGCCGTATAAGCCTGATGTTTTGGATGACAGTGTTCGCCTTGCATGCGGTGTCTTCTGGGCTATGTAGTCGATGCATATATATATATATATATTTGCTGAACATATAGAGGATTTTTATAGTTCCGTATCACCACCAAATTTGACCAAAAATTTATCACAAAATCAAGTTTACTTATGACCTATATATCAATAAGAGGCAAATAAAAAATCGATTTCAAAATTCATAGGACAACATTATTTACAAAGAGAATATTTAAACATTCAAAGGAAACCCTTACTCTCAGTTCAGAAAAATCTATTAGATAAAAAAAACCGGCCAAGTGCGAGTTGGACTCGCGCACGAAGGGTTCCGTACCATTATCTATAAAAAACAGCCAAAAAATCACGTTTGTTGTATGGGAGCCACCCTTATGTATTTATTTTATTATATTTTTAGTATTTGTTGTTATAGCAGCAACATAAATACATAATCTGTGAAAATTTCAACTGTCTAGCTATCACGGTTCATGAGATACAGCCCTGTGACAGACGGACGGGCAGACAGACAGACAGACAGACAGACATACAGACAGACAGACAGACAGACAGACAGACAAGACAGACAGCCAAACTACTGAGCCTAATTAAAAAAAACAACAGAAAATAGTTCTTTACTTATTAAAGATAGACAAGATGGTGGATGTACGTACAAGGTGATTTACAAAATAACATGGTAGTTAGTTCTCTCAATATTAAGCGTACAAACTTACATTGTTAGTTGGAATGTACATGTTTTCAACTACAATGTTGAGTTTGTCCTTTTAACGTTCGGAACCGTCCCCGCGCGAGTTCTACTAGCCCTTGTCCAGTTTTTAATATAACATGTTCTATCAATTTTAACTATTGTGATGAAGATCTGTCAATGCTGGGCAATTAACTGATTGTTACGTATTATGTTTCAGTACAGCAATTTTGCGATTGCTATATTTATTAATAATCTTGATAAAAATACATCTATAAAGTAATTATTGTACATAATACTTTCGTCAGTAATTTACTTTAATAGTGCTCTTTGAATTAACAAAATGGTATCAAAGTGCTCTATTACAGGAAATATAAAAACAAATATTGATTATTATTTTTGAAGAGATTACTAATTGTGATATTAAAATAATATTATAGCAATGATTTTCTATAATTCGGTGCATTTTGGTTTCTTGCCAAACCCTAATTGTTTCAAAATTTACTTATAATAAGGAGCACTTCCTCCTAGGATTCACTTGGCGGCGATGAGCTTGCAACCTCTCACGTGTGGAATGCGAATCACTGCAAAATGTAGGCATGTACCAAATGCATTGTTTGGACGTGCCTCCGACCCCATTTAGGCATATTCAAGGACCAGAGACATCTGAGAGAATATA
The DNA here is from genome assembly GCA_912999785.1 of Hydriomena furcata. Classification (NCBI taxonomy): domain Eukaryota; kingdom Metazoa; phylum Arthropoda; class Insecta; order Lepidoptera; family Geometridae; genus Hydriomena; species Hydriomena furcata. The sequence goes on along the minus strand of OU538834.1, from coordinate 686,037 downwards.
AAATGAACTTGGGGATTACAGTTGTAATATTATAATACATTTATAAAAATCACTTTTTAGCATTTAATTTAATTTTACGTAATGAAATATTAGTTTTATGAGATAATGCTAACATGAAACAACTTATGATATGTGACCTTATGCCCTGATGTCGTGTTGTATGGATCTGTGTGTTGGGATATGAAATGAATAAAATATTATTAAAAAAAAACCAAAAATAAAATTTTATAATCCCAGGGCTCTAGTACTCGTCAAGACAAATCCAACGAGCCCAAACATGGCGTGATTATGTTGTGTAGTTTAGGAGTTTCTATAGCTAAAACTAAGCTACATCATTAGACCAGCTCGCTAGACCATAAATATTACATTGTCATTGGAGATTGATAGGTATGCGAAGTTTTAACTCAATCAGACTTTTTACTGAAGAGTTCCATTAAACAGCTCCAGATTTTATTATCAGATCAACTCGCTGCTGTCACCATACTATTGAACTGTCAACGTAGTTACATAGGAATGCAAAATTTAAGCTTTATCGGTTGAGGATAACACTTCAAAATTGAGTTGTAAGATTCCACCCGAACAAACATAGTTGCAATAATACATACATTGCTAGTTAAATAAAAGCTTGTAAAAAAGAGTGCGGCGGAGATGCGAATTTTGAAATGGATGTGTGAAGAGACGGATGGATAAAATTAAGAATAATATATGTATATCAGAGAAAGTTTGGAAGTAAAGATGAGGAGCAATAGGTTAGCATGGTACGGGCATGTTATGAGGAGGGAAGAACGTCTTAGGACGAGAAGAATATTAGGTGTGAATGTGGATGGATGTAAAAGTAGAGGTAGGCTAAAGAAAAGATGGACTTTGTGAAAGATGACATGCGTAAGAAAGGAGTGAGGGGTGAGATGACGGCTAAACACATGTTGTACCGACCCCACTTAAGTGGGATAAGGGCAGGAAGATGATGATTCTAACATAAAATGGATTATTGTGGAATCTATACCGGAAGCAAGTTATATTGGCGGTGACTATGCGATTGGTGAAAACTTATTAGGACTTGGTTATTATGTTATAATAGTAAAATTAAGTTTTAGCATTAAAGGCTTATATTATTATTAGCCTTATGTAAACTGTTAGCAGGAATTTATTATTTGTTGTTATAGCGGCAACAGACTAGCTATCACGTTTCATGAGATACAGCTTTGTGATAGACAGACAGACAGACAGACAGACAGACAGACAGACAGACGGACAGCGGAGTCTTAGTAATATAGTCTCGATTCTCTCGGTTCCGTACCCAAAGGGTAAACCTTTGGGTACGGAACCCTAAAAAGCACTAGTTGAAGTACGATGACGTCAAATAGCCTCAGTTATAAAAAAAACAGTGCGGTGAAAGGATTCAAGTTACACAAGAAAGTACGTAAACTCATCTCTATCATTACCGTGCAAAGTGACTCGGAAACTAAATTATTTTCGCGTGTAAACTAACTCGCAAGTTCATCAGCAAGTCCTCAAACTTAGCTCCAGCCGATAATCCATAACCTCTCAGGAAGCAAGTCGGTTAAAACTTGTTTGAGCCAAAATTGGCGGTACAACAGACTGCAGGGTAGTTCCATTTAATTTTGATGGAGATCTGGTGGCTGATGGTTTACGAAGTAGAGCCATTCCTCATTATATGTGCCTATTGATATAGATTTCGAAGTGTTTTTTTCACGAATGCAGTTTATTTTCGTCACGAACGTGTTGTTACTTCAATCACTGCAATGATACTGGCTTGAATAAATCTGTTTTTTTTTTGTACGAAAACGTAAAAAAATATATCCCAGGTTATGTTTTTCAAACAGTAAAAATAGTCTTTTATATACAATTATTACTCTGGTATAACATTGCGTCTGTTCGAATCCACTCTGAGTAGATACTCTTTTTCTTTGTTCCGGCTACGCCATTATTGATTAAAATCAATTACAACGGCCATAATCCGTCACGTGCTAGAGAGTATCAAAGTAAATCTGCGCGAGATGAGATGGAATCGTATTTACGGAGAGATGAGTTTCTGAAGACACAGCGAGGATGTACAAATTTTGGAACAGCCATGCATGAGACAAATACAAGCTGAAAATAAGATGAAACGCTATAAAATCAGAATTATAACATACTAGCAGGCTACCCCGGCGTCGCACGGGTGTAATAATGATTTTATGGCTTTTTTTACACCTATAATTACATTATTAAAGTTTTAGTAGGGATTTTATTTATGATTTTATGGCTATTTTCACACACTGGGTTACATTATTTAAGTTTTAGGGATCCCTATTTTTTTCTAGTAATAAATATAGCCTATGTTAATATTTGACAAACGAATTCCTTAATCGAAATGTTTGTTTTAGCAAACCCCTCATACTTTTTAAAGACCTATCTAACGATACCCCACACTATGGGGTACGCGAGAAAAAAATCAACATCACCATTTTAGGTGATGATTTTATAATTTTACGAAGATTTTATTCTACGACTTTGTTGACATTGCTGATTAGTATATACATGCCAAATTAAAACTTTCTAGCACTGATAGTCTCTGAGCTAAGCTGCAGACGGACTGACGGATGGTTTCTTGTCTTGTAGACTACCAATCCCTAATAAGAGCCTAAACATACCGCGTTTTTAGCGATACAGACGCAATACGCTAACGAGTCGGACACAGGCTGTAGACCTTGCGTCTGAATCGCGTGCGAATCCTGTCGTATTTTAAATTGTAAAATTGAATTCCCGTTGTCCCCGTTGACGGGGACACGGTCACCGGGGACAACGAAACTACACCATCCTGTCTAGCAACTATATAGTCTGTATAGCAAAAAACGCGCGTCGACAGCGCGTTTTAAAAACGTCGTGTGCACGTGCCCGATCGTATTTTACGAAATTTTAGTCAGTTTGTGGAACAGAATTGCCATTATTGTGCACTTATATTCACTTGTCTGCGACACAGTTTTTACTTCTGTATTTTCAGTGTTCAATTTTATGTTTTATGTTTTGTGTATTTAAGTTCAAAATAAATAAAAATAAATTATCTTGTGGGACCAATTGAAACTGTTTACTCTAGGACTGTACTGACTGATGTGAATGGGTTTATACACTTTACGCACTGCATATGTAAAATTACTCAATTATCCTCAACGGTATTGCTCAAACAAATGCGTTTAGACGATTGTTAACGTGAAAGAATGAAAAAAAAATGATTGCGATCATTTTATAGATGAACTAGCAGTCCCGAAAGACGCTGTCCTGTTAAATTTCAATAATCCCACAGAAAAAAGCACTTTCTGTTTTTCCCGAATATAATTGATAGCGTTATTATTATATCGCCATAATAAAACAGGCCAAGTGCGAGTCGGACTCGCGCACAAGGGGTTCCGTACAATTTCTATAAAAAACAATATTAAACTTAAATATTTATTTTATTCTGTTTTTAGTACGAGACGGGCAGCGGAGTCTTAGTAATAAGGTTCCATTTTTACCCTTTGGGTACGGAACCCTAAAAAACACATAGTCACATATTATTTCAAAAATAATATCTAAACAGCCTATCCAGTATTTCAGGATCCGTGAAGTCCCGGTTATCAAGGTCTCAATTCAGGAGCTTACCTGAAAGAACGGCGCCCATTTATTTCCTGTTTTCTTCGCTCCTGTTTAACAGTTTTGTTGATTTCTTTCGGAAAAATATTTCAAAAATGTTGATAAGAACTCGGATGGAATCTACTCGAGATTTTGCTTGAAAATTACGCACCCCCTGAAGATTCTTTCTCGAAAATTTCGCTAGATACTCGTACCTAAGGTTAAATGTAAATAAGTTTTTTGTTCAAAAATATTTTTCAATGACAAGCTCTTGTAAAATTATTATTAGTATTTAAGGAGTTCCGTTGTGAGTGTCTGTTGAACAGCTCCTGACTCCATCATCAGATTAGCTCGCTGTCACCATATTATTGTATTGTCACTAGAACTAAAAGCGTATGCAAAATTTTAGCTCAATCGGTTGAGGATAACTGCTTCAAAATTCAGTTGCAAGATTCTACCAGAACAAATAAAGATATATATACATATATATGTATATATATAACATAGGTGCAAAGATCCGGTTGTAGTGCCTCCGGGGTAGGCACTACAACTAATACTTTTGGGCATTTTCAATTTTGGCTGTCAATAATTATTCTTTGTCTATGGTCCGATTTGATTAGTGATAATTGTCACTTATGTTGGTGTACTGTACAATAAGGAATATTAATTATTCATATGAAAATAGACAAAACGGGAAATATTTAGTTGTGTTCAATAAGAGAGGTATAACGCATCACATCTGCCACTAAAAACGAACCATAGACAAAGAATTGTATTAACTACAGATTTTAGACAAGTTTGTTTGCTATGCTTAGTTATTGACTGCCAAAATTGAAAATGACCAAAACCAACCGGGTCTTTGATCCTATATCAGTTATCTGGTTCAATGACGTTGTGTGTAAAGTCCACCAATATTTATTTATTTTATTTATAACCGAAAAGCTTAAAAAATATATTTGCACCAAGTATTTTCCATTGATATTTTGCTTGAGATGTTCCAATAAATACGTCGTGTTCTGTTCGGCGGTCGCGAGATTGTGGATTCAATTTCCTCAGAGTACGACGAACAGACATATTTGTATTGCTCGTTGCTGTCGGATTTAGAATATGGGGTACGAGCTTTTGAAGCTGGCGTTTGTGATTTAAATCGAGTTCTAGTAAGCGGCGATGGGCTTGCAATCTGTCACATGTGGAAAAAGTGGGCATTCGCCAGATTTAATGTTTAGACGTGCCTCTGACTAACCACTTTAGGCATCTTCAAGAGTCTGAGCGCCTGGAGATCTGAGGGGATGTCTACCGTACTTGGGGATTAAAGTCGTGATACAATTTTTTTTCTAACCATTGACCGGTATTTGTAAAATTCTCGTACGCTATCCAAATTGAGCTATTACTTCGTACTTCGTTCATCCTATAACTTTTTTATGGCCTATGTTACTCGCTGATAAATTTAATTATAGATATGTGAAATATTTTTTTAAATTGGTCCAGTATTTTTAGTTTATTAATTACAAACAAAACCACAAAAATACAAAACATACCTCATAATAGTAGTGTGGATCAAATAATTTATTACGTATTACCAAAACGAATTGTACTACATATAAGTAAGTATCCACTCGTAGCCGTGTACCTAACATTAAATTACTGATTGTGTTAATTTGGATAACTTACAGTGGGGCTATTTTGTAAAAACATGTATATCATGTTATGATATTCATACTAATATTTATTGGTACTGAATGCCATAGATGCTATAATATGTTATACTAAATACCTACGCTTTTATGCTGTTTAGGCGCCTATACCTATAATTCTATTACATTACAATACCTACGAAGAAGCGTAGGTATAGGTGCATAAACAGTGAATAGTTACTATGTAAAGTGTACAGATTAGGTATTCTCTAACAATTGGTATTGCATTCAACACCATAACATGATAATCATGTTTTTACAAAATAGCCCTGCAGTTAGTGGCTAGTTATAAACCTACTGTTAATAATATAGGGTAGGGGTCACCAATTACTTTCATTTGAGGTCCGTTAAAATGTAAAAAAATATGATCGTCGCGGTCCGTAAGGTTTAAAGCCAGTACCCCTATAAAATACCTGAATATTATTTGATTAATGATTTTAATGATCTGGATCAGTTGAGCTAATATAGACTATTTGCAGCGGTCTTTGGATGGCTCAACTGGTTCTTGTGTATTTTGAAAATATTCTGTAATATATTAGTTTCTGTAATAAAGTTGCTATACTAGAATAAAGAATAAAGAAAAAAATAGTTTTATGTATTTATGATATTAAATTATGTACCTACTCAAGTAACACAAGTGAATTATATTGTACCTACTGTATTTAAAGTCCGTACAAAATAAATCGGCAGTCCGGACGCGATTTGGTGATCCTTGTATAATATGTAATTAATTTAGGGTGTATCTCTAAATCAGCACAATTAATTTACTAGCCCTTAGATAATGTTATCACCGTACTAATGAGTGCTCATTATTTTGAAATGTTCTGATAAACTGTTATTATTAGTTGTTTTTATTAATAAAGTTCAGTTTACGCATTGTACTGCTAATAACAACTGTACTTTTAGTTTCAAACTTATTATTACCAAACTTAACGTAAAAACACATCAAAGTTACCTGAAAAACGAAAAAAAAAAAAAAGTTACAAAGAGCTGATTAGTTTTATCACAAAAAGTGGGATTTCTCGGTGGCCTTCACAATAAGCAAGCCCGTATCGTGAAGACCAAAAAATCGTAAGACTAAAGAATCTTCAAAACAAATCTCTCTCTGAAAGGAAGATATCTATCGGATCCATGAGAACATTTAATAATATACCCATAAGACTACAATAATGGATACAACAACAGCATCTGTTGATGGAACACATCGGAACACATCGGAGACATCACAACCTTATTGGAACACATCGGAGTATAATTCAAACTCAACTGATTGGGATGATAACTACGATTTAGAGTTTAGAATGTTTGTTATGATAATAATTTTCATTTCATACACAGTCTTTGCCTCTCTTTTATCTCTCTTCACTTTTATATTCGGCGTGGTAGCATGGCTACGTCTTTCAAAATGGCGTTCGTTCAAAAACTACGTCTATCTTAACGTTATATTTTGCTATACCATATCAAATTGTTTGTTATATGTGTCATTATTTGAATTAATTGAGAACATTATTTCTATAACAATCTTTTATTTTATCAACGCTTCTTCTTGTTGGTTACTGATCTCCTCTATATTAATTTACATGGATATTGTTGTGGTATTCAATGCTACTGTTACGCGGAAAATTTTGAAATGTAACGCTTTCTCTTGGGGTGTTCCGTTGCTGCTGGTAATATTGCAAGTGTTGTCCGAAGTGACTAGATCCGAGTGGCTCGTGTTTTTTTTAGAGTTTCCCTTTCTGTTCGTTGTGTTACTGTTAGTGATCAATTTTTGTATATACGTGCGAGCATTATGCAGTTTATTGTGTGGCATGACTGGCTCGTCTCGGTTTTGTCAAAAGGTTCAAGTAGCTACGTTTACATTCATATTGAGCGGTGCTCCTGTGTTGGTAGGAATACTGCTCTCTTTTCCGATTAAAAATAAATTTTCGTACGCGTTCTTGATACCGGCTTCGCTGCCTTCCTTACAGACTATCACTATCAATGCTTGTTTTTTGATGTTCAAGTCTAATCGGGTGGTATGGAGAAAGCTGAGTTCGACTGTGCGTACATATAGTTGCCGTACCACAAGCTCTTAAAGCGATATTTAAAACAATCTACAACGCTTTACGAAATCGTATGGCGTTGTCACTTTCGCACTGTTATATATATGCGAGTAGTACTGTTATAATTACTCTTTTAAAATTACTTTAGAGCTTGTGATAAAGAGGTGATTAAAACTCGATCCAATCCATAAATCTTTTTATGAGTATGTAAACGCCTGGAAAAACTACTGGTTCATGAAAGAGCTTATGAAGGGGGACCTCCCTCTATCACTAAAACGCAAACTCATCGACATGTGTATCCTGCCCGTCCTCACCTATGGTGCGCAAACGTGGTCTTTAACCGAGTCTCAAAAGTCCAAACTCAAGGTTTGCCAACGAGCAATGGAGCGCAGCGTACTTGGAGTCAAGAGGATCGATAGAATCCGTAACACCACGCTACGCTCAAAAACAGGAATTGCTGACGTTGGAAAAAAATTTGCCAGGCTGAAGTGGACAGACCTCAATCGGATGAATCTAGACAGATGGGCTAGGATCGTCACGCAGTGGGTGCCTGAAGATGGGAGACGACGTGACTACCTCGACACATTCCAGACTGGCTGGTGGGACGAAGCTGTAGACCGCAAAGCTTGGAAGAGAATGGGGGAGACCTTTGCCCAGCAGTGGGACAATACAAGTTGAAGAAAAAACAAATGTTTATTTCAGTTTTCTTCCACTATTATAAAATCTCCTCTTCCTTCTACTATTTCTGTAGGGAAAAATATAACTCTTTGGTAGAGACAGTAGTCTGTACGAGCAATTTTAGTATATCTAATTATCTATGATACTCTACCAATGCTGATCTAAATTTAATAAAAACGCAATATTAAAAACTATCAAAAACAAAAAGAAACTGTCTTTTATTTTGGTACTTACAATTTCTACTACTTTAAGTAAATTTTGTCTACTAGACATTCTCAAATTTGAAGCTAAGACGAAATAAGAAGTTTATAGCTATTTTTGAAGTTTTACCAATCGTGTTTCTAACTTTAATAAAGTGTTTCTAACTTTAATAAATAAACCCTAAAGTTATTTGCCGTAAAATCAAAGCTGTAGCTTTTGAAAATATTGTGGAAAACTCGATCAAAATGACAATAAGTTTACTGTTAAAAATATTTTTCAATGACAATCTTTTGTAAAATCATTTAAATCATCGAGCACCAGCGCTATCACCTATCACATAATATAACATTGTCATCGGAACTTGATAAAAATACAAAGTTTTTGCTCAATCGAAATATTTACTAAGGAGTTCTATTAAAGTAAAAGTAAAGTAAAGTAAAGTAAAAGTTTATTAGGACAGAAAAAAAAATAACACTGGTACAAAGGTGAAGCACAAAGGAAATTGTAACATTATTAATTGTCTCACTTACAATATCACACTAGCGTACCTTGGTTAGCTCTGTTCCCCGCACTAGGTCTCTTTCGAGCCTGTATAGCGGGGTCACAGCGACTCGCCTCGCCTCGGCGTCTCTATTGTAACGTAAGGATTATTTGATGAATGTTTCAATAATTAGGATAGGTTGTGCAGAACTTGCTTTATGTTAAAAACTAGGAATAAAGTAATAACTAGGTATATAAATCTAAGCAAAAGCGATCATCATGACTGGAGTCTTTTGTCTCTCCGTGTGTATGTGAACTTTAGTTTGTGTGTATGTTTGTGTGCGTGTAGATGGGTGAGTATGTGTATGGGTGTATAGGTGTATAGGTGTGGAGTGTATGCATATTTGTGTGTGTGTGCTTGTGTGGGTATGTGTGCGAGTGGGTTGTTTCACCTGATATCATAATCTGTTTTATATTGGGTGTTTCTGTTGTGAATATGATCTAGTAGGTATAGTATATTATTAACTAGATAGCATCAATTAATTAGACTTTCTGTTTCGCAGTAATTCAATGCCATTAAATAATCATTCAGCAATTTCTTGACGTCTCTAAAGTTTCTGTCCACAATTGTTACGTACTTACTGACATGGTTGTACAGTAGCGGCCCAATGTTGCCGGTTGATTTCGTTCCGTATTTGGTCCGAGTTTTTGGGATTTTAAATATTCTATCTTTCCTACGTCTGGATTTTCGGACCTCGATGGTGTCTGAATTTACTAAGGCATGTTGTTTAGTCAACGCGGCTTTAATAAATAACTGTCTAATTGACAGTACTGAGCACTCTTTGTAGAGTGAACTCGTAGAATACCGTTTAGGTTTAAATTTAATTACTTTCAGCAGTGCTCTTTGTGCCCTTTCCAGCTGTACCATGTGGGTTTTTGCGGCAGCACCCCATGCTCTTATGCAGTATGTGAGAATAGACTGAGCAAGGGCGTAGTAGACCTTGATGAGAGGTTCAAAATTTAACGCGTGTCGGAGTTTCTTAAATATAAAGATCAGTTTCCGAGTACGTCCAGCCAAGTTCACAATTTGATTTTTCCAGGACAGGTTTTTATCTAGGATTATTCCTAAGTATTTAATGTTATCTTTTTGGCTAAGATATGGACAGGAGCACTGTATTGGTTGTGAGCATTTTGAACCATGCATCTTTAGCTGAAGAGGTTGTTTAGGTTGGGAAGTTTTTGTTATGGAAAAGCTAATGTAATTTGTCTTAGAGATGTTTATAGTAAGTAGGGTATTTCTTAACCAATTTGAGACAAGACCTAAGCCTACATTTGCCACAGTCTCAACTTCATTCCACGTTTTTCCATGAAACAAGAGTACTGTGTCGTCAGCGTATGTAACTATTTTTGCATTATGCAGACTCATATCACAGAGATCGTTAATATATATTAGAAATAGAGTCGGACCGAGTATGCTACCTTGCGGCACACCAAATTTTGTGTTATCTTCACTACTAATGTAATTGTATTGTGAGTGTCTGTTGAACAGCTCCTGACTCCATCGTCATATCAGCTCGTTGTCAACATATCATTGCATTGTCACCGAAGTTACATAAGTATGCCAAATTTCAGCTCAATCGGTTGAAGATAACTGCTTCAAAATTGAGTTGTAAGATTCCACCTTAATAAACACAGTATAGTAACACATACTAATGTATGTGTTACAAGTTAAATAAAAGCTTATAAAAAAATCCTTTCGAAACATTGAAATGAACATTACTGTACAACTCCTCACTCATTACAACCGATATTTTAATGGATTTGTCCTACGTTCATTAAATTATGAAGGACTAGCTGACCAGTGCCCGCTTCGCTGGTCGACAGAGAGTTTCACATCTGGTATTCCCATCTTCAAAATAAATTATAGCCTATATGTTGCCGAGGACTAATAGCTACATAACAAAAAAAGTTTCATCAAAATCCGTCCAGTAGTTTTTGCGTGAAAGCCAGACAACAGACAGACAGACAGACAGACAGACAAAAATTGTATTTAAAAGTTGTATGTAAAAGTATTTTTTGGCTTGTGTTACTTGTATGAAGACCCCTAGGAGTATTTTTTTTAGTTTTTATTCAATGTACAGAATTGAACTCTTCTACAGTTTTATTATATGTATAGATAAGGGAAGATATATGAAGGATAAGGGAAGATATTTTATGTACGTATATAATGTACTAGCTTTTACCCGCGACTTCGTCCGCATAGACTTAGAACATTGATTTTTGACAACTCTATCGTAAAACATTGAAATTATGGAAAATAAAAAGAACATTTTGGAAAAATAAGTACCTTTTTAAATAGAAATACGGCTAATTACCACGTATTTTTTTTCTTGTATTGCTGACGTTTCGAGACAATTCAGATGTAAATTAAATTTCATCATAATAGGCTCGGCGGTTTAGCCGTGATAACGTCTCAGACAAACAGAGTTACCTTCGCATTTATATTATTATTATAGATGTACATTATGTATGTTTGTAAGTGTTGTAGACTCGTTTTAGCGAACTGAAGTGAACGCGGTTTAATTACTCTCTACCCAAGGATATGTGGACGCTCTTCAAACGTTACGCATCAAATGAAGATGTTGTTTGTCATGGTTTTGTATTAAAGACAGTTTTAAATAAGTACATCTACTAGCTACCGACAGATGTTGTCCTGTCAAACTTAAATAATCAAACAGTAAAGCACTTTAAGTTTTTCCCGAACTTTATTCCACTTAGAGGTATAAAAAATACCCTACGACCTATTCTCATACCTACAAAAACACAAAAACCTTCATAAAAATCGGTCAAGCCGTTTCGGAGGAGTTCGGTTGCAAACACTGTGACACAAGATTTTTATTTAGAAGTTATGATAATAATATTATAAATGCGAAAGTAACTCTGTGTATCTGTCAGTCTATCTGTCTGTGGCGTTATCACGGCCAAACTACTGGGCCGATTGTGATGAAATTTCATATAGGCTTGACATAGGCTACTTTTTTCTTTAAACACAACAAAAAAATATCGGAAGACTTTGTCTGTCTGTTTGTTTGACCGGATTTTACTCGAAAACTACTGAACCGATTTAAATGAAGACTGTATCAGCTGTCCGAAAGTGTATTATATTTCTCTACGTTATCAAAAAACCAAATTGAAAGAAACGTATTTGTTCGTAGTAACTCATATATCATATCAAATCAAATATAAAAAAAACGGGACAAGTGCGAGTCGGACTCGTGCACGAAGAGTTACCATTATCTATAAAAACTGCAAAATACACGTTTATTGTATGGGAACTTAAATATATATTTATTCTGTTTTTAGTATTTGTTGTTATAGCGGCAACAGAAATACATAATCTGATACAGCCTGTGTTAAAAACGTTTATTTCAGTACCACCAAGCAGAAATAACTGCCATGTTATGACGGCTCGCCTATAATATTGGGTTGCGAACGAAGTCGCATAGACAAAACTAGTAATAAAATAGACGTTTGATATCATCGACCACATAGCCCAATAGACGCCTAATAGCTTCATTTCTTCAAACAAACGATTCTGTCAAATCGTTAAGGTATGCGGGTTGGGGTGAGCGGTAAAAAATGCATACTGATTGGCCGGTTCAATGTCACAGCTCATCGTGAATCGCGCTCGGTGTCTTATCATAAGCTTAATTTGTTATTGGAAAGTGTTTGCTTAGCATGAGGAGTCTATAGACTGTGAGGTCGATATTTGATACCAATATTGCAAAATTAAAATGAGTTGATGACATTTGCAGTGCGGCGAGGATCTTCCACGGTTTTGTTTCGGTTTAATTTTAAAACGATTACTTGTTTATTCGTTTGCTTCTTAGAATTATATGTAATTATGTTTGAGATTGTACAATAAGTTTAATTTTGTAACTATTTGTACAATGTTGGTGACTTTACATTGAAAGGTATATTTTAGATGAAACAAATAACCGTACCATAAAAATCGGCCAAGTGCGAGTCGGACTCGCGCACGAAGGGTTCCGTACCATTATCTATAAAAAAATGGCAAACAAAACACGTTTGTTGTATGGGAGCCCCACTTAAATATTTATTTTATTTTGTTTTTAGTATTTGTTGTTATAGCGGCAACAGAAATACATAATCTGTGAAAATTTCAACTGTCTAGCTATTACGGTTCATGAGATACAGCCCTGTGACAGACAGATGGACAGACGGACAGACGGACAGCGAAGTCTTAGTATTAGGGTAACGTTTTTACCCTTTGGGTACAGAACCCTAAAAATAGCCATTAAATAATTATTCTGCTAGTATTATATAAATATACATTTATTATAAGCGGCGATGGGCTTGCAACCTGTCACGTATGGAATACTAACTACTGCAAAAAGTGGGCATGTGACAAATATAATGTTTGGACGTGTCTCTGACCTCCTCTAGACATCTTCAAAGATCTAAGCGCTTGGCGATCTGAGTGGATGTCTACCGTACTTGGGGATTATAGTCGTGATACTATTTATTTTTACAAGCTTTTATTTAACCTGCAATATATGTATGTAACTATGTATCTATGTAGCTATGTTTGTTGAGGTGGAAACTTACAACTCAATTTTGAAGTAGTTATCCACGATTGAGCTGATATTTTAAAACCAGTGTCGCACCGCGCTTCGCCTATTCCATAGGTTTGGTGCTGTGCGGCTCAATGCTGAGACGGGGACCTATTTGCCCCCACATGGCACAATTTGCTGTTCACTGTTTTTTGTTCTCTTTATTCATTATTTGTGTTGTGCTTTTGGAGCAAATAAATGTTTTTTCTTTCTTTCTTTCTTTCTTTTATATTTCGCATACTTATGTAACTTCGGTGGCAATGCAATAATATGGTGACAGTGAGCTGATGTGATGATGGAGTCAGGAGCTGTTCAACAGACACTCACAATAGAACTTAGTAAATATATCGATTGAGTAAAAACTTTGCAATCTTGTCAAGTTCCGATGACAAATGTTATATGATGTGACAGGTAATAGCGCGCTGGTGCTTGATGGTTTATGGTTTTACAATGACAACATTGAAAATATTCGAAACGTCAGATACGTAAATGCTTTTACTTACTATATTTCAACAAGATTTTCTAATTATGTACTCGGGAAGCCACGATCACATCTTTTATAAAATAAAGGGTGCATAACTACCAAATTTTTGCAAGTTACAGACAGGACTATAAAAGCCAGCTGCCACGGCATTATCTGCCTTCGGGTGCCCTTGCCGGCTGTAACTTTTTAATTACCCCCACTTGCCCCCTTCACCCCCTATTTGCTGGTTAGACCAGTTCCCGAAAAAACAGTCATCGGAATCATCAACGTAGTGTGCCATGACCAGGCTAACGGAACAATGATGTAATATTAATATTAATAAACTAGCTGTCCCGACAGATGTTATCCTGTCAAATTTCAATAATCCCACGGAAAAGAGCACTTTTAGTTTTCCCCGAAATTTATTCCACTTCACTTAGGGGTATAAAAATACCCTACGACCTATTCTCACACCAAATATACACAAAAAGTTTCATAACAATCGGTAAAGCCGCTTCGGCGGAGTTAGGTAATTTGGTTACAAACACTGTAAGACGAGAATTTTATATATAAGAAAATAAACAGATATTACCCAGGTTTTTAAAAGCAATTATTTAACTTGCATTTTATGTATGCAACTATGTAACTAAGTAACTATGTTTGTTAAGGTGGAATCTTGCAACTCAATTTTGAAGCAGTTATCTTCAACCGATTGAGCTGAAATTTGGCATACTTATGTAACTTTGGAGACAATGCAATAATATGGACAGCGAGCTGATCTGATGTCAGGAGCTATTCAACGGTACTCCTCAGTAAATAGTCTGATTGAGATAAAACTTTGCATACCTATTAATCTCCAATGACAATATAAAATGATGGTACTAGCGAACTGGTCTGATGATGGAGCTTGAATGTAGCCATAGGAATAGCCTAACTACACAACATAACCACGTTGTGTTGACGAATACTAGAGCACTAGAATTTATAAAAGCTTGGTTTTAAAAGTATATTATAAAAAAAAAATTGTTACAGTAATTTTGAACTCCAGAACGACTGTCATATAACGTTCGCCGCTTTTAGTAGACCGGCTCTTTATAGTTCCTTCAAGTCAAGCAAGACAGTGAAATTGTGAGGATGTCGTCAAACCTTCGTAACTCGAGTTTGTTATTGCCCAAAATGCATTCCTTACTTTAGCTGAGTCCACTGTGGTTATTTTGTAAGGTCAATGTCGTAATTTTGAAATATAAGTGGCATTGTTTGGTCTGCGTGTACTGGCGCACGGTGCGGTAGAGGAATTAATAGTGTAGCTGTAGGTTGTGGGTTCGATTCCCACCCAAAACATTTGAACAAACATATGTACTAGACATAACATGTCACAGACATATCATTATCGATAAGTGATAACAAAAACCGGCCAAGCGCGATTAGGACTCGCGCACGAAGGGTTCCGTACCATCACTACATAGTATAAAGAAAAGTCGCTTCCCGCTTCCCGCGTCTATATGTATGCTTATATCTTTAACTAGCGACCGCCCCGGATTCGCACGGGTTTAATACATATAAACCTTCAGCCTGAATCACTCTATCTATTAAAAAAAACCGCATCAAAATCCGTTGTGTAGTTTTAAAGATATAAGCAAACATACATACAGACGCGGGAAGCGGGAAGCGGAAAGCGACTTTGCTTTATACTATGTAGTGAAACTACACAACGGATTTTGATGCGGTTTTTTTTAATAGATAGAGTGATTCAGAAGGAAGGTTTATAGGAATCAGTTTTGCACCCGTGCGAAGCCGGGGCGGGTCGCTAGTTATCTATAAAACAAGGCAAAAAAAAAACCACGTTTGTTGTATGGGAGCCCCACTTGAATATTTATTTAGTTTTTAGTATTTATTGCGGTAGCGGCAATAGAAATTTAAAATCTGTGAAAATTTCAATTGTCTTGCTATCACAGTTCATGAGATACAGCCTCGTGACAGCGAAGACGGACAGCGAAGTTTTAGTAATATGGTCCCGTTTTTACCCTTTGTGTACGGAACCCTAAAAAGTTGTCTGTTGATTGTTATGTCAATAAAATCTGAACGAACAATAAAGATATCTCGTTGGTGAATCAGTGTACGTGAAACAAATAACGTACGCTAGAGAATGCCTTAAAATATTTTCCGATAATTCCACTGATGACCAATTAGCTACAGTCGACTTCGTTCTGGGTGGTGATCACAGACTTTCAACAACGTAGAACGGTTCGAAATGTTTTATTTCAAGAGTGAATATCATTCAGACTAAGAGTTATATAGTTCAAAGTATCTTTGAATTCCCAATGAGGGTTGACATCAGGCAGGCGGCTATTCGTAAAACATGAGCCAAATCCTCACATTTTGTGCTGGTTAAGTGGGAAAATAAGAAAAAAAAAATAACGAGTTCAAAGTGTCTTTGAAACTAAACATCGCTACATCATCATCATTTCAGCGGTAGGTCTTGTACGAACTCCTACAGCGCTGTTACTTTCATACCGCAAGTATTACTATTTTAATATTACTTTATGAGAATATGGTACACTCAGGTCATCTTTCCATCAGTAAATATTGTTTAATTAGGCTTATTTCTGTTAAAATAGATTAACAAACACGATAAATGATAGTTATATAAACGTATAGCAACTATAAATTATAAAATTAGGGTAAAAATTGACCGATCAATCAATCAATCATCATCATTATCATATCACAAGCAATATGTTTCTTCTCAATCGTTATTATAACGCTTAAGTAGGGGTCGTAGGTATATAATTTGTTCGGATTAGATCAGAACTTTTTTGGGATAGAGACACAGAATATTTTCAAAGTTACACAATGGTAACAGGAGGTACCAAATATTTGTATACCTTTTCAAAAGAATCAAAAAGTGAGTACAACTGCAGTCTTCTCATCGCAATCGTTGTCAGAAATTGATACAGTTTAAAATGTTATTTAGCCATTTTCATAAAACAATTATTTAAGCGTTAAAATACAAAGAGAACATAATGGTTAGATAATTAATTTTTCACAAACAGTCAAAAACAACACAACCGAAACGTGATAAAAACCCATGTCAAATTAATAATTAAGCTAATTATTGTGTGTATTAAATGTATTCCTTAAAATACAAAAACGTTTGAGAATTACCATGTTTTGGAGTCTGTTAATTAATTATTTTGTACAGGCAACCTTTTAAGGTCAAACGAATTACAAATTCATAAGCTAGACTAATTTCAGTGCTTACCTAAAACAGCGGAAATTATTTAGGTACATGTATAAAAAATTGGTAGACATTTTTACTAGCTATCTAGCTAAAACTAAACAAAGCTTGAACTAGATAACATAGTTTTTTTTTTGTAAATATTTACAACATACATATCATACATATTAACACCCAGACACAAAACAAACATCCATGTTCATCACACAAATGTTTATCCAGGGTGGGAATCGAACCCACAACCTGCGCAAAAGCCAGAGTTACTACCAACTGAGCTGCGAGGCCAGTAAGTAGTTAGGTATATTTCGCACCCCATTAATTAGACTCTCATAAGACTATTTAATGAAATGTCCACCAATATCTATTTATTTATATGTCGCTACTAAATCGAAATTTTATCACATAATTACATCGAAAAAACTAAAAAGAATATCGACGAAAATGTATCGAGCAATCAATAAAATAAGGGACAGTTTTGGTTTTTTTAAGTTTTATGAAGAAAATAATTCTTTATAAAAACCAGACAAGTGCGAGTCGGACCCGCGCACGAAGGGTTCCGTGCTATTCTATGAAAAAACGGCAAAAAATTACGTTGTATGGGAGTCTCATTTAAATATTTATTTTATTCTCTTTTCAGTATTTGTTGTTAGAGCGGCAACACAACTACATCATCTGTAAAAAAATTAACTGTCTAGCTATCACAGTTCATATGATACAGCCTTGTCACAGACAAACAGACTGATAGACGGTCAGACTGATGGACAGAGAAGTCTAAGTAAATATATTATTACGTTTTTACCCTTTGGGTTCGGAACCCTAAAAAATACAATAAAATTGATAACCTAATTGCAAACCCGCGTTCTTGGACAGTTTGGCGTCACGACAAAATGCTTTCTGCTGTGCTAAAGTTCTTTGGTGCTGGGGGCGTGCGGAACTCTGACGAATAGCTGAAATATTTCAGTCCGCGCAGGTACAGGTCGCAGGTTAAACTTCCACTGAGATCGCCATTACTCTAGATACCGGCGATAAAATTGATTAATTAATCGCTATTTAGCATTCATTTACCTACTTTGACTAGCCTCACACCTCGCTCAGTTGGTAGTAACTCTGCCTTCTGCGCTGTAGGTTGTGTTCGATCCCCACCCAGGACAAATATTTGTGTAATGTTTGTATTGTGTCTGGGTGTTATAATGTGCATAAAAAGTATATATGTATTCTATTAGTTATCTAGTTTCCATAGTACAAGATTTACTTAGTTTGGGGCTAGATGGCGCTGTGTGAAATGTCCACCAATATTTATTTATTATATTTGTGTACATAAGCAAACTTAATTGTAAGTACATACTATACATATTAACACCCAGACACAGAACATGTTTGACACATCTATGTTCACACAAATATTTGCCCTGGGTGGTGATCGAACCCACAACCTACAGCGCAGAAGGCAGAGTTATCTATCAACTAAGTTGCACAATACATTTGTAAATGAATAATAAATAAAAAATAAACAGGATCATGACTATAATCCCTAAGTACGGTAGACATCCTCTCAGATCTCCAGGCACTTAGATCCTTGAAGATGTCTAGAGTCAGAGGCACGTCCAAACATTACATTTGGCACATGCCCACATTTTGCAGTAGTTAGCATTCCATTTGTGACAGGTTACAAGCTCATCGCCGCTTATAATAATAATACTAACTGGTTCACTTCACGATGTTTTCTTTCACCGTTTTTAGCACGTGTTTTGATGCGCATATACATTTTTCAAACAGAAAAATCCATTGAAGCACGCCGGCATTCGGACCTACGACCTTCAGGTTAAAAGTCGAGGTACCTCTCACTCGACATGTTGTATTGTGAATTTTCTATCTTTGTATTTGTTTTATAAAAAGACAGGTAAGCGAAATGAATAAACATGACATCCCTCCGGCTACACAAAACTGGTAATGGCCGTTTAAAAAAGCAATCTAACATTCTTAAAGTCCCCGTTTTAATTAAAAGAAATATTTTTCCTTAACTCTAGCAAATATAAATAACAACTCTGGAAAAAAACTAATAAAAAATAATTGTTTACTCTCTATTCACCTAAGGTATTAGGGATGTTTTGTTAACTGGGTAGTCAGGCACGTCCAAATTAGAAATTAGTACATTATGCTTACGTATGCTAACTACTGTAAAATGGGGGCATGTGTCAAATATAATGTTTGGACGTGCCCCTGACTAATAATAATCTTCTAAGCGCCTTGGAATCTGAGAGGATGTCTACTGTACTTGGGGACTACAGTCGTGATCCTATTTTTTTAATTTTTTTAAACTCCAGTGGTGCAAAAACTTTTGCGTCATTGGAACTTTTAAAAAATACATCCAGTTGTTAGGAAGTTGTCCGTGCACATGTGTGCATGAGTTATTGCGAATAGTTTTATATTAAATTCTCTTTTAATCCCGAAGTTTATTGCAACGCAATTTGATTCCAGTTCAGTGATTTGTGGCGACGTTTTCTAGTTTCAAATTCGCTATGACATACTCGTACAGGCATGTAATTACAAATTATTACGTATGAGTAAAATCGAGGTAAATACATATTTATCAAACATTATATTTGGCAGATGCCAACATTTTGTAGTAGTTAGCATTCCATACGTGATAGGTTGTAAGCCCATTGCCGCTAAGAAAGCTTTTTTCAAAATTCAACCCCTAAAAGTGCAACAGGGGTTGAAGTGTTTTCGAAAAATAACTTAATTTGAACTAGTGATTGAAATGTTTTTGCATAGCTACAAAAGACAAAAACATAAAAACTTTCAAAAAAATAAATTATTTTATATATAAAAAAATTCAGTGGAAATCTCTTTAGGTGGATTCAACAGGAATAAAAACGATATCATTAAATTGAAAACTGCTGAATTGATGTATATCAATCAATTCTGATTCACTATCAAAACGTAATAAAATGCAATTCTAGCAAATCACAAGCATAAAACCGGTTACCATTTGCACAATAACCAGTTCCAAGGATGTATTTCCAAGTAGATTGTAAAGTCAGCAGAATTTCCGCTGACGGCGGTTATGAAGCATGCAGCGTCGGCAGCGCTTTTTATTTTCATTTCTCTGAAATACTGCGATGAGCTGCTGTGACTCTTAAGTTGGTTGGGAAAACTTTAGCAGTAGAGATGTTATATTAAGATGGTATTATGGTATTCATAATATCGGATATAACGCTTTAACAGTATTAAGTTATCACTAGCAGACCCGCGACAGACGTTGTCCTTTCCAAATTTCAATAATAGCATAAAGTAACGCACGTTGCTGTGACGACTGATGTCAACACTGATACCCAAATCATCCCTTTTGCGTTTTTTAACATTTTGGGATGTTTTTAGAATTACAAATACCTCTATGTTTCTGGCATAATATCTACATCTACAGCAAATTTCATCTTAATCCGTTTTGTCGTTTAGGCCTGATTGAGGCACATACATATACATACAAACAAATTCACATACCTCCGCATTTATAATACTAGATACGTATTACTGGGTAATAGTCAAATAATAGTGAGCACCATGCCATTCGTATGAACGTCGCTAACTATTATTTGAATAACCTAATATGATAACATTCGTATTACTAGATGAAATTGCGCTAGTGTAACTATTACGTATACCTAATACGAATATTAGTCACATCTCTACAGTTTCTTCGTTTTAAAATGCACCGTTTTCTGAATAGTAAGTTATTCACTTTTTATGTTGTTTTTTTATGTGAATGATCTTCTTACAGACTACAAACCAGTTAGTATTTTAGCGACGCAACCTGTCACGTGTGGAACGCTAACTACTGCAAAATATGAAAATGTGCCAAATGTTATGTTTGGACGTGCCTCCGATTATCTCCTTTGACATCTTCAAGGATCTGAAAGGATGTCTACCATACTTTTGTTTACATTCGTTATCTTATTTCATTTCTTTTTTTGGTTAATATCTTGTCAGATTTCCAAGCGTTCAAAGCCTCGTAGATGTCTATATAGTCAGGGGCACGTCCAAACATTACTTGGTTCATGCCTATAGTAGGATAGTGATAGACATTTCTACACATTACAATTAGAATTTGTCAAATTATTTATAACTATAAATTAAAACTGTAGGTATCCACAGTAAAAATAATATAAAACCTAATATGAATGTGGCAATGGAGTAAGACGTGTAAAGTCTAGCAGAGGTAACTCCCAGACTGGAGTTAGCGATGCCCAACTTAGCCCGAGAGAGGCACTTGGATTACTGCTGTAAGACGACTGGTACAAGGCACAAACTTAAATAAAAAAAATATTTCAGTTAAAAGTATTTTTAAGTAGTCTGAGGCACGTAATTAGAGCAGCGCTCTATTACCTGTTACATAATAATTACATTAGAACTTGACTGTTATGAAAAGTTTTTACTCAATCGAACTATTTACTAAGGAGTTCTGTTGTGAGTGTCCGTTGAACAACTCCTGACTCCACCATGAAATCAGCTCACTGTCACCATATTATTGTATTGTCATCAAAACTAAAGTATACAAAATTCAGCTCAATCGGATACCAACAAATGGTAGAAAAATAGTTTGCAAAGTTTTCCGTCAAGTAAAATAAAAGCTTGTAAAAATGAAATAAGTTCACGACTATAATCTCTAAGTAGGCATCCTCTCAGATCTTCTTAAATATATCTAATGTGGATAGTCAAAACACGACCAAAAATAACTTTTGGTATGCCGGCATTTTGCAGTAGATATCGCGTTAGTTAATCGCTATTTCCTGTAACTTGTGGCGAACAAGGGCGGATCTACTTGTCACATTGTAGTAGCTCCTCCGCAGAACAAAATGCTCATTGAATTTCATAAGGATTGCCCCCTGCCCTTCAGACGGCGAATCGGAAGTGACGTCACATATCCATTAACTCCGCATTCTCTCTAGATGTACTTAGAATAGAACAACATTATTTTCGACGAAGCCGTGTTGGCCAAGTGGAAAGTACTTCGACTTTCAATCTAAAGGTCGTGGATTCGAATCCCGCCGTGCAACAATGGATTTTTCTGTTCGAAAAAATATGCGCACCAAAACAAGTGCTCAAGACGGTGAAGGAAAACATCGTGAGGAAAAAAGTTAGTATTCTTGTAAGCGACGATGGGCTTGCAACCTGTCACGTATGAAATGCTAACTACTGCGAAATGTGGGCATATGCCAAATATAATATTTGGACGTGCCTCTGACGGGTAGTCACTAGACATCTTCAAAGGATCTAAGCGACTAGAGATCTAAGAGGATGTCTACCGTACTTGGGGATTACAGTCGTGACCTTATCTATTTTTTTTATCGCAATTAACGTAACATCAAAATGGCAGTCTTAAAACTTAAGATATTTTAGTCTTTCTCTATTTTATTTCGCATATATTTCACATCCATGTGTCATCTAAGTCAACACCAATTTAGATGTTAATTAAATTTAGGTTGACGTTTCTAAATCTCTTACGATTGTAAATTTATTTCAAATAATGCTAAATTTTCACTTTGATGTTACGCTAATTTAGATTTTAACGTAAAGGAATAAGAGCGATAATTTTTAGGACTCTTTGGTTTAGCGTGGACACATTAGAATCGTCACCATTGATCGCTACCGACCTTACACAAACACATATAGCAACAACATGCCACGTGCATCTACACACAAAATTAAGACCAACCCGCCGTGATATAGAAAGACTGTATATTATACGTCGATGTACAATTTGTAAGGATATCTTTAGTACAAGTATTTACATAGCTGTTAATGTTCGAAACTGCTCATTAATCAAAAGCGTTTCAACCTACTTTAAACCAAAACAACCTTGAATCCAATTTGAGAATTGGCGCGTTTCTTACAATAAATCTGTTAGGCAATTTACAAAGTGACAAAAAACAAATGGCAGTTATCCGTTTAGGGCGGTGCTAATGAAAGATCCGTGTTCGAATCGAAGACTAATTTCTGCGAGCTAAGCTTATGTCAACAACTGTTGGTGGGACAAGGTGTAGGCGAGTCGCTGTCAGAGACGGTATAACCATCGACTACATTATACTGTGTGGTCGATGGTTATCTATTAAAACCGGCCAAGTGCGAGTCGGACTCGCGCACGACATGCTTCGTACCATTATATATAATAAACGGCAAAAAAAACACGCTTGTTGTATTGGAGCCCCACTTATATATTGGTTTTATTCTGTTTTTTGTATTTGTTGTTATAGCGGCAACAGAAATACATAATCTGTGAAAATTTCAACTGTCTAGCTATCACGGTTCATGAGATACAGCCTTGTGACAGACAGACGGACAGCGAAGTCTTAGTAATATAGAGTCCCATTTTTACTCTTTGGGTACGGAACCCTAAAAAGGCTAAGACTTGACGCTCTGATTGATCTATCAACGCCCAGCCTAAACTACTAATGATAAAAGTTAGAAATTTTGAGAGGATATTGATTTCATAAAAAACTAATATTGTCTCTTAACTTTTCGATTGCTTGAAACATTTTCGTCGGTATTATTTTTAGTTTTTGAAACGTAATTATTAAAAAAAAAATTACAATAATGTTACCAAAAGTATCTAAATTTGTCTATAAAATCTTCGTTAGTACACGCGCAAATCTGGGCAGCTATTATATTCTAACAAATGCGAAAGTGTGTATGTTGAGTTATCCTTCTTGCACGGATCGTATATTCTTTGTATATACATTTGTACCATTCGAGAAAAACCGCAGACAGAAGCTGGTATGGTTTAAAGTTAACCTTTTTATGAAGCCTAAATTTATTACGGTTTCGTTTGTTGACTCT
Organism: Hydriomena furcata; assembly: GCA_912999785.1. NCBI lineage: Eukaryota > Metazoa > Arthropoda > Insecta > Lepidoptera > Geometridae > Hydriomena > Hydriomena furcata. The sequence continues at coordinate 662,161 of OU538834.1, read as the reverse complement.
CTTTTATTGCGTTAAATCGTTGAGTTGCGGGAATAAAATTAAAGGAAAGTCTGAAATGGTTTCCTGGAAAGCGGCTATCATAATAAAACGGCCGTAATATTCAACTATTATGTAGGTATTTTAATAGTATAATTTTCACTTATTTCCAATGACAAACTACAAAAATATCGTTGTAACAAGGAACTATTATTAAAAATAAATTATGTCTTAAATAATTTACAAATCTTAAAATTATTTTATATAATAAACCATTTTCTACCTTTCTGTATATCCGTAGTAAGAGCCTGAAAATTGTTTATATTCTTAGGGATATAGTATATAAATATATAGACAGCTAGTTATAGAACTATCTCAACAAAAAAAGAATTAGCGAAATCGGTTCAGCTGCTCTCGAGATTTGCGCTTAGCAACACATTCAGCGATTCATTTTTATATTAAAGAAGATAATAGTAGTCTTACTCGTATTATTTCTTTGACATCCACATCACAGCCGTAAAAAAACTGTCACCGTTTCTCAAGAAAGCAAAGTTCCTTGACCGTTCCCATGTTAGTTTTACGTATTAGCTGTGACTTGTCCCAAACATTTAAGGCCAGGCTTCATTTGTATTCATTGTGCGCGCTCGCTGTCAATCGACCACGTCCGTCCGATGGAGATTGATGGTGAAGCCTCCGCTTAAATAAACTACCTATTGCGACAATTATTTGGGACAACGCCCTGTTTACATTCACATCCCGGATGTTTACATTCTGCCATGGAAACCTACTGATGGCTACGCTAACGCAACTTAATTATGTGTGTAAATATTGTAACCATGGCATTTACAAAAGAGTATACCATGAGAAACTGTATAGGAGTGTACCACGTCCTAAATGGTTATATTTTTTAATTTAATCGTTTTTAGGGTTCCGTTCCCAAAAGGTAAAAACGGGACCCGCTATTACTAAGACTTCGCTGTCCGTCTGTCTGTCACAGGGCTGTATCTCATTAACCGTGATAGCTAGACAGTTGAAATTTTCACAGATTATGTATTTCTGTTGCCGCTGTAACAAAAAATACTAAAAACAGAATAAAACAAAAATTTAAGTGGGGCTCCAATACAACAAGCGTGTTTTTTTGCCGTTTTTATAGTAAGAATACGGAATCTTTCGTGCCCGAGTCCGACTCGCACTTGGCCGGTTTTAAATAGATAACCATCGACCACACAGTATAATGTAGTCAATGGTTATTTTTTAACGTGTTACATTCTTTGTATGCTAAACTTGTAAAAGATTTGTTCTGAATCGTTATTTTGTAGTTTTTTTTAAATAAAAATCATGCATTTGTCGAAATAATACTCGTATTACATGAGGTATCGAAAAAATCCGCGGTAATCGGTAATCCGCACAGAAACACTACCAATGAATTATTCTGTCAATTTTAGACCAGATTTCGAGGCTTTTGTGCACGACAAAGGATCCCACAACCCTGTATTAATGTAAATACCAACGTCGATGCATTCGGGACAACCGACGCACGATCAAAGTGCCAATGATAGCTTTTTGTGGAAAATTCCGATTAAAATGTACACCGCCAACCGGTATTCAAACGAGCTGCTTCGTTTGTGGAATGAACAAATTGTACTTTTTAACCGACTTCAAAAAAAGGATTCTAAAGCCTCACAGCTCAGTTGGTAGTATAGCTCTACCTCCTATGCTGTAGGTTGTGGTTTCGATCCCCACCCAGGACAAATATTTGTGTGATGAACATAGATGTTTGTTCTGTGTCTGGGTGTGTTTGTGCTGAGGCTCTTTAGTTATTATTATTATTATTATTTTTAATTGTTTATGTACTTGAGTAGTACTTTTAATTATTATTTTTGTTTGAGCCTTCACCTTGTTCGATTGGCATCACACTGGAGCTCTACATAGCTTTAAGAAAAGGATCATTAAAAAAAAAGGTAGACCCCAAGCCGTGTTTGTTGCCTGATTCTTCTAGGCTTGGTCGCGTGGAATCGGCGTAGCTTCACCTAGTTCCTAAGACGTTTCAAAGTGATCCTTGTGATTTTATTGAAATAAATGATTTTTGACTTTGACTTGACTTTGACTTTGGTGTTATTATGTATCTTAAGTGTGTATTTACAAAAAATAGTATATTAGTATTCTGTCAGGGGGCTGGGGCTACATGGACTGTGTGATAATGTACACTAATATATACTTATTTATTAGTAGGAGGTTCTCATTTCGTTTATTTTTATTTGTATATTTGTTACCTCAGAACTCCGTCATTTATTAACCGATTTGGAATATTCCTTTTTTGTTGGTATATATTTCCCGTTTGTTCCCTGTCTTATTTAAATTTGATATAAATACCACCGATACGGGGGTAAAAATAAGGGATGAAATTTGTATTGCACTTATAATTGAGTGATATATATGTATTTATGAGGAATATAATAATTGTAGAGTTAGACTATCTACTAGTAACATGTTAGTCGGTTTTTAGGGTTCCGTATCCGTACCCAAAGGGTAAAAACGGGACCCTATTACTGAGTCTTCGCTGTCCGTCTGTCCGTCTGTCTATCCGTCTGTCTGTCGCAGGGCTGTATCTCATGAACTGTGATAGCTAGACAGTTGAAATTTTCACAGATTATGTATTTCTGTTGCTACTCTAACAACAAATACCTACTAAAAACAGAACAAAATAAATATTTAAGGGGGGCTCCCATAAAATAAACATGATTTTTTTGCCGTTTTTATAGATTATGGTACGGAACCCTTCCTGCGCGAGTCCGACTCGCACTTGGCCAGTTTTATTATTTTACCTGACGTCTATTTCTTTAGCATGCTCTACAGCTCAAACGATTTGACGGATTACAACATATATTTATAGAATTAAAACTATCGTGGTTGTTACAAGTTTTAACTATAAATACGGCTAATTACCACGTTTTTTCTTGTATTGCTGACGTTTCGAGAAAATTCAGATGCTCTTCATTATGAGCATCGCCCGTGAGTATTCGCCGATCTGCCGTTGATCGCGGTCGCGGTAATTAGCCGTATTTATAGTTAAAACATATACTCGTATTTATATAACATAGGTGTCGTTGGATTTGTCTCAATTTGTAGGAATGACATAGAATATATATTATCTTCGTTAAATATGTCGCTCCCCCCCCCCCCTCCTCAAAAATGGGGCCATTACCAATTTTTTAGTTATTTATTTATTAATAGTCGGGTTTATGTTTTTATAATAATTCGTTTTTGATACGTACACGTAACTAAATTGTAGTATGTTTTTAGCTTTGAATGCAATATGCTTATAAATTTACATAAACATTGGCAGAGCGCGGACTGAAAACCAGTTTAGCGCGATTGTAACTCCATTGTCAAATTTCGATTTGCGTGAAATTTGATGTGCGTATATTAGTTTGGGTAATATTAAATCCAATTTTATAATGAAAACTAGTAAAAATCCTCGCGACTTCGTTCAATTGAAGTTATTTTTAAACAGACTTTAACCCCTGCTGCACTTTTTGGGGTTGAATTTTGGGAATTTCTTACTTAGTTTACCCCTACACTTTGTCCAAGTTTCAGGTTTCTAGTATCAGTCGTTTAGACTGTGCGATGATAGATCAAGTCAGTCAGTCAGTCTGCTAATTAGTAACGCAAAAGTAATGACTCTAACTACACCCTTTAGCTATCTTCAATCCAAGTGCCTAAAATCTGAGTAGATGTCTACCGTACTAAGAGATCATGACTGTATGATCCTATTTTTGTTTCATTTGGATAATTAACTGTCAAAACCCAACTGCCATGAATCGAGCTTACAACTATGAATACAAGCTCAATAAAGACACCATTTACAACGAGTGGAAGAAAAACATGACGAATAAAGAAACTATATAAAAACTGTTTTAAAACAGCTACATTCTAAATAGTTTGTATTTACATTGTCATTGTCCGCAACATTGCGAGTGGAATGTGGTGCTCGACTGGAACAGACATTCCAATTCCATTTGCGGTGCCGTGACGTCATATCCGCTTCATATTAAATTTCTTGTATATTGGAATATTATAAAACACAATAATTGTTATTTTGATGTTTATGTTCCACTATCTTTTGACCGCGATTTCGATTTTTGACGACTTTATCGTATATCACTGAAATTCCAGAAAATCAATGAAAAAATTTAGGTTAAAATAGCTTATGTTCCTTCCAAAACTTTAAACTATCAAATTTCATCACAATCGGCCCAGCGGTTTAGCCGTGATAACGTCACACACGTCTGTGTGTGACAGAGTTACTTTCGCAATTATAATAATTAGTATAGATTACATACTAATGCTCTCAACGTTGAAGGAAAACATCTTGAGGAAACCAGTTAGCATTATTATAAACGGCGGTGGGTTTGCAATCTGTCACATTTGGAATGCGAAATGTGGATAATACCACAAAAAGCTCAATCTGTGCTAGCAATATAATATGCGTAGCGAAGCGCTACGGTTCGTAGCAGCTCTACGGTAAGACGTAGCAAAGACAGTCGTAGGCAGTAAACCTTATCTCGTAGCACTTTGCTACTCAATAGGAAACGCTAAAGTGCGTATTCTAGTATCTTTTTATGGTTCCGTACCTCACAAAGAAGGATAAATAACACGATAAACGAACGAACGCCGGGCGAGAGACAAATTCATATCGTATTTATTTCAATAAAATCACAAGGATCACTTTTGAACTACGTGAAGATATCACTGTTTCGCGTCACTGGACGTAAAAGAAACTGGCATTTTTTATTTTTATCAGCATTTTCCTTGTCAGAAAACAGTTATTTATTTTTCTTTGATTTTCTTCTATCAATCGTCATTTTAACACTTACTCCTCTCTAACTTATGTCATTTTCCACTCAATCCATCTATCTTTTCTTTGGTCTACCATTACACGATATTTTTCCTCCCTCATAGCCACAAAAACAAAAGTCAAAGTCGAAGTTAAAAGGTATTAATTTCAATAAAATCACAAGAATATAAACGCTTAGAAGCTAAGGGAAGCTACGCCTGTTTCTCGAGACCAAGCCTAGAAGAATCAAGCAACAAACAAGACTAACCTATTGCTCTTAGTTTTTCACTTGTAAACCATAATATACGTACGTAGTTTTTACACACAGACAAGTCCTAGCGTGTGTCTACACTACGAGCTTAGCTCAGTGACGGGCGCCAAGTACCAAACATATGAAACTTGCCTTTATACATTGCGCGCCTCACGCGCTAGGCTCGCAGTGTGGACACACCCAACTATAAAAGTGTGTTTTTTACATATTTAAAATAGATAGAAAGATTCAAGTTCGCGAAGTACGTTTGATAAAATCGTATTATTAAACAAACAATTGAAATAAAGGCATAAGTTATGGGAAGCCCGCACTGTGTCGGATTTCTCGAGATGTCTTCTTTGCGGATTAGTCATAGCCTTTCTGTAAACAGCTGTATCACACTAACCATTTAGATGCATTTTTACAGTTCTAAAATTATATTTGTTCTATCTCACGAAGACGGGTTCACGAAGAAGAGCAGTACTTTTTGTAACGTGTATAGACACGCGCTGTTGTGTGCGTGACTGACGCTCCTAAGCTTACGCACACAGAAACATTGTGCCATATGCATTTACACACACAACGAAGACTAACCCGCCTTCGTGAGATAGAACAACTGTAACAGCATAAACATTTTGTGTGAGAGACAGTCTGTTAAAGGACTTATGACAAATTTAATTCGTTTTATTTTATTACTAGCTTCTGCTTTCATAAATGTTTGGGTTTTCATGAAAATTTGTGAAAAGAGAGATTGAAACACAAACATAAACACAAACTTTCACTTGTATAATATTAAGTAGGATTAGTTATTATAAATTGTGATAATAAGGAGTGAGTGATGAGGTGAAGGCTGATAGAGGGAAATGGAAGAAGTACATGTTGTGCCAACCTCACTTAAGTGGGATAAGGGCTGGAAGATAATGATGATGATGAAGTTATTATAAATTGATAATACGATGATTAAATTAACAAGTGTAATATGTAATCTTATCTCATGCGGCAAACAAAATCTGCTAGAAGTTAGCTAGTTGACCAGCTGGTTCAGTTTTGCTGTGTCCTGCCTTCGGGTTTAAATCCGAATAAATTGTCGGATGAAAATGCGTTTGAAATTTATGGAATTTTATAGAGGTTTGAATATTTGAGCGATTCGTGTGAAGGCACTGTTTACTTTCAATAGTAACGTTTATTCTTTCAGGATTAGTTTTAAAGTTCAAACATCAATCTATTTTTATTCATATCGGAATTACAAAATCTAAAGTTTGTCCCTAGTTACGTCAGCATGTCTATTTAAATATATAATGTATAAATAATAGTGGACATTTCACACATTTCACGCAATTTAGACACAAACTAACCAAAGCTTGTTCTATGGGAACCAGATTACTGATGGAATACTTATTATTTTTTTGTAAATACATACTTATGTTGCATAACACCCAGACACAGAAGAAACATCCATGTTCATCGTACAAATATTTGTCTCGGGTAGGAATCGAACCCACAACAGTGTCATACAGTGCAGAAGACATAGTTACTACCAACTGAGCTGTGAGGCCAGTCATCAAAGTTAATACATTTGTATTATTCACTAGTATTCCGCTCTGACTTCTCACGAGTGTACTGATGACAATTGTTGTCAAATTTTTGATTCCATAGATTTTATCTAAATTTTCATGGAGACCTCGATTTTTTTGTAAATAAAATATAATTTTACGCGCTGATAATCTAGCTTTTGATGGGTAAACGAATTTTCAAAATTGGTCAAGTTTTTTTTGTTGATCTATTACAAACAAAAATACAAATGTTACCTCTATATATTATTAGTGTAATTAATAAGTAAATAGCATATTTGTTTATTATTTAAATTTTTTGTTTATAATCTGTTTTGATTGAAAGTTGTGATGTGTTATACCTCTAGACTTGATTGACCACAACTAAATATTTCCCGTTTTGTCTATTTAAATATAAATAATTAATAAAAAATATCGCCTCTTACAAAACCTTTGTTTAACCTAAGAGATAGATAAATATTCTATTCTATGTAGTTTAAAACTCATCGTTTTAATCATTTTTTTCAATATAAACCGTATATTTGAAATTAAAATGCCCACAACCACCGCTATCACCCTAGTTACATTTAGATACTACCCTTGTCTTTAAGGAATGTTTTCGGAAAACACGAAAAAACAAACATTTTGTCGTGTGCCACTTTCAATTTTTCTTGTTAAGCAGTTAAGCAAAGTAATAACTTTTGGAGTTTCGACTCGAAAGATGTCGTGTGTGCTTTGTCTTCCGGAAATTACAATCCCACCAAAAACATTCTGTAAAAAACTAGCCAAGTCTCGATGGAGCTGCTTGTTTATCTCTAAAAAGTAATGAAATCTAGACAAAGTCGTGTCAAGTCTGAGGTTCTTTACTGCGATTTCTTTATTATTATAGAATATTGTGTGACTTGGCCGTTGAACATTCTTTATCCGTTAGTGGGTACAAGTCAATTTTGTTTACACGTAATGTTATATCTGTTGTAACTACCTATGTTTGTTAAGCCAGATAATAGCCAATACAGGTATTGGTAATTGGACGCTAGTGTCTTATTTTAGGCTGTTGTTGATCGTGCAACACATGCATTCAGCATTGACAATGCTGACTTCTGCTGTCTTCTTTTTGGAGCGTCAAATCGACCATCGATCTAAAATAAAATAGACGTATTTTTTATACTGTTTGTTTCAGGCTCGCCTTTACATAAGTATTATTGAAATACGCAGCTTTATCAAGCCTACAATTGACTGGTTATTGAATCAACGTTTTCTAAGTGGCAATTATCCATCGTTAATGGGAGCGGTTCTGGCGACAGATTGGTGCAATGGTGTCATGGAGCACCTGGTTTTGTACCCTTGTGTACTCTTCAACGGCCAAGTCACATAACATTCTATAATAATAAAGAAATCGCAGTAAAGAACCTCAGACTTGACACGACTTTGTCTAGATTTCATTACTTTTTAGAGATAAACAAGCAGCTCCATCGAGACTTGGCTAGTTTTTTACAGAATGTTTTTGGTGGGATTTCACTTCTTTTTGTAGAAACGTGGGCTTATTGAATTATTTTATTAGATTTTCTTATTTGACACAGTTTTTTTCTTTTTATGAGTAGTTTACAGTCAGCGCCATCTAGCGACGTATGCGGGTATCACCGCCACTCTTAGTCCAATGCATTATATTTTGATCAAATTTTGAGCGAAATTATTAATATAAAATATTTTTTAATTTTTTAATATTTTTTAAAAGTTTATTTAATTTGTTAATTTGTTTATTCAATTTGTGTAATGTTCGAGTAGAATAAAGTTAATCGTTCGACTATTTCTTCTTGTAAACTTGTAAGAATAAGTAAGTATAAAAGCCAGTCTAGTCTTATCCAGAGTTTTCCTTTAATTTTATTGCGTACTAGCAGTCCGCCCCGGCGTCGCACGGATGTAATAATGATATTATAGGTAATTTTTTTACACCTTGGGTTACATTATCGAATTTTTCATAAGGATCCCTAATAAAACATTTAGTATCGCAGACTTTTTTTGTAGATATTGATGTCCTCTTTAAAACTTTAGTACATCACTTTGCTCTATTATCAACAATTTCAGCAGCGTACGCGATATAAGGATTTTTTTGGTTTTTTTTTACACCTTGGGTTACATTATCGAAGTTTTCATAAGGATCCCTAATAAAACATTTAGTATCACAGACTTTTTTTGTAGATATTGATGTCGTCTTTAAAACTGTAGTACATTACTTTGCTCTATTGTCAATAATTTCCGCAGCAAACGCAATATAAGGATTTTTTTTTTATTTTTTCACACTTTGGATTACTTTATCGATGTTTTCATACGGATCCCTAATATTTTTGAAAATATACTATAGCTTATGTGCATCAAGAATAATGTCGGATTCTAATGGTGAAAGAATTTTTCAAATCGGTCCAGTAGTAAAATATATTTTTTGTAAAGGCGGTATGTCGATTTCTAATAGTTTGGTTAGGCTCTTGTGTTTTCTTATCATGGTCACCAGGTACTCCAGATCTTCGATTATTCTAGTTTTTAAGGTTTTCCCTTTATGTGGAAAATAAACCCTAACTCTGTACCAAATTTCAGCTCTCTGAGTTTATGGGAAGTACTAATTCTATTCTGATGATCATGAGTGAGTGAGTGAGTGAGTGAGTGAGTGTCTGTCTAAAATGCGAAACTTTGCTTTCGCTTAACTTCGTAACTAAATGACCTACAGACTTGAAATTTTGGATTTTAGGTATGTGATTATGGCTTACTGGATGACGAAAATTTCAGCGTTCTGGTCTTATCCAGAGGTTCTCAAATAGGGGCCTGAAAATGCGGCGAAATGGTTCCAGTAAAGGATGGTACGGCAGTGTTTGCTTCGCGCTCGACTTGGCGGGGGCACTGCCGTGCCCCCAAATTTTCATTTCATTTTGAATAACACGTGGGCTCGGAGTTAATTAATTACATAGTAGCTTATTTCATTAATTTACATTTCAATTCATTAATTTTACTTTAGGACAATTTAACAATAATTAATTTGAAAAAGTTAATAAAAAGAGAGTTAAGACTTAAATGTGCGTTTTATTTTTAGCTTTAGTAAGGTTTGTTTTGTTTGTAATATACTCGTAAATGAGTATTATGATGATTGATTGGCTTTGCAGCTCAAGTTGTGGGTTCGATCCCCGTCCAGGATAAATATTTGTGTGATAAACATAGCGTTATATCATATTACTAGCTGCTCGCCCGGTTTCGCTCTGGTGTATTAATGAATTATAGGGAAATTTTTGGTTAAATTTTTGTAATTTTCTTGGAAATTTAAATTTTTTCGGGTTCCGTACCCAAAGGGTAAAAACGGGACCCTATTAATAAGACTGCGCTGTTCGTCTGTCCGTCCGTCCGTCTGTCTGTCACAAGTCTCATGAACCGTGATAGCTACACAGTTGACAGTTGAAATTTCCACAGATTATGTATTTCTATTGCCGCTATAACAACAAATAATAAAAACAAAATAAAATAAATGTTTAAAAAATGTGCTTCCCAAACAACAAACGTGTTTTTTTGCTTATTTAAAATTGGTCTAGTTTTTTTTAGTTTTGTACAAAAAAACATTATATATGTATATATTTTCTTCTCTTTATAATATTAGTGTAGATGCACATAAGTATGTTGTATTGAAGAAATCGTCTAATCGATATGACCGCCTATTGTAATATATATTTGTAATTGCTTACATTGTGTTACAATAAAGAACATTTCATTTATCTAGTCTCCATAGCATTAGCTTTACTTAGTATGGATCAAGATGGCGCTGTAAAATATGAGCTACAAATTGAGCTGTTTAAAGTAAAATTGTTGCGAAAATGGCTACAAGAGTTTTGTCCAGCACAAACGTTATGGTTTTTGCTTTCAGCTCTGCAGCTCGTTAGTTGCAAAGGGTGAAATTAAACTTGCTAATGGCAATGGTACTGGAAAATTGTACTCTCATTAGTAAGAAAAAAATTTAAATAGGATCAAGGTACGGTAGCCTCTGAAACCTTCAGGCGCCAAGATCCTTCAAGTCAGAGGCATGTTCTAACTTTTGGTTGTTAAGTAGTTAGCATTTCATACGTGACAGGCTGCAAGCTAACCAGCGCTTTTGAAAATATTACCTAGGTCCTCACTTTCTCGTTTTTCACTTTTTTGAAAATTTTATAAACCTTTATTTTTAGATAAGCATGTTTTTCACGCAATCTTGTTATATCCTTGATTGTGACGTGATATTGTTAAGGGTTCGTATCTTTTAGTCTACATATCAATATGCCTAGGTAGCCGCAATATGATAAGATCTCTATTGGCCTAGTTCTCTTGACGTCTACATCCCAAAACGACTAGGAAAACTAAATCGAAAAACGACTAGATCTTGATTAAAAAGCTTGACCGGAAAGCAGACACATAAACCACTAAATGTGTAATGGCAGTCGCAAACAGTAGACAGCGCAGCAAATATTTCCTCTTTATTGCAAAGCATTAGTTAGACGGTATTATTTGAATGCATTTAGAACGGCTAAGGAATGCAAAACACTGGTTGTGGAGCCGGCAAACAGAATAGGTTTCGTGTCGAACAAATTCCATAAAGGCTTGCCTAGACACATCATTTTCTGACCACGAAATTTCCGTAAAATGTAAATAACGTAAAGAACTGTGTGGTGAAACTTGACATTTTACTCAGAACGTCGTGTGTTAGAATACTACTGCCAAAAACAAATGAATTTTTCTATTAAAAAATATCTATTATCTCTGACTAACATCTTTCAAGATATGAGCACCTGGAGATCTAAGAGAATATCTACCGTATTTAAGAATTATAATCATAAGCCAAATTTTATTATTAAACTCAACAGTCGCGTGCATCTTGACATCACACTAGGATTCCCTATGTTATACAAATCTATACTAATACTGGCTGTCCCGACAGACGTTGTCCTGTCAATTTACAATTATCAAACAGAAAAAAGCATTTCCTTATCATTCAGGGGTATAAAAAATACCTTACGACATTTACACACAAATACACTTATACAAAAATATCTTATACAAAATGTTAGGTCTTGTACGAAATCAGTGCAAAAAAATACTAGTAAATATATACAAAATTATACACAGTTTGTTATTTCCACATCGTTTATAGAAACTACCTACACTATAACTACAACAACAACTTGTTAATAGGGGGTAAAGCTGATATTTATTGATACTTCAAGCGGGTATTTATCGCGTTATTATCTTAATACTATCATCTTCCTGCCCTCATCCTACTTACGAGTAAATGGGGTCGGCATAACATGTATTCTTCTGTTTCCCTCTAAAAGCCGTCATTTCAACACTTACTCCTTTTACACCCGTGTTATCTTTTACACCATCTATCCATCTATTATTTAGCCTACCGCTACTTCCACATAAACCGACATTCATATTAAGCTATTCTCAATCAATATCATAACATATCACTAGCCGAACCGCGACATACTTTGTTCTGTTCAAATTTCAATAATCGCATGGAAAAAAGCAATTTCATTCAACTTTAATTTTTTATCCTAAAATAAATTGCAAATTTTGGTAGAATGCGTACCATTCATTAGTCAAAATAACGTTGCTACGACGACTGAATGTTTTTGTCTGTGATATCAGGTTCATTGCACACCAACGTCATCTTAATACTAAAATCATCCTTTTAGCGATTTTTTTATAACTAGCGACCCGCCCCGGCTTCGCACGGGTGCAAAGCTGATACCAAAATATATTACAGAATGTCTTTGTATACTCGTTAACAGCATTTAAAATTTTAAAAAAAAGTTGCGGTAAAAATTAAAGGATAGAAATTGATTATTGTGGGTTATCCCTAAGAGATAAACATATACCATCGCGGACTTTTTTGTAGACTTTTTTAAGGTGTATACAATATTTAGTACATTATTTTGATCTACTCGTATCTCGTAGAGTTCAGCCAGCGTTTGCAATGTAAGCGCAAAAAAATGTGTTTATTTACGACTTTCAGTGTAACCTTCCTCCTGAATCACTCTATCTATTAAAAAAAACCGCATCAAAATCCGTTGTGTAGTTTTAAAGATATATACAGATATATATAAGCATACATACAGACATACATACAGACGCGGGAAGCGGGAAGCGACTTTGCTTTATACTATGTAGTGATTTAGGGCTTGTTTTTCAAATTATAAGTACCTCTATTTTTTATTATGATTTTTATCTACATACTACAGCAAATTTCATCTTAATCCGTTCTTTTAGGCCTGATTGATTATTAAACATAACAAACATCCTCATAAACTTGAAGATAATGTTAGTCAGAGGCAGGTCCTAACATTACATTGGCACATGCCCACCTTTGATGTATGAGTAAATAAGTGTTCCGATCGCGAAATTTGTTTGAAAACTGGTATTATAACTTTAGAAGTACTTGTTGTAAGTAGGTATGTCTGAAAAGCCCCTTATAAAGCGAGTACCTACTTTGGGAAGTTTAATCTTTGCTTACTTTGAATTTCAAATTCAGGTAATAGAAGGTTCTGTATGAGCGTATTCATGGCGAGGAAATCTCTTTGAAAATATAAAGAACTAGTTTATTTTCATATTAAAAAGGAAATAGGTTCGTTGCTTATACAACATTATTAACATTATTTTAGTCAGTGTAACTTTTCTAAATCCGACATGTTTTAATGTATGAACGCGCATATCTTTTATAATGTTTTTTTTTATTGTGTAGATAATCGTCCCAAGTTAGTTCCATTTAAATTATATTAATGTAAGACTAATAGTTCCTCCATAAAATTTAAAAAACTGCTCAAGTGCGTGTCGGGTCACGCGCAATGTAAGGTTTCGTAGTTTACACAGTTGTTTAGGACACTCGATTCTAACAAAAATTGGCACTTTAAAGCTTAATATTTCACAAACGAATTCCTTAATCGAAAAGTGGTTTACGCAAACTCCCCATACTTTTGAAAGATATATCTAACGATATCCCACACCATAAGGTGCGCGACAAAAAAAATAACATCCCCACTTTAGGTGTAGGGGAGGTACCCTAAAAAAATGGGTTTTAAAGATTTTATTCTACGACTTTGTTGACATTACTAATATGTAATACATGCCAAATTACAGTTTTCTAGCGCTCATAGACTGAGCTAAGCTGCGGACAGACGGATAGACGGTCTGTCGCGTCAGCTAGTATATTAATAGAAATTAGCTTACGAATGTTAACCCCAAGTACGGTAGACATCTTATTGCTCTCAGACCCTTGAAGATGTTTAAGAGGATAATTCAAAGGCACGTCCAAACATTATATTTGGCACATGCCTACATTTTGCAGTAGTTAGCATTCCATACCCCCGCTAGACATATTCAAAGGATCTAAGCGCCTGGAGATCTGAGAAGATAGCATATATTACTCTATAATAATGTAGCTAAAGATAAGTAAAAGTTTTTTTTTTTAAATTGGTTTAGTATACGGTATAAATCAACATACAAACATACAAATTTTACCTCTTCATTTAGTGTAGATATAGACTAGATATTTATCTACGTTACCAGAAATTCCCAGAAGTCTTTTACACAGCAATTTCATTGAAACAAAACGAAATAATTTTCCAGTAGCTTCCGAAAAATGTGAGCAAAAATAATAAAAATGAAAATCAGGTCATCCAGTAATGGGATAAGATGAAAGATCAAAGGCACTCTTAACGAATTAATTCATTCTCTAGGTGTACTGTCCAAGAAAATGTATTACAAGAAATAAGATTTCTGTTAAAATATTTTATAATAAAAACCGGCCAAGTGCGAGTCGGACTCACGCACGAAGGGTTCCGTACCATTAAAACGACAAAAAAATCATGTTTGTTATATGGGAGCCTCCCTTAAATATTTATTTTATTCTGTTTTTAGTATTTGTTGTTAGAGCAGCAACACATAATCAACACAAGCAGGAATACATAATCTGTGAAAATTTCAACTGTCTAGCTATCATGGTTCATGAGATACAGCCCTATGACAGACAGACGGACAGACAGATGGACAGACGGACAGCGAAGTCTTAGTAATAGGGTCCCGTTTTTACCCTTTGGGTACGGAACCCTAAAAACAAGCTCAAGCTAAATTAACAAGCTATTTTGTAAAAACATGATTATCATGTTATGATATTCATACCAATATTTATTGGTACTGAATGCCATAATACCTACGCTTTTTATGCTGTTTAGGCACCTACCTACGCTTACAATACAAGTTGGATGGAATTGATAAAAAATTAAATTGCAAGATTTGGCCCGCACTTACTAAAAAATACAATAGGTATGTCTTCTGTCTACCTACTATCCAAATAAATAAACTTACTTATCTACAAAACCGTTTGCTTATCAAGTTATTTAAAACAGTTTTGTGTAAGCACCCTTAAAATGTATCCCGCAAAACTAATGTAAACATTTACGACCCCACTCGTTCCCACTTCACTTTTCGCCGCGTCAGTACGTATATAAAAGCGTTTTTTGTCCAGTTTTCGTGTTTACTCTCCTAGATGAAAAGGGAGAGTGGAAAAACTCAAAATGGCGTTTCATAACGTGAATTTTTTGAAGGTATATTATATATATTGGTGGCAATTCTGTTGTGTCCGCCTAAAGTTAAAATTTCGAAAACTACGATCGCTCTTATAATCAAAAAAAGTAGGATCATGACTATAATCCCTAAGAACGGTAGACATCCTCCCAGATCTCCAGGCGCTCAGATCCTTGAAGGGGTTAGTTAGAGGCACGTCCAAATATTAAATTTGGCACATGCTAACATTTTTCAGTAGTTAGCATTCAACACGTGACAGGTTGCAAGCCCGTCGCCGCTTTTAAGAATACTAACTGGTTTATCACGATGTTTTCCTTCACTGCTCTTATTCCTTTTACGTTAAAGTCTAAATAAGCGTAACCTCAAAGTGACAGTCCTAAAACTTCCAGACATTGCGCGGCAATCGAGCGCGGCAGCCGCGTGCTACCTGCCGCGCTCTAACAGTGTTATTGATCGTTCGCAAAGCAAACTTGTGTCCTGCGAATGTCACGTTCAAATGCCGTATGATGTCTGGTTATAAACGTCAAGCTGGAAATAAAGGTTTTGACTAAAATTACACTTGGATGTGTAAAATATGCGAAATAAAATAGAGAAATAGCTAAAATATCCTAAGCTTTAGGATTTTCATTTTGATGTTACGTTAATTTAGACTTTAACGTAAAGGAATAAGAGCGATCGTTTTTTAGGAAGTTTAGGTTTAGCGTGGCACAACAGAATTGCCACCATATTGACAAACGTAAACACAAACCTTACAGTGAGAGTGTCAAAAATATTAAAAATGTATAGCAATGTTTTGTTTTTATAAGGTTTTTCATTTAATGAAGCAAAAAAGTTTCAGCGAAACTTTTAAATATTTATAGCATAACATAATGTAGGGTGATTAATTATTCATATTTTAATAGACAAAACGGGAAATATTTAGTTGAGGTCAATCACATCTAGAGGTATAACGCATCACAACTGTCATTAATCAAAACGGCAAACTTGAAAATGCCCTAAATTGGGTAGGCACCACAACCGCGTCTTTGACCCTAAATAGAAGGGTTGCACGCTGAAACTGTTGTTTTTAAAAAAGTAAAATGGCCTTAGCTAAATGTTTGTAAATTGCTTTTTCATTTTGGCTGAGGGAAATGACCTCTATCTGACTGACCTCACAGCTCAGTTGGTAGTAAGTCTGCCCTCAGCGCTGTAGGTTGAGGGTTCGATTCCCAACCGGGACAAATAATTTTGTGATGAATATGGATGTTTTTCAAATTCAAATACAAATTCAAAAATCATTTATTTCAATAAAATCACAAGGATCACTTTGAAACGTCTTAGGAACAGGGTGAAGCTACACCGATTCCACGCGACCAAGCCTAGAAGAATCAGGCTACAAACACGGCTTGGGATCTACGTGTTTTTTAATAATCCTTTCCTTAATGCTATGTAGAGCTCCAATGTGATGCGAATCGAATAAGGTGAAGGCTCAAACAACGGGAAGGTTTGTTCTGTCTCTGGATGTTATAATGTATCATAAGTATGTATTTACAAAAAAATATATACTTACAAGTATTCAATCATTAATCGGGTTCCTATAGTACAAGCTTTGTTTAGTTTGGGGCTAGATGGCGATGTGTGAAATGTCCACTAATATTTATTTAGTATTTATCAATTTACAAGTATTTTGCTCTTAAACATTCAGAGGTATTCGTAGGTAATATACTCAAAAGATTATTCTATTAACTAGATTATGAGAGTGACATAAATATGACACCTAATACTGTAGTTGAGATACTTCAGACGTCAAAATAATATGCTTACATGAAATTAAATAAGTTTTCTGATAAAAAATATTTTTCAATGACAAGCTTTTGTAAAATCATTCAAACCATCGAGCCTGTTACACCATACCTGTTACGCCATATAACATTGTCATCAGAACAAGAATGCAAAGTTTTTACTCAATCAAAGTATTTACTAAGGAGTTCCGTTGTGAGTGTCTGTTGAACAGCTCCTGACTCCTTCATCAAATCAGCTCGCTGTCACCATATTATTTAATTGTCACCAGCTCAATCGGTTGGGGAAAACTGCTTCAAAATTGAGTTGCAAGATTCCACCCGAATAAACAGTTACATTCTTACATACATACATTACATACATTGCAAGTTAAATAAAAGCTTGTAAAAAAATTAAATGGGATCACGACTATGATATCCAAGTAGACATTCTCTCAGACCTCCAATCTCTCAGTACCTTGAGCATGGCTAACGGGGTAGACATAGGCATGTCCAAACATTACATTTGGTACATGCCTATATTTTACAGTTGCTATTAAAAGCTTGTAAAAACTACAACTTTTTGTTTAGTGCATTCCAACAGTACCTACATTAAATTCCATTGCATTCCAAATTGCAAATCGTGTGATAGGTACCGACCGCAAGAAAGGCGCCTGATGGATTGCTCACGCCATCTGTTGTGGCCATGTTTTTTTATTTCAATAGGCTATTTGACAGTATAAAAAATAAAGTGTTGTTTATAGTAATCTATATAAATTATGCCTTCATAAAGCTTTATGGAGTAAAATAACTTGAAAATGAACAATGATTTATTAAAAAACCCAAAATTCAAATTATCTATTTTTAAACGCCAGTCACGTGACACAAAACGGTCAGGATTGGTCGAATCGACGATGACGTAACATGTTTGTCAATATGTCATCGCCTGCCTTGAAAAACTTGACGTTTGTTTATTTGTTGACAAGCAAGTAACGTCACAGAAACTAGTGAGACGCCATTTGTATAATGAAACGTTTTTGCGGGTTATTTAAATTGTCAACATTTAATTTACATTTTTAGGGCCAATACTTAACAGAATTGAAAAGATTTTTTTTATGGGTTCCACAGTCACTACTGAATAATCTAGAATGCTTTTCAAAATCTTGTCAAATAGCCCATTGTACAATTTCTGTTCTAGCTGTTGGCTTGTTGGTCCCTCGACTATCAATCCGAAGATCGTGGGTTTTAATTCCAGCCGTGCAATTCAATGGATTTTTCTGCTGTGATTTTCTGATTTTTCGGTGAAGGAAAACATCGTGAGGAAACTGTTAGTATTCTTGTAAGCGGCGACGGCCACGTGTGGAATACTAATTACCGCAAAATGGATATGTGCCAAATATAATGTTTGGACGTACCTTTGACAAACCCCTTTAGACATCTTCAAAGGTCTAAGAGGCTGAAGGTCCAGGAATATATCTATCTTACTTAGGAATTACAGTTGTGATCCTATTTGAATTATATTTCAAAATATTTATCTAGTTTTTTTGATTTTAAATGTAGTATGTAAATACATTTTTTTTTACTCGTAATTGCTGTTTTGCGTGTCTTTTTCAAAAAAAAAAGTATTTATTAAAAAAAAAAGTTCTTACTAATTTAATACTAACATCTTTTTATAATATAAGAATACTAACTGGTTTCCTAACTGTTTTCCCGATTTTATAAGTCGATGCAAAATGATTCTAGTGATAGAACAATAGACTCAGAATTAGGCTGTAGATTTTGTCCCAAATCACTAAATCAATTACCGCCATGGTCGTCCTACCGTTAGTAATTTGATTCTATTAACACTCGGGCAGGTTACAGCCACCTAATTGGACGGCGGGGGCAACGGGGGCGGGCGGCGGCTGTGTTCCGGAAATTGGCCCTTTCCATCACTCAAGCACTGCAGTTTTAATATTTATTGCTGTTTAAAGGAGATTACGTTTTAAAAAGAGTAATTACTGCCATTTGTCTTGTATTGCCATTTGCCCTTCTGAGACGGTCAATGCGGGTTTGATTCCCGACGAGTAAATGTTGGCTTCTCTGCAAGTATATTTTTCGGATCTTGATGTTGTGGTACCATGGTACTTGTTGTTACTACCCACGGTATGAACGATCTGTTTGGTGTTATTTAATTTTATTTTTGTTAGTTGCTTGCATATAAAGTGTCTCTACGTCAAAAGAAAAAACGAAATCTCAATATTGCAATCGTGATAATACAGGGTTATTGGTTATTCGACCAATTACTGCCAGGAGGTTGTAAGGGAGGTTATTTCCGTTGAATGAGAACATAATGTTCTAGTTCAAAAGTTAACCATTTCTGAAAAAAAAAAAAATCAACAACACAATAACTTCAAATGTAGCAACATCATCAAAGGAAACATCATATAATTGAAAATTCATGATGTTTCCGTCTAGTATTTTGTAATTTATAACGTTTGTAGTTTTTGTGTTGTTGAAAAATATTTATTTTCTCAGAAATGGCTAACTTTCGCACTAGATCATTATTGCCTCATTTAACGGAAATCATTTCTTCTACGAACTCCTAGCCGGAATAGGTCGAATAACCAGTAACCCTGTATATTTTTTTTATATTTTTATCTGAAGTACCTTCATCTATTTCGCTACACCAATAATAGACAAATCAAATGAGGACATACCGAGACAACAAATTCGCTAGCGATTGTTTAACATCCAAAATAGTGCGTCTTTATTTCCTTTGAAACGCGCAAGTTCTTTGTGTTTATTTATATAAAAAGTTTTTCGTGGATAATGAGCCGACTTATTGCTAAAAGTTAAAAATCTCATCTGAATTATTTTTAGTTGCATTTGACAATGGGAAAAACTCCATTAAAATCCAATTTGAGATTTTCGATATCCACTAATTAGCTGAATGTCTCTGAAGGTTGTATTTACACAGAAAGCGATTAAAGCCATTGCTTTTCATTTGTTCGAAACATTTTCGTCGGTTTTCTGTTTATACATATGTCAAAACGTAATTATTTGTTTTATTTTTGAAGTTGGTTAAAATGAGTCTTAAGCTCATCGCCCACACGAGCTAGAGTCAAGGCGGGGGCGCACAAGCGGCACGCTGCCGCTTGTTTGACAGTGCAGCACAGGCGAGGAGGTGGCTCGGAGTAGAAGCGAGATCCTCCACGCCGACTCGACTCTAGCTCGTGTGGGCGATGCGTCTTACATTAAAAATAAGCGCTAAATTCGACGAGCAAGTCTACCGCACTGCTTTCATTATAACAGATGCCTAACCCGCGGTGAGTTAATTATAATGAACCGCGGCACTAATCGCGCGCTTTGTCTTGGCACAATGTGGCGCCATTCTACGTCGCCGTCAGTCGCCCTAATTTATGCGAGCGAGTTTGGAGGTGAATAGACCGCCCTAATTTATGTACGCGCTAGCGGGGACGTGAATAGACCGCCTTAAGTTTCTGTTAGCTTCTTTTTGGAATAGCATAATGGGAAATGGAGTTTATGGTGCTTCAGGGACATGGCGTCTCTTTCTGACTATTAAATGCGAGGTTTTCGTAAAATACGTATATTAATAGTTATCAATATACTGTAAACTGTAACTGTAAAAAAACATTGGGTTCGAATCCCGGCCGTGCATCAATCGATTTTTCTTTAAAAATTTATATGCGCATTAACCTATTGTGCTTAAAACAGCGAAGAAAAACATCGTCGGCGACGGGCTTGCAACCTGACACGCGTAGAATGCTAACTATTGCAAAATGTGGACATGTACCAAATGTAATGTTTGGACGTGCCTCTGACTATCCCTTTTGCTTTTGCATCTTCAAGGACCTGAGCGCCTGGAAAATTGAGAGGATGTCTACCGTACTTGGGGAATACAGTCGTAATCCTATTTTTTTTTAAATTAAATAATTGGTTACTATTAAATACGTGCAGTTCAACTATAATTCAAAAAAGTTATATCAGAAATATGAAATGTACGAAATGAGGTGCTCTTATTTTTCGAGAATCGCTTTAATTTCGTTTGTTTACAAGCAAAAGCAGATTGTCTTCGAACTTTGCCAATGAAATGAAAATACAACTTTGAACTATCATAATTTTAGTAAATAGTTTGTTTGTGGTGCCAAACGAAACGGTACCGATATCATTGGCTTGTCCTTAATTCCTAGATATAAAACAGAGTCGTTTTAGTTACCTATACCAGTTAAACTTTAGACTTAAGAACGGCTGAACCGATTTTCATGATTTTTTATTGATTGGATTTGTTTAGGCAATTTTTTGAGACCTTAGGTTATGTTATTGCAGTTTTCGTGGTGATCTCAAATTTTTTTGAAAACAAAATATAGCCAGTAAAACAACTTTAAAAATTGGTCCAGTAGTTATTAAGTTTATCCAGTATAAATAAAAATACAAATTTTATCTCTATAAAGTAGTGTATAATAAAACAAGCTCAGAAAATCAGACAAAGTTTTACACATAAGAACCGGAAGGTGGAAATTGATATTCAAAATTGATAAAGTGGCTTCAAGTGAACTAGCCGAAGTTCAAACAAATCCAAAGTTTCACTCAACTTAAAGAAGTAATACCTAAGAATCGGTGACCTTTATTTGACGCCCGTTTTTACAGAACATATAAACATCCAATCACGAACATAGTTCTGACTGTATACTAGATTCCCTGTGTCGTAGATATATGAAACTGAGTACCATGGTACAAAAACACCCAGGCTCATAAGATCATGCAATAATTTTGTTCTGTGCGCGCTGTAGTTTGTTGGTTCGTTTCTTACCCAGGACAAATATTTTTATAACGCACATAGAATAGATTTTACAAGTTTGGCTGTTATTTTTAAAGGGGTAGGGCTAGTCAGGGGCCAAACACTATTTGCACATGTAATATAGTAAATAGGTACGAGTAATATAGTTTATTATTTATTTTCAAAAAGATAAGTAATCCCCATAAAAATTGCAATAATGTAACCTAAAGTATCCAAATTTGACTATAATCTTCATTAGAGGACTGTTAGTTAATACGTGCATTATATGACGGGCATTGTCTTTTAGAGATTTGAGATTTAGCAGGAAGTGTTCCGCTAACAATCGGGGGAAAGAATCAAGGAACCCTAATGGATAGAAAATGGATAGTGTAGAGGGAGAACATTGGAGCCAATTTTGCATAGTCAGTGCAATAGAGTTAAAAATCTTGGAAGGGAAACATTTTCTTTGTCAGTTTTTACATCGCCTTCTAGCCCCAAAATAACTGGGCTGACTGATATACAATTTTTTTGTTAATACATACCTAGACATATTTGATTAGCATTCGATTGGTTTCTTTACCTGCTTATTCTGGGACTCTGGGTGTCATAATCTATTTTAAGTATGTATTTATGATTATAAAATAGATGGCGCTGTGGTAAAATAAATGTCCACCAATATTTAGGCTGCGTTCCCACTACGCCGGACCGGCAAATCTGCCGGAAACCGGACACCGGACAGAGTGTTCACATTACATCGGATGCCGGAAGAAATTCAGACAGTCAAGTACTGAGTGACAACACGTAGTGACAAAACGCTCGGTAAAAATGCCGGGCTCGGCAAAAATGCCGGACCGGGGATAATGTGAACAGATTCATATAAATTCATATAAATTGTACAGCCACTAGCTTCCGGCAGATTTACCGGCGCGGCAGATTTGCCGGTCCGGCGTAGTGGGAACGCAGCCTTATTTATATACGTTTATTTTTTGTTGAAAATACATACTTAATATAAATATTAACACCCAGACACAGAACGGAAAAAAACGGAAAAAATTGCGTTGTCACCTTTTGTCTGCTGTGTTGTTGTTCAATGACAGTCGAAATTGACAGTAATAAAAATGTAATGGTTAAAAAACTAAAAACAAAACCGACTTCATGCATGTTGTTATAAATTGAATTGAAAAAGTCCAATACAAAATTTCATCCCCTAGGTTTTCACCCTTAAAAGTGGTATTTTTTTCCTCAAAATTAAATGGGACCACATGGGAAGCATCAGCTTTTAAATAAAGAATCATTAAAATCAGTTCACCCAGTCGAAAGTTCTGATGTACTCGTAACAAACATAAAAAAATAGTCGCATTGAGAACCCTTTCCTTTTTTTGAAGTCGGTTAAAAATACGACAAAAACTGACATTTTTCAGTCATGATTTTCGGAAGAAAATATTAAAACTTAAAATATTAAGGTATTCCATCTGAGCTTACCACAAGCACTTAAAGTAATATTAAATTAAATTATTAAGTTTAAGTAATTACTTTTTCTTGACCGTTTTGAGCGCGTATTAATGCGTATTTATATTTTAGAAAATACTTTTCAATTTCTTATCTTATGTCATTTTCCTTTTAACAAGTAGGTCGGTGAATAAAGGTACGTCAAAATAGGTCAGTTGTATCTTCCTTGTCCTATTTTTGTAATGTCCGCAAAGGTGAAGCACAATAGGATTATGTTTATCTTCCACGATGTTATCATTGACATCACAAGAATAAGGGCAGATTTATATTAGACGGGACATGTCCGGCCCGGGCAGGAGCCTTTAGTTAGTAGGCGGGCCCGGACGGGACAAGATTTCAATAAAATCGCATGGATCACTTTGAAACGTCTTAGGAACTAGGTGAAGCTACGCCAATTCCACGCGACCAAGCCTAGAAGAATCAGACAACAAACACGGCTTGAGGTCTACCTTTTTGTCAATGATCCTTTCCATAATGCTAGAATTTAAGTTTATATTTATACAAAATGTATATAACGTTTCAAATCCGTGCCCCATTCGGGCCACAAACACGGCATGCCCCGGACACGGGCCGGTCTAATATAAATCTACCCTAATTTTGATATTTGTTTTTTATTATTTTCAATGTTTTTGTCTATTTGCCCTTCTGAAACTTTGTGAAAGAATAAATAAATATTGGTGGATTTAAAACAGCGCCATCTAGCCCCAAACCAAGCAAAGTTTGTACTATGGGAACTGGATAACTGATAGAATACTTGAATTTGGAGAGTGTATATCTTTTCGTGTGTGCTGAAAAAAAGGGATTCTCGAAATTCAAACCCGAAAAAGGTACAGCCCAACTGTACCTTTTTTGGGGCTGAATTTCGAAAATTAAAGTCTGTTAGAAAAAACTTCAAATGGACAAAGTTGCGATGGTTTCCACCAGTTAATCTATATAAACCAGTAAGTATTCTTAAAAGCGGTGATAGAAAAGCTATCTATCACGTATATAATGTTACCTTCTGCAAAATGTGAGCATGTGCCAAAGGAAATGTATGGACGTACCTCTGATTACCCTGTATAGGCATATTCATGGATCCAAATGCCTTGAGATCTGAGAATATGTTTAGTTCACTTGGGGATTACAGCCGTAATCCTTTTTGCTACCTACTATATTTACTATAGACTGGCCTCACAGCTCAGTTGGTAGTGTAACGAGTCAGACCTTCATTCGAATTCACAAAAATAAATATTGTCGAAAAATTGATTTAAATCTAAATTATCAATCATACTTAACCAGAGAGAGACATATTGACTTATTAAAGGGAACTAGAAATGTAACATTTACGATAAGTTATCGTATGCCTGGTATCGAATATAACGCTTTATAAGTATTATGTTATTATACTTGTGCAGGACGACGTTTAGAATAGTGAATAGTACAATAGCTTTAATTTGTTTATGGCCAGTACCAAGGTTTAGAACAATGAAAATAGACATTAACTAAGGATCGTAAAGTTAGCTTTCACAAAAGATTTAACTTTTAGAAAGTCGACTATTATGAAAGATATCTCTTTCGGCCATAAAACAATAAAACGTATCCGAACAAAGCCGTTCGGGTTGTAAACGCCGATTTTAGAAATAAAGGAATACAATATAGAAGCTGAAGAACAATACCGTCGTCCTAACGGTCGTCTTTGGGTCGTGAGAACGCGATTCCCGTGGGAGGCGGGCCAATGGGAGCTCGGGATATTCGGAGAGGGAGGGATGTAGAGATGGTCACGAGATGGGGTAGCGGGACAGTCAGTGAGGGCCAGCCTAAGTGACAACAACGAGGAAATAAAGTGAACAAGTCGAGTCGACCAAGTGTTTCGTTCGAAGCAAGGGAACGTCAACCCCGCCTTACCAATAGAAGGCTTCTCTCTACACACAATTGATACCTAACGGTGACAACTAGATTGTGATTCTGCTCGGTTCGGGATCTGGAGTGAGGAAAGGTCGTGAGTTATTTTGGAGTTCATTATTCTTTAAGTTTAAAATCAGCTAGTTGTGTCTGTTATGAAGGACTTGTCTAACCTTACCTTAGTTAATAATTACATTCTGTGTTGGAGAGAGATAATTTGAGATTCTGTTTCAACATGAGACCCGTTGATACATCATATAGTCCGAGCAATGTGGACTTGACCTACAATCTTCATAAAGTCCGTTGAATGTGGACTAAGCAATCTTCAGATAGTCCGATCATTGTGGACCCGACAATTGGAGTTTAAGTTATATGATTCGAGCAACGTGAATCTTAACTTATGAGACGTACAATGTGTCTTTTGATTGAGATGACCTGAGCTGGTGATTAACTGGATCACAAATTATATCAATTATAATTTTAACAACGGAGAGTTGGTTATTAGACATTTACTTCATAATGAACTTGAAGGTTCTATTTATTATGATTTATATTATGTATAAGTATTTATCTGACCTAAATAGGATGTTTTAGAACCGATCTAATCGATTCTTCAGCATCCGAAAGTAACCACTTATTTGAAGGCTTGACTAACACAGACACACTGACTCAGGTTGCTAAAAGATTATGCCCTCTTGTCCTTTGCTTGACTGAATTGACCGACTGAACCTATGACACCAACAGTTAATATCATTCCCACCATATTAGATAGCGACCACCGATGGTGTGTCTAAGTCTATCTCTCGGAGGAACGGTGCCCAGTTCAGTGCAGATGAGCCGTACTGTCAGTTCGGGGAGGTGAACTGATCTAAGCCGAGTATATCACATTACATTTTAGATTACTGACGAGCCTAACCCATTTATTATATACCTATATTTTATTCTTCGTTACTTCTTATTCTCAATACCAGCATATCTTCTAGACTTTCCTCAATTGTATACTAAATGGTTATATAGTAGTAGATAAGTAGGCAGACAGTTTAATCATAATATCTTAAAAGAATCAGAGTTATTACCTTATCACAACGTACGGTCCTAATCAATAAAAACTAGACGATCACTTGGCCAATGTAAATAGTTAAATCAGATCATAACAACTATTAGGATTAGTTCTAGTTAAGGGTTAGCTTCTCATAATATAAGTTACATGAAATTAATATAATTATATTTAATTCAAAAATTTTAGTAAGATGATGAAGTCGGGCATGTAGTAGTTGTAGTATTAGATGTCGTAGTTGTTAAGTTATTTAGATGTATTTAATTAGATTGATTGATTGATGATGATTGAAGGGGGGGGTGTTACAATTTGGTGCCGTAGTAAACCAGGATATTTAATAGTAGTTTTTAGTTACAGCTTGGTTAATCCGTAAACCTGGATATTTAATAGTAGTTTTCTTACAAGTTGTTATGTTTCTTTAATTATTTAAGTGCGGATAGAACCGCACAATTTGTTGCCGTTAATGGATAGGATTTGATTAAACTGTATGCAATGAATAGTTCGATCTAAAGGAAGTTACTCTATTTATGCTTATACTCACTTAAACTTTATTAGTCTCTAAACTTAGTATTCATAAAAATGCTTTGAGCTTGCGAGAGAAAGAAATACACACTTGAATTAGAGAGAGACAGAGATACTGTGTTCAGAAACAGTAATAGATGTTTAGATGAGTTTTGGATTATCTAATTAAAAGATATTACTTAATATCTAGGTTCAAAATTTAAGTCCTAAAAGGTTTAAAAGTTT
This sequence comes from Hydriomena furcata, assembly GCA_912999785.1. Lineage (NCBI taxonomy): Eukaryota > Metazoa > Arthropoda > Insecta > Lepidoptera > Geometridae > Hydriomena > Hydriomena furcata. The sequence goes on along the minus strand of OU538834.1, from coordinate 635,225 downwards.
CACAGACGGGGGGTTGCTTGAATAGATCTGTAGCTATCTAGTATTCGTAATAAAATTAGTTATTTAATCTAAGGGGTTGAGTTGGCCTTAACTAATCATTTACTTATTATTCAATCAAAGAAAAGGATTATTGCAGCTAAAGATTATTATCTAGTGTCAATCATACGAAACCCATAAGTATAGTCAAAATAATGTAAATGTCTAAAACGAACCTATTTACAAACAAGTAATGACATTTAGTGACAGAAAGCAAAATCATTATCGAGCGTAAAGAAATTAGTATTGAAGTAATATGGCTATTCACCACTGGATGTGTTAAAATAAAATTAGTCGTATCTACTAGATCTTACATACGTACAATACGTAGTAGGTAACACTACCTACCAATTGAGGGTGACTTGTTAATTTAATTTACACTTACTTAAATCTATTAGCTAGAAATATTGTTCTAAGTTGGATATGAGAACTCTAAATTAAATATTAACATAAATAGGTACAAATTAACTATTTTATTGCCATAGTATGAGTTCTCACAGTGTTCATTATTGGACAATTCTTTGAAACAGTCAGAGTAGATATCAAAGTAGGTAGATATTTACGTAGGTAAAGATTTTTTAGAGTTAGATGGCTTGTTGAAATTCCATAAGGGACGGATCCCAGGCCACTCGACACTTGTAGGAATGTTAATTGGTTCGCCACGTATTTTTTGTAAGATACTGTTTAAGCACAAACAATCTCACGCTCAGTTAATCTCAACAAGGATGAAGGGGAATTACCTTCCTAAATATATTTGATGGCTAGAAGTGCTTACGTAAAAAATAAATAATGTATCGTGTATTTTAAAAAAAAAAGGTACTCGATATACTTACTAGGCGATTGTGTTTCTATTTGACCCATAAATGTGTCTATGCAAATCTCAACCTTATAGAGGTAGATAGGTATAAGTACGTTTAGAATTAGTTGATTTTGTGTGAACGGATAACTAAGTATGAAACTATTTGACTCGAGGAATGTATGAACGAATAAACAAAATTCGGCATTTTAGGCAGGACGACAATGAACAAAGACTAAACAATGGCTTCACTGTGAAATAAAATTATTACCAATTAGTTAATACAACGAATATTAGAATGTTTACATAGCGGGTTGATACAGAGGTTGGAAGTTGTGACACAGGTTACTAACAAGTAACAACGTAACAGATCCATCACTTCCCTGCAGAACGACAAATACCTTTAAGCTTTATAATTAGTTTGTACTTTAAAATATTATAAACTTAACTTTATTAACTAAACCTAAACTTTCTTGCTGTCAAGTGACACAAGAAGGTATGAGTTTAACTGCTTTGATTTATCGGAACATTTCAAGTGCACAGCGGGTGATGACAGACATAGGCCGGTATGGGAATATCTTAGAGTTGACTCAATCAAGTTAAATATAGAAATGTTTTATAAATGATTTTATTTATAGAATGGTCAATTTGTTTTACCTTCTCTAAACTTTGCATTTGTGAGTTTGATAGTGACAAATATTCTGAATCTAATAAAAAGGTTTGATCAAAATAATCATGTGAGAAGTAAAGCGTGGACACTAAGAATTAAATGAAATTGATTTTAAATATATTATACAATTTGCTTTTCCTTTTAAGTTCAATGAAAGGTTTACTGTAGATACTAATTATCATTTTTATTATTCTTTTAGTATTATATTTTTAATCTGCACGTGCTGTGCTCATCTACCACTTGTGTGTTAGGATAGCAGGTACCTACTTATCATGCGACCATAAGCGAGTGACGGAGGCTAGTTATGGGTGCATAACTGAGTATGAAACTTCATCAGAATATTTATCACGTTCGCGTATATACAGAATTGTAGATACTGAAATAGTATTTTGTATTTGGTCAGGTAAACATTTCAATTGAATTAATTTTATCATATAAAGAGATAATTTTATGCGGTTAAGTAGGTAGTAGTAGTAGATTAGCACTAGTTACTTCATTACGGAACATACTTATTGTTTGTAATCGATTGCAAACTGGTAAATAAGTCATGGGGTTGAATTCCGTACGTTTTGTTAAGTTATTAGATTGTTATTGTTATGTTTCAATAAGTATACTTAGATATTACAGTAACTAGTTTCGAACGTAATATCATGACTCTTACAAACGTCGAATTGAATGGGGATTTCTATATATTTGATATTAAATTGAGAAATTCTAATTGAATAGATAACGAGTGCGAGAGAAGTGAAACAGTGGGAACCATGGAGAGGCCGAATCGAAGAAGAAAACTGCCTTCTCGATGCAATGAATCGGAAGAACAAATGGAAGGAGGAGACGCATCGGTTGTGACGATTTCAGAAGAGCGAGAAGTCAATAAGAGACCTAGGGAGGCCTGTAGGGATCTACAAAATAAAACTACATCTAAGAAAGGACGAAGTGGGAGATTGATTCGTATGATGAGTAGAGCGATTGGAACATTAACTTCTAAAGTGAATGAGTTGGGAAATGAGATAAAATTAAACAGAATGCCATCAGAGCATAACGGAAAAGAAGCTGATATAGAAAAGGAACAGCAGGGAGGTTCAAAAGTAATTGAAGAAGTCGTCATAAGCGAAGCCAGTGAATCTAATAAAGGTCAAGAAGATGCAACGGAGCTAACGGCAAAAGAGTACAAAAACATTACATATAATGTAAGGAATATGAACATTGAGAAGCCAAAATTTGGAGATAAAATTGAGATACAACCAGTAACGTTCTTAGAAGACCTAGACATATATTTGAAGAAAGCATCCAGGGAAGGAAAGGAGTTGGAATTGATACAGGAGTGCTTAGTGGGAGATGCGAGAGATTGGGCCAGGGTATACAAAGGAAGATGGAAAGGAGTTGAAGATTTCAAGGTCGACTTTTTAGCAACATACTGGGGGGAAAAGGAACAAAATGAGTTACGAAGACGTATTGTGCAGGGACGGTGGGATAAAGAGAAAACTCCTAACATGTTGAATTATTTTCTACGATTAACAGGAAGAGCGCAAATGCTTAATTTCAAGCTACCAGAGCAACAACTGACAGCAGATTTAATGCGACACTACCCCAGATACATACAACAAGGCTGGGCTTCTTCCAAGCTGAAAACCATAATAGAAACAGCGGAGTACCTAAGGAGTATGGACGATATTAAAAATCAAGAGATCGACGATGCCTCGCTATTAGGGCAGAATAAAGAAGGAGAGAAGAAAAAGAGAGAATACCAACAAAATTATAGGAACTGGCAGAGACCTAGATACAACGAAACACAAAAGCCGTACAATAAAACGCCAAACGTAAATGAAATGTTAAACTAAATGAAGCTGAGAGTCTGTTTCCCGAATCAGCTCCAGGTACAGGGAACACGATAGTAGACATGATGAGGAAAATGGGATGGAAACCGGGGCAAACATTAGGAATAAATGGTAGGGGGATTAAGATACCGATATTAGGTTACGATTCATTACAACAAAAGTCAGGATTAGGATGTAAACCTTTAGTACCTAAAGACTTACATAGTGTAGCAGAACAGGTTGTAGAAGTGTTACAATTAAAAATAGAACAGGGATATAATGAAACAAACGAAGTGCGAGAAATTAAACCGGTATTTGAGGAGAAACCCGAGGAGGCTAAGGAGATTGATTTTAAATCTGAAGTATTAGTACAAATATTTGAGTACGAATTGTATGGGCTTGTAGACACAGGTAGTGATATAACTTGTATATCAGAAGAATTTTGGAATGAGTTAAGTCAAAAATATAAAACCAACATACCATTGATGCCTATAAAACCCATGCAAATAAAAACAGCTGTAGGGCATAAAAGTGCGGAAATTCGAAGTATTATACTGTTGCCTTTAAGGATGGGGGAAGTAGTTATAGAAACGGGTTTTATGATAGTACCTAATTTAGTAAATCACGTCATACTAGGTTTTGATTGGTTAAAGCGGAATGAGATATCAATAAGTTTAAACAAAATTGAAAAGGGACTTAAATTCAACCGAGACAAAAAGGATTTTCTTATAAAGTTTCACGGACCGGAGACAAATTCAAATGTAGAGCAAACTACAAAAGCGATTATAGATTTAGAAAAGGGATTAAATGTAGAAACTGAAATTATGTTAAATATGGCGGAAAAGGACATGTTGGTAGAATTATTACATAAATATGAAAAATTATTTTCCACCACTTTAGGCAGAGCTAATTGTTATCAACACGAAATTAGGATGGAAACTCAAGTACCTATAATAACAAAAACTTACCCAGTACCATATGCGTACCGAGAAAAGATGGAAGAGAAATTGAGGGAAATGATAGAGCAGGGTATTATTAGCCGGACATCCACACCTTATTGCAGCCCACTAACTTTTACCTTAAAAAAGGACGGATCAATTAGGGTGTTATTAGATGCTAGAGAGATAAATAAATACATGATACCAGAAACGGAAAAACCTCCTTTACAGATAGATGTAATGAATTCCTTTCACGGGGTAAACTACATAAGTGTCATAGATTTAAATAATGCGTACTTCCAAATACCGATTACAGAATCTAGTAAGAAATACACCGGTTTCACATTTAATGGTAGATCTTATGTTTATAATGTTTTGCCTCAGGGGTTAAAAACATCAGTTGGGAGTTTTAGTCGAGCAATGGATGTAATACTGGGGCATGAGGTTAGAGAATTTTGTGTAAATTATTTAGACGATTTGGCTATAATAACAACCGGGAATTTTGAGCAACATATAGAACATTTAGATATCGTAATGGGGAAATTAAATAAAGCAGGAATGACATGTAACTTAAAGAAATGTGATTTTTTCTGTAAGGAAGTGAAAATGTTAGGTTACATTATATCAACACAAGGTTTGAGAACTGACCCCGACAAAGTGAAAGCGATTCAAGAATTTCCAACGCCGAAGAAACTGAAACAAATAAGGGCTTTCTTAGGGTTATGTAATTTTTATAGGAGATTTATACCACAATATAGTTTACACACTCAGACACTATGTGAATTATTGAAAAAAGGAGTAGCTTGGAGATGGGAGGAAAGAGAACAAAAAGCATTTGACAAAATTAAGGAACTATTTATTGAAACAATATTACTACATCATCCAGATATAAATAAAACTTATTATTTACAGACTGATAGTTCAGGGATAGGAATGGCAGGAGTTCTATACCAGTTAGATGATAATGGGGAGATGAAAATAATAGGTTTCCATAGCAAAGCATTGAGGGGGGCACAATTAAATTGGACAGTGACAGAACAAGAATTTTACTCAGTTATATGTTGTTTAGAAAAATTTGAAACTTATCTAAGAGGGGCGGAAGTTATAATTAAAACAGACCATAAGGCTTTGATTTTTGTCAAGAATTGGAAATTGTATAACGCTAGAGTGACACGGTGGATACTTTTCCTAGAGAATTTTCAATACGAGATCCAACATATAAAAGGAAAGGAAAATGTAGTTGCCGATATCTTATCTCGATACCCACCAGAGACTGACCTATTTCAAGAGAACAAAGTTAAAATGCCTGAAATCCTGTACATGGAAACGAAAGAGAATAGAGAACTTAAAAATCAACTAAAAAATATAATTCAACTGCAAAAGGAAGATCAGGAAATTAGGGATATAATGGAAAGTAGAGATAGAGGCGAAAAATTAAATAAAATAGCTGTAAGATGTGAAATGAAAAAGGGAATTCTATATTTCAAGCCAGAGAATGCAAAAGTAGACGTTGTTTATTTGCCCAAGGTAATAAGGGAGGGAGTAATCAATCAAGTTCACTTAGAGATGGGGCATCAAGGGGTGTATAAGGTGATTAAGTATATAAGAGATAGGTTCTATTGGAGAGGAATAACAAGACAAGTTAAACAAGTAATAAGGAACTGCCATGAGTGTCAAATGACTAAGAGTGCCACGGTAAATTATGTAGGACCATGTCAATCAATTATCACCCAAAATATAGGGGAACTAGTGATGGTAGACCTATATGGACCATTGCCTGCTGGAATATTTGGTATGAGTTACATTTTAGTAGTCCAAGATTCATTTAGCAAATTTGTGAAATTTTTTGAATTAAGAAAAGCGACAGCTAAATCAGTGTTGAGTAGAGTCAAGAAGTTTTTCGAAATTATAAAGACTAAAGCTATTATGTCAGATAATGGAACCCAATTCACGAGTAAATTATGGAATAATTATATGGCACAGGCAGGAATAAAAATAGTTCATACCACCGTAAGGAACCCACGTCCGAATATTGTGGAGAGGGTCAACAGAGAGTTAGGACGATTATTTAGGACCTATTGCAGAACGAATCACAAAGGATGGGTGTCTGTTTTGCCAAAATTGGAAACTTTATATAATAATACCTATCATAACAGTACTGGATTCTCACCATGTGAAATAATGTATGGTACTTCAACAAAATTAACTTTTGACGAATACTTAGATGAGAGGGAAAATCAAGCAGATGTGCAGGAAATAAGAGAATTAGCTCGAGAAAATTTAGTAAAAGCAGGGGAAAATCGTAAAGCAAAATTTAATCAGAGATATCGCATCAAACAATATCAAATAGGGGATTGGGTAAAAATAAAGAAACTGAACAAATCTAACGCAAAGCAAAAGGTAACAAAAAAATTCGAAGCCTTGTATGAGGGTCCTTATGTAGTAGCGGGAAACCCATATCGGAATGTTTACTTACTAATAGATCCAACTAATGAGAAAGTTAGAGGGAAATTCAATTCAATACATTTATCAACATATTACAGAGAAAAGGTGAAGTGAGAATTATTAAATAGGTACACAATGTCTATAGTAAACAAAAGTGAAACTGACAGCTTTAAATTACTCAGGAGCTATTCAGGTTTTATTTACTTACATAGAGATAATCAAATAAGATCAGATTAGGACCTAAATTGAAGAGGATTCGGGAATCAGACTCTAAACTAAAAATTATGAAGGTAAAAGAGATTTCTAACAATTTTTCACTTTAAAGAATAAGCATAGATTCGACAAATCAAAGTCTATTAGATTTAACAAATATTTAGACTAGAGAAAAAAAAAAAAAAATTTGTTTCATTAACTAAACATTGTCTTATATAATTTGAAATATGATAAGAGATACGGTAAAATAAAACTATTTGCAGGAATAAAGCAGATATTTATGTTATATTCTTTAGTTTATTATGTTAGTAGATAAAAGATAATTATAAAAGTATAAAAAAAAAAATATTGATATAAACACAAATTGTTCTAAGAAAATATTAAGTTGATTTCTGCATGATCAAAGAAAATACGAGTATTAAGTTAATTTCTTTATGTTAAAAATAAAAAAAAAATAAAAAAAAAATATTATAGAAATAATTACGTTACGTTAAGTTCTTCTAAATAAATAAATAAAACGGTGGTTTGGGAAAGGCTCATCTATGAATATTAAAATTAAAAGGAGGAAGAAATTCAATAAAAATTCATAATTATTATGGAAATTAAGTCAACAAAATTAAGGTAAACAACTTTAAAATTTTGTATCCATAGATGGAGGGGTGTGTATGGCGGCCTTTTCAAAAATAATAATAATATTTATCTTGTTTAAATAATTGAGTTTTATAGGACAAGGTATACATAACATACGAATAGATACCTACATATTATATTATAGATTGAAGAGACAACTTGTTTTACGCGTGATACTAAATTGCAAAACTAATTACTCACGAATTGAGTTAGACCGGAACGGAAACGGAAAAAAAAACAATAGTATCTGTAAATACAATTGTTTTGGTTCATGGAATAAACAGCCTCGTTAACTCGAAATTATTCTATCTATACACTTTTGTGCTTGGGACAAGGTATATAGTGTTAGATGTACTTATGTAGAATTCAAAAGTAATACAACCAGTAGATAAGAACGCTAGGTAGATAGTCGCATTTGGTATCTCCTTGGTTTTCTAAATCCCACGTTATGTTAGTTATATTTTATTGTCTAGGTATAACTACCATGTTTCAACGGGAGAATTCATCAACTATTCGGTTATCAAGATAAATTTAACTAGGGCTACGTATAATTGTCATAAATGACACCGTCGTGAGCCTTTAATGAGGATGTTTTATCAAATTATTGTCACATTAATAAAACGGTAGATTACGTCATATACTAATGTTTTGCCTATGTCCAGGTATTATGATATAGCTAGGTGCGCTATACATACATTAGGTATTTAATCAAACAGTTGATATTAGGCAAATTAATATACCTATAACATGTAAATGTTTATTTATCTCATTGTTTTCTTAAAACGAAACAATTATTTTTAATTTATCAATGGTTAGGAATTTTAACTCATACACGTTTAAAATACTTAATTTATTTATTTCATGGTTTTCCGGAAACAAATTCAATTTTATATTAGCATCGTCGTTGAAATTGATAAGGTAACAACAATGTGATAATTTTCAAGGTTCATAATGGAGAGATTTTATAAAGTTTTACCTCAGATAAATCAAATTATTAATTAATGATTTTACAATCATATTTTATTTAATAATCTTTGTTGATTATTTAACTTTTAATGTTTTGAAGGTTAGATTTGATCAGATTAAATTATGCATTTGAGTTTTAGATTTGTTCATCACAACCGACTAGAGTGAAATAAGACATACCAACGAGTATGTTACTTCAGTGATTTGAAAATAAAAAAATAAAAAAAATGTTTAGTTAGTCTTGAGGAGTTCTACATAGCTAAATCATAATGGTGGGTTGATTATTGTAGCTTATTTAAATTGCTTGACATCATATTAACATAATTATTTATTTACAGGATGTCTAGTAATTACAGGGTGTAAAATAATATTGGATGTGAAAATTAAAATACAGAGATTATGATTATCCATACATAGTGGCGCAAAAATTTAATTTGAGTAACTACTCAATCTTAAAGAGCTTGACTTCACAAAGCAATGTTTGATCATTGCTTGCTTCTTGTTTCTTTGGCAATAATGAAACGTTCTTATTGGAAATAAAATATTTGACTGGGTATGAAGTTTTCTTTATCCCTATCTAAATAATAAATTATTATTTTCATAAAATGCTTTTATGTACGTATGGTAATCTGACATGTTCGGTAACTATACTGAAAAAGTATTCCTTCTTGAACTGAACTAAGGTACTCTTAATAAGGTAAAGATCTTGGAAAAGATTTTGGTAAAGGTAATGGTTGTTAAAGGTAACAAAATCATACAAAAGAAACTCAATTGAGTTTAATGTCAAATCAAATAAATCTTTTTTTTATACATGGAATCTTCGTGCTCTCAAGTTTACATATAGTTGGTGAATTGTCTGGTGGCATAAACAACAATGATTGTGGGGAGGGGGTGTGAATAATGTTCTGTGAGTGAAGAATGAATTTACATTTTGAAGTGCAAGAGAGATGAATGCTAGATTGGAGGTAGTGAAATATATGTGATAGAGTTTAATGGAATATTGGGCCAGATGATTCAACAAATATTCTAAATTGAGACGGTTTGATTTTAGTTGGTTTTCGATAAACGATACACTTACAAAGAACTATTATGAAGGAGAATTGGTGTTAGGATACATATTTCATCAGCGATCGCTGATTTCATGAAAGTTCTTACTATACAGATAGGCTCGACCTAAAGCACACTATACATACTCCGAGTGTTATTAACTTGTGGTTTTGAGATTGGTGCTTTGTGGGATGTTCCAAGCATGGAGAGCTATGTGTCTAACCCATGGGGAAAGATCCTCATCTGTAGACCTTTGTAGATTACTCCTGAGGAAATGGAAGATTGATATCCAAAGCTGTTTGTGCTACAGAGTATTACAGAATTGACTTGCCTCACAACCAAGTTGTCTCATGTGATGTTGATCGGACTGGCTAGTTGGATATCTGTTTATTGATTGGTTCATCAAAAACTTAGTCACCGGTACAAAATTATAATTAATGACATCTCGGTCTAAAAACACTTACATATAGGCACACTCACATACACACACACACACACAATAGTTATCGAAACCAAATATAATCAAATTAGAAGATTTTATAAATTAAAATTACTTACACAACAAAATTTTATTAGGAGGTAAACTACTACTATAATGTAATTATAATGGTATGTTTTATGTTATGGTTACATTATGACTGTGTTGTTTTATTCTAGATAATAAGATCTTATATATATAAATATATTCTTATTTACATATTATTATATTTTATAATTATATATATGTAAACATGTATTTATGGAGAATTATATTCTATAAATATCTTTATGTATTATAATTTATTTTTGCGAAGAACTACTTTCTACTTATTGAAAATTAACTACGATATTCTATCTGCGTAAATTTTGGGGGTTGGCTGTAACGAGTCAGACCTTCATTCGAATTCACAAAAATAAATATTGTCGAAAAATTGATTTAAATCTAAATTATCAATCATACTTAACCAGAGAGAGACATATTGACTTATTAAAGGGAACTAGAAATGTAACATTTACGATAAGTTATCGTATGCCTGGTATCGAATATAACGCTTTATAAGTATTATGTTATTATACTTGTGCAGGACGACGTTTAGAATAGTGAATAGTACAATAGCTTTAATTTGTTTATGGCCAGTACCAAGGTTTAGAACAATGAAAATAGACATTAACTAAGGATCGTAAAGTTAGCTTTCACAAAAGATTTAACTTTTAGAAAGTCGACTATTATGAAAGATATCTCTTTCGGCCATAAAACAATAAAACGTATCCGAACAAAGCCGTTCGGGTTGTAAACGCCGATTTTAGAAATAAAGGAATACAATATAGAAGCTGAAGAACAATACCGTCGTCCTAACGGTCGTCTTTGGGTCGTGAGAACGCGATTCCCGTGGGAGGCGGGCCAATGGGAGCTCGGGATATTCGGAGAGGGAGGGATGTAGAGATGGTCACGAGATGGGGTAGCGGGACAGTCAGTGAGGGCCAGCCTAAGTGACAACAACGAGGAAATAAAGTGAACAAGTCGAGTCGACCAAGTGTTTCGTTCGAAGCAAGGGAACGTCAACCCCGCCTTACCAATAGAAGGCTTCTCTCTACACACAATTGATACCTAACGGTGACAACTAGATTGTGATTCTGCTCGGTTCGGGATCTGGAGTGAGGAAAGGTCGTGAGTTATTTTGGAGTTCATTATTCTTTAAGTTTAAAATCAGCTAGTTGTGTCTGTTATGAAGGACTTGTCTAACCTTACCTTAGTTAATAATTACATTCTGTGTTGGAGAGAGATAATTTGAGATTCTGTTTCAACATGAGACCCGTTGATACATCATATAGTCCGAGCAATGTGGACTTGACCTACAATCTTCATAAAGTCCGTTGAATGTGGACTAAGCAATCTTCAGATAGTCCGATCATTGTGGACCCGACAATTGGAGTTTAAGTTATATGATTCGAGCAACGTGAATCTTAACTTATGAGACGTACAATGTGTCTTTTGATTGAGATGACCTGAGCTGGTGATTAACTGGATCACAAATTATATCAATTATAATTTTAACAACGGAGAGTTGGTTATTAGACATTTACTTCATAATGAACTTGAAGGTTCTATTTATTATGATTTATATTATGTATAAGTATTTATCTGACCTAAATAGGATGTTTTAGAACCGATCTAATCGATTCTTCAGCATCCGAAAGTAACCACTTATTTGAAGGCTTGACTAACACAGACACACTGACTCAGGTTGCTAAAAGATTATGCCCTCTTGTCCTTTGCTTGACTGAATTGACCGACTGAACCTATGACACCAACAGTTAATATCATTCCCACCATATTAGATAGCGACCACCGATGGTGTGTCTAAGTCTATCTCTCGGAGGAACGGTGCCCAGTTCAGTGCAGATGAGCCGTACTGTCAGTTCGGGGAGGTGAACTGATCTAAGCCGAGTATATCACATTACATTTTAGATTACTGACGAGCCTAACCCATTTATTATATACCTATATTTTATTCTTCGTTACTTCTTATTCTCAATACCAGCATATCTTCTAGACTTTCCTCAATTGTATACTAAATGGTTATATAGTAGTAGATAAGTAGGCAGACAGTTTAATCATAATATCTTAAAAGAATCAGAGTTATTACCTTATCACAACGTACGGTCCTAATCAATAAAAACTAGACGATCACTTGGCCAATGTAAATAGTTAAATCAGATCATAACAACTATTAGGATTAGTTCTAGTTAAGGGTTAGCTTCTCATAATATAAGTTACATGAAATTAATATAATTATATTTAATTCAAAAATTTTAGTAAGATGATGAAGTCGGGCATGTAGTAGTTGTAGTATTAGATGTCGTAGTTGTTAAGTTATTTAGATGTATTTAATTAGATTGATTGATTGATGATGATTGAAGGGGGGGGTGTTACAGTAGTAACTCTGCCTTCTGCGCTATAGGTTGTGGGTTCGATCCCCACCCAGGGTAAACATTTGTGTGATGAACATAGATGTTTGTTCTGTGTCTGGGTGTTAATATGTATAATAAGTATGTATTTACAAAAAAAAAGTATTTAAGTATTATTTCAGTTATCTGGTTCCCATTGTACAAGCTTTGCTTAGTTTGGGGCTAGATGGCGCTGTGTGATAATGTCCGCCAATATTTATTTATTTATGTATTTATTTATGTCACTATTGGGATCGCATCCAGCTGTTTTCGATCAGTGTCCAGACAGCAAGCGATCACAGTCTTGGCTCCACTCCAGCGGGATGGAATTTAATACCGACCACTGAATATTTATTTATGATAATACATAATGATTTATGCCTGGATTACTTTCGGCTAATAATTCTTATTGATCTTGCCTGCAACTTGCGAGAAAGTTACAGTATTGGCATCTTATAAAGTTTATTTTGACAGCACTACAAGTATTACCTAAATGGCACGAGTAAGCGCGTTATTTGAAAACATATTTAAAAAAATTATATATTAAGTTATTTATTAAGGCCCAAATCGTTTTTGCCCGAGTGGAGAGCACAACTTCCCCTGAATACGTGGGACTCCACTAGTTAAATAACCAATTTGGGTCATGAACGGTTCTGTAGCAAACGTAAGATAAAAATCTTTGTTAATTTACCTCAATTCCATGTAAACGCTATGTACGATAACAATAACAAATAACAAAACATTAATAACAACCGATACAGTGAGATGAAAGAAAAGAGCTTAAGAAATTATATTCCTAGATAATTTTGTAAAACTATGTCAAAGTCAACTAAGATACAAAAATAACTTAATGTAAACTAAAAAAATAAACAAACAAATAACAAATTATGACGCACATTTATTAGAAGTGGGACAGCAGCATACAGTCTGAATAAAAAAAAATATTTTTTTGCATGTCATTAGAAGTTTAAAGATGATTCTCATTGTCAAAAAGACAGAAAAATAACTATGAGCTTGTTAAACCGCAGAATTTTTATTTAAATGTACATAACGATTCAACTTTCTTAATTATCTTTATGTTCTCTTTAAATTCCCACCAAAACTTTTCTACTGATACGGATTGTTAGATTAGATTTCCCAAAATGCCTACTACCCATCGAGCGAACCTGTCAAAAGCCACTTCACGATGCCAGTACTTGAGACCCCTTAGATCATTACAGGAGTACTGCTGACGAAGCTATCTGTCGATATATGTATTCAATGTTATGTTTATCTGTCTGTTTATTTATTCATAGCATCTGTCTGTAATAATGACAGGGTATGGGTAGCATCACTGTTTTTCACTTTTAGATATTGTACACTAACTTTTACCCACCACTTCGTCTGCGTAGATTCAGGAAGTCGATTTTTCAAAACATTAAAATTCCTGATAATCAGTTAAAATTATGAAGAAAAAAGTAGCCTATGTCTGTCCCAAGACTTTAAAAAACTATCTCCGTATGAAATGTAATCGCAATTGGACCAGCGGTTTGGCCGTGACAATGCCACAGACAGACCTACAGAGTTACTATCACATTCATAAAAGTAGTAGATCGTAGTTTTAAGCTTTGATATGAATGATAATATTATTAGAAATCTGACGTAAAACTAACTTTTTAGAAAATAGATTCACAATAAGTCCAATCATTTATATTTGGATTATTACAAGCAAAGTTACAACAAGAAATAGGTGTTGCTATTTAACAATATTATAATTATGAATATAAGATATTGGTGAATATAGCATCATATAGCTCCAAACTAAGCAAAGCTTGTACTATGGGAACTAGATAACTAATCAAATAAACTTCTAGATACTTTTTTTGCCAATACATACCCACAAAAGATAGAGAGAAAGAAAGATAAACTATTTATTCAGCCACCACAATATTAAAAAGTAAAAACCGGCCAAGTGCGAGTCGGACTCGCACACGAAGGGTTCCGTACCATTATCTATAAAAACGGCAAAAAAATCATGTTTGTTGTATGAGAGCCTCCCTTAAATATTTATTTTATTCTTTTTTTAGTATTTGTTGTTAGAGCAGAAACATAGATACGTAATCTGTGACAATTTCAACTGTCTAGCTATAATGGTTCATGAGATACAGCCCGGTGACAGACAGACGGACGGACGGACAGATAGACAGACAGACAGACGGACAGCGAAGTCTTAGTAATAGAGTCCCGTTTTTACCCTTTGGTTTTAAATATAGGTTAAACTGAAAAAAAATACTGGATTTACGAAACCAGATGTACTATTATCTCTATCTCTCTAATTCCAATTAATTTTGGTAATGATCAGATTACTGACTTTGAGAATACACAAATAATATTTTTTATCTCGAAAAACAACCCTAAAGGGATTAAAATGAGACGTTAATGCTTAGATGAAAACCCACGCAAACGAAGTCACGGGTTTGCACCAAATAAAGATCCCTTTCAAAGCCGTTTTTTTAACCGACGAAAAAGGAGTAGGTTTTAAATTAAAGGACCTACATAATTTCACTTTCAAAACTTTCGTGAGTTGTACTACACATTATTACAACAACGGGAAGAAGATTCTCTAGATGAATCGAAACATTGTCGGTGTCCTCATTGACAATTTATCATTTACGTGAGTAATTTCCCGTTGTTGTAATAATGTGACCTATATAATATTACAATTAGAATATTATTAGAATAAAATTAATATTTAAGGGGGGCTCCCATACAACAAACGTGATTTTTTTGACGTTTTTTGTACGGAACCCTTCATGCGCGACTCCGAATCGCACTTAGAATTTTTTTTTATGTACATACATAGAGAATTGACGGCCTCACTTCAATGTTATTTATGTAGTTGTTAATTTTATTTTTTTGTGATAGTTTCTTCAAAATATCGTCTTTTGTCAAAACCTTTCATTTATATTATTTACTAGCGACCCGCCCCGGCTTCGCACGGGTAGCATGTTATTATACATATAAACCTTCCTCCTGAATCACTCTATCTATTAAAAAAAACCGCATCAAAATCCGTTGTGTAGTTTTAAAGATATAAGCAAACATACATACATATTACATACAGACGCGGGAAGCGGAAAGCGACTTTGCTTTATACTATGTAGTGATTTATAGATATTTTAAGAACTTAGTCAAAAGTAAAAAAAAAATATGACTGATATTATCGTTCAATTTTAGGTATTTGTGTATATAAACTAGGTTAGTTGGATCGCTTACTCAAAAAGGGTAAATGGCAAGGTTCGCAAATAGGTTGGCAGTTAGCAGGTTCGGAAATAGGCTTAAAAAAAATTCATTAGCTACTAATTCGCAATTTTCTAACAAAACATCTCTTTCAAAGGCTTTTACTTGCAAAATTACCCGTTATCATAAAAACTTTTTATATTAAAGGTTCAAGAATGTTAATTACACAAAAATGTTGTTCCGAGAGTTTTTAGAGAAACTTCGATAACGGGGGGATGGAAATGCTTACAACGGGGTTTTTGCGCTGTTTGTCTTCCCGTTAAAGGGGTGATTTTGGCTCAATTATTTTTATTTATGCTTTTTTTTTAGAAAATAGCTAGTTTAAATTAATAATTTGGCCTCACAAGACACAGCTCAGTTGGTAGAAACTCTGTCTTCTGCGCTGTAGGTTGTACGTTTCCCACCAAAGACAAATATTTGTGTGAAGAACGTTTGTATATTGAGTGTTATAAATACAAAAAAAAAAACTAAAAAAAATATAGGATCACGACTGTAATCCCCAAGTACGGTAGACATCCTCTCAGATCTCCAGACGCTTAGATCCTTTGAAGATGTCTAGATACATACATACATACATAAAATCACGCCTGTTTCCCAAAGGGGTAGGCAGAGATTACGTCTTTCCACTTGCTACGATCCTGACCTACTTATTTTGCTACATTCACTTTCATCACATTCTTCATGCATGCTCGTTGATTTAAAGTACTCTTGACGTAGCCTTTTTTGCCTAAGTGTTATAATGTTTGTTATGTATTTATTTACAATAAAAAAGTATATAAGTCATTTTATCAGTAATCTGGTTCTTATTGTACAAGCTTTACTTAGTTTAGGGCTAGATGTCACTGTGTGAAATATGCACTAATAGTTATTAATTAATATAGACTAAAGCTGAGCATTACATTTTTTACTAATTTTAATAAATAAAGGACCACGACTGTAATCGCTGAGGTAGACAGCATTCTTATAAGCGGCGATGAGCTTGTAACCTGTCACGTATGAATTCTGACTACTGCTAAATGTGTAATGTTTGGCCGTGAATCTGCTGACTACCTCTGAGCTCTGAGCGCCTGAATAATAGAGTATGTATTCGTAATATTTCATTTTTGCATTATTTGTGTTACAGCGTAACTTGTTATTTAAATGATAATAAATACTCTTTTGATCAATTTCGACTTAATATAATGTTGTTTTTGTCTGATTGTTTTCAACTTATTCCGGTATATTCGGAGAAATAAACAATTTCTAACATATTTCAGAATTAATTTGCAATTCGTGGAAGTACCAATTAATTCTTCTTCCTATTTTTTATGAAGTAAGCGTGCTGAATAAGTTGATGTACTTGTAAAGAACAGTTTTGTTTACTTAACTAGCAGACTTTAAAAATGTTGATACCTTAGGTAACATTATTGCAATAATTTTCGTGAGGACACCTAATTTTATTTAAATAAAATATAGCCTATGTTACTCACTGATAATGTAGTTATTAATAGGTGAAAAATAAAAACAAAATTGGTCCAGTAGTTTTGAGAGTTCCCTATCCAAAGGGTAAAAAACGGAACCTATTATTAATGTGGTGTGTATAATTGTTTGTAGATGTTTTATGTAATTGTGTTGTTTTTTATTTTCAATTTATTTAACTTTTTGTAAAACTTTTATGGACCCCAAATGTTGTCTGAATAAAACAATTTTATTTTTATTTATTAAGACTCCGCTGTCCGTCTTTATATCTGTCACCGTATCTCAGACTATATTTCATGAACCGCATGATACAGCATGTATTTTTGTTGCCGTTATAACAACAAATACTAAAAACAGAATTAAATAAAGTGAGGCTCCCATAAAAAAAACGTGATTTTTTAGCTGTTTTTTATATAGATCCCTTGTTTTTATACTCAACCCTTCGTGCGTGAGTCCGACTCGCACATGGCTGTTTTTTTTTAGTTTATCCATTACAAACAAAAATACAAATTTTAACTTAAAAATAGTCTCCATAAGTAAATTTATCATGAACGATTTGCGGCGATGCCTCATCCCTGTATACTCGTATGTACAAACCCAACCGCTGTACACAACAAGGTACCGGCGAACCCTAGTCCTCCACCCGTCACACAAAACGGCCTTTTGCCATTATCCGTGTAATTCAGAAATCATCTTTGTCCCTTTGTGCCTGTATTGTTGCTCTTCATTAAATAAATTATGTGTCGTGTACCCTATTGTGCCATTGTGGAGTGTGTGTACTCTTTGTCAAGCAAATTGGGTTTTGTTAATTTGATTTTCGAACGGTACACGTGGAATTTTTGAGGAAAACGCCGGGATTGTCGGGAATTCCGGGGAAATGGAGCCAACATTGAAGAAAACCTGGGATATTTCGGCGATTTGCTAAAATTAAGGTCATAACATCTTTTTGACACTGTCACATAATTCTACTAATATTATAAATCTGAAAGTTTATGAAAAGTTTTGGATATTTGGAAACGGATTTGGATAAAACTTGGAATATATCATAACATAGCATATATCCTAAGACTTCGTTGTCCGTCTGTTTGTCACAAGGCTGTATTTCATGAACCGTGATAGCTAGACAGTTGACATTTTTACAGATTATGTATTTTTGATGCCGCTATAACAACAAAAACTAAAAATAAATAGGATGAAGTTGGTTAAATTCAGAGAGCGTTTTCACCAAAACTAAGGAACTACATTACGGAATGACGTCATAGAATCAGCTAAAATAAACAGCAAACTAACTGATTCAATACCACAGACAACTTCTTGGTAGGTAGCTGAGGTGGGTGACGCAGAGCGAGGTGACATTACGCTCTACTAGAGACGACCTTTTGAGAGCCGCGACCATGGCTATTGTAACATAGTCGAAATGTCGGGATAACAAAGGTGATAAAGACCCGTGTTCAAATCAATAGTTTATATGTATAAATTTACAAATAAAATTACATAAGTATTCTATCAGTAATTTGGTTCCCATAGTTGCTGAGTTTGGGGCTTGGAATTATATTCTTGTAAGCGGCGACGGGCTTGCAACCTGTCACATATGGAATTCTAACTACTGCAAAACGTAGACATTGCGTCAAACATAATGTTTGGACGTGTCTCTGACTACCCCCTATAGACATCTTTATGGATCAAAAAGAAAAGCCGCAAGATCTGAGAGTTTGTCTATGTACTTTGGAATTACAGTCATGATCCTTTTTCTCCTAATCTCTATTAGGAGAAAATATATAAAATCTCTTATACATATATAAAACCACGCCTGTTTCACGAAGGGTAGGCAGAGACCACGACTTTTCACTTGCTACGATACTGACATATTTCTTTTGCTACATTCACCCTCAACATATTCCTCATGCATGCTCATCGGCTTAGAGTACTTTTGACTTGGCCTTTTTAGGGTTTCCTAGTCTACAAGAAACCCTTATAGTTTCATGTCCGTCAGTCGAGAGTCCCCCCCCCCACTCCTAAAAGCAAAACTATTGGGTTTGGGGTTGTGATAAAATTTACATTAGTAGAACATATTATACTGAAGTTAAAAGCAAAACTATAACAGCTAAGTAGGCTTTACAAGTTTAACTTAGAAAATAAAAATTTTGAACAAATATCAAGTAATATTATAAATTTTGCACAAATATCTATTTATTTATTTATTTATTTATTTATTTTAGGGAAGACCAACAGCTTAAATTAGAAATAAACTAAGTTAACTTAAAGTAGGTAACGGATAAGCCAATTACTGGTCCTCACGGATAAAAAACAATGTAGGTAATAAACGCGAAAGCAAACATTTTTTTTCTTTTTTGGTGGTGAGAAATAATTAACATGTAACATTATTAAACGAACAAAAACTAACATAATAATATCATTGACATAATGTAGAATGACCAAGAAAGAGCCTAAGAGGTAACAGGTACGGCTAATCGGCAAGCTAAATACCTACACTAATAGTTGCTTGAAAAATACCTACCAGCCAGTACAAAGAACTAAGAAAGGTAAATACTTAAATAAAATAAAAATATGCTAACTATAGCTACTTACCACCTACCCACTAGAATCAAAGAAATCGTTACTCAGCAGCCGCCTTGCCGAGTTCACACTCGTACAGAATAAGTCTATTGTCTTCTTATCGCTACAGATGTTATTGAATTTATTGCTCGTTCTATAAATGAATGAATTTTGTCGATAATTTGTATTAACAAACGGGATAAAAAGGGGTGGGTTATATCGTTTACGCCTATGGGGGACTTTAATTTTGACTTTATTGAGTAGATCAGAACAATCAATTTGATTAGAAGTAATTTTTAATAGAAATATTATATCTGAGATGTCTCGTCTCATACAGAGAGGTAAAAGATGAAAACGTTTACATAGGGGAAGATAATTAGAGGAGATATATGGTATACGTAGTTTAAAACATAGAAACTTCATAAATTTTTCCTGAATTCTTTCAACACGATTCACGTATGTACTATACATCGGGTTCCATACTTGAGAACCGTACTCAAGCAAGCTACGAACAAAAGTGCAATAGAGAATTTTTAATGTTTTAGCCTTTTTAAATCCAGATGAACTTCTCATTAAGAAACCTAATGCTTTGTATGCTTTTGTTACTATGTGAGTAATGTGTTCATCAAAAAGTAATTTAGAGTCATGAATAACACCTAAGTCACGAATAACATGAGATCGCTGAAGGGTTTGATTTTTAAGCGAGTAAGTAGAGGGTATAATGTTGATTTTACGAGTGAAAGTAGTGATGGAACATTTCAACGGGTTCAAGTCAAGTTTGTTCCGAAGACAGTAGTCATCGAGTCGTGCTAGATCATTTTGCAGAGCTTCAACGTCAGATATATTAACTATTTTTGTAAAGATCTTCATGTCATCAGCGAAACATAGCAAATTTGAGTTATGAAAACAGTCAGAGATATCGTTAACGAAAATCGCAAAAAGAAGGGGGCCCAGCAGGGAGCCTTGGGGGACCCCACTTGGAATGGTAACCCAGCTAGATATATAATTGTTTATAACTACAGCTTGTGATCTCATGTCAACGTAAGAGGAAAACCATCTGAGTAAGTCTCCATGGATTCCTATGTTCTGGAGTTTAGAAATTAAAATAGTGTGGTCTATCCTATCAAAAGCTTTGCTATAGTCAGTATAGACCACGTCTATCTGACTACCAGAGTCCATTGCTTCTGTCAAGTACTCATTAAATAATATAAGGTTAGATACAGTAGAACGACCTTTCAAAAAACCATGTTGTAACGGACTAAATGAATTTTTGAGTGCTGCATAAACTTGATCATACACAACCCGTTCGAAGACTTTCGATACAATGCATAGCTTGGATATAGGTCGATAATTGACAACATCCATTTTAGACCCTTTTTTATGAATGGGTGTAACAAAAGCAGATTTCCAGAGAGCGGGAAAAGAACCTTCAGTGCAAGATCTTTCAAATAAAATAGAAATAGGAATGGAAATAGTTTCTGCACACTTGATTAATAAAATTGAATGCAAATGGTCAGGCCCGGCCGACTTAGAGGGATCTAGATTACTTAATATTTTAGAAACTTCTAATTTATTGACATGAATTGAATTGATACTTGCTTGTGACTGAGACACATTAGACGTTTCTATGGGTTCAATTGACCCGAAGTTAGAAACGTCGGTGTAGTTAGCTGAAAGAAATGTTGATAAAAAATACGAGGAAAAACTATTACAGATGGACTCGCCGGAAGTGGCTACTACATTGTTGTATTTAATATTAGTAGGCATACTATTGGATTTAGAGCGGGATTTTAGAAATGACCAAAAATATTTAGGATTTTTTTCAATGGAATCCTCCACAGACGCCATGAAGTTCAGATAACAAGAATGTTCTAGGTTCCGGGCTCTATCTCGTAAGCACTTAAAACTGAGAAGGTCAGTCTTGTTGTTGTATATTCTATATTTACGTATGAATTTATATTTTTCTTTGATTAATTTAATTAGAGCTGCTGAATACCATTTCGGATAAAACTGGGATTTAAATGATCCAGTTGGAATATGTTTGTCACGTAGTGAACGAATTACATCATAAAAATAACCTATAGCCTCGTCAAGCGGTTTATTTCTTAATTCATCATTCCAAGAAACACTTGATAATTCCTTATTAATTTGTTCATAGTTACCTTTATTATATAAATATTTGACGTAAGAGTTGGGTTTAAGAGAGGGAGTTATGATAAACTGAACCCTAATAAGAAGTGATCTATGAAGGGGATCAATAGGAACAAGTGGGGCGTCATCGCAATCTGTAATAGTAACTATGTCATTAGATAGTACGAGATCAAGTATCCTACCTTCGATGTTTAAAAAACCATTGAACTGATTTAGATTGTGCATATTTAAATCATCAATCAGAGTAGTTTCATCGTTAGAGCTTACATTTGATGGATATAATATGTGACTGTCTAACCCATTAGATGTCCACTGAATGTTACTTAAGTTAAAGTCACCTAGGACTAGGTACTTATCATCGGGGTGCATAAGTAAAACATAGGCAAGTTTGGATAAGAAATTGTGAAGCTGGGAGGAAAAAGAGTAGCCATTATTTTGTTTACATAAGTACAGCACACACAAATGTAAGATGGTTGGGCATGAACTATTTTTTGAAGTGATCGACAATGAGAGCCATAAGTCCTCGGCAGTGGAATGATAACTGGGCTGCGCGGTGACGGTTAGATCTTTCCGAATTGCTATCAGCACACCACCACCACGATCCTGGCATGTTAATGTATAATCTCTGTCACGACGCCATACCATGAATCGATCGTCAAAAAGTTCTGAATCCGAGATACTGTCATTTAGCCATGTTTCAGTCAACACAACAACATCGTACGAGTTAAGACAAATATTGCGATAAAAAGCAGTGGTTTTGGTTCGTAGTCCCCGTACATTTTGATAATAAACGTTAAGATTATCGCCTTTACTATCCATTTTTAAATAGTGTTTTTGCTAGATACAGAATAGAAACATATAATGTAAATAGATTAGAGTAACTGGTAAATTCTGTTTTGAGTGCAATAAATACTAATATAATTGTGAGCACCGTTCCAATGCAAAAACGAATGAGTAATCGAATAATAACAGGCGAGCGTATAAATAGAGACGGACAATGCGCACGAGCGATTATGCGCTGCGGATGGAAGGAGACGGATATATTGCATGCAAGTACGGCGCTAGCGATAAAACGTAGGCAGATAGTAAGACAATACAAATGCAAGCGGTTCAAAAATGAACCAAGCAGTGCAGGTGTGCCGAGTAGTAGGCTCATGTTGAGTAAGATAAGTAAATATGAAAATAAATTAAGTAATTTCAAATAACGGGTAGGTAGGAAGCATATAGTTATAGAAGCATATTGTAATAAGCAGATACGAGACGTGATCCAAAGTTGAGTTATGAGAGGGTTCTCAAAACAGATTAAACAATTTTGTTTAAATCATTTTCGGTGGAGATTACAAGGACGTGAGACGAGTCATTTTTCCGCACGTGGATTTTTCCAAACTTAACCCACACATAACTATAGCTCTTCCCTGATGCTATGGATTTTGTCTTGGATAAGAGAGTTTTGAAGTCTGCATTTAGGTGGTCATTTACATAGACGCGATTGGAGGCATCCTTAAACCCGATGTCCGCAGCTGATATATTCTTGGCGATTCTTGCTGCTGCAACAAACTCCTCCTTCACGTACCTATTCAGGAAGCTTACGATAATTGCTTTATCCTTCGAGTTGTAGAGAGGTATTCTGTAGATGTAGTTAATCTGCGACTTGGGAAACAAGAAGTTAACTTTCTTGCTAAGTGCTTCGATAATTGAAAATAGGTTTTCATCCTTCTTGATAGGTACACCCTTAATTTCCACATTGTTTTGACGAGATCTTTGGTCAGCAAGGGAAAACTGCAGCTTTATGTCCTTCATCTCAGACCTGAGAGTGTCGATGGTAGCGTGAAGTGGTTCAAGATTTGAGACTCTGTTCTCCACTACAGATAGTCTGTCAGTGTGGCTTTCTATCTGGCTACTCAAGTAGTCACTACAAGTTTTAAGGTCAGATATATCATTTTTTATGGACATCATTTCGTCTTTTATGACTCTGACATCCGAGACCAAACCCGGGAAATTCCTCAGCTGATTTTTCATCTCCCGAATTTCTTGAAGAATGACTTCCAGTGAGACAGGTTCTGGACTAGCAGCTTTCGCTGGCGGTAACGGAGATAAGGTCCTGCAGGACGGACACTTCCAACAGTTTCTTCGCTCAACTCCTAGTCTTCTCCACCCGCTTTCTGTGATCCCCGCACAACTGAAGTCCAGGTTCTTCTTGCAGGATGCACATTGAACTCCATCATGAAAGTCCCCACCGCACGCAGCACACTTCATAATGAATGGTAATGGGAAAGGTTGACGAGATCTTATGTTCGTATCGAGCAGGTGCGTACGGCCGGTCCGTATGATTGCTAGCGCGTAACTGACAATTACTATCATAGACAATTACTTTTATAACGTTGTTAGCTGTGTAAACTACATTGCGCGTGGTCCAACACGTACTTGGCCGGTTTTTCAAAAATAAGTCTCTATATAAACCACGTTATGCAATATTTTCGTTACTCTCTGCTATCAACAGCCACTGTCTATGCCCAGTGTTTGCAGCTTTGGCCAAATCTCAGAATTTCGTATTAACTTGGGTGAATTTAATTACTTACCTGCTCAAATCCAACCTCAGATTCCGACCCACTGGATTCAGCTGACATACCAAATAAACATTGATACGGAGAGATCAGATGCTATAAATTACAAAAAAAAGAGCACGATTAAAATTATAGAATTAAAATTATCGAGGTTGTTAATCATTTTAAATAAAATTCGCTGAATTATTAGTCATTTAGCCATATTTCTATTTAAAATGTTGATGACCAATAGCATTTTTAACATAATTATAAAATCTTATACAAATTTCTAAGTTTATTAGTGTTTCTGTGTCTTGACCTTGATATTTGGGTAATGACTCTTATTACGACAATTATAGTAAAATGAAACTCGTTGCTTTAGTTAGATTAATTGTACCAGTCACTGAGATCTATTGTGACGTGATATTGATCGTGCTGCGATCCTATTGGCAAATATAAAGTTGTACCCTTCCAATCCTCGATAAAAGGTATACAACTTTCGCCATTACACACGCCTTGTGAATTTTAAAAAGCATCTTTTTATTGACAAAACTATCTAAAACTCAGTAATAAGGTAATCTTCATTCATAGTACTAGCATCGCTAGATAGACATAATAATGGTTTAACGGTCGGTCAGGACTACTGAATAAATCCGTTTAGAAAACTAAAAATATGTCGAAAATTCGATTAACCTTGGTGTATACCCTACTCATTAAAAAATAATTATCAAAATTGGTCTACTCTGTAAAAAGTTATGCGTGGTCTAACATAAAAAAATATAGTATGTGTCGAATTGAGTACCTAATACGTTTTTTTCGTTGGTTGATAAAATTACATTTTAGGTACGAAAATTAAGTAGTGCACCCCTACACAATAAAAAAGAAAGACACCCTTGAAATTCCTTCCTTTCAGTCTTTTAGACTAATCAACTTTAACCACGACGGGCTTGCAACCTGTCACGTGTGGAATGCTAACTAAATGGCGAAATGTAATATTTAGACGTGCCTCTGACTAACATCTATAAGCCTCTTCAAGGATCAGAGAGCCTGGAAATCTAAGAGGATGCTTTATTTAGGGATTACAGTCGTGACCCTATTTTCTGTCACAGTCAATTTACAGCTGATGTTCCGAACCTGTCAAATTGCAATGCAAATAAGTCAAATTATTTCAAACAAGTCATTATAAAATATGCACAAAACGAACGGCAAGTTGTAAATTCACCCTTGTTTATGGCGCAGACTGTTCCAATGTTCCATTATTTTGTTTAGGTTATTGTTTTGTTTAGGTTATTGACTTTTCCCTCGTTTTCTCTTTTTTAAAATTTTTGTTTATTTACCTTTGAAAAATCCAGGACAAATTGTAAAACACCCCAAGCGAAATCCCTTTACAACATGTTTTTTAGGGTTCCGTACACAAAGGGCAAAAACGGGACGTCTGTCCGTCTGTCCGTCTGTCCGTCTGTCCGTCTGTCCGTCTGTCCGTCTGTCCGTCTGTCCGTCTGTCTGTCTGTCCGTCTGTCCGTCTGTCCTTCTGTCCGTCTGTCCGTCTGTCCGTCTGTCCGTCTGTCCGTCTGTCCGTCTGTCCGTCTGTCCGTCTGTCCGTCTGTCCGTCTGTCCGTCTGTCCGTCTGTCCGTCTGTCCGTCTGTCCGTCTGTCCGTCTGTCCGTCTGTCCGTCTGTCCGTCTGTCCGTCTGTCCGTCTGTCCGTCTGTCCGTCTGTCCGTCTGTCCGTCTGTCCGTCTGTCCGTCTGTCCGTCTGTCCGTCTGTCCGTCTGTCCGTCTGTCCGTCTGTCCGTCTGTCCGTCTGTCCGTCTGTCCGTCTGTCCGTCTGTCCGTCTGTCCGTCTGTCCGTCTGTCCGTCTGTCCGTCTGTCCGTCTGTCCGTCTGTCCGTCTGTCCGTCTGTCCGTCTGTCCGTCTGTCCGTCTGTCCGTCTGTCCGTCTGTCCGTCTGTCCGTCTGTCCGTCTGTCCGTCTGTCCGTCTGTCCGTCTGTCCGTCTGTCCGTCTGTCCGTCTGTCCGTCTGTCCGTCACAGGGCTGTATCTCATGAGATCTTGAAATTTTCACAGATTATGTATTTATGTTACCGCTATAACATCAAATACTAAAAACAGAATAAAATAAATATTTAAGTGGGGCTCCCATACAACAAACGTGTTAACTATAGATTTTGACACGGGTCTTTATCACGTAATTACGTATAACACGTATTACGTAGTTATGTCTACTAATCACGATAGTTTGAAAAATAATATGAAAAACGTGTTTTTTTGCTGTTTTTTATAGGTACGGAACCCTTTGTGCGCGAGACTTGCACTGAACCGGTTTTATTTTCTCTACATTTTGTTCCGACCCCACATGAAATGGACAAGAAAAAGGATATCTATACCTTGGACATCAACATTATGTTTTAAAAATCTGGATATTCTTCTCTCTCTACTTTGTATTAAAAATACTCTAATTTTCCATTCTCTCTTTGGCTCTATACACCAGTTTTAAATACTACTACTAACTATCCATAAAATTTGTTAAAAAAAAATTAAATTAGAATATAAATAAATAAATAAATATAAATAAATATTGGTAGACATTTCACACAGCGTCACCTAGCCCCAAACTAAGCAAAGCTTGTACTATGGGAACCAAGATAACTGATAGAATACTTATATACGTTTTTTTGTTGTAAATACATACTTATTATACATAACACCCAGACACAGAACAAACATCTATGTTCATCACACAAATGTTTGCCCTGGGTGGGGATCGAACCCACAACCTACAGCGTAGAAGGCAGAGTTACTACCAACTAAGCTGTGGGGTGTATAATGCTGTTTTTATGATCATGCTATTATTATTCTAAAAAGGACCAGTCAAGTTTGACTTCCAGTTTAACCAGTCAGTCAAGTTTAAAGTTTTTACAGTTGGAAAGAACGAATGCATCGAAATAATTATCCAAATGATATTCGATCTGCTCTCTTAACAACAGGACTTTTCAGTTCGTTGCTAATTACAGAGTGCTGAAACAGTTTACAGGATGTCAAAAGACAAGTAGACTTGCCACTGTGTGCCATTTCAACTGGCCCTTCATTCATTAATTTCATTCATTTGACTGGCCTTCTGCGCTGTAGGTTGTAGGTTCGATTTCCACCTAGGATAAATATTTGTGTGATGAACATGGATGTTTGCTTTGTGTCTGGATGTAATTAGTTATCTAGTTCCCATAGTACAAGCTTTGCTTATTTTGTGTGTAAAGTCCGCCAATATTTATTTATTTATTTGTATGCATTTACAAAAAAAGTATTATAAGTATTCTATCAGTTATCTTATTCCCATAGCTTTGCATAGTTTGGGGCTAGATTGCTACTTGTGAATTGTCCACTGATATTAATTTAGTACCATTTCTCGGTATACAGTCAACTGGCCAATTTATGAGATGCAATTCTAAAGGGAAATGATTTCGAGTTTAAAGCGAAATTCGTTATCGCGAAGTCAAACGATGCACATCTTTAGATCTTTTAGTGAAACTTTAATTAAAATCTTACTTTTGTTCTAACGCTAGTAATTCAGCTGTGTTGGACTGCTTGCTTGGTACAGTAGCATTAGCACTTGTTTCTGAGGTTATCGAATCAAAGTCAAAGACAACGTCAAAAGATATTTATTTCAATAAAATCATAAGAATCACTTTGGAACGTCTTAGCAGTTACATGAAGCTGCGCTTAATGCTATGTAAGGCTCCAGTGTGGTGCCGATCGAACAAGGTGAAAAAGTCAGTTAAAAAGTAATTTGACTGGTTAGAAACTAGTACTGCAGCAGTTGGCGAATCGAATACGTCAGGGGCGAGTGCTAAAGTTACTGAACCCTTCTAAGAAACGGTCAAAGGAAGTAGCAAGGGTGAGGACTCCTAATAAATGGAGTCTTGGCATTCCGTTTAAACGCCATGATGGATTATAAATAGCTGGTTCAGTTTATCGTAATAAGCTCATAATCTTGAACTAAATATAGTAAAATAAATGTTCTAAAAAAGCCGTGTTGGCCGAGTGGGAGGTACCACGACTTTCATTTCGAAGGTCTTGGGTTCGAAAAACGGCATGCATCAATGGATTTTATGGATGTATAATACGAGTATATCATACTCGTAGAATTGTATTAAATAAAAATATATAAAAAATCGCGCCATCTAGCCCCAAACGTAGCAAAGCTAGTATATAGGAACCAGATTATAAAGAATACTTGTATACTTCTTTTTTGTTAATACATACCGGTACATATAACACCCAGACACATAACAAACTATTATAATTATCATTGTTGTTGTATGTATATTGTATGTGTATCTGTCATTATATAATATTTCAAAATGTGAGAAAATTTTGTTCTTAAGGTGATAAGAGAAATTTTTGACGTTTTGTATTGGCTGAGTCTACCCGGATAAGACGGAAAAAGTGATAAAACTGCATTATCTCGAAAACCATCAAATTTAAAAAGAATCTGTCTGTAGTTTATTTAGCTAGTATGATTATCTTACGAATTATATAAAAATAAACTGTTTAGCTGTTTTCATAGCTTTGATTAAAAACGAAACTAGTGTTTTTGTAGAGGCAACTTTGGAAAATAAATCTATCGAGAAAAGTTTCACCAATCGTGTTTCTGTCTGTAATTTATCTAGATTATATCCTTATGTTATCTTTGTTATGAAAAACAAAACTGTATGTTTTGCGGTTATTGAGAAAAAACGATTGTGCATTCATCAAAAACATTTATGACTCGCCTTAAGTATGAAATACTATAAATTAAAACTTTCGTGTTTATGGTGTGTGTGTGTGTGTGTGTGTCGTGTGTTGTATAGTATGGAGTACTGCAAAATGTATGTTTATTCGTGCCTCTGAATACCTCTGAATAGAGAGAAGGTTCTTTAGACATCTTCGAGGATATAAGCCTAAAGATCTGAGACTGTAGGCATGTCTACTGTACTTGAGAATTACAGTCGTGATACTATTTGTTTATTTTCTTTCTATTTGAAGTTCCAATTATAATTTGACATCCTTAAATATCTCCGGCACTTAGATGTTTGAAGATGTCTCAGGAACCCTCCTGACTCATTAAATAAATAAATACGATATTATACGATACGACGTTATCACACCACGCTATCTAGCCCCAAACCGAGCAAAGCTTGTACTATCGAAAACAGGTAATCGTTTTTATTTTTGTAAATACTTAGTATATATATTAACACCCAGACACAAAACAAACTTCTATGTTCACCACACAAATGTTTATCCAATTCACAACCTACAGCGCAGAAGGCAGAGTTACTATCAACTAAGCTGCAAGGCCAGTCGAGGCCATTATAGGTACTTACAAACATGACACTTGTCTTTACATATATGAAGATTACAGTCGTGATGCTATTTTTTATTATTAAAAACCTAGACAACCAAATGAAGTTGTAGAAAAATCCGTAATTATCCTGCTCTCATTTCTACAAGCCCACGTCCAAAATCACAAGCATTCTTTACTCCACCCCTTCAGCGTTTCAGGCAAACGTTTTAATCTCTCGATATTTTCAGCAAAATTGCCAGGGTACCCTCGGGTTCTCAAGGAAGCGACGTCGTGCCACGTCGATGCAAGAGCAAGTCTAGGTTCTACTTGACGATTTCGTGGCTGGATATGTACGCTGAGCAAGTGGGTTTGATAATCATAACCTAATGAAATGAAATAAGATCACGACTGTGATCCCCAAGTACGGTAGACATCCTCTTAGATCTCCAGGCGAAGATATCTAAAGAGGTTAGTCACGAGGCACGATCAGACATTACACATGCCTACATTTTGCAGCAGTTAGCATTTCACGCCTGACAGGTTGCAAGCTCGTTGCCGCTTTATTAATAGCTTAAAGGTATAAATATTGCCACATGTATGAAATATCATAATAATTAATTTATAATGACTTGAGTGCAGCTCAAACGATATAACAGATTTCTTTGTTGTAAAAATTGCAAAAGTTGCTTAGAAAATTGGAGTGAGAGTGTTTTGTTCTATGGAGTAATGAAATGTAAACTAGATAATTATGATGTCCTTCTTATAACGGATGTCGCCTTTTGGAAAACTTTAGCTTACCCCTAAGGTGCAAGTTTTACAGCTGTCCTCCAAGTTTAATTAAACTCTTGCCTCGGCCCCGATTCACTCGCAATTATCCGCTATTTTAGGTACAATATTGAATCGTGATGTTGAATTATCTTGAGATGTTCTGAAGCAGACGTGCTTGAAGGCATCTCTGCACTAAATTTTAACTATTTCTTACAGTTAGCCTCTCAGCTCAATTGGTAGTACCTCTGCCTTTTACACTGAAGGTTGTGGGTTCGATCCCCACCCAGGGCAAATATTTGTGTGATGAACATGGATGTTTGTTCTGTGTCTGGGTGTTATAAGTATGATAAGTATGTATATTATACAAAAAAAAGTATATTAAGTATTCTATCAGTTATCTAGTTCTAACATTTTTTTTTAGCTCCAAACTAAGCAAACCTCGTACTATATACAAGGTTTGCTTAGTTTGGAGCTAAATGGCCATGCGTGAAATGAAATGTTTTCATAAACCACGTCAAATTCATTTAATGGTGTTCAAGTTTTGAAACCATTTTAAATTCCAAATTCAGCGCATTAAACCCAAATTCAAATGTAAACCGACGACAGTGATCCTTTCAAAGAAAACTTGGTCCATACAACGCAGATTAATTAAGCCTCGCTTTTCTGTTATGAACCGGCCGTCATATGTCGACTGTAATCGCCGATGACAGCTGTTAAGATCAGTACTCTGACATAACGTTACAACGTGTTGGCCTTTTTACCGACGAAAGGGTCGATATTGTTGAAGCTACGTTCGGATATATTTTAGTTCAATTTAATCTAATTATACATAATTATAATATTAAACTTGCAATATTCATCCTTATAATTTTGTGGATCTGATCTACCGTACTTAGGGATTATAGTCGTGATCCTATTTCATTTCATTTTATAACGGTCGCTGTAATAAGGAAACTAGCTCCGGAGAGACATGTGCCGCAAATTATATTCGTAAAGAGATCCAACTCGACTAAACTTATACGACTTACAACCGATTACGATTTGCTCGCGACAACTGAGCTACCAAGTTTTGCTTTAGCCGGACATTTATTACTTAAGTCGACATCATTTCGTCCCGTTCCAATTCACCAAAAATTCTTATGAGCTAGACATGCTAGCCAACTCTGGTGTGGGAAGTTTTGGCCGCTCCAAAAGCCTTAACACTTTATTTTAAACCAGAACAGCTTGCTTTTCGAAGCATAGAAGCGCTCAGCTATTAATGCTACTAGCGGCCACACATCCATTTCGAAGGAAGGCGCTGAGGGTTGCCTAGGCCAACTACGCTACGATCATTTCACATTCCATTCAATTTAATATGGCCAACTCTGCTGACAGGCAAAAGAAAGAGACGGAAGAAGGTTAGAGAAAGAGGAGACTGATATTGTAAAATATCTGGGGGCACGGCAGTGCCCCCGCCCAGTCAAGCAATAAAGCGGCACGGCTGTACCATCCTTTTCTCGAAGCAGTTCAGGCCATTTTCGACCCCCTATAACTTCGTTGTGGATAAAACTAGAAGCCTGAATTTTCAGTAACCAAGCAGTCACTATATAAACACGGTATATTTCAAATTTCATTCAATTCGAACCAGTAGATTAAGAATTATAACTAGTCAAAGTTTCCTATTTTGTCACTCACTCACTCACTCACTCACTGACTGACCGATCATCAAAAGTTTAAGGTACTTCTAGCAGACATAGAAGCTTCAAATTTGAAACACAATTAGTGTTTAGTGTGAAAATCCTAAAAAAACCTGCCAAGTGCGAGTCGGACTCGCGCATGTCGAGTTCCGTACCATTATCTATAAATCACGTTTGTTGTATGGGAGCCCCACTTAAATATTTATTTTAATCTGTTTTTAGTATTTGTTGTTATAGCGGCAACGGAAATACATCATCTGTGAACATTTCAACTGTCTAGCTATCATGGTTCATGAGATACAGCCCTGTGATAGACAGACGGACAGACAGACCGACAGACCGACAGACCGACAGACCGACAGACCGACAGACAGACAGACGGACAGACGTACAGATGGACAGACGGACGAACGGACAGTGGAGTATTAGTAACAGGGTTCCGTTTTTACTCTTTAGGTACGGAACCCTAAAAAGTAGGGCAATCTACAAAAATAAATGAGATGCCATCAAAAACAAAACTTGTAAAAAAAGCCAAGTCTCGCAACGCAACTCAGTTCTTCTACCGTAAAAAGTTGTGAGATCCATGTAATACCAAGTCGGTTAATTCAGTCCCTACTTTAAGGGTCCTTCTGACTTGTGTTATTACGTAATTAGCTAACCTTTACGTAATAACTTAAGACATCATCAAGAGTTTGCTGGTAGCACCGCTTCGTAGCACTGCGTAGCGATATTGCTACGAGCGCTACGAGATTGTAATTCGTAGCGCTAATATTAAACATAATATTATTGTGGAGTGGTATGTCTATGTATGACGTGCCTAATTGGTTTAGAATTAAGTGTGGATGTAGTTACTTAGAGCTTCTTCACTATCTCCAAGTAAAGTGTTTATTAGTTACTTCCAAGGTAATGTTAATTAAATCAGACAACTTTACAGGTCTATTTAACACAATTATTATTAAGTTAAAAGATTTATAATACGAGTAATTTCGTTTTAGAAACATTAAAAATCAGACTTCGGATAATCTCCAATAATTACGTTTAAAAAACTAAAAAGAAAACTGACGAATTTTCTACACAATAGAGAACGAAAAAGAGGAGGTTATCTACTAGTTGCTCTTTTTATGTATGATCGCGCTAATATCATTTTACCTGGTGATCCAATTTCAATAATTTTTGTAGAGAATAATACGAAGTTGGTCCCA
Source organism: Hydriomena furcata (assembly GCA_912999785.1). Taxonomy (NCBI): domain Eukaryota; kingdom Metazoa; phylum Arthropoda; class Insecta; order Lepidoptera; family Geometridae; genus Hydriomena; species Hydriomena furcata. The sequence continues at coordinate 601,784 of OU538834.1, read as the reverse complement.
TTTAAATTATATTCCTGTAGGGCTAATAGTTCCTTCAAAAAACTTAAAAAAGGATTATCGTCTGTTCGCTTTTCGTTTGCTCGAACATTTTTGTCGGTTTTTTTTTTTAGTTTTTTAAAGTAATTATTAAATACCTAAACTATTTTCAAGGTCTTGCTGTATAAGATCCCGTCCGGTTTTTTAATATAACATCCCATCCCTATCTCTGCTTTATTCATGTTGAGTGTAAATTGAAGTCTTGAACCTATTTAATGTTTTAATTCCTAAACTATTTTAAGGCCCTGCTCTATAAGATCCCGTCCGGTTTTTTAAGACCACGTCCCATCCCTAGCTCTGCATTATTCATGTGGAGTGTAATTGAAGTCTTTGCGTGGTGTTCTGTCGATTAATATTCTGATTAGTTTGGATCTCGGCGCTCAGACATTTATGTGGGTACCGGAAACTTGGCGAGGTACTTACCGACTGTTCTATAATTTATAAAGTGGTTTATTCATACTATGAATATAGCATTATCCTGTTTTAGTAACTATGGCTGGTACGAGATTAATATCGGATTATTTTAGCCTAGTATGCAGCGAAACACATTCTCAAAACTATGTAGGAAACCGGTTAGTACGTGCCATGTGCCAAATGTAATGTTTCAACGTGCCTCTGACTAACCATTTAGACATCCACAAGGATCTGAGTGCCTTGAAATCTGAGAGTATGTCTACTGTACTTGGGGATTACAGTCGTGATCCTATTTTATTTCTCTGTCGCTAAACATTTTACTCATGTCTACTGATATTATTATCATTGAAAACCCAACAATCACTAACTAAGTTTGAAACTCACACTAAAATACCTACCCAATGTGTCTTTAGTACCTCATATTTTTTTTATTTTATATATCATGGTACCATGGTACACATCGTATCTACTACAACGCGGGTGTGATGAGTAGCGGGTATCTCTAAAAGTGCACCTGTAGACTTCTAGACTAAAGTATATCTTACCTTAAAACCTGTAGATGACATTACAAAATCAAAACACCATGCAATATTCAATTGGATTGTATTGTAACAGAGTTTTCTCAACTTAAAAACCCTATTACAAGTCTCTTAACATTATTTTTACGATAAAATACTGTAAGGAAAACACCGTAAAGAATTTTACGATTATTTTCCCAAAACAAGAATTAATAAAGTTGGTTTTATGGTTCAACACTCATCGTTTGTGTTTAAACTTGAACTTTGCCAAGATTTATGTTTTATAGCTTTAGGCTGTTTTCACTCTCAGAGCTACATATTATATTGATACTGGTTCTTCAGTTGGTTAATGATTGGTAGCTAGTTTAATGGTTTATATAAGTGAAATGAAAGATGATTATATTATTACTATTTACAATGTTTAAGATATGGCTATGAACTATGGTGCCCCTGGAAGGATAGCAGAGCCTACAACACAAGTCTTAATGACTTAGTGTAGGCTTTGTTAAAAACTTGTTATGATATACAAGCCATCACTATAAGACATCTCAATTATATCTGTTTAATTATGTATGCATGTGCTTGAATTTTTGAATAAATGATTATTATTATTATTATTATTATATTATGATTATATTTAGAGTATTTTTTGTGAACATGCGTATCAAATTCACCTGAAGATGTTAAAATGTTCTAAAAAACTATGTTTTTTTTACAGCCAATATAGGGCTTAATATATTTTGTGAAAAAGAAGGATTTTTTATTGAAAATATTCTAAAACTACATCTAGATATAATAGTCGAAAGTATCCATTTATTTTTCAAAAAAATGGTAGCCGTATTTTAAATGATAAATCGATCTAAATAATATTGCTAATCATGTCTTTAATATGGATAAAAACAACACTAAAGTGAACCCCATTCAATTAAAGCTGCTTCATAAGAAAGTAATTGACACAAAATACTAAAATAATAAACTTCTAAATAAGTTTGAATCGAGGCGCAACTACATAGATACTACTACTACTGTTACAGCTCAGTACAGTGGCCTGAGCACGAACCATTATCGTATCGCATATCGAACCATTATTGTTGATCATGCTAACCCCACATTTTAGAAGAAATTTCGAAAACTGACTCAAATTCAGCCAAAATCCACATCAAAGTGGACGCCTAATTAAAAAACCAATAATTATTTTCGCTCTAAATTATAAAGTTTTTATTTGTTGAACAACTGAAGTTTCTAAGCAGCCACAGAGAAATAAAAGTTTACATAGTAATGATAATAATTTAGCAATCACTTTAGATGATTGTTTTTTTATATATTACTAGCTGAACGTGCCCGCTTCGCTGATAAATTATAGCCTATTTGTTGCCAAGGACTAATAGCTATATAACAAAAAAAGTTTCATCAAAATCCGTCCAGTAGTTTTTGCGTGAAAGCCGGACAACAGACAGACAGACAAAAATTTCTAAATGTTTTTTTTTGGCTTGTGTTACTTGTATAAAGGCTCCTAGGAGTATTTTTTTTAGTTTTTACTCAATGTACAGAATTGAACTCTTCTACAGTTTTATTATATGTATAGATGTATAGATTTAAATAAATAATCATACCCCTTTATCTATTTGTCTAACCTTTAAAGGAGCAATTCTTGTATAAATATAATCTGAATCTGGGAAACGTCTAGAACGATTTTTATGAAATTTAGTATGGGGATTTCGGGGGCGATAAATTAATCAAATTCAAATTCAAAAATCATTTATTTCAATAAAAGCACAAGGATCACTTTAAAACGTCTTAGGAACTAGGTGAAGCTACGCCGATTCCACGCGACCAAGCCTAGATGTAGCCAGTGTGATGCCGATCGAATAAGGTGAAGGCTCAAACAAGAATAGCTAAGTTTCATTTTTAGGAAACGTCGTTTTATCCGTGTTTTCAGGCAATGAAATACCGAGCAAAGCTTGCAATGACAAAGCAAATTAACAGATTTTGATGTAATTTGACTATGACGAAATCAAAAAATGCCAGATCTCAACAAATTTGTATTTCTGTGAAGAATTTGCCTAGCAGTAAAATATTTCAGGCTAGTTTTCTATCTCTCATGTTTGGGGAATAAATAAATGAGGTATAATTAAAGAAGTTCATTCACTCAATCAATAATCACGAAATTTGAGGTTTGAAAACATAAATCCTAGAAGTTTAAAAGATGTAAATGCCCACCAAAAAACAGTTTTTGGAAATACGAAAGAAAATGTTTGTATAAAAATGGATTTTCTTGAACTTACAAACAAACTTGGTTTTTAACATGGAAACTTTACTTTGGTATTCTTCAATACAATGGATGGAAGCGATTGATTGATTGACATTTGCTTGGTCGAAACCAAGCAAATGTCAATTTTGTATTTAAAGCATCGAAATGCTTTAAATACAAAATGATTGATTGCGATTTTAAAGAGTTTTTCAAAACTACTATTTATAGAAGTCTCGAACGCATGATGCGATTAAAAATTGACTTTGGGTAAACACTTAACAAAATAAATAATTAAGTTCAGAAAACGGTTATGGTATTTTTAGGGTTCCATAACTCAAAAGGAAAAAACGAAACCCATATAGGATCACCCGTGTCTATCTGTCCTTTCTCCGACTTATCTCTGAAACTACTAGGACAAGAGTTTAAAAAAATACAGAAAATGCTTCTTTACCTATAAAAAGTTTGGTTACGCGCGTCCGACTTGGGCTTGACCGGTTTTTTTAAATTATCCCAAATAGAGGTGCAAAGTATGTATGGAATAATTTTTCCGCGTTTTAAAACGGATTATCATTTTCTTTTATATGCCATGTGTAAAATGGCCTTTTTTACGCATGGCTCGATTAACACAAAATTTAGGGTTAATAACGAAATATGGGTTTTGGGATTATTCAAAACATCCCTAATAACCTGCCGTAGCTAGGTAAAAGGTAAAAAGGGCACGTGTATCAAATTTAAAAGATTTTGAAGGCAAGGTGCGATTAACTTTATACTGTCTTGTAAAATATAATAGCCATTAAAGCAAATAATTAAACATGTGTTTCGGGAGTAGGACCCATTGGTTCCATAGAACATGACGTCATAGAACAAAAAAACACGGTTTTTTGTAGCGTCATAGAAAAAAACTGTTCTTTGACACAAATTGAAAAAAAACTGTGTCTTTTGGTTTTATGACGTTCTATAGAACAAATGTGACCTTGAGGTTTTCTCGTACAAAACATGATTACTTTTATAAAACTTTATAAAGTTTTATGAAGGAACTATAAGTCTTACATAAATATAATTTAATGGGATCAACTTGGGACCAAATATCATCGAAATCGAATCACCAGGTGAAAAGATTTCGAATTGAGAACCACCTTTTTTTCGTTGGTTAATAAAAGGTTTCGCAATGTGGTGAATTAATCTTCTAAGCGAATAAATACTTATTATTACTTATAATTCTTTGTACACGCAAACGAAGTTGCGGGAGGGTCAGTTAGTTAAATATATTACTTACTCACTCCCTCCTCCGAAACTTAGCACTCAGCCTCAATTTACACGCGAATTTCATCCTTTCGTGAAACATTCAGCAGAGAAACACAGAGTTTTGGCTCTTATAAGGATATACAATGGATTTATATGTTACTTGCCTGTTTTTATTGTGGAGTTTCAACCCTCTCTTAGGGTGATGTTAGACGGACTTCACTAAGACCGCATGAAGCCAGAAATCATTTTTGACTTGTAACTATTGTTTCTTGTTTGTAAAATTATGTTATTTTTTTTAAAGAGATAAAAGATAGTGCTAACGGAAATCAGCAGTGATCTGTTTTAGTAACATTATTTTGTATATTTTGATGTTATATTGTTTATTAATGCAGCTCAAATTAAATGATTTCTATTTCTACATCAAACACCATTGGTTGTATAGGGAAAACTCAAACTCTTTTATTAGTAAAACCTCAATTAAATTTTGAATCGCTTTAAAACTAATTGAGTTTATAAAAATATTTTGTGTCAAACACTCAACTGCATACACGCGCGTCCAGTCCATGTTCTAAACCGCGTGCGGTCCGTCTGAATATCCCAGTGAAGTCCGTCTGTTAGCAGCTTTACATACACGTTTTTATTGTGGAGTTATAACCATTCCTTAGCGCGTGTGCGGAGATCGTGATGCGAAAATTTGGCGCTGTAACACGTTGTACGTGATGTAAAATTCAGTATTTACAACTAAACAGGAAAACCGTTTTTTTTCAGGATATTTTGTTCCTACATTTAGTGAGTTTGGATAAATTTTGATGGATTAAACGTGTTTTGAAATTATAACATAGTTGTTGTTAGTGTCAGACAATAACTAGGAGTCTAGAATTAACTTTAGAATTAACTTTGAATAGCGGGTATCTGAAGGCTGCATTGAAACCAGCGCGGAAATTCTCTATGTTAAGATAAGATAAAATTAATTTATTTGTCAGAACATAAATGAAAAGAAAAATAAATTAGGATCACGACTGTAATCCCCAACAAATCTCCAGACCCCTAGATCTCTAGAGATGACACCGTTTTGAGCACGTGTTTTATATAAATATTTCGAACAGAAAAATCCATTGATGCACGCCGTGATTTGAACCTACGACCTTGTACCTTCCACTTGGCCTACACGGCTGTATTTAATATTATTTAAAATCACATTCCCACGTCGATTTCGCAGTAGCTTTACAAGTACTAGCATTATTCGGGACAGCATGTTTACTGCATGTTTCTCGCGATAGCAAAATGTATTCGTACGATCCAGATTGAATTTTAAATCCATCTCTCGGTAGGTCGTGTAAGCGTTTTCCAATAACACCTTGTAACCGGCACACAGATTAAATAATCACTATAAACGAAGTAGTTTCACTTCACTGGGGACCTCAGGCGGCCTAAAACATCGTTACTAATAAATAAAGTTTGTTTTGTGTCTGTGTTATAATCCTAATAATAATTTATATATGCGAAAGTTTGTGAAAAAACATGTATGTTTGTGGGTCAATCGAAAAAGGTTTAAACGAAAAAACGGATTAAGATGAAAATTGCTGTATGTAGACAAAAAATAAGAATACCCAGTTACCCAGTTGTTACTTTAATATATAGATGGATATACAGATATAACAAATCTGACATCACTGACTAAAAACATTCAGTTGTCATAGCAACGCAGTTTTGACTAATGAATGATACGCATTCTACCAAAATTCGCAATTTATTTTATCAGTACAAGGTTTTTAGGTCAAAAATTGGAAGTTGGTTGAAAGTGGACTGAACAAATTCTGTCGCGGGTCATCATAAGTGTGTATTTGTATAAAAAAAAGTATGATTATAAGTATTTCATATGTTGGTAATATGGTTTCTATAGTATAAGCTTTGCGCCAAATGTCTACCAATATTTATTATTTAATTATTTCTATTAAAACTGGTCTAAGCCGATTTGCATCTAAAGCGGATCCAATAAAGTTCAATTTCGTCTGCAAGGTGGTTCTGAGTGTAACAAGGGGTTCGAATGTCGCCTATTTGCGTTCGTATCTGTACAAATAATGCTTAAAGCGGGACGGATTCAATCTTCTATGTGTTTGGATAACAATAGATTTGAGATAGCATGTAATGGTACAGGATAATCGTTTGAGTTTTAATACTATTTACTAAAGGACTACCTCCAAAAATGAGCATATATATTTTTCTGTAAATGATTTCATTTCCCAAAGTACGGTAAACATCCCCTCAGATCTCCAGGCGCTCAGATCCTTGAAGATCATTGATTGAATTCAATTGAAGATGTCTAAAGTTGTTAGTCAGAGGCATGTCTAAACATAACATTTGGACCGGGACAGCCACGGCTGGGATTCGAACCCACGACCTGGACCGGTACAAGGTACCTCCCACTCGGAAAACACGGCCGATTAGAAATATAGTAATGACAATCTCAACTTGACTCGAATTATTACAATATTTTTACACATTTTTTACACATTACTGCAAAATAAGGACATTTGCCAAATTTAATGTTTAAACTTGCCTCTGACTACCCCCTTTAGACATCATTGAGGATCTTAGCGCCTGGAGATCTGAGAGTCTACCGTACTTGGGCATTAAAGTCATGATTCAATTTAATTTTATTTTATTCTAAGAATCGCATACAATTTTAGAAAACAGTAAAACTAAATTTTACACCCATTTTGCACGTAATTAACATTAACCCTTAAATAAATGCATATTCTACAAATTAGCCTTTGTTTGTATTCAGTGTTATAATAGTAACTTGTTAATTTACAAGTTAAAGCCTAAAATATCAAATAATATTTGTTTGCAATGTGCAAATAATTTTGAAACACTCGTATACATATTGGTGCCAATTCTGTTGTGATCTATACCAATATTATAAGGAGAAAAGTTTTGATTTATTGTTTTTTTGTATGTTTGTAATGGATAAACTCAAAAACTACTGAACTAACTCAGAACGGGAACGGGAACGGGAACGGGAACGGGAACGGGAACGGGAACGGGAACGGGAACGGGAACGGAAGACAACATTTGTTAATTCTAAAGCGATACGAAGTTCGCGGGGTCAGCTTGTTTTAAATAAAATTTGATATAACAAAGATACTATTTGTATTTTTTATAGCGGACATGGCCGCCTCAAGTAAAGACTTACACTAAGATCCTTGAAGATGTCTCAATGGGGTAATCAGAGGCATATCCAAACATTGCATTTGGTAGTAGTTAGCATTCCATACGTGATAGGTCGCAAGCCCAGCAGTCGATTTTAAGAATACTAACTGGTTTGCTGACGATGTTTTCTTTCACTATTTACACACGTGTTGATGCGCAAATATATTTTTTCATTGATACACGGCTGGGATTCAAACCCACGAAGTTCTGATTGAAAGTCGAAGTGCCTCCTACTCGACACGGCTTTTTGGCACCGTCCAATTCCTTCAAACACATGTTTTTAAGAAAAAGGAACATAAACTACCTACAGTATTAAAACTAGTAACTGGCAGTGTAGCTTCAAGGCGCAGAGTAAATGCGAGAGCCCGCTGCTAATATAATTACGACGGACGCTGTGGCGCTGCGCTGTGTCCGGTCTTGCTCTGTCGAATGGACCAAGTCACAAGAAATTAATACAAAGCTAGTTAAACATGAGCCATGTGGCGTAGTATCTTAGAAGTCAGAGTCGCAGATCGCATACGAAACACGAAACGCTATGTTCTAAAACTAAAATAGTTGACGTAAAGCGGCCAAACTCAAATGAGATTCGTCAAGGCGTGTCGCTGCATGCCGGACGATCTTTGGGCCAAAATAACTATCGATTGGTCCCCACAAACTAGGCACCATCGTGGCAGACCCCGGAGGAAATGGACGATTTCGACTGTCATTTGAATGAATAATGCAATTTCGGTGGAGATCGAGAGTTGTGGAAAAAAGGGATGGAGGCCTTTGCCCTGCAGTGGGACGATATAGACTAAAATAAACAAATAAAATAGAAAAACAATTATTTTAGGCTTGGTCGCGAGGAACAGGCAGGTAGCTAGTAGAAGTAGCAGCAGCTAGCTCCTAAGACGTTTCAAAGTGATCCTTGTGATTTCAACGATGTTTTTCATTTTTGTAAATGACTATGACTTTTATGGTAATGGCTCACATTTTGTAGTTAAAATAACAAAGAATTATGGGAAAATAAATATTATTATTTTTCAAACTACCGTGATTAGTACTATAGATTTTTACACGGGTCTTTATCAATTACCTTTATTGTTGCTATAGCCATGTTTGCGGGCAGACTGACAGTCTGCCCTTGTGTACTTGTACCACTCGAGTAAAAAAACGGGAGCACTTAGAATAAGGATAGAGCCAAAACTAATAGATTGAACAGCATTAAACTCTTGTGACTTGTACCACACTCACAGATTTGCATTATTCCGTATTTGCGTACTGAAATAAGTGCCGTAGAGCGGAACATTAGGAATTAAAGGAGTACCTCCTAAATTAATAATCAGACCTAGTTCTCACTGTGTAACTATTAAGTAAATCTATACTTATATTATAAATGCGAGAGTAACTTTGTGTGTCTTGTCCCAAACCGCTGGGCCGATTATAATGAAGTTTCGTACAGAGATAGTTTAAAGTCTTGGAAGGGACATTGACTACTTTTTTCCAACATTTTCTTATGATTTTCAGGAATTTCAATGTTTTTTTCAATTTTAAAGTCTTATAGTTTTCCTGAATCTATGCGGCCGAAGTCGCGGGTAAAAGCTAATATGTAATAAAATAAAATATGCGATGGGCTTGCAACCTGTCACGTATGAAAGGTTAACTACAATTGCGGGCATTTGTGTCCAATATAATGTTTACAGATGTCTCTGACTACCAAAATCAAAACTGGACATCCTGTATACAAGTATTTTCTCAGTTATCTAGTTCCCATATTACAAACTTTGTTTAGTTTGGAGCTAGATAATTCTGTGTAAAAAGTCTAACATTATTTATGTATTCCTTTATATAAGTTGCGAGGTTGGGCTTCACTGACCTATAAACATCGAAAAGCATATTCACTGAACGAATATTCAAAATGAACGTTGAATTGTTAATTGTGACGGTTGGCAGTAATATGTTTGACAGCTTCCAGTACTTTAAATGACTTGATCGACCAATTATATTATGGGACTGGGGCCGTACCACAAGCTCAAATTTATATCAAAACAATATTAGTTACTTTTTATATAGAAATACGGCTAATTATCACGTTTTTAAGGTTCCGTACCCAAAGAGTAAAAACGGGACCCTATTACTAAGACTCCGCTATCCGTCTGTCTGTCACAAGGCTGTAACTCATGAACTATGATAGCTAGACAGTTGAAGTTTTCACAGATTATGTATTTCTGTTGCAGCTATAAGAACAAATACTAAAAACAGAATAAAATAAATATTTAATTCCCATCCAACAAGTGTTTTTTTGCCGTTATTTATAGATAATTATAGATAACTAGCTGACCCGTGCCCGCTTCGCTGGGCGACAGACATTTCGAAACTTGTCGCACGTTCATCGCCTCTCTGTGCGCCGTGATGGGTTTGCGCCTTTTCACTAAACACATGTTGAAAGGGCTCGAGTTTCCTAACAGGAAAAAAGCTGTCGCGATAGGAATATCGCGACAGCTTTCATTTTGTTTTACTCATCATAACTTCAAAACGAATCGACCGATTTTAACAACTCAAAAAGTGGTTTACTCCTAAATTTATAGCCTTAGTTGCTAATTAGTTAAGTAATATCATGATATGGATAGAAACAAAAACGCTTATTATATCTAACTATCGTAATATTTAGATAATATACCTCCTCTCAGACTTTCTTATGCGCAATAATGAGGACATTCAATAATGTATCATTATTTGTTTACGTACTATCAATAGTTCTATTTCAAAACTATCATTAGTTTACTATCCATTACAAACATAAAACAAACAATACAGACAACAAAAAATCTAATCTTTCATCTTTAAAATATTAGTATACCAACTAAAATAACCCATAATGGTGTAGCAAGCCTACACAAATATAAAGAATGTTTGCGCCTATTATTATATAGGTAGGTTAGTAGTAGTTAGGTAGGTACACATGTGCTGCTATCTGTTGAGTTTTTTTATGAATTAATGTATAATTCGTAATTCTTTTTTAGGGTTCCGTACCCAAAGGGTAAAAACGGGATCCTATTACTAAGACTTCGCTGTCCGTCTGTCCGTCTGTCTGTCACAGAGCTGTATCTCATAAACCGTGATAGCTAGACAGCTGAAATTTTCATAAATGATGTATTTCTGTTGCCGCTATAACAACAAATACTAAAAACAGAATAAAATAAATATTTAAGTGGGGCTCCCATACAACAAACGTGTTTTTTTGTCGTTTTTTATAGATAATGGTACGGAACCCTTCGTGCGCGAGTTCGACTCGCACTTGGCCGGTTTTATTTTATTCCTTTTCTTTCGATTGTCAACAGCATGTTGACCAACTTTGCCTAAAGCAGTATATTAATATCTCTTATAGATTACCCAAACCCAGACCGCTATAGTTCCACATCTGGTATTCTGATCTTCCAAAATTATAGTCTATAAGTTGCCTAGGACTAATAGCAAAAAAAGTTTCATCAAAATCCGTTCAGTAGTTTTTGCGTGAAAGCCTGACAACAGACAGACAGACAGACAGACAATAATTTCAAAATGTTTTTTTTTTGGCTTGTGTTACTTGTATGAAGACCCCTAGGAGTATTTTTTTTTTCGTTTTTATTCAATGTACAGAATTGAACGTTTCTACAGCTTTATTATATGTATATTATATGTATGGATAGTACGGAACCCTTCGTGCCCGAGTCCGACTCGCACTTGGCCGGTTATTTCTTATATTGCTAACGTTTGAGTATTGATCATGATGAAAACCGTGAATTGTCTCTTTTTTGACGGAATCCTTCAGAAATCGATGGTAATGTTACCTACTGGCTTGATATACAGAATTTAAAAAACCCATCTTGTTATATATGTAAAATTGTAAAATCAACTGCTGCCTTCATTCGGTATGTAAACGTATTCAAAAGTTGATAAAAACCGAAAAGCTGCTAAAAATCGATAAAAGCCGAGTGCGAGATTATTGTTTGAGGCACGTATGCGAGTATAGTAAGCTACAACGTTGTATGTGACATATTTTGCGGTAAAATAGTTCCTTATGACTCACGATAAATCTATGGAAAATGTAATGTGTTTGTTTTACGTTGTTATTTGTAATCAGAGGCTTTAGTAGGTATATCGTTTAAAAATAAAGGTGGTTTTTCATACAAACGTGTTTTCGCTTCATAAAATTTAATTTACGTCTGTTTTTTACTAAATTATGTGATGAACTTAATAATTTTGGACATTCTTGAAAGCCTGTAAGCAACAGTTATTTTATTGTTGCTTGGTGTGATAGCAAAGTGAACATAATTAGCAAGTAGGTACGTACCTATTACATACTTATTCGCCTCTCTTCTTAATATATTATTTATGATATTAAAAATTCATTGGCATGCGTTTGTATTTTATCAAATACAACGAAACTGCTGTGATATTCATAAAGCTATTTGAGCTAAACTAATACTTTAGGTTATAGATCAGTAGTAATCGATATTTGTTTGTTTATTTGATACTTTAGAATGGACTTCCGCAAGTCACTCCTAAATCAATTAATTATCTGATACCTTGTTGTTGTTTATGACCGTGACCCACTTCTTAGTAGGTCATACTGGGAATTTGGATCAGAAGGTTTTAGTCACAGCTGCTGTGCATCGATTAATTTTCTATTGTCTTTTATTAATTTTTTCAATCTATTATTGCTTATACAACATGTACTTAAGGCCCTGTATGTCGACGATTGCTCTTTTTCAAAACGAAAAAAGAAATACTTCTGAACAAGCCACATCTCCTATTTTTATAAATATATTACTTCAGGTTCCTACCTAGATTTATATTAAGCTGAAAACATAATAGCAGAAACTTTTCACGATAAAGATATTATTTCAAAATGATACGTTTTAGAATTTATGATCGAAATACTTTGATACCTACTATTAAGATCAACTTGTGATTTATTGTTAAAGATAGGTAATTATGTAGATCTAGATTTCTATTAGAATAGGTTTTTGATAATTAATTCATAATTTATATCATTAATTTATTCGTAAAGCAAAGGCGGACCACGCGCCTCCCATGGTGCCCCGTGTGTTTGTCGTCATTGCAGCGGTCGGTAGGATTATTTATCGAAGTGATTAAAGATGGGTACATCTTTATTCACATATAATATGTACTATACATTATAAAATAGGAAATGTGGTTTGTTCAGAAGTATTTCTTTTTTCGTTCCGAAAAAGAGCAATTGTCGACATGCAGGGCCTTAAAATGATTGAAAAAAGTAGACGCCATTAAAAACCATCATACTAATGAAATGATTATTTTTATATTAACAATCTCTGCGGCTGTGTACAATTTCTACGCAATTTGTCAAATAGATAATAATCTTGATTGACACTGAAAATTTACTATCCGTTTACCATGAAAGAGATGCAACGTTTTTTTCTACATAAAATAATTCTGTAAAGTTGTACGGTTGTAATAACCTATCTAGATTGACATACGATATTATTTGTCCGATATATTTTTATTATCTTCTGGGAATATGTAGAAGTACAATTACTCCGTTCCATAGTTACCCAGTAGCGTCTCTTTGCTTTGTTTTACTTGTGGCCAGATGGTTAATAACTAGTACCGTTTGTTCCCTGTACGAGTGTGTGAACAGCGTACATATTGTACAACACTGCGCAAATCTATATATATAAAAATCAATTGCTGTTCGTTAGTCTCGCTAAAACTCGAGAACGGCTGAACGGATTTATCTTATCTTGGTCTTGAAATGTTTGTGAAGGTCTAGGGAAAGTTTAAAAGGTGAGAAAAATTCGAATAATTGCCGGGAAAACCCTAAAAATAGCCCTTTTCTTTTTCCCATACAAAAGTTTTCTAACTAAAACGTAGAGTAATTTGAGCTTTATTAGGTTTGATAATACGGTAACGGGAACGGGAACTTAAGACAACATTTGTTAATTCTAAAGCGATACGAAGTTTGCGGGGTCAGCTTGTATACAATATATAACGTGGGGTTTAACTAATAAAAGAAAAAAGCACGACTTTACTGACTACCTCGGTGGTGGGGCGGAATAGACACAAAAGGTATAGGTTCGATTTTAGTGATTTTCAAATAATGTTTTCTAGGTCTCAATGATGTGGTACCACGGTACAAATACATGTAGCTGATACCCATAGAGAACCCTAGTGTTGAGTAGGTAAGACTTACAACTGTTTCTTGTAGCTACGTAATTAGGGTCGAAGACCCGCTAGTGGTGCCTACACTGGTTTTAGTTCATTTTCAATTTCTGCAGTCAATAACTAAGCATAGCAAACAAACTTTTTTTTTTCAATATAAACCTTTTATTTGAAAATTCAAATGTTATAATAATGCCCCGCTCTCACCCTATATCTCCCGATAAAATATTGTTTTTTTTATAGTCAAATTTTTGTACACCACCGTCTTTTATATTAGGTTTATATTTTATTTATAAAAATGAATCCCTATTTCCCTTGGTCACGGCATCACGCGTGAACGGCTGAACCGATTTTGCTAATTCTTTTTTTGATGTATTCGTTAGTGCCCGGAGAAGATTCTTATGAAAGAAAATTTAAATGAAACAATACAACGTCTGTCGGGACAGCTTGTTTACAATAATTGAGTGTAGAAGGATAGATAAATAAAAGCATTAAACCTAGTTCTAGCCCAAATATGCTTCAAACTGTCAAACCGTCAGTGAATCAATTCGAGAGCGCAAATTGGGCCGTTACCAGTCGAACGTACTAAAAACTGGACGTATCGCGCTACTTTTTATTCTTTTTAGTCGATTTCCTTGCTTGCTAACGGCCTATGCTCACTAAAGTGTTAGGAAGGTGACACGTTTATTGACAAACTATGTTTTACACACTAACATTGTAAAGTCAACTGTATAATGTTACTTCTGATTCTCGAGGAACTGTCGTAGCTTCACGCTCCTAAGACGTTTTAGAGTCATCCTTTTACCCAAATTAATTACCCCTTGTTTATCCCTTTTGATTTTGAATTAGATCTACTCTTCATTCAAAATCGACCTATTCGAGGATCAATTTGGATATTACAATTTTTTATAAAAATATTTAAAATAAATTATATGTATTTATAATAAAAAATCATAGTGAAATAACCTTCCCTTGCACTGCCTTGCGTCCGTAAACTTGAGGTCGGGTTAGAGCGCTGGTTGTGGCCATTTTAACAACATTTTAATTTTCAAATGAATGGTTTATATTGAAAAATAGATTATAACGTGGATTTTTAAATAGAAAAGAGTATTTAACGATCTCTTAGGTGAAGCAAAGGTTTTGTAACAGACGATATTGATTTATTAATTATTCATATTTAAATAGACAAAACGGGAATTTAGTTGTCGTCTAGAGGTGTAACGTATCACAACTCTCACTAATAAAAATTAACCATAGACAAATAATTGTATTAACTATAGATTTTAAACAAGTTTGTTTGCTATGCTTAGTTATTGAAAATGACCAAAACCTTTTTAGATCTTTGACCCTATACCTATTTATGCTAAGTCTCATGTGCCTGTCATTTTACGGGCAACCACACATGCTCACATAATACTGCTTGGTGGTAGAAGAATATTGATCATCTCGTGACAAGCCTCTAAACTAGAATGCTTGAATAAAGTCAATTTGAAGATTGACTTTGAGTATTTAACAACATCGTTCGGCTATATAACTTTCAACGATAAATAAATTATGACATACTAGCCGACCCGTGACAGACGTTGTCCTGTCAAATTTCAATAATCGAATAGAAAAGACTGAATGTTTTTAGTCTGTGATGTCAGATTTGTAGCAGCGCCATCTATACAGAAATCATCCCTTTCGAGTTTTTTTATCGTTTTGGGGATGTTTTTCATATTTTAAAGTAGCCTATTATTTATTCGGGCATTATATCTACATGTACAGCAAATTTCATCTTATCCGATATGTCGTTTAGGCCTGATTGAGGAACAAACATACATACAAACTCACAATCTCCCACATTTATAATATTATTAGGATTGCACACTATCTAAACGCGGTTTCACACACCTTCTTAAAAGATAAATTGCGGTGCTTCAGTGGACAGTGTCCAATACCCCTTTTTATTCGATTTTCCTCGTGTTTCAGTCGTTTTTCCCGTATTATCGGGAAGTTAACAAGTGGTCAGTGGTGGTCGGTTTTTGACGATTTTTACGTGTTTTTTTCTGCGCCCACGTTCGTTACGAGCGGGTTAATTTTTAGCAGCCCTAGTTTTTCGCGGAAATGAAATACGCTCAGCTTTAACAGAGCCAGATTATTCGGCAACATTTTGTGGAAGTTATGAAACTAACTACTCGGACTGTAAAAGCCTTAGTAGTTATTTAATTTTTCATCGTTGTTCATAGATTGTGTTGGCTAGTCGTTTCAATAGGCTTTATTAGGTTAGGATATTTTTTTAAAGCGTGAAAAGGTTTTTCTCACGCTAAAATAACAGAAAGCAAGTGCACTGCTTACTCGGTGAGAATCGGTAGAATCGGCACCTACTCGTAGTAAGCTCCTGACAGTAGCCAAATAAACTGACGTATACACACTACTAAATTGATGAATGCACTAGATGTATTTGCGCGCGTAATTTCGCTGCAAATTAGTCGCAGTCTGGAAGACATGGCGAGCTTTTTGCCGCACTGTACGCGCAATCCTAGGTGTGAAAGAAGCCTTGCAACGTCTTTTACCTTGACACGTACAAAGGATGATACTCACAAGCCGTAGTCATTTCAATATGTCTAAGGAAATACAGCGTCCAGTAAGTGCGTTATAAGTTCCACCTGATTTTATTAAATCACCATAAACCCGGTTACTTAGTAGCGAGCTGTAACCGTTACGTTACTGTTACAAATAATAATAATAATAATTTTAACACTTGCCCGGCTGGCTGACTCTATCTCGGGGTTCGGAGAGTTAATGAGAATGCTGATATTTGATAAGAATGTATAATAAAGCACGTAAAATATAAAATAAACAGTAAAACACAATAATAACGCCACAAAACATAAAAATGTACTCGAGCCGCTCATGCGTCGCGGTTACGCGCGGGCCGCCGAATCTCACTGGCCTGGCGCGAGATGGCGCTAGTCGCCTTACAATCACGGCGCGTTCCGGAAAGGGATGTCAAGTCGACGCGGCGTGGTCCAAATAAAAATGATTTGACAGGTGACAGATCACCGCGCGCTACATAATAATAATAAATATTGGCGGACTTTACACACATCACTATCTAGCCCCAAACTAAGCAAAGCTTGTACTATGGGAACCAGATAACTGAAATAATACTTATATACTTTTTTTTTTTTGTAAATACATACTTATTATACATATTAACACCCAGACACAGAACAAACATCTATGTTTATCACACAAATATTTGCCCTGGGTGGGGATCGAACCCACAACCTACAGCGCAGAAGGCAGAGCCAACTGAGCTGTGAGGCCAGTCAAATTATGTTTGCTATACGGAGCTAAAGCAACTAGCTTGCTAGCTCACTATCACTATCTTGCTATCCTGGCTTGAATAACTAGCCTCGTGTATCTCGGGCATAAGAGAGTCAAGTTTAAAAACACCTCACTTTTTTAGTTAGCCTAAAAGGTTAGTCTACTCAACCACCCAGCCAACACTAACGAGGCTGGTCACGTACTAACTTTACGTAGTCTCGTGACACAGTCGCTTAGAACTTACCAGTTCTTATGAGCAGCGGTCACGAAGGTATGAACATGATAAAACAATTTTGTGAAACAAAAAGTTATTAATATGAAAATTCAAATTATGCGGAAGAAAATACCTTAATTTTTCGTCACGTTTATTCTTTTAAGCAGCGATAAATATATTTTTATAACAACCCAGGTACACCTTCCTCCAGATTTTTTGCGAACTCCTTTACTCTTGCGTTACTGACTGACTGACTGACTGACTGACTAATCTATCAACGCACAGCCTAAACCACTGGTTCTAGGAACTTGAAATTTGGAAGGTGTATTCAAATGGGTTAGTCAGAGTCCACACGTGACAGGTTGCAAGCCCATCGCCGCTTACAAGAATACTAACTGGTTTCCTCACGATGTTTTCCTTCACCGTTATAAGCATGATAATGCGCATTAAAATCTATTGATGCACGGCCGGGATTCGTGCCCACGACCTTTAAATTGGAAATCGAGGTACCTCCCACTCAGCCAACACGGCACGGCACGGAGGGTTTCCACTAGTTATAATTATTATTGAGCAGAACTTCGTTAATTAATTACTAGTAAAACGTGCGTGGCTGCGTTCGCCTTGATTTCTATACAAAGCTTTAAGTCCGTCTTAAGCCTCTAGGGGTTTTATATAGGAATTACTGACGCACTCAGCCAGTACTTGGGGAAATTTGAGGTAATTTTTTGCTACCGAATAGGGAAAATACGGGAATAATTACGAGATGGACTTATATAAATTTCATTTATAACAGAATTTGTAGTATTTAATCGACTTCAAAAAAAGGAAGAAGTTCTCAATTAGACTGTATTTTTTTTAAGTTTGTTATTTCACGGTACTCACTTTGCTCACTTTTGACTGGGTAAACCGATTTTTTTTTTTTTTAGCTATTGGTGCTTCTTGTGTTTAAATTGAAGGGTGAAAAACTATGGGATGAAATTTCGTATTGGACTTATTCAATTCAATTTATAATAACATGCGTGAAGTCGTTTTTATTTTTAGTTTTTTAAACATAATTATTCATAACTAAAATATCCAACTGTAAAAATTTCAGTTTTCATAATAAAATTCATAATACAAATTCGTAATACTTTTCTCTTGAGAAATGAACCCGCTCCTCTTCCATCAGGAATTCTTCAGTCAGGAATTCCCCCAACACACATCCAATGTCAAGGATAAGATTAAAAAAAAAACATTCTTCATTAAATAAATAAGTAAGTTTAAAAGACTAAAAAGAAAACAGAGGAAATGTTTTGACCAATCAAAATTTTTAAAGACAGTATTCGTTTTTTTTAATTTTTATGATGAAACTATTAGTCCTATATTAATATGTATAACTTAAACGTGATCAGCTTTGAACTATTCTCTACACAATATAAAAAAATCTAATTCGGATCATCTGGTAAAAATGTCGAATTGAGTATCTCCTCTTTTTTCGTGAGATAATAACGTTCCAAAACGTTTTTATACATGGTTAAGCTAGAAAACAGTCAACCAATATTATTTGAAAACTGCCACATAAATCCTAGTCAACTGGGTAATCGTATGTTGTTTTTAAACACTTTTTTATGCAGCACAAACAGATCCCAACAGACAATTTACAAAGCAAACTAATTTTTCACTCTCACCTGAACGCTGAGCAAATTTATATATCGCATTTTATTAAAGCTCTTTTTACGCACACATTTTTGGGATTCCTAAGCCAAATATAATTGTATAAATCTCTTGCGTTACTGACTGACTGACTGACTAAACTATCATCGCAAAGCCTAAACCACTGTTCCTAGAAACTTGAACTATTTCTCTGTAGGGGTTCACAGAGAAAGGAATTCTCGAGATTCTACCCCTAAAGGGGTGCAGTGGGAGTTAGAATCTGTCTAAAAACAACTACACGTGAACGAAGTTAAGGGTTTCCACTAGTGTTAAAAATAAAATATGTTACAATCTGATTTTAAATAAAGGAATTAAATAACAGAACAGATCTTCTGATTATCATAGACGGGGTATTTTTTATCTGTTTTCTACACGTGGTTTTTGTGAATTCTATGAAATATCGAAACTTACATGTTATATTATTTCTGTAAATAGGTAAAGCCTTTTTCTTTTATCTTGGTAAGTTTAGTCATTGTCAAAAGATTTTTGGTTACGAGACTCCAATCAGTGCTTCAAACAGAGCGATGTTTGAAGCACTGATTGGAGTCTACATAATTAAACAAATGTACAAATAGAGTAGTAGAGTATACATAATATAATATACTTCATCTGTTGCTTCTGTATTTAGTAAATATTACTTAGATATATACTATTTCTGTAAATAGTCTATTTTAACTCATTTCTGAGATCATTTTCATCGCTGATCTACAGTTAGATTTCTTTTACTAAACAAAAAGTCTTGCATTAAACTTTAAGAACGCACTTATCAATAATAAATAAATAAATATTTTACATAAAGCCACCTAGCCCCAAACTAAGCAAAGATTGTACCATGGAAACTAGATAACTTATTTTAACGTCTTTAAACTTAAAGTATGGTGCAGACAGGTAAGTATAACAAAAAAATAAAACCTGTTTTTATAACTTTGAAGTGGCATATCTGGCAAAGCCCTAAACTACTTTAAAGTGGCATGTCTGAAAAGGCCCTAAGCCATTATTTATCGCCTCCGTTTATTCGCGCGCGGAAATTAAATAAAAAATAATGCACAGGGGTTGTCGCGTGTCGCGGTAATCCGCGGTAATAGATTGCTGAAAGCGCTGCTGTGGGGTGCTATGATATGTGGCAATTTCATGAAACACTTCTGGACTATTTTATTTGAATTATATTAAAATATCTTTTGGTATTACTTGCTTGAAGGCTTGTAAAGTAACTTATCTCAAGTGATTTTTCAAACTTAATAGAAGACCATTGTGTTTACGTCTAAACGGTTACACGTAATATGATAAAATGAATCAATAAACAAATAGGTTCATGACTGTAATCCTCAAGTATGGTAGACATCCTCTCAGATCTAAAATGGTTAGTCAGAGGCACATCCAAACATTACATTTGGCACATGCCCACATGTTACAGTAGTTATCATTCTATACGTGGCTAGTTGCAAACCCGTCGCTTAAAAGAATACTCACTGGTTTACTCACTTTTTTATTTTCACCGTTGTAAGAACGTGTTTAAGCGCATATAATTTTTATGAACAGAAAAATCGACGGAGATGATCCAGTATTTGAACCCACGACCTACAGATTGAAAGTCGAGGTACCTCTCACTCGGCCAATACGTTTTTACGGTTCGTGGTGTGTACGCGTCTTAATGTCTGAAACAATTTACATAACCATGCTTGAAAAGATTGGCTGCTGGATTAATGAGAGGTCAGCTCCAGGACTTAATTGAAATGGAATTTTGATGGGCTTGAGGAGATAACTGAGATTATATTTAGGTTGGTGGTTTTACGTGGTCGTTGATTCTAATTCCGATGATTCTCTAAATAACAAAATGATATAGCTACTAGCTTTTACCAGCGACTTCGTCCGCGTAGATTCAGGAAAAAGATATTACGACGACTTAATCGTAAAACATTGAAATTCCTGAAAATATAAGTAAAATTTTGGGAAAAAGGTAAGTTAGAAGTAAGATAAAAAAAAAATCAAAAAAGATCACGACTGTAATCCCCAAAAACGGTCAACATCCTCTCAGATCTCCAGACGCTTAGATACTTTGAAGATGTCTAGTGGGGGTAGTCAGAGGCATGTCCACATTATATTTGGCACATGCCCACACTTTGCTACTGCAAAATTTAACGTGACAGTTTGTAAGCCCAAGGTTAAGGTTTAAGTCATAGTAAGACTTTTTTATAGTCATAGTACTTTTTAATCAGATGACAAAGGCTTCTAAGAAAACTTAACAGACATTACATAGGTACTAAGCCCACACTCGAATTCTCTATGTCATAGGTATCAAAAACTATGAGTACCATGGTACTACAGCACCCAAACCCGGAAAAAATCTTGGCAGATCACGTAAACATTTGTCTTGCCGTGGAAATAGAACCCATTATCCCGCCGCGGTCGTTACACGCCATATTCCATTAACGATAAAAAATCGTAACCCTTTCGCACTTGTCACTTAATAGACTAGACAAAGGTGTTTTACATGATAAAAAGCTCTTTACTTAGACTTAGGGTTGACACAAATTGGAAGTAAACAGATAAACAACTATCATTATTATCAGTTAAAAAAAATATAAAATAAAAATATTGGTGGACATTTCACAATATCGCCATCTAGCCCCAAATTAAGCAAAGCCTGATGGGAATCAGATTACTAATAGAATATAATAAATCAGTACTTGTTTTTTTGTCCCGAGTGGGAATCGAACCCACAACCTACAGCTCAGAAGGCAGAGTTACTACCAAGCTGTGAAGCCAAATCTAAATTATTAGGTTCTCAGTAACGCAGAGGGCTGGTGCCCGGATGGGACTTAAGAGGCGGGTTTGATTCCCGTGGCAGCTTGTTTTCATGGTCTGCAAATATGGTTTTTTATGTTTTTGTGTGTTGTGGCATAATTTAGTATTCTTATAAGCGATGATGGGCTTGCAACTTATTAGTAATGGAATGATTATGCTAACAACTGCAAAATGTGAGTACATAATGTTGTGTCAAATTAAATGTTTGAACTTACCTTAAGAGGCTCCCAGTCGCTGATTGCTCTTTTTCGAAACGAAAAAAGAAATACTTCTGAACAAGCCACATCTCCTATTTTTATAAGTATATTACTTCAGGTTCCTATCTAGATTTCTATTAAGCTGAAAACATAATAGCAGAAACTTTTCACGATAAAGATATTATTTCAAAATTATACGTTTTAGAATGTATGATCGAAATATTTTATATACCTACTATTAAAATCAACTTGTGATTTATTGTTAAAGATAGGTAATATGTAGATCTAGATTTCTATTAGGATAGATTTTTGATTAGTAATTATACATAATTTATATCATTAATTTATTCGAAAAGCTAAGGCGGACCACGCTCCGACGTGTGTTTGTCGTCATTGCAGCGGTCGGTAGGATTATTTATCGAAGTGATTAAAGATGGGTACATCTTTATTCACATATACTATACATTATAAAATAGGAGATGTGGCTTGTTCACAAATATTTCTTTTTTCGTTTCGAACAAAAACAATCGTCGACTGGGAGCGCCTTAATCTAGTCATCATCTTTAGACATTTCCAAGGATCTATATTATGTCTACCGAGTGCCTGGAGAACTATATTATGTCTACCGAACTTGCTGATTACAGACATGTGTTTTAAAGTGTTATAACAAAAAAATGCTGATGTTTTCCTTCACCGTTTTGAGCACGTGTTTAATTACACATACATTTTTTGTTTAGAAAAATTGATTGAAGCCGGTATTCAAACGCACGACTTTCAGATTTAAAGTCGAGTTACCATACACTCGGCCAATACGGCTGTAAAAAAGTCGCCTATAAACAACAAGCGATTGTTTAGCAACCCTATAAAATAAGTGTGAATGTAAAAAGAGCGCGCTTTGACGACGCTTGATAAGTGAAATAAGCTGCGCGATTATTTCGACTAAATGGAAAAGTGTAAATGGATTTTGTATCGCTGGAATCTTTGGAAATTTACGAGCTATAAACGAGAGTGGAGATGTGGGTTGTGTTTTGTGACAATTTATTTGGGACTCGCGTTTATAGTTTAAGGGGCTCCCAGTCGACGATTGCTCTTTTTCGAAACGAAAAAAGAAATACTTCTGAACAAGCCACATCTCCTATTTTTATAAGTATATTACTTCAGGTTCCTACCTAGATTTCTATTAAGCTGAAAACATAATAGCAGAAACTTTTCACGATAAAGATATTATTTCAAAATGATACGTTTTAGAATTTATGATCGAAATATTTTATATACCTACTATTAAAATCAACTTGTGATTTATTGTTAAAGATAGGTAATATGTAGATCTAGATTTCTATTAGAATAGATTTTTGATAAGTAATTATAAATAATTTATATCATTAATTTATTCGAAAAGCTAAGGTGGACCACGCGCCGACGTGTTTTTGTCGTCATTGCAGCGGTCGGTAGGATTATTTATCGAAGTGATTAAAGATGGGTACATCTTATTCACATATACTATACATTATAAAATAGGAGATGTGGCTTGTTCAGAAGTATTTCTTTTTTCGTTTCGAACAAAAACAATCGTCGACTGGGAGTGCCTTAAGGTGACTCAACGGTCATGGTCAAAGTCAAATGATATATATTTCAATATAATCACAAGGATCACTTTTAAACGTCTTATGGTCTGCGCGTACTGGCGCACGGCGCGGTAGAGGATTTGGAATTTAACAATTGAATTTAATAGGCATCCAATCACAAAAAGGTATATATTTCAACGCTCTGTAATCTTAAAATCCTCTACCGCGCCGTCCGCTAGTGTGCGCAGACCACTAGGAGCTAAAGCCGTCTTAAGTAAAGATACGCCTGGGAGTTTAGCACGAACCAGTATCGTAAATAATGCAAAATCTGACACTTTTTGTATAGTAAAAGTGTCAGTTTTGGCAGTTGGACGATACGTTGTCGATACGACAGTGGTTCGTGCTCAGGCCACAGTTCTTTGCAACCGAGCCTAGAAGAATTACAGTCCCTACTATGCATCAACGGATTTTTCTATTATACTAGGTAGTACTCTGCCTTCTGAGCTGTAGTATGAATATGGATGTGATGAATATGGATGTTTGTTCTGTGTCTGGGTGTTATAATGTATCATAAGTATGTATTTACAAAAAAAAGTACTGATTTATATATTCTATCAGTAATGTGGTTCCCATAATACAGGCTTTGCTTAATTTGGGGTTAGATGGCGATATGTGAAATGTCCACCAATATTTTTCTATCGGAAAATTAATATGCGCATTGTTTGGACGTCTCTCTGACTACTCTATTTAGACATTTAAGCGCTTGGAGATCTAAGAGTAGGTATGTTAACCGTTCATGCGGATAACTAACGTGATCCTATTCAATTTAATTTAATAAGCTGTGAAGGAAAACATATTGTTTAAATCAGAGTGTTATTTACTAAGCGGCGATGGGCTTTCAAGCTGTCACAAATGTAGTGACCTGCAAAAAGTGGGGCACATGATAAACATAAGCCTCACCTTCATCAAACCTTCGCCTCAGAGAGTAGATAGCGAATAGAAGTCACAGGGTCATATACCCGGTTGTGGTGCCTACCCCGGCTTTGGGCATTTTCAATTTTGACAGTCAATAACTAAGCATATCAAACGAACTTTATAACGTTATGTCTATTTAAATATTAATAATATTATAGATATGGAGACAGAGCTCCACCGATGTTTTTTTGCACTTTCAACCTACTTCAAGAAATAAATAATTTGTAATAACTAATTAATAAATATCGCCTGTTACAAAACCTTTGCTTAACCAAAGAATTAAACAAATACTCTGTTCTATGTTGCTTAAAAATCTTCATTTTAAACATTTTTTCAATATAAACCGTTTTTTTGAAAATTAAAATGTTGTATAATGTCCACAACCAGCGCTCTCACCTTATATAGCAAATAGAAGTCGCAAGCGTATTAATTCAACTTTTAATGGATAGAGGCAGTTGCCTCCCTGAGGACGGCCTTTGTCATCGACTCCGATATGGATCGTTCTTATTTCTGGAATTTTCTACAGATATACCTAAGTACAGTCCAGGTATCTGGTTATCTAGGTATCTCTAGTACTATCATAGTATACAATAGGCTGTGCGACTAATATTAAGAGGTAAAATTTGTATTTTAGTTTGTGAAATGGATAAAGTAAAAAACTATTTGACCAATTTAAAAAAAAAACTTTTTACCTATCGCATTATTAGAAAGTAACACAGGCTATATTTTATCTAAAAACTAAGTACAGTCCATACTATTACAGAGTATGTATAGGTTGTGCTACTAATAAAAGGAGGTAAACTTTGTATTTTTGTTTGTCTATACTTAATATTATAAAGATAAATAACGATCGATTATTATAATCTTTTCTTATCTTTTCTTCAAAGAGGAAATATTTGTATTTTTGTGTTTGTAACAAATAAAATCAAAAACTACGGGACCGATTTGAAAAATTGTTTCACCATTAGAAAGCTACAATATGTCTATTACTAGAAAAAGACAGGGAGCCCTACTTAAACTTATTATTTAAAAATATAAAATGTAAAAAAAAGCCATATAAGTAACTGATTATGCTCTTCAGCAAAGCCGGGGCGGATCGCTAGTTATGCTATAATGTGGTAAAGATTGTATTTTTGTTTCTAATGGAGAACTACTAGACCAATTTAAAAAAAATATTTCATGTATGAAAAGCTACATTATCAGCATCTAACGTAAGTCTTCTTTTATTAAAAATAAATTGGAGATCCCTATGAAAATTGCAATAATGCAACCTAAGGTAGCATGCAAGAATCTTCATTAGTACATCTGTGCGAAACTGGAGCGGACTCTTAGTTTAATTTATTTCATATCATTGTAATAAAACTGCGTTTGTTTATGGGAATGGAGGTAAGTCTCTACTTATCTACAGATAAGTATTAAGACGAGTAATAAATATTTTTGATAAATGCAGAATCGGTTTTTCTCAATAACCGCAAAACATACAGTTTTGTTTTTATGACAGAGATAACTTAAGGATATAGTCTAGAAAAATTACAGACAGAAACACGATTGGTGAAACTTTTCTCGATAGTTTTTTTTTCCAAAGTTGGCTTTTCAAAAACACTAGTTTCGTTTTTAATCTAAACTATGAATAGCTAAACAGTTTATTTTTATATAATTTGTTAAATAATCATACTAGCTAACTAAATTGCGGACAGTTTCTTTTTAAATTTGATGGTTTACAAAATAATGCAGTTTTATCACTTTTTCCGTCTTATCCGGGTTAACTCAGCCCATACA
Source organism: Hydriomena furcata (assembly GCA_912999785.1). Classification (NCBI taxonomy): domain Eukaryota; kingdom Metazoa; phylum Arthropoda; class Insecta; order Lepidoptera; family Geometridae; genus Hydriomena; species Hydriomena furcata. Next base: position 575,406 of record OU538834.1, on the reverse strand, counting down.
AAAAGTCAAAAACTTCACTTATTACCTTAATAAATCCCTATTAACAAAATAAATTACCCGTTCAAAAGAACTTTATTAACTAAAGAAAGCCGTCTTCTTTTCTCTCTCTCTTTTATTTTTAGCAAAACGTACTCATCTGCCGTCAAAGTGAAGCAACCCCGCGCAAGTCATACGCTAATCTTAATCGGCTTCAACTGTCAAATTACCATTGTATTTTGACAGTTAGAAAGTACCCCTTGAACTGATGCTCGCCGAGAATAGGACGTATTAATTTGACGCAGGATCTGCATTTATTTTGGTATGAAATGTCCTGAAGACGACTAACTTCTATATTAGATGTCTTAGGGTCTTTTCGATTATGTTATTATATGATCATATAAATAATAGGATCAAGACTGTAATCCCAAATACGGTAGACATACTCTCAGGTCTCAAGGCGCTTAGATGCCTAAAGGGGGTAGTCAGAGGCACGTCCAAACGTTATGTTTGGCACATGCCCACATTTAGCATTTCATACGTGACAGGTTACAAGTCCATAAACATAAGAGTACTAACTGGTTGATGTTAATCTTTTCCTCCACCGTTATAAGCACGTGTTTAATGCGCATATAAATTGTTTTGATAAAATATCCTTTTATCTAAATAATCTGCTTTCGGATTACATTGCAGTAATCTATTTATTAGACGTACGATGTACCTTCACTTAAAATCTTGTATACTTAAAATAAACAAGCAATGGAAAATTAACTTTGCTGCGCTAGCGCTAGCTGCTTTTAAATTAATGCAAACGATGAATGTTACTTTTCTGTATGTTACCGCGTTTGTTGTGAAGCGGGTAAAAATATTTTATTGTGTAAAAAAATAGATTTTAACCGAATTGATTATCATTACTTAGAGCCTATGCACACCGCGTTTTTAGGGTTCCGTACCCAAAGGGTAACAACGGGACCCTATTACTAAGACTTCGCTGTCCGTCTGTCTGTCCGTCTGTCTATCCGTCTGTCTGCCACAGGGATGTATCTCATGAACCGTGATAGCTAGACAGTTGAAATTTTCACAGATTATGTATTTCTGTTGCTGCTATAACAACGAATACTAAAAACAGAATAAAATCAATATAGCGTTTTTATAGATAATGGAACCCTTCGTGCGCGAGTCCGACTCGCAATTAGCCGGTCTTTTAAACGCGCCGTCTACGCGCGTTTGTTCCTACACAGACGCGATACTGACGCAAGTCAAATGCAGCCTGTAGACCTTTCGTGACAGCGCGTCTAGCAACAATGCAACAAACGCTTGTCGACCGCGCGTTTAAAAAACGCAGTATAGGACCTTAGGATTCAGCATTTCTTAAAACCTTAATTTATGTTTGAAATTCCGCAGCGACTTTGTTGGTGATATTATCAGGTATTGTGCTATTGGTAACGTTGGGTACGTAACTATTATTTCTTTCACAGTATATTTGTCTAATATCGCCACATTTGCACATCGACGGCACACATTCCGTTTAACGAGCAGACTCCGCGACTGAAGATTATCCCCACCTCCGTCGTGTGACCACACGTTAACCTGTTTGTTACAAAAAAAAGGTCGAGTTACATGCGCGTTTCTTATTAAAATTATGGCAGTTCTGGTCAGTCATGGATATAAATTTTATAAAAAAATTAATGGGCTTCATTTAAAAACATATCAGATCAAACATATACATATATCATTTGTACTTTTTATTTCACTTTTTTATATGAATGCGAGTGTTACTTTTAGAATGAGACAGATATATTGCGTTTGTTGTCATGATAGTTATTTAAATTAGAAAATGAAAACCAATCAACGTAATTGCCTTACAAAGTCAATCAAGTCTGTCATATGGTCTACCTACAACGGATTTTGTTCATCTGACTTATAAGATTTTTATTAGGTCAAATTAATTCAATAATATTTGGACGATTTTTCGTAAGGATCAAGAATGACCCAACGATTAGGGAACAATTTAACTATCTTTGGTTTTAACAGTACCAATTGAAAACTAACCCTAACTGGAACATTTAAACCATATATCGATGAACACTATTTATTTTATATCACCAAAACACAACAGAGTCGCAAGACAACCGTTCTTAACCGAGCCGTATTCTAAGTATATATATAACTAATGTCGGAGCGACTGCCGCGTTCAGAATGTTGCCATCACAATAATAACAAAACCCAAGTACTATCCGGATTTAAAGTCTATTTAATTTTACCTTTAATTTTGATTTGCTTACACAATTAGAACCTAAAATATATTCGCATTTTTGAACTTACCCTAAATAACATTATGTACTCGGCTTAATTCTTATAAGCGCTATGAAGCCAGAAAGATGAAGTACAGACAAATTGTTTGCACGAAAAGAGTCCTAATGAAATCCTTATATTCCACGAAAATCGCTAACTCATACCCACCGTAGTCACGACTGTAATCGACTTTATTCTGCCTCAGATTACATCGAATTTGGACAAGAAATGAATGCCGTTTTTACGAAGTCAGTTTCAATGTAAACTATTTTTGCTGAAGTGATTTGAAATTGCTCTTAATATCAGTTAAGTTACGCAACCATCAGCACTGTCACCAAATGACCGTGACCGCTAGTGACATTAATAGCTGCCGTGGTTTGAAGGGTACGTTGAGATGTCAGTCCCAGCTTTAAAAGTCGTTAAACCACAACGAAGGCTTTTGGCAATCGCTTACCAGAGTTGGTTGCTGTAGGGTAATATGAACCTTACTGAAAGAAATAGATAGAAAAAGCTTTATTGCAAACCACATTAACAATAACACAATAAAAATTATAACAAACTAAGTAATATAGGAGTACAATGAGGGGTCAACTTTTAGAGACGTTTGACTGGACACAATGAGCATGATAAAGACGGTGATTTAGTCAACAGCGTGTACATACTACATTACATAGGTTACATTTATATTAATAATAAGTAAAAAAAAACTTTTACAACAATGTACTAGATCCTTTTAGACCAAATATAGTCGTCAGCGCAGCGTGTCAGCATTCTATGACCTCAACTGTGGGAGGGAGTAGTGGGTAGGGACCTTATTAAATTTACGGGTATTAAAGTGGTAGTACCTTAAATATGTCTAAGTGGAATCGTCGAAGGTATCTTGCATTTGGCATGATGCCATTTTTATCGCACAGTGACCAAGAAAGAACCAGTAACAAAAGAGACTCCATTATTTTTTCGGACATCGACTAATGTGTCCGTGACTCGGCGTTTGCAAAAAATAGACTTATTTTTCGCAAGCTCGTTTCGGCTCGATCAATTTGGTGAATGATTCACTTGTTCGGGCACTTTGAGCCTTAGGGTTTTTTGATGCAAGTTCAAATGGGCTGTTTTGCCAAAGAATTAAAAGAACAACGGCTATTAAACGAGGAAATATTGAAAAAAAAATTGGCGTGTTTTATAGTAAATGGTACGGAACACTTCGTGCGCGAGTCCGACTCGCACTTGGCCGGTTTTTATTTAATAGTAACAAAGCTTTACTAGTAACTACTACTAGCAGTCAAAACAAGCGATGTGGTCCTACGTCTGGCGTTTCCGGCGGCCGGCGGCGTGGCGCCCCCTTTCGGCCGATATCGCAAAGATAAGTGTCTCACTTTATATGGGAGTAGTCACGATTTTGAAGACGATTGAGACGTTGAATTATACATGCTTTAAAAAAACTAAGGCCTACTCACACGCATCAATTATCTAATGCTCAGGCCACATTATTAAACTATCGCTAACTATTCGCTGACTAACTTCTTTAGACATCTTCAACGATCTGAGCTCCTGGTGATTCAAATTCAAATTCAAAAATCATTTATTTCAATAAAATCACAAGGATTACTTTGAAACGTTTTAGGAACTAGGTGAAGCTATGCCGATTCCTCGCGACCAAGCCTAGAAGAATCAGGCAACAAACACGGCTTGGGGTCTACCTTTATTTTAATGATCCTTTCCTTAATGCTATGTAGAGCTCCAGTGTGATGCCAATCGAACAAGGCGAAGGCTCAAACAAGAATAATAATTAAAAGTACTACTCAAGTACTACAATCTGAGAGGATGTCTAGTCTAGATTGTCTAGCGTACTTGGGGATTACAGTCGTGATCCTATTTCATTTTTATTCGCGTTGTGTGAGGTGTAGCCATAATAAAAATATATTAAAATATGATCAGAAAATTCATTGATGCACGGCCTGGATCGAACTCACGACCTTTTTGGATTTAAAGTTAAGGTACTTCCCACTCGGCCAACACGGGCTAGCCATAATTAATATGTAGAAAATCGTAAACATTAGTCGAATGTTCATATCATGTATCTTTATGATTTATATAACCATCTCTCCGTCTTATTATCACAGAATAGAAAACAATGTAGTGAATTTATCAACTTCATAATTTGGCACTTCTCCAAAATCAGGTTGTCTGAATGAAAATAGTAATTTTTCATTTTTATTCAGCTCATTAAACGCCATTATTGCCTCCACTATTACCATTATCATAGGATTTCAGAAAATATTTTTTTGTCTCACATAGACACAAAAATAGTCACAAGTTCTCATTAAACTTTTTTTGGTAAATATCACGACTGAATATCTTTGAGTACGGTAGACATCTTCTCGGATCTCCAGACGCTCAGATTTTTAAAGATATCTGAAGGATTTAGTCAAAGGCACGTCCAAACGTTACATTTGGCACATACTGGTTTCCTATATTGAGTTTGTATTTAATTATTCATGATATAATTATTGATAACCCTTTTCACTTTGACCTTATAAGAAGTTGCCTGGCATGTAATTAGTTACAAAGCTGGGCGTAATCGATAACTTCTGTCTGAGGAGACTTTACTAGCAATGCCTTCTAAAGGTCAACGGGAATTTGTCATTGGATCCAAACGCTCCATTCCACGCAGTTGTTATTTTGTGTCGCTTTGTATAACTGTTTTTCAAAATGGCGGCACACAATCTGAGTTGGTAATATTATAAACAAAAGTTGGTAAGGAAGTATGTTTGAATGTTTGTTTCTCAATCACGCACAAGCGATCAAATAGATTTTAATGGATGAAACTTGGAATGCATATTCAGAGGAATAGCTGTAAGGTAAGACCAGACATTGCGCGGCAATTGAGCGCGGCAGCCGCGCGCGGCCCTATGCTAGGACGACCACGAGCTACCTGCCGCGCCCAAACGGTGTTATTGTTCTTTCACACGGCAAACTTGTGTCCTTGTGAGCTGCTATGTCTGGTCACAACATAAGGCTACTTTACAAAAATAATTGGAATATTCAGTAAATTAGGGCCCTTACTTGCAAAACGACTTTGTAGTCGTAGTAGAATGTATGATGTCTATTGTCAAAAGTAATTATCAATCATTCCACCTTTCAAAATATAGTCGGCAACGATGCAACGTTTGTCCTCGTTGTTCTTTTTAAAAGTAGACCATAACATCATAATCAAAATACCCAGTTGTCATAATTCGCTACGTTTCGCCGCTGCCCGTTATCACGACCGCAACATCGCGGTCGCCGCATTTAGGATGTACAAAGCTGCGCAAAGGGTTCCAGAGAGGAGGTCAGGAATGCCTCAAAGTCCGCAATATATGTCCCAGAGTGGAAGCGGGTCGGATGCTCGCTTAGAGATTAGTCAGTTTTATAGTAATGTACAGTAATTCTTGTTATATTGTTTTGAAGCTGTGTATTTTGTGTCTCTTTAGCAAAACTTACCAAGGACGCTTTTATTGGCTCAAACTGAGCGTATATAATAAAAATCTTGCGTTATTGGCTGACTGAAAAGTGAAACGAAATGAAATAAGTTTATTACCCGACTGCGGAGGGTAATGCTTATCAAGCGTAATATGTATGTATGTACGTTTCTTTGGCACGCTCTACAGCCCAAACGACTTGACGGATTATGACATAAGGTGTCGTTGGATTTGTCTCAATTGTAGGAGTACTACAAACTATATACTTTTTTTGGTACTTTTAATGATAATGTGGATCAAAATAGGCTCAAACTCAACGAAAATGCCGCTACATATCAAGTGATGCAGAAGCGCTGGTTTTCAGACCATCAACGCATAGCAAACCACTGATCTTAAAAACTTAAAATTTTGAGGGTGTATTCCTTTTTGTGTAGTGCATTTCTTAGTATTTCCGATTTTTTACCCCTAAAAGGGGTGCGGCGGGGATCGAAGTCGAAAAATAACGTCTAGTAAACAAAGTCTCGAGGGTTTCCATTAGTCGCTAGGCTACGACAGAGACCTAAGTGGGCGGTTGTGTACTTAGTTATTTAAACATAAGAGCCCAAACTGAGCGTTATGTTATATTAACAATAAAGATAAATACAATAAACACTTTATTATACACAAGCTACCCGTTCGACTTCGCATGATTGTACCAATGAAGATTAAAATAAATATAGCTGGATTTTTTACACAGCGATATCTTGCCTTAAATTAAGCAAAGCTATGGGCTATGTGCTATGGGACCCTGATAATTGATAGAATATAGTTTTTTTGTTTTGTAAACTCTTACTTAAGAACAAACATATATGTTTGTTCTATAATAGACAAATATTTTCGTGGAGATCGCTAATTTTTAAGCTATTGCATAGCTTCTATCGCGGGCCTTGAGCGTGGAGACCGAATCCAGAAATTTCGTAACGAAAATTTTTCGAGACACTCACACTTACGCAATATGCGTGAGTGTGAGTGTTAGAGATTTCTCTTTTTGGATTTCAAAAAATCGATTTTTAAAAAATCGATTATGTAAATTACACATATAAATCGATTTTTGTAAACTAAGTTTTCCGAACGCGAACCGAATCGTTCGTTGGCCATTTTCCCGGACGTGAACCTACATATAGTCGCCTCCCAAACGGAAACCGACTCATCGGTCTTGTCTCCGAACGCAAACCGAACCATTGATCGTTTTTCCGAACGTGATCCGACCAATAGTCGCTTCACAAACGGGAACCGACCCGTCGATCGTCTCTCCGAAAGCGATCCGAACCATATAATTCGATTTTTTGGAAAATCGATTTATTTGTAGGTACAAAAAATCGATTATTAATTAATAAATTTTTTTCAATCAATATTACATCCCTATGACTCATGTCATGCCTGCTTAGAGTGATTTTCGCATTCCAGCGCCATCTAGTTTCATTTGATGATACTACGTTATTATAGGTGCTTTTCGCGGTCTCATGCGAAAGCTCGGGGTTTGAGAGGTTCGCAATTCCGCTGGCAGGTGGCGCTATTTTACCACTATCGGTAAATAGGTGGTACTTCACAGACATGATCGACTAAAAAGTTTGAAATTGAATTATTGAATTCATGTAGTTAGGTAAATATCGAATCCTGGCCGTGCATCAATGGATATTTCTGTTCGAAAAATGTATATGCGCGTTACACGTGCTTATAACGGTGAAGGAAAACATCGTGAGGAAACCTGTTAGTATTCTTGAAAGTGACGACGGGCTTGCAACCTGTTACGTGTGGAATGCTAACTACGTAGTTAGGTAAATAGGTAGGTTAAAGATTTTGACATCTATCGATGAATAGCAGAACTTTTAATGACTTTTTGAAATATCACGCTTGTCTCTTTAGTTTAGCAACTCGCCAATAGGTGGCATTGGTTGCATCGGCGTTAAAAAAAAAAAAAAAAAATTTTTTTTTTCTTTTTCTTTTCTTATCGGTCACCACGCTCAAAAAGTTGAATATCAAAGAAAAACAAAGGAAAAAAGGATAAATAAAATAAATAAATAAATAATTATAAATACATAAGTTGATAAAAAATGTTATGCAATAGCTTTACCGCGGCAGTCTCCGAGTGCCACACGTCTTTTTTTGATAATAAAATATGACCATTGTTACTTGCTGTAAATATAGCTTTGGATTAGTGAAATATTTTTTTTAATTAATTGGTCTAGTAGTTTTTTCTCTTTATATTAGTAAAGATTAATACATTTTACAAAGTAACAGGAAGTTGTGCACCCATGACTCTTGCTGACGAGCTATCCCATCATACCCAGCTTTCTTATTTCGTAAAAACATATCCTTAGCTATGATAATAGATTCTTAGTTACTATGAAATTGGTTTTCTCTAAAACTATGATTTTCATAGCCATAGCTATGATAATAGATTTGGTACATAGATTTTACAATAGTTACTATGAAATGGGTATTCTCTAAATTCGACTGATATTCATAGCTATAAAAACCATAGATTTTTACAAAATAAGCCAACAGGTATAATATAATTAAATAATAAACAAACATACTTACTTTAATTTATTTCATTTACGTATTCATCAAAATATAATCCAATTTGTAATGTCACTAAGCACTATGCTTCAAATTAGATTGACATTATCAACAACAAAATTGCTATCAAATTTGATTCCCTTCATGGAAAATTTAATTTAACGTAGACTAAAAGTACGAGTCTCACAATATATGCGATCGCGACATACAAAATCCAAAACACGTGGGATTCAGCGCCGTCTGGCGACACGGCCGGTATTGTCAAAGACAAAAGTCCATAGGAGTTCACTTTAGTCAAAAAAGTCAAAAGGCATTTAAGAATTTCACAACGGTCACTTTGAAACATCTTAGGAGCTATTCCTGCTACGGCCAGGCCTAGAAGATTCTTTCTTGTTTTTTTTTCCACAAGAATTTGGTAACTTTCGTTTTGTAGTCATTAGGCATCACCAAGGCATAATGTACCTACATATAGATATTAGAAAAGAAATGAAATAAACATAGGACCACAACTGGAATCCCTGGTAGTAGACATCCTCTCAATCTCCAGGAGCTCAGTTTCTTGGAACATGTCTGAATAGGTTAGTCAGAGGCACGCCCAAATATTACATTCGGCACATGTTTACATTTTGCAGTCGCTAGCAGTCTAAACATGACTAGTTGCAATCCTGTCGCCGCTTACAAGTATACCAACTGGTTTCCTCATGATGTTTCACTGTTGCAAGCACGTTATATTAGACCATAGCAGTAGATTTTAGGCAGCACTAAAATCTTAAGTTAATGTTAAAGTATCTTTACTTATTTCAATAAAATCACAAGGATTAGTTTGAAACGTCTTAAGAGCTAGGTGACTGTATTCGTGACCTAGCCTAGAAGAATCAGGCAACAAACATCTAGGTCTTGTCTTGTGATCATAGTTTGTTGCTAACTGTACCAGCATACGCAAATTCGGAACCCCGGTACCGCTCGCAATTTCGCACGGGATGTATTGTACAAATATCTTCTTGGAGAATTCAATGCTATTTCTTTACACGTGTCCTTGATTGTATTGTAGCTATACATCGGTGAGATAGTGGAAATGTCATAATATATTATGTATAGTTGAGTTCGTACCTGTAAGTACCTTAAAACGGTGAAGGAAAACATCGTGAGGAAACCAGTTCGTATTCTTGTAAGCGGCGACGGGCTTGCAACCTATCACGTGTGGAATGCTAACTACTGCAAAATGAGGGCATGTGCCATATGTGATATTTGGATGTGCCTCTGACTAAGCCCTGTAGATATCTTCAGAGATATGAGCGCATGAAGATCTGAGAGGATGTCTACCGTACTTGGGGATCACAATCGTGATCCTATTTCATTTTATTATTTACCTATACAAATACCTTCTCTTTCTACTTTTTAGTTGTTCCTTCATTGCTGAAAATCGTGACCCATTTGGTGCAACTTGTTGACTATTTGCCTCCATCGGTTTCTGTCCGATGCCTGATAAAGAGCCGCGCTTATTGGTATCTTCAGTTGTTCTAATACCTGGTCCGTCCATCGCTTAAGTCTTCTTCCTCGCGGTCTATTTCCTTCTGCTTTACCCGTCACCATTAGGCGCTCAAGATTATCAGAGATTATTCTACTATCCTACTAATATTATAAATGCGAAAGTTTGTGAGTGAGTGAGTGGGTATGTGTGTGTGATTGTTACTCTTTCACGTAAAAACTACTGAACGGATTAAAATGAAACTTTACAGTAATATAGCTTATACATTAAAATAACACATAGGCTACTTTTTATCCAGATACCACCCTTGCGAAGCCGGGACGAGCAGCTAGTAAAATATATATAGGTAAATATATATATACCTTATCAATTCATATTTTCCAAAATGGCTGCCATTTATCAGGACAAAGCTGGGAATCGGGACAAAGTCACAAAAAGGAACAAAATGACCGTTGGCATAAAAGCCAGTTCCGAAACGTCACGTACATTTATCGCAAAAACATCGCTAATGCCTCTATACCGAATCAATCCTGCCCCTTTCATACTACGTCACGTACCCTCAGATAACCTTCGAATCTCACATCTAATTCTTACGCTCGCGTTCACCAATAAATTAACTGAGTATTACCGTAATCTCCGGTTAAAATATTTGTTTACAAAAACAAATAACATCTTATACTAATATGTTACAGAATATTTACAAAATACATAACCAGCTATTTAAAGACCGACCGTTGCAAACACTCTATAGGTAGCTCAACTGATCCAGATTACTACCAATGGGAAGCGTTTCCAAGATAATTATTAAAATTACAGGTGAAAAACTGATATTCTAACCCCGGCCTGTTCAGTGTTTACCAAAGTGTAGTGGAGTGTACTTTTTTATTCCTCACACTGATATCAGATTGATTCTTTATCGCAATTGGTGAGCACAAATCACTATCGTATCATCCAAATGTCAAAACTGATACTTTCACAATACAATACGTGTCAGTTTTGACGTTCTGGCGATACGATGACGATACGATAGTGTTTAATGCTAGCCACCTTAAATTGTTTCTCTATAAATGTTTTCAGTATAAAATGCTGATAAAAAAGTGATTTTTATGAATTTATGACATAAACCTTTGTTGACTTTGGTATAATTATGATGATTGAAATCAATAAAAGGTTGGAATCAATTTGTTGGTGAATTAAGTCGGATGTATAGACTTCACAGACGTACCGCAAATGAAACAAAAAGTATATGTAAAAGTGTTTGTTGGTTTGTCACTAACAGAACAACGGATTGCCATTTTTTTGCATAAAGATAGTTCAAATCAAAATAAAATGATGTCAAATTAGGTTTATGTTATGGGTTGAAGGGTAATATTGCATTGCATTTTATTTAGTACTAGGGGCTCGGCCTGGCTTCGCACGGGTGGACATTTTTTTTTAGTCATCAATATAGCCTATGTTGCTCAGAGATAATGTAGCATTCTAATGATGAAAGAAGTAGTATTTGAGTTTTTTCGTTACAAACATATAATACAAATCTTTCCTCTTTATAATAATAGTACAGACAACTGCAGGCAGAAGCTAGACTTATTAGATAGTGGATAGTGCTCGTAACTATACCATCAAAAAAATGCTTTGAACTTATCGGACGCTCAACTTTGTCCGATTCTTTGACAGTTATACTCGACCATTTGTGAAGTAAATCAGTCAAACATATGTGATTTCTCAGAAATAATTTCTGTAACTGCATATATGCAGTCCATCTGCCTATGTGAAGTCCGTTTGTAAACCCGATTCTATTTATTCTCAAAACAGAATTTTCTCCACAAACCGCGCGCACGTGACCAATGAAAGTAACAAGTAAAAACATAATCTCCTTCGCAATCGAAAATAAACACTACTACGTAAGGGTAAAGTCGATTATTGAGTGTGGAGAGAAGACAGTGTATTTTACATTAGGTTTGATGGTAGATAAAGGTAGTAGTCGGGTAAATAATAGAGGATAATGATGTCCCAGAGGTCCCAACAAAAAGGTTGGCGATGACATGATGGATGTAAGGCAGTTTAGTAATAAATTTTCAATAAAGTTTTTGTCTGGGTGTTATATGAATTAATTCAATTGTTTATTTATATTAATTTGTTAATTGTATAATTGGGTCTAATAATGCTGAGGGTATTTTCAAGCAATTATTGTCTCACGGGAATACTCGTGAATAATTAATTGATGAGGTTGTTGTGACGGTAGCTCTATCGTGTTTAGATTGTCATCGATTTTTTTTACAATATAAAGGTACTTTATTTTAAAAGCCTTGCTAGTAATAAATAATGATTAAAAAAGCCTAGCTTAACTACAATTAATAATTAAATACTGGTGGATATTAGGACGTTTTTCGTATAACACAAAAACAAAAACAGTGACAGCGTTAATTTTACGACTAGCTTTTTAGCAAGTTGAGACAAGAACTTTAAGTCTTATGTGCTTCGGGTAGCTGCCAAGCTTAAGGACGTATTCTTCGCTCCAGACTTTTGGACAGCAGGAAAAGTCTACCGACGGGATAGGGAAGCGCCGCTAAAGAAGACAGTGCCCTGACTTTTTGTGTTAAAAATATTATATGTATGTAAGTTATTTAAAAATTATGGTAAATTATAATTATTATTATTTTACCTGTGATTTCATCTGCGTAGATTCTGGAAAACGATTTTGACGACTTTACTTTACGACGAAATTACTGAAAAACGAAAGAAAATTTTGGAGAAAAAAGTAGCCTATGTTCGTCTCAATACTTTAAACTATTTCTATATCCAATCTTATCACAATCGGCCCAGCGGTTTGGCCGTGATAACGTCACAGACAGACAGAATTACGACAGACAGAGTACGTGTGTAGCGTATAATTAATTGCTACTGACGCAAATGTATCCGCTTTTTAATAAAACGCGCAAAAACCAGTTTATTTGCTTAAGGTGATAGGTGAAATTTTTTACGTTTTGTATGGGCTGAGTCTACCCGGATAAGACGGAAAAAGTGATAAAACTGCATTATCTCGAAAACCATCAAATTTAAAAAGAATCTGTCTGTAATTTATTTAGCTAGTATGATTATCTTACGAATTATATAAAAATAAACTGCCTCAGTCTGCCCGCGACCATGGTTATTGTAACATAGCCGAAACGTCGGGAAAGTAAATTAAAGGTAATTACGTGATAAAGACCCGTGTCAAAATCTATAGTTATGTCTCCTAATCACGATAGTTTGAAAAATAATAAAAATAAACTGTTTAGCTATTCATAGCTTTGATTAAAAACGAAACTCGTGTTTTTTAAGAGCCAACTTTGGATAATAAATCTATCGAGAAAAGTTTCACCAATCGTGTTTCTGTCTGTAATTTATCTAGATTATATCCTTAAGTTATCTTTGTCATGAAAAACAAAACTGTTTGTTTTGCGGTTATTGAGAAAAAACGATTCTGCATTCATCAAAAACATTTATTACTCGCCTTAAACTACACTCAGTCTGTTATTTTCTAAAGAGAACCGTGCCGACCACCGTCGTCTCTTGTGACACATACTTCAACGGGGAATTCTGTTATGTAACTTCGAAACTCTTCAAAATATCTCAATATAAGTAGATAAATATAAACAATTATTTTGACCAATCATTTATGAATAAGACATTTATGCTTTTAAGTTTTTTGAAGAAATTAGTCTTATTTTAATAAATACTTAAATAAATTTTAATGATCCCTTTCTCCATAATTATTTTGACCAATCATTTATGAATAAGACATTAAAATGTATGCTTTTAATTTTTTGAAGAAATTAGTCTTATTTTAATAAATATACTTAAATAAATTTTAATGTTCCCTTTCTCCATAATTAGTTTTTTTTTCTAAAAAAAAATCATCAATATTTGGATCACCAGGTGAAAAGATAAATATAGCTACGTGTCTGGTGTCATTATAAAAAATACTTATTGATAACCTCCTTTTTTGCGTCAGTCGAAAAACCCTTCACGGGTCTAAATAAACTCAGACGTTAAATAAACTGCTAAAAAGTCTTTAATAACTAAAAGTACTATGGTGGGTAAGGGACCTACTCATTTGGCTCAAAGTTAGTCCCATCTAGAACTAATTAACCTACCTACCTACCTGGATGGATCGGTTTTGGGCGGAACCGCGGAAATTGAATAATTCCTTTTACCGCCCTACCGTGGGCGGTTTGCTACTGGACTAGGCGGAAAATACTTTTAAAAACAACATTTTAATATATATTCGTAAGAGATATAAGTAGAGATACTCGTATTATAGGATTACGACTGTAATCCCCAAGTACGATAACCTGCTCTCAGATCTTTGGGCACTCTGATTTTAAAGGTGTTTTAAGAGGATAGTCAGAGGCACGAACTAACATTTAATTTTGCAAATGCCTATATTATGCAGTAGTGGGCATTTCATATTATGTGACAGGTATAATGTACTACTAGTAGAAACCCTTGCGACTTCGTTCACTTAAAGTTATTTTCAAACAGACTTAAACCCCCGCTGCGCCTCCTTAGGGGTTGAATTTTGGGAATAAATTTCTTAGTGCATCTTTACACTTTACACCAAAATAGATTCTCCATATTTCACGTTTCTAGGATCGGTTTTTTTAGACTGTGCGTTAGAGAGCGAGTATAGATCAGTCAGTCAGTAACGCAAGAGTTATATATAATTTAAGTTTGCAAACAGACCTACTAGCTAAAAGGGAATATAAAATTTCGTCCAGAGATGAATGGTTCAAGCGCGCCTTTAGACCGACCCCTTCCTGGGTGGTAGACGTCAGTTAATTCGATTCCAAAGACCGGATGAACGCGGAAGCATTTAAAAAAGTAAATTTTAATTACATTTTCTGCAATGATTGTATCCATTTAAGAGGTATTAAAGGCGGGAATAAAATTATAAATGTTTTCAATGGTCTTTTAAATTTATATTTACAATATTATACAAATAGATAACTCTAGTTTCTCCGGTTTCGCTCGCGTGGTGCTTGTATCTATTTTGAAATAAAGTAAATAATCTTTACCTATACCCAACTTCATCGAAATTGCTTCAGCCGTAAAAGGTGTTTGAGTAACAAGTATACAAACAGCGAAACTTTTGCCAATATTATAAATAATTTTAAAGTCTGATTTTACATGGTGCAGAAATCGAACCCATACTCTCGTTACTATAACGTTCTCCAGAGGTTATTGTCTCAAACCTACGAGTAAATAGATCTACGGAAAGAGCAACGCGAATATTTTTAAGGGTTCTGTAACCCCTTCAGGGGTTATGACAAACTGAACCTTAATAATATGCCTTCACCCTCTATCTGTCTGTCTGTCATAAGGTTCTTTCTGTCTTTTGAACGGATATAGGTAGATACCTGAAAATTTCACAAAATGCGTCTTACTGTGGCAGCTTTTACAACAATTAATAAAAACCGACCAAGTGCGAGTCGGATCCGCGCACGAAGGGTTTCATATCATTATCTATAAAAAAACGTCAAAAAACTTGTATTTATAGTTTAATATTTAATTTAATTTAATTTTGTTTTTAGTGTTTGTTGTTACAGAAATACATCATCTGATTCTGTGAAAATTTTGCTTTGTGACAGACAGACGGACAGACTGACAGTACAGTCTTAGTCTTTTACCCTTTGGGTACGCAACCCTAAAAAGTAAAAAGTAACTTTTTAAATGTGATTACTCTGAGTCAGATTATTAAACAGAATAATTTACAAGTATTCATTACATACTACTCGTATGTTAAACAATTATCGTAAAGGTTTACTCGACTGTATTATTTTCATATTTAGATTAATAATTAAAGTCTAGCTCCGATTTTGTTATAATGCCGGGATGTTACAAATTAGTAGTAGGTATTTCAATTTATATCAAAAACGATAGAACATTTAATTTATACATATGTGTAATATTATAGCTCGACTTGGCGGGAATTAAACATACACAAAATCACGCCTGTTTCCCAGAGAGGTAGGCAGAGATCACGGCTTTCCACTTGCTACGATCCTGACATTCTTCTTTTGCTTCATTCACTCTCATCACCTTTCTCATGCATACTCGTCGGCTTAGTACTCTAATCCGACGAGTCTATTAACGATTTGGAAAAAGGCTCTTCCAACGATCTCATCTGGAGGCACGGCAGTGCCCCCGCCAAGTCAAGCAATAAAGCGGTACGGCCGTACCATCCTTTTCTCGAAGCAGTTCAGGCCATTTTCGACCCCCTATAACTTCGTTGTAGATAAGACTAGAAGCTTCAATTTTAAGTAACCAAGCAGGCATTATAAAAGCACGGTATATTTCAAATTTCATTCAATTTGAACCAGTAGTTTAAGAATTATAACTAGTCAAAGTTTCTTATTTTGTCACTCATTCACTCACTCACTCAATGACTGACTGACCGATCATCAAAAGTTTAAGGTACTTCTAGCAAACATAGAAGCTTCAAATTTGAAATAAATTAGTATTTAGTGTATGAATCCTAAAAAAACAACGGCCAAGTGCGAGTCGGACTCGCGCACGATGAGTTCCGTACCATTATCTATAAATAAATCACTTAAATATTTATTCTATTCTGTTTTTAGTATTTGTTGTTATAGCGGAAACAGTAATACATTATTATGTGAAAATTTCAACTGTTTAGCTATCACGGTTCATGAGACTATTATATCATAAACTTCAAAGCACAAACTCATAAGCATACAGACTTTTCTGTTTGTAGAGGTATTGGGTAAACGCAACAACTAAGTGGAAACAAAAACACACGAACAAACTTTAGTGTTCACGAGCGAGTATACGAGTAGAACTCGCTATTTGAGTTGCCGAGTTTGTGTTCTGAATCTTTTCAAAGGATAATTTTTTTTTGTGTGTGCATCTAATACATTACGTCTGAGCATCACTATCTAGATTCTAGGTATCTATATTTACATAATTTATCTATATCTATCTTAATGTGCATATGTGTCGCAAAAGGTTCCAAAGAAAAGACCGATTTGTCTGTTTAAAAAAATGTTAAGTTGCAATAATGTTATTAATTCCAGCGGGATTTGAACCCACATCTTCATCTTATGTCGAGAGGATGTTTGTGCGTTTGTGCAAACCAATGTTACCATATATCTCCAAAACCTTGTGTTCTTAATGTTTTTAGACACATCAACTCACCAGGGGGCACTGCAGTAAACATTTGTTGGAACAAACCAATGTGGCCATTTATCTCCCAAATAAACTACTAGTCCAATTTTGATGCGGTTTTCAGTTATGGGTTTGGTGCATGTTCTTAGATCGGGGGGCACGGCAGTGCCCCCGTCAAGTCGAGCGCGATAGGTGTTACGGTAACAATTTATAGATTATTTATTTATAGAATTTATAGATAACAATATTAGGTACATACATTAAACAAACCTATGCTCTTTAAAACATTTGAAATAAAAAACAAACTAAATTTTTTTAAAAAATCCACGACGGATTAAATGTAATTGAAAAAGGATAAAATAATTTTAAAGTCCCCTAATAAATTATGTATATATTTTTTAATAGTTTATTTAAAACTAGCGACCCGCCCCGGCTTCGCACGGGTAGCATATATAAACCTTCCTCCTAAATCACGCTATCTATTAAAAAAAAACCGCATTAAAATCCGTTGTGTGGTTTTAAAGATATAAGCAAACATACATACATACGCGGGAAGCGGAAAGCGACTTTGCTTTATACTATGTAGTGATTGTTACATTGGATCGGTGGTATAGGCTGTTCGTTGATAGATCAGTCAGTCAGTAACGCAAGAGTTACTTTATTTAGAATTATAAAGGTGTGACAAAACCTTGCGCGGCAATCGAGCGCGGCAGCCGCACGTTATTATTCGTTCGCACGGCAAACTTGTGTCCTGCGAATGCCGCGCTCGAATGCCGCGCGATGTCTGGTCACACCTTAACACATTAAACTATTATTTCGGAAGACAGCTGAGTAACAATTACAATTGGGTTAGTTGATGTTCTTGACCTCGGGAGTAGTATCAATATTTGAGGTAGGGTTCTATGAATTTGCGAATACTAAACACTGTTATTTACATAGTAAGGTGAGAGCGCTGGTTGTAAGCATTTAAACAACATTTAAATATTGAAATAAACTGTTTATATTGAAAAAATGATTAAAAGGACGTTTTTTAAACAACATAGAATAGAGTATTATCCTACAGAGGTTACCAAGGTCTTCGGGACTTTACCGCTAGACATTACATAGCGCCGTCTAAGCTAACTAAGCAAAGCTTGTACTATGGAACTAACGAACTTAAGATAACTGATAGAATGCGTATAATAGTTTCTTTTGTAAATACATACATAAATACGATGCATTGTAACACCAGACACAGAACAGACATCTTTGTTCATCACACAAAACCACGACCTTCAGATTGAAAGTCGAGGTACCCACTCGGCAAACACGGCTTTTTTACTAAGTATAGACTATACCGCATAACACTTATATTCTACAACAGAGGTCATACTAAAACAGACAAACTATGGTACGGATTTTACGCATTATCATAATTCATAACAAAACCTATCGTGACTTTACCGCCATCTTGCTTGTCTAAACTGTCAACTGTTTGGGCTGTGTTGCCACTGCCTGACATTGTTTACCTTTTAGTATTGCCATATTCTTGCCCATTATATATCACTTTGAGTTATTGTATAGAGTATATAGTAGTTGTATTGAGTAGCAATAGACCAATAACTTAATAATAAATAATATTAGAAAAATAAAAATTTGAATTCCCAAGTACGGTAGATCTTCAGATGCTCAGATACTTGATGATGTCTTAAGGGGTTAGTCAGAGGTAGGTACGTCCAAACATCACATGCGTACATTTTGATTACATTTTGAAGTAATTATCATCCACACGTGACAGGTTGCAAGACCGTCACCGCTAGTTAAAAAACGTGGTAAAAACAATACCTATTTTTATCGCTTAGTTTTATATCAATCTCTGCAGAGGTATCTGGACTCCCGATTCTAAACAAAGCCAAGATCTCAATTAGATAATACCTTCCTCAATAATCCGATCAATTGTCCGAAATGAGACAAGTCCAGACAAGCCAGGTTTAGTAACAGTAAACAAACAGCTTTAATTTCCGCAGCAAACGCCGTAAATTAATTTAGCTGTGCAAATATAATTTCGATCGAGCATTAATCCGATAACAGAGATCGCCGATAAATTTTGTGTTCCAATTACACAGGGCCCAGTTGGTTGGACTGTGCAGACGGACTATTAAAAGACGTTCTTTTTAAATGCTTACGCCTCGTCTCTTTTGTGTGTTTTGCGACGCGACGCTTCTAAAGGTTTTGAATGCTGTGTCTTCTGCGCTGTTTTGTGATGGTTGTGTTCGATTCTTACCCAGCACAAACATTTTATTTGATGAACATAGATGTTTGTTCTGTGTCTGGGTGTTAATTATCACTACATAGTATAAAACAAAGTCGCTTTCTCTGTCCCTATATCCCTATGTATGCTTAGGTAAATCTTTAAAACTACGCAACGGATTTTAATGCGGTTTTTTTTAATAGATAGAGTGATTCAACGGGAAGGTTTATTAATACATGCATAATATAGTAGAGAAACACTGATAATTTTAGAGGTTTCTAATGTGATGTCGTAAATAAACACATTTTTTTGCGCTTACATTGCGAACACTGGCTGAACCCCACGAGATATATCAAAATAATGTACTACAGTATTATTGTACACCTTAAAAACGTCTACAAAAAAGTCCGCAATGGTATTAGAAATGTCTTACGCACAGCGAAGCGGGCACGGGTCAGCTAGTCTATAATAATGTATGTATTTACAAAAAAAAGTATATAAGTCTATAAGTTATCTGGTTTCTATAGTAGAAGCTTTGGTTAGTTTGGAACTTGATGGCTAGATGTCCGCCTGTCCGTCTGTCCGTCAGGGCTGTATCTCATGAAACGTGATAGCTAGATAGATTAAATTTTCGCAGATGATGTATTTCTGTT
Source organism: Hydriomena furcata (assembly GCA_912999785.1). Lineage (NCBI taxonomy): Eukaryota > Metazoa > Arthropoda > Insecta > Lepidoptera > Geometridae > Hydriomena > Hydriomena furcata. Next base: position 555,576 of record OU538834.1, on the reverse strand, counting down.
GGCTCTGTTCTCTCAATTTCTGTTCTCTTCTGTTTTTTTTTTATAGATCGAGTCCGACTCGCACTTGGCCTGTTTTTGTTATATAATTCGTTAGATAATCATACTAGCTAAGTAAATTACAGACAGATTTTTTTAAGTTTGAAGGATTTCAAGATAATGCAGTTTAATCACTTTTTTCGTCTTATCCAGTTAACTTGAGCCCATACAAAAAACCAAGCATATCACATATTTATATTATAACCTATTATTAAATATACTATTTAAATTGCTGTGTAACAATTTGAGAACGTTTCCCATACACGCCCGTCTGCAAATTCCCGATAGAGGAAATTTTCATATTTTTGCAAAACGGATATGAATTAACGATCTTACGTCGGCGACTTTAGTGGCCACTGTCGATACTAGTTGCATAAATTATTGAGCCCGATGGAAATTTCGCATTGAATTTTTTGTTATTTTAGATGCCGAGTTTATGATAACTTTTGCACTACGAAAATCTCTAACAGAATTCAGATATTTTTTTAAATTAATTTATTTCTATACTTTTATTTTAAACCCGGTGGGGTAAATATTTGCATTAGCATACTTAAAAGCGGCGACGGGCTTGCAACTCTTTGTCTTTGATGGGATTCAAACCTACAGCGCAGAAGGCATAGTTACTATACCAACTGAGCTATGAGGCCAGTCACTCAACTACCGCAAAATATGGGCATGTGCCAAATGTATGCACGTGCTTCTAACTACCTCCTTTAGGCATATTCAAGGATCTAAACGCCTGGAGAGCTGAGAGGATGTCTACTATACTTAGAGATTACAGTCGTGGTAATATTTCATTTAATTTGGGCAGAAAATTGCGGAAATCTAATATTGTCTGATAAAGAGGAGTCAGATCGTTTGGACTATTATTAGTATTGCTAGCAATAGTAGTTAACTAGGCTCCTACTTTTTAACCGACGATAAAAATGGAAGAGGTTCTCAATTCAACACGTATATTTCCTTTGTTAGACCACGCATATTTTTTTGCAGATTAGACCAATTTTGATAATTATTTTTTTAATTGAAGTTAAGTCCAATTCTTTTGCTTTTTATGATTTTAGAGTTCCATACCCAAAGGGTAAAAACGGGACCCTATTGCTGTATATCTGTCATAAGGCTGTATCGCATGAGATAGCTAGACAGTTGAAATTTATACAGATTTATGTATTTCTGTTGCCGCTATAATAACAAATACTAAAAACAGGATAAATAAATATTTAAGCGGGATTTCCATACAACAAATGTGATTTATACGGTACGGAACCCTTCTTGCGCAAGTCCGACTTGCACTTGGCCAGTCTTTTTATATATAGATAATGGTACGGACTCTTCGTACGCTAGTTCGATTCGCACTTGGCCAGTTTTTTATACATGTTACGCCGACCCCATATGAAGTGGGATAAGGACAAGAAGATGATGATGATGAAAGCTTTGTTTATAGATCCAACATTCACGGACAGTTAGCGTCATTAATTATTCGAAAAGCAAAGGCGGACCACGCTCCGACGTGAGTTTGTCGTCATTGCAGCGGTCGGTAGGATTATTTATCGAAGTGATTAAAGATGGCTACATCTTTATTCACATATACTATACATTATAAAATAGGAGATGTGGCTTGTTCACAAGTATTTCTTTTTTCGTTTCGAACAAAAATAATCGTCGACTGGGAGCGCCTTAACAAGTAACCCCTAAAGATCTAAAATATTTAGGTGTGAGCTACATTTTCTGTCTTATCCTACTTATAAATTCTAGGATTTAAGCCCAAGTTCTTCAGAATGAAAATCCTCAACAGCACAGCTGTTGTTTAAACAGTGGTTTAATGTGTTGGTGAACATATCCGATGAAAAGGTATTACATAAAGGTTAGTTGTCGAATTGTTTGTAGGGTCATAGAGCCAGTTGTGGTGCCGACCCCGGCTATGGGCATTTTTAATTTTGGCAGTCAATAACTAAGCATAGCAAACAAACGTGTTCAAAACCTACAGTTAATAAAATTCTTCGTCTATGGTCCGTTATGATTGACAGTTGTGATGCGTTATACCTCTAGATTTGATTGACCACAACTAAATATTTCCCGTTTTGTCTATTTAAATATGCATAATTAATAAACGAATATTGCCTGCTATTAATATTACCTTTGCTTAACCTAAAAGATAGATATGGAATAATCTATTCTATGTTGTTTAAAATCCTCGTTTTAATATTTTTTTCAATATAAACCGTTAATTTGAAAATTAAAATGTTGTTGAAGTGCCCACAACCAGCGCTCTCACCCTACATAAAGGTTGGTTGTAGAATTGTTTGTAGTATGTTTGTACCCAAGCTCGATGTAAGTGGATTTAGAAGTTTGCCTTTCTGCGGTAAAGGACGTATCGCCTTGTTATAAGGGTTATTATAAAGGCTATAAGGGCTGTTATAATAGCGTTGAATTGGATTTTCGCGTTGGAAATAATCAGTATTTTTAAGAAAGTGCTCTATATTTTATTTACAAGCTTTTTAGACAACATGCCTAGATTATCTATGCTTATTATAAAATTAAATGCGAAAGTAACTCTGTCTTTCTGTCTGTCTGTGACGTTATCACGGCCAAACCGCTGGGCCACTTGCCATGAATCTTCATATAGAAATAGTTTAAACTTTGTGATGAACATAGGCTAAATATAAAAAAAAAAAAATTACGATAAAGCTAAAAGCTAAACGCTAGTAATATTATTATGATAATCAAAGGTTTGATTATAATCTGTCGTTTTTGCTTTTTTATGTGTCTAGAGTCTTCTGTCTAGTACATACTACTACGAGAGCATAAATGTAACTTAAAATTCATAACTCAAATTCGGATGTTACAGCTTTCTGATTCGGCGTAAAAGTACAGCAAAAAGGTAAGTTATGACCTCTAAGTATGCAAATTACTTGAGCAGTGAAACCGAACAGAACCCCATCCGAGTCTATATTCTTAAAGAGATGAAGCTTAGCAGCGCTGAATATCAATAAAAATGTGCTAAATTTGCGCCATAATCTAGCTTTTTTTATGAATAAACGTTTACTTTATTATATAACTTTTCTCTGTCAGGTTGTCAATGTAACAAACCTTGATACTACAATATTATTGCTGAATTATTGAATAAGTTAGATTAAACATAATTATTTCTTACGTTTAGGTACTTTCTTGTGGATCAATCTGTATGTATGGCGTCTACTTTCTTGTATAATACGATTGTTTATTTCATTACAAATACAATTCAGATATTGCACAAGAAATGATGGCGCAATCCCAGCGCGTGTTTGGCACAGCTTCTTAGTGAATAAGTGGTCCGGTTCCTGCCCACTCCATCCCGGCTCCGATTGTAGTAAGTACTGTAAATTTATCCCCCCCTTCGCAAAAACGGCCTATTCGAAGTTTTGACAACTACTGGGACGGCTGCAAGACGGTCCAATGAGGGGAAAAGCAGTGACCGTATGAGAAAACAAGTTTTCTGTTAAAAAATATTTTTCAATGACAAACTTTCGTAAAATCATTCAAACCATTGAACGCGCGCTATCACCTGTCACATCATATATTGTTGTCATCGGAACTCGACAAGAATGCATAGTTTTTACTTACTATTATTTTACTAAGGAGTTCCGCTGTGGGTGTCTGTTGAACATCTCCTGACTCCATTATCAGATCAACTCACTGTCTCCATATTATTGTAAACAGAACTAAAGGTGGATGCAAAACTTCAGCTCGATCGATTGGGGATAACTGCTTCAAAAATTAGTTGCAAGATTCCACCTAAACAAACATAGTTACACATATACAATACATACATACATCTCACAAGCTAAATAAAAGCCTCTTAAAAAATTACGCTTTTCGTTTTTGAGAAAAATACATTGTTACAAAAATGGTCAGACAGACGCGAAAGTGATTTTATAAAACTTTTATTTTCGCTTTCCTTATTGAAGTATAGAACGCTACGACACAAATTATGGGTATTATGGCTTACACAAGGGGGTATTATGACAAATAACAAATCTTAGACTAACAAACATTTTTTTATTGGTCTTATTTAATTTAGCACACTCCGCTGTCTTTCCAATTTCATTCAAATCTTATTTATTCAAAACTTGAATTGCCTCCGAGAATTAAAACATGGACCGAATGTTTCAAATGTCAAATCGTCTACGTTTTGTTAGTCTAATTACATCAAGTCCTGTGAGAGAAGGTCACTGAGATGAATTTAAAACGTTTTGCGTGTCACTGGTTTTTTTACGTGCTTTAAAATGAAGGAAAACATCGTGGAGAAACCAGTTAGTAATCTTATAACCGGGTATAATACGTCAAATGTTAATTTTAGACGTGCATCTGAATCCTTTTTGACATCTTCGATAATCTGGGTCCATACTCTGTAAAACGATTTCGACATTATCGACACAGTGCCAGTGCTCCGAAACCATCGTCTGTCGTAGTATGTGTCTATAGTGTATGATGTCAATAATAATTGTCAGAAGCAATGTCGGTCGTTCCATCTTTAAAAATACATTCGGAAACGATGTGACGTTTGTTCCAATATATCGTTGATCGTTTTCAAGAGTAGACCTTTAGGCCTAGTTCACAAGAGACTTCGTTCACGCATTACTATTACAGATTGTGCGTTTTCCGACGCATATTAGAGTTTAATACTAGAAATATTCTTTGGGAAGAACCCACGTTTAAGTCACAGGTCCATCCCTGGCCAAAGATTAATAACGCTTGGACATTTTGGGATTAAACACTTGCAAAGTCTATTGGCTTTAAATTTACGGTCTAATTAGGTTTCATTAAACTTCCTAAGTAAGGTTTCTTAGGCCTCGGTCAGACAGTGGGTCAACGTGGATTGTATTAAATTAAAGAATTATTTTAACTTTTGATAACCAAAACCGGGCTCCGATGATGATGATGATAATTAAATTAAGTAAATGGAAACTATTGAAAGACTTCAACGTAAGTTAACTTCTTTATGCGAATGTATCCACACACACATCCACACACTCACATACACACACTCAACTTTATACGTTTTCTTTATCTTTAATTTACCTGTGTCCTAGATATCTACTTGCTTATGTATTTTTGTTCTTATTTTTTATCTTTTATCGGCTATTCTGCTGTTCTAGTATCCACCTCGCTATTTGTAAAAAAAAATAACGAGTGGATTACATAATGTGGATTCAAATTGGTTTAAGTGCAACATTATATTTAACAATAAGAGAACTGTGAATCCTAGGTTACTTAAATAAATAATGTAAGTGCTATTAATCGATAACGAGTAATGTAGATAAGGCTTAAGCGGCCCCCGCTTAGCGTCTTCTCGAAATATATGCATAGATTTTGAACGCCTAATTATGCTTCTGATAACTTGAGGAATGAAGAGGAGTTAGTTGAGTGATCCTGGGTCGTATACACACTAAAGCATGCATTGGGATGAATACTGAAAGCGTCTTTATTACAAGTTTTTGTTATCCGTATCATTATCTATAAAAAAAACGGAAAAAGAAACGGACAGACGGACATACGGACAGACGGACAGACGGACAGACGGACAGACGGACAGACGGACAGACGGACAGACGGACAGACGGACAGACGGACAGACGGACAGACGGACAGACGGACAGACGGACAGACGGACAGACGGACAGACGGACAGACTATGATATGACTCCCGCACGCAGGAATATAGCTCTTCTCTATTAGAAGAATTGGTTCACAGCCTGATATTTGCGATGCGATGCGTATTCGTAGTTATTTACGGGAGCCGTAATAGTCGGAAACGATGTGACTTTTGTCCCGATACATCGTTAATCGTTTTCAAGAGTAGAGTAGTAACGAATGGTGTATGGGATCGGTACCAAGCTCCAACACAATTCCTGACACGACAGGAAACGCCAACGGAACCATCGCGTGCTTTAGCGTGAGCCAATTGATTCCGCTGCAGACACCTCAACTCCTCAATCAGCCGCAGCCGTCAGCTAACTTTGTTGAGGAAAAAAGTTTTTCAAGTGTTTTTTAACCTACTAAAAAAAACCGGCCAAGTGCTAGTCGGACTCGCGCAAGATGGGTTCCGTTATCTATAAAAAACGGCAAAAAAAAAAAGAAACACGTTTGTTGTATGGGAGCCCCACTAAAGTATTTATTTTATTCTGTGTTTAGTATTTGTTGTTATAGCAGCAACAGAAATACATCATCTGTGAAAATTTCAACTGTGTAGCTATCACGGTTCATGAGATACAGCCCTGTGACAGACAGACGGACAGACAGACAGACGGACAGACGGACAGCGAAGTCTTAGTAATAGGGCCCCGTTTTTACCCTTTGGGTACGGAACCCTAAAAAGAGTAGATTCATTTTTTTTTTAATTTTATTAGTCTCATAAAATAGTAATTTGTTTATAAGTAGCTGTCTAGACAGAAGTCCTGTTTAAATTTCAATAATGCCTTAGATAATAGTAGGATGAGAAGGAAAAAAAGTCATGTAACGAGAAGAATGTTAGGAATGAAGGTGGATGTAGAAGTAGAGGCCAAAGAAAAGATGGATGGAATGTGTAATGATGACATGGGTAATAAGGAGTGATGAGATGACAGCTGATAGAGGGGAATGAAAGAAAAATACATGTTGTGCCGACCCTACTTAAGTGGGGTATGGGCAGGAAAATTACGATTTTTTTAATTTTCCGGGCAACTTTCCAATTTCCCTTTACCCTTAAACCTTACAACATACCTACATTTATAGAGTTCACCAAATAAGTTAATTTCATTTAGGTAGTAAGATAATTAAATACTCAGCTTCATACACAACTAGTTCGTTTTAGGTTTATATAATTATGTTTCAAAAACTAATAACAAAACCGACTTCATGTTAATAAATGTAAATTGTAGTGCTTTAAAATATATAATGAAAAAACCCAGGGGCCCTGTTATCTGTGCCTTAGAAGTAGTTCAAATTCGTAAAGTCAACTGAAAGTGTTCATGATAAAAAAAAAACATACAGTCGAATTGTGAACCTCCTCCTTTTTTTGAAGTCGGTTAAAAACTGCCTAACCCAGCAATAAGATTAACCTAACTTAGTCGTTGAAACTTTAGCAAATGAAAGCTCATATTATATTCACTAACGGTCCGCCACGGTTTTGCAATAGTGTATTAATAAAATATGACCTATGTTACTCGCAGATAATGTAGTTTTTGATGGGTAAAAGATTTTTTTAAAATCAGTCTAGTAGTTTTTTAAATCCAATACAATTAAAAATAATATAATAAATATAAATAATTACTTTGAAATAAATACTCAAATACTAGTTTTAATAGAAGTACCTATATATATATTTTAAATACAAAATCTTGAAAAAATAAGAAAATAATTTAAGAATGACACAGAGTGTACACTCGAAAACTGATTCTGAATATTAAGACTATCTGCATCTTTACCGATTATCACTAAAGAAACGCATACAAAAGTTGTAAAATTTTCAACTTCATAATTTGGCCATATTCCAAATTACCATTGCTTGAATGAAGATAATAATTTTTCACTTTGGTTTCAGCTCATTAGCGGCCATTATGCCTCCCCGATGCTACTAACATTGCCATTAGGATTTCTAAAAAAACTATTGTTCGTCTTTTTACATACAAAAACAGTCATAACTTGAACATTGAACATCCTTTTGAATGAAGAAATTTTAAGTCTTCAGTATAAATAATATGACACCCTTTATATCGAAGAAGTTTTGCAGTCCAATTAGGATTTTTAATTTAAGAAATAGCAAACCAGCGAGATCCTTTCATTTGAAAACAGAATTTCATCATGATCTTAATAGCCACTTGACCGATTCAGCTTACTATAAGCTGAATCGGTCAAGTTATTAATAGCATTCACACGCGGGTATATATCCGTTAGGTCGTTTTAAAGTGATTGAGCCACAAACATCCAGACCATTTTTTATACATCTGTGTAATTATATATTTATATATCTGTAACATCTGATAAATATACCAAAGATGACTTGGCACTAAAATTTTTGGTCAAGAGTAAATAAAGATTACGACAAAGGCACGATAACGTCAAAAACTTATGCTAAAAGAACTGTAGACAATGTCAATTCGTCAGCAATTCGGAGCATTGTTAGTCTCGTGAAAGGGCATAATGCCTTTTGTGGAGGGTAATAACTTCCTAAAGTTAAATTGATTTCTAGCTATCGATTGAGTTTAATTCAGTCCACAGTCTCCAAAGGACTTGTTTGTAAAGGCTAAGAAAGCAGACCTCTCTTTTTGTTAGAAATTAAAAGGGAATAATTGTTTTAGTGTTCCTTCTTCTGCGCTGTAGGTTTTGGGTTCGATTGCCACCTTGGACAAACACTTGCGTGACGAAAATAAATATTTGTACTTCGTCTAGATGCTGTATTATATTTAAGATAAGGTACAGGTATAAAAAACAAAAAAATATATATTACAATTATACATTGTCGAATTCAAATTCAAATTCAAATACAATTTCAAATTAATTTATTTCAATAAAATCACAAGGATCACTTTGAAAAGTCTTAGGAGCTAGGTGAAGATACACCTGTTCCTGGCGAACAAGTCTAGAAGAAGATTTTAGTCGGTTAAAAATTAAAACAAATAGAAATATCATCTGTTATTACCACAGTTGTTGGCAACTTTTCATTGTAAGCTTCTCCAAATCAAAAACGTCAATTTTGCAAACAAGAGGCTTTGATACGAGTATTGGCATTTGGTGGGAACAACAAGGACGTGCCTCCGTGACGAGGGTCCGCCATTAAAACTTAGATTAGTGACAAATTCAAATGGGTTCCGAATCAGTTGAACACTGGCGTCCTTTGCCCGATTTGCACAGGAAACAGCTTTAATAATAATAACAACAAATACTAAAAATAGAATAAAATAAATATTTAAGTGGGGCTCCCATAAAACAAACGTGATTTCTAGATAATGGTACGGAACTCGACGTGCGCGAGTCCGACTCGCACTTGGCAGGTTTTTTTAGGATTTATATACTAAACACTAATTGTGTTTCAAATTTGAAGCTTCTATGTCTGCTAGAAGTGCCTTAAACTTTTGATGATCGGTCAGTCAGTCAGTCAGTCAGTGAGTGAGTGAGTGAGTGAGTGAGTGACAAAATAGGAAACTTTGACTAATTATAATTCTTAATCTACTGGTTCAAATTGAATGAAATTTGAAATATACCGTGTTTATATAGTGACTGCTTGGTTACTGAGAATTCAGGCTTCTAGTTTTATCCACAACGAAGTTATAGGGGGTCGAAAATGGCCTGAACTCCTTGACATGGAGGGGGCACTGCCGTGCCCCCAGATTATAAACTTAATTTGCTTCAAGTCCCTTTTTATTAGAAAACAAATATAAAAATGTAATAAATTGGATTTTTTCCAATTAAGTTATCGCACGAATATTTTAAATTTTCTCAGATTTTAATAATAAATCCCAAAAACAATATCAACAAATACTGTTATTTTTGTTCGTCGAATCGGTATTTTTAATATAATTAGTCAATCTTGTTGGCCGAGTGGTAGGTACCTCGATTTTCATTTCGTAGGTCGTGGTTTCGAATCCCGTCGCATCAAAGGATTATTCTGTTCGAAAAATGTATATGCGCATCAAAACACTTGCTCAAAACGGTGAAGTAAAGCGTCGTGAGGAAACCAGTTAGTATTATTTTAAGCGGCGATGGGCTTGCAACCGGTCACGAATGGAATGCTAACTACAGCAAAATACGGGCATGTGCCAAAAATAATGTTTGGACGTGTCTCTGGCTACCCCCTCTAGACATCTTTGAAGGATCTAAGGGCCTTGAGATTTGAAGGGATGTCTACCGTATTTGGAGATTAAAGTCGTGATCCTATTTATTTTTAGTCAATATTCAAATATCCTTTATAGGTAGTTCGTGGTGACCTTGGCTTTTTATTCAGGTACTTTGCGAACGAAGCTGTGGAGGGTATACCGACGAAAAATAAGAAGGAGGTTCACAATTCGACGGTTAGGTATTTTTTTTAATGTATGACCAGCACGTATAACTTTTATCCTGGTAATCTGATTTTAATATTATACTTTTTTGACGAAAAACATCTATGTGGCGGGTCAGACCAGATGTTGGCTTGGCGACGCGTCGCCACGGTATGCGGCTCTGCGAACTACAAGCGACTACGCGAACTAAATGAGTAGTTGCCGAAGAAGTGCCGACCGCGTCCGATCCAGTTCGCGATATGCTCACGCTCTTTTGTACTAAAATAATTTAGATGTTTCACATTGGCCGGCGTCCCGTTTAAAAAACTGTTAAGATCTGTTGGCTTATTTCGTAAAAATCTATGATTTTCATAGCCAAAGTTATGAGAACAAATTACATTCTATTAAAATTACTATAAAATTAGTATTCCCAGAATTTTACTGATGTTCATACTATGAAAATCATAGATTTTTATGAAATAAGCCAGTTGTTGCTTTGCTTTAAATAATGCAGTAGCCGGTGAGCTGGTAGCCTGTTTTCTATATAAACGAGGTTATACATTTGGCATCCTTTCCTTGGAGTTACGGTACTTGTTATTTCTCCAGGGTCTAGGGTTGACACGTGGTCGAACTTTGGGGTAAATTCCCGAGTTATTTAGAGGTGTGGAGTTTTCAACATAAAGTTGTCATCACTTATTGAAATAATAAGTTATTAAACTAACTTTGTATCCTTAGTACCACCAAGGGTACTAGTGACACTAATTTAGGATCTGTAGTACCATCAGGAATATTGAAATAAATTCAATTTGTAATCGCACGCAACAAAAATAAATTATTTTTATTTCTTTATCCTTATTTTACTGTAACCCAATAAAGAAATGAACGATTTAAGGTGAATGTTTGGTTTTTTGTATGAGCTGAGTCTACCCGTGTAAGACGGAAAAAGTAATAAAACTGCATTATTTTGAAAACCATCAAACTTAAAAAGAAAGTGTCTATAATTTACTTAGCTATATGATTATCGAATTATATAAAATTGAACTGTTTAGCTATTCATAGTTATGGTTAAAAACAAAAAAAGTGTTTTTGAAGAGCCAACTTTGAAAAACAAATCTATCGAAAAAAGTTTTTCCAATCGTGTTTCTTGCTATAATTTATCTAGATTTTATACTTAAGTTATTTTTGTCTTATGAAACAAAACTGTATATTTTGCGGTTATTGAGAAAAAACGATTCTGCATTCATCAAAAACATTTATTAATTGTCTTAAAAGGCCAATTCGTTTCTATGAAAAACATATTTTTAAATGAAATAGATACAAGAAACTCTGGTTACGCTTTTACGATTTCATTTCGTCGTAATAAAGTATTCGTCAGCAAGACGAGACTGAATAATAAAATTGAATCTTAGAGTTGTATACCTACCTATACCCAGCTAGGAGTATGTGCGTTAAATAATATCGTTTTAAATCCTAAAAAAACCTTTTAATTATTTCAAATTATAAGGTCAATAATAAATAATTTCTTTTGTAGTGCCCAGCAGGACAAAAAAAAATCTAATAATTTTGAATTCGAACTAAGTACTAATGATTAGCTAGTGCCAGCAATGACTAATTGACCTGCTTACTTAAGGATTAGCCTGTTTATTTTGCTAAATGAAAAATCTAAAAAATTATAATAAAAAAACCGGCCAAGTGCGAGTCGGAATCGCGCACCTAGTGTTCCGTATCATTATCTTTAAAAAGGGCAAAAAAATCACGTTTGTTGTGTAGGAGCCCCACTTATATTTATTTTATTCTCTTTTTAGTATTTGTTGTTATCGCGGCATTAAAAATACATAATCTGTGAAAATTTCAACTGTATAGCTATCATGGTTCATGAGATACAATCATGTGACTAACAGACAGACGGACAGCGAAGTCCTAGTAGGTACGGAACCCTAAAAATGAAAAAAAAAACACGTTAGTTTTGCCTAAAAACTTAACAAAACATTTTATGTTCACAAAATGATTAATGATTGGACAGTCTATTGGAAAAGTTACTTGCCATAAAGGTTTATGTCAAAAGGTTGAATATTGTTAATGAGGTTTTATACATAAGGGTTTTTGTTAAAAAAAAAACAATTTAAACAAAGCACAGCAAAGTCCCGTCTACGATTTTTCGTATGTAAAACCATGATATAAGTTTCACCTGTCACCGTGTGGAATGCTAACTTCTGAAAAATGTAATAGGTATGTGCAAAATGTAATGTTTGGACGTGCTTCTCACTAACCCCTTTAGACATCTTCAAGGATCTGAGCGTCTGGAGATCAGAGCGAATTTCTACCGTACTTGTGAATTACAGCCGTGATCCTTTTTATTTTATTTTTTTATAAGTTTTAACAGCATCGAAACTTGTTGAAAAGTTTTGATGAAGACAAGACTAGAACAAGACCTCGCAGTCGTGGATAACATCTTGTTCACTATAAATTATTCAGTCAGAGTTCATATTATCTTTACATTTTCACTCCACATATTATATTCTTGTTTATTATTCCGAGAGCAGAGCAATAAAACTTGTGACGATGTCAAACAGTTTCTGGAATAGGTACAAACATCTAACTCAGTGGCTCTCATTTTATATCTTTCCTAAATTATGACGTGTTGGCTACGGTTTTGGCTACGGCTTTCGATCCTAAAGTCGTACATTCAAACTTTATTGATCGCAATTTTTTTTTAATAAACTTAGTTCTTGGTTAGTACTTTTAATTATTATTATTGCTTGAGTCTTCACCTTTTTCGGCATCACACTGGAGCTCTACATTGCATTAAGGAAAGGATCATTGAACAAAAATGATAGGCACGCGCGCCGTGTTTGTTGCCTGATTCTTCTAGACAATGGTCGCGAGGAACAGGCGTAGCTTCACCTGGCTCCTAAACGTTTCAAAGTGATCCTTGTGATTTTATTAAAATAAATGCCCTTTGACGTTGACTTTGCTCAAAACGATGAATGAGCTTTAAGATAATCAGTATAACATTATTAATAATTAATCTATTGTTATCTTAAGAAACATCTAAGGATAAAAAGCTGATCTGATAGACGTTGTCTTATCTTGTCCAAATTTCATCAATGCTTATTATTGATAGAATTGGTTTCATTATCACTACATAGTATAAAGCAAAGTCGCTTTCCGCTTCCCGCGTATGTATGTTTGATGTTTGCTTATATCTTTAAAACTACACAACGGATTTTGATGCGGTTTTTTTTAATAGATAGAGTGATTCAGGAGGAAGGTTTATATGTATAATAACATGCTACCCGTGCGAAGCCGGGGCGGGTCGCTAGTAATTAATAAAATAAAGTTCTAAGTAGTTTGTATCTCTAGTTTTTCCTAATTTTACTATTTATCAGGCAACTATATAATTTTTTATTATAAACCTAGTTCTAATAAAAAATATATTCAAATCGAGCTAAAAGTAAATGTTGAGATATAATTAAAATCCCCCGCTGGTTTCCTGTAGTCGGGTAAAAAGTATCATTAATTACTTTCAACGTCGATAAAACACAAGTAAAAAATATTTTTCAGTTATTTCAGTTATTAGTACGAGCAAATGGATGTCGTTACGTTATTTCAGAGCAATAAATTGTTAACTCACGTTTCTGAAGTATCGAAGTACGCGTCAGCGGAACGCTGATGTCGTGTAGTGGCGCGTCAGCAAGCGTTGATCGATCGCACACGACGCCATTTTGATTGCTGGCGCATTGGTTTATGGAGGTGGATGTGGCTGATACATTCACTACAGAATTATTAATTTAATCTTAATACAAAACTCCTGTTGGTTTAAAGTAAAGGTATTTATTTCAATAAAATTACAAGGATCACTTCAAAACTTCTTAGGAGCTAGGTGAAGCTACGCCTGGGGGTCTACTCGGAAACTGAAAACGAAATTTTGTGACAATAATCTTTTCAAAATTACATCGTTTCGACTACAGTTCCTGTTTTTTTTTAAATTATCATTTCCTTATCTCCAGTCTGGTTACTGACTGATTGACTGATTGATCTATAAACGCACAGCATAAACCATTGGACCAACCTTGAAGCTTGAAATTTGAAAGGTGTATTATTTTTATAGTGTGGGGGGTGCAGTAAGAAAGTAATTTCCGAAATTCAACCCCTTAAAGGGGTGCAGCGATGGTTGGAGTCTGTTTAAAAATAACTTCACATGATCGAAGTCGAAGGGTTTCCACTAGTTAATTTATATGCGGTGATGCAAAACAATTCTGTCTTGGAACGAAATAATAAATAAATAAATATTGATCGACATTATCACACAGCGCCATCTAGTCCCATACTGAGCAAAGCTTGTACTATGAAAACAAGATAACAGATACGTATATACTTTTTTTTTTTAAATACATCAATGTTCATCACACAAATGTTTGTCCTTGGAGGGAATAGAACCCACAACCTATAGTTATGTTATGTTCCTACAACCATTGTTATGTTCCTTTTAACGCTGATAAAAGAAAAGCTCTTAATGAGATGTACACTTCTTGCATCTACGCCGTTTGAAATAAAAATGTATAAAAATCGCCTGTTTATTCTTTAGCTTTAGTAAATAGATATTTTTATTTTTTAATTTTCTTTACATTTGCGTAGTTTCTGTGTTTATTTATTTAAAAACTAAGCGTGAAGAGATATGAGAATTATTTAAATTTTTAGGAATTAGCTAAAGCATTAGCATTAAGAAAACAAATATGTATGATTGTTTGGGACGGATAAACTAGGAAACTACTAGATCAATTTTAAAAGTTTTTTTTATGTATTAAAAGATATATTATTAGCAAGTAAGGATACACGAAAATTTCAATAATGTAACCTAAGGTATCAATTGCCTATAATCTTCGTTGGTATTATATACCCGTACTTATTAGCTGCGATGAGCTTGCTACCTGTCACTTATGGAATGCTAACTACTGCAAAATGTAGGCATGTGGCAAATATAATGTTTGGACGGGCCTCTGACTACCCCCACTAGACATCTTCAAAGGATCTAAGCGCCTGGAGATCTGGGCGCACGTCCACTGTACTTGGGGATTACAGTCGTAATCCAATTTTATTTTTTTTAGCACACCCGTGCGAAGCTGGGCGGGCAGCGGAGTTAATAAGATTTTGTGACTTACGTCAAGACTAACATCATGCTGAGTCCTAACGACGTGGATGTGGAATGCAGCCATTAACTTGAACGATACCTACATCATACTTGTTTCTTGCAACGCCTTTGCGAGCTGTTTATGGACGTGAACATTGTTGCGAGTGACGCGACAGCGATTTTGTACGATAAAAGGAGAAGGAAACAAGCATGCTCTAGAATACAACTGGGGCCATACCACAAGCTCTTATTATTCGTCCAAACTGCTGAGCCTAGCGCGGGGGCGACGCGACTATGGGCGCGAAGTATAAAACATATGAAACGCGCCTTTGCAACCACAGTGCAGTGATGGCGCGTTTTATATGTGTGATACTTCTCGCCTATCGTCGCCCCCGCGCTAGACTCGCAGTGTGGACACATGCTCAGGAGCGTTTTCACTGTGTTTAAGAGCTTCTGGTACGGCCCCTGGTGTTATTTTTTACAATTTATAGGTTTGCATTCGACCACTATCTCACATGGTAAGCGAAGATGCAGTTGAAGATGCAACACGGGTGCTAAATACTCTAAAGAATTGATTTTAAACGATGGTATAGTAAGTACGAGTTGAATATGAAAACAAAACGAAATGGGAATTTTCAAAATAAATTAATTTACAATGTTCCGGAAGTTTTGTAGATAAAAATACAAAATATACAGTGATGGTCTAGACTCTACAGAAAATGATTAATGACAAAGAAAGAGAAAATTTAGTGATACTCTGCCATTTATCTAAGGTTCCATAAAGTGTACACAAGTATTTTCGGTTCAATTCCTATGATTTGCTGACTGCTTCAATAAACCACTACCTTAGTCCCTTACCTCTCTAGTGAGCGTACGTGTAAATGTTCACTTTTTACTTCCACTATACTTAACCAAGCTCCCATAACATTTCCATTCCAACATAACTCAACTTTGAACCTTATTTTCTACACACTAAAGCTGATAATGGTGCACGTTTCATTGTAAGAAGTGTAAAACTTGCTAGTACTTCGTTTCTAATGCGATCTCAAGTGTTTCTGTATTTATTTGAAGCTGGTAATCGGTTGCGATGTTTGTGTGCTTTTTGGAAAATTGCTTTTGGATTAGTCATCAATGGAATTCTGATGACGGACCTAGAAACCCATTTTTTGTTGAATTATTTAGTTAGTTATTAGGTAACTAGTAGACTCGGCCAAGTGTTGCTGTGTCAACCGATATCGCGACTGTAAATTGAGATGTTAGCTATCCTATCTTTCAAGTTGGATCAAACTGCACACGGTGTGCAAAGTTTGATTATAATATTTAACTGGCCTCACAGCTCAGTTGGTAGTAACTCTGCACTTTGCGCTGTAGTTTGTGGGTTCGATTCCCACCCGGGACAAAAATTTGTACCGTGAACATGGATGTTTGTTCTATGTCTGGGTTTTATGTAAAAGTAAAAAAAATAATGTCGAGTAGCGGTGAAGAGCACACACGCTTTGAACTTTCCCGTGTAATTTAATTAGCTATACCAATTACAGTCGTATGTAGAAACAAATTAAGTCGAATTTAAATTGTTACTACATCTGTCGCTTTTCCGCGTGCACTGACCAGAACATGGCAAAACACAAGCTGTTTTTTTGAAAAAATAACTATGTAAAGTTGAATAAAAGCAGTTTTAAAACAAGTTTTCCTTTCTGATTAATATGTTGGCAACTACAATTTATCTCTGCAAGAATGTCCAGAGAGCTTTGCGTGTTTAGCATGAGTTTGTAGCGCTATCGGCTCGACAGCTATTGAACCACTACATATATCACTAGATTTTATAGGCACAAGCTAAAACTAAGTAAATTACAAACTTCTTTATCATATTCACGCTACTTAGATCTATAATAAAACACCGAAATACCGTGGACCGAGATGTTATCTCAAACAAAAGCAGAAATTGGCAAATAAATATAAATACATAAATAAATATTGGTGGAGATTTCACCATCTAGCCAAATCTTGTACAATGAGAACCAGATTACTGATAGAATACAGGTTTTTTTGTAAATGATACATTATAACATTCATACACAGGACAATATCTATGTTCATCACATAAATTATTGAGATATAATTACATAACTACAGATTTTGACACGGGTCTTTATAACGTAATTACCTTTAATTTACTTTCCCGAAATCTATAGTTATGTCTACTAATCACGATAGTTTGAAAAATAGTATAATTACATTTAGAAAATTAAAAAGAAAACCGACTAAAATGTTCCGACCAATCAAAACATTTCTATGGGACCAACTTCGAAGTGTGCATTGTACAATCCAATCTAATCCTATTCATTATAAAAGAATTATCAAATAAAATTATGCCTATCTTAGAAAAAAATATATAATCCTGAGTGTATATATTTATTAAATATGTTCCCTGTATTTAGGGTTCGAGTATCCAATAATAGCACGTCCCTAAAGGAGATCAACTTTACCTATTTACGCTTGTCTTAATAGGGATCATATTTCGTGAATAATATTGAAGTCCTCATGTTTTCCTCCGTTTTTTTCATCGTTTAAAAAAGTAGATTGTATTATTCCTTTCACAAGTTTATTGTTGTCAGCTAACAACCTACGAACATCCGTAAAGTACAAAAGTAGAACCATCAAATGGTTCAAATTCAATGAAATCACAAGGATCACTTTGAAACGTCTTAGGAACTAGGTGAAGCTACGCCGATTCCTCGCGACCAAGCCTAGAAGAATCAGGCAACAAACACGGCTTGGGGTCTACCTTTTTTTTTCAATGATCTTTTCCTTAATGCTATGTAGAGCTCCAGTGTGGTGCCGTAAGAACAAGGTGAAGGCTAAAACAAGATATAAGAGCTTCAGCACAAAATCAAAAAGCAGCACACGCTAAACTTGATGTAGAAATAAAACCTAGTGCTAAGGGCTAAAGATAAAAGCGGGAGTTTTTGCACGTTTCCTCTCGCTAACTAACTTTGCCGTTTAAATCTTGCTGTGAAGTATTCCGCGTACGAATGGCGAATAGTTTTAGCATCTGTTGCAAGAAGTACTTCAAAATAAAAATATTAGGATCACGACTGTAATCCCCAAGTACGGTAAACATCCTCTCAATATGCATGATGATATGACATGATATCCAGACAATGTAATCCTTGAAGATGTCTAGGGTAGTCATATTTTGCAGTAGTTAGCATTCCACACGTGACTGGTTGCAAGCCCATCGCCGTTTAAAATAATACATACTGGTTTCCATAAGATGTTTTTCTTCGCCGTTTTTGGGCACGTGTTTTGATACCGAAATGCGTATTCGAAAAATCCATTGATGCACGCCGGTTTTCGAACTCACGACCGTCGAAATAGAAGTCGAGTTACCTCCCACTCAGCAAACACGTCTTAAAAAAAACTAAATAGAGAATTCTTTGAAAATATCGCAAGACTGCATCTACCTAGTCAGGGTCTACTGTCTAGGTACTTGTCAAGTTCTGATGACATTGTTATATGATGTGATAGAAGACAGCGCGCTGGTGCTCGATGGTTTAAATGATATTACAAAAGCTTGTCATTGAAAAATATTTTATTACAAAAAACTTATTTATTATTGGTGTTTTTAAAGCTCTTTCATACATTCATTCATTCAGGCATTCGTTCGTTCATGCATCGATGAAAGTCGCGATGAAAGTCAGTTTGAAATCATGTGTGATATGAGTTGCAAAAGTAATAAGTATCGTTTAAAAACATCGGAATACGTTTAATTCCGTTAACTGTTCAACCAAAATGTATTTCCTTGCAACAAAGCCACCGCAAAGCAAATTAAATTCTCTCACAAAGCCGTAGAGCTCAAAGCAGCTCGTACATCCTTCTTTCACTTAATTTCAATCGGGAGTCCATCAGATTACGGCGTGAACACACGCGGCACGGATTTGTGCCCCTTGCCTGGGTAGGGCGACGACACGTTACAATTATCCGTTATTGTCTTACAAAATGCTGTCATTTTAATTTATTATTATATTGATAACTATTTGATTTTGACACGGGTCTTTATCACGTAATTATCTTTAACAAAGTCGAAACGTCGGGAAAGTAAATTAAAGGTAATTAAAGACCCGTGTAAAAATCAAATAGTTATGTCCACTAATCTAGGAAATGGAAAAAGTACACATGTTGTGCCGACCCCACTTAAGTGGGATAAGGGCAGGAAGATGATGAAGTATAATATATTTACCCTTACATGTGTAGTATTCTAGTCTCATTCTCACATTATATAGTTTGTGGTACTTTAAAGCCCAAGTTTATCAGTTTTTTTTTATCATTTAAATTCTCTATAGAAACATTAAACTTAATAAGCCAAAAACGTTATTTTAAAGTAATTTAAACAGGAAAGTTCCGTAAAACAGCTTTTATCTGCAGGATCATACTCAGCTTCCTATCACCATAAAATTGTTATGTCATTGTATCTTTATAGTTATGCAAAGTTTAAAGTTAGACTTGCACGATTTTGATGACAAAAACAAATAAAAAGCTTATACGGTAACTATTAGTTTTTACACGGGTTTTTATCACGTAATTACCTTTAATTATGTCATACACGGTTAGTTAGATATTTATAGTAGAGTGGTTAAATATTTTTTATTTTCTTTTATATTTGTTATACCACACTGGACCCGCTTGTTATTTTCTATTTACTGCCATTTTTTTTATAAATAAATTATTCTAACAGACTAGTTTTATAAAATTGTTGCCATAGGTGACATTTGTACAGCAAAGTGAGTTGAAGTAATTCCCAGCTGTAAGTCTACAGTATGGTCACCCTCTATCAGGATTAGCCCTCTGAGTCTTGCTAAACTAGTGTGTGTCTACACAGGGTTTACTTGCGAAGTTTACAACAGATTTACTACTCCGAACTACCGGTGCTATATAAACAATCTTCTTTTAGTCATCACAGTGTTTTATACTTTGCATGATGCTAAAGTTACATAAGATGCAGGTAAGAATAACACAGCAAAAAAAAAATAACTTTACAGTGTCCATAAAAATAATAGTTTTCTGTTGAAAAATATTTTTCATAGACAAGCTTTTGTAAAAACATTCAAACCATCGACCACCATTTACTAAGGAGTTCCGTTGTGAGTGTCTGTTGAACAGATCCTGGCTCCATCATCAGGTCAGCTCGCTGTCACCATATTATTGTATAGTCACCGGAACTAAAGGTGTATGTAAAATTTCAGCTCGATCAGTTGGGGATAACTTTGCTTCAAAATTGAGTTGCAAGATTCCACCCGAACAAACAAAGTTATATACATACATACATTATACATTGCAAGTTAAATAAAAGCTTGTAAAAAAATAATTGGTGTAATAAGAGAGAAACGTGTGATTACAAAATGACGAAAAAAAGAAACAATTTACCTGCAGTAAAAAGTAACATGATACAAGATGAATTATAATGATATATAAAAACATGAGGTAGGTACATATGAAAATGAAAACCGGCCAAGTGCGAGTCGGACTCACGCATAAAGGGTTCCGTACCATTATCTTTATAAAAACGGCAAAAAATCACGTTTGTTGTATGGGAGCCCCACTTAAATAAGTATTTTATTCTGTTTTTAATATTTGTTGATATAGCGGCAGAAATACATCTTGCCATCAAAAACATAACTTGTAAAAAAGCCAAGTCTCGCAACGCAACTCAGTTCTCCTACCGTAAAAAGTTGTGAGATCCATGTAATACTAAGTCGGTTAATTTATTCAGTCCCTACTTTAAGGGTCCTTCTGTCTTAAGTTATTACGTAAAGGTTAGCTAATTAATCCTGTTACTAATACTCCACTGTCCGTTCGTCCGTCTGTCCATATGTATGTCTGTCCGTCTGTCCGTCAAACTGTCTGTCGGTCTGTCGGTCTGTCGGTCTGTCGGTCTGTCGGTCTGTCGGTCTGTCGGTCTGTCTGTCCGTCTGTCTATCACAGGGCTGTATCTCATGAATCATGATAGCTAGACAGTTAAAATTTTCACAGATGATGTATTTCTGTTGCCGCTATAACAACAAATACTAAAAACAGAATTAAATAAATATTTAAGTGGGGCTCCCATACAACAAACGTGATTTATAGATAATGGTACGGAACTCGACGTGCGCGAGTCCGACTCGCACTTGGCAGGTTTTTTTAGGATTTTTTACACTAAACACTAATTGTGTTTCAAATTTGAAGCTTCTATGTCTGCTAGAAGTGCCTTAAACTTTTGATGATCGGTCAGTCAGTCAGTCAGTGAGTGAGTAAGTGAGTGAGTGGGTGAGTGACAAAATAGGAAACTTTGACTAGTTATAATTTTTAATCTACTGGTTCAAATTGAATGAAATTTGAAATATACCGTGTTTATATAGTGACTGCTTGGTTACTGAAAATTCAGGCTTCTAGTTTTATCCACATCGAAGTTATAGGGGGTTGAAAATGAGTTGGCGGGGGCACTGCCGTGCCCTCAGATCTGTGAAAATTCAAACTGTCTAGCTTTTACGGTTTATGAGATACAGCCTGGTGACCGACAAACAGACAGCATAGTCTTAGTAATAGGGTCCCCTTTTTACCCTTTGGGTACGGAACCCTAAAAAACATAATTGTATTTGTCTATGACGAGGCCGGCAATATTTTTTAATCTGATCTGTTCCCTAATTCTGTAGACATATTTTTGCACTCTGTAAATGTTATTTCGGGCCTGAATACGTAATGTGAAATCAGTCTAACATGCACTATACAGGGGTATACTCTTGAAAACGATAAAAAATATTATCGGGACAAACGTCACATCGTTTCCAACTATATTTTGAAAGATGAAGCGACTGAAATTAATTTTGACAATTGACATACATTCAACTATGGCAGACGAAGAGTGCGGTTTGGCCGAATATATCGGAGCACTGTCGTATTGTTAAAATAGTTTTGCGGAGTACCTATGTAAAGTTTTGACTCAATCGATGTATTTACTAAGGAGTTCCATTGTGAGTGTCTGTTGAACAGCTCCTGACTCCATCTATATCAGCTCACTGTCTATTGCATCACTATATTATTGCATTGTCACCGAAATTACATATGTATGCAAAATTTCAGCTCAATCGGTTGATGATAACTGCTTCAAAATTAAGTTGCAAGATTCCACCTTAACAAACATAGTTACATACATACATTGCAAGTTAAATAAAAGCTTTTAAAAAATATGTCAGCAACTTAAACAAAAACGAAGTTGTACACTATCTTATCACTAAAAAGCGATCTTTTCCAGACAACCTTAGGATGGAATTATTAAGTTATAACATATTTATCTAAGTGAAGATATCGTAAATTTTCAGATATAAACAACCGTTATATTACTTCCTGTTAATTTAATTCAATTAAATAATTTATTAGACCATAGTTAAATTATTAGTTACTAGCTTCTTGTGAATATTAGCTATGTATTAATGTTGCTAAATTATTGTTAGGTACAATTATCGACAAAGTACTTACGATGTTTCATTTTCATTTTATGTTTACTGTTAGTGAGACAGATAGTGATATATAAATATATATGCTGCTGTGCACCAAATGAAGTTCAAAATATTTCCGGCATGATCACTAGTTAGTTGTTATATTTAATAATGTTAAAAAAAAACTTTTTTTATTGTAAAAATTAATTCCCGCTGTCCAACGAAACTACACCCGTTTCTCTTTTATTAACCTTGAGGTTTATCAAATGTGCTGAAAAATACAAATAGACTGAAAAATACAAACACGAGTAAGTTATTGGCAATTATTGTTATGAAATAATCAATCAATTTATTTATTATAAATTTCTTTCAAAATGTTTGTTTTCAACAAGGTTTTGCTAGAATTTTTTAAAATTATATTCCTTTAATTTTTCATCGCAGATCACTCGGCGCGTGACTGTAACTCGTACCTGACCTATTTATTTTATCTGAATTAACTTTTCCACGCGTCTATACCTGTGCCTACATAAGTACATCGGTTGATTACCCTCGTTGTAATCAAAGCCTTATTTTTCCACTCCGTCGGGATCGCGTCAGTAATTAAATCGCCATTTTCGTTACACAAAATATAATGAGGAATGATGAGACTCACGAGACGGGATAATTATTAGTTGTAATACGAGTAGTGTGGGAATATCTCCTTTATATTATATGTATTATGAATTACGCTTCCGTATCCTACAAACGGAGAATGTCTGTTTACGGCCGTAATAAAAAGCGGTGTAGCTGGTAACCTCCTATTTTTTTAAAGTCTGTGAATAAACTTAAGACGCTTAATAAATGTTTTTGATGAATCGTTTTTTCTCAATTACCGCAAAACATAATGTTAACAACTCTCTCGGATATAATCTAGATAAATTTTGAGACGGAAACATGATTAGTGAAACATTTCTCGAAAGATTTATTTTCCAAAGTTGGCTGTTTAAAACACTTTTGTTTTTAATCAAAACTATGAATAGCTAAACAGTTCATTTTTATATAATTCGTTAGATAATTATACTAGCTAAATAAATTATAGACACTTTCTTTTTAAGTTTGATGGTTTTCAAGATATTGCAGTCTTATCACTTTTTCCGTCTTATCCGGGTAGACTCAGCCCATACAAAAAACCAAACATTTCATATATCATCTTAAATACTTTAGTTACAATCAATTAAACAAGTAGATGTTACACTGACTTACAGGCACACTAAAACACTGGTCACAGAAACTAAAGAGTAACTTATTATTACACAATCAAAAATGAATTTTGAAAACTCGTTCCTAATGATCCAAAATGGATCAAATATTTGAAATTGATGATCAATAAACCTAGATAGGTATTTTAACTTTTGGTGGGTGGGTATTTTTTATCCATTTTGGTGCAAGGAAATCCCTAAATGTCAACCCCTAAGAAAGTTGTTAGGGGTTAAGTTGATTTAAAAAAAACATCTGGGGAACAAAGTCATGGGGCTTGAATAAATGAAACATGGAAAACCCCTTCGCGCCTTTAGGTTTACTATTTTCTTGTTTTCCTGAAAGATCTTGCAAACATTTCAAAACTAAAGGTTTCACTACATATAATCCTCTAAGAGAGAAGAGAAGAGCTTTTTTAATTCGGACTACAAATTCTGGTCTGTTCGCTATTTGCCCCATTTTGACTATAAATTCTCAATTCAAAACTAAAATGTAGATTATAACTCTCTTTTGAATCATTAGTTCTCTCTCTTATTAGTTCTTTGCTCTTATTTACAACATTAACAGCATTTTAATTCTCAATACGACCCCTTTATAATATGTTAATGAAAAAGAAAGATCCTGTCCTCACACACAGACCGCTTAATCTTATTTCTCTCTTTTTTGTTTCTATCCATCGCCCCTTAAAATACTATCTACTAACTGGTTTTCACATTGTCATGTGTTTTTTTTCGACCGACCCCACTTAAGTGGGATGAAGGCAGACGATGATGACGTGTGTTTTTCACGTATTGATGCGCAATACTTATTTTCTTACTTCCGTGTGCACGTTGCTTAAGCATTTCTGTTTATGTAGTTAGATCCTCAACTAAGAGTCCATTACTCAAGCTCGCGTTGCTAATTGGGTGGCGTGTTTTATGTTGCTATTTTTACAAGGCAATATTATCGCAAGTGTAAAACTAGTTTTGGTGTAAAATAAAACATAAAATGTACCAAGTGTATTTTTATTGTAAAAGAAAATAATGAATGAAAAGTGTAAATGCGTTTCCACTGATGCGGGGCTTGGTGGAATGGAAAGGACTGGACTGTGAATTGACTAATCACAGTGGTGGAAACAGATGACCCAAGGATTTTGAGCTATGTCATTGGTAATTTCACGGTTAAAGGGTATTTCAATAAAATCACAAGGATCACTTTCAAACGTCTTAGGAGCTAGGTGAAGCTACACGTTCCTATAATTTTATAATTTTTCCTATAATTTTTCAATGATCCTTTTCTTAAAGCTATGTAGAGCTCCAGTGTGATGCCGATCGAACAATGTGAAGGCTCAAACAAGAAAAATAATATTCCACTCTGCACCACTCCGTATTAATGCGAACTACTACAAAATGTAGGCATGTGCCAAATATAATATTTGGACGTGCCTCTGACAACTATCTCTAGACATCTTTAAAGGATCTAAGCGTCAGGAGATCTGAGAGGTGATCACCTCCCTGTAATCCCCAAGTACGGTAGACAACCGTACTTGGGGATTACAGTCGTGATCTTAGACTGCACCAAAATTCTAAACGCTTAAAGATCTGTAAGGAAGACTAGAATGCTTCGAAATCTAACCTAACCGTGACCTTATTTATACCACTAACTTGCCTTGTTAATGTTGCGTTGGTCAAGTTTTGCACCTAAAGTTTAAGCTCAGACTGGCCTCTGAGCTCAGTTGGTAGTAGCTTTGCCTCCTGCGCTGTAGGTTGTGGGTTCGAACCCCACACGGGATAGACAATTGTGTGATGAACATTACATGTTTGTTCTGTATTTGGGTGATAAAATGTACAATGTATTTACAAAAAAAAAAAAAAAAAAAAATTGAATCGCGACTGTAATCCCCAAGTACGGTAGACATCCTCTCAGATCTTCAGACGCTTAGATCCTTTGAAGATGTCTAGTGGGCACATGCCCACATTTTGCAGTAGTTAGAATTACATGAAAAAAAATTACAAAAAAAATATAAGAATTTATCAGTAATCTGGTTCCCATAGTACAAGCTTTGCTTAGTTTGGGGCTAGATGGCGATGTGTGAAATGACCACCAATACTTATTTATTTCAAGTTTCTAGGACCAGTGGTTGAGACTGTGCGTTGATAGATCAGTGAGTCAGTAACAGATGAGTTTTATAAATTTAGATGTGCCATTAGTTCCATATCATTAAATGGTAAGTAAATCGTTGTAACTATTATGATGTGAAGTGTATCAAACGTGCTAATACCACCACCATTTGGGTCCCATTAAAATGTTCAGGCCATTACGCCTGTGCTATTAATGTGCATAAAACTAATTTATAACAAACTTGGCGTTGGTGGGCAGAACTTGCGCCTATCTGAGCTGCCACGTGCTGCCATTGTGCCTGTCATACAGAAACTAGACAAGATAGAATGATTTTTATGAAGACATTTTGAAAAGCACTTATTCTTCTTCTTGTCTTCATTTAGTTTTTAGGGTTCCGTACGGAAGGGGTAAAAACGGAACCCTATTACTAAGATTCCGTCTCTCCGTTTTTAGGGTTCCGTACCCAAAGGGTAAAATCGGAACCCTATTACTAAGACTTCGCTGTCCGTCTGTCCGTCTGTCCGTCTGTCTGTCACAGGGCTGTATCTCATGAACCATGATAGCTAGACAGTTGAAATTTTCACAGATTATGTATTTCTATTGCTGCTCGAACAACAAATACTAAAAACAGAATAAAATAAATATTTAAGGGGGGCTCCCATACAACAAACTTGATTTTTGCATTCCAGCGCCATCTAGTTTCATTTGATGTTACTACGTATTATAGGTACTTTTCGCGGTCTCATGCGACCGCTCGGGGGTTTTGAGGTAAGATGAAAGAGGTTTGCGATTCCGCTGGCAGGTGGCGCTATTTTACCACTATCGGTAAAATAAGTCGGTAAATAGGTGGTACTTCACATGATCGAATAAAAAGTTTGAAATTGAATTATTGAATTCATGTAGTTAGGTAAATAGGTACCTAGGTAGATATTATTAATTTCCAATTAATTTCGAGTTCGAATCCTGGCCGTGCATCAATGGATATTTCTGTTCGAAAAATGTACCTATATGCGCGTTACACGTGTTTATAACAGTGAAGGAAAACATCGTGAGGAAACCTGTTAGTATTCTTGAAAGCGGCGACGGGATTGCAACCTGTCACGTGTGGAATGCTAACTACGTAGTTAGGTAAATAGGTAGGTTACGAGATATTATGAATTATTTTTTATGTTTCTAGGGTTCCGTATCTAAAGGGTAAAAAACGGGACTACTAAGACACCGCTGTCCGTCTGTCTGTTACCAGGCTGTATCTCGTGAACCGTGATAGCTAGACAGTTGAAATTTTCACAGATGATGTATTTCTCTAAAATCAGCATAAAATAAATATTTAAGTGAGACTCCCGTACAACAAACGTGATTTTTTTGCCGTTTTGATAATAGTACGGAACCCTTCGTGCGCGAGTCCGACTCGCACTTGGCCGGTTTTTATACCTTCCTATCTGTTACCAGGCTAGAAAGCACCATGATAGCTAGAAAGTCAAATTTTCAGAGATAATGTATTTCTGTTGCCGCTATAACAACAAATAAAAACAAAATAAAATAAATATATAAGTAGGGGTCCCATACAACAAACGTAAGAAACCCTTCGTGCGAGTCCGACTTGCACTTGGCCGGTTTTTTACGAAATAAGCCAGCAGCTCCTAAAAACTATTCTATGTTGACCAAATCTTATGCTGAATGTTACTGCGAAAGTATAGTTTCGTTCATTAGACTTAAAGTCCTCATTGCTATTGGAGGGGAGCCAAACGCGTGCAGTTCGCGGTAATTGTTGCTTCTAGGACGATCAGAGCTGCCATAGAAGCCTCCTCATGCTGGCCGTACGATTCGGCTTACATTACCAAAAACGCACATGACCACACGCTTATTGAACGACCCAATGACATGCTTTAATTGTTTGAGTCAGCCGAATCTTAGGTATGGTATTAAATCAGTATTTGATTACTAGAAAAAAAACTGGCCAAGTGCGAGTCGGACTCGCGCACAAAGGGTTCCGTACCATTTTTTTTTAATTGTTATAGCGGCAACAGAAATACATCATGTGTAAACATTCAACTGTCTAGCTATCACGGTTCATAAGCTACAGCCCTGTGATAGACAGACATACAGACGGACAGCGAAGTCTTAGTAATAGTGTCCCGTTTTTACCCTTTGGGTACGGAACCATAAAAAAATGAAGAGGACATTTGGTATGAGCACAAATCACTATCATATCGTCTAAATATCAAACTGTCAATTTTGTATTGTAAGCGTCTAAAACACATCATCATTATCAATCCAAAGACCAAAATGGTATCTCAGTAATTTACAATATTATGTGTGAAGAATGAACAATGTCTCTGAAAATTGTAAAGATGTGTGTGTATGTGATGTGTGTACTGCATCACACTGTAAACAATAAACAGATTAGGATGAAGGACACGTTGTTTTAAAACATGCTGGAATAAAATATAGGGTACATTTCACCCCATAACTCAGCCCCCATAAGGTGCATAATGTGTAAACCGCGGTTATACAACCAGACAGACTTTTGGGACATTTTATATATGCGGTTGGAACATGTTTACCCAAAAATATAATGGTGTACATTTTTTTGTTACCTTTTCTTACTCATTTTAACCGACGAAAAAAGAGGAGGTTCTCAATTCGACATGTTTATATTTTTTGCTATTTTTTAGGGTTTCGTACCCAAAGAGTAAAAACGGGACCCTATTACTAAGACTTCGCTGTCCAAATTCAAATTCAAATTCAAAAATCATTTATTTCAATAAAATCACAAGGATCACTTTGAAACGTCTTAGGAACTAGGTGAAGCTACGCCGATTCCACGCGACCAAGCCTAGAAGAATCAGGCAACAAACACGGCTTGGGGTCTACCTTTTTTTTTTATGATCCTATCCTTAATGCTATGTAGAGCTCCAGTGTGGTGCCAATCGAACAAGGTGAAGGCTCAAACAAGAATAATAATTAAAAGTACCTACTACTCAAGTACGTACAACAATAAAAAAAATAACTAAAGAGCTTCAGCACAAATTCAAAAAGCAACACACGCTACACTTGATTTAGAATTAAAACTTACAGATAAAATAACTATTCCGTCCGTCTGTCCGTCTGTCTGTCAGTCTGTCTGTCATAAGGCTTTATCTCATGAACCATGATAGCTAGCTAGTTGAAAGTTTCACAGATGATGTAATTCTGTTGCCGCAATAATAACAAAATACTAAAAACAGAATAAAATAAATATTTAAGTGGGGCTCCCATACTACAAACGTATTTTTTTCCCGCTTTTTATAGAACCATCTATCTTTTTATTTGGTGATTCGATTTCGATGATTTTCTTTTTACTCCCTTTTTTTCTATTGTATAGAGAATAGTCTAAAGTTGGTCCCATTTAAATAATTTTTATGTAGGACTAATAGTTTCATCATAAAACTTAAAAAACTAATATCGTCCCTTGACAATTCGACTGGTCGAAACATAGTCGTCTATATACTCGTTAGCAATTGTAAACTGTCAGACACCTGCACTAGGGCAAGTGAATGTTCAAACAAAGAGACAAAGACAAAGAGGACAAAAAAAGGACAACAACACATACTTGTGATTGAAATAACTAAACTAACTAAACAACTTAACTATATAACTAATACTACTATATAAAATGTGTCACTATTTGGACGATACGTTGTCGATACGATAGTGGTTCGTGCTCAGGCCACAGCATGTAACTATATAATATACGTGGAAACCCTCAAGATTTTTGTTTATGTGATGTGATGATGTTATTTTCAAACAAACTTCAATCCTCGCTGCACCTTCGTAGAGTTTGAATTTCAGGAATTTAATTCTTAGTCCATCTCTACACACTTAAAGGAATAAACTCTCCAAATGTCGAGTTTCTAGGACCAGGGGTTTAGGCTGTGCGTTGATAGTCATTCATTTAGTCAGTCTGTCAGTCAGTGAGTCAGTCAGTCAATCGGATAATCAGTCAATTAGACCCAAGAGTTTCATTATATTTAGGAGATCATACTCGTAGTTTATACTATAGGCTTATGAAAATAGTAGTAGAAACGCAGGGAAAACGGAGTAATCCTAATTCCTTCAAAGGTATTTATTACATTTAAGTCACGAGCACTTCAGAGTAAATTAGTCTCAGAAGGCCTCACAATGTTACTTGTAAAATAACAATAAAATAAAACCGACCAAGTGCGAGTCGGATTCGCGCATGAAGGGTTCCGTACCATTATCTATAAAAAACGGCACAAAAATCACGTTTGTTGTATGGGAGCCCCACTAAAATATTTATTTTGTTCTATTTTTAGTATTTGTTGTTATAGCAACAACAGAAATACATAATCTGTGAAAATGTCAACTGTCTAGCTATCACGGTCCATGAGATACAGCCCTGTGACAGACAGACGGACAGGCAGGCGGACAGACAGACGGACAGACAGACGGACAGACAGACAGACAGACAGACAGATGGACAGACAGACGGACAGCGAAGTCCCTTTTGTACCCTTTGGGTACGGAACCCTAAAAAATACACAGACTCCGAATTTAAAACCTTCTATTTATTAAATCTGTGAATAATGTTAATAAACTCAAAGTCCCAAATTGAAAAACATCGTATAAATACATCTAAATCAAACAGAAAAAAGTTATTTGACATCGACTGGTATTTGCACAATTCTAAATGATAACGACTCGTATCGAAGTCGATGACAAAGGTCGTCCTCAGGGAGGCAGTCGCC
The DNA here is from genome assembly GCA_912999785.1 of Hydriomena furcata. Classification (NCBI taxonomy): domain Eukaryota; kingdom Metazoa; phylum Arthropoda; class Insecta; order Lepidoptera; family Geometridae; genus Hydriomena; species Hydriomena furcata. Next base: position 524,858 of record OU538834.1, on the reverse strand, counting down.
GCTATCCATTAAAAGTTGAATTAATGCGTGTGACTTCTGTTCGCTATCTACTCTCTGGAGGCAGAGGTTTGACGAAGGTGAGTCTTATACAGGCTGAGTTAAGTCTACTAGCAAAAACTGAAACTGAATGTTCAGATGATCTATTCATCATATTCTTCTCCTTTTCCACTTGATGTAGGGTCGGCCGCCTGACTGACGTTAAACAAAAAAAAAAAACGAAAGTAAAATTTTGGGGTATTTTTCAACTACATAGTTTTTTTTTTTTTTCAAAATCAGTCAAAAATAGTTTGTTTAATTCGGTTCATTAGCGGCCATTTTGGCGTCCTTTATTGCCTGTGAAATGGCTTATACCATAGAATTCCACAAAAAAAAAATCGTTTTTGGATTAGATACAAAAACAGTCACAAATTGAACATCCTTCAGGATTACGCAATTTGGTTTTTACATGGGGCATTGTTAGGGGTAGGTGTGCTTATGTCCTAAATATTCGGGAGTCGTCTTAATACACCCTGTATACATTTTGGAGGTGTTGCTGTTAGCATTTTGGGAAAGTTTTTATTATACACGAGATACATCAGAGCTTTGGTTTCAGTTCTGTTTTTTTTCTTATCCACCTTTTGGATGATGGTAAAAATAATGGTTGTTGTGATAATTTTAAACTCCATAGAGAGAGAGAGAGGGAGAGAATGAGAGAGAGAGATAATCCGTCTAAGAGTGTTTAATATGTGAAGATATTGTACTGATATCTAATTGTTTGAGAGATTTAAAACTGCAGTTTGCACTAATGAATAATATATGCATATTTTTGATATCTTAGATTACATTATTTCAATTTTCACGAAGTTCTCAAATTTTTTGATAATAAAATATGACCCATGTTACTCTCTGATAATGTAGCATTTGATAAATCATTTTTTTTTTTAAATTGGTCCTGGAGTTTTTTTGTTTATCCGGTACAAACAAAAATACAAATTTTACCTCTTTTTAAAAGTTTAGTTGTTAGGTAGTTCTAAAATTTAAGATTTTAAAGGCATCTCAGTCACAAAAAAGTTTTTTTTTTTGCAATTGGTTAATCAAAAGTTAAGTATTTGTTTTTAATAATAAATATTGATGGACATTTCACACAGCGCTTCATCGCAAATCTTGTACTATGTATGGGAATTAGATAAAAAAATAAAATAAAATAAATAAATAAAATCTAAGTAACACTTTGATTGTCTATGTAACTAGGTAAAACTACCTGTTCCTCGCCACCAAACAGAGGAAATGTTAGGCAACAAACACGACACACGTGCGTATTATTTTTTTCCTGAACCTTTTTACAAACGGTTTGTGATGCCAATCGGAAGGTGTGACCAATAATACAAATGAATAAGGAAATAAATAGAAAGAAATCAGAAGTTTCAGAGTATGTTCTACTAATATTATAAATCCGAAAACTTGTGAGGATGTTTGGATGTTTGTGCTTCTATCACGCCCAAACGATCCAACGGATTTTTATGAAAGTGGGTATGAACTGGGATATACATAGCCTAGCAATATCCTAGAATAGCAAATATACTACTTTTTTCCAGGTACCATGCAAGCGAAGCCGCGGGCGAAAAGTATATAATACAACAAAAACTGATTTGCAAATTATCAAGCAAATTTGACAAACTAAGTAGCTAAGTTATTGATACTTCTACTTCAATGGCTTGCTTTAAATGCTTAGTTAAAATCAATTATTATTACTATCAATAGGTTAATTTACCCTAAACCAAGGTCCAACCAAGCTCCTTTATAAGATCTAGGAAGCTCACATTCAATTTTCTTGTAAACCTAATGTCCTCGAGTCACATCCCAAACAAACACAGCCGAAACTGAGTTAATAGCTTAACAAGGACTCAGGACCATGATTAACTATTAGTTACTAAGCCGTGACCACAGATAATCTAGCAGTTTGTACAACCTGGATCCCAGATCAGATAGCAGTTAGTACGGCCTGGATCCCAGATTAGGTAGCAGTTAGTGCAGCCCGGGTCCTCATTGAATTTCAGGGGTACATTAAGGATGGCTTAAAACTTATGAGTTTGTTTGGAAATTTAGGGATGTTATGAGCATAATGTGAAGCTTAGTTGGGCTTAGCTTGCAATGTTGCAACTTGAACGTGTCCGGAACCTTTGAAGATGATAAATAAAACTTTGAGTAATAGTTTGAATAGTATCACTACTTTTACATAAATGATAGATTCACTCCAGTGAAAGCTCAATTTTATAATCATTAAATAAGTATTTTTTCAAAATATTTTTTTCTAGACAATTTTTTGAAAATCTATCACCTGTCACATAATTTTGCTTTGTTTTTAAAACTTGACAGGTACTGGATCACACCGGACAATCGAACAATCGGATACCAGTCAACAAATGGTCATACAATGGATTGTAAATTTTGAAGGACAACTTACAAACATACGAACTTTTGTAAATAAAAATATTCTGTAAAGTTTCAGTTTAAAAACAAATCAAAGTTTTTTCAATATTTTTTTTGACAGAATCGCTAGAATCTAAGTTACGAATAAAACTAATGCTATGCGTGCGGTTAAAGTAAATCCCGCCTCAAATTTACCATCTCAAATAACATAGAAGCGAATTCCAAGATAAACGCCTATAGATCTGAAACTCCGTTATCTTCGTGACGTACACCGAACGTGTACGAAACTTTAAAATATATCGACGTATCGACAGCTTTAAACCGATAACATATAGAACTATAAATTTACGAGTTAACTTCTATGGAGGATTTGAAAATAGTATTCGAATAGACGTGTTGGCCGAGTGGGAGGTACTCCGACTTTCAATTCGAAGGCTGTAGGTTTGAATTCTGACCTCAATCCAAATAATATTAAAAATGCGAAAGTTTGTGAGGATGTTTGTATGTTTGAAAGTCAATCAGGCCTAAACGACCAAACGGATTAAAATGAATTTGCTGTAGTATGTAGATAAAAAATCTGAATAAAAAATAGGGGTACTTAAGATGCTCCTAACTGATAAAAAAAACGCAAAAGGGATGATTTTGGCATAGATGGCGCTGGTGTGCAACAGATCTAGTAACATCGTCATAGCAACACACAAAATCTAATAATAAAAACAGTGTAAACAATAGGCGGCCTTATTGCTAAAGGCGCTATCTCTTTCAGGCTTATTCTTTAAGTACCACGCGAGCAAAGCCGCGGGCGTTAGCTTAAAGCGGATTCATAAAGTCTAATAGGGTAGTAGGTTGATTTAAACGGATATGATTAACATTAGTCCTTTTAGAATTTCCAGCAAAAGACTATTATATTTGTCCGCACCACCATTTTGTTAATTGTAAAAACTAAAACCTTTTACCTTGCGCAAACAATCGAAAGCGCTGTAATAGCTGTTAAATTGTTTTCGAAAGCGTATTGTGAGGGTTTTATCACAACAAAGCCGCTTTAGTGCTCGCTTCGTAAATACATCGAGCGGTGCAAAGCTTTAAGGTTCATTTACTGCAAGGGATTGCATTCTTTGTCGGTTTTATTTGATCAAACATGAATTACGTAGGCTTGACACCAATTATTACTATCCTCAGCATAGTTTTCATTCACAGGAAAGATTCAATACTTGGGGTTTCTGCCGATATTTTCTTTAGCAGTGTTGAACAAGTGTTAAAGAGTACATAGTTGGCTTTGTAGCTCAGTTGGTAGTAGCTCTGTCTTCTGCGCTGTAAGTTGTTGGAGGATGAAAATATAATGTTTGTAAAATAAAATAAATAAATAAATAGGATCACGACTGTAATCCCCTAAGTACGGTAGACATCCTCTCAGATCTCCAGACTCTTAGATCCATTGAAGATGTCTAGTGGGGGTAGTCAGAGGCACGTCCAAATATTATATTTGGCACATGCCCACATTTTGCAGTAGTTAGTATTCCATACGTGACAGGTAATGACAGTATAATGTTTGTTCCGTGTGTTATAACGTATCACTTCTTCAAACTTAAGAGCTGTGCTCTTGTTGGCGTAATTGATGCAGCTCTCTCCATCTGTTTCTCTTCAGCGCCGCCTCCTTAACTTCCTTATACGACACAACAGCTATCTTCTCCTTATCTGGCTCATGTAGCTTATTCGTGGCCTTCCTCTTCCTCTCTACCCTTCAACCTTCCCTTACGTTATGATCTTTATGAAACTGTCGTGCCCGTAGGGGGCCAACCATCTTCCCTCTTCTGTTCTCAATCGATTGTTAATAGGAGCCTCCTGTACTCTAAGTAAAACAGATACACCCTGTATATTGCTATTTGTAACGTGGGTACCACCTTTGAGAATAGCTTGCATAGTGCGGTCTCAGCGTGCCGAAACCGCATCGCACATTCTTCAGCAACAGTTTGTTGTAAACTGTTCAAGTCGCAACTTTTGCAGGCTCTCAACTCTTGATTAATTTTTAAGCTTAATGGGATTCAACTTTAATAAACCTGGCTACGTTAATAATGATTATGTTTAAATCGTGTTAATAAATAAAAAAAATCTAATTCATTTTTTTATATTGTTAACGAAACTAGGCTTTTTTTGTTGCTTTTTTTAGGTATTACCTCATATTTTGATAATTTTATATTATGTAGAGAGAATAGTCCACAAAAGTCGTCCTATTGAAATTTATTTATAGGACTAATCTGTTCCTTCACAAAAATTTAAAAACTAATATCGTTTTGACTTTTTGATTAGTCAAAAGTTATTATTATAATAATTATTGTTGTAAATACTTTTCTGTTATTACCTGCAGTGTATTTAATAAGCCAGTTATTACAATGCACTGTCGTAGCTGAAATTGACTGCATGTAAACATGAACAGCGAATATTGTTAATTAATTAATCAATCGACGAATTATATACTGAAAATCGGAATTGCACTGCGAAATTTACATTTTGGTTTAAACTGAAATAATAACAACACACAACGAAAATAAATAAATGCTATTGTGATATGATTTTACAATAACTTTATTTGGTATGAGTTTACATTGTATATGTTTGGTTTGAAATGAAATGAAAAAATATTTGCAAAATCAACAATACACGGTAGAACTATAAAAAAAAATATGTATAAACTAAGTTAGTGGTTAGTAAGTAACTTAGCAAATTACATAATTTTAACGAGTTTGTATGGCATTGTCAATTTCACTCAAAACGCTTCTGATCAATCAGCAGGGCTATTTTGTAAAAACATGATTATCATGTTAGGATGTTGAATGCGATACCTAATGTTAGAGAATACCTATGTATAATCTATACACTTTTCATAGTTCTTCATCTATACACTTTTTGCACCTATACCTACGCTATTGCGTAGGTATTATGTTGGAAGCGTAGGTATAGGTGTCTAAACAGCATAAAAAACGTAGGTATTATGACATTCAGTACCAATAAATATTAGTATGAATATCATAACATGATAATCATATTTTTACAAAATAGCCCACAGCTCAGTTGGTAGTAGCTCTGCCTTTTATGTTGAAGGTTGTAGGTTGGTTCCCTCCTAGGATTAACATTTGTGTGATGAACATAGATATTTTTTATATGTCTGGGTGTTAAGGGGCTCCCAGTCGACGATTGCTCTTTTTCAAAACGAAAAAAGAAATACTTCTGAACAAGCCACATCTCCTATTTTTATAAGTATATTACTTCAGGTTCCTACCTAGATTTCTATTAAGCTGAAAACATAATAGCAGAAACTTTTCACGATAAAGATATTATTTCAAAATGATACGTTTTAGAATTTATGATCGAAATATTTTTTTTATACCTACTATTAAAATCAACTTGTGATTTATTGTTAAAGATAGGTAATATGTAGATCTAGATTTCTATTAGAATAGATTTTTGATAAGTAATTATACATAATTTATATCATTAATTTATTCGAAAAGCTATACGCGCCGACGTGTGTTTGTCGTCATTGCAGCGGTCGGTAGGATTATTTATCGAAGTGATTAAAGATGGCTACATCTTTATTCACATATACTGTACATTAAAAAATAGGAGATGTGGCTTGTTCACAAGTATTTCTTTTTTCGTTTCGAACAAAAACAATCGTGGACTGGGAGCGCCTTAATATGTAATATGTATGTATTTACAAAAAGTATACATAAATATTCTATCAGTTATCTAGAGCCCGTAGTACAAGCTTTGCTTAGTTTGGGGCTACATGGCGCTGTGTGTAAAGTCCACTAATGTTATTATTGTTATCATATTACTTTAAGAACTCGGTTGGTAGCTCTGCTTTCAGCGCTTTGCTTAGTTTGGAACTAGAGGGCGCTGTGTTTGTCGACCAATATTAATTTATAAAAAAATTGGATACAATACATGTTTTCAAAATTTACTTAGGAAGATACATAACGATTTTCTTGATGTAGGTACACACATCAAGACAATTGAATAGGCAATTGTGTATTAGTGCGTTCTGAGGTGTGTGCGTGAGTGAAATGATCCTATGTCAGCTGAATTGCCGCAATACAAGAGGCACTGGTTTTGAGATGAAACCATAGAATTGTTACTACTCCCATGTGTTAAGTGTAGTTAATCTGAGTTATGGCCGTACCGTACATGCTAACTACTGCAAAATGTGAGTATTGTGCCAAACATCATGTTTGGACGTGCATCTGAACCCTTTAGGTATCTTCAAGTATCTGGTCGCCTTGAGATCTGGGAGTATGTCTACCGTACTTAGGGATTACAGTAAAATAAAAGAAAATCATCTAAAATAAAAATTTTAAACAATATTAGTTACCTATTTTGCTGTTATAATAATTATTTATGTGATACTCATTAAAGTAAGATAAGGAGATAATGATGATGACTTGAAAATGAAAAAAACCGGCTAAGTGCGAGTCGGACTCGCACACGAAGGGTTCCGTACTATTATCAAAACGGCATAAAAATCACGTTTGTTGTACGGGAGCCCCACTTAAATACGAGTATTGATTTTATGCTGTTTTTAGAGAAATACATCATCTGTGAAAGTTTCAACTGTCTAGCTATCACGGTTTATGAGATACAGCCCCGTGACAGACAGACGGACAGACGGACAGACGGTTGAATTTCGGAAGTTCATTTCTTAGTGTACCCCTACATACCTAACGAAATACACCCTCCAAATTTCAAGTTTCTAATACCAGTAGTTTAGACTGTGGGTTGTCAATCAGTCAGCTAACGGAAGAGTTTTAAAATAGAAAATAGCATCTCAAAAATCGTGTGATACTTACCTTTAGGGTTTCTACTAGTTTTATATAAAACTAGCATTTAACCGCGACTTCGTCTGCGTAGAATCTGAAAATCAATGTTTGACAACTGTATAGTAAAACACTGAAATTCCTGAAAATCAAAAGAAAATTTTGAAAAAAAAGTAGCCTTATACGTTACCAAATATTAAACCATCTCTGTATAAAATTTCGTCGAAATCGGCCCAGTGGTTTGGCAGTGATACGTCACAGACAAACAGACATACAAAGTTACTTTCGCACTTATAATATTAGTAGGTATGCTCGTACATGGCACGGACCTACAATGATGTTTAAACATCCAACTTGTCATAAACATTATTTTAAGGTGAATTTACGTCTGTTCTCACACACCCTATCTTCCATGTAGAACAGAGCCCAACGCTATCCAAACTATGTTCAACTAACTCAATTATATGCGTAGGTACTAATTTGGCGGTACAACAAACAAGTTCCGAGTTCCAGAGGTTTAGGGCATCGACCACCACCGCCTATAGACTCCTCATGCAAGGCGAACATTTTCTCACAACACATTCGGCTTTTACTACTTGCGCGGTACACGACGCGACCCGCGGCGCGCGGCGTGCTGTGACATTGAACCAATCAGAATATATTTTTCACCGCTCGCCTTGACCCGCACACCTGACAGAATTGTTTGTTTGAAGAAATGAAGGCATTTATTGTAAGCCCAACTGTGTTTGTTTATAAATAACTGATAGAATACCGATATAATTATGTTATTCGTGTTCGTGATCTGCAAACTAGTGTTTTGTTTTGGGAAATGGTTGAAACATGACGTAAAAAAAAGGTATTTTAATAGATACTAGTATTATGTAAGTACACAATATTCAAAAATAAACAAGGATCTAAATAAAGAATATGGCGAAAGATATAAATATAAATAGGCGTCTATTGGGCTATGTGGTCGATGGTTTTGGGTACGCCTTTGACATTTCAATGACAGACACCAAAGATTTTGAGAAGTGGGTTTTGTGTTCATAATTTGGAAGTGTGTGATTTGAAATACCTTTATACTCGGTGGGTTATTAATTACTAGGTCTTGTCAACAGCTTCGCTTAGTAGTGGATAAAAAGTAGCTTTTACGCTATTCTAGGATATAAGCTATGTATATTACAAGTTTTATCCAATTCCGTTCAGTCGTTTGGGCGTGATTGTGCCAAACATCCTCACAAACTTTCGGATTTATAATATTAGTAGAATTTAACATGTAATAATAGTAGGTTTTTAGGTATTTACAAAAAAAGTAAGTATATTTAAGTATTCTATCAGTAATATCTATTTAGTTCTAGCCTTGCTTAGTTTGTGGCTAGGTGGCGATGTAGGCCAATATTGATGTATTTATGTGGCCAAGAAATAACCAGTGATACTAAAAGCCGGTGAACTCTGCCATTTTCTCTGAACCACGAGACGACAGCGTAACGACAAAGACTCCCTGGCAGGGTGTAGTTAAAAATAGTTTCCAAACTACATTTTGCGAAGCGTTATGACAAAGTGTACTTGAAGACATGAAATTAGTGTCGGCTATAAAATCAAACGCGTCTGATGAAAGGCTGCGGTCACACTGTATTGTAACTATGTAAGCTAACATTTTAAAATATCTAAAAAATATATATTACCAAATAATATTAAATAATTACGTTTCAAAAACTAAAAACAAAACCGACTTAATTTTAATAAATAAAAATTGTAGTGCTTTAAAATACATAATGAAAAAACCCAGGGGCCCTGTTATCTGTACCTTATAGGTGGTTCAAATTTGTGACGTCAACTCGGTGTATGCCAATGAAAGAAGGGCAAGGTCTATAGTTGAAAACCACTATCAATGCCCACAAATTTTGGAGTTTTCTCTCGATTTCCCTGGGATCCCATCATTAGATGCTGACTTGGTGGTAATGAATGGGACCACCTCGGAAGTATAGGATTTCAAATAAAAAAATAATTTTAGAAATCCGTCCACAAACGCCGGAGAAATCGAGGAACATACACACAAAAAAAAAAATACTGGCGATTTGAGAACCTCCTCCTTTTTTTGAAGTCGGTTAAAAATTATATCATCTGGGTCAGTCTATATAGTTATCCATTTATCAAAGCATCACCTATAAGTATATATTCCGCGTTTTTTGTAGATTTTAACCAAAAACTTAAATCAAATAAACAGCTCCATCTCAAAACACAATAACATTCCCGCTGTTAAAATTTCTTCTAAAACGGTCGGCTAGTAAATAGATGTTTATTTATTTGCATCACTTGTGCATTTTACACAGCTCCTACAAATAGTGTAAGTAGGTAGTAGTAAGTAGTAGTACCTAGCCGATCGTTTTAGAAGAAATTTTAACACCGGGAATGTTATTGTGTTTTGAGATGGAGCTGTTTATTTGATTTTTTCTTTCAGTCTCGCATATTTAAGATTTTGTTTAAATAAATAAATAAATACTGGTGGACCTTTATGCTAACTACTGCAAAAATGTGGGCATGTGCCAAATATAATGTTTAGATGTGCTGTGACTGCTCCCACTAGATATCTTCAAAGGATCTAAGCGCCTGGAGATCAGAGAGCCAGAGACCAACTGAGCTGTGAGGCCAGTCAATACCAATTGCAAATACCTTTTGATTTTGACTTTGAGTATGTTCGTATAGATGTGAATGCGCCCAGTGAAGCAGTCGGTAATTCTCTATCGCGGCCAACGAGGCAACTTTAATGAAATTCCCGCTGCTCTCCGAGTAGGTGCCTACCACCGCACTTGTGTTTTTAAACTAATACCGGCAAAGCCTTAAGATTCAACACAAGTTTCTTCATTCAAAGCAATCTTTGTTAGTTTTAAAAACTCGTAAGTTACGTAAACTACGTGTACTTTATATAAAAATAAAAGTTTTTTTACAGTTAATGAGTTCTAATAGTATGGGGCTGAGCGGTGCGGTGTAAAATATAGATACATCAAAAAATTGTTGAAAAAACTGCGTTGTAGATTGTGGGTTCGATTCCTACCCAAGACAAACATTTTGTGTCATGAACAATGAAGAACATAGATGTCTGTTCTGTGTTCTTTTATGTACAACTAGTGACCCGCCCCGGCTTCGCACGGGTTTAATACGTATTAACCTTCCTCCTGAATCACTCTATCTATTAAAAAAAACCGCATCAAAATCCGTTGTGTAGTTTTAAAGATATAAGCATACATACAGACGCGGGAAGTGGGAAGCGACTTTGCTTTATACTATGTAGTGATTAGTATTTGCAAAAAGTATATAACTACTGCAAAATGTGGGCATGAGCTTTGGTCATATTTGGATATATTGCTACCCCTTTCAAATATCTAAGAGCCTAAGGATCTGAGAAAATGTCTACCCTACTTGTTAATTATAGTCGTAATTCTATTTCATTTCATTTTCATTTTATTTATGTATTTTATCAGTTATCTGAATTCCATAGTACAAGCTTCGCTTAGTTTGGGGCTACATGGCACTATCTAAAATATCCACCAATACATCCTCAATTATATAAAACAATTAGCTAGTTCTCATAGTTCAAGCTTCACTTACTTTGGTGGTAGATGGCGCTATGTGAAATGTCAACGAAAATATATGAAAATAAAAGTTCTCTCAATAACCACTGTCATATAATCATTGCGGTCAAACATCAAACCATTTGCGATGAGCGAAATAAAACCAATTGGAATCCAATTAACGGAGAGCCAATTACACATGGCTGCAATCAGAACAGGTTCATTTAAGTGATTGTCAGTTGATCACAGTTGTCTGAAAATTCAATTAATTTTGACGAGATTTAGGCGAAAAAATTTATAAATACTTAAGGCGCTCCCTGTCGACGATTGTTTTTGTTCGAAATGAAAAAAGAAATACTTCTGAACAAGCCACATCTCCTATTTTATAATGTATAGTATATGTGAATAAAGATGTACCCATCTTTTATCACTTCGATAAATAATCCTACCGACCGCTGCAATGACGACAAACACATTTCGATCATAAATTCTAAAACGTATCATTTTGAAATAATATCTTTATCGTGAAAAGTTTCTGCTATTATGTTTTCAGCTTAATAGAAATCTAGGTTTGTTAAGGTTTCTTGTTTAATTAGGAGATGTGACATGTTCAGAAGTATTTCTTTTTTCGTTTCGAAAAAGAGCAATCGTCGACATACAGCCCCTTAATCATTCCAATGGCAATGTGTACTTTTCTATAACAAAATCCCAAATGAAATGCAAAAGCTCTCTATTAGCAAATTTAAAAACTTAATTAAACGTAAACTATGCAAAAAGGCTTAAATATCTGATTATTTAAACGACAAAAAAGCCTGGACTGCTCCAACTCGCTCTATCAATAATAATTAAGATTCATTTTGTATTAAACAATGACAAAATTAAATTAAACTTAACTAAATTTGACGATTCAATTGATCCAAGTGATTTCAATGAATAAACGCTTTTTGATTTTGTTTTTCTTTTTGAATATTATTCTTGTAGAGTGCTGAAAAATACATTTATAGATATAAATAAATAAATAAATAAATATTGGTGGACATTTTACACATCGCCATATAAGTAAGTAGTTTAAGTATGTACCACCGAAAGTTGTCTATTAATTCCAGCACAAAACAGCTCAGTCCTAACTATTAGGACGCGTGCTCACTGGCGCGCTTACTTAGATACCAAGTTCTACACACTACTAAGAACATGGCATTTTGAGATGAAAATTATTAATAGTGTGTAGATTGTAAACTCCTTTAATCATTACGTTCTTAGGTGTTGTAGAATTTTTTAACAGTTTTTATAAATTTACGATAAACATGCAAATGGACATTTTTTGGTTCATTCGTTAATAATTGTTTTTTTTTCATCATTTTGTTAATTTTGATGTTATACACAACACTTCTTGTACCTGTAAATACAAGTTTATAACAAGTTCATCAATCCATTACGTCTTCGATTGGTTACGCCAGTGTACATCATTTGTAGGGAACTTTACTCGCGCCGAATATACAGCCAATATGTAAAGGAATGTACGAATTTCACTTCTATGCAAAATTATTATGTCACAATTATACAACTATAACTCTTGTGTAATATGACTGTCTTGTCATTCCTTGAACAGAGGTATTTCATAAAGGATCTTCATTACAAAACAATGGCTTAAACTTTTACAGGTTTTTAGGTTCGAAAAAAAATGTGATCATGACTAATAAAACCCAAGTACGGTAGACATTTCAGATCTTCATGCGGTCAGATCCTTGACGACATCAAGATGTAGCTAGAGGCATATCCAAACAATACATTTAGCTTAAGCTATTTTGTAGTAGTTAGCACGGGGCAGGTTACAAGCCCATGACCGCTTATAAGAATATTAACTGGTTTTATCACAATGTTTTTCTTCACTGTTTCGAGCACACAACATGTTCATTATAATAATTGCAACGAATAGAAAAATCAATGAATGCAATTTCTAAGTAGTTTTTTATTTATTTTGTCTGTCATTTTGTCAATTATTATACCGGACAGATTTTAATGAAACTCGACATAATAATAACTTAGGCGCATCGACCACATGAGCTAGAGTCGAGGCGGTGTCGAGATGGAGTCGCGGCACAGGCGAGGCGGAGGCGGCTCGGAGTCGAGGCGAATCGCCGCGCCGACTCTAGCTCGTGTGGGCAATGAGCTTTCTAGAATAGGCTTGAGGATAATTTTTATTACAGCTAGTTTATTATATAAAATTACGTCACCCAACGGTTACCGCTACTCTAACTACCCGTAACTGGTAAACTTTCGTTAAATCCCAACTACATAGCTTAGCTTGAAGCGTTGAATTATATATAATACTAGCTGCTCGCCCCGGCTTCGCACGGGTGGTACCTGGATAAAAAGTAGCCTATGTTTTATTCTGATGTATAAGCTATATAACTGTAAAGTTTTATTTTAATGCATTCAGTAGTTTTTGCGTGACGGAGTAACAAACACACACACACTCACTCACTCACAAACTTTCACATTTATAATATTAGTAGGATAGTACAGTTCTGTGTCTAAAATTTCATATTAATCAAGTCCCCTGTATAAATTGTCTCACTGCTATTTAGTTTCGGTAGCTTTGTAGCAGTTTTTTTGTCTTTTGTCTGTTTTGATTAGTGACAGTTGTGGTTCGTTATACCTCTAGATATATACCTCTCTTGCCCACAACCAAATAATTCACGCTTTTTTATATATAAATAATAAAAAAATATCGCTTAACCTTATCAAAAACCTTTGCTTAACCTAAAATATAGATAAGTACTATATTCCATGTTGTTTAAAAACTAAATATTTTTTTGAATATAAACCGTTTATTTGAAAATTAAAATGTTGAAATGCCCACAACCAGGTCTCTTGCCCTACCTACTACTACAAGTAGTAATACTACTGAAGTAGCGCGTGGAGATTTAAGAGGTAGTCTACAGACCTACTTGTAAATTTACAGTCGTGAGTAATTTCTGTTGTAGCTTGCAACCTGTCACGTATGGAATGTTAACTGCAAAAATGTGTGTATTGTTCCAATATTGTGCCAAAAACATAATGTTTGGGCGTGCCTCTGACTACCTCCCTTAGACATATTCAAGGGTCAAATATGAGCGTGTGTCGAATAATATTTGGACATGCCTTTGACATCTCTTAGACAAATTAATTGTCAAAATAAATTCCCGCTGTCCCCGTTGATGGGGACACGGTCACCGGGGACAACGACACTACACTAAATTCAAGAATCTGGACTCTTGTAAATCTGAGGGGATTTTTACCATACTTGGGGATTGCAGTCATGATAATATTTTATATTCGAACCTATAACCTTCGGATCGATAGTCGAGGTACCTCCCACATGACCAAAACGGCTTTTTCACATTTCCAATAAGTACAAAGTAGCAAAAAGCTAACTACCCGAAACAAATTCCCGGAAACCAAACTACATTTGGAAACCGGAACTTCGACTGGACACGTTAAACTTTTACAATACAGTTCGGTTCATTTATGTAAATAGCGGGGTTTGATCTGACTTTTCAAATTATCCTCTTATGTATTTTGTAGTTTCTACCATTAATATAGTTAGTATTTTAGTTATATCTGAAACGTTTATTATTGCAACCCTTGTACGAGAATCCTTTCATAATGAAACAGTGGAAATCCCCGCAAGTTTTTCATTTCAAGGTTCCGTACCTAAGACTTCGCTGTCCGTCTGTCCGTCTGTACCTATATCTATCACAAGGATGTATCTCATGAACCGTGGTTGCTAGACAGTTGAATTTTTTACAGATTATGTATTTATATTGCCGCTATAACAACAAATACTAAAAACAGAATAAAATTAATATTTAAGTGTAATAAAAAGCTTCCATACAACGTGATTTTTTTGCCGTTTTTATAGATAATGGTAACCCCTCTTTGCGCGAGTTCGCACTTGGTCGGTTTTTTAATAGACTACAACCCCCGCTGCATAACGCCCACAATTCAGTAGTCAGCATTAATTACGTGACAAATCAGCAAGCCTATCGCCGCTTATAAGAATACTAACTGATTTCTTCATAATATTTTCATTCACCGTTTAGAGCATGTTAAAATATACATTTTGAATATTACTATTTATTCACGCGCTGACGGGGTTCAAACCCACAACCTTTGGATTTAAATCCTCTCAGACCTCCAATCACTCAGATTTTTAGAGACAATAAGGCCGGTGCAAAACATAATATTTGCTTATAGCTGTAGCTAGATATCAAACATTATATAGTATTACTAGTGAAAACCTCGCGACTTTATTCCCGTGATGTTTTTTTTACGTCACCCTCGTATGGGTCGAATTTTGGAAACTCCTTTCTTAGTGCACCTCTACACACCAAAAGAAATACACTCTCTTATCCTCCACTTCGACTCAATCTCCAAACCGTGTTTTGGTCGTTTTAGGGCCGATTTTTCAATCATCAGATAAGTGTTAACTGTGGAATAAAATTGCAATTTTCCATACGATATGTCAAATTTATTCAACAGTTGGCCCTTATCTGATGATTGAAAAATCGGCCCTAGTTGATAAAGTTATCTCGAGTTT
Organism: Hydriomena furcata; assembly: GCA_912999785.1. NCBI lineage: Eukaryota > Metazoa > Arthropoda > Insecta > Lepidoptera > Geometridae > Hydriomena > Hydriomena furcata. The sequence goes on along the minus strand of OU538834.1, from coordinate 509,484 downwards.
GCCTCTAGTCGAGAATTCCTTAGTCAACAGAACTGTCAACTCAAGGTACCTCGAGATGTCCCTTGACATTCCTCGATAGCTTCTGAACGACGCATACGTGTGACAGTTTGTTTGATGAAAATCTCCTAAGACATAATGACGTAGTTGAGGAACCTCCAAAATATCGATTTAAGACACCAAACATGAGGTACTTTTCGAGGGAGATTCGAGGGGCCTCGAAAGAGAGAGTCAAGGTAGTTTCGAGGTAACAACTAATAATATGGGAATAAGTGTCTAAGACCAGCCAGCGGTTTAGGTTGTGCGTTGATGATAAGTCAGTCAGTTAGTCAGTAACGCAAGAGTTTAATATATTTAGATTTAAGTAAATAAGGGTCGAGGTAGACGATGCCTACGTATTACCTATTAATTAAATAAAGACAAAGTTCAAATATTCAGAAGTTCGCAACCGCCGACCACCGAGTTTGTTAGAATATTAATTTTAATAGCTGTCTCAAATTAATTTTGTGGTTCATATTCGAATAACAAATCAGTAAGCCGTTTTGAACTATACTCCAATTTTGAGAATTATTTGAATAATTACTTTTAAGATTTTCAGTGGAATATACGAAAGGTACTAATTATATTATTATTATTATTTGTAGGGATAATAACTTAACAATTCATTTTCTCACAATGAAAAGGATATCCGAATAGCTATAAGCCATCGAAAACATAACTTGTAAAAGAAGCCAAGTCTCGCAACTTCTTCTACCGTAAAAAGTTGTGAGATCCATGTAATTGGTACCAAGTCGGTTAATTTATTCAGTCCCTGTTTGAGGGTCCTTCTGTCTTAAGTTATTACGTAATTAGCTACCTAAGAACATCTTTACACAATTACACTAGTAACATAAAATTACTTTATGTTTTAAATGACTGATTGATATTTGGAGACGATTACTAGTGGACTTACGTAATCAGGCTGGTTAATCAGCTTGGAAAGCACTGCGCATAGCTTCAATGTGATAAAAACTTAAACCACTTCGGTTTCAGACATTATGTAAGTTGTTTCGCCGCCGGTCACGTCCGCAAAATGTCACAGGTGCGTTTCAGAATTGAATCCGCACCCATCCTGGTACACTAACGGTTTGATATTGCAGTTTTGTTTAAAGTTATATGACAACTGTAATAATGATTTCACTACGATATAAGTTCGTTATATGATATGGTTGGAGAATTTAATTAAAAATAAAAATAAATAGGATCACGACTGTAACAGTAATCCTCAAGTACAGTAGACATCTTCTCAGATCTCCAGGCGTTTAGATCCTTGAAAATGTCTGGAGGGGGTAGTCAGAGGAATCATTATTAATTATTTAATTAGAGATTAAATATAAGGTACATTAAAAGTGGAAGCCCAACTTTGTTCAAGTGAAACTATTTTCAATCAGACATTAACTGCTGCACCCTCTTAAGGGTAGAATTTCTAAAATTTATTCTTTGTGCACTACTATACACCTTAAAGAATATAATATATACTCCAAATTTCAAGTTTCTAGGATCAGTGGTTTAGGCTGTGCGTTGATAGATAAATACTGTTTTAATATAACTTAAATAGCTTGTGGTAAGGCCTACTCGAGATTGATGTACTTGGATAGAAAATAAACCCGAAAAAACTCTCAGGATTTATAAAAAGCGCAAAGCCCTAGATTCGCAGAATAACTTCAGCCAGGCACGAGCTGGACTTGCAAAATAAACGAGATGAGTATAAACATTGGACTATAAAACAAATGGACAAAAAATTACGATTTTACAGACTGCTCTCAAACGTGTTTTTGATTCTTAACCTGACAGTCATGCAGGACGATTATTTTTAGCTGCGCATATCTTTGTTCCTGGTGATACGATTTCGATGCTTTTTTTTATTTTGTAGAAAATAGTCCGGAATAGTAGTTGGTTTTGTTTAAGACTCTTCGATTGATCGCAACATTTTCGTCGGCTTTCTTTATAGTTTTTTTGACGTAATTATTAAAAAAAGTGCCTCCAATATTATTCATTACACTTATCAATGTTTACATCTTTAATACATATTGACTGGCTCAATTGATCATTAACAAAAGCAATAGATGCCGTGATTGGAATTAACAATCGCTCCGATTGGCTTCGTAAACGATTAAATGCGTCAATATGTATCCTAACTGCGTCAATATGTATCTTCTCTATTCTATTCTACAAGGAAATGCTGACTTTTCGTGTTCAATTTTTTTTCCCTGATTGTTGTTACTACTTGTCACAATTCTGCCAATTTCTGTGTCTTATTTTAGTCTGTAAACCTTATAAGCGATAGTGGTATAAAAATATGGCTTTTTATAGTTATAGAGAGAATCGACTGTAGATTATAATGTTTATCCAAGATTATGACTTTACGTTGAAAAATGTCATGTGAAATTATTTTCAAATTCATCACACCATCAACACATCGATGATGTTTTGTGGCAGAAATACGAAAGGTATTTCTTGAACTCTATAAAGATTTAAGTAAAGATAAAGTAGGTTGTGATATTTCCAACAAATCCCGGGTCCATGATTAAATCCTCAAAGGCATAAACAAAGTAGAAGCCTTAAATTTGAATCCTGGCAAAACTTCAAACATTTAGTTACTCGACCTTCAGAAGCAAGCATTACACTCTTGTTACTTAGGATTTTACTTAAGAATTTAAGTCTGAACTTTAAGTTACTTTGGGATAGATTAATTTTGGAATTGCGTTCTAGTTTTTGGAACTTTTGTCAAAATCTATCGAAATCCTTGTAATAGTTTGAGCAAGAACATTCATCAATTAAACAAAGATTGATTAAAATTAATTAGATACAACAGTAGAAGTTAATTTATGTCCATTTAAATAATATATAATAAGAACCGATATAATATTTAAATGGACATCAGATTTCTTTATTAAAATAGAAATAATAAAAAAAACGAAAATAATAAAACAGCAACTTTGTAAGGATTGTGTTTTTACTAGCTGCAAATGTGCCAAATGTAATATTTGGATGTGCTTCTGACAACCCTCTTTAGACGTCTTCAGAGATCTGAGTGCCTGGAGATCTAAGAGAATGTCTACCTTACTTGGGGATTACAGTCGTGATCCTTTTTATTTTTTTATTGCAGTATTACTCGACTGTAATAGACTGTAGAGTAGTACTGTTTTAATTCTACTTTAGAGCTTGTGGTAAGGGGGCTGTTCCGTTTTGTGTGAAACTGTGTAACATCGCGTAGCACACCGGAATATGCTCGAACGCACAGATGGCATGTTCAATATTCCCAAATCCGACGACCGTAACGACTGGGATGCTACATCGCAGGCCTTATCACATCCACATAGCTGACTTATTTTTAGAAACTTTGAAGTTTGATTGTCGTTTTGGTAAAGCATGATATCACGACGAACCGATATCCTTTGGAGTAAACGTGTTCTGGAGTGGAGACCACTCTGAGGCAAGCGAAGTGTTGGACCTCCTGCAACCAGGTGAAGCGACGATTTAAGAAATGTCGCCGGAAAGGAAGGGATGACAAGAGCCGAAGACCGGGCTCAGTGGAGCTTCTTGGGAGAAACCTATGTGATGATGATGATGAAGATGAAGAATGAAATCAAGCTAATGGAGGCTCAAAGCTCGCGACGGTGACTGATCTTGCCGCTACTCCGCCAGTCAGCGCTGACCCTTACAATAAACACAGTTTATAACGTAGGGGATGACAACTATAAAGTTTTTTACGATAGCAGCCTCTGCGAGACGCACTTAAACCATTTACTCACACCTTCCTCCATCAACGGCCCTTTTATTTGCCACCACCAATCACCTCGTAGTACAGTCAGAAACTAAAGGCGCTGAACACGAATTCACGAATTATAATAGCATCTAAACATTCCATTAAAAGTTATGTAAAAAAAACGAGGGGACTTTTTACAAAGCGCCATCTAACCTCAAAATGAGTAAAGCTTGTACTATAGAAATTTGTAAATACATACATATATACACCCCAATACAGAACAGACATCTACATATTTATTTGTTTGCGATGTTTTATTCTGGGTAGGAATCGAACTCACAACCCTATACTGTAGAAAGCAAATTTCTTATATTTCATTTAAAGTTAGATAGATAGATAGATAGAAAACTCTTTATTGCACACCACATAACAATAACATGAAAAAAAAAGCAACACAAACCAACATTGGAGTACAATGGGCGGTCTTATCGCTGGGAGCGATCTCTTCCAGACAACAAGTTAAGATATTATTAAAATTATTTCGTGCTCAATGACTTTAGTTGCTGACTCTACTTTACGCAGATGAACCAAGAAAGAACCAGGGACACGGGGAGTGAACGAACCAGAGTGTGAGAATAGATACTATAGGAGGGGGCAATTTTATGATTAAGTAAGGGCATTTTTAGGGTTCCGTACCCAAAGGGTACAAACAGGTACGGGTAAAAACAGAACCAACCGAACAGACGGACAGACGGAGTTTTAGTAATAGACTAAAACTCCGTTTGTCCGTCTGTCTGTCTGTCTGTCTGTGTCTGTCTGTTTGTCTGTCAACAGGCTGTATCTCATGAACCGTGATAGCTAAACAGTTGAAATTTTCACAGGTGATGTATTTCTATTGCTGCTATAACAAAAAATATTAAAAGCTGAATAAAATAAATATTTATGTAGGGCTCCCATACAACAAACGTGTTTTTTTATAGATAATGGTACGGAACCCTTCGTGCGCAAGTCCGATTCGCCCTTGGCCGTTTTATTTTACATCTTTGGTTACATTATAAAAGTTTTTGTAGGGATCGCTATTTTGTTCTAGAAATAAATAATAGCTTATGTTACTCAAAGATAATTTAGCATTCTGATAGTGAAATAATTTTTGAAATCGCTCCAGTAGTTTTTGAGTTAATTCGTTACAAAAATAAAAAAAATTATAGACAAAGACATTTGCTAGTTTTGGCTTCGAAGAGCGTCGTCTTGATCACTCATAACTTTGAGTTGTATGTGATGGAGACAATGAAGTAGGATTAAGACTGTTGTAGATAATCCCCAAAAACAGTAGACATCTTCTCAAATCTCCAGACGCTCAGATCTTTGAATATGTCTAAATGAGGGTGGAATCCAAAAGTGGCGCTTAGACCGATAGACTTTTGATAAGGTTTATAGATGAAACTGATAGCAGCCGAGTGCGTTTGAAAAGGCAATTCGAGAGATACACGCTTTCCATGGTTTTAAATAAAGGTATGCACTGTCCACAACTACGCGACGATTAAATCATTGGCAACCGCTTGATCACAGTGTCAGATTGAACGTAGCTGTTAAAGTAGAAATCAACTGTTCTCAGTAGAATAGTATATCCTTTCTTATGTATATTCCTGAGTAAAAAGTACAACCAAATTGAGGACCTCCTCTTTATGAAGTTGGTCAGAAATAATAAACTTTAAATAAATCAATATAAATATAAAATAGATAGGATCGTGATTGTAAACCCGAAGTAGACATACTCTCAGATCTCAAGGCGCTTAGATCCTTGAAGATGTCTAAAGGTTAGTCAGAGGCACGTCCATGCCCGCATTCTACAGTAGAATTCGTAATAGATTGAATGCCCATTGCCTAAAAACAGTGATTGGTTTCAATCAATTATTTTCAAGCAACTTTACCTAGAGAAATTACATTCGTTTTTTTGCAGCCGTTAGCCAACATTATCCGAAGTTTGCCCGCGAGGGGGCCATTGGGGGTAATTCGGGGATTTTTTTAATAAAACTTGCCCCGTTATTCAGGTTGGCTGAGACCACGGTTTGTTTACAAGTAGTGATGTGGATTAGTGTTCGGCTTTTTGTTTCCAAAGAACAAAGAAATTTGCGACATTCTTTAAGGTTATCTTGCACAAGAGGATTTTTTCTGTCGATAGTGTTTTCTTATTACTATCCATTTAGAAGATCCTATTTTTTTGTAATTATTGCCTTTTGTTATTATTTACATCCAACGACCGTCTAGTAAGAATGAGCACATAAAATGAAATGCAAATGAGATAGGACCACGACTGTAATTCCCAATTATATCCAATTATAATTATATCCCAATCTCTTATTAGTCATCTTCAATCATGACTAATAAGAGTAGACAGAGGCATGTCCAAATATTAAATTTTGGCACATTCTTACATTCTTCAGCACATAGAGTTCCATTATATATGACAGGTTGCTATCACCTAAGAATATTAACAATAACTGGTATCCTTACTATCTTTGCCTTCACCGTTTGAAATATTAATGCGCATAATATGAATACCTACATTTTTGATTGGAAAAATCCAATGATACACAGTCGGGATTCAAACCAAAGTCTTTCGGATTGACAGTCAAGATACCTCCCACTCATCCAACACGGATTTTTAACAAGAATTTTTCGGACAAAAACACCTTTTTTTTCGGTTTAAAAAATACTTTGAAAACAAGTTTTTTTTTTAAATTCGGTATCGGTTTCTTGCCGAAGCTTTGCTCTACAGTACTACACGTCAACAAACACGATAATATCCGGCACCGGCGGGTTTATGGGCGAACTTGCGCGATTTGATAGCCGCATAATCAAATCAAAGGGGACTTGTTCTGAGTTAGGTCACCATAGTCTATTTTATTCGTATAAATTTAAGATAGCTTCTATAACGGTGACCTCGGTCACGTAGCGAGCGAGTGTATGACTTAGATGCTAGATAAATTCAAAGTCAAAGTCAAATTCCCATATTTTTAGTTGTAACCTCGACTCTACCTCGAATCAAACTCTTTCGAAGCGCCTCGAATTCCTCTTAAAACTTACCTCATGTTTGGTATCTTAAATCGATATTTTACAGGTTCCTCAGAGTTTTCATCAAACAAACTGGCACACGCATGCGACGTTCAGAAGTAGTAGAGAAATGTCAACATCTCGAGGTACCTTGAGTTGACAGTTCTGTTAACTAAGGAATCCTTGACTAGATGTAAACTGAGGTAATTTTATCAACTAAAGCTACTAAAACGCGGTTTCAAGTCGAGTCGAGGTGAAAATATTTTGAAGTGACAACTAAGAATATTGAGAAAAGTCAGAATTTAATTAAATCACAAAGATCACCTAAATGTGTGATTTCTATCCCGCGTCGGCTCAAATGCAAATATTCGTTCAAAGTACAGACTTTGAACGAATATTTGATTTTCAACACAGGTTGATATACCATTAGTATTTATAGTCTCTCTAGAATTACCCATACCATGAGACAGGTTATTCTAGTATGGTGTCAGTACGGTGTTTATGACTGTTGGCATAGCATGTGCCAAATATTATGTTTCTTCAAGGATCTAAGCGCATGAAGATCTCAGTGGATGACCAGTTGTGTTCTATTGATTGATGGATTGCAGTTTTGATCCTATTTTTTTAGGAAGACTAATGTATGCTATCAAAAACATAACTTGTAAAAAAAGCCAGTCTTAAGTTATTACGTAAAGGTTAGCTAATTACGTAATAACTTAAGGCAGAAGGACCCTTAAAGTAGGGACTGATTAAATTAACCGACTTGGTATTACATGGATCTCACAACTTTTTACGGTAGAAGAACTGAGTTGCGTTGCGAGATTTGGCTTTTTTTACAAGTTATGTTTTTGATAGCATCTCATTTATTTTTGTAGATAGTCCTAGTTTTTAGAGTTCCGTACCCAAAGGTTAAAAACGGGACCCTGTTACTAAGACTCCGCTGTCCGTCTGTCTGTCCGTCTATCTGTCACAGGGCTGAATGAACCATGATAGTTAGACAGTAATTTTTTTTACAGATGATGTATTTCTGTTGCTGCTATAACAACAAATACTAAAAACAGAATAAAATAAATATTTAAGTGGTGCTCTCATACAACAAACGTGATTTATTTGCCGTTTTTTATAAATAATAGTACGGCTTGTTCAAAAGTATTTCTTTTTTCGTTTCGAAAAAGAGCTATCGTTGACATACAGGGCCTTAAGCTAGAATTTTATAGCTATTTGATATCTTATATTGCTTCCGAAGTTTAAGCTAATTTTAACTCTAGTATGAACAATATAAAAGCTTTCGTATATTTTGAACTACATAGTTGTTTCTGTGTGTGACTTTGTACGCATGATGGTAGCGAGCCGTGATATAGTTACTACGAATAGTTACGACAGACGTCCTGTCAAATGTCAATAATCCCACAGAAAAAAGAACTTTCAGTTTTTATGCCACCCTTATGACTTAGGGGTATGAAAAATAGATGTTGGGCGATTCTCAGACCTACTCAATATGCTCACAAAATTTCATGAGGATCGGTCAAGCCGTTTCGGAGGAGTACCGTAACTAACATTGTGACATGGAAATTTTATATATAAGATATTTAATTATACTATATGTATATTTCCACACAAATCGCTATCTAACCAGCTGTGATTTTGATATATTTTGAAATGTGCTAAGTTAACGCGTACAAAATGTTATTCATTGGCCGTAGAATTTATTCATACAACTGTTCCAAATGTCCCAAAGCCCAAAAAACTTCCACTTGCCTAATTAGTTGCGATTAAAGCCGGGACATTCTGCACCTGGGGCATATTATAATTGCTCAATAAATATGTAGAAGCGAAACTCCCGGAACTGACAAATAATAGTTGGTGCACATTGGCGCACGGCGCCGTAGAGGATTTAAAATTTATCAATTGAATTTAATAGTTATCCAATCGAATTAAATAATAAAGGTAATATGTATTTCAATGCTCGGTGATCGGTCTGGAAGCATCGCAGCGCAGTTTTGCGAGATTACCAAGCATTGAAATATATACCTTATTTCGAATGTAGAACTATTCAATTTAGATGCTAAATTTTTAAATTCGCTACTGTTTGATCCTACAATGTGCACCAGGCATTACTCATCATAATTATGCCTGCTTTTATAACACTTCATTTAAAGTCAGCACAATATTTCCTCTTTATTTCTCGTCGGCTTCAGCACGATATCAACATCATCAAGATTTATTACACGAGATATCAATATTTTTTGTACTTCCTCTGAGTATAGAGAGTCAAATAGTTTTATCCTGTAAAAGCTTGTACTTTCAACTGAAATGTTGATTGTTTAAACGTCGCTTAGCAACAAAGCCCAATAAGAAGCAATAAATCTTCTCAATGTCTACAACTAAATAAATAAAAAAATAAATTAATATAACTCAAATTTTATCAAAAAAATAGAGTTGGCATCTCAAACATTTTTTTAATAGGATAAGATTATCTCTAGTTGCGTATCTATACTCTAATACCTAATTGCCTATTACAAACTTGAGGCGCTATTTAAATTCATAACGAAACTTTGCAGGTATTTCGTTTTTCTCCAGGTGCGCGAATCCATGCATAACTGAAAAAATTAAATGAAAAAATGTAATATAGTTTAGGGAGAAACTTTGGACATCTACTTCTTTCAGTGCCTACCTATAATTTTTTCGTAAAGTCAAGGTATCTTCTGTCTTGCAACGTATAGCATGCTAAAAGTAGGCGTATGCCAAATGGAAAGTTTGAACGTGCCTCTGCCTACCTCTTTTAGGTATCTGAGCATCTGGAAATCTGATAGGATGTTTATCATCCTTTGATACTTGGTGATTACAGTCGTAATCTGATTTAATCCATTTAATTTTAATGTTTTGACATCTGATATTTTTTGTGTCATTATCATATATTTATATTATTGTTAATTCTATTCTAATATCTACCATTTCAGAATAATTAAATAACTATTGGTGGACATTTTTACACAGCGCCATTTAAGCCCCAAACTAAGAAAAGCTTATACTATGGGCACCAGATAACTGATATAATACATATATTCCTTTTTTTAAATACATACATATTTTACATAATTAACACCAAGACACAGAAGAAACATCTATGTTCATCACACAAATGTTTATCCTGAGTAGGAATAGAACCCACAACCATGAAAAACATGATTCTCAATGAGCTTGTATAAAAACTTAGTAAATCCAAGCTTTTACAGTAAATTTTGTTTCCAAAATGCGTTTTGATGAAGTGCCTCAGAGCCAGTGTTAGACGTTTCGAATTTGAATTTTAAACTAAGCATTCCGTTTTACGCGGAAGGTAAATTCTGGGCAACGTTTTTTACGTCTCTCAGTAATTTGGTGGGTGAATAATTTATAGGACGCTAACTAAGGACTAACCCCTTGTTTGGATTAGCCATGTTTTTGTACGAAAAATCACGAAAATTGCGGTTTGTAAGGTGGAAACGAGCGCCTTTTTGATTTAATTGAAGTAGGTATGTTGTGTGTGTTTTTACTCATTTATGTCAGTTTTATTGCTAAACTGTAAAGTATGTACTACAAATTGGTAACAGAAAAATGTATCCCACCAAAAACATTCTGTAAAAAACTAGCCAAGTCTCGGTAGAGATGCTTGTTTTGCTTGATCTCTAAAAAGTAATGAAATCTAGACAAATTCCTGCCAAGTCTGAGGTTCCTTACTGCGATTTCTTTATTATTATAGTCACACATTAACTATAATAGTAAAGAAATCGCAGTAAGGAACCTCAGACTATTTTTATTGATTTATTTTATTAGATTTTCTTATTTGACACAGTTTTTTGCCATGACAGTCGATTTTTTTATGTACCAATAGTAGAAGGGGGCATTACCATATCTCTAATACAGCTGAGACCAGCTGAGGGTTCTTCAACAGATACTTCAGACCTTAGATTTTTGTCATCAAATGAGATCTATTCCCGTCTAATACCAAAAAACTAATACCAATGATATTTCTTTTTTGCCCTAATTAATATTATATTCGAATACCACTCATAAACTAATACCAAAATAAGTTAAACTGATGAGATAGTACAGTCAGTAATAAAAATGCTTTTAAATGTGGTAGGGTTATTTCAATCAAAATCAGTCTTATTAAAACAAACTAATATTTAGTAGGAAAACATTTGGTTCATTTATCTGGGGGCACGGCAGTGCCCCCGCCAAGTCAAGCAATAAAGCGGCACGAAGCGGCCCACCAAGTTGAATATTTTTTGTAAAGGCGGTATGTCGATCTCTAATAGTTTGGTTAGGCTCTTGTGTTTTCTAATCAGGGTCACCAGGTAGGTATTCCAGATCTTCGATTATCCTAGTTTTCACTCTGTACCAAATTTCAACTCTCTGAGTTTATGGGAAGTACTAGTTCTATTCTGATAATCATGAGTGAGTGAGTGAGTGTCTAAAATGCGAAACTTTGCTTTCTTTTAACTTCGGAACTAAATGACCTACAGACTTGAAATTTTGGATTTTAAGTATGTGATTATAGCTTACTGGATGACGAAAATTTCTGCGTTCTGGTATTATCCAGAGGTTCTCAAATAGGGGCCTGAAAATGCGACAAAATGGTTCCTGTAAAGGATGGTACGGCAGTGTTTGCTTCGCGCTCGACTTGGCGGGGGCACTGCCGTGCCCCCCGATATTTATCCATGTTTTATTCATAAAACCTTTTTGTACCTTAGTCTACGTTTCCACTAGTTTCACTCTATTAACTTTTGGTGTTGACAGTATCTGTCACTTTCTTAGACTAGACAGGGCCTCTGATTAATAATAATAACTAGTTTTTACCCGCGACATCGTCCGCGTGGATTTAAAGTGTATTTATATATTTGATTAATAACTCGATTCGATATGACTTTATCATAAAACATTTAAATTCTTGAAAATCAAAAAAGTAGCCTATGTCCGCTAAGACTTTAAAATATTTCTATATGAGATTTTATTACAATCGGCCCAGCAGTTTGGCCGTGATAACGTCAAAGACAGACAGAGTTGCTTTCGCATTTATAATATTAGTATAGATTTTAGCTATTTGATGTATTCATGTTTCGTCTGAAACTATCACGTGTTTGTAAATTGTCCTATTTTAGTTAGACGTAGCGAGATTAACCACGCGTCAGATAATGTCGAACAAGAGTTATCGGTATTAGATAGAGCACAGCATTTGTCTAATTTTGAAATATAGTAGAGCGAGTGGATAATAAATTAGTTTTAACGTTTTGTAACTGAAACTACCGCAACATACTTAGTTATAAGTCTCTTCATAAAATTTACCAAGCCATAGTTCTTATATTCTCCTCGACTCGACCTCGAAACTGTGTTTTGGTAGTTTAGATGATAAAATTACCTCGAGTTTGCTTTTAATCGAGGATTCCTCAGTCAACAGAACTGTCAACTTTAGGTACCTCGAGATATAACTCGGCATTCCTCGACAGCTTCTGAACAACGCATGCGTATAACGTTTCTTTGACTTTCGTGACATTTAGAATCACCACCGATTGCCAAACCGTCAAGCCTGAATAAATTTGTTCAGGCTTGACGGTTTGTTTGATGAAAATCTCCTCGGACTGATGATGTAAAGACTTATTTGAGAAACCTTCAAAAGATCGATTTAATATACCAAACATGAGGTAATTTTCTAAAGAAGATTGAGTCAAGGTAGTTTCGAGGTTACAACTAAGAATATGGGGATTTAGTGTTCGTCCACACTGCCGATCCGTTATAAATGAAGTGACTGGAGATAATAATGAAACAGAAATAAGAAGGTGGACATAAAAGCCATTTCCAAAATACCAACATTACCGTCGGCTGAAATCTTGAAGCGAATATTCAAAACGTACCGAGCGAGCCATTATTCATATTGGCTATCGACGGCCGGTTAAAATGAAATATGGCGCCGCCTACGACCCCTAGTGATGGGGTAGGTAGGTACAGTTGAATATTTATGAGTCTTGTGTAACATTTTCGAACGAAAACTGCATTTTTATTGGCATAAATCTACGGTGAATAAAGTACTGAATTCATAAAATTCATAAAAACTACTTTGTCGGAACCTACTCACAAGTTTTACCTACTTTCTGGTGTTTAAGTGCTCAGTCATAATAAATTTAAATATAAAAAATATCTAAGCACGAATAATTAAAGACACTGCGTTTATACAGTATTAAAACTAATAATTATGCACAGATTTTAAATTCAATAAGTAATAAAATTAATTCTCCCTTCATGAGTTCACCGAAAAATTTCATATTATTTATTTGAAGATTGTTCAAAAAAAATTGTATATTAATATAAAAGCATTAAAAAAGTAAAACATAAAATAATAATAATAGTAATACTGGGAGACATCATTATGGGATGACATTAGAAATATGAAAATGAATAAACTAACGAGAGATGAGAAATAATTATCGCTATAGAAAAGTAATTTAGGATATTTGTATATTTTTGTAATTAAGTTGTTTATTTTAAACCTATCTCTGCTCTTTGATATTTAATTTAGTAATTGGATTAAAAGAGCTTAATGCATTTCCTAATCCCGAACTGTATAAGTTCCAAGCTTAATATAATTTAGTTCAGCTTTTACGATGTTATAAAAACACAGACATTCAAACATTCTCTTATACTTAAATTCAAACTTTCGAAGAGTAAGTGAGTTGTCTTGAAAGATCAGCAATAAATGTTAAATTATGGTAATTAGCCGTATTTCTATTTAAAATCCTCATATTTTTTTGCGGATGGCCTATATATCCTGACCTCAAAGCCTAGGAAAGGATAAAGTAGATGATGAGCGAACTTTCCAAGATGAATTTTAACTTTTTACTTGAAGGTATTAAGGTCTTAAGATGAAAACGTTGACTCTTAGTTGATTCCAATCTACCGCAGTGCGCGTCATAAAATATGTTTAAGCGCTTTATAGTTTCCTACTGCAATTACCTGGCCTCCTGGCTCAGATGATAGTTGCTCTGCCTTCTATATAGGTAGTGGTTTCGATTCCCATTCAGGGCAATCACAAAAGTCAACATATTGTGCACAAAGATTGTGTGATGAACATAGACGTTTTGTTCTGGTAGGTACTGGATATATGTAATAATGTACTTATCGTAAGTACATGTACACTTGTACAGGTATGTGAGTATGTATTTACAAACAAAAAATATATACTTAAGTTTCATATCAGTTATATAGTTTCCTAAAATAATATTTCTTTCGTTTGGTGCTAGGATTTTCATAAAAAATATATACATAAGGTTCCAATAAGTTATAATTAGTTTCCTTAGTATAAAGTTTGTTGTTAAATGCTAGTTTAGTAGATTATCTAGCTAGATGTCCTAGTCTAGGCCTAGATTATGACGAGGCAGAGCAAACAAATTAATATTGGGCTGTATGTATATGTATAGGTTTATACACGTTATTTAAAAGATGTTGAACTGACAGACTTTATAATTATGAACATCTTCTTTATCTCATCCTCAAAACTTTTGTGAGTGGGGTACAACACATAATGTCAAAAACGACAAGTAATTTTTTTTTTACTAAACTAATTTCCCGTTTTTGACATTATCTTCTTTGTCATTCACTATCTGTCAATTTACTAGTATATGGGTACAATGGTCTTGAAAAGTTCAAGACCGCTGATGGCGAGTCTATTAATCGGTATGAGAAAAATCTGCGATTTATGAACGGGATACGCCGCGGTAAATCAACGAGTATTGTTTGCCTGTAGGGACGTTTGTGTTACACATTATCCTTCTCACTCAGATCCTATCTAGTCCTGGGTTTCTGTAAAGTGGTAAGCGTCATTTGAAAGCGGTTATATAGCAGAGAATGTGGTTTTCAACTTTATACCTTACCTTATTTCGCATAATAAGGTAAGCTACACGTTTACCTACTTGCCAAAAAATATGTCCAAATACATTGTACCTAATAGGCATCAACACATTAAATGATTTAGTGGAAACTGATCTAAATAAAATCAATTAAAAACATAAAAAATTGTAAAATGCTGTATTGAATACCACATTACTTAAGAAAAATAATAACATAAAATTATCTCAGTGTATCTTATTGCTGGAAGCGACTTCTTCCAGACAATCTTAAATATGCTGAACAAAATGAAAACGCTAAAACACAGTGATGCAATCAAAAGCGCGTGTATACATTAACTGATTTACATAAAAGCACAAAACAAAATAAACTCAATGTACCTACCTATTATTGATAAAATCATAATATTTAATACCATGTACCTATGTCAGAGTCATAGCAAATAGAAAGATTTTATGTATGTATGCTACTAAAAAAAAAAGTTACAAAATATACCTCTAAAAGATATCTGTAGACTTAACAACTCTGGACATCAAGAAAGAAAAACATTCTACAGATAAATAAGTTGTTGAGTGAAGGAGTTTTTATAGAAATTAGAATTATGTATGAACAGGAGTTCAAAGGAACGCATGAATGAAGATTATAAATATGAAAGTACCCAAAGCACTCGCGATGGGAAGAGAATGAAATAAAATACTGTACAAAAGTGAGAATGTATTATATGTGAGTATTTCTACGAAGACGAACCAGTTAAGCTTAATGCAAAATATAGAGACGTGTTTGTACATAAAATAAATAAATAAAATAAAATAAAAATAAAAAATAAAAATAAAAATAAAAAAGCATTTATTTCCTGCAGGTTTCATAGTTTAAGTATCTTTTTTTCTTTCTTTTTAAATTTAACTACTAACAACTTAACTTAATTACTACAACTTATTATTATTTAACCTAATCTGCAAGAACCCCTTTGTGGGTGAAGGCCTCCCCCAAAGATCTCCATTTGTCTCTATCCTGTGCGACTTGACTCCAGAGTGGGCCGGCTATACTTTTGATTTCGTCTTCCCAGCGTGTCAGAGGTCTTCCTATGGTCCTTTTGCCTTGTGGGCCGCGCCACAGTGTCGTTCTCACGGTCCATCTTTGATCTTTATGTCTCGCGACATGGCCTGCCCATTTCCACTTGAGTTTTTGTGCGTGGGTCAAAGCGTCTGTTGCTTTGGTTGTTGCTCTTATTTTGGTGTGTTTTATTTTATCCAGTTTTTTTAAATTGAGCATACTACGCTCTATTCCTCGTTGACAGGTTCTAATGTTATTTTTCGCTGTACTAGTGAATTTCCATGTCTGGCAGCCGTATGTCAAGCATGGTAGGAGGCTTGAGTTCATGACTTTTGTTTTGATAGCTGTTGGCATATTACTTTTAAATATTTCCTTTAGACTCCAGTATTTATTCCATGTATTTTGTATCCTTCTTTCTATTTCTAGTTCGTTGTTTTTTCTATCGAAACTAATTCTCTTTCCAAGGTAAATGTAATTTTCTGTATATTCCAGTGGTTTGCCGTTAATTTTTATTGATCTTTTTAAGCTATTTGTCATTGCCATAGTCTTTGTTAGATTCATTTCCAGGCCCACCTTAACACTAGCTTCGCATAAGGATTTGATCATGCGCTGCAACTGGGAGCTTGTTTCTGATAGCAACACCAAGTCATCTGCGAATCTCAGATGGCTTATATAGGCACCTTGTATATATAGTCCTGATTTGCTCCATTCTAGCTTGTTAATTATGGATTCAAGGATGGCTATGAATATTTTCGGCGATAGCGGATCTCCCTGTCTTACTCCCCTTTCTATGGGGAAGTTTGGGTCGAGAGTTTCTAACTGAACTCTACCCATATTATTATTGTATATACTTTTGATGATTTCTACATATTTATCTGCAACTCCTTGTTCATTCAGACTTTCCCATATGCTTGTATGCGATACCGTATCAAAAGCTTTTTGGTAGTCGATAAAAGCAATATATAGGGGCCTCTGCTGTTCTTGATATTTTTCTATAATTAATGTAAGTGTGTGTATATGGTCAATTGTAGAAAACCCCTTCCTGAAGCCTGCTTGCTCTATGGGTTGCTTTGTTTCCAATACAGTGCTGATTCTTGTGTTTATAATGGAGGAGAAGAGTTTGTATAGGCTCGGTAGCAAGCTTAGGGGTCTATAGTTGCCAATATCCTTTGGGTCGCCTTTTTTGTAGATGAGTATGATATTGGATTCCGACCACTGCGAGGGTGTTTCTGAGTATTCTAGTATCAAATTAAATAGCTCAGCTAATGGTACAGCCAAAGTTGTGTGTGCCATTTTCAGTGCTTCATTTGTAATGTTATCCGAGCCAGGACTTTTTTCTAGTTTCAATCTTTTCGTCGCTTCCATGACTTCTATTGTATCTATTGGTTTAATGTAGTTTTCATTGTCTATTCTGTTGCTCCTTACGGTGGTTGTTTCTGTCTTGTTACTATATAGGTTTCTATAGAATTCTGTTGCCGCTCTACAAATGTCTTTTCGTTGATACAGGTTTTTGTCCTGCTTCTTTAATCCTTCTATCCAAGTTTTATTTGTTTTGAGTTCTTTGTAGGCTCGTTTTGAGCTACCTGTATATTGTAAGTGTCTTTCTATGGTGTCTTTTCTATATGTTGCATAGTCCTTTTTTATATATTTATTGACTAGTTTGTAGAGAGCGGCGAGTTCGTTCTTCATAGCTCGGGTCTTGTTCTTAGTGCTCTGCAACTGTTTCCTTCTTTGCAATAGCGTTGTTGTATGGTCTGATAGTATTTTGTGAGGTTTATGATCATCGTTCTTTTTTCGTGCGTGTTTCCAGCTTTGTGTGATAGCATTTGTTATTTTATCGTAGTAGGTTTGTACAGAGGTATTTCCCTGGTGAGTAAGTGGTTCAGATTCATATAACATAGATGTTAGGTTTTCATTGTACTTAATTTTTTCGTCTTCGCTCTTTAGTGGGTTTTTTTGGCTATTTGTAAATTTGGCTCTACTGATCTTCTTTTTTGCAAGCTTTATTGTTGCTCTAACTGGTCTATGATCGGACGGGTAATTCAGATTCATAGTTCCAATATTTTGGAATATTCCTGGTTTGTTTGATAGGATGTAGTCTATCTCGTTTCTGTATTGCCCATTTGGAGATCGCCAAGTCCATCTTCTCTGTGGTTTCTTTTTAAAGCATGTGTTTATGATTGTAAGTTTGTGTTCAAAAGCGAAGTCTATTAGTTTCTGTCCTCTATTATTTCTTTTTCCGTAACCGTGCTGTTTCATAACCAAGTATTCTCCTTTCTTGGGAACTCCTATTTTCGCATTAAAATCTCCCATCAATATAATGTTTTCATGTGTTGTTTCTATTACTTTACCAATTGTTGTATAGAATTCATTTATTTCATCTTCGCTTGCTGTTTCTGTTGGTGAGTATACTTGTATGATAGATACCTTGTAACCTTGAATATTCATATTTAGTGTTGCGACACGGTCTGTTACTCCAGTGAAGCTCTCTATGCTTTTTTTAAGGTGCTTCTTTATTATGAAGCCTACCCCATATTTGCCTGGTGTGTGTCCTATATGACAGAGTACAAAGTTATCATATTCTTCTATTTTGTTGCCATGTCTTCTCATTTCCGAAACTCCTATTATATCGTATTTTATCCCGCTTATGGCTTCTTCAAATTCTAATAAACGGTCATATGACGATAGAGTTCTGACATTATATGTTGCAATATATAGGATTTGAGATTGTTTGGTATTGTTGTTCTTTGTTTGTGTGTTCTTCTTTGGAGGGTTGTGGTCATGATCTTCCACGGTGACCAGCCGGGTTGGAAGATGTATTATGTTGTTTGCTTGATTATGTTTGTTTGTGAGATTCGTTCGGGAGGGGGGGGCTAGTTGCTATTTGTCCTTGTCCTTGTTATCTTGTTTTTTGTTTGTATTAGTTGCATTTTGGTTTACTAAAAAGTTCAGCATTGATTTGACAGTGTTTGTACATACCTAAGCCAAATATAATAATAACGTTTAAAAAACTAGAAAAAACCGACAAAAATGTTTAATCTAATCGATAAGTCAAGGCAGAACCTTGTTTTTTTTAATTTTATGAATTTTAGTCCTAACAGTTCCTTCATAAAATACAAGTATGTATGCATGGGTATAATTATATAATGATGACATGTAGGCATAAATATCATTTAAATGAGAACAACTTACGACTATAGAAAAACTGTCAATCTTTAAAAACCTGGTCTTCAACCATTATCTGTCTAATTGCTCTTCTTGAAACGTTTGTGTTTTGTGTAAATACGTATTTAGTATGTATTTTATAGTATGTTTTGGAACTACCTATATTTACTCATCTTTAGTATTTTTGTATAGGTATATTATGTAATGTGTGTTATTATGTCATATTTTAAATATTTACGTAATTTTTATTCTTCAGTTTTGTTATTTTATTTTTATTATTGTTTTTTTTTTATATTTTTTTTATATATGTATATGTTTTATTTAGTATTTTTATATTTAATTAAGCCGCACCAACATGCCCCTTCTCTTTATATGTTCATTCCAGTCCATTCTAAGGTTGCCTGGTAGAGATCGCTTTTAGCGATAAGGCCGCCCATTTTATTACCTTTTAAGCATAGTGTTATGTATTTTATTTCTGTTCATAAATATTTGTATTCGTGTGAACGTGTGGTAATCAATAAAGTGTTATCTATCTATCTATCTATCTATATTTATTCATATAAAAAAATATTATGTCGAATTGAGAACCTCCTGTTTTTTCGTCGGTTATAAAGTCAATAAAACCAGTCAATAACCGCTAGAGATAAGGTTGAGATTATCGAAAGCGAGAAATACTAGACAGGAATAAGCTCGATTGATGGTGGATCCAGCGCTCTAAAACTTTCGAAAGATGGGAGAGAACAGAAATAGAAAAAACAGAGAAATACAAGGAATGGTTACAGTAATATGTATCCTTGTAATCCTGTGAATACCAGTAACATCTGCTTATACTGATATAATAATTTTACTCATTTATTTGTCTACGCTACTATTATAGAGGTAAAAATCAACTATAAAAACCTGCATTATCAGTGAATAACATAGGCATATATTTTATTAAAAAAAAAAGAGCTCCCTACGATAATTTCAATAATGTAATCTTAGTTCTTGGCTAGTCTTATAATTACAAACATATTAAAATATAATAGATAGATATTAATTTAGCTTTAAATACTGCTGAAATTTACTTTTATCTAAACAATTTTAGGATCAAAAAAGAATGGGATATTGTAACGCAAAATTTATTTTTGTAAAACAATTTGATTTCATTACCGAAATTCACCATCAAAACACCATTAAAAAAACCGAATTTCCCAAAAAAAATTGAATCGGCTACATCAAAGCACAAAGAGGTAACTAAAAAAATTCTCTTTTTAAACTCTCCTTTGTTCGAACGCTCATCGGCGGGACAATAATAATATTATTGTAATTCAATTACCGCGTTCTGGGTTCGATTACCGGGACCAATTATCGGGAGAACAATGGTCTTGATAATACCGCCTCTCGGTCCACTGGGCCCTAACATAAAAGGCCTATCATTGAGGTCAGCGTATTCATTTTATCTATAATATAATCACCTTTTATTGTTTTCGTGGTCGGGTGAAATAGGGCGGAATATCTGGTGAAGACGTTTTTACTAGAACTGAGTTTTTCTTTTCGTTTGTTGTACTTGTAGCTTCGAGACCGATGACGAGCCCAATTTAGTGGTCTTTGTCATACCTTAACTGTTCTCCATTATACGCAGGTTATGGTATGAAATCTTTATATTAAAATACTGTTGTCAATATTTTTATAAATAACTTCCATCGGCTTTGCTCGCGTGATACTTGGATAAAAAGTTAAAAAGTTTCCTGTATGCTGTTCCAGAACAAAAGCTATATGTATTCTAAGTTTCAGGATTATTTATTTAGTCGTTTGAGCGTAATTTTTTTTTATTGGATTCGAAATATTAATAAGATTGTATGCAAGGCCACATTTTGAAATATCATACTGTTGAACTAATATTATACATACGAGTATATTATGTGTACCTTAGATTTATCAATATACTATTTTCTTTTTCATTTAGAAAACCATTAGAGATAGATTAGGTAGTGCAACTTAGGCTACGGTTAAACTACGAGTATTAATGATTTCTTTAGAAAACTTTGCGAAAGACCAATCACAACATTTTGTATCAGATTTAAAGACTAAAAGTAAATTATCAGCAATTAAGCGGACGGTTGGGTTTAATCGCCTCTTAAACGATACAGATTAGCTAAATATTACAACTTGGTCGTCGGAACACCTTAAAGTGGCCAATTAAAGTTTTTTTTCGTAATTATCCCATTCCTGGCAAAATAATTTTGAAAGATGCTAATATTTCATGGTTGGAAAGTTTTCATTTGCGACTTAAATATTTTTTTGTGACCATTGTCTATGCAGCTTGCCTTAAAAAAATAGGATCACGACTCTAATCTCCAAGTACGGTGAACATCCTCTCAGATCTCCAGACACTTAGATCCTTGAAGATATCTAGAGGGGGTAGTCAGAGGCACGTCCAAACATTATATTTAGCACAAGCCCACATTTTACAGTAGTTAGCATTCCATACGTGACAGGTTGCAAGCCGATCGCCATCCCAAGCTAGACTTCACAAAGTAACTACTACTAACTAATAATGTGTGAAATGTAATATGTGTTTTAAACAACATTGAAAGTACGGTTAAAAGTCTGAACGGTCTGAACTTTATTTTAACCTACATTAATAACTTTCATAAAGACTACCTGTGCGTCCCGGATTCGCACGTAGGTAGAAGAATATAGGAATATTAATAATGAAGATTATAGGCAAACTTTTGATACCTTAGGTTTACATTTCTGCAATTTTTGTGAGGATTTTTTTTTATAAAATACTAGCCGACCCGTGACATACGTTGTCCTGTCAAATTTCAATAATCGAATAGAAAAGACTGAATGTTTTTAGTCTGTAATGTCAGATTTTTTGCACACCAGCGCCATCTATACAGAAATCATCCCATTATGCGTTTTTTTATTGTTTTGGGAATGTTTTAAATTTTTTAAAGTACATAGTCTATTATTTATTCGGGCATTATATCTACATCTACAGCAAATGTCAACTTAATCCGGTTTGTTGTTTAGGCCTGATTGAGGAACAAACATACATACAAACTCACAAACTTTCACATTTATAATATTATTAGGATAGCCTATGTTGCTCGCTAATAATATACCTCTTAATAGATATTTTTAGGGTTCCGTACCAAAAAGGTATAATTGGACCCTATTACTAAGACTCCGCTCTCCGTCTGTCCGTCAGTCTTCCGTCACCAAGCTGTATCTCATGAAGCGTTATAGCTGCCTAGACAGTTGAAATATTTACAGATGATGTATATTTTTTGCCTTTTTTAGTGCGCAAGTCCGACTCGCACTTGGCATATTTTATTTAATTTATCCGGTACAAACAAATATACAAATAGTGTAGATGTAGATAAAGAAAGTTGCCTGAAAAGTTGTGGCCGCCACAGATAAATCCTTACCTTATTCCTCGCAACCGATGAAATATTTAAACCTATCCAAATAAATAAATAAACCCGAGAGTCATGTAAAGTTGGGGAGCTACGACTTTCTCCCAAATCCTTAATTTCGTGAGTGGTGGGGAGATTCACATCAATCCTCGGGACTTTGGGGCCATTAAAGAAATTAGCAAAATTACCGCAAGTCATCCCTAAAGTAAATACAGCATCCCTCAACCCTTGCTTAAGTTTTTGCTTTTATCCGATAAAGTTTGGAGAGTGACAAGCAAAGACATCAAACTTTATACAGTTTCGACAGTTGCTACCTATTGGTTGGTTATTTTGAAAGTTAAACAAGATACAAGTAAATTGTTGCTATACTTTAATATAGGTCATCATCATCATCATAATCAGCCTTTCTCATCCCACTGTTGGGCATAGGTTTTTCTTCGTTTGTGTCATTCGTCTCTATCTTGTGCCAATATACCAATATGCCAATATACCTAACCAAACATTCTCACAAACTTATCAATTTATAATTATTAATAGGATATAACTATCGCTCAGATTCTTAAAGATACCCTAAGAGACGGGGATGGTCAGATGTGATGGTCAGCAAGTATATTTAATTCATTAAGTAAAAAAGCTACGCCTGTTCCTCGTGACCAAGCCTAAAAGAATCAGAAGCAAACACGGCACGCAACGTTTTTTAATGAATATCTTTTTTGTAAATAAATGCTTCTCGTAGGTATGTAAAGTTCCAGTAAGGCGCCGATCGAACATGGTGAAGTCTCAAACAAGAAACATAATAACAAGGTAAAAAAAAAGAAATAATGAGTTTGAGTAAAAGTTCTAAAGGCAACACACGCTACACTTGATTCAGCTACCTTATGCTCAAATCTCTACTAATATTGCAAATGCAAAAGTAACTTTGTTTTTTCTGTCTGTCTGTGACGTCATTTCAACTTTTACAATATAGTCCTTAAAAATCGATTTCCTGTATCTACGCGAACTAAGTCGCGGGTGAAAGCTAGTAACTTCATTAATAATACAAGCAAAGAAAAAATAGTACAGTCATTGTAAATTAAAAAGCAAGCTGTCAAAATTCCTCGATTGAAAGTCGAGGTACCTCCCACTCATCGACCACACAGCCCAATAGACCCATAATGGATTCATTTCTTCAAACAAACGATTCTGTCAAAACGTTCAGGTTTGCGGGGGGGGGGAGCGGTAAAAATGCATTCTGATTGGTTCAATGTCACAAGTCGCCGCGGGGTGAGGTGTGAACCGCGCTCGGTGGTTTACACAGGATCTGTAGACAATATGTGTTGTTTGACAGTGTACGCCTTGCATGAGGAGTCTAGGCTATGTGGTGGATGCTCCCCCTATACCAACAGAGCTCTCTATTGATGCAAACGATGATGTGATAATACTTTGGCTCTGATCCATGGTGACATTAATGAAATAGTCTTGTTATTTTAGCTGTAAGAATCCATGACATCATCATTATTTGATGAGGCAAAGAGCAATCCCCAAAATAAACTTTTATTAGTAAAGTTTTATGAGATTTAAAAGCATTGTCTATCTAAACTGTTAATTGGAACCAAAATTAATCTGTCGACCCATTGGACTTTACAGCTGAGTTTAAAAAAACCAACTCTGATTAGTCTCTTAGTTGACTTAGAAAATGCTGCTTAGATCAAAGGAACTTCCAATAGACTACGGGGTTTGGGGTTTTTGTACCCAAATATTACTTTTTTACTGTTACCCATATATTACAGTTTTTTATTGCTAAAAAAACCCTTTTTTTTTGTCAACCATTCTGGTATATTTAAATGTTTAAAGCGATTGGCATAAGAAAACCGTTGTTGACCGATTATTTAGGCGATTCACACTGTACCGCGCGCCCGAGCACACCGCCCGCAGCAGTCGTAGAAAAATATCCAATGTTGCACTATCAACCATTCAAAACCGCGACTGGCCTCATAGCTTAGTTGGTAGGAACTTTGCCTTAGGTGCAGGTTGTGGTTTCGATTCCCACCCGAGACTAATATTTGTGTGATAGATGTTTGTTCTGTGTTTGGTACCTAATTATTCTATCAGTAATCTGGTTCCCGTAGTAGAAGCTTTGCTTAATTTGGAGCTAGATGGCGCTATGTGAAATGTCTACTAATATTTATTTATTTATCTGCGCGGTGAGTGACATATGTCAATTGTTACAATGTAGAGAATTACTGTCATCTGATATCTCAGTTCCGGAACATTCTCAACTATATGCCCTCTAAAACCGTGGCCAGTGAAGCTGACAATAACCGCGTCCGTTATTTGAAATAACGGTTATGCTTATAACAGATATAATAGCGGCCATATCGGGCCATCCGGCGCTGATGGTCATTCCTGCTTAATCGCCCATATCGCTGAACATCTTTGCGCTTACTATAATCACCTCCTGTTCCTTTGTTCGCAGAAGTTGGATTTATTTTAAAAAGTTTAAAATTGTTGACTGCCATCACAGCTCAGTTGGTAGTAACTCTGCCTTTTGCGCTGTAGGTTGTGGGCTCGATCCAGTGCCAACATTTTTGTGATAAACATAGATATGTTTGTTAATATGTGTAATATGTATATTAAGGTCATAAGTGAAATTTTTGACGTTTTGTATAGGCTGAGTCTACCCGGATAAGACGGAAAAAGTGATAAAAATGTAATATCTTGAAAACAATCAAATTAAAAAAAAATTGTCTTTAATTTAGGTAGCTAGTATGATTATCTAACGAATTATATAAAAAAGAACTATTTAGCTATTCATAGTTTTGATCAAAAACGAAACTAGTGTTTTTGAGGAGCCAACTTTGGAAAATAAATCTATCAAGAAAAGTTTTACCAATCGTGTTTCTGTCTTTAATTTATCTAGATTAAATCCATAAGTTATCTTTGTCATAAAAAACAAAACTGTATGTTTTGCGGTTATTGAGAAAAAACTATTCTGCATTCATCAAAAACATTAATTACTCGTCTTAAGTATTTATTTACAAAAAAAAGTATGTAAGTATTATATCAGTTATCTGGTTCCCATTAAGTTTGGGGCTAGATGGCGCTGGGTGTAAATTCCTCCAATATCTATTTATTTATTTATATTTTTTTATTTATTGAGTAGCTGTATATACTTTATATTTCTCTCTTATTTGTGGATTTTTAGCAAATGACGTGACAGATTGCAAGTACATAATAATACTAATGTTTTCTTTACACACGATATTTTCCTTTATCGTTTTGTGCGTACATAACTATATCTATAATATAATATAATACATAACTCTTGCGTTACTGACTGACTGACTGATTTATCAACGCACAGCCTAAACCTACTGATCCTAGAAACTAAATTGGAGGATGTGTTTTCCTTTTGATGTTTAGGGGTGCACTAAAAAATAATTTCCGAAATTCATCCCCTAAAAGGGTGCAGCGGTGGTTGAAGTCTATTTGAAAATAACTTTACAAGAACTAAATCGTAAGAGTTTCCACTAGTTTCGAATAAAATATATTGATGTGCGGTCGGGATTTAAACTCACGACCTTTCGAAAGTCGAAGTACGATTACCAATTGGCCAAAATATCTACAACGGTCACGCTCCTAACAAAACCACTTAAAATCTAACTTGTGAAATTAACAGTCGTGATCAAATTTAATTTATATTCATTTAATTAACTTCGTCATTTTATTTCTTTCGACAAAATTAATTATAGACGACTTATTCCCCATTGATTGTTGGTACTTTTTTAGTTATGTCTTGTCTATTATACTATAAATTTAAAAGAGAAAAAAAACTGTTGTGTTTTTTAGTTATGTCTTGTCTATTATACTATAAATTTAAAAGAGAAAAAAAACTGTGTTTTTATGTGTTTGTTTATAATGGATAAAATTTATCCATTATAAACAAACACATAAAAACACAGTTTTTTTAAATTAAACACTATGTCTAGTTTAATCTAAAAAAATATTTCATTTATCAAAAGCAACATTTTACGAATGATTATATAATAAGGTATCAAAAGTCTGTCTATAATCATTATAATTACACCCGTGTGAAGCCAGGGCAGACAACTAGTCTGGTATATTTTACCAAAGTTAAATTCTATGAACAAGTCTAACCAATGAGTTATATAAAAACTACAGTTTCTATGGGTCCTACGAATTAGCTCGGGGGCAAGAAAACAATATGTTTGGTATTTTAGGTCGGTGTACATAATAAGAGAATAATAAAGCGATTTACTTGGGATATGCCAATGTTAGGCTTTGTTAACATGAATAACGAAGTTTTTTGAAAAGGGCAAAACAAAACATAACTTGGAAACTGGCTCAGAATAACCCGACCCTGTTACCAAAAAAAAATGACACCTAGATAAAATGAATAGGCATTGTTTTTACAAGCTTTTATTTACTTTGTGAACGCGTGGTTCGACAGCGTAGACGATTCGATTGGATGACGTCAATAATGTGCTATATTTGTTAGTTTGTTTAGGTCAAATATTCCAAATTGAATTAAAACTAGTTCCTACTACTACATTTTCCTGAAATATTGCATACCTACACCTTTATTTCTGGTAACAATATAATATGAAATACTCAATATTGTATGTTATGTATATTTTGTTACCTTACAAACCTTATGGGATTTTTAACTGCTGTGGTTTTTAATCATTTATTTCAATAAAATCACAAGGATCACTTTGAAACGTCTTAGGAACTAGGTGAAGCTACGCCGATTCCACGCGAATCAGGCAACAAACACGGCTTGGGGTCTACCTTTTTTTAATGATCCTTTCTTTAATGCTATGTAGAGCTCCAGTGTAAACAGTGTAAACTTTTCATTTTGCTGTTGAATACTATGATAAGTCAAAAGATTTAAAGATGAATTTAGGTTAATTACATGCAAACAAAACAGTAACCCATGAAAAGCTATTGAATCATACTTTTACGAGAAAATGTATTAAACTGCAACGAAAACATTTGTTTTTATAAAAAATATATGGTATTATTACTATCAAACATAACATTTACTGAATCTAAGCTAAATTTTCTTGCTGTCCTTTTTAATTCCGTAAAAACATCTAAAAAAATAAGAAATTGTTATATTTTCAAAGAAGTGAGCGCACGAACTGTGCTCTGTCAATTTTCTCAGAATTTCCATTACGAAACGAAATACATATGTATTACACAAAATATTGTCATTTTTGTTTGCAGAATATTTTATTTACAATTGTTTTTTAATAAAACGTTCATAGCGT
This sequence comes from Hydriomena furcata, assembly GCA_912999785.1. Classification (NCBI taxonomy): domain Eukaryota; kingdom Metazoa; phylum Arthropoda; class Insecta; order Lepidoptera; family Geometridae; genus Hydriomena; species Hydriomena furcata. The sequence continues at coordinate 481,909 of OU538834.1, read as the reverse complement.
AGCTTGCCTAGTCACTTTAACAGATCCCAGATCCGTCTATGTAAAGCAACCTTCAGTGCCACAAAATGATATGGGTGACCGCTTGTGGCATTAACAGCTGAGCGTTTCTTTAAGAAAGATGTTAAGATTCCGGTCCTGGTTTAAAAAAAAAGACCATTAAATTTATCCTTAGCTTAAGAAAGGTCCAAATTTATTCTCCTCCAAAGCCAGGACGAAACATCTGTCTACTAGTTGGTAAACCTTAGGTATAATTCCAAAAAACCCGAGGAATTATGCTGATTAAAGTTTGTTAGAAAGCATCTTAGGTAGTAATTTACATCAACCCCATCTAAGTTCAGCCCCAAACGTCATCCTAACATTCGGAAACTTAGGCCAAAACTTAAATTGCGCGTTACGGGTAGTTTCCTAAGAATAGCAAGGCATCTGACCAATTTCGGCAAAGGCTTGTAAAGGGTCACGGAACATGCAATATTAAACCTTATGACCTACACTTTAAGGCATGTAAAAGTGGTCAGTGGTTGTGGCAAGTGATTTTAGTAAAAGCGGCCGAGGCTCGTTAACTTACCCCTAACTGGGCAGTTACTTGAGCAAGTTACTGGCACGTTCTCGATATAGGTAGTAGATATTATTATTCGTGTGATTTGCTTTGATGTAATTTTGAAAGTAATGTTCCTTATTTTGCTTCATAGCTTTAATTTATCAAACTACTGTAAAAAGTAAGCATTTGATATTTCCAATATTTGGGCCTCTGACTAACGTCTACCTAAGGAAAGATCTTTAAGGATCGTAGTCCTCTTAAATCTAAGAGGATGTCTTTGCTTGGTGATTAAAAGACAAGCTTATTTGATTTTTTTACGCGTTGAAGCTTCTCAAATCTTTCATTCAGCTTACTGCCTACTTAAAACATAAATTTTGCTTAAAACTGTGACGTGAACTGAGGAATACTTGGTAGTTAAACACCCTTTAATGACCGCCTCTCGTTAAGACGAAAGGTTTTGGCTGTTCTTCGGAATTAACAGTTACAGCCTTACTCTCTACCAGCTTCCCCAGAGCCCCGGATCCACTTAGCTGCTCCGCATTTTAGAAGGTTAGCAAACAATTTATGGTCCTAGGTAAGCTGGCGGAGGTTTTGTGAGGGCACATAAAGTTTTATGCATTAGAAATAGGTTGAAAATTGGTCGTTTGACGTTTTCTCGAGTTTAAACAGCGGTTTACCGAGAGTAGTGGTAGAGGATAACATTATTTATACACGAGTGCGCACAAATTCTTGTCTCACTTCCTCATAGTTATTCTGTAGCTCAACTCTTGTGCGTTCGTTCATTGTTGTCTTATTTTCTTTCATTGTGTAGGTCAGTAACCTGCTGAAGTTATCTTACTAATATTATAGATCTGAAAGTTTGTAAGGATGCCTATATATTTTACTACTTATATTACTACATTAGGCAACACTAGGTTCCAACTGCAACTTCTCTTGCATTACCATGATAAACAATATCATAATATGATATTCCATGTATAATTCAAGTTTCATTCAAATCCGTTTGATCTTTTAAGCGTGATTGAGCCACACATTCATACATACATCCTTTTATATTAATGGATTAAAAATATTAAATAGGATTTAACTGAAACTATAGAATTAAAACTATCGTGGTTGTTACTCATAACTATAAATACGGCAAATTACCACGTTTTTTTCTGAATTGTCTCGAAACGTCAGCAATACAAGAAATAACGTATTTATAGATAAAATAACTGAAACTAGTTTACGTAACTTGTAAAAAACGCGTTATTACGATAACGTTACACAAGAACCTAGTTCGCAACTCACGACCTAGTTCTCAATTTGCAAATGTATCACCTAGCCGACAATCGGGCAAGTCCGCGCGACTGTACGCAATTAATCAGTATTAACGCACCGCCATCTGTCTGCCGGATTATGGCAAACAGTGGTGCCTAGTCACGGACCTAATGGCAGCTTACAGGGCTTTGGATCGCCTTTACAAGCTGGACAGAACTGGACATGTAAGTTGCTAAAGTGGGTTACTAAGACCGCTTTACCGCTTTACTTTTTACAAGCTTTTATTTGACTTACTAGAAGCCGTGTTAGCTCAGGCGGTAACTCGACTTTCATTTCGAAGGTCGTGGGTTCGAATCCTGGCGAGCATAAATGTTTTTTTTTTTTTGAAAAAAATATATGTGCTTCGAAACTTGCTCAGAACGGTAAAGGAAAACATCGTGAGGAAACTAGTTTAGTATTCTTATAAGCGGCGATGGGCTTGCTTCCTAATGCTAATTATTGAAAAATGTGGGCATGAGTTAAATATGATGTTTGGACGTGCTTCTGACTACCCAATCTAGACATCTTCAAGAAAATCTGAGAGGATTTCTACCGTACTTGGGAATTACAGTCGTGATCCTATTTATTTATTTATTTATTTTATATTTATCTTGCAGACAGATGTAAGTTGTTCGTAAAGCAAACCATTTTTCGATCATTTGTTGGTATTCTATTAAGCTGAAATTTAGCTTACACCTTTACTTCTGGTGACAATACGATAATACTCGTACTATCTAAGCTGAATTATGTTGACACTGTATTATGGGCCGAGGCTGTATGCCAGGACTGAGAAACTGATTCAGCGCGTCCAAAACGCCTGTGCTAGGTATTGCTTTTCTGTTCCTTCTAGAGCTCACGTTACACCTTTTATCAATTAATTCCAAGTTACTCAAAATGTCCTGGAGGCGATACCTACATTTTTCTGTGCTTTTATTTGGTGTCATAAAGAGTCGGAAACCAGAGTATCTCTACAATAAATTAAAATGGTTTCGTGATGGGAGTAGAGCGGCTTCTAGTCTTCTTTTGGCAACACCGCTGCATGGTTCAGCAGCTTTTCAAGGTAGTTTTTGCTATGCCTCTACCAAGTGTTGGAATATTATTCCACCTCCTATACAAAATTTAATTAATGTTAATTTATTTATGATAAAATTAAAACAGCATGTATTTTTAATACAAACTAACCAACCTTGGCTAGCGCAGTAGAGGCAGTAAAAAGTAAAAAGTGGGTAAGTACGTTGCTCTCTGTTCCACCTGTAGCCGGGTCTCAAGTTGCATAGTTAGCATTATCAGCTATATAGTTATTAAATTGTAAGTGTACTGTCAATATTTTATTTTTCTTTATGTGGTTCTTCTCTAGTGTGCTATTTTGTGTTATGTTAATGTGTGTTATATTATTTTAAGTTCAGCTACCTTGTGTCTTGATGTCCGTGAGATCAAAACTGGTCTCAGCTTCTGCTGACACCAGCGCTGCAACATGGTAACATGTTGTAGCATATGCTGAGCTTGAAGACCATTTCACCACCACACAACTAATAACCGTTTTCTGTTGAATTTATTTATTTATTTTTGTTACATCTGTTTTTAATTTCTTTTATGTTTTCTTTTTATATTATTGTGGTGGTTTGAATAAACGTTTTTCTTTCTTTCTTTCTTTATGGTGACATTTAGCTGATCTGATAGAGTCAGGAGCTGTTCAATAGACACTCAACAAAACTATTTTGAAAATAGTTCGATTGAGTAAAAACCTTAAATAACTGTCAAGTTCCAATAAAAATGTATTATTTGACAAATGATAGCGCGCTGATTTCTACCTCAAAGGAGGATTTTACAAAAGCTTGTCTTGAAAAAATAGTTTTTAACAGTAAACTTATTCAAACTAATATAGAGATCAATTGAAATTAGAATCACGACTGTAATTTCCAAGAGTGGTAGACATTCTCTCAGATTTCCATGCTCTCAGATTGAAGATGTTAAAGGGGGTAATCAGAGAATGACAAGTCAGAACATATATTATTATATGTATAAATTAATATTTCAAACGAGTATTTATCGCGCCATTACTTTTTATTTATCTCGGCGTTTCGACTCTACTACAACATTTTTGTTTTCACAGGAATACTAAAATAATAAAAAAGTTAACAGCCATAAAAACCTGTTTGAAATATTAATTAGTAAGTGTTTGTAATGTTAAAATATAAAAAAACTGACACGGTAGATACTCGTATTCATTGCAAAATATTTCAGAAAAATACAAAAACCTTAGATTACCGTATACGAAATACAAACGAAAACGAAAACCGACCTTTTCTTTCCCACGTCCATCCCCTTTCATATTATCCCATCACTCGTTATTTTTCTGAATACCTACCACCGCCCGTAACTCGGTTATTTTATACGTAACCGGGTTATTTCAACATAACTCGGTTATTTTAACGAACGCTAAGCAAAAACGTCTAAACGTTTGACTTTACTCGATTACGCCAGTGCTGTGAATATTAATAAGCTGGGGTTAATTAAACCATGGCGCAATTAAATTAACCGCTACACATAATGTCCAGAAGGCCTAGCATGACCATACAAGATAACATTTTGTCTATGGAAGAGAAGACAACAGTTAGCGCCCTCTGTGACGGGAAAGTGCCCGGTTGAGACACAAAAGATGCGCGTTTGGTTCCTGTGGTACGACAAATGTCTCCATGATCTGATAATACTTGTTCTGGGTCTGGGTATTGTAGTACCATGGTACTCATTTTTCTGGCACACAGAGAATCTAAGTGCGGGATCGGGACTATGTACTGACAGTTGGATGTTTACTATAATTATTTTTTTATAAAAACTTTTGGTTTGATTAATTCTTGTCATTATTTTCACCAGAGATACAAGATATTAACTTTGCGCTTCGCCAGTACCTACCTATATTTTAGAAGTTAGTATATCCTTTAAACATACAAATTACTCTACTTTAAATATATTGAAAAATATTTTGTTGTCTACTCTACCATAGAAAAATCTATATCGGGTGCTCATGCTAGACTAGCTGATCATTGCTATAGAAAGTGGCTGGGATTTTCAAATGCTCACAGAATTATGTGAATTGTTTACAAACAGGAAAGCCCGAGGGCGGCTTGGGGATTAAAATTACCTAAATGCATGGAAAATTCACAAACGTTGGTGGCTACTGCTTTGAACTACTAACTGATATTAGATAAGTAAATGTCTTTGCTTTAAGTACCTACTCTAAGTAGTACTATTTTGTTCACGCTACCAACTGTAAAATTAGTCTGAACCTAATTTTAGGTTGACGTTTTAAAATGTTGTAAGTAAACATTCCAAGTTTATGAAAACTAGCCTAGATTTCACTATCAACATTTTTTGCGATTTCCTAAACATAGATTGCAATTATTCTGAGTATGTAGGTTAATAGTTATTATAGACTTCGAAAAAACTAAACTAAAAAAAATATTCCAATCCCAATAGTGTCAATAGTCCTATAATTGAATTTGTTTTACGTTATTTTACAAGTAGCTTTTAACTTATTTAAGTTGAAAACAAAAGTCAGAAGTTTGTAGTAGATATCTTTACCATTTTGTGTGTACAAATATAATAAAAATACCACTTCAAACTGGTATAAAGTTTGCCCTCAAAATAGCCCATAAAAATATAATAGTTTGGATCCTAGAGCTCGTATGCGGCCGAACGCAGGAAATTGAACGTCGAAGATACGACGACGTATCGTCGACCGATCACGGGGAAACAAAATATTGGAATAATAAAGCTGTTTTAGGTTTCGGGATAAACCAACATCCTTAAGGTGGGTCTACGCTAGAGGAGCTGAGCACGAGCCGAGCTCAAATTCGTGTAGTGTGGACCGAGACCAAGCCTCGGAACGAGCGAGCTTCATGTGTTTGGTTCGTGCTCGACTGTGCATCGCGCTTGCAGTGCGCTGAGAACAGTGATTGTTGTAGGCTCGAAATATATATTTTATTAAACAAAATATATTTTAGGAGCTAGGTGAAGCTGACCATCCTGGAAGAATCAGATAAGAAACACGGGTCTGGGCCTATAATTTTTTCCAATGATCCTTTCCTTAGTGCTATGTAGAGCTCCAGAGTTGTGCCGATCGAACAAGGTGAAGGCTCAAACAAGAATAATAGTTAAAAGTACTAACCAAGTACGGACTACATTAAAAAAATAACTAAAGAGCTTTAGCAATAGTTCTAATGGCATACGTACACTTGACAACGCGAGTAGAGCGGCTCGGCTTGTGCTCTGCTCGTGCTTAGCTCCTCTAGCGTAGACCCACCTTTACGTCTGCCAAAGCAACGGAGATGACGCGAAGTATCAAATGTGATTTACTTAGTTGAAATAAAAACATAGTGTGATGGAATAATAAAAAGAAGGTTCAAGAAAATCCACTCAGATTTCAAGGGGTTCAGATCCTTGGAAATTTCAGATTCTTGTCTAAAGGGAGTAGTCAGAGGTCTAAACATTACATTTTGCACCATTTCACATTTTTTTGCAGGTTTTGTGCTCGTCGCCGTTTAAGAATACTAACAACTAGTTAGTATTCTTCCTCACAGTTTCCTTCCTTCATTGTTTTGTGCACGTGTATACATTAAACTTTTCGAACAGAAAAATCTTTTGATGTATCTACTAACGGAATTTTAATTTACGACCTTTGAATTAAAGGTGAAGAACCCCCCCCCCCTACCCCCACTAAGCCAACACAGCTTTTGTATTTGTAAAAAAAAACTTTAATCATGTACCCCCTTCATTTTCATCGTCACCATTCTTATTCTATTGCGCGGAAGAAATCGGCAACATGGTATCGACGATGATATTCGGGGAATATGGGGAATATGGGGATTCGCAACCGACTGCGCTACCAACCACAAATTCCAATTGGCAAAATATCAGAGATCTCACAGCATATAGACTTCTCAAGCAAGGCAAACACTTTCTCACAACACATTAGACTAATACCGCTGATATAAGACACCGAACGCGAAATTTACTTTAAGACCAACCGCCTCCGTGACTCGTGAACATCTCATCAGTTTAGATACGACTATGACTACGATTATATAGATATAGATTTTATAGATATTATATAGATATACATAATGACCTGTGACATTGAACCGGCCCATCAGAATGCATTTTTTCTACTCCCCCCGACCCGCATACTTCAACGCTTTGACAAAATTGATTGTTTGTGTGTATTGATTGAGCGATGTCATTAGACAGCGCTCAAATATTCGAATTTAATAATGTCGAACGCTATGTTTAGTCCGCTCCGCACAGCTCCGCAAAGCTCCGCGCAGTTCCGCTTAGGTGGCAACACACGCGTCTATTGGGTTTTATGGTCGATACAAAATAGCGATTGGAATATGAACACTTATGAGTATACTGTGGATTCAAATCCCACCCGGCCGGTAACTTTTGGGATCGTATAGAAATCTTTGTGATTTTCCACAAGAGAAAATTGGCAATACTTATAAATTTTAAATGAGTACGGTATCCTTTGCGGCTGTTACGCGATCCAAATAGTATGTTCGATGGTGCGATGCAACATTTTTATCGAGTAGTAATGCGGGCTAGCGATTTTGGGTTTCTTTGGAACTTCTTTGTTTCTTTACACTATTTTTTAATAACTGACGAAAAAAGAGGAGGATATCAATTCGATTTGTAAATATTTTTTTGTTACTTTTTAATGTATGACTGCGTATTTTTTTTACCTGGTGATTAATTTTTATTAAAAAAAAAACTATTGTGAATAAAATAGTCTAACAACCGTATTCATGCATATGCGCACACTACCGTGTGCCTCTAGCGTAGCCTCCGACTAGAGGCACACGGTAGTGTGTTGTAAAGTGTCGCACAACACTCAAGTGATGTTTATAAAACAAGAATTTGTTCACTGTGGGTCGGAACCTACTGTGCGTTCTCTTAGTGTCGTTCATGTATACGGGTGTTAAGTTGTTCACATTTAAATTATTTTCGTGTACTCATAAAACCAAGGAAATCTTGTACAACGTCTTACATTTTCTAAGTGGGTTAGGCTAACATCGACAACTATATGTATGTATATATTATGTACATACAGATTACCAGACTGATACATCTTTGCCAAAATAATTTTTAGGTTAAATTTTATTAAAAAGTTATTGATTTTAATTTTACTGTCCTCAGAGCTCAGTTGGTAGTAACTCTGCCATCTGCACTGTAGGTTGTGGGTTCGATCCCCATCCAGGGCAAATATTTGTGTGATAAATATATCTATGTTCGTTCTGTTTCTGGGTGTAATTATGTAATCAAAATAAAGTATTATGTATATAATGTATTCTATTAGTTATATAGTTCCTATAGTACAAGCTTTGCTTAGTTTGGGACTAGATGGCGCTGTGTGTAAAGTCCGCCAATATATTATATTTTTATTAATCTATTTAATTGTTGTAAATAAATAAATAAATAAATAAATATTGGCGGACTTTACACACAACGCCATCTAGCCCCAAACTAAGCAAAGTTTGTACTATGGGGACCAGATAACTAGTAGAATACTTAAATACTTTTTTTTTTTTTTTGTAAATACATACTTATTATACTTATTATACATATAGTTGTTTTCAACATGTTTCGGCAAGTTTCATTGTTATATGTATAAAGCAATCATCTTTAGTTATATTTTGTGCCTCTTCTAATATCAGTGAAAATATTCATTATGTATCTATCGAGGAGAATCACTTTATGCTCGATAATCGTATAAATTGAATGCCTACTTAACAACCTTCGCCTGATAGAGGAAACATTGGCATACTTCCAATAATAATCATGTGACCACTAAGACTAGGGAATTCAGCAATTAAGATTTGTTATCAAATTTTATTAAGTTTTTCACTACTTGGGAATCTTATATTATAAATGTGTACAATTTATTATGAGAATTCTTTAACCGTAACCGTAAATCCGAAAGTTTGTGAGAAAGTTTGAATGTTTGTGGCTTAATTATGTTGAAACAACTGAACGGACTTGGATGAAACTAAGAATATATAATAATTTATGTCCTGGAATAGTATACAGTGATAATAGATAAATAATAGTACATATTATAGGATACTAGCGACCCGCCCCGGCTTCGCACGGGTAGCATGTTATTATACTTAAAAACCACCGCTATCTATTAAAAAACACCGCATCAAAATCCGTTGTGTAGTTTTAAAGATATAAGCAAACATACATACAGACATACAGACGCGGGAAGCGGAAAGCGACTTTGCTTTATACTATGTAGTGATTATCAGTAACAGATTAATCAAAAATTAAAGCCGCCAACATATAATCTCATTCAACTTCATATTACAAGTTTTGCTTTGAGGCCTAGATGATGCCGTGTGAAGTGTCCAAAAATATTTATTTGTTTATTAATACTCATAACTCTAAAATCTAAAATCTCCCAGTAGAAAACCGAATTTGATAACTGGTGGTTTCTTCACACTAGTGAAGAAAAATCTTATTGCAGTACTGATTATGAAGAAGGAATTTGTTTTTCCCTGTATAATAAGTTCAATTACTGGTTATCTAGTGTGAAGAAAAAAATCGTTGTTCGATCAGAAGGCAGAAGTACTGCGAAGTTAGTCGTACCGACGGAACTGTGAGGTCAGATAATAAATACATAAGTTCACAGTCTTCATAACTTCAGAATATATGACGTAGCTCAGTGGCCTTTATTCTACGGTTGTTTATTTGTTGGTCGATGCTCTGATATAGCAGCCGGTATTATACCACCAGCACCAGTTAGGACGATATCATTATTACAAGCTTTTTATTAAAGTTTCACTGTTCGTATGTTTGTAAGTTGTAAAAAATTGCAAAAAAAATCGACCATTTGTTGGCTTCCGATTGAGTTGAATTATGCATACACCTTTAATTATGTTGACAAAACAATAATATAATGATCGAACTAATCTGATGATGGAGTCAGGAGCTGTTCAACAGACACTCACAAGGAAACTCCTTAGTAAATAGTTCGATTGAGATATGTGACAGATAGCGCGCTGACGCTTGATGTTTTGAATGATTTTACAAAAGCTTGTCATTAAAAAAATATTTATCTACACAAAACTTATTTTAGAATTCGTAATACCCAACGTTTACATACATAGCTCCGACTCCACACAAAAATACCGTGTTGTAGATATTTGGGGGCACGGCAGTGCTCCCGCCAAGTCGAGCGCGAAGCAAACATTAGAAATAACGAGTAACATCATACCACAAAGTCAAAAGGTATTTTTCAATAGAATCACAAGGATCACTTTGAAACGTCTTAGGAGCTAGGTGAAGCTACGCCTGTTCCTCCCGACCAAGCCTAGAAGAATCAGACAACAACAAATAACACGGCTTGAAGAGAAGATCTAGAATTAGTATTTGTCTTATCAAATGTCATTTGCAGCAGACGCATACGACGTGACAGCGCCAAGAACTGGGGGTTGCTGACGATTCGGACACAATAAATTCGGACACTGTGTCCGAATTGACACTTTTTAATTTTAATATTTTCTTCACTGACGATTCGGACACCACCAAAATATTGAAGCTGTTTTGTACAGTCACTTAGAAAATTTTAAACTATATTATATCACTCCTAATAAAAAGAGCGTTACAAAAACTGAGTATTTTAGGAATTAGAATTAGAATTAGATGAACATGATGTTTCCCCATCTCCTGAGAATGAAAATGTCAAAGATGTCATGTGATATTGATATTTCAGGTCAGTGTATAATGAAGACCAAAGTAGAACTAGTCTAGCCTCTGACGAAAAATTTAATGCTGATGCCAAAAATGACCACCATTATGAAAAAGATATAAATCTTTTATAACGAGATGTACTATTTAGAGTACAAGGCTAAAAGCGTTAATAATAAAAAAAACTCTATTATTACTATTAATCAATAGATAAGGATAAAAATACAGAAAAGATTAAAATTAATAAACATAATATATATTTATCCTAATCTATCGATTTTCTTAACTATTATTGTATACTCAGTTAAAAAGTTGAATATTTAACTTACCTCCAAAAAACATAAAAATAATATAATCTGGCACATATTCCGTTTTTTATATAACTTTTTTCAAAAAGCCGTTTTGGCCAAGTGGGAGGTTACCTACCTCGACTTTCAATCTGAAGATCGTGGGTTCGATCCCGGCCGTGCGTCAATGTTTTTTTCTGTTTAAAAAATTTATATCGCATGAACACGTGCTTATAACGGCGAAGGAAAACATCGTGAGGAAACCAGTTAGAATTCTTGTAAGCGGCGAGGGGCTTGCAACGTCACGTGTGGAATGCTGAAAATGTGGGCATGTGCCAAAAGTAATGTTTGGACGTGCCTCTGACTAACCCCTTTAGACATCGTCAAGGATCTAAGTGCCTGGGATCTGAGAGGAAGTCTACCGGACTTGGGAATACAGTGATGATACTATTGAGATCTAGTTTATGCATTAGCTCTCTCTCGCTAGTTGCTGTACCTGGACAAATATTTCATCTTATTTTTATTACCATACTGCCAAGATGCATATTTATGTATGTATGTGGGTTTGTAATATACTTTAATATCTCGTATCATCCAAACGGCTATGCTGATTTATATTCCTCTTAGCAGTTTAAGTTTTTTTATCTGACTGTACAAAGCATTGGTGTCCGAATCGTCAGTGAAAAAATTATTAAAATTGAAAAGTGTCAATTCGGACACTGTGTCCGAATTTCTTGTGTCCGAATCGTCAGCAACCCAGAACTGGTGCTAGCTTCAAACTACAAGTTCATACCGCAAATTGAGAGTAGCCACTTCTTGTTGGAGTTTGAACGTAGACTTCTGTAAGTGATTGGCTAAAGTTCTTGGAACGAAGATGGCTGTAAGTCTTGTCCAAAGCCTAAGCTTGGTTTCTTGAGAAGCGGTGTTTGAATTTTTAAATCCCTGGGTTCGAATTCTTGTGAAAGTTTGTGGTGGTCAATTCCAATCGCAGTATCATCACACTTATATTAAACTAGCGACCCGCCCCGGCTTCGCACGGGTAGCATGTTATTATACATATAAACCTTCCTCCTGAATCACTCTATCTATTAAAAAAACCGCATCAAAATCCGTTGTAGTTTTAAAGATATAAGCAAACATACATACATACGCGGGAAGCGGAAAGCGACTTTGCTTTATACTATGTAGTGATACTAGAGCGGTTTGACATGCGCTTATTCGTTTTTTGAATTAAAAAAAAAAACATTTTTTATTTCTACAATATCTTTCCGGTACATTAACAAATTAAAAAAAATATATCAATATAGTCCAACCTTGATTGAATATTTAACGGACAATGTAAAAACTATTTTTGTGTTAAGTATATAAATTAGAAGCCGTGGATGGCATCTGATTGCATCTGTTGAGTAGTAAATAATCAATGCAAAATCTCATACTTACGGTCCGAGATGGCAAAACTTCGGAGGGAAAAGTTTCTTAGTTTCCAAATTTCACTTTTTATTCGAATACAGTAAGAATTTGCACGTAGTTGCGATTTTTACCTTGTCTTATTATATCTATTTCAACCAGTCACATATAATGCTAACTACTGGGTATTTTATCAAACATAAAGTTTAGATGTGCCTCTGACTACCCCCTTTAGACATATTCATGGATCTAAACGCCTTGAGATCTGAGAGTCTACCGTACTTGGTAATTACAGTCGTAATCCTATTTCTTTTGATCTATAATTTCTGGCCATGTTGTTGACAGTACAAGCAAAAAGCCTACCACGCGTTATGTATTGCAAGCCCATTGCCGACAAACTTTACAAATAAAATCTAATTTACCATAAACTCTACCTAGTGTTAAAGCGCTTCGTTTTCAATAGGTAGTTTAGTTTAGATTTAGTATTATATTGACGGGATACTAAATACACAGCACCCATATTCGCCAATAAACATACCGACTATCCATAGTAGGTTCCTAGTATAAGCCGTTGGGCAAATGTGCCCTGGACATTATTTTGTCTGCTGACATTTTGAGTTCCCGTTCACTCAACATAAGCCTTATTTGCTTGACTTTAGGGTTGGTTTTTGAATGATTCAAAGGCTTTTTGAGTTGGCAAGGCCACAGCTGTGATACGCTAGGACTACTCGTTTGCGGTCAGTTGCCTAAACAGGCTGGGGGTGACAGATATTGTAAGCTCGGGTCCCTAAATTATGTTGAAATGTTGATCTTGTCACGTCTTATGTATTTTTAAAGCCATGTTCGTGACAATAGATACATACCATAAATAGATATAGGTATAACACAGTGTTAACTAAACGCTCACACAAATACAATAAAAAAATCTATTTTATAATTGTTTGTGAATAAATAAATGTAAAACAAAAATATAATATACCATTCAACAACAGCGGCAACCTGTCACGTGTGGAATGATAACTACTGCAAAATGTGGGCATGTAACGAATGTAATGTTTGGACGAGCCTGTGACTTATCCCTTTAGACATGTTCAAGGATCTACTTCCTCAAGTATTCAAGGTACTTGAAGTACCTACTTGAGGATTAGGTACACTTTTTTTTTACAACAACCAATAAATACCATATTAGAATTTAAAAGGTTTTTCTGTGTGGCGTTTCTCTTCATTATTGTGAGATGGTGAGAAATAACAGAGGTTTTGGACATTAAATAACAGTTTATTAGGCGAAATAAGTAACACTATATTGCAGGTATTGTAACGATGCGGTGCAAAGCTTACGACTGACTGTAGGTACTTATATATACTACACTTACATCTAGGTAGGCACAGCTCACGGTACTTCGCTATTCCTAACACCTCCCCTCGAAGCCGTGAGTAAATCTGTTTATCCCTTACATACATCCGTCATACCTAAATTCAACATGCATTCTTGATGTTTTTTCCCACTCAAACCTTTGGTCAAAACATCTGCAGGCATTCTTTCTGTACATAAGTATTTCAGATCAATAACACCTTGCTCGCACATATCTCGAACAAAGTGGTGCCTCACATCAATGTGTTTTGTTCGTGAATGGTAGTTTCTACTACCAGCATGCTTTATCGCACCCTGATTATCATTGAATAATGTTACACTATTGCATTCCATCCCAACATTACCCAGCACATCTCGTAAATACATGGCTTCTTTAGTTGCATCAGAAATAGCCATGTACTCAGCTTCTGTGCTTGACAAAGCAATACTTCGTTGTTTACGTGCTTCCCAGCTGATTGGGGCACCTGCTAAAATAAATGCAAAACCAGAATAGGATTTACGATCAATCGCATTCGAACCCCAGTCTGCATCTACCACACCAAATAACGGTAAGCCAGTCCTTTCATAAACTAAACCATAGTCTGACGTACCTTTTATATATCTCAATACACGTTTTGCTGCTTTCCAATGCTCAACATCAAAGTTAGTATTAAATTGGCTCAGATAACTCACGGCGTACGTGAGATCTGGTCTTGTTGTCACAGCTAGATACATTAGGGCACCTATCAAATTCTGATAAGGATACTGATTCATCACATCATTTTTCACGCATTTAGGTTTTTCCAATTTCACATTCACATCAATAGGAGTCATTGTAGGCTTACATTCACTCATACCAAAACGTTCTAGTACCTTGTCTATGTAAATACTTTGATTTAAATACACTCTGTCTTCTTCATCACGAGTAAATTCAATGCCTAAACAATGTTTTATCCTTCCCATATCTTTCATTTCAAATGCGCTAGATAGTTGCTTCTTTACATCACACAACCATACATCATCGTTTGTAGCTAATATTAAATCATCAACATAAATCGTTATAAACATCATTCGCTCACCTTTTCGTGCTGCAAATACACATGGATCCTGCGGCATCGCTTTAAAACCAATACTCTTCAGCTTTCTTACCAGCTCCTTATGCCACTGCAATCCAGACTGACGCAAACCATACAAACTCTTTTTCAACAAACACACACTATTATCACATTCATTCAAAACTTTATTCCAACTTTTAGCCGTGTCGATAATTTTCTTATCTCGAATGGTCTTTCTTTGTGTTCCAATCTTTTGGTTTGCGAGTACCATATCTAGAACATTGCGTAGCTGATCCGGTACTTCCATAAATACTTCCTCATCCAGTGAACCATTCAGGTAAGCTGTCACTACGTCCATTTGATGGATATCTAGTCCTAATTCTGCGGATATAGCAGCTATGAGTCTTATTGATGACGATCTCACGACTGGAGATGAGGTTTCATGAAAATCCTCCCCTGGCCGTTGAGAGCATCCCTTTGCAACTAGACGTACTTTCTTTCCAGTAGTTTTGGTACTAAAAACAAATTTGCTTCCGATCACTTTTCGATTCGATGGTCGAGATACTATTTCCCACGTACCATTCTTCATCTGTGCCAAAAATTCATCTTCTAAGGCACCTCTCCAAGCGTCAGCATCGCTAGTCTTTTCAATTTCACTCCATGTCATTGGTTCAATAGTTGCTATTCCTGCTGTTAGCTGTTCATCAGATTCTTCACTTTCTGATTCTGGTTCAGTATCTGTCGCTATATATTCATTAACAGATCTGTAATCTAGACGCGGCCTTTCCACAAAACCAGTGCGAACTAGTCTTCCTCTTTTCTTTAAAGGTTCGACTAATCTTTCCCACGCAACTGTCGCGGTTCTTTTTCTTAAAGTTACTCCCCTATTTCTTTCTTCATCTGGTTCGTATATATTTTCAAAGGATTTTCTCATTTTTCCACCATCTCTTCTCGCTTTCAGTGGGGCCTTCTTCTTTTCTTCATTATTTTCGTTTGGCATATTAAGATCTACAACCATCTCTCCATTAATACTATCTTCTTCATCAAGTATTTCCTTATATTCATGCCTAAACGCCGTCTCATTCATGAATTTTACATCACGAGTTACTATAATTTTTCTTGTCTTAGGATCATGTATTCTATAGGCTTTGGATTGAATATCATACCCCATGAATATTCCCAATTCAGAGCTTGAATCAAATTTCCCTTTCTGGGAACCTTTGTCTTTGTAGTATGCCTTTGATCCAAATGAATGCATATAAATTACGGTAGGTTTCTTTCCTTTCCATAGCGTAAATGGTATTTGACCACTTAAGGCTTTCTAAACGATTTCTTATATAATTCGCAGTGTGAACTGCCTCTGCCCAAAACGCAGGAGGGCTTCCTGCCTGACGCATCATGCAGCGCGCCATTTCAATCAGCGTTCTATTCTTCCTTTCAGAAATACCATTCTGCTGGGGTGTGTAAGGCGCTGTCAGCCTTCTTTTGATCCCTTCTTTCTTCAAAAAATCGTCAAATTCATTGTTTACGTATTCACGGCCATTATCAGATTGTAAGTTCTTTATTTTCTTTCCTGTGAACTTCTCCACATAAGCCTTGTACTCTTTGAATACTCGCAGAACATCACTTTTGTTTGCAATAAAGTAAACTTCACACCATCTAGAATTATCGTCGATAAAAGTGACAAAATACTTTTTCCCGCCAAAAGACTGTTGCCTCATCGGGCCACATACATCAGTATGTACGATCTCTAGTAGTTCGCTCGTGCGATCGGCATTGCCTTTAGGAAAAGGCGTACAAGTCTGCTTTTCACTAATGCAGATTTCACACTCAGATAATTTTTCACTATCTTTGAATGACAGCCCATGCACTAGGGCACTCTTCGACATAGCCTTCAAATCGCGCTCATTCAGGTGACCGAGTCGTTCGTGCCACATGTCTATCGGCTTCTTCGCAACCTCAGCATTATTAGCTCCGTTCTGGCTCATTCGAACATGGTATAAGTTACCAACACGGTCCGCTCGCATGTGAATCTTGTTTTTCTCGTCGATCACAACAGCACAGTTCTTTTTAAAATGAACCTCGAACCCGCGATCTGTCATTTTCGCTACTGATAATAAGTTCGTTCGCAAGTCAGACACATAAAACACTTTCTCGATATCTATGCGGCGCTCTTCGCTGCCTGTGTCAACTGAAATGCTTACTTTACCCGCTCCAGCAATTTGTGTGCTTTCATTGTTAGCCAAATTTAACTCGGAGTCCAATCGCATGAAACCCTGGATTATATGCTTATCATTGCACATATGTCCCGTGCATCCACTGTCAATGCACCAAATAGGGTTACGCTGATCACCAAACATCACTTCTTCGGTGGTGCTCATCAACATCGTCGTCTTCGGATCACTATCCCGTTCGAAATGTTTTGCGTTCTGTTTCTTATTTATATTTTTCGCTTTGCACTCTCTCGCCAAATGCCCACGACGGCCACAACGATAGCACTCAATTTTGCTCTTATTGTTATAGCCTTGATTTGTATTTAAGTTATTTTTCTGGTTGGCATTTGTATTGGTACGCCTGACGAACATGGCCCCCTGGTCCACTACTTTTGATTTTCGGCCATCAAAGTCTTCGACAATTTTCACTTTCAACGCTTCCGTTGATGGCAAATCATCTCGCGATTCCATTGCCGTTCGAAACATAGCGAAAGAATCTGGCAAACTATAAAGTAGTAAAATAGCCAGTAGTTCATCAATTACAACCAAACCGATTTCTTTGAGCTTTTTCACAGCATCAAAAAAATCCGAGATATGCTTCTTTAAATCATCTTCTTCCTGCATACGCGTCAATACAAGTTTTTTCAACAATGAGGCTTTTCTTGCCGGCCCGCTTGACTGGTACAAAGATTTTAACTTGTCCCATATAGCTTTTGAAGTTTCCAAGCCATCCAACGCAATTAACTCGCTAGGACTTACTGCCAGCAAAATATCCGATTCAGCCTTTCCATCATTTTTAATCCATTCCGCATGCTTCGAATCCGAGCGCCCTGGCTGAGGCAAAGTTCCTGTTACGTATTCCCACAAGTCATTTTTCTTCAAAATAGCTCGCATTTGAATCTTCCAGGTATCATAATTATCGCCAGTTAGAGGATCAATTTTGATAGAAGCAGCCATTTCGAAGTTTTTTCAACTCCAAAACACTTCAAAACGCAAAAGAAATACGCAAATTGAATTTACGATGTTTCGACGTAATAAAACAACATGGATGCGTCCGATACAATAACAAGTGCACGAGTCCTCACGCAGCGATTACACAGAAAATGCATCGCTCGTGAACTTGTTTACGCAAAGTTTTAAATTCACTTATTTCACTTTAAATCCAGTCAATTTATCACGGAATCACTTGTATTTCACTCACTGGGCCCATAACCTGTGAGATGGTGAGAAATAACAGAGGTTTTGGACATTAAATAACAGTTTATTAGGCGAAATAAGTAACACTATATTGCAGGTATTGTAACGATGCGGTGCAAAGCTTACGACTGACTGTAGGTACTTATATATACTACACTTACATCTAGGTAGGCACAGCTCACGGTACTTCGCTATTCCTAACAATTATCACTCAAATTCTCCACTAACAGTATTTTTAAACGAAAATAAATAGGATTGAAATATAATCCTCGAGTACGGTAGACATCATCACAGATATCCAGTCACTCATACCTTTAAAGACCCCTAGGGATATAGAAAACTATATAGTTAATTTAACTACATAGTTTTCTCAATATTTTTACCTTTATAATTTTTAAGCACGTATTAAATTGCATACACGCACAAAAATCCATGGATGAACGACTTTTCGGATTAAAAGTCAAGGTATAAAAACCTTCTACTAGGCCAAACACGTCTGAAAACACCTTTACACGTGTCGTTTATAACACAAGCATCGTGGGCGGGCGGCATGCATTAGTTAGATTTATATGTCACTGGTTGTTTAGTGGGCGGTGACTATAATGTGGTAAAGTGCTCTTTGATTGACGATAAAGGGGCTTGTGTTGCAAAATGATAACATGCTCATTCATGTTTAATTTTCTTATAGTTTTATTTGAGAACACGCCTGTTTCTTTACAATGTTTTTCATGACATTAGATTCGTTCATGTCAACCTTCGTTAGGGCTTGAAATTCGCAAGTTTCTTTCTTAGTGCACCCCTACACAATAAAAGGAATACACCCTCCAAATGTCAAGTTTCTAGACTGTACGTTGATAGATCAGTCAGTGAATAACGCAAGAGTTTCATATATCAGTAAAAACGTTTAGTCTTTAGTCTCTGGCCACTCCCAATACTCAGAGACAGATAAGCTACAGACTAAAGACACAAAAAGTCTAAAAAAAGTAAAGTTCGCGCTACATATTCGTAATGCCATGCAAGGCGCTGAATGCATATTTCATAAGGATGAACGCCGAACGCTACGTACATTCTGTATGCTATTGATTTTGTGGCTGACTGTCCATTTACAGGTCACTTGTTCTGCGATTTAGGGGTTTCTTATCTTTCGGGTAGTGTGATGAATGAAAATCTTTGGGAATGATCGTCTCGAGTCAGGAAACGTGTAGATATTGATATTTAGGGGGGCATTGATCGATGACGATCGACGGGATTACTTGGATTTCGAGAATGATACGAAAAAATATTTGCATATAACAAGTGATTAAGGGGGTGTAGAGAGGATTGATGTCTGTTTGAATATAACTTCGATATGAATATAACTATTGTTATGAATATAGATGAATATAGGAGTAGAGGTAAGCCTAAAAAGAGATGAATGGACTGTTAAAAGATGATATGGGTAAGTGCCTGTGCACACCGTGTTTTTAAACGCGCCGTCGACGGGCGTTTGCGATACAGACGCATCGTATCGCGTTTGTGTGGTGTGCACAGGCCCTAAGAAAAGTGTAAATCCTGGAATGACGAGATTTGACGATAGGAAAATATGGAAAAGAGAAACATGTTGTGCCGATCCCACTTGAGTAGGATAAGAGCAGGCAGATGATAGTGAACAACTAAAAACGAAAAAAGACGGTTGGAAAAGAAAGATCTCGGCACATTTTCTTGAACCAAATCGGAGACGTTTTGGAATAAGGCCAGGCTAAGAGTACCTACTCTAAATCGACGAGACGCATTAAAAATGTAATATGAGTAAATGAAACAAAGGAAGTAAGTAAGTCGCATGTAATCTACTGGCAATTATTTTCTTCTAAACTAGAGAGGAAGCAATTTTCTTATTGAGAGAAGCAAATAGTACCAATTGGGAAGCAATTTTTGGATAGCATTTCAACGTGAAATACGATGGGTGACGCATCATCCTGACGGTAACAGAATCGTAGCAAGTGGAAAGCCGTGATCACTCTCTTTGGTAAATAGACGTGATTTTCTGTATGTAACTAAGTAAATTGCAAACTCTGGGTTGACAAATTTGAGTATTATGTTATCTGTGGTTGAGTGCAATTGGAAGTAAAACTAAAAAGAAAACCGACGAAAATGTTCGGACCAATCGAAAATTCAAAGGACGATATTGGTTCTTTAAGTTATATGAAGAAACTACAATATTTTTTTCATCCCACCATCTCGGAAAGAGTATTTTTGCTCTTCAATATCTGAATGCAAAAGCCGTTTTTATTCTCTAGATGATAAAGTAAATTGAATTTAGAACATCGTGTGCACTAAGTTTGTGAATTAAAAAAATCATTAAACCTATTTACTGCTACCTCTATGGTGCCGAATATATCATACAACTTTTTTTAATTTGTTAAAAACTCAGACTCGGAACCTTCTTGGTGTTCTTTTTTCAATTTGCTTTGTACGCGGTTCTTTACGCGGCATTTTTTCACGTCATTATTAAGATTATTCTGTAATACTTACCTGTCATAATGTAGTAGTTAATACCTAAACTGAAATAAAAGTACCTATCTTGTGATTGTAAACGTTTTTTTTTTCCATTTAGTCATTTCCTCGCTGAGGTGGAATGAAAAGTTACGTGTTGCACTCGAGTGCAAAGATTTTTCACCTCGTGCTCTTTTGATTCCCTCGCTGACGCTCGGGATTCTAATTTTGAATCACTCGCTGCGCTCGTGATTCACTTTTAGAATCCTTCGCTTGCTCGGTCATCAAAATTGAACACGTGGTTAAAAAGCAACTTTGCACTCTTGTATAACAAATAACTATTTCCATTTAAATTATATTCCTACAAAAATATTATTTAAATGAAACCAAAAATCATCTAAATCACTTTTTGTTCTAACTTAGCTTTAAAACTCACCGACTCCAAACAGAGTCGGGAACACTAGAAAATAATATATTGTATCTGTTTCGATATTCAACGAGTTATTTTGCGAGATATTTTGTAAGCTTTTCTTTTCCGACTCAAAGAAAATACTTTTAGCTACGAAAATAAATCCGGTTTAAAAAACATTTGGGCATATGCCACGTGTAATGTTTGGACGTGCCTTTGACTAGTTCCTGTAGTCATCTTCAAAGATCTGAGCGCCTGGAGCTCTAAGTAGGGGGCCTCCGTACTTAAGGATTCCAATAACTTTTTTATTGTCAAGAAAGATAAAGCTAATTTAAAATCAAACCACAAATTTTAATGCTCATAATAATCCCAGTGGTATCCAAAACTTACATTGATATTTGTAAATATATTACTGATTTTATGAAGTAACTCTTTAGGTGAGGTTGATCTTTATAAAAAAAAACTGGCCAAGTGCGAGTCAGACTCGCGCACGAAGAGTTTCGTTCCATTCTTTCATTCCATCTATAAAAACGCCAATAAAAATCACGTTTGTTGTATGGGAGCCCCACTTAAATATTTATTTTATTCTGTTTTAAGTATTTGTTGTTATAGAGGCAACAGAATTACATAATCTGTGAAAATTTCACCTGACTAGCTATCACGGTTCATGAGATACAGCCCTGTGACAGACAGACGCACAGCCAGACGGACAGCGAAGTCTTAGTAATAGGGTCCCGTTTTTACCCTTATGGTACGGAACCAAAACTTTTCTCACAACTCATTGTACATTACAGGTGAATCCGGCTTCAAGTCCTGTCTAGCCTAAGTTCCTGTGCCAGGCAGCCAGCACAAAAGAACTCCAAGTGGGTGGTTTATGAGGCAACTTTCTGGATAAATCGACCGAGCCGAGTGTGACGGATCAAACGGTGGTACAGTTATCGACACAATTATTAAAATTTCTTACTCTTAGCTGTGCTCAAGATGTTGTTTTCAAAGTGATATTTATTTTAATTCGGAGGTTTATTTTGTATCTAGGAATCTCAATTACAAAAAAAACCTTATTATTGTTGGATAAGCCCTAGTTGGTTGTGTCAGGGCATTCGGTCGAAGCGACATATAGCTCAAGATCATGTTTTTATCTGACTCAACGGATTAGCATTGTCATCATTGTAGTGATCTGGATCGATTGATAGTTTTCTGTGTCCTGTAATTAAAAGAAAAAAAAAACATGACTGTAATTCCGAAGTGTGATAGATATCTAGCTATCCTTTCATTTCCAGGTGCTTAGGTCTTTCAACACGTCTAAAGAGGAAAGTCAAAGGCACGTTTAAACATTAAATTTGACACTTATCCGTATCCGTTTTAATACGTGACAGGTCGCAAGCCCATCGCCTCTAAAAGTGTTTAGTTTCTAAATAATTTGGTGTTGATCTGGAAATCTGAATGAATGTCTACGGTACTTAAGTATTACAGTCGTGATCCAATTTTTTATTTATTTCTTTCAAAACACTTTTCTCACCACCACTCCAAACGTAACTCCGTTGGATTTATTTCGCACCTTAAGCTGGCTGTTAATCCGGCGTTCCCAACTCTTTGCGACTCGGGGCAAAGTGGTGCCTGTTCCATACCAAATACACTATCAATAAAAAATGAACCTTATGCCAATGCACTTTAAGATTAAAATTGGCGTGCATTTACGAAGTCTATTGGAAGACAAACTATGTTGCTTTGAAATAATATGAGTACCTACGAGTAAACTCTTGCGTTACTGTATGACTGACTGATTGATATATCAATGACTAGCTTTAATCCACTGGTCCTAGAAACTTTAAATTGGGAGAGTATTCCTTCTGGTGAGTAGAAGTGCACTAAAAAAGAAATTCCCAAAATTCAACCCCTAAAGGGATGCAACGGGGGTTGAAGTCTGAAATAACTTTACGCGAACAAAGTCGCGAGGGGTTTGACTAGTGTTACATTACCTGCGGCTTTATTTTATAATTCAACTAGCATCTGTGGCCGTACCACAAGATCAAAAGTAATAATAAAACAATACTACTTACGAACTCGTATAGCGTTGTCATTTTCTCACCACGAGTAATATTGTTCTGTTATTACTTTAGGAGTTTGTGGTATGGTATCTGATATTATTATAGTTCTACCAGTATACCTACTGCTTGGAAAATAATGAATAGAATTTTCCAATACAACGATCATTCATATTTAACGAAGTAATACTGAATATGTTATTAGCATTAAAAGCTATTTGTAACAACTTTTTAAGCCTTTTTATATTCGTCTAATATTAAATTAGTATTTTTTCTAAATACAAAATATTAACAGATAATTTTAACATAATTTAGTAGCCAATCATAGTAATACCTTTAAAAATAAAGATAGTTTATTTTTATTTTTTTTAATTAAAACGCGTTGTTTTAAAAACTATCAAATAAATAAAAAAAACTGTAAAACACTGGGTAAAACCAGAATACCCAGACTGCCGATACAAAAACAAAAAAAAATAAGTATCAACTTAACCCAGTTAAATGAACCTGTGGGGTGAAAAGAACCACTTACAATTCAATTTCTAGTATTGATGATCTAATTTAATATTTCGTCTGTCTTTCTAGACTCCTCATGCAAGGCGAACACTGTCAGATAGAACATATGGGCTACAGATCCTGTGTATACCACCGAGCGCGGATCACGACGCGCCCCTTGGCGGGTTGTGACATTGAACCGGCCAATCAGAATGCATTTTTTCCTGCTTCCTGACCCGCAAACCTCAACGCTTTGACAGAATTGTTCGTTTGAAGAAATTAAGCCATCAGCCGTCTATTGGGCTATGTGGTCGATGGAAATATGAGATAACAAAGGATTTAGACGAAATCGTTTTTCGAATAACCGTTTTCTGCTTCCAATTTCACCAAGATGAGACAGTTGTAGGTCATGTTTGTTTATTTGTGTAGTAAATAAGAAACATTGTGAAGAAACCTGTTAATACAAAGACATCTTGGCCCTGTCTTTGTACAACCTGGTCTTTTTTTGACTTCCATTTTTTTGAATTTTTAGAGTACTTATTACAAACTTTTTTAATAGCTTGGACAGGTTTCAATAACAGGTTAAACAGATTAAGAGATTGAACAACTTTTGCAGATTTCCCCTGAAGAAAGTTGTATTTCTAAAAACGTACTAAAAACGTCGATATGAATGTGTATTGTGTAAGCTGCATCAAATTTGAAAGCAACTGTAATAAAAATATGTATACTTGTCTGATGTTTATGTAAGGCTAGAATAAAATCCAAAAGACTTTTACAGACTTATACTATAAAAAAAAACAAAAAATATTTAATTACAAATCGACACTAATAACTCCGAAAGGAGAAAAACAATATTTATTTCGGTCGCAAGCTATTCCTATCGCAAAAAACCAGCACAGATTACATACAAATTCCATTATTATTCAGCAGTCTAGTAAAATGGCACAAAAAGCGTCATGCAAATTCAACAAAGCTAGAACATCGCTGGATATCGCAATAAAACTTTATAACGGGGTATGTAGCGGCCGTAAAAACCTTTTTTCTATAAAAAAAACTCTTTATATGACGCGCGAGCTTAGGTTCGGAGTTCCGTAGAAAAAAAAATAGTCTAAAATAGAAGAAAATGGCCACCATTTTGAAAATTTCGAGCTGCTATAGTTAAACGCATCTTTTTCTGCCTTCATCTCACTTCATGTTTATATTTTCCTGTAGTTTTATGAAGCTTTATCAAATTAATGTTTTAGGACCAACAAATTGACAGATAGATAGGCCAACACTTTGTAAAACTGTAAGGTGACAAATAAATGGTTTAATGAACATACTCGTAGTAGTAAAAACTGTCAACAATCTATAATTTTGCCAACAGCTAATAACTCATACGAACTTACTGAACTTTGTGACTCAATATAAAGCTAACCCTAATCAAATTTTTGTAAACTCTTCCGTATACAAACTAATTATAAATTAAATAACTAATTTATCCTTGTAAAGTTATGCTTTAAGTCAAAATCAATTAAAATGAAATAGGTTCGCGACTGTAACTCCCAAGTACGGTAGACATCCTCTTAGATCCTTAAAGATCTCTAAAGGAGGTAGTCAGAAGGACGTTTCAACATTAAATTTGGCACATATCTACCGGCATTTTATAGAAAACGATCTACCTATTATTATAAACTAGTTTTACAATGAACAAACGAAAATATATGCGTATTTTCTATAAGGAACCCTAAAAGTACCGTTTCCGTGTGCAAACTGACAGAAAAGTGCTGAAATATGCCTATACAACTCCGCAGGGTCACAGTAACGCAGTGGACACGTGGGTTATCTATAATCTCCACTTGCTAACTACTCATGTATTCCTAGTGCCCTTGATCGCTTAGCTTTCTTGTATGCTTGATACTTAAAACTGTTTTATGTATAACTAGCAGACCCGCGATAGACGTTGTTTTGCCCAAATTTCAATAATCGCATAGAGTAACGCACGTTGCGACTGATGTCAGATTTTTACACACCAGCGCCATCTAAACTAATATCATCCCTTTTTAGGTTTTCATGTTATTTTGGGGATGTTTTTCGTATTTTAAAGTAGTTTATTTTTTATTCGGGCATTATACCTACAGCAAATTTCATCTTGATCCGTTTTGTCGTTTGGGCCTGATTGAGGCACAAACATACAAACAAACTCACAAACTTTCGCATTTATAATCTTATTATAATAAGATATCTGAGGCACGCACGAACTTATTTATATTGGGTACATGCCTACATTTTGCACAGTTTCTTTATAAATATAAAAATGAATCCCCATTTTCCCTTGGTCACGAATCACGCGTGAACGGCTGGACTGATTTTACTAATACTTTTTTTGTTGTGCTTGTTATTGTCAGAAAAAGGTTCTTATTAAAGAAAAAATATGTAAATTTCACGGAAAATTTTATAATTCGGAAAAAAACTGAACGTGTTTTTTTCTATGGAATTATTGATATTTAACTATTTTCAAATTAATACTATTAGTAGGATTTAATGTCTAACATATTTTTTAAACTCTGGTAAAAGTGTCATAATATTTCATGGACGATATGATATTTCATATCATAAGTATTGCATATTGTATACATGTGTCATGAAATATTTGGACGTGCCTCTGCCTAACCTCCTTAGACATCTTTAAGGATCTGAGCGTGATCTGAGAGGATGTCTTCCGTAGTAGAGGATTACAGTCGTGATCCTATTTCAGATCCCCAGGCGCTCAGATCCTTTGAAGATGCCTAGAGGGGATAGTCAGAGGCACGTCCAAACATAATATTAGGCACATGCCTACAATTTGCAATAGTTAGCATTCTATACGTGACAGGTTGCAAGACCATCGCCACTAGCTTTCATAGATGATATGGTATTTCACATGGAGTTCATTATGAGCACTGTCGCGAAATGATAACTATGTAATAAATAAGGGCCGCCATGACATACATTATGTGCTTAGCCAGTGGAACAGGATCTTGGGCCAGCAACTTGCGCCATTAATCTCCGCTAATAAAGAGGTCTTTGTGGAACTTCCCTTTCTATAAGTGGGTACAGACTCTTGGCAAGTTGGACAACGTATTTTCAAATGTAATTATCTATACGAATATTGTTAATCCGAAAGTAACTCTGTCTGTCCATGAAGTTATCACGGCTAAACCACTGAGCCGATCGTGATGAAATTGAATATAGTTTAAAGTCTTGGGGCGGACATAGGCTTCCCTAAAAAAAAAATATTTTATTTTCAGAAATTTCAATGCTTTACTATCAAAAACAGATTTCCTGAATCTACTAATCATCTTTTTTGTAAATACATACTTAGATTCACCCAGACACAGAAGAAAAGAAGCTTGCTATGTTTAGTGTTGTAAGTCACTGAAACATTCGTTTAAATTACGACTACATACAAGAAATAAAAAATTTAGACGCCGACCTCAGTAACAAAAAAAGAATCAACGCTGACCCCACTTAAGTGGGATAAGGGCAGGCAGATGGCAAAAAACAAGTATGACAAAAACATTTTTTTTCTTTTGTTAATATTAGTGAATATAAGAAAAACAAACAAATTCAAATTCCACTTATTTCAATAAAATCACAAGGATCACTTTGAAACGTCTTTGAACACAACAATGAATGCCCTGTAACAACTCAATCTTCAAAGTTTTTCACTTGCTCACGAATTTACTTGGCATGAGTCTGTACGACACTATGAGGTACTTCCCAGTAAATAGTATTTGGTTCATTGTCGATGGGGTGCGAAATGGAGCGAGAAGAGATTTTGTATTTATTTACTTGTATTCTTTGAAAACTGCCTTCTTTTCCTGTTGCGTGACAAGACAGTATTTTTATTGAACACAGCTAAATTTATTTTGAAAAGAATTCCTACACATCCGATTTATGAATTCGGTTAAAATATAATGCTAGCATTTTATGACAATAAAGAAACAAAAAATAGGATTACGACTGTAATCCCCAAGTACTGTTGACACTAAGACACCTTCTCAAATCACCAGGCGCTCATATCCTTGAAGATTATAAAAGGGTTAGCCAGAGTCACGTCCAAATATTACATCTGGCACATGCCCATATTTTGCAGTAGTTATCATTCCACACATGACAGGTTGCAAGCCCGTCGCCGCGTACATGAATACTAACTGGTTTCCTCACGATGTTTTACTTCACCGTTATAAGCACGTATTAATGCACATATAAATTTTACAGAAATTCCATTGATGCACGGTCGGGATTCAAACCCACGACCTGTGGATTGAAAGTCGATGTACCTACTTCAATCAACACGGCTTTATGCCTCAAAAGAGGGGTAGATAAATAGATAGATATTACTTTATTGTACACCAGAAATAAACAAGCAAAACATTACTCAAATAATTTTCGAATTACGTATAAGTATAAAGTATAAAAATCTTTATTTTTTCTTACAAAATTGTGGGTTACATGGGTTGGGATCTCCTCTGTTAAGTTGCGACATTGGTCTTCTCGCTAAAAAGCGTTTTCTTCCAGGCAACCGGGTAAATCCACAAAGTATAGGTATCTACTGTTGTTTTTACTGACAGCTTACCCCTTCAAGAATATTTTAAGGTACAGTATCTGTAGAAATGACTGTATTATATCTCCGTACTTTG
This sequence comes from Hydriomena furcata, assembly GCA_912999785.1. Lineage (NCBI taxonomy): Eukaryota > Metazoa > Arthropoda > Insecta > Lepidoptera > Geometridae > Hydriomena > Hydriomena furcata. Next base: position 453,732 of record OU538834.1, on the reverse strand, counting down.
TAAGCAAAATCTTACACTAAACTACCCACATAAATCAAACATTACGCTTCGGATTGCGCTAAATTTGTTTAAGGGATTACGCTTGATTCTGTTTGCACGCCGCTTAATCTGAGAGGCATATACCTACACGCTTATATAAAACAATATTTTGATAGATATTTATGTATGTTATATTATTTTATTAGGGAATGTTTCTGTTCCTTCCTTTTTGGAACAATTAGACTTGTAGTTATCGTCGGCGCAAAATAGTGCGGCCTTGTATTAGGTAGAATGAAACACTTTAGTAGAGTTCGAAAAATATACATGCGCATTACACGTGCTTAAAACGGTAAAGTGTACATCGTGAGGAAATCAGTTAGTATTCAAAAGCAGCGATGGGCTTGCAACCAATCACGTGTGGAATGCTAACTACTGCGAAAGCAAAATGTGGGTGTTGTGCCAAACGTAATGTTTGGACGTGCCTCTGACTACGTTCTCAAGCGCCTTGAGATCTGAGAGTATGTCTACCGTACTTGGAGATTACAGTTAAGATTTTATATATTTTTTATATTTAGAGGAAGAATATAGCAGCGAATACAAGTTAATGTTTAAAAAAATCATTTATTCAAAAAGTTAAGAACAGATTACTGATTGAACGATGAGAACTGCAAAGTTATAAAATACTATGTAGCAGCTTCAACGCTCAGTTCCTAGACACAACATTGTTCTGTAAGTTAGAGAAAATGTTCTGTATATTATAATTTTAAAAATATATATTTTCTCAGTTCTAGGGTTCCGTACTCAAAAGGTGAAAACGGGACCCTATTACTAAGACTTCGCTGTCCGTCCATCCGCCTGTCTTTCTGTCTGTCACAGAGCTGTATCTCATGAACCGTGATAGCTAGACAGTTGAAATTTTCACAGATAATGTATTTCTGTTGACGCTATAACAACAATAACGAAAAACAAAATAAAATAGTAGGGCTCCCATACAACAAACGTGTTTTTGGCGTTTTTATAGATAACTAGCGACCCGCCCCGGCTTCGCACGGGTAGCATGTTATTATACATATAAACCTTCCTCCTGAATCACTCTATCTATTAAAAAAAACCGCATCAAAATCCGTTGTGTAGTTTTAAAGATATAAGCAAACATACATACAGACGCGGGAAGCGGAAAGCGACTTTGCTTTATACTATGTAGTGATGTTACGGAATCCTTCGTACGCGAGTTCGACTCGCACTTGGACGGTTTTTCTTATCAAGCTTACGTAAAATCATTCAAACCGTCGAGTGCGCGCTGTTGTCACCTGTCACATTTATAGCCAACATTGTCATTGAAATTTGACAGGTATGAAAAGTTTTTACTCAATCGAACTGTTTGCTAAGTATGCTGATGTGACAATATCAAACTATGCACTGTGACTGGTGGCAATCTATGCTTACATTTCCCACTTAAGGCCCTGTATGTCGACGATTGCTCTTTTTCGAAACGAAAAAAGAAATACTTCTGAACAAGCCACATCTCCTATTTTTATAAGTATATTACTTCAGGTTCCTATCTAGATTTCTATTAAGCTGAAAACATAACAGCAGAAACTTTTCACGATAAAGATATTATTTCAAAATGATACGTTTTAGAATTTATGATCGAAATACTTTGATACCTACTATTAAGATCAACTTGTGATTTATTGTTAAAAATAGGTAATATGTAGATCTAGATTTCTACTAGAATAGGTTTTTGATAAGTAATTATACATAATTTATATCATTAATTTATTCGAAAAGCAAAGGCGGACCACGCGCCGCCCATGGATCAGTACCACGTGCAGCGGTCAGTAGGATTATTTATCGAAGTGAATAAAGATGGGTACATCTTTATTCACGTATACTATACATTATAAAAATAGAGATGTGGCTTGTTCACATGTATTTCTTTTTTCGTTTCGAAAAAGAGCAATCGTCGACATACAGGGCCTTAAGGCTCTGGTAACTGAAATCGGATTTATCTATAAAAGGTTTACTGTTTTTGTAAAAAGAAAAGCTATATTTACACAACACGGGCGCGCTTAATGTACCTAAACACAATTTTCAGTGGTTAATTTTTGTTGTTAATAACTAGCTTTTACCCGCGACTTCGTCCGCGTAAATTTAGCAAATCGCTTTTTAACGACTTTATCATAAAATATTTAAATTCATGAAAATCAAAAGAACATTTTGGAAAAAAAAGCCTATGTCCGTTCAAAGACTTTAAACCATCGCTATATGAAAATTCATCACAAACGGCCCAGCGGTTTGGCCGTGATAACGTCAAAGACAGACAGAGTTACTTTCGCATTTATAATATTAGTATAGATATGTTTATTATATGAGATCAAAAGGCATCATTAATTCAAAAGTCAGGGTTTCGGTTCGTGTTGTTATTGTTAGTTTATTTCAAAAAAACAATTTTATTATTATAGTAAAATTTGATCGTCGATTAAAATCACAAGTACAGTTAGAGAATACTACCTATAACCTATTTTATTACTGCAATGACCAGAAAGTATCTGTTTATAATATGACATTTATTACTATTTGATCCCGGAAACTTCAAATAGATGCTCTTACCCATGGATTTCATTCCTATTTACTACTTTAGGTACACATATTTTACGAGAGAATAGAAATAGAAAATTTTATATATCGCGCCATCAAATATTTTACCGTCAAGTGTGGCACTTAAACTTTATTTATTGGGTTCCGTCGATTTGTCAGCTCTCTGATTACTTTTCGTCGAACTGACTGAATATAAATTCAAATTACTGATATAACATTTTAAAAATGATAGATGTTAGATACTTTAACCTAACAAAAGAAAGTGTTCGTTATGAACTAATAACCATCAGTATTTATGGACAACACTATATTCACTTGATAATTTACTTGAGTACCTAGTCTAGCTCTCAATTTTCTAAAATACGGTAACCGTTATGATGTCGGCCTTGTTATACCAAATATGTGATGTCGAAATAGTTTTATGGTAAAAATAGAAAAGTCAAAAACGGGTCGTGACAAGTACTACGGACACGCCAAAAGTTGCAGTGAAACGCAAGCGCCATCTAGCGGCGTAATGTGGAGTCTAGTTAGTGCGTGCTGGCTCAGCTTAGTTCAGTACAATTAAACTCGTCGTCGAGTCAACACCTAGCACCTTTTTTCTAAAGAACCTACCTAAGCAGTAAATATCAGTCATATTATTTGTAATGATAGTTTAACTATGATAACTGTAATTCTGTAGAACGTAATTGTGTAATTTTTAACTCTGCGTTTATCAATTTTATTACCGCTATTTCATACTACCACATACTTGACATTCATTAATTTATTCATTTATTCATTCACATTAATAAAGATGTTCATAATCGACATAAGAAATTAGGCATAAACGGGTAAAGTCAAATAACCCGTGTAGAATAGTTTTTAGGTTAAACACGTTAAGTCATACATAATGGAGGCGAACCCCAAAATAAGGGCTGGCAACTAGCTCTTAAAAAATGGCCTTTCTACCGCTAAATATGTTACGGACGCGGCTTTTCAAGAAACCTACGCTTTATCAAATATTTATTTGAGCGCGGAAAAGGAAATAAACACGAAAGCTATTACCCGGGCTCCTAGCACGGAATACCTTACTCCACTCCATGATTCACGCTCCCAGTTAAAACCCACTTAGATACCCGCGGAAAGAAAATAACCACAAAAAAACATTTCTAATGGTACCATTACGAAGCATTCGGTTATCTTATAAATGTATTTATTTTTGCAGCGAATAAAAAATACGAGTTTTAACCGTGATATATTTTTTAAAGGCACATCCTTAAAGATTTCTGTATCATCAATTCATTCTCCAAAACTATAACTGAAATTCGTTATTCACTGCATGTTTTGTTACGACCAATTTAAAAAAACCAGAGCGAAACGCGCAATGGACAAAGCCGGTGTAGAACCATCAATCGTGTGTGCGATTCAAAGATATCGCGGTAGTGGCCCAGTCCCCGAAGATAAACATCTAAGAGAAGAAAAGATCGCTTTCTGAAATTTCTTTTTCCATTCTAGCGGGTAGCGGGCTTTTTGTGAATAGTCGAGATTCTTTCATTCCCTGGGCCGGTAGATGGTATTGATAAAGGCGAGGAACCGAAGGTCGGTACCCCACTTACGGCCGATCAACGTGGATTCTACTCGTTTGTTGGTAAATGTTTGTGATCTATTCGTAACAGAGATTGAGTAACCCTTTGTTCGATGCTGTTTTGAATTTGGATTTTTTGTTGGCATTTTCATGTATAAAGATTACATGACTTGAAAAATAGAAGGGTCTAAATTTGGCAGAAATATATTTTTTTTATTATTTTCACCTTGTTTTCTGTAATTAAAATCAAAATATTTTTAGTGTCTTACAGAAAAGGGCTCCAAGGTTGTCAATATCATTTTATTTCGATTTTCGTTATAACTAGAAAAAACCACAAGCCCTTTCGTCTAAAAATGGAAGAAAGAAAGAATATTCCTTGAAAATCTAGGCTTTTTATGTCATTGTGCAATATGCTATATAATTTATTCACTAAGTAAGACTCATTTCTAACAGAAAATCTGGAACGAATGCTAAACCACCTCATGAAAATTCAAACCAACGTGTAAGGTCATAGACCCGATTGTGAAGCCTACCCCGTCTTTGGGCATTTTAAAATTTTGGCAGTCATAAACTAAGCATTGCAAACAAACTTGTTTAAAATCTTTAGTTAATACAATTCTTTGTCCATGATACGTTTTGTTTAGTGACAGCTGTGATGCGTTATACCTCTAGATTTGATATTTAAATATGAATAATTAATAAATAAATATCGCCTCACCTTTCATTAACCTAAGAGATAGATACTCTAATTTATGTTGTTTAAAATTCATCGTTTAATTTTTTTTTAAATAGAAACCGTTTATTTGAATATTAAAATGTTATTTAAATGCCCACAACCAGCGCTCTCACCCTATGTACAAAATTATTCATCACACCAGTTACTTTCAAATCAAAACGTTATAAAAGTTAACTTTAAAAATCCGAGGCAAGTCTGTTAGTTCAGCTGAAGCTAAATAGAGTTCTGTGTTAGTTTAGCCATGAAATTTCATACTTGTTAGTTTTTAGTATGTTTGGCGCGCGTTGGCCGCTCTGTAAACATTGTCCTGCAGTTTCTAAACAAAAGCATAATGGTTGGCGATCATTGGCGCACGGCGCGGAAGAGAATTCAAAATGTATCAATTGAATTGAATAGTAATACAATCAAAATAAGGTTCCAATTTGAATGCTCGATGATCATTCAGCCTCGGGAACATCGCAGCGCAGTTTTGTGTATTGAAATATATACCTTATTTCGATTGGATAACTATTAAATTCAATTGATAAATGTTGAATGTTCTACCGCGCCGTGCGCCAGTGTGCGCAGACCATTATTCTGCCTCCATCATAGCCCAAGTTGCTTGGTTTCATTTTATGTCTTAACTTTAAAGTGTTTTCTATACGTGTGTGGTGTCTCGATGTTCTCATGACATTGTTGGTGCTGTTGGTTGCGTCATCTGATATTGGGTCGTTGAAAATGAAGTACCTGGTCTATTAACTGGTAAAAATAAGTATTTTTAAGACTAAAATTTATAAAAAGGGCAATGTCTCATATCTTCAGACATTTAGATACTTGAACATATTAATTGGGTACGTTCAAACTTACCTATTACAGTAATTAATATTCTTTAAGTGACATGTTGCTAGCTAGAAATCAATTTATACATGATCGGGATTCTAACCCACTACTTTTGTATTAACAGTCTAGATAACTCCCACTGTGCTAGATTAAGTCAACACGACTATTTATATATGATTATGTAAAAAAGTCATTCATAACTAAAAATTAGAGGAGAAAATAAGATTATTATTATTATTTATGAATTCTATGAGTTTGCAGCATTTTATTTTTCTTTACCCACAACATGTTTGACAAACATGTTGTGGGTAAAGAAAAGGATTTGGCTAATGTTTTACAATCGGCCGCCTGCCTGACGCCAACCTTCTTTGGGAAGTCACAAAGTTATCTTGTATTGACAAAAAATGCATTTAATGCAACGCGAAAAGTTTTTTTTATTGTTTTTTATTAAGTATTTTTCAGCATCAACAATGTCTACGAAGGTGCCAGCTGCTTAGGCCATAACTCAGTCACCGGTGTCTTTAACGGCCCAACTGTACCTACCTTATGCTTATTAAACCACTCACTTTACAGTCTCCGGTTTACGATGCTACCTTTATGAGTATCCGACGAGTTTTCAATAGTTTCGAGTTGTGTATTAAAATTTAAAGCTTTAGTAATAATAACTAACTTAAAAATAAAATAGGATCACGACTGTCATCCCCAAGTACGGTAGACATCCCCTCGGATTTTCAGGCGCTCAGATCTTTTTGAAGATGTCTAAAGAGGTTAGTCAGAGGCATGTCCAAACATTTGGCACATTAGCATTTCACACGTGACAGGTTGCAAGCCCGTCGCCCCTTACAAGAATACTAACTGGTTTCCTCACGATGTTTTCCTTCACCGTCTTAAGCACGTGTTTTGATGCGCATATAAATTCCTGACAACTAGAAAAACAGTTAGTATTCTTATAAGCGGCAATAGGCTTGCAAACTGTCATGTATGCTAACTCCTGCAAAATGTGGGTAATAATAATAATAATAATAAGCCATTTATTTCCAAACTTTGGGTACAATTATTGTTAACTGGAAATTTTAACAAAGTTTATATGATGTCCCGCAGTTCGGCGTGCCTTTTGGCATAGGCCTCCTCCAACTCTCTCCATTGTGCTCTGTCCTCTGCAACTCTAGTCCAGTATGGTCCCAAGGTAAGGCGGATATCATCTTCCCATCTTATTTTGGGACGTCCCTGTTTTCTCGTCCCTTCTCTTGGGTACCATAGGGTCACTTGTTTGCTCCACTTGTTTAGTTTGCATCGAAGCATGTGTCCTGTCCAACCCCATTTTAAATGATCTATATGAGCCAATATGTCTTTGACTTTGGTTTTCCTTCTAATTTCTGAGTTTCTGATTTTATCACTTAATTTGACTCCGCACATGCTTCTTTCCATTGCCCTTTGGCATTTTTCAAGTTTGACTCTATGGATTTCGGCAAGTGACCAAGTTTCGCATCCATATGTTATGCAAGGTAGGATGCATGTGTTGAAGGTCTTTCTCTTGATGTGCATGTTTAGATCTTTGCTCTTCATTATTTCCTTCAGGGACCAATACTTTTTCCAACCACATGCTATTCTCTTGTTTACTTCCTTTGACATAGAGTCATGGGGAGAGATAATTTGTCCTAGGTATACATATTCACTCACATATTCAAAACTGTTTCCATGGACTTCTATATTGTCCTCTGTGTTGTTGGTCATTAGCTTTGTTTTGCTCGCATTCATTTCTAGCCCTACTTCTCTGCTTTTATTTGCTAGGGTATTTATCATGAGATCTAATTTCCTGGGATCTTCTTCTAGCAGGATAATATCGTCTGCAAATCTCAGATGATTTAGGCGGCTCCCGTTAATGTTAAGACCGAATTTGTCCCAGTCCAATTGTCTAAATATATTTTCCAGCACAGCATTGAACAGCTTCGGGGATAATGGATCTCCTTGCCTGACTCCTCTGTTTATAGGAAAAGGGTCTCCTTTTGTTTCCAGTTTTATGCGGCTTTTACTTTTACTGTAGATGTTTTTTATTAGTTCAATGTAGGTAGGATCCACTCCTTGTTCTCTTAGACTAGACCAGATATATTTATGGTTGAGACTGTCAAATGCTTTAGAATAGTCAATGAAGGCTATGTATAAGGGTTTCTGATATTCATTGTATTTTCCCAACACTTGTTTGATTGTGTGTATATGGTCTATGGTACTGTAGTTCTTTCTGAAACCTGCTTGCTCTATCGGTTGGTTCTCATCTAAAGTTAGTGTTATTCTTTCTAAAATTATCTTTGCGAAGACCTTATAGATGTTTGAAATAAGACTTATTGGCCTATAGTTGCCAATTTCATCTTTGTCTCCTTTCTTATGCAGGAGAATAATATAAGATTCTCCCCATTGTTTTGGGATGATGCCTGTTGTTAAAATGTCATTGAAAAGCCTAGTTAGTATTGGACATAGTTCTTCGGACGTTCCTCTCATCAGCTCGTTTGGTACATTATCAGGTCCTGGTGCTTTATCCATTTTTTGTGACATGATGGCATTCTGTACTTCCCGTATAAGTATTGGTGTTACATCCTCTTGTCTATTAATTGGGTTTTTGTTGGTTTTGCTTTCTTGGGTCGCGTCTTTGTCAGAGTAGAGGGTTCTGTAGTAATCCGTGGCTAGTTTCTGTACTTCTACACGTTTTGTCACCTGTTTTGATTTGTTGTTCTTTAGCTTAGGAATCCACTCTGCACCATGATCCCTTAGTTCCTTGAAAGCTTTTTTGGTTCCACCCGTTCTTTGTATTTCATCTTCTAGTTTTCTTAGCCTCTTTGTTCTTCTGTCTTTTTTAATGTTTTCTCGAATATGTTTACTTAGACTTGATATTATGTTGTGGTTTTCCTTACTGTTTTCTTTATTTTTTAATAGTGCTTTCCTTTCTTCTAGGAGCTCCATTGTCTTGTCACTAAACTTTATATCCTTAACTACATTCACTTTCTTCCTTTGTGATAGGTGTTTTTCTATGTGGTTATACTTTTCTAGTACACTAATATCGGAGTACACTAATTCCCGCAAAGGCATGATGAAGGAGGGGTCGGTATTTCTTGCATATTGTTCTGGTGACATTGATGTAGTTTTTATGATGTTTCTAGGTCTTTTTGGTGGGTGCTTCCTTAGGCAGCAGCGAACCATGCGGTGGTCTGTATTAAAGTTTAGACTTTGTATAACATGCGCATCGGTAAAGAATTTTGGCTTGTTGGTTATTATATAATCAATTTCATTTTTATGTTTTCCATCGGGCGATATCCAGGTCCATTTGCTTTTGGGATCTTTCTTGAAGACTGAATTGAGGAGTGTTATATTGTTTTGTAGCAGGAATTCGATCAGTTTGTGCCCATTGTCACTCCTTTTTCCATGGCTGTGCCTTCCCAATATTGATTCTTCACCAGCTTCTCTAGTGCCAACCTGGGCATTAAAGTCACCCATAACTATGAGGTGGTTGTTATGATATTTCTTTACAATATCTGATAGATTGTTATAAAAGTCTTTGATGTCACTTCTGGATGCTGATTCAGTGGGTGAGTATACTTGTATGATTGTCCATGGTTTGTTATAGCTTGGTAAATTAATGACGAGTACTGCTAATCTGTCCGAGATTCCTATCAGCTCCTGTATGTAGTTTTTCAACGTTCTTTTAATGAAAAAGCCCACTCCTCTTTGGCCCGTTGTTTCTCCTTTTTGGAACAGTATGTAGTCGTAGTTTTCTACTGTTTTTTCATCCATTCTCCTCATTTCGCTTATGCCTAGTATATCATAGTTTATACTTTCTAATGCCTTTTCTAATTCTAATAAGCTTTCTTGATTTCTTAGTGTTCTTGTGTTGAGAGTTGCAATTTTTAGTGTTTCGTATCTTTTAGTTGGAGGGTTTTGGTCTAGTGCTCCCGCGGGGACCAGCCGTGTTGGGAGACGTTTAGGTTGTAGTTGATCAGTTGTTTTTGATTGTTTGTTTTGGTTCCGGGCATCGTTGTGGTTTATTAGTTTTTTGACTGTTCTGAAGTTTGTGCAGATCTTCCGCAATCGGCATACTTGAATATGCTTGGTTTTAAGACATCTTTTTTACATGTTTTAGTAGCTTCTCGTGCTGGCCTAGTCTGTGCGTTGCTTTTCTTTTGTGTAGATTCGGTTGGTGAGCTAGACTCCTCTCTTTTCCTTTTGTCTCTATTGTTTTCTTGGTGTGATGGTGTTTTTATTATTAATTTATCATACTTTAGAAATGCTAGGTTCCCTTTCTTCCTCTCTTCCACAACTTGCAGCTGTAATTGCTTACGTTTTTCCAGTACCTCTTTAGGGAAATCTTCCTTGATGTAGATGCCTGAGGGAAGGCTGGCCTTGTTTTTCATGATTAGATGCTTTTTCCACGTAGTTGTAAAGGAGACTACTATGGGGCGATTTATGCTGTTTGAGGTCCACCGCCCAATTCTGTACACCGTGTTTATTTCACTACTTTCTATATGAATTTCCATGTCTGAGATGATTTCTTTTACATAATCGACGAGCTCGCATTCAGATTTTCCTGCTTCCTCCGTTCCGAAAAAAATTAGGTTATTTTTGCGTTTATCTTTTTCCATAAAGTTTATTTTCTGTTCGAGTTCTGTTACTTTGCTTTTTAGCGCTTTATTTTCACTTGCAATGTGTTTTATTTTCTCGTCTAATGCTTCCAGTACATTTTCAGTCACCGACTTTGTTATGGTTACAGTTTGTTGATTCAGCTTTTCTTGAAGTTTTGCTAACAACATCTCCATATTTTGGTCCATTTTTACGTTTGTTTACTAATTTCACTTTCTGTCAAAGTCACTTGACATTTGCTTTAGAAGTTTCTTTTCAATGTATCTTTGGGTTGGCACCTTGGCACTATTTCCTCTTTATTGTTATGTTGGTAAAGCATGAAAATTGTCGAAGTACATGAAATGCACTTTATAGGTTATGTTAGCGAACTTTGTTTTCACTTTTATCACGCGAAACCTTACTTTTGTACTTTGATTTTGTTCTTCGAATGTTCCTTTTGATTTGTTAGGACGGATTCTCGGTAGAGATGCACTATGTAGACACTTTTTTGCACACTTTTTAGTTTTTTCTGCGGAGAGTACTGACGTGAATCCATCCAAAATGTGGGTATCGTACCAAAAGTATACGTGCCCCTACAGAGAATCCTGGCTACGCCCTTGGCTCAAAATCCAAAAATATGCAGTTAACTATCACATAACAATAATTATATAAATAGAATATCATAGTATCTATCACAAAATAAGTAATAATAAAAACAAGTAATAATATTTTAGTATATCTTGATAGTTTTTCAAATAGGTAATGCGTTTTTATTAAATTTTTGTCTTATACGGGTAGACTAATAAATTTAAAATATCATCTTAACTTCGTTATTCTCTATGAGGATTTACGGTTTGGTGCGAAAAAGTTTATCCTCGGTATTAGGTTTTCTCTCTCTTTCTTTTCTTTGAAGAAAAAGAGTGAGACCTTATACCGATGACTGTCGACATAGTAAACTGCTTTTTGGAATACCAGACAAAAGATACACGCACGCGTAGCGGCGATGGCTTGCAATCTGTCACGTATGGAATGCTATTAACAACTGCAAAATGAGAGTATTGTGCCAAACTTAATGTTTGGACGTGCCATTGGCTACCCCTTTTAAACATCTTCAAGGATCTAAGCGCGTTGCAATCTGAGAGTATGTCTATTGTACTTGGGGATTACAATCGAAATACTATATACAAACTCAAACTTCTTCTTCGATTTATCCCACGTCCTCGTGGGGTCGGCACAACAACTAGTTGTCAATGGATTTGGCTTGAGGTGTTTTACAACCGGCCGCATGCCTGACGTCAACCCTCCTTAGGAATGCTTGATGGTTACAGAAGCACAAGCATTTAAATTCAGCTGCATTTTATGACAATTCTAAATTACTTGCACTATATTGCACTTAATTTCAATGAATAAACATTTTTAGAATTAGAATTAGAATTGAAATATAATAATTAGGGAATAATATCTGATATTATTCTAACACAATCATGAATAACATTCCTATTACCAATGAAAAATTAGCCTCAAATTACTCGCACGAAAAGCCGCACGCATTCCCACAGTAATATTCAATGAATTATGAATAACTAATTAAACCTCGAAGTAATTGCGAAAATAGCCGGCATCCTATAAATAGAAGCAAATAACTATAAATTAATTATCATACACGGGGCATTGCGATTGATAATATCTGTTCGATTTAGTAAGGTAGCCATGATTCTTGTGTCAATGATACCATTCATGAATTTCATGAAACTGTTTTCGTACACCTTTTTATTATTATGTGTATGTATATATATTACTATTATATATTAAGTTTATTTATGTAAGTTATTTATTTTATCTATATATATAAAAATCAATGCCACTTTTCGTTGTAATTTTATAACTCAAGAACGGGCTCACCTATCCAAAAAAAATGTTTAGGCTTTGTTCGGACTATTTAGTAGATGGTTTATGTGAAGTTTCCACAAAATCGGTAGACCCGTGCGAAGCTGGGGCGACCAGCTAGTTTTATATAGTTTTTTCGTCGTCGTGACCGCGTTTCATAGGGACGAGTGACTGGACTAAAGGTTTCGGCAGAATAACAGCGCTTATCTATCTTCGTATAGCATAATGCTGAGTCGGGACCTTTTTGCTGCTGTAGCACATAGCATAACCTGTATTTTCTAGTCCCCTATTATAATCTTTATGCTTGACAAGATGGCGTTGTGTGATAATGTCCACCAATATTTTATTTATTTATATTCTCCACCAACCCGTCCCAAACTGATCAAGAATCAGATGTAAAAAAGTTGTAGCTATTAGGAATTATACAAACTAGACCAATCCTAGGGAACCAAATAAAAAACTAGTTATCTCTATCTTCCCGTAAAAATTCTCGACGAATCCGTCATAAAAAAACAACAAAACAGTGAAATCGCAAACTTTTAAATTACTCGCAAAATAGATCAAAACTTCCCCCAACTATGACACGCATCAAAAGGGAAGAACAAGGGGTAGAAAAAATCGGTTAAGTGCGAGTAGGACTCGCGCACGAAAGATTCCGTACCATTATATACAAAAAACGGCAAAAAAATAACGTTTGTATGAGCCTCACTTAAATATTTATTTTATTCTGTTTTTAGTATTTGTTGTTATAGCGGCAACAGAAATGCATCATCTGTGAAAATTTTAACTAACTATCACGGTTCATGAGATACAGCCTGGTGACAGAGCGACAGACGGACCACCGAGCAGCGTAGTCTTTGTAATGGCATCCCATTTTTATCCTTTGGGTACGGAACCCTAAAAAGGGGGTGGCTGGCAAGTGAGGTGATATTTCAAGAGCAGGCGGGTGGCCCGGACGGGAACTCGCTGAAGTTTATTTTAAACTTGGTCTTTGGAGGCTTGTTCTTAAGTGCTCTAACAAAATGATGTGTTACTTTGAAATTATCTTCTTAGAATAAACATTGTAGTACAATTTATAATATATTTACAAAATAAAGTATATATAAGTACTAGCTGACCCGCGACATACTGACAGACATTGTCCTGTCATCATAGAAAGAGCAGCATGTCAGCATAGAAAACAAAACTGAGTATCAGATTTCCGAATTTAAAAAAAAAATACATTTCTGGTAGCCAAAACTGATGTCAGATTTTTTTTGCACACCAGCGACGTCTATACCTTAATCATCCTTTTGCGTTTTTGAACATTTTGGGGATATTATTCGGATTTTAAATACCTCTATGCTTTATTCTGGCAATATTATCTACATCTACAGCAAGTCTCATCTTAATCCGTTTTGTTGTTTAGGCCTGATTAAGGCACAAACATACAAACATTCTCAAAAACTTTCGTATAATATTATTAATTATTAGGATATCTAGTTTGAATGTATACAAATATCAATATTAGTATTTATAAATAAATAAAAATAAATAGGATCACGACTGAAATCCCAAGTACGGTAGACATCCTCTCTAATATCCTGACGCTTAGATCCTTTGAAGATGAATAGTGGAGGTAGTCGGCGGCACGTCCAAACATTATATTTGGCACATGCCCACATTTTGCAGTAGTTGGCATACCATACGTGACAGGTTGCAAGCCTATCGCCGCTTATAAGAATACTGTACTAATGTATTAGTATACGTATGTTTGAATCTACGGACATAATTATATTCTAGCTGCACCATTGCGTTATTAAGTTCTAAATTACCGGGTGATTAAATACAACTGGTTAAATGGAGACATAATAAATAAAAATAGTTAAAAGGAAATATTGAATTAAAACCTGACAAGTTCCAAAACTAAAAACTGGCAAGTCGATTATTTGCAATTCGAAATTAGAAAGATGTCTAAAGGGTTTAGTCAGAGGCACGTCCAAACATTTATCACATGCCTACATTTTGCAAAAATTAGTATTCCAAACGTGACAGGTTGCAAGCCCGTCGCTGCGTATAAGAAAGCTAACTGGTTTTCTTACGATAGTTTCCTTCACCTTTAATAAGCATGTGTGACATCTGACTAACCCTTGACTAATCTTCAAGGATCTAAGCGTCGGAATATCTGAGATGTCTACCGCACTTGGGGATAACAGTCGTGATAATATTTCATTTTATTATATTTCATTTCAAAATTTGAAACGTTTACCAAGTCACAACAACGGCGTTAACACGTTTAAGTTCCAATTATGATCGAGTTAACTTTCTGTCAAAAACAAGATAATTTAGCTACTAGACCTTGTCTTGCTTATTGTTAGAAAAATTTGTTTTGTAAAAACATTTAAGCCATCGAGCACCAGCGCGCTGTAACCTGTCACATATTACCTATGGGCTATATTATACACTAGCCGACCCGTGTCGTTGTAATGTCAAATTTCAATAATCGAATAGAAAAGACTGAATGTTTTTAGTCTGTGATGTCAGATTTGTTGCACACCAGCGCCATCTATACCAAAATCATCCCTTTTGCGTTATTTTATCATTTTGGGGATGTTTTTCATATTTTTAAGTAGTCTATGTTTTTTTCAGCATTATATACTCGTATAAATCTAAAAGAAATTTCAAATTAATCCGTTTTGTCGTTTAGGCCTGATTAAGCCACAAACATACATACATACTCAGAAACTTTCACATTTATTATATTATTAGGATAGCTTCTTTTATTTATTATTATATTTTACTTTTATATAATTACATAATTGAAACTTGACAGGTATGCAAAGTTTTAACTCGTAGTTACTTCTGACAATCATCGTTGTTCGTAATCCTCCTTTTTCGTATCCACAAACAGTTTAAACTATAGTCGAAACGATGTAATTTTCTAAGCGTGTAGACCCCCTGAATCCATCATCAGATCAGCTCGCTGTCACCATATTATTATATTGTCACCGAAGTTACACAGTTATGCTAAATATCAAATTTAATTGATTGGAGGAAACTGCATTAAAATTCTGCCTACACATAAACTAACAAACAAACAAGGCATGTTAAAAATGTTGGTAACAAAATGGTCCTGGAAAATAGCAAGAGCTCTTTGGAACAAGGCTTCTTTTGGCTAGTTCTGTCTAGTTTCCGGGGGTTTTCAGATCTCGCTTTTAAATGAGAATTCCACGAGTTAAATTAGATTGTGTCAGAACACAAGGCAATAGCTGACGGACAGAGTTGGACTTTAACCTTTGTTCCTTCCCCGTTGCTACGAAATAGCGATTGGGAAGTTATGAAAGGTACGTCATCACTGAACAATTTCAGAGGAGTTAGTGTTCATATTTTTGGTGATCATCATCATTATCAACATCAGCAGCAAAAGCTTTTAAAACAAAAAAAAACAATACGTTTCATAAGTTATGATAAGTAACATTGGTCAAGCTATATTGTTGCTCAAAATAACTTATTTTTTTTAAGTCTATTCAAAGTTGATCGCCTATTTTGACTTTACTGGAGATTGTTGTTGCAGATATAAACTGATACACAAAATACGTCTTTATTATCCTATTGATAGCGGTCAGTATAAATATAATTATAGAAATCAGGAAATCGTATAGAATATAGTATAAAAACACAGCACTATCTAGACCCAAACTAAGCAAAGCTTGTGGTTATCTGATAGAATTCTTATATAATATTTTTTTTATAAATACATACTTAAATGATACGTTATTACACCCCGATACAGAACAAACATCATTTGTGGATGAACTCCACAAATATTCGTTCTAGGTGAAGATAGAACCCACAAACTACAGGGCAGAAGGCAGACTGAGCTGCAAGGTCAATAGAAACAAACTCTGGAGAAAAAAACTAAACATTTTGCGCAATTTCGTAACATTTTATTCGCTTGAATTCATAGTAACAATATAGTCGTACTGTAGGAATAACACAAAGCCACTTCAAAACTCCCATCTGACCTCCTGATCGTTTTGTCCGCAACACTTCATGAGCTGATTAGCCCCAGCACATTCACTGTCCCCACTTCATTGCTCGTTCGACCTAATGGGGGATTTCCAAGATTAAGCACTACCACGCAATTCCACACCTAACATCTCCAACTATAAGGTTGAGTTTTGCGTGTGCCTGTAAGCTTCAGATGATAAGACGCTTACACACCGTTTTGTTTCTCAGTAGATAAGGGCAGTCCATTTGTCAGTGAGTTCTCAGCTTATGTTTAGGGCGAGTATTAATCGTGGATTAGGCCTGAACGGTGATAGCTTTTTCAGCACGATCCGAAATGTTTTTGGGCGAATCTATACATACATTATTGTAATAAAACAGAAACTCAAGCTTCCATAGATATTTTTTTGGAAAACGTTGGTTCAGACTACTTTTCCTCGTCTTTTCTCCTAATTTACAGACAAAAAAATTCGTCGAGAGTTCGTCGAGACAACGGAATTGATTCTTTATTCAAATGACATTAGGTAAATATGCTCACGACATTAGATTTCCAAGCATAATAAATGTTAATTCAGACCTCCAAACAATCAGATCTTCAAATATATATAAAAGGGTTAGTCAGCGGTACGTCCGAGCAATACGTTTGGCTCATGCCCAACTTTTGAAGCATTTGGTACCTACGTGATAACCCGTTTTTAAAGGGTAGAGCAATAATATCTCACCCAATACAAATGATTCGATCAGCCATGCCCCATATTTCATAACATGCATTAAGCTCACAAAATGTAGGGAACGCACGAGCGGATCGGAATCAAACTTTTATGGTCCGTGAAATAAAGAGTGTTCGCTGTGACGTCGCGTGTGACGTCATGTCATGGTTGCCATGTTGCGGTGATTTAAAACATTAAAATTAGTAATTTGTTTGTGACTTAGAACGATTTTTACAAAACAAATAACATCTAAAACTAATATATTACAGAATATTTACAAAATAAGATCCAGTTGAGCCATCTAAAGACCGTCGCAAACAGTTTATAGGTAGCTCAACTGATCCAAATCACTACCAGTCGGTAGAGTTTCCTAATACTGGTAGCATGGTTTTGTAGGATTAAACGGTAAAAACGAGGCCCTATTACTAAGACTGTCCGTCTCTGTCTGTCACCAAGCTGTATCTCATTAACCGTGATAGCCAGACAGTTTAAATGTTCACAGGTGATGTATTTCTGTTGCCGCTTTAACAACAAATACTTAAAATAAAATAAAAAAACTTGAGAGGTGTCAAGGGACACCCGGATGGAACGAAGTTCTCACAAAATAACGTGGGACAAGGGAAGAGGAATCAACTTTGACTTCGACTTCGACTTCGACCTCGACCTCAACCTCGACCTCGACCTCCACCTCCACCTCCACCTCCACCTCCACCTCCACCTCGACCTCGACCTCGACCTCGACCTCGACCTCGACCTCGACCTCGACCTCGACCTCGACCTCGACCTCGACCTCGACCTCCACCTCCACCTCCACCTCCACCTCCACCTCCACCTCCACCTCCACCTCGACCTCGACACAATTAATATATGACTTAATAGATAATAATTATTAATTATATGACAGCCTCACAGCTCAGTTGGTAGTAACTCTGCCTTCAGCGCTGTAGGTTGTGGGTTCGATCCCCACCCAGAGCAAATATTTATGTGATGAACATAGATGTTTGTTCTGTGTCTGGGTGTTAGTATGTATCTTAAGTATTTATTTACAAAAAAAAGTATTTAAGTATTCTATCAGTTATCTAGTTCCCATAGTACAAGCTTTGCTTAGTTTGGGGCTAGATGGCGATGTGTAAAATGTCCACCAATATTTATTATTATTATTTATATATTAATAGATATACTATAGCAAAAAAGTGTCGTGACAACTTTTCGTGACAACTTTTCGTGACAACTTTTCGTGACAACTTTTCGTAAGAATTTTTTCCGTCTAGCCCCCTTTCACAACGCGCGATAAGGAACTTCGTTCCAATAAGTATTTCAGTGGGGCGCCCCACTGCAATATTTATTTTATATCTATTTCCATACAACTAACGTGATTTTTTTGCCGTTTTTATAAATCGTGCGCGAGTCCTACTCGCATTTAGTCGATTTTTTATTTAGTACCTACTTGTTTCGGTATCGCGCATTAAAATTTAACAGCGAGCATTCCAAAAGAGGCTTGACGTTAGGCAAGTGACCGGTTTGTAAAATACCCCAAACCAAATCAATTTGCAACATGTTTATCTACATGTTGTGCCGACCCCGCGAGAGAAAGTCAAGAAAAAGAAAAAGAATCGTGATAAAATTCAAAAACTTGCAATGTTTTTTGTCACTTACGATCCAATTATAATTGAGATACGACTCAACTTTCTGTTGAATTTTTTGACGCAATCACAAAAGGGTTTTGCGAAGAGTATTTTTTAAAGTGCTAAACTGAAAATATTGTACGAAAATATACCCATGACAGTCGGTCATATCATCCATCTGTGTCAGCATTATAATTTTAACAGGTTTTAACTTTATTTAAATATTTAGCTAATGAGCTTAAGGATAACTTCCTATTTTATCTGATATCTTTATTTTAAAACATCAGCAATGGACGGTATAAAATATTTTAGTTGAATAACGAGTTGTTTCTCTTTCTTGCTCTTTTTTAGGATACCGTACCCAAAAACGGGACCCTATTACTATGACTTCGCTGTTCGTCTGTCTGTCACACGGCTGTATCTCATAAACCGTGATAGCTAGACAGGTGAAATTTTCACAAAATTATGTTGCTATATAACAACAAACAGAATAAAATAAATATTAAAAACCGGCCAAGTGCGAGTCGGACTCGCGCACGAAGGGTTCCGTACTATTATCAAAACGGCAAAAAAATCACGTTTGTTGCACGGGAGTCTCACTTAAATATTTATTTTATGCTGATTTTAGAGAAATACATCATCTGTGAAAATTTCAACTGTCTAGCTATCACGGTTCACGAGATACAGCCTGGTAACAGACAGACGGACAGCGGTGTCTTAGTAGTCCCGTTTTTTACCCTTTAGATACGGAACCCTAGAAACATAAAAAATAATTCATAATATCTCGTAACCTACCTATTTACCTAACTACGTAGTTAGCATTCCACACGTGACAGGTTGCAATCCCGTCGCCGCTTTCAAGAATACTAACAGGTTTCCTCACGATGTTTTCCTTCACTGTTATAAACACGTGTAACGCGCATATAGGTACATTTTTCGAACAGAAATATCCATTGATGCACGGCCAGGATTCGAACTCGAATTAATTGGAAATTAATAATATCTACCTAGGTACCTATTTACCTAACTACATGAATTCAATAATTAAATTTCAAACTTTTTATTCGATCATGTGAAGTACCACCTATTTACCGACTTACTTTACCGATAGTGGTAAAATAGCGCCACCTGCCAGCGGAATCGCAAACCTCTTTCATCTTACCTCTCAAACCCCGAGCGGTCGCATGAGAAAAGTACCTATAATACGTAGTAACATCAAATGAAACTAGATGGCGCTGGAATGCAAAAATCAAGTTTGTTGTATGGGAGCCCCCCTTAAATATTTATTTTATTCTGTTTTTAGTATTTGTTGTTTGAGCAGCAATAGAAATACATAATCTGTAAAAATTTCAACTGTCTAGCTATCATGGTTCATGAGATACAGCCCTGTGACAGACAGACAGACGGACAGACGGACAGACGGACAGACGGACAGCGAAGTCTTAGTAATAGGGTTCCGATTTTACCCTTTGGGTACGGAACCCTAAAAAGGAGCTCCCATACAACAAACGTGATTATGTTTCCGTTTTTTTATAGATAATGGTACAACCCTTCGTGCGCGATTCCGACTCGCACTTGGCAGGTTTTTCTTCTTATTCAAAGCAAACAACTACCTAGAGTACTCACTCAAATGTATTTACCTTTGACTACATCCGGAATGAAGTTACCTACAAATATAAATATTGCACCAAACCAAGTAGAACAAAACAGACTGCAAAAATAAAAGACAATTCAAACTACAAGCATTAAGCTGTAACAAACGATCCCTGTAAACACTCGCGTTTCTGCATAAGTTCGGATTTGCAAACAATTCTGTACAAACTTACCACTTTACCTTCAGATCGTACTTCGACCTTACCACCGGGGAAATAAGGTTTTAAATTGCATGCTTGGCGCAATATAAAGTGGTATAGCTCGGTGCATTTACGAAGCTAGATTCCGGCATTCGCTACACTATTTGCATTGTTAATAGAGTCAACTGATTCGATATTATCGACGCGACCGGTGAGAACTCAGCTTTGGGTTTTGTGATGGTATTTTAGTTCGTTGGAAACTCGCTAGTAATAATACCTGTGTATATTTTGAGTGTCTTTAGGGGTGCCTTTTCTGGGTTCCGAAGTCTGTGAAGAAACCCTTATAGTTTTGTCAAATCCATCGGTCCGCCCGTCCGTCTGGAGGAGTACCCATGTATATAATCGTCGTAATGTCTATATAAAGGACTACTACCTGTTAAATATATCTGAAGAATGAAGTGACGTAATATTAATTATAATTATAAGTGTGAAGATGTTTGTTTGTTTGATAACAATCCTAAACGACAAAATGGATTAAGATGAAATTTGTAGTATGTAAAAAAAACCCTAAAAACGCAAAAAGATTATTTTGGTAAAGATGGCGCTGGTGTGCAAAAGTCTGACATCACAGATGTTGAAATGATGATGAATGTTTTTAACATTCAATCGTCATAGCAAGGCAGTTTAGACTAAATTAATGATAAGCATTGTACCAAATATCGTAATTTATTTTATCAGAACAAGGTTTACAGGAAAGATATTGGAAGTTGTCTGAAAGTGCTTTTTTCAATGCGATTATTGAAATTTGAACCGGACAAAGACTGTTGCGGCGCGCCTAGTAAGTTTTAAAATTAATCACTAGTCACTAGATTTTTAAATGATAATTTATGCACCAGGTCAATAGCCAGGACGAGGCCAGTAAAAATACTAATGTATATAAATTGCTTTGGTTCCAGTACATTTACGCTCACAGTACCTTAGTTAAATATTCATTACTCGAACTCCAGACCATAAATCTGAAACATAATTTACGCCACAACTAATTAAGCACAATATCCTCAAAAATGGCGGCCGTCGACTCCCCCAAGAGCTAGACTATCTGAGTTAGTTTTCTTGTTAAATACATTAAATAAATAAATACAAATATTGGTGGACATTTTAGACATCGCCATTTAGACAAAGTTTGTACTATAGGAACTAGATAACTGATAGAATACTTAATACTTTTTTTTTGTGAATACACCTAGACATAACACCTAGACACAGTAGAAACATCTATGTTTATCACACAAATATTTGCCCTAGGTGGGGATCGAACCCACAACCTACAGCGCTGAAGCCAGAGTTACTACCAACTGAGCTGTGAGGCCGTCATATAATAACAGTTTAAGTCTAGTCACGGGGTTTCTTAAGCCGCTTTAGGAGGGCGTGAGATTTTCAATCATAAATTGATTTTAAAACTAGTGGAAATCCCTGCGACTTCGTCTGTCTCACCCTGTTTCGATTTTATAAATAAATAATAATCAATTGCCGCATGAATCCAAAATCATCACTTGATAACGACTCGACCGATTTGGCTGTTTTTTGTGTTTGTTGTTGTCAGAATATAAAATAAATAGGATCACGACTTAATATCCAAGTACGGTAGACATCCTCTCTGATCTCCAATGCACGCCGGGACTCGAAGCCACGACCTTCAGATTGCAAGTCGAGGTACCTCCCACACGGCCAACACGTCTTTTTTTCAGGATATGGTTTTAAAGGAATAAAATTGTAAAATTCTTCTTGGTGTGCAGGGGTGCACTAAAAAAGGGATTCTCTTAATCGACCCCAGCGGAAGTTGAAGTCTGTTTGAAAATAACTTCATGTTATTTTCTTACAGACTTTATTATAGTTATTTTCTATAATTCTATAGATAAATGGTATCACAACTAGCCAGTAACTTTAGCGTCGGATATTGTAAAGAAGCTTTAAAAAAGTCACTTACTCCAGGTAAGTGCATTCTTCGTATAAATTGCGTCTAAATGTCCAAGCGAGCGCGGAGCACTCAGGGCCGCTTCGGATAACTGGATGAATTTAGGTTCATTTGCAATCTAAACCCTCTTGGAGTGAAGTTTTTTACCGACTTAAAAAAAGGGGTTATCAATTCGACATTAATATTTTTTTTTCTTGTAGTTTTTTTTTATTGTATAACCGCGCATATCTTTTTACCTGGTGATCCAATTTCGATGATTTTTCTATTGTGTGGAAAATAGTCCCAAGTTGATCACATTTTATATTTATGTACCTAATAATAGTACGTACATAAAACTTAAAAAAATACAATATTGTCTCTTGACTTTTCAATTGATCGGAACATTCTTGACAGTTTTCTTTCTAGTTTTTTATTCATTTTTTATTAGCTTTTTATTTTTATTCGTTGTTTTTGGTTGTAGGGTTAAATCAGTTTAAAAAGTCACGCAAATAAAATCGGGTCTTTAGTCGTTTCGTACCACACCTCTACAATATATAATATAAATAGGTATACCTAAATACCTATTTATATTAGTATTGTAGAGTTCTGCTAGGACTGTTTTTGTGTGTTTTTTTGTACCGAATAAACATAAATACTACTGAATAAATTTTAAAAATAATTTTTATTTCTTACTTGCTGATAATGAAGCTTTAGATAGGTAAAAAATTATTTTACCTATCTAAAGCTTCATTATCAGCAAGTAAGAAAAATTATATTTTATTAATGAAATAGTTAGGAATCTCTACGAAAATGGCAAAAATGTAATCTAAGGGCCTGTGCACATCACAACTATAGATTTTGACACGGGTCTTTATCACGTAATTACCTTTAATTGACTTTCCCGACGTTTCGGCTATGTTACAATAACCATGGTCGCGGGCAGACTGGAGTACTCGGAGCTACCGTCGAGAAGCGGAGGCAGTTGAAGAAACTACCCTCACTTGGTCTTCAGAAATAGAAATGTCCATGTTCACATTACGACACACCACACTGACTGTATCCACGCACTGAGATGGTCTATCGCGACACCCACACATAGTGACCACAGGATTCCATGAAGAAGAGAGTCTAAAGCCGTCTTCGCGATTAAAATTTGGGTTCTTTTTAATTTCAATAGCTTCCCGGACTATTCTCTTGTAGTAATGGCGTTCACTTGACAAAACTTTTGGATCATGTAGTTCAATCCAGTGAGGCGGACCCGAATCCACTAAATGCTCCGCGATCGCTGACTTGTATACTTGTATACTGGATTTTTGACAGCTGCAATATGTTCTTTGACACGTTCGGCTACAATTATTTTCGTTTGCCCAATGTATGAACGGCCACAAGTACAGTCTATCTTATAAACGCCAGGCATCTGTAGAGGTACCACATCCTTTGGAGTCCGTAACTGTCCAGCCACTTTTGATAAAGGAGTGAACACTGACTTAATTGAAAACCTCCTCAACACATTTCCAATTTTATCTGTCACCCCCTTCAAATACGGCAAAAAGGTGGACTGCCGACTGACATCCAATGGCTTGATCCTATTCATGCGTCTCGGCTGCCATCGTCTTCTTACATATCCGTTGGATTTGAGAACATCCTGAACATGTGCCAACTCACTCTCCAAATGTTCAGGGTCACATAAATCATGAGCTCTGTTGATCAAGCAGCATTTAGAAACCTATCAGTGTGCGTCGTTTTCCTATATACAGAGTGCGATATAGACCCATTGGATTTCACCATCACTTTGACGTCAAGAAAAGCTAAAGCCCGGTTATTCTCCATTTCATATGTTTAGCTGCAAAATAAATTGTTCAACTTCCTGTTTGCCCCCTTCATGATGCAAAAAACATCATCCACGTACCTCTTCCATAACTTTATACCATAGGATACAGATACGATTTAGACGCAGTTTGTAGACTTTTGCGAGGATAAAAGCGCGCAGTCGACGCACGTAACCAACGCGCACGTCGACAGGGCGTTTCATTAACGTAGTGTGCACAGGCCTTAAGCCCCTTAAGGTATCAACAATTTGCCTATAAACCTCATTAGTATACCCGCACAAAGCCGGAGCGGACAGCTAGTATACTATCAAGTACTTATAATTTTAATTGATTCCTAAAACAGGGTTAATAGATCAAAACTTTGATCCCATCTCTCAGTTGGTCAAACTAACTAAGGTAGGTATATAAATAATTTATTCCATTTTCTGCGAAACCTCTTAAAATGTCATTCATGCCTAGAATAAGGTTTGCGAAATCGGAATAAGATTATGCAAAACGGCCCTTAACTAGAAAATAAAGTATTTTTATAAAAGTTGATTTTATTTTTGAGACTTTCGCGATAACTATCAACCTTACAAGGGTCTTTAGAGCAATGGCCGATGGGAGGTGTCTCGACTTTTAACCGAAGGTCGTGGATTCGAACTATCTTACTGTAATGAGCAGCTTTCAAGCTTTTGTTAAACACATATATAAATAGGATCACGACTGTAATCCCCAAGTACGGTAGACATCGTGTTTAACCCATTTTAATATCGCTAAACTTAGAATTACGCTCTGATCTACCCATCTAGAACGTTTTCGATTTTCTCCAAGAAGCCTAGGGCTACTTGACTGCGGGTACCTGATATTTTAGCTTGAACACAAAAAACACATACACACACACGCACACTCACCCACACACACACCTACACTCTTAAACTCGTAAAAGTTAGTTTTAGTTTTATATCCATAAATATTTGAAATTTATTTGGAACCTTTATTCTCTGTATCGAAAGGAGGGCGTTGGTGTCTGCGACACAATCTAGTACTTCTACTGGAATGATCATTTTTGACTGTTTTGATAACCTATTTTTCTTGTTCCTAATAAACATATTTAATTTAATTTAATTTATTGTTTCATTTAATTTCATTCGCGAGTTCTAATGTTTATTATAGGATTACAGTGATTCATTCAATTCAATGAAATAGAATCACGACTGATCCTCAAGTACGGTAGACATCCACTTAGATGTCTCAGGTCCTTGAATATGCCTAAAGGAGTCGGAGGCACGTCCTTTCAATTCATTTGGCTAATAATATGCCTACATTTTGCAGTGATTAGCATTCCACACGTGAGAGATTGCAAGCGCCCCGTCGTCAAATTGAACCTCGAAGAAATGCTCCTTGTTTTAAGTAATTTTTGATATAATTGGGGTTTAGCTATAAAAAAAATGCAGCAAAATAAAAAAAAAATACAATTATTTTATAGTTCTTTTTATTTTACAATTCGTCTTTCAAATATAATAATCAATAATGTTTTTGTATATTTCCTGTAATAAAGCACTTTGATAACCAAAAAAATGTCATATCTAATAAATATGCGGAAATTGAAACCATTTTGTTAGTTCAAAGAGCACTATTAAAGTAAATTACTGACGAAAGTATTATGTATGTACAATTACTTTATAAAAGTATTTTATCGGGATATTTGATTACCGTAACAATAAGTATAGCAATACCTATTTGCCCCCACATGGTATAATCTGCTGTTGATTGTTTTTGTTCTATTTTATTTAATAATAGTGCTGTGCCTATGGACCAAATAAATGTTTTTTTCTTTCTTTCTTTCAATCGCGAAATTGCTGGACTGAAACATAATACGTAACTTTCTATTTTTCTGCACAAACAGAATTTCATCGCAATAGTTAAAATTGATAAAATAAGATACATAAAAAACTGTGGACTCGCGTGGAAAAGTTTCCGTAGGATAAAAGAACAAACCTAACATTGTAGTTGAAAACATGTTCTCCTATACATTAGAACTAACAATGTAAGTTTGTACGCATTGTATTTATATTATTACCATGTTATTTTGATGCTGTGATTTACAAGTAAAGAACTATTTTCTGTTTTTTTTTTTAATTAGGCTTAGTAGTTTTGGAAATAAGCTAGAGGAATAGTTAATTTTAATCTATTATAAATATATCACTACATACTATGTATAAAGCAAAGTCGCTTTCCGCTTCCCGCGTCTGTATGTATGTATGTTTACTTATATCTTTAAAACTACACAACGGATTGTGATGCGGTTTTTTTAATAGATAGAGTGATTCAGGAGGAAGGTTTATATGTATAATAACATGCTACCCGTGCGAAGCCGGGGCGGGTCGCTAGTAATATATAAAACCTTTTCAGCAACCCGTTTTGTTTTACATAATCACATGGTAGAGTTTACAATACTTTTTGTATGTTCTAAAATTTCCCCCATATTCAAAACTCTTCGTATAAAATAATATGGTTAGAATTGGTAAAAGAAAATCATCACTGTAAAGAACGACTAGACAAGCTACGCTACGAGCGCTTACGTTCAGAGTGTAGCAAGATAAATAGAATATTTTAATCGAAATATCGAAATAAAAAAAAATAAAGCAATAAACGTATGTTTACCTTGTTACGTTTATTACATGTTTTAAGGGGTAATTTGGCGGTGATACGGAACCATAAAAATTCACTCAATATTTAAATGTCATGTTTTTAGAATATTTTCAAGGCCGAATGCATGTTTAGTTCGGTCATTAAAATTACACAGTGTGTTATTGTAAGCAATTTCACCAAAGAAAATTTAGGTACATAATAGATTAAAACCACAATTAAGAATAGATTAGGGTACGAGTATAAAAACGCACATCATAACAACACTGGACTTCCTTTGCACATCTGAATAAGCAATACGTGTTATTTTTAAAATTGTCTTTATAAAATTGTTTGATGGCTCAAATAATATTATTTTTATATATATTTCTAATAGTAGGATGTTCATCGGAACGGCGCCGGGGTTTGGATATAATTCAGGAAAGATGTGATTTGCCTTATTACAATGAAAAATATGTGTCTAATATTACAATGAATATTAGAAAAATCAGTAGAAGAAGTCCATACGTTGGAAATGTATCTGGTATAGTCAAAATGACTTGGACAAACAACGTTACAGTAAGTTTATTCGAGATGTTTGCATTGACTGTCGTGTTGTCTGAAGAAGGTTGTAATTCTGTAATCTCTTGACAATTAAAAAAAAATATTTTCGGATTTTTTGTGTATTGTTATGAATATGTACGAAATAGTCAATTTTTATACACTAACTTTATATAAAAAAACTAGAGTCTGTCTCGCGCACTGAGAGTTCCATACTAACTTGTATGTACATTTTTAGGGTTTTGAACTCCACAAGAAACCGTCCGTCCATCCGCAGCTTAGCTCAGAGACTCGTAATATTAGTCACGTCGACAAAGTAGTACAATAAAATCATAAAATGTAAAAAAGAGGGTATTTTTTTTCTTTCGTGCCCCATGGTTGTGGGTTATCGTTGGATAGGTCTTTAATAACCGGCCAAGTGCGAGTCGGACCCGCGCACAAAGGGTTCCGTACCATTACCAAAACGGCAAAAAAATCACGTTTGTTGTACAGGAGCCCCACTTAAATATTTATTTTATTCTCGTTTTAGTATTTGTTGTTATAGGCGGCAACAAAAATTCATCATTTTTCAAAATTTTAACATAATACAGCCTTGTGACAAACGGACAGACAGACAGTCAGACGGACGGACAGACCGACGGATAACGGAGTCTTAGTAGGAGTATGCCAAATATAATGTTTGGACGTGCCTCTGACTACCCCCACTAGATATCTTCAAAGACTCTAAGCACCTGGAGATCTGAGAGGATGTCTACCGTACTTGGGGATTACAGTCGTGATCCTATTTATTTATATTATTTTATTATTCATAGATGAACCATTCACATGCCAGTTTGCACGGAACCCTTGGTGCGCGAATTAGAATAGCACTTGTTCATTTGAAACAAGTTGAGATTCTTAGTTTTTACCCTTTGGGTAAAGAACCCTAAAAACGAATATCGTATCTTGACTTCTCAATTAGTCGAAACATTTTCGTCGGTTTACTTTTTAAAACGTATTACATTTTTGTTGTGTTTGTGTTTTGTTGATACAAAATCTTTTTAACAGGTCAGCATCGTTTTCTACGAGTTTCTACACAATGAGTACAAGCGATCGTTCGTAGAGTACCATAATCAGTTTTGCAATTTAATCAACGATGATTTTATTGGAAGTCGTTTTAGGCTCCAAGGAGTAAAATGCCCATTACTGCATGTAAGTTCTGAAAATATTGGTTATAATCATGTTTTATTCGTGAAATGGTGGCAACTGCCATGACGAACAACGATCAAGCTTGAACGCGTTATGTCAACATTTCTGATTGGATTCGTCACAAATAAATAACATGGTAGATATTTCACACAGCGCCATCTAGCCCCAAACGTACTACGGGAACTCTTTAACGGATAGAATATGCACATGCTTTTTTGATGTGAAACATCTAGGTGGGTTAGACCGGCTGTTGGCCTGGCGACGCGCGTCATCATGCCGCCGTGGCGACGCGGTAAACCGCGTCCGATCCGATTCGCGATATGCTGTCGCGCTCTTTTGGACTAAAATATTTTTCTGTAGTACTCACTCAAACTTTAGCTCACGCGTCATACATACATCAAATAGTCAATTTTTAGGCTTTTTTTCATTTTTTTTGTAATCCTGTAAAGGTAACTATTTACTCTGCATTTTTCAGGGTTATTATACAATAAGTAACGTGACCTATTCGTTCCCGAATTTTGCCAATTTGTTCCCATTCAATAAAGCAAAGGTTGAAGTCACTATCAAGATAGCTGCGACAGAAGAACTAATTGCAGTTGCAAATATTTACGTATCTATAAAACAAAATCTATAATAATGTTATAAATTCGAAAGTAACTCTTTCTGTCTGTCTGTGACGTTATCATGGCCAAACCGCTTAGCCGATTTTGATGAAATTTCATATAAAGATATTTAAAAGTCTTTGGACGTATATCGAAGTCGCGGGCAAAAGCTAGTATATATTCTGTAATCGTATTTGTAAAATCTCTAATTTGATAATATTTGACTTCGATAATTATGTATGTATGTGAGTCTCTTTAGACCGAGATGTAAATAGCTATAATTGTGTACCGGTAAATCAGTTTTTGATGAATCAACCAATAAACAGATTTAATTAAAAGGCATAAATGAATTGGAGGAGGCCTTTACCCAAAGATTAAAACAATAATTCAAGTCTAACATATTCAAATTATATAATGAGTGAAGTGAATTTTTATTGTGAATTAATAATTTATACAATTTTATTTGTATTAATCATAATTCTATTTTTCTAATATTGTTTTATTGCATGTTATAATTTTTTTATTATTTTTTTGTAATAAATGGCTGTATTATTATTATAATATTATAATTTGCACATACATTTTTACAACCAGAGTAAAAGTGAATGTTTTACTACTTATTGTCCTATTCCGGACGAAGACAATTCCAAATAAAAATAAAAATGGTGTAACTAACACGTTTTTGTTTTATATATATTTATTGATACATAGATGAGCATGAACGGTTTAGGCAATAATAATTATTACGACGTTCCACTGGTATATTATTTCAAAATGTGGGTACTTACACCTTTTTTACACTAATTATCTCTGCAACCATACGTCATAGCAGTTATTAGGGTTTACCAATAGATATAGCTGAACAAAATAGAAATAACTACATATTTAACTTGATTGGATTAAAAGTTTGTACGGAACCCTCCTTGCGCGAGTCCGACTCGCACATCTCCAGTTTTTTTCTCTTAAGCCGCCCTAGTAAGCGTAGCGAGAATGATGATGATGTTCGTGATCATCTCTTGTAGTATTAGACTCATCCACTTCTATATACTTTTTAACAAAATTAAAATCAGCATGTAGTATAAACTTTTCAGGCTTAACCCTAACAAAACCTTTATTTATTAGCTTATCTTAATTAAAAAAAAAATGACCAAGTGCGAATCAGACTCGCGCACTAAGGGTTCCGTACCATTATCTATAAAAAACTGCAATAAATCACATTTGTTGTATGGAAGCCCCATATAAATATTTGTTTTATTCTGTTTTTAGTATTTACGTGTAAATTTTGACTGGCTGGCTAGCACGATGCATGAGGTACAGCTTTGTGACAGACAGATGGACAGACAGACAGACCGGACCGGACAGACGGAGTACGGAACCCTGAAAAACGTGACAGTGGAATAAAAACAAAATGGTAAAATCAGGCACGTAACTCCATCTCACCAAAAGTGGACTTATGTATCATTAGGTTCATTTTAATGATTCTGATGATACAAAAAAAAAAGCGAAGCTGTACTATAGGGACCAGATAACTGATAGAATACTTAAGAGGCTGCCAGTCGCTGATTGCTCTTTTTCGAAACGAAAAAAGAAATACTTCTGAACAAGCCACATCTCCTATTTTTATAAGTATTACTTCAGGTTTCTTCCTAGATTTCTATTAAGCTGAAAACATAATAGCAGAAACTTTTCACGATAAAGATATTATTTCAAAATGATACGTTTTAGAATTTATGATCGAAATATTTTATATACCTACTATTAAAATCAACTTGTGATTTATTGTTAAAGATAGGTAATATGTAGATCTAGATTTCTATTAGAATAGATTTTTGATAAGTAGCGCTACCCTGCTCGCATTGCCGTCTCGCACTGCCTGTGTCTGTGCGTTTAATGGTCCACTCACCCTGAAGAAGATTCTCTAGATGAATCGAAACATTGTCGGTGTCCTCATTGACAATTTATCATTTACGTGAGTAATTTCCCGTTGTTGTAATAATGTACAGGGAATTAATGTTAGGACGAGGCATAAATTGTCTTCACAAATTTACAGGCAAAGTCAAAAGATCATGGAACTTTGGCCCAAATACTTACTCAATTAATAAACTCCAAATACTAATTAAAAACCTGAAAACCGAAAGTAAGCTGAAGGTTGATTGAGCCTTTTCAGTGAACCCTACTTTTTTCCTAAAAAAATAACTAAAACATTTTCTTCACTCTTTTATTTTTAAGCGAGACTCGTATATTTTATCTGTTTCGTTAAAAAAATACGTTGCTGCTGGCTTCTTGGAATAACCTCTGACTAACCTTGTAGATAGAGATACAAGTGGTTAGGTTCTGCACTTACTAAGAATCCCTATTTGTGGGTATCAGATATTAGTAATACTATTAACACCACAACACTAACCCTAAAACAATATTTTATTTTGTGCCATTGAACCCGCGTTTCTCGCGATTACACTTGCTAGTCACCTACAATGTCATTTATCATCATGCTTAGACTGTCCTATAAATAAATGATACTTAATAAATATCACTAACTAGTAGTATACTGTAGAATAATAACCCTTCCTGCCGTCTGTCTGTAACGCTATCACGGCCAAACCGCTAAGTCAATTATAATAAAATTTCATATAAAGTAAGTTTAAAATCTTGTGACGGACATAGGCTACTTTATTCCCATTAAAATTATTCAACTTTCAGCAATTTCAATGTTTTACAATCAAGTCGCTAAAAATCAATTTTCTGAATCTACGCGTACGAAGTCACAGGTAAAAGCTTGTTTCTTATATTAACGACTAGCGACCCGCCCCGGCTTCGCACGGGTAGCATGTTATTATACATATAAACCTTCCTCCTGAATCACTCTATCTATTAAAAAAAACCGCATCAAAATCCGTTGTGTAGTTTTAAAGATATAAGCAAACATACATACATACATACAGACGCGGGAAGCGGAAAGCGACTTTGCTTTATACTATGTAGTGATGTCGTCTTTCCATCTGACAGGTGATGCTATATGTCTGTATGATTAAAAAATAAATAGCTTCACGACTGTAATCCTTAAGTACGGTAAACATCCTCACAGATCTTCAGGCATTTAGATCCTTGAAGATGTCTAAAGGGGTTAGTCAGAGGCACGTTCAAACATAACATTTGGCACAAGCCTACATTTTGCAGTAGTTAGCATTCCACACGTGACAGGTTGCAAGCCCGTCGCCGTTTATCTAGTGGGCAAATAAAACCTCTGATAATAAATAGTTTATTAGGTGAAAAATCATGTCAGGTACATTATGGCTACATAATATTTTCGAATCTAATCATACAACTGCGAGCACTTAAAACAGCGACATTTATAATGCAACAGTCTGGACTCTAGCATGCTACACTTCATGGCAATATATTCGGATAGCCTTTACACACCTTTGACATGTTTATGTGAGTTGTTTCAAGTGCTTGTGTGAGTTTGTACGTTGATTATTTTTTTAAATTAAATATGAACTTGTAATTCTAATTGAATTTTATATAAAGATATTAAACGTACAAAGATATCTAAAATGAATTACGCAAAACTGACTTCAAGTCCAAACCATGGCAATTAAAAAAAAAATTAAGTTAAATATATGGCTTAAAAAGTCAGCTAAGTTGCCCATTACACACGAAGCTGTAATTACAGCCCGAGCCGAAGGCGAGGGCGTAAATCTGCCGAGTGTCTAATGCGCAAGTTGCCCACGAGTTCCATACGCACTTTTTCAACACATTTGTGAGGAAAAACAAACATGTATTGCATAAATCGCTTTACCGCACAGTAACAAATGCGATACAAACAAAATGACGCGCAAGTTTTTATGATTTTATTGATAAAATGCAAATATTTTATAACAAATTATTGTGAATTCAAAATAATTTGATAATAATAAATGAATGAATGAATGAAAATGCTTTATTGTACACCATTAAAACAAAATAATAAAGATATAAACTTAAACTACAAGAAACACTGTACAATGGGCGGTCTTATCGCTCAAAAGCGATCTCTTCCAGACAACCTTAGGATGGAATGAATATAACGAAGAATGGAAGATTGGTCGAGGAGCACTACTAAAAATATTTATTATAAATATAATCAAATAAATAATTCTATACCTAAAAACATACGAATATAGAAATATTTATATTACATATATCCCTATATAAATATATAATCTGTGATACATAATCCATAATATACATATATATATATATAGTTAATTTAAATAAATACATACCTATATAACTAAATACTCATATAAAATATAATTATATATAAATATATAGGTACATAAATAAATACAATATACATGCAACAAACTAATGAACGACGCTTGACAACTGTTCAGACAAATAAAATTGTTTGGTTCGATTTTTAAGTGTGGCTAGTGAGTGAGACTGCCTTACAGATAACGGTAACGCATTCCATAAACGAACTGCTTGAACGGAAAAGGAATCAGCATAAAACCCGGTTCTATGCACTAGGGTCTTTAGAAGGAGGTTTTCTGAGGATCGAAGAGTACGGGAATTTGAGGAATGAAGAAACTCGAATCGGTCCTTCAAATAACAAGGAGTGGAAGGATAACGAAGGATGTTGAAAAGAAGTGAAAGGATATGAGTATTCCTGCGAAGACGAATGGGAAGCCATTTCAGCTGAGCACGATATTCTGAAATGTGGTCATATTTTCGAAGCCCATAAATGAATCTGATAGCAACATTCTGAAGGCGTTCCAATTTATTAAGCTGTTCTTCCGATAAATCAAGAAAACATGAATCAGCATAGTCAAGGATAGGGAGAAGAAGAGATTGTGCAAGCGCAATTTTAGTAGCTATGGGAAGAAAGTTACGCAGCCTCCTAAGCGAACACGCAGAAGCAAATACTTTACGACTAATAGACTCAAGCTGTGGACCCCATGACATACTACTGTCCATGTGAACACCTAAGTTTTTTACAAATTGAGAGAAAGGCACAGTAACATTGTCAAAATTTATTTCAGAAAGTGTAGACCAATTTATTTTTATTAAAGTTTTTTTTTCGATTTAATTTATTTACACACACATTTTTTTATTCCAAAAATGTAAATGGTTTTTCAGCGGCATAAACCCCCCTTTATTGGTACAAAAAAAACTGTTTTACCTGGTTAAATTGAAAATGCTCTGTTTACTCGCATATAGTTTGCAGTTAGGAACTAACTTAACTTGTAGGGATAATTCTATTATGCACTAGTATCTAATATTATTGATATGAAAAAGATAGCTGGTCCAGAATGGACAAGTACCGCAAAAGACAGGACAAAATGGAAAGCATTAGAGGAGGCCTTTGTCGAAAGACAAGCTGAGAAGGATAAAACGGCTATCGATTAAAATAAGTTTAATAGAATTAAAGTTTAAATGTAGATACAATAGAGTTAAGGAAATGTTAAAAATTAAGTTTCAGCAATAAAGGCTTATATTATTATTATTATTATTATTATTATTATTATGTAATATTATTATGCACGAGTATGTTAAAGCTCGGGTTATGGCCCTAAGAACGATGTAATAAGGCTCACTTTACGAGAAAGTGTGTTGAAAACAAATTAAAATATTCATTATAACCAGACTCAAGTGAAGTCTGTGAAAGTACTTTATCCAATAAATAGTCAGTTACCTCTCGAGACATTATATAATGAGGCTTTCTTACAGTTTAATTGCACATAAATCAACTTCTGTTTGCCGACTTCGGATTAAAATTAGCATGTCAGATAATTGGGCAGAAATTCAACTTTGTTTAGCCGAAGTTGTTTAAATGGAAAGTTAGAGACTGTCTATAGAGTTTGTTCAGTGTGCTGCTATAAATTGGTATGCAATGAAAAATGATTTTTATCTCGATTCAACAAGACTTAAAATGGTTTAAATTATGTAACCAAACTAGTAATCGTAATAACTTATTCGGTATACACACTTGACACAAGTTTTTTACTAGTATAACTTTTTTACAAAAATGTAATAGTCCTTATGACAAGAATACGTGTCGGGCGACATATCCCCTAGTAAAATGCGGCTTTATTAATGATTTTTTTCAAGCTTCAATCGTTTTAAGCCAAATGCAATTCTTTATACAAATTATATTCAGATTATTATTCCAGCCATCCAAAGAAATTTAAAACAGTTAACTTATTTAATTGATAAAAGTTCAGTGATACTTTTCTTTGCACTGAAGTTCAGGATATCTCAAAGCTCCAAAGGCGTTACCAGTATCTTCCTAATTGCATTCTCCGTCGTCCAGATTACTTCAGATGCAATCTACGAGGTCCCAGTTTAACCTGACCCATTGCTTTCCTTGCGATGCTTGCGAATTAGAGTCTTATGCAACGGCTGTTTGTTACTCAGAGCTCCTACTAAAATGGCGTCTGGATTTGTAAAATTAGTTGACTGCTCAGAGTGAATAGTCTTAAGTTTGTTGAAGTCATAATACTGGTTTGCATTAACTAAGCATCAGCTGTTCTCTTCGTGCTACGACGTAGATGTTCTGAGAAGCCTCTACGCCGTAGATGGTCTGTAATAATTACGTTTTAAAAACTTAAAATAAAACCGAAGAAAATGTATCGATCAATCAAAAAGTCAAGGGACAGTATTAGTTTTTTATGTTTTATGAAGGAACTATTTAGTCCTACTCGTACGTAAATATAATTTAAATGAGACTAACTTGGTACTATTCTCTAGACAACAGAAAACAAAAGGTCGAAATCGGATCACTAGGTAAAAATATAAAATACGTGGTCTAAAAAAACAAAAAAAAAATACATTTCGAATTGGTAACCTCCTCTTTTTTCGTCGATTATAAATCTAAGGCGCTATGAGAGTTTTCATCGCTCTTTGCTATGTTGTATCGCTTTACTTACATGGTCGGCTGACTTTACAAAACAGGGCTATGCAGTCTGAAGCTTTCTGAAAAGGGTTGCTTACCGCTCCAATCTAGAGAGTTTCCAACAATCTGCAAACCAAACAAAATCTCAAAACAGCCTACAACATTAAGGCCCAAACAAGCACCCACATTATCCCAATAGTTTTAGAACCTTCAGCAGAAAAACCTTATTACATTTATAGTGCTCAAGAGGTCCCGGGGGACAATTTGCGGACGAAATTGACGAAAGTGCTCTTAGAAAATTGACGATAGAAAATAAAGTTAAGACTAAGGTCGAACTGTTTATCATAGCGCACTTCAGCATTGCGAGGAAATAGAGGCTTGATCATATTTAGATCTAAAACAGCTACCAATTCATTTGCATCACTCCATACATTTATTGCTTTAACAGGGATCTCTGTTGTGCAGGTTGCATAGATTCTCATATAAACTCTGTTTTTGAAACACCTTAATAAATACTTAACCATGTCATTAAGGTTATTAAACAGCAAGGTAAGGTTAACAACAAACAAACAGGCCGAGATTTAAGTAGGATGCGTTGTATTATCTCGTTAATTTAATTTCTTGATAACTGATAAAATACTTATGCATATACTTATTTTTGTAAATACATACATAAAAAAATAAAAATAAAAAATAAAAATAAAAAAGCCTTTATTTCCTGCAGGTTTCATAATTTAAGTATCTTTTTTTTCTTTCATTTTAAATT
Organism: Hydriomena furcata; assembly: GCA_912999785.1. Taxonomy (NCBI): domain Eukaryota; kingdom Metazoa; phylum Arthropoda; class Insecta; order Lepidoptera; family Geometridae; genus Hydriomena; species Hydriomena furcata. The sequence goes on along the minus strand of OU538834.1, from coordinate 417,039 downwards.
TAACTACTAACAACTTAACTTAATTACTACAACTTATTATTATTTAAGAGGCCCCAGTCGCTGATTGCTCTTTTTCGAAACGAAAAAAGAAATACTTCTGAACAAGCCACATCTCCTATTTTTATAAGTATATTACTTAAGGTTCCTACCTAGATTTCTATTAAGCTGAAAACATAATAGCAGAAACTTTTCACGATAAAGATATTATTTCAAAATGATACGTTTTAGAATTTATGATCGAAATATTTTATATACCTACTATTAACGTCAACTTGTGATTTATTGTTAAAGATAGGTAATATGTAGATCTAGATTTCTATTAGAATAGATTTTTGATAAGTAATTATACATAATTTATATCATAAATTTATTCGAAAAGCTAAGGCGGACCACGCTCCGACGTGTGTTTGTCGTCATTACAGCGGTCGGTAGGATTAATTATCGAAGTGATTAAAGATGGGTACATCTTTATTCACATATACTATACATTATAAAATAGGAGATGTTCACAAGTATTTATTTTTTCATTTCGAACAAAAACAATCGTCGACTGGGAGCGCCTTAACCTAATCTGCAAGAACCCCTTTGTGGGTGAAGGCCTCCCCCAAATACATACATAATGATAAATAATAACACCCAGACACAGAATAAACATCAATGTTCATTACACAAATATTTGTCCTGGGTGGGGATCGGACCCACAACCTACAGCGCCGAAGGCAGAGCTAATATCAGCTGAGCTCTGTGGCCGGTCAAAAAATTTAAAACTCGTAAGAGATTAGTCATTTAGTTATATTATTATTTTTATACTGTACTAGATGACTTGCTCTCTGTATTTAGTTTTTAGTAGTTATTATGTGTTTATTTTTCCGTAATAATCAGGTTGGTGTTGGACGCCGGTGCTACAAAGTCTACGTGAAGTGAATGATGGAGTGCCGACAAAGGCGAGACTGGCTCTCTGTGCTTGCCAACTTACGTACACCCAGTTTAACTACTACTATCAGTTCTCGACATTTCTACTATATTTCGTTTTATTAATTTTTTTTTTTTTTTTAAATAAAATATAAAGGTACTTTTAATTATTATTCTTCACCTTGTTCGATTGACACCACACTGGAGCTCTACATAGCATTAAGGAAAGGATCATTAAAAAAAAGGTAGACCACAAGCCGTGTTTGTTGCCTGATTCTTCTAGGCTTGGTCGCGTGGAATCGGCTTCACCTAGTTCCTAAGACTTTTAAAAGTGATCCTTGATTATATTGAAATAAATAATTTTTAAATTTGAATTTGTATTTTGGTAGATAAGAAATAGTAGATAGATATATCGACATATAGATAGATAGACGCAAATACATTGCGGCGCATGCTGTGCTCGAGCACGGTACGCATTTTAGCTGCGTGGGTTAATTTTTTTGACAACCTGGGTCTACATTTACACTGCTGCACACGCTATACACGAATATTAATTCACAACTATGTACAACTGGTAGTGTAACACAGTTTTGAATCACGTTTCGTGTTTCGAGTAAATACCTATATGCTAGACAGTTTTTCAAAAGATGAATTCAAAAGTAAGTCTTCTGTAAGTGAATTACAAAGGATTATTATTCTTGTTTGAGCCTTCACCTTGTTCGATTGGCACCACACTGGAGCTCTACATAGCATTAAGGAAAGGATCATAAAAAAAAGGTAGACCCCAAGCCGTGTTTGTTGCCTGATTCTTCTAGGCTTGGTCGCGTGGAATCGGCGTAGCTTCACCTAGTTCCTAAGACGTTTCAAAGTGATCCTTGTGATTTTATTGAAATAAATGATTTTTGAATTTGAATTTGAATTTGAAATAAAACACAGATTTTGGATAGAAAATAATAATATTTAATTCAGAAATATTTAACACTAGCGACCCGCCCCGGCTTCGCACGGGTGCAAAGCTAATTCCTATAAACCTTCCTCCTGATTAGATTATTTATGTATTTATTGAGTCAAAAGACAATAGGCTTCTTCTTCAGCAAGAGTAATTGTTTCAAAAATTTGTCTTTGCACTCTCAGTTGTAAATACTTTGGAAGATCACGAGTCTTTTGGCAAAGACTAGCGAATAAATCAGTTAATGCATCTCGCGGTCGATTCGAATCAATATTTTTCATTCTTGCTTCATCTCTTTGAAGTCGTCTTTGCTCTCGATTTTTTTCTCGGCGCTGAAGAATCTTGGTAACTTCCAGTTGCTTGCTGTTCTTCCCAGAATGACTTGAAGATGATGTTGAGAGTGGAGATTCAGGCCGTGGGGTAGGTGATTCGATAATCTCGTTATTTGTATTTGTATCCGAAGTATTATGAGTGCCATGACTAGTCTCTTGTAAAGAACTCGAGTAATTTGAAGAACTCTCGTTATTTTCTTTTTGTGTCAATACAAATTCCATTAAAGCCTCATATTTCCACGGTTTCATATTTTGTGCTGCGTGGCCTGTAGAAGTTTTACGTCGTCGCAGAGCTTCTCTATGGCTATCTCTTAATTTCTTCCAATGGGATTTTGCTTCTTTAGCTATAATTAACAAAAAAAAAAAAACAAATATATCCATAACAAACCACAATCACAATTTAAAAAGTGATTTATAAAATAAATTATAAATTACTTATATAATATATCCATTAAATAAACTATTATTGTTTTTTATTACAAACAAAAACATAAATTTCACTCACCATTTGCCATTTTACATTCCCTGGCTATACTCTTCCAAACTAAATCCTTTTTACCGATATCTCTGTACGATATGTCATTCATTTTCCATAAACAGGGGTGTAGTTTAACTCTTTCTATAAATTGCTCCATAATTAATCGAGAACCCACGATTGAATAAAATAAAACACCGCGTCGTCTTGGTAAACAAGTGCGTGCGCAACAGAGTCTGGGAATGGACAAAATGGCGCCGGCGTTGTTTCCCCGCCCTTCCCCGCAGTGAAGCTGAGCGCGTTTGCGTTAATCGCGTACACAGCGTGCATGGCCTTGACAGCGTAGAACTACGTGAGCACCATATTCGATCAAGCCACACGTGTACCAATGACGCCAATTCATGCGTAACCTGTCCGTGGGTTGCATGCAGCGAAGCTTGACGCACGTCGCCTCTCCACATGAACCATGACGTGTGTCTTAAAGAGTGAGAGCGCAGAGTTGTGGGCATTTTAATATTCAAATAAACGGTTTATATTGAAAAAATTATTAAAACTACTACTTTTAAACAACAAAGAATAGAGTATTTATCTATATCTTTGGTTAAGCAAAGGTTTTGTAGCTGGCGATGTTTATTAATTAATTATTCATATTAAAATTGACAAAACAGGAAATCATTGGTTGTAGGCAAAACAATCTAAAGGTACAACGCACCACAAATATCACTAATTAAAACGGGCTATTGACAGAGAATTGTATTAACTATAGATTTTAAACAAGTGTATTAGCTAAGCTTAGTTATTGACTGCGAAAATTTAAAATGCCCAAAGCCGGGGTAGGTGCCACAACCGGGTCTTGACTCTAGTTACGATATAGCACGTGGGCACCGGCCACCGAGTTTTTCTAGGTTTGTACAATGAGATGTCATAGTATTAACAATTCTTAGTACTCCTACTCTATATAAAATAACACATCCTCCTTTCATACATCTAGGATTTATAGTTTTACTATAAATAACTATTGATTTTGACACGGGTACGTGTTACCTTTAATTTATCAATCAAAGGTAACGTGATAAAGACCCATGTCAAAATCAATAGATACGTCTACTTATCACGATAGTTTGAAGAATAATACTAAACTTTATCATACACTATCATTGGTAATGTTCTAATAATCGCATAGAACAAAACACTTTTAGGAAACTTCTAATTTTAATGGAAAGGAAAAGGTGTCCTGATAAAATTGATTACGAGTTTTTGTAGAATTCAGTCGTCAAAACTAAAGTCAGATTTTTTAATAAAATAAAGTTTATCACGAATTTTGGTAAAATGCGTATCATTCGGTAGTCAAATTGATGTCAGAATTTTTAACAAAATAAATTTCCCATACCTACCTCATTAGTTATTACCATTTTTTGTAAAATAAAAATTATATCTTGTTAATTTATTTTACAAAAAAAGGTCAAAAGATCATCTTTTTTTACATGTTGTCAAAATTTACGTCTAATTACATCTATAATCGTTATACCACTATAACATTTAAAATTACACTAGATTTAGAACTTTTTTTTATCTTGATATTTTAGCGTAAGAGGAATAAGAGCGATCGTTTTTACGAAATCTTAACGACGATCTTACGAATTTTCTTACTAGCCAGATAGTAGCACTACTAAAGCGTTTCAAAACTGAAGTTGGACCCAAAAAATCTTATTAAATTCCGAAAGAGAGTCGAGTTGCCACTAGATCATATTAAATTAAGAATTTATGTCAGATACTTGGAGTTTACGGTAAGTATTGGGTTAAGTATAATTAAGTTATTTACTGCAAAGCTTTCCCATTGACTTAAATGAAACGCGAATATATTTACGTACTTCAAAGAGCCAAAACGGAGAAGTTCTAAATAAATATATAATACCCAGCAATCAAATGTACACAGTCCTGACCGTTCCATAATCAGAGATCTTGTTTGTAAACAAAGGGGATAACAGTGCAAAAAAAATAATATAAAATTTAGCAATCCGTAATATGATGATAGATCGTTGTTTTCCTTATTTTAAAGAATAAAATGTCGTGCAATAATTTTTCATGATTTTTAAGAGCTTACTTTTGCATGATTGTTATTTAAGACAAATGTATACTAAACGCTTATTTTACAACTGGCAACAAGTCAGTGACTCCAAATATTTTGTGCAATCGGGATTTTTTTTATGTCATCCGAATTCCTTGACAATTTCTTGACATTAATTTGTTTACAAAAAAGATCTCTGACTATAGAACGTGGTAAATTTATCATGTATCATTTTCGTTAAATATAAAAAAAACACCTAAAACCGTAACGTATATCTGTAGTTGTTATGTAGTTTGTATTATACAAACATTCGTCTCGACGTGAGATTTAACCTGTAATGTCCATTCGTCGAATGTTATGTATTACTAGCGGTTTCACCGTTCTCGAGGAAACTAGCATTTTTTATTTCTATAAAAACCTTCCCCGACTTAAACGAACATTAAATCAAATAATAATATCAACATCGTTTCAGCCATTTAAGGACATAGGTAGAAACCTCTTTTGTAATTTATATAGATTGATTCGGATTTTGATGATATAATTAATCACTTGTAGCACACGTAAATAATGGTTTTTGTCCCAAACGTAATGTTTGGACGTGCCTCTGACTTCCCCCTATAGACATCTTCAAGGACCTTGAGATCTGAGAGTATGTCTTGTTGGGGATAACAGTCGTGATCCTATTAAAGCACACAGATATCCATAGGTATCCACAGGTATATAGCACATGGGTACATAAACAGGTTAAGACAACCACGTGCGAAGTATTTGCTTATAAACTCATACTAAAATAAAATAAATACATAACAAATTATTAAAAAAAACATAAAACAAGACTGCAAAAAAATTATGCATTTTGTATTTTTATTTAGAATTTGAGCCTAAATACTAACATAAAAGTGTTACGATACATATTTATATATATTTAAAATGGCTTATTTTATAGCTTTAATTTTATACTCACATAAAAAAAATGATATGCCTTTTGGGGAGGGGGCGAAAAATATAAATAAATATGTAACCTATAGCACTCCCAAAATTGAGACAAATCCAACAACACCTCATATGTCATAATAAGTCAAGTCTTTTGGGCTGTAGAACGTGCCAAAGAAACGGACATACAAACATACATACATACGCTCGATAATTATTACCCTTTGCAGTCGGGTAACAAACTCATAACACTAAACTGGCCCACCCAGTGTTCCAATGGCGGAATTAAATATGCCAAGGAAGCAATAAAGTGCATAAAGTAGTTTTAATATTATGTGCTTGCAAACTACAAGCGTTAATATAGCTCGCATCGAGCTAAGTTGCACAGTTGGTCTAACAAGGTATTAATTATACTTGTAGTTATTAGTAGTTAATGTTTTTGTTTACTACATTTTTGCACAGTGACATTTAACCCTTATCTAAACAAAGTTTGTGCATATAATCAATAATAAATAAATATTCTATCTAGCTCCAAGGAAGAAGCATCCATGTACATCACACAAATGTATGTTTTAAATGGGAGTCGAACCCACAACCTACAGCGCAGAAGGCAGAGCTATAATTAACTGAGCTGCAAGGGCTGTATTTATTTACCCCATTTGACTTTTCCCATCTTATTTTTAACTTTAGTTCCAATTTTAGACAACTATTTTAACTTTCGCAATGTTCACCATTATGTACATTCATTATGTAGAGAAAAGAGTATAAATCTTTGTTTTTTTTTGTTTTTATTTCTTGCGTTGCTTAAAAGTAAAATATTAAGATGCATTCGACATAAAAAATACTTTCCCCTGCAGACATAAGCGGACACGCTTCAATAAGCGGGTGTCGAGCTTGTATTTGCACTGTAGGTGACATTTAAGTTACGCGTCTGACAATGACAGTGACAGTTACCACCCGTGACGAAAAACAAAACAAACAAGAGAGCTACAGCACCCGGATCGTGTTATGGCACAACATGTACCTCATTTGTGACGAAGTAATTACAAAGGGAAGAAAAAATAGTCATATTCATTTAAGACGGTAAATAAAAAATCAAGAGTCTCTGTATTTTGCCTGGCGGTGTACAAGCATTGTTTTTACGGGAATTTCGTATAATTATTGTAAAGAGAAATGTCAAAAAAAATATTACAACTGTATAGAAATTGTATTACATGTCATAAAAATAGTCGCACTAATAATAATCGCGAAAACCGATAAACTGTACCTATTACTATGGATTTTATAGATATGACCTGGATAATATTATGATTGCAACGGTTTCGCTATCTGAGTGGTAATTATGTATTTATTCAAGAAGTATTTTATTAGTTATCTGGTTTCCATTGAACAAGCTTTGCTTAGATTGGGGCTAGATAGCGTTGTGCATCTTTATGCACACTATGGTGAATATTGGTGGAAATAAATTTCATTAAGATCAGCTTAGTAGTTAAACCATAAAAGTAAAAATAGCAAAGTCATCACAGAATAACAAAACTTGTCCAGACATTTTCGCTGCCCAAATTTGTATTAACTTTTCATGTAATGGTTTTATATACTTGAAACTTTATAATAGCTTTAAAAAACCCTTAAGAGAGTGTCCCTGTCCCACGGGGTATTTATTTTATCTATATCCAACGTTTCCAAACAATTTTTTATGTCACGTGACGTTTTGTCTGACAGAATACCTATCATTAATCATTTTGTAAATAAACACAATAAAATTCTTCATTTACAGCCTTCTTGGAATGAAGCTTAGCTCTGCCTTTGTTTTGTGGGGTTTTAATGTGTAATTTCGGTAGCACTTTAACCATTAAAGCCTTAATCATTGTGAATGTAGGAAATTAAAATGGGAGTGTAATACGTGACTCTTCGACATTATTAAAGAATGTCGAAGTTTTTGACAAAACCACCATGATTTCAAAACAAATAATCTATATGTTATATGGTCACGTCACTTTTTTATTTACACTTGACAAATTGACATTAACATGACAGTCGTCATAATAACATAACTTTTAAGAGATATAAACGGACAAAACTTTTGAGAATGGTTGTTTGATAATCATGAATTAACTACTGAATTATTAAGTTTAAATATTGTAAGACCACTTTAAGGCGCTCCCAGTCGACGATTGTTTTTGTTAGAAACGAAAAAATAAATACTTGTGAACAAGCCACATCTCCTATTTTATAATGTGTAGTATATGTGAATAAAGATGTAAAAAAGATGGTCATAAATTCTAAAACGTATCATTTTGAAATAATATCTTTATCGTGAAGAGTTTCTGCTATTATGTTTTCAGCTTAATAGAAATCTAGGTAGGAACCTGAAGTAATATACTAATGAAAATAGGAGATGTGGCTTGTTCAGAAGTATTTCTTTTTTCATTTCGAAAAAGAGCAATCAGCGACTGGGAGCCCCTTAACAAGAATACAACGCGAGCAAAACCGCGGGCGGGAACTTGTGTTTCATACTAGTAAGTATCGTGATTAACAATAGTTAAATGTTTTCTACGAATTGGTTCAATATTTTTTCCCCATCCTGTAGAGTAGGAACACCTCAAAACACACTTAAAGTACAGGTACTATACCAGAAAGTCCTAAAGTAATGTCAAAACAATATTACTCGCGGTGCGAAAGTGACAAGGCTATACGAGTTTGTTTTGCGTTGTTACTTTCGCACCATGAGCAATATTGTTTTGATATAACTTTTGAGCTTGTGGTACGGCCCCAGGGGTTCAATCAACCCCATTCTATTCTGTATTTTGAATACTCCAATCAGAGGTGAAAATCTTCGTTTACATTGATTGTGACCGAAACGAGGAAAGTGGTGACAGGCACGATGTGAATATAAATATGAATAATGTTTATTGAATAAAGGCTGAGCGTTACTTGACGAATCATTTTATGGTATTTTCAGTTTCAGTCAAAAAGTTCATCATAATTTGTGAAATGCTAAAATAAAAATAAAATACCTGTATTATAAAAATCTTCAAAGCGGTGGCCGTTTTGATTACGGCCGTTATAGAAAGAGCGAGACAAAGTCCATGCAAGGAACTCTTCATTGCATTAAGAACGTCATATTAACGTCAGTAAATCTTAAAACTAAGTGTACTCTTAATAGATGACTGGATCCTATTTTCAGGAGAGTAAAACTTTAAGTTCAGACTATCAATCATAGTTTTAGAAGTTTTAAAAGGCTTTTGCGAAAATCTATTTTGAAAATATTTTGTAGTTTATAAACAGCTGGGTCCAATAAGATGAATAATATAAAGATTACAAAGATGTGGATAATAGTTTTATAGAAACTTTTTTTAAATGATTTGACAGCATTATTTTAAAGTTCAGTCACTTGACTGAACTATCTGCTTCGATTTGATTTTTTTTACTAAAATAATTAAAAGATAGATATAGCTTTGCATGCCTGTATGTTTTTCTTTAACTTTTTATATTCGTCAAATTTCTTACATTGACGTCTGAAGAAGGTTTCAAAACTGGTCATTTTAGTGATTTTAAACGGCATCTAACTCTTACACTAATTAGTTTTCAGAGAAACAAAAACAAAGGAGCTTACAGGGTCCTCATAGATTATATGGTAGATTATATTTGCTCTAGTGTCATTATCCAGGGAGGAATTAGGGAAATACGTTTGTATAGAACAACGCTTGCCCAGAAATGCTCTTAAGGAGTTCGCAAGCATCACCCAATCTATGAACACTGCTAAGCAGCCATGTTCAAAAAGACGTGATGGGCCGCTGTTAAAAAAAGATTAGACAACATAATGTGCATAAAATGGCTCAACTAACTGTCCCGATGTCGTGCTGACATCCATTTATCACGGGCACGTGTCGCTGAACGACGTCGGGTTAATGCAAGATACTAAGCGTGCCCCCCACTTTATTGAATACTTCATCCATCAAGTATTATCCGACATGGCTTAGTAGATTCATATTGGTCGTTTTTTATGCTAACTACTGCATTGGGCATTGCGCCAAACATAATGTTTTCACTTACCTCTGACTACCTATAAACATCATCAAGAATTTCGATCCTAGATAGATAGACACTTAGGCGTTTGAAGATCTCAGAGTATGTGTCTATATGTGCATGTGTACTTAAGGTCGTGATCCGATTCATTTTTTTTTTAAGTTTGTTTTTGGAAGTTTTTTACATCTCGAAGATACTCTATCACTGAGATACAACAAGTATGATTATTGATTATGCGATATAAACTCGTAAACATCAGCTTAAAAATTCCTTTTTTCAACTTTCGTAAATCAAAAATGATATGACAGTTGAAGTATCTATAACGATTTTCAAAACAGGAAAAAGATAAATATAAATCACGGTTCAAGACCAACTCCATCGAGTACCGAAATAATTGTAAGGTTGTTTTATATTTAATCCTATGATGAAATGAGAAAGCGAATAATTAATGTAATCTCAAATTGTTTAAGGCAGGGTTTCCTAAAAAGCGACGACGGACGCAGTAATTTTAAGGCGTAATTAGTCATCATCGCATTTTTTATAATTCGTGGTCGAAGTGTAGGCGAATGCCAAATTCAATGTTTGGACGAGTCTCGACTAGATCTTAACCGTGATTTCATCCGCATAGATTCAGGAAGAATGTATTAGCTACTTTATCGCAAAACATTGAAATTCTTGAAACAAAAAGAAAACTTTGGTATAAAAAGTAGCCTATGTCCGTTCCAAGACTTTAAACTATCTCTGTATGAAGTTTTATCACAATCAGCTTAGCGGTTTGGCCTTGATAACGTCACAGACAGACAAACAAAGTTACTTTCGCATTTATAATATTAGAATAAATGAGTTTGGATTACAATTATTACGGCCGTCATACCGTTATTACACTTTTACAACCTTGCAAGGCTAATATGATGGACAATTTCTAATTAAAAATATCCAAATGCTCGACAATCTTACGAAGTTATAATCAAATTAGTTCTGTAATTAAAGCAAGTATATTTCACAAGTCAAATTTTTTCATCCAATTCGTAGCCGGTTCATGACATTTGTAATCAAATCAAATAAAATAATTTTAATTGCTTTAAAATGTACGTGAAATTTGCCGTGAAGGTTGCCATTTTCAATCTTACGTCAAAAATAACTGACATTTGTAGCGTTATTGCGATAACGAATGATTTTCATTTTAGGAAGAAATGTAGAGCTTTTAGACAGCATTAACATGTGATTATTAACAGTTAAGGAAAACATCGTGTAATCTCTAAAACGGTGGACGTTCTTGAATATGTCTAAAGTGGGTAGTCAGAGGTATGTTTGTAATATGAATAAATAAAAAAACAAAAATAAAAACAGAAAAACTCACTGAAACTGAAACTCACAAAAACTCCCGTATAAATAATAACCATCAACGACTACCATGAAAACCTGAAACGTAAACAATCGCTTAAATTTCAAAATATTTTCAATGTTTTAACATAAAATCATTCTGCCAAATTAATAATGATAATGAACGCCCATTTCAATATTAGAAACAATTAAGTTTGGGGCTTCTTTCACAATTTCAAGTAAAGTGTTTATTAGTTACAAAGTAACGTTAATTGCCAAGTTGCCAAGTAACGATTACATTTTATCAGTTTGACAAAAGAAAACTAGTATTTTTTTGAAACAATTTTATGAAAATTATAAAAAAAAATCAATGAGATTCCAAGTGTAATTTCCAAATACGGTAAACATAACTCAGATCTCCAGGATCTATAATATGTCTAAAGAGTAGTCAGACATTACATTTAAAACATTTCATTTGGCACATGCCCACAATTTGTAGTTATTAAAATTCCATACGTGACAGGTTGCAAGCCTATCTCGCTTATATCGTAGTATTACACATATTATTTAGTCGATAGCTAATTAAATAGTTTTAAAAATAGTTCAACGTTCGTTCCTAATCACAATGAATAACGTCATTAACTAAATAAATAATAAATATTGATGGACATTTCACACAATCAACCATCATGATCATCATGATCTAACTCAATTAAAACGATCTATTTGGCATATTTAGACTACATAGGCTCTTTAATTATTTTTTCTTGAAGAGTGCGAAAGAGGCCCTTAAACCTGGAACGTGAACGTTGTCAAACACGTGTCCTAAATCTTAGACTTGGTAAATGTTTGAACTTTAAAGCCATCCCAAAATGGTGTATCATTTGAAAATAATTGAAGCGAAACTTGACTGTTTACGCACTGAACCGGAAACGAATTACAAACGTTTGATTAATTGCGATTGGGCTGATGTTAATCGCAATTGCCATCATAATGTTCATTTAAACTAGCTGTCCACCCCGGTTTTGCACGGGTGTACTGATGAAGATTAAAGACTTTTAATACCTTTGGTAATTGCAATCTTCGTGGGGATCTCTAATTAATACTGATGAAATTGCTTCTTTAGGATATTATGTGATAAGTGTAAAGTGTAGTTTTTAGTATATTCATTACAATAAAACATAATCTTCTTTTCATAATGTTTTTCATAAATGAGGTTTATGTTTGGATAGTTTCTTGACGTAAAATTCAAAAAATCTTCCAGCTTTTTTTATATTTTTTATTACGTATTTCGTCTCACTGTTTGGCAAAGATCTCCCCCATATCCTTCCAACCATCTCTATCCCTCTAGCTCTCCCACCATGAGAGTCAAGATAGCTGTCAGCTACGCAAAACAAAAATTGAGACAACTATCGTTCATTTCATCAAAAGTATCAGGACTACTTTACAAGCCCTTTTTAAACAGTGAAGAAAAAAATTATGAGCAGAATAATAAAGAATTCAATATCCATTTGAAACTAAGTTTATCGAATAGACACCTTGGACGGTAAGTATTCACGGCGTGATGCTGCAAGGGACGCAAAGCGTTCAAATCACCGCGGTGTGGCCACAAACACAGCGTGGATTTAATATACAATTTACCGAAAAAATGCAAACTGTACTGTATGACATATCAAGCTTGTTGTAAGGGTCTCATAAAATTATATTGTATAACAATTTAAATTGAATAGTTTAAAAGTAATTTTAAACTAATCATTTTTTTAATTGACTATTCTCTTCTTGTCTTTAAACTATACATAATTGTTTTTCACAAACTTTTGTAAGTTTTACTAACTACACATTATGATAAAACAGATGGGTTTAACCCTCAGTGCGCTGATACGCGAACTCAAAAGAGGAGTGTTTGCGTTCTCGTCTCAGACTCAATCGTTTCTGAACCTGAGTAGTCTGAGACGCAGGTCAAATTCATCTTGATGAAGATTTTCTAGATGAATTGAAACATGTCGGTACATTTATTGATAAATTATTTTTAAACGAGTTATTTCCCGTTTTGTCATAAAACATAAAAATAGTACATATAAAAAATCTATCTTCGTACGGAACCCACGCGAGTTCAACTCACATTTGTCCGATTTTTTAAATAGGTTTGCCATACCAGCAAGTCACTGCACTGCTGAGTCACAGGTTAAATAAATATGGTGGACATTTTACATAGCGCCATTTAGTCCCAAACTAAGCAAAGCTTGTGCTATGGGAACTAGTTATATGATATAATACTTGTTTATCACACAAGTGTCTATCCCGGTTCTACCTTCAGTCATAAGGCAGAGTTACTACCAACTGAGCTGTGAGGCCAGTTAACTGCGCCCCTGAGTGACGGTTAGTAATAAAATAGCTTGTTCTCTAGCCCGACTGAGTCGCCCCAATCAGTGAGTATTGCAGTAGTACGTGCCCGCACCAGATATTACACTCCTATTGCTTCTGAAATAGCGTCTTACGATACAACTTCTATAGCCTTACAGTATAGTATTACATTACATGGTTTGTTGTGTTTGTCTGTTTGTGAAAACCTGTTTTTACAAGCTTTTATTTAACCTGCATTGTTTCGTATGTTTGTTTGATAGTTGTCCGTTTTGATGAGAAATGATTTGCAAAATTTGATTTTACAAAAGCTTGTAACTGAAAAAAAAAATTTGAACATAACCAGAACGTAAGGTGTATGCAAAATTTCAGCTTAATCGGATATTAAAAATGGTCAAAAAGTTTTGCTAATTTTGACGGACAACTTACAAACAAACATACGAATAGTGCAAGTTAAATAAAAGCTTGTAATAATATCTATTTATGTGTCTATAAATCTATCTATCTATCATTATTATGTAACAGGTGCTCGATGATTCAAATGATTATAAAAAGCTTGTCTTAAAAATTAAAGTTTGTCCTAATATATATTTCAACAGAAAACTTACAAATAAATATAAACAAGCCTAGTACATGGATGAATAGAGTGCAGTAGGTTAAGTGTACATCTTTTTACAAGTAAAGTAGCTTATGAGCTCTCGTGGAATTTTTCCAACATAAAAAGCTTTTCCACTCAAGTGTCTCAATACTATAAAATGCAGAATAGCGATTGCAAAAAAGGCGTTCCACAATAAAAAACATTTACTTACGTCCAGAATATCAAAAAATGTCAAAAAGAAATTTATTAAAAAATATATTTGGAGTATAGCGCTGTATGGGTGTGAGACCTGGACAATGACCCAGAGAGATAGGGAGATCCTAGAAGCTTTCGAAATGTGGTGCTGGAGAAGGATGGAAAGGATAAGCTGGACAGAAAAAATTACAAATATAGAGGTTTTACGTAGAATACAGGAAAAAAGGATCCTATTAACAACGATTGAGAACAGAAGAGGGAAGATGGTTGGCCACCTTATACGGCACGACAGTTTTATAAAGACTATAATGGAAGGGAAGATTGAAGGGAAGAGAGGAAGAGGAAGGCCACGAATAAGCTACATGAGCCAGATAAAGAAGAAAATAGCTGTCGTGTCGTATAAGGAAGTTAAAGAGACGGCACTGGAGAGAAATAGATGGAGAGAGCTGCATCAATTACACCGACAAGAGCACAGCTCTTAAGTTAGAAGAAGAAGAAGAAGTCTCAATACTGTGGTTTATAATATCATACGAACTAAGCAGCACCTATTTAAATTTACAAGTAGAACTTGCATGACTACGTTTATATTAAAAACAACAAATATTTGTGTGATGAACATACCTATGTTTGTTTTGTATTATAGTGTATCTTGTGTAGATATGTACTTACAAAAATGCTTTGCTTAGTTTGGGGCTAGAAATGTAATTCAATATTTATTTATCTATATTTATAACGTACAGTCTATTTTTTTTACTTGTTTTCTATAAAATACTTTAATCATTGAAATTTTGTGAAATACTTTGAAATGGATGAATGGCGATGGGTTTGCAACCTGTCACTTATGGAGCTGGATGCTGCTGCTGCTGTAAAATGTAGGTGTGTGCCAAATGTAATATTTAGTGCCTCTGACAACCCCAATTAGGCATGTTCAAGGATCTGAGCGCCTGGAGATCTGAGTAAATGTCTACTGCACTCGGGGATTACAGTCGTGATTTTATATTGTTTCTATTTTTACAAATAGAAAAGGATCCTTCTATTTTATGAATACTATTTTGATATTTTGTGCTATTGCGAACATACGTCACTTTTCAGTTTTTAGGGTTTCGTAGTCTACAAGAAATCCTTATAGTTTTGCTATGTCCATCCGTCCGTCCGTCCGTCTATCCGCAGTTTAGCTCAGAGACTCTTACCCTCGTATTCAGGAACGACGGAACACGCACCCACAGTGGACGAAATCTTTTTTCATAAACATCGCTTTATGTGTTGTGCGACACTGCATAGTGTGACTAGAGGCACACTGTCGTGTGCCTATAACCAAAGTTGAGCTCTAGAGGCACACGATAGTGTGCGCCATAGTGTCGCACAACACATAAAGTGATGTTTATAAAAAAAGGTTTCGTCCACTGTGGGTGCGTGTTCTCACAGTGTCGTTCCTGAATACGAAGGTTAGTGCTAGAAAGTTGTAATTTGTCAAGAATACATACATATTAGTCACGCTGACAAAGTGGTATAATAAATAAAATAGTGAAAACAACTTTTCGATTAAAAAATCTGTTTGCGAATTACTACCAGCTATACTATTGATTTTGGAGATGTGAAAAATTCACAGTAGCGGTACATAGTAATGAATTTAAAAGGAAAACTATCACGGCTAAGTAGGCTTTACAAGTTTACGAGTAATCATCGATCAAAGTAGAAAATAAAAATTTAGTACAAATATCTGTTGGAAATTAGGCTATGGAATATGAAATACAAACTATGTATAGGCTTTTACAAAAGTAACTGATTATTTATTAGCCAATTTATTTTTCACTAGGAAGGTTATACGTCTATCACCTAGCTGAGCGTAAACAAGAGTGTCAACTCACGAACAAAGATGGCGTGCTTCCGTTTATTTAAATCGATTAATATTAAATCAAATAAAGATTGATTTTTGTAAATGAATATAAAATAAAATAAATCAACATAAATCAACACGCCCCCTCAAAAATTAATCTCAAATTATACAAACAAAATAATCAAAAGCAAAAAAAAATAAACAGAACATATTCACTTCCTAGTGTTTGCTGGGAAATACATTATGGTTCAACATTTGTTGCTATGGATTAGGGAAAACCCAGAAAACCCTAATCAAACCATTTAAAAATTTAAATATTATTTCTATAGATAATAATTCATAACACACAAAATCAAACACAATTAAATCAGTAGATACATATCATCGTAAAATTCTGGATCTTATTCTAAACCCATTTTTCTTCTCATCTCTTGGAAAGTGATTGCAGGTAATGGCTTGGTCAAGCCATCTGCTAACTGTTGACCTGTGGGAATATAATTTAATTCTATTACATTTTTCTCAATTTGTTCTCTCGAAAAATGATATTTTATATCGATATGCTTTGTGCGTTTATGATTGGTTGGATTATTTGCAATACTTATAATAATAATATAATATAAGCCTTTATTGCTGAAACTTAATTTTAACATTTCCTTAACTCTATTGTATCTACATTTAAACTTTACTTTTTTCATATTAAACTTATTTTAATCGATAGCCGGTTTATCCTTCTCAGCTTGTCTTTCGACAAAGGCCTCCTCTAATGCTTTCCATTTTGTCCTGTCTTTTGCGGTACGTGTCCATTCTGGACCAGCTATCTTTTTCATGTCATCTTCCCAACGTTTTGTTTGTCTACCTTTGCTCCTTTTGCTGTCACGCGGGTACCATTCCGTTACTAATCTCGTCCACTTCTCTATTCCTTCCCTTAGCATGTGTCCTGTCCATTTCCATTTCAGGCTTTTGTATACTGTATGTATATTTTTAAATTTTGTTTTTCTCTTTATATGTTCTAGCCTTACTTTGTCTCTTCTTTTCACTCCAATAACGCTTCTTTCCATTCCATTTTGGCAAACTTGGATTCTTTTGAGTTGTTTCTCGTTCAGTGCCCATGTCTGGCATCCATACGACAAACATGGAAGGATGCATGTGTTGTATATTTTTCTTTTTTCTTTGATGGGCATATCCTTGTCTTTCATGACCTCGCTCAGCGACCAATACCGTTTCCAGCTGTTTGTTATCCTTCTATCTATTTCTTTTTGCATTGTGTCTTTTGTAGATATTAGTTGACCCAAATATATGTATTCGTTAACATACTCTATTTTCATCTGTCCGTCATTTATTCTAATGTCTTTTTTAGCTGAGTTAGTCATTACCTTCGTTTTTGATATGTTCATTGATAGGCCTACCTTAGCACTTTCATCTGATAGTTGTTGTAGCATGTCCTCCAAACTATCTGGAGTCTCCGAAAATAGGACTATATCGTCTGCAAAGCGTAGATGATTGAGTTTGTCTCCATTAATGTTCAGTCCATTCCTTTCCCATTGCAAGTTTCTAAAAATCATTTCGAGAACCGCAGAGAATAATTTCGGTGAAATGGGGTCGCCTTGTCTGACACCCCTCTCGATAGGAAATTCTTCACCTGTTCTTTCTAGCTTGACTTGGGCCGTACTCTTTGCGTAAATATTCTCCAGTGTTCGAATGTACTTAGGCTCCACTCCCTGGCATTCTAATGCTCTCCAGATGCTATCGTGTTCTAAAGAGTCAAATGCTTTGTTGAAATCCACAAATCCTAAATAATAAACTTTGTTGTATTCCTTATACTTTTGAAGCACCTGCCTAACGACGTGAATGTGGTCTATCGTAGAAAACTTACTTCGGAAGCCAGCCTGTTCTTTGGGTTGATTTTCGTCAAGTGTGACAGTAATTCGTGATAATATAATCTTTGAGAATATCTTGTAGATATTTGACATTAAACTTATTGGTCTGTAATTGCTCATATTTCCTTTGTCTCCTTTCTTGTGTAACAATATTATAGTTGATTTTGTCCAATCTTCAGGGATGCTTTCGGTTGCTAAGATTTCATTAAATAGATCTGTTAGGCTAGGAACAAGCACTGATGATGTATATTTTATTATCTCATTGGATATCTGATCTGAACCTGGTGCTTTATCTAGTTTCTGTGTGTTGATTGCTCTTATAACTTCTTCTTGTAATATTATTGGTACTGATTCAGAGTTTGTCGTTATTAGGTTTTGTTCTTCCACCCGTGCTGTTTTTTGTCTTTGGTATAGTTTTCTATAGTAGTCTGTGGCTATTTTGAGTATCTCTTGTCTTTTACTTGCGGAACTTCCATTTTCTGTTTTTATGTTTGGCATCCAAGTTTTCTTATGGTTTAGTTCTTTTAAAGCTTTCTTAATCCCACCGGTTTTTTCAATAAACATTTTCATAGTTTTCCGCCTCTTACTTTTCCTGTCTTTCCTTATGTGTTCGTTTATCTTTTTGCTTAATTCAGATATCTTATGACGTGTTTGTTTGGTTTTTTCCTTCTGTATAAGTTCTTTCCTCTCATTAATTAATTGCTTAGTTTCTGAAGATAATGTGCTTTCTGTTGTTTGTTCGTTTGTTTTCCTTACTTCTGTTTTGAGTATATTTAGTATACTGTTGTATCGTTCCTGAATTGGTTTATGGTTTTTTTTGGTTGGTTTTATTTGCAATACTTATGCATCCATTATTATCTTCATAAATTATTATAGGTTTTTCGATATTCACATTTATACTAACAGCTAAAGATTTTAACCATAATGCTTCTCTAACAGCTTCAAACAATGCCATATATTCGGCCTCGGTCGATGAAGCAGCAACTGACATTTGTTTCCTAGTACTCCAGGTTATAGAACATTGCTCAAAAAGCTTAAATAGATATCCTGTTGTACTTTTTCTATCCTGTGCGTCATTGCCACCCCAATCTGAATCTACATAGCCACATATAATGTTAGTATAGTCACATCTTTTATAAGTTAGTTTTAAATCGGTTGTACCTTTCAAGTATCTAAGTACTCTTTTGAGGCACTGCCAAAGTTCTTTATTATTTTTGTTTGTATACCTACTCAGTATGTTAACGCTTGTACTTAGGTCTGGACGAGTACATAGCATGACATACATCAAACATCCTATAACATTACGACATGGAGCGTTATACTTCTCATCAGAGTTTAATGCTTCATAATTAAGTTTATTTTCCAAAGGAGTATTGACAGGTTTGCAATCATGCATATTAAATTTACTTAAAATAGTTTTAATGTATGTACTTTGATCTAATGTAATTTTATCAAAACTTCTAGTAATTTTTATGCCAAGAAATAATTTTATTTCTTTTAAATCAGTCATTTCAAATTTACTCTTTAAATATCTTTTGAAATTGTGCATTGTTTCAGTGTTAGCGCATGCAATAACCAAATCATCAACATATAATACTACATATATATTTTTACTTATATCTCCATTGTTTAAAATGTAAATACACCTATCGACTGAAGAATTTTGAAATCCCTCTTCTATAAGTGATCGTTCGAAAACTTCAAACCAGCACCTAGCTGCTTGTTTTAATCCGTACAATGATTTATTTAATTTACAAACATAATTATTTTCGCTGTATATACCCTCAGGAACTTCCATGTAAATTTCTTCTTTTAACTCGCCATTTAAAAAGGCGGTTTTAACATCCATATGATGAACCAATAAATTAAATTGATTGGCAAAACTAATTATGAATCTGAAACTAGCTATTCTAGCAACAGGCGCAAAAGTTTCATTATAGTCCGTTAGGTATTCCTGACTAAAACCTCTAGCTACAAGACGGGCTTTGTATCTAAAAGGTTTTCCAAGCTCATCATGTTTAACAGTAAATATCCATTTACAGTCCACAATGTTTGTGTCTTTTGGCCTAGGTACTAAAGTCCAAGTTTTATTTACTAGGAGAGAATTCAATTCATCCCTAATTGCGCTTTCCCACTTAGATCTATCGTCTCTAGTTTTAATGTCATCGTATGAATTTGGAACTTCGAATAAAATAGACCGAGCACACATTAAATAGTCATTATCGTCTTCTTTGTATGATACAGGAGGAATTAGTTTTAGCCTACTACTTCTCCTAAGCTCAATACTTTTGTCTGTGTTTTCTGTACCTGTCGGCGAAAAAAAATTGTCAGAACGTATATCGACCTCTTGCTCCGATTCATTTGTTGTATCATGGTTTATTTTGCGAATTTTACTAGGACATACATGTTCATCAGATTTCGATTTATCTGATTTAGAACTGTCAGAGATTCGAGACTTTTCAGCTACTGATTTAGGTACTACGTCGCTATCAGTTTCGCTTTGAGAATTTTTAATATTCTCTTCAGGCTTAATAGCAGGCCTGGACCGAAGAAAATTTGTCTCGTCCACAATGACATCTCTTACTACAACATGTTTTTCGCATTCTGGGTTCCAAACTTTATAACCATTTGGTTCATAACCCACCAAAATACCTTTCCATGATTTATCATCAAACTTGGTTTTACCGGTTTTATTGTGTACGTAAACCGTTGAGCCAAAAACCTTTAAATATTTTATTTGAGGTTTCCTATCGTTCCACATTTCGTATGGTGTTTTTGAACATGTCAAAGCCTTAGTAGGGGTTAAATTTATTAAATAAACAGCAGTCAATACTGCATCACCCCAGAAAACTTTTTCTAATTTAGCACCGTTAATCATAGATCGAGCTTTTTCGGTAATCGTTCTTACCATACGTTCAGACACGCCATTCAACTGTGGAGTTCTCGGAACTGTTAAATGATAAGAAATTCCTTTCTCAACGCAATAACTTTTCATTTCGGTAGATAAATTTTAAATTAAACTTAGCCTCACTCTTTGCAACAAAATCTTTAAAAGCAGAAAATACGTCCGACTTATATGTTATAAGATACACAACACAGTAATGAGTGTATTGATCAACAAAAAGAACAAAGTAATTTTTGTTGTCAATAGTTGGTGGAGTGATAGGGCCGCAAACATCCGAATGCACAATAAATAATGGTCGCTTAATATAAGTTTTATCTTTGGCCTGATTGAACGGCAGTCGACTCTGTTTCCCATTTATACAAGCTTCGCATAATTCATCGTTTGGCACCACGGTATCAATTTGCTCCGTGTCAACAGTCATTTTATTTCTTTTAATTTCCAGAAATTTATCTTTACTAATGTGGCCAAAACGCTCATGCCATAACTTGTAATTATTTTTGTCACTATTGCATACTTGGGAGACAGGTTGACTTTTCTTAACAGATGTAATAAAATCTACAGTAATTAAATTATTTTGTAACATACCTTGCATGATGGTTTTATTGTTCTTACTTATGTGGGCTCCTTGTTGATCGAAAATCACCGTCAAACCAGCGCGTTGCATTTTCGATACAGACAGCAGATTGTAGGGTACTTCCGGGCAGAAAAGTACATCCTCCAAAACTCCTTGAAAGCCCATGTTGCTGGTAACATGGAGTGTTCCTTTTTCGTAGCTGAAATAAATTCACCATTTTTAGCAATTGAAATTTTTGAGAGGTGTTAGCAGGTTAATATGATTGATAAATAAGTCTTCTCTGTTTATGATGTGGTCCGAAGCTCCAGAATCCAACAAAAATGTAATTTTGTTTCCATGGTCATCCGCTTGGTATTCTCCCATCATAAAAGCAAATCCTGAAAAAATATTCTCATTGGATGGTTGATTTATTTCAACAGCCTGGACCGTCCTTGTCCTCTCCGTAGATTTTTGTTGATTTGAATTTTTGTAGTAGTAGCAGTCGTTTTTAATATGTCCTTTTCTTCCACAATAATGACACTTTATGTATAGCGATTTCCTTTTCTTTTGGTAGAAATTATTTGCGGGTTGATTATTAAACTTTCTTTTCCTATTGTCCAGTCCAGATTTCCTTTCAATGTGTAGTATTTTCGCACTCGTATCACTTGATTCGTTTTTCAACTTCACTTCATGGTCCAATAATCTTGTTTTCACAAAAGCCAAGGTCAAATTATCTTCCGACAAAGTTTCGATTGCGGTAATCACACCATCAAAATTTGCGGGTAGTGTGAGCAACAAATGAGCTACCTTATCTGTCTCGTCCAACTTGGCGCCAGCTTTTGCGTAAAGCTAATTGCGTTGCAATACTTTTCCGCTCATAAAGAGCATCAAAGTTTTTCAAAATCTAAATTTAAATTTAGAATACAATCCAATCACGTATACTGGGCCCATAACCTGTTGGAAATTAGGCTATGGAATATGAAATACAAACTATGTATAGGCTTTTACAAAAGTAACTGATTATTTATTAGCCAATTTATTTTTCACTAGGAAGGTTATACGTCTATCACCTAGCTGAGCGTAAACAAGAGTGTCAACTCACGAACAAAGATGGCGTGCTTCCGTTTATTTAAATCGATTAATATTAAATCAAATAAAGATTGATTTTTGTAAATGAATATAAAATAAAATAAATCAACATAAATCAACAATATCAAGTAACAATAAAAGTTACATTAATTACATTGAAAATTACTTATAATTATTAGTTTGTTAGCTGTGTAAATTAGAAAACTCTACATTTCGCGTGGTCCGACACGCACTTGGCAGGTTTTTTTTACTGGTTTTTGTGTTTCTGCAGCTGTTACCTTTCCAATGGTTATTTATATAACAACTGTTAGAACCGAATACTTTTTAATTCGTACAAAAGCGCTAAAACCTATTTTTTACCGACGAAAAAAGAGGCTGGAAACTTCTCAATTAAGGCGCTCCCAGTCGACGATTGTTTTTGTTCGAAACGAAAAAATAAATACTTCTGAACAAGCCACATCTCCTATTTTATAATGTATAGTATATGTGGATAAAGATGTACCCATCTTTAATCACTTCGATAAATAATCCTACCGACCGCTGCAATGACGACAAACACACGTCGGCGCGTGGTCCGCCTTAGCTTTTCGAATAAATTAATGATATAAATTATGTATAATTACTTATCAAAAATCTATTCTAATAGAAATCTAGATCTACATATTACCTATCTTTAACAATAAATCACAAGTTGATTTTAATAGTAGGTATATAAAATATTTCGATCATAAATTCTAAAACGTATCATTTTGAAATAATATCTTTATCGTGAAAAATTTCTGCTATTATGTTTTCAGCTTAATAGAAATCTAGGTAGAAACTTGAATTAATATACTTATAAAAGTAGGAGATGTGGCTTGTTCAGAAGTATTTCTTTTTTCGTTTCGAAAAAGAGCAATCGTCGACTGGGAGCCCCTTAATAATATTTTTTTCATCCCACCATCTCTGAAAGAGTATTTTTGCTCTTCAATATCTGAGTGCAAAAGCCGTTTTTATTCTCTAGAGGATAAAGTAAATTGAATTTAGAACATCGTGTTCACTAAGTTTGTGAATTAAAAAAAATCATTAAACCTATTTACTGCTACATCTATGGTGCCGAATATATCATACAACTTTTTTTTAATTTGTTAAAAACTCAGACACGGAACCTTCTTGGTGTTCTTTTTTCAATTTGCTTTGTACGCGGCATTTTTTGACGTCATTACTAAGATTATTCAGTAATACTTAGCTGTCATACCCTCGTATTAAAGAACGATACTATGAGAACACGCACCCACAGTGGACGAAATCTTTTTTCATAAAAACCACTTTATGTGTTGTGCGACACTGCATAGTGTGACTAGAGGCACATTGTCGTGTGCCTCTAGCCAAAGTTGAGCTCTAAAGGCACACGGTAGCGTGCGCCATAGTACCGCTCAACACATAAAGTGATGTTTATGAAAAAAGATTTCGTCCACTGTGGGTGCGTGTTCTCATAGTGTCGTTCTTGAATACGAGGGTTAATGTAGTAGTTAATACCTAAACTGAAATAAAAGTACCTATCTTGTGATTGTAAACGTTTTTTTTTTTGCATTTAGTCATTTCCTCGCTGAGGTGGAATGAAAAGTTACGTGTTGCACACGAGTGCAAAGATTTTTCACCTCGTGCTCTTTTGATTCCCTCGCTAACGCTCAGGATTCTTATTTAATCGATTCGAATCACTCGCTGCGCTCGTGATTCAATTTTAGAATCCTTCGCTTGCTCGGTCATCAAAATTGAACACGCGGTTAAAAAGCAACTTTGCACTCTTGTATAACAAATAACTATTCCTTCATGTAAAATTATAAAACTAATATCGTCTCTTACTAGTAATCACAATCGGTTTCAATTGCCTTAATCCCATTATGTAGTTGCTAAAAGACAATGGTATTTTGACAGTTAAAACAGATAATGATTATCAGTGAGTTTACGCAATAGGGCTTCCGGTAAGTAAGTATAATTATAATTAGTTTCATGCACTGTTGCATTTTCGTAGCAGTGATGCTACGGCTTGCTACATGTCACGTGTGGAATGTCATGCTAACTACTACAAAATGTGGGCATGTGCCAATGTAATGTTTGGACGTACCTCTGACTACCCCTTTCAGACGTATTCAAGGAATTAGACGCCTTAAGATCTGAGTGTATGGCTACCGTACTTGGAGATTACAGTCGTGATCCTAATTTTTTTTAAATTGCATTTTCGAAGCACGTTCTTAGCACCTCGTAGCACTTCGTAGCTAGATCTACTGACCCGAATTGTCGTTTAAAGATTAATTTCCTTCCTCCTTGCATCACCTTATCAAGCTTTAAGGATAAGGTTTTGATCATAATGTCGTGATGCGAGGTGTTATCATGTAGATTCACGTTAACGACAAAACCATAAAGCTTAAAGGCTTCTTGGCGTTGACGTGTATTATGGTAATTTTTATTGCTACGGTTAAAGGTGATTTTGTTTTGCTACTGAACAATAAAACTTGTATTTACGTTATGACGCACTTGCGTGGTGGGTACCCACCCTTGACTGAAAAGCATAGTACCTAGTAGGTTATGCGTGACTAAAAATATGAATTGAAATAAATTTAAAATAATGCTTGATTTAGTTAGCTTATAATGAACTTGACGGAGTTTGTAGGATGTAAAGATAAAGGTATAAATATGTCATGGCTTAACAACTTTTTAAGCCACAGTCTTAATTTTATAGTTCGCTACAAAGCACAAAAGCACTCAGCGCGGTCACCCAACCATTTGGGAACCGCGCTGAAGATTGCTTAAGAACGACAATGTATTCCACGAACGTTTCGACTTTGACACTCAACTCGTTAAATAATGCCTTTAATTTAGTGAATTTAAATTGCCCCAATACCTTTGGAAACCCTTTAAATAACATAGAGCTTTCTTATTCTTTAACAGAAAACTTTTCGTTTACTTAAGTTTATTTCCAAACATTTCTAAATTTCCATTTTAGATGAAAAGTATAGTTTGCAATAAAAGTAAGACGACGTATAGTTAGAGCAGTGTAATCGCAGAGGTACCAACAACTGGACTCTCCAATCTTTGACTTTGACTGTGACCTTTTAAGACTAACCTCTATATTTTAGTAATAGGTATTTATTCAGTCTCTTGCGTTAACATCAGACTTTTATTATCATCCATTAGATACAATTATTATTATATTTTTCACCCATCAATTAATTTATTGAAACCACAAAGATAATTTCAAAAACTCTTAAATCTTGTTAAATATATATACCTACGTGACTACGAATGTCATCCATCTAGGTAATTTCTCCTATTCATATTATGTCGGCTTTGCTGGAAGTTGCCAAACCTCCATGATTTTTAAAAGATTTGTATCATATATAGTCAAATATTAGTTCTATTCCATGTCACGAACTATATCTACTTCAAACTCCATCTATATCGGTAAACATAAATGAAAAATGGAAAAGAAAGCTTTGTCTATAGCTGCTCTTGTAACGAGATACCTATGTTAAGTGCCCTGCTTTGAATCCAGAGGTTGATATGTCCATGGTTATTATCTATGGTAATCTATGCGGTTTCGTCGACTTAAATACCACTTTTAATTAAAAACTTTGACCGAGTTCGTACGTTTCGTTTTGATGTGTCATCAGCATCTTTCCCTTCGATAACTTTGCAATTCGCTTTTAAATTTAGACATGTTTTATTTGAAAGTAAACAACTTCAGTTAAAGTTAATTTGACTTTAAACCAACTTTGGACTGTTCTCTACACAATTGAAAATCGCCCGCGGCTATACATAAAAAAACCGGCCAAGTGCGAATCGGACTCGCGCACGAAGGTTTCCGTACCATTATCTATAAAAAAAACAGAAAAACGCCAAAAAATACAATTGTTGTATGGGAGCCCCACTTAAATAATAATTTTATTCTGTTTTTAGTATTTTTGTTGTTATAGCGGCAACAGAAATATATATACTGTAAAATTTCAACTGTCTAGCTATCATGAGAAACATTCTTGTGACAGACAGACAGACAGACAGACAGAGAGCAAAGTCTTAGTAATAGGGTCCCGTTTTTGCCCTTTAGGTACGGAACCCCAAAAAAGCAACAAAAAAATACGCGTGGAATTTTTTCGTCAGCTGAAAAGTCAGATGAATGCGTTGTCTATACTAATACTATACTAATATGTATTATAAAGAGGAAAGATTTGATTGTTTGTTTGTTTGTTTGCATCGAATAGGCTCCGAAACTACTATACCGATTTGAAAAATTCTTTTACCATTAGAATCCTACGTTATCCTTGATGAACATAGGCTATAGAATATTTTCAAAAACGTTAGGGATCCGTATGAAAACTTCGATAATGTAACCCAAGGTGTAAAAAAGAATCCAAAAAAAATCCTTATATCGCGTACGCTGCGGAAATTGTTGACAATAGAGCAAAGTAATGTTCTACATTTTTAAAGAAGACATCAATATCTACAAACAAGTCAACAATACTATATGTCTAACTATTAGGGATGAAAACTTCGATAATGTAACCCAACGTGTGATAAAAAATCCAAAAAAATCTTTATATCGCGTATGCTGCGGAAATTATTGACAATAGAGCAAAGTGATATACTACAGTTTTAAAGAGGACATCAATATCTACAAATAAGTCAGCAATACCATATGTCTTACTATTAGGGATCCATATGAAAATTTCGATAATGTAACCACCTTGGGTAAAAAAATACCCATAAAATCGTTATAATACGTTACTCCCGTGCGGAGCCGGGGCGGACTGCTAGTTTTCTATAAAGTGTTCTTATAATGAAACACCAAAACATAATAAGTTGCGTCGGTGTTAAACAAAATGTGTATGTGTAGGTGTACCAGTCCAACACATTTGTACACGACAAACACACCTGCGCCCTGCAGAGACAATTTCACTTCGTAACTGTAATGTTATCCAAAATTACCTCATGTTTGTGAATTACACATTGAATTTGATTAAACATCGGTGTTATTTAATTCAATTCATAATATTTGAATAAGCGTCACATAAAGCTGCTTTGCTTAGTTGATGACATCTCATCTTTAATATACCGTAATTTGATTAGATAACTATATTAACTTTTAAATTAAATTAATACAATTTAAATCCTCTGCCGTCCCATCCGCTAATGTGCGCAGGCCCCTCATAAGAAGCTAGAGCAGTACTTTCCTGAAATTATTTTTAAGCATTCAATGATTATTTCTATTACTCTTCAATTCATGCCAGCTTTTATACAATCCGCTTGAATTTGAAGAATTTTAAATTTTTTAACGTATAAGAGATCCCCACAAGCGGAAATTCATTGTTGCCATAACTCCAGCTCGCGCTCGCACTCTCTGTTGTGCTAGTTTCAAGCTGGTTACACGTTACAACCACTACTGCTGGTGTGGATAAATCTAACCTATTGTACACACGGACTTATAACTTAGGATATTTACTTACTGCACCAGAACGTACGGATCACCCGACAGGTGGATGAACGGGATCCTATAACAAATTTGACATTATCGACGACAATGACAGTACTAAGATATATTCGGCAAACCGCATTCTTAGAATGTATTATGTCAATTAGCCGACCTGCGACAAACTTTGTTCTGTTTAAATTTCGATACAATTATCGACAAAAAGTAATAGAACAAAGCACTTTCGAGTAACTTCCAATTTTTTACTGATAAAAATAATTACGTATTTTGATATAATGCGTATCATTCATTAGTCAAAACCAGGGACTGAAAGCGGTAGAGGTTAACGGTATTGGTACCGCAAAAATATAACGGTACCGTTATTCGATAGCGGTTGGGCCATACCGAAATTATACCGGTATGGAATAACGGTATCGAAAAAATCTTGAGTGTCGTTCGTCGGCTATGAGAGAAGGGAGGAGGGGGGGGGAGGGCGCGTGAGGGGCAAAACTCAGAGCGAGTTCGTTTGTTGTGAACGCACACACACGTCTTTGTCAATCGAGCGACACACAGGTTAATAAAACTTTGTTTGTTCTGTTCTGTTGCGCACGCGTTCACGCACAGTAGGTAGGTACCTACCTACCTTTAACTATAGATTTTGACACGGGTCTTTATCACGTAATTAAGTACCTACCTTTAATTTATTTTCCCGACTATGACGTCTGCTCGCGACCATGGCTATTGTAATTATTTGTAGGTAAGTAACATAATCGAAATGTCGGGAAAATAAATTACCGGCAGGTAGGTATTTACCTAATAAATACACATAACTTCTCTTTTATTTCTTTATGATAAAATTTAAATTAAAGTAGGTGGCGATTCTATTGTGCCCATAAAAAAATTTCGGAATCCTAAAACACCATCGCTCTTATTCCCTTACGTTAAAGTCTAAATTTGCGTAACCTCAGGATGACAGTTTTAAAACGTAGGCTAGTTTTAAGTAATTTAACTATTTTTTTACGTAAATCTAGTCAATAAAAGTAAAGTGAAATTTTGATTTTCTTATTTATTTCGTTCATCAGAAATAAACGAAAAAAAATAATTCCAAATTTTAAATTTTGAGATTACTCAAATTTAGACTTTATTGTAAAGGAATAAGAGCGAAATTGTTTTAATTGTTTATTTTTTTGGAAATTCTAATTGTAGAACGTTGCCAACAGAACAATTAATTACTGATTAGCGTATTAGATTATGACCTGTATTTAAATATAGGACAATTTTTATCTATACCCGGTCATAGTCTATCTATAAACCAAATTTCAACCAAATCTGTCTGTTTAGTAGTTGAAGTAGTTGTAGGATGGATGTTTGTTACTGTGCAGTCGGCGGATCTAGGCACTGGTGATGTTAGCCGTTTGGATGCGCGGCAGACAATTTTCGACTTTATACAGTGACATAATAACCATTTGTGCGTTTCTACGGCTAACTTCACGAGTGCCTAGATCCGCCGACTGCACAGTAACAAACATCCATCCATCTACACAAACTTTCGCATTTATAATATTAGTAGGAAATATAAAATAAGTAATAAAGATAACATTAATACATGTTTAAAATTTGCATAGTTTTTTTTATTTTTAATCAATTTTGTTGTACATCTAGTGTTTAAAAGGTGGATAAGTTACTTGGATTTCTTCGCCCATTTTATGTTGCCCTTTTACTGCGTCAACAATCTTTAAGATATGCCTATACGCCATGTTTCGCATACATGGACGTACAAATTGTAGCTCATCCAAGAGCATGTGACAGAAATGATAACTTCCCTTATCAATTTTATTTTCTCTGACACAATCATCGCATTCGAAAACACATTCAGTTCCTGGTTTCTCTTTTTCTTTTTTCGGCGACGGCATACAGTTCTTCAAATGTAAATCAGATTCATATACAGGGGACACTGGGGCTGATGGCGATCCTTCATCAGATGAATTAGAAACTCGTCTATGATCTGCTTTTTTGCGTTTGCTAACTGTCGGCAAAATACTCTGCGACATTCCAACATCCAAGCCGCAAAAAACATCTGATGACAGACGTCTTTTTCTACCTAAAAAAAGGTTATACACATTGAGAAGAAATAAATAAAACCCACATACCATTTCCCACAAATTAATACAGTTTTCTGCCCGTCCATATATTTATTTATACTTATTTTGATGGAGTTAGTCATCTGTGGCAGTTATTATAATAACAAATAGATTTATGTTAAACTAATAAATAAATAAATAAATAGATATATATTGTTGGACATTTTACACATCGCCATCTAGCCCTAAACTAAGCAAAGCTTGTACTATGGGAACTAGTTAACTGATAGAATACTTAGGTAAATAATTTTATACTTAAGTAGGTACATAAATAATTATGATAGATATAGTTAGGTACTAACACCCAGACACAGAACAAATATCTATGTTCATCACACAAATATTTGCCCCGGGTTGGGATTGAACGCACAACCTACAGCGCTGAAGAAATTTTAAGTTTCGGTTTAGGCTGTGTGTTGATAGATCAGTCAGTCAGTAGGTAAAGCAAAATTTTTATATATGTAGATAGGTAAGTAAATACGATATAAACTTCGAAAAGTGAGGCATCTATTCCCAGTCTTACCCTTCACTACACACGCACAACAGTGAGGCATCTATTCCTAGTCTTACCCTTCACTACGCAACAGTGCATAGGTGGGTGGGTCAAACAAATATCTACCTATTATAAATTTTTAATTATAGGTAGGTATTAGGTAACCTATACTTACCTACCACATACCACATAATATTTATACTTTAATAGTAAGTAAAGTACATAGGTACTACCTACTCTATACGGCTTTCAATGCAGTTTAGGTGAAATAGGTAGGTAGGTATTCTCTAAAATTTATTAGAATTCCAATTTATATGTCCCACCTAAACTTCATTGAAAGCCATAACATGATAAACATAGTTTTTACGAAATAAGCCGGCTGACCCGGGTTGGTGGATCTTGGCATCTGTGAAGTGAGCTGTTTGGTTGCGCGGCAGACAATTTTCGACCTTATCATGGTTTTGTGTCACTGACACAAAACCATTTCTGCGTACACACAGCTAACTACACGAATGCCTAGACCCGCTGGCAGAACTGTAGGTAGGTACCTACCTACCTAGGTGGGTAGGTACCGAGGTAGGCAGGTACCTACATTCAATAGGTACAAAACATAGTGAGGCAGGTAAGGTCAGTAGGTACCTACCTACCTACGTGCCGTGTCACAGCAAGAATGGTTATGTGTCACTGGATAAGGTCAAAAATTGTCTGCCGCGCAACCAAACAGCTATCTTTACGTAGGTAGGTAGATACTTACCTAACTAAACTAAGATCCGCCGACAATACCTACTAGGTAGAGGTAGATACAGTACCTACTACGTAGGTAGGGAACAGACCTATCATCTAAGTAATGAAATTTTGAGTTCGATTTTGAATTTGCAGTTCGCTATAGGTATAGTTCGTATGTCGCATCACACACAACTGAAACTGACACAACACAACAAAACAAACGTAGTAAGTCGTTTGATGCACCGACCGCCGCCGCCGCCGCTCCCCGCCGCGCGGGGGAGTGAGAAAACCTATAATATTTGGGTAGAAATTGCGGTATCGTTATTCAACCTTTAGTATACCACTATGAATTTCGGTAGAAGCTTTTCGGTACCGTTATATTTTTAGGTATTGAAATATATGGAATACCGGAATTTATCGGTATGACGTCATATCGATAAATAGAGGTATCTTAATTTTTCGGTTATTCGGTCCCTGGTCTAAACTATGTATTTATGACGACTGAATGTTTTTAGCCTGTCATGTCAGATTTGTTGTACACCAGCGCCTTTAATACTAAAATCATCATCTTTGCGTTTTTATTTATTTAGGGGTTGTTTTTCGGGTTATAAGTAACCGGTAATCTGATCTTATATTATTACGTAACATATAATTATATGCTAAATACGTATATCAAAGTGTTCTCAGAGTACAAGCCTTGCCTAATTTGGGCTAGATGGCTCTTTTTATTATCAAAATAAACTCAATTTCTTAAATAAAATAAAAATAAATAAATAGGATCACGACTGTAATCCTCTAGTACGGTAGACATCCTCTCAGATCTCCAGACTCTTAGATCCTTTGAAGATGTCTAGTGGGGGTAGTCAGAGGCACGTCCAAATATTATCTTTGGCACATGCCCACATTTTGCAGTAGTTAGCATTCCATACGTGACAGGTTGCAAGCCCATCGCCGCTTAAGAACACTAACTGGTTTCCTCACGATGTTTTCCTTCACCGTTGTAAGCACGTGTTTTTGATGCGCATATAAATTTTCGAACAGAAAAATCCATTGATGCACGCCGGGATTCGAACCCACGACCTTCAGATTGAAAGGGTACATCCCAACACGGCTCACGGCTCAATTTCTTAAGTTAGCCAAATCTTATTGCCGTGTGTATTCTGCGGTGAACCGTGCCAGACTACAACCACACAGTTTACCTAATTTGGAACTTTCTCGCAAAGCACCGATTGCCGCGCGACGACCTATTCAAACTTATACATGCCGTTCGGATACAATGGACTCGTCTATTGCAATGCTTTTGAAAAACTTTATCTTCGGCTGCAGTTGGGAGATAACGGACGTTATTTAGCGGTGGACTAAACTTTATAAACTCGTAACGTCAAAAAAGTTTCTGGTTATTGCAGCTATAGGACGGTCATTAGTTTTAGGAACGTTTGTAAGTATCATTACACTCATACTCATTTATAATAATAATCATCTTATTTGGCAAAACGTCTTGGAGACTTTTCAAACTGGTAGTGATCTGGATCAGTTGAACTATCTATAGACTGTTAGCAATGGTATTAAATTCTCGTGTGTTTAGTGTAAGTAATATTGCCTATATTTGAATTAGATGCAATATCTATTATTTTAATATAAGAACCGAACTCTAATAATAACAAAATTTACACACAAATATATCGCATTGCATAGCGTAGCGTTGCTACTTATAACTTTTGGTCCCTCGCGTAGGACATGCGGCGAGCAGGGTTTGTCAGAATAATGTTAACTATTCAGCTTTATTTAGATTCGTTGGCCACGTAAATGGTTATTTCATGTTATTCTAATTCACATTATGTTTATCTGCTTGCTTATTTACAAGTATTAGTAGGTATGTAGTACGAACCTTTTAAACCCAGTTTCCTTAAAAACTGTGGGCTATATAATGCTATATATGCTATAAGGCTATATAATGACGGCTGTAATAAGTGCTAAAACTTCTGTGATTATTTTTAAATGTATCCTGAATATCAAATTGAATTTATTAAACGATCCATGCCCGTATTTTCGCTTAGGTTTGTATTTTTAGCAGTAACATAAAAAAGGTCCGTTTGATGTCTGTATGAGGGAAGAAAAAAAACAAACCCAATGTCAAACAAACCTACTACTTTTTAAGGTTCCGTACCCAAAGGGTAAAAACGGGACTCTATTACTATGACTCCGCTGTCCGTCTGTCTGTCTGTCACCAGGCTGTATCTCATGAACCGTGATAGCTAGACAGTTAAAATTTTCACACATGATGTATTTCTGTTGCCGCTATAACAACAACTAAAAACAGAATAAAATAAATATTTAAGTGACATTGATCAAACGTGTTTTTTTGCCGTTTCTTATAGATAACGGTACGAAACCCTTCATACGCAAGTCTAACTCGCACTTAGCCGGTTTTTTGGTTATAGCATCGCCTCTTTTCAGAAAACAAAGTTTGAAACCAACACGTCCTTTACAAACAACACTACTCCACAAAGTTCCACAGACCCGACTCGACCGAAAACCAACAAAAGTTTAAAACACTATACAAACGCGTCATCAATCACGGGTCTTTATCTGAGTCAGTCACGGCTGGACCTCTGAGGGCACACTGGGCTTTAACCGACGTAGAAAATAATCACAAGCTGGAAACAATTTTACGGTTATAAACTAGATATAGGACCATGAATTTAATTCCCAAGTAGGTACGATAGACTTCGAGGGCACACTGGGTTTTAACCGACGTAGAATACTTAAAGGCAGAAAACAATTTGACGGTAATAAACTAGAAATTAGATCACGACGAATTGAAACCTATACCAACTGTTTAGATGTGCTCTATTAGACATCTTCAAGGATCTGAGTGCCTGGAGATCTGAGAGAATGTCTACCGTTGGGGATTACAGTCGTGATCCTATTTCAATTTTAATACTAGTAGTATAATCAAAGGTGTGTCTAATTTCTGTAATTTCAAGCCCAGTGTACCCTCATCTCCTCAGGTCTGCTAGACAAGACAAATGCGTGTCCTGCGATACAGCGGTCGTGTCTACCGCACTCACACAAACACAGCTTTATTCCTTTGCTGACTCACTAACTTAATGTTTTAGTTTAACCGTCTAGTTAGATAAGAAAGAACCAATAAAACTTAAAGAATGATTAAATGAAGAAAGATTGTCAAAATAGGTATATAAGGCGAGTGTGAAAGATCTCGGCGTATTTTCTTCAACCACCAATTGGTGACGTTTTGAAAAAAGGCCAGGTCTATAGTACTCTAAGACTAAACCGACGAGCATGCATGAGGAATGTGATGAGAGTGAACAAAATAATGAAGTATGTCAGGATCGTAGGAAGTGGAAAGCCGTGGTCTCTGCCTACCCCTCTGGGAAACAGATGTGATTTTATGTATGTATGTATGCAAACCATAAAGTCCAGAAATTATTCGTTTGCTTTACACGCATTAACAAAAATATCTGAACTAATTTTTATTTTTTTACTTTCAATTTGACTCATTTATATCGTGTTTTCCCAATATTTAATTGGTACTTACAGCTTTGATTTATGGCAAGAATAACCTTAGAATTTTATTTATCCAAATTAAAGACAAAAACACGATTGGTAAAACTTTTCTAGATAGATTTATCATTCGAAAATGGCTTCTAAAAATATATTTTTTATCGCTCCGAATCTTAGAATGTTTAACAGATATTTTTTACATAATTAAGACAGTTCCTTTTTATGTTTAGTTGTTTATAGATGGGTTTTATCACGTTTTATTTCTTTTTCGTTTAGACTTTGCCCATGCATCAATATAAAAACCGGCCAAGCGCGAGTCGGACTCTATGCGCGCGAGTCGGACTCGCGCGCGTAGAGTTCCTTACCGGGATATCTATAAAAAACGGCAAAAAAAACACGTTCGTTGTATGGGAGCCCCACTTAAATGTTTATTTTATTCTGTTTTTAGTATTTGTTGTTATAGCGGCAACAGAAATACATAATCTGTAAATTAAAATTTAACTGTCTAGCTATCACGGTTCATGAGATACAGCTATGTGACAAACAGACGGACAGACAGACGGACAGCGAAGTCTTAGTAATAGGGTCCCGTTTTTACTCATTGGGTACGGAATCATAAAAATTAATAAAAATCACCATATAATTACCTGATCTTAAAATTTTATTTTTTGGTAGTTTCTACATATAAACGGTTTTCGCTAAATTATGGAAAAATCAACTGAGTCTTTAAAATAAATTATTAATGGCTTACTCTACTATTACTTATAATTAGAATTTGTAACTTTATTCACAGAAATAAATAATATCGAATACTTATAATATTGAGTGGAACTATCTAAAGACCGTTGCAAACATTCTATTAAAATTTATTTATATAAAATAAATAATAGGCTATTTATAGAGTGTTGAAAATTTATAGAAAGCTCAGATCAAGATCACTTAGAAAGTGAAATAGCACTCGTATGTACATGAACAATTCTGTTTACCGATGTTCGTGATTTCGCTTAGAATTGGTTGAAAGCCAGAGCGCAACATTCAACTGTGTTTTTTTTTATTTAGTCTTTTAACTTTTTCAATCTAATCGTATGGGGACAAACAAATGCTTTTTTTTGTAACTGTAGAACATTTTTAGATTTAGTGTGAAACGAAAATGTGGTTTCGCCAACGATCTATACTATACTTACTAATATTATTATAAATGCGAAAGTAACTCCGTATGTCTGTCTGTAACGTTATCACGGTCACCTCTGGCCGATTGTGAAGAAATTTCAATTGAGATAGTTTAAAATCTTCAGACGGAACCCTCCATTTCCCAAAGTTTTCTTTTATTTTCAGGAATTTCAATGTTTTACGATAAAGTCGAATTTAATCGGGTTATTAATCTAATCAGTATATAAAATCTGAATCTCCGCGGACGAAGTCGAGGGTAAAAGCTAGTGAAATATAAATCTATCGATTATCTCGATTTGTATATCTATATATTGTGCCTTCATCTTATAGCAGGTTGACCATAAAAAAACCAGTAAAATAGCGAAAAAGATAATATAGTCGATAACTCATTTATTTTTAAATTGAACGGTAAATAGTTTTCTTAAAATATATATTTATATCGTCTTGCAACCGACACGTCTAAACCAGTGATTTATAACTTAAGTACGGCTAGCACTAGTTTTAACCTTAGTAAATCACTAACAAGTTCTAACAAGAGTAATGAAAGGATGTCCACCGTAATTGGGAATAACAGTCGTGATACTATTAGTTTTTTGCTGTTCAATATTTTTTATTTCAGCATCTTTGCAGTGATTCGAGATTCGAGAGCTAACCCTGGTATTGTTAGAGTTTTTATTTTCCCCAATCGTTAAAATAAATGCTAACCTCTGCTAACCCCAGTTCAATCCACGTTCGGATAGCGATCCGACGACGCGATGGAGGAGACATAACAAAATTGAATTCTCTAAAGAGATAGCAATACCAACAGAGTAATAAAATAAAGCTTTTAATGTATCTTTCAGTGTATTTGTATTGAAACTTGTGTGTAGTTTAATAACATTAACAGGCTCATGACTTATTCCTTAGCATTTTCGACATTCTATCGAATCTCCAAAAGCTCAAACCATTGAGAATGTCTAGAGGGTAAGGGGGTAGTCGTGTTTTTAAATGAACCTGACAGCGCCATAATTTAAGTTCATGTTTGACTCTCTCGGACATACGAATCGATGACTTTTTTACGTTGTGATCTAGATTGAAAAGATTTATTTGCATTTTTTTTATCCCTGAACTCAACTCTTAAGAAAAAACCTTTGATTTGGAATGTTATGGTATGACTGATTTGGTAATATTTATAAGAACTGTTTTAGTTATAGCACGACTACTTTTTAAGTCAAGGTTGTTTTTAATGTAAAAATAGTCATCGATTTGTTATTTCTGTTTCAGTACCTAATATGTAAAAATATCAATGTCTGATTTGGTTTTGTTAACATCATTGTATTCGTTACATATTCGAGTAATAGAAACAAATTTAAATATTAAGATAATCATAATTTTCTTCTCCTTTACCCACTTCATATTATGGGGTCGACACAATATGTGGACAAACATGTTGCGTAAAAAAGATTCGGCTTATGTTATATGTTATACAACCGGCCGCCTGCCTGACGTCAACCCTCATCGAGAATAAATAAATTTTAAACTAATTTCGTATATTAATGTTAATTAAATGTCCATATCGTTGAAAATTTACGAACAGTTGCGAAAAACCATTTTGAAGTTCAACAACGCCATGTTTCACTACCACACGTATCTAAAGGGTATGAAGTAGCCCGCCCTTCCCCTGTTATATATAAAATATTACATAAATATTATAAAACAAAATATTCCAGGTGCTAACTTGATTAAATATTCGGGAGCCATAAAAACAATTAAATTTAACGACAGCTTGTAAAGAGGCCCAGGGCCATATTGTAGACTAATTAGGATAGTTAGGTCACTGAGTTTATCAGACTATGAACTTTCCGCCTAAAGTTACTCAATACTATAAGCCGCGTTCAAATGGAAAGCGATCTGTACATTTTAGTATTCGATCTTTTATCTCTCAGCAGGCCGAACATCGGTTTGAAATTATCTACATCGAAAGTTAGAAACAAGTTATGTTTCTACTTATCAGCTGATATTTTAGTGCTATAACGTCTGAGGTAAAAATACCTTTGCCGTACTTTTCAATATCATGTTATATTTATCGCTCAGCATTTGAATTCAGCTTTACAATGAAATGAAAGTGAGATCGATTACAATACATCTTAGACAAGACTGATTGTCGCAATCACGTTTATGTTGTAGAAACTCAAAGTGTCGTTAAATTTTATTGATTGAAGTTTCGAATAATTTTGTCTTTCCGTGTTGTCTGTTAATATACATCCATAATAGTTAAACAAAACCTTATTTATACAAACAGGAGCGATAAAAAAATCTACTATAACATACAGACCTACCAACATTAGTACACAAGGGAGGAGGGAAAAGAGGAAGGAAGTACTTTTCTCTGTAACGGAGCACTACAGACACTTAATAATAATAATAATTAAATAACAAAGTAACTATTTAGGGAATAAACCGAATAAAAAATTACCCTGATGAAGATTCTCTAGATGAATCGAGACGTTTATTTTTATATAAGTAATTTTCGTATTTTTCATAAATGTGTAAAACTTACACGAAAGTTTTGAAAGTGAAGTTTGAAGTGTTACCCAGCTGTTTCCTTTTGCCATGGCTATGCGTTTCTACAAATTAATTAACAGCTAAACGATGACGCCACTCCTTCAAAGCCTTTCAAAATGTAACTAAAGACGCCTTACAAAGACTAGTACCTACTAGTACCAACAAAATCATTTTGTTTTCAAAACATATTTAACAAACTCGCGAAAGTGTTTTAGGTTGAATGAGATAATTATAAACGTTATGAAACGTGTTGAATTTCTTCCTTACCCATTAATGAGAGTAATTAGAGTAATTTTGAATCGACTTGCTTCTCTAATAAGTTTTTATGCATCATGGTTTTTTACACGTGAAGCACATATTACGGTAATTATCGATAGTCATATCAATTTTATTATCATAATTATCAAAATATTACAGCGCTATCTAGCTCCAAACTGAACAAAGCTTGTACTATGGGAACTAGATAACTTTGATAGAATATTAATTATATATATTTTTTTGTAATTAAATAATCATAATGCATTATAACAACCAGACACAGAACTAGCAATTATGTTCATTACAGTAATGATTGTCGTGGGGTTTCAACCGTCAACCTACAGCGCATATCAACATGCATTTCGGTGGTTTTTGGTATAAAAACGATTTAATTACAATGTTTTCCTTTACTATTGAAGAGCACGTAATTATTGTTCCTACTCGTAGATTGAAATGGCGGCATACTCGTACTTACCGCTAAACTACACGCTTCAATAAAGTTATGGGTTCAAAGATATATTAAGTAGTAGGTACAGTACAAGGTCGTTAATATACACGGAGGCTTAGGGTATATTACCCCTGTTATTAACCAACCACAGTGCTCGAAAAATTTGGGTCAATTCCGCGTCAGTGGAAATGCACCCTTAGGCAAAAATGCCTGGTAATTCTACAATATAACCTTTTTAAGTTTTACAAAACAAAAAGGGAAAAGTTGCGCGATCTGCCTGATACAGTACAATGGCTAAAATGCTTCGGAATGCCTAAAATCCTAAACAAATACGCTTTAATTAAGAGAACTTTTGAAATTACCCGCGTTTTATTCCAAAAGCGTAAAAGTGCTTGAAATTAAATAGTTTTGTGTGAAATTTGGTATTCTAGAACGTAAAGGGTTAGTAAGTACAAGTTTTTCGCGTTAACGCTTCTCGTATTGTTATAAAGTCGTAGGTATTTTAAGCAGTTACTCAAGAAAAAAACAAAAAACAACTCACTCAATCTAATTTGATAGCAATGGCCCTTTGAAACTTCACAAAAAAGTGCCCCAACAAATACAAGGCAACTAATCTCAACAAACTTGATTTATTTTCATGTGATTACGGATTCAGTCCCCTGTCCTGTTAGTTTCAGGAAATCGCGAAAGTAATAAATCTATACCTTCTGTCAGGCGCCGGTCAACACTGGCTCACTTCGCCCGTAACACGGTGCAATAAGGTTCAAAGTCCTGGGCATTTCCTGATGAAGTTCATTAATCATGCTACAATGATAGCGGGTGAGAAATGGTGGATTTTAATTGAAAGATCGCGTGCGTCTGGACGTGAATGGACACTGCTTTATAAATTGATTTGTAGGTAAATGGGGCGAATGTGAGTAGTTCGAAGTATTCCAAGTATTGAAACGTGGGTTTATTGTGTCAGAAAACTATCGAGTGAAAAGTTTTCGCGCATTTTTACTGCCACGCTTTCGAGGATTGATCCTGTTCAATCGAAGTGAATTCCCAGAATTTTATGATAAAATAAGCTAAAGAAAGCGTTCCTTCGCTTCAAAACTATCATAGAAGTAAGTAAGACGAACTAAATAAACTAGATTTGAGTGGTGACACACACACACTAATGTGTTTAAACCGTTTGAACTAAAAGCTAGGATGGATAAAATCTTGTAGTACGAGTATTTTGGTAATCTTGATTTGAGATTTGAGGAAGTGGAAATTGAAATTATGTAATTTTAATGAACTTTGTTTGATTTAATCAGATAATAATTAAGTTTTAAAAAGTAAATAAAAGAAAACCGACGAAAACGTTTCAGACCATCAAAAGTCAAGAAAAAATATTAGTTTTTAGGGTTCCGTACCCAAAGGGTAACAACAGGACCCTGTTACTAAGACTTCGCTGTCCGTCTCTCTGTCTGTCCGTCCGTCCGTCTGTCTGTCACAGGGCTGTATCTCATGAACCGTGATAGCTAGACAGTTGAAATTTTCACAGATTATGTATTTCGGTTGCTGCTATCTAAAACAGAATAAAATAAAAATATAAGTGGGCTCCCATACAACATAGTTTTAGGGCGAAACTATTAGACCTACATAAAAAAACATTTTTTTGAACACACACACTTTGGACTATTCTCAACACAATAGAAAAATATCCAAATCAGATATCCAGGTAAAAAATAAGTGGTCATACATAAAAAAACAACAATAAAAAATTTTATGCATGTCGTATTGAGAACCTCCTCTTTTTTCATCGGTATAAAAAAATTCTCATAACCTTTTTTTTTCGTCGGTTGAAAACATGTTTTTAGAACAACATTACAAGTCTCCAAAGCACCAAAACATCAATTAGGCATCCATCCACAGGTACCTACTCACTCTTAGCTCTAAATCACGCAAAGTACGCTTCAAAGATTAAGTCCTGAAGGATCCGGTCCCTTTGATCAGCCGTTCGGGGAATGTTTCCAAATAAACAATAAACAAAGTTACAACTCAGATGGAGATCTCCAAGTGTTTTTGGAGAAAGGGAAGCGAGCAATGTTTACTGTTAATGCACTCATCTTAACGTTTTTGTATCGCTTAGCTCTTTTTCTCAAACAAGAACTGAGGGTCTACCTCAGTTCTTTGACTATGTAAAAAAACTGTAGTCAGAGGCACTTCATAACATTAGCCACATGTTTACATTTATAGTAGGCAGTAGTTAGCATTCCATACGTGACAGGTTACAAGCCCGTCGCTTATAAGAATACAAATTGGTTTGTTTTCCTAAATTTTTCGAACAGATAAATCTACTTTCGGATAGAAAGTTGAGGTTCTTTCCACTCGATTAATATTAGCATATAGGTTTCTTTTTAGCAAGTGAAGCCGCAGACAGTAGCTAGTATGTTATAAATACTGAAATAAACGTGCCACGCAGATTGTACTTCCTTTTGATCGGTGGTTATTCCGAGCTTTGGACAAAAAATAAACAAATTTCGCTTTGATCTTGACACAGAGATTATGCTAAGTGTAGTGAAAGGGAGGTTTATAAAGAAAGAGAGCGATTCATTTGCGCTGATCGTTTATAAAATAAGTCCACGAGTAACCCACGATAGTTATTTTTAACCGACTTGTGAAAAGATGAAACGACGTGACAATTCAACAGCGTTTCTTACTGATTACTTTGTGTTCAATTATTTGTTTTTAACCGACTTCAAAAAAGGAGGATGTTCTCAACCTGTCATGTGTAAAATGTATGTGTTATTATTACGCAATTTTAACAACAATCAAAGCTATTTAAAAACCTTTGCAAACAAGCTTGTGTGACTCAACTAATCCAGATAACCAATAAAATATCCTTATTAACGCAACTATAAAGATCGTTACAAACTTTATAGCATAAAATATGTTGATAACTTCACGCTGTTTCGCCAGCCTGTGTAAATATAATGTATTTGCTAGTTGGTGTTGCAATAAATTGGTAATATAATTTCCGATATCGCAAACTAAGCGACCAGCTTTAGCCCCAGAAACAAGAAGTCAAGAGACAGATGGAGCCCATAAACCTTTGAGAACTCAGATACGGAGACGACATCGTTTCAATAATCAATAGTATAGTAATAGAATGACGACTGTAATCCCCAAGTACGGTAGACTGATCTCCAGGCCCTAAGATCCTTGAAAATGTCTAAAGTCAAAGATGTCTAAGATGTATGTCATTACATTGGCACATGCCCACATTTTGCAGTAGTCCTTTTTCCATGCGTGACAGGCTGCAAGTCCATCAAAAAAAGTCAAAATACTTACTATTTTATTTATGATGTTTTTTTACCGTTTTAAACTTTGATGGTTAGTATAATTCAAGCAGAAAAGTCTTTATATTGCCTTCATGTCCTACGCAATTTTTCGATAATTTTCGTACAAACATTTATTTCTTGCTTTTGCCTTGTACCTCCTTTCATATGTACTCATTATACAGGTTAATATAGGTTCGTATTTATGAACACAGAATAAAGTGTCAAAGCCAAGTGTCAAATGTCAGAAATGGGGTTTCAATTTCTAACAGAAAGCGCCTTGTTCGGTCAATCCGGTTAATAAAATATTTAAGACTCACAGATCAATACAGATAATCCGACCTACAAGGTTTGTGCCAGTTCAAATCGGCTTACAATGTAAACTAAGTTTTACTGTGCTATGTTAAAGTTTGATACAGGTTGTATCTGAAAAATCTGTGCTACTAGAATGTACTTCTCAGCAAAAGTTGATAACTTTTTCTGTATTTCGACTTATTTTTTAGACTTTGGTTATCGTTTTGTACAGTTTTTTTCTAATCTATAGATTAATTACTACACTATCCATTAGCTATATAAAATATGTAATAATAATCAAAGTGAGCTTGGGTTTTAGAATGTAACTTTACATGAAAAAACATAAATATTTTTTAGCAAATTTGACTGTTCCCGCCTTCAATTCGGAGTGAAGTATACGTGAAACTAATATTTCATCAACAACTCAGATTTGAATATCGAAATGGAAACATTCTGAAAATATAGAAATTGAAATTGTTCAGTTTGACGAATGATGCCCATCGGGAAACGCTGACAATCCATCAATCATTCAAAGGTTTGATGGACATCCATAAATTCGAATTACGATAAAAACAACAATTTTCCAATCGCAAAGGTTCAGGTGGAATATAATCACATTAAATGAGTATTGGGCAAGTATTTGAAAACGTAGGAGTTTTTTTTTAGAAATGATTGATTGCTTTATTAATTAGACTAGTATTTGTAAATTCACTGTAATGTATTCCCAAACATAGACATTCATCTCAAATATTCAGGCACCTTGAAGATGTCTAAGGCTAGCCTCTGACTACCCCTTTTGTCACGTTCAAACATAACATTTTTGTAGTAGCAAGTTTAAAATTCCAAACGTAAGTAACTTCGCTTTTCATAGGTTGTGCAAACCCATCGCCGCGTATAAGAATTCTAACACGTTTCCTTCACCATTTGAATAAGCACGTGATGAATTTATGAATAGTAAATCTATTGGTGCATGACTAAGGTTTGAACCCACGACCTTTGAATCGAAGAGCACCTACAACCGCTTGAAGATTGTAGCAGTAGAAATAAATTTGTGAACGTAAAATAATTTTACAAATTGGTTACCTTGTTCACTGGTATGATATACATAATACATATTAGACCTTATAGCTCAGTTGGTAGCTTTAGCTTTACCTTTACCTTTGCTTAGTTTAAAGCTAGATGGCGCTGTGCAAAATGTCCACAATAATTATTTATATACTTGTATAAATCAAAGCAACCATTCCCAGCACCTGTGTTGCTTAACTTGCCTATGAATCTTTACCCAAAAAACTTTTCCATTGGTCGAATAGAAGCA
Organism: Hydriomena furcata; assembly: GCA_912999785.1. Classification (NCBI taxonomy): domain Eukaryota; kingdom Metazoa; phylum Arthropoda; class Insecta; order Lepidoptera; family Geometridae; genus Hydriomena; species Hydriomena furcata. The sequence goes on along the minus strand of OU538834.1, from coordinate 372,938 downwards.
TTTTTTTAGAAAAGACTTGATATCAGCGTAACCTACGGACTATGGGGGCTTAGGTACGGACCTGGGTTTGGGCTTTTGCCAGCGGGAAGGTTTTTTATTGCAACGGTGGCGGTGGCCGTGTTGGCGTACTGTAATGAAGTATAAATCCATACGAATCCATCTTCAACCCTATGAACCTATCAGTTAATATTACGATTTATATGAACGCTTTTTTTATATTTGAAGGTTTTACAGACCGTTTGCTTGGATAAGACGGAAAATGTGATAAAAGCGCATTAACTTGGAAACTGTCAGACTTACAAAAAAATCTTTAATTTAGGTAGGTAGATAAAAAAATATTTTTCTAAAGAAATATGTAAAAAATAGAATGTTAATCATATTTGGTAATGAAGATAAAATTAAAAAAAAAAGTAATACCTCCCCTTTTCAAATGATAAATCTATCTTGAAAAGTTTAAACCAAAGTTTCTGTCTCTAATTTAGATAAATACTACTCTACCAGTTACCTATGCCATAATAGCTTTTGAAAATATTGATAAAAACACGATCAAAAATACCAAAATAAAAAACGAAGCTAGGTTTTTGTTACCAATTGCAACAAATCTTACTTATATAAGAACCGATAAGCGTTAATAGTTCCATAAACTATTTTTTTATTAATATTTAACATGTAAGCCCATTACAATGTCGTAGTATTCAAAGCTTGTATTTACAGCGAAAGTTCCTCCATCCGCCCGCGTAGAACTAATTACTGAGCGATTATTCAGATGAGACGAGATGTAATGTAATGGTATGCACATAATTTGGAACAGCACGAGTACCTACCTGTTCACAACAATGATGACGTACCTACACATCTCAAAGTAGGTTAATTTATTTTAAATTACATTTATAATACACCACAAGTTATTGATTTTTTGTTAATAACTTATTACTAATATTTCCAAATTACACAAGAACCAGTTATGAAACGACATTGCTTTTAAGGTGATACTTGTCATAAAAAACTAAAAAGTTTTTTGTATGGATTGAGTTTAATCGGATAAGACAGAAAAGTGATAAAACCGCATTATCTTGAAAACCATCAAACTTAAAAAGAAACTGTCCTTCATTTATGTAGCTACGTGTTTTCGTTCTTCATTTATCTAGATTAAATCCTTAAGTTATGTTTGTCATAAAAACAAAACTGTTTATATTTTGCGCTTATTGAGTAAAAACTATTCAACATTCATGAAAAAGAAATGTATCTCATCTTTTGTGATAGAGTGTGTGTACTCTTAAGTGACTATAATTCTAACTAATTAAAAACTATTTTGTTAGCAATAACTGTTTTATACTTCTTACATTAATCGTATCTTCTAATTCAGTTCAAATTTGTTTATTTTAGTCTAACAAAAATAAAGTAGTTTTTCTCTATAAAAGTTCGCTGTAGTCAGGTACTCATTACAGAAACACATATATTTTGTAATATAAATGAATATAGATTACATTTTAAAATGACTGGCTCATTTTTAATTATCATAATTAAAAGGTTTTAATTATTTTAATGTAATAATTACTCGTATATTATGAGATAACTGCGCCAACTTCGGTATTGCGGTTTAAATAGCTTTAGTTTAACTTTGGAATAAAGTTAATTAAAACTATAAAAATGTTAAATATATTTTATGATATTTTATTTTAAATTTAATTTAAACTTTAAAAGTCGAACCTGAGATCATCTAATTACGTAAGCAGCTTTTAGTATCACTACATAGTATAAAGCAAAGTCGCTTTCCGCTTCCCGCGTCTGTATGTAATATGTATGTATGTATGTATGTATGTATGTTTGCTTATATCTTTAAAACTACACAACGGATTTTGATGCGGTTTTTTTTATAAATAGAGTGATTCAAGAGGAAGGTTTATATGTATAATACATGCATAATATAGTAGAGAAACACGGATAATTTTAGAGGTTTCTAATGTGATGTCGTAAATAAACACATTTTTTTTTCTACAATAAATTCCGCGATGGTATTAGAAATGTCTTACGCACAGCGAAGCGGGCACGGGTGGGTCAGCTAGTATTTGATAATTTACCGTTGCATATTATTATCGTGCTAGATTTACCCGCCACTTCGACGGTTGGCCGTGATAACGGATCTAGCATACATGACAACTTGTAAGCACAAAAAAAATCCATTTAGTATATTTTGTTATTTCTGGTATTTTTTTTTAAGATGCATATAAACTTCTTAAACTTTGATATTTTTTCAAGATCAATAAATGCACTTGGAAGATTTCATCTCTATAATTCTGACAAAGGTAACTTTACAAAATAATTCACTGCATCAATCCTTATAAAGAAATTTAGTTCTGGCGTAATGGTTATCAAAACATGGATAACTGATGTTGTAGTGGCGGCCTTCGGTTAATCTTAAGTTGGGTCCAAGTTTTGGGTTTAATGATCTAGTAAATAATTAATTTTCCTTCGAAAAGGTTACATTATAGCTTCCGCATGCAGTTTTACCCGTGTGGTACCTGAAAAAGAAATAGTCTCACTACGACTAAATCTATTTAGTATCTATTTAGTACACGACGCCATATTTGAAAAAAATCCATTCCAGTCCCATAACAATCTTTTAAGATTTATTGTTCGGGAAACAAAGAAATTATATGTTTTAATCCGAGTCATAATCCATGTATCGAATTCCATCAAAATGGGTAAAGACGTTAACGTGATTTCTAAAATGCCGCTAAGAGACAAACCAGTTTTTTTTGTCTACGAGCAAAAACGTGGAAGGTAAGGTATTTTTATGAATATACCAAATTTTGATAAACTATTTTAAGTATTAAACAAACGTCTAAACTTTCGCATTGATATTATTAGTGTATGACGGCTGTGATATAACCGAACAACTTCTGACGAAGCTTGAACCAACTAAACTTACAAATTTAACTATTCCAAGCCACTAAACACAAACAAAATATTCTAAAATTATCCCGAAATTCCAATAACGTGCCACTGACCGAACTTGAACAAATCGAGCGATTAGTAACGTTACTAATCGGGTGACTTGTCGCTGGCGAGTCCATTTATTACACAACTTTGAATAAAGTGAAACTCCTTTGATCTAGCACTCATTAGTTTGTCCTTTTTCGTGCGATGGAAATAACATTGAGCTTGGAGTCCACTTGCGACATGAATAGCTTTTTGTCGTTACAGATTCTGCATATTTTCAGCGTGAATAAACGCGTTTATTTTCTACCAACTGACGCGACAGACGTCCTATCAATTTCTATATTTAGGTATTTTTAAATACATGGTCCTGAATTCTTTTTACAAGCTTTAACTTGCCTTGTTATTTAGTTAGTTTGATAGTGTATGAAAGAAGAAGAAAGAAAGAAAGAAAGAAAAAACATTTATTTGCTCCAAAGGCACAACACAATTAATGAATAATAGAGAACAAAAAAAACAATCAACAGCAAATTGTGCCATGTGGGGGCAAATAGGTCCCCGTCTCAGCATTGAGCCGCACAGCACCGAACCTAGGGAGTAGGCGAAGCGCGGTGCGACGCTGGTTTTCAGTCGGGGCCTGGACGCGATGTGGCGACACAAGTCGATAAACGAAATAAGATAGGTATAACTTAGATCCTAATTCTAAAGAATTTAAGTACAATAGACTAGACAATAAAATAAATTAATATCAAAGTAGTATGCGAGTGTGCATGGTAAATATAAATATTCATAATATAAAGGTAAGCGTAAATAAATAAATATAATGAATAAAATAAAATAAAATACACGTAACCCATCTTTAGCGATAGGTATTCTGTGGTCTCGTTCTGTCTGTCTTGTGTCTTGTCTTGTCTGTGGTAAAAGTAACACATGTTTTTATTTAATTTTTAATGATTTACTGATTATTTTATTGATTTGATTTTAATTGATTACATAATTTGAAAGGATGGGAGATGGTTATGTGGAAATAGTTTTCAAAATTGGTACATGATGGCGGGATGAGAAGGAGAGATCGACGTATGCGGGTCACATCTTGCGATTAATTGTTAAACCAGCTGAAATGTAGTATATCTATGTTATTTTGATAGTGGTGCTGGTCTGATCTCTGACTCGAAAGTTATAAGGATTTTACAAAAAAATTGTTTTGATAACATGTTTTTCAACAGTAAACATATTTCAGTTCGTTAAGAGACTCATAAATGACGGCATGAAAATAATTTACATGTCTGATGTCAGCGTGATTAAATACCAGTGTTAGTTTAGGTTTTCTCTTGTAAGAAACTCGTTTTGGTTAATCAAAATTCAAAATGCTGGAGTGTTGGCCAGAACGTTTACAAACCAATATTTTGCGCTAGTTTTCGACATTTTGTGTACCAGCGTTGACTGACACGCCTTTCGGTGGAGATTGGACATGTTCTGTTTTAGAATGCAACGTGACATTCTTTTAAGGGTGAGTTTTCACCAAACCCTAAGCTGTGCGGAGCGGACCAAGCCAATGCTCGACATTTTCAAACTCGAATACTCGTATTGTCATTGGTCCGCTCGGCACAGCTCCACGTAGATGGATACTCACTCTAAGCTAGGTACCTACTCACTAGTGAGCCGTAATAGTAACCATTGTATGTTCCTGTCACCAAAAACCATAGTGTATATGTATATGTACATATGGCTTGCGAGCCTGTCAGGCGAGCTGGCGGAGGTGCTCATTGAGATGTCGAGAGCAATGACATACACACTAGAACTCGTTATTATAACTGTTTGGTTACAGTAACGGCTCGCTAGTGAGTACTCGGTTCAACAAATCCTAAATGAAAAGCTCTTCATACAGCCGAGACTACCAACTACATATAAACGCGCGTCGGTCGGTTTACCAATATTTGGACATGACAATTTTTTGGAGGAAAAGATTTGACAACCAGTATTTTTTATTGTAAGTTTGTATTGATCGATTGGGAGGTACTCTGACATTCAATCAGATATCGTGAAAAAACTGTTATTTTTATTATAAGCGGTGGCTTTGTTTTGTATCGGAATATAATAATGAAAATAACTTCCAAAAATTATAAAAATATTCAACATTTGCAATTTTCATTGTTAGAGAAACTCATTCTTATAACTTTCGTTCGTATAAACTAAAAACTCGTTACCTAAAAAACCATCAGGAAGAATGCAGAAAAGTAACTGCCTTTTCAGATTTACAATACGGATTCCATACAATGCTCCCTTATGAAATCCCGTGAAATATCCCGGGATCCCGGGACAGCATCGAATACTTCGGCACGTGCCAGTAGATTTCTTTCACAACTTCGTTAGTGATATTGTCAATAAATTTTGAGCACAGGATTTTACAGAATGAAATACTTTGCTTTACGGCTTTTTTTGTTGTGGACGATATTAGTAGCAAATGGTGCGCGTTGAAATGTTTATAGGCGCATTTATAATGGACGTAGTTATTTATGGCCACGAAACAATTTGAATTTACTAAATATCTATTATTTTATGAACTATGCAGCTTATAGTTTTTATATGCTAATACACTTATGTATCCAACAATTTATCGTTTTAATACGTTTCTTAAATTGAATAAATAGAGGTAATTATTTATCAAATTTAGCTTGCAACATTAAACAAGCCCCGTACAACATTGTTTTAATAGGCCTCCAAATCATCTCCACCCGGTTTGAAGTAATTTATGCAATTTTAAACGGCGTGTAAAGCCAATAATGGCTCATGATTGGGCTCACCTATCCTTCATACCTGTGAATAAATCTTCGCAATTAAGCCTCTGTTCGCCCCTCAATGTATCTTTCGCGGGATTTCATAATTGCCCCGTCACTCTCACTCCGGGCATAAATTCCGGGAAACGGTCCCGTACTCTTCAAGCTCTATATATTACATTGAGTGCATACTTTTGCAACGTAAGAGTTTTACACTTTTTACGGTCTCTGGTAATTTTTTATGTATTTAACTTTATTTGTTTGAATAAACTTTGAGTTCAGTGTGAATCATAAAAATGGAGTGGAATGTCCTGCATCGTTTCAGCACACTGGTTGTTGCATTGTTTAACTAGATTATATTATTAGATAGTACCTATTCGAAATGTCAAAGGAAAACATTACGTCATAATGTTCAATGGTGAGGAAACCATTAAGTATTCTTATAAGCGGCGATGGGCTCGCAAACTGTGACGTATGGAATGCTAACTACTGCAAAATGTGGTCATGCGGGAAATATAATGTTTGGTCGTTTTCATAAGGCATCTTCACGGCCATGAGCATCTGGAGATTTGAAGATGACTACACACAGTCATAATATTATTTACAAGCTTTTATTTGACTAGCACTGTTCGTATGTCTATTAGTTTGTTTGTAAGTTTCCGTCAAAATTTGCAAACCACTTTTCGACCATTTATTGGTATTCGATTCAGAAGTGGTTCAACGGACACTCACAACGGAACTTCTTAGTAAATACTTCGATTGAGTAAAAACGTTTTATACCTGTCAAGTTTCAATGACAACGTAATATTACGCTGCTCTGATTTCTAGCTCAAAGGAGTATTTTCCAAAAACTTATCTGGAAAAAGTATTTTTCAACAGGAAACTTATTTTATGAATCCCTTGTATGACGTGTGGAATCTTTTATTTGTAGATCTCTCTCCATTTAAGCGAGACTACGATGCTAAGGAATTGAAGCCATAAGCTTCAATAACAGCCTTTGGTATTCACTATTGATACTTGCTGATTACAGATGAACACTTTACTCAAATGCTTATCGAACTGGCATTGCGCCAGGACCTTTAGCAATAGTTTCTGATGCCCTCTAGCTGAGAATAATATCTAATTTTGGTTTGAAGACTTTTCAACATTGGTGAAGAAATGTTAATATTAGTTTTTATAATTACACAAGCTGACCCGGCGAACTTCGTATCGCTTTAGAATTAACAAATGCTGTGTTAAGTTGTGTGCTGTGTAAGTTCCCGTTCCCGTTTCCGTTATAAAAAGTCCGTTATAATCCTATGTCCTTCTCCTGGCTCTAAGCTACCTCCCCACCAATTTTCAGCCAAATCGGTTCAGCCGTTCTTGAGTTATAAGTGTTGTAACAAACCCGACTTTCTTTTATATAGTAGATTAGCATAGAACAAAATAGTTATAAAACTTAGCTGTTTATAATGAACTAGCTGACCCGTGCCCGCTTCGCTGTGCGTTAGACATTTCTAATACCATCGTGGACTTTTTTGTAGACGTTTTTAAGGTGTACAATACTGTAGTACAATATTTTTATATATCTCGTGGGGTTCAGCCAGCATTTGCAATGTAAGCGCAAAAAATTGTGTTTATTTACGACATCACATTAGAAACCTCTAAAATTATCAGTGTTTCTCTACTATATTATGCATGTATTATACATATAAACCTTCCTCCTGAATCACTCTATCTATTAAAAAAAACCGCATTTAAATCCGTTATGTAGTTTTAAAGATATAAGCAAACATACATACATACGCGGGAAGCGGAAAGCGACTTTGCTTTATACTATGTAGTGATACATAAGTAGGTAATGTTACATAGCTAATAAAAAAACTCGAAGAAAAAAAATACAAATTTGAAGGGTCAATGCTTGTTGCTTGCTTGTTGATAACTGTGTTACGGCAAGGTTTCTATTCTACAATAAATTCATGAATACGTAGGTATGTATTTACTATGGTTTTAATCTTAAATCATTATTTTATTTTACTAATACTATGAGTAAGTATTTGGTCAAATATTGGTAAGGCGTTTTGAGCCTTCACCTTGTTCGATCGGCATTACACTTTAGCTCTACATAGCATTAAGGAAAGGATCATTGAAAAAAATGATAGACCCGTGTTTGTTGCCTGATTCTTCTAGGCTTGGTCGCAAGAAACTGGCGTAGCTTCATCTAGCTCCTAAGACGTTTCAAAGTTATCCTTGTGATATTATTGAAATAAATGTTTTTTTAATTTTAATTGAATTTGAATTCTGTTGTGTCCAAGCTAAACCTAAAATTTCGTAGAAAACTATCGATCTCATTACTTTTACGTTAAAGTCTAAATTAGTGTAGTTTTTTAGGAATTATAGGTTTAGCGTGGACACAACAGAATCACCATTATAGAGCTATAATGGTGATTGTTATGTCACGTGATCACATACAAAGCTCTGTGTATGTGATCACGTGACATAACAAGCATCTACCTACCTATAGATAACATTTATTTTGACGTTATACACGTAAACTAAAAACTTAGATAGTTATCTATTTCGAGACATACAAGCCACATGTTGCTCAGCGTTTTTATCTCACGGCTTTATTTATTTAGATATTTTCTAAATAAATGTATCTTGAGGTACCTAATCTAAATGTTGTTCGCGGTGTTATATCGCTAGCGAACTAGCAATGTATCAAAACCAGTGCCGAGCTGAATTTCTTGGTATAATAATTCTGCCAAAAGCGAGATTTTACGTTAGAAAGACACAGAAGTCTTATTCTGTGTCGTCAAAATCTAATCTAACTATCATAATATAGAGTCTGTATACATGATTATTGATTATTCGAGCTATTCCTACTAGGAGGTTGTTGAGGAGGTTATTTCCGTTGAATGAGACCATAATGTTATGGGGCGAAAGTTAACCATTTCTGAGAAACAACACTAAACAACACAAAAACTACAATGTATGAAATACTAGACGGAAACATCATATAATTGAAAATTCATGATGTTCCGTCTATTATTGCCTAATGAAGATATCAATTTGTAGTTTTTTGTGTTATTATAGTGTTGTTAGGGTTCCGTACCCAAAGGGTAAAAACGGGACCCTATTACTAAGACTTCGCTGTCCGTCTGTCCGTCTGTCCGTCTGTTTGTCAGTGGGCTGTATCTCGTGAACCGTGATAGCTAGACAGTTGAAATTTTCACAGATGATGTATTTCTATTGTTGCTATAACAACAAATACTAAAAACAGAATAAATTAAATATTTAAGTAGGGCTCCCATACAACAAACGTGTTGCCGTTTTTATAGATAATGGTACGGAACCCTTCGTCCGCGAGTGCGACTCGCACTTAACGGGTTTTTTTTTGTTTTTTTTTTGTCAGAAATAGTTAATTTTCGCTCTAGAACATTATGGTTTCATTTAACGGAAATAACCTCGCTTACAACCTCTTAGCGGGAATAACCAAAAACGACGTATACGCGTAAAGTTATCTCTTTTGCTTATTTGAAAAAAAAAAAATTTAACATTTAAAAAGTTTATTATTCCGGATGGTCAAAGGATAAATGGGAACGTTGGAAGAGTAAGACCTCGGCGTAATTTCCTGGACCAAATTGGTAACGTTTTGAAAAAAGGCCAGGTCAAGAGTACTCTAACTCGAGAAGCATGCATGAGGAAGGTGATGGGAGTAAATGAAAGCCGTGGTGGCCTACCCCTCTGGAAAACAGGCGTGATTTTATATTATGTATGTATGTCTTATGATACTTTTTCTGGCAAAGCATAGAAGTTGGTATTAAATAACCCAGTTGTTATATTTAGCAGCCATGTGAAGTCAACAATTTTATAAGACGATCTCTCATAACTTTAAGTAAGTCGTGCTAAGGGCTCTGACAATGATAACGATCTGCGCCGGAATGCAGTGCAGTATATTCCATTTTATTTATGAATTCATAGAAACGCTGGTATTTTAGAAATTTATTTATTTTAAAACGTATATTTCGTTTTTATTTTAAAACTTGGACTAACATTGAATGTATTCATTCGTAACAGATACTTATTTTCATTAAAAAAATCCAGAAATGTTTCTCTCGAAAAAACAGTAAAGAAATATTAATATAAAAAAAATAAGATCACGGCTAGTAATTTCCAGGCGCTCAGATCCTTGATGAATCATCAATGATGATGTCTAAAAGTAGTCAGAAGCACGTCCAACCATTACATTTGGCACATGCCCATTGCCCACATTTCACAGTATTTTGCTTTTTATACATGACTATACATGGGTGGGGATGGAACCCACAACCTACAGCGCTGAAGAGAGTTACTACCAACTGAGCTGCGTGTAATCATTCCAACCATCTGCGTCCATGATACTAAAACATTTGTCGTTTGCGGAGCGTTTTAATTCGAGTTGTTTTCAGGTTCAAAGTCAAAGTCAAAAAGTATTTATTTCAATAAAACCACAATAATCACTTTAAAACGTCTTACGTTAGGTGACAAATTGTTTTTCAAAATTGCAACCAATAAGCTGTCAACGTCCAGCCATATCGCGCCTCATCAGTTACTGACGAGCTCAGAAAATGTAACAGCTCTAGATTATATAAAGGATCAGCATACGTAGTATCACAGTCGAAAATTGCCGAGGCGCATAACTTTAATCGTAGAACCGGGGCCGTACCACAAGCTCAAAAATAATAATAAAACAACGTTCTTTGGACCGTGAGTAATATTGTTTTCTATATTACTTTAAGAGCTTGTGGTACGGGTTTTTGCATATTATTTATCGAAAGCTGCACACAACCCACAGTCAATCCTAAACCTCGAAACACACTAAAGCTAAGGATTTATTTAAATTAAATTGAAATACGCGCATATTTGGAATCAATGTCCCAGAGAGGATAAAAATACAAACGACCGACGTCCGCCACCCGCAGTGCTACCGATTCGGCTTGTTAGCAACACTTACTGGTGTTATCGACAGACTAAACAGTGGTGTAGCGTGTGCTGCTTTTAGATTTTGTGATGAAGCTCTTTAGTTCATTTTTTATTGTTAGTACGTACCTACTTGGTTAGTACTTTTAATTATTAATCTTGTTTGAGCCTTTACCTTGTTCGATCGGCACCACACTGAAGCTCTACATAGCATTGAGGAAAGGATCATTGAAAAAAATTATAGACCCGTGTTTGATGCCTGATTCTTCCAGGCTTGATCGCGAGGAACAGGCTTAGCTTCACCTAGTTACTAAGACGTTTCATAGTAATCTTTGTGATTTTATTAAAATAAATGATTTTTGATTTTGAATTTAAAGAGACGAAAGATAAACAAATTTCACCTTAATCCATTTCGTCGTTCGGGCCTGATTGAGGGACAAACCTACAAACAAACTCACAAACTTTCACATTTATTAGGATAGGATTTATTTTGGGACTCATTGTTCCACGTGAATAACTAGTGCTAAAGGTGAAGCTAATCTCTCGGTCGATGGCTGGCCGCGTGCAATCGGCTGGTATTGTGTTGCAAATCTTTGTGTAAAGTTCACTGATGTTGCCTTTTACACGTCTGTTTGTTCCCGATTTGCAAATGTCCTATATATAATTTCATTCTTTTCATTCATTCATTCAGTCGTCGTGTCAATGTGATCATTCATATAACTTACTAAATAACGTCCATCTTGTGGGTTGCTGATGAAATGGATCTCTTGCATGCTTCAAGTAAATCCTCTCATACACACATATTTTTTCTAAGGTGTAGAGCTTGTGAAGTTAGGGCGAGTAGAGTTAGAAGCTTGGCTCTACATGAGGTTTGATAACTTATTTAAACTACGAGCCATATGGTGTCGTCTTAGCCACATTTTATATGAACATGTTATTAGTGGGATACAATTGTCTAAAATCAATATATTAGAGAAGAATAGTTCTCATTATTCTAGAAGTAAAGATATTGAAAATAAAAATCTTTATATATTCTCGAATAAGTTTCATTCATACACCGCTTCAAAACTAATCAATAAATTACCTCCATTTTATTTTTTATAAATAAATAAATATAAGTGGGCATTATCACACAGGGCCATCTAGCCCCTAAGCACAGCTTGTATGGTCTAGTTGAATTTAGAAAATCTAATCCATTTGTCGCTTAAGAAACTTATTAAATCAAGCATAACCGTGTCCTTATTATCACAAAGAACCGGCGCAGAAAATATTTTGTCCAGCTAATAATATATTTTCCCGCAAGGCCTAATACAACCTAATGAAATAAGACTCATTTACTACATCCCCTGAGAACAGAGTTTTCTTAAGATTACCCTCCGTGCTTCGCTTCCAAAATGCTTATTTTCAAACACGTATATTGGCCATTAAGATGACTTACGGCCCTCGAGCCCTCAGGCCTCCAGATAAACTATTCACTGGATTATATTCTAGTGTATTTTGGTACTTTTATGAGATACTAGCCGACCCGCGACAGACTTTGTGGTTTTTCTGTCCAAATGTCAATAATCGCAAGAAAAAGCAATCTCAGGTAATTTACAATGTTGTGTCTATAATATTTTTATTTTTTTTAAATAGAAATACGGCTAATTACCACGTTTTTCCTTGTATTGCTGACGTTTCGAGACAATTCAGATGCTCTTCATCATGAGCATCGCCCGCGACCGCGATCAACGGCAGATCGGCGAGAAAATTTGGTAGAATGCGTATCATTCATTAGCCAAACTGCGTTGCTAAGACGACTGAATGTTTTTAGTCCGTGATATCAGATTTGTTAAACACTAGCGCCATCTATGCCAAAATCATCCATTATGTGTTTTTTTATCAATTAGGGGTGGTTTAGGTGGATTATAAATAACTATCAAACATACAAACATCCTCACAAACTTTCGCATTTATAATATAATGTATTGTGAATAAAATACATATGTGATATTCAGACACAAGTACAAAATTTACGATTCTTGATCGCTTTTCGAAAAAAAAATGCTTTTTAAAAAAAAAAAAAGTTCGTAGTATATTTTTTTAGTGTTATTAAATAATGCGCTTGCCATAAGAGAATGAAATACGCTCAAAACTGTAGGTAATTATCACGTTTTGAAAAAATTCTGAGCTTAGACCTCCGCGCAATGTAGAAGCAGTCTAAGATCAGGAAAGCTTTTAATAATCCACACTATTGTAAAGAAGTAAAATTAGTTTATTTTTGTAGTTTAAACTAACAGATTAATAGTAAAAATTAGTTCACCTATCAAAAGCTACAATATTTAGCGGTAAAATTACGTATGCCATAATTTATTTAAAAAAATAAATAAAGATCCTCATGACACTTGCTATTGTGTAACCCCAAACTAAGCAAATCTATTACTGTGAGTTATCTAATATAACTGATAGAATACTAAAGAAAACATCTAGGTTCATCCCATAAATATTTGTCCTGGGTGGGGATCGAACCCACAACCTACAGAGTAGAAGGCAGAGCTTACCAACTGAACTGTAAGGCCAATCAATTTAATATATGATTTGGTACAGTCGCCAAACCAAGAGTGGTTGCTATCTCCATAAGAACAAAGCATTTATATCACAAATTGATTTCGCTTTTTCCAATTCAGATTTGAGTTTTTTTTTGTTATATTTTGCTCTGATTTTGCTGTTTTTATGAAATAAATATTATTTCTGCAAAAATGTTGACAAGCCGTTCGTTTTATTTACTTTATACATTATTTTGGGATGAGCCACCCTTATGACTTAGTGGTATAAAAAATAGTGTACGACCTATTCTTAGATCTACCAAATATTCAAAAAGAAGTCATTAAAATCGGTCAAGCCGTTTATAAGGAGTTTGGTTACAAACACTGTGATACGAGAATTTTATTATTAGAAGAAGATAGAAGATTGCATTATATCTCATTTACTCAAAATCAAAGTTGGCATCCATTGTCTAGAAGATTATACAAAAACCTAGCCAATAGAACTTGTAAGTCTGTTTCGACCAATTTAGACATTAGACTGATTAATAGGGTAGAAATTAAACTGATGGCGATGGGCTCGCAACCTGTCACGTGTGTATTGCTAACTACTGCAAAATGTGGGCATGTGCCAAATATAATGTTTGGACGTGCCTCTGACTACCTAGACATCTTTAAGGATCTAAGCGCCTGGATATCAGTTTTTTTTTCTTTTTTAATCAGCCTGATCATTGATCAGCATGCCAATTAAGTTGTACCAGAGTAACAAATGACATCAGGCGAGGTCAAAAGTTACGGAATAGCAGGGTAGTAGGGTAGCAGGGTAGAGGGATCAAATTAAACAAGTTATCATTTTTCCGTTTCAATAAATCCCTTAAGTCTAACACAATTTTCAGAACTTTCAAAAAGTTCAATAATTACCTTCGAATAAAAATTATTTGTCAAGGCCTTCGAAATAGGCTGAAATTGCCGACTTAACTTCCTCGAAGTTCTTTTTTAATTTTTGGAAACAAATATTATTCGTTGGGAGCCAGGAGTGGACTAAGGCCTTAGGTACTAGACCACTTTTTTGCAAGGCAGTCATTGTAACATGGTACTTATAAAGAGGCCTTGTCGTGCAAAAGTAGTACTTTTTGCACATATATGTAAGTAACTATCAAATAAAAAATACGACCAAGTGTCGTCATCTGAACCGACAAGTTTTGACCCAATGAGGTCCAGTTTGTTACTATTCACGGTCACAGAAAAATCTGGGGGCACGGCAGTGCCCCCGCCAAGTCAAGCAATAAAGCGGCACGGCTGTACCATCCTTTTCTCGAAGCAGTTGAGGCCATTTTCGGCCCCCTATAACTTCGTTGTGGATAAAACTAGAAGCCTGAATTTTCAGTAACCAAGCAGTCACTATATAAACACGGTATATTTCAAATTTCATTCAATTTGAACCAGTAGTTTAAGAATTATAACTAGTCAAAGTTTCCTATTTTGTCACTCACTCACTCACTCACTCACTGACTGACTGACTGACTGACCGATCATCAAAAGTTTAAGGCACTTCTAGCAGACATAGAAGCTAAGCTATTCAGAAGTATTTCTTTTTTCGTTTCGAAAAAGAGCAATCAGCGACTGGGAGCCTCTTAAGAGTTTTAGCTAAAACCAAGTACGGCCGAAGACAAACAAATAGTGAGAAAGTTGGTATTCTCCTGTGAATGTCGGTTATAAATATATTTCACCCACACCATTCCACACCTAAAGTAATCCAACATTTTAGCAATACAAACAAAAACGTCACTGTCGCTTGGACCGCCACTAAAGCAGCATTCGTAAGAAACTACCCACCGCTATATAACATTAATAATATAAACCTTTAGTTTACCAAAAGCCGAGTTGGTCTAGTGGTTAGTAGTTATCACTACTTTTATTTTGAAGTTCGTGTGAATGATTTTTAATTTAAAAAGATATACAAGTATTAAACCGGTGGACAAAAATATCGTAAGAAAACTTGTATTCGTTCAGTAACTAGTATTTGGGCGTGCAACCCGAGACGTATGGAATGCTAACTACTGCAAACTGTATCAATTGTTATGTTAAGACGAACCTATGACTAGCTCCTTTAGATATCTTCAAGGATCTGAGCCCCTAGAGATCTGAGAGGATTTCAACTGTACTTGTGGATTATTGATGTGAAACATCTATTATAGCGGCGGGTAAGACCTATACGCGGATAGGTACGCGAACTAGATGCTGAAGAAATACCGACTCTTTTGCACAAAATTTTCATTTTTTTATTTTCTATAGTAGACTATCCTTTTAATCATATTACCTCTACAAAATATCTTTGACGTTTCACATCAGCCAGGCGTCTCGCGACGGATCACATTTTTTATATTCGTGATCCAATTTAATTTATTTCTTGTCATACTCAAGTATCTTATGTTAACAGCTATTCCATGCTTTGTATAAATCGCTCCAGGATATAATTGTCGCTAAGCTATGACGGAAGCCTTGGCTTTACTAAAAGATCCGTCACGCGCAACTCTGGTTTTAGTTTTAGCTATTAAGCTCATACGAACTACAAGTAACTAACTATTAGCTAACATGGCTTACATATCAGTGTCGCATTTCTTTACACACACATACAGGATATTTCTAAGGTGGGAGTTATTGTTCTTGCACAGCTTTTGATTTTTTGTAATTTAATATTTTTGTAACATTTAGATAGGTAGGTAGGGTAGAACTTTTAGTTTCCGTTCCATATAGATACAATAAATGCAATTTTTACTTTACTTTTCTTTACATGCGTGTCCGAAAGGAGTACGGTCATATAACGGTGTCGTTACTGAGGAAACCCACCAAACGTTCTTGCAAGTAAACAGTGCGGGACATCCGGAAATAGCTGTCAGTGGCATGTGGTTAAATATCGCTATCATATTTAATGGCGATGGCGATGGCGCGAGTAATGGATGTGGATGGTAAACAATGCTAAGGATGTAAATGATAATGTGATGGGAAGTTGAAATATTGACATTTTTATTTAATTAATTAATAGGCATTGTATTTAGTTAGAATCACACACACTCTGATGATAATAATAATAATGTTTATTGTCATTAAAATAAAGGTAACAAAGTTTTTTATGAAGTCCCTGACTCCTGAGCTAAGTACGTAGACCTGTGTTACAGAAGTCAGGTGTCTTCTCACATATGTGATTCCAATAAATGTTTATGACAAGTACCTACATAGTATTTAAGTAAGTAGGTTGTTAATAATAAAAAAGAGAGGTATGCATAATAATATGTAGTGGTTGAATATGAGTGTGTGTGAGAGAGTGTGAATATGTTTTAGTGTGCGTGTATGTGAGTGTGTATGTATGTTTGAATGAGTGTATGTGATCAAGATCATTTTAAATATTCTAGCAATAATTCAGTTTAATTATAATTTAAATTTAGTAACCAGTTCTTAACCTTTATCTTAGTCTCATGATTGAAGAGTGGGTGTATATTATGTGCTTTATTAAATTTATTGTATAAATGAACAGCTATGGGAGCATTCTGACGTCTAGCGGAGACAGTACATTTGACAGGAAATGCAACGTTTTTTTTTTGTAGTCCTCATTGTCATACGGAGAAGATTTATGCTGTTTTAATACCATTAGCAACACGTATAGTTGTCGAACACTTCATACCTAACACTTCTCGTATAGATTTTTTGTAGAGAATCTGTATGGACTTTAGTATGGAGCGTGTATTTTCTAGCTGCAACTTACACGTTTTACAAGCACGAGATAGCCTGGGCAAGCGCATAATATACTTTGCGTATTAGTTCAAAGTCAGCAGCGTGTCTTAGTTTCTTGTAGACCCATATCAGTTTCCTAGCACGTGAAGTGGTGAGATCAGGTTGCCAACTAAGTCTATTGTCTAACGTAACTCCAGTTTTACATGATATCGCTCTTCTCTGCGCTGTATTAACTCGCGACTTCAGGTGTCGTCCAAAAATAGCGCGGCTACCGCGCTCGATTGCCGCGCGATGTCTGGTCACACCTTAAGTTTAACTTTTGGTCAAATAAATTTGCCACATGCCTATAGTTTGCAGCCAAAGTCAAAATCAAAAAGTATATATTTCAATAAAATTAAAGAATAGAAAGAAAAAAAGAATAAATTTATTTTATGTCAACATAATCTCTTAGAACTAAACAAACACATATTGGTAACATTGACAACAAAATTGGTCACCACTCAGCTATATGCTGCAACAGCGAGAGTTGATGCAGCGCTGATTTTCAGTGGAGCCATAGTGCGTGTGGGGCAGCATACTGTATATCACACAGTGCATATATTTACATTACTTAAATTCTAAAGAAACCTATCACTTTGACACTTTGACCTATTATCACTTTGAAACGTGGGCTGTACGTTTCAGCGTGATCCTTGTGATTTTATTGTTTTTTTTCTGCACATGTTCTCATAATAGTAATAATTAAAACCTTAATACAAATGGTGCACTATACCAAGCAGAAGAACACGTAATCCTACAAGGCAAAAGTGATATTAGAATCGTTTGAACCTTGGTTTACTGAAATCAACCAAAAAGTGATGTTTTGGTTTAAAACGTAGCGATTAAACGTGCGGTGGATCTTAGTTTGCATGCAGCGGCCTTCACCAGACTATCAAAATTCCCACCAGCCGGCCGCAAGCGCTTGGCTATTTACAATAAACTGTGGAACCTATTCTGAAACTTACAAGTGTACAAGAGAATCTATTCATCAAATACTCGCAAACTATTTCTAAGAGTTGACGTCAGGCAGGCGGCCGGTTTTAAAATATACCAGAACATGTTTGTCAACATGTTGTGACACCACATTATGTGGGAAAAGAATAATAAAATGATGATGATGATTGCTCGCAGCATAAATGCGTTTTCAGTGTAAGTTACGAGATTGTCAAATAATAATTGTAATGTGTCAATGGTCTACTCTGTGTTTTCATTTATTCTTTCTACTTAGCTTTTTAATTGTGCTAAAGTTATACCTATACCTATACAACTTATGTTCAAATGTAGTTGATAATAAATATATATTTATTTCTATTTTCTTCAGCAAATTATTTATTAAAATACGTAGATATTTTTATAACTTACTTCACAGGCACTTGTATCGCTTTGACGTATCAAACAGGATATATAAATGACACTTGTGAACTTGTGAAGTTTTGGGAATAGCTCCCTTGTCCAGCACGTGACGCGACACGTCAGTCACGTCGCTTGTGTACACACGCCGTGACGGCAAGCGAGATCACACGCATACATTACATTCATGTGCACTGCAGTTTAGAAAAAGCTGACAAACTGACTGATTTAGTGGACTCCTTGACTGAAATAAACGGTTTTGGGTCAAACTACCATATTAGGGAAGGTAGCTTCATTGCGTATTCACTGCGCGCTATTGTAGATGGTATTTTACATTTTAAGCGTTTTTTGACATCGCTTTCGGATAAAATAGTTTGAAGGACCTTCATTTACAAAATCTATACTAATATTATAAATGCTAAAGTCACTCTATCTGTCTGTCTGTATATCTGTTTGTGACGAATAAACCGCTGGGCCGATTGTGATGAAATTTCATTTAGAGATTGTTTGAAGTCTTTGGACGGACATAGGCTACTTTTTTCCAATATTTTCTTTTGATTTTCAGAAGTTTAAATGTTTTACGAAGAAGTTTAATGTATACGCGAACGAAGTCGCAAGTAGCAGTTAGTATGTAGGTATATGTAGTTTGTATATTCTCCACATATTCCAGACGTTCAGATCCTCATAGATATCTAAGGTGATTGTCCCTTTAGACATTTGAGATCTTTGTAGACTAGAGCTACGCCCATTTCGTACATGCCATTTCTGCCATCGTCGTTAGTACGTACGTATAATTCCTGTTTTTATAAAATGGCATTTTATTGCTAAGAGCGTAATTTACCATTACCACATAAAACCTCAGATTGCAATGGCTAGCTCAAAACACGTGTTTAGTATGATTGTACTCAAATTGACCCATCAAAAGCGCAATTGATGTCTGGCAGAAAATTACAAAACTAATAAAAATTGCAAAAGACTCGGCACAATCGCAGCAATAAATGCTAAAGTAGCCAATAGATTATGTGGTCCAACCATTACTCGCCGTGCGCCGGCTAATCCGCTAAATTGCAGCACCCAGCCAGCAATGGACGTGAATTACAACATCGACAGTCGACAAAGGATTGGAGTCGTGCTTGTGAAAAATTGAACGGGAATTCCTTGGAACGCTTCTAATGTGTGAAGTTAAATGCTTTAAAGTTTAACCACTTGCTGTAGGTATGTTCTGGTGGTATGTTTGGTCTCTTGGTAGAAGAAATAAATTTATCTTTACTTTGCTAGACCTTTCAATGGTTTGCATTAGTGTAAGGTGATCATCACGAGCAGAAAGTAATTGGCCTTGAAGTGGTCTACATTAAAGCCTACATACTTTATTATGAAGCGGTCATAAAGAGTTCATAGTGAATTAAGTACATACTTTAGAAGAAAAGATAAAGCGGTTGTGATGATCAAAGAACCAAAAGGTGGGTAAGTTCTACATGAGCTATATTTTATCATCTTGATTTATTTTATTGGTCACTTGGAATTAGAATTAAGCGTGTGGGTAAAAATAATAATGTAAAATAGTGGCGTCTATAATAATAGTCCTGACAACAGATTTTTCTAAATATCAGAAACTGCTAACCACTATACTCGAAACAAACATTTGCAGATCATGCAAACTTGTCCCGGCATAGGCGATTAGTCCTCCTTTCGCTTTGTTTATCTGAACAACACGGCATTGAGTTTCCCCTTAAATCGGTTAACAGATGAATCTCCGCTGACCCGTTGGTCATTGCACCATAATAGACCATGAAACTAAATCGAAGCCCATTACATCCAAACTTCAACGTTCTAACAGATTAGTGTCATCGCCCTAATGCTTCGCTCGACCTTCAGACCCTATCAATCGCTCGTTCATAATATACTACTCAAATTGGCTTACTTATTTTATAAATTTGCCCCACAAAGGTCCACTGAAACCCAATTTTCGCCTCATGGGGCATAAAGGGAGTTTTTAAGCAAACACTTCACCTCAAACTTCCGTATCCCTTGCATCTGTAGACTTAGAGTTCCAAATGGCTCAGTTTTGCCATTTTAGAGGAAAACTGTTTCGGTATTGGTATAGAGCAGGGGTGGCGAAACTTTAAGTATAACGTGCCATTTTTTCAAAAAAATAAAAATTAATATAAATAATTTTGACTTTTATTTGAGAAAATGTTATAAATAAACTATCAACAAAAAATTCATAAAAAAAACATTTTAGAACTGTAGTTTTGAGGTATCGCTTATGTAGACATAAATGTAGAAGGGATAAGATCGAATGTATTTTACAAAAATTTTGTGACTTTATTGCCACCAATATCAAACGAGATCAATAGTGATTTTTGTGATCAGTGGTGAACCCAAAACATCATGTCACGTGCCATGTCATGGTTCGCCATCCCTGGTATAGAGGATAAGATTCGCCTGACTTCGTTAAGTTCTATTTATTGATTTGACTGAAAGATGTTTATGGCGCGATTCCAATTGAAATATTTCGCGCCGTTTTCGGGTTATTCGACCGTTGGGAGACAGAGTCTCCAATAAATAAACGAAAGTGTGAATAAATACTAAATGGAATAATAACGTCTTGTTGGTTAGGTATTGCTGTTTTATTTGTTTTATATCCGAATACAATTTTATTTTATTACAGGAATGAATAAATATGAATAATTTTGATTATGGCACTTTTATTGTGTAGTTATTGGCTACATAAAAATAAACTGTCTTTTAGTTAGGTACCACCACTAAAATGGAAGAATTGACTAGCTGAGTAGGTATAATAGTAAATAACCACAAGCAGCTACGTTGTAAGTATTCTAAGTATGCCACTAAGTTAGATAATAATAGGTACATAAAATACAATTGTTCTAACAAAGACATCAGACTCACCTAAAAACTAATAAAACTCACTAAGTAGGTTTGGAATTCACATAAATTCATCGTCATTAATGTCTCACATAAGACAGGTCTTTGCGTATAATGGTTTATTTTCATACAGACAAACTGAGCCTCTGTTCACCTATACGCAAACGGGTAGTTATTGTAACTAATGATTATTTTGAAAACCAAGCTTTTTATAATCAGCTTACTTTGCTAAAAATTGTGTTTTTATCCTTTGCTTGAAATAGTGTCTAAATGGGAAATATACATTTTCCTAAACCTTTTTGACTATTTGTAAATAATAATATAGGAAAGCGGACGTTAAAGTTTTGGTAAAATACTAACCCGCATACTTCAACAGAGCATACTTTGTATCCCTCTCTAACATGACTTTTACAAAACAATTTCCTGCTTAAAGCATATTCTATCTCGCTTAGTCGAGTTTTTCGTGCAATTCGTTACAAGAATAAATGGTTTCCTTTGATGTCTAGAGACGATAGACTTTCTACTGCTAAGTCAATTGCGAAAAACAAAATATCTTTCAACTTAGTGTGGTTTACTTCAATGTATTTTATTACTTCTTACTTTATTGTTTTATTAAAATTATTTAACCAATTTTAACATTATTATTGGCTCGATTCCAGTGTTCCACTTTACCGGAATAGTAGCTAGGATTTTTTTGTAAGCCGACGTCGTCTATCGGTCGAATTGCGTAGCAATATTTTTTTTCTATTCTATGAAGCGTTGAATTACGATACTGATATTTACGGCGCGTGAACCTCACCATAGTGCGGTCTCTGTACGTGACCGACGATACGCGACAGACGTCACTATAACAGAAAAGACACGCTTAGAAAATCAAATCTACAAGACGCGTTCAGATACATAATTGATATTATGTATACATAGTTCAAAAAATTGCTCACCCCTCAAAGTCAAACTCAAAATCGACTCGAGGTACATTCAGTAAATTTAAGTTGACATATCGCTTATAATTTTCACTCAGTTTCACTCCTTACAAAGTTTGTGAAAATAGGCACATAAAAGTCAGAAAGGCAACAACAAATGAATATGATACTTTAGGCTCTTGGTTCAATTGTTTCTTTTAGACAAACAAAGTAATAAGAAACGCCTCGATAGCTTTGCACTTGAGATTGTAGATCGTTGTTTTATTCTCAGCCGACGTGTTTGAAGTGGTGTAGCATTTAGGGTTATAGTCTGTTGGTTTGTTTGTGAAGTAACCTTAGTTATCACTCCCATTTAAAGCTTGAGGTATTCTGCGGCTGAATATATGTAGTTTTGATATCTTAGACAGCTTTTAGCAAACGACTGTCAGTGTGCAGTTAATTTTGCTCTAGGATTCAAAGTCAAAGTCAAAAGGTATTTATTTCAATAAAATAACAAAGATTACTTTGAAACGTCTTAGGAGCTAGGTGAAGCTAAGCCTGTTCCTCACAACTAAGCCTAAAAGAATCAGGCAACAAACACGGCTTGGTACCTATAATTTTTCTCCATGATCCTTTCCTAATGCGATTTATCGGCATCGATCGTCTAGAAAACCATAGCTTAAAGCTACTAACTATTAAGTGCCCACATAATTGTTTTATTCGCATTTCAGCAATGCACTTGCATCACACGAGCAATAGAACTGGAACCGGGTTGTAAAGATTTATGGCCCCCACTTCGTCTTGTGTCGGCCACAGTGCTCGAACATGTACCGAAATTTTCCACAAAAAATATAGTACAAGAACATAAAATAGCTGAACTGATTATCGTGAAGTCTTGCTATAAACTTAAAATAATTATAAACTGTAGCTGCGCATACAATTATAACTTTCAAAAATTATTAGTATCTATATTACTTTCGACTAAAAATTCTCAGTTCAGGAGTGTGTGTGAGTGTTAGTCAAAATCTCTTTTAAACTTGCTAGGTGTTTGCAAAATTTATTGTCTTTGTAATGCACGAAATAGATTAACATTTTACATAATTTATTATACATAAGTGGGTTTCGCCATAAGTCCCTCTGACACCCGGGGTAAGACCGAGTCGGACAACGTAGAGTTGGGATATCCCGTCTCGGTACTTACAGCTTTTGGCAACGGTTTCTGTCAAAAGTAGTTCTAACCGATTAAAAGTTTTGACTGTGACATAAGATTACCTGTACACAAATACACATAGAATAGTTTAAAGACACTTGTGTACAAACGATAGAATTCTAGTTCTGAGTAAACTGAATAAAAAAACAAAAAAAACATGCATACTAATATGTGTCAATGTGTGATAGTTAATATCACACATTGAAAAAATATTCTTCCTCGTTATTACTTTGTTTTTTTAGGGTTCCGTACCCAAAGGGTAAAATCGGAACCCTATTACTAAGACTTCTTTTTAATAATTAAAATCAAATTACGTGATAAAATCTCGTTTCAAAATCTATAGTTACTGAATGAGCAGACCTATTTGCATAGACGATCTCACAATCTTTAAATAAAACGAGAAAGAATTAAATAATTATCTCCTTAGAGCCATAACAAAGTTCAAGTATTATTTTCATAACCAGATAACCCAATTCACAAAACTATGCCAAAAACAACTAACTTGCCAGAATAGCGCACTTCGCCATCAAAACAACCGATCAGTACCCTACATTGAGACTTCACGCGGGGGGTGACCAGAAAGATTAATGACGTTCCTCACCCCCTTACACCCCCTTTACAACGCCCCTGCATCAATCACTTAGCCCTTTGATGTATTATTTACTTTGTAAAAGTTATTTTCGTGCATCTTCTGTTTTTGAAGGGAGGCAAATATTTTTTAACGCCATCTGTCATTGCGAGTTGTCAACTGTGACAGCTTATGGTGACAAGGATTATAATATTTTGTGGAAAGATTTCGCAACATTAACATAACGATTGACTGTTGGACTGACGAAATTGTGGATGTGTAGAAACATCTTTATGTAAATACTCCTGGAGAAGAGAATTACACCTTTAGAATCCTTTAATAATCTCCATTCCGTAATTACGTATTCACCTAATTACGAGTATTCTGCCAGCTCTATAATTATACGTTATGACAGACAGATCAGCGAGTCCCGCCTGCCTGTGACAGACGGACAGACCAAACGAATCGTCCATCACGTTTCCGGTACCTAAATGCTTTTTTCCACACGACACGACACAACATGATAAAAATGCTCACGTGTCGGAACGATATGCATCACAACATACGCTTTTTAACGAAGCAGATGATGTCTGTCGCATCTCTTTAGGTTGTTGGTTGTTATGGTGATCATTAAAATTCTAACATTTCGAATGCATAATAATGTGCAATATCAATATTTACGAAGGAAGTTAGCTAGTCCTAGAACCTAATAAAATTAAACCAAGTGATCAAAAGGACTTTCTCTACAAATCCGTTATGTATGTCCGTACCAGAATGATTATTTTGCCAAATAATATTAATTTAGATATATCACATTTTTATTAGTACTTAAAAGACGGCTTTAGAAGAAACAGTGTAACCAGTAAGCATTACAAAAACGTGTCGTGTCTCATGGAAATAGGTCTTATTGTTGTAATAATTCCGGGTCGGGATAAAAAGGCTCCTTGTTTCAGATTTGGGCGATCATGTTACGAACTACGAGTATGAAAGTAAAGAGTCTTTTCATATCGTTGTTTGATGTTTCAAAACTGCTAGCTTATTTAGGTTTAAAACAGGTTTATCATGTTATGGCTGTTATGGCTTTTAATACAGTTTAGGTACCTATATCTACACTACATAGATTATATAATAGTAACTATGAAATTGATATTCTCATAAATGTTAGAGAAGGAAAAAAAGCTAGCGGGTTTGTTCCTATTTTTGGTAAAATGGTGCAAGTGCTAACTACTAACTTAAATCGAATTTGTTCAATTTACATACTTGCAAATGTTTTGCAGGTCAAGCTGATGTGGAAGATTTGGTTAAGCTACTAGTTTCTGATCGTTTGTTTTTTCTGGTACCCGCGACACAAAGGATCCCATTTGGGGTCAGGACTAGATAGGTATATAACTGTTGTTAGGTGTTATATTTATGTTATAAGGAAGTAAGATAATAAAACATAAATAAAAATTGGCCAAGTGCGTGCCAAGTTCCGTACGATTATCTATGAAAAACAGCAAAAAAAATCACGTTTGTTGTATGGGAGCCCTACTTAAATATTTATTTTATTCTGTTTTTATTATTTGTTGTTATGGCGGCAACATAAATACATAATCTGTGAAAATTTCAACTGTCTAGCTGTCACGGTTCATGAGATACAGTCCTGTGACAGCAGACGGACAGACGGACAGACAGACGGACAGCGAAGTCTTAGTAATAGGATCCCATTTTTACCCTTTGGGTACGGAACTCTACAAACAATCCATTCAGAGCGATTGACTAGTAGTATTATTTTTCAAACTATCGTGATTAGTAGACATAACTATAGATTTTGACACGGGTCTTTATCTCGTAATTACCTTTAATTTACTTTCCCGTGTCAAAATCTATAGTTATGACTAGTAGTATACCTAATAGTAAAATAAAATAATATTCGTTGATGAGACATGAAGTTGTTTTTCTTTCTAGTATAAAAACAAAGTTATTACAATCGAGCGTTCTCTTGTCCGTTGATTTAATTAACGTCCATATTTAATTTGAAAACGTTTGTTTGAAATGATTTAATTCATTATAATGTTTCGCGGACGAGCGCTGCCTGTTTCGATTCAAGTCACTCGGAACTTAATTAAAATTATTACCAACACTTTGTGTAGCAGCCAAGCACTAATTCGGGTGTTTTTAACTTATTGTTACTAGATGTCCTAGGTAACGACATGATACTATCATCGTTTTTAGTTTTGAACATCTAAATAATTTTACTTAAGATGGCAGAATTAAAGAATTTTGAATTTACTCAAATATTTTCACTCCTGCTCAACGTAATATTCTAAGAAACTTTTTATTATGATGCTCGAAGTAAAAGTGACATAATTATTTAAAATCTTTTTAGTAGTCAAAAATACTAAACACTTGGAAAATCCAAGAATATCGAACAATCCTTCATAAAATAGTAACTTTACCCATTAATAGTTTTAATTCTAAGAAACGACTTCTTTAATATATTTTCATGCATTTTTAACATATTTCTGATTTAAATGCACATTTAGAGCGTGCGGCTGTTATAAGCGCCATATTGGTATGCGAGCCAATTTCAACTCTATTTCAATAGAATGATAAAATAAATTTAAAACTGCCAAATGAGTTGCTCATTTCAGGGTTAGAGCCTTAAAAGATTACCTGAAACGGAACTTCGACAATTAATACTCCAGCATTTGCAGCAGTGTTCAAGTTTGGCTTGAAACTTGTTTATTTTCTATCCAAACGAAATGTATCTAATCGCTCAAGTTTTGCAGACTATAAAAGAAAACTCAAGTTTCCAAGCAAAGCTACAGAACCACTCAATATCCTGGTCAGTTAAAGTTGCAAGTTCCATTTCTGTGGCAGTAAAAATACATTGTGTCATGCAAAATGTAACTTTGCGAAGAATCTAGTGGCAGTTTTGCAACTGGTGCGGAAGCTCTGGGTCAACAAGAAGCGCCTGTCGTTATTTCGCGACCGTTATACTTAAAATATTTCTATTAACCAGTGTTCCTATGTAAAAAACTAAAAAGAAAACCGACGACAATGTTTCGAGCAATCGAAAAGTCAAAGTTAAGGAACTATTTGTCCTGCATGAATATAATTTAATTAATAAATGGGACCAACTAATTAGGGACTATTCTCTACACAATAAAAAAATCATCACCAGGTAAAAAAATATGCGCATACAAAAAAAAGCAAAAAAAAAAAGAGGAATTGAGAACTTCTTTTTTCGACGCTCAAGCAATTTATGACGTTATACAATTAAATTGGCATTTTTTTTCAAAAGAACTTTTAATTTAAAATTTTGTTTGCTATTGTAACATTATCTTGAGAAACCGCACCGATTGGCAGTAGACGCTGGTCATCAAATCTCGGAAAAACGTAGTCTATAATATCTAATAGGATCACTTCGTTCGGCGTTTCATTTTACCTACGACGGAACGACGCAAGCTTAATTTATTTTGTTTACAAAGATACCACAACGTTATTGGCCGAGTTAGATTTAAACCTTTAACTGCATCTGGATACGACTGCGTTTTCCAATCTCGCTACTGGTCTAGAACTATATTTTATTTGTGTAATTGTTATATTGTCTGTTGACAGTTTAGTTATTTTAAATAGAAATACGGCTAATTACCACATAATTTTCTTGTTTTGTTGACGTTTCGAGATAATTTAATAATGTACTCAATGTTTTTGAGTTTAGTTTTTACAATATTGCACTTTATGGGAAACGGTGTCGTTTTCTCCTGAGTTTTTATTATCTATAAAAAATATTATCAAACCAAGCAAAGCGTAATATGAAAAACAGATTACCTATATAGGTACTGATAAATTACTTGTGGATATGGTACTTGAATCAGAAGTATTTGATTTTATTCTTATAATATTAATTTATCTTTGTAATTTGATAGGTATGTACCAAATTTCATAGAAACCAATTTAGCCGGTAGAACGTGATTAAGTACGAGTAATAAACAACAAAACAAAAACCCATTTTTTCGCATTATAAAATTAGTGTGAAGTGCTTTGAAACCTGAGTTAGGAACTATCGTTACTCGTAAATAGGTATATATAGGTACCTTATATGAAAGCATCCAAGCCTTTGAAATAAGCGTTGACTTATTTATAAGACCTATTCATACTCGCAGGATTTTAAAATTCTCTTCAAAATATAGTTTACTAGAAAACTTGTAAAATGTATGAAATCACAAGTGGGTAGTGGTCGCAAACATTTCTGAAACTCATTTGGAATGAATAACTTATGGAGGTCAGTGAATATGAAGGGTGCTCGTGAAAGCTCAGACGGAAAAGATTCAATGAAACTTCAAGTTTGAACACGAAAATGGTGAAAACATTTATAACAAGAGCTTTGGTGAAAGGACCACGCAAATAATGTTACTAGATATCGAATAAAACTAGCAGGTTTTGAATATATTACATACTAGCTGACCCGTGCCCGCTTCGCTGTGCGTAAGACATTTCTAATACCATCGTTGACTTTTTTGTAGACGTTTTTAAGGTGTACAAACTGTAGTACATTATTTTGATATATCTCGTGGGGTTCAGCCAGCATTTGCAATGTAAGCGCAAAAAATGTGTTTATTTACGACATCACATTAGAAACCTCTAAAATTATCAGTGTTTCTCTACTATATTATGCATGTATTATACATATAAACCTTCCTCTTGAATCACTCTATTTATTAAAAAAACCGCATCAAAATCCGTTGTGCAGTTTTAAAGATATAAGCAAACATACATACATACATATTACATACAGACGCGGGAAGCGGAAAGCGACTTTGCTTTATACTATGACTATCGACCCGCCCCGGCTTCGCACGGGTAGCATGTTATTATATAAACCTTCCTCCTGAATCACTCTATCTATTAAAAAAAACCGTATCAAAATCCGTTGTGTAGTTTTAAAGATATAAGCAAACATACATACATACAGACGCGGGAAGCGGAAAGCGACTTTGCTTTATACTATGTAGTGAAGTGATAATAACTAAAAGTAGGTAATAAGCCACGTTGACCGGAAACCAGTTAGTATTCCTATAAGCGGCGATGGTCTTGCAACCTGTCACGTATGGAATGCTAACTGCAAAATGTGGGCATGTGCCAAATATAATGTTTGGACGTGCCTCTGACTACCCCCATCTTCTAAGACATCTTCAAAGGATCTAAGCGCCTGGAGATCTGAGAGGATTTCTACCGTACTTGGGGACTACAGTTGTGTTTTTTTTTTACAAAAATAATTAAGTGTTTTTAACTGTGTTCCGCCGACGCAGCTTAAAGGATATGAAAGATAAATAAAGACAGCCAAAGTGATCCGAAGATTTTACCGAGTAAATCTCTATTGTTTTATTTTAGACAGCCCATCTTGCCTCAAATCAAGCAAAGTTATACCAAAGAATCAGAGATTATAATTATGAAACAGGACAAACGTGTTCATCGCACCTTTGTTGTGCTGTTAGGAATTAAACCTACAACTTACAGCGCAGAAAGCAAAGCTACTACCATCTGTTCTGTCAGAACAATAATAATTGACGAGTTACAAGTAGGTATAAGAAACTTATCATTAAGTTAAGTAGACAGTTGTTGATTAAGTAAACAAGTAATTTAATTCTCCTCTGTTGGTTTCAAAGATGATTCAAATAATAAAACCGGCCAAGTTCAAACTGGACTCGCGCACGAAAGGTTCCGTACCATCTATAAAAAACGGCAAAAAACACGTTTGTTATAATATAATAGAAATACATAATCTGTGAAAATTTCAACTGTCTAGCTATTACGGTTCATGAGATACAGCCCTGTGACAGTCGGACAGCGAAGTCATAGTAATAGGGTCCCGTTTTTACCCTTTGGATACGGAACCCCTCAAAACTAACCCATTTTGAAGTTTTTTAGTGCTTTCGCCTTTTTGAATCCCTAGTGAGCCTATACAAATGCCTTTATCTAAGCTACTAATATAAAGAGGTAAAATTTGTATTTTTGTTTGTAATGGATAAACTAAAAAATAAATGGTCTAATTTATAAAAAATCATTTACCTATCATAAATTACATTAGCAGCAAGTAACATAAGCCATATTTTATTTTCAAAATATAAGAAATCCCTACGAAAATTGCAATAATGTACCTTTGCCTTTAATATTCATTAGTTCATTTGTGAATCTCCTGAAAGGTTGAAATGGGAGATTACAATTTGTATAGAAAACCTTGGAAGCGGTGTTTACAGTCGAGATACAATTTATTTTTGGATATTTGGTATTGTTAGTCGATATATCACGAGAATTCCCTATTGGCTATAAAATATGTAAAAATAATTGCGATTATAACTATAAACAGCGGCGATGGGCTTGCAACCGTATGGAATGTGTCACGTATGGAATGCTAACTTCTGCAAAATGTAGGCAACAACGTACCTCTGTCTACCCTCTTACGTCTTTAACATCTTGAAGGATCTGAGCGTCAGAAGATAATAATATAAGAGAAAGTTTACAGTGCTTGGGAATCACACACACACAGACACACACGAACACAGAGACGCTATTATTGTTTTATAAAAATAGTTTCGTTTTGTAGAGAGGACATGTAAAGCATGTCCTCTCCACAAAACGAATACATAATTCAGCAATTCCGGCTAATAATAACTTTATCTCATGAATAATAAGTAGCCCCTAGTCAAAGTTGTATCCATAAGTTTCTGTATTCAAAGCCGTGTGTGTGGGAATCAATTGGACGCTCTCGGAGCCGGTCCAGCTTCCCCTTATTCAGGACTGGAAGATTAGGCTGTACCTACTATTATAACGTACTTTGGCAATCAATATTGAGCGTTTTTGAACGAGTGTACGCTTGTTATTGCATTTATACGTCATGGGACTGTGAGCTTTTATGCGAAAATAATGCCACTTAGTGCTTTAGTTAGATAACTAAATCTATTGCCATTAGGTTTGACTATAACAATGATATTTTTATCGGTTGTATAGATTACACTCAAAAGCTAAAAACACATGTCATACACCGCTTCCTTTACTGATATTTTAGGCAAACCAAAGTAAAAAAATATTACAATTCAGCAATCGACATTTTCTCTATTATTATAGAATTTTCTAATTTTTTTTGGTATTGTTCGATCTAGATGCATAATCTAAATATCCAGTTTTAGTTTATTTTTCGTTGTAATCCTACAATAAATTATTCTGTTGATAAAATTATGTGTTTTTTACAGCAATAATACTAAACATCGATCCGGGTTTTTATCTCGAGAAATCCTATTTTGTGATCAGATTGCATTGGCAATTGAAAGTGTTGCGTAACTGTATTCTTGATGGTTTAATATATCAGCCGGATTGATAGGTCCTGGACCGAGTAAGGCCGGTGCTTTGGAATTTGGGTGAAGTTAGGTGCGAATGTGCTTGACACGACACCAGTGAGATACTTTTATGTGCCGCAGTTTGGGATACACAGAGAGAGACAAAAGAGATTGCAACTATTAAGTTTAACTATATATTTCTTACAGTTGTCTCTATCTCCAAACATTCAGATGGTCAATAGCATTTTGAGCAACTGAATTTTCTAAGTATATAAAACTCTTGCAGTACTGACTGACTGATTGACTGACTGGACTGATCTATCAATGCACATCCTAAACTACAGGTTTCAGAAACTTTAAATTTGAAGGATGTCCTTTTTGGTGTGTAGGGCCCCCCCAGTACAGTAGTATTTTGGTTTGTTCTGTTGAAAATAAATTCAGAACGAAGTCTCGAGGTTTCCACTAGTTCATAATATAATCATGTAATAGAAGTAGGTAAACGTAGCTTATCCTGAGACGCATTTTGATCCCAAGCAACACCTATTCGGTAAATTACAAGGGAATACTGGCTTCACAGCTCAGTTAGAAGAAACTCTGCCTTCTGCGCTATATGGGTCAAATGGTCAACCCAGGACAAATATTTGTGGATGTTTGTTCTGTGTATGGGTGTTCATATGTATAATAAGTATATATTTACAAAAAAAGCATATAAGAATCGGTTATTTGGTTCCCATAGTGAAAGCTTTACTTAATTTGGAGCTAGATGGCGCTGTGTGTAAAGTCCGCCAACATTTTTTTATTAAGTATTTAATATTACACACGTACACATACATACAATTATATCGCTCAGTATCGCTTAATATTCGAGAATAAACCATTCTGTCTCTTATCAAACTGTGAGACAGTTGTACACTATGGAAGTTTAGTAATATCGGACGCTACAAGTTACAGCCGAGTGTAGTGGGCCAATTTAGAAATTACATGGCACCGCGGCGGCGGTCGGCTGAATTACACACTCGCTTAT
Source organism: Hydriomena furcata (assembly GCA_912999785.1). Taxonomy (NCBI): domain Eukaryota; kingdom Metazoa; phylum Arthropoda; class Insecta; order Lepidoptera; family Geometridae; genus Hydriomena; species Hydriomena furcata. The sequence goes on along the minus strand of OU538834.1, from coordinate 340,725 downwards.
TGCCTTATTTAGGGACTCTGTGTTTATTATTATAGCCCTTTTATTGCCACAAATTGGATGTATTTTGCAGTCACAATAAATCCTTATAATATTGTAAATGCAAAAGTTTGTGAGGATGTTTGTTGCTTGTGGTTTATGCCTATAAACCACAAAACGGATTAAGATAAAATTTGATGTAGTATGTTTAAAGATAAACAATCTAATTACAAAATAGGGGTACCTACTTATAATCCAAAAAACAACCTTTGAATGATAAAAAACGCAAGAAGGATAATTTTGGTATAGATGGCACTGATGTGTAACAAATCTGTCATCACAGACTAAATATAGTCAATCGTCATAGCAATGCAGTTATGACTAATAAATGATTCGCATTTACCAAAATTCGTAATTTATTTTATCAATACAAGGTAGGGAAAAAACAGAAAGTTGCCTGCAATTGCTTTTTTCTATGTGATAATTGAAATTTGACAGAACGTCACGGGTCGGCTAGTAAATAAATCAATATTTGTGGACATTATGACTCAGCGCCATGTAGCCCCCAACTAAACAATGCTTGTACTAACGAAACTAGATAACTTATAGAATACTTATAAGTATACGTTTTTTTGTAAATACAAACATAATATACACATTAACACACAGACTCAGAATGAACATCTATGTTCATCATACAAATATTTGTCCTGGGTGGGGATCGAACCCACAGCCTACAGCGCAGAAGACAGAGTTATTACCAACTTATCTGTGAAGCCATCGTCAATGAATTTCAGGTGTTGCAATGACTTGCTAGTAAAATCAATGGAAACCGTTCAGTTTGTAATGAGACTTAAGAGGCTCCCGTCGCTGATTGCTCTTTTTCGAAACGAAAAAAGAAATAATTCTGAACAAGCCACATCTCCTATTTTTATAAGTATATTACTTTAGGTTCCTACCTAGATTTATATTAAGCTGAAAACATAATAGCAGAAACTTTTCACGATAAAGATATTATTTCAAAATGATACGTTTTAGAATTTATGATTGAAATATTTTATATACCTACTATTAAAATCAACTTGTGATTTATTGTTAAAGATAGGTAATATGTAGATCTAGATTTCTATTAGAATAGATTTTTGATAAGTAATTATACATAATTTATATCATTAATTTATTCGAAAAGCTAAGGCGGACCACGCGCCGACGTGTGTTTGTCGTCATTGCAGCGGTCGGTAGGATTATTTATCGAAGTGATTAAAGATAGGTACATCTTTATTCACATATACTATACATTATAAAATAGGAGATGTGGCTTGTTCACAAGTATTTATTTTTTCGTTTCGGACAAAAACAATCGTCGACTGGGAGCGCCTTAAGTGTTATTGGTAAACTACTGAGTATCCAATTGATAATTTACAGAGGTAATTCAGAATCGGATCATTCAGCTGCATCAATGGTCATATATTTATCAATAATTGCCTTCAATCGCATTGTTGTTTAACAATAGCTTTAGTCGCTTCTGTTAATGATCAATTGGCTGCGTCAATTAGTATCCAGCACGGAAACAAGTTCATTTGCGATATTCTTGAGATGCGTCTGTTTAGTTAGCCAGGCCTTTTTACGAGGAAGGCCTTGTCCAGTAATAGACGTCGTAATGGTTGATGATGATGATAACGAGGCTCAAGTTCTTTTACGTAACAGTAAATGATACATAAAATAAACGAGGAAAGTTCACCTCAATATTTATTATTTTCGTTTGTGTGAAACAAACACGTATTCTTTCATAACGTAAAAATATCCCGTTAGATAACGTAGAAAAATATAGTCTTTAAAGACTTTTTAATCACAGACAAACAGTCAAACTCTTAAAACCTAGTAAATATCTTATTATATATAATTCTTATGTACGTGTGTTTGTCACCTAACTCCTCCTAATCGGCTGAACCGATTTTGGTTAAAATTTCGTATGTATATTTAAATACAAGGTGGCTCAAAAGTAAGTTCACATTTGCTTATCTTATTACGCGAAAGCAACTATTCTGAGGGGCGCGGGGGGTATGTCAGTCGGTAGTCTGGCTCTTGGGAATTTAGTCGCTATGGAGCGTTTCTCTGGTGCGGACCGTGCGTTGTGCGTAGGTACGTGAGTTTTAAAAAAACGGTAATTCGGCGACTGTAGCGCGTAGAAAATTCACTTAAATGATGCGCCTAGCACTCGACTCATTGCAAAATGGGTTGAGAAGTTTGAAGAGACTGGGTCAACTCTGGAGAAACCAAAATCTGGGCGGCCAAGAACATCAAGAACAGCCGAAAACGTGGACAGTGTTACTCAGTCTATTCGAGATGATCCAAACCTCTCGATTCGGAAGCGTGCTGTTGCTTTAAATGTGCACAGATCTTCATTATGCCGCATTTTACACAAAGATTTAAAGCTGCACCCGTACAAAATTCAGTTGGTGCAAGAACTGAAGCCTCAAGATGCTGGTCAGAGGCTTGACTTTGTAAATCAGATGATTGAGCGCTTTCCAACGTTCACCAACATCTTGTTTTCCGATGAAGACCATTTTCACCTGAATGGGCATGTAAACAAGCAAAATTGTCGTTACTGGAGTGCAACCAATCCAAAACAAAAACATCAGAAACCGCTACATTCACCCAAAGTCACCGTATGGGCAGCGATGTCGGCGCGAGGAATTATCGGCCCTTACTTTTTTGAAGATGGAACTCAGAGCGTTAATTCAGAGCGTTATGTGGAGATGTTAGACGAGTTTTTCGTGCCCCAACTGCAAAACTTTCCTGGTTACAACCAAAGAACATGGTTCCAGCAGGATGGAGTAACTTCACACACGTCCAACAGATCTCTGCCTCGAGTTCGAGAAATTTTTCCGAACAAATTAATCTCCAGGCGAGGTGACATAAATTGGCCTCCACGGAGTCCCGATTTAACACCTATGGATTTTTTCCTGTGGGGTTATGTCAAATCAAAAGTTTACGCTAATAAACCGACTTCCCTGGCACAATTAAAAGAAAATATCCGTCATGAAATGGCAGCCATCACGGAGACTACCTGCCGATAGGCAATTTTAGTGCCCGACTAAATGAATGCCGAGAGCGCAACGGTTTACATTTGGACGATGTTATTTTTAAAAAATAAATTCCCAAACAGTGTACTTCAATATAAACATTTTTTCAATAAAGCTAAGACTTTTCTTTTAAAAAAAGATTTAAATGTGAACTTTCTTTTGAGACACCTTGTAGGATCCTTGATAGATGGATCCACCATTGGTCCCGGTAAGTGGCGCTCCTCTCGGTATGTCACCAAATTTGATTTGCTGTACTCTTAATATAAAGACGGTATGAAATAAGCATGGTAATCAAGTTTTGAATGTATATATTTTTTTGTTATTTATTTACCATATAATTTGGGGGCACGGTAGTGCCCCCGCCAAGTCGAGGGCGAAGCAATAATTATAGTTTTATTTGGAGATACTGCTGTTTATTAATGTAGGTATAAATACAAATAAAGAGATATAAGTCCGTGATAGAATTATTCGTTTGTATAGGAAATCTTTTAACAGGTTTGAAATGGTAAAAGCGTAATTCAGATTACGAAAAGCCTTAGTTTTATGAAAAGACAACCATGTTACAACAATCTTAAGATAGTCACGCCATTCTCAACCTTACAACAATAGACAACATACCCATAGGTACTCGTAATAGTCCGGACTCCATACTAAGACTATCTGTGTCGGTGGGTAACAGAAACTAGTATTACAATAAGCCAGTTGGTAGTAACTCTGCCTTCTGCGCTGTAGGTTGTGGGTTCGATTCCAACACATGATAAACATTTGTGTGACGAACGTAGATGTTTCTTTAGTGTCTGGGTGTTAATTATGTATTGTATAATAAGCATGTATTTACAAAAAAGTATATAAGTATTCTATAGTTATCTGGTTCCCATCGTACAAGCTTTGATTAGTTTGGGGCTGGATGGTGTTGTGCGTAAAGTCCGCCAATATATCAAAAATTGCCTATAATCTTCATTAGTACTGGTGTGAAGCTGGGGCGGACTGCTTTAGTATATTTAAAAATAAACCAACGATAAGGTTTTCTAAAAAATCAAGGCTTAAGTTTGCAAAGCTGATTGAAGCCTTATGCACGGAATCTTCAAAGCTTTTTCGCTTTTGACAAACATAGTCTATTTCTTTGATCAAATGGACTTGTACGTTGAACTAAAACATATAACATAGACTAGTGGAAACCCTCGCAACTTCGTTCACGTGAAATTATTTTCAAACATACTTCAACCCCCGCTGCACCCTCTTAGAAGTTGAATTTAGGGTATTCCTTTCTTTTCTCCTGCACCCTTACACACAGGAAAACACCCTTCAAATTTCAAGTTTATGAAAACAGTGATTTAGGCTGTGCGTTGACAGACCAGTCAGTCAGTCAGTCAGTAACGCAATAGTTTTATATATTTAGATACATAAAATATAAATATTGGTGGAAATTTTGTTTTTACACATCGCCATCTAGTCCCGAACTAAGCAAAACTTGTACTATGGGAACTAGATAACTGATAGAATACTTATAATATACCTTTTTTGTAAATTCATTCTTAAGTTCATACACACAAATATTTGCCCTAAATAGGTGCCCTATTGAACTCACAACCTACAGCGCTGAAGGCAGAGGTACTAACAACTGAGCTGTGAGGCCGTCATAAAGTTGATGCATACTATGAAATATTTTCATAAAGTAGGTGCTTATTTGAAGTGTAATAAGGTGAAAAATAAAAATAAAACTTGTACATATCTATCATCTCCTAGCCTTACTGCACAGACTTTATGTAAGCAATTTACATAACTTATGCAAGCCAAACAGGGTTAACTGATTTCCACTAAAAGTTATTTTCTCAGCCAGCGTAAACTCAAAGCACGTACTCACTGTAATGTAATCTGTGGTTCAGTTACTTTATATCTACTATATTATGTATAAGGATTGCATAACATATAGAGTGGTTTGTACTTACTACTTACTAGGTCAGGTTAAGTTAAGGTTTATGTTTTTTTTATAACCATTACGCAAATAAAACGTAGGTAGGCTCTTTTTCTTATTTTTACTGCCAAATGTGAGTGTTGTGCTAAACCCAGTATTTGGAAGTGCCTCTGACTATCCCCTTTAGACGTCTTCAAAGATCTAAGTGCCTTGAGATCTGAGAGTATGTCAATCGTACTAGGGGATTACAGTCGTGATCCTATTTAATTTTATAAATCTGTGTTTTAAATGCACGCAGGCACAATAGGTACACTTATTAAAGTCTACCTACATATATTTTGTCTGTGTTCGTATCAGATAATATATTTTGTTTCATTAACTATCTCTAAGCTTAATACATAATAGCTATTAGACACTTAGCAGCTCGCAAAACCAAAATTACATTTGGTTACAATCACCAGTTTAGTTATGCAATAGCCTATATGAATTTTTAAGGTTTCGTAGTATACAAAAAAACCGTTATAGTTTCGCCATGTCCGTCCTCCCGTCCGTCTGTCCGCTAAGCTAAGAGCTGTCACAAGTCATATTTCCCTAAACACTAAATAAAGCATTACCTAATGAACTGTAGCACAAAAGTACACCATTATGTACTGTGAAGTATATTGGAACAGGTGTTAAATGTTATCGAAAGTACGCACCTTGTAAATGTAGGTACAAGCTTGTTTTATAGGACATTTTTTACTATCGCTTTTAGGGTTCTGTAATCCCCAAGTACGGTAGACGTTCACTTAAATCTTGAAGCGCTCAGGGCCCTTACTCTGCAAAACGATTTCGACATTATCGAACGATTTGACAGTGCTCTTATATATTCGGCCAAAACACACTCTTACAAATCGTCGTCAGTCGTAGTATGTATTAAGAATATTTAGTAGTATTTAGTAGAATTAATAATATATTATGTCAATTGTCAAAAGTAATGTCGGTCGTTCCATCTTTCAAAATATAGTCGGAAAAGATGTAAAGTTTGTCCCAATATACCTACTGTTCCTACTATACATACCGTTTTTAAGAATAAACCCCAGATTTTTTGAAGATATCTTGGTGTGTGGAGACACATCATCTTAATCACCTATAATTTTTTCGAATATAAAAATTCATTGATACGTCCAGGATTTCAAACCGATGACAAAACAGCTTTGCTTAGTTTGGGGCTGGCGATGTGTGAAATGTACCACCAATATGTATTATTTATTTAATACAACTTGAGTTAAATCCCACTAAGCTACGAATGTATCACTAGTCACTACATAGTATAAAGCAAAGTCGCTTTCCGCTTCCCGCGTCTGTATGTCTGTATGTATGTTTGCTTATATCTTTAAAACTACACAACGGATTTTGATGCGGTTTTTTTTAATAGATAGAGTGATTCAGGAGGAAGCTTTATATGTATAATAACATGCTACCCGTGCGAAGCCGGGGCGGGTCGCTAGTTATTGTAATATTTTAACAAAACTCTACGGAACAGTTTTTGTTGAAAGCAACTCGCGCTTGTCTAAAAGCTGTTGACATTTATGTAATTGGATATAATATGAACTCTCATCATAACTTGAAATAGCTACTTACTGTAATTCGATGGTATTGGATTTAGATTACCTACGAGTACCACCTTCTATTTAATTTGCTTATAGGTAAATTCTAGGTAGTCTACATCTACTAACACTAATCTAATATTGATATTATAAATGCGATAGTAACTCTGTCTGTGACGTTATCACGGCCAAACCGCTTGGCCGATTGGGATAAAATTTCATATTGTACTGTTTTTTGTATGTTTGTTTATGAAACAAAAAACTGCTAGACCAATTTCAAAAATTATTTCACCTTTCAATAGCTATATTATCAGCGAGTAACATGAGTCATATTTTATTTACTAACTAGCTGACCCGTGCCCGCTTCGCTGGTCGATAGATAGTTTCACATCTGGTATTCCAATCTTCAAAATAAATTATAGCCTATATGTTGCCGAGGACTAAAAGCTATATAACAAAAGAATTTTCATCAAAATCCGTCCAGTAGTTTTTGCGTGAAAGCTAGACAACATACAGACAGACAGACAAAAATTTCAAAATATTTTTTTTGGTGTGTGTTACTTGTATGAAGACCCCTAGGAGTACATATTTTTTTTAGTTTTTATTAAATGTACAGAATTAAACTCTTCTACAGTTTTATTATATGTATAGATATGTATAGAATATTAGAGACGCTTTTGAAAACTGCAATATTGTAAGCCATCGTATCAAAAAATCGCATTAAAATCTAGCCTGAAAACTCCCTCACCTAAGATATGATAAAAATATAAGAAATATTTATTTAACAACAAAAATACTTACCACTTACCTACTTTCTCATACAAACTAACTAACTAGCGTAGTGATTTGGGTAGGTATCTTTATATTGCAATTTTAAATTTATGTTTTTTTTTACAAAAAAAATAGTATTCAGTACCTACATTACTTTTATAAGAGATTCTCTTTGACAAATCCGTATTATGTACTCATACATTCATTCTGACTGCACGGTCCCCCATCTTACTTTCTAATCTTAACACACATGTGCACTCCCAAAGGTACACGGTTTAATAACCACCCTGTAAGCCCTTGTGGCACAGCACTCGTATATTATACAATCAGTAGGATCACTGAAAAATTATATCCAGTAGAAAATTTAAAATAAGAGTTAACATTTTCAATTTTGAATTGGTTCAGTCTTTATATCGTGATTAAAAAGAAGAAGAAAGATGAAGATATATCCAAAGATATTCACAGACTTTAGCCATATATACATTACTAGCAGTTACATCTGCATTGATCCAGTTCCCGTGGAAAACTTCTTTATTGATTTTCATAAATACCATTCCGCGACTTCAATAAACATAAAAAAAATATATTATATCAAAATCGACCAGTCGTTTAAGAATCTATAACGGACACAGGTAGGTAGATTTTTTTTTTGGTTTATTATTCAGGTAGATTACTGTTTGTTCAAGCCAGTAATAATGTGGGTATGTAAGGGATGTTCACCCTAACGCTTGAAGTTGCAAATGACGGAGTGTTTGTGTTTCGGATCTAACTTCGTTTAAGGGGTTGCATACCCCGTGTGTGTACATACCCTTGAGATGAACGTGATGTAAGGTGAGTTTTTGTATTTAGAACTTTTTATGTAGGAGTATGATCATAATTTACGAGTGGATTTTTCTGTAGGGTTTATTTTCTAAAAAGTGATGATGGTTATCAAATTCTGTTTGTGATAGATGCATTATTTTTATTGTTTCTGAATTAAATTATTTCTTTATGTCGAAAAATATATCGACGATCCTCTGAATAGACCCTATGAGCACGAACCACAACTATTTATACAATACTTTTTGGATTGTAATTGTATCAGTTTTGATATGTGCGTAATACGTTGTTGATGCAATAGTGATTTCCCTGCTAAGGAGGATCTCTCTAGCTACTACGAAGGCAAAATAAAATTGGTTGTGTTTCGACCCCATTCCATCAGATCACGGTACAAAGTGTACCGTACACTTTGTACCCAGTTTCACTGCTCAAAAAACAATAGCTTATTATTTGAGTGCAGAGACATAATTTATGAAGAACATTAATTTTAAACGTATCTAACCCGAAAATTCCAATTTTACGGGTGCGAGTCCTTAAGGATTAGAATTCTCGGGTAACATTTAAAATTAATGACAAAAGTAATAGAACTTTGAGGGAATCAGGGCCGAGATGGAAATAAAGTCGAGATGGGATTAGTGCGATTTGAACACACATACTTAAAGTGTATGTATATAATAAATTCTATCAGTTATCTGGTTCCATTTATATTCAATTATTTGCTTAGTTTGAGACTAGATAACGCTGCGAGAATAATACTACTAATAATAAAAACTGACCAATTGCATGTCGGGCCACGCGTAATGAAGAGTCCCGTAGGTAGTTTACGCAGCTAACAACATTATACATTTTGAATGGTATTTGTGCTAAATTTTTATGAATTCTTCTCCACTTCTCCAGGTACATTTATAAGTTGGTCGACTATTACTAGTAAACTTGTAAAGCCTACTTAGCTGTGATAGTTTTAACAAGTACTTACCATAAATTTGCTGCGGACGGGCAGACAGACATTGCGAAACTATGGGGGTTAAATGTAGACTTCGGAACCCTAAAAAATTATAAAAACATCTGCCTGGTTGTCAACTATTCCAGTTTTATATGATTTTTGCTAAAATATTTTTGATACTATTCATAACAATGCATGCTTACCCAAATATACTTACTTACCCTCAAACAAATTTTCGTCTACTCTTCCGTAGACAAAACATTATACAATAATTTTCAAGGAGGGTGGACATCAGGCAGTTTTTAAAACATCATGCCAAAACTTCTACAACATGGATGAAATATTGTGGGTTGAACGGGTAAGCACTCTTCACATGTTGTGCCGAACCCACTTGAGTGGGATAAGGGCCGGCAGATGATGATGATGATGATGATGATCATAATCACGCCAACGGATTCCAATTCCCATCATTGTCTCTTTTTCATTTTATCGAAAAATCGATTAAAAACCTTTGTTAAATATTTTTCGGATCAGGATTGATTGGTGATCAATCAATCATAACCTAATATCAATAAGTATCGCGCTGCAGTCACGCGTGACATGTTAAATATTCAGGCTGTGACCGTCCAGCTGGCAAATCGATACAGCCCATTCGGACTGCCTGCAGCATACAGATGCGATTGAAAATATGGGTTACCATGTCAATATTTTAAAGCGAATGTTCAGATTCAATGATTTTATGGAACGAAATTTGTATCTATTGCTTTCTCAAAAAAATGTAATGTTTGAACGTGCCTCTGACTAATCTTTATGGATCTGAGCGCCTGGAGATCTGAGAGGATGTTTACCGTACTTGGGGATTACAGTCGTGATCCGTTTTTTTTTGTTAACGAATCAAACGTAAAAACGATCAAAAACAACGAAATTGACTTATACCATCATTTGACTAGTCCACTTTTAGACAGAAAACTGAATCACGCTATATTATAATAAAAAAATATATAAACAGAAAATTTGAATGTTTGATTGTTACTCAATCACGTCGTAACGGCTGTATCAATTTTAACGAAATTTTACAAATCGATAGATTATAATCTATATTAAAACATGGTATACTTATATTCCTGGTATTACCCAAATGAAGCTGCAGGCAGAAGCTAGTTTATTATAAACACCATCAGACATTAATATTCATCACATAGTGATTACTCACTCTGTTTTCTGCGTATCAGACATTTTCCTGTTGTTTTCGCTTGTATATTCTGTTGTATATTATTTACTGTATTAGTGAGATATGTAGGTCATAAAGTAATGTGAGGCACTTGACTGTATAATTACGTTTAAAAAATTAAAGAGAAATAGACGAAAATGTTTCGACCAATCGAAAAGTCAAGGAACGATATTAGTTTTTTTTATGTTTTATAAGGAACTATTAGTCCTATATCAAAATAATTGAAATAGGACCAACTTTGGATTATTCTCTACACAATATAAAAAAATCATCCAAATCAGATCATCAGGTTAAAAGATAAGGGCAGTTATACATAAAACAAACTACAAAAAATATACACGTCGAATTGAGAACCTCCTCTTTTTGCATTGGTTAAAAATATATTATAATGCTCTCAATCTAGACAGTCACTGGCAGTACCACAGAGATATTATGCACTATGAACACTATGACATGAACTACCTAGATGCCAAAAAAAAATCTTCTCTTCAATTCTTTAATTTCTACGCTATAAAGCATGTTGAATTCATGTTGAATTCATGTTGAATTACGCCAATTTCCGTCATCCAAGAGAAGTGTGACATATTGACAGGAATGCTATCACAGCACTTCCACTATTTTCTCAATTCCGTGTCAGCGCCGCCGCGTCGATTCGATAATCGATGTCAGCGCTCCCACTCGTCGGTTTGTGGGTTAAAGACCAAATATACTTTCAGACTATCCGACTATCAACATCGGTCAGTTTTTCTGCTCTATATAGCATTTTTGGTCTACAATTTTGTGTGCGTAGATCAATTTTTTAAATTTTTTTTAACTAATTAAAAAGAGTTATTATTCTCGTCTGCTCAAACTTAAGTTTATGCTTAATCCTTTCAGACGCACTTAAAAATGTCGAAATTATCGAATGAAATTTCAAATACATTAATCACTTTTTTTTTGTAAATAAATACAATAACGGAAACATAACAAATTTCGTTCATCACACGAATGTTTGATCTAGGTGGGAATCGAACTTTTAAGCTACAGCATAGAAGGCAGAGCTACTACCAACTGAGCTGTGTTTTGTTGTTTAGTTGTTAGTTGTTTTTTACCTAAAACATCAATTGATCGTATTAAGATGAAGTCAAGTCCCAAGTTCTTGTCATCTTAATAAATAGTACGTCATACCGTAGTAAAACTCCCTTACGTTGCTCATAAATCACCTCATTCTGGGGAAAAGGGAATCAAGCACGCCCCATCTCCTTAGACGGTATCCGAGCCGTTTGTACGTAATAAACACTTGAAAAAGCTTCACCCAGTTTTAAGCCGGCGTCGGTCGCCTAGATCCAGCGATAGAACTAACTTTTAAACGTTGTTACATCAAATTGACATGCTGCTTAAGTTTCTTAATATGATTATTACTTTATATAGTAAGCTTTGTGCATAACAAAAAAGATATTTTTTGGGGTTGGTAGAGATAAACATTTGTGTGATGAACATGGATGTTTGTACTGTGTCTGGGTGTTATAATGTAACTTATGTATGTAATTACAAAAAAAAATTAAGTAAAACCATATAGTTCCCATATTCCTCTAGTTCCTCTTTTTCATAAGCTTTACTTAATTTGGCTAGATGGCGATGAATAAAAATTTCCACCAATATTTATTCAAAAAAAAAACTTTACCATCACTCGTCTGACAGTCTGTCACAGCGAAATTGCTTCGAATTTACTGGACCGAAGTTGTAATTTCTGTGACCCAAACACGACCGTGTAACGTAAATAAACGAAATTTTAAATAATGGGATATTTAAAATATTTATTCGAGTTTGGGTATGATAGTATGTACCTACTGCAAAGTATTTGATTCTCATTACATATATGTCATGAAATTGTAGTGTAGGGCAAGTCCGAAGTCTATTAATGTAACTGTTAGGGTGTGTTTACTTGTTATTTGCTTTTAAAATATTTGAAAATGAAACAGGGTTACGACTATAATCTCCAAGTACCGTAAACAGAGAGCACTCAGATCTCCGGGCGCTCAGATTATTAAAGATGTCCATAAGGGTTACTCAGAGGCACATCTATTACATTTGGAAAATGCCCACATTTTGCAGTAGTCATTTCACACGTGATAGTTTGCAAGCCTGTCGCCGCTTACAAGAATAATAAGGTTTCTTTACAAATAATTGACTCTCTAGTTATAATGAAATGAGACGCCTCCTTTAGCTATATATACCGTAAATAACTTATCACCGGCTCTCGAACTCCATGTATGCAGCTGACGTGCTTTGCATGTCAATGTCACAGCATTGAATATTGTCAGCCGTGTCGCGTGTCGTGACGTAGACGTCACGTTTCTACTCACGTAGGTAGACGGGTGGGTATACGCGATAAACAGACAAGAGGTTACAGATTCTTTTAGTGTTTTCTTATGCCATGTATTTTTTAAAATAGTTGGATTAAAAAGCCGTGTTGGCCAAGTGGGACGTACCTAGACTTTCAATCCGAGCACGGCTGGGTTCAAATCCCGGCCGTGCATCAATAGATTTTTCTATTCACAAAAGAAAATATAGTGAGGAAAGCAGTTAGTATTCTTGTAAGCGGCAACGGGCTTGCACCTATCGCGTGTGGAATGCTAACTAATGCAAAATGTGGGCATGTGATAAATATTGTAATGTTTGAACACGACTCTGACTGCCCTTTACTTATTATACCTTTAGACATGTTCAAGGATCTCAGAGCCTGAAGATCTAAGAGGATGTCTACCGTACATGGGGATTACAGTCGTGATCCTATTTATATTTCTATTCGTTCTTGTCGGCGACGACCCACGAAAGAACATGAGCGTCAACGTATACGTCGGCGCAAGCGCGAATTAGGTTCGTGAGTTGGATAGATGTTCATACTATCGTATCGTGTCGCGCGATGTGATTCGCGACACATGAACATCTATCCCGCTCGCACTCGTAGGATAGGTTTACGTAATTTTATTTAATTTAAATTATAGGACAAGTACATTAATTACGCTCATGGGAGATTTGGATTGTTAATAAGAGTTAGTCCTACGAGTAGACAATAAATGAACCTAGATATCCTTATAAAATGTAACGTCATAAGTAGTTAAGTTGAAATTATATAATTTTTTACATATATAAGATTAGGCGAAAATTGTATTTTTTAGTATTAAACTGTTTCGGATATGGTATAATGTAAATACTAAATAAATAATAGGCAAAAGGTGGTCGACCGCAAGTAAAATTTAGGTAGAAAGTTTAGGAAATTAGGAACCAAATTAGGGCGCTTTCCTTACGGTCACGCCTCGCGGTATATAGGCGCGCGAGGTCGAGACCGAAAGTGTGGTAAATTTTTAAGTGTAACATATATACTACAAAAAAAAAAAAAAAAAAAAAAAAAAAAACAATCAAAAAATCAAAACAAAAAAAAAAAAAATAATATGTATCGTAAATACTATATGTATATAAAAAAAAAACAATCAAAAAATCAAAACAAAAAAAAAAATAATATGTATCGTAAATACTATGTATATAAAAAAAAAAAAAAAAAAAAAAAAAAAAAAACATTTACTTATAATTATATATATTTTAAAATAAACCTGTGTACATAGATATTTAGTTGAGTAGTTTAAGTAGTTGTAAGTAGATTAAATTAATTAGGGTGGCACCGCCGAAAGGCGACCCCCCATCACCCAGGGGTAGTTACCCCTGGAGTTGAGGTCAGGGCAAAACGTTTAAGTGAGGCCCTTCCCTAAATTTTAAATGTATATATTTTTAGTTTAGATGTTCCCGTGTGTGCCGAAAGTGTGCGCGCATAGTCAAGACAAGAAACAGTCAGGAAGTAATACTAGAAGAGAAAAAGTCAGGAAGTAATACTAGAAGAAGTCTTCAAGATCAGCTGTTCTATTCTAGCTTCCCGCTAGAATAGAACAGCTGATCCGGTCTAGGCTTAGGGCTTACGGTCGATCCCTTCGCGTCACCACACCACAAAAGAGGTTGTTTTATTGGATATCAAGCAGTAGGCAATAGTAGAGTTCATCTACCTCACGCCTCCCTCGTTAGAATAAGGACGGTAGCGCGCCAGTCCACCGCCGCAGCTGACGCAGCGCCGGCACAACCTTGAGCGGTTTAACAGCTGCTCGGTTCGCTCGTCAGCGGGCGCGTATATGTATAAGTCGGACCCGCAACGCGCTCATATGAGCGGCACGGTGTGTGCGGTCCGCAACAGTTCTAAATAACTGAAACCCTATCTCTAAAACAATATGTACCTATGTATATACTACTTCAAAAAATGGATACATGTTATATGTTATGTCTGATTCTTCCTTAAGAATATAAGAGGAATCTCTATCCACTATGCTTAGCGGTCACAGTCGTAAACTTATTTACCATACTTGACGCTTAAGTCGTATCAGTTTTATATTCCCGAGAATAGCATCTATGAATTGGTTAATAAGATTAGAAGCACCCCGTTCGCGGATAAAAATAATAGATCACAAATAGCATGTTTTATTCTCGGCGTCAAGTTTCCATCTCCATACATTATGGTAATGTGATTATCTACAGGCCCTCGGTATTCTCTCCATTCCAGTATTGTCATGTGGTATCATCGACCACATAGCCCAATAGACGCTTGATAGCTTCATTTCTTCAAACAAACAATTCTGTCAAAACGTTGAGGTGTGCGGGTGAGGGGAAGCGGTAAAATATACATTCTCATTGGCCAGTACAATGTCACAGCCCGTTACTAGGCGCGTCGTGAACCGCGCTCGGTGGTTTGCAAAGGACCTGTAGCCCATATGTGTTGTCTGACAGTGTTAGCCTTGCATGAATAGTCTAGGCTGTTTGGTTGATGTGTGGTATTGCTCTAATAATTGTATGGGTATTGTATTTTCCGGAACTTTTGTTAGGCTATTTTTTCATGAAAATAATGATGAGGTCGGGACAAAGGAGAGAAGAGAAAGGATTTAGGTACTACTTTTAGTACTGTATGTATTAGGGTTTTATACCAAAGTTTTTTGAGTGATATTCGAGGTAGGTTTTGAATGGACGATAGTAAAAATAGGATAAGAATATACATTAAAAAATCATAATAATCGGTCATACCATTTCGGAAGAGTGCGAACACACAAACACATTTATTATATGTATATTTGTATATATATAAAAAATATAAGTAGTATTCAATTTATTTCATCAAGTCAAGGTTTAAAGGCAAAACAAAATAAGGAAATAAGCAATGCAATTCTCTATGAATGATATTCTCTATGATGTCGCTCTGCCACTCGACAGCTAAATATTAATTTACTTAATCTGCACTATTTTATTTTGTGTAACATTTGTCTACTTTAATTATTTTTCAGCAAATAGTTATTTTATCTTTAAGTTTTATTTCTAAATCAAGTGTAGCGTGTGCTGCTTTTTGAATTTGTGCGGAGGCTCTTTAGTTATTGTTATTATTATTATTTTTTATTGTTGACGTACTTGAGTAGTACTTTTAATAATTATTCTTGTTTGAGCCTTCACCTTGTTCGATTGGCATCACACTGGAGCTCTACATAGCTTTAAGAAAAGGATCATTAAAAAAAAAGGTAGACCCCAACCGTTTGTTGCCTGATTCTTCTAGGCTTGGTCGCGTGGAATCGGCGTAGCTTCACCTAGTTCCTAAGACGTTTCAAAGTGATCCTTGTGATTTTATTGAAATAAATGATTTTCGAATTTGAATTTGAATTTGAATTCTACTAAATATTCGATTATTCAAATTTGGACGTCTGTCAAGGGTCTGCTAGTTCAATAATATTGTATAGTTCCTATACAAGCTAAGCTAGATAATGTCAGAAAAGTACACCAACATATAATTTATTTATTCAAAGTCGAGGCGCATCCCACTCTAGTTAAAGCAACACGACTTGTTTCCGAAGCCCCTCTGAAATGTTTGTAAACTGAATCACTGAAACTGAAAACCTTTGATGTGCGAGTAGTCACTCGTTCTTTATGATTCATTTCACTTTCTACCGTGTGCTGGAAGTTGGTAAGGTCAACATCATAATTGGCTATTTGACAAGATTTTAAAAAGCATTTTAAATTATTCAGTAGTGACTGTGGAACCCATATAAAAAATTATATTAGGTATTGGCCTTCCAAATTTAAATTAAATATTTTAATTGAAATAAACCGCAAAAACGCTCCTATAATGCAAATGGCGTCGCACTAGTTTCTGTGATGCCACATGCTTGTCAACAAGTAAACAAACGTAAATTTTTCAAGGCAGTCGAAGACATATTGACAAGCATGTTACGTCATCGTCGATTCGACCACCGTTTACCATCATCCTGACCGTTTTGTGTCACGTGACTGGCGTTTAATTTATTTTCAAGTTATTTTACTACATAACGCTTTTTGAAGGCATAATTTACATTGATTACTATCAACAACACTTTATTTTTTCATACTATCAAAAAGCCAGAAAATAATATATCTATAATTAATATTATAAATGCGAAAGTAACTCTGTCTGTTTATCTACTGTGACGTTATCACGGCCAGACCATTGGGCCAAGTGTGATGAAACTTCTTAAGGATATAGTTGAAAGTCATAGGACGGACATAAGCTACTTTTATTCCCCAAATTTTCTTTTGATTTTCAGGAAGTTCAATATTTTACGATAAAGTCGTCATAAATTGATTTCCTGTATCTACGCGAACGAAGTTGCGTGTTAAAGTTAGAACTTTATAAATTAACAATAAAACAAAAAACTCGTGATGATCGTCCTGAAATAAACGTAAAGTTATTAACTTAGTTGACTGTACATTTGTACAAGCAAAGCAAACACACGCGAAATGTGTTAACATCACAGCAGTTGTTTGAAGCCGATTGTAAATAGATAAAAGTTTTCTTTGAACGCTTTTAAGCTGTTTTGGCTGTATTGGCCTAGAAGTATTAACTTTCGTGGATTTGAATCCTAGTAAATGTATTTTTCATTCGAGCTAGAGTTCTATTACTACATCTATATCGTTTTAAAGTGTTTTTTGTGAATTAAAAGCGGCGACGAGCTTGCAACCTGTCACGTGTGGAATGCTAATTACTGCAAAATGTGGGCATGTGCTAAATGTAATGTTTGCACGTGCCTCTGACTAACCCCCTTAGACATTCAAGGATCTTAGCGCCTGGAGATCTGAAAGGACGTCTACCGTACTTGGAGATAACAGTCGTGATCCTTATACTTTTTTTTATTTCAATACTATTTTAAAATATGAGCTCACCTACTTACTCAACTGTTTCTATTAAACTTAAAATGAAATGTAGCTACTATAAATTTTCTACATAAACAAAACAACTTGTTTAACAATGGTTTGTTTGTAACACGTTGCGCTAAAGTAAATAAAGCACATTTTGCTGTGCGTCATAAAACTTAAAAACTTCATAAAATAAAATAGAAATCTTTTCTCGTGTGCGTTTTAATGCGCATTTCGTAAATATGTAATGAGTTATATAAAGTTGTCTCTGAGTTGTCCCGCGAGGGATACATGCTCGCTGGTGTGGGACGGAGCGAGGAGAAGATGTGATGGAGACGCACCTTATAAATACATAATTATGTTTCAAAAACTAAAAACAAAACCGACTTCATGTTGTAAGTCCAATACAAAATTTCAGTCCCTATTTTTTCACCCATAGAGATGATATTTTTATATCCTCCCAATAAAAAATAAATATAAATATATGTTTTGAAGTCAGTTATAAAAATGCTCACGACTGTAATCCTCAAGTACGACAGACATACTCGTAATATAAGATCTCCGGCTGCTCAGATCAGTAAAGATGTCTAAACGTAGTAGTCAAAGGATACATTTTGGTACATGCCCATATTTTGCAGTCAGTATTCCACGCGTAGTATAACTAGTTTTAAAACAATGTTAACCTACAAGTATTTTGTTTTTAGGGTTCCGTACCCAAAGGGTAAAAACGGGATCATATTACTAAGACTTCGTTGTCCGTCTTTCTATCACAGGGCTGTATCTCATGAATACAGATGATGATGATGAAGATGTTTTTTTACAGATGATATATTTCTGTTACCGCTATAACAAAAATATGAAAAACAGAATAAAATAAATATTTAAGTGGGGCTCCCAAACAACAAACGTTATTTTTTTGGAAAATGATACGAAACCCTTCGTGCGCGAATCCGACTCGCACTTGCCCGGTTTTTTTGGGTACCTCCAGTTCTTTACAGTATTTGCAATCAACTGTTAATTCTGTTCAGTGTCGTATTCTAACTATTCTTGTTATTTCTATTTTGGAATGAGGGGTCGGGGTGTCGGATAAAGGCCTCTTTCAGCCTTTTCAAGTATTTACAATTAGCTTCTATTTTGATCCAGTTTTGTAGAAACTATAAATTCACCTACACAATTTTGTGAAGCAAGCAATACTGAACGGTATTTATACCACTTCAAACTGTCAAAAAGATTTCACTCAACTCTGCTCAAAGCCTAAATGAGCTTACAAAAAATAGTCGTAAAGTGTTTGTGAGAAACACTCCTACTCCATACTTTTATGCCGCGTGCCGTAGCGTTACACGTACTCGTACATACGTCACGGGGATTTATAGCGCTTCTGATAGAGCGCCGCTTCTGTCCTCTAGATGCTGTTTCTTGAATAGCGGATTTTATATTACGGTCTTATTATTACGGAGAATAAGTACTCCAGAAACGAGTCATTGGAAACAATCTGGAAAACTTTAATGAACCATTTTTTATTATTTAATAAATAAATAAATATTTGTAGACATTTCACACGTAATATCTAGCCCCAAACTAAACAAAGCCTGTACTATTAGAATTAAATAACTTTTTGTAAATATATTCTTATGATACATTATAACACCCAGACTCAGAACACACATGTTCAGTTCATCCCATAAATGCCTGATTTGGGTGGGGATCGAACCCACAACCTACAGCACAGAGGGCAGAACTTCTACCAACTGTGCTGTAAGGCCAGTCTTTTGAATGTACATAATGGTTAAACTCATACATTATTATACTGTAGATTTATGGTAAGTTAAACATTATATTACAGCTAAACCAAAAGTTAAAAATAGTTTATTTGCTTGAACTCAATGTAGGTTACACAGATGATAATAATATTTTAGATTCAATTATTTTCTACTAAGATTAGCATGCAAATGTTTCAGTAAGTTAAAATTAATATTGTATTCTAATCAATATAAAAAAAATGATAACAGTAACAGGCTTAATAATAAAATAAGTAATAAATTATTGAAATCTATTTACCGACATCTTCTCCAAACATCGGCCCATAGAGTCGCACGTACCCGTACCTACTTGTAGATTTATAGCGTTCCTGATAGAGCGTTCGGTCCTCAAGTGTTTTAGCGATCCTGTTTATTTCTGCCGCAATTTATATCCGACGATAGCGTTTCTTCGATGGTGGCGTTTATCGGCACATTCAGATGGGGAGGGGGGGGAAGGGGTGCAAGGGTGAGTTTCGATCTACGCGGAGCTGTGCGGAGCTGAGCGGAGCTAACCAAACACAGCGCTCGACATTTTAACACACGAATATTTAAACGCTGTCATTTGTTTGCTCCGCACAGCTTAAACAGAGTTCAAAGTGGGTCCGCTCCGCTTGCGGTGGAAACCGGCCTTCATACTTGGAAGAAATTATGCCCATTTTTACCCAGACTTTTAGGAGTTATGAGGATGGAGCTAGCGGTGCTGAACCGATAAAGATATTTCATCGTGCTATGGCGTAGATTGTATCGCATCGTCGATACAAGGTGAATGATTGGGTTCGAGTTCCTCTGGAACATTTTGGGTAGCATTTAAAGTTATAAGAAATTAAACCATCTTATGAAATTTACTCTGCCATATACATATACATTAAGTACTCTACTTACTCATAAAAAAAAATTGGTTGAGGTAGTACCTAAGTCAATTGGTGGTGGTAAGTCAAAATGTTCAATTGGCATGACAATGTACATAAAGCACGTAAACAATCTCAATTGCGATTGATCGTCTCGGGGCTGTTTAGTGACATTGAAATACCGCAACGGCCGCAACCGCGCACAATTTATGGCATTAATGTTGTTTTGATGACGCCCGATGTCAATACGATGACCAGCAGACTTATTACGTAAAATAAAGCAATTAAACGCACTTAGCGATCAGTCGCTTGTTGTCAAATAATTACGTTTAAAAAACTAAAAATAAAATCGACTTCATGCATGTTGTTATAAGTTAAATTAAATAAGTCCAATACATTTTTTTTCTCCTCAAATTAATTGGGATCTCACGGAAAACACCTTTCAAATAAAAATAGAATCATCAAAATCAGTTCATCCAGTCGAAAGTTCTGAGGTGTTACATAAAAAAACAGTCGAATTGAGAACTTCCTTCTTTTTTGAAGTCGGTTGAAAAGTCGTATTAGTCGATAATTGTTCGGAGTCCGAATATAAAAACGATTAATATTTTACTTACCGTACTCATTTTAACCAACAACTTACAATTCGGCCAATACGCGAACTCCAGCCATTTGTGACGCGTGTTCAACCATCATTTAACTACCATTTTACACCATTATGTACAAACCAAATTATATAATTTCGCTAATAGGTCTAGGAATCCACCAATTATTTCTAGCTTTATGTATAGTTTAGTTTTGTTGTAAACCTGTTGTACGACTTGACGACACGCTTTTATTGCACAAATATAAAGCATCGACAAGCTTGCAACCTGCCACATTTGGTTTTAGCTACTGCAAAATGTGGTCATTGTGTCAAATGTAATGTTTGGGCGTGCCACTACCCCTTTTAGGGATTCAAAATGTGAGACGATAGGTAAGGTAAGCAATTAAAGTCATGAGTCAATTGACGGCCTCACAGCTTAGTTGGTAGACAGCGCTGTAGGTTGTGGGTTCAATCCCCACCTAGGAAAAATAAAAATATTTGTGCAATGAACATAGATGTTTGTTCTGTGTCTGGATGTGACTATGTATCATTAAGTATGTATTAAAAGAAAATTATATATAAGGATTCTATCAGTTCCATCCCATAGTACAAACATTGCTTAGTCTGGGATGAGTTGGCATTGTGTAAAATGTCCATCAATATTTATTATTGTATTTAAGAGGCTCCCAGTCGCTGATTGCTCTTTTTCGAAACGAAAAAAGAAATACTTCTGAACAAGCCACATCTCCTATTTTTATAAGTATATTACTTCAGGTTCCTACCTAGATTTCTATTAAGCTGAAAACATAATAGCAGAAACTTTTCACGATAAAGATATTATTTCAAAATGATACGTTTTAGAATTTATGATCGAAATATTTTATATACCTACTATTAAAATCAACTTGTTATTTATTGTTAAAGATAGGTAATATGTAGATCTAGATTTCTATTAGAATAGATTTTTGATAAGTAATTATACATAATTTATATCATTAATTTATTAGAAAAGCTATGGCGGACCACGCGCCGACGTGTGTTTGTCGTCATTGCAGCAGTCGGTAGGATTATTTATCGAAGTGATTAAAGATGGGTACATCTTTATTCACATATACTATACATTATAAAATAGGAGATGAGGCTTGTTCAGAAGTATTTCTTTTTTCGTTTCGAACAAAAACAATCGTCGACTGGGAGCGCCTTAATTGTTTTTGTAAAATGTAAAGACAAACTAAATCCCTGCTCCATGAGGAGTACATAATTGAAAATGATCAAGCAAGTACTACATGCAAGTTCAATCATAACCTAATGTGCATATCGCATGCGACTAATCAAGCAACTACAGCAATTGATTTCACAACAGGGGCCATACTACACGCTTCTAAAGTAATATCAAAACAATATTATTCGATTAATTTAATAATATGAGCACGTGTTTTGATGCGCATATAACTTTTTCGAGCAGAAAAATCCATTGATGCACGCCGGGCTTCAAACCCACGACCTTCGAAATAAAAGTCGAGATACTTCCCACTCGGCCAACGCGGCTGAGGGTAATATTGTTTTGATATTACATTTGAGCTTGTGGTACGACCCCAGCAACAGTTTCAAAGTAATGTAATTACCACGTCATGTAAACAAGCCGGCGATTACCGTGTGGTGGGTAATTACACTTACAAGCCCAATGCGGTAGTAAAACGAAGTTGGAGACATGAGGAGGTGAGGTGACTATGTGGCTATTTCCACTTTATGTTTACGTGAAAAGCCGTATTGGCCGGGTGAGAGGTAACTGGACTTTCAATCTGAAGGTCGTGGGTTTGAATTCCGGCGAGTATCAATAGATTTTTCTGTTCGAAAATTTATATGCGGATCAAAAAACAGGTGCTTGAAACGGTGAAGGAAAACATCGTGAGGAAATTAGCTAGTATTCTGATAAGCGGCGATGGGCTTGCAACCTGTCACGTGAGTTCGATTCCCACTAAGGACAAACATTTGTGTGGTGAACATAGATGTTTGTTCTGTATCTGGGTGTTATAGTTATAATACATACATTTACATCAAAAAATAAGTATTAAGTATTCTTATTCCCATTGTACAAGCTTTGCATAGTTAGGGGCTATATGACGATGTGCAAAATATCTACCAATATTTTATTTGTTTACTTGACTACTTGTACACACTAAGTATCTAATTACCCTGGTGAGAGGGGAGGTACTCGAATTCCAAAGGCAGTGTTTTCGTATGTGCGCATTAACACGTGTTTTAAACGGCAAAGGAAAATCGTGAGGAAACCAGATAGGAGCTTCGTTAAGACTAAAAGCTTATCCAATTTAGCTGTTCCGTATGTTACACGAAAAAATATACACAATCTATAGATATACAAATTAATCCCTATATCCCTTGGCCACGCCATAACTCGAGAACTGGATAATTATTTTTTGTGTTCGTTATATCCAGAGTAAAATTGTTAAATTCGAGAATAACAAAAAGTGCTTTTTTATGGGATTATTGAAATTTGACAGGACAACGTCTGTTAAGACAGCTAGTATTCAAATAAATTCTCAAGTCACCTCTATAACTTTTCTTAGCTCTACGAAAGTGTTTTCTCCCACAGAACTGCAAAAAGTATGTATAATACTTCCCTTCGCTAAATCGTAGTCGGTTAAAATCATTTGTTTTATAAGACATCTCGTAAGTTATCACGGCTTTTTATATTTTCTTTTATCTCAGTTCCCTTTGAAACAACACAAAAGAAGATAAAACGGCTAAGTTTCGTTACCAGTAAATCAAGTAAAACACTTGTTTATTTCTTTATGCCATTTTAAGGTCGATAAAGGGCGTTTGTAGTTATTGAAAGTAAGGGTTTCGTACATAATAATTACCTTTTAAAAAACAACAATTTTATATGCATAAATAATGTCCAAAGGTGTGTAGAATCACGCACAGTGAAGGTTTCCGAAGTGAAATAGGTAGTAGGTATTTATATATCGACTTAAAACTTCTTATTTACTGTATTTATCTTCTTATTACTCAACATTTTTGTTTTTAACAAAAGAAGAAGAGTTTTTTAACTCGAACTATGTTTTTGTTTATTAAACCTACACCAATTAAATCCAAAATAAATTAATCGTCATGTTGTTTTTATTTAGATTTTTAAAGAAATTATTTAAAACAAAAAAAACATGAAACAGGAATAGGTATGCAAAACTATAGTAAGGTTTTACAAAGCAATCATGTCACAATTAATTAAAAAAGCGCATATTTTGCAAATTCTTAACCGCAGAGCTGTTATAAGCTCCACAGCGAAGCGCAAGCCATTTTCAACTTTAACTCAAGTTATGTCAGAAATTTGAAATTGCACGCGCTTAGGTGCTAATTTTGCGGCCAAGAATCGCCTTAACATAACAATGAGCTTGTTAAACTAAAAGTGGCTAAGTTGACAATTTTGTGTGTAGCTTTTATGAACCGAGCCCGGCTACTAGTCCTAGTTGGCTGTGATCATTCTCCTTGTTTTATAATTATTTTGATCACTTTATAAGTAATACCATATTTGGTTAAGGCAGTACGTTTTACTGCAAAAATGTTCGTTTCGAAGTTTTACATTTAATAAACGTATATTGAAATTAATTTGTTTCGAAAAAAAATTGCAGTAAAATTTAAGTACCAAATAGTCTGCGAGTAAAAAACTTTGACTACGGTCTGACAGAGATGGTCAAACTAAATAAAGAGCTATATAAACTTCTAACGTTTTACTACAAGGATTAATTAAGGGATTAATTAAGTATTCGTAGTTTTAATTGAAATATGACCTAAAAATAATTGGGTATGATAATTCACAAATTGAGCACAAATTTCAAATACTGGTTTAGGTTTGTCAATCTTGAAGAACCCCAAAAATCCAACAATAAACATAAAAAAGTTAATTTGAAATTGCTCGCTGACATTGAAACTATTCAAGTAAATTATCTCTCCGCTCGAGTGGTCCCAAGACAGCTGAAATGCTGAACTACGAGTATTTCAGCTAAATCATACCTGTAGGTAACTTCTAATATTGGTTGAGTTCAAATGATTTTCGTGATGAGGTAAGTCTGTTTCAAATTCATTTTATCTTGAAATAGAACACTTGTGTAGTCTTCTTCTATATTTGAAATTTAAGGTCCTGAGTTTCAAAACTGCTGGTTTATTTTGTGAAAATCTATGATTTTCATAGCCATGAGCTATGAGAACAGATTAGGTACCTACATTTTAGATTAGATTCAATAATAGTTACTATAAAATTGGTATTCTGTAAATTCGACTGATATTTATAGCTATATTAGCTATGGCTATCAATATCATGGATTTTTAATAAATAAGCCAGCCGGTTGTGCTCCAATAGCATGTGCTTAATAAAGATGTAGGAAGATATTGTAACGAGTCTGACAGACCCTAGAACCAGAAATTCGAAGGTATGTTATTAGGTTAGTATCTTTAAGAAGCGCCGATGGACTTGAATGCTAATTGCTGTGCAAAATGTGGGCATGTACCAAAATGTATCTTACATTTGGATGTGCTTCTGACTACCCCGACTACGGAATTCACAAACTTGACGGGAGTTATAAAACTGTAAGTATGTCAAATAACTCTTACGGGCCTTTAAAAGCACGATATTGCTGAGGTATTAATTCCACTAGCAGTCACCTATTTAGTTACCGTACTGAAGGTTGCATAACTTAGCTGATCCATTAACGACTAAGGAAGCTACGTCACAAACGTTTTGCTGGTTAGTCGGACTCGTTTCCGGCGGAAAGTTGTTTGAATAAAAAAACAGGACATTTAAATTCGCAGTCAACTCCACATTCTCCCTTCTACTCCAAATGCTCTAGATGGGTTAAACTACTCATCATTACACACTTCAGCATAGCACAATCTTATCAAAATCTTATTTGTGTTCTGTGTGTCCCTAACACAGAACATTTTTATAAGGAATTATTTGCTTTGGTGTGTAATAAGATTTTTCACAAAAACCTATAAAAAGAGACTCAAATATGGTATTATTATGATAAGCCTAAAAAAGAGTTTTCAGTAAACACGTGTGAGATGCTGAAGTACGTTGCTAAATGTAGTTTCACTCTTTTCAACGTCCAATGAATTATTCACCGTTCGAAAGACCAATTGTTTACCTTCCTTCATTGTGTTCACATTTGACCACACACCTTCAACCGATACTCAGCCTTATTTCTAACCGCTTACTGATCAAAGTCCTGTGAAAGGGTTGCATACATATTAACGCCTGGATGTTAGGCCCATGATTTAGCTTAGCACAAAATCACAGAGGGATTCTATTTACGTAATACTTAGCAAAATATATTATCAATCTAATTATAATCATGTATAAATAATAATAATAATAATAATAATAATAAGCCCCCCAAAGCCCAACCTTACGTCCGCGCTTGACCATCTAAGCCACGTGGGGGGCGGACACTCGCAACAAAATAACCTAGCGGGTGACTAAAAAGGGCAATGGCAAACCCATCAACATGGAGAGTCGTAATAAGTATGTAAGTATAGGATCGCTTCCCGAGGGTGATCGTCGGGGCGCGCCTGGAGCCGATGCTGGGCGCTACAGCATGCAAGCCATCGGTGGCGGGGGTAATGGACGGCCCTCAGCCGGGGAACCCGAACAAAGTGAGTCCAACAGAAGGTATAACCTACGACCGCTGACTAGAAGCCGGAGCACATCTCGAACCGGCAAGGTCATCACGACCAAACAAGACGTGGGAGTAGTTCAGCTTGCCCCCATTGAGGAAGGGAGCCATCAAAGCCGAATTGATAGGGCTGAAGAGCCTCTGGAAACCCTATCATCTTTTTCCTCACTTTCATCTCTACCATCTTCTCCACCTTCTTACTTAAATTTACATTCTAAATCCTCTTCCCCTTCTTCTCTTTCGCCGATTTTTTCGGCCACATCTGGCCATGCCAAAAGACAACTTTCGACAGACGTCGAGAACAGCAATAGTAGAGCAGCAATTAGATCAACTGAGGATGTTTCGCAGGAGGCTTCGGTCATCCAACCTGCGACCACCAAAGCTGGTAAACCAAGAGTGCGCATGAAATGGAATACTGAATTGAATGAGTTCATCATGCGCACATATTTCTACGTAACCAATTTAGAAACAGATAGGACAATGTACTGTAAAAAACTTTTTGAACAGTTCAAAATAAATTACACTGACTTAGATATATCGTCACAAAGAATTGCCGACCAAAGAAGAGTGATTATTCGCAACAAACTTTTATCGGTAGATAGCATTAATAAAATAAAACATGACGTAACAGAACAACTTAGACTCGATAAGGAAATTAATATTATTTCAACACCATTAGTGATAGCATCGGAGTTAGAATCGGAACATAACATTATTACTCACTTAACATCCCTAAGTCAGTCTTTAGATAAGATTACAACTGAGTCGCCTCAAGAATCAACCATAGTGTCAAACTTTGATACCTCGACTATGCGGACATCTGATTCTGGCGATGTTCTGGCAACCAACCAATCCATGCAAGAGTTACTAGACCACCTTAAAACAGCTCTTGAGTTATACTCAGGGACTGATCCAACATCTAGACCAAGACTACCGCGCCTTAGAGAAAATAAATATCTATATAAATTTGTTCACGCTTTTAATCAAGAAGGTTTTTTACCCCTGACTCCAATTTGACACACATTCACACACTCGTATACTGTAGTGCTTTAGTTATTTCAACATTGTTAGGATACAAAATTTCTTTCGACCAGAGTAGTCACCCAAAAAAACCAAACAACGAAAAACCTTCGTGGCAAATCCGACTAGAAAATGACATTAAAAAACTTCGTGCTGATATCGGCAGACTAACACAATATATAAACAATAATAGACATTCAAATTTAGTAAAAAAAGTTCATTTAATTTTCGAAAAATACAAAATTCACTCAATTCATGAAAAGGACAATAAAAGACCGGAGGAGTTTTTAGATACATTAAAACAAAAGCTAACACTTAAATCTCAAAGGCTAGCACGATATAAAAAGGCACTACAGCGAAAATAAGACAACAAACTGTTCAACACCAACGAGAAAGGATTTTATCGAGCACTCAAAAATAATCCTATTAACAACACTAGTGAATTACCCTCTGAACAAGATCTTAAAAACTACTGGGCTACTATATGGAAAAAAGAAAAAGAGCACAATGAGCAAGCATATTGGATAAAATTAGAGGAAGATAATGCAAAAAAAATTGAACAGATGGAGTTTACAGAAGTGTCAAAATCAGATATAGAATTGATCACGCGGAAAATGAAGAACTGGAAAGCGGCAGGCATAGATGGAGTACACAATTTTTGGTATAAAAAATTTAGTGTGCTACATGAATCTTTCGCAAAAATCATTATAGATATCATTGTTGGTAATGAAGAACTCCCACCATTTGCAACTAGAGGGATCACATACATGCTCGCTAAAAGTAACAATACAGCTGAGCCCTCACAATATCGTCCAATTACCTGCTTACCTACAATTTACAAATTAATTACATCTTGCATCACCCGCAAAATTTATAACCATCTTAGTTGCAATAACGTACTCTCTGAAGAACAAAAGGGATGCAGACAGAATCACAGAGGATGCAAAGAACAATTGGCCATAGATTCAACCGTACTCAAACACGCAACCACCCATAACCGTAATTTACACTTAACATATATTGACTATCAAAAAGCATTTGACAGCGTACCCCATTCTTGGCTAGTTCGCGTTCTACAAATTTATAAAATAAACCCTGACATAATCACCTTCCTGGAGAATACCATGAGTACCTGGCGAACAACACTTTCGTTACGGAACAGTATTATATCTATCACCACAGATGAAATCTCGATCGAAAATGGTATTTTCCAGGGAGATTCACTTAGTCCTCTATGGTTCTGTCTGGCACTAAACCCACTATCTAACTTATTAAATAGCTCTAACTTTGGATACAAACTATCAACCAATGCCACCATCAGTCACCTCATGTATATGGATGACATAAAGTTATTTAGTAAAAATGAAAAAGACCTTAAAAAAATGATTAAAATAACAACAGAATTTAGTAATGACATTAATATGAAATTCGGTTTAGATAAATGCAAAACACTAAATTTACGCAGGGGCAAAGTAATTAGTAGCAATGATGGTGAAGATAATGTATTTAATGTGATGGAAGAAAATGAAACATACAAATATTTAGGTTTACATCAAGGTAGAGTTATCAACCACATTGAAATTAAAGCAGATATCAGAAAAGAATATTTTCACAGATTGAACGTGCTATGTAAAAGACCGCTCCATTCTAAAAATCTATTTAAAGCTATCAATACTTACGCCATTCCAGTGTTAACTTACTCATTCGGGATTGTTAAATGGTCTTTCACAGACATCAAAAAACTAGAAATAAAAACTAGAACTACACTAACTAAACACAACTATTTACACCCAAAATCTGCTATAGAGAGAATGACACTGGATAGGATAAAAGGTGGACGGGGACTTATAGACCTTAAAAATCTTTGGTTAGGGCAAATACAAAACTTGAGAACTTTTTTCGATGACAAATCTAATACGAGTAAAATACACTTAGCAATAGTAAATTTAGATAAAAACTTTACCCCAATAAACCTTAATAATAAAGAACTTCAATTTAAAACATCAAACGAAAATGAAAACGAGAAACTCTCCAGATGGCGTGGCAAAGAACTGCATGGAAGACATGTTCAAGATTTAGAACAACCACATATTGACCTGCAAGCTTCAAATAAGTGGTTGAAGTACGGCTCTCTTTTTTCAGAAACTGAAGGTTTCATGGTTGTAATTCAAGATCAGGTAATAAACACACGTAATTACAAAAAGTTTATCCTAAAAATTCCAAACAGCCAAAATGATAAATGTAGGAAATGTCACCGTCACCCTGAGACCATCCAACACATTACTGGTGCCTGCCCTAGCCTCACTCAAACTGATTATACACACAGACACAATCAAGTAGTTCATATAATTCACCAAAAACTTGCAATTAAACACAAGCTTATTTCTGGAAAACTTACACCATATTATCAATACACACCGAAACCTGTTCTAGAGAGTGATTCTTACAGAATGTATTTTGATAGAGCGATACTTACAGATAAAACAGTGCATAACAATAGACCGGATATAACACTAATAGATAAAATTAAAAATACCACTTACCTAATAGATATTGCAATACCAAATACACACAACCTTCAAAAAACAACAACTGAAAAAATAAATAAATATACAGAATTGAAAGAAGAAATTATACGAATGTGGCAGATGAATAAAGTTTATATTATACCATTAGTGCTTTCTAGTACTGGAGTAGTACCGAAAAACCTACTTCAGTACCTTAAAATCATAGATCTCCCGGAAAACATATATGTAACGATGCAGAAGGCTGCAATTTTAAACACTTGCAGGACTGTTCGAAAGTTTTTACAGGACGACTCCAATACCATACAAATCTAAAGTGATACTCACTTGGCTTAGGCCCGTGAGCTTCACTTATACCGAAATTCTATATTTCGAGAATTAATAACGCAATAATAATAATAATAATAATAATCATTTATTTGTAACTAAATATTTTTGAAGTACAGTATTATACTTAAATACACTATTCAAAAACAGAAGAAAGAAAAAAAAAATCTAATATACCTAATATTTTTTTTTTCTTTTTGCGTACAATTAGACATGGTTACAACATAAAAATAATTATTATGTATATTAGTGGTTAACTAGCCCCCACACTAGGATACCCTGTGTTGTGGGTGGCTAATAAATAGGATCACGACTGTAATCCCCAAGTACGGTAAACATACTCTCAGATCTCGAAGCGCTTAGATTCAAAATCAAAATCAAATTCTTTGAAGATGACGTCTAAAATGTGATGTCTGACTACCCCAGTTAGAGGCACGTCCAAATATTACGTTTGGCACAATACCCACATTTTGCAGTAGTTAGCCTTCCATACGTTAAAGTCAAAATTAGCGTAAACCTTAGCCTTCAAATTAGGACAGTTTAGTCTTTTTGTATTCCTTTAAATATATTACACGTGTGTCAACACCAATTTACATGTTGTTAGGTTGAAATTTCTTTATTCTACATTACATTACGTAAATCGAGCCTTATAACGTTATAACTATATCAATTTAAGACTGCTACAGTAAAGATTGCACTAATTTAGTCTTAAAAGTGAATAGAATAAGAGCGATTCCACTTTACAAAATTTTAGTAAGTTTTTTGCCAACAGGATCGCCACTTACTTTTGGGAATACATTACGAAACTAATATTACCTGTATAAATGGGAAAGTATGGGAGTTTGTATGTTTGTGGTTCAATGACGTCATAACGGCTTGATCTATTTTGGAAGGAATTTTGTTAATAAGTACATATTTGTGACCTTGATAGTACAGAGGCTACTTTTGATTTAGGTATCATAAGACAGCTGACAGAAGCTACCTTCTTAGATATTATATTTTTCACTGTAAGATGGGCCTTTGCAGGATGTTCTGTGGTTTTGATGAAAAGGCTATTCTTTATTGGAACTCATCTTTAATACAAATAAATATGAAAATAATATTTGATGATACGAGTACATTATTTAGTTAAGAATCCTTTGTATATTTTGCAGCTTTTGTGAAAACGTATTATTTTACGACGTACTTATTTATTAACAGCGTATTTTGTAAGGAATTTCCTTTTTTCACCTTATTTTTTACCTTGTGATGAGTTGAAATATTTAGCCAATGCTAATCTAGGTCTCAAACTAGGCATATCTATTTTTTATTTTCATATACATAATCTGTCACGTTTGGAATGTTAGCTAAAAAAAGGATCAGTAATAGTTTAATATTTGGACGT
Organism: Hydriomena furcata; assembly: GCA_912999785.1. Lineage (NCBI taxonomy): Eukaryota > Metazoa > Arthropoda > Insecta > Lepidoptera > Geometridae > Hydriomena > Hydriomena furcata. The sequence continues at coordinate 308,989 of OU538834.1, read as the reverse complement.
GCCTCTGACTGAACATCTTCAAAGATCTGAGCGTATGGATATCTGAGAGGATGTTTATTGTTTACTTAAGAATTATATAGTCGTGATCCTATTTTTATTTTTCATTTTAATTGGCTCGGCCATTATGGTTTTTTATTAATGAGTAGGAAACAAAAAGGGATGCTAAAAAGATACTTATAATCAACAATTAGTATGAAAATATTGCCCCCCGGTTGTCATAAATTACTTAGTATAGGCGTGATGAAAAAACATTTGCGAAATTAGGTTCCGCCCATGCTATAACTAGAAATGTAAGTATAATATTCAATCTAGGTCATAATATACCTAAAAATATATCAAATATCAAAATTGGTGTGATTGAGTAACACACAATCAAATTAATATGATATCTACATCTACACTACTTGTATTATTGTTTTTATCGGATAAACTAAAAAAATATTAGACCAATTTAAAAAAAAATGTAATATATTAAAAGTTACATTATCAGCGAGTAACATAGGCTATATATATTTATAATATAGATTCCCGAGAAAATTGCAATAGTGTATCAAAAAATAGCAAAATCTTCAAAGTCAAATTCAAAAGGCTTTTATTTCAATAAAATCACGAGGAACACTTTGAAACGTCTTAGGAGCTAGGTGAAGCTACGCCTGTTCCTCGAGACCAAGCCTTGGAGAATCAGGTAAGAAACACGGCTTCGTAGATACACCCGTGTGAAGCTGAAGCGGACCACTGCTATGCTAGTCACGTATAAAAGAATAGTCTAATAAAAAAAAAATAGGATCACGACTGTAATCCCCAAGTACAGTAGACATCCTCTGGGATCTCAAGGTGCTTAGATAATTTGAAAATGTCTAGAGGGGGTAGTCAGAGACACGTCCAAACCTTATATTTGGCACATGCCCACATTTTGCAGTTGTTAGCATTCCATACGTGACAGGTTGCAAGCCCATCGCTTATAAGAATAATATCTGGTTTCCTCACATAGTTTTCCTTCATCGTTTTAAGCACGTGTTTTGATGTGCATAATACATTTTTCGAACAGAAAAATCCATTGATGCACGCTGGTATTCGAACCCACGACCTTCGAAATGAAAGTCGAGGTAGCTTATATATTTAAACTAGCTGACCCGTGCCCGCTTCGCTGTGCGTAAGACATTTCTAATACCATCGTGGACTTTTTTGTAGACGTTTTTAAGGTGTACAATACTGTATTACATTATTTTGATATATCTCGTGGGGTTCAGCCAGCATTTGCAATGTAAGCGTCCTCATTGACAATTTATCATTTACGTGAGTAATTTCCCGTTGTTGTAATAATGTGTAAAAAAATGTGTTTATTTACGACATCACATTAGAAACCTCTAAAATTATCAGTGTTTCTCTACTATATTATGCATGTATTATACATATAAACCTTCCTCCTGAATCACTCTATCTATTAAAAAAAACCGCATCAAAATCCGTTGTGTAGTTTTAAAGATATAAGCAAACATACATACATACGCGGGAAGCGGAAAGCGACTTTGCTTTATACTATGTAGATAATAGCTCAACCTCAATCCTTTTATTGATGAGAGGATTTTATAATAGGATGAAATGTTGTGGTACTAGCTTGGACATGTACAGTGGTTATATTTTGGTTATCTGTCAGTATAAAGCTCTCAGTACAATAGGCTTCGGTTAGATAGATAAGCCACTAATTACGAGTTGTGCTAAACACCTGTATAATATAATACTCATGAAAATAGTTGCAGAGATTCTATATTCATTTTGTATATAAAAAGTATTAAATAAATTAGATTGAAACATTAAAATATTTAGATTTTTTTTCTAAAATATTTGAAAGAAATAGAAATAGGATCACGATGTAATCATAAAATATTTACGGTATATATCTACTCAGATCTCCGATTTTTGAAGATGACTGAACGGGGTAGTTTGAGGCACCAAACATTGTGTTTTGGCACATGCCAACATTATAAGGTAGTTAGCATTCTAGCTATTCTAGCTTGGTCGTGAGGAACACCTAGCTCCTAGGACGTTTCAAAGTGATCCTTGTGATTTTATTGAAATAAATACCTTTTAACAGTGATATTTATTTCAATCTGGTTAAATACTTTTTGCGACGACCATAAAAAAACTTTCAAAACTTCAGACTGTGTTTTGTTGATTTAATGGAAAAAATCCGAACCCTTTCATTTGAGGTCATCATTGCGTCTTTTATGACTCGCAGCAATGCGAAGGCATTTTGGCATTGTTTAGTAGTAAAAGCCATACTTAAAAAGTCGTAAACTGAACATTCTTCAAAGCCAAGCTATTTTGTTTGGAGCTAGGGATAATTTAAGCAACCTAGAGGGTAAAACTGTACCTTAAAATGAAGCTATCTTATAAAAAAATATACTCGTCAAACTGAGAACTTCTATTTTTTTTTCGACGGCTAAATAAAAAAACTGCATCCCACGGTTTCACCCACGATACTGTAGCTCCGGAGAATATCGCAAACAAACTTTACCTCTAGGTATCAAATATTATAAACTAGACTAAACTATTATAACTAGAAGCTCGCCTCGGCTTCGCACGGGTGGTACCACCTACTAAATAGTCCGAACAAAGCCTAAAACATTTGGTTTGGATAGGTGAGCCCGTTCTTGAGTTATAAAATTACAACGAAAAGTGGCATTGATTTTTATATATATAGACTAGCGACCCGCCCCGGCTTCGCACGGGTAGCATGTTATTATACATATAAACCTTCCTCCTGAATCACTCTATCTATTAAAAAAAACCGCATCAAAATCCGTTGTGTAGTTTTAAAGATATAAGCAAACATACATACATACATACAGACGAGGGAAGCGGAAAGCGACTTTGCTTTATACTATGTAGTGATAAGAACAATTTTGTAAAACGCATTATTTAAGAAAACTATACATAAAAATAAATAAACTAAAGAAAAAAAAAACCGGCCAAGAGCTAGTTGGACACGCTCACGAAGGGTTCCGTACCATTATCTATAAACACGACAAAAAAACACGTTTGTTGTATAGGAGCCCCCTTAAATATTTATTTTATTCTGTTTTAAGCTATTGCATAGCTTCTATCGCGGGCCTTGAGCGTGGAGACCGAATCCAGAAATTTCGTAACGAAAATTTACACAAAATTTTACGAGACACTCACACTCACGCAATATGCGTGAGTGTGAGTGTTAGAGATTTCTCTTTTTGGATTTCAAAAAATCGATTTTTAAAAAATCGATTATGTAAATTACACATATAAATCGATTTTTGTAAACTAAGTTTTCCGAACGCGAACCGAATCGTTCGTTGGCCATTTTCCCGGACGTGAACCTACATATAGTCGCCTCCCAAACGGAAACCGACTCATCGGTCTTGTCTCCGAACGCAAACCGAACCATTGATCGTTTTTCCGAACGTGATCCGACCAATAGTCGCTTCACAAACGGGAACCGACCCATCGATCGTCTCTCCGAAAGCGATCCGAACCATATAATTAGATTTTTTGGAAAATCGATTTATTTGTAGGGACAAAAAATCGATTATTAATTAATAGATTTTTTTCAATCAATATTACATCCCTATGACTCATGTCATGCCTGCTTAGAGTCCTCGCCACCACTCATGTCCTGCGACGAAAACCAAAACTAAATTTGACAGCAACGCCATTTTATCTCATGTCAGAGTGCTCGATGAAATTAGCGTCCATGGTTTTTCCCAATATTTTCTTGAAATCTGCGTGAATATGTCGCGTAAAGTGGTGAAAAGTGCAGCTCGTGAAATGATTCATAAAGTAAAAGAGTTTTGTGAGTTAGAGCAGAGGAATAAAGACGTTTTGATCCCTTTATATAATATACAAAAAAGAGTCGCTGCCATGACAGGTAAATTTTAGGGATACCAGAGTATAAGTTTTTTTCTAACAATAGGTAAAATATGACTAAATTAAAACACTAATTAAATTATTTTGTATTTTAGGTGTTTCAGAGAAAACGGTATCTCGAATTACGAAAGAAGGAAGAGTGGCAGCAAGCACTTCAAAAAGAATTGTAATATTTCAAAAATGATGGACTGGTAGATGAAGAAATAGAAAGATTCATAATTCATAATATCAACAGCCAGTGATAGCGACACTGATTCTGATCATGGCAGTGAATTTCAAGAGACAAGTGACAGCGATATGTCTGGAATGCAAGTAATAAATGATGAAGACCATAATTATTGTATAAAAATAATTTAATAAAATTTACCTATATCGTGAAACTAGGTTGATTTCATTGTTTTCCTACATAACTACACTACTATTACAAAGAGATAAAATTTCTAGTTTTATATTTTTGTTTGTACCGGATAAACTGAAAAAATATAGGACCAATTTAAAAAAATATTTAATCTATCAAAAGCTTCATTAGGAGCGAATAACATCACTACATAGTATAACACAAAGTCTCTTCCGTTGTCTGTCTAAAATTATAATCGTAAGTACAATAAATAAAAATAAATAGAGATCCCACGAAAATAGCAATAATATAACCAAAGAAATAAAAAAATTGCCTATATTCTTCATTATTACAACTGTGCGAAGTCGAAGTGAACTGCTAGTAGTAAATAGTTTTAAAATGTAAACATTAGTTCACTCTCCCTTTTAGTGTAAGGGGTAAATTATGGCTATCTTACTGGCATCATTATAATAGGCGATTGCGACGCCGCGTCTAGCGGACTTGAGTGGTGGCGCGGACTCTAGAGTGATTTTCGCATTCCAGCGCCATCTAGTTTCATTTGATGATACTACGTTATTATAGGTGCTTTTCGCGGTCTCATGCGAAAGCTCGGGGTTTGAGAGGTTCGCAATTCCGCTGGCAGGTGGCGCTATTTTACCACTATCGGTAAATAGGTGGTACTTCACAGACATGATCGACTAAAAAGTTTGAAATTGAATTATTGAATTCATGTAGTTAGGTAAATATCGAATCCTGGCCGTGCATCAATGGATATTTCTGTTCGAAAAATGTATATGCGCGTTACACGTGCTTATAACGGTGAAGGAAAACATCGTGAGGAAACCTGTTAGTATTCTTGAAAGCGACGACGGGCTTGCAACCTGTTACGTGTGGAATGCTAACTACGTAGTTAGGTAAATAGGTAGGTTAAAGATTTTGACATCTATCGATGAATAGCAGAACTTTTAATGACTTTTTGAAATATCACGCTTGTCTCTTTAGTTTAGCAACTCGCCAATAGGTGGCATTGGTTGTATCGGCGTTACTGCGCATGCCTAATCCCCCTCTTCCCCCGCAATCTAGGGATGTAAAAAAAAAAAAAAAATTTTTTTTTTTTTTTTTTCTTTTCTTATCGGTCACCACGCTCAAAAAGTTGAATATCAAAGAAAAACAAAGGAAAAAAGGATAAATAAAATAAATAAATAAATAATTATAAATACATAAGTTGATAAAAAATGTTATGCAATAGCTTTACCGCGGCAGTCTCCGAGTGCCACACGTCTTTTTTGTATTTTTTGTAATAGCAGCAAAAGAAATACATAATCTGTGAAAATTTCAACTGTCTAGCTATCACGGTTCATGAGATACAGCCCTGTGACAGACAGACGGACAGACATACAGACAATACAGACAAACAGACAGACGGACAGCGAAGTCGTAGTAATAGGGTCCCGTTTTTACCCTTTGGGTACGGAACCTTAAAAACAAATAAGGTATTATAATTTGGAGCTAGAACATTTTACATTTTCAAATGACAAATCACTACATAGTATAAAGCAAAGTCGCTTTCCGCTTCCCGCGTATGTATGTATGTTTGCTTATATCTTTAAAACTACACAACGGATTTTGATGCGGTTTTTTTTAATAGATAGAGTGATTCAGGAGGAAGGTTTATATGTACAATAACATGCTACCCGTGCGAAGCCGGGCCGGGTCGCTAGTACATTATAAAATAGGAAATGTGGCTTGTTCAGAAGTATTTCTTTTTTCGTTTCGAACAAAAATAATCGTCGACTGGAAGCGCCTTAAATGAACCCGAAAGTTTGTGAGGATGTTTGGATGTTTGTGCTTCAATCACGCGAAGCTTCTATCTATCCTTCAGCGAAGCTTCTAAAAGGAAAATAAGGTCAGGCGTAACTAAATATATAAATAATTTGAATTCTCATTCTAATTCTAATCTTTATATGTGAAACACAGGTAATATAGTTCTTACAAAATGTTTGGACACTGTGATCTGCGTTAGCGTACAAACGTTTTAGAATAGAATAGAATAATATTTTTTTATTTCGACCAATAAATACAGACAATAACATAATGATTATAGGATAAGAAAAATTTACAGATGTTGTGATTGAAATAAAGCTACTATTTTTAAGTTTACTTGCTTATACGATGACATGCTAACAAGAATTATGTTAAATGTAAAAGTTATATTAAATACAAATCAAAATAAAATAAATATCATTGCTAATTAAGTAAAGATTGAAAACAATGTCAAATTAATCATAATTAATAATGTCTAGGTAATTAATAAGAGACAAATGTTCGTATGATCTGAGGCTATACTACAAGTTTTTAAAGTAAAATTAAAATAATATTACTCGAAGTGCGAAAGTGACAACGCTATATGAATTCGTATGCGTCGTCACTTTTGCAACGTGAGCAGTATTGTTTTAATATTACTTTGAGCTTGTGGTACAGCCCTTGTAAATACTTATCCCGGGATAAATATTGTTATATTAGAGTATGGGGTGTTATTTACTTAGCAATTTAATTATTATTTTTGGTTCATCCTAAATTGCGTACATAATTAAAACGTGTAATTTTTGCTAAATATTGATTGGTTTATGTTTGAGTATGAAATAGGATCACGACTGTAATCCCCAAGTACGGTAGACATACTCTCAGATCTCCAAGCGCTTAGATCTTTGAAGATGTCTAATGGGGGTAGGGGTCCATAGCCGCTTATAAGAATATTAACTGGTGGCCTACTAAGCTTTGAGTATGAATAAGGAAGAAAACGTATTTTTTCAGTTTAATCAAGATTAATCTCATTGCTTGGACGGGAGTGTAAAGTCAGCATTAAAAACACTTTATCAAAAATGCGCTTCATTAGTTCACTAATTTTCTTGGGTAAAAATATGTACGAGAATATTTACCTTTATTCAAAATAATTTATAAGATCTTTCGACACAGCCAGGTAATAATTACAATGTTGTATAAATTAGTAGGTATTGTCTATCTATTTAGCTTAAAAACTCGTGTAAAATCTCTTGTCTGTCTATAAACCTGTCTATCTGTGATCACGTCCAAGTCGCTGGGCTGATTGTGATGAAATTTCATATAGAGATAGTTTAAAGTCTTGGAAAAGACATAGGCTACTATTTAAATAAAATACCCTCATTTTCAGAAATTTTAATGTTTTACGATATAGTCTAATCGAATAGTCATTAATCGAATCAATAAAAGCACTCTGAGCTTGCGCGGACAAAGTCGCGGGTAAATCTCTAGCAATCCTAATCCTAATAATATTATAAATGCGAAAGTTTGTGAGTTTGTATGTATATTTTGTTCCTCAATCAGGCCTAAAAGACAAACGGATTAAGTTGAAATTTGCTGTAGATGTAAGATATAATGCCCGAATAAATAATAGACTTTAAATATGAAAAACATCCCCAAAAAAATAAAAAACGCAAAAGGGATGATTTCTGTATAGATGGCGCTGATGTGCAATAAATCTGACATCACAGACTAAAAACATTCAGTCTTTTCTATTCGATTATTGAAATTTGACAGGACAGCGTCTGTCACGGGTCGGCTAGTACTATATAAACGCAACGCTAATATCATGTCTTATAAAATCTACGTATTTCATAATTTTTTTGTCATTTTTATTCTGCAGTCTTATTTATAGATAGCACAACTCTTTTGCAAAAACAGATTGATCCTATCAAACACTCCTATCCTACATTCATTTTGTTCTCCCTCAGTTACTAAAACGAATACATCACTTGCATAGAACTGAAACTCGTTTGAAAAATGGCGATATCTTCGAAACGAATGCGGCTGGCGCGCTTCGAATGAACATCAATTGTATTGTAGGTCGTTATGAATAACAATACTCCGATAGATCAAGTGGGGTACCCGTCGAGCAAATTTGCGATACTGCTTGTGCCCTGACTTCGTTGGTAAAGTGATTTATAGAGCTTAATCCTACTATTCCTAATAATATTATTAAGTGAAAGTTTGTGAGTTTGTTTGTATATATATTTGTGCCTCAATCAGGCCTAAACGACAAAACGAATTTAGATGAAATTTTCTGCAGATGTGCGAATGCCCGAAAAAAAAATAGACTACTTTTAAATACGACAAACATCCCCAACATGATTAAAAACGCAAGGAATGATTTTTGCACCGGTGTCAAAAAAATCTGACATCAGTCGTCATAGCAAAGTGCGTTACTCTATGCTATTATTTAAATTTGGACAGGACAACGTCTGTCAAGCCTCGGCTAGTAATATTATAAATCTAAAAGTTAGTAAGGATGTTTGAGCCCCAATCACACCCAAACGAACAAACGGGTTTGAATGAAACTTAGAATATACAATATACATAGCTTAATTGTCCCGGAGTAGCTTAAAATGATCATTTTTAACCAAGATTACCTGGAGGGTACGCGAGATGCCGCGGGCGAAAGCTAGTAAGAAAATAACCGCTGTCAAAATTACATTTTCTTTTGACAGTTACAAAATGGGAATTTGACAGTTGAATCTGATTACGATGATCATTGAGCTTACGCTTTAAGACTGCATATCAAAGTACCTAAATGCCTTAATTGCGACAAAGCCCTTTGTTTCTAACGTTAAATAAATTAAAAAAAAATGCCTTAATTATTTAAGTAACATAAATGACAACGACTATCTACCCGCTCAGATATCACAAAAATGACATAAATATATACCCAGTTAGATAACATAGTTTTACATCCGTTGCTCGTGAATTGCCAATACCTTTTGCATTTCTTTAACATTATTCAGACGTAAAGACAATTTTCCTCTTTGCCAGAAAACATCTATTTTGAACAGACAGATATTACAATTCAGTGTATTGATTTAGATTTATAAAACGCGTTTGGCACGCGCGTATTTATTGCGTATATCGGAAGCACTAATGGACGCAGTGCGGAGACATGCAGTAGCATAAGTGATATTTATGCAAATGAATGCCAAATGAAAGTAATCGGTTTAAATATTTGCTGCATTGCGGCCAGAATGAGGTCTGTAAATCTTGGACAATTTTATTCGGCCAAAAGCCGAACATTTCGTGCGAATATTAAATTTTACAATAAAAGTGATTGATGATGATATTGTCTTGTTTCTGATTGCGAAAAATAAGATAAGAGCTTTAGTGTTCCTTAAAGAAAACAGGTAAGTACGAATTTAATAAGCTACCTACTATAATAGTATCTATTTAAGCATTCTGGTTCCCATAGTACAAGCTTTGCTAAGTTTGGGGCTAGATGACGATATGTAAAATGTTCAATTGGTTTTGTTTTTGTTTTAACATATTTATTTATTTACTAAAATAAATAACTTAACTAATCTTTAAGTACCGACAATTATTTTGATGTCGCGCACGTGTACAAATATAATTCATAATTATTAATTCCATGAAACTTGATGATGATGATAAAAATAAAGTCCAGTGATTCAATTTAAGGTAAGCCTAATAATATTTTAAAATGTGTTAACATTTTAGTAGCTAATTAAAATAATTTAACAAGACCGAAAACCCGCAAACCACAAAAATATTGGCTTTATTTTCATCGATACTTTTCATCATAATTATTCCTGGTTTTTTAAATGTCATCATTATGAGTCGCGATAAGTTTCTTATGAAACTATATGTTTCTTATACTAGCTGGACTCGCGACAGACGACGTCCTGTCCAAACTTCAATAATCGCATACAAAAAAGCACTTTCAGACAACTCCTAGTTTTTCACTATGAATTGTACTGATAAAATAAATTACGAATTTTGGTAGAATGCGTGTCATTCATTAGTCATACTGCGTTGCTATGACAAATGTTTTTAGTTTGTGATGACAGATTTGTTGCACACTAACGACATCTATACAGAAATCATCCTTTTTCGTTCATTTATCATTTAAAGGTTGTTTTTTCGGATTCTAAGTAGGTACCTGTATTTTGTAATCTGATCTTTTATCTACATTTACAGTAAATTTCAACTTAATCCGTTTTGTCGTTTAGGCCTGATTAAGGAACAAACATACACACAAACTCACAAACATTTGCATTTATAATATTATTAGGTTTAGGATAAATCAGTCGCTTCAGTCTCTCTTCTCAGTTGTTCCTCCATTCCTCAAAGCGTCAGTACCTAATCTCAAATCAATTTTATCCAAAATAGTTTACAATAACTGTATTACAACACAAAGTGTGGTTTAAGAATATTATAATTAACATCAAATTTAATATAAAATTGAATTTTCCGATTCCATTAATTACACAAATTATGAAACCACGCACTCGTAGTTTTTAATATTTAGATGTTTGTTTTTGTTTTGTTACCCAATACTACGAGTACATTATTAGGTTTTTACCGAACTAGTATTTTGATGTGTACAAAGGCAATGAAACCCTTTCATTTACTTTTATGGTTATGCATTTTGTAGTTGGTACCTAAAAAAAAACTTTACCAAGACTCTTCCTGGTGACTTACTTAGGGTAACTTGACCTACTGCTTTAATGTAGTTCACTGTGTTCAAAATTCACGTTCGATCTCTTCGGTCGCAAAAGGAATGCGAATAAGACAATATTGCTAGCATTTGACCTGCGATATTTGAACCATTTGATAAAATAATATCGGATATCCAGCTCTTGCTCACGCCTCACTTGTTTTTCTACGCCTGTCTCTTTCTCTCATACAAAGCCTAATAATGGAGAGGATTATAGTGTGGAATATTTTGTCACTACAAGTTGGAGTTTAATGGAAAATGAACTTTTTATTGTCGTATTTAGACTTGATAATTCGATTGTGAGCCAGTTTGCCAAAACTAGGGTGTTTGTTTACCAACGACAATATCTACATATCCAAATTGCTCCATTCAGATACATTTTTATGTCATTTTGATCCCAAAAGTTGCTTTACGTCAAAAATGTCCATAAGTAAAAAAAATGGCAATAAAAAATACCCTTCTATCAACACAGTTGTCACTATTACAAATGTGTTGGAAATATCTTTGCCAATAACTTTCGTTTATATGGCTGGTGAAAGGGTTGTGTACCTACCATTAAAAATAAAATAACAAGGAATATTTAGGGACTATGAATTTATTTCTTCCCTTTTACCAAGTCGTACGAGATAAAAATAAGCTCGTCTAATCATGTTCAATTCTGTTTTTTCTATCTGTCTGTCTATGGTATAGCTATAACAATACGATAAGCAAAATTGTTGGCAGACGTTTAGACCTTTTCGATGGATTCTTTTATTTGGTACCAACGGGTTTCTTTGTGTAGATTGATTGCGTCGGCCGATTTACTGTTTGAGCGCTTTGAAGAGTATGTTAAACGTAAAAGATCACAATGAATGCAAATATAAGAAATTCGAAGTAAAATTCTAGTTTTATTTTTAAACAAAACTATTGATTTTAAAGACTCTGTTTAAATACTAAACTGTTTATCGTCCGAAGTCGGGTAATAATGCTTTTTACGATCAGTATTTTGTAAATATTATCATAAAATACCTAGAAATTATGTTAATTTGTTTAATAAATATCACTGAAAATTCAGAAATAATACTTACCTTTTTTTATGAAACAAACGCAAGCGCCACTGTTTAATTACTGGGCAAGCCGTAGCATGATCAGAGCATACAAAAAATACAGTATTATTGACTAGCCAAAACTTCAACATTAACGGTTGATTAAATAATGGCTTTTCAGTAGGTCAATGCTTTTCAGCCTTTATTGTTATTTTTGACGACTATTTATGTAGTTGAGAGTTAAATGTTAAAAATCTTTGAGATACTGAGTTTTTCCCTCAATGTGTAAATCGCCTAAATGTCTAAATTGGGTCATTTACCTCAATTGGTAAATTAATGTAATATTTCAAGAGAAATCACTCATCTTACTGTTTAAATTACTGCTGAGTAAAAATTACAATAATTGGTCTCTTTGATGTTCTTAGTCGTCGTAAGTAGGTATCGATTTGAAACCTCAAATTATTATGAATTTTCAACTAGGTACTAAACATTGTAATTTACAAACTAGTTAGGGTAAGAGAACTGGTTGTGGGCACTATAACTAAAATTTTCAAATAAACTTTTATTATTGAAACGGTTACAGTTTATTATTGAAAAAATGGTTTTTAAACAAAATAGAATGGAGTATTTATCTATCTCTTAAGGTTAAGCAAAACTTTCGCATCTATAATATTATTAGAATAGTAGGAAGTAGGATAGGATAGTTCATAACAAAACTCTCCCGCTATCTTGCTTATCTAAACTGTCAGCAATTTTTTTTTTAAACTTATTAAATGTTGATAGATTATATTCGATTTAAAACCACGCCAAGAAACAAACTTTATAACTTCGGAAAGGGGTGCGCAAAATCGTTCACAATTTCACAGTTTGTAGGTAGCTCATACCTGTAAGAAACCACGTCTATCGGTAAATATTAGAGGTGGTGTGAACTTACTCGACCAGGTTTAGGCGTACGAATACGTACCAGGTATGACGTCACGGTTTTTACTTTTAAGTATATTGTACTTCAAAGTATTATTATACTTGTAGCAAATACTTTCAAAAATTCACTGCCTAGGGTGGGTGGTGATGGCTTTGGGGCGCAATCTCTTCAAAAGTCGAATACATAAATACCTGGTTTATTAAACTGGTATTTATGAGACGTAGTACTTGAAAACACGAGTATACTACCCACCTCTAGTAAGTATCGGGCCGAAACTAGCCTAGTCATAGTACAAAATAGGTTATTTTAGCGAAGCGTTGCGGGTGACGGTTGACGCAGGCACAAAGCGGACATGTTTTTGCTTCGCCTGGTGGTGGTGCCGGTTATTTTAGGCTCCGCTAGCTTTGTAGCCCCACGGCTCCAAGAAACAAATGAACCACGCCTATCAAAAGTTTTAATCACAAGGTAGAAATAATTACAAGATAATTATCAGTGTTTCTTCAGAGAGAAATTACGACCTGATGATAAATTTGTTCATTATTGTATCAATGTGAACGTGTGTTAATCTATTTATGTATCTATCTTTTCTCAGGGAATAAGGTAGTATAAGTCGAAGTTAGGACGAAACATTATAAAACTCTTTTACTGTGAAAACTAACGAATTCATAGTGGATTTCATAAAAATCCCGTAAACAATTGAATGAGAATGGGATTCAAAATTAAGGTTCAAAAAACAACAATTATCTATAACTATAGATTTTGACACGGGTCGTTATCACGTAATTACCTTTAAATTTATTTAATTTAATTCTCTATGATGCGATACGGACTACGAGTGTCTCCGTGAAGGCATTCACTTCTATAGCTACAAATTGTTCACGACTCGCTTCACTCGCCAATTAATTTAATCAAATCATGTATTGGAAGATGGTGAGTTGTTCAGTAGTATCATGTGAGTACAAGTAACACATAAAAAAATAAAAGTAATGCGAAGTTATGCTTAAGATCGGAAGATTTTTCATTTCAATGCATGTTTTCTTTCTTTACTCCATTAAGGTTCGAAGTAACATCTTTGTGATACAAAATGTATACTCTTCGGCCTCATACAAACCTATTCCATCCTTTTCCATGCTTATTCATTTTAGTACTAACTTCGGATCTATTTTTTGTAGCTAGCTGCTGGAATGTGACATTATTAGGTCATCATTATCTTCATGACAGAGATGCAGAGTTATAGCAACCAGGTCATAAGTGTGTGTGTGTGTATTGTATTTGAGTCTTCATTCGCTTGTGTTTGATTGTAGCTTCTCGTATGTTATAAAAACTGTTGTATATTCTGTGTACTAAATAAGTGTTCTGTATGTGTGCGCTCAGAAGTTTCCATTGTCCGCTTTGCCTTTGAAATGTCATATTTGGCCAATTGTCTGAAGTCATGACGTTTCCCTTTTTAGGTTGCTTTCGGGTTATAAATTGTAGTTCGCTAAAAGTTTTGTATTATTTTTGAACTTCGGTTGAATATGTTTTATCTACTAAACTAAAAATGTTTTCTTTATTTATAAATATAACTAGCTTTTACCTGCAACTTAGTCCTCGTAGATTAAAAAATCGTAAAACATTGAAATTTTCATTGTGAAAAAGTATCCCTATAAGGGTTTTACTTTTAAATTATCTCTATGTAAAATTCTATCACAATAGGCCTGAGCCTATTATAAGCCTATAGAAAACCACTACGGTTTGGCCGTGTTACAGATTTACTTTCGCATTTATATTAATAGTATTGACTATATCAGTAATTTATCTGTTTCTAAAGACTAAGCTTTGTTTTTTAAAAAATACAGTATACTTTCATAAAACTACAACAATTGTTTAAAATAAATGTTGAATTTATAGTAAAAAATCAAAAACAATTTTCAGTATACGTAGAACTATGTATAGAACATAGAAACGCGTACGCATACGAACACGTATATTAATATTATATACTTCTATTAATATTGTATCGTGACCTTCGTAAATAAAACCCTCACAAAAGCAATCAATAGTCACAGCAGGTGTTTTGGGTTATTTACTTAAACTACATTGTTTTATTTGTAGTTCTTAGTAGACTTCTCATTTTCAAAAGCAAATCCTGTACAGAAAGCGTGTTTGAGCGAGAAGAGAATCGGTCTGAGAGACAGGAGGTGCAGGTTCGATTCCCGTGGCAAGACAAATGTTGTATTATCTGTACCTGAATATTTGTGCTGTGTGTACAAATAAAAGTAATGATGATGAAATACAATTCAAAAAATAATTTTAAAATTTCCGAAAGAACGTCACCGATGCTTGATATTAACTTCTTTACAGTTAGTACTTACATAAAAAATAAAAAATGTCTTTTATTTAAAAATTAGTAAAACTATCATCTAAATAATTACACTTTGATATTTAAAATAGTCACATCACAACGCCATCCAGCTCCAAACTAAGCAAAGCTTGTACTATAGGAACCAGGTAACTGATAGAATACTTACATACTTTTTTTTTTTTGTAAATACTTTCTTAATATACATTATTAACACCCAGAGACAGAATAAACATCTATGTTCATCACAGAAGTGTTTGCCTTGGGTTGGGATCGAACCCACAACCTACAGCGTAGAAAGCATCGTTACTACCAACTGAGCTTTGAGGCCACTCAATGTTTATTTGTTCGTCAATACTCAATAACGTCGTTATTAGTAAAGCAAAATGAAATAAAAACATTAGATTGAGCCAGAATGAAAATAAAGGACTGAAAAAACAATATTCAATTAACAAACATAAAGTTTAGAAGTAGGTACCTATACTTTTTTCGGTTTTTGTTGTTTCATCGACTCACAGTTACGAGTAGGTACAGTACATGTAAACCAAACATTTCATCCCACATGTCACTGACGCGTGTTCGGGCAGAAAAATGGGCAGCTTTTATTACGTAAAATTAATAAAAAAAATATAGGATCACGACTGTATAAGTAGTACGTAGACATCCTGTCAGATCTCCAGGCGCTTAGATCCTTTGAAAATGTCCAGATGAGGGTAGTCACAGGCACGTCCAGACGCTATATTTGGCACATGCCCACATTTTGCAGTAGTAAGCATTCCATACGTAACAAGTTGCAAGCCTAGCCAAGCATAAGAATAGTAACAGGTTTTCTTCACCGTTTTACGATACATTTTTCGAAAATTAAAATCCATTGATGCACGCCGGGCTTAGAACTCACGACCTTCGAATTGAAAGTCGGGGTACCTCCACTCGGACAAAACGGCTTTTTAGTACGTATTACTCAATGATGTATTAAAGGTTCACTAATGTTTCACCGACAAACGTTACACAAATCTTCATTTCAAAACCAACGATTCGTACACTATTAATTCCACAAATATATCATTCCGCAAATGTCTAATTTCGCAACTCAATGAGTTGTATACTATTTATTTCAAAAATGTATCGTTCCGCAAATGCATCGTTTCATAACTCAACGCTTCGATTCATTTTATTTAGCAAACATTTTATTACGCAAATGTATAACATCACAACATTTTACTTCGCATATAATTTATTCTCCAAACATATTTTTTCACAAATGTGTTTTTTTACAAATATATCATTTAATAATAAACAAACGTATAAAGAGACGTACGATACAATGTTTGAAATGATGGTGGAATACGGAGCAGAAAATAACATTGAAATCAAGCCAAAAGTTTGCATATTAGATTTTGAAAAAGCTGCCATAAATAGCTTGAAGTCATATTTTGAGAATGTAATCCTGCACGGCTGTAATTTCCATCTTGGACAAATAATTTACAGGTAAGTTTTAATTCTATACATTTTATTATCTTACTAAATATTAGGAGGTAATCTTAAATGATTAAATTACCTCTAAAGTTAATTACATTAAACTAGTAAAATAACAGCATTTCGGTTCTTTCGGCGGGTCACAGTTCTAACCTAACCTAACCGACAGTGTCGTTAGTGGTAGTGATGTTTTTTGATTAGGCACTACATTAATAAAAGCTAGTTGATTCGAAATATTGTGCAATTTATTTTATTTTACCTCAATATTAAACCATGCATATCACATCTTAGTACTAGTAAATTAGCACGTAAATTAAGTATTTTTTTTTTGTAAAATATGTTTTCGAAAAATTGCATTTGGGAAACGTTGGTTAGCGAAGTGTTGGTTTATGAATTGATATAGTTATGATATGAATTGTTTTTGAAATAATATGTTTTGAACTGAACATTTGCGTGATGAATACTATGCGATTTGAATTACTTATGATGTGATGAGTTATGAAATTAATAGTTTTGTAATAATACGTTTGCCAAGTGAATTATTTATGTAGTGATGTAGTTGCGGAAAGTTGAGATGTGAAACGAAAGGGTTCCGAAACGTTGGTTTTGTAATGAAGAGTTTTGAAACGTTTGTCGGTAAAATGAACGGGTACCTGTATTAAAACTATAGATACGTTGTCCGCACTCTAAAATGGCAACATGAAATGAAGTCAATTGGCCACATTGCGCTCAGTAATGCACCAACCTGTCGCGCGACGCTATGTTTGTTTTTAATTTATATCGTGTGTAATTTGACACGTATCGTGTGTTTATTTATCTCCCTCTAGCAACAGGCATCCTGCCGTACGGTGTCATATTTTCTTTCCCTTTCTTTACGCGTATAAGTAGTTATCTAGTATTTTCGCCGTTTTTAAGCGCCGAGATGTTGGTTGATAACGTGTCTATATATAATACGTCATTGGTATTACTTATTTATTTTATAGCTATTTGTAAAATTCCCCTCTAGCAACACTAATAAATTAAATAAGCTATTTGCAAAAGGACAACGCAATACAAATCCATCACAACCCCATGTCTGCATCTAAAAACGATACAGACATCTATTATTCACGATCAGTGACGATTATCAGTGCTGTTACCCTATATCTTTGGGGCATACTTTGACAAAATTTATATTCACGTCTAATTTTCGAATAAGAACTCTATTTACTGCAACGTAGAGTTGAGTTTCGAATGAGAATGTGATTAAGGGTATTTTTATCAGCTGTTGTGAAAATCACCACCGGCTTCTACGCTAGCACACGTTGTACGCCGGTAATGTAAGCTTACAAAATCATACCTTTTATGCCTATAAATAAGGTTAATTTTTATACGATGATGATAATTATGCTCCCATGGGGAAAATGCAGCTGTTATAGATAGCGTGATGTATTGTTACATGCCAGTATAGTTGGTCTCCCTGAAGGACATCAGTGATTTTGAGGACAATTTTATAAGTAAGTTGCTTGTTGTTAACTAGTTCTTTCTTAGTCATACAATAAGACCACGAAAGTAATAAAGACTGTGATGGACTTGAGTTGAAGTGGTGCAGTGTGTTGAAATATGTACTGGAAACTACTTATTGGTTAGTTTCTATATCTGAAAACTAAATTTCGTGACAATATTCAATTTAAAATTACGTCGTTTCAAATATTGGCACGAAATTTCGTTTGCGGTTAGCGAGTAGACCTCCAGAGAGAATGTCTACAATGCTTGGAAATTACATTCTTGAGACTAATTCTTTCTTTAGACCTTGTGCTTGACATCTTTTTACTTCTATAACTTGTTCTATAATTAGCTCTTTCCCAGCCAACAAGCTCACGCCACTATTTTTGAAAGTCCCCTGTGGGTGTGAATGCATCTGTTGTCAGTACCCCCTGATCTATATCCCGATGTCAACGTAACGATGAACGACCCCTTTGTAAAAAATCTCGCTCCAATCGAACACATCGCGTCGGTGCCAATTGAAACGGGGTACGGGCCCCAATTTGGGGGTAATTGAAATATTTTATTCGAGTGTTTGTTTGAGTTTGATTGTGATTTGTTAAAGCTCGTAATTCTGGAAAATTTTATTGTTTTTGCAATATTTTTGCGTCAGTTCATTTTAGATAACAAAGGGATCAATCGAAAGTAGATTTTTTTTTTAACTAGTTTTGGGTTATTTAACACTTACGACAGAGTTCGGCTACACGTTTGCCGAGTTATAATAAAACATACCGGCCAAGTGCGAGTCGGGCTCGTGCACGACGGGTTCTTACCATTATCTAAACGCCAAAAAAAATTGTTGTAAAGAATATTTTTTTCTGTTTTTAGTATTTTGTTGTTATAGCGGCAACATACATAATCTGTGAAAATTTTAACTGGCTTGCTACTTGTCTTGGTTCATGATATATTTATAGCATGTGACAGACAGACAGACGGACACGAATAAGTTGGTCGTTACATTTCCATAGATTTTTTGGGGACATAATAACATTTATTACTCGTATATGCCTACCATCACTGTTAAAAAAACAATTGTTAAAACTATTTGGATTGTATAAAGGTTTAAGGTACATTTCTCCAAATAACCGGAGATAGACACGGCGTAATACCCGAAAATAGCATTTGGAAGTATTGGAAAAGTGGTAGGTAGCCATACTTACAATATCTTATCGTAACTAGAAATATATAGAACGGTTGTCATGGCAAACTACTGTAACTAACGCAATTTGTAAAGAAAATATCGTTAAAGAATATAAGGGTGGATGTGATTCAAATGCCAAACTGAGAAGTAGGAGATGCGAGGCCATTCCCTTGAAATACAGTGAATTATTCGTTAAGATAAATATTGGTGGATATTATCACACAGCGCCATCCAGCCCCAAACTAAGCAAAGCTTGTACTATGGAAACTAGGTAACTGATTGATTACTTATATACTTTGTTTTTGTAAATACATACTTAAAAAACATTAACACCTAGATACAAAACAAACATTTATCACAGAAATATTTGTCCTAGGGATCGAACCCACAACCTACAGCGCAGAAAGCAGAGCTACTACCAACTGGGCTGTGAACTGAATAGTTATGAAATTTTCAGTTGTGGCATTGAAAATCAGCTGGTGAAGATCGATTTTTACGCAATAAGCATGCTAATGCCATGGATACACACGACATAGGAAATCCTAGTATCCTAGTAAATCAGGAATATGTATGTGACTGTTTAGTATTCATGGCATCTATTCTAGGTCTAACAGTTTATCATAACACGGTGGTCTACTTACCTACTTCTACCTATCCTAAGCTTTTTCTATAATTAGCAACTCAGCAATAATATATTTGCACCACACGCCAATAAATAAATAAATTGTCAGCCATTTCACACGCCATCTAGCTCTAAACTAGGCAAAGCTTGTACTATGGTAACCAGATTACTGATATAATACTTATATACTTTTTTTTGTAATTTCATACATGATACCACCCAGACACAGAACAAACATCCATGTTCATCACACAAACGTTTGTCCAGGGAATCGAACCCACAACTAACAGCGCAGAAGGCAGAATTACTACCAACTGAGCTGTGAGGCCAGTCAATGATAGGAAAATAATGATTATTGGTATACCAGACCTTTTAATAGTACAAAGGGTGATTTCACTTATAAATTCTGAAATCACGATTTCAATGACACGTATTAGGCCATTAACTGAATAAAGGACGAGGTACAATAATCCCAGCAAAATATATTCACTACACGATCAATTTTTGGCTGGCATCAGCCATAAAATTAAACTGGATTTATCTTCAGAAACATTCAGAAATTGTTTGTCTTTTGATAATTGCTTTAATATTTCCCAATGGTTTGCATTTCAATCACGTTTTAACGACTTAATTAATCACGGTGTTACTATGAAAATGACAATAATTATCATAAGAATAAGAGACTTTTATCTATGCAAACGAAGCCACAGGTGAAAGCTAATGGGCTATATGACAAGATTTTTAAAACCATTTTAGATTATTCAGTAGTAGTAGTATGGAACCCCTTATAAAATATTATTTTAAATTTTGTTAAGTATTGGCCCTAAAATTTTTAATGAAATATTGTCAATTTAAATAACCCGCAAAAACGCTTCTATATATGCAAATGGCGTCGCACTAGTTTCTGTGCCGTCATAACATGCAAATCAACAAGTAAACAAACGTCAAGTTTTTCATGGCAGGCGAAGACATATTGACAAGCATGTTACGTCATCGACGATTCGACCACCGTTTACCATCATCCTGAATGTTTTGTGTCACGTGAGTAGCATTTAAAAATAGATCATTTTAATTATGATTTAGGATTTGTTGTAATCAATCCATCAACTTTTGAAATCTGCTACTAATTAAAAGTAGCAGCGCAGAAGGTATTTATTGCAATAGCATTACAATAATCACTTTAAAACGACTTATCCATTACATTACTAATGTGTTTGTGACACCACGTCTTAGAGTCGAGGCTGCCGCGTCGAAGCAGAGGCGGCTCGGAGTCGAAGCGAGAGCGAACAAGCGGCGCGGGGGCGCGCCCGTGCATTTATGCCGGCCGCCTCGACTCTAGCTCGTGTAGGCGATGTGCCTTACATAGGCCAACTGTATTAATAGCATGAATGTTAAATATAAATAATTTAATTGACCTCCAGACAACTATTAAGCAAATTTCTCTCATTAAACGCATTGACTCCATAGACCATACTCCTTTTGTGTAAAAGTTCTTTTGAAATTAAAATAAAAACTTATGATTTAAAAACTTTAGTTGAACTTATTTTAGCAATAAGACTGCCCATTGAGAATCTAGTTTTGCACATTTTAATATTACTATTTTATTTTACCTTACGTATTTAAGTAAAATTACACAAAATGTAAAAATAAATAAATAAATTGTATCACGACTGTAATCCCCAAGAACGGTAAACATCCTTTCGGATCTCCGGGCGCTCAGATCTTTGAAGATGTCTAGACGGGTTAGTCAGAGGCACGTCCAAACATTACATTTGGTATATAAAATGTACCAAAAGTATATATACAACATAGTTAAGTTAACAATTAATATTAATCGGTATTAACGCGTAGGTAAGTACTAGTAAGAGTTTTTAGCGAGTTTTTATAATCTTCAGACTTTATTTAAGTAAAGCTTTAAAACGACATTAGTGAAGTGAAGCCAGCTTACAGTTCAATGTATGATGTCTCGATGTTTTCAAACACTGTTTCGGCCCCAGCGTAATGCTATCATTTAAATTCACTTCACTGCATAAACATTTCTCAACTAAAAAATATTGGGGTCTCAAAATACTGTTTTAGTCATAGGACTCTACAACTTAGGGACACCAACAAGTACGTTCACAATAATTAGGATTTCGATATTTTAAAAATATAATCCAGTAACAAATTAGAAGATTTTACCCCGGGACGATTGAATACTATTTTCAATATTTACGTCGTTGATACTGGTTGACATTGACATCGATCCGTTTACGGTGAAAATTAATGGCAAAAATAATCGCAATAATTGCTCATCAATGGCAAAATTCTATAAACGAATAATTGGTCTAGTCAATTTATCTCCAATTATTTGAATACCGACAAATTGCAATAGATCTACGTCATTTTAGTAATTTTTCTTTCGAATCTTGCGACTTCATTATATTTCCAAGACCAATTGTTTTGAAAACACTCCCCTGGCGATTATTATTTTTACAAGTAGGCGTTGTACGTGAGCGAAGATCTTTTTTAATTATCCACGTACTCTTATTATACCGAAATAATACTGTTTATTTTTTGTATTTTTACTAGATTAATAAATATAATAAACATGCTCACTAACAATTTTTAGTAGTAGGTTAAAAAATAATTGTTTACGGAGTCATCATGAATCATTTATAAATATGCTTATCTAATGGACATTACAGAACGTACTAAATAATGAAAACTGAAGTGAATTTAAATATTTTCTTTTATTTCACCCAATTTGTTATTTAAGATCAGTTCAGTTCAGAAGATTGATATTATCTCGACTGATTGTTAATCTACTTACTTACTACTAATACTTTGGTCCAAGAAGTCCAGTAGTAAGTTAGTCCTAGATTCACTCACCGTCACTGGGCTCCTAGGCATTAGACTTCCAAATCGCGTTCGTAGAAGTGACTGCATTACGTGGTCTTCCAAATTCACGTGAAGCAAATCATTTTGCTTAAAAAATAACAATAGCTTTATCATATAAGTTGGAGTAACTAATGGAAAAATACGAATGCATAAAAAGCTAATGGAAATGAATCTATTTAATCATTATTCATCACGCGCTAAGCCCCAATTTTTTTGTCTCTCTTTATCTCTTCCCTTCACAATCGAAACTGTGCACCATCTATTATCAGGTTGGTAACAACACAGGTAGTTAAAGGCACTTCCAAACATTAAATGTAGCATTACAGTAGTTAACATTCCATAAAAATATTTAATTTTTGAAATATTTGATGGTACATAGGTACTATTCATGAAATTACCAGCGGGACTCGACCCATTTGGATAACATAATAAGCGCTTTGATGTGTGTGAATGAATTTCGCTTCTGCAAGTCACATTATTACCTTTTTATGATTGAAGGCTCTCGAACAACTCACTTGGTATTAGGTGTAGGTATTACTTATTCAGCTGTGGTATTAACTAATAGCTAAGCTGTGTCACTTTTTAAGTTTCGCAGTAACAATAGTTAAGCTTTATCGCATGAGAATTACGTTTGGGGAAAGTCTAATGGAGAACTGGTATTTTAATAAAACGATAATAACTGAAACGCCCACTTGAAATTTTCACAAATTAATGTTTTCTTGGATTACTGAGACAATTAGTTACTTGCAATTAGTTAAAGCACTATCCGATTTATCATTTTTAGAAAATAATGAACACCTGTTCTGGGAAGTTATAAGATTACCTACTATATTTTGGGAAAAACAAACAATCTTACCTATATCTTTGTTCAGGCATTCTCTTTGTTTTCAATTATGTAATTAAGGGGCTCCCAGTCGCTGATTGCTCTTTTTCGAAACGAAAAAAGAAATACTTCTGAACAAGCCACATCTCCTATTTTTATAAGTATATTACTTCAGGTTCCTACCTAGATTTCTATTAAACTGAAAACATAATAGCAGAAACTTTTCACGATAAAGATATTATTTCAAAATGATACGTTTTAGAATTTATGATCGAAATATTTTATATACCTACTATTAAAATAAACTTGTAATTTATTGTTAAAGATAGGTAATATGTAGATCTAGATTTCTATTAGAATAGATTTTGGATAAGTAATTATACATAATTTATATCATTAATTTATTCGAAAAGCTAAGGCGGACCACGCGCCGACGTGTGTTTGTCGTCATTGCAGCGGTCGGTAGGATTATTTATCGAAGTGATTAAAGATGGGTACATCTTTATACACATATACTTTAGATTATAAAATAGGACATGTGGCTTGTTCACAAGTATTTATTTTTTCGTTTCGAACAAAAACAATCGTCGACTGGGAGCGCCTTAACGGCCTAGCAACACCGAGCTTAGTCGGTGGAACCTTCTGGTCACGCCATCTATGACGTCGGCGCCGGAACCACATGCATCGACCGAACACTCAAGACTACAGCTAAATCACACTAGCGCCACTCACGGAACAACGGCGCGTCAGAGAACCAACCGCGCTGCGCGGGCACTGGCATCTGGCCATTCGGTTGTAGGTCTCGGTTGTTTTTTGGAAAGATTATAGTTTCTCGGCGGTAACTTTATAAATCGGATTCGGTGATTATTATTTCGGAGACAAGTCAACAGATACATGTGTGGTGAACCTCGCGTACGTGTGCCTTCTCTTTTGGATTGGATCGCAGTGACTCAAGACAGCAGAGCTCTGAAGAAGGTACGTGATTGCATTTTTTGGGGACTTTGGGATGGAAGAACTTTCCCAGAGAATTTAACGAACTATCAGACAATCTTCAACATCCTCATTATTAATGCGAAATAATGTTTGTTAGTTTGTTGGTTTGTCTTCCTTTCATGCAGCAACGGAGCAACTAACAAGAGAGAATATAATAATAGAATATCTCAAAATATTCTACATTTTGTCTGAGTGCTATGCGACCAAAGCCGCGGGCAAAAGCTAGTTCAAAATAAACACATATCGTTATTTCAACGGAGTGAGATTAGGGCCGATGATATCAAGACGAAAGTCGTGGGTTTGAATCCCACTCGGTTAATAACCTTTTTCCAAAGTGGATTTGGTTTATTTATATTTTGTTGTGTCTAGAAACCTAATATTTTTATTTTTATGTGACTTGATTTAGTTGGCATCAATATACTTATTAGAGTTTATATCACTCGTATTTTTAGTTATTAAGTAAGTACCTACTGAAACCAGCAAAATAACGCATAGCAATAGTAATTGCGTTGAAGTCAATTTTAGTTAAAACTCAATACAAGTACCTAGAGAAAAATTAACCTAACACTAGTTTAACAATGCCAATTCCACGTGAACTATTACCAGGGTCGTTGGGTATGTTTTATCCCCCTAAGAGATAAGGGTGGCATAAAGTTCGAGAAAAAGTAAAAGTGCTTTTTTCTGTTTGATTATTGAAATTTGACAGGACAATGTCTGTCGGGACAGCTAGTTTATTTATAAAACTTTATTTACCAGTACTGACAGCTCTATATCGTGCCTCAACGATAACCTTGCAGACTCTTATCGGGGATCTTCTCCGGGAACAAGGTTACAGCTGTTTTACAGCTTGCGAGAACGTGACGATTCCGGAGTAGTTTATAGCGAGGACGAGTGGACGTCATCTGTGGGTGATGCCGGAGGATGTAGCTAGCTCACTAAACAACAACTCATTTTATAGACTTGCATTTGCATTTATGATAATTGACTTTGGTTGGTTGGTTGGTTCTTGTCTAGAATATATAACCAGATTCTGAATTGCAACCAATATTCGGCCATTCCGCGCCTCGTTAGTCACTAACGAGTTTAGATATTGCTGTAACAACTCTAGATTTAAATGCAGATATAACTTTAATCGTAGTACTGATAAGTACCTACGTATTTACAAAACATAGTGGTATAACCATAGTACTAGGTTTGCTTAGTTTGGGTTTAGATGATTTGTGGAATTTCCACCTATATTTATAGCCGTCGCTATAAAATATAGTGAACTAGCTCTCTTTAGGTTTTATCTCGAGAAGAAGATAAACTTTACTGGTTTGGAAAGAGTCTGATAAGTTTAATGCGACTGTCTCGAATTTAGACTTTACTCTTAGCATCAGATTTTGGCCTCAATCAAATTGTGCTTGATCAAAAATTGTGGGATGTACGAGTGCCCAACTCACCAGAAAAATAAAATAAGTGGGGATTACAGTTATAAGCTGTGATGGCTTGCAAACTGTCACGTATGGAATGTTAGTTAGCAAAATGTGAGCATGTGCCAAATGTAATGTTTGGACGTGCTTTTACACATATGTTGTCCACATTGAGAAACTAAAAAAATAAAAGCCTTTACTTTTTTATAAATTTTTAACCCTCACCATTAAGAACAACTGAACTAATATATAAATAAATAATGATTAAGAACCTCGGTGTTGAGGTGGATAAATGCCCAACTGAGACATAAGAGGTGCGGGTTTGAACGCGGTGTGAATTAATTTCTACATAGCTGCATTAAATAGAAATATAATCATGACTGTGTTAAAGTACCTACGATAGTCATCCTTTCAGATCTCCAGGCGCTCAGATCTTAGAATATGTGTAAAAGCACGTCCAAACATATATTTTTTTGTCAAATGAATTTGTGTCGGACTCGCAATTTTTTTTTTTAACTGGTGCTAAGTATAGTCGGCTAGAGACAGGAAAAAGGTGTTAAAGTTGCAAAGATTTGATTAAAATGTAGCTTTAGTTTCAAGGTACGAGAAAGGACATTTCATGAACAGTTGGAGTTTCAGCCGGAAGGGTTCAAAGCCAATGGTGTGCACCGATGAGTCCAATGACTTGGCTTGCTTAACTGTTTTAGTCACTGGTTTTGTCTTGGTCAGTCAAACAAAAGTACCTTGGGGTTGGAAATAAATAATTAAACAATAATATAGTTGGACATTTTACTAGCCTCAAACTAAGCAGAGCTTGTAATTTGGGAACTAGATAACTGATAGAATACATAAATACTTTATTTTTTGTAAATATATTCTTATGATACATAGGAAAGGATGGGTGTTTACATAAGTAAGTTTATTTTTCTGTAAAAGGGGAAATAATTAGGTAATTTATACATGAATCACCCGTGGATTGCAACATGGTCGGGCGATTGGCAAGTGTTAGTTGTGTACACGGCAGTACATTGAGTCCGTTTCTTCGCCTGTCGTGGGTGATTCACGTGTTTGGGCGGTGCTGAGTGTGAATCGCCTTAGCTTGCTTCACTTAGACAAGACTATGTAGACTTGATTTTATGTATTTTAGAGGTTTTATTTGTACTTTTAGAGTTTAACTGTATCTATATGAGTGGTGAACGAGCAAGGTAAGGTATACTGTTTATATTGAACCTACTCAAATGGCTGAAACAAGAAATACAATCCTCTGTTCAATTATAAATGAGAGTTGAGAATAGAATGCAGTGCAAAATACAATAATCATGATAATGATAAAATATAAATAAAAAAATCATAGAATCACGACCGTAATTCCCAAGAAGTAGACATCCTCTCAGATCTCCAGGCGCTTAGATTCTTGAGGATGTTTAAAGGGGTTAGTCAGAGGCACCACCAAACATTGCATTTGGCACATGCCCGAATTTTTCAGTTAGGATTTCCACCCGTGAGCAAGCCTGTTGCCTCTCGAAACTCGATTAGACGTAAATAATGCAAAAAACTCGCTTTAAAGCATAATCAACAGAAATCAACTTGCCGAAATAACCTGCCATGCTCAATCACCAATCAATCAACAAGCACAATATTCATGTCAATGCCGTGATTGCTTCCAAAGTAATTTAAATCTTACGCCAAAGTGGTAAGGTCAAGTATTGTTTGGATTAAACGAACGACTCAATGCGTGAAAAACACTCGATAAGGAGCAGTAAACTCGTATGACTTTGGCAGAAGGTTATATTGCTCTTAGGCTTTACAAATAAATACGTGTTCGATCCTACAATGTTATGTTCCAATATTTCAGGAATTAAAAAATATTACAATGATATTGTAATATTATAAATTGTGTGTAGTATTTTTTCATTATTGTGTGCGTTTAAGAAGCTTTATGCCTGGCTCACAGTGGAGAACCGAGCGGCAGCGGATTTTAAATTTATCAATTGAATTTAATCAACCAATCGAATCATTGAAAAAATATATACCTTAATACGATTGGATAACTATTAAATTAAATTAATAAATATTAAATCTTCTACCGCGCCATGCGCCAGCGTGCGCCAATGTCGCGATTTGGATATTTACGTTTTACGTCTTTGTCTATCCCGTGACGAATCATATGACAACACCTGTCACACAACGGGAATCGTTCGCCATAGTCCGATAATGTAGTAGAGTAATAGCTAAAAGACGGATGACTAGACGCAAGGTTTCTTTTGAAGTCCTATTAGTCCTCCTATTTAGTCGGCAAATGGATTAATGATCCTTCCGCCGAATAAAAACAGACTGTGAGAGTAATGGGTCAGAACTTAATCAAGAGTATGATCACTCTATATGGTATCACCAATATACTAATACTATACATACTAGCCGACCAGTGACAAACTTTGTTAAAAAAATGCATAGAAAAAAACACTTTTAGCCAAATTCCAATTATTTCGTTATAAACCTTGTCCTGATAAAATAAATTAGGAATTTTGGTAAATGCGTATTATTCAATAGTCAAAACTAATGTCAGATTTTTTAAATTAAATAAATTACGAGTGACCTTAATAGGTTCAACCTTTTTGGTGGAATGCGTTGCATGACAACTTTAGGTTTTAAAAAATTTGACTTTAATCTGGGATATATGGAATGTAACTGTTACAATACTGGATTTAAACCAGTACACTATGTACAATACTTTTGTTAAATTATTGTATTCTCTATAAATGAACTTTGTTCTTTGAAAAATAAACATCTTAGGTCACACCTAGGCCCCGCACCCGGACCGCATCCTTAAACAAACATAAAAAAATCGTCAACATCAAAACATTCTGTTATAAACTAATGAAGCTTGATAAGATATTCATATTAGAACGAGGGATAGTCATATTTTATGAAAAATTTCATTTGTTTTTTTTTTCTTTGTCTTTATACCAAGAATATTAATTTGAACATGTAAATTTGATTTTGAGGTGAATCCTGTCTAAGATATTAAAATGGCTGAATTCATAATCCCAAGGTAGTTAACCTTTGTATTATTTTGGCTATTGTCTAGCCAGCTGGTACTTTGTGCAGTTACCAATATTGCCTATTTCACCGACCAATATGCCTGTTGCCTGGCTTAGTATTAATTAAACGAAGGTATTACCTACCTTGACTGGTCTCACAGCTCAGTTGGTAGTAACTCTGCCCTCTTCGCTTTTGGTTGTGGGTTTAATTCCCACCCGAGACAAACATTTGTGCGATGAACATGGATTTTTGTTCTGTTTCTGGATGTTATAATGTAATATGAGTATTCTATTAGTAATGTGGTACCCATAATACAGGCTTTGCTAGTTTGGGGCTAGATGGCGAGTAAAAATGCTCACCAATATTTATATATTTATTTATTTACCTACTGGAATGGACGAATTTAACGTTTATATCTGAACAGTTTACGATTAACCATTTTGAGCTGACTGCATCCACAAAACTTCTGTTGCAGTCAGAAAATTGTTTTTTTGGTCTTAACAAAGTGTAAGAAAACCCATAAATAACATGTGGACATCATACAGCGCTCTTTTGCTCCAAACTATGTAAAACTTGTACTATAAGTATTGTATTGATTATAAGTTGATTATAACGTGAATATAAGTAATTCATGTTGTATCTCTAAGAATGAAGAAACCTAATAAATAAGGGTTTGTAAATATTATATTTGCAATAACTTTCGGTAAGTAATTACAAAAAAGCTTTTAAATCATTGTTATGTTTGACGTTTTGTACATTCATCTATCATAAGGAAAGGAGCACCAAACCTTTTAATATTTATTACCTTGACGTTCAATAATTTCCTTCAAACTTGGAGTCGATTTTATAAATAAAATAACATAAATAGTAGGATCAGAACTGTAATCCCCAAGTACGGTTGACATTTTCTCAGATCTTTAGGCGTTTAGATCCTTGAAGATGTATAGAGGCGGTAGTCAGAGGCACGTCCAAACATTATATTTGGCTCATGCCCACATTTTGCAGTAGTTAGCATTCCATTTTAGAGTACTGCGGTAACCGACGACGTCGAATTTGGTGGATGGAAGTTGATTGCTCAAGACTGTTAGTTAAAGCTTTGTTCTGTTCAATGGATTAGATGTAGTACTGACCGTCTAACGGCTGACGAATAACGCTAATAAAATGTAGTAGTAATAAAAAGAGTTACCATCAAAATGGCGTTTCAATCTTATTAAACGCTCACTTTTATTATCTCAATCCTCAACCCTCATTTAGCAAATAAAATGTAAATACCAAACATAACTCATCCGTCCGACATGACTTACTGCATCCAAGTTTTTTCATACAATTTGGTGAAATAATTCGCCAAACAAAATGGGCGAGTAGAATGAGCCCGTAAATTGTAGCGCAGGTTGCGGGGGGGAGGCGAGGGGTAGGTTGGGGGGGAGGGGGTGTGTAGTCTCGGGGGAAATGTGCGGAGCGAACGCAGTGAGACAACTTAGATTCGTATCTGTACGAGCTCTTTAGAACCGTCCTGAATCAGTGAGTTCTATAATATGTACCTAAGCACGTAGGGATGGCTGATAAAATTAAATTAAAATAACTGCTACCTTCAATTTTGTACACTTCAAGTACTTCAATAACGCTGTTTGGTAATTTGCGAGAAGACCAAAAATATTGTATTCCCAAATTGATAATATTATTGGGATAGCAACCGAAGAATAATCAGAATCAGAATTATATATGTCTTACTAGCTGCTCGCCCCGACTTCACACGTCGTACGTACTAATAAAAATTAAAGTCATTTTTTACTTCATTTTTCAAATGTTTTAATAGTTATTCTGTTATTCGGCGAAAACAAATAAAAAATCATGAAAATCGCATCCGTTCTTGAGTAATAAATACGTAGTGAAACTAACACAACTTTGTTTTATAAATAAGAAAGATTATTCTGAGTCAGCTATAGCTGATTGTAATATCAGTCAATTCCTTATTTGATTCTACCGTTCCACCACCCACATCATCGTTTCAACACATTCATCTATAATCCAATCATTTCCAAATGGTCGACCAATACTTGACCACAGGTGGAAAGGCTTCAAAGTAATTTTGGTATTGCTCCACCAACCAAGCATTGTAGTGTAAATCTATACTAATACTGACTAATAAACTCTGTCTGTATGTTTGTCTATGACGTTATCACGGCCAAACCACTGAGCCGATTGTGATGAGATTTCATTAGGAGATGTTTCAAGTCTTGGCACAGACATAGGCTACTTTTTCCGAAATTTTTATTAGATTTTCTGGATTTTTTATGTTTGCGCTAAAACCATAAAAAAAGACTTCTTGAATCTACGCGGACGAAGTCGCGGTTAAAAGCTAGTATTGTAAAAAAATGATTACGAATTACCAACTTAATTAGCCGATTTCAATTTAGAGCCTGTATTTTTTTTGTACGAACATCGATTACTCCTTAACGTCTAATCCTATGTCAATGGTTTTATCTCTAGTGGTTTTTTCAGTAAATAATGTATTGATTATTGATTGATGTTGTTTTTTTAATAAAAAGGTTGTAAGTTTACCTCTAATTCATCTTGGGTTCTCGCTCCCTTAGTATCAAAGAAAAAAAAAATCACGACTGATATCCCCAAGTACAGTAAACATTCTCTCAGATCTGATATCTTCTCATATCCTTGACATGTCTAAAGAGGGTAATCAGAGGTACGTTTAAAGAACCTTTACATATGGCTTATGCCGATTTTTCAGTAGCTGCTTCCCATACGTGACAGATTGCTCGTAAGTATTGAAGTTTGTTTGAAAAACATAATTATTTATGTATGTACGAGTATATTATGCTTTTTACACTGTGTACACTGCGGACTCTCGATTATCGTCCGAAACAAAATATCGCGTTGTTGTAAGAAACCCGGAGTGACCGTAAAACCGACATTGGCAGTTACTCTGTACTTCGGCCAGTTCGGACCTCAATTTCAACGCTCGCATTATTATATGCAATAGAAGAAAAAGTGGCATTTAAAACAACCTTTCATAAATACGTTTCAAACTAAGTAGAAAACCGAAGAACATTTTCGTCCAATCGACAAGTCGAGAGACAATATTCGTTATATATGTTTTATGAAGGAACTATTAGTTATAATTTAAATAGGAACAATAGAAAAAAAACGGGAAAAATATAGAAATCGGCTCACCATGGTATAAAGATAATGCGCTGTTTCTTCGGTTAAAAAATGACATTTGAGACAACCTTTCACAAAATGCCAGACAAGTAACACCGGAATCAATCTCACTCTGAAGTTCAGTAGCGGTTATCAATCGGGGGGCACGACAGTGCCCCCGCCAAGTCGAGTGCTCCATTTGACCGCGCTCAAACTTGCTCCAACTTAACATTGATCTATTATTGAGAGAATTTAAATTAAGGCCCTGTATGTCGACGATTGCTCTTTTTCGAAACGAAAAAAGAAATACTTCTGAACAAGCCACATCTCCTATTTTTATAAGTATATTACTTCAGGTTCCTACCTAGATTTCTATTAAGCTGAAAACATAATAGCAGAAACTTTTCACGATAAAAATATTATTTCAAAATGATACGTTTTAGAATTTATGATCGAAATATTTTATATACTATTAAAATCAACTTGTGATTTATTGTTAAAGATAGGTAATATGTAGATCTAGATTTCTACTAGGTTTTTGATAAGTAATTATACATAATTTATATCATTAATTTATTCGAAAAGCAAAGGCGGACCACGCGCCGCCCATGGATCAGTACCACGTGCAGCGGTCGGTAGGATTATTTATCGAAGTGATTAAAAATGGGTACATCTTTATTCACATATACTATAAATTATAAAAATAGAGATGTGGCTTGTTCAGAAGTATTTCTTTTTTCGTTTCGAAAAAGAGCAATCGTCGAAATACAGGGCCTTAAGAATAGTTAATGTTAAACCAATGCCAGAGTTCAGAATATTGGAATAAGTTACTTATTTTTAGGGTTGTGGTTTAGTTTGTGGGTTCGATTCCCAGCCGGACAAAAAAATGTGTGTTGGACATGGATGATTGCTCTGTGTCTGGGCTGCTTAATTTGGGGCTAGATGACGATGTGTGAAAATGTCCACCATTTTTTTAAATATTTTATTGTTTATAATATGTAGTCAAAATAATAAACAAACATAAGTATAATACATACGCAACAATATTATTATAGCCAACTAAGATCGACAAATTAACTTTTAGTTACTGTTTAATGAGGAGCTTTTTTTTTGCACCTTCTTCACTTTTTTATCTTTATTAATACTTGCTTTAAAACCAAATTTATTTATTTCTGAGGTAATTACCTAAATACGTATATACAATTCTAGCTCTTAAAAAAACTAAAGAGTTACGGTCGATACGGGATATTTCCTGCATTCAAGAATCTTGATTTTGTATTTAAATAACTTAGCTCGAGTAAAGTTCTAAAGTGTGGTTTGCGTAGACACTCGTTTATATAGCATACTTAAAAATGAATAACAGTTAGTTTCTTTGTTTTATAACTATTTCATTTATGTTTTCGTTTTCCGCAGATCTTTATCATATATTCTGGTATAAAAAATAAATAATATTATATTCAACAAATTGCAAAGTCAAGTGTAGTAGTTATTCAATTAGCAAGTCTTTTGTTAATTATACTAGTCTGATATTAATTTAATTAATTTGTGACCACAACTTGCACAATAGCAACCTAATTAAATCGGACTAGATAATACCTATAATTGAAATACAAATACTTACAAAAATGGACATTATAAAATTATAAACTATATAATATATATGCATTATGTGATGCCTCTGATTACCCCCTTTAGACATCTCCAAGGATCTAAGTGCCTTGAGATCAGAGAGTATATTTTCCGCACTTGCGGACTACAGGTAGTGATTCTATTTTATTAGCAATAACTGTTGGTGATCACGGTCACCGCTTTAAGAGGAAACTAATGGTAAACCAGGTAACTGCGGCATCGGTGTTGGTTAACCGACATTTATTGGTTGTCCGACCGGGATTTGCGTTGCAAATAGAAATTAAGCTTGCGGCAAAATTCCGAACACCTTTGCTTGGGTCCGAACATCTTGCATAATCTGGATGGCATTTTATAGAGCATCAACCCCTAACTACCTTAACCTAGGTAAACCTGAAATCGAGTTAAATTATTGACGACCTCGTTGCATGGTGCCCGACTATGATGCAAGAGAAGTGGGCTAGTATATCTCGCGGCGAGACAAATGTCTTTCGGGTCTGAGTGATGTTTGATATTCACGATACAGAGAATCCTAGTTTGAGGGCAATAATTTGTATGTGACTGTTTGATGATATTATTATTAATATTTTATTTTAATTGGTCACCTATCATTAATTTATGGAAAGAAAACATTTTGTCAGATTGAAAACTGTCACAAAGTTGAATCAAATTGGCTTACTTGTGACTTAGAAACATCAATTACTTAATATATTAATCGTAAAGCTAAATAATTGGCTAGGTATTGAAATCAGAAGGTATATTTTGATCATCTTACGCTACGTATTGATTTAAAGCACCAGTTTAAATGGTTTTGATATGACTAGAAGGCTTTTCTCTACACACAATTGATACCTAACGGTGACAACTACATTGTGATTCTAGTTAGACCTGGGAAATCTGAGGTGATCCAGGGATTGTTTTTGCCTAAATACACCAATTTCACGAAAACCAATTACAATTTATAACTATATCTATCTACAGTATGCTTAAAAATTTCTAACTAAATCTAGACAATAGCAATTTTGCTTTGAAATGCGATCGGTTTGAATAGATGGTTCTACTTATCGTATCGTATATCAGGTTCTTACAAACCGACGTTCTTGGTATGCTCGCATTAATCGGTTATCATTGGCACAGCGAAACATTCAATACAACACAAACACAAATATAAATTACTAGCTGACCCGTGCCCGCTTCGCTGTGCGTAAGACATTTCTAATACCATCGTGGACTTTTTTGTAGACGTTTTTAAGGTAAACAATACTGTAGTACATTATTTTGATATATCTCGTGGGGTTCAGCCAGCATTTGCAATGTAAGCGCAAAAAAATGTGTTTATTTACGACATCACATTAGAAACCTCTAAAATTATCAGTGTTTCTCTACTATATTATGCATGTATTATACATATAAACCTTCCTCCTGAATTACTCTATCTATTAAAAAAAACCGCATTAAAATCCGTTGTGTAGTTTTAAAGATATAAGCAAACATACATACACACATACATACATATTACATACAGACGCGGGAAGCGGAAAGCGACTTTGCTTTATACTATGTAGTGATTTATTGAAGTAGGTAGCAGGTTTAAATATATCAGTAGAGCTCTGTCTGTCTTCCGTGGTAGCTTTATGGACAGCTATGAATGTCTTGAATGAACTGTCTTGTCTATTGCCTTTACATAAATAAATACCTTTTTAACTGACGAAAACATAAGGCTGTTCTCGATTTGAGGAAACCAGTTAGAATATTTATTAGCGGATCAAAGCTTCTAATGTTAATTACTGTAAAATATGGGCATGTGCTAAATATAATGCTTTAATATACCTTCATCAAACATCTTCAAGGATCTCAGCGCCTGGAGATCTGAGATGTCTACCGTACTTTGGGATTACAGTCGTGATCCTATTTTTCTCAATTTGACGTCAACTCAATTTTATACTCATCATCTTTTCCCACCTAATGTGGAGTCGGCACAACATGTTGAGAATAAGATTTGGCTTATGTTTTACAACTGGCCGCCTGCCTGGCGTCAACCTCTTTGAGAATAAAAACAGGTATGTTCGTAGTTGCATAATGTCAGTCGCTTATCTTTACTACGTATATTATCATCAATCGCGCTACCATCTATGCAATTGATCGTTTCGGGGTAGGGGGATGCTTAAAACCGGAGGTGGCCGGGCATCGGCGATTTGCCTTGCAAATAGAATCAACTGTTTAAACGGCGGAAAGAACTTAAAGTGTGATAAATTCGCTCTTCAAGTGTTTAAAACTTTTCGGGTAAGTTAATTATGGAGTAATTGGGGTGCCTTGTAGCTTCCGTTCAAATTATGCGAATGCGTTTATTGAACAACCTTTCATTTTGAAACGACGAAACAAGAGGAGGTTATTAATTCCACATTATTATATAATATGTTTGTTGCGTATGACGTATGTATGACCGCGCATATCTTTTCCTGGTGATCCGATTTTCACAGTTTATTCAAATATGTAAAGAAAAGTCTCAAGTCCCCATTTAAGTTATATCAATGTAGTTTTAATAGTTCCTATATAAAACTTAAAAAAACTAATATCGCCCTTGACTTTTCGATTAATCGAAATATTTTTGTCGGTTTTCTTTTTTTATCAAGGTAAATAAGTACAGATAAATTAAATTAGATGCTAATATAGATCTTGCTAGAATTATGTTCTAATTAAGTAAGCGCTGGCTCACAAATTAAATATTTGATGTACTAGTTTACTATGAACAAATAAATGTCTCTCATTTGAGCTGTGTAAATATTTCTTGTATATCAACTAATTAGTATTAGCCAAGGCAATGTGAAATGTGATTAATGGTGGTTTTTTACACACTACTTTTCACGTACTCGTTTGAAGTTCACGTAAAACAATAGTTATGTCTGTATGTACTGTAGTGTATTACGGTACATTAAAGTGATGACGTTAGCGAGGCTAGCCGAGTGGATACGACAATCGAACGATCATCGTATCACTCAAGCCGAGGCCTGCACGCGAAGCGGACACGTCTGATGGTTATATCATTCGAGATGTTTTATTTGATACCCAAGCAACCTGTACATGTACTAATCACGATTCTTTGAAAATAGATGAGACCTGCCCAGTAAGATCTTTTTTTTTATAACAAATTTTATTGGAACCCAACATGGTGACTGCTAAGGAGGTATCGGCGCGAAATAAAAAATTAGATTTTCAACAATAGATTTTTAGTTTATGGTATAAACGATGAAGATTGTGGCATAAGACTAGCCATGTAGACGCCTACCTTTAGCACCTTAAAGCCAGTTCGAATAAGAATTTTATCTACAACATAAACCGATAACACAATGGGTTAACTTCCTTAATTTACTACTGTAATTAGTCTAAATAATACATAGATTCCACTCCGTCCACAGCAAACTAAGCTTTATTCCAACGTGTTACAGCTTAACATCGAGTGGTTCAAGTTAAAGAAGGTTCGCACTACAAAGCACATCGATGAAACTATCGCTACATATCAATTTAAACCTTATCGCGTGGTGGTTAGGGTTGGTTTTTGTTTGTGGCTGGCTAAAGTAGGGTCGAGTGCCCAGTGGGCCCATAATGTGTGCATTCTGGACCTTAGCGCAATTTACCTAGTACGAAGTTTTTCTCGTGAGCGCCTCGTTTATTTTTAGAGGTAGTTATTCGCAGGCAATGTGCTGTACGGGGACGAAATTAATCAAATTCAGAAAGAAAAAAGAAATATGTATATAGGGACTGTATTTGATGATCTTCGAAGGTCAGATCACCTCAGATCTCCAGGCGTTTAGAACCTTGAAGATGCCTAAAGTGCCAATTTTTGTTAGAAACGAGTGTCCCCCCCCCCCCCTCTAAAATCTGAACTATTGGGTTTGAAGACGTGAAAAAATTCACGGTAGTAGTACATATAACGAACTTAAAAGGAAAACTATCACAGCTAAGTAGGCGTTACAAGTTTTCGTGTAATAGACGTAATAGTCGACCAACTTATAAAATGTATTCAAAGAAGAAATAATATTTTTTTAGTACAAATACCATTGAAAATAACTTATTATAACGTTGTTAGCTGTGTCAACTGCGAAACCCTAAATTGCGCGTGGCCGCACTTGGCCGGTTTTATTCAAATAATTTTTGATAATACAAATATGGCACTATTTATAACATTTTAATATTCTTTATTATTTATTAGTCTTTCATTATCGCTGTAATTTTAAACTAAGTTTACCTTATGGTACAAATTCGGTTACTTTCTTTATGAAACCTCGCAGAACGTACAGTCATTCTGAATTGCACATTGCACAGGAGTGCAGGTGTGCAAAACATAAAAAGTAAAGTTTAAGGTAATGATGCAGAGGTCAGTGGCCTCGTTTATTATTTTTAGTCGTTCGAGGGAGTTTCTCCAACTAAACTGATTATCCACTAACTAAATTTTTTTATTTTAGATCGACGACAAGTTGTTTAATGTATTTTTTGGGAATAATGTGATCTTTGTATAACTTGTTCATTTGTTATTAATATAGTCTACTAGCTTCAGCCCGCTGCTTCAACCGCGTGGTACCGGGCTGACGGAAAACATCGTGAAGAAACCAGTAAATATAAGTGACAATGGCCTTACAACCTGTTTCGTATTGAATTAATGAACTTTTTTGCTCTCGTAACCATAAGTTTAAGTTTTAACTTACGTTTAACTTTGACAAATTCAAAAATACATTATCTCAAAAACCTTTTGAGTTAACTAAACGGTATTCTGTCAAATTGACTGACGACAAAACTCTGGTAGGTAGTTTTATTTGTAATAACATTAAAAATGAAGTTTCCGAACCAAATAAACAGCAAACAATGAACAGAACTTCGAAACATGTAATTAAATTACTTGTTGAACAATCCGATATGAAATTCCTGTATCTACCGGGTACTGCCGAGTACCTACGAGATGGTTTTTTTCGTTGCCGAGATAATCCTTCATGTACCAACTGATTAATAACAACTTATGACGTTTTGACTTTTCGATTAAAATTTGTGAACTGGGTTGTTCAAACTGTAGTAGAAACGATGTAACTTTTAACGATTTAACGCGAGTAGACCCGGGTCTTTATTACTTTTTAAAACGATTTTGACATTATCGAAGTGATATGATAGTGCCTCGATATATTTGACCAAACCGCACTCTTCGTCTGTCTATGTATGTCAAAAGTAATGTCGGTCGTTCCATCTTTCAAAGTCGGAAACGATGTGACGTTTGTCCCTATATCGTTATTCGTTTTCAAGAGTTAAATCCTTTGACATTAAAAAATTGTTTAGCGAAACAGAGCGTAAATTGAGTTTCTCATATAAAAAATTGGATCAACGTTTGTACAAAGTCTACGAAATTAACCTCTCAAAGGCCAATTTCAATCAAGATATCGAGTTGCTTGTCGGGTAAGTGCCGGTGAAATTACATACCCATAAGGTTTTTACGACAAGACCCATCCAAGACAGAGACGGAGACGCAATATGAGTGGAGCGGGAATTTTCATTTCATGGTCGGAATTTTATAAAAAGGAAATCAGTCATCTGCGATATTTTTTAGATTAAAACTCGGTACGTTTGTCATGTTGCTTGTACAATTAAGGAATCAGATTATTACCCTTTTAAGCGTCAATATAATTTAGATGTTTAGTAAATATGTCAAAAATTATTTCTGTAAAATCGCATGGATTACTTTGAAATGCCTTAAGACCAAATATGTTGTCAACAAAAGACGCGTTTAAAAATATTTTGTTAATTAGATGCGTTCAAACAACAAACGACACATTTCATTAAAACAACAACCTTTCGGGATTTATTATAAAAAGTAGGTATGTACAATTACATACTTGATAATTACCCTTTTTAGATTTTTATCTTCGTATCGAGTTTTTTGACTATCGTTTCATTTTTCGATAACTAGATTTACAAAGACCGAAAACAACGGCAATTTTTGTTTTAATTTTAACTAAGTATCACCCTCAAATAAATAACTGGATACGATACGAACGATCCATTTCTATTCAGTTTGGTTAGAAAACAAAAACATCAACTCAACATCTCGTTTTCAATTTATATTTATTGACTTTGACTGCCGGTAAGTATAAGTAAAGACAGGCAGATTTTGACATTTCCTTGCCCGCTGTGCTGTTTTTCTGTTCTCTCTGTTGTGTAATAATTTCAGGCGAATTTCCGAAAAAATGGATAGATTACTAACATATAAATACTACGACTCGCCTGAAGGCAAAGATATTTTACTGAAGACTGTAGCCACAACCAAATATGCTGCACTAGCGGGTCTGGTGTACGGAACTTACGATGTTCTCATGTATTCCCGTACCCAGGGTCTTCTGAACACCGTAGGCCGATATGGTTACTTTGTTGGGCCCTATGTTGGGATGGCGGTGGCCTTCACAGTTACAAGTAACGTAGCAACCAACATCAGAGGAAAGAACGACAAAATCAACTATTTCTTGGGTGGTATAGTGGCAGGCTCGATCTTCAGTGCTTGGATGAAGGCTCCGGTGCTTGCGGTGCCTGCAGGCATGATCCTCGGTGCCGCTGGTATTCTCAAGAAGACAGCTATTGATTCAGGATACACATTTTTCCCGAAACTTCCTCAGATGACTAAAACTGCAGTCTCTGCAAAGCACGACTGGACAATGGCTGAAGATGTTGAGAAATGGAAGTCCTGGACTAAGGGTGAGCTGGTGTTTGCTATTTATTATTTAGACAATTTCTTCTTTGAATTCTGCAGATGAAAATCTTGTTTGCCAAAAAAATCTTAAACTTCTGGAAGAACTTTGGATAGGACTACATATGCATGACATTTAGTTTATTGCATACCAAATCACACCATGCTTTTGTTATATTCTATTAAACTTGCAAAAGCTGACCGCTAACATCACTAATTGATGTGAATCAGTTGAGCTACCTGTTCTGTTTTTTTTTCTTGTTTCATCATCATTTTCTTTTCACACTTATGTGGGGCCGGCACAAAATGTTGCGAAGAGGATTTGGCTTATGTTTTACAACTGGCTGCCCGCCTGTCTACCCTATTTATGTTTATTGTTTATTTCTTAAAATATTGTTTAGATGTAAAATTCCTTTATAATAAGTAATAAAATCTTTTGTTTTGTTTCAGGGTCTGCCTAAACAGATAAAGATGTTGAATAGGCTCCTCTGGAGACCATGTAGTGATTGTAAATAAGATCAGCTTGTAATTTAATTTCATTTTAAGTGTTACAATAAACGGCTATTGAATTGATGTCAATCTTGCTTGTCAATCCAGCTTATGAAAACCTACCAGTAAACCCAGGTAGAGTACAACCAACAGATCTTGACTTGCATAAAATTAGCCATGTTACTACAAAAATGGTTTTGTGTCACTGCATAAGGTTGAAAATTGTCTGCCACACAGCTAAACAAGCTTCACATAAGCCTATATAGATCTTGCTACTGCACAGTAATAAAGCTAATGTTTTTTTATAATTTATCTACACTAATGTTGTAACATTCTACTTATGTTTCCAATACTTGACTTATAATTACTACTGTTATAGCGCAGACAACAAAACACTCAATTTAAGCAATTTCACATGATGGTATAATATCCACATCGATATCGTAAAATCTCATTATAACATCAATAAAACGCGACCAATTAACCTGGCGAGCCTTATGTCAAAATCCTCATACAAGTTGTATAAAATGTTGATATTAGGCTGGCTTTTGAAAACAGTTGGGTTATACGTGAAACTACTAAACTTACATACACAAAACTCTTTGGTAAGATCTTGTGCCAATTAAATAAAAAAAAAACAGCGCGCGCTCGCTCCTGATTGGCCCTGCGCGCGCAGCTGCGCTCTTCTTATTGGTTAGATTTTAATGGCGGCAAGTTCACTGTGACAATACAATACACGTACGCGTGAATTTAATGTTTCGCAATGTGTTTTGTTTTTAAAATACAAATTAAAAGTTAAAAATGGATAGCGACGTTAGTGAAGATAAAGTAGTGTATGTAACTGCATATAACACGGGTATTAAAACACTCGTTACTATTATGAAACTCGCTTCGCTCGTTTCATAAACTCACACTCGTGTTTTAATACCCTTCCTTATATGACAGTTACATAAACTACTATTATGAGATAGGGGCCTATATTTATATCAAGGATTATTTTAGTAAATGGTGTGTAAAAGCGATAGGCTTGGGCTTACGGCAATTAGCTTGCAACATGTCATGCATATTATCCTAAATACTGCAAAATATGCTAAGTGCCAAATGTTATGTTTGGACGTACCTTTGACTACGTCCTTTGTCTAAAGATTCGGTATGATGTCTACCCCGAGTACGGTATTAAAATAATTATCCCATTTCAATTACGTAAAGAGCCGTAGTGAGGTGAGGATCGATATATGATTTCCTCAACTTATACAGACATAATTTCCTCGACTTATTATGGTCAATAAATAATTCTATTTCTATTTCCAAGTTGATAAACTATCGCAATTTTCTCGAGAAGTGACTTAAAACGAATGTTACGAGTACTTTCCTATTTATATCCGACTTGTTCAAATGAGGAAATCAGATTCTGAACTATTGCCGCACTAAAAGAAAACTCCCCATCAAATTCCCCCTTTGTTACTGAAACATCGCTCGGTAGACGTAGGTGTGTGTCTTTCTTCTGAGAGAAATAATTCACCAGATAGAGCCAATCATTAGAGTATAATATGAACATAACGTTATAAGCTTTATAATGTAATCTATCTATTATAACGAGGGGATTCTCTTTTCCCTAAAAATAAAAATATAACTAAGTATGCCTTTATATTATTATTGTACCTCTTTTTATTGACAAAATCGTTACCAAACGAGCGAAGACGCATAATGAAGCTAGCCTTTAGTAAATAAAAAAATACTTTTCTGCAGTTCTACTTTACTCTAATATACGAATATGTTAAGATAGAAAACGGCAAAATGATCCTTTTGATTCAAACAAATAAAACAGTTTTCAGTTTGAGTTTGTAAGCTTGTATTCATAATGATCTGTATGTTATTTCCTCTCTATGAGTAGCTATCTCCTTTGGCAGCGAACGATCCAATCAATCAGTTTGACGGCCGCCGCGAGCCCTTCTCTTATCACCGGCGAATGTGTTCGAATAAATGTTATGAGACTTAAACGTATCTACGCCGTAGCTCCGTAGAGACTATGCCGTGGCTTTGTAGAGACTCTACGTTAAACATTGTGTAGCATCTCAGCTAATTGCTAGATGTATTCATTGTTTATTCTTTGTTTTATTTTTATTGTGTTCACTATTATTAGTTTAAGTATATAACTATCGTAATAAATTATCACAGGTACAAACCATATCAATAAATGGTGCCCAAAATATTTATACCATTGGTATTAAAACCTTGGATCGTTTATATATACCATAGAGTATATTACGCTAAAGTACGTCAGAAATCTTCAGGTCAGGTTTTTTTTTAACCTTGTAGCTGAAGCTGAGGGCTGAACCCATAAAAACGTTTATATTCATCCGCCCAAGTTTTTTGTTTCCACCGTCATTCGTACTACGGCGTAGATAGTATCGTACCGTCGATCCAAAACGAAGATGGTGGTTTGAGTCCAACTAGTATTTAAGTTTTTAATAAAAAAAAAATTATATTATCCATTCACTTTGTAATAAAATAATAGAAAAACATTTAGATTAACAATGCTAAA
This sequence comes from Hydriomena furcata, assembly GCA_912999785.1. Lineage (NCBI taxonomy): Eukaryota > Metazoa > Arthropoda > Insecta > Lepidoptera > Geometridae > Hydriomena > Hydriomena furcata. The sequence continues at coordinate 265,476 of OU538834.1, read as the reverse complement.
ATAAAAAAAATCATACAAGTTATGCGTTATGCGTCAAATTGAAGAAAGAAAGATTGGGGGAGACCCAATATTTTCATCGGTTAAATATGCAATAATTCTACCTAACAGAGGTTTGTTTGTGCACTATGTCAAAATTATAATCAAAGTTTGAAACAAAAGATCGAATGAAATAGAAATTAGTTGTGATTACTAGCTATTCTCTGGGAGTGATGGAAAATGTTGGTAAATCGTGGAACATTCCTAGAGCCATATTAGGTTGCGGTGCCTCGCGTGGGTGACTGACACATTCATTGTTATGTTTTTGTGAAAATGGATACGTATTTATGTAAGTTGTTAACTCAATTACTGTCATAAAAATAAATTAAACCTAATATTGTGATAAATACCAGAATAATAATCAATAGTTATGTGTACTTATTTCGATAATTTAACAAACAGTTGGTATTCTTATAAGCGGCGATGAGCTTGCGTTACGTATGGAATGCAAAGTGTGCGCATGATGTTTCAAATTCATTGCCTCTGACTACCCCTTTAAGAAGCATTAAGCATCTTCAAAGAACTGAGTACCTAGTAGAACTGTACCTGAACTAGTACCTAGAGAACTGAGTACCTGAGTAACTGAGTTTTTCTTTAGTCAAAAGGGTTCTATTTATTTTATAATATTACAAATATTATTCTAAATATTTGTAAATAAAGCTGATCGTATCTGATTTGAGTATCCTACTCTTTACACAAGATAATGAAAAGCGTACAATCAGATTTGACAGCAATTGTTATGAGAATAACGTAAATATTATGTCAGTGTGTCGAATAATATACTCGTAGCCTGACTTTGAATAGGTACACTTTTACCCTGATATTCTCAGTCGTTAGCAACAGGCGTAGATTCTAATACGTTTCAATGTGATTCTTGTGATATTATTAAAATGTCCAAGTGATTATTTATAAATGTGTATGGCTGAAAAGGTTGAAACAAAGTCAATGATTAAAAGGGACCAATTACACATTAATATTACATTTAAACATACAAATAAAATTAAGTTAAAAGACAAAAAATATATTATCTACGCGATTGAGAACCTCCTTTTTTCATCGGTTGAAAACAAAAGCGTAAAGGTTTTAAAAGTAATATTCATTAATTTAAATATAGCGCGTCTGAAAACTTTTTGCATCGCTGTGAAACGGACAGAGACGATAATGTCTGCAGATTTTATGTAACTCCACTAACAAGGAGAGAAGCTAATCTTTTCTTTAGCACATTTAGTGTTGCCATTTATCTTGAATGCCTTGGATTAGGGGAGACTTTTAAAAATCTTCATTCATTCATTTTTATTTATTTTTTTCAAAAACAATTATAAAATCGTATTTGGAATATAACAATATAAAATTAAAAATAACACAATATAAATAAATAAAAATAAAAATGTGTAATTTCCTATACAAAATTGTCACTGTCGTAATAAATTAATTATTGCTTAAAAACACCCTCAAAACAACAGCTCTGTTACAAGGATCAAGTCTTAGAAGCGTTTTGAATCGCACTTTATGATAAACCATAAATATGGTTTATGTAGGTAGCTAGGTAGGTACTTACTCAAACCTAGACATTTGCATTGTGACCATGAAAGAACAAGTGCATGTATAGAGCTAACAGAGCTTTATCGTTTCACAAAAAACATCAGCCATCTTACCACAAGCTCTAAAGTTATAATCAAACAGTACTACTCGCAGTGCGAAAGTGACAACGTTAATTTCGCACAACGCTAGTAATACTATTTTAACTTTAAGAGCTCGTGCTACCGCCCCAGGTTACTCTTAAAATACCTAACTTCTATTGAACTTTTACGTTCTCTCTGATTCTGTTTTAAGTTAGTTTTTTACTAGTGAAAACCAGTCTCCAAATAAGAAATTCCAAACTGTTTGCACTTCTTTGAGCCAGCGTGTTTTCCTTTACAAGATTATTCCGTAAGATGGCAGCACTGACAATCTCGGCTCTGCCGGCGTCGGTACTGATTCTAGCAATAAAGCGGACCGGCGACTCTGACACAGCTGAGCTATATAGTCGGTCCATAAATAAGTCTAAGGTGGTAGAACCACCCTAACCTCTAGGGGTTAGTTTAGGCCTACTGTGAAGGTTAACTTTTGGGACTTGATTAGTAAGAGTACAAGTGCCATAGTTTTTAGGCACTAGAGCACTGTTACAGATAACTTTGCCGTATTTACTTAGTAAATACTTTACTTTCGCATTTCAAAGCACATAAAAAAATAACTATAGATTTTGACACGGGTCTTTATCACGTAATTACCTTTAATTTACCTTCACGACGTTTCGGCTATGTTACAATTACCATGGTCGCAACCATGGTTATTGTAACATACATTATAACATATTGTGATAAAGACCCATGTCAAAATCTATAGTTATGTCTACGAATCACGATAGTTTGAAAAATAACATAAAAAAATGTTTAAAATAAATTTAAGTTGAAATAAGTTAACTTTAATACCCAAGTATGGTAGATATATTTTCAGATCTCTAAAGGCTCAGATACTTGAAAATGCATTAAGGGGCAAATCAGAGGCACATCCAAACAATAAATTGCAGTAGTTAGCAAAACAAACGTGACAAATTGCAATCCTACCGTGAAGAACAGGCGTGAATACAACAAGTTTGAATATGACCAAAAATGATATAATTTCAATGTATTAACAGCTTTGAATTTCATTTTGACTGTGCTAGCTTTTTAGACCAAGCTGTGACTTGGACCAAACGAGATTAGCCTGCACCCCCCGCGCCCCTACAGGGCATAAGGGGGCATAGGGGGGAGTTCTATTGGACATGAAATTAAATCAGACTCGGTGAGAGCCGCGATATTCTTTCCCTAACGAAGCGACTAATACGCGCCATTGTAAAGGGTGTATTATATAATCACAATTTTCAAAGCGGGTAATGTCATTTCTAGAGATGTATTTTAAAATGTCTTAATATGATGAACATCTTTATGGAACTGGGCACTTGTAGTTAACATTTTAAATGTTCTTGTAAAACTAATTAGTTTCTTTATAAAAAAAACTAATAACGTCCCTTGACTTTTCGATTGGTCGAAACATTTTCGTTGATAATCTTTTTAGTGTTTTATACAAAATTATTTTTTAATTATATTATCAATCCTGCAGATAAAATGGGCATCTATATTATGGTAAGAATAAATCAATAGAACATTGTGTAGATCATTCGTATTCAATCTAAACAGTTAATAAGTAAATACATCGGAAACTAAACCGAACGAACCAGTTGAATTAGTTTCGACCCCTATTTGCATCAAACTGACCAAAAGGAGAATAGAAAATAGACGCGCATTTTCCAAATTGCTTTTATAATTGCGGAGTTGTACTATATTTAATCAACGTATGTCTCTAAGCGAACTAATATCAAAATGTATGTAAATTGTAGTTAAGCAGTGTCAACATGGACCCGTGCAAACGGACCCGCGTCACAGTACGTAACAATCCAGTAGTTTCACTCTTTGTAAGAACCGAATAGGCGAAAAAAGGGGCTTCTTAGAAGTTTTACACAGCATAATCTAATTACCCCAAACTAATTACTTTTTTAAAGCACAGAACTAACAATTATAATCAACTAGCGACCCGCTCCGGCTTCGCACGTTTAGCATGTTATTATACATATATAAACCTTCCTCCTGAATCACTCTATCTATTAAATAAAACCGCATCAAAATCCGTTGTGTAGTTTTAAAGATATAAGCAAACATACATACATACGCGGGAAGCGGAAAGCGACTTTGCTTTATACTATGTAGTGATAATAATTATTTATCATAAAAAAAACTACAATGTATTTTTATTGCTTAGTCTTGTTCTAGCAATAACGAACATATTATTGGAATAATATGGTACTCTACACGCATATACATGAAAAATAATAAAAAATAAAATGATTGGAAAAAATACGACACATACAGGGTGAAATCGTAAACACACGTCAAATTGATATGGGTGGTTCAGTATACGTAATAGTTTGGTTTCATGAAAAAATAATACACATTTAAAAAAAAAACAACAACTGATGTAATCAATTTAAACGATGCAGACAAAGTCAATGTATTCAGATAAGTTCATAATATCAGTGTTTTTTTTTGTTAAAATATTTAAAAAATAATATTCGGATAAAAAACATTTAAAGTATCAAGTTAATTTAGTTGAACTAAGTACACAAAACTTTGCGAGTGTAATAAGATGCCTTTGCAGTTGTTGTTTTTTTTTTTTTAATGTGTATTATTTTTTCATGAAACCAAACTATTACGTATACTGAACCACCCATATCAATTTGACGTGTGTTTACGATTTCACCCTGTATATTATTGGAATTTAACTTATTTTGTTCACTATCTGTTATTTCAGGTGCTCAATGATGTTGCTTTGATGTTCGTTCATATCATTTCCGAATCATTTGATCCTTTGTTGCATTCCGCATGCAGTGAACGCTTTGTTCCCTGGAATCATGTAGCAATAGAGATATATTATATAAAAACTTCTGAAAACCTACTTAAAATTCTAATATACAAAAATGTAATAGCTCGACTTTGTTTCCATTAATGTGGCTATAGAAGTGTACTTAAAAGAAGGTTCCAATTTGTAATATTTGGCTAATGAAGTAAACTATTTTTATTTTTATTTTTTTTCTACTTACTGGATAGTAGGTATACTGTGCCACTTTACTTTAACACACATTAGCTTGTAGCATTTTAAAAACGTACTTAGACTAACTTGAGATGTGCCTACTATTTGCTTTGAAGAAACATCAAAATAATGTTCTCTTCTTGATTCTTTTAGAAAATCTTTACGAATTATTCCCGGAATATCTTGATATTAGTTAGAACTAATTTTCATGGTTGGTGCTTGCGAAATTGTTCGTAAACTATATTAGTAGTATATTCCATTTACAGTAATTTTTAGCTATTTAATCAATACTTAATGAAACTGATGTATTGATTTTGTCTAATACCACATTTACAAAATGTTTAATTACACACGAAAGTCAAATTTTTGGTACAGTCCTCGTCAAAATCCTTTAGGATTTCCTTAGGAGGAATCTACCCAGTATAAATAATTGAAGCAAACTTTTGTCCCGCCGGGAATAAAACCCACACCTCTTGCGTATCTGCCAAGCACTACCCAAAGCCAACGAAGTCTAGTTATTATTTTAAGTTATTATTCTAATTTTGACGAACCCTAACTTTTTAATATCCACTGTGGCACAAATCCCCGCGCGGGACATAATGGGAAGAACGGAAAAGTGCAAGAGTTTAATTAAGACGGAAGGGGTCGGAATAAATTACGGTCTCAAGTTAATGTCGTCGGTGTAACGATTTGCATTCGCAACGTCATCGCCCGCAGCGTAACCAGTTATCTCGGACCCTCCTGGGGTAAAATGGGGTAAAGGGGTAAAAGTATTTCAAGAAAAATCGGAGGTTCTTAAAGCATTTATAAAGGTTAGATTGTGAGAATGTTAGAGAAATATAAAGGTTATATGGGTTGGGAAAATCTATACAAAAACATGGGTTTATTAAGGAAAATTGATCATTACATTAAAACGTTTCAAAATGAAATCTGCAGAAAAGAATTAAAAAAAAAATTAAGGTCTATCTATCACAATGACAGTTAGCTTAAAAGCTCAATTGGTAGTAACTACGAGATACCTTCTGCACTGTAGGTTGTGGGTTCGATTCCGATCCAGGACGAACATTTTTGTGAAGAACATAGATGTCTGTTCGTGTCTGAATGTTATAATGTATTCAATTAATTTATTCAGTAATCTAGTTCTCATAGTACGATAGCTTTGCTTAGTTTGGAACAAAATACCGATACTCAAATATTCAAATAAATAAATACGTTTGTAATAAGGGTCTATAATTACTTGAATCTTGTACAATTATGCTTTCCTAGCTAAATTTACTTTTATTAAATCTATTTAAGTATACCAAACCCCAAATCCGAGTATTTGTTTGCGATGAACGCTGGTTGAAATCTAATTACATTACGATACCTCTAACACCGGTTTCTAACCTTATCTAATCTAAATAAAAATAAATAAATAGGATCATGACTGTGATCCCCAAGTACGGTAGATATCCTCTCGGATCTCCAAGCGCTCAGATTTTCGAAGATGTCTAAAGAGGTTAGTCAGTGGCACGTCCTAACATACGAATCTTCTGCAAAACAGTCTCATCGCTTACTCTGCAAAACGATTTCGACATTTATCGACGACAATGACAGTGCTAACTACTGACTCTTTAATGTGTTAAAGAATATTTTGCACAAAACAAACAAAAAAAAAAGTCTTAACCCCACTAGGACCAGGACCTACGACTTCCATGGTACCACAGCACCTAGACAGTGAAAAAATAATTGCAGATCATTCAAACATTTGCTTTGTCTGGGGATCGAATTCGCACCTCATAAGCCTTAGCCGGGCAGTCACCCGCCGCGCTACCGATTTTGTCATGATATTACAGGCGCCTTACCAACAAGCTCTTAGAGTAATATTTAAACAATTTTCACTTTTGCACCGCAAGAACGATTTAAATATTACTTTAGATCTAGTGGTAGAGGGGCAGGATAGCATTTATCGTGAACTAGGCTGGTAGGCAAGCTAATCAATAAAATCAGAAACGTATGCTTAATGTACGTACCGCAGTCAGAGAGTCGGATTATGCTACATACATTTAATACATACATTAGCTGTACATAATTATTTAGTTATTAATAATTAGTCTGTTATGCAATCCATAATAAGATATAAAAACAATGTTTTGAACGGACTAGAAAACAAGCTAATCTCAGACAGATTCTTCTTCCTCATGACCTTATCCCACTTCTAGTGGGGTCAGCACAAAACCTTGATGTTGCAATATATTTGGTTTGGGGTGTATTACAACCGGCCGCCTGCCTGACGTGAACTCTCCTTGGGAAAGCTTGCTAGTTGTGAAGTATAAGACAGATTATTTGATTTTATTGCGATTTAAAGGACAAACCGCAACAAATTGTCCCGGGTCGTGTTGAGATTATATTTAAAATTGATGAGTTCATTTTGAGTATCACGAGGGCCCGGGACCTGTCGAAGCTATGGGTTTGACAGTAAGTAAATAAATAAACAAGTAATTGCTACTCGTAGTTGTTAGTTGTAAAGCCGGTACTTATCCATTCTCAATTAAAACGAGTGTAAGGGTGAGTTTTCTCCTACGTGGAGCTGTGCGGACCTAAGCTAAGATCCCCGAAGCGAACCAAGCACAGCGCTCGACATTTTCAAAATCGAATATTTGAGCGTTTTTATTGGCCCGCACAGATTCGCACAGTTCCGCGTAGGTGGAAACTCACCCTAACACGGCATTCATGGCCCTTACTCTGCAAAACGATTTTGACATAAATAATGACAGTGACACTGTCATCGGCCAAACCGCTCTCAATCATGCCGCTCTCAACTTGTTACAATCGATTTGTAACAAGTTGAGAGCTTGTTCAAATCTGCCGGAGATAATCTGTCTCCAGGTACTCCAGATGTTCCAAGTAGGTACAGTACATCAACATTACGAATTAGAATGTGAACTCCCAACGAAATTGGCGTCGCCAGCTGATTGCGATGCGATTCAATTATTGAGTTTTCAGCCGCAGATCGAATTTCTATTGAATCACACCGAATTACGGGGATATTGAAATTATTTTAGATATTAGGTACGTGTACGCAACGGCGTGTTCCGGTTCACGCACATTTGTATGGATTATAATATGACTTATAAACTGTTTCGGCATAATTATGTTTTATGATTATTATTATGCCTCTTTATGCCAGATTGATTATCTTAGTTTACCTAATGTAGAACGCTCAAAGTGATCCTTTTGATTTAACTAAAATAAATACCTCTTGAATTATTGTACCCCTTAACGCTTCTCACATGGAATAATTATGAAATATTATGTGTATCGATTGATTTATGTTCTGGCTAGTTTTCATTAACACATAAACCGTTTGTACATCAGCATTCATACACAACAATTCTGACAGATATAGTTCTGCAAGTTATGTGCCGGCGACCATTGATAGACCTTAAATTATGTGAAATGTCAATATTCGATAACAGTTTATGCGATCCAATACACACCCGAACTCGATATAGGATTACGTAAATGTTATAGAATAGAAAACAGAGGGTGGTACTTTACCTCTTTATTTTAATGGAAATGAAATGAAATAAGATTACGACTGTAATCTCCGAGCAAAGGAGATTTCTTCTTAGATCTCTTAGGCTTTTAGATCCTTGAAGATGTCTAAAAATCTATTTTAATTACTCGTTTACGATACGAAATACCTTTTATAACTGTTTTAACCTTTCGAACGAATATTAGTTTACAAATATATAATATAATTTACTAGTATAGCCCCTAGAGCCCCCACAGAGCCCTAGTTGATGAAGGTACCCTAACATTATTTCTGGTATACAGGTATAATAATTAGGTATTTGTTTGGTCATTCTACAAAGTTTGTTGGCAACAAAGTCGTTATGTACCTGATTTTTAAAATATTATGAGCGATTTATAATATCGTGTGATGAATAAAACGATTTGGCGAGCAGCCATGGAGCTAGCGACTATCACAACATCTGCTGATGGATGCGAATCTACTTTATACTGTTTTATAAATGGAGGTAACTTTAAGTAGCTATGGCCTAGTGGAAGGTAAAAAACTTTTATCTAAATCCTTGACGTGGAATCAATGAAATCCTATTTAACAAAATAATAGTTTGTTCAAAACGGTGAAGAGAAAATCGTGAGAATATAAGTTTATATTCGAATAAGTGGCGATAGACTTATATTATGCATAAGTTATTATTAGGTACATTTTAGCACCCAGACACAGAATAACCATCTATGTTCATAACGCAAATGTTTGTTTTTGGTAAAAATCGAACCTACTATCTACCAATGTAGAAGTCAAAGCTACTACCAACTGAACTGTGAGACTAGTCAGTACGGAATGCTACTGCAAAATATGGTCATTATATCAATTATATGATCAATTATTATTATTGATTCGACGTGCCTCCGACTAACCCCTTTAGAGCATCTTTAAGGATCTGTGTGGTTGATCGTTTCGATGGTATAGTAAACTTTTATAGATTTGTGCTCTAGCTTGGTTTTATAACTCTCTTATTTAGTACTTTGCAAGGCTTAACGGGTTTTGCTACTAGCTTTTATTCTTATGTTAATATGAAATACTTAAATCATATTTGATAAATTTATTATTTATAAATCATATTTGCAAGTTATTATGAAGTTTAATATTCCCTATTAATTTGGGTTTTTTTATGTTAATAAATTGTATTATTTTTTAGCTAAAATAAAACGATGTCAATGGAGTTTAACTTCGTGTTTTTAGTCGAGAAAGAAATTTTAATTAGAAATTTCAGAAGAGTCAACTTGTTAGCCCTTTTGATTATAATAACGTTCTAAACCATAATTTTATATTTATGACATTATGAATGTCATTCGTCAACCGTATAAGGAAATTTTGCTTTTATTCAAGTCTCTATTGACAGATTGTTGTATATATTTAACTAAACATACGTACCTACTTTCAATTATAACTATGTAATTAGGTACATTGTACTAAAACTAGTTTTGCAAATCATACGCAAATAAACACTTTATTATCTCGGTAATAACGTTTAATTTCTATTAACAAAATAATGTGTTTGTTTGATTGATACATTTGAAGGTAATATTACGGCTTTCGATCTCAAAGGGAGTAACCGCGTTAAGTTCACAGTAATCGATAACTGGAGATCGGTTTTCAATCTACTGGAGGTTAGCATCAGTTACTGAAGTTATCAGCTCAAACTCACTTCTCAGGTTTTAGTATTATAATAAGTATTACAATTATTATTAGAGACTTGTGACAGGGTTTAAACTTTTTTTTCTTTAAATACTTACTGGTACATATTTCTGACCCCACACTAACATTTTCAGAGTCGTAGGTAACAAAAAATACGATTTACCATGATACTACGAGTACAACACCCACACTCTGAACAAATATATAATGTGAGACCGAGTAAACATTTTTTTTCCCGCCGTGGGAATCAAACCTACACCCTCTGATGAGTCGGGCACTCGCACACCAACATTTTGTCTACCCGCAATTGGCGGCTAGCTACACGTTTTGAGAGTTTCCATTCCAAGAAGTAATAAAACAGTTGAAATGAAAACTGGTGCTTTGGGCCCTTTAATCAATAACTGAGAATGTCGATCTTCGTTTTCAATCTTCGTGCTACCACGAGGAGATTGCGGAAACCAAACTAATACTTGTTTGTTTCATCAAGTGACAGATTTTGAAGCTTATTAAAATGTATGTTCCTAGTTATAACTAGTTTATATGAATTTAGCTAAACAATCATGTTCTTTTACTTACTGAAAAAGCAGGCCAAAAATATTTGTTAATAGTACTGTCACGTATGAAACTAACTACTGCAAAATGTGGGCATTTGCCAAATGTAATGTTTGGGCGTGCCTTTGACTAACCTCTTTAGACATTCTCTTGGATCTAAGCGCCTGGGTATCTGATTTCTACCATATTTGGGGATTACAGTCGTGATCCTATTTCATTTAATTTCATTAGTACTAATACTTATTACAGCACCTAGACTCGGAACAAATATTTTCAGATTTTTTTCAGAAAACATTTGTTTCGCTGCGGAAATCGAAATGTATTAGAGGCCAAAAGCATCAAAGCCTATGCATCAAAAAGCTAATTTATAAGCAACGAGCAAAGCGGTCACCCATGCATAAAGCATAGATTCGTTATACGGTAGTTAGTATCGAATAGAATCCGATAGCATATCGTATTTCATTCGTAATAATCCAGGGTAATAAAACCAATGACCCGACTTCATACGGTTTCCCTCTATTAGCGATCTCATCCATACATACTGATTTGCAAGTAACTGACTGTCTGTCACTTCAGAATGTTTAACATGATTTATGAGATGCACATCATGATCATTAGCCTGACTGTAATGAAATAAAATATTAATTTGAAATTATTATTATTTCTTACAAATCACGGTAACGATGCAACGGTTAAAACGGCACGGTAATTATTATGATTCAAGTATGGTATCGTTGTAGTTGGAAGATAGTTTTAACAATCACTAGGTAATAATAGTTAAAAAAAAACAGTTTAACGAAATTAAAAATTAATATACAAACCAATCGCAGTGTGATTTGAGTAAAAAGATACACTACATTGAAAACGATAAATGTCGCCTGCAGCCGCTTGTTTCTAATACGAGTACATCTAAATCAAATTACAGAAACAGTAAATCTAAATCCAAATTCTTTCTCTTTCACTCCCATTAAAATAGCGGTTAGGGCGGTCGTACATTGGAGTGTAGTTTCAGGATTATTACTAAATTCTATTTTACACTCATCATCATCATTTCTGCCTAGGGATGTTAAATATATATAGTGACCGATTTTGTGCGGCCAATGGCTCTCAATAACATGGGGTCGTCTTTACATCTAGGGGGAGGGGGGAGTTAAATATGGGGGGCCCTATGTATATTAGGGTAGTTGCGTGGTCTTCATTCTTGAACCTTTTTGGCCAAAGGCAATCAACTTGCTAATCCTCTGGGCAACGTCGGTGACTTAGTTCGTCTACAGATCTCCTCATTTCTGGGGGTCTACACGAAAACGATATATCGTAACAATAATCGTGCCGAAGTTTCATCGTTTTACAATGTTTGTACGACAGTAATTACTTTTGACAATCATTCGTAACCCTACTTACAAATCACAAAAAACAATACGAAAATTTGAATTTGACAACCGCAACTGAGCGCGCTGCAGAAAAAACCTACTAGATCTAGATGAATCGAAACATTGTCGGTACTTTGTATTGTTACTTGACCTTGAAAATATATTGTTACGTGAGTAATTTCCCGTTTTGTCATAATGCAGTACCACTCAAGAAAGTTTAGAAAGTGTTACGATATATCGTTTTCGGTTTGTGGAGTAGACACTCTGATTTTATCTCGTACAGAAACGCTAAGCATAGCATTTTAACCTTGAACCTTATGCGACCCTTACGAAGAGACGTTTTCGTATGTCCATAAACACTGCATGCATTATACTCATCTGTAAGATTATTACAAGCTTTTATTTAACTTGCAATGTATGTATATGTATGTAACTTGTATGTGGAATCTTGCAACTCAATTTTGAAGCAGTTATCCCCAACCGATTAAGCTGAAATTTTGGATACTTATGTAACTTCGGTGACAATGTAATAATATTAGTGACAGTGAACTAATCTGATGATGGAGTCAGGAGCTGTTCAACAGACACTCACAATGGAACTCCTTAGTAAATTGATCGATTGAGTTAAAACTTTGCATTCTTGTTAAGTTCCGATGTCAATGTTTGATGTGACAGGTGATAGCGCGCTGGTGCTCGATAGTTTGAATGATTTTACAAAAGTTTGTCATTTAACTATATTTTTCTACAGAAAACTTATTTGATTTAGTTTGCCGTTTTATTGGTATTTTCTCGGTCACTTTGTTTCATTTTTACTGCAAACGTAATACAAGTTACACTAGATACAAGTAAGCGCCGGTAAATAAAGAGGGTTTTGAATTGCTTGTTTTATTATTATTTTTTTAGTTTTACTAGTGGATCCCCTCGCGAATTTGTTTGCATACAGTTATTTTTAAACAAACTTCAACTCCCGCTGCATCCTTTTAGGGGGCGAATTACACAACAACTCTTCAAATTAAAAAATACTTGTACCAATAATTTGGGCTGGGCGTTTTCAGATCAGTACCAGTAACACAAAGAGTTTTATAATATTTAAATGCCATTTAAAAAACCTAATACTAGGTATATCATCGCTACTTTAGAAAATAACGTTACCCAGTTTCAGGGTTTTAGTTCTAGACAATTTTAAGCCTAATGCTAGCGAAGTCCGTCTCCCCGAAATAAGAAACTTTCGAAAACACTTACTTTTGGTGTAATAATTTATAAAGTGTGTAAAATGAATTAGTACTCCCACAAGCATTGATAGGCTTGCGACCTGTCACATAAATACTAATTATTACAAAATGTGTTATCTCAGATTCTTAAAGAAGTCTAAGTCAGTGAGACTTTAGACTTCTTCAATTTTGAGATTACAGTTCCGAAGTCTGACAGGAACCTATAAAGTTTCGAGGAATACATCTGTCCAAATACATAATAAAATAATTATCACATGTAAGTAAGCTATTACTACATCATGAGTGTACTAATCGGTACTAAAATTAAATGTTGTTTACAATCAAAACTTAATATCGTTGCTAATTTACCAAGCGGCACTGACTTCGGAACCCTTCACTTTGTGTGGTTCGACACGTAGTTGTCTATGTATTTATTCTTACTTTAAGTACAAAATATAGTAGTAGATATAACTCAAAAGCATTCTGTACTCTGAAACATTACTCGAGCTGAAATAAAGTGTATCTCTCTTGCGATTTTGTGTTAAAGCAATTCCGTATGAAGCTTATCTTATACATAGTCGTTTTTACGTGCGCTTTGGTGGATTTGAATTTTATGAAGGCTCTATACGGCAATGAGCTGAGCTGTTATAAGTGTATTGGGGTTTATTGTGCCGTTTATGGCCTCAGCTGCGATGCGAAGGAACCATGATTACGGAATAGCTGGGATGCGAGAAGTGACTTGTCATCAAATAAATGTAAAATTTGTGTACCATCAACAAATTTATCTAGTCGATTACTTATTTATATAGATATTTACACAGGTCTTTATCACGTTATTACCTCTAAGTTATTTTCCGGGCGTTTCGACTATGTTACAAAAGCCATGGTTGCGTGTAGATTAAAATCTATTATTGTTATGCCTACTAATCACGATAGTTATAAAAATAGTCGATTGCTAGTCAAATATAATTTTTACTGTTTATGTGTGGAAGAACATACTATTCAATGATAAAAAAAATACGTAGCACTACAATTGTAATCCACAAATTCGGCCTGGATTCGAACTTTCAGATTAAAAGTTGAGGTACTCAGCCAATACGGTTTTAATTTTTACAAAATAACTTATTAACACAATATCCTTTAAAATATTATAATGCAGTCAATTATCAATTAATAGTCACTTGTTTATTCCATTTTAATAAAATTAACTAGCTTCCACTTACGGCTTTGCTCGTTTAATGCGCACGGACAAAATATTATATGAATGTAAATCAAATGCTGATCTAATTTAGATTATGTTGAAACGGCTGCGCTTTAACTTTATTCAACCAGCAAAATACAAACATCCCAACAAACTTTTACATTTATGCATAAATCTAACAGAAAATATATCTATAACGTAATTGTAGACATAACACAAAAATACAACAGCCTGTAAAATTGTTTAAGGTGTAGTATTATAAAGATACAAAATAACCTCTATTATTAAAGAAACGTGTTTTTGTTTTGTATAATTTTATAACAGAAAATACTTATTATATTTTGTAACTTCTATTTTTATAAAATGCTAATTTATTTAGCCTCAAATAGCAGACTATCTATTAGCATTAAGAAAAAAAAAATCAAAAATGAGTACACCCGTGCAAAGCCAAGGCCAACAGCTAGTTTGTTATAAAAGTAATTTGTTGTGTGAACGCCTGCCTTATTAATAAAAGGCAATAGTCATCGCGCCGGAAGCCACACCAGCGTGATACGATTGAACGCTCGATCGCGATGCGTGATAGAGGCCTTACGTGACCCACCTATCTGACACATATCACTGATTGAAGCCTTATCACGCACTTGTATGTCTCTGAAACGTATTGTACCATTGGATGTGATTCACTTAATATCAAAAAATAAACCATAAGAAAGAAATTTGATTTTATGTCATTTCTGGTAAATAATCATTTTTTTATAGGTAGGTATAGGTTTTATATAGGTAGGTTGTAGTTTAAATTAAAAGATCGAACATTACTCGATCGAAATTTACTGTTTTGCAATAACTGTTATGTTGATTTGTGAGGTGTGACAAGAATATTATTAGACACCAAGCACTATCTCATAGTGTCTCTTGGTGTCCAATAATATTTATTGAAGAGGAAATTCTGTCTTCAACATCTACCTACAGCCTTCCATAATTTCCTACCTTTTACACATCCACAACTTCATTCATGTTTTTACCACTTACATGATCATCTCTTTCATTCATAACTGCCTCATATCTTTCAAACAAACTTTCAAAATACGTTTTATACCTTACTCAAAAATAATTAGTAGGAAAAATAGTGAAACGGTGGAATTTGCAGAATGTTTGGAGAAAATAACACTCAATAACACTAAACCAGCTATTCTTCGCGTTCTGTGTAGATCGATGTTTCCGATCATTCTCCACAAAAGAATACGTAATATAATATAAGTGTTCGTTGTGGTTCGTTAGTGAGAATAATTGAAACAGCGTTCAGTCGACAATCGCTACAGGTCACGACTATACCTATTTATTTACTAAAAACTACAATAGAACAGATAAAATTAATAAGGAGCGATTTCTTTCATTTCTGAGGAGTTATTTGTAATTGCAAAGGGATAAGTTTTAGCATATACAATTTATTTATTTCGTGAAGTTAGGTAGTAGGTTCAAAATATAGGTAGAGCCCTGACTTATATGGTAGCTTTATGAAAATGGAGACAGCTGGTAGCTGAAAAATTTTAAAATTAAAAAAATATTGATTACTATATCTCTCGAGTATGAAACAAAAAATAAAATGGCTACAAGTAAAATCGAAGCTTGATAGAATTGAACTCAAGTACCAGCTATATTTTATAGCAAATCACTTCTGACTTAGAAATTACGACACCACGGATCCACTACTGATTTGATAAAGCGAATACAATTACTTCACAAATGTAAATGCAATATTAATTAATAAAAAAAAAACCATCTTGCATTATTTTCTTGGACGCTACACCAAACTTGATAACGTTGGAATGCGGATGAAACAAAGCAAGTGATATTGAAAACGTATTTATAATGAACGTCTAACGATCTCCAACTATTCTCAGAAATAATTATGTAGTTGCAACTTGTTTTTTATTTCAATATAAAACAATGAACTTATTTTTATTACATTTTTGTTTATTCTCCCAGTTGATCTAATAAGTTACTAGTAGTATTATAAGAATATGAATAATAAACTACTAAAAGACTAAAAATAGCTACTAATAATTGATCACACATATTACCTAATAAAGTCACTCCATAATTTTCAAAAATGACTTTTTTTATTCTGCACTCTTAGAAAAATATTCTAAAGTCTCCAAACCATATTAAGTACTCATGAAAAACCATACTAAGCCTTTTATTCCAGAAGATTTAAAACGTCTCTTTCGAAAAGTTCCAAAAAAGATAAATCATTTACACGGAAACTTAATAATTCAGCCATTATGTCTCGCGCAGACTTTGCTCTTATCCCCTTTTAATTCGGATACCTTATTCCTGCTTCACGCCATTAGGACTCTTTTACACTCACTATAATTCAATAGTAGCCATAGATTTGTTGGCCAACCGGAAGTATCTCGACTGTTAGTATCACGACTGTAATCCCCAAGTACGGTAGTCATCCTTTCAGAAACCCAATGATATGCACACACTATACTAACACACGTTAGTATTTTTGTAAGCGGCAATGAACTTGCAACCTGTCACGTAAGGAATACAAAATATGAGCATGTGCCAGATGTACTGTTTGAACGTGATTTGACTAACATCTTCAAGTATCAGTGATGTCCACCGTAATTTCGGACTGCAGTCGTGTTTCAATTATATTTTTTCTATAATTCAGCCATTGATATTTTGTAACACAATTATTTAAAAAAATTATATTAAGGTCCTGTATGTCGACGATTGCTCTTTTTCTAAACGAAAAAAGAATTACTTCTGAACAAGCCACATCTCCTATTTTTATAAATATATTACTTCAGGTTCCTACCTAGATTTCTATTAAGCTGAAAACATAATAGCAGAAACTTTTCACGATAAAGATATTATTTCAAAATGATACGTTTTAGAATTTATGATCGAAATACTTTGATACCTACTATTAAGACGCTGCCAGTCGACGATTATTTTTGTTCGAAACGAAAAAAGAAATACTTGTGAACAAGCCACATCTCCTATTTTATAATGTATAGTATATGTGAATAAAGATGTACCCATCTTTAATCACTTCGATAAATAATCCTACCGACCGCTGCAATGATGACAAACACACGTCCGCGCGTGGTCCGCCTTAGCTTTTCGAATAAATTAATGATATAAATTATGTATAATTACTTATCAAAAATCTATCCTAATAGAAATCTAGATCAACATATTACCTATCTTTAACAATAAATCACAAGTTGATTTTAATAGTAGGTATAAAAAATATTTCGATCATAAATTCTAAAACGTATCATTTTGAAATAATATTTTTATCGTGAAAAGTTTCTGCTATTATGTTTTCAGCTTAATAGAAATCTAGGTAGGAACCTGAAGTAATATACTTATAAAAATAGGAGATGTGGCTTGTTCAGAAGTATTTCTTTTTTCGTTTCGAAAAAGAGCAATCAGCGACTGGCAGCCTCTTAAGATCAACTTGTGATTTATTGTTAAAGATAGGTAATATGTAGATCTAGATTTCTACTAAGAGCAATCGTCGACATACAGGGCCTTAATTAATAAGCTCGGCTCTTCAGGTATAAAAGCTTCCTTGTATACCTCTTTTTTATTTTTAAGTTCATTCAGAGTATTATATTTATTGGGTTTGTTAAATGATATTAATGTTTTTAAATCAATCAGGAACTGTGATAGGTTTCTATTGGAAATATTAATAAGTTTTTCATTTAAAAGTTAGTAGTATTAATAAGATAAAAAATAAGTTCTAAAAATAGCATATTTGGTTCTAAGCGGTTGGTATAAGCGGTTTGTCGAAAAAGGCCTTTATCCTTTTTTCTTGCATAAATCTCCATTACTTCGACTGAGTTCTTTCTATTGCAGATTATTTCAGAATTCAAATAATTTTACGATTTACTATAGATAACTATTTCTAAGTTAAATAGCTCTAGGTATTTAGTTTGATCAATATGAGAATGTTCAAACAAGATACATTTTTTTGATGAACATAGAATAGTTTTTTCTTAAATACCGCAAAACATGCAATTTGTTTTTTTATTACAAAGATAAGGATTTAATCTCGATATATTTATTCTCCAAAGTAGGCTCTTCAAAACACTATTTTAGTTTTAAGAACTAAGAATAGCTGGAACAGTTCATTTTTAAGGTTACAAGTCTAGAAGAAACCCTTATAGTTTTGCCAAGCTTTAAAATGATAATTTTTCCATTGTAAAGTACTTATTATAGCGTTGTTAACTGTGTAAACTACGAAACCCTACATTGTTCGTGACCCGACACTCACTTGGCCGGTTTTTATATAGTTCGTTCACACTAGCTACTTAAATTAAATACGTTAAATTCATTTTAAGTTTGATGATTTCCAAGATAATGCGTTTTTATCATTTTTTCCGTCTTATACGAGTAGACTCAGTCCATACAAAATTATAAACGAAGATCTTGAGAAAGCCAACGATGTTGACCGAAATCAATTTCGATTGCTGAATACTTGAGCTGCATTTGCGGAGAACACGAAAGGGCAATTGCCGATTCCATTTAGATTACTGGTTGTATTTGACGGTGCATTCAATCGAGCACACGGACTCGGCATTGTACGATGTTGTGTAGTTCTTAGATCGCAATGCCAATCTTCCTTTTGTGCTAGTGTCGAGTATCGGCTTGCGAAGTTCCTCTCTGATACATCCGACACGGACTTTTCGTCTGAGCATTTTGCACCATTGTTTAATACCTGTTTCAAAATATGTTTAGTCCTTCAAAAGTCAATTTGTAATTTGAAAATGAGCGTAGAGTCAGAAATTTCAACTTAATATTAGACTAGTGGAAACGACTTCGCGTCTTAGTTCATGTGGAGTTATTTTCAAAGAGACTTAAACAAAGGGGGTGCAGAGGGGCTGCAACCCCTTTGGGGTAGAACTTCGGGAATTCCTTTCTTAGTTCACCCCTACATACCGAAAAGAATACACCCCCTAAATTTCAAGATCAATCAGTCAGTAACGTAAGAGTTTTACTCGTATTTTACAAAATGTTTATAACAAAGAATAAAATAAAAATATAGCATTAAGTTGAAATTCAAACAGATAAAACATTTACTTTCAGTTATCTGTCAGCGCATAAACTACGACCAATCATTCCGCTGGTCCAATTTACGAAGATCAATAGCCATTACTGCACATCTATATAATTTATCACATTAAAACGACACAAAACCGCAGTGACCTCGTGCGCCGCGGTAAACACGTAGATATCGTAGATTACTGGCCATCGACAAGTTTAACGACAATATTGCTGGCCAGCGCAAATTAGACCCTATTGAAATAGATTGTAATTTGTTGTGCACATCAACCACATAGCCCAATAGACGCCTAGATGGCTTCATTTTTTCATACAAACAATTCTGTCAAAACGTTGAGGTGTGCGGGTCAGAGGGAGCGGTAAAAAATGCATTCTGATTGGTTCAATGTCACAAGTCGCCGCGGGGTGAGGTGTGAACCGCGCTCGGTGGTTTACACAGGATCTGTAGCCCATAATGTGTTGTCTGATAGTATTTGCCTTGCATGAGGAGTCTAGGCTGGTTGTGGAGGATTGACTTTTCATTCGACGCAGGCCAAGGAGTTTAATCACAGTAGAGACATTTAAACTGCGCTATGGTGCCCAATCAAACGTAAGTTCTACTTAAGTTTGACGGCTATATCGTTTATTGTGGTGGTTGATTGACTAATGATATTCTTTGACCAACCAACCTGCTATTTGTTCTACAGAATTTTCATTTGACTGGCCTCACAGCTTAGTTGGTAGTAACTCTGCCTTTGTTATGGGTTGTAGATTCGATTCTCTCCCAGGAGAAGCATTTGTGTGATGAGCATAATTGTTAGTTCTGTGTATTGGTCTTATAAGTATTCTAAGTATGTATTTACAAAAAAATATGTAAAAGTAATCTGTCAGTTAGCTGGTTCCCATAGTTCAAGCTTTGTTTAATTTTGGCACTGTGTAAAGACGTCCATTAATATTAATATTTATTTATTTAATCATTGGTCAGTCCGAGTGCAATGTTGTCCGTCCCATCTCCTTGCTGTTTCAGCTCTGAAGCATGTAACGATATCTAACTTTGCCTTCAGCAAACAGCCTGCCCGTTCAGTATCCTCTCACAGTATGCAAATGCAGTAAGTGCAGTCCGTGGTCTTATTCGAGTGGCCCTGAAGTGGCAGTGGCTTGCCTAGTCTTAAATCAACATTTTAAGAGTCGTTTAGCGCTATCATGAATGTTAGTCATTAATGGGTTACCGGTAAAATTGCTCCTACGACTAAACAGCTAAGGATTCTTCATCATTATTATCAGAGGCACAAGAAGTGTAGCTTTGATTCCCGTGGGGAGACAAATGCTGGCACAACCTTCAAATATTTGTTCCCGGATACTGTTATGGCATAGTACTTATAGTTTCTGATACTCATGAGGCCACGGCACAGTGAATCTTAGTGTCGGTTTATGTGTCTTTCGGGTGTTTATTTATGATATGTCTACAAACATATATAAGAGGAAGACCTCGGCGTATTTTCCTGGACCAAATTGGTGACGTTTTGAACAAAGACTAGATCGAGAGTACTACTCCAAACCGATAAGCGTGCATGATAATGTGATGAGAGTGAATAAAGCATATTACGATTGTAGCAAGTGGAAAGCCGTGGTCTTTGCCTACTCCTTTGGGAAATATGCGTAATTTTAAGTATATATGTATGTATGTTTCTCCCTCATCTTTATCCATTAGTTTATACAAAATACTGTAGCAAACCTACTGAGTATCTACACGTTACTGTTCTGACGGTCGCAATGCGACACTTCACTGTTATTTTGGAGGATACGTAAAGATAATTTATTATATCTACCAGCCAATAAAGTGACCATACTTTAGTTTAATCAATTCTTGCTGTTTGTACAGGATTATATTGAAATTGGTATTTGGTATCACATTTTAAGACTGCCTTACCTTACAGCTCAGTAATAGTTCTGCCTTTTGCGCTGTAGGTTGTGGGTTCCATCTCCACCCAGGACAAACATTTTGTGTGTTGAACATATATGTTTATTTTGAGTAAGGGTCTTACAATGTATCTTGTGGATGTGTATGTATTTACAAAATAAAAACCGGCCAAGTGCGTGTCGGGTCACGCGCAATGTAAGGTTTCGTAGTTTTTACAGCTAATAACATTATAATGCCATCAAAAACATAACTTGTTAAAAAAGCCAAGTCTCGCAAAGCAACTCAGTTCTTCTACAGTAAAAAGTTGTGAGATCCATGTAATACCAAGTCGGTTAATTTATTCCGTCCCTACTTTAAGGGTCCTTCTGTCTTAAGTTATTAGGTACGTAAAGGTTAGCTAATTACGTCTGTCCGTCTGTCTATCACAGGGCTGTATCTCATGAATCATGATAGCTAGACAGTTGAAATTTTCACAGATGATGTATTTCTGTTCTGATGATGTTTCTGTATAACAAATACTAAAACCAGAATAAAATAAATATTTAAATGGGCTCCCATACAAGAAACGTGATTTATAGATAATGGTACGGAACTCGACGTGCGACTCGTCCGACTCGCACTTGGCAGGTTTTTTTAGGATTTCTACACTAAACACTAACTGTGTTTCAAATTTGAAGCTTCTATGTCTGCTAGAAGTGCCTTAAACTTTTGATGATCGGTCAGTCAGTCAGTAAGTGAGTGAGTGAGTGAGTGAGTGAGTGAGTGAGTGACAAAATAGGAAACTTTGACAACTTATAATTCTTAATCTACTGGTTCAAACTGAATGAAATTTGAAACATACCGTGTTTTTATAGTGACTGCTTGGTTACTGAAAATTCAGGCTTCTAGTTTTATCCACAACGAAGTTACAAGGGGTCGAAAATGGTCGAACTGCTTCGAGAAAAGGATTGTACAGCCGTGCCGCTTTAATGCTTGACTTGGCGGGGGCACTGCCGTGCCTCCAGATAAGTAATTTTCAAGGGTATTTGTACCAAAAAAATTATAATTTCTTCTTCGAGTACATTTATAAATAAGTTGACCGACTATAATGATGTGAATTTTTTGTTTGATATATTTATATATATATTTATAGTCGATCAACTTATAAATTTAATGTACTCGAAGAAGAAATTATCATTTTTTTGGTACAAATACCCTTGAAAATTACTTATTATAATGTTGTTAGCTTTGAAAACTACGAAACCTTAAATTGCAACCTATTTAACGATACCACACCATGGGGAACGCGAGAAAAAAACATGTAGGAGAGGTACCCTAAAAATAAAATAAAATGAATAAAATTTTCACAAATATACATATATATTTATTTAATTTTATTCTACGACATTGTTGACATTATTAATGTATATACAATACATGCCAAATTACAGCTTTCTAGCACTGATAGTCTCTGAGCTAAGCTGCAGACAGACGGACGGACGGACAGACAAACGGACGAACATGACGAAACAAGAAGGGTTTTTTGTAGACTACGAAACCCTAAAAAAACAAGTATTCTATCAGTTATAATATAGGTGAAATTCTACATCTACAGTAACTTTCATATTATGCCGTTTTATCGTTCAGGTCTCATTCACAACATTCAGACTTATCAAACACACAAACATCCTCACAAATTTTCGCATTTATAATATTGTAAGGATAACAAGCTGGGAGTAATTTACCCAGACAAGGTGTAAATCGGCTGCTTTGAGGTATCCTACAAAGTAGACTATAAATAATCTACTCTATTCTGTGCCCTAAAATAGCTACCGACAGTGTCATCTCTTATCAGTTCTCTTAAAATTACCATACATAAGCCATGGTAGGTACTATGCTGAAAATCAGTTACCGTCCTAAGACAACCATAACAAAGCTATACAAATTTTAGCAATTTTATAGAAAAATATCAATCGTTAATAATTACGTTTAAAAAATTAAAAAGAAAACCGATACTTGTTTTTTAAGTTTTATGAAGGAACTATTAGTCCGATGTCAATATAATAATAATGCCAATTTGGGACTATTCTTTACACTTAACAGTATATACACTAATAGAAAAACAAAGAAATCAGATCACCAGGTAAAAAGATATGTCGCGGTCATACATTGTATACAAAAATCACCAAAAAACGTACACATCGAATTGAGAACCTTTTCCTTTTTCACCTTCTATAAAAACGTAACGGCCGTTATAAATCGGCCGTTTCTTACAAAAGCAGGGCCTTAATGCTTCCGAAAGTATAGCGTCTAGCCTATTCTTAGGCCCCTCACCTGGGCCCTCAAAATTACCCGTTGAGTTACGTCGGCAGTTAAGACGTTTGTTTAAATATTCATCCGGAAGAAGGTTATTTACCAGTTTAAGAACTGACGATAGAGTTGACACTTGATAGGAAAAGCCGGGAAAAATCTAAATGGTTCTTGAAGGTTATAGTACAGATTGGGGATAATGACAATTGTCAGTACTCGTTTTAGAGCGAGCACAAATTAACGTAAACGCGTTAAGCCCAATCCGTAATAACTTTAAGTTTTGGTGACAATATAATAATATGGTGACAGCGAGCTGATCTGATAATGGAGTCAGGAGCTGTTCAGCAGTCATTCATAACGGAACTCCTTTGTAAATACTTCGATTGAGTAAAAACTTTGCATTATTGTCAAGTTCCGATGAAAATGTTAATTATGGTGTGACAAGTGATAGCGCGCTGATACTCGATGGTCTATGATTTTACAAAAGCTTGTCATTGAAAAATATTTTCAACAGTAAACTTATTATTTATTAAGGACAGTTAATGTAGTCCGACTGTGTTAGTGAGGGTTATAAAGTAAACAGTATATAAAAATGTTGGTGAGCTTTTACAAAAGTCCGGCTGAAAATAAGCGAGTGGCATCCCCAACTGCTTGGAATTTACGCGGCAAATAGAATTAAAGGTTGCGATACGAAGTTTCGGCCTCCGAAACCTTAATAAACTACTCTCTGTGCGGTGTGGAACTTTTAAATTGTGTTTTAAATAAGCCTATTTACTCGACAACGACAAAAATAAGAGTCCCTTATACCTACATTCTATTTTTTATTATCAACAAGTACGTAGCAATTTAAAAATCGAAACAAACGAATTGCTAGGCTGGTTAGATTGTTTTCTGTTTTATCGAAAATCAAAAGAGACAGTTTTTTTATTGCCGCCATATTAGATCTCTCAATTAAAGATACCCTTTTCATTACATTGTTTATGTGTTTCCGTGCAAAATTAAAGCAAATTTGAAAATTTGTATGTCAGTAAAACGGCTCTTCTTACAAACGTTCAGCCAGACTGCCATGGCAAAACTCTAATGGTTCCTTTGTCTATGGTATACATCCTCTCAGATTCTTGAAAAAGTTTAAGGGGTTGTCAGTGGCACATAATGTCTACATTATTAACAGCTATCTATAAAAAATACTCTTTAAATTAAAGTTTAATAATTTGATCAATTCTTTGTTGTATATTTGCAGCGCACATATTATATTATATCAATTTGTTTATGGTTAGTAACTAGTTTCAGCTAATTAGTTGATGTGGGTATCAGTTTTGAATCATGAAAGGTAATCAGGTTGCGCGTCGCTGTGCTATATTACTGGTTAATAATTACTGTTCTGTTTACCACATTCAGTACTATAATTTACTATGATAATTACATAATTAGAACTTATATACTAACGAGTATAATATTAATTATAATCATATACAACATGTTCTAGAATTAACATGGTTTAAGGGTTTAAACTATTATTTGATAACAAAAAAAATTAACTAAATAAACCGTTATAGCGTTTGAGGAGTTTTGCTACGGAGTAGGATGTTAGTAAGAGCGTTAGTATAATCACATGTATTTTATAATTATTATTTTTATTAAGTATTTGCGGAATTGTTTCTTGGCATTATTAATAATGAGAACAATTAACCAGGACAAAACCAGTGATACAAGTCCCGACCGAGAGTTCATTAACCTCCTGTCTCCACGGCAACACAGGCCTTTGATATAAACTCTGATTATCTTCTAAATATATCGCCAAGATTGAGTATGTATTACCCAACTCCCCTCTCACTAATGTAAACATATAATTAACTTTTTCGGTGTCGGTCAAACTTAATGGCCAATAAACCAAGCAGGGTCACGTAAAAGTTAGTGCTATTTATATGTAAGCGTAAATTAAATATCCGTATAGTAATAAAATAAAGTCAAAGTTTATGTCATGTACTCGCAATATAAAAAAAATGGATCACGATTGTAAACCCCAAGTACGGTAGAAATCCTATTAGATCTCCAGGCGATTAGATCATTTAAAGGCTTACGCCTCTGATTATCCCCTCTAGACATCACTATTAAACATAACTATTATTTATCATAGTTTTGTTATAGACGATGCACGTGCAAGTCACATACAGCAAGAACTACTTATTAATTAAAAATACCAACCAAACGTCTTTTCCCAACTACAATACTTTCGATTTGAAAATATCTTTCACCATTTGAAAGGAATATTATTCCAGTGGGACATAATGTTAAATTTTATCCGTTTACTACGTGGACAAAGCCGCACACAGAAACTAGTATTTTATAAATACCAAATGAATATGTAAATTTTCCCGACTATCTATTTTGAGTTACAACAATTATTGTGGACGCAGGAAGATAAAATAAATTCAAATCAAATTCAAATTCAAATAATTTATTTGCAACAGTTACTGTGCCGGTACAACTATAACTATTAATATTCCTAGTACTTAGGCACAACATACATTTAATATTATTTACTTAAGGTAAACTGGTTGGGCAGCTAAATAAAACTATATTTACAGAAAGAATACTACATCATTATAGCACATACATAGACATAGATATGTGTTAGAATGATGTATCACAATATTTAAAAAACATACAAGAAACAGTTCTGCTAATAATAAATTATGTATAATAAGGTATGATAATGATTATATCACTATCACTACATAGTATAAAGCAAAGTCGCTTTCCGCTTCCCGCGTCTGTATGTAATATGTATGTATGTATGTTTGCTTATATCTTTAAAACTACACAACGGATTTTGATGCGTTTTTTTTTAATAGATAGAGTGATTCAGGAGGAAGGTTTATATGTATAATAACATGCTACCCGTGTGAAGCCGGGGCGGGTCGCTAGTGTAATAAAATATAATATTGTATTATTTACACGATATACTTAAACGAGTAAGTAGGTACCCGTTTAAATGTAATAATTTACAAATCCAATGTATAAAGTACGCAAATAGATAAAATCAATATTCGGCATACAAAAGAGCTTAGATACATAACACATGTGTAATTGTACCTACAATACTTCAAATTCAAATTCAAAAATCATTTATTTCAATAAAGTCACAAGGATCACTTTGAAACGTCTTAGGAACTAGGTGAAGCTACGCCGATTCCACGCGACCAAGCCTAGAAGAATCAGGCAACAAACACGGCTTGGAGTCTACCTTTTTTTTAATGATCCTTTTCTTAAAGCTATGTAGAGCTCCAGTGTGATGCCAATCGAACAAGGTGAAGGCTCAAACAAGAATAATTATTAAAAACTACTTACATACTTACATAATATAAAAATAGAACCGATTTCACGAGACCCATATCGTTATTTCGAATGAAGATTGAGCTCAATGGCGAAAGTGGCTAACGCGTCGACCTATTGAAGGTAAGGTGTGGATTCAAATTCTGCTTAAATGATAACTTTTTGTGTTGCTTTTGATAATAAGTTTTATGATGAAGATTTTATTTTTTCCAAAACAAGCTTTTTTTCAAGAACGAAATCAAAGTAGCGGGCTGTTACCTGACACATAATATTACATTGTCATTGGACAGGTTTGAAAAGTTTTTACTCAATCGAACTATTTACTAAGGAATTCTGTTGTGAGTGACCGTCGAACAGCTCCTGACTCCATCATCAGATCAGCTCGCTGTCACGATATTATTGTATTGTCACCAGACCTAAAGGTGTAAAAAGACTTGTCAATTTACCAAAAAATTACTACAAACTTCATTGAAGTTCATTTTACTGGTAACTAAACATCCACCAAAATCAAATCAACTTCCTTTTTCTCGTTTTTTCTAAAAGTCGTGAAGAAAAACCGCTTACGTACGCCACCGTGATTGCGCACCTG
Organism: Hydriomena furcata; assembly: GCA_912999785.1. Taxonomy (NCBI): domain Eukaryota; kingdom Metazoa; phylum Arthropoda; class Insecta; order Lepidoptera; family Geometridae; genus Hydriomena; species Hydriomena furcata. Next base: position 238,036 of record OU538834.1, on the reverse strand, counting down.
AACTACCGCGTGTCACTTACGACCACGCTGCAATCAAAATGAGCTTTGTTGGAAAGCTTTAAGGTTTAAAATGGCGTGTGTGCAAGCTTAAGGAATTCGTAGTCAGAATCTACGGAGCTAGCAATATACAGGTAAAAATATTGGTACCTATAAAAACATTAGATTAGATTTGGTTGTAAGAACTAGAAAAAAATTGTGTCTCGACTCTTATCACCAAGCATTGTTAGATATTGAATCGAGATATTACATTTGGCACATTCTAAACTTTTTGTAGTAGTTAATATTCATAGCGTGAGAAGTTGCACTAATTAAAAAAATATTAATTAGTTTACTCACGATTTTTTCCTTCGCCATTTTGTGCACTATTGTTGTTGTAATATTTTCGAATAGAAAATTCTTTGTTGCACGACTTGAATTCGAATCCACTACCTTGGGATTGTAAATCGAGGCATTTCCCATTTCAAACATGGCACAGGAGGTCTACTCGTGAACCGAAAACGATATATCGGAATAATATATCGTGCCATAGCTACATCGTTTCGACTATAGTTTGAACGATAGAATGACCGTTATTACTTTTGTCAATCATCGATGTTCGAACTTAATACTTATAACGATACTTATGCATCACTAAAAACAATACGAGAATTTAAATTTGACAACGATACGAATGTATCGATGTCGTTTTTATGGTTTCGTAGTCTACAAGAAACCCTTATAGTTTCGCCATGTCCGTCCGTCCGTCCGTCCGCAGCTTAGCTCAGAGAGTTTAAGTGCTAGAAAGCTGTAATAAATAATACATTTTTTTTAGTGTACCTGTAGGGAGACCTAAAAGTGGGGATATTTTTTATTTTTCTCGCATACCCTTTGATGTGAGGTGTCGTTGGATAGGTCTTTAAAAACCATTATGGGTCTGCGAAGACAACTTTTCGATTTTGGGATCTGTTTGTGAAATATTAAGCTCTAAAGTGAAAAATTTTGTCAGAATCAAGTGTCCCCCCTACCAGCTAAACGATTGGTTTTGGTGTGAAAAAATCATGGTAGTAGTACATATTATTATAACGAATTTAAAAAGAAAACTATCACGGCTAAATAGGATTTTCAAGTTTACGAGTAATCATCGACCAACTAAGAAAATGTATTTTCTAAGTTGCTCGACGATTACTCGTAAACTAGAAGTAAACTTTTTATAACAAATATCGTTGAAAATTACTTATATAACTTTGTTAGCTGTGTAAAATACGAAACCCTACATTGCGCGTGGCTCGACTCGCACATGGCCAGTTTTTATTTGTTTGTGGATTAGACACCTTGGTACTGTTATAGTGACTTTATGGTGATTATATCTGTAAGTTAGTACCGTTACTAATCCTGTTTCTGAGTGTAATATAATGTGGAGAGATTTCTTTAAAAAAAATTGCTAGAAATCATTTACACACCTATGGAGTTAGTTTAGGATAATGATCCTTGCAGACCCGACACTAAGAATTCAAAATGATTTGCAAAGTTTTTTCTGGAAGAGGTAGAAGCATTCGTAGGTTTATTGAAGGTTCTAAGTGCCCTCACGATCAATAGCAATTGTCAATGGTCACTTAATTAATGCACAATGAAGCGATCGTTTTATCGTTTATCGAAGTTGTTAAAACGATTGTCAACTACAGTTTTTGATGTCAATTGCAATGAAACGTCTCAGGGCATTTTATCAATTCATTTTTATGTCTCTCACGCTCTTGTTTCATTCAAAGACATTTAAGTATTAATTCCTTTTTTTGTCTCTCTCTCTCTCTCTCTCTCTCTCTTTCTTTCTTTTGGTTTCATTCAATTACTATTAATAAAAATATATAAATAAAATAAAATAAATAGGATCACGACTGTAATTCCCAAATACGGTAGACATCCTCTCAGATCTCCAGACTCTTAGATCCTTTGAAAATGTCTAGTGGGGGTAGTCAGAGGCACGTACAAACATTATATTTGGCACATGCCCACATTTTGCAATAGTTAGCATTCCATACGTGCCAGTTTGCAAGCCCATCGCTGCATATAAGAATACTAACTGGTTTCCTCACGATGTTTTCCTTCACCGTTTTGAACACGTGTTTTTGATCCGCATATACATTTTTCGAACAGAAAAATCTATTGATGCACGCCGGGATTCGAACCCGCGACCTTGAGATTGAAAGTCGAGGTACCTCCCACTCGGCCAACACTAACTAGCTATCACTACATAGTATAAAGCAAAGTCGCTTTCCGCTTCCCGCGTCTGTATGTAATATGTATGTATGTATGTATGTTTGCTTATATCTTTAAAACTACACAACGGATTTTGATGCGGTTTTAATAAATAGAGTGATTCAAGAGGAAGGTTTATATGTATAATACATGTATAATATAGTAGAGAAACACTGATAATTTTAGAGGTTTCTAATGTAATGTCGTAAATAAACACATTTTTTTTGCGCTTATATTGCAAATGCTGGCTGAACCCCACGAGATATATCAAAATAATGTACTACAGTATTGTACACCTTAAAAACGTCCACAAAAAAGTCCACGATGGTATTAGAAATGTCTTACGCACAGCGAAGCGGGCACGGGTCAGCTAGTGACTAATAAACGGGTGGTAGGTATATTTATATAACTTCCAGAGACAGTCGGGCATTCGCCCACCACTCCACCGAAGTCCCGCTCCAAAACACACTCCGTGTAAACCGGCCTTAATTAAAACGTTCTTGGCTCACTTGATCTTAATGAAAGTGCCATTATGTCTTGGATAATTCTTAAGAATTACAAACGTAAACTAAGATCATGCCACCCCCATATCTCGCGCCAACTTAATTAATAACTAATTCGCGCTACGATGTTTTGTTTGGATAAGTGTACGTTACCCCCTCGCAATTACTGGCTTCTCATATCCGGGGGTGGTTGTGTACGAGTGATACTCAGGGGAGGGGGATGATAGGTGTTATGCTCGCTTGTTGTTTTTTACTGGTAATTTTTTTGGTCGTCATGCATTAATCACCATATTCTTATTTGTAACATCGAAACTACCTCGACTCTACCTTGACTCAAACTCTTTCCAGGCCCCTCGAACTTTCCCTCGAAAGTACCTCATGTTTGGTATCTTAAATCGATATTTTGTCGAGGTTTTTCATTTACGTCATTACGTTATGAGTCCGAGGAGATTTTCATCAAACCGAAATCAAGCAAAATTAATTTCCAAATTTCACGATAGACAAAGAAACGTTACACGTCGGTCGTTCGGAAGCTGTCGAGGAATGCTCTAGGTACATCTCGCGGTACCTTGAGCTGTCAGTTCTGTTGTATGAGAAATCCTCGACTAGAGGTAAACTCGAGGTAATTTTATCAACTAAAACTTCCAGAACACGGTTTCGAAGTCGAGTCAAGGTGGAGATATTCCGAGTTATACAACTAAGAATATGGGAATAAACCAATGACTAAGCAGAGGTGTGGTGGCCCTGAAAAAGGTCAATGACATTTGGTAAAAATGTCAGTGTGGCCTCTTTCGTGTATGAGTCTTGAGATATTTTTGGTTCTAGGACATGCCTGTTTCCTTCACGGTTTGAGAGCACAGTGTAGTACGCATATATGCATTTTCTGCTTAATGAATCAATTGATACACGACTTTAATTGGAACCAACACACACCAGTACACTACACTACACACCAGGGCTATTGCTGCCAATCAGTATTGTGATTTTTAGTTTATTTGAACAGAAAACATATTTTAACTATAAATACTGCTAATTACCACGTTATTAATTGTATTGCTGACGTTTTGAGACAATTCAGATGCTCTTCATCATGAGCATCGCCCGCGACCGCAATCAACGGTAGATCGGCGAAAACGTGGTAATTAGCCGTATTTATAGTGTAAAATGAGTAACAACCACGATAGTTTTCATTCTACAGGAAACATAAAAATAGATAATTAAATGTTCGTCTCATTGTTTTCATTGAAAAAAAAAAAAAAATATGTTCTCTTCTAAATAAATTTGTTGCTCTCAATAAACAAGCAAGCAGTGTGCAGTAAAGAACATGTGTAGTGCAAATATGATGCATGTCAACTAAGATTGTGGGGATGTTGGATTGTTTGCGTTTCAATCACGACATAACGGCTAAACCAATTTAGATGACATTTGGTACAGAGACCCAAGTAAAGATAGACATATGATATTGAGTTTGATGATATAATATTTTTTCCTCACTGGCGCTTTTCAGTGCAATGAAACCGTTCGATGCTATATAGTGTTATCAAAATAATGTTGATACGTAGGTACATAATGATTCTAACTATATAAATGACATCTGAAAGGTTTCAATTAATATAAGAAGGCAAAAGATAGGATCCAGTAGTATTCCAGTATCCAGTAGTTATCTTGTCAAGGTTTAAACGTTTTGAATAAATATTGCTATAATTATCCTGAAAGCCAACAACTTCATTACCATTTTCAGTGGTCACTGAAGTAGCATACTTGTAGACTGAAGCAGAACTAAAAGGCAACATTACAAAGAAAGTATCAAGATGAATGGTGATTTGACAAAGTCGATCTCTTTGCGTTCGATTGTCAAAGAAATCTCAAATTCAATTTAAAAATGACGTCATTTGGAAACGAGTAAACAAGGGGCAAATTCTCAAATGAATTATTCAAATTCTATTAACAGGACAAAAATACCTTCGCAAAAGAATACCTCAGCCTTTCGGCGAGCGAAGTAAAAAACAAAGAATATTATTAATTAAAGAGTGCCTTGTAAATTAATAAAACGGTAAGGTTTTGAGAGGCTTTCGGAAAAAGGCTTTCACCTTTGAAGTTCCCGAGTATTCTGCGAAACTTATGAATTAATTTGATACCAAAAAGATTCTGGTTACATCTTTGAGAGCTGGAACTACCAGTCAGTATGTACTTACCTATTAGACACAGGACTGGAGCTGTTATTCAATTTGAATAATTACATTTTATGTGTATCTAAGCGACTGGAGGTCTGATATAATCTATATAATGACTAGGGCACAAAAAATATACAAACTCAGTCTGTCTATGACGTTATTACGGCTCTTTTCAGAAGGTTAAATTTACTTATTGAAAATGCTTAAGAATAAGTTTTCAAAAGCGCATATTCCTTACCTAAGCACTAAGCAATAATAAGCATGCCTACATTGCCTCTTTTGACATAACGTGAACACGCCTTTGTGCCATATTACTTTAATATGAGATCCTACAAAAACCTTACTTTTATGAGTAAAAGGAATCATTCAACTTACGGTATTCAAAGCATTAATTTTATCGAATGAAATGTATTGAAATGTTAGTTACATTGAAATAACATGTAACATGTAATGAAAGGTTTCGGAGCTTAGCATTTTTAGGAATAGATATTTATTTTTGTAATGGTTTTACAGGTTTCGGCTTTCCAAATAAGTTTAGTTTAGTATTTATCTGTTCCTAAAATTGATTGGTATTTTGTAACGGCTAGTTGGGTAAAACGTGAATTAGTAATAGCTTGGTTTAAAAATATTATAAACTAGCTTCCGCCCGCGGCTTCGCTCGCGTGTTACCTGGATAAAAAGTATCCTAAATGCGATTCCATTGTATAAGCTATGCATGTTCTAAGTTTCAACCACATCGCTTGGGCGTGATTGAGGCACAAACATACAAACAAACTCACTAATTTTCGCATTTTGTAATATTATTAGGATTAGGAAGGATAGAAATCAGGATCAAAAATGTAAGCAAAAATTGTGGTGCAGTATATTTAGTATGCAGTGTTGTAGCGTTATGTTTTCGGCATACATAGCAACAAAGAAGCCATACGAAGGTTTCTTTGTAGTAATGAGATGGCTGGATAGAAGTTAGTGTTTCTCGTAAAAGATTCTGGATTACACTATGCGATCAGCGAATTCAGTTCTGCAATAACTTTCGTAAGTTATACTCGTCCTAAGATATTAATATCCCCATTATTCAATCGTTAAATCGTAGTATTATGGTGATAGCAACTAACTATTGAACTAACATAACCAAGCGCACACTTTTGATTTTGATTTCTTCAACTACATTTTTATTTTTAAAGGATGACGACTGCAATCCCCAAGTACGAGTACAGTAGTCACTCTTAAATCTCCAGGCGCTCAGATCATTGAATATGTCTAAAGGGGTTAGTCCGAGGCACTTTACATTAAATTTGTCTGGCAAATGCGCACATTTGGATTTGCGTTGGTCATATTCGTCGAAATTGAAAAGGTCAAATTTGTTGTCTTATCATCTTTAAAGTCAACGAAGGTGTTGTATCATTAATCCCTTTTAAGTCTGATTTTAATTTTTTTGGATGTTTTGTTATTTCCATGTTGGTCTAGTGGGATGTACCTCGACGTTCAATCTAAAGGAAGTGGGTTTGAATCCCGGCGTGCATCAATTTATATGCGCATCAAAAACACGTGCTTACAACGGTGAAGGAAAACATCGTGAGGAAACCAGTTAGTGTTGTTATAAACGGCGATGGGCTTGCTATCACGTATGGAATGCTAACTACTGCATAATGTGGGTATGTGCCAAATATAATGTTCGGACTGCCTCTGACTACCCCCAATAGACATCTTCAAAGGATCTAAGCGTCTGAAGATATTTGAGGACGTCTACCGTACTTGGGGATTACAGTCGTGATCCTATTTATTTTATTATTTTTTGTATATTCCTAATGCATCCAGGTGTTGTTGAACCACAAATATCCCCAAATAAACATTCGGATTTATAGTATACTTTTGATTAGTAAGATTAGTGTGATTATATCACGTATTCGTATGTAAAAGCTTTACCTGAGAGAGAGATATATATCTACAAGTATAAGATAGGTACGTAGATATGTTCTGTAAATGTTCCGCTCCGCTCTCTGTGGACGCAACTCGTTACCCGTTGGCATCGTGAGGAATAGAATTCAGGCGATTCGAATAGAATAGCAATTTCGTGTTTCAAGATAGAATATAGATTTTTACATTAGTTCATCATTTTCAAGTTAAATCTATTTCAGTTAGTTCTTTGAAATATTATTTTCTTTTATTATGTCTTGTCAGCAACATTCTGCATATAAAAACTTATCTAAGATCTTTATGCTTTTTAAAAAGCAGTTTCAGTAACTTTATAACAAGAAATTCAATCGACTTGAAAAATAATAAGAAGCAAATAACCTGATGTTTTGTAATAAGCCTTTATATTATTAATTCAGATATCATATACACATTATTTTCATCGCAATATATATTTTTTTATCCTTTAAAAAATCCTCCTACGGTGAATAACAATATTAATAATACAGGCATAAGTTATGTCCAATGCCCATTCACATTATCCTGTTTATCCAAAGGGGCTTAGCGCGAGCTTTGGTGGTTTGTTCACAACCAGTTACAATAATACATAGATTCAACCTCAGTGGCGTAGGGAGCGATTGGCCGACTGAGGCGATAAAGGTGCGGGTTAAAACTTTCAAACCCTGAAGTGCCGCACTGCATGACAAATATTTTTATGTTTTGGAAATCTATCATAAGTAGGTTGGGTGTTTCTTTGAATTAATATTCAAAATAAAATTTTCTCATTGAAATACCTTTGAAATATTATTATTCAAACTATCGTGATTAGTAGATACAACCATAGCTATTTTTACACGGGTCTTTAGCACGTTATTACCATTAATTCATTTTCCCGTCTTTTCGGCTATGTTACAATAGTCATGGTCGCGGGCAGACTACCTATAAAGGCATTTCAATAAAGAAAATGATTCTCCTTCATGGCAAGTTCAAGTCATAGATTATACGAACTAAAAATAGCTCTGTTGTATTAAAAAATGTGTAAATTGATGGTAACCTAACCTCACCCGTATTTTTCCATCCAATTACAGAGCTCATCAAGAGGGACCGATAGGGGCATTTGGGGCATTTGGGGCATTTTTACCCAGATCGCGTCAGTAATCGTATTCAGCACACATTCTATCGTAATTAAACGGCCCTCTTCAAACGAGCCGTAACTCAGTTTGATGGTCCCCTAGACCCCTCTACCCACGGTTACTTCGATCCGAATTCGAATAATGGGGTCTCCGCGTTGGGTTAAGATATACATTTTTATTTGGGTGATAAAAGGTGTTAATTACTGGACTTGGTGGGCAAAGGATTTTGGTTTCATTTATCTTCATTTAGTTACCATACAACGTTGCGAGTGGTGAAAAATCACAAATAAAATAATTTTGTATGTGAAATAATCAAATTGTCATTACTATGTTTAATATTTATTGCAAAATGAAGGCATGTGCCAAATATAAGGTTTAATTTTTTTACTTGGGGATTACAGTCGTGATCCGTTTTTTTATCACTACATAGTAAAGTCCGCCAATATTTAACTTCACAACAGATTTTATGCGGTTTTTTTTAATAGATATAGTGATTCAGGAGGAAGGTTTATATGTATAATACATGCATAATATAATAGAGAAACACTGATAATTTTAGAGGTTTCTAATGTGATGTCGTAAATAAACACATTTTTTTGCGCTTACATTGCAAATGCTGGCTGTACCTCACGAGATATATCAAAATAATGTACTACAGTATTGTACACCTTAAAAACGTCTACAAAAAATTCCACGATGGTATTAGAAATGTCTTACGCACAGCTAAGCGGGCACGGGTCAGCTAGTATTTAATAAAGTTCATACTAATTGAACGTTTTTCATAAGAATAACTAAGACCGACTTAAATTTAATTTTATATATCGTTTTTATCGGGTTTTTTCAATATTTGCAATACAATAATATTTACATACAGCTACATTTGAATAGTTAAAAAAAAATGTTATAAAATTTTCTGCTAAAACCTAAAGAGCAATATAAACTACTAACAAAATATATTTTTTGCTATTTCCCGACCGACATCTAGCGGGCAATGGTTTTTAGGAAACTTGAACTTCACTGCAAGAGACGACAAGAATAATATTTGTGCGAAAATTAAGGGGGAGCACCAGCTATTGAGGGCGAACAGAATGATCTGAATCACCTTTGGGACCCTATATTTTTCTACATTGTAGGGGCGATTTTAATTAAATCCAGAAATCTTATTACATTATCTATAGCCGTCGACTGAATACTCGTACCAACTCGTGTAATAGTATGAAATTCCTATCCGAAAATTCTTAGACGTAAAGGAATTCTTTTATAAAAAATCTCTCAATCATACGAGTATTAGACAGAATCCACTTTAGGATTTTATCTGATCTGCCTTTTACGCACCAAACTATCTTACCACTCTATTTCGTTGATTCTTTCTTATGGAAGTATCGTAATCTTACTTCTTATTAGAGTGAGACGACACACGATATAAAGATGTATCAGTCTACTTTTTAAAACGATTGACGATATATCGGAACAAACGTCTGATCGTTTCCGACTATATTTTGAAAGATGAGATGGAACGACTAATTTGACAGTTGACATCATACTGACTGGCGTACTCTTTCCGTGTTACTTATTTTAAACACTTTCTTACAAAATATCAACTTGTTACACAACTCTTGTCGAGTCTCTCTCTATTTATAATTTTAAATGAATCAGCCCTCCATCGTTTTACAGTTTTAAATCCTGTATACATCGACATTGGCAAAATTGTGGTATCATCAACCACAGACGCTAAAACAAAAAGAAAAAGAAGACATTTCCAAGAGTGCGGTCTGCCTGGCCGAATAAATCATAGCAGCACACTGTGACAGCACAGTCGTCGATAATGTAAAAATCGTTTTGCAGACTGAGGGCCCAGAAACTCCTTGAATGACTTAGCACCTTAGCTGGCAATGCTGATCCCTAATACTAAATAAGAACCGTATCAGGGGTAGTACCACAAGCTCAAAAGTAATATCAAAAAAATACTCACGGTGCGAAAGTGACAACGCAATATGAAGTGTTATAGTGCTTTCACTTTCACACTTTCAAACTTTCACTTTGTGGTATGGCCTCAGGTCGTTGCTTTGATCAGTCGCCCTGAAATAATTTAAAAAACCCGAAGGGTCTCGCTTTCCTAAAAACCTAGGGAGGGTCTCGACTCCAAATGGCTCGAACATAAGCCTTATCGAGATTTGCATATTACGTATCTGAAATCCCGAGATGAATTTTAGCATCATACTATTATACCGCTTTCCATGATCAAGCAAAACAACAAAAGTATCTCATCCACTAAAAATTTAAAAATAATAACTGCTTAAAAATATAACGAAGCTAAGCAGTAAAGTAAAATAAAATCTAATTTAACCAACTTTGAGTCGGTGTTGGTGTTTTTGTTAAACAGTCATTTTAATAAGTAGAAGTGTTTTCGGTAAACAACATTGTACATTGTTACTTAGTAAGGTAAGAGTATTTATTTCTCCGTTTTTGTCTTACGACACCAAGACGGAGCAATTTGCTTTGAACGTAGTTTTCAAACAACAAAGTCAAAATCAAGTTACAAGATTGAAACAATTCCAAGATCCAAGTATTGTTTTGCGGATCTCAATATAAGTCCGATTGTTTCCCTAATGCTGCCTAAAAGTTCGAAGCCGAGGCTTCAAACAAAATTCTTGTTAAGAAAATGGATAAAATTGCGGTGCTTTTACTCGTACCTGTAGTTTATACTGTTTTATTAAATGCTGAATTGTATGTTCAATGCGGTTTCTTAGGAGGTGAGAAGGCCTAATTACCAAATTAAATTACGTCATTCAACTTAGATTGAATAAGAGGCAATTCACACACTGCTCTGGCTGACACCAAGCCAATAGATTGATGTGACAAAGAGAGTTTCACCATGATAAAAAGAAGAAAGAAGAAGCCGAAATCAATAATAAAAAACTAGATAGATGATAGGAACATAGGTAGTTTCAAAGTGATTGATCTTTGTTGATGTTAAAAAATAAATCTGATTTCAGTTTAGTAACCAATTAAACCGTCTTCAAGTAAAAGGGAACAATTTAATTTGATCCTGATTTCTACGAAACACGGATGATTCATGGACAGAACCAGAAATAGCTAATTGACCTGCTTGTTTATACGTTTATCTATTTTTTTAGCATAATCACGTTAGTTTTTCCGTAAAATATAACAAAACAGTGGTCGCAGAATTTTTGTGTCCGTTTTATTTTTATCAGCAAAATAAATGAAACGTCGTTTTAGACTTAGCCAATTATTCCATCGAACTTTTTAAATGCCTGTTGACCGCTGAAAGCAATTCAAAGTTATTTTATAACGTTTTTTTAACAGCCTTCCGAATATAAATCGAGCTACGAGTATCTCTGAATATGGAGATTTGATTAATCTGTATTTTTAGTGTAACGAGTGACGGCAACGTCTGCTGTTAAGAGTTATGAGAGAGAGAGAGAGAGAGAGAGAGTTACGGTGAATGATATTTTAACAAATTGAAATATTTGATACAATTGAAAAACTTAAATTACGAGTTATATAATAACCAAGTGTGATAGACTTCTTCTCAGACTTTCAGGCGCTTAAGATCCTTGTAGCTCTTTAAAGGAGGTAGACAGAAGCACTTCACACCCGCAAAAAAAGGTTCTAAGAAACCTATGTTCCTATCAAAGTATTGACGCCAGTGAGAAAAATATCCAACTAAAAAGGCTCATACAAAGTAGAAAAACTTATCGGAAAGTTCCGTATGCAAACGTACGAGGGCGCGCGTGTTCCGCGGACAAACTTCAGATAGGATCCGTTCGAGTTCCGTCTATAGGTGGTCTAGCACTAGTTAAGACATACTTCAATCGCTGAAGAGTAAGTTTAAAGCCTTACATATTAAGTGCCCGACTGGAGAAATGGTTCGATCGACGTATCGAGAAAACAACATACAACACCGCAAATGCTTGCAAATGTATGGGGAGCAATTTAAAGCAGAGATGGAGCCTGTTTGACCCACGCAGAGGTAGCCTTATTTTTTGATATTTCTTCTTTCTTTTTGTTATGTGTATCTGTTTATATGTAGGCGTGTTTAATAAACATATTTAATTTCAAGTAAACTCAGAACCAGAACAGCATTGTCGTAAACACGTAGATTCTGACAATCATTTTTTGGGTCAGTTCTATGTGTATGTATTTGGTTATTTATATTTACTTAATTATATTGAGGCATGGCTCAAAACCTTTCCAACTCGCCTTTTTATGAGCACACAATACAATTTTATCGGGAAAAGAGATGGCTTATGCTAGGCCTTACTGATCTAGACACGCGGCAGCGTGTCCAGCCAAGTTCAAAGAAAAAAGCGGGCAATGCAGCGCCGTATGTAATACACGAACCATTTCGAGCTACTTTTGACCCTTCACAACTCGAAACCTATTTAACCTACATACTTGAAATATGGCATAAATATACCAAAAAAAAAATAAAAAAAAAATTGGGCGAAAAATGTTATGCTAACCTCTGGTAACCATCAGGTGTGGAAAGGACTTACACGTTTTAACTACCCGGAACGATGCAATAGCAGGAAATACTTGTATATATTTTAAAGTAGAAAGAGGATTCTGCACGTGGCTCCATAATATGCGTCTTTGTAAGTAGGTGCAGTGTTGCCAGCAACAAAAGAAAACTTTTCTTACAAGATTTCTGATAGCTCAACTGGTTTTTTTTGTATTTTGTAAATATTCTGTTATATATATTCTTCTGTATTAGATGTTATTTATTTCTGTACATAATATTTCAACTAAGCAAAGTATATAAAATTAAATAGAATCATGATTGTAATCTCCAAGTAAGATCCTCTCAGATGTCCAGGCACTCAGATCCTAGAATGGCGTTATCACAGGCGTTAGTCCAAACATTACATTTGGCACATGCCCATATTTTGCAGTAGTTAGCACTCCATACGTGACAGGTTGCAAAGTAAAGTTATGGTCACATATTGACCACTACAACACTGAAATAATTCGGAGAGCTAAAAAAAGAACCAGTGACACTATAAAGATCTAACCTGTGTAACAAAGTGCCTATAGCAGTACTAGTATGTACTCGTGATTAGTGCAATCTCTAGAACCGCCCGCCTGTCACAGTTAGAAACTTGTCCCTTCCAGCTCAACTCGTTCGAATCCAGTTCAAACCGGTTTTAACCAGTCAGTCCGATCCGGTTAATTTAAGTTCCTTAGTCTTAGAGTAATTGGTTCAGCGTTTACTCATTCATATGGTCTGGCTGCGCTTGACAGTTGGACCCACTGAGGAATTAGAATCGTTTTTATTACCCCAATCGTTATTTTGCATAGTGGTGAAAAGGCCTAGGTAGTGATAATCAGGCCATATTATTATATTCCTCAATTATAAGCCCAATACAAAATTACGTCTCTTTTAAAAAAAATGTAGAATCTTTGGTGGTATTTTTTCCTGAAGATTGAATGGGACAAAACGGGACACACCCACAAATAAAAAATCGGTTATTAATAAACGAGTTCAGATGTGACATACAAACAAAAACGATTGTTCCTCCATTTTTTTAAGTCGTTTACTCAAATATGAAAAGTATTTTGAGTTGATTCTAAAAATACTTAATAGTTACGTAATGATTGAAGACATTTGAATTTGAAAATGTATAGGTTTAGTCACAAGGCCCATAGAAATCAGTGAAAGCCTTTGTGAATAGATCAGAATTAAATTACCGACACCACCTTCGCTTCGCTTTGTTCATTGATTTACAGATGTAATTCGAGCGCTTGCTGTCTCAATTTCGTGACATTGAATCAACCTCTCGGTTTATTACGACTATTATTTTTATTTTTATATTAATGACTAGCTTTACACAGGTGTAAATAGTACACCATGAAGATTATATTGGGCACATTTTTGATACCTTATGATACATTATTGCAATTCATGTAGGGATCTCTAATTATTTTGAAAATAAAATATAATAATAAAAATAATAATAATAAAGTTTATTTATTCAGACAACTTACAGGTCCATAGTGTTAGAAAGAGCTTAAATATAAAAGGTTAGTTAATACTTAATAATAAATAAAGATTTAGTTCTCTGGATGAGCTTCCACATCAGAGGACATTCAAAATTGGCAGCTACCACTTTCAGAATGCTGTTGCTGCTCCCACGCACCCTATTAAGGAGTGAGGCAGTCTTTTTTCGCCAGATGGCGTCAAACGAATCCGTGCGCGCATCAGTGAACATGCCGGATGCACTACAATAGCGCGGGAGCCGCAACAGCGTCCTGAAGGCGTTATTGAATTGGACCCGCACAGCATTGTACGATTTTTGAGTGTGCTGAAACCACAGATTCGCCGAGTACATGGATGTACAGTACGCCTTAAAAAGGGTGATTTTAACAGAGTCTGTGCATCGTGCGAATCTGCGGGCCAGCATGTTAGCCCTAACCGACAATGCTCTGCGTTCCCGTTCCATATCACCGTCATCCTTCATGGTGTCAGTCACCACATGCCCGAGGTATTTAAATTGTGAAACCCTTTTTAGAGGCACATCATGTAGTGTGATAGGTGCAATAAAAATGGGGCACTTGGTGCCCGCCCTGAAAACCATGAACTCTGACTTTTTCACGTTATATATTAGTCCACGTGAGGACACATACGACACACACGGCCAATAACTTTCGGAGTGCGCTAACCGAGGGAGCCAACAGCACCATGTCATCAGCGTAGCTGAGGTTATTCAGGCTTATACCCCCCACATGACAACCCACGGGCATGCTGCTGAGTTTCTCAATTAGCGCATTTACGTACAGGTTGAAAATTGAGGGCGAGCTTAACCCCCCCTGCCGCACCCCACATTCCAACCTGTATGCGTCCAAAAACTCTCCCGACCACCTCACACGATTTTCTTGGTTGAGGTACCAAAACCTAAAGGTTGATATCAACTCTGGTGGTAGCCCTGTCTTCTCTAACTTTTGCCGCAAAACATCGTATGATACCAGATCGAATGCTTTTGACAAGTCCAGAAAACAAGAATAGACTGGTGTTTGCCTGTCTGTGTAGTATTTGACAGTGTGTTTTAAACTTAGAATGGCCGACTCGGTTGATAGTCCAGCAGGGCTATTTTGTAAAAAACATGAATATCATGTTATGATGTTGAATGCAATACCTAATGTTAGAGAATACCTAATCTGTACACTTTTCATAGTAACTTTTCACAGTATATGCACCTATACCTACGCTTTAGCGTAGGTATTGTATTGGAAGCGTAGGTATGGGTGCCTAAACAGCATAAAAAGCGTAGGTATTATGGTATTCAGTACCATAACATGATAATCATGTTTTTACAAAATAGCCCCACAGGCCGGAACCCAAACTGAGCGTCATGTAATTTTATATGCCTACTCAAACATGAATTAAGCACACTGTCAAATACTTTTGCTACAATAGTGGCCAGAGAGATAGGTCTATAGTTTGTCTTATCAGAAATGTCCCCAGTTTACTAGGGTGGACCCGCGCCTTTAATTCAATTCAGGAAATCGATTTTTGACGAATTTATCGTAAAATACTGTCGAAATTCCTGAAATATCGAAATTCCTGAAAATAAATCGTGACCGTGATAACGTCATAGACAGACAGAGTTACTTTTACATTCATAATATTAGTATACAAACAGTTTTTTTATGTATTTACATTTATTACTCCGTAATTAATGGTTGGATTTTAATAGTTTTGATATTGTGTAGCATATGGTACCAGAATCCCATAATACAATACATGAATCTGTTTCTCAATTAAACTTTAAAAAATTACATAATCGTTTGACTGACTGAAATAAGATTAGCTTTTTCTTTCACAATACAAATGCTTTATTCAGGCTTTCAGATTATACACGCAAGAATTTTATAGTGAAAAACCAGTTATTAATTAGTTGGATAAGTAAATATTAATATTTTTTTAGTTTTCTAATAATTATATTTCATAAATTTCTTTGTCTAGAGTTCTAGACCTAAGCGAATTTGCAATGCCCTACCCGGGCTTATGTTGAAGCCATATTTATTAACTTTTAATATTTTTTGTATAGCATGAAAGCAATTAACGATTTTGACTTTGACTTTTAATTCGTCGGATCATTTTTTGTGCAGGTTTTATATTTTTAATTGACCTTCAAACAGATTGAGATTGATTGATTCAGCACGGACTTGAAACAGCGGAATTATTGGAGATCTTAGAGGTTTAGAAGAATAATTTATTAAAATATTTTTTTTTGTAATTATATTTATTATTTAAGATCAAAACAGAGCACCTGACTTTTTATGACTTCGATGGTCCCTTTAATTTCTTTCTGATTGCCTTGTATGGTGTATCCCACTCTGCTACGATTTCGGTACCTTGGTTTAGTAATACAGAAAAACGGTGAGATTGATAGGTTTTCTTCGGACGGATTTATATGCTGTTGGTCTCTGAGACTTATGTCAGCCTTACTGGACTATAGCGAGATTGATAGGGATGTGAAGAACAGAATAAATTCAGAATGGATGAAATGGCGATAGGTCTCAGGAACAACATTTGATCCGAGAATGCCCCTTAATTAAGCTAAATGGGAAAATCTATAAAACGATCGTTAGACCTAGTGTATTGCATGAAACTGAGTGTTGTGCCTATAAAAGGGACGGATGAAAAAGAGTGCACGCGGCGGAAATGTGAATGTTAGGATGGATGTGGGACTCGCTCACGAAGGATTCTGTACCATTATCTATATTTTATTATTATTCATTTATTTCAGATAAAATATCCATAGGTAACATAAAATTCCATTACAATACTATACACAATTAAAACCAATTACATAGATCATTACTCACATAAATTAAAATTATAATACAAAAAGAAATTATTAAGTTATTATATTACAATTTAATTATAAATTAAATTAAATTTGATGGAGCCCATCATAATATGCATCCATCTGTTTTGAATAGGACAGTCTGTTCGTGCAACAATCATTTTCAGGATGCTGTTGCTACTGCCTCGCGTCCGCTGGAGTAGGGAAGCGACTTTCTTACGAATAATCGCATGAAAGCCATCCGTGCGCGCCTCTGCGAACATCCCAGATGCGCTGCAATAGCGAGGCAGCTGCATCAGCATCCTAAAGATGTTATTATATTGAACTCGCAGAGAACTGGCAGCCCGCTGGGTGTGGTTTGTCCAAAGGCTGCTCGAGTAAAAGGACTGACAGAAAGCCTTGAAAAGAGTGATTTTAACTTCCCTCGAGCAGCTATACTATAAAAACGGCAAAAAAAAACACGTTTGTTGTATGGAAGCCACACTTAAATATTTATTTTATTCTGTTTTCAAATATTTATATTATTTGTTGTTACTAAAAACAAAAAAGATGCGGCAACAGAAATACATAATCTGTAAAAATTTCAACTGTCTAGCTATCACGGTTCATGATACAGCCCTGTGACAGACAGACGGACGGAAAGACAGACGGACAGCGGGCTCTTAGTTAAAAAATGAGTGTAATCAGAAGAAGCTTGAAAGTAGCTGAGACAAAAAAACATGGAGATCAAATAGGTTAGATTAGGTTCAATAAATTAAATTCCATTCGTAAATACATACCATAACAAAGTCCTATTATTTTGATTTAAAAACCTGCCATTTCTGTTTCGTTTTGGGTTCAAGTTGGCCAATAAGGCCATTTTTTAAACTAGTGCATTTGACATGCAACAAAGCCAAGTGGCTCCCTCGACGGGGCTTGGAATATTTTATGCGGACCCTTTTCAATTCCAGACTCTGTTGCTCTATTCAACGGATGTACTTTTTTCTTATTTAAACTGTGATGTTCTTGTGATGTCTTGTGTGAAAATGTGTGTTGAAGCTGAGAACTGGGCATAAACTTTTGTAAAAATAAATAAATAGGACCACGACTGTAATCCCCTATTCCTCTCCTCTTAAGCTATAATCTAAACTTAAATATAAAATATAATCTAACTTTTGTTTCGAATAAAATTTTAAATATGAATGTGACATAAACTACCATAAAATATAAATTATGTTTAGGTTCAAACTAAACAGCTTTATTGGTTTCAGTCTGTTTTAAGTGAAATTAGTGATTTTATCTTTCATTTTCAAGTTAATGCACTATAATACGAGCAATGTCGCGGATGTTCCACTAGTTGGGATATAATTTAGTAAAACTAATAAAAGCTCCATGATTGAAAGTTACTGGTTAAAGTTTAACCTAGTTTTGGCGCCGCGCATCCCCGGCGTTTGTAGAACTTTGACATTTCATTTAAAATGAACCTTTCGGCTGTAAAAATGAGTTCTTTTATATTGCATAAAATAGGTTTTATTAACTTCCAGCTTTACTTTCAACTCACGTGTTTGGTAAATGTGGTTTTTTAGTATTTTCTAGAATTATATGTTATGAGTTTGATATATCAATAAAGAAAAAAATATGATTATGACTGTAATCCCCAAGTACGTACGGTAGACATCCTCTCAGATCTGAAGGCGCTTAGATCCTTTGAAAATAGTCTAGTGGGGGTAGTCAGACGTCCAAACATTATATTTGGCACATGCCCACATTTTGCAGTAGTTAGCAAACATAGCATAGACATTCGCAAGCCCATCGCCGCTTATAAGAATACTAACTGGTTTTTCTCACGATGTTTTCCTTCACCGTTTTGAGCACGTGTTTTTGATGCGCATATAAATTTTTCGAACAGAAAAATCTATTGATGAACGCCGGGATTCGAACCCACGACCTTCAGATTGAAAGTCGAGGTACCTCCCACTCGGCCAACACTTTCATCGATAAACTATAATAGCTTCTTTATTTATATAATATTATGACATTGACCGTTTCTTAGAAAAGTAAGGCAGATAACACATCGTCATCATTCAGGGCTCATTACGCCAGTAATAAGGAACAGCCGCCAATAAAGCGCGATCACAAAAAACAATAAACATTAATCACTCTGAACGGCCAACCAATCTTTGGTTCTCTGAGGAGCACTCACCGTCATATTACCGACAAATTTTGACAAAGATTTTTACCAACATCTTAAAATTAATATCGTATAAACTGCTGCTAAATTAAAATAATTAAATTAATAGGATCACGACTGGTAGTCCCCATGTACGGATGTAGACATCCTCTCAGATCTGAAGGTGCTTAGATCCTTTGATGATGTCTAGTGGGGGTAGTCAGAGGAACATCCAAACATTATATTTGGCACTTGCACCTGGCACCCATCGCCACTTATATAAAAATACTAACTGGTTTCCTCACGATATTTTCCTTCACCGTTTTGAGCACGTGTTTTTGATGCGTACCTATATAATTTTTTCGAACAGAACTCATTGATGCACGCCGGGATTCGTACCTCGACTTAGTCGAGGTACCTCCTACTTGGCCAACACGGCTATATTAGCTGCTGAAGCTAGTATCAACTATTTATTTTAATTTAATGTATAGTGCTAGTAAAATTCAATCAACTGATTTACGCAAACTTCGGTCAAAATCTTACAGATTGTAAGAACCTAGTTTAATAAAAGCTTGTTGCCACGATCTGAAAACTTTCAAAAAAATCTTAAAAAGAAATTCAAAGATTTTTTTCATTTCCTGCAAAACAATGAACGTCTCATAACGATTGTATCTAATAAATTCGAGATATAATGTTAACTTAATGTATTTGATACCAAACCGAAAACCACATTCTCCGCCATCTTACGGGCGTATTATACCGGTCGCCACGTCTTTGGAAACGGGTACTTAATTTCCTGAGCTCCAAGAGGGCTCGAGAACATTTCTAGCGATTGTTTTTAAAGTATTTTTCGAGAAGAATATAAGCGTGGGGGGTGTGCCAATATCTGAGTCGGACTGAACCGTAACAGTTGGCATCTCATCTTAATCTCGCTTATAATAGTGCGACCGTTTCAGCTGAATCTGTAGTTTCAGACTAATTGTTTGCTTGCGGGTATTGTTCTAGGCTTGACATCACCGTATTCTATACAAATAAGGGTCATAGACCTGGTTGTGGTGCCTACCCTGGCATTCGACATTTTCAATGTTTGCAGTTAATAACTAAGCATAGCAAACAAAACTTGTTTAAAGTATAATTCTTTGTCTATGATCCGTTTTGATTAATGACATTTGTGGTGCGTTGTACCTCTAAATTGTATTCTCACAACCAATGATTTCCCTTTTGTCTATTTAAATATGAATAATTAATAAAAAAAATATAGCCGGTTACAAAACCTTTGCTTAACCTAAGAGATTTACACATTCTATATTTTAAGTTATTTAAAAATCGTCGCTTTAATAATTTTTTCAATATAAACCGTTTATTTGAAAATTAAAATATTGTTAAAGTGCTCAAAACCAGCGCTTACCCTAATTATAACCTAGAGAATTATAATAACTAAAATATTGTTATTCATAGGAATTATAAACTCTGTCTTATACTCTAACTGGAACCTAGAATTCATTATAATAATAACTACTGGAAACTCGCGGGAGTTGTCTTTCTTCACTTCTTTCGTAATACTAACGCTACTACTAACTTAATACTAAAGTTAATACTTTCAACTTTGACACCCCGTGACATCCTTTGTTAAGGGTTGTTTTTTATAAACCGTACGATAAACCGTATTTTTAAAATTCCTTTCTTAGTACACCCCTACACACTACGAGTAAAAGGAATACACCCTCCAAATTTCAATTTTCAAAGACTCGCTATTTGGGCTCTGCATTGCATGTCAGTCAGTCAGTCAGTCATGTAATGTTACTTATATAAAAAAATACTGATAAAACCTAAACAGTGTTGGAAGTAATTTTATTCATTGAAATTACAAGGCGTTGTAGAATAAGAGAATCATCTAACTAGGTTTGTTGCTTCGAACAAAGCTACAAAACGAAAAACGGGGCTGTTTTTACACGCTTTATATTAGCTTCACCTGTATGTATGTATGTATGTATGTATGTATGTATGTAACCAACCCCTTTGAGCTCGATTTTGTCCTACTTTGAACGATCAGATTTAATTCAAACTTTGCGCACCTGTCAAAGATCGATGACAATGCAATAATATGATATTAGTTTCCCATTATCCTTAATAGGACCGTCAGGATTCTTTTCAGGAATTCTTTTGTAGATCCTGTTGCAGCGCCTACTGAAATTCTACTCGCAACACCTACTGAAATTCTACTAGCAAAGCCTACTTAATATTAACTTGCCAATTTAATATACCTAGTCTGGCTAATTACTATCTAGCTACTTTCACCACCCTTGCCATTGAACGAAATCAATTACTTGAAAGTGATTTTGGAATCGATATTTAAAAAAAAAATCGTTTGAAATGGTCGTACTTGCCGTGCTATCTAAAAATGTGACTTGATTTAAACAAATACTTCATGTGGTGTACAAGTGAACACCAAGCATTTTTCATTTTTTAGTCTATGCCAAACACATAAATTGGGCAATTAATTAATTAATCTAAATAATTTATTAATTGCCCAATTTATGAGTTTGGCATAGACTAAAAAATGAAAAATAAATTATAGTTTAAAAAACCTAAAAAAACACGCTTTTATTGCTAATCGAACTAAAAACTAGAAAATAATTTTCGATGACAGAGTTTAATATAACTGTAGTAGAAGAAGAAACAATCAATCATAATGAATCACCTCAAAACAAAATTATAATAAAATTTAAGTTATTAACACAATAATTCAATTCAGAGTAATAAGCGTGGGGTGCTTGATATTTTTAAATATTACAATCATTTTATTGGCAACTATCTATGAGAGGATAGTTATGAACCGCAGTAAAATGCACCCCACGCTTTTTACTCTGAATTGAATTATTGTGTTAATAACTTAAATTTTATTATAATTTTGTTTTGAGGTGATTCATTATGATTGATTGTTTCTTCTTCTACTACAGTTATATTAAACTCTGTCATCGAAAATTATTTTCTAGTTTTTAGTTCGATTAGCGATAAAAGCGTGTTTTTTTAGGTTTTTTAACTATAATTTGTTTATATTATGGTCTATATTGAGTACAGAGTTCATTTTTCCACTGTAAAAAGAGTCTACAGAAAATATTCAAACATTAAAAACATTTGCGCCCTTATTTAGCACATTTAGCATTTATCTTCTGCTTGTAGTTAGTTGGTAAGAAAAATAGGGAAAACTCAATTAAATTATAGTCATATTCAGTTAGTTCTAACACACACACACGCACGGAATAAATCAACTTGTGACGAAAACAGAAACTAAAATATCATGCCTGTGCTGCATCAAATGGAGATGAAATAACACCCCAAGTGTTTTTCTAGCCATAAATCAAGCAAAATCAACAGCAGGGACGAAGGGTGGCGTCTCCAGAGCTTTTTAAAAATAGCGGCATCATTCATTCGCGTCGACTGTAATCCGTACAGTATGCGTTCATTCCACGACTATTTGTAGAAATTGTTCAATTTCAAAAGACTTAAAATTCACAAGTCGTCTTGCCGTTTTGTGTTTATCATTGCACTCAATTAGGCGGTAAGTCTTTTAATAGACTCGCTAGTAATACCTACAATAGAAAATAATACTTAGATATTGCAGCATGAAAACTTGGAGAATTCGTGTTCAATCACAATATACACTAGTTTGGGAGCATATGGATTCAAAATAAATTGTGTAACATTTTATTATGTAAAACAAATAAATGAAAACTCCTGGAATGAATGAAACATTCCTATAAAAAATATATATTAGTAGACATACCAACTAGCCCCGAACTAAGCAAAACTTATACTATGGGAACCAAATAACTGATAGAATACATATTTTTTTTGCAACGTTGTCCTATGTGATAATTGAACTCACAATCCACAGAATAACTACCAAATAAACAGTCAGTAATTAATACACTCACAGATCCAAGAAACTTTTAATAGAATTTCTGATGATTAAGTTTAGTTAGTTATCGGATGAGTGACGCCGAATTCAAGTTTCTTTCAATTAGTGATTTATTTTCAGTGAAAACAAACTCCCCAAAAAGAGTCAGCACAAGTTAAGACGTTTTAAAATGAATACAGAGTTCCAGAGCTTAAATAACCGATGCCAACATTTCTACATTTTTTGTAAGCGAACAGTTTTCAATAAAAAATCCTAGCTAATATTATAAATCCGAAAGTTTGAGAGGATGTTTATGTTTAGATGTTAGTAGCTCAATCAAACCCAAATTACTGAAATTAGACGAATCTTGGAATAAACATGCCTTAGAATAGGATATATTATGCTACTATTATTTTTATTCAGGTACCTTGAAAGCTATTGAATAATAAAACAACCGGCCAAGTGCATGCCAGGTCACGCGCAATGTAGGGTTTTGTAGTTTACACAGCTAACAACATTATCATCACTACATAGTATAAAGCAAAGTCGCTTTCCGCTTCCCGCGTCTGTATGTAATATGTATGTATGTATGTATGTATGTATGTTTGCTTATATCTTTAAAACTACACAACGGATTTTGATGCGGTTTTTTTTAATAGATAGAGTAATTCAGGAGGAAGGTTTATATGTATAATACATGCATAATATAGTAGAGAAACACTGATAATTTTAGAGGTTTCTAATGTGATGTCGAGTCCCTTCTAAACACCAACATGATATAGTTTTTACACAACAATAGGATTATTTATGTCGTGGGTATCAAATAACTTACCATGGTAACAGACCAGGAACAAATATTTGCAGATAATGCAAACTTAATATATTATATTATGTAGGTATGTATAAATGTTGAAACTCGTGCTGGTAAATACCTACTGTTGCCGAAATGTTAATTATTTTGTTTGATTTGTGGAAGTTTGGAAGTTCCTGTTAACTCGATGCATGAAAATATAACTCCATTTAACGAGCGTCGAAACAATTAAGAAATGTTTTGGGTGAAATAATTGGCATCTGAAACGTATACACGTATATTATAGGGAATTTTAGTAAAAATAACAAGAAAGCACTTTCATATCAACAGAGGTTGGTTTAACTTTGTATCGAGCTAGCTTTATTTATTCCTTTCTTCTAGAAAAAATATAGTGAAACAACTATAATATAATTTTCCTCACCGTCTTGAGAGCTGTTTTGTCTTGTACAAGACTGTCTCTTTCTTCAGCAGCTCAATAACAATTAAAAAACATTATAGTTCACTTTAATTTCACTTTAAGTGTCGATTTAATTTTGGATTATTTCAGTAACGTGTAAAACACATAATTATGTTTAAGAAACTAATAATAAAACCGACAAAAAGTCAAGAGACGATATTAGTTTTTATGTTTATGACGGAACTATAAGCCATACACAAATACATTTTAAATGGAACCAACTTGGAACTATTCTCTATGTAATAGAATAAATCATCTAAATCAAATCACCTAGTAGAAATAAAAATAATAATGATAAAATAATACAAAAGAACAAAAAAACATGTCGAATTGCGAACTTCCTCTTTTTTGTCCCTTTAAAACATCTACTCAACAATGCTTACGATCCAATTTAAAATAGCTCAACTCTCCGTCAAACTTATCAACGTAAAACAAAAGTTTCGTTACCTACAATTACGCATCAACCAAAAATATATTATAAATAAATCGTTTTCATACGAATCGCTAAATAAAACGACTGTCTGTTATTTATTATTGATTGTAATTCGATTGCGAAGTAATCGGTGGAGTTAAAAATAAAAATAGCTGCTGAATGAGAACATCTTCCTTTTTTGAAGTGAGCTAAAAAGAATAATAATAGCGCAATCCAACCGTAATACGCAATATTATACGCGTATTATGCACTGAAAAATAGTCAAATAGCACTGCGACATAAATAAAATAAGTAGTAAGTACTTCGACATGTCATGATCAAAATGAATTGCCATCTTTTTATTTCATTGTAGTCTCATAATTAGTTGTCTATTTTGTAGTTACATAATATTTCAGGGTGACAGAGAAAAAACCTGCAACACGAGAGAAGGAAACAGCAGATGAAATATGGCTTTCATTGTACCCGCAATTACATAACAATGGGGTTGAATTGAAAAGCGCTGGAACAGTCCAAACATCCCCCCCTGCCCCTTCCCCGGCCACAGAGCATTTGAAACTTCGATAACATACGAGGTTTTTAAGGTTCTGTACCCAAAAAGGAATAAATGGAACCCTGATAGGATTACACGGTCGTTTATAAACGAAAATTAATGAAAAAACCAGGGTACTTCCGAAATCCAAAAGCCGAAATCCGAAATCCGAAATCCCATAGCTTTAGTAACATATTTTATAGAAAAAAATAAATTGTGAACATAAAATATACATAACTAGCTGTCCCAGCTTTACACGGGTGTAATAATGAAGATTATAGGGAAATTCTATTCTTGATACCTTTGGCGAACAGATAGGGTTTTTTTCCCTTCATTTTTCAAATGTTTTAATAGTTATTTTGTTATTCGGGGTGAGACAAATCCAACAAACTAAAAATCATGTAAATCTGTCCATCTTGTTTGAGACACGACTTTGTTTTTTTATTTAATATAATAATAGCCTTTATTAACAATCTAACATAAATATTGTATACAGAGTTTTAAATTATGACACCGGTAATGATTGTTTTGCCTTAGCATAGGCCTCCCCCAAGTCTTTCCATAAGTCCCGATCTTAGGTTTTCCTACTCCACATTGTACCTGCGGCCGCTCTTACGTCTTCATCCCATCTTTTTGTTGGTCTTCCTCTTTTTCTCTTACCCTCTCTAGGGTACCATTCGGCCACTTGTTTTGCCCATTTTTTGTTTTGTCTCTGATAAAATGGCCCGCCCATTTCAATTTAAGCTTTTTGATGGTGTAGGATACTTCTATAGTTTTAGTTTTTTGACGGATAACTTTTAAGTTGATTTTGTCTCTTCTCTTGATATTGAGCATACTTCTTTCCATGCCGTGTTGACATGTTTGTAGTTTCTTTATATTTTGTAGCGTTGCGGCCCATGTCTGGCAGCCGTAAGTCATGGTAGGAAGTATGCACGAGTTAAATACTTTGCATTTTAGCTTCATTGGTATTGATTGGTTTTTTGTTATTTCTTTTAGAGCCCAGTATCGTTTCCAAGCTACGTGTCGGAGCTACGTTTACTCTATTTTGTATTTCTTTTGATGTATCATTTGATGGAGATATGGTCTGCCCAAGATATGTATATTCGTCTACGTATTCGATTGGATCATTATTGACTAGTATGGGTATTTTTGTACGGTTTGTCATCAGTTTGGTTTTCGTCAGATTCATTTTCAGGCCTACTTCTCGGCTTTCCTTTACTAGTTGGTTGAGCATAGTTTGTAATTGGTCTGGGTTGTCGGAGATTAGTATGAGGTCGTCCGCGAATCGAAGGTGATTTAGCATTTCGCCATTTATTCTTATGCCGTAGTTTGACCATTCAAGTTTTCGAAAGATGTATTCCAAGGTTGCTGAAAATAATTTCGGAGATAGTGGATCTCCCTGCCTTACACCTTTCTTGATGGCGAATGTTTCTCCAAGTCTTTCAGTTTTTATTTTACCAGTCATGTTTTCGTAAATTTTAGTTATGAGACGAATATACTTTGTGTGTACTCCTTGGTGTATAAGGGCTTCCCAGATTTTCTCGTGTTTTAGTGAATCGAATGCTTTGTGATAGTCAACAAAGGCTAGGTAGTAGGGTAACCTGTATTCCTTATATTTTTCCGTAATTTGTTTGATTGTGAATATGTGGTATATCGTGGAAAACCCGCTACGGAAACCTGCCTGCTCTTTTGGTTGATTCTCATCCAGGACTTTAGTGATTCAATCGAGTATTATTTTCGAAAATATCTTGTAGAGGTTGGACATAAGGCTTATGGGTCTATAATTATTGATGTCATCTCTTCTGCCTTTTTTTATGGAGCAATACTATTGTTGATGTAGTCCATTGGGTTGGTTATTGCCTCTTGTCTTAGGATGGCGTTAAATATGTCGCACAATGTATCAATTATGGTATATGAGGACCCTTTCAAAAGTTCGTTGGAGATTCCATCTTCTCCCGAAGCTTTCCTATTTTTCTGTGATTGGATGGCTTTAGTTATTTAGTTTTTGGTAATTTTTGGTATGTCTTCCTCATTGTATGTGTAATTCAGGTCTACTGACGGTGTTAAAGTTTTATCATTGTAGAGGTTTCGATGGAAGTCTGTAGCTATGTCTAGTATTTCAGTACGTTTCGTTTTGTTACTTTGATCTTTTTGTTTATTCATTTCTGGAATCCAGTTTGTACAATATTGTAGTTCATTCCATGCTTTTTTGACTCCGCCGGTAGATTCTATGTGAAACATTATTCGATCTAGCCTATTTTCTTCTCTATGTTTTCTAATACATAAGTTAATTTGTTTGCTTACTTTTGCTAATTCCTTTCCATCTATTGGTCTTTGTTGTCTTATACTATGTCTCAATTTTATTAATTCCTTCGCTTGTTTTCCAATTTTATCTTTTGTAGTCTTTGTTGTTCGGATATTGTTTTCAATAGATTTTAATTGTTTTTCTAGTATGTCGTATTTTCCTTGTATAGTATTAATTTGTTGAAGTTTAGTTTCAATGGTTAATTTTAGAGGAGATAAGATCGTATCCGGTAGGGGAAGTTGCATTTGTTGTCCGCTATTTTTCCAGGGTCTTCTTGATTTTTTTTATATGAGACATTGTCATTGTTCCACGAAGCATTCTGTGGTATGTGCTGAAGTCTAGTTGATTTATAGCATTGATATCAGTAAATAACTTGGATCTATTTGTGATTATAAAGTCTATTTCATTTTGTACCTTTCCATTTGGTGACATCCACGTCCATTTTCTACTAAACTTTTTGTTGAAATAGCTATTCATGACTGTTAAGTTGTACTCCTGGACAAATTCTATTAGCCTCTGTTCTTTGTCGTTTCGCTTTCCTGGTGAATAGGGTCCTACGTAGTTGTTTTCGTTTCTGTTTCGTTTACCTATTTGGGCGTTTAGGTCTCCTATTATAATTACTATTTTATATATTTGTTCCATGGCTAGCTTAAGTTCGTGGTAGAATAGGTCCTTTTGTTGTTCTTCTGCGTTTTCTGTTGAGCATAAACTTGCACTATCGAAATGGGTTGCTTAAATTCGGGTAGTTCTATATTTAGAATTGATATTCTGTCCGAAATACCCATAAACTCCAGGATATTATCTTTTAGGTATTTTTTTATTATAAAACCGACTCCTTAAAGTCCGGGAGTTACGTTTTTAGAGTAAAATATATAATCATCATTCTTCAATTTGTTCTCCTGATCTTCTAATCTCAGATAAGCCCAAGATGTCCCATTTTATTCGTTGTAATGCATTGTCTAATTCGTATAGTCTATCCTGTGTTTTTAATGTCCTTGTGTTCAATGTTGCAATGAAGATATTGTTGGTTTTATATTTGATACGTTTCTCTTTAACTTTTTTGTTTTCTAGAGAATTCTGGGGGTTTTGGTCTCTGACCCCACGGTGACCAGCCGGGTTGGGGAGGTTCTTATTAACTTTTCATTTTTCTTTGTTTGTTTTTTCTTGGTTACCGGTGTCTGCTGATTCCTATAGATTAGAGGTGTTTTTTTTTCGTTAAGGAGTGCGATCTGGAACGCATATATGCGAATGGGTCTGTTCTTTGTAGTTTAGCTGGAGCTATTATAGTTTTCGCCTTCTCTTGTTGTTGTGGTCCTGTACTGGGAGATGTTGAGTTGCCCCTTTTTCTTTTCTCGTTTTCTTTGGGTTTTATAATAAGGTTTGTTATTTCTTATGTAGGCCTCGTTTCCCTTTTCCCTTTCCTCCTTAAGTTGTGGTAATAATTCTTTGCGTTTCTCTAATGTTTCCTTGGAATAATCCTCAGTGTTCTCAGTAGTTTTTTTCTTGTTTCTCAGTACTTCGATTTTCTTGTTGTAGGTTGCAAAAGAGATCCACTGTTGTCTTTTTCTGTCGTCTTTTTCCCAATTCTATACATTCTGTTGATATCAAAGTTTTCTATGTTCACATCTATTTTCTGGATCATGCTTACTTTTTGGTGTTATCAAACACGAGTCCCCTGGGTATCTATATGAGCGTCTCACCTGGTTTTCTAAAACCAGATCTTTGCGTAGGTGCTCAACACAGCTGTCGACGCAGTACCACCGCACTACCGCTTTTAGGGGGAGTTTTCGGTATGCTGCGTTGAAGTGCTGGAATAATATTTCGCCTCCCATTAGAGACCTTCAGAGCATTCATGGGTTCAAATTCAAGCTAAAGAAGTTCTTACTTGACCACCAGAAACAATGTGAAGATCTCAAAAACGAATTGTCATTTTTGTAAGAAGTCCACTACTGTGCGTTTGTTGTTATAGTCAATAGGTATACACGTTTTGTTTCATAGTTTTATTTCTAGATAACGTAGAAAAATATAAGTCTTTGTTGTCTCTTCTTATTGTCTCCTGAATACGTTTTTGCAAGAATGTGCGTACAGTATTATGTACATTGTGTATTGTTACTTGAGTTAGGTACCTACTCTCATTTTCGTGTTACTAATAGGATTTAGCAATAATTTACTTACCTATGTCATTATTTTTGTTTTCGCCTTAATGTTATTTATATTGCTTGGACACACTTTGGTTACGACGGAAGATTAGTGTTGAGTAATGTCTATGCATAACTCAACAAATGCTGAGTCGTACGCCAATTTGTGGCATCACACTTGCATCATCTTGGTTTAAGCCTTTAAGGTTTACATACTGTTTTGTTATTTTGTGTGTAATTTTTTACCTGTTACTGTTTACCTAGGTCTAATCTGTTTGTTAGGTATATTAATATAATATTATGATGTGTAACCTAATTTTAGCTTTATATTTGCAAGATGCCACAAATAAAGATTTTTCTATTCTATTCTATTCTATTCTATTAATTAATGTCGATTTCTTTCAACCCGTATTTTATGATGTTGTTCTTTTTATTCATATCCACTAAAGTATTTATTTTCTGATTGAGTACTTCAATTTCCTTCTTAAGATTTTTGTTTTCTTCTAATAATGGTATTAGTTTCTCATCAATAGACAGCATAATCTTTTCTGTATTAGCAGTGATTAGGTTTGCTTGTTTATCCATGTCTTGTTTCATCATGCTGTATAACATTGCAATCGACATTTCTTCCGACATGTTATGGGTTTTTTTTTTAATGCAGTAAAAAAACGTTTTTAGACTGAGTGAAATGGAACGTTTTATTTTCTTTTCTATATTGTGTCACCACTGCCGAGCTGTCATAAATAATTAATATGTAATGACATCACTGGTTGCTGTTTTCTTAGGTTGTAAACTTGTAAGTACACTCTATTGTTTGTGGTCTGATGTTGAAACAAAAGTTGTCGAATCACTTTTGAGGTTATGTTTACGATTAAGTTTTTCACTGTAATTAGATAAGTTTTTGCGTAAAACACCGAGTTTAAACTGTGATTGCACTTATTTAGTTCTTGTTGTTGTTGTCTTTAGCGAATCACTTGTTTTTTCACTGTTTATACTGAATTTTATATTTATATTTTTATTTTATATTTTTTATGAGAGCACTAAATATACGTCTTGACTTTTCGATCAAATTCAAATTCAAATTCAAAAATCATTTATTTCAATAAAATCACAAGGATCACTTTGAAACGTCTTAGGAACTAGGTGAAGCTACGCCGATTCCACGCGACCAAGCCTAGAAGAATCAGGCAACAAACACGGCTTGGGGTCTACCTTTTTTTTATGATCCTTTCCTTAATGCTATGTAGAGCTCCAGTGTGGTGCCAATCGAACAAGGTGAAGGCTCAAACAAGAATAATAATTAAAAGTTAAAAGTACCTACTACTCAAGTACGTAGGTACAGCAATAAAAAAAAATAACTAAAGAGCTTCAGCACAAATTCAACCGGAACCTTTTTTATATAAGAAAGATAATAATATTAAAACCCTAACTTAATTATTTAGAGTAGATAATTGTAAATACGAGAGGCCCAAATAACTGTCGAGAATCCTCGGAGCGTAAGTCTTACGCACACTTGACCGATTTTTTATCATTCGATGAATAGAAGTAAATCTTTGCTTCATCCGATAGAGTAAAAGAATCTCGGGAAATGAAATTCCTGTCGGCCATTTGTAAAGTCCGTTGCA
Organism: Hydriomena furcata; assembly: GCA_912999785.1. Taxonomy (NCBI): domain Eukaryota; kingdom Metazoa; phylum Arthropoda; class Insecta; order Lepidoptera; family Geometridae; genus Hydriomena; species Hydriomena furcata. The sequence continues at coordinate 206,901 of OU538834.1, read as the reverse complement.
GATTAGCACCGGTTTTGAGCATATGGGTACCTGCGCAGGTTGTACTCCTTCTTTTTAGCAAGTACATAACGTTCATCTATCGGTGCTGTGCGGCTCAATGCTGAGACAGGGACTTATTTGCCCCCACATGGCACAATCTGCTGTCCAATGTTACCTATGTTAATAATTGTTCTCTTTTAATTATTGCTTTGTGCTTATTGTGGAGCAAATAAATGTTTTTTCTTTTATTTTTTCTTTTTCTATCTTACTCACATTAATAAAAGCGAAAATTTGTTTGTTTCTCAATTACGTGAACCGATACAAATACAAGAACAAAATATACAAATCTAAACTAGGTTCATAATATAGGTAAAGCTCTTTCTCCTGTGGTAGCTTTTTGAAAAGCTATTTTACCGAAGGCTGTTCCTACCCGACATGAATAAAGCCTAGAATATAATTTATAGAAATAGTAATAAAAATTGGAAAAGAATAACTTTCGAAACTGATTAATTTTACTCTACTAGCTACTATTTAATCGAAGTACCACTCATGTAAGCAAAGTCATGGGAGGGGGAGGAATATTATTACTTATACTTCAACCCCCTATACCAAGACAATAAAACAGTTTAACAACTTACCAAAGACAATCTTATTTTATTCAGTACCTATGATATTGACATAAAAGGCTGTAGTTTGCTCGTAATTAATGATTCAATATCTACTTGTATGTACTTACCCTGATAATATTTTGCTAAACCTAGAAAACAAAGGAAATTCTATTTTTATTTTGTAACTTTTTACAATACGAATTAAAACAAAAATATTTGATAATATCTTCTAAATAATCCGTGATCTCTGTCTACCCCTATCGGAAACAGGCGTGGCAATTATGTACGTAACAAGATTATATCGTAATTTGTACATACATTGTTCAAATAATTACATTACATTATTGTTTTATGTAGAAATTCTAAAAGAAATATAAACTTAGATTATTGCGAATGTATTCGCAATAATGTAAGACCAAACACAGTATTTTTAAAATGTTAGCGTTTTTTCGTTTTCTATAAAAGCCGCATAAATAAGGCAAACAGACGTATAATATCATCAGCAAGTTTTATTGTAATAAATAACAATCTTCCCCTCTAAAAAACCAGTGTGTATTCATGTTTATTTATTCAGACGGATGCAACATTCTATTGTGAAAATACTAAAGTAAATGCTTAGTATCCTCTTCGCATACACGTAGCACTGCTACGGCGTAGCTAGACCCGCTACGATACGATTGCGCTATGTATGAGCTGTGTTATTAGAACGCTGTCGTGGCAGATAATATTTTTCTACATTTATCTCCTCTTTTTATTTTGTTGCAAAAGTTTTAAAGCTATAACTCTTTAATGTGTAACATTACGTGTATGTCATTTGAACATTTTGCCGTTACAGATTGAGCTTATTTTCCGTATATAGAAGTTCGTTTTTGCGCGTTAACATCCGACAACGAGTAAGTATGTAATCAAGCGTTTGAAAAACAAATCTTTTTCTAGAAATTAAAATAACATTTTTGTAAAATACGTTTTCATTTTCCAAAATATGCTGCCAAAGCAAAAGTATGTGCAGAATTCCGAGCGATTTTCCAATCGAATAGAACATCAATTTAACATTTTAAAAATCCGATTCACGATCGGAATCCGTACGGGATCGAACAATTTGTTCGCACACAAAGATTCCGGCGGCGCCGAGCCGGAACAGTCCGGTCGAAGGCCGCTCAATCGAAAATTGAATTTCAATGTCACAGTGCAGATGTAAAAATCGGAGGCTCCAGCGATCGTTGGGGCTTGCGCGCGCTCCGGGGCGGGCGGGGAGTTAGAGGGGAGCGAAAGGGCGAGGGGTAGGTGGTTGCGCGCGCCGCGTTTCTGGTCGGCGGCGGCAGTATCCGGGGCCGCGGCGGCGAGCGCCCGTCTTGCCAACCCGCTCCCCGCGTCGCTTTACGCATTGCGATGCGCCCGCGACGAACGCCCTCAACTCTTGCATAGATGCAGAATTACGCGTTGAGATTGCAAGTTTCGTCAAAAAGTTTATTCGATCCGGAGACGAGTTTCACTTTTTTTTACTGAGGGAGTTTTGAATTTGGATTGTGCTGCTGTTAAATCCAGTGTGACTGACATTTGAGTAGTGCAACTGAGGTTAGAAGAGAACTTTAGTGTGTGATTTGCGCTTTTAAATTCGCGAAATATATTTTAGAAACTTATTTGTTGAACAAATAGTATTCTCCGCAATTTGAGTTGGATTTTGTTTCGAAACTGAGTGAAAATCGTGACTAGTTTTTTTATGTGACCTGTGTTTTGGTGACTAGTTTTGTTGGTGTTTTGCTGTGAAATCTGATGACATGTAAAGTGCGTTGATCTCTGTTGAGATCTCTCGGCCTGGACCGGCCTTTTGTGGATTCTACTCCGAATAGGTATTGTTTAGTTAATAAGTTAGTTATTTTATTAACTATTTGTGGTACCTTGGTAACTACTCATTCATAATTTCTGATACTACGAAAAAAATCCAGTGGGATCTGGACATAATGACATGTGATTGTTGAATTTTTGTTGATTCATTTAGTAATTAAGTGAATACCCAGATTAAGCTAATTCAAGAGAATGCGATTCATAAAGAAACTTTCCGGTACTGAAAATGAAAAGTTTTCTTCGCAGAAAATGATCTTTCAAAAATACCTCCTACCTAAATCACAGAGATGATTGATGGTGATAATGATGATGATGGTTGAAGTCCCTTCATCAAATAGCATATTTGTAACAATCCAAATTGTTTTTCAGTTATCATTTATCGTATAATCTTTGAAACAATTTGTTTTGTTATACAGTTTTGCTTATAGATCATTCGCGGTTAATGGTTGGTTCATGGTTAGAATAAACTAAATGTTTATTCTAACCATGAATGATAAGTCATTAACCCTACTTAACCCACATAAGTTTCCGAGACGCATACATTATCCAAGTAAGCGCTGATGGTATCGTTAGATTGCATCGTAAACCGGAAGGCGTGCCGACCTGAACCTGGAGTCGAACCCACCACCACCCTTGAGCCGCCATTTATTTTATAGTTTGAGACTGAGCTTGTCTTTATTATTATTATGTCTATGACAAGGTATGCTATAGACTAATGCTATTCTCATTCGACGACTTACTAATGGTTTTCCGCCCACGTGGAATATATAAGATATTATGGATCATAAATATGAAATGTTAATGATAAAAGATTGCAAGTCTTCTTTATCTCTCGATCTATTCTATTATGTAAGTTAGTTACTGAATCCAGCAATTGAAGTGGTCTATGAAAAGTCAAAATATTCCTTTAGTCAAGTTCTAATGCAGATCTGATAAAAAATCCTTATATTCCAACTGATAGCTCTAAAGCTCTTTCATTTATAAAACTATATATTCATTAAACAAACTAAGCATGTTGAACCGTTGCAAGTTCAAAGCAAATGCCAAATATTATCCGAAGGCGTTGTTAAAGCTCTTGTTATCGTAAGGACTTTAAATCATCCTATTTGTCTGTTCAACTTTTGACTTTTACGAGAGTTTCCACTGCGAAAAAACGTTAAAAACTTAAAGAATTAAAACTTAGGGTCTTATGCATATAATAACTTTCGTTTTATCATGGCTTTATATAACAGTTGCTTTCAACGCGGTTTTGTTCACTTGGTACATGGAAAAAAGCTTATAACCCTAGGTTACCCACTTTTATGTCTGTTCCAAGTTTCATCCAAATTGGTTCAGCGGTTAAGGCGTGGTTAGGTGGTAAGGCTGCCAGATAACAGCTATGATGATCCAGAACTTTTCCTGGTATGAACACAATATGCTTATTTTTATACGTTATTCTAATAAATTTACTTTCACATTCCACTCACACATCACAAGCCTGGCACATAACACACATACAAAAAGTTCCTCTACACTACTACTTATCAATTATCTTTAAAAAACTGGTTGTAATATTAAATAAAGGAAACGTCAAGGAGGAACAATTGCTTCTAAAATAAAAGTTCTTAACTTAGTTTATGTGAAAAGGAACCAATTTAGCTTTATTTGATATCTCACAATCTTTGTCCTATTATTATTTTCTACTAATGTTTTATACTTTCTGTACGTTTCTCTTGACAATAAACTTATTATTATTAGTATGAAATATACTCCTAAAACTTACAACTTCACAAATTCTTACATTTATATTGTTGTACGAGTATACAGAGTGAGTTATTTCGAGGGCCTTCTGAGGCTATAATCTAAATGGCTTTAAACTTCGAGTACATACAATGTTCAGAAGCTTTTATTTAAGTTGCCATGTTAGTTCGTTTATTAGTTAGTACGTACGGGTCCACTCGTGCAATTTGAAACTAGTTCCCCAAAACCAAAAACTGAAATATAGCATCCCTACGTGTAACTACGGTTATAATTTAATAGTTTAGTGTAGAAGAAAAATCATTATTAATCAAAATCGAGCCCGTGTCAAATAATACAAATTTAGATTATAGCTTCACTACCCTTAAAAAGTCTATCTGTATATTAGTAGGGTAGTTATTTGTACCCTTGTCATATTCATGTCAATTAATGAAGATGGCATTCGATTTTATCAGCCATATTAGAAATATAAATTCTTCTAATCTGAGTAAAAGAAGTATAGTTTTACTACTAGCGTACTAGCGAATCCGCGTAGATGCAAGAAATTGGTTTTTGATGACTTTATCGTAAATATTGAAATTCCTGAAAATCTAAATATTTTTTGGATAAAATTCGTGTATGCTCATCATAAGACTTTAAACTTTCTCTAAGTATATGAAATTTCAGTGGTTAGGCCGTAATAACGTCACAGACAGACAGACAGAGTTACTTTCACATGTATAATATTAGTATAGATAATGAGCAATGACAGATAGAGCTTCATGAGTAGCAGGTTCAAGTTCCGCCCTTTGCGGCAACCGCTGCGTAAAACTTGAGTGCCGGTTTAAAGCCAACACTAACCGGCGGATAACGCCTTCTGAATAAAACATTCAATCTTCGAGAGCGGCACTCCGTTTGATTACTCCTAATTATGAGTATAACCGGACGTGAGCAAGCCACTGGGATGAGGCTTAGCTTACACCTCGTAAACTAAGCCACTGCGTCCACCAGATGAGCGAACTCACCGACTGAGTACACCTACAAGTTTTAACTAACATATTCTCACTTTAGCTTACTCAGCTCAGAGCGTCTTTTTACTAGGTTTTTTAAACAGTTAGGCTTTTTTTCTAAACAGTTTCGGAATATCGTAGATAACTTTACTTTATAAAAAAAGAGGCACGTCCAAAGACTCGTTCGTTATTAAAAAGCTATAAAATTTAAGTTTATAACAATGATGTAAAATTATTATTTTTCAAACTATCGTGATTAGTAGACATAACTATTGATTTTAACACGGGTGTTAAAATCAATAGTTATGTCAAAATAAATTAAAGGTAAAAACGTGATAAACACCCGTGTTAAAATCAATAATGATGTAAAAAATGATAGGTTCTTATTACTCGTTATATCGGAAATACTAGACCAATTTATTTCGTAGTTACCATGACATATCTTATCAACATTATCCTGAAGGTGAAATCAATAATTAAAAATATCTTCATCTTGTTCTTTTGGATCGAGAAAGAAGGAGGGCAAGTTATAATTGACTTTCATTTACATATGGAACTAGCGTATAATCGTTTCTGGAAATACATAATTATAGCCAAGTCGTTATGTATTTTAGTCGCAAAGTGTTTGATTAAGAATTTGTGATTAAATGGGAGTTAACTCGACTTTCAATTACGAGTAGAAAACTAAGTCAACTAAGAGCCTTGAGATCTGAGAGTATGTCTACCGTTAGGTACGGTATTACAGTCGTCATCTTATTATTATAACTTAAAAATCGAATATCGTCCCTTGATTTTTCTGTCAAAATATTTTCGTCGGTTTTATTTTTAGTTTTCTAAACGTAATTATTATGAAAATAATGTGAGTGTGAGTCGAGTGATAAAATACACTCGGCAAAAAAATACTGAGCTGATAATACAGTCACAAAGTTGTGAAAGGATTTTCAATAATCCTCTGAAAGTGCGGTCAGAGTCTAAGAAAAATCTTCAGCAAACCGAATAAGTGCAAATTGTGGAAAGTTTCAAATGGGATTCCGCAATTATTTTATTTATTAAATTAAAAATCGTGTAAGTTGGAAGTGAAGAGAAGAGATTTTCATTTTGTGAAATGTAGCTTTTAGTGGAATAGTTTCTTCTAATTACTACGTAAAGTATTTCTAGGTAATGCAATATCTACTATATTGATATCTATCCTGCTTTGATACTTAATTCCAAATAGACTGTATTTAATGGAATTTCCTAAATTACTGACGACGTAACAAAGACAAACACAGTGCTTCTGGTTAAGAGTCTTTTAAGATGAGATAACTGGTTTCTAAATAAATAAACTGCTGGAGAATATAATCAAAAATGCTGTTAAATCAAGTTAGTATTCTTGTAAACGGCGACCGGCTTGAAACCTGTCACGTGTGGAATGCTAACTACTGCAAAATATAAATTAGTCTAAAATAGCGTAACCCCAAAATAACATTTATAAGTTTTGAGTGATTTAACCATTTTGAGGTTACGCTAATTTAAACTTTAACGTGAGAGGAATAAAAGATCGTTTATTATGAAATCTTAGCTTTAGTTTGGACACAATATAATCGCCAATAATATTTAGTTAGTAGTAATATTTTAGTAACAGATACTCTGAAGCAGATTCGATATCACTGCAGTCTATGTCATTTGTTGACACCAACCGCCCGACTAAGCGACACGCGCGGCGATCCACTCAATGTGTGAATCGCCTAAAAGAACGTGCCCTCGAACGATTCACCACCTCAGTGCGATCCCTACCAGCCAAGGGTGGGTATTGAGGGCGCGGCGGAATCGCTTTACCGAGGGTCGAGCCAAATTAGCCCTTTCAGGACGCGATAAACTAATATGCGGACTCGAATTGGCTTCGAATATCCCTATTTTAATAGAAACCGGCGCTGACCGAACCTTACCTGTTATGGCTTCTACGCGGCCAATTTTATAACTAAAAAGCATAGCGTGGTGTCTACCAGGCTATGTTTGCCTGAATCTTCTAGGCTTGCTCTTGGGAAGCAGGCATAGTTTCGTCTAGATCCTTTGAAGTTTTAAACTCTAAAACGATCCAAGCACCCGGAAATCAGAAATGATGACCATATAAAGATACTACACAATCCGTCGTCAGTAGTAAGTAAATTATTTTATATTAAAAACACTTTAACAATTTGGTCTATTCATAAATAGCGTTGACCTGAACGGGGCAATGAAATGGCCCGTGTAGGAGTATCTTTAGCCTTACCTGGCAGATGGAAAGCCATCCTTATCCATACGACCTTTTTGTAAATTATTGGGCAAACATCGAGGAGGCTAAACCGCAAAGGCAGTTTAACCGCAGATTAGCTAATAGTTTAAGTTATAGTCGAAACTAAATGGCGTATAGTTTTGGCAGATCTTAGATTCAAATGTAGCTAATATTTGAGAGTAAACTTTAGAGCTAAATTCAAGTTTAGGGTAAATAATTATATTCGCGTCTTAAGGAACAGTAGCTTCACCTTCTACCAAGACGATTCAAAGTAATCCTTGTGATTGTATAAAATTAAATGATATTTGACTAATTTAAAATTACAACTAAAGAGTAGCTAAAATTATACAAGTATCAAAATTCGTATGTGCATGTTATCGTGAACCATTTTAAGAGACAGAAAACCCAGTTTAATAATAAAGTCCACCAGCGGCTTTACTCGAGAGGTACCTCAATAAAAGTAAGTCTATAGGTTATTCCAAACCTTGAACTCTCATCCAAATTGGTGCTGCCGCATTTGTATTAGTTTAGGCATTTGTTACAAGCTTTTACTTAACTTGCAATGTATATGTATGGATGTTATGTAATTAAGTTTGTTAAGATAGAATCTTGCAACTCAATTTTGAAGCAGTTATCCCCAACCGATTGAGCTGCAATTTTGCATAATTATGTAACTTCGGTGACAATGTAATGATATTTATGGTGACAGCGAGCTCCTCCATCAGATCAGCTGATCTGATGATGGAGACAGGAGCTGTTGAAAAACTTTGCATACTTGTCAAGTTCCGATGACAATGTTATATTATGTAACAGGTTAAAATGCGCTCGAGCTCGATGGTTTAAATGATTTTACAAAAGCTTGTCATTGAAAATTTATTTTTCAACAGAAAACTTATTACATATTTGATTAAAATTGTGTTTTTTGCTTTGATGAAAATTTGCAGCAAAGGGAAATCCCTTTGCTGCAAATTTCCATCAAATGTGGATTGTGGATTGTCAACAAACAAAAAACAAAAACAGACTGCAAACTTATAGTACATTTTTATAAAAGTTACAAACTTTCACAGACAAAGTATTGCTATAAGTAACTTAATCTTTGCTACCGTGACGTTTTACTTAAGGCCCGGCTCACACCCACACACGTATTTCAATGATTTTCAGGTACCGATTTAAAAACCAGGAATCACAATTGTGAGGATATAATGATACAAAATTACTGATAATATATTTATCTTTAATAGTAGATAATAAAAACTGGCCAGTTCTATACAACATTTTCAAAAAAATACGTTTTTACCGTCTCAAGAACCGCTGAAAATGTCGAAAAATGGGGTCTGGTTAGGTACCAATATCTTTAGACCCACAGCATATTTTTATTTGAAAATAATACGAAATTGTAGATTTTATATTTCTCTATACCGCGTGGCATTATCTTGTTTTCAAATAATTTACTTTTTCATTTATGAACAATATAAAATGCAATAAAACTTATCCATACATTTTTTCCATACAAAACTCACATTCACCTCAAGTCGGCACGTCAGTCAGCGCTCAGACGCGCTCGGGGAAGCACGTCCACGTCACATTTTTCTTCGAATTTAGGGGAAGTCTGACATAACCGGATACTGGGGTAAAATAGTGGACATGCAAAACTAATGATAACATTTGTATAATATATTGCCTTGACGAATTTGGTGCAAGCCACACAGATGAAGGTTAGGTACAATGCATGAGTTGTAAGGGCTGGGCTCATGTACACTGTACAGACTATGAAAGAGTTGGATGATTTTTTTGTAGAAGATGCGTTACATCGAGTTACGTTTCGAAACAGTATGATAATAGTTTACGGTTTTACCTTTTTGCATACGTCGCGTTGGAGCAAAATCGAAATAAGCAGATGTTTCGTATTTGATTGTTATTTTAATAAAAATATTAAATTTCAGAAAAATGTGAACCTGTTTGTGTCCCTAATTAGTCCTACTAAATAAATATAAATAATGATTTGATACATTTCTGTTTTGAAATGAAAGTTCTAAAAAGGTACCATGACCCTTAGTACGGTTTTAACCCGGCCTCCCCTATATTACCAAGCGTGTTTTTTTATACATGGATGGAAAAAATTGATACTTTATCTGAACAAAATGCGAAAAATTACCTGAATTTTCGATTACGAATATAATTTATATTTATTATCTATCTACATTTAATATTATAAATCTGATTTGTTTGTGCGGATGTTAGGTATGTTTGGATGTTTGTACCTCAATCAGACTTAAACGACTAAACGGATGAAATTGAAATTTGCTGTCGATGTAAATATACCCCTAGCTTATAAATATGCTATTTTTAATTTAAAAACATCCCCAAAACTATAAAAAGACTCCGAGTGCTGGTGTGCAACAAATCTAGCATTAATCAATTTTGACGACTGATGAATGACTGACGAATGATACGATACGCATTGAACCTTCTAAAAAGGTCGGTATTTGTTATTATCAAGGCAAGGTTTATCTGGGGGCACGGTAGTGCCCCCGCCAAGTTAAGCAAAAAAGCGGCACAGTCGTACCATCCTTTTCTCGAAACAGTTCAGGTCATTTTTTGGACAGGCAGACAGACATTGAAATCTCACAACTTTTTACGATAGAAGAACTGAGTTGCGTTGCGAGAATTGGCTTTTTATTTTAATTTTTACAAGTTGTTTTTGATGGCATATACTTAAGTTGTACATGATGCAAATAATTAAATATTAAAAAAATAATAAAGTGTCCTGAAAAATTGTTTAATTCGAAATACTGAAAGTGCTCTTTAGTGTTTCGTAGTTTACAAAAAACCCTTATAGTTTTGCCATTTCCGTCCATTCGTCCGCAGCTTAGCTCAGATACTCTTAATACTAGAAAGCTGTAATTTGGCATGAATATACTAGTCACGCCGACAATGTGGTAGAAATAAATATATATTTTCAGATGTTTTTTTTTTCTCGCATACTCTCTCCATGTCTTTGGATAGGTCTTAAAAAGTATTGCGGGTTTGTGATGTCATTTAGTATAAATACAATGGAAAATATGAATTTGTAAAAAGAGCAGTTGGTCATCTCTTTTTCTGGAAAGAAAATATTATGGAAGATTATTTAGTAAAATTTTACAATAACTGTTTAATTCCAGAACTTGTTGACCCTCGCTACGCGCTGTCTATGGATCTTCGAGATCATAGCTCGCACACAATATTCAAAAGCATACCTACATATTTTATCAGTATTTCACTTTCAAAACTTTCTGTGAGTGGTACTCGAAACGTTGACGGTGCCGTCATCGATTTTAGATGACAATAAGTTTTTTTATTAAAAATATATTTTTTAAATCAAGCTTTTGTAAATTCTTGTGCTCTAGTTCTCGTCAAGATAAAAATAACGAGCCCAAACGCGACGTGGTTATGTTGTGTAGTTGAGGAGTTCCGATGGCTACATCCGACCTCCATCATCAGACCAGGTATATAGATATGCAAAGTTTTGCCTCAATTCGACTATTTAGTGAAGAGTTCCGTTGAACAGCTCCTGACTCCATCATCAGATCAGCTCGCTGTCACCATATTATGTATGCAAAATTTCAGCTCAATCGATTGGGGATAACTGCTTAAAATTAAGTTGCAAGATTACACCTTATCAAACATAGATACATAAATATGTACATAAACTGCAAGTTAAATAAGAGCTTATAAAAAAACGATACTTACCGTTTTGTCATAATGTATTTTATTAGTAGGTATAGGTAACTAACAAATATTTTTTGCACAGTCAAATATTAGTAACTGTGTAGTAGCACTTTACGATTTGTAACCTGTCTTATAATATATATTAATTTTTTCTATATTAATTTTCTTTTTGTCAAGTGCAACCTATAAAATTATTAAGTACATACCTACCTATACAAATATGACATACCTATTGCACCAAATATTTTCAAGTATCAAGACTAGTTATTTAGTCTTGGTAAATGAAGTGTGAAGTAGCTTCAATGTGTGCGTTTGCACTATTCGTAGTGTGCGGCCACAGAATACGGAAAAGTACAAAAAATGCGAGCTGTCATATTTGAAACAGCCGCCTTAAACAGTGGAACAATAATTGCTTTTCTAAATAAAGATTTTTCAACTTTCTTTCAATAAAAACTAAAAACTTAGATCTTAAAGGAATAGTTTTCGTAATAATAATTTACGTGACATCTTTTATTTCACTCGACGTCTGTTACTTCGTTAATAATTACGCCCATCATAACGGTACCAATTTCTACTTCTAAAATACTAACACTGATATGTTTAGTTAATATTTTTCTTAAAAAAAAACGGCCGTGTTGGCTGAGTGGGAGGTGTCCCGACTTTCAATCTGAAGGTCGTGGGTTTCCCGAATCAATGGATTTATCTGTTTGAAAAATGTATATATGCGCTTCAAAACACATGCGGATGAAAACATTGTGAGGAAACCAATTAGTATTCTTATAAGCGGCGACGGGCTTGCAACCTGTCACGGGTGGAATACTAACTACTGTAAAAGTGGGCATAGGCCAAATGTAATGTTTGGAAGTGCCTCTGACTAACCCATTTAAACATCTCCAAAGATAAGAACGCCTGGAGATTCAAGAGAATATCTAATTGTCTACCGTACTTGTTTTCTTTTTACAAATTATGTTATTATGTTGTCATAAATTGAGTCATCATTGAGTCAAAATATCTTGTTCGCCGTCTAAACACGCCAGAGTAAGGTGTTTTAGCTACAAACAGTTTTGTACTCCCACTCTCCTTCCATTAACTAAGTGTTTACTTACTAAACTAAACTCTAATAGTGCCTGCTCTAATTGACCAAACTTTTATACTTTTTGTACTTTTTCAGACATTTTAGTTGTTCTTTGTTCAGTAATAACTTACTAGGAAATAATGTATGGTTTCGGTAGATGTATATTTCACATTGAATTATTTTTCTTTATAGATAGAACAAAATTTTATTATAAGTATTTATTATACAATTGATCCGGACTTCCAGTCAAAAGTGACGTTGGCGACATTGCCAAGTGGGATGGCAATGATTATGCTGATCCGTTGTGTCAGATAAAAGCCAGTTCAGAATCCTGTTCCAATTTTGTTTTTTTCCAAAAGCCACTATGTCACACGGTTTTGGTTCACTAGGAATTGAGCAGATATTTATTTTCAGCAAGAGTTCACTTCAATGTTTAACTTGTCAGTTGTCTAGATATCAGTAGTTTAGTAGTGTATTAGCCGCCATTATAACCAATGATTACGGTAACTGCTTTTAGATAGTATTGGGAATATTAACCCAAAGTGACCTCAAGACATAAATATAGACTGTCAAATGTTACTTTATAGGAAACATTGGTCTCATCGGTGAGCATCAGTAACGTAAACATTAACTTTTAAAACCAATATGAACCTTTATAAATCTTCAGAGCTTTTAAGAGTGTATTTATATCTTTTTAGTAGTCTGCAGCAAAACAAACTCGCAAAATTTCCTCCGCAATTTCAGACCGCACTTTATCCTCTTTTATAGACTTTACGCAAACCTTATCAGCGAAATAATTCATAATCTCTCGCTATAAAAAGAGCTAATTTTCCCTCAGGAGAGGATTACGCTTATCCACAACATGGCCGTAACTCCCCCGTTCTTATGACGTGACGTCACAATATGAGCCACAACTAGGTACGAGTTTACTTTGCTCCTAAAGTGGTTTAAGGAGAAAATCTCATGTTTTTAATATGCATGCTAGCATCATTATAAAATGTTTTTTTTATATATCCTTCATAGAGGTGTCAGAGTTTATTATAGGAGAATCTTAACACATGATGCGATTGAGTCTAAACTTGTGTTAGTTAATCAAGCACTTTTATATAATACCGACATTGACTTAGAGACAAAGTTTTAAAATTTGAACTCCCTTCCTATTTTAGACCCTCTGGTAAAAATTATGAAGATGTACATTGTTTATTTTCTGTTCTGTCTGTCTGTTGTGTGTTACCTAACGAACTGTTTTCTTTTACGAGTTTGCACTGTTTCGATGGTGTTTATCAAAGTAAATGTTTTTTCCTACTTCTCTATCGAATAAAATATTATTATAATACATAGCCATAGCCTTCCTTATGTTTTTAGTATTTTACTTAAATAAAAAAGTAAGCTTAGCTAGGTCTTAAAGCATAGCGGCAAAGAGTCATAGAGTAGCTATTGTTTGAGAATATACTAATTCAATATTTAATTTTGTGACAGCTAATGATTGTTGGCGTATATCAGTTTTCGAACATTGACATTTGATATTTACGATGAACGATTTTGTAATAAGATACTTAAATACTGGATCAAGTAAAACGTAAATATATCCCTGAAAATTAATCAGATGATACTCGTATTACATTATTATATTAAATAAATAAATAGGATCACGACTGTAATAATCCTATTTAAATTATTGTAACATAAACGTGACATTCAATCTATTTGACAAAATAAAGGTTGTTTTGATTTGTAGCGATACATGTCATTATGTGACAGAACAAAGATACAATTTAGCAGAAGTAAGAGGCGGAAAACTATGAAAATGTTTATTGAAAAAACCGGTGGGATTAAGAAAGCTTTAAAAGAACTAAACCATAAGAAAACTTGGATGCCAAACATAAAAACAGAAAATGGAAGTTCCGCAAGTAAAAGACAAGAGATACTCAAAATAGCCACAGACTACTATAGAAAACTATACCAAAGACAAAAAACAGCACGGGTGGAAGAACAAAACCTAATAACGACAAACTCTGAATCAGTACCAATAATATTACAAGAAGAAGTTATAAGAGCAATCAACACACAGAAACTAGATAAAGCACCAGGTTCAGATCAGATATCCAATGAGATAATAAAGTATACATCATCAGTGCTTGTTCCTAGCCTAACAGATCTATTTAATGAAATCTTAGCAACCGAAAGCATCCCTGAAGATTGGACAAAATCAACTATAATATTGTTACACAAGAAAGGAGACAAAGGAAATATGAGCAATTACAGACCAATAAGTTTAATGTCAAATATCTACAAGATATTCTCAAAGATTATATTATCACGAATTACTGTCACACTTGACGAAAATCAACCCAAAGAACAGGCTGGCTTCCGAAGTAAGTTTTCTACGATAGACCACATTCACGTCGTTAGGCAGGTGCTTCAAAAGTATAAGGAATACAACAAAGTTTATTATTTAGGATTTGTGGATTTCAACAAAGCATTTGACTCTTTAGAACACGATAGCATCTGGAGAGCATTAGAATGCCAGGGAGTGGAGCCTAAGTACATTCGAACACTGGAGAATATTTACGCAAAGAGTACGGCCCAAGTCAAGCTAGAAAGAACAGGTGAAGAATTTCCTATCGAGAGGGGTGTCAGACAAGGCGACCCCATTTCACCGAAATTATTCTCTGCGGTTCTCGAAATGATTTTTAGAAACTTGCAATGGGAAAGGAATGGACTGAACATTAATGGAGACAAACTCAATCATCTACGCTTTGCAGACGATATAGTCCTATTTTCGGAGACTCCAGATAGTTTGGAGGACATGCTACAACAACTATCAGATGAAAGTGCTAAGGTAGGCCTATCAATGAACATATCAAAAACGAAGGTAATGACTAACTCAGCTAAAAAAGACATTAGAATAAATGACGGACAGATGAAAATAGAGTATGTTAACGAATACATATATTTGGGTCAACTAATATCTACAAAAGACACAATGCAAAAAGAAATAGATAGAAGGATAACAAACAGCTGGAAACGGTATTGGTCGCTGAGCGAGGTCATGAAAGACAAGGATATGCCCATCAAAGAAAAAAGGAAAATATACAACACATGCATCCTTCCATGTTTGTCGTATGGATGCCAGACATGGGCACTGAACGAGAAACAACTCAAAAGAATCCAAGTTTGCCAAAATGGAATGGAAAGAAGCGTTATTGGAGTGAAAAGAAGAGACAAAGTAAGGCTAGAACATATAAAGAGAAAAACAAAATTTAAAAATATACATACAGTATACAAAAGCCTGAAATGGAAATGGACAGGACACATGCTAAGGGAAGGAATAGAGAAGTGGACGAGATTAGTAACGGAATGGTACCCGCGTGACAGCAAAAGGAGCAAAGGTAGACAAACAAAACGTTGGGAAGATGACATGAAAAAGATAGCTGGTCCAGAATGGACACGTACCGCAAAAGACAGGACAAAATGGAAAGCATTAGAGGAGGCCTTTGTCGAAAGACAAGCTGAGAAAGATAAACCGGCTACCGATTAAAATAAGTTTAATATGAAAAAAGTAAAGTTTAAATGTAGATACAATAGAGTTAAGGAAATGTTAAAATTAAGTTTCAGCAATAAAGGCTTATATTATTATTATTATGTCATTATGTGACAGAACAAAGAGACAATTTAGCAGAAGAGTTCATACTCGAACATATATATAGAAGATTCTAAGAAAACTAAAAAAACTGTACTGAGCTCTTAGTACCATCTATATGATGACGTCACATAATGGTATTCGACTCAGCATGTTGTGTTTGGTAACACAACGTTTGACATTTTGTAATCGACTCGCTAAAGACGATTGAACTCATGCTAAACCTCCCTTGAACTTGCTTCATCTACTCGTATGTTCACTAGACTCAATCTGGGCTTTGAAATAGCGACTGATTCTGATTGGAGAGTATTCTACATTACTCATAGTTACGTTTGTTTGAATTGTTTCGCAAATGAATGAATGAACTTAATGGGAACAAAAAAAGTAGTTTCGAACTGTAAAGTCCATTAATAAAACACAAAAGTTTCGTGTATCATCTAACTAATTGTTAATTATTACCGATTTACCAGTGAGCCTAGACAAAGTAATTCCTATTACGTATGCTATCGAAATATCACATGGTGAATCCCATACATTTATTAACTTTTGTAGAAGCGTTATCGCTAATAGAAATGACTTTGCCTAGGCCCCAGGTTAGTCTCCTCTCTGGCCATTGGGTCCCAAATGTTCTATAACAATAAAGCGTGTCGTCGCATCTCGCCTCTATCCCTTCTGGGCTCACGGGAGCAGATAACGTCCCACCACGACCAATAAACCCGCACTATTTTATGACGCACAGACAAAGATACCACGATAAATGCTTTGTTTTTCACACTTTATTCTTAGACTAGCTTCACAGCTCAGTTGGTATTAACTCTGCCTTCTGCGCTGTTGGTTGTGGGTTCAATCCTCACCCAGGGCAAATATTTGTGTGATAAACATAGATGTTTGTTCTGTGTCTGGGTATTAGTATGTATATATTAAGTTAGTATTTACAAAAAAAAAGTATTTATGTATTCTATGAGTTATCTGGTTACCAAGCTTTGTTTAGTTTGGAGCTAGATGGCGCTGTGTATAAGGTCCGCCAATATTATTATATTATTAAAAGATAGTCATAGCTAGATTATGAGAATGTACTTCATAAATAAATAATAATATTTATTTAAGTATAAAATGTTTACTTACCAAACTGAAATCGTCGCAGTCCCCTCCTATATATGTATATTAAATGCCAAGCTGCTCTTCAACACATCAATTACTTTTCTTTCTTAAATAAGTAATTAGAATAAAGTTTAAATCGGAAAGCAAACTAAAATAAAAGAAATACAAATCTTTTATTTCTACGTGTAAAATACGAGCACAATGTACTTAAAAAGACTGGCCTGAACCATAAATTTATATATATAAATATATATATATATTTTTTAAATAAAACTAGCCACACAGCCGACACCGACATACCGTCGCATAAGATCGACCTCTTAATAGTAGTTTATGTAACTGTCATATAAGGAAGGGTATTAAAACACGAGTGTGAGTTTATGAAACGAGCGAAGCGAGTTTCATAATAGTAACGAGTGTTTTAATACCCGTGTTATATGCAGTTACATACACTACTTTATCTTCACTAACGTCGCTATCCATTTTTAACTTTTAATTTGTATTTTAAAAACAAAACACATTGCGAAACATTAAATTCACGCGTACGTGTATTGTATTGTCACAGTGAACTTGCCGCCATTTTAAAATCTAACCAATAAGCAGCTGCGCGCGCAGGGCCAATCAGGAGCGAGCGCGCGCTGTTTTTTTTTTATTTAATTGGCACAAGATCTTACCAAAGAGTTTTGTGTATGTAAGTTTAGTAGTTTCACGTATAACCCAACTGTTTTCAAAAGCCAGCCTAATATCAACATTTTATACAACTTGTATGAGGATTTTGACATAAGGCTCGCCAGGTTAATATTGGTCGCGTTTTATTGATGTTATAATACCATCATGTGAAATTGCTTAAATTGAGTGTTTTGTTGTCTGCGCTATAACAGTAGTAATTATAAGTCAAGTATTGGAAACATAAGTAGAATGTTACAACATTAGTGTAGATAAAAGTTCTTTTTTTCCCATTGTGGTTCAGAACTCTAGACATAAATGAAAGAACTATCTTGTAAAAATATTTTCAGAACTGTTAGGTATTCGAAATATTCGCAAACGTTTTTACAAAAAAATATTGAATAACCAAAGGCTGATTCTATCTAGATAAAAAAAACAGGCAACTTTCAAACCTTATCAGAGATTCAATATTGATTTCGTTATTTATTTAGCTTTACTTTGAATTTGTACAACTGTAGACTTTTGAGTTTACGGTTTCTTTTGAAAACATTGATTTAATTTCATAATAAATGTGATTTGAAGAAAACGAAGCAAAGTACGAATACATTTTATAAATTTAGTGTACTTATTTTGTTTATTTATATAGTTATTAGATTTCATACACTCAAAACATACGCAAAAAACACGTAAAAAAATATTTTTAGTTGTAGCTCTGAATATTTTAATCGTAATTTGCCAACGTCGCTTTAAGCTTTTCATGACGATGGTTGAGTTGAAAGCGACAATATTTCATTTCATTTTGTAAATTATACTAATATATACAATTCGATAATTATTTGTACAATTGATAACAATTCGTTTGCTTTGATTAATTAATGGCGTTGGTCACAAAAGTCACAATAGCACCGCACTGAATGGCGGAAAGTAATCAATTAAATAATTATTGTCGGCCGAGTTGTACCCACCTTTAGCACGAGTTATAATATCATCAAATCAATTACAATCATTCAAACGTTAATAGTGAGGTGTGGAAATCACACTTGTGCTTTATAAATTTCATTATAATAATCATTTAAATCAAGTCTACTTATTATTATAAATTCGAAAGCTTGTAAGGATGTTTTAGATGTTTGTATGTTTGTTTGTTGAACAATCACGCCCAAACGACCAGATGGATAATAAACTTGTAACCAATGCCATCTAGGTATTCACCTTGCAAACGAAGTTGATGGCAGAAGTTATTGTTTATATTATCACAAGAATTTTATTGGACGATCTTACATTGATAACTTGACTATGATTTATATAATTATTTTTATAAATAAAACATAAATAACCACCCATTAGTAATATAATGACAACAGGTAAAGAAGAAGATTGAAAGATTCACGCTACACCGTGGCTGGCCGGGGTTGACCGGGGTTGACCGGGGCGGGCCAGCGGGGACGGGGCGCAATCAAAATAAATAGCCCAGCCCGGGATAGTGTAATTCTCTCTTCTTTCACAAGAAGAACTAAAATTAAAACAAGTAAAGATGTTACCTGTGAATTAAGACGAACTTTAAAAACAAACAAATACAGTGAACAGCAAAAGCTTTTTGCAAAAAGAAATATGTTTCTAGAAAGTTCATAGTGCCGAACAGGTAATGCTAAGTATCTAACCTATTCGTATCCAACTCGTATTTAAGTAAAAAAAATCTGTTGCCTGTGCAGTGTACAGGTACACTTAATCGATTCAGTAATAAAACATTTAAATACGAGTAGCTCCCAGCTCCATCTGATATCCCCAATACAAGTCTCTGTAAACATCCTCTCATATATTTCTAGGCGAGTAAATACACACGCTCTATAAATGTCCAATGATTGTCAGTGGGAGAAAATTCTCAAACTTCCACCAATCAGACTTACATTAGTTACATTCAAATGGTTATATTAACTTGCACTGTTCGTATGTTTATTTGTAACTTTCAAAACTTGCAAACCATGTTTCGACCATTTGTTGGTATCCGATTGAGCTGAAATTTTTCATGCACCTGTGGTTCTGGTGATAATACAATTATATGGTAACAGCGAGCTAATCAGATGATGGAGTCAGGAGCTGTTCAACAGACATTTACAAGGAAACTCCTTAGTAAAATTCCGATGAGAATGTTTTATGATGTGACAGGTGATAGCGCGCTGGTGATCGATGGTTTGAATGATTTTATAAAAGCTTGTCATTTAAAAATATATTTCAACGTCTATATTCTCTTGATATACTTGTATAATAAGGTAAGAATGATGAAAGTAAACAAAAAATGAGTCTAACAATGACATACCCAAAATGAAGGTTGTACAATCGTGACGAGAACAAAGGCCGCTTTTAAATGAGGACCCGACTCAAAGCTGTCATACCATTTACTTAATAATGCCATACTAATACTTCCTGCTATTATACTATATCATGTTTATCATGTATGGTAACGACGGAAGTTAGATATCACAAAACAAAGAAGATAAAGATAAAGATAAAGATCATTTATTTGCTTGAACACAATGTAGGTTACACAGATGATAATAAATAATATTTTAGATTCAATTATGTTCTACTAAAATTAGCATGCAAATGTTATAGTAAGATAAAGACAATATTATATTATATAAATGTCAAAAAAATAAAAAGTAATAATAGTAACAGGCCCAATAGAAATATGGTAATGTCAAAATTTATCTGTCATAAAATCGTTAATATTATAATAGCATTTGTTGATTAATAATAGTTTGAATTTAGTTCTAAATATATTATCGTCAAGATCTTTTAATGATTTAGGTATTTTGTTGTAGATTTTACGTGTCATATAGACTACACTGTTTTGTAGAAAAGCTGTTTTAGTTTTAGGCATTTGGAGTTTACTGCTATCACGTCTATTTCACACTATAAAATCAGATTTTCGTGGGAAAAGATGGGGATGTTTTCTAACAAATAATGCCATTTCAAATATATATAACGACGGAAGCGTTAGAATCTTGTGCTCAATGAACAAAGGTCTGCAACTGTCGGTAACGTGCAGGTTAAACATCGATCTAATGCATCTTTTTTGTCTAGTAAATATGAAGTCTTTATTAGTAGAGTTAGCCCAGAAAATTATACCAAACCTTAGGATAGAAAAAATAGTAAATTAAAAAAAATGTCTATCACCTGTCAGATATAATATGCGACTATTTAAATTGCTAAGTAAAGGAAAGCTGATTGTCTAATTGATATTATTATGTCACTTAAGTTATACTGACAAGAGTTTAACGTAATCAACGTAATTGCTTTGAAAAATACACACAATTTCCTGAAGTGATCTTGAAGAATGACTAAATATTCGAGAGATAATAGAAAAAAAATATCATACAACTTTTTTTTAATTTGTCAAAAACTCAGACTCGGAACCTTCTTGGTGTTCTTTTTTCAATTTGCTTTGTACGCGGTTCTTTACGCGGCATTTTTTCACGTCATTATTAAGATTATTCTGTAATACTTACCTGTCATAATGTAGTAGTTAATACCTAAACTGAAATAAAAGTACCTATCTTGTGATTGTAAAAGTTTTTTTTTGCATTTAGTCATTTCCTTGCTGAGGTGGAATGAAAAGTTACGTGCAAAAAAGATTTAGTCGAGTGCAAAAAAGATTTTTCACCTCGTGCTCTTTTGATTCCCTCGCTAACGCTCAGGATTCTAATTTTGAATCACTCGCTGTGCTCGTGATTCAATTTTAGAATCCTTCGCTTGCTCGGTCATCAAAATTGAACACGCGGTTAAAAAGCAACTTTGCACTCTTGTATAACAAATAACTATTTACTTTTATAGAATTAAAAGTAACGTAGTTTTTAATCATTTTAAGTATTCTATCTATCCCACCTATAAGTATTCTCCAATCTACC
The DNA here is from genome assembly GCA_912999785.1 of Hydriomena furcata. Lineage (NCBI taxonomy): Eukaryota > Metazoa > Arthropoda > Insecta > Lepidoptera > Geometridae > Hydriomena > Hydriomena furcata. Next base: position 185,388 of record OU538834.1, on the reverse strand, counting down.
GCTGAATTTGAATTGTCTCGAAACGTCAGTAATACTCGTACAGGGTAAAACGAGGTTATTTGCCGTATTTCTATTTAAAAATATTTTGTTCTCTTTTCAGCCAGGCGTTACAACTATTTAGGTACCAACGTAACCATAAATCTATTAAAGCTTGGCGTTAGTAAGTGTAGCAGCTAGCGTTTCACAATGCCACATGATGGATCGCGATACTGCTTTATCGGGCAAAGATCGCTTTGCGAAGACATCTCTAGATGGATGGATGGAGCGCAGTAATTGCTCCCAAACAATGGACAAGCCAGTTTGTAAGCGAGCCTTAGTCGCTTTATTGTTTAAAGCCAAATAGATCAAAGTTAAACTTATTACTAACTATGTAAGCTATATGAAGTCCTCGGTGGTAGTGGGCGAATGACTGAGACCCAAATTTCTCTGATATATGCCGTTAAATCACACGAATGTTTAAATGTTTGTTTGTTACTGAACCTGTCATAACAGCTCAACAGATTTTGAGGCATATAAATGGTGGTAGATATAGATATCATATTGTGGCTTGTATTGTAACAGAATACATAACCCGGCTTCCACTGGAACGAACCGCGTGCGAATGCTTGTAACAAATATTTGAATCCACGCATGTCTAGACTGAAACTAAACTCTCAAAGCAAATAAAACCAAGGTAGCCAATCCTTTTCAAACATACATGTTAGTCCCGCGAAGAAATGGTAAAAGAAAGACATTTTGACTGATTTGTTTCAACGCATTATGTCAGTTGTCACGTTAGTTAATAAAATTGTGTATCGTCAAATTAAAAGCAAACAGAATGTAAGTGCGCTTGTCATGACTGTCACTGGTGCGTGACAGTTGTGTGTGATCGATTACGATACTAGTATCTGCTATAATCTGTAATGGCGGCCATGGGACTTGTTCATTGTACAAATTGCTGTTTAATTGGTTCCGTCAGTCTGTATTCACATTTAATTATTATTATTGTAGTTTAATCTACGCCTTTGTATCGTATCTTTATTCATTCATCACTCATACACACTCGAAGTTGACAGCAATGGAAATAAATAAGTTTTCTGTTAAAAATATTTTTCAATGACAAGCCTTTGTAAAATAATCTGTCACATAATAATTATAACATTGTCATCGGAACTTGACAAGAATGCAAAGTTTTCACTCAAAGTATTTACTAAGGAGTACCGTTTTGACTGTTGAACAGCTCCTGACTGATCTGATGATGGCATCAGATCAGTTCGCTGTCACCATATTATTGTATTGTCACCTAAACTAAAGGCCAAAGTATGCCAAATTTCAGCTCAATCAGTTGGAGATAACTGCTTCAAAATTGAGTAGCAAGATTCCACCCAAATAAAAGCTTTTAAAACATAATATATTTTAAAAGCTTTTATTTAACTTGCAACTTGTTCGGGGGGAATCTTGCTATGATGTCAAAACAAGTTTAGTAAAAGTAACTCAGACTACCAGCACTCCTGAGCTTAAAACCTCATCTCGAACGTCGTGAGCAGAATTTAGAAGGAAAATTGAAAAACTGCGGTGAAAATAATGTCAGATGTTACCACAAGGCGTTTACAAAGAGACTCTACTAAAGTTCCTAATCACTTGCTGGCGAGTCCATAATGTATGATATTAACTATACAAATTCTACAGAAACGCTAATGTTCGACATCAATCGGTTAACTTTAATACAATTGCCACAAAACTGAGCTACCTGCGGATAGTTTTTAAGATCTTTGTGTCTCTCAGGTAGGCATTATTTTTCCGAATAACTAAAAAGTTAGCTAGAAGAAAATGCCAACTATCATTATTATTTGCGCACTTTTAACATGCTTATGTCTTCTGGAATAAAGAATGTTCTATCTATTTATATTTTGGGCAAAACCTACCATAACTTGGTAAATTTACCGCAATTTCCTAATATGCAATTTCCTTAATTTCTTTTATTTTTTATTAACTCTTTAATTTATTCAATACTTTAAAGTCTTTTTTTAAAACCTGGGACGCATAATTAATAATATTTTTAATGCAAATCCTTATTTAAAAATATTTTTACCTAAAATAAGAATAAGTATCTTATGAAAATTCAGTGAGCGACGTAAAAATGTTAAATAAACCAATATTTTGAGTAATAATCTAGTGAAATTATAATCTCGAGACGACTTTAAGCTTCTCGGTATCACTCTTGAGTTAATCATTTGAATCCTCTTGTAACTCAATCGGGTACCTTTAGCACCAGTTTTTGACGTAGTCACATGTTAAATAAATAGCAAATATGAACCTGCTGTCACTTGTCAATTGCTGCACAGGCAAACTATTTGACACAAAATAAATTTATCATTTCTTTCTTTCTATATAAAAAAAGATAATTTTGAAGGCCATGGTCTTAAACGTAATAAAATAAACAAATAAGTATTGGTGGACATTTCACACCGCCAGCGCCATCTAGCCCTAAACTAAGCAATGCTTTGTACTATGGGAACCAGATTACTGAGATAATTAATTATATGATATTTTTTTGTAAATACTTAAGCCCTTATAATATACTAGCAGACCCGACAGACGTTGTCATGTCCAAACTTCGATAATCGCATTAGATATCGCACGTTGCTATGGCGACTGACGTCAAAACGGATTTCAGACTTTTTTGCTAAGGTATAATTTTGGTATTAGATGACGTTTTGTCGTTTAGGCCTGATTAAGGCACAAACATACAAACTCACAAACTTTCGCATTTATAATATTATTAGGATTATAACACCCAGACACAGAACAAACATCTATGTCATCATGTGTAACTTCTATGTAGGAATCGAACCCACAACCTACAGCGTAGAAGGCAGAGTTACTACCAACTGAGCTGTGATGCCAGTCATACTTACATAAATTTACTTTTACCATAATATTTTTTTTTATATTGATAACGTACACCATTATAAGTAATGTTTCCTAAAATATGACAATCTAACAAACCATAATAGTAGGCTATTGAGTTATTTATAGTTGACCTACTTGTATATTTGTTAACATATTATAGTGTCAACACATTTATTGCTGTCTTTATTTAAAGGAAATTATATATTTATTATGTTCTTAAAACAAAGCACTGATACACTACACTAATAATATACCTATGTACTATATTGACTCATAATTACGTTATAAAATTAAAAAGAAAACTGATGAAAATGATCGACCAATCTAAAAGTACAAAACTATAAGGAGTACTTGTAGACTCGAAACCCTAAAAAATAATAATTTCGAATTGAAAATGTTTAGTTTTTAGGGTTCCGTACCCAAAGGATAAAAACAGGACCCTATTACTAAGACTCCACTGTCCGGACTGTCTGTCTGTCACCAGGCTGTATCTCAAGAACCGTGATAGCCTCAGACAGGTTAAATTTTCACAGATGATGTATTTCTCTTGCCGCTAGTCTTCTCACAAACAGTTAAACATGACAAACTGGTGCTAAAGGTGTCGGTATCACCTGCTTATGGTTTCTCATGAAACGATAATAATCTCTAATATAGGATTATGTTACGTAATCGTCTGACTTTATAATAACATGCAAATTTTAATGTAAATCTGTCAAAGTACCTGCTAGTACATCTTTACTGGATCATTTAAAACTTGTAGGTTTTTAATCAAGATTAAATCCTCTAAAAACCTTATACCCTTCTTTTAAGTACTTACTTATTTGAGATTCTTAGTAAAAAAAACTTCACGCTTTATATTTTTACTTTAAAGAGTTATTAATTTTTTATAAAGTGAGTATTTTAAAAGGATTGAAATTACAACTATTTCGAAACTTGAATCGAAGAATTTATAAACGTTTTCTTGTAAATAAAATGTAAAAATAAGTCTATAAAAGCTGACAGTGACCTGAAGGGCAATAACGCTATTAATGGTCATGGGTAACGCAACGGTTTCTATCATTTTAACAATCTGAGTTATATTAAACGTCTTGGACGTGGAAAGGCTACCCTTATCGACCTAATCTTACAAAAAAGTCGTTAATTATAATAAATAAATAAATATTGTCAGACTTTACACACAGCGCCATCTAGCCCCAAACTAAGCAAAGCTTGTACTATGAGAACCAGATAACTGATAGAATACTTATATACTTTTTTATCATAAAATTAACACCCAGACACAGAACAAATATCTATGTTCATCACACAAATATTTGCCCTGGGTGGGCACAGAACCCACAACCTACAGCGCAGAAGGCAGAGTTACTACCAACTGAGCTGTGAGGTCAGTCAAGTCAAGTCGAGTTTTAAGTAGTTAAAATGTACTGTTTGTCTAAATGAAAGTCAAAACTGTTTAAAAGGTTTTGTATAGAATTGAGTAAAATCAATACTCCGTAATCCGCTTCGTAAGTAAACCTCCTCCGCCTCCTCCTCTTCAAATGCAAGCAATCATGGCTCACTCCAATCATCCTGACGTATGACAGAGGGATCCGGTATTAATCTCATTACTCGCTTCTTTCATCTTTCTCTTGTGTACATACACTAGGCCTGGCTTAAGTATATCGGGTGTGAGATGATTCCCCAAATTGAAGTGTGATTACTGCTGTACAGACAGAAACCACAATCATTCCTATATTGCTATTGAAATTTCACGTAAAAATTATTTGAATCTGTCTTTTTAGGGTTCTGAACTGAAATAGTGAAATGGAATGTTAAAAATAATAATGAACAAAATTTTAAAAACATAAAACCTGGTGCTGTTAATGAAGGAACACTGTTTTTATATTCATCTCAGAAAGTCTCCTCTGAAAATAATAGTAATTGTCCCCATACGCAACTCCTCATTCCCCATGTTTAAAATGTATAAGCTGGTTGTTGGAATAATTTTATCAAAGTCACGTCTCGACACTCTGTCCCGAATAGGGAGTGCGGAGGGAGGGTTCGCTTGACAAGCAAGTGTGACAAAGAGCACAACTCTCACTTGGCAGAAGTCGGCGACAGGTGCTCGGTAAATAAATGAGAGCACACTCAATAACCTCTCGATCTCGATACGACCTTGGGTCTCGAGATGCTTGTTATTAAATTTCTAGCTCTCTCAAATATTTTTCCCTTTGAAATTTTTAGGGATGTTGTTTTTGTGTTGAACTGCTGAATAAATTATGGAAATAACAACCTAGGTTTGAGCACAGACGAAGTAATTTCGTCGAGGAAATATTATTTTTAATGAGAGCGTTAGCATACTTTTAAAATGCTTATTTGAGATCTTTGAAAATGTTTATTATTAAAACATTTTAAAAGATCCCCTCGCTCACCGACTCGAGTAGGTATTACTCGTCGTCGGTAAGTAGAATGTGCATTGAGCTCGAGGCTCGTGGCTCGTACCTCGTGGCTCGTGGCTCGCGCGAGCCGGTTCCATCATTACTTTCAATTCGTATGTAAAAGCTTTTTTTATACATTTCGAGCATTTTCGGGAGCATATGAAAGGGTTCGAAATCATTTGCTTATTCGGATTCCCATTTATCCCTTATTTTGAATAAGTAATGAAAGTGTTACGCGCTCAAGATTTCAGAAAGAATTGGTTTCAATAGGTGAAAAACACACTTTTCTTAATTTTATAAATCGACAGCAAGCCACTTACTAAAATAGAAGTTAAATGCCTATTAAAATATTATGCTTAGATTAGATCATGTAGCGCCTAGATAGCGTATCATTACATATTATCGAATTTTATATTTAAATTAATCTTGTCCTGGTATTAATACGAAATTTGTGTAACCCACGCAACTCAAACTTTAATCATAATATTTATTATAAGACATTTATATTACGAATACCTCTACTACCACAATTTATTTTAAATTAATACAACATGTTTAAACATAAGAAGTATGGTTACTAACCTACTCTCCGTTGTCTATGTCTTTAAAAAACGAGAAATTTGCATGAATTTGTAGAACTAAAGCCTTTCAATTAATCTTACAGCCTCTTCTATGTTGAATTATCAATGGTGCCAAATTTATAACATTTTCTATTCAACAATCTGGGAGCACGGCAGTGCCCCCGCCAAGTCAAGCAATAAAGCGGCACGGCTGTACCATCCTTGTCTAGAAGCAGTTCAGGCCATTTTCGACCCCCTATAACTTCGTTGTGGATAAAACTAGAAGCCTGAATTTTCAGAAACCAAGCAGTCAATATATAAACACGGTATATTTCAAATTTCATTCAATTTGAACCAGTAGATTAAGAATTATAACTAGTCAAAGTTTCCTATTTTGTCACTCACTCACTCACTGACTGACCGATCATCAAAAGTTTAAGGCACTTCTAGCAGACATAGAAGCTTCAAATTTGAAACACAATTAGTGTTTAGTGTAAAAATCCTAAAAAAACCTGCCAAGTGCGAGTCGGACTCGCGCACGTCGAGTTCCGTACCATCACTACTTAGTATAAAGCAAAGTCGCTTCCCGCTTCCCGCGTCTGTATGTATGTCTGTATGTATGTATGCTTATATCTTTAAAACTACACAGCGGATTTTGATGCGGTTTTTTTTAATAAATAGAGTGATTCAAGAGGAAGGTTTATATGTATAATACATGCATAATATAGAAGAGAAACACTGATAATTTTAGAGGTTTCTAATGTGATGTCGTAAATAAACACATTTTTTTGCGCTTACATTGCAAATGATGGCTGAACCCCACGAGATATATCAAAATAATGTACTACAGTATTGTACACCTTAAAAACGTCTACAAAAATGTCCACGATGGTATTAGAAATGTCTTACGCACAGCGAAGCGGGCACGGGTCAGCTAGTTATCTATAAATCACGTTTGTTGTATGGGAGCCCCACTTAAATATTTATTTTATTCTGTTTTTAGTATTTGTTGTTATAGCGGCAACAGAAATACATCATCTGTGAAAATTTCAACTGTCTAGCTATCATGGTTCATGAGATACAGCCCTGTGATAGACAGACGGACAGACAGACCGACAGACCGACAGACCGACAGACAGACAGACGGACAGACGGACAGACGGACAGACGTACAGATGGACAGACGGACGAATGGACAGTGGAATATTAGTAACAGGGTTCCGTTTTTACTCTTTAGGTACGGAACCCAAAAAAACAGGGCTATCTACAAAAATAAATGAGATGCCATCAAAAACATAACTTGTAAAAAAAGCCAAGTCTCGCAAAGCAACTCAGTTCTTCTACCGTAAAAAGTTGTGAGATCCATGTAATACCAAGTCGGTTAATTTATGCAGTCCCTACTTTAAGGGTCCTTCTGACTTATGTTATTACGTAATTAGCTAACCTCTAAGTAATAACTTCTTTCCATCTTTCATAAAAAAAACAATTGCCTAGCCCAGGCACACACAATGGCGCTGTGCGCTATATAAAGAACTTGTTACGAATAAGTACCTTGCTAAGCAAATAAAAAAAATAAAAGCCAAACTACCACGAACAAACCAAATGCGAAGTCGACTATCTAATTAAAGAGTCATAATTATCCAATCTGTTAGTGATTATATTGATCGACCGACTTCCGCACAGACAAATTCTTAGTCGGTGGTCGGTTGTCCATTATCTGTTGATGGTTAGTCTGGAACCACTTTAGTGGGTGGGTCATCAAATAATGTGAGCGTACGCGTACGGCACCAATCAAAGTTCAATAGAAATCAATACAATATACAGCAATCAAATTAGTATACTGCGTACATACGTACCAGCTACGATACCAATCGAATGAGCGCATAACTTGCTCGTAATTTGAAAAAGATTTTTATATGATTATACACTAAATTAGACTTAAAGCAATTTCTTCCAAGTTTAATAGGAGTAAGTTAATTAGAGACCCGCAGTTCAGTCGCTACACTACGAGTCGAGTACAGGGCCTCAAATTGCAATGTAAACGAAACCCGGCTTGTTATTAAGACTTCTAGCGAATTGAGCAAAAAGCTAACGACGTGTGCGAGCGATGGTGTTTTCTCTCACAGTTTTGTTTTTCAAACTAAAACATGCTTTGCTTTAGTTTTTGTGTTATTTTCCAAGACATGCGATCTCGTGAGAATTGGATTTTGTTTTAGAAAATTGTGAGAGTTCGTTTTGGCTTCTAGCGGTAATTCTATTGGGAATTCAATTACCCTGAGAATATTAAAATGGAACATAGATAACAAGAGAGTAATTTTTGATAATTTTACTTAAAATATAAAATTAGCACCACAAATTCAAATATCTGACATACCTAACTTTGTTGAATAATAGTTAAAATTCACCCGCCTTCCGCCAGCCTGGTCAACTTTTTAAACCACAAAAAAGGTACTATTTAATAAAAAAAAAATATATAAAATTAAAAAAAAATATCGAAGTTTCGTATCAGAATACATCACTCTATGTAGTTTATATTCAGTGATTATATTTCATTGTTTTCTACCACGAAAATCCAACAAGATCTATTTCAGCTGAAATTATTGTAGGCCGTAAACGTGCATGTTAACTAAATTGATCTCCATGTACAGTTGTACAGTAAGTACACAGTCCCTGTGTATTATTAAATCAACGAACTGATAAATTGCGTAAATCTTTCAACCACCAAACTACCCACTTACGTGACTGAAAACTTTTCTGCTTGACCTTTAGCATCAGTTTTTAGTGTTGCGAATACAACATCAAATAATGACAAGTCTAGTCTTAATCTAGTCACTCTCCAAGTCAATCATGACAATGCTCCAATATGCCCAATAATTAATCAATAACTTATTTACCATTGATAACTGTAATTTAGGTACATCCATAGTTTCATGCTTGAGTAAACTTGGCAGCAATTAAGAGAAGACAAAAAAAAACCGGCCAAGTGCGAGTCGGATTCGCGCACTAAGACCAATTTATCCTTAAACCAATATCTATAAAAAACGTAAAAAAAACACGTTTGTTGAATTTAAGCCCCACTTCAATATTTATTTTATTCTGTTTTTTAGTATTTGTTGATATGGCGTCAACAGAAATACATAATTTTTGAAAATTTCAACTGTCTAGCTATTAGGGTTCATAAGATACAGCCCTGTGACAGACAGGCGGACAGACGTACAGCGAAGTCTTAGTAATAGGGTCCCGTTTTTACCCTTTGGGTACGGAACCGTAAAAACTAAAAAATATGCAATATGTCACTATGTGAGCTTTACAAAGTTGCATCCCGTTTCAACGCGTCTTAAGATCAGTTTGTGATCAGTGACTTCTATTATAACATTTGATAATACGATGACAGCCTTCGAAGTTTGACAGAGGCGAACAATGGTGCTAACTGTACTAATTACGAGCAGCATCGTCTGTTGATTCAATCATCTACCTACAAATTGAGTCCAACCCTTGAACCCTTAACTTTTACAATGTGTTTGATAAATTCTCGGCTCGTATGTTATTGTTTAATTCAACTTGAATTCTGTTTGGATTTTATGAGGTTCATGAGTGAGAAGGTACCTAATATATTAATTTCATTAATATTATGCTTATGGCTCATTAAGGGTTGCATGATGTTTTGTTTGATGTCATAGTGTTATTTTTGGTTTGGTCTAAAAAGAATTCTCGGTAGGTAGGTATAAGATTATACAAAGACTGGTTGTGATTCTGTTGTGTACACGCTAAACCTAAAATTCCTAAAAACGATCGCTCTTATTTCCTTTACGTTAAAGTTTAAATTAGCGTAACATCAAAGTGACAGTTCTAATACTTAGCTTAGTTTTAAATAAATTTCCGATTTTCGGAAACCGATGTATACTGTACATATATTATAGTTCTCGGACTTACAAAAATACGTAAATTATTTAAAACTGATTTTATTATTTACATATAAACACAAAGTCTACATAATAATATAAGAATCAAAGTCTTGGCTGAATGACTCACTAACTAATTAAAATAATAATATAGACAACGCGCAACCTAAACCGCTGGTAAAAGAGACTTGAAATTTGGAGAGTACCTATATTTTGTGTTGGTCCGTAGAAAGGATATCTGAAAATTTGCTTTCAAAGGTGTCTGAAATTGGGGTTTAGTATAAAACAAAAAATGTTCTGTATTTTAGAAGTGTTGGTAGCAGAGCAGACCCTTGTAATTTTAAATGTAGACTCCTCAAAAATATTCAAGGAACAGAAGGAAAACAACGTAACTACTTTGTAGACATGCATGCTTTTGATATATTATAGGCAAAATACTCGTATGTTTGGTGCTTACTTATTATAACTTAATCATCTCTATGACCCATGTGTTTTTATAAATAAATAAAAGTCTATTACTATTTCAAAAAATATATATTTCTTTTTATATTTAGACTGAGTTTTTTCCATGGAGCCATGTGAGCAGGAATATCAAACAAGAGAATGGCGACCCATTTACTTCATTCGCTCGTAAAAGCGCTCTTTAAAACACATCATCACAAGCACACTAACAAGGTAATTAACACACAAACACTAAACTGTTCCCTTCAGTTCCGCACGTAAACCCGTCAACCAGATGTAGCAGTTAAACTAACATAACTATATACTTGACTATACTCAACTCACCTTACTCAGTTCAGATATAAACATAGCTCAGGCAAGAATCAGCTCAATACAATAAGTGATAGTTCATTTATGGTGTTTTAGCTACTGTCTCTAAAAGTCAGCACTCTTTTTGAGTGCCAGTTGCGAGCTGGGGTCACGTACAAGGGATTTTTCCTCATCATTTTGAGCACGTAATATACCTTCGTATTTTCAATATAAAAGCGTTTAGCTTTGCTATGTTATTCTTCACTCCTCAAAATACGTAGTAATGTTTGATTTCAAAGTTACTCGTAAGTGCCCAATTGTAAATTCTATTAGAAATAAAATTACTTTCAGATTGGAATGTTCATAGTACGAGTAGTTACAAAATACAATTCCATATGTGAAAGGTGAAAGGTGCGCGCATGCATCATAAAAACCCGCAAAATAATAGGTTAAAGAAGCAAAAAAGGAAATTCAATACTTTAATTCTCCACGTCCAAAGAATAATAAAGTTGACATAACTAAAATAAAGTATTCAAGTCACAACAACTAAAGTGAAAACATGAAAAAATGCAAGCTCGGTTTAGCCACGATCGCACGAAGTATAATGTCCATCCAAAGCACTTAGGCGGTTAGTTGTGCACAATGCACATGCACATGCACAATGCATACGGCGTCGTGACGTCATTACGTCAGTCACCAGCACGCGACCTAACACTCTTAATATAATATTTTACTTTTCTAACCAGCTTTGTTTAAGATAAAAGCTGAATCGAGTTACAGTTTATGAAAGCGCTAGTGACATTAGTTATTACTACTATATTGTTTATTGATAATTAAAAAAATATAAATTCTTAAAAACTGAAATCCAAGTTTGTAACGCCTTAATAAATAATCTTAAGTTTCAATTTATTCAATAGAGTCCAGTTATTAAAAACAAACTTTCAGTAGCACTCGCAATGTTTCGTGTAGTAACTTTTATCGAATACATCATTGCACGACTTCGAAAAGCTATACTTTGATGTCAGTTCAGCAATTGAATTACATTCGTGAGCTGAAAGAATATCTAGTCGAGTATCACGACATCACGTCCCAATTTACTACAAGAAAATATATTTTATGTGCTTCTTTGTAGCGTTCGTCCAATATTTATGCATCCTGCTCAAAAGAGGTATTGATTGGACATTTTTTATTCATCTTACTACTCGGAACTATTTTGCTTGGTTGTTACAGTAACGGAAACACCCTCGTCACTTTTTCACGGTTTTATTCACCTTACGGTAGCTACCTTTTTGCGGAGTCAATTTACAGTCGGTCAATCTACTGATACTGAAAATCAACCAACAGCCAAAGTCTATACTTGGCCGATACTTGGAGACAGTTTTATTTTGTGACCAAAAGTTACACTAAAATAATAATGTATCAATGAAAAAATCTATAAATAACTGGCATTACTGGTTGGAAATAACTGGCCTCACAGCTCAGTTGGTAGTAGCTCTGCCTTCTGCGCTGTATATTGTGGGTTCGATTCCGACTCAGGATGAATATTTGTGTAATAAATATAAATGTTTGTTCTGTGTCCGGTTGTTATAATGTGATAATTATAAAATTAAGAAAAAAAAGTATATTAAGTATTGTTAGCAGTTTTTTCATCGGACACAGAATGGAGAATCAGAATGGGGGTCACTCCTACAAAAGCCAGGCGCACACTTGGTTCGGGGGCAGTTGTTCGTTGGCGTTCGAGGCGTTTACATCACTTAGGTTATCGTTGTGACAAGTCGTGACGCATTAGCTTTATTTCTTGTCGAGAGTTATCAATGTTTTGCAGTGTAAATTCATGTAAAGTTATGATTGTGTCGTTTTGTTCCATTTTGGTTGTTTTTAGTTGAATTACATAAATTCTGTTCAGTAAATTGAGTTTAGTTACAGTTGTGTTTTCCTTTATCTTTAATCTATTCCTGATGTTTCTTATAGTATTATATCAGTTGTCTGGTTCTCATTAGTTTGGGGCTAGATGGCGCTGTATGAAAAGTAAATAAAATAAAAAGAAAATTTATAGAACGACTCTCAGACCCTTAAAGATGTCTAAAGGGGTTATTCAGAGGCACGTTTAAACATTAAATTTTTTTGCATAATACCCACATTTAACAGTAGTTAAAAAAATCTTCTGAAATAAAGTTGCGGGTGGGTGGGTGTTCTAGTTGACAACTACAACCGGAATACGTAATTGAAAATCGTGCTCATTGGTTTCCGGGAAACTGTCTGGCGTTTCTACTGTTATTAGAATGACGCACCAATACGTCACTTGTCACTATTTCCGTAGTGAGTAACTGAGAGGAAGTGGTCGGAACATTTGGCTAAAATTAACATTCACTTACATAAATTAAAATATAAAATAAAAAAATAAGACAAGAGTAATGCTTAGGACGCGAGTAGGAAGCTTTTTATTTAAAGTTTAACTATTTCCGTTCATCGTATACTTCGTATTACTAAGTGTTCTAAAACATATTTTTATAGGAAAATGATGCCAGGGAACGTACGTATGTAGGGTGAGAGCGCTGGTTGTACTTTATCAACATTTTAATTTCAAATAAAAGGTTTATATTGAAAAAAATATTAAAACGACGATTTTTAAACAATATAGAATAGAGAATCTCTTATGTTAAGGAAAGGTTTTGTAACTGGCGATATTTATTTATTAATTATTCATATTTAAATAGACAAAAAGGGAAATCATTATTTGTTGTTAATCAAATCTAAGGGGTATATATAACAAAGAATTGTATTAACTATCGATTTTAAACAATGGGTTTGTTATGCTTTGTTATTGACTGCCAAAATTGATAATGACAAAAGCCGGGGTAGGCACCACAACAGGATCTATGACCTGATGAAATTTTTTTTATTCACATTGTTTAATTATTTCGTCACCTACCTTGATCATTCACCTAATTATTCACGAAGAACCTGAGATACAAAGAGCGTATGAACGTTCATTATATTCATGAATAAAGTCTGTTAAATGTTTAATCTAAAACTGGTAACTTACCTCACAAACCTGAGGTTAAATTAAATAGTTTTGGATCAAAGAGATCAAGCAACGAGATCAAATTCGATAAAAGCATATTTACAGAAATAGTCAAACTTGGTTTCAGAGCGTAACCTTGCTTATTTGGTTAAGGGCAGTTCATAAAGCCTTGGTTTTATAAGCGAACGACGCCGTCAATTGATGGTCGTAATCCTATGTAGTAAAGACATGACGAACGTTTGTGTATGTTTGTGCCTCAATCAGGCCTTAACGACAAAACGGATTTTGATGAAATTTGCTGTAGATGTAGATATAATGCCCGAATAAAACATAGACTACTATGAAATACGAAAAATGTCCACAAAGTGATAAAAAAATGCAAAAGGGATGATTTTGGTATAGTTGGCGCTGGTGTGCAAAAAGTGTCACATCAGTGTTGACATCAGTCATCATAGCAATGTGTATTATTTAATTTAAATAGTTGAATGTAGATTTCTAAACTTAGTCGCAAAGGACAGGCGTAGCTTCACCTAGCTTCTGAGATGTTTTCTTGAGATCCTTTCAACAATTTTGACTTTGTCTGTAAACGTCTAAAATAGCGTTCGGCCGAAGACGACTACCGACTACTTAGGAAACCGTCTTTGCTTTAAAAAGGGTGTGTTTTTGAAATGGCAGTTGTCGATAGTGGTCGGCGGCCGATAGAAATAGGCCTTTCAAGAGACGTGTCACCGCGCTTGGGTAGCTACGCTATACCCGCTTCACAGATTTAATAAAATTACTTAATATTTTTACTCTTTTTTTAAGGTTACACTAAAACAACTGTATGGAAGTATTTATTCAATAGTAAATGGCAGTAAATGTTGGTAAACATTATTTTGACACGAAAAATGACTCATTACATTTATTATTTTCACTACTTTATTAGAGAGGCAGGTATTTTGGCTAAACGGAGCTACCTCAAATTTTATTTCAAATATTGTAGGTCGAATTACAGTCGATCCATAGGATTTTTAAATGCAAAAATTGACGTTATGCTCAAAAACGGTGAACGAATATAAGTGGTGACGGATTTGCAATAAGTCTCGTATGGAATGCTCACCAACTGCTGAATAAAATATAGATAAAAAATATGCCAAACGTAATATTAGAACATGCCTCTGACTTCTCCATTAGACGCCTTTAAGGTTTTGAGCGCCTTGAGATCTGAACAAAGATGACTCAAAATCAAAATCAAAATAGCGTTTATTCATTGAAATCACTTGGATCATTTAGAATCGTCAAATTTAGTTAAGTTTAATTTAGTTTAAGTTTATACATTGTTTGTTATTTTTTTTTTAAGTCTTTGTACTTATCTTTAATACAAAATGAATCTTAATTATTATTGATACAGCGAGTTGGAGCAGTCCCAGGCTTTTTTGTCGTCTAAATAATCAGATATTTTATAGTAAACCTTTTTACATAGTTTACGTTTAATTAAGTTTTTAAATTTGCTAATAGATAGCTTTTGCATGTCATTTGGGATTTTGTTATAGAAACGTACACATTGCCCTTGAAATGATTTCTTAGTTTTAGTGAGCCTAGTCGTGGGAACAGCGAGTTTATCCTTATTTCTAGTATTTGCATCATGATTATCGCTATTTTTCTTAAACAAACTAATATTTTTACGAACATACATTAGATTTTCATAAATGTACTGGCTAGGTACAGTCATTATATTTATTTCTTTAAACTTATTTTGCAGTGATTCTCTGGGGCCCATGTTGTAAATTGCTCGAACAGCTCTCTTCTGCAACACAAATATGGTGTTTACGTCTGCAGCACTCCTCCACAACAATATGCCATAAGACATAATGCTATGAAAGTAGCTGAAGTAGACCAGTCTAGCTGTATCTACGTCTGTAAAAAGACGTATCTTTTTGACTGCGTATGCTGCAGAGCTAAGTCTCTTCGATAATTTATGTATGTGTGGGCCCCATTGAAGTTTATTATCTAAAGTAATGCCTAAAAACATAGTGGTGTCCACGAGATCTACATGTTCGTTTTTGATTTTTATATCAACATTTACTTGTGTAACATTCGGTAGTATAAACCGAATGCACTTAGTTTTGTTTTCATTTAATAATAGCTTATTGACATTAAACCAATTAACAACTTTAGAGATTGCATTATTTACATCGTCAAAGTTATTCTGTCGTCGCTTCAGTTTAAATAAAAGTGAAGTGTCTTCAGCAAACAGTACAATCTCGTGATCATCCCTGATAAGAGAGGGTAGATTATTTATATAAATTAAGAACATGAATGGTCCTAGTATTGATCCTTGTGGCACACCCATTGTTGCTACTGACCCCGGTGATCGCTTTCCATTTACGTCAACTCTTTGTATTCTGCCACTTAAGTAAGAAGTAAGAAGGTCTAGAGCGACACCCTTTATACCATAGTGGTGTAGTTTCCTGATTAATGTATTATGATGTACACAATCAAATGCCTTGGATAAATCACAAAAAATACCTAAAGCACCGCGAGAGTCTTCCCAGGCATCAAAAATATGGGATATCAACTTAACACTTGCATCAGTGGTTGAGCGTCCTTTTGTAAATCCAAATTGTTTATTGTCGAGTAAGTTATTTGTATTGAAATGGCTTTGTAATTGAATAAGAATCAGTTTTTCAAAAATTTTGCTGAATGTTGGTAGTACAGATATGGGACGATAGTTACTTGGGTCTGAATGACTACCCGATTTGAATAGGGGCGTTATTTTACTATATTTCATTAAATCAGGGAACACACCACAGTCAATGCATTGGTTAAATATTAAAGCTAGTTCGGGTGCAATGATGTCGATCAATGGTTTTACGACGCTAACAGAGATTCCCCAGAGGTCAGTAGTATTTTTTACATTAATCATTTTGAAAGCTTTTATGATGTCATTTTTATTCACATAATCGAATTTGAATTTGACATTACATTCAGGTAAATTATTTTTTAACAATGACTCTGCGATTATGTGAGAAGAGTTTAAGGTTTTTGTAGTAGAGACTGGAATGTCAGTAAAAAATGTTTCAAAAGCTTTTGCAACTTCATTATCTTGGATAATGGCGGTATCGCCAAAGCTTAAGTTGTACTCATTGTGGTGACATCTGACTTTTCCAGTCTCACTATTAATTATTTTCCAAGTTGCTTTAATTTTGTCTTGACTGTTTTTTATTTTTGTACTTAAACTAGCTGACCCGTGCCCGCTTCGCTGTGCGTAAGACATTTCTAATACCATCGCGGACTTTATTGTAGAAAAAAAAATGTGTTTATTTACGACATCACATTAGAAACCTCTAAAATTATCAGTATTTCTCTACTATATTATGCATGTTTTATACATATAAACCTTCCTCTTGAATCATTCTATCTATTAAAAAAAACCGCATCAAAATCCGTTGTGTAGTTTTAAAGATATAAGCAAACATACATACATACATATTACATACAGACGCGGGAAGCGGAAAGCGACTTTGCTTTATACTATGTAGTGATAAAGTGATTTTGCAAACCGACACACCTTTTTGAAAATTTTAGAGTAATTTTTAACTTTATCCTTAAACGCTTCACTGAAATTATACTGCTTTTCACTATAAAGATCATACAATGTTTGCCTACTTTTATGTATTCCCGCTGTTGCCCACTCACAAAAATTTAAACTGTCAGAGACCATAATCGATTTAGATGTATAGATTGAACTAAATATGTTACTAAATTCATTGAAAAATGTATTATATAAATAATTTGGATTATCATTATTATAAAATATATTTGGTAGTTTTGCAATTAAATTAGATTTAAATTTTTCTAATTGATTTATGGTCATTGGTACATATGTGATTTTCCTTTTCACGGTTTGCCTAGTTTGTGTTTTAATTTTAATTAATTGACCTAGATGGTCGGATTGAATATTACTAATTATGCTTTTGCTCAATATTTTAACATTGCTAAATATATTATCTATACATTTTGCTGAAGTGGCTGTTATTCTGGTAGGCTCCATGAACGAAGGTTCCAGATCAAATGATTTAAATAAACTAGTTATTCTGGTATTTAAAGAATAATTTTCAAGTAGATCTACATTAAAATCGCCGCATGTGATAATTTGTTTGTTACATTTAGATACTTTAAACAAAACTTCTTCCATTACTTTTTCAAATATATCAAATGTGGCACAAGGTGGGCTGTAAGCGCTTATAACAATGAACTGCTCCAACTCTACACAGGCGATTTCTATGTGTCTTTCTACAGAGAGGTGGATAATATCTTTGCGCTCTTTAAATTTTATTTGTTTGTTTAATAATATTAATGAGCCACCTCGTATAAAATGTTCTCTGCAGAAAGCACTACCAACTTGGTGATCACTGAAATTAAACATAAGCTCATGACTTTTCAGCCAATGTTCTGTAATACAAATAATGTCAATGTTTCACTTTCAAAACTTTCGTGAGTTGTACTACACATTATTTATATTTTTATTTATCGAGCTCATGTACAATTCCAGCTCTAATTCTTTACCGCGTAAACCTTCGAAATTTTGATGCACCAAGTTAGTAATATTTATATTTGATTTAAATGGTTTTTTTATATTTTGACTTTTTTTATAATTATTATTTGACTTATTAAATTTAATGCTAGAGGCTTCCTCTATTGTCTTATAATCTAATTTAAATGACTTGGAGTAATGTCCAGAGTCTGGTTTTCAATGTCAAAACAGTGTTCAATAGAAGCACTTTGAGTAGCCAAGTTTTTGGCTGATATACTAAAATAATAAGATAGCGAAACAGCTACCTGTCGTTTGTCAAAGTTAGAAAGGTAATACCTACCTTTGGTCAAATAATAATTTTTACTAACAATATTGTTAGAGTCAATTACATGTAATAAATCATTATTGCATGATATAGTATGCAATGTCATATTTAGCTTATACCTAAGATCATTTTCTGCTTGTGACAAGCTGTTGCTGTAACTACCTACTGGATGTACTTGGTGCTTAAAGTCGTGATCCTTTTTATTTTATGGATTTTATTTTATGGACACTGATAGTGTGGACACACGTGCAACGAATTTAGTTACTTCAACGACATGTGTCGAGTAAATGCGCTGTAAATATTGAATGCTTCCACTTATTTGCTTAACAAGCTTAAATAACTTGAGTGCCCCTTTATTGTATCATCCGCTTATTATCGTATACTCGTAGTGTCATTTCATTTACGTCTTTTCTCATTATTTATGACTTCAAGACAAATAGTTCGACTTATGACAAACAGCCAACCGTAAATCATTATACGGATTATTATCGGATGTTAAGACGATTCCAAATAATTACGCTTAAACAAACTAAAAACAAACCTATTTTTTCACCCTTGGAGATGGTATTTTTTCCTTAATTTTAAATGTGACCAAACGGAAAGTGTACCATCCCAACAAAAAAAAAATTCAATAACGGTTAATAAATGACGGAGTTCTGATGTAACAAACAAAAAAATAAAACCGAATTGAGAACCTCCTCTTTGTTTTGAAGTCGGGTAAAAAGAGCATTTTGATGATTAAACAAATGATTTCGCTTAGGCTATTCCAAACTGTACCGCATGGCGTAAACGCATATCCAATGTGGTAACGCAATGTAGGGTGAGAGCGCTGGTTGTGGCCATTTTAACAACATTTTAATTTTCAAATAAATGTTTTATACTTATTGAAAAAAATATTAAAACGACGATTTTTAAACAACATAGAATTTAATATTTATCTATCTCTTAAATTAATTATAAAAAAAAATTATAATTATAAATATTAAATTCTAGCAAAAGTTTTGTAACAGGCAATATTTATTTATTAATTATTCATATTTAAATAGACAAAAGGGGAAATATTTAGTTGTGGCCAATCAAGTCTAGAGGTGTAACATCATCAACAACTTTCACTAATCAAAATGGACCATAGACAAAGAATTGTACTAACTATAGATTTTAAACAAGTTTGTTTGCTATGCTTAGTTATTGACTGCAAAAATTTAAAATGACCAAAACCGGGGTAGGCACCACAACCGGGTCTTTAACCCTATGAGTACTTGTATGTAATTCACTGACACCTAACAACATACGCCAATCGACCAAAACTCGGTAATTAGCTCGGAGTACTAATTTGTACTCATTTATTAATAATTGTTTTGTGCTTGACGTAGAGCAAATAAACATATTTTTTTTTTTCTTCATTTTCAAAGTAAATTGCCATGAAATTGCTAATTAAAACAAAAAATGAAAATGGAAACAAATATTGATCACTGCGCAATGAGATACATACCCCGCGTAGGTTAACTTACATTATTATTATCTAGAAATACAAATTGTAGAGAGCATACAATTACGTAGATAATTTCAATGAACATTTATTATATAATAGGCTACCTACCAAGATTATGTATTGGCCAATTAGGTATTGGTAATAATGCAGTAAGCATGTTTTACTATACTAATATTATAAATGTGAAAGTAACGCTGCCTGTCTGTTTGTCTGTCTGTGACTTTATCACGACCAAACCGCTGGGCCGATTATTATGAAATTTCATATAGATATAGTTTGAAGTCTTGGACAGGAGGCAGGATATAGGGTACTTTTTCCTCACAATTTTCAAATGTTTTTTTAGGTATTTTGTAACCAAAATCCATCGGTATGCCGCCTCAACTCTCGCGATATTTAAGCTTACGATACTTGTACTTAGTTAGTGGTACAGGTACAGGTACCATCAGCCGGCGGTTATTACGAGAACATTCGCAGCAACATTCGGTTATTATGCGACGTGATTAAAGCGTAGCCATTGGCAGTCGTTTATTCGAACAAAGACGCCTTTTGTGCTTCTTTTTTAATTTTGAATGAGAATGAATGGATCAAACGAGGTTGGCAAGTATCGTAACAAGTGAGATTCAACCCCTACGGGAAACACGCCTGATATTAATGAGTGTTTTATTTTTAGATCGAAATATGGAGAAAATCCTACAAAACTTATCAAAAAGCGGTAGTTGAAATTTGGATAGTTGGATAAGATTAATTTAGGACTTGTGTTTCAAGTATTTTTATTACACTTGGAAACCAAAAAAGCAACCATCACTTGTAACAAAACATTATCTTGTATGTCACGATTAACCAAAATGCTATGTTGGTCAACTTTAAATATTTTTGATATAACAACAAATAGATAAATATAATACTACACCATACAGTCCTGGCTTCACACTAGGATTGTGTCAATGGTATAAGAAACTACGAGTACCATGGTACCACAACTCCTGGGAAAGCCTCATCTACCTGTATTTTAACCGGTAACCATACCCTCCAAACCGGAACACAGCAATGTTGTTTGGCCCACAAATAAGTGTGACGTTATTATTACTTCTTCACAAAGGGCGCTACAACTACAATAAAAGTAAAATAATATTATCTATTTTGTGTTCCTTACTAGGTATATTATAACACTCAAAACATATTCAAAATATAATACGAACACTATGCAGTAAGATCGGAAATCGTTCAGCATTTAGTTTTTCGGTAGAAGAATAAACAAATCATGGTGATGCGTGATTAAGTTATTTTCTCAATATTTTAAAAAGGTACTGCTTTAATTTTATGTACAGATGAAACTAAGGATTTATGTAAAACCAAATCTATCATATTCTGTTTAACCAGGTAGACTCTGCCTATACAAAACCCGAAAAATTTGAAACTTTACATTGAGATGTTTGTTCGGTGTCTGGGTGTTATTATGTATGTATAATTGTATAAGTTAACTAGTTCCCATAGTACAAGCTTTGCTTAGTTTGGGGATAGATGGCACTGTCTAAAGTCCGCCAATATTTATTTATTTATCTTACAACTCTATTTCGTTCAAACGTGCTACTTGACTTGCCTCTCTCGCTACAATAACTCGCACCGCCTGAACGAATCACGATGGCATGTCGTGTGCTCAGCTCGTTTTGTTTACACCGGGCCTTATCACGGGTTTGCGCCTTAATGTCACCGATCCGGCTCATAATGAGATTTTTTATGGTTTTTTTTACCGTTGAAAAAAGAGGAGGCTCATTATGACGCGTATAATATTATCAGATAATAGTTCCAAGGTGGTCCTATTTCAATTTCATTTCAAACTTAAATCATATCTTGACTTTTCGTTTGGTCGAAACATTTTTCTAAGGTCATACAATAATTCTAATTATACCATCTTAATTATACCATTGACTTTCATACCATACATGAAAGTCTACGCAGTAAGAGTAAATAAAATATAATATGTAATATTTTATTTACCTTATTATCTTACTGCGTAGACTTTCATGTATTTTCGATGTGTAACGTACACATCGAAAACGGGAAAAAAAATAGAAAAATAAGTAAACCTATTTATGGCGCGGAAGTAACTGAGAGGAATACTAATTAGTGATTTTAATCTTAAATCTAAATGAATCCAGCTTAGGTCGGTGACCTGAAATAATATCAGAATGTAGTAATGAACTTTGGGATTAATATGGACCGCAATATATTTTAATTATTGTCATAGTGCTTAAGGCCCTGTATGTCGACGATTGCTCTTTTTCGAAACGAAAAAATAAATACTTCTGAACAAGCCACATCTCCTATTTTTATAAATATATTACTTCAGGTTCCTACCTAGATTTCTATTAAGCTGAAAACATAATAGCAGAAACTTTTCACGATAAAGATATTAATTCAAAATGATACGTTTTAGAATTTATGATCGAAATACTTTGATACCTACTATTAAGATCAACTTGTGATTTATTGTTAAAGATAGGTAATATGTAGATCTAGATTTCTACTAGAATAGGTTTTTGATAAATAATTATACATAATTTATATCATTAATTTATTCGAAAAGCAAAGGCGGACCACGCGCCGCCTATAGATCAGTACCACGTGCAGCGGTCGGTAGGATTATTTATCGAAGTGATTAAAGATGGGTACGATCTTTATTCACATATACTCGTACTATACATTATAAAAATAGAGATGTTGTAGCTTGTTCAGAAGTATTTCTTTTTTCGTTTCGAAAAAGAACAATCGTCGACATACAGGGCTTTAAAGGTTTTTTTTAAACCTTTTAAAGGAACGAACGAACGAAATTTTAAACCCCCATCTCCCCCCTCCCGCCAATAACATAACAATATCCCACTGTTGTTTTTTTGGGCCTTCCCCAAAATCGAATCGAATAAATACTGAGTAAATCAAGAGTAATACGGCTAATTACCGCTCAATTCATTCTGTGAGACTGTTAAAATCACGTAACAGTATATAAATTATACAATAGTGTGATACACGCCACGCTTATAAATACTATCATAATTTGGCAAATTGCTTTACACAAAACCAGAATACTTTTTCTGAAAGGCAAATTACAAATTTCTTGAAAACTATATTTAGAGTAGATACATTTCAATAGCCGTTAAAATAACAAGACTTGTAATACGTAATACTGACGGACGGGAAGTGTTTCGAGTTAGTGGGGGTGACAGTCTCCGGAAATAGATTTATAGCTCAAGAGCCAACGAGTGAATTTTTACGTCATACCTCCCAGTGACAAACTCTAGGAAGCGAATATTACTGAGACTTTTTCTAAGATCTAGACAGATGTAAATGTTACGTTCCTTAAATTCCGATATATCTATTTTCCACAACAGAATTCATATACGTAAATAAGCACTTTGTTTTATTCATGATCACTCGGGAAAACGATATATCTACGAAAGAGTAAACAAATATTACATTCGGATGTAATAATGAAGATCACGTGCGTATAAACATTTATTTTTTATTAATTCTAGTGATCATCATGCTTAGACACATAAAACATTGCCACTTTTAGTACCAAGATTGATAAAACAAAATGATAAGATACTGTTACAGTCTACTCTACTAATAGACAAAACGTTTCTTCTAAGCTTAGAGATCCTCTAGTCTTGAGTAAACGAAATCTTCATTTTACCGTTTACCAACTACTACACCGAGAATAATATTAGTGTGTGTGGTAAATGTAATGCTACGTAGATTGATCAAGTTCACCATCACTAAATCATGCTTGGCTCCTGCTCTATCACTTTGAAGGTAAAAATAAACAACTAAAGTAAAATTAGATGAAAGAAAACTTCTAATGAGAAGTCGTTTGATGAGACTTTTATTACTGGAATAGTAGTTTCAATTTTAACGTGAATTTTAGTATATAGTTTCATTTGAAAAGGTGAGTTTTACTACTAGTAATAAATTGTTATGATTTAAATTTATACAAACTGGTGATAACTGGATTTTTATTGATGTATGATTTATTTTTATGGCAGTAATATAATGTTAATAATAGGCGTTGGTTGGTATTGAGATAAGAGCAGAAATATGATTATGGTTCATCAAGCTGATGAATACATCCAGAGTGTGGTTCATTTATTATTCTTTGCTAGTTTTTAAAATCAATGAAAACAAACATCGACAGCACAAGTAGCTAGGTGGTACTAAAGGGCAGCTCAAACAAAGAAACATTCCCTTTGAACAAATACAACAAAATAAACACTTTATAAATCCCTTTCAATGGAGCTTTACAGAGGAACTGAAGAAACTTACACCTCGGAGTCAATAAAAGTGTTTACGCGACCGAAAGTAAGAGTCGTTTCGCTCACGCACAGAATACAGTCTATAACAGGATCGCTATGGCATATTACATAGTAATTAGGGTGGGCAGCTGAGCAGGTAAGACGATTCAAACACTACATCATTCGTGGTAGACGGAAAAGAGAATTGTGTTATCTGTCGTGTATGTAATCCAACACTGCTAACCTTACCGGGCAGCAGCGTAGATTGTGCAATTAATGAATTGCCATATGTTTAAATGAACTAGTAGTAGCCCTGTGTATTCTTTGTCTTTTTTCTCAATTAGAACGGGTTTTTTTTGGTGAATATCTATACCTGCTTATTTTTTTGTTACATGCCTATTGTTTAAGTAGACATTTATGGACTCATTAGCGATATGACTACTCCCATGAACACTAGTGGCTCAAAAAAGTATCAAATATAATAAAACTTACCCTGTTTAAAATATCTGCGTTTCATATGAGTGTAGTATAAGATAACCAGCTGCTTCTTATGAGCTGTAAGTCTCCGTAACTTGGATGGATAACGCACAATGCCCTTTGTTGTATTGTAATAAACTCCTTATGAAGCGTTCTCAGACGGAAAATTATTTATGTGCCAGACCTTTCGCGTGCAGTGCTTTCTCTTGTGTACTTGTACGAGTATGTACCTACCTCACTATCTCATGTCTGTACAAGAAGTTTACCGAAGTCACGAGAGAGCTTTTGTTTGTTAGATATTTGGACTTGCCTACCTATTTACGGACTTTGTTCTGTTCAAGAGAGAATATACATTATGTCAAGTTGTTTTTAAAGTTCTTCTGAGCAAGGGATTAAGACTGCTATAATTAAGAATTTATCTACTACTGGTACAATATGACTCTAAACTACACTAGTCCATTGTCACGTGTTACTTTTTAACAAATTAAAGCTTAATATCAAATACGGTCAACATTTTTAACATTAATTAACAACAAATAGATGAACATAACACCTGTAGTCTACACCATACAGTCCTGGCTTCACACTAGGATTGTGTCAATGGTATAAGAAACTACGAGTACCATGGTACCACAACTCCTGGGAAATATATTCGCAGATTATGCAAACATTTGTCCAACTGCGAGAATACAAGCCGCAGTTCTTGCATCTCCGCCACTCACCTACCAAGTCACCGAGGTCGACAAAGTTTGAATAACTCCTTCAAAATTGTATTTCAAGCAAAATCTCCAAGTCTATTCAAAAATATTATAAGGTCTATGAAATTTTGACACGTGTTCATACTTCTTAATGTAAGCCTCTTAGAAAGAGTTTGAAAATCCTTTATAAAAGGACTCTCAGACAAAGTCTCAGTCGAAATAAGTAGGTAACTATTTAAGTATTAACAGTTTTGCATGCTAAATGTCTCTGACAAAAGGCCTTACATTGTTAAAACGAAATAAATCATAGGTTATTTAAAAATATACTGAAATTGTTATAAACTCCATGGTATAAAATAATTGTAGTGTGAAACTATGTAAAGGATCGCGTCCATTGAAGCGGTTTGTCGTATGCACTTCGTCCCCATCGCTGTAATGAACTGTGAAATAGCATCGCACTCGCTGAAATATGGCGCAATTATTTCTTTTTTTCCAAGCACCATGATTGCGTGGAGACGCCGCCTTAAATCACGTTGACAATCCCCCCCTTTACCCGGCCCCCGGTTTTCAGGGAGGGATGAGAGCGGATCTCAACGTTTAATGATGCGATTAGGGGGGCATTTAGTCTGTGTTGAGAAAGGGTGACAGAAATGTGAACATTCAAATATTTTCCTTTCCCCCACTTTGAAATATTTTCTCGCGAAAATGGCTGGTCAATTTATTTTCTTTAACCTTTAATTTTAGTATTTTTCTAATAATGTTGAAAATAAATAGATGTCCGATAAAACATTACCGATTACCTTCTTACTTACATAACCACTAAATTAAAAATATATACAGGTCTAAATAATGTATTATGTCCCAAAAAATAGTGACAAGTGAAAGTTCAGGTGGTTGAGTATTTTTAGAGGTACCCGATGTTCCGCGATTTTTTGTAGTGTTTAAAAATTATTGGGTTGCTAAAAAAACCCCATAATCTTTGAGGGTGATTTAAAAATAAAAGTTTTTTTTTTCATGGAGTGACCGGTTCTACGGAATGTTATTTCTCTTGACTTCTGCTTGGCACAATTTTTTGGGATTGCATATTTTATTATGTACTCGTAGGTCAATATAAAAATAAATTATCAGCAAGTAAACATGGAAATTAACTTAAAATATATCCTACATCTCGTAACTACATTCATGAAAGTGGATTATGCTCTGCTTCATAAACTTCGACGTACCTACTTAACTTCCAGTCTCCGAGGCCCAATCAAAGTTTGAGCACCACTGTCTCCCCCTAGAGCACGCATGTCGTCGATTTATAACATTTTACAGCGTTTGTATTTTACGTTCAATTGTTTCAAACTGACTGACATTAGAACGTTTTATTTCGTACTAAATTGACTGGCTTGCCGTTATACTGGTCTACGGCTGTAACTGAATATTTCATTCGCAACTACACCAGGAGGAGAACTGGTGTCTGTGTAGAGAATTAATATGGCACTGAATTCCAATTCTTTTCAGTTCAAACGGTTGTGGTGTCAGATAATGGCCAATAGGATAGTTGGTGAATACGAATTGATGTCAAAACATAACTTATTATGTTATTACGTAATTAGCTAACCTTTAGTCGACGATTGTTTTTGTTCGAAACGAAAAAATAAATACTTGTGAACAAGTATATTGTAACATCTCTAAATATTGTAAACATCTCCTATTTTATAATGTATAGTATATGTGAATAAAGATGTACCCATCTTTAATCACTTCGATAAATAATCCTACCGACCGCTGCAATGACGACAAACACACGTCGGCGCGTGGTCCACCTTAGCTTTTCGAATAAATTATGTATAATTACTTATCAAAAATCTATTCCAATAGAATCTAGATCTACATATTACCTATCTTTAACAATAAATCACAAGTTGATTTTAATAGTAGGTATATAAAATATTTCGATCATAAATTCTAAAACGTATCATTTTGAAATAATATCTTTATCGTGAAAAGTTTCTGCTATTATGTTTTCAGCTTAATAGAAATCTAGGTAGGAACCTGAAGTAATATACTTATAAAAATAGGAGATGTGGCTTGTTCAGAATGATAGCTAGACAGTTGAAATTTTCATAGATGTAGGGTATGAATGCTGGTGTGTATCCGATTTAGTTATGACAGAGAGACGTTTGGTAGATGATTGAATGACAGTATCCGAACGTAAAATATGAAAGAGGCGAGTGAAAGAATTCTAGAAAAAAAGATGGCGATTTACGATTTGTGACGACGGACGACGAACGACGAATATTGGATTGTAATATTTTTCTCATAAATACAACCAGTTATAAAATTGTCAAAAAGTGTTTATTTTGCTTCCACGATCCCACATAGATGATGTATTTTTGTTGCCGCTATAACAACAAATACTAAAAACAGAATAAAACAAATATTTAAGTGGGGCTCCCATACAATAAACGTGATTTATGGTACGGAACTCATCGTGCGCGAGTTCAACTTGCACTTGGCAGGTTATTTTAGGTTTTTTATACTAAACAATAGTTGTATTCTAAATTTGAAGCTTCTATTATGTCTGCTAGAAGTGCCTTAAACTTTTGATGATCGGTCAGTCAGTCAGTCAGTCAGTGAGTGAGTGAGTGACAAAATAAGAAACTTTGACTAGCTATAATTCTTCAACTACTGGTTCAAATTGAATGAAATTTGAAATATACCGTGTTTATATAATGCCTGTTTGGTTACTAAAAATTCAGGCTTCTAGTTTCATCCACAATGAAGTTATAGGGGGTCGAAAATCGCTTGAACTGCTTCGAGAAAAGGATGGTACGGCCGTGCCGCTTTTTTGCTTGACTTGGCGGGGGCACTGCCGTGCCCCTAGATAAAATTTGCTTACTACACAGCACATTAGCACAGCAGTACCTATTATTCAATTGTTACATTTGGGCGCTTTGGAGTATATTGTAAGCCCAATTGTGTTTGTTTATAAATAACTGATAGAAAATCGATATTTCATCACAGGGGTATTATTAATGTTCGTGGCCGGCGATTTACAGTTTTGTTTTGGGAAATGGTAGAAAAATAGCCACTTTTACATGGCCATTCTTCTTATACTATTTTTTGACTTCGAGTAGAATTTTAAATTAAATAAAAAATTATCTAATAGATACCGGTACGGTGTATACAATATTTAAAAAATAAACAAGAATAAGTAGAGCTATCTATATAACGTGGTGAATTATACAAATATAAATCAATCAATATTATTTTATATATTATGTACATACTATACAATAATAAATATTTAGTACTATCTTATTTGCGATTTGCAATTATTTTATAATAATCAAACCATGGTTAATATTTTATATTCTGAAGTATAAACAAACACAAGGTGTTTAGGTTTAAATTATTCAGTAAACGCTTTAGTTTAGGAAGGGACAAATTGGAAAACTATTAGGTTTACATTTGAGGCCCTTCAAAAGTAATAAACCCGTTCAAAGTCCATGTTCACCCAAACCCGTTGAAACAGCAGTCCAAGCATCCCTTTAAGCCATAACTAAGCACTCCTCAGCAGTCAATCCTCGAGACATGCTCCAATTTATGTTCATTTTATGGAGCTGAGTGTATGTGTTAAAGTTTGGACACCAAAATTATAGTACCTACGTACAGAAGATTCACTTTGTTTTCTAATTGAAGTTATAAACCTGGTAAGGTAGTTACAATTACTATTATACAAGTGCACCGATTGGTTGTGAGAAGAGGAACAACCGGAAGGAAGTAAATCAGTTCCGCTTTTTTTTTTTTCTATTATCATACATCAATTCAGAGAGAATAAGAGTCCACAGAACGCCACAAACATTATCTTCTGTGGTAAGGAGAACATAAAAACTTTAATTAAAATTTTAGATTGATTTGCTTAATTCAATAAGCGTAGATCCATAGAATTGATCTATAAACTGCCATAGAATGCAACTATTTATCAGACAATGATTATTTTGAAGTAATTTCAGTTAAATAAATCCCATTTTACTATAGCAATAAGATCAGCAGCAGTGCCAGTGATAGAGGTGTGGAACGCGGCTTGAGAGTTAGTAAGTTTAAGCATGAGAAACAAATGACGGTCTCCGGATGTGCCGGTCAGGGTCAGTTCGCGAACTGCGGAGATCAATAGTTTTGTTAGGGATACGAAACAATAAAAATATACATAAACTTACTTACTTACAACTTTGGAATAACTCAAGGGGATCCTTCGTAATCCTAGTAAGTGGGGCCTTTCAAAACATGTTTCTTTCTCTATTTTGTTTTAGAATAAAAGAAAAAAAGAAAAACGTTTATTCAAACCACCACAATAATATCAAAAGAAAACATAAAAGAAATTAAAAACAGATGTAATAATAATAATATAATAATAATAATAATATAGCCTTTTATTCAGATAGACTTAACCTAGTGACAACATTTGTTTATTTTTATTTTTTGTTATAATAACTTTGTTTTATATGATGAAAATCTTATTCTAATATATGTTTCTTAGCAATTTTTTGTAAATCTGTTTGCCAGTCGGCAAAGGCCTCCTCCAACCTTTTCCACTCTGACCTTTCTTGGGCCACTCTGTTCCACATCACTCCCGCCACCTGCCTGATATCGTCGTCCCATCTTTTCTGAGGTCTACCTCTCTTCCTTTTGCCTTCTCTGGGGTACCATCTTGTCACTCTTTTACTCCATTTGTCTTGACCTCTTATCATGTGCCCTGCCCATTTCCACTTAAGTCTTCGTATTTTAAGAGTAGCATCAATTGTTTTTGTTTTGCTTCGGATAACGCTGTTCCTTAATTTGTCTGATTTTTTGACATTCATCATGCTCCTCTCCATCGAATGTTGGCAGGTTGCAAGTTTTCTTGACATTTCTTGGGTTAAAGACCATGATTGACACCCGTACATTAGAACTGGCAGTATGCACGTGTTAAACAGTTTGCTCTTTGTTTTAATATGGAGATTTTTGTCTTTCATGACCTCTTTTAAGCTCCAGTATCTTTTCCAGGCATTATCTATTCTTCTTTCTACTTCTTGTTGCATTGGTTCGTTTTGAGTAATAAGCTGCCCCAGATATATGTATTCATTGGTGTAATTAATTTCTGTGTTTGCTATTAATATAAGATTTCTAGTTCCATTTGTCATTGCTTTAGTTTTTTCAGGATTTAGTTTTAGGCCTACCTTCTCGCTTTCCGTCGATAGCTCTGTTATCATTTTACTTAGTTCGTCTGATGTTTTAGCGAATAACACTATGTCATCGGCGAATCTCAGATGTGTTAACGGAACACCGTCTACGTTGATCCCGGAGTTTTCCCAATTAAGTTTCCTGAAGATAGATTCCAGTACTGCCGAAAATAATTTGGGGGATAAAGGATCTCCTTGTCTCACACCTTTTTCTATTTTGAACGGAACTCCTTTCTTTTCAAGCTGGATTCTTGCTGTGCTGTGACTGTAGATGTTTCTTATGAGACGAATATACTTGTGTTCGATTCCTTGTTCCCTTAGTGACTCCCATATTTTTACATGCACTAACGAATCAAATGCTTTACTGTAATCAATGAACGCAATATAATATGTGAGTTGGTATTCGTTGTACTTCTCTAAGACTTGGCGGACTGTATGTATGTGGTCAATTACTGAAAAGTCCTTGCGGAATCCTGCCTGCTCGATAGGTTGCTGTTCATCTAACACTGCTTCTATACGTTTTAGAATAACTTTGGCAAAAATCTTGTATATGTTAGACATGAGGCTGATGGGGCGATAGTTTCCAATGTCATGTTTATCTCCTTTCTTGTACAACAGGATTATGTTGGAATCTGTCCATTGTTGGGGAATTGTTTCAGTTTTTAGAATATCGTTGAACATATCTGTGAGGACTGGTATTAAAGTTTCCTTGTTTTCTCTTAGTATTTCATTGCTTATACCATCAGGCCCTGGTGCTTTGTCTTCTTTTTGGGTGTTTATTGCTTTCTCGACTTCAGCATGAAGGATGTTAGAAACCTCTGTCATGTTAGGTAAATGAGTTTCGTCTTGTGTAATGTCGCATTTATAGAGTTTCTTATAAAAGGACGTAGCTGTCCCCAGAATATCTGTTCTGATATGATGCCAATCACCACTTTCGTTTTTAATTTTTACTATCCAGTCCATTGAATTCTGTAAGTTCTTATGCACTTTATTTACTCCGCCCGTTTTGATTATATTCTTTTCTATGCTTTCCATTCTGTTTTGTTTTCTGTCTTTCCTTATACTATCCTTGATATCTTTGCTGATGTTTGTTAGCTGCTTCCTTCTGTCTTGTGTGTCTTTTGTACTTATTAGATGATTTCTTTCTTCTAGTAGTTCTATTGTTCTTGTTGTTAGCCAATCTTTATGTTCTGTTTCGGAACTTTTTATGTTTTCTGTCTGAGTTTTAATAGTATCCTCTATATGGTTTATTTTACTTGTACGCCTAGCCCATTTGTGTTGGCTTTAAAGTCAGTGAATTTGTTTTTCAGGGCTTTTTTTAGTTGTTCTATTTGATGTATCCCAAGTTTTGTTTTACCCGAGTTTGGTCTTGGTCTAGGTTTTTTAGGCTGTTTTGCTATGAGTTCTGCTCGGATCAGTCTGTGGTTTGTATTGAAGTTGAATTTCTTGATGACATCAAAGTTGCTAAAGTATCTGGTTCTGTTAGTTAGTATGAAATCAATTTGGTTTTTTGTTTTGCCATCAGGTGAGATCCAGGTCCACAGTTTTTTTTTGTTCTTCTTATATGTAGTATTAAGGATGGTTAGGTTGTTCTCCAGTGCAAAGTTGGTTAGTCTTTCTCCATTTCGACTTCCGGCTTTGTTGTCGTGTGTAAATGGCCCAATAGCATTGTTTTCTCCTGGACGCCTATTTCCAATTTGACCATTAAAGTCTCCCATAACTATTAAATTTTTATGTGTGTGTTCTTCAATGGCTTTGTTTAGATCCTTGTAAAATGTGTTTATTGTTTCGAGGTTTGATTGCTCGGTGGGCGAATATACTTGTACAATGGACCAAGAATCTTCATATTCTGGTAGTTTTAGGTTCATTACTGCAATGCGTTCTGAGATACCTACAAATCCTTCTACGTACTGTGATAAATGTTTTTTTATGATGAAACCTACTCCGTACTGTCCTGGAGTCTCTCCTATATGATATAGTAGGTAATCACGGTGAGAAGTAATCCTTTCACCTAATCTTCTTACTTCACTCAAACCAATAATGTCCCATTTAATTTGTTTCAGTGCATAAATTAGTTCAGTAAGGTTTTCTTCGTTTTTCATGGTAAGGACGTTGAGAGCTGCGATGAAAATTGTTGATGATTGATGTTTGTGATTGCTTTGTTTGTTTTCTTTTGTTGTGGTCTCTTTCCCCCACGAGGACCGGTAGGCTTGGGGGAGCCGAAAAACAGATGTAACAAAAATAAATAAATAAATTCAACAGAAAACGATTATTAGTTGTGTGGTGGTGAAATGGTCTTCAGCTCAGCATATGCTACAACATGTTACCATGTTGCAGCGCTGGTATCAGCAGAAGCTGAGACCAGTTTTGATCTCACGGACATCAAGACACAAGGTAGCTGAACTTAAAATAATATAACACACATTAACCTAAACACCATTTATAATAATAATGAACTATAACATAACACAAAATAGCACACTAGAGAAGAACCACATAACTAGGTTTTGGTACCTACAACTAGCTATCTATTTGTGTGTAGACACTATACTAGACTATCTGCTTCATCATCATTATAAATCTAGAATCTACGACTGCCTTAACCGATGACAACTGCTGGAATGCAGAATAAATGATTGATTAGATTGTTCATTACATTTTAAAACCATACTAAGTCTCATCCTCAGCCTGCCAGATCATATAATACTATTCAAAATGCATCGCTATCGTTTTCGCATCCCTAGCCTAGTTATTGAAGCGTTATTTAAAGCAATTGTATACCTATCTAAAGTTGTTTTCAAATCATTCAAATCATAATTGACTATGACGAATGTTACAAATCTGTACGCTTTATGCTCATCCTAAGATCAATTTCCTGTTGAACTTGTAATCTCCAATCAGTCCTTACATCTGTTTGATAGTTGGAACTATGCGCAAGTCGGGCTAAGTCATTGTGAGCTCTATCACGCTGGATGTAGCGCCAATGTAACTTGGATTCACCTACTATCTGCCAGCTGGGATTGGCAAATACCGTTCAACCAAAAGTGAGCGCTATTGCAAACAGTCTACGCCACATTTTAGCTCGCAACTTCCTTAGTGAGCCTGTACGCCTAAACTTTTATTTTGTGTTGCGGGGCTGTTTCGTTCTCTATTATCTGATCTATGTTCTACGCCAAGTGTTCTATAGTTAATATAATCTAATCTATGCCCTTCTCCGAATGCCGGGTGCTTCGGTAGAAACTACGATCTAATCTGTGGCGTGTAGCAGAAGCCAAGTTATCAGTAAGTTCGCTTCTAGATAAGAGGCCCGCAATCTCCAGTTGTCTCATTGATGTTGGCAAGGCACGCCTCGGCTAATCGCGATGGATTGTATTGTTTCACTGGAATATGATAGATACCGAGTTGGGATCGCAGTTACAAGACAGTTGATAAGTAGAATTCGTTGAAATTGAAATACCCATCGCGCTAAATCCTTTAGTATTTGCTGAGATGAAAACGTTTTTGTGCCATTATTTTAATTGTTTCTACTTACGAATTTCAGAGAAATTTTGTAATAAGAGTTTATTGATTGATACGCTCTGAGTGAGCCTATTTTAATCTCATTAATGTTAAACAAAAACGACTAGCTATTTTAATTTGCAAAACCTTCAGCTCGCCTTCTTTTACTTTATAATATATTTGTAATGAACCTCATTTTATCAGCTAATCCAAACTTTCATAGAATTTAGAGTTCTTCATTTGGCTTTAAGAGCATTTACTTCGCAGTCTCGAAGTTCCAAAGTTAATTCAGTGATCTTTCGTCGGCCACGGGAATGTGGTCCTTCGCACCTGATCCCGGTACATTCCTAATGAGTATTGTTGGGCACTCGAGTCCGATGACCGCTGTCTTGTAGACTTTGCGGGTAGTGATCAGATTTACGACTGAGGTTACCACATGCCGGATTTTAGGGTTGAAAACCGATTTATAAGTTTAAGTAGGTACCTACTTGAATTTACGTGTCGAAACATGTTAATATCTCAATT
This sequence comes from Hydriomena furcata, assembly GCA_912999785.1. Taxonomy (NCBI): domain Eukaryota; kingdom Metazoa; phylum Arthropoda; class Insecta; order Lepidoptera; family Geometridae; genus Hydriomena; species Hydriomena furcata. Next base: position 150,815 of record OU538834.1, on the reverse strand, counting down.
TTAAATTGAATATGAACACGATATAGACCGGCGATGAGAGTATGTAAATGTTATGTTGCTTTATTTTTTATCATTTGTTACCAAATGCGGCAATTTCAACAGCAAATCGAATAATTGAAATGAATATTGAAAAACCTCCCCCTTCATTCCATGCCTCTCTTTGGAAGCCCCTGTGAGGCATCTAATCCTCAAGAGATGGAGACACCGATGTAGGTAAATTGATTGATTGAAACTCACTCCTAGATGGTTTAATTTCACTTGAAAAAATACTCGGCAAGAGATTTTCTCCCCCGACAACGACACCGACGACAGCTACTCGTAAGTGGGAAGTAGCAGTGGAGGTGTAAAAAAAAACAATTTCCAATACAAAGCAATCCTCTACGATTTAAAAGGAAAATATCAAGAATAATATTGTGTTTAGTAAAAGTATATTGAAAAATGAATGATAAAATACTCGGCATGATATTCAAAAAGCTTATTCGAGTATTATGAGGGCCGGAAACAAAGATTGAAAACATTGTTTTCGCTGAAGCGAGTTATTTGGGAAAATGTTTTTTGTTCTAAGCCAATATTTGAGCTCTGTATGCTCTGAGCGCACGTTTCCTCTACACAGAAAAATCGCTGTTTCGCCTCACTGTATTTGCATCGGTAGACAGTCGACCGACCGCGGATAATGTACCGTATGTAGCAGGAATAAAGTTTAGATTGCGTTGTTGGCGTATTTCTTAGGCAAGCACGTAGCGGGAAGAAAAGTTGGTGTGTTCTGGAACGTGAGGAATATTCCGGGATGTTCTGGAGCCGCTCCGATACTCTCGCCTCTAACTACTTGAGTCTTTGCTATAACTAGTTTTCAATTTAATTTAGAACGAGTGAAAAGAGCTTTGGCTAAATGTTGGGAAATACGGGTACAAATTCTGGGTAAAGTAGAGAGATACTTGTAAATCGGGCTTATTCAAAGGCTGAGAGTATTGTAATACAATAGTTGCAATTATATATGATATAAGATCTTTAAAAAATACTGACCTACTGAGTGGGATACTGCACTATAAATAAATACATCAGTACGTAACAAAGAAGACTGCATATAAAGCGGTCTCTAATTTTAATACTTGACGGCATTTGTAAATAAACTAAATATAAATGCGATGCTATCAAAAACATAACTTGTAAAAAAAGCCAAGTCTCGCAACGCAACTCAGTTCTTTTACCGTAAAAAGTTATGAGATCCATGTAATACCAAGTCGGTTAATTTATTCATTCCCTACTTTAAGGATCCTTCTATCTTAACGTAAAGAATTACTTAACATAAGATAGATCTCATAACTTTTTACGGTAGAAGAACTGAGTTGCGTTGCGAGATTTGGCTTTTTTTACAAGTTATGTTTTTGATAGCATCTCATTTCTTTTTGTAGATAATCTTACTTTTTAGGGTTCCTTACCCAAAGGGTAAAAACGGGACCCTGTTACTATGACTCCGCTGTCCGTCTGTCTGTGATTTTTTTGCCGTTTTTTTATAGTTAATGGAACCGTACCCTTCGTGCGCGTGTCCGACTCACACTGGGCCGGTTTTTTCCTTTCCGGTACCTTTTACTACGAGTATCATTCCGTTGATCGGTCAGTGAGTGAGTGAGTGAGTGACAAAATTAAAAACTTTGACTGGTTAGTTATAATAATTAAACTACTGGTTCGATTTAAATGAAACTTGAAATATACCGTGTTTATACAATGCCTGCTTGTTTACTGAAAATTCAGGCTTCTAGTTTTATCCATAACAAAGTTATAGGGGATCAAAAATGGCCTGAACTGCTTCGAAAAAATGATGGTACGGCGGTGCCGCTTTTTTTTGCTTGTCTTGGTTGGGGCACTGGCGTGCCTCCAGATATATTTTTTTAAAGTAAGCACGTATATGTTTGTTCAGACGTCATTACAATCAGACTCGGTGGCAGTCTATTTGAGAGAACTTTACTCCAAAGCATTTTACTCCAATTTTACAGATATTTTTCTCGCAACTGTTCGCTTAGATTTCGATGCTTCTTTGTAAAAAGATACGAGTAGTTAAGGTATCCCAATACAAAACGATTGAGATTATCTAAGATATCTTTTGTAACTAGTTCATATACGATTTCTAGGAAAGTATTCTGTAAAAGGTTTCTCAGAATGAAACACTCAGGTTTTGCAATCAATTAATTGCTTTCTTTTTTCCACAGTAACCGATACTTATTGTGGTCCAGAGGGACTAGCACAGGTTTAAAAGTTATTTAATTGCTAGCGAGTCCGTCGCATCATCTTTTTTACCATGTCGAGATGATTTATGGTTGATCGTGGAAAAATAGAATTTAAAAGATTAGTTTTCTTTGAAATACGGAAGCATTAAGAAAGTTTTGATATTATTTTTTGGCATTAAGTACCTCAGGAGCAAGAGCGTATAGTGCAAGTTAAAATATCTTAACTATTTAATAAAAAATATTTTTAGGTATTTGTAGATTTTGGAACGGATTAAGTCTTCATTAGTAACAGATTCGCTAGCGATTGAATGAAGTTTAAGCTGGTGATTTTACGCAATGTTACAAATATAACAAGAGCATAACGTCGATGAAGAACACTTGTTCCAGCTCAGTGGAGCGCACCGCTTCATGAATCCATAATTTACTGTTCGTACAAGTGCCTATAAATCATCCACTGAGATATAAACAAGCACTTTACATAGCTTTACTAGCATATTTTGTTTTAACTGAAATATCAAGTTAATAAAACTTTCGTATTCAAAAGCTTTGCTCTAGGATATTTCATAATTCGCATACGTAGGAGAATCGTATTACTAGTCATTTTACGAGTATATATATTTCTCAATTGAAAGATTAATCTTGAGAGCTATATTGAGCAAATACACTAAACAATCACGTCCATAATACTATCAGTTAACAGTTGCTGCTCACCTGTATATCTAATGAGAAATTTCAATTTTGTAAATCAGTGTTTCAATAACATTGTTTTCAGTTTTTTCACGTTATTTGTAATATTTTAACTGGTGATGTATGCAGCATACACTCTCGTCATTTCCCCTGAGCCCTGGACGTGACGTCATTGATGAGATCACATGTTTGTAAAAAATTGACAAAATCTACACTTCCTTGGTATACTTGGAAAATTGAAATGCAATAATTATGCTGAATTAATAATTTTATTTTTTTAAAGTTTCCCGCTTTTAATTGCTTTGCCAATGCCGCAAAACTTTAAAGTTTTCCAACTTTGTAGGTTTATACCGCGCAGTGACAATCTCTATTTCACTCCTACGCTGAGGATGATTGTAAAAATGCCAACACAAAGTAGGCTTTGCAACACTTGAACTCACTCAACGTACCGTAAAGTCTTCAACGTACTATTACTTAGTATTATTTGGCGTAGAAGTGAAACGGACTCAAAATAGTGGCTGCCCAAATACAACAGTGTGACTAAATTGCTATTCGCCAAAAGCGTCGTTTCGCGGAACAATGCGGCTACTCCCACGAAACACAGCTCTCGTAAATCTACTGCGTATTTGCAAGCGCACATCGTATACAGCGGACAATACATTCTTAAACTGTCCGTTCATTTTCAAACTGTCTTGGTTATAGGCACACTAACCCAATTCCTAACTTCCACATGTTACTTAATGTGTTTTTTTTTTTCAAAAGTGTGATTTATCGTCGACAAAAGTTAAACTAAGTTCAAGGATATTTTACTATTTTATGAAAAAACAAAGAGAGAGAAGAATGTCAAATAAGACATTGATTATAGTTTAAGCCAAATTTATGAAACATTTAAAAATAAACCAGACCAAAAAGTGTAATTTTCCTAAATTAGGTCCCGAAAATTTAACTTGAATATCGTTTAGAGAAAAGCACAGTTTTAATACGCACGAAAAAAAAGTTAAGTTGGTACTATTTACGTAATGCATAATGTACTAGTATATCAAATCTGTGAGAATTACTTTTTAAAAGGACAAAGACCCATGTACTTACTTACTTACCCTATTTATAACCTACTAGCGACACGCCCCGGCTTCGCACGGGTAGCATGTTATTATACATATAAACCTTCCTCCTGAATCACTCTATCTATTAAAAAAAACCGCATCAAAATCCGTTGTGTAGTTTTAAAGATATAAGCAAACATACATACATACAGACGCGGGAAGCGGAAAGCGACTTTGCTTTATACTATGTACCTGATACCTATTCAATGTACGTGATGCAAATAAATAGGACAATAAGCCAAAACTTAACAAAAAATTGGGCCTCAAAATGATAATGATGAATGCTGGGGTTTTCAGTTGGAATTAGTAACGCGTCCTCGGAGCTTTGGGCTTTTGTTATTTTATCACATAAACGATATCGTCGCTTTATGGCCCAAAAACCACATATCCAAGTAGGTAATATAAAATGCCAATTACAAGAATATTTATCACCGATCTCTCATTATATTATCTGACAATTGTCTCATGGTCCATGGATGGGTCCTCCAGGGTCGGTTCTGTCCAAATTAAATTCCCTTTATTGCGCCCTCAAAAATAGCCAGATAAAATTTTACAGCGCCTATGTTAAAGGCTATAAAGGCTATATTATTTGCGATGGCGGCGGTGCAGCAAAATTAAAACAGCTTGTTTAGTCATCGATTAAAAGCATGCGTGTTTAAGTTTTATAAGTATTTTAAAGCAAAGTAAACTCTCTTCCAGAAGATTAATACTCAATCCGCGTTACTTCAATTTGCAGTAGTTACCGTGTTTTAAAGCCGAGAGCTAACTTTGAGCGATATGTTCTTTAAAGTTGATAAATAACCTCCATGAAACCATTGATTGGATTCAATTAAAAATGAATGAATATGAGGGAGAACTAACAAGTAACAACTCCAACATGGATTTATTCATTGGCATTGGATGTAAGTGACCATTTTGAAATAAATTATTGAAACTTTTTGTGAGAACAGAGGCAAGGGATTGCCATTGCCAACGCTTTTTAGTAACATAACCAGTGATCTAGCTGTATTGAAAAATCTGTGATGTAGGTGATTAAACCGATTTAACAGCGCGGTAACCACCTGATTGCGCGTTATGTTGATTGGACTAGTCGCAGGGATACATCCGTTAGACATCGTAGGATTGCTTCTATCTGTTACGCGATATACTTACCGTGTAATATTGCTGATAATTTTTATTTTATTACTGTCAATTATTATTGAACGTTTACTTATATAGATGTGTCTTGTATGAGCCCATTGCCGCTTTTAACATTAATAACTGGTTTCCTCACGATTCTTTAGCAGACTTCGGATGAATTAAATATAAAGTCAAAGAATACCCATAAGCTCGTATTCGAGATTTGTAGTCCTGCTACAAATCTCGTAGCAGATATCTACGTCGTAGCAATCTATTTTTAGTGCTACGAGAAAGCGTGTTTACAGAGAATGTTTAAAAACTTTACAAATGAAATGTTATATAAAAAGTTAGTAAGATTGCATCGCACAGAAGTACTACTCAAAGTCGGAACTATCATTTGTGTAAGGTCCGGCAAGCATTAGTCCGCCCTTCAAGTGCTGATCGTATTATTTGGAGCACCGTCATTACCGGAATGAGCGGTTGAATATTTCATACAGTGCTTTAGTTTGGCAATTAGATATACTCAAATTAGCTATTAACGTTGCCCCTTCGTTGTTATTTATTGGGGCGTTTCAGTGTGTAGACATTACTGTGGGCATTTTGATATTAATCTCGGTTTGATTGCCCTAAATCACGACACGCTCAAATATTTGGAGTGCGAGAAATGATTTTTTCCTTTTGGGAATGTTTGGAATTTATTAAATGTACCTTATTAATATTGGAGGGATATTTAGCGGTTATTGTCAGGTCGTTGTGGCTGTATTTGTCATTTAATGTTAAGAATTGTGACCTTCTAATAATAAGGTTGAACTGAGTTATTATCATCAAAAAGTTTCAGCTTATTGTCACGATGAGCTGTCAGATCAGAGATATTTTAAAATTGGTGTTATTGGCCAGAGTTGAGTCAAATTTTTGATTCAAGTCACCGTCCATCATAGTTACAAAGTTTGTGCAACTTGAAATAATAATTAACTTGAAGTTCGTCTACCCGTTATTATTTGCGAACTCAATCAACTGTTGAATTAGTTTTACATAATAACAGAGCTGTAAAATAGTTTTACAACAAGTCTTTACAGATCACTTGAAGATATCCACGGTTGAGGTCAAAGTCTTGTTTAGGTGTGTATCATGTGTAGGACTCTATTCCAGTTTTCAAACAGCGTCAAAATATTTTGTATAATATTGAAATTAGTAGTCAGTAAAATAACGGTCAAATAATGTCAGGTAATGTCAAAATAACTATTAAGTCTAATTTAGATTAAGATGAGATAATATAGACCTAGTTCTGGTCTTTGTTACTGTGTTTTTTTAAACAGATGTTTTTGTATTCCATCAAATAAAAACCGGCCAAGTGCGTGTCAGCTCACGCGCAATGTAGGGTTTCGTAGTTGACACAGCTAAAAACGTTATAATAAGTAATTTTCAATGGTATTTGTACTAAAAAAAAATATTATTTCTTTTTCGAATACATTTTGTATACAGTTGGTCGACTATTACGTCTATTACTCGAAAACTTGTAACGACGAAAAGTTGTTTTCACAAAGACCTATCTAACGATAACCACACCATAGCGTACGCGAGAAAAAAAATTATCCACACTTTATGTGTAGGGGAGGTACCCTAAAAAAATATATTTTTCAAGATTTTATTCTACGACTTTGTTGAAATTACTAATATATATAACATACATGCCAAATTACAGCTTTCTAGCACTAAGCGTCTCTGAGCTAAGCTGCCTTGTAGACTCGAAACCCTAAAAACATAGGTATAGAACAAAGATACACCTAAATTAGCTTTAGGTGGTTTGTTAGATAAAACAGTATAATTATTACGTAACGTGCACAAGGGATTTAATTAAAACCGTTAATGCCAACTATCAAATTATTTACTGAACCGATTTGAAACTTCCAACTAGAACTGATGTAATTATTATAACTAGTTTTTATAAATTCTACTCGTACGTTTGCACATTCCTCGCTTCAGCAAAATAACAGAAAACGAGCGTTAAAAATTTAAAGAGCATTTAAAAAAAATACATCCTTTTTCGATGAAAATAATTTAAGTCTGATGTTTAACGAATTAAATAAAATATATTCTTATGTGAAGATACTAGGGTATGACTTCATCTTGTAGCTTAGTATTGAAAGGCGAAGGTAATGAAGGCGATGATAATCGATAAGGATGATGACGACTGACTGGCCTTACAGCTTAGTTAGGTAGTAACTGCCTTCTGTGCTGCAGGGTTCAATTTCTACCCGGAACAAACATTTTGTGTGATGAACATGGATGTTTGTTCTGTGTCTGGGTGTTATCACTACATAGTATAAAGCAAAGTCGCTTTCCGCTTCCCGCGTATGTATGTTTGCTTATATCTTTAAAACTACACAACGGATTTTGATGCGGTTTTTTTTTAATAAATAGAGTGATTCAAGAGGAAGGTTTATATGTATAATACATGCATAATATAGTAGAGAAACACTGATAATTTTAGAGGTTTCTAATGTGATGTCGTAAATAAACACATTTTTTTGCGCTTACATTGCAAATGCTGGCTGAACCCCACGAGATATATCAAAATAATGTACTACAGTATTGTACACCTTAAAAACGTCTACAAAAAAGTCAACGATGGTATTAGAAATGTCTTACGCACAGCGAAGCGGGCACGGGTCAGCTAGTAATTTAATATAAGTATTGACAAACAACAAAAAAAAGTTGTGTATTTTAACACACCAATAGGTGTTTATTTATTAATGGTGTTGGTAATAGATGTGCATTGTTTCAGTTGGCGCGCGCAGGATGTGCGGCTGCGCGTGGCGCGTGCACGTCTTCACCATCGCGCTCGTGCTCGCCGCGCATCTCATCAAAGGTCAGTCCACCAATCCCACTGACACATCATATTACTGTTAAAGTATATTACTTCAGTAGAAGATAGGTTGTTTGGTAATAATATTATGTTAAATGAGGTATGGCTAAATTATGAGGAAGAGATAATTATGATCTATGACGTATTCACCATAAACCCATGTTTGCCTAAATAATTTTATGGTTTATAGAAAAGTATTTAATAAATTATACAATTAACGTAATATCATTGGGTATATCACTTTGTTACTTTTTAGGGTTTTGTAGTCTACAAGAAACCTTTAAAGTTTCGCCATGTCCGTCCATCTGTCCACAGCTTAGTCTCAGAAGTTATAACTTTTGTTAGAGTCAAGTAACCCCCCCTGCCCCCCCCCCCCCCCCTACCAGCTAATCTATTGGTTTTGAAGATGTGAAAAAGTTCACGGTAGTAGTACATTAATTAATTTAAAAGGAAAACTATCAAGGCTAAGTAGGTTTTACAAGTTTATGAGTAATCATCGACCAAATTAAAAAATAAACATTTAGTACAAATAAATATCAAGTAGTAATAAAAAAATTGCACAAATATCATTCAAAATTGCTTATATAACTTTGTTATCTATGTAAATTACGAAACCCTAAGTCTATTCATAAGTCATTAAGCTTCTGTACATAGTTTTTATTACTTTCTTTATGAGAAAGCAGTTTTCGTAGGCCACCCTTACATAGTGGAGTCTTCTTGAGGCTGCTATGATTTATGTAAGTAAATAGCAAGCAAAGCTTTCACGTATTGTCTGTCTATAGCATTACCTGTCTCAATAGGAGAATGAAGAAGCACCAGCAAAAAGGCGCATTTGAGTGAGCCCACAGAAAGCGGCGTTTTGCCAGCTGGCAGAATGCCGGAATGTTGTGCCATGTTGAACGCGATGCAACGCTGACCCGCATAATTATTAATATTTTATTATCCTCGGAAATTGAATACAGAATCAGGCAATATTTCCCACACAATGGAACGGCTTAAAATTCACACCAATTTTTAAATCATACAAATCCATTATTAAATAACATCGCAATTTTTATAAAAGTTTCTAAATTTGCCTGAAATTTATGGTGCGTGTTCAGGCAAATCCATATCGAATCAAATAGTAGGCTTTCAGTGGTGTGTGCACGTCACGTGACGACGTACGCCGAGCGCTGATCAAACAAATCCAAAACGAGTGGTACAACGAGCAAACAGTAGGTACTACAACTATGGACGTGAGATCGAGTTTGCCCAACTTGTTACAGGCTAATGGATGTTTTGTCAAGTGGCGCCACCATCAGCGACGCCCTCCGGTGGCCACTTGAGGCAACTTTTCCGATGCTAGTTTTAATAAACATTTAAATGTACCAACAATTCCGGTGTCGTAAATTCCAACAACTTTGCATTTATTCGATAACTTGTCGCTGGAATCATAAAGAAGTTTTAATGGAAATAAAATTAAAAGTTCCATCACGACGTTGTGACATCACGGTGCGGGTAAACAGAATCGCTTTTGCATCGCGCTTTTAAAAGTTTTCAGATTCTCTGTGAGTGAAACTTAATGAAATTTGTGTTTGACTGCATCTATTACACTCTGGCAAACTCCCACAATGATGTTCTCTAAACTTTCATAAAGTACTTTTCGCAAAAGAGTACCTAATAAAAGCGTAGCTTTGAAAAAAGTTAGTGGACTTATGGAGTGCGTCTCGTGAGAATCACCCCTAACAAACCAAGCCATAGATTTATCCAAGCGCTTTTATTCTTTATTATATAACTTTTATTTTTTAATAGTAAAATATAGTGGTATAATTTTATAACAATAAAAAAACTTTAAACAAATTACTTGTCTAAAATGTAATTTAAATAATGTATTTGCACATTTCTAGTTACTACGCTAAAAATAATAATTTTGAATTCTAGGCTAGAATATCAAAAGCCGGAGCCTTTCGGCAAAGTTATAACGAGATGAGCAGAAAAACAAACTCTGCTTCTACACCAAAACATCAACATTTACGTAAAACAAGGAAAATCCATCCGTAAATGTCATGTTCAGGAGAAGTTATGATTAAATTAAATTGCCTTTGAATAAAAAGATTAAAAACGCATTCGACCAAATATCGAAGTAAATCGACCTTTCGTTACCAAACAAATATAACTAAATAAATAAAATAAATAAAACTCAACAACACCTACCAGTAAATGAACACAACACCTACCAGTTCATTCTCCAGGGAGATCGTCATGAGCGTCAAATAACGAGCTAAACATTTGATAACTGCTTTATTTATTTTGTTCCTTACGACGGACTCTATAACAATAAATTGTTGCCACTTTATTGCATATTTCAAAACCCGGGTTTACCGTCCACATTGTTGACCTCGGTTTAAGATTTTTTCTTTATATCCTATACTAGCGACCCGCCCCGGCTTTGCACGGGTGCATTGCTGGTACTAAATATACTACAGAATGTCTTTATAAATATACAAACGACATAGCAGCAATTGCAGAAACACAGAATGATTTACAGATATTATTAAACACCATGGAGTCAATTTTTAAAGAATTTTCGTTAATAATTAATATAAATAAAACTAAAATTCTAACCACATCCAAAACAGAAGAATTTGCAAGAAATACTATAACATTAAATAACATTCCCCTAGAAAGAGTAAGCACATTTAAATATTTAGGCAGCATTATAACATCAGACTCTAGATGCACACCGGATATAAAATGCAGAATAGCGATTGCAAAAAAGGCGTTCCACAATAAAAAAACATTTACTTACGTCCAGAATATCAAAAAATGTCAAATAGAAATTTATTAAAACATATATTTGGAGTATAGCGCTGTATGGGTGTGAGACCTGGACAATGACCCAGAGAGATAGGGAGATTATAGAAGCTTTCGAAATGTGGTGCTGGAGAAGGATGGAAAGGATAAGCTGGACAGAAAAAATTACAAATATAGAGGTTTTACGTAGAATACAGGAAAAAAGGATCCTATTAACAACGATTGAGAACAGAAGAGGGAAGATGGTTGGCCACTTTATACGGCACGACAGTTTTATAAAGACTATAATGGAAGGGAAGATTGAAGAGAAGAGAGGAAGAGGAAGGCCACGAATAAGCTACATGAGCCAGATAAAGGAGAAAATAGCTGTCGTGTCGTATAAGGAAGTTAAAGAGACGGCACTGGAGAGAAATAGATGGAGAGAGCTGCATCAATTACACCGACAAGAGCACAGCTCTTAAGTTAGAAGAAGAAGACAGCTTTTTTGTCGTTAGACAATACAAACATGTTTTCTTTAAAGATAATTCTTGAAATAACGACATTTAATATACCATTGCGTCTATTTTTAAAGACGTTTTTAAGGTGAACAATACCATAGTATTGTTTTGATATATGTCGAAGGGTCTGCGTTTGCAATGTAAGCGCAAAAAATGTGTTTATTTACGACATCACATTAGAAACCTATTATCAGTAGTTCTCTACTATATTATGCATTTTTTATACACATAAACCTTCGTCTTGAATCATTCTATCTATAAAAAAAACCCCATTAATATCCGTTGCGTAGTTTTCAAGATCTAAGCATACATACGGACAGACAGACAGACAGCGGGAAGCGACTTTGATTTATACTATGTAGTGATGAAGGAAAAATAGGAAGAAGAACTTTAAACTGAGGATTCGTGTTTGGTAAGAGTTACCCTGGCTTTCGATGTACAACTTTAGCAAGACTAGTGTGGCTCGGTGGGTAGTGGGTAGTGGGTACGCCGTAATGCTTATATGAAGCCCCAACACAGTGTAGTTATGGCTACAAGTTCGGCTGTATCGCGCTGAGCCCGCTAATGCGCGCTGCGCCATTACTAAATATCTCGCCACTTAGCAAGCTTTAACCTAATATTATCAGACGCAACAAGAGAACGCGACTTTTAGTCGTCCATTATATTTATGAGACATTTTGATGTCAAAAATTACTTGGAGTAGTCATTAAGTAAAATTGCAGATTTTTTTGAATGGAACTGATTACAAATGTTTAGCCAATAGCTGCATATTTCCAGTTTCGTAATTTGATGTTAACATTGCGCTTTGCAGAAAAATATTAGATGTTGTTATAATGACAACGATTGGCGACATAATTTTATAATAATTACCTCCCATGACAATATGTATCTTTCATAATGTTGCTTTAAATACTGTTTACCAATATCATTTTTAACACGACAACTTTCTCTTAGTTCTGTGTCTAAAAGGATGTCGCGACTTAAATAAGTCTCGTCTGAAGATAACGCTTGTGGGTTTACCGTAGTGCGGTATTTGGGTCAAGCGGCTCCGAGAGTGCTCAAATTTAATATCTGCGCACCTCCGTTATCTTACACTGCAAGGCACTTGACGGAACCGCGCCTTTAGATATCTCGTGCTGGAGATGAAATACCAAGACTCTAGTGTATAAATACGTTCGTATGAGCATAGAAACCAATTGCATGCTGTCCGAGTTTTTTAATATTTCTCAATGACTTTCAAGATACAAGATTTTAGAAGTAACAAATTTGGCAAGACAAGTGCATACGTATTTAAGGAAGGTATTAAAGTAATTATTTATACTGTTTTTTTTTTATTTAATGTTAACTAAACTTGGTGTTAGTATGGTTTCCGACTTGAATAGTTTTTGCGTTGGTGTGACTATCTTGTGGCAGTACTTATTTGAACAAAGAGCGCGGATACTACGGTGAAACAGGTTAACTTTGTTACATTCTCAAATAATGATGGGTGAATAGTATCTACTAAGTAGCTCTATGTATGTATTTTGTATTACTATGGTATGGCATTATTTTAAGTTCTTTGAAAAAGTCTCTGTATGATACAAGTATATCGTCTGCCATCGGATGCCCACGAAAGCATGGATGGCTTTATTCTGCATCACTAGGGCTCAATTGGTGTCAGAGACTTGCGGTCACCGCTTCGCACTAATTATAATTAGCTAATTTCAAAGCATTTAAGTGCCCTATTATTGATACCACTTTCTATTTAGTGATCGCCCTGAATGTGCCTTATCTTAGTCGCTTTACAATGAGAACTATTCCACAAACGCAGCAAAGTCATTGAACAGTCCGGAGATGCGCGAGTAAGACTCACGCCCTGAGGGTTTTGTGAGACCTAGCTTCTTGCCAAATTTCATGATTCTAGGTCAACGAGAAGTCATATTTTTTGATTGAGATTTTTTCCGCCTTGACCGGACTTAACTTAACCGGACCGCACCTTAGTTTTTGATATTAATTTCAATGTGTTTTGATATTAAATTCAATATACATTCTTGAGAAAGGGTCTGAAAGACAGACGGACCACAAATTAATCTGTTTTTTTCCTTTTGAGGTAAGGAACTCAAAAAATCATCTTTCACTCGATTCCAATTTAAAAACGTTTGACAACTCACCCAAGCAACGCTCAAAGCTTTCTGTTGTGATGTTAACGCAAAAAAATCTTAAGAGTATTTTATTACAGAAAACAACCCGTAGGTACCTTCCGGAAAAAAACACAATGCCTACGTTAAAATCATATCGCTTGTTTTGTAAACGCCTTTCTTCTGGGAACTTTAGTTACTTTTCGTTACCAGCAAGTTTGGAACAAACAGGCCTTTACAACCCCTCTGGCGGGGGGTAGAAAGAGGTGACGGGAAGGGAGGGCTACACCAGCTCGACATCCGACAGTTTATTTGGCAACCCAACAAACTTCTGCTAATCTAACAGACTTTATGATAACAATTGATGCTTAAATAAAGTCGAGGTATTGTTTTGCCTTATCCTTATTTATTTACCTAACAGTGTGCCATTATTTCTTTTCGTTTCGTTTATTATAACGATTTCATTTGTAAAGACGCTTTTGTACACTTGAAGCGCAACTGTATCATTTGTTTTGTTTAATGTGGACATTCGCCATTCGCCATTCGCCAGAGTAAACTCAGAATACAGTGAATATACCTTAACCTATTTATTTAGTAGCAATACCTTTGTATAGCTCCAACCCGAACCACAAAATGAGATCACCTCTAACCGAGATGAAGGCTCGCCCCGATGTGTACTGAACCCTAAACTCCATTAAACAAATCCGGAACCCTTCGTTAATAAGCATTAAGCTACAAAGAAGTAATCGCAACAATATCAATTCAAAAAGTTTCCTTCATAAGCGCCGCCGTCAATTTGGAAGAATTACGGAAAGTTCAAGTTTTTCGATTGTTCGCGTAAATTATACGCCTGTTGGGCAATTCGGCAATTCTTAATTCCATTTTGGCTTTTAATGCCGTATTAGTACATATATTGTTCAACTGTATGTTGTTACAAATATACCTACATACTTGTGGAAATAACAAAACAGAAAAGATTGAATCCTGGAGCAAATAAAGCACAATTACAGCATATTATCATATTCCACAGAAATATGTCTACTTATTATGTCCCGGTTTAGAAAGAAAATGAAATGCAGGTATATATATTAAAATGTAAACTTTAATTAACTCTAGCTAAGTCGGGCACACAAATTTGGAGGTCGTGGTAAATAATTAGCTCAGTCTGTTTCCAACTCCCACTCAATCCAGCAAGCACTCCCCTGTTATGAATCTGTATGAAGAACGGTGGGTGGCTCGCAAGTGACAGCTTGTATTGAACGCGCCGAGCAGGAAACTCCGGGCGAGGTGTGGTCTCTTCAACACGAGCCGAATCCAGATATGGTCTTGGCGCGTTCCCAACCGTGTGGAAGTTCCAACGCGCAACGGTAGTAAATGGTAGACCGGATAGTAGGGTCACAATCCCAAGCGTAGCGTAGTACCTGGAAGCGATAATACCAAATAATTAATATTTGGCATATCTAACTTCCGTTCCAAGGCCCACCAACGGCATCACAGAGTAGAAAGGGTAGGTACTTACTCGCAGTATAGTTTTGCCGAGGTGGTACTTCAGAACGGAGTTTACAAAATGACACCAAAAGCAGAAGGCTAAGAAAGAAGGCAAAAGCAATAAAGAATTTAAATAGAATATGATTTTAAATTAGTAAAACTTAAAGGTAGATAAGAAGCAAAAAGACAAGAAAGTTCTAACGGAAATTTACCGGTTCAATGTCAAGGTGACATTGACCTTCCGAGCTTCCGACGTGTAATAAGCTAAGTACCTATATGTGTAAAATAATAAATGCAATAATGAAAAGAATGAAGAATGGGAAGCTGAAATGGATTAAAAGTACATGAATGAATTTAAATTAAACAATATGTGAAAACACACTTAGAGGCATGAAAAACTAAGCTAAGTATGGTAGTGACAGTAATATGTGCCATTCAAAACTCACCCTATAGCGGGAATACACTGTACGCGATTTTACTAATAAATTAATGATATATTAAAATATCGCAACCGGCTAATACGCGCGAGTTGACGAAAAGTAGTGTGGACCGTCCTTGGTTCAGCCTAGAAGCGACTGGCGAGCGAGTGGCGAGCCGCCGCCGCCGCCGGCGCGGACGCATTCCTCTCAAGGCTTCCCCCCCTGCCTCAGGCAAGTCGGCTTCGATCGGTCTTATATTTGAATGTATGTAACGCTTCGTTACAATACCCGCCTTTCCCTCCTAAGGATTTTAATTTAAAACTAAAATCCGCATTTATATTGAGTTCCAATTTCTTACAATATATTTTCATACAACCTTACATAACCTTACTTACTTCCTCTACATACTATCACCTTTCAAAAATAATCTAACACTTTTAAAATAAAATATTAGACACCCTACCATAGCGAAAATCATATGCCTAAGAATACGACCTATGACTTTTTGCAAGAAATGTAAAATTGATTTTGTTAGGACCGAGCTTACTAGAACGAAATCTATGAGCTATGCTGACCAAATATTTTCAAATCTTTAATATGCCAAGTACCTATATTTTTTCCTGACATATCCTCTAGAACGTAGACAAGTGGCGAGCGTTTCTCAATAACTCGGCACTTTATAAATTTTGGAGCTAATTTTTTACTAAAATATTTATCCCTATCGCTCAAAAAATATGCACGTTTGTATACAATTGATCCTACATTAAATTCAAAAGGTTTTCTCCTTAGGTTATAATTTGCTGTGTTTTTAGCGTGAGCATGATACAAGGATTTCTGAACCTGGTCGAAAATAGAGGCCAAACAACCCAGGTTCTCAGCGTAGATATCTCGAGGTAAAAACAAAACTTCATCACCAAGATCTGTGTCAGCATAGTGAGAACCGCAAACAACGATCTCCCGTCCAAAAACAAGAAAAGACGGGGTATATCCAGTAGCCTCATTAACTGAATTATTTATGGCGAATTGGACACTAGGAATGAATGTGTCCCATGAACGGTGGTCATTATTCACAAAAGTGGAAATGCAAGTTATGATAGTTTTATTATAACGTTCTACAGTATTGACTTGAGGAGTATATTTGGGTGAGAAAAATACATTTGGAATGCAGTACTTTTTGAAAAGATCTTTGGTATGACTACTAATAAACTGAGACCCATTGTCTAAAAATATGGTCTGAGGAACGCCATGAGTTAAAAAGATTTGTTCCTCCAAGATTTTTACTATTACCTCTGAGGTAGCTTTTTTTATAGGAAAAATATGACAGAATTTAGAGAAACAACAAGTTATAACCAAGATGTGACAATTTTGTTTACGAGTTACTGGAAGAGGACCCATTAAATCGATGGATACCATTTGGTATGGTCGTGAACAATGTTTAGGACGACCCATTTCTCCCAAAGTGGTATGATTTTGGGCTTTGTACTGGAGACAAATGGAACAAGAACCTACATACTTTGCTACATCCCGGTACATGCCTGGCCAGTAGTGCCGAAGAGCAATGCGTCTATAAGTCTTAAAGATGCCCAAATGACCAGCAATTGGCTCGTTATGATTATCTGCAAGAACCTTCTCTCGAAGTTCTGCTGGAATCACCTCTTTCCATGAAAACTCGTTGGTAAGCTGACACTTATTTTTACTTAAACGATAAAGAGAGCCGTTTTTAATTTGAAAATTAGGGAAATTTTCAGGTTTAGTCTTACAACCATCGTAAATGTTTTTGTACCAATCATCACTAGAAGTCGCGAATGAGTTAGTAGTTGTTAAAGACGAAACCGGAGATCTAGACAGCGCATCAGGAATGATGTTGTCCACACCACGACGGTGTTTAATTTGGAAATCAAATGATGACAAGCGCAAACCCCAACGTGCAAGTCTTCCTGAAGGGTTATTTAAAGAAATGAACCATTTAAGCGCACTATGGTCAGTGTAAACAGTGAAAGTTTTACCATTTTCTACGTAGCAACGCCAATGTTCTAAGGCAACAAGGACAGCAAGAGTTTCTCGTTCCGTTATAC
The DNA here is from genome assembly GCA_912999785.1 of Hydriomena furcata. Taxonomy (NCBI): domain Eukaryota; kingdom Metazoa; phylum Arthropoda; class Insecta; order Lepidoptera; family Geometridae; genus Hydriomena; species Hydriomena furcata. The sequence goes on along the minus strand of OU538834.1, from coordinate 133,426 downwards.
TGTAGTTCTTTTCGGCGGCCGTTAACGATCGGCTCATATACGCAATGGGATGTTCCTTTCCTTCTACGGATTGCGTAAGCATGGCACCTACCCCATAATTGCTGGCATCTGTGTGCACTTCAAATGGCAAATCATAATTTGGACATGATAGGACTGGAGCTGAAACTAGGCATTCTTTTAATTTTTTAAAAGCAGCGTCAGCCTCTTCTGTCCACTGGAAAGATGCACAATTTTTCTTATTGGAGGTTAGTTTATTAAGCGGCCCTGCGATTGAGCTAAAATTTGGAACGAAACGACGATACCAGGTAGCTGTTCCTAAAAATCGTTTAAGTTCTTTACGATTGGTAGGAGTTGCGTAATTAAGTATTGCTTCTACTTTATCTGGGTCGGTTCGTAATCCATTCGAATCTATCACGTAGCCTAAATATTTCAACTTACAACGGAAAAATTCACACTTCTCTAAATTTATAGTTAGATTGGCTTTACCCAACTTATCTAAGACCCGAAGTAAGAGGGATACATGTTCTTCGAAACTGCCACTAACGATGATTATGTCATCTAAATAGGCAAAAATTCGGTGATCTACATCACCTAACAAAGCATCTACCAACCGTTGTTGTGTAGATGGAGCATTCGTCAAACCAAATGGTGTGGTCTTAAATCTAAGGGTTCCTCGGCTTGGAACATAAAATGCGGTCTTGTCCCTATCTATTTCAGCCACAGGAATCTGCCAAAAGGCCTTGGATAAATCTATGCTACTGAGGAAGCGTGCATCGCGCAAGTTATCCAAAATTTCTGAAATATAAGGTAAATTGTATGCATCACGTTTAGTTACCGAGTTTAATTTCCTACTGTCTAAACAAAAACGAGGTTGGCCATTTTTCTTATTTACAAGAAGAACTGGTGACTGCCAGGCACTTTCACAAGGCTCCACCACATCTAAAGCTAACATCTCATCTACCTGTTCGACAAGGATCTTTTGTTTTTCTGGTGAAAGCCTATAATACCTTTGCCTAATAGGAGGAGAATCGCCAGTATCGATGCGATGGGTGATCAAATGTGTTCGACCTAAACCTTTTTGACCAAAGGAAATGTTTTTAAATTGATCAACTACATTATCCGCGATGGCTTTTTGAGAGTCGTCTAAATTGTCATAAGAAAAAATCGATGAATTTGTATTATTATTTAAATTTAAGTCATTTAATGGAAAGTTTGAAACTTGCAATGAACCTAGATGCTTGAGACATAAATTAAAAGCTCGCCAGAAATCAACTCCTAGAATAAGCGAAGACTGAACTTCTGGCACAATGTAAGTCTTTACTATATGAAATTGACCATCAAAGCTTACTGGTAAATCAATGTAACCTATAACATCAAGAGACTGTCCACCTGCAGCAATGATTTTCATCTTATCTATATAGTCATCTGTAGATAGTTTAAGTCCCCGACTGAGTAGGCTCTTATGTGCATTGTTGCCAATAATGGTGAGAGCAGACCCAGTGTCAAGTAGACCTGAGGCAGTGATATCATTAATCTTAATATTTACATAAGGTCGCGTATCACCTAAAGGTTTATCTTGCAGAATTGAAGCAAGTTTGTAACTGTTGAAAAAACTACGAACAGTTTTCAACCATTCCTCCCATTCTATTTTATTATTGCGACTTTCTTCTGTAGAAAGGGCACTACAATTCTGCAAATTTAGTTTTTTGAAAGCTTGTTACAGTTTGGGCAATCAGGTTTTTTAACACCTTTCTGACCACACTTGAAACATAAGGTTTCAGTGTTTTGACAATTTCTCAGACTATGAGTGTTGTTACGACACCTAGGACAGTAAGGTAACCTTTTGTTAATCTCACCATTATTTGCATTCATTGCATGTAAATACTTTTCATTAACATTGTTATTAGCATAAGGCTTAGTATAAGAATTTTGTATTTTATTATTATAATTAGAATAAAACTGTGGCTTTTGTTTATTGATTGTATTTGATTTCTGACTATAGGCAAACTCAGGTGCAAGGGTGTCGGATGTGGCAGCTGAAGGCTCGCGAAATTGAACTAGACGTGATTGTACATTTTCAAAATTTCTACATAAAAGTCTTAGCTGTTCGAGCTCTTTAATCTCGGTTGCTGAAGCTAGGGTGCTTGCATAGCAAGGTCTGATATTATGCAGTATTATTTCAAGCTTATCCTCTTCCAGCAAGGGCTTTGAAAGGCGTGAAAACATGCCTGATAAAATCGATAAATAAATTGTTATATTTTCCGTTTCGCCCTGAGTCCTAGATCGAATCTCTGCTAATAAACGGTAGTCATAATCCGATTTATCGAAGTCCTGCTGCAAAAGGATCACTAGTTCATCCCAAGATGATACCTGATCTTTAATACTACGGAACCAGTGAAGCGCATCTTCCACAAAAATTTCAGTGGCGTATGAAAGGAGCTTAATGCCTGAAATATCGCGAGCTTCACTATATTCTTTGACTCTCTGTATAAAAGAACGAACACATGACTTGCCATCATATTTTAATTTCCCTAATTCTGACGAAATCCTACTTCTACCATCACATGTAACTGAAACATTGATTGATGAGGGCGTAACCTGTGGTTCTGAAGTTGAATCAGTGAAAGCGAGAATATCTACGCTCTTTTTTTTCGCTATTGCTAACACCTCGTAAAGCTCTTTAAATTGAGTACTGCATTCCAAATGTTTTTGAACGTTTTTATCGTCAACGCAGACTCGATTCAGCCTGTGATACAAGTGGTGAAGAACATTTTCGGCTCGTGCTAAAATATTCTTATCCTTAACGTCGGTTGCAAAAGTTAATCTTACTTTGTCTAAAAGTTCTAAAGCACCGGTCAGGTCTTCCGCAGGTTCCAGATGGGAACATAATATATCCTCAGATGGAAATATTTGGCTTAGCTTACTGATTTGTTTCCTTATATCAGCAACAGTACTCGCAGGGGACTCGCCTCTAACAGAAACCTCGTACTCTAGCTCGGTTTTTTGCAATGACAAAAATTTTATGACATAGGACATCTTGTAAAATCAAAAATATAACGCAGGAAAGTTTTGAATAGCACACAAATACGGTATGAAAAATGGTGTAAAATACTCCGTTCTGTTACAATCAATTTTAACAGAACGCCTTGGTTTGAAAAATGATTGAAATGATTAATGAATGATATGAAATGAAATGTAAGAAAAAAACAAACTAATGATTGATGTTAAAAAAAATGTAAAAATGACTGGTGAAAAAATAGTTATAGCCAAAGTTAAGAACAATAACAAATGACAAAAAAAAAAATTAAGTTAATGTAAAAACAAATAAGCAAAAAAAAATCACCTAATAGTTGGTAATAAAAATAAAACTACTTTCTCACCAGTAAAATGCAAACCAAAAAATAAAAACAAAAAAATAGCGTTTTACAAAATAAACCACACACCGTACAGTAACTAACTACATAAACTAGAAAAAATAGAAGCGGAAACAGACTAAAACCACGTAGAGGGCGCCAGTGTCCCGGTTTAGAAAGAAAATGAAATGCAGGTATATATATTAAAATGTAAACTTTAATTAACTCTAGCTAAGTCGGGCACACAAATTTGGAGGTCGTGGTAAATAATTAGCTCAGTCTGTTTCCAACTCCCACTCAATCCAGCAAGCACTCCCCTGTTATGAATCTGTATGAAGAACGGTGGGTGGCTCGCAAGTGACAGCTTGTATTGAACGCGCCGAGCAGGAAACTCCGGGCGAGGTGTGGTCTCTTCAACACGAGCCGAATCCAGATATGGTCTTGGCGCGTTCCCAACCGTGTGGAAGTTCCAACGCGCAACGGTAGTAAATGGTAGACCGGATAGTAGGGTCACAATCCCAAGCGTAGCGTAGTACCTGGAAGCGATAATACCAAATAATTAATATTTGGCATATCTAACTTCCGTTCCAAGGCCCACCAACGGCATCACAGAGTAGAAAGGGTAGGTACTTACTCGCAGTATAGTTTTGCCGAGGTGGTACTTCAGAACGGAGTTTACAAAATGACACCAAAAGCAGAAGGCTAAGAAAGAAGGCAAAAGCAATAAAGAATTTAAATAGAATATGATTTTAAATTAGTAAAACTTAAAGGTAGATAAGAAGCAAAAAGACAAGAAAGTTCTAACGGAAATTTACCGGTTCAATGTCAAGGTGACATTGACCTTCCGAGCTTCCGACGTGTAATAAGCTAAGTACCTATATGTGTAAAATAATAAATGCAATAATGAAAAGAATGAAGAATGGGAAGCTGAAATGGATTAAAAGTACATGAATGAATTTAAATTAAACAATATGTGAAAACACACTTAGAGGCATGAAAAACTAAGCTAAGTATGGTAGTGACAGTAATATGTGCCATTCAAAACTCACCCTATAGCGGGAATACACTGTACGCGATTTTACTAATAAATTAATGATATATTAAAATATCGCAACCGGCTAATACGCGCGAGTTGACGAAAAGTAGTGTGGACCGTCCTTGGTTCAGCCTAGAAGCGACTGGCGAGCGAGTGGCGAGCCGCCGCCGCCGCCGGCGCGGACGCATTCCTCTCAAGGCTTCCCCCCCTGCCTCAGGCAAGTCGGCTTCGATCGGTCTTATATTTGAATGTATGTAACGCTTCGTTACAATTATTGTAACGTTTATTGTACAAGTATTGCTGCTCACTTGGTTTGTGATAACATCTAGGTTCTAGTTCGAGTATGTCTGTTTGAGCTTTGAATAAAACACGCATTAGATTTCGATCGACGCGTTACCTTACTCTGACTTTTTGGGATGTTTCCCGATCTTTCAATTTGCATAAGTAGGCTGAAACGTGCACACCCACCCCCGAGACACGAGATTCGTTTCTTTATTCCTGAAATCCATAATGTCACGGCAATGAGCGCCGCCAGGTGGCGCCGTCAGTAAGTAGGTGTATCGTGTCCTCCCGACCGGCATAATCGCGGCTCTGACCCAAACACGAATCTTTTGATCTTCATTCTGGCTGATGTTCTTTTAGAAGGTCCATTCGCTCAGGGGGCCTAAGGGGCCCTTCTGTGCCCCCCCCGCAACCTTCCTGCATCACGCCTTTGTCAAATAAAAAGTTTACGAGTGACTTCCCCTTACGTATCGTTGAAATTGAACCCTCGCCAACGCAACTCACCAAAACTTTTAATATTTCGAGAATTCTTTTGTTTCAAATTTTAGATGTGATTTGTAAAAGTTTGTCGAAACGGAAACTCGGCAATTTCTCTCTCTTTGTCCGCACATCCGCTTTGCAATAATCCCCGGGAGAGGAGAGTCCCCGGCCATAGCCAGCCCACCAACCAGCCCACTCCACTCCACCATCTCGCCCGCAGACAACAAACAATTGTCATGCGACGCTCAAACAGATAAATTACTTTTAATTGGTGGTCTGATCGAACGTAATTCACCGCGAGAAAGTCGCGGATTTATCCTCCTAATTTAAAAGTTTTAATTGAATTGCGAAATAACACCGATGCAATAAGCTATTAGCTTTAATTAAACACGGCCGAATCATCAGCAATTAGCGATAATTGAATGCGTTGCGGTGCGCTAGTGCGGAGCGGGGCGGGCGGGGCAGAGCTAGGCGAGCGGGACAGAGCGGAGCGGGGAGAGTTTGTCCCGCGGTTGGCGTGGCCCCACAGAACACACTCGCTTCCGGCTGTATCGGTCGTTTTGTATGCAAATTACGTTTTTATTACGTGCCTAACGACCCGCCCCGGATCCGCACAATGCTCGCTTGGCGCGCGCCACCGGCCGGACTTGGCATTCGCTTTATTTAAGCGGAACCTATAATGGCTGCCGATGAGCCGTTTGAGAAGGGTTGAATCTGCTCGATGTCATAATGTAGATAAGACTATCGTAAAAGAAAAAAGCCTCACTCAACGGCAGTGATCGAATCCAATCATGGAAATTACATTGCTCCCGATTTATCTTATATTTTTTTTTTGTAGATATTGAATATTTGATTTTATGATCGAATAATGAATAGAATCACAACTTAGGATGGTAAATATCTACTCAGATCTTCCAGTGTATAATGCATATTCTTATACCTACACATATATTAGACGGGATCTTACGGAAAAGTCAAGGTACCTCTTGTTTAGGCATTAATTATCCTTGTTTTAACCAATGGCAAGATTGCATTAGTTTTTGAAGGATAAGTAAGAAAAGACTCCCGAAATTCCAACCAAGAATTGCCCACTGGTTATTAGATTTTCCCCAAAATCGGGAGCGTCTAAAACGTCACGACCGAAAGACAGTGATTCAGTGGTAATGATTTGAATAACATGATGGTAGTTTTTAGGAAGCCCTTATGCTACGGCAATAGCTCACGTCGCGCGACGGATGGCGATCAATCTCCATCAGGCGTGTCTGGTGAGGATTTACCCGAACTGTGCACTTTGAACGACTTGTGGGTTTAGGGATGGTGACCGTCATATTGCAACCAAAATGTGTGGAGGACGAGACGCTAATTTAACGAGACGTCAAAATAGGATTCAAATTCATTATTTGTAATGGCCAACGAGAATTCAAAACTTTACATAAATATTGACACTTATTTTAAAGACAAATATACTTTTTTTATTTAAAATTATTCAGAAATTTCGTACCAAAGTAGTATTCAGGAAGTACTCGGAAAATACTAACTGCGTGAAATTTTATAATGAGTGCTTTAATAAAGCAGTAGATTATGACATAATTCAAGTTTACAGTACAGTCCTTATCAGTCAGTAGACTGAAATAAAATCTGTAGAGCAAATGCAAAATTATTTCACAATCCATCACGAGCGCTTCGCTCTATTAGCGTCTTGTGACGTCACATCTGCGTCGTCCACAAGCCGCCCTTGCCTTTCACGTACAGACGTTGCCACTATAAGTTTATTGTTGCAAAACTTAGCTACTAAACAAGCAATTGAAATCCCTGCATTCTGAGTTCCATATTTCAACTTTACGACTATTGGAACTACGAGATAATTATTTATAGCAGTGATTTATTTCGCATTAACTATCTATACTAATATTATAAAATGCGAAAGTAACTCTGTATGTCTGTGACGTTATCACGGTCAAACCACTGGACCGATTTTGATTAAATTCATATATAAATAGTATAAAGTCTTGGGACGGACATAGGCTAATTTATTTCCAAAATTTTCTTTTGATATTCAGGAATTTCAATTTTTTACGATAGAGTCGTCAATTTCCAACTGTCCGCAGCTTAGCTCAGAGTATTAGAGCTAAAAAGCTGTAATATAAATAACAGTAGTCAACAAAGTGTTAGAATAAAATCATGAAAATCATTTTATTTAAGTGTACCTACTTCCTCTACATGTAATGTGCGGATGTTTTTATATTTTTTAGTCGCTTAACCCATGTGTGGAGATTGTGGAGCAGTTGGAGTTGGTCTTTAAAAAGTATTGAGGGTTTGTGAAAACAACTTTTTGAGAAATATTAAGCTTTAAAGTGCCAATTTTTGCTAGAAACGAGTGTCCTCCCTCTCTCCTGAATTCTAAACTTTTGGGTTTGGAGGCGCGAAAAAAATCAAAGTAGAAGTATATTCATAACATACGATTTTACATATCGAACTTTAATGTAAAACTATCACACATGAGTAGGCGTTACAAGTTTACGAGTTAAAGACCCTAATACCAACTTATAAAATGGACTTGGAGAAATAATAATAAAAATGTAGTACAAATACCATTGAAAATTACTTAAACAAGGTCGTTCGCTGTGTAAACTACGAAACCCTACATTGCGCGTGACCCAATACGCACTTGGCTAGTTTTTAGGGTTCCGTACCCAAAGGGTAAAAACCGGCCAAGTGCGAGTCGAAATCACACACGAAGGGTTCCGTACTATTATCAAAACGGCATAAAAATCACGTTTGTTGTACGGGAGCCCCACTTAAATATTTATTTTATGCTGTTTTTAGAGAAATACATCATCCGTGAAAATTTCTACTGTCTAGCTATAACGGTTCATGAGATACAGCTTTGTGACAGACAGACGGACAGCGGAGTCTTTGTATTTGTAGTCCCGTTTTTACTCTTTGGGTACAGAACCCTAAAACATAACATGGGTTCCGTACCTAATGGGTAAAAACGGGACCCGATTAGGTACTAAGACTTCACTGTCCGTCTGTCCGACTGTCCGTCTGTCTGTCACAGGGCTGTATCTCATAAACCGTGATAGCTAGATAGTTAAAATTTTCACAAATTATGTATTTCTGTTGCTGCTATAACAACAAATACTAAAAACAGAATTAAATACAGCAAACGTGATTTTCGAATTTTAGCGCCATCTTGTTTCATTTGATGTTACTACGTTATGATAGGTTCTTTTCGCGGTCTCATGCGACCGCTCGGGGCTATGTAGTCGATGGCTCGGGGTATGAGAGGATTTCAACCAATGATGAAAATTGTTTGCAATTCCGCTGGCAGGTGGCGCCATTTTGCCACTATCGGTAAAGTAAGTCTGTAAATAGGTGGTACTTTACTTAAGCGTTTAAAATTGAATTATTAAATTCATGTAGTAGGTAAGGTAAATAGGTACCTAGGTATATAATATTATTAATTTCGAATTAACTTCGAGTTCGAATACCGGCCGTGCATCAATGGATATTTCTGTTCGAAAAATGTACCTATATGCGCGTTGTCACGTGTTTATAACGGTGAAGAAAAACATCGTGAGGAAACCAGTTATTATTCTTGTAAGCGGCGACGGGCTTGCAACCTGTCACGTGCGGAATGCTAACTATTATGCATAAGATATTATTAATTTTAAAGCCATTAAACCCTAAGAAATACCTACCTACCTAGACCAGCGTTGCCATACGTCCCGATTTTGGTGGGACGTCCCGATTTTTTATCTTTAAGTGGCTGTCCGGCGCGGAACAGGCACTGTCCCGCTTTTCAGGGTTTACTCTTGCTAGACGGTGTGGAGCGTGATTTATAAAAAATATACCTAAGTACTCGTACCTAATAAAAAATGACTAGGTATGCCTAATTTTTTTTTCTTAAATGTTTTTATGATACCGTACCCAAAGAGTAAAAACGGAACTACTAAGACTCCGCTGTACGTCTGTCCGTCTATCTGTCACAAAGCTGTATCTCATAAACCGTGATAGCTATACAGTTGAAATTTTCACAGATGATGTATTTCTCTAAAAAGAGCATAAAATAAATATTTAAGTAGGGTTCCCGTACAACAAATGTGATTTATTTGCCGTTTTGATAATAGTACGGAAACCTTCGTGCGCGAGTCCGACTCGCACTTTGCCAGTTTTTTTAGATATTAATTAAGTATCTGTGATTTTTAGACTATGCTAGTATGTTCTTTTTCTTTCTTCTTGGCTTGAACGCGAAAAACACGCGTAAATTCATCAAAATTATTTTTGTCATTTAAAAAAATAAAACTACCTAAACGGAGCATCCTATAAAGTGAAATAAATAATAAATAACTAATACATATTGGCGGACTTTAACCACAACGCCATCTAGCCCCAAACTAAGCAAAGCTTGTACTATGGAACCAGATAACTGATAGAATACACATATTCTTTTTTTTTGTAAATACAGACTTTTTAAGGTGGTACGGAACCAAAGGGTAAAAACGGGACCCTATTATTGTTTGTCTGTCTGTTACAAGGCTGTATCTCATGAACCGTAATAGCTAGATAGTTGAAATTTTCAAGAAATACTAAAAATAGAATAAAATAAATATTTTAGGGGGGCTCCGATACAACAAACGTGATTTGGTTATACATCGTTTTTTTGTTATACATCGTAAAACTCAGACGCAGAACAAAGACCTTTGTTCATCACAAAAAGATTTGCTTATTTAAGACGCTGAAGCCTCATAAAAAGTTTAGCATATCAATCAGTACCTACTAGGATTAAAGTAATGTTGTACGCCAACTTTCAACTTGCAAATTTCATGTTTCTGATTAGTACAAACATGCAACTAATGTCCACGTTAGTTCACAAGGCGCGGGATGGCGCGGGATGGCGCCGGACATAGGTATTCATTTAAAAACACGAAAATTGCCAAGCGCATAACATACACCGAAATAGGTACGAGCATGTTCGTATACCTCATTCTTGTTCTTAAAAAACCTTCATGCTTACTATGACAAAGTTTTTGTGAAAACCATGTTGTGGTGCAAGTAAGATAAACTGTAACATAATATAGTGACCGAATGTATGTGCAAAGGTATATTATTGTTAACTTCTCCACTATTTCTGAACTCACAACAAGTCACGTTACAGCCACCGCGAGAATGCTGCTGCTGTAGTGGTATGGTAAGCACAATACATTTTATTCCTGCCACATTAAGTCAAAGGATCTAAGCGCCTGGCGATCTGAGAGGATGTCTACCATACTTGGGGATTACAGTCGTGATCCTATTTATTTTTATTTTATTTATTTTTTATTGACACAGAATAAATTAATTCATTCTTTCTTTCTTTCTAAAACGGTGAATAAAACAACACAGCTGAGAACTAAGAAAATATTAAAGCCTTTATATTTTTGTTGTAAAATTTGTATGTAATATTCTAAGAGCGTATCGGATTCTCGTAACATAGCTACTTATTCTGTTTTCTTATTGGCAACACCTGTACACAACGTTATATTATCACAAATCCTACTAGGTAAGTACCTACCGTAAGTGCCTTAAACAACATTTTTCCTAATCTAAGTGCTGGTTGTAACGAAAACGCGGTATTAGGCAGGTAGGTACATAATTTGTCGATAAGTACCGACTTTCTCATACTCGTTTGCACATGTTTATACGTATTTGCACGTGTATAGTGCTAGCAGCTCATTTTGTGTCTAGTGCTCATTCCGTTTTTAAATTAAAATAGTCGGACATGCCACATTAAGCTAGAGTTTACGAGTTAGTGCCGCAAAAAGTTAACTAGCTTTTAAAATAGTTAATTTGTCAGGCACTAAACTATGAGTCAAGTTTTGCGAATGAATTTACTTTGGAAGTTTGCATTTCATTTTATTGCATGTCATTATTATGATTAGCTATAGTTTGGAAGTGATTGCTAGTAATTTCCATTGAAGGCTAGCTTTTACTTTCAAATGCGAAGAATATAGGTGATGAAGATTTTTAAAATCAACCTTTGCATCAATATCATGTTGAAATGGCGTTTTTATGTACAAGCAGCTCGATTTCTGTACATATCTCCGCTCCGCTCCGTTCAGGTTGTGTACTGGGCCTCATAGCGCAGAATTAAACTTGTGCTGCGTGCTAATGCTATGTAAATCGAAGGAAAAATCGCCTGCGCGGCCACTTCCCGCTGAAATACGGTGAGACATTAGCGCGGTTACTGATACATCGCACGCTAGCCACCAGCCGCCTTTAATCATATACCCACCCACGCGGCAGTGAATATTACACATAAAATAACTCATCGTTTATTTAGGCGTGAACGAAACATCGCCTTCAATATAAAACAAAAGATTTGAAAAAGCTTTTATTTTGCTGTGAAATAATTCGCTCAAAAAATGTGATTACCTCAAAGTTTTTAAATATTATTGTTGGTTAGTTTGATTCAGTTATTCGTCGTTTGCAAAGTTGTTTAACTAGAAAATTAAAACTACGTTCAAGTGAAGTTCGTAATGTTTTTATCCCGTTGAGTTAATCAATTTCCTTACAACCTAGATAAATTATGTATCGTTAATATTGTAATAATTTAAATACGTACCTCATTTAGATAAATTATAAAGCGTCCTTACAAAAACATTTTTCTCATAATACAATACGAACGGAACCTCATTTTGTCTGTTTTCAAAATGAAAACAATTTATCTCCGTCCCTCCTAATCGGTTTCGCGTATTTCCTAAACAAGTGTGAACAAAAAGTGTTCAGTTGCGGGTTCGGCGACTGAACACCGACCACAGAGAAAGGAACTGCAGAAGCTGGTTGGTTGACCTCCTTACTTGCTCCACATCTCGTTGTTTTTACAGTTCAACTCCGACTAAGCTACCACAGAGCAACAACTTGGCCACTTCATATGAACACATCAACTTACTTATACCTACTAAGATTAGTTCTTTAGGCTCCTTTGAAGTTAGCTTTTGAGTTTTGTAAGCGTTTAGTAGTTACACTCGGTTTTGTTGATAGAACAGTTTAAAAGCTTTCGTCAGGCAGACATAATTTCAATAGAAATTTCAACGCTTTCTCCATTCCAATTTGATTTAGAGAGTACGCTTCGCTGTTTTCAATTTTTGTATAATTAAATTAGACTTAGAGACTGGTAGTTGGTAGGTCTATGGACCTTCCCACACTGTGCGCTGGCCCGAGGCACGCGGGCTCGCTCGCATTGTTTCTAATTAATCAGGGTCCGTAAGCGGCGTATTCGTTTTCTCTTCGTGCTGTGTATTTTGTACGATGGTTTTGTTTTGTCTTGCAAATTTCCGTTTAAATTTTCAAGAGCTGTCTTTTAGGTACACTTCGTAGAACTTAGCCTTTTTAACTTTTTCCTATCTCGATATTTTAGTCAATCCTATTACGAGTATCTTACTAATTCTTAGACAGTTTGTAACGATGAGGAGGCTTGTCATTCAACCATACCTTAGTTAATGTTATTCACGTACAACGCGAACGAAACCCTGGGCGGAAGCTAGTACACAATGCAACAAACCACACAATTTAATCAATCACTCTACCATGTCCTACTAATAATCCTTATATCTCATCAAATTTAAGTTTTATTAATATAGATGGATAATAATTATGTAAGGATGTGTATTTTTTAATGTATATGCCTGTATCAATAATAAATCTAAGGTGGTGAACTCGCTATCTGTAAACAAGAGTGTGTGAGTAGATGTATGTTCAAGATAGTATCTGTGTCCGTGTATGTTTGTTCATCTTGTGGGAGAGTTATTGCCTGTTGGAGGGGGGGGGATGGCTCTAGAGGAATATACTTGGAGCACTGACTGCAGATGTGCCAGCGAGTGCACTAGGTACCTACACCTTCATGATGTATTGTACGACTATCTTGAGTATACGTTCTAAGACGTAACTTAGTATTGGTACCTACGGCACTTCCTAGGGTGCTTTTCAAATTTAACTTTACAGTCATTATACAACAAACATACAAAACATTGCTTGAATTCATATTACTCGATGGCAAATTACATAATATTATAATAATAATATCATTTATAATAGATATTATGGAAATTATAGTGTTTCACCAATTAAATTATTCAAATCATGTTTTTAATGGAGAACGCACGCTAAACTTCTACACAAAATGATGTGGCTTTTTTGATTGAGCTTTCAAAGCTAATATTAAAGTGTTTTTTAAAACGAAACTAATAATAACTTTAATAATCAGTTCATTTGTATTTTGTTAATATTCTTTAGACATTATTTATTTGTGTAAATAAAGTTTTACTTTAATAATGTTAAGTTCCGAGCTTGAACACGAGAGATATACAGTTTAGCATCGTGTAAGCTAATCGTTTTGCAGAGTGGACTAAAGTGGAGCGAAGCGTTATTCATTCATTACAAAGTTGCCCCTCTCCTATTCCAGGAGAGATGCCGTTTTTCTCTGGACTTTTTAAACCGACAGCTTAAAAAGCTTTAGTCATATATTTGTAGATGTTACAAATGTGGGCATGTGTCAAGTGTATTGTTTGAACGTGTTCTAACTACCCTCTGAGAGGACGTCTACCGTACTTCGGAATTATATTGTTCTATTTTCAACAAAGTGCTAGATCGTTATATTTTGTAAAAATAGTTTCAACTAAAGTGCTAATAAATAAAAGGTTAAAAGGTAGCTCGCCTGAAGCTATTTTCTTAAATTGAGCTAAATAAAAGTTTCAAATAAACACATTAAGCGCGATATCTTCTTCTAAATCGCTTAAAGCCTTTTTGCTATCGCCGGATAGAGATAACACAGCATTTAAACATTTTTCATCAACTCTTTTCAGTCAATTTTATTGCTATAGCTATAAAGCTGATTGTCGCTTGCCAAGTTTGGTGGTATCTTTATGTTAGTGATTTGTGTGAACTATATATGCTCCAGTGCTGTATGTAGTGTAGAGTAGTATAGTGTAGGCTAAATGGGGTGGAATTAAATTGTGTGCGTATAATAAACTGATAAACTTAAATACTTTTACTTTTATAAAGTGTTTTTCTTAAATTTAATCTGAAAGTGCCTGTAATTTTTTTAAAGCCGAGTTTTGTAAACTCTTTTAAGTTTTATAAAATAGTGATTGGCCCTTTGATATTCTTCTACTAGCCTAGCTATATCCAACTTGATATCTTGATTGGCATTTCGCCAACCACTTTATTTCGTAGAATTTGTTATGAACACAACCCATTGGCCTACTTGTAGCCTGTTTGCGGCCACAATAACACCTAAAGTATACATTTTATGGTCATTCAAGAGAACAGTTTTAAATGAATCTACTCTATAGACTCTATAGTAAACTCCAATAGCTTCAACGGTTATCGCCAACACAGTGTGACCAATGAATCAATCTTCCAGACTTCGTACTTTGATTTACTCCAAGAAACAAGCAATATCTTGTACATGGAACTGTAACTCCTACATCTTACAACGTAAAATCAATTACACTATGACAAAACCACTGTGATGCATTAGAAGGTTTATTGGCATAATTGCACTGTGCCTTGGAGTTTCGCTTCTGGACCGTAGTCCAGCTTGAATAGTAGTGCCAAGTCCTAGGGTCGGCAATTATTTCCGCACACAGCGCTGATTACTCTCCGCACAACTATATATGTGACTACATTGACAACCCTAGATTGGATGGAGTGTAGCTACTTGCAGTAAGGTAGGTCAGTCAGTCAACGTACGATTGGATTTATTACTAGCGCCGCGTTGCATCGTGTCTTGGCCATATATAAAAAAAAAGTGTTTTTCAAGGAAGTCAGCTTCACGATCAAGTGAACATCAACAGTAAAATATATTATTATTATTCATTTATTTCAGATAAAATATCCATAGGTTACATAAAATTCCATTACAATATTATAAACAATTAAAACCAAAATCATAGAACAATACTCACATAAATTAAAATTATAATACAAAAATAAATTATTAAAATTATTAAGTTAAAAAATTACAGTTTAATTATAAATTAAAATAAAAAATATAAAAGAAAAAAATACTTGGTCACATCAACCTTCATGTATTCAGATCCTTGAAAATATTGTAGTTAGAGGCAAGACCAAACATTACATTAGGCACTTGCTTACATTTTGTAATAGTTAGAATTCCATACGAACTTGTTTCCTTACGATATTCCTCTTTATCATTTTAAGACGCATAATTATTCAAATTCAAATTCAAATTTAAAAATCGTTTATTTCAATAAAATCACAAGGATCACTTTGAAACGTCTTAGGAACTAGGTTAAGCTACGCCGATTCCTCGCGACCAAGCCTAGAAGAATCAGGCAACAAACTTCTACCTTTTTTTGTCAATGATCTTTTCCTTAATGCTATGTAGAGCTCCAGTGTGGTGCCGTAAGAACAAGGTGAAGGCTCAAACAAGAATAATAATTAAAAGTACTACACAAGTTATTATTATTAGTTTAAGAATAATTACGAGTAATTAATGTTAGGGTTCCCTAGTTAAGGTTAAGATTAGCTAGTCCATCACGCTTTATTGTATAATAATAGTATATCGGATTGTGGTTATCTTTAACTGTTGGATACAACGTCTATGACGTCACCACCCGATTATTCATAGCATTGACTGTATTCGAACTGTATTGTAGAACCTGCCTTAGGTGTAGCCGTGGGATTGAACATAATTATAACCACAATACAATGGATCAGCTTACCGATTTCCCAACAAAGCAATATTCGGCTTATTAGAAAGCCGAATGCCTAGCCGATAGCTATTGTATTACTGAATTTGATTTCTCACTCGCATCAATAGCCAATCATTAATTTAGCGTTCACCAACCTATAATAATTACGTTTCGAAAGCTAAAAACAAAACCTATTTCATGTTTGTTACTCTATGTATATTATATAATTATAGTCCTCATAAATACATTACTCAATTATAATTCCAATACAAACATTTTCATCCCCTATTTATTCACCCTTAGAGGTGATTTTTTTTTTTCTCAAACATTGGACCAAACGGGAAATATATCCTCCCAACAAAAAAATAAAAACCAGACGATTTATAAATGAAGGACTTCTCGGGTAGAAAAAATAAAACAAAATACAACAGAATTAAGAAACTCCTCCTTTAAAAAAACAGCTTCTGATTATAAACAGCTTAATAATAGTCTGAATAAAAACTTATGAGGCCTTGTTGAGATTATTAAAAAAATAAGAGGATGGTTTCAAGTTTAAGAACTGTATATGTAGTTGCTTGTTAAATATTTATAAGAACATATTAACATTATGATAAGTTGAGGCTCCCACTTTCCACATTGTATTTCCAACTTCCGATACTAACAGTGTACGTCAGAATAAACGTCATCGTGTTTCTTGCTATAGCAATATTAGCCCCTAACTTTGGTCAAGCATTATTGCTTTCGCCACAATCTAAATACGACTTTATTGGGATGGCTTAAGGTAGTTTTCGATGCGACATCAGATATCTCAGCGTTTATCGCTGAAATATGCTAAGTGTTGACGATAGCGCCCCACGGAGCTTCGCCTGAGCACATAAACTGCCAACAAACCATACATTATACACCGCCTTTTCAACTAATATCATTGCAATCTAAAGTCCTCCTTAATACCATGCAGCAAGGTTCCAAATCGGTTTTAGTGGATTGTTTGGTGGCACGGCGAGTTAGTCTGGAGGATAAGCTTGGATATACGAATGTGGAAGGCAACAACTCAAGCGAAGTTGCGCTTCGCAAAGGAACTTGCTTTGCTGTCGCCCGACTTGCGCCTGATGCACTCTGACAAGGGCCTGTAAGAAGCGACCACTGTTAACTTATAATGACAACTGCCAAATATTATGGAAACAAGACAAACTATTTACAAACTTCCATTCAAACCTATGCTTCTTTGAAGCGTTTAATGAAAGTTTGTTTATAAAACTGTAAACTGCCCAGTCTTCCATAGCTGCAACAGTAGTTTGTATATTGGTTTGCTTCCATAACCAGCTGGTACGGTCCGCAGCGTATGCATAAGTTGGTATCGTTATCTTGGGCCCGAGTCGTGTCGGCTTCTAATTAACTTTTTAAATCGTTCATTAGCGTGTGCTGCCCCTTGCCGACAGTTTTACGATAAAGTACACACTTTATGTTAATACCTACCTACTGTGTAAAGGGGTGTTTGAATTTGGGGATGAAGGGGACTTTGCATGTTATCTGGAAAACGTGTAGCAAAAGACCGATAAAAATGTCTACATTAATTTGCCCAAAAGATAACATGTAAAATGGGATTCAAGTAATTCACATGCACACATTTTGCAGAAGTAAGCATTTCATATTTGACAGCTGGTAAACCCACCGCCGCTTATAAGAATACTTTCTTACGATTTTTCCTCCACATTTTTGAGAACTTATATAATGCGCATATAATATTATTTTCTTATCAAAATCGCACACTTGTTTAAACAAGACCATGATCAAAAAAGAAACAGTGACACAACTAGTGCTTTAGTTCTCAAATTAAAATCAATTCTTGGACCGGTAAAATGCAAATGCAAACTTATTCAACTTTTAACGTGACTCCAAACTCCTTATTTATCGCCACTGTGAAGGTAAATAACGGGCGTTTGTGAACAAGGGGGCGTAATTGAGTAAATAAATAACGCTTATTGAGCCTCCGAGCAGTAATGAGCGCGCTTTTGGCAACGAACGAGCCAACAACCTGACAATATTTCGAAGATGACAACAATTCTGTTGTTATTTTACTTTGTGCACAAATTGACTGTAAATTATATAAAATACGTGAAACTGAAGTTTACGTGACCTTAATTCCTGTCGATAACTTAGTAATTAGTCCGGACGACCGGAGAGTCCAATTTGTCAGGTAGTTTAATATAATGTATCAGTATTACTTTAGCCTGAGGAAGAGCCCTATTCTATGATCGTAGCTAATAGATCAATAAATTAAATCGCTCTTATATGTGATCCAATATTTGGAGGAAACTTTTTAGTATACCTTTTAATAGCAATATCCTTTTAACTTATCCCAGCTACTACAAAATGTAGGCATCTGCCAAATATAATGTTTGAAAATGCCTCTGATATCGCCTTGCTTGGGGATTACATTTGTGAGCCAACATCATTATTTCCATTGATATTTCACGTAAAAAAATCTAAGTAATCTATTTGTTGCAGGTTTGTTTTATTTGATAATATTAAATACGTTTGTGTTAAAATTTATTTGCGTGCACTAAAAGCTTTTGTTTGTCAGCGACAGAGAGAAATCCTTAAAATTGAATTTTGTTTCCAGTTCCATTTTTGTGTCTCCCGCCCTCATAATTCCAACTCGCCGCGACGTGGCGCGTCGCGCGTGGCTTGCATTGCATGTGAACATGCCTCAGAGCTCATCTCTGCAAGGGTCACTAAATCTCTCTGTTTATTCAATCTAGAGTATAATATTAATCTATAGATTGAGGTATTGAACAGATTCAATATCAATTCAATTTAGAAAAAATATTTTTGAATATCAGATTCAATTGCACATAATCTTAGATACTGAAGAGAAACAGGCTAGTGAATAGCATAAAATTGAGCACTAACTTGTCTAGATAATCCTAGTGCTTATAATGAACATTTTCATACAACATATTTCAAAAATGTACTACACAACTTTTTGTCAATCAATTGCATTTTACATTTTTTTTTTGTCAGTGTGTAGTGACAGTCACTGCAAACAACGCAGTAAATATTGCAAAAAAAGTAGGAATTCTGTTCGCGTTCCGCCATAAGCCAAGCTTGTTGGCAAATTCAATGAAACTTACAAAGGCTTTTCCTGCGGATGGATTTGCTGCCTTCTGCGGTTGTGGGTTCGATTCTCACCCAGGATTAACATTTGTGTGATGAACATAGATGTTTGTTCTGTATCTGGGTGTTAACATGTATAATATTATATTATTAATATTATTATAAAAATATTATTTACAAAAAAAAAGTACTATATTTGAGCGAAAATCACACAAATAAATGGTTTATTCAAAAACTAATTTACAATCTTAATGAACCAAGTTTTCTAAAAAGAAAGGTAATACTAGTCACCATTATAATTATGTCGACATAATAATGAGGATTATTTCTACAAGTAAACAAGTAATTAGCTAATAATTGCTGGGTACAGGGCTAATCATTCGCACTAATCAGGTTCAAAATAAATTATTTCTCAAACTAGAAGTCATTTATTTTAGTTTCAAATGAAATGAGATCACTTTGACTATTTTTAGGGTTCCGTACCCAAAGGGTAAAAACGGGACCCTATTACTAAGACTTCGCTGTCCGTCTGTCTGTCACTGGGCTGTATCTACCGCGATAGCTAGACAGTTGCAATTTTCACTGATGATGTATTTCTGTTGCTGCTATAACAACAGATACTAAAAACAGAATAAATTAAATATTTAAGTGGGGCTCCTATACAACCAACGTGTTTTTTGCAGTTTTTTTATAGATAATGGTACGGAACCCTTCATGCGAGAGTCCGACTCACACTTGGTCGGTTTTTTTATTTATATTTCAACGAAACCCAACAGGCAAATAACTAAAAATTACTCGTAGACTTTACTCATTTTAAACTTTGGTATCCTTCTTATCTAATAGTATAAATCATCATGGAAGCGGAATATGGACCCTTGATTTAACCCTAAGATGTTGTGTTTAGTAGGAGTAAAACATTTTCGAAAGTCAATTCAATTAACACTAATTTTTGATACTATAATATTGAACGTACCTATAATAAAATAACGACACGCAACCCGAGCCCTTAAAATAATATTAGAAAAATAACATGTTAACAGAACTGTCCGCCTTTGTCCGCCGCAACCTGGAACAATGGCATAGCTTTGAAATCTTAATTTATTTTGAAAATTTGAAATGACACGGATAGAAACGAATTACCAAGTTGTTGTTTTTGCAAATAACGTGTATGATGGCAATATTATACAAAATGGTTGATTCAATAAAGTATTTTTGCGAACGCGCTATACAGTTATTTTTATTTCGTGTAACTGATTGAGTAGGTAATTGAGGGAAAATTTATTTGCAAAGTTTCATTTGTTGTTGACAATACTCGATGTTCGTATTTCTTCTTACAAATCAGTTCAAACTGAAACTATGTAACTTTTTTTAGACGAATATTGTTACGTAATATGTTTTCAGTTTTCTTGTAGACCCGCTCACATTCAGAAGACTAAGTGATGTGGGGTAACACAAAATGTTCATATTTTGTTTCGGACATTTTCAAAACAATTTGTGCAGGAAAGAAAAAGTTCACAGCTATCATACAAAGTTTACATTACTTTTAATATAAGGAAAAAGGGCAGTTTGCCTCGTCTCCATAAAGGTTGAGGGCAATAAATCTTAATTCTCCGTCACTTTGATATGTGGCGCGTCTCGTTTACAGCGCGACGATATTTTTATCGTTTCGAATAAATTTTGACCGTTTCCAAAGCTTACAAATCATTCTTTAAATAAGTTTTTTTTTTTACTGGAATTAATAAATCTGCGGACCACTTCATGTCACCAAATCTGTTTTGTTATAAACCCATCTGGTACAGTCGAGATGAAAATCATTATTTTTACACCGAATTATTTTTACACGAACTTTTTACAGCATGGTAGTAATTGTATACAATCACTTTTCTCTGCGAAACTCCATGTAGCATTATTAACTGAGTCACTGGATTTATTTTTCCACAAATAAGTAAAACGTATCATCTAAAAAACAGTTTGTATGCTAGTGCAGCTTTATGCAGTAACAAACGTTCTCCCAGTTTCAGAGCTAGTCTCGAATAAGAGTACTCGTAGTTTTGACTTGTGATAAAGAGTAATGTACGCTATGACAAGTACGATTCCCAAGCATCGCACGTCCTTTTGTGCCACTTTATGTATGAATCCACTGACAAGTTTCTGAATGTGTTCCTAGACTTCTTGTCTCTTGACTAGCGGAGTCCCATTCTTAAGTCACGTGTTAGACTAGAGAGGAGACAGCGAGTTCAGTAACATAGATTATTATCCAGAGACTGGAATAGAATGTTTTCTGCATCGAGGGTTTTATATCGAGTCGTATCTTTATTTAACGACTGTGAAATACGAGATGTATGACCGAGAGTTAAAGTATCCCGGCGTGAGTATGTGACACAATGATTAATATGTTAAATTAGTTGAAATCTCTGTCACCGCTTTTTATCGGCCACCATTAGACGAACCAAAAAAAATGATTCCAGGCCAAAAATAAAGTAATCAAAAAGTTCGTCGCAGTAATCGTATTAAGCGGATTTTAATGTACAATTTAAATGGAACTGGGATACGGAAAATAAGGACCTTATCGAGAAGCCCTTTCAAGTCAAACGAATAAAGAATCTCTGAGAGCCTTTTGTACGTTTGCTCCGGTAGCAAAACTTAAGCCAAACAAATCCCGATTGAGTTCATAATGATATATTATCTGTGACTGTACACAAACAATCGTTACAGTGAGAAAAAAATGAATAAGCTGTAAAAGGTGTAGCGGAAGGAACTGCTCGCGTTTTTATTTGCAAGGGGACAGTGGGGAGGTGGGATAGGAGTAGGAGGGGAGAGATGGGTGAAGCAGGTGTAGCCACTTTTAATACTATATAAAAACCGGTAAAGTCCAGTACGTACGAGTATGTGCGCTTTATGACAGGTGCAGACAAAATTGGAACATTAATAAAACAATTGTTTAAAGACTCGTACATTTAGTGGTGTGGTATGTGGTGTGTGGTTTGTTGTGTTAAAGTAGCACTTGCTTGAATAAAATATGCAAGTACCTACTTGGTATCTGGTAATTTTGTGTTATACTTGAACACTTAATCATTTTAACTATCCAAGTGATGTCTTAAACTTTGGAAACTTGAAAAGGGTAAAGTTTAAGTCAAGAAATTTACCCATTCCAAGTTTTCTCCATTCCGTTTTCATCTAATTTATTATCTCTAGCTGCCTCTAATTGATTAAAAACCGTATGGTTTATTATCTATACACAAACTAATTAGGTTCTGGAAAAAACTTTTTAAAGTTATATACAAAAGTGATTAGTAAAATTGACAGATTATTCTCAAAAAAATAAGCCTTTTGTATTTTGCATAGAAAAAAAATGGGATCACGTCTGTAATCCCCAAGTACGGCAGACATCCTCTCAGATCTTCAGACGCTTAGATCCTTTGAAAATGTCCAGAACCCATGACTTTCGAATCAAAATTCTATCCTAGCTTTCTTTGCTATCGCAGTGTCATAGTTTCAGTATGATAGTGCATTTGAACGTAGAAATATACTTGAGAGTTGTTCAATGACGACGCAGCTAATGACCTAGTTTGATGATGTCATGGGCCATGGAGCGTGGACAGTGAATGGCACCCTTGCCATGGCACAGCCATTATTCCCATAACTGAATATGTTTTCGTAAATAAGACAAGAGCCAGCAAAATTAAGCCTAGTATGCCGTTGAAAGACAAGATGTTCTAAAACAAAACCTAGACCTAGATCATAACAGAAATATGCCATCAAAAACATAACTTGTAAAAAAAGCCAAGTCTCGCAACTCAATTCTTCTACCGTAAAAAGTTGTGAGATCCTTGTAATAGGTACCAAGTCGGTTAGTTTATTCAGTCCCTACTTAAGGGCCCTTCTGTCTTAAGTTATTACGTAATTAACCTATAATATCATCTTATAGTCTTTTATATTTGAAATAAATAGATTGGCTTGTGCCCCAGATTATCAATTTTGGTTACAAGATTTGATTACATACTATTTTTCATACCAACTATTATATTAAGACAATGAACACACCCTGGTAGGAAATAGTTAGATGACGATTCTGATAAAATTATATTTATCTCATTCTCACACATCAAATGCCTGCGTTGGATTGTTTGGTAGATTTAGGTTTTTTATAGGCACGCGAAAGCTTTTTTTTTATATATTCGCTTGTCATGGCAATACTCGTGACTGTGGCAAACCCGTTGAGCGGAGACAAGCTCATAAGCTCACGAAACGAACACCCACGACAGCCGGTTCATTGCTTGTGGCTAACCCAAATTGAAATTAAATTAATTGATGTTCGTTATCCTACTTACAAATCACTACAAATAATACGAGAGTTTGAGAATGAAACGAATGTTGCGATATCTCGTTTTTGGTTTGCGTAGTAGACACCAGAGATGCACAGCGTTTCAATGTAAGTGCTTAATTATGGTAGTGGGCAGGCACAGGCACAGGCACTGAAGCCGCACTCGCTGGTCTGGGTTTACAACAGGCTGCGGTCATTCGCTCCGACTACCGTATAATGGCCGTATAAAGGTAGCGCGTTAAATATAAATTAGAACACTCCGAAATAACGAAGGAAAGGTTTATGGCAATGTGGAAATTATGCAAAATAAAATTACACAAATAGTCATAACATGTTTTGGGGGGTTATGCTTTGTAGCTTGCTATTTGAAATGCGTCTACACAGCAACAAGCGACATTTAATTCATAAAATAAAGCGACACTTTACACTAACATTGGCGCATCAAAACTCAAACTCTTATAAGTTTTATCAGTTTTATATTGAAAAATGTCTTAAAGTTTATACTTGAGTCACGACTTTTTGTCTTTTTATCGTGTTTTTCTTAGGTTTGATTTTGTGGCATAAATCATTTGAAGTTTCTGATACCACGACACAGGGAATTATATTATTAGAGTCAGATATAATGTGACTGTAAATATTAAGTGGTATTCGTTTGTTATTTGTTTAGAGCTACGTAAATGGAGCGCTTATCAATGGATAGCTGAGTCCTTTGACGCACTACGCTTAGTAAATTATGTCTTATTATGACCTGGAAATAACACACTTCATTCATATTCCGCCAAACTGTAAACAATACTTGCGAAAAAGTATTCGAAAGGCTTCTAGTAAATCAGTGGTTGTCAGGACAAGCTCCGAATTCTATTATCCGTGGGCGGCCGCGGGGCGGTTGGGCAGTTGGGCGGTTGGGCCGCCCAAAGCAGCCACTACATTACAACGTCCAGCTGAGCTGCCTAAAGTCCCAAATAGCGACGCGTGACCGGAATATGCACAAGCACATGTGACACAGCCCTGGGTAAATGGCAGGCGCATTTGATCTAGCTGTGATGCTGCTTGCACTATTCATATTATGATCACCGACAGCGCCGTTTATCTCTGCGAGGTGCAATAGAGTCCATTGTTTTTATGACGATCTCGGTAGTTCAGTGCTTAACTGAGTCGTAAGAGGTACGGGATCGATTTTTTGTGATACTCGTAGTGTTAGGTACCCATGACACGAGGAACCCTAAAATGTGACTGTTTGGGTGTTATTTGTTTTTACCTATATAAATAAGAGAACGGTTTTAAAGAATAAATCAATGAGCAGGCTGAGCTATGATTGTCCTAGGGCTTGTGGTTTCGTGGTGGACGAAACAGTTTGGCGAAATTATTAATTCAAGTCGTAGTAGTACTAGTAGTAGCAGTCGTAGTAACATTTTGTTTGTTCTCGGTGTTTATTGTTACAGTATTCATCTGACCGAAGCGTTTTCAGCTTCAGCTATGCTACTACAATTGAGTATGCGCTTATGCAAATGTATCCAGCTGCCGTTTACCTTTCAAACTGATTTCTGCATATATTACTGTGTTAAATATCACAAGTGCAGGTGCTGTTCTATTTAGACTGTGGTTGTTGTATTTGCCGCGTGGCGCACATTTGCATGATATAACTCATTACTTTGGGTCCAAATTAGCCTTCATATAGACGATTAGCTATTTTGCCCTTTATTTCGTTATGCGACCCCTACCTACTCCCATTACTGGAGCCCAAATAAAACGTAAGCACTTGTGTTCGAGAGGTCTGATTCAATTCTACTGTAGAGTGCTCTGACTCAATAAAAATATCACGAGAACAAAATCGGTATTCACTAAATTTAATATTTTACTTGTTGTTTGGTGTTTTTAATAGTTTTGTACAAAAACATTATATTGATGTCAGCCGGTAGCTTCATCCGGTTTATGTAGATCTACCTATTTCATTTTGTTTGCATTGCGTCGTAAAATTTTATCCTCTCGATATTTTTATGGAAATAGCAAAAAATAGCAGATTGGTTGTCCAGCGTTCATGCGTGTGTGCGTGCGATGGCCTCTAGATATCGCGTTGTACCATCAACAACGCGAACAATTCATATAACGAGTATGTTACGTCCTTAATAAATCATTTTATATTAAACAAACCAAGATAATTTAGTTCTTTTATTTTTTTTCAATGAAAAATGTTCAAAACATTGTACCGGAATCAAGCTTACAATATATCTAATTACATTAAACAATAAACAAGCTGTGATTACACACGTTTGGAAGTTGGAGTCCTTGAAAGCCTTCTTCCGGGATCTGTTGTGTGATCATTTCTCCTTGATACCCTGCATCCTGCATCCTGGTAGTAGATACGAGTAAGTAGTTCAGGTTCAATATCGACGCCAAAGTTGGCTGTTATCGCCGATCAGCGGATTTCATCGTTTGCGGCTCACTTCACAATGACAATATTTGTTGTTGCATTCAATGGTACAGCTGGGTCACTCATTGATTAAGGGGGCTCTCCTGACTCACACACACAAAATGTGTTCAACATTTTAAATCTATGCGTCTCTTAGTTTTGCAAGTAAAGTGTCTGTTTTATGAGTGGGCTTTAACTTTTGAGGTATATACGAGTAGCTCGAAAATTAAGTTCTTGAAATGAAACGTTAGAACAATTATTAGTGAGCTATAGTGACATCATACTCAGCCTTACCAAAATAATGGAGAACAATTAAACTTTTAAAAAATCACTAATAGTAATAAAAGCGCAGGTTCGGTTGTTTATATGTTACTAAATAACGACGTAAAGGTTTACCTGCTGTTTGCAATAAGCTGCTTCAATATCACTATCGTCCTTTGTCCCACAACACAAGTATGACCTGCAATTTAATTAAATACAAGTCTGTGAAAACTATTTCATTAATTCGCAAACAGCAAGTTTTCAAATTTGAATTCAGTCGCCGACGCCGATTACAACTACTAGGCGCAAAAACGTGACTAATAACGTTACTAATATAGTTCATTCCACTTTAAAGTCACCTTAAGTAAATTAGATAATTATTATTGAAAACTTACCTGATTAACGTATTCTAGTCAATAAGTATCTTCTTCTTCTTTCTTATATATAAAAATCTCGTGTTATTAGTGTTTGTAACTAAACTCAACCAAAACGGCTTTACCGATTTTTACAAAATTTTCTATGTACATAAAATTTGGTAAGTAACTTATTTTCATAATAAGTTGAAAAGTATATTTCGTATCGCGTTTTGGAAAACCCAGTAAAAATTTCGGAAAAAAAATGAAAGTGCTTTTTCCTGTGCGTTTATTGAAATTTGACAGCAGGATGTCGGAACAGCTAGTAAAAATATAAAAATTACATTTGGCACACGACCACGTATTCCTTCACCGTATATATACCAACTTTTGTAACAAGGTATCTCCCTCTAGGCCAATACGGCCCAGTAAGTTTATTAAACAATGATGCGTTCCGCCTACTTATCTCATTCGGTTCTCATTATGTCTCTCCGTTGGTTGGTACCTCCTCGTGCCTAGAACTAATCCCGTTCTCATTTCTATTCGCCATTGGTACCAAACCGGTTCGGACAAAGGCTTGGATTGATCCAAACCGCTCTGGCATTAAGACCAGAATAAATTGCTTTTCAATTTGTTTCGTACAAAATATCATTATTTCTCTCGCAATAATTACGTAGATGTCATGCCGCCACAAACATTTTCAACGAAACAAGACAGACTCGAATTATTCTCCTCTTTCAACCTGGTTAGGATACAAAGCAACGTTTTTAGACGTATTTTTTGTTACGAGTACTTTGCATCTGCTGGTCGCTTTAAAACGTTCAAAATGTTGCCGCCCGAAGGCCTCCGTCATGGCTTCACTAACACTAGCATACATTTAACACTAACAACATAACGTACCTACTTTTCTGACGATCCTAAGCCCGTTAAGCATGGAGAGAAAATTGAATACACTAATGTCATAAAGTTAGGCAGAGACTAGGTACGTTTAAACCACATGGACTTCAGACTTAAGGGGCGCGCAGTTAACTACCAGGGCAATGAGCCACTGCCCGCGATCCACCCTCCTGATCATTCCAAGGTCGTTGTTCTGCGTCTGAATGACTTACCAGTTTGGTATTTAATACTATATTATCATAACCTTTATGCTACCTAGTTTGGGTTTTAAATCTATATAAATAAAAATTAATGTTTGTCTGTATGTCCTTTATAGAAACGTATACTATTTGATAATGTAATGAGCCCACGAAGGTTTTGGAGTTGGTGGCATAGCAACGCGCGCAGGTTACACCTAGTTGACCAATAAAATTGGTGTATAATTATATATATAAAAAAACAAACGGCAAAAATACAACCTCTCGGCAAATGATCAAAGGCACTAGGTTAAAACTATCGTAGTTGGTAAACTATTTAACTAGATATACGGCTAACTACCACTTTTTTCCATAATTAAGTATTCGTTGATCTACCGTTGATCGCGGTCGCAGGAGATGCTCATGATGAAGAGCATCTAAAACCTCAGCAAAGCAAGGGAAAACGTAATTAATAGCCGTGTTTCTAGTTAAAAAGTAACAAGGTGTTCGATTAAACTCAATGATTGAATCAATGATTGAACCATTTCTCTGTAAGAACTAGAAGGTTAGCAACTGGCATAATTGAGTCGTCGATTGCTCCCAAATGGTTCCAATGAGGCAATTGGCAATTGGCAATTGGCGCCGACGTGACGCTCTACTTCCGTCCGGTTGCCAGCAATTGGGGACTATTTCATATTCATTTATTTTGTAATATTTCTAACCTTTAACTTTACTAGCAGAGTTACCGGTGACTAGAGAGACGTAGGTGTTAAACCGGAGAATACACCTGATACTAAACTAGAACTTTGGAATGCTTCACTACTGTTTACTACTTGTACTATACTAAAGTGTTTTCATCTCATTTCTAGACTAAACTGAGTATTCGAATTATTCCTCTCCGCAAGTGAGCACTACGCTTTCTATGAGTAAGTTACTCGTAGTGTTGGTTCCAGGTGTCATATTTTGGGTGCTGATGTATTCACTTGAGAGGGTTGCTGAATATTTGAGGCAGTGGAGATCATATTGTGAGGGATGAAATGAATATATTTTCTCAAGTGAATATCACGTGGGTTTGGAGTTGACTGAACTATGTGTTATTATTATTTAAGGAAACAGAATCATTTGATTTGAACGTGATTGTTTTTGAATAAAAAAATGCATGTTGGCCGTGTTGGAGCTATATTGAAGCTTTCAATCCGAAGGAAGAGATCATTGGTTCGAATCCTGGCTAAACTTTAATAGATTTTATTAGCGGCAATAGTACGCAATCACGTACCAAATATAATGTTTGGACGTGCCTCTTACTATCCCCTTTAGACATCTTCAACGATTGAATCGCTTGATGATCTGAGAGCGGGATCTTATTTATTAATTTTGAAAACGCTAACTAGGAATACTTCACATACCTACATGTTATCATTGAATGTACCTGATTACTAATTCAGCTCCTTAATTTAGTAATATTGTACACAAACACACATAATATACTTTAGCTAGTGGATTTGAAATGAGAAGATTGCAATTAAGACTAGAAACTTTCACGTTTTCCAAGTTGCAGTTTCGGATTACAGCTTTTATCACTCACGTGGGCTAAACGCGTGGAAGCTCTACGGCGTAGCACTGGTGCTACGCCGTAGCGTAGAGCGTATACGAGCTCATATTGAGCTATAAATACAAAAAGCAATTTCACTAGTCTACAGAACGTGCCTTAAAATCTTAGAATAAAAATGTAGCTCAGCTCGGCGCGCTCCAAGTGTTAGTCCACGTTCACACTGCGACCACCTCAGCTTTATTACACAGACTTTGCATGGAAATGAAATTTAATGCATGATATATAATGTTGTATTTTAATGTAGAGTTACTACAAAGCAAAGCAAAAAGCAAGCAAAACATAATTACTCTGAAGCCAAAAACATTTTAGCCGGTAACTTTACCACCCACTTCGAACTACTGACGAGTAATTAAACGTAGTTATTGCATTTGCGTAATTAAGTAGAAACACAAGTATAATATGTAGGTAAATAAGATGAAACAGTGTCATTAGGCGACGAAGGCGCGAAGAAGACCTTATTATGATTTAGGAGCCATTAGCTCTGTTATAATGATATATGATGTATTCTTGTAAGTATTCCATTAAATTACTTATCACATTTTGGGCATACGCTTGCAAGTATTTGGTGTGGGAAAGTTGGCATTTTGTTAG
The DNA here is from genome assembly GCA_912999785.1 of Hydriomena furcata. Lineage (NCBI taxonomy): Eukaryota > Metazoa > Arthropoda > Insecta > Lepidoptera > Geometridae > Hydriomena > Hydriomena furcata. Next base: position 103,834 of record OU538834.1, on the reverse strand, counting down.
CTTGGTCTTGTAGAAATCTAGAATAGTTTTTGTATTCTTGAAAACGGAAAATATTCGTGAACTAAACCCTCTTCACGCGAGTCAGTCTCTCACTCAACTGGTTTTTAAGGTTCCGTACCGCAAAAAATAAAATGAGATATATAAGATCTTTCCGTCTATTACAAAATATTATATAGCATTAAGGGGTCGACGATTGCTCTTTTTCGAAACGAAAAAAAAAATACTTCTGAACAAGCCACATCTCCTATTTTATAATGTTTGAACCATCAACAGTTTTCTCGATTAATATGAATATAATACAGATTCTACTAAAATAACTTCTTAATTTATTTCTCTCGCGGTGAAATTGTGTACGTGTGTACTTATATGTGAGTGAGTATATTCATATTGAATAACCTTTTCCATCCGAATCCGCGTCAGGATGTCGGCGTGGGCTTTATTCGCGCGGGACGTGTGGCGCGTGTGAAGTGTGCCTTATCCCGCAGATCCGGCAGATTTTAAACTCGATTCCACCGGTTTCGCCAATAACTGCCCTATTCTGTACCAACAACATGCCTACTCTGGCCCTATTCCACATCGCCTAATTTGTACCTTTTTGCCCTTTTCGTGCAGCTTTGAAGAAACTTTTTTATTTATTTCCGGACATTAAAGAAATCCCGCCGAGATAACTATCATTCTGTAGCGCTTTGTGTGAGTTCCCTATTCCCTAACTAGTGGAAATTGGTACGGTTGCGCAATCAACGGCCGCTTTTTGTTTAACTACAGGAAAATCTCTATTTCACAGAGATGTTTCAGCATAATTATATGAGTATGAAGAGATGTATAGATACAATCCAAGTAGCACCAACAACGGATTTCGTGATTTACTTTCTATTCAGCTGAAGCGAAACGTAGCTAACAATACTTACGGTAATTTATGTCGCTCTGCCACTAGACAGCTAAATATTAATTTACTTAGTCTGCACTATTTTATTTTGTATAACATTTGTCTACTTTAATTATTTTTAAGCAAATAGTTATTATATCTTTAAGTTTTATTTCTAAATCAAGTGTAACGTGTGCTGCTTTTTGAATTTGTGCTGAGGCTCTTTAGTTATTTATTTTTTATTGTTTACGTACTTGAGTAGTACTTTTAATTATTATTCTTGTTTGAGCCTTCACCTTGTTCGATTGGCATCACACTGGAGCTCTACATAGCTTTAAGGAAAGGATCATTAAAAAAAAAGGTAGACCCCCAAGGGGTGTTTGTTGCCTGATTCTTCTAGGCTTAGTCGCGTGGAATCGGCGTAGCTTCACCTAGTTCCTAAGACGTTTCAAAGTGATCCTTGTAATTTTATTGAAATAAATGATTTTTGAATTTGAATTTGAATTATGGTGGGTTTCAGTTCCTATTGAAATGTGGCGAACGCTCCGACCTAGACTCAAACTCCAGGTAGACGCAGGAAAAGCCAGTAAATCAAGTAAGCCACGCATTACTTAAACATTTGACCCTTGTAACTGAACAAGGGTTCTGCTAATGCCGACAAACGAGATTCTATTTATGTGACCTTGAGAAACAAAGGCACCGGTGTGGAGAGCGGCTGTCAAAGGAAACTCAAGGGGAATTTTTATTGGTCATGCCATTGGTTGACAAATTGACATTGTTTCCCTCAAATGAATACTAAGTACAGGAATAAATAAAAGGCATAAATTAGCAATTTATAAGTGACATGGAAACAATGATATCAAAGGTTTTTATCTTGAATCTAGTTCACCTTGTTATTGAAAGTACTTAAACAAAGATTTATGTAGGTACTAACTTGTACATGTACATACATACATACATACATACATACACTTAAAAGCTTTTACGATTCTTACGTTGTGTCTTTTGCATGTATGGTATAGTTTGATTATTTTTATTTTTTCACGACTCACTTACTTTTTAGTATTATAGAATAATAATAATAATCACAAAAACTACATTTTATTCGTACTCCAGGCCGTGCAGCCAACATTAATGTCACGTTGGAAATAATTAGTTTTTACCTTGAATCCAAAAGAAGGTATTATAAGAATTGTAAAAATGCACTTGCCGAGGAACTCTCTGAATAGGTGACTGTAAGTACTCGTAGGTACTTACAGTCACACATTTTCGCGCTGAAAATGTGCCGTTTTCAGGTGCGTCGCGTCGTTTCACCAAATTGCAATGAAATTAACGGGCACAGAGGATTGGAAAACTATTAGGTGTTGGCGCGTGGCGTGGCGTGGCGTGTGGCGTGTGGGCCGCGTTGGCTATTTGCGAACAATTCGATGTGCTACCACCCTCCAATTTGCGAGTGGCTGAGTGCTTTTCAGTAATAATGGTCGGAAAGTGTTTAAACTTTTTGAATAATTTTATGCTTTGCTGTCTTTTGTTGAGTAATTTGCGTTGTCGTCGTTTTGTACAGCTGAGTTTGTGAACGAGCTGACGTGAATCGAAAGCGATAGCACGTCAAGAGATGAGTGCTTAGCATGGTGTATGTTAGGTTACTTATTTTCATTTTCACATGCGGTCAAGTTAAAGAGCTCAGAAATAAAGCTACAATCATCATTACCTTCACAAAACTAAGCTTATTCACTAACAAAGCTTACCAAAACAACAAAGGAGCTAACTATTTATTATTAAGCATGTTAATTATAAAGAATAGGTAGCTATGTAAATAATAGTACCTATAGATGCTAAAATATAGATATCACATAGTATAGTACTTAACATCATTATATAACTAATATGAGAATGTTAGTTAAATTATGATCACTATCAACCCATTAATTCCGACAACACGCAAGCAAAGCCGAGAGCGGATACTAGCATTTGACATGATACATTGTGCTCCGCGAACAATGACATCAAACAATTTTATTGTTTGTGTCTACACAATCCCCGATTAGTACAAACAAAACGTTAAAAATAAAATTGTAACGGTTACGGACATAACTGAAAATGAATTGCGTGTGGATTAAAATGGCTTCTGGCAGTTGATAACACTGTTTAGTCTTTTAAATAACACATTAGTGTATTGTTAGTAATATCTGGGAGCACGGCAGTGCCCCCGCCAAGTCAAGCAATAAAGCGGCACGGCTGTACCATCCTTTTCTCGAAGCAGTTCAGGCCATTTTCGACCCCCTATAACTTCGTTGTGGATAAAACTAGAAGCCTGAATTTTCAGTAACCAAGCAGTCAATATATAAACACGGTATATTTCAAATTTCATTCAATTTGAACCAGTAGATTAAGAATTATAACTAGTCAAAGTTTCCTATTTTGTCACTCACTCACTCACTCACTCACTCACTGACTGACTGACCGATCATCAAAAGTTTAAGGCACTTCTAGCAGACATAGAAGCTTCATATTTGAAACACAATTAGTGTTTAGTGTAAAAATGCTAAAAAAAACTGCCAAGTGCGAGTCGGACTCACGCACGTCGAGTTCCGTACCATTATCTTTAAATCACGTTTGTTGTATGGGAGCCCCACTTAAATATTTATTTTATTCTGTTTTTAGTATTTGTTGTTATAGCGGCAACAAAAATACATCATCTGTGAAAATTTCAACTGTCTAGCTATCATAGTTCATGAGATACAGCCCTGTGATAGACAGACGGACAGACAGACCGACAGAAAGACAGACGGACAGACGGACAGACGGACAGACGGACAGATGGACAGACGGACAGACGGACAGACGTACAGATGGACAGACGGACGATCGGACAGTGGAGTATTACTAACAGGGTTCCGTTTTTACTCTTTAGGTACGGAACCCTAAAAAGTAGGGCTATCTACAAAAATAAATGAGATGCCATCAAAAACATAACTTGTAAAAAAAGCCATGTCTCGCAACGCAACTCAGTTCTTCTACCGTAAAAAGTAGTGAGATCCATGTAATACCAAGTCGGTTAATTTATTCAGTCCCTACTTTAAGGGTCCTTCTGACTTATGTTATTACGTAATTAGCTAACCTTTACGTAATAACTTAAGACAGAAGGACCCTTAAAGTAGGGACTGAATAAATTAACCGACTTGATATTACATGGATCTCACTACTTTTTACGGTAGAAGAACTGAGTTGCGTTGCGAGACTTGGCTTTTTTTACAAGTTATGTTTTTGATGGTATGTATTATTGTAGAGAGTTTGATTCAGTCCATAATCTTGGCCAATGACTTTTTACATTATTTTTTTTTTGCAAATATCTTGCTTAGTCGGTGCCGCACCTTTTAAACATGTCTTTTAAATTATATATACGGCTAATTACAATGTTTTGTCCTTGTATTGCTGACGTTTCGAGACAATTCAGATGCTCTTCATTATGAGCATTGGCGGCGACCGCGATCGACGGTAGACCGGTGAGTATGCGGCGGTGTACGCTGTCCTTACCCCCCCCCTCCCCATTTCCCCTCTAAAATCTAAACTTGGAGGGGTAAAAAAAAGTCACGGTAGTAGTACATATAACGAACTTTAAAGGAAAACTATCACAGCTCAGTAGAAATGTATTCGAGGAAGAAATAATCATTTTTTGTAGTACAATTACCTAGTACAAATATAATTATTATAACATTGTTAGCTGTCTCAACTACAAAACCCTACATTGAGCGTGACCCGACACGCAATTTAGTATTTTTTATAACAATGCAACGAACATCATAATGTAACAGCATCAAATACAGCACAAATGTGCGATATCACTTGTCTTGGCTTGATAGAAGAGAAATAAATGATTTTGTTACAATGAGTATGTAATATTGTAGCTTTGACGCACTTCGGCAGTTTTCTTTGAAAGCCGAGTGGTAAATAACAGACGGAACTCGCATTTCACAACAAAACAGGCAACCCTTTTTGATGCTTATAAATATTCGGTTCGCGCCACCCGCCGCTCCTCATAGCCCTTTTATCATTTTGATTGCAACAAGGCGTGAGATTAAATTATAAAAGGCCACTCGAAACGAATCCGTCATCGCAGACGTGATGTGAATAATAAAACATTTGAAAAAAAAACGCGAATTGTTGCGAAATCTCAGCGTTGGATCCGTCACGACACGTGACGGAGCGGATATATTGCAATGTCTTAGTAAACTTTATAAATAAACTTAATATTAATTAATAAAGGTAAAACCAATTTTGGATTAGACGGTAAATAAAATTCAATCATAATTTATGAATCACAAAAACATAATGGAACAAAATGTTTATAACCAAAAGTAATATTAAATTAAATCTGAATTCAAAAACTGTACTCTGTATACGAAATAATTGATTTCATTGCCTTCTCTTATATTTTGTTCGCTATTTTAAATACTTTTCATCTGAATTGTTAGTGTTGAGCGGCTTCAAAAAACATTGAAACAAATATTGGGTGTTATCAATCAAATGATTATTTAAACTTCGTGTTAAATTATTGTAAGTATATTTACCTTAACCTTACCGTAGAATCCCTCTCCCCTTTAGAACTTCCAATTCCTTCCTACTTAGAACCTACCTTGTTGTGAAACTAGTTCTTTTTTGGTCATGCTGCATTAGGTCGATGACTAGGTTTCTGAACAGTTAATCTATTGATCGGGATTGAATGAACTTTGGCCCATTGAACATTGAACCCATGAACTTTGGCTTTAAAACAAAGATATCTTCAAAATATTAATATCTCCAAGGCCAACAATTTTGCTCTCCATAAGTGTAGTTAGGCGACTGGGTTGCTTATTAATCAAGTCGATGAAGCAGTCAAGGAGTATTTCATAATTTTAGATGGCTTCTTGTAAAATTAAATGGTAAATAAATATTTGATTTTGATACGTACTTTTAAATACACTGACTAACACTCACACAGAGCCAATAAATACAATTCAATTCAATTGGGATACAACAAAGCAATCCGACCTTTGGTCAACTGGAACGAGTTGTAGTAATCTAATAATGGAAACAAAGCAACGGTATTGAACAAAACGGGTTTATTGACTCACAAGCACAACCTGCGCGTTTTACTCGTTGCCGGCGCAATCACTGCTAGTCTGAGAGGTAATCGGGGCTTCATAACGACTGATTTCTGAAACTTCGAAGGTTCGACATACAATTATTAGATTTCAACGATTTTCAGTCAATTCAAAGAATGCAAGCGACATTCATTAGTTATCGTTTGACGCTTACACAGCAAAAACATTTTTCAAATAATACAAGAATATCAAAACTAACTACTGAAAACTACGCTTAATTTTGTACTAATTGCAAAAAAAATACAGTCAAGTAAAAAAATTACCATCTTAATTGGTAACACAGTTTCACGTGGTAACATGGTCGGTGTCTCCTGAACTAAGTTATTGTGTTAGAGATCAAAATAACAAACATCATGACAAATCGTGATACACATTAATGAGCTGAAACCCCAAACGCTGAAGTTGTAAATTATTCTAAAGCAAAACCATCCACTAAGATTGTTTTTTTTTTTAATTGAACCTTTAAGGGGGTTTGTAAGGTTTAAAATGATTCAATGTAAATATTTATTATTTTTTCCTTACCAACTTGAAACTTTAGAATAAAATTAAATAATAAAGTTGAAAGAAAATTGCAAACTTGAACATTATTTTGTAATTTGTTTTGAATACTTTAAATAAAATGATATTGAATTTTACGTGTTCAGGTCGTGAGCTGCAAAAAACATGAGTGAAGACGCAAACAGATAGTTTTTATTGTATAAAACCATGCAGATGATGCAGACTTGAAGAGCATTCAGTTGCACTCGCTTGCTTGCACTTGGTATGCTTAAGCAGTTAAGCAGGTTTATGCCGCTTTACGCTCACTCACCAAAACCGAATAAGTACTATCAACTCATACAAGTCTTACTGTAGGGTCGCTGAAGATACTGTCTTTAAGTCTGCAGTACCTACTAACGAGGAAAATAGCACTTTCATCTGAGATCTCGTATTAAAGATAAACTCGGCGGTCTCATAACTAGAATTCCATACGACATTACACTATTTCCATAACTAAAATAAACTAGCCTACCTGTGGCTTCATCGGCCAGCCGCCTAATCGTGCGGACTGCATAAGCAGCGGAACTAAGTTTACCAGCAAGTGTTTCAATATGAGGTCCCCATTGTAAGTTTGCATCAATATTGAGACCTAAAAAAGTAGTCGAATTAACAAGCATAAGAGCCTCTTCATTTATTTCAATGTTAGTCGGAGTATGCATTACACTAGGTAAAGAGAATTTAATGCATTTTGTTTTCTTAGAATTAAGCAATAGGTTGTTTACAGTGAACCAATTAAAGACTAGCGACAGCGACGCATTTTTGTCATCGAAGTTAACATTATATCTATCGATATATATTTATTATAGATTTTTTTGAGATAATCTGGTAGTCATATGCGAGTCGATAACTGTAACCGCACGTTATTTTTACTACGTTAATATTTAAGTATTTATAGCGAACAAATATACTCGCAAAGCACTGACGTCTCAAGAAACGTTCGTGACTCTACGTAGTACCATTCCGGAGATTTATAAAATTATCAAACAGCATTATTTTCTCTAAATCGCAACTAAAATCGACTCCCGAACTCATCGACTCGCCGCGATAGCGATTCATACTAAAATTTTAATACAGCTCGCTAACCGGTAACCTGGTTCTACTGGCAATTTTCAAGTGCTGATAAACAGATCGGCCAACACTTAATAGGAGGCAACTACGAGTAGGCGAGAGTTTCACTAGAAAAGTAGTTTTGCAGCTCAAACTACATGAGTGTAGAAACCTGATCTTTGTGCTCAACTTTTATTTCAGACTGGCTTCTTGTTGATAACATCAAATCTAGAATAATAATATCTTTATTTAAGTTAAGTGAAGCTGTTGAGTTTTAACTTGTTGAGTTTGTTCTGGTACTTCCTGCTGTTCTTACATAATTTTATTCAAAAAATTATCTCTTGACATTGGCTTTGACTTACCCGACTATCCAAAAAAGGGGTAACATTTTTCAGCTCTGACAAAAGAAAATACCTACGAGTACATAAACTCGTAATGTGTGTGATTGAAGGTATATAAAAGGAAGAAAGGTATACTTACTACACAGTGTAGAAATTCAGCCAAAACATTTTCATGTTATGTGTATTTAGTGTTATGTTTGCAAACGCTTGTGACATGTCCTGTATCTATACTTTATTTGTCCAAACATTTAAAACAATTCTCCATTTGTTCCAGGTATGTTCCCGAAATTGCCGTGAAACGACTCCAAAGGGTTAAAAAGACATTAAGGTGATTCCACACCTGAATAAAATATAATACAAGTGTGCATCGCAGACGGCAACTGAAATTAATGGGCTATTAAGAGCAATATATCTGAGGAACCCTAACAGAGCGACATTCGGGTTCGTGACCCGAAATTTTATTAACTTATTATTCATCGGCTCGATTCTTTTCTGTGTTGAGCCGTGTCTTAGGCTCTTAGGCGAGGAGCACAAGCACCCGGAATGCTGACAGGAAGAACATTCTTTTAAAGCGAACATTTCAACATTTTCGGCTGAATAAACAGTCTTGAATTTAACAATTTTCAATGTTGAAGTTGTTAACAAAGTTTAAAAATTAATGGTATAATAATATTAGCCGAGACTTACTTGGAGATTGTACATCCGGAGACTCTTGCTCGTTTCCAAGCCCTTCTTCTTTGTTAGATGCCTTATACTGTTCCTGCAAGCGAAGCACTGTTTTATTCATATAATTTACTACACTCGGTCCAACCGAATGAATAAGAAATTGTAACGAGCCAGAGAGAAATAAACGCCACGTCACGCGGTGGTTGGTACCGAGTGCGATCGATCCTCCACGCGAAATATAGCTCAACTCTTCATGGTTCTCACGAATAACTGAGTGACAAATCTTCTGATTAAACGGTATATTTTAAGAACTTGAGGAGGGAGGTTCTCACTAGTTTAATTTAACTACGAGTGCTTCAAATCTTGCTATTGTGCAAGTAAGGAATGTGCGATGCGCTGTTGAGTGTCAAGTATCAATTATTCGCTTCGGATCACTGATTGCATCTTGCTACTCTACTTATGACCCAGATAGATGGCAGGTGAGTACATTCGGAGCTAGTGAAGCCGTTAACAAGAATGCAGTATAAAAGTAGTGAAGAGTATAATATTATTATTACAGTGTGTCCTCAAGACAGTTGAGTTACGCGTCGCTCCACAAGTCCACAGCTAATACGGTAAATCGATGTGCTCGTATAAACTACCGTAAGTAGGTCGTCCAATTGTTTACCTTACGAGGTGATGCCAGGATATGCCTCTTTTACGCCGATGATATGCCCTTTTTATGGCAATGATGCGCCCTTTATGCCAGTTACTTTAACTATTCATCCCGAGAAATGGCATCTGAATTGATCACTCTTTGTAATAAGGAAGTCAGAGACGTCGTAAACTTAATCATCAGTGAATATTTTTATGTCTTCCATGTAATAACATAACTAGATAGTACCTAACCCTAAATAACTCGCGGCTCTATAACAGATAAGTACTTAATACAATAGTTAGTTATCTTAAAATATTTCAATAAAACATCTTATATACAATATACATAATATAGATCTTATTATGATCTTATAGATGTTATTTCAGGCACTCTAGGAACGGTTAAACCGATAAGCAAAACTTTACAATAAATGATCGGTAATAGTTATTTGTTATACAAGAGTGCAAAGTTGCTTTTTAACCGCGTGTTCAATTTTGATGACCGAACAAGCGAAGGATTCTAAAATTGAATCACGAGTGCAGCGAGTGATTCAAAATTAGAATCCTGAGCGTTAGCGAGGGAATCAAAAGAGCACGAGGTGAAAAATCTTTGCACTCGAGTGCAACACGTAACTTTTCATTCCAGCTCAGCGAGGAAATTACTAAATGCAAAAAAAATACGTTTACAATCACAAGATAGGTACTTTTATTTCTCGGAATCCTTCGCTTGCTCGGTCATCAAAATTGAACACGCGGTTAAAAAGCAACTTTGCACTCTTGTATAACAAATAACTATTTATTCCGACAAGTAACTTGTCAAAATGCCACTTAAACAAAGCAGCAGGTTAATATTAGTTAGGTAATATCATTGGTTTTCGTTTATTTGAAACCAGGGAAAAGTTCTAATTTGATAGTTATCTTTTCATCACCACCATTCACAAAATACTAGCGGAATACAACGTCTTTGCTTGCATAACATTTTATACATCATCTAAAAAAGGAAAAAATCACGGGTTTTGTCGTTTTCCCTATTTGAAGAAACGGAATGATGTTCGTATGTAAACATGTATAGAAAAAAAATTAGTCGTGAGTTTTTTATAAAAATTATATTCCAAATTTTTTGTTGCTTAATATATGTAAATACTAAAATAGTAAATTGTAAATCAGCCAGTTACGCAGCAGTTTTATATATTTAGATTTCCCTGTTGTAATGATTGTTAGCCGCGCCCCCTGACGGCGGTGGCTGGAATTACCTCAACCTACCAACGATACCACACCAAGTGCGTAGTCATTGTTATTTTATAGCTACGAGGAGTCTACACGGTGGTCTCTATTACCGGTCAAATATTCCCCCATGAAGAGTCTAGTACGTCTAGTAAGCTTATATCAAAATACAAAAAAAATATATAGAGTCGATGCTCGATTTTCTTGTTGGGACACAAAAAACGTTAGTGATTCAATTGAGGGCTGGGGGGGGGGGGTATCTTTGTGATTTTTATGTTTATTTATAAAGCTTTACCCTTCTTTACCCCAGTTAAATACGCATAATATTATCGTTTATGTTTGCGGTTGACCAAAATGCAAGAATCACAGTGTTAAAGCGCGAGCTTGTCCAGAGAGGTATATCTACAACCCGGTCAGAATATCTGTGCACCTCGCTGGAATGCGGCGCCTCTCCCGCTCTCTCTCTCTCCCGCCCCGCCCGTGATATGACGTCACGAGGTCAGGTGCACAGATATTGTGACCGGGTTGTAAATACCCTGTCGTAAATGGTCCCTTTAAACATGAGATCACTTGCAGGATCCCAGAAGTTTGCGAGCATGTCAAAGCTTGTCAGAAAGTGCATAATCCCCCAATTCACACCAAAGTTGGACCACATGGGCAATATGTTCCTGACGTGCGTCTCTCCATCTAAAAATACTGTTGTTATTTAATAAGTTAAGCAAAATATAATTGCACGATGATTATTTCGCATATTGAAAATCTAAAAGTAATTTTAACTTAACTTCATTAACGAGGTGAATTACATTTGTTCCTCTTAATTAAGCCAAATTGATTAATGAAGTCGTAATGTTAAATTTCAATGTCAATTTAATCATGACCTATTTGACTTGCCCGTGTCTCTCAAAAAATTATTGATGACAAGTTGATATATTTTAGAATGCAATGAAGTAAAAGTATTAAGTCATTTTCAGAAGCATTTTAAATATTTGGCACACACAGATATGTTACAAACATCTATGTTCATAATAAATGAATATAGAGGATCTAAACAAACCCCCGTATATTTAGTGGGGTGTATTTTAAACTCCCCTCATTCTCCATTAAGCACCCGTTTAGTGAATATGAAGTGGTAATTTTCGTTAGAGTCATGACTGCTAAACTGCTTTGCGGTACAAGCATAACCTAAAAAGTGTTTACAGAATAGAACCTGCCTACCTATCATACCTCAAACAATCAAACTACAACAATAATTATTACAGGTTGTTGTACTACTCGTTGTTTATGAGTAGTCCTCAGCTTTTTAATCGGTTCATAAAAGCTCTATACTAAATGAATTGGTTCTTGCAAACATAGCTAAATGTCACTGCTAATTGAATGACTACTGACCATTTCTAGTATACGATTATCTATTTCATTGCCGTGTTGAATAATTAAGCCGTATCTTTGTTTACTACTTTCATATTATATTATTTGTCAAGAAGAGTAAACATTTATAAAAACATATTCAGTTCAACTATGAGTACATATATCTCCTTTTCATAAGTACCTACTAACAGACAACACTCACCGTTTTCACAATAATGTTTAAATAATACGTCCAATTTTTCACTTAATTTTCATCTACATTTATTTAATAAGTTGTCTCACCTCCTACTCCGTTGGTTCGAAAAAGACGGCAATTTCCTCATTGAAGCATGTTGTCTTTGTCCAGTAATTGTCATTAGGGATCCGAACGCCGCCGGTCGTCGGTCTGGCCGAAGCCCGGCGACTGGTGACCGGCGACCGGCGAATGGTGGTGTCGGGAGCATTAATGTGCTAAATAAACAATTACACACGTAGCACTAGCTCGTGGAAAAAAATCGAGTCGAACGAAAGTCCTCCGTGGACTATTTTCTTTATTACTTACTCTGTTATAACTGCAAAATAGTTCAGATTGTTTCAGGAACAAACGTAATGACGTTTACCACAGTGACAGTTCACCGCAAAAGCGGTATTGTACTCGGTATGTACCGTACCTGCAATATTTTTGGAACATGTTTTGTTGCGATAGATATTTCATAACGAAAAAATTAAATACGTTTATAGTATTCTCAGAATTTTTTTTTCCGAAAATCAACCCCTAAGGGAGTGAAAACGGGGATCGTAAATTAATTAAAACTTTTTATTCCGTAGGTTTAAAAGCTTGAAACTTCTCATAATGTTCTGTTTGGTGATCATGAAACTTCAGATGCTTCCCAAAGCCACCTTGTTTTCTGCGGAAGTTATTATATTAATTGCATTCTTATTCCAATAGGTGAATAAACGTTTGAAAAACTTATAGATAGTCTCCAAATAAATAACATTATTTAAGTTAAAATGGAACTTTAATTAAAATCAAAATATAATACGTATATAAAAATTGCGTTGAACTGGGAACCTCCTCTTTTTTTTCGTCGGTTAATCTATACTAATAATAATATATAATATATATATATATATAATATATATATATATATATATATTATATATATATATATAATATATATATATATATATATAATATATATATATATAATAATAATATTATAAAGAGGAAAGATTTGATTGTTTGTTTGTTTGTTTGTTTGTTTGTTTGTTTGTTTGTATCGAATAGGCTCCTAAACTACTGAACCGATTCAAAAAATTCTTTTACCATTAGAATCCTACATTATCCTTGATGGACATAGGCTATATAGTATTTTCAAAAACGTTAGGGATCCGTATGAAAACTTCGAAAATGTAACCCAAAGTGTGAAAAAAAAATCCTAAAAAATATTTATATCGCGTTTGCTGCGAAAAGTATTGACAATAGAGCAAAGTAATGTACTACAGTTTTAAAGAAGACATCAATATCTACAAATAAATCAACAATACCATATGTCTAACTATTAGGGATCCGTATGAAAACTTCGATAATGTAACCCAACGTGTGATAAAAAATCCAAAAATATCTTTATATCGCGTATGCTGCGAAAATTATTGACAATAGAGCAAAGTAATGTACTACAGTTTTAAAGAGAACATCATCATCATCATCATCATCAATATATAAAGAGGAAAGATTTGATTGTTTGTTTGTTTGTTTGTTTGTTTGTTTGTTTGTATCGAATAGGCTCCTAAACTACTGAACCGATTCAAAAAAATCTTTTACCATTAGAATCCTACATTATCCCTGATGGACATAGGCTATATAGTATTTTCAAAAACGTTAGGGATCCGTATGAAAACTTCGAAAATGTAACCCAAAGTGTGAAAAAAAAATCCTAAAAAATATTTATATCGCGTTTGCTGCGAAAAGTATTGACAATAGAGCAAAGTAATGTACTACAGTTTTAAAGAAGACATCAATATCTACAAATAAGTCAACAATACCATATGTCTAACTATTAGGGATCCGTATGAAAACTTCGATAAAGTAACCCAACGTGTGATAAAAAAATCCAAGAAAATCTTTATATCGCGTATGCTGCGGAAATTATTGACAATAGAGCAAAGTAATGTACTACAGTTTTAAAGAGGACATCAATATCTACAAATAAGTCAACAATACCATTTGTCTAACTATTAGGGATCCGTATGAAAACTTCAATAATGTAACCCAAATGTGATAAAAAATCCAAAAAAATCTTTATATCGCGTATGCTGCGGAAATTATTGACAATAGAGCAAAGTAATGTACTACAGTTTTAAAGAGGACATCAATATCTACAAATAAGTCAACAATACCATATGTCTAACTATTAGGGATCCGTATGAAAACTTCGATAATGTAACCCAACGTGTGATAAAAAAATCCAAAAAAATCTTTTTATCGCGTATGCTGCGGAAATTATTGACAATAGAGCAAAATAATGTAGTACAGTTTTAAAGAGGACATCAATATCTACAAATAAAACAACAATACCATTTGTCTAACTATTAGGGTTCCGTATGAAAACTTCGATAATGTAACCCAAATGTGATAAAAAATCCAAAAAAATCTTTATATCGCGTATGCTGCGGAAATTATTGACAATAGAGCAAAGTAATGTACTACAGTTTTGAAGAGGACATCAATATCTACAAATAAGTCAACAATACCATATGTCTAACTATTAGGGATCCGTATGAAAACTTCGATAATGTAACCCAACGTGTGATAAAAAAATCCAAAAAATCTTTTTATCGCGTATGCTGCGGAAATTATTGACAATAGAGCAAAATAATGTAATACAGTTTTAAAGAGGACATCAATATCTACAAATAAATCAACAATACCATTTGTCTAACTATTAGGGATCCGTATGAAAACTTCGATAATGTAACCCATCGTGTGATAAAAAAACCAAAAAAATCTTTATATCGCGTATGCTGCGGAAATTATTGACAATAGAGCAAAGTGATGAACTGCAGTTTTAAAGATTACATCAATATTAACAAATAAGTCAGCAATACCATAATTATGTCCAACTATTACAGTTATGTCACAATAACTACTTTTTCATGTTAAAATATGCAATGGTAACGCCGCCTGTACAAACTAGGCCACATTATTCGTACCTGGGTATTAATCCTTATCCAAAAAATCACTTAATTTTCAAGGCCATATCAGTACCTGTAAATTACTTTTTAAATTATACCATTCCCAAATTACATACCATTCAAAAGTTATTATGAGTGTAATAAACTATAGGTACTAATATTATTACGAGGAAAGATGTTTGTATATTTGTATGGAATAAATACAAAAACTACTGGATATATTTCAAAAAATCGTTTACTTTTAGAATGTTACATTATCTCTGAGTAACATAAGACATATTTATTGTTTGAAAAAAATAGGGATTCCTATTAAAACTTCGATAATGTAACCTGGGTAAAAAAATACCCATAAAATCGTTATAATACGTTACTCCCGTGCGGAGCCGGGGCGGACTGCTAGTAATACAATAAATGTAACTCAAATATCTTCTCATGTATGAGTAAAATCATGTCCATCTTATATTCAGCGCTCGTTCGAAGCACGTCGTAAAACATCGGCGAAGGAGGTGCGAGATCTACATAATAAACAACACAGTTTTCTTACACTTTCACTGTTATCTAGGTAAGTGGATTAGTAAACGAGTAGTTTGATGCAACTTTACCTCGTACCTAGTACACTTTACAGCTTTTAACGTGACGGAGGCAAACTCTATCGCATCACTATTCAGTTGAGTTCTCCGATGAAGCGATTTACAACTAGGAAGAAAACTCTCACCAATTTATCTTTTTTCCGCCATTAAGAGTATTCTTGCAATCAGTGTTATCACTGCATCGGCCATAACTCAGTGAGAGCGATGGGCAGCGCTCGAAGGCGGCGATGGCGGAGGGCGGAGGACGGAGGACGGGCGAGGACGAGTGACCGCGGCAAAAACTAAATGACTCCTGCTTCTGATACTCCCAGGCCAGAGACTGTTCAGATACTGGACGAAATATTCTATTTGCACCGATCCTTTTATATTTACAAGCGTGTAACTCAAAATAAATTGCTTTACTTTTTGTATTTTGTATACCTAATGAAGAAAAGCAATACCTAAGAAGCCTTTAAAAAGATAAAATCTACAAAATACAAAAGCAGAGTTCTCTTTTTGACAATAAAATCAGCTTAACAATCAACAATTAAGTATAAAAAAATATTGGAACTCGGCAAACATAAAACAATGTATTTCAATTTGACAAAACTGGATTAAAATCGACTAATAATTTCAAAGTAAACAAACTAAATTATCTGTTTACACATTTTTGTCCAGTGGCAAAAGAGTTCGAGTACTAACTCGATCTGCTGATACGGTTACGGCGATCATTGACGATTTATTTTAATTAAGTTCACTGCAGTGCGGCTGCTGTCGACACTATGACCATTGACGCCAGGGATAAGGCATCACCAATTGACCATGACCACACCAATTAATACCACGTAATCAGAAAATGGTCAGCGACTATCAAACGTTTAACATACCCAGATTTGCCAACAGCATTTTGTTACAAAACATTTAGGTTCCGCTCTGTTATTATATTAGTTCTTGCACTAAACTAGTAGGTAGTTTAGTGCTAGAACTAATAATAATAACAAATTATATTATTATTTATATTGTCATTAGATAGACAGATAGATATCAGAGATTACTGCAAAAACTGTACCTACATTTTAATAACGTGAAGAGTAGAACGATCTAGAACAGTAATTCAGCTTTATCTTAGATCAAATAGCGATAGTTGCATTTCTCCCAAAAAAGTTGAAAAAAATGCAAAAAAAACGCTAACAAAAGCAAGCTTCTTAGCATGGTTTCTGACTGATTTTTAGGGTTTCGTACCCAAAGGGTAAAAACGGGACCCTATTACTAAGACTTCGCTGTCCGTCTGTCCGTCTGTCCGTCTGTCCGTCTGTCCGTCTGTCCGTCTGTCCGTCTGTCCGTCTGTCCGTCTGTCCGTCTGTCCGTCTGTCCATCTGTCCGTCTGTCCGTCTGTCCGTCTGTCCGTCTGTCCGTCTGTCCGTCTGTCCGTCTGTCCGTCTGTCCGTCTGTCTGTCACAGGGCTGGGCTCATCGAGTACATAGCCTAATAGACGCCTAATGGCTTCATTTCTTCAAACAAACAACTCTGTCAAGTCAGTGAGGTATGAGGTACGGGGAGAGTGAGAAAAAATGCATTCTGATTGGCCGATTCAAGATGACGTGATTTACTAGAGATGGGAAGTGTTGTCATGAGTTGTCGATAGCAGTCAGAGGCACGTCTAAATATTATATTTGGCACATACCCACATTTTGCAGTAGTTAGCAGTCCATACGTGACAGGTTGCAAGCCCATCGCCGCTTATAAAAATACTAACTACTGGTTTCCTCACGATGCGATGTTTTCTTTCACCGTTTTAAACACGTGTTTTTGATCTATATATATATGTATAAAAATCAATTGCTGTTCGTTAGTCTCGCTAAAACTCGAGAACGGCTAAACGGATTTATTTTATCTTGGTCTTGAAATGTTCGTGGAGGTCTATGTCTATCTCGTTCCCTTTTCTTTTTCCCATACAAAAGTTAAAAAAACGTAGAGTCCATTTGAGCTTTACGTCCATTTGGGAACGGGAACGGGAACGGGAACGGGAACGGGAACTTAAGACAACATTTGTTAATTCTAAAGCGATAATATTATAAATGCGAATAGCAAATAGGTTACTTCCATGTAGGTACAACGCGAGCGAAGCCGCGGACGGAAGCTAGTTGGCAATAAGTAGATTTACTAGTTAGGTCCAACTGTTGTTGTTACTACTATGTAGGTTTATCGATCATCAATTATTGAGTAGTGGTACAACACTATTGACTTTCGACAAGGAAAATAACCAGTGTAACTTGAGCTTGTGGTAATGGTTTTTTTAGCATAAACAGACGAGATGTGCACGGGTCAAGGAAGTGGTCGGTACTACTGCAGGTTTGACGCGCGGTATTTTTTATCGGCCGTATAAGCCTGATGTTTTGGATGACAGTGTTCGCCTTGCATGCGGTGTCTTCTGGGCTATGTAGTCGATGGCTGGGCTGTATCTCATAAACCGTGAAATTTTCACAGATTATGTATTTCTGTTGCTGCTATAACAACAAATGCTAAAAACAGAATAAAATAAATATTTAAAGGGGTATAATATATCACGTAATAATAAATGTGAAAATAATAAAACGTGATTTTCACATTCTAGCAAGCGCGAGTCCGACTCACACTTGGCCGAAGTGTGAGTCGGACTCACGCTCGAAGGGTTCCGTACTATTATCAAAACGGCAAAAAAATCACGTTTGCTGTACGGGAGTCCCACTTAAATATTTATTATATGCTGTTTTTAGAGAAATACATCATCTGTGAAAATTTCAAATGTCTAGCTATCACGATTCAGAATATACAGCCTGGTGACAGACAGACGGACAGTGGAGTCTTAATAGTTCTGTTTTTATTCTTTAGGTACGGAACCCAAAAACATAAAAAATAATTCATTACATACCTAGTACTTTTTTTATTAGGTACGAGTACTCAGGTATCTTTTTATAAATCAAGCTCAACACCGTCGAGCGAGAGTAAATCCTGAAAAGCGGGACAGAGCCAGTCCCGCGCGGGACAAGCACTTTGGGTAAAAAATCGGGACGTCTGGCAACGCTGGCTTTAAAATTAATAATATCTAGTTACCTAACTACGTAGTTAGCATTCCACACGTGACAGGTTGCAAGCCCGACGCCGCTCTCAAGAATTCTAACTGGTTTCCTCACTATTTTTTCCTTCACCGTTATAAACACGTGTTAAGGGGCTCCCAGTCGCTGATTGCTCTTTTTCGAAACGAAAAAAGAAATACTTCTGAACAAGCCACATCTCCTATTTTTATAAGTATATTACTTCAGGTTCCTACCTAGATTTCTATTAAGCTGAAAACATAATAGCAGAAACTTTTCACGATAAAGATATTATTTCAAAATGATACGTTTTAGAATTTATGATCGAAATATTTTATATACCTACTATTAAAATCAACTTGTGATTTATTGTTAAAGATAGGTAATATGTTGATCTAGATTTATATTAGAATAGATTTTTGATAAGTAATTATACATAATTTATATCATTAATTTATTCGAAAAGCTAAGGCGAACCACGCGCCGACGTGTGTTTGTCGTCATTGCAGCGGTCGGTAGGATTATTTATCGAAGTGATTAAAGATGGGTACATCTTTATTCACATATACTATACATTATAAAATAGGATATGTGGCTTGTTCACAAGTATTTATTTTTTCGTTTTGAACAAAAACAATCGTCGACTGGGAGCGCCTTAACGCGCTTATACATTTTTCGAACAAAAATATCCATTGATGCACGGTCGTGATTCGAACTCGAAATTAATAATATCTACCTAGGTACCTATTTACCTAACTACATGAATTCAATAATTTAATTTTAAACTTTTTAGTCGATTATGTAAAGTACCACCTACTTACCGATTTACTTTACCGTCAATTAGCACTGTGACATTGTCACTGTGATGCCTATTGAGGCATCACAGTGCTATTGTTGGTAAAGTGGCGCCACCTGCCCGCGCAATCTTAAACAATCTGAGTAAACATCTTTCATTGGTTTTTAAACTAAAAGAATAGCGTAGTAACATATTGTAGTAACATTAAATTAAACTAGATGGCGCTAGAAATTAAAAAATCACGTTTGTTGTATGGGAGCCTCCCTAAAATATTTATTTTATTCTGTTTTTAGTATTTGTTATTATAGCGGCAACAGAAATACATAATCTGTGAAATTTCAACTGCCTAGCTATCGCGGTTCATGAGATACAGCCTTGTGACAAACAGACGGACAGACGGACAGCGAAGTCTCAGTAATAGGGTCCCGTTTTTACCCTTTGGGTACGGAACCCTGAAAACTAAACTACTTAGAGTCGATTCTATTTAAGAGTCTGTATGTCTACTTTTAAATACAGTGAATGTAAAGCTTTTTAGCTATAAAGTTTTATTATAAAAAAAAAATTGAATTGAAAGAGCATCAATATTGCAACAGAAAAGCTAAAGTGAACTTGTGTGCAAACGACACCAGTGAAGCATCATAACTCCGCGCCTCATCGTCTTCATCGGCTTACGTTCACTCTTTGAGACATTCACATTTTCCGGACACATGAGGCTGTTTTAGATGGAACAAACTTGTTGAATTCTGCTATTTCGTAAACAGGTATTCGCAGCGTAATATTTAAGGAAATTAATAAAATGTTTCTTTAGTCTGATACTTTGAGCGGTTGTCGTAGTTCGTTTGTCAATTTTACAATATACCAAAACGAACATTATCAGATAGACACTCGTGTCTATATGACTACTGATTGTTGTAGGTAATATGATCAATGTTAATAATGACACTCAGTCATAGTACCTATGTTTTGAGGGTCATAGCTGTTGAGGTGTCTCGCGGGTGCGGCGCCCGTCGGCCAAGTTGGACAGTTAGCGCAACTTCCCAGATACACTTCACTTTTGTTTTTGTAGTTTTATTCGAGACGTTATCGCCTCTCGAGAGATGTCGCCAACTTTCCTACTGATTCTATTATTATTATTGTTCTTTAAGTTTGTAAAGCTTATGCATAAGTTTTGTTTCCATAAATGGAAATAAGAACACAATTTTATATCACAATTTGGTATTGATTACATTTTGTGTCAGGTGTGCTGGGAATTAAGTACGAGTATTATTTTAATCAAAAGATTCCAATTCAAACCGACAATAGTATTTAGTCAGTGTCAACAGAATGCGGCCACAAATCGCAAAACGCAACGTGTCAAGCCTCCGAAACGAAACGTAACTCAAATTAACGTGCGTCCATTATGTAAACATGTTCATTCAATATTTTGACAATGGGACATTTAATGCGGTTATGCTAAGGCTCCGTTTAAGGGTTAAATGCAATCAATGAAATTCATTAATGGTGTTAAATTAATCTACTCGAAATTCTTCAAGATAACAGCATCATTATTTCAATAATTCTAGTCACGTTAACTGGTCATATCCAAAGGTTTTATTAATCTTTGGCGCAGTAAATAGGTACATTCCGATCCCCAAATACTTGAATGTGTTCTCCTATCACCACGGCTAGGCCGCTGGGGAACAAAGCCGATTAGGCACACGTCGGACAGTCGTTGCGCTCCTCCTCCCGACACGTCACTCAGGCGCACATGGCTGCAATTTCAGCGCATGACTGATCTCTGCGATGCTAGATTTCTCCAAAATTATTTGTGTTCTAGGTCTGGCATAGACGATCATCTTTGTTTGCATTATGATATGCCCCTCGGCCAGCACTCATGTCGTTCGTTGGCGTTTGCATGTTTGTGTTTATTACGAATGTCGTTTGTTCCACCCGCTAGATGCTCAACCCAAGCAAGCACTCTGGCCATACACTACGAGTAAGACATCGGGTTACACATTTGTTAATGCGACACCATGCGATCTTTAAATTCAAGTAGCGCAACATAGAAAGTTGTATTTCTACTTTATATTCTATGGTCGGTCAATTGATTTATCCCTTTTTCACGCAGTAACGATCAGCGGATCGACATGAGTAATTATGAGTTATGCTACATTTTAGGTACCACGCGTGCAAAACCTCGGGCAAGAGCTAGTAAACTATTTGCACATAACTCGTCATTTTCGAACAATTTCCCTTTAAACTTGCATCATTCCGAATGTCAATAATCAAAAGTCACTTTTAATGAGGTAAACTTAAACTCACAATTATTATTGGGCTTTTGCAAGTTACGATACGTTTAAGCTACTTTGTCTGAACAAACGAGTGATGAGAGTGATGAGAATTCGAAATGCGTCTCAGAAGATATTACTTGGAAGGCAAATGTGCGAACGTGCGAACGTTGTGCTCGTCAAATAAAGGTACGTACAATAATTGACGCGGGACTAAAGAGAGAGATAACTAAAGCGGGACTAAAGAGAGCAGGCGATATGACAACGATAATGAGCCGGACCTTAAGCAGACGTGGGAATATACTAATGACAGTTTTCCGGGAGCCTTCACAGGCACGAGTCAAGAATTTAATGACAGTGTGACGAGCTCCTAACAAAGTTTCTGTCAAACTTCTCCGGACTAATTGTTTGTTTAAATTACCGATGTAGGAGCGCAAGTGACGTGCACTCGGCTTCAGTACAAAAATCCAACTGAACTCAACCGGGAACGGACTAAAATGGCGTGCATATGCCCGCGTGTTGATGTCCGTTTCCGTTCACAGACAAAAAAACTAACGACTAAGCTTATAGACTAAATATAAACAACCATAGACAATTATTTACAACTTAGACTAATAAGTACTATCGTACTCCCTACATACTCCCCCGATTAATCTGCTGTTGGACCCCACGCAAGATTAATCATTCAGGTGCTTTACGGGGTCGACCGCGTTTCCGTTTAGGTACGACCGGCTGACACTCCTCAGACTGTTCATCTCTGGCGTGATATCGCTTAAACTGTGATACATGATACTTGCCGACTATTTCGTCCTGTTTATGATGGTGAGCTAAAGTGTATGTAGTGGGGCTCACTTGGTCCACAATCACGTACGGCCCATCTTGCTTGGGCAGGAATTTCGCACTCAGACCCTTTTTAGCATTGCTCAACACGTGAGTTTTCAGGAGCACTAGATCGCCTACGGCAAAAGTATCACCTTCTTGGCGCTTGTTGTCCTTAGCAGCCTTCCTGATATCTTGTTGACGCTCTATAGACTCCTTACTCTCTGCAATGGCGTTGGCGAGTTTGCGGAGGTACGGCGTGATTTGGGGCACGTAGTTGACGGCGTTCGCTACTTCTCGTAAGTCCGAGCGGGTGTCGAGCGGGGAGCGCAACTCGCGCGCAAACGTCAAGTAGGCCGGCGTTCTCTCCGTCGACTTGCAAACTGCCGTGTTCATTGCGAAGCGGATGGCGGGCAGCGCTTCAGGCCATTCTCGGTGACGTCCCTCGACCAGGATAGCTAGCTGAGTCTTGATGTCTCGGTTCTTTCGCTCGACCGGATTCGCCTCTGGGTGGTAGAGCGGGATGAGGTTTTGCGTGACACCGAGCGCGGCCATCGCGTGTTTCATCACGTCGGCGACGAATTGAACGCCGTTGTCGGAAATGAGACGTCGCGGCACACCATAGCGTAGGAACACCTCGTCGATGAGTGCGCGCGCGCACGCTTCAGCCGTGGCATCCACCAGCGGGAACAGCTCCACCCACTTGCTAGCAGGGTCCTCCACCACCAAAATCCAACGCTCGCCAAGTTCACCGCGCGGCAAAGGTCCGAACAGGTCCACGGCGAGTACTTCGAAGCGCTGCGCGGGCACGGGTGTCTGTAAAAGGCCAGCGGGTTTTAAGTTAGATGGTTTGTACCTTTGACATTCTATGCAGGTCTTCAGATACTCCGTCACGTATCGGCGCATCCCGGGAAAGTAGTATCGCTGTGCGATGCGTTTTAGTGTCCGTTCGATGCCACCGTGTCCGGCCGTAGCCTTGTCGTGGCACTCGACCATAACTTCCTTTCTGAGTCTCTCTGGCATGACAAGTTGGGGTTCTTCGCTGTCCTCGTCATGAGCGTAACGGTATAGAACTCCTTGCGTCATGCAATAGCCCCTCTCGGCCCACCGAGTACTCGCTACCTCCTCTTCTCCTTCCAAATCTTTAATAATTTTCCCAACATCCGAATCGGCCAACTGCGCCTCTCTGAGCGCGGGTGCCTCCCAGCGCGGGGTCTCCACTACGACCGTACATATCCCACAAGCGGGGCGCGACTCATTCTCGCAAGGCGGACGACTCAAGGTATCGGCAATGACGTTGGCTTTACCTGGGGTATACTCCAAGTGGAGGTCGTACGCCTGTAGCTTCATGGCCCAGCGTACTAGGCGGCCAGTGGGCGACTTCAAGGTTAGCAGCCATTTGAGCGGTTGGTGATCGCTAGCGACGCGCACGCGGTGTCCATCGATGTACCCGCGGAACTTGTCGACGGCCCACACGACAGCGAGCGCCTCACGCTCGGTAGTGGAGTAGTTGCGCTCGGCGGGCGTAAGCAGGCGTGAAGCGTATTCGATGGGATGCTCGTCGGCGGGTGACTCCCCCTGGAGTAAAGCCGCTCCGAGAGCGTAGTTGCTGGCGTCGGTTCTGAGGATGAATTCAACATTGTAATTAGGTTGACTTAATATTGGTGCAGTAGTGAGCAATTCTTTGAGCCTCTTAAACGCCGTATCCTGCGCCTCTTCCCACCTCCAGGCTACATCCTTCTTGGTCAGTTGGGTGAGAGGTTGTGCAATTTTAGAGAAACTTGGCACAAACTTTCTGAACCACGAACAAGTTTGTAGGAAGCTCTTCAGGTGCTTCATTGAGTTAGGGACTCTCATGTTGCTAATTGCAGTAACCTTATCTGGGTCTGGGGATACTCCATCTCGAGTGATAATATGGCCGAGGTACTTGACACTAGTACGAACAAACATACACTTTGTCCTGTTAGCACGCAGCTTGAATATTCTCAACCGGTCAAAGACAGCCTGTAGTTCGGCCAGGTGTTTTGTGTAGCTACCCTCAGTGATTAAAATCAGGTCATCCAGATAGCATAGCAACGTCAGATCTTTCAATGTAGTGCCAGATTTGAATCGATCGATCAGTCTTTGGAAGGTTGCAGGAGCATTGCACATCCCAAATGGCATGACAGTGAAACGGTACACACCTAGTGGACAAGTAAATGCACTCTTGTCCCTATCCTTCTCAGCAAGCTTCACTTGCCAGTACCCTGATCGCAAGTCTATGGTGGACATGAAACAGTTCTTCTTAGTGTACTGCAATAGGTCATCGATCAGTGGAAGAGGATATGAATCAGTCTTGGTAATGGCATTCAACTTACGGTAGTCCACACAGAAACGGAACGTGCCATCTTTCTTAGGTACCAGTAGAGCCGGTGAAGCCCACGCAGACTCGCACTCCTCGATGACACCATCGCTCAGCATCTTGTTGATTTCTGCTTCCATAACAGCTCTCTTAGCAGGGGTGAGACGGTAAGGGGGTACAGCGATGGGCAGATGGTCTCCGGTGTCTAAATGGTGCTCAGCATACGGGGTGCATTCTCCTTTCTCGCTGAAAATATCATCATAGCACATTAGCAGATTTGCTAAAGAAACACGTTCATCTGCAGCGAGCATGCTCCCTTCATCTCCTCTTAGAAACTCAGCTGAGTAACATTCCACCGGCCTAGCGATAGCATCTTCACACTTGAGGTGATGAACAGTCTGAGGTGCGTTTGGTAAGTACCAAGTCATATCAGAAAAATTCAAAACTAACCCCGCTTGCGTTATGAAGTCAATTCCCAGCAAAGTATCATTATTAATAGCATAAGGCAGAATTACAAATGTCACCGGGATTGTAAGCTTTGTTTTATAAACACTAACATCAACATCAGCCAACTTAACAATTGTGTCTTGCATGCTGCCGTCTGCAAGCTTTATAAGCATGCTTGAAGAGCGGAAAGAAGTCCCTTGTTTGAGGAGGAGTGCATAAAGAGTACACCCAGCAATGCAACGTTTAGCAGCAGTATCAATCAAAGCCGTGCCATCAATACCATTTATCTGAATTTCAAGGATAGGACGGCTCATATCCTTTATATGCCCAGGTACCGATAAGCTACTTAAATCTAAGGCGTCATTCATGCACTTCACACAATATGAGTTATTTACAACGTCCCTACTTATACCTGACTTAGTGTCCCTATTGTTATCACACATAACGCACTGTGGACGCACATCACTCACAGAGTACTCACATGATTCCGCGGTCGAACTTACACGCGAAGGCACGGACGTCGGAGTAGCGGCGGCGAGGTCGCAAACCTCTATGGTCTGAACGCGCGCAGGCGCAGGCGCAGGGCAGGCCGGCGTCGGTGAGGACGCGGCGCGGCGAGCAGCGGCTGCGAGGCGACGGCGGCGGGCGCGGCCTCCAGAGGCGCGCGGGGGCGTAGCGTTGCTATCACGGGTATCAGGACACGCAGTTGTAGAGATAACCTCTTCCAGGTAGGCGCCGAGTGACGTTGGCGTTGACGTTTCTATCGCGCAAAATTTGACCGAACGACCGGGTGAATGAGCGGTTCGATCGACTGAACGGGGTCGCGAATGAAGTGATTGAGATACAGCGCCCTCTTTACTAGGGGAAACGGCCGAATTTCGCACTACGGGCGCAGGCGACAAAGTTCGAGCGAATCTGGAACTGCGGTTGTCGCGTTGTTGCCAGGCACGAACATTTCCGAAATTCGACGAAGGCTGTTGAGCGTCGTTTCGGTTGTTGTTGCTAGGCGTGTTCGTTTTCGAATTGCTCGAATTTGAAAATGGGCGCGAAAACGAACTGGCTGGATCGATGTTCTTTTTAGGTTCTTCTGGTTCCCGTCGACTTTCTTCGATCGCCCTACCTTTCTCTAACATCTTATCGAAGGTCTCGAACGTTGAGCGTTGCATGCGTTTCCTGAAGCTGCGGTGTAGGAGGCCGAATACCATGTCGAGTTGCACTTTTTCTGTTAGATCTCCCTCCGGTAGCTTGGCCAGGAGAGCCCGAGCGTTTGCCACGAATACGTCTACGCGTTCATTTTCTTCCTGCTCGCGCGCAAATAATCTTTTGTAGGTTTCATGCGGCGGCTTTCGTTGACCGAATGCGCATCGTAGTTTTTCAAGAGCGTCGGCCCAACTTGTAGTTGTTGTTTTCACTCCAACGTACCACACCGCGGCTTGGCCCTCAAGGAGGAGAGGCAGACCACGTAGCGCGTGATCGTCCCGCATGCCCACGCATTCCTTGTATATTTCGATGGCGTCTATGAACGCCTCCAAATCGTCAGCGTTTCGCGACGAGCCGTTGAAACGGGTAGTGCAGCCGGTGAAATTCGCAGGCAGCGTGCTGATGACGGTCGTTCCGGCAGCGTTGTTCAGGGTCGGCGATGGCAGCGAAGTCGCGTCGTCTGCTAGATGAACAGGGGACTGCGCCGGCGTCAGCGTCGGTGCCTCACTATTTGTAGTCGCACTCGACGCGATCAGGCGGTCCACACGTTCCAGAACTTGCATGTTTGCTTCGGCCTGCGTCCTCGCAAGCATGGCGAACATCGCAGAAAGCTGCTCCTGCGACAGCATCACACTGGCTAGAGAATTCGATTCCGGAGCGATGTTCGTGGCACTTCCGAACGACGCATTGTCGAAGTCATCATCGCGTCCTGATTTTCGGCTACGAGTTTTCGGCATTTTGTTTTTACGCACGTAGGTATTTTATTATTTATATAAGTCGTTAAACGTTTAGTGGGTGGGTTCTCACACAATAACGCGACGCGGAAAACTTAGCCAGTTTTCTATACGCGTGGCTTGTGTTGCCTCTAGTTGGCGCCAGTGTAGGAGCGCAAGTGACGTGCACTCGGCTTCAGTACAAAAATCCAACTGAACTCAACCGGGAACGGACTAAAATGGCGTGCATATGCCCGCGTGTTGATGTCCGTTTCCGTTCACAGACAAAAAAACTAACGACTAAGCTTATAGACTAAATATAAACAACCATAGACAATTATTTACAACTTAGACTAATAAGTACTATCGTACTCCCTACACCGAGCAATTACTCTAATTGTGGAACTTTTTGAATTTTAACTGGCGTTGTGTGCGTCTACTTGTGATGTAGCTGTTTGTGTATTTGTTGGCTGCCTTTTTTATGAAAAAGGGGAAATTAATTGCGGTCATCTTGCTCTTGCATCTTTTAATGAAACTAACCACCACAAATTACATTTGTGTTATAATTTCAAATAAAACACGATGTTAATCTGCAGTACAGATACAGACACATAGGTACCAAGTACTAGAACAAAAATAGTACATACTTACCATGAATTGTATGCTCAATTATCATAATAATAGCATGAATTTTATAACAAAAAAACACGAATTCGCAGTATTAATGTATGTACAATTATTATACTCTGTAGGTACATAGTACAGGTACATCCCAATCCGTATGCAATATTGACACGTCGGCCGCAAGCGAGTAATCCTGAAGCAATTATCCGCTGCCTGTGTGTGTATGATTACAGTACTGTGTATGATTGTACGCACTAGATTGTGTGTGTGTGCAGCTAAATGCCAACTGACAGTAAAATTCACAGAATATAATAACCATTACAAATAAATTACATACAAAACACATTTAAAAAAAAAAAGCACCACCTCTAAACATACCCTTACTATTATATTATATAATTATTTTTGCTCTACTTATTTATTAGACTTTTAGTTTGTGATATATACCTACTAGTAATAGCTGCAGAACTATTTGGTCTCAAATGCCAATGGCACTAGTAGTAACAAAACTAAAAAGTAAAGTAGTAATTACATTTTCTTAGTTTTAATTAGGTATTAGGTACAAACACTGATTATTTTATTAAGAATCTTGTTGTTAAGAATCTTAGGAAACAAAAAAATGAAAAGGTAAGCGGCTTACTCTCGCTAAAGCGGTATTATTATGATTTCCATCACTTCATCCCAGAAATTAGTGGTTCAGTTGCCATGTCGATGGCCGTTCAACGGAAAAGCTTATTGTTAATTGTGCGCTATCGAGGAAAACTCACCAGAACTGCCTCTTCACCACGTGATAATAAGCAATCTGAATTAACGCGTATATTATTAATGAGCCACTCAGTTTTTGGCGTTACCCTCTTCCCTTGGGCTAAGTCCGTTCTTTTCCGCCTAAATAATCCTGCTTTAGCTAAATCCAACCCGATCTGCCTCGTCCTTACTTCGTTCCTACTATTTTCTCCTCCTTGTTATGTCCCTGTGCTTGGGCCCATCCTGAATCCACCCCCTTGCCAACGGCAGCGGCCCACTGAATATTCATCCGCATCTTCCGCCGAGATGAATATAACATTACACCACAAAATCATATTTTCTCGCTGTCAAAATAACACATTACGATTGATTTATCTCCGCGAAGGAAATAATGCCGACTTACAAATACAGATCTCTCTCTCTCTCTCTCTCATAGGACAGGATATTATTTCTCGCTTCTTTTTAAACATTCAATGTGACTGTAAGTATACACTCGAACGTTCGCACTGTCGATTTTTTTCTTACATAATATTATTTTAATCAATTTTTATTTGACTTGGGCTTTATTACAATTTTTGTTTTCATTTGGTGAAAAACTTGTGTTCCTGTCCTATCAAAAAAAAAACAGAAAATTGCCTAAAATATTCATTGATTGGTTTCCAGTTTCAACCATTCTATTTTACTAATATAACTTACCTACCTATATTATTTTCCACAATCTAAATTTAATAAAGAGGACATTGAACTCGACCCAATAAAACAATCAGAGTAAAGTTTCTGAATCGATTAATCGGTAACTTAATATGTAACATAAATAGTTTAATTAATATCATAGAGTGGACAAACTTATTGAAACTTCCAAATAGTTGGTGAAATTACACCAATTGTATTATGTTATTGCCTAAATGGTGAATTGGGCTAAGGTTCACGATCGCGTGCTTCGATAACATGAAACAAAGGCAAACTGTGCCGTAGCGTCACTACCCAGTACTACTCGTACCTACCTACTACTACCTAATATAAGGTTGACACACACCCAGACTAACAGGCAACTCAAACTTTTCAAGTACAACTAATGTTTTTAGACGTTAACCAGCAACATAATAATTACTGATAAATCAATATAATAACAACATGATACATTATACAACATTATATTTAGATCATTTCGTAAGTTATTCACGTTTTTCAATTTTGATGAGTATATGTATATCTTCCAGCCTCTAGACGTCCTTCGATTGACATAGGGGACGCGTCACCGGATGTGGTAAATTTATGATAAATCAAATTCAGCTTTCATTATCGTGCGTGTTTCGATTTATCCAACTGCCACAGATACGGGAGCTTTGGTTTCACTGAAAGTGAAATTGCCTTGAATTTTATTTAGCGTGTTTACGGTGCATTGTGCCATTCGTGACCTGAAATGGAAGGTATGTCTGATGAAAAAATTCAAAACATTCAGCATTTTTACAATAAACTGGAAACAAAACTAACCGTAGACGTAGTCATGATACCCCGTAGCTTCGTAGTAAGTATCGTGTAGCAGTCATTGTCTTCTTTGCCTTGTGCTTTGTGCAAGTCGTAGCACCTTGCGGTTCGTAGCAACGGCGTAGCGGTAACGTAGCAGCGGCGTAGCGGTCAGTGTAAGTTTTCTCAACACTTACAAGTCGTAGAGCTCCGTAGCCCCATAAGGTCGAAGCACAACTTTCACCGCGAGAACATGAAACACGAATAGGTTTCATTTTGTTGGTAATAATAATACAATAGGTTTCAAGTTGGAGACGGAGCCTGTTAACTTTAGGAGATTGTTATTGCATGTTATTGTATGATTGCGCCGGCCCTTGTTTGTACCAGCTACCTACGCCAATTTATTTAGAGGGTACAAAGTATCCAGAACCAAGGTTCTGTTTAAGGATCCCGTTACAAAATCGTACCAAAACGTTTTATCCGGGTATGAATATAAACCACTTTCCCCGCATGAGTATAACCGAACAGCTCCGGTGGCTGGAGGTAGCCGCGCGGGGCTCGTTCCGCGTCCAATTTACAGTATAGGTATTTTTACAGCCCATGAAAAAAAAAACAAGTTATCCTTGTTTGTAGAACATGGCGAATTGTGGGATTTACGGCTCAGTTTTTTATATTTATGACCTGCTCCCTCCCTCCTACAACCCCCCCTTACGGGGTGACCGCGGCAAGTATCCGCGGGAATCGTTTTCAATCAGTCTGCGGCGATTCCGTGCGTGATGTTATTGAATGGGTGGCTCTCCTCTCTCACAGGTACCTACGTGTCTTCTTAGAACACCCTTATTCCACAAATATCAGCCCTTATAGAAAAACTGATGCTTTATACTGATTCAAGAAACATTACAAAATAAAGACCGTTATGCTGAATGTTAGGAACATTTATTATGTTTAGAATAAGGTTATTGAAATTTGATTCGTCATCAGATTAAAAGTGTTGCTTATGAAGTATTTCCAAGTTGAACCAAATATTATTATCCGAAATCCAAGGAACCACTCGAATCCTCCATTAATAATACTCCATTCATAATGCTCTCGACATTATTCATTAGCCGAGTAATGAATGTTCCAAATGAGGCGCCGCTAATCGCTCGCTCGAGATCGCTCCCACCACTGCCACCACTCATTTTATATTCGGCGGAGGGGGGTTAAATGGGGGGGAGGGGTTGGTATTGGTATTACAAACTATGAATAATAACAGCAATTAGGACTAACGATCGGGCCGCGCTGACCGCCGACATTTTTCTTCCAACTTTGAATTAATTCAGACGTCTTTCTTACTAAGGTACTTCAAATGAGCTATCGGTGTCGAATTGTTGGTGCGCGACGGTTGCGTGGCGGTTGCGTGGCGTTTCAGAAGGAACCTTCGCCACCGCAATAATAAAACTAGCTTCGCGATAATAAAAGGTCATGCCTCAAAAAGTAGGTTCCTTTCTTGATTCACGCCGCCCCGCAGCCGCTCCTGTCCCGGCGAAGCCTCTGAATGAAACTTTTTTATAGTCCGACCCACATTTTGTTTTGTTACCCCGACGCTACATTTTTACGTCTGTTGTATTATATTTCTGCTGGAATAAATAGGGAGAAATTGTAGCAACACGCCCATTACCTTCGACTATTTGCAAAACTTTTCAGACGACCGCTTTCCTTTTTTCCACGCAGCAACGCAGGCCACGTGCCATTTAGCCCTTTTAGGCTTTTTTGGCACATGGCTTTACGATTGTTGTATCCGGTAGCCAAATGTTGACTTGCTTTTCAAACCGTCATTTTTTAAAGGTTAAGGCAATACAATTTTAACATCAATATTTAACCACTTTGTGTTTTGCTTAACTTACATGATTTATATTAGAGAAGTTCGACGACCTATTCGATCTATCTACTCGTTTAGACGTTTCGAGAAAATATAGTTATAAAGTTATATTGAAGAACAGAATAATATCCCTACGTTTAGACTTTAGAGGAATGGTACTCTTAGACTGCAGTGTGCAGTGTTGTGTGCTTAGAGTGCAGAGGGGATGAAGGGGAGAGGGTAAAAGTGCTCTTTGTTGCCGAACTTGACCAAAATGGAACATTCCAGTTTCGATCTTGAAATGTGGGCTATTGACTTTCTGATATTTGTTTGGAAATTTTCTATAGCAATATTCATTGGTTTGTTGAAAAAAGTTTAATGTTTTTAAGCTAATATATAAGCTAAACTATTTCCCTGTAGTCTCCATAAATATTTAGGAATACCTCATTCTGCTGACCTACTTGCAAGAAAAGTCGAATTTTAAACAATCATTATTTACATAATGTTTATCTAAACTCGAGCTTTTTGTGATTTTCAATTTACTTACTAAACTCATAAGAATACTAGCTTCTACTCACGGCTTCACACGCGTGTTACCCTTCACACGTGTGTTTATGTAAATCTATAGACGGAGTGTCCCAAAACATAGTGTCAAACGGAAGTCTAGTGGTAGAGCACCGTTAGAGGTAACTCAATGTCACACGACATCAAACGTTCGTTTCGTGGGATTAAGATATCGGTAATTAAATGTTTAATTCAAAATTTAAATTCTCAATAGTTAAATAGATCAAAACTTTAATCTTAAAACTACTAATCATACTATAATAAATACATAGATGCTGAAACTTGAGAGAAACTTTTCTATTTTTATAATTCGGTTAAAAATATAAACTGAATGACACTAACAACTTACTTACTTATTATCAAAGTCAGCAATTTGTTTTCTTTGAAAGTAGTCTATCTGCCTACTTTAGAGAAACACTTGGAAGTACTCGTAACTTGAGATGTCTCGCAAATTCGCGACAAATATGAACAAAAAGCGTAACATTGATCCGGAGGATCTTGGAGCGAGCGGAAACAATCCAAGAGCCGGTTCTGGATTTGCGAACCACTACCTTACCACCACTTTCTGATGCTATCAAGCAGCTTGCGAGTCTGCGAATGGTTTGCTATCTTTCTTTGAATTGTGACTTCGTTCACATAACATATTCATTTGATTATTGAACAGATGTGCGTTAATTGTTATTAGTCAGTAAAGTGATGACTTTAATCATTATCTCGCTAGGTATTCCATATTTTTAGAATGTGCTAAGAAAATATCGAAGACTTCGATTGAGTCCATGTAGAACCACTAGAACAGCTACAAACAACGTCTACAATTATTCTCTAACCGTTTTTTAACACATTCAGTTTCTACTTTTAGTTATGTGAAACTTATATTCTTATGATGCGTGCGAAGCCGCAGACATAACTAAGAAAATTCAAAATAAGATTTTTATTGTCAAAAAAGCTAAACACACTGCAAGGTATTTTGTTTTAATATTTATTATCCTACTAGCAGTCCGCTCCGGCGTCGCACGGGTGTAATGATGATTTTATGGGTATTTTTTTATACTTTGATAATCTCCTTTAAGGATTTCCAAAAAATAAATGATAAACGCATTTTTATTTAGTAACAAATAGTTCGCATACCATTTTTTGGCTTTCTACTTTGCACACTACGGAAAGTCTAATACATAATTTTACCCCTTCTTTTAAGGATATGGGGGCAGATTTCCAAAAAAAATGTATGCACGTATTGTTTGTTAGCTACAGAGTTCGCATACCAAGTTTTATCTTTCGGCATTGAAAATTGCGGAATGCTCCATACAAACTTTCACCCCCTATTTTAGGGGGGTGGGGGAATAGAAAGAGACAAAAAGTAGCCTATGTCATTCTCCAGCCCTTCAAATATCTCCACGTAAAAAATCACACCAATCCGTTGCGTTTTGACGTGAAAGACGGACAAACAAACACACAAACACACTTTCACATAATATAAGTATGGATTCCGGACGAAGACAACTTTAAAAACACAAAAATCATAAAAATTGGTTGTTCTTCGAGTTATAAATAGTGTAAGTAACACGACTTTATTTTATATATATGTAATATATAAAAGTTGTTCACAGATTAAAGGTATACCTACTGTGTTGTGTATTATAAGTTAGTATTGTACAGTAGAGGTTGGGGTGTATTATTGTACTCGTACCCTGATCGTATTATTGCAAGAAGGCGACGGTGGCGGTGGCGGCGTCACCTGCAACCATCTACCAAATATCGAGCACCAGTTGGAAATCTCGATGGATGGTATCGATGATCGTTTATCCAGTGAATTGCAGGATTTCTTTTCATGTTTTCCTTTTCAGAATGGCTTTCTTATTTTGCTACCGAGAATTCTAGATTTTATTTTGTTTGCTTCTTTGATCGAGTTTTTTGCTCCTAAACCACTGTTCCTCAGATTTTACTCATGTGACTTATTTAGTCAAAAAAGGGCAATTTGGTTTACTCGTAGTTTACTTTAATATTCGTGTTGTGGACAAACCAGACATTACTTTGCAAGTTTGAGTATGTGCGAGTATTATTGGTGTTATGTTTTAGCAAATAATCAATGTGTTCACTTTAAAGCATGTTCAAAAAAATCATCCCTTGTGATTTTTAACGTACTAATGTCGACTAAATATATCAATCATCGGGAATAGTGTAGGTAATCTGTAGTTTTGAATCTAGTAAATACTCGGACTGAAATTTTAGTTACATTTTTTTTAGTTACATTATGGTCAAAATTATGTACATGGACAAGTAAAATGTTAAATAAATAGAAAAATTAAATCGCCTCGATCGAGAGCATGAATATAACATACGTAATAGTTAGTGAATTCAAATGTGATCTAACTGCGCCACCGCCGCTCGCCTACAAGTGCGAGCCCGCGGCTCCGCCCGCCCGTCTGGCGCTACGCCCAAACATATCATTTTAATATTTAAACTTCGATTCGAATTGGACTAAAAAATATCTTGCGATAAATTTTCCTGTTCGGGCATGAATAGTTCGCATCGCTGGCGCCAAGGGAAACTCTCATTCGAACTGGAAAAGAAATATTGTAAAGAGAATCCGTTTTAGAGCACCGTTGCCTCCCTGAGGCCCCGCAGGTGCAATATCGCCCTTATTGTCAGCCGCATAAGGTCTACGCAGGGCGTTGCGAGTGTGGAAATATTGCGGAGGTTACGCAAGGCCGCAGAGGCAGTCGGCACACACGCCGCCTCCGCTCCGTGTAAACTTCAACAATGTGACGGAAATAAATTTTATTTGTATCTGCTCAGCGCCCGCTGCACTCGCTGCTTAAAATCTCATTTTCTGTACATTTGAGAGATTAAACTTGCCCTGCAATATGAAGCAGAGTGGAACGCACCGAGAATATCAATAATATATAGAATGCGAGTATTGGTGAGTGTAGTGTAGAGAGTTGAAGGCAGTTTCACTCTGGTTTGCAACTGGGAGAGAAAATTGCATTTTATCTACATCTCAATTTGCTCCTACTAAAGGAAATGCAGCGATACAACGAGCTGATCACAATGATTATTAATTGTGCACTGATAAAGTGCGATTGTCATGACATGATGACATTGAATAAGGTTGCTGTTGCTAGCCGTTAGTAAGTACTGAATCAATATAATTAGTGATTACTCGTATGTACTGGTGTGCCCCGATACTAATGTCTTCAGCCGCGACAGCCGGAGTTAATGATAGCTATGATAATAGCACACCGTGGTTGGAAACAGCGGTATCCTAATTTCAATTTAATTACTCGCCGATGAATTATTCCTGAAACGTTGGAAACCGAACCGAGGACACAGAATAACTAATAATTATTGCGGCAAAAAGCAAAATACTGGTTACTTTTATACATTCCATAACATCGCTCGGTTAAGTATTGCAAATTGTTTTATTTACAATGCAAACTGCAGCGATTATTAAAAACTTCTTCAGCTGCCTCGAGATAGATTGTAACAATTTTCATTTTAAACAGATGTTAATTATTAATGCCATTTATGGAGAGTGATGATCGCACATCGGCCTATATGTGCGGTGCGTATGCTTCTACGAGTATAGTATAGACTAACTGAAATACTGATCATCTCATAAAGTCAGCATGTCAGTGTGTGCACACATACCAAGCTAAATAAATAAACACCACGTAACAGATCAGTCACATAAATAATCCTAACCCCACATTACGATTATGTATCGTGGGAATCGAAAAACTACTTATAATATCATACAAACATTTGTTTAATCTTGCTTAGCACCCCACCGAGGATGTTAAACGTTCACAAGATCGATATCTTGAGTGTTTCTTATTGTAGCGTCTCAATTAGTGTTTGTCGCCGCCACAATCGTATCCAAAGAGCGCGCCCTAAAATGAATAAAATATATTCAGTTTGGTCGCCTGTCCTTGAAATCAGCGCATCTGAATAAAACATGCGCTGCAGAGTTGTGAGATGCTTAAACAGCACATTAGGCACATGTTGGAGTCTGGTGCGTCGTAAGGCTTTTCTTATAATCTGGCATCGGTTGTATGATTACTGATTAGTACAACTGTACTTAATTATATTAAGTTTTTATTTTATATATTTTTGAAATCAAGCTTTTTTTAAATTCTAGAGCTCTAGTACTCGTCAAAACAAATCCAACGAGCTTAAACACGACGTAGTTATGTTATATAATTTTATATTGTCATTGGAGATTGATCAGTATGCAAAGTTTTATCTCAATCAGACTATATTTTTTTTTTTTTTTTTTTTTGGTGGACATTTTACACATCGCCATCTAGCCCCAAACTAAGCAAAGCTTGTACTATGGGAACTAGATAACTGATAGAATACTTATATACTTTTTTTTTGTTAATACATACATATGATACATACTAACACCCAGACACAGAGCAAACATCTATGTTCATCACACAAATATTTGCTTTGGGTGGGGATCGAACCCACAACCTACAGCGCTGAAGGCAGAGTTACTACCAACTGAGCTGTGAGCCTGTCGTATACTGAAGAGTTCCGTTGTTCACAGCTCCTGACTCCATCTTCATATCACTGTTACCATATTATTGCATGGTCACCGAAGTTGACATGAGTTGAGTATGCCAAATTACAGCTCAATCGGTTGAAGATAACTGCTTCAAAATTGAGTTGCAATATTCCACCTGTGTTTAACAAACATAGTTGAATCCATACTTATATGGATAAAGATGGATAAAGTTACTTATATGGTGAAAGTGTGTTTGTCCGTTTTTCACGGCAAAACGGAGCAACGGATTGGTGTGATTTTTTTATGTGGAGATAGTTGAAGGGGTGGAAAGTTACATAGGCTACTTTTTATGTCTTTCTATTCCCCCACCCTCCAATATCCTCCAATATACTCGTACGAGTAGGTTGTGGAAGTTTGTATGGAGAATTCCGCAATTTCAAGGTTCAAACTTGGTATGTGGATTAACGAACAATCATCATGCATCATTTTTTTTATGGAAATCTGTCCCAATTTCCTTAAAAGAGGGGGTAAAATTTTGTATTGGACTTTTCGTAGTGTTCAAGGTTCAAGGAAAGCCAAAAATTCAACAATTCTAAATAACGAACAGACCGAATGTCCTGCAAAACCCATCCAGGCTTCGCTCATACGAAGCTTAATATCTAACGTACTCCCTTCAGGGATACGAGCCGTAAAGATATGGTAAGGTTGTATCATTATTCAGCCTAATAGCGTTCGGGTAGGGGTAGGTAGAAGCGCAGGCCGACGCTACGGAACTCCCTCATTTCCCGCGACACTGCCACCACCAAACTCACCACTTCATTTACATTTTATTAAGTCTCGCAGCAGCAGAGCGATGCCGATGGCGAAACTAAAACTAAAAATGCTCGCATGGGAATGGTCAATTATACTTATATTTAATGCCTTTTTGTAGTAACTGCATATTTTGAGCAACAACAAAATTCAGAAAATTCAACGCTTTGTTAGGTTTCATTGTGTTCCGGGAATGTCTGAAAGTAAATTGGTCCGAGATCCGAGCTACCGAGCTATGCGCTCACTACGCGTTCACGTTAGTTAGGGCCGGTTAGTTATTGTCATTGGATAATTGGGACACCTCATACGGCTGTAGATACAGTTGCCTTCATTTGTTCGAGGGTTGCGATTTGCCGACAGTGCTCGTTAGCAGCTAGCAGATGACGAGATTTCTATTGCGTTTATGATATTCGGCAAAAGGAAGACCTATTTGATAACTCTCTCATCTGGCTTGGGCTTCAATGCCATGAAAACTGACCCGCGCACATATGGAGTGGAGAAATGGCATTCTTAAGTCGCGATCATAAAATTGACCGCTGAAGTTTTGATCACCCACTTCATTTCCTTGAATAGAGCGATGAATAGATGTCCTGCAATTACATTACGAAAGTATCAATCTCTTGAAATATATACGCAACTTTACGTAGCGAACTGTGCTTAGCCTTTACCACCGGATCTGTGTGATATCACAAACAAAACTGATATTATAAAGCACTTTCCAAAGGGTGTCCACAAAATGTTTACCTAATTCATTTGTTGGTATTCTTTACAATAGCCTCACAATCATTCACCTCAGTCTGATTTACTTTTACCATTTACCCGTGATAAATGCAGAACAGATTCCCAGTTTCAGAACAGTTTTGTAATACTGATTGGTATCAATACTGATTTTGCTGGCCAGCCTTGTCTTTGAAGGTAGTTTATTACAAATTAAACTATTTTGAATTATTTAAATAAAAAACATAAAGCTTACGACAATTCATACATACAAAGATTACCTATGTGGTTGTGGCAATAATACTGTGGTAGAGGCAGACCGCTTTACAATTTCAACTTCTTGTAAGTTCTCGTACGTATTGTTTGAGGTCACTTCAATTACTTTTGCTATTTCAATCTCAACAGCTGCAAGCTTATTTCACTATTTTAGAGTTTATTTTAACTACTTGTATGTCTGCTCTTGAAGCGATTCAATGGCTTGTTTTTATTGGAAAAGTTATAATGTAAAAAGTACAGCAAACACAAATTATTATTATACGAGAATACAAATTAATATTCATGGTACATAAGGAGGAGTACATAATAAGTACAGGTTAAGTAGTTATCTGCTTTTAAATTGCTAAGAATGGGTGACATCGGCCGAATCATCAACAGAATGTGTAAATTAAAGCTTTTATTTTAAATACCGGTTTTTGAAGCGCAATGTTTGACGCTTGCCTTTAGATTTTCCTCCTTTATATTTATTAAGAGATCCTCATACCAGCTTCTAGCATCTAGAGTTATCTTAAACTATAGATTTAAATGTTATATTATTTTCGAAAAGAAAATAAAGTATCAGTAAACCGCGAAGGTGAAACTTTATGAGTGGCTCAAAATATCGCTGAAGTAAAGTGTCTTCGATGTTTTATTTATTGGTATCTACAGATGTAAGGATTGAAGGTTATCCTTCGTAGAATTCAATTGAGTCTTGAACCTGCTTATGCTGAGGTAGGTACCAACCTACCTAGCATGTATCTATCTGTCTGTATCCAGCTCAAGGGGAGTTGATACCTATTCACGGAGTAAGTCTCGTTTCCATTCGTTTTCTTTGTTTTTCCCAAATATAGTTTACATCTATTGTCTGTATATAAATATTTTTTTCTTGTTTCCTTCATCTCAAGGATGAGCTATTCATCATATTTTGAGTTTAAGTACGACTTATATTTATTAGGTTTAGAAGTAGTTCCGAATGACTGATTGACTTACTAACATAAATATATATACGACACACAGCCTTTGCCGCTGTTCGTAGAGTGATGAAAGATTGAAAGCTAGAGCAGCGTAACTCGTTAGAGTTTCATCTTTGATAAAAAGTGTGATGTTGCTTTGGCCTTCTTTTACGTAACAGTGCAGTGGAGCAATGGATTGACGTGCTTGTGCATAGAGATAGTTAACATGTAAGAGAACGACATAGGCTACATTTTTTTAACCTGGTAGGTAACCCGCGTGCTAAGTCGCAGGCGGAAGTTAGTATCTAATAATTTTGGACATTTGTAAGAACTTCCGTATAAAATATATTTTATAAATTATTGGTATGTTTCTTTGTTTGTCATGTACCAATCGTTTATGACATAAATCGCTTTTATCTCTAATTAGATCGGGCTTTTTTTATTAATAAAACAAACAAAATTATGATTCATGAAATGTACTACTTAATGTTTCTATAGGTTCCCTCGAATCAAATGTTCGTAACTGACTTTATTTTCATTATTGTATGCTGTTTATGATTTCTCAGAAATATCTCCCAAATAACTCGTTACGCACATAATGACCAGTAATTAACACTCTCCAATAATATAATAAGCTCTCTCTCTGACTGAAGCTGAAGCCGCCTCCGCCTTCGCCTTCGATCCGTGTTTAAGGGCAATAATGTTAGATTGGCCGCTGTTCCTATTAATATGCTACGATTAAATTAGCTCTGAGCTAATAATCTGCTTATACTCGTATGAGCGAGTGCGAGTGCGTTCTCCAAGTGCAAGACAATTCCAAGAAAACTATTATAATTAAGAATGGCTCACATTTGATACATGGACATGGAACGTATCGAACAAATCTAACTATTTTCTCCGGATTGTTAAAAATAAACAAGTATTAAGCAAAGCTACTCGTATGTTACGATTATATGGGATTTAGATAACTGATATAATACTAAAATACTTTTTTAACTACATTACTTATGATACGAATACATTATTACACCCAAATACAAAACAAACAATGATAGTAACACAACAAAAGATAATGTCCTTTGCAAAAGTTAGAGGATAGAGAGAAGAATCCGGTCTCTCAAAATTACAAGCAGTACATAATTCGTGTAGGTAAACGGTCTGCTTAGCAGTAATCCAGTGTGCAGCGTCCGTTAATGGCACCCGGCCGGAAGGGGGTAGAAAAAGGGATGAGGCAGGGGGTAGGGGGTTGAAGCGAGTGTTTGCGCGGGGCCTATTAAGACGTAGCGTGGAGCGAGGCGCCGCCGCGCCGTTGCGCCTCGTGTGTGCGCGGCTTTATTCATTATCCACTTTATTATCGCGCGCAGTGTGTTGTGTTGTGTTACGGCTTGCAACGGCTCAGCGACGCCACAACGGCGCAGCCCTTGCCACCGGGGGCAACCATCTTCAGACCATGCCCACACAGCTTTTACTATTCACCTGGACTTAGCTTTTATAAGTTAAAATTACCGCTCGGTTTATATTCGGTCGTTTTCATTTTATGAACAGAAAAGTTTTAAACAGTTTCATGGAATTTATATGAGAGATGAATCTTCTGCGGACTGTTAATTCTCAAAATTGGTTATTACTTGTCTTTTCTTTACTGTATT
Organism: Hydriomena furcata; assembly: GCA_912999785.1. Lineage (NCBI taxonomy): Eukaryota > Metazoa > Arthropoda > Insecta > Lepidoptera > Geometridae > Hydriomena > Hydriomena furcata. Next base: position 62,479 of record OU538834.1, on the reverse strand, counting down.
GTTAGCTGTTAGTCTTATTAGGAGAATGGTGTACAGTACATACACTGCGATTGATATATAGTACAATCAAAAATAAACGTAATGATAGGTGTTATTCATCCATAAAAATAAGATTAGAGACATTCTACAAAGTCCCTGACTGCTGAAACATTGACTTATTCTATATTTTCACAATTTATTAAATGTACGAGACAGGTAGGTATAGAATAGGTATGCTGAAGGTAGAAGGAGGTATGCTGAATAAAAAGATCCGTTAGATTATGCATGAGGAAGTTTAAGATATATTATCGATGGCGAGAGGTTTCATAACATGACGCGGTTGTTAATATCCTGGATTAGAGCGACAAGGTGGCGTCTAAGTGACGACTACGGAACGACAGTGAACCGACCGACAAGTACAAGAGATACATTTATGCAATAGTTGCAAATATAATTAGTACCAAATGATAAAAACCCAGCAGTTAGAGATCCACTTTGCCGCAAAAAAAACTTAATGAGGTGTCTGATGTGTGTGTGCGTGACATTTCCATCATTAGCGTTCATTATTTAAGCGTTCGAGGCGCAGTTTGCTTTTAGCGTAGATACTAAATGATTTTGTCCCTATTTCTGAAAGTATACTAAAATGACGATCCTTTATTTATTCAGATGTTTTATCTACATACTACAGCAAATTGCATCTTAATCCGTTTTGTCGTATCCTTATAATATTATAATATCCTTATAACCGTAAGTATCTTTAAGCCACTAGACATTTAGGTGGATTAAAAACTTCTACAAGTTCATACGAACATCCTATCCTAATCCTAATAATATTATAAATGCGAAAGTTTGTGATAAGGCTGCTATGTTTGTTCCCTAATCAAAAATAAACGACAAAACGGATTAAGATGAAATTTGCTGTAGTATGTAGATAAAACATCTGAATAAATAAAGGAGGAATTTATAATCCGAAAAACAACCCCTGAATCATAAAAAAACGCAAAAAGGATGATTTTAGTATAGATGGCGTTGATGTGCAACAAATCTGATATTACAAACTAAAAACATTAAGTCGTCATAGCAACGCAGTTTTGACTATTGAATGCTACGCATTTTATCAGTACAAGGTATTTTATTATGTGATTATTACAAAAAAAATAGACAGAACAACGTTTGTCACGGGTCGGCTAGTATACTTAATAATAATTATATATCACTGTGCTATACATGTCTTCGTGTTAAACAGAGTTAATATCGTTTTCACAGATAATATTAAATAATTAGTGGTCAGCGATCATGTAAACAATGCTTATGATTATAATTACCTTTAACGTGAAGCAATGCCTTTGTAATGAACGTATAGCTGTATGATTTATGCGGGTTCGATTTACAACATGTCGAATATCTGAAGCGAGTTCAGAACCCAACACAACATACAGACTACGTAAAAGGTTACATAAGTCCTTTTATGGAAAAAAGTATTGGATTATTTGAGTGGAACATATAATCTGATACAAATCAATAATTGAGATATTCTAGATGGATAAACGAATAAGCGATAATTAATATCAAGCTACAAGTATGAACTTGTAAATAATAGTAATACCTATTATGAATAGAAAAGCGAACAAGTACAACATGAACAGGAGTAGTTACTTCCATGTTCTGCCTGTTCCGATTGTCATAATAAATGCCATAATACACAGCGAAACGAGCAATATTTGTTCGGTATAATGTTCGCATTAATATCTCGCGAGCAACACATGATTTATGCCGAAGCGTTGCAAATTAAAGCGAACAGCGTCAGCGGCAATGTGCTACAAGCATGCGATCATCGTGATCTTACGCCAAATTATCTGCTAACTCGAATATAAACCCTATCACGAAAGTACAGAGTAGAAACTTGCTTACATAATTCGCGCTTGTCACTCTCAATTTCTTGCGGCGGTTCGTCAAAAGAGGAATGTAGTTGAATGCTAACAACCGGCATGTGAGCCAAGCGACACACGACACACGACACACGACACACGAAGCGCCGGATGGAGACGGCGCCTTAAGTACCTCCGACAAGGACTGCTTCATTTGCATCCCAGAACCACCTTTGTGACTGTTTTTGGCAGTTTTGCCTTCTTTATTTACTCACATTCGTCAAACACGTTCTGGGGAGTTTGGCTTTGTATGAGCACTTCTTGCTCGGTTCATTTGTAGAGCTGTCATTTTTAGGGTTCCGTACCCAAAAGGTAAAAACGGGACCCTATTACTAAGACTTCGCTGTCTGTCTGTCCGTCTGTCGATACCCCAAAGTATGTATCTTCGATTAAAGAAAGGCGATCTCGAGATAAACTCAAGAAAACGGAATAAAATCATGAACAGGCGTTACTTCGTAGCCCTTAGAAATCGTTTGTTCGCATCATCATCTATTTAAACACTGCAGAATGTGAATAAGCATGTGCCAAATGTAATTTTTGGACATGACTCTAACTATCCCTTTACTTTATTACTCTATATGGATGTCTACCGTACTTAAGAATCACAATCGCGATCCTATTTCATTTTTAGGGTTCCGTACCCAAAGGGTAAAAACGGGACCCTATTACTAAGACTTCGCTGTCCGTCTATCTGTCCGTCTGTCTGTCCGTCTGTCTGTCTGTCACAGGGCTGTATCTCATGAACCGTGATAGCTAGACAGTTGAAATTTTCACAGATTATGTATTTCTGTTGCTGCTATAACAACAAATACTAAAAACAGAATAAAATAAATATTTATCTACACTAATGTTGTAACATTCTACTTATGTTTCCAATACTTGACTTATAATTACTACTGTTATAGCGCAGACAACAAAACACTCAATTTAAGCAATTTCACATGATGGTATAATATCCACATCGATATCGTAAAATCTCATTATAACATCAATAAAACGCGACCAATTAACCTGGCGAGCCTTATGTCAAAATCCTCATACAAGATGTATAAAATTTTGATATTAGGCTGGCTTTTGAAAATAGTTGGGTTATACGTGAAACTACTAAACTTACATACACAAAACTCTTTGGTAAGATCTTGTGCCAATTAAATAAAAAAAAGAACAGCGCGCGCTCGCTCCTGATTGGCCCTGCGCGCGCAGCTGCGCTCTTCTTATTGGTTAGATTTTAATGGCGGCAAGTTCACTGTGACAATACACGTACGCGTGAATTTAATGTTTCGCAATGTCTTTTACTCTTGTTGTTTGATTAATTGCATTAGTGAAGATAAAGTAGTGTATGCAACTGCATATAACACGGGTATTAAAACACTCGTTACTATTATGAAACTCGCTGCGCTCGTTTCATAAACTCATACTCGTGTTTTAATACCCTTCCTTATATGACAGTTGCATAAACTACTATTAAGTGGGTGTGATAAAATAAATATTTAAGTGGACAAACGTGTTTTTTTGCCGTTTTTAATAGATGATGGTACGGAACACTTCGTGCGCGAGTCCTACTCGCACTTGTTATTAGATTACAAGATTACTACAAATAAGTTAAATTACAAAGAAGATTCTTGAACAATTAAATTTACCTTCCATGATAATTTTACCTTTTATGAGTTTTATCCCGAGATCACTTGTCTTAGTGTAATTTGCACCCAATTCCACTGTCACAGAAGAGCGCAAACGAGATAACCTGCACAGAGTAATACGAGTAAGTACCTTCCAGAGAGCTCTCTTCTACAATATTACAGACAAACTACCCCTTTACTTGTATGTACAGGAGATACGAGTAGTAGAGTCCACTTTGGAGTAACAAGACTCTAGTACATAGAAATGTTTGGGATACTGAGCTTGAGAAAAATATAATAATCTAAATTAGTAACAGGTGTAGTTTAGATCAAGGACCTTAGGCGCGACTTTAAGTGCGACAAGGATCAAGTAGCAATATTGCGAGTGTCCGAGATTTTACGCTACAATAACACACACATGCATATGCATAACCAGATTTAGGAAGATAACTGAATTCATTAATAAAATAATAAATAATAAATAAATATTGGCGGACTTTACACAACGCCATCTAGCCCCAAACTAAGCAAAGCTTGTACAATGGGAACAAACATCTATGTTTATCACACATCTATGTTTTTTTGTTTGCCCTGGGTGGGAATTGAACCCACAACCTACAGCACAGAAGGCAGAGTTACTACAAACTGAGCTGTGAGGCCAGTCAACGCACGCAGAACGCAGGATGTTGTCGACGCAGGATTCCATGATGTGTTATCATGACATGTCATCTATAGGTGTTTATTATGTGTATATTGCGAATATTATGAGGTGTCTTAAACATCGTCCAATAACCTTTTTCAAAGTTTTAAGAAACTTGGCCCTATATTGGCCGCGTACTATTTAGGTTGAAAGTAACCGATTCTTATTTTAAAGTGGCATAATAGGACGGCAATTGCAAATTGCAAAGGTCTGTACTATAACACAGAACCAATTTGGGCTCTTAAAGCTCTTGCTTAAAATTGACTGAGTGATTTATGAACGCACACACGCACAGCTTAAACCTCTGATAGTAAAAACTTGAAATTTGGATGGTGTATTCCTATCGGTGTGTATGGGACTATGATGGGTGTACAAAGAAAGATATTCCCGACATTTAAGTACACAATACAACGGGGGTTGAAGTCTCTTTCTAAATAACTTCACCTGCAGGAAGTCGCGAGGGTTTCCACTAGTCAAGCATAAATCTCATCATAACTGGAAAAGTAACAGAAACGCAACAAAATAAACGGGCCAAGTGTCGGGTCACGCGCAATGTAGGGTTTCATTATTTACACAGCTAAAAATCATATTTAAGTAATCTTTTATAGTATTTGTAAGTACTACGTAGTTAAGTTGCGGATAGCCGGACGGACGGACGGAGGGATATGGTGAAATTATAAGGGTTTCTTGTAGACTACGAAACTCTTAACAAAAATGAGAATATTTCGGGAACCCTGTAGATATATTGTTCGATTATCTAATTTCCCAATTCTTGGTTTATGATCCGCCGGATGTGTCGTGTCGTGTTCGACCTCGTATTGCGCTGAGAGCGCTCCCGCCCCCGACTTGGCTCGGCTCGGCTTAGCTCGCACAAGTGTGGAGGAAATTGAGAAACTTTCAGTTCACGAGTGATATGAAGTGAGCCCGCTCCACATTGTTGTGTCACGGCTATGCCGCAGCTTCGCTAGCAGTTACTACTAGCTGCTTGCCACAGCTATAAGTACATAGAGGGCACAGCTTATGCAGCAGTTGGTACGGCTGCACGATCTTATCGGAAGCTATTATTGGACAAAGTTGCGCGACCTCATTGCCGCGCGATCATAAACTATTTTATAGCTGCACTTATTCCATGATTGTTTGCTTTATGGCGCGTTTACGAATTCAAAAAGTTGTTCAAATGTTTAAATTTAATAAATATGTTAGGTTGAATACAGAGATGGGACTTCTAATCTATAATATAAAAATAAGTCGGGTTTTCCTTCCTGACGCTATAACTCCAGAACGCACGAACCGATTTCCACGGTTTTGCATTCGTTGGAAAGGTCTCGGGCTCCGTGAGGTTAATAGCAAAGAAAATTCAGGAAAAAATCAAGAGAAAAGCAGGAAAACAGGAACGGGAACGGGAACGGGAACGGCAACGGGAACTTAACACAGCATTTGTTAATTCTAAAGCGATACGAAGTTCGCCGGGTCAGCTTGTGATTCATATAAATAGAGCAAATCTTGCTATTTGAAAATAGCAAGTTCTATTTGCGGAGTCGCTTCGCATAATTGAAGGTGGGTGTGGCTATTCCCATCCGCGGATAAATTGCAGCGGTAATTACTATCCTGTCCTAGCTCGCCTCGACTGTATCCTCCCCTTATCTGTTGTCAAACCCCTCTACGCCGTAGAGCATCTACGCTGTGGAACCTCTACGCCGCCCTTTGGTTCATATTGAGAATTATTGATGCTCAAAGGAAATTAGATGAAATGTATCAATGATAAAGCTAGTCTCGAATTCTCTTGTAAAAGATCTTAAAATTGCTCTTGGATGGCAATCAACGCAAGTATTTAGTTATGTTCGATTGGAAGTTAAGGGTTCCTCAAATTCATCTAATGAATGGTTATCACAAGTGATTAATTTGCATAATTGGAGGAAAATTACAGCATTCAAATGCTAAGCAGCTGAACGAAACAGAAGCTGAAGCTGAATTTACATAGCGCCGGAATAATTACAAAGAGAGGCAACGCTACCAGTTTTAACACCACGCCACGCCACGCCACGTCAAGACACGCCATATGACACCACAAATTGAATTTCGGTTAAAGAATTTATGCTTAAAATGATTGGCCTCACAGCTGTAGGTGGTGGGTTCGATCCCCACCGTGGACAAATATTTATTAATTAAATCGTAGTTGTGTAAAAATTTCTCAATCACGTTTATGTCGTAGATTTCCAGATTTATTGTCGTAAAATGCCACTTTGCAAACACCAATGCCAATGGGGGAGGGGGAGGGGGTTACACTATCGATAAAAAGGTTGTGGGTTTCAATCCCAATAGAAATAATTTTAGATATTTCATATTTATATAAAATCTAATAATTTTATGATTTCTCTATAGAGATAAGTGGTATGAAGGTGTAGAATATTGAATACATCATCAATGTTATCAAACTTGACCTAAACAGCGCTACATTAATCTGCTACGAGTGAGTAAGATGAAAATATCGAATCGCTTTGCAGCAAGTGTAGCATGACAGCAGTTGCATTAAGAACAGAATCGAATTGGCTGTTCAATAGTTCATTGGAATTGTTTACTAGATTGCCAACTCATTATGAGTGTACTTATTATCTTACTCCGAGTTCCACAATTCTTTTTACTAATGTTGGTGAAAGTATGTATTTTCGTAGTTTAATCACACTGTAATGTCTGGATTTATTTTGATGCAACTTAGAATAGAAAAGTATTTACTAGCAAAGAGCAGGCGGAAGCTAGTATAATTATTAAATAGGTACCGTTAATTATAATTTTTAAATGAGTTTGTTTCTCAATACATTCATTAAAAAAATAATTAAATAGGATTACGACTGTAATCCCCAAGTACCGTAGACATCCTCTTAGATCCCCAGGCACTCAAATCTTTGAAGATCTCTAAAGGGGTTAGTCAGAAGCACTTCCAAATATCATATTTGGCACATGCCGACATTTTGCAGTGGTTAGCATAATACGCTTATCCTACTGGAGATAACTCTTTTGTCTTTGAGCTGCTGTTCAAAAGACAAGTTTATTAACTAATTTGTGTAACATGATAATGGTCGCTGCGCTCCAATAATGCGAGCGAGTGATTGATGCTTAATTGTGCTGCACTGCATTGCACTGCACCGCACTGCATTGCATTCTGCACAGACAAGGGCTTTGCAAATTGCCGATATCGACACACTCATGGAACAGCTAGCTCACATTTTATTAATATTAGTAGCTTTAGCCAGCATATTTGAGACGCTATTCTACTCGTATATACAATTTGTATCTGTTCCAATTTTCACCGAAATCTGTTAGGCCCTTACTGCGTGATCAAACCTCAAAATTCCGAATTTATAATTTTAGTATGATATGTAGATTGAAGATTAGTAGAACTAATGAACATTCAAACAGGAAAAACGAAAAATAATTAAAAATATAAATACGAAAGTTGTTCTGGAACTGATCTTATCTCTTAACTAAATCAACACTATAATAATAATAATAATATCTGCTCAATCTCCTTTGGGCAAAGCTTCGAATGGTTCAAAATGTGACATTAGCTTTGTCGGGAATCGCAGCCACGAAGATTTCTCGACGAAAGGCAGTCTGCGCACTCGCTTTTCAAACCACTAAATCTCATTTCGATATCCGGCCAAACAACTACTAATTACATAAAACAGTTATGTCTGACATGACGTGTACAAGGAGTGTTAATAAACAATGCAGAAAATGTCCAATATGCTGACAATATCTCGATGTTTCCGCAAATATAGCGCACCAGCTGACGTTGGTGCGTGACGTGCGACAGAGGCATGCCGCGCGACTCTCGCACGTGGTCTCCGTGCCAACAGTGCCAGCACGTGGCAGTGTTGGCACGTCGCGGTGCGTGTCGCGGGTCGCTCGTCCCGCGTAACGACACAACTCGCGCTGAATAATAAATGAGCGACGAATTAACTTCATTCCGGCTTTTGTTTGCGGCCGCGCGATAGATCTGCGGTTTACGTGATTCATTTATGTCATCTGCTAAATACACTAGATAATGATTGAATCTGGAGATGAGTAGCCGGCGCTGCTGGCTAGATATTGATTCAGCATCAATTAAAAGATGAAGCGATGCCGGACGGACGGCATTGGGCGGTCGGACGGACGGGCGTCCGGTGATGAGTTATGGTCGGTTTCCGGTGCTGTCCTCCTCTTCCCCCGTTCTCTTTATTTTAACGCGACATTTCGAAGCCCATTGTGTGTTAACGGACGTCGTATCTTTTTGTTTTAACGCTTACTTGCGTTTTTATTCGGAAGCGGCGACTTTTACGCCGTCGCGTAATAAACTCAAAACTCCCTTTGTAAAGCAAATTGAATAAGAATCTCTTTAACAGGAGGCACTCTGCTATTTTGAGGGAAGGTATTGTAAAAGATACGACTCTTTGAACCTTTTATGAAACGTCACGAGAGCTTTTAAAACGTAACATTGTCGCTGAGAATATGACTAAAGGAGTGCGGGATACCCTTTTGATTGATCTTCTGCGAAGCGGATTTTACGAATGGACACGACTAAAGAAATACTTTTAATTCATCATTATTAATACCTACCTCTGCCAACACTCACAAACTTATAACGCTTCTAACAACAGTCAAATCAAACTTATTTCACATGGTCATCTTGGTCATCATCAGAAATTATAAAAAGTAAGTCTAAGATAAACAAATATTTTGGTGTCCTCTTTCAAATACTTTACTGTAACACAGAAAACATGAACAATTATGACATTACAAAGAACATGTATAAAGCCTTAAAAGAGTTGCCTATTCGGAGAATCTCTTGGATGAAGGATTAAATACATTATTCGGATTTATTTTAAAATTGTATTGATTTATTAATATATGCAATATCAAATTTCAGCTTTCTAGATATTTGGGCAAAAATCTAGAGGTATTCATGATTAATAGATCAGTGACTAACGAAACTACATAATTATATTTTGGTTTTCATAAAATTGTAAGTAGAATTGCTTTCCAAAATATGAAACTTGGTACGAGTAGGTATGTTTTATCAATTTAAAATAAAGTGTCTGGTAACATTCTTACTAACGACGGAGTACATTAACTATATACGAGTACACTCAGATTGTGAAACAATAAGTCCACGCTGCGACACCATTGCGAACTGACAACCATAATCAAATTCTTCTTTTTTGTTTCAGGTATGGATCTACCAAGACAATGTTGTACCGAATTATATTAGAGCCGATCTGGTATGTAAAATATTTTATTATGTTCGAGTAGAGGACTCACAAATAATGATACTAAGAAATGAGTCGAGTCAGGCTTCAGGCAGTAAAAATTGCTAACAAGATCATTAAATTGTATAAAGGGATGATTAGACATGTCTATATCTGGCTTCTAAAAATAAGTGTAAAGCAGGATAAAGTATAAAATCCCTCTTTGATAATATTGATCGAACGAGCGAAGATATCGGATCAGCGTTTGTATGTTTGTCCGAGCATCCGATAATAAGCATGAAATTCAGAAGATGCATTATAGCAGGTATTATAGTTTTAAAGATATAATGATAAAGTATAATAAAAACCAATATTGTCATGAGCTCCCATTTCTAAGAGTTCAGGTAAAAATTAGATATATTTGTTAAATATTTTTTTTATTTTATTGAAAAAAACTAAACCAATTTTAATTTCGCCTCAAGAAGAGATCATAAATCACAAATATCAACCGTGTTCTTCTTGTTTCATCTGATTTTCTTGATAAATCTATACTATACTATATATACTATAATAATAATAATAATATAATAAAATAATAATAATAATAATAATACTATAAAGAGAAAAGTTTTGATTTTTTGTTTTTTTGTATGTTTGTAATGGATAAACTCAAAAACTACTGAACCGATTTCAAAAATTCTTTCACCATTACCAAGCTACATTATCCCTGAGTAACATAGGCAATTTTTTTTGAAAAAGTAATACATTCTTTATAAGAATGACGATAATTTGAAGAATGATACCATTTCCAGCTTTTTGTTATCCTTCTATCTATTTCTTTTTGCATTATGTCTTCTGTAGATATTAGTTGACCCAAACATATGTATTCATTAACATACTCTATTTACATCTGTCCATCATTTATTCTAATGGCTTTTTAGCTGAGTTAGTCATTACCTTCGTTTTTGATATGTTCATTGATTGGCCTACCTTAGCACTTTCATCTGATAGTTGTTGTAGCATGTCCTCCAAACTATCTGGAGTCTCCGAAAATAGGACTATATCGTCTGTAAAGCGTAGATGATTGAGTTTGTCTCCATTAATGTTCAGTCCATTCCTTTCCCATTGCAAGTTTCTAAAAATCATTTCGAGAACCGCAGAGAATAATTTCGGCGAAATGGGGTCGCCTTGTCTGACACCCCTCTCGATAGGAAATTCTTCACCTGTTCTTTCTAGCTTGATTTGAGCCGTACTCTTTGCGTAGACATTCTCCAGTGTTCGAATGTACTTAGGCTCCACTCCCTGGCATTCTAATGCTCTCCAGATGCTATCGTGTTCTAAAGAGTCAAATGCTAAATAATAAACTTTGTTGTATTTCTTATACTTTTGAAGCACCTGCCTAACGACGTGAATGTGGTCTATCGTATAAAACTTACTTCGGAAGCCAGTCTGTTCTTTGGGTTGGTTTTCGTCGAGTGTGACAGTAATTCGTGATAGTATAATCTTTGAGAATATCTTGTAGATATTTGACATTAAACTTATTGGTCTGTAATTGCTCATATTTCCTTTGTCTCCTTTCTTGTGTAACAATATTATAGTTGATTTTGTCCAATCTTCAGGGATGCTTTCGGTTGCTAAGATTTCATTAAATCGATCTGTTAGGCTAGGAACAAGCACTGATGATGTATATTTTATTATCTCATTAGATATCTGATCTGAACCTAGTGCTTTGTCTAGTTTCTGTGTGTTGATTGCTCTTATAACTTCTTCTTGTAATATTATTGGTGCTATTGCTGGTGTATTATGGAGTGCTAACTACTGCAAAATGTGGGCATGTGCCAAATACAATGTTTGGATGTGCCTCTGACTACCCCCGCTAGACATCTTCAAAGGATCTAAGCGTCTAGAGATCCGAGAGGATGACTACCGTACTTGGGGATTACAGTCGTGATCCTATTTATTTTTTATTTTTTTTACGTAAAAAATGCAAAATAAAAAATAAAAAAAATGGTGACAATGGCTGGATGGCGCCATTCTAAATCAGGATCCCATCGGCGGCTTTTAAACGCTCCGCAGACGTTATTAAGGAAAATAATTTAAAGTAGGTAATAAATTGTAAAGAAAAGCTACGAATAAATCCCGACTCTTTGAGCTATCCGGTCCTTACAACGCTCTGGCAACGCCAATACCTACCAATCCTGAACTACACAAAGCTGAAGTATGTTTTGCTTCATCTCAATCGCTTCATGTGCTGAATAGACCTTTTCCTCATGTTACATAGAAAACTAATTGGTTAATTTACTCAGTGATTATGATCATCCCGTGCGAAAGATATTTCCAATTGTGATAAATTAGGATGGGTATAGCTTTATGGCTATGGTATGGCTTGAATAGAGATCCGCGGAATAAAGGCAAGTTGTCCTGCTGCTGGGCCCGTGACTCCCCGTCATAGGTCGCCACAATTATATTGTCCCGCAACTCTTTCATCAGTATCGTACATTTTCACAATGTTGGGAAGGCTCATTATAGGAATATTGCAACAATATTCATTTTGACATACTTATCATACTTAAGGGGCTCCCAGTCGCTGATTGCTCTTTTTCGAAACAAAAAAAGAAATACTTCTGAACAAGCCACATCTCTTATTTTTATAAGTATATTACTTCAGGTTCCTACCTAGATTTTTATTAAGCTGAAAACATAATAGCAGAAACTTTTCACGATAAAGATATTATTTCAAAATGATACGTTTTAGAATTTATGATCGAAATATTTTATATACCTACTATTAAAATCAACTTGTGATTTATTGTTAAAGATAGGTAATATGTAGATCTAGATTTCTATTAGAATAGATTTTTGATAAGTATTTATACTTAATTTATATCATTAATTTATTCGAAAAGCTAAGGCGGACCACGCGCCGACTTGTGTTTGTCGTCATTGCAGCGGTCGGTAGGATTATTTATCGAAGTGATTAAAGATGGGTACATCTTTATTCACATATACTATACATTATAAAATAGGAGATGTGGCTTGTTCACAAGTATTTATTTTTTCGTTTCGAACAAAAACAATCGGGAGCGCCTTAACTTCAAAACGTATCATACCTAACTCAAATACATGACCTAAATTACTAATTAGTATAATGAATAAGGATTAATATATATCATGATACGGAAGCGGCACGGCCGTACCATACTTTTCTCGAAGCAGATCAGGCCATTTATGGCCATTTTCCGTAAAAAAAAAAACAATAATCCGTCCGGGGCTGCCCAAACCTTTATTTTTTTTCTTGCGTTTCTTATTAAGTTAATTATCTCTCGTCACATAAATTATTTAATGGAGGTTTTTAATTTATTTTATCCTTTATTTATTTATTTTATTTATTTATTATGGGTATCCAACAGTGATAACACAGTACAATGTAAAATAAAATATAGTGTAACTTAAATCTATGCGTATCACTAATTATTACAGAATACCACAGCATGCGTTAAAATAATTGAGCCTAAAAATGCAAAATTGAAGTACAAAGTGAGCATGGTAGATTAGATTGTAAACAAGAAGAAATAATGAAAAGAGTAGTTATAGTAGAGAAAAACAAATTTGAAGAACAAAAAAAGAAATAATTTTAAAGAATATATATGTGTATAATACTTATTTTTATGTTGGCTTTATAATTTCCAACAAACACTTTTAGAATTTAGTGAGAGGATCAGAAAAGTCAAGATCTTCACATTTGGACAACTCATTGTAAAGTGTGCAGAGTCTTGGTAATGAAGAGTGTTTTCCCAAATTTGTCCTGGAGTATGGTGTAGTAAAAAGATGATAGGCTTTTAATCTGGGTAGACGAGAAGGGGCATGGATTTGGAGGTTACTAATGAGCTCAGTGCAGTCGATGTTGCCGTTAAAGAGTTTGTGTAGGAAGATTAAGTCTAGCATTGTTCTGCGGGAGGATAGTAGGTTCATACGGTAGTGCTTAAGTCTGTCATTGTAGCAAGATAGTTAAGTTAGTCAAATATGACACCTGTAGTATTTCTCGATGATGTTTGTGTAACAGGGTCCACAAGACGAGATCATTTAAATAATTTGCGGGCTGTTTTAGAAAGATTAAGCAAAATGGGCTTCACTGTGAAGCTCGAAAAATGTAGTTTTTTACAAACAAGCGTAAAATATATCGGTTTTATTATAGATAAAACGGGTCTCCGCCCCGATAAAAAAAAAATTAGAGGCTATTTGTGATGCACCGCAGCCAAATGACGTTACCCAATCAAAAAGTTTTTTGGGCATGTTGAATTACTATGGAAAATTCATACCTAATCTGAGTATAATTTTACTCTGCATGCACTTCTAAAAAAGGGTATACATTGGGATTGGAATCGCGACTGTGCTAGGGCATTTTCGGAGGCAAAACGAACGCTTTCCAGTGATCGTGTACTTGCGCATTACGAAGAGGGCCGGCCGCTCGTGCTGTCTGTAGATAGTAGTGCGTACGGGTTAGGCGCAGTGCTAGCGCATGTGTACTCGGACAGTAGCGAGCGCCCGGTCAGCTGTGTGTCACGGACGCTTAACTCAGCGGAAAAAAATTACAGTCAGCTTGATAAAGAAGCGCTTGCTCTTTGGGGTAACGAAACACCACCAATACCTATATGGTCAGCGTTTTACGTTACGTACTGACCATCAACCGCTCAGTTATATCTTTGGGGAAAAGGGTGGAATTCCACAAACGGCGGCTAGTCGTCTTCAAAGATGGGCGGCTCGTTTAGCAGCGTATGATTTTGTAACCAAATTCGTTAGGTCGATCGATAATGGTCCAGCTGACGCATTGTCTCGACTGCCACTGCCGACACCAGCGCCGCCATGCAACTCGACGAATCACGAAGTGCACTTAGGGGTAAACAAAATGAAAAATTTGGCGCGCAATTACGTGTATTGGCCCAGCGTCGACCAGGATATTGAGAAAGTATGTCGGGAGTGTGAGGCGTGCCGTGCCGTGCGCGACGCGCCGCCGCACGCCACGCTTCACCCGTGGGAGTTTCCCCTGAAGCCCTGGCATCGCATTCACGGCGATTTTGCAGAGTGTGGAGGTAAGAAGTATCTAATTTTAGTGGATGCTTTTTCAAAATGGATCGAAGCGATAGTTATGAACCGAACGGATGCTGAATCAACCATTGCAGAGTTAAGATCTATATTTTCGAGATTTGGTCTACCGTCACAACTGGTCACCGATAACGGCCCGCCGTTCCTCTCAATATATTTTAAGGAGTATTGTAGAAGAAACTGTATAAAACATGTAACGTCAGCACCGTATAATAGGCCACAAGGTAAAACTATTAAAAAAGTTATAAAACGGGCGATTCACGAGGGTGAAAATGTCCCTCAAGCTTTATGTAAATTTTTATTTCAATACCGGAAGTCACAAGATCCCGTTGGCTCGCCGAGGCCAGATAGCGATGCCGACGATACATTTGAAGATGCTGCGGGGGAGGAGTCGGAAGTGTTGGAAAGTCCTACACACCAGCCTTCAGCTCCTTCGGCTTCGCGCTCTCCGGCGTCTCCGCCGCAAGACGCTTCGGCTCGTGCTGTGCGAGCGTACAACCGTGCTAAACAATTATTAAATAGTACTAAGATACTACTATCGGTAGTACTAAATATATGCCTACGTACCTTTTAAGGTAGATATTAATGTTATTGTGTTTGTACACTTATATACCTAGTATTAAGATAATTTTAGAGGTGATGGGTTTCAAGTGTGCTTTGTATTTGAAGGGGGAAAAATGTAGTGTTTACTTCTACCACATAATGTCGGTAGGTTACCTACCTCGGCCTTTCATTGATTGTTCCAACACCTAGATCGCGAACTTGTTCTACTTTGATGAGTTCCACGTCATTAAGGTAGTACTTGGAAGTAACCATTTTTTTGTTCCTGCTAAAATGCAAGTGATGACATTTAGATAATATGTTCAGTGGCAAACAGTTATTTAAACACCAGGTTGATAACCTATTCAAATAATCTTGAAACGCTACTATGTCTGATGAGGTATGTATGGGTTTAACTATATTTTAATCCTCATTCAATTACATTTTAACGTCGTGGGTGGTGTGCAAAAAAAAATTATTTTTTTATTAAAAGCAATCATTACATTAAAATCGGTTCTGTAGTTTTTTTTCATTACAAACAAACGTACAAAAAATCAAAGGTTTCCTCTTTATAATATTAGTGTAGATAGTGTATAAAAGCCAAGACGGCTAGTGAAAAATAAAATAAAATAAATAGGGTCACGACTGTAATCCCCAAGTACGGTAGACATCCTCTCAGATCTCCAGACGCTTAGATCCTTTGAAGATGTCTAGGGGGGGGGGGGGTAGTGTAGTTAGCATTCCATGCGTGACAGGTTGCAAGACTATTCAAACGCAATGCACAAGATTTTATTGAGTTCATTGTTGATGCGACACACAAACAGAACAGCAACGTTTTATCAATAGTTACTTAGAAGATCTCAGAAACCACATGGACGAATCGGTGTTTATTATGTATGTTTGTCCGAGTATATAACTGTCGAGTCGTTGGTTGATCTAATCTGCGTAAAATTTAAAAGACTAAATAGGTTATACTATGCAGATTTGTAATGCTTTGTAGAAATAAAAATCGATATTATCCTGTTCTTGCTTGATCTGTTCCATGAGAAGTAGCGGAGAATGTGTCAGACATTCTCATATAAGAACTTTTAGATTTTATTATATTAGTAGGAGATGAATAACCGCGTCGCCACGTCTCGCCACATCGCCTGCGTCGTAGTCGTCGTTCGCGTCGGTAACTACTTCGCGCGATCATTGTTGATCTAGTTACTCGACTTGCCGATATTATATGAAAGCACATCGCTTGTCGCCTAACTTTATGCATCCGCTGCGACCTCGATTGGATGTTGTATTATTGATGTTGTTATGTTTTTGAGCAAAAAAATCTAATTACATTTAAAAAAAATTATAAAAATTGTAATAATAACAGTAAATATAATAAATGATGTAGATGTAAGTTATGTAGATTCTTGCAAATTTATTGTTTTTCAACTCATCACGGGTACTTGCGTTTTATTTACGACTAGCGACCCGCCCGGGCTTCGCACGGGTGCAATGCTGATACTAAATATACTTCAGAATGTCTTTATATAAAACGTTTTTTTTTACAGCTTTTTTTGACCCCTTCTAGTACAATTGGAGTACAATTCGTACAATTCCATAGATTTGTAACTGCATTAAAATTAACCCTTATCCACGGTGGGTCCGGCTGCGTAGTATCACACGATTTCTATGATTCTTTTTTTATGGAATAGTTAAATAATGTTAACTTTTTTAATGAGGGATGACTGAGTGTTATAAACGTAAGAGTAGACACATATAATCAGAAAGCTTCGAACTGCTAAGCTATCGGGAGTTACACGTGTTATTGTAAGTCAACCATAAAAGATAGACATATGCTGTCGTGGGATATTTTTTATATAATTTTAAGGAAAACATTTCCGTCATACATGATTTTTGTGTAGCTTTAACCATTAAAGTTGCACACGCGACGGAAGCTTAAAAAATGGAGTAACTTCTCCCGTTTTCCCAACATTTCCCTTCACTGCTCTGCTCCTTTTGATTGTAGCGTGATGAAAAGTATACTATAACCAGCTCAGGAGTATGAAAAATAATTGTACAAAGTTTCGTTAAAATCCGTCGAGTAGTTTTTGTTTATAAAGCGGTTATACAGACAGACAGACAGACAGACAAAAATTTTACTGATTGCATTTTTGGCATCAGTATCGATCCCTAATCACCCCCTGATAGTTATTTTGGAAATATATTTCATGTACAGAATTGACCTCTCTACAGATTTATTATAAGTATAATAATAGATTCAGCGCCATAAATAAAGTAGTCATAAACTACAGAAACATAATAATATATATTCGCATAGATTTGATAGTTCGTTTGTTCTACCAGTTACAGCTATTGAATGGCAATCGAGCTGCATGACACGGTACCTACAAGGCGACTCCTTTGCTACTTACTACCTACCTTTATTATGATATAGTCGGATGGCAGTTGGCAGTTGGCATCGGCAGCCAATAGCGAGAGCAATAGCGATGCGACTACTTTTATTCCTCGACACTTGCGCTTTGATCCGCGGGATGTCACTTCGCCCCCTTTCTTCTCTCCCCTCTATGTTCGGGCTCGATTCAAAGCAATCAGTGATTTCCGTAAAAGATTTATCTTTGAAGTTGCAAAATTGTGTAGCGCTCGTGGCATTGACTAAAACTCGGTTTCACTCGCTTCTAAATTATTATAATTTTCGTCACATGATATTTTTTTCGTTTCTTCTCTGTAAGATAAAATTATGTACGAGATCTATAGATACTCGTACATAATTAAAAAGAGATATAATATTTACGAGTATGTTCGTCTTGTGCAGTTTTGTCTTACTAATCCTTTTAGCTTATACGAGTAGGTAGATGCACCACCACTCACCACACTACTCCTACCTACCTTCATGAATAAGCTATTTACGAGTATAATGCACTTGGTGCTGGAACCCTATTACTGAAAGTAATGAATGAATGAAATGAAAGTAATTTTATTGCCTTACCTTACTACTATTACACACAATATACATACATAATAAAATACATTTATCTAGTTAGGCAATAGGAGTATGCTCAGCAAAAATGCTGACAGACAAAATTGCCTGTGCAGCGCTGATTTTCAGCATACCCCTTTGTAATCGCGACAGATGTTCGTCGGTTCAAAAATTAGTGAACGTTTTAATTCCCCTGGCTAACTATTGATACACAGAAAAAATTATATATATCAACACAAAAAGTACTGTATATATCTAAGCTAATATATATGTGAAATGTTTGGTTTTTAAAAAACCATCAAACTTAAATAGAGACTGTCCATAGTTTACCTAGCTAATATGAATATTTAATAAATTAAGTATATTATATCGAACCGTAAAATTTATCTAGATTATTATCATTAAGTTATCTTTGTCACAAAAAACAAAAAACAATGCTGAATGTTTTGCGGCCACTGAGAAAAAACGATTCTGAATTCATCAGAAACATTTATTACTCGTCTTAAAGAGATTTGGAGTCTACTCATACCAAAAACACTTATAAATATGATGTTACCTACCTATTAATATATCCGACTATAAATGTTATTTTATTTATTTATTTTTTAAACATGCATTTTATTAATTATATTTTCTTACTATTTATAAAGGTCGTTTCAAAGTTGCATTTTTGTCTATATAGAAGCATGATTTTATATTTTACCTTAAATGTACCACTACTCATTTTATTCCTGAATGGCGGCGGAAGATTGTTCCAAATTTTCGATGCACTATATTTGAAACTTCCTTTATATCCTACTGTTTTATGTTTTGAGATTAACAGTTTACTAAGACTTCGCTGTCCGTCTGTTTGTCTCTCTGTCCGTCCGTCCGTCCGTCCGTCTGTCTGTCACAGGGCTGTATCTCATGAACCGTGATAGCTAGACAGTTGAAATTTTCACAGATTATGTATTTCGGTTGCTTCTATAACAACAAATACTAAAAACAGAATAAAATAAATATTTAAGGGGGGCTCCCATACAACAAACGTGATTTTTTTGCCGTTTTTATAGATAATGGTCCGACTCGCACTTGGCCGGTTTTTATAGTTTTCCCTTAATGTGGCAATTAAACCCTAACTCTGTACCAAATTTCAGCTCTCTGAGTTTATGGGAAGTACTAGTTCTATTCTGATGATCATGAGTGAGTGAGTGAGTGAGTGAGTGAGTGAGTGTCTAAAATGCGAAACTTTGATTTCGCTTAACTTCGAAACTAAATGACCTACAGACTTGAAATTTTGGATTTTAAGTATGTGATTATAGCTTACTGGATGACGAAAATTTCTGCGTTCTGGTATTATCCAGAGGTTCTCAAATAGGGACCTGAAAATGCGGCGAAATGGTTCCTGTAAAGGATGGTACGGCAGTGTTTGTTTGCTTCGCACTCGACTTGGCGGGGGCACTGCCGTGCCCCCAAATACACACTCTTAGGTTAAAATAATGTTACTATACATTTTTACACGGGTCTTTATCACGTAATTAATTTTCATTTATTATCCCGACGTTTCCAAGGAGACAATTAAATTAACGTGATAAACACCTGTGTAAAAATCTAATAGTTATGCCTACTAATCATGATAGTTTAAAAAATAAATAAAATAATGTAATTTTAAATGTAGACGGGTGCTAAATGCAATGTTCGGGGGCGCCTCTCTGCCTTTAGTCGTCTTCAAAGATCTGAGTAAATGTCTACTGTATTTAAATATTACAGTCGTGATCACTATACTTTATTATTTTATATAATTTTAAAAAGAGTTCAACAGAAGGTTAAATTAAAAGTTTATTAAAGACAGCCGTATCCAGTTGTCTGGCATAATGCGCGAGTAAACACGAGAAGCGGTGCGGCGTCATTAGGGTCGCTTTGTTAGTGCAGGCCATGTGACGTCACAGCACGGGGTGAGAGGGGTTAAGGGGTGGGGGGGGAAGGGCAGTGCAAACACCTGCCGCGCTCTAATGGAGAGAGCATTCACTCATTCACTTGCCGCCGCCGCCTGCACTCCACTAAATACACTGCACTGCACATACGAGTAGGTACAACTTACACACGCTACCTACTTCACGAACTGTAAGATGAATGAAGCCAATTGGTTTGTTCTTCACCGTCCTCAATTCCTGAATAAATTGATCCAACGTTCCAGTGGGGTGGTTCGACGAAGCCTACGAATACAAACTAAAAACTCAGCTTTATCATCTTTACTGATGAATGGTACCTGTACATAGGTACTACATACTAGGTTCAGCCCGCGGCTTCAGCTTTTTCTCATGAACTATATCTATACTAAAAATGATGTCGATCCGTTGTATTTATAATAGTAAGGATATGACTTATCATAAACACACTCCCCTCTACTAGGAGTAGCAACGATACGAAGAAGTTCACTGTCGAGTTCCAACATAATAAACAAATGGCAAGCTTATCTTTGCAACCCAACTTTGGCCGTTGTTAGGGCGTGATCCATGTTATACAGCTCCCAGTTCCAATACTTTGTATAAGTCTCGATCGTCATTTCGAATGTTATGACTCACGGAGTGTCTCGTGCCGAATGGTACAGAGCTACGAGAGATTTCCACGTTATCCGATGTACCTATCTATACCTACCAAGCCACTATAGAGGCGGCAGGTGTAGATACGAGTATGTATGGTAGGCACCTTTTATTCGAGTTCATATTTGTGTGACCTCGTTTCTGTGTCCTTGTTGATTTATGGCACCACTCGTTTTAGTTTCATCGCTGTATTTGTGTGCTTGTGGTTATTGTTATACACCAATACTTATATCGATTCCGTAGTGTGCGTCCGTCATAATAATCAAAATATTAACTTTATTTTAATACTTACTTGTTTACGAGTCTTGGCTTTTAAATAATTACTTAGGATAATAGATACCTACCAAGAACCAAACATTATTAATTCCGAAAATATAAAGGATAAAAGAGTCTTTACAAAAACGAGTTGAATCATGAATTTTAGATTAGCTTTTCATTTCTATAATTTAATTAATGAAAACCGACGAGTCGCAAGCGAGTCGCGCCGTCGTCATTCGCCGTCCGAAACATTCTTACAATTAACTTCATTAAATAACTCGCAACAATAGAAAACATTTTGATTAGGTACTCGAGAATTTCAGTTTTCGATGTCAACGTATAATTCGGCATCAATGGGTAACGAAGCCAGAGGAGAGTGGGGAGTAGCGGGAGGAGAAAGAGCTGTAATGAATACTAGGCATTTGTTACAAGCCGCCGGCCGCCACAAATCTAGGTTGGGAAAGGAACAAGAAACCATTTCTATAGTCTGTCTTCTTTGAGTCAAAGATGCTAATGTGACGCAACCTTCCTACGACTCTGAAATTTGTATTTTTGTTTGTTATGGATAAACTTTTAAGAGATCATTCACCTATCAAAACCTACATTATTCTTTTAAATATTAGAAAGGCTGACGAATTGTCCATTATTTGGCAATGCTCTCGGTTTGTTTCGGAATTATTTGAAACTATATAAATTATCTTATATAACCAAGTACTGTCGAAAGCATGGCTACAGTTTCTTGCCTTAGGTTAAGCAGGTCGTCTGGAAGAAATCGATTAATCGATAAGACCGCCTTTTGTAACATACATATTTGTAATTGCTTACATTGTGTTACAATAAAGAACATTTCATTTCATTTCATTTCATTTCATTTCATTCACTGTAAACCAATAGTGTACTGGTTGTCTTAAAAAAATCACATCAATAGCTAATTCGCCAATAATTTTATTTACAATGACGAATTGTTTTCGTCAGATTAAGTGAAAGTTGATTAAAGTTAAGAATAGAATGAAAACTTAGATGACGGCTGACAGAGGTGAGTGAAAGATCTCTCTCAAAATCAACATGCCTTAAAATCAATAAATACTTTTAAGTAGGTATGCACTTAAAGAGGAACTTTTACTTACGAGTAAAAGTAAAGAGTAACAAGTTATGGAAAAGAGCTCATTGCTTTTTTTAAAGTTTAGTAACCAATGAATACAATCTGAACTGATTTGAACTTAATTTAGCTAAGTTTTCATTAATACATTACATAAATAGACTCACAATCCTAAGTAGTAGCTTGGTTGACTGAACTTAACTGAAATTAATTTTACTGAGATCATCAACATTGCAACTAAATAAGGTAGAGTTTTTTTCATCAAAACATTATTATTATAGATGAGTATACTAAATTTAAGATTCAAACACTCGTGGAGTAAGTATATCTCGTTCATTTCTTTCATTTGGAAATAAATAATGAGTGGTGATTATTCGGAAATTTTATGAGGTTTTTTCGAGCCTTCTAGTGAAATGAGGTTCATCTGGGAAGTGAGGCAAAAACCGCGGGAAATGGGCGCTAAGCCCGAGGCAAGGTCTATAAGGGTGGGGGGGGTTTTGATTTCATGTATTTTGCAGTTACCTGACAACTGCACACGTCACATATCTAAAAACACCTTTGAGAGATTCATTCATTTTTGCACTTCACTTTGCTTAGTTAGATATGCAGATTGCATTCCAAAAGTTGGAGTGTTTCAAGCTTCCATTGTGTCACGTCTTGTGTCGATACATCGGGTACATTACGCACACATGCGTACTGTGTTGTGTATATGTAATAGTAATTGTTTGTTTACGGAATAGTCGCTCACGCATACTATTGCCGCGGTTCTGATCAAACACTGCTCTCTGAATAACAAACATCTACTCGTACGTGGTCTAAGATAATGTTCACTATGATCTAATTGTGTTCGTGCAACACATGAATTAATTCAATGTGAATAAATACTACAGCACAGTGGAAAATGGAAAATAATCATATAAAGCGCTAAGTACGCTATTTTTATTTTTTTAGTGGTTTGGTTTGAAGATACAATATTACTGATGTTTACTTTAAAATATTGTGTGTTGTATTTAATCTGTGAAATTTCAATTTGAATCCATCAAAGCACCACAAACATGTAAGTATAATATAACTAGCGACCCGCCCTGGCTTCGCACGGGTTTAATACATATAAACCTTCCTTCTGAATCACTCTATCTATTAAAAAAAACCGCATTAAAATCCGTTGTGTAGTTTTAAAGATATAAGTAAACATACATACATACGCGGGAAGCGGAAAGCGACTTTGCTTTATATAATATGTAGTGATTATTATTACACAACTATCACGTAGCTCCTTGCTACGCTACGCTACGTTGGGATCGTCGTAGCGCTACGCCGTAGCGTACCTCATAGCTCGTATGCTACAAAATAAATCGGATCTTTATTAAGGCGGATTATTTATCGAAGTGATTAAAGATGGGTACATCTTTATTCACATACAGGGTGTAATCGTTAAGTGTGCACAGGCGATTATTCCGTAACTATTGCAGATATCAAAAAACTTTAAACTGATATCGAAAGTACTTTACCTAATGAGTAAAATGACATTAATAACTTTTTAAAAATAAAACGAGAAATATCCAAAAAAAATACATTAATCACTCCCATACATTTTATTTCTTAGTAAGTACAAAATTTTGTATTCAAAGCATATGTTCGAAGTGACGTCCTCCTTGTGCATGTGCAATACAATGACGAGCTCTATTTACAGTTTCTAAATGAACTTTCCTTAACATTTGCGGAGTAATTAAAGCAATTGCACGACGTACACGATTCTGTAACTCTTCTAGGCTGTGTACTCTCTCAGCGTACACGTGGTCTTTGACAAATCCCCATAGGAAGAAATCACAAGGCGTGAGATCCGGGGATCTGGCAGGCCAAGGGGTTGCACTATTATTGGCTATTAAGCCATTATAATTGTTTCGTAAGAAATTCATTACAACATTTGTATTATGTGCAGGTGCTCCATCTTGTTGAAAAATTATCGACCTTCTTTCATCGTCTGGAATTGGTTCTAAGAGACTTAGCATATCGTTTTGTACAAAGGAGAAATATCTCTGTCCATTTAAGGTTCCACTGTAAAAATATGGCCCAATGATCCGATCTCCAAGAATACCACACCACACATTAATTGAGAATCGCACCTGAGCTCTAACTTCAGTAGTTAAGCGAGGATTGTCAATTGACCAATAATGCGAGTTTTTTCTATTGTAAATGCCGCAGTTTGAAACATTACTTTCATCGGTCCATAAAATTGAACTTACATTGACATAATTATTGACTAGCCAATTGCAATAGACCAGCCGACGAGCAGGATCATCATTGTGCAGCGTTTGAGTAGGTTTTATCTTAAATGCTTTGAAGTTGTGTTTTTTTAATAACTTGTGTACATAATTGTGGGACACTGGAAATGATCGGGCCACTGAACGCGTTGATTCTTGTGGATTATCTACTACGTAGTTAATAATATTGTTATCTAAGTCATTATCAAATTCCGGAGCTCTTGTTCTCGAACCTTTTTTTCTGTTAAAAGATCCATAATTTATCAAATTGTTATCCAACTTACGTAAATACGTACCAGAAGGAACTTCTCTATCTGGGTACTCTCTTCTGTAGGCGATAATGGCCGCCCTATTGTTACAATCATGTTTGTAGTACATTTTTAACATGTCCCTCTTTTCTGTATTGGAATATGCCATTTTTCAATCAATAAATGCAACAATCACGATTATTAACGCAAATTGAAAAATACAATAAATTGGCGGGAACGAGAACCCGCGATAAAGAATTTGAATTTAGAACGAACACCAAAGAGTATCTTTCTTTTTGTTTTTATTTAGTATGTTGCTTTTCAGCTAGTTCAAATCAATACAATATTGAAACAAGGTTTATTATAAATTTGAAGTGGTAAGATAATTAATCTACACGTGTATCTACTTGAAATTCATTAATACCTTAATATCGTACATAATTATAAAATGACAAGGGTAAAATGAGTAGGTACTATTCCACTTAAAATAAGGAAACTAAAACCTTTCTACTATCTCATACTAAATGTATGGGAGTGATTAATGTATTTTTTTTGGATATTTCTCGTTTTATTTTTAAAAAATTATTAATGTCATTTTACTCATTAGGTAAAGTACTTTCGATATCAGTTTCAAGTTTTTTGATATCTGCAATAGTTACGGAATAATCGCCTGTGCACACTTAACGATTACACCCTGTATACTATACATTATAAAATTATCTGCCTCGTTTCTTGTTGCCGTCATTTTATTTTTTAGTATTTAATTCATATCAAACCACATCCGCCGCTCAATAGTTAAATAAAAATAATAGTTCTCAATGACTATTGAAAACGCTCGCAATCATCAGTAAATATATATATATAATCCTTCTGTCTTAAGTTATTACGTAAAGGTTAGCTAATTAGGTAATAACATAAGGCAGAAGGACCCTTAAAGTAGGGACTGAATAAATTAACCGACTTGGTATTACATGGGTTTCACAACTTTTTACGGTAGAAGAACTGAGTTGCGTTGCGAGACTTGGCTTTTTTTTCAAGTTATGTTTTTTTATGGCATCTCATTTATTTTTGTAGATAGCCCTACTTTTTAGTGTTCGGTACCCAAAGAGTAAAAACGGGACCCTGTTACTAAGACTCCACTGTCCGTTCGTTTGTCCGTCTGTCTGTCCGTCTGTCCGTCTGTCCGTCTGTCCGTATGTCCGTATGTCCGTATGTCCGTATGTCCGTATGTCCGTATGTCCGTATGTCCGTATGTCCGTCTATCCGTCTGTCCGTCTGTCGGTCTGTCGGTTTGTCGGTCCGTCTGTCTATCACAGGGCTGAATCTCATGAACCGAGATAGCTAGACAGTTTAAATTTTCACAGATGATGTATTTCTGGTTGCCGCTATAACAACATATACTAAAAACAGAATAAAATAAATATTTAAGTGGGGCTCCCATACAACAAACGTGATTTGTGGTACGTATTTGATCATGTGCTCTTTGTGCACGAGTCTGACTCGCACTTGGCCGGTTTTTTTAGGATTTATACACTAAACACTAATTGTATTCTAAATTTGAAGCTTCTATGTCTGGTAGAAGTGCCTTAAACTTTTGATGATCGGTCAGTCAGTTAGTGAGTGAGTGAGTGACAAAATAAGAAACATTGACTAGTTATAATTCTTAAACTACTGGTTAAAATATACCGTGTTTATATAATGCCTGCTTGGTTACTGAAAATTCAGGCTTCTAGTTTTATCTACAACGAAGTTATAGGGGGTCGAAAATGGCCTGAACTGCTTCGAGAAAAGGATAGTAAGGCCGTGCCGCTTTTTTGCTTGACTTGATGGGGTCCAAATGCTTAGAATGAACAACGCGAGCTATTAAAAAAGTTAGTAGCGCGGGATCGTTACTAAATGTTTTCATGAAATGCATCACACTTCAAGTTCAACGCAACAAAACTTCCCGTTAGAAGATTTAAAGCCTACATAAAGAATAATCTTATAAACAAAGCGTATTATACTGTAGATGATTATATGTATAAATGATAAATCCTCGTGGCCTGATGTCGCTCTGCCACTCGACAGCTAAATATTAATTTAGGTACTTAATTTTATTTTGTGTAACATTTGTCTACTTTAATTATTTTTAAGCAAATAGTTATTTTATCTGTAAGTTTTAATTCTAAATCAAGTGTAGCGTGTGTTGCTTTTTGAATTTGTGCTGAAGCTCTTTAGTTATTTTTTTATTGTTGTACGTACTTGAGTAGTAGGTACTTTTAATTATTATTCTTGTTTGAGCCTTCACCTTGTTCGATTGGCACCACACTGGAGCTCTACATAGCATTAAGGAAAGGATCATAAAAAAAAAGGTAGACCCCAAGCCGTGTTTGTTGCCTGATTCTTCTAGGCTTGGTCGCGTGGAATCGGCGTAGCTTCACCTAGTTCCTAAGACGTTTCAAAGTGATCCTTGTGATTTTATTGAAATAAATGATTTTTGAATTTGAATTTGAATTTGAATCAACCAACCACCAGCAGCTGCGGCGAGTGATGCGAATGCGAAGATCACACTTCAAGTTTCGACACATGGGTTTATTTTTCAGGAATTTCCGTTGTAATGAAAGCGTACGGTCAATCAGATTTATAGTTTTTTACAAACGATGGTTGGGGTTTCACGGACTCTTGAATATTTCTCGTTCGCTTACCACTTTGCGATATTTGACTTCGCCACAATACACATTCAAAACATCCTCTGGAGCTGCGAGCTCGTATCGTAAATCATTCGTAAAAGTTCTCGATGTATAACTTTTTCACTCGACCCTTTCAGAGTCAGCTCAATTGGCGACCTGGCCGACCTGCTGATCCTCATCGCATCGCATTGTGCCCATTCCCTGTATCATGCCACCCCCTCCCTACTCTTCTAACTCTCAGTCCCCCACAGCCCTGTTATCTATTCTCCCTCACGACATAACATGATACATTATCCGCATACATAAACTCCTATACAAGCATTTTATGAATAGACAATTTTCTTCGTTTCATTTTCTTCTTTGGACTCATATTCTATAAGGACATTATGCGCAGTGAATGGATGGAATCAATATGTTTTGCCTCTGGCTACTCTGTTTACAATAAGCCAGTGAGCAAGCATCGGCCCAAATAGATTGGATGTATTCAAAAGTGTGGTGAATGTCCGCCACGCACCACCGCACCGTCTGCCTCGAGCACTCTCCACTTCACAGTGTGTACCACTCCACTCACATCCCTCACCACACCACACCACACCACACCATACTAACTACTGCACACAACACTCCACACTTCACACTCCACACTATACCCGACGCACAAGTATTTGTAAAACACGTTCACAGCAGCGTTTGTTCACTCGAAGCCACTCGAAGCATGTTTACACTCTTACAGCTCAAATATTTATGAGCTTAATTTAAATTAAAGAACATCTAACATTTACATGCACAAAATGAATTGTACGAAATCGAACATTACTCGTATAAATGACTTCGAGGTTCATCAAAACATTTAAAAAGCGTGTTGCTTCGTGTCAGCGCTATTACCTGTTTATTATCTACACCGATACAAGTTCGTTTTAGTGCTATTAACCAATTACAGTGTGATTAATTATTATCAGTGATCCGATGAGTTGTGTTTTCCCCTAATTCGAGTATGTACTATAAGAAACATCAGGAATAAAAGAAAACACAACTGTAACTAAACTCAATTTACTGAACAGAATTTATGTAATTCAACTAAAAACAACCAAAATGGAACAAAACGACACAATCATAACTTTACATGAATTTACACTGCAAAACATTGATAACTCTCGACAAGAAATAAAGCTAATGCGTCACGACTTATGACAACGATAACCTAAGTGATGTAAACGCCTCGAACGCCAACGAACAACTGCCCCCGAACCAAGTGTGCGCCTGGCTTTTGTAGGGGTGACCCCCTTTCTGATTCTCCATTCTGTGTCCGATGAAAAAACTGCTAACAGTACATTATATCCCACCAAAAACATTCTGTAAAAAACTAGCCAAGTCTCGATGGAGCTGCTTGTTTATCTCTAAAAAGTAATGAAATCTAGACAAAGTCGTGTCAAGTCTGAGGTTCTTTACTGCGATTTCTTCATTATTATAGAATGTTGTGTGACTTGGCCGTTGAACATTTTTTATACGTTAGTGGGTACAAGTCAATTTTGTTTACACGTAATATTATATCTGTTGTACCTATGTTTGTTAAGCGAGATAATAGCCAATACTGGTATTAGTAATTGGACGCTAATGTCTTATTTTAGGCTGCTGTTGATCGTGCATTCAGCATTGACAATGCTGACTTCTGCTCTCTTCTTTTTGGAGCGTCAAATCGACCACCGATCTAACATAAATTAGACTATTTGTTTCAGGCTCGACTTGTACATAAGTAAGTATTATTGAAATACGCAGCTTTATCAAGCCTACAATTGACTGGTTATTGAATCAACGTTTTCTAAGTGGCAATTTTCCATCGTTAATGGGTAGCGGTTCTGGCGACAGATTGGTGCAATGGTGTCATGGAGCACCTGGTTTTGTACCCTTGTGTACTCTTCAACGGCCAAGTCACATAACATTCTATAATAATCAAGAAATCGCAGTAAAGAACCTCAGACTTGACACGACTTTGTCTAGATTTCATTACTTTTTAGAGATAAACAAGCAGCTCCATCGAGACTTGGCTAGTTTTTTACAGAATGTTTTTGGTGGGATTTCACTTCTTTTTGTAGAAACGTGGGCTTATTGATTTATTTTATTAGATTTTCTTATTTGAAACAGTTTTTTTTCTTTTTAGGAGTAGTTTTTTTATTATAAAAACAAATCGTAAGCGCGTTTAAAATACAGTCAGTGCCATCTAGCGACGTGTGCGGGTATCACCGCCACTCTTAGTCCAATGCATTGTATTTTGATTAAATTTTGAGCGAAATTAATATTTTAGTTTATTTAATTTGTTAATTCAATTTGTGTAATGTTCGAGTAGAATAAAGTTAATCGTTCGACTATTTCTTCTTGTAAACTTGTAAGTACGAGTATAAGTAGGTTTAAAAGCCAGTCTAGTCTTATCCAGAGTTTTCCTTTAATTTTATTGCGTACTAGCAGTCCGCCCCGGCGTCGCACGGATGTAATAATGATATTATAGGTAATTTTTTTACACCTTGGGTTACATTATCTAATTTTTCATAAGGATCCCTAATAAAACTTTTAGTATCGCAGACTTTTTTTGTAGATATTGGTGTCCTCTTTAAAACTGTAGTACATCACTTTGCTCTATTGTCAACAATTTCCGCAGAGTACGCGATATAAGGATTTTTTTGGATTTTTTTCACACTTTGGGTTACATTATCGAAGTTTTCATACGGATCCCTAATAGTTAGACATATGGTATTCCATACTTTTTTGTAGATATTGAGGTCTTATATAAAACTGTAGTACATCACTTTGCTATATTGTCAACAATTTCAGCAGCGTACGCAATATAAGGATTTTTTTGGATTTTTTTCACACGTTGGGTTACATTATCGAAGTTTTCATACGGATCCCTAATATTTTTGAAAATATTCTATAGCCTATGTTCATCAGGGATAATGTAGGATTCTAATGGTGAAAGAATTTTTCAAATCGGTCCAGTAGTTGAATATTTTTTGTAAAGGCGGTATGTCGATCTCTAATAGTTTGGTTAGGCTCTTGTGTTTTCTAATCAGGGTCACCAGGTACTCCAGATCTTCAATTATCCTAGTTTTTATGGTTTTCCCTTTATGTGGCCATTAAACCCTAACTCTGTACCAAATATCAGCTCTCTGAGTTTAGGGGAAGTACTAGTTCTATTCTGATGATCATGAGTGAGTGAGTGAGTGAGTGAGTGAGTGTCTGTCTAAAATGCGAAACTTTGCGTTCGCTTAACTTCTAAACTAAATGACCTACAGACTTGAAATTTTGGATTTTAAGTATGTGATTATAGCTTACTGGATGACGAAAATTTCTGCGTTCTGGTCTTATCCAGAGGTTCTCAAATAGGGGCCTGAAAATGCGGTGAAATGGTTCCAGTAAAGGATGGTACGGCAGTGTTTGCTTCGCGCTCGACTTGGCGGGGGCACTGCCGTGCCCCCAAATGTAGTTTATTCATTGAATGATGATCTGCAAGAGTAGCTGCTTGCGAACGGTTCACGTCAACACTTTCAATTAGTTTTTAGGATTCCTTACCTAAATGGTAAAAACGGGACCTTATTACTAAGACTTCGCTGTCCGTCTGTCTGTCTCATGAACCGTGATAGATAGACAGTTTAAATTTTCACAGGTGATGTATTTCTGTTGGCGCTATAACAACAAATACTAAAATCAGAAAAAAAAAAAATTTAAGTGGGGGCTCTCATACAACAAACGTGTTTTTTTGACGTTTTTTATAGATAATGATACGGAACCCTTCGTGCGCGAGTCCAACTCGCACTTGGCCGGTTTTTACTATTCAAAGTGCTGAGGTTTTTTTTCTTAAAAAGTCCTTCTTGTTGCTACAGTCGATGACGAGTAACTTTCGCAAGTGTCATCGAATAAACGTAGAGATGACGCCTCCTTGACTCTACTTATTCAAGTTGTCATATAACGAGTACCAGTTGCACCCCTATCATAAATATGGGCGACCCACATCATTCAGTTAACCGCACTCACGAATACCTAAAATAAATCAGTAAGTAAGCGCTTCACAAATAAAACTACGGTTTATTTGCATCGAAACATTCTTCTTTAGCTTTGAATGTTGTTGAAGATAAGTTTTTACAGGTAAACTATTTGTAGAATTGCCTACGAATTAATAAAGCAATAAAGCGATTCCTTTGACTCACTCTCTACTCTCTAGCTAGGGAGCGAGAGCAATAGGTATATGGTGTACAGTATTAACGTCAAAACATTTTAAAGTTTTCAAAGCGCTTCGTGTTCAATATTTGTATTTGATAATTAATTTATCAGTTTATTACAATAAAAGGCCTAGATACCAAGTTTCAATATAGTAGTAATAACTTAAAATATCAAGATTCAATGATAATCCTACTGTTTTTGTAGATATTTGAGTTTTAATTTTAATGTCTTCTTAATTCTTATAAATTTTTTTTATAGCTACTTGGCTAATCCAATATTTTGCCGTATATATTAATAATCCAAATCATCAAAATGAAAATACATTGTTTGTTTTGTAATCGACAACGAGTATGTCAACTGAATTCACTTTCCACCAAATAAAGTGAAATAAAGAGGTCATAATATTATCTATAAAAATAATTATAACGAAGCTATCTCAGGGAAGCGCACATTGGCAACCGACCAAGTGCGAGTCGCCCACCGTCGCCGTCTTATGTATCAGTAACAGATGGCTTTTTGGCTCCACTCTATATTATGTACAACTACAATAAAGTGCCTCTCGTTCGACCGCCCATACATTTGCAGAGAACATCAAATAATACCTAATATATATAATATTAGGTAATCTTTCTAATTGAAACGATACTTTGCTTGGTAGCACGTATTCTCGAAGTCCAATTTTTTATAAACATACGTAGAAGTAAGGATCGATGATTCTGCCAGACCAAAATTGGTGCTGGTGCTGGTGCTGGTGCTGGTGCTGGTACTGGTGTATCTCGTGTGGGTTGCTATAATTGCCCCGAAATGAAGTTGGCTTTATTAACTGAGGAGTCTATCGGTATCGGTAGGTATATACCACACAGCTTAACAGGTTGGGGAAATTAATTTAAAATTGAGTTGCGATAGTTGTACTCACAAACATACAAACAAACAAACAGACGAGGTAATAAAAACGTGGTAATGACAAAACATTACATCCATTCATTTCCATACCCGATTTTCATGCTAAGGGACGTCATAAAAACGAGATTTATATGGTACCTCTTTCTACGCTCCCTCTCTGCCCCTCTAATGAATTACTTGACCCGTACGAGCTTTGTACGAGTACGTGTTCATGACCAAATAAAATGACACTAATGTTCTTTGTATCGCAATCTAAATTCCATGGTCTTATCAAGAATAGATTACCTACTCGCTTTGGATAATATTGCTCCGACTTCAATAATCTCAATTATAGCACGCTCGTCCGAATATCAAATAGAAAAGTCATCTCCATAATCTCTGAAAACAGTTTCCGCGGAGGGGTTTAGAACTCAACTTGCCTATTTAATTACAATGCCACCTCCCTTATCATAAAATATACTACTCAACGTCAGCATCATACCATGATCATAAAGTTTCGGCCCATAGACAAACCACGAGGCTTCTTCATCACCGTATCTTGCTATGATAAGAACGAGTGATAAGTTCCTACGATAATATTTACTGCCTAATCATGGTATGCCCCGGGCACTGCCTTGCTGGACTCTCCAGCGTGATGGCTTACTTAATAAAATTCCAAGAATAAAGTAGGTTGTTGTTTATCAAAATAATTGAATTTAATAGAAACTATGCATGGTATGGTTTAAACTGAAGTTAACGGTTTGACGATGAGGTCAGGTCGGGGGTGAGGAGTCGGAGGCGGTTGCCGGAATAAATTTAGTTTTTATCGGTGGAACCGTCTACAGCGGATATTGGGGATGGAAATGAAATCCCAAATCGCCGACCGACGTCTTCCGTCTCACTCCCGCCCGCTATCCTTCGACCAGCCGACTAAGTAATTCAACTGTTCATTATTCATATTACATAAACAGTTTATTAGTTAATTTTGGCCTAAAATAAAATGATATTATCAATATCCATGACTGAATTCACCTTGGAGTGTAAGTTTAGCCGACTCAAGCTATACGCTGTTTTCAATAGATACGCTAGCAGGTCTGATTCTACGTGTGATTCTATATTGCATAACTACTCGTATCGTACGTAACGTACTACCAAATGCAGAAAAGTGCTGACCACCGTGAGCGGTGTATTCCTTATGTTTTGCTTGTAACTGCGTAGAATTGATGTGATCGTTGTTGTTGCAGTGTTGTCGTGCGGCGAGGTGGGCGTGACGCGCGGCTCGAGGCTTGCCAAGCGGTACGTCGGACTGTACACAGGGCCCTACTTCGACCCTTCAGCACCGAACAATATCACTACTCAACTCGGGACACATGCTTACCTGCCCTGCAAGGTGAATACCTTTCAATCCTGTTACGTTTCTTATTAGTTTTAATAGAACTATGTGAACATAGAGTTGTGGATGTGTGTATAATTGTGTAATTATGTGGTTTTCAGGTACGTCAGCTCAGCAACAAGTCTGTGTCGTGGATTCGACGCCGCGACGCGCACATTCTCACGGTGGATCGCTTCACCTTTATTGCAGACGAGAGGTTCCAGGCCTTCCTCGTTGAGGCCACCGACACCTGGACCCTACAGGTACCTACTAATGCAACATTTATATACAACCTGAAAAGCATTGCCTCAAACCAGAAATAATCATTATTACCTTGTCGTTTTTAGGGTTCCGTACCCAAAGGGTAAAAACGGGACCCTATTACTAAGACTTCGCTGTCCGTCTGTCCGTCTGTCCGTCACAGGGCTGTATATCAAGGACCGTATTAGCTAAATAGTTGAAATTTTCACAGATTATGTATTTCTGTTGCTGCTATAACAACAAATACTAAAAACAGAATAAAATAAATATATAAGGGAGGCTCCCATACAACAAACGCGCCAACATTTTTAGCGCCATCTTGTTTAATTTGATGTTACTACGTTACTACGTTACTACGTAACTTTTAGTTTAAAAACCAATGGAAGATGTTTGCTATTGCGTTCGCTCGTATTGATTGCGCTGGCAGGCGGCACCACTTTACCGACTTTATGTAGTCAGGTAAATAGGTACCTAGGTAAATATTATTAATTTCGAATTAATTTCGAGATCGAATCCCGGCCGAGCATCAATGGTTAACTAAGTTCGAAAAATTTATATGCGCGTTAACACGTGTTTATAACGGCGAAGGAAAACATCGTGAGGAAACCAGTTAGTGTTCTTGTAAGCGGCGACGGGCTTGCAACCTGTCACGTGTGGAATGTTAACTACGTATAGTTAGGTAACTAGATATTATTAATTTTAGCTATTAAACCCTAATAAGTACTACCACTACCTATCTAGACCAGCGTTGCTAGACGTCCCAATTTTGGCGAAACGTCCCGATTTTTTACTCAAAATTATATGACCCGCGCAGGACAGGCTCCGTCCCGCTTTTCAGGGTTTACTCTTGCTAGACGGTGTGGAGCGTGATTTATAAAAAGATACCTAAGTACTCGTACCTAATAAAAAACTACTAGGTATGTAATTCATTATTTTTTATGTTTGTAGGGTTCCGTACCCAAAGAGTAAAAACGGCATTACTAAGACTCCGCTGTCCGTCTGACTGTCACCAGGCTGTATCTCATGAACCGTGATAGCTAGACAGTTGAAATTTTCATATTCAGATGTATTTCTGTTCCCGCTATAGCAACAAATACTAAAAACAGCATAAAATTAATATTTAAGTGGGGCTCTTGTACCTACAACAAACGTGATTTTTTGCCGTTTTGTATAGATAATAGTACGGAACCCTTCATGCGCGAGTTTTATTTTAAAATATAATGCATCAGATGACTGAGGAGTGAGGTGCGCGACTGATTCAAAGTCATACCTATCAAGTTATACCTATCTAATAAGGATGGATGTTGTGTTTCAGGTGAAGTACGTGCAAGCGCGCGACGCTGGTGTATACGAGTGTCAAGTGGGCACCGAGCCCAAGATGAGCCACTTCGTGCAGCTCAATGTAGTCGGTGAGTTCCTTCCAAATTCTGATTGCCAGAGTGATTGCCTTTGAGTTAAGGACCGGTTACCACTGATAATGGCATTGAATTTGAGGTACCCAAATAATAGTATTTTTGTTGCATCGTTCCAGTACCCAAGATCGAGATCGTAGGCGAGTCTGACCTGTATGTGAAGGCTGGCAGTACCGTCAGTCTGAAATGCGTGATCACTCAAGCACTGGAGGAGCCTGCCTACATCTTCTGGTACCACAACGATGAGCGTGTGCTCAACTACGATCGCAGCCTCGTCGAGATCCGCATGGAGAGGCTCGCGCCAGACACCACGGTACGCTCATCTTCACTCACACATTCTACCGCCCCTACCCATCCACTCCAATATTTTTTCCATTGCCTATGACAATATTATATTATATTTTACACTATTTTTCTAGATAATCCAATGTCCGTAGACACGGTGCTATAATTACGAGTACATTATTACTTCCAAAATTTGTCGGGACTTCATTTATAACGGCGTTATTTTTCATGCACTGAGTGAGCTTAAGCTTACCTACTTATTGTTTTTGAACCCAAAATATTTTATATATTACATTACATCATGGGTCAGTAGCAGACGATGTCATTAACACAGCCATGATCAGCGTTTTACGTTCGGAATATTTATATAATTTATGTGATTGTGGTTACAGGTGGGCAACCTGATCATCTACAGTCCGCGACGTGAGGACTCAGGAAACTACTCTTGCGCGCCTTCCAACCTAGATTCTGCCTCCGTCGTGCTGCACGTGCTTAGCGGTTAGTAGTATCTAACATATTCATCGGTTTTAACTGTCAGAAAGTAACACTAAAAGTACACTGATAAAACACTATGCGAATTAAATGTTCAGTTTCACAATAGAGCTACAGGTTCATAATACATAGGCACATAGGTATTTCATTTTTTTTTAACGAAATTACAACAATAGTTCTGTTGACACCAAACGAATATATTGTATGTTGGTGTTTCAGGCGAGCAGCCGGCGGCTATGCAGCACGGCAACGCGGCAGAGCGGCCACTGTCGTCGCCCTCTACGCTCGTCGCTCTCGCTTCGCTCGCCACCTTTGCCGGCATACATTCGCGCACCACACTCAGGCTACTGCTGCACGTGGCGCTCGCTCTGCTCTACTCGTCAGTATTACCAACTTACCTTACCATCCATTCTTGCATCTTACTAATCCTGTAATTCCTAGACGTTCATTTTATTTTCACCTGACGTTGTCCTGACAATAAATTATTATAAATTGAAAATGCTTACATAAATAATCTCTTTAAAATTGGTGTCAAATTTCCTTAGTCATCTTTGCTAGCTAGTGAGAGGTAAATGCACCTCGATTTTCAATCTGAAGCAAAACATCGTGAGGTTGCCAGTTAGTACCTAATTTTGTAAGCTGCAATGGACTTGCAGCCTGCCTGTGCCACTCATAGTATGCTAAGTACTGCAGAATATAGCTATTTAGGGAACTTTAGA
This sequence comes from Hydriomena furcata, assembly GCA_912999785.1. Lineage (NCBI taxonomy): Eukaryota > Metazoa > Arthropoda > Insecta > Lepidoptera > Geometridae > Hydriomena > Hydriomena furcata. Next base: position 25,650 of record OU538834.1, on the reverse strand, counting down.
ACTTGTAAACTTTAGAAAGACGTTTATGAATTTGACGATGATGAAGGTATTTTTATAATGATGGCATTTCTTGTTCGTTTTCAGATTGATGTGCCACGACGAAGACGAGAGGAAATAGCCTCTCACACGGACCGCAGCTCGCGCGCCTGTGTGCGTGCGTGCGTGCTACGTGTGTGAGTGTGTGCGTGTGCACTGTGTGACGTCCAGCGGACACTACGCATCCGATGCATAGTGCGTGCGATAGTTGTAACTAATTTGTAATATCTCGGGTACTTACTTAGATTATCGGTCGGCTCGTGTGATAGCGCAGAGGACTCGAGAGCCGACCTCTAAACACTGTACATAGTACGGGGGCGCGTGACGCGCTGTGACGTCACTCGCGCGTCTCTCTCGTTTGTAAAGTTGTACATAGCTAATTATAATAATATTACTATATTAATTTACTTACAATCGATACGATTGACTACTAAACTAATATTAGGTACGACATCGAAGTTGAACCGCTCGCGTCCCGCTAGATGGCGCGAGACCAACCTGTCCATTGCTAGTTTGAAGGCGCGTGGCGCGATTCCTTCGGGCCTGATCATGGTTTTGAATTTAGGAAAAACTGTAAGTACGAGTGATTCGTCGTTCCATCAACATTTATCCCATTTCTACCTATCTATTTATATTATTATTATATTTATTAATGGACCATTAGTTGATTCAGAGCCGAAGGAACCGCTCTGTTAAAACGTTTTACTTTACTCGAGGTACTCATCACTCATCAAAATTATTTTATCAAAGAAATTGATAATAAAATTATTTATGTATTGTATAGGCGCGGTGTGATAGTGAAATTGTTTTTATATACTTGTCATCATAAAATTCATTTATTTTGTACAATAATGTAATAAAACAATTTGTTTGCTCAATCACCTTGTAAAGAATAATATCAGTTAAACTCGGATCGTTGTCGGATTCTACAACTGACAGGCAGCAGAAGAGGCCGATGCGCAGGCGCAGGCGTCTTGCGATTGCGACATATTCTCTGCTAATATAACTAACTACACTATTCATCACTCAATATACATAATTGTACATACCTACCTACACAGCTAAACTTAGTGTGGAGCCAGAACTAAGTACAGGTAGGTACCTATACTTAGTTCTGGCTCCACACTAAGTTTAGCTGTGTCGTTGGTATCAGAAACTATGAGTACCATGGTACAACAACATCTATAGCTAGAAAATATATTTGCAGATCATGCAAACATATTGTCCCGGCACGGGGATCGAACCCACACCTCCCGTGTCTCATTCGGGCACTCGCCCCTACGTCACCGAGATGGTCGTATTTATTGTTACATTATATTTTGTTATATTAAAATGTAACATGTGTGTGCCGTCTCCAAAAGGCATTATTTTGTCTAGAATTTGATCGGCATCTACTAGTAAGTAACGTCACGCAAGACGCCAGCCTTTTCACTTTAGGTAAGAGAGAAAGGCCAATAGATAGAGAGTCCAATGCTCAGCGTGTTGGTTGAAGAGTTAGACCGTGACCGCGTGCTAGAGCGAGAGAGGCGCTCGGCCCTCGTGCGCGCTCGCTCGCACGCTGATGCCGTTGAACAGCGAGCAGCGGTTCAGAGTAATGTAAGTTTGGTTCTCACTGTTACTGCCTCACTTGTAAATACTATTATACTGTAAGAGATATAAATAAAGATGAGATCGTTGAAACTTTACTCTTGTATTATTCGTTTAAAAGCCCTTCCTCATCTTTTCTGCTGTAGGTATAAGTAGATAACTGCCTACTTACTCCTTTCAAGCAAAAAAGTTAGACACTAGGTAGAATTAACTTGGATTATTCAAGCCCTTACTTTTAAAATGTTAGCGTAATTAAGGGGTTGGTCAGGTTTTCTTCCCCATGCGCCTCTCTCTCCCTTACCTCTTACTCCAGTGTTGGCGACACTCCGCACGCAGCAAGAGCGCCATCTTCAGTTCTCTTTCACGTACGAACTATTTCTATGTCAATTTTGATGAGATGTTCTTGTGTTCTTGTGCCGAGTTCATAGAGATAGTCTAATGCATTTATTTGCATTATGTATGTAACTACATAGTTGGACCCGCGACAGACATTGCCCTGTCAAAATTTCAATAACCGCATAGAAAAAAGTACTTTCAGTTTTACGAATTTAAAAATTTTTCATTCCTATTACTTTGCACAATTAGTACAACATGAGTAATTGAAGAAAGGGTAGGTACCATAAAATCCCATATACCATAAATTTTGACAATAAACAACGAATTTGCCATACAAACATTAACACCCCTTTTCACCCCGTTAAGGGATGAAATTCAAAAAACCCCTAAAGCCAGGACAACGCATTATATGGGTAAAGATGATGTATAATATTAACTTTATTTGTTAAGAGACAAAATAATGTGTATTTATGTGAAAGTAAAAAGGTGAGTTTTTTTCAATTGAGTAGGTACCTACTTTCAACGAGGAGAGATATTTTCCCAGTAGGTATGAGTTGTAACTGGTTCTCGACTTGACTTGTGACCTACTTCGAGTTTAACCTTCCTAGCATTCAACTGGATCATTATTTATTTTCTTTTTCTCATATCTCAATCATAATATGACGTGCGTGATGTCACTCTTGTTCTGCCTGTTGATTCGCTTCTCTCTCCAGCGAAGTCTGTTGTCGCAAGAAGTCGCGTAATTCCTGCTGCAACTTGTAGTTGGGCGCCAGACGCGTACTGCGCAAGCGTCGACCAGTTACAGGGGACACCGCACCCTCTAAAATTAATTAACAATATCTATATTAGAGAGGACACTGTGGAACTTACATGGTCGGATACCGATAAAGGTTCCTTGTAAATTAGATTAAAACAAAACTATATTCAACAACACACACATTTTGTCCTGCGTGGGAATTGAAACCACAACTTACAGTGTAGTTAACAGAGTTATAGCCTACTATTTTTTTTTCGATTTTTTCATATTTCAGTTTTAATTTTGAAGTTAATCAAAATATCGTTATCAATATATTAAAAAAATTTTAGCGTATCAAAATTGCCCCCTGATCATGATTTTCCCTCGAATGCTAAACAAAGTAAATCTTTTTTACATACACACACACACACACCTACCTACTCCTTTACTTTTTACTTGACACTGACAATAGGTACCTAGTGAAGTAGTTGGTACAACTGGTTGAGATGAGAAACCTACCAGGAGGTGCGGCAAGCAGCCACTCGTGTATGTTGTCTCTCTCGTAAGTGAAGCCGTCTGCGGCACGCGTTGGCCAACGGAACATCGCATGCGACAGCGGACACAGCAACGCATGAGGCGCTGACGACGCCTACAAACACTTGCATAACAATATGGATTCAACTAACTGTAACTGCATTTACTTGTATAAGCAATATTATGTTATTGACTGTATTTTATGGACGAAATGTTATTTTTCTATTCTGTTCTAAATACCTAATGGTTTTGTAAAAAGTAACAAAAAATAATAATTATGTGTTTTGAATTAGAGGGATAGAGAGATACCAAATCAGCAGCAGGAGGTTCCTCTCGTAGCCAAGAAAGCTCTTCCAGGATCCTCACGCGCACTTTCGCCTTTTCTCCTGCGTCCTCGCTTCCGTCCTCCTCTTCACCTGTGAGTTCACATTCACACGAGTGCAAGTAGTTCTTTTAATTACCCAACTGCGATGAGTTTGCGTATCTTTGTATCTACATCATATCATAAAGAACTAAAGACTAAGAAATATTATTATATAAAAGAAAAGCCTGACCAAACAGCGTTAAGACGATAAATATTTTTGATGAATGCCGAATTGTTTTTTCTCAATAACCGCAAAACATACAGTTTTGTTTTTTTATGACAAAGATAACTTAAGGATATAATATAGATAAATTACAGACAGAAACACGATTGATGAAACTTTTCTCGATAGATTTATTTTCCAAAGTTGGCTCTTCAAAAACACTAGTTTCGTTTTTAGTCATAACTATGAATAGCTAAACAGTTAATTTTTATATAATTCGTTAGATAATCAAACTAGCTAAACAAATCGGCCGTGCATCAATGGATATTTCTGTTCGAAAAATGTACCTATATGCGCGTTACACGTGTTTATAACAGTGAAGGAAAACATCGTGAGGAAACCTGTTAGTATTCTTGAAAGCGGCGACGGGATTGCAACCTGTCACGTGTGGAATGCTAACTACGTAGTTAGGTAAATAGGTAGGTTACGAGATATTATGAATTATTTTTTATGTTTCTAGGGTTCCGTATCTAAAGGGTAAAAAACGGGACTACTAAGACACCGCTGTCCGTCTGTCTGTTACCAGGCTATATCTCGTGAACCGTGATAGCTAGACAGTTGAAATTTTCACAGATGATGTATTTCTCTAAAATCAGCATAAAATAAATATTTAAGTGAGACTCCCGTACAACAAACGTGATTTTTTGCCGTTTTGATAATAGTACGGAACCCTTCGTGCGCGAGTCCGACTCGCACTTGGCCGGTTTTTTTTTTATTTTAGCTGTGCTGTTAGTCGGCAATCATTACCTTTAACGAAACACTACCTAGTCATAAAATACCCAGAACTCGCCCAACGGCGCCTACTGATTTTACCGCGACACTCTTCAAACCGGAATAACGATGGACGCACTTTTCTGAACGAGCCCCTTAATTAACAGGGGAACTCTGCGATCGCAACCGAGCTGCTATCTCAGATCAGCTTTCTCTTACCGTATCCGAGACTCGCGACGATATCATCCATCGATGCGTCGAGCAAGCGAGGGCCGGAGATGCGCTCCTCTCTCGCTCGCTGCAACAGCGCCTCCTCGCGCTCGAGATTCATGCTCAAATCTGCAGACCGAGAAACTTCATCAGACGACTGGAAACCGTGAGATCGAGTTCGACTCCAAAGTCACGGCTTGATTTTCTAGGCTCGGTGGCGAGGAACCGGCGCAGCTTCATCTGACTTCCGAGGCGTTTCAAGGTGATCCTTGCGATTTTATCGATGTAATACCTTTCGAATCTAACTCACCCGGCGAGCGCGAGACGTGATCCTTCAGCCAACGCGCGACGGCCGATTCGCGCCAGAAGCGCGGGGCGGCATCATCGTCGGTTCTCGCATCGCTGCTGGGCGCCAACCGCCACAACGCTAGCCGCCCGCCCAACGCGCCAACCGCCAACAGCTTCCGCACCGGAAGCACCGCCAACGCTCCTCCCGCACTCGCCACCGATACTGTAGCGCGCATTCTCACTGTCATCTCTTCCTCAACAACCCCCACACTCCACACTCTCGCCCACCTATCATCCCCTGCGCTCGCGAGCAACAACCCTCCATCCCACCCCCAACGCACATCGGCCACTCCACCCCCGTGCGCCTCCACTTGCCGCGAAATAAGTGCGAGCGCTCGAGGCTCCCCCGACTCCTCCTGAAAGTTAAAAGTCTCGATATCGATTTTCGCTGAGATGACGGACGCGCGAGGTGCGGGCTCACCTCTCGGAGCTCGATCGTCCACAGCTTGATGAGCGAGTCGTTCCCGGCGGTCGCGAGCAGGTAGCTGCTCTCCGGCAGCTCAAAGGCGGCCGCCGACGGAGTGAAGTCGCAGCTCGTCACCCCTGGAACGAGATGATGCGCGAGAGTCAGTCGAGAGAACGGTCCGATGCGATAGAAAGCGGAAGTTGAAACGTACCGAGGTCGTGCGCGTGAGCATCGTGGTGCAAAGGATGTTCGTGCGGAGGCGCAAACAATCGCAGTTCACCATCCGCTCCTCCCACCGCGCACAATCGCGCGTCCGACGACCACGCGCAGCACGCTGCCGCCCCCGACAAGCCGCCGTAAACGCTGTAACGTACGATAATGCAGGAAGAGGATTTATCGAATGGCTCCTCTAAACTTTAAAAGAGCTCTCAGATAAATCCTCCTCGTTCCTCGGTTAAAAGTTTTAACCGACGAATACAAAAACAACTTATGAAAAAATCAACCGACTTATTGCGAAGCCATCTTGTTTTCAACGAAAGTTAACATAATTATGACTTGCGGATTCACGATTAGAACCCACCACGCGGGCTGCGGATCCGGCTCGGCAACGCTCCACATCGGCGCCAATCCATCGTCCGTAGCCAAAAGCGCCTTCGGAGGCCTTTGAAGAGACAAACGCGCTCCTCGAACGCCTCCACCGCCGCCCGCTTCTCCACCCGGAACGCTCAACGAGCGCACCTGCACGCCCGTCTGAAATCACATGAGATTTACGATTTACCACGCGGGTCAGCAGCGTAAAAGTTAACCGTATTCTTGGACGAGCAAAAATTCGACAGAGTTCGTCCTTCGAACTGATGGAGGACTAATAAAAACAATCGTTGTAGGCAACGGCTCTTAAACGCACCAATATTATTTTTCAAACTATCGTGATTAGTAGACATAACTATAGATTTTGACACGGGTCTTTATCACGTAATTACCTTTAATTTACTTTCCCGACGTCTCGGCTATGTTACAATAACGTCGGGAAAGTAAATTAAAGGTAATTACGTGATAAAGACCCGTGTCAAAATCTATAGTTAAACGCACCAATGACGATAATATCCAAAACGAACATCTAGGTCATAGGAGATCACGCTCTCCGACTCGTCACCTGTACGTCCCAAAGATACGCGCAACCGTCGAGTCCCGCCGTTAGCAGCACGGAGCCGAAGGCGCCAAAGTCACATGCGAGCGCTGGGTAGCGATGAGCCTCCAGCGTGTGTTCCAGCGACAGAGCCAAGTCTCCCGACCAGCGCCACACTTTCACCGCGCCGTCGCTGCAAGAATAACGAAGGAACTCCTTAAGTTATAATTTTATCGTTACAAAAGTAGGTACGCTATCGGACATCGGACAATATTTTCAAAAGTCTTTTACCAACCTAGATGCGGTCGCCAAGAACTCTCCGTATGCGGCGATGCAGTTGATAGCTCCGCTGTGCGCTCGTTCATCCCAAACGCAAAGCGTCCCTTCACCGCCGTCCTTCTCGCCTCCGTCCTCTTCCCGCTTCGCTTCCGTCGCACGATCGCTCTCGGGGGCGTCCTCGTCCGCTTCGACCGGCCCGATGCCCTGCACCGATCACAAACTTAACGACCGATCGAATTCTCAGGTTTGCGATTCCATCGGAGGCACGAACCTCGAGATCTCCGATCGCGAAGTGCGCGAGCGCGTCGCAAGGCGTCTCCGGCTCGGTGTCCGACGAGAAGGCGCCCAGCGACCAAGTGCGGATCGAGCGGTCGTTCGAGCCTGCAAGCCGAGACGGGAGACCGGTCAGATCGCCGAGCGAGGTGAACCGGCGCGGCGCTTCGATAGGTTAACGGTAGGCGGAATCTCACCGGTGATCATGAAGCTCAAGTCGGGCGCGAGCGCGATGCACGTGAGGTAGCGCGAGTGCGCTTGCACCACGTGCAGACACGCGCCTTCCGGCGCCATCCAGAGTCTTGCCGAACGATCCAACGAAGCCGAAGCCAACACTCCTCGCGCGCCCCAACGAAGCGCGGTCACCGCCGCCGAGTGCCCCCCCAACGCCCCCTCGTCCCTCAGAACCTCCCTTTGCCCCCCTTGCCCCCCTAGCCCCCCTTGCCCCTCCCGCACGCTCCAGAGTCTGATTCTCGCGTCGTGTCCTCCCGTGGCGACGCGCCTCCCGTCCGGCGACGCGTCCGCACACAAGGCGCCCATGTCGTGCGCTCCGTCGATCCACACCAGCGGAGTCGCCTCCTCTTCCGGCTGCGAGGTCTCCAACTCTGCGAACAAACATCGCACCTTCGTCGGTCTCGGATCGGATCGCTTCGGCGGATCCGGGATCCGGGACGATCGCGGGACTTCGGCTCACCGACGAGGTCGAACACCTTAAGCGTCCCCTGCGTGCACGCGGTCAGCAGCAACGCGCCTCCCCCGATCGAAGCCACCGCGTGAAGCGCCCCCGAATGAGCATCCAATCGCAACAACATAGCTCCTCTCCTAACGCTCCACACTCTCGCGCTTCCATCATCGTGTCCCGCCACCAACCTCACTCCTCTCCCCCCTCCGATCCACTTCAACGATCGCACCGCGACCGCTCCAGGCGCCGCCATCTCTCGCTCGCAAGAGAGATCTCTTCCTTCCCAAACTCGCAACACTCCGTCCACTCCCCCCGAGGCCAGCAACACTCCGGCTGGTGGCTTCCATCTCGCTGCGGTGACTCCGTACCGATGCGCGTGCGCCGCTCTGCATCCGATCCGCCAACCTTCTCCTCTTCGCCACTTCCAGACGCTCAGCTCTCCCGATCCGCCTCCGGAAACCAATCGCGCTCCTCTCGCGACCACCACCAGATCGAGGCACGAGAGCTCTCCTCCGCCCGAAGCCGCGACGTGGACGAGCGAGGGCGCGGCGGGTCTTTCCATCCTCGACCGACGAAGGAGCAAAGCGAAGTGAGGATCGATCGCGTCCGCCGACGTGGCGGTCGCCGGCCTCGCGGGTGCGATCGAAGGTCGCGGTGACGTCCTCGTCGGTTCGATCGACTCGACTTTGATGAGCGGTGACCGTGGACGACGCGACGATGAAGGTCGCTCGCTATCTATCTGTTTTCTAATAATTTAATTATTTCATTGGAAAACTTGTTTAATGATTTCATTAAAATGAATAAGAACCTACGTTTTGGCTTTGATTTTCATTATTAAATTTCAAATAAACTTAATTTTTAATCCTATTCGTTTGTAAATAATGTACCTACCTAACTTACTTACCGTGACATACCTACCTAACGCTTGTATGATTTCGAAGTCTCGGAGACGACGCCTGAAATGTGAAGTAGAAGACGTCTACCCTCCCCTCCTATGGTATTGTCACGGTACGAGGAGCGGTTGCCGTTTACCTACTTGTTTACAACAGTAGACCAGCACATTTATTATCACAGCGCTTACTATTTTCGAGCAAGCAACGGGCCGGATCCTACCGAAGCTGATTGATATTATGAACTATTATGAAGTAGCATAATACCTACATATGAATATATTACAGACTGGTAATAAGTACGTAATGTACGGGTACGAATCACTAGTTTCGTGTAAATGCGTTATTTTATTACTGTTATCTGTGATTGTTGGGTGTGAGTAGTTACATTTTTGTTTTGCATCATTCGCCTACCGGCCGGCCGAGCGAGCAAGATGGCAGATCGAACATTTTAAATACGCCTACATTCATAATTAAATTAAAATCATAGTTTCGTAGTAACCAATCATAAATAACTAGTCCTAAGCCTGAATAAAGTATGTAGGGAAGTTAATTTATTGATTTGACTGTATAGCTACAAACTGTAGTGTTCTTCATGTATTTAATAAAACACTTAGTTGAGAGAACTCTTAACTTCTTTATTTTACTTATTCACAACATAATGCATGTGCAAGGCTGCATTGTCCTTACGCGTAATGGCGGACGGCCGGGGTTGCAACCTAGTGCTGCCATCTATATCTACAGATATTACACAAACACATATAATAGTGATTTAATTTATTATCGTTTCGTGCTATAAAATAGCTATTTACAAAAATCACTAGTTTTATATACAGTTTAACACTGGTTTCGTTACGTTTCTTGAAAATGACATGCTTCAAAATTTAGTTGCAAGATTCCACCTTAACAAAACATAGTTACATAGTTACATACATAACTACATACATTGCAAGTTAAGTAAATAAAAGCTTGTAAAAATAAGGTGTTTCGAACATGGTAGGTACTTACTCTATCCTAACCTACCTACCTACTCACCAACCACCATGCGATGCGAACGAGTCGCGCACGGTTATGTAGGTACAGTACAGTACAAAACAAATAGCAAGCCAGTAGTTAACTAGCTACTTACAGTAGTTACTAATACCTAGTTACATATCTAGGTAGGTAAGTATAAGTACCTACTTACCTACCTAATTTTATGGGATTATAAGTTAGTTAACTAGGCAGTTAGATTATAAGTTAGTTAAGAAGTTAGGCGGATCTTTATTATACCTTTATATACCAAAGCGATTTATATACGAAAGCACTCAGCAAAAAAAGCAGAACGCGCGAACAACTAATAGCACTCATAACGTAGGTACGGTCTAAGCTCAATGTTAATAGTTATATTGAGAGTAAAAACAAATGCATTGTTCACAAAACCATAAACACTACAGCATAGCGTAGAGCTTGTAGCACTCGTAGCGTACGGGAGCCGAGGACTGCGCCACTCGGTATTGTGATTGTGAAGACGCGCGCGGTGTGTCGTCCGCCTATCCTCTTAGGTACTTACATACTACAGTTTTTAAAACGATTAAAGAGTTTATCTGCGCCTTGCGGCCGCGCGTTAGAGGGCTACAGGTGCTACAAGCGCTACGAGTTGTGCGTAGCGCTTGTAGCACTCGTCGCGTACGGTGTGCCGAGGAATGTATGGTGACTTTTGGTGTGAACGTGGTAGGAACGTTCGAACTCAAATGCATTCTGCCCAAATTACAATAGATCTTTGGTGCGTAGTATAATGTGAGGAGGACAAGGAGAGATACTGAGAATAAGAACCGAAAATCAAGGTGTTTGTTGTAGACATCATCGCCCTCCTCCGAAAGTAGGTTATGCACAGTTATACAATAAAATAAAAGTGAATAAAAAAAATAATTATGGAAAGTATAATGTGTTTGGAACTAGATTAAGTTTCCCGAAGAAATCTTTTGGATAATAATTGTAGTTAAAGGGTAACAGTAACTATATATTTATAGTTATGATATAGTTCAATGAATTTTATATACACCCGGCGGCACGGACTGAGCTTACGACCACGTGACTGATCAATTACTAACTTTATTTAAAGTTTAAATACCTTAGTTTGATCTTGTTTTTAATAACGTTTAGAATAACCGTTATTAAATTCACCTACTGTGATTTTGGTTATCATCTCAAGGTTATCCACCGTGTTGGAACCTAATGAGGAATACTATGCCCATTGTGTCTTACAAGTTTCCATAAAAATGAGCTAGTCTCAGATAGTAAAAGTACTCTCTCTTAGTACATAATTTAAAATTATAAGTTATTGATCTAAATACGAGGCGCCGGCGCCGGCGCCGGGGGGCGGGCGACGCAGTCTGAGTCCACGTGTTTGTTCAGTTACTAAGTTTATCTCAAGTTAGGTAAATTTGATTTGATTTTTAATGATGTTAGAAATAAACGTTTTTAATTTACCTACTTTACTGTGATCTTAATTATATTTTCAGGGGTACCTATTACATCGGAACCCAATGAGAATGATCACTAAGTCGTATAAGTCTCCATCATGCATGTGACATACAAATACTTACAAAATAAATGAACCGGTCACAGGCTGTTTAATTTATATTCATAAGTGATTGAACTAAGAACAAATAACGCGTCACGGACTGAGCAATTGAGCATTCGAGCCTGTTCTCTTACAAAGATATTTTATTTATTATGATGCTAAAAATAAACCGTAAATAACTATTATTTAATTTATCTTAGTACTGAATGTGGTTGTAGTAATTTTTTTGAGGATACCCACCGTCTCGGAACCTAATGAGAATACATGCCCATGCGAAATACAAATTCAAAAATAAATTAGTTGGTCTCAGACTATTTAAATTCATAAGTTTTTGAACTAAATACACTCGGCGCCGAGCGATATTACATTCTTATTTCCACGTGATTTCTTTTCATTTAATCAGTTTATCTAAAGTTAGGTAACTTAGATGCTTAGAATAAAAGTTTTCCAATTTACCTACTTTACTGTGATTTAATTATTTTCTCAAGGGCACCTACTATAACGGAACCCAATGAAATAAATACCATAACGTTTATTGAACTAAATAACATCAAAAGCGAAAATTATTAGTACTCGTACCTAGGAACAATTGGAATTCAAAATAAGCTTGAAAAGCAGATCAACTTGATCGTGATGTGGAATTTTGAACGTGACATGCTGCATCATGTGATGTTTTTGTGTGAAACTAAACGGTCATTGTTGATCCTGCAACTAAGTAAAGCGTCATTCACTGAAACTTATGGTGTGATATATTCGATTTAAAATGTTGCATGCTGCACCGTATGATGTTGCAAATTGTTATAGAACAACATTAGGTTTCTGTGAAAGGCGACATCCACTGGGATTTCTTGATTGTTATGCTAACTCTCACGTGTTGTATGGTGCAGCATGTGATAATGTGAGAGGAAACAAAATGATTTTCGAAAATCCAGTGGACGCAATCAATCATGTGAATATGTCGAACTCTCCCATATTGCATGGTGCAGCATGTATTTATATGGGAATCGACATTATAAGCGTGATTGTGGCAAGAAGTTAAAAAAGAGAATAATCGAAATAAATAGGCAACAAAAAATAAACTGTAGTCACCCCGACCAAACATAATAAAAAAAATTGCACAAAATTATACCAAAAGCGAACAGTATTAGCTATAAGGAACAATTGGAACTTAAAACAAGCGAAACCAGGAACTTTCGAAAAGTTTTATTCACTAAAACTATAATGATGTGATATAATCGATTTAAAACTGTGCATAATACACTGTGCGCTTTCTCAAACATTTAATGGTGCAGTATGTATTTATGTGGTAATCAACAATAAAAAACTTAATTGAACTTTTGAACATTTGTTAAATATAAATTGTAGGAAGAGAAGAGGAATAAAATAAACTGACAAAATGAAAATATTAATATATAATAATAATAATGCAAAAAGCAAAACCTATATGGAACAATGAAAATTAATGCGTAGCGTCATTCACAAAATCTATAATGATGTGTTATATTCGATTTAAAATGTTGCATGCTGCACCATGTGATGTTGCGAGTCGTTATAACCTATCATTAAGATATATGTGAATTTGTCGAGCCTCACATATTGCATGGTGCAGCATGTATTTATGTGGGAATCGACATAAAGAATGAGACGGCTTACCGCATGCTCGCACTATGCAATGACAACTAATGCTTTTAGATAAATCTAAACGGTCACTAAATAAGTAAAGAAGGAAAGAGAATTGAAGTGCATTAAAGAGAAGAAGGAACGAAAAAGAAAGAAACAGATGGAAAGAGAAGAAAGGAGAAGAAAGGAGAAGGAAAGAGAAGGAAAGAGAAGGAAGGAGAAGGAAAGAGAAGGAAAGAGAAGGAAAATATGAAGAAGTTCTCTAATTTTTATTAGTTTTTTCTTTTTTTAGGTTTTCAAGTTTTTTTTTTTTTTTTTTTTTTTTTTTTTTTTTTTTTAGGTTAGGTTAGGTTAGGTTAGGTTAGGTTAGGTTAGGTTAGGTTAGGTTAGGTTAGGTTAGGTTAGGTTAGGTTAGGTTAGGTTAGGTTAGGTTAGGTTAGGTTAGGTTAGGTTAGGTTAGGTTAGGTTAGGTTAGGTTAGGTTAGGTTAGGTTAGGTTAGGTTAGGTTAGGTTAGGTTAGGTTAGGTTAGGTTAGGTTAGGTTAGGTTAGGTTAGGTTAGGTTAGGTTAGGTTAGGTTAGGTTAGGTTAGGTTAGGTTAGGTTAGGTTAGGTTAGGTTAGGTTAGGTTAGGTTAGGTTAGGTTTTTTTTTTTTTTTTTTTTTTTTTTTTTTTTTTTTTTTTTTTTTTTTTCTTATTTTATTTGTTTCACAATTTTAAATTTAATACACATTACCCCTGTTGGAGTCACAAAAGGGTTGTTCGCAACGACTTCATCACTAATGACGCGATTTGATACGCCATCAGATCAGAAGACGCGTTAGTTACAAATAGTATAAATTATAAATATACAAATTACATACACAAAAACGAAACAAAGAACAAAAATTTTAAATACATGTAATTACAAAATATGCTCACTATTAAGACGAATCGTACTGTAGGTAAAGTTGGTCTCCTTTCAGGCCGTGCTATTTGATACTCGACCCGATTGGAGACCCCTACGTACAGTGAACATAATTAACAAATACATATAATTAAAAATTTTGAGATACAAAAATATGACACGATTATTACAATACAAAACAAAATACAAGACCAAGAGCAAAATTCAAATACATATACATACCAAAAATGTCAACTTTTAAGAATAAATCATATGATAGGTTGAGTTGATCTCCTTTCGGGCCGTGCTATTGGATACTCGACCCGATTGGAGACCCCTACATATGTTGACACATTTAATAAATAAATATAATTGGACAATGTTACATACACACTTTTACAACGAATTGGGAAACAAGGAATTTTAAATTACATTATTATACAATTATCACGAAAATACACAATAGTAAAGGACCAAAATAGACAAAGAATAATATAAAATAATGAACCAACTAAAATATATATATTCATAAAATATGATCACTATTAAGATGAGCGTAAATAGGTAAAATTGGTCTCTTTTCGGGCAAGCTATTTGATACTTAACCCGATCAGAGACCCCTAAATACAGAGAACATATTTAATAAAAATATATAATTAAAATGGCAACAAAAATACACAATAACAAAAGACCAAAAATTTAAATACAATACACAATAGAATAGTATACAATAATGAACCAACTAAAACTATATATATTCATAAAATATGATCACTATTAAGATGATCGTAAATAGGTAAAGTTGGTCTCCTTTCGGGCAAGCTATTTGATACTTAACCCGATCGGAGACCCCTAAATACAGAGAACATATTAATAAAAACATACAATTAAAGGTGGCGACAACTATAAAAACAAAAGACACGACAATAAGATTAAAGAGACAATTAAAAATGCACTATCATAAATATATAATATAATAAAATATAATATAATATATTATGTCCTCTTTTAAAATAAAATTGTAAAATAGGTTGAGTTAGTCTCCTCACGGGTTGTGCGATGTGATACTCAACCCGATCAGAGACCCCTATATACAGAGAACATAGATAGAATACACCGATTAAATAGATTAAATATTAAAATAGACAATCACACATTAAAATTAATTATAAAGCTAAAAGCCATAATCGACCCGGCTGAGAATTTTGTCCCGCATGCTCCTTAGTCTGGGACATTGGGTGGAGTTGGCGCAGTGCCTGGGGTCAAGCTTTGTTTGAAATTTCGCGTTGTGGGTGGTGCAGTTTATACACTTCGCAGTGAAGGGTTTGGCCCTGAGGGGGCATTGGTCAGCGCTGTGGGTGGTATCCGCGCAATGAGCGCACGGTGAAGTGGTGGAGACGCATTTTACTTTCAAGTGCCCGAATTGAAGGCACTTGTGGCACTGCAGGAATGGGGAGAAATTATCCACATGGACCCGTTGGTGATCCAGGCTCACCCTGACCATCTTCATCATGGTCCGATGTACCAGAGGGCGAGCGAGGAACACCGCATTGTAGAGGGTGGGGTTGCGGTTATCCCGCTTGAAGCGGAGACGCAGATCTTCCCCATCCTTCACCAGATCTTTGAGCAAGGTGTTCTGCTCTTTGAGGATCCCCACAATGTCCTCTGCCGGAACGTCCCTAGATATCCCCTTGAGGATGATCATAGGAGACAGCTTGCGGGCGGGTTCTGCGCTGACCTGCTCCGAGTTCGATAGGCGCTTTAGAGTGTCTTCGCGCTGTTCTTCACTATCGAACTCGACACGAAGCTTGCCTTTGGAGACCGCTTGGACGCGTGCAGGCGCATAGGTGGAGGCTCTAAAGCTTATGCTTTTCTTGAAAGCTTCTATGCTGTCCTGCTTTGATTTAACATCGCATTTGGGGGTGATGATTATCGCCGGTTTGCTGTGAGTGGTATTCGCAGTTGGTTGGGATGTGGGATCGGACGCAGTAGTGGGCGCAGTAGTTTGGGGAGCATAATCTCCACGAATCGCCTGGGAGTAAGTGCGCGCCTGAGAAGCCACGATCTTCCTCAATTGGGCCATCTCTCCACGGATCTCCTCACGGATGCAGGTGACGATGTCTTGCTTGAAATTGGTGGAGAGACCTTCATCCCGCGGCGTGGCAGATGGTGTTGCCGTTGCCGGTGTAATGGCCGGTGTTGTTGCCGTGGTTGCGGGAGCGGGCGTGAGCGTGAGAGCAGACACTGTAGACAGCAAGCGGGTCGCCCGTCGGATCTCGTCGGCTGCGATGCAGATGAACCGCTTGTTCGCAGCCGTTACGCTCTTTCCTTCGGTGACCGCTGTGTTGATGGCTGTCACCAACTTCCCGACAACATCGGAGAAACTTTTAAAATCCGCTACCTCCTCCGCGCAAGCGGGGAGGGGCGGAGTTCCGGTGTTGGGAGGAGGCATAATTAGTGCCCTATCTATTCCTGAAAGGAGTACGTTGATAGCCCCTAACACAAAAAAGTTATCGTCCTTTGAAGTTAAAACAAGGAAAAAGCACGATTTTACAACTAAAAACTAAGATTAAAAATTATACAATGGTGTTAAAATTATATTAAGAGTCCCTAATACACCGTACGGTGGTCCTACACTAAAATAAATCCTTAAAACTATTTATACAGCCACTAATAATAAAGTCCCATATATCAAAGTGAGACCTTTTACCTTGGTAATGATAATATGGGTGGGGGGGCGGGCGATTTTTCAAATTTTCTTGCGATTAATCGTTTTGTTTCTTTGCAGGTACACGCGGTAGAGCTGCAGGAAGATGTTGGAGCAGAAACAGCGCGAAAAATCGACAAGTTTGAATTAAAAACTTCGAAAATTCAACAAAAAATGCTATAAATTTACAGAAACGGTGAAAAACGACTAAAACACTAAAAATTTGAAGGTTTTTACAGGAAATAGGGACGATACTATATGGGGGTGGTAAGACACAATAGGGGATGATGATTTAACACAGAAATTAAACCTGTATTATTCGAAATAAAAATTTTTGATTGTCGAAAATTTTCAAAGTATGGCCTGGGTATATGAACTTTTGGTAGGCTATTTGACAATTTTCAAATTTTCTTGCGATTAATCGTTTTGTTTCTTTGCAGGTACACGCGGTAGAGCTGCAGGAAGATGTTGGAGCAGAAACAGCGCGAAAAATCGACAAGTTTGAATTAAAAACTTCGAAAATTCAACAAAAAATGCTATAAATTTACAGAAACGGTGAAAAACGACTAAAACACTAAAAATTTGAAGGTTTTTACAGGAAATAGGGACGATACTATATGGGGGTGGTAAGACACAATAGGGGATGATGATTTAACACAGAAATTAAACCTGTATTATTCGAAATAAAAATTTTTGATTGTCGAAAATTTTCAAAGTATGGCCTGGGTATATGAACTTTTGGTAGGCTATTTGACAATTTTCAAATTTTCTTGCGATTAATCGTTTTGTTTCTTTGCAGGTACACGCGGTAGAGCTGCAGGAAGATGTTGGAGCAGAAACAGCGCGAAAAATCGACAAGTTTGAATTAAAAACTTCGAAAATTCAACAAAAAATGCTATAAATTTACAGAAACGGTGAAAAACGACTAAAACACTAAAAATTTGAAGGTTTTTACAGGAAATAGGGACGATACTATATGGGGGTGGTAAGACACAATAGGGGATGATGATTTAACACAGAAATTAAACCTGTATTATTCGAAATAAAAATTTTTGATTGTCGAAAATTTTCAAAGTATGGCCTGGGTATATGAACTTTTGGTAGGCTATTTGACAATTTTCAAATTTTCTTGCGATTAATCGTTTTGTTTCTTTGCAGGTACACGCGGTAGAGCTGCAGGAAGATGTTGGAGCAGAAACAGCGCGAAAAATCGACAAGTTTGAATTAAAAACTTCGAAAATTCAACAAAAAATGCTATAAATTTACAGAAACGGTGAAAAACGACTAAAACACTAAAAATTTGAAGGTTTTTACAGGAAATAGGGACGATACTATATGGGGGTGGTAAGACACAATAGGGGATGATGATTTAACACAGAAATTAAACCTGTATTATTCGAAATAAAAATTTTTGATTGTCGAAAATTTTCAAAGTATGGCCTGGGTATATGAACTTTTGGTAGGCTATTTGACAATTTTCAAATTTTCTTGCGATTAATCGTTTTGTTTCTTTGCAGGTACACGCGGTAGAGCTGCAGGAAGATGTTGGAGCAGAAACAGCGCGAAAAATCGACAAGTTTGAATTAAAAACTTCGAAAATTCAACAAAAAATGCTATAAATTTACAGAAACGGTGAAAAACGACTAAAACACTAAAAATTTGAAGGTTTTTACAGGAAATAGGGACGATACTATATGGGGGTGGTAAGACACAATAGGGGATGATGATTTAACACAGAAATTAAACCTGTATTATTCGAAATAAAAATTTTTGATTGTCGAAAATTTTCAAAGTATGGCCTGGGTATATGAACTTTTGGTAGGCTATTTGACAATTTTCAAATTTTCTTGCGATTAATCGTTTTGTTTCTTTGCAGGTACACGCGGTAGAGCTGCAGGAAGATGTTGGAGCAGAAACAGCGCGAAAAATCGACAAGTTTGAATTAAAAACTTCGAAAATTCAACAAAAAATGCTATAAATTTACAGAAACGGTGAAAAACGACTAAAACACTAAAAATTTGAAGGTTTTTACAGGAAATAGGGACGATACTATATGGGGGTGGTAAGACACAATAGGGGATGATGATTTAACACAGAAATTAAACCTGTATTATTCGAAATAAAAATTTTTGATTGTCGAAAATTTTCAAAGTATGGCCTGGGTATATGAACTTTTGGTAGGCTATTTGACAATTTTCAAATTTTCTTGCGATTAATCGTTTTGTTTCTTTGCAGGTACACGCGGTAGAGCTGCAGGAAGATGTTGGAGCAGAAACAGCGCGAAAAATCGACAAGTTTGAATTAAAAACTTCGAAAATTCAACAAAAAATGCTATAAATTTACAGAAACGGTGAAAAACGACTAAAACACTAAAAATTTGAAGGTTTTTACAGGAAATAGGGACGATACTATATGGGGGTGGTAAGACACAATAGGGGATGATGATTTAACACAGAAATTAAACCTGTATTATTCGAAATAAAAATTTTTGATTGTCGAAAATTTTCAAAGTATGGCCTGGGTATATGAACTTTTGGTAGGCTATTTGACAATTTTCAAATTTTCTTGCGATTAATCGTTTTGTTTCTTTGCAGGTACACGCGGTAGAGCTGCAGGAAGATGTTGGAGCAGAAACAGCGCGAAAAATCGACAAGTTTGAATTAAAAACTTCGAAAATTCAACAAAAAATGCTATAAATTTACAGAAACGGTGAAAAACGACTAAAACACTAAAAATTTGAAGGTTTTTACAGGAAATAGGGACGATACTATATGGGGGTGGTAAGACACAATAGGGGATGATGATTTAACACAGAAATTAAACCTGTATTATTCGAAATAAAAATTTTTGATTGTCGAAAATTTTCAAAGTATGGCCTGGGTATATGAACTTTTGGTAGGCTATTTGACAATTTTCAAATTTTCTTGCGATTAATCGTTTTGTTTCTTTGCAGGTACACGCGGTAGAGCTGCAGGAAGATGTTGGAGCAGAAACAGCGCGAAAAATCGACAAGTTTGAATTAAAAACTTCGAAAATTCAACAAAAAATGCTATAAATTTACAGAAACGGTGAAAAACGACTAAAACACTAAAAATTTGAAGGTTTTTACAGGAAATAGGGACGATACTATATGGGGGTGGTAAGACACAATAGGGGATGATGATTTAACACAGAAATTAAACCTGTATTATTCGAAATAAAAATTTTTGATTGTCGGTTAGGTTAGGTTAGGTTAGGTTAGGTTAGGTTAGGTTAGGTTAGGTTAGGTTAGGTTAGGTTAGGTTAGGTTAGGTTAGGTTAGGTTAGGTTAGGTTAGGTTAGGTTAGGTTAGGTTAGGTTAGGTTAGGTTAGGTTAGGTTAGGTTAGGTTAGGTTAGGTTAGGTTAGGTTAGGTTAGGTTAGGTTAGGTTAGGTTAGGTTAGGTTAGGTTAGGTTAGGTTAGGTTAGGTTAGGTTAGGTTAGGTTAGGTTAGGTTAGGTTAGGTTAGGTTAGGTTAGGTTAGGTTAGGTTAGGTTAGGTTAGGTTAGGTTAGGTTAGGTTAGGTTAGGTTAGGTTAGGTTAGGTTAGGTTAGGTTAGGTTAGGTTAGGTTAGGTTAGGTTAGGTTAGGTTAGGTTAGGTTAGGTTAGGTTAGGTTAGGTTAGGTTAGGTTAGGTTAGGTTAGGTTAGGTTAGGTTAGGTTAGGTTAGGTTAGGTTAGGTTAGGTTAGGTTAGGTTAGGTTAGGTTAGGTTAGGTTAGGTTAGGTTAGGTTAGGTTAGGTTAGGTTAGGTTAGGTTAGGTTAGGTTAGGTTAGGTTAGGTTAGGTTAGGTTAGGTTAGGTTAGGTTAGGTTAGGTTAGGTTAGGTTAGGTTAGGTTAGGTTAGGTTAGGTTAGGTTAGGTTAGGTTAGGTTAGGTTAGGTTAGGTTAGGTTAGGTTAGGTTAGGTTAGGTTAGGTTAGGTTAGGTTAGGTTAGGTTAGGTTAGGTTAGGTTAGGTTAGGTTAGGTTAGGTTAGGTTAGGTTAGGTTAGGTTAGGTTAGGTTAGGTTAGGTTAGGTTAGGTTAGGTTAGGTTAGGTTAGGTTAGGTTAGGTTAGGTTAGGTTAGGTTAGGTTAGGTTAGGTTAGGTTAGGTTAGGTTAGGTTAGG
The DNA here is from genome assembly GCA_912999785.1 of Hydriomena furcata. NCBI lineage: Eukaryota > Metazoa > Arthropoda > Insecta > Lepidoptera > Geometridae > Hydriomena > Hydriomena furcata. The sequence goes on along the minus strand of OU538834.1, from coordinate 5,011 downwards.
TTAGGTTAGGT